>OU611840.1:5000000-10000000 GCA_914767755.1 Agrochola circellaris
TCTCTTCTTCAGTCCCATATTATAGTGGGCGGGCTTATTGGCTTCAACAGGGCACAATTCCAGACTCCGGGCTGCTACTAAGAAATTCCTGATGAATAAAATCAAATAACACTTTGCCTGACCTGGGAATCGGACCCAGAACCTCATGCTCAGCAGTAGCGCATGCGACCACTAGGCCAATCCTCTGGGAAAAACGAGAGGGACGTTATGTTCTTTCATAAATTTAATTATAATTGCAGGTTTTTAGAACTAGTAGTTCCCGTTATGATATTATTTGAAGGTTTCCAATAATAATTGTGAAAAATATTGTTGTAATCTCATCGAGAGGATTGGTGCTGAAAGTCAAGTAACAGGCTTTGGAGTTTCTTGCCCGTTCTTCTCCATAAAGATCTACGTTTTGGAATGGGCAACTAGCTTCAACTTTCTGACTAACTGACCGACTATTTGACAATTCAAAAGTGCCTGTAAATGGTTTAATTGAAATAAATGCTTTGAGTTTAAGTTTTGCCAAGTTTAGCTTCAGAATCATCATCATTCATCATCATTTCAGCCACTAGACGTCCACTGCTGAACATAGGCCTCCCCCAAGCACCGCCACTTCTACCGATTCTGTGCTTCCCGCATCCAGCGGATTCCTGCGGCCTTCACCAGGTCATTGGTCCATCTTGTGGGAGGCCTTCAGAATGCTTGCCTTTTTTACGCTCAACTTTGTATAGTACTTTTGTAATTATTTACTGTTATAGATTGGTAAGTAACACACGTTTAATCAAATTCGCCTAGAATTCATGTTGCATGGCATAAATTACAAGGCTATATGTGTTACATTTCGTGTTACGTTTCACTAATCGCCCCGTCTACTTTCGAAGTCCGTCAACGGAGGTACGAGCAGGTCCGAAAGTAGTCATTCAGTCAATTTTCAGACGGGCAGTAACGCATCGGGGTTCTTAGGTAAGAAGTCAGAGGTAAGGTTTCTTCAGTAAGAGGACCGGATTTGGTAAAGCCTCTAAGTTCAGCCGAAACTACCGATTCCGTGCTTATAGAGTAGACGTCCTGAAGCCGGCATTCAATTTTTGGCCAAATAAACATTTATAATCCTCACCTAGCTAAGCACTTCTTATAGTTTCCAACGGCGGAGTGTATGTAAAGGTTCCCGCTCTTAGTGCCAAGCCACATGGTCGCCATGACAGTTGACATCTTTCGCTCCTGATTGGTGGTTGTTTCGGGGCGAGGTTCCGCCTTCTGCTGCTGAGCGAACGCTTCGACGCCAGGCTCGGGAGAGTTCAAATGTCCACCTGAGAACATACAATAGATAAAGTAACGGCTTTTTTAAAAATAACAGGAGAAAAGAGGAAGGAAAGTTTTACAAAGGATTACACAAAAACGAATTCGCGACATGATAAGATCCTCACACCCATTTTAAACCTTAGTTACGTAGTATTATCTGTGCCTAGTAGAACAATAGATATATTAGGTTCCCACCTATAAAATCAGCGTTTTGTATGGACAATTTTAAAGAAGTTGCTTTTACATACTAAAATTTTCTTAATTTATATAACAACCATGAACGCTAATGTTTAAAAAAAATTATGCACTAATGTTTAAAAACTAAGATAACGTAATATGCCACTTAGATTAAGCGACAAAAATAAGTTTAGGCTAAGTTAAAACAAATAGTGGTCATTTCTGCTAACAAAATGAGGAGTCATTTTTAAGGTATTTTTTATGTTTAGAAAACTTTGGTTTTTCTTTCTATTGGTAGTTGTCTATGATGGTCATTATTCGATATATATATAATACCAAGCAATGATGAATATTTTAAATCATAGAAGTGACAAGGTTCTCTATTTGTGAGAAAAAAACGCCAATTTCACCCAATATATGAGAGCAGTGGTGATAATAATGAGAGTAGTGGTGGCCTAGTGGAAACGGCTGTGACTTACAAATTATAGATCGTAAGGCACTTTACTTTGTGTAAATTATTTCATCACCACTGCTCAAAACGGTGAAGGAAAACACCGTGAGGAAACCGGCATGTCCTAGAACCAAAAATTCGAAGACATGTGACATCTACCAACCCGCTCTAGGCCCGCGTGGTGGATTATGGGCCACTCCCTTTCAGCAGTGGACACATTATAGGCTGATGAAATAAATAGAAAATTAGCAAATGGATGGATGAAGTACTGGTCAATGAAAGATATCATGAAATTTTATGAGCTAAGCATGTCAATATAAACAAAAGTTTTCAACACCTGCATACTTCCAGTCATTACCTACGGATGCGAAACATGGGCACTCACCAAACTACACAGAGTAAAGCTGGAACGCTGTCAGAAATCCATGGAGAAAAGTATGACAGGAATAAGGAATCAAAACTGAGTAAAAAGCAGTGTAATAAGAGAAAAAACTAAACTCAAACTCAAAGCATTTATTTCAATTAAACCATTACAGGCACTTTTGAATTGTCAAGGAATCGGTCAGTCAAAAATATGAAGCTAGTTGCCCATTCCAAAGCGTAGTAGGTACCTATGGAGAAGAACGGGCAAGAAACTCCACGGACACACTTTTAAATAAAATAAATTGTTACAAAGTATTGGTTACATCATTCATGTTGAAATTATACATGTGAGAATAATGTAGAAAGACGTGCACGTTAGAAGCGTTCGTAATACAAAGATAAAACAAAGAAAAATTCAAAAATTAAAATCAGCCATGGCCGCTAAGAGTTGACCAGTCCCAACTGACGGCGCCCGTTCACGAACATGACGCATGGATCAGCACCACTAAGTAGTACTACACTAAAGACCAACTGAAGTGGAGATGGACCGGTCAACGTCACTGACTGGTACCCCAGAGACGGTAAACGCAATAGAGGACCACTCACGGCTGGACACCACTGGAGAAGGGTAGCGCGAGACAGAACGTAATGGAAAACGCTAGAGGCCTATGCCAAGAGGCACTACGGAATTACGTAACATTCTTTAGAAAAACTTTCATAACCTCGATATTCAGAATAAAGGGCTTATTATTATTATAAATTATGTTTACCGTTAATAGGCGTGGAGCTGAGCGGTGGACTGTCGGGATGCACTGGGTCAGCCTCTTCCACATTCTTCACCACCGGCTCCTCACTTTGAGGCTCCGGTGCCGTCTCCGGTTCGTTTACCGGAGTGCTTGGCGGTGTCAAGATGGCGGCTTTTACCTACAGGGTTAAAAATGTAAAGATAGTCGTAAGTTAGTTTATTTATTTTTTACTATCGGAATACAAGCGGGCCTAGATAAAGAAAGAAAAAATAATCTGCACAAATAATGGTGCATGTGTTGTCCACGCCAAAGATGAAATGTGTATGTATTCAAACTGGAACACGTAACAACCTGAATTTATTATTGTGCTGTGAGGTATTAATTGGGTATCTAATCTTTTAGATTCATAGAAAATAAGTACTAGAAACATTGTTGTAAGGTTGTTATTCTTTTGGCAAATAAAGATTATAATATATTTTATTATATTATTCAAACTGGAACACGTCAACACTACTATTCAACAAGAATAAGTAGGGTGATTGTACGGTCAAGCGCACGTTAGTAGCAACTATACTTGAACATCGAAATCCGCTCAAACAACTACAAAAAAAAAATGGTATAGTGATTGTACGGTCGAACGCGTAGTAACACTTAAACTTCAAAAACTACTCAAATGCTGCTAAATAATAGCATTATCAATGTCAAATTGTTACCAAGGCTGCCGAATGGTTTCGAAATAGCTATCACAGATCGATAGTATTGATTATCACTTAAAATTTAATAATAAAAAGACATCAACAAACTTACTAAGCGCGTAGTGCCAACAATGACAGCGTCTTTATCGCCATTCTCTTCACTGAGATTATTCTTTGGATTAACGTCGACTGAGTCTATTCTGCCGGCGCAGAAGAGTGACTGCAAAAAAAAACATTGTTATTTTTCCGCCAAAACTAGACCAACTATCGTATAACATGGTCCAGCTTTATTTTTTTTACTGAAAATAAGACTGTCTGCATCGTTACGCCACATTATCTTGTGTGTTTTCTTGAGCTTGTGTTATCAATTACCCTTCATGTTGTTTTTGTTACTGTTTCATTTTATGATTATGAACTTAAGTTTGTTATGATTGTTTAAATTATGTGGTCGATGATTTTGGTGCACGGTAAAACTCTAATGAGTTTATGTTTGCATCAACTTATTATGTATATGTAAGTACTGAATGAATGAATAAATAAATAAATAATAATAATAAATAATAATTAGTGGAAAACATAACAAAATCATCATAGTATACATACAGGGTGTCGCTTTTCTGTCAATCCGGCGAGTCTTTCTTGATAATCGCGGTAGTCTTCGGCGACGGCGCCCGGCACGGAGGCGACGCATAGAATGTGCTTGTCCGTCACCGGAAACGATTCTATCACCTCTGCCGGGTTGTTGGCGTCGATAATCTGGAATTATATCGTATTTTACAGTAAATTATTTAATACTAGCTTTACGCTGCCCGACTTCGCACGGTTGGCACTACGTACTTATCTACGGCGCACCTACCTACCTACCCTACCTACCTACCCTACCACCCTACCTACCTACCCTACCACCCTACCTACCCTACCTACTTACCTACCCTGGACATTCACAAATATTTCAAAACCAAAATTAGCCAAATCAGTCCAGCCGTTCTCGAGTTTTAGCGAGACTAACGAACAGCAATTCATTTTTATTATATAGATTGACGCTCAGTTGTATTAGCGATGACGTAGAGGTTACAATTTTATTTAGAAAGGCTTTTATGAAGCCGGAAACTGGCTAGAGAGCTTTAATACCCATTACCCTAATTGCGCTACGTACTTTCAATCACAATACGATACGATACAATTGCTCATACATTGCTTCACGATTGAAAAAATCGTCTGACCAACAACGCACATAACGGAATGAATGTTGTTATTGTGGCACTTCACATCGCTATTCGTGTTCGCGTATTCGTCTTATTTGCCCAAATACGACGATGTGAAGTTACTCTATTCGCCTATTTTTCACGATTAAGACGAATACACAAATACAAGAACACTTTAATATCCGCCTGTTGTCGGTTTTTGGTCACATATCAAAGGATAGCGAATATACCGAATAAGTTCGTTTACCGTCCACACATGGCTAGCTCAGTGGAGTGCGGTATTTTATGACAAAGACAAAGACATTTATTCGTCGGATATGGTACGTACAAGTTGGTTAGGTATAGTTATGTTCAGGACACATCCGCCGCTAAAAGCGGCATACGAATATTTACATTTACATGGTTATAAAACCTAGCTTATTACTACATAAACTCTAATAACAATACAAAAAACTTAGGACTATAGACATAACATTTAGACTCTATTATAATATAAAATTAAGATAAAACACAACAACAACAATTTTTGTAAGTACTAAAAAACTAAATAAATCTATAGTGCACCCTTATATTCAAAAAATTCTTTTAATGTATAAAAATTATTTTGGAGAAGCCATGTTTTTAGATTTCTTTTATAGTAATTAAATGGTAGTTCTCTTATTACTTTTGGAATATGGTTGTAAATTTTTATGGACATAAGGTAGCTGTTTCTGTAGTGGAGAGCGCTGTTACAAAATAGGATTTTTAGCTTGGTGGGGTCCCTTTTTGTAAATCTATTGTTTTCGGTTACTGTGGAGAAGAAGTGTGAATTTTTCCTAACAAATATGGCTATTTCTAAAATATAAATAGAAGCTAGCGTTAAAACTTTCAACTTTTGAAAAATTGGCCTACAACTCTCATATGGAGGCGCCCCAGTTATTGCTCTCAAGCATTTTTTTTGCGCTATGAATGCTCTTTGGATATGTGACGAGTTACCCCATAGGAGTAAGCCGTACCTCAATACCGACGCTACATAGCCGTGATAGGCGTTGAGTGCAGCTTCTTCATTCGCTGTTTTACGTAGTTCTCTTAGTGCGTATACAAATCTGTTAATTTTTTTACATAGGTTTTCAATATGTATTCCCCAATTACAATTTTCATCTAATGTTAGACCTAAAAATTTTATACTATTTTCTTTGTTAATTATTTCGTTATTATGGTTTAAATTAATATTTGGGGGGTTTTGTTTATAGTTTGCAAATTGAATGAATTTTGTTTTAGATAAATTTACTTTTAAGTTGTTTTCATTTAGTTATTATATTGTTGATAGTTTGATTTACTTCTTGTTGATGTAATGTTTTATTATTTTCCGGTATTATTACTGACACGTCATCTGCAAATAGTACGCATTTATGGCTTGTTATATTTGGTAAGTCATTTATATATAGAAGGAAGAGAAGAGGCCCAAGGATGCTTCCTTGGGGTACTCCAGACCCATTGTGTTTAAATAACGATTTGTATGTTATCGCAACGAGTTTATCATTCATATGGGATATGGGATAGTACGCATATCATGTATTCGTAATGAATACAGAGGAAATAATAAACAGCTAATGCCGTCAACACGTCCATCTTTGCCTTCCGATTAGCAAAAAGATAGCAAAAATAATTCTTGAATGTTCGGCATATTCGCTGTTCATGACTATGCGTGGACGGTGTGTTCGAGTTATTCGGACTTCTACTTGGACGTAGTTAAGCAGAAAGGATCCAACCCACACTATGGGCGAAAATGAGTTATGTATACCAAAACATTATTTGTAGTCAAAACTTTAATATCACAAAAACAATCCCAACGCATCATGTCGTTATGACCATACGTTACCAACCCGTATGTATCGCAGGTCATACGATCACATAACACGATCTGATCTTAAAACTTGAATATCTCAAAACTAACTCTGTGTGGGTTGGATGCTTTCTGTTTAACTACGTCCACTTGAAAGTGTGTTAGAATTGTGTACACATGGTTTGCGCTGGCACGAGCCCCGGAAACAAAGATTTTTTGGTAACAGTAAAGGCCGTCACAGACGTATCTATAATATATATTAATATACTTAGCTTATGCATCTTTTTTACGTATTTTTTAGTGACGTACTAGAAATATATATAATAGGTCTGTCTGAGGTCACTCGAAGATTACTATGGAAAATATATAGCAATATGTCTTACTAAAATATATACAGGCTGTCAGGGACATCAACGCGAACCCGGTTACCATGGGGTCAGTACGTGATTCTGAACCCCCCTGCGTTGAAAATTTTAAGAAAAGCTTTTCAGCTTTTCATAGAAAACTACAATACCTACGCGGTCAAGATGTACGGAGCAGCTGTTTTTTTTTAGAAATGCTCACCATAACAATTCCCTTATTCTGGTTGCTGGAACATATCCAGACGAGGGACGATAAGTTTTTTTCAGTGTACTCGACGCTTTGAGTGGACTGCAGCTGCTGGTTTATTTGTTCGACTTCCGGGGAGTGCACCGACTGGGCCTTGCTCATCTCGTACGCTGTGGATATTAGCATGACAACGGACAATGTATAGACAATTTATCAATATCATTTTTTTTTTTTATTTAGCTTCGCATGGCTTTCTCATGTAGACAATGTCACGTTTCTTAAATTTTAATTAATGTTATTATTTTTTCTTTCGAATACCGCGATTTGACTTTCGTATTATCGTATTTAATTCTGAGTAATGTGCGTTTTATTTGTGCAGAATAAACAAATTATCTTTTTATCGATTTTTTTCAGAAGAAAAGGCAGTAGCGTCTTCGGTTTTCATAACAATGTACTGCTATGTCAAATTAGTTTGCCATTTATAAAAACATCTACTACGCGATGTGTCTCGGTAGAGAAGCAAAATAATTTGTGTATGAATTAGGATGAAACATTGCCATAGGACGTTTGAAGTGGTTGAGGTAGAACCAATTTTAAAGTTATTTACCAACTGTCGGTCGATTCTGTAAAAGATCAATGTGAAACTTAGGTGAAGAGAGCGTGAAGTGAGTTGTCACTGTCACAAATCGACCGGCAGGATGCTAGGGATTAACACTATTGACAGCTCACTTCACGCTCACTTGACCTAAGTTTCACGGTGATATTTTTACAGAATCGATCGGCTGGGCGTCGAATTGCCATATGGTGTTGGGGTTGACCACAGTGCAATGTGAATGTGTTTTTTTTTCCGAATGAAAATCTTCGTTCCTAGAGGTCCGCATTTAGCGCTAAACGTTTTTAATACATTATTTTGTCTCTGTTATCTTCAAACGATTTATAGAATCAGAAATATGTTTTAAATTCATTTAACGTTAAATGTGTTTGTGTGTGTGTATGCTGATTTGTAGTGCCAGCGAGCCTTAGCGTAACGTTTCTATTACAAAATATATTTACCTAAAGACATGGTGTTCTCGGTCTTGTCCTCCGGAGTTGCGTAGAACACGCTCTCTCCAACCATGCACCCGCCGTCTGGAGTGCGACCCCCGTTCAGATTGACGGCGGCAGCGCATAGAAGCGTCATACGAGGCTCGTTTTCTGCTATAGGTCTGAAAATTATAAGTTTTATTATCGGTCTGTTTAGTAATACTCATGGATAATGTTGTGTTAGCTGAAACACACCAAGGTCTTAAAAAAATTGAAGCAGCAGTCTGTATTCGAAGATATTTAGGAATCGTAAGCACAATTCAAAATTTAAAAAAATATATCTAAATATTTTATTTCACATATATACATGGGCACTTATGAAACGTCAGAAGCTAGGTGCACGGTTCTAATTGGTCGTATCGTATGGAGAAGAGCCGGCAAGAAACTCCACGGTTACTCTTTTAAAATACATTCAAATAACCATTCCATTAATGGCAATTAATTAGTACAGCATCTTACTGGTAAGACACACAATAGATCAAGATTTAGCAAATTTTTATATTTAGCTTTTTAGCCTGTCACAACCAAGAAAATCGGCGATCAAAGTTTTATTACTGACTAGCTGTGCCCGCGACTCTTTTTATTACTGATTACCTAATCATCCTATAATGTTCCCACTGCTAGGACACAGGCCTCTTCTCTGCGAAAAGGAATGACCCGCGGGTCCAGCCCGGGTTGGTGGATGTCAGATGTAATCTAGAATTTTCGATTCTAGGACATACAGGTTTCGTCACAATGTTTTCCTTCACCGTTTTGAGAGCAATGGTGATTAAATAATTTACTGAAAGTAAAATGCCCGTCTTGGTTCAAACTGACGAACTACAATTTGTAAGCCGCTGGGCCACCATTGCTCTACTGATGTAATTACTAATTGATATTGTCTAAGGTCCTCGTCACGAGAAGCAAGTAAATAACGAACTTCTATTAAGTTACGTAGTGAAATAAATAATCCCAAATTCAATCAACTCTAAGTAATACACGTGTGTTACTTTAGCTTTAACATCAGACGACAGCGATTTATATCGCTAAAATATAACCCGATCAAGTGAAATTGCTCGTTAGTTTCGTATTACACGTATGTTACTTTGAGTTAATCGAATTTGGCATTATTTGTTATTGATTGAATTGTCGCTACGTAACTTTGTAGAAGTTCTTTGTTTACAAAATACTTCTCAAGACGGGGACTTTACATAGAACAACTTGTTAAGGTTATTGATGCATGGGTTCCGAATAACTCTAGGAAAGTACAGATCATCACCACCGACCTGCAGAACACCGGTACGGGAACAGGCACTCCTCCCGAAGACAGGGACGTGACCGAGCTGGGACCCTTCGGCCCCTGGCCGGTCTTACTGGGCAGGCTCCACCCGTACGCCTGCGTGCGCCCATCCTCCTTGCGAACGTGCGCCCGCACCTACACGCACACACGCACATGTGTACGATATCAACCCAACCACATCACCCAAACAAATACGAACATCCCAAGGAAAAGCACGTAAAACAAACACAAATATAAACTTACATATTTAATTAGTGATTTAAAAAAATGTAACCATAAATACGTAAAAACACTATACACATGCCAAGAACTAATATCACTTAATGTCACTAGCACTGGTCAATAAGTTGAAATACGTGCCGTCATTGATTCAGCTGAAAACAAAACAAAAGGAGAGGAAATTAGGTACAGGGAGAGGAAGAAATGAAAATAAAACACAAACAGAACACTGGACACAGATGGCACACACCGAGACCGCACACATGGTAGTATGTAGAAGATGTACACGGGTGGACTGAGAAGCATCTCGAGTTGCAGAAGGTTTGGTGATAAGCTGCAGCCTACGCGAGTGATTGTTCTACTGTGGTGGAGGTAACGTGTCAGTGGCATTTACGGCATCAATTTATCGAGCTATGTGCTATGTAATGAAAAGCAGTTTTTTTTTAACATCTTATGTAATTTGAATTATTTCACGCGATAATGTTGAGCATGTTGTTTAAATTAGAATTCATTCAGCTCAGGCGTGTTTACGTTATTTTTTTTAAATCTTAGCTTGTTATAAATATTTATTTGTAGCAAAAAAAGCCGAAACCAAGCTGCACAAGTGTATATATGTGTAAATGTGCTGCAGTAGAGTGTTTTTTGCAATATTCTGTTTACTTAAATGTCTTTATTTACAAGGATACAAAATTAACATTACACAAATCAAATAAAAGTACCTATAACCGAGTTGACACACAACATTGTTTATCTTTAATCAATTTACATAAAATCTTGACTTAAAAAAAACCACAAACGTGTAGGTTTTCGTAGAAATGAAACGAATCGTGGTGGCATATGTATAGCGAATACGTATCTAGTTATATTTATAGTGCAAATAGTTTATAATTATATTTATTAAACGTATAATAAAAACAAAAAATGTGAAGCGAAGGAAATGTGTAGATAAAGGAAGAAACAAGGAACGACTTAAAAGCATACGAAATAAACATTATCAGGCCAATAGGAGTTTAGGTAGAAAACTGGCAAAAGATACAGCGATAGGCAAATAGGAGGCTCCATACATAAGGTCCATATAAATAAGCCCCAAGTAAAATCCTTGTCAATTTTGTCATCTTTGAATCAAATTGAATTGAACTATATCTTGAATCCTTAAGAGCGTGGATTCTGAAAGTGGGCAACGTCGCAAATAGATGTCGAATATTTCGCTAAGTAGTGAACTAAAATATTGATTATGAAATGCAATAATTAATATCGTAAAACTAGATGTAAAAACAGTATTTGGAAACTTTCCAAATGCCTTTTTTACGTCTAAAACGGTTACAACATCAAATTCTGTGTTATAATATTGCAATTCAATATTAATATTCTAGTTCACAAGTTAGCGATATTTCATATTTCCATACAGTAATATTGCCAAATTAATCAAAACAGGTAAATATTTGACAGCTATTTGCGACGTTGCCAACTTTTATGGAATAAATGCTCTTAAGAATTCACGTGGTGTTCATAATAAAGACTAATTCTTTTCTATTCTTCAATGAAGAGTTTTAAAAATTACTTTCATGATCAATAAGTGCTGGTTGCTTATTTATACAGTCAGCTGGTTGCTTATTTATGCTGGGGAGTTTGTTGCGCCACTTCTTCTTCCCAGCTTAAGCACTAGGAAGTGGTGAAGGGTGGGCGTTTTTGGGGGACTGTCTTATGTAATTTTGACGTTCGAAAAGTGCTGATTCTCAGCCTAGTTTGAATAAATGACTTTTGAATTTTGAATTTTGAGATGCTGGTTTAGGCGCATACCGCACTCGGCAATCAAGAACTGCCTACTATCCTTGGGTCATTCTGATTATCCACCCCAAAAAATCCACCCTAAGGTGGATACTCTTTTAGTTAAACAGAAAGGATCCAGCACACAGAGTTAGTTTTGAGATATTCAAGTTTTAAGATCAGATCGTGTTATGTGATTGTATGACCTGCCATACATATGGGTTGGTAACGTATGGTCATAATGACATGATGCGTTGGGATTGTTTTTGTGATATTAAAGTTTTGACTACAAATAGTGTTTTGGTATACATAACTCATTTTCGCCCATAGTGTGGGTTGGATCCTTTCTGCTTAACTACGTCCTTTGCCTATACTTAAAAAGAAAGTCAGGATTGTATTTAAAAATAGCGTGCTTCATTAACATAATCCTGGCAAAGCGCGTACTGACAACACCTAGGCAAAGCTATACCTAAATCAGGGTACTCAATAGCGAGATATAGCTGTAACCAAACGGCCAAACATATATGAAATGAAAATTTTATTGAATTTTATGAATCGACGTATGACATTTTATTGTTTTTTTTTTTTTATAATTCTGATTTTAATGTAATTTGGATTATTGTAATGATTTAACCGGTAAAGCCCTGGGTGACCCTCAAGCACGTCAATTAGCACGTTAATTAGTTGTTTATCAGGCCTTTAACGGTTAAATAAATATTGCATGCATGATGTTTCTTATATAGGTATTTAGTTATAGAAATTCAGACACGATGTAAAAATTGTTATTGAATAAATTAATTTAATTGAAATTGAACACTGAAACACTAGGTTGACTATCAGACGATTCACTCAACTGAATGTTTCACTTGAGTGAATGTTCATTTGTCGGCCATTCGGTAGACGACTGAGAGATGCCGAGTGCCGAAATCCAATATCGTTGGATCAGTTCATTAATGATTTTTTTTTTTACTAGTTGCGCCCCGCGGTTTCACCCGCTTATGTCTCGATCCCGTGGGAATATCGGGATAAAAATTATCCTTTGTCCTTATCCAGGTCATGGTCTATGCATGTGCTAAAATTAATTCTGATCTGTTCCATCGTTTCAGCGTGAAAGCGTAACAAACAAAAAGCAATTACGCATTTATAATATTAATTAGGATTTGCGATTCATTTTCATTTTGTGTTCACACGTTTCACACTTCGAGTAAAATGCCGAATGAAAGACAAAAATGATTAAAATGTGAGAAGCGTCTGATATCAGAGGGTCAATTTCCGTATTTTTAAGAACTTTTGCATTCTAATCTCTCTCTGTCTCAATCTATCAAAAATACCTCTAATTTACCTACACTTCTGACAAGTTTATGACAATGATTATCGCGTCTTTTGAACATTTTTAATAACGGGACTTGGCCTTCTGCTTTACAGTTACAGCTCGCTAGTGAGTGAGTACCCGACCTTACTGTGAGGCTTTTCACCAAAAATGCTCAACATACCTGTCGGAACTGCTCGCTCCTCTCATGTCGTCTATTATGGTGATGGTCGGTCAGTTGGGTCTCGAAGAAGTCGGCTTGAGTCCTCGAGTGACGTAATGAGGGCTGCGGAGCGGCAACTGCGCGGAGATGCGGCGTCGATAGCGGTCGTTGTGGACGCTCGCCGGTACTGCAATGAGATGTAAGTTGACGTTGAAAAATATACCCTATGCCTTTGGTGTAGGGTTGGATTGCTTAGATACTGTGATCGAAGAGATGTAGTTTTAAGAGATAGATCAAGTACACGTCACGCGGTTCTTCAATTATGAGAATACGGAGAAATAACAACATTGTAAGTGAATGATAATGACCAGCCATGCGATTCTGTAAACATCTCACCGTGAAAACTTGGGTGAAGTGAGCTGTCAATAGTGTCAATCCCTGTGGAATGACAGCTCACTCCACGCTCACTTCACCTAAGTATTCATACTTAGGTGAAGTGAGCTCACTCCACGCTCACTTCACCTAAGTATTCATACTTAGGTGAAGTGAGCGTGGAGTGAGCTGTCATTCACACATGGTTTGCGCTGGCACGAGCCCCGGAAACACAAAGATTTTTTGGTAACAGTAAAGGCCGTCACAGACGTATCTATAATATATATTAATATACTTAGCTTATGCATTTTTTATTGCGTATTTTTTGGTGACTTACTAGAAGTATATATAATAGGTCTGTCTGAGGTCACTCGAAGATTACTATGGAAAATGTATCGCAATATGTCTTGCTAAAATATATACAGGCCATGCGATTCTGTAAACATCTCACCGTGAAAACTTGGGTTTACAGAATCGCATGGCTGGTCATTATCATTCACTTACAATGTTTAATCAATAACAATTGCCGTGCTATTCTGTAACCATCGCACCGTGAACGGTGCGATGGTTACAGAATAGCACGGCAGATACAAATGACAGCAAAACACAAGAGCGTGCAAAAAAATAGCCTGCAGCTGCTATGCGCGTAGATTAGCTGCAGATTTGACATATCAATTTACTTAAATAGCCTTCGCTAGTATTTATATAATATTCAGACCACCACAACCGCAGTAATATAAAAACTTTGCTTTAGCGCCACGGTATTATCACATTTTAAGAAGTATTAATTAAATTTTAACAACTTTCAATAATACTTATTTGAAAATCATTAAAATGTTGCAGCAGTAGCTACCAATTTTAAACTCAATTAATATGATTGTGCATCAATCAAAGTGACCGACACTTTTATTCTCTTAACTCACGCTATTAATTGTTGTAAAAATCCACTTCTAAACAAAAGCCTTGTTATTGACCGACTAAGGCAATTATACGAGTAACTCCAAGCCTTAGTGAATGGTGTATACATTTAAAAAAGTTCTAGAATAACACGTTAGAAAACCACACTAACAATACCGATTGTCACCTTTATGTCTTCATTTTCTTATTGTGGACACAGAGAATCGCACTTAATTTTATTTTTATCTTTTTTTCTCAATATCTTAAGTGAACTGTTTCGTTCTTTTTTTTTGAGAAATAAATGTCTTTAGCCTCTCTATCAACAATTGGAAGTACAGCCCCAGCGCAGACCATCATTTCCTCGAATATTACTTTTGAAACAGCCCATTTGTTGCATATTATATATTCATATATTCACAAGTTGCGCCTTAGGAAGCTTCTTGTCGAGCTTTAGCAAGCACAGCAGCAACAGAAAACAATTCTAATGAAAATAAATCGCTGTCGTCACAGAGCATAGCAATATTTCGAGACGCCTGAGCAACTTCACAAGGTAAAACAAACATTCGACACATACACACGTATTGTTCAAACATATCGTCAATGGCAAGTGCAAGTAATACAAATAAAACATAAAATAAACATGTTAATCGGAATTTCGCAGCGCTATGATAATATGATAACCATGGAATAATAATGTATTTTCATGTCGGGAGTTTAATGCAATAGTTATAACAATCACAAAACATCTATACTTTATCTTTTTTAATATAATATTTGTTTTTTTGTTTGAACGCGCTGATCTCAGAACAACCAGTCGGATTTGTTCTTTTTTTTTTGCATTTGATAGCCAAAGCTTGAGGAAGGAGAAGACTATCACGCTACGACCCCTTAGGAGCCGAGCTAAATTAAACGGCAGGCAAATCAGCGGGGCATAGCTATAATTTTTATACTAAACTCATTGCATCCCTTTCGCGAATTTATGCAGTGCAATTTATTTTTAAATTAGCGTTTGCAACTTCTATTAATCTAGCTACACTTATTATAAATTAAATTCGCTTTTCGTGTCTGTGTGACCGTGTTGTGCTTCTTAACTACTCAACGTATTTTGATGTGGTTTTCACCATCTTTAGAGACTTTGTTCCAGATGGTTTACGTGTATAATACATTAACATTAACCGTATTTATAAAGAAATGTAGGTGTTTATCAAGTCAAAGAAATCTTACGAAGCAAGGGCGGGTCACTTGTTTGATATAAATAATTATGTAAATGAGCACAGCAAAATGTACAAAAAAAAAAAAACAAAGTAAAATACAGCGCTGAAAACATGTAATAATAATTAAAACATACAAGCTCTGAGCTGCGTGAATACATAAATAAGCTTGATAAAATGGATGCCAATAGGAATAATCCTTAGTCTGTTTAATTTGGCAAAATAAATTAAGTCACAGTACATGTATGAGCACTGAAAGAATCCCCGTTGTCGAAGGTAGACGAAGGCCTAAAAAGCTATAATTTCTTCGTTCACCACTTTAAATATTTTTGGTCCGACTAACTAATTGCTATGGTTCGTGTTAATAATAATACGATGAATGAACAAGTGTACTCAGCACACGACTCGACATATTGTCGATTTTTTTTTCAGTATCCTTGTTGAATCCAACTTGAAATCAGTTCTTTTCTGGGACAGACAGTCTTGTGATGCTTTTGAGGTCATCTGTGTATTTTAACACTATTATAATCACAGTTCTTTCCATAATAATTTCTAGATACAAATATTCCTATAATCTAACGAATAAAAACGTAAGCATAAATGTACATATTTTTCTGTTCCATTCTTCTTGTCTGTTTATATGTGTGTACATAAACCGTTAAATAAATAAATAAAAGATGTTGTGTTAACAAAGACATCAATGCACTACGTACTCGTCTCGGAATAAATCGTGAGGAAACAATACCTGAGAGATATTTCTCTCTTATAAGTCAGAGGGCGAAAAAGAAGAAGGCTACGTAATCGTGTTTTAACAAACTACAAATATTACCCTTGCTGAAAATGATTATGTTTCTATTATTTGTTTTATTACATATCCATTGCTTCTAATGTTATGAGCTGCAGTTATTTCGAAAGTCATTCTTTTAAAATAATTCTTGATCAGCTGTGTCATGTTTTTGTACGTAGTACACCGACGTCTACAGCGTTCCACAATATTTACCTGAAGAGGTTACTAAAAAACTTCCAAATGCTCTGTTTGTTCTTCTTATCCATGGTTGAGTCAACGCGGCTTGCGCGGACCATCTCCGTCCAGCGAACAGCGTCTTGAAGCTCCATGAAACGCTCCTGTAAAATATACACATTATGTCAATAATTGTACAGACAGTAACCGAATGGTTATAGCGTTAAGGCTCCCGCAAACAGGCGCGACGCCGCAACGCGATGCGACAGCGCGACGCGACAGCGCGACGCGACTCTAATGAAACAATTTCTAAGAACACTTACGAACAGTTACCGGTCTCGCGTCGCGCTACATTTCGCACCAGTCTGCACGAGCCTTTAACACGGGAGAGAGAAGCCGTGACCTGAATCCCCTCGTTTTCGTGATGGAAGAAGAATACGTGGTTGCAGTTTTATAGCAGACAGTAGTTTGGTGCTAAACTATGGATGGAAGTATTTTGCGAGACAGAGTAATGATAGGGCTCCACCTGCGTCTATCGACATAGAGCTTCGCACTTTGACATGATACAAGCAAATGATACGAAACATCGGCTGTATTAGCAAAAGATCGTTCAGCATCGGGTTTAAAAAAAAAAAAAAAAAAAAATTGTGTTGTCTGTATATGCCAATTTCTTGGACCAAGGGATGCTATGAAAGAAAAATAACTGAATGATAGAGTGACAGGTGTCAGGCGAGAACGAAAGAAAAAAACAAGTTCCGCTAACCCCAAGTAACACAAGGGCAGAAAGATGATCATTACTGAATGCAAATTTCTATATTTTCGTATCTTGACTACTTCTGCTACAAGGACCTTCACCTCCAATCATTTAACAATGGCTGACAATTTTCTTTTTCAGACTAAAAGGAAGATATAGAGCTGTACAAGGATCTTTTGGCGCGTGGCCAAAAGCGGAACTAACGCCGCCATCTTGTTTTTTCAATACATTTCACAAAATAATTACACAAAAATGTTTACCAACAGCGCCCCCCTGTCACCGTCATTGGAGCGCCAAAAGATCCTTATAGCAGTGTACTACTATTTCGCGACTACTGCCACAATGACTCCCACCTTCATTTATTTAACAACGTCTTGTTTCTTTTACAGACTAAAAAGAAACTGAAATTGCTTACTTTATACTGGTTACGTTCCATGAGTACTCGTGCCATCTCGACGCGAGTGAAGCGCCGACGCTGCGCCATCGGCACGTCGGCCTCATCCTCGTTGTTGTCGCCGCCGCCCGCGTTCGTGCTCACCGTCTCCTGTCACATGGCCACGCAAAAACTAAACATCATACTTATTAAAAACACGAAATATAAACTACAGAAAAAATCTACGGAAGAATTGATTTAACGAAATCGGCCTCAGAGCTTTGATCCTTTATGTAGTAGGAAATTATTAGAACAACATTATTCTAACGGAATGTTACATTATAGTTTGTGTGTGCTTGCCAAAGATTTAAATCGTAGATTTGCCCTCACTGTACTAAGTCGCACGAAAAATCGTTCATAATGAGAGGAGCGAGCTCACACAATAACAATGACGTTTCCATGACAACCAAGTCAAGTCTCCGCAACACTGTCTGTCTCAGAGGTGACAAAACGAAACAGAAACGCGACCATCTTTTGATGCGGAAGGGCACATCTACGATTGAAATCTTTGGTCCTTGCACATTATGGTGTCAACAAAATTGTATTTCAAATAATCTTTAATGTAACTAGAGTGCTCTAGGGCGAATCATCATGGACTCTCGTTTGACATTTCCAAGGGGCCATTTGAAAACCTAACAATTATCATCTTCGGCTAGCTAATCTTTAATTCGGATTCGTCTATCCGCAGATAGTAAAACAAAGCAATTTGTTAGCCTCGGTTAACCTTCAATCATTTATAGATACAATCAATTAAAAACCAGCCTACCTTCAAATGTCTAACTTCATCTTCCAGCTCGGTGACCCTATCACGTAACTTCTCCCGCGCAGAACTGAGATTCGACACTTCTTCCCTCAGGATCTCAAGCTCGCCGGTCATTTCATCCACCTTCACTATCAGATCATCCTTCACCACGTTCAACGCGTTCTTCGTTGCTAACAACTCGTTGTTCTCCAGAATAAGATTCTCCACCTCTTTTCCCATTCCTGTTGATTTAAGCGGAGGGATTTATGTTTTGTTCGTTAAACTTCAGATTGCTTGAATGTGGTGTATGAAAAGTTATCATTCATTTAAATTATATTATACAGATCACTCTGAATGGCAAAAATTGTATGTTTTTTTTTGGGCAATGCACTTTTATTGAAAAATCTAGAGTAATGTTTTATTTTTTTAGATAAAATACTCTCTGAACGAAGCCCAAGTAAAGACGAATCTTTTACTTACTTTCATCTTGCCCTTTGTGGGAATCGGAAGCGATCGTTAGGTCCGTCACACACTTCGCCGCATGCGTTAGCAACAACAATTTTATCGCGTCAGCAAAAATGTAAGACTATTTACTAAGAATAATCATACGACTATAGTTAGCATTACATAATTACAACGTAATGCGACGTAGTGTGTGAGACGGTAATTTCTAATGGAATAGTTGAAAGATTTACTACGAATTTATGATAAAACGTTGAATAATGTTAGCGATAATTCGATCAATATTTTACAAATTACTTACCGAAATAATTGTCGTTAACTGCAATCATGCGTTGATGCAACATTTTGTTAGAACGCATGGAAAGAACGTACAGTTATTAGTATTTTATGAAAATTTATTAATGTACAATACTAGTTAAATTGCTCACACACGACGCCACTTTAAGTAGACATAAAAATCGCAACAATTAATTGCATATTTTAATCTACATATTTTTACATGGTTCTATGCTCATATCAGCTGTTTATTATGTTCTCAAGCACAACTATCATAAAAAAATCTTTTGCGATGATTTTATTCGTTTACGCAAACATTATACGTGTAAATTTGAACTTATTCGTTCAATGACACAGAGAAACATGCATAAGCGCATAAAATCTCCTTTTTTTTTCGACCTTTTTCTTTATCAACCCTCGGTTTTTGCAAGCTCAAACGGGATCAGTCTTTTGACATAATCTCGTTTTTAATTGATTTACCAAGATACAATAATGTAATAAGATATAACCATAAGAATTTTTATTGAGAAACTGAGGGTTATACTATTTTTAACAGTAAAAGCAATAATAGGGCAGTAATTAATTTGGCAACATAATAATGTGTTCAGCTTGCTTAGAACAACACAAGAACGCAAATGGACACCAAATCTTGTAATTTCATAAAATAAAAAAACTGAAACATAGTGGCGTGGTGTGTAAGTGAACATAAAGGAAGTACAAAATAATATTACGGTTTTATTTATATAAGTTAAGCATTATACTTTTATCACAGGAAATAATCATCTACAGCACATTTTTCGTTTGCTCCTCGTTTTTCTATTCATGCTAGTAAAGTATTCTTCTCAACTTATATAAACATAAGCACAGTACAATGAATATCAGATAGTTAGCTGTAGAAGAATTTAATAATAATAATAATAAATGTCAATTATATAATAAGCTATAGGGGTGACATTATGTACAGCAGAACCAAAAGATTTAATCCAAC
This sequence comes from Agrochola circellaris, assembly GCA_914767755.1. Lineage (NCBI taxonomy): Eukaryota > Metazoa > Arthropoda > Insecta > Lepidoptera > Noctuidae > Agrochola > Agrochola circellaris. The sequence goes on from OU611840.1 coordinate 5,020,212, forward strand.
ATTTTTAAACTAGTTGTTGAAATACTAATATATTTTACATAGTTATATTGATAACAGAACCCAATGGATTTGCAGCAGAATTTAAGACAGTTAGTAATATTACCGAGTTACTCAACCTTAAATTTCGTAATTGATATAAGGTGTGTTCAAACATTGAGCGGCAAGAGCGCGGCAGCAACACGCGACGTTTGCAGGACACATTTCTGCCGCGCTCTAGTTAGGAATAAACGGACAAATAATCGCGCGGCAGTCGTCCAATCACAGCGAGGCAGGCCGCGCACGATTGCCGCTCAATGTTTGAACACACCTTAAGGCTATTGAGCCTTACATAATCTCAAGTCAGGATTAGCTTGATAACACTCTAGATTCAAAATCAGAGTGGTATCAGCCATTTTCTTTTAAATCCTAAAAGCCAGTTATGTCTTTAAAAGCCAGTATCAAGTAAATAATAACTACTATTATTATTTAAAGCTAGTCCATTGTAGACAAACTGTTTTAAGTATACGTAGAATCTATACTAAACAATAATATGAGTGAAGGATTTGTGTCGCGCTAATTTCTAGAACTACCAGTTGGATATGATAAAATATGTTTGAATAGATAGCCCAATTCTTGAGGAAATTTATATTTAACATCACGCTACGACCCTTAGGAGACGAGCAAAGAATGCCGAGGTTGCGAGTTTGTCCGAAGGAACACGGGTGAGTTTTAGTCAATAAAAGTCTGACACGCCCTCCCGCTCCGCCCAGAGCGGGAGAAGTTACTTGACAATATCAGCCCCTAAAAAAAAAAAAAAAAAAGGAGACGAGTAAAAGGAAAAAAAGTCAGAAAGAACGGTAAGTGAAAACGAAGTTATAGCGCGGACGGGCGATGCGATGCGACGCGGTGGGTCGGGGGACAAGACATTTTACGCGGGAGAAGTGGCGGGTGGAAACTAGTGTTATTAATAAAGGGTTTCGCTGCTACAGTTTCGCGGCGGAGATGTGCTACCGGCGTCAATAACAAAGATATGACTTAGCAGAAAAAGTAACCCATATAAATTATAATTTATGCAGCTGCAGATCGATACTACGAAGGCTTACGTGGGATATCCAATGTAGGTGTTATTGAATCAATAATAGGCAGCTATATGTTAGAAACGTTTCTATTTCATTCTAGAATTGTTATCATAATATCTGTTACGGAACATAAAAGGCGCAAAATTAGCGTTTTTCTAATATTTACACAATTGTTCAGGCTTAATAATGTGCTGATTAAAAGGCATTACAAACTGTACGTTTGCACTGGCGAAACATTCACATAAAAACATGTTGAAATCTCTATTTCCTGTCAAACATTGCATAAAATATTTACAGAAAACAAAGATTTCAACAAGTTTTCATGTGAATGTTTCGCCAGTGCAAACGCAGTTACTCTAACAAAACAACATCAGTCTTGTAATCCTCGAACGGTTAGGCAGAGGTTAATCTCAGGGCAATAACATTTTATAGCACATCGGTGATACAAAGTTTATACTAGTTTTCCTGCTATCAATTCTATGCTACGCTAACTCCAACAGTTTGTCTAAATGGACGATTAAATTAACACATAATATGCAAAGCACTTACCAGAAGATGCGTATTCTCCGGGGTGGACCCAACTACCTGTTAGGGAAAGCACAGTTATATACTTTCTTACAGACATACAAATAATGCATAGGTACTCAGATTCAGGGGTCCTACACACGTGTTCGGGTCAGCACATTGAACTCGGCAGTATATTTTGAACAACAAAGCCGACGCGAAGCAACTACTAAACATTCGGCTTTCATTCGTGCCGATCCGCATCTACCCTCGCTGAATCATTCTCGGGAAGTCAAACGGCGAACATATTTCTACATATCGTCGTCTTAGAGTGAAAACCTCTCAAATGCGAAAAACTGGTGGGCAACTGGGAAGTTATAATTATATGCTGATCGCGCGGTAAAATCTGCTTACGCGACGCAGGATTTTGCGTGACGTTAGTATGATGCGTAGGTCGCATGTGGCGATATAGATGCCGCCACAAAACTGCGTGTGTTGCGAGGTTTTTTTTTCCAAAAATGTAATTAAATAAAAAGTCGAAGTTGCATTCCCGAGCTTTTCACTCTACAGCGACGATATTCGATTCTGCCGCTCGACTGTGCCGATCATGCCGACAAGTATATAGCACTCCTCGAGCTATATTATCCGTAAGGCAAAATGGTTCCGTAGTTGAGATGAGTTTATCCTAAGAACAAACTTAACATTGTAGTTGAAAAACATGTTTCCCCATACATTCCAACTGCAAATGTAAGTTTGTACGAACAATATTGAGTGATTTACCATGTTAATTTAAGACCATAGACTTCTTATAGGTTTTCCTGTAATCTATATGTCGGATCTTTCATTGAGTATGCAATTAAAATGAGACCCAACCGCCTTTGTTTAGCGTTGTGCGGAGTCTACGATTGAGTATGGTCTCTGATCTCTGATACTGACCATAGAGCGACAGTGATCATTGACAAATGGCCGCGACACATACTGACCTAGGAACTGCTAAGGGTTTCCTTTTAAGTTTAAGGTATTAATTAGTACAGTAGTATTGGTAATTGACTCTGTAACAATAAACTTTGTAGAAGTTAAAGGAGCTAATTCTCGTTTACCCGTATGACATATCCCAATTCTGCGCCGCGACTGTAAATCTGACACTATGTATATCTAATCACGATCCTAATTACCTGGATTCGACATATAAGTATAGAACTAAACTATGTTTTTTTTTATGTTAGGCTTAGCAGTTTCTGAGATAACGCGGGGGGAATGGTTCAGTTTTTTCATTTGGCCGTACGGAAACCAAAAAGAGACATCCAGACAGACCAATCAAATTATTGAGCTGAGCCGACATGTCGATTTCCAATAATCTAATTAGGGCGTAGCGCGTCTCCTCTAGTCTATACATTCGCCGCTTCAGTGAAAACGTAGAATTAGCCCCGTATTCTGGAATCCTATTAAAATTATCCTCGCTTATGTCTTTAGTATGTATGCTGTTCAATGATATGATTTTTTTAAATTTTATTTCAGTATTCCAATCCGAACAGATTTAGAATTAGACAGCAGAAGCGGCGGTTGTTCGACGTTGACTAGTCGATACTGATTGTCTCAAAACATGGTTGATGGCAAGAGTTTAAATCTTTAGATACGCCCGTCCACGTCAAAAGATGGTCACGTTTCTCTTTCGTTAACAATGATATATTTGAATAGTATTGACTCCGCACACTCATACTAAAAAATCGTAGGTATCTAAGGATTTAAATCTTTGGTCGATGGTCGATCGATGGAAAGCGTAATCCGGCTTTCATGCATCACACTGGATCGATCTGGATTGTCGATAGACCTAAATCTAGTCGCTCTTTCATCAGGCTTTCATAAGATACCTGTGATATCGCCATCTTCGCCTTCAGCGATGCCTGGGTCCACGTCTTGGAAGGCAAGCTCTTGGTACAACGTGTTGCCACTTCGTTTCTCGCTCTTGGTTTGCGATTTACCAGTGTTGGAAGAATTTGGTGGCGCCACTGGAGATGTTGCCTGAAAACAATTAATTATCAGACATTATTTTGGGTATAATACGTAATTTTGGATAGTATTATATTATATAATTATTAGTTTTCGATACATCAAGTTCCATTGTAGACATTTTGCCGCGGCAGCGGCCAGCGAGCGCTACTTCCAAGTTGCTCGGAGAAATGTTTTCACCATTTTCTAATTATCCCTGTTTTCGCAAAATCCCTAGGGTTTTCGCGAAAATTCGAATTATCCAATCATCCTACGACATCTATAGGTTATAATCACGCTTCCTCTTTTGCCGCCAAAAGTATCTCACATTGTGAAAAAGTATGATCATTGAAATAAGCAATGGCCTTCACGTATTTTAAATTTGGAAAAGTCAACGCAAAGGCCGATATGACAGCTGTCAAACGAATTTGTATAAAATGCGATGTTTTTCAACTGATAAAATACTAACATTTATAGTACTATTATCGGTGATGTGCGAAGTGGTATGTATAAAATGTTATCAGTGCTCGTCTTTATCCAACCGTGGATGTTTTAAATATAACTTGCACAATGCACATTTAAAAGACTGCAAAGGAGACAGAGGAGCACCAGTTTGTCGGTCGCTATCTCAGATAAATTACTTTTTGCCTGGCCAAGACGTGAATGTAATAAGAGAATGTGCCTATATATACGAAGAACCGCTGAAGTGTGTCCAGTCAAAATTCAGCAACATACATTATTCGCACGTCTGCGAATGTAACACAGACGGCTGCAACTCAGCGACCGATGTGAAGCTCAGTTGGAAGACGATCGTGTGTGCTCTACTGCTGGCAATGGTGGCAAAGTAGTTACCAATGTGTCCTTGTAAATATGTATCATTGTAAGAAGTTAAAACAAATTAAATCTGAATTAACAGTGGTTTTAGTCATTTAAAATCTTTACAGCATACATGGTGCTTTTAAATCTCAAAATAAAATACAACACTCAATCGGACGAGTTACAAGACTATATTAGATTATTTTTACGAAAATCTACTAACCCATGATATTATGTATGTTTGAAAAGCCAGAAAGCTCACCTCACACAAATCTTACAAGTACCGGTACCGGAATCTCTTTATCCCTAGGACCTATGCGATTGCTTATAATGCAATATCGTCATATTAAAATGGCCATTGATGTTAATGAATAAATTCTATGAACAATACCAACATTCTATACACACAATCTCGTTTAATTTAACTAGAAGTTCGTGCCCGGCGTCGCCCGAGTGTATTTCCGACTATTCCTGTGGATTTTCCAACATTTTCCATCATACAAACCTTGTCCAGACACACGAACACAACAAAAAAAACGGTTGTTTCATTTATCCACCCTAGGATGGATAGTCGGAAGAGCGTCCATTTATCCACCCCAGACGGGTTGGATAATCGGAATAAAGGTTGAATTTATAACTATGTTCTATGTTCTATGTTGTGGGGTTTGGTTTCCGCACTTAGTCCTACAGTGGACCATTGTGCGTGAATTTATAACTAATCAAAAGTTTATTGCAAAGACTATTAAACTCTATGGTTTATCTTTCATTTAACTTTGTAACAATTTATTTTATTTAAAAGAGTGTCCGTGGAGTTTCTTGCCCGTTCTTCTCCATAGGTACCTACTACGCTTTGGAATGGGCAACTAGCTTCATATTTTTGACTGACCGATTCCTTGACAATTCAAAAGTGCCTGTAATGGTTTAATTGAAATAAATGCTTTGAGTTTTGAGTTTTTTGAGTTTTTATTTAATTTTTATTATTTGTTGTTATAGCTGCCATAGGAATACTTTTCAACTATCTACCTATTACGGTTCATGAGAAACAGCCCGCTCACGGACGGACGGACGGACGGACACCGGAGGCTTAGTAATAGGATTCCGTTTGGCACCCTTCGGCTACAGAACCCTAATAAATCGATAGATGTTTATCGCAGCGAACGGAACATCTTACTTGTGATGACTGTCAACTCAGACTACCGTAGTCACATAAAAGGACAAGTAAAGGTTTTCTATCGATTCCTTCCGCATCCAGTTTGGCCCAGCCACATTTTTGAGGTCGTCGGTCCACGTAACGCTGTTGACTGTGCAACGAAAGTACTACAGGAAACGAACAAAAACTTGTTCAGGATATCCTACCTGACTCTGTTGCGTGATGGGGTCAGTCTGATGCGCGCACTCCACAGTCCTCACTGCTGCCAAGTCGGAGCCGGTCGGCGGTGATGGTGGAGACGAGGAAAGACTGACAGGACTACCGGGCATGCTCTCCGTCTGCTCCACATTGTGCATCGAGCTCTCCAGCGATGCGAAGCCAAACGATATGGGACCTGAAGAAGTGGGCAGAATATGTAGGAATTAAAGACGATCGTGTGTTACAGAAGAGTAGAAGAGGCTGTTTAGGATAAGTTATTTTAGTTGTATTCTATGCAATTCAGATTATCTATTAATAAAATCTACGCGGCACATGTTTGTGTAGGGATTGGTGCACATGTATCATTTTTATACCATTCTTGATATATTTCGAATTCACAAGCACAGTGCTTCATATTCTCACAGTCGATAAATTCAGGTACACACGGCTACATATCAAGCTATACATTTCCAGTATAAGCTGATCTCTCATTGTACGGAAATCCTAAACAATGCGAGATCAGATGGGTACCTATCTACGAATAAAAAAAAAACTATTTGATAACAATTTCAAGTTATTTCATACGGCGTGGCATTAATTAGATTAAGTCGGGGCGATACAGAAATAACATTTTATTATCCTCTCTATTAGAACCAATTGGCTTCTGTCTCATTTAGCCAATCAGGGCAATGAATAACATAATGCAATATGTGATATACCAGTAAGCTTATTTACGTAGAAAGCTAGAAATGTGGATTTGAGTCGTGAACTCGTGAGACAAGATTGCGATGGTGAGTCAGTAAACGATTTCATATTTGTAGAATGAAATCGATCCAGTGCAACAAAATTATGGGACGACATTAAGGCGACTATAACCGATGATGTTATACTGAAGATCACGTCTAAACGAGTTGTGTTAATGATTTGGTAAATATATATATATATATATATTAATAACTTGATATATGAATATTTTAGATTATGTTTATATTCCATAGTGAAATTAATTTGTAAAGTTATTTCTAACGCGAATAAAAAACTGAGAATCACGCAAAATCTATCAAGCGTATTTTTCTGAAACCTTCACCATTTCAAAGAAAATTTAATTATTGATCTTTTAATATACGAGTTTAATTAAAAAACCTTTTGTTTTGTGTATAATAAATTAATAATGCGTCTAATTTGGGACAGCGCTCCTTGATGGGTGAGTCCTATTACTGGCTGGACATACGACGTGTTGCGTGAGCTCAGTACAGAACACGCAAACTAACCACTCAGAGACTGGCATATATCTGCGTCTTAATATAAGCGATAATTGAAACTCTCACACAAGTGTTTCATCAATCCATCATTGACTAAAGTACCATGAAAGATTTATATACTTTTCTAAATAATACATTTACCCTTGAAGGATAACAAGCATGACAGTCATGTTCAATGAGCATATGGTTTAGATAACGGCGCTGATCGCAAATTGGAGCTATAAATTGCTGTCAATTACAGGCTAAGTACCAGTGTAGTTGAATACAATAACATCTCCTGGCTGTCATAGGCTTGTGATACGGATAATATGCCTATTAGCAGAGATTAATTTCAAAATAGCAACACAGAATATAGAGACATTATGTATGTAGCGGCTCTACAGAACTCCAGTAAATTGTAGTCCCGAAACGGGTGAACCGATTTGAAAGCGGTTTTTTTATATTTGAAAGCAGGTTTTCTAGCGATAGCTTTTCGAGGTGTTTTGTCTAAATCGGTTCAGCCGTTTGAAGATTATCAGCTCTTTTCTAGTTGATGAATGGATGTGAGCGTCTTCCACAGGTCTGATCGATTCGAAATTTGGTTTTCTGTTACTTAAATGATATTAGAAGAACATAGTAGCCTTTAACTGATGCTGCAGCATCACCTGGAATTTGCAGGATACCCAACTCCCTTAACAACTTACAGCACAGGTATCATCTTTGGGCTCATTGAATAGGTTATATATAGATGATGAATGGGGGTCTTGTGATGGAGTTGGAAAGAGAAATGAAGAAATGTTTGTGTCGGGGGCTTTTAAATTTTAATATAATTCACTTGTTGAGGAAGGTTATATGCTATTTAACATCACGCTACAACCCATTGGAGCTGTTTAATATAGAGTGCTATAAAACAAAGCCACGTAGCATTACGGACATAACATTACAAAAAAAAATTGACGTAAACTTTTATCCAGCCTTTTTCTGGCGTTTTGCTTATTCATCTGGAGTAGAAATATTACAGGCGGTGCTGTAGTTCAATATATTTGATTTTACCTCAGTTCTTTGAGCAAAAGTAGCATACATACATGTTTAACGCCATAAGAAATTCTAACATCTCAGCTTGGAAAAAAAGAACGTGTTAACATTCCATATAACATCAGAGATAGCCAAGGGTAACTAGTCCAACTAATTATTCAAACACCTAAATCAAATGCTCATTAAAATTCACCGAAACCAAAACATCGGTAGCTGTTTTAACATTAAACTACATAAAAAAACTGAGGAATCATACATACTTAAATGAATATATTTTTGTGATACCCACGGATTTTCACGGACATTTCCCAACGGATCCTAAATAAAGTATATAGTGCGTGTTGTAAGCTAACGAACCTCTAGGCCTGTAGCCAAGGCCGTAGCTCGGGTGGGGAAGGGTCAAATCCCCCCAGAAATAACAGAATTCAGAAGAAACGGAATCTCAATCATAAGATCGTTGTCACGCGCTTTATTTCTGAGTATCCATGTGGTTGTCTATAATTAAATTTTTATATAAATAACTAGCTGCCCGTCCCGGCTTCGCACGGGTACTTATCTACGACGCACTTACCTACCTACCCTACCTACCCTACCTACCCTACCCTACCTACCCTACCCTACCTACCCTACCTACCCTACCCTACCTACCCTACCCTACCTACCCTACCCTACCTACCCTACCCTACCCTACCCTACCCTACCCTACCTACCCTACCTACCCTACCTACCCTACCTACCCTACCTACCCTACCTACCCTACCTACCCTACCTACCCTACCCTACCTACCCTACCTACCCTACCCTACCTATTTAGGGGGATGAAAAATAGATGTTGGCCGATTCTCATAGATACTGGATAAGCACAAAAAATTTCATCAAAATCGGTCAAGCCGTTTCGGAGGAGTATGGAGACTAACATTGTGACACGAGAATTTTATATATAAGATAGTGACGTAATTATTAAGGTGCAAAGGGACACAAAAGGTTTTAGAAAAATACATTAAACTACTTTCAGAAGAAAGGGCACCGTAATTCAAATAATACAATTTTCCAGGTTGCTTTGCTCTCTCCTGCTGCCTAGGTTCCCTTCATTCTCAAAGTTTTCTGCATAGGCCGTCAAAGTAACTAATGCTCTATGAATGGTCTTAAGAAAATCTAACTTATCTGTGGCAGGGTGCTAAAATTTTCGAGCTCGCTTTTGCAGCCTTGATTCAGTTCATTCTGAATATTTTCTGCATATAAGGCGACTAAGTAGCGGTTACTATTTTATCTATTTCTGCCTAAGGCGACCAAAAACGATTATTATTTTATCTATGAATGGTCCAAAGAAAATCTTACCTATCCTTGGCAGGGTGCTAAAATTTTCTAGTTCGCTCGCTCTAGCATCAAACATTATCTTAGTGAATCGACTGCCAAACCTGTGGTAGCACATGGCAACCACGCAAGTGTGCAAGAAGCGGGCCATATACCGTATCGGAGGCACTATGTAATGCTATTATTTATACAAATATTAAAGTGCACACAACAACCTTAATACCCTGTACACTAAGTTCCTAATTGAGTTGGATAAAAATAATCACTCGGGAGCACAGATGGCTGAAGGGAGCCAGTTTCCTCTTTTCACCAGGACTTCTGATCTGAAGTTTCACCACTGTACGTCAAATTATAATAATATATGCTTATTTTAAGGTAAAGTTTTACTTATATTCTCTGGTCCAAAGCTCGACCCCCTCAAATTCCTGGCTACGGCCTTGCCTGTAGCATCTAGTAATAATGAAAGCAATATCGATTTATTCAATGTCCTCGGTTATTGGCTTAGTTAACAACATCAGTAGCGTCGCTCACAGAAGGTGAAAGTCTACCACGATAAATCAACGACATCTTTTGGAAAAATATATCGGGTTTTGTATTTAAACGATTTTATTGAGCTCCCGCCCCGTAACTATAATCTTGTCATCTTTCTTCCAGTTCCCGTGATTCGACTCAGTTTTGATAAAAATACAATATTATGTTTGAGCAGCTGATCGGATGATATAGGAGAAGCGTTGTTTCGCTTTAAATACTTTAGACTTGAGAGCCTTTATGACAGTGTCAGTACTAATAACATAACTATGTAATGAATGATGTAGTAGTTTGATAATATTCATCATCAACATCTGCCTAGTCTTTTCCCAACTATTTTTGGGGTTGGCTTCCAGTCTAACCGGATCCACCTGAATACCTGTATTTTACATGGAGCGAAGACTGGTTGTCAGACTTTCGGGCTTCTGACGACCCGTAACGACTGTCAAAGATCCATGAATGACTCGACATGACGGTCACCCATCCACGGAACGGCCGCGGCAAGCGTAGCTTGACCTGATCGATCGACCCGTGCTGCTGTTATTACTTAGCCACGAGCCCGTCCTAGTTTGATAATAATATAATATAATCCTATAACTAATATTATAAATGTGAAAGTAAGTTTGTTTGTTTGTTTGTTACGCTTTCACGCTAAAACGGCTGAACGGATTTGGATGAAATTTGGCACATAACCATGACCTGGATTGGTACATAGGGTTCTTTTTATCCCGATTTTCCCACGGGATCGAGACTTATGCGGGTGAAACCGCGGGGCGCAGCTAGTGATCTATAAAAACACTAGCTTCCGCGAGCGGCTTCGCCCGCGTAATTACTTTATAAATTATAGCCTATGTTACTCAGTGATAATAAAGCTATCAACTAGTGAGAGAAATTTTTAAAATCTGTCCAGTAGTTTTTGAGTTTATTCATTACAAACAAACATACAAAACATAATTTTTTTTCTCTTTAAAATATTAGTTTAGATTATCAGGTGAAAATGTGATCATTTCATTTAATTGCGGTATTGATTTTGCGTAACATACCGCCCACGCTCTGGCCATCCATGAGCCATGGTAACCATGGCAACGATTTACCGGCAGAATTCGCACTAATTGCACCAATAATGGACAGTTCAATTATTTTGTATCAAAGGAACATATAAAATTACTTAGGCTGCTTTACTATCTGAATTCATCGGAAATGAATGACAGTAATACTGATGAAAACTGTTTTAATTGAAGCACCGACATTTACGTTGTTTAAAATAGCTTTAAAGCAGCTTTTTTGTTCTGTCTCGTTTCAAAGGATATATTTATTTACTTACATTTAACAATGGTCTTTCATGCATCCGTCTCATTTACCCATTTATTTATCAAATTGTTTTTTTTGTGTTTTTAATTGCAATTTTATGCACAATCACACTATTTATGTAGGTACCTATTTTTTTTTTTTTTATCTGACACAAATTTATTTTATTTAGGTGCATCCGTCACATCACACTTTCAGGTCCAGTTGAAAACCAGCGTCAGGCACTTATACTTCCTGCCGGGGTTGCGGGTTTGTCCGAAAGGGATATCGCGACCCCGGCACACAGGCAACGGAAGGAACACGGATGGGTTTTAGTCAGTAAAAGTCTGACACGCCCTCCCGCTCCACCCAGAGCGGGAGAAGTTATTTGATAATTTCCCACCAAAAAATAAATAAAAAAAGAGACACTTATACCTGTCTGGCATTTTTGCTGAACTGGGCCTTTTTGGCGCAGCCCTGTGGCACTCCCCATCAAATTTCTGCTTACATCGCAATTTACACTTTTTGATTTTATTTTTTTTATATGCTGTGTATTTTAGTCTGTGCTAAATATGTATTTTCTTTCTCTTTCTTTCTTTAATGCATTTTACGGGTGAAGTCTAATTCATAGAGCTATTGAATATCCAAAATACTATGTATTTGATACAGGAAAACGTTATTGGATTACATTCTGTTGCTTTCTATTAAACGAACATTCAGTGTCAATCAGAGCTAAAACAATTTTTTTGTACATATCTTAGGTAAATATGAATGCAGCCTAGACGTCAAGACATCTTCTGAAATCTTTTCATTTTTCATAGGCATATTTCGACCAAATCTGTACGCAGATAGACTATCAATCAATCTGCCTAGCCTTTTCCCAACTATGTTAGGGTCGGCTTCCAGTCTAACCGGATGCAGCTGAATACCGTATTTTACATGGAGCGACTGCCTATCTGACCTCCACAACCCAGTAACTGGGTAATACGATACCCCTTAGTCAGACTGGTTGTCAGACTTTCGGGCTTCTGACGACCCGTAACGACTGTCAAAGATCCACGAATGACAGCCGGGAGCAACGGCTTAACGTGCTTTCCGAGGCACGGAGGAGTCTCGGTATGTTAAGGTGGTCACCCATCCACAGACCAACCCCGGCAAGCGTAGCTTAACCTGAAGGATAGAACTGTGCTGCTGTTATTACTTAGGCACGAGCAGGTAGACTATCGCAGACTATCGCAGACTATCGTATATGAAAATAATAGGAAACACACTCGCATCGCAACAAAGCCGTCATATGTAGTCAAAATGTACTGACACACTGTTCTGTGTGTACCTACGGCACGCAAAGTTTTAACTCTGGTGTGTTCACTGTCTTATCCTATTACCAGAGATTCGATTTGCTTCAATATAAGGACGTAAGGCCAATCAACTAACGCGTATAAGTATCTCTACTGATCGTAATTGCAGCAGCTGCGATTCCCTTTAAAACTAAGGGAAAGTACCGGCGAATAGATGCCTCGATAGCCGCTCGATTCTTAGACCTAATTTAATATTCGCATTTTTTGATAGATCTGATACAAGCATTCAATATGGGAAAAAGAAATAACCAAAACAGAAAAGGAAGGTTTAGACAGATGAAGGTTTTGTTCCAAAACTATAAATAATATAATTGCTAAACACACCCCAAGGGTGTTTAGCAATTATATTATTTATTTTTGTTTCGGGAAACCCTTTGAGAGAGGCTTCTAAAAAATGTCTTGGGACGTCGTTTCACGGGCCTGTGCTGGCTGTGCGGGTCGGTGCTGACTTACTGGTCTGGCGACCAGATATTAATGCATGAATCATGAAATCATATATTATTGCCGAGCTATCCATAGCGATATATTTATGCTCGTGACTGTACGTCGCCGTGGGATAACTTCCGACACCACGCAGGCGACACCGCGGTCTAAAGTTAGTCTAAATCATAAAAAAGCTACTACCTATTACTTGGAAACGTTCGTAAACGGTTTCAAATTCAGAGCTCTTTTTGGCGGTAGCAATCCACCAGGGTCGCGCATCCTACCTGTGCATGTGTGTGCATGTACACACATCAAACTAGTGATGCATGTAACAAGGGGGGTAATTCGGACGATTCTCGTGCATTACACCTAATCCGTTATCGGATAAACTCTGCTCGTACGTCGTCGGCCGAACTTGACCGACATATATGAAAAAGAAAGTGAGTATGTACATGTCGCAGATGGATTGTCTAATTAGCTGTTTTACATAACCGTTAGCCGTTTTACAAAACACCTGCGTTATGAAAAACAGCTGAACAACGTTTAGCGGTTTTTCATAATTACTGAACTTTAACACGCAGAATTGCATCAATAAAAAGTATTTATGGAACTTGCGTGCGATTCAAGACCTTCTTTAGAACCGTAGTGCTAAAAGTCTTTAGGCACTGCAACAAGAAGTCTCGACGAAATTTGCTAAACGCCGCCCAGTCCCGCAAAATTTGTCAGTTAGCATCACTCTCAAAGTAGTTTTTGCAAACTGCAAAGTTTGCCCGAGGTAATCGTATTCTCGAACAACTTCGAGAACAAGCAACGCCATTGACAGAAATCGGTCTCGAAAAGACCTATTCTTTGAACATAACCTGGGTTTTGTCCAAGTTCCTCCGGAGACCTATGCGTACAGAAGAATGTCTGCTGCAAGTCATGCAGCGATTTAGTCAGTATGACGATGTCATCTGCAAATCTCAGGTGATTTCAGTTTTAGGGTTCTTAAAAGGAGAAAGCCCTGGTAGAACATATTTCCACTGTACAGTGGTTTGTCCTTCAACACGACTTACCTTTTCTTATATTTTAGTAATTTTATATTTTAGTGAAAGTAAGTTTCGATTTGGTATGGAGCCCTAATTGTGAGCTTGCGAGCCCGACTCGATTATTGCCATTTTTTTAAGTATTACTGTTTATTTAATTAAAAAGTAATCAAATCGCCAGTATTTAATTAAAAATTAATCAAATCGCCTGACAACTAATTTTAACCGATATAAATTAATATCTTAAATTTTACCTATTCAACCCTTTTCTAAGAATTCTTACATACCTCCCAACCCTAGCGCTACCGATACCGCCTCGCGTAATTGTCAAGTTACTGAAATGTCGAAAAACCATTGACCAAAAACGCTTTCTGCATCTAAAGCTCGAAATGCAACGAGCGGGGAAAAAATCGTAAGTTGTCACTAATCCAAAGAGTAAATAATGCATGCTATCGAAAAGCTGCTTTTATTCTATAGACCTTAAAGGAGGTTGCTTTAATATTATTTAATGCATATTTATAACACTTTGTAATTTAAAAAACCGCTGCAAACTTCTTTCGTAACTCAACGCAAAAAATTTTCATTAGAAAGCCTTCGAGATAATCCCTTGATGAATGGCGGGACTGCTATTTTTGTAGAACGTCAACATTTGAGAGCCTTTTATCTAAAGTCGCAGCGGACTAGAGATTATCTTCAGTATAGACCCATGTTGCTGCGATCCAGTATATGAGTTAAATTAATGGGTATGGATATGCATTCTTATACGTATCAGTTTTGAATATTACGATAATTCATCGTAGTTTTAGTTGTAGGCAGAATAATAACCAAGCAAGACAACAATGTCCAGATACATTCCGGAAGGGCTTACAACTTGTTGGCTTCGTCCACGTTCACTGCAGTCAGAATCGCCCCCGACACGTAGATATCTCCGTTATCGGATGTACGCAGACTGCTAATATAGACTCATTGGAGTACATAGTTGTATATATAGTATGCAGATCTGTATAGCATGTACAGTTGGTGTTAGTACTAGTGTGCAAGGAAGTAGCGTGTCCGGAAAATGAGAACGCCTAAGATAGACGTCAGAAAACTAAAAATTATGTCAAGCTAATAGGCTAGCTCTAGACGTGAAAATACCGTCTTAGTTAAACTTATATAATGCACCATTCGAGATTAAGACAGGCCGGCAATGATTAGCCCATATTTGTATCATGACTCAGAGTCAGTGTGTTACTAAAAAAATCTGTTGTTATCTACAACGGCCTTCATATTGAGAACGCTGCTAATTTTCTATCACGCTATTCAAAGTACGTTTTTATCGCTCCTTGTTTTGTGTATTGTTGATGGGTCAGCTTGGCAGTTTTGGAATAATCGACAGTTGAAAACTACGAAGAAGTTACAGTATGATAAAATGAGTCTCACATATCCAGAAAACTTTGAACCCTGCTTTAGTATTCAACCGAAACTATTTATTTCTTCGCTAAATTCGATCATTTTATTATGAATTGAATGAATGGTACGATAGCAAAAAACTTTAAAAAAAATACATTCAGCACTAATGTTCCCATAAGTTATCTAATTCGATGACAAGATTATTTTTTACACTACGGTTATCAGTTTTTTTTAAGTATGTAATAATTTTACTGATTATTGCACAGTGTACTTTTTTTGATGTCGTAATGGCCTTTAGCCTATTATAAAATAGGTACAAGATCTCGAAGAAGAGGGACTCGGGCTAAATAATAACAGCCGCTCGGGTCAATCTTCAAGATAAAGCAATGCTTCCCGAGGTCGATCCGTGAATAGGTGATCGAGGATACCGAGGCACGAAGGGGTCTTCGTGACTCGAATAGCACGTAAAGCAGTTGGTCTGGACTGTCATTCGTAGATCTTGACAGTCGTTACGGGCAGTCAGAAGCCCGAAAGTCTGACAACCAGCCAAAGAGCATCCTGTTTCCGAGGAGCATCGCGTTACCCTGTAACTGGGTTGTGGAGGTCAGATAGGCAGTCGGTCCATGTAAAATACTGGTATTCAGCTGCATCCGGTTAGACTGGAAGCCGTTCCCAACTTAGTTGGTAAAAGGCCAGGCAGTGATGACATAGATAAAGTTACTCACCACTAGATCTCATGGGGTTGAGACCAAGTCGCCCGCGCACCTCGCTTCGGTCACTGGCTGTGCTCATCAGCAACTTGGTTCGCTCCATGTAGTCCACATGGGTTTTGAACAGCTCGTTGTATCGCTCATGAAGCTTCGAGTACTCCTGCAGACAAAATAGTACAGTCAAACTTCAGTTCATTAATAATAGCGCCTGATATCGTTAAAAGCGTCTAACGGGCCTCTGCGAGTTGGCCTCGGTCCCTCGTATTCCTTCCAAAGGTCTAGGACCCGAGAAGTGTGTGTGAAATGTTAATTACAAAACATTTCTACGAATTTCGGTTATGGCGGCCATTCTCAGTGGAGACTAGCCACCACGTAGCTTAGATTACTTAGATACTCAAGCAAAGAGACTTAGCTTTAGTATCCTTTAACAAACCTTTGCTTACGGCCAATTGAATTAGTTAACGATGTTATTATTACACATCATTTATACGTCCATCTTACAATACTTCAGAAATATGAGTCAGGTTTGTCCTCCAAGAGAGCGTTTAGCGATGTTTCAAGACAGTGAAAGGAGTTTCGAAATAAGATCGGTACTATGTATGATTCAAAGATGGCTGATCTACTAACTAATAATTGTAGGTAGGTGTAATGTTCGTATATATAGGTATTTAATTTAAAATCATAAAACATAACGGAATTTAATACGTTGATCCAGAGTAAATCGCCATTACGAACAGTTTGATAACCAAAGAATCCAATCATCATTTATGACACCCAACCACTTAGAAGAAAGAGGTAGATACCAATACCGTTTTCAATTAATTCTATATGCACCACCAAGGTCAAATTCAGTATGTAGGTTGAGCTAGAAAAAGTTCTGAAGACAGGTTTGAAGTTCATACGTAGTTTCTTTATTAACAATAATCGTGTGAAATGTGTCATGATTGTAAAATCGATCGTCAATACCTTCAATTTCACCTGCAGTTATTGAGAACCTAAATAAATAATAAACCATCAACGTCGCACTGTAGATCGAATAAAGGCTCTCGAACACATTGGAGCTTAAATTTTAAAGTGTCGGTTTTTTGCTTGAAATGGCTTCTAATAGCCAATAAATTCTAATGCATAAATATATCATAGGATACAACCAGCACGCGTAGCATGACCGCCGTAGAAACGAGTTTTGTCGACGGAAGAATAGACAAAATGACAGTTAAACAATCATAATCTCTCATTTTGTCTATTCTTCCGTCGACAAAACCCGTTTCTACGGTGATCATGCTACGCGTGCTGGTAGGCAAATTAGCAACTTATATTTTTTTGCAAAAAAAATGTATGTAGCTAATATAATTATTTATATCTCCGGAACGGACAGAATAGCCGTTATATACTTGCACGGTGATGTAACTTATTTATGACTTTTTGACATACTTGATTTTTTTTTTTTATCGTTATATGAAGTACCTCAAAAATTCATAAATAAATAGTTACATCACCGTGTGCAAGGACATACGGTTATTCTCTCCGTTCCTGAGATATAAGCATTAGCTCCATACATTTTTATTGACTTAATTTACACCAGAAAATAGGGCAACGATTAATCCTCTAGCATCGATTAAAAACCCTAAGGGGCTTATGGGTAAATATTTACAACCGCACGTTTCGAACGAAGGCTCAGCTAAGCTTGTCGCGTCCGGTTTGTGGATGGGTGACCGTCCATTACACATCGAGACCCCTCCGTGCCTCGGAAAGCAAGTTAAGCCGTTGGTCCGGCTGTCATTCGTAGATCTTTGACAGTCGTTGTACGGGTAGTCAGAAACCCGTCTTACCAAGGGGTATCGTTACCCAGTAACTGGGTTGTGGAGGTTAGATAGGCAGTCGGTATTCAGCTGCATCCAATTCGACTGGAGGGTGAACGAAGGTCCCAACGAAGTTGGAAAAGGCTAGGCAGATTGATTGATCGATTAACTCATCTACTATTGACATTAATACCTGCATCATACAGAACAAGGTCTAAATGCTTATGAACTGAGTTCTACAGATTTTAATTGAAAGCGTATGAAGGTACAGTACGACACAACTAAGATGTAGCATCGGCAAAATTCGGAAAGCCGATCACCATCTGAACTGAGTGCGTCTTCAAAATCACCAATATTTATTACTGCTTTAGATTAAAATGATCTTTACGCAAACGCAATTACTTGTGAAGTCATATAACAGAATACATTCGTAAAATTTTACTGAATTTTCAAATTTATGCTGCATCTGAGTTGTGTCGTACTGTAATCCCAGGGTCATTAAAATGATTCGTAAATGGGGCAAGCACCTCGCTCTGTAAAATGTGACCTGGTTTAACCTACACAGTCTGTACTTATCCTATGGTATAATATATAATGGTACTAAACGTAAAACGTTATTGGATTATCACAAGAGGATTAAATTGAACGTTTGTCAGACGTTTCTCTATTTTATTCGTTATTTTATAGAATGTATTGAGGTTCAAATTCAAAGCATTTTATTTATTTGAAGCAAAACCATTTTCACCTTTGAATGTCTTAAGAAGTCAGGAGGCCTACTAATTAAGCGAAATCCGTAGTTTCGGCCGTCGTTACGGCCGCTTCGGTCTCCTTCTCGCTTACTGTAAGTCTGTAAGTGAGACGGAGAACGAAGCGCCCGTAAGACGGCCGAAACTACGGATTTCGCATAGCGAACCAGCCCAGTTTAGTCCCCCAGTTTAGTCAGTAATAAAAAAAAAGTTGTTGGTTCTCGTGACCCAATTGATGTACTAACAAAATAGGTAATGCTTTCAGTGTTTAGAGTATTCTCACACGAGGTGACCAAAATAAAATCAGTTTTCAACGCCGACGCAACCAATCGCGTTAGCACATACATTTCTATAGCAGTTTCACACGACAAAACTTGTCGAAAAATAGTTTTCAACGGTGACGCAACCAGTCACAACTGGCAGTACTGGTCGCTCGGTCGTTGCAAACGCAATTTTTTATAAAATTGGTGCGTTATTGTGTCATGTCTTCGGAGGAAACAAATAATATTAAATTTGTCCAGAGATTGAGAAGTACCCTTGCCACTACGATTATAGGCTTATGGACTATGCAACGAAAGATGTTACAGAGACTGACGATTCCTTTTGTGCCGGTAATAAAAATAAAAGATTATTTCTTCATCGTCGTTTGACTCCATTATATCAACCCTGTGAGAGGTGTGCACGGTAAACGGTCTGAATGAATGATGAAATGACTAAAATTTATACAACTTGAGTTCCGCCCCGTGGGAGTACCAGTTGCATCGCAGTTGGCAACGCCAGTTGCCAACAAGTTTAAATTTAGTTGCCGGTACCCCGTGTGAGACTGGCCTTACTACTAATACCTACTACTGTTTTTTGGGACAAATAACTAAATCCGCATTTAATAAAATCCAATTATAGTGATTTTGTTTTATTTTTTTGCAAATAATGCAAAGGAACTTGCAAGTCTCCAATTATGTCAGCCCAAAAGAAAATGGTCAGAGTAGGACGGAAGCCAAGCTCCAGTTTTTTTTAAAAGGTTCAAGATTTGTGTACTTTATAGACACAGTCTACATCATTACAACAATGCGATGTTTCGGCGTCGTTCACATCAGCGTAACGTGCGCAAGTACATAGGGTCACAATAAACGCGGTTTCGTATATATCATGATATATAAGATAGACTCGCTTGTATCTAAACACAAAAGATTTTTTTTTAGAAATAAGCCAGAAAAGTTACAAGGAACTAACTGCTAAAAAAATAATATTACTTACTTTAAAGAAATATTGTTTATCTTTTCACATATTTATTATTCAAATATATACGTAAGTTTTAATAAAAAAACCACATCATGAGCAAAGGTATAAGACGTGCTCGCAAAATCCAAGTCTTCAAAGTCAACCTCAAAGTAGTACATATATATTATTATCACCATGAATGTCTTGCCCTATTCCCAGTATATCGGCCGTGCTATTCTGTAAACATCTCACCACTCAACAACATCACCATCAACCAACAACAACAACATCATCATCATCATCATCATCTCATCTCTCTCAACTTGGGTGAAGTGAGCTTGATGTGAGCTGTCATTGCACCTAAACCTAGGGATTGACACTATGAACAGCTCACTTCATGCTCACTTCACCTCACTCTTCACGGTCAGATGTTTACAGAATGGATAAGCTGGGGTCGGCGTCGCATGCGTCGTCATCTCAGTGGTCACACACTTTCTAGCCATATCCCCTTTATCCTTCACACTATCCACCCATCGTTTCTTTGAACTTCCCCTACTCTGATAGCCATCTTCCTCACGACATTTTTCTCATTCCTCCGCATCACATGCCCTTACAAAACTATTCAGTCAGCGGTACCAGTTTCCGACTTCTTCTTATATAGTAGTACATCTACATTGGCAATACTTCCGCTAGCAGCCTGAATTTATTTGAAAAATGCTCAGGAAAAATAGCGGTCTGCGGTGTATAGAATTCAAATCAAACACCGATCTGAAATACCGATCGATTTCCCGTCCACTATTAATATCGATCGTATTAATATCGATTGAAGAAGCTTTTGGCCTTCTTTATATTATTATTGCTCCCTTTATTACTTTTAAACTTTTTGTTTGCAAGCATACTTTTCACTCATAATCAAAGTCGACCAAATCTTTCGATTTCTCGAGATTCATTCGATTATCACACTTTCTTATCATCCCTGTGGAGATTTTCGTATTAACTGGACCAGCCTGGTCAGTCTGTACTGTTTTAGGATGTAGTTTAAAGCGAGTTCCAACGCCTACTATTATTTCCGGTCAACTCATTTGACAGATATGTAAGTTCCGTCCCATTTTTTATTTTTCCTGTTAGTTACTGCCTGTCGGGACAGTGTGAAATAGGCCCCCAGAAACGAAACCTAGGCAGAAATATACAAACTCGTTGATGACTTACCTTTTTCAATTCATTCTCACGTTCTTCGAGCCGGCTAGCGTGATCTAAAGAGTTCTTATGCTTGAGCTCCAACATTCTGACTATGCTGTCGAGGGCCTCCAGTCTGCCTGTCAGCTCTTTCCTCTCGCCTTCGAAGTGGTCTTCAGCTTCGAGCAACTGTTAAAAACAATTTAATTTGTTAGATTAGATAAATAAATAGTAATAGTACGCGATGATAAAGTTTCTACAACAACGAACATCAATGACTTGCAGGTGTGTCGAGAATTTTGGTGTTACGATTGTTTTGTAGGGTTCCGTACCCGAGGGGTGCCAAACGGAGCCCTATTACTAAGCCTCCGCTATCCGTCTGTCTGGTCAGCAGGCTGTATCTCATGAACCGTTACAGGTATCTACCTACACAACTACCTAATTCTACTTTAAATATCTAGTTGAAACACAGATTGTGTATTTCTATTGCCGCTATAACAACAAATAATAAAAATAAATAAAGGGGTCCCCATACAAGAAACGTGTTTTTTTCTGCGTTATAAGCTCAATATTGTACGGAACACCTCGAGGCAGACTCGTACTTGGCTGTTTTTTTTTAAATTAAGTATGTGTTCTGTTACACACCTGAGATGGAAGTTGCTCAAGACTTTTCGAGAAAATCAATTATTATCATTTGGATTTTTTTAGTATCAATGACATCCATACATATTTGTACGCCTTCTGGTATAACATAGCGCGCTTGTATTTTTTTTTTATTACCGCTATTCTATAGTACCTATGTTAACAAATGATTAAATGATTATGATTATGATTGTGATTACTTTTTTCTTATAGAAATCTAGGTTCAATTGATACCCAACCAGTATACCTATTTAGGTCGTCGTAATAGTAAGGTGTTACTAAAATTAACTAAGAATTGTGTTGATAGCAAAGCTAAATCTTAAGATTGCTCTTTGTAATACGTGTAATACCCTCAGACCAAATAAAAAATCAAGACATAGCGCTATCAACAGTGACGTGAAGCCGGTTTCACAAACATGTTTGCTCGTTGTGTAGTGTAGTTTGATTGTAGTGTCATGGTAAATGGTTGTAAATGTGTGCGTGTGAGCGTATGCACAGAGCGGAGGTGTTGTTTTGGCATGCTTCACTGTATTATCCACACCACTCTGTCTTCATTTTTAGGTCTAAGGTAATACTTTGTACAAATACTTTATTTTTTATTTTTGTACGTTGCTAGTATAAAAAAACAAACAGGTATTAAAAACTAAATGAGCTGTTACCCCATTTTAAGCTTCTGTTTCAAACAAAAAAGTTTTTCCTTGAAATAGAAAGAAGGTCAAAGAAGGGTTAAAGTTTATTTTGACACTTGAATATTTGAAGTCTTAACAAATTATGTAAAGCTAGTTCAGTTAGTTTCTACGGTCGAGTACCGAAATAACTCTGAAGTTAATATAATGGACATTGTTCCAACAGAGTTTTAATTATTATGATTCATTTCGAAAGATGTGAGCTGAAATCGTTACTAACAAAACTAATTAAGACTGATTTCCGTATAAAACTCAAACGGTTTGTAGCATGCAACAAAGTTCGATATTATTTGGTAGTAGCCACTAAAGCCGGCACCACACTTGGCATTGTTTGAGCAATAAATAATATAATACACTCTATTTCTATTGAAATAAAGTTCATTTTGTATAAGCGAACAAGTGCAAAATATTTGGGCAAATACTCCGAATAAAGTGCGAGCATTTATTATTTATAGACAGCACAGCACGATTGGCGGTGCCGCGCCGTGGTTGAACAGTGCTGTGCTAATCGCGTAACGTACTTTTAATGTGTATTATTACGGGTCTATCGGTTTATGTAAAAGCATTTACAACACAGGAGACATTTTTTATGTGAGAACAAGGTTTATTTAAACAGAAAATAAATGATAATACAGGGATATGAGTGCTACAGGTTGGTTGCTATACGCACGTACATTATACACTCCTGAAACAACTAAGGGAGGAGTACATGAACTTGCTAATGGGTATGTAAAAGCGGATCATTATTTGTATTATTTCGTATCCTCTCTCTTCAATAGCAGTAGCACCACATAATTAATGTTAGAAATACTGCAAACATAATTTGCAGCTGTTGTTATAGAGTTCGTATCACACAGGGACATAGAAAGAATATGAACCTACTCTTTTCCATCAAGAATACTCTGATCAAAGCCCACTCTGGATAAAATTATCCAGAATAGGCTACGATCAGAGTATGGTTCCCCTTAAAATTAAATAAATACATAATACTTGTTAATAAATCAAATAAAAGTTAAACATTATGCGACCTATGTGACTTGAACTCCGACTTCAGTTAGCCGTTGTTGACAGTTGTAGTCTTCTGTTAAGAAACAAGATTGATTGATTTGAAAACAAAAAAAGAATGTGAAAATTCTTCTAGCTAAGCTATGTAGGTACCTAAATAACGTTTTTTTTTTACTGTTTTGTATAAAATGCAGGCACTTAGAAATAACTACAATGGATACCTATCACTGTCCTTAAAGCCCAATCTGGAGTGATACCTTTTGCAGCTAGGAGTCATCATAATTACTAACTCATTATTATAACTTATAAACCTCATATACTTTTAAATTTAAAAATAAATACATTTGTTTAATATTGAATAATTATTGGTTTGTTTATTTACAGTCAAATATACCATAAATACATTAAAGTTGCATCCTCACCAAAGGCCTACCCAACTTCCAAAGCATTATGGTCATTCTGTGTGGTTTCTTCCCATCATCGCGTGCCAAGCCTTGTGTTTTTGTTTTTCATTTTAAGGATACCTTCAGCAAAAATTAAAGTAAAATCTTCTAATGAATAAGATAAAAGAGGCAGCCTTGGGTTATTTTTATTATCTGTCTGTTTTTATATTTAGCTATCCATGTTTTTCCTGCAAACAATGATTAAGTAAACAAAACTTTTCCTTACGTGCTGAGCAGACCATGGACAATCGTATGGAAATCCCGGCTTTTTGTTCTACGTGCGCGATAGATTTCCATACGATTCCAAATTCTCCGCGGACAAATTGTCATCTCATCGCCACTATTATGACAACAGAGTTATGACAAACTTACATACCTAATCGTGTGTTATTTTTAGTCTTTAAATTGAGGAAAATATTGACATTATGTTGGGCAGAAACGTATGTAAAAAATAAAGTAGTACCACATTACCCAATAAAATAATTCTGCCTAAAATCTCAACATACAGTTTTATGTGTTACATAAAATGCAATAAGTTTTAATTGCATTAGTACAAGGCAATGAACACAAAATTAAAATAATTATTTTTAGTATATATCAATCACACAGGAAAACGAGACCTTGCGCCTTATAATTAGAATTGAAAACAAATTTGCACCTTATTTCCTTTACATATAAGCAATACATGCAGAGCTTGATGGCCTAACAACTATCATGATAGAATGCCACTAAAACATTGAATATGTGAAAAATTAAACCAAATTATCTATGTTAGCTTCACTACAACATATGACATAATGCAATAATGATAAAACATGGAGTAACATCTAAAAAGGCAGTGAGGCCCAAATATTTTCATCTACCTCAAATTAGACAACTGCTGAGAGTCCTAACAAACTACATAATACAAATGAATGTCAAAGAAACCGTTCTGAGGATAAACTCTAATGAATAATTTTCACGATCAGTAAGACGAATAAAAACTGCCATTCAACGGATAACATATTGAACATAATTAAATAAAAACATGTTTTGTCAAAAAATAATAAGCACCTAGTATGAAAAAGTTGCACAGTCAAAGTAATAATAAGTTAATGTAGTTGTTATAGAAGGGCGTGCAACGGCAACTTTGTTTGCGAGCCGGGATGAAAAGTAGCTTACAAACTGTTACTGTTACTGTCAAATTTCATAATGGTTTAGGCATAAAAAGGTAACAGAACAGTAACAGATAAGCAGAGTTACCTCTGCATTTATAATATTAGCATCGATGGATACCACTTAGGAACCCGGTAAGAACATGTTTGTTACTTTGTAGATCAATAATTAAATTAAAACACGATCACAGAAAAAGTGGTTAGCACAGATTGTATTAAATTACTGATTTTAAGTTGTATCTAATATGATCATGTATCGTCCAAGGTTACTAGTACTAACATGTTGGCTTTAACGTCTTATTAAGTATTTCAACAAAAGATATATTTGAATTTATATGAAAGAACACAAAACTTTGTTGTGTGTTCATAATATTCAATTTACAAGGCTTACTGAAAATACACTGAAAAGGGGCACTCATAGATACCGCATCATAAAAAACACATGTGTAACTCATTCGTTGGATGGAAATGATGACTAATTATGATACAAGACTGTACTAGGAGAATGTAGAGTATGTTATTAACAAATTTTTTAGAAGATTTTGAAATTACCCATAGCATCGGGAAATAAATACAAAGTATTTAAAATGAAATCAACAATTCTAGAATGTTTTGCCTGCATGTTGATTACAAAAGTGCTATTAAATATCTGATATGACCAAGTCTGCGAGCATAGAGATATTGCAACTTATATTTTGTAATCTTATTGGACTCAAACAGAAGATACAGTTAGTAGTCTGAACAATATATGGAATGTATTTTAGAGATTTAACAGAGCAAAGCAGTTTTTGGAGAAGAGTAATTTTACTTATACTTAAAAAAAAAAAACTTTCAATATTGTTCTTGGCAAAAGTGGAACAATGCATCATAATTATGTTAGTAAACAATAACATAAATCAACACAGGTCAAGCAGCATACTATCAATTATGATAAATACCAACAATTCTGAACCTTGATACAATTGCCAGATGCCTATTTCCTTTAATAAGCAAATGTGATACCAAATAATCTTGTTTACCTTGGGATTCAGATAACAGAATGGATGGCACATTCCACCAAAAATAACCACAAGTCTTGAGCAACTCTGAACCACATGAATAAAAATAAATAACAACAATAAGCGTGCATTAAATACTGAGTTTGGTAAACTACTAAATACGTTCTAAGGCAGCCTTGTGATGCAAAACAAAGGAAGACAGTCAAGGCCCCTTCTTAACGAATTGTTTTGTTCGCTCACCTTCTGCTCTGCATGTTTCCTGGCCGCCTTCTCGCGCTCGTACTGCGTGACGAGCTGCTCGTTGTCTTCGCGCAGCAGCTCCAGCTCCACCTCATGTTCTTGGTTGGTTTGGTACGCGGAGTCCAGGCACTCCAGCACGTTCACCAGCAGCGGCATCAGCGTCTTCACGACATCCTCGTCGTACCGCGCTATCATGCGTTCGAACTCCTGGTATATACTCCCTGCCAGAGATTGGACCTTCTCCGACATCACAACGTGGGAGTCTTCGTGGGTCCCATAGATAGTCTCCGAAGAATCCTCGTACATTTTGGAAACAAATTGTAGTCAAGTTATAAAATACGAAATCACTTTATCTACCTCTACGCAAGGGTGCCTAATTAATATTTTCTTCAAACATGATTATGTAGTGGATAATATTATTTGATGACGCGATCGATGAGCGACTTCCAAAAACTGCTCCATAAGGCAATATTTTACATTTCAAACACACGTATTCACATTGTACTTCGTTTTCTTTATATAATTAAGGGCACTAAAATTCTACAGTCTTTTGACTGCGTAAATACGTAGGAAATGAAAATAGATTTATGTTAACACCATGTCTTGTCTGATTGAGGTCTTTTTGCTGACTGTTGAAAAAAAAAAGTTGGCGATGGACGTTGTCGATGACAATATTATTGGTTGGTAGCCCTACATCGTTTCCGGATTGTATGACTAGAAGGGACATGTTCAATGTAAAAAAATCTGCTGTCAAGATGTAAAACCGTATACGCACTTATCGCACTAATTTTGATTACATCAGTAAAAGGTACTGAAGAATTAACGAAATAATAATGTGATTCTTTGTTATCGATGAACATTGTGTAAAGGTAATTTAATATTAATAATTAAACATAAATATTTGATTTCATAAAACTAAGGAAATAACAGAATGAAAATACGCACCTTTTAATTATTTGTATGGATTTTATTACGTCCTTAGATTGTGCAACTTACTTCAACACCGACACTCGACAGCAGCAAATTGTTTCGTGAACTGAATTATTACTACGAGTACATACCAGTTGCTGAATAATGTTATTTCCTATGTAATAATTGCTTAGGGTCATTGGCTGATACAATTCGACGACCTGGTTTATTTCATTACACATTTCAAAATGCAACGCCTGTCTGTCCGTTAGTGCGCCTCTATCTCGAAAATCAACTGTTATAAGCCTTTTTTGTTTTAATTATAAACTACATAGGTCTAGTAGCCAGGGGCACAGCTCTATAAGGTGAAATATTTTTATAATTCTAAACTGACTGATGAATTTATTAAAAACACTTGCTAATCCCAAGGACGTATGTATCAAAGGGTGTCAGGTGGGGGCAGCTACCCTCTTTTCTGCCTCATGAACTGCCACATCAGCAGCATATCATACATTTAGATGGTAAATTACGTACCTATGCCAAAGTATGAAAGGAAATTCCTAAATTAGTCCTTTAAGGCCAAAAGCCAGCTAGCTAGCCTATTATAATATTATTCCCTGATGGTTTTCGTTGATCCGATGAAGCATGTGGTAGGAATGCTTGGCACGGGCCGCGACAGGCCTCGAGAGGCGTGGCCGTGCGCCAGGCCGTGACAGGCCTCGACAGACCGAGGGACTACAGCTTAACAGTTCAGTCAGACACTCTTAATCAAAGGACCAAATAATCAATCTGGCTAGCCTTTTCAACTATATTGGGGCGGCTTCCAGTATAACCGGATGCAGCTGAATACCTTATTTTACGTGGGACAACTGCCTATCTGGCCTCCAAAATCCAGTAAGTGGGTAATACGATACCCCTTGGTAAGACTGGTTGTCGAAATTTTGTGTTGTCGAATGACAGCCGGGACCAACGGCTTAACGTGCTTTCCGAGGCACGGAGGAGTCTCGGTATGTTAACATGGTCATCCATCCATAGACCAACCCCGGCAAGCGTAGCTTAACCTGATGGATCGAACCGTGCGGCTGTTATTACTTAGCCACGAGCTCCTCCATCAAAGGGCCAAACGTACATTATAAAATAATATTATAATGTCATTTTTCGTATTCTATTTGTCATTATTCGGTTAAATGGTCTCTAAGAATAGAGACCATTCAGGCCCCCAAGATACAGGCGCTGCCTAGTTTGGGGACCACTGTTTTAATACTATGTTAAATATTCTAGTTACAGTAAGCTTATAAAATCTTCTTTTTTTTTGTAACAATGGATCAATAAATTATTCTTATTCTTATTCAAAAAAAGAAATCGAATAGAAGATTCCTTGTTTTTTAAGTGGCAACAAATATTCAGCATCGCCTTACCCCGCCCTGCCGCACTACCCCCTCTTGTTTGCCTCACTGTCAAACTCCAAATAACCCACGTCATGTCGGAAATTCAAATCGCGTCAAATAATTAAAATTACCGTGCAGTAATATTAAATTTACAGTTACGTTCACGTTGCCGCGTGTACTATTAAGCGCGTGAAATAAAGCAATTTAGCGTTAATTTCATACAATAACTATTTGAACTAGTAATCAATATTCGGCCTAATTGTTCACTCGATGTTCGTCCTGCGTATAGATTGACACAGTTTAGTTCTTCGTTAAAAGGGTGGTAAGAATGACCAGTATGTCGGGCAAAAAGTCTGTAATTTTGGCTTATTTGCTGTGGCTGTCGGCTGGCATATTCGGTGCGCATCATTTCTATCTCGGACGGGATCGCCATGCCTTTGTTTGGTGGACGACTTTAGGCGGGTTCTTCATCGGATGGCTAGGAGAAGTCTTTCGTATTCCTCGGTACGTTAGAGATGCCAACGAAGATCCCAAGCACATGGAGGAGATTGCCGTCAGAATAAGAAAAACAAACAAGGTACGATAGTTAGCTTTTATGTTTTCTGTACATGTGTGGTACATACTAACGTCTGAGCTAAGTTTACTATTCGAAGAAAAAGTCATAACGAACAAGAAGTATAGAAATTGTATTATTCAGGTCTTCATTGTTTCATTTTCTTGTGGGATGCTTTTACCATAAATTGTCTTGAGACTCAGTTGAATAGTTACTGTCTATAATAATTGTGGAATTCAAACAGTTAATACTATGGAAGTTTTGCAAAAATACAGCAATTCAAAGCTTAAATCAAAAAATAACAAAGCCGCTTGTTCTAGTCTTAAAATATTGTTGAGCTAATTAATAAAGGGATTTTACTAACACATATATGTTTAGGAAGGGACATAATTCAGATTTAGATTCGCTTGTAATTAACCTTTTCAGCAAACCCATATTCTTGATAAAGTTCTGTAAAGGCTAAAGGTTGTTGCCACACGTCAAATAAGTCAATGCCCAACATTTTAATTGTGTATATTGTGATGCACTTTCTTGTTTCTAGTGTAGTAATGATATTCAACAATTCAATACACTTTAAGTATTTGCTGGTTTATAACACAATGAGCATCGCTCCCGGGCCACTTCAGAGGGTGAATTTATTTACATACTGGAATCTCAAAAGTAGGCCAAGCTACACTTTTTCTAACTGTTATCCAAACAGGGTGTTATTATGCTGTCTAACTACATTCCTATTAACTTTTCTTCAATAACTGCAATTTGATATGTTTAAATTTCATTCAACATCTTTCTCTTACCAAAGTATTTATTAAAATTCTTCAATAATGTATTATTAATAAACCATCCTAAGTCTAATGAGAATCTTTTAGGCATATAAAACCATATTTTAATTTAAATATGTATTTTTATTTAATATTATTTTGTATTATTAATCATATATTTGGGATGGATGTCATATTTTTCTAATTACTCTGGTTGTATTCTATTTAAAGACTTGACTTGGTGACCTTTGGGCGAACTCCTTGGTTTCATACTGTAAGTATGTATATGTACGGTGTTGGGTTTTTATATTAACACTAAAATAAATCTTGCTTCGCTTCTGTGCTAATACTAATGCTCAAATACTGCAAAGATTTCCATTAACTCACGAAACACGCTAATTTAAAGCTTCCCATTAAGATAATAATTATTATTCTTTTCAAAATGATGGATATTCCCTAAAAGACATAATAATGCAGTATGTTTAATGTTTAAATATATTTATTCCAAAATAAATATTTTTCTTGCCTTACAAATGGCAATTTTTAACAATTCAATCATTATATTTATAACACACAAGTATTATTAACAGTAGATGGATAAAACATATTGTAATGCTTATTGTCATGTAATCGCATTCCTAGTTCTGTAGATGCAAGTTAGACACAAAACAGTACATTATAATTCGATAATACTGGATGTAAAGAATAAGTATGTCATGGATTTAAAACCACTTCAGCATGCATAATTTTGAAATTGTGAATCTTTAAACATAAAACGACTACATAAGGTTTAATTAAAACTTGCAAGTTTGTTGAATTTTATTAAGGTTTGATTGCATCATTTTATTGCACAATAAAATTACATATATACACTTTAGCTGAGGCAACAGTTATATGCACTAATAAACGGTTTTTTACATTTTATTTATTTACCCATTACTCTATCAACTTAGAATCATTATGGCGCATTGCGAATTCCATAAACAGGAGTGTCTGATACACACTGAGCAAATAGTGAGTATCATACACAGGAAATGAGCAGCTCAACTGCTTCCTTCTAGAGGAGGCTCATGTTCAGCACTGGATTTAACCGGACCAGTATGAAATCGTAAAAATCTTAGTTTATTACACTGCAAATTTTAAATTCTGCTTTTTTTAGTTTTTGTTAATGGTAGTAAATACATGAGCCTTTTTTATAAATCTAGCGAGCCTACTTACTAATTTAATAATCTTGTGATGCTTTATTATCTAACAGGGAAACAAAGAAACAATCTTAGTTACCATAAGCACATTATTATTACACACATGTTATTTATCACAATCAAAGCTATTAACTTCTGTAGAGACTACTCTCGAGCTGTATAAACTTTGCTAAGCTGTAAAATTGTATTATTACGTCTACTACTGCCTTTGACAAACTAAACCTCTTGGTCTTACTTATCTAAGGCCCGTATTACAGAACCTCACTCAAAACTCAAGCATTACTTAAAACTCGTTTAAAGCCTTTTGATTTGTTAATGGTAATGCTTGAGTCTTGAGTGAGGTTCTGTAATACGGGCCTAAGAAATTACTCAATATAGATTATGGTATAGATTCAATACGAAACTGAAATCTTATCATTATTAATTGTATTAGGGCATGCCTAACATCCATTGGTATGTGACCAGTTTGTAGGAAGGAATCCTACAATCTGCTATCATTTTATCAGCGATTTCAAACATTGTAGATCTTATGTTTGCTAGGAAGAGAAGGCTAGAGTAAAATGCTGCATTTCCGCTGCAAACACACTGCATTATTTCTAGTAGATTGCAATTGGAATGAGCACCAAACTCTTTTATGACCAATCTGCTATCTAAACGTTAATCTCCATTCTATATCATCCATCACGGGAAGCACCGCGCACATACTAGCCGGGGCAGCCCAGCCAATCATGTTAGCGTGCTGAACACATGCAGTTCAGCACACACAAGATAATCTGTGCTGATCCATGGTGACGAGTAGAAATTATCCCTATGTATGGTCAATGCGGCGTACAACAGGTTGTTCATTGTTTTTAGCCACCATTCTCCATGAATCGGTTTACGGGTATGCTGATGGTGGGGTACTCCTGGGCGCAGATGACGATGTGCGCGATACCACCGGACTTCTGGGGCATAAACCTGAAGTACCTGAACCTCCTTGTACCTTTGGCAACCGCTCTTGGTAAGTTGACAGCTGGTGTATTTTTTTTTTTGGCGCGAATATTTGTGTAATATTACATAACAACACGCCCGTAGATTCTCGAAGTGTTAGGTAGAGGTGTACCTACAGTACACCCACATTTCGCCAGTTATGTTGTCCCAAGTAACGGGGGCCAACTTATTGCCATCAACCATACACAATATCAGACTCTGCTGCTGAGAAATTTCTGATGGAAAATCCATTAAAACTTTGCCTGGACCGCTAGATCTCCGAGGCAGTAGGTGTTTTATGTTTTCGTATAAACCTGGGTTGAAAGAAGCTCAGTGAAGCAAAGTAGCTGTCGTGGTCCTCATAGCGTCTCTTCTGTATTTGATTTGTTCCAGGTGTTTGGACTGTGGGCAATATTGGGCGCGAGCAAGGTCGCCTGAAGTGGGCGCTAATAGGCTCATACATTGCGTACCCCGTTCGCTACTACGTGTTTGATGATAGCATCTGGTTTACCGTCATGGTGCTGACCTCAGCCTGCATATTCGACTCATACGCCAAGGAGTGGAGAAGAACTCCTAGGAAGAAGCGCCACGTTGCCAAGTAAGTTTTTAGAATTAATTTTCAGAGCCTCAGCATGTTATGCAACTTTAAGTTTTGCTAGATATTTAAAAACAATACTCCATAACTGGACACCCCTGATCCTGACACACAAGTCTATCTATTTTATTAAGGTGATAAGTAAATCATTACTCTCCACCCCGACCCTTGCTCGAGCCAACCCGCGCCGCTGAGCCTGTAGCTTTAAATTCGTCCCCAAATAATCCTAATCCGATCAAGCCTGCCCCTTACTGCCCTCTCCCAGCGACGTCTGTACCCCACAGGGAGGCGGTTAGCGTGTAGTCGCTTAGTTTTTTTTTCAGGAAAGTCCGGTTCAGCAGCCGACAACCTCCTAGGTTGACCTGCGAAATACCATTCCCCAAAAACAAACATGTCTAATTATTTCTGTTCGTTTCCTAGGCGTGTCATCATACTATCGGCTTGTTGTTTGCTGTACATCTCGCTGTGGTGCAGCTACTTGTACTTCCACGGTACAATCACGGACAGCGAGGGCGACGAGGTGCCTATCTACGAAGCTATTCATCATTTCTTTACCAGTCCATGGTAAGTTATTCAAAAGAGGAATTTATTAACAGACCCATTATCATTTAACTTATATGTATATTTACTAGCTGAACTCTGCTACGATTGGTAGTGGGTCAAAAGTGCCACCTATTAAAACCTTTCCAGTCATAAAATTGTCAAGTTTTCAAATAATTATTGATATAGATTAACCTAGAACATACAAATTGTTTTCTGACTCACTAATTGATTAAGTTATTTTGCAATACTTATTACTAGTAAGTATTGCAAAATAACTTAATCCATTATTAATTAATAAGTTATTAGGTACATAATTTGTACCTAATCTAACAATTGTTTTTTTATTCCGAAAGCCGCATTAAGGGACTCTTGTACGTACCTCATAATATACATATGTATGTATATTGTATGTAATGCATGTTCATTATCATCTGCTTAGCGTTTTCCTAACTATTGGGGTCGACTTCCAGTCAAACTGGATGCAGCTAAATACCAGTATTTTACATGGAGCGACTGCCTATCTAACCTCTACAAGCCAATTATTGTATAACACGATACCCTTTGGTAAGACTGGTTATCAGATGTTCGAACTTCCAACTACCCGTAAGGACTGTCAAAGATAGACTGCTGTCAGACTGCTGGCGAGTTTGTTGCGCCACTTCTTCCCAGCTAAAGCACTAGGAAGTGGTGAAGGGTGTGCGTTTTGGGGGACTGTCTTATGTAATTTTGACGTTCGAAAAGTGCTGATTCTCAGTCTAGTTTGAATAAATAACTTGAATTTGAAAGATCTACGAGTGACAGCCAGGAACAACAACTACCACGGAGTGCAAAGTTCGACGGCTCATCTTGCTGTGCTGCCGTCACTACATGACACTGGCAGAATAGTCGACATCGGCTCAGTTGCCAAAGGGGGAAAAAAAGGCTCAAATGCGTCAATGGCTTATTGCAAATAATTTATCGTTATAATGTAGAACGAGGCATGGAATTTTGTTTGTATGATTATCATAGATTTGATGTTTTCGATGATGTTGGGATTATTGGACGACAAATCTAATATCATAATCATTATATACTTGCACGAAAACAGTTTATTTTTTTGGTCTTATGTGATTGTTGTCAAAACACCTGTTTTATTTTTATTAATCAAAAAATTCCCTCCAGGTGGTTGGATGTGAAACAATGCATATCCGAGACTTACCAATATGCGCAGCATCACGGATGGTACGAGGTGTGGAAACAGGTCATAGACCTATCGGATCCTCACGGAGAACAGAACGCTTATAAGGTAACATCATGTCTCTTGACACTTTTGGAAGATTTTAGGCCCTTGGTACTCACACGTTTTTCTTACGTGTTTATTCGCCATGTATTAGCACGGTCGTCAGTGTTGTATGAATCACTATGGAAGCTTGTTGATGGACACGTTTTTTCTACGGCGCGGTTTATACGACGTACCGTAGAGAAACCGTGTCGTGGACAGAAGGGCAATAAACCATACTTAATAAAATATGAGGTGACACAGTATGGCTAAGATCTGGCCGAGCCCTAAGGCTTTCTGTTCATGACGCCGCAACGCAAGCTGATAAAAATTCAGAACATCTAAGAATGAAAATGTTAAATCTATGCGGCGCCGGTGCGGCGGAGGCGAAACTCCGGTGCGGTGCATGGACGATGTTCAGTTGTATACACAAAGATGCGGTACGGCTCCGGTGCAGCTACGGCGTCATGTACAGGAACCCTAAGGCAGACGGTCTGAATTTGAACTGACAGCTTGTTGCAAAATAGCAGTGTATGTGGTATTGTGCAGTTAACTTTGAACGGTGGATGACTGCGGTCTGCTTGTAGTTCTAATGGAAACTTTATGCGTAGAGCTTTGAAACTCAAACTGCTTAAACTTTCTTTCTTGAAGTCTTATTAACGTTATGGTGTCTTACAGATGACTGTGAATCCCCTTGCGGAAAACTTAAGCCTATTGGTAAAATATGACAATTTCCTTGCTCTACAACATAGTTGCTACTGTGTAATAAATCTGCATAGTATTCGTTTTTATCATATTTTTATATTATAGAGTGTTTCCAGCAAACGTGCAGTTCTCTATGTGGGGTACGTTATAGTTACTGAACGTTATCCACGGATAAAGTAATACATAATTTCAGACTAAGCGCAGATTCAAGGAATTTTTGGTTGGACAACGCTTAGAATCACCAGTTTTCAACCATGCTGTACTATATTATTTTGTTGTTAGATATTAGGTTGCAAATATGTTGTTAGTGCACTGCAATCTACCGTTTATAGTTTCCTTAGTTTTTCTTTCTTTCGAATTGTTGCCATGCATTTAGCGATAAAATTACCGTTTTTTCCGTTCTTATTTATGTGAATTCTTGATGTACTTTGTGTTAGTATAACCAATACCTACTTATAGTAATCCATCTAGATCATAATTCCTCCTTAACTTCTAAGTTCTTTGTGTCGCACTATTCTATGCTTTTTGCTATTCTAAATCTTCAGGCTGCTAATGCACGTTATTTAAAGAGTTTTACAGGTAAAATATGACTACAAACTCAGATTACAAAGTAAAAAAAAAAACTTTTTATCATCCAACAATGAAATGATCAGAGCACTTTTTAGGCGCGGAGCAAGCGATGCAATTTGTCCGCGGACAATTTGGAATCGTATGCAATCCATTTTACATTCTGCCCGCGTGTGCGTTAAGTTTCCATACGATTCCAAATCGTCGATCGTGTGCTCAGCGCCTCAAGTTATACGCGACGTAAATGACCTTTAAATAAAATAACAATTTAATTAAAATACACTCAATAAAAATTCCAGGTACTGGGAGTGAATCGCGACGCTAGCCAACAAGAAATAACATCGATCTGGCGCAAACTATCCCGGGAGAACCACCCCGACAAAGTGAAGGACGAGGGGGCGCGCCGAGCTGCGCAGGAACGCTTCATGGAGATCCAACAGGCTTACGAGATCCTGTCCAACAGCAAACACCGCAGGAACCGACGAAACAAGAAGGATAACTCGGATCCGGCCGGCGTGAAAATCGATTTGTAGGATAGGGTCGAAGGCGACCCGGGCGCCTTTATGAGCGACGTCTGGCACAACTTCTTCGGAGGACTACTAACGACCCTGAGGTGATTCTAAGTTATATCAACATACGGAACAGTGGTCCACTTCTTATGCTTAACGAATAAGAACATGCACGCTAATAATCGCCGGCAGTAACCTGAAACCTTGTCAAATTCGATTGCATATAAATACATAAACGTTTGAGTGTCCCCTTTTAAATAATCTCAATTCATTTTTTTTAGCGGATCATTTACTCAATGAGTAAATGATCCGATCACTAATAATTTTGCAAACATTATCAAAATACATCAGTTTTAATATGCATGTCATATTAACAACGCCCTCGTTTACGAGATTAATACAGATTTCTATAAATCTCTAGATAATTATAATTGTATCTCGACTGAACTGTCCCATCCAGATACATTTGGTAGGCAGAGAGACTATATAAATTAGATAGAAATTGAAGCAGATGTCAGTCTAAGCACTAACATAGTATTTAAGTAAAATATTACTAACCGTTCTATGGATTTACTCTCCGAAATAAATGTGCATTTAATTTTAAATATTAGCAATTGGTGTCAAATGTTCGTTCAAAATAGTATCCTTATTCAATCATATCATACACTTTTTTCTTTATAAAGCTACAGTACAGGCGATTTTATTTTTAGGTATCTGTTCTATGCTGTGAAGACCATATTATTATTTTGGTACTTGATGCCCAATGCTGCAACCAGAGCTTACTATTTGCTGGGATACACTATATTATAGGATAAGTGTTCGAATTACTATATCCGGCCTATGCAGCCATGTGTCTTCCTCTACTTTAAGAGATAAGTCTGTTTTATTTTGACTTTTTTCTTACTAATTTATTGAATCTATATTCTGAATCTCTGACGTTTTTTACCAATCAATTTCTTGATTATTGGTTCATAAATGTAAGACAATATTTTAATGTATAGTATACTGGGTAAGAATATATTTAAATGTACTCGATCTTTGACTATGTTTACTGTAGGTACTATACTACCGTAGTAAAGTTGATGAATTCAAATGTTGAAAAAAGTCAATGATCTTAACTGCAAAGATTCCTCCGTTAAAGTTTAATTGTTCCCCCGGCAATTAAATAATCTCGAAACGAGAAAATAATTGTAAACAAATACCTTTATTTACAATTTACGAACTGATTTTGTTGTGTTTTTATGCATTTAATACAATATACTGTTAGCGTATGACCTAAGAATTATTTTAATAAAATTGTTGTAAGCGTAACGCGGTGCCGTCCAGTTTTTTTCGGAACACAGTTTCGGAGTAAATTAACATAGTTAGGAGTCATGAAACCGTAAAGACTTATAAACTTCTGTAAATTTAACGCACAATTACAGAACAATTTTTGGATGAAATAAATCCCACATGACATAAGGCTTTGTTTGTCAGCACGAATATATATTTGCACGCTTAGCATGACCACAATAGAAACGGGTTTTGTCGACGGAAGAATAGACAAAAATACAGATAAACAATCCCAATCTTATCATTTTGTCTATTCTACCGTCGACAAAACCCGTAGAAAACCCGTTTCTATGGTTGTCGTGGTATACGTGCTGTTGGAATGGAACATGGCGTATCCTGAATGCTTCCTTTATGAAGTAAATGTTTTTTGTTACCTTAGCTATTTTATTTTGTGCTTGGTATTCAATAGATAGTACTAAAGTGGTAGCACTATAATTACCTAAGTATTTATTATATGAAGTTAGACTGTTATCTGTCTTAAATTTTGTAATTTATTTTTGTTAACTTATGGTTTAGTTATTAAGTAATTTGTAATGTTATTACAACATTCCGATTTAATGAATAGTTAAATATAAGGGACACTGCATTTTGATGATTTAAAACGAATATTATATTTTGTATTTTTTTAACATGTGTACTTAAAATAACTTGTATTTTTCCATAGTATTTTTTGAATTATTGTATAATACTAGGTATTATTTTTTATTTTTCTTAGATTCTATTAACTATATGGTGTCTAATTATTAAATAAATGTATTACTCGTCAATATTGTGTCTTCTTTATTAATTACCTCTACACATGACCCATATTGGCCTGCGCAGACTAGGCGACGGGACGGGACGTCAGAGAATTTCAAATTTATCAATTGAATATAATACTTATCGAATCGAAATAAGGTTTATATTTCAATGCTCAGTGATCGCTGGAAAACTGCTGCGCTGCGATGCTCCGAGCTCGATCACCGAGCATTGAAATATAAATCTTATTTCGATTCGATAAGTATTATATTCAATTGATACATTTGCAATTCTATGCCGTCCCGTCCGCCAGTCTGCGAGGCCCTATTACGTCATCAACAGCCTACTGCTGGACCACAAACTTAGATGGTCTGACGATTCCCTATTGCCCTATTACGTCATAAGTCTATTCTCTGCCAGTCTTATCAGGTTGCTTACCTTTCGAAAACTTTCTCCACATAACCTGAAGGCCCTCTGTTTGGGTTAGCCTATTTCCACTTATTTCCTAGGCTCTAGGCAGGCGTTTGCCAACTATCTCACCTGGTGGAAACTGATGGTTCTGACGAGCATGGTGTTCGCTTGAGATGACTCCAAGTCCGGAAGATTTCCCAGGTCATAACTATGAAGTTATCGAGAAGGGTAGGCCGGTATACCGGCCTACCCTTAGGTATACCCCCGATTTGACCTGTTTTCGAACTTGATCGTACAGAGACATTCCAAGCTACGCGTTTTCTCAAACTACCTCACGAACTGAGTATGTGGACTACCTAATAATAGTTACGTATTCTTCTAAAAGTTCTTTTTACCGAAATGCAAAGTTTGGCTAGGAAAACTTGACGGTGGTTTTTTAATATAGGTGGGCTACTTATTGCCACGAGAAGTGAAAAAATGCTAGGTTAATATCTGCGATACCTCAAATCTGGTTTTAGAGTGATTTAGCTAGAGAAGTAGCAAAACAATCCCGTGGGAGGCGGATGTCCGGCAGGTTGCTGATCGAAAAACCGACGTATCGACGACTCCATAGCAGTAAGTAGGTACCTATGGTTAGCAATCTTAGGTACTGTCTTAATTAGGTAACTTTATCAATTATCATTATCACCCTTGTGGAGTTGTAGTTATAAAGTGCAGGCACTCATATTTTCGTCTGTTTTAAGAATGTGTTGTGTGTGCTCACTGAACTAAAAGACTGCCCTAGCAGAACGAATGTTCCCTCTAATTAGGTGTGACTGTGTGTTAGCTTAGTGTAGGCATGTAGGTAGGTAGGAGAGCTAGTAATAAAACACTGTTGTTAACATAAAAGGGTTTAATCGAAGTTAGGATCTCTAAGGTAGGTTGATACAATAATTCATTCATTTGGGACAAGCTAAGGTTTAGAAGAATGTAGTCAAAATTATAAAACTTTACGATTCGCATTTCGAAGTTTCCTCAGGTATTACGCCATCTTAAAAGAGGGACCTTTTCCCATCGCCGTTGCCGGAGCGATTGCGGGATATCGGGTGGATGCGGAGGCCGCAGACCTCACACACGCACCACACAGCTGGATCGGTAGGCTGCTGCATCGACGCCACTTCTTTGACAGGAGTGTCGCCGACGCCGAGTCGACGTGATCCCGGCTGCATGCACATGGTGGCTGTAAGCAGCACACGCACAATGTTAGCAAGTCACAATGTCTCAAAAGCAGCGCTATGTGCAAAATGCATTACAGGAGCACGAGCGCTGACCTGGATTTTTTCTTTGTTTTCATTTTGTAGCTAAATAGCTATTATTATATATTCTTCTATATTATAATAATTCATGATATTCAAACGTTGAATACTCGACACCACTAGCTTTAAATAAGAACATACCGACCCCCATCAACCAGTTTCAAATTTAATTTTACTTGAATAAAACTTGCAGTTTTTTTGGCAATAAAAACTTGGGGATTATGCGAACAGTTCCACAAATTAATTATCACGATTAACGTTACAGTTCACCACTTACAGATCACTTGAGGGCTTAGAAAGTCAGTAGTATGGAGGGTTCCCGTCCACTGATGGCCACTCTTCCACTCTCAGTGGCTAGCTGAGGTTGCTGCAGCCTCCGCCCGGGCTGAAATTGCGATCTATTGATTGATGTCCGCCCTTGTCTGCGCAAGTGCAGTTTATGGGTAGGTACCTAGTCACTCACCTGTTTCTACACTACCTACACGTATACACTGTTTTATTGGCTCGAGGCAGACGAGATGAATGATTATTTTAGCTACCGATAGCTACGCAAAGCGAACACTGGGCGGCCGTGAGGCAGCAATTTTTCTTTTGCACATTATTTGGAGGAGCTTATCAATCTTTGTCTAAGAGTTTTGTAGTGTCTTGATTTACAAGAGTTTCAGTGGAGTTCCTTGCCCGTTCTTCTCCATCGAGATCTACGTTTTGGAATGGGCAAACTAGCTTCAACTTTCTGCCTAACCGAATTTTTGACAATTCAAAAGTTCCTGTAAATAAATGGTTTTATTGAAATAAATGCTAAGTTGAGTTTTATGAGACACAATTAATTATCAATTGTTGCGAGACCCTCTAGAGCAGTGGGCAAACTATGGCCCGCGGTCCAACTCCGGCCAGCCGCAAAACTCACTTTCGACACTAGTAAGCGCTACATACTACGCTCATAAGCCTTACTGCACTCGTTAGTCAATGCGCTTCGCTCACTCGTGGCGTGGTTTAGGTGGGCTAGTTTTGCTGACCACTCGTCTTGAGAGTGGTCTTCCTCCACTCGCTTTTCTTGTGGAAAAGTCTCGCTTCACTCGTATTTCTCCTGTGAAAGCTGGCTCATCGCGTGGGTGAGCTCGCTTAATTAGCTCGTTTCAAGAGTGTGCTTGTGTGTTGCACTCGCTTATCTTGTTGCGGGCTCGCTTCGCTCGATTATTGCTTGAATAAACGCGCTCAACTTAGTCGTGTCGTCGGTGGGTTCGCTTCGCTCAGTCGTCACGAAACTGTGCTCGCTACACTGGGCGATAATGGTCTTTAGTAATTTACTATGTTTATGTAGGCTACATCTTGTCTAGTTTGTTTCCGTGGCTTCGATTTCCGGATTATCCCATTCTGCAGGTAAGATGGTTATTTGACTGTTTAGTCATTAGTAATTTACTATGTTTAATATAGGCTATATATCTTGTCTTGCTTTTACAGAAGACCGCTCCCAAGGGTGGCTTCGACTTCCGGATTATCCCGTTCTGCTGGTAAGATGGTTATTTGACTGTGCCGTCTTTAGTAGTTTATTATGTTGAATGTAGGATAAATCTTGTCTTGTTTGTTACAGAACACTGTCGCGCAGGCTGGCATCTACTGCCGTGTTGTCCCATTATGCTGGTAAGATGGTTATTTGACTGTGCCATCTTAAGTAATTTACTATGTTGAATGTAGACTACATCTTGTCTTCTCTATTACAGAACACTGCCCCGCAGGACCACCCGTAGCAGACGTGGAGATCGAATTTAGGAAGTTATTGTTTTATTGGCCTAATAAGACTTTGCTGGAGTGCAAAATATTTCCACATTCATAACATATTAGTAACTTTTGTACTCAGAGAACTGCGATTTTAGGCGCTGGTAAGGTAACTCGATCTGATAAAGTCGAGTATTAAAAGCATGCAGACGTTGAAAATATTACAGGCTGTTAAAGAAAATACAAAGTACTTTATAATAATAATAATTATGTATTTTATGAAAAAAAATTGTTTGTGATTACAGTTCTTCTATCATCGAATCCATTATATTGATCATGATAATTCTGATCAATTTGTCCATTTTGTATGTCAATATCTGTATAGCTGATGTCCATTTCATTAGGTGGAATATCCTCGCCTTTATCTATGCAGATATTGTGTAGTATACAACATGCGACAATCACATTGACCGCTGTTTGCAGATTTATTCGTAAGGTTACAGCTAGGGCAGGGAATCGGCGTTTCAACACATCATGTTGTCTGTCTACTGTATGTCTTGTCGCAGTTTGGCTATGATTATACTGCTCCTTTGGTTCTGTGTTTGGGTGTAAGTAGGGTGTCAGTAAATACTTCTGTTAACAAAGAAAAAAAACATTGTTACAGATGATATACCAGCGGGCTCAGAACTACTGAAGATAGTGTCAAACACGTAACTAATTCTTTTTTTAATGTTATATTATTTTGACTGAATTCTGTATTTTATTTATAAATAAGAACAAGCCCGTATTATAGTAAAATTAAATATGAACACATTGGTAATAAAATTATTATAATAATAAATTATTGATTAAAATTATTTTCTACAAGAAATCAATTTTTAAAAACTACTACATCACGCCTTTTTCCCTTGGGGGTACGCTGACACAACAGAACGCCACCTGCTTCCATCTTTACATACTCCGTTTGCTTCGTTTACGTTTAAACATCTGGTCATACATGCAATGCAAACTGGTTGCGAAGAAGTGTAGTACTCACACTTCTGAAGAACATCACCAATAAGGTCACTATGTCTTTTTAGGGTGACACCTCCTGGCGTGTCCATTCAGATCTGCCTTGCCTCAGAATACCTTTTGTTAGTCGCCTATCATTTATCCCCATGACTTAACCAAGCTAAGCATACTCTTTTCTATTTTTGCCACTAGATCTGTTTTTAAACTGCAATGTTGCCTTATCACATCATTCCTCACACCTAACATTGACTTCCATACATAAGCTTAGGCACCAGCACCCCATTGTGGACAGCCAGTCGAGCATTCACTATCCTTTCCATACCTTCATCAATCTTTCTATCTCTTATAAACAGACCCCCAAGATTACAAACTTAACCACACAGTTGCACCACATTTTTATTATTTATTTTCACAACAAACAAAAACCTAATGTTCTTTTTCAAATACCTCATTACCTTTGTCTTTTCACGTTTACGTTTATCCCTTTCATCTTATAGACTTCATTCACCGAGCATTGAAACATATACATACCTTATTTCGATTGGATAAGTATTAAATTCAATTAATAAATTTAAAATCTTCTGCCGTCCTGTCCGCCAGTCTGTAGGACATAAATATCAATCTTCTGCTCTAACATTCATACCCAATGTTCCTATCACCTTGAGCCAGGCTACGGTCACTATTACTGTATTTAGATGAGTGAATTACTGTACCTTAAGTGGGTATCCACTATCACCCAACATACATGAGCTTCCATAAACTCCCATCTCAAAATCCTGACATAATTGACTATTATTAAAAATTGCTGAATCAGGAGTGGAGCCTGGCATGTGAGCCACCACATTCCTCACATTCAGTTTTGCATCAGAAACAGTCTGCACATTAACGGAAAAATAGCCTTTCTTGTTTCGAAAAAGCTTTGCGTTATCTCCACCTGTTAACATAATTATTAAACATATAATTATATTATTATTTAACTGCATACAAATTAAGAGAAGTAATAAGGAAATAATAACGGATAAGCAGTACACTATTAGTAGTACATATTTGCTTTATTTCTTTAGTGGATAATAAAGTATTCTGCTTTATCATCAAAGTGCTAACATTACTGACTGTACAAAGCCAAATACTTAAATATAAAGTACAAGCTGCTGCAGGTGCGAAAAACCTCAAACGGCGCAAATACTCCAATCTTATTGGGACTTATATGTTTGAGCTGTTTGGGGTTGAAACAACATGTTCAAATGTTCATGGGGCCAGAGTACCCACTTCGTTTTTCAAGACATTGTAAAGCGGTTGTTCGACTCTTCATGTGGCCAGAAGGCTGGCCTATTCTTCGGCCAGAGAATCAGCATTGCAATACAACGTGGCAATGCTGCCAGCCTTTTGGGCACTTTTCCTGTTGACAGCGATGTGAATGAATTTTTTGATGCCCTATGATTATTCCCCCCCACCCCTTTCTTATATACTTGTACATATTATTGTTAATATTTTAAGTCCGTTAGTTTTTAAATTGTGTAAATACATGTGTGTAAATAAAAAGCAAACTAGAATATTAAAAAAAAAGTACAAACCTGGAGATTGGATTTTAATGTGAGTGCAATCTATGCAACCAACAACAAATGGAAACTTTGCAATGTTAAAAAACTCCCTCTGACAATAGTCTATTTCCTCCTGTGATGATGGCATTTTAATGTATCTTGGGTGTAGCTCCACAATAGCCTTTGACACC
The DNA here is from genome assembly GCA_914767755.1 of Agrochola circellaris. Classification (NCBI taxonomy): domain Eukaryota; kingdom Metazoa; phylum Arthropoda; class Insecta; order Lepidoptera; family Noctuidae; genus Agrochola; species Agrochola circellaris. The sequence goes on from OU611840.1 coordinate 5,064,538, forward strand.
TTTTTTACCACTCTACTAACAGTGGGTACGCTCACTCCATGAGTCTGAGCGATGGCCTGAAGATGATTTCCGGTGGCATAAAACCTGAGTGCTATTAATAACTGTTCCACTGGAGCCACACTTTCATTTCTGGAAAGTGAGAAATAGTTAAGTTACTTTTTTTATCTCTATACTATACATGTTCATGTATGCATAGTATTGCCTGTATCATGAACAAAGCGAGGAATAAACATTGTACATAATATATTGATTTTTATAGGATGGTTAAAATTTATGCAAAAGCTACTGTCTGGTAACTCTTGAATTAGACAAATCTAGGACTAACCTGTCACTATCAAATTCCAGCTCTTCATTAATTTGATCTAATATGAATAAAACTGTGTTCTTTGACATCCTGTATATTTTGAAAAAGTCTACATCATCATAATTTTGAAAATTTTCTGTTCGTGGGCGAGTCAACTTTGGTGTATTATTAGAAGGCAAATGTGACGGTAAACTTGGTCTAATATCAAATTCCATATCAGTTATGCTGTCTATAAATTTCAAAAACTTAAACAAATCTTTCGTACTCATAATAATGACTGAAATTTTTTTTTTATTTAGAATAAATAAACAACAATCTTTATAAAAAACCGCTGAGATGAGAAGTCTGTTGACAGCAAAGGGTCTGGGTTTCTCTGTGGTTGACATTGACACTTGTCTGACAGCACAGATTATATTCTGAGGGAAAAATTAAAAGACAAATCTGTAAAAAAAAAAAATACTAACGTTGCCCGTGCAACCCTGGGCTAACACAGGATAAAAATATTGTAAGCTATTCACACAATAATATTATTACACCGGTAATAATATTTTATGTAATAAGTTTTAAAATCGGAACAATAACTGCAAGTCCTCTTGTTTCCTCTCGTGAACCATCGACTAACTGCGCACACTTTCTTCGAAGTTCGCGTCTGACGAGACACCTGAACGATTACTGCAGAAAACACAGACACGTGTAGGTACCTCCCTACATAAAATAATAGGTACAAAAAAGTGTGTGTGTATCTCGAAAGTAAGTATCCAGGCACAGGAAAAGAAAAAGCACAGTGAAAACCGACTAATTCCGCATAGGAATTTCTATCTCGTAGAAGTGTACAGGCACAGAAACAGCAAGCAAATACAAAATAATCAGGAAAGTACCTACGCTAAAAAATGAATCTCTTTCTCGCAAATGTCCACAAAACAAAAAACGCGGCATGAAATAATTATTTGGATATAGAGTAAATGTATGGATCAGGCACATCTTAGAAAACGAACATTTCACTAAATAATTACTAAACAAGAGCTCAACATAAATACACGCTAGTTTTAAATAATACATTTATGGTCAGTGCCGGATTAAGACTACTTGATGCCCTAAGCAATCCGCACTTGTGGGCCCCCTATTCACTAGTTAACTAGTACAGGTCGTTAAAAAAAAAAAAACATCGGGGCAGTCTTTGGGGACTGCCGATAGAAGTGAAAACTAAGTACTTAACTTGTGAATTGTATATCTATGTAAATATACACACAGTATACATATAGCTCATGGGAAGCGTGCGGTGACGATGACGCGAGTTTCACGCTTTTTGTTCACCCAAAAAGTACTCAAACTCAAACTCAAAGCATATTAGGTATTTCAAATAAACCAATTAGGTACAGGCACTTTTGAATTGTCAAGGGGTCGGTCAGTCAGAAAGATGAAGCTAGTTGTACACTTATATACAGTATACATATACCTACCTCATGGAAAGCGTTCGGTCACGATGACGCGAGTTCCATGATTTTTGTTCACCCAAAAAGTGCTCAACGCGGTAGAAGTTTTCACTTCAAAAACGTAGTTATAACAACGAGCTAGATCATTGTGTACCTTAGAATATGTACGGAAGACGGGAGATACGTGGAATAGGTAGGTATTACAATAAAAACCAAAGCATGTCTTTTTTTTTTTTTTAATGCTTTAAATTCGCGGACAATGATTTTTAAGTTCAACGTTCTTAGCATATCTGCCTGTATATGTCGTGGCGATCTTAGAAATATTATCATTTTGTGAAGTGTTCAACCATTTCATGAAATGGTTGTATTTCATGAAATAAAACATCGACCACTGGTCACATCATGATGTTTTCTGTCCAGATCATTGAATACTCAACGTTTGACCATACGAATAGTTAAACGGACGACTACCTACTTCATGATGTGGCCAAACATTATTAATCAATAGCTAGATTATCTACGGGTAGAGGCATTGATATCGCTTTGTTTTTGAAAAAAATAATCAAAGAAGGGTAAACACCCCTACCACACAAACAAAGTCGATGGGCTTTTCTTTTATTTCCAAATATGATAACTATGGAAAATGAAGAACTTGGAAGTAGCGCTCGCCGGACGCTGTCGCGGCGGAATACCTACTTGAGTGCGAAAGACGTATCATCGAATTTTGTTTCTTCGAAAACCTTTCAACGACATCTCTATACTGCGACGCCTTGATAAATCGACGTCTTGTTAATATTTCGTTACATCGAAAAACTGTACTGCGAACGATTTTACTGCGTAAATATCATACTGCGAAGCCTTGTTCAATCGATGTCTCGTTACTGTGATGTTACTTAGGAAAACTTACTTCGGACGACCTTATGACGATAACCAAGTACATCGATTTTATTTTCCAAAACAATACCTATGTACATTTTTAACATTTCTTTAAAAGCAGAGAGAATCTTTACTTAAATGCCTGTATTGGGGACATAAACAGAGAAACTTTCAACTTTTAAAAAATAACGAAGGTCTGCTCGTCGCAGGCTCTTGCTCTATACGGTTTTCACAACCAATACTGATAATAGATTGCTATTGTTAAAAAATACCTACTTAAATGTTAAATTGTGTTGATTGGGGTTCTGTTTTAATTGCAATTTTTTTACTGGTTTATTTCCAGAGTGTAAGTAGTTAGTGTAATAAGTACCTATAAGTTAGATATCCTTATGGTAACCTGTGTAGTATGTCTAGCTGTGGACTGTTAATGTGTGATGGTGTGTTTATGTATTTGGAAGGTGCTGTCAATTTATAAGAAATGGGGTGAAATTAACACCAATAACTAAATTGCTGATGACCCTTTATTGTAGAAGGAATAGAAAACAGTTATAGAATAAAACAAACACTATGTCGATCTCCACATTATACATTGTGTATCGAAACAAGCTACAGAAAATATAGCTGTTAGTACAGCTTGAAGATCATGGCGTGGGGTGACGTCATGGAAGGGTGCCGCGCAATCCCGGCTAGCTTCTTGGCTGGCTGGAAGGCTGGCAACTTCGGGTCATTACAGCTTATCGACTAAATTTGTTCATATCTGCATTTTAGCGCCTTGTAACGCAGGTGGTATGATTCTATCTGGTTCATCCACATCTGAAAATTTAAAAGGGGTACATGTTTAAATTTCGAACTATTCAAAATTGTTCTGTAGGCTCTAACCTCCCCTTATAAGAAGTACGGAGAATTTAGAGGAGATCTAGATGGGGAATTATTTTTTCATTAGTAAAATCTTGCATGCTATTATAACACTAGTCTGTAAACTTAAACGGCCTACGTTTAAGTGACAAGATCGAGCGGACTGCACGAAGTAGACATGAATACAGAATTAAGTATAGAAGAATGAAACTGCATAATATGCAGTTTCATTATGTTTAACGCTTTCGATTCCATAGAACTCATACACCATGCCACCATACATATTGGAAGTCAACCCTCCGGCATTACGTTTGCGCTAAAGTTAACCATCGCGGACATTCAAGCGCATTAGGTTTATAACCGTGTTATAATACACTGTCAAACGATGTAAACATTTTCAGGGGGTCTTGTCGCTATACGTAGTATCCAACCTTTTATATTTTTTTGTGAATATTTGTAACCGTGAACAAAAAGAAAAAAAAAACATCGATTTTTAGAACCAATGCATATACTTATCAATCTTGTTAAAATATACATCTGCCGTGCTATTCTGTAAACATCTCACCGTGATAACTGGGATGAAGTGAGCTTGATGTGAGCTGTCATTGTACCTAAAGCTAGGGATTGACACTATGGACAGCTCACTTCATGCTCACTTCACCTCACTCTTCACGGTGAGATGTTTATAGAATGGATCCACAGATTTTTTTTTCACGGTTTATAATGCTGTATTCGCTAAGATAAACCTACATTTAAAATGATCCCCCCATATGCGATTAGGTGAACCCTCCAGGAGGGCTCACGGCACTAAACGTGTTAATCTAAAGGTTTACCCGTAGATACACATGTACGTACACCTACCTCGCACTATACCTAAATATATGTTCATACATATATTTAGGTATAGTGCGAGGTACTCAGTCTGGCATTCAAAACCTATGCAGACTCTGAACGGCGCAATCCGCACTGCGTACTCCTCCACCACATGGCGTAATCCCCCCATTCCCCATAATTTTAATGATACATTTTCATAAATTTTCTATAATAACTTCAAAAATAATATTATTTATTTTAAAATTATAAAAAGAATCCTCATAACGGGCCCTTTCGTTCCTAGATATGTCATACTGAACTATTTGCAAAACTTTTTTTTCAAATTTTCTTTTTTTTCCCCCAAACGTGAACCCCATGTTCAAAATTCATTTATGTACGTTACATATTCGTGTTAGCGTCACAGAATTTCATATGTGTACCGATCCGATCGGCTGTGACACACAGACACACGAGTGATTCTATAAGGGTTCCGGTTTTTCGTGCGGGAACCCTAAAAACAGCATAGCCCAAACTAATATGATATAAAAAAGACAGAAATTCAAGTGAAAAGTGACTGACGTCATTAGATATTAAGATAAAAGATACTAACCTTCTTCTCCAGCTTCCTCGTCCATCTTAGCTCCCTTTGTGTGCCCTCTGCTCGGATGTGTCGCGTCTCTCCTCTGAAATGCCTCCCGTCCGAATACCGCAGTCCCGGGGCGCGGTACTGCGACACCGCCTGCGGTTGCTCGATCAATGCAGGTCGTCACAGTGCGCAAGTGCATTTCAGGAGGCTGAGCAGCGATTATACGGTTAATAACGGCTTATACCTTTGACCGAAAAGCTCAATAGCTTTCTGAAAAGCTTTTTACCGATTTGATGTGAGATAATTTTACCGTAATTTTAAAGTAGGTACTTTTGTAAGAAAAAGTGCTATTCGCGGTGAATCTTTAGTTCTTGTTTCAAACAAGTTGAAATGTAAACAACGTTTCTAGGTCAATGGGATGAGGTTTTGATTTATTTGGGAGTATCAAAATTTATCTCATGAACACATATTAAAAAAAAAAACTAGCTTCTAAGTCAACGCACTTAGGGTTACCTATCATAAGTTCGAAAAATATTTGACCGAATTTCATTTCACCTAAAACTTTCAACTATTATATTTTCGTTTTTTTTTACTTCATCGAAGTCACGTCTGCCACTGTATTAGTTGACCTATTATCAATACGATTTTTTTCGTTATTCCGACGTTTCATTTGGTCGAAAAACTTTTTACCGAAGTTACACTTAGCCGAAATAACATTTGTTCGAAGTATTATGTTTTCGAACATTCATTATACCACTGTTTTAATTACCATATTTTCATTTCAAATGTAATGGCACTTAATAAAACTGTTGATTATGAACAAAAGTGGTTTTAAGTGGTTCCAGTAAGAAGCATGCAAACAAGGATGCTTGCTTCAAGCATACAGCATGCAAGCAGGCATGCAGCGTGCAAGCAGGCATGCAGCGTGCAATCAGGCATGCAACATGCAGCAAGCATTGTTTTTGCCACGGCTCCGCTCACCACCGCAGCTTCCGCTTGCTGGCCAGTCCCAGTCGCGGCGGCGGGCCTTCAGACCACCTGCTCCTCAGCTAGCCGGCCGCCCCACCCCTCTGCGCCTACACGGGCTTAAATTACACTCTAGGGGTAGGGCAGACAAGACTGCGTGAAGTCGGTTTTGCAGCGATTCGTTTCTGTCACAAAATTTTGTAGCACAATGTTTTCTTTTCTGCATTACATTATTCTAATTGAATATTCGATAAAATACATGATAATACCACCTGAACACTACATCAAATGAACATTATACCTTTTGATCAATAGGGCAAATGTTGTTATCGCAAATAAATGTTCGATGAAATGACAACACAACATAATGACTTTTTATGACTCTATTTGAATTTAATATTGAAAATGCTACCAAGTAACCGGCTATATATTTGTGACCAAATAATATTCCGTAAACTGTTGTTTCGGTGTGGTGAAAATATGGCAAATAAATCATTTGGCAAATAAAAAAAGTTCAAAAGAGGCAAAAATTTGTTTTGTAAATCGGCGAAATATAGTTCGGTAAAATAATACCTATGACACATGATACTTCGATGATCTAAAAACATGTCAAATAATGTATAGGTATAGCAAAAAAGAGGTCGGTCAATAGTTTTCGGTAAAATGAAATTCGAACAAAAAATAAAACGGAAAAGTGATCGGTTCCCTACGTTAAGATGTGGGCATTTTCTAGTTGTTTATAATATTCTAAATAATATTTGTCATATTTTAAATCGTATCTACATCTGTATGTGTGATATTTCTGAAAAGTAAAAATGCAAACATACACATACAACATAAAAACAGCACGATTGGCTGGTTTGGAATACCACATTCCAAACCAGCCAATCAGGGTGGTAGGACGACACAAAAAAAACAACCAATTTATTTTTAATTTCATTTATCAAGGTACCAGTACCTACAGTTGTATCGCAATTAAACGATACCAATATCTACATTGATTGAACAATAAATGTTAGCCATGTAAGATTACGATTTATAATTTTTTGTTTACGATAGTATGCATTTGATCAACTAGACATCTATTGATTACGTCCACAGGAACACGTCCGAAATATAATTCAATATTAGGTTTCTAAAGGTTGGCAATAGAAAATGTGTGCGTGTGCACATAATCAATAAAAATCCCTTAACACCATCTAAGTAACTTATGAATTTTAAATCTATTTCATTTTAATGGCACAAAATAATTTAGAACTTTTGATACATACAAGGTAAAGAAGAACAAAATATAATTACATGGTATTTCATACGTGAGTAGTTACTACTACAACATACAAACATAAATTGGAAATAATTAAGTAAAATATATAATATATACAATAGCGTATTATTTACATGTTACATGGCAAACGAAGGAGTTTGGTCTTATTTGAAACAATAAATCTAAAGTAATAAGAATTTGCATTTTAGTTGAAAGTTGAGCTTAATTTGTGCTAATGGGGTGTGCCCCTGTCTTTTAAATATTTGTTTTATAATTATGTAATAGTTATGTACATTATAAACAGCTGCAGGCATAGAGTGGGAAGTATTGCAAGATGCGGCCATTCGTCGCAGGGGTGCCAACACAAGGAAAACATCCAGAATGTAAAGAGAGTTGGTTGACAACCCTAGCACGCGTAGCATGACAACTATAGAAACGGATTTTCTACGGATTTTGTCGACGGAAGAATAGACAAAATTACAGATTGTGATTTTGTCTATTCTTCCGTCGACAAAACCCGCTTCTATTGGGGTCATGCTACGCGTGCAGCTACCGTTCACTACAATGGCAAGATCACATGAAATAACTTACGGTATGAAATAGCTTTGTACACATACATTCTTTCTAGCATATTAAACATGTCTTTTAAAATGTTTTTTCATAGTAAGTATTTTAAATTATGTCCTAAATATTTATTTAAGAATATGAATATTCAACTACTGTTGTTTTTGATGTTTGTCTTTATATGTTTGCTGCCTATGAATTATTTACTACACACTTGTCTTAGGGAATGTGACAGAAATTATAAATGCTGGTAGGAAAATCTCTTTCACGATAAAGAAACTATTAAAAGAATGAGCGAATTTCGACAGAGTAAAGTAACTACTAGACATCAATGGCAAATGTTTATTCACAGTGTCCACAATGCATGCGAATCTTACTCTACACCTACCTCTCATTGGTTGCAAATTATAAAAAAAATTATAACTAATTATCACAGGTATAACGTTAAAATAAACACGCTTTTTAACATAAGCGCTGGAAAACCTAAAACATAGCCGTCCTTATCGTAAATTAATAAATAACTTATATTTTTGTTAAGTTCATCAGACGTGCACGTCATATAATATTATACAATTTAAAAATAACAGTACCTTTACATTTTAAGTAAAAAATTAACAAACTGTATTTTTATAACTACAATAAAATTCATATCAGAAATTGTATCAACGATCTAACACTAGCCATCGAATCAATGGCACGGGTCGTGCGCGCGGCACTATTAAGTAAAAAAAAATAGACAATTACAAGAGGAGATCAGTGGGTTTGTTGGCGTGTGCGTTCACACAGTGGTCTCGTTCCGGCGCAGCGGCTGCAGCTCGCGCTGCAGGTCGTTGTAGTACTCGTGGTCCGACATAGACTCCTCCTCCACCGACCGCTGCGGCAGGTACTTACTGGTGCTCGGCCGCGGCGTCGACTCGCTGCCGCTGCCCTCGCTCATGCACAGTGACTCCATCGGGACTGGCTCCGTAGGAATGCCCAAAGTCTGCGGCAGCACGTTCTCCTCCGACATCAAGTACTCAGGATTGTCTACGCACCGTTTGCCCACAAAACCACTAAAACGTAAATCCTTCATACCCTCCTGATTCTCGCCACCTTCACCTATCAAGTCCATGTAGGTGGAAGCATTTTGCGTATGCTGTGGCGAAGGCATAAGGTAGTCGTCCTCGTCCAGTGGCAGGTTCAACTTCAGGTTTCCGACCTGCGCTTCTTTGATTTTCGACATGTTATCGAAATTAGTTTCGCAGACATCTGGTCGGCCTTTCATCGGATCGCTGCAGTACCGTGAGCTTGAGCTATCCGATGCGCAGACGCCGTTGTTGTAGTAGTGTCGTAACTCAGTGGCGTCTCCGCAAGGGTTGGCTTGATTGTATCTAAGGAGCTCGTGGTCCCACGTCTCAGGCTTACTTGCCCCATCGGGAGTTCCGCACTCGTTGTTGGGGACACCGGATGGCCACGAAGACGAAGGTTGTTTCATTGCGTTCTGGTGGATCTCAATGACTGAGATCGTGGTGTTTGTGCTCGGCCCAGACCTGAACTTGGGCTGTAAATATTCATCGGCTTCAACCAGGGACTCCGGACCTTCCATCGCGGATGACAGGTTTCGAATCATTTCTTTCTCATCCTGCAATGTAAATAAGGATTTATTAGTTTTAATCGCTGAAGAAAAAAAGTTACACTAAATATCACGCGCATATTCGTTAAGGGGCAGGCAGCGGTGTAAAGTACAGTTAATTAGTTGCCAATGACCTGAAAACCGCAATTGTTTTGCAAATTCCGTTGGGGCCTTTATTTGTATCAGTCCAAATTGGTTAACGTTCGGAAGTGATTAGATTAAGTGACGGTGAAAGATCAATTTTTATTAAGATATTAGCATGTTTAATGTATTACCTGCGTGGAGTAGGATGGCAGCCGCATGAACTTGTCACCTGGTATCACCAGGTACCTGCCTGGGTCTCTTGCCATTTCAGCAAATGTATCGGCAAGCTGCTTGAAATTAGGTCTACTATCAGCGTCCAGCATCCAACACGACACCATTATACAATAAATATCTAATGTGCAAATACTAGGCTGTGGTAGTTTGAGCCCGTTTTCTATTAGCTCGGGGACATTTCGAGCAGAGATCGACTCGTAGGGCCGCGCACCGTAGCTCAACAGTTCCCAGATCGTAACGCCGAATGCCCAGACATCGCTCTTATGAGTAAAAATTCTGTGTTGGATGCACTCCAGGGCCAGCCATTTGATTGGCATCTTTCCGCCAGCAGCTTTGTATTCATCAGTATTGACTTCTAATAATTTGGCTAATCCAAAGTCAGTTATTTTAACACAGTTTGGCGTTTGCACAAGTACATTTCGAGCAGCCAAGTCTCTGTGCACGAGTCGCTTTTCTTCTAGGTAAGACATACCACGAGCTATCTGTGTACACCAATTCAAAAAGGCCTTTGAGCCAATTTTTTCCTTGTGTGTTCTGACGTAATCGAGTAGACATCCTAGGGGCATCAGTTGTGTGATGAGCATCATTTGGTTGGTCATGCAGACAGCTAATAATTGAAGCAAGTTAGGGTGCTCAACACTGGCCATGATGTAAGCTTCTTCTAAAAATTCCTTACTAGTACTAGCACCCGTTCCGTCCTTCAGCACTTTGATAGCGACTGGTATCTTAACATTTTCACCTTCTGGTACCCATACACCTTTGTACACTTTACCAAATGCGCCAAAACCAAGCATTCCTCCTCTCCGTAACTCTACCTCCTTCACAATTCTTAATTTGGCTAAGTTCGGCTTAACGTTAGTAGGACGAAGAGGCTCATTGTCTTCACAGCCAGTCAGAACCTTTGTCATTTTAACAGCTTCCTTGTTCGCCTTTGCCTTCTGTCGACACGTATAACCTATAATTCCAAGAATCACCAACAATAGGAATGCAAGTACAAGTATGATAACCAGTACGGTTGGTATTTTTGCAGCCACCATGTTAGGGTTACCATTGGTGTGCGTGGAACAATAGGGCTCGTCGATTGGATTCTGCAACTGCTCATCAAACAAAATTTTGTGGGGCATATGAGCAGGACAAGTATCTGTGCAGTTAAAAAGCGATTGGTTTTCTGGGTCATCGGGTGACAAAAATATTTTTAAATTTTTGCATTTCACGCAGTTTATTGAAGATGCACCCACACAACCTTTACATTCAGGATGACAAGGCGTGCAAGACTTGTTAATTTCATCGGTGTAGTCATCTGCAGGACATTCGTCCTCGCATTGGTCTCCTCTCTTGTAGCCGTTACACATTAGGCAGACCTGTGTGTGTATACCAAAGCCAACACACTTCTTGCATCTGGGATGACATTTTCGGCAAACCACTTTTACTTTTCCTTCGAGTGGTTTGACGTTGCCGACCCATTCATTATAATATCCATCGGGACATGGTTCATTTTCACTTAGACAACTTTCAATAGTAGCTTCGATGCTGATAATAGCTTTCTTACAGGAATTGCAGGCGCCTTCGCCAACCGTGTTATTTGGCCCTGTGCAGTCTTTGAAGCAGTTGCTATGGCATGGCTGGCATGTAGCATTATCTGACGTGTATCTTTTATCAGGACATTTACTGACGCAGTATGGGCCGTCCCGCACGTGTCGACAACTTGTGCAGTTTGCACGGGTGGGTCCAGCGCATCCGTCCTTACACTCCGAATGACATTCCTTGCAGCTCTTTGGGCCATCTTGGTATAACCTGAAACGAGCGTAATATTTTACGTCAATAGAGTTTTTTTTTAATATCGTCGTTTGCTACATGTATATAAAAGCAATTGTCGGTATATCTAAGAGACAATGAGGCCGTTGCTTGGACGTTGAAGCTGTCTGTGCTACCCACACATATTTTGCCTTTGTTATGTTAATAAGGCTGCCAACATTGACAAAGGCCGACGAGAAACGAGATAGGTGCATTTCTCTGACAGAATCGACAGAATCCATGGGAAAAGATCACTTAATTAATGCCTGATCAAAACCAGTAAACTCATAATCTACACAGTCCCACTTACATAAGGTCCCAAAGGTTACAGTGTAAGACAAAATAAAAAGAGTAAAAAAAAAAATAGACATTTGTGAAAAGCACTGTCGGGAATAAAAAATACTTCGAAATCGTAAATAAATTTCAAAACAATCGCTGTGCAAAAGTTGGCATAAATAATGTATAAAACATAATTATTTCCGAATATTATTGTCTCATTGCGTAGATACCCACCCAGGCAAAACACTGCAATTCTGGAGGCAAATTTCATCAAATTGGTAATTTTTACAGGAGAGACATTGATCAGGTCCGGGGCCCCAACAGCCATCCGCGGAGCATTGAGGATCACACACCAAATCTGCTCTTTCTGTTGAAAATGTATTAGTTAGGAACAAAGCAGTACAAACAGAGGAAGTCACACCATATGGAGATGATGCTCGTGGGGTGATCATTATCGCGCAGCTGTCTGAGGCAGTTGCTGTTAATGGGTTAGTCTGAGTGTAAGTGGTCAAGAGATAAAATAAAAATTCGCTTGCTAAAAAGATAAAATGAATACTGAATCGCATAGGCAAAATTACAATACTTAACTAAACCTAACTTTAAAATGAGGATCCTCAAGACAAAAACTAGCTCGCAAAGCTAACTCACCACAATTTCTGGGATCTCCATTGTTTTGTATTATTTGCTTGTGGTCTTTCGACTTCACGAGTTTATTCCAAGCAATTTTGTCGGCGAAACATAAAAACTTATTTTCCATGATGGCTATAGCTCCGGAGTTGAGTCGTTTCAAAGATTTCAATCCCAGAGACTTGAGTGACGTCTTGACTATGTAGAGGGAAGCGAAGAGGTTCTCGACGACCTGTCGTCCTCCAATTACTTCCAGGTTGCGGAAGTACGAGAGGCTAGTGAAGTTCGGGTGGTGAGCCTGCACGTTCAGATAGCCGGTCACCTCGCGCACCGTGCTGAATACCTCCAGCTTGTGAGGCTCCATCTTCGCATAGCGCTCTCCGAACGAATAATCAGGATTTACGTGCTGAAATCCAGTGAACGTCATTTCTAAAATCTCAATCGAACCGTCAATGATAGTGCAATCTTTGAAACTGTCGATATTTCCAGAGTGAATGGGTTTTTCCGCATGACACGTTTTTGGACATGTAACATTGCACGGGATACACTCTCCGTTGACGGCAGTCTTGTTGGGGGGACAGCTTCTCACGCATGCTCCATTATCCTTCAACAGATGCTCAGGGCAGTTGCGGACGCACGTCGCACCGTAAGCGTATTTTCCATTCGGATTTGGCTCCCAAGAATAACTGGTGGGGTTGTATTTTTGCATCGGCGGGCATTCTTGAGAGCATGTGCCTTCGTCATAGAAGTTCCTACAGGCGAGGCATTGACTGGGCAGGGGCCCTGTGCAGCCGCCGGCGCAAAACGCGTTACAGCAGTCCCGAGGGTTCCGCCCGAAGCAACGTCCTTGTGCACACTGTGGACTGCATATCGTTTTGGAAAATTTCTGGCAATTCTCAGGGCCCTCACCCCAACAACCTGCTTCACAACTACTATCACAGCGCGGACAGTCTCGCTCTGCGGCAGCAAAGTCATACACATAAACATAGGTAGCGTTGACCCCAGTAATAATTTCGTCCCAGTTGATAGTTTTGACGTGGCAAAGGTTGTAGTTGTTGTAGATACCGACGCTGCCGCGGAGCACGTCGCGCAGCGCCGGCAGCTCGAGAGTAAACGCAGATGACATGGTGACCATAAGCGCAAACTCTTCTTCTCTCACATTCAGCTTGAACTGTGTCCGTCCGCGAATAATTTGGAGTTGTGGCAACACAATGTGTCGCACATTCACTTGCGATATCAGCACGTAACCGGTCACTTCTCGTATGTACTTGAGAAATGACAAGTCCATAGTTTCGTTCTGCAGCCATGTCAGCTCGAGGTTGCCGTCGACGTAGGTGCAATTTGTGAACCGATCCCGAAGATTCCGGTAGTGGGTGTCGCGATTCGATGGCACCGACATCCGTCCATTTGTTCCGATGCATACTGTAAAAAAGGAAAATAATATTTAAATATACCAGCCATCAAAACACAAGTGTTACTTAATAGGGCGTTTGTCTATTCATGTATTAATAATAAAAACAATGTATTTGTATTGGGTCGACGTTCGACAAGTTAGGAACTGAGTTCGTCTAACGAAGAGGCGTTGCCGCGTGGGCGGACTCTAAAGCAAGTTTCTTCTACTACGCTACAAGTTAAACCGCTATTTGTGGTTAATCGATGGAAATAGTTTACAATGCTGTTTCGCTTCAGCAAACGGAACCAGCGTTAGGAACTAAACCGCGTATGTAAAGCGAATTGAGCGTTATTATAAAATTGGTGTCACCGTTGTTCGTGTTTACCGTAGAACTGAGTATTTTTACACTAAACACAATACCTGGTTGTTTATTATGTACTTTTTGTGTATGTACGGAGTAAATGTTAAGGTGAGATTCGGATTAGAAAATAAATTAACATTTTGAAAAAAGATGCTTTGGCTTAGAAGCAAACTTGTTCTTAGTTGAGCTATAAACAAAGGAATCACAGTCAACAATAAGCAGTATTAAATGTATACTTTAAAGTTAAGAAATTGTTTTGCAACTCGGAATATGGCACTTGATTTCCTAGAGATCAAATGTCCACGTAGGTATACTGCTTGCATAACTTTACCTAAAACCACAAAACCTGTGAGGCAAGTTAGACAATTGTTTAGTTTTGAGCCTCAATCCCTGTAGCTTAAGTTCAAAATTGCTTGCAGGTTCTGTGGAGGCTCTAGCTTGTCAACAAAGAATAGTTATTGTCATAGAATTGTATAGACATATGAAGGTGTTCAAGAGGCAAGGTAAGTTTTACCTGCTCGTCTGTATAATAGTCAGTTTTTTTACCCAACATGTACACAAGAGTATAATATTACTGTAATTCGATATATTTTTGGCATTTGAACGTCTTGGAGCGGAATGTTGTGAGGTTTTCAAGACTTTTAACTTGAGTTAATTTTATTACTACCTGTTCAAGTATCCCGCCTTGGTCAGATTTTGATAAGTTTTAACTTTAGATAGATGTATGACTCTTATTTAACATGATGTTCAACTGTTCGTATTTGATTGGATATAAGAGAATGGTAGGTAAGTAGAGGTAGGTAGGTACTATGATTTATGAGTATTTTTTAACGACTGCGCCCACATGCAACCTTTGCCGCAAAACGTTTTGTTTTGTTCATCGAAATCTCCAAATAATAAAAATGAGCGAACACGATTGTCTAAATTTGTTGATTAGCACAGAATTTAAAAACTTAAGGAAATATATATTTTATTTCAGGTCAGTTATTCCAAGAATAAATAAGAAAAAATTATGAGAATTTCGTTTGGAAATAATTCGGGCAATCTATGTAGGCGTTATGAATTTATACAACAGCATATATTTCCAATTACTTGTACATTATGTCTATATGAAACACGTACTTACATAATTACACTTAGGTAGCTTGTGTACATATCGGTAGACAATTATCTACGCCATATTTATAGCTAATAGGTGTACATATTATTGTTATATAACATCAATCTTGTTTTCCTCGAAAGGTTAGACAGTAGTCTTAGTTTAGTACACCCACATTTGCCAGTTAACTAATAAGCTTTGAAATTGTATTGAATCTATGATTTGGGTTTAAATGAAGGCGAATGAAATAAATTTGTGAAAGGAATAGTGTGACTTGATGATCATGATCATTCGTAACCTGGAGTGGGAGTAGCCGTTTGCTGGGTTATCATTTTCATGTTAGATCAAAATTAATCTGCCTAGCCTTTTCCCAACTATGTTGGGGTCGGCTTCCTGTATAACCGGATGCAGCTTAATACCAGTATTTTACATGGAGCGACTGCCTATTGGACCTCCACAACCCAGTTACTGAGTAATACTACCCCACCCCTTGGTAAGACTGGTTGTCAGAGTTGCGCGCTTATGACTACCCGTAACTACTGTCAAAGATATTATGAAAGCCGGGACCAACAACGGCACGGAGAGGTGTCAGTGTGTCATTTTCATCTTAGACCATAATATTTAAATCAAAAAGTCGACGTAAGTATTTGTTGTGGCCGGAGTCTGTCAACTTATTTATCGAGTGGCAGCGAAGTGAGTGCGGTTAGATTAAGTGCTAACACAAGTTACCTACATACTCAAGGTAAGCGTATTCCTTCGCCACTAGCTCTAACGAGGTAGACACAGAAATAACTTTCTCCATAGTTTCAATTACAATTAGACGATAAAATATACATACCTCACACTCAGGCAGAATAATCATTCAACTTTAATCGTTTTTTAGCTATGTTGCAGTTGCAAGTGGATAGGGTTCTTCCAAGACTGGTTGACATAATTATGAAATCAATTTACTTACTCAAAATATAGTCAAATTATATTTAATTTATACTTTCTAAAATGCCATCCGTTAAAACGACAAAATTATGAATCGCTTCGTGCCCCAGCGTTGCTCGCGGTTGCACACCTATACAATTCGGATGGGTTGCCAGTTGCCACCCACGTTTGTGTCTGATTTGAGATGTAGCCAACTGTTCGACGAGTGCGCATGATTTATGACTTTCATATTTGGTTGTTTAAACTTGCTACCTCGAACCGTGATTACAAAACAACAAACCGCTTTTCGCTCTTAATTGCGCTACGAATGCAGCGTCATTAACAGCTTTTTAATTCGAAGCTAAATATTGTTTTAAACATTAGCATTTTGATGTTTTAACGTGAGCGTCGTTGTAGTGTCCGGTCGACCTAGATGAACCTGTTGATGACATACGCGATACTATTCAAATGTGTTCACAGATTCAGAGATATCAAAATGTCATTATTTAATGTTGAGAGCAAACAATAATGCGTGGGTCGAACTGGACTGTTGAAACTGTCAAATGAAAGTTTGTTTTCACCGGCTGTGGTTGAGTCTATGTAGAGATTTGATTAAGAAATATTAAAAAAATATCTTCCTTTTAGATTGGTTTCTTAGAAGAGTAGAGCCTCCTGGAAAATAACTGATGTTAACAGACTCTCAACAGGTTTTAAAAATAACTTGTCACGAATCAAGTTTGGTGAAGTATAAATATCATCGAAAACATTTGAAGAATTTTGGGGGAGAATAATCATTGGCAGACGTTCATAAAACAAATGTCTCGAGGACAAGACAGAAGAGCATGCATCACAAAACAATTGCTATATTGTTGGCCATTTCAGTTTTTTTGCAAATGATGAAACTTTTTAAAATAATTATCGCAGGAGACATGGATAGTAAACATTTTATTTTAAACTAAAGACTCAACCATGGCAACAGGATAGTGTCATAGTAATCACTGATAATGATCTACCGAGTTAATTTTAACTATGGTATGCAGATGCGATTGCCGCATAAAAACAGTCAACATTTTAATAGTAAGTAGGTAAATGGATTTATCTACATGAAGGCGATTATATAATGGATAGTTTACTTAGTAATTTTACGTTGCTCGGTCTTTGTTCTAATTTAACTTGGACAAACTACTAATTAGTTCCCGATATCCCGATAGATTTTGATCTCGCCTGTACCGTTCTTTTGTGTAACGATTATCTGATAAGACTAACATAGCCCAGTTTACATTAATAACGTAGTTTCCTAACAAACAAAACTTTGTATGGAAACGAGTGTTCTACATGTTCGATGCGCTTAACTGTACCTAATCTTATGTACCAAACTCGACGTGGTGAAATAGAAGCTATACACAACGGAAAACGGTTAGGTTATACAGCGATGCACAACCCGACCAAGGTGGAGAGGAACAGAACGCTGCGCTCGCCTCGACTGGTTTGTCTTAAGGCAATGTTTTTATCCAGTTACTTGCATTCTGAAGCATTGGAACCAGTTTTGTCCCGCCATCTCGTTCTTGTAATACGACCTTTCACTACAATCCATTATTGTATGGTGTGCCACGCCGCGCCCGAGTGCAGTTTCCTTTTATGTTTATGAAGAAATGAGGCATTGGACGTGGTGCGTTTCGATATGACCGATGGGTTGATCGAATGGTGTTCGAAAACCGAACCTGAATTTCCACGAAAGTGAAATAACTTTTATAAAAGTAGGGACTAATGAAAGGATTATTTTTGGAATATCTAGTTACAATCATGGTGTAGCCGTTTTGAATTGTCCGTCTAAACAACTAATGCATTAGTACCGTCTTGCTTTAATGAAGAGAAAATGGCAATGACAGGTACTCGTAAGTCTCTAAAGGCTCACCGATAGTTTATTGAAGACAAGTTTTTATGAATACCCATGGGTTTATCTCACGAGCATTTAAAATGCCCACCGAATAAAAGCTCGTACAGACCAGCGCAACGCGACGCCGCGCAGCGACACGAACAATACAATTTCTAAGAAAACTTGACGGTTTAACAATAGCCGGTGTCGCGTCGCGCTGGTCTGCACGAAGCTTAAAGCGGGGATCTGCAGTGCTATTCTGTACCATCTCACCGTGAAAACTAAGGTGAAGTGAACGTGGAGTGAGCTGTCATTCCACGGGGATTGACACTATTGACAGCTCACTTCGCCCAAGTTTTCACGGTGAGATGGTTACAGAATAGCATGGCTGTTCACAGAGTACGATAATACTAAAATCTTTTATCCTGCTGTACCAGGCACACAGAGAACAGATGAAGTTTGCACATAATAATACAAAGTTCTGTCATCGCAAACGAAAAACCTTTATAATAATTCATTATTACGTGGTTCTATGTAGATAATCATACATTGTGCTGAGGACCGAGACAAACTGCCACATGTATGTAGATATCCTTGACCCTTTTGTGAATAATAAATAATTGACAGAATACTAAATAAACTTATTTGACCCAAGTGTTGGATATGAAACGGTATTGTTGAACTAAATGTATTTTTCACACAACCTGCTCGGTAATGTCAATTTATATGTCATGCAAACCTTAAACCTAAAGTCATTAAAACCCTCGGCTCTAGCCGGGCAATAATATCTTACTGGATTTCATTATGACCCGCTGCTACATAATGTGATATGAATTTGAACTTCAACAGAAAAAAAAAATAGGAAAAGTTTACCCTAAAAAAAAAGCTCGACCAAGGTATTCTCACTTCGTATGAGCTCGAACTTGAATCCCTCGCTGCACTCAGGATTCTGCACTCAAGATTCGAACTGCCTCGTCTCGGTCAGCTCTCTGCGCTAGGTAGCCCCAGAATCCTTCGTTGAATTCGGGATTCAATATAGGGCCCGTGACAAAAGACACTGCTTTATCCCCTTAGTAAATAATCTACTAATTGAGCGAAATTAAACTACAAGAACATGCATTTTTTTTTTTAAGAGTTACATTGTTGTATGTGGAAAATGCAGTCTAAGGCCGAACTAGCCAGAATGCACGATGTTGCGCAAATGTTTTATTACCTAAGCCGTTTTCTTGTTTACCTGGCTATCTTGTGAATACACTTAAGCTATATGGAAAAATATCGTAATCAATGCAAGATACATATCTAATGCATATGAAACATAATATCACTATCAAAGATTTTGAAAATTAAAAAGCGGACATGTGGGAGTCGCACACCGCACAATATTTTTTTTATTTTTTATTATAAAACATTTCCTGTTGAAAAATTAAAGGGGTTCGCCCTTTAATTTTTTACTTAATTTCATTTTTTGTTGTTATAGCGGCGGAAAATTCCTCTATTTAAGGTTTAAAATATACAGCCTTGTGACAGACGGACGGAGGACGGACAGCGGAGCCTTAGTAATAGGGACCCGTTGGCACCCTTTGGGTACAGAATCCTAAAAAGCAGCTTTTGCAACTGATTATAGCTACCAGCGCAATATCATTTGAAGAATGTAATTTTTGTTTAGATACAATAATTATTATTATCTTAACACAACCAACCCTTTTCTTGAAAATAATAACTATAATTATCACAGATAATGAGACTAAACATTTTTGTGTCAATTTTTTTTTAAATCCTAAATCCTAGGTAATGCTTCGCTTGGAGGTGAATCTTATTTCCCGAAATAAGAAGTTTTCTCAAGAAAAGGATACCTGCCCGTATCACGACGAGATTTTTACAGAGATGTACTGTCATTAGTGTCAAATCCCTAGCATCGGGTAGAATGACATGACACTTGAAGCTCACTTCACCTAAGATATCACGGTGACATTATTACAGAATAGATCGACAAATCGGAGGAAAGAATGCCTTTGTCCAGCAGTGCGACAGTGTCGGCTAACTAACAAAAACCGGCCAAGTGCGTGTACGCACTCCGAAGGGTTCCGTAGTTGGGATGAATTTATCCCAAAAATAAACTTAACATTGTAGTTGAAAAACATGTTCTCCCATACATCGATATACGTCACGGTCAATTCTCTAACTGCAATCGCAGTTTGTAGTCGCAATAAAATACAAATGATCGATTTTCGGACTTTTTCCTTGCTATGAAACCTTGCTTCTTGCCAAATTTCATGATTCTAGGTCAACGGGAAGTACTAGGTTTTGATTTATTTGTGAGTACCTAAATATTATTTTTATTGCGTTGACTTAGAAGTTGATTTTTTTAGAGGTCCTAGGGACCGTATACCTACGAATTTGATATTAATTTCAACTTGATACCTCCACGCATTCCTGAGAAAAACGTTCTTGACAGACTGACAGACAGATAGACGGACAGACAGACGGACAGACGGACAGACGGACAGACAGACAGACGGACAGACAGACAGACGGACAGGCAGACGGACAGACAGACGGACAGATAGACGGACAGACAGACGGACAGACAGACGGACAGACAGACGGACAGACAGATAACGAAGTTATCCTATAAGGGTTCCGTTTTTTCCTTTTGGGGTACGAAACCCTAGGGGAAAGGAAAAAGGAAAAGTTTTCTACATGCAAAATCTTAGACACGATCTCTCAGATCACAATCATCATCATGGGTAGCCTCGTTCCTCTCACTGTTGAGTATAGGCCTCTCTTTTGTGCCATGCATCCTTGGTCTGTGCGAATATCGGGGGCAGGCCAGCACGCGTAGCATGACCACAATAGAAACGCGTTTTGTCGACAGAAGAATAGACAAAATGACAGATAAACAATCACAATCTGTAATTTTGTCTATTCTTCCGTCGACAAAACCCGTTGCTATGGTTGTCATGCTACTCGTGCAGAATGAGACATAATGATAGGTATACCAAAACTAAATTCGTAAAAATATTTCCATCTTCACACGTTGTTACACCAATTAGATGGTTTTCCTAGTTCAGGAGTATATCTGACTCATAAATTCCGGTTCTTTTAATTTCTTACCTATTCGGATATTGGATACATAGCGATGGGTCAAGAAACTCTGCGTGCATATCATTTAGAACTCGATTAAAACTATTCAGTTTGAAATATCAAAACGGTTAATTAATTCATGGTGTTAATTAGATAGTTTTACATATAACGTTGTTTTATGCCTTTTGAGCCTAAACGGCTAAACGAGTATGTCCGAATTTTATCTTGTCCAGAAAATGTTGAGTCAGACCTGTTTTATAAAATAAATTAATGAAGTTATCTGTGTCTGAATAGATTTAGACTTCAATCCTAGTTTGCAAAAGGCTAGACTGAGGAATACAAGATGTAGGTAGGTACTAAATGGTGTCACACTATGCATATCCTTTTTTTTTATAAGTACCGGTATAAAATTAAACGTGTTTATGTTAAGGACCACGTGTTCGATTAGATAATTTCCTGATACTTAATAATTTTGTTATACAAAAAAGAAAAACCTTTCTTCGCTTGCGTTGAGATCTTTTGTTGGGAAAAGTCGCTTACATTGTCCGGGCGAATATGCTCGCAAGAGGGTTATTCGCAAAAACCATATTACTTATTTCTACACTTTCGGAAAATAAACAACGTAATTAAAACTTAAATGACCTAGATTTACGTCCTGTAGCGAATAAAATGGTTATAAAAATAACACGTGGGTTTTAAAGCACAAAAAAGTGTGTAAATACGTAGCCAGGTGGTATGATTGTCATATCTTTTGCCACACACGTGCATAATTCCATGGAAGTGCGTAGGCGCATGTTATTTCCTTCTGTAAGGTCTCGATATAAAATCGTCGGCAACATACAATACTGGATTTTCCTTGTTGGTGATATTTAAAAGTATTTTATTGGAATCGATATTTTTTATCGAAAGGATTTTGTTTTGTACTTCCTACACGGTCTAGGAAGTATAAAGTATTTAAAAATAATTAAATAATGAAGTTCTATGACTAATTAATTTTGGTTTTCCATATTGCGTATAGTTTGCGAGTTATTACTTTATTTTGCATAAACTGTCAAGAGCAAAGAGAGTGAGCAAATTACTTCTTCTTCTTCATAAATTTCTTGACAGTAAAATATTATCCAACCCCAATTAATCCAACTCGAATTTATTTAATAGAGTAATAATAAGTTGTCAAGCTCGCGTCCTCAGTTCCAGGTGTGTGCAACTTACTGACATGCGTGACTCTGCTCTCCCAGCCCTAATGCAAATAATCATTGCGCGTGACCGCGATGCCACAGAGTAATAAATCCGGGTGTTACAGGTTTAAGTCATTGTTAAAAGAAAATTATATAACGAAGATAAAGATGGACGGATGGACTTTGTTTGATTAAGTTTTTATAACTTATTGCAATGTCATGTTAGACATTTTTTTTTATGTTATATTAATAACTACCAAAGCCATAGCGAATTAATTTCAAAACATGATACAGCTCTTGTAGATATTGTTGCAGGCAATGAATAAATAATAAACCCTGGGAACAAACACATGTCGTATAAACCCAGAGAAATCACAGAAGTTATGACCATGGCAACTAACTAGTATCTAATAAAACTAATTGACATTTATTATAAAAAAAACATTAGCAATTTTGCAGCACAGAGGATGTGACGCGTTTTAATATCTTGTGTTTCTTCTGCTTGTCCTTATTTATATTCGTGCGAAAGACAGAGATAGATAGTGATTAATTTCAAGGTACGCAATAGGTATCAAATATTGGAGCCAATCAATGTTGGTGTTGTTATGTAGTCTGTGGCGTTACAAGATAGTTGCTACAATATAGGATGTGAACTGACATATAATTCAGGTTTTCCTTTGAAGGCAAGCACTAATTTATTTAATGGCCTTATTTTCCTGGTCAGTATAAGGTCTGTCTGACGGGTAAGCAAGTGAGTTGCGTTTCAACTAGTGATGACATGAAAATTATAGGCAAAAAGGTTTGTAGCCGCTGACTTACAACTATCATCAAGTAGACTATGTTCATGTATTTATTTGATTAAATATACGTTTTCCGTTTCATTTTTTTGAACGCTGGATGTGACAACTAAGCGTATGTTTGCACGGACGTAAAAATATCGCGGCGGGCTTTTATCGCGCACTGGATTTTCAACTCTCGATATTCAGCCGAGCGTTGAGAATACAACGCATTGAAAAACACACAGTTGGATTTTCAACTCTCAGCGGTAAGCAGAGCGTTGGAAATCCAGTGCACGAAAATAAATCGCCGCGGGAAAATATCTCTGTGCGAACCTAGGCTAACAATCCCGCTTGTATGGATAAGTACCTAACCGGCACACAGTGTTTTTTTTTGTCTTTCCTAGGTTACCCACTGTTTTGTAAAGTAAGGATACCTATTCATAATCTTTAGTAGAATAATAATAACTGTTTTTCAGTAGAACAAACAACGTTACAATAGAATAAAATTAGATCAACACTTTCCGCACAATCCTATTAAAAATCCTAGTCTAGGAATCAACATCAAGTTCATGCATTTTACCTAACAAGTAACAACCTATTTATTCAAAGATTTAAATCTTTAGAATTGCTCTCACCGTACTTATGTCGCGCAAAAAAGTGTCTATGCTGAGAATACTGAGCTCACACGTGGAACGATAGATGCGATTTTCAGTATGAACGAGCAAGACAGAATGTCATTGTCAACGAAAGAGAAATATGACCATCTTTAGACGCGGTCGGGCGAATCTAACGATTTTAATCTTTGCCTATATTTGCATTTTTTTAATGCAATAGGTCGTTGCAGTTGATTTCACCAGTTACTTTCCTGCACAATAATAAATGACAAAGCGCAAAGTCGCCGCTCAAACGTTGAGATTCTTTCATATGTAGATCAGCTACAGATATTTGTAATTCAAAAGCAGAGGCCACGAAGGACCACCCCGTCATTTTCTTGGTCGTAAAAGTAGTGTCAGGGATGGCAGTATTTATTTATGGGTTATGAAAAAATATGCATTTTAAATATAGGTGTAGCCTATTTTACAGTCTGTATCATGACTAGACCACGTTCATTGCTTGTTTTTCTAGGTACATATATTGACTCTCTCATTCAAGTTAAAAAAAAAAACATATAACATTTTCACCACAGATCAGTCTCGGGAAAATTCACGTTTAACATCTTTCCAGTTGATTTTCAACATAATACAAACAATAGAATTAGACAAAAGACACGTCGGGAACTTTACACGAAACAAATTGAACGTTTTAAAGAACTATAGACGTAGTAACATTTGACAAGTAGAACAAATAATGTACCGTTCAATACGTCACAGCGGGTTTTAAAATGCGTGGTTTCTAAGTAAAACCGATTATTTCGACATACCGAAATGAAAGTAGGCAATAGGTTATTAACCAATCGGGGTTTTTAATAATTGTTACTTTGCACACGTTACCTACCAGCGTTTGTTATTACAACAGAAATTGTTTGAAAATCGAATTTTGGAATGTCTAGATTATGACAACGTATGTCATGCGAAGGTCGTACGTGAATGTCGATTTAGCATATGAAAGAATAGAGTAGAAATTCTTTTGACAATTTTGTATAGGCATGACAATTTTAAATTGAAAATTAATTATACCTGTTAGGTACCTACTTTAGGAATTGTTGGTCAATGTACACAAGTTTGGGTCATTTCTAACGGGTCTCGCGTTTGTTAATGGTGTTAGTAATTAGAACGGAACGTGTCACCAAAACTATTCAATTTAACATGTACTTATTCACCGAAGCAATCATTTTATATATAATTTTACCCATGACATAAGTTTACATTTACAGTTTTTTTGTTTTTCTAAATATACATTATTATTTAAATCATCCATTCTTGACATTCAATATAATCCGCGAGTGCATAACGATTTGGACTAACTTAATCCTTTGTCTCTAATCCTTCAATTGTTATTTAAATCTAAGTTTAACCCAAAACCACTCGAGTACTCAACTTCAAGGCTTTTTATCCAGAGTAAAGTACATAATAATAAAATAAAACAATGGAGCTTCGAAAGCCTTCGCGGTAAAGCAACGGATTTCTATAACAATTGGTCAAAACAAGTTTAAAATTACGAGCCGTTTAATGTATTACAAATCTTTTTGTACCCGACTGTACTTTTGATAATATTATGAAAGGGAATTACTACTGTTAAGGAGAAGTTCTTCTGTGTAGTTCGAGTAGGTACTCATTTACAAAATATGAAATATTTCAAGATATTTTTTTTTTTTAATTAGTGTTTGTCACATTAAGCTAATGCCAAAAAAAAAATTTTTTTTTTTGTGCCAAGTAACTAGAATATAATTGAGTACACTATATAAGTTATTATTGAGTACAAAACACAAAACATTAAAATCTTGTCAAAATACTTAGAATGGGTAGCAATATTCTCTATGCATCGATCCAACAAAACCATAGCGGTAAACCCCAAAAATCCATATTCGTAAACTGAGTACTATCCGAACGCTTAATCTGTCTCCACAATAATAAACAAAACAGTCCTTGTTCAGAGCGCCCGGCAAGCAATATATAATTTTGTCAATCTGTCCGAGACAGGCGCACAAAAGCTGCAACCACCAACTTGAATGTTAAACCGTTCCACAATACGAGCACCTTGCCTTTCATCCCGTATCTTGTCTTCTTTCAAATATCTCGGAAAACTTTGTCACACAAAATGAAGTTTAATTGTTCATAGGGGCAGCCTCTTAAGGCCAGTTCAGTGTACCGTCGAGCAGCTTTCCGCGCTACCTATATAAGGTTACGTTTGTTGGCTCGAGATAAGCTTTGTTTATTTTATTCCAGCGATTAGCTGGTACCGCGTCTTTATTTCTACAGTTTTATGGAGTTATTTTACGGTCACTGCGTGTGGTTTACATTTAGGTTACAGGTTTATATCACGTTTACAACTATATCACAGAACACATTGGCATGGAGGTTTGAAACTTTGAAAGCGCCGTGGGCGGCACAGCACTTACTTTTTCCCTTAACGAATTCCGAATGTTTGTGTCGTGCGGGGACGTGGTGCTGTCGGTGTCCGCGGGAGGCGGCCGGGGTCCCGACTGCGACCAGGCAAAGGCACCACAACAAGGCACGCGCAGCGACCATGCTGCGACATCACTCGCGAAGCTACGCACACGACCGGCCGGCACTAACTTCCATCGTGTACTGGCCCGCCCGGTTTGTGGAGCCTCGCGCGGCGCGGGCGCAGCCACAGACCGAAGCCTCCTCAGACCCGACAAGAAGGCTTGCCTTTGGGCGGGAAAACTTTGGCGTTCGATTTTTCGGTGTGCCTTCTGATCATAACAAGCCCTGTTTTGAAAGCTCTAAAAACTCAAGTCCACTTTTCTATCGTCCACTAAGTAGAACTATTTGTTTGAAATCAATTTAGCACACAATTAACGTTTGTGAAATAATCGCGAATAATATAAATAAAATAATCAACGCAAAAACTGAATTCCTGTAACGCACTATCAAGAGTATCAACCCTGTCACACCGCACAAAACCCGCAAAAGATGAAACACAAAGCTAGACCGTGAGCTCGGCTCCGTCTCGTTTGCCACATCTACTACTTGTGACGGTCTACCTCTGCCCTCTCACGAGCACAGGTAAACGTCGAGAAGGACGCAGGTATGCGTCGCACTCGACACGCCGTAGAAAAAAAAGCCACGTAACAAAAGTTTTTAATAACGCATTGTGCTCACCTAGTACAGATACGAACAAATTGTACTGATGGACAGACGAAAATGTAGCTTTTGGACGTATCGTGCACCTTTTTTGGTCCGATTTAGTAATTAAAGTCTGTGATGTGTTCGATTTTTTATTCGTTTAATATAGGCGCAGCATTGTTCGGTTCAGATTTTGTACTGCACTTTGAAATATAGGTAACCCTAAATCTATCGAAACAGTTTTTATATATTTTAGAACGATATTCAAAAACGACTGTTACATTTAAAAAGTTGTGCGACTCCTAGTCTATAAACAGGATGTTCAATTCGCTAAAAAACAGGGTTGTCAATTAGCAAACAAATTAAGTTTCAAAATAATTTGCCAAGTTCTTACAAAACCTTCACGTTGTTCACGTTAAGCTTATCTAGGTGACGTCCCTGAAGTTAGCTTAACTCGGCCAGTGACTAATGTTACAGGTTCTTGTGGCACTATAATCGTTACCGTTGCACAACGAACGTAACTAGGCAGCGTTTACTATCCAATATTTATTTATATCTACTTTATAGGTTCAGGCTTTAGCCATTAGCTATCAAGTTTTTCTTGATCCTTTGAATTTCCTTAAATATTTAGCTGCTGGAGGTATTTTACTGTTCAAACCTACTACACTGCCCTGCTAAGCCGAAAGGCGCTATCCCTGAGATAGGGCCTTTTAGTTTTTTTTATATCAGTCAATAGCTATAACAATTTATCTTACTTAAAACAAAAAAAAAAACATTAAGAAGTTTTTTTATCCTTGTTTCCTTAAATTAAAATTTACAAAAAGTCAATTTTCTCAAAACTTTCTCCGATTGAGATAGCGCCTTTCAACTTAGCAGGGCAGTAAAGTAAAAATATCCTACCTAAATGAAACATGTCCCTTTAACTCTTAAAGCATCCCTAACTGAAACAAAAATCTTTGGAACCTTTCTGAATACGTCAGCTGCAAAATCAGGCTATCTATCTATATTTGGCTTCGAGCTTTTGTAGGTACATATTTGTAGCCAATCACCGAGTCGATTTAAAATAACCATCAAAATCGACATTTCTCGTTTCTGGACTTACGAAACCTAGAAACACTAGGTGCCTTCAGAATCGTACCTGTACTGTTTGCTGAACATGTTAAACTGTTGACTGCACACATAACTTTCGTTTGCCCAGCTGTAAACTATACAATCTAAGTACTTCCACTAAAAACTCACACTTATCAAACTGTCAACAGGTTTATGGTAAAATACCATAAAGTCGTACCCACATTAGTATACGTCTTGTAATCACGCGTTACTAATAAGCATAATTCATTGATTAAATGATCAAATCCTTTACATCTACCGCTTAACTCCACATAGCGTTTGAAAATCGAAAGCAGAGGTGCTCAATCTTCAGTCGGCTAAGCACAAGCACCGTAGCAAGTATACCGCCTAGAAAAAAGGTTGAACATACCTGATTAAATGATTACTCGCATTTCTCAAACGACAAACATCGCCTATAAATATATTATTATATCTTTTATTTTAATAACCAGTTTGTTTTTATACTATAATTCTTTACATCTCTAGATACCCAGTTTCGCTATTTATATATATTATTAAACCTGTAAGTAATAACGATTTTAAATAGCCTCCGATGAGTAACACAAGGTTTATTACTAACGTTATTTTCATAAAAATATTCATTAACTTCCTTATGTACTTTTAATGCAATCCTATTAGTTGAATACTGTTATTGTTATTCGACGGTGTTCGTCTAAGCGGTGTAAAACCAGCGATTGCTCGAGTCCTGGTTACGATTGGGCTATAAATGCTCTGTAAAATGCCCATGAAATTTACAGCGTTAAGGGAGTAAACACACCTACTGGTATTACGTAACACTGAACTGCAAAAACCTTGCCGTTTTGATACTAACTTAAACCTCTGAAACTTGATTAAACAAGTATTAATAAATAATTGTAGAAACACCAAGACTTTTAAGGTTATGAATTAACTAGCTGCGCCCCGCAGTTTCATTCGCATAAGTATTGATCCTGTGGGAATAACGGGATTAAAAGTATCCTATGTCCTAATCCAGGTCATGGTCTGCCTATGTGCCAAATTTCATCCAAATTTTTCCAGCCGTTTTAGTGTGAAAGCGTAACAGACGAACAAAAAAACTCACTTTCTCATTTATAATATTAGTTACTAACCTAACGGTAAGATAGAATTCATCATCTCTAAATCCCTAAGTTAAGTTCCCACGTACGCTGACGATCCTAGCAGCACCATCAGCTCTGCTTATCACTACTACGTTTTGTCATTTGTTCATGTTTTCTGTAACAATCTCACGAGTCACGTTAGGTTATGAAGTGAGCTGCCAATAGCGTCAATCCTGCATAGCATCATGAAAGCTCACTTCACACCTAAGTTTTCATTGTAAGATTTTTACAGAATAAAACCTACCTAAAAACTTTGTAAGGTATTCAATTTAATATGCCAATAGGATCTGGTTCAAAATAATTAACAAAATTAAATTTACCTACCCAATAACAAGTAAACTAAATAAAAGCTATCAAAAATTGAAATAATTTTACATTGTATTAAATTGAAATTCCAATGATTTTTCTATTTTGCCAGCACTTTTGAGATTCTTGTTTATTGAATTATTGGGCTATTAATATAAATAAAATAAAATAAAATAATTCTCCCTCCACTAGTAAAATATATTCTCCGTTTTGCATTCATTTTCAAATCTATTCATATTCACCAGTATAAAATTATATTACCCGATTAAAATTAATTTTAAGTGTGGATGGCCAAATAGTAATGTGCTGGTTATTTACAGGTTTACTGCCTAACGGTATAAGGTTCTGTGAAATAATATTACTTAACTTCAGCACTAATAATAATAATAACACAAAGGAATAATTTTTATTGGTGTTTTCATCTTTATGTATAAATTGTTATGTAATCTTGTATACCACCCTGACAGTCTCCTGAAAAACCAATCAACGTGTCACGGCGCTTCCTGAAAGAATCCTAAGGTTTCAGCAGAGTATCCTATACGGTATTGATTTACGTGATACAGAGGAAATAAGAGTGTTTTGTTACTGAAAGGAGGTTTTTAACAATCGGGAATATTTCGAGCCATTCAAATTACCCTTAACTACTTTTCTTGGAAATACAGGACGTCATGTACTCGTATGTCAGCGGCGTAGTGTGGAATTCATCAAAATACGGGTTAAGCGCCAATTTTAAAAACAAACCTCCGCGTCTCTAATACCTTCACAAACATTATAAATCAGTAGTGGACATTAATTTCCACTATTTATAGTGTAATGTATCAATTACTTTATTTACCAACTTAGATTATAATGTGGGCACAGATAGCAGGCGCGCGTTGAACTCTTTACGAAAGTCGAGATCTGACACTTACCACGAGAATCATGCTAACCGTACTGTGCGACGACGTCGATACACTCCGCATCCATTGACGGCTACATTTGAACGCGTCATGTAACTATCCCTTCTGAGCACTCAATGTATGTGAAACTTAAAAGTTGTCGCGTTTGGATTCGCGGAATGAATGTTTGGTCAGTCGTTAAGTCGTAGCGGGTTCAACTCACATTCCTGAACTATAGAGCCTTCACGGTCTAGAATGCTCTTACAAATCTCATCGATGTGTTAGATGTCGCATCTATGTAGCGATATATTGGAAAATAGTAATGTAACGACTCGATTTACAATTTTAATCGATATTTATCATTAAATGCAAGATGTCTTTTTGCTATTAATGCTTTTAATTATGTTTAAGAATTTTCAACTAGTCGTGAAGATCAGGTTTTTATGTGTTGCAAAGTTAGTTAATAATAAGCATGAAAAAATAACGTAAGTAGTAGTGGATTTTTTTGGGGAGGTATGTTTCAGAAGGTGGTTAATTGAAACCAATTTTGGCAATAAGTGGATCCAAGTTGCATATTGCACATTTCGTGACTTCGACATGTTTTCCTTTAGCTTACAAACACAAGACTATGAAGATGCATAAACCTGCAGAATATTAAATTCTATTTTCTAGAAGCAACTGGCCTTTTAGCATAATTTCTCATAAAATAACCAACCCGTATACTGACAACGTGTGTTCACCAATTCACCATACAACTTCAATTCCTACTTCCCGGTGAGATATTACCAACATAATTGTGCTGGCAGCGTCGTCCTTATAGCCGAAGCTGAAGGGGCATTATTGCATGTGTTGTGTGTATGTTTCTGTAGCCGGTCCTTATGCCTACGCCTACAAGTTAGTTCGCCTCGCCGTAGTGCGTCAGGGTGGCGATAAAGTATCGGTTAAACTACATAATAATAAAATATGAAGCGTGTCTTGTTTAAATAGCGACTAGTGGGTACTCGAGTATCGGCCAGAGTATTAATAATACAAAGTAATTGTGTTATTATTGTTTATATGAGAATGAAAATAGGGTCAAATGAAATAAATAGCTCCTACTAACTCTAATCGTGGAAATTGCAGAAGACTATGGCAGGGAGTAGGAAAAGGATATTAGAACTGATTCAGTTAGCGTGATCAAGGTGGTACTAGGCTGTCGGTGGGTGATATGTCGTGTTAACTGAATGGCTTGTAATCTAGACTAGAACAATGCTCAATCTTTAATGATATCTGACAGATTTCGTATCACCATCGGTATCATTCATGAATGAGAAGAAGAGTTAAAACAATGTTCCTTTGACCCCCGACGCAAAAAGAGCGGTGTTAGAAGTTTGACAGCTATGTGTGTATGTCTGTCTGTGGCTCCGTAGCTCTTAAACGTGAACCGATTTGAAGGCAGTTTTTTTATTTGAAAGTAAGTTTTCTAGCGATGGTTCTTAGACATGTTTAATCATAATCGGTTCAGCCGTTTGAAGATTATCAGCTCTTTTCTAGTTGATGTATGGATGTGAGCGTCTTTCACAGGGCTGATCGATTTGAAATTTGGTATTCTGTTACTTCAATGATATTAGAAGAACATAGTGACCTTGAACTGATGCTGCAGTATCACCTGCAATTTGCAGGATGCCCAACTCCCTTACCAAGTTACGGCTCAGGTGTTTGGGCTCATTGGAATGGTCTCAATGAATAGGTTATAGACAGATGAACAGGGTCTGGTGATGGAGTAAGAAAGAGAAATGAGGAAATGTTTGTGTCGGGGGTTTTTTAAATTTTAATATAAATTCACTTGTTTATATGCAGTTGGAAAGCTTATCAATTCAGCACATGTTCGCGAGCAAGTCCACATTGTTACAGACTACCAAAGCACTCGACACACAAAGTTCAACCTGTCTAATAAAACGTACTGAATGTCTCCAACACCAGTTTCAATACTACGCCATTTTATTCCAAACTCGGCAAACAAAACATTATTAAGGATTACAAGTAAAGCACGAGGTTCTACCTGCGCTTGAGCACAATAGTGAAATCAAAGCGCCATTGTGGCGTTACAATGCAGTCAAGTGGTTGGAGTGGCTTTGTAGGTACCGTCCTCTAAAAGTGACTGTTGCTACACACATAAAAAAAATAGATAGTGTACCTTTTAGCTGCCAATTTTTTGAGATGGAGATAAAAATATGGATGATGTGCATTTTGGGATTTTTTTTCAGTTTAGCTGTAGCTACGCTCATGAGTGACGTTAACAAACAATGCAGGCGTCAGTTGGAGTGTATTTTTAACGATACGCTTATCATATGAAAGAAAAATGCAACACACATACTTGCCTATTAACTTGCCTTTGAAAATGTCTGATTTCTGTTCGCCTCCAAGGACCAGAAATAGCCATGTTTGGACCAAAGCTAGAAGCTACGTCATAAAACGCTTGTCTAGATATTATGAATCTGGATGTTAACAATTTTTTTTTGTCCGTCGGATAAATGTGGCATGACGTCACTGTCCGGTAGATTTTATACTGAACTAGCTTCAGCCCGCGGCTTCGCCCGCGTGGATGTCGGAAAATATCGTACTGGAACGTACTACCGGAATGAAACGTACCTTATGTGTTAATCCAGGTTTTAAACTATCTGTGTGTCAAATTTGATCCAGATAACCGGACACAAATCCTAATAAACTATGTTTTCGGCATCAGACTCGTTCCCATACCTTGTAGCCATTTTTTTTCAATTATATCTAATCTACCGTTTTGACTTTGTTACTATTTTATTTATTCTAATACACACTAAATTAAACTTCTAAGACAAACTACCTACTACATATTTAAATATCTATATTAAAACAAAAATAAAACTATATTAACGACATTCCAATTTTAAAGAGTATTTGCATTGCACCATGTGAGTTCAACCTTTTTGAATAAAATCGGATTGAGTTTTCAAACATGTGTCAAAATAAAATGTAATTTAAATCAAAAGCACTAAAGAGTATTGATATCAACTTCGAAGCAAATCACCCCAAAATAACTTTCTACCACTTTTTAACGCCGTTAGGGGATGAATTTCAACAAAATACGAAACACGTCTTCATCAATTCTGTTAAAGAATGTTTATACAAAATTTGAAGTAGGTTGGACCAAGGAATCACGTGGTCCCATACAAACTTTGCCCCCCTTTTTCACCCCCTTAGAGGTAGAATTTCCTGATAATTTCCCACCCTCAAAAAAAAAAGAGGTAGAATTTCGGAAAATTCATATCAGATGTCAACGTCATACAAAGAACACACCCTCCAAGTTGCAGGTCTCTACGATCAGCGGTTTAGGCTGTGCGTTGATCCGTCAGTCAGTCAGTCATTCAGGACAAAGCATTTTATATATATAGATAGATTATGATGTAGCGAGCCCCCACTCCCCAACTTTAATGCGTTTTATCTAAATTTTTTTTTGTTAATATGTTAAAGCAAAAAATACGTGTCTAATATTTTTTATTATCTGACTGACGGACGAATAGTTTTTTTTACTCAGTCAACATCCCTATTTTATTCAAAATTGGGACTATGACGAATTGCGCACATAAACACAGAAACTAAACAGTTTGTCTATTATAACTCGTTCAGTCTGCGGTATTGATATGAGTGCCTTTTCAGGGTCTGTCCTCGCCACGCCTCAGTTTTGAGTTGTGTCAAAAAATATAGTTTTGCCTTTTCTTTAGTATATTTTGCACTTGACTATGAGATGGTTTTGATGATGATTTATAGAGCGTTGGTGAGTCTGAAAGTCTTGACGCAGTCTTTACGTACCCTTGTATCATTAAAGAAGTTAAACTTAAATCATTAATCAATACTGCTCTCAAAACGGTGAAGGAAAACACCGTGAGGAAACCGGCATGACCTAGAACCAAAACTTCGAAGACATGTGACATCTACCAAACCGCACTTGGCCCGCGTGGTGGATTACGGCCCACTCCCTCTCACTGAGAGCCTGTGTCCCAGCAGTGGGAACATTATAGGCTGATTATGCTTATGCCTATATTATCCAGTGCTTTAACTTTATGTTAGATTTAGACTATCTCTCTCCTACAGGTTGTCGACGATGTCTCGCACACTGCTTTCCACGATTTAGTTACGGATTTTACCACTGGTGACAACCAGCGACGAGCTGTAATCTTAGCAAAATCGTGATTATAGACATCTTTAATCTAGCTTCTGTTTTAAAGGCCAAGCTAGGCTAGACTAGGCACAGAGATGGTAAACTGATTGACTCATTTATTTGGGTCATGTGACTTGTATGTAGCAGTACTTTTTGCTTTTCCTTATAATAGTTTGGCTTGGTGATTCCTCTACAATAAAATACCTGTACTTTTGTTGGGATAGTTCATAATAATTATTATATTATAAGTTATAATTAATAACAATAGCAGGCGATTTCTAGAAACTTGAGCTGTTTACAGTAAAAAATTCAATTATTTATATATGGCAATTCTCTTGTCAAATGTAGTGTTTGGAATTTCACATGATACATAAAAATCTAAATTGTTAAATACACACAAACGCACAATTAAAATTCCTAAATAAATCCATGCGTCAGTTTACATTGATTAACGAAACTTCTCTCATATTTAAAATTCTTTGGAAGTGCCTCAAGTACCCAAGTATCATATTAATTAATTGTTTTTATTACTTAAGCCCAAATTGCTATGTTAACACTAACACGTATGGTATAAACAAAATTGGTTGTTTGTATTCAGTGCGGACTGTGGGAGGGGAACTACCGAAATGGTCCTGGTCAACTGGTCTTATTATACGGGTGGTCCTTTTACTAAATGCTTTGGCGATCAAAGCTCTTGTTGTTCTACATACCTAAATGTTTTTTGAATGTGCAACGATTTTTATTATTCATTATACTACTTAAATTATTAATAAGTCTTTGATCGCGTGGAGGTAAGTCGTTATCAATTTGTTGAGAGTCAAATCTAGACAACGGGTTCTTATAAATTTTTGCAGAAGTGAATATTTTTAAGAACCCACACGTATATTCAAATAAAACGGAATGTAGAATAATAAAATGATTTATTTTTAGTATTCTAATTTATGGCGTAGTAGCCAGTGTTAAAAGTTGCGAAAATAGCTTGTAATTTAAAATAATATTACAAGTCTATTAGCCTGATATCACATCGAGGTTTTATTCAATGGCGCACCACGAGCAAATGAATTCTGACGAACTAATGAATTAATGCAACATTTTATCATTTGGCGCCAAACTTTTCTACTTTTAACGAGTGCCTTAATGGCCTGACATCGTAAAGATTAGTATTAAATTCGAGAAAAAAGTATCTCTAAGTATAATTAAATTAGCAACATTCCTAACAAGATTTTTACATTTAAATTGGTGTCAAAACTTGCCAAAAATGCCATAGAGAAACCTGTATGTTGCCTAATGAACTTTGTCACATTCACCTGTCAAACCGCCTAAAATTTATGTTTCAATTAAAGATGCATTAATCATCAATTAATTTGAAATAAACAATTATTTTATATGTTATGCCTCCATCCAGTACGTAAAAGATTACTTATAGCCTGATGCAATCAAATTTTAAGGCCCAATAAAAATTCTCGAAACTCAGGTTGTGTGGCGTGGAAAATAAACGAGCCAACGACGAAGGCAACAGACGCGGCCGCCACCTAGAGACATTAAAAATTATGTTTCAGATCATTAATACTAAACGTAGAAACTTAATAATTGCCGCCTATTATACATGTTGTAATAAAAAATGCATTCTTGGATTCCAGCCAGTATCCCACTGTGACGGGGTTGGAGATTCGAGTTTATGATGTATGACTTTAATTGTCTGATAACCCAAAGTGAACCGTGTTCCCTACCCAATAAGAACCAACTGAACAGGTATGTGTTGACTGTGCACAAAATACGATACGGTGTTCGTAATAAAGAATAAGTTAGAGTGTTCGAAATGTAAAGAAATCAAAGGGCGAGGCATCTGCCACCCCCGACTGCTCGTCGTAATCGTATCAATAAGTTATGCCGTAAGTTTATTTTTATCGATATCAATCGATCATAACGTCGTGCGGTAACGATACCATCAGATTCGTTCCTTTTGATTTGAAAGTCGAGTGTTTTATAATTACAAACGATAGAGTTTTGTGTTTTTACAAAAACTTGATCCTTATCAGTGATTTGTTATTTGTGAGCGAACCACAAATTAAGGTACTTAATTATAAATCTATCCGGCGGGCGCTTGCGGCTGTTCACACTCGCCTGAATGAGAAATCTTCGAAATTGTTTGAAGCGACTCAACCGAGCAGTCAATACGATGCAAGCCTGGATAACATGCCCAACATGGATAAGCAGATAAACGTTGAAAAGAATTATTTAGTTTAAAATTTGTTATCTTGGGGATATACAAAGCAGAAAGAGCGATGCACAAAGCTATGCAAGGATCGTTCAGAATGCATTTGTACAGAAGATATGCATCAAGTTGCTTGCATGTGTTCTCTGAGCAATTCTCATGGTAATGCGTGGCATCCGAGGCATCATCGCCCTCGGGCTTTGGGTTCCTGAAGTCTGTACTCTACAAGTCTCATGGAAAATAAAATACGACTAAATTACTATACAGTCTGATTTTCTCTTTTGTTAGCTACAAATGGTCTTTCAGTCCGCGAGACAGGAGAAGAAAAAGCTTGAAAGTATGAAAAAATATATTGAAAAACATCTTTATTCATTGTTCATTAAACTTATTGAATTTGAGAAACGTTGAAAAGGCTTCTAAAGATCAAATTGTTTAATGCAGATTCGCAAGTGTTTATTTTTTCAACACTACTGAAGTCACGTTCAGGCTGTCTGCGCGCGCATAAATTAAGTTTATGCCTTCAAAATCAAAGCCCATTGCTTCACCACAACAAGTGCAACGATCGCGTGTCGCTGATAAATACACTACTAAAATTATAAAACGTCCCGACAGATGCACTTTTGACATACAGGCGGACAAAGGGCCCGTTCGCACGCTCGCCACAAAACCACGTTTTTTGTAGAAGCCTCCGAACGGAATCTAAACGCGAATCACATTGTGGGATCCTGCCTTCTTATTTCAAATTTTAGTTTTTTTTTTCCCATTGGCTACTTGGAAATGTGGCCAATGTCTTACACTTAATTTTCTGAGAGAACGATTAAATTAAAATGAGGTTTTTTGACAAATTGACTGCAGTTTAAACTTGACTTGAGTCATTAGAGATTTGCCGTTATAATGGTGTGTGTCGCGGTTTAGATTTTACACTGTTATTACATTTAGAAATAAAATAATACATACTTATATAAAGTGTAAATAGTAATAATTAATTAACAACGACGCGTAGCGCTACGAGCTACGTAGCTCTGCGTAGGCTTATTTTTAGAAGTATGGGTGGTAAAGTGTTTTAGCGAAATTTATCAAGGTATTGCTACGACAGTTGGCGGTTGGCTTTGAAAACTCAAAAGGTCACGTAAACGATTCGAAAATGATCTCTAGGATTCATATCAGCTTACAACTTTATACTGCATTGCCAAATCAGCTCAAAAAAATGCAGCTGACCTATATTACACAGTCATTCTTATCGCTCATATTTAAGTTGGGTAAACTCCTTAACGAGATTTTTAATGGCCCAGCAACTATTAGAGTTGTGTGCAGAGTATTATCCTCTTATCTCGTCCATCTGAGTCCTGTTACTGATAGCGAATTGGGTTGTACTTAGAATTTTTGTTAATTCTGGTAAACAGATATTCAATTTGGATTTTCGAGTAAGTATTAAAAGTTAAAACAAATTTTTTTCGCATGACGATTTGCCAATGGAACTGGAAAATAATAGCAGGCAAAAGCAGACAAGTTTTCTTTTTTTTCTGGGACTCTGACATGTGATCGACTAAAACAGAATATTCAAGTCGATAATGCTACATATTGAACAGGACAAGAAAGTGCAAAGACTGACATAACCAAGGCTAAATATTCGCTCTCGACGTCTCGACTGACGGACGGTCATAAATCGTTGACGTAAAAACAAGCGTTATGCCACACCACTCGACGACCAAAATGGACGATTAAAATCAAAATAAAACTACAACACGGCGTGCTTTTGTCTTACTCGTGTCTACAACAGGCTTTTATCTGTTGGACGCCGGTGCCCGTACCTTATATTTGAAAAAAAAAAGTCCGAAGGAGCGATGGCGCGCGCAGGTAACTCGGCCATTTTGCTTCACGTTTTTATTGTTATTCTTTTTCAATAATCCTCATGTTTTATGGCTTGTTAGGTAGTTTGTTACGATTCGAGGTTACTAATTAAGTAACGGGAAACACCAGTAGCAGGAAATATTCATTATCAGAACGATTTTTGGGGCTCCATGCCTCGGGGTGCTACGAAACAGCTTTTACTCTCGTTGGCCCATTTAAAAATAAACATTGAATAAATGTTACACGGTCAGAATACGTTCCTCAATACATACTAGTGGTTAGCAGTGGTCCACCGTGGCTTAATTTTAAAATCGGACAGAAGGACCATATTTATGGAAACCTGCAAATAAATCTAAGTGAGTTATTCTGGTCGTCAATTATTGTCCAGACATGGATTAGACAATATTAATAAAAAACCAAGAGCACTGTCAACAGTTACGTGAGGCCGGTTTCGTAAACATGTGTGCACTTAGTGAGGTGTAGTTTGAATGTAAATGTGTGCGTGTGAGCGTGTACGCACGCCGGAGGTGGTTTGGCATGCTTCACTGTATTGTTTTTTATTTGATCTGCCTTAGGTAGGTATTATTTAGAGACTAATTTGATCTAAGCATGATTTCAAACAATAAAGCGAGGGTAAAATTCTTTATATCACATTTGGTTCACCTTTTTCTCCGCATTCGAAAGATAGCTATTACAAGACTATTCGTTAATAATATGTTCGGAGGTGGCGTGATAAACGGGTCTTAGTCCAACATACCATTAATGATTATAATCTAAGCTAATCATTAGGTACCAAAAATGCATCCTCGTAACAAACAGGAAACATAATATTTACCTACCGACATTTTTTATGTTAATTTAAAAGTCGCAATGTAAAAAATCTCATTTATTTTATTATACGCGTAATTCTCAATTTCCTGTGATTAAACACGATTATACTCTGATGAATAACTCATTAATATAGTTTTATTTTATTGTGACAAAGTTCTATTTTGCAAAAGGAACTTAAGGTCTATTCAAATCCTTCTTTCTTTGATATTTATACTATTTAAACAAACATCAACTTTATGTATGTGTAAATAAAGTCGATTTTAGACTGAACAGTACTGTTGAAAAAGTCATAAAAATATGAAGTTGTAGCGCAAACTAAACCATTGTGTAAGCACTACAGTTGTGTTTCTTAAAAGTCCTGTTTGTTTACATGTTTGGTAAATAAATTGCGAACGCAGATTAGGTACTTAAGGGGGTTGCGCTCAAGTGAAGTTAAGTTTTTTGCAATTTGCAAGTCAGTGTCA
Organism: Agrochola circellaris; assembly: GCA_914767755.1. Lineage (NCBI taxonomy): Eukaryota > Metazoa > Arthropoda > Insecta > Lepidoptera > Noctuidae > Agrochola > Agrochola circellaris. Next base: position 5,104,207 of record OU611840.1, read on the forward strand.
GGTTGTATGTTGATCAAAACATGATTCGCGATCGTAACAAATATGGCTTAACAGAATTATAATAATTAGAATCATCAATAAAACTCTCTAAGTTAGAATCGGCCTCAAATGTCATTTCATGAAATAGTCATTCATAGGGTAATTTATGATTTGAGAGTTATATTGATGACTAGTAAATAAATAAAATTAAAATGATTAGCAAATCCTAAGATTAAGGCAGTTGCATTCCGGTACTAACCCACTCTGATTTCTCATTAAAAATATCTTAGTTACTAAATTCAGACATCCAAACTTAACATACCTGGATGCCAAAATCCGGCTTTCACCTGAAGTATTTAGGAGTCGGCTGTCAATACAATATTCTTAATGAATGTATTTGGATTTAATATTTGGTGCGCTTTTACTCCATTAATGAAGGAATATTTCAGTATTTAAATTGCAGAACACTCTGTTTAAAATAACATAGGAAGATAGTTAAAATCACAGCCAAGATTTAAAAATAGAATAATTAATTTATTTATAAATCAAGTATATCTTTAATAAAGTTCATATTATTCTTTCAATTCAAGATGGCGTCGATTGACTAAGCTAATATTTTCTGATTGATTACCGTATGAATGCGGATGTTGGCTCGTATTGAATGTACATTATTATATACAGATGTTCGCAAACTCGATTACATACAATTCTTCATTAACTTCCATGTTTCCTTTTATGTACACTAGCAATAAAACACATATATTCTTGATACTAGTTTCTGCCCGGGACTTCGTTCGCGTGGAAGCCGTAAGACACCAAAATATACTAAAATAACAGCCACATTTTTATAAAGAACTGCCTCGTTGGTCTAGTGGTTGCAAGTGCTACTGTTGAGCATGAGATCTTGGGTTCGATTCCCGGGTCAGGCCAAGTGTTATTGGGTTTTCCATCTGAAATTACTCAGTGTCAGTGCCCGGTTAGTGGTAATAGGCTCGCCTCCTATTACATGGGACCTAAACATAACTGGCGAAATCTATCCTGTAGAATTCGCGTGATGGTGGAACATACATTCAGACAAACAGACAAAGAAATCTAAAAACTATATTTTTGGCATTGAGTCGCTCCCAGCCCTCGACACAATTACTTAAAAAAAAAAAAAATGTACAGTTTTGACTTCGCTACGATTTTATTTAATGTATTAATTTAATTATGAACTAGGAAGATAGATTTTTGTAGTGTTTACAGGGGGCGTAGAAAAGATCCCTGCTGACGAATTGCTAGCTAAAACTTGACAGATGGGGAGAAGCTAGATAAACACAAGAAGCATGGCACAGAAGGAAGAAGATAGTGAATGGAAAACGACTGACAAAGATGATGACGATGATTTTAACGTTCAAAATGGCCTTTTATGTGGCTTTGACTTTGATGATGACGATGAAGATACACACAATATTATTATGAAGGCCACGAAGTCGTGAACAAGTTCGATGTTGAACAGGGAATGATTGCGTTAAAATGATGATGATCATGAAGATGATGGTGATAGTGTTTACCATAGTAACCTTGCTGCATCCAAGAGTGTCAGTCCGTGGATGCTTGAAACAAAAATATAAATTGATGAGCATTCTTGAACAAGAACCACGTAAGGCCGGCCACATAAGTATATACGGAATTCCGTTTCGAAATATCGATTCGGAGTTTCGAAGGCAGCAAATCCATACAAAAGGCCGGCCACATACACACGAAATTCCGTTTCGGAATTTCGAATCGGAGGAAATTTCTAACGGAGAACAACTGGTACCTACGTGTGTGCTAGATCCTTGATTTATTATGGACTTGCTGTTTTGGAAACTCCGAAACGATATTTCGAAACGGAATTCCGTTTCAGAATTCCGTATGTATGTGGCCGGCCTAATCCTAGGCTCAAGATTATCAAATGAAAAGGTCTAGTTTCCAATATCTGGAACAGATATCGATTTTTTAGGGCAACGGACTTCAACCCAAATAAGGGTTGCTGAATGTGGTGGACATGGTGGTGTTATGTTCCTTTCAATTTAAGAATCAGTTCTGTGCCTATAGTAAATTATGCTTACACTTAATCGATCTGACCGGGCTTAAAGTTATAAACATGAACATTCCGATTAGAGAAAGCTTAGCCTTTTCAATTCGGATTTTGCATTCTGAATTAAAAATCATCAAAAATTACATCCTATTGCACCAGGAGAAATTTATGTTGATAAGTAAAACTTTGGAATTTTTACAATACTAATGGGAAAAAGCTAGAAAAATACTGGTATTCAGTTGCATCCGGTGAAACTGAGAGTAGTGGTGGCCCAGTGGTATCGGCCCCGACTTAGGAGTTGTAGGGCGTGGGTTCAAACCCAAGCGGGCGCTTTACTTAGTGTAAATAATTTCATCACCACTGCTCTCAAAACGGTGAAGGAAAAAATCGGGAGGAAACCGGCATGTCATAGAACCAAAAATTTGAAGACCTGTGACATCTACCAACCCGCACTGGGCCCGCGTGGTGGATTACGGACCACTCCCTCACGAAGAGAGGAGGCGTGTGTCCCAGCAGTGGGTAAATTATAGACTGATTATGCGTTGAGACTGGAAGCCGACCCCAACATACTTAAGAAAAGGCTGGGTACATGTTGAGTGAAAAAAAACTCAGAGCCAGAGAAAATAGAAGACTGGAGCTGTAAAAAGAGGAGAACAACTCTCGTGTTGAAGCTTGATCTTCAAGTCTCTCATCAATTATTCTGCAGTCAAATCTCTTTTTGGCCGTTGTGTGTTTATTTAGATCGAACTAAACATACAGTATAATAGAGGCTACAAATTGAAGAAGATAGAGAAACAGAATAATAGGATATCAGAATGTTGAGTGAAATCAAAAACACGGAAGAGGTGATTGTTAAGTTAGTTTAAACTTATACTAATTTACTTACCGTTTTGGTTACGAAGGGTTACAGGTAAATGGACTGCGTGCGCAAAATAAGAAACATGTATATGTTATTATTGCTTAGTATTAAAAACTATATATGTCGTAGGACGATTAGATAATTCGAATTTTCACGAAAACCCTGGGGATATTGCGAAAACACGGATAATTAGAAAATGGTGAAAAATTTCTGCGAGCAACTTTGTTGTAATAGGTTAGGTTAGAACTGTGACCAACCGGGTGTGTACTTCCAAGTTGCTCGCAAAAATGTTTTTTTCGCAAAAATTTGAATGATCAAATCATCCTACGACATATACATACAAATATGTGAGTACTTGTTAGTTTAATCTATTAGGCTACTAGTTTAATCTACCATCATCGTTCGAGCTGAACGACGATGACTGCTGAACATTGGCCACCCCAAAGAGACAATTTAAATTTTTTATATGTCTGAATTTGTAGCTGTCACTTCCACCCCGGTTTCTTTTAGTCCCAGATGTTCCCAAAACCGGTGCAAAGTACAAATAGTGCTGTCAGGAATACAGTGCACTCTCAGTAAGGCTTTAAAGCCTGCAGAATTTATGGTAATATTCCTTGGTCGTGCACATAGTGGTTAGTGTCAGATTATTTCCACTGCTCCCTTCAATTGGGGAATCACTGTAAGTGCAGCTAGCAAGTTCTAGTGTTCTGCGTGACTCGATAGTGTTATATCGATATCGTAGTTCGTAATGTTAATGACATTAAAGAACTACCGATTCCATTTTTTGTGAGTGATAAGTATATTTATATCAACTATATTGGCTCATATGCTTGATATATGTACATATCGTATGAGTTTTTTCTATTAGACTTCTTTATTTGGGAAAGCGTATGCTGACTTCAATTATAGGTTGTACTTATATGATCATTTCGAATAATATCTTAAATTTAAAAGGTTTAATTAGTAGTAATTTCACTTACCCTTATGGAAGTATCGTTGTCCTGTAGCTGCTTGCGGATAATAAGAAAAGAACGCATGTTAGTATTGGCTATTACAATTGCAAAAACATTATAAGTCATAGAAAAGGGGAGAGTACATACAATTTATTAACACCGAGTTGTATCGATGAATAAAATAAGGGAAGGGCTCATCACTAGGCATCAAACAAAATGAGATACATCTAAAGATTTTTGTCGGCATGATGTTGGTGCATTTTTATCATATACGTCGCGGCGCCGGCGCCGGTTATCCATCGTGGTCTAATACTTGAATAAATTATTATAACACCCTTAAAATATTGATATTTAGTTAATGAAAAGTCGCGGTTTTGCGGAAAAAATGGTACATTTGGTCAAGGTTATAAAGATAGTTACTATCACATAAGCAATCAAATTGTAGACGAAAACAATAAAAAAACTAAATATGTTCATACAACAAATATGTTAGACGAATGACGTACCGTAACTACTATTAATAAATAATTATCTTGAGATGTTGACAATGGCACAGAATCTTTCCAAGGACTAGATGGTAACCACGAAACTAATGTTTACAGGTGACAAATACAATGTATTATGAAATATTTTGTTTAATTTACAAACAGCACTCAGCAGCCATGATAACGTTGCATGAATTAAACTTGGAAACTATTTTCTCGTTTGAAAAGTAAAGACTAAACTAAAAATACTTTGGGTAAAACAGAAAATACATTTCAGTGCGAAAAAAAATTTGTGGATGGATTTTTCAATTACTATAAGCTTCGCATAACAACTGCAGAAAAGTAATATGTAATAGTATTCTTGGGTTTTAATATCTGTATTCATTTCATAGCAGCTATACTTATTTCAGAATTAAATCAAGCTCGGTAAATACAAAACGTTGCTCCATGCGTAAACAGACATGTAGGACTAGGAACGTCTACCTATTACAAATACCCAACATTACTGGTATCCATAAACTAGAGAGGGGCATAATAAAGGTCTGCATGAGAAATGGTAGCAGGTAGGGGTCTCCGCCGGCGCTTCGTGAAGACGTTTGCACGCCTCGTCACGAGCGAGCCCCGAGCCTGTCGTCCATCATACTGATGTGAGGCACCAAATTAGGGCTTTAAAGCAACGAGCACCTCTGTACTTTATCAGAAGACACTGTAATTATAGCACTTTTGACTGGACCAGTAATAAGAACTGCTAATGTGACTAAAGTATGATTTCTCATACTTTTGTGACTCGATTGGTGTAAAACAGACTATCTCAGCGAAGATTTTTTCTTTCAATTTCATCAGACGTTTCTACTATGTGGTTCGAGCGAATAAATAGAGATGATGCTGGGGATTACAATGTAAAACACTCCACAAATCAATTTACTTCCTTATCAGCTAAAATCACGAGAATACTCTTTGTTCCTCCATGTTCAAATAGTATTGTCATTTATTTTAACGTCAAACGGGATTATATAATATTTACATTAATGTCAGATTGAAAATGTTAACAAGAATGATAAAACTTGACATGTTAATCACACCTTGTAGGAGAATATTTAAATAATTGAAACAACAGAGGCAAGTGACAGTAACGATAGCACCATGGTTCGGTTAACAATATCTTCTATTTCCAAACATCTAACTGAAGAAGTTATAGACAAAGTTTTCAAGTTAAAGACTGAAAGTGACGACAATGTCCAAAGTGTTGAAATAACAAGAGCGGCGCCCGCAGGGGAGGGCCTCATCAGCGCTGTGTACCGGATCCAAGTGACTGGCAAGAATCATACAGCCAAATTCGTCGCTAAAGGACTAGTAAATGACCCTCTAATGCGAAAATCTCTTGACTGCCATACGTACTTTAAAAGAGAAGCTTTATTTTTCTCGACCATTTTACCCATCTTGTGCGAGATCCAGAAGACTTCTGGTGCAAAAGAGAGGATCCAGAACTACCTCCCAAAATGCTACGGATGCCATCTCGATGGTAAAGACGATTATATATTGATGGAAGACTTGGTTGAGATGGAATGTTCGTCTATATCTGAACATATTACTTTATGCGAAAGAAATTTGACTCTCAAATCTTTGGCGCATTTCCACGCTGTGTCCTTAGCTCTGCGAATAAAAAAACCTGATACCTTTGCGAAGCTTGCGAATGGATTAAACGAAGTTTATTATAATGATAAGAATAGAAACTGGTATGCGAACTATCTCCAGGAAGCCATAAACATTGATAGAGAAGTGCTTGCAGAATTTGAAGATCCGGAAACCGTTTATTATCAGAGATTTAACGCCGTACTTAATGATGATGTTTATGGACAGTTGATACGCATCGTTAACAGTCGAGGTGATCACCCCGTGTTTAATCACGGAGATGCTTGGTGTCCCAATTTCCTGTGCTGCAAAGATAAATCAATCGCTATTGATTTTCAAATATTGAGATGTGCTTCCCCCGCTACCGATTTAGCTTACTTCATACTAATGTGTGGCGACCTTTGTCGTAATAAAGAAGAATTTCAGGAGGCCGTCGACGTTTATTACAAGTCTTTGGAGTATTTTCTGACAGACATGGGGATCGATGCAAGTAAGGCATTTTCATTTGACATGTTAAAAGAAGAGTTGAAGAAGTACGGTTCTTTTGGATTACTAGCATCAGTGACATCATTTCCACTGTTGGCCAACGAACGTTGTGATACCCTACAGTCCTTTGAAATGAAGTACTCCGGCTTTGACCGCATACCGCTTGAAGAGCTTTGGCCGTTGGCTCCAATTAAACAAGAGGACCACAAGATACGGCTCGTGAACGCTGTTCGTGTTGCTGTAGACGTTGGACTAATCTGAATTCGACAATGTTATAAGAAATAATAAAATAGTTCGTTATTATCTCAGTGTTTCTTGTCTATCACGACTTGGCTACATCGCACTTAACGGAACAGTTAAACTAAAAATCATCTCCGAACCGCCAGCCTCGCAAACTGATTTGTGTAGAGATTCTTCACAAAAACACCTGTATCTATATAGATAAGCCTTTAGATGAGTCGGCAATACATTGGAATGTTCGGATTCGTGACCGCTATACAGCCGAAAACTAATTATCGCGTGGTGTCGAAGTGTTCGGCTGTGTTCGTCTGTTCGGTCGAGGCTCGTGTGTATCGAATAGACTCGCATACAACTAACATTTTAAACTGGCCTATTAATATTAAGATTAGTGATTTTTTACTTTTCTGTTGGTCTTTTTTTGTCTCGTTTCTGCCTAGTCGGTACTTATTACTACCTCGTGAATCAGGACTTCTATTAACATCCTGTGATAACGAGTGATATCCAGTCTTGAATTAAACGGTCGATGAAGCAAGTTCCTTCGTCACAGTCACAGATGCATACGCAAATAGAAAGTGCTCTAAAGTGGCAATTATTTGTTTTAGTATCCTCTTGGGTTCTAGTTACATGGCGATTTTTTTTTCTTTTCGAACGATCTAGCAATAAAACAAGGAGTCTCACAGTTTTAGCTTTATATGCAATAACAAACTATCATGGACAGGAATTTATGTTCTCATAAAACACGAGAAACGGCCGAATATCAAATGCGAATCACATCGGATTCTTAAAACCGTGCAAATGCGTATAAAACTGAATAATTCCGCCGTACCTACACGCTGCCTGGTCAGAAATTTGTAGCAAATAGTTAGCGATACTGAATTTAAATGTGACGATTTCGCTGTACTTTATACATATTAAAACTCAATACCCGTCTTTAAGAAAATTGCTTAAAAGGCAACGCGGAGTAGAATTTAAATATGTAAACTTAAAGGTTGGTTTACATAGAAGGGTTCATATAAAGTTGGCGAAGCTGACAGGTGATTGGCACGCAATGTGTTCAAATCACGCGTTCGGCCCTCGATCTCATTTTAATCGTTTCACGTGCGTTGCGTAGTTATAACAGGGAAACACCAATAAACTTGTCTTGCCGTTGTGATTCATATCAAACGAAATATACCGATGTGTGGAGTCCGAAGGCCAAATTAGCAATAGAACGTAGCGCGCCTGAAGTGTATCCTTATGCCTAAAATTCCATCAAGATATTTATATTAAGATAACTAGACTTGATAAATAGGTCTTATTAAATACTTTTTATAAATTTAGACTCAATCACCTTGCTGCCATTGGATTTAAAATGGTTTGACGTATTATTAGGAGGTTATCTGATTGAAATAAACAGGCATTATGGCCGTTTAGAACTACATGTCGATCTTCATTTGATTTTAGAGGTAGTCAAGGACGTACTACATAAATAAGATAGTTGCGTTTTTAATTTTGTGGTAGAAATAACTCTCATCGAAGAAATTCCGAAGGCGACGGCAGGCCGCAGAGCAGACTGCGGCGACAGCGACTTTTTCGCCCTACCGCAATGACAGACCGCAGCGACACTACCGGTTTCTAGGTCTCTATTGAAAGTGCTGCCGTGGATAGCAACAATGCCGCCTGCAGTCTGCGATCGACCGTCGCATTCAGAAGTGTACAGGGCCGCAGTGCAACGCAATTTCATTCCAATTTTTTGGTGCGACCCGCCTGTAATGTGCGTTGGTTTATAGAAAATGTACGAAACTGACAAAGGAGGATTTTAGCAATGCGTTGCGTAGTTGCGCGGCACGCCCCAGTCTGCGCTATCCTTAATAGTTAAGCGACGTTTTAGATATAACAACGAAGCTCACAATCTAGCGACATTGAGGTATTGGAATACACCTCAAGAAGATCTAATCGGTAAGCATAGCAAGACAAGATCACAGCTGGATTGACTGACAGCTGGACTGGAAGGAGGAAAACCAGTGACTTATAAGTATTAGGTATTGACAAGCATTTGACTGTATCACAACTTCATTGATTTCGATAACTCACAAACTCGACTGCCAGGATTCTTCAAGTGTCTAAAAGTGGAAGCAGTTCTAGTCTGCTAATAACAACAAACTACAATAAACGAACGGCCTACTAGTTTCCTTAGTCAAGGTTGCAAGTCCGACTATAGTGATCCCGGGTTCTAGTCCCAGGTCGGGTAGTGTGATGGATTTTTCCGTCTGGAAATTTACTGTAGCAGGCCACAGTTAAGTGTGTGTGCCCAGTAATTAGAAATAATGGTGTAGGTCAGGTAATTCACCGGGTTAAAGGGTGCAACATATTCGCGGGTCGACGAGATCGAGTTGAAAAGCGTGTAAAGGCTCATGCAGCTGAGATGCGACAGTTGAACAAGGTCTATAAATACTTCATGGAAATTGTTTTACCAGAATCGCGTCGCACTGTCGCGTCGCGTCTCTCTGCAGTGGACTGGAGTTCTCATCATTTTAGCCGAAAGACGTACGTACACTGCTGGATATAGGCCTCCAAACACCGCGACTTCGACTTCGGATTCCTACGGCCTTCACAAGATCATCGGTCCACCTTGTGGGAGGCCTTCCAACGCTACGTCTTCCGGTACGCGGTAGGCACTCTAGAACCTTTCGGCCCCATCAGCCATCTGTTCTGCGAGCAACGTGCCTTGTCCATTGCCACTTAAGTTTGGCTTAAGTTTGCAATTGTTCGGGCTATGTCGGTTATTTTGGTTCTCCTGCGGATTTCCTGATTTCTGATTCGATCACGTATGGAAACTACAAGCATAGCCCTCTTCATTGCCCTTTGGGTGACTTTGAGCCTTCTAATAAGGCCCATTGTGACTTCTACAGAGTCTAATTAAATTAGCCAGCGAAACTGCACTGATGTGTTGGTATCAATATGTAATGACGTCATTATTGTACTGCTGGGCGTGAGCGTCCCACCATAAGGTAGGACTCTCACGCCCGGCAGGGTAATAAGCTGATACAGTTCAAAACAAAAGGGCCAAACACATATTTACTAATACAATCACTTGGTAACTGGTAATGAACGCACCAAAATGTAAATTCTCTCAAAACAATACAGGCCAAATGTTAGGTGTCACACGAAATAAACTTAAGTTGTATAAATAGCGTTTAAACTAGTTTTGAGTTTTGATCAGTGTTTGTAATGGAAAACATATATATAATTTACTGATTTCATCAAACATTTTCTCTTACAACTTGTAATTAAATGAAGTGATTAATCCATACTAGGTAATACTTAATATTATAATTCTAAAGTAACTCTGTCTGTCTGTCTGTATATTACCTTCTCCCGCCTAAACCACTGAACTGATTTCGATAAAATTTGGCAAGGAGATAGATGGTATCCTGGGGAATTACATAATATGCTACTTTTGTCTCAAAAATAATCCTAAAGCGGTGATATGGGGGATGAATGTTTGAATGGGAAACCTAGATAATAAAAATCAAAAAAATAATGAATTACGTGTTTCAGCGTTTTTATAAAATCATCCCTAAATGGGGTAAAATAGGGGGTGATTTTAAATTTCACAAGAAATATTGATTTTTTTGTGTACTGTTCAAGAGATGGAAATATAGGTAGTCATAGCATTAACTTGAAGTAACATTTTAGACTTCTTTAACACATATTTATTTCATTAAAGTCAGCCTACTCGGTTAAAGTTATTACAATTTAAAGTCATAAAATTACCTTTCTAACATGTAGGTATATTAAGTAGTCAATGGCGGGCGGCACTAGACTATAAATATAATACAAATTAATGGTGATAATTTTTAGAATTAATAATTATTATTTTAAGTAAGACATTTAGAATCATAAAACCTGCTTCATTTATTAAAAAAAAAAACAGGTTAAGTGTGACTAGGACTCGCGCTCTGAGGGTTCCGTCTCAAAGATGTGCTCGCTCGGCTGTCCGAATTTCCAATTATGAATTGAAAGGACAAACTTAACTTTTCAGTTGAAAAAGAACTTTAAACAGAGGAACTGTGGAGTGGATCGATTTGAATGAAATACAGACTAAATGTTACTTCATGACATACTGCTAGCACAGGATAAATAATAGTACTAACGTACTGCCAGGTCATCGGGAAGTATTATAATCTCATAGTCATAGGCTTTCGTTTATTTACGAGTGTCAAATTTGCAGCATAAATAGCCGTATTTTTTATTGCGTTGACTTGGAAGTTTGATTTTCTTTACAGCTTCAAGGGACCGAAGTCCTATGTTTTTAATATCTATTTCAACTTGATACTTCCACGCGGTTCTGAGAAAAAGTGCCTTGACAGGCAACGAAATCATAAGAGTTCAAATTTTTCATTTTGAGATACGGAACCCTATAAAAGATTATTTGAATTTATTATCTGCCTATCTGTCCTTCTCATGCCGTAACGGCTAAACAGATTTAGATGAAAGGCAATCGGATAGGCCTGGGTTAGGACATAGGATACTTTTGGTCCTGTGGGATAATTTCCGACCTTTACGCGGGCGAAGCCACGGGTAAAGCTAGTTAATTCTAGTGGAATAACCAAATGGTCAAAAGGATTTAACAACGCATCGAATTAAAATGATAATTATAAGCATCACCACACTCTTGTTACGACGCGAACCGTAAAAGCCGCAAACGATAATACGATATCAAAGTACGAGTACTTTAACGACCGTCCGTAACCAACAAACATCAAAATAAAATTACGTGTTGGATACCTGCGCCGGCGCCGTACCTGATAATTTCTCGGCCCGACTTCATATCAACTTGGTTACGCAAAATTACTCAGCTCCAGTGCTTCGGAATACCATAAAAAAATTCATGAGAATTATTCCAAACCTAAAACGGGAAATAAATGGCAATTATTAATAATTTTACATGCCCCATTAAGAGTGACCATGCCGCGACATCCCAAAAGAGGACCAAATAAAAAACAAGAGTTCACATACGATGAGGCTCTTAAAATTGTCAGAGGGAACTTCTAAAAAGAGATAACGCTTTTAACATTAAAAAAAGTCGAGTCCATTTTGTAAACAGGTTGTAAACGATCTTGTAAGCGGTGTTCAACCGAAAAATGGTAGGACTTCTTAAATGTTTCACTAAAACGTCTCATATTTGAATTACGCGTGACCGCTTTGATGTGGACGAGTTAAAAATATACAATTTATACACACGCTTTAAGAGTGCGAAGTGAAACAGGGGTATTCTGACGCATGTCCGGTGCTGAGGGCTCTCGTAAATATCAAGAACTTTTCGTAAAAAGCCCATTAAGTTACAAAAATAAAGCCTATACTTAATAATTAGCAGAGCACGATAAATAACATTAAAATGTCTTAGCACATAATTTATTTTTATATATTGCAATAAAAACACTACCTACATTAACATTATGCTATGTGTATTTCATTGATACAGACACCTACACTGAGCCTAAACGTGAATCATTTGTAACCTAAACGCTATACCTATAGTTTCTTTTTTAATATTAATAACATAAGATGAACTTAGGGAAAATCGTAAATATATTTAAGAAATCTTATCCGATGACAGGTTAAAAAAATGTGGATTTTGATTTTAAATCACCTTACATTAAAATAATACAGGTATTTTATCAAGATTTCTTGTTGCAATAAATAATAAAAATGTAAATTATAATCAAATATTATTGAATGGTCGACTGTTCTGCCAATCTACGCATTCCAAAGTATCGTTGAGCGATTATTTATTGGAAGAGTTCATAGGGAAACGTTCGCGTTCACAAACTTATGGACACACTTTACTCTGTGTCAAATTGTGATAGTCTGTAGTGCTAGAGCGAGTGGACCATATCTACCTGTGCACGTAGTAGGAATACTATGCCTTTACGAGCCGACCGTGAAATCGGAGAGCGAAAGAACGTTGTAAATCAACTGGATGGTCGCTGCATTTTTTACTGTCCTGTGTGAAGGATGACCATGATTAGTTTGCTAGAAGAAATGGACTAGGTTCGTATGAATATTAGATTATGGCAGTATACTTATTGATTTTACAAAGAAACTTAGTAGTTCCCAAGGAACAGGAAACTAAAGCATTAGGAGTTTTTTTTGCATTCATAATAATAAATAGGCAGGATAATAAATTATATAGCAGCTTAGACCGTGTTCCTGATGCCGATGGACAACAATTTTTTTTATTTTTATAAAAAAAAAAAAAAATAAGTATTCAAAATGAAATAAAATAATTCAATTAATATATTATATGTAATAAACAACAGTAATACAGTAACAATTACTTGTGCTATAACTGTAATTATACATGTCTATCTAAATTCTAACCAATAACTATGATCTTCTCAAAAATATGATTCCTCTGAGTAAAACACATTTTTGTCAACTATGGTAATTTATATCAGGTAAAAAATAAAAAAGCATCAATTCACTCAAGAAAAGAATCTCGAGATATGATAAAGCTGTGGTCACATTAGTAAGGTCTCGAAGCTCTTAAAGTTTATCTAAAGCCGAGGCCACTCTTGTTTGTAATCTTCGTTGAAAACTCGGGAACAAAACATTAGAGCCTTTTAGTTTATCGAACGCTTATGTTAACGAATGTATGAAGGAATGTGATTTGCTTTTAAAATGTGTAAGACAAGTGTGTAAGGGAAAAATACTTTACTAAATAAAACCGCCGAAAAGAAACGTTTCTTGTATGGCCCTTTAATTTTTAGTTTCATTATTATTTGTTTTAATGAAGAAACAAAACCTGAGAAAATTTCAAGTGCCTATCTATTACGGTTCAAAAGAAACAGCCCTGTGACAGACGGACGGACGGACAGCGGAGCCTTAATAGGGTCCCGTAATCCCGTTAGCACCCTTTGGGTACGGAATTCTAAAAATAACGTAAATACATACTGACGTAATATGTTAATAAAACAATTTTTATATGAAGTAGCCTGATTAATGTGAACGTATGGTAAAATTATGCATATTTCTCTTGGTGGTAAAATGATTGACGGCGGTTCCTCGAGCATATCGAAAATATTATGTTACTCGGGTCCAAAATTAAAAATGATGCCTGCTTAAATTTTATTTTATAAATATCTACTAAAACAAAGTTTTTTACTTTCGAAATAATAAATAATAATATTATTATTTCGAAAGTAAAAAAACTTTGTTTGTAAAGAAAAATGTCAGTAGATAACTGGACGAAGACGGAACTAAAATGTGTAAAATTAATTTCTATAGTGTTCATTATTTTCTTTTATCAGGCGTGACAATACGCATGAGCTGCAGATACGGGTTTATGCATCTCATTTTTTATTAGCATCGTGTTACCGGTTAATTCCCAAATACATTGAACGGTAATCTTTTACATTAATCCACATTTAAAATATATTTTTTAATAAAGCTGAAGAGTGTGCTTGTTTGTTTGTTTGTTTGAACGCGCTAATCTTTGAAACTATTAGTCGGATTTTTTTTTTTTTTTTCCATTTGATACCTAATTCTTGAGGCAGGTCACAGGCTATTATTTTACATCACGCTACGACACTTAGAAGCCGAGAAAAAAAAAGTCTGAAAGAACGCTAAGAGACAATGAAGTAATAACGCGGGCGATGCGACGCGACGCGGTGGGTCGGGGTCCGAAATTTGACGCGGATGAAGTCGCGGGTAGAAGCTAGTATACCATAAAAGTTGAAAGAATTCTTGAGAAAATGCCATGACCGGCATGGGCATTACATCTAACCGTTAGTATAAAGTTTCAACTATTTCAGCTTTAGCTTTCAAGTGTTTTAAATATTTTGTTTAGATGGTATCTCTTCTACCTTCGAAGCATATCAGTGATATTCATCGGAAAACCTGATATTTTTATATAAAACGCGACGGCCGGGTTTTGACGCGAGATTATGAAGATAAAACAAACGTATCTTGAACTTGTAACTTGAGTTAGAATATTTTGTGTAGTGGAGAATCCAGATATGTTTTTGCATTCAGCATAATCAGCCTATAATGTTCCCACTGCTGGGACACAGGTCTCAGGACATAGGTCGGGGTGAATTCACCACACGGGCCCAGTGCAGTTTGGTAGACATCACATGTCTTCGATTTTTGGTTCTAGAACATGCCGGTTTCCTCACGACTTCACCGTTTTTTGAGCAGTGATGAAATAATTAACACAAAGTAAAGAACCTATACGACCTACAACTCATACCGTTACCACTGAGCCGCCACTGCTGCTTTTGCAGTTGTTGTTAATTGTATTGTTGTTGTTGTTGGTGTTTTAGCCTATTATTATATGCTAATTGCGACGTTGCCTGCTTTCAGAATAAACGATCTTAAATCTTCTTTCGATGAAGCTGAACCCAAAAAACATCGATATCTATCTAATAGAAGTGAACTGGCAGATTCAGCCACCTATATGTCGCTTCAACTTACGATCCATTCTTTAATTTGTCAGTTTTGATTTCTATACGACCTCATAACATTACACAGAGGTACTAATCATTATATCGTGGGTGTCTATTAGACGTTGCCAGTTACCGATCGTTCTGCCCACCACTGATTGCCCAACATATTATAAAGTTATTGCCTATTATTGTTCGTTTTTGTTGCAGTAACATCTAACACTTATGAATTAGACTCACTACGTCCTTAGCTGCCTGCGTACGATTCTGGTTTATGCGATGGCTTACCTGTAAAAGGAAAAGTATGAATTAGTTATGTGTTGTAAAAAGATTAAAATCATAAAAGGTTTCATTAGTAGTGAGCCCACTGAATTATAGTGAGAAAAAATAATATTATCTGAACCATTCAAAATATATTTTTTATAAAACAAAAAGGAATTATGAAAGGTATTATAATTTAAAAAAAATATCATTATATTTTGATATAATATATATTATTATTTAATAATATTATAGTACATAATTATAATAAATTAAATCTTTGAAGACAATGCGAGCTCAGCTTATACTGGAAATGCATAGCTTGATGCGTAGCCGTGTGTACTAGTAAAGATTTAGGTATGTGGAGTGTGCGTGTGTGGTGGAGTGAGTGGATAGATTGGGCTACGCCGAGAGATTAGCCCAAAAATGATGAGAACCATGGTACTGATGTCCATTTAACACCATGTCACACATCATAGATGTATGCTCACAACCTATTATGAAAACATTCAGCACATAACACATAAAACTAAGAGCTATTGACACCGACATAGTTCAAACAACTTCGTAAAATAATACGTATATAAAAATCCCAAAGTGCTGTTTCTCTCCATAAAAATAATAGAAATCACACTCCATGCTTAAACTAAGAACTATTTTATTTTTTTAATGTTCTTAACGTAAATCGACGTAACTACGCAAGTATTCCTCTGTCCAAAGTCACGACCACCAATTAATACGATACGAATCCGTTGAGAGGCTCATTTAGGCCTTTGGGCACACGCATTAAGAAGCAGAACTTGTTCGACTGGTCGTTAAAATTCCCTCAGATTCGAACCGGGAGGCGGTGCCTACACGTTGTTTTACACTTTTGCCGCGTGTACTTGTTGGTACGCTGATTCGCTTTAGGCTGTGGCGATGTATGTTGTTGCTTGCCAAAAAGTTAATTTCAGATCAGAGTTTTATGTCAAATTTTGTTTTTGGATATTGTTTGTGGTGTTATTGTCATTGTTCGTTAAAATAAAGTCACAAAAATTCATTTGCCAACTGTTCAAAAGTATTCCACGAATAGCGAAGCGAAAGCAGCTATCCTTCGTGTTAATTGCGAAATAAAAAGTTTTTGAGAGGGTGTGTGGGTAGCCATATTTAAAACTATAGTCGATTTTATTTACTTATAACCATAAACAGTGAAAGTAAACCTTAATACCAAGATATAAGGCTCTGTTTGGTCGTCATTTGAGTTGCTAAGTGATATTTACAACTTGCCCACGTTTCTTTTCAACACTACGAGGCAACAGCAAGTGGGCGCAGCCTACATGAAAGATTAAAAAATAACAACAACTGAGTCTAGGCGCGAATTTGGCCCTGACGCAACATTCGAAATTTAAATAGAGCCACAGATGCAATAAGAACGATTCGAAAAAGTTTTTAAGGTGTAGGTCAAAGCTTTGGACAGGTGTGCAAACAGAACAGAAAAGATGTTTAAAAGGGTAATTATTCTTTGAAACCCTTTGATAGACGTTTTATAATTATAATTAATTATGACTTTAATTAGGTACTTATTAAGTGTCCATCAATAGATACTTCTTTGCGTAGGCAGTAATGTCGAAAACTTGCTTTTGTTTCAATATAATAGACGTTAATATTGGTCGTAATTAACAAAAAATTCAGCGCACTTTAATTAAAAGTTCGTAACGTGTTTCTTGCGTAATATTCGCTTGATAAAGCTATACAAGGACTCGATATCGGTAACTTGTAGAGCCAAACTTCCAAAAATTCTCAGTTCTGTGTCAATATGATATTTGCTTAAGTCGTTTGTGACGGCACAGTTTCCCGTGTCCTATTTAATAGCGGTGAGGTGGAGGCACCAATTACCGGTCGAACACAATTTTTATGTACTTAGGTATTGGTTTTAAATTTTTATCCTTTGATTAGTTTTTTAGTCTGGTTAGGTTTTATTCTTATCACCCCGCTTCGCACGGGTAGCACTAAGTACTTATCTACGGCGCACATACATGTCTACCTACCTTTCTACCCTATCTACCCTACCTACCCTACCTACCTTACCTACCCTACCTACCCTTCCTACTGACCCTACCTACCGTACCTAGACCTACCTAAAACCTTGTCCTGAGAATAACGAACATAACAAAAAAAGAATTGTCCAATTTGGCGCAGCCGTTCTCAAGTTATGGCGTGACCAAGGGATATAGGGATTCATTTTAGATTCATAAACTTTATTCAGTCTATTTAAATGTTGTTTAGAAAAACTACAAAAGTGTTTATTTTTCCATAGATGTGAAAAATAAGCACAGTATTTAGTTTCGGACTTAATAACTTGCAATGTTCAAATAATGTCTTTTCACCCATGATTGGACTCACCCTTTGTCAAAGTAAAAGCGTAAACAAGAAAGCTTTTTGTAGCTCTTCAAGGCTTGTAATTGATTTTTTGTTTATCCGAAACATTTAGCTGTCATCCGCGTCTATTCAGGCGCAGCATTCGATTTTTAAATAAAATTTTTGGCATAAGAACTATTTGGTATATGTAGTGGGTACAATTTTGATGAATTAATCTATCGTAGTTCGAATTTAGACGAAAAACATTGCTGTCATAAAAAAAAAATGAGCTTGATCGAAATGTTAATAAAACTGTGATGTTTATGAGGGGGACAAATCAATGAACACGAAGCAAATCTAAGTACCTACTTTTTTTTTTGTTGGCCCACTTTGTGTCTCTCCCCTTTTTCCTCCCGTCTTGGTCGATCTCTGACCATGTTGGTTCTGCAAAACGTTATTAGATCGTCACACCAGCTTCGCCATTGTCTATCTGCAATGTCCTCGATCACGTGTCCAGTGAGTGTCTTCCCTCAGGCGTCTAAGTACTAACCGACATAATATGACATCCAATATTTTTATAACGTGGAGATTAAATGTCAGCTTCGCCTCAAAATTATATCGGCACAAGGTCATCTATCAGTGCGTATCTCCAAGGATACACACAACGGTGCCTTTGTAAATAAATCGAGCATATTCGGGACATCACTAGGAAACATCAACGTTTATCAGGCCAAGGAGAATAAACATGAATTTGTTTGCATTATGATTACAACATTATAATATCATACTATGTCCTGTCCGTGACTTTGTCCGTGTGGATTTTGGGAACTGGGAATCAGATTATCTCATAGACACTTCAGTATTCTATTTTACTTATTTAAGGATTTGTTTACGAGATGAAAGTCTTGGTCTAATGATAATTTAGAGTAAGTACTTATGCCTTTTTTTCAGAAAAACATCATGAGGAATCGGCATGTCTTAGAATACAAAATTCGAAGACAAGTGACACCCACTAACCCGCTCTGCGCCCGCGTGGTGAATTACGGCCCACTCCCACTCACAGAGAGGAGGCCTGTGTCCCAGAAGTGGGAACATTAAAGGCTGATTATGCTACCTATGAGTGGTTTTTGAATCACGGATAGTTTTCATAGAACATCTCATCTCATCAACATCACAATCACTAGCGGCCGAGGCTGTGCGTTGCCGGTCTGTAATGAAGCAATTTAAGACGATGAAAATATTTTGTTTAAATTATCGTTGGAGCAAAGTATGTTCAAAGTCTACGTTTTAGCGTGATCGAATTACAATGAATGTTGTATTTATTTGACTTCTGCGAACCACATACATAAACATTAAAGAATAAGACTTGTACGTTAAATACAATAGCTCGCCTCATTGCTCTAAATGGACGTTTGAAGTTAAACGTACCGGGATTTCCAAGGCTGGTATATAACAGATTGATGTATTTTGCTTCATTCAGCTACATAACTATTAAGATTTATAGTTGATACCTATTTAATACTGAATTTCAGCCTTTGCAAATCATTGACTAAATGTAAATCTAAAAAAAACTACACTAATACTTACTACTTTCTTTATTGTTCAATAAAAATGAAATTCTGTACGTTGGTAAGCGCCTTACTTCAGAACGGCTGGACCAGTTTGGCAAATGTTTATTTTAAAATATTCGTAATAGTCGGAATCTTTACAACAATAAGTTCTAACGGAAAGCAAAGCTTGAAAAGTTGCCGGAAAAATTGGGAAAACTAAAAGTGAATTTTCTATGGGAATTTTGTATGAGATTCGGGTCAGTTAGTAGTTTAATATAAATTAATGAAGCTAAAACTGTTCAGCTTTATTTTCAATAAAAAGAACCTGCACTTTACTTCAATTTATCAAAAATTTTCAGTTACCATCCAATACATTTAAAAACGAACTCTTCGACAACATATCGATTATATTAAACTTTAAGTCAACAATATATTTAACATGTTCTTCTTATATTTTGGAGTCAAACCTTCATTTGTTGTTCATTTCGTAACGTGGCACGCGCCGCAGCCCACGTGATACTTTCTTTAGAAAATTTATAAACCAGACCCCCGTGACCCTTCTCGATAGGGATTATGTTTTGGAGTGGTACAAACATCTAGATGGCGACGACTTAGAAGTTTTTGTTAGGTACCATCAAAGAAGTTCATATCTAACCAGTTTCAAAACAAAATCCCGTGAACACGATGACCACATCTGTTACTGGCCCGGTTCTATAGCCGACGAGCGCTGCAAGCAAGACTAGTCCTTACGGTGGTTAGATATGAAGTTCTTCGATGGTACAATACGGCCGATATCACTTGGCAGGTCTGAACATAGGCACTAAGAACTTTCGCGCATGTTCTCTCACTCACACTCGCCTCATGTCACCGTTTAGTTCCTCAAAAATGTTACTACGCAGCCCTTTGCGTGAACTTCGGAACTGCCAAGTTATATCGGCCGCACTTTATACTTTTTCTTTAAATAGCGCAAATGCAGTTTTTATCTAACAATTCTTGCACATTTACCTACATCTTTAATAAGGAAAAAAAAACATATTTAAAAATAAATGTATGTTTTTTCTCTCTTTCTTCTTTTTAAGGATGTACGACGGACAGACGTGGTGTTCCATCGCTTCCACAGGACAAGTTCTACAGGACTGCCCAAACTCAAGCTACTGCATAGTGAAGTGCAGTTACTAACACGCCACATTTATTAACTCAAGTTTTTGAATAATATAATAAAAATATGTATGTTTAGGTTAAGGTACTATTCATGGTCGTGTGTCGCCTGAAATAAATGTTTTTTTTATTTTTTTTAATATGATGTTTAAAAAAAAATGCTTGTTTGGATTTTTCATGTCAATCAGAACCTAAAAACGCATCCGCCTGTAACTTGGGACCGTGCCCCGCGCCTACGCAGGTCGAAAGTGTGCCCAGCAACGTTATACTCAAAACTTTATACTTAGTTATACTCATTCACGCTCCATTGTGTACCTCCCATCGTGGTCCATACATCTGACCCGTTGACACTTCAATACTACTGGATTTTGTTTGAATTTGTAAGGAAAAATATGGTGGATTTCGGTATGATTTACAAAGGTCTTTATGGGGTGAATGATATTCGGCGTCCACAAGATAAACGGAATTGTTTTAGGGGTTTTCTTGCTGTGAAACGATTGGACTGCACTGCAGGATATGACCCTCACTGAAGCTGCGTTATTGACTACCTACATTAAAAAATTTAAAAGTTTATGAAAATTTTATTAATAATTTACTATTGTGAAAATTACACGGATTGATTTACACGGTGCGATTAAATTGCCACAAACCACCACCCACCACCACAAGCTCCACCACCATCACCATAAACAATCTAGTTTACACGAATCTGAAAATTATAATTGCCTTTTATAATTTTATGTTTTATATCTTAATGTCAATTTCCGTTTATAATGTATAATTTTGTGTTATTCATCTTTTATGATTCAAAGAAATAGGATATCTTTAACCTTTTAGCTATTTATTGTTTATTGTTATTCTTTAGGCCTAATCATCAGTAGTAAACTTTAGTATTTATTTATTAATTTAACAGTTTATGTACACACATATAAACAGACAAGAAAACAAGGAACAGAAAAATACGTACAAAGGTAATAGTCTTATTTCTTTATTTTTAAATCTAGTTGGACACGGCATTTTATATAATCGAGAAAATAATCTAATCAAGCATATGTATTGTCAGGGAAATTAAGCGTTAAACAAATATAAAAAAAAAAGTATTGTCAACTTTTTTTTTTATATGCTGACAATTTAAGTTGTAAAACTGTGCGTATACTCAAAAAAAAACTGTTCCTCATGATGTTTTCCTACACAGATGTCAGTAACATCCAAGATAAACTCAGAAAGTAGATACATATGAATTGTAAACGTCACATTAGTACTTGCTCGGATTTGTACCCACAACCTAAACGGAAATGGCTATAAGAAGGCAAATTGACGTATGGAGCCAATTTGCTTAACAATTACTTTCCCTGACAGTATATGCGAATCTCGAATAAAATACATTTGTGAAGCCTGAGAAGACGCCATAAGTTTTTTCCCAAAAGAAACTTAGAACAACTTGAGTAATCGCTTCCTTCCTAAGTAATTAACGACATCCCCTTCGCCATGACAGACATTTCCCTACAAACATTGGGTTTGGGTTCTGGCCTCTGCATATGTGTGTCTGGCATCTGTGTGCTGAGAAATTTGGCAAAAGGCTGCATAGGGAAAGTAGAATTAAAAAAGTTTCCACTAATAAGGGACTGACGATTGCTATAATAGTCCACAGACATTTCCGATGGATTCTTATTAATAAAAAAAATCTCTTTTCTTCTAATAGAATTAGTATTTGTACTTTCCTGTAGGTAGGGTAGTATCTTTTTGACGTAAACCTGTGGTTCTGCTAGGCTTGATTCTATGACAGTATTACCTTCTTTTTCGACTTTTAAAACCATGATAGATAGATATCGTCTAATTTAAAATAATAGGGCCCTCTACTACTTATTGCATGATACACATTTCAAATGTTTGTATATAAACTTTGGTTGAGGGACGTGCATTTTTCAATTAGAGAATATCTCTACTGGTACTCAACATTACACAACCGGGTACAATTCCGTAGCTGACTGCAGGCAGCAGCAGCAAGCGACGTGTTGCAACGACACTACTGGTTTCTATGTATTTTTATGAAATACCTTCCGTAGCTAACGACACGGTATTTCATAGAAATACTAGACACGTCGCCTGCTGCTGCTGCCTGCAGTCGGCTACGGAATTGTACCTTTATCCTATGGCCATTTAACTAATGTTACCTTTAGAATTGTACCTTTAGTCAGTCAGCAACGTGGATAGTGAATTAATTTCCCAGGATCCCGCCCCGCGTGGAGACCTTTTCCATCACACTTTTTAGTTATGTTGCGCGGAAGCTCCAACGGCATCCTAAAAAAATTACTAGCCCCTTTATTAGGCACTGGGTACGGGGGCACGTGCCAATTGTGTTGGGTCACGGCATTATCAGTTGCTTTAGTTGGTAAAAGTTTACTAACATAGTTTTTCATAGTCATTGTTACTAATAATATAATATGGATTCTGTACACAGAATCCATTATTATATTATTAGTAATTTTTTATTATTGCATGTGTAGTTCGAAATAATTAATATATTATAATATGGCTAATGACATCTTCTTCCTCTTAATTCCCGAAACAAGATTTCTTATATTATTAGGGCAAAGTAACTCTGAAATAACTTGACAGAAGGCTGTCCGCCTACATATGAAGCCCCGGACCTTCCGATCCACACCTGTTAAAATTGTATAACACTCATTAAATGCCTCGTTTGGCAATCTAAAGACCGGATGTATCTTTATAGCCCGTAGAAGCAGCCTTTGACACAGTTGCATTATCAAACCGTCGCCCCCGCTCGGTCAAAAAGCCTTTTAATATTGAATAAATACACCTACAGTCCACCGTTGCAATGTCATGTAACCAGGCTATATCGAAAAGTCACATAGTATGAACGGATTCTGCTGGATTTGAACCTCTTTTATTCAGTAGGTTGATGATGCAGTTGCCTAATACCATGTAGGTTGACGACGGTGTCGCTGGGCGATCATCGCGTCTAGTTTTCGTCTCGAGCTGACGTGGTAATTTCGACTTTATTTTTAGCCCACTTTGGTCTGTTATGGATCAATACAGGTTGATGTACCGTTTTGATAATGGAATTACGTCGTCAGTCGCTCCACGGTGTCGCAATCGACGCGTGCCTTGCTGCTTGGAACTTACAACTGATGAACAACGTGGCTGAATTTTATGCCTAATTAATTAAGAAATAAGGTTCTAATTTGATTACGTTTTCTTCTTCACCAAGCGAATTGAATGCAAGTGTGGGGCAAAAGACAAATTTGTTGGCACGTGGGAAGAACGCTGACGTCATTATAAGAAACGAGCACCATAAAACTACCTTTCGACTTAGCTTGATGAGAATGATTTGGTAATTTATTGTATATAATTAGTAAGCATACCATATGGCGTAGATTCGTATTAAAAAAACGAGCGAGCCTTACAGTAGTCACATATGATGTGTAGCATCCGAAGTTTTGGCTGACGTTCACGATGACATCATCATCACCCTGTTTACAACCTCTCGGAAAATGGGTTGATACCATCTGACGGCCAACTCAAGACGGTCAAATCAATTAGCACGCGCTTCCCCGGCTTTCTGTTACACACTTCCGTCCCTTTTCACGAAATCACTCCAACAAATTTGATTATTTTGATTTTAATTGCAGGAATGCGAGAGGAAAGATGTTGTCAATAATGAACCCGAGATAAAATGAATTAATAGGAATTGCATATTTTTTTGGTAACAGACCAGTCGTTCTCATTTGGTCCTTATGTGTTGGAAATGGAATTGACGAATGTACAGTTTTCTTAACGTAATCTTGTTCCCTAATGTTCTTACTGAGGAACTGTACGGTAGGCTGCTCGTCGGTGGTAAAAAAAAACAGTATAAGCTGGCCTTTTATTCTATTGACACCCCGTACTACGCTAGGCTAGCACAAAGTCAGAATGTTACCCCATGGTAACACTCTGACCCACGGAGTCTGGAGTCGCGTCCATACGCGACTGTATCAAAGCTGACCACCATACCAACTCCGGGTACAATGCGGAGCAGCGGAAACCAATAAAGACTTCTTTAAAAACAGTATCTTAGATTTGAAGAGTAAATCTACGCTTTGTAGTCTAAGAAGATAGTTTCTCGTCGATTGTCATTATATTGACTCAAGTCTAGTCCTGCAAGCAAAGAAGATTTCTCTAAAAAGAAACATACGAATATTCAAGAGCTAACAAATTACAAAAACACTACTAAAGTGCATAGTACACAGAAACAAAAAACTGTACAGTGCTTAAATAACATTAATGTACAAGACTGGTCGTGAAGGTAATCCACTTGACTTTTTGTCTCACTCGCACGTGTGTGCGATGTATGTGGTTCTCGCTTTCTTGCGGCGGCGCAGCCTCCGCCGGGACCTTTTCTTGGAAGTCTCTGCGGTCCCTACTAGATAGATGCTTATCGGTTGTGTAGTAGGTTAGTTTTCTATGTAACTTCAACTCTATAACTATGTTTAATTTCTCTTAGAGTGGAAAGTTATTTCTACGTGTTAAAGACAATTACTTTCTAAAATGAAGTTTTTCCTTACTTGGGAAAGACGAAAGAATAAGCAAGCAATGATTTGCGGATTTTAATTTAGTATCTGCCTCTAGTTTAGTAAATAAAGCTAACTATCTTGGCTCCTGGGAACGAAGGACCTCAATTTTCCCATCACTGATTTATTTTATTACAAAAGATCCACAATATGTACCTACATCATGCAATGATGCATTAAAATATAAATATTTTTCAGCGATGAAAATACCGTTCTATCGTCGTCGTGGTCCTCGAGAGTTGATCCGGCCACTCCATAGCAAATGCACCGTACTCTAAAGCAAACAGTCCGTAATGACCCAAAATATAAGTAATTTAATGTATAAATAACTATAGATAATGATAGCGGTCCGAGATAAGGTGTCGATGACACTGATAACTAACTAGGTAAACTGATAAACGGTTAAATTTTAAAACACAAACACAAGTAGTTTGGCGAGCGGCCATTACTGTTTACTTGCACAAAAACATGACGCGCCGGTGATAATAAAAATTAATGACGTAAAGAAAATTGGCGGGAAATCCCACTAATGACGTGTAAAAATCTATTGAAATGTCCGAATGTACTAAGACAGCGTACCGCAAATTAAATAATGTGAGTACAAATACTTACCTTTCCAGGAATACCTCGTGTACATTCAGGATTTAGCTAGGACTCTATATATTAGTAGTACCTATATAATTATGGAGAGCTAGGTATCTGTTATTCATTGGGGGAGATCTCAGATAGTCTTTCGGCTCTAATGTAGATTATGATATATTCTTAATTCTCCAAAATGGCCATGTAAAGTGCAAGTACAATATATTGTTATCAAAAGTAGTTATATCGAATATAAACAGTTTATTTACTTCATTACGTCCCAAGGTATGAGCGATGAATTAGCACTTATTTAATCAATGCTAATCTATCTAGTTATAGACCGTTGGCGGACGATTATATCATAGAAACTACGAGTTAAATATTGTAATTGCATAACACACTATCAATCATAATCTAAATGATTTTGCTAATCCATTGCTTCATATGTTCGAAAAATTTGTCTGCTTAACAACGTAAATAATTCAATGAACTGTCAAAATTAAACCCATTGCTACTGTTAGTGTGTTACGTGTTACGCAATTACCCCGCTGGTTAGATATTCTTGGGATAATTTTGGATGATGATGATGAAGAGCAAAGAAATTTAGAAATTCGGGGCCCTGGGGTCCACCGACGTCTGAGGGTCTGAAGATATGTCCCTGAGGGCCATATTCGATGGTAATTAATATATAAATATTTCAACTATAAACTGGAGGATCGCGGGTCATTCATAATTAAGAATTTTACATAAAATTTCGGTTATTAGAAATCCCTGCATCGTTTAAGGAAGGCGAACCCCTTTCTTGGACTCGATTATAATCGCCAACTGTTCAAGCGATATCAATCGAGATGCCTTCGACGGATAGGGAAAATTGGAGGACGCGGCAGGAATTTCGAGAAAGCGAACGATCGTCATTTTTCAACACCCTACACAGATATGGTGTTGTATTAATTAAACTAGAAATATGCGTAATGAACCTAATCGCATAATGTGGCCAGCTATAAGGAAAGAGGCGAAACCACAGAAAATATGGACGAAAATTTGTTGAAGATAGTAGGACCGAAGTGAACACAAAGATGATGACTGAAAGGTATGTGTCATGGGAAGAAAAGGACTTACTGCGTCGACTCCAAAATTCTTACAAATTAGATTATGCATTTTTGAGGATGACGAATATCGCAACTCTATAAAAAAAAATGCCTTTAGGAATTCTGTTTGATCCTCGAATCCTACCTATAAATTCAATCATTAGAATATAATCATAAAACAAATAATACGGTTACTTTTTCTACACTTGGCAAAGGCTGTTCTGACTAGCTCAGTATTACATAATATTAAACGTAATGAATACGCCTAGAATTCTAGTCAGACCCATATAGAGGAATGTTTTGTTCTACGTAATGTGATATTATGCCGCATACCTCAAGATAGTGACGGAATTGAGGAAAGCGTTTGATTGACTTGATCCATAAGTTGTGGGACTAAGCTTTGGATGCAGCGGTGGTGTGTGCTGTGCATATTGGGTTCAGTGCAGCATTTTTTTCTACCACACACTCTCTCAGGGTTCATCTCAGCCATATTACACACAATCCAAGCATCGTTTCTTTGATCTTATCCTTTATTTTTATACTTTCCTCATACAACAACAAATATCCACAAAGATGAAGCTGAATGTAAAACATAAGTTGGCCAACAATTCTCTCCACATGTAGAAATAATATGTAGAACTCACAACTGAGGAACTTTCATCATAATTTGTGTAGGACTACACCATGTAACACCATCGTCGCCGTACATGGTCAATTAGGCCAACACATTTGCAACACAAATTTTGCGTGCGGCAAATTGCAGATTTTTTAAATAAAACCTGTTGGAATTAGGCCCGTGCCAAAATGTTCAGGGCACCTATCATTATCCGCATTATAACTGATTCTACATGCGATGGATTCATGTTTATATGGATTCTTAGCTTGAGGCGTCTCTTTCGTATTCTGTCTTACATTTTTGTAATTCCAAATATTTTGTCTGCATGTCTACATATCATTTTCTGGGAACATTTTATGTCTTAGATTACAAATAGATTTTGTTCACACAGGTAATATTCAAGTAAATTTGCTGTGTGGACAAAATCTATTTGTAAATGCACATTTTTTGTCACATTAATGAAGTATTTACGAACAAAAAAGTATGAGACCATAATTTAAAAGGTGGGTTCATTAAAAATATAGCCAAAACATCCTCTACAGGAAATCGGGCCTAAAAATCAAGTTAATATATAATTAATATGAATATTTTAAAACGCTGTGCACTATAGTACATTTTTTAAATGTGTGTTAATTAATAAACATCGAATGATTTAGCGGTGACGTTAATATGGTAAAGCAAAACCGGACGGAAAAAATGTGTCTACTTGCGGAAAACTAAATGACTTTTCTGGTTCCTAAACGAAGTAACAGGTCCTAATATAGAGGGTCTGTATAGAACGGGTTCTGGACCGATGCTTAGAACGTGTAAAATTGTTTTAACACGACGCCGCGCCGTCGAGTTTTCTCCGATACCGCGAAGTGATTAGGCGCTGGTATTTCTATGAAACGTGCAACAGGCGCGGGCGCATGCGATGCTCAGATGACACTGCTCATACCTTTCGTATGTAAAATAGACGGTTCGAGTCTGTTTTCCGAGACCGTTTTGATGGTGGTTTTAGAACTATTCAATATTCATGTACTTGCGACACGCTACGGAGGAATATTAAACATGACAACCTCTTTGGAACCGGTAGATGATGCTGCATTCATCGAAAATGGTTGGATGTTCCTTATTTTACTTAAATGACAATATAATCATAGTTTCATCATGACGCATAATATGAGGTCTGGCCAAAACTGTTTGCAAATGAGCGCAGAACAGATTCTATGATTTGAAGCACTCTGGTTGCCAATCTATCGACCAAGTAGGTATTATACGGATAGGTGTCTATCTCATCTGATGTAAAGTGACGATGATTAGAAGCAGTATATCTAGCAAGGCTGTACTGTGCTTCAAGTAACAGCAGCTTATATAGTCGATTCAAAGAGTTGAAGTACACTATCAAAAACAAAATACTTTATTTTATATCGTGATTGGTTCAATAGAATTTATTGACTTATGGGCCCAGTATACTTCCAAAAACCTTCTAAATATTTTCAGGAACCGTTTTAAAACTGATATTTTTATCGTACATTTGAAGTGTAACGGACTTATTTTGTTTTTATTGCACATCAGTGTAGTTTGCTTATTGTGCAGTACTTAATTTAGTCTCTCATTGATCAGCCATGCTATTCTGTAAACATCGCACCGTGAATATTTGGGTGAAGTGAGCTGTCAATAGTGTCAATCCCTGTGGAATGACAGCTCACTCCACGCTCACTTCTCCTAAGTTTTCACGGTGAGATGGTTACAGAATAGCACTGCAGGTGTTGTAGAACGTAGTAATGACTACCGCCAGATTGTCACTTTACAGACCGTATTTTATTCTTATCATCTTCATAAGATATTTGGAATAGGTAAGGCTTCTGCCTGTCGGGACTTTGTTAGGTAGAATTAACTGTCCACTATATTTACATACAGGTGAGCTATGTGACAAGTGCCACCATCTTATAGTATAATATTCGCGACAATATTTCAGTTCGGGTTTTCGGCTCGCTCCCTAATACATGGGACTTAAACATAACTGGCGAAATGTTGCTCCCTAAACCTCCGGGAATTATAGGATTATTGTTATATCTATTTCGGTTTCTTTGGTAGTCAGAGCTTTTAGGACTGTATGCTAAAAGACTTTTGTAACAAGACAAGTATCACACATCTTGATACAAAACTCGCGAGAGTTGTCACGGACGTACCTACGTGCTAGGAAGGTTATCATTCTTGACCCCTTATGTATGAATGAGGATATATATCCAAATAAATATAGTGTATTAAGGGAAACGAAGGAGAGAGCTCTTTCTTTTTCGTGTGGTTAGTGACTAGTGTCAGAGTTCTGTCTGTCCTGGTGTCAGAGTTTTTATGCCGCCCATGGGCTTCAGACTTGGCTTCACGTGCCATGAGATTCGTTTGCCTGATACTATCTGAATCTAATTATGACAAAATATATATGACGAGTGTTAGTTAAGAACCAGTTTGGCTAATCAGTGCTATTAATATCATATTAGTTTGTGTATAGAGGAATGTTTTGCGTAACCACCTAATGGTATAAACATGGTGTAGGTAATTACAGTGCAGAGTGCTACGGGTTATTGCTTTTTGGCTCGGAGTTTCGATCGAAGCTTTTGTCCAAGGCTTCGCCCTTGTGGTGGGCAGAAATAAACATCCAAACATAGGTATACAAACTTTTATAACATTAGTAGGATAGGTAGGATAGTATGATGAAAGTATTAGGAAAATTCTGCTACCAGAATCTTGAAATTACATGACTCCTCGATCTAGTGCTATTATAGTAAGTCCCAAGGATTAGGTTCATAAATTACTTGCTGAGATGAAAATTAAGAAGAATTTTTGGTCTAGTTGGTACCTTGTAAAAGTTGTTAATTTATTTCGAGATTGTTTAAGACTTACTCAATACGCCTAATCACGTCGTAAAAGGCGAAATTAAAATACAAACGTGTTTATATTACGGACATTTTACCTACAATAATGCATCGAATCCCCGTTTCGACCAATCATTCCGTTTTACGACTGTTTTCCAAGAATAGATATACTGCACATAGGTAGGTATAAACATCGATTTCAATATTTAACTGATAAAATCGTTTTTTTTTGTATACACAGTAGGTACCTAACTTTTGGTTTATGTTTATTTCTCGGTTCTGTTGGCAATACAAGCATGGACGGGAGCAGTGTTTGTTCATTGATAAGAGATGGACTTAAACGTAGCTTATCTATTCCATATCGCTATAAGACCGATCACCGCGAGTTACCGTGAATAACATATTTTAAGTAGATTCTAATAATTTAGGCGCTCGATAAAGGCGCCAGTTTAAAAACCTCACAAACCACTACAGGCGATATCTTAACGGGTTCTACGTTACGATATAAAAAATGAACATTATTTTTCCTCTTTCTAGCTCATTTCTTATGAAAATATAAATAAAGATATAATCCACTATAAACATCGTTTACGATCATTTGACTAATTAATAAATTCTCCGAAGCAATAAACCGGAGAGATTGATATTTTCAGAAATGTAATATAAGTATCAAATGTTTTATAATTATTTTATTTTTATTTGATTTAACATGTTTTATTTTTACGAATCTTATGTAAGTAAGAAATTACTGCAAAATCTAAATTCAACAACGCAACATGAGCAATAGTTTACGTTTATAAGACAGACACGTTTAGAATTAATTACCTGACAAAAAAAAAACGTAGTGTAAAAAAAATGGTGGACTTCAGCATGGCGCCAAAACGCGAAAACAATTGACATGCAAAAGAGGACGAAAAATCCTCGTTTCTATTCAAAATCGACGAATAACAAGAAACAAATGAACAGCTCTAAATACCCGATACGGAATGCGTCAGTTGTTGTCTGAACTGTTGTCGAGCGAAATATTATATCATTTGGTACGTGCCGGGCATAAGACGTCGAGGTCCTGCATATTTGCATAGGCTAAGTGATACTTGAATATTTATACTCGTGTATAAATGTCGGGTAGGTACGCGGAACACCGCTCCGCGACCACTTGATTTACATAAATATTATAGTTAATAAATCTAAATTTCTTGTTATAGGTAACCAGAACGTTGGTTCGAATGGTTACCTCCTGTATTTTAGATTCAGATTCGAAGTATCTTTTTGTTTAATATGTCGTACATATTAACATAATATTAATAATGTAAGTATTTTATGTATAGAAATCAAGTATCTTGACTTAGCACACGAACATGGCGACATGTGGGACGTGGACTCTGCAATCATTGTACTGATAATCGTTTAATGGCCTAATAGCGGAGAGCCTCAACCAACACCTCAGGAGGTTTCATTGAGCGGCCTCAAGCCGGCCGGGTCAAGGGCCTGATTCAGAAAGCAGTACTCCAGGACACGGCACGTATAGTGAGGAGGTTCCTCTCTCTAGAGCCCTGACCACCGGTACCTTGGACCCTGTACCCTTATTGCGTAATACACGATCAATCAGAATCTGAATCGTTTTGAAACAGATTTAGCAATCCATTACTTCATAAGTTCGAAAAAAAATCTGCTCAACAACGTAAGTAACACAATGAATGTTGTTGGACTGTCAAAATGAAACAGATTAGTCGTAATTGTTTACGAAAATGTGTTGTGCGTTATAAGATATCTGTTCCTGATGCCGATGGGCTACTATTTTTTAAATGTTTTATTTTTTTAATAAAAATATTTAAAAATGTATATATTATATAATGTAAACGTTTCTTTCTTTCTCCGAGTTTCTAGTTTATTTAGTAGATACGTAGAAATGCAAGTACTTTTTTAATCCAAATATAACTTTCATGTCAACAAAATACTAAACTAACAAATAGCTGTTATTTACGTTTAACATTTACATCATCCATAATCTGGTCCCTTTCACACCGAATTGGCGTCTTATTGGTTAAGTTATACAGTCTGATTTCCCTTGGCTGTTACAGTTATAGTCGACGAAGGTGGTAGCCTACAGCGGGCCGAGTTTATGACGGATATTCACAATAACACACAGGAAGTTCACGGTCGTACAAGCCCTGCTATGGAAACCTGTTGGATGTTTCACTTTCTATCCTTCGCTGTAGGAGGCTATTGAATCAAAATAAATAGTTAGCAAATAGGTTGTAAACATAATTAATACATTTTAGGGAATGCAATCTCGACGCTACTCGAGGTCTCGTGTGTTAAGTCTGATTTCGAGGTTGGCCATTCCATATGTAACCCAGCAAACAGACGAGACTTCGTTTTCGAAATTTTCGACATCGAGATTTCGAAAATTTCGAAAACTAAGTATGACTACCTTTTGAAATAATGCGTATTTTTATATAATTTAAATTAACTCCTCCTTTTTTGAAGTCGGTTAAAAAGGCTCGAGATCTCACTACATTCAAGGTCTCGCGGGATCGAGATTGCTTTCCCAAGTTATTAGGGCTCCTTATAATCTTTTGTTTTATAGGTAATTTATTCGATATTTTTTGAAGAAACCAACATGGTCTAGGTTTCCAAAGACATTCCTTCGGCAGTTTCACGATCCGAACCTAACCCTATATCTGCTCGAAATATCGACGCATCGACCACAATAAAGGCTGTTTATCAAAATTTAAAAAAGAACGAGTAAGCAAGACGTCAGATAGACGCGATATCTTCGGTCGTGGCCGAGCGTCGTCGTGCGGTCCGTATCGGCTCATCTCGCTCTCTCGCCGCTCACGACTCAAAACAAAACTAAACAGAGCATTCTGGAGATTAGAGACCACATCGACTCAATCTTGAAACGATGCTTGACTTGCCGACTGACGCTGACAGAGGTTTGATCAGCTCATGAAGTTATGAGACTTGTGAATGGGTTAATGAACTGCTAAACAAAATATATGTGAATAATGTAGGTACCTTAAAATCTGGTTAGGTTGTTGAGGAGCTCTTGGTTGAGTAATAACAGCCACACGGGTCGATCCATCAGGTTAAGCTACGCTTGCCGGGGTTGGTCTATGGATGGCTGACCATTTTTACGTACCGAGACTCCTCCGTGCCTCGGAAAACACGTTAAGCCGTCATGGCTGTCATTCGTGGATCTTTGACAGTCGTTACGGGTCGTCAGAAGCTCGTAAGTCTGACAACCAGTCTTAACAACGGGTATCGTATTACCCAGTTACTAGGCAGTCGTTCCATGTAAAGTACTGGTATTCCGCTGCATCCGGTTAGACTGGAAGCCGACCTCAATATGGGAAAAGGCTAGGCAGATTGGATCAAAATCTGGTTAGGAGCAGACTCAGACTGATACAGAAGTAAGGAATCAACTCTGTAAATCTATCAATTCATCGCCATGCTACAAAATTTGACCTTATCGAGTAAAAGAGCTGTAAGCCAGATCATTTTAGCATGAAGGGCTTGAACGTTGCGATAATTTTAGCGTTCATTCATTCCCCGGATTCGAACCTGCATGAGAGGGATTTTCTATTTAGTTAAGTACCTGATACTTGTTATAGTCTCATACTTGAGTAAGTATGAGACTATAACTATACGAGTGTATTAACACTGCTATTTGTAAATATTCTAAAAGCCAATTATTTTTAAAAGAATAACTGTGGATTTTCTTGCTGGCTCTTATCCATAGGAAACGACCAATTGGAACCGTGCACCTACCTAGCTTCTGACGTTTCATAATGTGCCCATGTAGGTTTATGTAAAATTAAATATTTTGATTTTAATTTTGATAATATTATAAAGAAAATATGTAGTTTCTAGGTACTCAGAAGCAGACGATATGAGTAGCTTAAAATATTACCTGAAGCTAGGTTACAAAGTAGGTAGTATTTGCCAGTGAGACCCAAGCCAGGCAGTTAGGCTGTATCTTGGGGCTGTCTGTATGTCTGTCTGTCTGTCTGTATAAAATATATTACAGATTTCTAGTGTGAACTTTACCACCTGAACTATCTTCAGTAGTTTTAATACTGTTCCTCAGTTTTATACCTATCTTTTCTTGCTGCTCTACATTCTAAACGATTTGTTCAACTTTCCTCCGCGATTTGTTCAAGTTTGGGTGTCATATGAAATGTGTATGGAGTGAAACTTTCTATCTCTTCAACTTAGACGACTCGTAAGTCGTAACCCCCACACTGGTGACCCTACTGTGCGTAGGATGATTATGTAGGTGATGCACTCTTTAATGCTATTCCGACACAACGTAGGAAGTTAACGGAAACATTTTACTTTGTATTGTTACCATTAGGTATTTTTGAATCTGTTGCTTTTTATTTTTGGCCCCAACTATTTTTGAAGTGAAAACTTCTTTAGGTGCGTTTATCGATTTGTGGTAGGGGTTAATTTTCGCGTAGTGCTAGGCTATAGAATATAGATGGCGCTAATAACAGTTTTAAGTTTTCGCTTCTGTTGGCATTCCCAATGCCTGCCATTTAAAAAAAAAAATCTGTAGTTAACCACGTTATTGGTTCATAATGCCAAGTGGACGAGACTTAGGGAAGATTGTGTATTTTAACTACAAGCTACAATTTGGTAAAAGTAGAAAAGTATCTGTTTTAAGAGTAGGAATGGTTTTAAAATCGATGGTGATTTCGAATTTCACCAAGAAATCCTTGTATCGTGCAGCTGCATTCAACCCGTCCTGTGCCCAGCTCATTACTGGTTCAATTAGGTAACATACTCTAAAAAGCCTCATCTTTGTTTCTCATATACGAGTGAAATTCCTTAGTCGTTTGACGTGAGCGTGTTGGGTTAGTTAGTCGACGCACGCGCCGCTTGCCATTATAGTGTTACTTTTGCCCGTATTCCAACTATCGACACAAACAACTTTGTGTTTCGAAATTTTCCTACATTCCTCTTACGTGCTGACACTGTAAATTCTTGTGTGTCTATTAAGAAGCTGGCCTTGGTTGTTTGTTAGAAGTTTTCATAGTGAGTTTAACAAACACTGTGTAAC
Source organism: Agrochola circellaris (assembly GCA_914767755.1). Classification (NCBI taxonomy): domain Eukaryota; kingdom Metazoa; phylum Arthropoda; class Insecta; order Lepidoptera; family Noctuidae; genus Agrochola; species Agrochola circellaris. The sequence continues at coordinate 5,139,418 of OU611840.1, forward strand.
ACAATTTTTGTTAGGGAAATGATATTTTAAACGTATGCACACGTTTGAAGGTGTTGGTAATGAGTTTTAATATATTAAATTACCCAAAGAAGCTTGTCGAACAAAGCATACTACCTCCAGTTTAAACCAACATTACTTCTAATCTTTATAGTAACAGTGGATGTTACACATCGAAGATCATGTAAATGTAATAAAACGAAACTCTATTCACCCCAAAAGGAATAGGGTTATTGGTTATAGGCACCAATTTAATTCCTTCTTGCGCCCAGTTATCAATTTAATAATTATAGTGGTTGGCAACTCTAGATTTAGTAATACTATGCCCAAAGGACATGATACATATTCTAAGGTTACAAACATTCCTGTAAAAAATCGAATCCATTATTAACTTTATAATAGGGTCCTTAAAACATCTGATAATAACACACCATGGGAGTTTATTTCGGTCCTTTTGTCCAATATTACAAAGTTCACCAACGCCTACGTTCGATGGTATAGGTCTTATACCGCAGTCTTAAGGTTTATTATTTATTACTTCTTGTTTTCTGATACGTAAATAGTATTTAGATGTGGTTTTATTCTTTGTTCGCGCCGCGTTTGTAATTACAAATCGAAGCTTTTGAAAAGAATCGGAGGATTGAAGAGGAATAGTAGATAGTACGTAGACGTATAATTTTGGTGCTGTATTATTGACATCGAAGAATAAATTCGTGGATTCCCTTTGTTCTAAAATAATACCATTGTATGAATAAAGAGGCCTGCATTGGGCTGGGTTCCAATAACTGGGTCATTTCAAAACCGCCTGAATTTGCAGGAACGGTGAAACTGAAAACGTGGTAACCACGGAATAAATAATAGTAACTCTGAGTCTTTAACGAAATACTAGTATGGCTATGAAACTACTTTATATTATGAAACTGAAACTATAGATAGCTAATAAAATCGATTCAATAATTTTACGAAATCTAAGAAAGGTAGGTGTAGTAGTACTGTGGTACCTACAACTCTTAAAACTAATATTAATATCTTGTAATATTCGTATAAAATACTTCTTTACAATAGATCAATGGAAATGCTTTACACAAGAAAAGTCACTTCTATAAAGTCAAAGCAATGTTTAGCAAGATTTCGAAGCAAAGCCCCGGGCGCTCCGAGTCGAAGGCTTTTATTTTTACAAGCAACGCGATACAAATTTGTAAGGGCCCGACACGAGCCGTGTTCACGCACGATGCTCTTTTTTTTTTCTCTTTTAATATATGACTCGTTTTGTATCGACCTCGGTGTAACTCGAAGGTCGGCCCATGATTGGATGTTAGTCTTTTTGGGAACGGTTTCAACGTCTTTCAGACTAGAAATCACTTTATTACTCCAGTGATGACAGTTCTATCTTTTTTATGGGTAGGGTTACCAATTTATTTCGTAATTAGTTTAGTTGGAATATGTATGTGGCTTGACTTTAATTTGGGAGGTATGGGCTGGAGTTCTGTCTCATCGACATAAAGCATTAAATTAAAAGATCCTGTACATTTCCTGATTTGTGGTTTACATTACTCTTTGTACATTTCGCGGGTGCACAATGGTCGTATACTGAGCCCAGTGATTTCACGCAATTAGAAGAACTACTTCAGTTCTGAAACCACAATTGATGTGGTTTATACTCTGTGAGAGTAACATATTATGCATCTTATGTTCTTCTCCCTATAATTTAATACTTGCACGCAACACCATACAATGATGAACTGACATGACATCTCATTTGAGTTCTTACTTTGTTGCGTTACTGTTTTTCGGATTTAATTTCTTTATGGATTATTATGAACAAAGGCTATATTGATCAGGAAACTAAGATCTATCAAACTATTCTTCAGTTACATTTTATTAGTATTCATATAAATAAATGATGATTGGTGTATTCCGAAATCCTAGACGGATATTACAATAATTTTATTTATCTGTCTCGACGAATTGCTTACGTGATGCGTATGCGCACTGCACATGTATGATGCATTACGTCTTGTTTGCCTTCTTCACCTTGATATTCATCCAACGGCCACTGCTTAGCATTTCGGCGATTGACACGCAGTCAACACCGCCATCACTAACGCGGTCATATCGCGTGCCCACAGAGTTTCATGAGTAAACTCGCATACAATTAACGGAAAGGTATTTTAAATTGCTAAACTATGTATGGAGAGTGGAACGTGCGTTAAACGATGGAAAATGTATTGGACGTGTTCTGGCACAACTGCACTGAGATGTGCCTATCCCTTAACTTCATTCAGGGGTTGCTGAACTGCTTGTATCGTAGAACTTTGTGTAATGTTATCGGAAAGATGATGCAGTTGCATATACATAAAAACAAAACCTTTTATAGAGATGATGACTTGTAGAAAAATAAAGTAACCTCAAGCTGAGTTGGTGATATAAATAGACTTGGTAACTATCAAGTAAATAGGCATTATTACAATCAAAATAACCACATATGTAACTATTAAGATAAACTATTTAGTAGTGGACACGACACATCGCCTGTCACGACAAATGCTTGTGTGGTCGTAAAGACCAGAAATCTTGGACTACTTTGACTCACAATTACTGAGGACCCACATACCAAGGTATAATGGTACAAATGTAGTTAGAGACTTGACAAAATTATAGGCTTAGAGCAGGAAAATGTGATTTAGAGTAGCGTTTCTAGATTATTCGTTGTGGGAAAATAAATAGAGTGATTACGTATTTTAGGGCAAAGACCACCGTGATATGTGTAAGTAAGTAGTAGGCTCCCATAGTCAAATTGTTGTCAAGATAGAAAACAGGACCTTAATCATTTATGTTACAGTTCAGTATCCAACAGGTTTAAAATGAACAATATTTTTAAAATTTTAATCAAGTAGGCTATCTGCTCATGTATCAGGGGTTTGACCTTGCCGAGGTCTTCATTGAAATATAAATGTTTTCAGTTGCCAGATTCAGTCATTGCTTTTTCGAATATCGTAGCGATATAAAGTCCTATATATGTAAGACCTATTTACCTACATGATGTAAATAATGGTCTGATAAATCGCTAGGTCTGCCATTAGCAGTAATATACGTATTATTATTTTCGTCATAATTAAATCGCACAATTTACGTGTGCGAAATGCAACTTATGCATTATTAGAAACGTGTTCATATCTTTAATGACCCTTTTAAATTATGTCGAGACACGGACGTTTTTGAGTAATAAAATCAGTCCCTACGTAATGTCATGTAAATTCCTAGTGAATTTTATAAAATAATTATAGAAATTCTTCAAAATGTCGTTAAATCTTGGGTGTTGATTTTAAAAAACAACCCCCTAGGAAAGTACCTCCGCTGCCGAAGGGAAAATTGCACGCGCCATCTTGGAAATCGGACTATAATGCGCATGCGCCCTCGACACGTTTAGAAGAAATAAAACCTACGTGGTATACGATAGCGGCGTACAAACTTATTTGATCGGTCGTTCAACCATGTCGATGTTGCGTGTTGCTCTAACGTATGTGTGCGTCTCGCTCTCTCGTACCGTTAAGGTGGTATGCCTGAGTTATGGCATTCCGATGTTACCACCACCACTTCGGAGGCTGTGCGGCGGGCTGCGCGTAATAGTAAGTTACATGTGATTTTATCCAATGTTTCTTACAAGGTGTAAACGCCCTCTGGAATTAGAAAATAAATTGATGATTTTTTAACTATTTAGTTAGAAGCATCACTTCTACTGGCTGTTACCGATATAATTGTCAAGATTAGTTCAATGTATTTAGGCAGTCCGTTTATTCAAAAACGTAAATAAACCTAGATATTTGTTAGCGTTATCGTTGTCTAAATCCCAAAATCTACAAGCTTATAGCAAGGTTAACACTGGTTTAGATGTTTTGACCTAAATTAGACTAGACTTCGGCTGAATCTGTGTAGGTAGGGGCTGGTTGACTAACTTTTCACATATTGGTCTACTAGCTGACCCGACAGATCTCGTGGTGTCCAAATTTGAAAAATTTCCGGGATCGTTTTCAAAGTTTTCTTTCCATACAAAACCAAATTCGGGCTGTTACGAAAATTTTAAAACAAAAGCCGGTCAAGTACGTGTCGGACCACGCATTAAGAAGGTTTCTGTAGTTGGGATGAATTTATCCCAAGAACAAACTTAACATTGTAGTTGAAAAACATTTTCAACTGCAAATGAAAGTTGATCGATTATTACTCATTATAAAAAGCCTACTTAGCTGTGATAGTTTCCGTTTTAACTTCATTATAAATAGGGTACCAACTACTGCCGTGAATTTTTTCAGATATCCAAAAACTACCATTTAGCTGGTAGGAACTTAGGAAGGCGAGGGGGGGGACATGACTTATAAAAATGTAGCACTTTAAAGGTTAATATGTCGCAAACGGATCCCTGAATCTAAAAATGGAGCGGCCCATCCAACGACACCCCACACCATGAGATAAAGGAGGGAAAAAAACATTCCTACTTTACCATTATAGGAGAAGATTTTATTTTACCACTTTGTCGGCGTGATTAATATCTATACACATGCCAAATTACAGCTTTCTAGTCCTATCGCACTCTTGTGCATTCTATCAAAACATCTCGAAAAAGTGATAAATAAGTGAGCTACAAATTTTTTCAGAAGACAAAAATCCGATATCTGAACGACATGCGACAGTTTGGGTTTAGAAGATACAAGTCGACCGAGGATGCCGCTTTTTTATTGACCAATACAATAGCTTCTTGTATTGAAAAGGGCGAACACGTCATGGCAGGTTTGCTTGACCTAGCTGAAGATCTACTACTGTCCCAACTAGAGGGTAGGTATAGGAATACGACGAAACGCGCCAGACTGGTTTCGAAGCTTTTAAACAAATCGCCGGCAACTAGTAACTGGAGGTGACTACTCTAGTGGATTATTGCCAATCAACTTTGGAATTCCTCAAGGTATTACTCTCGGTCCGACTTCTACGATAGAAACTTATCCAATACCAAGAAATGATGAGGCGACGGCAATTAAATTAAATAACGATTCCATAATTCACAAACCAACCGATGCATCAGATTCGTAACCGATAAATCAATAAAATCACTAGCCATATCGCCAAATAAGGACTATTGTTCGCATGACGCGACCACTCGTTTCCTTTCAATGAATATTGAATAGAATCGATTCCATATTTAGTTAGAATCTGTATCTCAATGTAATAACTGAATTCATACTTTATCTCTAAAATAATAAGGTAGAATAATGTCTGCAGGTGTGTTTGCGAACGAATAATATGCAATCAACCAATGGTTTATAGCTTGCAACTATGCAGAGTGATGTCATAGATTTGCCGGTAGGAAACGTGTATCATATCAAAATCCGCTTTTAGAGGTGTTGGCACTTAGCTTTAGGTTTTTGCTATGTATGTCATGTATTTATCCATTGCCTACTGTTCAATTCAAAATAAAAAAAAAAATTCTTTATATTTTTAATCAGGACAAATTATGCCACTCTCATCGTTACACATCGACCTTTTATACTTACTACTAATTTGAAATTGGTTTTATTTCAGAGTGTCAGATGAGGGCGTTGGGAAGACGTCCGGCGATATGACGGAACGTCTAGATAAAATTGGCACCTTATAGTTCTGGATTCTGTAAGGTCAGCGGGCTGAAAAAGGCTGTGGTTATCTAATGGTGTAATGTTCGCTTATGGTACAGTGCTTCGTCACGTTGAGATTAAGCGAGGTGGCAAATAAACAATATATGAATATGGGAAATCTCGTTATTGTCCTAGGTATCTAAAGCATTGCTGTTGGACTATTTTCCTAAGTAGCCAACCTAATACAAAGATTTTTTTTTATTAAGATTTGGTACGACATAAGCTAAAACGGTAAAGTGACAACAGGGAAGAGTTACTACGGTTTTATAGCTTCACGAAGTGCGTATTTATGGAATTTGTAATCAGGTCACTTAAATGAGATTTGTGCTAGTTATATTTTTGAGGTGTACAGTGAAGTTGTTATAAATAAATAAATAATTCAAATGGTTCCCCGCAAAATACCTTATAAGGCAATTAGCGGCCATCGAGCCAAATACGCTCTATTTTAGGTACACGACGTAGGTAGGCTAATGTCTAAAAGATGTTTCGTAAATAACAAACTGGACTAGATTCTAAGACTGATCACTTCCCACTCCCTCATAATATTAATATTTCTGTATATTTATGTTATTAAAGTTTTATTTTATGGCTAGCTAGAACTAGACGTTTTAGACGTTAACACTCTGAATGATTGGATTTGATTGTTAAAATTGAAACCAAGGCATGCTATTTTTAAAATGTAATTAATTATCTTTGCCCTAATTGTACTTTTTTAAATATTGTTTTAACTGACGAAATAAAAATGCTGTAAGTATCTTTTGCCTTCTATTTTCTTCGTTTCTATCACTCGATCCGTATGTCTGCGCCTGATGGTTTTGTTTTCCGTTCCGCAAGACGCGCGCGCGACACAATGCTGTTTATTTTGCTCAGGCATTAGCGGCATAGGTTCTTAAAAGACAATATTGTTAATTGTTGGTATAGGTGGTTAACAAATAAAAAAGTATCTCTACAAGTTATTTCTAAAGGGCACAAAAAAAATATTTAAATGATTGGATTTAATCTAAGAATTAATCTTTTAGTCCAATCAGACTAAAAGATTATCATTTGTTTTCCATAATTTGCCTCGTAGCGCATTATAAATTGTGTAGTTTTGCAGAAATTGCTTTTGTGCAACAGCGTGATGCATCGTCTTATTTGTTCATCCTTAGCCCCAATAAAAAATACCTACATAATAATACATTTGCTTTTATATAAATATAAATTATGAAGCACGATGTCAAAATGATTTAGCACTGTATTTTATATAGGTAAGTTAAATTAAATATCAATCAATTATCGAAACACATTTGAAAAAAACTAAACAATCAAAAAATATAAACAATAATATGAATATTGCACGAAAATTAACAGAATTGCATTACATTGCATGGTTTTTGCTTTAAACGTCAAAATAAAGGTTTCCAAACTTTGTCTTGCGGTTGGAAAATCAATTTCGTATTTTCTTGAAATTCCTTTTGGGTTCAGTACAGAACACTATGGAGTTTGTAGGCCTTCCATTTGGCTGGTTTTTATAATAATTTCTCAAATAGGTCTAAACCGATGTAACTAGTGCCATCTATGAGCGAAGTTTAAAGTCAGTAAAGAAACTTTAATTTCGTGCCATCTACCGGGCATGTTTGAAACTACTCCAAAGAATTATGGCGCTGTACGATACGAACTCCATGTGGGTCGTTGTTGCTTCTTGTTGCGCAGGTCGTTGTATAGATGGCGTTAGCAGTGTTGGTTGGTGATACGGACAGAAAGAAGGTTTGGTGATAAAAATAATATTATGTATTATTTGGACGTAGTTAAGCAGAAAGGATCCAACCCACACTATGGGCGAAAATGAGCTATGTATACCAAAACACTCTTTGTAGTCAAAACTTTAATATCACAAAAACAATCCCAACGCATCATGCCATTATGACCATACATTACCAACCCGTATGTATGGCAGGTCATACAATTACATAGCACGATCTGATCTTAAAACTTGAATATCTCAAAACTAACTCTGTGTGGGTTGGATCCTTTCTGTTTAACTACGTCCATTTATTGTTGTTGCTTTCATGTATCATGCCTTTTATTTTATTTCCAAAATACCCAACACCATTAGAAGCGTAGATTTGAAGTTATATAATATAATAGTTATGAGGAATTATAGTAGGTAGGTAGGATCGCTGGAGTAAGTTTTAGTAAGCTTTTAGTTTGTATCGTAGGAAGCGAAATTCATGACGATGTGAAATTTCGGGTGTGTTCTATGACTGATTTATAATTTGGAATTTTGGAAGTTACATTTTTATGGTACTTGGTAATTTTAAGCTGGTGATTAGGATCTGAATGCCGATTTAAATTAATACTTATAGTAAATATTGAATACGTATAAGGACTAAAATCAAGGTGTATTGAATTTGTTTGTAAATATAGGATTGATTTCTAGGACAAACGCATTCTTCGTAAAATCGTAACGGGCGGGGGCCGGGAGTGGATTTCGCTCGCGCATCGCGAAGCTAAAAAGTAACGTTCCAGGCCTATGTACAAAAGATTCGCTTGGCATAAATGATCTATGGCATCTAACCCTTGCAGAGTTCAGTTGTTTGGTGAGAATAAATTATTGGCGTCGTGCGTAAAAATTTCCTTCAGTAGTAGCATTTAGTAGCAGTGATAATAATGAATATTACGAATCATTATGTACCTACGTTTGTTCAGCTGATGAGGCGGTGAGAATATCATGATGGCCGAATAGAAAGATCGTCGGAACGTTTTATAATTAGTTCACTAAAAACTTAAAAGTTCACTAAAATCTTATAAGTTCACTAAAATCGACGGTATAGGTACACGAATAGCAAAATTATGAATTTATTATCATAAGGAGGATCCGCCGGATATATTAAACAAACTGAGACCGATAAATCAAAAAAAGAAGAAGAAATTTTGAATTTCGCGGGCTATTATGTACTGCGGATCCACCTTCATCATCATCATTTCCGCCGAAAGACGTCCACTGGTGGACATAGGCCTCTCCCAAGCACCGCCCATGTATATTATTTGGGCTATTAGCTACTTTGGATTAGTGTGTGTATTTTATGACGTGCAGCTTATTTGTGCAGAATAAATATTTTATATTTCTACAGGAGCTTCGCGACTGGCCAATAATATTTTTTTTTTTTTCTTATCGCGACGTTTTTTATTCGTGCATTTGATTTTGTACTCTCGTTATTGAGCCGAGCAATGACAATATATAAGCGCATCCCAGCGCGTCAAGCAAACACACTGTTCGATTTTTAACTTTCGGCGCTAAGGACTAAAACGTTGAAAATGCTCAGCGCGAAAACAAAAACCGCCGTGCGAACCTGAGCTAAAACGTCAATCTACATGGTACCTTTGTACATAACTAAGGGCCAGCGCACACCGACGGAGTGGCGGCGAAACGAGTAGGTAATCGTTGATTTCATTTACTATAGGATATATACTGAAACTCCGCGGTAGGGCGACAGACATGGCCTGTAGCCTGTAAGGTAATCAAATATCTGTCAAGTGATGCATGAAATTGTGCGCCGGGCGCAGACGCAGACCCGGCCGTTGCCCCGCCACGACGTGAGCCTCGGCTTGATGGGGAACTACTTAATTGATATTACCGTGCAGTAAAAAATTCACATTAAAAATATTAACCTGTGCCTGTAATAATATGATGTTGAAATTTCTGTAAATTTTTTTGTTCATGAAGGTGTAGTTTCCTTTTTTTTTCAGACCAGTTGACCTGTTGGCGGTGTGCTGTGCCTGTGTGACGTGCATGTCTCATGACCGCGCGCCAGCACCATCGCCAGACGCGGTGAAGTCACACGGGGTGATCTGATGGGTCGCCACGAAACAAAACTGTTTCATCGGATTCTACCTCCTCAGTTGGATTCTAATATTTTTTTTTATATCGCTTGATTTATCAAATCATTCCTTGAGTTTTCGGTGGAAACTGTATTTTTCGTTGAAAGCGGTGCAGTGCTCACATCATCCAATACACATTATATTCGGGTTAAGAGTCTGAACCCGAAGAAACCCGAAGTCTTAACTTAAGACATAAAAGTTATTAATCAAAGAATTTTATCAATGTAAGTGTCGAAACACATTGGGACTTGGGAACATTTAATCGGTCAGTCCATTTGTGCCCGTATGCTGTTGTTCATTTAATTATCGGCCCCTTCATGTCAAGTAGAAAGGGTGGGGGAGGGGGAGGGGGGGGGGCTTCAAACGTAACCAATTACTAATGTTTACATTTTGTAAAGCAATTGTTTTGAGAATTTCTCAGGCTCTACTGTGCCGAGGGAACGTAAGATTCGCGTGTAGGTATGAACTGTATCTACTATACATTGTAACAGCGAATCAATTTTCACGCCTCCCCTTTAAGACCTAGGCCAAATATTTTTTTATATTCGGATACCTCATGACCTAAAGAGGTGCTATAAAGAATATGAATTAAAAACCTAAAAACCGCGAAATTTCTCGGGTTAAAGCTAGTCTAATAGAATCTATTAGGTACAGTCGATACTTACGCGCAACATCAAGTATCTGAAAATTACAGGCAGACTGACTGAATTAATGTGATTTCTTACCGAATCAATCAATCTGCCTAGCCTTTTCCTAACTAAGATGGGGTCGGCTTCCAGTCTTACGGAAAAAGCACTTAAAAAAAGGGTGCAGCTATCTATGTGGCCTTCAGTTTTCAGCACTACAAACACAAAACTAGCTAACCAGTATTGTCGTTTACCTACTTAGTATTTAATCCATCTAATTTGTTGACTGTTTGTTTCATACTTAGTGTGCGTTTGGACTGACGAAACAATTACTTAAAAACATGTTGAAATCTATATTTTCTGTCAATGTCAATACAATGTTTGACAGGAAATAGAGATTTCAACATGTTTTTATGTGAATGTTTCGCCAGTGTAAAAGCACAGTTAGGCCTTTTCATCATAAGGTCTCAATCAGAAAGAATAACTCCAGATTATACATACCTATAATATGTATATCTTTATTTATATAACTAGAACTTATTTTATGACTTATTTTCCTCAAAAATCAAAATATAAGCACAACATTTGTCACGTCCAGGCGTCTAAGGTTTAGTACACATTTAATATTCATCACGACGCGTGGACGTGGACACGAAAATCAATGTCGACTCAAATGTATTCAAAAAATCATTGGTGTTTAATATTAATACAGTTTTTGTCGAAACAACTCACGTTGGTGGTAAATAAGCAAAGCTGACGGTAAAAATGATGACAGAATTGTAGGTATGCGCGATTATTTTTACTAGCCCGTAAAGGGAAAAATTCTTTCCATCGGTCAGGATTCTGCGTTCATCATCATCCACATCCCGACTTTTACCCACTTCTGGTCGTAGGCCTCTCGTTTCTTGTGCCTATACCCACGTTCCTGTGCCAGCTTCATCTACGTCCTCGGCCTCCCATCTCACCGCCGCGCCGGAAGACCGACACTTCGTGTTCCAGTCCTTGGACGCCACTCGGTCACAGCTTTACTCCACCTGTTAAAACTGCGCCTTGCCAGGTTACTTTTGAGTTACTTCTTGCCAATTATAAAGGAAGACATACCTACAAGTCGACTCGCCGTCTCCTTCGTGTTTTTTCGGCATGCGGTAGTTATGTCCACTACGTCCAGTCCCTTTGCTGAACCAACTTCAAAATCAACCACGCCAAAGTCAAAATCCAAGTGCTATTGGTTTAACATTGGTGTTGAAAAAAGTGTTGTCGCTGCGATAGCGTGCGACCTGCGACTGGAGCCTGGCGTTCCGACTCTACAACTCAACGCCAAGTCTGCAGCCTGTCGTTGCGTCTAGTCGTTGCCGCATGCATTGTGTGCGCCATGTCTAACTACTACTTTTAGATATAGGGTGTTTTTAACAAACTAATTGCAGTTGTGAACATTCTCACTTCTCTTTTGTATTTATAATTACGGGTATTTTCTTCCCACGGAGGCCTTTAACTAAAATTAAATTAAGCGACAACAAAGTAGGTAACGAAAATTTGGCGATAAACTAAAAATGACATTCACAGCACTAAAATTAGTGAGCTCACTCGAATCCGGTACAAGTTTTACCCGTTTTAATACCAGCATGAATGAATGCGTTGGTTATGATACGAACGAGACGACACGACATCATATCACTTGTTTTATTTGCAGAAACCTGTTCACTGAGCCCCCGCGGTCCTCGCCACTTTTTATCGAGTATTTTTTAATGTTCCTACATTTGTGGCTTGTATGCAAAAGCAAAGAATGCAGTCGGAGTAATTAAGAAGGTTCAGACTACAAGGTAAAATATTAAAAGCAATTTTCGGGAAAGTTTTATTTTTTATAATATTATATGCAAACGATTTAAATATAGTCTATAATATAAACGTTAATAGCTGCTGCCCGTGTTTTCGTCTGCGATCCAGGATGTAAAGTAGCCTATAATGTCCTTCTCCAGGTCATGTTCTAACAAACGAACTCACTTTCGCATGTATAATTATTAGTTAGATGATTGGATTGTATATCATTATAAACAACTGGCGAAATCAGGGTGTACCTTTTACCCACACCTCTGCCTAGTCCTTCGAGGAATGGAGGCGTGATATTATTAATTTCTTTTAGGATTTTTTAAACGTAGTTTTATTATCTGTAGATTAATTACCACCATTACCACGGAAAATTAAAGTATTTTTAGATAAAATTAAATTGCTATTTAGAACAGTATTAACTATGAAGATGCTTAAATTAAATTCAATAACCAGGATAAATCCAGTATTTTTCAAAATTATACTTCTTTGAAGTCACATAAGGGTCAATTTCGTACTTTTTTTCACAATCTAATTCAAATAATAACAAAAGAAAACGTTTTTACGACTTGCATTATGAAATCGGGCGCTTTTAAGTATCGATGACCGTGGCAATAAATTGGAAGTCGTATCGATACAGTATTAAAGTTGTAATGCTACGGAATATTCGCAGGTACGAGATTTGCGCCGGCGTCGATTAAAAAGTCATTAAAAACAATGTAAAGGCCGAATGAGGTATAATATATAATGTATAAGTTTATGTGTTTCTGGTACATTTCGTTGAAAGGGTACTTTTCTTGTGTTGTGAGGGATGTGCGTTAGAATAAATACGTATGGGTTTTTTTATCATGCAGCGATGAATTTTAACCCTTGGCGGTGATTCAAGCGTTGAAGAGGCAACAGAGCGCGTTTAAAAACTGCCCGTGCGTGTGAAGGTTATCTATTACAACATTATTTTCCGTAACAATCCTATTCGTCAAAAAAAACTCATGGTAAGCCTACATCAATGAAGTGTGAGCGATGCAACGATGCTACAGGCTCTGTGTTAAAAAGAGATGACAACATCGAAGCATAAATATTTGTTACAACAACTTTATTGAGGAATTTCGCAAGTTAGGAATAAAACGTATGCAAATAATGTGCGTATAGAATTTTAATAGAGCTCGGTTTACTAGGAAAGTTGATGTTTTGATAAAGTTCGAATTTCAATAGATTTTTTTCCCTCATTTGTGTATTCATGTACCTATTCGCTTCTTGTTTCGTATGGTTTCCTAGTATCTATCTACGTTTAGAGCTGTATCTAGGCAGACTAGACTTGATCTAAAATAAAATGAATGCAATTCGTTGCCGATTTTTATTCATTGTTTAAATTGAATTGACCCTTTGTATTTGGTCTATAGGTTCCTAAATATTTGATTTCGATTCTAATGATGTAAAAAATCGAAAATACTAAGTTTTTGAACAATGCCTATGCAAAGAGCGATATTGTAAAATAATCTTCATTTAATTTTGTTCTCTACGTTCATAAAATCATCTGGGTAGGAATCCTACTAATATTATAAATGTGAATGTTTGTTAATCTCGCAATTAAGAGCGTTTATTCTGAAACTGGGCAAATTCGCAAATAGATGTCAAATATTCGCTATTTTGATTAATTTGGCAATATTACTGTATGGAAATATGAAATGTGGCTAACTAGCGAACTAGAATATTATTAATGAATTGCAATTATAACACTGAATTTGATGTTGTAACCGTTTTAGGTGTAAAAAAGGAGTTTGGAAAGTTTCGAAATACTTTTTTTACATCTAAAACTAAATATTCGGTGTAACGATATTAATAATTGCATTTCATAATCAATATTTTAGTTCACTAGTTAGCCACATTTCATATTTCCGTATAATATTATTTAAAATTAATCAAAGCAGGTAAATATTTGACAGCTATTTGCGACGTTGCCAACTTTTAGGATAAGCCCGCCAAACGGCTGTACGGATATTTGGACACTCTTTATTCCGGTATCTAGTACGTTCCTGTGGGATAATTTCTGTCCTCCACGGGGGCGAAGACGCCAACAAAAGCTAGTGAATAATAATCTTAATAACGTTACAAGATCCTAAGAAGTGATACACGTTCTGTTTACCTCTCAGTGAGATGAAACGTGAAGATACGGATGCTGCTAAGACTTGTAGAAAGTCTAGAACATGTTTCTTGAGTTTTGTTGCATGAAACGTAATGCAGTTTTTGATCTCACACTAACATGTTAAAAAATAATGTGACAACATTATGAGACACGGGGGGGCTTGTGGCTAAATAATAACAGGCACACGGGTCGAACGCAGCTACGATTGCTGCGGTCAGTTCGTGGATGGGTGAGCATCGAGACTACTCCAAAAGCACAATAAGCCGTTGGTCCCGGCTGTCATTCGTAGATCTTTGACAGTCGTTACGGTTAGTCTGACAACCAGTCTTACCAAGGGGTATCGTGTTATCCAGTAACTGGATCGTGGATGTCAGATAAGCAGGCGCTCCATGTTAAATACTGGTATTCAGCTGCATCCGGTTAGACTGGAAACTGACCCCAACATAGTTGGGAAAAGGCTAGGCAGATTGATATTATGGCGTCACGCCTGTATGGGGCTGGCAGAGGTGTTCATAGTACACTTATATATCGCTAGCTATGTTTAATATAATTATGTTTAAGTTCATGTCATAGGCGGCGACGAGCCTATTGCCAACGAGACATAAATCCAGACAGCTACTGAGAAATCCCTAATTGTATCTTTTACTATTCATGAGCAATATTAGTGATATATATTTGTAATCACGTTCTCGAAAACGGCTCTAACGATTTCGATGAAAGTTGCAATATAGAGGTTTTCGGGGGCAAAAAATCCATCTAGCTAGGTCTCATATCTGGGACGAGAAAAGCGACTATCAAAAGGTATTTACAAGGCAGATGTGAAGGAAGCGTCGGGAGGGGACGCCCTAGGAGGACATATAGTGACCTTATTGGTGGTGTTCTTCAGAAGGGTCTGGTGCGTAGTACTCGCAACCGGCGTGTATGACCAGATGTGTGAACGTAGACGAGGCAAAAGGAGTAAGTAAGGATTGTAGCAGGTGTTCTGTAGTTTAAAGGCATGTGTATGTACCATCAAAGAAGTTCATATCTAACCAGTTTCAAAACAAAATCCCGTGAACACGATGACCACATCTGTTACCAGCCCGGTACTATAGCCGCCGAGCGCTGCAAGCAAGAATAGCCCTTACCGTGGTTAGATATGAACTTCTTCGATGGTATGTTATATATAATTTTATTGTATAAGAGACTGAAGCATTTTCCCACACTTCATTTCAGTTCTTAATTTGAAACATTTGGTAATGCTACTCAGTTTTGACTAGCTTCAGGATGTGGGTGTTCCCTAAAAACTTCGGATATCCTTAAGGACTAAGCAACATGTGTTCGATGTTACGAATTTTTGTGAAGAGAGAGAGAGAAGTATAGAAAAAAAAGGTTGCTTTTTCTTATGTTTCGTCCCGCCCGGTACAGCATCTGTCAGGGATATTGGGTGACCCGGCGGCATCTCACGTGAGATGGGGACTGCGACTAAACGCTCTTGATACTTCATCGCAAAATGTCTTATGAGATCGCAGAACTTTATGTTCGTAATGTAGATTTCGTGGAAGCAAATTAGGTTGTTCGTTTCTTTGTATTTTGTGATGGCATGATATCTGTGTCTACTAGTATTTGTGCACTATAATATCTCCCGCGTTGATGATATTGGCATGGCCGAAATTCGGTCTGGAGATCACTATCTATTTACATTTTTATCTATTTATTGTGAAGTACTATTATAGTAAATATTGATTTTTTCGCAATTGTCATTAAGTTTACTTACCTACATGTTTTTATAAATTTGTACGTCGACAGCCATCCGGTGAAAGTATAATCTGATTCTTACCTGAAATAAAAGAACATATCATTAGTTTTTGTTCAAATTATACATAAACCGATTCGTATATTGCATATTGTATACCTGCAGTGAAAAAATATTAGGTATAAGTAATAAATGTTTTTTTTATAAATCCACATTTGCAACACACGTTTAGTATCAAAACTGTTCGGTCACGGTATAAGAAGTTGCATGGAACTCCGGTTCACACAGCCCCCCACCATGGCATTTTGAACCTGTTGTTATGAGTGTGTGCGTAGCAACAGGTATCTCATACTAAGGTGTTTGTGTGGGAGTGGCAAGTATTCGCTAGCCTTAGAACTATCGTTTTTATGAATGAGATCTTAGATACGTTCCTGTCCCATTGAATGTCCGTAGTGCGTAGGAATTCGAAATAGATTTGTGTGAACTGCGTTAGATTGTCATGTTAGTGTTGTTTTAGAGTTGTTGATTGACGGAGATAGAATCGGAGTAAGCACTATTGCACCTGCTTTCTGCATGCACGTTATTCATTCCGCTGTGGTTTATTTTATACTCTCTACTAGTTATATATATGTATTATTTATTGATATGCGAACCTGTGCTGTCACAAAAATACAACCGACTTCCAAAAAAATCACTTCGACATGAAAAAACCTTTCATTTCGATAGTCGGTGGCAAAAAACAAAAACACCGTCTTCTGAAATTAAAGTAATTGTTCATTTTGTAGTGTTAGGTCAGTTCCTCTAAAAGTTTTCGTCAGTTATGTCTCGGAAGTTCGAAAGTATAGATTGCTAAATTGCTACGGAAAAGAAGACATTTGTTTATTATGAAAAAATAAAACGAATTTATTTCCTTGAGTAGATAAATATACGAATTCGAAAGAATACGATTTTAAAGGTAAATGAGTTATTAAACATATTTCAGCGTCAGCTGGCAATTATTTCGGTCGGTCGGAAAATGAAAATAGTGGGCGTATTCTTTTCAGCGATCCCCATTGGCTGTGAACACAATATCGGTTTCTATTGCAGGAGGACTTGCGCACGCAAGATTATCTCCGTGGAATACGTATACATATTTAGGTCGAGTATCGTAGGGTAGAAACTTCAGTACAAGATGGCGATAGGTACACAAAGAGACAAGATTATGTTGTGTGCGGTTGGCATCTCTCTGTAGCGACATTATCCATCGCAAACAGCTTTCATAGAAAGGAAATTCCAGAAAACTATAATTAATACAAAAATAGGAAGTTATAGAACAGCTAGCACTTAGCCAGATGTCGACAACAGCGCCACCTATCGGGTTCAAAACTATCCTATATTTCAAGCTGGGACCAACATAGTGACATGTGATTTTTATACATTACTAGCGCCCGCGGTTTCACCCGCATAAGTCTCGATCGCGAGGGAATATCGGGATATAAAGTACCCTGTGTCCTAACCCAGGTCATGGTGTACCCATGTGCAAAATTTCATCCAAATCCGTTCAGCCGTTTTAGCCTGAAAGCGTTACAAACAAACAAACTCACTTTCGCATTTATAATATTAGTTAGGATTAGAATAGGTATTCATAAACGCTGCTTAATGTTAAGTAATGCTTAGCGCTTGTTCCGCCATAAATTTTTGACGTTTAAACGTCTAATAACTTTAAGCAACGAATAAGAACCCTCTTATTAAGTTAAGATGACAGATGACTCTTGTACTTCATGTACACATGTATACATGTCTTCGTTTTCATGTACACACGGCTACGAATTTATGCTGATCTCGAATCGTATAGGATTTCCGTACAATGCAAGATCAGCTTGTACTGGAAATGTATAACTTGATGTGTAGCCTTGTGTCATCAAGTATCAGAGCAAAAACCTTTAGAATAAACCAATAGTCTAAGCTATTGATAAGCTAAACCTCAAAAATCCTTTTAAAAACTGCTTTGACACCACAAACGATGCTAATCAATTGTTAAGAAACGGTCAAAGAATTCGCGGCATCCCCTCCCACGTGGGTGCGGGGTCCGCGCCGGCTAACGCACACCCACGACATCGTAACAATCGTAGTAAAATTTGTAAACTTCTCCCATAAAAGGCCGGTGACATAACAGCGTAAACGTTTTAAATTACCCAGGTCATTGCAGTAGCCGCTTATACCTATTATTGTTTTGATATTTTAAATAAATCGTTTCGTTGATTCGTATGATTTGTTTAGTCTTTTTGTGGAAATGAATTGTTTTTAAACAATTCTTTGAAAGGTCTTGGTTTGTCATAAACAAGGCCTTTCAAACCCTAATCTTGATTAAACATTACTTAAAATCACTCAAAGCATTTTAATTTTACTGAACCTGACTGTACCTGATTTCTTCAAACTTGTTTTGGTATGGGTTTTAAAATGTGGTACTCGTTGGGAATAGAAAATAAATTCCGAAATAAACTAATACCAAATGGTATTAGCTATTTAGCTCTTGGTATTGGATGGGAATAGATCCTTTATACGGCAGTCTCCAAAACGGCTCATAATCGATCAATTGTGCCTTCACAGCTGTACATTCAGTAGGTATTTACACACATTTCAGTAAAAAGTGTGTTTGTTGAATTTCTGTCGATATTCGCCCAAAATGCTCATTACCATATTTTACATAGATGGGGAGCAGGTGTGGGAGGGTTGGGTTACCCCCGGAGTGTTTACTACGTTTTATGGGACATTCCGCTCCGCCTCTGAAAATTACCCCGTTCCCCCCCCCGCTCCCCGCCTGAAACGCCCACCTGAAATCTAACACCGCCTTCTCCGACCCAAACTCACACATATAAGTAGCAAATATGTTACCACCCTTCATATTACCTGCGACATCGCAATAAAACGGATCCAATTACTGAGTTCGATGAAATGCTGAATTAAATAACAAATTATTCTAAACATGGAATAAGTACAAGAAAAAACAATATAAACCTATTTAATTTGCTTGCTGCGCGTGTAGCATGACAACCATAGAAACGGGTTTTCTACGTGTTTTGTCGACGGAAGAATAGACCAAATGACAGATTGTGATTGTTTATCTGTCATTTTGCCGTCGACAAAACCCGCTTTTTATTGTGCTCATGCTAAGCGTGCTTTTCGCGGCGGTAGAATATTGAGCGCGTAAGTAAATCACAACACGTGTAGGTACTAACGGTGGGGCACATACCTGAAAGGTAATCCACATACGCTATAGAAGAGTAAAGAAACGGAAACTGGTACTACATGAGGTACGATTAGCCTCTGTTTACAGCACCTACTATCGCACTTGACACTGCACAGATAGTGACGTCTCGCCTTTCAATTCTGAACGAAAACAATGCTGAAAAGCGATCCCTGTGTGAAGCTAACGGTTGTACCACAGGTAATCTGTCTGACTGTACTGGAGGAATTTTATTACTGCAATTGCTGACGAACTAATTGTAGTTGTCTCTGGTTTCGTTTTAACAATGTTCCCATTTCAGTCATGCTGAGCTTTTTCCTTTTTTCAAAAATGAATGCAATTTCCCCTTCGGTTTTACAAATGTGTTCACTGCCTTATTATTATTTGCCTTCATTTACAAAGCCGTAGAAAAATATTACTTATGTACTTATTTATTTAACATCCTTAAATGTATCATTACAGACTACGCTAATGCAATAGTTAAGTTCACAGTTATTATTTATCATAAAACCTACATAATATTAGCTAGCTAAGAAATATAATATTATTTATTAAATACAAACGGTGATTAAAGTTAAGAGCTGTTTAAACGTCAAAAGTGTATGGTTGCTAATCATTACTTAACTTGAAGCAAAGTTTATGAATATAGGGGTTGGTTCCTGAAATCGTCGCGAGTCATCACATCACATAAGCTTGTGAATGAAGGTTCGATAGTTCAATGAAGATACGTCATTATGTTGTTAAAAGTGATGGGTATCAATGGATGTGACAATAGTGTTGATGTCCTCAAGGCGGTGATGGTCGACTTAAATGTTTCTACGAATTAATACATGTGTGTGTAGGTAAATGAAGTCTGTAGTCATGTGACCTTATGGATAAATAGAAAAATGTTTTTTTTTAAGTTGTTTGCGAATTTGGGAATTAATGTTTATTCTTTCAAAAAGTTGGATAAAAAATGGAAAATATTTTTCTTTGAAAATTCTTGCGTTTTTTGTTTGTTTGCCAGAGAGCAATAATATTAGAAAATTCCGATTAAAAAAAAAACTCACGAATTTGGTACGAGTTACGTCAACTGATTTTCTATACACTCGTAACTGCGAACTTTGCATGTTGCATCAAAACAAAAGATTTTACGAATGCCAAGTATTTAGGTTATAAAAAACCGCAAATACCATAATTGAAAATAAACGAACTAGTTAATATAATAAAAACAAAGCAATGTTTAAATAAACTGGCGCCTGTCCGCAAATTATACCTACTTTTAACTGTTTTATTACAATTGTTTCTTTCTGATATCGCCCCAAGTTTTAGTTCGGTGAATTAATTATTAAACTGGAGTTCAACTTCCAGCGTCGTCAGTACCTAAATAACAATTTAAAAAAAAGCTAAAACATATCAGTCTTACACACTTATACTGAAACGCCACTCAAAACTTAAGCGTTACTTAAAACTAGTTTCAACCGATCAAAAGGCTTTAAACGAGTCATAAGTAACGCTTAAGTTTTGAGTGGCGTTTCAGTATTCGGGTGTGAGTCAGTGGTACCCAGAATGCTATTAAAGACGTCGATGTGACCATAGAAAAAAATCTCATTAGGTATATCATCTATTCCATTTTCAAAAGGAAAACGAACAGACAAGCCGTACATTTTTTATATGCATTCTCAAGTTTAGTAACGGTAGTGACAGAGAGGGTGATACCGAATGAACGATTAGTGTGAGAGAGATAGAAGAATAGTGAGTATTTTTTGCTGAAGCTTTCAAAAGACAGTGCGGGAACGAAGTGTGCTAAGAAGCTGTCTTGGTTTTCTTAATGTAAGTAAGTATGGTAAATAGGTAAATCGTTGTTTATTTAAAATAGAATTCTTTTAACCTGATATTTAAAAGGCGTTAATGAACCGGACACATGTATCTTATCCGTTTTTATTTCCCGATAGCTATTAGTTACTGTTGCTATCATAACATTCTAGTTTGATATTATTCAGAAAAAAAAACATAAAATATAAATATAAATCTCACATTAAGGATGAGAACTAAATTTGTTTTTTATTCCGTCTTTGAGGTTATAAAAAAAAATTGGATACGTATTTTTTCTTTTTTTCGTAATCTAAAGATTACGGCGATACATTGAGGTAAAATGTGCCATGACGTCACGAGTATGTAGATTTTATATATACTCGTACTAGTGACGTAGCGACTCCCTCTCCCCAACTTAAAATGCGTTTTATCTAAGTATTTTTTTATTAATATGATAGAGCAAAAAATACGTGTCTAATATTTTTTTTATTATATGACTGACGGACTAATTAGGTTTTATTTTTTTTCAGGTGTCGTCCCTATTATATCTAAGATTATAAGGCACAACGGAAAACTTGATTAGGTTCTCGAAAATCTTTAATTTCTATAAAATTTTATGGTAACTCAAGAATATTTTGTCACAATTGTCAATTAGTTGATATTCAATTAATATGTCGGGGCCAGTAAAGTGTGGGTAAAATAGTTGATTGAGCCAAATAGCCAATAACCTTCCTTAATAATAAGGCTATCAAATGCAAAAGGATTTTTGAAGTGAAAACTTCTTTAGGCGCATTGAGCACTTTTTGGGTAAAAAAAATAATCATGGATCTCGCGTCATCGTCGTCGTCATTGCTGGACACAGTAAAGTGTGGGTAAAATTGTTGATTGACCCATATATCACGCTGCGACCCTTAGTAGCCGAGCAAAAATAAAGAAAGTCATAAAGAAAAGAATGAGCGAGTAAACTAAGGAATAGTGCAGGCGAGAGCGAGAAGGAGTTTTATAAAAATGTGGCTGTTATTTTCGCATTGTTGTGGATTTTAGGACATCCACGCGAATGACGTCGCGGGCAGAAGCTAGTAATAGTCGCTAGTTGTAGTATATTAAATTGTATCCAATTGAATTATAGAACCCGATAATGATGTCGTCTCATAGTAGACTTGTTAAACAATGATATCGAATTAATAATAAAACTGAAGCCTTCGTTATAAATAGGTCGCGGAAACCACGAAGATACATCTCTGTAATATTAGCTTCGTCTCTTCTTCTTCTTTTCGTGACTAACCTGGTGTCAGAGTTTTAAAGCCGCCCATGGGCCTCAGACTTGGCTTCACATGCCGTCGAGAAATATCTCTCAGGCATGCCGGTTTCCTCACTGTAGTTCGTGATAATAAGATAATGCTATCGAAACTAGATATTTTAATGGTCAGCTTTCAGAGTATCAATCACAATCCGAATAATTTTGAAGGATATTGCTAATCCGTTGCTTCATATGTTCGAAAAATTTGTCTGCCCAACAACGCAAATAACGCAATGAATGTTGTTGAACTGTCAAAATGACAGATTTTGATTGATCGTCTGTTACGCAATTAGGGTGGAGTAAGAATGATAATGAAAAAACAAAATTTTTTTGGCAGGTGAGTGCATCATGTTTCCTACATGGCGAGAAGTGTCCTCCTATAATAAGAATAATTGAGACATAAGTAGGTACTATTTACTTTATGCATCTAAAATCTGTACCCACGCCATCCTCTTTTGTATATCCAAGCATTGATTGACAAGACCAAAGAGCACCCGGAACAGGATATTATATTAAAAAAGTCATAGGCCTTTCAACTACCCTTGAATATACCAGCGAACCAAAAAAGGGCCACTTGTGCACGATGCGACGCACCGGGATGCATAGCATAGGGTGTTGCTTTTTATCATATTACTTGCGTACTGTAATGGGATAATCAATAAAAGGCGTGTGTGAATATAAAATAATTATTCCTATCAATCAATCTACGTAATTTATATCTTCAACTGTCAGCTATTCTAGCTGATTCTTACTCCTCTATTCTTTTTACCCGACTGCCCCAGAAGGATGGTAATGTTTTTCAAGAGTATGTATGTATGTCTATTTCTTTGGCACACTCTGTAGCCTAAACGGCTTGATGGATTTTAGCATATGAGGTGTCATTAAATTCGTCTTAATTGTGGAAGTGACATAGCGTCGCTCGGCGTCCAATACCGCGAATGTGATTTTTTTTACGAAAATCTGATTTTTATGCTAGATCACTTAATTGAACGTGTAGAATGAAACAGATTTTCGTCAAAAATGTCACATTCGCGGTATTGGATGCCGAGCGACGATAGGCTATGTAACATTTATATATTGCATCTGCAAATACAAAACTAAGGCAGGAAAAGGTTTAAAAATAATAATACAACAATATTGGTATCAAATAAAAGTTATTAATGAGTCAATTCAAAATATATATTATAAATAAACCTTGATATAAAGAACATACCAAGAGATATTACTGTATGGAAATAAGAAATATGGCTAACTAGAGAACTAAAATATGGATTATGAAATGCAATAATGAATATCGTAACACCGAATATTTATTTTTAGATGAAAAAAATATTTGGAATCTTTCCAAATGCCTTTTTTAATAATAATTGCAATTCATTATTAATATTCTAGTCTAGTACACTAGTTACCGATATTTCATATTTCCATACAGTAATATTGCCAAATTAATCAAAACTTCAAAACAGGTAAATATTTGACAGCTATTTGCGACGTTGCCAACTATTTGAATGAACGCTCTTAACACGGTGAGATTATTTATGGAATAAGGACTAAAGGATTACCCGGCATCAAAATAACCAAACTACCCTGTAGTTATGATACCGTTGGTGCGCACGCGTTCTGCTTCACGCCGCTCTTTCTAATGACATAGACATCATCAACGCGAGCCTCCGTAAACATTAGTGGTGCGCTGCAGAAACGCGGAAGCCCCATCAGCATCCTAAAACCATTATTATACTGCGAACTGATTGTTATGTGAACTGTGATTGGTTCTTTAATTATTATTTTGATGGGTGATTGACATCATTATCGAGATTTATATTTAGTTTCTTTATTATTTTTACTGTCATTTATTTCGTCTTGCTCTTTGTGTAAACTCGTTTCTTCTTCCTATAGTTGGAAGACATTTATATTGTTGAGTCTCTCTTTAGGTTTGGTTTCATAATTATTTTTATAGTCATTGTCTGTTGTTATTATTTTTTTAGGCTCGACTTGACTATTATTCAGTTCTTCTTCGTAATATCTATGATTTTTGTTTTGTTTCTTTGCTCTTTATACTGTTGGTCTCGTTATACTGTTGACTTTTATAGTTAGTTACTCCAGATGAGGTGTGGATGTTCTATGAAAAGTTATTGTTGATTTTCGGCAGTTAAATCTATTAGGCTGAGGTACTGAAACTTGACAGATTACCTTATACTATTAAATGAGTAATATTTGTATATATTTGTAATCACGTTCTCGAAAACGGCTCTAAAGATTTCGATGAAAGTTGCAATATAGGGGTTTACGGGGGCGAAAACTCGGTCTAGCTAGGTCTCATATCTGGGAAAATTTGTTTTTTCTATTTTCATCCGAGCAGAGCTCGGTCGCCTAGGTACTGATAATTGAATTGAATTATTGCACCCGATAATGACGTGGTCTCATAGTTGACTCATTACACAATGTAGTTTGATTTAATAATAAAACTGAAATATTACCTATAAATAGCAGAAACCACAACAACAAATTCCTTATTATAACAATGTATTTAATAAAATCATATCTTGTGTTTTAACCACCCGCTAAGAGAAGCTAGGTTTAATTTGAATACACCACAATAAAAATAAAATTACTTCGGTACATATGCGACATAATTAAACGCAATGTAGGCATCTGTTGCTATTGAACATTATTACTTTTTTTCTGCCACAGTTGGTGGTGAATGCAAAAAAAGCCATTTGGCGAATTAACACAGTAACTGTGTTAATTCGCAAAATGGCTTTTTCGCTTTTTGAGTTCGGAGAAAAGGTTACAAAAAAGTTTCTGTACACCATGACCCTTGTGTTTGATATTCTCAAGTTATGATTTAATTTTATTCGGAGCTTCAGAAAAAGTGCGGCGTTTGAGGAAAGTTTCAGTATGAACGTGATTATGAGTAAGGGAAGACCAAAGAAAAAGATGGACTGTGTGGAAGATGATATGGCTAGAAACAGAAAGGGGGTTACTACCGACATGATATCTATTAGAGAATGTATGTACGAAAAAGACTTGATGCGCCAACCCCACATAAATTGGGATTCTTCTGGAACAATGATTTCAGAAAAACTTCGGCCAATAATATTTTCCGGTTTACTGTGTACTTATCGAAAAATCTCAAGCTAGTTATTGTGCTACATTTTTATACCTCGTAGTATCTTTTATCGACTTACTGAAACTTTTTGAATTGGTCAGGATCTATGTCCATAAAAAAAATTATGCTATTGCACAAACAAGCAAGATTTTTTTTTTTTTTTACCGTGATCCATTATTCACACAATAAAGCCATAATAATGATTGCAGCGTAGCACATATATTATAGTTACGTACGTGATATTTTTGTAAACAATGCTTCTATACTATCTGAGATAGCCGTTAGGAATAGTCTTTCAGTTATACGTCTTTGTTTGTAATATGACTCAAGTCAAGCATTATATACTTGAGTTGAGTAACCCAGCCCACTGTTTATCATGTATGTAAACATTAACACGAATGTCACTTCGGTCGTTATCTTCACACTTCTAGGCTGGAAACAATTAATCTAAGCCGAATTTTAGGCGGAGACCCCAGGAACACGGTGTTTTATATCGTTTCAGCAGCTAAGTTTGATTTAAGATGGCGTAATTTTTGAATATCAAAATCAAAATTCGTTTATATTATTCAAATTAGGTTGAGAATCAGTTTCATGAGTTTTTAAATTAAGAGATTTTTAAGTTGTTTCTGCTCTGAGTTGATCAAAGCTCAGCCAAATGGTTTTTTTTTCCGCCGAATTACTTACTTATAGTTATTTTGGCATCATTGATGGTTGATGCCAAAAGCGCAATTTTTTGCAGAATATGCTTCTGAGAGGAATTAAAATATTTATTTTATTTTATTTCTTCATATAGATCATTAGTTACTCGTCATCTCAGTTAAGTCGTATTAGTTCCCACTGGAAAACATGGTCTGGTTGTAAATAGGGTTGGCTCGCAACCAGTCATTAGCAGTATTGCATATTAACTTAGGGATGTAGATACAGAACCTGTTCCCTTTCCTGGTAATATCCTTTTCTTGGAAACTAAGAAGAGTGATCATGATTATCGTTAGGTAGGTACTGGTCTTAACCAAGTGACTCTAAAACCATCATAATTATATAGTTATTTCATCATCATCATCATTTTAGCCGAAAGACATCCACTGCTGGACATAGAACCCCCCCCAACCACCGCAGTTCGACCGGTTCTGTTTATCATCACAATATTAAAACAGTTTTGGGCGTCGTAATAATTACTAGGTACTTATTAAATGTTATGAAAACCAAGAGTCTATCGTTGCTCCACGTGCACCTGTTAAAGATCCCAAATGACTGTGACCAAGAAAATAAGAAATTCTAGCTATACAAGGTAAACAAGATTTTTTTATATTTATAAAACGAATGACGAATATGTTAGCGTTGAGTGGGCTTATTTCTTGTCGCAAATGGAGTCGAGTTTAGGAGCAATTTTGCATCATACATGTTACCCGCACTTTCAGTGTATCTATATTAGCCTTTTTTGGCGTTTGTTAATCCTCTTGGGCGTCCTCCGCCCTGGGGCGGCGGAGGGGTCTGTCAAATTCTTACTCCACGCGGTGTTCTTCAACAACCTTTTGCCGGGCTGCTGGAAGACTTACGCGTAGTTCGTCACGCTCGGCCAGGTATCTGCCCGCATAACTTCCATGCTGACCCCGTCACCCTCTTCCTCCGTGTATCGCCGCAGTTCCTCTTGAGAGGCTCGCGCGGCACTCAAACTCAAAGAATTTATTTCAAATAAACCATTTACAGGCACATTTGAATTGTTAGGCGTCGGCCTATACGGCACAGGGACTCTCCGAAGAACCCCTCCGGAGAGCACCGGAGAGCACTCCGGAGAGTGAATAGGTGTGGTGTGTAAGTGTAAATACATTATTGAATAATTTTGGTACATTTTAAGAGGCTTACAACAGCTAAAGCGCGGTCACTGTCGAACTGCATAGAAATGAAAGAGAAGCGCGATGACGCGACGCAGGTAATTTATTGCAAAATATGAAGCAGTTAGCGATTTACAAAAAATCTATTGATTGGTCTGGAAAATTAAAACACTATTATGCTAATATGTAGCTTGTAGAATAATCTGACAAAAAATCAGAATTATTGCATGTAAATTAATATGATTTTTATTCGTTAAAAGAAATTTTTAGAGGTATCTTCATGATTTTTTTCTATCGTATGAAATTAGTTGTATTATGTTTTCAACACACTATCATACTAGGATATATCCTGAAGAATATCATATATTTTTCTGATTTTGTTTACTGCAGTGGATCATATTCTTTTATGCATTATAAAACTTGCGTTTAGGCACGTTTAGGTCCTGTAGTCCCCTTAAGTAATAAAAATAAAACTTAAAGATTCGGATTTACTCCGTGACCGTACTAGTAATGAAATTTGGCAGTGGGTCCAGTCGACCTATTCAAAATGTGATTGGGTTGAGTGATCCTCGTGGGGCCAGTTGACCAGAGACTCGTGGTCTCAAAAATGGTTAAATTGTGTAATAATTATGTAGATCAAGAACCAAAACTTTTATTCAAATTCAAAGTGCGTTATACAGTTCGCGAGTGGTTCCTTTGTGAATGTTGACATACATAATACCTTGTTACAAGACTGGTAACAATGAGCTCGTATTTTGAAAATCGTTTCGCGTTCTGTCTATCGATACGTTATTTATACATGTTTGGCATTCGAACGTCGTGTTACGAATGCACGTTGATAATATTTATTTTCATGAGGCTTCTCTCACATAGTTGTATTTTCGTCTCGCCATTTTTGCCTGTAAAAGGCATATCATTAGTGACGTTCTAAGTCAAAATTAAGTAATACAAAGAAAGGTGATACATTTCTTATTTGCATTCATCTTCTTAAGACGCAGATATATGCCAGTGACCTTGAGTGGTTAGCTTGCATGTTCTGTACTGAGCTCACGTCACGCATCGTACGTCCAGCCAGTAATAGGACTCGCCCATCAAGGAGCGCCGTCCCGAATTAGACACATTATTAATTTATTATACGTAAAACAAAAGGTATTTTAATAAAACACGTATACTAAAATATTAATAATTAAATTATCTTTATAATGGTGAAGGTTTCAGAAAAATACGCTTGATAGATTTTGCGTGATTTTCAGTTTTTTATCCGCGTTAGACATAACTTTACAAATTTATTTCACTATGTAATATACACACAATTTAAAATATTCCTATATTAAGTTATTAAGAAAATACTCTAATTTAATATATATGTTTTCCAAATCATTAACACTACTCGTTTAGACGTGATCTTCAGTATAAAATCATTAAGAGTCGTTTATCGTCGCCTTAACAAAAAAAGTGGTGAAATCAAGAACAGAATCATCAGTGGATTTTCCTGCTCTATTCCAATAAAATCTCAAATTCAAGTTTTCACATATTTTTATCCAGCAAAATGTAATCGACTTTTGGTTCGGCACTGAATTAAAATGTTACTTATTACGTAACGGTGTGAGTGACGGTCTACGTATCGAACAATAATTAGTATTCGCGTCGTATTTGTTACCTACTCTTGAGTATTCGAAGTTTATTTTTTATTAGGTGATTTGCATGTAGTCTACGGGTTTATATACTTTACCTTATTATAAGTGTGCCTGTAGCTCTTTGATATCGGTCCGGTTTGATAAGGAAGGTACTCGTATATTTGCATACTAGCTGCGCCCCACCGTTTGACTCGCATAAGTCTCGATCCCGTAGGAATATCGGGATAAAAAGTATCCTATGTCCTAACCTAGGTCATGATCTACCCATGTGTTAAATTTCCTCGAAATCCGTTCAGCAGTTTTAGTGTGAAAGCTTACCAAACAAACAAACTCTCTTTCGCATTTAAAATATTAGTTAGGATAAAATGAACACAACAATTAAAAATGCGGCAGTATACTATTGTGCATCCATTTCAAAATATTCTAAATGAAATGTTAAAAAAAAAACTTGAATATTTCTTTATTGCTAATTGCATGTTAAAATAACCGGATCTCGCCAAAAATCCACTTTCATTCACAACAGGAAAACGTTATCTAAAAGGCAATGAAATTAATTAATAATTATCGATGGTATCCGTTGTACCTACAGTTGAGCATTGAGAGAGAAGAAACTGCTTTTTGTTGATAAACGCACGGTAAACTACTTCAATTTATTGCAATTACATACAGCCTAGCGGCCAGAACCGTTATGCTGTAAAAAACTGGAGCCTGTCCAAGTATCCGAAGTGATCCGAACGGTACTACTACAACCTTATTCGGTCTGTCATCTGTGTTCCTTTGGCGGGAGCGGCCGTCTCGTACCTTTACCTACTCGTACGTATCGGTTATCACTCTTATCTCATACCTAGATAAAGTTCAACCAGGTTTCTAAGTAGCCGACTTTATCGGTAGTTTTTCTTTATTGTATGTACATATGCTAAGTTATTTGAATGGGTGTTTCAGTTTAGGCACTTTCTAAGAAAATGAAAAAGTTGATTGTGCTGTCGAGAAGTTCAATTTTATTTCGTGTTTCGAGTAATTTTTTATGAGGTCAAGGCTTTCTTGCATTCGTCATAGTTCGTGCTCTTAAAGAATTTATCGCATGATTTGTCAAAAGCTAGAACTGAGCGGCTGGCTTCGACACTTTCACTGGCACAAGAGGCCTTTGCGCAACGTCCGATATGACTTTGTTACCGAATTCACAGTCTTCGACTTGTTAAATGGCAGTGAATACACAACACACTTCGTGACTACTTACTTTTGATGGCTCTCATACACATCGGGCTTTCAAAATAAGGTATATTTCAAATTCAACAAGCTAAAGCAAGTTATTAGACAACAAAAATTTATTAATAAACATCGCACATTATTACTTAATATTTTTATCAATCAGCAAAAAATCGGTTAAGTATCTGAATTTCGACTTTCACATCCCTATCGTGATGACCACTGCGAGTTGCGATACATCACATGTCCAGCAATTTATTCGAATAAATCAAATCGATTGACGTGTCATGGGATTTTTCAACGGTACTGAGCGCGTGGGATAGTGTGTAGGTACTGTACAGACAATCAATTTGAAAATCGTCACAAAAAGCGAGCGAGAGCATGTGAAGTATAACATGGTGTAACGGCATACAAGTTGCACCGTATCGGCTTACTGCGAAAGGTTACTGCCACCATAACCGATGACGTCGTCAATGTCAAGATAACACGCTTCCTTTGCAAGCATTAACCTAATAATGAATTACCGGACATACACCCAAAAGTATCGAGTTTTGCAAAAAAGTCGATTCCTATCTGTCTGTACCTGAATACGTTTAAAATCTTCTCAATTACTTGTGTAATTAAGTACTTAGGAAAAGGATAAAAACATTTAGTAAAAGAGCAGGAGTTTTCTTTTTAATACTTACGGTGAAATAAATGTATAAGTAGGTATTTGCATTCTAATAGGCAACATATCATTCGCATGGGAAAATAAACAAACCACAAATGCCGTATATTATGCGGAATTATTCATCGAAAGCAAGTACAAAAGCGATCAGGTTGCTTATGTACCAAACAATTCACATAACAACCAGAAATTTCCGAAGATCCTTCAACAAGTACAATAGGCCAATAAAGGCACTTGTTTATAAATAACTAACAATATGACACTGAGAAACTATTATTATGTAAGACGCAGGTTCTTAGAAACGTGCGGTGGACGGAAAATGAACTGTTTGCTATGTTCGAAAATAAACTTAACTTAGGACGTGTTTAGAACTCGTAACTTACAACCTTAAGTATGTAGGAAAGGGGTGCTTGGACAGGAAACCTCCCCGTGTGCCTGGGGGCTGGAGTTCCCTTATGGATGCGTCCGGGGGGAAGGCCAGTCTCCAGGACGGTGCACCCTGGGGTGCGGGCAATGACTCCCCATTAGGTACTGCGTGCCTAAGGGGTCTCGTTGCCCGTATGCCAATATCCTGTCGGAGGACCGAGCGCTCTAACGTGTACTCGCTGAGAGCACACGTTGAGCAGCGTTCGAGTGGGAGCGGGCTCGACGTGCACTAACCCTGCCGTCGGGCAGGCAGGAGGAAGTCTTTTCTCCTGCCACCGTTGGTCTCGTAGCCCCGAAGAGTGTCAAGGTCATGTCTCTGGCATTTGACGGGGGTCGAGGGTCTTGGCTTAACCGCCCGGGCCGCGAGGTAGAAAACCTCTATAAAAAATCACCCCAAACCTCCAAGCGGCGGCGCACCGTGAGGGAGGTTGATAGCTTGACTAATGGGTAGCTTAATTAGTCACTAGTGCGAACCACTATTTTTTTTGGTTGGTTGGTTGGAAATATTTTTACTCGTGGGATCAAATATGGAATTAAATTCGAAACAAAACCCCAAACATGATGACGTGCCAATAATATTGGCGGAGGAACCGCTTGCCGGCGACGGCAACAAGAGTCGAGGAGACTCCAGTCCCTCAGGGGACAAAGCGAAGTCCGACCAGGACACGGGAAGCTTGCGTTCCAAGTTCTGGAGGAAACGCTCGCGCGACGAAAAGACGGGCCGCGCAGGATCGGCAGGGATATCCTCGAGCGAGGAAAGCCTGCCGCTCGCCAAAGTATCGACGGTGAGGAGAGGCCGAGGTCGCGCGGTGGCGGTGACCTCCAAACCAGGGCGGGGCAATCGGGGTCGCACCAAGCGGCCTGATACCCCCTCAGGAATTGGCGGGGAGAGCGACGCTGAGGTCTCGTCAGAGGCCTCGACCGAGGAGTCGGAGGGGGTCGCCGTCACCGTCCCTAAAAGGAAGACCCCCGTCCAGGACCGGGAGCGGCCGATGGAGGGGCGCCACCCTGTTGGTGGAGGGCCAGCCGCCGCCGGGGCCTCCAATTCGGAGCGAGCGGCCGGGTTTGCGGAGGTCGTAGCGGCCGCGATCAGGAGTGTGGCCTTGAAGAGACTCCAGTCCTCCAAGGACAAGGCCATATCCGCGGCCACGGCCTCCATTATGGCGGCAGCGGAGGCCTTACTCGGGTCTCCGTCGGACGGTATGTCCGAGATGCGGGCGGAGGTCGCCCGCTTGACAGCCGCCATGGAGCTTCTCCGAAAGGAGAATGAGGAGCTCCGAGCAGACCTGGCAGGGTTCCGTGGAGCCGGCGCCCGCGTTGTGTTACAACGTGGAGCGGTGCAAGGGCAAGGCCCGCCCTTGCAGGCGGAGGACCGGGTTCTGACCCTGGTGCGGAAGGAGCTGGCTGCCTTCAACAGCCGGTTCTCCGTACTGGAGGGCATGGTCCTTCGCCCTCCTTTAGCGGCGAGCCAGCCGGCCTCGGGCCAGCGGAAGGCGGCATCGTATGCCGCCGCCGCAGCTGCCGCGGCCAAACCAGGCCCGTCAGGGCAGACCAGGGGTGGGGCTGCTACACGGGCAGCGAGGGCCCCGGCCAAGGCGGTGGGGGCCCCGGCTCCGGCTCCGGCCCTGGCAGTGGGAGCTCCGACTCCGGTGGCAAAACGGACGCCCCTGCCAGCTACTAAATCTCCTCAGGCTGATGCCGAGTGGCAAATCGCCGGGGAGAGGAAGAAGGCGGGCAAGGCGCAAAGGGCGGCCAAGAAGAAGGCGAGGCGGCAGCGGCGCAAGGAGCAGAGTGTCGCGGCTAGGCTCCGCGCCCCGAAGTCCGCAGCTGTAGTAATTACACTACAGCCGGAAGCGGAGAAGAAGGGCGTGTCCTACCGCGACTTGCTCTCCAAGGTCGGGGCGGCGGTGGACCTCAACGAGATCGGCGCCGCTCAGGGCATCCGGGTCAGGGTCACAGCGACAGGGGCCCGGATGCTGGAGGTCCCCGGAGCGGCCAGTGGCCCGGCCGCTGACGCCCTGGCTGAAAAGCTTAGGGCGTCCCTAAATGCGGACGAGGCCCGAGTGTCCAGGCCCACCAAGTGCGTAGACATGCGCATCTCGGGCCTGGACGACTCCGTGGTGGAGGCACAGGTGGTGGCCGCTGTCGTCAGGACTGGGGGGTGCTCTGCCGAGCAGGTTAGGGCTGGCACCATCCGTCCTGACTTCAAGGGGATGCGAGCCGTAACGGTGAGCTGCCCCGTGTCGGCGGCCAGAAAAATCGCCGGGGAGGGCCAAAGGTTATTGGTGGGCTGGGTATCCGCGCAGGTCAAACTGCTGGAACCCAAACCTCTGAGGTGCTTCCGCTGCCTTGTGGGTAACCACGTTGGAGCGAAATGCACCTCGGAGGTGGACCGCAGCGATCACTGCTATCGCTGTGGTCAGCCCGGTCACAAGGCCGGCTCGTGTGAAGCCACGCCGCACTGCGCCGTATGTGCGGCGGCTGGCAGGCCGGCCGAGCACCGGATTGGGAGCAAGGCCTGCGCCCAACCCGCCAAAGCCAAAGCCAGGGGCAAGCCCTCCGCCACCGCCGTCACCGCCGCAACCGCCGCCGCTACTACTGTCGCCGCCGCTGCCGCCTCCACAGTCGTCGCCGCCGCCGCCGTTGCCGCTGTGGCGGGGCCCTCACGCGGGGCTCGGGGGGAGGCGAGAATGGACTGCCAATAGTGGCCCCATTACGCCTCCTCCAGGCGAACATCAACCACTGCGCCGCAGCTCAGGATCTGTTGCTCCAGAGCATGGCGCAGTGGTCGATTAACATCGCCGTGGTCGCTGAGCCGTACTTTGTCCCGCCCAGGGATGACTGGGTGGAGGACCTGAGCGGCTCAGTGACCATTATATCGTCGGCCGCCGCCGGTACCCCGTCCCTCGAGGCCGTCAAGAGGGGACAGGGTTGCGTGGCAGCACGGTTCGGGGAGATTGTCGTGGTGGGAGCGTACTTCTCCCCGAACCGAACTCTCGCCGAGTTCCACAACTCCCTTGGGGAGTTGAGAGTCGTCGTCGTCGGGTACCATCCCCTCCCCGTGGTCGTCCTCGGGGACTTCAATGCCAAGAACGTGGCTTGGGGTTCCCGGTATACGGACACACGGGGCAGGATGGTGGAGGACTGGGCCCTGGAGACAGGCCTGGTCGTCCTGAACCGGGGTTCTGTCCCCACGTGTGTGCGGATGCGGGGTGAATCAGTGGTGGACATCTCGTTCGCCAGCCCCGCTCTGTCGCCGCGTGTCATTGACTGGCGTGTCATGGAGGGGGTGGAGACCTATTCCGATCACCGGTACATCCGGTTTGACGTCTCCGCCCAGACCTCGGGCGCGTCGGTCCGACAGACCCCGAGTGGTCCGCGGTGGGCGCTGAAGCAGCTGGACCGGGAGCTCCTCCTGGAAGCCTCGATCGTGCAGGCCTGGGTGTCATCACCGGACAGGCCTGCCGACATCAATGTCGAGGCGGAGTGGTTCCGGGAGGCCATGTCCGAGATATGTGACGTGGCAATGCCCCGGGTCCAGCCCGGACGTGCTCGGCGCCAGGTGTGCTGGTGGTCGCGTGAGCTGACCGCTTTACGCGCGGCATGCGTTGCTGCGCGCCACCGGTACTCCAGGCACCGCAGGCTCCGTATCCGCCCTCCGGATACGGAAGCCATTGAGGCGGAGCTGTACGACGGGTACAGAGCGGCGAAGACCGCCCTCCGAGCGGAGATCGAGCGGGCCAGAGGACTGGCCCGCGAGGAGTCGCTGGAGACTCTGAACAGAGATCCGTGGGGACGCCCATACAAATGGGCGAGAGACAAACTCCGCCCATGGGCTCCCCCGCTGACGCAGAGTCTCCGGCCCCAGCTCGTGGAGGACGTGGTGAGCGCTCTGTTCCCTTCGCGGGGGGAATATACTCCCCCGCCCATGGCTCCGCCTTCTGCGGTGCCCAATGCGGACCACTATAGTGACGACGACGACGATACTCCGGAGGTGACCGAGGTAGATTTGAGAGTGGCGGTACGTAGGCTGAATGCCAAGAATACCGCCCCAGGACCCGACGGCTTACCTGGAAAAGCCTGGGTTCTGGCCTTGGAGGCTCTCGGGCCTCGACTAAGGGGGCTCCTAAGCGCATGCTTGGAAAGGGGCCAGTTCCCGCTTCGTTGGAAGACGGGGAAACTGGTCCTCATCAAAAAGCCGGGGCGCCCGGCGGACTCTCCGTCCGCTTACCGGCCCATTGTGCTGCTCGACGAGGTGGGCAAGCTCTTTGAAAGAGTGATTGCAGACCGCCTTGTCGGGCGGCTGGTGCGAGTGGGACCGGACTTGGCGGAGAGCCAGTTTGGTTTCCGCAAGGGGCGCTCCACGGTGGATGCCATCATGCGCGTTCGAGCCCTCACGACGGGGGATGCTATTGCCCGGGGTGGGGTCGTCTTGGCGGTGTCTCTTGACATCGCCAATGCCTTCAATACCCTGCCCTGGAGTTGCATTAGGGAGGCACTCCGGTATCACCGGATGCCGACCTACCTCTGTCGAGTGGTCGAGGCCTATTTGACGGACAGGGCCGTCATCTAC
The DNA here is from genome assembly GCA_914767755.1 of Agrochola circellaris. Lineage (NCBI taxonomy): Eukaryota > Metazoa > Arthropoda > Insecta > Lepidoptera > Noctuidae > Agrochola > Agrochola circellaris. The sequence continues at coordinate 5,175,034 of OU611840.1, forward strand.
CCCGGTCACCACGGAGAGTGGAACCGGCGAGAGATGTCGTGCGGTGTCCCACAGGGATCGGTCCTGGGGCCGCATCTGTGGGACATCGGCTACGACTGGGTGCTGCGCGCCGACCTCCCTAGTGGCGTCAGCGTAGTGTGCTACGCTGACGACACGCTGGTCCTGGCGCAGGGGAGGTCGCACGAGGCGGCGGCCGAACTGGCGACACGCGGGGTTGCGACAATCGTCGATAGGATCCGGCAATTGGGACTCGAGGTGGCCTTGCACAAGTCCGAGGCCATGTGTTTTTATGGTCCTCGGAACGCGCCACTGTCGGGTTCCCGGATAACGGCAGGAGGGGTTCACATCGGTGTCGAGTCGACGATGAAGTACCTGGGACTCGTCCTCGACAGCCGGTGGAACTTCGTGGAGCACTTCCGACGTTTGGCTCCCAAACTGCAGAGGGCAGGGGCTGCTTTGAAGCGGCTTCTGCCCAATCTAGGGGGTCCAAACGCCTCCTGCCGGAGGCTCTATGCGGGGATCGTGCGGTCCATGGCCCTTTACGGGGCACCGGTGTGGGCGCGTTCATTGAGGCTGCGACCAGCCCAGCGGTTGAACGCGTCCCAAAGGGTCATGGCGATCAGGCTGGTACGAGGATACCGCACGGTCTCCCGTGAGGCGGCGAGCCTCCTTGCCGGACTACCGCCATGGGATCTGGAGGCAAAAGTCCTCGCGCACATGTGGGAGTTGCGCGAGGAGGCGAAACGCCGGGGCGTAACTCCGCTGCCGCGAGAAATCGCGGCACAGCGGACAGAGCTCCGGCGGGATCTCATGGCGGCATGGAGAGTGCGATTGTCGCAACCCAGCGCTGGGCACGCCACAATTGTGGCGATAAGTCCCCTCTTTGAGGAGTGGCTAGAGAGGCGCCACGGCGTCCTCACCTTCCGCCTGACACAGGTCCTCACCGGACATGGTTGTTTCGGGAGGTTCCTGTTCAGAATAAAGCGGGAGGAAACGCCCGGGTGTCACCACTGTGTGGATCGCCCGGAGGACACGGTGGAGCATACGGTGGAGGTCTGCCCAGCTTGGGCGGAGCACCGCCGTGTCCTCACGGAGGCGATCGGCGGCGGCGATCTCTCGCGTCCGGCCCTGGTTCAGGCCATGGTCCGGAGCGAGAGTGCATGGGAGGCCGTCACCTCCTTCTGCGAAGCAGTAATGCTCGCGAAGGAGGAGGCGGAGCGCGCGAGGGAGAGGCAAAATGCGCCCCCTCGCGCCCCTAGTCGCCGCAGGAGACGCCCCGGGCGTCGGGAGTCGAGAGCCGACTTCCGGCCACCGTAGGCGCGGGCTTGCGGACGGTGAGCAATGGGTAGCTCGCCGTCCGATAGGGACCAGGCCCGGGTCGACGGCGCGTTGTGTTCCACGCGCGCCTCAAAGAGATGTCAGCACCAACTGACGGGGTCCGGAAGGGCCAATGCCTGCCGGGGTTGCGGGTTTGTCTGAAAGGGATATCGCGACCTCGGCACACAGGCAACGGAAGGAACACGGGTGGGTTTTAGTCAGTAAAAGTCTGACACGCCCTCCCGCTCCACCCAGAGCGGGAGAAGTTATTTTGATAATTTCCCATCCAAAAAAAAAAAAAAAAAAAAAAGTATGTAGGAAAAGTTCGGCTCAGAATATTGCATTGAAAAGAAAAAGATAGAAAATACGTTTATTTGCAGTTAACATAACGCAAAGATAGAACACAAAACAAAAAAGAACAAGTTGGGGGAAAATATGCGTCACATCCACGCAAAACGACCATCGCTCAGCATAATGCTGCGACCCTATGCGAGACAGAGCTCCAGCGCTGATTTTCAGCGACAGCCGGCGCCCAATTCCATAACACATTTTTTATGACAATCTCTTAAAAAACGAAACCGCCACCCTAATTGCGTAACACACGATCAATCAATCTGAATCATTTTGGAGAATATTGCTAATCCATTGCATCTTATGTTCGAAAAAATTGTCTGCTCAACAACGTAAATAACGCAATGAATAGTGTTGAACTGTCAAAATGAAGCAGATTGTGATTGATCGTGTGTTACGCAATTAGGGTGCAGCTTTGACCTTAGAGTTGGTTTTCGTAGACTCGGATTTTAAAACATACGATAATTTGGCTTGGTAATTATTTATCTTTCAGTCGTCAAGGGTCTAACTGACGGGGTCCGTTAGGGCCAATGCCTGCCAGGGTTGCGAGTTTGTCGAAGGGATATCGTGGCCCCGACACACAGGCAACGGAAGGAACACGGGTGGGTTTTTAGTTTTTTTTGTCAGTAAAAGTCAGATACGCCCGCCCTCCCGCTCCACCCAGAGCGGGAGAAGTTATTTGATGATTTCCAAACATAAAAATAAAAAAAGAAGTGTCTCACGGTCTCAACGAAATTTTATAAAACTGTCTTCGTAACTCCCAGGAAATAATTGTGGCAGTCAATTGTAATTTTTGACCCAATTGCAATTTGCAAGCCATTGATGTTACAATGAAGTGTTATTCTATAATAAATTACGTAACGTCTTGAATGGCATAGCCTCTACAAACTGTTCCTGTATGTTATACTATTTTGTGAGCAATATATATATATTTGTAATCACGTTCTCGAAAACGGCTATAGGTAACGATTTCAATGAAAGTTGCAATATAGGGGTTTACGGGGGCGAAAAATCCATCTACCCAGGTCTCGTATCTGAGAAAATTCGTTTTATCCGTATTTGAAACCGAGTAGAGCTTGGTCGCCCAAAGTTTAGAACAATGGGTACCTTACAATAATTGTCAGACATGGAATTAGTAAGTACCTACTATCATGGCAGGATGGAATTAGTAAGTACCTACTATCACGGCAGCATGGAATTAGTATGAACTATCCTATACTATTAAATTTTCACTAGAACAGAGCTCGGTCGCCCAGGTACTGCCTTTAAAACTCGTTTATATATTTTTCGCCTCATCTGTAAATTATTCTATAATGTCTAAAGTAGGTACCTAAAAATCAATATTGTTTAAAATTTCCATACAACAAATACAATCGAGCTTGATGTATGGAATAGAGTTCGAAGGAACATAACATAACCTTTATTATTATCCTCGACAATTACCATAAGAACAATACCTTTTTCTCGAAGTATGCATATTATGTTAGCTTTGAATCCTCACCACAAAACGCAATATAAAATCGTTGCGATTAATCTTACCGGACGGCAAACGCACTCTCCATAAACAGGCTCTTAGATCGCACAAAACCAGCTACTAGACCCACCATCTTAGTCAAACGGCATTCAATGAACACCATTTGAGCTGATCCTAAAATAACTAAAACAATCTGAATGCAGACCGTACAGGGCTTTAGCCTAACATATAGTATTCCACGGGCATCCAGTACAAGCGATCGCACGCGTGCCTGGAATACCACACCGATTTTCAGTAAACGTTTTAATACAAACAAATTAACCAACAGCACACAACCTACACCTTATTTGCTTAACAATAGAGTCTTTTTTTGTAAAAAAAAAGCAAAATAAATGAAATAGCGGGAAGATGAATATCCAATCAGTTTAAGAATAGGAGATGTATTAGCCAATCATGAAGGAGTAACGCCACATCATCGGCCAATGGTAAACGAGGGTTTTTATGGGTTCTAGTTATTTTGTATTGAGACGGTTGGTCTCCGTTCACTGCATACCGATATTTGCATATTGTAAGCACGATGGTATTCTGTAGGTACACGAGAATATCCAGGAAAACGATGTTGTCATTGAGATTGTTGTAACAGTCAAAATAATGTAATCGCTCCCGAGAAAAGATAATGACTGTGTCAAGTTTATGCAAAAAAAATAAAAAAATATTCACACTTGATAGACAAGTCTCAAACTTGTATTATGATTATTATGAATCAATAGATACATATCTATAATTTATGTTGTCGCTTATTCATCTTTATACTTATTGAATAAATTTTTATATAATCAATAAAAAAAAACATTTAAAAATATAAAAAACGATAGGAACCACACATAATTTTGAATTATTTTCTGTGGAAAAATATTTAAAAGCTAAATCATCAGGAACTATAGCTTAGTTCAACGACATTTACTATAGGTATTCATATTGCACAATTAATACAACTTGCAGGGCTGCATTAAAATTCAAAGTAGGTTGCAACTCATTAAAACCAACGCAGGTACTATTGACACTAAGTCTACATTATTAATCTATTTAAATGCAGTTTAGCTGAATGTTCATTAATTATAAAACCGTGTATGTGCCTATGTATACTTAATTGAAAATTGCATGCATTGCCAAAATTTGTTGTTTTCGAGTTGCTGCGATAATCAGTTGAATAATATAATGAACCCTTTCCAAAAATACTTGCAAACGGGAAGCTGGAATTATATTATTTCAAAAAACAATAAAAAATAAAAAATATATATATTTTTGTCAGTTGGCAGAATAAGCCAAATACGGCAAAAAAAGGCAAAAAAAAATATTGTTCATCAGTCAGAATAAGCCAAATACGGCAAAAAAATATTGTTCATCAGTAAAGTGTGTTTGTCTTTACTTTGTGATATCCCCCATTTATGTTAATTTGTAACATTTTCTACCAGTTTACCTTAGCGTTTATTTGGTTCGAACAAAGACGAAGACGAAAATAAGTGACTGATGTCAAGCTGGATTTTTGCTCCGTGTTTGTCACGCTGTCTACTGCTTACATTCTATCTCTCTCTACTAATGCCACACTAGACTGGCTAATCGATTGCCCGGAAATTAGTCCTGAAAAGCCGGAAAGCTTAGCATAGTTACCGGTTGTACTTAGGCACCTATCAAGAGAAAACCCGCCGTTCTTAATGGTTAATTTGAATGATAATCGGTGAGGATGCATACCTTTTACAATGGTAGCGTCCGAGAGTCCGGGCATCCGGTCAGGCAGTTCGCCCCGGACGACGACCGGCTGAGAAAGTGGAACGATATACACAAATATATCCCTTTTTCGGCTTGCTGCTACGGAAGATTATGATTGTACTATAAATAAAGACGGTTACTTTCATTACAAGAGGGGCACTTATGATATTAGCACTAGAATCTTGTTGTAAATTTTTACATCGGTGGCATTTATCGCTTGTGGGGCCCGAAGCCAACTCGCAGAGGCCTGTTAGACGTTTTTAATTAAACAAAGCGCCAACCGACGATTATCTCTGTACGCACTATGCAAGTGTACCCAAGGATAACCCCCGGTTGGTGTAGGACTATTGCAGGGAATGGAAAAAAAGATATGACTATGGGTTTGGTTAGCTAAAGTGGACTGATTACCTAGAACTATGGAAGTACTCTGGCCCTTACTTGATCAACGTTTTATAATTATATACACGGATAAAATGGTAAGGGTTGACTTGCACACTCAATAATGGGTCGCCAGCATATAGTGACGTATTATTAATACTGTGTTATTGTCACACATCATGTTACATGAGCCGGGTGACAAGGGAATACATTTCCTATAATTTCGATCCGCTTTATACCTACCTGATAGTTGAGGAATTTAGATTACATTGCACAAGACCTATCTGTTGTTGGCAAATTATTATCAGCATATATTTTACCTACTACATACAGTTCTGTTTGAACATGATATAATTAAATATTTATTGTAACTAGCCACATAATTACGCAACACATTTTCGTAAACGATTACGACTAATCTGTTTCATTTTGACAGTTCAACAACATTCATTGCGTTATTTACGTTGTTGAGCAGATTTTTTTTCGAACTTATTAAGTAATGGATTAGCAGTCTGTTTCAAATATATTCAGATTCTGATTGATCGTGTATTACGTTATTCGGGTATGGTATTACGGCGCAGGAATGGTTTCAGGATATTTACACGATGAAAAATAGATGTGACGTCTAACTAACTATCAAAATATTATAGGTAAGTATGGGAGTCGGGAGCTCCTGCCAAGCTTGCTCGTCGTGAAGAAAAGATGTACCGCGGCGCAAGCCCAATGAAAGGACTTTTTTTTCACGTTTTTATTGAGAAATGAATTGAGGGCGCAGGCGCCTTAAAAAATAGCTTACCAAAGAATCTCGATAAATAATTAAGCACGAAAAAAATATGCTAATACAAAAAAATTAGATCGGGTACAAAAGTGATTAGCAATAAAAAACGAAGTGTGTCATAAGGTCGTAAACTCGTACTTGTGTTCGGGGCGCTTCGTGAGCGGCCGACGTCTCGCGAGATTACAGTGCGTTGGCATTAGTTCAACTGAGGATACATGAATGAAAGTGCACTGTTCTTCTGTCGTTCATTAATGCGTCTGTAGCTGCGGAGTTCCGAAGTCATCGACGCCGTAGGCGGATGTCCGTGCTACAAGCTTGATCATTATCTTAATTGTTGCAACTTTGTTCTTGTTGGACATCTGACTTAATTAAAAAGTTTAATGGGAAAACAATCTTGTGATTTATTTCTTCATCGTTTTTTTTGGCATTTTTCTGTGATCTATTTGCCATATTATGAAGTTACTTGCCTTTCTAGCCTTGTCCCACTGCTTGGCGAAGGCGTCTCTCTCATTTTCCACACTCTCCTATCCTTTGCTACAGTAGACTTTCGTTAGGAGTCAAGTTCGTTCCTCCATCTCGTTTTGGTCTGTGTTTGTATTACATTTTAAGGCTATGGTACGCCTCTTGAATTAAGCAACTTCGCAAGTACGGTGCATTCTGTTTGCATTTCATACTGTCTTAATTTTAAGTTTTGTGCTACCCTAATTGCAAGATGCGCTGATTTGGAGGTTGATATTTCGGGGTATTCCTCGAAGCGCACCAACTTTGAAACGCACCAAATGAAGCGCACCATTCAGGTGCGCTAGAACTTCCCAAACCCTGACTTGGATACCTACGCTCCTCTGGCATTTTCTTTAATGAGTAAAATAACACAAGCTTATTCCGCTAATGCACCCCAAACCTTAGATGATGTGATTAGTTTGTTAATCTAATAAGCAGCTAACCCGTTTTATAAGAGCAACAACAATATCTAACAATGGTCCCTGAGGAAGTGAGGACTCCATTCTTAATATTTATTTACTGTCAATTGTGGGTGCAATTAATTATCATTTATTTGAAGAACCGAGTACGTCTCAAACTCAAGTATTCTTAAATTATTTTTAAACTTAAACCTCTTTGTAAAACTACCATTTCAATAATTATTACAATGTTTTTTCTAAAATAAGTACCGAACTGGTCTTCAATTATACTTTTACTGAACAAAAACAAGCGCTGCTGAAAAAGGCGACGCGGCGGCGCAAGATGGCGCGCTTCTTTCCCACGCATGCGCAATGGGAACCCGCGTCGCGCGCACATGTGCTCGTTTACGCGGGAAAACTCGCTGCCATCGTGCGTGTTTTTTTTTTCAAACATATTCGTGTCAAGCTCACGCCATAAACGAATTATGTAAACAAACTAGTCTTGAGGTTAGACAATAAACAGCGTTTTTGTTATAATAAATAGAATTGAACCAATTTGTACCTACCGTACACATCGCTCAATTATTCGTAATACCTATTCTCACCGCACAAGTGCACAGTGAACCATCCATGACCTAACCATCACTAAGAAACGTTTGCATGATATCTAAAATAAATTAATTTTCAAAAGCCAATTTAAATTATAATCAGCAAAAACGCATTTCAATTCCATTTGAATATACAGTAAATATTGCAGCGTGCCATTTTGTTGTATCTCAAAAACTATCTAGACACTTTTTAATGTGATATCCGAAGTATCTCGAGGCCGGCCAGCCCGGGCATCGAACCGGCACCGTTATGGCAACCTGTTCTCTCTCTCATTAGTTCCCTGCGGACATCTTACAATGTAATTGCCATTTATCTTCTGGTTTTAATGAGTATGTAGTACAAACTTTAACAGGACGGTTTTTTGTTACCCTTACTTTAACCGTAACTTTGGTCCGTCACAGTTGAGAAAATGTGAATAGAAATTATCGATACTTATATAATATTTTATTTTAGATATTTTCAATATTGTGTCGGTGTGTTAATGCTTAAAGCATTTTGTTCGTTGCATCGTTGGCATTTGAATCACTTAGGGCCGATTTTTCAATCCTCAGTTAAATCGTTGAATAGTTATCTAGCGTATAAAATTATCTGGCTGTTTATCAGGCGAATAAATATTTTCAATTTTTCAATCGTATAATAACTGAAGAATAGTTATCCGTGGTCTTTGTTAACGAACTTCACACTATGATGTGCAAGCGAGATGCACAGATACAGTATTCAACGTGTGAGACAAGAATAGAAACAAATCGTATTCTTGACATTTTGACGAGATTTCTTATCTTTTGTTTAGATCCACAGATGGTCAGCAATAATGGCGGCCTTTTTTGTTTTTTTGGCTATCTGGATAGAAGTGGGTATGTGTTTAGTTAAAAAGGATCAGTTACAAACAAATTTTCTGTGTGTTAACGGTGTTTTCGACTTGATACTAAAAGTTGAGCGTAGTGGTTTTAAATTGTTAAAATAATGTCGCCCCGAAAATGTAAGTAAAGTGATATTTAAAGATATTGAAAAAAAAACTATCGTCAATTGAATCAAAAACATCAATTTTTTCATCAACACAAGAGCATGAAAACACGCAGAGGCAAAGCACATTAAAATCCCAAACAAAACAAATATCAAAACATTATTTATTCCCTAGAATAACGTACTTAACAGAGGCTTGAAGGGACAGTTAACTTTATTCCTCAGTTATGGGCTTTAACCGTCCGATACTGACTATCTGACTGTTGAAAAATCCAGAATCACGCTATCTACGGAATAAACGCTATTCGATTCTTTATCTGAGGGTTGAACAATCGGCCCTTAAAACGAAAGCATTTCAAAAACGCATAAAATATAAAATTCAAGTGGCTTTCAACCCCAACTTGGATTTCTTGGTTAAAAACATTTTTTCTCGAGGGATCCGATTGAAGTGGGGGCTCATTTAGCTAGGAACACGTGTTAGCCCGCATATGTTCTCGTCAGCTTAATAACGAGCATCTGTGTATCTTGCCTGATATTACACGACAATTATGAAAAACAAGCAAATATTGAAGTCATAAGATTGTAAATGATTACTTTCTAACTCGGTCGTATACTCCTTCGCCCGCAAGAGACATTCAAAATGTTTCAAGATGCAACCGCGTCGATTTGTAATGGTGTTTTATTGGGTATGTTCGTGTCAACTATCGAAGCGTCTTAAATTGGTCGGATTGTAATGTTAGGGTCAGTACCAATTGACCCTATGCAGCTGCCGTTGGTAACGGTCCGTTTTCATGCGTCTTGATGTAAATACTTGTACTTTATTTCAAATATGTTTGTATTGATAGAATTGAATGCCTGATTCGGTGAAAGATTTTATATTATCCTCATTTTTTATCGGCAGGAAATCAAATTGGTTGCTTCTCTCGACCTCTCATGTGATAATGACAGTTTTATCGCTTGGCTTCATTGTAAAACTGTCAGAAGATAAAATTATTATCTTTAACCCTTTGATTTTATCACATGATAATAATAAAACAGAATGCGAGAATATAATGTTTTTTTTTCTATCTAAGAACATGCCAAGAATTATGAAAACATTTGAATAAAGCTTCACGGTAAACTGAACTGTAAAATACGGTGAGATTTTTGAAAACATTTTAGTTAGAAAAGAAAATGCGAGTCGTTGTGAATGTTGTGACATATAAAATTTTGTAAATTTTTTATTTTGTTAAAGCTTATAAATGATTACATCCTTCTTTTGTTTATTGTTTTTTTATCGTATTCTGGTTTATAGTTACACAAGTTCGCTTAAAGTTAGTTCTTAAATTCATAGAGCAGCCTAACTGATCCCTTAGATATGGTCATTTCCATGGGATCAGGTCACTCGAGGTAACTCACTCGAGCTAACTCACTCGAGGTAACAGCCACATATGAGTGAGTTACCTCGAGTGGCCTGTAGCCTTTAAAACGCTCCCAGAAAGAAACAGGCCAACACTGATCAACGAGGAAAAGATGTCAATAATACACTTCAGAATGACACTGAAAACAATAATTGCAAGCAGAACGGAAGCTTACATTGCTGTCTTTATTACTACGCCACTTAATACAGCCACACGCACGACTCATTGGTGATTGCTGAACTGGTAAGAACCGATTCAGGACCAATATGTGTCAATGTTTTTGAATCATCAGCTCAATTGATGGCGTCTATCAATGAGAGGCGTGACACATCGTTCGGCTATTTATTTATACGTATGGCATAATGTCGTATATTAGTAATGAAATATCATAATTGTCAATCCCTTTGTTTGATATGGAGCGGAAGATTTCCGTTTGTACGATCAAGTGAACTATGCTACTGACGTTTTTGTGATAGGGTTTTGTTGAAGCTACAATTGAGCTTTGTTTTGGCCCGGAATTCTTGACAGCTAGGACTAAGACATCTGTGTGAAGTCAAACGCTTTCCCAAGACGGGTTGGCGATATTATATTATTACAGAATATTCTTTCTGACATAAAATAATCATCTTCCTATCATGATACAAAAAAGAAAATATCGAAAAGGAGGAATTTACGTTCGAGTTTTATAGAGTCGAAATTTTCGAGTCATCTTTTTATGATATTTACCAATCCGCCTAAGTTTTTTAAATGAATGATATCTTTATAAATTCTAGCCTGTGTTACTCAGTGATAATATAGCTTTCTACTGGTGAAAGATTTTTGAAATCGGTCCAGTCGTTTTTGAGTTTATTCTTTACAAACAAACAAATATAAACACAAAAAATCAAATCTTTAGAACATTAATTTAGATAGTTAGGACTATATTCAGGAAGTTCGTATTATATACTTACTAATATTATTCCTTAATACTCTTGGCTATATTTGAGCACACGAAACAAACTTCTCTGTTGAAAGAACAAGACCAACATTTAAAATTAATGGAAAATAATGGTTAATAAATATTTTACTCTCGTCTGCGTGGTGCGGCAGGTGGTACAAATCAGCTGGGCTTAAATTGACTCATTTTGGTACTCTTAATTGTAATTTAACCGTTAAAGGCCTGATAAACAACTAATTAACGTGCTAATTGACGTGCTTGAGGGTCACCCAGGGCTTGACCGGTTAAGAGATGGCGGACACGTAATCACCAATGATGTTTGTCATTGGGGCGATTCCTTGTCAATATTCACAAAGTGTTTCATGTTAAAAGTTCCTTTATGATTGCAGCTCTTAAGCTGGAATCATAAAGACGCTATTAACATGAAAGGCAAACCCTAGCTTTGGTAGAGCATATCTACGCCCCAGCTGTCGCTGAAAACCAGCGCTGTGGCTCTGCCTCGCATAGGGTTACAGCGTTATGCTGAGCGATGTCGGTTTTGCGTGGATGTGACCCGAACTTGTTCTTTTTTTGAGTTTGTCTTTTCTTTGCGACATGCTTTCCCACAAATAAACGTATTTTCTTTCTAATGTAACTTTTTTTTTTCTCATTTACCTAAGTATACTTTATTAGCCACAATCAAATGAAATCAATTTTAAATATGTGTACGTATTGAATTGAGTAAACAAAATATCAAAAACTCATAATTTAACAAGCTTAAGGTTTTTAATAAACTAGCTGCATAAATAATTTATATTGTACTTTCGTCATATGCAAACATAATATAGCATATTATAGGAAAAATTTCGTGACGCATAATTTAATAATGGCTCAGATTTATATAAATATTGCATAAACGTTCTTTTCAATTAAACCATTTTAAGGCAGTTTCAAATGTACTTAGGCTAATTATATTAGAAAAAAAAAAAAAATTGGTTCCACACGGGCGGAGGCGCGGACTGCAGCCAGTAAATAATATTGCTATATAAGTAAACAAAAGGTATTGGAAGGTGGTAGGTACCTATTGTTTTATGCAGCAAAAATAATTGCTAATCACCCTTCTGATAAGTATTATTATCATATACTCATAGAATTTTCTTGCTTTTTAGGGTCCCGTACCTCAATAGGAAAAAACGGAACCCTTATAGGATCACTCGTTTGTCTGTCTGTCTGTCTGTCCGTCTGTCACAGCCAATTTGCTCCAAATCTAATGGACCGATTAAGTTGAAATTTTGTACACATATGCATTTCTGTGACCCAAACACGAACGTGTAACGTAAATAAATGAATTTTGAATATGGGGGTCACTTTTAGGGGGTAAAAAAGAAATATAATAAAAAATTGCTTACTGTACCGTGTGACATATAAAATACATTTTTTTAATAATTTTAAAGATATTTAAGAAAATAGATGTTTATTGACCATTTCCCCCCTTAACTCCGAAACTAAAGAGCTTAAATTTTGAAAAATATACAGAAAATAGTTCTATGCTTATAGATTACAGGAAAACCTATAAGAAGTCTATGGTCTTAAAATAACATGGTAAATCACTCAATATTGTGCGTACAAACTTACATTTTCAGTTGGAATGTATGGGGAACATGTTTTTGAACTACAATGTTGAGTTTGTTCTTGGGATCAATTCATCCCAACTACAGAACCCTTCATTATGCGTGGTCCGACACGCACTTGGCCGGTTTTTTCACTGTTATCTTACTATGCAAGATGTGCTACGATCGCCCATTACATTGAGTGTCAGCAGTCAATGGACCGAAATAAAGTTCTGATACTTTGTAAATATTGTGATTACGAGCTCACTGTGTTATGAGAAATTTAAAGAACTCTCTTTTAAATTTAATAATAATAAATAAATAATAACGCAAATAAATTATAATTATTTTTGAAATACACATTTTACGTTCACATAAACAATTTTCCAAATAAAAAATGAACATTACAGAAAAAAGAGTATCGTTGGTGGTAAATAAAAGTTGTCAAATCTATGATAGGGGTCGAGCCTATTGCCATCAACCGGGCACAAATCCAGACTTCGGACTAAGTACTACTGAAAAATTCCAGATAGAAAATCTCGACAGCAAAACTACACCCCAATAGAAAATTGTTTGTCTATACATATTATTATAATTTAAAGTCGCTTTTCGTGTCTGTATGATCGCGTTGTTCTTCTAAACTACTCAATGGATTTTGTTGCGGTTTTCAGTATCATTTAGAGAATTTATTCCGTAACGTTTATGTGTAAAATAAATTATTATTTAACTTACATCCTAACTAATATTATAGGTGCGAGAGTGAGTTTTGTTTGTTACGGTGGCGCGGTGTCACGCTAAAACGGCTGAATGGAATTGGATGAAATTTAGCCCATGGGTAGACCATGACCTGGGTCAGGTTATGGGATACTTTTATCCCACTATTCTCACGGGATCGGGACTTATGCGGGTGAAACCGAGGGGCACAGCTAGTATATTTTAAAAATAACACGTTTTGTAAAGTCATAAAAACTGTTTAAAGCACGTAGCAGCACGCATAGCATGACAACCATAGAAACGGGTTTTCTACGGTTTTTATCGACGGAAGAATAGACAAAATGACAGATTGTGATTGTTTATCTGTCATTTTCTCTATTCTTCCGTCGACAAAATCCGTTTCTATCGTGGTCATGCTAAGCGTGCTGGTCGCTAGTTTTCAAATATTCAAATGGCGGAACTCTTTAAGGAAAATTATTGTGTCCTAGTCTCGTATTGACAATACTATTAACGTTAGGTATGTACATTGTATACTGCGGTTTGAGTTCCAGTTACTATTACATAAATCGTTATTTATACTTGCCGGTGATGTGAGTTTATTCGTGATTTATTATTTGTAGGTAACTAAATGTGGCCACGTGGTTTTGAGAATGAGTGGATGCTTACTAAGTTTTTATTTTAGTATTAGCATGATCTAATTAAGTTGCTTTTATTTTTTGATGGTGTACATAATAAATAATATTCTATTCTATTCTTTTTATGTTACCGACCGAGGGTATTAAACTGAATAGTAATTTATCTGTAGACAGTTAAAAAATAAATTATTTCCATTGACTTGTCAAAAAAGGCCATTTGATTGAAAATGGTCCTTTACTAGGGACTGATCTTTACTGCAAATCTGTTTCTCATTCAGTGTGATTGTGTGTTAAATGTAATTTATGACCTGTCCTGTCCCACATTAAGTTGTAAAATTTTTGCCAATATTTATAAATGATAACCCTAATTGATGAATAAATTAAAAAATTGCAACAAAATAAGTTCTACAGGTTAAGCAAAGGAAGCCAAAATAATTATGTTTAATACTTACTTGCTTAATTATATACTAAACTATACAGGCAAAAATAATAAGTAAGAATCGATTTAAATTTGTTGTTTTTTTGTGTTCTTTGTCGTCGTATTGAGACATCGATATTTCCTGTTATACCATTTTTTAAATAAACTTCGACCAGAGTTCGGCTACTTCGACAGCAGATTTGATTGTGAAGACTCTGACATCAGCTAAACCCCAGGAACTGTCGCACTTCAAAGAAAAGAAAGAGAAGTGCGATGACATAAGGCTTGTAATTTATTGAAAATGAGTTAAGTAATCGAAAATAAAAACAAACTAGTTCTGCATTCAAATAAGACGTGCTTGTTATTAATATAAATACTATTATATATCATTAAGTTATTCCAACTGAATAGACAGCTGTGCTGCTGGGGAGTTTGTTGCGCCACTTCTTCTTCCCAGCTAACGCACTAGGAAGTGGTGAAGGGTGGGCGTTTTTGGGCGACTCTCTTGTGTAATTTTGACGTTGGAAAAGTGCTGATTGTCAGCCTAGTTTGAATAAATGACTTTCTTTTTTTTAAATTGTATTTAAAATACTAAAGTACGTTGATATTTAATACATATATTTTGGAATGGAACACAAGGTAAAAGGTTAGTTTACCGTTAATTTGTATTGAGTTTTTTTTTCAAGACGTGTTTTGGTAGCAACTAAGTTCTGAGAAATATGTTTAAGATTAACATTTTTTTTTCCGCTACCACGAACTATAAAATAGATTTGCCAATTTTTAACATTTTCCTCTTGTCAGCGCCTTAAACAAAATGTAGGTGTCGAGATCGAATCGTGATCGTTGCAGTTACGCAAGCCGCTCGCAATCACAATTAATTCATAAGACTAGCGGACGTGTTGCGCAGTCGCTTTAGCGTTCACATGGTCAAGCTTTAGGGATCAATGAGCAATAATATTGCTCAAAATTCCTAATACCCCCCGTCTATATAGAAGTTTAATTTCAAAATGATGCTGCAATATTTTGAAATTAAACTTCTATATAGACGGGGGGTATTAGGAATTTTTCTGTCCCGAAAAAGCGTTACGGCCGCGTGGAGGGGGTAGACGATATATCGCGTGGTGAGAGGCGGCAGCGGCGGAGGGAGAGAATAGATTGGAATATGAAGTTCTTATATCATATTTTAGTTACCATAAGCCGATTGTATCTTTCATTGATTATAACGCAGATGAGCCGAATGAAGATTGATGACGAAATATGTGCATTTGTTAATGTTCCTTTGTATGTGTATAATTTTAGAGTAGACTATGGATGTCTTTTTTGGTTCCGGATTGAATTCAGTTTTTTTTTTATTGATAAAATAAAATATGTTTAAATAAAAATGCATTTATTAAAATGTACCTAACCTAACCAAATCATAATTTGCAGTAAACCTGCGAAAAAAAAATAGAAATGTGTGCTGGGAGACATATAGTAGAAGTGAAACTTCAACGGACAGGTGGAAAAACGAATGGCAACGGACAAGTGGAAAAACGAATCGCAACAAAAATTTACTTGAAGTTTTACGGGCAGTTTATTAATGTACTTGTCCGTTGAAGTTTCACTTCTACTATGTGTCCCAGCACACATTTCGATTTTTTTTCTGACAACCGTTTTTACGAGGGAAAAGTACGAATCGAACGATAATTACGAATGCGAGATGTGCAAGATCGCCTTCCAATCGTTTAGAAAATCTTTGGCTATTAATTTCTAGTTACAATCTACCAATTGCGTGATATTAGATATCGCGTTTGCGTACTTCACATCCCTATAATTTATACTGTGCGCTGATTCTTACAATATTTAAACATCTAGAACTAGTAAGCTGTAAGAACATGTTATTATGCGTATCCGTTTACATGTTACGAGTGCATAGTTTACGTGTTTCCGTCACGAGAGGATAGTTAGTAAGCGGTGTAATCAATGGAATTTAGATTTACTATTACGAGTAGTGCAATATACAAATTAAATTAGTCATAATTGTTCTTTCATATTGTACCATCAAAGAAGTTCATATCGGACCAGTTTCAAAACAAAATCCCGTGAACAAGATAGACACATCTGTTACCGGCCCGGTGCTATAGCCGCCGAGCGCTGCAAGCAAGAATAGTCCTTACAGTGGTTAGATATGAACTTCTTCGATGGTACCTATTCATCATCTGCTTAGCCTTGTCTCAAATAAATACCAATACCCTAGTTACTGGGTATCGTGTTACCCTAGTAACTAGGTTGTGGAGGTCAGATAGGCAGCCGCTCCATGTATCTAAATTCAAATTATTTTATTTCACATAAACCTACATGGGCACGTATGGAACGTCAGAAGCTAGGTGCACGGTTCCAATTGGTCGTTTCCTATGGAGAAGAACCGGCAAGAAACTCCACATTCCACGTTCTATTACGAAAACCCCAAAAATTACTCACTTTCTATAAATAATCAATCGTTATATAGTAAAAAGTACGTCAAGTTAGTCGATTAGTAAAAAAAAGAGCCGTGAGGCCATCTCGTAGGGAGCCAGGCAAGCGTGACCGTACAATGGGGCCGCGTGCGAATTGCCCGCTAGCTGATTACTGTCGAACCGGTCGCTATACCAAAAATTCTACTACATAAAGTGCTTCTGTGACTACTCCCGACCACTTTAGACTTTTTGTAGTACTAAGTTGTGAAGGCATTGCCAAAAGCATTCAAAGTCAAAGTCAAATCATTTATGTCAAATAGGCACATAAAAGGCACTTTAGAAGAAAACTTTAGTCAACATTTACAAGAAAATAAAATTGAATTAAGTTGTCCCTTCTAAAAGGTAGTTTCATGTGGAGAAGAATGGGCAAAAAACTCACACAGTTACCTACTCTTTTAAATAGTTTTACAATATTTTGTATACTAATAATAATTATATAATTTTAGCTTCGTGGGAACACATGATTTTTATACACTACAGTAGGTCTCCTCTCACCTCTACACTTCTTAGGGTCTTGCTTGGTTTAAAATTATTGACTTTGGGACTAACTTTTCAAAAAGGTATGAAGCTAGCGGTCAATAAAAAACCTTTGCTAGTTTACAAAACAATTTTTTTTTCGGAGTCCATGACGTTCCCCTTTCAACGTATAGGTATTAAGAAAGAAATAAAGAAAGAACAAGTGGGACTTGCATAGGAAGATCACAAAACAAACTAAACACAACACACTAAGTACACTGTAAGTAGGTACTATTATATTTTATTAATTCCGCGACAGTCAACTACTAGCTAATTCTTAGTCGATTTTAATGAACGTCGCCTCTCTATTTATTGGATTATTCCAGAATTTCCTGGTCGTCTCATTGATGAATCAGTCCAGCTGATTGGAAGACAGTGTTACGACTTAGAGGACCAATCAAAATGTATCTAATTTCAAGGCATAATTGCAAGACATCCGCAGTACACTGCTTTAAATTTAACTAGCTCCTGCCCGCGATTTTATCCGCGTGAAATTTCGGGCCCTGACCCACCGCGTCGCATCGCATCGCCCGCCCTCGCTATTACTTCGTTTGCGCTTAGGGTTCTTTCAGACTTTTTTTCTTTTTGCTCGGCTCCTAAGGGTCGTAGCGTGATGTTTCATAGCAGCATTCCCCTGTTTCATAGCCCAATTCTTGAGGAAGGTTATACCTTCCTCAAGAATTGGGCTATCCAATGCAAAAATAATTTTTCAAATCCATCTGTTATTTCCGGAGATAACCCCCTACATACAAACAAACAAATTTTACGTCTTTATAACTTTTATTTCAGAAAATTTGCTTGATTTTTTAAAATAAATATAAGCCTTTCAATTATGATAATTTTTTGTTGTGCCATTTTCAGTATTGTTTACTTAGTTTCAGAATGACTCTTATTTCAGTGTGGCTCTTTGCAAAGGCCTCCTCTAATAACTTCCTCTGATTCCTATCCCTCGCAACTTCTACAATTTGGACCCGCTGTGAGCTTTAATTCCTATATTTTGCATTGTCTTCCCGTGCACCCTTATTGCGTAACACACGATCAATCATAATCTTAATCATTGGAAGGGTATTGCTAATCCATTTCTTCATATGTTCGAAAAAATTGTCTGCTTAACAACGTAAATAACGCAATGAATGTTGTTGAACTGTCAAAATGAAACCGATTGTGATTAATCCTGTGTTATGCAATTAGGGTGCTGTTCCCTTTGCCATCTTTAGGGGTTCCATTCTGTCACAACTTCACTCCACTTGTCTTGAGTGCCTTTAGATTTGTTTTAATATAGCACTTCTATTTATCAGTACGTTTGAATAAAACAAAGACAGCATGTGTTGTTGTATGTTCAATTTTAACGGTGGGAAATTAAGTTTAATAACTGGTTGGTTTTAACTCGGTGCCCATGGGCTTAATGCGTGGTTCTTCACACAATTAGATCAGACAGCTGTGCGGCTGGGGAGTTTGTTGAGCCACTTCTTTTTCCCAGTTAAAGTACTGGTGAAAGTAGGTGGTTTTGGGGAACTGTCTTATGTAACTTTGACGTCAAACCGAGCTGATTCTCAGCCTAGTTTGAATAAATTACTTTAGGTTTTGATCAGTTTCTTGATTGATACCTTCAAACAGTGCTCACTGCAGACAGACTAGGTACCATTCTATAATCTTAGCGAAGGTTTAGGCAAAGCTGTACCTATAGAACACCCACATTTCGCCAAGTCCCGTGTAACAGGCGGCGAGCCTGTTGCCATCAACCGGGTACAAATCCAGACTCCGGGCTGCCACTGAGGAATTCCTGATGGAAAAACCCAATAGCACTATGCCTGACCTGGGAATCGAATCCAGGACCACTCGTTGAGCAGTAGCGCTTGGGACCACTGGACCAACGAGGTAGTTTTCAAAACCTTACCTATGTTATACTGGCGTAAACAAAACCTGTTTTGTAACTGGGCAGAAGGGATTGCATTATGTTAGTAAGTAAAATATGTGTGCAGTTTCCTAATATAAACATAAATAGGTATAAGATTATAAAGGACCAGTACTCTAATTGCGTAATATACGATCAATCAGAAACTGAATTGTTTTTTAAAAAAATTGCTAATCTATTGCTTCATAAGTTCGAAAAAAAATCTGCTCAAGAACGTAAATAACGCAATGAAAGTTGTTGTACTGTCAAAATGAAACAGATTAATCGTAATCTTTTACGAAAATGTGTTGCGTAATTTGATAGCAGGACCAGACAAGGTGGTCCTCCCGAGTTAGATCTAAAGTAGTTAAAAGAACAAAGTAAGTAGTCTGAAGAAGTTCTAAACAAATAAGTTGAAATAAAATAAACGTAGAAATCAGATCGTTTTGTATATTAAAACCTTCGAATAATGTATGAATATGTTCGATGTAATGTTTTTAATAAAACATTGTTTACATGTAGGTACAGTCGTACAGTACACTGTTTTCTCATCATGTGTCGCGCAAGTACCAACCATGTGTATATTATTTCATCGTATATTTATGTTACGTAGGCTCAATAGGTCGACAAACAATCCTATTGTGTAGATGGCGTATAAGTTTTTAAATTGGAAGATTTGTTGAATAAGAGAATGAAGTAGTTTTTCTACAATTCCGATTTTTGCGGTGAGATTTTTAAGGCTCGACGCGCGCGACACCTTGAAGTTTTCTTAGAAATTGTTGAATTAGAGTCGCGTCGCGCTGTTTATCGCGCCTGTTTGCAGGAGTCTTTATTCATGCTACTTTATAGAGTACCTATATACATAACGAATTGTTAAGATACTTCTTACCAGATCGTCCAACAGTCAACTAAGAGCGTTTATCCTAAAAGTTGGCAACGTCGCAAATAGCTGTCAAATATTTACCTATTTTGATTAATTTGGCAATGTTACTGTATGGAAATATGAAATGTGGCTAATTAGCGAACAAGAATATGGATTATGAAATCCAATAATTAATATCGTAACATCGAATATTTAGTTTTAGACGTAATAATAATATTTGGAAACTTTCCAAATGCCTTTTTTGCACCTAAAACGGTTACAACATCAAATTCAGTGTTATAATTGCAATTCATTATTAATATTCTAGTTCGCTAGTTAGACACATTTCATATTTCCATACAGTAATATTACCAAATTAATCAAAACAGCGAAATAATTGACATCTATTTGCGATGTTGCCAACTTTTAGGATAAACGCTCTTAAATCATCTCTTCTAAACTTGAAGTTGGTGTAGTACGACCACATCATGAGATTATACTACAGTTCGCTTAAGAATCGTCAGGAACCATAATTTTCACATAATTGTCGTTAGTAATGTCTCATTTGCATTTGTCGCATACGCAATCTACGTACCATAATACCATTTAGTTCAAGGAACACAAGAGTAGGGTGAACATAACTTTAGATAAACTGAGACGTTCCTGTGGCGGAACAAAACTGTTGACGATAAAATGTATCTGCATTATGTCCAGTGAACCGGTTAATTGGTCTTTAGTAACTTCCTTGATAATTTACTAAGTATATTTTTTATGAACACAAGTTATGAACACTTTAATATTGGCAGCAAAGCCCACATTGCACGTAGACAATTATGTAGACTTTTTAAGTATTTTAGTGATAAATTACAACTTAACAATTATTATTCATTTAATATGGTCCACCGAATCACTGTTTGATATTTTCTTTATTTTATTTATTTGGTTTTCAATAGATTAACTTTGGAATTATTATAGTAGCGATATTATACCAATATAAACTATTATTTCAAACGAACTGCCTACTTACTTACAAAAGAACGAAGAACGAGCGAACGAGGAGGTACGTTTAAGAACTAACTGTAACCTAATTACGTAATACACGATCAATCAGAATCTGAATCGTTTTGAAACAGACTGCTAATCCATTGCTTCGTACGTTCGGAAAAAAAATCTGCTCAGCAACGTAAATAACACAATGAATGTTGTTGACCTGTCAAATAGAAACAGATTAGTCGGAATTGTCAACGAAAATGTGTTACGTAATTAGATAGCTGGTTTGCAAATTTTCCTGAGTTTTCTTGTTTCTGCAGCAACAAAGACGACCCCGATTACTTATATAATTAAAATCATTAGCCTTTATGACCGGAAAACACAACTTTAATGAAGTAGCTAACGCATTACACTGAATGCGACCTCACTTATTATTGTTTTTCTCGTCTAGGTATTGAAACGTTTTAACAACTCATTTCCATCTGTACTTTATCATTGTCTTATTAACAAGTTCTTGGGTATTTTTCAACCTGACAACAACAATAAAATTTCAGTAAGTAAGCGTAGCATTGTGTAGTTGTATAATTTTGGTCGGCAATAGATGCACCGGTGAAGCTGGACACAGGCTGGACATGAACCAATGTAGCGGCGACGTAGTTAAAAGATGCCCATCCATATATCAATATCACCCGTCTCTCTGCTGGTCCATTGCCTACTCAAGGATGCATATCCGGTATGGCTCGCCATCCTTCCTTATCCTAAGGGCACTTTCTACCATTACCGTGCCACCCGGTCTACTCCCTTATATGCAATGACCTCTGTAGCCCCATGCAACATGAGGCTCCAGGGGCTAGTGCAAATCATGGGGTTCATTCGATTTATCGAGTCTGGTTAAACCACGCAGGGATCGGTGCAATTCATTCATTCGTTCATTCCTTAGAGTCGGTAATATCCTTCTAAGGACCACGGTCATGGAGTGTCTACTATAGAAGAACTTCATATCTAAGCAGTTTGAAAACAAAATCCCGTGAACACTATGACCACATCTGTTACCGCTCCGGTTCTATAGCGCCCGCGCGCTGCAAGCAGAAATACTCCTTACGATGTATAGATATGAACTTCTTCGATGGTACATGACGATACTGACGATACGTTCGGTATGGTCCCCGTACGAGTATCATCGGAGTGGTACTAGCGTAACGCTATCTGACTCCACTCATACCTATGTTTAAATCGTGATGGAAGGCGATGACTTTGCTTATACAGGGCTTGTTATTTTTTTTGTTATTTGGTTCTGTTTTAATTTAAAATTATGTTTTTGTTCATTAGACATTAGTGTTTACTGTGAGCTGCCGTGAATGCAGTAACTAGATTGAATTAAGACTGGTCTAAGAAGAGAAGCATCTAAGATTGAGACACACATTTTCAATATTATGGCTAAGTTGGAAGAGTTGAAGGCGTTCCGGAGAGAAAAGGGAAAGGAATTAATTTGATAGACAAAAAAGCACAATTTAACACTAAACGTAACTCAAAAAAATATGGAGATAAAATCTATAAATAAAAATAACAATTTGTTTATGATTTGAACGATTTCTCTAAACGATCCCAGTATAATTTCGACGATAATCAAGCTCCGTGAGAAACTTATAAAAATAAACTTGTATGTCGGAATTTTATATCATTTATAAGAGATAACAGAACTGAATAATTAAATAAAGTGGGCCGAGAGAATCAGATGTTTTGGTAATCGTTGGTATTAAAAGATTATAACTGTGGTTTTTGCACCGAAATATCGACTTTTTTACTTGCTGTTTTCTTCAATCTCGTAGAAACGTACAATGGCTGTTTTACAGTTTTCTTCCGGAGTAGAAAGAGAAGAATGCGACAAAGGTGAATAAGGTGACGATTTCCCGAAGAAATTCTTTGATAAAAAACAACAATTATCTAAAAAATGCAGTAGGATTATCTCATGAACTCAGTCACAGTTGCTTGTCAACGTTTAAGTTCATTTATTATCTTTATTCATACAAAAACACAGAAACATACCTGTACCCTAATTATTGTGTAATAGGTACACGATCAATCAGAATCTGAATCGTTTTGAAACAGATTGCTAGTCTATTGCTAGATAGTTTAGATTAAAAAATCTGCTCAACAGTGTAAATAACGCAATGAATGTTGTTGAACTGTCAAAATGAAACAGATTAGTCGTAATCGTTTACGAAACAGTGTTGCGTAATTAAATAGCTGATCTTCCATGTTTCCCGTGTACCTTATTATATAAATTTGATTCTCATAAGCACGCAGCTTTCATGAGACTACTTTAGACACACTTAATAAAATTATACTCAATATACCGTATCTAATACAAAGAGATTGATGTTCAGAACAGCCAACTCTTTATAATCCATCAAAGAATTACTTGTGTAATTACTCTTCTAACTAGATGTCATTATTTCCATTCGTTATCATCATTGTGTCAAAGTTGGTCATGGCACAGAGGCGTTACTTTTTGTTCTTTCAAATCATTAGCCGCATTTGTGACAGCACGCGAATGTCCAACGAACGTTTTTTCAATTCATATCAATTACTAAAACCTCGTCCTTGAAGGTTAACAGATACAGCAAGAATTATTTGTAGTGTTTTATTCGTTTTGTTCGATTGAAACAATTTTAAAAACGTTTTATTTTAGAGCCCGCTGTTTTATCTGTAATAGCTTATTAGCATGGCTAAAGGGGCCCTTACTTAAATCACCCAAGCATAGAGACACAAGTATATTTATGACAACTCCCTTTACACGCTCAACTTGTGAAGTTATAATAGTGACACACGGGCGGAGCTGCAAACATGATATTCTGTTAGCATAACGATTGATATAGTACGGGATTACAGGATGGCATCGTGTGGTATCGAGGTTGGCGAGTAGGAGACGTCACGCTCAGCTGGCCAGGCGTCACGGGCTACCGAACTCCCCCTTCTCCCCGTCTTCGGAAATCTTCGGCTGGGTTCGGCGGTCTTCGGCTCCCAGATCCCAATTCCTTAGGTGCGCGCACGCTGGGTGACTCAACTAATTATTGAGATCTATGGGTGTAATGATATCACGGGGTCTTTATTGTTTTATTTTGTTGTAATTGGTCTGTGCTCGGCGTGTGATTAGTCATCTAATTATAGGTCCAAACAAATGTTTAGTTCCAGAAGTTGGTTGCATTTAAAGAAGGCTATTTATTCATTTCGAACGACTTTGTACAAGAAACAAATTTTTGTACAAAAAATCTATTAACTTTTTCTAAGTAAGTTGGCTGTCGTTTGTTGGCGACGAACGTTTGTCGTATATAATTTTGGTCATAATACTACGCTGACACTGTTGTCAGTTGGCTCAAATCATTCGTCCAACACATTACTAAAGGTTTTTATTTAGTGGGCATTGTTCTCTACAGCAATAATGTAACAAAAGTTTCAATGTGTGGATCATTGTACTGTGACGTAATAAAAACAAAACTTGGTGCTTGACATTGTTTTAAAAAATGGGAGCCCTGTGATCCCATACGAGTCACTGTGGTATGTGGTGGGCGTGCACTATTCAGTGCACGGGAATGACTTTTGTTTACATTAATATTAAGAGGTCTAAACGTGACATAAGATTTTAATGAAGTAGTTCTGTGACCTTTTTTCATAGTGCAACGCTTACAGACGTATGTCACATAGCAAGTGCTCTTGAGTTTGACGTTTTCAAAACAGTGATCAAGTAGGTAACATGTGACCCTAGAAATGTCTACAAAAAGGTTTCAGTTTTCTAAACATTGGCACATTGGGAGGAATTGTTTCGCATGGAGACTTCGCGGTGCCAATATCGTATTCCACGTGCCATATTTTAGAGCCGGCGACGTTCACCTCGAGATCCCAATTAAATATTAGTCATAATTAAACATACCATCTGAGCTTGTAATGATCTTGAGCACTAATTTGTGGATGGACAAAGTATCGCACTAACATACTCTCAATACCTACTGAAACAACTTTTGGTCCTTTGTCCAAAATATCTTACTGATTTGCGTACCAAATAGCAATACAACTGAATATTGAAATATCTAAAAGCATTTATTTAGATTTAACATTTTAATTTTTCTGTGAGTAAAAATTTTTATGGCTTGTAAATCCCCTTTTTATTTCCATAATTTTATATTGACTTCGGCTTGGTGATTCGAAGAGGTATATTATGTGGAATAAATGTAATAGTCTTTGTCTATCTAAAAAGCCTGTTACTAATTCTATTACTACCAATCGCAAGTGTAGATGATTGGAGGTGTTAGATCACACCTGCAATCATCTACACTTGCCACATTTAATCGTTTCCACGACCGCTCTGCCAATAGCGAAGCGAAGACGAAGAAGAAGACTAAGCTCGATAAGCCTGTTGGTTTCCGCACAGGTTCTAGTTTGTATGGAGCAGCGTTACATCGGCAACAAAACTGCTCCATACAAACTCTTTCCTTGCACTAAAAGTACGAAGGAAATTAGGTTCAAATGTCCTTCTAAAAAGTACCCTGAAGCGTTCCATTTCACATGCAATGACACGCGTACCACTAATTAGATTATCCTACATCGTGGAAACTGTG
Organism: Agrochola circellaris; assembly: GCA_914767755.1. Classification (NCBI taxonomy): domain Eukaryota; kingdom Metazoa; phylum Arthropoda; class Insecta; order Lepidoptera; family Noctuidae; genus Agrochola; species Agrochola circellaris. The sequence goes on from OU611840.1 coordinate 5,200,639, forward strand.
TCATTGTAATCATTGGGCTAAGCTAATGAGAGAAACAGAGATATGTAATGTCAAATCTGTCTGTTCGTAAAATATAACATCCCTTAGGTATAATCATTTAAATCACGCGCACCATAAATGTTGCAACATCAAGTACTGAGAAATCTCAATTTTCACATAATAACAAATTATTACACTATATAAGTGTGTAATATGCTGTAATACAATAGAAAAAAAACGAAATAAGCAGAGTTTTCAGTTCCCCCGGCGACTAATATACGTATTTATGTAATTTTGCAGTGGTTTGTCATTTTAGTCTAATAGTTCTATAATGTTAACTTAATTCGTTAATACTGAGGAAGACAAGATTTGAAGAGCCTTCAATTTTTATATGCTACTTCAAGTATTCACTGCAGTTGCCCATAATTATGTAGACGAAGATCTCGTACGCGCAGCAGAGCTCGCAGGCTAATAAACAGTAGTATGGTTTAGAAAAACTAAAAAGACCATGGGTCAAAAAAAAATGAACTTTTTGTAAATAACTGCATACTTAATCAATGTTAACATCTCTGGGGAGATTAACATGTCGACTTCAGATAGAAGACAACAACGTAGAGGCAAAGATTAGTACAGAACTCCGCAAAATCATTTAAATAAAAAGCGACTCTTGCTACGATACAATAAACTGCAATTTAGGTCGCATAGCGTTAATTACCTACAGTTATATTCACCTAGAAGATTCCTCTCTTTCTATCACGTAAAGCTCATCACAGACATTGAAGATAATATATATTATAGCGCTTAAAAATTCTTTAAAAATCGTATAAGGTACTCGTAACATATATATTATCCATGTGTCCATTAAATTGTACGGTGAGCGATATGTCGAAGATAATATATATATATAGTACATTATCTTCAGTTTGTGACGACTTAAATTCTTATATCTTATAACTACGTTACGCCCATGCGTGAATTCAATAAGTCGAGCCCGCCATACCATCGAAGAAGATCATATCTAACCACCGTAAGGACTATTCTTGCTTGCAGCGCTTGGCGGCTATAGAGCCGGGCCGGTCACAGATGTAGTCATCGTGTTCACGGGATTTTGTTTTGAAACTGGTTAGATATGATCTTCTTTGATGGTACCTATTTCTAAGCTTCATGCGGAGTGTCCCGTCTGTATCCATCTGTGGCAGAGGTAGGAATTGAATCTAAAATAAAATTCCAACTAGAAGGACCAGAATTTCATAAATTTTCATTCATTCAGAACTGTACAATAGCGATGAGTAAACTGTACTACACTCGTAATACTAATAATTTAATTGAAATGGCAATGAACACGCTACACATAGAATAAATGTTAGACGAACGTTTCTATTCGGAATTGTCATGAGGACATTAAACTGCTTAACTTACAGATAGCTCTTCATTTAGTCTAAAACAAGTTAAATCGAAAAACTTCATGACCACTACATTAAACTGAACAACGAAATGATAGTGGCACTTGATTTATAAGTGGACAAAATATTGAATGGATATAATAATGTAATAACTCCTCGACTGCCTCGTTGTTCTTGGGTTCGTTTTCCAGGTCGGACAAAATGTTATTGGGTTTTTCTTTCTGGAATTTCTCAGTAGCAGCCCGGAGTCTGGATTTGTGTCCAGTTGATGGCAATAGGCTCGCCCTATTACATGGGACTTAAAACGTAACCTCTGCCCAACCCACGTGGAAACAAGACGTGATGTTAGGTAATGTAATTTAAAAAAAAACACAAATTAAAACAATTTGCTCCGAAATGCAGCTGCATGATGTTCCTTTTGATATAAATGGTATGATTAAGATATTTGCATAGTACTTGTTCAAGTCCTGTTTTTGCCCTTGCAGCATCTCATTGTGCGCCACAATTAATAACAGCTGTGGCCGATGTTATCGTCTATGGGAAAACTGCGCAAGAGTCGTTTAAACCAACCGCTGATACCTTGGATTCATAATGTTTGTTTTGTTTTATGGCGTCTTTCGTTACTTAGTTAGTGTGTTCAGCAGATGTTGAGGTCGGAGGACCACGTTAGATATGGTGGTAGGACGAGGGAAATGTTTGGGTATCAAATAGCATATTTTAAATTCCCCTACAGAAGAAGCCCGTCTTAAAATTCAATAGTAATTTATTCAAACTAGGCTGAGAATCAGCACTTTTCAAAAGAAACTTCTTTACATAAGAAAACACCCACACTTCACCACTTTACCACCTTCGCCGCTTTAGCTGGGAAGAAATGGCGCAAAAAAAACTCCCCAGCAACACAGCTGTCTGTTCAGTTAGAAAAACTTGATTCTATACAATAGTACATAAGCAAAATAATTAAATTATGCAACATAATACATTAAATTAAATTATTTGCTATATGTCAGCTAGCACATGCCAATATACCAAGAAAAAACATCGAAATCTATACTTAAGCGAAAACGTGGGGAAAACCTGGATGAGACTCACAGACCAGGGAAGCATGGCACAATAGGAAAGAGGCTCGCATCGATGTCCCTTTTTTTTTTTTTTTTTTTTTTTTTTGGATGGGAAATTATCAAATAACTTCTCCCGCTCTGGGTGGAGCGGGAGGGCGTGTCAGACTTTTACTGACTAAAACCCACCCGTGTTCCTTCCGTTGCCTGTGTGCCGAGGTCGCGATATCCCTTTCAGACAAACCCGCAACCCCGGCAGGCAGACACCCTATAAACTCAGCAGATTATCAAGTTAAGATTTTAAAAACATGGTGACTTTGGAAACTTCGTTACTTACACAAATGCAATCAGTCACTTACTTATGTACCTAATATAATATAATACGCAAAATGATAGGAGCCATTGATATTGATACATAGAATTCCTCTTATTCTAAGAATCATAGGTAGTTTTACACACAAGGTGAATATGTAATGATAATAATATGTTTACTGTTATTGTTATTATTTTTGCATTCTTATTATTAACAATAATAATGCATTTTATGGAATGATGGCCTTATCTGGACATCCGAGTTATCAACATCTCTTGAACACTCTTCTCAATTTCGAATGAGGAAGATAATTCAAATATTATGTAGGGATACCTACAAAACTAACTATATTACATGACAAACAGATATAAGTAGTAGGAATTATGTTATATTCGTGGTAGTTACTGGAAATAGTTAATTGTAGCAACAAATCTAAGTACACTATTTAAGAAAAACCTCTTAAACTTTTTATATTTCTCTTTTTAGTTGTGGTACCTACCTCACAAAAAATCGGATACCACTACCTGCTATGTAAATAACAGTGACAGGAACTTATTATAACATCGTCTTTATAGACCTAGTGAGAAAAATACGTATTATTGAAGCTAACTCAGAAACTACCCAAACAAAGTTAATAAAATTTATATGGGACCACCGCGCAAGCTTTCTCTACTAAATGGAAACATATTTTTAATCGGTTGTCAATTGACGAAAATATCTAGTGAGGTACAAAAAAATTATAACATACTCTACGAACATAGAACCTCCTCCTTTGCCGAACCCAGCCGCCACGTTACATTTTTCAACATTGTCGAAAGAAACATGGAAAATAACACTTGTAGATAACAGCTGACAATAGATATGATTATCATATACCCGTGCATCTACTTGGATGCAGTTGTGTTGATATCTACTGCATTTGTTTTGATAGCTATCGTAACGTTATTAAGATCATAAAAATGGGACATTTTCGATGGGCAAGACATGTCGAAAGAATAGACGACACCAGAGCACCCAAACCGTAAACCGGGTGGTGGTCGAAGAACTCGAGGCCGGCCTTAGCTCAGATGGTTGGATACCGTATATGAAAAATTAAAAACTATTGGGGAGAAAAATTCGGGAATTGGTCACAGGTCGACCAGGCTTAGGTTCACCCGCGGTAAAACCATAGATGATGATTTATTTTGATATAAAAAAGTATGATATTATGCATTTCTGAACGTCATATTAAATGTCAAAGGACTCAAATGGAATTGAAGAATGGCTTCTACTTTACAACAAAATGGACGTAAGAGAAGATTTAACTAGAGTGGTAAAATAAAATATTGCGGAATGCAATAAGACGGCTGGTCCTTCCATCCACCATCCACACACAATGCCCAGCAAAGCTTAGGAGGAGCGCTTACTCAATTAGTGTTGATGCTAAGCATTCTGCACTGCTCGTTGTGTAAACTGAGCATGAAGCTATGCGCAAACAAAACAAAAAACACACAGGTTTAGGCCCTCTTCTTCTACGAAGTAACTGGAAATACTTGGAACGTAAGCAAGGTATATTATTTAACAATAACTATAAAGCAAATACAGTTAGCAACAATATTGAAAAATCCGAGACGACTCAAGTATTTCAGCATTCGAGTAAAAAATTAAAAAAAATCCAGGTTTCGAGTAGGTTCGTGTATTTAAGACTAAATTACATTCGTAATGATTTAATTGAAAATATAGATTTTCTGCCTGACCGTACAAATGACCGTCATCTGGTATTATTATTCGGGTTGAGATGACTCGGGCCGAGCTGTCACTGACCCTAATTTTCTTCTCTTCGTTTTTTATTTTTATTCGAAAATGTAGATTATAAATATATTTTAGTGTTAGATTGTTTATTGTATTTAAGATTTATCAAGTGCACCTAAATATAATAATATTACTGCAAAATGTAAAAAAAAAAACTTTGTATACAAAATTGGATTTTTATTTTAATTCAAATACGTCGACAACGGAATAACGACTTAATAGATAATATTTAATATGTACATTGTTCACTAACCAACGCGTTACAAGGCCAACATTCATAGATATGTATCTACACTTTAGACTACGTATAATAATAGTATATTTTACAATGAGTATTTTGTGGCATAAAACACTTTATTGAGATCACAAATCCAAGGATTATTTTTAAGGTTGGATTGCTCAAGTGTCTGTTTTTTGCAGTTCTATTTTAGTTACTGTTTTCTGCTGTTTGAGGTTGAATGTAATTAGCTTACTGAGAAAACATAGTTTTCCTCGGAGGTTATAGGGGCAGGTAGTCGTTTCGCGTGAATCCACAAATAGTAGCCCACAGAATATATAGTAAAATAATCTTCTTCTTCGTTGTATCAATGACTCCTTTTGTATATTTTTAAATTAGCTCCGAACAGAATTCGGCCAGTTCGACAGCCTTATCGTTAGCCTCTCTCAAAAGGTCTTCCATAATGCAGGTTTTCCAAACTCTGGGCACGCCACAATTGTGGCGATAAGACCCCTCTTTGAGGAGTGGCTAGAGAGGCGCCACGGCGGCGTCCTCACCTTCCGCCTGACACAGGTCCTCACCGGACATGGTTGTTTCTGGAGGTTCCTGTTCAGGATAAAGCGGGAGGAAACGCCCGGGTTTCACCACTGTGTGGATCGCCCGGAGGACACGGTGGAGCATACGGTGGAGGTCTACCCAGCTTGGGCGGAGCACCACCGTGTCCTCACGGAGGCGATCGGCGGCGGCGATCTCTCGCGTCCGGCCCTGGTTCAGGCCATGGTCCGGAGCGAGAGGGCATGGGAGGCCGTCACCTCCTTCTGCGAAGCAGTAATACTTGCGAAGGAGGAGGCGGAGCGCGCGAGGGAGAGGCAAGATTCGCGCCCTCGCGCCCCTAGTCGCCGCAGGAGACGCCCCGGGCGTCGGGAGTCGAGAGCCGACTTCCGGCCACCGTAGGCGCGGGCTTGCGGACGGTGAGCAATGGGTAGCTCGCCGTCCGATAGGGACCAGGCCCGGGTCGACGGCGCGTTGTGTTCCACGCGCGCCTCAAAGAGATGTCAGCACCAACTGACGGGGTCCGGAAGGGCCAATGCCTGCCGGGGTTGCGGGTTTGTCTGAAAGGGATATCGCGACCTCGGCACACAGGCAACGGAAGGAACACGGGTGGGTTTTAGTCAGTAAAAGTCTGACACGCCCTCCCGCTCCACCCAGAGCGGGAGAAGTTATTTGATAATTTCCCATCCTCAAAAAAAAAAAAAAGGTTTTCCAAACTCAAACTCAAAGCATTTATTGCATTGCATTGCTATACAACGTGGCAATGCTGCCAGCCTTTTGGGCACTTTTCCTGTTGACAGAGATGTGAACGAATTTTTTGATGCCCTAAGATTGCCCCCCCCCCCACCCCTTCTTATATTTGTATAGTTAGTTAATAGTTCATTTAATTAGTATCTAGGGTGTCAAATATTGTAAAAGATATACTACGAATAAATATTCCTATAAATAGCTAAGCATTTATTTCAATTAAATCATTTACAGGCACTTTTGAAGTGTCAAATAGTCGGTCAGTTAGTCAGAAAGTTGAAGCTAGTTGCCCATTCCAAAACGTAGATCATTATGGAGAAGAACAGGCAAGAAACTCCAAGAACACTCTTTTAAAAATAGATAATAAAAAATCCTGGGTACATTATATTTGTTGCTTCTACAAAAAATAATCAAATCAATTCAAAATATAAGATTAAAAATAAAACCTGGCATATAAGAGATAACCAGTCTCAACTGACGGCGCCCGTTCACGAACATGACGCGTGGATCAGCACCATCCAGCTCAACCATTTTGTAGGGAACCGAATGATCCAACACACTCGCCACCATCATTGAGACATTCAAGTGAGCATAACATGCTCTCAACTGCCATGCTCTTTCAAGTCAACATACATCTTAATAACATAATAAACGGCTCCATGGTGTTATTGCATAGAGACCAACACAAGAAGTGAGGCATCGTTTGTGATGCTGTGGCTTAAAAATAGTAATACCATCATTAGATAGGTCATAAGGGTAAACGTTTGACGTTAAAAACAAAAATTCCTAAGTATCGTCATTTTTCATTAGAGATGACGTGTGACATGCAGGACATTCAAATAAGCAATTTTATTTACTTTACATATTATTATTTATATATTTTATACATTATTACTCACGCCAGCTTGTATTTGTAACGCATCCAAGTATTCAAAACAATCGCTTCGGCTTAAACACATTGACAAAATATTATTTATTAAACATTGTCATTGGCCAGAGACAAATTTTAAAGATTTACAAATGATTAATTTTAATTGTTATTATAGTGAGTACCTGTACTAAAATACGGCCGACATCATTTGGCTGGTCTGAACATAGGCTCTGCGAAGTTTCGCGCATGTCCTCTCACTCACACTCGCTTCATGTCACCATTTGGTTCCTAAAAAATGTTATTGCGCAGCCTTCTGCGCGAAGTTCGGAACTGCCAAGTTATATCGGCGGTACTGAATATTGGTATTGGAGTGTAAGTAAACTATAATATTGTTTGAAATCCATAGCAATCCGTTCGCGGGTATGTCTAAGCACAATGGTACTGAGATGTCAGCTTAATGTGTTATTTTATCTTTGATCGTCACGTCGAAAATACGCCCACTTCACATGATCAGTCTAGTAGAAGAAAAAGAAAAACTAGACTCAGTTAAGAAAAATATATTTAAAAAGCCTTAAAGGAAGTAGTTACTGTACAATATATATCACCCAAGTTACACGTCCTCTAAAGCACTTCTTGACAAATATTTGAATTTTATAAATTGCAGCAACTAGCAGATTCGATGTTTGTGCTATTATCCATGGTCTGATTCGAGAAATCCGTGAAACGTGTGATTGACATTCCTGTGGTAAGAGGGGGCTGAGTGATATTTTGTATTCATATTAAAAAAAATCTTTTAAATGGTTCGTTTTGATAGTAGGTTTTTGTGTTAGCTGGTGAACATTGGTTTTTAACCAGTCACATAGGAATAGCAGCAAATATAGAAGCAATAATACACTAACACAACTACGCGTGACAAGCAAGGCTTGACAGAAAAAGAAAAGAAATAAAGAAATATATTCATTAAGCGAAAGTGAGGCACAAAACAATGGCACTCTTGAAAAGCTGCAGTTACGTTACTGCTTCTTCACCATCTTATCCCTGCTTTTTAAATCAACTACTTAACGCATAAGCAGTGGATATGAATGCACCAATTGTAACACACTGCTACACTTCTTAGGATCACGTTACCCGCCACGTGATATCGTTTACTGTTTTGGCACAAATTCTAATTCTGATTTACATTACCCTGAATAAGGCGTTGAAGTGCGTAAGCATTAAGCAGGAACTTTAATAAATATTAATTCTAATAGGAATTCAAGTAGGTAACATTATTTTTGGTAAGATAAAAGATGCAATCAGTATTAATTTGTAAATATGATATTAAGTCTTTTAAAGGAAATTTTACTTCTACGTGAGAAGTTCGAGTCCTACATGGGCCCGATTTATTCCTCTTTCCGTCCGTATCCTGGTTACGCTTCGGTGACCTTAATGGATGATTTTTTCGATTATTGATGCAGTTACGAAATGCTTTCTTAGCCTACGTTTAGTACCAGCCATGCTATTCTGTAAACATCTCACCGTGAAAACTTGGGTGAAGTGAGCTGTCAATAGTGTCAATCCCTGTGGAATGACAGCTCACCCCACGCTCACTTCACCTAAGTTTTCCCGGTGAGATGGTTACAGAATAGCACTGCTGATGTTCAAGTGCTACACCACGTAACAAAATATAGTAGGTATTTCTTGTGCGTGTCTTCAATGAGCCAAAGTGCCTAGATTCACATCTTTAAAAAATAGACCAAAATATGTACTCCAGTCGTCAAGTCTGTACTTTGGAAGCAGTGTGCATCGAGAACAATGGTGAACAGTGAATATTTTGTCAACAATTTTAAACATTGACTAAACTGGCATTGTTTGAAGTAAGACTCAAAAGTAGACACTGTAGACAGCTACCTGATATAGTGACAAAAGAGTCGTGAAAAATACATCATATTTTAAAAGTATTGTTTTAGCAAACTGGTCATTATTTTCAAAGTTTAGTTTGACTGTATAGCTTGTCCAGTCTGAAATGACGCGCCCCACTACCACATATTACGCTGTAACAGGGGGGCGCGTCATTTCACCGCGGTTTGTACGTAAAATGTGGTAGTGGGGCGCGTCATTTCAGACTGGACAAGCTATACTACTGTAATGTAGGTATTCGATTGAGAATAAATAAATATTAATAACTAAAAAAAACAAGGCTCTAATTCAAAGTTCTCTTAATATAAATGCAACGCATAATTAAAACTACGATCATCCATTGTGTTAAGAACAAATGGCAGAAAAATAGGTGCATACTGCACAATAAAAAATCATGGCGCTCCAATATTGACACAACTTGGCATTGATAAGGTAAAACAATCAGCGTTCGCAAATCATAATCGCTCGCAAAGCGACAGGTAGGGTACCGAGAATCGAAAAAGATCTATAAAAAGCATAGATTTTTGAACTGTGAACATTAACAGAACAGAACAGAGACATGATTGAAATACAATTTATTTTCGTTGTTGAAATAATTTTAAAACAATTGAAATTATTTGATTAGCGAAATTTATTTGAATTGAAATGTTGTGGAGTGTTGTCACGTTTAACATTCCGTGAAACTGAAAATTGCAGGACACATTGTTTTATTGCTGAAATATAATTGGGCAGTGAGCTATGCAACAATTAAAAATACTATTGTTATTGGATGTGACGACGGTCATAAAAATAAAAATAAATACAAATGCATTTTCACTGCCCATGTTTTTGCCTCAACAAGTTTTCCAAGAACCAAAAATGACCTAAGATACAAATTAATTAAAAACCTGTGATGAACTAGTTAATATTTGCCTCTAGCTAAACTGACATAACGCATAGAACCCTGATAAGAATGACGTGCAATACTACATCTACTTATGATTAGTGAAGTCATCAGTCCGACTCTCAATCACAACAGAATGCTATAACAACATCTGCTTTCACACCACAATAGAGCCTATGTATTTACAACAAAGTCCATTTTCGTTAACAATGAGTAAGCATTTACGACTTTTTGATCTGTTAATTGTTGTAAAGTGCTGATGCGACGCCAACTGCCAAAACAATCTTGAACGTAGGTATTTTTTGAATGTAGAACAAAGAATAATATTACATGTGTTCGTATGAATAAAATAAAATGATGTGTATGAATTTTTATATCAAAGATTGGATCGTTTGATTGTAAACATTGTGGTACCTAGTTAAAGTAAACTCTGTAAACATTTTCACACGGTTTCCGCCTATTCTAAGCTACATACACAAAAAATATGAAAGATTTTGTTTCCAAAAAGCTTTGTTTATTAGATAAAAAATTATTTACCTACCTAATTGGTCCTTCGATACGCATGAGGAATCAAATTCTAAACGTCTCTATGTTTCTGGACCTTAAAAAAGGCTCATAACGAACAATCACGATTAATTTCTTTTCTATTTTCTAAATAGAAGCGATAAGTCGATATCAGATTTTTATTCCTTTATTAACAAAACATTAAGATTATGCTATCGAGGATAGATATTTTATTACTCAGCTGTCAGAGTGAGTGCTGTAGTAAGAATGATCACATTTTTTTTGTAGGTAATTGCAACTGTTATGCATAATGTTTCATTCAGGACGAGATTACAAATATCCTCCCATAATAAGAATAATTGGGAGTTAAGTAGGTTTACTTTAATTTATCTCAAATGTTTACCCACGCCATCGTCTTTTGTATAGTCAAGCCAATCCATTGATTGACTAGCTAGACCAAAGAGCACCCGGAAGAGGATATTATATAAAACATAGGAATAAGCCTTTCAACTACCCTTGAATATACCGACTCGACAGCGAACCAAAAAAGGGTCACTTGTGCACGATGAAGAATGATCACATTTTTTTTGTAGGTAATCGCAACTGTTATGCATAATGTTTCATTCAGGACGAGATTAAAAAAATCCTCGCATAATAAGAATAATTGAGAGTAGGTAGGTTTACTTTAATTAATCTTAAATTTTAACCCACGCCATCGTCTTTTGTATAGTCAAGCCAATCCATTGATTGACTAGCTAGACCAAAGAGCACCCGGAAGAGGATATTATATAAAACATAGGAATAAGCCTTTCAACTACCCTTGAATATACCGACTCGACAGCGAACCAAAAAAGGGTCACTTGTGCACGATGCGACGCACCGGGATGCATAGCATAGGATGTTGCTTTTTATCATATTATTTGCGTACTCTAATGGGATAAACAATAAAAGGTGTATTTATTATTAATACAAAATAATTATTATGTCTCTTCATTATTTTTACTGTCATTTATATTGTTAATGGAATTGATTTCGGCTTGCACTTTATGTAAACTCGTTTCGTCTTTCTTTATATATTGTAATCATTAATGACTAATGAGACCTTGTTTAGGTTTGGTTTCATCAGTGTTTTTATAGTCATTGTCTGTTGTTATTATTTTGATAGGAACAATGGGCCAACACTGCTCTCCTAAAAAAAGAGTTGATTTGAATTTGGTAAATGACGAGAATTTGTTTAATCTTTTTGACCTTTTGGGATATTTAACAATGAATCTTCTTTCTAGATCACAATATTGTTTAGAACTATCTATTATTTAATTTCTTAAGTCCTTTGCAGAATTACTTTTGTAAGTTTGCTTTATTACGGCAGATTCTTGTTTTGAGAGCTCTGTCATGTTTTTCGTTGGCTCAAATATACCAAAAACGACCCTATTTTGTGATGGCAAATTTTTTTTTAGCCCTTCATGGAGATTATAAAAAAATATTGGACATGCACTTTTTCTTTTTTTTCGTAATCTAAAGATTAAAATGTGCCATGACGTCGCGAGTATGTAAAATTTTTCTGTCGGAAACAAAGGCAAATGAGGAAAGGCTTTTTTTCACATACCTATTTGGAATGAGAATCGAAAACTAAATATTTCCTGCTCTACGAGGATAAACCAGTCAGCCTGCTTTGAAACGGAAACCAAAAGGAATAATAAAATAGTGCTAGAGCCCTTCACCACTAATGTAATATAATTTAATAACATCTTAATACACTATAAGCTCAACTCGTTTGTTTAATTAAACATAGCACTGTTAAACTAGTGTTTCTAGAAGGACAAGACTTGTTTGATAAACACACGTTTTTCAAGATTTCTCTTCCGCTGAGGTCGATTAAGTTTGCCGCGCCTAGCTTTTACCCTCTCATTATGGAGCTAGTTTAAGCATATTACTAGCGTTTCTAAGAGATGGGCCGTATGACCGTATTAGCTTAGGTTACGTTACTGAGCTGCCATCAAGGGCTCGACGTACGGTGGAGTACGGAGTTGCATTCTGTTTTTTAGTTTTTTATATCACTTATTGCTTCAGAGGTAACAAAAACCAGTATTTGAATAACTCCTCTAAGTAAAAATAACGTTAATTTCCTAAGTCTTGTTTGGTTTTGAATTTTTGTTTATGCCACCGACTTCCGAAATTAATGTAATTTTTCATTTTGTAGTATTTTTTTTGGAATTCGGTTGTTTTTTTGTTGTAAAAAGCTTTTTTTTTCTCTCACACTACTCAAAAACTATCCAAGCAAAGAAAATAAAATGTCTATGGAACCACCGCGCAAGCTTCGTCTACCAAATGAAAAAAGATTATTCGAAATCGGTCAAAATTTACGAAAATATCGATGAGCATACATTTAAAAAAAATATGCAGACAAACATAGAACCTCTTTCTTGTTTGAAGTCGGATAAAAAGTGTAACACATCGTCATTTATCAGATTCAGTAGTTTATATTATATAACAGATCGAAAAATACATTTAAGTTATTAAAATATATAAAAGCTTTTCAGTGTTCCATACGACACAATGGTGATCATGAAATTATAATTATACGAAAATAGGAATCAAATCAAAACTGAAAACTTGCCTCATACGAAAATACGAATGAAATCATGTGAAACTATAACAAATAGTCCAGTTATTAAAAAGAAGGTAGGTGAACGTAAGCAATCCATGAATACTTAGTGAAAAAGGTAGTCAATACTAACTAAACTTTGGAAAGGGTTACAAACTAAACTAATAGGTATGGAAAGGGCTAGTATCAAACACAAAAGTTACACAGACGGCATTAAATTAATGAAAAGTGTTGTATAGTAGATAAAAACTAAATAACCTTTCGCAGAGTAGGTAAGCGTATTGATGGGGTACAAGATCTTAGATCAAGGCTCTCCCATAAAGGAACAAATCGAATGTTTGTACACGACCATGAACATATGAAGGATGGACTTGATCAGGAAACCTTAGTGACAATGAAGGGTTCCGTAGTTGGGATGAATTTATCACAAGAACAAACTTAACATTGTAGTTGAAAAACATGTTCCCCCATAAACTCCAACTGCAAATGTAAGTTTGTACGCACAATATTGAGTTATTTACCATGTTGTTTTAATACCATAGTCTTCTTATAGGTTTTCCTGTAATCTATAAGCATAGAACAATTCTCTGCATTTTTTTCAAAATTTGAGGCTCAGTTGTTTCGGAGATAAGGGGGGGATTAGTCAATTTTCATCTACTTTCTTAAATATCTTTAAAAAATATAAAAATCATGTATTTGAGATTGTCGCGATAAGCCCTTTCATTTGATATATCACACGGTACAGATCGCAAAACTTTCGTTTTTTTTTTTTTTTGCCCCCCTAAAGTAACCCCAGGATTCAAAATTCATTTATTTACGTTACACGTCCGTGTTTGGGTCACAGAAATACATAAGTGCACCAAATTAATGTTAATTGGTCCATTCGATTCGGAGCAAATTGGCTGTGACCTGTGACAGACGGACAGACAGACAGACAGACAGACGAGTGATCCTATAAGGGCTCCGTTTTTTCCTTTTGAGGTACGGAACCCTAAAAAGGTGAGAAGAATAATTCGCCAATATTTGCACCAACCGTAAATAAACCTAAGAATCGTAAAAATAACGAGCGAGCCTTACAGTAGTAACATAATTATGATGTGTAACATCTGACATCTCACCTTGGTAATAAGCAACATTAAGGGGCGAAGCCTAGCATCGCGCGCGCTCATTGGTCAAATCAAATAGCGCGCGGTTGCCCGGTTTCCTGTGACATACAGGAAATGTGGCAATCAAAATCTAAATCTAAAAAAAAAACGAAATAATCAAATCTGTCGGAGCGATTTCGTGAAAAGGGACGGAACCTTTTCACGAAATCGCTCCGACAGATTTGATTATTTCGTTTTTTTTTTAGATTTAGATTTTGATTGCAGGAAAGCGAAAGGAAAAAGATTGCACATCAAAAATAAAATCTGTTTAAATAATGAGTCATGGTGGATACTATCAAACGCTTTGGCGTAGTCTACAAACACTAGATATTGGGGGATTTTCTACTCTGAATATTTCCCAATAATTTGATTAAAGGATTGTAGTTGGTCAGTGGTGGAAAGGCCTCGTCGGAACCCTGCCTGTTCAGGTGGCTGGTGGGAATCAAGTTGGTTTGAAATAGGATTCTCGATTATTTTAATAAATAAATGTTTTGTACATGCGATTCCAGGCTGATAGGACGGTAATTACCGATTTCAGATTTGCCACCTTTTTCGTGTAGCAGCCTGATTGTGGAATGACGGAATTGAGAGAGGAATGAACCAGTTTGCAGTAGGTATTGTGTTGAATTTGTGATGCGTGGAAGTAATACGGGCTCTCCGATTTAAGAGCTTCTGTGGAGTTGCTATCTTCTGCTGGACTTTTACTTTAATTAAGGGTGCGCAAAGCGCAATGACTAAAGTGCTTGTTGTGAAAGGGAAATACCATCAATCAATTTTAGAGTTGCTGTACCAAATTTAAGGAATATTTTCTTTAAACTTACTACTAAGGTTACTTTAAAACTGGCTTTTTTAATATTTTTGTGCTGTTGTTCAATATCGCCTAAATCTGTTTTTGTATTTAGTGACTGTTTTAAGTTCTAAATTGAGTTTTTCGTTAAGATCAAACCGTCGCCAGCACCCATAGCGGGCCGTGGTCGGAAGCGTCACGAAACTTGATCAAAATTTGGAATTAAATTATGTTGCTTATCACGATAGACAGAAATCTAGCAACAATAGCCCTACTCCCTTACCGTACACTTTACTGGAAAGTGTCAAGAAGCTTCTTGTAGGAGTGAACATTTGCTTTGTAAAACCATGATGTAAAAAAAAAGGACACATACATTGATATTGGATGATTATGAATGTAGAAGGAACTCAAAGGGTCAGTAGGCTGGTTAAGAGTATCATTTACTTGTATAAAGTGGCACACATTTTCACAAGTCAATTGATATGTTCGTACAAATTGTATGACAACATTTCTGTTCTTCTATTCCGTTTCGTTCACCATGCGTAAAGAGCTGGTGTTAGTAATGGCTTCATTACAGTATTTGAACTATAACGCATTGTGGGAGGAACCATAATGATACGCTGCGTTTGCACACAAGTCATATTATCCAAGTTTGCATGAAAATGAATTGTTTTGTTATTTGACATCTTGTATTTATTTGTCGCGTGGACTGTGGTTTTGCCTCTGCTTTTGTCTTAAGAGTACTGAACTGTATTCATCGGTATTCGGGATCAATTTGACTTTTTGGGATTTGTTGTCACCCCAGTTCGACTGAATAGATTCGCATACTTCGCATCTGTTAGGAATGTATCCTGGATTTTCACCTGTTTTCCCGACTATTTTAAAACTCTTCGACGCAGACCACTGTTTTCTTTAACAAAAGGGCTTTCATAGCCGACTCTTCCAAAACCTAATAAACTTAAAGTCCATCACAGTCATATCGTTACTATGAATGAGAATATAAATTGAATGAACCGTATCTTTTACTCTTGTTCTGTTTTCAATAACAATTTTATCATTATATTAATTATAATAGGAATAATTTATCCTGTCATTAATACACTGGCCGTTCAATATCACTATCGACTACTTGATTCTCAGTAATCTAAAGGAAAAAAATACGTTTAATTAATGGATTTTATGAACAAGGACTTTCCAAAACCATTTGTGGCGTGACAAAAGTTGTTAAAGATTAGTCAATGTTTCATGATTTTTCTCGATTGTCCTTTACAATAATTATAAAGGCACATAAAATCTTGGTGGATAAAAAGTCTTATGAAAGAATTACTATTAACCCAGTAGATTGGCAAGCTAGGAAGTAATCGAAACATGAACGATATTAGCCAGTGTTGCAAGTTGTAGAGTTATTACAATCGGAATCATATTCAATGGTATTTCTCAACCTAACATTTTCCTAACTATGAGATTATTGAAGTTGGATGCAAGTCTGAAGAACATGATATCAGAATTTTTGCGGGCCTGGCTGACCACGACTTTTATGATAATGGTCATGATGAAGGTGGATTGTGTAAACTTAAAGCTGAGTTCGGTCTGGTGTGTAACATTCGATCGAAACAAAGTCTAAAAAAAAAAAACTAATTATGTCGAATTACATCTCTTTTTCTTGTTCAGGAAGGTGAATAAGAAATACTTGTCGCCCCGCCGCATTAATTGATGTAATCACTTCTTTAAGTGACTGTCAATCAGCATTTAGTAACTGAGGGTAAATAATTTAACTGTGATGAGCCTGCTGATACATTTAGGTGCTGCTGCTCTTGTTATATCGTATCGGCTCCAAATACGTCAGTAATGCTCAACCCAAAAATCAATAATTGAATTTGAAGTAGTAAATTCAGTGGCTAAAGAACTTTGAAACTCACAGATCAAGATACACAACCTTACTGGATAGACGATATGCACGTAATTGATATCATAATAGACTTGGGACCGTGTAATTCATACAATGCATTATTAAATGCGCAATTAGTTGCATTCATAATAATAAAATACATGCAACACAACATGGCTACTTTATCAACTGTTCAACAAAAGGATTGGGGACAACTTAAAGCTTCTCTTTTTTGTCACCATTATAGCCTATATGCATTTTGCACAAATTCTGCGCCAATGCAGGCTCCATGTTTCTTTTAATAATTATTTCGATTTTATTTTGAACTTTTTATATTTAACCTCCTCTTTTGTAGTAACTTAGTATCATCATTGTAATTCTACTACATTTAGGGTACTCTATGTTTATTATTCACGACTCTTGTAAAACTCCCAGCCATATCCGCAGTTTTTTTAAATAAAGCATACGTTTTCAATTAGTAGTACAAGCTGTTTGTTCTAGGACATCATTTTTATCGGCTTTTTCTGAAACTATCTACTCGAAATAAATGTATCGGTTTAGCACAATTTACTGCCTTGTTGTTCGAAAAGAGACTCAAAATCAAAATCGTTTATTCAAATTGGGGTGAGAATCAGCATTTTTTGTACATCAAAATTATATTCACCACTTTCTACTGAAGGAAGAAGAAGTGGCTCTACAAACTCCAAAGTCCAAAGCACCCCAGGTATATCATCTAGCATCGTTTTCAATAATAGATGGTGATGTTACTTATCATCAGATGACGGAATGATGAAATCCAAGACCACTCTTATGGAAGAGACTGGATCCCACGACATGTGGGGTCCAGGGAATTTGTACAAAGCCTCGAGCCTCAAGCCGTAATCTACTACTAGTTCTTTTTTTAAATATTGTGTTTTATTTTTCTGAACCGAATAAAGTTTTTAATCGTTTATTTATTAACAAAGAAATGGCAGAACGGAAAAACTTGTAGGACTTTGCAAAGGTTGAATATCAACAGGTGGTACACTTGTTCCAAGGCGGAATGAGAGGGTGACGTCACAATATACCCCAACGGCGTGTAGCCTTTTGTACCTGCCCGCTATTCATCAAAGATCGCAATCACATGTCTGTATGATTTTTGAAAGGAAACAAGTGTCTCTCACGGATTGGAAGAACTTAGGTATTCAAACGATAAATCTATTCAAATCTATCTTCTTCTAATCTATTTTGTTTCGAAGGGCTGGGAACGCCAAATATTTTTCTTGTTGGTGTAGCAGCTTGTCTTTATCACTATTTGCCGTTTTTTACCTATCAAACAGTTCATCTAGTACGGTAGCTGCCCTAGTAATCAATGTCCCAAGATTCACGAACTCGTTAACTTTCTTTCCCCATCACTGTCAACTACAGAAATTAGAGCTTGGCACCCGCTTCCGTATGGTCTACCACCATTATTTTTGTTTCTGCATGGTAGTGGCAGATCTTAAGAACAATGTTAGCAGTCACTACATTTATTTGCTTCAGCAGATTCGCCGTCTCTTCTTCAGTGTTTTACCTTGAGGTAATGGAGAATGCTTAGATTTTATTTTTGCATAGATATGATTACACTTTAACGTTTCCAAGTCTCTGAAATCCTTTCTACTGAGACCAATCGCAAAGTTCTAGAAACCGGTTTTAGTCATTTTCATTAAGGTTCATGCACACACATCAGTTACTAGAGTGGTTGCACATATGTCAGTCACGTCAACGTCGAGTCACCGATCAGTCACCTTAATTTCAGTGAAGTGTTTGAACAGATAGTCAGTCAGTCAGTCAGTCAAAGTAACGCCTGTTTCTTTCGTAGCAATACAAGTTTTGACTTGCCAGTGACGTGACGTCGACTGAGACGCACCGGTAGTGACGTGACCGATGTGTGTAACCAACGTCCTACAACTTCTACGTAACTATATTTTTTGACGCTGTTTGAGATTAATAGACTTCGACACCGTTTGACAGATCACCATGACACATTACACCATCACACATAGGTTTTGATAGGTTTTACGTACAATTGTGGATTACGAACTTATGACGTTTACTAAAACATCGGTATCAGAATTATTAAAAGTCAAATCTTAATGTGAGTTGTGTATATCAAAAACTTGTTTTTTGATATACACAACTCACATTAAGATTTCTTAAAGCCACAGATCACATTGTAGGCATTTAAAGATTTGCATACCATAGTACTGATAGTACCTTCTCTACAGTTGGCATTATGACCTGCAATAAGACTCTTAGTGCAAATTTCACCAATGAAACTGAACGCGATCAGTACATCTAACCCGAGTTCAAGAGCTGTTAGTGTCAATATTCCAAAGAAAATAATGACACTGACAGCTCTTAAACGTGGTTTATGTGCTGATCGCGTTCAGTTTTTATTGGTAAAATTCGCCCTTAAACGTTCATTAACCCAAACTTTAAACATTGTTATCTTAACAACAAAGGTTAACAACTCTAATCAACAACCTTTAAAAGGTGCGCTCGACTAAGTTTTGTTACATAGTCTGGCTCTGGTGTAAAAGTTTACTCTACAAATTTGTCAAACAATCATAAAAGATCTCTCTAAAGCATTGTTTTCACTTCTAGTAAGAGGAAAAGTATTACGGAACCATAACAGCGTTGTACATAACAGTTTGAACTTACTCTCATTAAGTTACCGTAAGTTGTAAGACGATTAGCTTGTACCATTAAAAACAGCAACTGGACTCTTGCAATCAGCATTGCTTCGGCATCTTAACTTTAGAACAAGTTGGATAAAAACGTGTAACTTTTTAAAAGTTAAAACTTACCTCTTTCTTGGAGCTCAGCGTGGCATCCCAGGATGAGGGCGATAAGTGTGAAGAATGGGAGGTTCCACATGGTCACAGTTTCACAATGTCACAGTCACATTCACAAAAACACGGCACCGAACATGCTAGCAGTCACAAATGTCAGGGCTGGCGGGACGCTTCGAGTACGCCACGTCCGCTCCGCTCTAAAGCGCAGCCTTATGTGACGTGCCCGCGTGCCGGCGCTGTCGGCAACTTACGCTGCTGCTGGCCCACGGACAAATACTGCACTGCGCCGCAGATGTGACACTCGCTTTTACCACAAAACGAGTATCAAATCTGCGGCCTATCTTTTTTAGATCTATGTAATTTTTATTTTATTTTACTGAGCTGGAACTTAGCTGAAGTTATTTTACTTTTTTATTTGTTTGAAGAGATCGTAACCTTTCATAAATTTTAAGTTAGACTCTAAAATGAAATTTCTTTTTTTTAACTTTTAGTTGTTTGCATTTTGTTACACGAACATTCAAAACAAAACATCTTCCAATGTGTTTTTTATTAGGTACCTACATAGATATTTTTTTAAATAACCAAAGTTTTCAATAATGCTGTCCTGTTTGGAAACATATAATTGTAGATATATAATATTGTATTTAGATATTGATAGTTTCTGATAAGTGTTAATTAATTAGATGATTCATCACCTAATAAGATGACATCTACTTAATATTTTCAGAAACTTCTTTATTTATTTAAAACATTTTCTTCTTTTAATTTAGAAAAGCGCATGTTCTAAGCAATGGTGTGTCCAGTCTGCGTATTCACGATCTGTGCAAACGTAGTAGCGGTTCTCTGAGGCTATATCACTGAGCGGCGTACGCGCAGGTAAGCCTCCCGGGCGCAGCATGCCGCCCGCGGGGCACGCGGACATAGGGGGAGGGAGGAAGGGCTGGAGCGCTCAATGCACTTGCGTCCCGGCTGGGATGAGCTCAAAAGCCTCACGTGTTCAAAGGACTCAAAGGTCCTATTCAAAACGATCGCCGGGATTGCGGGCTCAAAGATTCCTAACATTCACATTAACAAACGTATTTTGTTTTTTGGTAATTTAGGTGACTATTTGTTTGTGAGAAACCTAACTTGCTCAAGCTTCTCAGTATAGTGATTAATCATGGGTCGAGGAGACAATTCACTCGTTTTAATAATAACATCAGATAATTATGGACAGTTGGATACTCGAATGTGTAACACGCAAAAAAATTAAGACAAACCCTAACGCAGCTTACAAAACATTATGTTTTTTATTTTTGGTATTATCTATGATACGCCTAGAGTCAAACGTAATCAAAATAAAATCGTATATGAAAACATTCTGGTTATTCGTTTCTTGATTGATTATTATTATTATTTTACGTTTACAAATCTCGGGACCATGGGACCCGGTCCTTTGGAAGGCGTAAGAGGGACCGAAGCAAACTTGCAGAGGCCCCTTAGACAAATATAAATGGGATGAGGCACCAACCGACGAATATGCCCGGACCCACTATGTAAGTGTAAGTGTACCCAAGGACAATTCCCGGTTGGTGCAGGACTAATTACAGTACATGGAAACACAATATATTGGGCTATGGGTTTGGGTGGCTATAGTGGATTAGTTACCAAGAACTATGGAAGGACTATGGCCTCTGCCTGACCAATGATATATAATATACACGGATAATATGGCAGGGGTTGACTTGCACACTCATTAATGGGCCCCCGGAAACTGTCGCTGGCACATAGTGACGTAGCGACAAGGGGGCAACAAATCCTGAAGTGCTTGAGGAGTGGAGAGGTATTCCACGGCTTTCAGGACAATCCCAGAGCCCGAAAGATGGTCAAGATCCCTACCAGCATCTGACTGGAATACTTCCTTCGTTCGAGCACGTTGGCTCTTGCGAATCTCCTCTCGAGTGTTCACTCCAGCCAACCAATAAAGGAAGCCAGCGGTGAGGAACAAGACTTCTCCCAGATAAGGTCCGTGGGGTCGCTACTGCCCAACAGCTCGCCACGTGCTACCCTGCGGGTTTATGTATCTCTCTTGGTGAGGCACGTCACCCTAGGGTGACCTGTTTGTCAAAGTCAACTCTACCGGTACAGGCCCAAAGTTAAGGAGCGCTCAAGCCCCACCACGACGTCAACGTAAAGATACGGCGGTGTGTTTAACTATTTATTCAGACAAGGTGATCCATATTGTTAGTAAAAATAGTGTTTAAAACTATGTTGGTTCGCACGCACTTATAAACGCATACAATGTGTGAAGAACGGATAGTCATACTATCCGCTATCACACTCAAGATGCTGTTGCTACTCATGCCTTCATGAACATGGCGGACGCGCTGCAAAACGGAGGGATTCTTAGCAACGTTCTGAATACGTTAATCTATTTGACCTGCAGAGCATTGACAGCCCTTTGCGTATATGCTGTCCGTAGGCAGATGAAGTAAAACGTCTTTCAAAAAGATTTTAATAAGAAAATCTTTACCTCTCTTGTGCAGCTGGTAA
This sequence comes from Agrochola circellaris, assembly GCA_914767755.1. Lineage (NCBI taxonomy): Eukaryota > Metazoa > Arthropoda > Insecta > Lepidoptera > Noctuidae > Agrochola > Agrochola circellaris. Next base: position 5,222,626 of record OU611840.1, read on the forward strand.
ACCTGCAAGCCACCATATATATAGTATATATGGTGGCTTGCAGGTTTACCAGCTGATATACAACAAGTGAAAAAAAAAGGAATTCAATTCCAGGGACTAAGTTGAATCCTGAGAGCATCGAAGGATACAAGGACTGAGAAGATTTATTTCTTCACGAGTTGTGTACTCTACTTTTTACTATTAAAAAAATAAATAGTAGTATGAAAAGTGTTTTAGAAAATAAGTAGTACCTAGTATAGTATTGATATTTATCACATTTTATGATATAAGAGAACAAAGGATTAATTATAAATATAGGTATATCGTGATAGCCCAGTGGTTTCCCTCTCATGCACGAGGTTGTGGATATATACTTTCTGAGTTTATCTTGGACATTACTGACATCGGTGAAAGAAAACATCGTGAGGAAACCTGGACTTATAGTTAATATAAGTCTGAAATCACCAACCCGTCTTGTGCAAGCGTGGTGATCAACGCTCGTGCCTTCTCTGCATGAGAACCCTTTGCCCTGCAATGGGACAGTAATAGGCTGGTATTATTATTTATTTTATTAAAAATGTGTAGTGAAATTCGAACAGTTTTCGAAATTCAGTGTTATATTCTTGTTTGGTTTTAAAACGGTCGTATTAGATAAGACTTGGGTATTTGGCAAAGTCGCTGTATTTTGCAGTAGCTGTTGCTAATAAAGCTGTTATGTAGTCGTTTCACAAGTTTTTCCTTTCAATGTGGAAGGGCACGCCTAGGGGTCTACAGTAGACGGTATTAGATTTATACTGTCGACTATTTGCATCTTTTGACTTAGTTTTCGATCGAATCCTCAAAATTCAAATTCAAAATTCAAATTCAAAAGTCATTTATTCAAACTAGGCTGAGAATCAGCACTTTTCGAAAGTCAAAATTACATAAGACAGTCCCCCAAAAACGCCCACCCTTCACCACTTCCTAGTGCTTAAGCTGGGAAGAAGAAGTGGCGCAACATAGCTTTCTCGATATAGCTTTCTGCTACTGTGGTGGACCTCTATCCTCCGTTTCAGTTTCAGTTCTGTAAGATCAGCACCTGAATTTCCTATGGGTGGCACAGCTTCTACGGAACGAGCAATGTCCTGTGTACTGTTCAGGATTTGAAGATTCCATAATGTAGCAATCTCTTTGATGCGCTGGGCTTGATTCTCCATTTTTGAAGTCACACGTCGATCTTATCCAACTGTGCCTGCAGTTTAGTGGATACCTTTAGGGGGTCGGTATTGCTTGAAACACTCGCACTATCTTCCGCATAGGGCGTCGTAACTACATCAGCAGTGTAAGGCAGGTCTGCCGTACATATGGAGTAAAGTACAGGGCCTAGCACTGATTCTTTTAGAACACTTTTCGGCGATTAAGAATATATTATTATGATAAACTCAGTAGGGATGTTGACTGGAAAAAAAAAACAATTTAGTCCGTCAGTCAGATAATAAAAAAAATACTAGACATGTATTTTTTGCTATAACATATTAATCAAATATGGTTTAGATAAAACGCATTAAAGCTGGGGAGGGACTCGTTACGTCACAAGTCAGTATAAAATCTACCGGGGCACTCCCCGGTAGATTTTATACTAGGCAATACGTTAAAATGTGGCGTGACGTCACTACGCCTACTCAATGTATTGCCGTAATCTTTTGATTATGTAAAAAAAGGGAAAATACGTGTCCCATTTTTTTTAAAATAATCTACCTGACGGACAAAATCAGATATTTTAGGTCAATATCCCTATTTTGTCCAAATTGTTACTGACTGTCTGAATTGCGCGGCAAATAGATAAGTCGATCTTATATATTTATGTACCTATGCTATGCATATTTACTATACGAGAATTAAAAATTATGAGAAAACGAAAAATAAAACAAAATCGAATGCGCACGGATAGCTTGAATTGCATCTAAAGCTTGACGCAGGGCGGGCCGCACCGTATTGCAAATCAAAATCTTAGAGCTAGCCACAGGACTCTGTCATCGTTAAAAATTGTGAGATCTTTATCCAGGCATTTTAAATAGGTAGGCACTAGCAGAAATTGAGTCCTATCAACCGACTCTTCTTCTTCTACCGACTTCTTTGGACCGACGTCCTTAAGAAGGTGGCTGGGACAGAAGGTGGAGGATAGTGTGTTGTGGCGCAGCCTGGGAGAGACCTACATCCAGCACTGGACTGCGTGGACTGCGGTAGGCTGAGTTTATTGAAGAGCTTTCATCGCAATACGCTGTGAGACCCCATGTTTATGATTTACCGTAGTAGGTAAGTCAAATTGTATGAATGGGTTATTTTTATACGAAACCTTCTTGAAAGTAGCGTTTTAGAAGAACAGGTATTTGCTCTATCTATTTGTTCAGGCGCTTCAACCCTTTTTGAATGATTAAACATTTTGAACCAAATACTAAATAATTGGTAGATTCACGTTTGATTTAAAAAGCATATAGATAATAAACATCGTTCGATAGTTTAAAATCTCGCGAGAAAAATGATAAACTATAAAAAAATGTGAATTGCAAAAAACCGCACTATTTTTCGTCGCTTGCAATTAATTGAATGGCAAAACTTGCATTCAATTATTCTATGCCATTTTATGGTAATCGCACGCATATAAACACTTGCATGCAATTCTTGAATGGCAGTCATTGAACGTAAGTAATATTGTCAAATTAATCAAAACAGCGAAATTTTTGATACCTATTTACGACCGTTGCCCACTTTCAGAATGCACGCTCTTATCGGTGATAATATAGATTATACGTAACGCCGACCTATTTCAAGCCGCTCCCGCCACAATCCGTCCTAAGGGCGCAGCTTCTAGAATGTTCTAAAGGCCGTGTGAGAAACAGACGACACGCACCCTTCATTTGACATTACCCGTCAAACGTCCGTCAACTGCGCACCGAAAAAGGGATTGTTTTTCTTTTACGAAACCTTTATCTTCGCCTCGGACCTATTGTTTTGAATACAATGTTAAGTACTGGAAATAACGCACTTAGGTACAGTACATAATATGTGGGTACTTCTGATAAAAGACAGATTATAATCTTATGTTCAGAATGTTACGGTTCTTAAATGTTTATTTGAAGCACTAACAAAATAAAAAATATTGACAGTTTGTCACTATTTTAACAATGTAGATAAAATTGCTATTGACTTGCTATCGAGAAACTATAATAATATACTCACTTTTCTTGTTACACACAAAAAATGCCGTTTGTGCATCTACTAATTAATAGATTATTTACGAATACCTACTGTTCTTCATAAGTTTGTGTATTTAGTATTAACTTGTATTCCTCATGATAAGTGAATTGTATTATTTTTGAGATATGAATGTCTTAAACCGTATATTATTATTACGCTTTCGTGAAATGTTTTTTTTCAATGTTCATCAGTACCTATTGCGTTTGGTCGTTGCAACGAATTATTGTATGAAAGGCTAGGTTTAACAGAACAACAACTGTTGATGGATCAACAGTTTAATACAGCCACGGTGCACCATCTGGCGGGCGCATGAGGAAACAAATATTGAATGAGATCATTGATAGTAATATTAACGCACACAGTGTGCTCTCATGTGAACGTAGTTAACAGAGTCGCCTATAGATGTCGTGTCTTTAACATTATGAGTACCTAGTAAGAAAACACTGGCGCATTATACATAATATCACGCCTGTATTTACCCCAAGGGTTAGGCAGGTTAGCCAGTTATTTTGAAGTCTCATGTAATAGGGGCGAGCCTACAGGACATTTCCACTATGAATTGCAATTTCTTCATCCTGGAGACGAAGAACCAAAAAAAAAAAAATGTTTTCATTAATCAAGAATGAATGGATCGACAGGATGTTTTCATGTAAGATTTTATTTAATAAACTTATATGTGAGAAGACAATCCACGCATGCCGAAACAAATAACGCATTTCTATGACAATCTATAAAGGTACTAAACTGATATTTGACACTACACTTTTTCTTCATGTTCACTTGAAACGTTTGAGCTCGAAATGAATCAAAAGTTAAAAAAAAAGATGTGAAACAATCCAACGATGTTGGTTTTCGGTTCGGCTTTTAGCATATTTAAATATCATTTTATAACGGTATATCTATATAAATACTGTTTAGGCCCAGTAAGTAACCAAGTTTATTGTGGCGCTAGAAGCGTTGTTGAAATTGTCAAGGGTGCAGTTGAACGGACACTTGGGACTCTCCAGCCGATGACACATAGTCTGATTTGGAGCAGCGCACTTGAACTGGGTATTGGAAGAATCGATAATACTCCACTTCACCATATTATATTTATCTTTTACGGATTAGGTCAATTCGAAGAGAGGTGTAAATTTAAATAAATAAATAATACCACTCTATAACAAAGCAAGGCAAAGCAGAGACATATTCTCATACAGAGAAGGCAGCCGCGCATCTAGGGGTGGGGCAAACCGGGGCCCGTGCCCCGGGCTCCAACTTCAGGGGGCGAAAAAATTCAACCGTAGCAGACAAGTGCACTACCCAGCACACCGCAACTTTGCAACAAATGAGACGCGAAGCACATAATTATTATAATCTTTCAATTTCTGCAGCAGTTTTGGTTAATTATTTGTGCCAAAATATTCATTCAGAGAAAATTTTAATTTCTCGTGCTACCTTAGAGCATCCCCCATAAGTGATTGGCGGCGAGCGGCAGACGGCAGTTTGTGACCCCGCTTCAAAAAAAAAACTGTATCCGCGGCTGTTAGAAGGCACGAGTATTGATCACCACACTCGCTCAAGACAGACGGGTTTGCGATTTCAGACATTATTAACTACTGACTTGAGAGAAGTTGTACTGCCCAAATTCCATTTAAAAAAAGACGTTATAACTTCTCCAATTTATATTTCAGTAAAAACCAACTATAACGAACACTTAAAAACAAAAATAAAATAGGCATAGGACTGCCGAACGAAATAAAAAGTTAAAACTGATACTAGCGCCGTCTATATTCTATGGTAACGCACTGCGGCGCGTCCGTAACGCAAATCCATAAGTTTACCTCCTGCCAAAAATCGTTCAACGCGCCTAAAGAAGAATTCACTTTTTTTTTTATCGATCCAGGCGTTCTCAAGTGATGCATTTACCAACAAACAGCATTTAATTTGTATTTATAAAAGTCCAGGTTTCCTCATGATGTCTTCCCTGACCGATGTCAGAAATATCCAAGACAAGCTCAAAGTACGTATGAATTGAAAAAGTCACATTGGTACTTGCCCAGACAAATCCAGTAAACAGAAAACAATTTTTTTTGTTCATTGCGTTGGAGGATGTCTTTATTTGTTTTGCGATATTCGGTTTTCTGACTATGTCGAAGGAGCCCGATGTTTGAGATACATAAAACTTTCGACCGTTAGATATTTATGTCACCTTTTGCGAGCGGCAATTAGACATTCCGAAGAGTCCAAAGACATTTTGACATTTCGTCATGTAGACTACGGGGTGTTCGCAGCATTTTTGGCTCACAGATGAATAATACTGTAAGTAAGTACTAAATTGTTGATTGGAAAGTAAGACGAGATACGCACCTGTAAACCACAGTAGAATACCTCTTTATATTCTGGTAAACGCTGTGTTTTTTTACAAGAAAGAAAACATTATACAAGTGGATTTTTAGGGCATTATAGCCACAGGAAAACGGTCTTAAGAGACTATACTTAAGTTTTTGAGTTTTTTTAATCTGCTATCACACTATTATTTTGATCGATTTTCATAGTACTTTCTCTGGATTGTATTGCACTAAGTACGTTTTTGTTTAATGTTTTTAGACAATGTAGGTAATTTTTGGCTTAAATCAATCAATCAATCTGCCTAGCCTTTTCCCAACTATGTTGGGGTCGGCTTCCATCTAATCGGATGCAGCTGAATACTGTATTTTACATGGAGCGACTGCCTATCTGACCTCCACAACCCAGTTACTGGGTAATACGATACTCCTTGGTAAGACTGGTTGTCAGACTTTCGGGCTTCTGACGACTCGTAACGACTGTCAAAGATCCACGAATGACAGCCGGGACCAACGGCTTATCGTGCTTTCCGAGGCACGATGACTTAAATCAATAAAACTAATAAATAAGTGAGATCTAATTGATGAAAAACAACATTATGTGCATAATTGGTTTTCATTCAATTTTAAGATAAGATGGCTAGAAGTTCTAGATAATTGTATAATCTACTAGCTTCTGCCCGCGACTTCGTTCACAATATACTACAGACAGTCACATTTTTATAAAACTTCACTGTATACTACGTAAATGTAAATGTTTTTTTAAATTATAAGTACTTGAATTGTGGTCTACGATCGATAAAAAATACAGTCTGTCTAAACATCACTCAAAGTGACTAGAATCATCGAATTTGGCAAGAAGCAAGGTCTCACAGTACTAGTAAAGGAAAAAGTCCGAAAATCGTTAATTTGTAGTTTTAACACATAATACTTTTTTTTTGCGTACAGTCTTACATTTGCAGTCGAAGAATTGACCGTGACGTTTATCGATGTATGGGAGAACATGTTTTTTAACAACAATGTTGAGTTTATTTTTGGGATAAATTCATCCCAACTAAGGAACCCTTCATTGTGCGTCGTTCGACACGCACTAGGCCGGTTTTTTATTAAGTTAGGTAGCACGGAGCTGTTACTACTTTAGGCTTACTACTTATACTAGATTATATCTCTCCTCGGACTTACAAAGTAAAACAATACATGCGTGTTCTATAAATAACGGCCATAAAATGGCGAGCCGCATTAATATAATGTTTTAGTTTATATTTATTTCTAATGATTCATCAGTCAGTTTCTTGGCATGCATTTGCACCGCCAACGTCATAAGGAACAGTCATCATCGATCGCAGACGATCTGACTGTATGTTGATGGAGTATTATTAACATCGAGGTCTATGATCTATGTCGGGATTGGTTTCCGCACTTAGCCCTTCAAGTGGACCATCGTACATGGGCCATGTCGTTGGTCATTCTAACCACCCCACCGGGCACAAGCAGATTAGGGCTCCTAGTCTGTATAGAACATCTGCAAAAGACCTATGTGACCCGAGGGTTTTTGTTCTAATTTAGGGGACGCCTGTGCATTCAAAGAGCTCGTGTACGATAGTTTCCTCAGCCTCCATGCTTGCTTTGCACTGCACTGAGGATTGCCCGCTATACCTTTTGTGTGGAAATGTTTGATAGCAAGCAGTGTGCCGTGATGGTCCCCGCCATTAGGTGCAGGCCGTTCTCTGTCCAGGTGTCATAAGCGCCTGGTCATCCTGCTGTCCACGGATGGCATAGCTTATTTGGACTGCTTGCTTAGTGTCGCTCTTGTATAACTAAGTGAATTACTTATTAATCTACGAGGATAAGGTGTCTAATTCCTTGATTGCTTTGAGAGCACAATTTCGACTTGTCAGGCTTATAGGCATATATATATAATATGCCTTGGGTTGTGTATAGTCGGTTTTGCCAGGTTTGGGTATTATTATATTGTATTTATATTACCCAGTTATGGGGTTGTGGAGATCAGATAGGCAGTCGATCCATGTAAAATACTGGTATCCAGCTGCATCCGGTTAGACTGGAAGCCGACCCAAACATAGTTGGGAAAAGGCTACGCAGGTTTTTTTTATTTAGATAAGTATTCATATTTTATTGTTTAAATAATCATCCAAACGTAAATATGACGAAAAAATACTTTTTTTTTAACATTAATGAAATAATATGGTGTCGTGGACTGTCTAGGGAACGCATGCAAATCATTCTGTTTTAAGAGGTATTTCTGTCCCAATTACTAGACAAAAATTGTGATAGCTCGCCTAATATGCATTATATAAATATAATTTATAGCCTATAGCACTCTGGAATAATATAGCTTTCTACCAGTGAATTTTCGAATTGGATCATTAGTTCCGGAGATTCTACATACAAACTTACAAACAAGCGACGTCCCGTTACGGCGTGCGGTGGACAAACAGTGTCAGAATGGATTTAAAAAAAACCTCTTTATAATATAAGAAGTATAGAAAATAGATTAATATTGACCATTCCCCGCCCTTATCTCCGAAACGATAGAATCATTTTGAAAAAAAATATACATAAAATTGTTTAATACTTATGGATTACAGAAAAACCTATAAGAAGTATTAAAATAACATAGTAAATCTCCTAATATTGTGCATACAAACTTACATTTGCAGTTGGAATGTATAAGAGAACATGTTTTTCATCTACGATGTTAAGTTTGTTCATCCTGACTACGGAACCGACACGCACTTGACCGGTTTTTCCTAATGATTCTTATTTAAACTCATGCACTTTGTTACCACACTTCTCACCCTTTCACGTTGTTTTCTCTTCATTTTGTGCCAAGCTTCCCTGGCATGGTCAGTCTCATCCAGGTTTTACCCGCGATCATTGTAGGTACCTAGTGAACCTACAATGAAAAAGGTCCAGTTAGACGAGTGGCATCTGACTGGGCGTTTTTCCGCTACACGCAAAAACAGTAATATCAACTTCTGTAAATAAAGTTGACTTAATTTTTTTGCTCGAAGTTGACTTTTGAAGCGCAAAGCGAAAAACGCGATGGGCGTTTTTTCGTGGCCCTCGGGTTAGGCCAATATCTTATTAATTTAACAATGTTTAAAACAATCACTGAAATAATTTTAGAGTATCTTGACGGCGGACAGTTACCAATAACATGATAATTACATTAACACCGGTTTGAAGTCTTCATTAATCGTACTATCAATATATCCACGCGCGTTGCACGGTCGTCAATCATTAAATCAAATGTTTGGCACTCAACGTACACCTGTGCAGGTGTTTGATGTCCGAGGTGACAGTAATTGCAGGTACATAGTGCAGGTCTCCCTCTGTCAATCAAATGCAACTGTGTTTTTCGTTGGCGAATTACTGCAGACGTACATGAAATCAGCCACAGTCGTCAGAATATGGATAATCAAATAATACATTTTTGGGCGTAAGTTGTAGTTATTTAGTAGCAATTATTTGCGTATAAGTAGAACATAAGAAAAGGTTTATGTGAGTACTTTTTTGCTTACACTTTCTTTTTAGAAATCCTAACGGCTGTCCTCCGACTGGGGTAAACTGAGGGTTATGTTAGACTTCTACCGACTTCCTGTTTGTTACTCCTGCTACCACGAGTAATTTTTAACCCCTTCGTGTATCAATAACCAAGGCTATCGTCACTCGTGCCTGCATGCGGTAATTAGTTTCCATCATATTGGCCGCCATTTTAAGCAAAATGGTGTCGAATTGATGGAGTGCCTTGCTACAGGTAAACGGTACTTAACCTAATTTTCCAAATTACTGGAACTAACGGATAACAGCCATGCTATTCTGTAAACATCTCACCGTGAAAACTTGGGTGAAGTGAGCTGTCAATAGTGTCAATCCCTGTGGAATGACAGCTCACTCCACGCTCACTTCACCTAAGTTTTCACGGTGAGATGGTTACAGAATAGCACTGCAGGATTTTTTGTACTTAAATATTAATTCTGACAATTGAATAAAACGGAACCGAACAGCGCTACATGGAAAAATAATTCCTAGTATTCGGATATGATTATATTGAATAAAAATATTCAGAATATCAATCCTACGAACAGAAATTCAGTGAAAAAATGTCTTGTGTACGCAACAATATTATTATTTTATTCCAAAAACCCGACTAGGTATGATTTTTGGTTTGAGGAAACTTTTAGAAAATTTTATCAACCGTGTAGGTAGATTGGTAGAAAATCAGAATATGGCAAGGAATACAAAGAAAGAAGAAGAAAGAAAGAAAGAAAATACGTTTTTTTGCGGTAGTAACATGACGGCGGAAGACAAGGAGAAGAAGAGTCTGTAGTCATTTTGACTACTCTCTTGAGATTCTAGAGAAACAATTAGCTGAAAGTTTCACAACCAACTGACTAGAGAAAGATTCCTCCTGTGTACGTACATATTGCAATCGAGCGTAGGTATCCAGGAATTTCTCATACTGTGATATAAGTCCAAAAGCTTCCAATCACGTAGCGAGTCGGTCTCGATACAGAACTATGGAAATGTAGGCGCCGAAAATACTCGTGTTCCATAAGAACGGCCTTCAATAGAAATATCTCAGTAAAGTAATAAACAAATAACAAAGCCGTCACAGAATATTCTCCTGGTTATTGCCAGATACTAAACGCAGACAAAGATTAGGTTCAAGAGAAGTGTTACACAGGAAGTAGGCATAAAAATAATATTTATACATAAGCAACAGAGCTGCCAAAATTAAATAAATCTGGGCAGCATATTCTGCTGGGTGAACTTCAAGAGAAAGCAGTCACAGAGTGGATCCCGAATAACAGAAACCGAAGACACGGTAGGCTCAGAAGAAGACGGCGTGACGAGTTAGACTTCTACCTAAAGGATTGGCTTCAGATGGCTATTGACCGCTAAAATAAAAATAAGAATGGGGTCTTTAGGGCATCAGGTAGGGTTCCACCAACCTTCGAAACAATCGTTTGCTCAAAATGCAACCTGTTGATGTTGCAAAAGAGGAGGCAAAATTTTAATGGGAGTACGTAGGCCTTGTTCGTAAAGATCGAGACCAACTAAACAGTGGTTTGTCGGATTGGTGTAGTGATTAGGAAAAGGCTGCCAAAGGACAATATGGTACATTATCAAACGTCTTCATAAATAATTGGCCAGATGAATTAGAACGTCGGAGAAGTGTTCGGAATTGGGGAGACCCTTTTGCCAAGGATTAAGACAAAACGGGCTAACTTCCGCTTCGTAGTTACTGAAAACGTACTAGTAACAATATATTCATGAAATAGATACCTGTTGCTTACTGTTATTTCTAGAAATCACGTTTAAACAATTACATTGTTGGGCTTTCAATATTTTTGTTCTTACCCCAAGGTAAGAACACACGATATCACAATATGATCAGATTATCTGAAGCTGAGTCTAAAAGAAAACAGTTGGTTGCGGTTGGCGACGTTAGCTGCGCAGGATGCGTTAAACGTACAAAAATAATTGTCAATGGAGCATTCTCTGTGCTCGGTGGTGGATCGTTTTTATTTTTGCGTTTCGTATTTTTCATGGATGTCCTCCACCTGCGGCTGGTGGAGGGATCAGTCAGACTCTTACTGACTAATACCACAGAGTTTTCTTCAACTAACTGTGCAAGTTACTTGTTCGTAACGCTCTCCGGCCAGCTTTTCTAAATTACCTAAGAAATATGCATATGGGTAATATAGAATGGGCACATCCAAATTCCTTCATTTCCTGATAAATGGAACTCTTACGTAATTAAAAATAGGAAAGCATATTGCAAGAAAATAAAATCTTTTATTTCGACCAGGTGTCGGTTGATCTATGCAAGGCCGATGTCGGCGCTTGCGGCGCTCTGTTGCGAAACTTCGTTCGGATGTGGAGCGATCTAAATATAGGTACTCGAGTCTCGTGCGCGCGCGTCGTTCGCCTGCCAGTTTCCTACCTTCGTATCTTGATCAGAATCACCTGTAATTGGTGCCTTGTATGATTTCTCTGATGACTCCAGGACGTTCAGAATTATGATTTGTTTGTGACAGGTGCTTGTTTTGTCATAAAAGTTAAAGATCTCTGTCTGTAGGCTGTAGAGCTATTTTAACAGAAAAAGTATTTTGTTCAGTCATAATAATATCAAGATTTTGGCGCTTATCGTAAGATAGTGGTAGGTCGAACGCAAGCGTATCCAACAAAAAGTGAATCTTGCTGCTTTTCCTGATTCCTATTTTCCTATTCGGTAGAAGGAAAATATTTTTTATGATTAAGGTCAATATGGGCATCATACAAACGGAAAGCACGTTAAGCCGTTGGTCCCGGCTGTCATTCGTAGATCTTTGACAGTCGTTACGTGTCGTCAGAAGCCCGAAAGTCTGACAACCAATGTTGCCAAGGGGTATCGCGTTACCTAGTTAGTATGTTGTGGAGGTCAGATAGCAGTCGCTCTATGTAAAATACTAGTATTCAGCTGCATCCGGCAAGAGTGGAAGCTGACACCAAAATGGTTGGGATAAGACTAGGCCGATGTGAACAAACATGGTGATAGTAGTATAACATTTTATGATCGATTGTTATTATAATTTGTTTTTTGTTCCTGTTCCAACTTATGGTACGGAAACTCTGGTACGCAAGTCCAAGTTGCATTTGACCCTGCATGTAACCAGAACAAAAAGTTTAATTTATGAATCGTAAATTAGAAGTTGGTACCTTCGCAATAATCTGTAACGTAGTGGGTAGTATGACCGACTTAAAATTTCTATCAAGACCATTAAAATAGGACGTCTTCGATGGGCATCTCGTAAAAATGGGTAAGACCAGAATACCCAAAGTTTACTCGATAGTAAACCGGATGGTCGGAAAAGTTCAGAGCTCAGACAGTTGGATGGCGTAGAGTCTACGCCATCCAACTGTCTAGTCTTCATCCTTAAATCTTTTCTGTTGCAGTGAAAAAGTGGAGATAAACGCTGAAAATAGGTCATAATGGAAAATCTAACTGATGCTGCAGCATCACCTGGAATTTGCAGGATACCCAACTCCCCTACCAACTTGCAGCACAGGTATCGTGTTTAGGCTCATTGGAATGGTCTTAATGAATAGTTTATATATAGATGATGAACAGCGTCTGGTGATGGAGTAGGAAAGAGAAATGAGGAAATGTTTGTGTCGGGGTTTAAAATTTTAATATAAATTCACTTGTATTGAATAACTAGCGACGCGCGCCTGCTTCAAATGGTTTTTACGCCTTCGCAAAATATCGAGATTTCCTTATTAGTTTAATATGAATATACTATAAACAAACTTTCCGGAATACATTTCCTAAATAATGGTGAAAACCGAAGTTTATAAGAACCACGAGGTCACCTAAACAGACACGAATAATATTTCCAAATAATATTAACAGGTACGCGAAATTAATGATGACGTCGTCTTTCGATGCGAGATCAGTAATAAATAGGTCATTCACTATTGATACTTTTGTGTTCTAAAGATATAGGTTCATTGTGTTCATTCGGATACAGGATGTGCACTTTGACGGTTGCACACTCGACTATTGCTCGTATAATTCAAGCCGGATGAGATACAAATTGTCCTACATTTATATTGCTTTAGAAGTTTTCCTAGAACAGGTTTAATTCCAATTTAATTATACACTAGCTAAGTGCTAATTCAAACTCAAAGCATTTATTTGAAACAAACCAATTACAGGCACTTTTGAATTGTCAAGGGATCGGTCAGCCTACTGAAAATCTGCAAGCACTTGGACGATACGTGTTGCGATATTTTTGTTGGAGTGATAAATACAGACATTATTTTTAGGTTTAATGTCAGAGAATATTTCCTTGAACTTTAAACATGTTATATTAGGGAAGATGACATTGATGATTAAAAGTTGCCTCTACAAAAATAGGATTATTTTATCCTATTTAGCTAAATATGTCAACCGTATCATCGCTTAACATTAGGTGGCAGTTAAACGTTCAACGCTGGTTTATCAAAGATATAATATTAAAAAACGGGAACATTCATAATCCTTATTTAAATTTAAAGGCCATTTGTTAGTCTTTCTTCTTTTTAGTCACTGCACTCTTGATAAAGCGGTTGTGGTCGTTATGAGGTATCTCGAGGTAGGACCCGCTTAGCTATGCAAAGCCATTCTTCTCAAAGTCCTGATTTCCTTTTGCATTCGTGTATAGGAAGGACGGTTATAAGATTAAAGACTACGTTGAAGACAAGGAAGTTTGGCAATAATTCCTTCTGCACATGTGGCTTCCCTGGTGCCTCATTAACGGCATAACTATGTAAATGTCTATTAACTGCTCCCAAATTACAATAATTATTTTAATTTACTTTTTTATTTTATTTTAATTTACAAATGACATAATCTTTTTATTATTTGACATTGTATATTTACAATATATGATTTTTTACAGCAGTAGTGGCAACCATTATCATTTGGTTTAAATAGGTTTTTATTTTTATAAGGAATTTCATTTGTCTTTTATATAGCTTATTTTCTTTTAAATTTTGTGAATGAGAGGACGTTGTAGACATAACAGACCGTAGATCGGTGGACCATTTAATATTTTGCTAAGTACCTGGTACTTGTTGATGGGCCTACACTGTCCTCTCATACCTTTTAACACTGTAACTTGGAAACATTGTAAAAACCATTTACTTTTAAAAGAGTAACCGTGGAGTTTCTTGCCGGCTCTTCTCCATAGGAAACGACCAATTGGAACCGTGCACCTAGCTTCTGACGTTTCATAAGTGCCCTTGTAGGTTTATGTGAAATAAAAATATTTTGAATTTTGAATTTGGTTCATCGTAGCCTTGATTTGTAATTTTCGAAAGACCATTCGAATGGTTGAGAAAAAGTAGAAAAAGAAAAGCAATGGATCGGAAAGAAGCGTCAAAAGACGTTTCATGCTCACACGCTATATCACCATTGTATTCAATCAACTCAGCCTATCGCAGTCCACTGCTGGGCATAGGCATCTCCCGGGCTGCGCCACAACACCCTTTTATGGTCGTCGGTCCATCTAACTGGGTGTCACACACTACACTTGTCGATACATGGTCTCCACTCCAGGACTCGTTTGCTCTACCGGCCATCGGTCCTTCGGCAAACATGGCCAGCCCACTGCCGCTTTAGTTTGCTTACTCTGCAAGCTACGTCAGTAACTCCGTTTCTTTGTCGGATAATTTCATTCCTGATTATCCTTTAAAGAGATTCTGAGCATAGCCTGCTCCAAAGCGCGCTAAGTGACCGTGAATTTGTGAACCAGCCCGACTGTCAGTGACCACTTTTCGGCACCGCATGTCATGAAGGGCAGAATGCTCTGGTTGAAGACCTTAGTGTTCAAACACTGCGGGATAAGGGACGAGAAGACTTGTCGAAGTTTGCTAAAGGCTGCCCAACCTAACTGTATCCTTCTGTTGGCTTCTTTCTCAAAATTGTGTCTACCGAGCTGGATAATTTGCTCTAGGTAGACATACTCTTCCACAACTTTGAGAAGCCACCCTTCGTTGCGGATTGGACTCGGCAAGACATGCGAATTGTACATGATTTTTGTCCTGTCCAAATTCATGCCGAGGCCAACCCGCCGAGAGGTTTCATTTAGGCTGTGTGTATCTGGTCTAACTCTTCCAGCGTCTCTGCCAGTATGACGATGTCATCGGCAAAGCGATGTTGTGATATGTACTCGCCGGTCACGCTGATGCCCTGTCCAGTCCAGTCTAGCGTCTTGGAGACGTCTTCCAACACATGGTGAACAGTTTCGGGGATATCACATCCCACTGTCTTAACCCTCTGAGCAGTAGGAAGGGACTAGTATTCTGATCCTGGATCAAGATAGTCATCGTGACGTCATAAAAACATTTCAACACTTCGATGTAGTGCCAGTCAATTCGACATCATTCCAGAGAGGTCAGCACTGTCCATATTTCGATAGAATCGAAGGCTTTCTCGTTGTCCACAAATAAGATACACAGCGGCTGGTTGTACTTCTCGGTCTTCGGTATAATTTGCCGAATTGTATGGATGTGATCTACGGTACTGATGCCTTTTCCAAAACCGGCTTGTTCTGGTCGCTGAAATTTATCAAGTATCCTGGTGGGACGGTTCTTGACGACCTTCGATAACAGGTTGTATGCGTGGCTTAGAAGTGATAAGGGTCTATAGTTCTTCAGCAAGGATTTGAACCACCGCATCTCTGCTCGACTCGGGCGTTAGGTATACCTTCTTGGGTGACGGAATTAAAGAGACTCACTAGCTCTCTTAGAGCAATGATAGCCTAGTGGTGTAACCATTGGACTGCTAAATCATAGGTCTCGAGTTCGAACCCACGGAAACTCTGACTTTTCGAATTCATGTGCGTATTGTATAACTATCATTTGCTTCAAAAACGGTGAAGGGAAACATCGTGAGGAAACCGGCTTGCCTGAGATATATTTCTCGACGGCATGTGAAGCCAAGTCAGAGGCCCATGGGCAGCTTTAAAACTATGACACCAGGTTAGTCACTAACCACACGAAAGGAAGGAAGACTAGTTCTCTCAGGGCTGGAACCCTGCCCACTTTAACTTTGCCTGGTTGTTCTTTAGCTGCTCGACAGCTGCCCTAATCTCGCATTGGTGGATATCCGGGATGTCCTCCGTCTAGCGGCGCGTTGATTTAGCTCGATGGAAACAAAAAGAAACGTTACAAAGAGGAGGAAGAGAATGACGCATGTTCTGTGTTGCTGACTTACATAATTACATAATTTGTGTGGGCTGTTCTACACAATCAGTTGTTCCGGGTCTAATCGTTTGCGCACGTGAAATGTGCTTCTGTCGATGAATCCATGAAATAGGAGCAATAGTGTGAATACCTTACACTTTCCAAAAGTCAATATATTACAAAAATGTTGAACCTAAAAACGATGTAAAAATATTTTCGCGTTTGAAGTACGTCCCCGAAGTATGATTTGTCTTTCAAAGAACAATATTTTAATGGCATTACCATTTATCCTATACGTATATCTTGTTTACATTCTTGGCAAGATTATCTGGCGCCGAATTTACATAACATCACGCTTGTCCCTAACCGTGTAAGCAGAGTTACGGATAGCTAAACCACTAATAGCAACCACATTAATTTTGGCATAAATATAGAGTGTTTAAAATAGATTTAAATTGCATAATGCGGGGTACAAGTTGCTATCCCAACCAGTCATCTTTTTGATGTCTTATTGTACTCAAGAATAAAATGAAATGGTCTGATTAAGTTACAGACTAATGGTTTTATTATTAGCTCGTAATTTAGGGAATAATTCACATTAATAGCATCTACTAGAGGCGACATTCATGTTGATACGTCTGGTGCACCTTGGGCAGTCATTCCGCTAGAACCTTACTTTGGCAAATATTTTTTTACCAGAGAATAGTGGTAACCAATATTTAAAACAGTATTATTTTCTTGAAAAAATTGCAATAAATCTTCTTGACTCGCTTTATTATTCGAATATTCTTCGACTTTTTAGTTTTCAAATACCACGATGGAGGTGATTGCACACCTACGCGGGACTATTTCTGTTGACTCCGGAATGTTCCCACCTTACAGGCTGTGAGGTGAGGCAATCTAATCCGATCTTACGAATAATCATTCTGTTAATAATCATATCTATGTCTTGCTTTCAGTTTGTTTCAGTTCTAGGGTAATTTGTTTGTGGTTTAGATTGTTGGCTTTGCTATTTGAATGAAAAGGTTTTGGTGGAATTGATCGTTGTTAAGCTCACAATGATTTTGATGGGGTAGTCATAAAAATATTCTGGCCACCTAGCACTTCTTCTTTTTTTTCTTTTTCGTGTGGTTAGTGACTAACCTGGTGTCAGAGTTTTAAAGCCTCTGACTTGGCTTCACATGCCGTAGAGAAATATCTCTCAGGCATGCCGGTTTCCTAACGATGTTTTCCTTCACCGTTTTTGAAGGAAGTGATAATCATACAATACGCACATGAATCCGAAAAGTCAGAGATGCGTGCCTAGGGTTAGAACTCGAGACCTATGACTTGGCATTCCGACGGTCACACCACTAGGTTATCACTGCTCTTAAATTAAACCTAGCACTACACCGCTGCTATGATTAATATATATTAGTTCGCAAACCGTATAGTGTGAAAAAGCAATCTGTACCCACAATTTTGTCGTGCTCCAATGGTTTTCGAAAATTCCGCAGTGAATAGGAATTGAATTTGAAATCCGATAAACATCTTTAAATCCGCGACCGTATACTTTTCCCCTAAAAATAAGTTCCTGTTTGTAGAAGTCTGATTAAACTTTGAATCTATAAATAAAGCAGAAAAGTTTCGTAAAACTCGAATTCTTTCGTTAGACTTCCAAGAAATTCTTATAGCAACAAAACATTGGTTTTGTGTTTCAACACAACATAGGTATATTTATTAATGCCCTGTGATGGCCGACTAAGAATAGTTTACCCTTCTTAGCATGGGACAAGGGATTAAGATATAAGGCGAAGAGTAGGAACCGCCTTACTGAAACAATACTCATTTCATATTATACTTGTCCGGTATGAGGCATACCTCTGCCAGCCTTCGTTTAATTCATCTTCAGCATTTAGGCGGCCCCCTAAAAATATTTTCCAGGTTCTGTATTTGTTAAAAGACTCAAAATTTATTGTGACAGACGGTCTTTGCGAAATTATAAGGGCTTCTGGTATGACGACCGACCGTAAAAATATTGTTAAAATTTACCTGCAACAATACAAAACATATAAGATTTACAAATTAGTTCAAAATAACGTCCTTTACGTATTACAACGAAGAACAAACTGTCTTAATTACCAAAAGAATGTCAAAGTCGTCTAAAAGCTTGGAAACCACGAGATAATCACACAGTGTTCTTTCTTACGTTACCTACATATTTCTCTGAAACGAAGCAACCACGTTGACTCATATATAAATGTTTATTTCTGAATGAATCATCTTTACGCCAGCGCCGCTTTTGCTTGCGTGAATAATTTCGGGATATTATAGACACTGCGATTACGTGGGTTCTGTATAAGATAAATAAGACTTACATTTAAAATTATGCTCGTCGAGGACTGAAAACAATTATTGACAAAATAATACGTACTCTTGTACTGATTCTACCTATCTGGGTTTGTTCGTTTACACTACTGTAAGTTCTCGGAATGTCACTTTTTGTCTTTAGCTCATAAAAGGTGGGGCTACAATCGAAATCTAGGGGGCTTGTGGCTAAGTAATATCAGCCACATGTTTCGATCGTTCAGGTTAAGCTACGCTTGCCGTGATTGGTCCGTGGATGAGTGACCATCTTTACATACCAAGACCCCTCCGTGCCTCGGAATCCCAGCTGTCATTAGTAGATCTTTGACAGTCGTAACGGGTAGTCAGAAGCACAAATATCTGACCACCAATCTTACCAAGGGGTGTAGTATTACCTGGTAACTGGGTTGTGGAGGTCAGATAATCTATAGCTCCATGTAAAATACTGGTATGCAGCTGCATCCGGTTAGACTGGAAGCCGACTCCACTCAACATATGGGTAAAGGCTAGACAGATAATGATGAAGGCTACAATCGAAATCAGGCACTGAGTGTGTTTTTGAATAAGTACTCCGAAGGTACTGTAGCCTCTACTGATCGGTTCGTGGTCAGGTGGTTATATTTCTCGTTCGCCAGAGCCTTGTTTGTTAACTGCCCGGTACGGGGGACGGGTACCAGCTCCCCTTACCCTCCTGTTGACCTGACAGCAACAATGCTTGCTGTTTATGATACTTATGTAAGAAGACTAATACATAAATAATAAGCTATGTAAGCGTTGAACATAAAAGTAATTATTTGAAAATAAAAACGAACTGTAATTTGACACGCACACACACAAGTTTATTTGGATTACAGACGAATAACTATTCATTTAATTAGATAAAAATAAAAACCTAATATGCACTGTGCAAGCTATTCCTAACTGACTATTAATATACTATAATAATAACAAACTTTATACAAAATAAATAAAAAACAGGACTTCTAAATAAATTATACGAGTTAAAATTGGTGAATATAAAATAACTAACTTCTATGGAAACAAAAAACGTAGGTACTGAAATTGATTTTTGAGACGAATTATCATAAATATCTAAATATTCTCTTTATTGGTAAACTACTGTTAATTCATTGTAAGCAGCCTTCGTTTTTTTTTGGGCTAATAATAGTTCCTCTATGTCTAGTTAGCTACGAAGCAGAGATGTTTAGGAGCTTCGATTCCGACTCCGAAAGTTCGGAACTTCTTATTAATATTACACCTCCGAGTCCGACTTCGGTTCCACTAATTTTGAATCGGAGTTATACCGAAGAAACGCAGCGATACACGTCACTAGAGCGCGTACAAACAACTTTTAACTTATCGCTGGGGAAATTTTTAAACGCGCTCGCGCTGTAAGTCTCAGTTTATTGTTTTGTGGACGTCAGACGCGTCACGTTAATTTGTTAAATTAAGTTAAGGTATTACGTAGTTTAATTGTTGTGATAACTTAATTTCAATATGAAGCAAAACAAAAAGTGTTATATGGAACATTTTTCTTCTACCTCCGCCTCCGACTCCGGCTCCGGTTCCGACACCGACTCCGATTCCGACTCCGATCAATCAAATTAAAAACCTCCGACTCCGGTTCCGGTAAAACAATCTCCGGAACATCTCTACTACGAAGCTACGAAAGTCAACAAGTAGTGCCTTGACAATGCTTACAGTTACAATGATATATAAGAAGACTAAATATTAAGGGGACTACAGGACCTAAACGTGCCTAAACGCAAGTTTTATAATATGTAAAAGTATATGATCCAATGCAGTAAACAAAATCAGAAAAATATATGATATTCTTCAGGATATATGCTAGTATGATAGTGTGTTGAAAACATAATACAACTAATTTGATACGATAGAAAAAAATCATGAAGATACCTCTAAAAATTTCTTTTAACGATTAAAAATCATATTAATTTACAATCATTCTGATTTTTTGTCAGATTATTCTACAAGCTATGTACATATTAGCATAATAGTGTTTTAATTTTCCAGTCCAATCAATAGATTTTTGGTAAATCGCTAACTTCTTCATATTTTGCAATAAATTACCTGCGTCGTGTCATCGCGCTTCTCTTTCATTTCTATGCAGTCCGACAGTGACCGCGCTTTAGCTGTTGTAAGCCTCTTAAATAAATACTAGAGATTATATCGGTGGTCATAAAAGCAATTTTATTAAAACTAAAAATGATTTATAATATTTCCCTTATGTCTAGGTAGCTAGGAAATACGAAAGTCAATACGTAGAATCCGCCTGAGAGATATATCTCGACTGCATGTGAAGCCAAGTCAGAGGCCCATGGGCGGCTTTAAAACTGTGACACCAGGGTAGTCACTAGCCACACGAAAAGAATAAGTAGTGCCAGTACATACTAATACACACAACAACTAACTGTCTTCGAATTTGCCAACTCTCTTTAATTGAATTACTTATGAGAGTTTCGCAGCAATTCAATCGCATTCGTAACAATCCCAAATTAACTGAGTGAAGCGCACGAGTTTATTCGATCGTCAGAATTAATGTTTGATCTGCTTGAAATAAAAAGGTTTTATATGCCCTTCGTTTTATTTGAAGTTTGAAAAACTACTGGCAAATCGGTGTTTTCTTTCCATACGATGGAGTTAAAACAAGTGCTGGCTGAACTTAGCCGCCCGCCCTTTAGCAATCACTCTTGATAACCTCTTCTCGATGGTGATGTCTTGGGTTGAACTTACAGTGGATTTTTAAGATGGTGATGATGAGACTTCAGGGCAACAGCTGACGGCTAAACCACCAGCTCACTAAGCAGTAGACTGAGAACACTAACTGCTATATAAATAATAAGAGATTAAAATGTTAAACATAAAAGTAACGTTATGAAAATATTTAGAAAATAAAAACGTACTGTAATTTGACTCGTACATACATGAAGTTATTGGGATTACAGACGAATAACAATTTAATTGATTATATAAAAATAAAAATATAGCAATGTGTAAACTATTCTTAACTGATTATTTATACTATATAATAACTAACAATATATAAATAAAAACGAAAAGATTTCTAATATAAATAGAGATAAAATCGGTGGACGTAAAAGAAATAATTTATTTATGAAAAACGTTGGTACTTAAAATAAAATTTTGACACAAAATAAAATGTGTAAACCAACCAGCTTCCCCTCAAAGTAAAATAAATTTGTCTACAATGTTTACAGTTAATATTGATATAAATTATAAAATGTGTTACAAAAACCCTGTCCGATTCGAAAAGGGCACATTGGTACTGCAATAACCTTACCAATTTTTTTTTTAAACCTATTAAAATATATAAATAAAAAGGTTACAGCAATTTATAATTCACGTTTTTAAAATAATCAAAATGCCATTAAAATTTGGTAAATTTCAAATGAAATTGAATTGGTGAAATTTACCAATTTTTAAGTTATAACTTGTAGACACCCGCTAAACGACGGCCTCCCGACGGCGTCGCATGATTTTTAATTTTTCCTGAAAATTACAACATAAATAGACTCTCAGTACGATTCTTAACAACACCGTCTCGGATCGGACAGCGGTTTTGTTACTCGTTGTAGAAGAAGACTAACAAATAAATAATATGAGATTAAATCTTTGGATATAGGGAAAAGTAATTTTATGAAAATAAAAATGTACTGATATTGATTTTTGTTTGTGATGAATTAATAAATCTTGAACAAAATCGCGAAGGTGTAGTACCAGTATTCCCGTGAAAATTTCATCTTTGGATTCAGGACTCTAAACATTACCAATAAAAGATAATTTATTATATTACCTCTGATATTGCTTATTCACAAACCCAATAACACTTTGTCCGACTTGCGAATCGAACACAAGACCTCATGCTCCGCAGTAGCGCTTGCGACCACATTACCATTGTGGTGATTCATTCTATAAAACTATTTTCCCAAACTAATGTGTACGGTCGTATTCCAGTACATTTTGAAAAGGACGAGTTTACCGTTGTGAGCGAGGAGTTGAAAACAGTTAGCTTTGTTTAAAATATTTCTGCATTTACCGAATGTTATTGAAACAATGTTCGGAACTTCGGGTCTTGACGTCAGAATTATAAATAGTACGTTCCTAACGAAGACAACACTTTTAATGCGTTACATCACACGTAACTAATTTTGAAAACGAATTGTATTGTTCGTGTATTAAGACAAGGCTTACTTATTTATATGAAGCCGCCAACCTGTCTCCGCCTAATTTCTGCTATTTACACATTTTGGTATCTTCATAGAAAATAGACAGCATTCAGTAAATTGGTGATTGCAATAAATAGCCTCCACGAGTATACCTCTCTCTGCAGTTAGTCCCTCTACCATCTTCTCTCTCTCTTAATATTTTTAACACGTTAACCCTAACCTTGCTCCAAAATCCGACGAGCCTTTATTGTCTTGATTTCAAATCAGTCGACTCGATTATCAAATAACTTCTCCCGCTCTTCTTGTCAGACTTTTACTGACTAAAACCCACCCGTGTTCCTTCCGTTGCCTGTGTACCAGGGCCACGATATCCCTTTCGGACAAACTCGCAACACTGGGAGGCCCTAGCAGACCCCGTCAGTTGGTGTTTTCATACAAAATTTTGGCGATTCAACTTATGGTGTCTTTTTAAAGACGAAGCTAAGCCGGCTTTTGCAGATACCTATTTTCGTAACACATCTCATCCTTCAAAGAAACCCAGATCACTTAACCTGTACGAATGTAAATTAAACGGGAAGAATTGAGCGAACGATGGCGCGCTTCAAAAATAAACACTCGGTTAAAACTTGCAAAATGTATTACGTGCTACAAGAATAGAACGGACGCATGTTTCATTTCACATCACAAAAATACGGTTTGCTGTTGATGTACATTATTATTGCAGAAATATCTTTAGGTGATTTGTTGAATTATGTATTCCTGAAATTCTTTCATTTTTAAGGAGGTTTTTTTGGCTTTTGGAACACCCTCAATTCTTTGAATAATTGCCGACCTATGTTTTTCTCGTTGTTTTGTGTCGATTTTCAAACCCTCGTAGGAATTATACAATATGTATGACCTTTTATCGATTTAAACAAGATGTGTACTTAACATATTTCATAATACCGAATAATGTTTATGAAATCAATTCTAAAAAGGTGTTAATCAGAACCTTCGGCATCGTCATCATTTCAGCAGTCCGAGATCACCAACTGTTGCGTAAATGCCACCTTTCCATTCTGACATTCGAAAAATTCGGCATCGGTTTCTTACATCAAATCTCTTCTCTCCTCTCCTCTCCTGTCCTATACAATTGGAATAGCTGACATGCTATTCTGTAAACATCTCACCGTGAAAACTTGGGTGAAGTGAGCTGTCAATAGTGTCAATCCCTGTGGAATGACAGCTCACTCCACGCTCACTTAACCTAAGTTTTCACGGTGAGATGGTTACAGAATAGCACTGCTGATATAGTGATCCAGTTGGGATAGCTGCCATAGCGATCCCTGTTCAAAACCCACTAAGAATAATTCTATGTGATATACAGCAGCAGCAGTTGTAATAATCAATACTAGTAAGTGTCAAATAAACCGTTGTCATCATTTGTAGCTGTTACTGTCTTATTAATCGTTGTAACATATTGGCCGTGTGACCATTAGGAACATTCTGAACAATGAAATATTAACGACTTACAGAATGCATTCTCGATTATTTATTTATTTATTTAAAAAGTACCCTAACGACTTATTCACTAGTAACATACAGCATAATAAAATCGTATACGATTTTTGTGAATTGGTCATGTTTAAGGCCAACGCTCATCGGCAGACTGCGGCGGATGGCCTCGAGGAGGATTTGCCCAGAAGCTTCCCGCGGCCTCCCTCGGTATGCCACGGGGAAATGCAGATGCACCCCCGCTTGCACTGCTTCTCACCCACGATTGTATGCTAGCGGACTCCGGCGCATACCGTCGCATGCCTTCGCATCCCGCCGCGGTATCCTCCAGCGTGCTCCCAATGCAAGTAAATGCTATCACATGCCTTCAATCTCTCTGATAATCACACGGCAACTAAGTAGGATGATATTTATTGGATAACATTCGTGTATTCCTCCTGAAGAAGTAAGATGTCTGAAACCGTTTTAATTTCCATGGACAGTTTCAAATTATCTGCAAACATGGAACACACTGCCGCATTGAATGTACAATGTCATTGACGAAAATGAAAAACAATCGATCCCAGGTGATATCCCTGTCGTGCTCCCGAGGTGGAAGCATAAAACGATGATTCACAACTCCTCACAACCAGTTTTTGTTTCCGTTCAAACAGGTATGAGGCAAACCGCATGAGTAGTTGGTCGGCTATGCCAAACTGTTCAAGCTTTAGTTTAAGTGATTTGTGATTAACCTTGTCAAAGGTACCGCTGAAATCAGTATAAATGGATTCAACCTGTTTGAGAAATTCCAAAGATTTGCTTATATCGTTAATGTTATGTACCAAATTAGTGGTAGTGGATTTGCGAGCACAGAAACCGTACTGTTGTGGCTCCAACTGGGCCCTTAGTGCTCATAAACATGAGCGGCCTGTCGCCATGTTGTCGACGCGTCGGCGGCTGCCATAGATAACGCGCCAACCGTGTGAGAAATTAATATAGGTCATACAATTGCTTCAAACAGTTTCGCAAAGACACATAGAAGTGGCATGGGTCGATATCGTGAAGTAAAGTTGGCTTCTCCTTTCTTTAAAATCGGAACAACTTTAATGATTTTCCATTTCGAGGGAAACCAAGATGACTAATAATTTACTGAAAGATTTATTGACTGGTTGAAAATCAGTTTGATTGGAACAGATAGGTAAACTACACATTACTTGATAAGAAACGGAGATAGGCCATCAGGTTCCGGACCCTTGCATGCGTCCAGTTTGTTCAGTTCTGGGTACACGTCTCTTTAAATGAAAGTTATTCTGCATAAAATAGATTGAAAAAATATGCGGGCTAGTGTTTAAAGAATTCGATCTAATGGGTGGTATAAAGTTAGATGAACAGTGTTTGGCTGAACAGTTTTTGATGTCATTCGACTTCGATTTTTTGCTTTGACAAAGGACCAGAAGACTTTAAGGATTTTGTGCTATACTCTTAATTATAAAGGACGGAAAAGTTACCGTCTGCTTCATTCCACTGCTTGGAAAATGCCTTCCGTTATGACTTTCAGTAATTTTGGTCGAGATCTATTTACGAGTAGACCACAGCTTATTGGTATTCTCCAACGGCTCGTCCCGCCATATTTCTACTTCATCTGCGCTTGCTGGCTTCTGGATGTGTCCAGGCTTCACATGATGATTACTTTGGCTCACAGCTTATTGGGTATAAAGAAGATAGAACCAACGAGCTAAGGCTGATGTTCCCAGGAGGACGCCCCCCAGGGACTGTCAAGGGGAATGTCAGCCAGCGGAGTACATTATTGCGGGTGCTGACTTAGAGTTTTGTTGTGGCACAGTTGACGAAGTCGTCAAATTCTTGTAGATAATTGAATTGTCTTATGCAGCACCTGTAAATATGGTTATTGTTGTGCTCAATGGCACATTTAGTTTCATGACAAGTGGCCTGAGGGTTTCTGAAATGAGCATGGTTGCGTTTTAACTATATTTTTATTTCAATAAATCAGGGGGTAAGTGGTTTAAATAATACACAATTAAAAGCATTTCCGTAAATCATAAAGGTATAATACATCACCCCGCAAGTTAATAATACAGTAATGTGTTACTAGCCTAAAGTAAAAGATACCATTCATAAAAATGAAAACAACCATTTTTAACTATTACTATCATTGAAATTAATTATATTTTAAATCCTAATTACAGAACAAAACATTTAAAATATACATAACTACGACTAATATTATAAGTACAACTAACTATTTATACTAATAACTAACTAACTACATACAAAATTAAATATACAAAAACAATATAATTGGAATAGTAAATAAAACCAAGAACACTTCCAAATGTGAATCTATGAAGAACTCAACAAAACTACAATAATAATGTAAAACGAATGGCATTTATTGAATTAATGCTTTCCTTCCAGAAATACCATTTTGACCATTCGACAAAACCCATATTGACGTACCTAAAACATTTAGACCGATTAAGTAGGTCTAAGTGCATTATTTTCGTAGTATCCACTGAGGTTAGCCAGAGCCATTTCGAGGTTTGCTTCGGCATCCTTGAAGATTGCCGTCCTTCTGGTTAGCGCCAGATTATCCGTGTGGAGGATTCCTTTTGTGTTCGTAGAATTGGGTTGATCATTGGCATAGATGTTAAACAAAACAGGAGCCAGAACACTGCCTTGACGTAAACAATTCTTTAAGATACGCCGTCTGCTTTTATCAGAGTTTAGGTAGACTAAAAACGGCAATCTGTATAGTATATCACCCATATATATAATGCACCCAGGTATAATAATATAAATAAATATAAAAAATATAATAAGCCTGATTGTTTATTAGAATTATTTCAATGGTATATTTAAAGAATGACCGTATCGTAAGCTGCTGAGAGGTCAACTAGGGCTGCACTGATCATGTGATTGGCTTTGTGTCTATCCTCGATAAATTGAGTGGTTTACGAATGACATATTTATAATATTAAAATTGAATAGCTAAACTAATATATTTTTGACATTATCAAATTATATAATGGCGTCCTAATTGCTATAAACATTTACAGATAGCCAATTTGTTCCCAGATGCTGAAGACTAGTAAGAATTTGCCCGCGATTTTAATACTAAGTAGACTTGCGCTTTCAATCAAAAACTTTATTCTGCTGTCTCTTCAGAATAAACTGAGCAAAAACGGATGTATCTCGTATAACGTAACTAGATAAATAAATAAAACTGTTGAATGAGGGTAGAAATGAAGTATTACTACGTAAATGGATACTGTACTATCCAAGTTCAAAGCCATATATACAAATGAAAGTGGTTGGTATCTTGCGCAGTTGTTTAAAAATAAGCCTTTATTACAATTACCGGAACATGTAGCGATGAGAAGTGTATTGTTTAAAAGTTTTAAAATGTAGTCATGACCTATGTACAAGCCTGAAAATATTTTGATTAACAAATTGCCAGCGAAGCGTTCTTCTGAGGTGAACACTGTAGGTGCCCGCTAGAAATAATTGAGGGCGTTAGGCCAGGTCGATCGATTTCAGACTAAAACTGGATTAGGTAAACACGAAGTGAATGCACCCGCGTTTAAAATGTACATACTCGTAGCAATTCTCGGCTTTACAAATGCTTTTCCAATTGCTCCACTAAGTTTGATCCACTGCCGTTCTTCTGTCGTTACCAGTCATGTAACAAAGATCGTGGCTCCATTGGTATTTTTCATTCGTTAAATCTACTTACCAGCAGTTCAGCTTACCTCCTAAGGTTCAATGAGCGTGAAGCTAGAAACGATTCAACAAATAACGATGTTATTAGAACCGGTGATTCAAACGTCCACGCGTAGGTATTGCTCATTCGTTTGAAGAACTAGAAACCTATATTTGCAAAAATAGCAATATGACAAACTCAATTTTCAGTAAAGATTGTACTGTGGGCTGTCGCTTTGATTTGGGTGCGGACGTAAGAAATGGACGGTGAATCCATTCTTGCTGGCTTTAACAAAAAACTGCTGAAAACAGAGAAAATGCATTATTTTCGACCTTCGACACCTTCTTTATTTGAGACGTTTTATTTCTACTCTTGATCAAGTTTTCAATAGATTCATGAAACACAATGCTGACTTCTTAAAACACGCACAAAATATTTTTAGATCAATGTACCTACCTTCATAAATACTTGTATTAGTCATCGCAGGTCTAGCTCCACGTGCTATTAGTGAAACAGATCTATGCAGATACATAACAGACCACTTGGAGAATAGGTCACCCAGAAATGCGTAAACAGAGTCAACACTTCTGATCATTTCCGATCTGTATCGGGATTGTAAGTGGGTTCTTCAATCATTTCAAGATTTACAGATAAACAGAACAAATATATTAATATGGTACATGAGAATATCTATGTAAAATTTCCGTTACTGTATTTTATTTCTTGACGCAAGGACATTAGTTTAAATATAAATGTCCAGTACTATATAATGCGGTGATTTAAAAAATCAGTCGCAAATAAATCATAGTCAAGTAAAGATACAATTATTTCTTAAAATACCGTTCCATCACCGCAATTAGACAGTGAATCTTAAGTACATAAACAATAAAAACTACCAAGGTTTTCTACCCCAGCGAAAGCTTTTTGAACTGCGATACGAGTATAAGTCGCAGCACGGTTGCTGACAAAACCAACTTAATTAGATAGATATGCACCAAAAACATGATGACTTCTGTTCCGACCGCAATCAGATCACATAATGGCATGAAGTATAGAGGTATTTGAAACGACACGTAAATAACCTGAATTGTTGGCACCAACGCTTACTCCTTTATGACTGTTAGGGACGTAAAGATCAAAATAAACTTTATCGGGTGCGAAGACGACTGCCATGACTCGCTGACTTACGATTTCTGAATGTATTTAGGACTCGCCTCGTCAAAATATTCCGGACGATTCGACTACGTTATGCACATCACTAATATAGCGGGTCGATTTATCGAAGTGATTCATTTAATCTAAGATTAGACTAGTGTTTTGATACTTTCATTTTTTGGCTGACTGCTTGACGATCCCAATTTCTTTGACCCATGACCCTAAATCGGTCGATTAGGTTTGGCGTTTTAAAATACATTGAAATGCCCATTATTACAAAACATCGAAGACAAAACATGTTTTTTAAGCAATCACTAATAAGGTATCTCCGTAAAGCTAGCAACATTGATTTTCAAAAGCGAAGTCTGTACCATCTATTTACATACCACTGGTCTAGTTTGTAGACATTTATATACAAATTGGTCTCTGAAAATAACGTAGTAATGTTTTTAGGCGAAATACGATGGACCGATTAACCTAATAGATTTATATTATTGGTAGCAGTCCATAGTGACTTCATTTACTAGAGAAGGTATTTTGGCAAGAAACTATATCTGCATGTGAATGCCCTTTCGTTCTAAATAGAGACGAAGAGACATTCGGAATTTTTGAGATTTCGTTCATTGATCTGTTTATGCCTGTGTTTTGCATCTTATTTACGATTATTGCTAAGAGCATTTCTTAGCGTTGCTGCTAAAAGATATTATACCGTGAAATATGAAAATTACTGATAAATTAATTTCAAATACTTGTCGATACGTGTTGCATTGTTTTTCCGAGATTCAACTTGCTATAAAACGCTAAATTAAATACGTCAAAGCTAATTATTGTCAGTTTAAAAGGTGGAGCGCGAACTCGAAAACAACAAAATTCAAAATAAAAGAATAACGCATCACACTGAAGATTAAAACCGATTCATGGGTAGTTTTGAATCGGTCTCCCATTTGGCTTAGATGTAACTGTAGAGTTTCTAGAAGCCAAGTGGGAGATCGCCGTAAAACTTGCAGTCATCCAACATTAGTTTCAAAATAACTAATATTAACAACTATTCTGATATATATCTATAATTAGATATCGAAGGAACATAATGTTAAAAAGCGTTGTGGCGACACATAAACAGGTTGGAAAAGCTGGCATTAATAATTTCCATCGTATCCAGAGTCGCCTGAGTCATTCGCTAAAGGGGATGCGACGCGTGGAGAGGGGGGCATACGGAAAGCGCTCGGCCCACTTCGCGCAGGTACGAATATAACCGAATACTTTCCCACCTGCGCGTGCGCTGCGTGGTGGAAATTGGGCCGCAGGACAGTCGTGCACAGATTTTCATCTCTAATTTATTAGTTTGATAACTCTGGCGCTGTAGTTAAGCACAAAATATAATAGACATAGATTTACAACCGTAAATATTTATTTTCAAAGTTACTGCATGAAATTCCTATTGTTTTCATGTATTCTTAGAGTTAATTTCAATAGCCGGGGCCTAAAGGCGCGTAAAACGCATAGCAGCATTTTATGAACGTAGGTAATAATTAGGGTTACGCGTATATTTCGCAGATAAAAAATAGTCATTTCGCATAAATATAAACTCAAAAGGCAAAATTTCGCTTTAGTATTCGTCAAAAAAATAAACTCTTTTTTAAACGCTAATTGCATTGTGGTTGTTTTTGTTTTCCTGCTTAAATCTTTGCCTTCGGTCATATAAGGCAATATTTCAGACACAAAACGATATTTCAGAGTCTACACTGTTGCCTGGGCTGTGAAAGCTTTGTATAGCTGCATTTGCAAATCAAGGGTAGCTACACTTCTTTAGTTTCCTAAGTCAAGGGATAGTTGCGATTAAAAAAAAAATCTTCAAAAATTTATGGCAATGTATAGAAAACACAACATTTCGCGCTAATTAGTATCGCATGTATGGTAAAAATAAAATTATATCTCGGTATTATATCTGTATCGTATTATGTAAAAAAAATTATACTAGTTCATTTTTTTTTTTAAATTTATTTATTAAGTAACTATATTCATGATAACTTACAATAATTTTCTTATGTGAATATTTAATGGGGTATTATGATCACACATTAATGTTTATAGTTAATATCTATTACAATTTATTCCATATTAATCAACATAATTAGAATACAGGGTGGATTTTTGAGATGGGGCAGAAAGGGACCTTAACCGCTGTAGTTACAGAAAAACGGTCCTGTCCTAGGATAATGCAGATCAAAATTTCTCAAAAAGAAATTTCTGAGAAATTTTGATCTGCAGTCACAGATTTTTTTTAAATTGTACAGTCAGCAAGAAAATCGGCAATTTTCACCAATTTTTGCGAGCCTCATTGCCCTAGAGCTGAAACAGTTCGATTTCAAATTCGAAATTTGAATCCGTCTCAAGCAATTAAGGTATGATTCAGAACAATGCCATACGCAGCAACGCTGAACTGACGCGTGCTC
The DNA here is from genome assembly GCA_914767755.1 of Agrochola circellaris. Taxonomy (NCBI): domain Eukaryota; kingdom Metazoa; phylum Arthropoda; class Insecta; order Lepidoptera; family Noctuidae; genus Agrochola; species Agrochola circellaris. Next base: position 5,254,265 of record OU611840.1, read on the forward strand.
TGCCTGCGCGTGATTCCGAGCACCGCGGCGCGGCACTGCTGTTCATAGTTTATTTCTCAACAGTTGTCAACATTCACGTGTTACCACTGTGATGAACGGCCGCTCTACTGGTCTACCGCGGCAGCAGGACGACACAGCCGCGCAGCAGTGCCATCGCCACAATGACGCGCAGCTTTGGTGTCGTGTTCGCGAATGTAATCTCATATAAACCTATAGAAAAAGTAAGGGACCAGTATTGACGCGGCAGCAATGTCGCGGCAGCACTGCCGAGTGCGGCGTTGTTCGGAATTATACCTTTAGACACCGCGTTGTGCTGCGGCCAACTGCAGTAAATTACTTTAATATTTTCACTTTGTAGTGTTTTTTTTTTAAGTCGGTTATTTCAATATATATATAATACATATTTTTATTTAAGCTGGTTATAATCAACCCATTTCTGCAGCATATTCTAGATCTTCAGGAAGCGCTAGGGATCAGGAAATTCCTGATCTGAGGAACTTCATTTTTGGGGGTTTACTTTAATGTTTGTATTTCTCTAGTGACGGTTCCGTATATAGTTTCATATTTTCGCTAAAACAATCAGCTGTCATCATTATAGCGAATTGACAAACTCTGCCTTTCACTTTTTCTAATCTTAATTTCCTGTATTTGTTGGACCTACGTCAACAAATCGTCACCGACTTTAATTACCAGCTGTTTGGAGCCAAATGAGTCTAATGACATTACTTTCATACAATCATCTATCTACATTACGTCCTAGCTGGTTGGAAGACGCTAGAGGTCGGCTAACGCCATTTCAGGGATATTCCCGACTTGGAAATGTCCATACCAACGCGTTCAATTTGCTCCTCTCCAAATTATTACTACTAGCTGCTGCACGCGGCTTTGCCCGCGTGGAACATAATTCTTTTCTAAAATAAGAAGTAAGTTAGCTTTATTTTATTTCATTTTGACGGGACTTTCACTGGCATATAGCTGAGCAGCAATCACCATCAGCTATCTGACAATGAAATATCAGCCAGTACGCCCAAAGTAGTTAAAATATGCCTGATAATAATGAAGAGAGACACATACCCTACTATGTTATGTAGATACATATGTAGTATGTATATATACTATTTACAAGCATGCCTTGTTCCAAATTCTAGCAGTGAACCCCCCCTGTTCACTGCTAGAATTTCTCCGGTGAAGGACATCTTTCAGATTTCCGCTAAAACGATCAGTTCTCATCATTAGCACGATCTTACGGACTAACAAACTCTGCTTCTCGTTTACCCCTGGTCTCAATTTCTTTTATTTATCTTTCAGCTCTTGAACAAATGTCTTCTTGGAACTGCTCTTTCAGCATATCTTGTTATTTTGCATTTTGACCCATGATCAACTTGACTGATTGTAACTTGATCTTTGAAGCAACATATTTTTCTTGATAAACAGAAATAGCGGTTTAGAATTCAAACAAAAATAATATACATTTAGTTACCTAGCAGATGGCTTGCAGTTCAGAAAATCTTGGCCGTTCATTCATTATTTTCTATACCTACTTTGTTCAGATTTATGAAATGTACATAAGTCACATCACTTTTTCGTTTATCGAAGACTTGGCTTTTTCGTCTGAATCTGCAAAAATTTGGCCGATTTCTTCGTTTTTGGCTCAAGTTTAGTGGCTTTTGTTGCTGACCGTAGGATCATTAAGAATTTTAATATCCAATGTAATTAAATGTGGATGTTGATCAACTACATTTGAAATAAAAGTTCTTAAAATATCAGTGAATATTTTTACTTTCTCAGTATTGTAATGATTTTGAAACACTTAACATACCATTTTGAGCATTTGATGAATGTTTTCGTAGTTTGGCGCCGATAGGTCCATTCCACTTCACCTTGAGCTGCATAGTAACATCGTTCTGCACTTTCTGTGGAATAAGGATGCCGCAATGACTTTAATTATAAAGAAAACTGCTACCTTGACTGACTCGTTGTTGTTAGTCTAGTGATCGCAAGCACGACTGCTGAGCATGAGGTCCAGGTCGGGTCTGACATTCTAAGTCGTGATAGAATTATTGGATTCGAAAGACTAAGATCCAGGTTTCCTCGTTGGTCTAGGGTCGCAAGCGCTACTGCTGAGCATGAGGTCCCGGGTTCGATTGCCGGGTCGGGCAAAGTGTTATTGGGTTTTTCCATTAGAAATTTCTCAGTAGCAGCCCGGAGTCTGAATTTGTGCCTGGTTGATGGCAATAGGCTCGCCCCCTATTACATGGGACTTAAATATAACTGGCGAAATGTGGATGTACTAGGTACCATCGAAGAAGTTCATATCTAACCACTGTAAGGGCTATTCTTGCTTGCAGCGCTCGGCGGCTATAGCACCGGGCCGGTAACAGATGTGATCATCGCGTTCACGGGATTTTGTTTTGAAACTGGTTAGATATGAACTTCTTTGATGGTACATCTCTGCCTAACCCTTTGGGGATTACAGGAGTGATGTTAAGTTATTTAAAACCGCTACCGTAGAAAAATAATCCATTTATATTGGCAAAGGGGTAGCTTAGCATAAGCATAGCATAATCAGCCTATAATGTTCCCACTGCTGGGACACAGGCCTCCTCTCTGTGGAAGGGAGTGGGTCCACCACGCGGGCTCGGTTGGCAGATGTCACATGTCTTCGATTTTTTGGTTCTAGGACAAGCCGGTTTCCTCACGATGTTTTCCTTCGCCGTTTTGGGAGCAGTGATGATGAAATAATTTACACAAAGTAAAGCGCCTATCAGGGTTTGAACCTACGACCCGTACGAACTCGTACTCTCTCTGAGCGGTAGCTTAGTGACCAATAAAGAACAAAGAATACTTTGGTCTGAATACTGCAGAGGTATCAATCTACCTCATTTCACTATGTACCATCGAAGAAGTTCATATCTAACCACCGTAAGGACTAGTCTTGCTTGCAGCGCTCGGCGACTATAGAAACGGGTCGGTAACAAATGTGGTCATCGTTTTCACGGGATTTTGTTTTGAAACTGTTTAGATATGAACTTCTTTGATGGTACAAACCTACATCCTTAATGTTGAAATCCCAACGTATAGAGGTATGAGGAGCAAAGTTCACTCATCTTCTATAGAAAAGGAAGAATCCTCCGACCAGACAGGTGTCGTGTCTGGTGGGCAACTGCCCGACGATTGATGTCGGGAAGTGATATATATGCTAATCGCGCGGTAAACTCTGCTTACGCAATGCAGGATTTCGCGTGATGTCAGTATGATGCATAGTTCGCTTACGGCGATGTAGATGTCCCCACAAACGCAAACGGTTCCAAGGCTACAGGTACCACATATATTTATGCCACTAACAGATCTTTCATTATCTCTTCCAGATTAATCCTATCAGTCATTGTGAGTTAATTCTGAAAGAGTCTGTTCAATCAAAAGAAAGTTTCGTGAATCGGAAAAATAAACGTCTAAGTTCTCATAATTTTCACAAAATTTGTTTCCCTTGTGATTGAGACTTTGAGAGTAGAAGGTATGGGTCAAATAGTTAGATACTGCACACTTTTAGTTTCTCTAAACCGAGAAAGCTCTGTAAAACAGATATCTTCTATTATATATATGTACACATATCTTATATATAGGATATATAAGAAAAATACACTAAACCGTTCTTACAGTACTAGAACAGTATTACATTATATGACTTAGTTGACATATATTTTGACGTTTTATTTAGTTTATAATAACATATGGCTAATTTGACAAATATTTTGTCTTTCAAATCTTTAATGTCCGCTTCTTCCTTCTCATTTTTGTGGCTTGATATTGAGAATTCAGACATAGCTCTGTCTAATGCCTATGTTTAGGCCCGGTCCGTATCATCTTCAACGGTATTCGCAAGTTATCTGCTGCGAGTTTGCTGCGGCTCTTGCTGCAGAATTAATCATATATATATAATAATAATATATCTAGGTGTGACGTACATAGGATAGGACCTAGGATACCTTTTATCCCGATATTCCCACGGAATCAAGACTTATGCGGGTGAGACCGCGGGGCGCAGCTAGTTCATGATAAGACAATAATTCGTTTTTTTAATCTCGGTAGTAGGTACCTACTTAAACTTATCAAAAATAATAAAAATAATAATAATAATAAATTTATTTGAATAAAATATTTACAAAAAAAGTGTACATTTAGTCAACAGTAAGATTTCTCAAACAATTATAATGCCTAAAAGTAGACTAAAACTAAAAAAAATATAATTACTAGAGCAGAATTTTATTATGTTGCAGACGTAGTAGAGAAAAAAGAGATAAACGTTTATATTTATCTCAGATATTGATTCATTATTTTATTGTACTTTTAGATTTTGTATGTATTTTTATAATTTATGCTGTTAAATACTTTGATTGAATTTAATAACATACTATGTGCGATAATGGTAAAATCACAAATATGTTGTCTGTGAAAAATCAAGCGGTACTTACTGTGAGTTGAATACCACCTAAATAAACTTCTTAATTAACTTTATTGCATCTGTTTTGATATTTGCGAGATAGTTTCTCGACGACAGTACGTGCACTAACCAAAATAAAACCATGATTAATATCGGTGCATTAGGACTTATGAGAAAATATCGTTGACATTTCACTCTTGACGATACTATGCCACAACGAATGCAGGTGCTCCGGTTTTGAAATATACTCATGTATCACGCGGACCGGCTGTTAAATTAGTATTAAATTCAGCGGAACGTGTTAATTTTTAAATGTTTCTTTATAGAACGGGGTAGTAAAATGTAAACTTCTGTCTAATGTTAATGCATCCATAAGTCGGTTTTAGTCTCTGGATGCTTCTATGATTTTAATTTAAGTAACATAGAATCTTTTACACTGCACAGTACTTACTTCTCTTCAGGCCCGCCGGGAATGGGCGTGCAGGGCGTGCACCGCACAAGGGCGGCACTTTCAAGGGGGTGGAAAACATAGAATCTCCATAATGAACACTTAGAATTTGCATCTATTTGTTTTTTATGCCTTAAAAACGACATCTATTGATTTACATGGAAAATAAACGCAAACGCAGCACATGTGTAGTATGATCACCATAGAAACGGGTTTTAACAAAATGACTGTTCAGAATCACAATCTGTCATTTTGTCTATTCTTCCGTCGACTAAACTCGTTTCTATGGTGGTCATGCTACGCGTGCAGGTCGAACCACTTAGCTAGGTAATCTCTAAGAGGGTATTCCCCTATTATGAATAGAACAGTTTTAAGCGCGTGGGAGAATTCCCCTTTCTGCCATACCGGGCGATAGTTTTAAGCAGTACCTATGCAGCAGCTTGGGGAATCCCTTTGTCACCACCGTTCGCCTGAGCGGAATATTCATTGAATTGAAATACATCGTTCACTTGTTTTCAGGAAAGAAAGAAAATTGATGAAAATTGGCCATTCCCGCCCGCTTCCCCGAAACTACTACTGAGAAAATTTTGAAAAAATACAGAAAATACTTCTTTATGTACTTACTCGTATAGATTCCCTATAAGAAAACTTATAAGAAGTCTATGGTCTTAAAATAACATGATAAATCTCCCATTATTGTGCGTAAAAACTTAAATTTGTAGTTGGAATGTATGGGAAAACATGTTTTTCAACTACAATGTTAAGAAAGATGTTTAGTTCATGGAATAAAACTTTATTATAAAAACTACGGCGCGGACTTGTGGACGGTGAGCGATGGGTAGCTCGCCGTCCGATAAGGACCAGGCCCGGGTCGACGGCGCGTTGCGTTCCACGCACGCCTCAAAGCGATGTCAGCACCAACTGACGGGGTCCGTTAGGGCCAATGCCTGCCAAGGTTGCGAGTTTGTCCGAAAGGGATATCGTGGCCCTGGCACACAGGGAACAGTAGGAACACGGGTGGGTTTTAGTTAGTAAAAGTCTGACACGCCCTCCCGCTCCGCCCAGAGCGGGAGAAGTTATTTGATACTTCCCCACCCTTAAAAAAAAAAGGTACCTAACTTTTTTTACCAATATCCCACATTAGGATTCCCAGTGTCGTGGTGTCCAGTCTCTCCCCAAGTAAGGCAAACACACGACAAAGTCGATGTGAGGCTAAAAAGTTAGTGTCTGATTGAAACACTCCAAGATATCTTATAACGTTTGTTCTTTAAATACAAGGCACGAAGAATTGGTACAAGTGTGACCAATAACGTTATGAGTGGCAGAAGATTTCTTCTAAGCGCTTAAGCAATTATTTGGTTTTTGATTCATTTACTGTCAAAACATTGTGTTTAAGCCATTACCATACCTCATTGAAACTATGTTGGACACATTTTCCACTCACTAAAGACTATATCATCCACAAAAAATAATCATTTTCCGTGTAGCTAAACTGTCGCAACAAAAATATTCGGGTCAAAAACGGATAGAACCTTACCCCACTCGCAGACACAGCCCTTCTTCAAGAGCTTTGAGAGTGGAGCAGTATTCATAGCGCTTAATAAATTTCCTTAATTTAAGTTAGAGTTAATACAAGTCATTAATATACACAAGGAAAAGGCTAAGACCAGCTGCTTATACAAACAAACCATATTCCTGGTTTTCACCCAGAAAGGGGTTGTTTTTTTTTTTTTTTAAGTGTGTTTCCATATTTGATTTTACCATTTTACGATTATTTTTACCAATTTTCGAGTTAATCCAAGCAATCAGTAAAATCTTCCTAAAAGTCCAGGGTTGAATTTCGATATATCCAAAAATAGGTACTTAATTCTTATTAATGGTAAATTTGAAATTCATCGGATCGCGCGTAAAGATTCTTCAGTACAAACTTTAACACCCCCTAAATCCCATTATTGGGTTGTTTTGAAAAATAATAGAGTCAAAAAAATTATTTACTTGGGTACGCATTCCCCCCTTTTCACTTAAGTGTTAATTTTCGCATATGCTTTCTTATTAAACACTTTCGTTTTAAAAACTCACTAGTCTTACGAACATACCCTATTCTTTTATATATATAGTGTGTTGTAAACTTGTAACATTTTAACTGGTATCCAAATTTTAAGTACGGTTTTGGTACTTTGGCTCGTTGAATAAAGTTGGTGTGTATGGTCTACGTCAAGTGCTACGAAGTGCTACGACGCGACGCTCCGTGAACGCAATGCAGCGGACGTGTAGCTTCATGTGCATCTCTGTTTCACTAACATAAACAAACATACATAAGTAACAACAACGTTTGGGATTCTACGAAATCTAGTGGAAATAAAGATAAAATGAAACACCAAGTATCTTGGAACATCAATACGTGATTCCATTAAAATTGTTTTAATATTCAAATTCATGTCTTATTCTCAAGATCGACCGATAAAATTAGATTAAATTAATGTTTGTAAACAGAGAGCAGAGTCATCGGTTGTTAAGGGTTAATTTAAAGAGTACAAGAAGTTCATTGTTAAGTTCAGTCGATTGGTGGCATTTAGCGGGGCGCGGGCGCCTGCCAGGGACCGACAGGAATCCACCAGGAAACGCCTGGACCCGACTCTCCGCCCACGACTCCACTGTTTACAACAACTCTGTGTACGCCGATATAGCCGCGCTGCGTCAGCTGCACTGCTGCATGATAACACAAATGGACGTGAAGGGTTTCGCCAAATTTTTGGGCAAAACAAATAAAAGAGAACCGCGACGGCTTTAAGACGGGCGTGTCTATAAAAGGCTGAGAGGGGGGTGCGCGGGGGTGGTAACACGATCCGCGAGCTCCAGCCGGCCGGCCGCCCTGGAGCGCGCGGGGCCGGGACGGGGGCGCGCGGGGGCGCGGGGGGCGCGGTGCCGCCGTGGTTCGCGCGCGCCGCCCGCACCCGCTCTCACTAGTCGAACGGTGCCCGACCGGTAACGTAGCGCCGACTGCCGATCGAGAGACGAACCAGCGACAATGTCCGCCGTGGCGAAAACTTCCAAGTACAGCTACCGCAGCAGCGGCGGTGGCACCACCGACGTCAACATCGAGTACAGCGCCGACCTGAGTGCTCTCTCCAGGCTGGAGGTACCGGCCCCGACGACACAGTGCAGTGCTTGTGAAGTGTTTGCGGACACATGATAGAATATGTTGTATTTTTCAGGACAAAATCCGTCTCCTCCATGATGATCTGGAATCCGAAAGGGAGCTGCGTCAGAGGGTAAGCTGATCGAGCATGCGAAATGTGATACGCGTGTGCGCCGGCCATACAGGGCGCGCGCGCCGCTCAGGTGTAGGCGGGGCGCGCGCCTTCCGCAACACCTCTATTAATACCGCCCGCCCTATGCCTTTGATTGCATTTACACCCCCATCAGTGCATACTTTTACCCCCATTTTAGTAATAAATTAATTATTGATACCTAATTGTGATGTAATTCTTATGTCCTAACACAGAAACTCAAAGATATAATTTTTTTCATCGCTTATTAACTCCCTCATTTGAGAAAATTTTATTTAATTAATCAAATTTTTATGACATAATTTGCGCTACATACTACCTTCTCGGAATAAAAATAAGTTCAGTGAAAAAAAAAATTGGAAAAAAAAAGTTTGAAGGGATTGAAGTGACCTTAGGTTTCAAATAGGTTCATATCCGTGTGATAAAGTTCAATATCATAGATAACGTGGACGTCATACACAATACGCGAGAGATTGTTCAGGACAGACATCTGATCAAGCTTCGCGCATTCTATTTCGGTTGCGCGGTTGCGTGGTCATAGAATGGCAAGCGCGCATGCGTGCTGCAGCAAGCGGCTGCGTTGCCGACTCGCGCTTGCCGGCGCTCGCTCACTCTGCGATATATTTAGCTCTGTAGCGAAAGCATTCTCTGAAATCTCAACTCCTCGCTCTCCGGTCTCACTTTTGAAACTGGGCCAAATGATGCTCGTTCCCGTTGAGAATGCCACAATATTGAAATATAATAATAGACCGCGGTATGAGTAGCGAAAATATCCGAGTTAGTCAGAGCTGCCGTGAGACATAAACTGTTTCTTATTTTAGATGGGTACAATGCTGAAATATGTGAAGGACGAGTTACCCAGAAACCTGTTATTGCATAATGATTGAAAGAAAGTTATTTTATGTAAAAAGGTACATTTTTAGGAAAGTCAACACTTATGGTTGAGGATGACGCACAATATCTTGTAGTTACTTCTATTAATTACATCAACAACTAAGTTAAAAAGAGTTGTGACAATCAATAGTAAACATGTCAACATAACGACAACTAACGTAACTCTATAATCATGAAATAACTCTTTTCAGAAAAATATCATAACTTATCAAGTTTAACAATCATTGACAACTAGAACTAAAACCTTAACAAAATACTATTAAAGTTCACCTTCCAACTTAATACAACTATTGTTAATTCCCAGATCGAGAGGGAGAAGGCAGATTTGAGCGTGCAAGTTATTCAACTCTCTGAGAGGCTGGAGGAAGCTGAAGGCGGGGCCGAGAGTCAGGTAGATATTCCAAACATATATTTACTAATTTTCACAAAAGTAGGCATTATAACAACTATTAAAGTATCGGTAAGGACTTAAATGGAGCAAGCACAAATAATAAAAGAAAACAACAAGAGAAAACTGAAGAAGGAAACAAGTACGAGTGAACCAGAAAGATAAATTGGCACTGGAAATCCAACATCAGAAAAATCAAATATAATAAATAAGTAACACCGAGATTAAGTGGAGAAATGGCAGGAATGAAAACAACGCAAATAAAAATCACAATTAAGAACGATTGTTAAAACAAAACACAACTGTCAAGAGGAAGCTTAAATGGAACGAAGAAAATTTAAAACCAACTTCTAAGGAAAATAAAATAAACAGATTCGTGAAAACTTAACAATCATTTTAAAAGCTTTGCGAAATTATTTCTAAGTTACCATTGCGAACTATTGCTTAGCGATATTTTATATGTCTATTAACTGTATCTATTTCAGGAAAAAAGTGAAACGAATTATACATAAGAAGTATCATTTTATTTTCACGTAAGATGTTACATTAGTTCTTATAAAGATAACAAAGCATTATTTGATCATTTTACACTGAAAGTGAAGGTAAATGTTAATTTCAATTTGCAGAAATATTATCCTTGATAAAGTTTAGTTTATTAAGTTTTTAGTTGATTTGGTTTTTGCCACAAGTGTTATAATAATTCAACATTATTAAATATATACTTTCACAAGTTCAGTACCTAGTGTAGTAGATATAAAACCTTCATTTTATTCAAATAGCCCATCAAAGAAAATCGTTAGATCATAGTGCAAAAATAATATTTCAAATGTCCACCCCAAAGATTTCATGTTTTGGGGTCGTATTTTGAAATGGTACCATAATTTTTTCAGTTCGAGATCAACAGAAAACGCGACACCGAACTTACCAAGCTCCGCAAGCTACTGGAAGATGTCCATCTTGAGTCCGAGGAGACCGCCCACCTGCTCAAGAGGAAACACCAGGAGATCGTGGTTGACTTCCAGGAGCAAATCGACCAGCTTACCAAAAGCAGAGCCAGGTGAGGACACACTGACTATCCTCTAAATACATCTAGTCATCTTTGTACTAACTAAACTGTGTTTTCAATGTTTAGAGTTAAGATAATGCTATGCGAAACTTATTGCGAAAATTGCTGTGCGCCTATTACACTTTAAATTAATACATCACCTACAAAAAACGTCCACCTACATCATACTAAAAATATTGTCGTTTCCCGTGATTGCATCGTATCTTTCTTTGTCACCAGGTCTGAGAAGGAAAAGTCCAAATTCCAAGCTGAAGTTTACGAGTTGTTGGCCCAAGTGGAGAACTCGACCAAGGAGAAGATCACTATCTCCAAGACATGCGAGAGGCTCGAGATCAACATCAGCGAGCTGCACATCAAGATCGAGGAGCTGAACCGCACCATTGTGGACATCACCTCCCACAAGCAGCGCCTGTCCCAGGAGAATGTTGAGCTCATCAAGGAAGTTCAGGACCTTAAGGTGAGATTATGTTTCTGCCATCATATACATAAAATCAAAAAATTTGCAAACCACTTTATTCCCGTAATTGACTTAACAAAACTTATTTCCAGTCACAGAAAACTACTCCGGTTGGAACTTTTTCTCCAAAAACTTTTATCTATAACTACATACTAATAGAAGTGGTTACACTTTCCAGGTGAACATTGAGAACGTGGTATACCTTAGGAGCCAGTTGGCCGGCCAGCTCGAGGACTCTCGCCGCAGGCTCGAGGATGAGGAGAGGAGGCGCTCTCTGCTTGAGGCTAGCCTTCACCAGGTAAGAAGCATTTAAGTTTTTCTATTGATAATTTTGGTCCTCTACCAACGCAATTTGCTTAAAACCTCAGGTATATAATATATAGTTAATAGTTAGATTTCATTGAAGGAATCAGCTTCTGATTTCACGTCCCATTTATATGACGTTAACATCAATGTATAACAAAATCGTTTTTAAACACCTACAGGTTGAAATCGACTTGGAGTCCGTCCGCGTACAGCTTGAGGAGGAATCCGAGGCCCGTTTGGACCTGGAACGCCAGCTGGTCAAGTCCAATGGCGAGGTCAGCCACTGGAGGTCTAAGTTTGAGGCCGAGGCTGCTGCCAGGTCTGAAGAAATTGAGGAGATCCGCCGCAAGTACTCCATCCGCATCCAGGAACAGGAGGAACAGATCGAGACCCTCATCGTTAAGATCAACAGCATTGAGAAGCAGAAGTCTCGTCTTCAGAGCGAGGTACATATTCGTAATTATCGAAATTAGAAACTAGTAGTTGCCCCTTTTCTAATTCAGTAGCAAACAGTATCAGAAATTTAAAACTAAGTTTTCGGAACTCAATCAGTCTGTCGAAAATATAGGTACTAAATATAGGTACTAAATTACCAATTTCCACAGGTTGAGGTCCTCATCATCGACCTAGAGAAGGCCAATGGAACAGCTCGGGAGCTGCAGAAGAGGACTGAGCAGCTTGAACGTGTCAACATCGAGATCAAGTCGCGCCTGGAGGAGACCGTACAGCTGTACGAACAGACCCAGCGTGACCTGCGCGTCAAGATCACTGAGATCCAGCGCATCTCCCACGAACTCGACAAGACCCGTGAGCAGAAGGACGCTCTTGGCCGCGAGAACAAGAAGCTGGGTGGTAAGGCTTTTTTTTTAACTTCAGTATTTTCTATCAAAGCGAAATTCTCACTGTCATTTATAACATGACTTGTCTTTATTCTTGGCTTTGGCAACATTAGTCAATAGTTTATTTGTAATAAGGAAAAAGTAATGAAATCGTTCTTAAAAGATCTAATTATTGTTAACAAGAAAGTTAGTCATTCCATTGATCTTGAAGCCAAATTCATTGCCATCATAAATTATCTACATAGATCTAAATAATTCACGAAAACTTTTTCTGCTGCTATTGAACAACTGACCCATTTTTTTCTAGCAATATAAATTACAATATTATCACAGTCATTCTTTTTCTTCAACTTCGCATTGTATTCTCTTTCCTCTGCTTCTCTAGTAAGTCTATGAGACAAAGAAACAGAGGAAACTAGTTATGTACCATCTAACCAATGTATTCTCAACAGATGACCTGCACGACGCACGCTCCAATCTTACGGAGTTGACCCGCCGTTATCACGAGCTCGAGATCGAGCTGCGCCGTCTTGAGAACGAGCGAGAGGAACTCACCGCCGCCTACAAGGAGGCTGAGGCCGTAAGTAGCTTTTAACCTCAGTCAGTCAGTGTAGTTCAGTCTTTCGCAGGTCTCTAATGCGGTCCTTTCACAGTTATTTTTACTCTGACCCATGAAGCATGCCACTAGCAACCTTTTTGCAACGAAAATAAAGTATTTCAGTATGAGAGGTAAAAAGGACAGTAACAATTTTATTAGCAGGCAGTGACAGCGCTGACATGTCACGCCAGATGCACCTGTATTTCTATAAATGTACTTGTATGCCTACCATCGTAAACTTTTTAGTTCGGTTGTTAGCCCACTTCGCAGAGACGTAAAAATATTGCGGCGAGATTTTATCGCGCACTGGATTTTCAGCTCTCGATGTTGAGCCGAGCGTTGAGAATCCAACAGAGTGCAACCCAGCGTGTTGAGAAAACACACTGTAGGATTTTCAACTCTTGGCACTGAGCAGAGCGCTGAAAATCCAAAGTGCGAACATCCAAAGGGTAGTAACGCATCTTTTGATACCATTTAAATTTCTCTATGAAACTAGACTCTAGACGCGGGGTGTCGCACTTTTCTTGAAAACGGATACCCTACTGAAGCGATTCAAAAAACATTTTTAATGCTAAATTTATAAAGTTGATGATCATAATCGTAAAACATGGTAAAAATTATCATCGATAGTAATTGTGATATTTTTTGACAGTCCACAAGTGCCGAATGTCCAATCCTTAGCAGGCTGGTCCTTAACTATTAATATTCATATATCCTACTATATGAATATTAATAGATAACAGAAACAGTTGAAGCAACAATGTAACTGCAAAATTCAATTTTGGAAACCTAACTAAGATTTTGCAGAATTACATAAACATTTACAGAACGGAACCAAAAGAACAATATCTTTCAACAGATATATCAGATTTCCGCGAACCGAACTCATATAAAAATAACCAAGCAACTGAACGGCTCATTTGACAACAGTAATTAATAGGTCATTCTTGTAGAGATTGTTAGCAACGCTTTGGCAACCAATCAGCTATTAAATACGATACCAACAGACTTGCCAGGGTTCCGTAACAGCTAAAAATAGTACACATATATTTAGCACCGGGGACAAAAGTCTATTTACAAGATATACGTAAAGTTGTTCACTGAAATTGTCAAGATTTACGAGGTGTTAATGACCGCCTGAGAATGTTAAGGATTCTGTTAAACGGAGTCAATTCGCAATGCAATAAAATAACATTAATAAAATCGCTAATACATATGTACATTCGCATACAGAAAGACAATCGCGTTATTTTTCAAGACAATGAAATGTTAGTTAGAGAGTATGTAGATGAAAAGTAATCCGATGATAACGATCCAATCATATAAATACCTTCTGTAGCAGCGAAATCTATTTTTAACAAACAGAAAGCGTAGGTGTATGTATTAATAATACCTTAACTTCTGGCAGCAACACCAAACACGTAAATCAATTATCCAGTATATAATAACCTTCTTCCTGGAATACTTAGAATGATTAACGGCGTCATTAGACTTGTTTATTTGGTCAAACCAGATCCATCAGTTTATCGTACATTTCCGCTTGACCATGGTGTGTTTGATGTACCAGGGACGCAAAGCTGAGGAGCAGCGTGCCATGAGACTGGCCTCTGAACTGGGCCAGTTCCGCCACGAAGCCGAGCGCCGCCTCCAGGAGAAGGAAGAAGAAATCGAATCCATCCGGTAAGTTCTTAAAAATATAATTAAAGCTTTTATAGAACAACAAAATAATACAGTTTCTGTGAAATCACAAAATACTGTGCCTGTACATTCAATAAATTGGAATCAAAACATAAAAAATTGGAACCCGGGTTTTCTCTACAAGAAAAGATAACGTACAGCATACAAAGAATCCCTACAATATAGATCACTTCAAAATGGTTTATCATAACTTTAGATTTGAATGTTAGACTTAAGGTAATATAATCAACATCTGAGACACTTACCTATAGTAGGATTTGTTGCAATGTTTACACCGATGATGTCCACGTATGACTGAGGCATCACACACCTCACTCGACGATCGCCAACTCGGAACTACAAGCTTACGATATCTTTCAACGATTACGCCCCACCACTTCCCCGCGCTGACTGATGGGTTTCATCACTGTCATCCAAACACGCAATCAACAAATCACAACCATGACACAATTATAACGTGGATCGACGCCAATCGAAGTTTGATGGAGTGCTGCTAAAACCAATAATTTACAGAAATTATATCCTATCAAATATTATTCCAATTTACGGTCTAAACCATTCAGAACTAATGCAGTCATAATGTATGAAACTACTTTCGATACCGACCATTCGAACCAAATGCAGTTATGCATTAAGTAAATATATTTCGAATAATTGGCACGAATTTCGTTTATATATAACCACGCGTCTGATTGGTGCTTATTAACGGTGATCGCATACGAGTTTGGCAATAAGTACTACTGAAAATGTACAAAAGACGATGTTCATTTTCTCGCGCCCCCAATTACGCAACCTCGGCCCCGGACGGCGCACATCGGGGTGACCGCGTCTCAATCGTAGCGAATCTTCGCAACTCGTATATCTTTCATCATGCCGCCGGTTAAAGTGCCTAACTACAATAAGTGGAATAGACCACCCACCGCAATATACGAAGATAATTATGGCTACGGGATCAATTATTACCAGCCGATGATCGACTACATCAGTGCTAAAGACCAGGGTGTTGCCACGCGGCCTCCACACCTACCATGGAACAACGAACGAGGGTTGGAGAAATACAGGTTTGATAAGCCGATACGAACCTACTCTGAAGAGGACTTGACGAGACTTTCGCATGAGGCCGCAGATCAAGCCAAACGGGATCTCAACACTTTCAGTATTGCGAGACGATCCCCTTTCTCAGTGATCGCTACTGCCGATGCAGCAAATATAGTAAAACATGTTGGAACCGAAAGTTTAACTTCCAAAACAAGGAAGAAAAGAGAGGAGAGGGACAAGTATAAGATCGAAAGACAAAAAAAGAGAATAAGCGAAATAAATAAGGAGCTAGATTTATATGAAAAGGAAGTAAATGTAGGTGCCGAACTTAGAGGAAAAGCCAAAATGTATAGAGGTAAATCGGCTAAAGCAATCGCTCAGACTCTTTTAGAGGAGAGTAGACGAAATGTTGCCGAAGATAGACCAACTAGAACGGAGTATCAAAGTAGAAGAATTGTTGCCGAAGACAGGCCTACTAGGATTGAGTATCGCGGCAAAAGAAGCGTTATTGACAAAAACTTGTCCCAGATAACCCAGAACGTTTTATCAAAGGCAGTAGCAGCATCAAGCATTTCGGGTGCAGCGGCAAATCATATATCAGAAAAGATGACTGAGACTATACATAAAGCTATACGAGAAACGTCGCCATCGACGTGCGTCGTAAGGGTTAGGGAAATGCCGACCGAGGTCCTCCGCGTAGATGACTCATATTTGAAACCTTTGAACGAACTCAAAAAAACAATTAAATATTTTGATGAACTGAGTTCATATGTAATGATCGACTCGAGGTGACGTGGCTTTTGAATAAGTAGTGGTGATTAGTGTGAAAAATATAAAAGTGAATTCAGTGTTTGAATTTGTATTGTATTGTCAACAGCAAGCAGACCAGCATCGAGATCGAGCAGTTGAACGCTCGCGTGGTGGAGGCTGAGACCAAGCTGAAGACCGAGGTCACCCGCATCAAGAAGAAGTTGCAGATCCATATCACCGAGCTCGAGCTTTCTCTTGATGTCGCCAACAAGACCAACATCGATCTTCAGAAGGTCGTCAAGAAACAGTCTCTGCAGGTACGTGCCCTTCAATATTTTAGTAACATACCAGTCAAGACAAGAGCAGGAAGATGATGATGATGAGTCAACCTGGATTTTTGCTTTAATAAGTTGAAAAGATAAAAATCCATAGCAAGTTAGAAATACGTAGCAGAGTTGTAGATATGCAGTTTAACTACGTATGAGCTTCGGATTGGTAAGATTTCTAGTGAAATAACTTCTTTAGAATACTTTGCTTAAGTTTAGAATCTGCTACAATATTCTCATGGCCTAACGTCGTAAGTTATCGCCTGACCCAATTTCTATATATCCGTCAATCACATGACATGACATGTTTTTATTTCCAGCTCACTGACATCCAGACCCACTACGACGAGGTCCAGAGGCAGCTCCAGGTGACGCTCGACCAGTACGGCGTCGCCCAGCGCAGGATACAGTCCCTCACCGGCGAGGTCGAGGAGATCCGTGGCAACTACGAGCAGGTCAGTACACAGACCTTATAAGAAAAACAAAACACTATCAATGATCTCCGTTCTAAACTTAAATATGTTCTGCTTGAAACCGAAAAGGGAACGTAGCAATATATTCCAATACATTGGAAGCCAAACTTTACATCAAAACAAATGAATCACGCTAGACAGTTGCTCTACGCATGAACGCAACTTCGAGACAGTTATTGCTGACGTCAAGCAATAAGTAGCTGCACCTGTTGCTGTAGATTGCCGAGAATGAGTATGATGAAGTTTGCAACATTGTAAACTTTGGTTATTGACATTGTCATCAAAAATGAACAGATGCCAATATTTATTCATCTATTGGCACAATCCTTCCAACTTCACAGACAGCCAACAGTTTCTTATAAAAACTTTGTGATTCACCCAGGCCCTTCGCGCCAAGCGCACCGTCGAGCAGTCGTATGAGGAGGCGGTGACCCGCATCAATGAGCTGACCGTGATCAACGTCAACCTGTCCAGCAGCAAGGCTAAGATTGAGCAGGAGCTTGGAGCCGTCGCCGCTGACTATGACGAGATCACTAAGGAGCTGCGCATCTGTGACGAGAGATACCAGCGCGTCCAGGTTGGTTTTTATAAATTTCCTTATGATCTCCAAGCATATTAGCATTTAGAAAGGAAATGATGTAGCTACAATTTTGGCTATAGTAGATGAGGGGCACTTTCTGTATTTTTAAAAACGTTCGCATTCTAATACTAATCTCAATCCGACAAAAATATTTTCATAAATTTTCAATAGTTTTGACATTGAGAAAAAAAAAAGATTGCGTCTAGATTTGATTGATTGATTGTTATGAGCTGAGGCTTCGAGTTTATTTGTAATTTTTTACTTGCTATGGATTTGAATAATTTTAATTATAACAGTATCTTACTAACGTATCTGAATACACTAACAATTTTTTTTTACACATTCTAGTAAAATACCAAAAGCATAATTTTGATAAGTAAGAAAACCCACAAAAAACAATTAAAAAATATGTACCAAAATAAAAAAATACTTTATGAACTCCTACCATATTCTGCCAACTTATAATTTTAGGAATATTGATTAAATTTCTTGCTCAACTTTTCAGACTGAGCTGAAACACACCGTTGAGCACTTGCACGAAGAGCAGGAAAGGATCGTCAAGATCGAAGCTGTCAAGAAGTCTCTCGAGATCGAAGTCAAGGTACGTCTACCACAACATATGTTTGTTTCTTTTCACCTAAACAATGACTATAATACCCCAAACTGGCTGAAACCCCTCATAACTTTAACACAACACCTGGTAAATACTAGAAGAAAGTTAAGAGGGCAAGGCTCAAATATCCCAAATATTTACTTCAAGCACAAAGTTTATAGAAACTTATAATGTGTTATTTAATCGAATAATCTCTTTTTCTTTCTAGAACATCTCTGTCCGCCTGGAAGAGGTCGAGGCCAACGCCATTGTCGGTGGAAGGCGCATCATCAGCAAACTTGAAGCCCGCATCAAGGACATGGAACTGGAAATGGATGAAGAGAAGAGGAGGCACGCTGAGACCATCAAGATCCTCCGCAAGAAGGAGCGTACCCTCAAGGAGGTCATGATCCAGTGCGAGGAGGACCAGAAGAACATCGTCCTGCTCCAGGACTCGCTCGAAAAGACCTCCCAGAAGGTCCAGATCTACAAGAGGCAACTGACGGAACAGGTACGATTCTTTCCGTTAAAATGTTTTCTTCAAAGTAATGAATACTTCTCTTGGTAATGACTCCCTTAAAAATTGAGGGAATTGACGATCAGTAACCGCTCAGAAGTCAATTGACTATCGCTGTTGGACCGGAGAAGCAATTATTAATAACTGAATACCTTGAACGGCCATACGAATATGATGCTGGCCTTGCACGATTTCTTACGATTCTTTTGGTTCCCCATTCCTAATATGTTATAATTGACCCCAATTGTATCTACTTATATGATAAGCACATAAATAAACGAAATCTTACTTCTGCCAACAGGAGGGTATGTCCCAGCAGAGCGTGACTCGGGTGCGACGATTCCAACGCGAACTGGAAGCCGCCGAGGACCGCGCCGACTGCGCCGAGAGCAATCTGTCCCTGATCCGCGCCAAGCACCGCACCTTCGTGACCACCTCCACTGTGCCCGGCTCCCAGGTCTACCTGGTGCAGGAGTCCCGTGCCATCAGCTCAGAGCGTATGTGAGCGCCCCACCCAAAGCCCCACCACAACAGCATTTCTCTCCATCAGTCGATATCGGGGCGCAATTCCGGTCGGGTATAATAAGCCTAGTCGTTCGTTAAGTGATGTTCAGGCGGTAGAGGGCGCCAGCAGGCGCGGCGTGGCCCGTGCTCGCCGGCGTCCTCTACGCTGGCGGCGAGTCGGGACGGGCGCTCGGCGCTACGGCTCGCCCTAACGTTGCCGTGTCTCCGCACTACTCCGGCCAAACGCCGACCGCTCGTCCCAACGGACGTTTTTAATGTAACGCTAATTCAACCAAATAAAGGAACCAAAAACTTTAAGCTTTTTTTTTCAATATTTTTCTAATATAAGGTCACCGGCGCTATAGAATGCAATGTCGTTATGTACCGTAATTTAGGTGCAGTAGTTTAAAATAAACGAATTATTTTATATTATTATTTATTAATGGTGCAATGCATATTGTACGTTTGTAACTGTAACTTTTATTAATTAAAAATAAATGCTATTTATGTTAAAGAAACAAAAAAAGCAATAAAACTTCAAAAGTAAAATGGGTTTTTATTTCGACCAGTTCGATCACGAATTAAGTCTATTTACGAGAAATTTAAAAACAATACACTAGATTAAGTAGATACTGACAACACTTTATTATCCTGGCAGCTGCAGCAGTTTATTTATTTATTGGATCTCTACACAATTATATACAAGTTTACAAGAATCAGAACATTAATATAAGTGTGCGCTTCCAATTATAGGACACCACATCGTTCACTATAAATCTAGATACAGTCACGATCATAAATACCTTACATTTACGCAAGATTCAAAAGCGATTTTCTCCTAAAGTAATGATATTAATTTTATGGTTTAAGAAAATAGTAGTATCGAAACCAATTTTTATTTCACGAGAAAATACCTTTTGAATTTTGCGTAACTGTAAGGTGTTTATGTTCGTGTCTACAATAAGTTAAACAAGGACGAAAATATTAAAATAAATCTAAAAACCTACATTACACAAAAATCATGCAAAGGGAAACAAAATGAAATGCGAAATAGTATATAATTGGACGTAGTTAAACAGAAAGGATCCAACCCACACAGAGTTAGTTTTGAGATATTCAAGTTTTAAGATCAGATCGTGTTATGTGATTGTATGACCTGCCATACATACCTACGGGTTGGTAACGTATGGTCATAATGACATGATGCGTTGGGATTGTTTTTGTGATATTAAAGTTTTGACTACAAAGAGTGTTTTGGTATACATAACTCATTTTCGCCCATAGTGTGGGTTGGATCCTTTCTGCTTAACTACATCCAATTTATAATGATATAAATGAATAAAAACAAAAAGACTGATAACCATAAAGGTACTATTCCGTAGCCGACTGCAGGCGGCAACAGCAGGGGACGTGTCGCCACGACACGACTGGTTGCTATGAATTTCTATGAAATACCTTACATAGCTAGCGACACGCCTTCATAAAAATACATAGAATCCAGTCGTGTCGCGCCGACACGTCGCTTGCAGTTGCCGCCTGCGGTCGGCTACAGAATTGTACATTAAAAGACAATCTTCTTCATCGTTTCGTGTGATTAGTGACTAACAGTCAAAGTTTTAAAGCATGGGCCTCTGAGTTGGCTACACATGCCGTCGAGCAATATCTCTCAGGCGTTTCAAAAGACAATAGACAAAAATAACAAAATATCATGATTTGGATGCTACTTATGACTTGTAAGTCTTTTTAAATCTTGACATTGCATCCGGCAAACGGGATGACGTAATATCTAATTCACGACACCTTCGATACTCCTTTAAAATACTGCCTTCAGAGCCTTGCCAAAACGGCAGTGTCTGAGGTTTGTTTTGGATCCCGGCACATAGAAAAAGGGTATAGTTACATTTTCGCGGCAAGTGAGATGGTGCATTTATCTGCAGCTTTCCAAGAAGCTTGCTACAGTTAACAGCCCTATTGAACAATTTGTAAAGAAATATGAGATCTAGAACTTTTCTTTGAGATAGAAGAAAAGTTCTAGACTGACTTATGATTAAATACTTTACACACTTGGCGTATGAGAGTTAAACCGAAGAAAGTGTAACATGTAACCATCACCTGCACACTTTTGCTCTAAGTATTAAGTATAAGTATATTTATTTCTCTTTACAAATGTACAGGTGGTTTACATTTGTGAAATACTGGTGCTTGAAATAGGCATTGCAAGCAACGCCTGTGGTACAAGTCACCAGGGCCCCACGACGCTTCATACATGTACAAGCTTATAGTGGGTGTTTTTATGACACAGAAAGAACATAATTAACAACACAGGAAAAAAACAAAACTATTAACTGTAATGGTGTGTTTATTTTTCATTTAATAATCCAAATGTTGTGAATTTATTTCATTATGCCTGTTATTTATACATAATATACTGGAGGAACTTCGTTCCAACCGGGTGTCCCACAACACCTCACGACTTTTTGGATCTAATTTCCTTATCGCAGTTTTTTCAGTCTAGCTGAAAACTATTATTAGCGACTGAAAAAAGGGTAACATTTGACCGTCAAAATGTTACACTTTTTTCAGTCTATGGTTTATTTATTTTTATTACACATTTTAAAATGTTGTATTCTTCGGTTCTAGCTTCTATTTTGTTTTTGCTAGACAGTCTATAAAGCGGTAGTAGCTAGTGGTATAAAAAAAGTCTTTGAACACTTTCAGGCGTTTAATGTAAATATCATAATGAGGATTCCATACGGGGCTGTTGTATTTTGTATTCAAGCAGTAGGCGTACTTATGTGTTATACAGGGTGGATTGAGATAGGGCAGTAAGAACAGGTACCTTAACCATTGTAGCTACAGGAAAACGGTCTTAGGACACTGTCTTTTTGAGACAAGTTGAACTGCATTCACAGATTTTGAAAAAAAGTACAGACAGCATGAAAATGGGCAATTAGCAGAAAAACTTTTTTTGATGCCAATTAATCAAGTTTCTTATAAGGATCAAAAAACACTATCGGACCAACTGGAGTTTGAATACTTTGAACCCTTTTGAAGTAATATTTAAAAATGCCTATCAAATTTCAGATTCTTGTCAAATACGATTCCCAGGTCACGAACTTCTTGTAGTGTTTGATGATGTAATGTGTAATCGCATACCTACAGCGACATTTTGAGACATTAAGCGACATTTTATTTACTCTTCACCAATCCGCAATATTATCAAGATCAGCTTTTAAAACTGCAGAGTCTTAACTAAGACTCTCAAATTATATTTCATAATTTTAACGTCATCTGCAAACAGGTAGAAACTTGAGTGGTTGAAATATCACGTAATTTCGTTAATGAAGATGTTAAAGAGGATAACATAAAATAAGATATTTATTTAGCAGATATGGGTACAAACATGGTGACATTTTTTTCTTTGAGGGTAGGCCCTAATTGCGATCCATGTGACCATTAATGACCACTTTTGAATTCGTGATAACAACGTTTACATACGAATCCAAATAAAAACAACTTGAAATAGTAGGTAGGTACTTATATTATTTCGTCTGTAAATCGAAAATAACACGACAAACATTTGTTCAGGTTGCCAAACAAGTCTAGGTGTTCACACTTCAAATTCAAATAATTTATTTTCTTTTCACAAACAATGACATGTTAAATTATTTAAAACAAGCTTAAAAATTACGTGACAAACTATGTGAAAGACTGCAACTAGGAATACCACTTGACTGATTGAAACTGCAAGACTTCCACTAACTTACTTAAGTATACCTATTATAGACCTAAAACTATCAGAGCTAAGTAGGCTATACAGGTTAACGAGTAATAATCAACCAACTTAAATTTGCAGTTTGAAAAACATTATTTCCCATACATTCTGTATGGTAGAACATGTTTTTCAACTACAATGTTAAATTTGTTCTTGGGATAAATTCATCCCAGCTACGGAACCCTTCACTGTGCGTGGACCGACACGCACTTGGCCGGTTTTTTTTACTGTCAGTTTTTTTTTGTGAATTTATCTACATTTTTAATAACAGTGTGTATACTGCAATCATCAGTATGTTTGCTAAGCATGGGTTTACTAGCAAAAAGGCGCTTTCCGCCATTGCAATCAACGTTGCTGTCTTGCTGTCCGTCCTTCATTGACGTTTAAAAATTACTCACGCCGCCTGCGCATGGTGGTAAGCACAAACTTCGGACCGCCACCTGCTACGATCCTTAGGTACATTCTCCATTTGCTTCGTTTACGTTCATACATCTGGTCATACACTTAAGCAAATATTTTATAACTGTTATTATACAGGTTGTGCCTGGAAGTATGAATCAAATGGAATAGGGGCGTGGGCAAGGTTATTTTAAAACTTTTTAACCCTTAGAATGACGGTGCAATTTTTTACGTTTCGAAAGATAAAAGATACATTTTTGTTTTTTTCAGTGTAATCGGTTAGTGCTCAAAGAAAAAAAATCATTAAAAGAAAAGGTTTCCAAGACGTTGTAGAATAGTGGGCCTTTCCTGTAGTATCTAATACTTCTACGCATATAGAAAACATGTGTTTAGTAAGAAAAAATACTTACTGCAAAGTTTTCGGTCTGACAAAAATTTTATGCAATTTTCGAGTGATTTTCATAGAAAAAAGTTACACTAGCAAAAGTTTACCACGTACTAGAAAAACTTTCCCAACTCATAGAGAATCTTTGGAGGTATGAATAACCGGGATATTCTTGTTAGTTTAAAAGTTAGAGAATTTTATAAACAAGGAAATCGCATTTTTAAAATTTCGAAATTTCATTTGGACATGACCTTGCCCACGCCCCTATTCGATTTGAATCAGACTTGCAGGGACACCCTGTATTGTGCTTAAGCAAAATAAACCCAGCTCTATAGAATGTTTCCAAAGATGCCATAAACACCAATGGGTAAAACTTATCAAAGTAGAAAGCTTTAACCGTAATTTACATTTTCACTGATTGGAAAGTAGACATTAATCACTGGATAAGGTGAATCAAGCTAACGGTATGTTAATCACATTAATTACTCTCAGGAATTTCTGTCATTTTGTAGGAATATGTGTGTTTTTAATTATTATGGTGTTGCATGGAAATACCAGACTGTTGTCAACATAGCTCACAAAATAAACAAGCTGAAGTGGCAATGGGCTGGCCATATTGGCCCTGAAACCCAGAACCGTTAGGGCAGATAGTTCTTGAGGGTAGTATGTGAATCGGCGAACGTTAGGTAGGACGCCCTCAACATAGGTGGAGCGACTATATTCGCAGGGTATCTGGTAACAGCTGGATGAGCGTTGCCGAGAATCGAGACGAATGGCGCGCGTTTGGAGAGGTCAATTGATTTTTATTTTATTTTCATTTGTTATTGACATAATCTACTCATTACAAATTTATTTTTTAATGAGTTGTATTGCAATATATGGTTAGTTAGCGACCTTGACAATTGATCATATATTATGTTTGCTTAACTGATTATTTATTTTGCATACTATTGTATAGAATCAAGTTTTTTTTTTTTTCTAACTGAACAGACAGCAGTGTTGCTGGGGAGTTTGTTGCGCCACTTCTTCTTCCCAGCTAAAGCACTAGGAAGTGGTGAAGGGTGGGCGTTTTGGGGGACAGTCTTATGTAATTTTGACGTTCGAAAAGTGCTGATTCTCAGCCTAGTTTGAATAAATGACTTTAGAATTTTGAATTTTATAACCCGATGTTTATAGCTATGCGCCTGTTAACGTCAAAATATTACAGTATATGTGGTTTAAATAACAACTTAATGAACTTATGGCATTCATGAAGGGTGACCTTCCTATCTCACTTAATCGCAAGCTCGTAGACATGTGTATCCATGTGTCATGTGTATTTTAACCTATGGCTATAAGACGTAGTCTTTTTTTGAGGTTCAAAAGTCAAAACTGAAGGTTTACCAAAGAGAGACGGAGAGTAGCGTTTTAAAAATTAAGCTCACCAACCAAATGGGCAACACCATGATGTACTAAAAGATAGGCAACACTGATGTTGGCGATCAGTCTGTGAGGCTGATATGAGACTAAGTGGATCACACTTATGGCCCACTTCTGGCCCACCTGTCTTAAGGCATCCTGCATTAAGACAGATGGGCTAGGATCGTCACACAGTCGCCAGTCGTCAGTCGCCTGAAGACGGGAAACGTAATCGAGGCAGGCTTAAGAAACGCTGGCGTGACGATTTGGACTAGTTTCTGACCGATTGACCGGAGTAGACACAACGAATACAAAATAATTAAAGTATGGAAGACACCTTTGCCCAACAGTGGGACAACTTAAGTTATTTTAAAAAAAAATGCTGATACTCATGGATGCTAAGAACTTAACAAGCGAGTATATAAGTAGTTATTTACTTTGATTATTAATTTAATCATCTAAACAAACTGTTAATACCGGCTAAACAGCTGATATCCATTGCATTGTTGTAAGCCATTTGGCATCCTAGTACCTAACACTATGCTGATGAAAACATATTCCATTGAAAAATCTTGATTTTCAGAATACTGAGGAACAATTTACACACTGCGACTTTCAAGCGTCAATACTTCATTCGCGCGGATTTTTTACATTCTCCTACAAACTTCAACACCCCCTTCAAAGGGTAGTTTTGGAAAATTTATCATCACGGTCTTTATTTTTTGCACAGTTAAGTATTTGTGCGAGGTTCCTAAATTCTATTATTTGATTTTATGGTTATTTAGCCGTAAAACCCTCTCCTAAAAACTTGATTATCCTTTTTAATCCAATTTAGGTTTGAATTTAGAAAAAAACACAAACACGGAATTCTTTTTCGTCTAAATAGATTATTAATTAGAGTTCCAAATTCATCGGACCGCGCTATGATTCTGCAATACAATCTCCCCCCAATCCCTATTGAGTTTAAGGAAGGAAGTTTTGAAAAACGAATACTTTCAAACTTGTTTATCCACTTAGGTACTCGTACGCATACGTGCCAAGTTTCGAGTTTATGAACCCATGGAATAAGATGTTTCATATAAACGACTTGCCCCCTTTTCACTCCTTTTAAGGGTTGATTTACGCAAAATTATGTCTTAGTACACAACTTCGTTTTCGTTTTAAACTACAACAGCTTTCCAAAATTCAAGTTTCTATGCTTAGCGGTTCGGACTGTGCGAGAGTCCTTATTGACATCTCGTCTTAAAATCTCCCAAAATCACCTTCGTACATTGTGTATGGACAATTACACTTTTTGTATTGAAATGCGTTGTGCTGCGGCCAGATACGGCTGAAATGTGCGCTTAACTTAAAAATCTCGCAATCGTATCGACCCCGTCCCGCACGGTGAGAGACGGTGCGCGTCGCGGCAGCGAGTCACCAGACGCCGCCCGCCCAGTCGTCGGCCGCCCGCCCAGCAGCGCACGCGCAACTCCACGCCACAACACTACAGGTCAGAACCAACTGCATTTTTAACTAAAATACACCCATTTATATAAAACCAACCAACCGAAACTGCACCGAAGTATTCCTCGCACTATCCGCGTTCATTCAACATACGTTTTATTTTAGTACCGAAGTATATTCGTTGCATGTCGTCCGGGCTGAATGTGTAATTAACCAAAACGGCATTTTGTATAAGCATTGCAACACTTTTTAGATAAACACGCGTCGCACAAGAATAACTTGACGTTACAATTTAATGCTGATAAAGTGATCCGGTATTGTTTGATAGATGAGATGTGTCACGTGGTGGGATGCTACTCGGATTTCGGTGTTCGGCACTATTTTATTTTTCCGCATGTAGCTGTGCTTTATTGTTTTTTTTATAGTTCCTTACATCTTATTATGCGTGTATAGACTTTTGGCCTTTATAACGACTGATAAGAGATTAGGTTTTCTTTGAATGTTTTGAAAGTTAATGCTTAAGTAGAACCAAATATATGTATAATAGAACAGAAATATTTTTTTTTTGTTTAGGTTTACTCAGCTGTTTTCTGTAGTAGGAAAAAAACAATAAACAAGAAAAAATAAAACAAAACCTAAACAAGAATAAATGAAAGACTGCATTCAAATTAATTATTTTCATTTGAGCTTATGATAAAGATGTCAAAATAAAAATTGTTTCAACAGTCAATTGTTTAATAAATATAGTTTGAAAGAAGCTGATTTGCAAGAATCATAAATATTTGCTAAATAGTTTCAAAATAGTGCCTACTTAATAAATATTTTTAACCTACACTGCATAATCAGCCTATAATAATGTTCCCACTGCTGGGACACAGGCGTCCTCTCTACGAGAGGGAATCGGCTGTAATCTACCACGCGGGCCCAGTGCGGGTTGGTAGATGTCACAATCTGTCTTCGAATTTTTGGTTCTAGGACATGCCGGTTTCCTCACGATGTTTTCCTTCATCGTTTGAGAGGTGCTGATGAAATAATTTACACATAAAAAAGCGCCTGCTTGGGTTCGAGCCCATGACCTCGTAAGTTAGGGCCGTTACCGCGGCCACCACTACTCCAGGTCCTCCAACATATACTGACCCTTTATCATTACGATTAAAATATTGTTTGTAAATCATTAGTGTATGGTTTTCACTAATACTACAAAAGGTACCTGTATATTGAATTGTAAATTGTAATAGTACTACAATTTACAATTCAATATCCCTTTACTTGCGTTGGAAATTATGTGTCATCATGATTGATGAAAAGGACATCTGGCAAAGCCTGAAATAACATCTTAAATTCATTCATTCCCTGCCAGACAGTGCACACCCTAAACTGCTAGTTCTAAAAGCATAAAATGTTGAATAACGAAATTGAGAACTAAGAATTATTTTTGAAAATTTCACCCCCTTAACGTATTAAGTAGGGGATGAAAGTTTGTATTGAAGTTCGAAATTTTTGTCAACGAGAAATCCCAAAGGCCAAACGGCTTGTTTCAGTATAGCTGCATTATAATCTGTTGTAGCGTTTACTGTTCCAGTTATTGAAGTATTAAAAGCTTTCTGATCATATTCAAGCGATATAACACGATGCGAGCTGTCACATGTCGTCACTTGAGTGCATTGTCGTGATTAATAGTCTGACACTTCGATAATACATATAACAGCATATTAGTGCTTTTAAGATGATACGTATCTTATCCGGCATGGTGGGCCTTTTCAACTAAAATGGTTTCTAGAAGACTATGTATGTTGCATTTATCTAAATATCTAGTACAAAAAACACTCAATAGCTTGACAAGTAATTTTAACCTATTGCAGTAGAATATAATGTAGGTACAGTGCTGTAATAAATCAATCAAACTCAAACTCAAAGCATTTATTTTAATTAAACCATTTACAGGCACTTTTGCATTGTCAAGGAATCGGTCAGTCAGAAATATGAAGCTAGTTGCCCATTCCAAAGCGTAGTAGGTACCTATGGAGAAGAACGGGCATGAAACTCCACGGACAGTCTTTTAAATTAAATAAATTGTTACAAAATATTGGTTACATCATTTATTTTGAAATTATACATGTGAGAACAATGTAGAAAGACATTAGAAGCGTCCGTAATAAAAAAATTAAAACAAAAACAATTAAAAAATTTATATCAGTAATATTATGAGCAGCAGTGTAATTCTAAAGTACGTGAAAGTACGTGATTTGAACGATGGAACACATAGTAACTACGAATATTTACAAAATATTATTTTGAACACTTAAATTTAATTGAGATATTTCTTGTAACAACAAGTTCGTTTACTTTAAATGGTTTATTTATAATCGTTGCTTAAAATTAAAGAGACGTTCTAACGTCAATCATTACTTGCCTTTAAGCGCAATGATAGGTAAATGGATAACAATCTGAAAACTAATAGTAGATGCTTCAAACAAGAAACTTATGCATAAAAGAATCACACAGATCATAGTGCTAAAGAACTTTGAACTATTTTTAGTCAAT
The DNA here is from genome assembly GCA_914767755.1 of Agrochola circellaris. NCBI lineage: Eukaryota > Metazoa > Arthropoda > Insecta > Lepidoptera > Noctuidae > Agrochola > Agrochola circellaris. The sequence goes on from OU611840.1 coordinate 5,283,417, forward strand.
ATAGTTGAAAATAGTTCGTTGTGTTTACTCTAAATACTGACTAGCTACAAGACAGATAAAAACATATGTGCATTATTTATAACCAGGTAGTCTGATTGATTCTATTTAGGAATGGATCGTGAACTCAACTTTCTTGCCAGTAGGCGAACTTTGACAACGCCAGCGGGTTTTTATATAAATAAACATAGTAGTGGTTGCAACACTACTGCACAGTAATAGATATATATGGTTTCAGCGTAACTAACATGTATTTACAATCTTCTTACCATTGAATCAATGTTTTATTCGCATATGCAGTGTATATATCTCAGTGCATCTCTGTTATTGTTCAGCTAAACGGTTTTGAACGGTTTGCGTTGACGGAAAACCAATTCACATGATTGAAAAGTTTTCATGAATTGCCATGCATATCCAAATGACGAATTGGCTTTACTGGAACATCTTATATTAGCATCGCGGATAGACCCTGGGTGAGGCTGGCACAGGACCATGGGGATTGGTAATAGAAAAGAGAGGCCTATATAGCAGTGTTTGAGGTCAGGCTGTGGATGATGATATTGGTAATTCCAAGTCTTACCTGCTTGACCATAATGTAAAGGGTTTTGTCGACGGAAGAATAGACAAAAAGTCACAATCTGTCATTTTGTCTATTCTTCCGTCGACAAAATCCGTAGAAAACCAGCTTCGCTTCTGTGGTTGTCTTGCTACGGCGTGCTGATGACACACTTTTCTTTAATGACTACTTTTCCAAATAATTGAATACAATATTGCAACTAAATTTACAGCCGCCTTTTCAATTCTAATATTATGATAATGTGTATAAAGTATCTCCGAAGGTACAACTACGGTTGTTTCGATTCTACTAGCTGCGCCCCGCGGTTTCACCCGTATAAGTCTCGATCCCGTAGGAATATCGGGATAAAAACTATCATATGTCCTAATCCAGGTCATGGTCTACCCATGTGCCAAATTTCATCCAAATCCGTTCAGCCGTTTTAGCTTGAAAGCGTAACAAACAAATAAACAAACAAACTCACATTCTCATTTACGAGTATAATATTGAAGTTAGGATCTCATCATTTAAATCGATAGTTTAGGATAAAATTGCTTTGAACTTTGCCAATCTTATTATTAGGAATACTTTTTTACTATCGTGTTACCCAGTAACTGGGTTGTGAAGGTCAGATAGGATGCTTCATGTATAATACTGGTATCCAGCTGCATCCGATCAGACCGGAAGCCGGCACTATGTATTTAGGAAAAGGCTAGGCAAATGATGATGGCTTACTTTGCGTCTATATCTACCCTACATACAGGCGGATATTCACTTATGTTCGTGCTCCAACTGTGCTTCTCGCGTGAGCACAGTTGAAGTTGGAAAATAGTGGATACTAGCTTAATGTCAGTCACAATGTCAGTCACAGTTTGTTTCCGTAAACAAAGTGTGACTAAAAAAAGTAAATAAAATATGCCGAGACTACTTTTTCCATCCCCAACTTCGTGATTCTAAGAAGCAAAGAAAATAATATCATAACACAAGTCTGATTAATTACTCAACATCGTCAATTTTAAGGTTAATAAACAAAATATGATCGTCCGGTTCCTCTCACAATTTTTCGTACATTGTTACGTTAAAAATATTGCCTCCGATCTGTGTCAAGTTCGTGTACATTAATTTATTATTATATTACGGCTGCTACGGGTTCCTGTTTTTTGCAACGACCCGTAGAATTTACGAGCCGTATCTTCGCTGGATCTTGAGCGTTCTTACTCAATTAATTCCGACGATGTGTATTATTTATACGGAGTTTACTCAATTGTTTTGATATTTATGCTATGTTCATAATGTAGCTTATTGCGAAAGATGCTTCGTATACTGTAAACAATTAAAATATGTTTTCTTTCAGTGACTGCTTCGGTATAGTGGTCGCAAGTGCTACTGCTGAGCATGAGGTCCTGGGTTCGATATCCAGGTCGGGCAAACTGATATTAGGTTTTGCCATTAGGAATTTCTCAGTACCAGCCGGAGTCTAGATTTGTGCCCGGTTGATGGCAACAGGCTCGCCCCCTATTACATGGGACTTAAACATAACTGGCGAAATGTGGGTGTCCCTACTGTGGGTCCACCTTCGGGGAAGCAAGGCCTGATGTTATTCTATGTCTTTCAGTCTATGTATACTCCATTTGAAACAAGATTAATAAGGTTAGACACAAACCTTTTTTGCAGTCTGTTCAACCGATTCTGACTTCTATACCGTAGTCATAAGGATGGCATTAATAGCGAAAATGTGGTTACAATACCAACTGTTGACTGCAGCTTCCATTTGTCACTCCACCAACGCAATAGAAGTCAAAATCAGTTGAACGAACTGTAAAAAAGGTTTAGTTAAATGTCTAATCTTATTTCAAATGGAGTATAAGTTAGCAGCACTGTAAGCCAATCTCAATAACTAGTCAAATCAAGTTCAGTATTCATAAATCCCAGGTTTTTTAGCTGCATCGATTTAACGTCTACGGCCAAAATGTACGAGATAGTTACCGAAATACCAAAATGTAGTATTAGTATTTATCACCATTCTAATTCGTAACACCTAATAAGAGGGATGCGCTAAGGCAGCCCGCGAAATTCTAACTTTCTTACGCGTTCTGCAATTTGCATGTCAGTATTAGATTGTGTGTTGATTAAAATATGTTTAACAACCACAACAAATATGGCCTTCGAGAATTATAATCATTAGAATCAGCAATACAACTCCTTATGTTAGAACAATCCTGAAATGTCATGATTTCATGAAATAGTCATTCAATAGGATTTTTTGAACTTAGAGAGTGGTATTGATGATGTTTATAATTATAATTCCATAAATATATATTTGATACCGCCGCGAATCATATTTAGATCAACATACAACCTGATACTGACCAGAAAATTGCAAAAAACGTAGGAAAATTTGAATAATTGTGAGATTTCCGTGTCATTATACACCAGTCGATCGATTTTGTGTGAAGTGAGCTGTCAATAGTGTTAATCCCTAGCATCCTGCCGGTCGATTTGTGACAGTGACAGCTCACTGCACGCTCACTTCACCTAAGTTTCACGGTGATATTTTTACAGAATCGACCGGCTGAAATCAATAACTAAACAGATCTATATGATAGATGAATGCAAGTGAAACTATGAACAACAGCTAGTAACTAAATATAATTTAGTTCGGGCTTGTCGTGTACCTAATATTGTTAGTATGATATTGTTGGAGCGATTGACCGACCGACTGAACCCTGTTGCCAAGACCTGTTTGTTTACTAAATGGAACACACATTTTGGCATGTATTATGAATTTATGATCTAAATACTAACTGGGAAAAATTAAAATATATAGAAAAGAGCATAATTATTATTATGATTCGAATCCAAGGCACGCCGCACCTGTGACTTTAGAATTCACAATTTTTTTGTATGTTTAAAAAATCTGTTATTAAATTCTTTGTTAAAAGATTTATTTCATAATAATTAGCTGCTGCCTGCGGATTCGCCCGCGTGGGCCCTAATTATTATTTTACTAAAATAAAAGTACTCTAAAGTTACTCCTTATAACATAAGCTATCTGCCAGTAAAAATCTGTCAAAATCGGTCGAGCCGTTTCAGAGATCCCGAACAAACTGCCAGACAGATAAAAACTTCTAAAATAGTTTTTTTTTAAATATAAGTACCGTATATACTTTCATATACATTAAGTAAAAAGCTGTTATTTTGACGTTTCAAACGAAGACCACAATTTTATTTATTTATTTATAATATAATTTATTTAAAAAATTAAGCGTTTATTTAAAAAAGGGCATATTTGAAATAAGTAACTTAATAATTAAAATAGAAGAAAATTTGTATGTATAGAGTTTATATTTCAAACTCTCCTGTGCACTAGTATTGCGAGTATTTTCATTTACCGTCGTAATATTGTCTTCACTTTGTATATCTCCCACATTTTGTCAGTTATAGCTTACACCCCATGCAATAGGGGGCGAGTTTATTGCTAATAACTTAACTATTGAGAATTGTATGATAGGAAAGCCAAATATCTAACTTCACATAATAAAGTCTGAGCATATATCTGCTGTGTTAATTTCAACACTCCCCCGATTAAGCCTATCAAGTAGAAAACGATCCGTTTGATTGGAAAACAAAACACGCGCGTAAATAGGGTTACCATCTGACAGGTATTTGCCGCATTTGACAGGCATTTTACGGATAAGGCGCAGATATATGCCTGTGACCTTGAGAGGTTAGCTTGCGTGTTGTACTGAGCTCACGCAACGCCTCGTACGTCCAGCCTCACTAATAGGACTCACCCATCCAGGAGCGCTATCCCAAATTAGACGCATTATTAATTTATTATACATAAAAAAAAGGTATTTTAATAAAATGCGTATATTAAAAGATCAATAATTAAATTATCTTTAAAATGGTGAAAGGTTTAGAAAAATACGCTTGATAGATTTTGCGGGATTCTCAGTTTTTTATCCGCGTTAGACATAACATTAAAAAATAATTTCAATATGTAATATAAACATAATCTAAAATGTTCATATATTAAGTTATTAAGAAAATGCTCTCTCTAATTTATCATAATTATATTTTTTACAAATTATTAACACTACTCCTTAAGACGTGATCTTCAGTATAAAATCATTAAACGTCGGTTATAGTGATGATAATCACCTTTAAGACAGACGTGCAGCCACCGCTAAACTGACACTGGCATTTTTGAATTTCTCTAATAAATGCGCAGTAAAGAAAGGAATCGCTTGACAATAGAGTCGGTAAAACCGTTATTAGTAACCCAAGAAAATTTTAAAAACGTTTTGTTGAAGATTTATATATTTTAGAAAAAAAGAGGACTTTTGAAAAAAACATGTCGGAAAAATATCACTTAGTAGTAAGTTCGTTTTTTCTAAATTCGTTAGTGGTCGTAAATTGTTAATACTTTTCATTTTGAATAAATGTCAGTCTCTAAAACTATCTGTTGCGTATTATTTATTTTAAGAAATTGAAGACTTACAGTTTGTTTACAACAGACAGGCATTTTTCTGAAAAATTACATTTTCTACATCCTAGACAGGTATCATAGATGGTAACCCTACGCGTAAAGCTGCAAGTGCACCAGCAGGGAAAGTCTCACTTTACCTCGCCGCGTCATGGAAGCCTTTGATGTATTGCCGCTAGGATTCATTAATTACTGCACGATCACGTAGTACATTCTCAGAACACAGTGTTGCAAACATTCAGTCTATTTACCTTGTCATCGTTGTGAGAGCCGTTCTTATTTCCGCGTATCAGACTATAATGCCTGATGCCCTGGTACAGATATTAGACGGACAGTAAGGTGGCTGCTGGGGAGTTTGTTGCGCCACTTCTTCTTCCCAGCTAACGCACTAGGAAGTGGTGGAGGGTGGGCGTTTTGGGGGACTGTCTTATGTAATTTTGACGTTCGAAAAGTGCTGATTCTCAGCCTAGTTTGAATAAATGACTTTTGAATTTTGAATTTTGGTTATGGGGCTAAATGCCCAGGCTAACTGAAAACTGAAGGCATATCAAAGAACCACAGAAAAGGCAACAATATAATGAATGTCCCATTTTCCACTCATTTCAGTAGGTAACTGGTTTAAAATTGAGAAAATAAGTATGAACGACCAACGAATCATCATCATTTGCCTAGCCTTTTCCCAACTATGTTGTGGTCGGCTTCCAGTCTAGCAACTGAATACCAGAATTTTACATGGAGCGACTGCCTATCTGACCTTCACAACCCTGTTACTGGGTAATACGATACCCCTTGGTAAGACTTGGGTGTCAGACTTTCTGGCTTCTGACGACCCGTAACGACTGTCAAAGATCCACGAATGATAGCCGGGACCAACGGCTTAACGTGCTTTCCGAGTCACAGAAGGGTCTTGGTATGTTAACAGAACAGAATTATTGTACTCGTATGAATCATGATTTTTCTATATTACTAAAAACAGTGGTTCGAAAATTGGTGCCCAAATAACATCCTGGCTGACTAGTAAAACTGTACACGCAGCAGCTCCTATCAAGTCAGCAACAACATTGGCCAACAACCTCCGAAGTCAATTGAGCCGCTGCAGGTACAATTTTGTCAAAAAAAATGGAGTCACGCTGCGGACGATGCTCACCTGGTGACTTGTCCACTGAGCCCTAACTCGGGACAGCCGGTGCGATTCGTCTGCTTTCAACCTACCCATCTCTGATTCTCTGATGAGCACCGGGAACAATAAACAATGCTTTATAGCTACCGATCACTGTTTCCCGACATCTACGCGGACGGGATCACGGGCACAGCTAGTCTCGAAATAAAATTACATCCCAATAACAATTTTGAACCCTATCACAGTTACACAAGATCGAAAACTACAAAATGGGGCAAGCAAAATAGTTCACGTTGACAGTGTTTTATTACAGAAATCTTTGCTTTTAATTACGTCGGGTAAAGCGGCTAATAACCGGAATAGTTTTAGCTGAGTCTAGTAAACGAAAGTACGCAATATATTTAGGATAATGCATGCGTAAGAGCTTACGACGAACTTATCTACGTGTGAAGACAGAATGATTTACAATGTTTACATTTTGAAATGTAATATGTGCATACGGTGCATTCTCTTGTAGTTGTAAACTGGTTGTCGTTGATAAATTGTTGCGTTTACATTTTTTTTTGTTTTCTTCTGCGTTTTCATTATGTTTAATGAATGAAAAAACAAATTCATACGCTTTTTGTATCACGTCTCGAAAACGCGCGTCCTTGCGTTGTGTTCTGCGTGGACTTATAATTTTATTGTCTTTGGAAAACCGTTATTATGAGAACAGTAGGTACCTTTGTAAAATTGTGGGCGTAAGCTATTTCGTTTACAGATGACTATCGTATAATTATGGGGTTTAAATTATCGAGCTAGGATTTTTTCTTAAACAAGTTTTAACCAGAATTGTGATTATTAGAGCTTTTCATTTACAATCGTAAGGCCAAGTTGAGAAAATGTTGCATCTTTCACGGTTGTTTTCGGGTATATAGACACGGAATATTTTGCAAATGTTTGCGTAAAACTAAATGAACAACAGAAGCATCGCTACCAAAATACTCGGTCAAGGTAAAGCCCGATTACCTACCGTACGAGTTTTTTTATATATTTAGGAATCATATACAAACGCCTTTTGTTCGGTTTTGATCAACCTTTTTGGAAGAAAAAAAGTTCATTGATCATTGATTAATCTACCTAGCCTTTTCCGTACGTTGGAGTCGGCTCTAACCGGACGCAGCTGAATTCCAGTAAAATATTCCAAATTCCTTTAAACGAAAAAGTTAAATATTACCAAACTAAAATGACAAATATTTCCAACTATAAAAAATGGGGTGTTATAAATTTGAACGCAGGAAAGAAGCATAAGATACAACAAAAATGCACTGAAAATTATTTTTTGTTGCAAGCGGGCGGTGTTTTTAATTTAGTTGATTGAAAAGTCTAGTTGGCAATGTTGGACGTCGGCGTCGTTCAGAAAATAAATAAAAATAACATCATTATGGTGAACATAAATACATTTTTGTAATGTTGCTGTCACAACAGACAGAGTGTGTGTGAATCATATCATAATATTATTCAAATTTTTTACGCCTCCCGCGGCACCAACCTACACTTATATGCAATCCGAGCAAATATTTTGTGACACATGCACACTGCACATTTGCACACATAGGTACATTACTCCTGCACACACTACTCTTTCAAGGTGTTACCATACAAATTCAAATGCCTGGACTTGTAATATCTGTTTCACGCAAGCTTTTCTTCCAGGAAAATTAGATCAATTATCCGATATTTTGCACTTTCTGGAAGCCTTTGTGCATAACACCGTTCATTTATTAGTAGAACTTCAGTATTCATTTACCTACGTCTTAATTTAAAAAAAACGCTTCAGATATTCGTGAAGGTTCATTAAAAAAAAAACTGCGATATCCATGCGTATTGATATCAACAATTCAACAGGAAATCTCAGTTTTAATGCTTCATAATTAATTATTTTAATTTATTGTATTACATATGTAGTCGATGGTCTTACACGAGATACCTACATATCATGTTGTTTTTTAAAATGCTTACATTACTTATGTTATAGAGTCTTAAAATATTAAACAAAAAATTTGCCCCATGCATCACGTCGCAGTGTCTTAGTATGTAAGGCGATTATCACAATGCACTCCAATGGGCGGCAGACTTAACATTGTACAATACGTGCCACTAAAGATGAGACTTGATACACCACGTGGTTTGACTTGCGCAGTAGATGATTTATAGGTATCTTTAGCTTAGGAGTTCTGCGCCGGGGCGTCATCGGTGCTGCGGAGAGAGCACGGGAGGCGCGGTCAAGACTCATCTTTCGTGGCGCGTATTGTATCAGTTTGTGTAGAAAACACAATACGCGACGGAGTGCAGTGTGATAATCGCCTTAGACAAGAAGAAGACATTAATTTAATAAACGGATTTATGTTATTAAAATTAACAATAGAGCCTCACAAATCTGAAAGTTTGAAAACAAACCCAATTTTGAGGTCTGAAACGGTCATTGTTTACTAACTGAACTATTTTTTATTGAATTATTTCTTCAGCAATAAAATATAATTTATTTTACTGCAAAAATGTTTCCCATCTTTACGCAATTCTGCACGCGTAGCATGACCACCGTAGAAACAAGTTTTGTCGACGGAAGAATAGACAAAATGACGGATTGTGATTGTTTAACTGTCACTTTCTCTATTCTTCCGTCGACAAAACTTGTTTCTACGGTGGTCATGCTACGCGTGCTGGTAGAACAATTTCTATGAAAACTTCATTGATTTTTTTTTTACCGTAGTCGCGTCGCACCGTCGCTTCGCGCCTGTCTGCAGGAGCCTTTTCGCTAAGTTAACGACCTAGACATGTTTTATATCTAACACTTCCTAATTGTGGATATTGACTTCCATAAATATCCTCTTTTCTCAGTATTCAGTCTTTTTTGTCATTTTGAACATCTAGAAAATCTTAAACGCTAGTGATGTTTGTGCCTTTTTTTTTTTTAGGGTGGTAAATTATCAAATAACTTCTCCCGATCCGGGCGGAGCGGGAGGGCGTGTCAGACTTTTACTGACTAAAACCCACCCGTGTTCCTTCTGTTGCCTGTGTGCGGGGGTCGCGATATCGCTTTCGGACAAACCACGTGATGTTTCTGCCTCAAGTTGCTATAAAGACACGACACCATGGTGGGCGGTTATCATAGTAATCATTTGGTTATCTGTGTGTGACCTGGCTACCGTTGTGAAGTCACATTTTTGAACGTACTTATTATTTAGTTTCTTTTATGGCCTTCTTCTTTTGAAAATGCCGCTTTTTGTACCAAATATGAATTTAAAATAGTTTAAATTTCTTTAAACACCATGTTGGTTTAATCTCTTTTAAGTATTGTAAGACACCTGCCACATTCAATCCAAAAATCTCTAAAATTTTCTCTGGGGTATCTCTGCTGGTTTAGGGAGCTTGCAGGGACATAACCTCTTCTCTAAAAGGAACGCGAAGCATCATAAGATCCAGAAAATCTTCAAGTTCGCTAAAAACTTGTGCAGCATTTGTATCATAAATTCTTCCACTTTTAGAACTACCTCGATCGTTGAATAAGTCACTCAAATCATCATTTTCAGGCCCTGCAGATTCTTTCTTCTTCATCTAGCCATATTATGTCGTCAGTGTCAAAATTCCATAATTACTAGAATGAAGAACAAGAAGATGAGTTTCCAATAAGTAAATCACCATAACATTTATTCCAAATCCTTTATCATTTAGGACTATACGTTCATACCAATCCACAGAATTCAACATTCAAGTATTTCACACCACTTTGATACATAAATACTATATCGAACCAAAAATAGTCCCCTACATCAAACAATTAGAAATAGGGACCTTCCCTAACGGATATAGAGACAAACTGGGATGTATAAAAATAATTTGTCAGGATATCCCATCGCATCGAAATGTTAGCTGTGGGTTATTTTGGACTGCAGTCAAGAACTGTACCCTCGCGACGGTCGTACGTAGTGATCAAATTATGTTGACATGCTTTGCCTGTGGGTGTTTGTATGTGTGCGTTGCGAATTGTTCTATAGTGTGCGTCATTTTTATAGGTTTTTCAAGCTTTATTGAAATAAGAATGACGGGGACGAATGTTGAACGTGTTTTGTTTTTGTTGAATGTTTGTCTAGGAAATCAAAGTCAAAGTCAAATCATTATTATATCAAATAGGCCCTCGTAAGGCACTTTTGAATGTCAAAGTTTACAAACAATTTAATTGATTCTAGTCGCCCCTTCCAAAATGTAGTTTTCGTATGGAGAAGAATGGGCAAGAAACTCCACCGTTATCCTTCGTTACCTCTTTTGAAAAGTTTTACAATATTTTGTAGCTACCGTTTACAAGTTCCTTCAAGATCCTTTTGGTATTTCAAAGTTTCAACCTTAAAAAGCTTTTTTGACATCATTTCTACTTCTAATGTGTCTTTCATTAATAACACTAGCGCGGTTAATTCCTTTAAAGTGATTTATAGTTTCGTCTACAAACGCCATCTTGTTTCTTAACATTTCCATCTTAGTTACAACTACTTCTGAATGATTAATATTTTTCTAACGTCCCTTTTTTATTACAGTACAAAATATGTTATCTAATATGTACCTCTCTATATAAAACAAACTATTTATAGGTACTATAAATAAAAAGGGCACTGGTTATATTTACTATGTATTGTATGAAAGTTCAAATAAAAAACATGAGTAGGTAAAGGATTTAAGCTTCGTACAGACAAGCGCGACGCGACAGCGCGGCGCGACACCGGCTATTGTTATACCGTGAAGTTTTCTTAGAAATTGTATTGTTCGAGTCGCGTCGCTCTGTCGCGTTGTGCTGGTCTGCACGAGCCTTTATACAGAAGGACAAGCAACATTTAAAATGTGTGTGCGAACGGTCTTCAATATTTCCCACAAACGATTACTGAGACTCGTTAATCTATCAATAAAAAGAGAGAAAAAAATGTATACAGCATTTAACAGCAATGTGTGGTCATATTTAAGACGCCGATATATGAAAGCGGCCTTGAGTGTTCTGTGCTGAGCTCACGCAACGCGTCGTACGTCCAGCGAGCAATAGGACTCGCCCATCAAGGAACGCTGTCCCAAATTAGATGCATTATTAATTCACTATACATAAATCAAAAGGTATTTTAAGAAAACACGTGCACTAAAAGATAAATAATTAAATTATCTTTAAAATGGTGAAGGTTTCAGAAAAATACGCTTGATAGTTTTTGCGTGATTCTCAGTTTTATCCGCCTTAGACATAACTTTACAAATTAATAACACTATGTAATATAAATATAATCTAAAATATTCACAGACTAATTTATTAAGAAAATACTCTTATTTAACATATATTTTTTCCAAATCATTAACACTACTCGTTTAGACGTGATCTTCAGTTTTCTTCATTAAAAGTCGCTTAAGCCTGTGACTTGTGGCCTTAAGGATGTGGTACAGGCTATCAAGCTGAATAAGTTTCTCCATGGGACCAACAAAATAATCGAGTAAAAGCTATCAGCTGTCCCATACATTTGGATCGGTAGGTACTGAAGTTTTGTATGGGACAGCTGATAATTTTTTCGCAAATATGATGTTGGTAAAAAAATCTGTTAGGCTACAGAATTTTGAAATGATCGTACTTAGTTCTCATTATGACATTTCTTCGATCTCAAAAAAGTAACACATTTTAGTTTGAAAGTTTTTTTTTTTTTTTTTTGTTATGTATAATTCAAATTAATGGTTAAGTTGACCAACAAAAATTGTACGCCATCATGGTCATCAACATTTAGATCCTGTTCCCGAATGTTATTTTAAGACCATGTAAATCTATTGTATGTACCTAATAATGTTTTACAAAAAATAAAAATCTTATCTTATCTTGTAACATGGGGAAAATTGTTCACTTGATGGTCTGTACCACCTTTAAATATGACCACACATTCCTGATGCACGCTGTGTAGACTGTTATCGTAACCTGTCTCAAAACCGATACCACTAGAGGTGTTGTCTTGATACCGGAGACGTGGCAGTAGACCAGCACTACTAATTACTTTTTATCAAATCTTAGCACACCGTATCCAACCAAAACTTGTTTCCAATTAGTGCTTTGGCTGTCGGACTAATTGTAGCAGCGTTTATCCTGTTTCTGTATCTGTTTAAGCGTGATCTTATGTACCTATGTAAGGTCTTAAGAAGTGGGGAACTTGGCTATTTGCGATTGAAAGCGATTAAAGCGAATTAACAATACCAGAGGGGCAATTCCCGTAATTTTTAAGAACGCTCGCATTGGCTTCTCATTCGTAATCTGCCAAAATATAATCTATTTACCAAACATTTTGACAAGTTTGACACATTGAGACTTGTATGTGAACGATTTTTAAGTACGAGAATTGGCCTTCAGTTTATTTATTTTTTTACATAGAATAAGTTCGCTACTGATCACTATTTCGCCTGCCTTGCATCTCTTCGTGAAAACTTAGGTGAAGTGAGCTTGAAGTAAGCTGTCATTCCACCTGATGCTACGTATTAACACTATTGACAGGTCACTTAAGCTCACTTCACCTTAGTATTTACGGTTATGGCTTTTTTAGCAGAATAGATGGGATAATACTTTTTTATTTTTAACGAGTACGACTTTATTATTTTTGTTTATTTGTCAATGTTGCTTAGGTATTCCTTCATACAACACCTAAAACGAAAGTCAGAATAGCCAAAGTCAAAGTCAAAAGTTTTGACTTTGACTTTAGCTACTCAGACTAGAGTCCAGAGTACAGTTTCAGATTAGAATTGTTTTAAACAGTATAAGCCCAAATCATTGGATTTGTTACGGTTATCATTTTAGCACGATCCGTGACAGATCGTTTTCAAAGAATTGCCTTAATTATGGTTTTCCTGTAATTATTGTTTCTCAGTGTTTATGTAGGCCACTCGGACACTGGGGCGTCCACTCGAAAACATATCACCTCTTACGATAATGCCCACTATCTTTAGAAAGACATATTTTTGGAATAATTTACTGGCTTTCATCCTCTCTACAATTTAATACGTATTTTACGAAAAGGTTAAAACTATTATTATGATCGGACAACAAATTATGTGACTCAGTGACATGTAGCGATAAAATTTTAGTTGTAGTCTGTTTACTATATTTTCTAATTTATGACTAAAAATTATTTATTTATCTTTACATCACCAATTTATGGGACTGTTTTAATGGATTTGCAAAACGGAACACATTAATATTGTGTAAGAGAAACACCGCAAAATTAATAAAACTTGCGTGACATCAAAAGCAAAGAAAAGTACAAAAAAAAAGTTTTTTAAATCCCCCCTATTTTCCCCCTTTTACCCGACTACGGCGGAGGGTAATGATTTTGACCGGTATGTATGTGGGTACCTATGTATGTTCATCTCGTAAGTTCTAAACTACTCATCATCATAAGTTGAGTCAGACGTAACCTGTTCGATTTATGCCCTAAGACTACGTGTGACTCCGTATTTTTAATTTCTCTGTCTGTGATGTGTTGTTTATACCTTTTTTAGTTGGCTTTATTGTTGTGTAGTTTTATAACTTTTTTTGTTTTTATACTGAATTTATTGCAATATTCATTCAAAGAACCATATCTAAAAACGAATCTGACAGTCAAAACTGAGGACACATTCAGTAAAATTCGAAGTCAAAACAATACATCTATACCAAATCATATGTAGTAAGATGACTCAACAGCCAGTGGTCACCTTGTAAACATACCACGTGGCTTGATTCCAAAGTGTGACTGAGCACGGTTTCATCACTTCAAATCATCGGCCATTCTTACGTACCAACTCATTTTTCTCTGCCATTCATGTATTTTAGTCACCAGGGCTGAGTTGCATAGACTATTTTAATTGTGCAAGCTGTATGCATAAAGCTTGATCAGGTCGGATCCCGAGGCCATAGACAAAGTGACCTTCTGTCATCGAGAATGATGATGAATAAGTCAAAAATATATGAAGACTGACACTGAAAATTATTCACCTATATCATCTTCACCGACAATGATTTTTATTTAAAGTCCTTCAACTGTTTGCTGCTCATCATCATCTCATAATCTTATACTGGGGCTGGCTTCCAGTCTAACCCGATGCACCCAGTAGTTGTGTAAGGGTTATCCATGTTACGGATGGAGGTTAGATAGGTATCTGACCTCCATCCGTAACATGGATAACCCTTGGCAAGACTGGTCATCAGACTTTCGGGTTTCAAACTACCCGTAACGACTGACACAGATCTACGAATGACAGCCGGTTCCAAAACTGCTTAACTTGCTTTCCGACGGACTCCTAAGAAAGAAAGAAAGAAAAGAAAGAAGAGAAAGAAAGAAAGAAAAGAAAGAAAAGAAAGAAAAGAAAAGAAAGAAAGAAAGAAAGAAAAATAACTTTTTTTGTACAGAAACACGTGCATAAAAAAAGATACTTAACTCGAGTAGAACAATAAAATAAAACACAATAGATTAAAATATAATCACTAGCAGAAAACAGAAATAAATAGTAGGCAGCTGCAGGCACGCCATAACTGTGACAAGAAAGCTTCCACTCAGCATGATGCTGTGCTATGGAGACCCATAGCACAGCGCTGATTTTCAGTGGTCTCCTGTCTTAATTCCTTATCCTATTAGTTAAGAGGGTCCTGTTATGCGAACCTAAGAACCTTATCTGTCTTTGAATAACGATTGCTTTACATACATTGATGAATGTAAATATGCCTCTGGAATTAGGTTATTGTGATACGAAGACGATAAAATACTTGTTACACTCTATTACTTGTGCTGGCAATTAGCTGAAGTTTGATAGAATTATGGAATGAATTCAAATGTTATCAGAGGCATATGACCAGTATCATGAGATTTGATCGTCTACCCTAATATCAGAGACTAGCTTTTGCCAGCGGCTTCGCCCGCGTGCACGTCGGAAATTATCCCATGGGTACGTACTAATGGAATAAAAAGTATCCTATGTCCTAGTCCAGGTCATGGTCTACCAGTGTACCAAATTTCATCCATATACGTTAAGCCGTAACAACCAAACATACAAAAAATCAAATCTTTTCTCTTTATAATATTAGTTCAGGAAAGATTTGTATTTTTGTTTGTAATTAATAAACTCAAAACCTTCTGGACCGATTTTAAAAATAATTTCACCAATTTAATGCTATATTATCACTGACTAACATAGGGTATAATTTATAAAGATTCTTCAATTTATTCTGTTTTATTTCCATGTCGTATTTACGAATGTTTAGTAATAACGTCACCTGCAGGATAGTTTAGCAATCTAGGGTTAAAATTACGGGAACTGGCTTGGGTCTGTGTGAAACCGCCATCTTTGATTTTGCGACGGTAAAGTACTATCCAGAGTAGCGTCCAAACTTGGCGAAGTAGTTCGTATAAATTTCAACCTCTTTCGTGAAGGATCGCATATCCTGTGAGTTTACGCTTCACAATTTATTGGTTTTATTTAGTTCTGAGAATCTGTGTGTGGTCGCTTCACCGCCTAAGAGTTAAAAGGATAATACGTTATTTCTGTGTTTAATATGATTTTGAAGTGGACCGTGACTCTGTTGTTAATTTGTTTGTGGATGTCGAAAGTTTTCATGATTTATGAAGCAGGTCGGACACGAAGAGTAAAACGTTTGTGAACGAAGAGCTCATGCCGTTTATTAAATACACAAATATTAGCAGCAAGGTGATTAAGGGTTTGACGTTCCTACATTTCCAATGTATTGACTCCCCTGGAGGGTTTTTCTATGCACCCCTCCTGTGCTACTGAGTGCGATGATTTTGGTCTCAAGGACATAGGTATCTACATGACCAGATAGCTAAAACATTGTAGGGTTTATTCTATTCTATTTTTAATAAATGGCAAGCAAAGCCGATAACGACTATTCTGCCAATGTCTAAAGTGAGTTGGAAAAAGCAAGTGTCAATGATTATTAAAAAAAAAGTAAAAAAAAAGACTTCGATTGATACAGTTGTTCACAATGTAAATCTTGTTGTAGTTGTTAGTACGGGACTGCAACAAAAACAAAAAAATATAAATAAATAAGTTGCTTAAAGTTAAGTGACGTTCAAACGTCATAAATACGTGGTTAAACAGTCGCTACGCATTACTTAACCTTAAGCAACGTTTATAAATAAACCCCTGTATCTTTTTCTCCTAAAATGATAAAAAAACGAATAAAATACTTTGACTTTCGCACTAGTTCTAGGTCACCATAAAAATAAACCAAAATTAATCATCAGACTTTACGAGATTAATAAAAATGCAGCAGAAACGTTACAAAAACATATTTATTTACAAAGGAAGTCGGATCACATCATAAGACAAAATCATTTTTTTAAGAACTTGTGTGCAAGTCGTAAATCTAGGAGAAAATCTAATTAATCATTCCCAGTTTTATTGGCAAGTTTCGGCTTATTTTCCGTCGATGGCCTGAAATTAGGTCATCGAGCATTTGAGTTATAATTTAGTAATTGGTGTATTTTGGTACGTTAGTAATTTGGTAATCTAATACGTTTCTGTTTTGACAATCGATGTTTTTACAGATTTGTAATTTAGCAACACAAACAAGCAAACAAAATATCCTTTGTCGTAAAGGAGACGACAGGGATTTTCCCACCCAATGCTGTTTGTCCATTAATTATTTAGCCATAATTGCTGGACAAATAGTACTCTTCCGAATTGCGCCACACTACACATAAGCATGTGTCTTTGTTCCTATCATTATAATGGCATGATTCATCTGAATTAGTTCACCTTGAGTGAAAGGTGCAGAAATAAAGGGTACCTACCTTTGTTAGTGACAATTAATGAATCTCTTCTTTTTACATTATTCTGTTTGGTTACTTCTTCAAAATTGTCATCCATGAGTTAACAATGTTATTCCCGCGTGATATAGGCTGTCATAATATCACAAACCTATCAAATCCTTATAAGATGGAAGCCAATAACCAGATCATAAATTATAAAAACCTTCCAATTACCAAACAAGTGTATCTAGCCCAGTCAACGAGCAAAGTGCCCAAAGTTTCGGAAGCTCCTGGAAGTAGAATGCAGAAACCGGGAAGTGTTTCGTGGAACTGTGTCATTTACAAGGAACACACAACTAAAGCATCAGATCGGTCAGTTTCACAACAGAAACTGAATAAGATGTCTTATTCTTAGCACGTCTAAACCCCACAGGCTTGGGTACCAGGCACCAAGTTGCACCTGTAAAAACCGATCTTAGAAAGTTGGTTGGCAGCAAGGTGTTGGCGGATACCTACGGGAAGCCGATCCGACCCCATTTCGGCCGAGGCAACAACCCGCACCGAACCCAAGTCTTTGACACTTCTACTGAGAGTAGGCCATTTATTTTCGTAATGTACTTTCGACAGAAATAAATCTAACAGTTCCTATAACGATTGTTTGGTTCGAGCTCCCGTTTGGTGTTCTGTAAACCGAATTTAAATAGACGATACGTATATGTACTTAGATTTGCGTCAGTAAATAGCGCGAAGTTATATAGTCAGAATAAGTATACTGGGATAACAAAACTGTTTCTTCTAGTCTTATTTCCCATTTAAACTGTTCAACTGTTGTGTAAAGTGACTCGGTTTGTAAGCCACCATTATTAAATAAATTACGCGTTTTACATTCAATTTATTGAGTACATATTCCATTTTGTTCAGCAAAGTGTTTTTTGTCTCGGGTGACGTAAAGAATGTGAGCCATGCATGAGTTCAATGATTTTATTATCACTACACATCTGTCCAACGAAAGTTAAGCTTTTAATTAGTCTATAAAAAAGGCGAATAGTAATTTAGTCTAGTACTTCGACTTATTTTTAGATTAGACGAATCGATTGCAGCAACAAAAAAGTAAGGCATCATAAAAGTGTCAAAACTGCGCAGGAGTTCGAACCGAACATAAATGAACAAATATTCTTTATTTATTTAAAGGAGAAATGGAGGTTTCCATTGAAAAATGAGACGTTATTCGATACAATCACATAAGCGATATATTTTCCCATGCTGTTTTTTTATTTCTCTTTTATAAGACAAGATTTAAGTTAGTCGTTGTTCTAAAGACGTGTTCAACAGCTTGCCAACAAGTTTTTTGTGTGTATTGTGACAGATCAAATTGACTGCTGCAGTGACCACGTACTACCACTTTTTATGAACATGTTGTGGTTCTCAGAGCGCAATCTTACCGAGAGAGTCAGTTAATTGAAAAACTATAAATTATATCGGTGTATGATTTTCTATTTTTATTTGTTCTAGGTCGATTACATTTTGTATTGACTTTGGCGTGGCGTTTTCTTACAATACATATTCACCATAAAATATTTGGAGCCAAGTATTTCAGCAATTATAATTTCAGAGACAAATAGCTTAAATGATAAATGATTTTATTTCTGTAAGTAGGTTTGTACAAACACTTTTACACGTCAATCATATTTTAAAAAATAGATGAGGTCGGCGTTTCCTATCTGACTTGTCTGAGAAGAAAGGCCGAAATAAACTCAGAGTTTACAGTCCCTTTTAAAGTTCAGACATAATCATGGTCAGCTCACACGAGACACATAAATATAGATTAGTGTCTGAAATGGTATTTTTGAGGAAAGAACCACACAGATTTAAGTGGGCCTGTGCAGCAATACAGGTAAATTACTAAAATAAATAAGCTACAAACGAATCTATAATATAAACGTTTCGACAATAGACCGAAAATACTTCAACCAACTCACTGGAAGAAGCAGACATATGCCCAAATGCAGGCCACACACGTTACGATATACTTGCGCAAAATTGAACTTGCACAAGTAATACATTAACGTGTGTGGGATGAATTAGCACAAGTATCCGAGCCATTCGGTGTCACGTAGACTTTTGCAAGTCTAAACTTGCACAAGTATATCATTACGTGTATGGCTACTATAACCACACTACTGTTTACACAAAATAAACAACATTATGCTTCGCTTAGTATAACGGCAATTGAAATATCACAAACGTAGATCAGGCAGACAACAGGTCGCCGTAAAGTTCTTAGGACTCAAATAGCCCTATCCTCACATTGCTGTTAAAATATTATGTAATTACCGTCGCGGTCCGCTGGCCAGCATTTATTCAAGATCTATGGGCATTGTCCCGACTTAGAGCTTTATTACCGGCCAGACATATTCTGCATTACTTAATCAGCATGCTCTTATTAGGTACTAGAATGGCGTGCGAATATTATGCGTCGAATGATGGGTTTTTGTTTTTTTGGCGGCTGGAAGGTACCATCGAAGAAATTCATATCTAACCAGTTTGAAAACAAAATCCCGTGAACACGATAACTACATCTTTTACCGGCCTGGTTCTATAGCCGCCGAGCGCTGCAAGCAAGAATAGTCCTTGTGGTTAATTATGATCTTCTTTGATGGTACTTCACACATAATGGGCATTTGTCATCGTCATCAGACCCTTTATAAAGATACTAGCTTTTGCCAGCGGCTGCGCCCGCGTGCATGTCAAAATTTATCCCACGAGAATGTACTAAAGGGATAAAAAAGTATCCTATGTCCTATTCCAGGTCATGACCTACCCGTGTGCTAAATTTCATGCAAATCCGTTCAGCCGTTTTAGCGTGAAAGCATAGCAAACAAACAAACTTACTTTTGCATTTATAATAAATATTAACTAGTGAGGATTATTTTGACTCATGCGAAGAAAAGTTCGTTGGGATCATTTTGGACGTCTCCCATCTCCTTTCTTTGAAAAAAGTGTGATTAATTTACATGTAAAGGAAGGATCCGAAGGATAAAATTTCAATGCACATAAGCGTATGGGGTATCCCATAATTTGAAAAAATATAATGTTTCTAAGTAAATAAGGGATACTTTCGGTGAGAATTGAGAAATACTATAAAATACAAACTTATCTTTGAGGTCGTTTTAAACAATACTATGCATTCAAAAATATTCATTCCAACTACGGAACCCCTCACTGTGCGTAGTCCGACACGCACTTGGCACTACCATACTATAAATGAGGATTGTGCTATGTATTTACAAGGAATAGGAAAGAAAGTACTTTTTTACTCTAACTAACAATTTACTAGAATTTCATTGATAAAATCAACTCAAGCTCGATCAAAAAAGGTATTATCATATTCGTGTCCAAAATCAAACCGGTGGTGTCTTAGACTTCAAAACAAAAGCAAACTAAACATACAACAAGACACATAAATCTACACACGGACAGACAAATAGAACCGAAGCGTACTTTGTTTAATAATACATAGTTATTAAGACATCTTCCTGAGTTTATTGCCCGTTATCGGAGGTCGTACTAGCGATATATTTCTCACAAAATGGTCATAATAATATAATATTAAATTATTTGTGTTTCGACAAATCTATGGACGCAGCTTGCGGAATAAGTAATAGGATTGTTTACGGAAATATTATATTATGTGTAAACTGCAACTCATTCGATATAGTTTGTATAGGAAGAACCAAAAATATACCTAATAAAAACATGGTTGCATTTTGAAGAAAAATGAGCTTTAGAAAAAAATACCAACGCTAATTTTTCAGTCATACGAGAATTCGCTATTATATTTTTTTCATAAACCCTATAAGTCATTGGGGTGGTTAGTCGGCGTGGCTTGGCAAAGCGCTTGTTTACAATCCGTTTTTTTTTCACCACACGAATGATGACAGAATAAGGAAAGTGTACTGCAGGTATCGATACCTGCCAGGATAGTATTATACTCCGGTGCTTCCGCCGCCCCCTTGGGTCGTATAGGACAAACTCCTGGCGTAAAGCTGTGCGCACACTTTCGAGCTCGAACATCGATCTCAAATATTTTGTTCCTATGGACTCAAAAGAACAAGCACACTGTTGGACCCAGGTTCTTCTACAACCTCCAGCCTGCTTAACATGGAGTCCATACTTTGTCAACCACGATACTACGATAGCACGATGACGCTTCTACATATACGATACTAGCCACACGCCCCTGCTTCGCACGGTTACCTATTACGAACTGACAAAATATGAAGATTTCTTTATTATATTTTGTTAGTCGTTTCTATATTATATTTCTTGATATTAATTAATTGGAGGTCACTGAAATTACCTATTACTGGACGAAAATGGATTGGTCCTGGGGGACGAAACCACAGAACGGTATCACAAAAATCAATCAACATTGAAAGCTCGGAATAGTATTGTGCTAAATTAAAGGAAACTAAAAAGTAACAATTCATTTATGTTTTACTAGCTTTGTCTGTGTTTACGTGAAACCGCAAATAATCAATCTTATCTCGACTGCAATCCAACACACCATTTATTTGATATCGAAGTCATGTGCATGGATATCCATGCTATGAAAAATGCTGTTCGTAAACAACTGGAAGTTCAGAAGCGCAGTAGGTACCATCGCGGACACTGGTGGTTGACCACTGTCCACCAACCACCAGTGTCCGCGATGGTGCCTTATTTCTTCTAAACAGGCAATCAAAGGTCCCAGATAACAGATAAAGAAAAAAAAAATTGATGATAGCCAATAGTTTTCATACCCTGCCATTACATCGTAATCAGACCTGTACGTCTGAATCGAGACATGTAAATCGCTTTAAAACACGCGGAAATAAAATTTTACGTACTTATTTTAAATCTGATGGCGATTGTCCAAGCTCTTATTTTTAATTTATATTATCTTTGATGCACGTAAGAAGTTCTGAGCAATTTGTTCCCTCATGTATTTCCTATAAATGCTGATTTAAAACGGTGGGAAAGTTTTCTTAAAACATAAGTACATGGTAAACATAAGTAGAGTGCGGAGCGTTTTCCTAAAAAAATCAGAGGTTTTTTTAAATCTACTTTTATGGCTGGTCTAGTGGTCACAAGCGCGACCGCTGAGCGTCAGGTCCTGGGTTCGATTCCCAGCACGCGTAGCATGACGCTTTCTATTTCTACGAAGAATAGACACAGCTCCTTCTATTCAAAGTGACATTTCGTTTCTTCATTTTTGACATCGCACCGTAGAAATCCTTCTACAATCTGTCATTTTGTCTTTCTTTTCTAACAATCTTTGTCTAGGTCCTTTTATAGGTAGATTATTTTAGAAGAAAGTTTTCTATCCCAAACTGTCAAAATCACATTGACAACTGACAGTTGTCTCCACGGCAACAAAGTTTATACGGTTATCTACAAAATCATGCCTTTACAGGAGAGCGTTTTGAACAAAAAACTGTGATAATTAATAGAAGAACAAAGCTATCTTCTCCTATTTTACATCATTTAGTTAATAGGGAATATTACCAAGGAAATGGTTAAGGCCAATATTACTGTACTATTTTTTTTTTCTAAAATACGATTCTTCGATACTTTGAGAAAAATGGTTGTAGTTGTCTTTATATACGTGACTTAATATCAATAAAAATTGAGAATAAAACAGAAAAAAAAGAATTTTGAGTCGAATTATGTAAAAGAGTAAATTTCGTAAAAACTGAACTTGACTCTTTTTACTTTGGTGCCGTCGTACTGTCTACACGGAACGTCATTTTTGTCTACTCTTCCGTCGACAAAACGGAGCTCGTGCCTGCAGCCTGTCGGGCAAAGTCTGCATGGGTGTTCCCGTCACGAATTTCTCAGTACAAGTTCGGAGGCTGAATTTGTGCCTGGCCGTTGATGGCTATGGCCCCTTTTACATGGGACTTAAATATAACTGGCGAAATGTAGCTGTGTTATAGGTACACCTCTGCCTAAGTCTCCAAGGAATACTGACCTGATGTTATGTTGTGATGATTTAAACAATATTGTTGTTTGTAATTCGTTAATCAAATTAAGAATATTGAGAAAATAATACAATTAGGTACGTACGGCGCACCCTAGCTGGCTCTTCGAAATCTTTGTGGGTCTTACTGTAAATTACTACCAAAACTGATGTAAGTCATGAGCTTCTCTTTGATATGGTTAGCCTAGTAAATACACGTTCACATAAAAAATCAAGTCATCTATTCAAATCTTGCTCTTTTTGAACGACAAAATTCCTTAAGACAGTTCCAACAAAACGCCCACCCTTCACCACTTGACTATTACTTTGTACAAAGAACTAAATCGTAAACCCAAAGACACAAATCAATCAGTCACAACAAATAAAGCTTCTCAACATTTTATGAGTTTTCTTCATCCCGGAACTACATAGTATCTATTATTGTAAAACATTCCGCCTTATACTTGTACAAACGCTGGAAATATCCTTGTGAAATCAACAATTACTTGAACACTACTGAAAATATTTACGTAGGCAGACCTTAGTCATGGCTGATGTTTACAATTTCGACCGCGAACCAGCTTTAAGTGTACCGATAATACAAAGAAAAGGGGAACAGCATCGCCTTTAGTAATTCACACCTTTATATTAGTAAAAAGTTTGTTATGGATTGAAAACTTTTTTAAAGCTTCAATAGGATCACCATGATTTGTGAAAAGAGTATCTCTCTTTTACTATTTTATGACGTTTTGGGGAAAATTATTAATCGGTGACAGTTAGGCTCTTTTCTCACTGCGGTGCGGGATCAGCATTCTGGGTATACATGGGTACTGAAAGCTCACCGAGTGCCTATATTTCAATGAGCGTTTTCTGATTGGCTCGGTATAGGTGGGAGCGGGGCGGTATCATTTCTGTTTACCGCGTCTCGGTAGAAACATCCAGTGCCCGTTCGGTGTTTTGAGACACGTCACGCGTTTTAATTGAAAAAAATTTTTTTTCGCGAGCATCTAAGCTGTACTGCACAAGTCATGTCAAAAACATAACGTCAGGTCCGTAAATGATAGTAGTGCGGTATCGTTTCGGTATACAGAGCATACTATACCGCACTGCATATGCTTACTTACCGACCAATGAGGAAAGAGCCTAACGTAGTTATAAAAATATATGGGTCTAAGTGGTGTAAGATTCCAGAGACCCCAGAACATAAAGATGTCAAGGAATTAGAAGAACATAATTCAAAAGAAGACAAAGATAAAACATTATCTCTGAAAACCCGAAAAATATCTAGTCTATTTTACACTAATACCCGAATATTTTTTACTACCTGCTTGTATTTACAGTTCTAGAGCAACACATGACAATTAGGAACGTAAATAATAAAAAATCTAATCGTTGCATGTCAGTGCGATCTATATCTTTGTACAACATGGACTTGAATAATAAGGAAACATTCACAAACAATTTTAAACTTTCACTTGGAAAAGATAAAGTTTAGAATCGTAGTGGAGCAAAACGCTAGGAACTTGACCATCCATCTTTTGTTCATTGACTCAATCAATATAGGTCAGTCCGGAAACTATGTAAAAACGTTTCTATTTTGAAACTAAAAAGAAACTGGTATTTCTTACGCAGTCGTGTATATAATGGCCCTGTTGTTCGGTGCGTTTGCGCAAAGGATCTCAATGCGGTCTTATTGCTTCGACGTATACACGTGGCTGCGTGGGCTCACCAATGACGTTTTGTTCTGTCTTCACTAAAGAGGAGACTTTTACTATTTATAGGAAACTTGAAACTAAAAATATATCTTTGTATCAATCAAGTATCTGCCTCATATCGACTTACGCGTTTTTTAAATCGGTTTATGTTTGGATCTACAAGCCTATCTAATTAGACAACTTACTAATAATTATTATTAGTAAGTTGTCTAATTAGATAGGCTTGTAGAACAAGCCTATCTAATTAGACAACTTACTGGAATAATGGATGACCGTGTTCGGAGATATCGATGAGCAATCCGTTTAAAGAATTTAAAGAATAGATCATACTCATTGAGACTAAGCAAAGCAGTCGGGTAAAAAGAATCTTCATCTTTCTACTATTACTCCAGTGTAAGAATACTTCTTTACGAAAAGCTTGCTCCGGCCCGGTTTCGTTTGCATACGTATTCGCTCGAACATACAAGATACCCGTCTTAACACTAATCATAAAATTAAACTTATGGCTTTACTGTGGAATAGAGAATCGCCATCTATGTACATTCCATTTACTGAAACCGTTACTACACAACAGTAAATTATAAATGTGTGTCTATCACTTCTGATACTTTATCTTAATGGATTCTCATCAATATATATCTATTAATTGGTACTTAGATTCTTGAAAGAGTTCCCTAAACGAATGACGTCATTACACTGTTATTTGTTGTAAGATCCATACCTATTAACACTGTTATTTGAAAATATTGTAAAAGCCAATTATTTTTAAAAGAGTACCCGTGGAGTTTCATGCCGGCTCTTCTCCATAGGAAACGACCAATTGGAACCGTGCACCTAGCTTCTGAGGTTTCATAATTGCCCATGTAGGTTTATATGAAATAAAATATTTTGAATTGGAATTTGAATTTTACAACTATAAAAGACAAACGACTGTAAATACATTTACAAAATATAAACACAGGCCAAGAGGAAGTTGTACAAAAGCAGCCTGCTAGATTCAAACTTAACATACTAGCGAAAATAAAAGCTTATAATTATAAATGTAGTGGTCTAATATAATTCGATACACGGAAACTGGCGTTCATAACCACTACTGGTTATTTCCAGTTTCCTGGTCCCCTAGAGGAACTGCCTAATCAAGGCCTAAAAAATATGTTTCTTTTTTAAATAATTCGTTGACAAGGAAGCATCAGAAACACTGAGATACATGTAGATTATGACAAAAGATTAAGTGTTCACTTGCTGGGAAATAACAACATTCTGGATTCATTTATTTAGAAGTTTCAGTACACTGAAGTGTTATAACCCGATTTTTATAACTGTACGCCTGTGAACGTTAAAATATTACAGTGTATATGGTTTAAACAATAAAAAAATAAAGAATAAGAAGACAGAACTGTGGAGACGACACGAGTTGTTTAAACCGTATTTAAGTGGCGTCGGGTCACAGGAGGTAACCGGGCGGCTGAATTCAACCTACGATTTTGATAGCTCCAAGTGCACAGTTATAAAAATCGACTTATACCATGCATGCTCAAAGAAAGCTTGCAATTAATTAGCTACGTGGTACAAAAATAATAAAAAAAACAATACAATTAGGTATCAAACATAACAAAGAAAACAAGAAATTATTCGGATAAAAATTCAGGGTTAACACTTATTTTATGTTTTTTGTAGGTTTCCATAAGCATAGTTCTTTGTGAAAATATTAATTTATTACGATGAAGGAAGAATAAAAGATAACACATGCAATGGGCTGTTGGTCATCTACTCGTACTTTATATTGTATTATACTTAATCCCTTCGTCGGCACTACCCACCTACGAACTAAATAAGATGTTTTATTTGTAGCCGCGATTCACTTTATATCAGAACCGTATGACATCAAACAGTGTAATGCTAGCACGATAAATTGTGTTGTAATATTAACACAATGATTAATTTCATTGCAGAATTCACTGGATACGTGTTACGCCCCGCCTAATGGAAGAGAGCTGATGTTTTGGCAGCATGTCTTTCAGAAATTATGTAAGTATTTTATGGCTAGCTGCGTACTCTTCGTTCGAAAAGTGTTCTTTTTCTCAAACATGCTTGGAAATTCGCGGATTATTTTGGCAACCGTCTTCGAGATATATAGAAAATGCTGTACTGATCACATGCGGGCAGACATTCTAGATGAAGAAGAAATAGCAAAACTAGTAAAGGATTTCATACCCAAGCATGAACCATGTCTGCGTGACAGGACTAATTGATATTTCATCACTATAAAGGGCATTATACCACGTAGTAAAGAGGAAAAGATATTTATTATCAACCATGAGATCAGCTATATATTTGCGTAACATATTTTCCTAAACGATTACGACTAATCTGTTTCATTTTGACAGTTCAACAACATTCATTGTGTTACTGACGTTGTTGAGCACATTATTTTTTCGAACACACTGTTTTTCACTACTGACTAATATTATAAATGCGAAACTGCATTGCAAAAACCAGTGCTTCGGACTCCACAAGTGTATTAAATGAGGTGACGCTCATGCCCCCTCAAAATGAACGAACTGATGCTACATGTGCAAAATGTCAGGAGAAACACCCTGCGAACTACAAAGGCAATGCTAAGTACAAACAAAACACAAAGAATGGCAGCGTCATTGGTACCATCATCATCATCTCCATTGTTGCCTCCTGATTGTCCATCCGTAGTGGGCATCTGAAACATACACAAACAAACATAATTTTTTTATAATCGTAAATACGGAGCATAAGCTCGAAAACCTTTGCAATAGCTGGGAGAACAACGATGAATATCGCTAGAGAAGATTTATGAAAGGTAGTCCACATTATCAGCAGACGCCAAAACAGTTTTTAAAAACGGATTCCTCATTTCTAAGCTAGACAGGTTAATGTCCTACCAATTTTAGAAATTTTCTCGAAATCCACAGTAATAAACTGTCGGTAGATTCCGCACTTTAGCCGGCGATTCATCAGTTTCAAGCTCTTAAATATAGTGAATAACGAAGGGCTCAATAAAATCCCTCCCGGTATATAATCTTCACACTTATACACATACGCGCATTCCCTTCGCTATTTATAAAGCGGTGAAAGGAACGGCTTTATATGATAGTGTTGAACGAAGAAAATCGATCTTACGTTTTGTTACAGCGATGTACACAATGCTACAACTCTTGCTGTGCGAATAAAGTGCCGTTCGTTTATTTTGATAATGATACTGCCCCTATTAATAGGTATAATAGTAATATAAACGTTTATTTTTTTCTAATTTCAGTATGATACGCCGTCTTACGGCCGGAGTCGAGACACCACCGGTCGAAGTTCATCGAGTACAGCCGCGGAACGGCCGACAACAGTTACAGCGAAGTACCTCAATACAACACCGTCTTACAAGTCGTCGAGCATTCCCATCTTATGCCCTGAGCGCTCGGCTAAGGAAGAAACCCCAATCTCAGCCATTGCTAACAGATATGCGAACTATAGTAAAACAGAGAAAACACCCAACAAATACGATGCCTATAATACGACTAAGACAGAAAAACCTGCAACAAAATATGATTCCTACAACATTAGTAAGACAGACAAACCTGTAACTAAATATGATGCCTACAACACTAGTAAAACAGATAAGCCTGCACTGAAATATGATGCCTATAATACTAGTAAAAATGACAAAGCTATTTCTAAATATGATGCATATAGCACGAAAGCTGATAAAACTGCCTCGAAATATGATACATATAGTACAAGTAAAACAGAGAAACCCACATCTAAATATGAAAAGAAAGACTATTCAAAACTCTCCGTACCATCAATTACCACGAACAAAAGCAGAGACGTAAGTCCCGTTTCGACATCGAAATACAGTCTGAGCCGACCTTCTCGGCATTTGAGCCCAGAGAGGAGAACAACGAAAACGTTCAAAGATAAAAGCCGAGATCCTAGCCCAGGGGATCACGACAAAGACATTCCAAGTAAGACTGACAAGTCTACAGGCTATAACAGCCTGTCGAGTTACAAGTTATACCCTCGAACTTCAAATTACACACGACCTGCACCAAGAGCAGAAGCTAAACCAGAAATTACCGTTAATAGATACGCTATAGCAAATAGATTGTCGTCCAATTATTTAAGAAGTCCTCCCACTGTGAAAAGAGCATCTTTATCTCCAGTAAATCACACTGACCCTGTTAAGAGTGAATCGAATAAATATGTATCACAATCTGCTATAGTAGAAGAATTAAAACCACAAAATGAAGCAGTCAGTGAAAGTAGCGAAAATTTAAATTCAAATGAAACCAAATCAGAAGAAAATGAGACTGAAACAGTTACTATAATAACTCGTCATACTTCACCTACCCCACCTGGCTCATCTGCATACGTTCGAAGTAGAAGGGCGGACATGGCAAAAACTATAGAAAAATCGGTAACAAGGTCTAAAAAAAGACCTGAAATGATAGATAAAGAAATTCAATCGGATAGATTAGATGATTCAGCACGATCAAGTAGATTTGGTAGCACAGCAAGAACAAGCGTGACAAACTGGTCTTATTATACGCCAAACTCTAGCAGCTACACAGGATACGCTGGTAGATATTCCACGCAATATTCAAATTTAAGAGAAGGTTCTGGTAGTAATTCCTATTCTCCTAGTGAGAGGACAGGTCGAAGTCAAAGTTCAGAGCCAGAGAGAAGGGAAAATTCAAGTTGCAACTCCTTGTCTGAACATAACAATATAGATAGCAATTTATCGAACCATTTAGCTGAAACAGACCAAGAAGTATTATCGGTTTATGGTTCCGAACAAAATAAAGGCGATGATACATCAGAAATCATAATAAATGTCAATCTTAAATTAAAAAGAGCAAAAACTCCAGTCACATCTACTGAACTAGTTTCACCTGAGATCACAATAACAAATTGTCAGTTACCACCACAAGCACCGAAAACAGAAGGAGCTACCAAGATTAAAAAAATTAAAGTGAAGAAAACAAGTACAGACTCATCATCAGATACGGGTTCCAAAAAAAAGATAGTTAAGAGAAGAAGTAAATCAGTGAGCTCTACTGATTCAGATCAAGGAAGTGAAGTAAGTGAAAAAGGATCTCCACTAAAGAGTATACAAAAGAATTCGTCGAGTAGTAATTTACAAAATGGACTTTCAAAATTGAAACATTCCAAATCGCGAGAGAGTGCCAGCCCAGAATCGAGTATCACGTTATCGACACAGTCGTCTATTAGCGAAGATGAGACTGTTTCTAAGTCGAAAACAAATGAGGTTTCTAGAACTTCTGCTGATGAATTATCAATTCCAACTGACCGATCAGGCAAACAACCGTCACCTGCAGCTCCACAAAAGAATGAAACTGGTACTGAAGAGGCTAAATCATTCCTGATACGAGCGCTGGCACCTGTTACCAATCTATTTAAAATGAGGCATCAAGAAACCAGTGAAAATAGTCGTTGGTTAGAAAATTCTACTTCAGAGTCAACAGGCAAAGATGTTTCTAATATTACCACAGAAAGTGATAGAAGTAAAGGTAAAATTGATACTGCAAATATTATAGCATCTAACGATGACAATCTAGTAAAACTCAAAGCAATAAGGCCCATAGAATCTGGAGAAAGAGCGTGGTGGTTAGATTCTGAATCCGAGAAAAAAAGTAGCTTACAAATTAATGAAAATCAAAGATCTCCTTCAGAAAAGAATATTCCTCGAAATATAAGACACGTTGAATCAGGAGAAAAGGCGTGGTGGCTTGAATCTAATAGCGAAAGTAAACATGAAAATCAATCGTCACGTGGAAACACATCAGAAAATTCTGATTCTAACAAAATTATTAAGAAATGTAAATTCGCTGATGACGAAAAGCCGTGGTGGCTAGACAGTTGTGCAAACATCCCAGAAGGGATAGAACGGCTTAGTCCGCCCAGAAAGTCATCCAGTGACAGTGAAAAAAGTGATAAATTCAACTTTTTCAAAGTACGCCACGTTGAATCCGGAGACCAAAAAGATTGGTGGGTCACGAGTAATGAAAACTCAACTAGTAGCAATAAACTGGATCAAAGCCTAATGCTCAGTAAATCTGGTTCAGAACGCAGCTTCCCATTGAGGCGCATACGGCATATAGAATCTGGTGAGCGCCCTTGGTGGCTGGCAAGCGACAAGAACATTCCAGAAGGTATTGAAAAGTTGCCTACGCCTCCACCACCGGAAGAAACTGATTCATCTGATTCAGAAGTTCAAGTTTACGTTCCACCTACACACATCCCGCCGTTCCCTCTACATTTACCTGATGATGAACCTCTAGGAGCTAGAAGAAGTCCTGAAGGTTTGGAAACGCCAAAAGAAAACGAAGACTACAGAGGCCGTACATCACCTTACGAAAATAATCGTCAATTTAGGAGAACTTCGACGAATTCTTACCAGAAAGGCGTAAACAAATACATCTCTCGTTACACTGACATAGACGATATTCTTGGTACATCTGGTCAAATATACAGTCCGTTTATGGACTCGATACTGGCTAGGAGAACCGGACAGATACCATTTGATGACGACGCGTGTGAAGAAATAGATCCAACGCAAGTCCGAATCCATGACAGTACGGCGCAGCGACCTGTTATTAAGAAGATTCGTTCCAGGTAAGGATTTTTTAATACATTTAAATGAGGCTATTTATGTACTTTGAAAAATAAAACGATATGTTAATGTTGTGGCCTGATGTAAAAACTGGCTTTTTACGTACTACGTGTCTATGTATAGAGCCAGCTTTTTCATCATTACCGAATACATATTTATTTCCAAAGTGAAATAATAATAAAAATCTAGTATCGAAACTTTATACTCAAAATCGATTAAGGCTTTGAGCCGATCTACAAAACTGTCAGATTGTAAGAGAGGTAATTTTGAATTTAGGTACTTCTACTACATTTGAAATAAGATTAGACATTTAACTAAACCTTTTCAACACAATAGAAGTCAAAATCGTGACTTCTATTGCGTTGGTGACATGACAAATGGCAGCTGCAGTAAACAGTTGGTATTGTAACCACTTTTTAGCTTTTAATGCCATATACGGGCTAGAAGTCAGAATCGGTTGAACGGACTGTAAAATAGGTTTATTTAAATGTCTAATCTTATTTCAAATGGTCCTAGTTAAAAGTTGAGTCCGATTATTTTTCGTCGAACTCCAAACCGAATTTCGGCCATGGTGACCAACATCAGCAGAGACGCGGTCATATTATAGAGCACAAGTGTGTGCACAGACACAGGTGCACTGTACCTTCCCTGACTCTCATAGTCCGATGGGACGGTAACCTGACAAGACCGGAGCCGGACCTGAGAGATCAGGCGCAGGAGAAACGGCATAAAGTGATTTTCTAGGCACGGAAGTATCACACCGCCAATTCCAAACTCCGGGCTGTTACTAAGAAATTCCTAATAGACAAACCCAATAACACTCCCCGACCTGGGAATCCAACCACCACGCTCAGCAATTGAGCTTGAGACCACGAGACCAATGGGCAGTCAAAAAACCCTAACGGCGTAATAATAATGACTGATGAAACTCACAAAACGAGGTTTCATTTGACCCAATCAAACAAAATAATTACTATCACGATTCGACAGTTTTTGTCACATTCATGAATCCCATTTTGTAGTTTGTTGAAATCTTCACTGAAGTATCTTAATTTTCTGACTTGTTATAATATAAAATAGCTTCCATTTAGTTCCCATTTCCAAATGTAAACAAATTATCTGCCTTCATTTGCATCGTTTAATATTTAAACTCCTACCTAGACATGTCTTCCGACTAATGGTATCGCACGAATACTGTGCTTGAAGACACTAGTCCCGTCAAATATGAAACATTTAAATTCATACTAGTTTTATTTAATAACTTAATGGTTATTTTATCAGTTTTTATATAAAATAATTTTCACAGGTTGCTAAATTCGCTGCACTAATACAAAATAATATGATTCCAAAGTTCTGCATAGGCACTATCATCCAGATTTTTTAAATTAATGTTTATTTCTATATTATAATGATTTAATCGTGTAGTCTGACACTTACCCATCCCCACCGCCTCCTCTACATCGAATTTAACGTAATGAAAATCTCGACCCCAAAGACTGAAAAAAATCTGACAATAGGTATCTAAAAAAAATATTTTATCTTTTTCAGAAGTAATATCATCGATTACCGGGACGAGGATCAAGTAAGTGTATTAATATTATTGCATTATTACTTTTATGAAACCTCCAATTACAATTTATAGGTCAGAAGTCTTGTAATTCCAGGAATTTAACCTAGACACGGATGACTCAGGTTAGATCGTTACCTCATAAACTCCTAAGGCCTCGCTCACTTTGGACGCGATTTTCATCGTACGTAAACTTATGATCGTGGTCGTACAAATTGAGCGCAAACTCTCCTTGTGAGGTGTGCACTGCAATCCTTTTTCACCGTGAAATAGGTAGTGTTCTGGTGGTTGGAGCGCGATGAATAATCTGTATCTTCAAGTTAATAATTCTCTTATAACTCGGAGACTGCGCCGGCGGGCGTCGCGTCGTCTCTGTCGCAGAACCGAATGGGTGCGTAAAATATATTTAAAAAGACATGAATGCGGTGAATTTCACGAAGTGATAACTTGAATCACTCTGATTCCACAAACATTTATATCCGTAAACCAAGTTAATACATTTTTCTACATCCATTTTTTATTTACAACACACGAAAGTGTTTTAAAATCCCAACAAGTTCGAATTGTTGTCGGACGTCGCGTTGGAACGAAGCGTACGTATACGTACGGGTACGAGTAACTCGCAGTCAGTCTGCGCGCTCCCTTAGTACTCGGAAGGTCGGGATCGTTCGTGCGTGTTCGTATGTGTTCGCAAGAGTAAAATTCGTACGAAAACGCGTCCAAAGTGCGCGCGGCCTTAGCCTATTGTTCTTGCGTTAATAGCTGCCTTATTTATCTCATGGGCTTCCTAACGGGACCTATTCTGACACACGCATTCAAAGTTACTTAAAACTACAGTCATGAATGCCCCAAATCCTAATTTAAGCTGTCATACGTACTTTTTTGCCTCGTTTTTTTTTAATACTAGGTGGAATTTCCAATACGACAATAAATTAAACCGCTTATATCTAATGAAGTTTCCAGTCTCCAAAAATTCAATAAAATTTATCCAATAGCTTAGTCACTATAGCCAGAGATGAATACAGATGGGACACTCCGCAGTTTAGGTATGAAGCTACAAGTTCGCGCTAGGCTCGACTTGTTGGGCCAATTCAATGAGTGTAACGTAGTCAGAAGATCTAAGAGTTACGCTAAAGAAAGAGAGGCAACTTCTAGGTGGATATATATCTGTAGGTAATTAGTGCTGTGAGACCTGCAGTGCACTTTATTATGTCGTAGCAAGAGTCGCTTTTTATTAAAATGATTTTGCGAAGCGTCCCATCTATATTAATCTGTGCTATAGCCAGTCACAGCAAAATCCATAGTCGGCCCTTCTCTACTATTTACTTTGTTAGAAAAAATCACTTATGTTATTTCAATGATAGGATTTATTTGATAGTTCCTAAACTTTCCTAATAGACCCAGTTTTTTTCATACGACTTATTCCTTCCAAAAAAAAAAAAAAAGTAATGTAAAGTTTGGTGATGAAAATATTTACATAAAGTAAACCGCCTGTCTAGATTCAAACTTACGACCAAAACTCGTAAGCCGTTACCACTGGGCCAGCACAGCTCTCTGTTAGCTGCGCTGGACGTTCTTAAATTATATCATAACATAAACGTAACATCAAGCCTTATTATCTCGAAGGGTTAGCCAGAGATGTACTTAACATTTCGCCAATTATGTTCAAGTGCCATGCAATAGGGCGAGCCTATTGCCATCAACCGGGCACATATCCAGACTCCGGGCTGCTACTGAGAAATTCCAGATGGATAAACCCAAATAACACTTTGCCCGAATGGGAATCGAACCTACGACCTCCTGCTCAGCAGTAGCAATCAAACCGGATACAGCTGGATACCAGTATTTTATATGGAGCGATTGGTAAGACTGGTTGTCAGACTTTCGGGCTTCTGACGACCCGTAACGACTGTCAAAGATCCGCGAATGAGAGCCGGGGCCAATAGCTTAACGTGCTATCCGAGGCACGGAGGAGTCTCGGTATGTAAAAATGGTCACCCATCCACAGACCAACCCCGGCAAGCGTAGCTTAACCTGATGGATCGACCCGTGCGGCAGTTATTACTTAGCCACGAGCTCCTCAGGAGTAGCGCTAAATTATAAATTAATGATTAGCAGTAAATTAAATCATGCTGCATCCGGTTAGACTGGAAGCCGACCCCAATATAGTTGGGAAAAGGCTAGGCAGATTGATTGAGTAAATTAAATCATGAAGGTTATTTTAATGCAGTCTAATTGTAATACTAGCTCACGTCACAGTATAATGCAGTAATACTTATTAGTAGTATTTATTTATACTGTGTCCACGTTTAATATGTACTGTGAAGCAAAACGAACATGTGAAATAGGTATACAGTGAAACCCAACCTACATAACCTGATCTAATCCGATAAAGTTAATTAAATCAGTGGTTGCAAAGTCATGAGCAGGCTGACGTACAGAACGAGAAAGACGGTATTTTGTAACAAAAGAGGCATGCACTTGTCCACTCATAATACTTTGGTACCTGTACCCTAATTACGTAATACACGATCAAACAGAATCTGAATAGTTTTGAAACAGATTGCTAATCCATTGCTTCGTACGTTCGAAAAAAAAATCTGCTCAACAACGTAAATAACACAATGAATGTTGTTGACCTGTCAAATTGAAACAGATTAGTCGGAATTGTCAACGAAAATGTGTTGCGTAATTAGATAGCTGGTCGACCGAGCTCTGCTCGGGTGAAATGAGAGAAAACTAATTTTCCCAGATAGGAGACCTGGCTAGATCGATTTTTCTCCCCCGTAAACCCCCTTTTTTTTTTGTGTGGTAAATTATAAAGTAACTTATCCCGCTCTGAGCGGAGCGGAACGGCGTGTCAGACTCTTACTGACTAAAACCCACCCGTGTTCCTTCAGTGTTGCCTGTACGTTGCCAGCGGCCACGGTATCCCTATCGAACTTTCCCGTGACCCCGGCAGGCATTGGTCCTAGCAGACCCCTTCAGTTGTGCTGACATGGCTTTGAGGCGCGCGTGGAACACAACCCGTAAACCCCTATATTGCAACTTTCATCGAAATCATTAGAGCTGTTTTCGAGAGCGTGATTACAAATATGTATATTTCAAAATATTGCTCATGAATGGTAAAAGATACAATTAGGTATTTCTCAGTAGCTGTCTGGATTTATGTCTCGTTGGCAATAGGCTCTTTATACCTATCGGATAAAGTGCCGCTATTTGTGGCATAATACTGGCATTGCCTCGACCCGGCTAAAGTGCCGTAAGCATTGCATTGTAATTGCCACTGTCACTTGTTATTTTGTTTAATTGTTGAGATTAGGTCGCCGCCCTTTGTATTGATTGATAGTATTTGTTTTAGATAATTACGTCAAAAGTCACTACAATGACTGAATTTACGAAAAATTTAGTAGCAAATGAAAATTACTGTAAGGTAGGTTAGGTGAGAACTGTGACCACACACCGCCAGGTTCTGTTTAGGCACAAGAAAATGTAATGTTTTGGGAATGTGGTGTTTTACAGCCAACTAAACTCAACAATCAAACAATATTACAAGTTACAGTGACAATGACAATGCAATGCTTACGGCACTTTAGCCGGGCCGAAGCAGCGCCACTATTATACCGCTAGCGGCACTTTATCCTTTCCGTCTTTTAAACCAACATAAAAAAGCTATTTGCTGGTTGCAAACCACAACAAATTGTGTTTTATTACATCAAAGGCTACCCTGCGGTTAGTAATCGCCTATGTTATACTTATGCCCGTTTTTACAAACAACTAAGTAACACCTAAATGAATCCCTAAGTAAAAGTACACTGTTGGATTTTCAACTCTCAGCGCTGAGCCTAGCGTTGAAAATCCAACAGTGCACTTTTATTTAGTAGAACACCATTAAAAGACTACTAGGATCCTTTTCTATGTCAATTAAATATCGTGAATGATGTTTCAGATAATTACCTACACAAAACGAATACTTTTGTTTTTGTAATTATTTTATTTGCATTAGTTAAAATAATTACATTACCTTACCATATTTTATTAATTACATTATTTTATTAAAATTTAAATATTTTGAATTTTTAACGTATTCTTTTCTTAGTAATGTGGACTCAAGCTTTTCATTCATAGACGACGCTCCTATTTTTAAATTAATAGGGACAAATATTTACACAGGCCATTAAAATAAATTGCGGTCGCCACTAATAACATCAGCTGGCAGTACAAAAACTTGTCCAAGTTAATAAAAAAAAAAGTGGGAGCCGAGCAAAGTCGGTTACCGGTCTAATGGAGACGGACTTGGTTCTCGACAGCGAGGTCTTACCGTAATTAATATTTACCTATCCTAATTTCAATTAAGAATTACAATTTTTTATTTCATCTAATTTATTGCGATGAATAAGCATAATTATGTAGGTACATTAAATGACAAATTCATTATTTTTTTTTCATTACTTAGATGTTATTTCTATTTTTTAAACATTAATCTAAGTTGAAAATAGTTTGTAAAAAAAATTTCAACTTTAAAATATTTATACGAGTTCGGGAAGTAAAAAAAAACGGTCGGACACTCATGCGCAGAGTAAGGCTTCGACGCAACAGCGGGAGCAGTGAACTGAGGAGTGCACTGTATCCTTGAAACGGTCCCGTATGGGAGCTCGGCGACAGAAAGAGACGGCAATATGGTGCGCGTTGCTAACATTTTACAATGATGACGTCAGAGTCAAAGAGTTCGAATTACGTAGACGGGGTGTGAAAGAATATTGCTTAATTTATCTATATTATGCTACCTAACTATCTATAATTTATAATATTGATGCGAGAAACCTACATAAAAAAATAAATTTATCGATAAAAAATTGTACCTATTAAATAATAAATAATACCTACTTACATTTTCAAGATCATAGTTTTCATACTGCGCCGTATTATGAAGATATTTACTCGTAATATATAATCACACAAAATTGTTAATGGTACTGAATTGTCAGTAAAACAATAATAGTATTGACACAGAAGTTTGAACTTTACAGTTCCAATCAAATAATGCAAAAGCTAGAAAAATTCTTGGACAGAAAAAAAGTCTACTTATTCTTTAAAGAAAAACCTGTAACTA
This sequence comes from Agrochola circellaris, assembly GCA_914767755.1. Lineage (NCBI taxonomy): Eukaryota > Metazoa > Arthropoda > Insecta > Lepidoptera > Noctuidae > Agrochola > Agrochola circellaris. The sequence continues at coordinate 5,321,417 of OU611840.1, forward strand.
TAATGTTGTCTAATACCCAGTAGGTAGGTACTCTATTTATGTCACAAAGGTATCTTGATCCTTTCAAATTTGTAAAGAAATCCTCGATTTGATAAGTACCTACTTGCACAACTTTTCATTAGTAGAAGACGTCTGAAGTGCAAACAGCTGTCAAAAAGGCGTCAAGGAAGACCTACAATTACAATTACAATAAAGACCTATTTTGCTTAGATTATTACGGGTGATCGTTTTCACGTCGAACAAACAAAACACTTTTAGCTTAATTAATATTTTTTTAACTAAAACAACTCATTGCTCCATTTAAAACCAAATTCTCATTTTTAAAAACAAAAAAAAAGTTCAACCAACTTTAATTATAATTACTGTTTGGCTCCTCTACGCGTAAACATAGTTATTCTATGCGAAGGTTCAGTCATTCACTTTTCATCTCTTTCTTCCACGCCGGACGATGTGATACAATGTTCTTTTCGATACAACCTTACCATATCTAGTAGGTGGCTACGTCCGTACAGCGCTACTACAATACCGACCTGTTCAGACCAACCGGTTAATAGAGACGTGAAAATTGTACCTGAGGCGACTTGTCTCGCAAGCTCTTCAGTAATAGTTATGACTCGGTATTGGTATCTACTCGGGTGTTCCGACAGTGCCTTCGCACCCTAAAACTTGGAAACAAAACAATGCAGTGAATATTGTGATACTGATACTGTTTTCTGATCTCCGAAGGTAGTGTTTAGACCTTATTTATTTACTTTTTATTTATTTACCGTTTAATACGCGCAAACTTTTTGAGTTGGAGCCGGTTTTTTAAACTTTTTTTTCCTTTTTATACACGAGCTTTCTGACTGTACATCGTGGTAATATATTTTGCTATTGTTTACGTGTGTTATTTTACGTTGTATGTACTATCCTTATGTTTTTTCTATTTTTACACGAACAATTATAAACGTGGAACTCGTCTTAAAAAAATATTTGAATAATATCTTGATGTTAGGTATTTATAATAGTATTGAAAACATCGTCTGTGTTTTTTTTGATACTTTAATAATAATACATATTGCCAAAATGACTCGGATGAACCTAAAGTAGGTACCAAAACTATACGTAAGTTACCTACTATGCTGAAATTCCTTTTAGAGTCCCTAACAGAGGAGCTGTACAAAGTACAGAGCGAAAATTATTTTTAGAGTTTAGTGCCGTATGTAATACATATGACATATGAGAAAATCTTTTGGATATATATCCTGAACGCTAAGCCGAGCCCGGTCGAAAAGAATTCCAAAAAAAAAAAATACCCATTTACCATTTTTTGCTACTACCAAAACAAAAACCCATAAAGTTTCTCACATTTAGCCATTTGTCAATCCTATTTGGTAATCAATTATTACAGTCCTAACAAGGAAAAATATTAAGCAAAAAACCCATTGCTTCGTCCTTTACTTAGTAAGAAAAAATAGTCATCGTCAGGTGGCTCTTATGCATTTATTATTTATATAATAAGTAAAACTATGTTTTTTAATACACAGTAAATTTGTTATTGGGTTTTTCATCAGTAACAACCCCGGTCTGGATCTGTGCCCGGTTGATGGAAATAGGGTCGCCCCTTATATCATGTAATAGGGGGCAAGCCTATGGCCATCAACCGGGCAACACCATTTCGACAGTTATATTTAAGTGCCATGAGACTTAAATATAACTTAATAACTTATGTTATGTTGCAATTTTGACATTGATTTTCTATATGGTGGGATAATCTTGAAAAACATCGACAGAATTTTACTTAAACTATCTATAAATGACTGTAAACAGTGATTATATTTTATAAAGAATCTATTATACATTGTAACAGCGAATCAATTTTCACGCCTTCCCCCACCTAGGCCAAATATTTTTTGATATTCGCATAGCTCATGCATGACCTAAAGAATTAAAAATATTAAAGAAAAAAAAAATGTATAAATCCGCGAAATTTAGCGGGCTAAAGCTAGTGAGTAACAAGATAGGAAAATTATGGGTATTTACTTTTATACTGAATTAATTTTAACTAATATCTAAATTGAAAAAATTAAAATTTTCACTTTATTTTATTGTTTTCTTTCTAAATACATATTCCGTGTCGGACCACGCACAGAGAGGTCCGTAATTGGGATGAATATTTAATTTACGCATGCACATTTGTTGGCCGCAAAAATAAGTTTGTATTTCATAATATTTCTCGAAAAAACATCCGGACGGACAGACGGTTCCCTGTCCAACTTTCAATAATTCATACAAAAATCTCATTGAAAATGCATTTTCAGTTTACACGATTTTTTTTTTTTTTTTTTGTATAAACTTGGTTCGGTCTATTGGATAACATACAATATGTAACAAAAATTGGCAATTTGGTCTAGGCGTTCTCAAGTGATGCGCTTACCAACGAACAGCATTCCATATTTAATAAACAATAAGTTAAAAAAATCCTGTCCGATCCAAAAGGGCAAAATATGCGATAACATTACCGAAAAGTTTTTTTTACGTGTTGTATTGATTGTAGAATACGCTAATGTTGCTTATTTCCAAATTCCCAGGTAAACAGATGCCCCTTATCTGTACCTACATAGGAAGAACATTCTTCGTTCATTCGGGTTTTTTAAATGTCCGGTCAATTCCGGACCCCAAAGCCAGATAAGAGGTTTATTGCCTTTACACCTTGGAACAAAGGATAACATAATATTATATTTGGAAGTAGGGGGAAATTCCATTGGACTGTTTTAAAAAAGCAAGGTGTTAGTTGATGATAACAAATAATGAGAACTTTCTGGGTATTCTTTAAATGTGTCGAAAACAGATAGCCCTAATAGTTTTAAAGTAAAAAATACAGTTTCTTTTTTCATATTTTTTAAGCTGACAAGTTCACGTGGGAGGCTTTATAGTGAACCAGTTTTGAACTCTGAATGCTGTACTAGATATCTAGTTTTTTATTTATGTGAATAAACAATCCCAAACTACCAGTTTCAGTTTACAAGCCCAAAAATAGAAAAGACCAGATTACGGACGCGGGCAACGAAATGTTTTAAATTCCTACATGAGCACTACGTACTCTGAATTATATTATATATAATTCGGATATGTATTCGGAATTATATTATTTATAATTCGGATATATATTCGGACTTATATTATTTATAATTCGGACATATATTCGGAATTATATTATTTATAATTCGGATATATATTCGGAATTATAATATTTATTATTCGGACATATATTCGGAATCTGTATAATATTATAACAAACAAGGTCCGCATGTACACACGGCTACGTACTATAATTATATGTGAAGATGAAGCACCTGGAATAAGATTACTATACCACGATAGGTAAAATGAATGATAAATGAAGCAATAACAGTTTTTTTTAAAATGATTGATAAAATCATTTAGACACACGACTACACATCAAGATATACATTTCCAGTATAAGCTGACTTCGCATTGTACGAGAAATTCTTTGTATTGCGAGATCAGCTTATACTGGAAATATATAGGTTGATATGTAGCCATGTGTACCTAAGTAGTTCGCAGTTTAAAAATAATATGGAAGTCTTCTAATGTCAGAAACCACAGCTTTTCACCAATGACATCTCAGTGCATCTCTGGTCGAAAATTTATTTAGGTTTACTTTTTTCGCTGTACCGGAACCGAGCCGGGCCCAAAATGGACAGGTTTCACACCAACCGGTTACTAGGAACAATGTTCAGAGGACGTTACACCGACATTTACGATGTTTTATATGTAAACGTTATCGATTGGACTATTGATTTGTTGTTTTCAATTAATTTCAGACGTTTTAAGAATAGATGTATCTTTTCCTCTAAAACCGAAAGAACAGCATATAACTAATGTTTATCAACAAATTAAATAACAACTTTCCTGTTCGCAATTTTAGTATGATATCCCCATACAAAAGTACGTACTACATATACGATTGGAACAATCCGCTTAGCAATTAAAATATGACACGAGCTTTCCTAATGAATTAACAAAAGATTAGAAAGCCTGGCTAAGACGGTTTCACTCGCCGCAGTGGAAAGTACAAAGGACGAATGATCAGATAATCGAGCGAGTTTAATTCTTTTTTAAATATTCAAACTGCGTTTTAAATATTGGTGCAACCAGTCTTGCTAGTGACGTACTATCACTCAGTTTTAGTCGACTCGTTTAATAGTCGAGTAATTAATAAGTAGCCGTTGAAATCCAGTTTTTAGGAACAAGGCCGAAACTATCTTGATTAATTATAGAGTTTACACTACTAAAGTTGTTTTGTTCGAAATAACTGAGGATATTGGTGTAAAACAGTGTTTCTCAAAGTGGGCGATAACGCCCCCTTGTGGGCGCTGGAGGTGGTAACAGGCCCAAAAAAATTTGGGGGCTGTTGAAGTGGTTTATGGGGGCGATGGCTTATTTGTAATTTTATCAACTTAATATTTTAAAATTCACGGAAATTAAAACCTACCTACACAACATCGATTATTTAGTTCATATTTCTGCCCTGTTTGACTGTACAAAAACTAAAAATATTTAACATAGGCTTCGTAGGATAGCCCGTGAGCAATCAAGTTTTAACAAGTTTCTGTTAAATAACGCGATTTCTGCAATTCTGTATCAATCGGCTGGTTCATCGATACTTGTTCTTACTTGCTCAGTAAGATTGAGCGTCGAATGAAATAAACGAGTTTGCGTTCTAATTGCTCTCACTGGTAAAAAAGTCTCGTTTAGAATGTAACTTTAAACTCCAGACCAGACTAAAGCACACATAATTAAATAAATTAGAGTAATTAATGTCATTATGGTTTTTAAAATGTGGCAAGTTAAAAAAAAATGGGGGGCGCTGAAAAATAATTGATTTTCAAAGTGGGCGGTAAATGAAATAAGTTTGAGAACCTCTGGTGTAAAGGTTCCCGTAGACAGGAGTAATGCGATACCAGTAGAAAAATTTCAATGAAGTGTTCATAGAAATTCTTCCACCGGAATCTGGAGATCAGAGAGCCTTAACAAAATAAAATACAATGCACAATACAATGCATGATAAAAAATAGATTTTAATTTAATTGAGAGTAAGAATAGTTGCATCTACTACAACAGCGTCCAGCATAATTTACGATTCGATCACTAGTGAATATGAATGTAACGTTTCTATCAATATCAATTTATTCTCGTATAAAAGAAAGTGAACGATTGTTAGATTTATGAGGCTAATACTGGACATTATCTTATTTTATAACAAACTTTTACCCACGACTTCTTCTGTTGTAATGAACATTTGCTTTCGTGAAGCATGATTTAAGCTTAGAATTTCAAACGATTGTGATTTATGACTTAATATTTAATTATCTGGGTCTTGGTCTGGCCGGCAACATTCACTGCAGAAACGGGCTCAATACAATTTTTAAGCCTACAACTACTTGCACAGTTCTGGGGGCCTACCACCATCTCTAACGCAGTATTATTTTAATCTTACTTCTGTGGGGGAAAGAGATGGAGCTAATACGTTCTGTAGAGCTTCATCTCTTTCCCACACTAAAGTAATATTTTAGTCTTTAAGGTTAAAAAGCTATGGATAACGAGCTCCTGCATTAGTAAAAGATTGACTATGTAATTCATGAGCAAATAAATTGAGGCGAAAACGTCAGGATAGCCCGCGAAATTCAAATTTTCTTACATTCGTTGCTACCTTAAAGCATTCCCGAATCCGTCTATCGAGGTACCAACAATTATACCATCAGATTAAAAACCATGTTAGGAAGTCAAAAAACGAGGAGCTCGTGGCTAAATAATAACAGCCGCACGGATCGATCTTCAAGGTTAAGCAATGATTGCCGTTACATTCTGAGACCCCTCCGTGCCTCGTAAACCATGTTAAGTCATTGGTAGCGGCTGTCATTTGTACATCTTTGACAGTAGTTACCGGTCAAAAAAGTCTGACAACCTTTCATAACAAGGGCTATTATAGTTCGATTCAAATTTAACGGCGGCTCGGAAGTTAGCCACTCGCTGCGCAGTACCGCACCCCTCACCCCCGCTGACACATGAATTCGTTACTGCGCAGCGACTCGCCTCATGTTCCGAGCCGCCATTAAGTTTGAATCGGGATGTATAGTGCTACCCAGGCACTGGGTTGTGGTGGTCAGATAGCTAGTCGCTCCATGTAAAATACTGGTATTCAGCTGCATCCAGTTAGACTGGAAGCCGACCACAACATAGTTTGGAAAAGACTACGCAGATAATGTTAGGAAGTCGAAAAACGACATACTTTATAAAAAAACGAAGGTACGATACTGGCAATGCCCAGTGCGTCGCCAACGACAATAAACTCGCATACAAAACAATAATCGATTTTTAATGCAGAGATCGCCAGCTGATACATTCTAAATTTTTCTTTCGCTTCAATTCCAAGCTTGTCATTTTATTACGTAGGTATAATAGAGTTTCAGATGTGAACGGTCAAGACAGACGGACCAAAAGGCGTTGACCCCGCGGTATTGCGAATTAATATTTGATATCGATTCCTGATTCGCCGGTAGTGGAATCGAGTGAACATTGTTAGTCTGTTAGGACCACGCATTATTTGGCCGCAAGCCTTTATCTTTCGTAATCTTCTAATAGTTAACTTATCTGTTTTCAAAGCAAGTATAATTATATTAACTACACCGATATTTCATCCCACAGGTACTGAGCATCTATTCTGTTCTGCAGATTGCAACTTAGTAATTATTGAGTATTCTAGAATGCTTTCTCCAACACTTAATTCTATTGCTAGATATGTAAACGAAGAGTCGTAAAGATTTATATCGACTTTCAAATACTTTGAGTATCTTCAATCGTTTATTTACTCTCTATATACGAAATAGCCTGATGATAATAAGAGACCAGCCATGCTATTCTGTAAACATCTCACCGTGAAAACTTGGGTGAAGTGAGCTGTCAATAGTGTCAATCCCTGTGGAATGACAGCTCACTCCACGCTCACTTCACCTAAGTTTTCACGGTGAGATGGTTACAGAATAGCACTGCAGGCACCGAATGGTTAACGTCGTCATCAAAAACAAAAGACGATTACCGGCCATTGCTGAAGTCATTACTAAAAATGACAACGATAGAAATGGTGTCCTTAAAACTAAATCAACACCTAACACGTCTTCTCAAACCAACGATTGTGTAACGATACATGTCTTAATCAACGAGAAAGATTAGTGCTATGATATAATACCATTTAAAGCAAATACCGAAGCGATTATTAACAAAGAACACTGTATTAAAGAAAATGTAAGCCAGCTTGAGGAAACTTGTTCTGCTAAGAAATGAACTAACGAGATGACTGCTATTATAAATCGATTTATTGGTAATAAAGTGGAAGACTTGATTGTCGTCTGCAAATATTTAGGACAAAAATGTTAATCTTGTTGAAGATTAATTATTGAATTCCCACACTGTTTCAAAGAGTATTTGAAGTAGATGTCAATGTTAATGTCAATGAAGTAACACCTCCGTTGATCCCCAAAAATGATGGTGCTTGGATAGATAAACACAATATTGAATCTAACGATTCTGATACAAGTGTAGAATTATATAACCCGGAAAGAGTAGTACCTACTAATTGAAGATGTTAAATAATAAACAAATATGAAAAGATGAAGTTGTTAAATAATATCGGTGACGTTCATTGGTTAGTTTGTCGATGATTTCAGAGATAGAAATAGAATCAGCTGACATTGTGTTAACCGTGGTTATGTCAACATAACCACTTATTGATCTTTAGATCGACAATGACGTTATAAGATCTTTTCTAGTCTCATTGACTAGGACATGCGACTTAATCCCACGAAATCAGCCTGTAAAATGTTTAAATAAATGAGAGTAGATATTGTTTTGTAGGTAACCGTTTGTTCTTCAGCTAACATCATTCAAAATAATCGTGACATTATAATAACTACGGAGCCACATATTAGGTGATTCACCTTGTCTCATGTAATTAATCAACTTAATGTAGTCTATAAAATCCAGTTCGGTCTATCTGAAATTCGTTCTAGATTTTATGCAAATTGGAAAAGTAACTGTTGATTATAATGGCTAAAACTGTGGGCAGACAATGAGATATTTGTGCAATAACTATTTATCTTTTTAGGCACCGGTTGTTAATAAATTAGTCATTTGCATGTTGCAAATGACTAATTATAAAGAAAGATATTATGTTTTGTAAATAAATACATAATGAGAAAGATATAAAACTGGATAGGTACTCAAATCTTAGCTCTGCGCGCTGTGGATATTAAGTCATACGAACAGATAAAAAAGTTGCTTATCTAGTACAAATGGTCTAAAAATATAAATTTATAGGAAGCATCAAAGCAAAATATTAAAAGAAAGACGATGTTCCATTGATGCGTCGGCTAAGCGTAAGCATAAAGAGGTGACGCAACTTTACGCAAGTCGTTAGCCTCGGTCCGAGCACTTTAAATCAGCTCAGCCCGTCGCTGGACATAGGCCTTTCCCTGTCCCAGCCACCCCTCACTACGCTTGCCGTTACGCGGTCTGCACTCCAGGACTCGTCCACCGACCATCGGTCCTTCGACAAACATGGCCAGCCCACTGCCACTTCAGCTCGCATACTCTGCAAGCTATGTCGGTTACTCCGGTTACTCCGGTTCTTTTCCGGATAACTTCATTTCTGATTTTATCCTTCAAAGAAAGTCCGAGCATAGCCCGCCCAATATCGCGAATTTGTGGACTAGCCTGATTGTCACGGTCCACGTTTCGGCACCGTATATCATAACGGGCACGACGCACTCGTTGAAGACCTTAGTCTTCAAGCCGTAGCCGTTCGTAATGTAACAGCCGCCTAATGTTTTTGTTGCGTTTTGCCAAATGATGTCACCGTTATATTTACTTAAATGCCTATCTGGTTTACTTATCCGTTTCTTGAGCATTTTCAAGTAACCTGAAAACTATTTGTTTTCCTTAATAGGTTATATATTTAGAAATATTGCAAGCTTATTTTATGTAGTTATCTTCTCACAATATTTGAAGAATTCGTGGGTTTATTTTGACATTGGTGACAATAATGTTGCAATCATGAATAACCATAACTTATTATATAATTAATACTTTAACTAATAATTATGCAAACTAAAAGACGAGTTTAATTGGATTCGTATGAAATCTTTCGTATTAATTATGTAAAATTTTAATATCAACAGCATAACTAGACATTAGACAAAGTTGCATAGCTTACTCTAAGGGCGTAAAGGTATTGCAGACTGTGAAATTGTAGAGCTTAAGATGCGTAAGCGCATTAGAAATTGGAACTTTTGGAACAGAAGTACTTATCTACGTTTCTACATTCAGATAATAATAAGGGTTATAGTTCAAAGTTTTAAACTGATATTTTTATGTGCAATTGAACATCGGTCATATATTTTTATCATTCGGTAACTTAGGAAGCTGCAGTAGCACAAACGTTTTCCACGTTTTGACCGTCAATCCTCGATATTTCGTCAATCCTCGATACGATGCAATATAGCATGTGTACGTACACGGGTTTAACATTTGCACTATAAAATCAATTTAATTTCAGCACCCTCCCATTATAAATGATTGTGAAACAAATGAATGAACATTGATAATTCATTCTAATTGGCCTTGAATAAAGTTGATGATGGGAGGTATTTGAATATCGAATGCGAAGAGGTTACGGATAATGTTACCAGGAGTAAAATCGAGTTGCACCTGTTCAATTTCACACGATCAATGTTGCCAAGTAAGTAGGGATCGGTATATGATAAGCAGCCAATAAATGGCATTGCCCTGCTGCATTTCAATGGTTCTCCGTATCTGATGGTATTATTCATGAGCGCAAAGTGTGTCATATTCTTATTCATGTAGTCCCGTCGTGTTTTTAAGATCTTTGTAAACTAATGTGTAAGTCGTTGCATTGATATCGATATTGTATTGCCTGGAAAGAAAATCGATAATCGATTTGAATGTCTGGAAAGAAAATCGATAATCGATTTGAATGTTTTGTGTTGTCGTCAGATGTCGTTTAAGCGATTGTGGTAATTGTAGAAAATCAAACTGCAGTGTCTAGCTGGACCATGCAGTTTGTGTGAGTAGAAATATGTAATAACGTAAATAGACAAGAGTTTTCTAACATCTGTGTATTTTCCTCAAATCCATAGAAGAATACCGATAGATAAGTAACCCCTCATCTGGCACTTCCGGTAGTATAATTATCATTTATCCTAAATATACATAGGTGTGTATGTATAAAGCTTAAAATGCGAATAAAAATATGCAATATATACACATCCTTTATGTATGAATGAACAAATATATTAAAATGTTGGCCACATTACTGGTATCGCCAGGTCATAAAATGCGCAGTGAGTCCTAGGGATTGACCACGCATACAAAAACGGGCCACGTCCCAAATATACACAGAGTTTTCTGTCCCTCTCACACTACGTAGAAAAGAGGAATATAGGAACACATTCTCGGATTCCTATGCATAAATAGGCAAACGTGGGAAAATAACACTCGAAGTTCTGTGGGCGTCGTGCTAACTATATTGGGACGAGAATTAACACAGACAGACAAACAGACTTTTTGTCTTAGAAAAAATGTATAAATATATCTCAAAATGTGGGTAAATAGATCAAAGTTAAAAAAACAAGTAAAAGCAATAAGAAATATAAACATTTGGAAACGAGAATAAACCAACAAAGTCACAGAACTGAAATAAAATCAAGTCTTATTCAAAATAGGTTTAGAATCAGTACTTTTCGAAATTCAGGACAGTCCCCCAAAACGACCACCCTTCACCACTTCCTAGTACTTTAGCTGGGAAGAAGAAGCGACGCAACAAACTCCCCAGCAGTAATTTAAACAATCAAACTATGCTTCATAGGTAGTTAAATAAAGGTAAAGAAAAAAACCACGTGATGAGACAGCTGTCCAGAAACCGACTAAACGTAATACCTGTCACTTCAGTTGTTATGCTACGTCACGGTTGTACTCTTCAATTTAGCAACGTTATAATTCGTTGACGTTTAGAGTTTGGGCTCTTTACAATTCACAGCTTACAAAATATTATATTATCATGATAAATCTTACAAAAAAAATGTGTTCAAGCAGTTACATCTACGAAGAGTAGATTGTGAATAAATGATAGGAGTTTAACATACATAAATAAAAGAGGACACAATTGTAAAAATCTAAAATAATTTTAGTTTGGTTTATCAATAAAAAGAAACTGTCAAGTATAAAAACTCTTTTTACGATTTGTTTACCTTTAAGTAACTACCTAAACGTATGGAGTATAGCTACTAATACGAAACAAAGCAATCGACATTAAAGGGCTTTAAACTACGCAGAATAATCAAGCGGTTGAAAAATTCTCATTATCTATTGCAGTAGTCCATTACAGCGGAACAAAAAGACAGACAGACATAATATTATGTATACAATAGCGTGGTATCACAAACGTATTACGGCTATTACATACAATCTTCATACAATGATCGAATGTGGGACGTTGTCACAAAACACTGTCAACCGGGTCTAGGTTAAGTGGACTGTGACAGACAGAGTATATTCATAAAGGATTCAATGCTAAGTTGCATTGTAACTGGGTGCAATTATATTTTTGTGGTTGCGGTTTTGTAGGTCAGGAACTACTGACCTATCTTCTTGCTATTTGTCTTACACTGTTGAACTTTATTTCATGGGATAATCTTTTGAAAGAATTAGCAATATTTAGCAATTTCGGAGCAAATGAGGACACTACAGAGGATTCAATCCTCGAACAACACATCGATTATCGTCCGATTTTGAATCAAAGGGCAATTTTTACTATGACATTAGAGATGCTCAAGCAGATCTCTGAAGAAGGAACAACTCAACTCTGAATGATAATTCAGCTGATTTGTCGTCACTACGTATGGTTTCATGACTCCACTAAATTGAATCATTAAAATGAGTCAAGAGCACCGAGATGTTTGGACAAGTTTATCCGTCTCGCACCTACTACAGTTTTAAAGGAATGACGTAAGGGCATCATAAAATCATAAATATGCGTCGGATTGCAATTTACTACTTCTTCATCTACCGCTTGTAGCAGACTTAAAAACTCGGAGACTTCCGTACACAGTTTAGTTTTTTGAGTGACTAAATTCGTTTCGTCCAAAATCAAGTGTGAAATATATTTTTTGACTTGTTCTGGTCACGATTCTAATGAAAAAGGTTTACGAGACAACTCAGAGGCACGAATGAGGAATATTTGAATTTTATATTCTCCTGTTTTCGTGACCCTAAGAGCCTGCGCCCACGGGCGGCACGAAACGGCAAGGGATTTTTATGCGACGAATAGGAATATAACTTAATAGTATGACAATAAAATTTAAATTTCAATGACACGCATGCTTAAGCACACCGCAGCTTTGTTTTGTATCTACGAGGATTATCATTGGAATTTCAACTTTATGGTCATACTTTTAAGTTATATTCCTATTCCTCGCTAAAAATGCCTTGCCGTGTCGTCCGTCAGTGGGCGCAGGCCCTCAGACCGTGGTGGCCATACTTGTTCTCAGTCTGAATAAACTTTGTGCGTGTCATTTGCGTTTCTAATGTCACTCACGACAGTAGCGAACTAGGGAAGTCTGCGTGTATGGCATTATTTATTTACTAGATTTCGCCCGCAGCTTCGCCCACGGGAATCTACTACCGGAATAAAAAGTAACTATTTATAAATCCAGGTTATAAAATATCTGTGTGCCAAATTTCACCTAAATCCGTTCAGCCGTTTTTGCGTGATTGAGTAACAAACATTCAAACTTTCATATTTACAATATCAGTAGGACTAAAGCAGTTTCATAACAAGCTAAGCTAACAAGAACCAAAACCGTTTTTTTGGTTGAAATTTTACGGAACGATGTTCCTAACAAGTTTTCAAGTTTTTTCTGGACCCAAACTGGCTGCAGTATGGCCGCTTGGCGCTATTTCTAAATACCAAGATGTTCCTTAATTTTTCTCGATTTGTAAATTACCGAGTGCATTTATTTTAAGAAGTACCTTAGAATTCTCTTCACACTACAGGCAGCATTTTGCAATACAAGAGAAGTCGATCAAAAAAGGGATTAATTATCTATATTTGCAATAAGAGCTAGGGCACAGGCTAGGCTAGGGCTTCAGAAACATTTGAAAATTCGTCGATGCCCGAAAAATTATGAAGATAAATAGTATCTTCATTAGTTGGTGTTTTGATTACCTATCTCTCATTCAAGAATGTGGAAAGTATAATTTTGTTAGTTCAGGGGGCCTACCACCACCTCTAAAGCAGTATTATTTTAATCTTACTTCAGTGGGGGAAAGAGATGAAGCTATACGTCCTGTAGAGCTTCATCTCTTTCCCACACTAAAGTTATATGTTGCCCCCAGTACAATGAATATAATCGGACGAGCCACTATCTGTAATAATGACATCAATATTACTCTCATTCCTTCCATTATTGACGTAGAAATATTAAAACATTTAGATCATTCCAACCACCACATTTTTAGTAGTCATGACATAACTTGAATGTAATGTCATTATTACTGAAAAGAAAATAATTATAATAAGTATGTATTGTAGACTACGTTTTATACCTACCTATTGTAGTTAGGGAGGCGAGGTAGCTAAATGGCGTAATTCAACGGCGCCGTCGAGACCTATCAAAATCGAAAGATAAAATAATTTCGGAAAGAAAAGCTCGTATGGTAAAAACCATTTTAGCGGTGGGTTTGGCGTGTACGGTTTTTCAAAAATGTTAAAAAAAACAGTTACTTGGGCATTCTCGAGCGCGTCAGATACTCATACTACGTATGCCCCAAGTGCCTCTGATAACAACGGTATACTAATCTGCCGGTTTGCGTGGTGGGGGTAGGCACATATAGTAGTCAAAAATGCAAAAAAAAAAAATTACTCGAGCGCGTCAGATTTTCGGAAGGGGTGTTAAGTAGGCCCCAAGGAAGCTCCCTTTAAAAAAACTGACGATTTCGGCGTGACGATAAGTTACGATGAATTTTTGAAAATGCAAAAAAAAAAGTTTTTTTGAAATACTCGAGCGCGTCAGATTTTCATAGGGGAGGTTTATCTTGGTATCCTGAAAGCATATTTTCTTAATCTGACAAAAATGTTGGTGGGTTCTCTTAATCTGACCGAAAAAGGTTTTTTGGTTTCTTTTTTTTCCTTTCTTTCTCCTTGATAAAACGAGGAATTTAACATTCGAGAAATATACCGTCAGGTCTTTTCTGTCTCTTCAATCGGCGTCATACTGAGGGCATATAGGTCTACGGTAGGGGACCATAAACATACGATATATATATCGCGTAACTTTTTCCGAGTCCACGAAAATTTTCGAGAAGCTTTAGAAAAAAAAAAAAAATTGAGATATAATAAAAGTCACATAATTTAATCATCGCTATTTCATATCAATTTTTTTAACACCCTCAGTTTTCGAGATATACTCAAAAAACCGGGAGTTTGAGTTTTTATGATGCTTCAAGTCAAAAAGTTTTAACTTTGGACAAAAATGTAAAGAGACCTTTTTTGTGTAAAATAAAATTACCTTTTTTGTTTATTTAAACTTTTTTTTTGTAAAATGTATCGTTCGCGACTTATATGCCGCCGCAACGCGTTTTTCGGAAGACGAAATGGCTCCTCCACACTTCCGGTCATGCGGAAACCGGCAGATTTTGTATTTTTAGTAAGTTTTAGATAATATTCTTCAAAATAAAAAAATAAAAAATCGCGCTCGAGAATGCCGGATTAACGTTTTTTTTTTACAAGTTCGCGACCCTATAACTCGGCGGCGTCAAGGACTTATCGTCAGATTAGTTAAATTTAGTCTTAAAACACTAAAATCAACCCCCAATATCTTAATCTGACGCGCTCGAGTATTTCAGACTATCGATTTTTTTTTACTAATCTGATCGTCTATCCTAGGTGCGCGTCACTACATATAGAGCTAAATATTTTACAAGGTTGTTCTATTAGGTCTAAGGTATCTCTCATATCTTAAACTGCCACGCTCGAGTATTACCGAAAATTCCCCTATTCGCCTCCCTAACTATTGTGATCCGATCATCCGACACAAGAACCATTGTTTAACCCCGCTATCGTCTCCACTTCAGCTTACAGTCGAACACTTGCTCAGTAGTAAAAACATCACAAGTAGGGTTAGCAAAATAAACAGTATTTCGGACGAAAAATACGTTTTTTACAAAAAACAAAACAACTGACTTCCAAAAAAACACTACAAAGTGAAAAATTGGTAACTCTCATTTCGGAAGTCGGTGTCTTTGGTTTTGTATTTTCGTTTTTTGCCACTGACTTCCTTTTTATTTAGGTATAGCTCTGGATATCAGTCAGTGGAAACAGTATATTCATATACTTTATTTGTTGCACAGTAAACAGTATTTTGGAGTGAAAAACAATTTATTACAGTTTAATACTGTTTTTAACAAAATGATTGGCAACCCTAATCACAAGCCCTTTATAAATGGTCATCATAATAACAAAGTCATTGCAACAGATTTTTTTGCGGTTGCTATATCAATTAAAATAGTCAGGGCTGTCGCTCATCATTATAAAATCGTCCTCGTGTTAATTACTCAAGCTTTTTAGTTCCTACATTTTAACCCGGTGACTGATGGGATATATTTGGCAGCAAAGTGACGGATCGGCAGGGATTTTATTAATTGTTGACCATCAACCAATTTGTAGGGACATCGTGACCCAATTTGACGAAATATGTTAGTGTAATGTGTCTCAATTAATTTAATTCGTCTTGGTAATGTTCAACGTTCATACAATTTTCTAAATTGACGTGGGAGTACCTAAAACTGCCAATTAAAGTCGCACCAAGAAAAGCATCCTTACTAATATTACAAATTCGAAAGTGCGTGTGTTTGTTTGTTACGCTTTCACGCTAAAACGGCTGAACGGATTTGGATGAAATTTGGCACATAGGTAGACCATGACCTAGGTTAGGACATAGGATACTTTTATCCCGATATTTCCACGGGATCGAGACTTATACTGGTAAAACAGCGGGACGCAGCTAGTAAGCTATAATTTACAAAGATATCACGCTGGCGAAGACTTTCAAAATAAGGACAGCCCAGAATAAATAAGCTATCTTGTCACACCAATTTCAACTTAAGACAGCACCAATAAAGTTCATAATCCTATAATAACTCATAAAATAAAGTAGCGTTACGCCGTCCTCTGATTACAACCTGTCAATGGATTCCTGAATAGAACATTTTTCCTGTTAATTTCTTAGAGTTAGTTGCCAGTCAAGTTTCAATTTTAGTCCTTTACGATAAGGACGATAAAGTAATTTCCAAGTTCAAAGAAAGAGGGTTAGTATTGTGATGCGTAATAATCGGTTTACTGACAAAGCACTGTCTCAACATTCTAAAGGTTTTTAGGATTCCGTAGCCAAATGGCAAAACGGAACGCTTATAATTTCGTCATATCTGTCTGTCCGACCGTTCAGATGCTGCATTATGTCGATATAAATTGGAAAGAAGGTGTGTACCGATAAACAATGGTGTAGTGAAAGAATGAAACAGAGGGAAGAAAAAGGATTTTTTTCTTCCCTGTGGCCGAAATTCGGTGTGGAGGACAATATTCCTCCATTTCGGCAATGGCGACTAATCTCAGCGAACACCAACCTAAGTTTATAAAATACCAATCAATACAGAAAAATAAAAAACCAATACAGAGCGCTGCGAACAATACAGTGAAGCATGTCAAAACTACACCTCCACTTAGTGCATTCACGCTCACACGCACACATTTACAACCTTTTACAATGACAGTACACCACACAAAGTGCACACATGTTTACGAAACCGGCTTCACTTCACTGTTGATAGCGCTCTACCTTGGTTTTTTATTTGGCCTGAGAGACCAGCCTTCGGCGCGGGAAATGTTATAGTGCACAAATATGTGCGCAGACACAGGTGCATTCTCTCTTTCCTCACTCTCATAGTCCTATGGGATGGCAATCTGAGACGACCGGAGAGAGGTGCACAAAAGCCTGCGTGGTATTGCTGGATCCCATAATTAAAAAGATTAAGATGTTTCTACGTGCCTTTGCTTTTAAGTCAATAGTTTTTGAGATAAGGATTTTTTTCAGTTACAACCGCAGAAATAACATGGATCTTCGATAAATACTAAGCAATATAAACTCATTTTTGAGATCGATAGAACCAATACTGTGCATTCGTCAATATAAAAATCGCATTTACGGAACCCTTCCCTTCGCGTGGTCCTACACGCACTTGGCCGGTCTTTAAAGTTGGAATGGTCACGGGAAATGCCCCCGGTAACTGCGCGAGCGCGGTGCAGCAAGGAACACATATCTAACTAAACGGAAAAAAATAAATTGAACGACTAAACGCATTGGGTACATTATTATGATTATTACTAACCGCTCTCCCTTGTGTGGTCAAATCAAATTACAAATGTTCAGTGAATTTATTTAACTTACATAACGTAACATCACGCCTCTAATCCTCGAAGGGTTATGCAGAGGTATGCCCACAAATCGCATGATATGTTTTAATCCCATGTTATACGGAATGAACCTATTGTCAGCAACCGGGCACAAATCCAGACTCCGGCCTGCTACTGACAAATTCCTATTCGAAAAATGAAATAACACGAGGTCCTGTACTCTAATTACGTAAAACACGATCAATCAGAATCTGAATCGTTTTGAAACAGATTGCTATATCCTTGCTTCATAAGATCAAAAAAAAATTGTTGAGCAGATTTTTTTTAAACGGCTGAACGAATTTGGATTAAATTTGGCACATGGGCAGACCATGACCTGGGTTAGGACAGAGGATACTTTTTATCCCGATATTCCCACGAGATCGAGACTTATGCGGGTGAAACCGCGGGGCGCAGCTATATATATATAAATATAGCTATGTAATAAAACGGGTACAGACCTATATTCATTAAGCAAGCTATAATAAATCAAAACGTAATCATATTCGTATTTGCGGCACAATTCCGTAATTACATTTAGTAATAGCTAAAACAGTACAGGTTGCATCAGATAATGTTTTATTCTAATTAATATGCACATCTGCAATCATAGCGTTAAAGAATTTGCGTTACCTTCAGATATCTATCTCCTCGGTTCAGTAAGTTTTTACAAAATTTTACATTTGCAACACTGCTGAGTAAAATGAAAGAACTATGAGGTTAGTATGCATGCAGTGGACTCGATATTATCGATGTGTATTGTAATAATCATATCGAAAAATGTTAAAACACCATCTCGACACGGCCGACCACAATTTTTTTAATAAGCGTGCCCCAAAAAGTACATCTGACAGAATACAAAAAAAAAACAATACCAACGTCTGGTCTCTAACCATTATCCCAAAATACGCGGAAGACTAATCGAATTCAAGGACAATTCAATTTAACGAAATCGGTTCAGCAATTTTCGAGACGGCTACACATTAACACACTCCTAAATACAATCGTCCAACCGGAACCTGTACAGTGTTGCTGTCGTTCAAATACCGATTTATAGCATATCAAAGAATACGGTATATAAAGAAGTGTCTGTGGGCCTAACACGCATGCGCGGAGGAAACGTAACGTCAATTCAAACGATTTTAAAGTTGTTAATACTCGTTTCGCACATAATATTTACTACGGTTTAAAACTTTATTCATATCAGATGGGTGATACTAACTGTGCACATCACAAAAAAAAATTACCAAAATATTATAGAATATTTTTATTTATTTTATTATTTATGTGCACACAGTAAAATAGATAGAGATACGACATATATATAATTTGAGTACAAAAGTACTGCTTATTTCTTAAGACATTTCTTCCAGCAGACCTGCGAAAGGAGAAATGGGAAAGAAATGTAGACAAGCGTGTGAGAACAAAAAGAGAAAAATATGAATTTGCGTAGTCTTATACAAAATCATATTAAAATAACGTAATAAATTAATATGTACTTACATAAATACATAAAGCTTAAATATATAAACATACATATTACACGTATATAAATACAGTACAGAGGAAAGGCAATACTCTTTTACTCGATATTTGAATTGTGAAATATATAATTATTAATAAGATTGAATTGCGAATTTTGATAGTTGTATTTTCAATTAAAAAATCATTCGAATTCAGTTTACGTTTGCGTCGAGCGTTCGTACCTCTGAATGCTTGAGTCACGCCAGGTAAGCTATTAACGTCACTATATTATTATTTCACCGTTACATATTCGCGATCATTGTCACATGTTGTCTATCTTAGGAACACTAGCTGAATTTTGATGACCCTATTAATATTTTTGAGATAATCTTTGTGGGATCCTTTGAAATAGAAATGAACTATCTATTCAAATTCTACATACTACGGCATTCTGTAGTATTCCATAATTGTGTAATGTTAAGAAACGTAGGTATTATAAATGATAATTTATGTTTGTTATAAGATCGAAAAGCAAGTGTTTGCCACTTGCTTTTCTTTACCTATATAAATTTGAGGAATTACGCAGATTACAAAACAATGTTCTTAGAAAAATGGGTGATAAGAAGCTCAAACTATTATGAAGTATATAACTAGAATATGCTGTCTTCTAGAAAAACACACAAAAAAAGTATGGCTAAATCCGTCTAGATGACCAAAGCGAGTTCAAAATAACAAGAACAGGAACAAAAGACAAATAGCATAGACAAAAACAAAACAAACTCGAATTTAACGGGACTCATAGACAATGCTACAAAAACCGTAGGAAGTGACACCTGACGACTACATCTGTCACTTTGCTTCGAATTTGAATACATTCATAATCCATAGATTACGGGTTGTAATGAGATAATCGTTAAGTATTAACACATCAAGGCCTTCTTGTTAGCTAGCGGTACGAAAATATAAACGATTATAAACACCATGATTGAGCTCCGTGAGTGTTTCCACACGCTCTCTGTTTGTTAATATTTCTGTGTATGAAAATGATACACAATCCTAAGAGACCTTAGTATTGTGTAGGATCATCTTTTTATTACAGCACGCGTAGCATGACCACCATAGAAACGAGTTTTCTACGAGTTAGACGGAAGAATAGACAAAATGACAGATTGTGATTGTTTATCTGTCATTTTGTCTATTCTTCCGTCGACAAAACCAGTTTCTATTGTGGACATGCTAAGCGTGCTGGTATTGCTGAAAATAGTAAATCGCACATAATGTAACAAAAGACGATCGTTTAGAAAACATTCAACAATGTCAATCATCTTTTCAACAATCATCAATGTGATTAAACTGAAGACATTGTCAGTGACTATTTATTAAATCAATAAAATCGAACGATGATATCATACATAATTGTAATTAATGTAGTGTTTGCACTATTGTTTATATTTCCCATGATCCGTTGTTCTAAGTTAAACCGGTATGACGTTGTTTTTAGCATATTCAGCGAAATGAAGAATAACCTGGGGGTCGCGGCGTGTAAAACGTGTCATTGTACGGGACTTGAGACTGTGATGTCTAGAAATGTACATAAATGTACGGGAAAACGCCAAGTTACGACTTGTGACCTAGCTGTACATATAGCGTCTATATTGGAAACTGCATAGCTCTTGTCCAAACAATTTATTCAGACACTTTGAACTTAATAGCGAAGATAGACAATACCTATTAAAAAAAACACCACGACAGCATTTTTTTTTTCTATTTTTATATTTAGATATCTATTGCTCAAACTGGGTGTTTAGTACGTGTGCAATAGTTGTTTTCTTTGTTGTTGTTTATTCTATACTGTGCCACTGCTGGGCAAAGACCTCCCCAAGTCTCAAACTCTTTTCCCGCGCCACCTCGAATCAGCCCTCGTGGTATGCATCCAGGTCATCTCCCTCTTTCTGGGAATGCCTCGGCGCCGTCCAACTTCAAGCACCAATTTTGTGGAGACTTTACGCAACTCTCATCGTGCATGTGGCTGACATGATCCACCTAATCCAATGGGAGCCTGGCAGCCTTCTTGTCTACGTCCATTATGGCGTTTTAGAACGCAGGATGGTGGTCCTGAATTTTGTCCTGTCTTTTTAGTTTTACACCCAGAGTGCTGCATTTCATGGTTCTTTGGCAAAAACCAAGGCGAAACTTTTGCGAGTCGGTGAGCGACTAGGTCTGAGAAGCGTAGGTCAGGACGGGCAATCGTTATCGATGATATTATTTTGCACTACAGGCCGTACATCTTTTCCTAAAGGGGGTGCTCCAATGTAGCCTGCAGAATTCTCTAGGGATTGTATATGAAGAATTACAAGCGGGAGATTAACATGTATCACTAGTACCGCCCTCTTTGGCGCCGCGTCCTTTACACTAGGGCTCGCTCACAATATCTCGATTTGCTCGTCCAGCAAGATTTAAATCCGTTGTTAATATCTCAAGTTCTGGCTTCACGAAATGAGATAAGATTTTCTTTAGTGAGGTGTTCGTTGGTGAAAATTTTCCTGATTGGACCCTGAATTTCAATATCCTGTTGACCGGGGAAAGTTGGAGTGTGAGCTAGACGCTGAGCCTTTATCCAAGCCTGCACGGGTGGCCCAGTCGATACCATCTGTGGTTAGACCAATTTTCGTCGCTGTGACCATTGCGATCTGATGATTTTCTTGGGTGGTTCCTTCCACTATCTATTCTACCCTTCCACTTCTATGATCTTAATTTCATTTCTTATGCCAGTCTGCGTCTGCTGGTTCAATTAGTCCTTTCATTAGCATATAATTTTGTTCACTGTTGCCACTTGGGCAACTAGTTTTGTTCTATTTAAAATCCATCGGCAAAAATGTCCACATCAAAATAGAATCAATATTATTAAAGAAATCGATAGCAATCATTCCGCGCATTCTCAACAAAACATTCCCGATTGTCTGGCTTTGCATTTCGTATATGTACTTCGCGTTAAGCACGGCTTACACATTGACCTACGACCTTGGTTAGGTAATGTTTGTGGAACAAGTAATTAAACTTGAGCGATTACGCTACTGCACTTTAATTCAAATATTATATTTTAAGAGTAACCAAGCGGGAGCCTATATGAACATGTAATATATTATCCTATACTATTAAACGGCAATATTTATATATATTATTTGTTATCACGTTCTCGAAAACGGCGCTAACGATTTCGATGAAAGTTGCAATATAGGGGTTTACGGGGGCGAATAATCGATCTAGCCAGTTCTCATATCTGGGAAAATTCGTTTTCTCAGTGTTTTTACTCGAGTAGAGTTCGGTCGCCCAAAGTTTAGAACAAGATGGCAACCTTAGAATAATGACATAGCAGCATGGAATTAGTATGTCCTTTACATTGAATTCGTATGAACTATCCTATACTATTAAATGAGCATTCTCTATTTTCACCAGAGCAGAGCTCGGTTGCCCAGGTACTAGATATTTTAATCAGTTCGTCGATAAGACCACCAATCGCTAACGCCTATCGCTTGAGCAGAGAGCCGCGCGCAGTCACGGCCAATCTCGTTAGTAAGGAACACGGCACACGTGGAATAGTGACGTTAGCAGAATCCTCTTTGTGTGTTTACTTTTACCGTATACCACGTGAACTATCTCTCCCATATCGTAAATTACTTTGGTTATTTTATTTAACAATAGTGCTGTAAAAAGTTCGAGTAAGTTGCAAAGTCTTTCTACATTAATTTCTATCTAAGAGAAGTTCCTATAATGTCAGAGTTCTGTTTATACAAGCCTTGTATTTTATTTATAGTCTATAATGGACCCATTTCTGTAAGGTTCTTATTTCAAAAAGTATTTTCTCGGTGGTTATTTTACCATGTTTGGTCGGACCTAGCCTTCTTTGCCTTATTAATTTTCAATACTTTATTCATTCTTTCGCAGGTATATATATTGTTCAATTAGCTATACTTGAATACAACAAGTCCATGAATCGATACGAACAGTTTAATCCAACCAGAAGTGCAATTGTCTGCATAAATCGAATAATGAATCGATTTTACGTCCATCCAATTAGTTATCGATAAACTGCAAAGATTTACCTATGACCCTGACTATGTTAGGATTATCATGAACCTTGAACATCGTTGTGCGCAACAAAACTTCTGTGCTAAAGTGATTAACACTGCAACTCCTTTTGCTTTCATCTTGATTACTGCAGAAGACTGCATTTTAAAGTTATTTGGAGTCAAAAGGTCAAGGGAAACCCCTTGTTTGATTTTACTAACCAATTTGATATGCGTAAAAATATCATAATGTGGAAATTCGTTGAGGATAGTTTCAGCACCATAATGGTGGCAATCTTAAACCCTAAAGTACTTTTAGCCCCCATCTAAATCCATCCTTTGATAAATCGAAACAATATGGACGTCATTCCACTGCAATATCCAATGGTTTAATCTTATTAGTGAGGACGCATCACAGCCTGGTTCAATACTAAACGCGATTCAACCAACATTAATGACAGTCGATAATTTTATTAATGATCTTTTGGACTTTATTTATCAACGGTACGAAATCAAACGGTATATTTTTTGCTACAATATTAATTTATTTTATAATTTGGTGGCTCAATAAAAGTGTCAGTTATGTGTACCAGATTTGTGTGATTTTTTATTGAGCTTCAGTATTTTCAGCTGACGTTCGCCTGCGGTGTGGTAAATTGCATTACCTACATTACAGTGCAGTGCAAAAAACTAGAACAGTCTACCTACCTAGTTCGTTATATCTAATGTGATGGTTGAAAGTGGTTGAATAATGGTGGCGGTAGATGTAAAACTGTCCATATGGAATGAAGGAACTGGTCATGCAGTTGCTAATGACCGCACGACTTTTAGCGCACCTTTGCAAACCGCTGCAGAAGACGTTAGAATACAGATGGTTTCCTAGAACAAACCATTTAACACATGACATACAGCTGATAAACGAATGTTTGTCTATAAACTAAGAACGCAATTTCACAGTTATGCAAAAAAATGTTTGGATGTTTTTTGCATAGATTAAGTAACATGTTAACACTTAATAGCAATGATGACATCTCCATAAAGTTTCTGATGTAACCATTGGAGGGAGCTAACTGCATCACTGCCTAAAATAGTCAGTGACGTCATAGGCGGTATACCGGAAGTATGGTCGTATGTTGTAAGCAGAAAGTCGTGTAGATATTCTGATCACGCGAACATTACGCTAGTGACGTTTAGTGGTGCCAATTGTAGGAGGTGATGTGTATTACCTAGCAACGTAGAAAGTTATTTGTATTAGCGCTGGTTTTTAATAAAGCGTTCATTAACTCCCTACTGAAACAGGTTCACATCATCGGAAGAAATTAAAAATAAAATACGGTTCATAAAATTCTTTAAACTAGACTCGTTTTAGTGTACACAAATACTATAATTAGTACTGCCTTTTATGGAATCGCATTCCAGAATAAAAAGTATCGTTCAACAAAAAACAAGCGTCGAAACTTGGAGTTCCCCAGGGAACTATCTTGGGACCCGTAAACAAATTAAGCAAAAAGAAAATAAGAGTTTACTCATGATAATTATTGTGCCGTAAAATATTTTCGCGTTCATAGAGTTTATTAACTAGGTACATACCGGCTAAGAACGCCGGTTTGCCATACAATTTACACCTGTCTGTCAAGTGGTATGTTCTCACGAGACGACTCACATGTTTTGTGTTAATTACTTCTCGTGAGTGTTCGAACACACGATCATCTACTGTTAATATTCGAAATAGCAACACTTATACACCGGTGTGAATATACTTTGTAGAACTATGTCTGAGAAATGCCCCGTTTAAGTACTAATTTGTAGATAATTCTATCATTTCATCAGCAGCTGGTTTAAATTAAATCAAGTCTCAGCAAAATTTAGTATATCTATGGTGATTTGAGGATAAAATTTGCAATCACTTAGTGACCAGGTTTCTTGAGCGTTAAATAAAATATATGTGTGTGTTCTCAGCCTTATTGGGAATGGTAACTCGTACGTCCCAATGCAAGTTAAGGATTTTATTGAACTAACAATCTGACAGTCTTGGAAGAAAACTTTTTGTGTTCTTTTAGGCCTTTCGTACACGACACGGTTTCTTTATGGTACGGCGTGTTAATCACGCCGTAGAAAAATCGTATGATTTTGTTTATGACCCGGTTCTATGGTATACGGCGACGGCGCTGTGCCGCCGTGTCGTCAAAAAACTTCCATAGTGATCCATGCAATACTAACAATCGTGCCTACACTCGGCTAAAAAACCATAGTTTTTCATGGCAAGAAAACAGTGTACAAAGAGGCTTTATCTTAATATACAAACTTTGTGATGATCAGAGCAGGCAAAGAAAGAGACAGAGTTAGGCTTTAGATAAAAAACTTGGAAAGGTCTTTAATGATTCGGTGTTTGCCCAGTAGTACTCTTTCAATAAACAATATTAGCAAATCGCATTACTCTGCTGGACTTTTCCCTAGTTCTGCCCAGTTCTCCAGCCATCCGCACCCACCCTGGCCCAGCTGCCTTTTTAGGGGTTTCGGTCTATTTAATTATTAGACCAGGACACGTTTGGCGATTCACGATCGTTATAATAACCTGTTTTGTCCCATCAGCAGCAGGTTCACTTTCGATGCTTTTGTACTACTAAGTATCACAATCCTATTATACACAGTTCATTATCCGTTACTATTTAATCTACTTGCTTAAGTTCGCTTGCTTGTATCTTACTATCAAAATGTAATAACCAAGTTGGTTGTTTGTATTTCTTATAATTGTTAACAATTAATTTATGGAATACCTGCACGTTTGTTGAAGTCCTATGTTGAATAATAATATTCGAAATCGATCTCTTCTAAAATAACGTGCGTACAAAATACGTATCGATCGTGAATGTGATTTGACAATAGAAGTATTTAAATTGCATGGCTTATGCAACATTTGACAAATTCAATAATTCAGAAACGTATTGTATCAAGTAAATAATGATCCGAATCTTTTTTCGACATACATAAATCTAAAAATTCTATGAAAGACAGTATTTGAGACTTGCTGTAAAATTATTTCGGATCCATAAATCCTTTGTTCTCAAATAATTAAATCCCCAAACTTATTGCAGCATGTCCTTTTAGAAAGCTTTGCCCGAGCTTAAAGACTTAAATAATATACAATTCATTCGGTTGCCAGCTCCTTTTCAATGGATTACATAGGAATGTCGATAGTGCGAATTGCATACAAATAGTCGAAAATCGATATGTAGGATTTATTATATGACTAACGATTTTAGAAGGTCGTTTTGTTTAATACGTAAAAAAGTAAGCAATATGCACATGGTACGGATACAGAATACAAGGAGTTCATTTGATCGACAACTTTCTATCAAGGGGTGATTCTGATGATGGTATTGAACGATGCTTTGTAAAATACAAAGCAAGCAAAAAAAAATTGTTTAAAAAAAGAACATGGTTACAAAATATCCTACCAGCTGCTAGTGTATTGCTTTTGTTTAGGAAGACCAAGGAAGTATCTTTTACACGCATTTTGTATCTTGTTCTTTAGAAGTAGTTTGTCTTTATAAAAATTACAATGATCCAAATAGGAGCTGTTGTAGCACAACTTGTATCATTTGGAAATCCGAGGATACCGGGCATTTACAACGATGGATTGAATTGAATCGATATCGATTACGACATAAACTAGCTTCTTTAAATGCAAAATAGATCCAATAAGTTATACAGTATAGGAAGAACGATCGAGCACGCTTCTTCGATTGTTGAATTCGTTAATTATACGAATCTAGTAAAGTCCAGTTTCTCTTCTTTGTTATTTCGATTTGAATATTAATTTTATGTGATTTCCATTCTCACTGATTGATGTGTTGTATTCATTTTGTAAGAAAGAATGTCACGATTTCCTCAAATGATGTTAAATTGAGTTTATTTGTGTACCTACATTTCTTTTTCGGAAGTAAATTCGTTTGGTCATCTTTTTTGTTATCTGAACCAACCCTTATGATAAGTACCACGGAAACTTATGAGGTGCACCGGTATTTTGAAAATGACTGCGTATTGACTTTAAAATTCTTGCTACTGTAATATCAGCCTTAAACATAGGAAGTTTTTCATCAAGAAAGTGAGACGGACGTGAGATCCCAACTCGCGGAAAACACTTTCTTGTACTAACAAAACAGTAATTTCTTCATCGTTAAAATCATAACTCGCTCCACATAATTCGAGCACTTCCTAATAGTTCACACCTCGTTATTAAATGTGGTCTCATTTTATAATTACAGACGCTTACTCAAAGCTGACCTTTCACTTTCTTAAAATATAATCCCAACTTGCATTCTTTAGTATAAAGGTTGTGAAATTAGCCAATATTATAATTAAGAGATAGCTAATCTATGTAGAACAATGAGATTTCAATCCCAGTAAGGCCATAGATGGTAATACTGCTAAGCAATCAGGCTGAGATGTCTATAGAACATCTTAGTAGTCGAGACAGTCGTAGACAAAATTGCACTTCAAAAAAGCACAAAAGCTCTTCCTTGTCGCTCGCTTTTCTACAAAGCGAGACGGCAACAAAACTTAGCCTACATGCAAACTAAGAATAAATGAGATAGATGATACCAATGATATAAAGGCATTAGAACAATAACAGTCGCGACGGCACCGTGGCCACATTTTCGCGTATTGCTCAACTGTTACCTACATTCGTCCCTGCCCACGCGCATGTTACGTAACCGCTTCGAAATTAGAATAGAATACCGCCTAATGACGGCTTGTAGCGCTTGTCAAAGTAATGCCACCTGTCAAATCTAGCTTTTAAATGCAAGAATAGGTGCTAAACATGATTTATATTGATTTGTTAACGTTTATGATTGTGTTGGGCCGATGTTTGTTTGTAAACTTGACGTCAAAGTTTATCAAAATCGGCTTGTTTTTTTTTAAACCGGTTGACCAGCCCGGTTGCGGCTGAGATATTTATCAAATGCAAATAACCGAAACCTGTCAATTTAATGCCGATTTGCAGATAGAAATACGGTCTCCGTTTTCTGCGATATCCATCTTTCTGTGAAAACCACAGTTAATGTAAGCAGACAACGTATTCCTGCAACTGCCAAGTATTTTTGTTAAATATAGGCTCTTGAAGATGGGATCTTTTGTAGTGATAATGTTTACCCAAACGTATTAAAAACATTTGAGGTACTATACCTACGCTACAACAACATTTTTTCTTTTCTTTAACGGTGATGTTTCTCAGTCCCACGACACAATAAATGGGTCGTGAAATAAAAACTATAATAAAGTCAAGATTATGGCAAAAGTAAACAGAGCCAGCCTATCTACCGACAGAACTACAGTCGTGATCACAAGTTCGATGCGGCTAGAGTAACCAAGCTTGACTAATTTGAAGCTTGCTAAAAATACATTTTTATGGACTGGACTTGAAATAGAATCTAAGGTAGAAATGATAATTTGGATCCATGGGGATCAATATATTTACTTGAATATATATACCTTTAGGTTTTCATTTACTTTCAATCGGCTAGTTCTGCTTACCATGTGAAGATAAGAAAGTTGAAGATTATCAACTAGTTTCATCACACAAGTGAATAAAATTGAATAATAAGTATTCACGAACATGTCTCACAAAAGTCTTAATATAAAAACATCAAAGATGATAATACAGTCAGAGCCGTAAGCAAATAATATCTGGTAAGTGGTAACCCAAATACGACTTCGGCCGGTAAGTTCAGGTCAGAAACTATCACGACAGCGCCGATGGTCACTGAGCATCGCACAAATATAATAATTAATATCATTGAACACAAAATGGTTAATAAAAGAGAAAGGGACACGATATGAGCCTTGACCGGTTGTTTTAATTTTTTTTATTCAAAAAATAATATTTGTGTGATTTGAAATTGCACGGTTATAATGATAGGGTTATGATTATCTCAAATTGATATTTTTAGGGATTTCAAATAACATAAGTTTTTTTTTTAAATATAATATATAACTCTTTTAAAAAAAAAATGTCTAAACATCAAAACATCTTGTGTCCCATCACACGTAGATAATGACATCTTTTACGTTTACGTGCGATAGTAATACTCGTACAGGCTATGTTTATAAGTATAAGCTTGACAATATTTAGTATTTGACACATTGTACATTGTGTCAATTTAGTTTAAATAAAACAATCTAGGCCGACTAAGTCTCGGACAACAAAGAACATAATACACTAGACTATATGACGTTAGAAATGTTCATTCAAAAACACAACGTAACGTAAACCATTTCTAGATCTTCAGACACAGGTAAATATCCAAAAGATACCTCTGATTTCCTCAAGTTCTCAAAAATTAGGGGTCAACTGCTTTTTATCGGATTCTCCAGAATTATCCATATCAATAAAATATTAACACAAATAAAAGTAACGATGCGTAAAAATGCAATAGTTACCTAGAATTACAAATGTTCTACTCCAGTAGTTGGTTACTCCACATTGTCAGACAAATTGGAATGATTGCAGTTATAATCCAACTAAAAAGACAATTCTAAAATTGCATTCCAAATAAATTCAGCTGGTTTAATGTCCAATGTTCAGACTAAGATAAAAATAGTTTAACACTGCTAATACTAGGTACTACTTTAATACGTTCCATGCATGTAAGGTAACGAGTAGTTACAGGCCGACCGTCGAGAGAATGCATTCTTGACACCTGTCAGTTGGACAATTTCTAAGTAGTAGTAATAAGGACCAAATTCGCAAACACATATTCGTTAGTATGAAACTGACAAGTGTCAAGAAAGCATTCTCTCGACGACCGGACTGTAGGGATGCTCATACAGTTATGAAGTATTTAGCCAGTACACAGAAACATACAAAAGCTAGACAAGAATCTCCTTGATGATTAAAATTCAGTATAAAAAACCCTAAACAGATTTGGCCTTCCAGCATACTATTACGAAACAGTAGTATATATTTTTTTTATTTGAGTCCCCAATCACAGGCGTGATGAATCGTAGAAACAGAGCGAGCGGCGCGTGCGCCGGGATCGTTGACCTCACGTGAAACAATTTCCCGAACAGAAAGTTTGGGAACAGATACTTACAGCATTTTTCTTGAGAAATAATGTAAAGCAGTTGACAGATCGATACAGAGTTGAGTCAGACATTTTAGATTTTAATAGTGAAAAAAGATCCAGACCAATAACGTATGTTAATTGTAAACGAATAATGACGTAATAACTACTTGAAAGTTACGACAGGATATAGAAAATTACACAGCAAGTGGTAGGCGATTGCCATTTATTTGGGAGTTATATAATTGCAACCCTCAGTATTTACTGAGAAATTCCATAACCCACCTTAATGTTAGCAGTTTTAATAAATGGCACCCACATTACCGATAAATTGGATGTGGATAAGTCATTTTACAATTTACCGGGGGCTGCTAATTTGATATTTCTGTTTGCCAGACTTTAAACTGCCGACAAAACTGACAGCCTTTATAAAGTTGAGGTCTGATGATCGAGTGACGTAATAACACTGGAAGTACGCACAATGACCGTTCACGGTCATGATCACGCCCTGATTTTGGACGATGATCACCTGATCATAGCTTACTTTGAGTCCCAAATATTTTAGGGAGAAATGACGAAAGTGCAATAGTTTTATTTAATGGTCGAATTGAAATAATTGCTTTCGCTTTTATTTTTCGTTGTAAAAGTGAACAGTGGGCAAGTGGAGGCCACATATCAGAAATAATTACCACCACTGGTGAATATATCTTATTTTAAACTAATGTTTTCCTGCGGCTTAACTCGCGTGGAAGTCGGAAATTATCCCATGGAAACGTACTACCGGGATAAAAATAACATAATGATTGAATACTATCGTGAATTCGTGCAAGCCTAGTAGTTTTAGTTAGGTTCCTGCTCAGAAATTGTGCACAACGTCTAATGATTGAAATACTATCTTGAATTCATGCAAGCCTAGTACTTTTTGTGCCAAGTTTAAGTTTATTAACTCAAGGAATCACGTGGTCCTATACAAACTTTGCACCCCTTTTTCATCCCCTTAGGGGTAGAGTTTCCTTTCTTCCTTTCTTATCGGATGCTTACGACATACAAAGAACACAGCCTCCAAGTTTCAGGTCTCTACGATCAGCGGTTTAGCAGGACAAAGCATTTTAATGTATAGATAATGAAAAAGGCTCGATGCTGAAAACAATATAATTCCATTACATATTCTTGAATTTTTACCTACCATTTCATTGCAGATATTTTTGATTTGAATACTTATATAAGTGTAGAAAATAAACATTACGATCTCTGCATTGGTGCAATATTTTCTTTGACCACTGTACCATATAAAGATCCAAAATAAATAATTATGACGTTACTTGAAACGACGTATAATTTTCCCCACTGATAATAATGTTGCACGTATTGCTATCAGTAAGTATATCCACGAATTAAAATAATAGGTTTGTGGAAAACCGATGTTTCGAGTTAGTGACATAAGTGATTACAATTAAAGATCTAATGATCTCAACCATTAGGTCTGTTTAACTGTCTCTGGTCTAACATTAAAATGTTACATAGAGGAAAATCCTATGCTAATAGAATTTCCCTTTTCTCCTTTGTAAGTGTTAGCACCATCAGCATAATGAAGATGTCATCATCTATGACGAGACTTTCTATTGGTATTCTTAGGCTTTCCTCTTCCTTATCTTGAGAATTGACCCCAATAATAATAGGTACCTACTTACTTTATGCTTGAAGCATGTCATGGGTGATGCTATATCCTTGAAACGAGATTGGCTAATCGAGCTTCATTCTCAAGATTCGGAAGTAAACCAGCAAATGCATAACATTTCACGAATGATAAGCATTCGTCAAGTCCTTCATCTTTTTAGATCTCGTGACCATTGGCATTATCTTTAATTGTTTCTACTTTTCATTTTAGTTCCCTTATAGAAAGGGCTAGTTAAAAAAAACCTGCTTAAACACTATTATAATATAGATATTTTATTTTAAAGAAAGATTTCTTGAATAATTTTATTATTTCTCATCAACTTCGTACTTCTTGAATATACCAACAGTAATTAAAGTCGTTAAGAAAAAAGCATATAAGCAAAATAGTGAACATTGTCAATTCAATTCCAATAATAGGGGTATAAATAATTAGGGTCCCACTTTTCTAAATAAATGGATGTTTCATTCAGATTGTCGATGCAATCAGTTGAATGTGAATTGAATTGATTTCAATATGTTCGTACGTATAACACTGGTCATAGTCGAGAACGTGACCTCGTGTCAATATTGGTGTCATTGTGTGTTAGGACTTCACATTGAAAAACTATTGTCAAAATTTATTAGAAAAGTGGTCCTTGCCTTGGCATCACTGGCGATCAGTTTTTTATGGTTATTCGTCCTAGCTTTTGTCCGCGGCTACACCCTCGTGGGGCTCGGAGATTATCCCACGAGAACATACGACCGGGACGATAAATATCCTATGTCCTAAGGTGTGTTAAGGCGTGAAAGGGTAACAGACAGACAGCATTCGTTTCCCATTTATAATATTACTATCAACCCGCTCCTACTTCGCACGGTTTTTACGACTTGAAAAAGCATCGAGTTTTCTTAGATAAACGAAACTTTAATATGAATGTATTAAAGTTACACATAAACCTTCTGGAATAAATTCTCTAAACAATTATGAAAATCTCATCAAAATCTGTTGCGTGGTTTAGAAGAACAACACGGACATCCAAACAAACACGAAAAACGACTTTAATTTATAGTATGTGTAGATCAGTACGAATGCCTTTAACCCCATTGGGTTCATTTCTATATCCCGTTGAAATCGATACTTTTGTTCCTATTTCATTATCACAGTGATTAAGGCATTATCGCTAGCTCCTCTACTTTGTGTACAAAAAGTTATAATTTATTTCATTGCTCGAACCCAACCCTTGGGAACAAAATATTAGGAAAAGCGATATGCACCGTGCATGAATTGGCCATAGGCTATGCCGCTCCGTGCTCTACTTTTTAGCCGTGGAGGGAGGGGGTTGGAAAATACTCGGACACGCTACACGTGGAATACCTAATCGATTAGCTATAATTAGAATGAATACAATGAGTATGAAGAAAAACGTCGTCATCAGTCACCAAGTACGTACCTACGCGATTATTTGTAGAAATTAAAGAAAATCTATTTGCACTTTCATGTATTGTAATGAAATATGAAATTGTATAGGTTCATCGTTTTCCATTACTACTTCAAACAGTTACGATGTAAAATAGAATCCGTTTCGTATTTATATTTACATTATATTGTTTAGAATCTTGACGTAGAAATGTTTATTCACTCGCTAGAATCGGCGGAACATACTTCAGTTTTTTTACCTGTCATTTCGCAATAACGTAACGGTGCCTTTCAGAAAGAGAATGAACTTCGTTAGCGTTTGCACCAAACGGAGCAAACCGCATCCTTACTCGTGCTGTTGAAAAAACTTAATCATAACATCTGGCATGCTTATCGTTCCACTGCCATCAGACGCGAGCGTGAGCTCGGCAGCGCCAAACACAACGCGGAGTGCAGTCGCCGCGCGCTCGCGATTACTTACACACTGGACAAGATAAACCGCGGAAATATTTAAAATCAATCACCGGCTCCAACAATTTTTTTTTGTTAAAATTTAGGCATTTCAATTAATGACTCCTTTTTTACAACAGGTTCGTTTAAGTGTAAAATGTGATTAAAACTGTGATCTTATAAGTTAGTGCATGAAATCATGATTGAACTGTTAAAAGTGAATGATAACAGGCTAAACGGAACAATGAGAGATATCGGCACGGATTCGTTCGTGTGCAGAGTTCAGTATCTGGACGACCTGGACCCTTTTATGGAGTACAATGTACGGGAGCCTCCGAGGCCACTGTACCACACATTCAACACCACCATACCCCTATCCTATCAGATAGCTGCCGTACACCGCTTGCTTCAGGCCCCACATCGGGTGAGTGTTACCTGTTATATAACAACGTTATTGCTTTTTAAATACCGTAAACAGTTTTTATTACTTGCAAAATTACGCGTGTACGACCTCCTTCGTTAATTAAAAAACAATCGCCGATTATTTCACGTGCTTGCGCTCACGCACTGCGCAGACACGTAAATATTGACAATAAAATCAGTCACTGATAATCGTATGTTATCATTACATGACTGATTTAAAAGAACGTAGGTGACAATCACTAAGGACAATGAAAAAATAATTAATAATACAATGGTGTTATTTTGGTAATAGATTAAACGTGATGCCTTTTTTTGATATACAAAAACAATTCTTCTTTGTATATTACTACATTCATTGATCTATTCGATCAGGTATTAAAGACGATCGACGATCGTTCAAGTAGACCGCCAATGTAGCCTTACACTACCGATATTGATATAGCCTGTATACACTTAATTTATCACGAAAAAAATATAAGGAAAATGCAGCACCATTCGTGCTCCTAATGGCACAATACAAAAGAACGGCCAATGCCGCAATTGTAACAAGCCATTGACGACGCCGACTACTTAACTATTAACGAACAATGTCGACCATGTTACAGAAAGAAGAAATTGGTGCACTAGCATGTGCATCATTACACCAAGAGTCCTTTAGGAATATTTAAAGCGTTCGAAATCGGTTCGACTCACGAAAGATCTTTTAAAATTCATTCATTTAAGGCTAGCTACAGTCAGGAACAAATCGATAGGGAAGCACAGAATAACACAATACATTAAAGAGCAAGCCTAATAATAGTGCAGTGGGTTATAAATGTGATGGGAGTAAACACTATTACTAATACCGGTGTTACTCATCGCGGTATTTGGCTAAAATTATACGTTCTAAATTCTCCCGCTACCTCGCTCAGGTGTTCCTATGACATAATGTCACTTATTACATTCGTTGTTTCGTCAGCATTCTGTATGTCGTGGATAGTAATAGACTACCCCGTGTTATATTCCCGCAAATTGAAAATTGAGTCAGAGGTGACTTAGATACCTCCCACGATTATAAAGCTAGCAGTAATTTTCTGAGACCAATGACTGCTCTCATCCTCATTTATGTAGTTGAAGTCCATAAACATCTTCCCCTGAGATGTACCTTCCAATGACCGCTACAGAAAATGGTTGGTCCAATAGGAAATGGCCATAATCACCACGCTTAGCTAGATAGTGGGTTAGCAGACAGGACGACGCTACACTGCCGTCCATTCACGTGTGATGTCATCTCTTAGTCATATTTTACGTCAATTACAGCAGAGCCGATTTTCTGAGGGCTATAACAGCATGATTTGATAAACGTTGAAGTAAGCTATGCATAAAAATGGGGATGTTGTTGCAGTCTCTTACGTTGTGACATGCATAACTTTTTACCAAGATAAGTAAGTTGCAAGGGGCTTATTATGTGATTTTGTTTCATCTTTTAATAATCGTCGACTCCTAAAAAAAGATTATTTATCGCGAGAAGATTACTGAAATGCTCCTAAAATTCAGCATTCCTTCAGAAAAACTGAAAAACCAGTGTTTGGCTAGCATGAATTTTCATGCTAGCCAAACACTGGTTCTACTTATTAGCAAAATAATATGTCAGAAAAAAGTGTCTATATATCTCGGGAGTGGAAACATCCACTTAGCCACAACTAGCTGATAATACCCGGCACTTAAATCTGAAGTGAAACATTCATTACCTTTAGACCCAGTCCCGGTATAGAACCAGTTTCCATTGTCATAACATCTATCCGAACTCGTTCACAGCGCATTCTCAATTACACAGATTAGCAAAATTACAGTCTAACTAAGTATACCGAGTGTCGTAAGTCACAGGATGAGTAGTCGAAAGAACGGGAGCACAGAAAATTTATCAATATATTACTATAATTATTTTGTATGCGGTAATATACATACTTATACTTATACCTACTTAAATCTTTGTCGGTAGTTACTTATCACATCCTCCATGTCCATCCTTTTTTAGTACCTACCACTGTAGCAGGCTCCCCTACGATTGAACCCCTCTAATTACACACAACGTCATTTTAAAGTTCACCTTTCGGGAATTACAGACGGTCTTGAATAGTTCAACAGCTTAAATAGCTCTGTAACACTATATTACTCACTAGCTTAATATTTCTTTTCCTCGTTGCGTTCGTCGGAAGTTTATTAATCATGTCCAGATGTAATCTTTGTTTATATGAACACAAGCGCTACCTGAGAAAATTCTGCTAAGAGCATTGTAACGATTCCATAACATCCTTGGGACATTTAACTTTCATATTGCATTTAAAAGGTGTAAATATGTAAATTGCCGTGGAGAAGTGCTGGGTTATGAAAGGAAAAGGTGAAGCAGAGGTTATTTTAAGATAATATACATTCATAAGGTAGCAGAACGGCTTCCTATTGCCCCTTTAATAATAAAATCATGAATTTTATAAACAGTTTATTAAACAGTTTATCGTTTCAAATGGAGTAATTCTGGAAAATAGAAACAAAAACTTTTTCACAATACCCAAAATAATAGAATAACGCAGTAGTCCAAGCCAAACCTACTCAGTCTTGTCCCTCTCATCCCTCTGACCTTACTTCCTCTGCTGTGACATAATATGTGTGTCATCGCATTACTAGATCTGCCAAAAATAATGTGGACTGCGTGTTCCAGGAAACGATCTGAGAACGTGCGTGAGATGTTGCACTACAAACATACGATGCGTCAAATGTGGGTCGAGTAGGCTCGGATCATTTACAGTTTATTTCTTCATCTTTGTATAATGTTTATTTTATTTTTTGTCATTCTGCTGAAAGTTTGTGAAATGGGAAGACCCTTAAATTGTTATTGCCGTAAATTTTCTTCGTCTCATTTCTTTTTCATGAATTCAGTGTTGCAAAACATTTGTGTGGTCTGATCACACTTCCAAGCAACATAATATAGCTAATAAATATAATAATACCATAATAGACAGCAATTTCAGATAAGTGCAACGTTATCACCTCATAGCGTAGGTATTAATAAATTGATATAAATCAAAGTCGGTTCTTTCACGATGACCTGGCCTGGGGGAAATGTAGTGATAAGTGGATTATCGGTGTCTATATTAGTTAGATATCATAGTGAGCTATCATGTTAATCATTAGTATTAACTGGGTTGAAAGGTTATTGATACATACATGCTAGTAATTAATAATAATCACGAGATGTCTACAGTAGGTGGGCACGGAATTAAGTAAATTAAATTATTAAGAAAATATATTGGCGATTGAGCTCAACCAGAAATCGCAAACGACACTCTAGCACATAATTAAGAGAATGAATATTGTAAATATGAAATATACCTGTGTCAGTAAAATGCCGTACCAAGGAACCAAGTGTCAGTCATAAATTGAGTCATCCCAAGATAGGACACAAACAACACAGGACACAGCCAAGTACCTTCTCGAATAACATTCGAACTAAATCGCGAGGGATGACTAGTCCAAATTCGTGGGTGGCACCGCAAATGCTTTTGCTTCTGTTCGGTGACCTTGATGTAAACAGATAAGCAATCATAATCCAACACCCACTTACATTCCGGACAATGGACTCTCTGCCCTTTTTTTTACTAAATGATGTTGAAAAAACAAAGGCTAAAATAAATGTTTATGGTATAGTATCGGCCCAAACAGTGGCACTCATCGGAACTGATCACAAATGGGCACACAGAACCCTCTTCTGTATTACTGCAGTACATTCTGGTCTGCACCCTAATTTCATTTTCATTTTGACAGTTCAACAATATTCATTGCGTTATTTACATTGTTGAGCAGACAAATTTTTCGAACTTATGAAGCAACGGATTAGCACAATACTTCAAAATTATTCAGATTATGATTGATCGTGTGGCACGCAATTAGGGTGCTGGATAGCCGCACTCCCTGGGTTTGATATGTTCTATAGCTCCCCATTGTGTGTTTGGAGCCACCTACTGCGCTATGTTCATATAACTTACCAGGTTCGAAGTTCCTATAACTGACCCAAAATGCTGAAGATTACCAGGTAGGAGGCAATGAGACATGACACCATTGTTATAACGGAGTCATGTTCTCCGTGTTGTCCTCCGTTTTCCTCAGACGAAACTACAAACAAATTTTCCGCAAACAAATTTCTGGGGAATACCGCTTTGAATATGTATAGGCACTTATTCATAAACTAAATTAAAATGGTGCTACTACGAGCTGAGTCACACCATCAATTGAAGTTGATACAGCATGGACAAACCAGTGTTATCATTCCATCATCTAGTGGCTTGACAAAATAAACTAGTTTCCTTCCTTCTTCATCATTCTAAGTAAGACAGAGATATGGAGTATCTTCTTCA
Source organism: Agrochola circellaris (assembly GCA_914767755.1). Lineage (NCBI taxonomy): Eukaryota > Metazoa > Arthropoda > Insecta > Lepidoptera > Noctuidae > Agrochola > Agrochola circellaris. The sequence goes on from OU611840.1 coordinate 5,359,936, forward strand.
AAACGATGATCAGTAAGCGCCGTTGAAAACTGTTATAGAAGACATGAGGAGACACTTTCGAGACGATTTTGAAAATATATTCCAACTTGTTCTTCCGTTTTATTTCATCAGAAAGATGAGACAAGAATATAAGTATAGTCACAGATGAATACAGAGGGTAGGAATTGTGTAGCAGGCTAGCAGGTCCAACTCAATGTTTTCAGTATCTTTAATGGGTACTTGAGTTGTTATCAGTTTCAACAGTCCTCTTGTAAGTAGGTAGGTACATATTTAAGGATTGACGTCAATATGATTTTGGTAATCATTATAGGTAGGTATTTGCATTTAAAATATTAAATCTATAATACTGCGCATTATATTCAGTAAGGGACTGAGATAATATAACAGCTCTTATCAATTTTTTCGTCCAACCGGTCTGCTTAAGATAACAATATGCAAATTAATTTTATGAGTGATTTCACCATAGCTACACAATGGTAGGGGTTTCCAAATTGTTTTATTATTGGTAAATATTTACCTGTTTTTTGTAAAAACATATTATATTATGATATAGACCACGTTTGTGAGAAGGATAAACTTATTATTAGGGTTCCGTACCCGAGGAGTGCCAAACAGAACCCTATTACTAAGCCTCTGCTGTCCGTCCGTTCGTCCACACGTCTTATGAACCGCAACGGGTAGACAGTAGATTTTTTTACAGATTGTGTATTTCTATTACCGCTATAACAACAAATAATAAATATAAAGTAAACAATTAAAGGGGTCCCCATATATGAAACGTGTTTATTTCGGCGTTTTTGCTAAATATTGTACGGGAGCACGTACGGAACCCTTCGTGTGCGCCTCGCATTAAGGCTTGTGCAGACCAGCGCGACGCGACTGCGCGACGCAACACCGGTTATTGTTATACTTACCGTCAAGTTTTCTTAGAAATTGTATTGTTCGAGTCGCGTCGCGGCGTCGCGTCGCGCTGGTCTGCACGAAGCTTTAGACCGGTATTTTTTTTCTCGTCGTAACATGAAATATTGCCGATTACATACTTTATCATAAGCCACAGTAGAATCCGTTTTGACAAACAGTCTGACGGGCGATCGTCCACCAAACAGATTAATTGATTCCCTCCACCTAATTACGTATAAATAAGTTGTGACTTCCCGATGCGTTGACGTTTGGTTTGGGGTCACAGTTAAAATTTCTGACGTGCCCGTCATTCCTTTTAAACTAACTCGCAAGTCGCAACAGAAAATTATTCTTTAACAAGGGAAATTATATTAAAATTTAAAAATACCCTACACAAACATTTCCTTATTTCTCTTGCCTTGTTCGTCACCAGGCCCTGTTCATCATCTATCTATAACCTATTCATTGAGACCATTCCAATGAGCCCAAACAGGATATCTGTGCTGTAAGTTGGTAAGGGAGTTGGGTATCCTGCAAATTCCAAGTGATGATGCAGCATCAGTTCAAGGTTATTATATTCCTCAAATATCATTGAAGTAACAGAAATCCCAATTTCAAGTCGATTACATCCATTCATCAACCAGTAAAGAGCTGAACCGACTTTGATAAAACATACCAACACTATATATAGAACAACAATATATACAACCTGCTTTGAAATAAAAAAAAACCGCATTCAAATCAGTTCACCCGTTTAAGGGGACTACAGGACCTAAACGTGCCTAAACGCAAGTTTCATAATGCGTCAGAGAATATGATCCAATGCAGTAAACAAAATCAGAAAAATATATGATATTCTTCAGGATATATGCTAGTATGATAGTGTGTTGAAAACATAATACAACTAATTTGATACGATAGAAAAAAATCATGAAGATACCTCTAAAAATTTCTTTTAACGATTAAAAATCATACTAATTTACATGCAATCATTCTGATTTTTTGTCAGATTATTCTACAAGCTACATATTAGCATAATAGTGTTTTAATTTTCCAGTCCAATTAATAGATTTTTTGTACATCGCTAACTGCTTCATATTTTGCAATAAATTACCTGCGTCGTGTCATCGCGCTTCTCTTTCATTTCTATGCAGTCCGACAGTGACCGCGCTTTAGCTGTTGTAAGCCTCTTAAGAGGTACGGTGCTACAGACAGACACACACATAGCAGTCAAACTTATAAACACCCGTCTTTTTGCGTCAGGGGTTAAAAACGTTTTCCTGTAGACCGGTTGCGTTACCGCGTAGCAGTTCATAGCAAGCAGCAGTTTAGTACATTTTTATCGCGTTTATTTCGACAGCCCATTGGGTTCCTAACACCTACCAACAGGTAGGTACGCTTTGGAAGCTCGCCAAATAACACAACGTGGAGATGCAAATGTCTGTAAACACGATATCTAGGAATCGATATTAATATGTCAATTTGTGTTTATTTCAGGCTAAGTTTAGATTTGTTAAATATAAATATAGATTCGACTATCGACATTGAAAATCGGCGTTTGCGTGCATGTGTAACTAGGAGCTTAACGACCACAGAAAATTCATGTTAATAATAAAACGACTGAAAACTAGATATTTGTTAACCAGAATTCCAGTCTGTAAATCTTTGCTTACTATACTATCTGAGCTTGTGAATAACTGCCGTTCGATCGCTCAGGTTAAGCTTGCCGCGCTTGGTCCATGGATGGGTGACCATCTTTACATACCAAGACTGCTCCGTGACTCGGAAAGCGTTAAGCCGTAGGTCCCGGCTGTCATTCGTGAATCTTTGACAGTCATTATGGGACGACCCGTAAGCTTGACAACCAGTCTTACCAAGGGGTATCGTATTATCCAGTTGTAAAGGTCAGATAGACCATCCATGTAAAATAATCCTAACTATAAAAAAAAAAGAAGAAAAAAAAAATATCCTAACTAATATTATAAATGCGAACGTGAGTTTGTTTATTTGTTCCGCTTTCACGCTAAAACAGCTGAACGGAGACCATGACCTGGGTTAGGATACGGGATACTTTTTATCCCAAAATTCCCACGGGATTGACCTCGGTAGCACACCTCCGCCGCGAAACCATAGCAGCGAAACCGCAGTAGTTCAATTCAACTGGCTCGCGTCATGTTCCTCTACTAGAATCGGATGCGAGTAGCGGAAAATGACACGAGTATATTGAATTGAACTACTACGGTTTCGCAGCGGAGGTGTGCTATCGGCGTCAGACTTATGTGAGGGAAACCGCGGGGAGCATTATTCATAATTTTGACTTAGTATGAGATATCACAATACACACACGAATCTAATATTTTCCGGAATAAAGTTACTTCGCTAAAATTAAGCAATATTTCGTTCAGAATGTCAGAAAAAGGTTTTATGTAATCATAAAGAAGATCTAGGTAAATTATTATTATACTTTTTATACTTCCGAGAAACTTCTTATTCTTATAACTGCTTCGTTTTAAATTCATTTCTATATGACCAACATAAGCTAATAGGTAGGTACTTACTATAAATAATAAAATAATTATAATGAACGATTAATTGATTAATGCTATAATTAATATACAACAGTTTTATCTAATTGACTATGCTCTTAATGTAAGAAGTATTAATTTAGTATTGGTACTGCAAATGAAACATCAGATAAGCGAAATTCAAACTGAAAACTCAAAGCATTTATTTCAATTAAATTGAAAATAGGCACTTTTAAATTGTCAAAGGGTCGATAAAAAGAAAATAAAGAAAGAAAATACGTTTATTTGCGGTAAACATGACGCAAAGAAAGAACACAAAACAAAAAAAGAACAAGTTGGGGGAAAATATGCGTCACATCCACGCAAAACGACCATCGCTCAGCATAATGCTGCGACCCTATGCGAGACAGAGCCCCAGCGCTGATTTTCAGCGACAGCCGGCGTTGACGTTATGTCGTCGACCGGTGCAGTATACAATGAGATTTAAAGAGTGTCCATGTAGTTACTTGTCCGTTCTACTCCATAAAGGAACCTAAGTATTAGGCTTCTGGCTTCATCTTTCTAACCGACCGACTCCTTGACAATTCAATAGTGTATGTCATTGGTTTAATTGATATAAATTCTTTGAGTTAAAGTTTCCCTAATTATTCCTGCAAAATTAGCCTTACACGACCTTATCAGGAATTGTTTCGTAGGTCACTAAATCAAATTATTTTGGCAGATATGTTCTTCGCAGACACACCACAAGGTACTAACATGAAAGTGTATTGGTTTTCCTATTTCAGCAGAATTATTAATCATAAAAAAACAGTGAGTGAGTTTTTCCTAAATAATCGATACCTACAGCGCAGCAGGAACGCAATTCTTATCAAAATTTAATTTTAAAGTAGTAATATAATTTGTTAATCCCAATAAAGCGTGGAATGTACCTATTATCAGTTGATAAGTTTAACGATATTTTATTTGGTTGGTATTTGATCAAATAAATTCAGCAAATAAACACTTTAAAATTTATACCAAAAGGTGTGGAGTTTGCAAATACCCGTGGTATTTTCAATCACAACAATGACGTGGTTTCGCTTGGAAAATGATAACTGTAAATCTAGGTTTTTAATTGGATGATAACATTTTAGTTGCTCGTATAGGGCAAAGATGCCAACGCCATCTATGCGCTATACGAGCAACTAGATGAACTGAAAGTCACATTCTAACTTGATTCATGTGCACAACACCGCATAGGTGGCGTTTATATACAAATATGAATCATAAACCATTTCCCGGAGGGATAAGCAGAGGTGGATAGTATGACACATTTCGATATTTAAAAATGATGTGACCCTTTTACTTAAAACTAGCCTCAGTATAATCAGTAGTTAATTTTAACATAGAACAATGATAACTCGGTCACGTATTAAAGTAGATTGACTCGGCATCAGTTGTCATAATTTGTGGGGTAATTACGTAACACACATAAAAGGACAATTGATCGCAATCCCTTTAATTTTGACAGTTCAACCACGTTCATTACGTCATTAACGTTCTTGAGCAGACGAATTTTTCAAACCTATGTAGCAATGGATTAGGAATGTCTGATTGAAAGTAGGTATGTTATGCAATTCGGGTGCTGTATAAGTTATAGCAATACAGATTAATTAGATTATACAGGGTCTCAGGGACATCGACGCGAAACCTGTTAACATGGATTCAGTACATGATTGTGAACGAAAAAAAAAAAAAATGAAATCTGCTGTTTCATAGACAATTGCAATACCTACGCGGTCAAAATGTATGGAACAGCTGTTTTTTTTTAAATAACCGTTTAGAATCATGTATTGAATCCATGATAATATAACAGGCTTCGCGTCGATGTCCCTACCATCCAGACAATAAAGATTTAGTAGAATTTTAGTCCACCTACGACTGAATATCAGAATGCTAGCGAAGCTACCGGACAACCATTTCGAGCAGCTCGAAATGGTTGTCAGATACACGGACGGGATACCACATCCGAAACTAATCTGATTTAACATCAGTTATCCTCGCAGGTCGATTTTACGACACAATATTTACCTTATCTTAACCCTTACATAATATAATAAAACAAAGTCCCCTGCCGCGTCTGGCTGTCTGTCTGTCTGAACGCGATAAACTAAAAAACTACCGAACTGATTTTCAAACGGTTTTCGCCAATTGACGGAATGATTCATGCCGGTTAGGTTTAGGTTTTTTTATATAATTTATTAAGGTTTTGTGTAAATTGGCTGAAATAATGACGATTATTGTCGAAGGTGTCGGAGCAAACCATGCCAACTTTCCATTCGGCAAAAAAAAAGCTCCCGCTTTACTGGCGTGGGCCGGGTAAGCCGTAAGAGATACATCAAATTTATGTTCTACAGAATTGTAGATCTTAAAAAGTTCAACAAATAAGTCTGCGATAGCATGTCTTTCGTCTAAGAATGACCTAGTACAGTATAACACTAGCTTCTGCCCGTGACTTCGTCCGCGTCGTAGTATTATATTATCTGTTTCAAATTCGACTGGTAGTTCCGGAGATTACCCTCTACATATAAACTTACAAACAAACAAACAAATACCTCTTTATAATATTTGAAGCTCTTTAGAAATACCTCTTTTTAATTAATTAATTAGTATAGGAAGTATATAGATATCCTTAATAAGACGTTCAGAGACTTAAGCTAGAGAAATTAATCGTTAACCAAATTAACTACACACTAAAATTCTCCGTATATTCAAATCACAACTGTGAAATGGCTATAATACGGCTTATTGACGTAGGGTGTCAATTCCCTAATTGTAACTATGAAAATAAATAAAACTCTAAAGAAACATATTAATAAAGTTTCTCATTGTTACAGCTGGATGACGCAACACTCCAGGTGTTCAAAGATGGCGACTACGGACCATACCTGGATCTGGACTCCACACTCGGCGAGCAGGATGAAGAACTCGAAGGTCTTCAAGACAGGTACCTACTTACTTCTCTTTTAACCGACTTCAAAAAAGGAGGAGGTTCTATGTTCGTCTGTACGTATGTTTTAAATGTATTTTCATCAACTGTGGACCGATTTTGAAAATTATTTTTCTTTTCATTCGGTAGAGGAAGCACACTGTGGGCTCATATAAATTTTATTAGTTTGCTTGGGTAGTTTTTGAGTTAGCTTCAACAATACGTATTCCATCTACTTTGACCACAGCTTTTCTAAGCAATATAGGGAATATTCCTTTAGATGAACATAGCTGAAAAATGTAGGTGAGCGGAGGTGTAAGTAGGTATTAAAATCTTTTAAGTATATTATTAGGTAAGTCATTCCACCCAGTAGCACAAACATCTTTTAACTCGTTTGTTATTCTTACTATTTCGTTGACATATCTAATAAAACAAAATAATTTATTGTAGAGGATGACGAAGTCGGGTTTTGAGGGAAATCATGATTAAAGTTTAAACAATGTTCAGACAATATTTTACCAAGGTTAGCATAACTGAATGCTTAGCACCTAACTGCAGGGAATCTTGGCTCTCTGTTCTGTCGCGCAATCCTATCTACGTACCTAATTATATGAACGTTATGGTTACTCTAGGTAAAGTGAAATAGGCAGTTTGTTTGTTGAGAAATATCGGTCTACATTACTGCTGAGGCCTCCTCTCTGTGAGAGGAAGTGGGCCATAACCCACCATGCGGGTCCAGTGCAGGTTGGTAGATGTCACATATCTGCCAATTTTTGGTACTAGGACATGCTGGTTTATATGATGATTTCCTTTTTTTAAACTTAATTTTGTTTTGTTAAAACAAATTTAATAAAAATAATCAGCATTGCCATCCAACGTGGCAATGCTGCCAGCCTTTTGGGCACTTTTCCCGCTGACAGCCATGCGGACGAATTTTTCGATGCCCAATGACCAATGATGCCCTTTATTTTATTTTTAACATTCTTGTACATAATATTTATAATAATTAGTTGTAAATTAAATTAAAGTTTTGACGTTGAATAAAGATCTTGTAATAAAAACTATTTGAAAGTTGATTGAATAAAATAAAGTGCGCGTCTGACATGTCCACTTGATGATGCTCAGCAGTATATTATTATGCGATGCGATATAAATTATTTAGGGTCCGAATGCATATGCGTCATTGGTCCCTCACAGGCGCTTATTGCTTCGTTCCGGCACTGCTCCCCTTTAGTTCCCATTTATGACTTAATACGGACTAAGCTTAGCATCCACTAGGAAACAATCCTTATGTGTTCAATAAATGCATTGCGTTATGCTGACTAAATATTTTGCCGCGAATTTATGAATTCACACCCATCACACATCTCACCACACACATGCTACCCCTATTATATGTATTCTAAAACAGAATATGTTTCATATGAATTATAATATTTTTATTTTTCTTGTTAATTATTTTTTGCCATATTTTTATATTTTATTTTACTGTCAATTATTGTAAAAAAATTGTGCAAATTGTATCTATCTAATTGATCCATGTAAATGGAAAAACCTCAAACCCTGTCATACAGGATGTCCTAGTTCAGAGGTCGAGACCGCATTGATATAAACTGAAGTTTGGAAATAAAATTACTATTACTATAATAACGCCTTGATATGATATCAGTCTGTGACGAATTTCGTTGAACATCCACCACTTACCACCTAAGTCCGTCTGTTCACACAAGAAAAATCTGTGAGAATATTGGCTTAAACAAAAGCTACACTACACTCGCTATAAAATAGTAATCTTTTATTATTCGTAGAATGTCGCACACACCGCAAAAAACAGTATTATTTTAAACCTCACAAAAAACATAAAGGTGTGTCTTAAAAAACCATGAACATCAATTAGTCAAAGTTAGCGACAGGAGGTGTGATATGCTAAAATTGCCTGTTTTGTCTCTTATTTTTTAATTTTAATTTGTTAAATTAGCAACAATTGACACCGTTATATTTTTTTAAAGCTTAAGAACTAAATAATACATTTAAAAAAAACTGCTTTCAATAGATAATAAGAATGTCTTGTAAATTGTTTGTAAAAGTTTGTGACAGTACTTTTTCCTTAGGTGCAACTTTTCTCGGAATGGCTCAAATGTCAATGACAATCATAATAAATGTATAGTAATGTGCAACTTCTACAGCCGTAAATAAATAAAGAAGTTTCGTATATCATTATACTTTTATCATATATTCTACAACGTTCTATAAAAATTGATTCCTGAGCGAAATGTGAAAAAGCCCCCAAATATATGCATATTAAAATGTTTACACCTCTTTGCAAAGGTGACGTCAACCTTAAGGCATTCCTAAACTCGCCTGACTAATAAACTTTTATCACACATTCATATAATAATGATACTCGGATTGAAAGTTGAACGGTGGTAAAAACGTATATAATGAAAAAGGTATAAAATATATTTTGCGAGTGGATTGGGTCCTATACTGATGATGATTGACAAGCTACTGCAAATGCAGGAGTCTGCTTTAACTAAACAGATGATGACAAATGATTTGCATCAGATACTGACGCAAAAAGCCATCAGGTTGATATAACGTGATGGCTTTTTGCGTACAAAGTGATTGATTGGACAAATCGTTTTCTTACTGGAATACAAAGCGAATACATACAGCACAGAAAATGAAAAGATATTATAATATATTAAAATATTTTATTGAGTTTTTAATTAATGTTCTATTTTTATTATGCTCTCATAATTAGCTTTCCTCGTGTAGCTACTGGCAACCTGTAAAAGGCTCAAACAAAACCAAGGAAGCTCTTCTCGGAAGACTAATTAATTGATCATAATAGGTACTGTAGAAGTAAAATACTGATTATTTTTTGTTAAGAAGTATACGCCAACGCGATATCGGGATTCATTTAATTTACTGCAATATATGGACTGTCTTTAATTTCAAAGTAATCTTTCAGGGGACTCGGATAAACCCAAAAAAATATCGGCTGTTACAAACAAACGTGCAATTTTCAGTCTTAAATGTATCGAACAGAGTTTCTTTTGCTATTTCAGAGTTGGTCCAATACAAATAATTAAATTCAACTGTGAAATACAAAATTAACCTGCACACACTATTACGTTATTTCGACAATGCACCAGAATATCAGACAGACCACTGACAGCCTGATAACAAAGGGAATTGTCCGAACGTACAGTGAATACATTCTCTATTTCAAAATTAGTATTTTAGGCTAAAATAGCAATAATATTAAAGAGCACATACCATTGATACACAATACGCTCATGTTTGGTACAATTTGATTGAAATTTAATTACTCGAACATGTAGTACATAATGACAGTAAAATGCATATTTTAGTCCACTCTGATTTTACTCAGTTTGGAAAAGACTATACTCCATTTGAAATAAGATTAGACATTTAACTAAACCTTTTTTATAGTCCGTTCAACCAATTTTGATTTCTATTGCGTTGGTGGCGTGACAAATGCTCAGGTATGGAACCACTTTTTTGCTATTAATGGCCATCCTTATGCCTACCGTATAGAAGTCAGAATCGGTTGAACGGACTGTAAAAAAAGTTTGTTTAAATGTCTAATCTTATTTCAAATGGAGTATAGTGTTTGATTACAATCATCATGATGATTTTGTTGTTGCAAATAATTTCACTACCTTAGTTTTGTGTGTTGAGCATATAGTCTTGTTGTTTAGTTCAATTGTTTTTCAAGTCTGCTAGGGCCCATCCAGCGACTTCCAAAGGTCGTCGCACCGTTTTCCATGGGATCAAAAATAGATCAGTACCGAATTCGACACATGTAGATTTATTTGGGTTACTGTTACACTAGTAACCGGGTAAACGCGCCGATTCGCGGTTTTATACGTACGAGATCGTGAATTTGATCATTTGTTCATTTTACGAATTTCTTGTTAATTGAATATAATCAGTTTTTTCTTTTTGATCTAAACTCATCTTTTGTTCTCTTTAGCAGAAACTAAGTTTACACTACAGGACGCGATATAATAACACACTTGAACCTTTGCCAACGTTTATTTTTTTACCTATCTAAAGTATTTATATTCTTTACTATGTTAAAAGGAGTCAAATTAATATAAGCCTACACTCTTTAAGGTTGATTAATTTCTCGTCATCGCAACATGTCACTGTGTATCGTCATGGTAGAAAGTATGGGTATAAGCAGCGAGCGAAACCGACCATGTTTTGTTCAGCTCAGTTTTTTCGATTCTGCTTCAATCGCGATGAAGTCGAACGTTAATAAAAACCTAGTCTCCATCTTAACAATGAACTTACACTGCGAAACTTATACACAGGCTGTGGTAGCTTCAGAGGGAGAAACTGAAACTTTAACTTAACTCACTTTTAGCTTTTTTTAAGGCTACAGAAAACATACATCTCTGCTTTTGTTTAGAATCTATTTTGGATCACCGTAAGAAGTAGGTCACTGCCTGACAGTGAGGAAAATATAGATCTTGTTTTGAAACGATTCACAAAAATAAGAAAATTTTCATATTCTGCTACAAGGTATCTAAAAGGCACGATTCTGCGAAAATAACAACCTGATAATCTTAAAGCAGGAAGACGGAACAGCATCCTGAAGTGGAATCATGAAATAATTGAAAATTGCCGGACACTGCATCCGCATGTCCCGTGAAGTCCTCTCCTATGTACGCCTGTCGGGAAAATTACATTATCAACGCGGTACCCTCAGTCCACAGCAGGGAGCGATGGGAGACGCAAGTCCCACATAATGCTGACCTAAAAACTTGATACCGTGATTAAAAATAAATATTCCGAAGAAAATAATGTCGCGATTGAATTCAAACAAATTCGGTGGACCAATACGCGCGGTTCAATAATTCTTGAAACTTTTTTCAAATTAGTTTTCCCCAATATCCGGAAAATGTCGAGTCTTTTACAAGAAGTGTAATGAACAATTAGCAATATTCTTCTTTAGCGCACTTATTTACAAAACTTTGTAAAAATTGACGAGTTTACAAATAAAACAGCCTGTATACAATTTGTGGGAGAAAAATGGAAGATGACATGCGAAACTTCACACGATCCGACGTGGCTGAGGGAAATGCACATCCCGAGCGATCAGTACCGAACAGAAAATTCAGGCAAGCATCATTAGATTCTGGCATCGCTGATGAAGAAGAAGGTGCTGTGAAAGTGAATTTTAACCTGGAGTGGGATGACATGTCGGAGGATGAAGACGAAGATGAAGACCTCCTTGATGAAGAATTGTGAGTCGACAACAATTTTGTTCTTTTCTTAGAACATGATGTATTTATTTGCAAACAAGATTATTTACATCTATATCTATACGTATTTTAAATTAATGTGGCTTATTGTGTCTGTCTCTGTGACCGCATTGTCCTTCAAAACTACGCAACGGATTTCGATGCGGTTTAACATTACATTAACATTTAGAAAATTTATTCCTGTGATGGGTATAATATGAAACTAACATAAAGAAATCTAGTTTTTTGTCAAGTTGTGTCGCACATGCGAAATAGGGGCGTGTGGCTGTAAGCTGTCTTAAAATAATAATTATGTACCATCAAAGAAGTTCATATCTAACCAGTTTCAAAACAAAATCCCGTGAACACGGTGACTACATCTGAGGGGCAATTCCAGTAATTTTTTAAGAACGTTCGCTTTCGTATCTCATTCGCAAACTGTCAGAAATACAATCAATTTACCAACATGTTTGACAAGTTTGACAGATTGCGACTAGAATGTGAACGTTTTTTAAGTAAGAGAATTGGCAAGAATAGTCCTTACGGTGGTTAGATATGAACTTCTTCGATGGTACATGTATAAAAATGGGGGAAGGAACCATAGGGCATTCTAAGATTAAAATGGTCTAACAATTAAATTGTATTGAAGAAGGCGCGACATATTTGTCGTGCAGTTCAATTTTTTATTATATTGTTATAAGGTTTTTTAATTGTTTTTCGTTTTCGATTAAAAAGGTTGGTAATTTTATATAATGAAACCTCGATGTTTTGTCAAGTCATAAACAATGGGCGGATAGCTAGATCAAAAGCCGCCTCTGTGTGGTCTAGTGGTTACACCACCTGTCTCAGACCCAGAGGTCCCGGTTTCGATTCTCAGTGGCGGCAAAATTTTCTGCTCGGTTTGGTTGGTGGTAGGGCTTGTTCTAAATGCGCCTGGCTAGCTACCACCACCTTATCTAAGTCTGTCGCCATATAACCAATATTAACATATAGCATTGTCGTATTTCGGCAGTTAGAGGTAAGATAGCCAGTTCCTCAGTAGTTTGAGACTTTGAGGATTCCGCTACTCGGGGATTACTTTTAAAACGATGATGTAGGTCATTTGTGCTACTTTCCATCAATTTCCAGTTCAAAGAAAAATCATCATCCTACCAACTCAATGTTTTTATATAGGATGAGCACAACACGCTTTATTCCCACATTTTTAGTTGTTATCTCAAAGATAACTTCATTTCTATTCATAATAGGGATGATGCCTCTATAAAAAAAATTAAAATCTAATTAGTCCGTCAGTCAGATATTAAAAAAATATTAGACACGTATTTTTTGTTTTATCAAATTAATAAAAAAATACTTAGATAAAACGCATTTTAAGTTGGGGAGTGGTCGCTACGTCACTAGTATGTATAAAATCTACATACTCGTGACGTCATGGCACTTTTCACCTCAATGTATCGCCGTCATCTTTAGATTACGTAAAAAAAGAAAAAATACGTGTCCAATATTTTTTTATAATCTCAAAGAAGGACTAAAAATTTTTTTTTGTCGTCTTCCCTATTATAATTGTTCACATAATCTATGCACGATTGGTGCAGTGACCCAACTCTAGGTAACGCGAGTTCGATTCCTGGATATATTATTATGCTGTGTTTGTTGCGCCACTTCTTCTTCCCAGCAAAAGAAAGGGCGGACGTTTTGGGGGACTGTGTTATGTAATTTTGACGTTCAAAAAGTGCTGATTCTCAGCCTAATTAAGGCGTTTCTGTCTGATTGAGTAAGAAATAATTTCACTTTATTTTCACATAACATTTATTAGTAAGAAGTAATCATTTTATTTTCCTGTTGCCCAATAACTGCATATTCTGGTATTAAACATAGTTGGTAAAAGTGTAAGAACATTGATTTCATTCCTGTAACTATTGCCCGCAGGCTTATGCAGTGGTTTTAAGTGCCTTTTGATAACCCGATACCTTACTACAAACTTGTAGGTATTCTATGCGTCGCACATCTGCAATACCAGGCAACGCAAAGGCATTGCCTAGAGGCTAAGTGGGAACTCACAATTATTTCTACTTCATCACATCATCAGCATTTCATCCGAAAGGCGTCAACTGCTGGGCATAGGCCTCCCCCCGCGTCGCCATGTCGACCGGCGATATACTTCCACTTTTTTAGTAAATCATTATTGAACTTGAAATAAATAAATCTTTGCTACGTAATTTCAAATATTATCTACTTTATTAGGTAAGCTATTGATAGTTAGAGTAGAGTCATCTCAACACCTCTCTCCCTTGATTTCGTACATTTGTATATATTTTTAATATAGGTATATATTTATTATAGTAAATATGTATGTATGTATGGGTATGTAGTTTGTAACCTATTTATCTATTGTTGTATCTATTTTAGTCATAATGCATTAGAATATGTTTTTATATTTTTTTTCATTGTTCCTCTCAAATAGAGCACCTGCCATGTAATCTCTTCACCACCCTTGGTTCACTGGTAGAGATAGAGAATGATTAAGGCATTAAGTCCGCCTTTGTACTTTTTTGAGTGTAAAAAGTTTAAATAAATAAATAGTTGTAATATCGCATACCCGCGTCACAGTCTTTTATTTGGTCAGTGTCTTCATATTTTGTCTGACCTGCTGCTACGGGTCTTGATATGACCTACCTTCTTTCCCATTTCTTCGTCCTACATATAAAAAATAACTGAAATGTTTATATTTTCATATTTTTTTTCAGTCGCAAGAATGCCTTGGTCCTACGCACACAGCTGTCTGTGCGAGTGCACGCCATTATTGGTAAGTTATCCATATATCCTATCAATATCAATCTGTGTAGAATATTTTCAACTGTTTAGGTTTCCTTTGTCGGCTATCATTTAATTACTTAGTCGACTGGATTAAAAACCGTAGCATAGGATTGTGGATTTACATACTAACAGGTATACTGAACATATGGTTACACAATCAATTTAGCGACAATTTTGATCAAGCTAAATGATTAATGATATTTATTTCTGTAAATTGGATTGATTTTTTTTTTAAACGAGATGATGTCGGTGTTTCCCTTCCGACCACTCAGAAGAAACACCGAGAAAATCTCAAGAGGTCAAAATCTCTTTTAAATTCCAAGCAATAATCTTGGTCGGATCATATGACGACCGTACAGATTAGTTTCTGAGATGGTGTTTTGAACTCGTGAGTTAGACATAATAATATTTTGTTAAGGTCTTCATTCGGTTCGTCTATTTATGCGCTCCCGCAAAAAGGCGCGACACGACGGCAAGACGCGACATCAGTAGAACAATTTCCGTGAAGTTTTCATTGAAATTGTTCCACCAGATTCGCGTCGCGCCTGTCTGCGGGAGCTTTATATATATCGTGTAGGTACGCAGTGCGCCAGTCTATTTAACGTTGACACCAAATGATGCTGTAACCTCTGTCTATGCGAATTAAACTTCTTATAACTTATCAAAATGTTCTGAATATTTAGAGGGATTTTTATCAGCATAGATGTAAGAAGTGGCTATGCCAGAGTTTTGAACACTTGGTTGAAGACTTTGCGAAACGAAATAACAAAATTCACAACTTGTGTTCAAACTTAGCACACATAGTTCCCGTGACACGCTCCGCGATCATTATTTGAAGATGTGTCTGCCTTCAGTGTTTGTTTCGGTGAATACAAAATAGAGTTGTTCTGTGATAAGAGTAACCGTGACAACCGCAGCTTATGAATTCTCAAAAATCGAACGGGTCCTTTCAACATCTATCGAAAACAATATTTTGATACAAAGCCCAAACCTATACATTTTTAAGACTCTCTAATTGACTGCCTCCCTTAAAAATAAGCGTATCGACTACGGGCAATACTGGGGTGTTACCATAGTCACCGCTTGACATCCGGATTAGTTAACGAAGTATGTTGTTGTTGGCATACAAAACTGCCCCTCATGTTAATAACCATTCGCGAAAGAGGCGGTAAAGGATTATACCATTGTCTTTGGTGAACCACAAAATTGTTTAAGATTTGTCGTTTTTCAAATCCCCACAGAGAGATTACTCCACTCTCAAGGACGTGAGCTTCGCAGGGCGCTATTCACCCTCAAACAGATCCTGCAATCTGACAAAGACCTGGTGCACGAGTTCGTTGCTAACAAAGGCTTGGACTGCCTCATGCAAGTCGGCAATATGGCGGACCATAACTATCTGGATTACATACTTCGAGCTCTGGGCCAGGTAACACTTAGTGCTATAAGCTTTACTAACAACATAACGTATCTAGTGCAGTCTACGCGACGTCCGTATACCAGCAGAGTACCAGCGTTTGCTATACCTTATACCCAGGCACATGCTGTGCTGGTCACCCATTTAGTGCAATCTTCAGACACCCATCTGATACATGCCACGTTCTAAAGCTATTTAATTCCGACTGTCATGTACAATTACAAATTATCATTCATCTTTGTGTGTGTTATGTTTTTATCTGCAATAAGTCACTACCAGAACAAAGTGTATTTTATTGTTTACTTTTAAATATTTTTCTTTTGTTTTTACTTTTAGATATTCCTCTTGTATCAAATGAATATTCTCTCCGTGTAACTTAACTAAATTCTTTCTTCTCTGTTGTAAGCCAAGTCTGAAATAGGGTAACGTGCTAAATCCAAAGATTGGTCATCCATGAACTTATCTATGCCAAATATGCGTTTAGGCACGATTAAATATAACAAACATCCCAAAATACTTTTGCGTTATCCTAGTATAATAAAATGCTACGATGATTTGGGTCATGTTTTTCTAAGACTTTGATGAGATAAAAACGTATTATGAATGAATTTACACACATACAGATCTAGTAACCAGATGCAAAAACTCATTCTAGAATAAATTCTTTGTAGTAGACTACAGCATACTTACGAATGCAGGTTTATACTAGACCCGAACTTATTGCCGTTGTCAGTACTGAGTGATGGTTAATAACAAGTCCTTCTGCTTCTGCTTTCAGATACTCCTATATGTCGACGGCATGCATGGAGTGATGGCCCACAAACGCTGTGTCCAGTGGCTCTACTCTCTCATCGCCAGCAAATTCCGCCACGTAGTCAAAACTGCTCTCAAACTACTTCTAGTCTTCGTCGAATACACTGACAAGAATTGTCTTCTCCTCATCGACGCCATTGTCTCTGTTGACGGCTCCAGTGGCCGACAGCCGTGGTATAACATCATGAAGATCCTGCAAGACTTCGATGCATCAGATACTGAACTCCTGATTTATGCAACTACTCTGATAAATAGGTGTCTGAACAATGTTCCCGATAGGGATACTTACTATGACCAAGTAGATGCCCTACAGGATCAGGGCATAGATGACATTATCCAGCTGTATATGTCTAAGCAGGGAACGGATTTAGATCTGCTGAGGCAGCTGCAGATCTTCGAAGCAGTTCTGCTGTATGAGGACGGTGATGAGACTGGAACGGCACTAAAGTGAGTAAATAAAAACATGACTATTCATTTGGTAATCTGTGTTTCGTTTTTTTTTTGCTACGTTAGCATTTAAACGATTTATATTTTTATAGTCAGACCTTGAATTGCCAGTACAGCCTGCATTTAAGGCCTATAAACCGAAATAATTTAAAAAACGACCGGACCATCCTTTTTGCGATCCTGATTATTTAATAAACGATAATAAATATGATTTCAGGCAATTAGATGACTCGGTGATCAGTTCAATTCGCCTTCGAAGCATAAACATAAGTACTGACAGAAGAAAATCCAAAAAACAGCAATGCAAAGAGAAAGGTACGTTACAAATATTTTATTCTGTTTTTAGACTTCTCAGTGTGCTTTAATTTTTATGACTCATGTAATTACATAGTTTTCTGCATGGTATGGCAGTTCATACCTTAAAGATATACTAAGACATTTTCTATCATATTCCAATTATTAATTTTTATTAAAGTTTTCTTTTTGGGCGTGATGTCTTTTGTTTGCCAAGTTTCTGTTAGTATTGTTGTTTAAAAAGCACATTTTAACGGACTTTTTTCCAGTTCATAGGTTCTGCAAGTAACAAACAGTAACATTTTCGAATTTTGCTGAATCAGATGAAGTGCTTTTTAAACAACATTCGTTTAATCCAGGTGTCTTTATTGTGTGCCGTTTTTCACTAATAACAGCAAAACCAGTCATCACTCATACTGAAACAGAGAGCATAACGAAAATAACGAATAACCATCGCGCATCATTTTTACCCTCAATTACCGATCATAATAAAGAGAACAAAGAACTGAGCTCAGCTTTAAGAAGACGAAGAGACAGATACGCGAGACAAGCACACCATATCATCCAGCAACAGGAGATGTTGAACCACTCCAGTGATATCTACAACGGGCTATTTCCCAACCCTAACGGAAGCTTCACGAGCACCAATGGAAGTTTCACAAGTCTCACAAATACTAATGGAAATTTCTCATCGCCTAATGGTAGTATGACGAGTACCAATGGCAGTTTCACCAGCCCTAACGGCAGCTTCTCAAGTCTCAACGGAAGTTTTACGAGCACCAATGGGAGCTTTGCAAGTACAAATGTGAGTTTCCCGAGCCTTATTGGGAATTACACAAATACCAATGGGAGTTTCACTTCTACGATTGGAAACTACACTAATGGGACATACACCAATAATAAGAGCTACTCGAGTGTCAATGGGAACGTCAATGGTTCAAGCCTATTGAATGGAGTAAACGGGCATCAAGAGGAAGATGACAAATATATTAATAGGACAACGAAGAATTTTAACATAGCAGACGTTTTAAAAAATGGTTTGTGCTTTAAACTAACCCACTACTAATTCTTTTGTCACCCGCTTTGTTCTGCTTCTGTTTTGCTCGAATTTTTTGAGATTTTTTAATTTATATTTATT
The DNA here is from genome assembly GCA_914767755.1 of Agrochola circellaris. Taxonomy (NCBI): domain Eukaryota; kingdom Metazoa; phylum Arthropoda; class Insecta; order Lepidoptera; family Noctuidae; genus Agrochola; species Agrochola circellaris. The sequence goes on from OU611840.1 coordinate 5,378,531, forward strand.
AACTATTAATTCAATAATAAATGTTGAACTGATTATTGACAGGAAACCAAAGATATACATCAGGTCTGAAACAGAGGATCCAAAATGGAACCCTAGGCCATAGTGTGAATGCCGTTGATGCAATAACCGTGATGCGGCAAAAACAGACTGATCCCGTCCCTGAGGTCAAAGACGATCGGGGTATCCTGCTGAATAGAGAGCACAGCATCAAAGATCTGGCGCAAAGGCTGACCAGCCCCGTCAGTCCTACTACTGAAGATAAACCTTTAAGGGTCTCTGATATGGCAGGAATTGTTTCAAAGGCCAAAGAGGAATTAGCTAAATCTCAATCAAAAGGTAATGAACTTTCCTTACTTTTAATCAATAACTTAAAAGACAGACGTTTAGTTTTCAGAAATCTTAAATATTTTTTTATTCCAGAAATTATAAAGAGTCCAACCATAGAGAAATCACCAAAAGTGCACGAAATAAAAGTGTCAGAGAACGACTTGCATTGGGAAGAACTAAGGAAGGGATGTCTTCACAGAGAATTTCAGCTATGCGACTTGGACTTTTCGGAGCTCCGCGAAGATTCAGACGATGATATGTCATCGCCTGCAGTGAATGCTGCTAGCGGTCCACCACCACCGCCTCCAACAATGTTCCCACCTATGGGAATACCTCCTCCCTTACCTGGCTGTTTCCCAATGTTAAATAAAAACAACGTACCTACTCCACCAAAACCAGCTCTTTCTTCAGAAATGTCAAATGATTCTGATAGCTCCACTATAAAGAAGAATAAGAAGACTGTGAAGCTGTTCTGGCGAGAGATACAAGAGAACCCAACACCTGTGGCAATAAGGCCGAAGGTTGGAGGCTTTATATGGGATGACCTACCTGTGGTCAGCGTAGACACAGCCATGTTAGAGCACCTGTTTGAGTCCAGGACAAATGACTTAATTATCAAAGTAAGTTTTTGTTTACTTTATAACTTGGCAAAATGCAATGCAAAATGTCGAAATAAAAGTTGTGCCTTCGAGATTAATTGTACCAACTCAGGTTGTGTGTGCTGTCTATTTTTCTAGTCCCTCCCCTCTCGATACAAAACATTTGAGCACACATTCAAAATAATATTTTGATTTACCTTGACTAAAATGATTATTTTTGAGGTTTATTAAGTTTAAGAACTTGTGTATTGTAAAGTGTATTATATTTCTTTACTAATAACATTTTCTTTCTTTTTTTCATGCACTCCTTCGGACATCTTCAGGAAGTAAGTATCACGCTTTAGGTACATTGCCTTTCCATAATTCTCTATTTCGTACTATTTAATTAATATTCTGGTACGGATCTTTTAGGAGAATATTATAATCTGCTAGATAGAGAACATTTTTTTTTGGAAAGAGTGTGATTGACCCGTTGATAACTTTCTTGTATTCAATTTACAGAAACTAATGGAACCAAAGAGAAACCTTATTTTAGATGCTAAAAGATCTAATGCTATAAACATAGCAATGAAAAAACTACCTACACCTCAGACTATAAAGGCAGCTATAATGAAGATGGATGCTACTGTTATTGGCAGAGAGGGCATTGAAAAACTGCTGACTATGTTACCGACTGAAGAGGAAAAAGTTAAAATTCAAGAAGCACAGGTATGTACTAATAGCCTGTAAAGAAAAACAAGTACAAACAACACAAAGCAAGTTCTCAAAGTAAAACAAGACTTTAATGTATCTCTTTTGGAAAGAGTTATTCTAGATGTACTCACTCATGTTCTGATTTTAATTCAATCTATCTATTTTCAGTACGCCAACCCGGACCTGCCTTTGGGCAGTGCTGAGCAGTTCCTACTCACCTTAGCTTCTATCAATGAACTCTCATCCCGACTTAAACTTTGGGTATTCAAATTGGATTTTGACAATTTAGAGGTAAGACCTATCGATTTCATAATAATTTTAAATATTCAATATAAAAACCTCAATAAATTAATTGTTTGTTTTCGAATATTGCAGAAAGAAATCGCCGAACCACTGATGGACCTGAAGCAAGGAATAGAATTGTTGAAGGTGAACAGGACCTTCAAAGTGATCCTCTCTACATTGAGGACTGTAGGAAACTACCTGAATGGTAACTACGCCAAAGGATTCCGGCTGGAGTACTTGTCGAAGGTCGTGGAAGTCAAAGACACCGTGCACAAGCATCCGTTGTTGTACCATATCTGTGAAATGATCATTGAGAAGTTCCCGGATAGCTCCGACTTTTTCAGTGAAGTTAGTACACAGTTTGTATGTTGAAAGTGTATATTTTTCTTGTTGGTGGTGGGTAGAACATTCCCTTGAATAACCGAAACTTCCAATTTGTTCTGAGGCCGTGTTATTGTGGAAACCAACTTTAACTTATATGCTGCAAATACAAGATATAATTAACTAATAACCCAGATACATATAGAACGATACATTAGATTTTTAGGAACGAAAATAGTCCGACAAACCAGTTTTACAACAACAGTGTTCGTAACTTTCAGGTTGGTCCCGTCATCCGAGCCTCCAAGGTAGACTTTGATATTCTCTCAGCCAATCTCCAGAAGCTAGAGTCTGACTGCAAAGCATCATGGGACCACATGAAACGCGTCGCCAAACACGACGGCTCGCAGATATTCAAGACGAAGATCAACGAGTTCCTCACTGATGCAGCCGAGAGGATCATCTTACTCTCACTCATTAAAAAGAGGGTGATGAGCAGGTAATACGTTATAATAATGCAGCAAATTAGTCTTAGTTACTTAAAAAAAAAATAAGAATCTTAAGTCCAGATGCAATGAATGATAACATATATTATTTTGCACTAGATTCTTTGATTTGTTTAACTAATTACAATGAATAAATAACAATAAATGCCTATGCGGTTGTGATTAAATTAAATGTACAGCGCAATGCGAATTAGCCCCTAGCGAACCGAGTACCCAATGACTTAAACACGAGATAGAGAGAACAACGAAGCTCTTGCTTGTTACAGATTCAACAAATTCTTGCTGTTCCTGGGAGTCCCTCCCTGCGATATGCACAAAACCAAGCCTGCAGAATTCTTGAAGGTCATTGCGGAGTTTTCTCTGGAGTATAGGACTACTAGGGAGAGGGTTCTGCAACAACTGGAGAAGAAAGCCAATCATAGAGAGAGAAATAAGACTAGAGGAAAAATGATTATAGACGTAAGTCAGACTCCAGTTATAGCTGTACAAGGATCATTTGGCGCGTGACCAAAATTGGAACTAACGCCGCCATCTTGTTTTTTCAATACATTTTACAAAACATTTGTATAAATGGTTACCAACAGCGCCCCCCTGTCAACGACATTCGAGCGCCAAAAGATCCTTGTAACAGTGTAGTAACATCATCGTGCATTTATCAAAGAATAATACCTAGGAGTTCGCGCAAGATAAGTCTGCGCGTGACCGGTGGCGCTAGCGTGCATAATTCTATACTGTAATATTTAAAATATTAAATCTTAATTATTATTATTAATCTTAATTAATTAAATAATTCTATACTTCATTTGACCTTACTTATACGACAAGACGGCGGCATGCTTATTATTTCCGTTTCAGCCGCGCGCAGACTTATCTTGCGAGCACTCTATTGACGAATTTTGCCTTTAAATAAGGTTAATAGTAAATGAGGTTCTATATTATTTCAGGTGGGCAACTATTCACACAAAAATGGTGACCACTCCGCGGACAATGCTCTGAAGGAACTGTTGAAGACTGATCCTGACACCGATAGCCTCACAGATGGCAGGAGAAAGAGTCAGCCAAACAGCAGGAGAATTCTAGTCAAGTGAGGAATTTGTTTAGTCTTCGTAGTGAAAATTACAACGGAAACTGAAAGAGCTAATACGTAAAGGTTAACGTGGAAATATCACTAGAAATTCATAAAGTTACCAAAGATGGTTGAACCATCTATGGAACTTTATGAACTCGGACTCTCGTATATGATCAGTAAAATGAAACTAAAGCCGTAGGTGTAAAATTCATTTTGTATTATCGGTCGGAGTTTTGGGTATTTCTGCTATGGTTTAAGACCAGTTTAAACCGATTATTTATAGCCTGTACAGAAATTGGTCCGCTCTGGATTTGATTTTACGAGGTTTTACGTGATTTTCTATCGCTCGTTGACTGGTGGTTATGATTGATGAACCTTATTTACGGAGCCAAAAATTTTAGAAAATGCACCATCAGCAGTACCTACCTATCTTCATAAATCAAATTTGTTTTTAGTGGAGACTTATCAGCGGATGATGAGATATTAGAAAGCTTGGTGAGATCAGCCACATCTAAGCGCAAGCCAGTCGCAAGGGAACGCAGGAGGAACCGAATCTCCGACAGGAAAAATTGTAAGTAACTTAATTAGTTTAATTATATCATGCTCGGCAAATGCATCAACGCAATGCTAACGAAGAAATAATGCGCCTCTTGTGAATGAATCAAGGGTGGCAACGAAACACTTCTAATCCCGATGATGTTCAGGTCACTTGAGTTAAATTTTTTTGTTCATTCATTTTCTTCTGTATCTGAAACCATGAAACAAATGAATGGGTAGAGTTTCAAGCGCGATGATCCATCATTTACGACTTATTCACAAGTGGTAAAAACATTATTTTTTTACTTATATAGACTAGGAAGCTAAGCGGCGGCCAATGTGTTAGTCAATCTGATCGTACGTCACGCTACGACGAATTAGCTACCGCATTCTGGCATACTACTGCATTATCTATAAGAGAATCGAAATGTCTACAACATTAGAATTATGCGAATTAAAAAGTAACTGTCTCTAGTTATTGCTGTGCGATTTTGTATATTTTTTCCTAATGCTGCTGAAAAGGTAAAATGAAAATGTAAGTTTGTTAAAACTTACCGTGCTTTTCATACCCTGTGGATTATATTATAAAATATCTATAGCTAAACAAAGGACGCTTTTATTCTTATCTTGGCAAAGAGAAGCTAGAAGTTGAGTTTATCTTCGCTCACAATTGTACATATACCTTCTAGTACAGACCCCGTGATAGAAGGAGTGACGTCAATTAAATACGAAACATTCCTCAGAAAACGTATGCATGGACGTTGTCAGTGCGATCTAGGTAGATGGTTACCTACCCCGTTGTTGACATTTGCAACTCAACTTAAGTATCTTTTTGGGATGATATAATGTAATCAAATGAGGTTATAATATAATATACAGGGTGGTAGGGCATCGACGTGAAAACTGATACCATGGCTTCAGTACATGAATCTGAACCCCCCTGTATTAAAATATTTCGTCGATTATTAAAAAATATATCAGCTGTTCCATACATTTTGACCGCGTAGGTATTGCACTTTTCTATGAAACAGCTGATTTATATTTTAATAACCGACGAAAAATTTCAGCGTTGGGGGGTTTAGATTCATATACTGAACCCATGGTAACAGTTATCGCGTCGATGTCCCTGACAACCTTTATAAGTCGTAGGAGGAAAGTTTTATACCAAATAAAAATATGTTTAATTTGAAAATTCGACATAGTAACCACTGCTGTGCTTCTCTGGCTAAAGAAATTGTGTAATCTGAGTATATTCATTTATATTTTTTATTTACAGTGAACAGGACTCTAGATGGAAACCAGTCATGACGAGAAAGACTATTCGCGGTACGTAGTAGTATGGTTTGCTAGTGTAGTTTGAATTGTATACTATTGTGGTTAACCTTCAAAATCGAGGCACATTCCTTTGAAGATATATGTAATTAGACCACGAAAAAACTGTCACTTGACCAGAAGGATTCTGATGAATCTCTAGCGCTATACTTATCTGGTCAAGCAACGTTGTTGTCTAAAAGGATGGTCTCTATGATACACGCCTGGAATATTTTCACACCCATTTTGGCAATCTATGCTCCTAAGCGTGGTGTGGAAGCCATGTACCTAGCCTATAATAGAAAATGTATAAAGCAAATATTTCCTTGGTTCGTTTTAAGGCTTGTGCACACCAGCGCAACACGACGGCGCGACGCGACTCGAACAATACGATTTCTAAGAAAACTTCACGGTGTAACAATAATAATCGGTGTCGCGTCGCGCTAGTCTGCGCAAAGCTTTGGTTGGTAATCTTAAACCCTTTGTTACAGATTGACGAATAACCAGCTTAAATAGCGGGAATTACAATTCAACGCAGTACTAAAGATTCTGATATACCTGACACAAAATTGAATCTCATACATTATAGTCCCAATGTTTAGAATAGGCATGTTAATTAAACAGACTCAGTGCTGACGACTTGCGACAAAATCTTCTTCGTGCGATATAATAACCTACACGTTGACTTTCATTAGATTATCAATAGCACTGTTGGGTACTATAGGTCGAAGCCACAGAAATCATAACCACTGCTATACAAGGTGCACGAATCTACGGTGCAAATGACAAAGTGACATCTTTAGTCATTCAATTATATTGTGGATTCGTTCTAAAGTGCAAAGCAAAAATCTCACGCACTCATCATAGTATAATTACTAGGTACGCTCAATCTGCAGTTCTGTATTTTAATTAACATTTAAATCATGCTAAGCACATTCATTATGTCAGTAATTAATAATGATTTTTCTTTTATTCCAGTAATAAATTAAAGTATCATTGTTTACCCCATTTAATTCTTAGAATGCACCATGTAAATACTATTTAAAGACACGAAATAAACATTTAATACATTTATTTTAGAACCTAATTGGAATCTTCGTAATTCTCGATGCTTAGAAATGTTTTTTCTACGCTAGTAGTAGAAAAAAAAGTGCATTTCTTTTTCTGCATTTCCTTACTGGCGATGGTGCAATTTTCTGTTTAAGTAAACGATTAGATTAGCTTCAATAAAAATGATTGAAATAAATATTGGTCAAACACTCCTCTGTACATTAATACGCGTTCGGTAGAAGATGAGAACATGACTGTAACAAAAATATCCTTTAGTCAGGGTTTCAAAAAAAAAATCATATGACTTCCACTAGGTCAGCACAGCGTCTCATCAATACATTATAAAGCATATATGTGTTCTTTAAATGTATCCTACTTTTGTCTGACGCGTTTCACTGTGGCATAGCCAATATTGACTAAGTTAAATGAAATACTCTAAGAATTTAAATATTGGATGATCTCCCATGTATCTTTAATAATAATAAGAGTCTTGTCTGAAGTTGTGCTGTAATTATTTATGCGAAAATATTTCATTTAATAAATTGTCTCTTTCAAAAATAAAGAAAATCTTCACGATAAAAGTTTTCAATCTAGGTCTTGTAGTTTAAGATAAATAAGAGTTAAGCGCTGTAGACACCGAGGCCATAGGCGTTATGTATTTTTCAACTTATTATACAAATGTCTTGCATGCATAATGTTGTCTAATTGGAATAGGTATAACCGTCACATACAGCGTGTGCTCATTGGTATCGGTGTGTAAAGCGATCTTCTGTGAAATGTAACGACTGCTGTGTGTCCCAATTTCGTTAGTGTATTTATGTAAATAACTGATGTAAATAGCCTCTAACTATATAACTGTCTTTTGTGGGTTTTGCGATTTTATGGATCTTAATAGTAACACAATTTCTCAATGTTTAATAGAATGTGACCAGCACCTAATTCTCTTTCAAGTTTTGCGGATCACGTTTGCTGTTATAAAAAGTCGCCCGGTAGTGTGCAAGTTTTCTAACAATGGTCACGCATACATCGTGCCCTTTTTATATCCAAGCGTTCAGTTCTATATTAATAATTATCTGAATGTAATAGACACGTGTTTGCAAATAATTATTGATAATTAGATACCACCTTTTCTGAACTATTTGTAGCGTGACTATGTTTATTTTACTGTAATTATTGTATTATTGTATTCGTTATAAACTAGTTAATTTCTGATTCATTATCGTTATAGCTGTAATAAAATATTCACAAAGTATTTGTGTTTTTTATTTATGAACCTGACAAAGCTTTGTCTTAATACAAGACCAAAATAGACTAAGAAAAAGAACGTATTACCTAAGTATCATGCCGAAGGACTCAAGCCACCTCAGGGTTAGACTGTTCTTCACTTTGTTTTTACATACCGGATCGGGTACCACCTACTAGTTACTACCGATCCAATATATCACTTAACAATAGTGCCTTTCGAGCCTCTATTGAGTGAAGATGGGATTAGTGATCACAAATGAAAAAATAAATGTGACACTGGGTCTTGTGCCCGAAATCTACACATGAATTCCCTTATACAATTACATTTTATCAGAGCAGATGCACCAGTGAAGCTGGACCTGAACCTGAACCAATCTAGCGGCGCCGTCGTAAAAAGATGCACATCCATAGATAAATATCACCCGTCTCTCCACTATTCCATTGCCTAACCAAGGCTGCATATCGGTACGGCTCGGAAATCCTTCCTTGTCTTAAGGGCACGTCTTCCCCTACCATTACCGCGCCCCCCGGTCTACTACTTCATATGCAATGGCCTCTGTAGCCCCATGAAGTATGAGGCTCCAGGGGCTAGTGCAAATCTTGGGGTTCATTCGATTTGAAGAGTCTGGTTAAACCACGCTGGGGCCGATGTATTTCATTCATTCAAGTCATTTGTTAAGGTTTACGTCACTAAAGGAAGTGCTCTATTTGGAAACAAGTTTACTGCATAATGCACTGAGTTTGTATGTTAGAATACATAAACTAATAGATTGTAGTCAACAGGGTGACGAATTATTATTCTTGTTCCTTATATGGCACTTAGCTTTGTTAAGTTATATTGCAATTACGTAGCTTTAATTGATACAAAGACGACGGGCACAAAGACCTTAGTTCACTCGAATCTGCTGATACAATTGGTATGACTAGATATGGTTAGCTATGCCATTTTTACAAGCCCCTCTTCTTAATTGAAAGCAAGTTGACAATATGAATTAAGCAGCAATTTTTCCTTATCAACTAAGTAACTGAGTTTCAGTATTTGCACCTCAACAACTCAATTAGATACTGGGCCCATGTCTAGTATATAAATGAGTTGTTAAGTTAGATTGTTTGTGGACTTTGCTAATGATCCGCATCGTCCGGCATCGTTTGTCGTATGTCGTAAGTATTCATATGTCAACAAGGCTAACCGTTCAACGTGCTCTTCGAGCATGGATTTAATAACTCTGTATTTGTAAACAGTGTTTGACAGTGGAAACAGGGACTTCCGAAAGATAGTGACCAAAATACCATGGGAAAAAAAATTGCGCTTCCTTTATAAGCGAAACGGGGCGTATCATACTCCTCAAACGCAGCAGTATAAAACGTGTTTGTTGTATACAATTCATCTCTCGTTTCGTTTGATAATAATAGGTGTACGTACAGTATGAAGTTCAATCTATACTTCAATTAATTGTGTGTTATGATAATCTACAAGTAGATTCTGTTAAACATGAAAATCATTAATTCGATAAATAATATTATTTCTGTAAATAGGTTTGAACAAACACTTTTACACGTCAATCATATTGTTAAAAACTAGATGAGGTCGGCGTTTCCTATCTGACTACTCTGAGAAGAGAAGCTGAGACATACTCAGAGGTCACAGTGCCTTTTAAAATCCAGACATAATCTTGATCAGATCATGTGAAGACCATGTATACTCGTACTGGTGTCTGAAATGGTCTTTTGAGGAAAGAATTGAGAACAGATTGAGTGGACCTGTCCAGTCAGTACACGCTTTGTTAGTAATCGTGCAGCTCAACTCAGAATTTAAGGAGCTCAACGATTTGACGAACAATACCAAAGAAAGGACTTTTGGGTAGGCCGCATAAATTCGTCCCTAAAAACCACAAAATATAATTAGGCACACTTAAGGTGTAGCATCTACAGATTAAGTGGCTACTAGTCGAAAACAAATACTCGTCTATAAAACTTCTGAGTTCGACCATTTCTAAAGATATTGATGCATTCATTAGGTATGTCCGGTTTTGTCGATATAAAACTACTATTAAAGTTCAAAGGTGAGATAAGGAAAGCAAAATATAAACTGCATAATCCAATATCTAAAAGAAACTATGTTGCTCTCCATTATGGCTTAAAATCGTTTGCATCATATGTTGAAACGATGTATCTTCATCTTCGCAATAATTATGAACGGTTTTTACCTATAGGTAATTCCGCGAATTATTTGTAAATGACAAATTTAAAACATTGCTGAACCGTTGCTGAACCGTTGATTTTGAATTGAATTTAGATAATATTCAGCTACCGTCCGTCCGTTCCGTCCGTGCTTGACCGTCTTCTCAATAACTGCATTCGATTCGTTTTCAATCTTCGTAAATATGATCACGTCTTTGCGCATTGATCCCTTCTAAAACGGTTGCCCATACGGCAGCGCAGAGAGCAAAGGGCACTGACCACCTTGTTTTCATTTCTTGACTCTCCCTCTTCCCCTAGTTATAATATATAGCCCCCCACTTTCAGTACATTTGCGCAAACCACAATAGAACTCTACGTTCGTCACACTTCATTCACTCACACTTCTTCGTTCAATCTATCTCCCTGTGGAATGCGCTCCCCCAGGAAATCAGGATGGCCACCAACCGATTATCCTTTAAAGTTAAAGTTCGCGAGCACATTCGTAAGAAGCTGGCAGTATCATCACAACGGTAATGTTTTCCCATTGTTTGTATTATTTGTTTTAGTATATTCGTGTATTTATGTGTATTTATCTCTTCTTGTATTTATTTATATAGTATTATATATATATATAGGTTAATAGGTATATGTATATCCTTATATTTAAATAAATATTTATTCCACAATTGTCGATATTGCACCTACCACTGTTTATCTCTGCATCACCCAAAGGTTGACTGGTAGAAAATGCCTATGGCATTAAGTCCGCCTCTGTACATTTGTGTGCTTAAAGTGTTAAATAAATAATAATTATATTCAGCTAAAATCGTCGTTTACTGCGTTATCTTTGTTGGGTTTTATGACCAGAAATTATGTGCGCCTTTACCTTTTGCCCAACTTACCATCAGATGGGTCCTGATGGTAACTTGCCACTCACTACCGCATTCGGACTTCTGCCATACCATAATCATCGTTGGAGGTTTGCCATCACACACAGCTGAAGTGCATACCGGAACGCTATTTGGCGGCGTAAATGCAGGTATAAACGAGTAATGTGACAGTACTAAGTCAATCCAGCGCTGACTTGCAACTGGGCTCGTGTAGACACTAGTTTCAATTCAGCCCATTGCCGACTTCGCGCCCTCAAGTCAGACCAGTTGCCTAACCTACCCGTCTTTTCGGGCCCAGTAGCTTCCCCACCTGACTTAATGACTTACAGCCGAGCTCGTGCACATGAACCCTAAGTATCGTATAAGCACTTCCCCCCTACGAGCGAGCTCCTTCACAAAGAATCCTACTAATATTTATGCGAATGTTACCTTCAACAAATGGGAGTGACGATAGAAGTAAGCTTGGGTGTGGAGATTTTTTTTTTTTCTTCTTTTCGTGTGGTTAGTGACTAACTTGGTGTCAGAGTTTTAAAGCCGCCCATGGGTCTCTGACTTGGCTTCACATGCCGTCGAGAATTATCTCTCAGACATGCCGGTTTCCTCACGATGTTTTCCTACACCATTTTTTGAAGCAAGTGATAATTATACAATACGCACATGAATCCGAAGAGTCAGAGGTGCGAGCCTTGGGTTCGAACTCGGGACCTATGACTTGGCAGTCCGACGGTCACACCACTAGGCTATCACTGCTTGCTAAAATGATACTGAGAAGGATAAGGAATCAACCCAATGTCTAGATGGCAAAAACAATTAGCGAACGTTTTGAAGGACAACGAAAACGGTGAATGAAAGCTGTTGAACTTTGGAGCCTTTGGTGAACCTTAGGGAGAACCGCGTAGGGCAGAATGTACACTTGTGACGTGTATAAGAGAAGTTTTGGGACCACTTGATTATGTGATGATGGATTCACAAGAAAGTGTAAAGGTACTTATGTGGGCGAGTATTTTAACAGGCAATGCATTCTACGTATTGAAAGATGGAAAATTTTGATTTATTTGAGATGAGAGAGATCATGGTGGTTGTTACAGCCTCCTTCTGCCTTTGAACTGGCAATAACTAACACACGGGTTGATATAATCAAAAATCTGAACATTTAATGTTATTTATGTTGGTCATTTTCACACGCTTTAAATGTAGTTTTGTCTACTTTAATTGCACTTTCTTTGGCCATAAAAATAAAAAGTGAGTTTATTTTATACTTAATTTCTAGCCACATTTTTGCGGTCTAATTCATTCGTTTACTCTCGTCAACATGTGAACATGTGCTATTTTTGCTCTCCAATTGGACAGAAGACTGTTGATGTTCTTCAAAAAGGTCACATACGTGCTTAATAACTAGTTTTAACTTGTTCAGTAACAATGTAAAACAAATGAAAAAAGCTCAAGTGATAAGTATTGACATTTATTTTCGTGGATCGAAGCATGTGGAGTCTCGCAGGGCGTTGACATCTGCAAACACTAGTGATAAGATAAGGCGGTCATGGATCAATGGGATTTCTTTAGTCACAATTTCACTAACGACGACTGCCCCGTTGGTCTAGTAATCGCAAGCGCTACTGCTGAGCATGAGGTCCTGGGTTCGATTCCAAAGTCGGGCAAAGTTTTATTTGGTTTTTCTATCTGTTATTTCTGGAATCTGGATTTGTGCCCGGTTGATGGCAATAGGCTCACCCCCTATTACATGGGACTTAAACATAACTGACGAAATGTGGTACTTACCCTTCGGGAAAACAAGGCTTGATTTCATGTATGTTCATTAACGACAATTGACGAATGAAGAATATCGTTCTCTTGCTAACATGACTTTGTTGTGATTTAAGGTGAATTAAATTGTTACCATATTGACCTAAACTTAAAAAAAAGTAATACTAACTAAATAAAAGTTTTCCATACAGAATGCTTCAGTAATCGTAGATCTAATACCTATGTAGTAATCATGCCAATAAAGCCCTTTTTATTCATTTAGAAATTTTTGGCCCTTAACTGATCTATTGCTTCTAACAGAAGTTCTTTAGATTAGAACTTTAATAAAGTGACAGTAAATGGAACAATTCTGCAGCTTCTGTGTAACGTATTGTTAGAGAACATTAAGGCGCATGTTACATTGATAATGAAAGCGATTTAATGTCAATTTGCAGATTTTTTTTTACACATCATGTGACTTGGTTAGAAAGGGACAGACGTATAGAGAGAGAAGTTATATAATAAAAAGGCATAAGAATGCTAATGATGATATTTACATACTCTTTAAACATTCGTGTCAATCATGTCATGCCTACCAAAGTTATGAATGACTAGCTTCCGCCAGCAGCTTCTCTCGCGTGATATCTTTATAAATTATAGCCTATGTTACTCAGGGATAATATATCATTCAAATAGTAAAATATTTTTTTAAATCGGTCCAGTCGTTTTTGAGTTTATTCATTACAGACAAACATACAAAAAATCTAATCTTTTCTCCTTATAATATTTAGATAGATGATGATCGTTGACTAGCAATATCTACAGAACACAAACAGAAAGAAGGTTGATAGAAACTTAAACAAAAGTTGATGGAGGTTTTGACCAAACCGAAATACGAACTACAGTTTAGTTGACGGTACCGACTCGTGGTGAATAGTCGGTCTAAGAAACTACATAGCCACAAAAGTAAATAGAAAGTAATGTATACCGAGTGCAGTATTTAAGATAAAATAATGGGATCTCTATATTCTCTACTAGGTTCTGCCCGCGATTTCAGGTCAATATTGAAATAATAGGGATGATGCCTGGGTAAAAAAGAAGAAATTCTAATTAGTCCGTCAGTGAGATAATAAAAAATATTAGACACGTATTTTTTGCTTTATCATATTAATAACTAAATACTTAGATAAAACGCATTTTAAGATGGGGACTGGGGGTAGCTACTACGTCACAAGTACGTATAAAATCTACATACTCGTGAAGTCATGGCACATTTTAACTCAATGTATCGCCGTAATCTTTAGATTACGTAAAAAAAGAAAAAATACGTGTCCAATATTTTTCTAATAAACTCAAAGACAGACTAAAAAATTTTTTTGTCCTCATTCACGTTAAATCATAACAGTCATGTTAGCAAAACGACGACCTTCCTCAAGAATTGGGCTGTCCTAGTGGTCGACAAGCCGCGGGTCGCGAGCCGCATGCGGCGCTTTGGTCCTAGTGCGGCTCTGTACAAATGGCAATGAATGAGAGCGTAGATTCGCGCGGGGTCGGTGTTTCGGTCATTACTCATTAAGTAAAATTTATTCAAAATTCAAACTATATTTCATAGATTTATTTCCAAAGTATTTTCACAAAATTTTCCAAGGATGGTTAACCTTGGAAATTTTTGAGAAGTAAATGATTAATTTGTTTTAATAAGTAAGAGGCCTTCATCATATTATTATCAGCCGATATGATTATGATGAAGGCATCCTACTTCTTAGCAAGTTAATTTTAGGAAGCGTTGTGGAGTGAAAGAGCATGGGAGTTTAAAGGAATATGAAGAGTGTATTGCGACAGTTTGGACACACAGAAAGGATTGGCTCTCATAAGAAATCTTAGTCGTTATAGTATTGATATTTGGCTCTATTGACTAAAGAGTTTTCCGACCACTGGGCTATCCAATGCAATTTTTTTTTTTCATATCTGACTGGTAGTTCCAGAGATTACCCCATACATACAAACTTACAAACAAATACCTCTTTATAATATTATTATTAGTATATAAGTATAGATTGGTTCGTACAGGGTCATATGGGTATTAATGAGTATGGGACTCGTGTCGTCACATATTTTTCAATACCTGATAGGCGTCTGAACAATAAACACCACGCCCTAAAATTGTTAAGTTTTTATTTTTCCTTTTTAGTTGTGGTGCCTACCCCACACAAATTCGTATACCACTACCTGCTATGTAAATAACAGTGACAGGAACTTATCATCATATCATCCACATAAGCTAAGTGGGAAAAATACGTATTATTGAAGCTAACTCAAAAACGAACCAAGCAAAGTTAATCATGTGGAACCACTTCTGAAGTATGATCTACCAAACAAAAAAAAATCATCAAAATCAATTTATAATTGACGGAGTAATCCCGTCCAATCCTTCTTTTTGAAGTCGGTTAAAAAACACACCAATAGATATTGTATCTATTGGCCTTGTTTAAATTTCGGGGTTATGAAAGGCCTTAAGTCACCTAGTCGGGGTTATGAAAAGCTTTAGTCACCTGGTGTATCAAGAACAAACAAGATATCGATAAAACAAAGGGGTGTTGGCGACTTCGGTGTTAAGTCATCCGCTCATAAAGTTGTAACACCCGCTATCTCGTCCACTCACGCGCAGTCTTAGCGCAGGTACGGGGAAGGCTTATGAGAGCGGGGAGGGAGGCAGTGCCGCGACGGACACCATCTTGAGTGCGCGTGAGTGAATCTTAGTGTTGTGATTATATTCATGTTCCATCCAGGTTGGTAACAAACTCTTTACTTAATACTTTTTTTCACAGAAACCATTTACTTCACCTTTTTTGAGTTTAAGTACAACTGTTTAAAATTGCGTTATAACATAAACCGGTTAAGTAATAAACCACTTTTACGGGCCGACCGAGTTAGTCAACTACTGGATTTTAAGTTCGCTATATGTATTTACTTATGTACATTGTAAAAGCAATTTCTTAATCGGGTACCGTTTTGTGTGAAAAATTGTTTTATGCTTCTAAAATTGGTGCTTAAGTGAGGATGTGGTGAGGTTGGACATGTCTGATGTCATAGTGCAATATCTTTTAGTGAATGGAACTGGTTTAGTGGACCAGGATGAGTTGATTGTTAAGTTAATTTAATAAGGTAAAGTATTTTTACACGTAAGGTTTATGTAGACTGCATGTACCAGCTCTAAGTGCGATCAAAATACACAGATATAAATAACCTAAAAGAAACAAGTTTGTTACTGCAGCTTCCTTCGCAAAACCGATGTTATCGGGAACCAGATTCTATGTCGGGATAAAAACACTCAGTGTGCGTGAGAGTCGCTCGTGTTAGTATCCTAAAATAGAGCTTAGTCCAGATTTTGATTCATCGTCGTTCCAAGTTTCACTGGAATCTGTTGAGGCGTTTCGGAGTGATTGAGTAACAAACATTTAAACACGCTTTCTGATTTATTAGTCATCCTATTAAAAAAGTTGATAGTTATAACTTTTAAGAAAGTGTTATGATTTGAATCAGTACCTACCAATGCTTTTGTGGTAGTCAATGCCTTCCCCAAAAGTTTGTGTTAAAATATACAGACTATAACCAGTCTAAAAAATCCAAAATGACGTAGATTTTTGCCAATCGATCCTGCCGAAATTTTTAGGAAGCCATTTTATAAACGATTGCCTAAGATGTAGAGATATAAATGAAACTTAGGGATAAAACGAAGAGGATAGTCTGCTAATAGCAACAAACTCAAATACAAATATTTACGTAACAGGAGTGTTAATTGAAAGACCCATGTTAACCCTCCAAGATTCTAAGAATGTGCTTGGAAGTATTTCCTTAAAAAACTAAGAGAAATTGCGATATTCACAATTTAATTAAAATAACAATGGCTCACTAAGGCGTCACAGTGGGTGGATTAGCATTATTTTCACTTATAAGGCATTTAATATGTATTGGTTACAAATGTTAAGGCCAATGCCAACTTTGGCAACACTTCAAGATGTATCGACCTAATGTATAACGCTGATTGTATCTACAAGTAGATGTCTCGATAAAATGAGTAGGAGCCAAGAGAATTTGGCTAAAGAAAAAAGAAGAGATCCTGGGATAAATTATAGCGCGCGGTCTTTATCCATGGTATTTTTTATGCTAAGAACTGAGATATATAACAACTAGGATACCAAATTGTTAAAAACAAACACTTATCACAATCTGCGAATGCTGTTGAAGAGTGAGCTCAATGTGGACTATCGTGTAAAAGCATCAAACTTTAGGAGTTGAGCAGGATCTTGACAGTGGGACAGAATACAATTGATATATGGATGGGAAAAGTTAACCATCTACCCATGAGACATAACTTTATGTGCTCCGTGGTTTTACCATAGGAAATCGAGTACCTACTATTTCGAGGGGTATCTATCACAAAAGAATCAGAAATGGACGTTGCATTTGCTGCATGTGCACTTGACAGCCGGAGGGAAATTCAGAGGTATTCAGTTTTTGCCGTAGTTGGTTAAAAAGTGTGCTATCGCGAGGTCCTTCGCCCAGGAAACGCACAGAATAAGCTTGCTTAAAAAGGGCACATTTCAACCATTTCATTCGATCGATTTCCCTATTCCAATGAATCCAAGTCTTTCACAAGCTGATGTAGGTAATAATGACATAAAAACATCCATTTAAAACAAAGGCCTATGATGTAAACAAATTCTAAATGCCACAATACTTACGGAATGTATACAGTAAATCAATAGATTAATTTACAAAAGATCGTAAATAATCGTAATTAGTAAATATTTATAAATGAAGGAGTTGAAATGACAACAATGAACCAACAACATCCATCACTAGAAGAGCACTAAAGTAACAGCAAATTATATTGAAAGAGAACTTATGAATAATTTTAGCGCAGTCCTTGAGTATCCGACGTTTAGATCGAATCTCAACACTTTCAAATGATTGAGATCAAAGTAGCAATTTTTAAGAAATATTAAGTTGCTTAAATAATCCACCTGAATCAAAGTCACATAATTTATTTTAATTAGGCACATAAAAGGCACTTTTGAGCGTCAAAATTTAGATTTCGTATATAGTATAATATTTTGTATACATTAATTATATAATTATATGTGAAGACGATGCACTTGGAATAAGATTACTATACCATGATAAGTAAAAAGAATGAGAAATGAAGCAATAACAGATAAATATATATTTTAACAAGATAGATAAAATCATTTAGTCTAGTACACACGGCTACAGATTGGAAATCCTATACAATGAGAGATCAGCATAAACTGGAAATGTATAGCCGTGTGTACCATACTGGAAGGATTGTGTTAAAGATGGTATGGCTAGAAAGGAAGTAAATGCTTTGGTGGCAGCTGAAAGAGGTAGGTTTAGGGAAGAAGACACGCTGCGCTAACCCCAAACAAATTCAGATAAACCAGACGCTTGTAAAGCACACAAATCTAAAGTCTTAAACACTGCCTGTTCTAAATTAGCCATACTAAGAATGCTTACTAAAGATACTTCAAGTCCCAGATTCACAAACTGATATCTACGCTAAGTCAGTCTGATGTGATACTTAATTTATCGCACTAGTAACCACATACATACATACAACAACATAAGTAGTAACACCTCCAAGCTATTAAATAGTAAACCATGAAGAAAGATAAATAAACCGTTAATGCTAACAAGCCATGTTTACAAATGGTCCAAGTTTTTTCTAATATACCTGGTTTGAAACATATCGGAAACCCATAATAGTCAAAATAACAGAACTAAGCGACCTAGAACTTGAAAGTTCAAAAACAAAATACAAAGCTATAAAACGTTCGTTTAATACAGAAATACACTTCAAAGCTCAGTGAGTTTGCTTTCGTGATGAGACAAAAAGTTTGCGATATATTTAAACGCGCCTTGACAATGAAAAGACGTAAAAACAATAGTGTAACAGTTCACATAGTACATGAATGGTGACGTTTCACGTTGGAGCTAACATCCGGTAGTCTGTTTGAGTATGTGGTGCGTGGGATCGACGACAGCGGGTGACATTCAACAAATCTAAACTATATGCAAAAATAATTCTAAATTCAAAATATTTTATCTCACTTAAACTTACAAGGGCACTTATGACGTATACGTCAGAAGCTAGGTGCACGGTTCCAATTGGTCGTTTCCTATGGAGAAGAGCCGGCAAGAAACTCCACGGTTACTCTTTTAAAACTAAATGGTTTTTACAATGTTTTCAAATTACAGTGCTGTATGAGATGACAGTGTAGGCCTATCAACAATACTTAGCAAAATAGAAAATGGCCCACAGATCTAGTTTGTTAAGCCTACAACGTTTTTCACATTCAAAAATCTAAAAGAAAAAAATCTATATAAAAGATAAATAAAATAATGGAAATAAAGACCTATTTAAACCAAATGACATGATTGCTGTAAGAAAGCTGTAAGAAATCAAAGTAATTAAAAAATATATATATATTGTAGGAAAGATACAATATATTATTATGTATGGACAGCCCGGTTACTTATTATTCGTTCACTTGATAATTGCGTGTTGCTATCCAATGTCAAAGTATTTACTAATTTCCAATACGACACCAATTTTATAACCGTTGAAGAGTGCCCTCGGGTGAAGACGATCCTTGATACGGCATTATGTCAATTCAATTAATAATGTTGTTTTATCAACTGGGCGGAATGTGTATACCCACCATGGGGTATTGAAAGGTTTAACTTGACAAACCAAGATAAAGTGATCCTAAATTAGCTTGCAGATTTCATCATTCCATTTATACCAAGAAACTCTATTTCCAGCAGTGCTATTCTGTAACCATCTCACCGTGAAAACTTAGGTGAAGTGAGCGTGGAGTGAGCTGTCATTCCACACGGATTGACACTATTGACAGCTCACTTCACCCAAGTTTTCACGGTGAGATGTTTACAGAATGCATGGCAGTTGTCATAACGAAAAGAACAGTAGTGCTATTCTGTAACCATCTCACCGTGAAAACTAGGTGAACTGAGCGTGTAGTGAGCTGTCATTCCACAGGGATTGACACTATTGGCAGCTCACTTCACCCAAGTTTTCACGGTGAGATGTTTACAGATTAGCATGGCAGTTGTCATAACGAAAAGAACAGATTATAAATACGAGCCTTCGGGTCTACCCGCTGCCGCTTTTACTTACTCCACACAAATGTTGCACACATCAATGCGGTGGAGAGTTGAACAACTGGGTCGGCAGCACCGCCGGACGCAATAACGCGCGGTTTTCTTTACTTTCATTATGTTTAGACAAACACCCAAGAAAATCTGCGCTCCCGGCTAATACAGTGCTGAGCATCATAATTTGATTATTAAACAGCTGGGATACTATCATGCTTTGTCTATACTCCGTAGGGTTAAGTAGTTAAATAAAGGTAAACAAATCGTAAAATGGGTTTTATAGATGACACTTTCTTGTTTAAAAATACGATGAAACCAAAATAAATGTATTTTACATTTTTACAAGTTTCCTCTTTTATGTATTAAATTTTATCATTTCTTCTTAAACTAGCACAATTTATTAGTTACATTTAAATAATAATATTTTGTAATCTGTCTCTAGTAAAGAGCCCAAACTCTAAACGTCAACGAATTATAACGTTGCTAAATTAAAGAGTACAACCGTGACATAGCATGACAACTGAAGTAACAGGTATTACGTTTAGTCGGTTACTTGACAGTTGTCTCGTCGCGTGTTTTTCTTTTTGTTTACCTTTATTTAACTACCTAAACCTATGGAGTATAGTTCTATGAGAAACTGGTAATACTGGCTGTGGTCGGAGTTTCTCTAATGGATCAACTTTCTTCTTTCTTCTCGGACAGCCAAGTCATAGGTCTCTAGTTTGAACCCAATGCACACCTCTGACTTTTCTGATTCATATGGGTATTGTATAATCATCACTTGCTTCAAAAACGGTGAAGGAAAAATCTTGAGGAAACCGGCATGCCTGAGAGATATTTCTCGACGGCGGCATGTGAAGCCAAGTCAGAAGCCCAGGGGCGACATATAAACTGACACCAGGTTAGTCACTAACCACTCGAAAAAGAAAAAAGAAGGATCAATTCTGAAACGAAGTGATCTGAAAGATAAAGTCATCCACGTAACCCATAACATAGCAACGCTGAAATAGCAATATCACCGTGAATCGACAAACAGTGTTCATAATAGCCATTCCGTGAAGATCGATGGATCTTCACGGAATGGCTATTATGAATGAGTGAAAGAGAGTCAATGCAAAGATTTAACTTTATGCTGGGGGACGAATTTTAGGGGACGAATGGGCTCTGACCCGATTTAACTCCAGCTAGAGCGTCATATAGCTCATCAATCTGATTCCTCTGTTCATTTGAGGTACGAAAGGCTTAAAAAAAAAAGTTTCGTAAAATACTTTGACCGTAAAGCTACGTGCAGACTAGCGCGACGCGACAGCGCGACACGACACTGGTTATTGTTATACCGTAAAGTTGTCTTAGAAATTGTAATGTTCGAGTCGTGTCACGCCGTCGCGTCGCGCTTGTCTGAACGAGGCTTAAGACATTGCGGTACAAAAGTACCTTTACCTACTTCACATAAAAATTACGTTCAATCAAATATCATTGTTTTGAAACCAAAATCGTAATGGTTTTTAAGGTAAGTAGAACTTCGAGCGGTACTAACAAATCACGGCGCGGTACTTAGGAGGCACGTTCGGAATAAAATATTGGGTTTGAAGAACGCAGTAATAAAGTAGCGAAGGTCAGTGCCCTGTCGTCAAGACATCAAGTACGGTGAGCAATCCGTTACCCTCAGGTGACTTTTATTGACGAACGTTTTCGAAATGTTCGTTCTTTTTTTGAGTTGGTAATATTGACTATTTCGCCATTGTTGTTTTTAAGAAAAGCAGACCAAAGATAAGATGAATGGATTGGAGAAAGAGAACAGTAAGTAATGACGGCTTATCATGCAGGATTTTGGAACAAACACAAGGATCATAATGAGGTCACTGATGCAATAGTTCATTAATCTAACAACAGAAAACTATAATAGAAATGAACATATACCCACGCTTCAGCACAAATGGGTACAAGACTAAACGATTGTTCATTTAGTGTACTACCTACAATGATAGTAGAGTAGCGACATTGACACAAGAAAGGATGAAATAATCAAGTAAGTATCCAATCAGACATTGGGTTATTTACAGGCGATATGATTTCTTAAAACTGTATTTAAGTCAGTAGAATCCCATTCCCGGGAAAATTCTCCCCCATTCCTTCTAATCAAAAAAGATACTATTAATAAGAAACAGATCGGGGAAAGGAGCAAGAGCTACACCAACTAGTGCTAGGCAACCCTTGAAGTGATTTTAAGTTACAGTGATCGTTAGTGATGGCAATAGTGATCCATCCCTATTTCCCATCAATTTCACCAGGAAGGACAAAAAAATAGTGGTCTACGACTACCACCAGATGCTGAAAACAATGAAAAAAACATTAGAACAGATAGCTTTCAAGCTATTATGCGAAAGAGAACAGCATCCCTGATGCGAAGGATTCGGGGGAGCACCAACAGCATTCAAAAAGTGATAGTGAATAGTGATTGCCCATTCCTGGGGCACTGCTCCCGTATGCACAGCTGCAGGTCTGGTGCAGCGGGAAGCGAATATAATTATAGATTTTTAAACTAGTTGTATTTTTGTTTCTGATTTATTTTAGTTTGTTTTATTTATTTTAATTAGAAATGTTACTAACATAGTTTTATAAGTATTACTAACAACAATATGAATCACTTGTGTTCGACTTAAATAAATTAAAAAATAATTAGAAGAAGTTCAAATCAGCAGAGAGTCGATCTTCTTCTTTATTTTCGTATGGTTACTGACTAACCTGGTGTCAGAGTTTTAAAACCGCCCATGGGATCTTTAAAGTCGATACAAGATATAGATGAAACTGAATGCTTGAATACAAAGATTAATAGTAGAATTTCAGATAGCATCAAGATTTTAATCTGGTTTCAAATCCATTTATCCAGCTTACCAGTCGTACCTTAAGTGTTACAAATTAGTTAAGAACTCACTTTCACTAAAAGCGATAATTTATATTGCATTATTGACACACATATTGCGTAACTGCACAAGCGTCGGCGCAACCACCCGCCCCGTGGATGGTAACTGTCTCAACGTCGCTGCCTCCGGGAAATGGCCGCCAGAACATAATCAAAATTACCGGTACTTGCAACACTGTGATTTTAATCAATTTAATTTTCTATTTAATGCTATTACATATCTAATTGATTATCACATTCGTGTTGCGTTGCAACCATGTGCAGTCACACAGACAGTCGTATGTCAGTGTCCCTATTAATTGCTTAACATTTTTTTTAAATTAATTGCTCAAATAGAAATTTATACTACGTGAACCTGTTCCGAGTGAGATAATAGGCTACTTGTGGGCATGATAAAGAGCTATAACTTGCTAGGAAATTAATTGAACATAAAATATCAAAGGCGACGGCAGCCTGTGTCGACGCTAGGGGCATGTCATATTTGGCAGTGGACTGTGGTGTGTCTATTGACTAAGATGATGAAATTGCGAAGAAGATGTATCCATGATGATGTATCAATAGGCACTGCTAGCAACATATACTATATAAAATAACATCTAGTATATTATTTTCTGCTCTATCATAGTGAAGTAATCACACACAATAATGAAACACTATTAAGTTATGAATCATAACTATGAAGATTGAGTTTAGATGTAAAAAAAAACGTAGCAAATTGTAGAGTGACAAAAAGGCATTTTCAACGTCGAAATTCGCACACACACAAATAAAGAACTTTTGTGAAACACAGTGTGATGCAGAATTAAAATATCAATGTAGTGGTAACTGAAAGTCAATTTAGATTGTCCTTGCACGCTTTTTCTGTTAAGATCGATTAAAGCAAATGATTTAGCGTACAGCAAAATGATTGTATGTGATACATGCTGATGCTTAATGATACACTTATCGAATTATTAATGATCGAAACAACTTAGACACGCCACCAAGTGTCTCAAAGAACATTCTTAGTCCATAATGTGAAGATGACATGCGACCTCATTATTTTAATGTAATTGACTAAACAAGACAACAGCTCGCAGCTCTCCTGATGGAAACCTTGATGCTGCCGCCTATAAGACACCTGCAAAACAAAAGGATGTGCTGATACAATGCCAAACTTGGAGGTAAAGTGAAATGCTTGTAATTTCACTGGCACTTAAATGGCACTGTCGGGTAAAGAGTACATGTCTTATCAATATGCCTAGCCTTTTCCCATCTATGTTGGGGTCGGCTTCCAGCCTAACCGGATGCAGCTGAATACCCGTATTTACATGGAACGACTGCCTATCTGACCTCCACAACCCAGTAACCGGGTAACATGATACCGCTTGTTAAGACAAGTTGTCAGACTTATGGGCTTCTAACTACACGTAATGACTGTCAAAGATCTACGAATGACAGCCGGGACCAACGGCTTAACGTGCTTTCCGAGGCACGGACGAGTCTCGGTACCTATGTAATGGATCACGACCACGAAACGTCCGCGGCAAGCGTCGCTTAACCTCCGATCGACCCGTGCGGCTGTTGTCATTTAGCCACGACTAGTCTCAGACTCTCGAGTACTACCAAACCAAGTAAGATCGAAAATGTTCCAGATAAAATGTGCCAAACCAATCACTAAATAAACTATGTATTGTGTTAAGTCTTAGAGGGAACGGGGCTTAAGACGCCACTAAATGCCAGTGGCCTTGAGTGGTTAGCTTGCGTGTTCTGTGCTGAGCTCACGCAACGCATCGTACGTCCAGCCAGTAATAGGACTCGTCCATCAAGGAGCGCTGCATTAATTATTTCTTTTATACAAAAAACAAAAGGTATTTTAATAAAACACGTATACTTAAAGATTTAAAATTATCTTTATAATAGTGGAGGTTTCAAAAAAATACGCTTGATTGTTTCTGCGTTGTTCTCAGTTTCTTATCCTTGTTAGACAAAGCTTTACATTATTAATTACACTATGTAACATAAACCAATTCTAAAATATTCACAGATTAAGTTATTAAGAAAATGCTCATATTTTTTTTTTTTTGTTTCAATTCATTGACTACGCCGTTTAGAAGTGATCTTCAGTATAAAATCATTAAAAGACGGTTATCGTCGCCTTCGTCAGTCGCTCCGGTACCGTGCTATTCAGGTCAAAATGTCTACCATACAGATGAGCATGAAAACTTTTCGGTCAATTAAACTCTTCAACGGTACCGCCGGTGTTGATACTCGAGCCATTATATGGGGTATGATCCGCAATGCTGTTGTTACGAACGAGAGAAATGTGCTTACTGTACTAACGTATCCTCATTTGTTTTTCTATCTTACTCGGAACAGTGAGCATCCCCAGAGCAAAGCGGCCAGTGTCTCTGACACGGAAACAAATGACAATCGAACTGATTCTGAAGCTAAGTCATAAAGTCTAACGAAAATAGTGTGCTACAAGCAAAAACAGAAATAGGAAGATGTTGATAGGAATACGAGTAGGGACCAAGGAGGCGATGGAAGAATTGTGTGAGAGATGACATGGTTAGAAAAGGGGGACTACGGAGATGACGACAATGGTCATAGCACAAATATCCACTCGGAAAAGGATCGTAACCTAATCGCCTTTCGCCTCGCCGTCAACCTAACGTAAGCACGTAACCAAAGCGGATCAGAGCAGCTCCGATTCGTCGACTCGCTGCAGGCAGACCGCAGGAGAGATAAAAGGGGGCAAGAGTGGACGAAGAAACGTAAGCTCGGGTACGGAGAGACGTAAGCGGGGGGACTACGAGGAGTCAGAGCGGGAACTACAAGTTGACCACGCACCCTACGCTGTTCGTGAGCTTGTCCCGAGGCGAGGCGATTCATACAAAGAATACTGAATGGCTCTAGTTGATTCGGTGATGATCCCTTTCCGAGTTGGTATGTGTGCTGTGTCCTTTACTGAGAAGTATGGAAGAAGAATAGAAATAAGTTGGGATAAGGGCAGGAGAATAAGGCTAAGCGTTTGCTGAGACGCAGGTGACACAGCACAGTACAGATTTTGCAGGGTTGGGCAGGCGAGGCAGACATATGCCGCGAGCGCATGCTGCGACGCAGCTACACAGACCTCCCAGTGACCGACAATCAAGAAAAAGGGAAATTGAAAATGTTACTTTTCTCTTCGATTGGCTTCTAATTGTTCAATTCAGTATGTTATTATTATCATAGAGTAGGAAACTATTGATTATTACTCTCCAGTTTCCATTAGATACGCATGGAAATTCCAACGAAAATCATATTTTTATTTATTTTACATGCAATGGCCATACATTGCATGTTGCTTTAAATATTGTTTACACAATTTAACTTTCTCATATGAAAGAAAAAATTAACAAATAAATGCGTTAATTACCTATTATTTGTATTAAACCGTTACATTAAAAAAAAAAATGTTATAAAAACTAAAACCTCCGACAAAAAGTCAAATAAAAAGGTATAAACAAGAAATCACAGACAGACTAATTAAAAATCCGGAGTCACACGTAATCTATTCGATTGAATGCCCTAACACGTGTGACTTTAGTCTGGCACGACGCTTCCAACGATTCCTCATTTGTCAAATTATGATCAGTAGTTAAGAAGTTATGAAGTAACAGATGAACACAGATACATACATACCGGTCAAAATCATAACCCTCCTTTTTGCTTCGCCATAGTCGGGTAAAAATACGATTTGCACGACTGTTCGTGATTTCGTCACGCCTCCGGGGACAAAATAATGTATATTAAAAAACTTAAAAAACCGGTTGCATACTATACCAATGTGAAATAACCTTCAATCTCAATAATGTATACATATAATGACGTTGTCCTTGTATAAACAAGTCAGTTTGTCGATAGTGCAAATATGTATAAAAGTATAGTGGCAGGGACATCGACGCGAAAACTGATACCATGGATTCAGTACATTATTCTGAACCCCCCTGCGTAAAAAAAAAACTGCTGTTTCATAAAAAATTGCAACACCTACGCGGTCAAAATGTATGGAACAGCAGATTTTTTTTTTGATATCTGACGAAAATTTTCACGTCCAGTTTAATATATTTAAAAGAACACGATCTATATAAATTTATAGGGTGTGATATAATGGCGCCACTAATGCAAGCATGGTTACTTTCCTAAAAGATTAAACAACCGATACATATAAATCTTTTTAAATTTATGAGTGACCTCTCTGACTCTTGACCTCGGCCTTTCTGTGTCTACGTGTCTTGTGTGATTTTGCGTACATTAGGTACCTACCCAATTCTACGAATTTGAATTGATTTGCGTTATTATCTTGTTAGATTACGGCAGGCGTTTAATTAATCGTACAACACAGGGTCAAAATAAATTAACTAGCGAAACCCCGCAAACGATATTAATGATTTTATTTCCGTAATTAGGTTTTTAGAAACACTTTTACACGTCAATCATATTTTTTTAAACTGGATGAGGTTTTTCGGCGTTTCCTATCTGACTACTCCGAGAAGAAAAGCAGAAAGAAACTAAGCAGTCACAGTCTCTTTTAAACTGCAGATATAATCTTGGTCAGATCATGTGAAGACCATGTAGATTGGTGTCTGAAATGGTATTTTGAGGAAAGAACCACACAGACTACGGACCTGTCCAGACAGTGCACAACGCATTTGTCAGTTAGTGCAGCTCAACTCAGAACTTAAAGAGCTCAACGAACTTAACATTCAACTTAACGTTCAGTGCCGGGAGCCGTCCAGGAGGGTTCACCTAGTCGCATATGGGATGCCAGGAGAGGGCTCATTTTAAATGTAGAGTTTTCTTAGCGTATACGTCATTATAAGCCGAGAAAATAAAATCTGATGTATTTATAACAAGATTTATTTGTATAAGCGTTGGTTTTAAAATCCAAGCATTTTTAATTGTTTGTTCACGCTTACAAATATTCACAATTTTTTTTAAAGGGAAATTATTTGTAGTGACAAGACCCCTTGAAAACACAATTTAACTTCGTTTTACAGTGTTTTATAACACGGTTTTAAACCTAATGCCGTTGCCCGTCCGCGATGGTTAACTTTAGCGCAAACGTAATGCCGGCAACCCTCCCGGAGTGTTCACTTCCAATATGTATGGCGGCATGGCGTATGAGTTCTAAGAAAAGTGGGTGGACTCGAAAGTGTGGAGCGCACTATACCCATCACGTCTGCGCAGTTTCGCTAATTAATTTAATTTGAACCTGTATAATGACCCTGAGAAAATTCTCTAACACGCCTCGAGGAAAGCACCTTTATGGTTCACTGCGACATACAGCAAGACCTTTTTGTTACACGTGGTCGCTGTAAAACACACGCCCATTTGTTCATACCTCTCCCTACATCGTGTTTAGTTGTTTATTCCTACTAAAGTCATGTCCCTTGTATCTTACATATTCACAATGCGAAAGTGCATTACAAAAAGTGGAATCCCATTGAATTCTGAAGTTATTTAAAATTCATTTTCTATTGTAGACACAAACAATAAGATGCGATTTCCAATGGAATGAGAGAAACCTGCGGTTACGCTCACGGTTAAGATAACCACGTGGTGGTAGCATTTGTTATGGTTGGTGACGTCAACCGTACATACTTTGGAAAACTCATGATGGTTTTGCCGTTTAAAAGTACAAGTAAGACTTTCTGTGTTTACCCATTCTTCGACCCAGGCCGTACAAAAAACTCAGGTTCTTTGTACGGCCTGGGTCGAAGGATGGCGACCTCATATCTGCTGAAAACCGATCCGACGATAAGTTGATCAAGCATAATTCATAATGGTAGCGGCCATTGGAAGCTCCGTGCTCACTAAACGTTACAGGCTAATAAGAATATCGTACCTACTTCTATAGGCCGTTACAAAATTATACACCATACTGCTAAGTGACTACAATTTCCTTTAGATCCTCGTTGGTTACAACTTCCCCAGTACCTTTCTACATTACCGTGTGAATACTCCAGCACGCGTAGCGTGACAACCATAGCAAAGAATTGTCTTCGGGTTTTGTCGACGAAAGAATAGACAAAATGACAGATTGTGATTGTTTATCTGTCATTTGGTCTATTCTTCCGTCGACAAAACCCGTTTCTATTGTGGTCACGCTAAGCGTGCAGAATTATGTGTCGTAAAGTTAGGAAATCTGGAAAACGTATGGTACACAGGAACTTGTTATATTTCTATATCAATCAATCAATTATTAAGTGTAGGTTTCAAGTTTGATAGTGTTGCCACTCAACAGGTTCACTGCGTAGGTCTTATCTGCTAGCTTTGCTTTGGTAGAATATAGGATCTAAAAGACCTGTCGCTATACTTGGTAGATGTGTGTTATCAGGTCGAATAAGCCTGGTTGACAGTTTTGTGTTTAGGTGGTATTTATGATCAAATATGCATTTGCGATATATCATAACCTGTATTATGCTATCAAAATAGGTCGCATTAATAGCCGTATTTTTCTATTGCGTTGACTTAGAAGCTTGATTTTTTTAGAGCTCCAACGGACTAGATTTGCGTATTTGATATTAATTTCAACTGGATTCCTGATGAAAAGGGTCTTGATAGATTGACACTCGGACAGACAGACGGACAACGAAGTGATCTGTCTACCCATGTGCCAAAATTTCATCTAAATCCGTTTAGCCGTTTTAGCGTGAAAGCGTAACAAACAAATGAATAAATAAACAAACTCACTTTCGCATTTATAATATTACTAGCTTTCGCCCGCGTGGAGTTTGGACAATATCTCGTGGGAACGTAGTAGCGGGATAAAAAGTATCCTATGTGTTATAAACTATCTGTGTGCCAAATTTCATCCAAATCCGTTCAGCCGTTTTTGCGTGATTGAGTAACAAACATACAAACATACAAAATTTATTAGTAGCATTATTATTTATTACTTAAGATTAGGATGGGTAGCCGAGAACAATTGCGCTGTGAATTTGACCTAAACGAAGCGTTAACCATCTCTACCTAGTAATCCAAGGCATCAAGCCTAAAGTTTCTCATCCTTATTTTATTTTATATCCTTTACTCATAGTTATCCAATACCCAGCGTGATTGCAGAATGCCCACACTATATTCCATTTGCTGCCGTGCTCTTTCGACAAGGAAGACACAAACGCAAAGTACAATTGAAGGGATCGAAGAAGATGTTTACAGGTTGACAAATATTTATTTTAATAGATACGCGTCTCCAGTCTAACATACAGGGTGTAAAAGACCCGTCACTTTACCGTTATCCACGCATTCTGTACCAGGGATGTTGCGAAGCTTCTGCATTTATTTAGACCTCCGCAACTGCATTAATCAATGCGGAACTCATGTGGGTCGAAACGAGTAATTATAACTAAAATCATAATCACCAAAATGGAAATTATAATCATTTAAATCATCAACATAGCTCTAAATCGTCACTATTTCACGAAATAGTTTTATATCCATCAAACACATAAAATTTAGTAATTATTTAATTGTAATTGCTGCGAATTGAATTATGATCAACAACAAACAGCGCTGCAATTTGCAAAAAACGTAAACAATTTTTAATTTC
The DNA here is from genome assembly GCA_914767755.1 of Agrochola circellaris. Taxonomy (NCBI): domain Eukaryota; kingdom Metazoa; phylum Arthropoda; class Insecta; order Lepidoptera; family Noctuidae; genus Agrochola; species Agrochola circellaris. Next base: position 5,408,987 of record OU611840.1, read on the forward strand.
GCCTTGCCGCCTTGATGGATAATCTACATCCGCAACATCCCTGTTCTGCACATAGTTTTATGTAACAATAAGTAATAACATTAAGCAAACGTTATTACTGGGAAACGACTTTTATTTTTGGTTTGAAAAACTATTGTTTTTGGGAGTGCGCAATGTTACGTAAAGTAGGAAACATTGTAATTACTCGTAGGTATGGGCATGCAACGGTACAGGATTTGTGGGGGTATTTCAAGCACATTTAAAACTTGCTTTCGTGAAAAAAGTTGGAACATTGACCTTCAATATCTCCGTAACAAGGTTCCAAGGTACCAGGCCATTATAAAAAAAATCACTATGACTGGGAGTATAAGTGAGAGTCACTTATACTCCCAGTCATAGTGTTTTTTTTTTGGCTAGGTGGCTTCGTTAAGGATATTTTTACACCGATTGCTGTCTACGTAGATAGTTTCATGTGGTCACATCACGCACCGCCCGGCAGCGGCAGTTGCAAGAACTAACTCACTAACGTACTAGACCTTTTTAAAGGACATCACCAATACTGTCTGTGTATGTCCGTATGGGGTGTCTACCTAACACACGTCTTATTCATTCCTTGTTCGCACCACGTAGCGTTCTGTAGGTAGTACGAAGTTGTATGACGTTACTGAATGATGTTTGGTTTCTCCCCAGGATGACGGATTACGAGCGCATCAAGCAGACGTGTTTGGAAAAGGCGGAGCTCTGGGAGGACCCTGACTTCCCCGCTAATCAGTCGTCAGTGTTTTACTACCAGACTCCCCCTTTTCATTTCGAGTGGAAGCGTTCCAAGGTTTGTGTTTACTTTAATAATATCTTTACTGTTTATTGCTCTATAATTCAATGGTGAAGAATGCGTATGGCATTAGGTCCACTTATAACTTCTTCTTCTTCTTTCTCTTGGCTATTATCCCAGTTTATTTGGGGTCAGCCCTCCTAGTACTTCTGCACCAAACTGTTCAGTTTTGGGTTGTCTCTTTTGTTGTGTTGCTCGTCATCATATCGTTTTTTATTGTTCGTAGCCAAGTCATTGGTCGTCCACGGCCTCCCTTTCTGTCTTCTATATTCATGACTCTTTTATGATTAAAAAAGACTTTGTCGTGTATCTTGACTTTAAACCACGGAAGACCACTTATGAGTACAGCACAAAAAATCCACAGAAGTCATGTACCCACGACCCTCCGGCGCATTGAATTCATTAAAAGCAATATCGAATAAAACGAAAACTAAAAATGAATGACGAATGTTTTTTTTAATGCACTCCGGTGATGCTCTTGGCCTGCACCTCACCTCATTGTAAGTGATGAGCAGGCCGAAGGTGGAAGTAAGCTTCACCCGTAATCCTCAACCACGGAGGAACTGTCCATTTTACCTCCATTGCAACCGCCGAAACACAACAATGCGGTTAACATTGTTGTTATGGCGACAGACTTGGATTTGATGGTGGTCTAGCCAGGCGGACTTAAAACAACACCTACCACTAACAAACCGAGCAAAAATTTTTGCCCCCACTGGGAATCAAACACGGGACCTCTGGTTTGAAACAGGTGTTCTAATCACGAGACTGCAAACTACGATATTACTAAATACGATGGGTTGATAACTTATCATAATGCGCTTCTGCGTAATTTGGTCTTTAAACTTGAAGCACTGAAAAGATAGAAGACAGGTTCTTCTATTGGATCCTCTATGACTAAATTCCGAAGAGAAGGTCCGAGGGTCGAGGTGGAGGTGTTTTACAAAATAAATATCTTGTATCTTGTATCTTGACCAATACCTTCTCTGCTACTGTTTAAGCGTTGCTCTTAAAATCAATGAGCAGTGGTGGACCAACGGTAACGGCCAAATTGTCTTGTGGTTGGAACCCAGGCAGGCGCTTCACTTTGTGTAAATAATTTCGTCACCACTGCTCAAAACGGTGAAGGAAAACATCGTGAGGAAACCGGCATTTCCTCGAATCAAAAATTCGAAGACATCTGACATCTTCCAACCCGCACTGGGCCCGCGTGGTAGATTACAGCCCACTCCATCTCGAAAAGAGGAGGCCTGTCCCAGCAGTGGGACCATTATAGCCTGATTATACTTAAACACGAATTTTACCATGGAGAATAGCCATATATAATATAACCAGCCTATTATTGCCCTACCGCAGAGCATGGAAATCTTCTCATACACAGAAGGCACCAGCATTGATCACCACACTTGCTCAAGACGGACTGGCGATTTAAAGTCCAGCTGTCTAATTACGCAACACATTTTCGTTGACAATTCCGACTAATCTGTTTCAATTTGACAGGTCAACAACATTCATTGTGATATTTACGTTGTTGAGCAGATTTTTTTTTCGAACGTACGAAGCAATGGATTAGCAATCTGTTTCAAAACGATTCAGATTCTGGTTGATCGTGTATTGCGTAATTAGGGTACGGGTTTCCTCACGATGTTTTTCCTTCGCCGTTTTGAGGGAATTTATTTTTATTTATTTATCGGTAATGTCCGAAATAAACTTAGAAAGTATATTATGAATTGAAAAGTCACATTGGTACCTCGTGCATGAGAGGCCTTAACCACATTTTTTTCCCCCATTCATTTGATGCAAATCTAATTTCTATTAACCCATTTTTACCTTAACCTCCAAGCTACTGTCGGACAAACGAATTCGGATTAAACCTTCACCTATCGGCTATCACCAAAGACTAAACCACATTCGATTGACTATCTCTTGTGACGTCACAACTTACAAGGCCGCAATATCCAAAACCTATTATTGCAAACATAATACATACATGTATTACCTAAATATTATACAAAAGAGTACAATAACGATGACGTCACCAATAAAAAAAACTCGTATTGAAAGCACGCGATTGTGTAGAACCCGTTAGGATTTGCAATACTGCTAAATGATGTGGTGCGTACAAACTAAGAGGAGTTCGTGGTACCTGCTCGACCTTTTGATTTGGCAGGGTTATCGCTCAGCAAGCTATGTGCACATTCATAGACGAAGCGGTTTATGCATCGATACAGAGCGGATTTTTGAGATGAGGCAGTTAGCTTTACCTTAACCGTTGTAGCTACAGGAAAGCGGTCTTAGGAAACTGGCTTTAATTTTTTGAGACATTTTGATTTGCATTCACATATTTTGAAAAAAGATTACCTACAGTCAGCAAGAAAATAGGCAGTTTTCCCAGAAACTTTTCTGATGCCAATCGATCCTGTTTCTTATAAGGATCAAAATACTGTATTGAACCAACTGAGGTTTTAGTAGGTAGAGTCAAAAATCTGAAAAAACTTTTTTCCATACTTAAGGTAGGAAAAAAAACTCCAACTGACTTTTATTTTTTTATGATGGACAGACTATAGAAAAAAAACAAGAAGTCGCGGGCAGCAGCTCGAAAGTATCCCTTATGGGGTGCAAAAGTTTTCGAGCCCGCTTCGCTCGCTCTTGCCAAAGTGTCTCCTATTTTTCTATGAATGGTCAAAAGAAAACCTAACCTTTCAAAGCCGGGATGCTACAATTTTCGAGCTCGGCACATTCGCTCTTGCATCCTGCATTCTCAATGTTTTTCACATACCGGGGCGGGGTAACCACTATTTATTTACAAATTATATTTATTACCAATCATCAGAAATACTTACTTTCAATTCATACATTACATAAAAGGACTAGGGCCCTCGCAAAGATTTGCAGCTCGAAGCCTCGCAATGATTAAAGCCGCGCCGGCGCTGTTTGATATAGTTGGCTTGGTCCCTACACTTTCTTGAGTACTTTTTCACCAACGTCCCCTAAATAAAAAGGATCCCCTAAAAATGGTTAAGGGGCTGTTAGAAGGTGCTTTCTTTTTCATTCCTCCTCCTTTGTCCTGCAGTGGGACAGTAACAGGCTGGTCTTATTATTTTTTTTATTTTAAAATAAAATAAATCAGTATTTATAAAAAAAATAACACGCAATGCATCCTCACAAGTCACAACAAACAATCAAAATCTCACGTCAATAACTCACAAAAGAATAAAGTGTAAAATATAAATAAGACCACAGATAACACGCGAGTAAATAAGCAAGAAAATATGAAGTTAATTTAAAATATGAATGAAATAATATTTATTATTGCTATCAAAACATGATTTATTAATAACTGTTTATGTACAAAAGAGTAAGTAAAAGTAGTAGTGTATAAGTATATACTTTAGAGAATTTCATAAAAAAACTATCTTGTTTCAGAGTATCGATAAATTCTAAGACGAATCAGTCACTATTATCGAATACAAAACGACAGATAGGTATGTGTCTCCTAGTTAGGTGACAAAAATGATGGTGAACGAAATTTAATTTAGGGACTAGATTGGGGGAGCTTTTAAGCTAAAGCTCCCATACGTAGGTGGTAGTATACGGGATGTCGGTGAAAACAGACATTAGTGTATTTTCTCGATTGTAGAGAAGCATGAAGTATGAAGCACAATAGTACCTATTTTTAATCTTACACAATCCTTTTAAAATATACTTAAAAACAAAGCCTGGTGAATTCTTATTGTTAAAAAAACCTTCGTTATGTCAACATTTTTTAAATAACACAATGGGCATTGTGTGTTGCCATTACAAAAATATAGTAAAACTTATTTTAATTGTTCTGTGTACTATATAAGTAAACATAAATAGGTAACCACCATTGCAAAATATTTACTTCGGTTGCGAAATGATTATAAAACACTAGCTGTTGATCTCGTCTTCACTCGCATTCTATAGAACTACTTCATGTCTCCTGATAAAAAGAAAACTAAACATTTCATCCTAATCTGTTCAGCATTTTATATGTAAATGAGTAACAACCATCTGTTCTAAGTTTCACTTTTACAAGAGCGATGCCGTTACTAGATTATTATCATCTAAATACGTTTTTAAAGGTTATAAACTTAGCTAGGTACTTAAACCACTTTATTTATTTATTTAAACTTCTCGCACACAATGACTTACAAAGGTGGACTTAATGCCTTAGGCATTCTCTACCTGTCAACAAAGGGTGGTGAAGAGATAAGATGGCAGGTGCTCTGAATGAGAGGAGATAATAATAATAAAAAATATTAAAAAGACAACAAAATGCATTATAATTAAAATAGGCACACAAGTACATAAATAGCTTATACATTTATAATACACATACATACATGTATACTATAATATATACCTACATTATATATATCGCACTTTTGGGAACAAAAGGGTCACTTCTGTTGTTTTGGAGAACCTTCAGAAGTGGTCCTTTGTTTCCAAAGGTGCGAGATATATATATATATATGGAATACAAAGTCAAAGAAAAGAGGTAATTGAGATGACTCTTCGCTATTTGTTTTAAAAATAAATCTGCATTTTCCTCTTAAATACATACCGACTGGTGGCCGTCTTGATATCAACACGAAGCGCGTGCCAGAGAAGAATGGACTGAATATGAAAGGAAGAATGAACAAAGTCAGAAGTATTAGAAGGACATAGTAGAAGAAGATTGTTGGAAGAACGCAGATTCTTAGCGTGTGAAGAACATAGATATTGGAAGTGAGACATAAAATAAGAAGGTGGGGTGGGTGAGTTCAGAAGGGAGAAATGCACACTCGACGGGGCACTTTCCGTATGTTGTACAACTGCAGTGGAATTGACAAATCAGTCGGGAGGATTATACTTACCGACTTACGAGAGTACGTCATCCCGTAGGACGTTATGTGTAGGCAACGTACTGAAACCCGTAAGGCTTCAATAGCTTGCCTACACGGTACATTTTGTCAGCCTGTTCTAAAGTCCGTCTATTAGTCATCAAGTCAAACCTGCTGACCACTTAAAAGCACTTTTAAGAATCTTGTTTCTCTATATTTAGTAATACTTCATTAAGCTCCAACTGCTAATTAGTGTATTGACCACGGTTTAGCGAAAAAACAAAATATTTCTCAAGCTGTAGGTATGTACTAAAATTATTTCGTATATTTTTCCCCACACACACTGGTCCATCTGAAGGACTAACACCCAAATACTGAAACGCCACTCAAAACTTAAGCGTTACTTATGACTCGTTTAAAGCCTTTTGATTGGTTGAAACTAGTTTTAAGTAACGCTTAAGTTTTGAGTGGCGTTTCAGTATTCGGGTGTAAGTGCGGAAACCAAACCCGGTCTTGTCTTCAAAATTAACTGAAAAACTGTTTCAATGCTGGAAAATAGACTTTGATGCGTTTAAGTGCAGTTTTTTTTAATAATCTTGAACTCACCTTCTTCTTCGTCTTCAAATGTTTGTACTTTTGTTTTTCTCAAAACTTTCTTATTGTTCCCAAAAAAGTGTACCTCCCCGGCAGGGGATCGAACCCTGGTCTCCCGCGTGACAGGCGGGGATACTAACCACTATACTACCGAGGATAGTGATGAAAAAGCTGAAATAGGGCTTTACTTGCTTCTTGCACAGCGCAAATTTCGAATTTTCCTGCATTAGCGACTTTTATACGAACATTTTTAAATTACATAGGCAGGGTGGGAGCATAACGTAATTTTGTAGATACATTTCTCAATTTAATTTGCTATATTACAGTTTATATTTAGGTTTTTCTATTATTTCGCGAATGCAGAGCCCCCAGCGGGACCTCGGGACAACGCGAAACGCATACACAGCCACATCCCCAACAAGTTTCAATGTTGCACGCTAGGTAGTGCAGTAGCACCCCGATCACTCAAAATTGTACCTTGTTGCCAGGAAGCACGTTTAAAAATTGAACACTAAACCCTGTTTTATTGGTTTAAAAGCTAAATAGAGATGGCAGGTTGTCTAGCTTTAAAGCCTAGATTGTTGTAAATGATATCATTTGCTTAAAATTTCAATCATTAATGTTCAATAATTGATTGGGGGCTCACAACAATAAATTAATATGTTTGGAAAAGTTTAATATCATCTTTACATTAGTTTGTTGTTATTCTAAATGTCTATTCTAATAACATTACATTTTTTTTAACTGGCTATTATTTACTTCAATATAGTAGAGAAAAGAAAGAGGCTTCCCTGGCATTATACTGACCACTTTTTACTGTTTAGGATCTGATGACGGATCTGCATTAGGGGTCATTATTCAGCTGGAAGCATCAACAATCCATTTAGATATAGTTATTTTTGAATTTCTATAAAACCTATAAGTACCATTTTTTAACTTTTCTGCACATTTCTAAACAGTTTTATTTGAATAAATAGCGAAAGTTTTGTTCATTGCACAGCCTCTGGTGAGATTTGAACGCGTAGCTTAGCTTAGTGATCGTCCTTACCCAACGCCTTACCTCTCGAGCCATCGTCGCTCCAGCCCTACAAGGCCAAAATAGTTAACTGTTCTTACCTCTAATGTTTCATCTTATTTTATTTTGTTTACGGATGATTTAGCAGTAAACTTTATTCATAAATAAACGTTCATTGGTTGGTTATCACTAGCAATCCCAATACTTATAATTTCAGAAGAGTTTTCCGTTTTACCCCCGGGCTTTGCAAAACAATGCTTACGATTAGAGCTTCGGCTTTCTACTTGGCCCTCGAATTAAAGTGGGACTTACTAACAAGAAACTAAACTTACTCGTACTTACTTTTGTAAGAAATGACGTGTTTTGCAACCTGCTAGGTACCTCATAAGGACCAGTGTTAATTGTGTAATCCGCCCAATACCTGCGAAGTATCAATGAATTGCCAAGATGAGTACCTTGTCTGCAGGTGGGCGGCAAGGTCGACTGCTACCCACCACATCGCAATATACCTCTTACTTTTCATCCATTCCTTTTGTGGTACATTTTTTTATTAACGGGTTTGACATGTGTTAAACTCAATACTGACGGGGAAAGTCCATTACTATCGTTTTGTATCATGACCAGTGGTGGCAGTAATAACAGCCGCACTGGTCGATAAATCAAGTTGAGTTGCGCTTGCGCTTACATACCAAGACACCCCCGTGTCCTTTGGTCCCGGCTGTCATACGTGGATCTTTGACAGTTGTTACGGGTCGTCAGAAGTCCGAAAGTATGTCAACCAGTCTTACCAAGGGCTATCGTATTACCCAGTTACTGGGTTGTGGAGGTCAGATAGGCAGTCGCTCCATATAAAATACCGGTATTCAGCTGGATCCAGGTAGACTGGCTGCCGACCTCAACAGAGTTGGGAAAAGGCGGGCAGATGATAATGAATTTATGATGATGACTAGTGGTTATTCAGTGACCCAGTGGTAACGACAGCCGGTATTGTGATTAACATCACAATACCGGCTGTCGTTACCACTGGGTAACAATCAATAATCTGGACAAATAATCAATTATTTTCGACTTTGAAAAATACTAAAACCGTCTTAGGACTAGTTTAAGAACTAAATGCAGACAAGTTATGCATAGGTGGTTATATAACTGCATTATTGAGAAATATTGTTATGTGCATGGCCCCTCTTATTTCTAACCATGTACCAAAAATGATTAAAGAGTAACCTTTAAGAAGAATTAAAAAGTACCTTAAAAAATTACAAATTTAACGTCAAAGTCAAATCATTTATTTCAAATAGGCCCTTGTAAAGCACTTTTGAACGTCAACATTTACAAAAAATTTAATTGATTCTAGTCGCTCCTTCCAAAAGGTAGTTTTCGTATGGAGAAGAATGGGCAAGAAACTCCACCGTTACTCTTTTAAAATGTTTTACAATATTTTGTATAAGTAGGTACATTAGCTATACGTTAGTGTGAAGACAATGCACCTAAAAAAAATTACTATAAGTACCACAATAGGTAAAAAGAATTAAAAATAAAGCAATGACAGATAAATTAATTACTTTCTTAAACAAAAAGTACTTATTCAAAAAGCTATTACTCTGTATCAGATTTTTTTAAATGACAAGACCATTTAATTTACAATGTTCATATATTAAATAATTAAATAGCTTTAACTAATAGAACAATTTGTAGTAAAAGTTAATAAAAAAAATTGCATGCCATTAGGCAGAATGTATAAGGCTCCAAAAATATTGTAACACCTAATTGTATTAATTACCTACATTTCATTCAAATAAATAAATCTATCTATGTATCTAACGACTTATTTTTGTTTACAGGAAATATACCCGAATCCATCGTTCATACACGACAGAAACGAAGTATTTGATGTAATACCCGGCAAATTAGGTAAGTAAAATAAAGCTACGCGTCAAAAAAGGTGATGGTAGTGTGCACTCCGGACTCCGGACGTAATCTAACAAGATGAATCAGCTATCAAATTACGCAGTACATTTTCGTAAACGATTGCGACTAATCTGTTTCATTTTGACAGTTTTTTTTTTCCAATTTATGAAGCAATGGATTAGCAATCTGTTTCATTTTGACAGTTTTTTTTTCCAATTTATGAAGCAATGGATTAGCAATCTATTTCAAAACGATTTAGATTCTGATTGATCGTGTATTACGCAATTAGTATACAGATTAGTGTGCTCTGCGATTTGATTTTAACTGAGAAATTAATGATCATCAGGGGGCCTAAAACGGCCACTTTAGCAATTCTGCTAAAAGCGATTCATTTCTTCCAATATAATGTGATTCAGATATGAGGCCCACACTCTGCTTAGAAAATGTTTTTAGAACTTATCTTTTCATTATTTATTTATTTTAAGTAGTTACTTTTTCTTCCTTATTTAATAATTATGTCGTCTATGTGCTCAAGCTTGCTTAATAGCTCTGCGAGGTGTAAATCCGTAATGTTTTTGCATTGCATACTTGCAAATGCGAATAATAAATTCAACAATTTCCTAACTAAGGGTTAGAAAATTGTTTATTGAAAATTGATCATTAAGAGGGCGCCTAAAGGTCCACTAGCGCCACTCTTTAAAAAAAATATTATCTCTTGACTGAGAAGGAATTATGAATAACGGCTAATAAGGACCCTCGGTAAGTGTGTCTAGAATTTTCTAATACCTTTTATAAAGTTTCATATTGAGACACGGAGCAACAAAATACGATCTAGAGGAATGTGGCCGCTTTTCTTTAGATCGTATTTTGTTGCTTCGTGTCTCAATATAAAGCTTTTTAAAAGGTATTAGAAAATTCTAGACTCACTTACCGAGGGTCCTTATTAGCCGTTATTCATAATTCCTTCTCAGTCACGAGATAATATTTTTTTTAAAGAGTGGCGCTAGTGGACCTTTAGGCGTCCTCTTAAGACTTAAGAAACAATGTAGATACCTAATATAATTCAGCAAAAAAAGTTAGATAAGTTAATTACATAGTTGTTGCTTATTGTCTAAATTTCTGAACTAAACTGACGCGTGACGGTTAAAATACAGGGTATCTCAAACGTAGTGGTCCAAAGGCATGGGGTAAAGCGGAGGTGAGTTTGTTGCGTCACATTTCTGCCGTGCTTGGAATGTAATCTCATATAATCTTATAGAAAATGTATGTGGACCAGTAGTGAGGCGGCAGCATTGCCGCGTTATTCGAAGTCCTACCTTAAAGCTTGTCTTTGCCGTGGCGCAGTAGGGTAAGAACAGAATAATCGTGGCATCACCAGGTTTGGGAGATGAACTACTGATTTCAGTAACAACAAGTCTGCCCGATGGGAAAAAATTACAAACTTCCATTACGTAACCTCTTTAGTTTATAGAGATACATTGAGGATTAGGGTGTAAAGTTGACTCATCCTCCATAGACAAGAGAGGATCCTCGAACAAGAGGTGTTGTGTGTGGTGGGCTACTGCCCGACGATTGACGTCGCGACGTTGTATATATGCTAGTCGCGGGGTAAACCCTGCTTGCGCGATGCAGGATTTTTGCGTGACGTCAGTGTGATGCGTAGTTCGCATCTGGCGATGTAGATGCCGTCACAAGGGAAACATTTTTGAAAATCCTTCCTATCAGGTCACTTTTGTTATTTATGGAACTCTTGTGCAAAGTTTCAGGCTTCCAGAGCTAGTGGTTTATGCTGTGCATTGTCTGAGATAATTTTATAAAGTACTTGCTTCTGCCCGCGACTTCATTCACGTGGCAGTCGCAAGACACCACAGTATACTAAAATAACAGCCACATCTCCGCCCGCGCTATTACTCTGTTTTCGCTTCGCGTTTTTTCTGACTTTTTATTCTTTTTAACTCGAGTTATGGTCTATGTGTGCGACAAATTTCACTGAAATCCGAGGCGTCAGAGGGTCTAGTGTGAGTTTCGTTTAACCATCCCGATTGGCCCATCACCAGTGAACGCCAGTGAAGGGCCAATCAGAGCGCCGAACGCAGTCGATGCGTAAAATCGAGATGGTTAAACAAAACTCACACTAGACCCTCAGAAGGTAACGGGCGGACAGACAGACAGATTTACTTTCGTATTTATATTATTAGCATAGATGCGCGATCGGCAGATGTAACTGTTTAAGTAACGTGCCTTTTTCGCATTTTAAAGGGGTTTGCTACTGTTTACAAACAAATGCATTTATCTACTACCCCGTCGCACACGGTCCACCTGTGTGAGTATGTGTGAACGTGTTGTGTCACTCACAACACTACGCGATATTCAGGAACCCTTTCCCTAAATCGGGATGGTGTAATTAGAGAAAGTTCCCTCTCTATTAAAAAGACACATCACCTAAATATCGGGCGCTAATATCGTAGAGTAGTGTAGTGTAATAGGGGTTTTTCTCAAGGGTGACAAAGACGCAACTATGTAAGTAGGTACTATTTATTCTGTGACAAAGCTTCGACAACGAGTCACTTTTTATTTATCTGTTTTGAGAAAATATAAATTTATGAGGCGACTTGCGACCAATTTGTGTCTATGCAAATAGGTTTTAGCTATTAGAAAGATTGAGAACATGGTGTAGGTATGGCTCGCGGTGATTGTTTAATTATTATTGTATCTGAAATCGTCCCAGGTTATCATTCACCCTCCTGGATGCATTGTTTGCAGCTGGTAAGTAGTACGGTTTTAATTATGGGACGGAGAGATTTGTCCAAAAATGACTACTACTAGATCCACGATCAACAACAAACAAAGAGAAAAAATAATTCCACCATCCAGTTTTACCTTAAATAATAAGAGGTACGCCGCGCATCCTCTGATCTAGCAGATGCAAAAGAGTCGGCTTTATAATAGTAATGTGCATTTTTGTAATACTAAGGGGTAGCTTGCTACTGTAATAGCTAGACTAGTTTCGGACCAGACCCCTCAATTATGGGCAGATCACATGTCGAGTTCACCAGCTGTCATATTCAGAAAAAAACATGAACACCCCGACGTATACGTCTCAACTGTTGTCATGTTGTTGCTAATACAATAGGAATATATTTAGTATTCTCAGAAAAAGGTTAACCCACACGGATAAATACAGTGAATATTACTTATGCTGCATGCGGACTTACTACAGTACTCATAGATACAGTATTGATAATATACAGGGTGGCAGGGACATCGACGCGAAAACTGATACCATGGATTCAGTCCCTGACACCCTGTTTATACAGTATAGTAAAGCCTTTGACTTCGTTGATCATAAGGTTTAATAATGGTATAATTGCATAGCACATGTGTGAGCACTGTGACCATTACGTTCTACAAAACTACCATTTACTGGGTAAGTCTTTCATTGACTTGAATGATCCCTGGCGGCTGAGAGTATGTCATGCTCACCCAAATGTCTCACTGGTGGTGGCGTGTGTGTTGGATCATTAAGTTCCCTTCAAAATGGTTGAGCTGAATGGTGCTGATCCATGCGTCATGTTCGTGACATGTACATATCTTAAAATTAATTGTACTTAGTTAAGAATGACATTTGAATGTTTTTACACCAAATCAGGGTAGGGTACGGGGTATCCATGGTAATCAAAACAGCCATATTTATTATTCTATCTACCGGCGAATAGAATTCCTAGAAATAAGTTTTTCTATAAACTTGACATTGCCCACCCGTTGTAATCAATACACGAGAGGTATGTGGGGGGAGAGGTACCTATAGAAATTAACTCAGCTCCTAAGTATCATATTCACATTCAGTCCTTTGTTTAATATAGTTATTTTTACTGAAAACACTTACATATAATTACCTACTAAGGTATTTTATGTGATGTATCGACGTGTCACGTCAGCCGACACCAACATAATGGAAAAGGCTAGGGCGATGATGATCAATGCTAATATTTGACCGTGACACAGTGCAGTAGGTAATCAGTCCGCCGCTGCACCGACCGTATCGACGCATTGGGGACGTGGTTCAAGCTGCGAGTGGAGAGAAGTCTCCTAGAAATATGCCAGACCAAGCACCACTTGTTATATCTAACCTATCAAAAACCTGCCAACCGAATGACGATGTCGGTCATACCTATAGGGTTTGGCTATTAGACTATTGGCCATAACGACTATCGGCACAATAACAGTGTTGATTACCACAAACTTCGCCCCACAGAACGATGCAAATTTGAAGAAGAAGAAGAAGAAAGAAAATACGTTTATTTGCGGTACACATGACGCAAAGAAAAAACAAAACACGTATTAATACCATTTACTTTCATAGGTTAATATTGTCTTATATCTATAAAAACAAGTTGGGTTGGTTCGCATATTTCTTGCCAGCTGATGTCAGACGCTATCCGTTAAAACCCGTGAATATATTATGTCAGCCGAGTGGCTGCCACATATCGGAAACTCGACTTAGTGCAGTCCTGTGTACTAATAACGCGATTTGCGAGTTTTGCGACCCCTTTCGTATTATGTCGCGGTGGAATTGCAGATTTCGGTTTTCATGTAAAACTTCTAATTTAAATTCAAATTCAAATATTTTATTTGTAGAACATAGGTAAACAAAAATACAGATGTCAATATTAATAAATGAGCGCTATGTCTTGCCGTCAACGGCGTACAAATATTTCTAATTATAATTTCTAATGAATAATTGGTAAAAACATAATAAAAACAGTCAAATTAATAATGAACTCAACTATAACAATAATTAATTAATTAAAATAACAATAAATTTAAGCAGATAATAGTACATTAAAATTAAATAGATTAAATAAAACAATTAAGTTATTGACAAATAAAATGGAAATAAATAAAATGTCATTAAATTACAATTTGTCTTCTAGGTACTCATTGACAGTGTACTCGTAGTAAGCTTTTTGGCCTAATAAATTAAGAAGAGCCTTTTTGAAATGGTGTATGCTGTCAAGATCTTTTATACAATTGGGTAACTAACTTGGGTGCCATTCCTAAAAAGCTTTTTGAGTAAAGCGCAGTCTTGTGTGGAATAGCACATATTTCTCTATTGCGACGTTTCGATCTAAGAGTTTGAAATAAATGCACGTTTGATTTTGCGAATACTGCTGTCTCGTAGATGTACATACAGGGCAAAGTAAGGAGTTCATATTGTCTGAATAATGGCCTACAACTATCAGTCTTTTTCAGTTTAAACACAGCACGCACACACTTCTTTTATGCTTTGAACGCAGTGTTTAAATATGATAGAATCCGCTAAATATCCGATCATATACTCTAGACAATATAATATATGTTACATGACCTGATTCTACACCCAGGATTGGCTCCAGACGAAGGAACTCCTCAACAGTCAACGGTACAGACACGAAATTTAATACACGCAATCAATTAACATAGCCTATTCTAAAGTATAGCATGACTTGGATAGTGCAACTTGGTTGGCTCCACACCATAACTTGTGTAAATGCGTGTTTGTGTTCGTTGGATTTGTCTTTACAAGTAACTTTCAAGTGAAGGTGATAGAATAGGGTGCTTAAAACGGCCGCTTTGGCAGAATCATAAAAAACAAAATTCAAAAGTCATTTATTCAAACTAGGCTGATAATCAGCACTTTTCGAACGTCAAAATTACATAAGACAGTCCCCCAAAACGCCCACCCTTCACCACTTCCTAGTGCGTTAGCTGGGAAGAAGAAGTGGCGCAACAAACTCCCCAGCAGCACAGCTGTCTGTTCAGTTAGAAAGTAAAAAAAAAGACTCTATATAATAGTATTCAAAATAATTATCCTAATTTAAATTATTATCCATATGTTAGCTAGCACACGCCATAATATTATGAATCACACAAACTATCACAAACAGACAATTCATAATATTATCTGCATTCAATTCATATTACGCAATTCATCTGTTTGACAGTTTTATATTTTAATGAAATCTGTAGAAATAAAAAATAAAAATCTCATTTGATTAACAAAAGCTGTAAAGAAAAAATATTCGGTAAAATTATTGTCTTCATTTTTTTCATGCGGCAATATTTACACCGTATAAGATTCTGATATGAATTGAATTGAATATGATTCAGCTAAAAGACCACCATCGATCGAGGAATTGCTGGGAATTCAGAAAATGAATTGCTTTTAGAGGAATTGCATAATGTGGCCGTTTTAGGCCCCCTGATATTGAAACAAATTCTAATGCTAAAAAGTACAAAATAAAATTTAAATTAAAATCTTTTTAATGAACTGAAAAGTACTTAGGTACGTAAACATAGAGCTTTAATATCTTCTTATAAGCTTGAGCCGTGAACGTCCTTCTTTCAGTGTAAGATAAGCCTCAAGCTTTTCCACGGGACTACAAACTACGATTTCATTATCTTTCTTTACTGTAATAATTATGAAAAAAAAACTCTTCTAAAATTTCACGTGAGTTTCAGCGGAGAATTGTATGGATTCAGTGAGAATAGGTAGTTTCAACATTCGGACCTCGATTGATTAAATTTTCATTTTGTATTGTATTCATTAGAGATTCGAAAAACATATGAAGTTATGTTGATTGTGAATTTGTGAGACTGTTGTTATCTTAAAACAATGAAGGGTTCCGTAGTTGGGATGAATTTATCCCAAGAACAAACTTCACATGGTAGTTGAAAAAATTGTTCTCCCGTATATTCCTAGTGCTAATGTAAGTTTGTACGCACAATGTTGAGAGATTTACCATGTTATTTTAAGACCATAGACTTCTTATAGGTTTTCCTATATTTGAGTATCTCATAATAAGCCCTTTCATTTGATATTGATATATAACAGTACAGGTCGCAAACTTTTATTTTTATTTTTTATGTGCCTCTCAAGAGGATAGTAAAATGAGCCGGATAATTGCATGCCCTACTCTGAAGCCATCGCTTCTATTCTGAGTATTAATTAAATAATTTTAGATAATAATGATCATAAAAAATCAAGACTTCAAAATATAGGATTGAAATATTGAACTCACTAACACAAATATAGAAACGTTGATATAAACATATAAGCGACCTACAGTTGATGAACTACATAAAATGATCGGATTTCAAATACACGCCTGTAAGGGGGAAGAAAGTAAATGAATTATACAGCGTCGGGAAGTGCATAATTACATAACAAACAGCGTTGTTCATTCTCACGGTCCACTTGCGCGGGCGCATGCTTTGAATGGCTATACGATTTAGGCTGCGAGCTAAGGCTGCGACTGCGAGTTACCTAGCGAACGATATTTGCTTAACGGTATTCATTTATTAGGTCAGCAGGAACATAGGTTCACTGCAATGCAATGCAAATTGTGAAATGTAGGAAGACGACTTACGAAAAGAGTTTTTTATTTTCACTGTGTTTCATTTCCTTTGCGACTTTTTTTATCTTATAACTATTCCCAATCTCTACTGATCATTCTGCTGATGTTACAACTACTTGTCACCATGTATATTGTGTAAAATTTTTTGGTTGCAGGTGACAAATGGATGGTTTCCTGCCTCGGAGTTCTATATCTCACAAAGGGCCTCTTCTACAGAGTAGTGCCTGCAGATCAAAGGGTTGACGAAGCTTATGCTGGCGTGTTCAGGTATCAGTCGATGTTGTATTTTTTCACGTATCATCCAGATCTTAAAACAAATAAATGTAAGGTCTAAGATCCGACCTAAAGATGACTTTCACCCATCTATTTAATGGATGAAAAGTATTTTGTATCAAATTCAGTATGTTACAAAACATATACCGAGTGGCTAAAAAATTCCTGCCCAGACTATGAATCATAAAAATTCAAAAACATTTTTATTTCAAAAAAAATATTTTTTCAAAAATATTTATTTTTTTAATTTATTTTTTTCAAAAATTGCTTTGTTTAACGAATAATTCGTTTAAGTAACAAATGTTTATCTAAAGCACTATCCATTGATATATCACTTATTGGGCTCCAAGAACATTCCTAAACTTAGGTGGCCAAGTAGTCACCTATTTAGGTCATTAACTCCAAATTGACTAACAATTGGCAAAAGTCGAGTTTTCCTTGAAAAGCATCTTGCAATGTTTAAAAAAACAGTTTTTTTTCATTTCTTATTAATCACAGTCTGGCCAGGATTTTTTTTGCCAAACCACTCGCGATATATTTTCTAACATACTAAATTTGAGAAATAATACTTTTCATCCAGAAAACAGATGGGTGAAGGTCGTTCCTAGGTCGGATCCTCTACTATATTATAAGTTTCAAACCTTAAGTTTCTTTAGGAGGCTCCAGCAGTGAATGAAAGTTTAAAATGATAATGGCACTATAATAATGTACCTTAATAGGTAGCTTACCAATGTAAGCCGTGCTATGTTCAATTGCTCACCTCTAGAAAAGTTCAAATGAAACCTCTCCTGTCTTAAGACGCAGATATATGCCAGTGACCTTGAGTGGTTAGCTTGCGTGTTCTGTACTAAGCTAAAGCAACGTGTCGTACGTCCAGCCAGTAATAGAACTCGCCCATCAAGGAGCGCTGTCCCAAATTAGACCCATTATTAATTTATTATACATAAAACAAAAAGGAATTTTTAATAAAACACGTATAATACAACAATTCAATTATCTTTAAAATGGTGACGGTTTCAGAAAAATCCACTTGATAGATTTTGCGTGATTCTCAGTTTTTTTATCCGCGTTAGAAATAACTTTAAAAATTAATTCACTATGTAATATAAACATAATCTAAAATATATATATGTTAACTTATTAAGAAAATGCTCTACTTTAACATTTATTTTTTCCAAATCAGTAACACTACTCGTTTAGACGTGATTTTTAGTATAAAATCATTAAAAGTCGGTTTTCGTCGCCTTAACAGGATACAAGTTGCATAGGGATAGTACCTCTACTTTTGCTTCTACACATTATTATTTTATATTCGCAGGTTTCGGCTATGGTGGTGTGGACAATGGCTAGAAGTGCTCGTGGACGACCGCTTGCCAACTGTTAATGGCAAGCTGGCATTCCTACAGAGCAACCACACAGAGCAGATGTGGCCAGCACTACTGGAAAAGGCTTATGCAAAGTTAGTGTGGATTTATTTTTCTTCATAATTTATGGAAATAAACATTACCGAAGCAATCCAATTTATACTTAAACATAAGCGGAAAGCTGTAACGAACCTAAGAAGGCCATTATTACTAAAGAGGACAAACTTAGCGTGACAAGAAGCAAGATTCCGATGACACCATATAAATGGAACAAATTGAATGAACCCAGCTTTACAAAGAGCTTCACAAATTTAAAGGAAGCGTATACTTGCTTGGCAGTTTTCTTGGTTGGACCTTTCGACAGACTGGGAAAAGTATGCTTAATTAAAGGATCTATTTACTCATGATGATATCAGACAGACTCAGATTATTCATTACAAACAGACATAAAAAACAAAAATCTTTTCTTCTTATAATATTAGTTTAAATAACATGTTTTCTCACAAATTGGGAATGGTAAATACTTAAAATAAATAACCGTAAATTCTAACACTAGTCAATAACCGGTTATACCTGTTAGAAAAGAAATCAAATGACGGAATACCAATTTGCTAAAAACCCATGTATAATTTGCTATAATTAATTTAATTGCTACCGTAAAAAAACCTTCCACTTACAGTAGCAAATAGAAGTTACATCACTGAACTCAGAGTTACGTCACACGTCAGTGATAACAAAACTAGTCTATGGTGTCTCTTATTCTATTGAAGTTCCGTACTAAGCTAGGCCAGAGTTAAACTGTACCAACGTGAGAGTTGCAACCTACTGTACCTGGAATAAGCAACATTGGTTTAGTTCAAGTATTCAAAAAACTCCAGAAAAAAGTGGTTGTTGTAAACTTGTAAAACATAATTGTCTCAAATAATATTGTAGTGTCAAAAGTCTGAAATAAGCTAAGATAAAAATTAAAGTGTTAAGATTAAAGTACCTACTCCCTCAAATTATTTCTCCGCGATTTACCGATTATTTCACACGTTTTTCAGACTGCACGGGTCCTACGAAGCTCTTAAGTATGGGAGCTTGCTCGATGGGCTTGCAGACCTCACAGGGGGCATTACCGAGTCGCTGCAGATGGCCGAACTGACTGATGCCGAAACGCTGAGAAGCTTGCTTAAGAATACAAGCCTTGTTACTGCACATCATGTGGCTGCTGTAAGTTTTATCATCAACGAAGTTAAATACATGAAGTTAGTCTACCAAAGAGCGTAGCTAATCTCATCCAATGTACCCCAGCAAGGTAATCAACCACTTCCTTAGTAGGCGTATTGTGTGCAAATGCGAATGCTGAATTCAATTTATTCATGGAATTATTGTAAATATTGATTGTGAACCGTGCGTCTTCTGATATTACCCAATGTGATGGCATGATTGGCACAGCAGCTGAGCGATAAGGTGTTGTGCTACGGGTTGCGGTAACGATGTCGCCAAGTATCATATTTGTATGAACACCAAATGGTTTCGGGGCCTGACTGTTTGTGTATGTAAATAAAAGCGCGACAAAGGCAATTCCTATAGGACAGCTAATTTTCAAAACAGTACACAATTGATACGGTTTTTTTTCTCAATGAAATACACAACATACATACTATAATAGCATAACTTTTGAGTGAGTCTATGCAATAGGACACACCGAAGTAGATTTTATCTTATAAAATGCTGAGCAAAACTTACTCATCAAACTACTTTTACAGGCCCCTGAAGACAAAATTCCCGAGCTTCAAACGGAAATGAATTACGTCGTCTTGAATGTGGAACAGGTAATGAAAACATTGAAAATCTATTGCTATAATAGATATAATTTCCAAATTATGAATATCATCAAAAGTTTAGGCACGTGCCTGCAGTCCGAGTATGTATGTTATTCATGCGTGTGGTGCCGGACGTAAAGAATAGTACCACCCTATATCTTCCCGTGGGTGTCGTAAAAGGCGACTAAGGGACTATGGCAACTCAACCCCCCTCCCCCAATGAAAAGCACCAAGCCGCCTACCCTTGGCTACGGTGACGGTCAAGTCTACGGTGAGGCAAGGGGTGCTAAGGTGCTATCCTCGAAGGAGACAACATACAACACGCGTACATTTCGAACCGACGAGAAGATTACCGAACTCGAGGAAGAATTGAGCAGGTTACGGTTAGGAGCAGAGTGGGGAGGACTCGTTAATCTTCAAATCCGGGAACTTGCTCTATTTCCGGGAGGGCGATCAGCAGCCCAAAGGCGGTGTCGGATTTATCGTCTATGTGTCGAAAATGTGTCAACGTACCTATACATTTCATTGCTCGTGACTATATTACTTATTAGAAGTTAATCAACATATTCTCTTTTCTTACTTGATTCAATAGTTAATATTTGCTCCTCAACATTACAGGTAGAAAGCACAAAAGGTCCAGTACACGTCGTGCGTTTACGTCGACCACTTGGCATCGGAGAAGTTCCTGTACCCTACATAGTTTTAAATCCAGAATCGTAAGTTTCTTTAGAATATTGTCTAGATTTTCAATACTCAATACTCAATATCTTTATTGCTTTAGCCATAATGTGTACTTAGGTGGTAACTGTATAATTTTGATCATTATGGACCCTGTAGGGCACAGCAAAAGGGTAGGAGAGAGGAAGCTCTGTTATACTACTTAATTTACTATAATGTTTAATTTATTATTATTGCTATTTTATTTTTATTATAATATTGATTAATGATTACTATTAAAAATTATGCATGAATTATATTACCGTATCATTGATATATTTTAAACGATACGTATAAACTCCGTGATTATCATTTTATTGTTTATTATTTATGTTTATCATTTAAATATTCATCTAAGGAGTAGTAGCATTTGTTTATCAGTAGTTTTTTAAGTTTATTTATAAATATATTTAACTTTTCTTCTTTCTTTATTATAACAGGTAGTTTGTTGTATACTTTAATAGACATTACGTAGGGGCTTGTAGAATGCATTTTTAGCTTGGATGTTGGTATGTTTAGCCTAGATCGGTGTCTAAGTGTGTACTGTGATTGGATGTCTTCGCGTTTTGTGTAGAACTCTTGATGCTTACGGACAAATTTACATATTTCTAGAATATATATACTGGGAAGGGTTAGAATATTGTCTTTTAGAAAATAGGGTTTACGTCCGTTTGATCAATGTTTACTAAGATTCTAATTAATTTCTTTTGTAGGGTAAAGAGTGTTAGTGCATCTGTACTATTTCCCCAGAGAGTTATGCCGTAGCTAAGCCATGCATTGGCATACGCATAATAGGTGGTGAGGGCAGTTTGTAAATTGGTTGTCTTTTTTATTTCGCGGAGAGCGTATGAGAATTTTGAAATTTTTGAACTGGTTTTTTGTATTTGTGCTTTCCAGTTAATATGTTTATCTATTGTTAGTCCAAGTAGTGTAAATTCATCTACAGTTTCCAATTTTGAGCCGTTAAATGAGAAATTTATGTGTAGAGGAGCTTTTTGGTAAGGGTGGAAAGTCATTAATTTTGTTTTAGTATAATTAATTTCTAAATTATGTGAGGTAATCCAGTTACATGTTTTTGTGAGTGTGGAACTGAGTTTTTCTTCTATGTTTGTGTTGTTTTGACATGAGACTAACAAAGATATGTCATCCGCGAATAAAACACATGGCCCCTCTATGGTTTTCGGTAAGTCGTTGATGTAAATGAGGAATAATAGGCCGCCTACGACACTTCCTTGGGGGATTGAAGCGTTAGTTATTTTGCTTTTTGATCGGATTTTTTCTATTTCTCTATTTTTGTGGTTAAAGTATTCAATTTCAACTACTTGTTCTCTATTTTTTAAGTATGACGTAAGCCATTCATGGGCTTTCCCGCGGATTCCTATTCCATACAGTTTACTAAGCAGTATTTTAAATTGTACCTTGTCGTACGCTTTGGTCATGTCTAGTAACATCCCTACGGCGTATTCCTTTTTATTTATAATATTTAGGGCCTCCTGAATATATTTATAAACAGCTAATGTGGTGGAACGATTTTTTCGGAAACCGTTCTGACAATCGCTCAATAAATTAAAATTTTCGCAAAAGGTATAAATTCGATCACACATGGCTTTTTCAAAAATCTTGGAGGCTGAGGGCAACAGAGATATTGGGCGATAATTATTTGGATCAGTTTTTGTGTTCTTTTTATGAATTGGTTTAATTAATGATTTCTTTAACAATTCGGGGAAAGTGCCTTCTGTAAAAGACTGATTTACTAATAGATAAAATGGTAAGGTGAGTTCATTTGCGCATTCTTTCAATAACGTAGGTGGAATTTCATCTAAACCATAACTTTGTTTATTTTTTAGGCTTTTGATTAACTTGTTTACTTCCCAAGCTTCTACTGGGCTAAGGAACATGGTGTTCTCCGTGGGATTTAGTGTGGACATGCCGCCCGGTGCACTGCCAGATGGATTGTTGCTATTTTCTCCTATAGACGCAAAGAAGTCATTGAAAATATTCGTAATTTGTTTGGGTTCGGATATAAAAGTATTATTGTGTTGCAATTGTATGTTACACTTTTCCTTTTTTGGTTTTTTGTTTGTTCTTTCATTTATAATGCTCCACATCGTTTTTATTTTGTTATCTGATTTCTTTATTTTGTTTATGTATTGAACTTTTTTTGCAGTGGTGACTAAACTTTTTAATATTTTTTCATATTTTTTATAATGTTGTGTAATTGTTTGGTTTTTGGTTTTAGTGGAGAGTAATTTTAACAGTCTCTTGTTTTTGCAGGAAACTCTAATGCCTGTAGTTAGCCAGTATTTTTTATAGTTAGTTTTAAGTTTCATTTACGTGTAGGCATACATTGGTTTAAACTTTTTATTAAGAGGTTGTTGAAAGAATTATAATTTTCATTTATATTGCTGTTAGTTTGTATAATGTCGTGCCAGTTTTGTGTACTAAGTATAGATTTAAATTTTTCAATATTCGCTTTGTTAAATACTCTTTTATTTGTGTACCAGGTAATTATTTTTGTTGGTTGAGGTATGCTTAGATTTATAATTGTTCCACTGTGATCCGAAAGTCCGAAATTTTCTACGGTTGTAAACATATTTTTGTCGCTGAAATTCGTAAATATTAGATCAAGACACGTTGAAGATGTTTCTGTAATACGCGTAGGCCTCTTTATATGTTGAGTGAATTTGTATTCTAGCATGAGATCCAGAAACTGGTTAGTTTTTAAGTTTTTGCCTAAAATATTAATGTTAAAATCTCCGCCTATGACAATGTTAAATTTATTATACTTAGTATTTAAATAGTTTAGAATTTGTTTTAATTTATCAGTAAATATGTCTTCCTCTCTTCTATTCCAGTACATAGTAATTAATAAAAGGTTTTGTTTAGGTAACTCTGTAGCGCAGACTTCCATTACGTATTCTGTAGACATGTTTGAGATATCATTTTTCTCTTTATACTCAATTTGTTCTTGTAAGAGGATGCATACGCCCCCTCCTCCTCGAGTTTTCCGGCAGTATGACGATGCAATATTGTAGCCACTAATTTGGATAAGGGAAATTTTGTCTTCGGATAGCCAGGACTCTGATATGCATATAGCTTGATAGATAGGGTTTTCTGTTAAAAATGATTCTATAATGTGTTGCTTGTTAGAAATACTTTGCATGTTCTGGAAGAGAATTTTACAAGGTAGGTCTATGCTTTCGAAAGGAGTGATTCGTTGTATCTTCGTTGGTGGTAGGTAGGTCGCAGATTCGGTCTACATTGTATTTATATGTGGTTCGCTTCGAGTCATTGTCTTGTGCCGTTTTATATGTTTCGTTTTTTTGGGTAACTTTCTGTCCTTCAATAAACAATTGATTGTTTTTGATGATTGCAAATAATCCGTTTCTTCGAGCTTGAAGCATTTCTTCTCGCATTAATTGCCTTTCCTTTCGCGCGTTGGTATCCAGGAACTCTGAGATAAATAGCCGGGTACCCTGAAGGTATTGGCCATTATTTATTACATACTTAGCCATTTTTTTGCTTAATAATTCAATGACAAGTGGCCTATTGTTGTTGTTGTTGTATCTACAAACTCTGTGAGTTTCTTCTATATATCCCGTCAGGTCTACGTTCATCGTGCTGTAGAATAGTTCAATGATTCTGTTGTGTAGGTCAAATTCCGGTTCCTTGTAATATTCAGTGAATCCGTAGAGAACTATTTTCCTTGTGTTTGTTTCAGTGCAAATCGCGGTTGGGGTATCTTTCCTGTTTTTTATATCTAAAATTTCTTTTTTTAGTTTCTGGTTTTCTTTTGTTAGGTTTTCAATCGTTGAGATAACTTTTTCTATTTCTTCCTTTCTTAGTTCGTTCTGTTTATTTAAGGTGTCTGTTTTATGTTCGATATCAACCTTTAATTTAGTGATGGCTTTATTTATCTCGGATTGAATTGTATTTTTAATTTCAGTTATAATGGATTTATTATTTTCCTTAAGGCGCAGTATTATAATTTCACTTAGATTTTGTAGCGTTAGCTCGGTTTGAGAGGCTGTTTCCTTTTCCTCTGTGTTCAGTGTGTCGCCTAGTATAGTTAGGTCTTCAGAGTTAAAAGTGTAGTTGTGTGTGTTATTCACTCTTCTAATGGTGACATTATTTTCTTCAGAAGGTGATTTTGTCTGCTGCGGTAGTTCGCGGTCTTGTAGGCGTATAGGGGTATTTGTATTACCGACTTTAGGGGTTTTGCAATAGCAAGCTTGACATTGCCATTTAGTTTTATGCTCAAAAGTCATCAATTTTGTAAAATGATGAACTGAAACATTAGCACATTTTAGGTCGTATGTGTTTTTGCAGTGCGCACAGGTAAGCTTTTCTGTTTCTGGTATTTTCTGATAACATCCTGCACATTCGGAAGCCATTTGTGTTTATTTTTATGACCAGTAGCGCCCTCTAGTAGTGGGTTGTGATAGTACTTGAAGTATTGATATTTGATGTCTGTTTCTCTTGTCGGCAATAGATGGTGTTGTTGGCCGGTAAGCGAGTTCGCAATTTGAAGTTAGTTTCGCTATTCCTCGATAGATGGCATTGTGTTCAAAATCAAATGTCCATGCAGTTGCAAATATTTTGTGTAATAATTATTGTAAAATAAGATAGATTATTCGTTATTCGTTTTTCCTACCTTTCTTTAGGTTTGTAATTCTGGTTGGCTGTTTACCGCTGCAACTTCACTGTTTGCTATGGTGTTCGTAGAAAATTTTGAATTCGAACACAAATGTCGTTAGAAGGTATTTATCACTGTTTCTCTTTGTGTTTTAGAAAATTCACTGATACTTTAACTTTTATCACTGTATGTCCTTTTTAGCTTGAACTTTAATCACTTTTTGATAAGATATAACCACAATAACAATTTTATAAGATTTTTAAGTACGGAGCTAATGTTTGCTTACGCACAGTAGCGCCCTCTCAAAATACATTTTATTTTAAACTGTCCCGAAAGATGCACATCAGACAACAAATCCGAAGAATTTTTACTTCCTCTAAAGTACTCTAAACAATAAGAAGAGTGTTTCAAGATTTGCATCATAAAAAACTGAATACAAACTGCTTGACTAGTCAATGGCAACCGCATAGCCGCCATTTTGTGAACCTTGATCTGTAAAGACAGACACCCTCAAAGGCGACTGAGAGATACAATCATAACAATAATGGAAATTCCCTCCCTGTGTGTGTTGTAAAAATACTATCAAAATACTCAAAAAAAAATTACAACTCTCAACAGCTGGCACACAATTCCGCAACAGGAAAGAGACCGCTTCATTTCAACACCAAAAGGCATCTGGATGCTTTTCGCCGAGTTCCAACGTATTTTCACACGCATAGAAGTAGTACACTTGGACTCGGAGACCTGTAGAGCAGAACCTTTCTTAGCTGACAAACTCAAATGGCAGATGAAGATGCACCAAGCGGGGTGGAAGAGAGGAGTGTCGGCTGGCGGATGCCGGAATTACGTGCGTAAGTACTTTTTGCGATAAAAGTGCCTCCTTGAGTTGCATACTTTAAATGCACAGCCCAGGCTATTCTTGATAATCTTATGTCTAGTGTGTTAGATTAAAGAAGCCTACGAAGCTTGTATTATAAAGTCTGCCCAAAAGCTTTTTTAGCACAACTCCGTACAAGTGTTGCGATGAAGAAGCATTTGAAAATAAGCTCCTATGCGTTAATAACTACACACTGCAATTACTTACTATTAACCTGGAAATATAAATAATAAAAATTCCCAAATTTCTTTCTAATCATCAACTTTATTGCTAATGACTATAATTGTCTCCTTTAATTATATCGTTTTAAAATTTTCTTTACAGACTTCTTCCACAC
Organism: Agrochola circellaris; assembly: GCA_914767755.1. Taxonomy (NCBI): domain Eukaryota; kingdom Metazoa; phylum Arthropoda; class Insecta; order Lepidoptera; family Noctuidae; genus Agrochola; species Agrochola circellaris. The sequence goes on from OU611840.1 coordinate 5,435,571, forward strand.
GAACCCTCAAATACAAATAGTATTGACCGAACCAGACACTGTCATCATATCTTTGAACCAGCACTGCATTATGGAACCCAAAGTCATCGGCTTCAGTATTTATAAAATTCCTTCACCTATGAACGAGACTGCAAAAGCCCTGTTCTTTAGGAAAGTGAAGAGTACCATAAATTCACAATATACGAATAGTCGACAAGTTACTCACAGGTACGTGCTTTGAAAAGTTTAGTTTTACAGTAAGCTATGTGTAACTGAAATTAATGTTCATTTTCTGGTATCTTCTTATAAAACAATACATTTTCCTGTTGATATAATGTCTGGTGGTGACACCTGAACCCTAATCTACTCACTAAAACCGTATATTTCCATCGCCTCGTCTCCAACTTGAATTTTTTTATGTTTTTTTTAAATATTGTTTTTTTGGCTAGTCCCCCCCCCTGCCACTGAGTATTTTGAACTATGCTATCCTCGATAATCCAATAAATAGTCAGCTTCATAAAATATGAAATGAATTGAGCAAGCCAATCGCTTAAATACACTGCGACCATTTTCCAGATCTCCACTAGAAGCCAGCGCCTTCATAATAATGCCCACAACATTCGAGCCACGCGACGAAGCCAACTTCACACTAAGAATATTCTCGAACAAACCGATCAAGATGAAGGTTCTAGACAATCCACCGAAGATGACGAAAACCGCTCTAGTAAAGGCACCTCCAGTCGTAGAAGTAAATAGTTTTGCGCAGTATGAAGCTGTGTTTCTACAACTAGCCGATGAACATAAAACCATAGACCCTTTTGAACTGCAAGAATTACTCGATGCGTGCCTTCCGAATGACTACATCAAGAGCTGCGCGTCGATAGATACGTGTAGACAAATTGTTTTATCTTTAGATGTATCCTTTTTAATTGTTAATGTTTATTGTATTTCAACAATATAATAAGCCTTTGCCGTTGAAATATGCATGGGTATCGTATTTACCTACTTTACTGCTTTCTAGATCTGCTTATTGGTGAACGCAGTACGCTCTTTTTAGCAGACCGGAATATGGTGTCTTATTTACTGAAGTCGCCTTTTACAACTACTGCAGTGCTATTCTGTAACCATCTCACCGTGAAAACTTAGGTGAAGTGAGCGTGGAGTGAGCTGTTATTCCACAGGAATTGACACTATTGACAGCTCACTTCACCCAACTTTTCACGGTGAGATGTTTACAGAATAGCATGGCTGTTACCAGGCAATAAAGCTAACAAAATGTACTCTCTATGCCAATGCTCCTACACAAGCCGATTTAAATAAAGTCGATTTGAATAATTTAAAACTACCTCTCTCTAAAAATTATCTGAATATTCCTTAACAAAAAACCACAGAAAAAAGGCACAGGCCGCATTTCGTTATCAGACTTCAAGGACCTCATGTGTAGTTTAAAACACTGGCAGCTAGTATTCAGGACACACGCCAGAGAAAAGATGGGCGTCCTCAGGGCCGAGAGGTTCCGCGACGCCCTACGTGACGTCGGCTTTATAGTCCCCGAGAAAGTAATGAACCTCCTTGTCCTGAGGTATATGAGGAAAGACGGCATGCTCAGGTTTGGCGACTTTGTTTCAGCTGTGATGCATCTTCATCGGGCGTTTGGTAAGCATATTTTTTTTTAATAATATGAGCTGTAAAAATAAGAGGAATACTGAAAGTGTCGTCATGACCGCCAGGATCGAGAAGCTCAGAAATCGGTTGTCATGGTATGGGCATGTGATCTGTAGTAGGTACCTACTGACATGACAACAACTTAACCCGGAGACAACTCAACTCGGATAGCTCGACCCCGAAAAAACTCGAACCTCACCAATAGACTGCAATCAATCGCCTTTGACATGGGAATGGCAACAATAGTTATTTAAACCTCTACTAACATTAACATAATAATTTCAAACATCATCAAAAACCGAAATAGTTAGGAGGACGCGGGCCCTTCGGGTTCCGTCGGATTGAAGGAAAAGCTTATTTTTACAGTTAATTGGTTAGGGTCGAGTGGTCAGGGTCGAGTTGTCCGCGTCGAGTTGCCGAGTGCTGGGATCGAGTTGTCTAAGGGTTGAATTGTCAGTGTCGAGTTGTCGTAGAATCGTAGGAATAAGGGACATGTCTTTAGGAACGTTTTGAGTATTAATGAGGTTGACCTTATCAGTAGATAAAGACCAAAAAACCGGTGCATGAATTGTTTGAACGATGCAATGGCTAAAAAAGAGTGACTTCGGAGTTGACGGGTATAAAGATGTATGGTAGAAAAGACATGCTGCTCAATAAATTGGGATAAGGGCAGGAGAATGAAAACAAAAATATATGCTGCATTTAAGGGAGCCCTATGTCCTGGGGAGTGGGACAAAATAACCTAATATCAAATTTAAATGTAAAAAGACATATTACAAATTGTCGAGTGTCTTTTATCCGTTAAACAGTGTCCTGTCAAAAACAAAGACTTATGTACGGCAATGATAATAGAGGCGGAGGAGATAATAATGGCGATTGTTTTCAGAAATCTTCCACAAAAGCAACAGTCTTCGAACGGAAGGTGTACAAATGAATCTAACAGAGGTAAGCCTTTTTGCAAGTGCTCATAACTATTTTAGGAATAATAGGTTAGATTTCTTAAAATCTATGTACTGGCCCGTAACAGCTCGGTCACTATTGGCTGCCACAAAAATCCGAAAAATTGCTTCATATTCTGTAAGAATGTATTACGGTAGCTTGAGTCGACACGTTTTAAGCCTAGTAGTCCTAGGGTAATGGATGACTGTTGACTTTTTAGAAAACTGTATCTAGGTATTAAATACCTACTGTATCTAAATATTATTTCTTTTACATTTCTTTCATAGTCCTATTACTAAAACAATATTATTTTGTTCACAGTGGCTGAAAAATGTATTTATGTGCTAATAATACAAGACTAGAAGTTTTTGTGGTTAATTTCTACTTAGTAAGACCCCTATAGGGTCTGAGCGCAGAATACGAGGACTGAATGGTAAAATATATGAATGAACATTTTTATATGAAGTTTTCGTCGAAATAGTGACTAAGAAATACTTTTGGATGTATTTTAAGTGTTGTGGCAATTATGCCAAATACCTCTTAGTTTGTATTACTACAACCAGCAGTCGATAGATGCATAGAATATTATGTATACTTATTATAGATAAATATATAGATCGAATACTCTAAGGCCGCTCGCACTTTGGATGCGTTTTCGTACGAACACGCACGAACGAGCCCGACCTTCCAAACTGTACAAAGGGACCGCGCAGACTGGGTGCGACTTAGTCGTACGTATAGTTCCGACGTCCGAAACCAATCCGAACTTGTTGGGATTTTTCGTGCGTTCAATGCGATATCACCGGAACACTACCTATTTGACGGAGAAAAACGTATCCACTGTGCGCACTCAATTCGTACGTGCAGGCACGAGTGAAATTCGGACGAAAATGTATCCAAAGTGCTCGGGGCCTTATGTCATCATCTGCATAGCTTTTCCAACTATTTGGGGTTGGCTTCCAGTATAACTGGGTGCAACTGATCCAGTAGTTTGCACGAATAGTATTTGTTATGTACACCATAAAAATTACAGATGTAAATGTAGTCATTTTACATAGGGTGACACAATGGGCGGTCTTATCGCTAAAATCGTTTACAGACAACCTTTGGATGGATTAAAAGGAGAAGGGGAGATAATTGCAGATAGTCAGTGGTATACTATTTACATAATACACAATAAATACATCCATACATAAAGCATATACATCTATATTTACAATAATAGATACGTGCGTGTCGGACCACGCACAATGAAGGGTTCCGTAGTTGGGATGAATTTATCCCAAGAACAAACATAACATTGTAGTTGAAAAACATGTTCTCCCATACGGAATGTACGGGAGATCATGTTTTTCAAACTGCAAATTTAAGTTGGTTGATTATTACTCGTTAACCTGTACAGGTGTACAGCCTACTTAGCTCTGATAGTTTTCCTTTTAATTTCGTTATATATACTACTGCTGTGAATTCTTTAAGTACATAGGGGAGGCACCTTAAAAAAAATATTTTTCTTGATTTTATTTTTACCACTTTGTCGGCGTGATTAATATGTTAATTTGTTTGATTTAAGTATATATTTTGTTCATGTGAACAAATGATGTATTTTTAAATGCTTTTATATTTATATAAGTATGCCTCATTTGTCTAGTGGTCGCAAGCGCTACTGCGGAACATGAAGTCCTGGGTTCGATTCCCGGGTCGGGCAAGGTGTCATTGGGTTTTTCCATCAGGAATTTCTCAGTAGCACCCCGGAGTCTGGATTAGTGCCCAGTTGATGGCAATAGGCTCGCCCCCTATTACATGGGACTTAAACATAACTGGCGAAATGTGAGTGTACTACAGGTACACCTCTGCCTAACCCTTTGAACAATACAGGCATTTATATTATATTATATTAAGGAAAATCAATACTATTTTGTTAAGATTTTGTGTACTTAAAAAGATTTTTGTTAATCTAAAAACGTTCTAAAAAATCCAGTTAATTTGTTTTATTTATATATTTTGTTCATGTGAACAAATTATGTGTGTTTTGATGAAATAATGTTGTTAAAGTGTCACAACTATGTAGGTATGTTCCTCCTATGCACGTGTTTTCTCAACATGCTGTTACGTTTATATAATTTACTATCCTCTAGACGTATGCTACAATATATTATGTCATAAAGTGAGTTTATATCAACAATAAAAATACTCAGTGCATTTAATGGTTATTCTAGTTAAATATAAGTTTGTGTTAGGTAGGTATATATAGTCTGTTGGTTAAAAATACAACTGTGTTATATGATTCCACAATTTTGTTTCTATGTTCACATACTATATGGTTTGTATAATTAGGTGTGCATTGTATTTTAGACGACGACTTTTAGTTATAGATAAAACACAGTGTGTTTATACGTAGTTAATACAGGTTATGGTCTGGAAAATATTGATGTTAGTCCACATTACGGATACCTATTTATGATTTTACGACAATTCGACGTGACTACGCAACCCCGACAAGTCAACCCGGATAATTCGACTACGCGGCAACTTAACCCTAGGACACCTCAACCTTTTTTTCCGTGGGGAAATCCTCATGGATACCTACGCTCCGTCTGGAGAAAATGGAGGGTTATATCGAACTCCTGCCGACTAAAATCACACTTTTCCTTCCACATACTACCATGAGTTTGGGGCTCGGATACTTGCACATTCGCCGCTGCCCGTCATGCCTAGCGGGCATGACGCCACCACCAACCGCGGGCGATCACACGACCACACGTCCTCCCATAAAGGCGCGCATGGAATACTGCGTGCCACCTCTTTGGGGCTGATTTTTCGAGCGACGACACCATCCCCAATTGCCAGCGCCGCCCGCTGGCCCCTTCTTGTGCTGAAATGAGATCGTTAAGCGCTCTTCGACGTCTTGCTGCTTTTTTGGTGCGGGTGGAGTGACAGGTATGCTCTCTCTCCACCTCCGCTGCCTCTTTTGCATGCATCACATCCTCGCAAAAAGAGGCAACAGCATCCCACGCGTTTTGGCTTCCGACCATGGACTGAATCACGCCTGGAAGCGAATGATCGCACCAAGTGTCGCAACGACGGCACAGCGCTGTTGGACCCAAACTGAGCGTACGTTGGGCAGTGTCAGCCGGCAGGTACCTACTTCCCGGAACATCCATGTCCAGTAAGCACCTGCGTCAGCCGGAAACTGAGGGCGCCATGCTGCCTCTTCAGCCATGCCTCCATAATAGGTCTTACCGCCACTATTGTGGCGAGCCCCACCTGGGTGCAAGTCGTTACCTCCATTTAGCCACTAGGATCTGACGGAGCTCGGTCCTTCGTGCCACAAGTTCCCGGGGAACCTGACCACGCGCTAGCTCCACTTTCTGCCAGTGGTAATAGGGACGCAAGGATTTTCACGTCCCAGGGCGTTGATCCGGCTGATCCGGAGTTGCTGCCTCGTAGGAGATCTTACGGTATTTCCTTATCACCCTAACAGCTATCGCTCTCTGCGGCCTTCGCAATATTACGACGTTGCGGACCGTCAGGGTGTCCGGGCGTCCCATACAGAGCCATAGACCGAACGATCACCACGTATAGCCTCAGGCAAGACGCGTTGCCCCCCTCCCCCCCCCCCCCCCCAATTAGGTAGCAGTCGCGCAAGAGCAGCTGCGACGCTCATCAACCTGAGAACCAACTGCTGAATGTGCGGCCTGAAGTCCCGCCGGCTGTCGAGGACGAGTCCTAGCCTAGGTACTATCGCGGACACTGGCGCCTGACCGCGATAGTAGGTACCTACTTCATCGTTCTTCATCCACTATTTCCAGTCCATAGCTGTCTGACTAAAGGTGTGCTTTTAATGGACACAAATATTACTGCAACGATCTCGCTTGACTCAAAATAATAATTATTATTATAATAATCTTTTTTATGTTTAGTTGTAAATAATAGAATCGTAAATCCACCGAGTCGGTACTTACATTACTGTATTTGAATCACAAAAATGTTTGCGTTATTCATCGCATTGTTTATTATTGTACTAAGTGAAATAAAATTATTTTGGTTGTCAAATAAAAAATATTGGTTTGAAACCTATTCTGTAGTTTATTTTTATATGGCCTATACCTAGTGCATATACATATACCTACGTGTTAACAGCGACCACCACCGAGGTAAGGAAGCTCACAGAGTCCCGAAGAAATTCCATATACTATTATACAGTAGCGAAATTAGACTTTGTAATGCAAGTCTTCGGTAGTATAGTGGTAAGTATCCCCGCCTGTCACGCGGGAGACCGGGGTTCGATTCCCCGCCGGAGAGATTATTTTTGTGTAATTACTAAAATGTTCTTTTCATAAAAAACTCAAAACTGGAATCTTAAAATACATTCAACAACAATATTAATTATTTACTGTCGTAGTTTACTTTCAGATAAAATTTTATAAAAGAAAAATTGTGATGCAGGGGAATGAGGAAATTTTTGGGAATAATTAGTGGAGAAGGGGAAGGCCAAAAGAAATCATGAATTGATTGTGTGAGATCTATTTCATAAGAGATAAGGAAGAGGCAAGCTGATGAGTTGTTACTGCTCACCCAGTATTACTTAAAAATATAGGATAAAAAATAACAGACATTACTTTTTTTAAATTCTTCTAATAATTCGTGATTCTACCTATTCTCTACTTACAAATAATTCAAATTCTATGCTATATAATAATACTATTTACATCAATTTCACAATCAACAAACAAATCACAGAAAAAAAGGCAAACTATACAAACTATATACAAGTAACAAAGAGATTTCACTTTTTAGTCATTCAAAATGGGTTGAATAAAATTTCCAATAAATAGTATTCAATTCATTCAATTATTTAATTCAATTATTTTTATATTTGTTTACCAATTTTCAATATTTACTGTCCTATCAAAGGCTAAACAATGTTAATTCTTGTTTTAATTGCATGTTCCATAACCAATAGAATTGTATTTCTGATAGAATCGCAGTCAAAGAAATGCACAAGGAGTGTGGGATGACCAATCATAAGTTGAGTCAACAAAGATTTCATTCAGCCATCTGAACAGAAATACGGCAAGGTTTGCCAGCAGTCAAGGTGTAAGATAATAAGGGTTGTCATTAATGGGGTATTTACATTTTTTTTATGAAGAATGCTAAAATTTGTCAATAAATGTAGGTGGGGTTAATTTCCGCTGTTACCATGCTAAAACGCACAAACTATAGTTCCACCACTACTATCAGTATAAAAGGTGCCCACTTATACAGTTAAATCTAGCAGTAATATGTACTTAAAAATTCTGTTCAACCCATACAGCAATAAGTGCAATAATGCAAATACTCAAATAAGATATTAGGTACCTATGAAATCAGCGTTTTGTATGGAGAATTTTTCAGTTGCATTTTTCATACTAACATTTTCTTAATTTATATAACAACCATGAACACTAATGTTTCAAAACTTTTATGCACTAATGTTTAAAAACTAAGATAACGTAATATGCCACTAAAACAAATAGTGGTCATTTATGCTAACAAAATGAGGAGTCATTTTTAAGGTATTTTTTATGTTTAGAAAACTATAAGTAATAAGGTTTTTTTTACTAATGGTAGTTGTCTATGATGGTCATTATTCAATATAATACCAAGCAATTGATGAATATTTTAAATCATAGAAGTGATGAGGTTCTCTATGTGTGAGAAAAAAAACGCCTATTTCATAGGTGGGAACCCAATATTATGACATTCATTTCTTATCTCCCGACTTATGCACATCTTCATCTATGACTTCTGTGGCAGCTTTGTGTAGTTCATAGAGCTGGACTATCTGTTCGTCTGTCATGTGATCTAACATTTGGGGGTCTAAGGATTCCCCAACCTTCTTCTTCTTTACTTGTTGTAACGGTTTCATCTGCTTCGCTAGAGTTATTGCATAGTCCTGTAATAAATAGTGTGCATTATAAGTTGGTGTTTAGTTGTCTCATAACATGGTTCAATCTGCCTGTTTGAAACATACCTATACAATGTTGAAATTGTCTTTTTGTCTAATCGCTTGGAGGTATTGAGAAATAAACGAATGAGTTTTTTTAATTGTACTGCATGCAATAAATAGTTAATTGACTTAATTATTATGGCCACACACCGTCCATTCATTGAGGAATATCGTGGCTTCCTCAGGGTTGCATTTCTTGTGTCTTTTGAATTCGTCTCTTGCATAGTTGTCACCCATAACCCGAAGTTCAGGCGGGAGAGCGCGGTGCACTCGGAATATCAGCTTGTAGAGCCTACGGACTCGCGAAACATGGTCCAACGTCGACATTCTGTAAAATAGAGGCCATTTATTCATCTTTACTGAAATAGAAGCTGAAAGATGTTCATTGTTATTGATACCGTATTCCTAAGAATTGTTAATGAAACCATAAGCTTTAGACAATCTGAAGCAGTAGGAACAATAAAACCATTGTAATAGAATAGCAATATCTCTCTATTTATTGATAATTCAGATATTTGGAACCAAATCATTACATACATAACCTATAAATTTAGATTCACTGGTAAATAAAAACGGATTACTCACTTTTAACAAACTATCACGTAGGTATTACATTTAATTGCTATAATGCTGTTAATAGTTTAATATTAGTTTCATAATAAAGCCAAATTTTTCGACAAAATCAAAATAATCAACACGAACATAATTTTTGACAGCCTATCTTTTAAGCATAGATAATTCACCTTTTAAGTCTATGGACCAGAAAATAAATACTCATCTGCATGGAAGTAGTATGTACTATATCTGTCTACGTATAGAACCGCCCTAACGGGAAGTAGGAAGAATCATAGAAAAAAATTCCTTAATCTTCGGACACTAGCAATTTCATTTGATTTAATGAAACCACTTTTCGCTTAAACTTAATTTTTAACATACCGATTCCGGTTTAGGTTTAGATAGAGTTAAGGGGCTGATTCAGGGTTACGGGGCCGATTTGGGTCCATGGATGTCTGCGTCGTATCGTATACCATGTCCATGTTGCTTTTCACGTCAGTCAGGTAGTTGTCGAGGGGTATAAGCAGGACAAACAAACACTTTCACAGTTACAATAATTTGTAAGTATTTATTTAATTCAATCAACTGTACAAAGAACAATAACTTCTTTGCCTAATTGCCTCATCAGTGTAAAAGATAAACTGAGAAATAAAATTACAATTGTTACCTTAATAATTTATTCTCAATAGGCTAACAACATGAAATGTAAGTTCATAGAAGTACACGCACTACTTGTGCAAGAGTACAACAGCAATGGCGCGCGCCACTTCACCTGTCCCCGTTTTATTTCCCGAAACGATATATAACTACCCAGCACTGTATATATAACCATTTAATAAGATAGGTATAACGTATAATCATAATTGGTATAACTATTTACAAAACAGCTATAATGGGATGTATCAAACACTATCGCTAGGTGGCACTACTTAGTAAGGGATAAATTGACTAACGTTTTTATAATTTTAGCAGTTCTCCTAACGTAACTGTATATTAATATCAAAACAAAACCACAATCTTCAGTGATACCACCTAGCATCTAATAGTACATTTTTGATACGAGGTATAAAGTGACCAATCAGAAGTGAGTTCAGGTAAAATTACACATCGAAAAGATATTATTAAGTAATATACCGCTCTTTTAGCAAGTCAATGTTCGTGTTTGATAAAGTAAACATATTAAGTACTACAATTTATTGTAATTCATTGTTGCAACTATTAAGATAACAACTTATAACGAACGTTTTTGAGCCATTTCATAATTGTCACACTAATAAAATTGAAACTGGTAAAATGCAAATCCCAAATATTTTTGGGTTGTGTTCGTTCTTTAACAATTATTGCACTATTCTATAACACAACGTTTTTTTAAAGTGGATCAATTATAAATCATATACAGAGTTATTTGACATTCTATATTTTAAAATGACTGAAATAAAAATATAAAACGTCAAATTACTTGAAAATTGTTCACATTTGCATAGGAGTCATAAGGGGTCATTTGGTTGTAAATGACTTCTCCCACATCCCCGTAATGGATTGCCGACATATTACCCATAACTCTGTATAACACGATGTTGTTCACGGAACTTAAAACGCATACTTACAACACAACTTGCTTCGCTCACTCTTTTTCTCCAATATTTATTAATTCGTCTCCATGCTATCTATCTATTTCATTCTCCTGGGTGAAACGCCCATTTCAGGTTAACATAATAAAAAATTTCGCTAAAACACTTATTAAATTGGATCAATTACATTACATATTATATCGTTCATGGAACTTAAAACGCATGCATGCTTGCTCGCACTCTTTTTCACAAATTTTTACTAATTTGTATGCGTTGTATTTACGTAGAATTACTTATTCCCGCGGCGCTTGTATCTATTAGACCTGCCCCGGTAGCCCGGGGTAGGTCGTGGATACTGCTAGATTTTGTCTTGTATGAAGGGGTGTGCGAGGCAATGGTTGACCGAGGCTCTCTTAGCGGGATCGAGCATGAGCATGCGCTCGAGGAGATCCTTCAACTGTGCGATCTTCTTTGCTTCGGGAGCCGCGATCCGGTGGTGTGGCGGCGCGAGCTCGGCTTGCAGATCCCGCGTTGGCTTTATACTTGAAATTATTACAACCTTTTCCTGTAATAGGAGGAAGAAAATTAGCATTAACGCCACATTTATTTCACCTATTAAGGTAACGGGGGAGGATGGAGGAAAACATCTTCCACCTACCCTGATTAACATGGGGTAAGGTCAAAAAGTAGAATTATTAAAATTCATGAAATCACAAGTTTGTTGTGTGATATAGATATTTACTATTCGAGCTACGTTTCCAGTAATTAGTTACGTCCTTTCAAAACACTAAAGGGTAAAATATCTCAGATTATGGCTTCGAGGTCAGAAATTATCCCAGTTCCCACGGAAATGTACTAACGGGATAAAAAGTATCTATGTCCTCATCCTGATCATGAACTCATGATCTACCGGCTTGCCAAATTTCATCAAAATTTGTTCAGCCGTTAAGATGTGAAAAAGTAACAGACGGACAGACAGGCAGTTACTTTTTCATTTCTATCTAGTATCAGTATGGATGAAAACTTAAAAACTCACCCTTTCAGTAATCTTATCCAGTTCATGATACATGAAGTTACAATTTGAATCAAAATGCTGCTCCTTAAAAAAGCCCCTCTTGATGATCTTATTGGGTATCTTTCCTTTTAGATCCATGAAATACTTTAGCATTTCATTATTTGATTTTCCACTGAACATGATCTTTCCTGTGGACAGTTCGAATATGGTGCATGCAGTGGACCACATGTCTATTCCGTGGTCGTAAGTGACTCCTAGAATGATTTCTGGAGACCGGTAGAACCTTGATACGAGGTACGGTGTGATTTCGTTATCACTCACGTGCCCAGCCGCGCCAAAGTCGCAGAGTTTCAGCATCAACTTGTTTTCATTTACAAGTATATTGTCCGGCTTAATGTCTGCAAACGAGATAAGTGCAAGATTCGTGAAAGAGCAATACAGAACTATTCGTAAAAGGTATTTTCTGTAATTTTTATGTTTTTGGACGAAAAACAAGCTTGCAGTCCACCTGTTGGTTAGTGTTCATCGCGGCCTATGGATCTGCAATACTAGAGGCATTTGCGTTCGCAGAGACGAACGTTCATTCTAGTAGTTCACAAGTTAGCGTTATTTATATTTCCATACAGTAACATTGCCAAATTAATTAAAACAGAGAAATATTCGACAGCTATTTCCGACGATGTCAACGTTGAGAATACACGTTCTTAAGTATGTACTATCAAAGAAGCTCATATCTAACCACCGTAAGGACTAATCTTGCTTGCAGCGCTCGTCGGCTACAGAAACGGGCCGGTAACAGATGAGGTCATCGTGTTCACGGGGTTTTCAAACTGGTTAGATATGAACTTCTTTGATGGTACACCACACCCTTTAAATCAGACCGCAGCAACGATTTTTGGTGTTAGTTATAGGTGTAGTGGAACAACGACTTATTTCACAATAGCTCTACTTCTACTCCTAATAACTGACACAAAACTTCTTGCTTTCCTTACCTGCATGCAAAATCCCAGTCTTCTTCAACAGCTTCAAAGCTAGAAGCATCTGTTGAGTGTAGCTTCTGACGGCCTTGATGTGAATGCCACTATTCTTGCCGTATTTCTTGAGGACCTCTCTTAGGTTCATGGAAAGAGGTTCCAATACCATACACAAGTGTCTCTTGTGGAAGAAATGACGGAACAGACGAAGACAATGGAACTTGTCTTCTGGGTCAGCGTCGTTTAGCCGTTTGAGGATCTCTAACTCGCGAAGACCTGTCTTGTGCCTGTGGAAAGGGGGATCGAGTTATTTGATGTTTAATGAAGCTTTCGCACAACTTTTAAACTTAAGCAGCCATGTCATATTAAGGAAATGAGGCGATCACAAAATAAATCTTAAAGTAAGTGAAACATAATTAAAAATAAACCTTAAACCGGATTCCAAGTGCCATACTAAAAATACAGTATAATGAAGTAACAGTATTATATCTCAGCAGTGACCTTGAAATAATTACCTACGGCCGCTAGGTAGATATAGACCTTCCGCGTCCGTACGTAACGGCCGCGCACTCAATAGATATTGTTGCGTACTAATTAATACACTGAGATTTCGAACCGCGTCGTTACGGCCGTTTTCTATTTAGATAGAATACTGTACTGATTTATACTGTGATTAAGCCGTGATTTAATTAATAATAATACAATATATATATATAATAATAGTATTTTTTAATATCGGTTCGAGTTTTGCCTAGTTTCAGCCTTTTGGAAGTTAATAGATAAATAAAAACATAATAAGGCAATATGATTATTGTACTCTGTGTGGAATTTCTAAGCGGATACTATAACACTGACTAATGGTCGAACATCGATTAACCAGTATTCGTCAAGGAATGTGGAATGTGCTTTGAGGCGATATAAATCGACTAGTCGACGTAGATGGAATGTGCTTTGAGGCGATATAAATCGACTAGTCGACGTAGATCGCACTGACGCACGCATTGATGCGGAGTCTATGTATGCAGATATTTTTATTTGGTTCGCAAAGGCTAGGCTTAATATAAGACTGTACAAGAATCTTTTGGCGCGTGGCCAAAATCGGAACTAACGCCGCCATCTTGTTTTTTTTCAATACATTTCACAAAATAATATTTCACAATGTTTGCCAACAGCGCCCCCCCTGTCACCGTCATTCGAGGGCCTAAAGATCCTCGTAGCAGTGTAAGTCAGGTATACTCACATGATCTCATTGTTCCTGATGATCTTGACGGCAACGTCGGTGCCGTTGCGAGCTTGGTCCCTAGCGCGAACCACGTTTGAGAAGACGCCCTGTCCAGTATATCCATACACTGTGTATCGGTTGTCCAACATCTCACCGATACGTACTCTGTACAAAGAGGTTTGTTATCATAGTTATATTTCTTTTACAAATAATAGGCAACATTTGGCCAACAGTGGGTTATGGGAAACATTGGTGCTGAAGTGTAATAGCACCATTAGTTAGATTATAATGCAACTGATGAGGACCACGTTCAGTAGTGCCTTGCTTTTATCTTGAATAACTTCAAATAGAAGTGATTTTATTTTATCACAAGCCGCTTTTTTAAAGATTCGGTTTACTCATGTCACATGGGAAAATTACTTTAATTTCAACACAAAATCGCGATCGTAATGCCAAATTATATGGTGACAACAATGTGTGAATATCTTATAATTAATAACGCGTTCGAGAGCAGGAAATCACTAAATGAAATACCGAGTGAGTTTGTTGTGAAGTTTCTGAGTTCTGAGGGGCACGGAAATATTAAGAGGAGTCGAGTTTCTTATAGTTGAAAAGTGCCTTTTCGAATGTATTAAACGAAGCCTCTATAAAACATTCCCATGGTCCATCGACCATCGACCATTTTTATATTGTGGTGAGTTAAAATCTTCTCATATCATTGTAGAAAGAAAAGTCTAAAGAATTTGCGACAAAATTGAGAACACAGAGCTTTTCAGTAATGGCTGGTTTGGGAGCTTTTCAGAATAACGTAAAGATATAGCTTTCAGAAAAGCAGCCGGAATAACCAAATTTGTGCATCACGACGTGTGTAACTTGTGGATTGAAGATCTGCCAATTCAAGAAAATTACGTTGAGGTTGGACCTAGCAATGCGGATTGAACCAAGCTTGTGTCTCAGGAAATCAATATGTCAACGCCAACCTTCAAAGACTTCGTACAGATTGACCACAATGCGGCTTCTCCAAGAGAACACACGGATGACATCATTGCTGAGAATTGCGTGAGCACGTTCACGGACAGAAATGACAGCGACAAAAACAAAGAACATTTCAAAGCAAAAAAATATTTATAATATTTTCAGAGAAAAAATATTTATATACATAATTATATCTATCACTGCTTCCTGTATTTTGTACACCTCTAAGTTAAAAAAACCGATCCTGCACCTCATAGTGAGATAAATATTTCAGTCGCTTGAACTCTCGCTCATCCAGATTTGATTATGTGCATAGATATTCTTTAAAATAATCAGTGTATATGAAGTACATAAGAAAACTGAGGGCGCCCCGGAGCACAGACGACTTTTCAACTTTTTTTTATGAAACTGTTTAGGCGCCATCTCCACGAACGAAAGAATCGCGGCGATACTGTCTGAAACTTTATGAACCAATCACCACAAGGCGTTACCAAGGCGTGACTATCGCTTCGATTTTCTTGCTCGTGGAGATGACGCCTTAGTAACGAGTGAATCATGACTTACCTATAATATCCTTCTGCGTCATCCCAGTTGTCGGTCAACGAGGGATTGTCTACAGCATTCTTACTCTTCGGTTTCCCGGCTGTCGGCGTCTGTGGTAAAGAATAAAATGAATAGACCACACCGGAGTACTAAATCAATCACTCAAGAGAATTGTAGCGTCAAAGGTGGCAATGGGCCTATTCTCCATACTAAAAATGTCTCCTAGAAACTACGCTGCCAAATAAGAGTGTTTTATTAATACGAACATAAACAACTGCAGTAATACTCACGTCGATACTGCCAAAGTCCTGATCAGCAAACATATCCCATTCCCCACTCTTGATAGACTTTTCCAACTTGAGGTCAGATTTCCCTTCATTTTGGATATTCTTAACTAGGTCACTGGAACCCTTCTCCGCCTTAGGATCTTTGACGTTCTTCTTGTCTTTGCTGTCACTATAATTTGGACCTGAAGCCGAATCTTTACTACTGCATACTTTGACCTCCGGAGTATCGGAACCAATTATAGTGGGAATAAGGTCTAATTTCACTTCTAATTTTGGTGGGGATGACTTCATTTGGGTATCCTCTACTTTAATGGGAGCATTGTCGCTGCCAAGCCGCTATGAAAAGAAAGAAAAATTATTAAAGGCGAAAACTTAGGGGCGAGAATTGACCAATTACAATTGAAAATGTAAAATTGCCAACAACGGTGCAGCGTTCTACACGGATACGCAATGAGACAAAGGCAGTGTTGGTAAAATTTAAGTCAAACAAAATAGATAGTAGATCATTTAAGTTAGTTTTAAGGAATACGGTAATCCTAGAGAAAGTTACAACTTTTTACACGAATTTTTGTTTCTACATCGTCTAACTGGTAAAGCAAACTGCTTGTCTTTGTGAGGCGACTTCAAGGTGTCCGCAAGCCTGTCACGAGCATATACTACACTTATCCAAGATTCAAAATCGATTTTCTCCTAAAGCAATTATTTTATGGCTTTACGAACACATTATTATCGTAACCACACTATTATGAAATGTCTTTTTTCTAAGCTACAATTTTTATTTCACGCAAAAAGCGTTTTTAAATTTTGCTTACTTAAAGAGTCCATAATACGCACGATACTGCTCGCGGACTGTGTGAGAGCGAGACAGAGCGTCTGTGAGAAGGCTCCAAGGCGACAATAGTTTAGGTTATTTCTTTTTACGGCGAAAATAAAGGTATTGAAAAAAAAAAAGGAATTGTAAGTGCCTGCTTTATAGTTCAGTTATTATGCCAAGTCTCATGATTTTATTTTAAGTATTTTTTGAATACCAGCGGTTTATTGTTCGGTTTGTGGTAACTTTTGTTTTTTTTTTCTCAAGATGAAAGTTTCGTCAAACATAGCACTTAATATTAATCCTCAACCTTAACATTTATTTACCAGTATTTTCGATATAACAGAGGACCATGCCAAGCAATTTGAGGCCCTATAGACTCTTCTGTAAGGTGTTCATGCTCGTGACTGCACGACTAGTAGTGACGACGCATACAGATCGTGCGCACACCCGACGTCTCTGGATGAAATTGTTCGAGTAACTACATAGCACAACTTCTTCAAATATCGATAAAAGTCATACGATCAGTTCCCTTTGGATATTCCTTATTAGCTCACTGGAACGCTCATCCAAACTAGTTTCATTGGCGACGTCGTCGTCGTTAGTTCCAATCATATCTTTACTTATAATCGCATCTTTACGTAATGTTCTTATCTCTGGCGTACAACAACTAGAACTTATTTGACTTGTTTTAGCCTCAATGTTTGCGTCTGGTTTTGGTGGAGGTGACTTTATTACGGTGTCGTCGATAGTAGGAGCATTCTCGCAGCAATTTTTTTCATTTCGCTTAGAAACGAAAAGAAAATACATTCAAAAAAGAAAATTATCATAAACTTGGCGCAGCATGTGTGTCATCCTGATAGAAGCTGAGTTTGTTTCTGTTCACCATTTTTTACTGATGTTAACCTTTTTCTAGGTTTCAGGAAATGTAATAAAAGAACTGACGAATATCCTATTGAGAACCTCGTCCTATTTGAAGTTTTTTAACAAACGCCATCCACCGGAATAATACCCGCATTGTTTATGGCATTGGTAGACATAAAAGAACTCGCTATGGTGCGTAATGTGGTATCTTCGTACTTTATCGTAGGTATATTCAATGCAATGTTGTTTTTCAACAAGGTGACACGGGCGAACACAGTTCCAAATTTACAGCAACTTTAGTTTTCCGACAGCCGCCCAGACGAAGTCGTGGGCAAAGCCTACATAGTAGATAATAATTTTATGAAACAAAATACAGCAAATTTTAGGGAATACAGTACCTACTTACTACTAGTGAAAACGATAAATATTAATAAGAATGTCTGATGGCGATAAACATCATGTTTCTAAAACTTCTAACTGGTCAAACAAAAAGATCAAGAGAAAACTTATTAACATTACTAGTGAGGCAACGTAGAGCCATCATTTTTACAATTAGCAATGGCGGCGATAATTCAAATACATAGCACAACTTGTTACAATCTACAAAATCATAGAACTAAACATATTTTCTAAAGAGGTGGGTTTTGATTTCAAAGTGGGCAAGTTATATTTTTAATTACTTCACTATGAGGTATACACGAGTCTCTTAACAACGGTAAGGCGTAGTTTTCAAAAACTTACGTTGCATGTCGTCTCTACAGTCACCATACTTACAATAGGGCAGTCACACGAGCACTGCATTTTCTAATCGAGACCGGATTATTTAATCGATACAGATGTCAATAGTTATTAAATAAAAGAGGTAAAAAGCTACGATAAAACATTATCATCATAATTGACATTGAGTAGAGAGACGTCCACGTCCACCGCTGGACATAGTCTCCTCCGAGCATCGCCACAACGACTTATCCAGTGTTTCTGGATCCTGCGACGCGTATTTCCAATCTATACAAGGCAATAACGCAGCCATACTGCCCGCGTATACATTGCAATGCTATTTTTTGTGAACTGGGGGAAATGGAACAGATAATCGCTAACGGAATATGAAATGGGTTAGATTAGGTTAGAACTGTGAACAACCGCGCGCGAGCCGAGCAAGCGTAGCGGCCGGTGCCACGGTAGCGGCCGGCGAGCGCTATTTCATAGTTGCTCGCAGCCAGGCAGGCTATTTAGCGCAAGGTACATTACGTTGCAAACAAGTTGGATACCAGCCATGCTATTCTGTAGACATCTCACCGTGTAAACTTGGGTGAAGTGAGCTGTCAATAGTGTCAATCCCTGTGTTATGACAGCTCACTCCACGCTCACTTCACCTTAGTTTTCACGGTGAGATGGTTACAGAATAGCGCTGCAGTTCTTGTTTTTCCAATTTGTCGCAATCTATACACGATTAGTCCGTATGCGTACTGGCACTGTATATTTTGGAATAAGGTAGTTAATTAGGTCACTACGAAGTATACTCGAGTATTTGCGTACTACTCTTGTATAGATTGGAAGACATAAGTAAAAAAGTGATTTCCAATCTATACGCGATTAGTTTCACACCTTTGCGTTCTGGTCTTGTACAGAATGGAAAGACGCTCCTGCGACCTTTACTACGTTATCGGTCCACCGTAAGACAGCGTAGTTATACAGCCCCCCAAAAGTTAGAAGGTTAAAATATTGAATAAACTGAACGTGCTAAGGTAGCCCACGAAATTCAACTTCCCTTTGCGTTTTTTGGTCTATTTACTTACATCTATCAGGTTGTATGTTATGTTCATCAAAATATGATTCACGTCAGTAACGAATGAGTTGATATTTACAGAATAATATCATTAAAATCAAGAATACAACTCTAAGTTCGCGGATCACCTTAGCTTAGAGTATCCCCCCTTTATTTATTTTTTTCCAGTGTGGTATATTATCAAATAACTTCTCCCGCTCTGGGCGGTGCGGGAGGACGCGTCCAGACTCTTACTGACCAAAACCCACCCGTGTTCCTTCAGTTGCCTGTACATTGCCAGAGGCCACGGTATAGAGTATCCCCCTTAAGTTACCTTCATAAGCAGTTCTCTTTGCTTCCGCCGCCTTTCAATGATCTGCTCCTCAGTTTCCTCATCTTCATCAGTATTAATGGATATGTTGAGTTCTTCATCGCTCGAACTAGGCACTATCTGTGCAACCTCGTTTACTGAATTCTGGAAAAACAAAAAAAAATACATTTTCATATTCAAGGACTGCTACGATTTCTGAATGCAATAACAACTGTTAAATATCTCTGACCAATTAATTTAAAAATAAGTGCCATGAGAAGAAATGGCATGTCTCATCCTCAAATTACAATTGTGTGGAGGTAGGTAATTTAGCCCGATTAAACAATAGCAACCTTCATAATTATCTATGTTCAGCTTCCAATTACAAATGATTGATTTTCTTTCTTTACCTTTCCTCGGTAATCAGACCGCGAGAATTTGTCTCGTCTGTCCATTAGACGGTCGCGGGATCTTCGCTCTCGATCCCCTAGTCTGTGGTCGCGTCGCATCTGCTGCGGCGACCGCTCACGCGACCTACGAGTGATTCTCAGGAGCTCGACTCCTCTCTCCCCACCTCTTCTCCTCATTTCTAATGATCGGCGTTCTTTTTCTCTGTCACGTTCCCTTTCTCGTTCTCTGATCTCTCTATCACGCTCCCGTCTCTTTTCTCGTTCCTTTTCTTCAATCTTTCGACGCTCCTTTTCCTTTTTGTCTCTACTCTCTCTTTCTTCTAACCGACGTTCCATTTCTTTTCTACTTTCCCTATTAATTATCTCCCTCAAATCCTCTTCTTGCCTCTTAGGTTTATATTTTTCTCTTTCCGCCGAGCGGTCTTTACTCGATTTATGTTTACTGGTCCTTTTATGCTCGTGATCCTTATCTTTTTTACGTTTCTTAAGAATTGGTGACCTAGTATCGTCATTAATACATATTACTTCACTTAATTTCCCTTCTTTCGTTTCTTCATCGCTCTTTTCGGAGTTGTAGGCGTAGAGACGAGCCTGAAGTAGCTCTTTTTGCTTCATAAGGTCCTCCAGGTTCAAGTCATCTTCTATTAGCGTCAGTTCAGGACTTGCGCAGTCTTCTTGGTAGTTTTCAGTCTCGGAGTTAGAAGATATAATCTCTAAAGTTTCTTGTTTTTCAACTTTTTCTACTGTCCTTGTATAGGTAGTTTTAGTATGAGCCTTGATTGGCGTGTCGCCATTTTTGTCTTTGGGGGCTACGACGGGTGGTCGTTTGACTTCTACAGATAGTCGTTTGACCTCCACAGATGGTCGTTTGACCTCCGCAGATGGACGTTTGACCTCCACAGATAGTCGTTTGACCTCTATAGGTGGTCGTCTGACCTCCACAGGTGGCCGCTGCCGTCCAGCCTTCTTTATCAGGTCCTCTACGTCTGACAAAGACGTCTCACTATCTTGTTTGGGGCTCTTATGTTTTTCTTTTTTGACCTTTTTCTTTTTTTTACATGCCTTATCGACAGTTTCGTCGACTACTCGTTTGTGTTTCTTGTGCTTCTTACTTTTCTTTTTCTTTTTGGTTTCGTCGTCCACACTATCACCGTTCGTAGATTTCTCCACGTCTGCTTTCTTTCTGTTAACAAAAAAAAAATGTATATACTTACTTACTATTCGCTTACTCCCCTTAGCTTCCAAGTCTTTTCCTTTCACAACATATCGAACAACTCTGCAACGTTATATTAAAACATCAGCTAAAGACAGCAGGGTAAGGATTTGTTTAAAATTAAACATAATTGTGGGTTACGATGCAACGGCGACCAAAAAGTTGGATATACATTTTACCATAAATAACACTAGTCAATAGTTCGACACCTATCGTCCGAAATAGCCACCTCATCAATACTAAATTAAAAATATATTCTTTTTTTTTTTTTTAGGGTTCCGTACCTCAAAAAGAAAAAACGGAATCCTTATAGGATCACTCGTGTGTCTGGATGGATGGATGGATGGATGGCTGGCTGGCTGGCTGTCTATCTGTCTGTCTGTTTGTCCGTCTGTCATAGCCAATTTGCGCCGAGCCTACTAGACCAATTTAGTCGAAATTTGGTACACATAATTATGTATTTCTACATGATCTCTCAATATTGTGCGCACTTATTTTTGAAGTTGGAATGCATGGAAAACATGTTTTTCAATGTGATGGTTGTCAATGTGAATGTCAGGTGATGTATTTTTCAAAGAAAAAAAATATATATATAAGCCGCGATTTGAATTGAGCATGTTCAATGTTAGTTTCTGCGCGAGAATTCGCTGTGTGTGACAGGGTACTCGTTACGAGTAGCCATTCCGCTCAGCGCGCCTGTATTGTCGAAGACTGCCAAAATTCTCGTGTAGGACTCGCTGTGTGTAACAGGCAGGCAGCGAATTGTCGCTACGAGTATTATTCGCAGCGAATACTCGCTACGATTAGGCATTCGCAGCGAGAACTCGGTGTTTGTGACAGGCTATTCGCTACGACTAGATTCATTCGCCGTGAGTTGAATTCGCTTTTAGAATTGAGCATGTTCAATTACTCGCGGCGAATTCAACTCGCCGCGAGCATTCACTGTGTGTGACAGGGCTGCGAGTAGCCATTCCGCTCAGCGCGCCGCTGTCGAAATTCGCGTGTAGAAATTGCTGTGTGTGACAGACAGGCAGCGAATAGCAGCTGTATAATTCGCAGCGAATTCACTCGCATCGAGTATTCGCTGTGTGTGAACGAGGCTTTAATGGGTGCAATCTACTATGACAAAATCAAACTGGTTGCTAATTTAATAATATAATTTGTTATTTTTTTATAACTCTGATTTTACATTCTGTGATTATTTGAACTCACACACTGACTTATTATTAGTATTGCTTGTTAAAATGTTAGGAATATCGTATAATTTTACAATGTTTGTTAATATGTGAGCACCATGTATCTATCACATAATTAATTTATCTGTCGTTGCTTCATTTTTCATTCCTTTTACCTATCGTGGTATAGTAATCTTATTCTAGATGCATCGTCTTCACATATAATTATATAAATAATGTATACAAAATATTGTAAAAACATTATAAAAGAGTAACGGTGGAGTTTCTTGCCCATTCTTCTTCATACGAAAACTACCTTTTGGAAGGGGCGACTAGAATCAATTCTATATTTTGTAAAATTGACGTTCGAAAGTGCCCATATAATTGCCTAACTGAAATAAATTGTTTGACTTTGACTATGAAGGATGGATGTGGCGAGATGTTGTCAAAACATGGTCAAAACCTCCAAGATTTATGTTTCTCAAAATCCATTGTGTAGTTTAGAACTAAGGGATCACACACACACACACACACATAAAAAGGAAAAGCGACTTTGTTGTATACCTACATATGTAATAGATTATTAGATTTAGTGCGTTGCTCGTAACCGACAAAAAGTTTAACCTTGCTTCTTTTCCAATAGGGGAACTATTCAATAAATCAATAGAAATATCTATGGTGATTGCTGGTATGCTCATAGTTGCGAGATGGCGATTTGTTTAAATCTAAGACAATTTTTTTTTTTTCTGCTTCTTTTTATACAAAACTATCACGATTTCTATTTACACATCGATTTATTATTTACATTGACAATCTCCAAATGTCAAATTTATGTCAAGAATATTTTAAAAAAAATAAGATAAACCACAAACACACAACAAAGAAGATTTTTAATAAAGAGTTTTTGCATCTTAAATTTTTAATAAAGCAATGAAACATCGTAATATGGTTTCAGAGCCGAAAGGAAAACCTGAAAATTATGGAATCCACTGTATTTCAACTTTTAAAAGCTCACTAATCATCATCAAAATTAAAATATATATATATAATAATGACTATCACAGTTTGTATAATATTTCACTTACTCTTTTCCCATTTTTCCTGAAGTTGTAGGTAGTTTTCAGGCACTAGCTGTAATACAGAGAAAAATATAATTAGTTCTTGCGACACTTGAATCTTAATATACAGGGTTATTGGTAAAACACCAATAACCTCTTAAGGGGTCATTCTACTCATCAATAGGAACACCTTTTAATATGGGACCAAACATGAAAACGCGAAAAAAAAACAGCTGTTCCCTACATTTATGTTCACACAACTCGTCAAAATGTATGGAACACCAGATTTTTCTTTCCCGATTTAAGGCTTGGAACGAAGTAAAAGTTGTTCATAATGATGAGTACAATGACCCCTTAAGAGGTTGTTGGTGTTTTACCAATAACCCTGTATAGTATACAGTTTAATTATTAATACCAGTGTTATAGCCATTAAAACACCTCACGCTTTTATCCCGTCACGATCACGACTAGTACACTGTTTGTCCACCGCACCGTGAACGGGACGTCAACGAGAAAAGAGATTACGCGGCCATAGTAAATGTTATATAATTTTTCTGTATCATGGGTGCTTTTGCGGTGCTGTTCCACATTATCAACACCCTTTTCTGTTCTGTGCGCGAGTCGAACATGCGACTTTTAGCGGAGAAATCAATTGCTCAGCAAATGCGTCAATAGAACGACCAAGTACTTAGTAAAACAAATCCACATGAAAATACTTTTTAATTGAAATTTAATTAATTTTCAACTTATACCTACTCAGATTTCAAGTAAGCCATGTATTTATTTGTAAAGAAAAGTTGCGCAAAATTGTTCCACAGACATTTAATTAAGTTTTGCTAGCAACTTGTCTCCAAAACAAAAACATGTTGTTGCAACACTAATGCGCTTATTTTGTAAACTATCAGTTCGAGGACTAATTTGTTACACTAGCGATCATAAGGAAACCTCTTTCATAATAAATACGATTTGTAGACAGATGAGTGGTCATGTAGTGATGACATCATTAATTTTATCTACGCTAATGTACTACGTATGTTGGCTTAAATCGCAAGCGCTAGATGCAGTTTTTAGCAATCTACACAAATATTTTAGCAATCTACACAAATGTTTTAAAACAACAGAAGCGACGCGGCTTTGCGTTATTATAAAAATATATTTCGCAATCAAAAGCATAGGCGACGTCGCGGTTGACCAAGTCGAAGATGGAGAGACGGAACTTTACCTCCTTCTACCAAAAGGAAAGGTGCAATGACATAGGGCAGACATGGAAAAGGGGGGCTGTGGCTTATGCCCGGCAGCGGGACATACAGACTAGATAGATAATATCTATATACAGGGTGATTGGAAGATGGGTGCAAAGCTTTAAGGTGAAGATAGTATAGACAATTTAGAACCATTTAAGCCATGGTTGTCTTAGACGAAGTCTGACCAAATTTTTTTTTTTTTAATAAGGTTTAAAAAACGTATTGTACAATTTTTTTATTTTTTCTGAGCTTTAAATTTCTGTAACAAAAATGTCTAATGACAGAAGCCTAAAACATGTTTTGCTTGATTGCTTACACATTACTTTAATTAAATAAATAAAAAATGAATTCATTTATCATTAAATTTGGCCATAATTATGCAGTTTACATTAAATTTTGAGAATTTCCGAAAAAAAACTTAAAAGTTTGGTTAAAAATATTTGGTAAGACTTCGTCTAAGACAACCATGGCTTAAATGGTTCTAAATTGTCTGTACTATCTTCGCCTTAAAGCTTTGCACCCATCTTCCAATCACCCTGTATATCAATTTAAATAGAAGCAAAAGCAACAGTGGTTTTGTTAGGATTCAGATTACTATTAAAGTATTTTACAAAATGCAGATTCTAATCGTGCACAGCAGTAAAATACATAATGAAAAGGAAATTATAACAGATTTCATGACAATCGCAATTGTAGTACAGCATTAACAGTGCGCAAATAACGCCCTTAAAGTTAGGCTTTACTTTTTTCACTATGTACTGTCATCACAGCAATTACGTTTTTTTTTTTTTTTGTTGTGGGGTTTGGTTTCCGCACTTAGTCCTACAGTGGACCATTGTGCGTGCAATTACGTATTACTCTTCAACTGTAATCCAGGATGAAAAGTAGGCTATGTCCTTCTCCAGGTCATGGTCAACCAATTGGAACCATTGTTCCAATTGCTTGTTTCCTATGGAGTCTTCTCCAAGAAAGAAAAGAAACTCGCAAGGTTACTCTTTTAAAAATAATTGGCTTTACAATGTTTTCAAATTACAGTGTTAATAGGTCCTATGGGAGGACAATGTAGGCATTTGAATAAGTACCGAATAGGTACTTAATGGTTTATTGAAATTATAAGACAGTTGCTCAAGTAAAATACTGCAACTCAAACTTAGCATTGCTTGCGTAACACACATAAAATGACAATTGATCATAATCACTTTCATTTTGACAGTTTAGCCACGTTCATTGTGTTATTTACGTTGTTCAGCAAATATTTAAACCCTATGAAGCAATGGATTAGGAATTTCTTTCAAAACCCTTGGATTGCGATTGAAAGTGTTTTATGCAATTTGGATGCTGATTACCTTAGAACAGACTTACAATTGCAGCAAGTTGTTCTTAGTGGTTTGAAAGATAATTTTGCTCATCTTATTAATACACTACAATACACCTACTAGCATTATTTGCAATAACATTATATAAAACAATTTTGATATAATTATGTTATGTATTATCTACCATTTCATATAAAAAAGTTTCACAAGACTGAAAGATGATGAATAGCACAAACCAGTCAGTAATTGTAATTGACTCTACATTGCTTGGGACAGGGTGTAGATGGGCAGATTCCATTTCTGACTGTAAACCAAACATTGTATCATATAAGCAGAACTCCAATTGAGGCTCAACTTATTTTGAATTATACCAGTATTTCCATGATTTTGCAGTGCAGTTTTTTTCACAGAGATTATAACCATACTTGCTTCTGGTTTAAAAAAAACAATATATTCTGTTTTAGTGTGCTTGTTTCAAATGTTATGTTCACAACATATTTATGTACTAAGTGGTGGTCTAGTAGCATGTTAGGAATATTGTCAAACGCATCACTGTTCTATTCATCTTTTGAGGATCTGCTCTTAGGCTCTTTGCTAAGGTTGTTTAGTAAGTACATTGCAATAGATAATGTTAAGACTTCATTATATTGTTTCAACTTACACTAGCATAGCAGCTATAGTAATTATAGGATTTATGCGGAAATGGCTTTTATGGAAAACGCTAATACACATGTCAGAGGAAGCAGAATTGTGTAGTTTCATGAACTTAACAACAACCAAAAATTAACTAAATTTTGCATTAAGCATTACAAATTCTATCGAAAAAGGACAAAACATGCTAAACGGACACTTTTGAGGTTATATTTACTGTATATTTACAATGCTATACAATTTATTAGGAAAATTTTACCAAACATACAGGGTCAGTACCTCTCAAACACAAATTATGTATTTATACGTGAAGATCCGCCGCCGGAAGCAAATATTATGTCAAGTAATATAGGAAGTCCTTTTAACAACACTTTGCACACAATCTAGAGGATTATGAAATTATTAAAGGTTTTACAGAAAATAATAAACGTGACATTACTTCTCATCAATCCACGAAGAACTTTTTTCTTTAGAGCGCGTTGTTTGTGAATTTGGCACAGGACAAGTGCTATAATGCCAGAAGTAACAAAGTATTACTATTTTTCTATATGTTACTAACACGAATATGACATTAGGTCATGGGTCATAAATCATAATATGTAAAGTAAAATAAATAGAAAATTAAATGATGAAGTTAGAATCGTCCTATAATCAAGATTGCTTTTACAAAATGTGTAAGGTGAAGTGACTGTTACATTATTTTGGAACACATGTTTACTCACAGTTTACTAACCACGAATTGCGATCAAAATCGCGACCATTACATCACTATGGGAGATTTTCATATCTGTGGTATTTACTATGTCTGTGGTCGACGAAATGACTCATCCACCCGTATTACAACTCGGGCGCAATAACTTGACACCTGGCTCGAAACTCGACTCCCCTCCCGCTAACCCGCGCGAGGCCCCGCTCTCGTCCTTCAGGACGTGAGCGGGGCCTCGCGCGGGTTAGCGGGAGGGGATTCGAGTTTCGAGCCAGGTGTCAAGTTATTGCGCCCGAGTTGTACTTGTAAATAACTGTCATAGTGCCGCCAACTGACTGAGTGGAATTTGCACCAAACCTAGACACCCCTTGGCGGATATTATTTTACTTTTAGTGGCTGGTGGTTTTGTCTCGTGGTTAATTTATTTCAGTTAGTGGAAAACAATACAATCAACCACTAAAACTATAACCATGAAAATATATTTTAATAACTTGAAAAAGTCTTGCTTTATTGTTTCTCCTCCAACAAGTCATATTTTATTTTATTTAAAATGTCGGAACTACGTGGTCCAACGATGACGTGGCAAGACTGTTCAGCATGACGAATATAGTGAAATACAAAAAATAGAGGCTTCGCCCACGTGGAGGTGAGGTCGAAAAACGGGATCTTTTTGAAAAAGAATTCCGTGGACCTACTGGGATAAAAAGTTATGTCCCTAAGGCTATGATTCATTGTGTATTGTGTAACTAACAAACATTTATACATCTCCACAAACAATATTTTATAATAACAAAGTAGAATTATGTTGATGAATAAAATTAATTTTAATTATTTAATTAATTTTATGAATAATTACTTTTATTTTCATTCTGAAATCTTCAAACTGTCCTCCAAAAAAGCCATTGAATATCCATCATAGGAAACCAAAATAACTTGGTTATCTAGTAGTTATTATGGATAACTGGTGGTTATATGAAGAACCACCGCTATTGACATTTCCAGGGTTACCTATTTTTGACAGTTTTAAATTGTTATGTAGTACATAACAATTTAAAACTGTCAAAAATCGGAATGTTTCCTAACAATTTTTCGTATAAATAGTAAAATATTGGGTTCTATATTTATATAAAAATTAAGAACATTTTTATTAGGTGTATTATATAAAACAACATTCTGGATGTGTTTTATTGCATGGTCATTGCTTTTACTTAATAAATACTATATTATCTGAATCAAAAATATTCTTTAATATTGCACAAAAGAAATTACATTGTACACAGAACTAAAAAATATGGGTGCAATAAAGCGGCTATATCGCTAAGAGCACTTTATCTTCCAGGCAACCCGCAGCACGCGTTGCATGACAACCTTCAAAACGGGTTTTCTACGGGTGTTGTCGACGGAAGAATAGAAAAAATGACAGACTGTGATTGTTTATCTGTCATTTCGTCTATTCTTCCGTCGTCAAAACCCGTTTTTATGTTGGTTATGCTAAGCGTGCAGATACAGAAGGTAAACAGAATAGTGTTATGAAGTGTACAGGAAAACTTATTCCGATAATAATAATTCCTAATCTGACTCGGACAATGACTCCGTTTCAGGATATTCTGATTCATCAGAATCGCCACCAACCTTTCGGTAAATGTCGTCAACGCATTCGAACACTTCTGAGGTTGAAGGATAAAATGAAGTAAACAAAATGGCGACGGTCAAACGATGCAGCTTTTTTTATCATGTTGGCACTAAGTGATAATGCTTTTATTTTGTATCGTTACTGTGCGTCTGCACTGGCGAAAAATTTACATAAAAACATGTTGAAATCTCTATTTTCTGTCAAACATTGTATGGAAGATTGACATTTCAACATGTTTTTATATGAATGCTTCGCCAGTGCAAACTCACAGTTATATCACTATACAAAATATCGAAAAATACGTATCTATATTATTGATTAGATAATTTTATGTTACGCACTAATTAACAAGAATAATACAAATGCAATTTTTTTACAAAAATACAATACTACGAAAAACCGGAATCATCGTAACAACACTACGATAAGAAGCTGGCCACATTATTTTTATTTTGACATTTGCACTTGACAAATTTAGTAGTGGGCTAAGCTAAAGTTACATGCTCTGTGGGCTAAGCAAAAAAAGTTGGCAGCACTGATTGTCATTAATTTGTGTACTTGTTTTTAGAATTGATACAATTTTGGTAAAATAATAGCTAAAATAATATTAACTGGTCAGAAATCGTAAAATAACGGTATTTAAATAGTAAAAGACAAGAAAGTAAGTTAAACTTAGGGTATATTCTATGTTTCCATTGATTTTTATATTTCCTATTCCATGAATATTTTAGTGAAATTGAATATTAAATTCAGCGTGCTCTATTTACAGAAATGAATACAACAAACAGAGGCCCTGTGCGGAGGTTCTGCTACGACGATGAGACTGGCGAAATTGTTACTTATGATATAAACGACGAGACTGGCGAACCGTTACTTGAAAATATGTCGCCACCCGTTATAAACATAAGAAAACCTCTTAATACCCGGGAACGCGAGGCTAAGTACATAAAGTTCCCGCGCGGCTACATGAGCAAGACAAAGAAGTTCCAATCATTAAAAGCTAATATTATTGCTGGGTCCAACCAAATCAGCCACCGCTTGCTGCTAATACCATCACTGATGATGTTCCCTGGCCTCTTCTGTGTTATTCTCATGGTACTCGAGGTATTCCTGCATGTCCGCTGCCACAAAAAGAATAAAAAGCTAGAAGACCCCAATTTGTATTACCGCAGCCCGTTCCATGTGGTTACAAGCACATTCTGCGGTGTGTGCCGTGACTGTGACACTGCTTCTAAAATTGGGCAGTTACAGGATCAGCGACGTAACCGTTATGACTACTTCAGGAGTATAGCAATCTAATTTAATTTATAGTGATAAAAGTTATAGGGTGTGGGTTTTATGTTAGCGTTGAATGAATATACCATTGCGGACACTGGCGGTGAACGACTGTTCAACCTTATTACTAAGGGCATAAGGGTGAAAAGTGGTTCACTGCCAGTGTCTGTGGTTGTACATGACAATATTTAACATAAAAATGATTTAATGATCTGCATTCAAAGAAATCTGGAATTGCATTTGGCAGTTAAGTTAACCTTGGCTAAATGCATTTAAATCAAAGTAGATAGCTAATAGAAAGTTAATACAAATATGTGATCCACAGTAGGTGATTGGTAGCAATTTATAAGGTGGAATTAAGAAGTAATAAGTGCATCTCCTGTATCAATGGTGGTTATTGTTAGAGCCATACCTCACTGGGAAGCCGTGGTGGCACAGCCAGTTCGCATTGCCAACAAAATCTATGGTTGACTGCGTAACTAAGCAGACACCAGGTGAGCAATATATAGCTTGGCTAGTTGGCAGTGCAACCAGGTGACGTCGCCATGGTGTCCCGGTGAGGTATGGCTCTTAAACATTGATTGTTTTTTAGATTTGAAAATGACTGCTGTAGTAATCTTTCAGAGTAGTACTTAGTAATCATAAATAGAGTTGTACTGGTGATAACTATAATTGGACGTAGTTAAACAGAAAGGATCCACCCAACACAGAGTTAGTTTTGAGATATTCAAGTTTTAAGATCACATTGTGTTACGTGATCGTATGACCTGCCATACATACGGGTTGGTAACGTATGGTCATAATGACATGATGCGTTGGGATTGTTTTTGTGATATTAAAGTTTTAACTACAAAGAGTGTTTTGGTATACATAACTCATTTTCGCCAATGGTGTGAGTTGGATCCTTTCTGCATAACTACATCCAAGTTATATAGTACTGCTAAGATCAATTTTCCTATTGTATATTATTGTATACCTCTGCCTAAACCATTGGGGAAAACAGGTGTGGTGTTATTATATCAATGTGGTAAAACTGGTTACAGTACAACAATACTGAAACTACAAAAACAACATTTGAATGCGCGTATTTTGCGTATGGTATGGAAGACACCAGCCCATTATACAATAACAATTACAATACAACTCGTTACTACTACTCCTTATTGTTAACGTAAATAAATGTTTTGCCGAAGAAGTACCTTGGTTCTCCTTAGCTCTTTATATTTGAGTAAGTTGTGATCCTAAATAGTAACACAGATAGCACGATTTTCTTTGTTTTTGCCAGATAAACATATATCTTTATTGTATCAAGACATACATTAAATATAACAAAAACATTACCCTCCTTCTGGGGCAGTCGGGTAAAAATATAAGAATTGGCTTTTTCGTGTGTTTTAATAATGGTGATTGAAGAGACTGATTTCTGATACACAGCAAATATATTTTTACTATAGTTACCAGTCCAAGCGGACATTTCGCCTTAGCATTTACTTTAGGTATATTGTTATTAGAACGAGACAGATTCTGTTTTTGTCTTATAAGTTATTTCTGTAAGAAAAATTTGTATTGGTGGTGGTATTATCAAGATTATATTAACATGGTGTTATACTGTTTGATTATGTGGTAATAAAGGTCGTTTTTTTTAAACAGGTTATTTTTGTTCCTTCATAGAAATTATCTCAAAGAAAAATATATAAAATGTAAATCCTTTAGGGGTATGAGTAACAGGGTGTAAAGTTACACCACCATAGAAAAGGGACGATCCTCCGACCAGACGGGTGTCGTATCTGGCGGGCAACTGCCCAGAGGTTGAAGTCGGGAGCTTGTATATATGTCCACCGCGCGGTAAACTCTAATTGCACGATGCAGGATTTGAGTGACGTCAGGATGTTGTGTGACGTCAGGTCTTTGATGCATAGTTCGCATATGGCGATGTAGATGCCGCCACAATACCAAGAGGATTCAAATGTCCAGCTGGTTGAAAATGGGATAAAAAAGAGAGTATCTTTCTCCCTAAACGTATAAATTTATTTTTACTGAATTTAAATTACTATTCATCATCATCATTTCAGTCCAAAGACGTCCACTGCTGGCCAGTGCCGGATTAAGCAAGCGCGAGGCCCGTAGCAAAAGCAAATTTTATCGACGGGCCCTTGATCTGCTATGGGCTAAGTATAAGTGGTTAAAAAAAACAATACTTACTCAATACGTTAATTTGCCATCAAATTTTAGAAATATGTCAAAAATTGTATTATATTGTGTTATTGTATGTCTGGATTGTCTTAGTCGGAAAAAAGGTTACGTATCACGTTTTTTATTTTATTTAAACGAGTGTTCGTGGAATTTCTTGCCCGTTCTTCTCCATAGGTACCTACTACGCTTTGGAATGGGCAACTAGCTTCATATTTTTGACTGATCGATTCCTTGACAGTTCAAAGGTGCCTGTAATGATTTAATTGAAATAAATGCTTTGAGTTTGAGTTTGTTTAAAAAATTACGCTCAGGTGGAGGTGGGCCTGTATGGATACGCGGGGCCCCCTTTTGCGCGGGGCCCGTAGCATTTGCTACTCTTGCTACGTGGTTAATCCGGCACTGCTGCTGGCCTCCCCCAAGCACCGCCACTTCGACCGGTTCTTTGCTTCCCGCATCCAGCGGATTCCTGCGGGATTACTAAATTATTATAATATTTATAGTCACTAAATAAAGTATTAATTAATTCAAGTCTTTATACAATATTTAAAAAAAACCTGTACGATCTCCGAGGGGTTGTTAGGTATTAGTACTGAGAGTTTATTTATGTAGTACCTAATGTTCAGGAACAAAGAATTCGGCACATTTTTTTTCAATGGGGAATTTTACGTGGTGTACCAAATAAATAAATAAAAGCGGAGATGCTTGGGGGATGCCTTTATGTCCAACAGTAAACGTCTTTCGGCTGAAATGATGATGACGATATGATGATCATATTGATGACTTGAAGTAGTTAGGTAGCTTTACTAGGAGATTGTTACATGCATTAAAACCACGGAGCACGGAGCACCCTTAAATGAGATACATAAATTATCTATTCTTTGTTATATAAAATCTAGAACAAGGTACCTACATTGGTACAGTATTCATAATCATATTTAGGTAAGTGTTATACTGGCTGGACGATCAATAAATCCCTCACACCACTTGGTTTCCAATATGAACACCCGTCCCGGAGCCCGCTCACCCGTCTCGCGGGGCTGCATTTTTAAGGACTGTTTATATTTTGTCGCCGAACTTATTTGAAAAAGTAACAAAATTATTGATAAAAATATTAGTCAATCGGGTTAGCATACCTAACACAGAACGGCACGGAAGTCCCACCGGAGAACCTCATGCGCACATAAAATAAGTTTTTTGGGGAAACCTTTTTTTTGGTCGATTATCGTTAGTGATTAATGCGTGTGTCTCCAGAACATCCAATAAAGCTGCTATTCCATTGCTGGGCACGTGTGTTTAGCTTCGATTTTTATGGGATTATCCTGGTTCGCTCACGAACCTGCTACTGACGACAGATGTAGGTACCTATACCTATGTATGATCTATTTTTTACCTAGTGTATTTGTCTACCGAGGAACCACCGTTTAAGCTGTGGCGAGAAAAGTATACATACGCATCCTGGTCAAATCGACCATCAACCAGGCAACCAACACCAACTCAACTTACAAGCCTAGCAGCGCCTCTCACATTCTATGCAGCAATGGAATAGCGTCTTAATAGAAGCACGGTGGGGATATTTTTTCCAGGCGTTAAGACAAGTGGGCGCATAAATACAATGTGAAATTTAATTCGTTTGCATCCTCTTAAGGGGTCATTGTACTCATCATTACGAACAACTTTCACTATGGGGCCAACCCTTTTTTTTTTTTTTTGAGGATGGGAAATTATCAAATAACTTCTCCCGCTCTGGGTGGAGCGGGAGGGCGTGTCAGACTTTTACTGACTAAAACCCACCCGTGTTCCTTCCGTTGCCTGTGTGCCGAGGTCGCGATATCCCTTTCAGACAAACCCGCAACCCCGGCAGGCATTGGCCCTTCCGGACCCCGTCAGTTGGTGCTGACATCTCTTTGAGGCGCGCGTGGAACACAACGCGCCGTCGACCCGGGCCTGGTCCCTATCGGACGGCGAGCTACCCATTGCTCACCGTCCGCAAGCCCGCGCCTACGGTGGCCAACCCTGAAATCGCGAAAAAAAATATCAGTCGTTCCCTACGTTCTTTTTTAAGAGTTAAGAGTTACGAACGGTAAGCGAGTAAAAGATGCCGCGTGCCGAAATTCAACATCGTTGGATCAGTTCACGAATGAATTCATTTTTGACTTTTGATTCATTTTGAGTTCAGACGAGTATCAGAGTTTCACTTCGAGTGAAAGATGCCGAATGAAAGACAAAAATGAACAAAAAGGGACATGCTGCGCTTTTTGTTATTATTTTATCTTTTTCTTTATCGCAATTGAAACATTTTCAAGTTCGCTCCGCTTGGTCTTGCACCCTTCGTTCTCTACATTCTTAGATACTTAGGTCTGAATTTGCATGCATAATAAACTCTTCTGCACATGTCGACAAAGTAAATTTTATTAATGGATAAAAAAGGCAAAAAATGTTTACTCGCATTTGCTTTTGCATCCTCGTCAAAACAACGCTTGTTTCTAGAGGCATCATCAATAACTAAAACAGATAAGCCTCAAGCCCCCCCAAGCACATAGGTACTGAGAAAACTAAAAATTATTAACAAATTTCAAAAAAGTATTTAGAAAAAACTCAAAACAATAAATTCTAATCTAAGCAAAACAATGAATATTGTTTATTTTTAGAAATAAAAATCAAATTCACCTTCGGCATTTTACAAATCGGCGAGCGATTGCACTTCTTTGTCACTTTTGTGACAATGAAGAATCGTAAGCACGATTTTACGACGACACATCGATCGGTTATGTTCGCCGAGCCGTGCATAGAAAGAAGAAAAGAAAGAAAAAGTATTTATTCTGCACAAAATAAACGCACATTACAAAATAAAAACAAAATACATAACCTCTTTACTAATTATCCATATAAAATATCAAAAGCCTCGATCATCATCGAGCATCGATTGCCTCAACCATCCGAACAGAGCTACGTCGGCGGCGGGTCAATGTCAAGGCTATGAAAATTTGGCAGCAAACAGCCAAACAAAGAGGTCAAAGTACGCGAGCCTATCATTCGTCACAGTGCCCTACATCGCCGAAACGGCATTAAGGTGACGGATGTGATGTTGGGCTTGTCGCAAACTATGACCCACCTAACCTTGTCGCTGTGCCTCAAACCCTACAATTAAAGTGACCTGTGCGCTACCACCGAACACGCCGTGGACTTGGCGAAGTCTGGGGTAAACAAAACATGTGCCAACGACTCGAAGAAATAGAATATCTACATCAAACATGCGCTTAGGGGGACGTTATGACCCGCTATGGGGGTGTATCGATCTGGTATTTTGTTGGGGTGCGCATCGGTAGCTCTAACCCCTACAGGCAAAGTGGGTCAAGTTCAAGGCCATCAGGGTTAGATAGCCCATCTGATATAAAAAAACGGTAAAGACCGAGTCGAACTCACCCACCTTACTTTTGAAAAGAAAAACAAATTTCATCTCATTTCATCCGACAACAATCATTCTTGGCGTCTGAAATATAAGGCTTGGGAAATAAGACTTTTTGGCGGAAAAAAATCCCGTGAAGATTGCTCACGGATTATCTTTGTACAATGAAAATTACCCATAAGAATGAAAATTAAAATACGTCATCCTCAAGATGACGATTGACTTGTTACGAACGCGGACCCGACGGCTAGGATCGTTATCAGCGCGATAAGGGACTGCGAACAATCGCGCTGATATCGATCCTAGCTGAGGCGGGCCGAGCAGTAATCCTATATAAGTGGGTTTGTCGGGCGAAGTGGTGCACTCGACGCTTGACGTGTCAACACGTCGGGTCCGGGTTAGCAACAAGTCAATCGTCATCCTGAGGGTGCATCGTTGAAAGGTGAAACATGTGTCGATTTCTTACAGGGTTCTATATGACTCCTTAAGAACAGTTAAGCGGATTAGGTTACTAAATATACGTCGTCTATTGTATTTTATAATGGATTTCCGCAAAGTCACGCCTCGCCTGGGTCAATTAATTATCAATGAAAATTGCAAAAAAAGAATGTGAAAAAGCAGTGTAAAAATATAGATAGTTTATTTTTTGTTCCTTTGTCATGAAACAGTTTACAAAACTATGAGCAGACAAGTTGTAGGATGATCGACACTATTAGGATTTATTAAGCAGTCAGTCTTATTTTCCTAGGCATTCATAGCCACAGCATATTCAGAAGAGTCTGAAACGTCCTTAACGGGTTGCTACATGCACACATAGGTATCTAACTTTGTTTAAAAGTGCACTTGCGCAGAAGTCCGACGTGCAGCAATAGAGGGACCCTTTTCCCGGCGGCTCCAGCGGTGATCGGTCGCGTCCGGCGCTGTTGCAGCCGCCTCTCACCCTTTGCTGTCGCATACCAGCACTTCCGAGGGAGGAGAACACGGTGTAGAGCCAGTGATGTTTGGGGGTAAGTAAAATTGTGTTTTCATCGTTTTTCACGTAGGTTTCGCGTCAAGTGGGGTGTATGTTACGTAAAGGTCTCGTTCAATGTCTCTCATTATAAGCTAATTAGTCGGGAAGGTTTTTTTATCTGTTGTTGAGGGTCAAAAATATGTCAACAACAATTAGGGAGTGTTGGCTGCGGATAACGCTTTTTAGTTATTACGTAAGTTATACATCAATGGTGCGACAGGGGAAGCGGTGGGGCGAGGGGAGAGTCCTTGCGGTCGCCATCTTGTTAAAGTGCCTGATTTCTGACGTATTTTAATCGAGTTTAACTTATTATTCTATCGGTTAGATTAGCTAGCGCATTCGCTCGCGCGAATTCCGATACGAGGCTGCGCGACGCGCGCCGCCGCCGCCTCCGCCGCGCCATTGCAATTTGCAGACGATAGGAATTGATTTCGAAAAATCATTTGTTGGTACATCTTTAGGCCCTCTAAGCAAATATTCAAAATTATATGCTATGCGACATGCTGTGCTGCTAATCTGCGATATGCTGTGCTTTGTCTGTCAGTTAGTCTCTTAACTGTTTTCAATACTTATGTAATTGTAAATTTGATCAAATACACGTACATAACAGGCTATATCGATAGATATCGAGGTTCACCATCGCCTTGCCTCTGATTATAATTATAATGTACGTCTTTGACATTGTGGGTACGAATAGAACACACCCTTAAGATATTATGAGACCACTAGTAGGTTATGTAAATGGGATGGGCAGTAACATGCTCCCAAGTTTATAGTTTATGCCAAGTGTGGTGTTATAATTTGACAATATAATTGTCACTAGTAGGTTATGTAAATGGGATGGGCAGTAACATGCTCCCAAGTTTATAGTTTATGCCAAGTGTGGTGTTATAATTTGACAATTATAACACCACACTTGGCATAAAATATAAACAGAAGTGACCTTCTAGACGGCTTTTTCATAGACGGCCATCCATTTCCGATAGTACGATGTACGGACGATGTGATTTTAAGACTACTGTTTTTAAATTACAGGGATGGAGGTGAAGGCGGTGACGGCTCGTTACCGGCCTCCTGAAGGCGCAGTGAAGAACATCAACACTCAGACGGGAATGCTACTGAAGGATCCCTGGGCCAGCTTGTGCTACCGTCGCCACGTCTTCACCACTGGGAACGATCCCTGACAGAGGCTCATTTCTTTAGGATTTTTTTCACCACAGACCCTCCGATACTGCTTTCCCTACGATCCCGGCAATCGACTAACGGACTTTCTGAAATTGCACTTGACTTTATTTTACTCTTTTTTACTGTTTTTTGTGGTGGTGGGCCACCACAAAAAACTGTCATAAATACTACACAAATTTGACATTAATTTCCATTTGTTTAGATTTATTAACTTATACTCGTATAAACAATGAACTCCACCTCCTTTGGAGGTACCTAAAAATTCAATTTTTGAAAAAAATACTTTGAAAAGTGGGTTTACGTAGGTATGGTTTATATACTCTAAATAAATGGATAGGTGCAATGGCAAACGGCCAGTATCAATTGAACAACTTATTTCAATAATTTGGCAGTATATTTTGATAATGTATATTTTTTGGCGATGTAAAATTTAGCTCATTAAATCCTTTACGATATTTAAAGTACCTAATTTATATTAGTTTAGTTTTTATTAAGTCTTGATTAGGCATTTTCTTTACTTTATTTGTTTTTTGTAAAAAATATTTTGAATGTATTAGTTTAGTTTTTATTAAGTTTTGATTAGGCATTTTCTTTACTTTATTTGTTTTTTGTAAAAAATATTTTGAATGTAGTCTATGTTGTCAAAATTGTTATTTTGTAGTCTGATTGAAGCTAGTAGATGAAGTATTTTTCCTGAACGAGGGAAAATTCCTTCAGGCAGTCAAAGTACTAGGCAATCTTCGATCCCATACCACTGCCATTAGGTATGGTTTTAATTTTAGGTACGAAAAAAAAATCTTGACACTTAATGTTTTCTTTACCTACTCCTTAATGTACACCAGAGAAAACTTAAATTATTTTTATATACTATGTACTTTTTGGAAACATATTTTTGAATAAAATATTTAGGCCTTTAATTTGTATTTCGTACTTACCACCTTGTCCGGGTTTTAGTATGTAATTAAAATTAAGTTACTTTGTCTCGGCAGGCATTATTAAACTTAACTTAGATAATGAATGCCATAACATCGGCGGAGCTCGGTTTCTAATACTTAATAATATCTAGTGCCATAACATCTCAGCACGATGTATCTGATATAATCTGAATCTAATGTGAATATATTGTAACCTGACCTAACCTACTAATAGCATAGGATCCGAAGAGGAACGACCTGCACCTATCTGTTTAATGGATGAAAAGTATTTTAAATGAAATTTAGTATGTTAGAAAATATATCCCGAGTGGGTTGGCTAAAAATATCCTGGCCAGACTGTGATTAAAAAAAACAAAATTGACTTTTTAAATATTGCAATTGAAAGAGCTTCTCAAGGACAACCTTTGCTAGTAACTCGACTTTTGCCAATTGTTTGTCAATTTAGAGTTATTGACCTTAATCAGTGACTACTTGGCCACCTAAGTTTAGGAATGTTCTTGGTGCCCAATAGCCATAAGTGATATATCAATGGATAGTGCTTTTTAAGAGAAATTTTTGTCACTAAAACGAATTAATCGTCAAACGGATGAGTGCAATTTTATAAGAAGAGCCATTTTTGTATTTTTTATTAATCACAGTCTGGCTAGGAATTTTTTATTTTGTATTATATAATTCCAGAGCACAGGTGTGAGTACTATGTACTAAAGAGCTACCATTTACCGGGAAACACTTTTTTTTATTGACTTGAATGTGCCCTGGCGGCTGTGAGTATGTCATGCTCACTCAAATGTCTCGCTGATGGTGGCGCGTGTGTTGGATCATTTAGCTCCCTTCAAAATGGTTGAGCTGAATGGTGCTGATCCATACGTCATGTTCGTGAACGGGCGCCGTCAGTTGGGACTGGTCAACTCTTAGCGGCCATGGCTGATTTTTAATTTTTTAATTGTTCTTTGTTTTTATCTTTGTATTACGGACGCTTCTAACGTGCACGTCTTTCTACATTGTTCTCACATGTATAATTTCAACATGAATGATGTAACCAATACTTTGTAACAATTTATTTTATTTAAAAGAGTGTCCGTGGAGTTTCTTGCCCATTCTTCTCCATAGGTACCTACTACGCTTTGGAATGGGCAACTAGCTTCATATTTTTGACTGACCGATTCCTTGACAATTCAAAAGTGCCTGTAATGGTTTGATTGAAATAAATGATTTGAGTTTGAGTTTGAGTTTTGAGTTTAGCCATCCCACTTGAGATATATTTTTAAACATACTAAAGGTATAAACTACTTTTCATTCATTAAACTGATGGGTGAAGGTCGTTCCTCTGCGGATCTTAGACTATTAACCTTAAGCTAATAATTATATTAATTAAATGTCGGAGTTTGTATTAATAAGATTGATATTATATTAAACACGCGGGTTTGTATTGTAGTTATAAAATTATGTGTACAATTATATATAAGTATTTTAGGATTAAGACGTTGAGATTGGTATAATAATAAACACGCGGGATTATATTTAAATTGTATTTTAATAATGTGTATTCTGAATTTCCGAATTCGAAATGAGCTATGCTCGAACGAATTGTGAAATTTAAGCCCGACAGAACCTCAATCAAAACTAGTTTCAAACAAACAAATGGGTTCAAAGTAGTTTTAAGTAATGCATTATTATTATTAATTTCTAGTGTTTTAATATTAAAGAAGCGGGATTACATTAAATTAAGATAGTTATTAATTATGTGTATTTTGGATTGTGACAGCGAGATTGGTATATAATAATAAACACGCGGGACAAGATATTGTGTTTTTTGTGAATTATACCCAATTTAAACAAATTCTGTTGGTTATAATGTCTTGTTTTAAGCATTTGATGGACTGTTTTCATGGACAGTATGTAAATAAATATGTTTCATGGAACGTTTAATAACTATCAGAGTGAGGCAAGACTGGCTCTTAAGACGCGGGATTGTATGGTTTTTATAAGAGCAATGATCCTGTGAACGCAGTTGGATTGAGTTTTTCGTAAGGACTTGAAAGTATTAGGGTCCCCACATGCTTAAACTGTTAAATATTAACTGCATGTAGCATATAAAAATAATATTCTGTAAATAGGATATCTGAAACAAAAAGGTCACATGAAAAAAAAAAGTTACATGAGTTCGGCGTTTCCTATCTTACTACTCTGAGAAGAAAGGCCGAAACAAACTCAGATGTCACAGTTTCTTTTAAAGTCCAGACATAAATCTTGGTCAGATCTTATCAAGACCATGTAGATTGATTAGTGTCTGAAATGGTCTTTTGAGGAAAGAATCACATAGATTTGAGTGGACCTGCCCCGTCAGTACAAGCATTTGTCAGTAATCGTGGAGTTCAACAACTCGACGAACAATACCAAAGAAAGAACATTTGGGTAGACCGCATCAATTACTCAAACTGCCAGACCATCATTAAAACTAACTGAGAAAGGGGATTGGCATGTAATGGCCTTAAGATAAACAAATGTCGAGAGTATCTCCAGTTCCATTTCAGCTTCATTTATTCCGGAGTATTTAAATACCGCTGGTTGCGAGAAGCACTGAACCGTTAGGAATAGCGATGCTTGGGGCAGACCTATGCCCAGCAGCGGATGTATTTCGGCTGAAATTATGAATTTAAAACATAATGCCATGGATATTGTCTTATCTCTCATGTACCTATTCGTTTTTGCTCCTCGATGTTCATTAAGTTCAAAGAGTATGGCTCCTGTCATATTCATAATGACGTATATCAATGAATACTACAAATAGCATGGACTTTGTATATTGTATGTAGTATACTCGAGCAAACAAAGTACCTATCGGTATATGAGCGTAGCTGCTACGCCGTATCAGCTACGCCGTAGCAGCTACGCCTTAGCTACTCGCAGGCAGTATAATGTTTTGCCAAATTATTGTACTTATCGAATATATTTTATCAGAGGTAACAATGATCCCAATAGTAAGCAACTCTATGCCAATCTCAAATAATTTGAGGAGTGGGCAGAATGATGAGGATGCGTAGCTACGCCGTAGCTGCTCGTAGGCCGTCAATGTAGTAAGTTTCAGCTTACTAGCTGAAACAAATTGAATCGTCATAATAAAATGAACAGAGCTCCTGCTCTGTTGAGTTTGAACAACTAATGCAGATGATAATACTACAATAGGGGTGATGACAACATTTTTTGAAGTGAGACTTCTATTTAGGGAATTAGGATTTTTTCTGTCACGAAAAAGCGTTACGGCCGCGTGGAGGGGGTAGACAATACATCGCGTGGTGAGAGGCGGCAGCGGCGGAGGTAGAGAATAGGTTGGAATCTCAAGTTTTTATATCATATTTTAGTTACCATAAGCCGATTGTATCTCTCATTGATTATAACGCAGATGAGCCGAATGAAGATTGATGACGAAAGATGTGCATTTGTTAATGTTCCTTTGTATGTGTATAATTTTAGAGTAGACTATGATATATAATTTTTTTTACATATCCAGGGGGCCAGAGCCAAATAAATTAGGGCTGAGTAAGTAGCAGATGACCCCACCTATCCACCATTTTCGTATGTTCAACGTTCTGCCAAACACCCTGTATTATGTTTTTTTCAATTTATTATGAATGTTTAATGTTGCGATTCTAAGTATTTGCATCAGATACCTATTAATAAGATATTAATTTGCACACCTCATTAGGTTATAATACAATGTACCTTTTATACCTGTAACACCTTTTTAACATGTATTATACAAATAAATTATTTGATTTGATTTGATTTGAAATAATAAAAAAAAAGGTTTTGATCTATGAAGTTTTGATATTTTTTGGTAAGTACATGTTACATAATTCATAATGGAATATTGTTGAAGATGCAATGTACAAATAATACACTCGAGAGCAATGAATCCGGGTCACTTAAAGAATCCTAAAAATCTCGGAAACTAAAAATGCTAGGTTAATGCAATAAATTGTATGTAATAGACAATGTAATACTCCTTAAATGAAAGTAAAAAATATATGAGTCACCATACATTTTATTAACACAAAATTACATAAAGAAAAACACTGCTGATCTCTCCTTAAAACAAAAATAGGAAACATGAAATTTTTGAACTTTATTACGATTT
This sequence comes from Agrochola circellaris, assembly GCA_914767755.1. Lineage (NCBI taxonomy): Eukaryota > Metazoa > Arthropoda > Insecta > Lepidoptera > Noctuidae > Agrochola > Agrochola circellaris. The sequence continues at coordinate 5,478,585 of OU611840.1, forward strand.
TCTTGAATTTTAATACTTCGTATTGCCTCCTCGTGCTTCCATTACTGCGTTTACGCGGTTTGGCATGCTGTACACCAAGTTCCTTATACGATTTTGGGGAATATTCTCCCATTCCTCTGTGAGAGCAATTTTGAGCTCACGAAGCGTGATTGGGGGAGGGTTTCGTTGTTTGTTGCATTAACCTATCATTTTTAGTTTCCGAGATTTTTAACATTCTTTAAGTGACCCGGATTCATTGCTCTCGAGTGTATTTATTTTCTAAATCTATTTAGCTACCGTGACGACATCAATTTCTCAGCTTTAATATTTATTTTAAAAACATTTTTAATGAGGCTTATGCGCTTTTTAACATTTATTTGAACGGAGTTTTACCCAGTTTAATTGTCTATTGAATTAACTATTGCCGTGAACTGTTGGTGTTAAAGTAAATAAATGTCGCGAACATTTATGTGTTTCATTTCATCATGTTTGTTGACCAATGTGTGTTGAAAAATGTGTTATAAATTGTTTCTCGAACAAAGAGAATACAGTACGACACAACTTTGATGTAGCATCGGCGAAATTCGTAAAACCGGTCACCCCCCGAACTGAGTGCACCTTTAAAGTCACCAATCTTTATTACTGCTTGAGGTGAAAATTATCTTTACGAAAACGCAAAATATGTTAATTTACAAATTTATGCTACATCTAAATTGTGTCGTACCCAATGGAATACGGCGTAGCTGCTACGCCCAAATTCGAGAGCCTTTAATTGTTGATATAGATAAACGAGAATTCTATGTCGAATTCAATAAGATTGGGATGCGCGGGAACAACAATGATTACGAGCTGCTACGGCATAACTGCTATGGCATAGGTGCCATGATTTAGCTGCCATGGCGTAGCTGCTACGGCGTAGATCCTATGTCATAGCTGCTCGTAGACCGTAATTGTAATAAATTATTTTAGCGAAGTTTTTTCATTTTATATGGCTTTAGTTAAATGAGCTATGGACGCCAAGTATTTTTGGAACTTCCTTAACGCGGTTTACGGTAGGAATTGACTGGTTGAATTCGTCATGTAAGGAAAAAGCGTTATGCTCCCATGCGACTTTCTCTCTCCCTCTTTCTGTTATATACGAGTGTGTGTGCGTGCAAGTATCGCGTACGGAACTACGTTCTTTTTTTTCTCGTCGGTCGTCACTGCAGATTCCTAAGGATTTTGGCGTTTATCTGATATTGGCAGAGGTATTCCATAAATGCGACTAAATGCTAACCACTTGTCCAGTACTCGGACCAAATAAAAAAGATTGGTCTGGGGTCCAGTTGATGTCATTCAGCTGAAATGCCATGTTAAGTTTTAAGTTTTTCTTGGTCGCATGCGACCAGTTTGGTCGTCGTTAAAATAGTGGACTTAACTGAACTTTGATTGTTTTAGTCGATTTCTTAGTTTTTGCACCGACCTTAAAATATCGAGTAGGCTCGATAACTCGATCTTGAATTATTAGAACAAACAAATATTTTACCAAAATTTTGGTTATTTAGTCGAGTTTAATGTCAGCCAGTGTTGACACAAGTTAAAACTCCAAAGGATGGATGCAGTGATCAATACAATGCAGGACGTCCTGTTATCATCACTAAGTGCACTTGTGCTAAATTAATAAGCTCCGTGATCTCCAAATAATATTTCTTCGTAAGTTGCTTGAATTGAATACGACATGTAAATCATACAGATAACAATATGTATCTATAATAGTTTCTTTGTTCTGCGGACATCCACAGAAAGTAAAACACTTGTTGAAATCTTATCAAACGTCAGTCTAACGTCAAACTCCAAACATAAATATCGTGTTCAACAGTTGTTCAGTGTAAACAACTGTTGAATACGGTTTATTTTTGTGATCTGCGTCGCTCATAGATGCACGCTCTGCCTTCCTCGTGGACCAGTGAATGGTTTATTAACATTTAACTTGTTACTTATTACAGGGACCCAAGATGGCTTCGGATGCTGATACCTTTGGTCGCCTCGACCACTTTAGAACTCGGGAAGCTGAGCAGTACCTTGGAGGACTGGAACCTGATGATGACGAAGAGGAAGTGGATTTGAATGGACTTTGTCGCTACGTAATGGCCCTGGCCCGTATCTTCCCACTGTGGCAGGTCGCAGAATACTTGTTCCCTGCGCTTCTGTACGCTTCTGTTATCAACGCTACAATCATATTTATAGTTTTTATGCTCCAGAACATTATCTAAATTCTCATTTTGTTTTTGTATTGAAACAAAAACCGACTGTAAATTTTGTACGATTTATCATGATGAGACTTTAAAATTACTAATCTGTTATTTCTTGAATGATTTAAAATAAAATACTTAATACTTAATTTGAATTTTCAAAAAACTATTTTTATTATATTTCATAATAAAAAAGTCTTGACATGAATTTGACTAAAATCACTTTGCTAACTGACAAGCCTGCTCGATGCACAATTTAGTCAAATAGGGGTACTCCAATGAGCCACAATACGACTGAGAATCTACATCTTGTCTCACCTCTTGTCTTGCTCTCTCTGCAATAACACCTGCAATATAAATAACCAAGGCCAATGCAGTAGCTCATATAAAAAATTAAATCATCGATACGAAGAAAAAGATAATACTTCTTTGCTTCAATCAAGAATGTTCTCTTCTTCTTCTTTTCGTGTGGTTAGTGACTAACCTGGTGTCAGAGTTTTAAAGCCCCCATGGCGAGCCTCTGACTTGGCGTCAGATGCCATCGAGAAATATCTCTAAGGCATGCCGGTTTCCTAACGATGTTTTCCTTCACCGTTTTTGAAGCAAGTGATAATTATACAATACGCACATGAATGCGAAAAGTCAGAGGTGTGGTCTTGGGTTCGAACTCGAGACCTATGACTTAAAAGTCAGACGGTCACACCACTAGGCTATCACTGCGACAGAAGAATGTTCTCTTAACATTCTTGATCGAAGTATATGTGTGCCAGTTCTCCTTAAATTATAATTTACTGACAAAATATGTCACGGGTGCTGTTCAAATCAAGTGAAAGATCTGAGATACATTGGGTAACACAAATGTTGTCGCTAAGGTTAGGTAAGGTTGAATGTACTCGGTCAGAACAATGCTCGTAGAAAGTAAATTGTATTGTTTTAACTGAACCTTCTCGTTTTAGCAGAGGTCATAATGTTTCACGAATGAACCGGAGTCACAGGTGCTGGCGTTCCACCTCACAAAGGACGAGGATTTCTTCCTTCATTTATTGGAAAGGCAACACAAGAAAAAGTTAATGTTTCAAGTATTCCGGCCGAAGCCCCACAGATAGGATGTTGCTTGGTTAGCGTAGCTCGAACAAGTCTCACATTAGCCACACAGCATGGCACCAACCGCGTGTGGCCAATGCAATAGAAAAGCTTTCGTGGGTTTAATGGGAGCATAAATCACCATGCATGCAGCGAAGCACTAAGCGAAGCGCCTACCTGTGTGGTTTCAACCCAAGGCTAGGTTAGGTTTCAGTAAGAGTCTGACAGACCCCTCCGCCCGCCCCAGGGAGGACATCCATGAGGATTTTCCACCCCAGAACAACAAAAAAAAAACGGCTGGCTGCTACGCCGTAGACCAGCTACGGCGTAGGCTGTAATTTTATGTTGCTAAACATGCAAACAAACATAATACATACATCACAATGCCCGCCGTGAATGACAATCTGCTGAAAATGCATTCATGTGGCTTCAAATACAATCGACCAAAATAAAACTCTTATAATAAGTTAATATTCTTAGTATTATTTTTTGCAGAACTTTTTTAGCTCTTCCAAGGGAGGTTACTCAAAAAGAGCAAAACAACAGGGTCTTTATGAAAGGTTTTCAGGTCCCATCAAATTGACAAATAGCATGCAAATGCAATCGACTAAAATAAATAAAACTCTGCTAGAGTAATTTATTGTTTAGGCTTTTGCCTAGTTCAACCATCTCATCTGCTTACTCTAATAAAACTATTGTTAATGTCCTCACGAAATTATATACATATGCGTAGCATACTTCATTATAAAATACTAAACAAATCGACTATTTTTTTAAACACTAATCGTCTTATTACAAGACGTGATCTAGCTTGAGCCCACGCCTAAACCTTCTTGTCCTTTATTTTAAGTTGAACTTTTTTCCGACCGCGATAAAGTTCCTAATACTAAATTGACAACTTAAACTCAGATTTACCGTTACATTTTGTAATTAGAACTGTTACTACGTCGGAAAAAAAATCGAAATTGAAAAATGTTGCCTAAAATAAGGCCGAATTGATATAAAACATCTAACTATGGAGTAATGATTAGATCCTTTAAATCAATCCGGTATTTCAGTAGAGAATCCGAATCTTTAAATTAAATTTGGAAGGAATAATTGTAAGCCCAATCTTAACCAGCTAGTCTTGATTTGAGTTCGGATACGATGTGAGGGAACAGGGGGAACATACATCAACAAATCGACTAAAACAATCAAATCTCGACTAAAATCATCAATAAAATTGTTCTAATAGTCTACGAACATTTAAAACATACAAATTACAAGCATTTAATAACAAAATACTCGTAAACAGTACTTTATCTTATTTATGAAAAATATTTATATCTTTAAAACGATAATCAATAATTAGGCAGAGATTTGTCTACTTTAGTCGATTTTTATGTTCTAGAGAAAAATCTGATCAAAACCTGCACTGCGGAGAAGGGTGCAATATCGGATCGATACTTTGAGGGGCGTCACTCCATTGTCAGTCTCCTTGCGAGCAGGTGATTTATTACCGCTACTGTGCAACTGAGACTTTTTTGGTAAGTAGAACTCTTTCATAATCTTAGCCTTGTTTATGTATACGGTGGAGCATATGGTGGAGATCTGCCCAGATTGGGCGGAGCACCGCCGTGTCCTCACGGAGGCGATCGGCGGCGGCGATCTCTCGCGTCCGGCCCTGGTTCAGGCCATGGTCCGGAGCGAGAGTGCATGGGAGGCCGTCACCTCCTTCTGCGAAGCAGTAATGCTCGCGATGGAGGAGGCGGAGCGCGCGAGGGAGAGGCAAGAGACGCGCCCTCGCGCCCCTAGTCGCCGCAGGAGACGCCCCGGGCGTCGGGAGTCGCGAGCCGACTTCCGGCCACCGTAGGCGCGGGCTTGCGGACGGTGAGCAATGGGTAGCTCACCGTCCGATAAGGACCACGCCCGGGTCGACGGCGCGTTGTGTTCCACGCGCGCCTCAAAGAGATGTCAGCACCAACTGACGGGGTCCGGAAGGGCCAATGCCTGCCGGGGTTGCGGGTTTGTCCGAAAGAGATATCGCGACCCCAGCACACAGGCAACGGAAGGAACACGGGTGGGTTTTAGTCAGTAAAAGTCTGACACGCCCTCCCGCTCCGCCCAGAGCGGGAGAAGTTATTAGATAATTTCCCACGCTCAAAAAAAAAAAAAAAGCCTTGTTTATGTCCTTATTGTTTCTTTTTTTATGTATAAAAAAAAATGTATTCTTAATTTAATTTAATTAATTATGTATTCAGAGCATGTGTACTCGATAATGTGTAAGCTTACTTATTATAAGTTATGGGATATTATTTAAGTTTTTAATTTTGTAAAAGATAGGTGTAATGTATCTCGTTGGTAACATTTAAATAAATAAATGTCCTTAATAGTTTGCAGAGCAATAGGATAATGTTCAGAGATTTTACTCCGACTTGGTGACATCTTCCTTTGTCTTTATGGCCAACCTTTGGTGGCTTCAATTATCAATATTACGTAATTACAAATAAATAAAATTAAAGTGTCTGTTTGTAAAGCTCCGTACAGACTAGCGCGACGTGACAGAGCGACGCGACACCGGTTATTGTTATTCCGTAAACTTTTCTTACAAATTATACTGTTCGAATCGCGTCGCGCCGTCGCGTCGCGCTGGTCTGCACGAGCCTTAATGCCAAAATAACAGCTTTTTATTAAATGCGTATGAAAGTGTATACGGATTTGTAACAAAAACAAAAAAAAAATAGTTGCTGTCTGTTTGTTCCGGCTAATCTTCAAAACGGGTGGACCGAGGTTATTATTATTTTATTTTTTTCTAACATGAACTTCCACCAGGCTCGGGCCCTTGATTTGGCGGTTCAGCTCAAGATTAGGGGGGCAACGTGGCTTAAATAAGTCGCAAGTTCCAAAACATCAGAAATGTCACGATTTAATATGATTTAGGAGAGGGGGGGTTCGTGACACCTCCCTCTCCTCGCCGACCGCATTTGACTTGCGTTGACATTTGACATTATTCGTAGTTATAACATAATCTATCTCGTAAAATATTAAGTTAAAGTTAAATTGCTTAATCTCCTATTAGGCTAGATTGTAATCCATTACTACTTTAGTCTTTATTAAAAGAGAAAAAAATATTACTTGCGTATAGGTATGACTATCGCGTTGCTCATGCAAAATAAGTCGTGTAATCCCTGCCTTCCAAGTAGACCAGCTAGATAATTGTTAACATTGCTTCTAACTCTTTACAGGTGTGCAGCGAAATCAAATCTTGGTGGAAATGTCATCCGATCTCGACTCGTCCCTTCGTTTCCTGGCCAAGTTGGACGGCGCGGTGGTTTTCAACTACCAGGACTATAGATACCTGCGTCGCCTCGGGTTTCGTGGACCTAATGCCTTGCAGGGGCATTTCCGTATTGTAGAACAAGGCCAACGGGCTAACTAAACCGGTTCCATATAGTTGCACCTCTAGGGTGCATCTGCTAGTAATGTTTTTCTGCAAAACCTTCCCTATACCCAATGATCCGCGAATATCTGTATGTTTGGTATTTATATTATTTTTTCAAATTATAATGTGTTCAGTTCTACGGTGTTTTAAATAAACAAAATGGAAAATCTATTTTTTTTAATTTTTTTTTTGTATAATGTGTTGGTTATTTTAAAATGTAAGCCTGTTCTACTTGTAATACTTTTTAATGATTTTTTTAACATTAATGTTGTTCTTCTTCACTAAACTGCTTTGTGAACCTACAATAAATGTATTTAAAAAAAAGATTTTCTTCTTCTTACACACTCAGAGATCACATTCAAGACAATCACACACACCATGTAGCATCCGAGTATTTAAATGAAGCATACACATGATAATTATATTATACTGTCCAATCTTCCACTCTTTGGGCTATATCTATCTTGTCTTCAAGGTAGGATAAGCCAATCGATGACATGAATAAAGTATAATCTTCTTGAATATTCTAGTGGCGTAGCCGCTACGCCGTAGCAGCGTACTACGTCGTAGGCAACTGATCTTTGTTTGATTGTTTTTGTAATTGTTTCAATTAATTAAATGGTTGCAATAATTATTGATATAGAGGTTCTCTAGAGAACCTACCTGGTTTATTGTTTAGCATGGGTTACCGTAGCATACGTAGCAACTCGTAGGCCGTAATTACAGATTATAGTACACACTACTACAAACTTCTTTATGAAGTTATCAATGTATGTGATATATGGCTGATAACCAACCATAAATATCATAAATATGCATCCCGTATACAGGATGATGGGTGGGTGTAGCCATATCAATAGTAAAGAAATTGTATCGAAGCCTTATTTTATCTATGGTAATGAAATAAATGAGCGATATTATATTACACACATTCTGTGATTCTAATAAAACTTTGACTTTTAAATTGATTTATTAAGGTGTGTTCACACATTGGTAGCCTTAGGTTGACCTATTCACTTGGGAAATCGCCTGCTAAAAAACGATCTGCTAAAATTGTATCGTTCTAAAATTTCTTGCTGAAAATATGCAAAAGCATATAAAAAAAACGATCAAATCCTGACAAAAACTACAAAAAATTGTGTTGTGAAGTGATACTTCTTCGTGCTGACCGTCCGCCCAATTTTCTTATTTCGATTCAAAAGTTACATTCAGCCTAATCACAATAAAATCGAGCTTAGCTAAAAAGAGAAGAAACTAAATAAAAACAATAATTAAACTTACTAAATTAATTATGATATTATTATAATTATGAAGTCAAAGAAATGATGGATGAACTGTGTGGAACATGATTCAAAATTCAAAAGTCATTTATACATGCTAGGCTGAGAATCAGCACTTTTCGAACGTCAAATGTTGTCGTCGTCGGCGCGTGAGTCGTCAAAGATGATATGGATATAAACTACCGAGATGACGACTAATAGGGAAGTATGGAAGAAAAATACATGTTGCACTGACCCCAAATAAAATGAAAAATATGAAATACTAAATTATTTTTTCCGTTGATAAAATCAATTCTGTGCATGCATAAATATTCATCACAACTACGGAACGCTTCACTGTGCGTGGGTCACACGCCCTTGGCCGGTTTTTTATGGGTATTTTGTTGGGAACATACAATTAAAAAAACCAATTTATAATACTCAAGTAAACGAATGGAAACAATAACTACCAAACTCGGATAACTAACATAAAATATTGACATGTTGTATTGTGTTTATAGAATACCCAATTTATAGAAGTCATGTATACAAACTAATATTAGCCTACCAAAAATACGTACTCGGCATTCGGGACCAAACTCAGAACTTTATTTAAAATAAAATTCACAAGAAATTAAAATAATTTTGAACAGTGAGCGCATTCCGAATTCAAATTTTGAATATAGAAACAAATCGGCGCGAAATTCAATTGAATTCACCTATCCTGTCTGTTGTGTCTGTGACACTGTTACACGATTTTATTATAATATATCCGAAAACGATTAAAATTACATTAGATAAACATAATTAATTCTTATATTTAATGCTTATGGAATTTAATATTTAAAACAATTTTATTTCACTTTCCAAGAATCTACGGATTTCTGACATTACTAGTCGAGATTAATCTTGAAATTTAAATAAAATCGCTTAGCGTTATCGATTTCGCACATTATTACCTACTATAAAAGAAAAAAACCATGTTCGGCGATTTTGAACACAAATTGTGTAGTGGTTATGATTAATGAGTTATTGAACCTGTTTTGTAAGTTACGTTAACATTTGGGAATTTTCTTGTTGTTTATAAATTTATAATACATTTGATCATATTTGTCATATTATAAATCGTATAGCTGTGTGTGATATTTGTGAAAAATATAAATAAGCACGATTTGTGCGCAACTTTGGATTTCCGATGAATGTCACTGGATGTTACGCCCGCTACGGGAATTCCCCGCAGACGCGAGACGGTGTACCGACCGCGTTATCGACTTATGCCTTTCATTAGTCACTAACCCGCCTGCGGGGCCTAACTAAGACTAATGAAAATCAATCAAGACCAAGATCCGCTAAAATCATATAATGATTTGAACTTAATGACTCATTTAGTCATTAAGTTCAAAACAATATATGATTTTAGCGGATCTTGATTGTTTTAGTCGATTTGTTTATGGACATTAGGTATCCTATGCATGTGATATGTTTCATTTATTAGTATTTTTTTTTCGGTTTGAAGTAATTAAATTTTGAAACATTTTGATGTAATAAAAAGCGACGGATGACTTTAGATGAGTAGACAGATTGGTAAGTAAAAATTTGCTCGGTTGTCCATTATATGTCAAAGTCAAATCATTTATTTCAAATAGGCCCTTGTAGGGCACTTTAGAACGTCAAAGTTTACAAAAAATTGAATTGATTCTAGTCGCCCCTTCCAAAAGGTAGTTTTCGTAATAGAAGAATGGGCAAGAAACTCCACCGTTACTCTTTTAAAAAGTGTTATAATATTTTGTATATGTAGGTACATTAGTTACATACTTTTATGTGAAAACGATGCACCTAAAAAATAAAAAAAATAAATGTAATTATCACGTAAGTACCAGTCTAGGTAGGTCAAATATATAAACAAGAAGGTTCCTGTTCTTAGAACAAGGCTTTGGTCACAACTTAATCGCTCATTAATGCTGCTGTTGTGCAACAAAACGTGAGGCTATCGCGCGGTTACGTCAGACGAGTTTGAACGTTATTGCTTACCTAATAAAGTTCACAATCACCACGAAAGTACACGAAGGCGTGACGGTGCGGCAATATTTATTGTTTTCCCGTCAGATCCTGAGTAATCACGAACTGCTTTATGTTCTCGGTGAATTCTAAAACAATAAATAATTTTACCTCAACTCACGAAATTAGTCGATTTTCGTAACGAGAATTGATGCAAGTATATCCTCAGCTTTCAAACGCCGTCAGTGTGGTCATGTATTAAAACTGCAGCGGGGATCAATCGATAATCGGAGCCAACGCCATTCTTTAGTCGCATCGTGTTGTGGTCAGATCGCTAAGATATCCTAGTGACTATCGATACCTAATCTCTTTTTTTATATTTTACGCTATTTTAGTGACAGTGTTTTTCGAGACGAACTTTTGGTAAGTGGTAATCATAGTGTCACATCGTAGATAAATTTGTTAAAATTGAATCTTCTTCATTTCGTGTGGTTATTGACTAACCTGTATCAGAGTTTTAAAGCCGCACATGGGCCTCGGGGACTATCTCTCAGGCCTGCCGGTTTCGTCATGATGTTTTAGTAATATTTAATAATGTACCGTATGTGTAAAGAAATTTATTTCTCAGAAATTGCAAGGATTTCACTTACTTGCGAACATTTTTGGAACTTAAAATATAGTATTATAAAAATGTTAAAACATACAAACCATAAGTAGGTAAGAATTTTTTCTTTTTAGCAAATAATTTTTTAAATAACATTTCATACGCAAAAGTTTTTTCAATCCACCCGCATTATAAATAATTAGCATGATCGAAAATATTCCAGAAAAGCAGGAGATGGCGGACCGCGGTTCAGATCCAGATCCCACCTACTTTGTGCATACCTCAAATAAACAGTATTTGTTTATAAATAAAAAAAAAATATTTTAGTTGCACAGTTGCTAGTTGTTTAGTTTTAGTTTGACAAATAGTTCAAAGTACATTTTTCACATTAACATTAGAATCATTTTGAAGCATATTGCTAATCCATTGCTTCATATGTTCGAAAAATTTGACTGCTCAACAACGTAAATAACGCAATGAATGTTGAACGGTCAAAATGGAAACAGATTGTGCTTGATCGTGCAGTTAGGGTGTCGGTGCTACAATAAAGCAACGTTCAGTACAAGTCTATTTATGATAGTTAAGTTTGATCATGTAGAAAGTGTACGAAAGTTTTTGTCTGGGTGTATGTTGCGTCTATTAAATGAGTTCAAACGCATGATGAAAAGTCAAAAAGGTATGTAATTAACCTAGAAACGTGGTATTTGGAGCACAAACAGGTAATTATATAAAAACAATGAATGTTATATGAGCGGGTTACGAGCGTGGCGTACCTACGGACTCGCGATCTTTCGTCCACTGTCGGTAGGTCCGCCCGACGGGGCACGATCTTAATTATTTGCGGACTCCAAACTAATTTATTTATGTAAACGAATTATTAGTACCTATAATTTAATAAAAAAAATATTACAAGCAATCATCATTCTCCTGCCAATAATAAATGCTAGTAATATAACAAGGTGCTCAGCGTAAGCCAGCTACACAAAAAATTAAAAAATTTACTTCGCGTAGGTGCGTAAGTCAACCTGTGAGATTTTCAGCTGTGAGTGCCCTAATAATTAAAGTCCTCCAGCTAGTAAACAAAACAATATCAGAACACATTATTTAGGCATACTAAATGGGCATACAATAATGAATAATACCCTGCACCATAGGCATTATGATGAATGGCTCATCGTTTCGGCTCGCTACGTGTCTCTGCTTGGGCGCACCGTGTGATGCTCCACATCGGTGTCACTGCGGCGAAGCTGTCGACAGTCTCGGGCACCATGGCCTGTCCTGCTGCAGAAGCGTAGGTTGCATAGCTCGGCACGCCAGCATCAACCCTTGTCACCGTTGGCGCTGGCATAACAGCGGTATTAGAACCAAACGGGTACGTTACGATGGGCAGACCAGACGGCATGACATTGTTGCCTTGGAAGGTGGGTAGGCCTCTATTGTGTGATGCAAACTGTGTTGACACCCTTGCGCCATCTCACGTTCCTAGCACGGTGGGATGTGCTGGCGCCGCTGCTGCGGCTGTTGTGACCCTCAAGCGGCGCAATACTGTACCTTATGGGTAACTACATACAGTTTTGAGCCTCTTGGGGTTGAAACGCTCGGGTCATGGGGCCCGAGTGCGCGTCTCCTTTTTAAGAACATTTGTCGCCAACTGGTCGACACTTCACGTGATCAGAGGTTAGTCTGGCTCGTTCTTCGGCCAAAGAATTAGCATTGCCATTCAACGTGGCAATGCTGCCAGTCTTCTGGGCGCATTTCCGGATGACAGCGATGCGTTCGTCCGCATCGCTGTCATCCGGAAACTGTCCTTTTAGTTTTGTATTTATTTTAGTTGTATTAAATATTGTAACAAATATATCAACAAGAAAAATTAAACAGAACGAATAATAAAGTAATTAAAGGTTCGCGCTAGAATCTTTTCGCTAATGTTTTGTGCCTACAATATGTTCTTGTGTTGTTAAGAAAAACTTCGGGTAACAGTTGGCCATCTTGATGCGTACCGCCGCGCGCCCTAAACAAAACGATGCGCCGGCCATGTTGAAGTAGGCGGCGCTTGCGCAGGCATCGCGACATCACCTTATTTAAGACGTAGTGATGGCGTGATCTCGTGTCGAGGTCTCACCGCTCATAAGCGAAAGCAGTTGTCGTAGCAAATATGGTCGCCGCTGTAACCTGTTTACCGCTTCGGAAAATCAGGCGTGATGAAGTAAATTTTTATATTGTAGTCCTAATAGAGAAAATACTGAAATGTTTCAGGTACCTGTAGTACCTGAAACATTTCAGTATTTTCTCTAGGACTTACCATCATTTCAGCCGTAGGATTGAATGCCACAAAAAAGATGTTTTTCTTATGACGTCATAAGAAAAAAAATCTATTCTTCGTTCGATATTCACAAGAGAGAAATCTCTTGTGAATATCATATTCTTGTGACTACTCATTCATTTCAGCCGAAAGACGTCCACTGCTGGGCATAGACCTCCCCCATATAGGGGGTTTGCCATAATCGCCACGCTTGGCTGTCGGGTTGGCGACCGCAGTATGGTGTTAAAACGCATAGAGAACGCTGCTGCTCATTCTCTAGTGAGACCCTTAGTCGCCTTTTACGACACCCACGGGAAGAAATGGGATGGTACTATTCTTTACGTCCGGCACCACGCGGAACTACTGCTAAAATAAAATTGTATTTTGCCTTACTGCCTTCCTCATGCAAATATAATGCAAGCAATACCTTTGCCCCAAGAAATCTGCGAACAAACTGTTCACATTTAGCTTGTTACTTGTTACAGGTGAACGGAATTGAGAAGTAAATCTAGAGCCCATCAAAATGGGTTATGATCCTAAGTCGTTGAATATTCTGGAACCTTTCCGTGACCCTTTGGCACATATAGAAGTAGTCGGCCGGGGATTGCGGCTGCGGCCGCTGCGGCCGCTGCATCCTCTGCACCCACTGTATCGGTACAATCCGTACAACGCTGAGCAGCGTAACTTTATACGTAATATTGCCAATTGGGCTTGGTAATACAAGCTATCTGTTGTATTATACCAGCAGCATGGTTGATAAACCATGCTCACCCCAATTCAACACACGATCAATAACAATCTGTTTCATTTTGACAGTTCAACAACATTCATTGTGTTATTAACGTTGTTAGGCAGACACATTTTTCGAACATAATGAAGCAATGGATTAGCAATATCCTTAAAATGATTCAGATTATGATTGGTCGTGTGTTAAGAAATTAGGGTACTGATTCGATCTTTATTTTGCTCGTCAGTGTTTGTGCTGTGATTCATGCTTGTTTTATATAGAAATACCTAAGTATCTGTTAAGTTTGATGATGGTGGTTGATCATGTCATAAAACAACTACATGTTAAGTTGTTTTAATTTAATACTTAGGTTATCATAATTATTTGAGATTATGTTAATCTTGTTTTTGAATATTATTTTTGTTACTGAAGTTTCTTATTACATAAGTGTGAATATGTTTATTTACACAGTAAATTAAAACATTTTCTTTTTTCTTATATAATTTGGTAAATGGGAGGGTAGAAAAAACACAATAGATTTAGGCTATTATATTGTTACAAATTAGTTAGGTACCTGATATTTGAAAAAATATGTATATTTTTTAAATAATTAAAAAAAAATATTATATTATATGATCCTTTATAAAGTATCTAATATTTTGTACATCGTGTTTCTATTTGTACTTCGTCAAAATTATTAGCTTTGATGTGTTCTTAAATAAATGTGTATGATTAAGTTACTGACTTTTATTTTAGAACAATTACAACCATTAAATTAACCCATGTTGTTTTCTCTCAATAATTAGGAATCGCATACACTTATGATGGATTTCGTAAATACCTAATGACTATATGACACTGAGGCAGATAGTCAGCAGCATATTTTTAAGTATAAGCAGTGCCTACTAAACAACCACAAACTGAACCTATCTAGCCTTACTGGCTGCAAAGTGAGCATTGCACTTATAAATATTGTCTTTCACCACTTTATTAAGTTATACAAAGCCTAAAAAAGTCCTCAGTGAAGAAAGTAAGTATGCCTGCAATAAACGTAGGTATCCCTTAATTCAATATGAAATATTTCTATGAGTTAATTGCTAATTAATAGTAACACCTATGAAGTCAAGTTCCACACACTGCATTCATTTGTAAATATTTCTACCTAGGATAATTTATTTAATAGTCAGGCGCTTTGTCTACAAAATTCTCTTATTTCACGACTTCTTCAAAACAAAGTTACCTACATTTATTACAACACGAATTATTCAAGGTATTCAAATTGAAAATGACAAACAAAGGAAGAATCAAGCTTACTCGTAACAAAAGAGTCACGCTCACGGCTCTTGTGGCTTATATGTTACCGTGTTCCATCTGTTGAGTACATTCACGACAGTGTCAAGGCGTGTTTTTCTGTGTTTCATTTGTTGCTATGAAGTTAAAGACACAGTGTCTTGACGTGTTTCCCGTGTTCCATCTGTTGCTATGTCTATTTATTTATTTATTTATTTATTTATATATACTTTATTGTACACCAGATTATACATTACATAAAGAAAAAGTAATACACTATAAAATATACAATGGGCGGCCTTATCGCTTACTGCGATCTCTTACAGGCAACCTTGTCTACTCACTTAGCAACAGATGTGGTGGTTAGAAGGGCGATTTTTTCGATCGGTTCATTACCCCATCACGTGTTTCACCCCGCGTGATATTCACCATTTGAGGAAAACGTGACGGATTATTTCCAAACGTTTCAGAGGGGGTACACAAATACATCTTTATATTCCAAGATTCCTCCGTGCCTTGGAAAGCACGTTCAGTCGTTGGTTTTGGAAACTGAAACAGTTTTGGAATATTTACCCCTAATTGCGTTAAATAGGGGTCAACGTTTGTATGGAAATCCGTAATTTTTAATGTTGTAGGTATAAAATTAAACATTTAGAAGTGACCCTGAATATTTTTTCCGTTTTTGGACATTCCACCCATAAATTAAAGGGGGTTAAATAGGGTTTGAAAGTTTGTCTGGAAGTATGTTTGAAGAGTTCTATACTTTGTTGTCTCCGAAGTTCTTCATCAGATCCTCACTAAATTCATATGAGACCACACTGAAAGTATGTTCTTTCAAATGAAAAAAGAATAATCCAATGGAATGAAACTAGATGTTTACGTAATTTCTCCAATTGTACTAGCAATTGATGCGAGGCAATAATTGCTGCAAAAATTTCACATGTGAGCACCGCTTCAGTCTGTGTCCAGAAAATGTAATAACTTTCTTCTTTATTCTTTTTTAGAGCTTATTTTCCAATGCACTTCTACTAACAGAGACCTTAAGTGGTTTTAGGGCAACCCTGGGCAGGACGGTTGCACATTATTTACCATCAAAGAAGTTCATATCTAACCAGTTTGGAAACAAAATCCCGTGAACAAAATGACCACATATGTTACCGGCCCGGTTCTATAACTGCCGAGCGCTGCAAGCAGGAATAATCCTTACGGTGGTTAGTTTTGAACTTCTTTGATGTTACTTAGTTGGAGCTCCCACAACTGTGGAGTTTCTTGCCGGTTTTTTCCATAGGAAAGTACCACTTGAAACCGAGCACTTAGCTTCTGACGTTTCACAAATGCCCATGTAGGTTTACGGAAAAATGTTTTGAATTTACATTTGAATTTAAATACATATAATAACAATAATACCAGCCTGTTACTGTCCCACTGCAGAGCAAAGGACTCTTCTCATACAGAGAAGGCACGAGCATTGATCACCACGCTTGCTCAAGACGGGTGGGTGATTTCAGACTTATATATTATAACTATAAGTTCAGGTTTCCTCAGTTTTCCTTCACCGATGTCAGTAATGTCCAAGATAAACTCAGAAAGTACATATAAATTGTAAAAGTGACATTGGTACTTGCCCGGATTTGAACAACCTCGTGCATGAGAGGCGAGGCCTTAACCACTGGGCCATCACGACATTTTTTATCAAAAAATACATATACAATACTTTAAAGTCGTACAGTTGCTGCCCTTTGTTATATTCATTAGAGACTCATTGAAATTCAATTCACGCAACATTGAAAATATCTACTTTTCCTGAAGGTGTAAGAGTTAGTTGTTTGTAAATACAATAATGATAACTGTTTTAATTCGATCGCGCTTTGTAACTTCATTTGGGAATAATTTGCACCTTAAAAGATGCAGTTTTCAACTCTCCTCAAACCTTTGTCTCTATCAATATTACAGTGATCTGATTCTGCCTGATTCGGGGACCACGTCTCATGTCTGAAGTGTGGTGTCTTCTCCATAACGATGGCAGTCAGCTATTATTTAATGTCATATGTAGACACTTGCCAACACAACCATTTCAAGTGAATACCTGTAATTCAGGGCGCGAATACCGAAAGCAATCCTGACAGTAGGCACCTGAAAAAAACGGCGCATTTTTACAACCATGTTTAGACTGTTTAGAATAAAAACAGTGAACGTTGGTTTAGATACAAGTAAATCAATACAACAAAACTATTTTCTCCCCTCGCTCCATGCATGCATTATTTTGCTGCCTCCCTCTCTCTCGACTTGCTTTCTCTTTTTCTCTTATAGGATCTTGTGATCTACAAAGGGTTTTCCTTGCATGCACATTGTAGATTTTCGACCGATATTTGGTCGAAGAAATACTAAACTGGCCTTTCTATTGAATCATGAGCTAATTCCCAATCACCGTACCTACTCCCAGGTGTTCACTAGTGCAGCTGCAGGCAGGGCTGTCCTGCTACTGCAGTCTATTAAATATTTTTGGTAAGTCCAAGGAGAATTCTTGTGGCTTCAATAATTTTTCAATAAGTTGTAGAAGTTTAGGTATCCTTGGGGCACTTTGTCACTAATCAATACATGGCCCAAATAAATTCTCACGACTGCGCACAAGGGGTGCTGCTTTTTCGGAAGCACCCCAACGGTTTCCGACCAAGGTGGTGCATTATCACAATTGTGGTGGCAAAGTGCTGGTGTCTTTAACAAAAACAATTATGTTATATATAAAAAATATCTACGTAAAATATTATTATAGGTATAAGTTCCGTAACTTCTCCAATTATGAAATTATGTAAGTAATCTATATTATTTATTTATCTGCTCATTTGTCTTGCGAACAGTGTAAATCGATATGATAAAATGTGTAATTTTATTAACTGTTTACGTTACAGTTAAATACAAAATAAGTATTATATTATAAAAACTTATTTGTGTACGTACGTATTTTATTAATTCATTAATTTAGGTATTTGTTTGTTATTATATAAATGTAAGAGAACTTGGGGTGCATCTACGGTGCGCAGTTATGGTGTAGTGTGGTGGGGTCGTGGGAGCACAATGAAACACCTTGTGACACCATTCACATTTAATTAAATTTTGTAAAAGGTACATTCAACATAACACTTAAATATTGAAACGTTTATGAATATAATGATAAATAGGTATACACTGAATCATAATTATTAAGAGTATTGAATTATATTATAAAATATGTACTTGCAAATAAAAAAATAAAAAAATTACAATTTATTTTAGTTCTTTCCTGCAATTTGTTGTAAGTGGTCAATTTTGTAACTTTTGCATGTAAGCTCCCTTTTTATAACGTACAAAAATATTGCAAGTTAATAGATATTATTCACGCGAAATTATAAATCGAAGGCGATTGTAATTTATTTAGCTAAATAGGCCTCAACCTACTTTATGTTCAGCGCTAATCTTTGCCCATGCAAATGCAATAACTCCAATGGTTAGGTCTATTACTATTGCTTTGCGACCATCACCCAGAAAGTCATAACATGCCTGTTATTTTATCCTCAGAACTGATAAATGATAACAAATCCACAGACACAGCAAAAATATTACTAATTATACGTAATAATAAACAAGAAAATTCCCATTGACTTGACCTCATTTCTTAGAATTTTTATACCAAAATAGATCTTATACCCAATTAGTTAGGAGGTTACTCCCACATTTATAATACTTTTTTGTTTCCAAAATCTTATTTTTCTATAAAAAAAATAATCTAAGTGAATTAAATAACCTAATACAGTTAAGTTTATACGAATCTCTAAAACGTTACTTACTTTAGAAAAAAAATGGATTAAGAACGACAAATTACTTTTTAATATCTAGTATGTTATGTTATTTTAAATAAAATTTTTGGTACAGGAAAACTTATTCATGCAAATCAGGAATAAATAGTACAGTCAGCTTATGAAAACTTTGATTACTTTTGCACATTGTCACATTAAACTTTATTAGTTTATTTAACTTCTGTTTGTTCATCACTTGGACAGGTATTCTAAACTAGTAGTACCTGCTTTCAATTTGATAATACCTATTATGAATCAGTCAATACTTTTCAATATTTACCAACTTGATGGTTAAAAAAGTCTTGCAATTCATTTCGTAGGCTCTGCTCTTACCAAAGTACATGACATGTACTTTGGTACGGATCACCTGGGTCTCTTAAGACATTGTCTTAAGAGACCCAGGTGATCCGTAACTCAGGACTTTCCTACCTCAGACAAATCTCTCTATTTAAGATTGTGCAGTGCCTGATGTTGAAATAAATAAAGATGTATGATAATGATTTTAACGTCGGCATTTGTGTTGATTAATATGACAAGTATTGATGTAAAGTCAAGGTTAGCATAGGCAGATAGTACC
Source organism: Agrochola circellaris (assembly GCA_914767755.1). Taxonomy (NCBI): domain Eukaryota; kingdom Metazoa; phylum Arthropoda; class Insecta; order Lepidoptera; family Noctuidae; genus Agrochola; species Agrochola circellaris. The sequence continues at coordinate 5,497,889 of OU611840.1, forward strand.
TGTTTTCAATTAGATAACATACGACGCATTCAAGGATACTGAATGAGATATAATAGAAGTTTTATTGTTATAACGCCTATGGGCGTTTAGTGTCCCTGAAAGTGCTAATGAGGACTTATGAAATGAAGAATTAAAGCCTGATATCGTATGAAACTGTAATACATTAGCAATTAAAGTGAATGATTGGTACCCTCGACGGTAGCCACGCTGAGTGTTCTGTCTTGGAGGCAGCGCAAGGCCGTGTCGTGGCGGCCTTCCTCGACGTCCCGCATGGCCGCGACCACCGCCCCGGGAGCTCGCACCACCAGGCTCACCACTATTCGCGGCTGGTCCCCCACTCCGTCACACACAGAGATCAGCTGCCGCCTCGGTGTGCAGTTCCTGTGGTGATGCGATGGTTGACGACGCGCTAGCATTTCGACTGCTACTTTCACCTGTAAATTATATAAGCTAAATGTTAACCAAATCAACCTATCATAATCAGACTAACGTTTCCACTGCTGGGACACAGGTGGGCCCAGTGCGGGTTGGAAAATCACTTTTTCAACTTCTCAATGTAAAAACCGGGGAAAGAGAACAGACCGAATCACTAGGGGCCGACCTACATATATTTATAAATAATTTACAGTTTCACTCCCACAACAATTAGCCTAAACTTATGCACTGACTCGTAAAATTCTATAAGGGAACTTTGGAAATAACGTTTAAAAAAAACAAAGAATTTAAGTAGCTCGAATATTTATCACGCATAAAAATATTGACAACAAAAAACACCGCTAACGTTTGCTAATTTTTTTATCACGATAACTGCATCGGGGGTGCTAAAACGATTGCAGAGTTGACAGAGAATTTCACTTACCTGAGTAAGGCAACAACTGAATTTACAGCTTGACACAAGAAACCAATATTAGTCAAAACTCCGTTTTCTGACGAAGGTGTCCGCCATACGGCACGGGAGCTTATTTGCAATCATCGACCGGTTTGCTGGCCCCTTGTGCGCAAGTGCAGTTTCCAACCCCAGTTTATATCTACTTACTTATTTGTGCACCTTGATGACTAGTAGGTACACCTTTTAAATTATTTCATGCATTTAAATATCCCTGAATAAATCTGTTAAATCAAAGGGTGATAAAAATATTAATACTTAGATTCAAATTCCTCTTCGTGCTAAATCTTTTTTTTACCATAACGGGGAGCTCATCATCGGGGGAGCCTTCATCTCACCTGTGGTAAGTTATGATAAGGCCGAACCTGGGAACTCTGGATCTGAGCCAGGTGGTCTTCCTAGACCACAGAGGCGGTTAAAAAGGTTTAAAAGGTCTAAGCATAGTGTAACGATAATCTTTTATTATTCGTAGATAATCACCCACCTTGGCAAAGTATTTTATTGTGTTTGGGTGGCTAACAGCTAACAATACAAAAGTAATAGTAAGGTAATTCACGACAAGCCCAAGGTTAGCAATAAAGTAGGTATAGTATTTATTGGTGACTGTAAGTTTTTTAGGTTATGCTCACACGCCCTTGAACTGTTACCTACATAATTGCGTAACACACTTTCAGTCACAATCCGAGTATTTTGAAGGATATTGATAATCCATTGCTTCATAGGTTCGAAGAATTCGTCTGCTCAACAACGTAAATGAATCAATGAACGTTGGTGAACTGACAAAACTAAAACCAATTGCGATCAATTGTCATTTTATGTGAGTAACGTAATCACCCCGCTGTACGATATTTTAATTTACCTGTGTCGGAATCATACGGCATATCACGGAGCGTTTTATACAATTATTGCTAATGCTCCATCGTCATGGTTAACTAAAACAATAGACAAAATGACAGATAAACAATCACAATCCGTCATTTTGTCTGTTCTTCCATCGACAAAACCAGTGTCTACAGTGGTCATGCTACGCGTGCTTGAAGCATGAAATGTTGCTGGTAACAGTGTTACGCTGTTTTTACGAAACGAAGAATTAATAAGGAAATATAAATCATTTGCAGTGTCAATTATCTACCGAAAGACGATCAATAAATTTTTCTCAAATTAGAGGTTAAAATTTATAATCTTTAAGATTTACGCTCAGACCAAATAAAAAACCAAGACAGAGCGCTGCGAACAATACTGTGAAGCATGCCAAAACTACACCGCCGCTCTGTGCATACACGCTCACACGCACACATTTACAACCTTTTACAATGACAGTAAAATCAAACTACACCACACAAAGTGCACACATTTTTACGAAACTGGCTTCACTTCACTGTTGACAGCACTCTGTCTTGGTTTTTTATTTGGTCTGAAGATTTACATAAATCCCTACTGTCATGTTTCTAAGTATAATAAAACGTTATAAACCTATAATTGTTATGTGACTGCCGCAGTCTTGTAATTAAGTAATAGAATTGGCCTAAAATGTCATGATTTCATGAAATATTCACACAATAACGTAATTTTTATTAAGGGAGCTGTATTGATGATTATAATTAAAAAAATACTTGTTACGATCGTGAATCATGTATTGATCAACATAATTACCTAACCTGATAGGTACTGGAAATTGCATTAAAAAACACCTAAGGGAATTTGAATTTCGCGGTTTATCCTGGAGCTAAGTGCAATATCTACGGATCAATAACTTAATTTGCAAAAGAAGGGTTTTAGGCTGGCTGATGGAACTTATCTACTTAGGTACTTAGCAACAAACCGAAAACATTTTCAAATCATACATACACCATTGTTTTTTTAAATGCATAACTTATGTCGATACTTAACCCTTAGGCTATTAGCCGTTATTACGCTCGTAAGGTCTTTCACGCTTGCCGACAAATGGAGCTTACTGATTGGGCGGTCAAACACCGCCGTAGTATGCTTCGTTGGCTCCTCAAGCGTGGGCGAAATAACCGAACTCACTCCTAATATATATATTTCACTCACAACTGCCTGCGGCGTTAGTATCGGTTTTCGCCACATACGCAAACAGAAATGTCTGTAAAGATATGGAGCTAGATGTTACTATTATCGCAACGGAAGTGACGTAGCGTCGTCCATCGCTGTAATGGCGGGCTACGGAAATTATAACCTCCTGACTGATTCTTCTACCTTGGTACCAAAACTCTGTATGTTCGAGAAGACGGAACGTGGCGTTCGTGCGTTACGTGCTAGAACATTGCAACTTGACTACGGGTACCAGGATAGCATAAGTTCACAACACGTCCACCCACTCCACGTATGAGTAGACTTAGTGCCGATTTCACCAACTAAACTGAACGCGATAAGCACTTCAAAAACGCGTTCATGAGCTGTCAGTGTCGCACAGATCGACATGGATGACAATCAGGCTTTTAATCAAATAAATATACTTACTGCAGTAACCATCAGCAACCATTGATTCCCAACAGTAGCCAGCTCTGCTTTGCCTAGCAGCAATCCTGGTCTTCCTCCAAGTCCAAAGACCGAGGTTCTAGACATCACTAGATCCATTTAAATACCAAGAAAAATACCAGTGTTTTACAACACAATAAAACTTTCACAACATTTTATTAATTTTATTCGCTGCGTTGCATTGATTATTGTATTATTAAATATTTGGTTATAATATTGTTGATTAAATAGTTACTTAGAAAATGAAAATAATTAAACTATAAGAACTTAGTCAGAGCTTCAAAAGAGAGACAGTAAAACTTGGGCCACTAGCCTTTGTGCACAAGGCAGCTTAGAATATATTGTAACAATCCATTTGATGCTTTATGACAGATCTCCAAATTAAAAAGTACACAGAGTGAAAATACTAAAATAGTCAACAACAAACAGTAACTTAATTCAAATAAGAACGGATGAAACAACAGCTCAGACCAGATGAATTCAAAATTATTCTATGATTATTACATGGAGTATAATATGTATCGTCGTCATTTAAGCTGCGCCTGGTCGAGAGTTTTGTATCAAGACATCTTAGGCACGTATTACAGAACGTCACTCAAGACTCAAGCATTACTTAAAACTAGTTTCAACCAATCAAAGGGCCTTAAACGAGTTTTAAGTAATGCTTGAGTTTCGAGTGAGGTTCTGTAATACGGGCCTTAGACTGACATTATAGTCTTGTCGGGATCGAAGTGCGGACGCAAATACTCCAGCCCGTATTCGTTAGTGTTGTCTCCGTGAGGACGCAGGTCACTAAACGAAGCAGATAATACGAAGTTGCAGAACTTCAAGTCGTTTTCGCCGTTTATCAGATCGGCGATCAGCTTCTGCAGATCGTCGATAGTGTAGATTTCCTGGCACGGTGGCCACGGCTCGCTTCGGTGGTTGGTGGTCGGTTCCATTTCTGTAATAGAAAAATTTTGAAACCGTCAGTAGATGAAGTTTATAGAAAGGTCAAACGATCATGTACTGAATGACCTTGTTTATGTCTCGTGAAATTGGCAAGGGCACTGGGGTTGTCAGCGAGGGTTGGTTAGAAAAACTTGTTAAACAGATTTGTAGCTGTCACCCCAATACTGCCTGGAGGTCACAAGGGGAGCGTAATGGCGTCGTAAGTGAAAGTTGATGTATTTTTATAACATCATTCAGCTTTCCATTTATCGCCAGTTGAACGTAGATTTATCAGGAGGTCGTGGCTAAGTAATAACAGGCGCACGGGTCGATCCATCAGGTTAAGCTACGCTTGCCGGGGTTGGTCCGCGGATGGGTGATCATCTTTACATACCGATACTCTTCCGTGCCTCGGAAAGCACGTTAAGCCACTGGTCCCGACTATCATTCGTGGAACTTTGACAGTCGTTACGGGCCCGAAAGTCTGACAACCAGTCTTACCAAGGGGTATCGTATTACCCAGTTACTGGTTTGCGGAGGTTAAATAGGCAGTCGCTCCATGTAAAATACTGGTATTCAGCCGCATCCAGTTAGACTGGAAGCCGACCTCAACATATATGGGAAAAGGCCAGGCAGATTGATTGATTGAACGTAGATTTATGTGGTTTAAATATATCCAATCGCCCATATTACGTAATTGTTGAACGCCATCTCCTGACGGCGGAAGCTACGCAGTTGCCTTATCATTGAAATTGATGGCTAAGCCCGCAAATCAATAGTTAACCGTGGTTCCACTTACTTTATGTCTTCTCGTAGGCTTAAAACGCAGTCTCGACAAGCGAACAGGATTTTTTCTCAACTGTTGATGTGCAGACGCGACACTTCCTGTATATTTGAGTCGTTTAATTGATTTATTTCGTCCCTAAAACGTGGTAAAGACTAGGCTAAAAATTTAGTCGAGTAGCGAGTATTTTAGTAACCACGGTGTAAATTCAGCACATAATTCTAGATCCCAAAACGCCCACCACACCAAACATCAAAATTACATAAGACAGTCCCCCAACACGCCCACCCTTCACCACTTCCTAGTGCGTTGGCTGGGAAGAAGAAGTGGCGCAACAAGCTAATAAATCTGTTGTACACATGCGACAGTGGCAACTCCGGTACTCTTACTATTAATGAGGACGCCCTATTTATTACTAACTTAAGCATCGCTTAAACGGGGCCAATCCCCGAGATAATCCACTAAGCTAATCCAATAATCATCATCATCATAATTTCACAACCTCAAAAATTTGCTTTAAATATTAATAGTTTAAAAAACACTAAAAAACACGCTTTTACGTGCACCTATAGGCGTATTCAGACCTAGAAATCGTGGTCAAAGTTCATTACAAGACCTTTCTAACAAGTCCAAACACGGCTATGATACGACATTTCATCATGGAATGCTAGTGCCTATCTTCCGGCTTCATCATCAGACCTTGAAACCTAATCATGGTCAACGTTCATTACAAGACCTTTCTAACAAGTCCAAACACGGCTATGATACGATCATCCATCATGAAGTTCCAGTTCATATCTTCCGGTTGCACCATCAGATCAGCTCGACAGTACCATGTTATTGTATTGTCATCAAAATCACATACAACTGCCAATTTTCATAACGCTACGATCTTTAGAAGATGGTTAAATTCGTTTTCTTAGATTTGATTACATAGTTACATACATACAGGTCGACCTAATAAAAGTGTGTTAAAAAGCCGAAGACGTCCCCAAGCACCGCCACTTTGACCGATTCTGTGCGGTTTGCTGCGGCCTTGACAAGGTCATCGGTCCACTTTGTGTGGGCCTTCCAACGCTACGTCTTCCGGTACAGGGTCGCCACTCTAAAACCTTTCGGCCCCATCGGCCATCTGTTCTGCGAGCAATGTGCCCTACCCATTGCCCCTTAAGTTTGGAAATTCGTCGGACTATGTCGGTTACCTTGGTTCCAATAATAATAATGGTTGGTAATCCAATAATAGCCTCCTGTAAATAGAGACAGTCCATTGGCATTGGATTGTCCTCAAGCCATTTTGCCTTTTCATTTTACTAGCTTAGTGGATTGTCTCGGGGATTGGCCTCGTCTAAATGGTCCATTACATCTGAAAGCTTCCTTTTTTTGCTTGAAATGGGTATGTGATGTTAGTCGATTTTCCTGACAAAAACCAAAAATAAAGATGTTGAGATATTTGCATTGCATAAACATGAATTTGTTCCCTTTTGGCGAAAAACAGCTTGTAATTTTTGGTGTCTATGATTAAACCGCAGGATGCCATAGAAGTTTATATATAAATATAATAATATGTTGCATTTAAGCGTTATTATTATTTTTATTTAAAAATATTCGAGAATAGGTACCTAACGATACTTGAAAATGGAAAGGATTTATATTTGGCAAGATAGAGAAAATCGTACTTCAGTAGTTCAGCCACAACACTAATTTCATTAAACACGGTTATACTATTAAAATATCCTAAAAACTATATTTTATATTAGTAGTTTTTTATTGGTAATCATGGGTAACATCTATGTGTGCAACTACAATTATTATACGTTTAGAAGCAAGTGGGGGAAAAGTGTAGTGTGTGGTTTTCTTTAAAATGGGGCAGGGTCTTAAGAAAATCAGGGACAGATATATTTCCGTGGAGGTTTCTTATACTCCCATTGCGTAGTTATCAGTATGGGTATGGTATGGGGGTTCTGAGGGGTATATAAAGCGGGAATGAGCCTTGATACGGCAGAAATCCAGGGCAGCACGGCGCTTCCCAATAGTAGCCGTGCTTCCTGGTTTTTTCCATAACAAACTTATGAAGAGCAGTCTAATGTAGTGCTCGCTATCACCTAGCTGCAGGTGATATCAGGGACGATAGTTCCTCATGGTCATTTTGCTTATGATGTAGTTCAAAGTATGCTGCTGCTGGTATCAAACCGTATTTATTTGAAGATAATTTTATAATAAACTGGCAATGCCCCGCGGTTTCACCCGCATAAGTTTCCATCCCGTAGGAATATCGGGATAAAAGTATAATATATGTTAATCCAGGATAAAAACTATCGGTGTGCCAAATTTAATGTAAATCCGTTCAGTAGTTATTGCGTGAAACAGTAACAAACATCCATCCATTCATCCATCCTCACAAACTTTCGCTTTTATAATATAAGTATGATACTTACAGTAGTTCACCAGGAAATAGTATTCAGGTATTTATTGTTAGGCCTTCATTTCGGGTTTGATTAGTTTCTAGCTAGTTCTCGACCTCGATTTTGCTGTTTGTGATAATTACAAAAGCTCACGTGCTTCATTGCCCTCTGATGTGTGGTCACGCACTTGTGAGATTAGGTAGTGCAAGAGAAATACAAAATATTGCCATAATTGTAATGTTGAGGAAATGAATGACCTTCATTTATTTCATCAAAATTACAGCAAATTGTGACAACGTTGTAAAGAAACAACAATTTGTTTTTTTGAATTTTATTATAAAATAACAAATTAAAAAATACACATTGAATAAATTTGCCCCTGACCCTAACATTAAACATGATAACAATAAAATACAGACTAATACACGAGATATGTACTTCCAAAGGATTCAATTAATTGGCACGCATTATTAATACAATCAAAGACATTTCCTTCCAGTTTTTGTACTGAGCTTAGAGACACAATTATAAAACACGCCCAATATGAAATAGATTAGACAAGTCAATTGAAAAAGAATTGGAATTATATTAAACCTATAACATCCTAGTACACATTAGAATTAGTACACCTTTTACATAGCCAGATATACAATACATACTAGTACAAGTGAATAAGTGATGGAAATAACCTTGAGATCTTGAACATCTTGCACAAAAGCCAAGTCCTAGTACCTATATCTTAAATCTATAGCATTAATCATAAAGTTACGTTCATTATCGATACACAGTGATAATAAATTATTAAGCTTAGTCACAAATAAACATGATTACACTCGAAATGAGATTATCCCAAATTCTAATTCTATATGATTTAAGTAGATATTAAAATGATGCTTACTGCTAAATAAAATGTTCAAAACGAACAATCTTATGACTATTGGAAAGAGATGCGCGAGGCGACTAATACTAAGCACAGGACGACATCAAAAACACTTAAGTACCGCAGTACTGATACATCTAGATATTTAGATTGACATTATAATGTAATCGAAATCATAGCGCATCTGGTCGGGCACGGCGGCGGCCTCGGGCTGCTTGCCGCCGGGGGTGCACTCGTCGCCGCTGACCGCCGACACCACGCGGCTGCGGCAACCCAAATCCGGGTCGTTCAGCATCTCCTCAGCCAACTTCTGTATATTCTCTACGGTGTAGTCGTGGGTAGCGGTCTTGACGGGCGGCTCAGACGGCTTATCCATCTCTGAAACGAGACAATAAGAATCGTTGAACTTGTAATGGCGGACTGTGCCGTTGCGTCGGTTAACGGGGTTGCATGACCGCCGCCATTTTTATTCCTGAGGATTTGTTTTCCTCGGTTTAATAATAAAAAACCTAGTTTTTGTAAGAAACAATAGGTTGTAGGTTTGAGGAACATACAAAAATACACCGGTAAATATGTATGTATGAAAAACACGTAACGAGGAAATTAGGAAAAACACTGGATTTACTCGTATCTCAATATTAATATTGGATTAATAATTCTGGTATATCACTGGTGAATAAAGAGGAAAAATGCACTTATGCCTAATAATAATAATAATGGGATGTTGTTCAACCCGGAACCCTAAATAGGAAATTCCTGATTTGTAAAAAACCCACAATTTTCTACTTTTCCACTTACCTGTTCCTTTTCTGCACAGGCACCAGCCGGTGCAGAACACTGAGCTTATTTGGAAAAAAATACTGTTTTACAAAAATGAGAAGTCAAGTCGGCTGCTTAGCTCCACTGCTCTGGATCGAAAGGCTTGCTATCGATTCAATGAGCCCCTCCTGCCTTGCATACGCACACATAGGCCTTATACCTATGCACTAACTCTTAGCTTTTGGTGGCGCCACTAGCGACCCTACAGACCCCGCCCTCGGAGCTTTCGATGTACATTGAAGCTTTAAAGTTTCTTTTTTAAATTTTGACAGCTGCTTTTGTGTCTCTTATAGATATGCAGCAATGTATATTTAAAAAAATTGTTGTCGGATAGGCAAAGGTGTGGACTATACATTATTCGTGCTGATGTGTGAGTATGCGATTTTAAACTATTTGTAGACTATTAACATAAGTGACAAAAAATACCTTCTAAATAATTAAAGGCAAGAAACTTCTCAATTTTGTATAAAAAATTGTGCATTCCGGACATTAAGGGCAGTTATCCGATCAAAGGGATCGACTTCCGGTTTATATAAGCTTCTCCTGTCTGTTGTGATTGGTTGTTACATTTTTGTTTTACCAATCACTATGTTTTCGTATGTATGTGTGTGTTTTGAATAACACTAGGTTCCATTACAGACATATTCACCAATACCACCACACTGTGGGTGTTTGTGTTGGTGTATTTGCCCAACTTTCTTTTTCACTGACGTGATAAGCGGTAATTTTGCTTATACATGGAAAATTATTTTCTTTACGAAATAAAATCTAAAGTCTCTAAATAATTATTTAATAATACATTGAATCATCATAAACTTAAATTCATGTCAGCTTTAGCAACGATGGATGTAAAAAATTGCCCTTAACAAATTGACAAAAAATCCAAAAGCTTACGTTTCTGTATGTATGTGTTTTTAAATAAGGATTCATACATTATTATCTTAAGTGAAAAAAAATACCCTCAAACATCTCTCAATTAAATTTCGTATAAAATGCAATCAGGACATTTTAGACAGATACTTACTCCTACGAACTTCCGGTTTCGAGAACCTTCTATAGAACCCGGAAGTTGATCCCGATTTGCTGTGATTGTATATGTGTGCATTATCTGAATAACGTAGGATTACTACTACTAACGTAGGATTCGACTACACACATACCCACTAAATGAATGCGGTGGTGTGTGTTGACTTAGGAATTTCCTGTTTCCAAAACTTGGTTATCGGTCGTTTTGCTTACGGAGCAAAAACAATGTTTACAAATTTTTTTTTTGTTCGTTTAGGCGTAAATGTAATTCTTAGGACCTGATATTGATACGTGACTTACTAAAAGGACTAGACAAACCGGTAGATTAAAAACAACACCACGCTTTTACATTTGCGGTTAAAATAAAATGACTAGCTTGCTTGAAATAGTCAAAGTCATATCTTGAATTGATTCTAGTCGCCTCTCCAAAAGGTAGTTTTCTTAAGGAGAAGAATGGGCTAGAAACTACACCGTTACTAAAAGTAGATCACACATCTTTGAACAATGTTAAAGGTCTAAAGGTAAAATAAATAAAAAGCAATAGTGGAATAAATTTCTATGTGTCTGACAAACTTGGCCCTGATTTAGCGAAAGTACCGCTCTTTTTTCCACTTCCCAACGATGTTTTCTTTAAAAGTTTTCGTACAATATCCACTGACAATAAGTCGTCTTATGTCTGACGAATCTTCGCCTCTATTTTTGGGATTGGGCCATTCTTTTGCACATTCATATTCTTTTTTCATTCATTCTTTTTCTTTTTTTTTCTTTTTTCTTTTTTCATTGCACATAATTAAAAGTTTTAACCCTTTGATATGATAATACTAGAACGAAACTTTCACCAGATTTTATCTGAGCAGTGTAATAATAAGTTCAGCCCTTTCATTCCCTTATAAAAAGCCAGACATTAGGTACATCTGCCGAACTGGTTTAGGCAGATTGCAAAAATTGGTGAGCAAGAAACAACCCCAATAAATTTTATATAAAAGAATAAAGGTATAATAAAGAATCTTTGTTCAACATGTATTGAAACATTAAATAAATGTTATCGAGTACAACTGGATTGTCCGGATTTAAATTGATCCCTTTTATCCGATTTTGTCTAGTTTGAAATGTTATATTTTTTTTTGTGTAAAAAAGCGCTGCTGTTAATGTTATTTACAGTATAATTATGTAGGCTGTCGAGAACAGAGCAAAGAAACATTAAGTTTGTTTTACATCGTTTTGACATGAAAAAGATGGCACTAATTTACTTGGCTGGGCTTTCTCTTGATATTAAACTTGAATTTTAACAATCAATCTTTATATTGACTCTTGAGTTTGAAAAAATATAAAAGTCATATTCAAAATCACAGAACGTATGTGTATATCAAAAAACTTAACGTATCTCTTCTCATACTGAAAACTTTACTTCGGGTTAATAAACATTTTGACTATGGCAAAAGAAGTGAAGGTCATTATTGACTATCACTTCTTTTCTTTTTCTTTTATTGTTGGTCTCTCACTAGAGCATAATTTTACCATTCTAAATATCTCCAGACGGGAAATATAATAATTAAATAGATTCATGACATAAGCAACTCTCTAAAAACATTTACAGATACATCAATTGTATCAAACCCCTAAACTTCTATACCAACATTTGGATATAAGAGCTTCACTCAAAATTAAACTACATTTCTCATTCAAAATCACTGTACCAACGAGGGAAATTCTGGCACATTTCCAAATATCAATGGAAAGGAATATGACTAGTATTAAAAAAACAAGACATATATACCCCGATTACAGGAAATACAAAAGTTAGTGATGTTCTTACCAAAATAGACCACAAAAGAATAAACAAAAGTAGACATAGGCAGGCCACATGTTAAGAGGCATTCAAGACAAGTGGAGTGTGACAGAATGGTACCTCAGATATGGCAAAAGGAACAGTGGAAGCCAATAAGGGATGGGAAGACGAATTATAGTTCACAGCTGGTCCATATTGGAAAAGAGTTGTGAGAGATAGGATTCAGTGGAAGTAAGCCTTTGCCAAGAGGCACGCTGAACTAAGAGACAGAATTAAATTGCTTATATTATTAATAAAAACTGACGTAATTTTAAAAATCTTTATTCCACATAAAATGTACATATTAATACATGTAGATATTGTGGCTTATACTAGTAATACCAACATTGAGTAAAATTTCTAAGAAAAATACGTTTATAGAAGAGTAAAAATAATTTTTTGTTTCTTTTAAATATACTTAAATAACGATGATATGATAAATTAAACCAACCCTAAATTAAACACTTGAAAATACAATTCAAAATAGCTTACAAGAGATTCGTAGGTTCAATGTAAATTGTGAAAAAGATTTAAATAATAAAAAGCCATTGTTGTGCTCCATTGCTTGCTAATGGTGGACTAATACCGATATCATTGTTACATAAAATATGGCTCATCTCAAGACATGATTGCGATCCGCCACTTCATCACTACGAACAACGATCCAAATGAATACAATCATCTTACTGACTACTACTGACTCTTATAATACACGGTCAGAAAACATCAACACGATACGACATCCAGTAACATCAAAGGAATTCATGCCATGATCAAACGCAGTTTGAAATCATGTAGAATGTATAACATTTAAATAAAACCTGCTTGGAAGCATTTTCAATTGTTTCTAACAAGTGAACCCTGAAATATTTGATAGATTTTTATCATAAAAGTTATGCGCCGACTTCTAAAGATTGTGAAATCCTCAATAAAAGGTTTCATCTAAATTCCAACATGGCCATTAAGAGTAACTGTAACAATTTTAATTTTAAAGTGTACAAAAACGGTGTGCAAAATTGGCTATCTATCAACAAGATTAGTTTTTGTGAAATTACGACAAAGGGGAGTGGGGTTTACATGTTCACAACACCGAGATAGTAATTTAATATTTGTATTGGTTGTAAGAAGTTTTGGCGCGCTTCTCCTCCCTGGGTCCCAAGTGGACATCCGGGGAGCCCAATTGGACATCCGGGGGGCACATGTGGACCTCCGGATGGCACATGTGGACCTCCGGAGGGCCCATGTGGATACCCTCATCGATCTTCGAAGCGTTGTCGCAGTTGCGCCCAGTGCAACAGATGGTCACTAGCTGCCCCCCCCTGCCGCACGGACAGTACATGTAGTCATGATCAGAAGGTGGTGCTGAGGGTTCTTTCTTTCCTGACTGCGGGTCTCGGCTCTGAGCAGGGTTCATCAAGGTGAATGGTGTGGCTGAAACATAGATATAATCTATACAGACGTGTAATCCACTGATCAAATATGAACATTTATAGTTTGTACATTTATACGGATGCCTTATTACCTGGTTCCTGAAAATACTGTTCGGGCATTTGTTCTATTTTGGCGCGATCGCAGTTGGGCTGCTCGCAGCATACGCTGGCATTCGTCAGCATCTGATGGCCTCGCTGGCCTGATTGTCCCGCGTGGCTCGCATGGCCGGGATGGCCCGCATGACCCGTATGACTCGCATGGCCTGGGTGGCCTGGCTGGCTCAGCTGCCCTGTCTGACCCGGATGGCTCGCATGGCTTGGGTGGACAGGCTGACCCAGCTGTCCTGGCTGACCCAGCTGCCCTGGCTGGCTCGGCTGCCCTGTCTGGCCCGGCTGCCCTGGCTGGCCCGGCTGCCCTGGCTGGCCCGGCAGTCCTGGCTGGCCCAGATGGCTCGGGTATTTCTGCTGTGGCGGCTCCTTGAAGATTTCATTAGTGGGTATTGGTATCGGATCTGATGGTTTCATCAGGAGTTCGTTGCGCCACTGCTGACTCTTGGCAACGCTCGAAGCGTTCAAAGAACTCATGTCTGAAATTGAAACAAGCTGAATGTTAACAACGTACCTGATATAGAGTTATCTTTGCACATTTATGAAACAATTACGTGTGAGATGCGACAGCCTGACTGCTTGACGGATTGACCATCAACACCTTATGCCACTGTGGATTGAGATAATTAAAAATACATAATATGTCAGACCGAGCAAAATAGAGGATGAGCTTATAAAATAAATAAAAGGCAGTGTATAGAGTACTGCAAGCGGTATTGTATCACTATCAGTAATAGTGCCGTCAGCTTGCGGCATACTAGTACATCATTTTAAAAAGCCACACACGATATTATACGACGTAGTCGAAGGAGCCCCGCCACGGGGCGCCACCTATTTCTGAACGGTTACAATAAAATAACTACGAAGGGGCTGGCGGGGTCTTTGTTCGCTCGCTTCACGCGCTCACTAGAACCCGCCAACCTCTTCGAACCTAACCTGTCCGAGTCGGAGTGCCCCAAGTCGCGAGCTCGCTTCGCTCGCTCTAGCATCCTAAGTTCTCCTGTAACAGCCGTAATAAAATTGTCTTTTGTACCTACTTACACAATTTTTTTTTTCATACTCTTCATGTATGAAACTAAATCTTATAACGATGTAAATTCAGTCATTGTAGTGACTTTTGATATATCTCATAAGTAGTAAAATAAATACAAATCAAAAGGCAACGTACTGACCACAACACTCAACCAAAATAACAAGTGACAATGCAATGCTTACGGCACTTTAAACGGTCGCATTATTTTGGCGTACTCTTTACGGCAGTCTAGATACAGCCACTATTATACCGCAAGCTGGCGGCGGCACTATAACCGATAGTGATACAATGTCGCTTGCGGCACTCTATACACTTCCTTAATAAAATATAAATTAGGTTTTAAAACTAATGTCGCTATTGTGGCCGCTTCCTTTAGCATAATGTTGTAAAATCGCAAGTCTCGACACTTAGCATAATGTTGGAACACCGCATGTCGCGGCACTTAATATCTAGCACTTGCCTTCAGCCTTCCTCTTATCGGGTTTATAGGTAAACGGCATCGTACTATGCAGTAGAATAAAAATCAGTAACAGGACGCGCCGCCTTGAAACACAAAATATACTAATCATATGCAAATGTCGAAAAAATTGTTTGTATCACTTGGGCAAAAGCGTAATTAAGATAAATAATAAAATTAACAAACACTTTTCTTAAGAATGAAAACCAATCGATAGGCGCTGATGCCGCTAGCGATGTTCAGGGATCGAGAGGCCCATATTTGATATATTAAGACTTACTTTTCGGTCGGATGCCTCGCACTTGTTTTACAAGCAATAAATCTCAATTTACTAAATCCTTAATGACCTGGGGAATATCGCGTCACAGAGCAAGCTCCGCGCGTGTCGGCGTCCTGATAGAATGAAATTATTGATTCATGCAAGGCCCGATTGCGCAAGTGCAAGTCCACGATGGAAAGCTTGTTGCTATGCAGATTTCCTCGCAGACAATTAATAAGCAAGATGCAATAGTTTCAATTAAAAGGCTACTTTCTTGTTACAACTTTGTATTAAATTTCATGCGTCAGGACATCAAACCACATGATAAATGTTAGGTGTTCATATCACCAATACATGTAGAGGTCATTAAGTCTATCTTGAATAATGCAAAATTATGTCTACCTTATAGAAAAACGGGTCGAAAATCGTAAAAACCTTTTAACTAAAACAATCGCACAAATTAGTGTTCAACTTGTAAATACACCCTTATCATGACTTTTTAATAGGGCCTTATGCAATAAATGATACGCTCAGAAACGTTATAATTATGCTGCTTATTGCTGCAAAACACTTTTGGTTGAATCGTGAAACATCGAATAACGAAAATGTACTAAAATTATTAATTAACATTAGGTTTAACTCATTTTTTACGCTATTAGTAATTATGCAATTTTTTTTTCTGAATTAGATAATAATTTTCAAAAAAAACACTAGCTCCTAAGAAGTTACAGGGTTTAAAATTAGATTCCACGACCCAAAAATCGATTAGTTAGAAGCCTTAGAAGGAGTTTTGGTAATAATAGCATTTAATTTGACACGTACGCAAAAGCATTATAATTTAGAACCGTATATTTCCCAAAAACTTACCTATGGGATTCAGCTCAACTTTTTCCATTAGGTCATCGTAATATTATATCTCTGATCTATAATACTTCGCGTTCACAAAATCCTTTGGTTTCCTGCCACAAAACATGTTCCTACCACCAAGCACCATTGTGTATTCTTATCTGAAGGGTATAAAGGTAAGTACGCAGATTCCACTAAAAGTGGGGCATTACAGCCATGTCTCTGAGGTTGGTAACGTATCCGGCAAATATGGGTGTTGCAGGTGTCTGTAATCGGCTGTAACAGCATTATCTACAAGAGAGGACCGTCTGTCCAACGCATATAGCTTAAAAAATCGTGACCTAACTTAGACATCACAAAGGACATTTATCATTTAAACTTATTTAAGAGTCAGTAGGGTCACCCAACGCCAGTCCTTCGCTGTATTAAAAACTAAACAGTAGTAAATAACATCACAATATTATAATTTATAAAGTAACTGCTTTATTTTTACCTAACTGCCACAGAAGAAGCGTATGTATTGTTTTTTAATATGAAATTAATTTATGTTGTTTTTATGAAGTTAAAGAACGAAAGTTTTTTTTATAAAGCTGGCAACCCAAAGGGAAGCCCTTACAATACGCGTATTACCCGGTTAGTGTACGTGAAGGGCATTTCACAGATCACTTTTATACATAGTATAACTATGTATAAGCAGTAAGGGTGAGGCCGCGAAGTTTTGAAATATTACAAATTCCTATAATTTACTGACGGTTATCGGTGTAGTATTTTTCCAGTAAACCTATTTTCTATTGATCAATCAATCGGCCTAGCCTTTTCCCAGCTATATTGGGGTCGGCTTCCAGTCTAACCGGATGCAGCTGAATACCAGTATTTTACATACATGGAGCGACTACCTATCTGACCTCCACAACCCAGTTACTGGGTAATACGATACCCCTTGGTAAGACTGGTTGTCAGACTTTCAGGCTTCTGACATACATATTTACTTTAATATATACCTATATTATATATATATACAAGCTTTACTGATATCTCAATATTAGTATTAATTGAGTAATTTATAATAAGCTTCACCTGCATTTGAACCTTTATATTGTATCTAAGTTGTGGGTTCAAATCCAGGCAAGTAACCATGTGACTTTTACAATTCATATGTACTTACTGAGTTTATCGGTGCAGGCACGCATCGTGAGGAAATATGGGCGATTTCAGATTTAACATACCTAAAATAACATCGCGCCTTTTTACCTCTGTGGGTTGGTCAGAGGTGTACCTATAGAACACCTACACTTCGCCAGTTATGTCAAGTCCCCTGTAATAGGGGCCGAGCCTATTGCTAACCCGGCACAATTCCAGACTCCGGGCTGCTACTGAGAAATTCCTATTGGAAAAACCCAATAATGCTTTGCTCGACCTGGGAATCGAACCCAGGACCTCCTGCTCAGCAGTAGCGATTTCAGACTTATATTGACATAAGTCTGAACTCGCAAACCCGTCTTGAGCAAGGGTGGTGATCAATGCTCGTGGCTTCTCTGTATAAGAAGAGGCTTCTGCCCTGCAGTAGAACATTAATAGGCTGGCATTATTATTGTATCTACAAATGTATGTTAGGGTAAAGTTCAAGGCTAAATAAAAATAAATACTTACTTAACATTTATCACCACAGTAAAGGACATCAAATACCAGTTAACATACGACCTACCATATAAAGATATAAACATCAACGATTAAAAAGGTACAATAACGTTTCAAAAACATACAAAAATAGTTAAATAGTGACTAGACATTTTTGGAAATTAACATCAGCGTAGGTCTGAAACAATGTGAAACTATTGGGTGGTAGTTTTGAAAAGCTTAACGTTTCTTAATTTAAAAATCGTTTGGTTACTTAAAATTATACCTACTCATTACATAGTTTAAAGTTGGAACATTAATTTCTGTAAAACTAGTACTGACTAGACTGTTTCCCATACCTACCCATTATTTTAAAGTTGGAACATTCATTTCTGTAAGCCTAGTACTTACTAGACTGTTTCCCAGTTTGAATCGCAATTCGCATACTGATAGAATCATAGCTATATAAATGTAAACATCCATCATAACACGATCATTACACAATAGACGACAGGTTTCCGTCAATGATTATGGCATAACTGACAGCAACATCTATCGTCTAATGGGCTTATTGGGGCTGATCATCAAAACATTTCTTAAAAATGCAGCGAGTCATCTTAATAAAGTTGTCTCTAAAAGCAATTTATTTTACAATACAAACTAAAACTAACCTTTGTGCATCGACAGATATTTTGGGTAATCAAGGACATTACGAGTGGTAAATTTAAATCAATGTTCACAACTTGAAAATGACATATTTTCAAGTTGAGAACATTGATTTAAATTTTAAATCTGATAATTGTCGCCCAATACACAATAATATGTTTACATATTTTAAATTTCTAAATATGTTATTAAATTAGGAGACAATTTTCAGTGTGCCTAATATTTACTCATTCAGGGTTAAAGCGATATATTGTTCAATTGAGGAGTTCCATTCTCTATCTACTTGACAAAATATAACAAATGGGGACCAAAAATACGGTATACCCTTCTAAAGTTATATATGTAAATCTATTTAGGCGGAGATACGTGGTACATTAGACAATACATAAAAAAACAACACGGGGAAAATTCCTCTTTGGTAAAAATTCGACTTTTCAGTCTTAGTAAGTAGCCATTGATAAATCAGGTAAAATACGACGTGATGAGTAGAATATTACCCGTACGCAAAGTCCTAACAAATACGTTTTTGGCACGTACCTAACATCTATAGACATAATATTTAGCTACTTAGTTTCTCGTAGCGTTTTCTTCGTTTTGCACTGGTTTGTCTTGATTGTTTTTAGGTGTAGCTATGCTGACAGCTCGTTCAGTCTTGCTGGCCGTCACCAGGCCATGGTAGATCCAGTAGGTATGCTTCATGTCCATCAGAAATGGGTCTATGCACTGGACAGGTTTCCTGTAGTTGCAGTATTTGATGCAGTCGTGACAGAAGCAGTACAGTGAGCTGGTGACGATGTGTTTGCGGCAACTGAAGCCTTCCTTGAGCGAGTCCTTGTGATGCGTGTTAGTCCGCATTTTCCCGCCAGCTTCTTCACGCTTGTTCATCTCTGCAATAAGAAACAAATGGGACTTTAAAAATATATGTACAGCTTTGTAAAATTAAAGGGCGAGAAAAAAAAAATCCCTTCATTTATGTTCGTATGGCTCGCAAAATGTAGGAAACAGCTGTTTTTTTTTCGCGATTTCAGGGTTCGTACCATAGTGAAATTTGTTCATAATAATGAGTACAATGACCCCTTAAGAGGTGTTTCATGAATTCAAGTTCACCCAGTATTTAATTGATTTCATTTTATATTAGAAGTTTTTCATTATATTACATGTATTATGATCTTATTCGATTTGCGCTATAAATAAGAAATCAAACGTATCAGGACATCCTACCCCGTACAGGTACCTACATGTTATTATGTAAACATGCAAACAAAGCCGTCACAGCATTATGCATAACATTACCACATGGATAAATTATATACAATCATATTATGTTAAAGTGTCAACCCAACAACAGTGTTAACCTCATCCCTAAGTTGAAGTATTTGAGACCTGAATTCTGGCTGAATGAGGACAGTATTGTCAAAAACTGATCCTTAAGTTTTCATGGATGTCAACCGGTGGGATAAGTGACGATAAAAAGCTGTAGGTACTTACGTGGCGACGCGGATGGCGCGGGTTGAGTTTAATCCACGTTCAACAGGTTGCTTCTTGTTAAGGTACTTCTAGAAATGTCACAATTTTTCTCATAACCATAGCGCGGCTCCGCCCGAATTAAGACGTCTGAAAATAATTTATTGATTGATGGCAATGCACTAACTATTTGTGCGCAAGTGCAAATTATTTCCTGGTCCCACAGTCTAGGTCATGTGGAAATATTCTTATCTTCAACGTGCTGAACTGTGGAGCAGTAATGATTTATTAATGTAGGTACTGAGACTAGACACCCCGCCAGGCTGGACAAAAGAATGTCTCAGCCAATACTACTGACACTGCTAACGTCCTACACAAATGTCTATAAATATAATCCTATCATAGAACAATAGTCTTATCCGTAGTAAGTGTGTGCTATGAAATTAATAAGGTCCTGGCAAGATTGAGAAGGCATGATATTGACTGAATAAATAGAACATCGCATAGTTGCTCTAGATTTGGTAAAGCAATGGAAGTAGGTAGTGGTAGTATGCAATCGGTGTTCGAATACTAAGATAAACCTATATTTCCCGTCATTTGTGGTCATTAAAGACTGTTGACTAACAACAGTGATAACCTAGTGGTGTAACCGTCGGACTTCCAAGTCATAAGGTCTAGAGTCCGAACCCAAGGCACGCACCTCTGATTTTGCGGTTTCATATGCGTATTGTATAAGTGTAATTATCAATTAGTTCAAAAAAGGTGAAGGAAAACATCATGAGGAAACCGGCGACATGTGAAGCAACTTCCCATAGGTGACATAAAAAATCTGACACCAGGTTAGCGGAGCCACAAAAAAAGAATTAAAGAATGGATACTGAGCCCCAGAAAGTTTTGCCAGTACCTATGAAACTTATAGGTTTATTTATAGATAACTAGGCAATTGATAATCTTGTTTCCTTCAGTCCATTTTACTTAGTTCCTTTTAAACATTGAAAATGGCCTGCCTCATTAAAATAAAAACAAGGAGAATGTAGATAGGTAGTATTTAGACCTACACCTCAAGTGAGGGGTCTGTTGGCACTTTGAGTCCCAAGATCGAGTAGCAAATGAGTCAAAATGAAATACAAGTCAGATTTATTATAATTTTAATTCCGTAAAAGAGTGCACAATCATATCCTTGTAATAGAAACAATTAAAAATAAATCTTTATAAAATCCAAAATTGAATAAAATGTAAAAATGTCAAAATTATGTTTCACATTTTAAATTCAATGGTCGAAGCTATTCGTCAAAACTTAAAAAATTAAAATTATTTTTTTATTACATAATATACCTATCAACAAAGCCTTAAAATAGCACAAATTCAATTTAGTAACATAAACATTACTTGGAAAGACCTTAATTTGATATGTAACAAGAAATATAGCGGTGTGACACAAAACAGACACGATACTGACATAGTTGCTGTTGTTATTGTTGTCCATTCTTCATGACACAACTTGAAGAGAAGAGAAGACACAGACGATAAAGATAGAAAGACAGAATACGGCAACTAAATGAACCAAGGAACGGTGACGAAGGGCACCAACGTTGCTTAGTCGTCGTTGATTTCAGCCCGCTGCACATCGCCGGCCCTGTCTGCGTCCTTGCAAATGGTCGCGATGTACATGGGGTCGTCGTTGTCCTCACTGGGAGACAACCTGACGACCACCACGGGAAGCATGCCCTTCTCATCCGTCAATTCTTTTGCTAGCGCGATTTGCATTTTTGCCCCGACCTCGAAATCCATCCTCCTCATCTTCACTCGAGCAATGTTCCTCCTGGAATTAGATTTAAATTCATTGTTAAAATTCCAGAAATTAGAATAGTAAAAGTTTTTCTAAGGAATACATGAGCACATCCTATAAACAAAGCTGTATTCACGTACAAGTTAATTTTATTATAGAATCAAGCCACTTGGAAGGACTTGGCCACATCTTTGTCTATTTTAAATCACGTTTCAACCAAAATGTTCCCAAAAGAATACGTTCTTTATGAATCAAGGCAAGAATATTTGCAAAAAATTTGATCAACAAAAGAATATTTGCGAGCCAATTTATAGTTTTATCATTCGCTAAGAACGCCTTTGCTACGATATAGTCGACAGACGCACTGACGCCATCTTGTTCACGAGTCCAGGGGTCCCTCACACATCTATCTACCTAGACCTCACTACGAGAAAATTACAGGAAAATTGGTGGACACAAAACTATTCTAATCACACCCCAGCATTCCACATGATATCTATTATCATGAGGAGTCCATACTAAGGTGTCCACAGACGAGATTATTTTCTATATTTGTGATTCAGAATTCTTGCTAAGTATGTGCCTATATTTCACTTACCTCACCACAACCGCAGGAACACGGGCCGTTCGACTTAGCCGCCGTCGTAGTGAATTAACCGGACGTCCTCGTCCGGCTGCTGCTCTTGAAGGTAGACAGTAGACAGATATTGATCCAGAGGCGGAGCTTCACCCTAGAGCAGCTTCAACCTGTGTTGCCAACCAAATATGTAGTCAGTGTGGCACCCGCTTAAAAATCTGCCAAAATCGTAACAAAATCAAAGTCGTTCATCATTTATGCACCAGAAAGTTTGAACTTTGAGTAAGTTCAAACTTTTTGGTCCTCATTGGTCCTTCGACAAATATGGCCAGCCCACTGCCACTTCAGTTTGCTTACTCTGCAAGCTATGTCGGTAACTCCGGTCCGGAGCATTTTATCTTCTGCATTAAAAATGAAACTCTATTCGTTGTTAAGTGCATCACTTAGAACGGCTCGTAAAAGTCTGAATCAGGTTATTACGGAAAGAAAAATTTGGAAATTGCCGGGATACTTGGAAAATTCGGGAAAATTTTTGATTCGGGAAAACTGAAAGCGAATTTTCTATAGGATGTTTTTATGAAATATTGGAATTTAGACAGGACAACATCACTTCAACTAGTATATATTAAACTTCTTAAAGTTCAGTGACTTTTTAAACTTATCAAAATACGGCAGTGCTTTTCATACGTTTTTTGTGATAGTCAATGTATTTTTATCAATAGTCTTCAAGGTTTATCCTTGATTAGATTTTTTCACGGGCTGTTTTTTTTTTCGTAGCTACTACTTAATGTTTTCTATATAAACTTATCCAAAACCCATAACACGATTTCCTGGTGAAGACGCTTAAGTTATTGCTTACTAAGTAAGCTTTGTACGTTATGCACTTTTGAAGCAAGTAGCATTACTTGCATCGAAACCTTTTTTTAAGCTTAGGTACAGCATTACTTTTACGCGACGATAGACTTCAGTCCTGAATGCTACCATTATCTTAAATCTTTCTTCTTTATGTCCTTCAAAATTGTAGGCATCCAGCATACGCTGTTTGTAGACAGCGTATGCTGGATGCAATTAGTAGAATACGTAGGTAGGTAGTTAGGTGGGCCCCATAGTCAAAATGCACCTACTAACCAATCACATTGATGTGAGTGATCTGTTGACACACTTTGAACAGCACCCTAATTGCGTAACACACTCTAAATCATTTTGAAGGATATCGCTAATCCATTGCTTCATATGTTCGAAAAATCTGCCCAACAATGTAAATAACACAATTAATGTTGTTGAACTGTCAAAATGAAAGCCATTGCTGTTAGTTGTTACGCAATTACCCCGTAGATCTATCAGCGAAGAAGGCAAACTAAAACAAGACTAGGATTTTGTTTTATTTTTATTCCCATCCTACAACTACTACACATATAAAGTGAAAAACAGTGTACAGTATCATATCAAAAGACATCCTTGTAATAAAAAAAATCCTTATAAAATTCAAAACTGTAAAATACAAATTAGTTACACATCTTAAATACAATGGTCAATACAAATAATCTTTAGCCAGTACACCTTTCTTATGATTACGGAAACTTTTAAAGGACTTTTTGTTAAAATATTACAATTATTAAACACTAAAATAATGTAAATTCAATTTAGTAACATATAATCGTTACCTGGAAATACCTTGATTTGATATGCAACAAGGAATATCAAAGTCACATGTGACATACAAATTTACGAATAGCCAACACTGACATAGTTTCCATTCTGTTGTTATTGTTGTCCATTCTTCATGACACAACTTGAAGAGAAGTTAAGACACAGACGATAAAGATAGAAAGACATTATACGGCAAATAAATGAACCAAGGAACGGTGACGAAGGGCACCAACGAAACTTAGCCCTCGTTGGTTTTGGCCTGCTGGACATCGACGGCTTTTCCTTGGCCTTTCGCCTTGCCTTGGCCTTTACCCTTGCCCTGGCTCTTAGTCTTCTCTTGGTCCTTTCCCTTGTCCTGGGCTTTTCCCTTCTCTTGGTCCCTTCCCTTATCCTGGGCCTTACCCTTCTCCTGGTCCTTTCCCTTGTCCTGGGTTTTACCCTTATCTTGGTCCCTTCCCTTGTCTTGGGCCTTACCCTTCTCCTGGTCCTTTCCCTTGTCCTGGGCTCTGCCCTTCTCTTGGTCCCTTCCCTTGTCCTGGGCTTTCCCCTTCTCCTGGTCCCTTCCCTTGTCCTGGGCTTTCCCCTTCTCCTGGTCCTTATCCTTGTCATGGGCTTTACTCTTCTCCTGGTCCTTTCCTTTGTCCTGGGCTTTACCCTTCTCCTGGTCCTTTTCCTTGTCCTGGGCTTTACCCTTGTCCTGGTCCTGACCCCTGCCCTGGGTTTTACTCTTCTCCTGGTCCTTTCCCTTGTCCTGGGCTCTACCTTTCTCCTGGTCTTTTCCCTTGTCCTGGTCCTTTCCCTTGTCCTGGTCCCCTTTAACCTTCGCCGGGTCCTTTTTGCAAACGGCTACGACGTACATGGGGTCGTCGTCATCGTCATCACTCTGAGACATCTTCACAACCATCATACGAAGGTTGGAGTTGTCCTTATTCATCACTTCTGTTAATGCTTTTAATGATTCAAATTTATCGGTTGACATCTGTGATCTCAACTAAACGCCTCCAACTGCCTCTCCCTGACCTCGTCCTGCAATGAGATACAAATTCAAAGTTAAAAATAACATGAAATGACAATTTGTGACAAAGGGTTTGCTCAGCACGCGTAACATGTCCACTTCCATCTGTACGAAGAATAGGCTCTCTTCAAAATCTATTTCTATATAAAGTGACATTTCTTTCCTTCGTTTTGGACAGGACATGTTTTTGACATTTGTCGCTGGGGTGAGATGGTGACTACTGCGTTTTTTTTACGGAAATTGATCTTCTGTTATTTTGTCTATCGTTTGTTCCGTTCGGTCATGCAACACGTTACAGATAAGGACATTCTAAATACGTCTTGCGTTTCCAAACACAACGGACAATCAAACAAAAAATACACGCAAAAAGGCCCAGTATACGTTGGCTCGCCCAACGTGTACTTGCACCGAATCTACTAGATCAATTTAGTTGAAATTTGATACACATATTTCTGTGACCCAAAGTAGGACATGTAACGTAAATAAATGAATTTTGAATATGGGGTCACTTTTGGGGGGCAGATAAGAAAATTTAAAAATACGTTTTGCTAACTGCACCGTGTGACATATCAACTGAAAGGCCTTATTGCGAGGATCTCAAACATTATTTTTTTCATAATTTTAAAATGAATACTTTTACAGATATTTATGAAAATTTAAAACCTTATCTACGAAGCTACAGCGACAAAAATTTTGAAAAAAATACAAAGAATGGTTCTTTACAGGAAAACCTATAAGAAGTCTTGAAATAACATGGTAAATCTCTCAATATTGTGCGTACAAACTTACATTTGCAGTTGGAATGTATGGGAGAACATGTTTCTCAACTACAATGTTACGTTTGTTCTTGGGATACGATACGCACTTGGCCGGTTTTTTTATATATGGGATATTATGTTTGGTTACAACCGCAAAAATTTCTTCGTTTTTAATAGTTTTTTACTTGAGACTTAGCCAGTTTTTTTGTACTTTTACTGGAATACATACGCAATACTCTGTCTTGCTCTTTTTTCATGGGCACAATTTTGGAATAACTCATTTTTTGGTGAATTGCAAGTTGTCCATAAAAATAAATAAAAAGTTTTTTTTTGGTGTCTCAATTTCGTGCAAGGGTAATTTTAAAGTATCTGGACAGCGGAAGTGGATAAAAAAAAACCAATTTGTTTGAAATCAAAAACAAATGCTTCAATAAGTGTTCAATATGGCATCTATCTCACTGTATGATCAACAACAAAATTCCACACTAAAATCTCATGGGTAACGTACTGTAACTCATCGTCTCTTCCTACATTTCTGATTAAGAATTCAAAATCTTACTTACCACACCACAACCGCAGGGACACGTGATAAATATTTGACAAAGATGAAAATGTTGGTTCCCGACACAACAAGTAATAATCGGGCTGTCCTAGTCCGGAAAAAAGTAGACAGCTATGTATCGATCCATAGTCGGAGCTCCCAGAGGTCCCTCAGTGTGGCAACCCATTAAAAATCTGCCAAACTTGTAAAAAAAATACGTATTAACATATTCCTAATAAGTAGTAATCAATGAAATTATTTTATACAACTGTTTGAACTCATTATACAACTGTTCTAAATTGGCTCTAAATTCAAATAAAATTCTGTTATTTGTTATTTTGCTTTTATTAAAGGTGGGGCGACGTGTCGCTGCAACATTAGTTTCTATGAATTTCTATGAAGTACCTTTCGTAGGTAGCGACACGTCGTTTGCAGCTACGGGCAAGCGACTGACGACACGTGTAGCCCGACCCCAGATCAGTAGAGCCGCGAGCGCTCGAGTGATAATACGTTTTGCAATCTTCTATCTACCGACTAGAATACGGGCTGCTGCCGCCTGCGGTCGGGTTCGGAATCATAACTGCAGCGACATGACGCGGTGACACGTCGCCTGCAGTTACGGCTACGGAGGGAGAGGCAAAATGCGCGCCCTCGCGCCCCTAGTCGCCGCAGGAGACGCCCCGGGCGTCGGGAGTCGCGAGCCGACTTCCGGCCACCGTAGGCGCGGGCTTGCGGATGGTGAGCAATGGGTAGCTCGCCGTCCGATAGGGACCAGGCCCGGGTCGACGGCGCGTTGTGTTCCACGCGCGCCTCAAAGAGATGTCAGCACCAACTGACGGGGTCTGGAAGGGCCAATGCCTGCCGGGGTTGCGGGTTTGTCTGAAAGGGATATCGCGACCTCGGCACACAGGCAACGAGCGGGAGAAGTTATATGATAATTTCCCACCCTAAAAAAAAAAAAAAAGAAAGGCTCGGCTACGGAATGGTACCTTTACGTTCCCTCTTAGCAAGCACTTAACCCCTATTTACACAAGGATTTTCATTTCTCTACTGAGGGGCTAATTAATTACGGTCGATTTGGGGTCAAATTGCTCCGCGTGCTGTAGGTATATTTATTTATTTACTAGAATTCCTATTTCATTTCTTTTTTGTCATAAACCTTCTTCGGCGCGCATTTAATAACTAAATTTCATCACAATCGGTCGAGCCATTTTCGAGTTTTTGCCCACGGCAATCGATTTTTATATATATATATATATATATATATATATATATATTTATAAAAATCTCCCTTATAACTATCATTCCAGGTGTATGTACCCAATGCGACATTGGGAGTTCTGTATTTATGCCAATTTATCTCGGCAGGTGGCGTAATAGGGAACTACGTATACAGTACTGAATTTGAATCCTCTCTCCGTATTTGTCTTTGTTTGGGGCGCCGCGCCGCCTTGAACTGCATGTGCAAATCCGGTCAACCTATTTTTTTAAATATTGGACACGAATATTTTCGTCTTTCAATTTCAGAGTACATATTTAAAAAAGTTTATTAGGATAAAAAAATTAATTTTCGAGTTCATAACTAGTGACTTTAATTTAATATGAGATGAGTGCGGCTATTATTTGAAAATATTGATATTTAGAGATATTTTGAAAATTGTCTAAGATGTTCTCTGTTCAGACAAATTTCGTTCAACAGACCGCCGTCCTTCCGTGGTGGCACCACAATCTACGCAGGAGATGTAATCTCAATTTGTTGTATCTATACTTCCGAGATATGCTTCCAGAATGCTATATTTATCAAGTCACGTGATTTGGGAACACCAATCACAGTGCTAAATCCAGAGTCGCCCTGTTGACGTGGACGATCATGATTTGTCGTTCTGTAAATAGTAGCGATATAAAATCATTACTTTCATTATATAAACATAACTAGTACCTACCTACCCATGTTCGATGTTAACACAGTTCGACGGGCCGACATAAACTTGAAAAACAAAAGCAGTTTTAATCGCAGAATAGTTGAAAACCCAATAAATTGGAAAGAACAGCGGTGGCTTGTCCACTTTCGAGGCCAGTGCTGGTAAGCACTGAAGAAACTTATCTTCTGGACGACACTTTTGATGAGTTCTACTGGTCATCTTTTTTAATTTGGCTGCTTGCGTAATCTTCTCTACATCCGGCCTGCTCTTCCTGCGGCTGAATTCGGGTTCACCGAATTCAAGGACGACGAAGCATCAACAAGTTGCCAGTCCAGGGTTCTGGTTGTGACACTTTTCTCACCGTTCACCAGTTCCGACCTTCTTTACCAGTGTTCTGAGTTCGTGACTACGTTTCGTCTAAATGTTACCGCTTTCCTTCTAACTGTGCTTCTGCAACTTTTTCCGGAGACTTTACTGTGGACTATTCTCATTTATTACACTGTTATATTACCTTTTATTACACTGTTATATTATCTTTTATTACACTGTTATATTATCTTTTATTACACTGTTATATTACCTTTCTCAACTTTATTATAAAAATGAACTCTTATAACTGTACTTTATAAATCGTAGATAGTTGTCAGTAGATCTATAAATTGTTATTTACATATCCGTACATATTTCAACCAAATCTGTATTTATATATCAAAATGGTGTTTCTTTTGGATAGCATTATTGATTATTTTGCCGAAAATCCCCAAGATTTTGAAACGATTGTTATTTTTGCGGGAATATGTTTGTTATACTTTGGTATCGATTTGCTTATCGGAGCTGTAATTAGTTCCAAAGCTCTTGAATATTTGGGAGAATTAATTGAATCTTATAACTAACAACCATACTTGCCCCCAGTAACTAAGACTCTTCAA
Organism: Agrochola circellaris; assembly: GCA_914767755.1. Classification (NCBI taxonomy): domain Eukaryota; kingdom Metazoa; phylum Arthropoda; class Insecta; order Lepidoptera; family Noctuidae; genus Agrochola; species Agrochola circellaris. The sequence continues at coordinate 5,527,004 of OU611840.1, forward strand.
TTATATGTATTCATTTTGTTACATTATTCTTCTATGTTTATACCAGCGCTGTGTTCCTTTGTTCATATTTGGAAATGTAATATATTGTAATGATCTGAGTTTCAATCCGAGAGAATGTTATATTTTAATAAAGAATATAAACTGGTGTCTCTTGGTTTTAAATAAATTGTATCTGTCTCCTGTACCACTGGTACCACCTAGCTCAAGGCTTTAAATTAAAATTTAACACGTTTTTTATGTCAATAAAACATTTTATTTGGTCTTTGACATTTCTCGGGACCCTGGGGTCCCGGACCTTTGGAAGGCGTACGAGGGGCCGAAGCCAACTCGCAGAGGCCCGTTAGGCGTTTTAATGAAATGCGGCACCAACCGACGATTATCACCATTATTTTATTATTATTATTTATTATTATTGTCAGTTGTTTTTTTTTTAATTTGACCTATCTTTAATACCTTACTACCCACACCACCACACACTTCATCATGACTCGGTTATTAAAACTTAAGCTCCTAGTACTAAGGTTATACACCATAAGTACTAACCGAAAATCGGCATTGAAATTTTATTGTACAAGAAGGCCTAGACCTATGTCTCTGTAAAATTAAAAATAAAGGAAAGTATTAATACTCGTAGTAGTTTAAGTAGGCCCCTTCTCTCGCAGACAGTTAATGAGGAATGATTTCCATTCTTCAATTCAAAACTTAAAGGCACTACAGTGACAAGTACCCACAGTTGTCAGTGTAGTAGTCTTCACTCCACCCACATTAGCATCTGCCAAGCCTTTTCCCGACTATGTTGGAGTTGGCTCCCAGGCCAACCGGAGCTGAATACCAGTATGTTACATGGAGTGACTGCCTATCTGACCTCCACAACCGTGTTACTGGGTAACACGATTCTCTATCCAATGCTGATTGTTACAGCTGATACAGATATCTTCCTACACTTTCCTATAGTTGATTATGTATTAAACTCGCAGCGCCCCGCGGTTTCACCCACATAAGTCTCAATCAAAATGTGGAGGTCAGCTAGACAGTCGCTCCATGTAAAACACTGGTATTCAGCTGCATTCGGTTAGATTGGAAGCCGACCCCAACATAGTTGGGAAAAGGCTAGGCAGATTGATTATCTTTATGGACGTTGACAATATTTGTCAAGCCATTGTTATATTAATATTTAAAACGAGACACGAGTTATATTGGTTATTATAACTATGGTACCAGAACATATTCAGAACACAACACTGCGCTCCAAAATAGATTACTGCTGTTGCTAAAAAACTCGCTATTTTAAAGTAGTACCGGGCTGGCCACGTCTGCCGCTCATTGAGTTGTGGGCTAAAATAGCCAGTATATGGAGGCCTGAGACAGCTAGGCGTCCCGGAAGACCCTGTGGAAGATGGCGGGACGAGCTGGACAAAATAATAGCCAGATCTCCATATTAGCTCTGCATCACAAGCACTGGTAGTCATGGGGACACTTCATTGTCCATCAGTGGGATAATACAGGCCAACGGTACATCAATAGTTAACAAAATAAGGAAACAAGAAAATATGAATTGAAAAACGTTTATTACCATAGGATTGAAGGAGTGACATTATTACATATTGTCATCACAAAATAACACACCTAGATAAGTCATATAATGTTTTACATCGAGACTCAGACCAAATAAAAAACCAAGACAGAGCGCTGCGACCAATACAGTGAAGCATGCCGAAACTACACTTCCGCTCGGTGCATATAATAATAAGTAGCACTTGGCTTCGGCCCGTACTATCCCATAAAGCCGGCGCAACGCCGAGATACGTAAAAGTATAAAAAAAGAATAATAATAATAATCTTTTATTTCGACCAACAGTGGATCATATACAGAATTACACAAAATACAAAATAACTCAAAATAAAAACACACAAAATAAAAACATATACAATATAAAAAGACAAAACATATTACATATCTCGATATACGCTCACTCGCACACATTTACAACCTTTTACAATGACACTACAATCAAACTACACCACACATGTTTACGAAACCGGGTTCACGTCACTGTTGACAGCGCTATGTCTTGTTTTATTTTCTCTGAGCATCGAGATAAAAAGATTACATAGCGTTTATGAGCTCTTAATAGTATACAAAGAGTCAAACATCCACAAACACTACTAAATTATTAATAAATTATATTTTTCCTGTAACATTTATACTGTTAGCATAAAAAATTACTGAAAAATACCCGGATTCAAATTGCCTTAGGCAACTCATAAAATAAACATGTTGTAGTTTGTTAGTTTGTTGTACAAAAGTATGGCCTATGTAGACCTACACTCGTCCTAGATTTCAGTACCTATCAGTCACAGATTTTGCCTATAAACAGCACCCATTACCCTAGATCCTATCACTTCAATTAAATAAAGTGAAAATCAAAATTATTTGCATAGATTGTACGTACATAAAATTAGATGTAACAGTAAAATCGGAGATCGTTATACAATCTACCTTATATTAGGCATGCAAACATTTTATTATTGAATTAACGAATGAAGTACCTGGGCGATCGACCTCTGCTCTGGTGAAAATAGACAATGCTCATTTAATAGTATAAGAAAGTTCATACTAATTCCATGCTGCCATGATAGTAGATACTTACTAATTCCATGCTGCCATGATAGTAGGTACCTACTAATTCCATGCTGCCATGACAGTAAGTACTTACTAATTCCATGCTGCACTGATAGTAGGTACTTCCTAATTCCATGCTGCCATGTCATTATTCTAAGGTAGCCCTTGTTTTAAACTTGGGGTGACCGAGCTCTGCTCGGGTGAAAATATGGAGAAAACGATTTTCCCAGATATGAGACCTAGCTAGATCGATTTTTCGCCACTGTAAACCCCAATATTCCAGCTTTCATCGAAATCGTTATATCCGTTTTCGAGAACGTGATAACAAATAAATATATACATATATTGCGTTTAAGATATAAAATAACGAGATATTAACAAATGACGTATTAACAATTAAAACAATAGGCGGCATGATTCATAGTATAACACATTACTTAAAATATAAATAAACTCACACCTTCTTCCCAAGGGGGTAGGCAGAAACTACAGAACGCCATCTGCTACGATCCTTTTGCCTCGTTTACCTTCAATAATAATCTAGTTAATACAATAGTAATAAAATCAGATAAATCGAAACAATGTGATAATAAGTTACCTATGTAAAAAATAAATTACATTAAATTATTCAGTACATAAGTCAGTCTCATTTAAAAGGCATTTACAAAATAATAGCATTTATCAATTAATAATGCTGTTTAACCTTAAACTACACTATCGCCATATGATCACTATCATCATCTTCACTAACCATCCTCACAGACGCTACTGCCTTAGTAGTTGGCAGTTTGTGAATTAACCTATAGTCACAGTGACTCTTATTATTAAAATTAAATTAAATTAAATATCGTTTATTTCAGGCAATTATTAAACCCATAACATACAGACTCTTAAAATAAAATAATATAATAATAATAACACAGATAATATGTAATACAAAAACTAAATAACTAAAGATATATATATTAATTAGAAGTCTTTTATCTCTCTTGCAAGATGGACGACACGGTATACAGCTTTAACAATGTCATTCTTGCTCAGGGTTACCCTTGTGTAGAATGACACTCTGATCTTACATATCAGCGCTGTAAAGCCGGCAACGTTGCTCTTATTATGCCTCCATGTTACTTTCAAGTCTTCTTCATCTCTCGTACAAAATAATAGCCAGCCATGAAAACATTAACTTTCTATGTCAGTCTTACTAGATGTTTCATACATTCCTAGACCTTACCAATTAAAATTAATTACTAAAATACAACAGAACACAATCAAACTTAACATTTTTTTTTTGAGCAAAAATTTGTTGTGGTACAGAACCACGGAAACAATAACCGGGATACGGTTCTGCAGAGTGCTTATGCTTAGTGCTTACGTCGTTTTTGCTCCGGCTCCTCATCACTTGTGCAAGAAGAAGTTAATGAGGAAGTAGAATCACCGCGAGTACGCGTAGTAGCCGTCTTGCTAGCAACCACAAGACCGTGGTAGATCCAGTGAGTGTACCTCATGTCCATTAGATATGGGTCAATACATTTGATAGGCTTCCCGTAACCGTAGTACTTGATACAGTCGTCACAGCAACAGTACAGCGAGGTGGTGATGATGTCACTGCGGTAGCTAAAGCTGGGGTCCTTGAGAGCATCCTTATCATACTTCATAGCGTATTCTTCGGTGCGAATCCTTCTGGTGACATTGACCTGATGTTGAAGATCAGCAGCAGACATTTCTGGAATTACAAATATGTAATTATTAATTAAAGAACGAAGAAGTTTTTTTTTTCATAAGAAAATGAAACTGAATTCACTTAAATGAGGTCAAATGATAAAAGTGATGTTGTTAAGTTAAATTAAGTTATGCACTGGTCATAATAACCGTTAGATAAGAAAAATCGCTCAATCTAGCTAGGTCTTATATCTGGGAAAATTCGTTTTCTCTATTTTCACCTGAGTAGAGCTCGGTCGCCCTACGTTACGCCGTTTTCGCGATTTGAGCGATTTTTCGCCCCCGTAAACCCTAATATTGCAACTTTTATCGAAATCGATAGAACCGTTTTCGAGAACGTGATTACAAATATATATATACAAATATTACTCATTTAATAGTATAGGATCATTATATTTTTTCAACTGGTGGACCAAGTCCACCTAGCAATAAGTAAACCGTAGATTAGACTGTTAATCAACTCGTTAAAACTAATGTAAACTGACAAAACGAACCGATTGAACACAATTTGTTTTTAAACATTCGTAGAAATCAAAATACACATAGTTAATACAAGAATCACTATGAGCAATAATGATCCTGACTACCGAAAACATAATACCGGTAGCTAATTACACATATTCTAACATAAAACATGTTCAGGCATAAATTTTGAAATCATTTATCAACAACAAAAGAATCCGCGACCTAACTTAATAACATAACCTATCACAAATAAAACCATTAAAAAAATAAATGAAACTACGATAATAACATCATACTGCAATCACCGTAATAAATTGGTAATAAGTAATGGCGGATCATTCAGAATCCTGGAAAATAATAGTAGCCAAACGGCATCATAAGAATAAATATAAAGGGCCTTTACTTACAAAGCGCGGTGACTGTAATGTGGATTCAACAGGTAGGCTATTAAAACAAATCACTTCACCGAAGCGAGGGTATTAGACCTTAACACTCACGAGCGTGCAGGCCGCAACAACTCCCGAACCACGGTCCGAAATGCTGTATTGATTGATGCAAATAGTTTGTGCGCAAGTGCAATTCAGCTCTTTGTTTACCTAGACCAAGACACACCCACCTGCGAGTACAGCCTACGTCCTAGATCAACATATACCTACATACCTACTAGTAGTTCTGCGAACAGTAAACCTCACGAGCACAAACTTTTTTGCAACAATTGATATGCCACTAATTTTGATTTTAAAGTCTGGTTTTAGTTTTGTGATGAGGAGGTGGTGTGGTCCCACGTGCTCCATCAATCCTAAGTAGTTATACCGATTCAACTGTTAGAAATCTAAAAGTGAGCAATTTACTGCATTTTGAGGAGCTATTCCGTTCATCACGCAAAAGATCTTATCGTCCAATAAAATAAAAAAACTATCTTTCAAATAACAAAGAACCATCGAAATCCCCCCTTTTTGCCCCTTTTTGGAGGCAGTAACCCTGCAATCAAAAATCCCCGACGATAAAAAATTCTATAAAGTCGTAAAATCAGTATACCAAGTTTCGTCCAAATCGGTTGTAAAATACGACCTGTAGAGGAGGAGTCCCAACAAACCGAAACACGATAGCAAATTTTGCCAGACTTGTAGCAAAGACGCCTCGCTCGCTTCACTCGCTCGGTCAACTAGAAATATTAGTTTTATGTCTGACTACGGTATAGTGAATTAAAATTCATTTCGACAGTATTAAGAGATTTCGTCATTCAAGAAACTAGATGTACCTATAAAGCTACTACAGCAGATAATCTACAGCTCAATCAAAGTTGTCATTATATAATTAAAAAGAAATTATAATCTAAGGTCGAATAAAAAGCCTAAACAGTTATTTCATTTCGTAGTGTCAGCAGCTATTTTTCTATATGGCAGTGCTAAAAAGTTTTCCTTGACAGTCTTGTGCAATGAATTGACCTTTTTTATTTCAGGTGTAGGCTACCATCCTTTACTGGGTCTTTACTGGCATTGTCAAAGGTGATCAAGGTGAATCTTAATCACCCTAAGCCTGCTGAAGACTGTCGATTACCGTTTTACTGATGTTTAGCTTCTTGATTTAAAAATCGTATGCTACTTCTTCTCGGTGAATGAGCCCGCCAGTCTTCTGTTTGCTAATAACAGCTGCGATTACAAATCCGTCTGCCAAGTATGGCTATTGCCCCTTTTATAAGCTCATTTTCATTAGATAACGGGGTCGTATGTGGGTTGCTGGAATTTTCTGTAAAACATGCCATAGAGCCCGTATTCGGGCCGTAACCGTTTACATCAGTCGATAGGGAACGATTGCCATAAACGGTGAAGCTGCACCGCACGTTTGGTAGTTGCTTTGAAGGCTCATTTTTTTGGTCGATAAGGCTCGTATGTTGGGTGATAGAAATATTTATAAAGCATGCCATAGAGCCCGTATTCGGGCTGTAATCGTTTGCGTTAGTCGATAGAGAACGATTGCCGTAAACGGAGAAGCTGAACCGCACATTTGGTAGTTGCTTTGAAGGCTCATTTTCATTGGGTATGAGTCTCCACGCTTTTTACCGATTGATTTCATTGGTCGCTCGCTACGCCCGCTACGGGGATTCCCCGCAGACTGTTTACCGGCCGCGTTATCAACTTATGACTTGCATTTGTCATTATATCGCCCGCTGGGAGCCCCGCATGCTGTATATCGACCGAGTTATGACTAATGAAAATGATCCATTAGGGTAGCGTACTAAAATGGTAAAAAAAAATTACACTCCTTTTTGGGCAGTCGCGAAAAAAGCAACCCCTAATTGTGCGACTGCGGCAGTTTGTCTGTCACAGTTGCTTATTTCAGGAATTGCTAATGCTATCATGGACTTGAAATTTCCATCGTCATATATTACAAATGAATTAATTGAAAGAATATTGTTAGTTTCATTGCAACTGGAGCCGAACTACCAAGCTAGTTATAAAGAGGTCCATGTTTAGAACATCAGATCAAAAATAATATATAGGTACCAATAATATCTGATCTTGATACGTTACTCAGATAAAGCAATTGTGCTTTACAGATTTTTGTATCAGTGAAATACTTAGTCAAAACTGTTAAACTAACTCAGATTAAAACGAAATTTGAACCATATTTATTTTATTAGAAGTATAAGATTATTTATCAAGTGTAAGGTGATAGAATAATTATTACCAGTTGGTACTTATTACAAATACTTTTAAAAAAACAATGACTTTTTCGTTTTAAACGTAACAAAAGTAATCTAAAATTATAATTTATTTTTTATTTCACCCTGTTCAGTTAATGACTAAACCTATAATAACTAGGACTAATAAAAAATAGGTCAAGACTAATTGTTTTTCAAACATCAACTTGATATGCAAACGATTAATTAAACTTTTAATTAAATAGACTTAGGTTAAAAAGTAAGCAATAATTATTATAATAAATATTTCAAGAACAGCTGGGCAGGGCAGGCAGATTCTGGGGTTTTTAATGGTTTATGTACAAAGTCTAAATTATATAATAATATGATTATAAATTAAGTACTGAGCCAGAATAAAATTTTGTCCTGTCATAAAAATCTCCGTAGAAAAGGACACACAGATACAATACAAGACCACATTAAGAGCCCCTTTTCACACGCTCAGATAAATTTTGATTGCCAGAAAGTCGGCATCGGGCCGGCCAGTGAACAGATAAATATATTTTTAAGAAAGGATTAACAGGTTATTTCATCTGTTTTAGCAATTCATTTGCCAGCATCTCGAAACTTTCGATACATTCGAGCTCTTTTTCATACTTTCGACTCGAAAGTAAGCTAATACACACACAATACAATACATGCACAGACGACATTTAGGCACACATACAACATTTAAGACTTGACTTTTTTTATTTTCTTTTCTTGCGGCTCCCTTAGCTCTTTCTCTTTCGCCTCCTTGCTCTCTTTTTTTTGTTTACGCTCTTTGCGATCTCTAATTTCCCGGGATTCCTTTATCTCCATTTCGTCGTCTAGTTTCTTTTGTTCTTCTTTTATCTTATGCTCTCTGCCTTCTTTACGCTCTCGTCGCTCTTTTCTCTCCTGCTCTTTTCGTTCTCTATGCTCCTTCCTCTCCTGTTCTTTTCTATCCTTATATTCTCTACGATCTTTAAAATCCATCGGTTCTTTACTCTCCATTTCTTCGCTTCGCTTTTGAGCTCCTTTTACTTCCTTTGGGGTTTCCTGCTTTGCTTTCCTCTCTTTTCGCTCTTTTCGGTCTCTAAATTCCATTTCTTCTTTCGGTTTTTTTACTCTGTGCCGTTCTTTTACCTCTTTTGGCTCTTTCACTTCCTTTCGATGTTCCGTATGCTCTTTTTCCTTCTTTGCCTCCTTTTTAGACTCCTTTTTCTTTTTATATGTTTTATCCTTGGAATCCTTGGCGTCTTTAGGACCCTGGGGATCCTTGGGGTCCTTAGGATCCCGGGGATCCGTGGGGTCTTTAGGATCCTTAGAATCTTCAGGTTCCCGAGGATCTTTAGGATCTCGGGGTTCCTGAGGATCATTTGGTTCTTGGGGATCCTTAGGTTCCCGCCGCTCTTTATTTTGTTTAGGCTCTTTCGACTCATTACCGTCTTTAGGCTTCTTCAGCTTGCTCGTCTCTTTTGGCTGCTTTGTTAACTTCTCCGATCGTTTTTCGGACTTAGGTAGAGGTGAAAAGTCAGTATCTTTACATACCGCAGCAAGAAGAATGGTGTTCGTCTCGGGGTTATAAGTGCCGGTCACCACGGCGACCGTTAACTTCCTCTCGCTCTTCCGTCTATCGCCCGTGTCCTGCTCCATCATCACCTCATGGACCTCCATTTCCGCTGGAAAGTGACAAGATTCGATGTTAGTAACAAACATTATAATAACTAACATTTTGTTAGAACCTAGGGATATCAAGAATGAGAACAATATAAATTTATAACTGTTATATTATATGGAAAGGATTGATTTTTTTGCTTGTCATATTATATCGTCTTTATCTAAATGTGACCTACATTCATGATTTACAAGAAAAACTAAATTACATGAAAACTGTTTTGCCCTACCCTATTACTTTTTGCTAATAATATGCATTAACTATTAAAAAAAAAAACATTTTCGAAATACAAATTGTACAATGTACACATAGGCACATAAGTGTATGGAACAAAGATAAAAAGAAAAACCTGAAGTATAAATAAAGATAAGAAAAACTGGGCAAAAAAATACATTAATTTCGCGAAAACTCTATTGGCCTAGCAAATTAAATCTATCTCGTGTTTGACTCAGTTTTGTTAACAACGGTGTGTGTGACTTGGCGCCATTTTGTTTTAGTCATCACGCATTCATGTAAACTACAAAGAACTTAAAAATAAAAATAAATAACGTTTCGTTATAGGTGAATATTACGGCCAAGCGCTTTCATGAAAATTAAGAATTTGCCCCGGCTGGACACGATCAAACAAATGAGTTCTTCGTCTTGTTTGCATTTAGACGCGGATAGCAAAACATGACTCAAGACGCAAGCAGCACCACCCAATAAATTATAAAATAAAAACTCGCGCAGGAAATTACTAATACAAAAAAAAAATTAAAAAATCGCCATTCCAAGTGATGTTGACTTGGTCATTAGAATTAAAATTCAAGACAGCTAAGAGAAGATTAAAAACGAATAACCTTTTTTTCTTTCGGCATTCCCTGCCATTTCTTCTAGTTTTTCCGACATTTACTTAGTGATTTCCTTCAAAGTCTCAGCAATCAGCATTAGCCGCTACGGTCACAACAATGACGACTTCTTATTTGCTTTTTGCTTATTGATTTATTTCACGGTTCTGAACCGCGTAATTTTACGCTGGCAATACCTTAATGGCTTAGACTCTCGTTTTTTGGGCAATATTAAATATACCTTATTCCTATTCCTATAAAGTGCATAACTGCCAGATTTAGGTACAAGTCAAGTTGCCCGTGCCAAAAACATGAATGCTCTGAAAAGATATCACTTTTGGTCGACTAAAATTCCATTGGTATGTAAGTATTATAAAAAAAAAACATTGATATTAAATAGGTATTTAATCAAAATTGTACGTATTTTCGAGGATCGCGACATCTTGTTCACCATTATTAGACAGCAAAATGCCATAGACTAAAAATACTAAAATATAACAGATATAGATCGCGGACGGATCCCGGCCGAATGGTTTTCTGCCTACACTTTTGAGTGTCATTCGTTACCGAATACTAGGGCATTAACTGTTTCATAAGTCTTCTGGTTGCAAAAGCAACTACTGGGGTAGTATTATGAAGTACTAGCTGCCCGCCCCGGCTTCGCTCGAGTAGCACTAAGTACTTATCTACGGTGCACCTACCTACCTACCCTACCTACCCTACCTACCCTACCTACCCTACCTACCCTACCTACCCTACCTACCCTACCTACCCTACCTACCCTACCTACCCTACCTACCCTACCTACCCTACCTACCCTACCTACCCTACCTACCCTACCTACCCTACCTACCCTACCTACCCTACCTACCCTACCTACCCTACCTACCCTACCTACCCTACCTACCCTACCTACCCTACCTACCCTACCTACCCTACCTACCCTACCTACCCTACCTACCCTACCTACCCTACCTACCCTACCTACCCTACCTACCCTACCTACCCTACCTACCCTACCTACCCTACCTACCCTACCTACCCTACCTACCCTACCTACCCTACCTACCCTACCTACCCTACCTACCCTACCTACCCTACCTACCCTACCTACCCTACCTACCCTACCTACCCTACCTACCCTACCTACCCTACCTACCCTACCTACCCTACCTACCCTACCTACCCTACCTACCCTACCTACCCTACCTACCCTACCTACCCTACCTACCCTACCTACCCTACCTACCCTACCTACCCTACCTACCCTACCTACCCTACCTACCCTACCTACCCTACCTACCCTACCTACCCTACCTACCCTACCTACCCTACCTACCCTACCTACCCTACCTACCCTACCTACCCTACCTACCCTACCTACCCTACCTACCCTACCTACCCTACCTACCCTACCTACCCTACCTACCCTACCTACCCTACCTACCCTACCTACCCTACCTACCCTACTAAAAAGTATCCTATGTCCGTCTCCTGGTTCTAAGCTACCTCCCCACCAATTTTCAGCCAAATCGGTTCAGCCGTTCTTGAGTTATAAGTGGTGTAACTAACACGACTTTCTTTTATATATATAGATTAATGCCATCATTACTCCACTGCGAAAACGGGATGGTGCTATCGACCTTGTATAGCTCCGTCTTTCTCTCACACGGGAAAAATGGTGGCATTAATACTTCATAATACGAGTACGGCAACTTCAACAGTATACTGGTAATAAAATTGTCCATATTTTTTTAAACCTTGGATATTATTCCATCAGTATTTTCTTTAGCAGTCAGGGGCCAGTTAATGACAATATGCTCGCTCCGTTCTATAGTAGTTAAACATGACTGGCAAAGTGTAAGTGTACTTTACAGATACACTTCTGTATATGAGTTTTATCCTAGTGAGCTAAGGCCACCATCACAGTTAGGTTGTCATACACTCGTATACCATCAATATGAGACCAAAGTGAAGTGTTAAATGCGACTGTGAACCATGTGCGCCTGTCACCTGTATCCGTCGCACCTGCCTTGCAAATGGTTATGGTATGGCTCCTGGTCTTCTGATTCGGTAACAGGAAGAGATCTGCCAACACAGCGTGACCGTTAGGAACATCCTGACTTGTTTGTTACATTATTAAACTCAACATATCTGTGTATGTGCGCCTTTATCTCGAGAATCACTAAATCCAAAGAAATAAACTGATTTTAAATTTTTCTTTATGATTTATGAAAAAACAACCGGCCAAGTGCGTATGCGCACACTTAACATTGTAGTTGAAAAACATGTTCTCATGTTCCATAGGTACGGAATGTGAACATGTTAATCAAACTGCAAATTTAAATTTTTCGATTATTACTCGTCAACCTGTAAAGCCTACTTAGCTGTGATAGTTTACCTTTTAACTTCGTTATATATACTACTGCTGTGATTTTTTTCATAAATCCAAGTACCATTTAGCTGGCAGGCACCACTATACTCTAACAAAAATGTGCACTTTGAAGCTTAATATTTCGCAGACGGATCCCTAAATTGAAAAATGGCTTTCACCACAATATTTTTGAACAACCTTTCCAACGACACCCCACACCATAGGAGACGAGAAAAAAAAAACATCTCCACGTTACGCGAAGGGAATGTACCTTAAAAAAAAATTCGTTCTTGTTTTTATTTTACCACTTTGTCGGCGTGATTAATATGTATACCCATGCCAAATTACACCTTTCTAGTACTAACAGTCTCTAAGCTAAGCAACGGACAGACAGACAGACAGACGGATGGACAAGGGGAAACTATACGGGTTCGTTGTTTACTACGGAGCCCTAAAAACAGCGTCGCAGCCACAGCTAGTATTATATTAAACGATCTTGTTTATTTTAAATTCTAAGACCTAAGTTTGAAACGCGATGCTCAGTCCAGTTATGAATTACTATACTCGTATGAATAGGTGAAGCAAAAACTTTGTACCCCTTTTAACGAAAATTACGCGGACGGAGGAGTATGAAATTTGGCACAGTTGAAGTTTATATGGAGGAGTGTAGAAAGCTAATATTTTTATATAATATACATTAGAAATAAATTAAATTAATAAAAAAAACATTACACAAGCTAGTATGCGTTTGACACAAGATGGCTACCTGGCTACCTTAGAATCATGACATTTAAATGAATTATGGTCGAATTTCGACCTCTGGGGGACCACTAGTCTAAATAAATATATAGTTAAAAAATTCTAAATTTAACACTCATTTTATTTTCAATCGAGTGTTAAAAAGATTATGAAATTCGTTGTACTTTTTTGACAGTTTAAATAAACTGTACCCTAATTACGTAATACACTATCTATCAGAATCTGAATCGTTTTGAAACAGATTGCTAATCCATTGCTTGGTACGTTCGAAAAAAAAATCTGCTCAACAACGTAAATAACACAATGAATGTTGTTGACCTGTCAAATTGAAACAGATTAGTCGGAATTGTCAACGAAAATGTGTTGCGTAATTAGATAGCTGGTTCATTTTAAATCTTAAAGTATGTAAAAGGAGATAGCTTTATAATCTTTGTTTTTTTTTTTTGCAGACGGTGGCTTGTTTTCGACAGGACACTCTGAACACTGAACAGCCGCTACAAGATCTCGTCAAAGGAGACAACCTTACAACTTTTACAGATGTGAACGGATTATACTCGTAAACACCGCCAAAGAGCATTGCTGTGTTCAGGCTTATAGGGTATGAATACTGATTTAATTTCAAGCTCATAAAATATATCAGCTATGTCTCTGAGACGGTAATGCAGCTGCGATGCAAGAAATCACATAACCATAGGCGGTGGAGATCACTGATGGTCGGAACACAGGCTGATCACCGATGGTCGGACCACAAGGTGACCACTGATAGTTGGACCACAGGGTGACCACTGATGTTCGGACCACAGGGTGACCACTGATGGTCGGACCACAAGGTGACCACTGATAGGCGGACCACAGGGTGACCACTGATGGTCGGACCACAGGGTGACCACTGATGGTCGGACCGAAGTGTGACCACTGAAGGTACCCAACCATCATGTGAGCCGCCTACTATATTATTTCATGTCATTTGTCATTGAAAATCTTATTTTATTGCCTTCCGGTGGCTCTTGTCAAGCACCTGCAACACGAAGCAATTATCGTAATTTGTAAATCATTGCGGACCAAGAAACATTCACCAATCTGGCATTTTACTACATTGGAATAATAAATACAAAGTGTAACCGCAACACCGCAGGTACCCCAATTTGATTATTGTGTTATAAGTACCTGCAATACCTGATTTTTAAATATTTTTGTTCACTTTTCTTAACCGTAAAATCGTAATACTAAGTTTTAGATTGCTCTATACTGGCCAACCTCAATGAACCATTCTGTTGATCTAACATACAAATTCATATTTTTGCGAAAAAAAATCCTGTATCATGAATAGTCTGTATTTCTTTGTAAAAGAATCAAACGCGTTTTTCTCGAAACCGTTATTTTGCAAGTAAGTACCACATTTGCCGAATACCTGTCTGCTTCCGAATGCACAAATAATAGTAATAATTAATTTAACAAAGTTTTAAGTATTCATTTACTGAACGATTTTTAAAACAAATGGTTTGACCGTCTTCAAACATTTTTTTAATCTAGTACAGGACGTGTAGAAGTACCCTTGTATACATAACGTTCATGTATGTCACGTAAGACAGCAACCTTATTGCTACGCAAATAAAGATCAGTATTAAACAAAATCAGAACTAAAAAAAGAGACAGGACTTTAAGTGGGTGCTGTTTGGTAGGGATGGCGTTACTAGTCGCAAACTAGGGTGGCGCCACCATTGTAGGACGAAATAATTTTACAAATGATGTGAAGTTTTGAAAACTAAGGTGGAAGCCATTTTGATGCCGTATCATACTTGACATTTGAATGCTTTTCAGAATGAACTCATTTATTTTTATGCCTTAGAAGTTAAGAAAAGAAAACTCCGAAGTAATGCGGGGTTTTTAGGGGTTGGCCTCAGGCTGGAAATATTTTTTAAATAGCTAGCAACAGGGCGGAAGATTTTCGACCGTTGCTTCTAACCAAATGAATTGTCGGATGCCAATTAGTATAGTCTTTTTGATGTGCAACATTATTCCTCTCGATTTCCTGCAATCTGTGGGAGTGATTTCATGGAAAGGGACGGAAGTGTGTAACAGGAAGCACGCGCTATTTGATTTGACCAATGAGCGCGCGCAGTGCTAGAGTTGGCCGTCAGATGGTATCAACCCGTTTTCCGAGAGGTTGATGATGATGATGATGATGAATATTATTTATATCATATATACGTCAGTCAGATGTCAGATGTTAAACATCATATAGGTATGCGACTCGTTTTATTTAATTATTTTTTAGTAGCTGATTCGAATAAAGTTGCTGTATTGGTTGTGATAGTCAAATCTACTAGATACTTACTTTGAATAGAGAAATATTATTCTTCACCTTGTATAAGAGGTCTTTTAGAAGGAGCTAAAGTACCACCAACATACCTACTTCAGCTGCCAAGGAGCGTAACTAGTTTTTGCGCTTTATCTGTAAGATGACAGTGCACTTGAACGCCCCTGCTCTAGTAGATCTCCGAAAGCTTTAGTGACTACTTACCTATCTACCATCAGGAGGCAGGCTCCATGACTGCCACAAAATAACTTAAAAATAAGATATTCAATTAGACAAGGTATTATTTTTCAAGAACTTTTAATACGCACAACACTGAGTGTCAGAATGGTGTAAAATTTAAAACATCAATAGGTAATAACTTTAATGAAATACTCAATACATTCAAAATAATTCCTTCCTTTCTTTACAAAAACACACTAAATTCCTTTTTTTATTGACTAGAGAAAAATTTGGCCTCAAAATTTGATTTTGTTGATTCTAATTAACTTATGAATGGATTTTATTACATAAAATAAGCTCTGTTACTGACTGAAGAGCGTAGCTAAAACGTGTCAAGGGGACAAGACCAAAATTATTTACCAACAGTTTAATTCTAGCTACGCACTCTAGCTGGTTTCTAAAATTAAGGAATTCCAAAATTTGGACCTAAATATTTCCATTAAAGCTTTTCATCGAAACTAACTATAGAATAACCGTTTGACGGTAAGTTATAACAAAACTGAACGATTGAATAATTATTTAAGTATATAATCAGTCACACAACCGTCTCTCTCTTAGAACAAAAAATAAGAAGATTAAGTAGAAAAATAACAAGGATAAGGGATACAACAACCACATTAATTTCCTAATTTATAATATATTCTATCTTTACGTTCATAGTATGGCTTCTACATCTACTGTATTTATGTGACATATCCAACAAGCGAAAATCGAATCTGGAAATCGAATGTAGAGCCTAATAAGGAAACACCCTTATTGAAAACATAATGATTAGGGATACGTCGTATTATCGGCTTCCGTCGAACAAATTACTGACGACGGCGCTTCATATTCTGACGCAGATTTTTTTTTTTTGTCTGATCTTTGGAAGTCTTGTCCTTTTTCGGTGCCTCAGCCGCGGTGTCGGAGCCCTCGCGTTCAGCGCGGAGTTTATCCTGACGATCTTCTTCACGTTTTGCGGAAGCGGCGCGCATGGAGTTCACGAGGCCCAAGTAGCTGTACCTGGGGCGACTGAGCTCCAAAGAGTGAGGGTGGACACACCTGATGGGTGTACCCCTTCCGAAGAACAGGCGGCAGTCCTGGCATGAGCAGAAGAAGCAATACTCGCCAGGTCCGTGGTTATGGATTTGTGGGGCCCGGAATCTCGGCGGCCCCATCGACATGGCCCCCGGGAGTGACATAGGTGGCCCCAGTAGCAGTACTTCACCGCTTTTAGCGATGTCGGACATGACTGCAACAAGAAAGCAAAAGTTATTACAAATATACTAAAATAGAAACTCCTACGATTCTGCACTGGTGATGATACTTGAATGGGCAGTTCGATTGGATACTGCGACTAACTTTTTACTCCTCAATCGAGCTGGTACGAGGGAAAAGCTATTCTTGATCTAGCGAAGGTAAGTCCCCCAGTTATTCACATGCATCGGTATTTTATACCGAATCATGCATTATTTTCAAAGTACAAATCCAAAACATAGGACCATTTTTTAAAGTTACTTTCGATTATATTGCGACACTGCTATCGATCACTGTTTATAATTCTTACACTTTTCACTTCTATAAGGATCCCATAAAATTGCATAAGACTGAGAGATGACCCGCAGCACCAAGCTAAGTAGTAGGTTACGTTAGTCCCTAAACTATGATCACTGAACTAAGTTACACAAAGTCTAGTAAGAATAGTCACATAAATGGTACTTACCTAGCTGGTATAGGCCTTTTCAGGGCTCCACAGATCGCGAAAAGAAGATCAGAGAGTAGTTTCCCGTCACCGGACAAGTTTCACTGAGGGACTGCGGCAAGGGGCGGCTCTCGAATTCAATGTATTGATTGATAGCTGTTACTAGTCATTGCTGCGCAAGTGCATAATTTTTTCGAGTCCCGTGACCTATTTTACCTGCGGACCCGGGGAATAAGCAGCTCCTACGTACGCTGCCGAGCTAAGGGGTGTACACGATACGCCTCGCTTTAAGTCAAATGACTTAATCTGTCGTTTGACTTTTATGTTCATGAATTCAGTACCGATATAAATAAATTAAATCATTATGATTTATCGCGCTGTTGACGATTGCCAAAAGCTCTTTTTAAGAAAATGTATTTTAATACTTTCGATCTCCACGAGCACTGTCGAACAAGCTAGTTGCTACCCATATAAGCTCAGTGAAATAATTGACTACTCAGTATACTTACAACATTTTTTTAAACTAATTGGAAGTTAGCTGTAGATGTAGGTTAGTAGATGTTAGTTATTTGCCTATACAAGAACAGTTTTTCAACAGTACTTGACTGTGTTTTATGATTTTAAGATTTAAGAACCAAAAGTTGCCACGAAATTAAAATCATTATCTCGAAATTATGACTTAATGAAACAGGCAGCTCTAATTGAGAGTTAGGTAAGAATAACTTAGTCAACTTGATAATGCTATTCATTTGCAATGACTGGCTCGACAAGACCGGGAGTTGTATTTATCTTGACAAGACCATGATATACATAATAATAACTCTAAATACTTACTTATTAAAGTCTATAATTTCACGGATGTTCTGCAAGTCACATCGATCACACTTGTTGTTTCTCACGATGTACTTCTGTTAGCGACAAAAGACTCATGATGATACTTACTCAAGAACCTAATTAAGACTCCTCAACTAGTGTACAGACAAACTTTCCTAAAAGTGTCTCTTCCATTGTGCCAGTACGAGCTTTATGACAAAAGCTTTTGCCATGCTAATAGAGTAGTCAAGCAACAAGTTTGCTAGCAGGGCTGAGGGACCAGGGTGTCTAAAGAAAATAGCCTGTTCTTTTTCTGTAGGGAAATCCTCATGGATATACTTTCAGTCTGGAAATGGCGACCTCGAAGGGTTATGTCGGACTCCTACCGACTAAACCTCACGGCCCCTATTTCTAACATGAGTTAGGGGCCCGGGAGATACTTGTACGTTCGCGCACAACACAGACTGAAAATTCAGGAAAGGGCCTAAAATTAAATGAAAGACATACTGTATAAAAAAAATCTTTCGACAGAAAATATGTCATTGTTTTGTTTATACAATAAATACATATAGACAACCTTACATATATAGTAAATGGACAGGTACAAGAATATCTTAACAAAATTTTTAAAATTCATGGATCCATTTGAAATCTAATCATTTATGTCCTTTACTTAGGACGCTGGCCTATTAATTTAAATAAAATCCTTAAAAACTCACGACATTTACACACTCAGTTAGCACAAGAATACTGCTTAGCCTAAATAACATTTATCTAAAGTGTAGGTGAGCAAATTATAACTGCAAGCATCCTTCAAAAGGTTTCTTTTTCACTATAGTTCTTAATCCTACCAGATACACGAATATTTTTTAATAACCAGAAAAAAGGTACCTACATACAAATGCCAAGACAGTTGTTTTAAAGAAGAATTAAATCTTAATTTTGTTGAGGTAACTCGTAACATTTGCGTCCAACTTAAATGGCGGTATTATATCACACCTCACAGTAGTATTGAACATAGGAAAACGCGCGTAGGAATCTCATTGATTTTATCATAACATTTTCTTACACTTTCACCAGTTTGATGTTACCATATTGAAAAAACTTATTTTCTATAGCTATACAATATAATACAATACAATAGAGGCTTCTTTTCTGGTATATAAAAAATAGTTGTGCATATTACAGTCTTATTTTTCTATTTCCAATATCATACTATGTAGTCATGCGACATATTTCACCACCTCCGGCTGACTTAAGCTTCGTGCAGACCAGCGCGACGCGACACCGGTTATTGTTATACCGTCAAGTTTTCTTAGAAATTGTATTGTTCGAGTCGCGTTGCGGCGTCGCGTCGTGCTGATCTGCACGAAGCTTTACGGCTAAGTTATCTGGCAGTTAAGAGCATTTATCCTAAAAGTTGACAACGTCGCAAATACGTGTCAAATATTTACCTGTTTTGATTCATTTGGTAATATTACTGAATGGAAATACGAAATGTGGCTAACTAGCGAACTAGAATATTGATGATGAAATGCAATAATTAATATCGTAACACCGAATTTTTAGTTTTAGATGTAAAAAATGTATTTGTAAACTTTCCAAATGCCTTTTTTACATCTAAAACGGTTAGACATCAAATTCAGAGTTATAATTGCAATTCATTATTATTATTCTAGTTCGCTAGTTAGCCACATTTATATTACCAAATTAATAAAAACAGGTAAATATTTGATATCTATTTGCGACGTTGCCAACTTTTAGGATAAATGCTCTTAAGGAATTTCATACAAATACTGCTTCTTTTAGTTGTGGTGTAAAGTGTCGATTCGGAAACAGACCTTAAAACTCTTAAATTTATATACATTAGGTACCTACTTAGTAAAACACAATAGTGCCGCTACATAAATGATGAGAGTATATTATGTTTTGAAGAATTTAGAATAGTCAACTATTGTGTCTTAACTTATTATAGCGTGGATGTTAAGAACAAAGAAACTGTTGCCGATCAAATATGTAAAAATAAATTCTGTGATCAATATTACAAGCAAAATAATAATTTATGTCTGTTTCATTATCTCATACAAGCATTTTGCGTCGACCCCAAGTAAAAATATACCAATGGCAGAACAAAGAAGAAGAATTACACGTAAACTTGTTGTATATGTGTGATAATTCCTTGAAAACTTAAACTTAAGTATTATCCTTTTCTATATCAATCAATCTGCCTAGCTTTTTCCCAACTATATTGGGGTCGGCTTCCAGTCTAACCGGATGCAGCTGAATACCAGTATTTTACATGGAGCGACTGCCTATTGACCTCCACAACTCAGTAACTGGGTAATACGATACCCCTTGGTAAGACTGGTTGTCAGACTTTCGTCAGGGTCAGGATGACTGGACCAAGAGCGATTTTTGAAGTTTGAGCAATACCAAGTTTTAGTACCTATTTGGTACTATTTGGTACCAGACATCAAATAATTGGTACCTCGCTAAAGAGGGAAAACTATTACGAGGAAAGTGGCCAGCCATTCTGACTTCAGAATGGCTGGACCAAGTCGACTTCACCTAGTTGAAGGTGTTATAACTAGTTCATCTTTTCATTAAAATTTAGTACCTCATTGGTACCTCAACATATGTTTTTCTTAATATTTTGCGTTAAGCCAAAAAAAAGTTACACCTAGAAGAAGTTTTGCATAATTATATAGGTAATAATGTTTATTTTTGTACTAAGAAAATTACCGAAAATAAATCATAACACATAAATATTACGTACATTTATTCATTGATTGACACATTAATATTTTTTTACATATAAATAACACTGTGCACACATTTTGTTTTTACTAATTGTGATGTGAAGAGAATTGTGCTTGTGATTTAGTTAATGATTTCAAAATAGTCCTGTATTGACTGTTCATTAGTTTACCCTTACTTCCGCAAAACTTGTGTTATATCTAACACTTAAGAGCGTTTATTCTGAAAGTTGGCAACGTCGTAAATAGCTGTCAAATATTTACCTGTTTTAATTAATTTGGAATTAATACTGTATGGAAATAAGAAATCTTGGCTTATCGAAAAAATCTAAGAATAACATATGTGGAGGTTCCAATGAGGTACTAAATTTTAATGAAAAGATGAACTAGTTATAACACCTACAACTAGGTGAAGTCGACTTGGTCCAGCCATTCTGAAGTCAGAATGGCTGGCCACTTTCCTCGTAATAGTTTTCCCTCTTTAGCGAGGTACCAATTATTTGATGTCTGGTACCAAATAGTACCAAATAGGTACTAAAACTTGGTATTGCTCAAACTTCAAAAATCGCTCTTGGTCCAGTCATCCTGACCCTGACAGACTTTCGGGCTTCTGACGACCCGTAACGACTGTCAAAGATCCACGAATGACAGCCGGGACCAACGGCTTAATGTGCTTTCCGAAGCACGGAGGAGTCTCGGTATGTAAAGATGGTCACCTATATACAGACCAACCCCGGCAAGCGTAGCTTAACCTGATGGATCGACCCGTGCGGCTGTTATTACTTAACCACGAGCTCCTCCTCCTCCACCATCCTTCACTATACAGTCATCGTACCTAATCTTGGTGCCGCCACATTTAGAATCCTTACGCTGATTATGTCATCACGTTAGTTTTATACCGCGTATTATTTAAAAGCGATCGCCGCGCGAATACGCGATCGTCGCGTGCTTATTGTGTATCCGCAGTTGTAGCCCACGAAATTGAAATTTTCTTACGTTTTTTGCAAATGCAGATCAGTGTCAGGATGTGTATCAAAATATGATTCGCGACTATAACAGATATGTATTTACAGGATTAGAATCATTAATACATCTCTCTTAGATAGATTTTTTCCATAAGAACAAATCTCTTATGGAAAAGTTATTTGCAAAAAAACGTAAGAAAATTTGAATTTCGTGGCAAATTGCAAAAAAACGTAAGACGGCTACAACTCCATATCCACCTAAAGTCACTTTTTGTTCGGAAAACACCCTCTGTCGGCGCGACCACGCGTTCAGGTTCACCGAACAAAAACTGACATATGAGTGCAACGATCACTTTTAAATAGGACGCAGCCTTAAGGTACCATTCCGTACCCGACCGCAGCCAGCAACTGCAGGCGACGTGTCGCGGCGTCATGTCGCTGCAGTCATGATTCCGAACCCGACCGCAGGCGGCAGCAGCCCGTATTCCAGTCGGTAGAAAGAAGATAGAAAAACGTGTTATCGCTCGAGCGTTGGCGGCACGACACTATCGGTCTGCGGTCGGGCACGTGTCGCTAGCTACGGAAGGTATTAGGTACATAGAAATTCATAGAATCTAGTCGTGTCGCGGCAACGCCTGCAGTTGCCTCCTGCGGTCGGGTACGGAATGGTATCTTTTGGTTTCGCTTGTGGCAGTCGGTATGTTAAAATATCTAAAATATAATTGTTTAGAATACGTTTTCATATGTCGTTGTAGCAAGAATTATGTTACTTCGTCACACACATTATACTATTTATTGCAATAGAAATTTATCTAAGACTTTAAGTAAAAAGTGATAATTATTTTAATTAATGATGCAGTTTAAATAAATCACGTAAAATTTTGTGTAAAGGGGTCTATCTAGCAACGTTATCTCGTTTTTTTTTCTAAATATAATTTTAAAAGTTTTTCGAGCTTTTTTGTAAGAAAAGCTCTTTTGCCCTTTGTAATTTTAATCTTTAAGCTTGTTTCTCTTGTGAAATGATCGATTTTTGTGGTTTTGCTTTAAAATCTAAACATTATTGGCCTTTACAACACATTATTTCTGCCTATTTGAAAAGAACTACTATCCAAATAGTATGATCTAGGCGTGTGTAACTCTTTACGGAACCGACTCACTGAAGTGTTCCAAAAGATTGGTTCAGTAACAACGTTTCAAACGCATCATTTGAATCTGAATCAATACTGTGACGCTGAGTTACGTTACTTTAGTAAGTACTACTGAACTGACTCGCGACTCGCGAGTGAGCGGCAGCCTAATAATTAAATGAATTGAAACAGATTGCTAGTCCATTGCTTCAAAGTTCGAAAAAAAAATCTGCTCAATTTTTTTTTCGAACTTATGAAGCGATGGACTAGCAATCTGTTTCAATTCATACCAATTTATTATTGATCGTGCATTACGTACTTAGGCTGCCGGTGACACATTACAATCTATTTAAGTCAGAAAGAGATACCAAATGAGATGTATATCACTCATTCGCTCACAGTTTTCGTTGTCGTTACGCGTTTTTATATCCTGTGAGTCGATGATTCAAATGATCCAAATGAAACATATCAATGAAACCGATTATTTCAGTGATCCAGATGCAAATATACCAGTCTCAAAAATTTCGCTGACTGAGTATGATCTATTATAGCGGACCAGACACTATCAGTAATAATGACATTACATTCATGTTAACCACTGTCAGTACTAATGACATAACATGAATGTAATGTCATTATTACTGATAGTGTCTGGTCCGCTTATTTGTATTATAATTACGGTATTTCAGCTTATTACTAAATGTTGTCATCATCCTTTTTTTTTTCAATTATTTTCTTCTTAGATCAATTTGATGCAAAAGTGTTAATAACAACGTGAAGACTACTGACAATTCATTTACCTTTTAGGCTAGCTAATTGATATTTCACAATTTATTCATATTAAAAATTAGTACCAAACCCTCACAGGACACTAAAACCGTGTCATCACACTAACTTACAATATGACATTCACAGAATGTCATAATTAACACTTATCCACGTTTTATACCGTTATTATGTAGTTTTTATACTAACGTACTGTTAAAAAATCACAATTTAGGTCTGTAACTTATGAAGAATATACCCTTCTATTAAATAATGACAAAGCAAACAAATGCAATTATTAAGCTCTATTAGGTACATGGACATTTATCACCTACATATAACAGTTACTACAAAACTGAACGTGCAGTCTCAAAGTTTTCACATAATTCGATTAGGATGATCGAGATCAGTAGGTATACATATTTTCACTCAAAACAATTTCTCATTTATGGAGAACTAGCTTCGTCCTGCGGTTTCACCCGCATAAGTCTCGATCCCGTAAAAATATCGGGATAAAAAAATCGTAAGTCCTTCTCCAGCTCATGATCTACCCCTGTGCCAAATTTCATCCAAATCCGTTCAGCCGTTTTAGCGTGAAAGCGTAACAAACAAACAAACAAACTCACTTTCGTATTTATAATATTAGTGAGGATAGCATGAAAGCATACTAGGACAATACTCGAGCTCCAAATGTGAAACTGAATTATAAGAAACTTGTTTGAGCTGCAGTTAGTTAAAACAAATTTGACAGCCAACAAAACATATTTAAGAAGTTATCTAGAAGTATCATACTTATGTGTTGACATACTGATCAACGAAAATTTTTTGTGAGCTTTGTGAACCTGTTCTTCTTCTTTTGGGCCAGGAGCTTTTCAATCCACCCTGAAAATTTAAAAGATTTTTTTACAACACACATAATAGCAGAAACACTAATGTGTAATCAACTCATCATCTGCCTAGCCTTTTCCTAAGTCCTTTGGAGTCGGCTTACAGTCTAACTGGATGCAGCTGAGTACCAGTATTTTACATGGAGCGATTGCTTATCTGACCTCCACAACCCAGTAACTGGGTAATATGATACCCCTTGGTAAGGCTGGCTGTCAGAATTTCTGTAGTAGAAAATCTGTTCCTTTTACTAACTGATGCCCTGTATTAATGCTGGCATCTCTAAGTGCCAACCGCATCATGATCGCTGAGCTAAATGTTTGAGGGAAGAGCTTAGCCTTGCAATGCAAAAATTATAATTGAACGCTGCAGCTTATATCTGAATATAATTAGGTACTAACAACACGAACAGCACACGCTTTAGCAAAACTTCGCGAAGGCTTATTGCGCAGTGCTCATAACAAACATACACACAAATACAAAACATAAAACGTAGAACGTAGACATTCAAACACAAAATGCAGCAGAGGGATATATGAAATGCAGCTAAGGGGTATATGAAATGCAGCTGAGGGATATATGAAACGATGTTGATGAAGGAGGTATGAAACGCAAGCGGTATAGTTGTTGGAGGGAGAGCGAGGATCTAAAAAAGGGATAGGTTGTGCGAGAGATGACATGAATTAAAAGTGAATGAATGATAATTTGAACCCTAGTTATAAAACAAAAGAAGAAGATTCATAAAACAGATTAAGGTACGGTCACAGGTCTTTGACCTGTATGATATTTGACTGTAAAATGATGGGATCGCACAGCAATAAAACCATTCATACGATTAAAAGCAAATTCTGGTTAAGGTTCGGTGTAGATCAAGGCTGGCCCAACCATTTTTAAAGAATGGCCATACTTTTGATTCCGTGTGTGCCGGCGGGCCATTTAGTAAATAAAACTTGCCTACAGCTATGGTAAATATGTAGCTATTAAAATTAAACACAACTTTAATTTACTCATAGTTTGAATTATCAAAAAAAATAGTTCAGTGATACCTTTGAAGAGGTTTTCATGCTAACAACTTCAAATGTGAGGTCCATAATAAAATCAAGTCTGAAAATAGGTTTTATTGTTGGCTAATTAAGAATGGGTTCATAACATAAGAAGCAAAATATTTTTTACAGCTGATTTGAAGTCTGAAAGCTTTTGGCGGGTCAATTCAAATGCGTTGGCGGGCCAATGGAAGGCCCGCGGGCCGGGGGTGGAGCAACTTTGATTTACACTAAACAAACAAATAATCAGAACAAGGATCACACCATTTTCTTGACATTCTTGAGTTTTTAATTATGTTAGGGATAGAATGTGTAGGTAGAGAAGGGATAACATGTACAAGCGCTCGTTTAGTCTAAGGCCCGTATTACAGAACCCCACCCAAAACTGAAGCGTTACTTATGACTCGTTTAAAGCCTTTTGATTGGTTGAGACTAGTTTTAAGTAATGCTTGAGTCTTGAGTGAGCTTCTGTAATACGGGCCTAGAACCGTTCCGTGAAATGTAAGTTCCGTTCCGTTCTGTGTGCAGTGTAACCCTAAGAGTTTACTGTAAAATAACGTACAGTACAGCACCGCTGATACTTACGTATCTAGTTTATGCGCGGGCACCACTGGTTTAGTGGAGCTGGAGCGGCCAAGACGCATGAAGAGCTCCAGCAACTGCGAGAGCTACATAGTAACACCGGGGCCTACAGGCTCTGGCAGGGCCGCGGGCAGTTCATCACTGGACCCCGCCACCTCAGCGTTGAAGCCTCCCACCGGGGCCCCGAAGTGGCTCAACTCCTTCTCATTCAATAGCTTGATGGACATCGCCTTGTTTATCTCTGAAATCAGTTTTATTTAAATGTTAGTATTACTCCTACTTTTGCGGTGGTTTTTTTTGGTTATTTTTTAAATATTTGAAAGATAAAAATAATACTTTTCGCGGTTTCAGGGTTGGCCCCATAGTAAAAGTTGTTCATAATGATGAGTACAATGACCCCTTAAGAGGATGCAAACTAATTAAATTTCACATTGTATAAAACATGTGTGTGTTATAGGTATATATTATTATAGTTAAAAGAAGAACACTAGTAAGTACAAAATAACTTTGATTCCGGAAGTCGCTGTCTTTGGTTCTGTATTTTCGTTTTTTGCCACCGTCTGTTGGGTGTTTTTTTTTTTTAAGTAAGTTATTTTTTTTTTTTCACTTTTTTGTGGTGGCTTCCCCACACAAATTCAAATACCACTACCTGCTATAAATAACAGTGGCAGGAACTTATAACATCATCCAAATAGACAAGTGGGAAAAATACGTATTATTGAAGCTAATTCAAAAACTACCCAAGCAAAGTTAATAAATTTATAAGGGTCCACCTCTTAAGTATGACCTAACAAACAAAAAAAGAATCATCAAAATCATTTCATAATTGGCGGAGTAAACGCGTAATAAAATAAAAATACATCAGTCGAATTGAGAACCTCCTCCTTTTTGAAGTCGGTTAAAAAGAGACTTAATCAGATCGAATTTTTGTTACTGTTTGTTTTGCGTATGTATTCTAAGTAAATATTTTCTCGTATATAAAAATATGCCAATAAACCACCTAATCACGAAAAAAATACTACTGATGCTTACAAATTGTGGATGTATGGTCTACGGTGCTACGGCGTAGCCTCGTAGCCTAAATTTGTTACTGGTAAAAACATTGTCTAGTTTCGTAAAGTGGTTGGATTGGATTCAGTTAGCAACAAGATTTTATTTAAAAAAGGTTAACGGTCTATCACCATAGAGTCAGGAGGAAAAATTGCTAATTAATACTTGTTGAATAACTAACTAGCATTATGGTTTATTCAAATAATAATTAAACACTAATTATTATTTTAATAATTTTGTAACTATAAATGTTATAATAACAGCCTACTACTGTTTCACTGCAGGGCAAAGGCCTCATCTCATACAGAGAAGGTACTCATCACTACGCTGGCTGAAGGCGGATTGGTGATTTCAGACATATATTAAGTACATGTAAGTTCAGGTTTCCTCAGTATGTTTTTTCTTCATCGATGTCAGTAATGATAAATTCAAAAGTAAACCATGTATTGTAGGTAAACCTCAACACAACTCCTAACAAATTCAATTTTCGATTTTGTTTGACAAACTCGAAAATTGAATTTGTTGTTAATGATGTAACTGACCGTTCTCTCGATCCTGTGCGTTCATGCCAAACTTGCAATCCTGGCGGTTGCATGCACTGTTGTCCGCCTCCCTTATCTTTAACAGCTGAGTCTCAGTGATCTTCTTAATGATGTTGCTCAACTTCCGCTTCCGGTCGTTCACGTCATCGCTGTTCATTTTCTGTGAACAGTTGACCTCAATGTTAATAAAAAAAAAACAACTTTTCGCCATCGTAAAATGGCGTCACAGATAAAGATCCTCAAGGTCTTTGTTCTTCCGACTAGATACGGTACCATCACTTATGTAACACGCCACTTTGACTTATCTTAACACACGGCTCAACTTACTGCTAATTTTCTTTAGAACGCAAATTCAACAGGTACACTCGCGTGACGATAAGAACTTCTGCACCGAGACGGCCTCCGAGCAATCACAAGGGGTTGCCGGCACCCTTATCACTGCAACGGACTAAAGTTATTTATTGATTCACGAAGTCCTGAACTGCGCAAGTGCAGTTAGCTTGGTAGTTCAGACATTTACGAACCTTATGTTGTTGTTTCTCTCCCCCAAAAAACAAAGGCTTTCAAGTTATCGTCTGTCCAATGAGGGGTTTTAACACGAGGTTCGTCATTACGTTCGAAAACGGCGACCTTTCTGAGAGTTTTGTTAAACTTGTTGTAGAAAATTAAGCTAATCCTGAAACACGTTGAGCTGTCTTTGGATTATCAAAATAATAAAAACATTGTTATGGATGTTAATTGATAATAAAATTGAATAACAGACAAAGAGTCGGTAAGTTAGTCAGAAAGTTGAAGCTAGTTGCCCATTCCAAAACGTAGATCTCTATGGAGAAGAACGGGCAAGAAACTCCAAGGACACTCTTTTAAATAAGATATTACAAAATCCTGGGGACATTATTCTTGTTGCAGAAGCATTGAAGCGTTTATACTTATAGAAATAAGTAGTGAGAACAATGTAAACGAAAATAAAAGTTAAAAAGTAACAGCCCGGAGTTTGGAAGTTGGCGGTGTGATACCCGAGCCTCGGCACCCCGCTCCTGATCTCTCTCCGGTCGTGTCGGATTGCCATCCCATCCGACTAAGAGAGTGATGGAAGAGAGAGTACATCTGTCTATCTCCCACGTCGAATATGTTCGGTTTGGAGGACTATTATACTTACTGCGTGTTTTATCTAGTACAAAATCACCACTTCTTGGACATCAAAATTACATAAGACAGTCCCCTAAAATACAAATAAATTTCGGAAGTCGGTTGCAAGAAACGAAAATACAGAACCGAACCGACTTCAAGTTATATTTCACTTGGTAGTGTTAGTCAGTCAGAGTGGGGACAGAATGAGCATTCGCTCGTTTGACCTAAATCCACCTTAAGGTGAACACGGTCGGTATTTGGTTTGTTTAAAAACCTCTGTTGCATCGTGGAAGAGGATGGGAAATATGGAACACAAGACATTATTTTTGCCATTACATTTATTTCACACAATACACAGACAGCGGGACATCATGAAAATATCTCAGGTTACACTCACAAGATAATCACCTTAACTATCCAGATTTATTACAAAAACAAAACATTTTATGTTTCCAAAAGTATATCAAAATAGATCTAAAATCAGTTATTTTATTCATCATCTTCATAATAATAGGTAAATACTTATCTAAATTAAATATTTGGCATCACAGTTTTTATTATTCACCCTTTATTAGGCCTCACCGTTATTAACCTTAATCACAATAACCACCAAGATAGTAACACCCTGCCAAATTAATATTAGAAGCCTTCCTTATGTTACAATGGTTTGAGACTAAAAATAACTCCAATATTTGATTTTTTAAACTAATTAAACGGCCCTTTTTTTTAAGTCGGTAAAAAATTTACAAGGGCTATTGGCCAATATATGACTGGCAGTGAAGACATATAGTTAGATTACAGATTACAGCACATAATAGGATCACGGGACACAGGATTGGCACGATAAGAACAGTGTGAGATTTAGAATTTGAATGGGTTATTTTGGTTAGCGGGTCCTGCGGGTTGGTCGCTGATGTGGCAGTTGGCGACGGCCGCCGTGATGTCGTCGGTGGAGTCGGTGTCCCGCCGAGCCTTGGCCAGGATCATGGCCACCACCACGCTGAAGTAGCCACGCTTATACTCCTTTATCTCGATGTTGCGCTGATCAGTAGCGAGAGGTGACATCAACACCGCCCGCACGGGAGCATGTTGGTCCGGACCGCTCATTTCTGGAACTATAAACGGAGCAAATGAGCAAACGGTCACAGAAGTTCACTGTTTAGGTCGATTATACCATCACTAACCCTGCCCAATCCTGCCTGGTTTATAAACATTCCATAAAGGAGTATCAAGTTTGCATTCATAATGAATGTGTGCGTTACTAGTATTAAAAGGGGGACGTCATCGACGGTGTTGTGGTAGGGTAGTGGCGATTTAGGGGGTCATCAGATGTGCATGGGAGGCCGTCACTTCCTTCTGCGAAGCAGTAATGCTCACGAAGGAGGAGGCGGAACGCGTGAGGGAGAGGCAAGGTTCGCGCCCTAGCGCCCCTAGTCGTCGCAGGAGACGCCCCGGGCGTCGGGAGTCGCAAGCCGATTTCCGGCCACCGTAGGCGCGGGCTTGCGGACGGTGAGCGATGGGCAGCTCGCCATCCGATTAGGACCAGGCCCGGGTCGACGGCGCGTTGTGTTCCACGCGCGTGTTAGAAAGTGGATAAAAAAATGAATATGATGTGTAGGGAAAGGATTTTATGAAGAAAAGCACAGAAAGATGACCAGGCATTTATTTCAATTAGGCTTGTCATTACATCGGTATCGTTAATGAGGAAGCTAGTTGTCCGTTCCTAATCTAGGTCATCACGGAGAAGAAGGACAAGAAACTCCGTGGCAGCTTGTTTTATATTATTGTATCAACACATTGTTATATTAGCATAAATCATGGTTATTACATTAATCTCTTGAACCATTTCTCAAAGCTAGCAATATAAATATAATATTAGGCATATTAAAACATATACAGAACAATATAGTTATCAGCAATACTCAAGATATAATAATTATTAATTAACTTACATGAACATTGTAGTCTGTCGATCTTTCACATATAATCCATTTTACAATAATGGCAGAGCTTCCGCTATGCAACATGATATTTAGCAACTTTATATTACGGACATGGACA
Source organism: Agrochola circellaris (assembly GCA_914767755.1). Classification (NCBI taxonomy): domain Eukaryota; kingdom Metazoa; phylum Arthropoda; class Insecta; order Lepidoptera; family Noctuidae; genus Agrochola; species Agrochola circellaris. The sequence goes on from OU611840.1 coordinate 5,558,054, forward strand.
CCACTCAGGGTCTGTCTGTAAAAGTCGGAGGTCTTCTATCGTCCAACAGTTTAACCCAAGTCCCTTTCATATGGCGGTCACCCCATTTTAAAACCTCTGAATCTTACCAGTCCCTCAAACATTGCCGCCCATTCTCCCGCCATTTTAGACGATTCATAGATGGTCATACATAAATGTTAAATAACTTCTAATCAAAGTAATAATTAACAAATCTTATGTAGTGGAACTTTCTTAAAACTTAATAACATTATTTAGCAATATATTATGTATTTATTTGTAATCTTTATGTAAAATGTCATAATATTATAACATCAACTGGATGTTCCGAAAATCGTTTGAAACACCATGTTACTTTAAAATTGCATTATAAAATCGTGATAAATATTATTCGTATCATATTAAGTATTACTTATTAAATATTAATCATATATTGTACTGCTAAGTTAATTACACATTTATTTTGACCTTCATAAGACCACCAATCATGACTTGTTCGAAAACTCTAGAATCGTTGTTTAAGAAACAGCCTTTTGAGTCACATTAAAAACTATTTATATAATACATCTGTCTATGAAATATGAATTATAAAAATGCAAATCAAACATTACAACCTTTCTATTAATTAAATATTAATTTACGTTTATTAAAATATTGTTGAAATTGAATGTTTACGTACGTCAATGTCATGTATCATTCTGACAGCTGACGTTCATACTGTGATTTATTGTTGTAAACAATCAATAATGTGATCAATACAATTAAACATTCTATAAATATGAATAATCTTACACGGCCATACTGACCATTACTTCGTTCTCGAAGTACGTACAGTTTAAATAATTAGTCTCCTTTAAATATGAATAATCTCACATGGCCATAATGACCATTACCTTGTTCTTGAAGTAAGTATCTACAGTTTAAGTGATCAGATTACAAAGTCAATAACAATTTTATTACTTTATCTAGACGCCTGCTCTGCTGCTGGTGACAAAGAATAGTATAAAGTAAATCAACCAAAGGTGTAACTTTTATCAAATAGATAATCATTTCAGAGCAGCACCTAATATTCGGTTTACAAAATAATTCATCTATTTAACCATTGGGTCAAACACTGTCTAAGGTCTGGCTTTTCAAAATTTGCTAAAGATGTAAACAACAATGGCCGCTCGAAATTGTCTATGATTAGTGATGCGGTCGTATAACTTTTAAGTTTTGGTGCTATCGATGTTACGATTTTTTTAAGTGTTCCATCAGTATTTTTTATACTGAGTAACTTTCAAATCAAATTTTCAATTAAAATTTTTAGACAAAATGACAGATGAACAATGAAAATCAGTAATTTACTCTATTCTTTCTTCGACAAAACCCGTAGAAAACCCGTTTATATGGTTGTCATGCTACGCGTGCAGGTGCTGATAAACAACTAAGTACTTTAAACCAGTACCGGAACCGGAGTTGGAATAGGAGAACCAGTGCATTTTTTGGAACAAAGACTAATCATCTTTAAAATAATGACTTTAAAAATTTTGAATTTTTTTGAATTTTTCTACCCAGTCCTCAGTTATCCGCATCAGGACTCGGTCATGTTTTCGGGAGATTCCTGTTCCGCATAAGGCGGGAGGAAACGCTCGGGTGTCACCACTGCGTGGATCGCCCGGAGGACACGGTGGAGCATACGGTGGAGGTCTGCCCGGCTTGGGCGGGCGAGGCGATCGGCGGCGGCGATCTCTCGCGTCCGGCCCTGGTTCAGGCCATGGTCCGGAGCGAGGGTGCATGGGAGGCCGTCACTTCCTTCTGCGAAGCAGTAATGCTCGCGAAGGAGGAGGCGGAGCCCGCGAGTGAGAGGCAAGATTCGCGCCCTCGCGCCCCTAGTCGCCGCAGGAGACGCCCCGGGCATCGGGAGTCGCGAGCCAACCGGCCACTGTAGGCGCGGGCTTGCGGATGGTGAGCAATGGGTAGCTCGCCGTCCGATAGGGACCAGGCCCGGGTCGACGGCGCGTTGTGTTCCACGCGCGCCTCAAAGAGATGTCATCACCAACTGACGGGTCCGGAAGGGCCAATGCCTGCCGGGGTTGCGAGTTTGTCCGAAAGGGATATCGCGACCCCGGCACACAGGCAACGGAAGGAACACTGATGGGTTTTAGTCAGTAAAAGTCTGACACGCCCTCCCGCTCCGCCCAGAGCGGGAGAAGTTATTTGATAATTTCCCACCCTCAAAAAAAAAAGGATTCTGTCATGTTGCGAAAAATATATAACAAAAATAATGTGATATTGTAGGTACACACAGCAAAAGACATGAAAATTCGACATAGCTAAATAACAGCTTTTTGTATTTTAACCGACTTCAAAAAAGGAGGAGGTTATATGTTCGTCTGTATGTATTTTTAATATATTCATCGATTTCTCCGTAATAATGGGCCGCATTATTTTATTAACTTTGCATGGGTAGTTTTTGAGTTCCATTCAACAATACTTATTTTTTCCACCTATTCTATGTGGATAATGTTTTAATAACTTCATGTCAGTGTTGATATAATATCAATGATAAATCTATGACATTATATATTAAGGAAAAAAAGGCAGCGTCTTTATTATGTAGAACGCGGGCTAGTTCCAACAGCATCTTGAAGATCCTAGCCGAAAAGTATTAAGTAGTAGTAGTCGATATTTATTATGTCAATCACTAGCATTTCAATGACAAGATAAACTTAGATGAGGTAAAAAAGAATGAAGGCAGTTTGAAGTTTGAAAATTTACAAAATCCATCCCAGTTTTCGCTTTTTATATATTATGTATGTTCAATATTAAAGAACATATCAATAACTACAAAAAACATCGCGATACTATATGTCCAACTATTATCGTTATGTCACAATAACCACTTTTTACATTTTAAAAGTTGATAGAAATACCGAACAAAATCAGACCATGTTATTCATACTTCTGTTTAAATCCTTATCCTTATCCAAATAAATCATATTGATTTCAAGACTGTTTCAATTCATGTATATTACTTTTTGAATTGTTCAAATCGGCTATTCCATTCAATAGATATTACGTATTTAAAAAGTCATAGATATAGAAAAGGCGGCGCCGCCACGCCGCGCCACGCCGTGTCGTGGCTAGCCAGGCATTGCAGCGGTGCGGGAATGGGGGGGGGGGGGATCTATGAAATAGGTAGCCGCGAGGGGTCGGGTCTCCCTACGCAGCGGACGTAACCGACATTGAAATTTTTTTTGACTATTTTAATTACAATTTTTTTGTAGAGGTTGAAATGTTCTTCTCAGAACTAATTATAAATTGTTTATTCACGCTTTACTGTTTATTTTTTATAGTATTCTCGCACTTTTTCAATAGTAAGTATTTATCAAAAGTTCTATTCTTATTTTATCATATTATAAAAAAAAGACAACAATATGTCTAGGAAAAAAGGTCTCAACTATCTAAAAGCTGCTCCCAAGCGAGATTAGCAAAAATACGACGTATTGGAGAATCATCTTCTGAAAATTATGATCGTCTCGCAAATCAGAGAGCGTATGCGTCGCAATCGCGGGCCACAGAATCTAGCGCCGAACGTTCGCAACGCCTTGCTGAAAATAGTGAACGAATCTCACGAAAACGTACAATGGAATCTAGCGCCGAACGTTCGCAACGCGTTGCTCAAATATTGTACGTTGGATTGTAAGTATACATAGATAATGTGATACTGCGTTTAACAAAATATTAAAAAAAACAAATAAATATAAATAAAAGGTAAAAATATAAAAAAAATCTTATGTCCACCCGTGCGAAGCCGGGACGGGCCGCTAGTAATAAAATATTTTTATTAATCATGTTAATCAGTTCTCCAATTTTCTTCAGAAAAATATCATTAAAATAAAATATTTTTGAACAGCAGAATCTAACATCAGTAAAACAGTCTAATTTCTGAAAACTTCTTTTTTAAATACTATTGCTTCTGTTTTGCCAAGCTCCATCGTGTGAACACTTGCACTTTATTCTCAGCCTCATCTTGGTGAGCACTAGAATCTTTTTGTTATCCCAAGCTTCATCCTTTGTGAACACTTGCATTTTATTCTCAGCCTCATCTTGGTGAGCACTAGAATCTCTTTGTAATGCCAAGCATCATCCTTTGTGAATACTTACATTTTATTCTCAACGTCATCTTGGTGAGCACTAGAATATCTTTATAATGCCAAGCTCCATCCTTTGTGAAAACTTGCATTTTATTGTCAGCCTCATTTTTTATGAGAACTACAATCTTAAATCTTTCATGCCAAGTTTCATCTATGTGAAAACTTGTATCCTATTCACAGTCTCATCTTTGCAAGAACTAGAATTAATTATAATCTAAAGTAACTAACATAGTAATAACTTACCTAGTTATTACTTATACTTATTGGTTTTATAAGCTAAGCTTCAATTAAAAAAAAATATGTTCCTTAGCTAATTTAAGGTAATTACTTAATGATCTTTCAACTTAAATCTTATTAAATAATTGTAGGTAGGTATTTTATTTTTTTACCATATTTTTATATAAATACCAGTCGATTGTTTTCTCATAAAAAAACCTCCTCTTTATTTTAATCGGTTAAAATACCAGTTGAAGCTTAACTTTTAATGACCAACATTGGTTTTAAAATTCTAGATTATAAGTTACAAAAGTTTTTCTATGATGCTCCACCAGTTGGAGATGATCTCTCATTTCAAAATAATATCAAAGCAGAGCCTCTAAAGGCCTTACCGACTTTAGCAAACTCGTAGGTAGGTACTACTTCTCCATTTAATCCTTGGAATGGTTTTCGGAGATTTTACAGCAACTTGCAGTTCTGCTCTCAGAGTAGGCAGCACGATTTCATCGTCATGGTGAGAGTTTAGTCAGCGACCCGGCGATGCCAATGGGTTTCAGCAAAATCACCAATAGCTCCAACATTGATCATGAAAATTGTAAAATAAAATTCATTAGAAATCTCATAAGTAAGACAGAGCACAATCCCACATCTGATGTTAGAAAGTGGATTAAAAACTACATTTATAGGTATTGATATCCACCCTATCAAGTTCTGGGTGTCAGAATGGTTAAGTACCTACTAGTTATTTACTTTGTATGTAGGTACTTCCTATGAATATGGTGTGTAGGGAAAGGATTTTATGAAGAAAAGCACAGAAAGACAAGACCAGGCATTTATTTCAATTAGGCTTGTCATCAACATCGGTATCGTTAATGGGGAAGCTAGTTGTCCGTTCCTAATCTAGGTCATCACGGAGAAGAAGAACAAGAAACTCCGTGTCAGCTTGTTTTATATTATTGTATCAACACATTATTATATTAGCATAAATCATGGTTATCACATTAATCTCTTGGACTATTTCTCAAAGCTAGCAATATTAGGCATATAAAACGCATACAGAACAATATAGTTATTAGCAATACTCAAGATATAATAATTATTAATTAACTTACATGAACATTGTAGTCTGTTGATCTTTCACAAGAAGTGATCTGATTATCAATCCATTTTACAATAATGGCAGAGCTTCCGCTATGCAACATGATATTTAGCAACTTTTTATTACGGACATGGACAGGGTTTGTCCTGTAAAAGTCGGAGGTCTTCTATCGTCCAACAGTTAAACCCAAGTCCCTTTCAAATTGGCGGTCACCCCATCTTAAAACCTCTCAATCTTACCAGTCCCTCAAACATTGCCGCCCATTCTCCCGCCATTTTAGACGAATCATAGATGTTAAATAACTTCTAACCAAAATAATAATTAACAAATCTTATGTAGTGGAACTATCTTAAAACCTAATATCATTATTTAGCTTATAAAATCGTGATAAATATTATTCGTATCATATTAATTATTTAATATTAATCATATATTGTACTGCTTAGTTAATTACACATTTATTTTGATCTTCATAAGACCACCAATCATGACTTGTTCGAAAACTCTAGAATCGTTGTTTATGAAACAGCCTTTTGAGTCACATTCAAAACTATTTATATCATCTATTAAACTTAACTATTTACATCTGTCTATAAAATCACAGTAAGAATGTGATTTATTGTTGTAAACAATCAATAATGTGATCAATACAATTAAATATTCTCCTATAAATATGAATAATCTTACACGCGCCTCAAAGAGATGTCAGCACCAACTAACGGGGTCCTTTAGGGCCAATGCCTGTCGAGGTTGCGAGTTGACCGAAAAGGATATCGTGGCTCCGGCACACAGGCAACGGAAGGAACACGGGTGGGTTTTAGTCAGTAAAAGTCTGACACGCCCTCCCGCTCTGCCCAGAGCGGGAGAAGTTATTTGATAATTTCCCAACCTAAAAAAAAAGGGGGTCATCAGATCAGATCTACCTACAACAAAGCCGAAATGAGGGAAGAAAATAAAAAACATTATGATGTCCGTTTGAATGTTGCTTAGCATTGTCCGGTTATCTTTGAGCGATAACCGATATTTAATTCATTAATTTGTCAATACAAATGAATTACTTATTACTTGGCCTTTTTTTTTAGTGCTTAGTACAAACATCAAATAGAATATGTATTACTCTTTTAGGGGTATGAGGAATAGGGTGTAAAGTTCACTCATCCACATAGAAAAGGGAGGATCCTCCGATCAGACGGGTGTCGTGTCTGGCGGGCAACTGCCCAGAGGTTGAAGTTGTGAGCTTGCATATATGTCCATCGCGCGGTAAACTCTAATTGCGCGATGCAGTATTTGTGTGACGTCAGGTCTTTGATGCGTAGGTCGCATGTGGGGATGTAGATGCCGCCACAATCTACATTTGGAAAAAAGTTAATTAAGACTGGCTACCTAAATAATGACTTGATGGCACACATATGATGAGACATATAAATTCCAACACTTCGAACGAAGAACATACCTAATCAGCCCTTAATTAGCCTTTTGCGGTCCTGTTATTACAGGAATGCATTGTAGACTTAGGCTGGCTTTATCATCATCACCATCACCCTATAGCAGGCCACTGCTGGACATAGGCCTCTTCAAATGCACGCCATTCCGCTCGATTCTCGGCAACTCTCATCCAGCCACTACCAGCCACCCTGAGAAATTCGTCGCTCCACCTAGCTTGAGGGCGCTCCCACCTTACGTTTACCGATTCGCGGTCTCCACTCAAGAACACTTCTACCCCAGCGGTTATCGGTGCTACGCCAGATTACCTCGGCTGACTTAGATTATATTAAAATCTGGGACTGTAGATATAATTTTGTTCTGTTATTTTTTATGTTGTATCAAATTTGTATATTTAACAATATTTTATGTTGTGTAAATTTTAGATTTATGTACTTTCAATGATTTCATATTTTAGTAATTATTTTCAATTGTAAGTAAGTATAGATAATTGTTTTCCTTACTCAGATATAAGTATGACGGCGCAGCAGTGCCGAAAAGGACGGATAAGAGTGACACCGTCTGGTGACAGTCACTCTTGCAGAGCGTCGCATCGATGGTTGCGTGGCGGCTGTCTTCTGATGACGGAAGATGATATCAGGGGTATACCAAAGAACTACTACTCGATTTTTATAACTGTGCGCTTGGTGCTGTCAAAATCGTAGGTTGTTAGTATTGAATTCACCGGCCCAGTTATTTCCTCAGTGCCCCGAAGCCTCTTAATACGGTCTACACAACTCGTACCGTATTATTATTCGTTATTGTTATTACCTATAAATACCACAGACACTGTAAAATTTTGACGTTGACAGGCGCACAGTTATACAAATCGGGTTATACTGTAATATAACGGGGGTATACTTTTTGAACAGCTGTACTCTAGAACCACAGAGTACTTGTACTATGTCCAGAATAGAGGAGAAGCAAACAGCATTCAACAAACTTAACTGAAAAACAACACACCTGAAAAGTATATGGAGATGAAATAGTTTTTCCAATCATTGGAGTTAATGGGATGACGTTTAAAACCGACATCTATAGACGGTTGGGTGAGGACGATCATTGAATACGGAAAAGTCTTTTTGGAAAAAAATAACTGGACGGCATCCCAGCAAAAGAAGTCTCTCTCCCACGCGATGATTGCAGCAAGACCGACTAGAAAATTTATTTGGGTGCATCGGCATTGCAGCTGCAATACTAATCCAACCACAGGGCAATTTATAGCTAGCCTTTTTTTTTTTTTTTTTTTTTTTTTTTTTTTTTTTTTTTTTTTTTTTTTTTTTTTTTTTTTTTTTTTTTTTTTTTTGGATAGGAAATTATCAAATAACTTCTCCCGCTCTGGGTGGAGCGGGAGGGCGTGTCAGACTTTTACTGACTAAAACCCACCCGTGTTCCTTCCGTTGCCTGTGTGCCGAGGTCGCGATATCCCTTTCAGACAAACCCGCAACCCCGGCAGGCATTGGCCCTTCCGGACCCCGTCAGTTGGTGCTGACATCTCTTTGAGGCGCGCGTGGAACACAACGCGCCGTCGACCCGGGCCTGGTCCCTATCGGACGGCGAGCTACCCATTGCTCACCGTCCGCAAGCCCGCGCCTACGGTGGCCGGAAGTCGGCTCTCGACTCCCGACGCCCGGGGCGTCTCCTGCGGCGACTAGGGGCGCGAGGGGGCGCATTTTGCCTCTCCCTCGCGCGCTCCGCCTCCTCCTTCGCGAGCATTACTGCTTCGCAGAAGGAGGTGACGGCCTCCCATGCACTCTCGCTCCGGACCATGGCCTGAACCAGGGCCGGACGCGAGAGATCGCCGCCGCCGATCGCCTCCGTGAGGACACGGCGGTGCTCCGCCCAAGCTGGGCAGACCTCCACCGTATGCTCCACCGTGTCCTCCGGGCGATCCACACAGTGGTGACACCCGGGCGTTTCCTCCCGCTTTATTCTGAACAGGAACCTCCCGAAACAACCATGTCCGGTGAGGACCTGTGTCAGGCGGAAGGTGAGGACGCCGTGGCGCCTCTCTAGCCACTCCTCAAAGAGGGGACTTATCGCCACAATTGTGGCGTGCCCAAATTTATAGCTAGCCTAAAACGGTGATTCTGAGTAGTTTGGCAAATGTAGGAACTCGTGGGAACTGTGACATAGACCAAAATTATGCATTTGAAATATTGCTATCTATAGAAAATGAAAGAATGTTCTGAAATAAAAAGAAATTAAGTCCGCCTCTGTACATTTGTGTGCTTAAAATATTAAATATGTATATAAATAAATAAATAATGCTTCAAAAGAGCTTCTTAATCGTCTGGAGTATTGTGCCACTTCGAAAAATTCAGCTTTAGAAACACAATCACATAAGGCAGATAAAAAAAAATTAAAAAAATAAACCAAAAGTTTTATTAAAATAGTAAATTTTGATTTCTCGAGGTGCACTTTACACCAAGCAATAAAGTAGCACATTATAGCAGTCCATTTTACATTTGCGCACTTCTGCACACTAGAGAACAGAAAATTTACAGAGGGGGCATCTACAACTACTCTTCAACAAAAAAAAAAGATTAAAGGCATATTTAAAAAAACGAGCCAGTCCTACAGTAGTCGCTAATGATGTGTAACATCTGACATCTCACCTTGATAATGTCAAGGTCGTTTCTGACGGCCAACTCTAGGACCGCGCGCGCTCATTGGTCAAATCAAATAGCGCGCGCTTCCGCGACTTCCTGTAATACACAGATTGGAGAAAAGCGAGAGGAAAGATGTTACACATCAAAAACATTTTGCATAATTTAATGGTCATTTTCATGTCTCAAAAATGTCAATTCATGTCATAAAATTACACCATTGATCATTTCAAGTCTCATGTCATAAAATTACATTATCGATCATTGATCAACTTTTGGACCACTGAGAATTTGAATTTATGATTATTGCTAATGCAACAATAAGTCATCTGGGAGTAATACAAATTGATATGGTGATACTGTTCAACTTGTTGTTTTTAATAAAAACATATTTATTTTAAATAAATTTGTGTTTTAATCATCTTGTTATTTCATTAAATAAAAAGCCTTTGAAAAAAAATATTAAAACAAAAAGAAAATCCAGGTAGGTATAGGAGTAAATATTTGTGATTTCTGCCACTAATTGATTCCAGAGGGTATTCAATAGGTAGCTCCCTTTTTTTTTTTTTTTTTTGAAGTTGGGAAATTATCAAATAGCTTCTTCCGCTCTGGGCGGAGCAGGAGGGCGTGTCTGACTTTTACTGACTAAAACCCACCCGTGTTCCTTCCGTTGCCTGTGTGCCGGGGTCGCGATATCCCTTTCGGACAAACTCGCAACCCCGGCAGGCATTGGCCCTTCCGGACCCCGTCATTTGGTGCTGACATCTCTTTGAGGCGCGCGTGGAACACAACGCGCCGTCGACCCGGGCCTGGTCCCTATCGGACGGTGAGCTACCCATTGCTCACCGTCCGCAAGCCCGCGCCTACGGTGGCTGGAAGTCGGCTCGCGACCCCCGACGCCCGGGGCGTCTCCTGCGGCGACTAGGGGCGCGAGGGCGCGACTCTTGCCTCTCCCTCGCGCGCTCCACCTCCTCCTTCGCGAGCATTACTGCTTCGCAAAAGGAGGTGACGGCCTCCCATGCACTCTCGCTCCGGACCATGGCCTGAACCAGGGTCGGACGCGAGAGATCGCCGCCACCGATCGCCTCCATGAGGACACGGCGGTGCTCCGCCCAAGCTGGGCAGACCTCCACCGTATGCTCCACCGTGTCCTCCGGGCGATCCATACAGTGGTGACACCCGGGCGTTTCCTCCCGCTTTATCCTGAACAGGAACCTCCCGAAACAACCATGTCCGGTGAGGACCTGCATCAGGCTGAAGGTGAGGACGCCGTGGCGCCTCTCTAGCCACTCCTCAAAGAGGAGACTTATCGCCACAATTGTGGCGTGCCCAAATAGGTGGCTCCCTAAGGTACCATTCCGTAGCCGACCGCAAGAAGCAACTGCAGGCTACGTGTCGTAGTGTATGAATTTCTATGAAATAAATACCTTACGTAGCTAGCGACACGACGCTTTCATAGAAACCAGTTGTGTCGCAACGACTCAGTCGCCTGCAGTTACCGCCTGCGGTCGGCTAAGGAATTGTACCTTTAGACGCGTTTTTGTCGCATATTTTTGTACGAAGTTGTCATTCTGCTAGCTGTAAGATGAGTATATGTTCCTTGGTGAGCCGTTTTCGTACCACGTCCACGACGAATTGCTATATTCCGGCATAACCCTGATGATATTGAAGATGTTGAACAACTAATACGAGAATCACGAATGGTAAAGGCGTCATTAAGTGTATTTAAATGTCTGCTTATATATAAAATACTGGCATTCAGCTGCATCCGGTGAGACTGGAAGTAAATAAAAGCTATTCTGTGCAATAGTGTAAAGTGTAATAATGTCCTGATAGTGAATATATAAATATCTGACGGGTTTATTTGGGAAATATAACGGAATTTCATTTGATTTAGGAAAGCGAATTGAGTTTTTCAGCTAAGCTGGTCTCTGGAGCAGGATCTCTTTCTCGAACTCATATTTTTAGTTCATCCGACAGGTGCTATATGGGATTCATACGCGGGCTTCTTGCTGGCCATTCCATTACGGAGATACCAAGTAATACCAACTTCGCTGAGATAGTCACGTACTATTCCTGCGGTTGGGCCCTGGCATTATTTATTTATTCATTTAAACTTCTCGCACACAATAAGGTACAAAGGCGGACTTAATGCCTTAGGCATTCTCTACCAGTCAACCAAGGGTGGTGAAGAGATAAGATGGCAGGTGCTCCGATTTAGAGGAGTGCAGCCATGCAGCCTTTGCTAATCAAATGTGCACAGGGAACCAGGTGACGACAACCGTTTAGTGCAGGCAGGCGTGATCCCGAAAGCGAGTTCTGTTTTTTCGTCGGTACTAAAAACCCCTTAAACTGTCCATGAACCGCCACCATAGCTTACTTTTTCTTCAATGCAGCTGTGTATAAGGTTCTCCCTCTCTTCTGTAGCCCTACTTCCTCCATCATTACCATGCAGCATTTTTTTTACTCTCGCCAGAAATGAGAACCTGGCTCCATTGTAGGTATGACCATTTTAGCGCGCTCTTCGATGGTATGTTGTTATTCGGCCCATTGACTAGCTTGTGTGGTAACAATCCACGTTCTTTCAAACTTTTTCTAAATGTAAAGTCACTCACAGTCACCCTTCGAAAAACACGGAGCTGTTGCTGCAGTTCAAAAGCGTTAAGGCGTCGATTTCGCAAAGAAACTGTTGCAATAAATCGGTTGTCTCGCTCTGAAGTGGCCCGATTCCTACCAGATCCTGGACGGCGCGTGAAGAAACCATAGCGTTTGTACACTCTATAATCAGACGAGATGATGATCTAGATGTAGTCTTGCAGCCACGACAAATCCAGCAACGTACTACTTGGGCGGCTTCTGCGAGCGAAGTATCCATGTATGGTGAAAACAAGTCAACAAGTAACAGATGTTACAGAGCCTAATAATCAAATAGCAAACAGCAAGTTTTAAAGTAAATCGTTCTTTTATGTTTATTACAAACCAATTAACTGTACTCCGATCAAACGAGTTGCTTGAATACAATGTTCCATTTCATTTAACGGATGAAAATTCAAAAACTTTAATTCAAATTTGTAACTCTCTTACACCACTGAAAAGGCAAAACTGCCAGGAAATAAAATTATGTTTTTTTTTTAAAGAATTAATCCTCTCTTTTGGTTATTTGTCGCCAGAAAGAAAATCTTGGTACCGTTTTTATGAGAAGTGTATTTTCATGCCAATATAGCGCGAAATGTGTCATCGCACAAGAATATTTATTAACCCCCCGTTTGTATTACCGAATTTAAAGCTAATAAATGACTTTTATTTTGACGTTATTGTTCCCACTGTTGGAACACAGTCCTCCGGATCAGACTTGAATATTCAATTGTGTACTACTATACTCCATTTGAAATAAGATTAGACATTTAACAAAACATTTTTTTAAACCCTTTCAACCGATTTAGACTTCTATTGCGTTGTGGCTTGACAAATGGCAGCTGCAGTAAACAGTTCGTATTGTAACCAGTATTTTCCTTTTAGTGCCATCCTTATGCCTACGGTATAAGGATGGTAAGTCACAATCGATTGAACGGACGGTAAAAAAGGATTGTTTAAATGTCTAATCTTATTTTAAATGGAATATAGGTGAAAGTGCAAAGGTTTGAATGACCCCGCATCGCAAATACGCGATAGTCGCGTGCATATGTAGAATGATGAAGATGAACCTGAACGCGTGGTCGCGCTGACAGAGAGCGTTTTCCGGTTTTTCGAATAAAAAGAGACAAATATGAACGCGATCATCGCGTATTCGCGCGATAGGACGCGGCCTGATGCAATCAATTTGATTTAAATAAAACATACTTATTACAATGATTTCTTTAAGAAATTATGAATATAATGGCCAGAATGCAAAAAAGGAGCAACTACACTAAAAATATAGGTAGTTTTTGTTTTCTTCAAGTATTTGAAATAACTATGAAAAACATGATTATTTATAGAAACAAAATTTAAATAAAATTAAAAAAAACGACTTGACCCAAACCTAAATGACAGGCAGTAGTGTCTTGGTGTACCTAAGCATCAGTATTAAGTGGTCCTGACCCTGAACACATAACACAATTCTAATAGGTTAAACCACTCACACGTGATTCTGTAATGGATAGTCTGAAATAAAGTTATTAATTAATTGACGAATTAACAATAAAATTGTCAATTCTGTTATGTGTCTCCATCAATTCAAAATTTTACAGTTATAAATTGATGAAGACTGAACGGACAAGTTTATTTTAATTCATCAAAAACCTTTTAACGGCTGACAATTTGAAAAATAAATAGGTAACCAAATCAAATAAGTAAGTATTTTAAATAAAAATTGCCCTTTATTTTTTATTTTGACACTGTATTACCACATAATAAATAATAGTGCTAACGTGTATAACAAAAGTCCTCACACCGACAACTATCTAACAGGCATTTAAGTACTATTACAAAAAAAAAAAAAATAACTCGGTCACGAAGTATTCGGCCAATAATGAAATTCAAACTTCACCCCACCCTCTCTATTACGGCGCGATGTCTGGGGCAGTCACGAACGTGAGGAAAAGATGCTCCAGTCACCCACTTACGCACGAAATGACCTCGAGACCGAATTCACCACCTAACTAGGGGAGCGCAGAGGGGTTACCCACAAAAGACAGAAAAACACGTGTTCACTAATACTGCGGCCTGCATTATATCTGCAACAAAGGGTTATGTTGCTCACTTACCTTCCTCTTTCAGATATTTTGATAAAACCGGAATGATGCCGACAGATGAGGAAACGAAGACCGGATCAGCCGGAGCCGCTTTCAAGAGCTTATTGATTGTTTCACGTCGGGTACTGCGCAAGTGCAGGCGGGCCCTGGACACAGATTCTAACTTAGGACCCTCTCAACTAGAAGAGTAGTTAACTGGCTAATTAATTTCTTAAATCCATATAAGCGGTTTACAAAAACCCTATAGTTTAATCTTGTAGCGACTTTGCAATATAACGGTACTTACCTATGTCACTTATTGCCAAAACTACATCCGTGTAGCTTTATGTGGCAACACATCAAACCTAAGAAGTTCGGTCCATGGTTCCTATTTGCACCCTGATTGCATTCACACGATCAATCACAATCTCTTTCATTTTGACAGTTCAACAACTTTCATTCCGACCTACAAGATACAGGCAAATGCCTCGTTTGGATGTCACCGTCCAATCTGTTGTAAATGTTCAACCTAATTGTAAATAAATATATTTGTAATTTGAACGTTGGTGAGCAGACAAATTTTTCGAACATACGAAGCAATGGATTACCAATACACTTCAAAATTATTCAGATTATGATTGATCGTGTGTTACACAATTAGGGTGCTGTACCTATACCTAGTTACCGAGCAACAGCGGCAAGAAACTCTACTCCACTTTTATTAAAAACATACTTAATATAAGTTATAGGTAGGTAGTTAAAATTTTCTACAACTAAAATGAATTAATTGGAGAAATTAGCAGCTGTGTCAGCCAGACCAAATCTCACCCTTTTCCCCATGGACACTATATTATCCAGAAATGAGTTCATCGGATATGGATTCTTTTATACAATTTTGGTACGCAACCGTACAAAAATACAAAAATGTTACAGTTTGCGGGGACCGAACGTGCGATGGCACTTAGGAAGTGGTGAAGGATGGGCGTTTTTGGGAGACTGTCTTATGTAATTTTGACGTTCGAAAAGTGCAGATTTTAAGCCTAGTTTGAATAAATGACTTTTGAATTTTTGGAATTTTTGACCACACGTCGCGTCAATTTCGAGTTGCCACTTTCCTTTATAATGTAACGAAGGTCAACAACAATGAACTTTTATATTCACAACAGCTGATGTTTATTTTGATATCCCTAACAACACTTCTACGTGACACAGACAAAATATGACGACGGTGATGATATAGACATTGAGAGGGAGCGTAGGGCACTAGCTGTCGGAGGCAACATGGCCCGTAGATTTTCTCGGGACCTCTGACCAAGTAAAAATGACTCTTTTCAAGACCTCCTGTCAGAGCTTTTACACGAGCAATCTATGGGTCAACTTCACCAAGAGTTCGCTAGATACCCAGCGCGTGCGATATAATAATACTTTCAGGATGTTGTTGCGACTGCCCCGTTTCTGTAGCGCCTCGGAAATTTTCGCTAAGACCCACCTAGATAGCTTTCAAGCCATATTTCGCAAAAAAACAGCGTCGCTGGTAGTCGCAACTAAATCCTGAAAGCTGTTGCGGAGAGCTATACTCCACGTATGAGAAATTTTATTCGGAGGCTGCTCAGGTTACAGGAAACATGTTTCTTGTCTGGGCGTCCTCTGTATGGAATGTTAATTAATAAAAAAATAAAAAATCGGTACTTCTAAGACTAGAATATAATTTGTTTTGTAATACTAACACAATATGGCTCACTGTTTTCTGAAATAAATGAATTTTAATTTAATTTAACTAATAAACGATGCTAACATATTACGTGTATTTTTGTTATCTTTCCAATGAATTAGTGATAACGACACATGCCATCCTAAATCGCGCAATTAAGAGCGTTTATCCTAAAGGCTCGTGCAGACCAGCGCGACGCGACGGCGCGACGCGACTCGAACAATACAATTTCTAAGAAAACTTCACGGTATAACAATAACCGGTGTCGCGTCGCGCTAGTCTGCACGAAGCTTAGAAGTTGGCAACGCTTTTGAATCATTTGTGTCCATTCACAATACGCTTTCTCGTTTCTTATGATCTAGGCTATAATCTCCTATTCATACTTTATCATTGCTTGCTAGTTATGAGAAATGGCTACCTGCCTCACTCAAATAAAGGCTGGTTTAAACTCCCATCCTCATATTCCTCTTCACTTAGAACCCCTCAACTCTGTACTCCTTCTGTTTGCCACTTAATTCTATTCTTTTCCACAGGGTTCTGGTGGCAATGTAAAACACCTGCAGCTGTGAACTTTATTTGGAAGAGTCCTGCTGAGCTTGTACCCTGTCCGTGACGGGAGTCACTCACGTGAAATCAACAAGGGGCATCGTTTAAAGGGCACGCACTCATATTTGCGCCCTTCCAGATTTTTTAAGTCACCGTTTCAACCCGGGCACCATGTTGGGAATCGAACCCAACACAACACTTTGCAGGCGGTCTGCACGCCCAGGCAGCGTGATCAGCGCATCATCTTCAAGCTGAGGCGGGCGCGGCGGCGACTCGGGTCGGCCGAAGACCAGTCGCTTCAGTCGCTTCCTTGGACTCCACCACAGCGACAGATGACTGTCCTCTGTATAATTTATCCTTAAAAGTTTGTCCGGGACAGTTTTACAATTTATAATAAGCGCGGCAATAAACCATTTCCTAAAATAAAGTCCACTCATTTATTGGTCCTCGTGTTAACATGTAGGTTCCCGGCTATTAGCACTCCGGTAGGCCTATTTTAGTGTATTTAAGCGAAGAGACTTTTCGCAAACTTTATCCGTCCCCGACTGCGACAGTCAAATATGAACGGCAGTGATTTAGTATAAAACACTCTAATTACAATTATTACGATAAGTAGATGTGATCGATGAGCGCGATACAGACGGAATGGCTCTTACGAACTATTGGTACATATTTTATAGACAAATGTTAATCTCTGGAATTGACCACGAGCCTAGTTTAGATAAACATTAACTTAACTGTTAGAAAAAGCTGTCGAGAGAGATGTAGGTATAATAATTGGAAACGGTGATACTCGTAGCCATGCTATTTAACTAAATAATCAATACGGGGCTTAGAAAAAGGGTTTCGAGTGAGGTGTTATTTATTATGCCCTGACATTCATTTCTGGGAACTGATGCCTGGTATCCACAACTATGATTCAGTGAATAATAATCAACACTTACATAATCTGTATATTTTTGTTTGAATTGCATAACAAAATGAATTAACTTTGAAAATAAACCAACATGTAATAGGACACCGTAGACTAAGAGGAAGTAATTTTAATTCAGCTTGCAAGATATGGCCAATATAGACTAACTAACAAGGCAAGTTAACTATAAGCTTGTAATAAAAAACATCGAAAATCGTCATGTTACCAACTGGGGACGCCGTGTCATTGTGCAACTATGCCTGAACATTACGAGAATATTGAGGTGCGAGGCTTTGATTGGAACTATAACCATCGTATTAAATTCAGCTATAGTACGGCAGTTGCCGGTGAAATAGCTAGAACCGATTAGCCAGGCATTATTACAGCTCGGTAAACCTTCCTCGGTAAGGCAGGTTAGGTTATAACTGTGATCACTTCTTACGAGCAGAGCCGAGAGCGAGTGGCGCGAGCTTACCCACGAGACGAGCGAGCGCAGCGAACCCTCTCTTGACACGTATGAACAGCAACAGAGCCCTCTATTCATACGTGTCAAGAGAATACTAAGATGAGCATGACAAGCCAGCGAAGCGTCATCGATTCGTCACTGTAGCATGATGTCACTGTGACCAGCAGTGCTATTCTGTAACCATCTCACCGTGAAAACTTAGGTGAAGTGAGCGTGGAGTGAGCTGTCATTCCACAGAGATTGACACTATTGACAGCTCACTTCACCCAAGTTTTCACGGTGAGATGTTTACAGAATAGCATGGCAGTAATAGTACCTAGTACCGCTGATTAGTTGGGAATGGTGCAAGCTTGTCGTGATAGTGGCTGGTAAAGAGCTCTGGTATCGACTAAGGCTTATTGAGGGAACTCCTCCCGCTAGGTTAGGTTTGATTGCAGCAGCTGTGCCGAAACGTTTACACGACAACATAATTAAGGCCCGTACACGAACTGCGCCTACTTAATTATTATACAGTAGTTTTTTAGTGTCGTGTTATCGTTTTGTGAGAGGAATATTTTGTACTTAAGCGTATTTTTTTGCATGAAGTTGTTCGGAATTCCTCGACGCATTGTGTCAGACAATGGCGTCCAATTCTTCTTAGTGAGTCGATGGCGATCGAAATCATAGACTAATAATGATCATGTATTCTCGCAATGATCGCTTTTAAATAGAACGCGGGGTTAGGTTACGAGTTAGGCACCATCAGTAGCCTCTAACAGTTCCTGTAACGTGCAGACAACAGGAATCGGATCGAAGGTTAAGCTTGTGGCGGCATCTACGTCACCACATGCGAACTACGTATCACACTGACGTCAAGCGAAATCTTACATCGCGCAAGCATAGTTTACCGTGCGATCACCATATATATTACTTCCCGTCGTCAATCGTTGGGCAGTTGCCCAGCAGACACGACACCGGTCTGGTCGGAGGATCCTCCCCTTTCTGTAGAGGATGAGTGTACTTTACACAATATTCGTCATACCTATATAGCTATACTTGTGACCCCCAGTATGAAGTTCAGCGCAGCCTTAGTGCAACAACTTCAGCGTGCGTCATCATCGTCACTCCCGTAAGGTTTCGTGCGGCGAGTCGCACAGCCAGCCAGCACCCACGGCTTCAACAGGTATCCTGACCACCAGCATGCAGCGGACGCGCATTCCTGGTCATCACCCGCCTTAGCACAGAACCCTGCAGTTTCGGCCGGTCCACAAGCAGAGCCCTTCAAACCTCTCCTGGTCGGTGCCAGCAGTCAGTCTCAACCCGGTGCTGAACACATCCGTCTCACTGGATCATAACGCAGCGCCACCCCGATTCACTGGGGAAAAAAATCTGCCGTTCCATACATTTATGTTCGCATAGCTCGTTATAATGTAGGGAACAGCTGATTTTTCTTTCGCGATTTCAGGGTTGGCCCCATAGTTAAGAGTTATTCATAATGATGAGTACAATGACCCCTTAAGAGGATGCAAACGAATTAAATTTCACATTGTATATTAGGACAAAGTCCTAAGAAAACGCTTCCGTAGATAGCAACATTGGCATTGCCGCCATGTTTTCAGATTTACATTGAAACCAGTCGAGAGTCGTCGCCGTTGGAACACATTCATGATCCATTTGGCGGGTAGGCAGGTGTATGAAATAAAAGACGAATTTATAGAAAATACAGATTATTTATAATCGTGTATACATCTAAGCTGCGATATAGAATAATAGTAATACAAATCACACAGACAATTCAGTGATGACAGTTATTAATTAAATTAACCATACGTTTATTAAAGATCATACAGTTTGCATACAAGGTAACGCTTAAATAATATTCACGTAATATGTTTCGCCGATTGGTGCTCTAACCGACCGTTTAGAAAAAAGTTACAATGTGTGTGCATCTATATATCATAGTAGATCTCTTTTCATTGTTGCGTTACATTATCACACATACAATAGACACATTTCATGAAAAACGATTTCATCTTGCAGCTCATCGTGTTTAGTGTGTGGATTCCTATTCAGAGGCCCCTTCTCTAGATATGAGTGACGCACTATTAGCAACAAGCGACTTTTCACTTTAAACGTGTCAAAATACTAACAATTGAAGTGCCAAATGTTTTGCTTAAAAGGTCTTGCTAATGATGTAGCTACTCATTTCTACCGGAGGGGTAGTCATCTTCCGAACATTTCGCACATCGTTTTTTCTATATTTTAACTTTATTACTTGGGAAAAGGTATGAGTATAATTATGTTGCTTATGAGATCGAACATTTTAGAAAACAAACAGTAGAAACAAAAGAAACAAAAAATGTGTTAGATCTGCAGACTTTACCAATTTCGACTCAAAGTTAAGGCTAATTCATAAAAAATATACGGAGCTTGGCCCACATCTGTAGTCTTCCAGTGCCTTACATGCTAATCTCTACCCAATCACATTATTAGACCACACCACTATGTTAGACGACTTCGAGGCCTGATACAGACGAAGGTGAGGTCGCCTAGGTGTTCCACGCGGCTATCAGTCACTGATTTCACTTCTGCAATGTACAATCAGCTATGTAAATAACAAGTATCGTCGAAACAGTCTTATCGCACCTCAACCCAGAAGAACAAAAGCAAAGTTCTCATCTCGTTTACTAGTACTTACTCATCATCATATGCCTCATTAAATCAACATGAAATGTTAGCATTTCCAAATAAATAACAAATTCAAAAGTTAACAAAACAAACTGTGTACATGTAGACAAACACTCCAACTTTGGAGATGAAATATTTCAATTTACCTTAATATGCTTTTATACAGTTCAAAAGTAGTCTTAGTCATGGGTAACGCGATACCCCTCGGTAAGACTGGTTGACTTTCTGGGCTTCTGACTACCCGTAACGACGGAGTTTAAAATCTTAGTGATTTCAATATTTATAAAAGCATTCATCATTGAAATTGAAATTGGTATAACAATTTTATCCATTGGTATAATAATTTTATCAACATTTGTTGACCATTAAACGCAACAAAATTTCTAGAGTACAATTAGCGTTAAGAATGTAAATGTTGACAAAACCTGTAAAGATCCAAGTAAACCAAACTCATGGTATTATTACAACATGACTGTATTGCCTTGCGTGCCGACACCACAGAGGACGAGGCGTAACGCTGCGGGCCAAAACCAGCCGCAAGGAGCGGTAGCCAACCGGGACGGTGGCGACGGAAATTTTTTATACCATTTCCGACGCCCCGCTCGACCTCTGCTCCTCGCTGCTGTTTTGATTCATTCAATAACCCAATAACCCGCTGATCGCTGGCTTGACGAATCCAATAACCCGTTCCGAACAAGATTACTATGTGCCGTGCGCTTCTTACAAATACAGCTTTCTTTTTAGACAGTTATTATTCCAACCCGTCGTGTATTACTTGATTTATCTAAACTCAACATATCTTTCATCTTTACAGCTAATTGCAAACAGAAATAACAAAGACAAAGTTTTGTCAACTACATAATAAATTTTTAAAACTTAATACAATTACGATTGAACGATAACTGCCAGTTCAGTTAATGCATATTCCATATGCATAAAACATTATAATAATCTGTATTTTATACTTAGTGCAAAAAAACAATTAAAAATGGCGCCGGTAAGAAAACGTTGAAACTTTTAAATGATTGTATTCAAAGATTTAGAATTTTGTTCTAACGAATGAACGAATGTTGCCTCTTTCCTCGGTGGCTTGGATTTATTATATATTTAAAATAAACAGAAATTGTTGCACCGTTCTCTTACCAGCCTAGTTTTTGAATTAATAACTTACATTGTTTTGATTTGTCTGGAGGTCGAGTACCTGTTTATACTCTAAAACAGTACCTTTTAGAATGTCAGACGCTTTCGTTTTTATTATCATGATTAAAATAATCATTAGTAAAATTGTACATGAAGCACCGTAATAATGGGATAAATTGGAACTGCCGGGGTGAATAACAACATTTTCGGAGGATAAATTAGTCACCATAGTAGCTACATTTAATACTACTAAGACAAAATGCTTATGGCAATAATTGGTCCTTATATCATATTCTTTTATTGGCTACATTACCTTTATCTAATCTGCGGGTATTTCGCTGTCAAAGTATTGTCGCTTGATATAAGTACACGTTTGGTTGGTGGATAAACTTATCTCCTTCTGAGGTTTAAAACAAAGAAGGAATCTATGGCTTACGCATTTTAGGCACCGTTAAACCGCTCAACTGTTCATTTGCCTTTAAAAGTCGATAACAATAAACAATCTATGGTGTCTCGTTAGTGACAGTTAAGCTCTTAAGCACAGTATTAATAAGTAACAGTATTATGTCTGCGGGAAGCACAGAATCGGCCGAAGTGGCGGTGCTTGGGGGGAGGCCTATGTCCAGCAGTGGACATCTTTCGGCTCAAATGATGATGATGATGATGATGATTGTCTTCATAGAAAGCGGCCGAAACGACGCGCTTCTAAATCTCAGTGTATATCAGTACGCAACAGTATCGACTGCGCGGCAATTTACCGAGCGGCCGTAGGTAACTATTTCAAGGTCACTGCCGGGACATAATACTGTTATTTTATTTTACTGTGTTTTAAGTGTGACAGAAATAATATGACCATCGTAATACTGAAACATGTTGTTAATCACCCCCAAATTACCGGTCACTGTAACGTTGGTTCTCAATAAATAAGATAAAAATTAACATCTATTTAAGGCTCAAATCGTAATTAATTTACTTAATCACGCTCGAACATTACTTTGGATAGGCTATGTATTGTAAAAGATTGACAGTGTCAATTTATTAAACTGTATGATTCTGTTTTAATAACAAAAAGGTTTCAGATAAATGCTAATGTAACCTGTGAGGGTTCCGTACATTCTAGCTAAATATTCTAAGGAAGGTTTTCATGAGGTAAGTGTTTGTCCTAATGAATGACAAGCAAGCAAGATGTAATGATTATGTACTTAATATACTTTTTGACTGTCAATATCAATTCCTGTACTGGAAAAACAACGACTATATTACTTTGAAGTAGTTACGTATATACATATACAACTACAATCATATATATTTCGCTAAATTAACATGACATGCATTTAACGAGCATTAAAATACGGAACCCAACTAACTACAAACAGATTTGTGTTTAAATGTAACATAACTCAGGGATATATCCAGTTCCCGATTTTACCATATTATTAATAACTGCAGTGTAAACAACAATGTGTGGATCGTCTACTGAGACGCCTACATTTCAGATTGATCCTTCGACCTTAAGAAAACACTGATATTGTTACTTCATAATTCCATTTGATTTCGCGCTATCGCCCTTATCTGTTTCTCAACCTTAGTAAATAAAATGACAATAGGAAAACTTGTGATACTGAACGTTATAATTTGACCGAGACCGCTGTACCTCGCCTTAGGAATGCTCGGCGAGGTGAGGGGCAACGTTGACGAATTAGCGGCGGGACGCCGTGAGCGTTGATAAAAGAACAGCCTGCACTGCCCCCCCGCCTCTCGTCACGCACATACCTAAGGCGCGGTACAGCGGTGTCGGTCAAACTATAACACAGCTATCGCCTACACGCTCATGAAGAAGCGTTGTATTATATAAATACGTACCTTTTAAAACGTTGTTATTATTGTTAATAATAGGCACAGATCTGTCTATAAAGACATTTAAAAATAATTAATGAATGGAATTTGGTTATTAAGCCTTTGCCACATTCCTGTAATTCATATTTTTTAACCTCGACTTTTTATTCGATGTTAAAACTTGATTATGTACAGTATTAGTTTATAATTTATTTAATGATAACTGCAATAATTGCCATTTCATGTACTTAAGTGAAGAGACAGAAATGAGTCGTGAAGCGGAAACAACTGGTAACCTTCGATAGATTACATCTGCCATAATTAATAAGAAAAAATAATGAACTAAATATAAATTGCAATAATTAATGTATGAAGTACAATATCAGTATTCAAATATATTGAATATTTACAATGTGATAATCTATTTTAACTATCAGGCCTTCCAAATTGACTGCAATCCTATTCCACTTACGAATCACTCTGTAACTATTCAAAACATTTGCTAGAACCTGTCACATTTTAGTACATGTGCATTCAAAGACAGGGTCAGCCACACTTGCAATATATATGCTCCTTTTGATCTGATCGCCGGCTAGGAATACCACCAAGGCGTACTTTTTACATTAGCCTAAAGCCTCACCGGGAATTTAAGCCGTGGCAAGCCGCCTACGCACGTTACCTAGTATTTTTTTTATTTTAGACAACGATGTTTCAGTGCCAAGCCGTTTTGTAATGCTTAACTGCTATGCTAAAAAGTGTAACGAACAATTTAGAGCCGATATATTTGAATTGAATTGAACGTAACTAAGCTTCAAATCGGAGGATATATTCGACAAGTGTGATAAATGTTAACGAGAATTGCAAAACATTAGATTTACGATCCGAACTTGAATTTGGTTGGCACTTGCGCTGGTACGGTGAACATGTAACCTGGAAGTAAGATTGGAAGTAAGATTAGAAGTAAGTTTCTTAGTCTTTTAAAAAAAACTACTTTGTTCAATATATTCGCCTCAATAGGCTAGTTGACTGTTTTTGAGAAACCAATTAGTAATGTTCCTTGTGGATTATTTACTTCAAAATATTAATATAAATTTTAATGAATTCTTCATTTTTAGAACATAAATTAATTTTGATTGTCAATACGGAGCATTCTGTCTGGGCGGCAATACTTTCATTCTGTCAAATCAGCGAGTTTTTTTAAAGTTTTGCTCGCACACAAACTTTATTTATTACTTCTGTGAGAATATTACAATTTGACAGGGTCGTCTGGAAGTTGTGGCGTGTCGCGCTCTGATTCGCATTCAATATTACGTCACCATTGGCTTTATTTCTATGCAAACATTTCTCAAAAAAATATATTAAATAAACTAAAATCATTTACGAAATTAAGTGGCGTTTTTTTTTTTATATTTTTAGCTCACAGCCATTCTACATTAGAAAAATTCATAAGTATCTTTTCTTGCTGTCAACTAGACTATTGCACGCAGAGCATTGATTTCTACATACCTCCACTCTGTTCGATACGCTTGCTGTCTTGTTGCGCCTTGCGTTGGTCGGCCAGCACGAAGACAGCGTTCAACTGTTTCTGTTGCGCCTCGTTTAGCCCGCTCGTCAGTGCGTGGTACAGCGCCGGCTCGCTCGTTGCCAGAGCTATTAAGAAAAAATATTATTATGAGGGCATAATACTTCGGTAATCCCTACCCTACGTGAGATTGTCAGTGACACCAAGGCGTTGCTGGCCTTCTTTGAGGAGCTGGGGTGGATCAAATAACAGATTTTCCCACTCGTACGCAAAATACGCGCTTTGACGTGGAGTTGCGGATACCAGCCAGTATTACCTATTACCTACCAATAATTATAATAATTTAAGCTGCAATTTTTTTAATTAGTGCTAGAGCAGTTCAGATCGAGCATCATTCGTTTGGTACGAATTTAAAAAACGCTTAGCAAACGTGTTCGTTTAAAGTGTAGTTTGAGTTTTCAAAACCACCAAACAAGAACTTGCACACAAATGATGTTTTAAAGGAACGTGGTAAGATGATCAAGCATCAGCTCAACTTTATTGTTCTTTCAATAAAGCAAAGAAAACACGGCTTAAGAAAAAAGAAAAACCTGTGGATACATACCGTGCAGTGTGCTCTTGAATTTGATGTATTCGTCAATGATGCAATCTTTCTCATCGAGAGGAGTGGTGTAGCATTCAATCGCTGTATCTTCACCGTCGTAATCATCGTCATCCTGCGAACAGAACGGATCACTTCTATTGTTAACCTATTACTAAGCTACATGATTATTGGAATCTACTTTTCGACTTTGATTTTTAATCTTGAAACTTATGTACTCAAATTTCTTAATCGTTTACTAGAAAGAGTATCACCACGCATTCGTTTAAATTTGTTGGAATGCTAATATTCGATTAATGATATAACTTTCAATTTATATTATTAGATGGGACTAATACCTCGGCGTATCTACGTTTGTATCATAGTACTGTCCCACCTCTAGGGGATAACAAGCATGATATAATAGTATGGTATGATAAAGAAATACTAGAGAGAATCATTACATTACTTTGTTTAAATAAAGTAGACAAGTGTTTAATACTAGGTGTCACATAAGTTATCACCTCTAGGGAAGACGCTGTCATTTTTGAAAATGGAATGTTTAGTGACTTTGACATTTGTGAAGTTACACAAATGTAAAATACACATCGTAAAACCATGGTGCGCTATACTCTACAAGAGAACATCATAGAAGAAGTGGCGAATCTATCGCCAGAATTACTGAGAAAAGTAATGTAAAATGCTCTAAAAGGCGCCAAAAAGTGCGTCAATTCTGGCGGCGGCCATTTAACAGGTATTATTTTTTCGACTAAAACAGAACAACATAATAAGTCCGAATAAACAATATAACAATGACCAAAAAGATTTTTCTTATTCACAAAAAAAAGTTGTAGCCTTAAATCAGGTGAATACTTATGCCCCACCTAGAATAACTCTTACAACAGTCTCCCACGGTAGATTCCGCCTGGACACAGCGAATTCGGAGCTTTTTGGGTTTTTCTGTTACGAGACGCTCAATTATTGCTTCTGACCAAGCAAATGGCGACTGATTCACAGTTATTATTAGTACCTAGCGATTCAAGACTTGGCTGACAAGTTATGTTCCAAACGCAAATATTTATATCAAGGTTAACTAAAATTATTTCCAGTGATGCCCATACGAAATGGGATTATAGTTTGACCGAGACCGCTGCACCGCGCCTTAGGTATGTGCGCGGCGAGACGGGGGAGCAGTGCAGGCCGCTCATTCGTCAATTATCACGGCGCGCGGCGTCCGGGAGCCCGCCGCTTATTCGTCAACGCTGTCCCTCGACTCGCCGCGCAATCATTAGGCGCGGAACAGCGGTCCCGGTCAAACTATAGTATGTCTTAGAATTTAATGACTACAACCCCTCACCCATAGTTAGTTTAACATTAATTACTACTTGTTATTTTGCGGTAAGCATGTTAGACATTCATAATTTCATTACTGCAAGTTTACGGACAACACATCAAAAAAATTTGAGATGCATACACAGTTGCACGGTGACTGTTGATAGCTAATATTTTTGAAATCAGGATTCTTCTGCGGATCTTCCAAATAGCGAAGACCTATACACGGAACACAGCGTCATTTAATACAGTAACAACATTATTTCAACATTGTGCTGCAGTGATATTTAAAATAATTCAAATAAAATCTTTGGATAAGTTCTTGTTTTCAGAGAAACAGTAATACAGTAGGTGTAACAGTTTATTCCTTATATACACGACTTTTTATTTTCATAAAGCTCTTAGCATTGAATGGCACGAACATTCACAATCTATTAAAACTAAACAAGTACAAAAAAAAAGGAAACAGGGATTAATATTCTATTTATGATTTTATTGTGAGCAAAAGGTATGTGTTCACGGTCACTGCTTTACACCAGCCTATGTACATGGACTCTGATAAAAATTCGACCACAACACGGAGTTGTAACCGAAAACCGCACCAGTTCTATGAACTTTGGAATCAGATACTTAACTTGCACTAATTAAATTATAAACCAATTTGATATTAGGGATCAATAAGTACTGAAACACATGGTACTCACATTACCATCCTTGGTCCTTGGTCACCAGTTAACCACTTTTGGTCACCGACACCTCACCAGCAGCACTTTGTCGTCTGATGCGAACAAGTAATACTTACAGCTACATGATCTTTCCCCGCATATCAGCGTGGTTTCGTCGCCCGAGTGTTCCAACGCCGAGAACTCTTGACGCCAAAACACATACTGTGCTAAAAGCAAGGTTATACTAACTAGTGGACTCACATCGTCACTTTCTTCATAGTCCTCGATTTTGGCTGTGAGACTGACGCCTTGTTGAGCGCTATTCTTGACAGCCATCCGCGCTAAGTTTTCGAGGTATTCAGTGTTCATTTCTTCTAAATCATCTTCATCGCTTGATAGAACTTCTGAAATGTTTTATGACCTATTTTTAGTAATTTTAATGGTAAACAGTAAAATGGAAAATAGAATCGCGGCAATGATGCTTTAACAGTAAGTCAAGCTTACCTTGATGACGGGTCTATAAATTCACGAGCACTTGCGCAGAATAAAAACAAAAGACTTACCTTCATCGTCTTCGTCATCGTCTTCTTCGGAAGACGTCTCTTCATCGGCCTCGGCCCTGGCCTCGTATGCTCGCTTTAGGCCGTCGAACAGCACGAGGCAGGATGGCAACAGCTTTGCCACGATCTCTTCGAGGTTTGGCCTTTGTGGGCCCATTTCTAATAGCGTGCAAATACCGAGAACGCACAATTTTCTATCGTGCAGTCTGGAAAGGAGAAGTATCATATGTTTTGTGAATTTATTGAGATAATGTAGTTCGACTAGTGCCTGGAATAATATTAGCATGATGTCAAATTGTAGTTGCAGGGCAAACGCCTCTCCTCATACAAAAAAGAAATAAGATATTATCGTCCCGCTTCGTCAGTGCAAGAAATAGTCGTCCCGCTTCGTCAGTGCAAGATATAGTCGTCCCGCTTCGTCAGTGCAAGATATAGTCGTCCCGCTTCGTCAGTGCAAGATATAGTCGTCCCGCTTCGTCAGTGCAAGATATAGTCGTCCCGCTTCGTCAGTGCTAGATATAATCGTCCCGCTTCGTCAGTGCTAGATATAATCGTCCCGCTTCGTCAGTGCAAGATATAGTCGTCCCGCTTCGTCAGTGCTAAATATAATCGTCCCGCTTCGTCAGTGCAAGATATAGTCGTCCCGCTTCGTCAGTGCTAGATATAATCGTCCCGCTTCGTCAGTGCAAGATATAGTCGTCCCGCTTCGTCAGTGCTAGATATAATCGTCCCGCTTCGTCAGTGCAAGAAATAGTCGTCCCGCTTCGTCAGTGCTAGATATAATCGTCCCGCTTCGTCAGTGCAAGAAATAGTCGTCCCGCTTCGTCAGTGCAAGATATAATCGTCCCGCTTCGTCAGTGCTGGTTGATATAACTTTGAAAGACCACATTAATGATGGTTAAGGTGCTGATGTCTAAGATTAACTTACAAATTATGAACTACTTTTACTTCCGCAATTTCCCATACAATTTCAAAGTAGGCGTACTTCTGATGGGAATTATGTCTTACCCCAAGAAACAGTCTGTGTCGTGTATCCACTGTTTGATGAAGTGCTGTGTGATGGACGCGTTGGGCACTGACTCCTGTAGCTTGTCCAGGATCGTGAACAGCAGGTGCGGATTGCAATACAGGATTGCTATTAGAACCTGAAGAATAAATACACATTTTATTAACAGATGGAGAGAAATAACTAGGTTCAAACCTTTTAACTGCTCTACTTCTCTGAACTTTTTCTGTTAATTACTGGATGAAACGGTTATAGATATTTTTGAAAAGGAGAATTTCTGTAACCGTCAAGCCTCTTACTGCGAATAAACAATATTGAGCAACAACTTTGAGTTGCTGGAAATATGTTAACATGTTACAGGTAAACATCTGTTTAGCAAAGATAAAACTATATTTATGAGTAACTTGTTCGCGGCTTTCGAAAAGTTCATAGAAAATGTAGCGAGAAGGGTGCCCCGGAAGAGTGTTGATGAAGGTTAGTGTTGATCATCATTCTCACCTGCAACAACATAGTCCTAAGCTCGGAAG
Organism: Agrochola circellaris; assembly: GCA_914767755.1. NCBI lineage: Eukaryota > Metazoa > Arthropoda > Insecta > Lepidoptera > Noctuidae > Agrochola > Agrochola circellaris. Next base: position 5,587,779 of record OU611840.1, read on the forward strand.
TCTTGACCTTCCTCGTAAGCCTATTCAGCACCAATTCTACGAAGGAAGGCAGACAGTTGTCGATCTTGCCCGAACACTGCAGAACCATGACTTCGAGAAGTTTCGCCGCGTAGATCTCCGACTCGTCTTCAGCGTCGGAGTTTAGTACCTGGCGCCAAAAATAGTTTATGTTTTATTAACGTATAAACGCTTAGAAATATTCATTTGTTTTAAGATCTTAATTTGATCTTTTACAGTCAGTTTTTTAGAGTTACGTAATTAAAATGTCGACGTAATTTCAAATTGGGTACAGTACGCGACAATTAATATGACACATCGAGTTTTAAAGTAAGCTTTGGGTTATACGGCGTTTGACTCTGTCGCTAATTTTTTTTTTAATTATTAATAATAAGAAAAAAAATTAAATAAAACAAATTTAATTAATTATATTATTAATCATTTAAAATCTGTGTGACAGTCCTTTAATTTAACTCCATGTGCCATATTAGCGCCAGGGTAGTTTAATTTAATCTTCTAACTAAAATCTTAAATTCATTCATTTACTGACAGACAACACACAGCTCTAACCACAGGGAAGCAGGCAACCTTATATAAAGAAAATGAGAACTAAGGAAGGATTTTTGAAAATCATCCTCTAAAGGGGGACCTTAGAAATTTGTTTACAACTAAAAGATTGTTATATCTTAATTTTTTCGGGAACTCATACCCCTATTTTTTTTTTTTGAGTATGGGAAATTATCAAATAACTTCTCCCGCTCTGGGCGGAGCGGGAGGGCGTGTCAGACTTTTACTGACTAAAACCCACCCGTGTTCCTTCCGTTGCCTGTGTGCCGGGGTCGCGATATCCCTTTCGGACAAACTCGCAACCCCGGGAACCGGGAACTCATACCCTACGACTCCTGAGAAGTTGTCGATTGGAAATCCTATCAGGTACTAAAGTTGTGAAATAATAATTCAGTTTCGCAAGTAGTTGGGTCATACATAGAAGTATATACAGCAAACGCATAGCACGCAATCTATTCCAAGTTCAGTTCGCATTATGAATTCATGACCTTTGCATTAGGCTAATGTTTCTTTAATTAGTCTGTGTCTCTAACTGCTTTTGAACACGCTTGTTTTCTCAGCGGTACCAAAGGTGCTGTGGTACCAAGGAATTGCATTCAGCAATGAAAAAGAAAACACAATACAGTCATCTCAACTCCAGTATTCATACTAAAATAATAAAGATCTTTTTATGTAGTAAAAACGTGGTAAAAATCCATAACTGAAGCTCTAATTTCCATAGAAACAGAAAAACAGTAGGCTACTTTTTCGAGAGTTTCGTGTTATTCAATTTTATTGATATGCGCACAGCTCTTTACGAATACAGTCCAAACATGAAATCAGAATGTTAGTTAATGAGAAAACATCGAAAAAGACTTTAAAATTCAAAGGAAATTGCAAACTTATCTAGATGACGAATACGTATTTCTTTTTTAAAGACAGAACCCTCGCTTTCGCCGTCTTCAAAAAATAAATGCAAGATTTATCAGAGAAGTGAGAGTTAGAATTGGTAATGGGATCAAATATTTAGTGTTGCTCGTTTTGATAAGTTCAAGTTTGCAAAACTATTACACAGACAAGTAGACAGTTAAACTACGTTTTATCATTTATTCTAAGACTACCGTGTCGTGTCTATTTTCGTAAATAAACGGTAACGTTACACACCAGTCATGTAACAAAGGTCACGGCTTGAGGGGTCCTAATACAAACACGATCGATGCAGTAAAAAATTTACTACGCTTGCATCTAATGTATTATTTAAGCGCCAAAAACCTAAGTTAACTTTAATATGCACCTTTTCAGTTATTGTCGGTCTAAGTTTCGGGGAAAAGCCTCCCTTTGTACCTTTAGTCATAGCAAAAGATGGGAAATAAGGCTAAAATTGTATCATCTGAATAAGACTGAAATGACTAAACGATTTTATCGCGCTGATGCTAATACATAAATGCAAATGAATAACATCGTACACTGATTTTCATTCGTTTAGAGAAAACCGCTTCTGTAGCGCTTAGCCGCCGTCTATTTGGATCATATTTGAGCACTAAGAAATGCGGGTCTGTTCCGCTTAAATCCATCTAGACAATCAAGCAATCTTGCACTTTAACTTAACTAGGGAGAGTATAATTTGCGCTATCAGAATCGGACAGACTTTAGATACTTGTGCAAATAATTATGCACTTTATTGATAACACCGGAAAGCATACATCCCGATTCTAAAGTTAAACTTCGGCTTGGCCGGGTTCCAATAAAATTAGACACCGAGTTCATTAACACAAAACATTCGCGCTTCGCAAATGTGTGACATTTTCAACAACACGTGTATTTCACAACGCCTTATACTTGCGAGACGAGCAGAAATGCTTGTTTTTTGTGTAAAAAAAAATATATTGGAATAAAATTCAGGGAAAGCCTAGTACTAGACTACTTATTATGTGTGAAGATTGTTTATCTAATTATAGCCATCTATGTTATTAGTTATACTATATGAAAGTGTTACACAACATAATAGGCGGATCAAATGTTATCAGACGCATACAAGTAATAAAAAAATCGTAATCGCGAATGCTATCAGCAAGGCGCGCACGTGTTTATGGAAAAAATCGCAAGACTTACACTTTGCTCTTAAAAAAGTTGGTAACACGGACAGATGGATTTTCTACAGTAAAATTGTCTCTTTATTTACTGTCATGCGAATTACTTTATACAGGCGGATTCATTAGCTCCGTCCTCCATCTAGACTAGATTCTCTATTGTATTCTGTCTTTAAATAATTGAAGAAAAATATGTCACGCATGCGGGCAAATCCGCATGACAGTAAAAACGTCCTCATTCCGAAGATGTGACTTTACTGGAAATACGAGACGAATAGTTGCAAATAACACGAACAAAACATTTAAAATTATAAATGCACTTACAGATTTAGCCATGTTGAACATAGCAAGGATATGGTTCTCATTGGACAGGAACGCGTTGGTGTCCACCGTGATGTAGTTGTGCAGGACGGGCATCATATCGGTGAAGTAATCGAAGCCTTCCTTCTCGAAGACTTGGTACAGCATCTCGAGAACCTTCCACATGTCCTCAGATATGGTTTTAGCGGTCAAGTTGCAGAGCAGTGTCATCGCTTCCTCGTAGTATTCTGTAGAATTTTAAAAGTGTCATTTGGCTGATATTAAAAGCCCTGTATTAATTGGAAACAAAGTTCAAACAAAACAGTTCCTCAAACACAAAACATGTTGGTGAAACAATGTAACGCGGTTGATTACCATGTAGACTAACATAGCCTGTTGTTGCTAGGAACATATTTTCCGTAACACAAAAAATGTAAGGGAAACAATGTTGAGTAACTTTTGTTTACAATGAAGAGAGGTCTAAAGATCTGTAGACATGTTAATTAATAATTGCGAGCAAATAATGCTCACAGACAGGTCAATTAATGAATCATAATGAGCTATAAGATAAGTTCATACAAACTTGCGTAGTCATAATCATAGCACACATTTAGTGTGAACGCAATTAATGACTAGCCTAATTACGACATATCCTGCTTTTAACATAAAAAAAATTAATATTTTACTACTCCTAGGTACTTGTTTTATTTTAGTAGATCTTTATTCCATATGTATACGGAATTCGTAAATTTCAAGATGATGTTATTGCGCAGAAAATTCTAATGACAATAAGGTAAATGCATTTAGAATTATATATTTTATCAATCTCTCTTGACTTCAGTATAATAATGCATTCTGTATTCAAAAACATACTTGCGTTAACTCTAAATTCTGTATAAACTTATTATAACAGACAATCATTATTTTCCGCGCAAAAATTCAGTGATGGACATAAATCATGAATTTTAAATCACTGTTCAATCTAGAAACCTTTGTATTGAAACACTGAAGTTTGCTTGTCACCGGTTGCATTGATAATTTGATCCTACAGTCAATTGAATAAAGTCTCCTTACCAATGATGTTGTGATGCAGTATGTGACCGACGACGCGCAGCACTGTCTTCTCTAGCTGAGCCATGATCTCTGGGTTATCCTCCATCACATTCAGAACTGTCTCCATGGTGTTCAGCAGACCCATGGCTGTGATTGCCTTCTCATCAGTCCCAGAATCCGTCTCGATTACTTTACTGAAAGTAGTCGCCAAATGATCGGTGATCTCAAACGCCATATGCATCAGTTGCTCGGTGTACAATGGCACAATCTTCTGCAGCACATTCGCTATATTATCATTCTCAGTCTCGCGAATTACTTTTAGCAGTTCAGTCGTGACGGCCTTCACTTGTGGCTCCAAGTATTTGTGTACTTTTTCTTGTGAGGACAATAGCATTTGAATGGCTATGGCTGCCTCGACTTTGACGGGAAGTTCAGCGTCGTTGAGGAGCGCCGTGACGGTCAGGCGAACAGCTTCCAAAAGAAGCTGGTCGTTCTTGAAGCGGACGCTGGCAAAACAGTGGAGTACCCAGCAAGCCCTAGCGCGCATGTACCCGAGGGGACTTTGGAACTCAGGGAATACGTATTGGCTGAGGAGAGAGTCGATCTCTTCTTTGTAGAACTTCTTCTTGATAAGAATATCGTTGAGTGTGCCGACCATATGCAGGGCACCGTCGCGCTGTCTCGGTCCATACTCGCCGTTCTGGCTCGTTAGCACTTGCATGCACAAGTGCATGGTGCGTCCCAACATGTCCTTGCGCTTTTTGCAACACGACACTAGGAGCGTCTGCGCAGCTGTGACGGGCGACACAAAGTCTTCGAATATGTCTAAAAAATATTAATGACACATCAATAAATGGAAGTTATAACTGTAGTTGTTCAAATTGTAATTTTGTTGTTAGTTATTGTAATAAATGGTCCTATGCCAAGTTTCTGAGGTGTAGTGTAACCTGAGTTGATCTATTTGATAGTGTTGTTGGGTCGATTTCCAGTTTCTGAACACTCAGTTGTGGAGCAAATCGCCTAAATAGATAAGTTTGTTGGATCAGTAGCTATTAAGAGTTTATCTGAAGACCTTAGAAGTCGGTCAGCCTAATGGCTATTATAATTCAACTTAAATAAATTAATGAAACATTTTAATACATTTAGTTATACTTAACACTGTCAAGTCAGCCCTCCAATACAGGACTGTTTCAAAACCAACCTAATTGATTACGAATCATTTTCATGCAATGGTTGTAATTTCTGGAGTATATCATCAATTATCATGAAATTCTTAATTAGGGACCTGCTTCTGAATGGTTACTCTGAATCATAGACCCCCTTGCTGCAATGAGCAGTCAGAGATAGTGTCAACCACTGCAAATAGCACATTGATTGATTTATCACAATACGTTGTTTTTAGCATTCGAGATGAATAGGGGATTTGACAGGTTTTATTTATTAAATTCTTCTCTCGAGACTTGACTTAAAAAAAGATAAGCAACCGTAATATTCTTAAAATAAGATTTAAATTCACATACTTATATTATATTTTAATTGTAGTCAAATACCCTATTGGCAGAATTGTAGCAAGGGTTAGCCTTTTTGCCGTGTACTAATCAACGAATTTCGAACAACGCTTACACACACATACATTACAAATAAATATCTGAATAAATCTAAAGCAACATTACGATATTCCAACTGGAGTTGGCAGACTGTAAGCAAGCAAAATCGATCCTGGTAAATTTGTTAGTGTGATTTTTTATACATTTAATTATTTAAGGTTTTTACCTACCGAATTTGATTCGTATATATTCGTGAGGGTCAGTTTCCCAGAGTTCTTCATCATTTTCGGAGTATGACATGAGAGGGAACAGCACGTCTTGAATTATGGCGAACATGTGAGGCTTCAGGAGCTTCCACGAATGAGCGTGGCTCACGCTGGGAAAGAGACAATAAGTATGTACCAAAACTTAAGTATTAGTCGTGAGATAAGCAGATGACTAGCAACGTCGCTTGATGTATGATTGTGGTTACACACTCACTGCCCACCAACGTTGCGATAAGAGTCGAACATAAAATTTCTGGTACAATTTAGAACATCTCACCATTGATCGATGTAGCTGATGGTCTGCTGTAGGACTCTGGGTGAGATGTACACCTTGTTTCTGTACTGGTCCAGTATGCTCAAGAGGACCTCCAGGATACCGCCTGTGAAGGTAGTTAGATACCATTCCGCAAACTGTACGTACTCCTCGCGGGCGTTCACAGGACTGCCATACCTGTTGACAATTGATAGATAGATATTATAGTTTATTTATTAGTAGAATAATGCTTTATTGTAAACCAACATGTAAAAATGCGACAAAACAACGTTGTCGTATTCGTGTTTATTTTTAATACATAATCATTAAACAAATAAGACATGCTCCAATAAAATATTTTAAAATAGAAAAATCTCGCTGGAGAAACAAACAAACAACAAATCTGCTCATAGTCCTGAGACTGGTTGCAGAAAAAAAAAATCTTATTAATTTAATATATAATTTAATTAAAGATAAAATATTAAACATATTTTTTATTTAAAGTGTACGGCTTACTACACACTTGTTCGGGTCGGCATTAATCGGTACAGCCGGGCGGTACGGTATAGTAAATAAATATAATAATATAAATTCTTTATTGGCAAAAATGCAGGCTACAGAAAAAAAAATTTGGCCCTGACTCCACAGCTAGGTTAGATAACCTGTATTTCAGGAGCCAGTGACTTCTTCCAGTTAGGTTACAAATATGCAAGTGTTATGCAGCGAAGTTATACAATTATAATACTTGAAGTTAAGTTAAGTAATAGAAAAAGCAACAAAATAAGCAATGTTAGAATCAAGTTTATAATCAAATTAGAATAAAAAGCAAATAAGGATGAAAGCAAATTAAGTAAAATCATGAAATCAAAAACAAAATTAGAATAAAATCAGGATTAGAACAAAATTTAATTTAGAATTGGAATCAATATTAAAATGGAACAGAAAAATTTGCTTAATTATTAGAAAAATTATCGATTTTAATTAGATATATTTTCGGGAAATAGGCCGCTCGGAGTGCAGTAAAAATGCCGTCGGTAAAAATCAACTGCGACATGCCAATTCAGATATAATTATGTAGTAATGGGGTAATTATTAATAATTTTTTTGTTGAAGACTGTAGACGTACGACAGGAATAACCTGATCGGAGTTGAAAACCAACTCGAGGATGATCTTCCAGACATTCCGGCCCTAGAAAAACGTTTGAATAATGTTGCCCTAGAAAAATGTTAATTCTAGCTCTGATCTAACATGATAATATAAACACACACACCCTTAATATAATGTACTTACATACTACACCACGAGTGCCTGTAATGAAAACGGACTTAGTTGTCTTTGGAGCATCATCTGTATATGAATTTAACCATCAAGTCTTCAGGTTATAAATGGATAGCACATAGTTTCGACGAATTATCGCGTTTTTTCTCTTAACATCTTTGGTAAATACATGGTTTCCCGTATTTTTGCAGTCAACAGCTGCGCAACGGGGCATATCAACTCATGGGTAAAAGAAGTCGAATGTTTATTTAAAAAAAAAAATGGATAGTGACAGTGAGCAAGTGGCGGTTTTTAACCTCATTGCTGCAGCTTTTTTGTTCAACAAATACTGTCTAATCGAATGTGCCGACCCGAACTAGTTGTGTGTAAGACACCTAAGGGTGATTTACAATGTCCAAATATTTCAATCCATCGCTGGAATCTAGTAACGCTGGAACAATATTGGGCCAAGGTAAACATTTTTCAATCCAGTCCATACTCTGGTATCGATTTGAATAGAGCAGTGCTGCAGGAGTATACTTTTATAAACTAATAAATTTAATTTAATTTTTTAATTTTTTATAACTTTTGTCTTGTTTTAGGTATTTTAATGTGAAGTCTCTTTTGACATTTTGATTATGATTTTGAATGTTTCGACTTTTATCTTTTTCTTTAATTTTTTATTTTATTTTATGTATTAATTTTGATTCTGTTTTTTGTGCTTCATTTTATTTTTTTTTCATTTTTGTATTTAATTTTGGTTTTAATTGTATTTTAGTATTTAATTTTGATTTTAATCCTGTTTTTAAATTTTATAATTAATTATGTGTAACTCGTAACACTTATTATCCAATGGGGCATGAGGTGCTAACCTATAAGAAATTGTAATACTAACCATAGATATAAGATTTTTTATTTTTAATGTATTAGTATATACAATTGTTGGTTGGCCAGAAACAATAAATAAATAAATAAATAAATAAATAAACTAATCACGATTTATAAATAAATATATAATAATATCAGCCTGTATTTTCCTAAAGCAGAACAAAGGCCTCCCTTTGCTTTATTTCCACTCATTTCGATCCTGAGAAAAATAAAGTTAGCACGATTTTACTGACATTGGCAAAATATTTCTAACACAAAACATCTGTTTTATTCGGTTATGGACATGACAGTTGCTATGCAAAATATTTTGTGAACGACAAAGTTAATTTGTGAAATAAACAGCCCAATGAAAACAACACAACTTTTTAATTTGTTAGAAAAACCTTTTTACTAAAAAACAACCGACTTCAAAAAAACCTAAAAAGCGACCGCAAGTGAAATATAATTTAATAACATCACCAACATAGACGAATTGGATTATATCCTATCCTATTATTGAAGCTAACTCAAAAATTTCTCAAGCGAAGGTAATAAATTTATATATTTAAATGGAAGCGGGCCTAGTCGTCATTGAGAAATCTATGATATGAAAAAACAATCGTCGAATACATAACCTCTTCATTTTATTATTACGAAAGACGTAGGAAATGCATTAATATTTTATCGTCAATAAAATACTCGATGTCAGTTTAAACAATTTTATTGACAATTTTTTCAAACTTACACATTAATGTGGGGTGAACTTGGAGTATAACTTATGTGATATTTTGTTGTAAATGATGAAACAAGATACTTATTATAATTAATATGTGTTATAATTATAACCGACTGTGGTCGATGAAGGGTTACAGTCCACCTTCTTTCTATACATATTATAAATTAAAGTCGCTTTTCGTGTTTGTCAGTATGTCCGCGTTGTCCTTCTAAACCACACAACTGATTTTGATGAGGTTTTCAACATCATTTAGAAAATTTATTTCGGAAGGTTTATGTGTCAAATCTCGATGTTTTGTCAAGTCGTAAAAACAGTGCGAAGCAGGGAGTGGCTCGCTAGTTATTGAATAAGGTCAAGAAGATTGAATAAGAGCTGAATAAGGGCAGCCAGCCAGAAGAGAATTTCGCAATTTCTACAGTAGAATCCGTTTATTATGACTCCTATAATGACTTCATGACCCATTTTTAATAAATTTTGTCCGTTTTTGACAGATTTCTTAAGTAAAAAACGAAAAACATACATACATGTATTACGTGCAATTTTTATTTTTATTTAATAATATGCTATTATATTTCTCTATTAAAATAAGTATTCACCTAAAAAAAAGTTGTTTTTCTTCCCACAAAAATGCTTTGTATGACGTCCGCTTAGTATGACGTGTTTGTCAATTCCCTTCGATGTCATTACAAACGGATTCCACTGTAATTATAATCCACCAGCTTAGATGTTATTAGCAGAAATAACTTGCAATCATTTCATCAACATCATTACTTTGTTTTCGCTTAGCGTTATTTCTAACTTTTTCTCTTTTTGCTCGGCTCCTAAGTGTCGTAGCGTGATGGTAAAGAGCCTATAGCCTTCCTCAAGAATAGGGCTATCTAATGCAAAAAGATTTCTCCTGCCCATATCTCAATTTATTTGTGGTAGCCGCAACATGTCTTTTCTTCCATACTTATCTATTAGTAGTCGTCTCGGTAGTCACTTCATCAACTTCCTGCCCTTGTTCCAAGTTACTTGTGGTCGACGCAATACGTTTTCTTCTTCAATTCTTCCCTGTCAACCGTGACGCTATCATTCACTCCCTTCTCTTTAAAATCAATCCTCACACAATCCATCACCTTTCACAAAAAGGTTTTACTTAGCTACTAAACTAACTATCAGTGTCAACCAATGCAGGTGACTCTGTTTCCTCTTTATATCTGATGAGATTAAGCGTAATCGACTTTAGTTATCAACAAGCGTGCGTGCGTGAGCAGAATCTGAACATGCACATCCTTATTAACACTGCAATTTATTGCCCCTGTCATCATTTGAAAAGAATGACGTTCCACACCGTACTTTAATCCAATTTCATAGAAATGTAAACAAAAAAATTATTGATAAAATATAAAAACCCAATAAAAACAAGTTCACTTTTCGAGGAGTCCTACGCAGTTCGTGGCCAGTTAGTTTAGTTCAGTCTCAGATCTGATGCCAAAGGTTGTCTTTAAAGTATCGCTTTTAGCAATAAAATCGCCCATTGTGTCACCATGTAAAATTTCTACATTTATATCTGTAATTCGTATGGTGTTCCATAATGAAGAGTATTTTATTATAGTTTATTCTATTCGTTTTATTTTTTGTTGTATACGTGTTTTTAGTTATTTTAAATTTTATTTTTTATTTTGAACCATTTAGTATGTATACATTTCCCCATAGAAGTATTTTGCAACATGGTTTTCCAATTTATATTGGTTAGAAAAAACCCTTTATAATATAGGCTTAAGACCATTATTATTTAACCGTTAAAGGCCTGATAAACAACTAATTAACGTGCTAATTGACGTGCTTGAGGGTCACCCAGGGCTTTACCGGTTAAAGACAATAAATTATTTATCTATTTGATGGAAAAGTCTATAGATAATAAGAATTTCAAACTAAATCTTGTAAACTTCTTCTGCAGAACATAAACTAGTAACCAGACACGGAGAACTTATACATGCTGTAATAAAATCTTAGAACAGATGAATAATAAACTTACCGTTCAAATAGTCTGTACAAGGTGTGCACTGCCCACTTCTTGCATTTCCACCATGGCAACTCCATACGTTCGTCTTCGTCCACTTGCAGAGTGGTTTCTGGCACAGGTGCTTCCATCACCCTGCGCAACACCTCCATCCATTTTGTAAAAATGTCTTTCGTAATCAGGTCTAGGGGTAAAATGTACTGAAACAAAGGTATTGTTTAAACTTCCTGCTAATTAAGTCACTATACCAGAGGCAATAAGTAAAAAGAAAATAGATTATTACCTTGATGAGGCCATAAAAACACTTCAATATTTGCTTTTGAATCAGAACAGATTCCACAGATGGATCAGCATGGAGATTCACGATCAAATTGTACATCATTGGAAGAAGCAGGTTCATTGCTTCTATTAACGGCACTCTCTTCTCGGCAATGTGGTATTCATAGTTCTTTATCAACTGATAGAGACATAGAAGAGCACCCATCCAACTGTTAGGCTCAGGGTTTTGGAGGTATATGTGGATCTTATCCACGATTTGTGTCCAACGTGTTGGAAAGTCATGTTTGATTATGGTTTTCAAACAGACACACAACTGTACTCTTATTATATCAGGTGCCTGTACAACAGCATCTACAATGATGTCTCTGATCATAGCACGATCTTGTTCATGAATGCTGAAGGGGATGGGCTCCCCCTCTTCGGGCTCCTTCTCCTGCCATCCGGAAGTAACAAGGTTCTTGAGGTACACTGCACCCGCTTGTCGCACTGGTATGGGAACATCATTTAGCATAACCACTTGAAGCAGTGATGGTGCAAAACCGATGATTTTGTGAATCTGAAACATTTAATTGTTTTATGCATCTAAAGCAAAGGAAACTATATTCCATGTCTTGCTTCCATTCTTCTTGTAAATAGCACTTGTGTTTACCACAAGTGTTAAAATTTTGGTCAACCTATTTTTCACCTCACTACCTTTTTTTAAGAGATATATCTATGGTATCCCTAAGATGACGGTAATGAATTAAAAGTCGAACGGGCCATTTAGTCATATTTTGGTTAGAATGTAACAACATTTGCTGCTACATTTTTCTAATTTAATGAAAATACCAGTTCAGAACTAGATGCACATCAAACTCTGCCTTGCATTGTTAGATTCAATAGAATACATGCTTTATTGTATGTCATTTTATATAACAACTAGACATGATGTGCGCACAATGATCATCTTGTTGGATAGAGCAAACTCACATCGCATTCCTACGGCACTGTTGGGGACTATACGGAAGATAAATATACCTATTGATAAAATAAGACTATTGAAACTTGCTAGTAAGCAGTGCTTAAACTGTGTTAATAATTACAATTTTATTTCTCTATGGTCTGCTTATAGTCAGTCTTTTTTTCTGTTATGTAGTCTTGTATTATTTATTCTAAAGGTGCTCCCACTCCCGGAGCATTCGCCTGTAATGTGACGTTTAGAGTCATATCGAGCATTACATATCAAATCTGAAATGTTACATTACAAGCGAATGCTCATCAGTCAGGGAGGCAGTATTGTAATGTAATGCTCAAAATCGAATCTCTAACGTTACATTATAGGCGAACGCTCCAGGTGAGGGAACACCCTAATAAGGAATAGAAGTATAAATTCTATTTGGTGAAATTAGCCGGAAAATTTGTCTAGATTTGGAATGTTCTGGAATAATTTTACCATTGCATTCAATAATGTTTTAAGCATGTGTAGTCAACCTTTTTATATCAATTAATATATTCACAAGAAAAGCTTGTTTATTAATTCTTGTCATGTTCCTACTGTACTGTTGTGGACTATACTGTAGATAAATATACCTATTGATAAAATGAAACTTGCTAGTAAGCAGTGCTTATAGGCGATGTTGCTCGATTTTTGCGACCAATTTTATACCAAATAAGTTTCATTTATCATAGTTGTTAAATGTATGTGAGTCATGTGTTTTGTCAAAGCAGTAAACAAAAATTATTTCATACTGCCAAAAAATTCAGCAATGCAATTTTTTATCTCACCTGTGAGATATGCAGGTGAATAATCATACATTTTTGTATTATAAAAACATAGTTAGCTGCATATCTCACAGGAGAATGACTGTCGGCTAGTATCATAAACACGTTATAGGATCAGAGCATCTGAGCGCTGTGACTGTCTTCTGTCGCTGTCTTTTAAGTGCTGGTTATTTCGACCCACCATGACAAGCCACATGTTAACAACAATAAAAATCACTGTTATCTGAATGTTTGTGGCTCTAAAGATCATTTGTGCATTTGTCAAAGAGACTTGCAACGCTCAGACATAGACATGCTGCTGACTTTATTTTTTATTATTAGAAAGGTATAATTATTCAGCTGCATAAGGTTCATAATGTATAAAAAGACTTAAATAAAAATATTACACGTTTATTTACGCAACTGTTATAATTATAGTCAGTTTACTTCCGTCCCCAAGTTTCATTTTTACAATGTTGACATGATGCAATGCTGACGCTCAGATCTCTTATGAGCTAAGGTAAATCTATTATTGTTATCATTTTCAGCCAGTATGATATGACTTCTTCAAACAAATGCCATCGCCCATACTATTAATAAAAATGTTATTTCTCTAATGTCTATTAGTGGGTACTCAGAGAAAGTTTATTTTTTTCCATACTTATTATACTTTTACATTATTCTAAAAAGAAATAAAAGTATTTCCCGCTATTTGATGAAAACAGCGGGAAGACTAGACTTGGAATGTTCTTCAATCATTTTACTATTGCATCCAATAAAGTACCTATTAAGTTTGTTTAGGCTTCTTTTATTATTTATTACCCTCATAAGAAAAGTTTGTTCATTATAGAATCTGAAAATGACGAGCAAAACGCGCAAAAACTGTCGAATACTTAAATTGTATGGGATCTATTTATAGTAACTAATGACTTTACATGAGCTGGTCAAGTTTGGTTAGAACTTCTTGTCGAATTATACATATCGCATTTAGTTAGACAGCGTCCAAATAGATTGTCTAGATAAAGATAGACCTATACTGACACAAGCCGAGAATTTTCAACACATAAAACCAAATAATCCAAGAGTTCAGTTAAAACATGGTGCTCCCCTATCATACCAGCGCGGCATGTCATTAGACGACTAAATTGAAAAGCCTCTCACACAATGAAGCCGCATAACCTTATCAGAGCTATGCAATTTGGTCGCCTTATAAAATTCCCGAGCATGTGGTTGATGGATGCGAATTTATAACTCACCTGTGCAAGCTGTTCTTCAGCCGCCTGCCTCTGGTTTACATCGATGGTTCCACGCAGTATTTCCGTCAGCTTCCTTGTGTCCATTTTGAAGTAATTATCAGTAAAATAAAATATATTTATATTAGAAAATAAATAATTTTCGCCAGGACACAAGCTGCCGCCGGGCGTGGAAGCAGTGTTGCCAGATCCAGTTTCTAAAAATCCGTAGGTCGACCGATCCTAAAAATGTCCGTAAAAATCCGTAGATTGCCTCTCTAGAAAAATCCGTAGATCGAAGGATTTTTTTTAGAGCCAGGTAACTATATTATATATGTTCTATGTTAAAGGGTTTGGTTACCGCACTTAGTCCGCCGGTGGAACATTGTGTTTGACCTATATTATATAATTTAACGATGTAGAGGTAGACTGGCCTTAAAAAAAACTAGTTTCTGACTGATTTACGCCGAAGTGTCCTGTTATTTTTGTATTTACTTGTATAGTTAGTCATATAAGTATCTAGTGTAAATACTTAGGTGGTTGTATAAAAATTGTACATGTATTCCCATTTACAATTATTACACAACCACCTAACTGTTAACTATATTGTATTAATTGTTTATTTTGACAAATCAAATAAATTCATCAGACACTAAAATATATATATTATGTATATATATAATATATAAAATAGGCCAGCCCTCTGGTCACGTGATGAATCGACCAACCGCTTGGCGATGTCCTAAAATATCCGTGCACTTGAACTCCACGGCTCTAGTGTTTCAATTCCAAAGGGCTCAAACATAAAGCTCCAATTTTATTGTTAAAAGAAAGACATGTTATTCTTTAGCTAAAAATTCATTAAATTACGTTTCTAGTTGATAAAATAAATGAAAACAAAAAAAAAACTAGGGGAAATATGTCAAAGAAAGAAAAAAATTATAAAAGTTTCATCAGTTTTTATTTTTACGAACGGATTTAGTACCTTTGATAGCTTTGGGATCATAGACATATAATCCAGTCACGGAATCAAATGACGCTTTCGCTTACTTGTTCGGTTTGGTTAGGTGTAACTGTGCGTTTGCACTGGCGAAACATTCACAAAAAAACATGTTGTAATCTCTATTTACTGTCAATTTCCCATACAATTTTTTACAGGACCTAAAAATTAAACATGTTTTGTTGCGATGTTTCGCCAGTGCAAACGCACAGTAAGATCGGCACAGAGTTATGTAATGTTTTTTACAGAAGTGTTGCGCTTATGCGAAACGTTTTACTCAAAATTTGATAATAAATACAATTCCTTTGTTTGATCGGATGGACCGAAAATCCGTAGATTAGCTATTCATGTCCGTATGTCCGTACGTGAATCCAAAAATCCGTAGATCTGCGGACAAATCCTTAGGTCTGGCAACGCTAAGTGGAAGTACAAAAGACAATTTGTCTATGCCGGAAACGGGAAAAGTCACGTGACACATAAAGATCCCATTCACTTGACAGCTTCCGATTTCTAAAGTTTGCTATACATGCGCTAGAATTGTGAGCAAAATGAATTCAAATAATCAACTAGAACTTCGCCCGCGACTTAGTCCCCTTGGTTTTCGTATTTTCCCCTTCAACTTTCAATAACCCTTCAACCCTTTTAAGACATTGGTTTTTTATTTTATATTAGATCAGTATTCGAGTCTTTCAAGTTTATTGATGAAAGGAAAAAAAAAATTCTTATAAATTGTATCGGTCTCTGTTAAGATGTAAGAGGGGGATCTTAAATCTTAACAGGGACTGATTTAAAAAAAACTCAGAAGCCTTTCTTTTCTATCAAAAGTATTAACTATCATGTTTAGAGTTAATCGGGCCGCGCGTTGAGATATTTCCCCGTTTTGGCTTTGTTGTTTTTTGTTTGCTCAAAAGTTCTCATTGGATAAACTTGAAGGCGCATTATTCGTTTACCCTCTTTGAAGTATAGTTTTGAAAAACGAATAATAATATCAAATTTTATTACCTATTCACATATGCATGTAATCTTGCCCAATTTCAAGTTTGATAATTCAAGGAATAAGATTTTTCACACAAAAAAATCCCCCTTTTCACCTCATAAGAGGTTTAATTTCCAAAAACTCTTTCCTATTGCTCCCCTACAGTACAAAAGGAAGCCTTGTGGAAAATTTAAAGTTCCTACTTCCAGTAGTAGGTATTGGCTGTACGCTATATTTCAGTCGATGAGTCTGTTTCTTCTACTTTTTTAACAGGGTCAAAATAAATCAATTAGCGAAACTCTGCTCAATAAAACATCTACAATCAGAATATTTTTTTGGGTCAAAGACCCCTGTTACTTAAAGTATGTGTTGAGAAAATCTGTATTTTTTAAACGATTACTATTACGTCTGTGTATCTATTAAAAAAACTTTTTTTAACACGCACTTGGCCGGTTTTGATTTTTTATGCACATTCAAGTTTATGTATTTCCAACTTATAGATCTTCAAGGATCTGTGTGATGGCAGCGGCAATATTAAATTGTTAGATTAACCCTACCGCATGAATATCTGCTTTATCTCGTAAATTAACGACAAACAGAACGTAACTATACGTACATACATACGTTTTTTAATTTTTGAGACGTAGTACAGTATCTATAAGTAATCTGTGGTTTTGAGTTTTGTTATCTGTATCTTGGAACACTGTAAATGTAAAGTCAAATCAGGGGCAAAAATTACAGTAACTCGCAGTAACTCTACAAAAAGATATAATAACAATAAAAATGAAATAATAAAATGCCGTAAAATTATCCGTACACATTCCTGCCTAACATCAGTTGCCGCTAGGGCCTTCACTTCGGTATAGAGGAATCTAAAACCTGTATTCACTGTACCACCTTGCATTGTTAGTGATTTAGAAATACTACAAGCTTACAATACGTTTATAATGATATTTTTGTACTAATTTCATAAATATGAGATATAATAAACAAGAATTGGCTGCATTAGCATCTCAGACGTCGCAGAATTTCGATCGGGAAGGCGTGTTGGTTCTCAAAGAGAGGCAGGATGGTTTCTTCAGAAGAGCTGAAGGTGAGATAAGTTGCATTTTTTTACTGCAAAATGTATTTATTGACATTTAATAATCAAAACTACTTACTTTCTGATAAGATAAAGTTTACAACATGATCATCAAAACAGTTTGTGAAAAAAGAAAAAAAAAATCTGTTGTGTACAATGTTTAATGTGTGTTTTAAACCATTGGAGAGAGGGTAAACATCTGATATCCTCTTAAAATAGCAATAAAATATATTACTTATGATAATTACTAAAATTTGATATAATTTTGTTCATTCATGTTAATTCACAATAATAGAAAGACATACAAGAAATTTTAGTAGTGAGAAGGACTTTAGGTTCATAGCGTTGTGTCTAAAGTTTCGTAAAAAAAACTGTTGTTAGGAATTCACTTGTCTTACACATTATTTTTTTATTACACATGTTAGTTATTCTGACTGTTGTAACATACAATGTGGAATGATTGCTATGCGTTTGTGTTTAATAAATAACTAGCAACCTTCTCCAGCTTCTCACGGATGCAATTTACATGTGAAGATGGTATTCTGTTCACAACACGTTGTACACAAGTTCTTAACAGTGACCTATCAAAAAGTACTAGACTTGCATGAATTCAAGATAGTATTTTATTAGTATTAATGCATCTTTCAAATGATGCAAGAATTTTTCAAATAGAAGCTGTGATTCCGAAGATTACCCTCCACATTTGCACAAACTTATAAAATTCACTCTCTCTCTTTATAATATTAGCAGCATATAAATATAACATTAGTTTTAAACAGTTGTTTTTTTTTTTGTAATGTATTCACAAATAACATATCTAACCAGTTTGAAAACAAAATCCCGTGAACACGATGACTACATCTGTCACCGACCCGGTTCTATAGCCTTTGAGAGCTGCAAGCAAGAATAGTCCTTACGGTGGTTAGTTATGAATTTCTTTGATGGTACATAACATTCAAAGAAAAAGAGACATTGGAGTTCTATGTGGTTCGGGTTGTTTTTCATACTTCATTATTATGTGCCTTTGGCTAACTATACTGGCACATACAAAGGAAAAGCTGCTATAGATTATACTGTTCTCTGTACAACTAAATGCTGTCATCCATTATAATGCTATTCTTCCACACTGGAAGAAAGACCAGACAAGGAAGCTTCATCATCGATAGACTAAGAATATTTTATGTACAGTAAGTACAGACAGTTCCTAGAATGCATAAATAAATACTCTTTCGATTTATGTGAATCACTTTTTCATATTATTTACATTCAGAATAGATTTGTGTTATTCAGCCAAAAATTGCTATTCTACTTGGTCTGTATTCTATTTGAACATTTGCAAGAGAAATTATTTATCTACCACGATGGCTTGGAGTAAAACCATCCTATTACAATCCCTATTTTGCTCAAAAATACTATAGTAAACAGGTTTCTTAAGTTACATACTTACATAGTGGTTTATTTATGAATTAAAATAAGAACCAGCGTGCCTGTATGACCAGATGTGTATGAATGTAAATAAAGCAAAAAAAGTATGTAAGGAGCATAGCAGGTGGCGTTCTATAGGTTCTGTGTACCCCCATGGGAAGAAGGCGTGAGTTTATGTATGTGTCAAACTCAAACTCAAAGCATTTATTTCAAATACACCAATTACAGGCACTTTTGAATTGTCAAGGGGTCGGTCAGTCAGAAAGATGAAGCTAGTTGCCCATTTCAAAGCGTAGTAGGTTCCTATGGAGAAGAACGGGCAACTCCACGGACACTCTTTTAAATCAAAATATTCTTACAAAATATTGGTTACATCATTCATGTTTAAATTATACATGATTGTGAGAACAATCAAGAAAGACGTGCACGTTAAAAGCATCCGCAATGAAAAGATAATAAACAAATTCAAAGGATTTATTCGTAAATTTTGTTTTTAATTAGAATCTAATCTAATCTCTAATTCTAGAATGACTGTCAGTTTCTGGTAGATAGTAACATAAAGTCAGGGAAATTTACTGGTAAGCAAAATTACTACCTACCAACTTAAATTGTCTGTATAAATCACAACTCTTATTCAAATCACAACTGTCATTCTTTGACAGTTGTATGAAATGGTTATAACACGGCAAATTGTTATAGAGTGTTAAATTGCTTAACAATGAATTTCCCTGAAACAAAGACATGCCTTACAATATTCCACTACACTCAATATGTTGAGGTTTATCTGGTCTGAGTTTGAAAAACAAACGTATTTATTACATTCAAGGCCTGAATTCAGTATCTGTTTTATTTCTGCTGCGTAAACAATTCTTGTTACATGTAAGGTGTTTGTGTTTATTTCACTCCTAAACAAATTGGGCCAAATTGATAAGATTTGGTAGCACTGAGTAATAAATTAATCTCTTAAAAACCATTCATGATTAGAATGATAAAACTTTCAACATATACTTATTTTTAGATTCTTTTATTATCTTTATAAAACAATACTCTTTCCCGGAATAACTTAATATTAAAAAAAAAAAAAAAAAATGTTTATTTCGCAACCATAATAAAACAAAAACATTAGTGATTGGAGCCCCCTTTTAAGCAAAAAATGCCTGTATTAGGAGACTCCGCTCTTTCTCAGCAAGTTATTTTACAAAATAATATAGTCATAAATAATTTTAAACTAAATAAATTCTAAATAAGTTACTCTTCAATTTTGCAAACCAAAATAGACACAGTCTTAATAAATAAACATGAGGTTATAAATATTTATTTCGGCGCGATATACAACAGCCGGCGTCCTTGACCACAGCGAGCACGTTTTAGAACTCGTTTTAATATTTAAATCTTTTATTTATCAAGAGCAGCATGGATTTGTTGAAGAAACAAAAAACATAGTAGGTAATTTTCCTTTCGTAAATGTATGCACATACAGTACAAATCATGTTGTATACAATGGAAGTGTTTGATTTAACAATAATACAAGACAACAAGAGTAGTCAGTAGGTACCTACTTCGTAATTATTTACGTAATCACTCTATCTTTACGTCATATAACATAATTACCCGCATTTATAATAAGTATGTATTAATTAATTCTATTTAATGTGTTGGCACTTGGCATTGGCAGATAATACCGTTCAATAACGAAAAGTTCTTTACTATGAAAGGGTCAGCTCGATTCTTTATGCCTCGAACGAGGTCAATCTAAGAATATCAGAGTATTTATAACTGAACGATTCTGGGGGCGCGTGTAGGAACAATGAAGGAATAAATGTGTTAAGGACCGTGAGGTAAATTGTTACTTGCACTTTAGTTTATTATTTTTCCAACAATATAAAATTGCGCGCGTCAGCATTTTGAATAATAGATAGTTCTAGAAGTTGAGATACGCCTCCTATGTGGGAAAGGAATTTGTTTGAAAATTGCTTCTCATTATCGCTCCTTGGCCGTGCCTATAGGTTCATACATAGCATACATTGCAAGGCTATCTTCAGTCAATGACAACTTAGGAAAACTAGAAAAATCGCTGAATTTAGAACAAAGGAATATAGTGCCGATCGATTCTGTAAAAATATCACCGTCAAACTTAGGTGAAGTGAGCTGTCAATAGTGTTAATCCCTAGCATCCTGCCGCTCGATTTGTGACAGTGACAGCTCACTTCACGCTCACTTCACCTAAGTTTCACGTTGATCTTTTTACAGAATCGACCGACAGATCTATTTCTATGTTTTAAATTCTGTCAATCAATGTCATCTGCCGTTAAGCCAGCCCGCGGTAGATTACTGTAGCAGTTGCAAACACGAGTGCGGGTCTTGTAACTTTTAGGAACATGGAGATAAGGTTTAAATTACAACGATTGCCGTACGCTCTTGAAAAGCTGGAAATGATATCTACTTGAGACAGATCGTACTAGAAAAATAGAAACATCACTATTCCTATGTTCTAAATTCTGTCAATCAATGTCATATTTTGTCGTCTAGCCAGCCTAGGTTGCGTTGCGGTACATTACTATACAAGTTGCAAGTCACGAGTCTTATAGCTCGTATGAACATGATCATAAGGTTTAAATTACAAAGATTGACGCCGCTCGGTACAAGGTTGAAAATTATACCTGTGATGATAACACATTGTACTTTCTGCGTCAAAGTATTAAAATGACACAGATGGTGAGGTCCGAGGCATGTCTTGTAGCATCATAAATATAGTTATAGGCGACCTAGAAAGCCACCAGTTAAACCTCTATTGTGTTATTGAGAGAATAAAGTTATGTCATTAATTAGCCACTCTGCCCTTTTATTAAATGTTTGTTAATAACAACTAATTACTACGGGTGATAAATGAGAGTAGGTATTGTGACTTTCTGTTTCCATGAGTTATAATGAAGCCTCGTGCACAGAGGAAAACGGAAATCAATTTGATTAATTAATGAGATAGAGTATATGTAACGGTCTATCCTGTTAGGAACGGGACAATCGTTTTATTATTTATTCGTTTTTTTTCTAATAGGACAAAATAAACTACTCGTTACTTCGAAAGTCGGTTATATACCACCGGTAGACTTATCTAAAGATTGATATTTCTAAGAATATAAAATTAGACGGTGAAGAAAAACTTCGTGACCAAACCCGTGTGTCCTAGATCCAAAAATTCGAATACATGTGATATGCACCAACCTGCATGGTGGATTTTAGTCCACTCCCTCTCACGCGACAAGCTACGAGGCTTGCCTGTGACACAGCAGTGGGAACATTATAGGCTGATTATGCTATGTATAGCTTTTGCTCGCGGCTTCGCCCGCTTCGGTGTCGAAAAATATCCCACGACAACGTACTATCGGGATTAAAAATACACTCTGTGTTAATCCAGGTTGTAAACGTAGGTTGTCTATTCAGGAAAGCGAGATTTACCGCCCACATACCCCACAGTACCCCTAACTGAAGATGTGTAAATTCTATTCCAGGCTGCTCTGTTCGGTGGTTTCGTCTCCGAGGTAACCTGCTGTTCTACTTGAAAGGACCAGAGCCATGGTACGAGCCCATGGGAGTCATAGTATTAGGACATCATCAGATAAAAGTACAACCTCAAGACGAGAATGGACACTGGCCTTTTCAAATCAGTAAGTTGATCTTTTTATTAGTTTAGGTCCAGGGTAATGTCATGATGGCCCAGTGGTTAAGGCCTCGCCTCTAATGTACGAGGTTGTTCAAATCCGGGCATGTACCAATGTGACTTTTTCAATTCATATGCACTTTATGAGTTTATCTTGGACATCACTGACATCGGTGAAGGAAAAACATCGTGAGGAAACCTGGATTTATAGTTAATATAAGTCTGAAATCGCCAACCCGTCTTGAGCAAGCGTGGTGATCAATGCTCGTGCCTTCTCTGTATGGGTAGAGGCCTTTACCCTACAGTGGGACAATAATAGGCTGGTATTATTATTTTTATTATTATGTCCAGGGTATGAATATGAATAATAACAGCCGCACGGGTCGATCCATCAGGTTAGGCTACGCTTACTGGGGTCGGTCCGTGGATGGGTGACCATCTTTACATACCGAGACTCCTCCGTGCCTGGAATCGCACGTTAAGCCGTTAGTCCCGGCTGTCATTCGTGGATCTTTGACAGTCGTTACAACTTACGTTTACTGACAACCAGTCTTACCAAGGAGTATAGTATTACCCAGTTACTGGGTTGTGGAGGTCAGATAAGCAGTCGTTCCATGTAAAATACTGGTATTCAGCTGCATCAGGTAAGGCTGGAAGCCGACCCCAACATAGTTGGGAAAAGGCTAGGCAGATTGATTGATTAACTACAAGATCTGTTCACGACGATACCCCTTGGTAAGACTCGTTGTCAGACTTTCGGGCTTCTGACGACCTGTAACGAATGACAGCCGGGATCAACGGCTTAACGTAAACCTGATGGATCGACCCGGGCGGCTGTTATTACTTAGCCACAAGCTCCTCCATAAACAGATCTTGTAGTAACCTAAAAATTAGGTAGCCTGTTACAACTTTGTAAACAGACTAATATTTTGAAAATCGCTTTGGTATACTGTGTTCCAGATCCTAGACTTCTAGTTACTAATAGTGAAAATTTACATTATAATTTTGTATTTTATCCTAGCTTGGGAGAACGGCGTTTGTTACAAAATGGCTACGTTCCACGAGTCGGAACGGACACTGTGGTTGAAAGCCATCGAGTTGGCGCCATTCGACAACATACAGGCGCAGGCGGCCGCGCTGAGGGAAAGACTGAACAAAATCAGGCCCAATCTAGATATAGCTACTTATAGACTGCAGAAAGGAATTGTGACTGGTAAGTTTTGTAGCGTATATGTTGTCTAGTCGGAACTACTAAGGCATAGTCCCGAGGGATTCCCGAGTCCAGTAGAATCGCCCGCGAGGAGGTCAGACATTATACGGGGATAAGTATCCAATGTCCTAACTCAGGTCATGGTCTACCCGGATGCCAAATTACATCGAAATACGTTGAGCCGTTAAGGCGTAAAGAGATAACAGACAGAGTTACTTTCGAATTTGTAATATTTGTATGGATGGATACCTCATTTTTATCTAGTGGCACTGATGAGAGAATAAGCTACTCAGCAGGAACATAGGATGCCAGGGGCGTCGGACGTTCCTCAGTCTTGTCTTTCGTAGAAAAATCGCTCACAGTATTTTATTACAGCATTATCATTTCACAGATATGAACGAAGTGCCGCTATGCGAGTTAGCGCTGTCCTGCGACAATCTTCTTTGCGACACACACGGCAGGCCTCCGTCGCCTCTCATTGTCATCTACGTCAAATACGATAAAGGACTCTGCGTTAGATACGGAGCTACTGAAATTGTTGAGGTGAGGTATTGTATGGCTAAGAGGTTATTGTCAAAAAAGATTTTGCCTCTTGTGGGTTCATAGATTAAAGAAACGATACAAGAAACGATACCCCCGATTTTGAAAAGCTCGTGTACTAGGAAGTTGGTACAAAAGCATAAACATAATCTGCCCATAATGTTCCCACTGCTGGGACACAGGCCTTCTCCCTCTAAGAGGGAGCGGTAATCCATCACGCGGGTCCAGTGCGGGTTTCACATAACGCTAGGGACAAATCCTAGCTGTCAAACGCGGCGCAGCGTCCGCTACAATTTGTAGAAGCACGTTTATGTTCCGAAAGAATTCTATTATCTTTGCGAAAACGCCATGCATTTAGTATGCGAAGTTTCGCTGTGTCAGAAGAGAAATATTTTCGAGACCCAGCTAATAGTTATGCAGTTTGAATGCGAGCTGCCTCTCCAGCCTTTTCCCAACTATGTTAGGGTCGGCTTCCATGCTAACCGGATGTAGCTGAATACCAGTATTTTACATAGACCATCTGCCTATCTGACCTCCATAACTGAATACAGGATTAATTTTAATGATATTATGTAAAGTATTGTTCCACAGACATGCAGTAACCCGTGCTTTTCGAAGACCATACTGTTCCGCGCCAGTGACGGTCTTACGGGGTCTGCGTTGGTGCGCATCGTGGTCTATGACGTTAAGGAGCGGGTCTCCGAGACCACCGTGCCCATGGGATACACGTCGATGCTGCTCAGCACTATACAGGTGATTTTAGTTTGAAATGTATGATAATACATAGAAACTGGCGGTCTGACGAACTTAAAACTTCTTACCCACAGGAAGCACAAAGAATGCGCGTAGCACTCGTAACTCGGGACCAGAAGACAGTTGGCTTCGTCACTATAAACGGGTGGAGTCTCGAACCTTCTTACATTGGAACGAGCCCTAGCCATACGAACGACAGAAACAGTATAGACATACCACAAAAAGTCCTGTGTCACCGTCGCTCACAGTCGTTACCACCTCGACTAGGGCTGAAGCTAAAGTTTCCGTCCTACGGAAATCTTTTGAAGCAGAATTTCGTGAACAGTCATCAAGTGACGTATAGGTTCCATTCGGGACTCGGCGGTGATATCACTGTACATGAAATTATGGCGGAACCGAAACTATGCTTCACAATGCCTGTACAATTGTTGTGAGTATTCGTTATTTGTTTAGCAATTTATCTTGAGCTATGAGCAAGTGCGTACGCGCATCGAAATAGAGTTATTTTGGTTATGTTTATCTCTGATAATGGTAACCGTACGCCTCACAATTTTTTTGCACAAGTTCACTAAAGCCTAATTTATACGATGCTAGTTTCTTGTCTGTAGCATTAAATAAAATTGAAGCAACAAATGTCTTGCATCGTCTGAACTGTTTAGAAGTCGAAACTTAAATTGTTGCTTCAACTTATGGTATGGTACTGTTGATATGCACAGGCTATTAACTAGCAACGTGTAAATATGGCTTGCGCGATGGCTTAATGATCACAATCGGTTCAAATACTTGTTTTAGTTCATCTTGACCAAAATTACCAATCATGAATATTTTACACATTTTCCAGAGACATCTACATCCAGAGAGAAAAAGAGTTATTAGAGGAACTTCTGTCAGTGGGCGAGATATGTGGCCAATGGCAGTCCCGGCAGTTGGAGCTGGTCAGCACACACGTGTCCTTACTCAAACACTACTGTCACTCGCGGCGATGTATGATCAATATGGACAACCAACACTTCAAAGCAAGCAGTCGGAAGGGTAAGACGTTTTTTGTCTGTGGGATATGCTATAAGCTATGTCTGGTCTAGGGAGATTTGTATCGGGATCTAAAAGGATCTAGAAATTCAAGAATTTGGAATGCAACTTAAATGTTCCTATCACAAAAGCGTTGAAAAAAATCCCACTCTTATGCAGTAGCGTTGTTACGTATCTGCAGACTGCAAACGGTATAAGCATTGAGGTGCTGCACTACCACGAAATACAAAGATTTAGATGTAATTGTTTCGAAATATTCACAGTGACTGCCATAGATGCCATGGTCGCAGATGGATTGTCGAATCCGCCGTATTACAAAACTATTAGTTGTTTTACAAAACAGCTCTGTTATGTAAAACATTGCGCTACGTTTTACAAAACAGCTACTTAAGTTTAGACGTAATGCAGAAGGGCTTTAAAATCACTGTTGAGTTAGGGTCATTTTCCCTCATATTACAGTTTTATTTATTTTTGTTTCGAACGCCATAGAGCCACAAGCGACCAAATCTGATGTTTCATTTTACGCCGTTTTATATAATCTCAAATCGTTGACCCGCTGCATTGATAAATACCGCTAAACTTCGTTCAGCTGTTTTACATAACGGAGCTATTTTGTAAAAAAACTAGCGGTTGTACGATACCCCCATAGAAGACCCATAGAAGACTGACAAGCAAGATCTTTATGTTAACGCCTCGATTTCTGCACGTTACAGATGACGCAAGCCTGGAATTTGCTCCAATAAACCTTCATCTGCAACGTATGTGGGTACACAATGATACGCTGAACAAGACCGGCTTCCACGACATCGTGACTGCTGGCGCTTTCGCTGCGCACACTCATAAGGCCGAGCGCACTGGAGGCTTGATCAGGTAGGCTTGATACAAACACTTGCCCAGAACAAGATAATCTCTCGCTCATTGCATTTTTAACCGACTTAAAAAAGGAGGAGGTTCTCAATTCGACTATATCTATTTTTGTAGGTTATAATTACTGATTACTCCGCCTATTATGATTAACTTATTTCTTTAGAAAAAAAAAGAAAAAAACAACTACTTTTTTGTTTGTTGTATTTTATTGTAGGCAATACTTCAGAGGTCGTCCTATATAAATTTTAGTACAATGCTTGGGTAGTTTTAGAGTTAGCTTCAATAATACGTATTTTTCCCACTTAGTCTATGTGGACGATGTTATAATAAGTTCCTGTCACTGCTATTTACATAGCAGGTAGTGGTATTTGAATTTGTGTGGGGTAGGTACCACAACAAAAAAGTGAAAAATAAAACTTTTTACAAAAAAAAAATAAACAACCGACTTCAAAAAGAACGCTACAAAGTGAAAAATAACTTTAATTTCGGAAGAATCTTTGGTTTTGAATTTTCGTTATTTGCCACTTTAGTTTAATTTTCCTTCATCGTTATCACTTATACTATTTCACTTCGCCGAGGTGTACTGATCAGGGGGCTTGATAAACGACTAAAAAAACAGCATCCCCAACTACGAAGATAGTGTTAGCGAAGAAAACGTCTGGGGTAATCGTTTCGTTCTAAATTACAGAATGTTTGAAATAATTTGTAAGCAATCACGTCTAGGAATTATTTTTAGGTCGCAACAATAAAGATCTTACGCACACAGATTACCATAACATTCGCGTTAGAGTTATTTGTATTAGCGTTTTATGCTATGCGGTAAAAATTTATGGTCTATTGTTTGCATCGTTAAATTTTCTGACAAATAAAGCTTCGTACAGACTAGCGCGACGCGACACCGCGACGCGATACTGGTTATTGTTATACCTTGAAGTTTCTTAGAACTTGTATTGTTCGAGTCGCGTCGCGACGCCGCGTCGCGCTGGTCTGCACGAGCCTTTAGGTTTCTGCAATGGATTGTGTTGCGCAAAGGTCTGTGTATTTATTTTTTACTAAGATTTTCTTTTCGTGTGGTTAGTTACTAACTTGGTGTCAGAGTTTTAAAGTCGCCCGGCCTGTGACTTAGCTTCACATGCCGTCGAGAAGTCTCTTCGGCTTGCCGGTTTCCTCACAATGTTTTCCTTCACCGTTTTTGAACAATACGCACATGAATCCGAAAAGTCAGAGGTGCGAGCATTCGGTTCGAACTCGAGACCTATGACTTGGCAGTCCGACGGTCACACCACTAGGCTATCGCTACTATTAGTATTATTAAATGTAGGCTTATATCGATAGAACAGCGGATATTGATTTTAAAAACCGTTCTTCATCGTTTTGAACCAACAATTCGAGGACCTCTAACATCCACCAGCCCGCATAAGGCCCGCGGGGTGGATTACAGCCACTCCCTCTCAAAACGTGGAGGCCTGTGTCGCAGCAGTGGGGACATTATAGGCTGATTTTGCTTATGCTTTTCAAGTTCTTAATATTCAAAGGATTAAGTTATTTCGACGATGCGTTCTGTAGTTTTTATCTACCTTCATGGGAAGAAGGGGCGTGAGTTTATGCCTGTATGTTATAAAAAACCTGGCGAATATTGGGGGTATTTACTAAACATCACTTGCTACTTTTTTGGGGAATAAAAGCTTATCGTCATCTGCCTAGCCCCTTCACAACTACGCTGGGTTCGGCTTCATATCTAACCAGCACGCTTAGCATGACCACAATACAAACGGGTTTTATCGACGGAAGAATAGACAAAATGACAGATAAACAATCACAATCTGTCATTTTGTCTATTCTTCCGTCGACAAAACCCTTTAGAAATTCCGTTTCTATGGTTGTCATGCTATGCGTGCAGATGCAGCTGCATACAAATATTTTACATTAAAAAACAGTCTATCATACCTCTAAAAACCAGTAACTGAATAACACGATCCCTCTTGGCTAAAGACTGGTTGACAGATTTTCGGGCTTCTGACTGCCTGTAATGAACGACTGTCTAAGACCTACGAATGACAGCCGGGCCAACAGTACGTTGCAGCGTGTAAAGCATACAGACTAATGCTATGTATGTTATTATTATAAGATTGTACAGTTACCTATTTACCCATTCCAGGTTAGTCCAGCAAGTGAAAGATATAAACAGCACTAAAGCGGAGTTTAACTCTATAACAAACAAGATACAAACTGAGTATGATAACTTGGTGGCGGTGAGGAGGCTGCGAGAAGAAGTCTCCGAGGATATGGAGAAGATTGTCATGTTGACGCAGGCTAAGCAGTATGAAGGGGTCGCTGCAGTTGTTGAAGGTCAGTTTGAACCTAGATTAAGAGTCCTCATCAGTAATCGGATGGTGGGGTGCTGTTACTGACGTTATCAGAATATGGACACACTTGCTTTAAGATAAGATAAGATAAGATTATTTTATTTGCATAAACGTGTGTGTACATACCTAGAAATGCATACAAGATGATAAATTAAATTAAGGGCAAAGGTCTTTCACAGCAAGGATTAGTACAACAAGCATATTACAAATTAGAGGATTATATCCAAGATAAGAATGCTTGGAAACATGCTGGTCCTGCTCCATAGGATAATCTAGAATCTAGACAAAATCAAACTGGTTGCTAATTTAAGTTGTATGAATTATTATTTTTATTATATGACAATGATTTTACATTCTGTGATTACTTCCTCACACACTGACTTATTAATTGTAAAATTTTAAGAAAATCGTCTACTTTTACAATGTTTGTAAATATGTGAGAACCATGCAACTATCACATAAGTAATTAATTTATCTTTCGTTGCTTAATTTTTATTAATTCTTCTTTTTACCTATTGTGGTAACGTATTTTTTTTTTTTTTAGTTGTATCGTCTTCACATATAATTATGTAACTAATGTACGTACATATACAAAATATTGTAACACTTTTTAAAAGAGTAACGGTGGAGTTTCTTGCCCATTCTTCTCCATACGAAAACTACCTTTTGGAAGGGGCGACTAGAATCAATTCAATTTTTTTTGTAAACTTTGACGTTCAAAAGTGCCTTACAAGGTCCTATTTGAAATAAATGATTTGACTTTGACTTTGACTTTAGTATCGGCGTCAACAGCAAGTGTACTAATAATTCTTGATTATATGCCTATGCCGCTAACATATTTGTCACCCATTTCATTAATAAATACAATAATTTTCTAAATTATGATATTCTTTCTACTCTACTCTACTCTATACTAACTACTATTCATGTCTATTTCAGGAATTAAAAGTAAAGTGAAGAGTATACTGGCACAATGGGAACCGGCTGTGGTTGAGGAGTCGTTGTCTTTCATCGGCTGGCCGAAGAATAACTGCAGCGAAGAAACTGATCAACAGGTGTGTGGTATAAACCGTTTTATTTAATAATGAGAGTGCAAGTCACCCCCTGCCATCTTATCCGTGTATATTATATATCATTGGTCAGGCAGGGGTCATAGTCCTTCCATAGTTCTTAGTAACCAATCCACCATAGCGAAACCCATAGTCCAATGTTTTGTTTCCATGTTCTGCAATAGTCCTGCAGCAACCGGGGGTTGTCCTTGGGTGCACTTGCATGTAGTGTTCCACGCGCGCCCCTCTGAGACGTCGCGGGGGGAGTCAAACACCTCACTCCCCCCCCTGACCCGAGAGGAGGCCCGCGGTGGCGGGCCGGCACCGGCCGGGGGTTGCGGAAGATTCTTTCGTTCCCGCGACCCCCGGCGTAGGTGTGAGTCGGAACACCGGGGTGGTTTTTAGTCAGTAAGAGTCTGACAGACCCCTCCCCGCTGGCCCGCCCCTGGACGGAAGACATATATTAGGAATTTCCACCCCAAAAAAAAATCGGTGCACTTGCATAGTGCATAGAGGGATAATCATCGGTTGGTGCCTCATTCCATTAAAAATTGTCTAAGGGGCCTCTGCGAATTGGCTTCGGCCCCTCGTACGCCTTCTAAAACAAACCAAATCCAATAATAGAAGGTTACTGTTTTTGCAGCTCTAACCAGCAATAGCTTGGACCCTGCTCCCGATACTGGCAGCGCACTATTTTATATGAACGATTTTTATAAAAATTATTTACTTAATAATAAGTATAAAAATGAATAAACGATATCATAATACCAAACGACATTTAAAAAAAAAAAACTTTTTCCAGACAATGACGACAATAATGCGGCTAACAGAACAACTGAGTATGTTCGACACGAATTCCGACTGCGATACTTTGGATGCGTCTTCAAGTTCCAGTTCAAAGGAGACGTCGCCCACCGGAGACACACCTACGCTCTCTTCAAGCGTCCCCAACATATCCGACTACCCACGAAAGAAGATTCTAGAAACTGAACTACAATTCCACAACGATTACTTCAAGAACGAGATAGAAGATAGAGATCGGGGAGGGTTGAATCATTCGTTCAGATCTGTGAGGTTGTCGAAGCCGAAAATGGAGGGACAAAGCCTTTCGTTTGACTACAGCAAGAGACATGGAAGCTTGAGGCATGACTTTAAGAGTTCTGCGTCTTTGGAGCAAGTTTCGTATCGATGTTTGGTCGATGGATTAAGGAATGATAAGAGAAAGGTGGGTTTGATACTGTTACTTCTTATTTTCATCTAGTGTTAATGGTAATGTATTTGAAAATCTTATTTTACAAGCTGTGTCTCCGATGGGGATTCCTATCGAAAAATTACGACTTTCCATACAAACTCATCCCCTATTTAACCCAATCAGGGGATACATTAATACATTTCGAAAAATCTTTTCTTACAAACCTTCGTTATATATGGAACTCTTGTGTTTAGGCTGTGCGTTATGTCAGTGATTAAATAAAATTTAAGTAGATTGCGACTGTCTGTTGTTTGTTTGCTATGCGCTGCTTGTTTACGCGTGTACGCACGACCGAACAAAACATGATGAACACGGAACATTTGGTTGGTACGTGTGACGTAAATTAGCAAAGCGAACACGAACACCATACGAACACAGTTCGACTTGTGTTCGCGCTCAACCGCCCCGCTCTCTTTAGTAGCCATGGATTGGAAATTGGGTCGCCACATTTTTGACGAACACACGTGTTTGATGTTTTTTAGTGGTACGCACATGCGAAAAAAGTGTTCGATGTACCATCGAAGAACTTCATATCTATACACCGTAAGGACTATTTCTGCTTGCAGCGTTCGGCGGCTATAGAACCGGGGCGGTAACAGATATGGTCATCGTGTTCATGGGATTTCGTTTTCAAACTGCTTAGATATGAAATTCTTCGATAGTACGTGTTCACCATGCTCTTGTATGTTCGTGCTTACACTCCTTTTGGGTCGGTCGGGATGTTTGTTATAACCAGGTGATACAGATAAAGCAATTCACGAGCGCGCGTCTTGTACCTGCAGTGCTATTCTGGGGTGAAGTGAGCTGTCAAGTGCCATCCCTGTGGAATGACAGCTCACTCCACGCTCACTTCACCTAAGTTTTCACGGTGAGATGTTTACAGAATAGCATAGCTGTTATGTAATTGTAATAAGGTATATATTGGAATGATTGGTGCGCGTTCGTGAAATGCAAACAGAATGTTTAACTAAAGGTTAACATGTGTTACTCATAGACAAAGGTCTCCACTTTATTCTTTCACTAATATCTTAGTGTTGTCTTTTATGGTTTATTCGTAAAAAATACACGTATATTAATGATAGTAATTATTATGCTATGCTCGTAACTATGCAAAATGACGCATATTTTTTTATCGATAGCGTTTGATACATTTTTCTATCAATCGCATGCCACTAATGCATTATGCTAGCTATTTTGTTTGCATTACAGCCAATGTTTGGCTTAATCTTATTAAAGTTAATGTGTCCTGCATATCTTGCTATACATATTATAAGTTAAAGTGGTGTTTCGTATCTATCTGTGTAGCCGCGATGTTCTTCTAAACTACGCAACGGATTTTGATTCTCGTATTTCTTTTCAGTTTCTTCTTTTGATATTAATGTATGTTAAAACTTTATCATTTATTCTTGAACACCTTTGAGCTGTGCGAGGAAGTAGACTGGTGAACGATCAAAATACAACAAACAGAATTCTTTTATACTTAGAATTAAGTCATTCTGTTGGTGAATTTATTCAACACTGACCGTTCCGCTATCACACTTGTGTGTATCAAAATCTAAAGTATTTTTTTCAAACTAGCGCTTTTTGAACCTCAAAATTAAATAAGACAGTCCACCAAAACGACCGCCCTTCACCATTTCCTAGCGCTTTAGCTGGGAAAGAAGTGACGCAACAAATTGCCCAGCAGAATGTATGGTGAAGACCCTGCAGCCAAGCAGCCAAGCAATCAGCTTGTGGTTATTTAGTTTTCTTGTCATTGTTTACCCAGCCCCATTTTCTAAGTTTCATTTCTGTTTGCCTAGCTCTCGTTATTAGCGAAGTTTTATCATCATTATGGGCGGATGACGTCCACAGCTGGCAAATCCTTTTTTGTTATGTAGTACAAAGTTTGCTTGCGCAAGCGCAGCTGTTAATCTCGCATATTGCTACTCATTCTGTTCGTGGTTTATTGTAAGCATAGTCACAAGCTATATAAAGATTTGTGGATATGCGAAAGTACTGGCTCTTATAAATCTATATAATTAAAATAAAATGGTGTTCGTTGGTATGCGCATCACTTGAGAACGGCTGGACCGATTTGGCAATTTTTTGTTTTAAAATACTATAATTTTAAAACAAAAAATAGTCCGAATTAGGACCTTACCTTGAAAATTGGAAAATTCGGGAAATATTAAAGTACTTTTTTGTATGGGATTTTTGTGTAGACAACGTTTGTCGGGTCAGCTAGTAGAAAATAAATTGCTCTGAACTAATGAGACAATTTAAAACCTGGCTATTAGTGGCTAAGTCTGACTTAGGAGCGTGGAGAGAGAGAGGGACTATTCCCAACAGTGGGTAAAGACTGGCTATAAATGATGACGATAAATTAAATAATATCTACATTGTCCTGGCATTTGTTTTAAACTAGAAATCGGTATCTTTTGATTACAACGCTGTACGCTTCAAAAACGTACGTACATAGTACGTATAGTCTATGTTTTGTTCTGAGTATTTCAAGTAATTCGGCGATTTCTATAAAGTTATAGTTAGCATAATGATTAGGCGATCAAATGAAAACTTTATAACGCTGTGGCTTAGCCCCGGGCGATTCATACTTTGATAAATAATTATTTGCTCTGCAGTTATAAATAAATAATCTAGATATAGACTTCCTCGTTGGTCTAGTGGTCGCAAGCGCTACTGCTGAGCACGAGGTCCTGGGTTCGATACCCAGGTCGGCCAAATGTTATTGGGTTTTGCGATCTGGAATTTATCACTAGCAGTCTAGCAGCCCGGAGTCTGGATTTGTGCCCAGTTGATGGCAATAGGCTCGCCCCCTATTACATGGGACTTAATCATAACTGGCGAAATGTGGGTGTACTATAGGAACACCTCTGCCCAATCCTTCGGGGATAACAGGCGTGATATTATGTTATGTTATCTAATATTATAAATGCGAAAGTGAGTTTATTTATTTGTTTGTTTGTTACGCTTTCACGCTAAAACGGTTGAACAGATTTGGATGAGATTTGGCACGTGGGTAAACCATGACCTGGCTTATGACATAGGATACTTTCCATCCCGATATTCCCACGGGATCGGGACTTATGCGGGTGAAACCGCGGGTCGCAGCTAGTGTTAAATACATAATTGATGGCGTAAAATTGCGATTGTGAATATGCCCAGAGTCCAGCCATAGCCATTATCAGTAAAAAAAAAAAAAACTATCCATGTTATAAATTAAACTCGCTTTTCGTGACTGTCTGTACTACCGTGATAGAGAATTTATTTTGGAAGGTATATGTGTATAATACATTCATATTTAACTAAGCACGTTATGTCGCCATTGCAACCCGTGCGAAGCAGGGGCAGGTCGCTAGCTAGTAAAATATAAAACAAACTTTCAATAAGGTTTAAGCCACAGTAACTATTTTATAGTCTAGCCTTATAGTTGTAAGATTTCTCAAAAAATGCACTGACCTAAGCTTTATTTGCTGATGCGTAGTTTTATAGTTTGACCGAGATCGTTGTAGCGCGCCTTAGGAATGCACGGCGAGGCGGGGGCAGCGTTGACGAATGAGCGGCGGGACGCCGTGGGCGTCGACGAATGTGCGGCCTGCACTGCGCCCCCGTCTCGCCGCGCACTTACCTAAGGCGTGGGGTACAGTGGTTTCGGTCAAACTATAGTATTCTCTTGAGTGAACTTTTTTACTTCATTGTTTATTTTCGAGCGTTCTTTATTCTTATAACGGTTAAATGCATGTTGTTTTAATGCGTAATTTTACCGTAACTGATGTTGAATTAAATTAGCTGCGATTGCATATTCATGTAAGCTATAATCGCCTTTGAAATTACCAACATGCACGGCGAGAACATTGGCTTCTTTTGCGAAAGATCGCGAAGTTACCTCTTACTTTAATCGAACGTCTGTTACGTACGGCTTGGCCACGACTTTTTTCTCAGCGAAATAAGAGGCGCGCGGAGCGTTACTCATGCCAATAGGGATGAAGTCTAAAATATTTTTTTGTCCGTCATGGAGATATTAAAAAATATTGTACACATATTTTTACTTTTATTACATAATCTAAAGATTACGGCTTTACATTGAGTTAAAATGAGCCATGACGTCACGAGTATGTAAATTTTATACTTACTTGTGACGTAGGGACCCCCACTCCCCAACTTAAAATGCGTCTAATAATTTGTTATTAATATGATAAAGCAAAAAATACGTGTCTAATATTTTATTATTACCATCTGACTGACGGAGTAATTAGATAAAATAAAAATACCAGGCATCATCCCTATTGCCACGTCCGCTGAGTAGCGATTGATGACAGGAACGACAGACCGCGTCGTTTATCTTTTATTCCTATCAAATAGATAGTAGTAGACAAAATAGTAGGTAGTACTTTTATAGATAATCACTTTAATTAAACTTACTTTCTATTCTGGAAAACATTACTTAACTAAACCTTTTGATTACATAAAAAATTAAAAATATATGGTGTGAATGTTTTTACATCCATATGGGTGGCCGAACGTTTAAGTTTAACGCATCCGGATTCATTTTCGCTACAAAAAAAGATCACAACATATTGTTCGGTAAGCCGTCGCTCAATTCGCCGATACACGCGCCGCTCAGTGTCGTTGCATCTCACCTTGTCTAGTACAAGGTGACGCAAAAGTAATGTCATAATCTGAATTGGCTGACATTTTGTTGAAATGAAAAAAATTGGGCCCTGTTTTGACGGAAAGATAAGGTGTAAAGTTTATAGCATTAAGTAATAAAATAATAATCGGCCAAATACCACCTCCTGAGTTGATGTACATTTGTGCTCGGCTTCAATTTGGTGATTTCTTCTTCAATGTTGCTTTTCAAGACGCAAGGTTTCTGGTTTATGTTGGTAAACGCGAGATTTCAAAAAGCCCCAAAGGAAGAAGTCTGGTGCCGTCACATCTCCCGATCTGGTCAAACAGTTCAAATCGCCAAAACGAGAGATTATACGGCCCAGAAATTGGTGTTTCAAAATCTCCGTCATTGCCTGAGTTGTGTGTATATTGTGTGTGTATTGTATATTTTGTGTGTTGTGCTCTATTGCATTGACAATTCATTCTCTATCTGTCTACAACATAAGTGTCAAATCAAAATGACAAAATGACGCCAATTGCAAAAATTATCGCATATTCACATATGACATTACTTCTACCCCACCTTGTACATCAGCCGATTGATTCTGCAAAAATCTCACCGTGAAAATGTAGGTGAAGTGAGCTGTCAATTCCATATGATGCTAGAGATTGGAACTATTGACTGAACTCACTTCACCGAACTTTACATGGTGATATTTTTACAGAATCGATCGGCTGTTCCCTCCGCTGCGCGCCCCCGCGGCTGATAGCGGTTCTTCCTGCCATGCTTTATACATTTATTTTTACCGCTCGCCGCTCCGCGTTTAGATTTCGCTCAAAGCGCCAAAGTCGTGGTCAGGCTGTTAAAGACTGAACTAACTCAGGAAGAACTAGCAGTGTTTAAGCCTTTAGCGATCATACCACTATTTATACCATTCTAGTGTATGTTGTGTCTTGATTTTTGTTCGTTCAATCGGCAATAAAGATTATTATCTATCTATCCATGTATATATTCGGCGGCCGGTGTAGAAATAATGCTAATCTAGTTCAATATCGTGTAGCTGTGGGGTACAGGGTTTATCCCTGGTTGCCGAAACTTTGATCCGTTGTCAAATCTTATAAGATTGATCGTGTTCGTTTGGGTCAACTAATGACATGTATATTCATAATTTCGGTAATATGAGATAAATGTAACTTCATAATACGGCTCCTGATCAGTAGTAAAAAGATTATCTGATCAGAGGCCTATTAAGAAGTATTAATGCCATCATGATTTCATTGCGAAAAGAGGATGGTGCTATCTGTCCTGCACGCGTAGCATGACCACCATAGTGGAGTTTCTATTGTGGTCATGCTAACCGTGCTGAATAGCTCCACTCTCTTGCTTCAGAAAAATGATGGCATTAATACTTCACTTAGTTTTTTATAAATTCCGTGTATTCCGATTCAATTACAAACCCATTCAAAATCGTGTGTCAACTTATTCAGAGATTTTAGTTATTTTTGGATTGTATCAAGCACAAACAAAGACACTTATCATATTAATCGTTGGTTTTAGGCGTCAGAGTCGAGGCGGGAATCGGCCACGTTGCCCGCTGTTGGTCAACTGGACCAGGCGACGCGGGAGAGCAACCTGATCTTCCTAAGAAACGTTGGAATTGTAGTTGAAGACTCGCTCACATCCCTTGTTGAAGAACTGAATAAGATTGTAGCGAATAATGGTGAGTAAACACTTTATTTTTTTCATATTTATAAATTTATTATGGCACCCCAACGACTGGACTACAAATACATTTGCAGATAGTATATCATATTATAATTTATAAACTACAGCGAAGTTGTTGCTTAGAGGTGTACACACTTACATAGTTTGCCTATTTATAATTAATGTGATAAAAATAATAATAAAATCAATAAGTTAATAATAATAAATTCAAATAAATTAATAATAGTAAGATCAAATAAATCAATAAAATTTTAAATAATTATAGTGGGTAATTAAAAAGTATATGAAAGAGAAAGTAGTGAATGATAGGAAGATGATGATGAAACCTTTATTTCTGTTTCATGTTTGTTGAATAGCATGTGACACAGAGTTTTTTAACGATTGGTATACAATATGTAAAAAAAACCCTGTCCAGCGCAAGGGGCATATCGGTACTGCAATAACATTACCAAAAAGATATTTTTTTAAATTGAAAATATTACAGTTATTGCGATAAAAAATTCACATTTTTTGTACCAAAATGACCTCAAATCCATTAAAAATTAGCAAATTTTCAACAGGGACGTTGCGATCTTTTTTCTTTTTTCCTGAAAATTTTCACATAAATATACTCTCGTTACGATACCTAACAACACCCTCACTGGTCAGACAGGTTTTTTTTTACATGTCGTATAACGTGGGGAATTATTCCGTAGCCGACCGCAGTCGGCAACTCCAGGCGACGTGTCGCCCCGACACGACTGGTTTCTTTGTATTCTTATGTATTTCTATCAAGGCAATAGCTAGCTAGCTGGCTAGTATCATAGAAACCAGTACAAGAGTGTCCGTGGAGTTTCTTGCCCGTTCTTGTCCACAGGTACCTACTACGCTTTGGAATGGGCAACTAGCTTCATATTTCTGACGGACCGATTCCTTGACAATGCAAAATTGCCTGTAAATGATTTAATTGAAATAAATGCTTTGAGTTTGAGTCGGTCCACGGAGACACGTCGCCTGCAGTTGCCGCCTGCGGTCGGCTACGGAATTGTACCTTAATAAAGTATAGTCGACGTCGTACTTTTTTTACTACCCTAAGGTTGAATATCACTGGCACGTCATACAACGACACGGTCTATTAAAGACTTGGAATTATTGGCAAAGTGGTAAAACAATTACGAGGGCGACTATACTTATATAATAGTACTGCATGGGCATGTCTTATGATAATGAGAAGGCACAAATGCCTTCTTCCCAAAAAGAAGTGCGTATGATTTTGAAAACACTTGTGAGACTTTTATAAATAGAGAATTGCAAGCGCTGTGATTGCTTTTTAATTTGGAAAAGCAATTGTAATGGTCTGTTTTTGACTCAATATTTTTCCATACGGCCTAAAAGCGACCATCTTTCTGTAAGCCTTTCCGTAATGAACGAAATAAATCTTTCCAGCTTCATCCGACGAAGACTTAGATACAATAAAAGGCCTCATGGACGGCTTAAGGTCTAGTGCAGACGATGCAGCGAGATGGATGCGTGTGTCGCACGCAGCGTTGCGACTTCGATGCGAGTCGCCGCACTGGGCTCGTGAGCACGCTGCTTTACAGACGAGGAGGGACACTTGCTTCTCTCAAGCGGTACGTAGATTAAGAACAATAAAATACTACATTCGAATGATGCCTGCGGCACTGTAATGATGGCGCCTGTGACTAAATTATTATGCGCCCAACACATGTTAATATCAAAAAGTTGGACAGAGTAAATCGTTAATGTTTGGATTAAAACGCGAGGCTACATTTTTGCGATCACATATTGTTTATATTTTAAACGCCCAGGGTCGTATTGTATAAAAACGGCTTATGCATATCATGCGGGGCTACCGTATTTATCATCATTATCCATCAGAAAGACGTTCACGGCTGGACATAGGCCTCCCCGAAGCATTTATTATATTATTTCCCATTCAGACCCATATCCCAGTTGTGATACTTAGCCGATGCAGCCAATGTCCCAAATGATTATGGGAATCTCGCCATACAACTTGTTTTAGGTGTAAACTATAAACGAAACTAGTAGATAAAGTATTTAGAATACAATGTTTTATATTAGTGTAAGCGAGTTAAGGGTGGGACCAGACCGCGGATTGCATCGTAGCTAATTTTGAAATGCATAAATTACGCTAGGCTAATGGCCTATTTCACGATGTCCGAATAACCACTACTTACCATTATAAAGTAAAAAATGGAATAGAATTTGTATGAAATTATCTGCCAAGTAAGTTAATATGAACTTAATCGTAGGTGGTGAAGCTCGTCATGCTCATTTGTATAACAAATTATTTTCTTACAGCTATCAACAGTAACAGCCGGCTTACTATGCTGGCTATGTTCGATGCCAGGTGACACAGTTGCCAAGTTACTAAGCTCCGGTTTAGGACCCCTGTGCGGGTTCGAAGGCTTGCTGAGTCTGTACTCCACTGAGAAGGCCATGTGGGGAGACATGGTGGTCGCCGTCGAAGATCTACAGACGGTCGTGTTTACGCTGACTAAAGTTGGACATAGGTAAGTTTGTGATGTTATAAGAGAGCTTCAGGTGTTTCAACTGATAATAATATACAGGATGGACTGTTGAAGCGGGCTCTCGACGGGAAGTACCCTAAATATTGATGTCACCAATATTTAATTAAAGCACAGATGGTGCACTCCACAAAATTATTTAAATAAAAGCGACTCTTGCTACCACACAATAAAGTGCAATTCAGGTCGCACAGCGCTAATTACCTACAGTTATATTCACCTAGAAGTTGCCTCTCTTTCTATCGCGTAACTCTTATATCTTCTGACTAAGAAACACTCACTGAATTGGCCATACCTAAAATGCGTACTGGACCATCTGTATTTATATGTAATTATGGGTAACTTTTTTTTGAAAAGTATAAATCCGCAATTTTTTTTTTTTTAAATTTCCTTTTTGGCCCGGGAGAAAAAAGCGAAAAAATATCACCTTTATTATTATGGCTTCAATCGATAGGGTCAATCATAAGATTTAAATCTTTCGAATAACTAGTCACGCATTAACAGTTCATGCTGTCTGTTATATAAAATCTGCTCAATCATTGTTGTTGTTGACTTTGAAATGTCAATCAAAATTATTTTATTTTATTTGTGTAATAATCCGCTTGTTCATATACCATATCCATACATTACACAACATATACTAATACATATTATACAATTTCAGCAATATGACAGTACCACACGTTTCGGGAACTCGCGGAGCGCTCACCGTCTACATTCCTATTTCTGATTCACTTTACACGAAGTTTACGTCTAAAGAAGTAAGTTTTGTTCTGTTGTTCATTTGTTTATAGAATTTTGACCATTGATGATGTTTGAAAGAATAGATGCAGTCTAAGATTTTCTATGAAAATCTTTTGCCGTCGTTGTGTCGAACAGTTTAGAATTTCACTAACTGGTGGAGGTATAAAAAATGAATTAGCAAATATTCATTATTTGGTACGTCTCGTCCGACCAAAAATCGTGTGCCGACCAAAAATCCACACTGAACCAGCGTAGTATAGTCTGAGCGTCTGAGCAATGAGAACATTAAAGGCCATATTAACATATGACTGCCCCATAAAGGAACCCCGACCCCCCCAACACCCCCCCGCCCCCTCCCGTCACCTACCAACACGCTCAAAACGGTGAAGGAAAACGTGTCGTGAGGTAACAGGCACGTGAACTGCCTTGAACTGTCCTTGAACCAAAAAGGAATCTACCAACCCGCACTGGTCTCGCGTGATGGATTACGTCTCGCTCCCTGTCACAGAGACGAGGCCTCTTTTTCTTATTAGTGGACAAGTTATTCGCTGATTATGCTATGCTATGTTACTAAAACTTTCCACATAATTTTTACTTGTTTCAGCATCTGTCGTTCACAATAACGGCCGTGTTCTTCAACATCGGCGTCAACGAAAAGGCGACGCTAGCCGAAGCGTTGGGCGAAACGACGCCACAGTATCATTCCAACAGTGACAACCTGGACCGTCTTAACAAGTACTACCACAAGTATAGCAAGATATTTCCTACGGACCATATGGCGGCTAGCCGAGGTTAGTGTCTTATTAGTATTACCATAGATGAATACAATCGATCCATTCTGTAAACATCTTACCGTGAAGAGTGAAGTGAATTGCATTCTGTA
This sequence comes from Agrochola circellaris, assembly GCA_914767755.1. NCBI lineage: Eukaryota > Metazoa > Arthropoda > Insecta > Lepidoptera > Noctuidae > Agrochola > Agrochola circellaris. The sequence continues at coordinate 5,629,667 of OU611840.1, forward strand.
AACATCTTACCGTGAAGAGTGAAGTGAATTGAGCTGTCAATAGTTTCAATTCCTAGCTTCAGCTGCAATGACAGCTCACATCAAGCTCACTTCACCCAAGTTTTCACGGTGAGATGTTTGCAGAATAGCACGGCTGATGGGACACTTCGCAGTTTAGGTATGAAGCTACAAGTACGCGTCGGGCTCGACTTGTTGGGCCAATTCAGTGAGTGTAACGTAGTCAGAAGATCTAAGAGTTATGCGATAGAAAGAGAGACAACTTCTTGGTGAATATAAATGTAGGTAATTAGCGTTGTGCGACCTGAATTGCACTTTATTGTGTCGTAGCAAGAGTCGCTTTTTATTTAAATGATTTTGCGGAGTGTCGCATCTGTATTAATTTGTAATTTTTGGTATTACCGTTGTGAACGATGCTTGTTTGATTTGTATTGTCAATTTGCCTAACCTTTTCTCAACTATGTTGGGGTTGGCTTCCAGTCTAACTGGATGCAGCTGAATACCTATCTAAATTTCACAAACCACTAATTGGGCAATACGGTACCACTTGGTAAGACTGGTTGTCAGACTTTCGGGCTTCTGACGACCTGTAACGACTGTCAAAGATCCACTTATGACGGTCGGGACCAACGATATAACGTGCTTTCCCAGGCACGGAAGAGTCGGTATGTAAAGGTGGTCACCGATCCATGGACCAACCCCGGCAAGCGTAGCTTATTCTGATGGATCGACCCGTGCTGCTGTTATTACTTAGCCACGAGCGAGTAGACCTCGTAATTGCTTTACTTTACAAACACTCCCAGTAAATTAAAACTGCACTATGGTTGAAACTTCTATAATAGCCCTCCTCCTAATTTTTATGTTGTTATGCCCGACAGGGCCCACAATGCTCCAAAACGAATGTATGTCTTTATGTACCTACCACCTAAGTTCACATTGTGGAATGCAATAAACGTATAAAAAAAAAAAAAAAAAACTTTGGTCTTCAAAACAAAAATAGATCGTGTCTTTTTATAACGTGCAGTGCAAGTAACTTTCAACCTTAAAGCGTGTGGATGTATGGTCGATTTTACATTCGTGTGATGTAAAGCTGTATACTGACACGTCCCGGACGCTGAGCGGAGAAGAGCTGTTTAATGTAAATGTTTCGGTGGAGTGTCAGCTTTTGGACCTAATCAAACCAGATATAGACCATAGTTAGGACCTAATTATAGTTTTTACCGATACGAAAGACGAAGCTACTTGGAGCATAATATAAATAATATTTTCGCCCTTGTCAAACTTATTGTACCTAGATTATAATTGAATGATGTGTAGCCTCTGTTGCAGATTTAATAAATAAATATCTGATTTAAATTACAGCATCATCAAGAACTAAACCTCTCGAGGAAGTGATGGAGACCCTGAGGATATGCGTGCACAAGAAAGTTCCTAAAAACGTTGAAGTACTACATTTAGCCTCACTCGCAGCCAGACTTATGAATGGTAAGATTTTTTTTTACATTTAACGTCTCATTACGAAACGAGTTCTACTTTAGTTCAAGCCCAAACCTTCGGGACGCGCAAAACGTGAATTGCTACATACTGAGTGTAATGACGTGTCGGATTAAGTAGAGAAGTGACAACAATAGGAAAACAAAAACAAGAACAATCAAAAACAGAAAACTAGACTTCCGCGGCGGAGTCAGCGCTCGCCGTGGGGAATTATGACCGCAACCCTCTAACAAATAACCCAAAACATACCACAGACCAGTAATCACAGGCAACGGAAGGAACACGGGCGGGTTTTAGTCAGTAAAAGTCTGACACACCCTACCGCCCCGCCCAGGGCGGGAGAAGTAATTTGATAATTTCCCACCCTCTAAAAAAAAGACCAGTAATCAAGAGAGCAACAAAAACACAAAATATAGTATTAAATCGAGAAGATTGAAATGGAAATGTGTTTGGATGCCGCACTGTCAGGGGAGAAGAGAAATGGAACAAAGAAGTGACCCTAATGGTATCCTGGAAAAGTTGGGAGGATAGGATGACGTGGTGAAGACGGCTGAAAAGACATGGACTGGACAGGAACCAGGGAGAATTGCAAGGGGTTGGAGGAGGAGTTTATCTCGGACATTACTGACATCGGTGAAGGAAAAACATTGTGAGAAAACCTGAAGTTATAGTTAACTAGCTGCACCTCGCAGTTTCACCTGCATAAGTCTCGATCCCGTAGGAATATCGGGCTAAAAATATCCTATGTCCTATTCTAGGTCATGGTCGACCCGTGTGCCACAAACAAACTTACTTTCGCATTTATAATATTAGTTAAAAGTCTGAAATCCAACACGTCTTGTCTTGAGCAAGCGTGGTGATCAATGCTCATGATTTCTCTGTACCAGAAGAGGCCTTTGCCCTGCAGTGGGATAATGCTGGTATAATAATGTAACAAAATAAAACCCCAATCATATTTTTTCGTGGCAATAATACTGCCCTGCTAAGCCGAAAGGCGGTATCTCTGAGATACGCCCTTTTAGTTTTTTTATACCATTCAATAGCTATAATAATTTCGCATCTAATGGTATAAGCCACATACCGCTATCTAACTTAAAACATTTAAAAAAACCACTCAGAAGTTCTTTATATCCTTATGTTTCCTTAAATTACAATTTACAAAAAGTAAATTTTCTCAAAACTCGGCTTAGCAGGGCAGAATAGGCAGGTATAATAACATAACAAAATAAAAACTCAATCATATTCTTTCGTGGTGATATCAAAATACTCTTAGTTATGTTCGTGTCTTTTTAAAGATAAATAGATAAACAGGAGTCTTGAATTCCAGGTGTTAGATTCACATCATGTAAAAGTGCCAAGGACAGAACGGGAATGTCGGTGACGTTAGAACAATGTTCCATACTCGCTTCCGAGTACCACCTAGCTGAGCATGAGATGAAGAAAGCACTCAGTATTATGAGAAGGTAAGATATTATCCGATGTTTTTATCCTAATGAGTGTCACCATTCTCTTGCGCTTATACCAATTTATTTGGGGTCGGTGCAATGTCTTTTCCTTCCATACTTTTCTATTAGTCGTCATTTATTTATTTATTAATAGGTTGGCCTACAACTGTTTACACATAACATTTCATTTAAAAGTACTCGATATACATTTATAAGTGCAACAATTATTTACAGGCTAACACCACATGCACTATATATTTAATTTTACATTTTTTCCAATTAAGCTAAGCTAATCTAGTCTAGTCTAGCAATATAACGTCAATCAAAATTCAAATTAAATTAATGTAAATACAAAACAACAAAAAAAAAGTGCTTAAGTTAAAATAAAAAATATCACATAAATTGGTAATAGGGTAGCTAATTAATAATAAACCAAATCAAATTTTTTATTTATTTTATTTATTTATTTAAAAAACCAACTTACATTAACAGTTTGCACCACACATACAAGTTATAGGTCAATATCTATTAGTAATTAGTTAATTACACACAGTCATAAAATTAAAATTAGATTAAATTACATAAAAGTAGACAAATTTTGTTGAAATGAAATTAGTCAAGATTAGGCAAAAATTAGATAACAGTAGACAAAATTAGATAAGATTAGATATAGTTGGGATAAAATAGGAATAAAATTGATTAACAAGAAACAAATTAATTTAATTATTCACTCCAAGGAGATTGTACTGGGAGTGGCAATGGATTCCAGGTATCGAGTAGCAGTGTTCAGGAATCTCAGTTCAGTACTCGCGAAGACATCTGAGGATTCGTCATACAGCAAAATGTTGTTAATATGGGTGAGGGCTAGGTACAATGGACTGGCCTTGAGGGTTATGGTACTGGTTTGAGGTATTGAAAATAGAGGACGTTGGCGAGGGCGAAGTGTGTGTCTAATCGGTAGTGGGATGTTAAAGGGGATGTGCTGTAGTAAAAATGAATTGAAAGATGTACCACGAATTAGGCGGATGAAATATTTAACGAGACTAAGATTTCTCCTTACTTCTAAACTTTGGTAGCCCACCATACCAAGCACAAATGATGTTGGGTACATGTACGGGTAATATCCATACAGTTTTAAGTAGAGGTAACGGACAAAAGACTTCTGAACCTTTTCGATGGCCAGTGTATACACTTTTTCATGAGGGCTCCAGATTGCACAGTTAGTCTCTAGCAAACTGCGGATGAAGGAGTTGTACAGCATGGCCAGTGCTTGACGATTAGTAAAAATTTTGGCCTGACGCAAGACAAAACCTAAGTTTTTGCGGGACTTGTTGCAGGTCTGTAGTATGTGCTGGTTAAATGTAAGATGTGGATCAAACTGAGCACCCAGATCACGTACGGTTAAAACGCGTTTCAGGGGCTCATTGTTCATAGTGTAGATGTTGTGTAAGGGTTGCGTGGCCTTTGAGTAGGTCATGACCGCGCATTTACTAATGTTTAAGTTGAGGTTGTTTATAGTGCTCCAAGTGTGAATGTTGTCGATGTCGAGTTGAAGTGTGGCCGTATCACTAGAGTTAGATATTGGAAGAGCAACTTTGACATCATCAGCGTACATTATGACTGTGGAGTGTTTTACATATGTGGGAAGATCGTTAACTACTATTAGGAAAAGAAGGGGTCCGAGGTTAGTGCCCTGCCCTATGCCAGAAGTGACCGAGTAGCGCTCTGAATTGGCATATTTGTATGTTACAAATTGCTTGCGGTCGCGCAGATAGTTTGCGAAGAAATTAAGCGATGTCACAGAGAAACCTGCCAATGCCAGTTTACATAGAAGTATGTCGTTGTCAACCCGGTCAAAGGCCTTCTGAAAATCGAAATAGGCTACATCGATCTGCCTTTTATCGTTAAGATTTTTGGCTAAGATTGTAGTAATGTTAAATAGATTAGACGTGGTTGAGCGATTGGGAAGGAATCCGTGCTGCTCTTCTGCGAACCACCGTTGCAGTATATTAAATATCTTTTTATATAATACCGATTCGAATACTTTGCCGAATATGGATAAAACAGCTATTGGCCTATAGTTTTTTACGTCACTTTTTGGGCCGCTTTTATGTACCGGGAGTACTTTGGATGTTTTCCACTCCGTTGGATATATGCTCGTCGTAATAGACAGGTTGAAGATAAATTGCAAATTAAAATTAAATATTTGGTTAACAAATTAAAAATAAAATAAAATTAAATATTTGGTTAACAAATTAAAAATAAAATAAAATTAAATATAGTTGAATTAGTAAAATTAATAAATCATCTCGGTAGTCACCCCATTGTTTGCCATATTATCTTTCACACAGTCAACCCATCATTTCTTTGGTCTTCCCCCTACTCTTATAGCCATTCACATTCATACTCCAAACTTTCCACACGACATTTTTCTCATTCCTTTGCAACACTTGCCCATACTATGACAACCGATTTTCGCACAAATTTTCAGTCACCGGTAATACTTTTGAAAGTCCTCATAACCTTTTTCTAGCATGCGACATTCCAGCGTAGGTATTCTTCGACACCAACTTCAAGTGACGAATCATTTAGAAAAGTGTCTGATATTGAAAAGCTAACAATTTAGACACAAAAGTGTATTTCTAGAAACACTATTCTCTAAAACACAGGTTACACATGGCAAGCACGGACGCCATGGCAGTTCTGTATAGGGTTGCCAACTTATTAAAACAAAAGGCTAATATAAAGTATTGCATTACTTTTACGACTTAAAACAGTCTTAAGATATAAAAATACGTCTACTTAAAATAAATACGTGATAAAGAGGTATTATTTTCAGTGAGGGCTGTCGCCGAGAAAATACTAATAAGAACATAGGAATAAAGAAGTATGCGTTTACGAAGAAACAAGTGATGGCCCTACCCGCAGACTACAGACCTCCGGCAGGTACTTATGGATCTACTCAAACGTAAAGGTACATCCAAACCATAGACAAAACCTAAAATACTTTCTAAAATATAAAAAGAATTCACGGTCGTGACAATCTAATGTTCCTCATATCATTTGGTTTTTTATTAGTCTAAATCTATTGTGAAACTGATAAAGCATCTTCAGATTTAGAATAAGAAGAATTAACCTAAGCAACTTTGGCGGGAGAAGCATTCAAAATTTATTTCAGTTTGCAACTTTAGTACCAAAATCTTTGTTGTATTGAAACGATATCTGAAGTGTATTACACAGTGATATTAAAATAAAAACACCGAGTAGATTTAACATTTGTATTCAAAGATTGTATTTACTAGTATTGTGCAATAGCCATTTTAAATGCAGGTTGTTATAGAATTCTAATAATTAAAACTAGTTAAGAACCGTTTATCTTCAAAACATTGTATGCTATGAACCAATTCAAAGAAAGGATGTGTTGGTTTTAATGCATAAGAAAATATTTAATATCGATTAATTAATCTACGAATAATCGATTACGTTCTGGCAAATTAGAATAGAATAGTCTTCCAGGCAAATGTAGGTCTGGGACCTTTACACCTTATAATATTGTTAATTTCTAAAAATCGACTCTTATCGTCGATTTGACTTAAATCCTAGTCAACATCGATTTTGATCGAAATTGCAACTTTATGGATCGATTTATTTTTGTACTTATAGAACATTTTACTTATTTAGTTTAACTTATTAAGTTTTGGAAGGAATTATTGTAAATATTTCTGGAATTCAATCTCATTTATTCGTTTTAATGTATGAAGAATAATGTGCAAACTACTAATGCCGAACCGCTTATCTGAGACGTTTCCTGAGGTAGCTGCGCGGTGCGGGCGGGGTATGGTGACGTGATTCGGGAGCTCAGTGATTCGTCAACTTGTGACGACTGTCAGCCCTCCCGCACCGCGCACCTACCTCAGGAAACGTCTCAGTTAAGCGGTAGGCCTATAGTACCAGAGAATACTTAAGATTCCTCTTACACATTTATAAAACACGATTAAGATAGAATGTCGCTAGAATACTTTGGTTATGAAGAATATTAATTTTATAATAATTATTACTTTCAGAGCGAATCTTTATTTTATAGCAAAGTAGTTTTTAATAATTTTCTGAAATGCTAGAGATGTTTTTAGTGTAAAAGACGTTTGTTTAGAAACGCAAATTTGAGATCCAATTCCTAGTAATACATATTTCTTATATTCATTGATTATTCTATATAAATATATGGACAAAAATTATGCAACGAAACTGTACTCGGAATAGAAATTACCGCAAATTGTTGTTTATTACGATAACTTAGACCAAAATCTTCCAATGTAGTTGCCAAGATGTTTATTAAGTACTTAAAATGTTAACTAAAGACTATGTATCATTAATTATACACTAACTACAGAGACAATATGTGTCACGAGTAATATATGGATTTTTTTTCTTGGATAATAATAGCTTTTGTCTGTAAGCTGATGTCTCGGTGACTAGGAGAATACTAGGCATCGCAGCGTCATACATAATATTGTGTAGCAATTAAAATAAAGCCATAATAAACCGTTGGTTTCTAAAATTTCACTGGGCGTGGCTTGATTTCTTTATCATCAAGAATTACTAGCCTTGTAGTGACCAAAGCTCAACAATGCAATAATACTGTGGTATCACTGCAATAATCAGATAATACATAGTTACGAAAAGAAGCTTCAAAGTCACATTTGCAATAAATTTGTCTCGGGGTTCTTACTCTCGCTTTACACGATTCTCAGCTCTATCGAGCATAGAATAGAGTTCAAAGTGCAATTATTTATTCTTCTATAATAATGCAAAAAAAGAAAATAATTGAAGCTCAGAGTAAGCGCCTCGACCCTTCGAGATTATTATGACTCCCGACCCTAGATTAGTATTACAAAACCAGTATTCATCATCAATTTGATCTTCCATAAACATAGTGCCAAAATATACATAATTGGATTACAATATTATCCATAGACATATACAATTTGTAGAAGTATTATTACAATGTAATAATAGTGTAATAATAATTCATCCGGTGAATAGTATTTGGACCGGAGTTTGTATGAAAACTTTAAAGTGTTTCACCCCCCTTATTGATAAATGCGACGTAAAGTTTTTTATTTATACCATAACAAATAGGACGTCTTCGATGGGCAGGACATGTCGTAAGAATGAACAAGACTAGAGCACCCAAACGTTTATAATAAAGCCGTTTATTTCTGAAATTTGGTCACATTGTTTGAAGCCCTGTACCCTAATTACGTAATACACGATCAATCAGAATCTGAATCGTTTTGAAACAGATTGCAAATCCATTGCTTCGTACGTTCGAAAAAAAAATCTGCTCAACAACGTGAATAACACAATGAATGTTGTTGACCTGTCAAATTGAAACAGATTAGTCGGAATTGTCTGCTCAGGGCCGAGAATTGAAAATCCGACAGTGTGTCTTTTCGACGCGCTGGGATGCACTCTTTGGATTCGCAACGCTCAGCTTAACTCTGAGAATTGAAAATCCAGTGCGCAATAAAATCCCGCAGCGATATTCTTACGTCCGTGCGTACCAAAACAAAATTTATAAGATGTCCCGCAGTTTGGTGTGCCTTTGGGCCTAGGCCTCGTTCGGCTCTCTCCATTGTGCTTTCTTTTGCAACTGTGGTCCAGTGTGGCCCAAGGTTAGACGCATATCGCTTTCCCATCTTGTTTTTGGACGCCCCTGTTTTCTAGTCCCGTCTCTTGGGTCACATGTTTGCTCCATTCGTTTTTTTATATATCGCAGCATGTTTCCTGTCCAGCCTCATTTCATATAGTTAATAGATAACTTTGGTTATTATTAGTATTTCTGATTTTGTCATTTAGTTTTACTCCCAACTTCTGTCCATCGGCATCGCCCTTCGACATTTGGCTAGTTTCTCTATGATTGTCAGCAAGCGAACAAGTCTCGCAGCCATCCAAACGTTTACTTGATTGTAATGCGGATCGTAGATGTGAGACCGGACCGGGACCGGGATTTAAGAGCAGTTGGAGTGAGAAATGGGGGAGAAAAAGCCGGAAATATTTTACAATGGAGAAGTAGACTCGACCAGGCTAAGCTCCACTCGCGGCTGTACAGCCTTAAATGAGGATGAAAGTTACTACCAGTTTTAACTTCAGATTGTTCATACATTTTAAGAGAGGTTAACTTTACTTCATATTTATTAATTAGGGGGTAAATCATTCCTAAATTGCAAGAGAAGCGGGTTGATTTAGCATAGAGTCATTCTAAAGTGGATGAGAATGTCAATTATTTATCAAGGTTTATTAATCTGTTGAAGGACACTGAACGAGACACAAAATAAGTTTTATTGTTATTAGGCCTGTGTCCGTCAATGCGTTAATTATCGTGGTTTGGACTTGTTGGAACGAACTTCCTTATTGCTGTTATACTCTGCACACTTGGCGAATGAGAGCTATAGTTTGACCGAGACCGCTGTTCCGCACCTTAGGTATGTGTGCGGCGAGACGGGGGGGTAGCGCAGGCAGTGTCAATGCTCTCGGTACTCGGCGTCCCGCCCGCCGCTCATTCGTCAACGCTGCCCCGCCTCGCCGCACATTCCTAAAGCGCGGAACAGCGGTCGCGGACAAACTATAGACTGAAAAAGTGTAACATTTTGACTGTAACAAAAGTGTCGTGCGAAACCGAAAGGAACTTCCTTCCAAATGGGTGTACCGCGATACCTCTCATTTTTTTAATGAATTTTCTTTTAATTCGACATCTTTAATCACTGTAAGTAACAGTTACACGTCTTGTTCTTTACCCACAGACATGCTTTCATACCTGAGTTAAACTTTGATCGAAAAATATCATATGAATTCCATGCACTAGATTTCCTTTCTTGCAATCACTCTTCCTTCTCTCGTAATAATTATTTTCGTTTATGTCATTCCGCTGGGGACAGCAATTGAACTATAAAAATGTAACTAAATCAACGATAGATTCAATGTAGGTACAGTAAAACTATTTTCTTAATGTCCTTCGGCAAACTTCGTGTTTCGTCTGTCGTCGGATTTCTATCAGTTGCCCTCGGTGCAAACACTTACCCATGCTTGTACGTATTGACTCCTACCGCTGCGCCCGCGTTGCCGTCAACCATAATTACCAAGTGCAAAAGGCAACTGATAGAAATCCGGAGACTGACGAAACACGAAGTTTGCCGAGGGACATTAAGAAAATAGTTGTACTGTATGTGTTTTTAAATTGTCGGTACTCTCTTAATATCTGTGATAAGTCGAACTAGCCAAAATAAAAAGGTTAAATCAGTTATTTTTATATGAAGTGTTAATGTTGTTGTTGTCTCTATTCATATAAGCCGAAGCTTGAATTACGAAAAATATGTGACAATAAGATTTGCCTTCGAAAATGTAATATTGAAAATTTCACATTATTTAAACAACGCAGACAACGTACAAAGTTAGTAAACAAAGCAATATAATTATAGTTTTTACAATTAATGTAACTTTTGCAGTTCTGACCGTATATTGTGTCGATTTCGAATTGAAAGATTGATTAACACTCAAAAGTGCTAAGGTTGTGTGAGTTTTACGGCGACTGAAAACTTCAGCCGACCTCGTAATTGCTTTACCACCGTACGGTTGAAAGTCACTTGCACGTCTTAAAACGTCATGGTATTTGCTTGAGATCAATGATAATTTCAACCTGGGAGTTGTCTTCTTCGTCGTATCAGTAATCAGTTTTTGTCAAAAGTGATGCAGCAAGTACGAGCTCGACTATACATCAACTATACTATTCGTTTTCATGAAAAAGCGATTAAATCGTAACTCACTCGTTTCGCAAACGCTTTCATTTAGCCAATTCAACAATATTAAAAGTCATACGATTTTTTAAAATACATACGTCATTATGAGTAATTAATTCAAAAATACTCGCTGAACTAGCAGAATAACCTGAGAAAAAAACCTTTTTGCTTTAGGTCGATTTGTTAGCCCCAGCGGAATAAAATAAAAGAAATAAGATGCCAAACATTGACTGTGCTGTGTCGAATGATATTGAACAGAATATATTACTGTAAAAGAATGTCTACTCGGCAATAATTAGAAATTATTTACCCATTTGAAAAGTCGTAAGAATAGATATTGTGATAAACATTTGTAATTTTCTTGAAACTGCTGTCTGAGCACGAATTTAAGATTTTCTCTAAGGCCGATAATCTATTAACGTCACTTAGCACGTGTGCGTTCAATAAAACTTGAACCGTGACGCGATTGGTAGTACTGTTCTGTCAGTCGCCATTTTGAACTCTATGAGTATTGAAACTAAGCTTGACTAGCAATGTTGCCAACACGGTAACGGACAAGTTATAGTGAACGGTCTGTAGACATGTTCCCGTCTCTATCTTGCACTTATTTGACAGTTGTACGCCAGTGACAGGAATAACACTTGGCGAAAGTACGCGCTAAGTAACGCTTATAGATCTCGGCTCTAATCTCTGTCAAAGTAAGCGATGACGAACTGGTAATATGAACAACATCAGCGCAAAAATTTGCTATATTTACTTATAGTCTTTCATATTTGGGAATGTGAGGTCGAATTTGATCAGTCTTATTACAATACGCCATCCACGAAGACACGCCCCACTCCGCCATTACTGTTCTGTAAGCTGTTTAGTTTGTCCACTCTGAAATGACGCGGCCCCACTACCGCATTTGCGTACACGGTAATGCGGATTTCTAAGGGTATCAGACTTTACAAAATTATAATCATTAGTATCGTTCATTCTAATGATAATAATTCTGTAAAAACCTTTTCCTTTGCGGATCAACTTTAACTGAGACAGCCTGAGGTAGCTGCGCAGTGCGGGAGGGTTTGCTGACGTGTCGCAAGAGCTCAGTCACTCGCCCGGGCATCAACACCCCTCCCGCACCGCAAAACTAACTCAGCACGCTTACCATGACCACAATAGAAACGGGTTTTGTCGACGGAAGAATAGATTAAATGACAGATAAACAATCATAATCTGTCATTTTGTCTATTCTTCCGTCGACAAAATCCGTAGAAAACCCGTTTCTATGGGTGTCATGCTACGCGTGCAGGCATCGTCTTAGTGAAGCAGTAGGCCTGTAATCAGAGATTTGATCGAAACCTTTCCGATCGACCTTTCCTAACCGATTCTTGATTGTAATCGTTTTCTCCATCTTTATGTATTCTCTCAGATTATCAATTTAAAGGTATGTACATAATACCCACCAGTGATGACGATTGTAATATTAATTACTATGAGTAACTTTGTATATCTCATAGCAAGTATTAGTGGAGATACTGAAATATATTATATTTACCAATACATAGGTATAAGTCACGTACGCTAGAGTTAGAAAAAATATTTGTGTATAGAGAGCGTTGTTTTGTCATAGTAACATTATATTATTCTTAGTTTTATGGGAATATACTGACTATTTATAAAAAATGCAATAGTTTTGCATTTCTAAGCAAAGGAGACTGGGCAAATTTATATAGGAAGTGGTCTATGGATCAATAGCGATACAGTTATGATATTTGTGTAGGGATTTAGATTCACGAATATCAAAATCGTAACGCTATTGGTCCACATACAACTTTTGCCCAGTCTCCTGTATATCTTTAAAAATATTTACGCTTCTCAGCCAACAGAGCGATAGGATACAGTAAACAAATATTAAATAAAAATACATTAATAATTTAATATAAGTACCTGTTTGTTGCAGTTTCAGTAATTTTGTTCTATCTTTACATTGGCCTGTTTTCACTACAGTTTCCTACTATTAAAAAAAAATCTCCTACGCAAATATGCTCACGTAGTTAGTTTATAGAATAGATTCTATTTAAATATTTTTCTTTACATTCTAAGTCCTAAGCTGAGCACCTGCAAAGCTCAGCAGTTCTCCTCGCGAACGTAAGCTACGAGGTAACCTCAATAAGATTGGATTGCTTTGCATTCATAACGAAGTTTCATTCAATAAATTGAATAAAGCCGACCTGACAATTGACAGCAATTGAACTGTTCAACTATGTTACGTACAGTTCGATTGAATTTAAGAACACGCCACTTTGTTAACAGGAACTAAAATTGATTCAGCAATCTATGATATCAAATCAATCGGCCTGCAATACAAATAGTATTGTAGAATTACGATTGTTTGAAGGTTATAAAAGAAAGTTTGTGAATTTATTGCCCTGAAAGTTTAATACTATAATAATGGTAATCTTATTTTACATGTAGGTATAGAAACTATACGATATTATCAGCAGGTTTCATATCTAATAACATCGAAAATTCAAAAAAAATAACCAGCCCGCTAATCGCTAGCGAGATTTACAGAATGAGTGCCTCGTCCACGATAGAACAATAGAGAGTGTGAGGGAGAGAACGAATAGAGGTAGAGAACTGGGAAATAACTTTAATAGTCAATGGACGATTTTGCCATATAGCTAATTTCGCTACTCGCGCTAAATGATTCTGATGTCTTCCGTGGATGACACGCTTCGCACAGCACCCTCTATTTCAGAAACGATGATGATACATCGAGGAATGTACAAACTAATATATATTTATTATATTCTTAAATTCAGCGTATTATGATTAACTTTACAGTAGCTTTTAATGTTTATAGGCAACATTGTTTCAATGACAAAACAACGCATTAAGTATATATAATTTATTTAAGAAAAAGTGTTACCCTACAGCTACACAGTATTACACTTTCTTTGCAAACTCTTAGAGCATTCATTTTACAAGTTATAATTATTGAAAGTTGATTACATTACGATACAATGAGAGTAATTTAGTACTAAATATTGTGTGTATATGTTAGATACGTTATTAATGCTTCTATATGTTGTTCGTAATATTGATTGGTGTATGTATGTAGTATTACTAGTATTTGAGTAGCGCTCGAAAATATGTCCAGTACAACTTTGATAAAACGTTGAAGATGATAAATATTTGTATATATTCATTTTGACTTTGAATCAGCGTGATTGTATTTATCATCAAGCAACCAATCATATGAATTGGTAAAGTGGAAATTAATCCGATGAAGACATTCTACAGCATGCTTAGCATGACCACAATAGAAACGGGTTTTGTCGACGGAAGAATAGACAAAATGACATATAAACAATCACAATGTCATTTTGTCTATTCTTCCGTCGACAAAATTCGTAGAAAACCCGTTTCTATGGTTGTCATGTTACGCGTGCTGGAATCATATTAAGGAGAAGCGCCATATTAAAATGTACTGTACTTTTTATTCATTCTCATGTTTTTATTAGCAAACATGTTTGAGTAGGATAGACCATAAGGGTAACAACATTACGTTATTTCAGTCAAAAGTGAAATTTTTCTTCTTTCGACCTTGGTATAAAATGTGATTTTTTAAAATTATTATACAATTTCAGATTGTACTTAATTAATTAGTGCTTAAAGTGTTTTTTTTTGTATAAATTGGGTTATTTATGTGCCATTCGGAGTTCTGAGATTTTTTTGGTACAAATTATTTTTATTTACTGTTTAATTATTAGACGTTTACTTTATAAATAAAGAGACTTTAGTAAATAGGATTGCAAGGCCCAAATAATAAAGAATTATCGTAATGGAGAAAAGTGGAAAGCTAATTAGTGAAACGAATGGCCTTGAAATCTCATTTAAAAAAAATTGTCTCTTATATTTTATCTTTTGGCGGCTGATAGCTGGGATAAAAGGTTTTTGAAACTTGCAAACAGAATCGATATGAAAGTTCGGAATAAAATTGTTACTGTTGTACTTGTTGGATTATTTCTTAGGCAGGGCTTTATTTAACGGTGACTAAGTATTTAAAACATAATTTGGTTCAAGTATAATATTTTAACTGTTTCATCCTGGCTATCAACTCTCAATACTATAGTTATAAGTTATCTTCGTACTGGAGTATGTCTTCCCATTTAAATGGCTTTATTTAATTTGTTTAAAGTATACATAATATTATTTATGAAGTGTTGTAATATGTTTGTCACTTAAACGCGCGAACTTTACTAATTCATAGTAAGGCTCCATTCACATTGGCACAGAGTCGACAATGGGTCGTCGCGGATCGTAGTGGTGGAAACGAAGTGTTAATAAAAAATGCACGCGCTGGACGCCAATTTCGTTAATCCTTTTTTTGCTTTCGAGGAGCGAGCGTGCGTCTTTATATTAACTTAATACAAAGTACTTACTTAATGGATATAGAGTTTAATATATTATGTCGCAACGCTTCGATTCTGCCAATGGGAATCTTGCCTGAGGCGCCACCTCCACGGGCGATAGACTTATGGTGCCATCAAATTATAGCCGTGATGATATCGCCGCCTGTGGAGATTAATTCATAGAGTTTCTATTAAATTTGATGGCACGGCGAGACTATCGCTACGATTCTCTCGCTCGTCGAGATGGCGCCTAAGTTGTTTCTGAAAGCTTATTCTGTTGAGTCTATTGTCAAATCTTATACTTGGTGACGAGTTATTCAACATAATGTGTATAAGACTTGATTAAGACTTGTTTAGTAACTTGTTTAAGACTTGATGATATGAACTTTTTATGTGTTAAAATTTATCACCCCAAAATATGCTCTGGGGGCAAGTCCATAGTTGTCGAGAGTCACTCCCTATCATTTCCGTTTGTCATTGTTCCAAATTTAAAACCGGAATAAAAACAAAGAACAGTTTCAATTGCAATAAGTCGCCTTTTTGCGTTTCTCAGGGGCAAAATTAGCGTGGAATTTTTGAACAAAACAAAGATTTAAATAGAGAAAATTGACTTAGAGGTAACTTGTGTTACCTCCACGAGAATTTAAGATGGCCGCACGATGACGTGCTGTGGAATGTCGTCCCATGGTTCCGAAAGATAGCAGTTTTCAGCTCCTGCAAAGTTTCTGGAGCTGGTTGGTTAGCTCGAACACGCCTATTCAGCTTATCCCATAAGTGCTCTATTGGATTCATACCAGGGCGTCTTGCTGCCCATTCCATTACTGCGATATTAACGACATGCAGGTATTCTCGAACAATTCTTGCACTGTGCGCCCTCGTATTATCATGCATAAAAATGAAATCCTGGCCCACAAACTGGGCATATGGCATCACATGAGCCGAATTTAGCGGTGGCAACCGTGGTCCCGTCACAACCTCAAGGCCAGTCTTTCCTTCGGTGGGAATTCCGCCCCAGACTGTCCATGACCCACAGCCAGAACTCAAGGTGAGTTCTGGCTGTGGGTCATGGACAGTCTCTTCAATGTAACATTGCTGAAAACTTTCTCCCTGTCTTCAGTAGACTTTCTAACGTCCTTCATTGCCATACAGTATAATATTGGTTTCATCCGTAATTAAAACCTGGCTCCATTGACGTTAAATGAAATGATCTTAAATTTCCATTAAATGTTACATTTTTAATTAAAAAAAAAAAACTTTTCATTAGTGTTGAGAGGATCCTGTATTTTGTGATTTTTCCCTTTCAACACATATTATGTAAATTGAAGAAGATCAAACTTGGGAAACAATTGGTTGAAATGTTTATGATTAATAATAATGTTTAAAGACATCTTCTCTTTTAAAATTTTGGAACAATGGTGATACCGAAATGATGGTCAGCTTCAAAACTGTTAAAAAACTTTTTCCCTAACATTTTGATTTTGATGTTTTAGGCCTATAAACATAAAAATGCACGGTGGTTGATTTAGAGAGTCCGGGAGTGTACCTATGTTACGCCATTGTAAAGTTCGCGCTATAGTTTGCAAGAGATCTGTCGTTTATTGTTCGTTCTTCTTTCTGGAATAGGCTGTGAATCTGTACGTGAATCAAGTGATTAATAATAAATTATTATGTTGCTTTCTTCGTGTTTTATATTTATTGTATTTTTTGCGTGAACCCCTTTTATAAATTGCAAAGATGGCTTGTGATGGTTTTCGTCTCAAAAAGGTTGCGACTAGCTTAATTTTTGCATGATACCTTTTTTACTGATTTAACTGTCATCGCTGGCTTTATTTGGCGTAACGCACACTGAAAATGACACAAGGCACAATCGGCAGAATAAAAAATACAAGTTAAAAACATTTTTATCAATAGTAATTACAACACAATTTTCAGTGCGTGATCAACAAAATGTCGTTTCTTCCAATCGACAAATGGTCAAGGATTTTCAGAATAATTAGACAAAGCGGTGGATTATTTAAAGCTGGTTATAAAATGTGGAGATACGATACCTTGAAAGTAAGTCTTTGTCAAATATAAGTAGAGAGCCCGTCACTAGAAGCTATAAATTGAACGACGAGAAGCGTAAAATTTTGTAAACAAAAAACTTTTATAAAGTTACGTAGCGACAATTCAATCAACAACAAATAATTCCAAATTCAGTCGATGAGTCGATTGTCAAAGTAACACCTGTACCTAATACGAAACTAACGAGCAATTTCACTTGGGTGGGTTATATTTAAGCGATATAAAGCGCTGTCGTTTTGTGGTACTGGAACTCGGAAGCTTCAGTACCTCAAACTATTAGACGAATGCGCTTTATATGATTGAATTTGGGATTATTTGTTTGGTTTAGAAGTTCTTTGTTTTCAAAATTTATAGCTTCCCGTGACGCAGATTTTAAGTACATAATCTAAGGCACCCGTCCCACTGCCGACGAGGAAACAACAAGCTATCAACAGTGGAGTATTTTATATATTCTCGCTCAAGGAATATACAATAAAATAGAGGCAGGCCCCGTGTCAGTAAAACAGATACATTTAATTTTATATTAATAGTTGATAGAGCTGATTGTTCACATTGCCGGTGAGATCTCTCTCTACTAGCTCGTTGCAGCAACAAGAACAACAGCTATCAAAGAAAATACTCACCCAGCGACGCCAGCTTAGCGGGCAGAACACTCGCTGAGAGCCTCTCGCTTGGTACATCACCAGCAACTGACTGGGCGCGAGTAATCGCCTCTCTCGCGCACTCGCTCACTGCTCCTAGCCCAGCGACGAAACTATACGAAATATACTCTCACTGCTCGTTGCTCCCCAAATCGTTTCTATCGCTGCTCGCTTGTCACTAATCGTCGGCAGCGGGACAGCACGCTTAGCAAGACCCCAATAGAAACGGGTTTTGTCGACGGAAGAATAGACGCTACCGTAGAAAACCCGTTTCTATGGTTGTCATGCGACGCGTTCTGGTACCAAACGCCCCTTGCCCAAGGGTGGGCGCTAAGAATTCGCACTACGATGTGATTCTTATTAGATACCTATTATACTCATTTTGCTCTACGTTCCTGCAATGTTTTTATGGGTCTCAACATACCGCGTGCTGGTTGTAAAATCAAAACGAATTATTCCCCCTATTGAACAAAGCTTACTCTTGTACCTTTTCGCTTTTACCTATTATTCTCTATCGTATCAGGAGCAGTAGCCAATTCGAAAGAAACCCTCAAGTGTAGTAGCATAATCAGCCTATAAAGTTTTCACTGCTGGGACAGCCCACAGGCGTCCTCTCTGGGAGAGCGAGTAGTTTTTAATCCACTACGCGGGTTGGTACTAGGGACGTAATTACCCTAGGGTCAAAAGGTGACAAATTGCAGTGTGTAACATTCGTTATCCGTACTTAGAATATTTAAAAAAAAACCTACTTTCCTGTTTGTTTCTTCTTAACATAGAAGCTGACTTGACAAAATCTATTAATTATGACAGTGTCTTTGAAGAATTTGTTAAACCAATCTGTCCAAAAAATATTGAATAAATGTTGTTTATTTCCTTGTATGGCCTTTTAGTTTTTTCATTCATTATCATCATTCTCAGCCCACATGATATCAACACACTGCTGGATTTTATTGTGTAATTAAAAGTTTTTGCCTTTTGCTTTTTCTGTTAATTTATGGGGCGGCTTCACAGGCCTTAAAACAGGCACTGAATCTTAAAATACGCCACTAGTTGGTACCATGAAACCTAAAATATCCATTATCGACAGGAAGGCAAATATGTCGGCTGTGATGCCAACGGTAACAAATACTATATGAATAATAACTACATGATAGGCCGCAGCCGTTGGGTGGAGCACAATATGACTTTCAGATGGGATTATGATGCAACTCATGTAAGTTATAGACAAATTTATTTATTAAACACTTAATTCTACACCACAAAAAACCAAAGGACAAACATTTAAAACTAGTGTACATTGAAAAAAAGGCAATCCCACATCATAGAGTAGGTAGTTCGTGTCCGCCCCCTCAATATGAACAATCCGCCCACCACGCTTCGAGAAATATCGACCTCCCCTGAACTGCCATGAAGATCTAGTACCAAAACCTAGTATGCGGGGCTCGAACATTTTGCGTACGGTTAACTGTACATCAACCCTTGCTACTAAAGTGATGAAAGTCAAACTGTTTTTGTTGACATGCGGTTGACTGTACTGCTAAACTTTACCATAACGAGGCCCGAAATTCGTTCCAAGAAATTGGAAAAAAACTATGTTTTGCATGATTATGAATAGTACCTACGAAGCCCGCATGTTACGCATGAGGAATGTGGTTTTTTCTGTAAACGGTCGTGACGTGGCCATCGCGCCAGCATAGATGGCGGTAAATCAAGAACTAATAGCGACATCTATGCGCACGTTGCAGCAGTCAGCACGCAAACTAGTAAGTTCTTAACTGCTGAAAAGCGACGGTACGGCATTTGCGAGACGCAATTAATAGATGGCGAAAGTTGTTAACACGCAATAATGCTGTAGAACCAATAGAAAATTCACGAAATAATGACATAAGGACACACTTATTAGAACCAGTAAGTAAGAGTAAACGAGACAGAAATATATTACATATCTATCTCTTTCGTATCTATAGGTGCAACCTATGCAAACTTTTTGCTTGTCAACCCAGTCGTAAGGTGACGACACGGGTAGGTATGCAAAAAATCGCATATCAATATTGCCCTGTCAAAGAAACAATTGGAATAGGCAATCCCCGCGTCAGTCTAGTTTTTATAGACCGAAAGGAATTTGGTTATTACATAATTTGTATGTATAAGTAAATATTTGTTAGTAGACATCTCAAAATGATGAACGGCACGGTTCATCATTTTGAGAGGTGTAAAGTTCTTTCTAGGATCCATCTTTCGACCATAAACGCGAAAGTAACTCAATCTGTCTGTCTTGAATAGACTATGACCTAGGACCTGCCATGCTATTCTGTAAACATCTCACCGTGAAGTCAATCCCTGTGGAATGACAGCTCACTCCACGCTCACTTCACCTAAGTTTTCACGGTGAGATGGTTACAGAATAGCACTGTTTCCGAGATTCACGCGGGCGAATCTGCGAGCAAAAGTTCGTTTCTTATAAACCGAAGCTGCTCAAACATTTGAGGTCCTCGGTCGTACGCGGTCACCCCTCGTTTTGCATCACACTTCTAGTTTCGACCAGTAAAGTACCGCTTGATTTATTTTCAATATTTTAACAGTAGGATTTTCGTTGGAGGAATTAGCCATGGGAATGATTTTTTATAAAAAAAAATGTTATTTGACGTCTTTAGCACAGCAGTCAATTTTCGAAAAGGACAAATCTTTCATCAGCTTAAGTCTAAACAAACAATTTGTAGGTACATAATATACATATAATATAAACTACATTCAGTTTCTGGTTGACACATGTGCTGATATACAAATGCTTATGCTTAGGCTAGGTGCTCCATTGATATGGATGAGAGAATGACTACCGGTCCACCAGGCCAATAAAGGTGTAGCGTGTCATTTTCGTCAGTAACAGAATTTATGAAAGTATGTAGTTACAATAAATAATGCCAAACATTTCAGATAACTGCCGAGTGGTATGGTTGGCTCCACTACAAGACAGATAAATTGCCGTGCGACGATAGCGCAAAACGCCAGCTCCAGTGCTCTGAGACTGCGCTAAGTTGGCTCCAACCATTCGTCGAAAATAGGACTGGGACGGAGGAAGCCTTCTACCCCTACAGTACCACCAGACCTAAAATCAACATTTGGGACGGTAAAACCATCTTAATTCAATGGTAATATTAGAAACGAAAAACTTTGCAAGCAATAGGAAATTGCTATTGATCACTGCGGACACTCAGGACAAGCAGCTTCTCACACGGACAACAGCCGAGCTATTCTGCAAAAATCTCACCGTGAAGACTTAGTTGAAGTGAGCTGTCAATAGTGTCAATCTCTAGCATTCGGTGGAATGCCAGCTCACTTCACGTACACTTTACCTAAGTTTTCACGGTGAGATTTTTACAGAATAGACTGGCTGTACGTCGTCGCTTGCTCACGCGTCTGACGCCTGAGTCTCTGTATATTTTGACTGCTGAGACGAAAACTAATACAAACGTAGTGTACAGGGAAGTTTTATAAAAATAACATAACATCACGCCCCCGTATTGTATTCCCTGTATTCCCCAAAGGGTAAGGCAGAGGTGTTCCTATACCCCCATGGTGGTGTACCCCCATTTCGCCAGTTATGTTTAGGTCCCATGCAATAGAGGGCGAGCCTACTGTAATAGAGGGCGAGACTTTGCACTGCTACTGAGAAATTCCAGATGGAAAACCCAATAACACTTTGCCTGACCCGGGAATCGAACCCAGGACCTCATGCTTAACAGTAGCGGGGGGGCTCCCGGCACTGAACTTGTTACATCTTGTGGGATGCATGTTTGAATTGTTTTATTAGACGAAAATGTGACTATTAATGAATGGGATCGACTGTCTACTAATCCGTTATTTTACTTATAAAAAATAAGACGTCTTGCGAAGGGCTTTTATGCGTCATTCAAAAAGGACCTAAGTACTTGTGCCTTGTGACATTGTGCCCCGAAGTTGTTTATCTTTTATGTTTACATTTTCATTTCGGTTACCTAAATCTAATTTATCTGTTTCTTACGATATTTTGATCCCATCTAACATAGGTAGTAAATTCATTAAAATATACTGAAAAACAATTTAAAGATAAAAATAAATAATAAAACCTTCAAATTAAAATATTAGGTCCCCACCTATGAAATTAGCGTTTTGTATGGAGAATTTTAAAGAAGTTACTTTTTTCATACTAACATTTTCTTATTTTATATAACAACCATGAACACTAATGTTTTAAAACTTTTATGCACTAATGTTTAAAAACTAAGATAACGTAATATGCCACTTAGATTAAGCGACAAAAATAAGTTTTGGCTAGGCTAAACAAATTGTGGTCATTTCTGCTAACAAAATGAGGAGCCATTTTTAAGGTATTTTTTATGTTTAAAAAACTATAAGTAATAAGGTTTTTTTACTATTGGTAGTTGTCTGTGATGTATGATGGTCATTATTCGATATAATACCAAGCAATTGATGAATATTTTAAGTAAATCATAGAAGTGACAAGGTTCTCTATTTGTAAGAAAAAAACGCCAATTTCATAGGTGGGGGACCCAATATAACACAGAAATGACAAAAAAAAAACAACGAGGTGTTGAAATTGACCCCACGAATAATTTAACATTACTATTCAGGAAATTATTACTGGGCGAATTATAGACAGGCGCGACGCGACTTTAGTAGAACAATTTCTATGAAAACTTCATGGATAGTTCTACCAGAATCGTGTCGCACGGTCGCGTTGCGCCTGTCCGAGAGTCTTTACACGGTGCGATGTACTGACCTGTGGCATACCATAAGTTGAAGCTACAATAATATAAGTTGTTGTTGATCTGATTTATCGACAATGTTTGTTGGCATGCGCTCCTGCAGTAGGTACTGTCTATGGAAAAAGTCGAAATTACCCCTTCGAAGAGTTTTTTTTCTTGTGTAACTGAACCATATTATGTGATAATAAGGCATATATTGGTTATGAATATAGTCTGGCTTTCAATTTTAATTTTCTTCGAAACGGGAGCTGATAGAACGAACTAGTTCGTTAAGGACCTGGGCGCTCCGGGTCGCGAAGACTACTATTAAAAGCTTTATAAAGGGGAATGCCGATTTTAGGCCATGGAATGCCCAAGAAAGCTGTTTTATTTAAAAATCTTATGTAAATTTTACGTAACTAACTCTTCTATTCACGACGCGATACAAGTAAGAAACATTTTTGAAAAAATAAAAAATACTTAAACATTACAACATTTACAACGAAATAAACTGACATTTGCTAGGTTGCCAATTTAATATTCGCGAAAAAATATAGATTTGTTGCAAAACATTAACATAAGCATTTGCACATATTTGTATTTATTTATTTGTTCTTTTGTGTAAAGAAGGTACAATATGTTTTATGTTAGTACTTATTATATACATTTATAAACAACGATGAACAAAATATTAAATAACCGAAAAATGATCTACTGCACCGATCGATACTTCGTTTATGTAATGGCAACACTGAAACTTGACACTTGCTTGACAATAGAAATGTCAATCCTTGCTTCAATACATCTGTGAATCCAATGTACTCTGTGCCTTACTTGCTTTTGCATCTAGATTTCGCGTGTATTTTGCTATTAAAATCGACGTTTCTGACCATGAATACTGACTCTGGCGATTCTACTATATTGGCTATAATATGTTACGTATGTAGAGTTAGCAATAACTTTTTAACATTTTTTGTATGGCGCATTAAAAAAACCCTATAATTTTTAATCTCCAAGTATTTTTCAATTATTTTCTTTTATCAAAAGATGATTTGTGGTGCATACTAACAGTAACATTCGGTCTTACATGTGGGCACTCAAGGCCTAAATCACTATGGCTGCCTGGCATCCCCCTTTATGTAATCTCCCTTTATGTCTTCAAAGACAAGTGTACAGACTTTTGAAGTTACCTACGTTTGTGTTTTATAGTATAATAGCCCCACCTTTTACAAAATAACGCGTCAATCAACTTAAATGTATTTACTGTGCTTTTGTTACGAGGGCAGCACAGTATTCGCCGCTGTCTACATCGCCCAATCCCACGTAATTTTTTCGGAACCGAGATTTCCAGGAAGTTTGCATCAGGAATGCTTAAAGGTGTATTTAACCATTTAGAGCGTCGTGCAGACTGGCGCGACGCGACACCGGTAATTGTTCTATCGTGAAGTTTTCTTAGTTTTTTTTGGTTAGAGTCGCGTCGCGCCAGTCTGCACGAGGCTTTATTCGGTATTCATACATCGAGCTATTATACGTTTTTGATAAGGCTTTAATCAAACGTTACTTATTTTATAACATGTTGGATTAGTGCTGGATTACATGCGAACGCAATGTGAATTGTTACTGAATAAATAAATTGAATTGAACACGCTTACAATTAGGTCGACCTGAATGTGTGGTGATGTAAGAAAATCTAGGAATCCGAATTTCAACCATTTCTAGTACTCATTTGAAACTTTGCAAATGTAAGTATCTAAGTATCAAACGTAAGTATCTTCTAATGACGATACAATAATATCGTTGATGATGATACTGGGAGGTGGGTAACGCTTGGCTACTACCTAATAAACCTATCGAACTTGGAATCATTAGATTTTTCTAAAAGAGTCTTGTTTATTAGTGCAATTAAAAAAATTGAGGCGTGTTTCTTAGTTTTTCAAACTATGTTCGTTTTTTAACTGACTTCCAAATGGAGGAGGTTATGAATTCGTATGTTTATATACATGGATATTATATATTTTTTTATGTATGTTCGGGCATAACTCCGTCATAAGTACACGGATTTGCAAAACTCTTTTTTTGTTTGAAATGGTCCGAGATGGTCCCATTGTCATTAAGTCAGGATCTGATGATGGGATCCTGGAGAAATCGAGGGAACTCTTTAAATATTATAGGCACACCTATAGCTTTAGATATATTTGGGTATTTTTTGTAGTAACTCGTGCAGTTGCTCTCGGAAAGCACCATTTGTTATAAAGTTTTTTAATAACAGATACTAATTTGACATTTCAAATTATTGTTACTTGTTCTGTCAATTTGGAGTTTGACATTTGCACTTGTCAAATTAGTATCTATCTGGGATTCAAAAACGAACTATAGAAAAAAATATTATTTCAATGAACCACTTTTCACTACTTCCCATTGTTTTGGTTTTGGCCTGTCGTAATATTTTTTATAAACTCAACCTCTACAAAATCCGTAACATATTATAGTTTCTAATATGACGGGCCATATACATTGCTATAGTTAACCTTTATCAGGTTCGATGCTAATAAGAATCATCAATCAATTCATATCAAACAAAATACACATAAGTACATATGAAATCTACAGAAGGGTTACCGACAATGTATACCTACATGTCTCAATATACTGGTCGGTCGTTCGGCCGCAACGTTACGTTACGTTACGAAGCATTCACTCGAGATACCTGTACAAGGTGAAATTGGAGTTGCGCCTGTAGTGTAGCCAGCATTCGACATTTCTATTACTACGGGAAATAATTCTCGGGACTGGATCGTATTGTTTCCGAAGATATTGCTGGCTGTATTCAGGAGAATTTTAATAACAGACTTCAAAAAGGAGGAGATTATCAATTCGTTCTTTTTTTAAATGTGTTTTTTACGCGATTACTCCGCCAAATATTAATTGATTTTGATGATTCTTTTTTTGTTTGATAGTTCATACTTCAGAGGTCGTCCTCATCATATAAATTTACAATAGGCGGAGATGATGGAAGCAGTTTTTCTCTAATCTAGCTTTAATTCTTTGAGATTAAAAAAAAATTATAAACCGAATCGATTGGTAAAATAAATAATTGTGTACATAACAGTAATTTGCAATCCAAACAATTTTTTTTACCTCGTCTCTTATTTAGCATTTTTTTGGTTAGGAATCTTCCGTAAGCTTCGTATTTGAAAGTATAATCGAGATACGAACTAAGGTCCTACATCAGAGGTTCTCAAACTTATTTCATCTACCGCCCACTTTGATTAATTATTTTTCCAATTTTTGTTACTTCACCACAGCTTAATATCCACAATGACATTCATTACATACTTTAATTAATTTAATTGTATTTTAAAACGCAAACTCGTTTAAAGCAATTAAAACGCAAACTCGTTTATCTCATTGTACGCTCAATCGTACTGAGCAAATAAGAACAAGTATCGATGAACCAGCCGATTGATGCAGGATTGCACAAATCGCGTTATTTAACAGAAACTTGTTAAAACTTGATTGCTCATGGGAAATCTATGTTAGATATTTTTAGTTTTTATATAATCAAACAGGGCAGAAATATGAACTAAATAATGGATGTTGTGTGTGTGTGTAGTAGGTAGATTTAATTTCAGTGAATTTAAAAATATTAAGTAGATGAAATTACAAATCAGCCATCGCCCCCCTAAACCAGCAACACGCCCCAATTTTTTCTGGGCCCCTTACCACCCCCTTTTGGCCTCCAGCGCACACAAGGGGGCGTTATCGCCCACTTTGAGAAACACTGTCCTACATAAAGGAGAATTTAAGAAGTTCCTTTTTATCTTTTTCCATTTTCATGGTAGATGTTATGTTTTGCATTAGTTATAGGATTGTTGATACTTTCATGGTCGTGAGAAAGTGGGGTAAATAGAAATAGATAAAACATTTACCCACGAACACATTACCATAATCATAAACTGGACTGGGTTTGGGCCTCAGGTTATTAATAGGCACTTAAATGTTTTTTAATGTTTGAGATTTAGTCAGACTCTGTACAGTCAAGGTTTAAAAATATGTTAAGAGCGTGCATCCTAAAATTTGGCAACGTCGCAATTAGCTGTCAAATATTTACCTGTTTTGATTAATTTGGCATTATTCATTATTAATATTCTAGTTCGCTAGTAAGCCACATTACTTATTTCCACACAGTAATATTGCCAAATTAATCAAAACAGCGAAATATTTGACATCTATTTGCCACGTTGCCCACTTTCAGAATAAACGCTCTTAAGCTTAGCTTTATGGTTAATTTTTAGGTACACCTATTTTTGCGACTACGCCAACGTTTTGAATGAAAATTACAGTTTGAATATGTGACATGCGCCCGCTAAGTTTTGTATACCTATGTCGTGGCCAGATCTTATAATTGACCAGCTAAAATTGACCATATCGTTTAAACGTCAACGTTTAATGATATGTCAGTCGACGTTTGGCCATAACATTAATGTAGGTATCCATGGTTTAAGGTATAGTAAAAATTGCCAAATAATTACGACCAACTTGGAAGTACCGCTCGCCGACCGCTACCGCGGTACCGCCCGCTCGCTCGGCTCTTGCGCGGTTGTCCACATCATGAAGTAGTCGCGCGTTTAATTGTTCATATCGTCAAACGTTGAGTATTCAATGATCTGTTCAGACCACATCATGATGTGACCAACGGTCGATGTTCATTTCAAGAAATGAAGTATTCTAAGATCTGACCACGACATATATATTGTGGGAAAGGAATTTGTTAGAAAATTGCATATTATAATTTATTATTGCTCCTTGACCGTACCTTAGTATCAATAGGACATTACAATAAACTTTCTTTTACGTTTTCCCAAAAAGGTACCTATTGAGGTCGGCTTTCAGCTTTACTGTACTCCATATGTTTAAGTAGTGAAATAAAAGTAAACAAAAAAACCACGTGACGAGACAGCTGTCACGTAACCGACTAAACGTAATATCTACCTGTCACTTCAGTTGTCATGCTACGTCACAGTCGTACACTTCAATTTAGCAGCGTTATAATTCGTTGACGTTTAGAGTTTGGGCTCTCACAGATTACAAAATATTATATTATTATAATAAATCTAACAAAAAAATTGTGCTCAAGCAGTTACATCTACGAAGGGTAGTTTAAGAATAAATAATAAAGTTTAACATACTTACATTAATAAAAGAGGAAACTATTGTAAAAATCTAAAAGAAATTTAATTTGGTTTTACCGTATTTTTAAACAAGAAAGTGTCATTTATAAAAACCCTTTTTACGATTTGTTTACCTTTATTTTACTACCCAAAACCAATGGAGTATAGATACACACATCGTACTTGATACTTTTAAGTAGAAAAATAAATACCGAGAAAAAAGTAGGTTGTTATACCTACCTGTAGAGACCAACTAGTAAACTTTTCTTACAAATTTTTGGGCGAGTTTGTTTTTATTTTTCTTATTACTAAAAGGAGCCTGTAGACGGCAGAAAATTATTTATATAATAGCTAAGTTTAGATTTCTATTTGATTTAATCTCTAGATATCATCCTTTTATCTCAATAATTACCAAGCTATAAAGGCTTTCTTCGATGCTCTGTTTTATGTGGTGAGCGTCTTGTTAGCATGACGCTCATTCATAGCTCATGAAAGGGTGTTAGTTGTTGTCTCAAATCACAGATGGCGCTGCATGGACTTGTAACAGAGATGAATCTACTTTTGTGTTTCAACACGAACACAAAATGTAATAAACAAAAAAATATTTAATTACATAATTATTTCTTCTTTCAGGTCGCACGGTGTGCACTCGAGAGGCTGAAAAGAAAACGTAGATTTTTACGATTATTATGGATGCGTTGCACTTAACTATAAAGATAGGTTAACTATAGGGAATCCTTAATTATGTTAGCGAAAATCAGATTGTGCTAAAATGGAAAAGGAGTTTTCCTTAAATTACTACGTCCCTTACTAAGTATCGTTTCAATAAAAAATCATTGTGTGTTTTTTTACTTGGGTTTTAATTTAACGTACAACATATTTACAACACATAACATAACATGACACCCGTATTCCTCGAAGGGGTAGGCAGTGGTGCACATATAGTACACCCAAATTTCGCCAGTTATGTTTATAATTTATTAAAAGATTAACTTTAAAAAATAAAAGCCTACTCACTATCAACTCTGAAAATTAAGAAAGTCTAATGTTGTACATAATGTCCGCTGAGTTCTAATAATACGTACTTACTTAATCATTTTTATCGTTTTTTCCAACACTGTTGATTTTTATCAACTTTTTGGCAATAAAAGTTGCGGACCGATATTCTAAAATAAATTTTTAATGTACAATACAAAAAAAAAACTAGCTATTGTAGAGAGTCTTATTGACGTTATAGCACTTAGGTACGATTCAAACATCTAATTAATTTAAAAAATAAAGCATAAAATCATCGCCCATAAAACTATCCAAACAATACGATAATTTTATTATATCAACGTAGCTATATATTTTTTCGGTACAAATGACCGAATGAAAAAAATTGCAAGCATTTATTGCGCCGAAATGCTTTAAACGGCAGAAAAAAATTCGTAAACAGATTTGGAAAAAAAGTTAATCTTGGTGGGGAGGGGCGTTGCTTTGGGCGGTGATCGGCCCACCTTCACTGGTGGGGCAAAGTGCTTGAGTTAGTTGCGCATCGGCAGCGACCAAGATCGCACGCATGTATCGCGAGTGAGTGCTGCAGTGTTGTGGGGCAGAGGCCCATACATTCGAAAATAGCAAACGAAAAAATTGAACCCCAGATGGGAGTATACGAGGAGAGGGGAACGATGCACTGGGTACGACACTCACTTTTTAGTACCTTTTTTTCTATGTTTTGTTTATTATTTAAAAGTTATTCGTTTTTTTTTAACTTTAATTCATTCAGTTTTAGGTTCCTTATGTTATATGAATGAGTTTGCAAATGTTATTCAGGCTGTAAAGTGTTTTAGCCTTGCTTTTTAAAATGAATGGCTCTTCCAATTTGAAACTACACTGAATAATTACAAATATTCACTGAAGCTTGTTAGAACTAACTGTTAAGAATATAACTTTACTACTAATTAGTATATTAATTAGATTCCATGAAGTATCTTTCTATAATAATTAATTATAATTATTTAAATAAAACGAATATGTTACATACCTAGAGAGAAATAACCAACTCCAAAGTTTTATTTTAAGAATATTCAAAATTCTCTAAATACCTACTTATACAATGCGGCGCATATTACAGAAAAATAATAATAAAATCTCATCTTTTCTATGGATGTTTTGGTAACTCTAAAATATACAATAGGTATACAAAATAAGTATAATATAATATTCTCTTTAGTATTTTGCCTATGAGCGGATCTTAAAACGTAGAGTGACACGACACTTCAACGACTATTGCAAAAACTATACATATACATATAATATACATCCCCATGTATATTAAATAGGTGCCTATAATTAACATACATACAAACTCAATAAAATGTCTATGAGAAAGGTCGTATTATTAATATGTTATTATATAACGAAAATATCGGCTATATAAGTAAATAATTCAGAAATAGTTTATATTTTTGTCTTGTTGGCCTACTCGCATCCATTGAAACAATCTTCCTTTATTCCAAGTATATACCATGTATTATAAATAAACTATGTATAATATATTATTTGTAGGTAGTAATATTATTTATTTTTGCACAAACAATGGCGGGATTATGATCCCTTAGTCTTTAAGCGGAGTTATAAGTGCATATGCGCAAGCGCAAGTCTTCCTTATACCTACATTGCACTGCATATTGTGGATACTCTGCACATAATAGTATGTAGAATATTATGAAGATAACTCACATGTACAACATTGAATAGTTATAGGATTCTGTACATTTAGGAAACATTTCCTTACACAAACCAATTACTAATCTTTCCTAAGAAAGTGGTTCTATCATATTATAACCGCCGCTATAAGACGGTGTCGGTAATCCGAATATAGAGAGCATTTTTGACACAGTCAAGTCAAACATCAACCGACAGCCGTCATTTTAAGGCCGTTTTATTACGGTACCGCCTTTTCAGGCAAATTATTCAATATATAATATAGCTTTTGTATAAACATAATATGAAATGTGCGTATACGCAGGCTTGCTGTATGTAGCGCAAAAGCATGTCATAATCTTAGTTAAGATGTTCTTTAATTAAACCTAGCTTATTTTATTTATTAATAGGTAATAAACAGCTTCAACATAGCACATAGAACATAAAAAAGCCATTTTGCAGCCTAGTTTATTAACCACAGATTAAATATAAATAATAATCAATGGGCGCCACTAGAAACACTTGATGAGCAATAGAACTTTACTATCATAATAATCATCACCATTTTCAATAGCAATCTTTCTCAACCCACGAGTTCTTATAGTATAGTCATATAGTCATATACGAGTATGTAGGCAGTAACTGTTTTTTCAATACATTTTTAATAAACAATTTGTAAGTCTACAACAAATCCTTTTAGATGGCAATATCTATTTTACTATTAGGTATATTTTGCATTGATTGATAACTAATAGCAATCAATTATTTTCACAAAATTCTACTATTACACTATCTACTATCTACTATTCTATCTAGCTACTTACCTAAATATTTTAATAATTTTTTAAAAACGCTTATAGAAATAAACAAAAATTGTTAATTCTGCACAAATAAGACGCACATATAAACATCAATATCTGTTAATAAATATTATAATAATATGCGTAGCATGTTAACAATGTTTTCTGATATTGCCATTAGAATTTAGGTCAATTTAAGGAAACAAATAATTTAAAAGGTGAATACCTAAATCCAGTAATATTAACCCGGAAAACTTTTATGTATTCCCGGAAAAAAGATATTTCCCACAGTGTATACTCGCTTTATTCTGATAGATTATTAACTAAAAGTTTTGGTTACTATGCTACCCACAGTAAACGCTTTGACCACAGCGACACCCATATAAATGTACCTACCTACATATACATATATAAATAACAATACAAATAATATGATCGATGATTTTATTATTTTGAAACTTACGTCTCTAAATTTGACGTTTAATGTAGAGACGGAAAAGTAAATATTCATAATATCCCGACAAAACAACAGAAAAATCTTCTCTATGCATATAGCATTAAGGTTGCAGTAGAACGTCTAATTCAATATCAATGATGTTACCAATATTTGGTAAAATTATATTTTAAGAGTGTCCATGGAGTTTCTTGCCCGTTCTTCCCCATAGGAACCTAAGCTTTGAAATGTGGTACTAGCTTCATCTTTCTGACTGACCGATTCCTTAAACAATTCAAAAGTGCCTGTAAATGGTTTAGGTAGGTAATTTAAATAAATGGTTTGCGGTTGAGCATAAATAATTTAAAAAAATGTGTTAAATAGTGTGGGACTAGTAAATATTGAAAGTCAAAACTAAAAGTTGAGCGTCCAACCAAACGGCCTGCGCCGGCGCACGTTGGCTTGCACAGTTGCGCCGATTAAAGAGAAGTCCAATAGAATTATAGCCACTGTTTGTAGGTTGTATGTTGTAGCTGTAGTCAATTTTGGATTTAAGATTTGTTTTATTTTATCAAGGCATTTTTTTTTCACTCATTTCTACTGCTAGGTAAAGGTGTACCCCACATTTCTGTATTGCCTTTCAGCAAATCTGATGAAAACAAATCAAATTCTGAACGAAATAGTTCAGACGAATCTTTCACTGATTTGGGTTGAAAACAAAAACTCTTTTTAAAACCAAGTCAGTGAAAGATTTCTCACTATATGAAGGCAGTGCCAAACTGATTCCTATTAACCTTATACCTAATCTACATCGCATAACTGTATGATCTAGATTTCTGTATCAAAGCCAAACGAGCTATTTGAAGGTCTTTAGTACCATGTTTATAGATTGGGAGGGACAAAGCCAAAGGTGAGTTATCTAGTTCATCGCTTTCTGCCATAATCCGTTACTGTCAATTGAATATTCCTAGTCTACTAGTGCGTAGATATATGTATGTATATCTATGTAGATAACTAAATAGATTTAGGTCTGACAGATGAGTGGGGCTATGTAAATAGTGTTACTTTAAAACAACTGATAGGTAACTGGTTAAACTGGCGTACATTTTTATTCGTTTTTATACATACTTAACTTTAATTTTATATCATTTGATTTTGGTTAGGTAAATATTTCCAATGTTTAAATTAATTAATTCATAGTTGAAATAGAGCTCTTTTCCAAAAAGCTAACTATTTCTAGTGAGACACAGATAATGATATTGCCACTATGGTGACGTGGTGACCACAGGGAAACGACCGTATAGTTACTGCTATGTCATTGGACAAGACCCAAGAATAAAACAAGACCGAAACAATGTACAAGATTGAAGAAATGAACAAGACTGTAGAATTGGATAAGACTGCAGAACTGGATGAAACCGTGGAAGTGAACCAGACCGCAAAAGTGACAAGATTGTAGAAGTGGACGTGACTGAAAAATTGGGCAGATCAGTTTGCAACATGCCTCCGAACATGAAATAAGTCTTGAGTCTTGAGAACACGGCGGTATTGAATCTGTGGAGTCGAAGTGGAGGATGATGATACTCACAGAAGATGATACGCGTAGAAGTACAAACAAGTATCCAAGTTGCCACCATTACCCTGTTCGCTAACTGCCTTATCAATAAAAACTCGACTTTTAGAGACGTTCTGTCACTATTACTTCTTGTTATTTTCATTTTCATAAAGTGAGAAATCATACCTAAGATGATAAGATGTCAGAAACACTACTGTCTTGGAAACACTAAAAACTCGAAAGACATAATTTAAGAGTATTCAAAGAAATTGAAAATATATCAGTCATGTCAACAATCTATACGAACGCTTGTCATCATATACGTGAAATTAAAACGCAGAAGGTCATTCGCGGGAGGATCATTGCTCGGCCACCAATGTGTGATGAACTGTTGATCGTCGGTACAGCATCCAAACTGAAGGGTCAAAACAGCCAACAAAAAGAATTGGAATTCGGATGGCAATAGACGACACCATCGCGGGTTAGGTATGAACATTAGTGGTGAATTGGCGATATATAAATGAAAGTCTAACGATTCCTGGGCAGTGAGCCCAATGCCAACTTCTCTGGCTTATAATTTGCCACGGCATAAGCTTGTGCCATATCCATCGTTTGTGTCGATATAAAGACAAATAATTATAAAGACGGTTACGAATAAAGGGTTAGGAATCCAAGACTGCAATCACACAATAATATAAAATTTAATTAGTAGCTACCGATTGCTTGTAAAACGAAATTATATTAGTTTAAAACCATAACCCGCTGAATGTTTAAATTATAAAGATTACCTATTATTACGGTTAATTACTGGTAGGGTTAGTTGAGTTACTTTAGTATATTAAGTTGATGTAATCGATTTGAACAAGTATTATTAAAATTATGATACTTTTATTACTAGCCCAGAGAGGTGGTTAAAGATTGTTATAAAAGTCCTCCATTTTGCCAAACGGATTTATGCTTGGAGTGGTTGTGGTGCGTAGGAGATTTTCGTCTGTGGAAAATATATTGCAGATTCCTGATTCAGTGATATTTAGGGGATAACATTATTTGTTGCTGTTTTTTCGTGTTTTGCTCTTTATGTGCCTTGCGTTTCAAGATTGGCATCGCCCTTGTTAAACTAACACTGTATTACAATAGGTATGTATAATACTGCCCTGCTAAGCCGAAAGGCGGTATCTCAATCGGAGTAAGTTTTGAGAAAAATGGCTTTTTGTAAAAATTGTAATTTAAGGAAACATAAGGATATAAAGAACTTCTGAGTGGTTTTTTTAAATGTATTAAGTTAGATAGCGATATGTGGCTTAAACCATTAGATGCGAAATTATTATAGCTATTGATGGTATAAAACATTTGAAAAGGGCGTATCTCAGAGATACCGCCTTTCGGCTTAGCAGAGCAGAATACTCATGTGGCGAAAAAGGCCTAAGTGGTGTCGAATATGTTATTCAGTTACAGAATAATAAGTATCATGTATTACAGGACCAGGTATTGTTATTCGTTTGTATTCTAGCTCTAACGCCTAGAAAAATTCTTTGCCCTGGTTGAATTTGTATTATGTCGATGAATGATCATCATTTTAGACCTAACTTTAAAAGTTTTTGTGGGTTGAAAAGCAAAGGCTGAAATTATATTGAAATTTATTAATATTATCTAGAAAGTGGATGATTTTTCTCGGTTGAAGGACGGTTTAGAGGTGAGTCATTTATACTGTTGACATAATCCTTTCTTTATCTATTTCGTTCTTAAAAGATGGAACGGTGATGGCTAATTCTTGAAGAGATCTACATGGTATATCATTACGAGTACTATGTGGGTACAGTCAAGCATTGAACTAAAATAATGAAACTCTTCCTTTCCGAAACGAAATAATTATAATATTAAATAATCCCAAATACATTTTCATTTCAAAATTAAATACTCATTCATTAATTTATTAACGATATAAGGGTTTTATCGTTCCATTTTTAATGGTTTTAAAGCTTATCATTATTTCTCCTAGATTATAAAACCGAAAAATTTCTGCTGTTTTGTGTGCGCCCGAAAAACAGCGAAATGGTATTCCGTTTTGCTGTTTATCACAATCATTTTGATATGATTCGTTAGAATAGTTATTTAATTATTGTTTTTTAAAGGGAAACACCTCAGTGGCTTTGCTTGTATTTCGGATGAAATTTGTATAAACAAGATTGCGTGGATTAGATACCACACCATTATAACCAGTAGGTATGTACAACATAATTGGAATTTTGTATGTAGGTATAATTAGCGGCGACCTATGAGAAGGAATAGATAATACTACTGTAATTGTGGTTCACCGGCACTATCTATTAGGTACTGCATAGTCTAAATTATTACCAAACTGCGATTATTAGCGAACACTTTAATGCTATAGCCTACCATGTTTAGTGAAACATTTTGCGGTAAATTACTAATATCAGTTTATGGCAAAATGTTACTTACTGCAGTCGAAACAAGAGGGTTTTTCCTAAATTAATGTTTCAGTACCTGGGCGATCGAGCGACTCATTTAATAGTATAGTACATATTAATTCCATGCGGCCATGATACTCGTAGTAGGTACTTACTATTTCCATGCTGCCATGATAGTAGGTAATTATTAATTTAATATAGCCATCTTATTCTAAACTTTGGGCGACCGAGCTCTGCTCGGGTGAAAATACGGAGAAAAGAAATATTCCCAGATATCAGACCTAGCTAGATCGATTTGTCGCCTCCGTAAACCCCTATATTGCAACTTTCATCGAAATCGTTAGAGCCTTTTTCGAGAACGTCATTACAAATATTTATGTACAAATATTGCTCGTTTAATAGTATAGGATGAATGAGAGGCAGACTATGTAATACATTTAGATAATTCTGAAACACTTTACTCACGATTATTTGTTTTGTTTCTTTTCGAAAGGTACTGACACTTTTGCCTAACCCTATGGGAACTATAAGCGTGATATTATGTTATCTGTGTGTTATTTATAAAAGTATTTTAAATTAATTTAACAAAAATTTAATTAGGTATGATCTAACAAGCTTTTTTAGGGAGAATTTATTTAATCTGAAAGTGTTTTTTGGTTTGAGGGGTATCGTTTTCCGTCGGAACTTTTCGATCAGACTCGGGCGACATATAGGCGTTGGGGCTAAATAAAATGTTATAAATATAGTTAGTAAGTTAGTCATTAAATTTAGTGTTCGATTGTATATACTTAAGACTTATATGTAAAGATAAAAACCGAAATTCAATAAAGAAATACACTTAACCTAACAAAAACTACTAGGCTTGCATGAAATTTATAAATAAATTGATTACAAAGTTTGCAAGGTTCAGTTCAGTTACAAGTTAACTGACTTGAAAAATCAGCCCTCGATAAATTGTTTTATTCCATAATATGAACAAAGTATCGATACGCTTATCGGCAGGATGTACCTACCATTATTAATATTTCGACTAGTAAAATCGAATGAGGAAAGGAGATTAGTGAGTTTTACATTACCAAATATGAGCCAAACATGAAAACAAAAAATTATCCTCTGATATGAATTAAAAATTTAATAAATTACGGAGAATTTTCCATGATACAGAATCAGAAGGAAAATACTTAGTACTCACGTATTTTAATTCGTAGGAACACCCTACCTACTTACACTTAGATACCTAGCTCAACGGCCGATTTCTTGAATACTAGATACCTAATTGCCAGTTTGGTACGCTTATTCCCCATGTCCAATAGAAATTATGACCTTAACTACATAAAAGTGAATCCTTGGATATTATAAACCCTTTGGTTTATATGGATTGCAGCAAAGAATCGGCGAAAATAAAAATAATAATTTCTAAATAAATCCCTCTAAAACTTTACTTTTATATTCTCTTCCTTTATATCTGATTGAACAACGTTATTAGATTCATGGCTTATCTTTCCCTATGCAAGTAAAGCAAAAACGAAATCTGATAGCAAATTATAAATTATCATAATTCTATTCAGCAAATAAACTAAACTAGTTAATAGGTAAATAATATCATGGTTCGACGATCATTTCCACATTTTTTGTTAAAACAGCAACAGTTCTAAACTAATATTTATTTAACTAATCCTCTTGCTACATAAACTGTTGGAATAAATTAGTTTTAAACTATAAATAATAATATATTTTTAACCGACTTTAGTAAGGAGGAGTTCGACTGAGTTTTTTTATTTATTTACAACTAGTTTTAAAGCAAACCGGTTTCAACTGGCTGGCACAGGATTTTTTGTAAAGATCGCCTGTGTGACAGACTTATTACAAGCACATAAAGTATAGTAGATAAGAGAAAAAGAAAAAAAAATACTATACTAAATTTATATTTCCAATCTTCTTACTAACAGCAATGGGAAAAATTCCTGATATAAGAAAAAAAAAATGTCTTCTCAGTTTTTGACCGTCTGTCCGTCTTTCAAGACGATTTCTCTCAGGAATGGTTAAGGTTATCAAGTTGAAATGAATATCAAATATTATATATATTTACAAACTGTCAAAAGACACGACCATTCATGACAGATTTTTGGCCGGCTTTTTCTTTAACCGTCTGGTTTCCGAACAGCCCTCTCCTAGCAGAGGCATCGTAAATACTAGAAACAATAAAGCGGCCTGGCTATATTAAAAAGCAAATCCCTCACGAACCACACAATTAACATCATAATAATATAATATAAGTAAGATCTACGCAGTACATAATATTAATCAATATTTACGTTACATAACGCCGGCAGACAATACCGGCCTAGCTCTAAATCTTTATGATAACAGTGATAAGACAAGCAATGACCTCACCTCACTGAACCCACTGACCCGTAGATAACAGTCGTCTAGACTTGCAAAAATCATTCATGACTACCTAGTTTTTTGCGTCAGTTCGTAGAAAAGCATCGAGGAACTGTGAAGCTTCTTGTTCCTCTTATTGCTGTTGTAAGGTTCGGGTCATGAGGGTCAGCTGCGACCCTTCTGTCTGCTAATAAAGTGACAATAAAAACGCAAATGCTCGGGGCGTTTTGCTGGATGGAACAGGATCATGGTGCTGATGATTGCTATGCAAAACAATTAGCACTATTTTATAATCAAGTTGGTGAAGTCTCTCATAAAAGTAGATGTAGGTAAGCAATGGTTTGTAAAACTAAAAGTTTTGACCGCATAGCTGACTTTTTCGCATTAGTGAAGCTTCATAGCAGAATTGGTATGATTTTTAAACGTTTTACATTAATTAGAGCTACTCAAAATGTCTGCGGAAACCATGTCAATACTAACACCTATCTTAATTCAACACAGTTTTTAAGCGGATAACTTTTTTAAGGTAAATATCAGCAAACAATTGAAAATCCAGATTCTGTAGACTAGAGACGTAATTGAACTCTACGTTTAAATATGAGTGGATTAAGGTAAAACCTCCACTGTTAGACATAACAAAGCGAAGCGCTTTCTTCGCCCAACTCCACGGTAGATGCAATAAAACTATAGCACCTGAGTGTCGAACCGAATGTCTAAAGCCCCATTTATACGATGCAAGTTTGGTGCCCGTGGAAAATAATAACATTGAAGCAACAAATGATGAATGCATCGTCTAAATGCTGATTTATTTTTGCTTCAAGTTATGGTATGCTACAGGCAATTAAATCAAATCGTGTAAATTATGCTTCATGGAGGAGTGATCACTTCACTACCTCAAATAAGTTTCAGTCGCCACATGGTTCAAATAAGTTTTAGTCGCCACATGGTTCAACTCTGCTGACTGACTCTCTGACATTAGCAACGGATTATGAACACTGGTTTGAAACTAACAACCTACAAAATAAATTAATATTTTCTTAGAAAACTATTTCTGAATTCTGTTGTATCTATATACGTAATTGTATTCTTAAGTTTGTTATTGCATTAATGTATGTTTGTTTCCCATATCAAGTAAAATCCTAACTAATATTATAAACTCGAAAGTGAGTTTGTTTGTTCATTACGCTTTTACGCTAAACCGGCTGAATAGATTTAGATGAAATTTGGCACATGGGTAGACCATGACCTGGGTTAGGACATAGGATACTTTTTATAGCAATATTCCCACGAGATCGGGACTTATGCGGGTGAAACCGCGGGGTGCAAATAGTATAAAATAAAAGACGTTACATTTTGCTCAGTCTTGTAACCGCTATGCTGAAATGTCGTGTGCAGCTCTGAAGTTTTGTTCAAGGTGCTCGAAGTTTCTCACTGCCATTATGCTTTTATTCATTTGTCCTCTTCGTCTTAAATACGCTTATATGGATCAGCTACTATTTCGCTGATTTACCCGTTCGTGTATTAACGCAGGTTAGCGAAACTACATGAAACGTTTTTAATCGCGATTACAAACTACGCTACTAACGTGAACTTCAGTGACTTTGTTCCTAAAATAAATGGTAGTAAAATATATTATGACGTTTATAACCCGGTTAATTACCTACATTTCTTGGTTCGAACTTACAGGCGAGGGTGTAACCTCTTTCGGGCGGAAAAGTGGAGGCAAGGATCACGTTTCTAGGATAACAAACTTTAGTTCAAGGGCTACAGCGTAACTTAAACAATACCCACTTTATTATATAAAAAATTTAAACAGCTGTTCTTGGTTGAACAGCATAAAACACAAATTTATTCAATGCTACTTAGTGCTCAATCTCGTATCTTGAACATTAATAGAATTAAAACAGTACATAAAAGTGTGTCTAGATAAAATTTCAGAATTATGCTCGAACATAACTGCATGTATAATATATGGACACAATTATAGCAACTGTTATGTGTATAATTCTCCATTTACATGAATTAGTCGTATGGAAACTGTTTTGATGACTTTTTGTTTCTTTTTACCGTCTGGATGCACTGCTATAAGACCGATATTGATAAACATTACTTAGCAGTTTTAGCACGCACTTTGGCTAAGCGTTATTCCCATCACTTTCGCACAATTGTCAAACACAAGTGCAAGATGGAGACGGGCAAATATCTCACCAAGTAGAGCCAGTATCGAATAACTTTTATTAATCTCGGCCAAGTCTTCACGATGGCAATGCAGTTTCGTGCGGGTTCCGCATGCGGTTAAAAATCCCATCAGCAGCGGAATTTGTACCGGAAAGAGCTTCGTTGAGATCTGAACCTCTAAATTCCGATCTACAATCAAAAAACGTATTATAGAAAAGAAGATGGCGGGCGGACCTATATGTGTGGATTGAATGCTCTCTATTGCTTGCACCTTTATCACCTACTTTTCGAACAGACCATAGTATGGTCTGTTCCAACGAGTAACAGTAGCGTTTTGAACCATATGATCTCAAAACTCTACAGTTTCTCGTGTCGGATCAGAATAGGATAATAACAATAATTTATAATAATACCTTATTATAAATTATTGTTATTATTAGATGCTTGATGAAATATTTATTCAGATATCTCTTAGTCTGTTTAATATTTATATTTGAACCTACATTTATCACGGACCTTGCATTTATAGCTCTAAGCTTGTAGGCGATGTAGATACCAACTTATATACGCACCTACATACTTATTATATATATTCATCATAGTTACGTACCTACAAGTATACGTAACTTTATAATGAATATCTTGTTTATTTAATTATGTGAATAGAATCCGCTGGATGCTAAAACCACAGCATCGGTCCATGTGGTGAAGTTTTGAGGAAGGCCTTTGTCCAGCAGGGTGTCTTCCAGCTGAAATGATGATGATGATTATGATATGATGATTTTAAAAATTGCACAGGAATAAAAAAAGTACAAGAATAGGTAGTCAAAATCATTGAATGCAGATTTGTTCATGATAGAATATTAGACAACGTTTTAACTGAGGTATTATTATGTAAATAAATAAGCATTAATTTACTCGTTATAACAAGGCGATGAGGGCTATTTAATTTTGTACCAAAGACCACAACTTAAAAGTACGTCGATTTCGCGTTTACGAGTTGTAATAAAGATCATTTTCATGATCACATTTAATTGGAAGTGGTGAAGATAAAAATAAAATATACATCTATTTTATTTTATTCTCAAGAATTTTCGTTCCGATTGTTGTAAATAGCGTAACCTTTTATTAGATGAACTTGCTATAGCCTTGTGAAACCTAATAATGCTTACAACATTTTGTAGCGAAATTTTTATTTGTACGGAAAAAGCTAATGAGCTGTTTTTTGCTAGAAGGAAAACATAATCCCGGCTTGACATACAAAGTAGGGTTAAGTCGGATTCAGACATTGCTGCAGGCCAGATACAGACAGGCTTTCTTTAAGATCGATCACCCTTTGGATTTGTACTTCATTTTGATTTAACGACTGAACACTTAGTACTAAGTAACTTATTTTTGTGTCTACTTTCTACGGAACAATCGTCTCAGGAACAGTATTTTGTAATAAAAACAAGAACGCGACTCATGTAGCCTCGAACAAAACAATATCGATTTGCCAATTTCTATGCATGATATGGCCCTTCAGTTTTAAGAGTGCTTAGGTACGTATTAAGCTTCGTGCAGACCAGCGCGACGCGACGCCGCGACGCGACTCGAACAATACAATTTCTAAGAAAACTTGACGGGTATAACAATAACCGATGTCGCGTCGCGCTGTCGCGTCGCGTTGGTATGCTCGAAGTTTTACGATGAAAATAAGTACCTATGCAGGTAAATCTAAAAAAAAAAACTATACGTAAGTAAATACTTGTAGAAAATCTTCGGAAGCTTTTCGAATAGTATAAATACATGAAACTTCTAAACTTTCATTCAGGTCGTCAATATCTTCCTGTATTTCAAAACGCATTCCACACCCATCTAAAACTTGAAATGTCCGGACTCCTTTTCATAAGAATCCTTGTTTCAGCAACAAAGCGAGAGATACCTAACATCGGCGTACGAGGGGGGCGGCGACTTGTCCCCTGTCGCACCCGCGGCCTCCCCTGGTTCGCCACGCGACTGCACCTCGTGTCGGAAACGGGAGCCCCCGGACGAAACGCCCCAACCTCCCCCTGAAGATGCTTGTGCCGGCTGTGGCGGCCGCATCACCGACAGATACTACCTTTTGGCTCTAGAACGCCGCTGGCATACCCCGTGCCTAAAATGCTGCGAGTGCAAGATGCCCCTCGATTCGGAACAACGATGCTACGCTAGGGATAGCAATATATTCTGCAAGAATGATTATTTCAGGTTAGTCTTAACAATTTTAATTTACCACCGCCTTGACAAAGGCACTGTCTCCAGTCGAAAACGCCTCTTTGAAAATAACTGGTCTTCATTAGCGTCACCGATCAGATATTGGGTCTCAAATAAAAACGCTGAGTCAACGTCAAAATTACATAAAGGTATTTCTGAAAACACGAGTCGCAATTGACGACAATAATTGCCAATTCTTTTACTAGTTATATCTACGACTGCTATAATTAATTTCCTCACTCTATTTATAAATACTTGTATATTGCTTGCAGTTTTGAGTTATAAAATTGCACTTCTCTTAAAGACATTTTAAAAACCTCGAGGGCAATTTCGCTCACATAAAATCTCAAATAAACCGTACCAAAGTTCTAAAGTTATGATCAAACGAAACATTTATGAAAACAACACATGTAACTGTCACTTGTATAAAATTTACGAGCGTTACGTTAATTTAGTGTGCATTGCCAGTGCGACAAGAACAGTGCTCCCTCTCCTTGTTATTGAGACAGCAATGTATCTCGTACGTAACGATAATTATGGGCGCCATAATTATATCAACATTGCGAATTATGAGTGCTCGCATCTCGATCGGTATTCAATTTTAATATAAATGGGATTTTAGTTGCATTCTGCAGGATCCGTATTCTTTAGACTTAACTTTTTGTGGACTTATTGAAAAGAGTTGATATGCTTAATCTTGTTGGTCTGACAAAGAAAATCAGCTCATTATACAAATGGTTATTTCGGAAATAAATCTGACACTTCACCCCGTTTACCAGTGGTTAATTTAGACTTACTTCGTGTTATTTATTAACCCGCCCTTAACATTTGTCTAACTATATCACCAATCTAACGTCTTACTAAATAGACTAATACCTATGACTAAGATCCAGCCACTTAGTCGAAGTCAACACACGAAGTCAACTGTCCCAAGTTAGCTACAATATCCACAGGGAAATACGAACTATGTATCTCAGAATCGGACGGTATTTGCTTTGAAACCTGCGGGTAATTGCGTCAAAAATGACAATTGATCGCATTTTCTTTCATTTTGTCAGTTTTTCAGTAAGCCAAGTGCATTGCGTTATTTACGTTGTTGCGCAGATGAATTTATTAAACTTATGGAGCAATGGATTAGAGATATCCTCCAAAACTGTAGTATTGTGATTGTGTTACGCATTTAGAGCCGGATCTTGCATCGTTCCATTAAATCACATACGTAGCGTAGTGAGAAATTCTATGACTACGTAGAAATTCATGCGAAATTCTCGCAATTCTGATCAGGGAACCCTGGAAACATTGAGTGTGGAACACATGACATCGTGTCAGGATCAGCGATTTTAAAAGCGTAATTAAAAGCGAAAATGCTTTAGTTTTGTTAAGCAGTTTTAATTATAACAATTGATGCGCCAATTTATGCATCCATGATTACGTTTCAACTCGTTATAGTTCAGTGGTAAGTAATGTTTGTGTTTCTGAATAAGGTGGGTTTACTGTGTGA
This sequence comes from Agrochola circellaris, assembly GCA_914767755.1. Taxonomy (NCBI): domain Eukaryota; kingdom Metazoa; phylum Arthropoda; class Insecta; order Lepidoptera; family Noctuidae; genus Agrochola; species Agrochola circellaris. The sequence goes on from OU611840.1 coordinate 5,673,627, forward strand.
GCGAGATAATATGTATTAAGTGTAGTAAGTAGTAATGCAGTAAGTCTAAGGTTATCTTAGGAGATTAAGTTATGATTTAAAAATAAACTGCGTAAGAAATGGCGCTAAAGATTTGCGCTACTAATATCTCAATACTCAGGTTCATTTTGAGTCTATTATTTTGTGATAGCGATTTTTCCATTTCATTTTGAATGACGTAACCTTTGCAACATAAAATCGGTAAGAGATCTCTCCATTCGCACGTCATTTAAGTCGATCCTTGACCACACGTGAAGATCGTCACTTCAGCTAGAACTAGGGCACCCTTTTGTTGTTTATTTTTCATATTTAAATCTACTTGGATAGCCCCTCGTCCAAAAAACGGAGGGCTATGTGTGGCAGACTTGCATCGATAAAAACGACTCGGCAACGGCCCCTCTGTGCCCGGAGGAACGCTTTGGTGCAGCCGGTCTCCACTCAGGAACCCGTCTACCCCAATGGCTATGTATTCTTCAGATAAAACAAACGGTCTATCAGCTTGCTTATTATGTAGGCTATGTTGCTAAGGTTCTCTGTCAAAACACTTCGTTCACAGACAATCCCATAGTTACATAGGGATTTCCATTGCTTGATAAGTAACTATGAATTTTGTTGACGGGAGTGAGTGTCTTCTTCTTTCGTCCAAATTATAGGTAAATGAATGAAAAAAAAAACACATTAATTGGCGAAATGTTGGTTTACCTACTTTTAGTTCGCCTCGGCCTAATCCTTCGGGGAAAACAGGCGTGTTTTTATGATATGTTGTGAATAAAACCCACCATTAATGTTTTATCTACAAATAAAAATTTAAGGAAAGCGTAGGAAACATTACACTGAATAGGGAAAGTATTAAGTAATTACTTTTACAAGTAAAAATATTAGCCGACCACGTGTTCATTCCTCCGCCTCAGCCCCCGCCTCCGCCTCTGCCTGCTTCACTGAAACCCGACCTTTATCGCAAAATTTATAGAATATAGCATAAGTTACCCGAATCGATTCCGGTAGGTGTCAAAATGCGTTATGTATTTTAATTATTTCTCTGACAGAATTTATTATTAATTGAACTATGCCTACGATAGGTGATAAAATACTTAACACTGACTTACTATCTTATGGTTAGAGTTAACCTGTTTATACTCCGCCATTGTAATTTTAGAATGGTGTATATTAGCGCAAGTTACATTATCATTTTGTTAATATTAATAAACTTATGAAGAAATTAAATTCTAATTGAAGTTTTAAGATAATTTTCTGCTCTAAAGGTTTAGATCGCTATCAGCGGATTAAGAAAGAGTTTTAAATGTTGCTGCCGAATATTAAGTATAATTTGTGGCAGTTTACATAATCAGAAGCCGTTTAGTTTTTAGGGTTACGTAGTCAACAAGGACCCTCATAGTTTCGCCATTTCCGTCTGTCTGTCCTCGGCTTAGATCAGAGATTTAGTACTAGGAAGTTGTAATTTGACATGGGTATACATAATAATCACGCCCAAAAAGTGGTAAAATAAAATCAAAAACATATATTTTTGTTTGTAATCGACAAACTTACATTTGCAGTTGGAATGAATGGAAGAACATGTTTTTCAACTAAAATGTTAATTTTGTTCTTGGCATAAATTCATCCCAACTACGGAACCCTTCGTTGTGCGTGGTCAGACACACAGTTGGCTGGTTTTTTAAATATATTTTAATTATAACATTCGTATAAGTAGGTGCCCTTGATCTTGGGGAAAAAGCCAAGAATTGGGAAATTACCGATTCATAATTGCTTCAGCCATTTTCCAAGTAATGTCGGATTTGCTTTCTACTGCATCCAGAACAATCTAGCCATAAGTAGTTGTTGACTTGTTTCAGTGGAGAGGCATTTTCGAGCCCTATTTGGCACATTTGTATGGACACTCGAAGTCAGGATGCTCGTGATTTGTGTAACTATGTAACTGCATCCGCAAGACCTTTTTTTGTCATCAAGGGGCATCCCTTATTTACTATGTATTATTCTTTGTAAGGTAAGAAGGGCTACACATACTATTACATAATAATGTAGTTATCTTTTGCTTAGTTATTGTCTATATACCGGGCACTGAACATATTCTAAATACTGTGAGTCTTTCTTATAGTAATGTCTTTTGTTGCCGAACTGCGCGTTTATCGGGAAATACCAAACCATGTATAGCTATTACCCACACCAAAGTTAAAGCCGGTATTGTTTTAATAAATTCCAAACAAGAAAAGCTAACGTTCAGGACAATTTCACGATAGCTTTTACCTCCGCTTTCAATCCAGTGTATCAATGAACTGCAGGTATGACTAAGACGAGTAATTCCCACTCAAAGCCTTTTAGCGGTATTGAGGTGCGCTATAGCCTAAAAGCCTAAAGGCATGCCATTCATCGGTTTCCAATGAACTATGGGGACTCATAAATTTGAGCACACTATTCATGGTAACACCATTAAAATATGCGTCTAGTGTGGGCTCAGCACGACTCCTCGGGACAAACGTCGCGATGTGTTGAAATTGTGCGTCTTTGACGCTTTGAAAAATTGTTTCTTGCCTTTTGATTTTTTGATATCTTTCGTTTAAATTATAAGTCGTAAGTTTTGCCAGTTACTCAAGTGTGTCTAGATGCTTCAGTCAAATAATGATGTCAACATTTTGGTGTATTCCCGTTCGTCCCACTGCCGTCGTCCCACTTGTGTGACGAACGGGAATACACGAACATTTTCTGAGTGTAACTAGTATATTTTTTAAGAATTGTTATAGCAGTTTGAACTTTTAGGTATGCTATGTATTTTAACTATAATGAGAATAGTTCATTCAATGATGAAAAGCATCTCATTTTAGTTACCCTAAGGAATGTTTCTATATAATGCTTTATGCACATGGACATTTCTACCTTCAGTACCAAAATCCGTAACTGTTTCTGACTGTTACGGCCTCAAGATTTACGCTTCTTAGACAGCCGGAGCGATTACTACTTGAATCAAATCGTTAAAACTATACAGTCTCATCGCTAGGTATAAGTGCATCCAGTCAGAACAAGAGGGAGCAGGTTCGACTGTTCAGATCGATTTCTCTTTTATTATATTACTAGTTTGTATTTTCTCACTGCAGGGAATTCTGCATGTTTCTCTCTGTTGAGGGCTCCTAAGGACCAGTCTTTATCAAATGGGTCCCGCTCACCTTGCCGTCTCATTTTGGGCATGTACTCTTTTATTTATATTTGTGTGTGCCGAGATGTATAAACGTTACTTAGCACGTGCTCTGACTTAGACATGTTCCCGTCTATATCTTGCACTTGTAGGTAGACAGTTGTGTGACAGTGACAGGCATAACGGTTAGCCAAAGTCCGTGCTATAACGTTTATAGATCTCGGCTTAAGTCCTCAGCGCGTACTCCAATTACAATTCATGTTTTTAATTACTACAAGACTTTAAGTAGGATTATTTCATTGAGCACATTTAAGGAATGGAATTCTCTATTGTATTAATTATAAGTACGTAGGTATTTTCAAGGTCTTCGTGATTTAACTTGTATTACTTCGCTCTCATCAAGTTGACTGTAATCAAAAGTTACAAATTTTGTTCAGTTTTGTTACATTATTTATATTGAATAGGATAGGTAACAACTGATCAAATACAAGGGTACCTAAATAGGTAGGTATTATTACATAATAAGATCGCTTTAGAAGATCAACCTCAAATAAAGAGCTTATAAAGTTGTTTGGTTGGAGTTACTATAAAGACTCTAGTGGACACTCTTCGGACTCCACTGCAACTATCCAATATGTACATGCTAGGCTTAAAAGTTATAATGTAAGAAGCGTATTGTCAAGTCCCTTGAAACTAGGAACCATTCCTACTTTCAACATTTTCGAAATACCTTACCATTCGTTGTCACCCAGTGAGTCACCGGTCGGTAGCGTTAACGGCCCGTCACGCGTACATCACCTACGAGTCGTTCTATCAGATGTACGTTTTACATCCTACGTCCTACGGGCAGCGGGCTGGGCTCCACAAGTCACCTCGTGTTATCTGGCCGTTTACTTAGAACACGTACCGTCTATCTCGACGGGATGTCGGTGTGGGGCAAGTGACGGCGGGTAGCGGGTTAGGGAGAGCGTGAAGTCGCTAGACCGCTGCCGCCCAATGTTTTGGAGAAGAGTCGGAATTAGACTGACTAGATCATGAGTTTTTATTAAGCTTTGTTGGGTAGGTAAGGCCGATATCTATGAACGTTACTAGGCTTTGGCTTAGACATGTTCCCGTCTCTTTCTTGCACTTATAGTTTGACAGTTGTGCGATAGTGACAAGAATAACGCTTAGCCAAAGTACGTGCTAAGTAAAGTTTATTGATCTCAACCTTAGTGTTATACGTATCTACTTGTTCTGTTTATGTGCATGAGCAATCCTGGTGTTTTTCTACGACCTAGTACACTCTATCAAGTATTACTGGTGGATACTGCTAATAGAAAGGGTGTATAAGGGTGGAGACAATTTAAAGTCTGCACTAAAAAGTATAAGCTTGTGTGTTGGCTTACTTTATGACGTATACTTGCTTCTTCCAAAATTAGCTGAGTTGATTTTTATTTTATCCTTATAAATAGCCCATGGCTTAGTATTATAGTCGTATTAACTTGTGTGGGACGATAATGTAGTTTCCAAATCAGTATGGGAAACTACTTCGTTTCTCACGGCTCATTGTGATATATTTCATGTAGTAGCTTGATTTACTGTATTTATTTGTGCCTAATTATATCTTTGCCAGAATTTACAATTACTTTCATTAATATACCATCATTCTGAAAATGTTTATAGTTTTATAGAGGCTTAGAGACGCTACCAATTTGTTTTGCTTGATGCGCTATTCCGTAAGCTGTTGTATTTAAGTTAGGTACAATTAATTTAAAGTATTCAGCGCTTTTATCGCTACTCGCTCTTCGCTTATCCTTTTCACCGCTCCCGCTCCTGATATTAGCCAAGTTTCTTTTTCATATTACTAATATATTCACTTTTTACTGTTCAAATTATCGTCGATAATTCACGACAACGCTGACGTCATTGTACACGTCATAAAGTATGAGAATTATTATGATGTTCCGCTTTGTAACTGATACTCTGGTACTTTCAACGATGACTAGATTATGACATATTACGATTTAATAAAGTTATTTTATCTGATAGGATAGTGGACATTTACATAAATAAACTATTGAGGAAGAACATAAGTTTTTATGTTGTAATGTTCAAGCATGATAGGCTTCTGTTTTTGTTTGTTCTGGGATTTGGGACTACTGGCTGTCGTTATGTAAGGATTTAATAGATAGGGACATAGATCAAGTTCTACTAGAATACATATAGAACAAGTTTATGATCTATAAGGCGGGTTATTAAAAAACAAAGGTGTCCAATCAACGAATGCATTTTGCAATTCCAAAATGGTCTCGATGTTATTACCTTCCGCAGCAAGCTAAAGATTGTCGATGACGCCGGCCAAAAGAATTCCAAACTCAAAACACGAGAACGGAGTAAGGTGCCAAAACCATAACCTTATTGATTTCAAATCGATTAAATGTTCGATGACAGATTCGATTGCGTGCATCGATATAAACTATAATCGGTATTGACATCAACCGCTCGTCGCCTTCAATACGAACCGACAAGCTCGTTGATATGTTTTCATTCCGTCATGACAGTTTTGATTAGGCTTGACGCGTTGATCGGCCGCGGCTAAAAGAGTATTCGTGTTGTCAAAAATCTGTGATATTGATTTCGTTGATATGTTTTTTTTTGCTGGTCTAAGAGCGAAGACTCTTAGCACATCACGAACAAGGAATATCACACATGCAACATACATACATACCTATATTTATCATCTAATAATGGACCTGTTCAGTGATATTATTGCAATGATACCACACAAAGCTAGAACGTTTACCACAAAAAGGTGTATGGTAAGTTCACTAGGTTTGTCCAGCTTCTAGATACTGCAATGCAATGGGTGATATATGCCAAAACCATGTGAACTAAGAGTGTACCGTACCTTGATCTTTGTAAACAAAGAGTATAAATAGCTTCCTGTATGCAGGAGTGTAAATAGCTTCCTTTAGCACCTATTAATAACAGTGCGGCATCTGGATCATGATAGAGATCTGTACAAAAATTCAAGTTATATATTTTACAAGATAATATATTTTTAAAGGAGTGGCGCTAGTGGACCTTTGGGCGTATGCCTCTTAAGGTATGATTTCGATTCCCGCTGCACCCGAACTGCTGCGGCAACACTGCCGCGTCACTACTGATCCCCCATACATTTATCTATAGGTTTCTATGAGATAACATTCCGAGCACGGCAGCAATGTCGCGACAATAAATGTATGATTCGGAACTCCGCGGCAGCACTGTCGCGTGCAGCGGGTTTGGAATTATACCTTAAGAGGCATACGCCCAAAGGTCCACTACCGCCACTCCTTTAAAACTATATTATCTTGTGACTGAGAAGGAATTATGAATAACGGCTAGTAAGGTCCCTCGGTAAGTGTGTCTAGAATTATCTAATACCTTTTAAGAAGTTTCATATTGAGACACGAAGCAACAAAATACGATCTACGAGGATTGTGGCCGCATTTCTTTAGATCGAATTTTATTAAAGGTATCGATAATATATTTTTAAAGGAGTGGCGCTAGTGGACCATTGGGCGCCCCCTTAACATGTCGTGTCTGTCTCCCCACAGCAGCTGTTCAAAAGCAGTCCCAAACCACCACAAATTCCGATCAACATTGAAATCTCAAATAACATATCGGCATCCAAACTTGATATACAAGAAACAATAAACGTAAAACGTGCGTTATGTGTACATAAATCAAATCGTGGTTCGTCCACGACACTTGTTAAATTGCTAATAAAAGTCTTCAACGCGACGCGTACGCATATATTAGAGTGGTTTTATTGCGCCCGAGTGCATCGGCGCTTTTGATTGGCCCGCTGTCGGCTGCGATCGGGTGAAGTCGCCTGTTCGAATTTTAAACTGACTGCGAAGTTAAATAGAAGGGTTGTGGGTTTAATGTCTGTGAGTACGTTTTACCCTCTTTACATGTAACCACCGCGCTTTAAGACATCCTTCTGTAATAGCCATCGGAGGCAATAACTGCAGTGTAAACCAATAAAAAACATCGGGTATACCTATCGTCCAATCTTTGTGTACTAATTTAACGAACTGTAGTCTGATTTCGTGATTACAAATATCTTTAATTGCGTTAAGAACTACAACTCAAGTATCATCGTTAATTAAGTTAGAGAGGTTTAAATTGAGTAAGTTGCACTTAAGTTAGTCTTGTAAATATTATCAAGTCAAGATGTTTGAAGCCGATTTAATCGTTATTATTGAGTCGTAAAGTGCCAATCACTTTGTGGCATCGTAGAGGAGCTTAGTCTAGGAACAGTTTATATAATTAATGAAAACAGTAAATACTTATACCTACTTACATATAAAAAAATTGCCGGTTGTCCAGACTCCTGGGCACGACGATTTTTTTTTTTTTATGACGTCACTATTTGGACCACTCTGTATGATTACGTTTTGCTACATCTTTGGAGATGATAATTATTATAAATAAGTTACCAAAATAATTTATCATTCAGGCAATAAATATTCTTCAAAAAAAAAAGGATATTTGCTGATTAAGCTCAATAATATTTTTTGGTATAACCAAGACTATACTGATCATAACGAAAAAAAAATATCTACATACTAAACAAACTCAATAAAACGTTGTTTCAAAAACAACACTCATAACAAAATACGTCCCAAGTTCTAAACACATCACATAATATGAAAGTCAATGAAATAAATTATTTTTTACTACTAAGTGCCCACCGGTTGGCCTTGATCGCTCATACATTGGCGGAGGCGCCCACATATGCCCCGACTATGTACCGTTAAAAAAAACTAGTACAGTTACTAACTAAACTGGATTGCGTACAATTTTTTTAATAAAACGTATAATGTTTAATATAATCTCGGATGAATGTGGGAATTTTGCGTCCATTGTTAAGACGCTACGTTCGTCTTGACGCTGAAGATTCGATGCTGTTGCATTTTTTACCGCGAGTCTTATTGACTTTCCTAGTTGTATAACAGTTCACTGGGTCGTGGTGAAGAAAAACATCGTACAAACATCTTGTCTTAATATATAACACGCTGTTAGTAAATGCCTTTACCTATGGTGATCCAAGTTCAGTTCATAAAAGAATGGGAGCAGCCGTTTGTCAAGTGGCGTTTTTCTGGATAGTTGTTCTGCCGTCTTTTAACTAGAAGGCCAAAAAAGTTGTTTCCGAGAAACTGGCAAAAAACGCGGAAATCGTTATTTCTTAAAAACTATGATACTTTGGTTAATTATTGTTGGACACATCAATTATTGATATGTCTTTCTGTTTATCCTAAAGAATCTTTTATGTCCAGAAACTCTGGAACTATTTATGTTGTAAAAATGTTTCTTAGACAGAAAGATAGAGAATTTTGAACTCTATCACTATCTATTAAAAAGTAAAAAAATGCCATTTGAGGGTTAACGGCTTTCTAGTTAAAGGACGGCAGTGTTAGTATCAGCCTATTTCATACATAAATATCTATCAATACTACAATCATATGTGTATACTATTTGTGTCAAAGGTCCAACTTACCCTGAAATGTACTTTCATGTTTTGGACAAAATCATTTATGCTTCTAGTGCAGCAAAATACCTGAAATCTCGTTCAAGTTCATAACAGGTCTGCATTTAATTTGTGGCGAATCCCTCACGATCCACACGGAACTCCACTTCGTTCTATTATTCAGATTCTGGCTAAACTGAGATAGTTCTGGTGCTAGAAGTGTGACCTATTTAATATCAAGTTTCGCAAATGGATTTAACATTTGGAGCTAGTGTATAGCTCGCACAAATACATGTATAGTGTAGTTTGTTTTACTAAGGGCGACAGCAGGCTAGCTACTTTTAACATCGGCGATCGGCGATTCAGCCGCTTTTTAAAAGCTAATTGCATCGATACATTCGCAAATCAATCATACAATCCAATTTGTTAGTAATTACATACACATCTTAAACACTAGTGTTAGTACCTAATAATATTTGACAAATTTTGGTCATAACTGCTACTAGCAATGTCAAAACCATCAATAATAATGTCAAAATCACAACCATAATGTCAAAATCATCACTAAAATCGCCGATCGCCGATGCTAAAATTTTCTAGTCTGCTGTGGCCCTAAAGGGTGCTGCCGTTTCATTTATACTAATATATTGGCTAATTCAGATTTACTAGAAAATCAATTAATAATAATAATTTCCGAGTAACTTTCTCTTTCTTTTTTCTTTGTGTAAAAGCAGACATAAAAAACATATTAGGCCACAATCACCCTTCTTTTTTCCTTTTTATAAAACTGTAAATCTAGAACGAATTTTGTCGAGCTAACATTTTACATTTGAGCTAAGTTTTAGTCACTTTGGGTGATGTTTAGACAGACAGACAGATAAATAGATATTTTTATCGATCGTAGACCATAATATAGGGATAAAAAAAAGCGACTCAGAATGAGAAAAATAAAAATCTCTGAAGTGAGAATTTCCCGAAAAAATATTTAAAGCCCTCTCAGCTCAAAGCCCTCAGCTCCTAAACTAATTATAATCGCAGAACATACATGGGGGTGTTTCAGAAAGCCCTTAGAGCTTCTAAAGGAGGCTTCTAAATTTTTTCTTTGAACCTCGTCTCGTGGCCCAGCCTGTATGTGTGTGCGGATTGCGTCCCACCTTGTCTCCGTAACGTACGTAACAACAAGTACCTAATACTATCAATAAAAGTTATCAAATGCCACTTCGACCACTATAAATTTTCAAGGACTTTTTCACATGGGTAAGTTCTTGTTTTTTTTCAAATGTCGTTGTTAGTCTCCCTTTTATATGTGGCGATGTTTCAGTTTGTAGACCTATATATAGTTCCAAAGATGACCTGAGGAATCTCTCAGAAGCTTTTCAATTATATAAGATGTATACTATATTCATAATTATACCGAGAGCTAATTATAGTGTAACTGATATTGTCACTGGTAGCGATTGTATCACTGATTTGCATATCAAATCTTGTATCTTGTTAACTGATAGTTTTTCGACGTAACGTGATTTCTTCACGCTCTTGATATGGAAATTGAGAATTTTAGAGACAGTGGTAGTCTGACACCCGGTGTTTGAATTGAGAATATGAAATGAAGAATTTGTCAAACTTTACTTTAGCGTTTTTGGGGGACTGCTTATGGAGATTTCTTAAATTTAGCGCGTGAAATTCAAAATTTCTTACGTTTTTCTGAAAAAATTTACAATTTCGTAGGCTGTCCTTATGTAATGATAAAGTAGAGATTGACAAGTTGTCACTTCAAATTCCCAATTTAGAATTCCGTTGAAAATGAACGATGGGTTCCATCGGCGGGCTGAGACCTAGTAGGTAGGCAAGGTTTACTGATAAAACAAAAATATTCTAGAGGATATCTATTAATTATTTTACTATTTCATTTTGAAGTAACGTAATTAGAGTTCCGCGTATAAAAGTAGTTTTTTTTTTAAATTTTTTTATGTTAGTTGTATTTTGGTATCCACGTAGCTAGGGGCTGGTATTGAGAAGTTACTGATGAATTTTTTTTATTAAAAAATCAATTATGTCACATAATGAAGGTATCGCATTTGTGTTTTGAAATAAAATTTATTTTTACTCTGTTCTATTGTATTTTTTTAACACTGCCCTACCTGAGAACCGAAGTCAGTAAGAAAGTACTCTATGTTCAACAGTTGCGCTTCGGAGTCTGGTTCCAGGAGCCTAGTTGAACTAGAGGCCTTAACACGAACGCGCGACGTATATTCGAACGATTTTTTCATCGAAAATACAACTGACTACTTATTCTATAAAATTTTTCACCCCTTAGATATGAATAAAAGAGTTAAAACTAAGTTAGTATTGCGAAACGAGTATTTCCAATTTTATAATCGTTCGGATTTACGTTTTTTAGGCCTGTGGGCCTAACACTAATACGCGGAGTATTGTAGGGTATGTAATTATGATTTCTAACACATTCTAATAAAAATAAAAATTTGAGAGGTTAATGAAATCCAAGATCATGTTAATTATAAAGGCCATTCAAGCCAGTGCAGTGTGGAGCAGTCCCGCCTACTTACTTAGTTCCTCCGTTTATGAGATTTATGAACGTAATGCAATCCCACTGAATACCTGATTATTCTCATATCATGAATAGCATAGCATTATGCTATGATTCTGTGTGGCTAAGCTGGTTGACGTGCATAGGCTTGTATTGTTGTTTTAATGGGGCAACAGCAATTATTGCCATTGTGGAGGAAAGTTTGCTTAATGCTGATGCACTTCCTGCTTCCTCTCATGAATTTCTAGTCTTTTCCGAATTATTGTTCTTGTATGACGTTCTTTTATAATGACAGTAATACCTCACTATTGTTATCCAACTACAGCCTCTTTCTCGTACAGAGAAGGCACATGCATCACCATGCTCGCTTTAAGAGTCTGTAATACCTTAAATTGCTTAGCATGATCCTCCGTTATATCGAAAATACTGCAACATTAATTTTGAAATAAATATATGGTAAAGTGGAGGATTAATGTTAAGTACTATGTTTGACAAAAACACTATGCCATAAATATTTATCGATAGAAAAAAAAACAAAGTTACCTCCAAACCGAACAATAAACCGCTGGTATTCACAGAATACCTCAAATTAGATCATGAAACTTTGCATAATAACTACACTATAAAGGAGATTTTTTTTTAAATTACCGTGTTTTTCGCCGTAAAACGAAATTACCTAAACTATTGGCGCCACCTTCTCCCCGCCGGTCAGCCCTTTCTCACTTAGTTCGCGAGCAGTATCGTGCGAGTGAGTTAAGGATTGAATTTGAGCTGAGGTAATATGGGCTCTTAAAGTTTGAAATCAGCAACAAGCATTATGGTCGCTTCTATCTATTCTTTCGAATAATCTGGGATGAAATACCACTATGGCTTGGCTAAACAGTCTCCTAGATTGTTAGGCCGGTGTGTGTACCCATAAAATCTTGTTATTTTGCTTCCTTAGGTTTGAAAGGACATAAGTTTCTTTAACGACCGTAACCTATGCGGCTTACGCTATGTATGGAATGGAAAACTTGCAATGTGATGTCTCAGGATAAAAGTTCTTCGTTTGCACATGCATGCTTATCTCTTTGTAAAACTGACAGTATTTTGAAGCGGGGTGTCGTTAAAAGAGTTCGAGCAGAAAACTTGCCAGTTCTGCTCTTTCAGCAAAACAAACTTACATTAAGACTTGGAAAATTCAAGTTATTCCTACGTTGGATCGGGTAACAAACATTGGTTCGGAATATCTTTATCAGAAAGATAACGGTCAATAATAATCTTTGCCTTTTATGGATAATAACCGGCTCCCATGGTGTTTTATCACCAAAATCTCCGTGTTTTACGAAATTTAGATATATTTTTATGGTTTTTCGGCTATCCATGGGAAAATACAGTGGCTTCATCAAGTTGATATTATATGCGGTGGAGTTTGTTGAGGTGTAGAGGAATTTCAAGTTAGTGTAGTTGTGATACAGTTTATTTTTGTAGGAATTGTTTCGTTAACGTCATTGCTGTAATACGAAGAAGTTCGTTTTATATTTTTTTAACATGCTGTGTTTGGAATGAAAAAGAAACAAACTTAAATACTTACCGAATTAGCTGCTTATTAGTCAACTTGGGGTCTGACGATAAGGTCATCAACTTGCATTACATAATGTGTTTCCATAAAAGTAGCCCTAGGTATTCATTAGCACAAGTATTAGTACGTCGTACGTCCGATGGATCTACAGGAGATAAGTAAGTTAAATTAAATTTTTACCAACCATTACGTTATCGAGAACAAATATAAACACAATGTTGCTACATTGTATGTTTGAGATATGAACACTATGTAGGAACGTGATGAAGACTTGTCATCTTGAAGTCGTAAGCAGAGTTCTAAGTTTACATTTGGATTGATTTGTATTCGAGTAATTTAGGTAAGTAGGTATGCTGTTGGTTGGTTATGCGGTTGGCAATAGTGATTTTTAATACTGGGTATAATTTTTTTTGGTTTTGTCGGACCGAGAGCGTATCGATACAGGGCGATACAATTTCAGCGCTCGCCCCCAGGGATAGTTCATAAATTAAAATACATGCTCAGTTTTTTCTCATTACTTTGTAAAGTAAACACTTACCGTCACGTTAGAATGAAAGAATAGGTGTTATGTGCACCCAGTGTTACGTCATTTATAATCCTAATCATGGCTCGGTCAGTATTTCATTAGACTTTTCAACGACCACGTTGAAGGGTGTAATTACTCCCTCCCTTACTTCCAGGTATCTATAGCGTTCCCACCCTTGGACATCGGGAAAAAAATCAATTACTGTTCGCGTGTTCCAAAGGAGTTTGATCGCGCTAATCCGCCGACCAGCGCGTGCGCACACCGTGACGTCACGCGAGCTTCCGGCGGGAAAATCATTTTAATTATTTTAATACATCCCAACAACTACTTGCTGCCCCATTTTCAACTCTATTCTCAAATTCATAAAGTCCTTTGCTCGCTATTTTGGGTGCAAATATATTTGTCAAGTTTATGAAGATACGGTCTGATAAAGAAGTGATTTTAGACATCCAGGTCCAAGAGTTATGTCTGTAAGTTTGTGCATCCTACTTATTTATGGTATTCGGTAATACGTTGACTGTGTGGTATGTGTATGCCTATTATACTAGCTTTTTTGTGGGTTTCCAAGTCGAAGGTAATGGGGGAAACGGATTATTATAAATAATGGTCTGGTGAGAAGACGCCGGCCGGCTTTGTTGTTGTAATTATCTCTTTAAGGGGGATCCGCAAAGCTAGCCCGCGAAATACAAATTTTCTTACGGTTTTTTGCAATTTTCAAGTCAGTGTCAGGTTGAATCTTGATCAAAATATGATTTTTGGGATGTTGTTAGGTTAGATATACCAATAGTATAAAACCAAGTTTGCAGCTTCGAAAGACCTGTGCTAACTGCGTGGTGCTCGAAAAACCTCGAAATTGTTGGTCATGAGTCAGCCATTTCATTTTTAAAGTAAAAAATTTGCTACTAATTGAGCGCAATCGTAGCTCTACAGGTCCAGAGCATTATGTAGGCAAATTTAGGTCAAGTTGTCTAATTCAGACCTAATAAACCAGGTTTATCATTTCTCCTATAGCTGTGCACAGCATTTAGGCTTTCTTATATGCAAATCGCTCGGATTTGAACCACAGTGCGAACGGCTTGGGACGCTGTCTTTTAGCACCAACGCGTAAATTATATGGCGCGAAGGTTTAGCCTTTTATCTAGCTAACGCTAAACTTAATCCATTTCTAAAGCGCGGCATCAAGAATCGCTCCACTGGGTTTATTCACGATTGCTATCGTATGGGAGCGAGGCAGCATTGTGTTTCAGTTCACACAGCGGCGCTTGCGACGGTCCGACGTTATGCTGTGGTGTACTGAAAGCAGAAGTGATGCTATACGAATGGTGCGTTGCTCGAGATATTATGTGCCTTTTAGTTAAAAAATCTTCTGAGACGCGTCTACACTTGTGATGTGTCAAGTATTTCATATCTGTATATATTGATATATAAAATAATATAAATATTGAATACGACAAACCATGTCGTGTTCAATATTTATATTATTTTAATTAAGGTTTTCACAACGAGTGCAAAAACAAATCCTCGAATCACGATTTTTTGGAAAACTTTATTTATAGAAAATAGCCGTAGGAAGGAGCTCTGTCAGACACAGCGATAATGTTGATAGGTACTGTAATTATTTTTCTACGATAAGATTCGACAGCATTTTTCATCTTCCACCACCTTTAAAGCCATTGCAAAACGAATATGTTTTAAACCAGCGATATTTACTAAGTAATACTCGACACTATAACGCTCTCAGTAATAAACTCGTAAGCGAAGTGATAATCGGCCTTTTCGAGTCATTATAATCGCATGTAATACTTATCTTTACGCGGCATTTCAGATCAGTAATTATAAAGTAATTTCTTATTTATAATAATGTTTGTTTTAGAGTTGAAACTTGCGATTAAGACTGCTCTGGCGCATTTTATGAATCTGTTAAAGAAATCTTAAGACCTGTTTCTCGAGGTCTTGGTCTGAATCGAATCTTTATATTTATCCGTCAAAATAATCATATTATACTTGTGTACAAAATCAGCTTTTGAGCACACATAGCTTAGTCTTCGACAGCTCTCAGTGTCAGACAAGCATAGAACTGCATGCTCGGATGTCTCAGTATAACGGAATATGAAATGCTTTGTTTTCGGCAAGTGATATGTAAAGGGGATATGATATACATTGATGTATCATAACACTGTTACATGCTAATGTTTCGGCCAAAACAACAATAAGTTATCTTTCCGGTCGGTTTCTGACATATAGAACAGAATGTTAAGAGAAATAATACAAATGAATTGGCTAATAAAGTGGTATGTATCATAGGTACGTATAGTGGTTTGTAGACTTTCATTGATGAAGTTGCGATTTGGTATTTAAAGTTTTTTTATGTGGATGTGGAGGCTGTTTTAATGCACCCCAGTAACCTAATTAAGTAATACACGATCAATCAGAATCTAAATAGTTTTGATACAGATCCATTGCTTCATAAATTCGAATAAAAATTCTGCTCAACAACGTAAATGAATGTTGAATGTGCAATGAATGTTGTTGAACTGTCAAAATGAAACAAATTAGTCGTAATTGTTTATAAAAATATGTTGCGTAATTAGATAGCTGGTCTATGGGCACGCCACAATTGTGGCAATAAGTCCCCTCTTTGAGGAGTGGCTAGAGAGGCGCCACGACGTCCTCACCTTCCGCCTGACACAGGTCCTCACCGGACATGGTTGTTTCGGGAGGTTCCTGTTCAGGATAAAGCGGGAGGAAACGCCCGGGTGTCACCACTGTGTGGATCGCCCGGAGGACACGGTGGAGCATATGGTGGAGGTCTGCCCAGCTTGGGCGGAGCACCGCCGTGTCCTCACGGAGGCGATCGGCGGCGGCGATCTCTCGCGTCCGGCCCTGGTTCAGGCCATGGTCCGGAGCGAGAGTGCATGGGAGGCCGTCACCTCCTTCTGCGAAGCAGTAATGCTTGCGAAGGAGGAGGCGCAGCGCGCGAGGGAGAGGCAAGATTCGCGCCCTCGCGCCCCTAGTCGCCGCAGGAGACGCCCCGGGCGTCGGGAGTCGAGAGCCGACTTCCGGCCACCGTAGGCTCGGGCTTGCGGACGGTGAGCAATGGGTAGCTCGCCGTCCGATAGGGACCAGGCCCGGGTCGACGGCGCGTTGTGTTCCACGTGCGCCTCAAAGAGATGTCAGCACCAACTGACGGGGTCCGGAAGGGCCAATGCCTGCCGGGGTTGCGGGTTTGTCTGAAAGGGATATCGCGACCCCGGCACACAGGCAACGGAAGGAACACGGGTGGGTTTTAGTCAGTAAAAGTCTGACACGCCCTCCCGCTCCGCCCAGAGCGGGAGAAGTTATTTGATAATTTCCCATCCTCAAAAAAAAAAAAAAAGATAGCTGGTCTAACATGGTGATCTATCTTGAAGAAGGATGGCGGATAACTCAGAAAAGGTCACAAGGGAATAAAACTGCGTAATGCAAAATATAAATAAAGTATCCAAGGCTCATATCTAATTGGCTTTGAATTTAACTCAAGTATTTAAATGCATCTAAATATTTATAATTATTTAATTCTTTAACACGTTTAGCAATAATCATGAATTCATGATACATGCATCGAAGACATGAAATCTACAACTCAAAGAAAAGAAAACTTGTAAAAATGTCTATAAACTTGAAAGTAGTTACATAATACCGTGATTACTGGTGAACCAGTAATCACGGTAGTATGTAAAGTCACAGTCAGTTCACAGTTCCCCAAGGGCCTCGGTCCAAAGGTCACCCGCTTTATGGGACCCGCAATCAGACCCCAATAAATTCCTCCTGCATTTGCAATCTGCATAAGTAGTATGCAGTTTTATTTGCAGTTATTTATAACTCCAATATTCTGTTGCGTAAATAAAATAAATGTTAATTTATTTTATAGAAAGCTTTATTTTATGTTAAAAGAATGTTAGGGCTTGGAGATGTTGCACGCCTTACTGAATATGCACTGCTATATGGCTACCGCAGCGTACTTATAGTTAAATAATTAGCCTAAGGGAGGAGGCTTATACTCAGCAGTGGGAGGAACAAGGGTACCAATGACGATGATGATGATGATGAATTAGCCAAACTGAAGGATCGGCCGAAATGGTCATTGGGTATGGGGGAAGGATGACAGAAGGAACGGATGTACCAATCACATAATCATCCTATAATGTTCCCACTGCTGGGAAACAGGCCTCCTCTCTTCGAGAGGGACTGGTCTATAATCTACCACGCGGGCCCAGCACGAGCTTGTAGATGTCACATGTCTTCGAATTTTTGGTTAGGTTCTACATGCAGGCTTCCTCACAATGTTTTCCTTCATTGTTTTGAGAGCAGTGGTGATGAAATTAAATTTACACAAAGTAAAGCGCCTGCCTGGGTTCGAAATCAGCCAACAGCCGGAACGATGGAATGGATTAGAACGATGTACCAATCGTTTAGAATGAACTGCGGCAACAATAGATGGAAGTTCTTACTGGTGTTACAGTTCTATATGCGCATTAGGAGAACGAAATAAAACATAAAAAAACCTTCCTATTGGTCAAACACTTCAGGTGTTTCAATGAAGAATTAGTTTGGAACACTACCATGGAATACACCAATAGATAGATAAACAGAGTTCGCCTGAATTCTCACCAAAACACGTGTAACATGAGACCTAAATAAATCGGGCATAGTACAATTAAGATGAGGCACAATAATGCATCTAAGACGCATTTTTATTATTTGGATTATTAGGATTAAGAAAATCGTATCTATAAAGAGGTAAAACTGCACATTTCGAGTGACTTCAAGTTTTGGAAGGAAAAGTTAGATTTTAATGTTAAAATCAATGGAGGATAGAAAGTGAAAAAAGTTCACCGATATTCATAGTTTCTCACAGCTACACGTTGGACTCTGGACCTGAATGAATTACAGCGGCCGAGCAAAAAACTAAATAAGATTAGGTACAGTAAGTCATCTCAGATGAAAGGTATTATGATGATCCACACGCTCGCGTGCCACCCATCACAATATCCGGAATCGGGCACGAGCGTAGCAGTAAACATAAACAGTGTTTTCACGCGCCGCGCAGACGAAGTTATCGTTCGCGTCCGGGTCAGCGGGCCTCGAGCACTTATCGGTCGGATAGGCGATGTGCACACTGCTAGTACTGGGAGCCGATAGAGCGCGACTGCGATCTACCACAAATGTGTTTGCCCACGTTGATGCGATCGGCGCCTATAAGAGCATCAAGCTGTGATTGCTGTATTTGGTACAGTGCTTCTAGTTAATGTTATCTGGTTATATTGTTAGGCAGAAGTGGTTGTTAATAACTGACAGTGAATTGAACAATGCTGAGTAAACAGAGGCTGAGTATGATGCAACTTATACCAGTTTCTCATCATCTTTCTGTAGAGCTGCGGCCTAGATCTGTTTGCGTCTGAAACTATTATTGCCTTTTTATAATCACAATTTGACCCTATATTCATCCACCATGATAATGATGGCTGCTTAATACTTTAGTAGGACTTTTAATTAAGTTGCAATTCGACGTGCGAAAAGTATGGATTGAACTGTGACCACAACCTAACTTATTTGTACTCGCATCTATAATTCGACTAAAGTTTAGTTGATAACGTTTTGCGCGCTACTTAAGTAGACGTTTGTGAAAAGGACCAGACTGCAACAGACCACAGGGCTGAGTATTTTGGCGATCGGCAAAGTTCAACGACGATAACTTGATAGGTTAACTATTTTAAGATCGGTTATCGTGAAGCTCTATTTTCTCAATGGGCGAGATTCCTCTGCCAAATATAGAATATATATCAGCAGCTTATCGCCTTGGGTACGACTTGTAGACGTGTGTGAGTAGGTAGAAAGGTCTTTAGTAGCTACAATAAATATTTATATAAACATTGGTAAAATCAACACTAACTGCGCGTGATTTGGAGTCTTTGGACATACGACTTTGATAAGAGTCAATATTATTGATGACAGATCAGTCACCACCTTGTATGGGTGTAAAATTACCGAAAAGTTAAGAAGAATGTATAAAACGTAGTATATTTCCAGCCGGACTTCCTCAGAAAAATTAAATTTATATATTTTCCAAAACAAACAGTTATTTTAGAATTAGGAATTACTTCATTCTGGGACCTTTTCGTTCTTATTTAATTAATTCATCTTTTTCGTCACAGTGATTTCTTATAGCCTTTGGGCACCGGTAACTATGGTCCATCAGTAAGCTTCCAAACTGTGCCGAATTATATTTTTTTATTGAATAGAATTGCACAAAACGCGTTGCCTGACAGACAGATCTCCCCAATTTTAAAAGCCAAAAGAGTTTGTTGCATAAAAGGTTATAAGTGAACAGGTGGATGCTCCTATCTCGTCAACATCTCAGTTCCTAAACGACACCCACTGAAAGATATGACATATTTGTCATTCATAAATGTTAATTTCGGCAGTTTAAATTCTATGTCTGTAAAAATTCGCTTATCTTGAAGTACAATCTTAATCTTTTTATTCACTTGTGACCCCCCGGCACTTCGTTCTGTGAATGCTGCGTACTCTATGACATACTAACTACTAATTTCTATCTGATTGGAATGTCTAAGTTACAAGATAATGTCCGAAGGTTGCAGCGTCTTCCTGATATAACACAGAACACAGGAATATGTTCTACGTATTGGCAGTACCAAAAACTACCTCCAGTAGTTGTGGTGCTATAGCAAATTTGATGTGAATCCCAAGGGGTATTAATTAAACTATCCTATTACTAGCTCCGCCCCGCGGTTACCCCCCGTATATGAATATCTAGATAAAAACTAACCTATGTCTTAATCCAGGTCACGGTCTATCCATTTGCCAAATTTCATCCGAATCTGTTCATCCGTTTTGGCGTGAAACCGTAACAAACAAACAAACCCACTTTCGCATTTATCATATTAGTTAGGATTCATTAGGGTTTTATCTCTTATTTTAGGGTATATGAAAAATATCTAATAAATATTATACTGAAGCTTATAAATGAATCATAAATACATCAACGATCATAGAAATATGGTAGTGTTATGTTCATCTCTAGCATAAGGATCGAAGAGAATCTAAAAGCTGAGCAAACTAAGCTTATTTGCTAACTCCATAAATGTAACCATAAATATTAATGTATGTAGGCACAACAATCTTAGAACATTACCGCTGTCTTAGACCAAGGCCTTATCAACAAAATAATTAAATATCATCTCTCATCATTATGAGTAGTCATCCGAGTAATGAATTACTCATTTTCAAGTTATTAAACTCATGCGCAGTTTTATGAGCAAGATCATCTACATTTAGCTTATTCGAGTTTTTTTTTTAGCTTATTAGCGATTATTGAACAGGATTCTGATATTTTTCTTTTCTATACAAATAAATAAATAAAGCGTCTGTTTGTGTAATATTAAAATAAACGCTATTTACTAAATGCATAGGAAAGTATATACGGCATATAAAAAATATAAAAAATTGTCTATTTGTTCCGGCTAATCTCCGAAACGGCTGGACCGATTTTGATGGGACTTTCACTGGCAGATCTTATAAGGAGTAACAGAGGCTACTTAAATGTTTTTTTTTTAATTTTGGTGCAATGCCGCGAGCAGTGGCTAGTCTCAAATAATTTATTTTAAAACGTAATAGACGGAATCGATTTATTGTTTAAGCTCATTTGTTGAGTGACGGCACCCTGTGGCTCCTACACCTCAACGCTTTTCTAAAACATGGCAGCATTCACAAATAGAACCATGATAGTAGTTGTAGTAAATAGATTGATTGACTAGAACGTATGTAGGTATTTACCTAACAGTTATGTAGGGGCAACCTCTCGCGATAAGTTATCGGTCAAAGTGCGCAGACTTTGTGTGGCTCACATTACTTGTGTACGTGAGACGGACCAAGATGTATTTCGCTGGATATGGCGCGGTCAACTGCGGTTTCTCGCATCAAAACTCACACTTTCTTCTCGTATTCGTACGTACTTTTATAAGAAACTAGCTGCCCGCCCCGGCTTCGCTCGAGTAGCACTAAGTACTTATCTACGGCGCACCTACCTGCCTACCCTACCTACCCTACCTACCCTACCTACCCTACCTACCCTACCTACCCTACCTACCCTACCTACCCTACCTACCCTACCTACCCTACCTACCCTACCTACCCTTCCTACCCTACCTACCCTACCTACCCTACCTACCCTACCTACCCTACCTACCCTACCTACCCTACCTACCCTACCTACCCTACCTACCCTACCTACCCTACCTACCCTACCTACCCTACCTACCCTACCTACCCTACCTACCCTACCTACCCTACCTACCCTACCTACCCTACCTACCCTACCTACCCTACCTACCCTACCTACCCTACCTACCCTACCTACCCTACCTACCCTACCTACCCTACCTACCCTACCTACCCTACCTACCCTACCTACCCTACCTACCCTACCTACCCTACCTACCCTACCTACCCTACCTACCCTACCTACCCTACCTACCCTACCTACCCTACCTACCCTACCTACCCTACCTACCCTACCTACCCTACCTACCCTACCTACCCTACCTACCCTACCTACCCTACCTACCCTACCTACCCTACCTACCCTACCTACCCTACCTACCCTACCTACCCTACCTACCCTACCTACCCTACCTACCCTACCTACCCTACCTACCCTACCTACCCTACCTACCCTACCTACCCTACCTACCCTACCTACCCTACCTACCCTACCTACCCTACCTACCCTACCTACCCTACCTACCCTACCTACCCTACCTACCCTACCTACCCTACCTACCCTACTAAAAAGTATCCTATGTCCGTCTCCTGGTTCTAAGCTACCTCCCCACCAATTTTCAGCCAAATCGGTTCAGCCGTTCTTGAGTTATAAGTGGTGTAACTAACACGACTCTTTTATATATATAGATAGAAGCTCACATCGTGGAAAAAATGTTTGCTAGTCAGCACGATGATAGTTAGCTCGTACTACCCAAGATGCATCGGTACATAACGGTATGTTTAAAGTTCACGTCACGAGAAGCTATAAATTTTGTAAATAAGGAACTTCTACTAAGTTACTTAGCGACAATTCAATCAACAAGAAATAATCCCAAATTCAATCAATTCAAAGTTACAAGTATGCTGCTTTCAGTTGATTGAACTTGGGATTATTTGTTTCGGTACGTAATTTAGTAGAAGTTCTTTGTTTACAAAATTTATAGCGTCTCGTGACGGGGACTTTAGGTAATTATGCACCTTTTACCTAAAAAGTATAATACCTATAGGTACACGATGTACCGACGATATGAAAAAAAGAAGTGGAAGGTATTATAATTACATTTTTGGGATTGGAATAGCAGTGAACGCTACTCAAGCTTAAAGGCCTAGCTCGCATTGCGATTAAAAATTGCGAAAAATCTTTATAGCAATTCTGTAACACCTGGTATTTTATGTATCTACACGCCCTGGTGATTTAAAATTCGCGATCGTTGCAATGCCGTAGGTACACTGAATATAAACAGCGCGAATAAAAATCTCGCCAATGAAATTCGCTGTGCGGGCTAGGCTAGATTTCGAGACTTCAAGTTTCTTGATCGTTCCATTCATAAGTAGATGAAGATTAGCTTTAATATGCTTTACGACACATGAATGCTCACATAAGGACCACTGCTAAAGTTAAAATTAAGATGTTATTTATTACTTTGTAGTTTCCCCGTGACGTGGGAAAAATACGAAGTACCGCTTCTATCACAAAGAATTTCAAGACTTCATTTCTATTAATAACATTATCCTGTACACACCTATGTTTGCAGTATATATTTAAATGCCTTTAAAATTGTTCCTGTAATGTGACTTTTGTTACTAACCACAAGTTTTTCACATAACAATGATAGGAAAATGAATAATATATAGAGCGGCAATATTTGTGTATTCCCTTATCAAAAATGGTTTGCGAAAATAAACGAGCGAGGGTGTAGCATCTGACATCATGGCTGACGTATATATAATATAAACAATATTCATCATCGTCATCATCATCATTAAAATCCTGTTTACAACCTCACGGAAAATGGGTTGATACCATCTGACGGCCAATTCTAGCACCACGCGCGCTCATTGGTCAAATCAAATAGCGCGCGCTTCCCCGGCTTCCTGTTACACACTTCCGTCTCTTTTCACGAAATCACTCCCGCGGGTTGCAGGAAAGCGAGAGGAAAGCTTTTACACCTCAAAAATTTTGATGTAATTATGATTTTGTATGGTGTAATAATAACTGAACTGAAGCTTTTGAAGAGAGAACTTTTTGCTGTCATGGTTCGAGTAGAAAATCATTTTTAATTAAATAAGTAACAAGACTTTCTTCTGACGCAGGTATTTTTTTTATAAATTCTTTTGAAAATCCGAAATCTTTTACGATCAAAGATAACTTTAATCCAAATCTATATATACACTAATGAAGTTGAAGAGTTTGTTTGAAGAGTTTGTTCGCGCTTATCTCTGGAACTACCAGTCGGACGGTTTTTTTTTTTTGCACTTAATAGCCCAATTCTTGAGGAAAGCTATAGATAATTTAACATCACGCTAGGAGACAAGAAAAAGAAAAAAAAGTCATAAAGAACACTACGCAAAAACGAAGTAATAGCACGGGCAGGCAATGCGATGCGACGGGGGAACAAGAAGTTTCAGGCAGACGAAGTTTCGGGCACATGCTAGTTAATAAAACAAACGAACAATAATCAGTTAATCCCGAACCATACACTATTAATGAACGGGCCCGCCTTAATACACAGTACCAAAGCAGACACTGAAAACTATTTATGCAAACTTTACGGGTTTTACATGTTTCGACGATTCAACCTTTTAATTGGTGGACATTGAATTATTTGCGTCACTGCGTAAAACCGGGGCCTGGTGTCGATTGGCAGAAAATTTTCAATTATCTCTCCAAAACTCTATGAGCCGACTGGCGGGCCCGGTTGGGTACAATTATGATGCTCTGGTGACAAAATGGGCAGTCGCGGAAAAGGACGCGTAACTATTCAGATTAGTAATTTTAACCGAATGAGTTATGTCTGTGAATAAAGTGTTGCTGTTATTGTTTCTCTAATAGAGCTGCAGGGAATGTAGACATAGGCAATGTGTTTGTACAGTGGTTGAAATTATTCAACTTGAACAGAAATGAGTTTTTTTGTAGATTATTATGATTTTAATTCCCGAGAAATTAGGCTCCACTGTACTTTATGCCCGCGCGTGAGAAGCTTCCAATTTGGACTTGGGGCATCTCGACAGTTTAGATATTAGATTCGTCTTAGGTTCCTATAAGCCCTGCAGACAGAAATAGGAGCCCCGGCAAGCGGGGCTCTATCGACTACGCCTTATTATTATTGCTTGGAAACAACAAAAGACCCGCCACGTTATCTTCCTCACCCTTAATAGTCCCACTATCACACGAATCCCGAAGGAGACATTCGCGATTTTTTTCTCGGCATCAATGGGTTTGCTGGCTGGGGTTTTCAAAAATACACTAAGAAGAGAAGGTATACTTTACTCAAAAAAAAAATAGCCGGATAATAAAGTAGGAACAGTGCTTTCAGAAATTATTTAAAATCTCTATTAATTACAACCTCCTTATCCCATGTTATCTTCAGTACTAACATCGCTAACTCTAATTCTGCCATCAACCTTCAAACCCTTTCTGTAACCACATTAAGTTCCCACGTACTAGTACACATACATACATTCACCTCGAGATACACCCACTGGCACATCAATTCGCCCTAGCTCTGCGTCTTTATCGGCCAAACATCAGACACAGCCGCGTTAGTCACCTCTCCGTGATAAACCCTGAGGCCGTTACACGTAAAACAATGCCACTTTATCATCACGTTTATCAAGCAGTTATCACTATGCGCCATTCGCATCAAACTGCTTACCTCTTCACTAAGAACGTGTCTAAGGTACTGTTGGGTGCTGTGGTACTGTTCTAGAAGGGTGATTCATTTGTTTATTGCTTTCATCTTGTTTACGAGAGACATAGTCTAACAAAGAAGAAAGTATCAAACTTTAACCCTGCTGCTAGTGATATTTTTTATTTACCTTGTTAGGACTGCAACATCTTTTTCCGATCTTTGTCGATATTGATCTTTAGTTCATACTAATGACAGAACATACAGTAATCAGTAATGACAGATTTCTATAATTTACTGATCGTTACTGCTTAAAATTAAGACTTTTGTATCTTTACTAATAATGAAGCAAAGACCTCATAACTTTGCAGAGTAGACCCTTCCTTAAGGAAGTAGCTATCACAGGTAAAATTAGCTATTTATATGCCCAGTTTAGTAACAAAAAAAGTTACCATTGGTAACCAAAAAGATTTATTTTTGTTTATAGGCAAAGCACTTGCAGTATCTGAAAAGTTACTAATACTTGGTAGTATTAGTAACTTTTCAGATACTTCAAGTGCTTTTCGTATCAATTAGTCTAAGCTATAAAACTGACATTTTCATCGGACATTAAAGTGTCATCTGGAGGTCACTGGTGGAGGCTATTATAACGATCACATTGTCATAATATTGTTGTTTACATCTGCTTAAATCTGAAACGATAAAATAATACACAAAATAAAACGATAAAATAATACATAACATAAAACGATAAAATAATACATTAATTAATACTTATTATTAAATTATATAAAAATACAATTTGCGCTTGTAAAGTTCCCGATTTTACTGCATGCCCGAACTAAGTTGAGTAATATCATGTTCCATTCCCAATTAACCTTAATGAAAGACTAAGTAAATTAACATTTATATTATATTATTGAAATAATATAAATGATTTACAAAATGAATTTACATTTTAGTAATCAATGTTGACTTGAAGTCCAAGACTAAATCTTATCGACCAAGTTGAACTTATTAGTACAAATTTAAGTCAGTGCTAACAAATTGACTAAATTGGCAATAGATGATATATACATTTAACGCGTAAACGAACAGCTAGAAATTTTGTCAATGTTGTTATTGTGAATAGAGGTGTTCTAAAAATGACCCATATTTGAAAGAAACGCGTTGAATAAGAAACGCGTCTTTAGAAACTCGGAAACCGAAAACTACACGATGGAGCCCGAACAATCCCTGTTTACGAAAGCATTTGACCTCTATACGTATTGTTGTGGCAGATGCCACAAGCGGAAGCTGTTTTTTCTATGATTGCCTTAAGTCAGTTCTATGGCCTTGTAATAAGGTCGGTTGCATCCCCGCATTGTAAAGGATGTTGACAAATGAATGATGACAATTATATTGTGTGCTTGCCTTTGTGGTGGTGACGACTATATTATACTGTGGTGAGACCGTTGGATGTAGAATTGTTCCGTGTGCATGTTTTGCTAAATTATTATTCACTGTAGCTCTAATTGTTTTGTAAGACTTGTTATTATCTTATTTTTGTATGATTATTTATTTCGATAATAAGTTCTACGAATCATGTAACGGGCCGATTTAATTTAAAACAATTTCGAGGAACTCCATTTCTGAACTCTGGAAACGCCAATTACAATAATTTGCTGTTTTCAGAGTGTTTCATGGAAACGTATTTTTTATTATTTTTCTACATATGAGGTATTATTAAAAAAATATTGTGTCTCTCGAATCTTATATCTCACAAGCATCTCGAAACAAAACACTTCTGCGCAGGACACTTAGGAAGACTTTCTCTCTTTCCTTAGCTTTTAAAATACGTAATAAACAAAACAACATCACTAGCCCGTTCGCATCCAGCGGCACCCCAACACGTTTTTTATTCAAATAAAAATTATAAATTCCCCACAAGCACACCACAGTCCTGACAATGTGCACACGAAACTAGCAAAATAATGCGATTTCGCGCATCGAGACACACTAATATCGACTAAGCTTAACAATCGACTATTCAGTGTACCGTGTCCCATCACTATTGTGCACAACTTTTGTTTAGTCGAATTGTTATAATCGCTTGAATAGAGTTGTCATACACTTGAAGATGTTTTTTCATTACATTTTTTTGTGTTAACTTATAAAGGGTAGGTCCCTGACTTTTGTATAAATAAACACGAGTGTTTTATTCCGATTATTTCGAGTGGGCGAATGAAATGTCGATGTCGAGTTGTTGTTTCAGTCAATGAGTGTTGTTTTGTTATTCTATTATTGTTTATTTTTAGTATACTAACCTTTTGTATTTTTTTTTGTTTTGTTCATCTATTTTTATGTTTCATTCATCTAATATTCTGTGTTTGGTAGTCGGGCAAATAAATGTTTTGAGTTTAATTGTTTAGTTTAAGCCCTGGTTGATAAACAATACTTATTATAATACATTTGCAAATTGTGCTCGCTTCAAGCTGACTACAGCTTGATGAGAGGACAATTTGTAAATGTAATGTGTAATGTATGTATTTGTGTGTATGTGTGTGTGTATGTGTGTGTGTATGTGTGTGTGTGTGTGTGTGTGTGTGTTGTTGTGTGTGTGTGTTGTTGTGTGTATGTGTGTATTTTTTATTTGTAGAATGTAGTAGTTTAATTAGAGTACAAGTAACCCAACTACTACCTACTCTCTATACTACTACATACCCTGCAATTGATTAAGTAGAGAGCTTTGATTTAATGTTTTACCTTGATTAGCAATTATTTATACAGGCTGGCAGGGACATCTACGCGAAAACTGTTACCATGGATTCAGTAGGTACATGATTCTGAACACCCCTGCATTGACATTTCATTTTTTTTTAATCTACTGCTTCATAGAAAAGTGCAATACCTACGCGGTCAAAACGTATGGAAAAGCAGATTAAAAAAAAAAAAAAACTGATGAAATATTTCAACGCAGGGGGTTCAGAATCATGTACTGAATCCATGGTAACAATTTTCGCGTCGATGCCACTGCCACCCTGTATTATATATTTATATATATTTTTTATTCATACAATATTCTAATAAAGTTTATATGAGAAACTTAGGTAAGTTTCTCCTTAATAGGTATACCGAATGCCTCCGAGTAGGTGTCCTACTTTTATACGTCAATGGAATATGGAATCATAGAAACTTATAATATTATGTTTAAAATATAAGGAAACAAAACAAGTTCTATAAATAAATACTTCCCGGATATTAGAACGCCACCTCTGCTCACACGTTGTAGTTTAACTTTTTATACTCTGTAATATTCATGTCTCAGGCGCGATAATTACTACACAAACTTACCTTTCGTCCCTCGGATATCACAGTCGAAAAAAATATTTATTTCCTATTTCACATGAGAAACCGCGGCGTGCGCGACACGTAGCCGGCAACCCGCTGGTTGGTATTGTGCAACCGGGGTTGCCCAACCTTTGTCCACTCGCCGCGGGGACCGGCCGGGTGTTTATTTGCAAACAAACACGACACACCGCCCGCTGCGCCCCGCACTACGCCGATTTGTTACGATTTCTGTAATACGATAGTTTTGAATTTTAGTCGATTCTCGTTTCTGAAGTAAGGGTGTGTGAACCGCGTGAATAAACTACCCCTTTTAACATCGCGCTGCAGCAGGCAGGGATTTGGACATGTAGTCTAATCTTTACAGACCGTGCACCGAGTCCGGCCCTCTAAAGTTTTTATGAATGAGTATTTTATGCAGGTAGGTACCTATTTAATTACAGTTTTAGGCAAGTTGGTGAAAAATTATCATCTTGGTTTTCTTTTGTAAAAATATAAATACATATCATGTAATTAATTGTAATGAGTTGTTTATATAATCTAATTATCTCGAGATTCAACATAGCTTGTTAAAACTGCTTAAAATCCTGCTCGAAGGAAACGGAGCATGACGACGCGTCCACAATACAGTTACTTAAATAAACAAATAAAACATTGATTTTATTGACTTACAACATAATATATCTATCAAATAACGTTACTATAATATAATGCCATTAAAACTCTAAAACTCGGACAATCCACTCCGACATGTCACCGTTTGATTTATTATAATTTTTTGTCGAAATCAAATAAAAATCTCGTTCCATTAGTTAGGTTCTAAAATCGTTATTAGGCATATACTTAATAAAATTCCCACGGCGCTTTTATCGTGCAATAAACTCGAAAACGGTAGGCAACCGACCGACGAATAAAAACCGATATATAGATAATTTTAATAGACACTGTAAAATCGAAATGACAAATCCGAATCGAACATCGAATAGTATCGATACGTTATAAAACGATATCTTAGTCGATATTATAAAATTTGTTTTTCGAATGTTGATTGACATTGGGATGTTATAGTGTACCGAAGAAATTTTTTAATTTGCCTTTATGCGTCTGTGTCAACTTAACGGGTAAGTGTGCTACCGAAAAATATGAGAATGTGTTGCCTCAAGTACCAAGTAAATATTTATGTCAATAAACAGAGTACTTAGTTAATCTAAACTGACAACATTTTAGTTAGTCGTGTTTGGCTAAAAGTCTTGTGGAACTGGCAATCTTAGTCTTAACTCTAGAACCTGACTTTTATCTGTTACACCTTAAACAATCATGATTGCATGAATGAATGAATGACCAATTTTATTTCTGTAAGTAAGTTTGTTCAAACCTACTTTCAGGACAATCATATTTTAAAAACTAGATAAGAATGGCGTTTCCTATGTGACCACTCTAAAAAGAAAGGCCGAAACAAACTCCAGACATAGGGTCAGATTATGTTCTTCACATACCTAATCTGACCAACATTATGTCTGGAGTTTGAGAGATTGGTGAAAGAGATTGGTGTCTGAAATGGTCTTTTGAGTCAAGTC
Source organism: Agrochola circellaris (assembly GCA_914767755.1). Taxonomy (NCBI): domain Eukaryota; kingdom Metazoa; phylum Arthropoda; class Insecta; order Lepidoptera; family Noctuidae; genus Agrochola; species Agrochola circellaris. The sequence goes on from OU611840.1 coordinate 5,703,783, forward strand.
CTGTTTCTGTGCGGACGTGACACAGACTGAATTTATAATACCAATTTGCAATACGTTTGCACTTACCACCAGGTGAGATGCAGGCCAAGAGCTGTCCCGTCGAGGCTAAAAAAAAAACCATGCTTAAAGGTACCATTCCGAACCCGACCGCAGGCAGCAACTGCAGGCGACGTGTCGCCGCGACACGACTGGTTTCTATGAAATACCTTCCGTAGCGACACGTCGTTGGCAGCTACGGGCGAGCGACAGGCGACACGTGCAGCCCGACCAGTAGTGCTGCCAACGCTCGAACGATAACATGTTTTTCTATCTACCGAGGGAATACGGGCTGCTGCCGCCTGCGGTCGGGTTCGGAATCATGACTGCAGCGACATGACGCCGCGACACGTCGCCTGCAGTTGCCGCCTGTCGGTCGGGTACAGAATGGTACCTTTAAACAAATTCCATTTTCAATCATAAAACCAAAATCTATGCAACGGCTATTATCACAGTTTAAGTAAGTCGAAACCCTCTCTACGATAACAAGATCGGCTAACTCCGCTGAAGCCACACTTAAAAGTTTCTTCTTTATTACTTTTATTGGTGGGCGAAGTAAACAAATTAAACTCGAGTGTATTTTATATTCGTGTTAATTGAAAACATTTCGGTGACAGCTATCAAGAAGTTTATAAAAATTTATGTTATTTTCGAATAGTTTCGATGAGATTTTGTCATTCCGCCGCTGTGTATAGAAGACTTGTGTTTTCCGTCACTTTTATTATTTGTTTAGTAGCCGTTGCCCCGTTATTTAATGTACCAAGAAAATAAATATCTTATGTGCTAGTCCAGCACCCTAAGAACCCTAAAAAAGATTTTGAAGAAAATTGTTAATCCATCCATTGCTTTATATGTTTGAAAAGTTTGTCTGCTCAACAACGTAAATAACGCAATGTATCTTTTTGCACTGTCTAAATGAAGTGTGTTACGAATTTACACCAGCCATTGATGCTAGATTAAGAAAGAGACGTCTTCATTTTCTTATTTATTATAGGTACGTATCTGAAGTGAGTGCCCATGTAGGTTTTATGAAATAAATACATATTTTGAATTCAATTGAATTGAGTCGAGATCTCATCTCTACTGTGACATTTTTCGATGGTTCGCCATTAAACATTTTCTAACCTTATTAGGTAACGGTTAGGTATAAGGTTTGTTTTTATAGGTATATGATTAAATAGACCATGTTTTAGCCCAGAACAGGCTAGCTCGCCTTCTGCATAGATATTCATAACCATTCGACAGGCTTTCGAGTCGAAAATGACACATTTTCGGTTACCTGATTTTCCTAGTCCGCGACAGCAAACAGCCGTCGGAAGAATAGCGGTCGTCTATTTGTTGAAAATTTTTTCGGGTTTTGGATTTGTGAACATCGTTTAGAATTTCGATAACATTGATTGACGTTCGATTCGGCACGGAAAAGATTCGAATGTTTGTAAATAGAGCTATGTGGATGCTGGTTTTCAAAATGGGTACCAATTTTATCTGTAACTGAATAAAATGATCTATTTGTTATTAAACAAGTATTGACTTTGTATAAATTGAATATCGACCTAAATTCTTCCCCAAGATCGCTTGTTATTCGTTGAGTTTGATCTACACGTGTTCAAATTTTATCCGAACGAGGAAAGTAAAATATTATTTCGTATAAGGTAAAGTTTACGGAAATACGAATCTAAAATTAAAACAAAACTGTGTCGTAATAATATGAACATGATAAATCAATGTGGAGCGAGTGTCAAGCAATATTCTATTCACGTCAGAGCGGCTTCAGCTTATGTCCACCATATTTGGACCTCTAATCGTCCCAACTCACACGTAACTTGACGTCTCGAGATAAATTTTAGACAAGCGATAGTCGCGCGCCCGTCCCGAGATTGTTTCAAGACGCTCGATCATTCCGTGTGAAAATACTAGAGATGTGACATTATACATATTACACTTTTTATCTTAACTTAGAATTATTCCAGCGTTGAACCGAGTGCGACTACAAAAAACACAACTTTTTTAGCTTTTAACGTGATATAACCGAGAAAAGGTTTTCTGATATAGTTATGCTCTAACAGACCGTTACTAGTGCATATAATTTGCACTCTTTTTTGCGAGTAAAGTGCAAGGTAACGACACTAAGTTCGTTGACACCGTTCAGAGCCACTTAAAGATCTTTGCGCGGCAGTACCGACCACAATTACCAATTCCTGTGATTGAATAAAGTTTCTCGAAAGCTCGTAGGTACGTTTATCTTATTCAGCAAAAAGTGACTACAGCCGCAATAACAGTTATTACATTTTGAAATGCATCATAAAATAGATTTTCCGAATCATTTGCTGACATCACGCGGAAAAAGCTGCCACGTGCGTGCAAAAAAACTGTACACATTACAAACGGCTATTAAGTAAACTGTCCGAGTGTGTAAACGGGTGTGCTGTTAAATTGCAATGCAGTGTACGCTGTGGTGATGATAGTTTAATTGTAAGTGCAGTGCGCGGTAGTAGTTTTTAGATTGACTCGTTTTGGTTGTTGTTCGGTTCGGTTTGAAGTGGCTTATTAATGGTTGATGGTTGGCGCGTGCTTCAAGTAACAATTTACTCGATATGATGTAGTATATTTGTCGTTGTTAGCCCTGGGGAAGTTTTTTCATAATTTACGATCGCTGCTTTTTAGATTTTCGACACCAGAATACCCGCCATTTTTTATTTCTTTAAAAATAAATTTTTGTTTATCAAATGTATTTTTTAAATGCATGTTTGAATTATTATGAATGAACTAGTTTTTAACGAGAAACAATATGATACTCAGTACCTAATGAATTTTTAAATATAATTATTTTTAAATAAAAAGCATTAAAAAAAAACATCTTAATGGCACTTCTTTAGGTCATGAGCTTAGGTCTTAAAGCTTCGTGCAGACTAGAGCGACGCGACAGCGCGACGCGACACCGGTTATTGTTATACCGTGAAGTTTTCTTAGAAATTGTACCTATTGTTCGTGTCGCGTCGCGCCGTCGCGTCGCGCTGGTCTGCACGAGTCTTAAGGCGTGAAAATAGATTTGCGGACGGATTCACGCGACGTATACGCATGAACATAATTGGTTGAGCCTGTCACAGCTAGCAGCCGGCAGCTCGTTATATCAAGAAGGAAAAAGGGTTAATATTGAAACGTGTAACACCATATTACGTAGGTTTACCGCCATATTACGTCTCCCAGTTCCCTATTATGAAATACTTTGGGAAACAGGAAACATAATCCAGTTAACGTGATCGATGTGTTCGAATACAATTAATTATAATATTATTCAAAATATTTTGTGTTTTATGTTAATTTTACGTTTTCTACCAACCAACAACGTGGCATTAGGTAATAATTTGTGTAAATATATTGTTCTAATTTTGATTCATTAATGAATATACCCCACGGGTTTTCTGTGCAACTTAGTGCCTATCTATGATAACAAATTGTACTGAGATTAGAAATGAATTTGTTTAATTTAATCTGTAACATTAATTCTGCTTCGTTGGTCTAGTGGTCGCAAGCGCTACTGGTCCTGGGTACGATTCCCGGGTCGGGCAAAGTGTTATTGGGATTTTTCATCTGAATTTCTCAGTAGCAGCCCGGAGTCTGGGTTTTTTCCCTAGTTGATGGCAATAGGGTCGCCCCCTATTACATGGGACTCCTCCGCCTAACCCTTCAGCCGTGATGTTATGTATAACATTAATTGACTTGCAACATTTGAACTGAGCACTAATTTAATACTAACAAGTAAAGCTCAATAAAAGCTTATAAAACAGTCTCCGACCAGGAGTCCTCAAGTTTTTTAATTAAGGGTTAAGTTGAAGCTAAAGTATTCAAAAACTTATTTAGGTTAAAGCTGTATTATCCTTTACCAATGTTATATTCTTTAGGAAACTGCGGTTGAATAGGTATAGAATATTCCACCAAGTGATATTATAATTCCGATATTCGATATCTTCATATAAAAAGTGTCGTGGTTATATTCCTTTTAAATCCTGTCTTTAAAAATGTGCTAACAACTGCCGAAAATTCCACATAACAAATTAATTCATTATAACTAGTTAAAAACTGCGGATTTTTTCTTTCTTTAGTTCTTCAAATCTCTGTAGAGTCTGAAATTTTCAACACAACAGAATGACAAATAAAATAATTATAAAAGGATTCGCTGACGACTTTCTTTTAAAACTCGACAAAAATAAACTAACAACGAAATATCTTTATTTTTGTGCATCACATTTTTACACATAATGATCGTTTGTGTTCGTATGATGTGTCTTTAAAATAAATAGTGGGTACGAGACAAGCATCTTGGTACGTGTTGCGATAACTTTTGACATTTGCACGGACACAGTAATACGAGACTTATTAGATATAATTCGTATGCGATGACATGGGACGTTGTGTTGCGAAAGTGCGACTATTTTGACCCATACTTCGTGCTTGGGTGAAGATATTATTTTTCTTAGGTGAGTTAGGGATGGGCTTAACAAATATTTGTCTTTGAAACTCAAACTCAAGGCGTCAAGTTTCAATTAAACCAATTACAGGTACTTTTGAATTGTCGAAGAGTCGTTCAGTCGAAATGATGAGCGAGCAGCCATTCTGAAGCGTAGCAGGTTTCTATGGAGGAAAACAGGCAAGTTACGCTATGAACACTCTTTTAAATTAAAAGAAGTTTCTTCAAAATTACGATGTGCCAACTATTTACTTTACTTTTCGTATTTGCGACTGGGTGGAATGTTTAACAGATTTCAGTTGTTTTTTTTATTGTTATCTTTCATCTAATTAATCCCAAACCCAAGTCAAAATTTTCTTTCAATTGGCTACCTTCAAACAATTTTATTGTGACAAATTGTTTTATCTATCCTAGATATCCGTAGTATTCAAATAATCGATCGAGTTCTTCTCCAATTTTACATTTGATAAATAAATTCTTAGTAGCAAAGGATGTCTGCTAGACTCAGGTAAATCTGTGTGCCATCAATCCCTTCTAATTTAGCTATACGCGTCTGAAGTTATGAGCTTAAAAATAAATTCGTCGGCCGACGCCCTTACTATGTGAACTAGTGATGCTAACGTCTCGAAATAAAATGTCATAAAAATATTACATGTTTTTTTTCGTTTAGCGTTGTAAGTGTACCAAATGTTTTACCAAGTCCTTTTGTTATATATGGGTATTATTTAAAAAGGCCTGCTTCTGACTTTGAATTACCAAAACGGTAAGTTTCTGATGAGATAAAGGCTTTTCCTTAAAGACTGGGTAGGTAAATCACATATTTTGTAATCACGAGAAATCAAGAATTTAAAGTATAAGGCAAAGTACGAGTACGTTGTCAAAACATTGATTAATTAGTGGCGGAGCTTCTCCACGTTTCTCCAGACGCTCGCAGGTAGCTTCTAACCAATTGAACTCGGATTCAAACTTCAAGCGCCATCCCAACTAGTTCAATGAGCCGTTAACATTTTTCAAAGTCAAGCGATGAACCGAGTTCCAGCGGTAGGGTCGCGTCGCCGTCGCGGGCGATTGACGCGCGACACCGCGACGGCTGCTGCGCGACCGACGCGCGGGGCTAATTAACGACACCGCCATCTATCGGCGACGCCCTATCAATCTCGAAGCGACAGTTTTGTTGCACATTTGTCGCCGCGGTATTTGGGACGAGTGCTTGTGTATTTATTTAGTGTGTGTAGAAGTTCAAGTGGCACATCAGTGGTTGAGCTTGGGAGTCAAATGGTGGTTAATTCTTTTGTTGGTTTGCTTTCATGTAATGATGTTATTTAGTGCAATCGGTATGATTGTGAAATGTAGTTTCTTTTGTATAAATATTTCTTTATCTGGCTGCCCGTCCCAGCCTTCTTCCTCGCTTTGGCAAAAGCCTGTGACCCTACCTAGATGGAGTTTTGTCAATTTTTTTTATAAATTAATTCGTCAGTCTAAGAAATCATGGCGTCCCTTTAGTTATTTTTGAAGTTTTACTAATGTTAGGGAAAACAATGAACGTGACCCACAAGACAATGACCAACACACAAAAAAAAAAAGTTTTTTTTACAAAAGTCTAAACAAAAAAATTTAAGAAAATTTTGCTCCACTGATATCCTCTCACCCAGAGCTTTGAACTCTGCTCACTTTTCTTTGAAACTACTTTGATGGTCCTTAACGACGATAAAAAACGTTGATCACATATCATATTTATGTCCTAGACACTCAAATTGCTTGCCATTACGGAGGTCTGCTGGCATTTTAAGGTATGTCATAAGTTGACAGGTGTTGAAAACTGGACTTACCCTTAAAGTTTAAGGGAATGTCGAATTCGTAATGAGATATCTATCTACTACCTTCTTCTACAGTTTCTAAGGGAGCTAGAAGTAGGTTTATGTTTGTGACATCGTTTGTCTGAAATAAGCTTTATTTCATCTAGATAATTTGGTGGCTCGTGGCTAAGTAATAACAGGTGCACGGGTCCATCAGGTTAAGCTATGTATGGGTTGGTCCGTGGATGGATGACCATCTTTACATACCGAGACTCCTCTGTGCCGCGGCAAGCACGTCAAGCTCTTGGTCCCGGCTGTCATTCGTGGATCTTTGACAGTCGTTAAGGGTCGTCAGAAGCCCGAAAGACAACGTGTCTTACGAAGGGGTATTGTATTACCTAGTTGCTGGGCAGTCGGTCAATGTAAAAAACTGGTAGTCAGCTGCATCCAGTTAGACTTGGAGCTGACTCCAACTAGTTGGGAAAAGGCTAGGCAGATTGATTAGATTTAGGTATACTACCCGTACTACGCTAAGCTTAATTTGTTACAGGAGTTTCTTATTTCATGACATCAGTGACCCTCTCATACATAATATTCTTTAATTTGTATAACTATGTAATGAATCTTGTTTATAAAAAAAAGAGTGTTTTTTTTTATAAACAACATTCATTAGTTATCTGCCATTATTTATCCTCAATAATGGCAGATAAAATTGTATATAATTTGATGGTTTTTAATTTAATCCAAGGCATTTAATTCTTTAGGAAAACAATAATTATTTTTAACTCGGGACGCAGAAAGAGGGGTGTTATAAGTTTGACCGCTATGTGTGTCTGTCTGTGGCATCGTAGCTCTTAAATGGGTGAACCGATTTGAAAGCGGTTTTTTTATTTGAAATCATGTTTTCTAACGATGGTTCTTAGACATGTTTTATTAAAATCGGTTCAGCCGTTTGAACATTATCAGCTCTTTTCTAGTAGATGAATGGATGTGAGCGTCTTCCACAGGTCTGATCGATTTGAAATTTGCGCGCGAAGCCGCGGACTTAAGCTAGTTCCCTAATAAATGCGTTACCACAAAGATACACATTTAGAGTTCACGCCAAAACATCGTATTTCTGCTTACGGTCCAGATGTGACAACTGAGGCGTAACGAATGGGTTTCGGCAGACCGCCAAGGGCTCAAAGGAAACTATCAATATTATACAGTTTTTATAACATCTCTATACTAATTATAGGTAGGTGTATATATAATGTCGGACTTTCGTGAGATCGAGGTGCCGGATGAGTGGTTGAGAGACCCCCAAAAAGCTTATCCTAACGTCACAGGAATAGTTCCCGAGACAACTTGGTGAAACAATCACACCAGACTTGGAAAATTGGAATCCAAATGGAGTACAAGAACAAAATTAGTAAGTAATCACCAAATAACATTAACCCAGATTTACTCAAAAAAGAATTGGCTGCTAGCTGTGCTATCGGTAACACCTTTTTTTTTTTTCGAGGAGGTTATCAAATAACTATATTTTTTTTATTTTTTTTTGAGGAAATTATCAAATAACTTCTCCCGCTCTGTCGGTAACAGCCTGACGTTCGATCCATTTCTCGCATTCCTTTTTCTATTGACATTAACGTCGAGCGAATTGCCGTGTCATATTCGTTTGGCGTAGCATATTATTCACAAATAAAGCTTGCCGCGGTCCATTGTTGTTCACGGCGTGAAGAATCGGCTCGTTTCTAGCGTGCCGAAGACCGGCCAAGTGCCGATAAAGGATTTCGGAAACCAAATATTTAATGCGATGCTTGTTAGGCTAACGCGGCGACCGAAACGGGGGTATTGTGTTGAGGCCCCGTATTCTTTTTGTGCAAGTATTTTGTGAGTTCTTAAGGCTGTGTACAAGTAATTCTGGGTCGTAAGCTTTTGTTTCAGCATAACCGTGCACAATACAAATGAAAATTGTTACACGATCACCGATAAAAAATTGAAAGTGTTCTTTGGGAGTTACAAAGAGAATTACAGATTTAGATTTATGTCGTTTTTATGTAGAAATTCTATGATATGAATAATTTATATTAAAACAGATAATTCGGTTTATTTTATTTTAGCATCGCCGTATTAATTTTAATCATGTTTTAATTAGTACGGGAACTTATTTACTTTTTTCTGTCCATATTTTTCATCATCAGAAAATCACGGAGGCCGACAAGTTTGAGCAATAGTAACATTTCCACTAAAGCCGAGTAGGGTTAAAAGAAATAAGAAAAATAACGCAAATCAATTAGTTCTCTCAGAATTCTAGCGGTTTCTTCTTTGCCCAAAGTACGGTTTCAATAGATTTCAATAAAGCTTTTACAGTTAAAACGAACAAATTTCTAACTAAATCGTATTATTGGTTCAGTACTTCTTGAGTTACATCGTGACCTCGCTCATGTATCGAGTTCCCATATAAAGAAGAGGTCGTGATTGGTTGGTTGTTACAAAAAGGCTTTATGATTGGAAATTTTTGGTATGGGATAATTATATGGGTTCGCTTCACCGACATGCTAATGTTAACAGTGGGTATACAATATGTTAAAAAAAAAAAAAATGAAAATAAACAAAATATTTATATTTAAAATTCACATTTTTAGTATCAAAATTACGCCAAATCCATTAATTTTTTTTTTTTTCAACATTTTGTTACTTATGACTTTTAGACACCCGCTAAACGACGGCCGCCCGCGCCCCATTGAAAAAAAATGTGGTAAATCTTTTTCCTGAAAATTACCAAATAAATAGACCCTCAGTACGATACCTAACAACACCCTTACGAATCCGATAGGGTATTTTTTACATGTTGTAATTGTTGGTCTAGGCCAGCAGACAGTTTTAAGTTTTCATTTCTGTCGTGATGTCGTGTGCCATGACTGACAGCCATTTTATTTAAATCCCTTCAGTACATACATTTTTGTTGATTCGTAGGAATATGTGAATAGTGATGGTGTTACCTAAGTGAATGCCTAATTAGAAACGAGCTGTTGGATAACAGCTCGTTTCTAATTAGGCATTCACTTAGGTGTGGCTTCTGCTGTTAAGAGATTTTGTTAGGGGATATCAGTAGGGGTGCATAACTGAAGTCGGTTCATGATATCGTGACATATTTTAAGTCTAATTTCTGATAATGAATGTTTTGATCGACTGTTGTTAGTGTGTAGTCGCGTCGCGCTTGTCTGCGGGAGTCTTTGTGTTATCGAGAAACAGTCGTGGGCACAACCCCAGTGTAACATTCAAGTCTTTGTGATAAACTTTAAGTATTTACCCCGTACTGAATATCACAGTCGATTCGGAATTATCCTTTGATGATATTTCGCGAAATAATTAATTATTTTATAACTGGGTTGCGCTGCAAAGGGGAAATTCAAGTGAATTGAAGCGGCTCGTCCCAGGAAACAGGAAAATATGGTCTTCGGTATACCATCAGATCTTCTCTTTGACGAACTTTGATCATAGTGGGTGAGTTAGTAGTTATATTAACACCCAGTTGCACAAAGACAAACATTAATGCCCCATTACGTAATGGCTAATGATTTCACGAATATCTTCAAAGAACCATTAAAATCGAGTCTAATGTTGCTTTCTCTCAACAAGTTAATGGAAGATTAGTATTTAATGACAGCTTTAAAAGTTAAAGTTCGTTTCTGCAACTGGCTGTTTGTAAATAGAATCTCTATTGACAAACAGCCAGTTGCAATTGAGAGGTGTACCTCGTTTAGGCTTACGTTCATGAATTCCACAGGTATCCACTACTTACCAAATAAATTAAAAAATGGAACAGAATTTGTAGGATACTATCTGCCAAGTAAGTTAACGAGAACCTCGAAATCGTAGGTGGTGAAACAGGCTCTTAATCTTACAATTTTCAATTGGTTTTTTTAATCGATATGCGACATCTTTATTTTATTTTGCTATCAACGAAATATTTATTTGCTAACTATCCTAACCGTAATAAAAGCTAAACGTCCGCTAACAAGGTGAATACACTGCAAGCTAATACAAACACTAAGTAATTTGTTTAATTTAGCTAATTTACAAGAGAACAAGGCTTACAGTTCACGGTGGTGCACGATTCAACGATAACCGTTACGGTGACGGCTCTGCACTGTGTTACTATGAATTACTTGCCTTTAGTCATTTTCACTGCTAGCACACTCGACTAGATAAAACAAACAGAAAAAATACCGACACAAGTTGAGTACCATCCGTCAGAACTTGTCCGGGGATGTCCGGCTTTTTGCCTCCCTGTACGGACTTTGTCCGGCCATCTGACTCATCCAGACTTTTCGACTGAAACTTTTAGTTCATATTGCAGCGGCCGGCAAAAGAGGCATCGTTCGACTCGGCCACATACCTACGTGTGTCCTGAAAGCAGAAAATTTTAAAAGTTACATGACCGGATTTATTTGCAAGTGTCTGACTATTCGAAACGAATTTTCAAATTTAGAAATGGTAACTAAAAACAACAAATCACACGCATGTTAACTATAGTTTCATTTAGTAAAAGTTAATAATATGGACTAGCTATCTAATTACGCAACACATTTTCGTTGACAATTCCGACTAATCTGTTTCATTTTGACAGGTCAACAACATTCATTGCGATATTTACGTTGTTGAGCAGATTTTTTTTCGAACGTACGAAGCTATGGATTAGCAATCTGTTTCAAAACGATTCAGATTCTGATTGATCGTGTATTGCGTAATTAGGGTACTGGTTAAATCAAATAGACATAGGTAACAATCGTTTTCCTTGAAGAGGTGGGAAGAGGAACGTCTTCTCTCAAACATCTGGCGAAACATAGGTGTCGTCGCGGATCTGGAATTCAGATTTGGATCGATGAAGTACAGAATCGCTCTAAGAAGTTGCTCGACTCGGGGAATTGTAATCTTCTAAGAAAGGCTTCAGGCTGCTTGGTGCTCTTAGCGCCAGTAAAGTAAGGTATTTAGTAGTAGAGAGATGTATTGATAGTATTAATGATTTATAGTTCTATAAATACATATTCTTTGAGGTCGCGAATCATATTTTAATCAAGATACAACAGCTTGTATCTTGATTAAAATATGATTGGCGGCCACACCGACACTGACCTGCAAATTGCAACAAACGTAAGAAAATTTGAATTTCGCGACCACATTTACTGGCTTGGTTTAATACTTACCAATATTATTTTATTACACGTCTAGACTATGTAAAAAAAAAAAAAATGAAAATATTGATAAGCTTAAAAAACCTTTCCATTCCAAAGTTACCTAGATATGCTTTTTTTCCAAATTTTGTTTCTCTTTGCTTCTGAATACTACTCGTATGTTTTTTTTTCATCAATATATCAAATAACGGCACTGTTCCCACAGACCAGCATACCAAACGCTGCACGGGTCTGATTGGATCGTTGTTGGGGATTTCGTGTTTTCGAACGAGACAATAGAAACTCCTAGTTCATCACCAAGCATCTAAAAAAACCTACAAATAAATCATAGGCAATCATAGTAACAGTGGATTATGTGGTACAAGCAATATACACAAATGCAAAGAGACGTTCACAAACGCTACAAATTTATTTCTAAAACACACGCACTGGCACTATCAATCTCTCTTCCAAGTTGTGGAGGATATGGTATCGATACGCACGGTCGTCGCGGCAGAGCAGCAAAAGTATCGATATCTGAGTAGTATCGACACTTCTGCTGCAACACCTAATTGGGCTGCCTTCACAGTGTCTGGCATTCGAAATATGCAGTACCTACTCTGTGTACCAAGTAAAAATTAAAATATAATTATGCACTTAACTGAATTAGTACGATAATAGATGTCAAATAAGTTAACCGTTGCTTATCAAGAAGCGGTGAAACAGACTGATAATGAATTAATTTGTATGCGATATTTTTTAATTGATACCTACAGGAGTGGTATCCAATTTTTTCCCAAATCCAACCCAGAAATAGGAGTATCAGGATTAGAAATAAGACTTTTTTTAATAACTGCTTGGTTGAGCTTTTTAGTGCTTCATAAAAGTATCGATACTACTCTGGTATCGATATTTTTTCGGTACTAAAATTGCGGGACGCACGCCTCCCGACAAAATCGCGTTTTTCTACCATTACTGCTACGTTTCTGAATCGCTCGGTGACTCTGAAACGTATGATTGTATATAACTCACATGTGGACGATTTATATGTGGCATGTGTGTTTCCATTTTTTTTAATCAATCGAGTTGTGAACATGCTTGTACAGTTGTAAATTTCTTTTAATAGTGATGTGTGAAGATTGCCGTCTTTTTTAAGTGATATTTGTGAGTTTTATTCTTCGTAAATAAGTACTTAAGTAATAATAAGTCAGTATTTATAAATAAATATAATTATTATTAGACGTAAAAATATTTTTTTCGAAATCTCTTGCATAATAAGTATAATATAATAATGTCACAAATTAATGAAACATGAATAAAAAATATTGAATTGCCCGTCTTTTTTAAGTATTATTAATGCAAGACATATTTTTAGTATGTAGGTAAATTACCATATTAATATAATACAATTTAAAAACTTACGAGAAAGCACGCGAAAACCTTCGCACGATTTGGTATCGATTTCTCGAGAGTCAATCGAAGAAAACGAAAAAAAAAAAGATTTAATTGTTGCCTACTAATTCTCCACTTTCCCTACGTAATTTTTTACTCTATAAAAATATTCAGTACGTAAAACAATGGTTTCGCAGCCCGGGACTCAGGGTCCGTGGTCCGGGACCTGTGTGGTCAAGATAGGATCGCTCGTGACTCACACCCACGAACCTTCGATAACTTCATTTCAATGCTGAGTAAGGTATGGTGCTAGTCGCCGCGGTAGGCACCCGACCGACTGATGTCTTTTTTAGTCGATGCTGATGTTTTAGTTGATATTCTTTTGGTGTCTCGAAAACTGATCTTTCTGCACGTCAATCTTATATGAGCCTTGTTTATGTCAGTACGAATCTTCATATAATTTAAATCTATCTCTTTTGGTAACAGTGTCTATTCATCAAAAAACTTATCATATATAATTTTCATTTAAAAATGTTTTTTATGAAACAATATGAATAGAAAAATTGAATTGAATTTTTATATTCTAATGAATTTGTAAATTCGTAAAAGTTATGTTAGACGGGACGTCAATCTATCTAATTCGAAATATACTATGGCAAACTTTTATTGGAACGAAGTTCAATAGCGCGGCTTGCGGTAGGAGTAAACTGGTAGAAATCGTCATGTTATTCTGGTGAAAATAAAAATCCAAGATGGCGTATCGTTTTTATGGTTTTCAAGGGTGCTAAAGCCCATTGAATGCTACCTATTGAAGTCAAAATGAAAATTCGAGATGGCGGCTGCGAAAATTTTGTCTTTGTTTTAAATCATACATGAAAAAGGACTTCGTCCCTGACGGGGATCCCCCGACCGCACGCGTTTTTTCATTTAGTTTTGTTATTTACATCCTTGTTTGTCTCTAGTGGCCGTTAGACTGATGCTAAGTGTGGGCAGGGGCAATCCCAAGATGGGGTAAAGTGGATTAGGTTAACTGGGAAACTAGAGAAACTAGCAGTAAAAGCTCGGAGTCTGGATTTCTGCTGTAAGATGCGCCCTACCTACTTATATGACACTAGCTGCGCCCCGAGGTTTCACACGCATATGTTTTGATCCCGTGGGAATATTGTGATAAAAAGGTCCTGGCCCAGGTCATGGTCTACCCATGTGCCAAGTTTTATCCAAATCCGTTCAGCCGTTTTAGCGTGAGAGCGTAACAAACAAACAAACAAACAAAAAACTAATCTTTTCTCTTTCTAATATTATAGTTTAGATAGATAATTGGTGCTTTGTAGGTGTATCTCAATGTGATGTCTCTAAACTGCTATTCATGGCGGATGAAAAATTGAGTACAGAAGTCAGGTTTTTAGAAAAGATTAGAGGAGCATTATTCTATTTCCTTAAAAGCTTGTTGCGTGAAAACACAAAGATTTACACTTAACAGTTTGTGTTTTCAGACAGAGTTTTTGAGGATGGCAATCCTCAATTAAAATAATTATGAAAAGTATGCACTTTGCCTCACTTAAAATAAACTAAAAGTAATAAAGTTTTCTTATTCACTAGTGAAGTTAACGTCCTTTCTCTATTATTTTTTACATTGCAGGAATGTTCAACCGTATTTATAGTTCAAGAAACAGTTAGATTCCTACCCGCTATCATAGCATACCCACATTCTGCTTAGACTTGCTTTCAAGGTATTTGCACAAAAGAATGTTGTGACCTAAGAATTAAAATTATCGGGCTTCATCCTTTTAGTTTGCGGGAAATACAAGAAATTACAGCAGCTTTTTATAAATTATACTATTAACCACAGAAAAACTAGGAAGTTCTTTGTTCTATATTAGAGGGTTTGGTTTCCGCACTTACTCGTAGTTCTTCAGGTGGACCATTGTACGTGGCTTCAGTACCTTCGAACTTAATGCTTATATTATAAAATTTATAATATAAGCATTAAGTTCGAAGGTACTGAAGCCACGTACAATGTTATTTAATAACTTAATTAATGTTATAGTAAAAATAATACACTGATAAATGACTGGCATTTCAGACTAACCACAATATCATTATAAACCGTTAATTCGGAAAAGAACTTATAAAATATTCTGCCATAAAATCCGACGAGAATCTATAATTCTATATTCTATAAATATAAATTCTATAAATAAGTGATTTTGATAAACTTTATTGGAGTCACGGTGGCCCAGTGGTAACCGACGTGACTTACGTTAAATTTCTCTTCAATTACTTACTTACATTACTTTGTGTAAATATACGAGTATTTCATCACCACTGTTCTCAAAATGGTGAAGGAAAACATCGTGAGGAAACCGGCACGTCCTAGAACCAAAAATTCGAAGACATGTGACATCTACCAACCCGCATTGGGCTCGCGTGGTGGATTACGGCCCAGGGCTCACAGAGAGGGGGCCCGTGTTCAAGCAGTGGGAACATTATAGGCTGATTATAAATAAAAATACAAACCAACAAACTATTTGAATTCCACTCCCATCATATTTCAATAATTCAATCCCTAAAAATAAGTGCTCTCAAACAAACAATGAAATTTATTTGTTTTATTTTTGCTGATGGTCGTATTTCTGTCGGTAAACATTTTCATGGAAACGTATTTTTAATTAATATATCAGAGGGGCAATTTCCCGTATTTTTAAGAACGTCCGCATTCTAATCGCATTCGCAATCTGTCAAAAATACAATCAATTTACCAACATTTTTGACAAGTTTGACAGATTGCGACTTGAATGTTAACGTTTTTTAAGTACGAGAATTGGCTTTCAGATAGTATTACAACGTTGGTTTTTAATGGAAGCTATCTATAGCCTCATAAAAACCATTAGGTTTGTAAAAAATTCACTATGGCCAATCACTATGGTTGAAATCCTCATCGCGTCTCTCGACTTGTCTGTGAATGGACGATTCCAGCGCGTCTCCGCTCAGCTCCGCTCGTCTCCGCTTCAGTGGAAAGTTCTACTGAAAGGATTTAAAACTTTTACGCATAACAAAGTACCTAGTCATTAGACATCGAAGCAATCTGTAAGATGTGAGAACGTTACAGTGACTAGCAGAAGAAGCGTGTGTACTAACTCCCAAAGTACCAAACCATGAACTCAAAGCAATTAAAAAAGGTCATTAACAGAGATTTCTGGCGATAGTCAGTTAACTATCTAAAAAATTTCTAATGTTTAAGCGGCATTTCCTTAATGTCTTATTTAAAGCAGCTAAAAGTTCGATCTAGATAGGGATGGGACCACACGGGGATGTCTCACTCCGGAGGAGAACCCGCTATCTCGATCGTGAAACCGACGGATGCATTTAATTATCATTTTAAAACCAAAGGCCTCGCCCGGTCAGCTCAGAATGACATTTATTTTTGGACACCGAAATAAGATAAGGATTTTTTAAAGCTGTTCCGAGTTTTTTAGTTTAGAAATTATTTGCTACTATGAAAATTATATTTTTATACTCTTTACATTCAGAGCAAGTCTTATACTATTAAACGAGCAATATTTGTATATTTGTAATGACGTTCTCGAAAACGGGTCTAACGATTTCGATGAAAGTTGCAATAGAGGGGCTTTTTTTATTTAGCTAGGTCTGGTATCTGGGAAACTTCGTTTTCTCCGTAATTTCCGTACCTACTATCATGGCAGCAAAGAATTAGTACCTAAGTACCTACTATCATGGCAGCATGGAATAATTACCTACTATCATGGCAGCATGGAATTAGTATGCACTATACATGGAATTTGTATGAACTATCCTATACTATTAAATGAGCATTCTCTATTTTCACCCGAGCAGAGCTCGGTCGACTAGACTACTATACAACAATTAAGTTTAAATACACACATTTTTGCTTGATGGAATTATTTTACAAAAGGTAAATATTTCTGGTCTGTGGTTTACCAAATACTAGCTTTGCTCACGTGTAATTGTCGGGTGTCAAATTTCCCTAACTCCTAAATCATTTATTAATTGGAGTTTTGTAATTATACCTGCATTTATGGCATAACCGCAATGTATTTTGAAACTTATGCTATAAGTTTAACACTAGGTTTGGTAGGTAGGTACCTATTGTATTACAACAGATCGTCAATGTACCTAGTTGATGTGGGATTATTTTCTAAGCATTTACATTAATAACCTGGGTTTTATATGAACATTGGTAGTTCTGAAATTAAAGAAATGTTGGGGAGTCACAGTTAACTGATAATGTGAATGCGTAGATTAATACGTTAGGTGACATTTAAACTATGCAACTTAATAGGTACCCTACATAAATTAATATCGGCGATTTTTTTTCGCGAGTTGAATATCCAACAGTGTATTTTTTTGTCGCGCTAGGATGCCCTTGGATTTTGAATTTTCGGCTCAATACCGTGAGTTGATAATCCAGTGCGATAAAAAATCGTCGCGTTAAAAAATTGCGAGCGCTAACCTGGGCTATCTGAGTGAGTTTTGGTGATCCACATCCACGCAGGAAGAGAAACTAGCTGAACAGGAAAAATGTGGTTTAGTCTCAATGACGAATCCACAACGGTGGAAAGAGAGGGAGGCCTTTGCCCAGCAGTGGGATAATAACGGCTAACAAAAAGAAATCTCAAGGACAGTTTATGACAGTGTAGAAAAAAAACATAAGAAAAACAAGTACCAAATTATATGTATGTCATACATAACTAGAGCATAGTTTTATTATACAGTATAAAACAATGTGTTAACAGTACCAGGCCGTAAATATGGCGCATCGTGTACCTATTAGAAAAATACCTCTTTTAGAAAAAAGATTAGTTTTTCGGCTTTGTAGAGCGTCACTTCTGTTAGTCATACCTGTGGGCAGTGTGATAGTCTCATTCCGGAACGCCAGGTTAAAACTACGGTTTCCTAGAAGAGCGGTGGCCACCGCATAACGGCCGCCGCAACATAATGGCCGCCGCAACATAACGGCCACCGCAACATAATGGCCGCATAAAAAAGGTGTCAGCGGGGTTTGATTTTACGGTTTCAAAATACGTTCTATACGCAAACACACCAATTTACTTTCATAAATTTCGATTCAGTGACATATATATGTATGTATACACCTGTAAATTGCAGACGCTTGTCTAGGAAACTGTAGCTTTGGCGTCGAAACTTGAAAATCGAACAGCGCGCTTTTATTGAGCATTCATTGAGGCGTCGCCTAGCGTCAGCGAAGCTGGACTATACTACTAGGACTGTCTTATTTACACCCGCATTCTATCATACCAAAGGCTAAATCAACGTTTTGATTAGTACTGTTCACTCCGGCTGGCGGGTTCGAATCGCAACCGGAATGTTTGTATGAAGTGGGTTTGTGAACATTGGGTGGCAAATGATAATTAGTCTTGATGAATTCACTTGAAACTTGAATTTATTGTATCCACATACAATTGACCGTGACTTGAACAATATATTATGAAATTTCGATTTTTACATGATTGATGAATGATGAACCGGGAGCTGACTGAGCTGACTTCTCGCTTTTTCTTCCAGTGCTACAGTGTTACCATACTAACAAAAATTTACTCAATAAAATCTATGAATTAGTGTTGCAAGTAATTAATGAAAATCTCGATACAAATACAGATAAAATATGACTAGGGTATGGAATTTAGAACTTACATCTGATATTTATTAAAAATACAAAACATGTTAATTTGCGTTAACAAGTACCCTCCTAATATGCAGCACATATACATAGGTACTACGCCTACGTAAGTGTGAATATGCGTGGGTGTGTGCAAGATATAATTTGGCCTGAAACAAACGATCTTGTTTAGCCGGTGGCGTTAGCGTCAGAGTGACAGGTGATGAGGTCGTTGATTCTCGTAAATAAATAAAGTTTTATTTAGCAGTTATTTATTTTGTTCTTTATTTATTTGAACTGATGTTTACTACCTATATTTTGAACCATCTTCACTATGTTGAGACTAAGAATCGCTGAATAATTGCCTCCTTTTCAGTGTTTTTTTTTAAACGAATTTGTAATATAAATATTTATGGGTATTATGATTAGACTTTAGATTACTGAGGTATTTTTGAGGTGCATTCTAACTGCTAAGTTTCATAATTAAATAATTTTGGTAATATATTTATATACCATGTATTTTTTTCAGTAGGAAAACCTATTATTTCTAAGACTACAAAACGAAGGTTTTTTAATTATTTTTAATAAAATTTAGCATAACTTGTGAATTTATTTTAACGGCGTGTACGATCGACCCTGGGGCCTGGGCAGACAATGAGCGTTCGTGGCAAAAAGCTATAAAACTTTTATTTTTAATTAGCACACTGATAACACCAATTAATTGCTGGTTTGTGATTTGACACGAGTTTGCTTGAACTCGTGTAGGTACGACATCATACCGTGTAGTTTTTTTTACGACGTTATTTCAAGTTTATAAGTCTCTAACTTATTTTATTTTTATGAAGTTGGTTGGTTTTGCTTTCCTTATTGAGTTTTTTTTTAGGTTTATTTAGGAATAATATCTTATATTTAATTGTATCCTGCATTTTGATTTACTTCCTACTCACTATTACTGTATCACCTATATATCATACTAATCAACCCCATGTGAACGTAGGGTATTCTCCAATCTTCCCCAGGAGCCTGGTGGCCCAGAGATACCGGCCCAGGCTGGCAGAGTTGTAGGTCCTGGGTTCGAACCCAGCCAGGCGCTTTGCTTTACTTTAGAGTAAATAATTTCATCACCACTGCACTCAAAACGGTGAAGGAAAACATCGTGATGAAACCGCCATGGCTTCGAATTTTTCGTTATAGGACATGTCGTGTTTTGGTTACAGAAATTCATGTGTGTACCAAATTTCATCTTTACCGGTCCATAAGATTCGAAGCAAATTGGCTGTGACAGACAGACACCAATGATCCTATAAGTGTTCCGTTCTCTCATTCTGACGTACAGAACCCTTACAACAAGATGGCGGCATGAGATTAGATTCTGGCCACTCATTGTAGAGCTGTATCTACAAACCCCATTTAGCCAGTGGCAATAAAGCAGAATCAAAGTTTAATTTATTTTCCCTTCCTCAGGTTATACGGAACAAAGCGCTGCGCTCGCTGCACCACTCCGATCTCTGCTTCAGAACTGGTCATGCGTGCCCGGGACCTGGTGTTCCATGTACATTGCTTCTCATGTGCGCTGTGCAGCACGCCCCTGAATAAAGGAGACACTTTCGGCATTAGAGACTCAGCTGTATACTGCAGGTTGGTTGGCATGAGGACTCATGAGGTTACTTATTTAATGAGTCCTGATCAGTTAGAGTTTGGAGTTTTTCTGGAAACAGCCCCTGAATAATAAGCTAAATAGGAATAAATACGACCGAGAAGGGCATTCAAACGGATAACCTATTTTGTGATCTACTAAAGTACACATTTAGTCGGGAACACGACTGACAATGACAAAGAATATTTAAGTTCGATTTGCACATGACTCGTTGCCTAACGTAATGTCGCCTAAATTCTGCAACGAGACTCTCTAACGATCGTAAACTTTCCACAAACTGTTCCCTTCGAACCGACGCTAAGAAAACTTTCCTTTCGCAGGCTGCATTATGAAACCATGCCGGAATACGGGCCCCACATGGCTGTGCCAGGGCCCCCGCAAATGTGCCCCGTGCCGTACGCGGGCCCTGCCCCGGGGCCCCACTACCCCCCATACCCCTCCCCTGAGTTCGCTCGGGTAGACAATGATGTTCCTAAAGGCCCGTTCTTCAACGGGTCTGCAGCGCCCCCACCCCGGCAGAAAGGGCGCCCCCGGAAAAAGAAGCCAAAAGATCAAGAAATCATGGCGGCCAACCTTGGTGAGTTTCAGAACAATACGCAAAGCGAAGTCAAACAGCGAACTTATAAACATTTTTATAAATTTAAATCGTCATCGCATGTTGCCATCTTGCCGGCTTTACATCGAACATCGGCCCTCGTTTCGCCGACAAAACGTTAACAATTTTATTAACACATTAAAGTCAAAACCGCACTTACCATCGCCAGATTATTGGAGCGACTTCCCGTGTTTGTTTTTTTTTTAATTATTTTTGTTGAGATACAGAAACCCGTCCTTATCTGGCCAGTTCGGTCGAGCGACGGGAACTCTTTCCAAATTTGAAATTAGTACGTTGCGTGCACGCCAAAGGACTATAGAAATAAATCTTTACTTTTTGGTAGTGATCGGAATTAAACGAAACCAGGGGTTTTTCTAAATAATCTTCTACTTTCGTTCAAGCGCAAGTCTTTAGGAAACGGAGAAAAGTTTTGTAATTTCAGCACTCTGAAGGTTTCCGCTCTCCCCTACTATCATTCTGCTGCCTATATAAATCTTTATATTCCCGTCCAGCTTCTTGAAGTGAATGATACACTGACATAACACGCTTTCTCTTCTAAAACAAAACACAAGGCACCCACAGGATTACCTACCGACCGTACTTTTCAACATTCGTTCCGACCCAGAAGTTACCGCCTGAACTTCTGCTCATACCTTTACTGTACGAAACAATAGAGCTGTTATAATGGCGGCAAAATATTATTACCTTTACACCGTATGGGTTTTTGCTTTCATTACGTAGGTACTTGCATAGTTATTAATTATAGCCCATAAAAATTACCTATTTATGCGCTTGAACGGCTGCTGTATAGCAATATTATCGTCACGGTTTATTTGATATGCGGGGTAAGTAGAACTCTGAGCGGTAAAGCGTTTGATTGAGAAATCAAAACAATTGTATTTATAAAGTCAGTGATATTGGAGATTAGTTTATTAATACATTGAGTAAACTCTAAAATAAATACATACAGATATCTACGTTGAGAAACACAAGATGTATTTTTCCTGTTTATCTTTAATTTCTCGTAAGTCGATGAGACGTCTCTAATATGCTTTGTTTACCGAAGAAATAAACTTAATAAAATTATTAAAATAGTTAATTCGACTCAGGTGTGACTTTTGCGGAAATCCATTATAAAATACAATAGGCGACCATTTGATATTGATATTTAGTAACCTAATCCGCTTAACTGTTCTTAAAGAGTCATAAAGAACCCTGTAAGAAATCGACACGTGTTTCACCTCTCAACGATGCATTCTCAGGATGACGATTGACTTGTTGCGAACCCGGACTCGACGTGTTGCCACATCAAGCGTCGAACGCAGTGTGAGCCAAAGCGTCCGACAACCCCACTTATATATGATTACTGCTCGGAATGCATTATAAGATTATTAAATTAAAAAAAAAAATATATAGAGAATATAAAGAAAATGTGTTTAGAGAAAACAATAATCGTATAATCCTACTAAAGATACCTGCATCTCTGCCTAACCTTTCAGCTTCAGGGAAAGCAGGAGTGATGTTATTAATAATCGTTTGGTAGTTCGGAAACGTGAAGTTAACTTGTTAATGACTAGAAAATGGAATAGCATTGTTCTTCAAGATGTTGAAGCTACGAGTACTATAGGAATTGTCGGTAGATCACCTGATAAGATGTATAAAGACTACTGATGAATAATAACCAAATTTTCCAATACAAATTACGTCACAATAGAAAAACAACGGAAAGTCAAGTCCCAAAAGTATACCTATAATTTAATATTAATAATAATATAAATAAGTATATTTATTTTCTCTTCAGAAATGGATAGTGGAAGTGCTTAAAACTAACTAAAGGAAAAGTTTACATTTGTGAGAGACTAGTGGTTGAAATAGGCATTGCAGGCAACGCCTGATGTGGTACAAGCCGTACAAGTCACCGCGGCCCCACGACGCTACATGTGTACTATGGAAGAACTTCATATCTAAGCAATTTGAAAACAAAATCCCGTGAACACGATGACCACATCTGTTACCGCCCCGGTTCTATAGCGGCCGAGCGCTGCAGGTAGAAGTAGTCCTTATGGTGTGTAGATATGAAGCTCTTCTATGGTACATGTGTTACATTGATTGCTTTTATGAGATTGAACAGAATTAACACTGCAAGAAATAAAAAATGAAACTAATATTTTTTTTAAAACGGCATTAAATTAACATAACAATAATGCAAACTTTCAAGAGTGAATTTGGCTTTTTGTTGCGCACATAATGGTACCTGGTCGACCGAGCTCTGCTCGGGTGAAAATAGAGAATACTCATTTAATAGTATAGGATAGTTCATACTAATTCCATTATAGTAAGTACATACTAATCCCATGCTGCCATGATAGTAGGTACTGACTAATTCCATGCTGCCATGATAGTAGGGTACCTACCAATTCCATGCTGCCATGTCATTATTCTAAGGTAGCCATCTTGTTCTAAACTTTGGGTGACCGAGCTCTGTTCGGGTGAAAATACGGAGAAAACGATTTTTTCCAGATAAGAGACACCTAGCTAGATCGATTTTTCGCCTCCGTAATTACAATAAACCCCAATATTACAACTCTCATCGAAATCGTTAGAGCCATTTTTGAGAACTTGATTACAAATATATATATATATACTTGCATATATATATAAATATATATGCAAGTATTGCTTGTTTAATAGTATAGGATAAAGTATTCCGAATTTATTGCACCATAAACAAAACAAAAATATGTAATCCGTCAAACTACTCATTTAAAAAACAAATGAATCCCTGCGAGGCCAAATGTATGCCAATTTAGTTTGTTGGTGTTCTAAAATCTCGCCTAATGGTCTAAAATAGCGTTGGAACCAGTTTCTCACGTGTGTTCGGGCAGTTTGCGTGCTTCAAGTTCATCATACTCTCGCAATTTCAATGAACCGAGCGATCCTCTTAGGATTTGTACTAGTACTGTTTACGTTCTAGGGCCTAGTCAACTTTTTACAAGCATCACGATTGTACTCGCCAAATCATGGGAATTTGTTTTGGGAACGGGAATGATTTTTGGAATTAATTTTGTGTAAGTTTACAACACAACCAGGCTTCCATTCAACTTTTGCATTTGTATTTTTCGCCGCGTCCTGAAGATTAGTATTTAAGGTTCAAAATCCTCGCATCATGCAAAGTCCACGTCGTCGTAATAAATACAAGCATACGCACACCTTTACATAATATAGACAACTTCAAACTTTCGGCGTAAATCTGGAAAAAATATTGAGTAACTCATCAGCCAGTGAGTGGCGACTTGGTGAGTGAGTTTTTCTCAGGTATTGTCGGAAAACAACAGGCAAGTTCGCGTGATCTTACTATATTAACCTCGAATGTGTAACATGCATCTAAATAACCTGGTTACAGTAACCATTGTCATGCAGAAGAAAGCAAATTTTTTGGTGCATTGTTCACTTATGAACTATGTGGGAAATTCGGAGTACATCATAATATGTATATAGTTTCTTTTTGCTAAAGTTATGATCGGTAAGTTAAAACGCACCTTTTTGTTGAAGTTCAAAAGCTTCTGATGGTCTTGGTTGAGGTTAATATTTAGTGGCTGTTCTACTATTATTTACAGTTAATTAACTTTTATTTGTACAGTTTTGCACACAGCACCGTATTTTACGCCGTTTATTCTGAGCTTCATTCTAATAGATATTCGAGTATAATGGCAGCTAGGTACTTGTATCGAAGGATATCGTAATCCTGAACAGGAGTGAACACTGAAAGTCAAAAGGTATTAGGTTTAGGTGCCATCTAAACTATTGTTAAATTGCAGAGAACTGAACTAGTGAAGCCACTAGCCGACAATTACGTCTAAAAACGACAATGATTGCAATCTTTGGTAATACACAAGGCACCGCACCAGTCAACCTTAGTAACTTTAGCAGTGATAGCCTAGTGGTGTGACCGTCGGACTGCCAAGTCATAGGTCTCGAGTTCGAACCCAAGGCACGCACCTCTGACTTTTCGGATTCTTTTTTGATTATCTCTTGCTTCAAAAACGGTGAAAGAATACATCGTGAGGAAACCGTCATGCGATACTTGGCTTCACATGTTGTCGAGATATTTCTCGACAGCATGTGAAGCCAAATCAGCATGGGCGGCTTTAAAACCCGACACCAGGTTAGACACTAACCACACGAAAAGAAGAAGACCAGTCAACCTTTGGGCTAGAAGGGGACAATATGTCAAACCGCCATATTAATTCTTGAGATAAAAGTTATATGACTATTGAAAATCAACCCTGAGGTACTTTATTTTCCAGGCAGACCAGTGCCTTACCTCAGCTTCTAATGACACGATTATTAAAAAGTATAACTTTCACTCGTAACTTGGGAGGGTAATTATATTTTTTACTGAAATATATCTGTCGAGGGGTGTCACCCCACGTAACAGAACACCGAAATACGAGGTTCGATTCCCGGTTTATGTACACACATTAATCTTATGTCGGATGGGGGTGGGCTGGTAATTTTTTGTTATGAATTTGTCGCTTATTATGATGGTAATGTCGTGGTGTCATATTGTTACAATTGTATAGGCCAGAGGGCCTATAAAACATCAGCGTATGTTAACATTCTACTGTTAATGGTCCACCCCTTTTATTTTCATTTTTGTTCTGCAACTCTGTGTTCATTGCATTCTGCGGGAATTGTTGAGATTACTCAAAGGAATTGGTACTTATGAAGGGCGCAAAAATGTCGTTTAATTCATGCTTATTTAAATATAGGTATATAATTTTATCTAAACCCGGAAAACACATAAACGTTTTTACGTATAAGTTATTGTTGATACTGCTTGATAACATAAAAAAAAAAATTAAATACAAATAAACAATTATGCTAGTCCTATCTGAAATAACTCAAGTCCAATTAGTTTCAACTCATATTTATTTTCTATTCCGAACGGATACGATCGTTGAAACTAATACCAAAACAATATCAAAGATATAAGGTACAGTCAGTAAAAAATGCTTAGTATGTAATTATAAAACATGTGAATGAAAAAAAAAAACGATTACCTAAAAATATATAATTTATATTTTTGTTGGCAAACGTTTAGGCACAGTACTCTAAAGAAAGTTTAATGTAACTGTGGTCCAGGCAATGTTCGTGATAAGGTTTTCACACTTGTCAAATGACTTATTCATACTTTCGTCATCCAAACATGTGCCAAATGAGAATCCCAATACTTTGACCAGAATAAAAAGCTTAATGGTACCATCGAAGAACTTCATATCTATACACCGTAAGGACTATTTCTGCTTGCAGTGCTTGGCGGCTATAGAACCGGGGCGGTAACAATGTGATCATCGTGTTCACGGGATTTTGTTTTCAAACTGCTTAGATATGAAGTTCTTCGATAGTACCATTTAGGTACAATGATATCGGTGCAGTAAGTGGTTCATATATTCACCCCTTAAAGAGTTAACAACATAGGAGACACATCATATGAAGCTACCATCATTAGTAACATAATTCAATGTTTTATTAATAAGACAAACCAGCCGAATGTATAACACCGAAATACACTCCGAAATAAACAATCAACCTATACTTAAAACAATAAACACCACTGTTTTAAAAACAAGTACTATGAACGTTGCTCTAGAACGATCGTAATTGGCTGATGACCTACATATAAGAAAATAATTGGCAGCTAGCATAATTCATTGCCTTTTAAAATAACATTGAACATGTGCAAAATACCGATGTTGAGCATCGCCCAACCGGAGTCCCGAAGCTCGAAAAAAGTTGTCTCGAAAAAAAGCCGCGCGATCTCGACTTTTAATATACGTTTTTTAATTTTCTCTCTACGTATAAGGTAGACAATTTGCCTAATAGGAGCTAGTCGGCACCTGTCCGCTCAAGATTAAGCGATTACCGCTTACAATGCTGCCGTACAGAGACACCAATAAATTATATGACACTGTATTGGATATTTTAAATAGTTATAGTGTCCGACTTTAGTAAAGCCTCTTTTTGCTGCGTCCGGCCATTTTCCAGAGTCGCTCGGTGGAGTTTTTGCGACCAGTTCTAAAGTTGTCGGGCGACGGTATCAATTATATGGGAACGTAGGTTTGCGTAAGGTGGTGAAAGGTGTCCCACGTTGTAGCACGTGAGCCCTACCGCCTGCCGGTCGCCGCCCGGTACAGCACCACACCACGTAATGTGAAGCACATTGCTCAAAATTACGGACGAGAATGTTTTGACGTGGTTTGCGTCTGGGCTCACTTACGACGAAAATTATGGAAAACTCTTACGTAACAATCAGCCGTTTTATTTATTTAATGTATTTTCTTTCGTCATTTTCGGTAGAGGGATGGGGAAAGCTCGTTGTTTGTAAACATGTTCGTTTAATGACAATTTTTCATAGAATTTTTCTTTTTCACACATACAATAAGAGTAGCAAATCCGATCATTGGAACAAATTCTTGGATAACACAATTATTTTGTTATGTTACGTGCACTTTGGACGCAGTGGACGTCTTTTGGCTGAAATGATGATGATAATGATGATGACGTAGTGCGCTTTACTGATTTCCTTTTTCATGTGAAGCTTGAATTTCTTTGTAATTGTCTAATAGTTGGTAATATTTACAGATGTTTTATTTGGGACGGTAACATTTAAATTAATTCAGTATTAATTTAATTGATTAATTGATTGATTGATTGATTATTAAGCTACATCGAATTTAATAAAACGAAATACATACATTATTTTCGAGTAAAAGTAAGTGCTGTGTTCCCGTGCAACTGAAAACTTAAACAAAACAAAACACTCATTGAAGTTATCACTATTAAAAACGACGTTCCGATTGATGTTCTACTCGCCAGTACATGCAACTGGATATCAAATTTCATGAGCGTGCAGAATCATAAAATATGTTAGGTCATAATTTTTCATGTCCTTAAACTGTCATTATCACCAACATAACTCGAAGGAAAAACAATCAATGAACATATTCACCATTCATACTTTGACACTTCGACAATAAACCAATTAAAATTTCATCGTTATTCCAAAAACATAAGACGTTTACTATAAACAATTCTAAAACACTATCGTTCGATCGCCGCAGCTTCTCGGCGAGGGCGAGTCTTATCCGATCGTAGCTCGCAAGGCACCCAGGCGGACCAGAATAGGGGCATAGAATAGGCACGTACTAAGACGTGACGGCAAAGGATGTTGGCGAGTTGGCTGGTAATGGACTAATGTTGGCGCAAACGTTTATGCACATTTTGACTTACAGTTTTGAAATTTCTGGATAGTGTAGGGAATGTTGGGGTAAGTTCGGCGCGGGGATAAGACCGTACGAATCAAATTCCCCTATAATATGCCTATATTTTAAGAATGCTGATAACATTTTGTCAATTATTTTATTTGTACGGTTTTATCCCAGGTCCGAACTTACCCCAACATACTCTATAATTTATTTTGCCTTTGGTTTGTGATGTGATATGCTGTAAGATTTATTCATCTAAAAAGCTTGAATGTTGGTAGTAACTATCGCAGTAATGTCCTACTCCTACGACACAAGCATCGTTTTCATGCCATTCGATAGAGGGCCATCTTTTCACTCTGAAAATGACCCACGTTTAGAACTTCCAAATCGGGCAAGTATGTTAAGTTTTTAGGAAGATACATCAGCATTTACAAATTTATAGAGCTCAAAACATTTGGTTATGACGATTTGGTGCTTGTACCTTATAACTGTTATTGCCAAACTCCTTACGATCTAGAAAGTCAAAGACTATTTACAAATTAGGTCAATGACCTTACTCTAACGTTTTTATAAGTATTAGATGTGTAGGTAATACATACCTGCAAGCCCATTTATACATGTGACGTGCAGACATAAATCATTAGTTGATGTCAATTGTGTTCTATGAGATTTATTTACCGATGATTGATTGACACTAACATCCATTAGGAACTAAAAGAGTTAGTAGTGAGTCGTTTCAAATGTAAAATCGAAGAACTTCATATTTATACATCGTAAGGACTATTTCTGCTTGAAGCGCTCGTCGGCCATAGAACCGGGGCGGTAACAACGTGGTCATCGTGTTCATGGGATTTTGTTTTTAAACTGCTTAGATATGAAGTTCTTCGATAGTACCTGGACAAGAAAAAAAAACTGTATTAACATAATATAATTAACTAGTAGTTTGTCTTCTTTTCTCCATTTTCTTTTACGCTCAAGACCGTTTCCTCAAATAATTTCCCTGTATGTAATATACTCGACGGCACTGAAAGTAATAAATTCGTAAAGTATTATAACCGATTGTGCTTCCACCGAAGGAGGCGACTAAACACGACACACCCACGCAACATATGGTATCGAAGATCTATGTAGCGAACACACGTATGAAACGCGAGCCTATGTGGCATTTAGTTTCTAATATCCGATTCCTATAACCTACCGATCGCTTGATGTCTGACGGTTACCGATCGGTATGTTTTGAGAATCGCGTATTTTACGCGGAAGCTTTTGCTTTCTTCAAAATACACAGGCAATGTTTTTATGTTTTTTCTGAAAATTTCTAGGTGAGCAATATTTTATTTTATTATCCGTTTTTATTCGTCCGGAAAAATACCTGAATTTGTATCCTACAGAATATTTGTTTCCATTATTGGAAATAAGGAACCTTGGCGGACGGCAGGGCAGGGTATTTTAAATTTACCAACGTAAATTCGTACTTATGTAATGGTAACAAGATATAGATTCCAAAGCTCGGAGACCAACCACGGAGCATCACAGGGCATTTCTCTCTGCGGTATTGAAGAGCGCGTTGGAGGATACCGCGGCGAGATGCGACGACATGCGTCGGGACGCGACAGCATGCTGTGTGCGGTAGCGGCAGGTTGCGATGGTACCCGACGGTATGCGCCGTAGTCCTCTAGCAAATGATCTTGGTGCACTCCGCATTTCTCCTGTGGCATACCGCGGGATGAGTGCTGCGAGTAGTACGCGCCGCTAGCGATATCGCAAATCATCAGTGTGCGCTAGCCGGCGGCAAATCCTCCTCGATACCCTTCCCGGCCGTCCGCCGGTGTGCGCTGGCCTTAAAGTTTTATACAATAGTCGTTTCTATAGAAAAATGTTTCAATTAACCTATCTGAATCAATGACATTTTTGTACATAAAAGGAAAAAAGAAAACTGCACGAATCCTGCAGGATTTTTTGCTCAGGAATAATCCAGTGAAGCAGTACCTATTTACCATTGTATTGAAATGATTCACCCTGTTAGTCTCTTCTCTTAAACAGTAACATGAACTGGGCATAGGATTTAAAAACCAGATCTATAGGCATTGGTAAGTATGCATATAATACGCTGTTTGTCACAACTGTGAGACACTCGATTCCTTGAATAATCTGGTACATAGTTACGTCTTTCCTTCTCATTTTTCAAAGAGCAAAGCCACTTTAAATTACAAAAAAACTATTAACGTCCAGCTTCTAGTAAGATGTGAAACTGGGAAAATGCTGGTTTATTGGTGATTCGCCCGAATTTACTAGCCCGAAACAGGCGAATCGACACGAAGTTAATTTATTTGTATGCGAATTGATTTATGGAGTTGTCAATTCACCTACAAATAAATTAACATCGTGCGAATCCCCCAAGAAAAAATAATATCTTATTTAAAAGTGTCGGTTCGCCTGTTTCGGGCTAGTTAATACGGGCGAATTATCGATAAGCCAAAATGCTTTAGAAAACATGGATTGGTTCTTCTAGTACATTACTACATAATTATTCTTTTACATTGAATTTATCGGTAGTTGGAAGTTCTATCAATTTAGCACAAGGTTGTACAAAACTTTGATCACCAAAGCTTATGTTAAACTCCACGTTAACTGCTATAGTTACGAGTTAAATGATTCTGAGAGTTCGGTGGGCAAATCACACACGGTAACCATGATATTTGACACCAGATTTATTGATCTGTCATTTGAATAGGCTTTTAGAAAGTTAGAAGGGCCCACTGCGCATTCTGAGTGCGCAGCAAAGGCGTGTGCCAACCCGACGGCATGCCCTTATGTTGTAAGTACCTACAGTTAAGCTCTACATAAAATGGATCCCAGCCTTTTTAAATACAAGACCCACATAACATTAAAACCTTCGAATTAATTGATTAGGTAACTAGTTCTTTCAAACCTAATCTTCGTATTTAAGGGTACGCTAGTCGGTCATTCTTCCATACAAACGTAGTATAGTGATTACTCGTCTGTTTTACGCTGTACGTTCAAAACTAAAATTTATATCAATAATTGTCTTGTCATTATCTAGCCCCGTATGGAAGCAGAATTGGAAAAAAATATTGGTTTGAAAGTTATGAGCGTCGAAACTTCCATATTTCAACACTAATTTTGATTCGTCTTTGGGCGTAAATAAATAACTTATGTAGTAAGAAAATCGCCAAATAGAAACTGTACAAGGCTAGATAATTTATTAAATAGTTCAAATAATTTTATTTTGAATAAATACATTCAGATTTTTTTTTCATAATATCTATACGCCCAAAAGTCTGTTCATGAAATTTTACGCACTCGTTTTCGTTATAAATCATTGTATATTTCACTAAATAAATGAATAAATATATGAATAAAAACTAGATAAATAAATAAAACATAGACTAATTAGCATGCATATAAGTCACACCCACCAACGAGTTCGAACCGTCGACTAGTGTACCCTTAAGGACACTGAACGAGAAACAATTGAACACAGTTTTTTTTTGTTATAACGCCCATGGGCCGTTAGTGTCCCTCTAAGCGTTAAGAAGCTCATCATCGCCCTAAATTATTAACTCTTTCCCCGTACTGTTACTTGCAATGTATTTTTCCCCATGCTACACGTTTTTCGAAACCATAAATATCAAAAAACAGTACTTAGATGTCTAAAATTCAGGTCTTTCAGCGTAGCCAGAAAACCAGAAAACCAGACGGCACCTCACAAAACAGATAAATATAAAGCAATTTATTTAACAACCTACCAAAAACGGACTTCGTAGATAAATATGTCATATAATTACGGTTACCTTCCCTAAATATCCGAGAGTAGTGACAATAAATAAAGCGTTAACGGGCGACCGGTGAAAAAAAAATACGTTTCCTACTATGGTAACGGGAGCGGCGTAATAAGGACCCATCTGCCTGGCTTCATGTGGTGTCACCTTTTAGAGTTCCTTGTCACCAAAAAGCTTACAAGTGAGGTTAGATTGAGACTCTGTGGTAACAAAACTGTCAAGTCAGAAATTTGTAGAATCGAATACAGCGCAAATTATTTTTTCGAAAAAATTGGTTGGGTTATTTCATTCGTGGGATGGCGTCCCAATAATACCGAGTAATTAATCCGGCGATGCTAAAAATAAACCTTATAAGGTTTTGTTTGAATATTTTAATTAATTATAACGAAAGTCCATTCCGTAAGCATACGATCTTAATTATATTTATTCATGGAAATATTGCAACGGACAACTAAATTACAGACATACTAGGATTAAAGAAAATGAAAATGAAAATATTTTTCCTTAACTAGAGCAAAGACTAGACCTTTAATCTTTTCTCGGAAAGGTTCGTAGAAAATCTTTTTTTTATTAGACCGCGGAACCCACGCATTCAAATCAAAGACGTACACCTTTTTTCGTCTTTTGTCTTAACTTTTCTACCGAGTGCACCGTGTTATACCGCCATAAATTTTGTATAGCGTCCCTTCCGTGATTTATTTCCCGCCAAAATATGTGACATTTCTTATTTTATTTTTTTAAGTATCGGACATTTCGAGTAGCGTCCACGATCGTTGATAGGGTGGGCGCGTTCCAGCACCGCCGGTAGTTGGTTCAAATACTTTTTACATTTTTTATTTTTCGAAACAAAACGGCTTTTGGAGGTGACTTATTTTTTTTTTAATCGTGACAAAAGACAGTTTGGGATCGTTTGTTGGTCGGTTTCCATTTTAGAAAAGGAAAAGTTGTTTGTAGATTGTTATGGCTTCTGTACGAACTGTGGGCTACATTATTATGTATCCGTTGATGTATATCTAGTCTACTAGATGGTCCTTTCATGTAGTTATCAATTTCGGTTAATGTTCAATGAAGGCTTTTAACAAAAATCCACAACGAAGTACCTTTGTAGGTATATAGTAGTAACGTATCTATACGAACTGCAAACAAGACCTTTAGAAGTAAGTGTATCTGTATCTGTACTTAGGTACCTACCTACGTACAGATACAATTACACCTCTACCTAATAAGATGAGCTTCTTGTAGCAAAAAGCTTATACTTGACCACAACCTGTAACTTTATATAGCAATAAAAATAATAAATAAATCATTCAATTTACAGTGAAAGGCGTTATGTTTTGTAATCCAATTGAAATGCACTTTATCAAATATAATGGTGACATTAAAACAAATAGTATGTATGGTTTTTGCAAGACCTAAGTGTTACAATATCTGATTTAAATGTATAAAAATTCTATTATGACCATTCGGTGTTGAAAGGACACAATCATATTTTATTGCACATTTAAATAAACAATGAAGTCTTTATAATAGGCAAGTGGTATGTTCTGGTATATAGGCATATCTGTCATAAGGTACGTTGGTAGCACGTTTCGGAAGTCCGACGCTGCGCCTACGCAGCATTTTACTCAATTAAGATTTATTATACCAACCTTTGAACAGCAAACTTCGCGGTTACCTTTAACTTTTTTTATATAGATTGTAAAGCTTTTATTATATTATTGTTGTATGCAAATAAAAACTTCAAAATGGCTATTGTATTTTTACAGTTTTCAGTCGTGCGTAACTATACTGGATTTATTTTAAATATATTTCGCATGGGGTGACAGGCAGGCCTCATGTCCTACGGAACTCCCATTAAACTATATTTTTCTTTCAATTCCAGATCAGCATGAATCCAATTTTATTGTTCAGAGGCAAAATTTATATTGTTGAACATTATAATGTTTTATTACAATTTATATTTACATTCGGAACGTTCGAAGTTTATTCAAAATCTTCACGCTAATATTGTGTTTAAAGCCTTTCGCCTATTTCAATTTCTTGGCTGGATGCAAGAAGCATGTTAAATGTGATTCAAAATGCAAATATAATACTATATTATAATTCGGTTTTAACCGATTATAGTCGGTTATAGCGATATTTTTATATTTATTTGCATGCCATAATCGATTGCGGTAAATATATTTCATATTTGATTTAACGCTTACTGTGACTTTGTTCATATTTAACTTTATATCTTCATGGTTTCGGTACACAATTGTTAATGTCGACATACGTCTGTGTTCTAGCAATATTTATATTTTTCACCAATTTTCATAAATGTCGCAATAATTCATTATTGCGACATTTATAGGTAACGGTTATCGAACTGTGACTCCTCAGCAGTAAATTAAGTATCGGTATTACATTTATTGAAGTTAAAGAAAAAATCTATGCCTGAATTAAAGAGAAAAGTTTACTATGCATCAATTAGGGAAAATGGGTCAAGGAAAAAATACATATACTAAACAAAACAACTCTTCTACATATTTACTATGAATGCTCGAAGCTACCTCCACTACCAAGCGTGGATATAGAGAGGTTAAAACCACCTTTCATCATGATGTATACGTCACTGGCCTAATGTGATATCCATGTACATTTTGTTCCCGCCGCTATCTGTCCCGGGACATCTGTATCGGTGGCAAGACCAACATTATTGAACCGGTAATTTATTGCCGGGACTTAGGACCGAATTAAGAAATTTTCGGTATAAAACTAAGATGTTGGAGGACAGTTTTTGTTTTATTTTCAACTTGAATGGGAGTTATTAGGCCTTTTTTATTGTGTGGCTTCTATTGTGGAAACCAATTGTTTTGATGAATAGATGCTCGTGGGAACTTTGTTTGACGTCTCACTGCTTGTCAGTAGGATAATTAATGAGCATACTATTTTGATAACAATTTGTCAGTGTCACTTATCAAGTCATTGAAGGGCTCACTGAGTCCTTGGACCAGACACTATCAGTAATAATGACATTACATTCAAGTAATGTAATTATTACTGACAATCACATAATCATTCCAACTACCACACTGTCAGTAGTACTACTGACAGTGTGGTGGATAGATTGATGATGTGATCTAAATAATTATTTTACGTCAATATTTGAAGGAATGCCAGTAATATTGATGTCATTATTACTGATAGTGTCTGGTCCCCAATAAGATTTGGCTGTTGTAAATAAGCTCACCCAGAGCTTTAATCTAAGAGTGTATAATCTGCTCGGATTATACACTCTATTGATGTTCTGTGACACCGAGTGTTCGCCTTTCCCAATGATACAATTCTAAATAATTACCTTCTAACTGTGAATCATTTCACCTGCAAAAAAAAACCGAAATACAAATAAAATACCTACGACTTATACATGCATCAAACCCATTCACTAATTTATCCGCACTCCACTCACATAGTAAAGAAAGTGAGGGTTAACTGTAAAAAAAGATTGAAACCTAAAAAAATCACCGGTTAGGCATCTCTAAAATATACAGACATGTATAACTCGCAAAACTGCCGCTAAATCGTGCATAATTAAATTACCAAACTTTTTAGGATATAAAAAAAAATACACATTAAACGTACGGCCAGTATATTTGTACAAGTCTCATTCATAACGTTTGCTTTATTTTATTGTTCTACTTACCTATAGAAAAAAAAAAACGGAACGCGGATCATTTTTTTTTTGTTTTACCACATTGCGGTCACTCACTTATATTTTTTCTATTTTCATTTTAATAAAACAATTTTATTTCGTTAATTTATGCCAACATATAAAAATACATTCGTGGATACATTAAAAGCAATGTGCTCATAAAATTTTTGTTTAGCCCGTAGGGTGCCATGTTCTATAGTGAAGCGATGATTTTTTGTCGATGAAATTTTATGAGTGCGATATATAAAACTTTGCGATAAAATTAAGCCATAAAATGATTAATGATTCACAAATTAGCCATTCTTTTATGTCTTTTTACAAATTAATATCAGACTTTTTGAATTGGTCATTATAATTTTTACAATAGTTAACGTCCGTGTACTTTTTTATAAGCTTCAGGAAACTCACTTCACTGAAAAGTAAGACCTCGTAAAAAATGTTAGATGCAAATATACTTTGTTAATTTCAGTTTCGCACGACTGTTACAAAGAACTTACGTTTTTGTTATAAAGTAATAAAATCTTAACGACAAATAAAAACAAATAATTTTCTAAAATGTGCTCCTCACTAACTCATAAACATTTTAATATTTCGTCGTGGTATCAATGTACGTTTGATATCTATCGTTTCGATATAACTCCAACGTTTTAAGTACTAATAACATGAGACTTGCTCTGTTGCATGATATAGTGTCCCCGGTAGCACCCCCCGTCGCCATGTTATGCGATACGACACATAATGCCGACGAATTTAATAATTTTACATTTTTAATCGTGTCGACGACTTGAAAAAATCTTTAAGTGAACAAGATTCCTATCTCCGTATAGACTTTCTCGATGTAGGGCCAGCTTTAAGGTTTTAAGGTCAGTTATGTAAGGCTGTAATATATTTTGTTATGTTCCACTTGTAGAAAAGTTTACCGAATCATTTGCCTGTCAGGAAGGTTATCATGAAGGGCCCATGCTGATACAGAACGTGCCCATGCTGATATTTAAGAGTAGTTTTTTTGTTAGTCGGAATTGAGTTAGTCGTCTATAGTAACTCTTTAATCTATTAGTAAATTATTATGATGGTTACTTACACAAATTATGGATTTTTTTTAAATTGTCATTTAAATGAGTAATTAATTTGTAAATTACAATTTTTATTATTTATTTATTTAATAATCTGTTTGGTCTTATTATGTGTATAAACTGACAGTGCTTATGTGCAGCATACAAATTACACAATGATTAGTTTATACCTATCTACAATAATGGCCAAAAAGCAACGTCTAATTCTCAATCTATGTAAAACTCACAAACCAGTTCCTGATTCAGGAAATAAAATGCTAATTAGATGCAAAAACATGCAAATCAGATCCAAAGGTTACCTAACTCTGCAACTGCGACGCCAGCTTCCCAAGCAGTTCCGATTTCAACATTAAAACACACTATCTTGTGGCCTTGTGGCCTTAACCAGCAGCAGTAACAAGAATTGTAAATAATAAAAAGGTTATAATGAGTATTATAATCCAAAACTTATTATTCAATTTCATAACTACAGAGTAGAATTAATAAAAACAATGATTCTGTCATAAAGAAACATACCTATTACCATTATTACCGCGGTCAACCACTTCGGCGTTACGTTTTTGCTATTACAAAAAAAATGTGGCCACCGGACGAAGTGTTATCGTTAAGGAAATCTCCTTTTTTTCCTTTCGGCCTTAAAAACATGAATGGTACGTACGATTTATGATATCACAATTCTTTTTATAACCCACCCGGTGTTTTTTTTTAGGTTTTTTCGGCCGCCGCGTTATCTTCACAATTTTGTGTCTCAATCTATTAATAACGTCTTCTTTTAAGACGCGACGTTTTGTGTCGATGTTTATCGATAGCTGACGTGTCAGATGGTACATCACTAGATTCGTTTTGTGATTGGTCAGATTTATGTGTCGAGATCGTTATTGTTTTAATTCGTGCGTGAATTTTTTGTATTTTCTCTAAAGTTATTGCAGCGTCCGTCGAAGAATTTCTTTTTAGTTAATTTGTAGTTTGTTTTCCCATTACTTTGGAGTTCTAAGCGAGTCGTTTTGTCTGCAATTACTAACAATATTTCGGGTTTAAAATTTGCTTTCGTTATTATGGCGTTGGTGGTTGACGGGTTAAGAACCTGTTATTATTCTGCACAATTGTTAACCCG
Source organism: Agrochola circellaris (assembly GCA_914767755.1). Classification (NCBI taxonomy): domain Eukaryota; kingdom Metazoa; phylum Arthropoda; class Insecta; order Lepidoptera; family Noctuidae; genus Agrochola; species Agrochola circellaris. The sequence continues at coordinate 5,741,500 of OU611840.1, forward strand.
ACCCGTTGCTGTTCATGTTCAAGTTTAACACGCCATCCACCATTGAGCTTTGAGAGATGCCGACACTTTAGTGTGAATAACTGCGGTTTACGCTAGAAAAAGTAAAGAAAAACGTAAAAGGAAAAATCACGAAGAGAATTAATAATGTCAATGTTACTACGCCTACCAGTACCCTAATTACGCAATACACGATCAATCAGAATCTGAATCGTTTTGAAACAGATTGCTAATCCATTGCTTCGTACGTGCGCAAAAAAGTCTGTTCAACAACGTAAATATCACAATGAATGTTGTTGACCTGTCAAATTGAAACAGATTAGTCGGAATTGTCAACGAAAATGTGTTGCGTAATTAGATAGCTGGTTGCCTTATGTCAATCAATTTAAGAGAAACCTGCTCTTAATTCATCACTTCCTCTAACTTCAACATTCTACGCATAGATTTTTGTTCTTAAATTATAATATCGTTTCCCTAACAACTGAAGACGTAAAAAAATCGCACGTCTCACTTTCTGTTTGCGGAGACCGTATCATCAAGTTGGAGCACGAACGCCTCAGGCTGCGTTGTACCAACCAGCGTACTTTGACCTTCCTTGCTTCCCTTATTAACCCATATTTATGGTAAAAGGGGGTGTTAACATAGTTTTTGAGAGGTCTTAAGTGATTGGCCGCAGTTATCAGTGGTTGCGGAGTAAATCATGTCGAGCAAACACAGGACGGGCGTCAACGCTGCGCATCGCACGATCAGTGTGAATTGTGTGTTTTTATGTTCGCGCTTCTTACGTGCTACAGGGAAGGCAGAATGTCATGATTTCGATTACTGTGTTGGGAAGAATTTGGTCCTATAATTTTGCTGAAGGACATGTCGATATTTCACCAATCAGTTGATGAAACCTTTACTCTACTTTGTTTTTTCTTCTCTTTAGCTCTAGCTAGAGTATCAGATTAGCAGTACGTCTAGGTATCTACTAAATGTAAATAATATTTTGTAACCACGCGGATTAACAATAATTAAATAATTAATTAATTTAACATATTTTCTACCTTACCGGGTTCCGTAAAAAAATAACTTTATTCGGACATCGAAGGGATATTATATTCGGGCTCCGGCCATAACAGTTTGCATTTTAAGAAATAATCGAACATTCTCCGCGGTGCGTTCGAAAATGCGGTTCGTTTTACGTATCGGTCGCGCCCATTATATCGCGCCAACGGGCCCCCGCATAATTACTTACACACTAATTGTTCGGACTTCGGAACGCACACTTGCGGTTTATTAAACAAACAAATAAATAAATAAAATTGACAATTTTGAATGTGGAATAGGTACTAAAGTTTAAACATTATTCGATGTTTGAATGTTAATGGTGGTTGGTAGCCATTTTTCGCGACCGGGTTCTTTGCAGGTGATGACTGTTGGGAAAATAAAATAAATAAAATATTATAATATAACGTTTCAATATTTGAACAGCTTTTAAAGTTTTTTAATGATATTTATCATTTTTCTTGACTATGGTTGTCTCTAGGGAGAGACTATTATTATAAAAATCTCAACAACAACGTTTTTCATAGGAACCACCCAACGGAAACTGAATTAAACCCTGGAATATACATGATATTAAAAACCATGCTTGTTTGCTAGCAAGTAGCATGCTTATTTATAGCATGCTCATTGTGTGCTAGTAGGCAGCATCTGCTTGAAATTCGCATGCTTTTATGCTACTACATGGCATGTGTATTCCAGGCTTAAAAAGATGAAACACTGACTGATTCACTGATGACTGATTAATGGAATAAAAATAAGCTATCCCTGAATCCCGATCAGATTCGCGTCAGTCGCTCTCCAAGCGTTGCAGGGTGGGCACGAGCATTTCGTTATTAATTAATTATTATTCGAAATTATCGTTGCTTCAGTTTGAGGTAATGAAATATTATTTTGTTTTTTAATTTGAATGCTTCTGAGTATTTTTTGTTTGCTGCTGGTTTTTATTTTTATAAATAAAAGAGATACCTATACACGTAAATATGTTTTTTTAAACTGCTTCTGTTTGGAAATTTTTAATTTAATGTGCTGAAATATGGTGTTCCTGATAAGATTAATAAGTACAAAAACTATAAATAAATTATTTTACAAAATTGACGAGACTCAGCCTCTATTAGAACTGAACACTAAAGGTAAATTTTAAGACGTGTTTGTTTTCAAAATACTAAAAATATGAAAAGAAAATTAGGTATGTAGTTAAACCGCCGTGTCCTCACGGAGGCGATCGGCGGCGGCGATCTCTCGCGTCCGGCCCTGGTTCAGGCCATGGTCCGGAGCGAGAGTGCATGGGAGGCCGTCACCTCCTTCTGCGAAGCAGTAATGCTCGCGAAGGAGGAGGCGGAGCGCGCGAGGGAGAGGCAAAATGCGCCCCCTCGCGCCCCTAGTCGCCGCAGGAGACGCCCCGGGCGTCGGGAGTCGAGAGCCGACTTCCGGCCACCGTAGGCGCGGGCTTGCGGACGGTGAGCAATGGGTAGCTCGCCGTCCGATAGGGACCAGGCCCGGGTTGACGGCGCGTTGTGTTCCACGCGCGCCTCAAAGAGATGTCAGCACCAACTGACGGGGTCCGGAAGGGCCAATGCCTGCCGGGGTTGCGGGTTTGTCTGAAAGGGATATCGCGACCTCGGCACACAGGCATCGGAAGGAACACGGGTGGGTTTTAGTCAGTAAAAGTCTGACACGCCCTCCCGCTCCACCCAGAGCGGGAGAAGTTATTTGATAATTTCCCATCCAAAAAAAAAAAAAAAAAAAAAAAAAAAAAAAAAAAAAAAAAAAAAAGGTATGTAGTTAAATAGATTTCCTAAACAAAAACATATTTTTTTCGAGATCAATAACGAAATATCGAAAAAAACTTTTTTTTTGTGTAAATTCCATTTCGTTTTGTTTTTAACAATTATTTTCTTCTTTGATTCCACTAATATTCGACAGATACCTAAAACTAAGCAGTTCTTTTTAGATTTATTGAAAAAAAAATACCTACTAGAATTATTTGGACATAGGCATAATTTTCCAGACAGGAAAAAGAAATTGAATAGAAAATAGCTACTGGAGATATAATATTTATTGTTCTTTGCTCAGTCCATACCGTTCAGTCGTTCACTCACTGGACAGGTTGTTATTCCGTGGTTGTTATGCAACCACTCTTCGCAGTGTTACCAGAAATTCTTGACTAATTGTCACTTGTCAGTTCGGTATCAAACTTCACGAAAAACAAATTGTATCAATCTGCGATGCTGAAACACGTTGGCAAACGTATTCAACTGTAACTCGCCCCGATAAGATTATTCGAAAACTAACGTGTTGTTAGCGTACTTACACTTAAATTATTCACTATCAATCACTACGATTTTCAGTATCATTCATCGAAATGCCGCTACAATTATTCGAAATGCATTACCAATTTTACGATAGTCTGGCTTATACTGGTTTCCAGCCGCTGTCCGATACTCTTAACCGCAAATCTCAAAGCGTTTCTGTAAACATCGCAGTAAGTTTCGGTTTATTTATTAGCAGCATTTATCGGTCGTTAAAACGAAGTCGCGGCACCGTGCCGACTCCGTCACGGGGACGTCACGGTTCGTATTGTAACGGAAAACAATGCGGCGTGCGTGTTACGATCGATTTATGACCGTAGGCCTGCCATGCGTGCGGATTTCGAACGGACCCGTTTCGGATTGAAAGACCGCGCGAATTCAAATTCAGAACTTTGAAGTTCCAGATTTGAATTTTCGCATTCGGGTTCGAATTGCGGGTGCTGGTTTTCGATTTCAAATTGTGTGCCCGGATTTGAACTGTTGGCTAGGTGTTGAAATTGAAAAAGAATTTGTGAGCTTTTTCGATCATAAAACTGAATGGAGCTAGATTTGACTAAATTCATGCTTGCATCAAAAGCTGTTTCAGAAACTAGAAAGACGGGATATTTTTTTCCAATATTCGAAATTTGGAGCGTCCTAGTTTTACGAAATAGCATGGTGGACTAGCTTACGATACGCTAATGATTGGCGATTCTTTGCTTTTTACGTCTACTGTTTGATATTCACCGCCAGTGGAACTTGGAATATTTTTAACGGAATGTTTTGTTCTATTTTCCCGTTCTCTCCTATTAGATACGTTATTGTAACAGTTACTGGGGTCTGTACTTCCCAGTAAGTACACGTGTGTTGATCGTATTTCCTCTAAAAATATGATCCATAGGTTATGGATTGAATACAGATTTATAGGAATTCCTAAATCCCAGTTTCATAGCCAGAATTTCAAACATGTTTGTCTATTCTGTGACTTAATAAACTTTGGGTTTATTAATAAGGATAAAGTTGAGTTTATCTCAAAACAAATATTGCGACAGATTCGCTCGCAATAGTAAAAAAAAATAGGCAAATTTTCCTGTTTTTGCGGCAAAAACATACCTATTCAAGAATCCAGGACATCTCAGGTTGTCATCTCAGGTGGCAAGCATGCTAATTTAAAAGAGGACCCCGTCCTTAACGTATCGTAAAATACGCCTATGAAATGTAAACATTTTATATATTTTACATACATTATTATCTTTATAGCCGTTTACGACTGTTATACAGACAATAACAATTAACATAATTAAATATAAACATGTAAATATTGGCATTATCATGCAATGTGCAGATATAAAACAAATTACGATACTTTGGTAAATTGATAGTTGTCGATCGGGTTTTTTCGCGATACCTACTTAAGTAGATGCAATTTAGTTTCTGCGAATTTTGCGATGCGACTGTGACTTTAGTGTTGTTTATAATGTTTATTTTATAATAGGTATCTAATTGTTGTGATTACTGCTAATGCTAACAATTTTAGTGTACTAACATTATCCTTGTTCGATGTAACGGTTCTTTATTTGAAAATAACTTTAACCGTTATTATTAGCTATCGATAAGCAATTTATTTTGTAGCCCCAAATCAATGATTAGAAAAAAAAATACATCGGAGAAAATTGTCCCCCAATTTTAAGTTTTTTTATACTTAATGTTTTTTCTTGATCCCACAAAATAATGTTAGTATAAAAATTCAGCATTTAGCAGTGTAACTGTCGTTGCCCAATCAGATCTGAACCCTGAGTATCTGGAGATGGGGTTCCGCGGCGGGGCCGGGCTGGGCTCGTCTTCTCGCACCAAGCGCATGCGCACCAGCTTCAAGCACCACCAGCTGCGCACCATGAAGTCCTACTTCGCGATCAACCACAACCCCGACGCTAAGGACCTGAAGCAACTAAGCCAGAAAACCGGATTACCCAAGAGGGTCCTACAGGTAATATGAAGTTTCTATTTCGATATTCTAAAAATATAAACTGCTTTGTCCACAGTACTGGCTCTTTTGTTGCCTATAATTATGACGTGTGTATTCAATTCGTCCTTTTTCATGAATAAATATCGAAGATTTGTTTTTTATGCTTGAACTGTCAACATGGCTTAAAAATAACAAAAACATACATAAAAAAAACAACCTAATTCATTCACAAACAAACTAAGGTAGGCACGATGTAAAAAACTAAATCGAAGATAAAAATAATCCATTAGTTATTTTTTCTAAAAAGAATTCAGCGTCGGACGTGATATCGATAGTATCGAATAATATAGTATCGATTTTATATTCGGTACGTAACAAATCGAGAGGTGTTATTTCACGCGTAGGTAGCCGCTTCATTAGCATACTGATCAAGACGTTAGAATATGCTTGACTATGATTACAAGCAATATTACTGATAAGATACGTGCCACGGAATGTTCAATTCTACTATTATTACATTTCGATATCGGGTGTAGTGTAGCTTTCTTAAAAATCTATGCAAATTACACTTCTTACATGAGGTCTGGCATAATTTTATTACTTTTTTAAATTATATATATATTTAAAAAAAGTAGATTCTTTAAGTAGGGACGAGCACAACACTACACATTTTTTAAACAAAGTAGACAGTTTAACTGTAATTTAGGGAATAAACAAATAAAATTATACTTATTGAAATGAGGTGCAGACATAAAAAATGTTTTTGAATTTTATTATTATCAATCAATGTACAAAAGCAGTGTGAAGTTGCCATTAGTCTCAAATGTTAAACTTTAATCGTTCGTTTATTAAAATTAAGTATTTAAACTTCACTAAAATCCGACGGAAGAAATCTAAGGCGTGAATAACATTACGATTTTGGGATTAATCAACATATTTTAATTAAATTAAACGTTATTGCTATGTATGGTAGAGCATTGTGAAAATCGTTAGTTTTAATGCATTTGTTTACTCGACATTGCTTCGAAAAAAATCTTAAAGTCCAATTAAAACGTCGTTAAATCCATTGACGGTCAAAAAATGTAATTTAAAAAAATTTAATTGACACACAAAAATGATTTTATCTTCGTTAAACGTCAAATTGACACGGCACAAGTTACGTACATATGTAGAGGTGCTAGCATGTGAGTTACAATACAGTGACTCAAACCAGAACTCAAGTGTGTCAAACGCATAAAATAAGTCTTAAACAAACCGGTAGTTGAAAGCTAATGCGAATTTAATGTAGTCCCGATACCGCGTCGCTTTGCTCAGTATCGACTTATCAACATTTTGCATTGCGAATGTTTTATAAAGTTGAATTTTATTTATTCGTTTTCATCCGTTTTTATCATCACTCGTTTTGACTGCTGACGAGTGGTATAACCGAGTTGTTTTAATTTATAAACTGATAAACTTGCAGGAACGTACTAAAATTTTAAATAAGTCAGTCCTCAGCCACGTTTTCTAATTTACATGTTGTTTTTTACAGTTGACGCCAAGGTAAGGTAATCTGGATAATTTTCTTCCTCTGTGTGATTTGTTCTTCGGCAGGACAAATGCATAAGGTAAGTAAGTATAGGAAAAAGCCTTCGACATAGGTTCCCTGTGATCTACCACATGACGAGGATGTCAACATGATTGGTTTCACAGAAATTGCGTGTTGCAAGCTCAAAATTGCACTCCTGGCTGTGGTAATTGTGGCGTTATTATTGACCACCATAACCAGTGTTCGCGGGCAAGACAGGAATTTTGTGAAACCGAACTTAACTTCAAACTTCAAAAGCGAACGAAAGTGAAAGGTACAAAGTTGTCGATTGAATGATCAAAAGTGTAATTTTGCGGTTTATGCTCCGAGTGTAAGCCGAAAGAATTATGCTGATAGTTCTTAAAAGATAAATATTGCTCTTTTGTTACTGGATTGTAGGTAGAGCCGCACGAAAGTGTAGCCAGATAATTACCAGCTTTCCAAATGTAAACAACCTGTATTGTGCCACCATTTAATTTTCTTTAATATTTATCAACCTTTTGCTCTATACGAAATAATTACCAGTACTTTCAGAGTGGAGTTGCAATTCCGATAAAAGCTGCGACCATTGAGTGCATGAATGAGATAGTACAAAATAAATACACGTAGACAATATTTATTTAAGTTGCGGGAAAAATACTCGTACGTGGTAGCAATGCTTGGTCGAACAAAACTAAGAAAACGATCGAAGTTTATTCACTTTAAAAGTACACAAAAATGTTGTGCCTGCGCCTTCTTTGAACTAAGATATAAGTAGAAGCACACACTTCGGCTCGTCTTCGCATTTAACACTGTATATTGCATTTAATTTGTTTGCTATAGGCGGCACTTTAATGTAGGGCTCGGCAAAGCGCTACCCTTTGTTCTCCTAATTACTCGGGTAACTTGAAAAATTTCTTGAGTAACACGTGCGCTCGCGCTTGTGACGTCATAGACTAACAGTTGAGAGTTGAATTGGTTTAGTTTTTGTTTGTATAAAAAAGTGGACTACTATTGTCAGAATATTGTTGTCTATGCCTTTGGCCCCGTCCTCTAAACATTTTAGTATTAATTCTTGATTAGCATCCCATATGTTCAGTGATACCTAACAATGAACTCTGTCTAGAGAATCTGTCCAAGGGTGAATTTCTCCAATAACATTGAACGCGATCAGTATATAAACCATGTTTAGGAGCTGTCAGTGTCATTATTTTCCTGGGAATATTGACACTGACAGCTCTTGAAGTCGGTTTAGATGTGCTGATTGCGTTCAATTTCATTGGTGAAGTTCGCACTAAGTTAATGAAAGTGGGTGGATAAAAAAGAGAAGCTAGAGTAAGCCAAGATAATGTTACAGAAATTTCTAGAAGGGATGACTTTCTAAACTGTGTTCAAGTGAATTTGATTTTTGAACCACGGATCGGCACATTTGGGCTTAGCTTTAATTTAACGACTCGTTTCAGACGTCAATCGATAGCTGTCAATCTAACTAGTACCTATATGTCATTTTGTTGTTTTGTTTTTAATTTAGTCATACGTTATGATATTAATGAGTTAAAATATAATAATAGTAATTTGGTGTTTGAAATAACTCAAATCTAATAATAAAATTCACACTTACAATAAAGATGTCTTAGGTAGATATCTTATCCATAAATAATTAGGCTATTTAGAGGATCAACACTTGGCTTACTTCCACGATCAAGCCAGAAATAAGTCATGGTTTTCCGCGCTCCACCAATATTTGTCAAAAGTCTGGCCAATACGACGGTTCAATAATTTCGGATGGCATTGTTATTATTGCACTACATAGGTACGCAGAGCTAAGACAAACATTTGCATGGCCCAACAATTTCGGTGCACGTGAAGGCTTGCACCAATATGCGGAAGCGTATATTTGGATGGAGCCATGTCAAGCGATTTTTAACTCTAAATGTTTTTGTGTTGGAAGGAGGGTGTAGGCTATCGTATTAAATTTAGGGGTAACCATATAAATATTTCACTTAAAATTCAATATTTGCACTTTTAGAAAAAATGCGGAAAACGGTATGAGCAAAGACCACAATAATTACTTTCTACGAAGAGCGTCAGCGTTAACGTTTTATATTTATTTTTTTAAATATTTTCACTTTTCATGAAGTTTAACATTATTTGTCCGGCCGTCTGTTTACTTTTCCGAGAAAAATTGACACCATTTAATCAATTTACCGTAGAACAGATATTTAAACATTCACGTCAAATAAACATTTGTAATAAATATTCATGATTCATTTTTATTGGAAGTTTTATATATAAAATAGTCTGTGTTACATTACAGACTATTTTATATATTAAACTTACCGTGATTCGTGAACCGTTGCATAAATTCTGTTCGTTTTGTTTTTCGTAGAAATATAACTCTCGCACTAGCAAACCTAGTGGGATTCTCTACAAAGAAACGTGTATTTTCTATTCGTTATTTAAGTTAAAAGTTAGGATTTCTCTTCCAGTTTCAAACATTTATGATTTCACTAGCTTTCGGGCAGCCGACCGAGCAAACACAGCTTTGAGATGGAACCCTGAGGGAGCTAGCAGTACTCAAACTTGTCCGGTTTAAAAAAAAAACAGATTTATATGATGATAAATGCCTTACTTAAAAAACTAAATAATCATTTTACTATTATTATCAGCATTTATTATTACCATTAATTTGTAATACCTACTCTAGTGCCACCATTCAACACATAATACCTACATGTTAGAAAGGTTAGTTTATGGCTTTAAATTGTATTAACTTTTGACAGACTGGGCCGATTTCAGCGAAATAAAGACTAAATGTTAATTCAAGATACGGACTATGACTATATTTCCAATACCTTAATGCGCTTGAAAAGAAGACACAAAAAATCAATATAAAATGTGAATTTTAAAATCATCCCCCTTTCCCCCCCTTTGGGGGGTGATTTTACAATAACGCTGAAATGTGTAATTCTTTATTTCTTACCAAAAGCATAAATTTTAATTTTAATTTCTCTAACTTAAGAAATGCTAGATTTCCCATACAAACTTTCATCCCCTATATCACCCCCCTAAGATTATTTTTGAGACAAAAAGTACCCTATGTCCTTCTCTAGGATATCATCTAACTACTTGCCAAATTTTATCGAAATCCGTTCAGTGGTTTAGCCGTGAAAAGGTAACATACAGACAGACAGACAGACAGAGTTACTTTCGAATTTATAATATTAGTGACGTGCGTTGTTCATCGCGAAATATTTTTCTAAGATTTTATATTATCTTTATAGATATTTCTTTAGATTGATTTTTCTAAAAAACCTGCCCTTATTCGAGGAATAATTTTAAATATTTGACAGTTTTTGTATGGAAAAACTGTCAAAAATTAAAACGTCAGATTTATTCCGATTTAGATAGATATTCAGACGTCTGAAAAATCAACCCTTCATTTCATGCTAATTATTATTCTAATAATAGTGTTAGTGAAGTTGGTTGGATACTTAGAAATAATAATTATTTCTAGTTATTTACGTTTATTTTCGACAACCGAAAAATGCGTGACATACCCTATCCATCAAAATTCGTATGGCGATGGTAACCAATAGTGATTGTTACTTCTCTATTCTTGATATTAGTACTGGTTAGATTATTTTATTTGACTGTAAGTCAATTTATTTTAAATTTGTTGTCATTTATTGTTGACATAATCTACTCATTAAAATGTTTTTATTTTATGAGTTGTATTGCAATTTGTGGTAATGTAAATTATTTTTGCATAAGCACTATTATATAGAATCAAGTTTTTTGAACTGAACAGACAGCTGTGCTGCTGAGGAGTTTGTTGCGCCAATTCTTCCCAGCTTAAGCATTAGGAAGTGGTGAAGCGTGGGCGTTTTTAGGGGACTGTCTTATGTAATTTTGATGTTCGAAAAGTGCTGATTCTCAGCCTAGTTTGAATACATGCCTTTTGTTTATAATTTTTTTGAATTTTGGTTTATCTTACTTGTGAACCTGCGTGGTAGTTACCACGCAACACACTTACAACAGCTATGCATTTTTACAATTTAACAATATCATTTCTGCAGGCTACCGAAGTAAAGCGTTTACAGTTCGCTGTCATCGTAATTGGCGTCTTAAGAGTCTAAGAGGTGTTAAATTTGCGATTACTATAACTACTAGTACTACACGTCAAAGTCAAAGCTTTATTTGCAGATAAATATGGTAACAAAAGTGCTTACAATGGTAGTAGGTATAATAGTAGCTTAACATATTTAATCATAACTTAACAACAACATGCAAATTTTTGGTGTACAATTAGATCATTTAAATTTAAATTGAAGGAATTATTTTATAGCATAGAAGGAGTTCTCAATTAATTAACTGCGTAAAGCCCGTCTGAAGCGAGCCATTTGAAGTTCTTTGATTTGGTTAGGAATCTTGTTAAATCTGAATACACATAGAACAACATATACACAACGAAAGGAATGTGTGATGTGTCTGTCTTTTGTGAATTAGATCATAGGCAGGTGCTAATTAATCCAATCGAGCTAGTGAAGATGATATCTTTATTATAACTATGGATTAAGTTTCTAGACACAAGGCTTTCACAATGCCTTTACCAATAATCATCTAAATCAATTAGCATGTAAAACAATGGAGTATAGGATAGTTAGTTAAATCGAGCTGTTGAAGATACTATATACCATAGTAATAGATTCCTGGATATAAGCTTCTATCTGCTTTCCGTCGGTGGATTACTTCTACCTATATATCTGTTTGTATTGGAGTCTTCTCGAAGATACATTTTCTCCCAATAAGGACAACTGCACGTTCTGTAGCCAACTAACTGCACAAAGTTAGAACAAAGTGGAATCAAAACTTAAATTACGTGACCCTTGTTTGGACCTCCATAAAAATGGTAAGGGCTCCCAAATGTTTTGTTACTCGCAGCCTGTATACAGCAACCTGTCTTTATCGTAGCCGACCCGCTTCCGATATCAGCAGCATAAATATATCCAGTCAACCAATTATGCGAAAGAACCCCCCCTTCCCCTCGAATATTGATCGAGATTTTTTACCCTGGCAAAAAGCTTTCGACTCGTCGTCGCCATATTGCGTAGATAATATCTTATTCGTTTTTGCGCCTCGTCGCACTTTTGGCTGTACGATGCTGCAGACAACTGTTTTATTTTACCTTTTTAAATCTTGATATTATCGCTTTAGATCTTTTTGTTTTTATTCGATAGAATTTTTGGTTTTCAATTGTTTCCTTTGCCCACAAATATACCTATTCAACCGTGTACCCGTACCTACACACACAACGATGAAAATTCCACAAGAGATTTAGACGGAAATTCGTTTCAAAACTTTTAATTAACCATTTAAATTACTAGACTAGGTCATATTGGTTTTATTGTACTGCCATATCGAGAGGCTTATTCACTCACTTGTTCAATTGACGTACCCCAAAGGTCTTTACAACTCAATTCAATCACAAGAAACGGCATCAAAGGATTATAGGCACCAATAAACCCATAAAAACCGCTGTCGATGCCGCAATACCGCAGCATAAAAAGCTAAGCATTTTCAGCTATCCCTAAATAAAACACGACACGAGGGGCTGAAACCAAAAGATTTATGTCTCTCACCTCTCAAGTTATTTACGAGAATTACGAGACTAATTGCTTTTGATGACGAATTTGAACCTTATTGCTGTACTTATAAGAGTGTGCTGCAATTAAAGTTTGCAAAGACCTCAAAGGCTGGTATTTGAGTCCACCTTTGGAGGAGAGATGCAGCGGATTGGAGAGTTGCCCCTCACTTTTTCCGCTTTCAATGTTCGTGCGACGTTTGCCGCGTCGCTGCGCACTTGAGGTCTCAACCTAAAGAGTATGGCGTTCTAAACGTAGTCTTTGAAAGGTCTCTCTGAATGCCGTCTGTTTTGTACACTTTACGCTGAAAGCACTGCTCTTGAAGTGCTTGTATGTAACACTACGAAGTACGAACATGTCACATGACATGACAATCACTCCATTTCCATTGATTTCGTTTCCAAGGTGATTGTTATGGCTGTTAATTCAACTGAAAGTACCGTGACTGGATAATATTTAAATGAATTCAAATAAGCAAGCGATATATGATTTCTTTGTTCGTCTTTTATGGAACTGCAAACATTATTAGAATGCATTCTTTCGTTATTTTGCAGCCTGAGTAATTTCATTTATTATTGCGTCCAATAGAATCTTGAAGTTTAGATTACAATTAAAAAGTTAAAAATAACGTCGCCATGAAGACTTAAATGTTTTAAATTTTCAGTATTCCATGAATCTAGTTGAAAATATATTTTTGAAATGGCCATTCACAACAGGTGCGCTGCCCGCCGTCTAATTGCCTCGGGCGCCCCCATAATATATAGACGCACTGTCACCCGAACCCGACGCAGGCGCATTTAGAACAAACCACGCCATATATCTCTCCTTGCGTCCGCAATTACGTGATTTGTCACTCCACTCTCTTTTTTTTCTTCTTTCATTCTGAAAAATGACTCGAGTTCAACTGTTCAAGTAGCTCAGACGTAATTAGTTGACTGAAAAAGTGCCTTTCCCTGTTCACTTTATTGTGCGATCAATTCACATAGCTACTGTGTTTAATCGACTATTAAATTTATCTCATTCGATTAATTAGTCGATTACCAATAAGACCTTATTGGTTAATTTTATTTTTAACGGGTTTTGTGCGCGGTTGTACCTACTGTTATTCCTGAGTGTGACGATTTTAAGTTTTAATAAAATTATTAACTCCTATTTAACAAGATGTTCTTAAATAAAATTGCAGACCGAATTTAATCGGAAATATTTCCTTCCTCATTAGTACCTATCTAAGTTTATGCATGTCGCATGTTTTTTAAACATACCTACTCGCGTAGGTAATGCAATGACAAATAAGTTTGCGCTTCCACTTATCTCAATATATACTAAAATATGCGTGAAGCATAATAATGTATTCCATGTTTGTGAATTGCACACCAGAGATGTTATATTTAACACCATTGAAGAGATAAAATCGTTTGAAAAAGCAAAACATCTAGTGATGTATAGCGTCGCTTCTTCCCGATCTCACAAAAATTAATTACACAGTGCTATTTTTAAAACGTTTTCATGCCATGATTTCGAACACTATAAAGATGCCTCTTAACGGCACACAAATATTCCGGGCAAAGGCGATGGCTCCCAACCCTCGCAATTAGTATCGGATGGTCACACCTTGACGTTCGACCGCGTATAATTTTACTTTCTAAGTACATTTTGTGACTATAATAAGCAAATTCCCACATTCAACTTTAAACTTTATAACACAGCATTAAAGTTAAAAATTCCACACACAAATAAGATCAAATCAAACAGTCTAGTAATTAGTACAGGCGCGCTCAGCGACGCTCCGTTGGGCAGATAATTTCCGCTGTACGTTCAAAAGACGTCCATTTGTCACTTGGTCGCGTGAAGTCGCACAGAGCGGACGTGCCTCTCCCTACTTAATTTATTCAAATATTATTTATTTAAGGAAAACGGGACTATTAATCACATTTCTACAGATTTTATTTACATACGCGGAACGCTGTTCGCTTTGATCGTTCAGACATTTATTAGAGGTCCTTATGCGGTATTTTATTTACCAAGAGGCAGGAGTATAATTAAATTGGGTGTCAATTTACAAATTATCTGTACTGCTTGTGTAATATAAATGTTTGTTTTTCTGCGGTTTATTTGCAATGATTACTAATTTGTTTGCCGACATTCGTTTAACTACCAATTTGAGTGTGCTAGCAATTTTCATATTTGTATTGAACTTTAATGAACACTCTATCTAATTACGCCTTTCATGTTAAATTAGCACCTTTTAATGGTTTTTAAATATTCTTTACACTGAAGTGATATTCGCGCCACTATTTGGCTTTTCTTTTACACATTTCTTTATTGAACGTTGGTTCATAAATTAAAAATCAACACTTTTGTAGATAGGTACGGTAATAGACTACTCTCAACTCCACTTGCCGTTCTAATAAATAAACGGCAGCGACCCGAATTTTTTTCAACCTCAGTGTGTATACTGAAGTGACATTCGGTCTCTGTTTTGCTGTTTTGATCAACTAATCTACTTAATCCGAAATAGTTACCTACTATTATTAACAAACACCAAGTTAACATACCTAAAGCTATTTTTACAGCACCATAAGCAGCTGGTGCTCATTTACAGTTACCCATTAAAATAGTCACGAACGCTTTACAATTTTATTATCGTTTTCGTTAGTACACTATTCGCGACATCTGGCATCACAGACAAATTCACAGAACATATTGCGAGCATTAATATTACAACATCTTTAATATTATCGTCCTATTATACCATGATGTGACAAAATGACTTAATTTACGTCTGCCATTCAATTACCTGAGCAGTGTTGGGGCATGAAATGCATGTAATCAGTCATGTTAAGTTTGTGACGAGACGGTACTACTGCTGCACACTGAGAAATCGTTTTAATGAACTTACCTACTTAGATTTGGCTGTAAGCTGTATTTTTTTGTGAATTTGTAAGATAGAATTGTAGAACATCTGCTTAGGTAAATCAATATATTAAGCTGTTTCTTACCTATTTAAATAAAAATCAGAGTATTTTTCATATATTTTCTTCCATAAATCTTAAACATGAAAACGGAAAGAAGTATAGTCATATCAATCATTAACATTTCGCATTGCGTTACCCATTCAACCGTGGTGTCGTGCATACCGGTACTTAATACGCTCAATTTTGTCTCATTTGTTCTAGCTGGGTGCGAGGGGGCAATTTGCAAGCGTTGGTGTCATTGCGCAGTGGTTAGAGTAATGGTCCGTGTCGCAAAATGAGACGTCAGAACACAACGTAGGGTGGGGTGCTTATTATTGTGGCAGTTGTTCTTTTGTAGAAAAAATATAATCATTCATAATTCTGGAATGATGAACTGATTGTTGCTACTCTGTGGCAGACATTGCAGCGTCATTTGAGCCCAAACTTCGTTTGAAACTTTGCGAATAGATTGATTTGAAAATTATTACAAGTTGAACAAAACAGCTCGAATTGTATTCCTTTTTCCTAGATTAGAGAACAGCCCACCTAAAACTATAGTAGAAAAAGTCCTGGACTAGAACTGAGCTTGTTCCTTGAAAGGCGTGAACCTTCTGCTATGTGAGTTCTTGTAAAACTGCGGTTCAAAACATTACTCCTTTCTTTTTCGTGTGGTTAGTGACTAACCTGGTGTCAGTTCTTATACCGCCCATGGGTCTGACTTGCCTTCACATGCCGTCCAGAGAAATATCTCTCAGGGATGCCGGTTTTCATCACGATGTTTTCCTTCACCATTTTTAAGCAATTGATAATAATACAATACGCACATGAATCCAAAAAGTCAGAGGTGCGTGCCTTGGGTTCTAAATCGAGACCTATGACTTGGCAGTCCGACGGTCACACCACTAGCCTATCACTACTAAAACGTTAATAAAATAATTTCAGCAGTGCTATTCTGTAACCATCTCACCGTGAAAACTTAGGTGAAGTGAGCTGTCATTCCATAGGGATTGACACTATTGACAGCTCACTTCACCCAAGTTTTCACGGTGAGATGTTTACAGAATAGCATGGCTGGTCATATAGCTCAAAAATTTAAGGCATTCAACAGTTCCGATGTTATTTAACATCTCGTCACAAGCATCGGACCAGTGTTCACAAATGGACTCGACGTACAAACGGGAGATATAAATACTGTTCATGATCATTCAGTCAATGTCTAGCGTCAGCTACCGTACAGACGGCAGATCGTATCTGAATGACAAATAGTGCTACTGTTGTACCCTTAGCATTTAGTTACTGCGACGATGTATTAGTGAGCTCCTAAACGACCAGGCGAAGATATTGTGTAACGTAAGAAAAATCATGTATAGGCTTTATAATTTCTTATCTTCCCTAAGAAAGCAGCCGCTGGCGTCGATGAAATGTCACAAGAGCGCTTGTATGAACATAAAATATGAACATTTCATTTTGAATCCTCAATACAAATTAAAATTGTTCATTTTGTGAAGATTTTTGTAAGAGTCTTTAAAGCCTTCATTCTAGATCTTTGTAGAGAAAACAAACTACTTAGCGAACCCCACTTCAAGTTCGCTCTCGTTGGTATTACTCCTCCAGACGAATATCACTTGAACTGCAACACTGTTTCTTAATACAAAATATTTTATTTGAAATGAGAAAATGTTTGCGATCTCGTAAATTCTAAAGTAACAACATCGGATTATTGACGCAAAACAACTCAATCTCACTCTTGACATCACTATACCTATATATAAAATCTCCGACAATTCAATTTTTCATCAAACATATATCATTCAGTCATTTGAAAAACGAAATAAATACGTACTCCTACATAAATAAAAAAATATATCGTTAACACTCGACCGCTGAAAAATTACTCGCATGAATATTTTCAATTGTCTTAAAGCGTCTGTCGGTAAAGCGTATTGAGTCGTATGTTGTCGTGTGTAGAAGTTATTTTCGGTCAGCGGTTGTGCGTGACGGTATAACTAATGATGTGTCCGAGGTAGTGCTTATTTATTCGAAATGTGAGCGAGAATAGCGTGTCGTGTTTTTGGCCTTTGCCTCGAGTACGTACGGGTACGTGATAGAGATTGTACTACGTTTCTACTAGTTAATAGTCTGTTATCTTCTATTCGCTGTATTCGTTTTTCTGCATGCATTTTCTCATCTTACATACTAATGATAGGTATACTGAAAAGTAACGGCGAATATTTTTCAGACAACTAATAAATAATGAAAAAAATATGGAAAACTTATAACGCTTGTAGCGATGTTTGACAGATAATTTAATAATCAGCCAACTAATTAAAATGTAAAGTAAACTATGCAATTAAACCTACATGTCCATTTTCAATCAACAGCACAGAATATTTTACTGCATAGTATTTTTCAATATTATGAAGAATTACATTTAGAAAACGTGATATCTTTTCCGGAAAATTGAATTTATTTCTTGTACCTACTTACTTACTGGAAAAGAGAGCAAATAGCCATTTGTAGATATGAATTACGATGCCTTTTCAAAGTTCATTAAAGACGGAAGCGGCTAGGTACTACTCGTACCTACATTATTTTATTTCGAAAAGTTTAAAGTCAGCCATATTTTTCGGCAAAAAATTTGCAATTATATAGTGGAAAGTGACTGACTCATTTTATTGAAATCATAGCAGTAGACTGAGTCATACTCATAAGCTAGATATGTTCACAATCCATTACTTATAGACAACAACCATAAGACAACCAGTAGTCGAGAACAGATGACCATGTCAATGATACAAACACGAACATTGTCATTCGTAGCAGAGCATATTGTCTCGAGACCACCAAGATTTCTTTATCTCTCCGTGACACTGCGCAGTCATCAATCCTGCTCCACGTCCTAGTCATTCTCTATACTAGTGTTGAGCTCAACTATCGACTAAACAATATTAGTCAGTTAGTCGGGAAATTAAATTGGCAATGATAATTTCACTTTTGCATGTTTTTAGGGAATTGAAATAAAATTTTCATATGTACGACACAAGTTAAAAAATAATTTATGTACAGTGCTACAGTTAGTTGAATGTTACATTAATCGCTGGTTAATTTTGATAAATGACAAATTAAATTGCATCTAATGAAACTGATGTTTAGTTAGTTTTTGCCAAGTTGGCAAGGTACGTCGAATTTGTTTTCAAATTAGTTACTACGTACGTATTTTCGACAGACGATTACTTCCCAAGAACTTGTTGTGGGTAATTTGTATTGATTTTCAGCGTCAAAAGATGTAATTTTGAGTGATAATCCACCACAATCCACAAAATAACAATTTATATAAAATAATAAGTAGTTAAATGGCATTACCTACTAGAGCGTAACATCATTAAAATATTACACACAAATTGAGTAATCGACTAATTGATTATCCAATTTACAAGCACATCACTATACGAGAGGCGGATACGTTGGACACGCGGACAGACACGCGGGTGGACACGCGGGCGGACACGCGGGCGGACACGCGGGCGGCCTGAACGATTAGTTACTACAAGCACTGCGGCGTGAAAAACTATTAATACTTCGATTTTTTTACCTACCTACTAGGTTTGCATCAGTAAAATGTAGTTAGCTTTCGAAAATTCCTTCACAATTTTATTGTTAACGCCTGAGATCATGTTTATATCGAATTTATGAATAAGCACCTAATTAATTTTATTAGTATTTGGTAGGATTCATTTATGTTGCCTGTGCTAATTAAACAAAACGTACAGTTAGAGTTATTTGTGATTGTAAGACTTTAAGGTGATAAGGTGACTGATTCTTCAGGGAAAATTTATATTTTTCATAATGTCGTAAATACAATATTATAAAAAAAATTACGACTTAGTAGATCAGTGATGTATTGTTATCTACTATCTATGCAAGTACTTTAAATTATAAATTGAAGACCAGTAGGTACCACAAGTATTCAGGTTCCGCGTTTTTTCAACGAAGCCGTAATTATTTCTTCGATAACTATACAGTTATCGAAGAAAATAATTACGGCTTCGGTTTATCTTGGATACCCAACTTGTACTTATAGCAGCAATATATAGCTAGGTAGGTAACTTCAAAGTTATTGAACTTTTCGCTTTTTCCGGACAATCGCCAGCCGAATGCCACTTCAGGGCCAAGAAAGAAACGGGCATCTAAATTTGGCGTAAGGCAACATCGGCCGCCATGACGCGGGGGGCGGGGCCAAGGCGCAGCTGCGCGTGATTGGTCGTGAGATTCGCGCGCTCTTGCTCCGTCCGCACTGAATCTTCAAAGCGAACGTAATACAAGTATGGATAAAGTCGGTCAAATCGTCTAGCTTTATAAATATGACCGACATAACACGTGATTCGGTAGCTTTTCCCCAGTGAGCACATTTAGTGCATGGAACAACGCTTCGGAATGTTGCGCGTGCGACGGTCACGCACCGGCCGGCCAGCTCGCTAATTACAGATAAAATCTGCACTTCGGAACGCTCAACGGCGGGCAAGAATGCAATCACGTGCCATAAAAACGGGACAGGCAGGAATCCAGCTTCCGCGTGCAATGCGGTCGGGCGGAAGCCTGGACCGCCAGAAAATTTGGAACGCGTTCTGTGTTTTTTCTTTGCGATATTTATTTTACGAAGCTTTGCGCTTGCTGGCGTTATTTGTCGTATGTGCACGCACCAACCATTATATTTTTTGTTCGCAGGTGTGGTTCCAGAACGCGCGGGCAAAGTGGCGACGAATGGTGACCAAGCAAGAGAACAAGATGTCGGACAAATGTTCGCCAGACGCATCCTTAGAAATGGATATGTATCACGGCCCGATGGGCTCGATCCAGTCTCTGCCGCCACACAGCCCGCCCTACAGCGTGATGGGCGGGCCCCCAAGCCCCAACTCCATGGATTGCCCCTAGCCTTCATTGCGCGCTTTACTAGCGTCTTAGACTTTAATGAAATGTGTGTCCGTGTCCAAACTTAGCGGAGGCATTTGCCTTAGTATCAGGCAAGAATATATTTATGAAGAAATAAATAGACTCTATATCCAAGAAAATCAAAGACTTTCTCAACTACCTGTTCATCGACTTAATTCCAGACCGCCTTTAGATATGAGAACGTCCCAACAGCAACCTTCTAAACAGCGTGATGTTACGGACACTTCCCAACAACCTAATTTTAGGCAAGTTTTCGAACCTGGGTCTTCTCAACCGGCTGATTATCAACCCTTTGGGAGATGTACTAAAAATTCTGCTTTTGGGCAAAATGTTGAAAAACAATTTCCTAGTGACTGGCGAGATTATCCACAACCTATTCGTGAGCAATCTGTTTATGGAGAAAGATTCCAAGGACATGTTTTTGAGCGCAATCCTCTTCACGAGCAATCTTCTCCGCATCATGGCGGTGGGCAAAAATATTATATTGCGCAACGGTCTGTATACGAACAAGCTTCTGAACCCCTTTCTTTCAGGCAAGCTTCTGTACATCATGGTAATGAGATTGTAGGCCGTCGTCTCGGTAACGGAATAATTCCTGAACAACATAATATAAGGCTAAGATTGCCTGAGCCCAATTTTGGACAAAGATTACCACAACCAGAATTTGGGCAAAGATTGGCGTCGCTTATAGTGTACAAAAATTCACACTGCCACATTTCGGGCAACGATTGCTACTAAACTTTTCTTACAGGCAAGCTACCTTACAGGCTGCGAGCTTACCATGTCCATTGCCTATGCAAACATTTCGACGAAAAACTCCCCAAGAGACAGTTGGTCGATATTCCCCTTCAGAGCCTAATTGCGGAGAAAGCCCACATCCATTTAATGGACAACTTCCCCAACAGCCTCATGATAAAGAAATCCAACAACCTATTTATGCACATAGTCCAAGGTCATTTGACGTTCAAGGTCCCCAAGACGCTGACAAGAATCGACTGCGACAGCCCATTTCTTCACAAAGCCCAAAGTCATTTAGTGGCCGAAGTCCCCAAAACCCTGATCATAAACAATGTCAACAGCCCGTTCGTGCACAGACCCTTAAGCCAGTCGATGAACAGCCTAACCAACAGCTTCTTAAGGAGTAAATTAAAGGTGATAATGAATTAAACTGTTTTTTGATATAAACAATACCAATAAATTATAATGTGCGACCCAAAAGTGAAAATAAAAAAGTGATAAATTAATAAACCAAGACAAAAGAATTTCAGCAGTGAATTTGATTGATTTGAGATTTTGTGACAGAATGGTTGTAACATAGTATATATTTGAATATACATGAACGTTTAGTGTACTCGCGAATACATTTTCTATGTAAGTGGTTGTGAAGTCAATTCTTTTAAATGTACTAGATGAACTCTGCAATTTTATCGAATCTCCTAATGTAACTGATATGTTCACGACAATTTATATAGTCAAAGGATAAACGCACACTGTTGCATCCGTCCAACACATCAGGTACATTGCTTTCCCATAATAAAGTAAGAAGTAATCATTGCATTCCACTAACTTTATTGCATTGAGAATAAAAATGCCCTTCTTTTTGTGTGTTTGCATATTGGCTCCGAGTCAAAATATTCATAAGTACATAAATAAATAGATGATGATTCCCAGATACTCGCATTTATTCTTGGCAATGAATTTTAAATTGGTTGATGTTACTAGTAGTGTCGAAGTAAAAGAATACCATACGAGTATTTCGGATTAAGTTGAGAAATTTGAAATATTGTATGATAACTTTACTTTGTAAATGTAAATACCTATAAATTATTGTCCGTATAAATGAGCATTGTAAATAAATAAAAAAAAGATCCATAGTCTGTAAAACCGTATATATCTATTGAAAATGTTATTCCTTTGATGTACTTAGCTTGGGATGATGAAATACAAGTTGTTTTGCAACGTGCATATATTAAGCATATAACTATACATTCCCGGACTCCTAAAGCGATGTGCACCTTGCAATTCCATGTGAACGCCTAAAACATGAAAGTAATGAAGAGTCAAAGAAAAAGTTTTTATCATATTGTGGTTGTCAATGTTACGAATCTGAATTCACGACCATTTAAAAAGTTATAGAATTCTATACTAGAAGTGCAGGGTGACTCGATTTAGGGGGTCCGGGAGTGTAATATTGTAGATCTGTATTTATCAATAATCACATATATAAACTGACTGTCATTTTGAAATTGTTGTAAAAATAAGTAAGTGTATATTAAGTAATAAGATGTTAGAAAACTGACCATGTTTCAAGCTTACTGATGTTAGTTTTCTGTTATTATTTTTTTAAACTATGGTTCTGTAATTCGGTTCTTTGAACCTTTAAATAATATATACTATTTATTTATTGACAATTCATATTTAATTTAGTTTAAGATGTAGTTTGTAGTTAGGTACGTAAAATGAATGTGAAAGATTTCCATAGTTTTAATAATTATTACCTAGGCTAGTATAGTTATAGAGAAATTAATTTGCCGGCAAAATATTATTTAAAATCTGCAGTTTAATATTTTAATTCAAAATTTTTACATAATTATTCCTACTGTGTTTTAAGTAGTTCTAAGCATTAAATAATATTCCGGCTAAATAAATGCACTGTTAGTTCCTTTTATATAGATTTAAAGTACATTATAATAAAATAATCCACTTAATATATAAATGTAGTAGCAGACGCGATGCTCGTTCGTTCTTGAATAAAAGTTGGAAGTAGTAACAATCATAATATAAATGTTGTATTAAAAAGTACATTACAAATTATTCGACTACGTTCGGCAAGAATTTTAAGTTCTCAAAAATCTGTGACTAAAAGTTATAAAAATCTGTTAAATAAAAAATAACTCAACTGTATGTTTGGTTTTATTTCATTTCATAAAAATCCATTTTTACCATTTGGATAAAAAACTACTATAATGGTATTTTGTTACAATGCTGTCAGTAATCCTTTCAAAATGCAATCGAAAATGCACGTCCTACTTACCTACCTACACACAACAAACAAAGGGAGAAAAATCACTGAAGAGCATATATTTTTACCACTTTATATTCAGGGTGGCGGGACATCGACGCGAAAACTATTACCATATAGTAAATTTTGTAAAAACAACACAACACAGAATCAGTCATATTTTTAAGGGTTTTAAAAACCTCCACGGTATGACACAAAGAACGATGCGGGTCTGTGTACCACATCTCAGTCTAGGCGCAGCACCAATCCAACGCTGTGGCTTGACTGTGGCGTGCTACACTTTGTTCGGATCGACATTAATCGGCAAAATCGACTATTTGTAGGTAGTAATTGCTTCGGGTCGGCTTTGTTGTCCGGAAATACTGCCGAATCGAATGTGAACCGAACAAGGGTGCAGTTTCGGAGTACTTACCTCTCTAATACTATTTACAAGACCTGTGTCTTGTCTGGATAAAGGTTGTATTTTCTGTTTGGCGTAGACTATCAACGCCGTTATTCAAAACCACTTGATTATATATGAAGGAGCAAGTGTGTCAACTTCAATTAATTGCTTGGCTACTGCTACCGACTTGAGTAACATCTTGTAGGTACGTCATAACGTGCTTACCGCTACAAATTATATTGCAGAATCTCGAAGGAAAATCATGCATCGACATTACATACTCTTCTTCGTCTTGCATATAAATGATGCAACTACATTTTTATGTTTTTGTTCAACCGGAGCCGAGCCAATCAATCGGACAGCAGAAAAGTAACTAAGTCCACTATACCCCTATAATAAATTATAATCTATCCTAGATTCCTCATACGTTCGCAGTATGGTTGTCACAAAGAATCGCCCAGAAGCTTCTTTTAGAGTTACTGGCTGTCAGAGAGGCGCGCGCGCTGTCCTGAGTTATGCTGTTTTAATTAAAACAATAAATAAACCGCAGCTGGGGCGGTTGGGTGGTCCCATCGGATGCCTCTTTTAAAAATTCCAACTTTTATCAGTACGGAGAATATCTTTTTACGCGTAAAACTGTTTCCTTATATATTGAGGAGGCTCGGGTAAGCTTGGTTTGGGTTTAAAAGGTGCTTAATAGGTAGGCCACATCATTTATCATTGAGATTCGGGGTCGATTCTGCACCTCTTGCACATTTGTCAACATAGCTTGTGATAGGTACACGGCTGCAGGTGACTACAGCCTTTATTTAAGCACTATATAATCAAGACGTTAGTGAAAAAACAGCAAATTTTCATGGATGTTCTTTACCGACTATGAAAAATATAGTTCATTGATTCAGGCGTAACTTTGCGGAAATCCATTATAAAATACAATAGACGACGTATTTTGGTAACTTAATCCACCAGTTACGCGGATTAAGTTACTAAATATACGTACTCTATTGTTTTTTTTTTTTACTATGAAAAAGTAAGCAACTTAAAAAACGAGACCAGTTGGGATTTCGAAATATACTTAAAACTTACTGGGATCGAGGGTAAGTATTGGCTACTAATAAAATCACTAAGCTACCCAATGTAAGTACACTTATTCAATAAAGGATATGGTGTATTCATTGCAATATATACCAATCTGATATCGTCTAATGAAACTAACAACAAATAATTTGGGATCCCCAGTACACCAGAAATACAAACGTTCTTAAATTTCTATTGAGTCTACTAAGAAGCGAGAAAAGGGGGGTAGATTAGTACTCAGCGTTAATTCAATAAGCGCGGAATTAATTGTTACTCGCCCATTACAAGTCATTACTATGATTTGTAAACACGAATTATGTACTTATCAGAAATAGGGGCTGAAGCAAACCGGTAGCTAACTCAAACAAGGGGACACCAACAATGCATTCTGTTGATTCAACATTATAGTGTTTGCACTAAAGATTGACTTTTTAGTTCAACATGAGTTAAGTCTCCGTTAGATCACACCTGCTGCTTTATGCAAATGAGTACATGCATAAAATTAAGCTTTTAATTCTTGATGAGGCAGTAACAATTAGTTCGTCGGTTCTAGCACTACTCCCAATCACGTTTGGCATATAAACAGCTGTTGGAAACAGCATAACAATTCCAGAGGTATCTATAATCAGGAATGCTGTTCATTTTGTAAAGTTTAATGTCCTGTGGCATCGTTGAACTTCTGCAGTTCTACGCAGTTCAACAAGGCCTTTGTAATGGAAAATCCTGGTGAGAACCCGTCTTGCACTGATTCTAAAATTTGAATTGTTGAACAAATCGGTATCAAGATTGACATCGTCAACAAAACTGAATGAACATGCCTTCTTACGGAAGCAGAGAAACATACCGTGTAGTAACCTAAGTAACTTTTTTGTTGAGATAATTCAATACGAAATGTTTCTAAAGGAAAGTTATTTGTATTAAATTATGCTGGTGCCAATCTCAAAGCTTCGCAATGTCGAGCAGAGTTTCTTTAAATGTATAATGCTGAACCAACACAAGACGCAATAAACCGATAGCCATTCGATATATTCACATACAACTATTGCCTTGCTATAGCAAAATGTGACTCCATGATGATTTCTACAGGAGCCTTCGTTGCAAAAACTGGTCCTGCTGTCTGCGACTTCCATTCAAGGGGGACAGAGACACCGCTATATGCACCTCTATTAAACCGATAAAGACAAAAATAGAACCGCATAACGGGATTCGTTTTCGGGTTCTTGGCATTGTTTTTGAGTTCTGAGAAAAGCAACTGGTCGCATATAAGTATATAAATGATTATGTATGGTATAAGTACATAGGCGGATGTGCAGGAAAAATTTCTTGCCTTCGAGGTTTTGGAATTCTTAACCGATGAATATTCCGAAAGGACTAGGTTTTCATACGGAACTGGTTCAGAATGATTCACCAGCTCCACATCGAAGTTCGAGAATAAAAAGCTTTTCTCTTAGGTCAGCAAGACAAGTATAAATGTAACATGACCTATTTAATTGCTTGCTGGTGTCCGAATTCTAGGAAATCTCAGATAAATAAATTGTTTATTAAATGAACTATTAACTAACGATACAAATATAAGAAGGCCCCTAAACAAAATCTAGATAATAAAAAAAAAAAAAAAAAAAAAAATATAAGAAGGGGTTGGGGAGGGGCAATCATAGGGCATCAAAAAATTCGTCCGCATCGCTGTCAACAGGAAAAGTGCCTAAAAGGCAGGCAGCATTGGCACGTTGTATGGCAATGCTGATTCTCTGGCCAAGAATAGGCCAGCCTTCTGGTCGATCAACCGCTTTGCGATGTCTTGAAAAACTAAGTGGGCACTCGGACCCCATGGCCCTACTTTTAATTAGTACCTAGTGTGTCAAATATTGTAAAAGATATATTACAAATGAAACTTCCCCAATCTCATTGTATATCAAATTAATTAATTTAAAGTGCCCGTATATTCAAATCACAACCGTCATTCTTCAAAGGTTGCCTATAATGTTTCCACTGCTGGGACACAGGCCTCCTCTCGGTGAGAGGAAGTGGGCCGTAGTCCACCACGCGGGCCCAGTGCGGGTTGGTAGATGTCACATGTCGAATTTTATGGTTCTAGAACATGCCAAGTTTTCTCCTATTTTTTTCTTCACTGTTATGAGCAGTGGTGATGACATACAAAGAAAGAAAAGAAAGAAAAAGTGTTTATTCTGCAGAAACTAAACGAAAATTACAAAAAAAAAACAAAATAGAATACCACTTTACAAATTAGCCAAAAGCCTCGTATCCATTACAAGGTGAAGTGCCTGTCAGGGTTCGAACCTACAACCTACAACTCGTAGGTCGCGGCCGTTACCACTGGGCCACCACTGCTCTCAGTGCAGATAATTTTTCATATATAGTCGCCAAATTGGCGCAGCGTGTCAATTTGATAAACAATCAATTTCTGTGCCCGTACTTGTAAATGTTCCGTCAACCTTATGGTCACTACCCCGACGTCTGAGATCATACTCTCCATGTTTTCGTATTAAGGGACAGATACACTTAGGTACCTGCTGGGCTTAGTCCTCGATATGCTTATGTCAATTCCCACTCTCCTGTGGCAGCCTTATCTAGAATCCCCACGATGGAACAACAACACTGTCTTTAACATAACTTATTTCCAAGCAATACGGGCAGTATTGCTTGGAAATAAGTTATGTTAAAGACAGTGTTGTTGTTCCATCGTGGGGATTCTCTGCTAAGCCGAAAGGCGCTATCTCAATCGGAGTAAGTTTTGAGAAAATTGACTTTTTGTTAATTGTAATATACGGAAACATAAGGATATAAAACTCCTGAGTGGTTTTTTTTTAATGTTTTAAGTTAGATAGCGGTATTTAGCTTACACCATTAGATGCGAAATTGTTATAGCTCTTGAATGGTATAAAAAAACTAAAAGGGCGTATCTCTGAGATAGCGCCTTTCGGCTTAGCAGGGCAGAATAGGAGTATGTAAGAATCGTAGCAGGTGGTGTTCTGTAGTTTCTGCCTATCCACATGGAAAGAAGGCGTCGGTTTATGTATTTACATTATAAATAATAGGATATACTATTAAAAGAGCCATATTTGTATATATATATATATATATATACAAATGTGGCTCTTTATGGCTTATATATATATGTAATCATGTTCTCGAAAACTGGTCTGACGATTTCGATGAAAGTTGCAATATAGGGGTTTACGGGGGCGAAAAATCGATCTTCCTAGGACTCATATCTGGGAAAATTCGTTTTCTCCGTATTTTCAGCCGAGCAGAGCTCGGTCGCCCGAAGTTTAGGCTACCTTAGAATAATGGCATGGCAGCATGGAATTAGTAAGTACCTACAATCATGGCAGCATGGAATTAGTAAGTATCTAGTATCATGGCAGCATAGAATTTGTAAGTACCTACTATAGTGGTAGCATGGAATTATTATGTACTATACATGGAATTTGTATGAACTATTCTATACTATTAAATGAGCATTCTCTATTTTCACCAGAGCAGAGCTCGGTCGCCCAGGTGCTGCATATTACATGGGTTCAAGGTTTGCTATATCGATACATCCATTTTGGGCAACTTTTGGCTATACGATTAAAGCTGAAGTAAATTTTGTTTACTTGTTTAAATTAAAAAGTGTGATATCTTTAAAACGTCAAAACCCTTTGTTTTAATCAAACGAGTTTTGCACAATTGAATTTTATGAAGCGATATCAATATAAATGATCTCAATTACTTCGGTAACGATGACGGGTTTAGTTTTTGTTTACATCTTATCAGAGGCAATGAACTGACGGTAACTTATTGGCAACCATTTTTTTTTTCTTTTTTTACGACGTCTTCTTTTGCAGTATGCCTGATAAGGGAGTCACTGAAATTCATTGTATCGGCACTTTTCAGGCTGTTTGTGTCAGATTGACGCATACGAAAATTGCAGTGGATTGGAAAAGTGTGGCAGGTTTCTCCGAAAAAAGGACAGACATAGTTTTCTAGTTTCATGTGAGGATCATGTTTTCCAATTTGACGCAATTAATCTTTACGGTTCATGCACATACGTCAGTCACGTCAACGTCAAGACGCCGAACAGTCAAGTCATTTTTAGGGACGT
The DNA here is from genome assembly GCA_914767755.1 of Agrochola circellaris. Taxonomy (NCBI): domain Eukaryota; kingdom Metazoa; phylum Arthropoda; class Insecta; order Lepidoptera; family Noctuidae; genus Agrochola; species Agrochola circellaris. Next base: position 5,770,479 of record OU611840.1, read on the forward strand.
GTGTGAACAGATAGCCAGTCTCACTCAATAAATTTTTCGATGTCAGCAATACAAGTTTTAACCTGGCGGTGACGCGACGTCGTCTGAGACGCGCCGGTAGTGATGAGACTGATGTGTGTAGCCAACGTCATACAACTTCTACGTAAGTATATTTTTTGACGCGACTTGATGTTAACGTGACTGACGTGTGGGCTCAAACCTTTAGTTACCTATTCTAGACTGGATAATTCGAGCAAACCGGGAATTTGATCTGAGATTCTGATTTAATTTAATTAAACGTCAATCATCGTCAACACGTCCTTTCAAGACCTTGGAAAGGATATTGGGTTACTAGCGTCAAACTTACCTACACATCATTACGCTTGTATTCCTTTTGCTTCGATAGGTGCACCTAACCCTTCTGTTAGGTGCACCTATCGTTCACTCACATTTCGCCAGAAATGTTTCAAATTCAAATTATTTTGTTTCACATAAACCTACAAGGGCACTTATGAAACGTCAAAAGCTAGGTGCACGGTTCCAATTGGTCGTTTTCAATGGAGAAGAGCCAGCAAGAAACTACGGTTACTCTTTTAAAAGTAAATGGTTTTTACAATGTTTCCAAATAACAGTGTTAAAAGGTATTATATGACAGTGTAGGCCCATCAACAAGTACCAGGTACTTAGCAAAATATAAAATGGTCCACAGATCTACAGTCTGTTATGTCTACAACGTTCTCACATTCATAAAATTTAAAAGAAAAGAATCCATATAAAAGATAAATAAAATAATACAAATAAAAACCTATTTAAACCAAATGATGTTTAAGTCCCATGGTACTGGGGGCTAGCTTATTGCCATCAAACGGTAAAAAAATGGCCACACATCCAGACTCAGGGCTGCTACTGAGCAATTCCAGATGGAAAAACCCAACAATAACATTTCTTATCCTAGACCACTGCGGTTATTAAACAATTTGTACGTAACCTTTGGGCGATTCTGCACGAACTATTGTGTGATAATAACTGCACGACCTGATTTTTTTTAATATCCGCATTAAAGTACATAGAAATACGACATATAACTTTTGTGTATACAAATACTGTTGTTTCTTAAGAAATTACTTCCAGCAGACCAGCGAAAGGATAAATGAAAAAGAAATGTAGACAATAGTGTGTGAGAATATAAGATATCATATTTTATGAATATGTGACGTCTAAACTAACAAATTATTTACAAGTGCATCTAAAGGTGGGTTTAGAGTTAGACCAAGACCAGTTTACACAAAAAGCATTTGGTTGGGCATAGAATGTGCATTCGCTCGTTTGGTCTAATCCAATCTTTACGTAGATGCCAAGTTAGACTATTCTAGCTTGGCATCTTCGTGAAGGTTAGTTACCCAATAGATGCGAGCGTAGATATAATGTTGTTTTGCGAAGATTGTTTTCTAAACTCTTTATTTGTGACGTCATTATTTTCGTAATACAAAACATATCTTTTACATTATTATATCTACTTTAATATAAAACGAAGTATCGTCGTCCTTAAAGACCAACAAACTAATCCACGAATGTGTGAGATGAAACCGCAGCGCCCTCATTTACCCAGTTTTTGTAGCTCCACAATAAATCATGGCCGCTTGTAATGTAGCGTGCAATTTTAAGTTTTTGGGTGTCACACATTTGGTACAGACATCTTGAACACAGAGCTACGAAAGATGGTTTATTAAATGTGTCAGAATAATCATGATAATTATTCTACTAGAAAACGCGTAAGATGAAATAACACTAACCTCCACACTAGGATTGCTTGCATCGCATCGTCGTGGAGAAAAACAAGAAAATATAATAAAAATGGCACATGAGTTCTAGAAAAAAATACTAAAATAGGCAGTCATGGGGACTGCAGACAGAAGTAAAAACTGAAAACTGATGTTAACGCCATCTAGATTCTATAGTCTGAACTACGGCGCGAAAATTTCAGTTACACGATATATATCCTGTACCAAACATAGCTCAACGCGCCTAAAGAAGTTTTCATTTTAAAAAGTCGGCTATTTGACAGTCTCTTTCTATTTCATAAAGCTCAATAAGTAATTATAAACTATTGGCAGGTACTGTAGTCAGTATGGTTTAATTGAAGTGATTAGGTACTTCTTTGATTTATGATGTCTGTGTAAATCAAGGCCATAATGAAAAGACGCTTGAATAAATGAGGAGGCGTTCCGAGGACCAAAGTTAGCGAGTTCCAATACTTCCAATTCCTTTTCTGCCAACTAAAGGTCATGTTTATAAGCCAATCAGCATCCGAAGAGCTTCCCTCATTATGAAAAAACTCGGTCTTCAAATGAACGTTTTTTAATCTAGATTTTCAGATCTTTTCATCTAGACTACCAGGCTGATTTATAAAATGGCTAGGAAATACCATGCTGATTTATAAAAATGGCTAGGAAAGAGCCATTAGTAAGGTATATTACCTTACTAATGGCTCTTTACTAACCATTACCTCGGTGATCGTTGTAAGTATTCCGTATATAGTCATTTAGCTACCCGACCTAGATGCTTTACGTACCTCCCTAATTACGTAGATGCGACGTGAATTGGAGCTTCAGGATATTTGAGTTCAATTGATTGCTTGCTCTGGTCATCTACCTGGCCTGGTCCTTAGTCCTTGGTCGGTAAATCTGCAGTGGTGCTCAATAGAAAGCCAAGCTTAGGTACCTGTTTAAAGGTGTTAAGAGGGTGACCGTAGGTAGTTTGACATGTTTGATAATGTCACCAATCACATTTTCAATGTGAAAATGTGATTCGAGTCACCAAAATGTGGAATTTGGAACATGACCAAAATTAAATTAGCTACCGCGACAAAACACAATAATGTAGTACCTCGGATATTGAACGATGTCGTTAAAATAAAAGCAAAGTAGATATCCAAATTCTGTTATAATAATTTTGAGTTATGACTATGACTAATCTTTTCCAAACACAGCATCATTTCGCCCGTGGTCGATACAGACCTCCGGCCGGGGCTCACCACAAGCTAGTTTTTGCCCCCGTCCCGGCCCATTTAGCCCCGGAAGGGAAGTCAGATGTTACGACCTATTTCTACACCACGTTTTTGTCACAGGCGCCTTAACTGCCCTGTCTACCCACCACGGTAGCTTTGATCGTGTGTTTTTTTTTGAGATTTCTTCTACGGTTTATGATAGTTCGGTAGTTTCGTTATTATAAATTATTAATAATAATTATATATATTATTATTATTTATTTTATTATATTTATTATTAATTATTTACCTATTCCTTTGAATAGTTGTTATTAATTTATCTAGGAATTATTTCATATAAACTTATCAGGAACTCTTAGGTTCCTTCAACTGCCCGGTACCTAGACACTGAAGTATTAAATAGTGTTTCAAGGAAAGTAGGAAAAATTATCTCTGAGAATCCAGCTAATAACTATTTTCCCAATACTAAAGCGGTAACCAAAGCTCGAAAATATGTTAACTTTAAAAATTCTACTATCCCTGCAAATCTCCTACAAAGCTCTCGATACGTTTTCAAACGTGTATCTCCTAAAAATGACACTAAAGTCAATCGCGATCGTCAATTTAGATTGGTTCCATTGTTTTATCATAGATATGACATCTCAAACATTTCAAAACATCCGTATCTCCAAAAAAACGAGTAGCACTGCAAAATGCACCAAAAGAATTAGAAGATAGAGTCCAACAATTTTAAATGTAACGGTAAAAGAGACGTCATTATTGATCGCTTTCCGATTCATTGACGAGTTAGGTAGATGGCGCTGCTTGACAAAAAATGTGATGAATGCTCATTGAGTCGGAGACGATTGTTATCTACGAAGTGTTAGGAAATGTCTCGACAGACTATGATTACATTTCTTTTTAGAGAACTGTCATAGTTCGTAGTAAGACAATGATCTTTAGTGGGAGGTAGAAAGATGTTTATTTTTATTTTTTTAACCTAATGGGTTGATAAACAAGTAGAATACTGAAAAGGCGTAGGTACCTACATGGACTATTATGGTCCACCAATCCGTTTTGAATCGTCGGTCGAGGTGCCCTCAATAAAGTATACCTATAGGGTGTAGATTAGTATACCTAAATCAATATAGGGGTTTACGGGTCCGAAAAATCGATCTAAGTAGCTAGGTCTCATATCTGGGAAAATTAGTTTTCTCCCTTTTTTTTTACCCGAGCAGAGCTCGGTCGCCCAAAGTTTAGAACAAGATGGCTACTCTTGAATAATGACATGACAGCATGGAATTAGTAAGAGCCTACTATCTTGGCAGCATAGAATTAGTATGTACTATACATGGAATTTGTATGAACTATTCTGTACTATTAAATGAGCATTCTCTATTTTCACCCGAGCAGAGCGCGGTCGCCCAGGTACATACTAAATACTAAAAAGAGAAGAAAGCAAAAAAAATTACAATTCTGAAAAATAATTGACTTTAAAGCCTTAATTCCATGCTGCCATGATTGTCATTATTCTAAGGTAGGTAGCCATCTTGTTCTAAACTTTGGGCGACCGAGCTCTGGTCGGATGTAAATACGGAGAAAACGAATTTTCCTAGATATGATTGATCTATCTAGATCGGGTTTTCGCCCCCGTAAAACCCTATATTGCAACTTTCATCGAATTCGTTAGAGCCATTTTCGAGATCGTGATTACAAATATATATATACAAATATTTCTCATTTAATCATATAGGATATACAGATATTGCTCATTTAATAGTATGGGGATAATAACACTAAACTTCACATCAATACGTGTCTGGCTAATAGTTTACACACTTTTAACAACTATGAAAGCTTCGGTTGTTTCACGAGAAAGGACGACCTATGAATATAAGTTTGTTACAAGGGTGTTCATTGTAGGTGAATACTCGAAATAGTCGCATCCATTTAGTGAGGATCATTGAAACATATTATGCTACACCGTGCCAGTCCCGAGCCATTTCGCAGAACTTAGTTGCCCCCGACCCTGACCCAGTACCTACTGCATGTTTTGGCATCAACTTACATTCCCACATTTCTACGTAACATTGCTCGTGTCACTGCTGGTTAGTTTCGGCACGCATAAATCGTCCTTATGAACTACTAGCTTCCGCCAGCGGCTTCGTCCGCGTGATATCTTCATAAATTATAGCCTATGTTACTCAGTGATAATATAGCAGTTTACTGGTGAAAGAATGTTTAAAATCTGTCCAGTAGTTTTTGAGTTTATTCATTACAAAGAAACATACAAAAAATCAAATCTTTTCTCTTTATAATATTATTAATTTGGATGTCAGTCAAAAATATTAATGAGGGAATGCGCGAGATCAAATATTATTATTTAAGGCGAATTTTCTAGCTGAATTCGCAAGAATCCAGAGGCAACGTTTTCCAGAATTTAGTTTTGATTATACTTTTTTGCAGCAACCAATTAGAATGCAATTGGATTATTACTTGGTGAAGCGGTGAAGGAAAACATTGAGAGGAAACGGGCATGACCTAGAACCAAATATTCGAAGACATGTGACATCTATCAACCCGCACTGGGCCCGCGTGGTAGATTACAGCCCACTCCCTCTTGAAGAGAAGAGGCCTGTGTCTCACCAGTGGGAATGTTATAGGCTATGTTAAGTTTCTAGCGTCATAATTTCGCCGGTAAGCAAATCTGCGCACATGTGGGTGACTGTGAGATCTTGGTTCCAGTAATTAAACAATGACGGATCTGAGGTAAACGCCGCATGTTTTAACAAATTATTTATTTTTTTCAAATACCCACAATGTAGAAACAATGTCGCAACAGATTTATTTATTGGAAACATCGATAAAATCTTAAAATCATAATATTTTGGAGCGGGTAGGGCCGGTGACACACCGAGCCTGCGCGAACGCAATGAATCATACATAATTGATCGTCCAGCGAGATCGCTCCGATGACGTTGTCATCTCGAACACGGCTTTTTGTCACTTTCTTGTAACTTTTTTTTCTTATTCTTTGTGACCTTTTCATCGCTCCATTCGGTTCGATAAATGAATGGTGTGGTGATGATTTCAGATTTTTTTCTTCTTTTAAAAACATTTTTGGGATGAACTTGCGAAAGGTTGACAGAATTCGTATTATCTTGTTATTTTGTGTCAGACCGATATTTTAGGGGAATAATATTTACTCCAATATAACTTAATCGTAACTAAGTACTTACCTACCCCCAAATCACGACATTCTCAAATTGACAGCGCCTCTCTTAATGACCCTCATGTATCCTTCCCTAAAATCAGCATGAAACTTGTACATATGTACAAGTTAATGGGAAATTTACGCCAAATCAATGGTGCGCGTCAGTTACACAGGGTGTAATTATAACTTATCGACTAGGGTATGCCGCGCCGCAACACCACATTGCAACACGTTGCTAGGCGTTATATTGTATGTGGGCGCAAAATTTCAGAAACATACGGACTTGTGTTTGGGGCGCTTGCGTCATGGCACAGTACTAATTAATAAAATAAAAAAGTTTTATTGCCATAAAAAAGTGTTACAAGCCCTGACTCCTGAGCTAATTGGTGTTTGTTTCTCAAATTATGGTAAATATAATGTTTACCTATTTATGTAAGTAGGTTTGGTGGCAATTCCGCATGTCTCTTGGGTACATTACCAGTCGACAGCGATGTAGGTGGCAGTGATAGCCTAGTGGTGTGACCGTCAGACTGCCAAGTCTTAGGCCTCGAGTTCGAACCCAAGACACGCACCTCTGACTTTTCGGATTCATGTGCGTGACGAAACCGCCTGACAGATATTTTTCGACGGCATGTGAAGCCAAGTCAGAGGCCCATGGGCGACTTTAAAACTCTGACACCAGGTTAGTCACTAACCACACGAAAAGAAGTGATGCAAAGCAATTTTTGGCGCCATATCAGTTTTTTTTGTTTATTTTTTATTTAAAGAAAACTTAGACATAAAGGCTAATTTAGGTCAGTTTTAGCGGTGTGCTCATCTGTAGCCGAACTAGGCAGAGCCTGTATTTCGGCTATCAGCGTCAAACCCCTCGAGTATTACACATATATAATATAATAGTAAGTTAGGTTAGGATATTATATTTTTATTTAATTATTCATGAATAATTAAATAGTTGTTATTTACGTACAGTTCATTTTTGTTCTTTATAAATAAAAACTAGAAAGTAAGTCGTTTATACAAACACTTACATGTCAATAATATAAAAAAAAAATGCGGTCGGTGTATCTTATCCGACTACTCTGGGAAGAAAAACCGAAAAAAAATCAGAGGTCACAGTCTTTTCTAAAGTCAGACAGACATTATCTTGGTCAGATCATGTGTGGAACATGTGTGATTAGTGTCTGAAATGGTCTTTTGAGGAAAGAACTAGATTTGAGTTTGAGGGCACACATTTGCCAGTACGTACTACAAGCGAGCAAGAAGCCATAGTTTCGAATCAAGCAGTCCGCAACAGCATGGGCAGCTAACCTATTGCATAGCAATATTCTTAAAGAAAAAACAATTGTAAATTGTCGTCACTTAAGTACATTCAGAACACGGTAAGTACAAAACGGTAAGTAAAAATAAAATAATCCTGATAAATAATCCTGAAAGTTTTCACGAAATATGACAATATTTAAGTGAAATATTTATTTTCACCAAACCTTAAAAATCCTTTTGCCTCCTATTTTTCCCCAACAATACGAGCCGGAAGAGGATATTATTACACTTTGGGGTTTAGGCTTAAAATCATCAGGTTTTATGTTTATAAATAGGGACTAGAATCATGTTATTTGATTTGATATTAATTTATAATTACTATTAATTTACAATAAACAACTGGCGAAATTTGGGTGTTTTATAGGTACCATCGAAGAAGTTCATATCTAACCAGTTACAAAACAAAATCCCGTGAACACGATGACTACATCTGTTACCGGCCCGGTGCTATAGCCGCCGAGCGCTGCAAGCAAGAATAGCCCTTACAGTGGTTAGATATGAACTTCTTCGATGGTACACCTGAACCCAACCATTCCGGGACTACAGTTGTGATGTTATGATGTAATTTACAATACAATAGACATGTTTTCGATATTAGACTATTTAAGTTTCTTCAGAGATGTGACAAGCGAGCTGTTATTACAAATGAAGTTCGTATAAAATAATGTTATTTAATAAACTATACTAAGCACAAAACAACCCCAAGAACGAACTCAAAATCCTCCCGTATATTCATTCCAACATCCACCGCAAGATATTTACCAACACACCATTTAAAATGGGCTTTAATTCACGCTGTATAAAAGTTCTTATTCAAATGACGAGCAACACAATGGCTTCGCTAGGCCACGTGGCGCGCCCTAGTGGCCTCTCCTGCCCCATTGTTAGGGTCGAAAAACAAACCTTAACTCACGTATCGCCCTTTTTAGGAGTCCATAGTCAAACAAGGAATCCTTAAGCCAAGCGCACATTACACCTGCAACGAGCCGCAGCGCAACGCATCTTCATACAAAAAAGTGCGGTGTTGTTCGCCTGTAGTGTGCGTTGGTTCATAGAAAATGGAAGTCACTGATGAAGGAGGACTTTTGCAATGCGTTGCGTGGCGGTGCGGCCCATTCCAATCTGTGCTAGCCTTTACAGTTTTATCATGTCTGTCTGTCCATTTATCGGTTTCTATCTCACAGCCTTTTTACTCTGAAAACACAGACTCTGGAATACACAAGCAGTCGCAGTCGCTGTCTATCCTGTATAGGATTAGAGGATATCGAGATAGTTCAACCGACGGGGTAATTAAGACAATAGTCTTTCATTTGGCATTTTTCAAATTTCATTGCGTTATTTTTTATTTTTATTTAACGGTTTATGTACACACATATAAACAGACAAGAAGAAAGGAACAGAAAAATACGTACAAAGGTGATGCTTATTTCTAAAGAAATCTCTTCCAGCATACCTGCGATAGGAAAGTAGTTAAAGAGATGTAGACAACGTGTGTAAGAGTTGAAGAGAAAATAAAATACATAAAATAAATACACCAAATTATTCACTAATTACGACGATTGTCGATTTATGTTGAGCTGAGAACTTTTTCAAGCATATGAAGCAATGGATTAGCAGTATTCTCCAAAATCTTTCAGATTATAATTAAAGTGGGTTACGCAATTGGGGTGCCGCCGATATTGAGTTTGTACTATAACTTAACTTTTGTGATAGGTACTTTAATCCGTTTCCGGGAGATTTATCTCTAAAGTAATAATGTTCGTGTCCAAACCCTGATGTAATTAGCTTAATTGAAAAGTAATAATATACCTTTTTTGATCCCGGAAAAACTACAATAAAAACTTAAAGGTTCTGAAAAAAGATCTTTGTATTTTAAATTGAATATACAATCTGGTCATTTAAGTGGGTCCTCATAATTATCCATGCTATCTACGGAACCCTCTACTGCGCGTGGTCCGACCCACATTTGGCCAGTTTTATTAGAACAAAGGGCGCCGTTCTTGGGAAATGGTTTTTCGAAAGTATTGTTAGGTTTATTCATTGTGTATTTTTCCCGTGGCACGGATCATAGTTCATTGTTCAATAGTTTCGGAAGAGAGGTGCCACAAAATAAAAGATATGAAAGGACCGGTTCTTTTTATATGCGTCGCTTTTTGTTTTGTTGTTTTGAGCAAATTTTTTATGAAGCTTTTGGATGAGAATTGAGAATAATCCTGAAATGTTGTGATGATAAGTGTTACGCTGTTTGAGGGTTTTATTATATCTTCTGAAAGAAGACGTGAGAAAGAAAAAAGAAAAGCTATCTATTTTGAAAATAATATACGTGAGAAGAGTGGATACTAAAACGTACGTCCAGCGCACAATCGGTAGTCAGTTAAGGCTTCCGCGGACTCGTATACCATAAGCAATTTTTTTAGAAAAATTGTACGAAACACAACGCCTACAAAGGGACTCTGCTTAGTACCCTGATGATCTCTTAGTAGTATTACGACCAAGTTTCAAAGTACTTATCTACTTAGTAACATAATGACTGTTAATCGTAAATAAATACGCGATGTTTCTTCTGAGTATTATCTATAGTTTAAAAATAGAAGGTGTAGATGTGATCTAAGAACAAAGTTTCTCACTTCTTAAAGGTTTACTTACAGGAAGGCAACGGGAAAATTCTCCTTCAGTGAACTTGAGTGCAATTATTGAACCTTAAGATCTTCGCTACGATATTTTTGTATCAACATGCTATTGTTTTAAATAAAATTTCTCATCTTAGCGCTGGGTTATGAAAGGTTTATTTCAGGAACCCTCACCTTGAGTACAGTAACTGCACCTTTGTTGATGGATCTTAAGTCTGAGAATAGTTCTTAGGAATTGGAGAAACAGTACCTCTTTATCAATGAGAGGTACACTTCAGGTGACACTTTCCTGCCTTTTGTTTGCCTTCTGAAAAATCTGGGAGATTTTAATGCCTACTGTGGAGAGTTAAAGATTATTTCGAATCAGTGCATATTTTTGAACTTATGGTACCTAAACAGGTGAATAAGGACTACTCGTTTATGAAAGAGATAAAAAAAAATTAAGTCTTCTTTTTTTGCCATTTCTATGGTACCTTTCAAATGAATGCTATAGTGAACCATGGGGATAAAAACCAATAGTGATTTTTCAGCATCACTGTACTTTACAAATAGGACGTTCTGCTAGGATAAACAGCAGTACTATTCTGTAACCATTTCACGGTGAAAACTTAGGTGAAGTGAGCGTGGAGTGAGCTGTCATTCCACAGGGATTGACACTATTGACAGCTCACTTCACCCAAGTTTTCAAGGTGAGATGGTTACAGAATAGCATGGCTGTTCGTAGGACGATTTGCTAATAGAACATTTTGCAGAAGTACGTTTTGCTATAAGAACCATTTGCTTTTAGGAATTTTTGATACGAAGGGTTGAAATGCAATCTATCTTTATAAATAAACATGCAAGCTGGTCTTTGGTAAGCCCTTCACTTGAGAGTGTTGGACCGAATAGGTTAATTGTCTATTTAAAATTTTTGTTGTCGTCCGAAAAAGGTTTTTAGAGAAAGAAAAATTCGAACAGTTGGTCGGAAAATTGGAAAACACAAGATAAACTGAAGATTTTCTAAAGGATTTTTTAACGAATTCTTAAAAATTGGACAGGATAACGTCTGAAGGGTCAGCCAGAACATAAATAAAAATAAATGAGGTAAATACGGCGTCGATACTAACTACTCTATTTGTCATTTTAGTTTGACTATCACACTACGCAAAATAGGGGCGCTGCTGGACTCTATGTCATTTCATCAAAACGCATTAGAAAAAATTTGTTCTTAGTTTTTCGCTGGACTTCAGTGGTGGCGCGGACTACAGTAGGTACAAGTTATTAGTATGAAATCTATCAAACGAACAAATATATATATCAAACGACCTTCTCTATATATTAGCTTCTGCCCGCGACTTCACCGGCGTGAAATGTCTTGTTTTAACATATATTTTTCCTATGACGTTCGGCAATACTGCAGCTTCCCATTAGTGAAACAATTTTCGAAATCGGATCAGGAGTTCCGAAGATTACCTCATGAATACAAATTCACGACTTTTACCTCTTAACAATAATATTAGTACCTATGGATTAAAGTCGCCTTCCGCGTCTTGATTCGGTTTTCGCCATCATTAGAAGAATTTATTCCAGAAGGTTCATGTGTGTTCAGGTGTGTGTATATATGATTTCAAGTATGTAAAACATTAATACTAAAGCCTCGTACCGACTAGCGCGACGCGACTCGAACAATACAATCGCGCTGTCGCATCGCACTGTCGCGTCACTCTAGTCTGCACGAAGCTTTATACTAATAAAAATTACATTATATTTAAGAAATTTCGAATTTTTGTCATGTTTTAAAAACCGTGCGGAGCAGGGGCGGGTCGCTAGTACCTATATATTAAGTGGTGTAAATATTTTTGATGTGTAATCAATCTTTCCTCTCGCTTTCCTACAATCTGTGGGAGTGATTTTGTGAAAAGGGACGGAAGTATGTAACAGGAAGCCTCAGCGCGCACTATTTCATTTGACCAATGAGCGCGCGCGGTGCTAGAGTTGGCCGTCAGACGCTACCAACCCATTTTCCAAGAGGTTGGTGCTGTCAGCCAAGATGTCGAATGTTACACATCATTTATGCGAATACTGTGAGGCTCACTCGATGTTTTTTTTTATTAGTGTACAATTTATAAATAATTAATAATCAACAAATATGTCTGAATGCGACACCTGTACCCATAGTAGCGGACTCAATGGGATTATAGACTAAATTGGGGTGGTTATTATGAATTTCGCAGGTGGCGTAGCCTCCCCATCGGTGGCTATTGTTCAACTCGCTACTGCCTTAGTTTGAAGTAGTGATTACCTATAATATATTTTTTGTTAGAGTTTATTAAATTATAATTCGATGAGTCGTGTTTTTCACACATGTTAAACTTATTTTTTAAATCGACGTTCAATGAAAGTTTTATTTTATAAAGCCCATGGGTTGCTTGTAATCCACTAAGATTATGAACTAATAACGAAAGGACCGTATTAAGCTTCTTTTAAAGCTCACAATGAAACGTCAAATTATTTATTTGTACTAAAAAAGTCCTGCCATCGAATATCCCATTTAATAAAAAATAACCACAACGGATTAAAAGATTACGCACACTGAAAACTGTACCACAAACACAAACAAAGTTTGTCCAAATATCAAAAAGTTCGCATAGAAATCCGTTCCAATAAACTCGAACAAATCAGGTATGAGCAAAATGGTTGAGGGTTGGCCACGCGGCGGGCACGCGTTGCTAAGTCCTCGAGGAGAGGAGAATCCGACAGGCTTTGCTAATGACCGTGCGCTGGTCTCGAATATCGCCCCATGGGGCCCTTAATATACTTGAAAATTGAGGAAGTAAAAATGTTTTGGGGTATGAAAAAAAAATCGCAGAGTTTTTAGTAAAATGTGTTGTTTATTGTTAACGGGTTAAATGGTAAACTTTAGCCGATGTGCTTACAATTAATTATAAATGTTGTTAATGAATTTGAGTAGGTACCTAATTGATATTGATAAATTTTGTTCTTTTCATCATAAAACAAATCCGTGATTGTATTAGGCCTTATAGGATACTCATAGGAAGCTCCACTTGGCCTACATAAAGTATGAACATCAACAAGTTTCAAGAAAATTGTTCTATAACATTTTTGTAGAACAGGGAAACTTACAATATTTTACCTTGTCTTAGCTGTTTAAGCCACACCGTATGTTCAAGAAAATATACTTAGTGCACGAACGAATAGCACGAGTTTGAACTTTTTAAGAATCATAATTATACCTACTAGGTACGGTTTGAATGATATCAACTTGAAAATAACATGTCGAAACCTGAATCTATTGCTCAATATTTACTGAAAAATAACAAAGAATGAGGAAATTTTTTTTTTTTGGTTTAGTTATCTTGTTAGAATACGTCTAGTTTCTCGTCTGCGTAATAATTCAATACTCCTTACTAACACGCGTAACTAAAATGACGCGCCAGACTGGAAACTCTTTCGGATAAGCCTACGTCTTCCGAATAAAATTCTCGAATAAATATTGTATCGTTATTTGTATAACATGCATGTTTTGTAAATTTTCTCAAATAAATTTTGGAACTTTTATTGTGAAAGTTCGAAACGTAGAAGATTTTAACAAGAGCATCCATGTACTTACCCGAGACGTTTTCATTCGTAATTTTTGTTTTATGAATGAATTCCGTGAATGGAAATCTTATTTGTTTACTTACTGTTATTTGTTTGTATTTTGTAGTATGTTAGTCCAGTAATAATGTTATTCCTGTGAATTGAGCTACTCGCTGTTTGTTTGAAGATTGCTCATTGCTGAATCTCAGAATATATTTGAAGGAGGATTTTATCAATGCTATTGATCGGGCAGGTAGGTAGAAACTTTCAGGATAAACTTACATTAAACGTTTTCACATAAGAATCGCTGGCTTCATACGAACTAACATTCACATTTGAAGCTTGACCTAAGTCATAGTAAAATGGGAGCTATCTGTGAGATTTGGTAAGTCGGGCTTTTCTTTCCGAGACATAACAACTCGTATTCTACAGGAATTACACGATACGCACGACAAGCCTTTATAAAGTGTTACCTTTTAGGGGTAGGAACCCCTCCTTTGGTTACCAGAGGAACCCGGACCCCTGAAAGGCGGATGTTTGTACTACCCTGCTGGCTTATATAAATATTTTTATTACCTGCATGTTACCTACGTTACGACCTTATAAAGGTAGCTGAGACAGACTGGATGCGAAAAGTGGAGGATAGGGTGTTGAGGAGCAGCGTGGAAGAGGCCTACGTCCAGCAGTGGACTGCGTTAGGCTGCAGAGTTGATTATTTGACCTACGTTAATAATTTGGATCAAATAAGCAAATTAAACACATTTTCTCGTTAAGATGCGTCCAAACATTTAGCGGCAAGAGCGCGGCAGCAACACGCGGTGTTTGCAGGACACATTTCTGCCGCGCTCTAGTTAGGACTGAACCGTCGAACGTTCGCGAGGCCGGCCGCGCGCGGCAGTTGCGCACGATTGCCGCTCAATGTTTGGACAAACCTTTATTCTCCTTTCCCAATTTGTATGGCGTCTGCGCCACATGTCTATTTTTCGCATACTTCTCTATTAGCTGTCATCTCAATATTTAATCTGTGCACTATAACATAAGGACGAAAACCACACACAAATTCCTGTAAATGATTTTACGATTGTCTGTAAGTCGGCGGACATCGAGCATGATCATTGATTGATCATACATCACGATACAATAGAAATCATAGCGTAGGGCAATCTCCCATAACGAAAAGGATATCTACCTACATACCTACTTAGGTTATAGGTACCTAGGTACATATTTCCGCTCCGAGTACACTGACGCCTTAAAAAACCGGCCAAGAGCATGTCGGACCACGCACAATGAAGGGTTCCGTAGTTGGGATGAATTTATCCTAAGGACAAACTTAACATTGTAGTTGAAAAACGTCGTCGAACGCATAACCTCCTCCTTTTTTGAAGTCGGTTTAAAAATAATCTAGTACGATTTGAACCTTGTAATTTTTTTTTGTTAAAGTATGATAATCTTCATTAATCTTTTCATAAGAACTTGGATAGATACCTAATTGAATATTGATGAAAATTATTTTGGATATTTATAAGAATTTTTTAATAACTTTCCTGGTAAGTTACCTGGTGATTTACTATTATTTTATTTATTTATTAGGTATCTGCAAAGAAAAAAAGTTTGTTACGAACCATTTTTTTATGTTTTAGAATTTAAGTACTTGGTCGACCGAGCTTTGCTCTGGTGAAAATAGAGAATGCTCATTAAATAGTATAGGATATTTAATATTAATTCTATATAGTACATACTAATTCCATGCTGCCATGTAGCGCCATCTTTTTCTAAATTTTGGGCGACCGATCTCTGCTAGGGTGAAAATACAGAGAAAACGATTTTTCCCAGATATGAGACCTAGCTAGATCGATTTTTCGCCCGCGTAAACCCCTATATTGCAACTTTCATCGAAATCGTTAGAGCCGTTTTCGAGTACTTATGAGATAAAAAAAATAAAAAAAATACTAACTAACTAATATTGCTCATTTAATAGGATATGGGATAATGAAATGTTTTGACATGATTTTACTCCTTAGTAAAATCATGTTTTGTCACCACCTTTCGTGGAAGTTAACGTCCAAAATGTACTAGCTAACTCACCCTTAAAGTAATTTTAAGACTAGATATCGTCAATGAGTTAGTCTGTACCAGTTAATATAGTTATCAAAATCGCAAACAAATCACGGATCACCAGCACAATAACTAAATAAACATACCAAACCCACTATCACAAACGATGACCATTAACACCGCTATTAACCTCTAAAACCTTTAAATAGCATGTTTATGTTGATCGAATCACATATCAGTCGGGATCGACTAATCCCTTGCGATCCGATTACTCGAGTAAAAAGGGAAAAAAGCTAAAACCGCTATAATAGACGCGTGGCGGAAACAATAATGTTAGAAGAACGCTGGGTAATGAAGTCGGGAGCGTGGCGGGCGCGTGTCAGGCCGCCGCGACCCGTAATGAGACCCACAGTCCTACACGCGGCCCTTGTTTGACCGAAGCTGTGCGTGCAAATTCGAGAAATTAAAAAAAAAATACAAAAAAATGTTTTGTTATCCGATAGGTTTGAGTGCAAAGAGGAATAATAGTGCGCTCAATTACGGGAGGAAAGCGGTGTGAACGAATTTGGAGCGCTTTGATCCGTATGCAGTGGGTTGGTTGAATATACTTGTTGAGTTTTTCACTAGACCGCAAAGGCCGAAACTCTTGATATATTTTGTTTGCTGGAGATGCTTTTAAATTAAAAGTGTATAAACCTGAAAAATTATAAGTAAGACGGTTGTGTTAATTGTTTGAACCAAGTTAAATTAAACACGAACTTTTTCAAATGATTGATTTAGTTTAAATCATTAAATCTCCAAGTTATTTTTTCAACATTTCAATTCTGTTCTGATGCTTTGAGCTTTCTATTAAATATCTTTTGATGACACAATCATGAGCAGACACCTTCACTAAAATAAAAAAATAAAAATACCACAAACACTCATACATTCAAGTACTTAACCCTATCAACGCGCACGTGATAAATACGGAGCGTTCTCGTGAAAGTCGATTCAACTCGATTCTGATCCGATTCTTTTAGTCGATTAATCAAAACTCGGTCACCTGCGCTGTCTTCGCGTTAGTCGTGTTCTGTCAAAACTCTTAATCCAAAGGTTTAGGGTATGTGATCGATTGTCATTTGGTCTGTGAATTTGTGACTGTGGAGCCAGGAAGAAAGCGGTTTATGACCCCTATTGAGTTGAGGACAGAGGATTTTTTTTACTTTAATTTATGTACTTAATTAATCATTAGGGAGCCAATGCGTTAGTACAAACACTACTATAGTGTATTCAAGTATTTACATTCGTCCTCGCGCACATGTGGGAGTTGCGCGAGGAGGCGAAACGCCGGGGCGTAACTCCGCTGCCACGAGAAATCGCGGCACAGCGGACAGAGCTCCGGCGGGATCTCATGGCGGCATGGAGAGTGCGATTGTCGCAACCCAGCGCTGGGCACGCCACAATTGTGGCGATAAGTCCCCTCTTTGAGGAGTGGCTAGAGAGGCGCCACGGCGTCCTCACCTTCCGCCTGACGCAGGTCCTCACCGGACATGGTTGTTTCGGGAGGTTCCTGTTCAGGATAAAGCGGGAGGAAACGCCCGGGTGTCACCACTGTGTGGATCGCCCGGAGGACACGGTGGAGCATACGGTGGAGGTCTGCCCAGCTTGGGCGGAGCACCGCCGTGTCCTCACGGAGGCGATCGGCGGCGGCGATCTCTCGCGTCCGGCCCTGGTTCAGGCCATGGTCCGGAGCGAGAGTGCATGGGAGGCCGTCACCTCCTTCTGCGAAGCAGTAATGCTCGCGAAGGAGGAGGCGGAGCGCGCGAGGGAGAGGCAAAATGCGCCCCCTCGCGCCCCTAGTCGCCGCAGGAGACGCCCCGGGCGTCGGGAGTCGCGAGCCGACTTCCGGCCACCGTAGGCGCGGGCTTGCGGACGGTGAGCAATGGGTAGCTCGCCGTCCGATAGGGACCAGGCCCGGGTCGACGGCGCGTTGTGTTCCACGCGCGCCTCAAAGAGATGTCAGCACCAACTGACGGGGTCCGGAAGGGCCAATGCCTGCCGGGGTCGCGGGTTTGTCTGAAAGGGATATCGCGACCTCGGCACACAGGCAAACGGAAGGAACACGGGTGGGTTTTAGTCAGTAAAAGTCTGACACGCCCTCCCGCTCCACCCAGAGCGGGAGAAGTTATTTGATAATTTCCCATCCTCAAAAAAAAAAAAAAAGTATTTACATTCAAATTCTAAGCAGTTTTTTCCTTATAAAAAAGTATACAATTTCAAGTAAATCTCCCTTAGCTTTTTCTACAGAATTTCAAATAAGCGACAAATTAAGACATAATAATCTGTCGCTTATCATTTAATCTAAAATCCAATACTTGTCATATTCTAACTTAAATAAACACAACTTACAATTTACGCTAATGTATAATGTCTTGGTGTCGCTCGCGTGAATAGAAATCTTAATAAACCTTGATGTTAATACAAGTGCATGTAATGTTTTTGTGGTTAATGCAAGTCTAGGTTTTTGTACGTGGAGGTATTCAAGCCGACTTTACCTATCGATATTTTCATAATGAACATAATAATATAAATCCAGTCACACAGTAAGAGAAAAAAATATTGAATAGGTGTGAAATAAAATCATTAAAATGCTTCTATTTCAACACATTGTGTTCATTGAACGCAGTTCCTTTCGCTGTACCTATATTATGTATTAAATAACGGGCACAATGAAATAAATGATCAACGTTTGAGAGTAAGTAAATGAATAAAAAAAATGTTACCTACTCTTTTTTCCGTGTAGCTCTCATACGCCAAGCGTGAAGAGTATATATTAGGTCCCCACCTATGAAATCAGCGTTTTGTATGGAGAATTTTAAAGAAGTTGCTTTTTTCATACTAACATTTTCTTAATTTATATAATAACCATGAACACTAATGTTTTAAAACTTTTATGCACTAATGTTTAAAAACTAAGATAACGTAATATGCCACTAGATTAAGCGACAAAAATAAGTTTTGGCTAAGTTAAAACAAATAGTGATCATTTCTGCTAACAAAATGAGGAGTCATTTTTAAGGTATTTTTTATGTTTATAAACTATAAGTAATAAGGTTTTTTTTACTATTGGTAGTTGTCTATGATGGTCATTATTCGATATAATACCAAGCAATTGATGAATATTTTAATTCATAGAAGTGACAAGGTTCTCTATATGTGAGAAAAAAACGCCAATTTCATAGGTACCCAATATAACGAGCGACAACAAAATGGATACGACGCGCTTTTTTTTTTTTTGGAACGAAGTTCCTTCCTTCGGTCCAAAGGTAGTGCACCTTTGGATCTATGGAAGGAATGCAAGAGTAGCAAGGGCTGTTACAACACTAATCCCTCGTTCATACGGAGTTCGACTGTATAATATTTTACTCTATAATGTAGGGATTACATCGCTGTTTTATACAGCACTAGCGCTTCGCTCGCGGCTTTGCCCGCGTGTAAAGCTGAATTTCTTATACACCATTTTTAAATATAGCCTTTGACAATGAGGGATATTGTAGCTTCCCATTAGTGAAAGAATTTTCGGAATTTTATCACCGAATTATCGGATCAAGAATTTTCGGAATTGGTGACCCACAAATATCCTCTTTATAATATTTCTACAATAAATGTTTGTTTATTTAGACAAAAAAACGATATACAATCTAACACTAAAAATATATTATGTACAAGTATAGGTTTATAATATACAGATTAGTTTTTAACCGTATGAACAGTGTGATGTTAACGTGTGATCCCAAATTTTACAGTAAAATTTCCTTAGTACAGTAGGTGCAGCGTCGTGTGAACGGCCGATTACTATTTAGTGGCCCCAGCAGCAAGGTGTTCTCTTTTTGTAAAACTTTTTTTGGAATTAGATACAACAGAACATTTTGTACGTCGGCGCTCTGTTATCAGCTCGGGGGCATCAGCAGAAGGGTTGGGCTCCTCCAATATTCGGCCACTCGTAACGATAAAAATATGGTGTAGAAAGATAATATATTTCCGCTTGATTCTCTTTTGTATTTAATAGTAGAAATGGAAAATAATAAGAAAAGTAAAGACTGTACGTATTCGCATAATGAGCTTGCTGGTATCCTATTTCCATTCATATTTTCTTTTATGCACCTTTATTGTGTCAGTGCTGTGTAAAGTTTCCCCTTTCCTTTGTCCTTCGAAGTCTTTATGTGTTGTTTTTTCCACTTACATTAATAATTATAATCATTTTAAAGTATCTTCTGGGTTTCAGTCAAGTGGATCTGAGTTAATATCTCTACCTTGTAGAACTGACTTCTTGCGTAATCAGATGTTTTGATGAAAATCTAAATATTTTGTCAAAAGTCGATCCGAGTTGGATGAAGTATTACCTAGACTATAGCAGTGGTAGGGTTAAATGCCGAGATACTAGGTGATCGTTATATTGTTTTGACAACTTTAATAATCAAGGAATTGACCGTGCTTTCAGGAACTGTGCGTGTGTAAACGGTGTCAACAAGTTTATTGTAGATTGTGTAAAGAACAGTGCAGTTTGGTCATCAAAGTGTTGAAAACTTGGCCAACTATTGGGGTGCAGTGGGGAGACACTTTGACCATAAGGGGGATGCGCTAAGGTCACCCACGAAATTCAAATTTTCTGGTCAGTGTCAGGTTGTATGTTTATTAAAATATGATTCGCGACCGTAACAAATATGGCTTTACAGAATTATAACCATTAGAATCAGCAATACAACTTCTTCAGTTAGAATTTGCCTCAAATGTCACGACATCATGAAATTGTCATTCAATAGGGTAATATGAACTTAGAGAGTTGTATTGATGATTTTTATGATTATAATTCTATAAATAAATATTTGATACGGCCGCGAATCATATTAGGATCAACCTGATACTGACCTACAAATAGCAAAAAAAAAACACGTTAAGCTGGCCTAACGTAGTACGGAGTTTCAATAGAATAAGAGGCCAGCTTGTACTGGTTTTGTTACAACTGATGTGCGGCCTACCGTACACACGGCTACATATCAAGCTATACATTTCCAGTACAAGCTGACCTCTCATTATAAATATAAAGCTAGGAAATATATAGCTTGATATTTAGCCGTGTGTACCATAGTCAATAGTAGGTAGACATCATTAGAATCTATTTACAGCTGTTTATAATCCATGTTATTTGCAAATTGCAGTAAAATTAGCGGATACTGCTAATATCATTAGAAATAATGAACGTAAAATTCATTAATATCATTGTAATTGTTACGTGATTTTGTGACCCAAAGGGGTATTGTAATGTTGTAATTTAACTAGGTATATCTACACACATAAACATATTTAGGTAAAAAGGTGAACTTTTATTTACACACACTTATTTACATAGTTTAAAAACTAACACACATAAAAATGGGGGCGGCGGGGGGAAATAATCATAGGCCATCAAAAAATTCGCCCGCATCGCTGTCAACAGGAAAAGTGCCCAAAAGGCTGGCAGCATTGCCACATTGTATGGCAATGCTGATTCTTTGGCTGAATAGGCCAGCCTTCTGGTCAAGTGAAGAGTCGACCAACCGCTTGCCGATGTCTTGAAAAACTAGGTGGGCACTCGACCATGGCCCTAGTGTTTGAACTCCAAACGGCTTATACATATAAGTCCCAAAAAGATTGGAGTATTTGCGCCGTTTGAGGTTTTCCGCACCTGCAGCAGCAGCCCCAGCACAGCCCGCCGTGCTAGGAAGACGGGATGGCGCATGGGTGTGGACACACTTTGCATCCCACACCAAAGGCCTACCTACCCTTCATAGTCATTCCGTCTGGTCTCTTCCCACCGTCGCGTGCCAAGCCATTATTGGGTTCTAAAACAGCTGGCACCCCGGTGGCAAGAACACGACGATAAAAGGTGTTTCTTTACAGAAAGAATGAAGAAGTTGTTCCAACATTCAGAGGCCTCCAAAAGAATTTGCAGGCGATAAAGGCTCGTGCAGACCAGCGCGACGTGACGGCGCGACGCGATTTGAACAATACAATTTCTAAGAAAACTTCACGGTATAACAATAACCGGTGTCGCGTCGCGTTGTCGCGTCGCGCTAGTCTGCACGACGCTTAAAAGAGGCAATAAATTGTTACCAAATAATTTCTAAATTAACATAAGATCACGCCTGTAATCCGCAAAGGGTAATGTTATGGTGTATCAATAATTATAGGTACTTACAGCCACATTTCATAAGTTATGTTTAAGTCGCATGTAATATGGAGCAAGTCTATTGCCATCAACCGGGCACAACTCCTGACTCCGAGCTTCTGCTGACACGTTTCTTATGGAAAAACTGAATAGGGATGTCGACAAAAAATGTTTGCTTGTCCGTCAGATAGATTATTAAAAAATATTGGACACGTTTTTTTTGTCTTTTTTTACTAAATCAAAAGATTACGGCAATACATTGAGTTAAAATGTAGCAGATCGTTATGCTCCAGTAGATGTTATACTGAATTGTGACGTAGCGACTCCAGTCACCAACTTTAATGCGTTTTATCTAAATATTTTTTTATTATTATGATAAAGCTAAAAATAAGCGACAATTTTTTTTTATCTGACTGACGGACTAAATAGTTTCGTTTTCCCCAGTCAATATCCCTATTGTTGCCTGACCTGGGAATCGAACCCAAGACCTCATGCTCAGCAGTAGCGCTTGCGAGCACTAGACCAATGAGGCAGTCAACAATTTCTAAATAATTTCAATATTATCTCAGCTGAAAGTCGTTCACTGCTAGATATGGCCTAAAGCCAACAATAGACCGCCTCTGCCTTAAGAATTACCACAATAGCCTTGTGGTTCTTGGGATGGAGGACCTTTTCCACACCAGACATGCTATTCTGTAAACATCTCACCGTGAAAACTTGGGTGAAGTGAGCTGTCAATAGTGTCAATCCCTGTGGAATGACAGCTCACTCCACGCTCACTTCACCTAAGTTTTCACGGTGAGATGGTTACAGAATAGCACTGCTGAACTAATCAAGAGATCGCCTTCAGTGTCGAGAGAAAAAAGAAAGAGCGCAATGCACTACTTAAACGTAACTTAAAAGTATCAGTATCATCCATAGATATGAATACAGGCACTATCAGTATCACCCATAGATATGAATACAGGCACTATCAGTATCACCCATAGATATGAATAAAGTCTTAAAACTAAATAAATATTATGTGCGAAACGAGTACCTATTTTCAAATATAGAATCGTTCGAATATACGTTACACCGCGCGATCATCCACGCTACCCGCGGAAGGAAATTAGAGGCGTTGTGCAATGTTTGCACAAAATAACAATCGTGTCAGACTTTTCATTCTATCGCTACTACACAGAGGTGACAGACGACCTACAATTTTAGAGTGCCTAATAATAGTTTTTGTGAATTCGTGCCCACCGTAATTCTGTAAAAACTGTTTTTTTTTTGCGATGGATTCGTGTCTTTTAAACACTGGTCAATTTCCAGTAACTACAGGTGGAAAAATAGTGTGAGAGTGAAATGTTTTCGGCTTGGGTTTGGTTTATAAAACAGGTACCCGGTAAAATTTTCAATTTCCGTAAAGATTTTTTTCGGATTGTTAACACTATTGAACTACAATTTTTAACTGAAATCGTCTTTTGAGGAAAGAACCACACAGATTTAAGTGGACTTGTTCAGTCAGTTCACGCATCAATGATTCGACTAAAAATACCAAAGAAAGGAAATTTGGATTGGCCGCATAAAGTACTAAGAAAGAAAGAAAGAAAAATAAGTTTATTTGTCACAGAAACACGTGCATAAAAAAAAAGATGATAAACTCGAGTAGAAAATAAGAAAATGAAACAGAATAGATTTAAATACAATAACGAGCACAAAACAGAAATAGTCGGCAGCTGCTGGCACGTCATGACTGTGGCAAGAAGGCTTCCACTCAGCATGATGCTGTGCTATGGAGACCCACAGCACAGCGCTGATTTTCAGTGGTCACCCGAAACCACTACCACTCAAACTGTGGTGTGTGGTACTCAAACTGCAAGACCAATGACCATTAAAACAATGACCCACATACTTCTCACATTCACAATAATTAAAATAATATAATACAAAAGTAAAAATAGAACAGTGCGCTTTTGTTTAGGTATTACATTTTGGTGTCACCTTAGTGTGTTGGTGAAAAGGAGTATAATTAAATTGCCAACCATGTACTATCGCGTACACGAATATCTGAACACTGTAAAAGTGTGTCTAAATTTAAAGCGGCAATCGTGAGCGGCCTGCCGCGCAAACATTCGTCAGTTTAGTCCTAACTAGAGCGCGGCAGAAATGTGTGTTGCTGCGCGCTTTAGCCGCTCAATGTTTGGACACACAACGTTACCTACTATAGCGGCCTAGCGCTACAAGCAGGAATAATTCTTAACTATTCCTGCTTGCAGTGCTAGGCCTCTATAGAAAAGCTTACCTACAAAAAGAAATGCGCGGTAAACAGATGTGGTCTTCGTGTGCACTGGATTTTGTATTCAAAGCGGTTAGCTATGCGAGACCGCGATGGTACCTATAGTTTAATGTTGTCGCGTATAAGAAGATAAAATAAATAGGTTTTATACCTAATAATGTTTTTTTCAGCTTCCTTGACATTATTTCCCAGTCTTTTTCCCCTGATGCGATGCGCGAAGCGATGCTTGGTTTGACCCTAATAGCGATAGCAAATTGTAATTCCTATACAAAACCTGTTAATTTTGTATCAATTACGGATTATTTACTACTACTGATGTTTTTAAATGCACTTAGAGCACGAATCACAGACCGCATTTTGACTTTGCTTTGCTTAGTAAAGTGAGCTATACGAATGTGAATATTATTTGTATGGCACAAATATTCATATTAAAACTTTCATTTATTTTAATATGATCATTATTCGCAAAAAAAATAGGTTCATATTTGTATGGAACGCTCAGCGATTTTCGTTGCCGTCACGAATTTTGAATGTAGAATCTCAGAATAGTACAGAAGGCGCACTCCGCATTTTAGGTATAAAGCTACAAGTATATAAGCCGAGGGCTCGTCTTGTCGCTGTCGGTCCAATTCAGTGAGCGTAACGTAGTCAGAAGATATAATAATCTTCTTCTTCTTTTCGTGTTGTTAGTGACTAACCTGGTGTCAGAGTTTTAAAACCACCCACGACAGCATGACAGCGACAGCATGTGAAGCCAAGTCAGAGTACTTGGCTTCACATCCTGTCGAGTAATACCTCTCAGGCGTGCCGATTTCCTCACGATGTTTTCCGTTTTTGAAGCAAGTGATAAATATACAATACGCACATGAATCCGAAAAGTCAGAGGTGCGTGCTTTGGGTTGGAACTCGAGACCTATGACTTAGCAGTGACGGTCACAACACCAGGCTATCACTGCTTTATAATAATAGAAATTATAAGAGTTTCGCGATAGAAAGAGGGGCAAATTCTAGGTGAGTATAACTGTAGGTAGCCTAATTAGCGCTGTGCGACCTGAATTGCACTTTATTCTGTCGTAGCAAGAGTCGCTGTTTATTTAAATGACTTTTCGGACTGAACCATCTGTATTACTCTGTGGTAGATTGCGAAAAGAATTTTATTTTCTTTTGCTGCCTAGCCAGTATCTTGTTAGTACAAGAAGTTAGCGACCGCACTCTACATGAGAGGTCACTTTACATAAATTTCCCTCTACTGTAATATTGGAGAGGTCTTTTGTGACTACAGCGTAGAAAAAAGAGTTAGGGACGTACTTGTTAAGGAGTGCAGCAGCCGTAGTAAGTTTTACATTTCTAGAATATTTTTAAAATTTTAGTTTTCAGCTACATAATTCTGCTCACAAAGAAGACTAGATTTCTCTTTAATATGTTAGACCTGACTGAAGTGGGTACATATTTTTTAATTCAATTTTGTGCAGAGTACCTACAGTATTATAGGTGAAATGTTTCTAGTGAAACAATTAACGGTAAATGGAAAATTGAATCCAAATTCAGATTTAAAATATTTTGTTTCACATAAACCAACATGGGCACTTATGAAACGTCAGAAGTTAGGTGCACGGTTCCAATTGGTCCTTTCCTATGGAGAAGAAACGGCAAGAAACTCCACGGCTACTCTTTTAAAAATAATTGGCTTCTACAATATTTTCAAATAACAGTATTAATAGGGGAGGACAGTGTAGGTCTTTCAACAAGTACCAAGTACTTAACAATATAGAAAATGGTCAGCAAATCTATAGTCCACTTTAGTCTACAGCGTCCTGACATTCACGAAATAGAAAAAAAATAAAAAATAATAATTAATAAAATATAAATTATAATTTGTACTAACGCGTTAAGATCTTCATGACGTATCCACTCTTAAAATAAATGTGGGCTTTCCAATGAGCAATCAAAGTCAGTGCTCTCTCTGCTCTTGACGTCATCATAGAATGTAGTTATTATAATACCTAACTATTATTCTTCTTATAGTTTTTCCTCAAGACTATTATAGACTGCAACGACACAGTAGCTACCAGTTTATTATTTTATTACAATTTGCTATTAAAGTTTTTAAAATTAAACTTTGAGGTGAAGGTAAAGTATACAGGGTCCTGCCAACCTGTATAATTTACTTAAATGACAGACTGTTGAAAGATTTTCATGGTCCAAAGTGAAAAAAAATTGAAATGAAAACTTAAAACTATAAATCAAAACCGCTTTTTATTTTTTTATTTAAAAAAAACAGTTTAGATTTCAAATATTTCCATGGCGCAAAGTCAAAAATGAAGAAAAGAAAACTTAAAAACATAAAATAAAACTGTTATTTTAATTAAAAAAAATATCTTTTTTAAATTTTATTTAAGAAAGAGCTTACTACAATCTGTCATTTTGTGTATCGTTTCTTCTGTTTTTACGGTGGTCATGCTTTATTATTTCATAAAAAATTTCACAACTTGGAAATAAAAATAATTATCCGGTTTTCACATCTATCGGAACTCCGAGCACATTGGCACACTATAATAATATGATATCCTACTCATAACTACAGATATACCTACTGTTAACATTGGCATGTTGGTGACGCGAATCCATAAGATGTGGGGAACATCTACACGCTGAAGCGCCTGAAGAAGATTTCATTTAAAAAAGATGTCACTTTGTATAGATATAAATCATTATGTCTTCTCTTCGTGGAGTAGAGATACCTAGAAGTGGTTATGATACGCGTGCCGAGGGACAATACTGCAAAACCACTAACAAAATTATCACGGTCCGATCTCTCTATTATTATTCTCGCCAAACAAACAAACAAGCCAGTAATAATGCCGACACCAGTAGTAGCGTGTAATTGATAATATTTTATTATATTTGCTCACCAACCCCTGTTGATAACACCCCACATATTTGCTTTTTTTTACAAAGCTCACGATTTGGTTTGGTTGCCTGTGACTGAGTTGTAAGCGGGGAGCGGGTTAAATTCATTGTGATTGCGTAAAGCACTAATGATGAAACAATTACAATGTCTTTCATTTTGACAATTCGACAACATTCATTGCGTTATTTACGTTGTCGAGAAGACAAATTTTTCAAATATATGGTGGATAGTGGAATTTGTGAAAAGTTTTTTTAGAATAGAATAGAATATTTATTTGCGTTAAACATGGTATACAAGGGTGTTAAATACAAATTGAGGCACAAGCATGTTTAGCTAAGATGTTGTTGATGTGGATGTTTTCTAGGTAAAATGGCAATTTCAACTGATAAATTGTGACCTTTTTGAGATGTTAATCTCACTTTAATAGTGTCAAATCATTTTAATGAAATCACTGTAATAGTGTTTTTTTTTGGGTTTCAAAATCTTTAAAAAAAAAAACTATCTACAAATAAAAAACTGTATTGAAAATTAAATCGCTTTCACGTATAAATTAACCCTCTGAAATAAACATATTTGTTATTTGCAAGTGTTTTTAGTGCCGTTAAAATGTTAAAGAGAAGGGTTTGTTGTTTGTCTATTGTTAACTCGAGAACTATTTGAGTTTTTTTTTGTTGGAAAACAATAAGCTGTAATTATGACGGATGGCCGGTTGACGCTAACGTTTGCTGTTTGAGGGTTAGAAAGTACTCGTACTGTGTGAGTATCCACTGTTTAGTACTGGTTATGTACCATCGAAGAACTTCATATCTATACACCGTAAGGACTATTTCTGCTTGCAGCGCTCGGCGGCTATAGAACTGGGGCGGTAACAGTGTGATCATCGTGTTCACGGGATTTTGTTTTCAAACTGCTTAGATATGAACTTCTTCGATAGTACATAATAATTACTTAATTATATCATAAACTTCTTCTTTTTATTGCACAGCCGGTCTTTTCTGTAAAAATCTCACCGTGGAAACTTCGGTGAAAGGAATTTGAAGTGAGCTAGGGATTAACACCATTAAGCCCAAACTCAAATTCACTTTTTATCTTGCTCGCACCATACTGCTCGCGGGGTGAGTGGGAGCGAGACTGACTGGCGAGCTCGCGGCTCTAAGACGCCAATGGTTTAGGTAATTTCTTTTTACGGTGAAATTAATGGAAATAAAAAATAAATAAAAATTATAATACCAGCGGTTTATTGTTCCGTTTGGAGGTAACATAAGATTATTTTCTATCAAGAAAATTTTATGGAATCGTGTTTTCGTCAAACATGGTACTTAACATTAATCTCCTACTATAACATATATTTATTTCAAAATTAATGCTGCAGTTTTTTCGATACAAAGCATCGTGCTAAGCAATTTGAGGTAGCTTAATTCACCTGAGCTTTCACGGTAAGATTTTTACATAATCGATAAGAATAGATCGGTAGGTCTACATAGACAAATATGTCTAGGTAAAGGTACTGGTAAAACTAGCCCGTTATTTTTTACAAGCTTTACCTGCTAATAAAAATATCTGTTGATCAACATTATTTAGGACCTAAAGCTGTCGTTCATGAAAATGCATGACCAACGGTTTTCAGGCGACATGGACTTATGTGATGACAATGACGCCAAATCACCATTATTTCCGTCCAGTTGAAAATCATCCTCAGGCACTTATAGTTGTCTGGCATTTTTGCTGAACTGGGCCTTTTTGCAGCCGTGAGGCAAACTAACTCCCCTCCTAATTACTTACATCGCATTTTACACATTTTAATTGATTTCTATTAAAAAACAATTATCTGCTGTATAAATTGTGTGCTTTTTGGTCTGTGTTAAATAAATGTATTTTCTTTCATTCTCCAGGGGCTTATGGATTGTGCTGAAAGTTGGTAGAGAATGTCAAATATACTGTACTAGCCTTAACCCGCAATTATTTTTACATTTTTATTATTAAAAAAAAAAAAATGTCCTCCTATTCTTTATGGACCTAAAAGACCTGTGCTATAAAGTATATGAATAAATTTTATTTTATTTTTTTGCCCGGCGGCTTGGAGGGTCGCTGTTACAATTTATAGTATAATCTTAATCAATACGAACTCTATCATTCTGCAACTCGACACTATAAGCTGCTAACCTTTTGGTCACTTTTCCCATGACAGCCATGCCGACGAATTTTTTGATACATGTCTTCCCCTTTTTATATACTTGTACTTTGTAGGTACATAATATACAGGGTGGCAGGGACATCGACGCGAAAACTGATACCATGGATTCGGTACATGATTCCGAAAAATTTTCGTCGGTTATTTAAATAAAAATCTGCTCTTCCATACATTTTGACCGCGTAGGTACTCGTATTGCACATTTCTATGAAACAGCAGTTTTTTTTTTAAATAACCGACTTACATATTCAACGCAGCGGGGTTCAGAATAATGTACTGAATCCATGGTATCAGTTTTTGTCGATGTCCCCCTGCCACCTTGTATATATTTTAGAGTCAGCTTGTATATTGTATTTAAGGCGAAAGCGTCAAGGTAGCCCGCGAATTTTCATACGATTTTTGCAATTTGCAGGTCAGTATCATGTTCTATGTTGATCGAAATATGATTTGCGGCCGTATCAAATGTTTATTTATAGAATTATAATCAATACAACTCTCTAAGTTCATGTAATCCCATTTAATGACTATTTCATGAAATCATGACATTTGACAATTATGCTAACTTATGGAGTTGTATTGCTGATTGTAATGATTATAATTATGTAAAGCCATATTTGTTACGGTCGCGAATCATATTTTAATAAACATAAAACCTGACTAGGACCTGCAAAATGCAAAAGACTAAAGAAAATTTGAACCTCGCGGGCTACCTTAGCGCATCCTCCTTAAGATGAACAGCTAGAGGAACTGTCCTCTACGCTAGAGGAAGTGTCTGTGTGAAATATTTTACATGATTAAATTCAAGTTTTGTGACACTTTTCACTAAAATTGTCATTTAGTGAAAAGTGTCATAAAACTTGAATTTAATCATGTAAAATATTTCAATTATGAAACAAAACGATACCACCCACACTTTTAGATTTAATCAGCAGTAGGTATTCATTTAATTAACAGATTTAAAGTCGATCACTCGAATCCCAAACTGGTCATTAACAGTGATTTTATCAACGCACTCCCCTTTTCACCCTCGAATAATTGGCAAGGGGTGGCGTGGGGCGAAGAGAGACATATGTCCCACCCTATGGACCGTTTGATGCATCATTATCTCAAATCAGACGGAAAGTATGCTGTCAGATATTTTTATGGTTACTTTTTTTCTAATGGTGATTTGCTGTCCGTTTCTCTACGGATGGGGTGTGGAGTTGACGTGGACTGCCTGACCTTTGCACTTTAGTATAGTTTGAAATAGAAATTGTTATAAAAGTGTACGTACTAAGTCTATATATACACATTTATTGTGAAAAACCTAAACGATCATCTGCCTAGCCTTTTCAGTGTAACCGGATGCAGCTGAATACCAGTATTTTACATGGTGCGGCTGCCTATCTGACCTGCACAGCCCAGTTAATGGGTAACACGATACCTCTTGGTAAGACTAGTCGTCAGAGTTTTTGGGCTTCTAACTACCCGTAACGACTGCCAAAGATCTACAAATGACAGCGGGGACCAATGGCTTTACGTGCTTTCCGAGGCACGGAGGGTCTTGGTATGTAAAGATGGTCACCCATCCACGGACCAACCACGGCAAGCGTACTTTAACCTGATTGATCGATCCGTGCGGCTATTATTACTAAGCCCCTCCAAGCTATTTTGAAAAACTTAAAACAAAATCTTTAAATTACAATATTACGTATAACATAACGTCAATATTCCCCGAAGAGTTAGGCCAAGGTGTACCTTACCTTACCTTATAGTAGATGCACAAAAACAGGTTTATAAATAAAAATATAAACAGCTTCTAGCAGATGTCACAAGACCTAAAAAATAAAGAACAGCCAACAATAACAATAAGTCAATAAAACACTCGCATTAAGGCTGGCGGCACACGAAGCAATTTGGCACTAATGAAGCCATTGCGCGACAACTCGCTACGCGTATATCGTTCCGTCCGGTGAATGTAACCCTTGCCTTAATTTTATGGCTTTCGTCGGCCGATATGATAATCATCGTGATTATAATTTACTTGTGCTAGGGAACACACCACCGAACGAGTGGCTCATTACGAAAATGATACGCTATTTGTTTTTTTTTTTTCTGAATTTTATATTATTAGGGTCTCGTTGCACATAACGCGGTCACGGGTTATATTTTAATCGGTGATTTCTTTATTGCGTTTGTTTGGAATTGTTTCTCTTTTTTAACTATCTTATGAAGTTTTTTGCGAAAACTTTGCAATTGTTTTAGTTGGTGGCGAGGCATTTTTTGTTAAAAATGTTAGTCTTTTTTGTAACGAAAAGCAAAAGAATCTTATAATTAAGTTGTTTCTACGAAACCCAAGTTGTAAGAGTATCAATTGGGAGGTGAAAGGTAATTTCACGTAATCAAACTAGATGACGATGCAAGTCCACAGGCGCCGAAATGTTTCTTGCATTGTAGAATAAGTTTCTATAAATTTCTTGAATACAGAAGCAAAACCGTAACGGTTTAAGTCCACCGCAGGTTTAAAAATGGCTTTCACAGGTAAGTACAGTAGGCCGTGTGTAAGTGGTAACACTTCGACCTTGAGCAGGCCTAGCATAGCACGGAGTTTCAATAGAATAAAGGCTTGCACAAACAGGCGCGACGCGACAGCGCGACACGCGACGCGACACTAATAACTTCACAGCAGAACAATTACAGGTATCGCATCGCGCCCGTTTTTGCGAGCCTTATTTGATAGAACGTCCAGAGTCCTGCTAGCAGGACTTTGCGTACTACCAGTAGGACGGAATGGTTTTAGTTATATGAGGCTTTCTGAGCCTGCCAGCAGGACGCAGTGAACTCTAATGCATAGTGCGTCTCTTTCTGATTCAGCGAGTTTTTGAATCGTGTTTCTGCGGTCAGTCTGGTCAAAATGGCGCCGAGTATAAGACGTGGTGTCCGCGTTCGCGCCAAACCTACATATTTCGACGAAAATGATGGCCAAAACACCTGGAGTCGCAAGCATTTTGGTTATAACTACGATACTAGTTATTGTTGGGGTATTGTAAGAAAGATAGAAAACAACTACGCGTATTGGGAAATTAACAAAAAAAAATCAACCGTGCCCGTTGGAGTTCTAATAGAAAGCTAGCTATTTTTGCAAGACATGTGGACCACGATGTGTTTTATGCTCTCCGCAGACAGGAAGAAATTGCTTCACCTACCACATCACGAATGGAATTCCAGCATAATGCTTTTTTTTTTTTTTTTTTATAAATACGATTTCTACTTACTTTTTCTTATTTATTTTTCTACCCTGTAATCTCAAGAAGTGCCCGGGTCTATTTCTGGATACCTATACCTACAAAGAGAATGTTTGTCACCCCTGCCTAATTTTATTATGCATGAAAATCAAGTACTGCTAGAAGGACAACGTCTAATTTTCATACTAAATCTACAAAAAATTGCGTACTGCTGGCAGGACGCACGTCCGTTGGTTTGTCCTTCCGGAAGCTCCTTCCAGCAGGACAAGGACTTGGACGTTCTATCATTAAGAAGCCAACTTTTGATTATTTATATGTCTAGATATAGTGTCGCGCAACAAAAGAACTAAAACAAACAAACCAACGATTTTATGCTGGTGTGCGTGACAGCTACGTCGTACACTCGCGCCACATCATTATGCTGTTCTAGTGTGCGTACATTTAGCGGCCAACAGTTGGACGCTATTTGTTTCGCCGAGTTTCACACATTTGACTGTCATTTAGACATAGGTATATCTTTGAAGCCAACTTATACTGGTTTTGTTATCACTAGCATGCTTCCTACAGTACCTTCATATTTTAAAAATTATTTTATAAATTCTTACAGAACCATGTCTCCATTCTCACCTCGCGGCTGGCCTGATCAATTTGGGATCACTGGCTCGCTACTGATGTTATTTAATTTTACGAGCAGTTTCCGCTCCTCACGCAGTTAATGCTGAGCGCAATTTGATTGTCTGTTTGTTCGACACGTTCACTGAAACGCATTTACTCGTTGTGATGTAGAATCGGCGATTAAGTTATTAGCCTGATTGACAACACCTGGTTTTGAATGGGCAATATTTTTATTTCTATTTTTGTAATTTGAGTTTATTATGGCAAGTTTACAATGCTGGAATTCTCAACATTGATGAGGTTTTTATTTTTATGATTTATTATTTGTTAGCCCAATGAGCTCTGTGCCAAAATAGCCATTATATGGAGCCCTGAAATAGCAAGAAATAGTCACGACCACGACCAGTGCTCGCACCGAACAGGTAAACTTTAGAAACCGATACGATTCGCACGCTTGGTCGCAAAGGCCAAGTAAACGACCTACGACTAGGCCGTTTAGTGCGTGAGATCCCGAAGGCGGGCCGAGCTGGATAAAACAAACGACTAGTGAGCCACATTAGACATCCCTCTGCTCAGCAGCGGGATTGTACAGGGATCTGTAAAGATAGTTGTAAGAGGATAATTAATAAATAGCAGTAATTGTAAAGGGTTTCCATGAACTACAAACGCATGGCCCGCCTTTGTGGAATAGAGGTAACTAACCTATAAATTTTATACAGGGTGGCAGGGACATCGACGCGAAAACTTTTACCATGGATTCAGTACAAGATATTGAAAAAGAAAATCTGCTGTTTCTTAGAAAAGTGCATTACCTACGCGGTCAAAATGTATGACAGGCCAGCAGATATTTTTTTTAATAACCAACGAAACTTTTCAACGCATGGGGTTTTAGAATCGCGTACTGAAGCCATGGTAGCAGTTTTCGCGTCGATGTCCCTGCCACCCGTATAGTCCCGCATGGAAGCAGTAAAGCTCAAATTGAACCCCCACCCGCAGTCATAGACAGCCGGATCTATACACTACTGGGTGTATAGATCTGGGTTTTAGTCGAAAAAAGTTCGACTTAACCCACCAGCTTCCTCCAAACAGAGAATATCCTTGACAATCATATAAACAGTTGTCGCACGCAGTTTTAAAAGTTACTAGGTAAGGATTATTACATTTAAAAAAATCTCAGATATTTTTATTTAACAGTTCTTTTGCAGTGGTATTTCATACAGCTTCGGAACTAGATTAATTTACAATTGAAATAATGAACGTCCTAACGCCATCGCCAGTTGGCATAATGGTCGCGAATCACGAATTTCATTTTCACATTCCGATGGTTCGACTTCGAAAGGTTAATTATTAAACTATACTATTAAATGAACAATCTTTGTATAGGATATATACGGCTCTAGCGATTTCGATGAAAGTTGCAATACTGGGGTTTACGGGGGCAAAAAATCGATCCAGATAGGTCTCATATCTGGGAAAATTTGTTTTTTCCGTATTTTCACCCAAGCAGAGCTCGGTCGCCCAACGTTTAGAGCAAGATGGATAAGTTTTAAGGTTTTTAGAATATTGACATGGCAGCATGGAATTAGTAAAGTATCTGCTATCATGGCAGCATGGAATTAGTATGTACTATACATGGAATTAGTATGAACTATCCTATACCTACTATTAAATGAGCATTCTCTATTTTGACCCGAGCAGAGCTCGGTCGACTAGCTATGCATTTACACAGGTATGTTTAAAATTAAAATGATACAAACAAAAAAGAAGCAAATTAAAAAAATAAATTATGATATAGTGTTAATGGAAATACCAAAAGCTCAAATATGTTTATTGTATACTTCAGGGAAATTAATTGTGAAAATGGACAATGGTTCAATTGTCCGTATATTTTACATCAATATCAGAATACATAATCAATGATCTTAAGGATATTCCTTAATTCGGTACCATAAAATGATTATTAAAAAGTAGTTTTAAGTAATAATTAATAATATCCAGTCATATACAAAATCAGCTAATCAAACATAAATACATAGAACAATAACAGAAAAGAACACACAAGCACTGAATTAAATCCCGTTTATATTTGACTCATTATAACAATTTTCGAAAGGGAATTATTACAATTAAATTTTCCACCGAAATGGATGTATCCATCCAATTATCCGGACATTTTATGGATGTCAGCGTTCGGAGGGGTGTCTCGACGTTAATCCCAAAATCAAGTGATGCTTGACTACGCGGAGTGCAGACGGGGAGATCACCCCACGACAAAAAATCGCACCTGTTACCCTTTTGATGCTAAAGTTTCTGATAGTTGCGATAAACATAAAAAGCTTTAGAAACATTTGCATATGATAAGGAACGAATGTTTTGTAAAAATAAATTGTCTAGTGTATCTTAATTTTCAATCAGAAGGAAAAAGTTAAGAGAGCGCACACACTGCGCGAGGGTGCGTGACGTCAGATTTTTTAGATGCTGATACAGTTAAAAGCAGTGTTAGCTTTGAAGTTACAAGCATTGTGGCGAAACGCTGTCGTGTTGTCGAAGCGACAGGTGTACTACATATGTGTCTATTTATAACTTATCATTATCTTCGAACAATAAAATAGACTGTCAACAGTTTTATGTGTCAATATTTTTTAGCAATGTACGGTGTCGCTAATAATTGAAGAATAACGCTAATATAGGGAATAATTAAGGGAGGAACGGCCAACTAACCGGTTACTAATAGTTTGCCTGCTACTGCTACGTAATTAGATAATTACGTAACACATTTTCGGTAAATGATTAAGAGTTATCTGTTTCATTTGACAGTTCAACAACATTCATTGCATTATTTACGGTGTTGAACAAATTTTTTTTTAAACTATTGGAGCAATGGAAGAGCAAAACGATTCAGAGTGTGATTGATCGTGTATTACGCACTTAGGGTGGTGGTCGGTGCGACTAAAAGTCGTGGTCATGGCCGACTAGTGCGCGAGATCCCTTAAGGAGAAACACTACTGCGTATTTACAAGAGTTTATGACCTACACTTTATGACCTCTTATAAAACTAAGGGCCTGTTTCGCCACTACGATTAATTTCCCGTTAATTTACTTGGCGGATAATTTCATACAAATTCTGTTCTATTTATGAATTTACCAGGTGAGTATAGTCTCTATTTGGACGTCTTAAAACAGACCCTAAGGTTATGTTTTTTTCTTCTTGTTAAAGTACGATTGTTGGAGGTCCCATGGATCATACCAATACACAATTAAACTCCCCATTTATTTGTGTGTGTCTGGATTGAGGAGCGATGTTACCATCGGAACGAGGTTACTACCAATATTTAGTAGTAAATTAGCCGATTTTGTAGGCCGGATCCTGGAATTTGTAGTAAAACCCTTAAAAAGTTATACGACGTTAAAGGTGGCTCCTCAATCCTAACGTCTGGATTGAGGAGCCACCTTAGAACCCGAAAACTAGCCAGCGGATATTTTTGAAACTTTGTAGGATTTAGTAGTACTTATGCGTAATCTCTACAAAAAAAATGGGGTTTGTACGGTCGAATTTGAGATAGCTACAACGTTTTGATTTTTCATAAAAAACCATAAATTTCACCGCGCTGCATCTCGGAAAGTTATCAACCAATTACAACATATTTTTAGTATGATTTAGTAGTAAATGTGCTCGAATTTGTACAATAAAAATAAAACGGAAAAGCTATATAATTTCGGTCTATAGAAATGATAATTATGTACGTAGCTACTAAAGTAGTTGATCAAATCGGATAACAATAACACCAATATTTAGTAGAAATTTCTACTAAATATTGGCGTAATCCAACATCCTGCGCAATCAGTATTTCAAAAGATATTAATAAAATAAACATTCCTTAACAAATTAGTGAATAGGGTGACCATAAATAATTCAAACTATGATCATAAACAGAGTTTTACTTACACATGAATAATTCTTCATCAATCAGTACTTAAATTATGAACACAATATTAACACCAAGAATAAAAAAAATTAAAAAAAACTAAAAGAGCAATATCCCATAGAATTAATAAACAAACACCAAGAATAAAAAAAGAAATCACAAAGAATTTTCAGCATCAGCACTAACTCCGAGCGACGCTCTAAAGAGATTCCAGCCCAAACTATAACATATCCACTGCCAACCGGCACTTTTTCCTCAAAACAAGCTGGAATAAAATCTACCCCTGGCCGTGTGTAGACTCTTCGCCGCCCGTCACTTGCACATAGCATAAATCTGGATTCGTCAGAAAACATTACTCTTGCCCATTCTTCGTCTCCCCATTGTGCGTGTTCGCGGGCGTAACGTAATCTTGCTACCCGATATTCCCTTAAAATTTTGGACCATTTGCGGGTCTATTAGCTTGAAGGAGTCGCCGCCTTACAATCCACTCGCTTACGTCTCTACGGGTCTCCTGAAGTTGACTTGTTACTTCAACTGCCGTGAGATGCCGATTTCGGAGCATGGTCGTAACAATAAATCGATCGTCTCGAGCCGTAGTACATCTCGGTCTGCCGGTTCCTAGTCTTCTTATGTTCTGCCTAGTTTCTCGGAAACGTTGGACGACCCGTTGCATTGTAGAAATTGACACGCCCATTATTCTTGCTGTACTTCGCTGACTTCTGCCTTCTCTTAACATAGTGACGATACGTGTACAATCTTCTGGTGTTAGCGACATGATAGAAATTCAATAATGATGGCGAAAGACGACAATGCCCGCCTTTTAGCATTTTGATTTGACAGATTCGTCGTTATAGGCGTCGGTGTTATAGGCGTCGGTGTTATAGGCGTCGGCAATAGGCGTCGGCGTAAGGCGTCGGTGTTATCGGCGTCAGTGTTATAGGCGTCGGCGTTAGGCGTCGGTGTTATAGGCGTCGGCGTAAGGCGTCGGTGTTATAGGCGTCGGCGTTACGCGTCGGTGTTATAGGCGTTCGTCGGCGTTAGGCGTCGGCGTAAGGCGTCGGTGTTATAGGCGTCGGTGTAAGGCGTCGGTGTAAGGCGTCGGTGCTATAGGCGTCGGCGTAAGGCGTCGGTGTTATAGGCGTCGGCGTAAGGCGTCGGTGTTATAGGCGTCGGTGTTATAGGCGTCGGCGTAAGGCGTCGGTGTTATAGGCGTCGGCGTAAGGCGTCGGTGTTATAGGCGCCGGTGTTATAGGCGTCGGTGTTATAGGCGTCGGTGTTATAGGCGTCGGTGTTATAGGCGTCGGCGTTAGGCGTCGGCGTAAGGCGTCGGTGTAAGGCGTCGGTGTTAGGCGTCGGCGTAAGGCGTCGGTCTTATAGGCTTCGGCGTAAGGCGTCGGTGTTATGGGCGTCGGCGTAAGGCGTCGGTGTTATAGTCACCGGCGTTAGGCGTCGGTGTTATAGGCGCCGGTGTAATAGGCGTCGGTGTTATAGGCGTCGGTGTTATAGGCGTCGGTGTTATAGGCGTCGGTGTTATAGGCGTCGGCGTTAGGCGTCGGCGTAAGGCGTCGGTGTAAGGCGTCGGTGTTATAAGCGTCGGCGTTATAGGCGTCGGCGAAAGGCGTCGGTATTATAGGCGTCGGCGTAAGGCGTCGGTGTTAGGCGTCCGTGTTATAGGCGTCGGTGTTATAGGCGTCGGTGTTATAGGCGTCGGTGTTATAGGCGTCGGTGTTATAGGCGTCGGTGTTATAGGCGTCGGTGTTATAGGCGTCGGCAATAGGCGCCGGCGTAAGGCGTTGGCGTTAGGCGTCGGCGTTAGGCGTCGGTGTTATAGGCGTCGGCAAAAAATAAAATAACAATACATATATCCCGCCTTACGCCGACGCCTAACGCCGACGCCTATAACAAGCCCACGCCTATAACAAGCCGACGCCTATAACACCGACGCCTTACGCCGACGCCTATAACGCCGACGCTTATAACACCGACGCCTTACGACGACGCCTATAGCGTCGTCGTAAGGCGTCGGTGTTATAGGCGTCGGCATAAGGCGTCGGTGTTATAGGCGTCGGCTTGTTATAGGCGTGGGCTTGTTATAGGCGTCGTCGTAAGGCGTCGGTGTTATAGGCGTCGGCATAAGGCGTCGGTGTTATAGGCGTCGGCTTGTTATAGGCGTGGGCTTGTTATAGGCGTCGTCGTAAGGCGTCGGTGTTATAGGCGTCGGTGTTATAGGCGTCGGTGTTATAGGCGTCGGTGTTATAGGCGTCGGTGTTGTAGGCGTCGGTGTTATAGGCGTCGGTGTTATAGGCGTCGGCGTTATAGGCGTCGGTGTTATAGGCGTCGGCGTTAGGCGTCGGCGTAAGGCGTCGGTGTAAGGCGTCGGTGTAATAGGCGTCGGCGTTAGGCATCGGCGTTAGGCGTCGGCGTTAGGCGTCGGCGTTAGGCGTCGGCGTTAGGCGTCGGCGTTAGGCGCCGGCGTTAGGCGTCGGCGTTAGGCGTCGGTGTTATAGGCGTCGGTGTTATAAGCATCGGCGTAAGGCGTCGGTGTTATAGGCGTCGGCGTAAGGCGTCGGTGTTATAGGCGTCGGTGTTATAGGCGTCGGCGTAAGGCGTCGGTGTTATAGGCGTCGGTGTTATAGGCGTCGGCGTAAGGCGTCGGTGTTATAGGCGTCGGTGTTATAGGCGTCGGCGTAAGGCGTCGGTGTTATAGGCGCCGGTGTTATAGGCGTCGGTGTTATAGGCGTCGGCGTTAGGCGTCGGCGTAAGGCGTCGGTGTAAGGCGTCGGTGTTATGCGTTAGGCGTCGGCGTAAGGCGTCGGTGTAAGGCGTCGGTGTTATAAGCGTCGGCGTTATAGGCGTCGGCGTAAGGCGTCGGTGTTATAGGCGTCGGCGTAAGGCGTCGGTGTTATAGGCGTCGGCGTAAGGCGTCGGTGTTATAGGCGTCGGTGTCATAGGCGTCGGCGTAAGGCGTCGGTGTTATAGGCGTCGATGTTATAGGCGTCGGCGTAAGGCGTCGGTGTTATAGGCGCCGGTGTTATAGGCGTCGGTGTTATAGGCGTCGGCGTTAGGCGTCGGCGTAAGGCGTCGGTGTAAGGCGTCGGTGTTATAAGCGTCGGCGTTATAGGCGTCGGCGTAAGGCGTCGGTGTTATAGGCGTCGGCGTTAGGCGTCGGCGTAAGGCGACGGTGTTATAGGCGTCGGCGTAAGGCGTCGGTGTTATAGGCGTCGGCGTAAGGCGTCGGTGTTATAGGCGTCGGCGTAAGGCGTCGGTATTATAGGCGTTGACGTAAGGCGTCGGCGTTAGGCGTCGGCGTAAGGCGTCGGTGTTATAGGCGTCGGTGTAAGGCGTCGGTGTTATAGGCGTCGGCGTAAGGCGTCGGTGCTATAGGCGTCGGCTTGTCATAGGCGTCGTCGTAAGGCGTCGGTGTTATAGGCGTCGGCGTAAGGCGTCGGTGTTATAGGCGTCGGCGTAAGGCATCGGTGTTATAGGCGTCGGCTTGTTATAGGCGTCGGCTTGTTATAGGCGTCGGCTTGTTATAGGCGTCGTCGTAAGGCGTCGGTATTATAGGCGTCGGCGTAAGGCGTCGGTGTTATAGGCGTCGGCGTTAGGCGTCGGCGTTAGGCGTCGGCGTAAGGCGTTGGTGTTATAGGCGTCGGTGTTATAGGCGTCGGCGTTAGGCGTCGGCGGTCGACGTCGGCGGTCGGCGTCGGCGTAAGGCGTCGGTGTTATAGGCGTCGGCGTAAGGCGTCGGTGTTATAGGCGTCGGCAATACGCGTCGGTGTTATAGGCGTCGGCGTTAGGCATCGGTGTTATAGGCGTCGGCGTTACGCGTCGGCGTTAAGCGTCGGCGTAAGGCGTCGGTGTTTTAGGCGTCGGCGTAAGGCGTCGGTGTTATAGGCTCCGGCGTTAGGCGTCGGCGTAAGGCGTCGGCGTAAGGCGTCGGCGTAAGGCGTCGGTGTTATAGGCGTCGGCGTTAGGCGTCGGCGTAAGGCGGGATATATGTATTGTTATTTTGTTTATTAATTAGGTATACAACCCGGTTGTAAAATACTCCACGTCGTTCCATGTAAAATACAGGTATTCAGCTGCATCCAGTTAGACTGGAAGCCAACCCCAACATAGTTGGGAAGAGGCTAGGCAGATTGATTGATTTTGTTTATAACCCGTTTGTATAGTAGGTACTAAAAAAGTTAGAGGCGCCTGTTATGGTTCCTACACACTATGCCGGCGGCATGGCCGCCGGATTTTCCCGCGCGGCACGTACCCTCGGCTTTTGTGCCTTCATTTCCTTTGCGATCCTTTGTGCGGTTACAATGAATTGTAAATTTTCTATTAAAATACTACTAATAATACTATTTTAATGGAGTTTGTATCATTTATGTCTAACCGATTTATTTTCTAATCTAATGCTTGTCTATTACTTTCTTTACGTTACTATAGCAATAATGTTGTGAAAAATAACAGCGAAACAATAATGAATTTAAAATCATAACGTATGAATAAAAACTTTGACGAAGACAATTTATTTTACTATACACGAAGAGGTCATGTTTCTGCGGAGATTCCTATCACCGCGATTCAGCGGAGAGTGCTAAAAATGCACAACGCCATCTAACGATACATCAGGAACTAAAATATTGTTTAAATAATCAAACTAAACATAAGTTTGTATAAAATAAGTATCATTAAATTCATCACCGGTTACTGAATTTCATTTCACTAGGTTCATTACATAAATATCCTAACTATATAATATTATAAATGCGAAAGTGAGTATGTTTGTTTGTTACGCTATCTCGGCCGAGCGGATTTGAATGAAATTTGGCACATGGGTAGAGCATAACCTGGGTACAGAACCTGGGACACAGAATACTTTTCATCCCGCTATTCCCACGGGATCGAGACTTATGAGGTGGATCCACGGGGCGCAGCTAGTATTTCAAATAATCTAAAACCACAATTACATAAGTTACACGTTTAGGGGTATGAGGAACAGGGTGTAAAGTTCACTCATCCCCCATAGAAAAGGGAGGATCCTTCGACCAGACGGGTGTCATGTCTGGCGGGCAATTGCCCAGAGGTTGAAGTCGTGAGCTTGTATATATGTCCACCGCGCGGTAAACTCTAATTGCGCGATGCAGGATTTGAGTGACGTCAGGTGGCTCCTCAATCCAGACGTCAGGATTGAGGAGCCACCTTTAACGTCGTATAACTTTTAAGGGTTTTACTACAAATTCCAGGATCCGGCCTACAAAATCGGCAAATTTACTACTAAATATTGGTAGTAACCTCGTTCCGATATGAGACATGGCTCCTCAATCCAGACACACACATTTATTTAAACCTTATGCATTAAATCTGCATGTTCTTATGGTAGGTACACATACTTACTTGCACATTTTAATGAATTTAGCGATCCACCGATCCACGCTAT
Organism: Agrochola circellaris; assembly: GCA_914767755.1. Lineage (NCBI taxonomy): Eukaryota > Metazoa > Arthropoda > Insecta > Lepidoptera > Noctuidae > Agrochola > Agrochola circellaris. Next base: position 5,813,014 of record OU611840.1, read on the forward strand.
AACAAATTGAAAACGAAAATCGATAAAAACAACCCGTTCTTAAATTCACTTTTTCTACCAGCTACCAGAAACAGTCTTAATGTCAAGTCAACCCATTTGGCTATACGGAGAACAGAGAATAGCTAATTATTTACTCAACAGAATTATCTTAATCTACACTAATATTATAAAGAGCAAAGATTAGTATTTTTGTTTGTAACGAATAACTTAAAAACAATTTGACCTATTTAAAAAATTCTTTCACCAGTAGAATGACCTCTGACTTTTCGGATTCATGTGCGTATTGTATAATTATTACTTGCTTTAAAAACGGTCAAGGAAAACATCGTTAGGAAACCGGCATGCCTGAGAGATATTTCTCGACGGCATGTGAAGCCAAGTCAGAGACCCAAGGGCGTCATAAAAACTCTGACACCAGGTCAGTCACTGGTTAGTTACTATCCGTGTGGTTACATGAAAAAGAAGAAAGACCATTAGAATGCTATATTATCACTGAGTAACCCTAAGCTATAATACCTATAATTTATCAAGATATCACGCGGGCGAAACCACTGGCAGAAGCAAGTTTAACATAAAATAATAAAAATGATAATATTTGTCGTACGTATCGCAAAATACAATATTCTTTAGATTGAAAGATACTGGCATCCCCGTGGTTTTCCTTCGCCTTATTTAATAGTAGAATAAAATAATTGTTTAATGATTATAAATTCGTTATTGAATCGAGATACGTGTTTATAAAGTTTATAGGGTATGTAAACACTGTCAAGCTTTTAAATATTTATTTATTTTTCTAACAGTTTTTAAATTAATGCTTACGTTTTAATTTATAAACCATCGCCACATTTGCTGTACCTACACGTCAGAATGTTCGTTACAGTTTAAAAAATACTAGGTCGCCCAGTGGTCGAAAATCGACCATAATTCGTTTAAATTTTAAGTTTGATAGGATAGTTCATACTAATTCCATGCTCCCATGTCATTATTCTAAGGTCAGCCATCTTTAACCATAAACAAAAGAGTGTGTGTGTGTTTGATACACACACACACTCTTTTGTTTCACGCATGGTAGTGTAAGTAATTTTTTATTTTATTAATTCAATTTATTTCTAATGCATATTATATAAAAATATTAGCTTTCTACACTTCTTCTCCATAACTGTGCCAAATTTTACACTACTTCCGCGTAATTTTCGTAAATAGGGTTTACAATGTAAAATAATAATTTATTTGAGTGAGGTTTCGAATTCTATAATTTAAAAAAAATGTAGCTTGCTTTGACAGATACGTATATAGGTGCGATCAATAAACAAAGGATTTATTGACAAAATGCACTGGCGTTTTTCCAAGGAACTGAAAAAATATGTAGTAGTACCTATATTATTTTCAGTTCGCCGCACTCTGCAAAATTTCGTCCAGCAAAATATTTTTTGCATTTTTCCGAGTAGCATGTTGCAATACTATAACACCATAACACATTTATGTATTTCAGATTTATTATTAACAAAACTTTGGGACTTAGACTAATAATAGCTAAGTATGTAATTTCTTGACTTCAATCTTCTAAAAAGACAAAAGAGGTTCGAAATTGAGCCTAATAGCATTCGCAGAAATGATTTCTAAACATGCGATGTCATTTAAAGTCGTGCTCCTCTACACTTATGCCAAAGCTTCCGTTGATCATCAGCACGAATATAATGACGTCACTAATGAGGGGCATATAGGACGAAGGACCGCGCCAGATATTCAAGTGTTCAAGGCTACCTATGTTGAGGCTTTCATACCTGTTTACATGAACAGTACGCGAAACCAAAATTTAATTCCTGAATAAAAGCGCACTGTTGGATTTTCAATGCTCTCTTCAGCGCCGAGAGTTGAAATTCCAACGGTGCAATAATATTTAGGCATTACATTTAGTGGTCGCCTTGTGCTAGTGAATACCGTAGTGGTAGATTTTCGTCAGTGCAATGCCGACGCTCTGGTAGATAGTGTGCATTTTGTGTTAACCGTGAGAATAAAGCGTACAAACCAGCGTGACGCGACTCTAACAAAACAGTTTCTAAGAAAACTTCACAGTAGAACGTAGAGTAGAGTGTCACGCGACTATTCGCGCTAGTCTGCACGAGCCTTTATGGTAACCTCATTGATATGTGTTTGATTTGCAGCTTACTAATATTAGCGGTAATACTCTTGTCAAACAAATAGGTATTAGTGACATGTATTGCACTCTTTTCTTTATTTTTCGTGTGGTTAGTGACTAACCTGGTGTCAGAGTTTTAAAGCGGCCCATAGGTCTCTGACTTGGCTTCACATGCCGTCGAGAAATATCTCTCAGGCAACCCGGTTTCCTCACGATGTTTTCCTTCACCGTTTTTAAAGCAAGTGATCATTATATATCAATAGTATCAATACACACATTAATCCGAAAAGTCAGAGGTGCGTGCCTTGGGTTCGAACTCGAGACCTATGACTTGGCAGTCCGACGGTCACACCAGTAGGCTATCACTGCTCTACTAAAACTAATTGAATCCCGATTTGAAATAGCATTCGATATTTGAATCCGCTAAAAGAGTTTAATATTCATTAACTAATACTGGTATTGTAAAATTGAATTAGATAAAATATGAAATTGATGAATAATACAAAATGACATGAATATGTACTTTGTAAAGTATATTAATTTAATTATTCTGAATGTGAGGTCTATGTGGGTCACTTTTTTCTTTCTGAATTTTAATAATGTTCCGGCAGTTTGAGTATTTTATACAGCCTACCTACCACGTTCGTTGAGTCGTTGAGCTTCTTAAGTTATAAGTTGAGATGCTGCTGCAAAAATTTAAAAATGATGACTAATCTTCAGTAGCCTTTAGTAAATTATATTCAAAATGTCTCCTGAGTCTTTAAGAACTCCTTCGGCATTAGATAAAAAGACCCTTTTTTACAATGTCCATACATCTTCCTAAGTATACTTCCTAACAAACATAAACACGTCTCAATAAAGCCCTCTATCCAAAGGTTCGGTGGCGGGATCTTTTAAAAAAACTCTTGAAGTGGCATTCTGTCAAAAAGTACCGAATTCGGTCTTCATGTGAGTGAGGGTACGTACAAGTGCTGTCTGCCACCTGTCGATGACGTCACGCACTGACAACCGCGCCTTTGCGCGGCTACTCCGGGCGACTATTCTGAAAGTAGGGTTAGGAGTGTTTATTATTTTCGTGATAATGTAATTTTTTCTAACTAGTGCACTGTAAAGAAAGAAAAAACGTTTATTTGTGGTAAACACACAACACAAGGAGAAAACAAAATACGAAAATAACAATTTGGGGGAAAATATGCGTCACGTCCACGCAAAATGGCCATCGCTCAGCATAATGCTGCGACCCAGACATGCGAGATAGAGCCCCAGCGCTAGTTTTCAGCGACAGCCGGCGTTGATGTGATAACGTCAACCGGTGCAGCATATAGTAAAAGAACAAAATAAGATGAAATAAAATATACACAATACTTATCACGTAGATAACATATTTCCGTCAAAAAAGACTTTCTACTTTCTGAATGTTGCAATCTCAGTGTTGTAGCGAAAACTTCCCCGAATCGGTTCTCAGGCTGTTGAGACAGCAAATCCGTTTCGTGTTTCTGTACATTGCTGTTGTTATGCAAATTGATAGACAGTACATGATTTCACTATACGCACTTGACTATGCAGTACGTATTTTTCCAATAATTATTAGCTAGAAAAAAAAAATTGGTTTAACAAGACGTTTTAATCTCTATAACCAAACTCGCAGAACAAAAAAGTATTCCAAGTAAAACGTTGTTTTAATCGTCCACTTTACACACCAGAATAGGCCCCCAAACGTGCACCGTCACTGCCCAGCCTACAATCATACGGTCCTCGAAATAATTCTATTCGTTCATAATTTGTAGTTGAGAAAAAAACTTCTGAACAATATAATTATGTTACAAAATGATCAGTTCAGTTGTGTGCATAGAAATGTGCGACTCATCGTTGGGAACAAACAGACGTAGGATATTATTACGGTTCTGTTTTAAAGGGATTTATAGAGATGGTGATTATAGGGAGTTCCTTAAGGAGTCAGGACTCGGTTTGATTTTTCTTCTTTGCAATGTTAGAGCGACAGCGAGAGCAGTGGTGGCCCAAAGGAAACGGCCAAGACTTACGGAGTAACCTACGTAGGTTCGAACCCAGACAGCCACTTTACTTTGTATATTTTATCACTACAGCTCTCAAACGGTGAAGGAAAAAAAACATCGTGAGGGAACCATCGGGATCTACTATCCTATTAACTAACTATCTACTGGGCCCGTCGTGGTTGATTACGGTATAGTCCCTCTCAAAGACAGGAGGCCTGTATCCCAGCAGTGGGAACATTAAAGGCTAATTATTATGAAATGTTAGAGATTATAACTACAAGCGATGGTAAAACTGAAAGCACCTATTTTGCACCGTATATTCCTATTGAACAAATAATTTCAAGTAAAATTACGTGTGCTAGTTTTTCTATACCTACTTTTTAGTATGTTACATGGTTTAGTTATATTATTTATATTAAAATAGTAACTGCTTTCTCTACAAGCGATGGGTCATAAGAGGAACCGTGCCTGACGGAATTGTACCCTCGCACTTTTGCGCACAACTTTGCTTAGCAACAGCGCCAATTAAATCTTTAGAGGGTCCAGCAGGAACGCGCGGAGTAAACGTGCACCGCTACAAAATTATTTAGTACACAATGACAGTGACAGTTTCACAAACGTTGACCAACAATGACGTCTGTCAATGTCATTCAGGCGCCAAAAGATCCTTGTACACTCTAATGTAGATTCCAACGATTTTGAAATCGAAAATGCAACTATCGTACCTAATAGCAGTTTTGTCACGTGACGAGGAAAATTTGTGTCACCCATAGCTATGTGAATTGTGAATAAAAGTCATCTAACTAAATCAATATTATGTGCGAAACGTATTTCAAAACGTAAAGTGTAGTTCCCAATCAAAAATCGTACGAGTTTACGTTATGTTTAAGTACTTCACCCGTTCATGTCTCTTAAGCCTAGGCTTAAGAGACAGTCAATTATTGATCAAAGCGAAATCACACGTGTTTGTACTTCTTATGTCTAAGTACTGTATTACAACCTTCACTGTCTGGTTGTTGTGGTAATGAGCTTAATTTTCTAATTAATTGTAATTCATGGAAGATTATCAAGTTTTTTTTTACACGAGTACGACTAAGCTCAAAATGTGTATAGGTACCTAAATGTCTTCTACAATCCGAGGAAAACCACGATAAAAATCTATAAATACGATAAAACCAAAAAATACTTTACCGATTTAAAAAAATCGTTCACTGACGACAAGAAGCTACCGTATCAGCGAGTAAAGCTTCGTGCAGACCAGCGCGACGCGACGCCGCGACGCGACTCGAACAATACAATTTCAAAGAAAACTTGACGGTATAACAATAACCGGTGTCGCGTCGCGCGACAAGTCGCGCTGGTCTGCACAAAGCTTTACATAGGCAAATGTTATTACCAAAAAAAAAAAATGAGATCCTTGCAAAAATTGCAATAATGTAACCCAAGGTATCAAAAATATGCTTATGGAACTCATTATTTGGCATGCGCTGCAAAAACGATTGATGATATATATATACATAAAATAATGTACTACATGTTTATAGTACTCATCGTTACCCACAAAAAAAATATCTTTGAAATCAATTTACAATTGCGGTCGGTATAGAGGTGCGTAGGACTCGCAACCGGCATGCGTGTACCATCAAAGAAGTTCATATCTAACCAGTTTCAAAACAAAATCCCGTGGACACGATGACCCACATCTGTTACCGGCCCGGTGCTATAGCCGCCGAGCGCTGCAAGCGAGAATAGCCCTTACAGTGGTTAGATATGAACTTCTTCGATGTTACATATGACCAGTTGTATGAACGTAAACGAAGCAAAAGGATTTAAGCATCTTAGCAGGTGGCGTTCTGTAGTTTCTGCCTACCCACATAGGAAAATAGCGTGAGTATATGTATGTGTATAAATCATATAGTTTACATTAAATTAGTGATGATATCACGGAACATACATTAAAAAAAATACATGCAGACGAACATAGACCTTCCCCCAGAAAAACCCATTACATTGCATAGGTGTCTTACAAAAAAAAAAAAAGAATAATATTAAAGGTTTCTATAAAGTTACTAAATAAATAAACGTATATAAGTTATTTATAAAACAATAATTATAATTCTTAAATTAAATTCTGTTTTACTAAAAGAATATAACTTACTATTTAACTAATAATAAAATTTATCACAAAACACCCAGTGCTCTTCCTCCTCTCTCCAACTTGATCTATGCTGTGCCCGACAGGGTCCATAATTGTGACTGATATAATTATTTACCTACCAACTTTATACATTATGGTACGCAATAAAGAATTGAGAATTGAACAACCATAAAATACAAGAAAGGCACCTACGGATTTAAACAAAAAGCCTTTCAATAAAACATTTCAGATATAAAATCCCTAGTTATTAAAAATAATCCTAGCCAGTAACACATATAAGTAAAGATACAGACTTTGCAAAATCATTTAAATAAAAACGACTCTTGCTTCGACACAATAAAGTGCAATTCAGGTCGTGCAGCGCTAATTACCGACAGTTATATTGACCTAGAAGTTGCCTCTCTTTCTATCACGTAACTCTTATATCTTCCGACTTTTTTACGCCCACTGAATTCGACAAGTCGAGCCCGCCACGTAAGTACCCACTTGTAGCATCATACCAAAAATTAGGAGTGTCCCATCTGTATTCATCTGTGCCAGTAGAAGCCATTCAATTGAACTAACAGATTTCGATTTGTTGGCTTTATTTTTCATTGTATTTACGCAAAATAGTCTTAAAGGTATTACTTCAGGAGAATATTATAAGCTGACGAAGGTTTGAGTAACCATTCTAGCTCATTTCAGGTGAATATACATTTTTTTTACGATTAGTAGCGTTTATTCTAAAAGTTGGCAACGTCGCAAATAGCTGTCAAATATTTACCTGTTTTGTATTACTGTATAGAAATATGAACTAGAATATTAATAATGAATTGCAATTGTAACACTGAATTTGATGTTGTAACCGTTTCAGCTGTGAAAAGGCATTTCGAAAGTTTCCAAATACTTTTTTACATCTAAAACTAAATATTCGGTTTTACGGTGTTTATTTATTGCATTTCATAATCAATATTTTAGTTCACTAGTTAGCCATATTTCATATTTCCATACAGTAATGTTGCCAAATTAATCAAAACAGCGAAATATTTGACAGCTATTTGCGACGTTGCCCAAATTCAGAATGCACGCTCTTTTGTGTTCAGCAGTGGCCAGCGAAAAAACTATTCGACTACCCATTAATTCAATTAATTATTGAATTTATGGTACCTATTATCTCTCTCTATCCACGGTATTAGTAGATATAAAATTACGCCCTAAATTCTTTGAGAAATCAGGACACATGCATAAAAGCGTCAATAACTATTCTCAAAGCTAGATAAAATTAATAAAGTAAATCTGTAATTTTACACTAGGCAAATACTAGTGTAGCCAAATAAATTTCACAAATTATTTAAAGTTACCTTAACAATATACAAATAATTACGCTACCCACAATAACAAGATCGGTTTGCCTTCGATTATGGATTCGTTTACCCAATTCTATTCAATGTTATGCTGAAACTAATCGAATTCGCACCTTTAGTACGCTCACTGTGACTTGCGCTGATTCGCCGTGTCGTGGGCAGGCGTGTACGGTTTCTTGCGCGTGGCGAATCCGCACGGTGTGTCCAAACGTTGAGCGGCAATCGTGCGCGGTTGCCGCGCGCGGCCTGCCGCGCTGTGTTTGTACGATTGCAGCGCGCAAACGCTTCTAACTACCTGCCGCGCACAAACATTTTTAGGAAACATTCATCACTAATTGTGTCTGGACGTATTTCTGCAGACTTATTAAAAGCTAGGCAGATTGAAATGGCCAAATGCAATACGCGGCGTGTCTCGGATGTGCCGCGCAAACATTCGTCGGTTTGGTCCTAACTACAGCGCGGCCATAAATGTGTCCTGCAAACGCCACGTGTTGCTGCCGCGTTTGTTTAGACATTCCTTTAAAATTACGGCCGTAAGGAGAGATTTAATTAAATTTAATTTATTCATTTATTTCAGACATAATTCTAGTCCATAGTTTACACACACATTTAAATTATAAACTATTTTAAAAACCTAAACCTAAAAGTTGTGATTAATTAAATTTAAATATTCAACAACTCATAACAAAATAATAATTAAAATTGCCAAAAAAAAAAAAAAAAAAAAAATATATATAAGTAATAAAATGTCAAATTGAAAATGTTATAAAAAAATAAAAAATAAAAAATTATAAATTTATATATGTAGTCATAAAATTATTACCTGCCCCACGCCTGATATACGGGTGCATGTAAGGCCTGCCAGTGCCGCATAAAAGGCCCGTCCAACCTGTTGGCAACAACGGTAAGAAGACTGTTGCTGCTGCCCCGCACTCTACTCGCTATCGAGGTCGCCCTCTTGCGCATGCTGGCATAAAAACAGTCAACACGGACGCTTGCGAACATTCCCGATGCGCTGCAGAAGCGAGGCAGCCGCAGCAGTGCCCTCAGCGCGTTATTGTATTGAACGCGGAGAGCGCTGTAGGATTTCTGCAAATATGACACCCACAGACTGCTCGTATAAAAAGATGTGCAGTAGGCTCGAAACAAGGTGATCTTCACATCCTTGGAGCTACGAGCAAACCTGCGGGCAATCATATTCGCCCTCACCGACAACGCCCTCCTTTCTCGCTCAATATCAGCGTCATCCTTCAGGTCGGACGTAACAATATGGCCCAGATATTTAAATTTATGTACCCGCTCCAAAGGCACCCCACACAGCATTACTGGTGGAACCTCTGCCGGACACTTGGAACCTACACAGAAAACCATAAGTTCGCTCTTCTTTACGTTGTATTTTAGGCCATGTGTATGAGCATACGTTTCGCAAATACTTATTAGTTCTCTGAGTCCCCCTATTGATGCGCTCAGCAGCACCATATCATCAGCATAGCTGATGTTGTTAAAGCAAACATCATCAACATGGCATCCGACATGGCGGCTGCTGAGCTCAGCAATAAGTCCATCGATATACAGATTGAAGAGCGTTGGTGAGCTCAACCCTCCCTGCCTCACCCCGCACTCCAACCTGTACGAGTCCGACAGAGCTCCCGACCATCTAACATTATTAACCTGGTTCCCATACCAGTGCTGGAATATTCTGACTACTTCAGGCTCAACGTGCCTATTAAGCAACTTCTTCCACAGCACTTTGTATGAGACCAGGTCAAACGCTCTGGACAGATCGAGGAAGCAGGCGTATACTGGCGTACTCCGATCTGTGTAATATCTGACAGCATGCTTTAAACTCAGTATAGCAGTGTCAGTGGATAGTTTGGGTCTGAACCCAAACTGGTTTTCATGCAAAGATATTGAATTATTTAACTGAGCATTAAGCATGCTGTCAAATACCTTCGCGATGACTGTCGCCAATGAGATCGGTCTGTAATTGTTTTTATCAGAAATGTCTCCTGTTTTATTTTTAACAATTGGTACTACGACCGTTCTCATCAGCTCATCCGGTACGTACGAGTGGCGAAGACAGAACGTGAATAGCATGGCCAAAACACGTGGCAGATGGGGACCAGCGTGCTGTAGGTGCTCGATGCTGAGTCCGTCATGTCCTGGAGACTTACCTCTGGTCATACACCTTATGGTCTTAGCTATGTCCGCAGCTGAGAACTTAACTCTTGGTTCCAGGACAATACACTGTGACTCAGCATCGACCATCTCAGAGGGTGGAATACTGCTTGGCTCAACACAAAATTGAGCTTTAAAAACATTGGCAACATCCCTTTCACAAGACACGCCATCGACACTCACCGGCAAACCAGGCCTAAGGTTGTGCTTTTTTGTAGACTTCCAGAAATCCCTAAAGTCTTTTTTAGTGTGCAACTCAGCTAATAAATCCATCTGGATTGATTTGTATTACTAAAACTTTGTTTGTAAGTTTGTATGTTGGGGGTAATCTCCGGAAATAAAAAACTTGAAAAAAAAAAATTGCATGTGTTTGCCCAATTCTTGAGGATTTAATATCACCCTACGACCCTTAGGAGCCCTTAGAGCAAATGTCACGAAATTTCCTAAGGTATTTAATTTCCTAAAAGGAAGTGTATAGAGTGCCGCTAGCGGCACATTTTCCCTGTCGGATAAAGTGCGGCATAATAGTGGCGGTGCCTCGGCCCGGCTAAAGTGCCGACTAACTACTCGTATAATATAAAATATAATTTTCTGGTCTAAATTCACCATAAAACTTAAGTTACTATTACGTACGTAATCTACACTAATATAATGAAGAGAAAAGATTTGTATTTCTGTTTGTAAATAATAAGCTCAAAAACTACTGGCCCGATTAAAACAATTCTTTCGCCAGTAGAATGCTATATTATCATTGAGTAACAGGCTATCCTAACTAATATTATAAATGTGTAAGTGAGTTTGTTTGTTTGTTACGCTTTCACGCTAAAACGGAAGAACAGATTTGATTAAAAATTGGCGTAATGAGGAGCTCGTGGCTAAGTAATAATAGCCGCAAGGGTTAATCCATCAGGTGAACCTACGCTTGCCGGGGTTGTTCCCTGGATGGGTGACCATCTTTACATACCGAGACTCCTCCGTGCCTCGGAAAGCACGTTAAGCCGTTGGTCCCGGCTGTCATTCGTGGATCTTTGACAGTCGTTACGGGTCGTCAGAAGCCCGAAAGTCTGACAACGTCTTACCAAGAGGTATGGTGTTACCCAGTAACTGGGTTGTAGAGGTTAGATAGGCAGTCGCTTTATCATGATCCAGTATTCAGCTGCATCCGGTAAGACTGGAAGCCGACCCCAACATAGTTGGGAAAAGACTAAGCAGATTGATTGGTAGACCTGGGTTGGGACATAGGATACTAAACGTTTTATCCCAATATTCTTAAAGTATCGAGACCTATGCGGGTGAAACTGCAGGGCGCAGCTAGTCATTTCTAAAGATATTACGCGGGCAAAGCCGCTGGCGAAAGTTAGTACAATACGGCCGATATAACTTGGCAGTTCCGAACTTCGCGCAGAAGACTGCGCAATAACATTTTTTTAGGAACCAAACGGTGACATGAGGCGAGTGTGAGTGAGAGGACATGCGCGAAAGTTCGCAGAGCCTATGTTCAGACCAGCAAAGTTATATCGGCCGTATTGTATGTGCTTAAAAATAAATCTCACAGGTCATCCGCACTAAAATTGGACTTTCCATTATCGAACAAAACTAAATAGATAACATTCCATCTTCAACAAAAGGTGAGGCGCGCTAAAGTTACACATCACGCTCGCTATTGTGCAAGGGTCAGCACAATAGTTGCTGCGGTGTTAGACTACTAGTGTTACAGGAACAAAGACCTGTTTGAGGTGTTCAGAATAGCCAGTGATTGCTCCTTGTTCAGTTCGTAACAATTATTTGGTGGTTGGTCCAAGTTATGTACTTGAGGAGTGTATAGATTTATGAAGAAAATATTGTGAGACCTCTCTTTTTGAAAAGTCAGTTATGTACAATATTCCGTATAAAAAACCGTAAAATATTGTATCCTTTCTTTCGTTCTGTATTATGTACACACAACACTAGCAGGTAGTTGCAGGTAAAAAAAGAGTTTGAAAATGAAGCACTATGGAATTCCCAACGAAAAGCTTACTTACTTCCACGAGCCTTCAAGGCCATTAAGGTAGCTAGGGAAGGTAGATTTTTGGCAATTTGAAGAAAATAACTAACTTGCAAAGAATGCAAGTTGATTGAAAAATCTTTAAAAAAATGGACTTGGCGACTATAGAATACATAACTAAAACCCATTTGAACACTGTCGCCGAAAATCAGAACTTATGTAAGAAAGGGAACCAGGGCTTACCTATAGGGGAAATACCGGTATTTTTGGGAATCGGTGATCTTGGTACCAAAGTAGTACCGGTATCAAACAAATAAATCCGTAAGTTTGAGTGAGAAAACAGATAAAGTAGGTAAAAGGATAGTTAGTAGACATTAGAAAAATAACTTCAAGGTTGCCAACTGTACGAGGTTCCTCGTAAAAATTTGAGATTTCTGGTACGCGCCGGATATCTGAATTTGGAATACCGGTACTTGTTAGGTAGAGTACGGGTACCCGTCTGGAACCGGTACCCAGGTACCGAAATTGCAAAAACCGCTAAGTAGCGATACAGAACCAGTACCTACGTTTCGTATCGGGTCCAAGCACTGATAGGAACTTGCTAACTTTCAGGAACTTGTCTCATTAATTGAGTCATACAGACTTGTGAGATACAAATCCGATTGAATATCACAAATGAAGACGCGTCGGCTCCACAATGCGTACACGTTTGCTCATTTATCAAATGATGGCAGAATGTGACGGCGGCGGCTTATAGATACGTGAAGACTGGATAAGTTTTGGAACAACTGACCATTATTAAACAAAAATATTCTTACCGTCCATTTAAGCTATTTGTATCTACCTACTTAGATGTTTAATTAGATTGTTTATACCAAATGTGTTAAGACGAGCGGTAATCCTGGCGAAAAACTGTCACGCAGTTTGGTAGGTTTATAAAAACAAGTCCAAAAAAATATGTTTATATTTTATTTACCTCTTTTCACGATCATTTTTATATAATTTAAAAACTTATAAACTTAAAATAATAATATGTACAAGTATATAAAAAAGGAGGGAAAATAATCATAAGACATCAAAAAATTCGTCCGCATCGCTGTCAACAGGAAAAGTGCCCAAAAGGCTGGCAGCGTTGCCACGTTGTATGGCAATGGTGATTCTTTCTCCAAAAAATAGGTCACGTGAACAGTCGACCAACCGCTTCACGATGTCCCGAAATACTGGAACAACTTAATTTAGATGCCGAGGCTGATAAAGAGGCGTCGTTTTAGATTGAGGAACTATACACTGAAGATACAACTGATCTGATTCGATGCCTTACTTTTCAATATAACGCTTACTTTTTTGAGTACCATAATTACCCATAATTCAACACTACTTTGGCTTCTATAGCAACAAAACTTAGGAAGTTCCTAAATTCCGTAGGTAGTTTATTGCCATAATCGTTACCCAAAATTTACTAAGTTTATATAAAGTGTTTTTGAGATATCAATCTTAAGTTACACCGTTTGCAAAGTATCAAGACTTGATACCAAGTAAAAATATTTATTTATAACTTCTGATCCAGCCTCTACGCATCCAAGACGTAGTCCCGACAATGAGTCGGCAATATAGTAGCGATTGAAATGTTACCGCTTACCACTTTACCCTGCCTCCTTGTCATCATGCGTGATGCGTCAGAACCGCCGTATAACTACCAAAACTCATAATGAAGGTCACATGTATTGTTTCTTCAAAGATTCTATAGAAACCGTTCGAACAGGTCATATGCTTTGTTCCTTTTTTGTTTTGTTTATTTGTTCAAGTTTGTTTGACGTTCGGTTGGTCGGTGAGAACAACTGTAGTTTGTTAACTAAGCCAGTTGTTCGAAGTTGCTGATTTTTTTGTATTTGCTTATTGATTGGCACATAGAGTTTGGTACTCCATTCATTTCTGTAGTTGGCAGCAGCAGCGTTTTAGTTATTTAAAATAGAAAACAAATTCATCGCCAATTCTAATTTAGTGCGTAAATTCCGGTGATGAAAATCGAAACGGTATCGGTATTTGTACGGTTTCAATGGGTAATTTACCTATCCAATCAAAATCCACTTATGTGGGTAGAATTTCCTAGAATGCAGGATTTTCTCATTAAACTGTGCAAACATTGCGGCGAACTAGCGCGATGTTAAAGTCAATTTGGTAAATAATTGTTGGACGTTTGACAACCGTGTGAATCACGTATTCAGCCGTACTGATGAGACCTAAATATCATGTTGTCATATTGCACGCTGTGGCACAATTGTGTCGAAGTCTAAGTAAAAATGTTTATAATTAAAAATAGATAGGTTTAGTTTATTGTTTATAGCTGTGCGTAGCACTGTCCGCTTTTCATTCATTTGGACAGTCTATCTGAACGTGCAAGTACCTATTGAGTTATTTTAATATAACAACCAACCAGCAAGTGTTGCGAAAAAACCCTGAAAATACCAACAAATTATTTAAATCAAATTACGGATTCGACCTATTTGGTAACGATCCCAATTATTTATAAGAAAAAATCAACTATTTAATTTGATAATTTTATATCATTAGCAGGCAACACCGGCGCATACGTCACTTCCCGTGTCATGGCCGACTACAGATTCGGTGATAATCATTATTGATGATTGCGACTGTATAGATACTTTTTGTTGCAACAGTTTAGTTTGTTGACTAATTCACAAGCGGTAGCGATCTTTGTATTATCAGAAGTAATTTCTCTACTTATTCTTAGTCCTTATCAAAACTTTCATAATTTATCTTGAAATCCTCATGACCTAAGCGAGTTTGTAGCCACAGAGAGCGATTACATTCGGTATAATTTACGATTGGCAAAGATAAAGCCCCAATACAATAGAGAAAATAGCGGTTTATCAAACTTGTTCGCTTTAAGTCAAATTCGCTTTAAGATAAATTCGTTTTAAGACAAATTCGCTTTAAGACAAATTCACTTTAATACAAATTCGCTTTAAGACAAATTCGCTTTACGGCAGAAATTGTACATTCATGTTGAAGTGGTCTCCACTTAATTTTCCTTCATATATTGTATGTTGTCAAGCATATAAAGTTTTCTAACTACCTAAAGGAGTCCCTAGTTTTCCTGTATACAAATAGCCCAGAAGGGCTAGATAATCAAGCGCTTTCATAGCGTTTCATATTTCATCGAAATTCAACAGCATTGATATAAGCTTTTCGTCATAAGAAAGCGCGGCTTTTAAGCGTATGTCAATTAAATACATTTTTGCCTTTCCCATCATCGATACCTGATAGATTGAGAGTCTCTTTTTGAAGTATATTTTCTTCTGTGGTGAAGATGCAGGGCCCATCGACCATGGCTCCTCATACTTGGACCACTTACGCGTATCAAAGATAGTGCCAACTCACCACGGTTTGACGACCATACAGACTATAAGCACACATTCCTCTATATAATAAAAGTTAACGTGTTACTCTTGATTGACCGATTCACGTATGCATGACGACTTAGATTTCGAAGACAGGTAGCTTCTGGGCATTTTTTGTGGTTCTATTCAAACTAGATTTTGTCTAGACACGTTGTTAGTCTTTTAGTAACATAACTGCAGGGTTTTAGATCTTGGAACTTAATAAAAAATTAAACTATGATTAGAGAACAGAGTAAGCTCGTTTTTACTATGGTTCCGAATTTTAGCTTAAATTAAAACCAATTAAAATGCTGCCTTTCTTAAGAGAAGAGGCCTTTGCCTTCCATTGGGAGTTATTCCAAACCGATCGCCTGAATCTGATCTATTTTTGGATCATAATAAGCGGTGGATCCAGTTCGGGGATAACTTTGCAGTGAAACAATACCAGGAGGCTATTAGAAAAACAAAATTTTGCTGGTGTTGTGTACAAGATGTGAGGGAAGTGGAAAAGTAGTGGAGGCCATCTTACCGAAGGCGCCTCTGCCTTGACTACAACTTAGTGAAGAGAAGGCCGCAGAAATCCGCTGGATGCGAAAATGCACAGAAGTGGCGGTGCTTGGGGATGCCTACGTCCAGCATGGACATTTTTCGACTGAAATGATGATGATGATGAAAGAAAGAAAGAAAGAAATAAAATATATATATTTAGCACAGACTAAACGGCACACAACACAACATGTTGTACTAGAAGTAAAAACCAAATTAAAAAAGAAAGAAAACAAATAAAAAGTGTAAAGTACGTTCTAAGATCAGGAAAGTGTGCACCAAATAGGCCTAGTTTAGCAAAAATGCCAGACAACTAGTGCCAATGATGAAGCGAAGACCCTTCGCTTAGTTGGAGCCAAATGTCTTTATTAGACCTCCGTCACGATACCGTATGCAGAGGAGGTAGGATTTCGAAAAAAATCAAATTTCGTAATTGCGTAGACGCAGGCGAGGTTCCGACACGACTGTAGTGAGTTGTAAGTAGATAAGTACATACAGCAGATGCAATAACTTTACGTTACACCGCAGAACACAAAGCAGTCTTTTTATATTATAATTGCATGCCAATAATTTATATGTATTTTATTTTAGTAGCAGTAGTTGAGGACTTGCAGTATAGAAGAAAACGTGCATGTTTATTATAGGAGTCGGATATTATCTACTGTTGTGCCATTATTCACACGTCAAACCTATAAAACTTGTAATGTGAAATAAAAATATGACTTAATTATTCTGTTAGTCAGATAAGCGTAGAAATAAAATAATATGATTGCAATCGTTTTATTTTTCATGAATGCAAACAAGCCGTTACAAAGTTTATTGTTCTGGCTGTGTTAATGTTGTGACGTCAGTTGTCTCAAGTATCTACTTATTATTTCAACAAGCATTGATTTCGAATAAAAAACACTTAAATAGTCTTTTTTTTTGTATTTATATTCGTATATATGTAGTATTTTTTTCCGATCGAATACGTTTTTTTTTTTGCCGTCTCCTATGACTAGGGTGTTTAAAACGGCCGCTTTAGCAGAATCATAATATTATGAATCACACAAACTGACTATTCATAATATATTATTATCTGCGTTCAATTCATATTACGCAATTCATCTGTTTGACAGTTTTATATTATAATGAAATAACATTTAAATTGTAGAAATAAAAAATAAAAAAATGATTTGATTTCTAAAATTGTAAAGAAAAATTATCCGGAAAAATTACGGTCTTAATTTTTTTCATGCGGCAATATTTACACCAAATATGATTCTGATACGAATTGAATTGAATATGATTCAGCTAAAATATGTGTCACCATAGAGGAATTGTTTAATGTGGCGGTTTTAGGCCCCCTGATCACAACACACTCACAAATCATAAAATGTCGAATACGTCGGGACACATTGATCCTGTCCAAAATAAAATCAGTATTCTTTTTGACAGATGTGTGAACAGACCGGTAAAGTAAAATCTGGGTTGGCGCCGTAAAGTACCTAGGTATGTTGCCACAAAAATAAATACAATATTTCTAATCCGCAAACTTACCGACGCATGTAAAAATAATATATATTTATGTAGATAATATTTCGCAATACCCATAAACTTTTAATTTCATTGACAATGCGAGGCTCCTCTGCTCTATTGAATTTAATTATCTTCCTGTAATCAGAAATGGCGTCGCACGTGAGGAGTACGGTTGTTAATGACATTGATACACAATTAATATCGAGGTCACAAGGACGCTGCTCCTGGATATACTATGCAATAATAATTATCATGGTCGCTCCATACAGCTGACTTGAGCGGTTTTCTAAATATAAAAATAAGACTGATTATTGTTTGCGGTCCACGATAGGAAGTAGACAAGAGAATTTTCTATACTTACATAGAGCTTTTTAGAGCTCCTCCAGGAAGTCAAAATCACACATTATTCTGCCACAAACGTTGCTGTCATACGGTTTGAAGGTCCATCATCTCAGAGGTGTTCGTATTGCAGATATCTATAAACGACGGGGACTTCAGGTGGGTGAATGCCCTAATAACGTAAAAGAAAAAATAAACCAACCTCCAAAAATAACACCACAAAGTGAAAACTTACTCGGTTAAAAACACTAATGAGGCTTCTATGAAAAAACTCATTTCACTAGTCTTTTTGCCTTAATTATAGGTGAAACATCACTTTTCAAATCGGAAAAAGCTATTTCAATCAGTGACTTTTGTAACAAAAACACAGCCATGATATAATAATTAATACTCGTATCGTAAATGCAACGAGAGCAAAATATAAAACAAGGCCCAAATGAGATTATTTCATGTTTATAAGAGCTCATTTCGTCACTTGTTTGATCGCGATTTTCAGAACCGTACAAAGTAACACATTCATTTTTGGATCTCGGGCGTGGAAATAACATCAGCCGTGGTCGACTCGAGGACTGGGTGTTGCGTGGTCTTCGTCGGGCTGTCACCCAAAAATGTTGAAACAAGATGACTGTGTTTGATTGTTTGGACTTTTTTTAAATCTTTATTTAAAGAGCTCTGTCAACAAGACTAAGTCGCTCCGTAAGTAAGGCTTTCTTATAATTTAATACACCATATTATAAATAAAAATATACTACAGTTCGTTTATATGACTAACTACGAGTATCTTCTACGAATACCAATCCGATCCGCACAAGTTTATACAATAGCCCCGCTGTTTCTCAAGAGGGAAATACCAGAATATTATTACATCTTCCCACTTCTCTAACATCAACATCAAAGAGTTTCAATAACTCAGCTCTGAGATCTTCGTTCTGGGCACATTCCACCATGATGTGAAGAACGTCTTCCACTTTTCCACGCTCTGTGCAGTTGGGGGAAGGAACTTTTTTCATCAACTTATTTAAGGGCATATGTAAAGAACGAAGCCTGAGAGCTGTAACAATTTCTGTTCTGCCTAAAAACATGAATCGAACAATGGCGATTTCCATTTTTCTTCTTCTTGTATTGTTTTATACCAACAAAACCCCTTCTCCACAAACCTCCGATCAAAGTGTTCCATCCAGTTTAAAAAACAATGTTCGCGTATAGATCTGATGCAATCTGTATAAAATGGGTGGATGTGCAATGGTATGCTGTCACTTGAAGCTAATCTTACTAATTGGTCTACCCTTCCGTTACCTACTAAGCCTATGTGGACTACGTGGATGGAAAAGAGAAATGTGATTCCGATAACTTCTTCTTCTTTTCGTGTAGTTAGTGACTAACCTGGTGTCAGAGTTTTAAAGCCGCCCATGGGCCTCTGACTACCCCAATAATATAATAAGCACTTTATTCGGAATATCTATGTAAGTTAACATTTCATAATAAGACAGTGTTGAGGTTTTTCTAAAGAATGTCACGTAATTCAGAGTGCATCTTGGCATAGGCCTCCTCTAGCTTTTTCCATTGCGTTCTGTCTCGTGACACCATTCTCCAGTGGTGTCCAGCCGTGAGCCTCAGGTCATCCGCCCATCTTGCTTGTTGACGTCCTCTATTGCGTTTACCGTCTCTGGGGTACCAATCAATGACAGTTGCACTCCATTTGTCTTGCTTGTCTCGAATCATGTGACCAGTCCATCTCCGCTTCACTTGGTCTATGTACCCAAATAATATTACAGAATAAACAATTTCATTTCATTTCATTACCTTGTCAAGAAGAACTGCTTATTATACGTAAATACCAGGTTTCCAGGAACTCAAAGAAAGCTCCCAAAAATATAATGACAATGGTTATGACTACTGACCTGACATTAACTATTGAGACGAGGAATTTCCATAAAATATCCCACATCACAAATAATATGACTCGATAAATATGTACGCCTACGTTTGTAACCTACCTTGCGTGGTAATGACAGCATTACCACGCAAGGTAGGTAACAAACGTAAGCGCTAAAAATTAAAGTCCTTCATAAAGGTTAAATATAATATTCGTCAGGAACTTATTTTCTTACAATCCATACGCGCTTGCGACCACTAGGCCAACGAGGATGTGTGTGGGTGTTAAAACTTCAAGGTCTCGCTTAACTCTTTGAAGATTGAATTTCCAACAATCCATGGCAACGAAGAAACTTTGGCTTCAACTGGAATCTCGAATTACAGGGTTATTGCATCGTCTTGAGTTCTTGAGCGAGTGAGTTGTACTTAGGTTCTCACCACTGACAGGAACTAGGGTAAGTAGATAGTAACCCAAAATTTATTGTGTACCTATTTACTTTGACTTTTTTCAATCTATACAACATGTAAAAAGAACCTGTCCGATCCGTGAGGCTGTTATGTTATAACAACAGCCGCAGTATATATGTATTAGGAATCGTACTGAGGAAAAAAAAAAACGCGACATTTTTTTTCAATGAGGTATTTTGCCGAGTTATTTATTACATGGGGCGCAGGCGGCCGTCATTTAGCGGGTGTCTACAAGTCACTTATGACGAATGTTGAAAATTTTCTAATTTTTAATAAATTTGTGGTCATTTTGGTACCAAAAATGTGAATTTTAAATAGCTATAACTTTTTTATTTTCAATAATAATAAGAAAAATGTATTACTTTTGGAAATTTTATTGCAGTACCTATGTGCCACTTCCGGATCGGACAGGGTCTCTTTTACATATTAAATAATAAAAATGAATCGCTAAATGTGTTGCTAAGCGCAAAACTTGAGAACGACTGCACCAAATTGGATAATTATTATTTTTTGTTCGTTATGCTCATGACAAGTATGGGTAGGTGTAGGTAGGGTAGGTAGGTATGTAGGTAGGTACGTAGGTAGGGTAGGTGGGTAGATACGTAAGGTAGGTGGGTAGGGTAGGTAGGTAGGTTCGCCGTAGATAAGTACTTAGTGCTACTCGTGCGAAGCCGGGCCGGTACTAGAGCAATAAAGATTGATTCAAATATTAAAATTCTTTGTCAGGGTCCTACACACTTCGGGTCGGCTTTGTTGTTGGCACCACTGTGTTCTTAGGTATTACTTTGGATTCGAAGCTTCAGTGGGGCCCACATAATATAACCAAATTGTCGAAGCGGCTAACCTCTGCAGCCTACGCGGTCTATAAAATCCGTAATTTGACTGATGTAGACACAGCTCGATTAGTACATTTTAGTTATTTCCATAGTGTAATGTCGTATGGCATTTTGTTATGGGGAATTACAGCCGACATTCAGGCTATATTTGTGCTGCAGAAACGAGCCATTCGAGCATTATATAACCTAAATTGTAGGTATTCACTGAGGGATAAATTTAAGGAAATAAACATAATGAGAGTCGCGTCTCAATATATATATGAGAACCTGATTTATGTAAAAAACTATATAAATCTATATTCTAAACACAGTGACATTCATAGCATAAATAAATACTAGAAACTAAGATTTATTTATTGTGTCGAGGACTAGGACTACTCCAAAACATTAGTAATTCATTTATGTGCCAAAGTATACGTTTTTAAACAAACTCCCAATTCATGTTAAAGAACTGAGCCTCAATAAATGTAAGTCATTTATTAAACGGAAACTATGTCAAAAGTTTTCAATAAAGTTAAATATTACTTAGACGACAAAAAGGCTTGGGACTAATTAAGCTACTCCAATGTGGGTTACAACACTGGAGTATCTTAATTAGTTCAAGCCCAGCCCCAAGCAACAAACAAGTGTTTTAGAATCAACGACTACATTACACTTTCAAAGGTTTACTTTATTTTATTTCACTGTATAAGTCAATTTTTTTTTTTTTTTTTTTTTGACATTATCTCAGAGCAGGAACTCGTGGCTAAGTAATAACAACCGAACGGGTCGATCCGCTACGCTTGCCGGGGTTGGTCCGTGGATGGGTGACCATTTTTACATACCGAGACTCCTCCGTGTCTCGGAAGCTCGTTAAGCTGTTGGTCCCGGCTGTCATTTGTAGATCTTTGACAGTCGTTACGGGTCGTCAGAAGCCCGAAAGTCTGAAGACCAGTCTTACCAAGGGGTATCGTATTACCCAGTTACTGGGTTGTGGAGGACAGATAGGCAGTCGCTCCATGTAAAATACTGATATTCAGCTGCATCCAGTTAGACTGTAAGCCGACCCCAACATAGTTGGGGAAAAGCTAGGCAGATTGATTGACATTATCTACTCATTACAATGTTTTTATTTTACGAGATATATTGCAATTTGTGATAAAGTACTATTATATAGAATCAAGTTTTTCCAACTGAAGAGACAGCTGTGCTGCTGGGGAGCTTGTTGCACCACTTCTTCTTCCCAGCTCTAACACTAGGAAGTGATGAAGGGTGGACGTTTTTGGGTGACTGTCTTATGTAATTTTGACGTTCGGAAAGTGCTGATTCTCAGCCTAATTTGAATAAATGACTTTTGACTGGCGAATCGACTGTGTGTAGTGATCTCTATTTTATTTGCAGTGTCCTCAATACCTTTAGTTTAAAACATGAACCTATAAGTATCCAGCTTGAAACAAACTAATATCTACATATCCTATTGTCTAACCGTTGACGTATTTCGACTGACTGATCATGTTTAATTTTAAATCCAGTTCCCATTAACGTTTGTAGACATTATAATAAGTGTAGGTACAGTGATCTGGATCCTTAAATAAAGATTATACTCTTCAAACAAATCCATAGTCCTGCACGTAAACAATTTCATCCGATGAGCTGTTATTCAAAGGATGTGCAGTGTTTTTGTGTGTTGCGCATGAGTGGCGTCTCGACCGGCGCCTCGTGCGACGTATCCTATTACAAAGGACGACCCGATCGCGTTACCAAGTTTCCATGCCTCGAAGCGATAAGAAAGTGAGATTCGGTGATCTGTGTTTCGAGTAAAAATTCAAGATGGGTACAGAAAACTGAGTTCAAAGTATTTATGACAATAATAATTGTTCTATCGTATTAGATATTTAAAATTATCTCATAACAGGTTGAGCCAAAATCATCAGCCAGTCAGAGGCCTTACTAATTCCGCGCCACTGCAGCATACTCGACAACCAACGTTTATAGTACCTAATTAGTAGCCCGATGCAATACAAAAGCTTTACAGGATCATTATTTAGGGATGGTTTCTTTTCTCGAGTGTCAGGACCTCTGCAACTCCTTTCTTGTGAATGGGTCCTAGGGGACGTGGTCGATGTATGAAACACTTTTCCATTTCTTTATTATTCGTTCTTTGATATGTAAAGTAATATGAATAACATAAAAAATTAAATACTATAATGTATACTATAAAATACTACAATAAACATTTCAAGGCACTTTTTCCCTTTATCGATTCTAGAAACGCTTTCATTTTCGATTTTTTTATGAGCCATATCGATATCGTTATAATATTTTAATAGAACCTTATTGTTCTAAACTATCATTATTATAATACGAACTCGCTTCGACTCTAAAGTGACTTTTATTAGTAAAAGACAGGGTGACATATCGTTGCCGCCCGTTCCTTCAAAAATGGGTGTTACATGTCATAATTTATGATACATTCGCATTCTGAATAAAAAAACATACACCATTAAGCGCCTAAACGGTATACCGAGGATTTAGTTACTTTCCGAAGAAGCATTAGATACCAAACTAACGTAAAAGTTGAAAATTTCGTAAGCACTGCATTTTGAACTTTATAAACATTGAGATAAGGAAAAAGAGCATTATGAACAGTGCTCTAATGTGTTTTGTCAGTCTATAATTCATTAGTTTCTGTGAGGGTCGCTCTCGGTATTTTTTGAGGCACAATTTTGATTGATTGCAATAGGAAGTCAGCGGGTTCGATTCAGTTTCGAGTCAGAATAATGTTTAACATGTTTGTATTGGAAACCTCAAACAAGATGTGAATTGTGGGTGTTATATTTTTTATTTGAAGATTTTTGTTGAGTAGGTATAAAATTGGATTGCCCAAGTTATCTACTATTATCTAGAAAAAGCCAGGTAGATGATGAGTGAGTGATACTAAATTGGAATTTGGGTAATCCAATTTAGTATCACTCATCATCTACCTGGCTTTTTCCCAACTATGTTGGGGTCGGCTTCCAGTCTAACCGGATACAGCTAAATACCAGTACTTTACATGGACCGACTGCCTATCTGACATCCACAACCCAGTTACAGGGTAACACGATACCTCTTGGCAAGACTGGTTGTCAGATTTTTGGGCTTCTGACGACCCGTAACGACTGTCAACGATCTGCGAATGACAGCCGGGACCAACGACTTAACGTGCTTTCTGAGGCACGGACGGAACTTGGTATGTAAAGATGTTCACCCATCCACGGACCAACCGCGGCAAGCGTAGCTTAACCTGATCGATCGACCCGTTATTACTTAACCACAAGCTTAGTATCAGTAGCAACCTTTAAAGAGTGAGTATTTAGATTTAAAAAGTTATTTCGAAACAACTCCTCCAGCACTTAAATTGTTTCCTCATACCACTTATGCTATGGAAAAAAGGTTCCAGAACGTATAAATGTTGGAAAATAGAGATATTGCCCATAATAATAAGCACTGTGCCAGAAACAATCATATCTCATAAGGATTTCCGTATAACTCATGAATATTCTAAACATATTCTATACCTACATTATACATGTCAGAGTTACCTATAGAGATCCCATACCCACTACTATTACACACACTATAATTAAATTAATTTATCTCAGTTTCAAGACTAAAGCCGAGAAAACACGCGTATTGGCATTAGAGCAAACGGGCTCCTATTCTACTTGAAACGCTGACAATAATTCTAGAACCAGAATTACACATGAATCTTGTTAGAATTGATAGGGATGCGGCTAGGAGAAACGCGACATAAATACGCAGAATTTATTCCACTCAGTATATTTATGCACGTATCTGCCAACGTTTATTTCACTGTTCGAGACTGGTATCGCATTTATGTTTGGAATCAATCGCAGAGAAACGTATTTGTGCACACACAGGTCGATGGCATTGGTAACATTAGAACCGATATGTCTGGAAAGTTTCTGTAAAATCCAACTAGAAAAGTTTACGAGAAATTATACTTAGAGAAGTGGTATTTGTCTGATGGATGATTTTTGATAGAAAATAAATCTTAATTATGTTTGTTAGTTTTAATTGCACTAAAGGTACTACGTTAGGTAGGATGCCCGGAGGCTAGGTGGAGCGACGATCTTCGAAGGGTGGCTGGTAGCAGCTTGATGAGAGTTGGCGAAAATCGAGTTGGATGGCGTGCAATAGGAGAGGCCAATGTCCAGCTGTGGACTGCTGTAGACTGATGATGAAGAAAGGAACTATGTTGCATTAGGAATAGCAACTTTCCCTGCGACTTCGCACGATGTTGCAATTTGAGGAGCTTTTATTACCAAGTAAATGAGTCTGAAGACTTTAAACAAAATTATGTGAAAACCAACCTAAAACGGCCACATTAAGCAATTCCTTTAAAAGAAAAAAATTCTGAATTCCCAGCAATTCCTCTATGGTGACACATATTTTAAATGATATCAAATCCAATTCAATTCATAACAGAATCATATTTGGTGTAAATATTGCCGCACGGGGAAAATGAAGACCGTAATTTTACCAGATAATTTTTCTTTACAGTTTTTATTAATAAAATGAAATTTTTATTTTTTATTTCTACAGTGTAAATGTTATTTCATTACAATATAAAACTGTCAAACAGATGAATTGCGTAATATGAATTGAACGCAGATAATATTATGAATTGTCAGTTTGTGACAGTTTGTGTGATTCATAATATTAACATATTAAGAAACTGCCAAAGCAGCTGTTCTAAGCACCCAGTACCTACCTATTTAATCTCAAATGTATCTACAATTATTTCTATCTATGCTTATCCCAATGGTAATTAAAAACTTCATGTTCTAACTGACGTCGATTCTCAACTAACAATACAAATTTAATAACTGTACTAGGAGGCCATAAACTAGTGTTGATCATAACTCACGAGACCTGAAGGTCGAAGTCACCTCGGGGCAGAAGTCATATGTGGGAGATATTACCTGTCAGTCATTGTTATTTCAATATACGTCGTGTACTTTACCAGGACCCCAGAACGATTTGTATTGTGTATTTAAGCATATATTTGTATAATAAGCAAAATAGAAACGAATTAAGTATCTATTTGAGTTCCGTAAACATGAATAACAATAGTTAATATATTGCATATTAGATTATTATTTTAATTGATTACTCAATTCAATCCTACTATATATAATATAATATATATATAATATTATAAATGTGAAAGTTTTTTATGTTTGGATGTGGTAAAAAGAGTAACGGTGGAGTTTCTTGCCCATTCTTCTAAACTACCTTTTGGAAGGAATAAATTGTTTGACTTTGACTTTGTGTGTCACTCAATCACGCAAACATGGCTTAACGGATTTCGATAAAATTTGGCACACATATAGTTTATAACCTGGATTAACATATAGGATACTTTTTATCCCGATAATATGTTCCCATGGGTTACTTTCCGACTTCCACGCGGGCAAAGCCGCGGTCGAAAGCTAGTAAATACATAATAACGAAGTATTAGTATTGTAGCTTTATAGATAATTATTTGTATCCCAAATCACAGATTAGTACAGACGGAACACTCCGCAAAATCATTTAAATAAAAAGCTACTGTTGCTACGAAACAATAAAGGCTCGTACACAACAGCGCGACGCGACGTCGCGACGCGACTCGAACAATACAATTTCTAAGAAAACTTGACGGTATAACAATAACCGGCGTCGCGTCGCGCTGTCGCGTCGCGCTAGTCTGCACAAAGCTTAAAGTGCAATTATGGTCGCGTAGCGCTAATTATCTACAGTTATATTCACCTAGAAGTTGTTTCTTATATCTTCTGACTACGTTACGCCCACTGAATTCGACAAGTCGAGCCTGCTGCGTACCGTACTTGCAGCTACATGCCTCAAATGCGAAGTATCCCATCTGTATTCATCCATTCCCAAATAATAATCTCTGTATCATTACAACAACAACGTCAACAACGTCGTTTTTATCTAATCAACCAATTATCTGTCAAGGACGTTTCCGATACTTGAGCGGCTAACCCTAAGTAGCCTTTTTCCCAACTATGTATCCTATTAAACGAGCAATATTGGTATATATAAATATTTGCAATCACGTTCTCGAAAACGGTTCTGACGATTTCGATGAAAGTTGGGTTCATGGGGGCGAAAAATCGACCTAGCTAGGTCTCATATCTGGCAAAATCAATTTTCTCCGTATTTTCACCCGAGCGGAGCTCGGTCGCCCAAACTTTAGGACAAGATGGCTACCTTAGAATATTACATGGCAGCATGGAATGAGTAAGTACCTACTATCATGGCAGCATGGAATTTGTATGTAGGTAGGTACTATACATGGAATTAGTATGAACTTTCTTATACCTACTATTAAATGGGCCATCTCTATTTTCACCAGAGCAGAGCTCGGTCGCCCAGGTACTGTTGGGTAATACGATACCCTTTGGTAAGACTGGTTGTCAGACTTTCCGGCTTCTGACTAACCGTAACGACTGTCAAAGATCTACAAATGACAGCCGCGGCTTGCTTGATGCTTTCCGAGGCACGGAGGGGTCTTGATATATAATAGATGGTGACCCATCCACAGACCGCCCTCGGCAAGCGTAGCTTAATCTTCGCCCGACCTTTGCGGCTGTTATTATTTAGCCACGAGCCCCTCGGAAAACGGGAAGTATTTCAAAAACATAAAACCGAACATTACTCGTATTTTGCCTCTAAACTCATTTAAAAATCTTTTTTTCACACCGAAATCGATACGAGCACAAGATAAGGTTTTTAATTACTCCACAGAAAATAAAATGCCATTATTTTTATTGCGTCATTGTTATTGCGTCAAATATTTTCTTTCATCCAATCTTGACGTCTGGTAGTTAAATTTTAACACTTCATTATTATAGATTAAAACTCAGATTAACAGGTACACTCAGCGCTATAAACTGTAGATCGTTTACTGTGGTTTTTTGGTTTAGTATTATTATAATTACGATTTTTGAATGCGCTTCTTGAGCGTCGGGTCTCAGTGGTCGGTTTTTGAATTGTAGTTTGAATATAGAATAAAGGTATTGTTACAATTACAAATTCATTCATAAGAAAAGATTACAATTCTTGTATGTAACTAGTAAATAATATCTTTAATAATGATCTGATTCGTATTAAAATCCGAACGAAATAAAAAATAATAAGTTCAGTGTTGGTTACAGCTTTTATTCCCACTTTTATTATAAAATAAATTTATCTACGGCGCACCTACCTATTTTTTGTTTTTTCTTTCTGCTAATCAAAGAAATAAATAAAGAAAGAAAGAAAGAAAGAATGAAAGACAGAAATAAAGAAAGAAAAAAAGAAAGAAAGAAAGAAAGAAAGAAAATAAATCTAATCTTAATCTAATAATCTTTCTGAAGAACATCACCAATAAGACAAAGAAAAACACAATTCAGAAATCACAACTTTTCCATCTCTAAATCATTCCCATATCCAGAAATTCACCTGTGTGAACACCAAAGGCAATAAAACGTTCTCTCATAATCTTAAGCGAATATTTCCTTATTTGCATTTCGAAATGGAATCGACCCACAGTTTATTTAGCGGCCGATATAATTAAACAATCATCGTTTAACACTGCTGTTGTCTCGTAAATCATAAATTATTTCTCCGGTTAATATAAAAGTGGGTTAGACTTACACCGTAGCGAATAAAGACGGCGAGCAAAACGAACGCATGATCGTGTTGCGATCAATAATTTTTAATATTAGTCTTAATGAGGCGAGGTTCTACCTATCAGTCAATACAAACAAAAAAATCCGGCCAAATGCGTGTTGGACCACGCACAATGAAGAGTTCCATAGTTGGGATGAATTGATCCCAAATACAAACTTAACATTGTAGTTGAAAAACATGTTCTCCCATACATTCCAACTGTAAATGTAAGTTTGTACGCACAATATTGAGATACGAGTATTTACCATGTTATTTTAAGACCATAGACTTTTAGGTTTTCCTGTAATCTATGAGTAAAGAACCATTATATATATATTTAAAAAAAATAGGCTCAGTAGTTTCGAAGATAATGGAGAATGGTAAATTTTCATCTATTTTCTTAAATATCTCTAAATTTATAAAGGTATTTCATAATACAGTTTTAAATGAATTAAAGTTGTTTAATAAGTTGCGTAAAAATTCAACGATAAGTTTCGACCGATAAGTACGGTGTTTATATTCTAGGAATTCATTTGTAGTAATGTAAATAAGAGGCCATGCGGGGGTCACCGATGAGGTGGACCGACCAAATTACATCCGCGGCTAGAAGCCCTGTTCATGAATGCACCAGACTGTCAACTAACAGAACCAGATGGACAGAGATCGTCAGGCGAGCTACGATTACACCTGCGATTGGACACACTTCACAGCGACCACGACTGCTCTGTCAAGAGCGAATCGAAGAAGAATGTAAATAAATGCAGCTTTTAATTATTTCCAACAATTTTCATCTCTTTTAAACTTTTAATAAATACACTGTGAATGTTGTTTAAAAGTTCAGACTGTATTTATTTGTATGGTATTCTAGATAACTGCTTGATATGCCACGAATTATATTTTGTTTCAATGAGAAAAGATACCAAATATTGAAAATTACTGTTTTTTAAGAAACGTCGTGGTTTTGTGCTTCCATATTATTGTAGCTAGGTATGTACTTCAAAATAATAAAGTTAGATTTTAAACTTATTTTACGCTTTACGGTGTAAAATACAGCCAACAAAAGATAATAAGACGTTTCAAACGAGAATTTCTAATTTTCGTTGTGCCTGCGTTGGGCTGTAAACCTGCGCATCGCACTATTGCAGGCAATTGCCTAATTACTTTTACGATGGAGGGAACTGTTACCTTAAGAATTTAGGAATTATACTATGTGAAATTAGGAATAGTAGGTAACTAAGCATTTAGGTATTATACTATAATGAGGTACCAGATACAGAAATAAGCGATGTCTTGATTAAGACATTTTATCACACCTAACTTTTTTTGTTTAAACTTACAGGGGGTCAAAAATGTTCCTGAATGGCTTCGAGAAAAGATGGTACGGCTGTGCATTTGTTTGTTTGTTTTTCTCGACTTGGCGCGGGCACTGCCGTGCCCACCAATATGACAACACTCAAAATCTACCAGCATTCATATACCAACTGTTTAAAAAAAAACTAAAATAGCTTGTGTCAAGTAATTTAAGACACCACTAACATACTGAAACATCTTGTAGGTAGGTGTTAAGTAATTGTGAGATTATGAGGATCAGAAGAGGTATTTGCTCGTAGGAATACTGCAGGCAGGCACGATCTGACGTTATCAAAAGTAGCATTAGCAGTCGATACTACAATAGAAACAGTTTTGTCGAAAGAAGAATATAAAAAATGACAGATAAACAGTCACAATCTGTCATTTTGTCTGTTCTTCTTTCGACAAAACCGTTTCTATTGTGGTCATGCTAAGCGTGCTGCTAGTAAAGATAAGAACAGCTCTCGTAAGTATTCGAAACTAAAACACAATTTCACAACACCCACAACGTACTTACGTCATACCTCCAACCAACATAACATTGCGTGACCGCACAACGTAAACATACACTCCTAAACAATTACGTCACGACCACAGACATGTACCTACACTACTTACAAAAATAAAAAAATAAATCAAAATCAAATAAAAACGGCCGGCATAGCAGTAAAGCAATTAAAAAGCAAACAATCAGAGTTTACAACGGACTCGGGTCGTCCCGTTCCTAACCGATCATAAAACGGGGTAGTCGACGGGAAAAAAGAGAACCTATAATTGTTCAGTCGTAAAAACTCTGGAACTGATGATGGTAAAACTCCATGGCGAATGGATGGTGAAGCAACTGATTTTTTCTATAAAAAACACTCAAGTAGCATGGGGCTGCTGATTTAGAGGCTTTTTGTCCATTCGCCCAAAAGGGGCGAATGGACACTTTTAAATAATATAATTTTTTCTTGAGGCGATTCACACGAAGTAAATTTATTTGTAGGCGAATCGACAACTCCTAAAATTGACAAATAAATTAAACTCGTGCGAACATAAAAAAAAATGTCGTTTCATCCGACGACGACGACGACGAACGACGGCGAGTAAATTGGGGCGAATCACAAATAAGCCGAGTTTGAAGGTTAAGAATTTAATCAGGATGAAATATTTTTGAACAATAAATTCTTGTGGTGTGGCAAGGCTATGCATGGCAGTCTTTATGGTCTCATTTTTGATGATTATCATAAAGCTGTGACTAGTAAACATCTATCTAGGATACTGTTATTTGTTTCCATTCAACTATATGCTAAGATATGCTTCGTCCTTCATTCTTTTGTGTTCTGTCGCAAAAGGGGCTCAACTTAGTAAAAGATTTAAAGAAGAACTACTAGACAAACAAGACGTTTATAGTACGCCGTAATTTTTCTTCCATCTGTACTTGATGTGCCAATAACAAAAAAGAAAATATGAATCAAGGCAAAATAATGCACCAATCTAATCAGCCTACCGCAGTCCTCCGTTAACATCTCTCCGTGGAAGCAGCGACAACAAACAAATCGGTCCAATCAGCAAGACAACCGAAACATCGAAGGCCGTCAACAACTCATATATTTGTCATCCATACCAAAACCCATTTGTGCATTGTTAACATGCATACATATAATTTATCGCCCGATGTCCAACTCTCCAGGCATAAATACTAAAAACAAAACAGTACCGACATCGAAAAAAATGATTAACATTGAAAATGAAGTGTTAATTGTGTAGAAACATTGAAAAATGATCAACATATGTTATATAAATAACAATAAATAAAGTTTCGAAATACAGTTTAAATAATAATAAGTGCAAGAGAGAGGTTGAAAAAAAAAAACAACGTGTTATTAATTTCGTGGTTGTAGAGGTGTGAGCTTGTGGCACGGAGGCGTGTGTGGAGCCGGTTGAGATGTATTTTAGCAATCATTTTTCAAATAAAAAATTAAATTATGAAGTTTTCAAAAGATTTTTTATTTTTATTTCTCGTTTATGTTTTACAGATTCTTGTGTTAGACAGTTATTAACAGGTGAAAAGTTTAAAGGTTGTTATTATGTTTTAAGGTTGGTAGAATCATGCAATCAAGCATGAAACATAAAACATCTGATTGAAGAAAATAAAATAATACCTATTTCAGCTGCAAACCAAATACCAAATTAAATTAAATTACAAAACCGCAAGTCCGCCACATTCATTATATAAATTTCATGATTTACTTGATGGAAAAAATATGTACTTAATAAAAATTAACACAACTTTCAAAATTGTTTTCTTAATTGTTTAAAATATTTTATTTCTTTTTATAAAGTGATTCCGCTTCTACGAGTATGTGAAAGAAATGAATGAGCATTTCACGCAAAAGTATTATGAAATTAATAAAAGCTCTTTCTCAGATCTGAATTACGAACTATGAAATGTGTTTTTTTAATTTCAGTTGCGACAAAAATGTATTAATATTTTATATTAATTGTATATTAAACAAAATAAGTCTGTACAGTCAGTTATTTAGTGTAATAGATAATAATGTAAATAGTTAGTTGTAATAATATTGTTTATCACTGTTTATGTCAGTACCTACCATGCACAACAAAGATTTTTTAGTACCTATCAACATAGTTACCATAATGTTTCTTTACATTAAGGTCTTGCAATTGACAATAAATTATTAACTAAACGCTCTAAAGCTGAAGGTAGATATAGTTGATAGCTGTGCAGAATCTGGAAATGTTGTGATCCTATTAATTGTTAATATCGAAGTACTGCAAAGTCTTCGGTTACAATTCTTGCACACGTAGCACGACCACCATAGAAACGGGTTTTGTCGAGGGAAGAATAGACAAAATGATAGATTGTGATTGTGAATCTGTTATTTTGTCTATTCTTCCGTCGACAAAACCCGTGTATATTGTGGTTATGCTACGCGTGCTGGTATGTTCCTGTAGCATCCAATCAGACAAAAGTTAGAGGTTTAATTACTTCAACAACTCGTACACCGCATTGATTCACAGAATAGAATGAATAAAGGAAAGCCGGTAGACAATCCCATACTATTTAATTAAAATATAGATGGAAAACATTGTGATTAGAAAATAAGCAATTAACTAAGCTATATTATGTCACTACCTATGCAGATTATAGTAGATCTCTTAGAGCAGGAACTCGTTTGAGGAAGTACCAACCATAACGTGAATCCAAATCGCTTTTGGTCATACATAAAGGCTAAAAGAGGTGGCTCTAGTTCCTTCCCTGCCACAATGACTAATGGTATAATAGAAACATCAGATGGTCTCCAAATATGCGAAATGTTTGCTTCACATTTTTCCTCGGATTTCAGCAACGCAAAACCTTTGAACCAAAACGAACCAGTCTCTGACTTTCTACTTAACATGAAAAATAACAGCCTACCACTGACGTCACCTCTCATTGAACATGATAGTGTTTTCAATAAACTCAAGCGACTGGATATACGTAAAGGAGCTGGGCCTGATGGTATACCGCCGATTTTTATTGTTAAGTGTGCCAAGTTCTTGGTGCCACCTTTGGTTTATATTTTTAACACGTCTCTCAGTTCAGGTGTATTTCCTGACTCCTGGAAAAGAGCGAAAGTTGTGCCGATTTTTAAAAGTGACGAGAAAAACAATATTCAGAACTATCGACCGATCTCAATCTTATCAACTTTTGCTAAGGTTTTCGAGTCACTAATTTGTCCGTATATCCAGTCGCACTTTAAACTCTATTTGAGCGACTCTCAACATGGTTTTGTGACTTCCAGGTCAACTAACACGAACCTTGCGAGCTTTTCAGAGATGCTAACGTATGCTATCGACTGTGGCAAGCAAGTCGACGTAATTTACACTGACTTCAGTAAAGCTTTTGACCGTGTCCCCCACTATATACTGCTGTCAAAGCTTTCAGCGTATGGAATTACTGGCACTCTTTATACCTGGTTAAAGTCATACCTTGAAAACCGTTTCTTCTATGTCGCAGTCAATGGATTCCAATCTGCAACCTATGGCACCACCACAGGGGTGCCTCAAGGTTCGCATGTTGGACCAATACTTTTCAATGTGTTCGCTAACGATATCCCGCACTGCCTCAAGCATTCAGAATGTTATATGTACGCAGACGATCTTAAATTCTCTAGAGTAATTGAGTCAAGTGACGATACTGAACTTCTTCAGAGCGATGTCAACTCGTTACATCAATGGTGTAAATATAATGAAATGGTTCTGAATATTGACAAATGTTACCACGTGAAGTACACCCGGAAAAAGAAGTTAACAAACAGTGTTTACCGCGTAGGCTGTAACGTTATTCAAGAGGTTAATCAAGTAAAGGACTTGGGAGTTATTTTTGATAATGCACTGACTTTCGTACCTCATGTAGAAACGGTAATTAAGAAGTCCTCTAAAATGCTGGGGTTCGTTGTTAGGAACGTTGCCGGTTTCAAGCGTAGTCGTACCAAGATTCTGCTATATAACAGTGTTGTACGAAGTATCTTGGAATACTGCAGCACCATTTGGAGACCTCACTACGCAACGCACAATCTGAGATTAGAGCGGATACAGAAAAGGTTTTTGTGGCATTTAGCTTATGCCAGCGGAATCGCCAAAATAAAACCGTCGTATGAAGCCAGACTCGCACATTTTAAGATGGTATCATTGGAGAAACGCAGAAGAGTTGCAGATTCCATTTTTCTGTACAAAATTCTTCGGAATAAAATTGACTGTCCCCAGTTACTAAGCAAGTTCCGATTTCGTGCTCCTGCTAGACTCCCTCGTACTCCCATTACTCCCTTGTACCCTCCTCCGCGTAGAACAGTTCTTGGCACAAGCTCTATTGTTCCACGGCTCTGTAAGCTGCTAAATGGTTACAGCGATCGCATTGATGTGCATTTTGACTCGTTTGGCAAGTTCCGCAAAATAACATTTAATTATGTGTAATATTGTAATTCCCTTTTTTATTGGTTTAATTTTAATTTTTTATAACTTTTGTCTTGTTTTAGGTATTTTAATGTGAAGTCTCTTTTGACATTTTGATTATGATTTTGAATGTTTCGACTTTTATCTTTTTCTTTAATTTTTGATTTTATTTTATGTATTAATTTTGATTCTGTTTTTTGTGCTTCATTTTATTTTTTTTCATTTTTGTATTTAATTTTGGTTTTAATTGTATTTTAGTATTTAATTTTGATTTTAATCCTGTTTTTAAATTTTATAATTAATTATGTGTAACTCGTAACACTTATTATCCAATGGGGCATGAGGTGCTAACCTATAAGAAATTGTAATACTAACCATAGATATAAGATTTTTTATTTTTAATGTATTAGTATATACAATTGTTGGTTGGCCAGAAACAATAAATAAATAAATAACCATTGAGGAATGTAAATTATTTTGCATACTATTGTACAGAATCAAGTTTTTTTTCTAACTGAACAGACAGCTGTGCTGCTGGGGAGTTTGTTGCTCCATTTCTTCTTCCCAGCTAAGGCACTAGGAAGTGGTAAAGGGTGGGCGTTTTGGGGGACTGTCTTATGTAATTTTGACGTTCGAAAAGTGCTGATTCTCAGCCTAGTTTGAATAAATGGCTTTTGAATTTGAATTTTGAATTAGAACCTATTTTTGCAGTTAAGGTTTGTTTTGTAATTTATATTAGAACATATTTTATAGTTTTGTACTGTTTGTACTAAAATAAGTACTTACCTAAAAAGTTATTATTAATGTCAAACTAATTGGCGTGCCTTAAACAATGGACTTAAAATATGGACCGTGAACAAAACACATTTTTTTATATCCGGAAAAACCAGTATTTTCAGCGAAAAAATGTTTCATTATTCTTATTCTGCCAAGAAGCGTTCCTGTCTTGCTGTGTCCTAGATTGAAGGTATGGCAACGCACCTAATCTGCGTTCGCAATTTATTTGCCAAACATGTAAACAAACACGAATTTTCCACTTAGACAGACATCAACTTTATGCAAGTGTAAGTAAATTGATTTTAGACCGACTAGTACTGTTGAAAAAGTCATAAAAGTTATGAAGTTGTAGCGTAAACTGAACCTTGCGTGTAATAATTACATTTGTTTTTCCTAAAACTCGTGTTTGTTTACATGTTTGGCAAATAAATTGAGAACGCAGATTACGTTATCTCTAGTATTGCATATTCCCTTAGGCTGAAATGACCACTTACCATTCGTTGCATGTAAGCCAAAAAAATATTTAAATAAAGCTTCACAGAACGGGCCAGACACATTAGAAATATTTGTAACTGAAATTATCGGAAATCATGATGGAATTTATGCGTTCAAAAACCGACCAGACCAGATAAATTAATGATACTTTTCAGTATTCCATTCAGGTACCCTATTCATTAATTGAAGAGTTGTTGTAAAATAAACCTACATCCATTTCAATGATGCCGCACTTCTATAATTAAATCATTTACACTTTGATGGCATAATTTAATTACGGTTTTGTATTATCATTCAAAAAGTTGTTTGAAATTTCGAATACACTGTTCAGTGAGATTGATGGTTTGATCCTACGTAAATTATTAATTTGCACATAATTAATTTTGGTTTGTTATTCGACGTCACCTTTAAAATGTATCTTTTAAAAACAAGGTAAATATTTTATGTGCGACTTGATGATCACCGACATCAGGGTCTGGTGTGGCGACCGCGTGGGTTTGTGAAGACCGCAGGAATCCGCTGCATGCGAGAGGCACAGGACCGGTCGATGTTGCGACGGTGGGGGGAGGCCTGTGTCCAGCAGGGGACGTGTTTTGGCTGAAATGATATACGAACGTGCTCCATGTTAAGATCATAGACGATTGTGGTTGGTGTTTTAACAAAAGCATACCTAGTAATATATATAGTTTAGTTTTCACATTCTTCGTGGAATAGACGCTATCATGCCCGTGAACCGAGATATGATGACAACATAGTGTGTTTAATAAAATATCAGGTATCGTTTGACCAAAATAATGATTTTAGTTCCATTTGAACATTTTTATTGCAGAAGTTTGTTTTGCAGCAATATTGTATACCGAGAAGTACTTTGGTCCGTTTGCCTATTTCGAAGTATTGAACAGAATATATTTTATAGGTACATTACTGATGTTCAATGTTTCTATTGATAAATTAAAACATTTCACCGCATATTTGATTTCCATATACAAACGCAGACAATGAAAAAAAATATTTTTACTGTTTAAATAACTTGAACTTCACTGATATTATTAATTAAAATAAGACGACAACAAAAAAAAAATCACATCAAAAAGTATTTTTTTTTATTAAAAATCGGCTCTAAAGATTTCTCAGTCGGAGCTTCAATTCCGAACCAGAGTTTGACTTACGACGCAGGTCTAAATAACTGCCGGCCACTCATTACATTCCAAGTCGCTATTTGCATAACTATTGGAATCGAACCTGGGACCCGACGGTGTGTGTTTAGCCTGATGAACGACTTGTGGACGTTAAACGCGTTCGCTGTTTCATGCAATCTTCTTTTTTTGCAATGTTTATGATCCTAAAGATACTTGTTTATTTTTATTTTTGAGAAATTTTCGAAACAATATTGATTGGTAATTGGTATTGGATTGGTATATTGTCATACAGCAATTATTCGTGTCTAGACAAACTGTAGGAGAATTTTTGCATTATATACAGGGTGTAAAAAGACCAATCACAAAGCAAAGTACACAAATTAAGTTACTTTTGTGTAAAAATAATCCCATCAAAAATATAACATGTATAAAATGCAATTCTCGCAGTTCTTCTACCACAAAAAGATGTGAGATCTAATGTAAAACCAAGTCTGTTAATTTATTCAGTATATATCTATTTGTCGTCTTTATTTCTTTAAATAGAATGACTTGGACATCACACGGCAACATTTAAAAAAACTACTATTTTAAATAGAACTAAGTAATTAAATAAGGCGCAGTGCTAAAATTAGGTAGATTTTGTTGTATAAAGAATGTACGAGTACATTCTATTGCCGTGTGCGATTGCCAAGTCACAAAGAATTTACAGGGGGTCGAAAATGTCCTGAATGGCTTCGAGAAAAGATGGTACGGCTGGGTCTTTGTGTTTGTTTTTCTCGACTTGGCGGGTGCACTGCCGTGCCCTTTGTTTTTCTCGTCCCGATTGCTGGGAGATGACTTTTATTTGTGATGGGAAAATAATTAATAATTCCTGCAGTGCTATTCTGTAACCATCTCACCGTGAAAACTTAGGTGCAGGGAGCGTGGAGTGAGCTGTCATTCCACAGGGATTGACACTATTGACACCTCACTTCACCCAAGTTTTCACGGTGAGATGTTTACAGAATAGCATGGCTGTTTACGGTAGTGCGTAATACACAATGTTACGCAAGCGAAACATTGTGGGTAAAGTAATATGTAGTAGGTAACAATATATTGTCTCTAAACGGTTGAAAATGCGTTGCGCTGCGGCCCGTTGCGGCTGTCATGGGCGCTTGGCTTAAAAAGTATGAAGCACAAAAACTGAGTGTAGACTGCGACTCGAAACAATAAATTATAATGTGAGCACTGTGACCATTACCTTCTACAAAACTACCATTTACTGGGTATGTCTTTCATTGACTTGAATGAGCCCTGGCGGCTGAGAGTATGTCATGCTCACTCAAATGTCTCGCTGGTGGTGGCGTGTGTGTTGGATCATTAAGGTCCCTTCAAAATGGTTGAGCTGAATGGTGCTGATCCATGCGTCATGTTCGTGAACGGGCGCCGTCAGTAGGGACTGGTCATCTCTTAGCTGCCATGGCTTATTTTAATGTATTTTAATTTTTGAATTTGTTTATTATCTTTTCATTGCGAACGCTTTTAACGTGCACGTTTTTCTACATTGTTCTCACATGTATAATTTCAACATGAATGATGTAACCAATATTTTGATTTAAAAGAGTGTCCGTGGAGTTTCTTGCCCGTTCTTCTCCATAGGAACCTACTACGCTTTGGAATGGGCAACTAGCTTCATCTTTCTGACTGACCGACCCCTTGACAATTCAAAAGTGCCTGTAATTGGTTTATTTGAAATATATGCTTTGAGTTTCAGTTTATATAATAGCTACCGGCAACTTTGCACATGGATCGACCATGTGCAAAGTTGCCGGTAGACTAATAATACATTTGGATAAATATAATTATTTATCTTCACGCTTAGTTTTTGCTAGTACGAGCAACACTTCAAACAGTAGCATCCCTGCGGCACTGTTATTATACCCGATCCTAATTTCAATAAAAATATGTTGCAGACAATTATATTGGTGCGGGTTTTGCAAAATTGTCCAAAAAACTGACATGTCATTGTTGTGTTTAGGATTGTATGCTCGTTGTATTTTAAGTATAGTCCTAACATAACACTTTGGAGCTATTATAGAAATAGGGTACCGTATAATTGTTTTTAAATTTAATTTTAAAAAAGATTTTAAAAAGACGGTTATGATTCCTTGTATAAATTACAAACTTTAAATACTTAACTACACAGTGTAACAATTTACAGCAACAAAAGGCACCAAATCCTTCCACATCCATATGTGGGAGGACTAGGTGCTTTTTGTTTAAAATAACTAGTGACTATTTTGTTTCGTTAATTAATATTACCATATTTTTTTTAATTTCTACACATCCAGTAAAACATCGAAAACCTACCTGAGTCAACTAACAAACTGAACAGAACTGCAAGTTACATTAAGCATTAGTTACCCGTACAACTACAGAACCACTGTCAAGATTTTTTTTTTCTTTTCGCTACCGTAAAACTAAAACTCAAACTGTACCGCTCTAGCTCTTATAAAAAATAAACATTTATTACACACTCGAACCTCTATTATTCTGAGTAGCAGAAAAAATATAACACCCCAATAGTCCAATAAAAGTAGGCTTTGGTCTTTATTTCAGATATTAATAGTCAAAGTTTCTTGGAAGGTTGGTTCTCTGTTCTCACGGAATACTGACATGTAACCGTTTGATTGAGTTAACAGTAATAAATAGTTGATTACAGGGCAGGCGCCGTCGTCGTAAACGTATATAGTGTGGTTTATTATTCACGTAAATATGTGCTTGTCATTTTCTGTTTGGACGTTTTTTGAATTCGCTCATTTTGTAGTATGACCTGCGACTTAAATGATCGGAGATTTTTATGATAATAAAATTACATTTTTTATTGGTCGATGGTATGAATACTGGAGGCGTGTAGTGGATGCCTAAGGGTGGCTCCAGACGTATGTAGTATGTGTCGTGTAATGTAATGAAAATTCCTCGGGCGGATGTAACATGCGGGGCTCGCATCGCATCGGTCGTCAGTTTTTGCAGCAGCACCTCGGCGCTCAATG
Source organism: Agrochola circellaris (assembly GCA_914767755.1). NCBI lineage: Eukaryota > Metazoa > Arthropoda > Insecta > Lepidoptera > Noctuidae > Agrochola > Agrochola circellaris. The sequence continues at coordinate 5,853,250 of OU611840.1, forward strand.
TCGCATCGAGCATTTAGTACATACACAAGAGCGTCGTTCGAACAATTCACATTAAATTATATGACACTACATTGCATTTTGCAACCGTTCTAAGTAGGTACTCTGATATACTGATAGCCAATTATAGCTTGAATTCAGGTGTTAAACATTGAAATAAAGTATGTCTACGATGCAATCAGAATATTTCAGTAGTATTGAATAAATAGGTCTGTAACTACTTAGGATGGTTTTATGTTACCTTCGTTTTTCAGATACATAGATTTATAACTCCTATGGCCAATCTTAAGCCCCTATAATTATAATTTCTCAATTGTTCTGGCACAAAACTAAACAAAAATGAATGAGAAACTACCAGAACGCAATGCAATAATAAATGCACCTTCAATGTTGTTTTCAGAATGATAAAATGGAAGAATTGTAAACTAAAAAATAAATAAAAAAAGAATGTAGATTGGTACCGTAATGTAATTAGGGATTTGATTGATTGGGGAAAAAAATAAATATTTTGTGCATCAGTCAAATAATAAAAAAATATTAGACACGTATTTTTTGTTTTATCATATTAATAAAAAAATGATAAAACGCATTAAAGTTGGGAAGTGGGGGGGGGGGGGGGCTCGCTATGTCACAAGTCAGTATAAAATCTACCGGAGAGTGATGTCATGCCACATTTTGACTCAATGTATTGCCGTAAACTTTTGATTACGTAAAAGAAGAAAAAATACGTGTTCAATATTGTTTAATAATATACCTGAAGGATAAAAAAAAAAATTATCAACATCCCTGAATAATCTGAATGATAATTACAATAAATCGATCAGCGATCAGCACATCTAAACCGCGTTCAAGAGCTGTCACTTTCATAATTCATAGGGAATATTGACACTGACAGCTGTTGATCGCAGTTTAGATGTGCTAATCGCGTTCAGTTTCATTGCTGAAATTGGTTCTAAGACTGAGCTAAAAGTAGGTATAGTAGACCTCGTAATATTGCTTTACCACTTTTGACACCAATTCCCAGTAAATTAAAACCTGACAAAGGCTCAAACTATCTGACTCTCACATAGACAAAATACATCTTGTAGTTTTATGACGTGTAAGTGATTTTCAACCTTACACTGTTTGTCCACCGCACCGTGAACGGGACCTCAACGAGACACAAGATTACGCGGTCACAGTAAAATGTACTGTCGCTACTTCGGCGTCGTCATCTTGTTCACATTGACGTCACGTTCACGGTGCGGCGGACAAATGGTCTTAGTGCGCTAAAGTTACGAGGGCGACTATATACCTTATTTTCAAAAGTGTTGAGCAATCAAACCTTTAACACTATCAATAGAACTTCTTACAACTGAGGCCCTTTTTACACACGTTTTTCTTGCCGTGAAAAGCTACGGTTTATTCGCCGTGTGTCGGCACGGTCGTCAGTGTTGTATGGATCACTATGGAAGCTTGTTGCCAGAAGCTTTTTATGTACGGCGCGGTTTATACGCCGTATGAAGGCTCGGTCCTCAGTATTGTATGGATTATTAAAAAAGCTTGTAGACGGAAGCGCTTTTTCTACGGCACGGTGTATACACCGCACCGTAAAGAAACCGTGCCGTGTGCAAAGGGCCTAACAGCTACTTACGTAACTATGGCTTCAGTTTACACTTTGTACTAAAAGCCGAACAACTTAATTAACTTAACCAAACTAAAGTTTATTATCAATTATTTCTCAGCCGATTTACACCTCTATGTAATCGCTCGTTAACCGACTTTATTGGTGTTCGTAAAGATAATATCTAGTATACCGATACCGATACCGATACCGATGTACCGCAAAATGTAGGTTGCGTAGATATTAATTTTGCTTCATAATATTCTTTGATAGAGCAAGTGTCATTATTTAGTTCTGATTTGCAAGATTTTTTCGTTGAATATAATATAATGATAATGATTCAGGCTACGGTAGACCGCACGTTAGTAGTAGCAGCACGTTACTTTCACGTCACGGCAGGGCACGTCACGGCACGTCACGTCACGTCAGCATGAAGCCTTTAACTTTTATGTTTTGAATACGAAGATTTTGGCTGCTTTGTATTGGTATGTGAATGTATGTATTTATGTGTTTTTCGTAATGTGCGTTTAATTTGAGCAAAATTAAAAAAAATATTATTCTTTCTTTTATTTTTTCAAGCCCAGTATAAGCCATGCTCCCATTTTTTTTTGAAGAATAGGACAGCAATACAGCTAAAAAGCTCTTTCGACTCTAGTGTCTTGCATTAGAGAAAACCTCTCGATAACTTCACACAGATGAATACAGATCTCCGCATTTTAGGAATGAAGTTACAAGTAGGTACGCGGTGGGCTCGACTTGTCGAATTCAGTGGGCGTGACGCAGTCAGAAGATATAAGAGTTACGTGATAGAAAGAGAGGCAACTTCTAGGTGAATATAACTGTGGGTAATTAGCGCTGTGCGACCTGAATTGCACTTTATTGTGTCGTAGCTACAGTCGCTTTTTATTTAAATGATTTTGCGAAGTGAAACATCTGTAAGTATTCATCTATGCCTTTAGCCACAAATTGAAGGTCTTTTTTATCTCATATCCAAGTCTAATTTTAAACACATGCCCTTGCGTCCAAACAAATTGGCTGGACAACAATCCCGTTATTGTTCCCTAACTGACATTTTAACACCTTACAGGGACTAGAAACCTTCACGTGAAAAACTTAAGTAGAACCAAGTGTGAACGAATTCGTAGCACCTGTATCTTATACAAAAGATGTTATTGTTGCATTTTGTTTTATATTTGGTTAGTGTGGGGGTGCTAATGTGATGCTAATTAAGGGGCGTCGAGACTGACGCAAGCCCGTCATGAATAGTCGAGGAGTTAGCCGTTGTCGTGACTGCCTCGGTAAGTCTTTGGACGATTTTTTGCCGGTTTGAAGATGTATGTTGGCGGATTCTGACAAAAGGCTTAAAACACCTAGCAGGAATATCTTTATTAGGGTTCAGAACTTCAAAAGAAAAAAAATTGATCCCTTATAGGATCACTTCGTTGGCCATCTGTTCGTCTGTCAGTCTGTCAAGACCCTTTTTCTCAGGAACGCGTGGAGATATAAAGTTAAAATTAATATCAAATACGTAGGTCTACGGTCCCTTAGAGCTCTAAAAACATCAAGCTTCTAAGTCGACGCAATAAAGAGACACGGCCATTTATACGACATATTTTGATACTCGCAAATAAAACAAAACGGGTAGCCTACTTCCTGTTGACTTAGAATCATGAAAGGCAAGAAGCAAGGTCTCACAGCACAAGTGAAGGAAAAAGTCCGAAAATCGTGAATTTGTAGTTTTATCACATAAAAAGTTGTAAGTTTAAGTTTACAATTGGCAAAAGTCGAGGTAAAAGCAAAGGTTCTCCTTGAGAACCTCATTCAATTGGTGTATTATCTTGCGATTTAAAAAAAAAGTAATATTTTAATTTTATATGAATCACAGTCTGGCCAGGAATTTCTTAGCCAACCCTCTGGCGATATATTTTCTAACATACTGATTTAAAATACTTTTCATCCATTAATCAGATGGTGGGTGTAGGTCGTCCCTAGGTCGGATCCTCAACTAACAGTACCTACATTCATCGCTTCTTTGGTCTTTCCTACTCTTATAACCATTCAAATTCAACTTTTTCTTCACGATATTTTCCTCACTCCTGTGCATTACATTTCCATACCAACAACTGTTTTCCACACATTTTTTCAGTCACCGGTGTCAAATATATTTTCGATAATTCAAGTATGTATTTAGGACTTATATATAATATTATATATAAGTTAATTTATTGATATTAAACAAAAAATAAACAACGCAAATATAATTATCAATATTACGATTCGAGTTGAGCTTTAGCAAAAGCCTAAGTGAGTAATCTAATACAATATATTAAATTTGATTTGTTACAGCAGTAATGGCAACCATTATCATTTGGTTTAAATAGGTTTTTATTTTTATTAGGAATTTCATTTGTCTTTTATATAGCTTATTTTCTTTTAAATTTTGTGAATGAGAGAACGTTGTAGACATAACAGACTGTAGATCGGTGGACCATTTAATATTTTGCTAAGTACCTGGTACTTGTTGATGGGCCTACACTGTCCTCTCATACCTTTTAACACTGTAACTTGGAAACATTGTAAAAACCATTTACTTTTAAAAGAGTAACCGTGGAGTTTCTTGCCGGCTCTTCTCCATAGGAAACGACCAATTGGAACCGTGCACCTAGCTTCTGACGTTTCATAAGTGCCCCTGTAGGTTTATGTGAAATAAAAATATTTTGAATTTGAATTTGAATCAACAGTGTTATGAGTACCTACTAGATAGAACAGAGATAATAGAATAGAATAATCTTACGAATTACAGATATAAAAATAGATATTTTTCATAGGGTTACACAATACAATGATATCCCGACAAGCCCTTTCCCAGTCAAAAATCTGCTTCAAGGAACATTCATATACAAAACGTACATATTTCATGAAAACGTGGCTAAGATTTGAGAATCGATCATTCCAGCATCTTAAACAATTCAGACAACGTGTTAAATATGCAAATTATTTAAATGCTATTACACCAACAGCTTATAACATTAGCTTAAAATAGCATGTAGGTAATACTTTTAATGTATACACAAATTTTGTGCGTAAATAACGGTCAAACAGAAGAATACATTTGGACTTAATATATAAACATTGATTAAAAGCTGTATTGTGGCCAGTGCCATTAATATTATTAACTTTCTTACGTACAGCAAGTTAATAAAATTAAAATTTACATAAAAAATGTCATCCTTAAAATCTCCGATATTTTAATACAGGCGAAATCGTGGAATTATTGATGCATTTGTTTGTAGGTATTATTGAATGGAGCAATATTTATCAGCATATTTTATTCCGGATTAAGCTTCGTGCGGACTAACGCGACGCGACACGCGACGCGTTGACGGTTATTGTTATACCGTGAAGTTTTCTTAGAAATTGTATTCTTCGAGTCACGTCGCGTCGTCGCGTCGCGCTGGTCAGTACGAGCCTTTACGTTTGGGTAAGTAGATATTATTATTTATTTTGACAACTCTTAATGACAATGTACAAGCTAACGCAAAAATACCTATAAAAAGGTATTTTTATTTAAGAATAAGTAGGTAATAAAAATAAAAAAAAGCTTATTGGGCATCAAAAAATTCGTCCGCAACGCTGTCAATGGGAAAAGTGCCCAAAAGTCTGGCAGCATTGCCAGGTTGGATGGCAATGCTGAGTCTTTAGGTTAAAAATAACTTTGGTAGGTACTAGTATTCGAGCTGTCAGATATTGATAATAATTAATGTCGGCATTTTGTTTAATTTCAAGATAAATATGTCGTGTAAAAGTGTCAAAGGTGTTTATCATTTCCTTTTTCAAGAACTCAACTCAATTTCACGTAAATTCAACTTGATACATCGCAAACCCCAAATGAGTCAGGGCCCGAAATAAAGCAGTATGGTCGTCGTCTGGGATCGAACCGCGCTCTTTGATCCGCCGTCCCCTTTGTAACCTTACACGAGACTCCTACCTCTCCACACCTGAAATTATTAACGACCGATGACTGACTGGGGTTACTGAAATAACAGGAGAACGCAGTCATCAATCATGAAGTACTAGGGAAGCAGGAGATAAGGGAGCTTTAGGTGCAATTATGATGTCGGCTTTGTGCGGAATTAGCTAGTGTGTGGACTTGACCACAAATTGATCTAATCATGAGAGGAGATAATTACTAACGTACAGAAGAAGCAAATCTCTCTAAAGGTGCTAGTGGATCACAGACTGTTTCCGAAGTTTGAACACAGATGATGCAATTTCAATGACTGAAATGATTATAAGTGCCGGATTAATGTCAAAAGCTCACCCCCTATTACGTGAGACGTATGAAGTTTCTGGCGAAATATGTGTGTACTTGCAAAGTACAATGAACCCTGTAAGGTCAAAGGTGCAATAATGTTCCTAGGTATTAAAACTGAAATAAAATATTGAAATCAATTTGGTAAGAATAAGGAATCCATTATGACGATAACGCACCGATTCTACATTGTATGATAATTGAATTCTGGAATTATCCATTTAATGGTCTTCGAGAGGGGTGGGTCCCGACTCTGATGGCCAAAGCCCAGACCATCTACTTACACAAGATAGCGCTTAATGGCGATTTAGGGCGGATTTCACCAATGAAACTGAACGCGATTATGGAATTTTGACGCTGACAGATGTGCTGATCGCGATCATTTTCAGTGAAATTAGCACTTAGTCAGGTGCAAGCGTTAACCGGGAATTCTACACGTCATTTTAAACATCTTTCATCAACATCAGGCAAAAGTGTGCATAAAAAGTAGGTAGTTATTTTTAGCTATTGTTCTTAGGTCAACTATTCCGCGACTCTACACGTCTTGCTTGTGGCCTTAACAACCGATTTTGGCACGTGTGAGATATTGAAAATATATTAATTCTTTTGACACCTTTTTGCTTATCTTAATTATAATAGGTATACTATATTATATGGTCAACAAAATACCTATGTGTAAAATACCTATATTGCAGTAGAAACTATAATGATTTGAGAAAAGATTTTTGCGATTACTGGTTTTTCTAGTACTCTAACCTTAGTTGGTCTAAAGTAGTATTTTAATCCTTATATGAAGCGGCATCTATTGGCATAATAAAATAAAATAAAATAGCAGTCTTTATCTACATTTGTCTATAATCTGTGATTAAAGTTACTCAAAAAGTTAAGGGCAGTCTGCGAACTATTTTCTGTAGCTACAACGGCTTTAAGGAACCTGCTCTTACTGCTTCGTCTCAAAAACCTCCCTGTAGTATTTTTGGTAATATAATAGTTGGATACACTATCATTGTTGCACACAGCTACAAATAGTTGAAACACAAGTAGCTTAGGTAACTACACTGACGAGTAATATAAAAAAGGCACTAAATTATCATGAAAAAATTCCGAAACCACCCAAGATAGCTTCTCGAAGTAAAAAGCAACATTCAAAGTGTATTTAATAGCGCATAAAAAATACCTATAAAACTGTTTTCAAATTTTTTTTAACTTCTTGTATCTAACTTGTGAGGTTTAGGAGATATTTTGATTTTTTTGGCACATTGCAAGTGGCTTTTTATATTGCTCGTCGGTGTATATCTATAACGCAAACTGTCAGTATAACTGTGTGTTTGCACTAGCGAAGCATCACAACAAAACATGTTGAAATCTCTAGTTCCTGGTAAATATTAAGATAAGATTTATTTCTCACCACAATATGAAGTACATTTTCAAATGATCATAGGACAATACATAATAGTTTTATTTATACTGTGGGAGAGTGGTGCCTAAGCTAGGCGTAAGGCCTGTATTTCAGGACACCAGGTCAACATTGTCTGGAACATTGACAGAAAATAGAGATTTCAACACGTTTTATTGTGAATGTGTCGCCAGTGCAAACGTACAGTTATGCGTGTATCGTCTGTTTCAGTTTTTTGATGATAATTTTACAGGTGAGTTTTAAAACTGAATATTTTTTTCATGTGCTGGAAAATGTATTTTATGTAGAAACAATTTTATTAATTAAATAATTAGATATAATTATTTTTATTTTTTCTTTAAAGTTATAAAAAACAGTATTTATAATGCTTGTAACATCTTCTTTTCGTGTGTTTAGTGACTAACCTGGTGTCAGAGTTTTAAAGCCGCCCATGGGCCTCTGACTTGGTTTCATATGCCGTCTAGAAATATCTCTCAGGCATGCCAGTTTCCTCACGATGTTTTCTTTCACCGTTTTTTAAGAAAGTGATAATTATACATTACGGACATGAATCCGAAAAGAAATATAAAACAATATGTAGATATTATAATTATTGAAATAGTGTTTCAGGTATTTATTAATAAATGAGATAAATGTATACTATACATACAGGTACCTAAAAGATGTCTACTCTTTTTCGTCATTCTACATTTTTTGTATTAAAAAGAAAAATTTTTTAGTCCGTCTTTGAGATTGTAAAAAAATATTGGACACGTATTTTTTCTTTTTTTACCTTATCTAAAGATTACGGCGATACATTGAGGTAAAATGTGCCATGACGTCACGAGTATGTAGATTTTATACATACTAGTGACTTAGCAACCCCCACTCCCCGACTTAAAATGCGTTTTATCTAAGTAATTTTTTATTAATATGATAAAGCAAAAAATACGTGTCTAATATTTTTTTATTATCTGACTGACGGACTAAATAGTTTATTTTTATTTTTACCCAGGCTTCATCCCTATTGTGCACCTATACATTAGACAGTTTTCATAATCCTGCATTCTTTTGAATTCCATAAATGCACTCAATTCATTAAGTATTCCTAATAGATTCAATATCAAATTACTTGTTAAAAGTTTTAACTGAAATTAAACCGCTTTACAATAATAGATCATTAACGAAAGCCATCCCATATCTCATCCACTCGTCAAACAGCAAACCTTAAACTAATTAACAGTTTTTTCAATAAACAACCAATTGAATTCTTAAGTTACACTCAATTCATACTCATATAAGGTAAAAACTTCATGAATATCATAATATTTATTAATACAATACGTATCGAAGTATTAATTGAAGTATTTCTATAGAACTTGTTCTCCCATCTCGCCTTATACGGGCTGACAGATTTTTTTGATATCATAATATAAAGCTGCTTCTGTAACCTAATCATAGGTACTGAATGCTCGTAGGTGACTGAATTAAAATACTAGTAGATGACTAAATTAACAGCCTGTATAATAATTAATAGCACCTGGCGTATGTCTCCTGTTCAGTGTTGCTGTGCTCAGAGGGGTTAGTCTCCTTTGATTTCTGGAACACGACTCATAAGCAAACGGGTAATGAACAGGGAAGGTACTTTGTTGTACCAAAAAGAAATAAAAATGTAAGAAATCTTTAGAATATATTGTCAAACATGAACATGCAAAATTCTCAGAACTCATACATCATTATCATTTCTTACAAGAATTGAAAAGAAAACAAAATTCTTATAAGAGAGATTTTATGTGACAATTAGGAATTTTCAGCCAAAGTATAATCTCCATTACCGGAACATCAATAACACGCCGCTCTACGAAACTAGAAGAGAAAACTAATTCTTATTAGAGGTTGTGTTGTACCACTTCCAGGAGTTGCTGTTTATTTTAAAAAGAAATCTACGCTTTGGAACTCTTATGCCCGTTTTCATCTTCACTAAGTGACACTTAAATAAATCCCTAAATAAAAGTGTAGGTACTGTTGGATTTTCAACTCTCAGCGCTGTGCTTAGCGTTGAAAATCCAACAGAGCACTTTTATTTAGGGATTCATTTAAGTATCACTTAGTGAAGGTGAAAACGGGCATTAGTAATTTTTATTCAATTTGCCAGCTTTCGGGACAATTCAAAACCTCTTAAATGGTCGTATCAAAAATAATTTCCTAATGCTTTAAATTTTACTCCGTAGACCAAAAAATCCCCAGCAATCAGCTAACATTTTCCACCTAGCAACACCACTTCGAGGCTGTTCCAGTCCGGTTTCATCTCGACCGGTCGTTTTTGCGCTGCTATATAAGGCTCGGCCCACAATTGATATTAATTTCATGAGATGCTATTGAGGTAAAAAACCCGCCCAGTAAAGGCTGTTCATCTTGTTTTTGCAGCACATAATGGGTCCTCGCAAAGGCGACTTCCGTGATGAAAGCGGTTGATTGGGGAGTGTCCAAAGAAGATGGGCTATTTGTACTGAGTTTTTCGTACTCCATTGCTAGGCTGTTTGCCTGTTCCTATATTTTATCGACTGGTATTGGTTGTACTGTGTGTAGATTTTCCAATAAGGTGGCAGATTGTTCGAAGACTATGCTACCGCTGGTATAGTTTAGATTATGTTGACTTTCAAGGATTATATTTTCCTTCAATAGGGAGTTGACTAAAACTCTTTTTTTTACGTAATCAAAAGATTACGATGTAGCATGACGTCACTCTCCGGTAGATTTGTTTCCGACTTGTGACGTAGCGAGCTCCTACTCCCCAACTTTAATATTAATGCGTTTTATCTAAATCTTTTTTTATTAATAAGATAAAGCAAAAAATACGAGTCTAATATTTTTTTATTATTTGGCTGACGGACTAAATCGTTTTTTATTTTCCTTAGTATCCCTATTGTTAGACAATCAGGGTCTGCTTATATATGTATACATACGAGTATTATAAAGTCGCTTTTCGTGTTTGTCTGTACTGTATGTCCGCGTTGTTCTTCTAAACCACGCAACAGATTTTGATGAGGTTTTCACCATCGCTTAGAGAATTTATTCCGGATGGTTTATGTATATAATACGTTAGTATTAAAGTTACGTAAAACTAACAAATCACGATGTTACAATAAATCTCTGAAAGAAAGGCAAGTTTATTTAACAAAGTTTGGCCTATTCTGACCATCATCGACTATAACTTAATTTTCAGTCACCGCAATTTAAAATGTAGGTGAGAAATAAATAATTTCCCTATTAACTATTTTCTTAAAGCCCCTCGGCATACTTCGTGTTTCGTCAGTCGTCGGATTTGTATCTGTTGGACGCTCTCAATCGACTTGGTAGTATATAGAGTCTGGAACTCTATATACTTCCAAATCGATTGAAAGGGTCCAGTGAAACACGAAGTTTTCCGAGGGACATTAAGAAAATAGTTGTACTGTACATGCCTCTATAAAACAAACAACCGTGAAGTTATAACAGCAGTTGTTTTGTCGCGTAAAATTAGCGACCCCAACCGGTTGCTGGCGACCATTGAAATCGCCTGTAATTGGTATCGGTACTACAAATAAGTGGCAATTATTTTAGTATAATATCTCTTAAATCTGATTGGATATACCTACATTATCGTTGCATTGTATTTTACTTACGTATCAAGTTATTACTGCTTACAGTTATTGTTTTCAGATTTTAAACTACGATTTTGAAGTGTCGGAGAGAGACCCGTGGTACAATAATAGCAATAGTATGTCCATCCTTTGTTTAAAATTTTAAATCGATGGGTATTTCGGTCCCCCATCGCTCTACTTTCATTGTTCCTCCTTCAGCGGTAGATCTTAGCGGTCTACACATGTGGCAATCGGTTTCAAAGCGTTGAGTATTTTTACAATGACTTTCAACAGGATTGACATAAACTTTCCGTTACCTTATATCGTGTCTTCATGTCCAATACAACAATGCATTTAGGATGCTGTTCGGGCTGCCACGCTTTTGTAGTGCGTCGGGAATGTTTGCTGATGCGCGCACTGATGGCTTCGTAGTGATCAAACGTAAGCTTGCCACGTCACTGCTGCAGAGGGTCCGGGACAGCTCGACAGTTTCCTGAATCATTGCGTGGAAATTTGATTGCCCGCTCGTCCATTATTTGTCAAACTTACATGTTTACCAACATATTTATTAAGGTTAATGTTTACTAACAAATGATTAATGTCTATTCCGAAATAAAATGTTTTTTTTTTTTCTATAATCGTTATCAGTGATATAACGTCACTTTGTGTAGGCCTTGTACAGTTTGTGCATTGACTTCTCAGTAGTCCCATCTGAAAAAGAAAGTAAGATCGTGAACTTACCATTTTAGCAAACTAATTACTTATAGGTTAATTAGTGCGGTTACTGATGACGTCTAGACCGTTCCCATTTTTAGTGACGCTACGCATTTACTATATAATAGCACAATGATGACATACGTGTATACAGGATGGTAGGGACATCGACGCGAAAACTGCTACCATGGATTCATTACATGATTCTGAACTCCCCTGCGTTAAAAATTCTATAAATTTCAATGTGCGAGAGTTCAGACACATGTACTGAATCCATGGTATCAGTTTTCGCGTCGATGTCCCTACCACCCTGTGTACGTAGGTATTTGATAGCACGATGGCCGAGCAGGCACAAAATTGTTCCGTCGCAGCCGCGGCGCTCGGCCACCGCAGCCCGCCGCTGGTTCCGTGCGCACAGCCTCACGCTCAAAGAACGAAAATGGTCAGAATGCGTGTATTCTCTTCAAATCCTGCAAATCATCATTTGTGTTGGTCGTCAAAGCCTCGTTAGTAAGTGGTAGCCACCTACATCGTTAGCATCGTCTGGAGTTGTCAGCAGTTACCTACGTGTCCCGTGTTCCCTCAGCGTTTAGTGGTAATGATGATGGGAGCATCATCCCTTCCAGATCATTCATACCTAACCGCAGGGAATTCTCATGCGGAAAACTCTCTCAGGAAACTCATTCGTAATTTCTAAATTCATGTACGTAGGGACCGGCTGTGGTCACCGAGCTTAGGTGGTCGGATGCTAACACAGGCGCCTGACTGCTCTATGCGCAGGCACAGGCTAGCTTGCATATCCTGCGGCTGCCGGCAAAAACTACCTATAGATTGGGATGTAAATATAAACCTTATTTTATTAGTATATACATAAATTTCAACTTTCCATAAGGCGAAAGAGTCATCCGCTACATTCAAATTTTCTTACGTTTTTTGCACAATGCTGGTCAGTATCAGTTTGTGTTTTGATCTAAATAATGATTCACGGCCGCATCAAATATTTATTTATAGAATTATTATCATAAAAATCATCAATACAACTCTTTAAGTTCAATTACCCTATTAAATGACTATTTCATGGAATAATGACATTTGAGGTCAATTCTTTAAGGAGTTATACTGACCCTGACACTGATCTGCAAATTGCAAAAACGTAAGAAAATTTGAATTTCGCGGACTACTTTAGCGCATTTAATGATTTTATACTGAAGATTACGTCTAAATGAATACTGTTAATGGTTTGGAAAAAATGTATGTTAAATTAGAGCATTTTTTTAATAACTTAATATATGAATATTTTAGGTTATGTTTATATTACATAATGAAAATAATTTGTAAAGTTATGTCTAACGCGGATAAAAAACTGAGAATCACCCAAAATCTATGAAGCGTATTTTACTGAATCCTTCACCATTTTAAAGATCATAAATTTTTTGATCTTTTAGTCTACGTTTTTTATTAAAATACCTTTTGTTTTATGTATAATAAATTAATAATGCGTCTGATTTGGGACAGCGCTCCTTGATGGGCGAGTCCTATTACTGGCTGGACGTAAGACGCGTTGCGTGATCTCAGTATAGAACACACAAGCTAACCACTCAAGGTCACTGGCATATATCTGCGTCTTAAGGTAAACTACGTTACGATTTGTGCCAATATGACACCCGACGGGCCCCGTCAGATGTAAATCGCAGTGCCTTTAAAAGCGTATTTGGTTTTAAAAAACTCTGATTGGTCGATAATACTCAGAATACGCATTGGGCCTACTAAAATTATGGACTATGTAAGCAGTGTAGGATGGGCAACGACAGTAAGGACTTCTGTGCTCTCATTAATCCTTCGTCACGAATATAAGTAACATTATATCATTATGTGTGACAAATACAAAGATCTAGCATATCTGCTTACCCTGCAAGAAAACAAGGACAACGATACCCAAACATTGTACAAAATCTGTGTACAATATTTCTGAGATCATATTTTAAACCTTACGCCTTTGAATTAGGGGGCAGAATTGACGGCATCCGTCAACAGAAATATAATTGTCACTGCATAATGAGATGAAAGCTATGGCGACTATTTTAGGATGAATGAGACATACGGGTAGGCAATTTAGAGGGCTAAAATTTTGAATTTGAATTTCCTTTAGAGATGAGTCGTAAATCAGGATGCATTCGCATCGGGCGTTGATGTAACTAGCGTGTGTACGTAGGCGTTGAATTCTCGTAGATGCCTCGTAGACACCGCGTAGACGCCTCGTAGACGTAGCCTAGACGTCTCGTAGACCTCGGAGGTCTCGTAGCTTTCAACCGTGTAGGTAATACGGTCGAAAACTACGCGATATGATATGAATTATGTTTTTGGTTTTCTATAGGCAAAAAAGTGTCTAGGTGGCCCGGTTGATGGCTCGCCCCTATTACATGGGACTTAAAGAAAACTGCTGAAATGTGGGTGTAATATAGGTACACCTCTGCCTAACTACAAGGCGATGTTACGTTATGTAAAAAAATATTATTATTGTATATTGAAGTATCATATGCAAGAAATCAAGTAATTTTGATGCCCAATGAGCTCTGTCCTTTTTTTATTACATACTTGTACAAAATATATATGTATATTTTAGCGTTAGATTGTATATTGAATTAAGATTAGTCAAAATAAAAGTATGTTCAATTTATAAAAAGTAATTTTGGCATAACTTAACTACATAACACCTAAAATTATGGAATGGATATACTTAACTAGCATCTCTACAACTCCGTCAGACACAAAAGTTTAAAAAAGTTCCTCTCAGACTTAAATAAATACGAAAAAGCAGTCTTGATCATACCTACCCGTATTGTTGCAAAGCATCGAAATAATTAACATAAAAATGATCATCGGGACTTGCGAGCCGTCCGCAACATCAGTATGTATCGTTTCTAATTATTATAAATCTGTCGTCGCCAATGCGAGAGGACACTGTGTAGTCTTTTTTCACCCAGCGAGTAATTTCACACGGACAAGTGTTAGGGATGTTAATTAAATGCTTCAATTTTATTATTGTGCGCGTCTGTTTTTTATTTGTGTGCACTGTGCTTCATGCTCCGTGCATATTATGATTAAAAATGTTCGGGAACTCCGAATCTCGTGTTTGTGAGTTATTGTTTGTACGTTTTTATGAATTGTTTCGGGATTCTGTTGTGTACGATGTTGTTAAAACATTTCTTTGTTCGATTATGTATGAGATGTTGGGTTATTTGGAACGTTCAGTATGGGGATATAAATCGTCGTTGTTCTGCAAACCTTTTTATCCTTTTACATTAAATAATTATGTAAGATATTTTGAGCTTAACGTTGCACCCCTATGAGGACTGAACAGACCAGACAGAACGGACTGTTAAGTACCAAAACAATTTATTTTTTATTTTTTTATTCTTGTGAGTAAAAAATATAAGATAATATTCGATAGTACTTGACTGTACTGTTTCATTATAAAGGACTCACTACTTTCAACTAGATTCTGACCGCGACTTCGTCCAAGTGAAATTTCGGCCCCCGCGTCGCATCTCATCACCCGCCCGCGCTGTTATTTCTTTTTCGCGTACCGTTCTTTCCGACTTTTTTTATTTTTGCTCGGCTCCTAAGGGTTCTAGCGTGATGTTACATAGCCTCCGAATTCCTCAAGAATTGGGCTATCCAATGTAAAAAGAATTTTTCAAATCCGACTGTTAGTTCCGGAGATTACCCCCTACATACAAATAGACAAACATACAAACATAGAAACAAATAAACAAAAAAAAAAACCTTTTTATAATATTATTAGTATAGATATAATTTTCACTAAACCTACGTATTTTCAACGAATTCAAAGAAATATCCTGGATAACTTAAGTCCTCCAATTAGGTACAGTTCACACAAAACACACTAAGTTAAATCCTGTGTTATCGATAAAAGCTCTACGCACGAATAATTTTATAACACTAATGAGGTACATATATATTTGTTCCAATTCAAATTAAATGTAAAAACATTAAACTCTTGATAAAAACAAAACACAGCACGTGCAGCTGTAGCAAATAATAACATTTTGATATAGCAAAGTGTTATAAATTACAATTCTAATAAGGATCGAATTATCTGGAGTGCTAATGTAACTAATTGATGTGTGTTTAAGGCGATATAGAATGCATGTAACTGTCAAAGAACCATGTTACCGCGTTGAGGCATGCGTTTGCAATTCCTATCTTTACGTGCCAACAAATAATGGCCATTTACCCTTGAACTTTCACCACCATTAATGATATTTCCTTGAAAAATGCTTTGCCTGATCTAACAAACGTCATCAATTCATGATGTGTTTAGTTCTGCAGTTCTTAGAATTTAGTAGGTGCGTTTTAACAGAACGATTGGTTATATGAAATTTCCGATTGTAGATCAAGGGTCGGTGGTATCTCAGACGCAAACGTTAAAAATTGTGATCATTCTCCAGCTAATCTTCAAATTTCTGATTCGATTACGCAGCGAAATACTTTAAGATCTGCTACCAATTCTAGTAAAACCCCAGATGACCTTTGTCATAATCATAATCATAATCATTTATTTCTTTGCAAACATGGGTACATAATACATAGTTGTTGTTTCCTTATAATTAGGTTCTCCACATTTTACCGACATGGGCATGCAAATCGTGTACAGTTTTAGAAAAATGTATCTTAATTACATAATAAGAATACAATAAAATATTAAATGTCAACTAATCGGAATCAAAGTTAAAAAAAGAAAAAATGTCAAATCAATTAAATAATAATAAGCATGTCAATCAGTAAGTGAATCATCATTAAGAAAATTGTCAATCGTATAATAGCATTTTGTAAGTAGAATTTCATTAAGCGCCCTTTTAAATTTTAATACAGTCATATTTTTAATAACATTTGGAACTTAATTATATATGCGAGGGGCAATACCAAAAACACTTTTTTGCATTAGTGCAGTTTTACATTTCACTTGACATAATTTATTCACGTACTGTGTCCGTATTGGATTTTTTCTGACTTCCGATAATTTTTGAAATAATTGTGGGTCATGTCAGAGATTTACGTCACGATATACAAAACTATAGAAAAAAAATAGTTCCGCATGTTTAAAAATCGAAATAGCAGGAGTGCAATGTTAATTGGACTGGGCCGCTGGGCGGACGACATCGGACGCCCGTCGCGCCTCGCCGCGTCGAGTCGTGGTGCAGCCCTCGGTTACGGCAAAGAGTGTGCCGTAAATTCTAGAGTTACGGTCTTAGGTTTGTGGATAGCTCCGTTGTGACTCTGTGAAGACGGTGGCAGATTTTTTTAATAAGGAAAGCTGTTTGTCTGCTTGCCATGGTATACTTACTGCTAGATTTTAAAATAGTAAACTCAAGTTCAGAAAGAAGATGTAAATTGTAAGGAATATTTCCATTTTTAAAATAGCCAACTTATAACTATTGAAGTTTTCATGGACCAGGGAACCTATATCAAAAAAAATATGATATCCCTTCTATGAATAGTGCCAATACTGCAATTTGATCTGCCTTAAAAATATATTAACGGTCAAAATCTTGCACCTCCTCTTTATATTCTACCTACACGCCACATCGTAGTTTCCCTTCCCTCTATGGCGCTCCCATCATTCGTCTACAAGCGGTCATTAGGCGCGGCTAAGTGGTTGCCGCGCCACGTGTCGTGTGTACATCACCTAATGCACGGTATTTTTACCCCACGACACTGAATACAGGAAAGGTCACAAGTTCAGTACTTTATGAACATGAACTTTTAGGGGGTAGGAAATATTGTCACTTATATAAGTTATGTTGTCGATGATGTAGTAAGGTCTAGTTACCTACTCTCTATATTTACTTAAAGCTTTGTGCAGAATGGCGCGACGCGACTCTAACAAAACTATTCCTAAGAAAACTTCACGGTAGAACAATGACCGGTGTCGCTCCTGTTTGCACGAGGCTTTAAATGGATACAGTATACTGAGCAAGAAGTGTTGTTGCTTGGCCTGCTATAAATAACAGCCGTACGGGTTGATCTAACAGGTTAAGCTGTGCTTGCCGGGGTTGGTCCGTGGATGGGTGACTATTTTTACATACCGAGACTCCTCCGTGCCTCGGAAAGCACGTTAAGCCGTTGGCCCCGCTGACATTCGTGGATCTTTGACAGTCGTTACTGGTCCTCAGAAGCCCGAATGTCTAACAACCATCTTACCAAGGGGTATCGTATAACCCATAACGGCTCTAAAGTTGCAATATAGGTTTACGGGGGCAAAAACTCTATCCGGCTAGGTCTCATATCTGGGAAAATTCGTTTTCTATGTATTTTCACCCGAGCAGAGCTCAATCGCTCAAGTTTAGAACAAGATGGCCACCTTAGAATAATGACATGGCAGCATGGAATTAGTAAGTACCTACTATCATGGCAGCATGGAATTAGTAAGCACCTACTATCATGGCAACATGATATTAGTACCTACTATCATGGCAGCATGGAATTAGTAAGTACCAACTATCATGGCAGCATGGAATTAGTATGAACTATCCTGTACTATTAAATGAGCTTTTTCTATTTTAACAAGAGCAGAGCTCGGTCGCCCAGGTACTAGATATTATGGTGGTAATAACAATACCTACCCCAGAATATTGTTATATACATACCTAAGCTCACGTGTTGTTCCCATGGGGGCAGGCAGAAACTACAGAACGCCACCTGCAACGATTCTTACATAGGTACTCCTTTTGCCTCGTTTACGTTCACACATCTGGTCACACATGCACGCCGGCTGCGAGTACCTATACGCACCTGACTTTTCTGAAGAACATCACCAATAAGGTCACTTTATATCAGTATTGTTATACATTGATACTAAATAAAAAATGCATTTCTTAGGTCTGAGCTTTACATGACTGCTGACTCATTTTATTCTGTGAACAGAAACGTCTGGAGAAATAAGCAAAGGAATTTAAAGGTATCAGCGTTTCATTCTGCGTAATATGTGACTCAAATAAGGGACATGTCGATATGACTAGGATTGGCCATCCACGCTGGTTTAGAGCCGGTAGTCTCCGACAGTCTTTAGTATTTAGTTCTTGTTTTGTAGCAAACCGTTTTAGGACATTTTTGGAACTATACTTATATGCAGTTAATACCTGAATAACGATTTAATAAACCTTACTAGACTGATATAATTTTTACTTCATCAATGGTTACGAATGGTTGAGAGCAGTGGGCCCAGTGGTAACGGCCCCAATTTACGAGTATGGACCCTGGCAGGCGCTCTTTTGTGTAAGTAATTTCATCACCCTGCTCTCAAAACGGTGTAGGGAAACATCGTGAGGAAACCGGCTTATCCTAGAACAAAAAAATCGAAGACACGTGACGTCTACCAACCCGCACTGGGCCCGCGTGGTAGATTATAATCTACCACGCGGGCCCAGTGCGCACTCCCTCTCGAAGAGAGGAGGCCTGTGTCCCAGCAGTAGGAACATTACAGGCTGATTATGCTATGCTTACAAAAATTACGCTTCAACGAAACTGTACATTAGTCGTGAATGTATGCTTCAGCAGTCAAATCGGCTGTTGCAGTCCCAAACAAATGACGGATTTACCTATAAATAAATATATTTTTGCAGCCAAATTTTACTTGCCAACCCATAAAAAATGTAAAAGTATCTGGTAGCAGGAGGCCTAATCTAAATCGAGAAATCCGCAGTTTTGGCAGAAGTTACGGGTGATTCCTACTCCCGCTTAAGGACATAAGATTAGTTTGGGGCCTGGCTTAAGAATGAATGACACCACGATTCAAAAGTTGTCCCTACTTCTTTTTTTCGTGTGGTTAGTGACTAACGTGATCTCAGAGTTTCAAAGCCGCCCATGGGTCTCTGACTTGGCTTCATGTGAAGCCAAGTCAGAGTCATTTTTTCATTCACCGTTTTTGAAGCAAGTAATAATTATACAATGAATCCGAAAAGTCAGAGGTGCGTGCCTTGGATTTGAACTCGAGGCCTATGACTTGGCAGTCTGACGGTCACACCACTAGGCGGCTACAAATATAGCCGGATAGGCAGCTTTCCCGACTAGTCGATACATCTCTAATACCTACTTTGACATAATATTACAAATTTTTGTGTTAGCTTGTTAATGTTTCCGTGAATTTGTCAATTCTTTCAACGCAATAAACTATGCAACGGTTTAATTTTTTTTTGAGATTTCTACCGTTTTTTCTTGCATTATTAAAAAAAACTTGTTATATTTTGAATTTTAAGGAGTTCAACTTTATCTAATACTATATAGCTGCGTCCCGCGGTTTCACCCGCATAAGTCTCGATCCCATGGGAATATCGGGATAAATAGTATCCTATGTTCTAATCCGGGTCATTGTTTACCCATGTGCCAAATTTCATCTAAATCCGTTTTGCCGTTTTAGCGTAAATGCGTAACAAACAAACATACAAAACATTTAATCTTTTCTCTTTATTATAATACTAGCTTTCGTCCGCGGCTTCGCCCGCGTGGAGGTTGGACATTTTCGCACGGGAATGTACAACCAGGATAAAATTTTATCTAAATCCGTACAGCCGTTTTTGCGTGATTGAGTAACAGACATCCAAACATACAAACTTTCACATTTATAATATTAATATGTAATAGTAGGATTAGTTTAGAAAAGATGCAACTGAATTAGCAAAACTTATGCATTTGTAACTATGTTTACACTTTTTAAGCCCTATACGACAATCGCTATAATATATTGACCACAGACCACAGATGTCGATAGACTGAGCTCATTTTAAACTACATAATTATATAACTAAGAGTTTAATCAATAGTTAACGCGAGCCCTAACGCTGTGTGTCGCTCAGAATTCTCATTAAAGTTAATACGACATAATAAATACGTTTTCCCTTCCTAGGTGTTAAAGTTTATCGGTGTACACTTTTTTTTGTGCGACTATCGACGGAAGCTAGCGATAAGTTATCGTTTCTAGTGATCGCGGTGCTCTTTATGTGTAAGTAAGTTTTATGCCGCGGCCTCGCTTAGGTTTTAAATACCAACTTGTATATAGAAAAGCATAGCAGCTGCATGCAGCTCACTGCTGTTGGTCGCAAAGCAAGGATCAAGAAGTAGGTAGGTACAATACGACCTACTAACCTATCTATCCGAAGTTCCTCCTTTAAGAGGCTTACAACAGCTAAAGCGCGGTCACTGTCGGACTGCATAGAAATGAAAGAGAAGCGCGATGACACGACGCAGGTAATTTATTGCAAAATATGAAGCAGTTAGCGATTTACAAAAAATCTATTGATTGGACTGGAAAATTAAAACACTATTATGCTAATATGTAGCTTGTAGAATAATCTAACAAAAAATCAGAATGATTGCATGTAAATTAATATGATTATTAATCGTTAAAAGAAATTTTTAGAGGTATCTTCATGATTTTTTTCTATCGTATCAAATTAGTTGTATTATGTTTTCAACACACTATCATACTAGCATATATCCTGAAGAATATCATATATTTTCAGATTTTGTTTACTGCAGTGGATCATATTCTTTTAGGCATTATAAAACTTGCGTTTAGGCACGTTTAGGTCCTGTAGTCCCCTTAAGTACTTACAGTACCGTAGCGCTCACGTCGGATTGGTTCCGGTACTCTAAGTACACCTGACGCTTCCATCTTGGTGGACACGCCGGGCTGGTCTTAAGTAGGTACACTGCTAATGTGCGTAACCCACCCTCATTTCACTCCTCAGCCAGCGATGTACATATAGGGTAAAGAACCGTTAACCTCCACCAAATTGGCAGGGATGATTGGAGGGTGATAGATACGTTTGTTTATATTCAAAGAATGCATCTGATTTTTCTAGAAAAATTACATTAATGCCTTTGGAAATTCATCATTCAGAACTTCTTCATATGCTGGCACATAAAGAGTCACTCAAAGTGAAATTGGATTAAGCTGTTGTTGTACTGCAAGTGGATCAAGCCATAGGTACAGTTAGCTACTAAAAAGGAGTCTGGTAGAGGATTTAGTGTCATGATTTGTATGGGAACCTTGGTCATCTTCAACAGAGGAAGCCGCTTGGCACAGGTGTACCTAGTAGTCATATGAGCTGATTTAGCTCTGTAGCCACGTGGCACAACCCACCGCACTGCAATCTTACGTCAATATCTGCAAAAGTATAGCAATTAGGTCGTATTTGGTATCGTTTACGTCTATTTCAAGGACGAGGAATCCATTTCTGGAACAAAATTTTCACTCGTTCTTAGTAAAAAAAAGATTTCGGCACAAAAATAGAAAAATAAGAAAAAAAAACTTACAAAATTTAGCCTACAATATTAAACGACGAGATTATAAAAAATATATGTGTAAGTAGCCTTGTTTATCTAGAATATAGAAACATAAAGTTTCTTAATAGGTTTAACTTATAAATGTGTCCAAAAAAGTCAATAGCGTCGTGCGGCGGCGGCGGCGCGGGCGCTGCGATAGGAGAAGTGCGTATTTTGGATAGGATTTGGCACTTAATGATTAATAATGACACTGATTAGTATAGGTGTTGCTATAGCTAGATTCTTAAAGAAATATCTAGAGATAATTCATAATATTAAAACAAATATTTTATATAGTCACTAATAATCACAAATCCAGCTTATTTTAAACATGTGAGTTTAAATTAATATTCCCATAATTTCACTTCAAAAGAGTTTTGTTTGTAAAAATAATAACGAAGTAAAGAATAATAGTATAATTACATACAGTACATAAGTTCACCTTTGTACGTATTTTTGTGTTATATGTGTGTACATAAACCGTTAAATAAAAAAAATAAAAAATAAGTGTAATAAAAAAAATCAACATTATTAACAGTTTCCGCTGCAGCCACACAGCTCGGTGCACCTTATTTCTCTTTTCAAACAATTGCACCTTCCTGCGCATTTTTGTTTGCATCTACATCTTATTAATTCCATGCAAGCAGCAGTTGCTGGCGATAGAGTGGTCCACACTGGCTGCCATATGCCATTATTTTTGGCCCAACCCTAGTAGGACACGGCACGTCTTGTAGGTACTGGTTCTAAAAGTTGACCCCATAGTTGACTAACCTCCCTGATAAATCGCTCGCAAAATATCGTTCCGCAGGGCGTCTTTGGTTGGTGGTAAATTCTCCAGCTGACTGTCCTATTTTGTAAATAGTAATTTTCTACACTGGGGTATATATTGCATGTGCACGATATAAAATAAAACAAATGTTAATAACAACTACCTAGGTATCCATTTAACGGTATTAGGAGTTCTAATGACGTTAACACACTCACCTTTAAGATTGTACACCTAGTAGATAATAATAAGAAAATACTGTATTTACCAATAATTGTTTGTAACCTTTAGTTATTTATTTTATGTTGCTTCCTGTAATTTATTTTGTGTGTACAAACGTTGGTAAATCTAAATAAATGAACACACGAACGCAGTGGTTAGCGAAAACATTCGGGATAACAGAACAAAATGTACGAAAAATTTGTCAATGGCAGCGAAACCGCAGCGGTAAGCGTCAGTGTGCTGACGGCGTAAATGCGCGTTTAATTAAATGTAGTACTCACCTGTATCAGCCTGGCTTATCCCCAAATAGATATACATTGTAGGATTCGATTTCAGTCTGACTAAATTTGACCGCGGCGAAAGCAGATCTATGGATTGACGCGACTTCTATGCAATAATTTTGGTTCATAATTTATTATGTAGGTAAAAAGAGCACGTGGCTAGGTCGTAACTTAGTGGGTGCCTGAGAATTGGGACGAATAGGTAACACTGCGCGGTAAGTGTGTACCAGTACTTACAATGCCTCTCATTTTGACTGTTCAACAACATTCATTACGATATTGATGTTGTTGAGCAGACTAATTTTTCAAACGTATGAAGCAATGGATTAGCATTTTCGGAATGTGATTGAAAGTGTGTTTGAAATGTGCATTTGCGACAGTAATTTTTCTTACAATTGATAAAAACTGGCCAAAAACCTCGCTTACATCGCCAATAAAATAAAACAACAAAACATTACGTTTCATGAATTTATTCCGTGCAACAAACATACTTTTCTCATTTTTTATATGAGCATAATGAATGTACTGCTCGACATAAATTTTAATTATAACGTGTTATCGTAGGTACGTAAGTACATCATAAAAACAACAGACGTGCAGTTGTTATTCATATCAGACTTACCAACGTAAAAAAATATTCGTACGTAAAGACCGGCAATGTTATTATGTTAGAAATGTCTAGCCGTCTTCTCACTCCGACACTAAACACAATGATAAAGATATAAAAATGGTGACTACTATAACAGTAGCTGTCGGAAAGAACTGGCTACCCCGTCTATTTCTTTGGGTTTTATGAAACCCAAAGAATATACGGGGTTGCGGAGTTGAATTTAATAGTTGTCTTATATGTAAGACAACTATTGAATTACTAGATTCCGAAGACGACACTGTTACACTGACAAACATCTTTTCCACTCTCTTCAAGTCTTTCGAATTTCTCATATTGGTGGCTTGCACAATTCAAGAATTTCCTGTATAGTCGATTTATCAGTCATGTAAACGTGCTAACCTGAAATTGGTTTTCTAAGTTTTTTTCCTTTTACAATTACGTCAGACATAAAATGTGTAACTTGACGTCATTATATTTTAGGGGATCGAACTGTTTCTCCTTAAAACTTCCTCCTAAAGATATATAATACAAATATAAATAAACTAAATAAAAATATTCACATGTATTACAATCATTCCATCATTATCATCTATAGCAGTCCACTGCTGGACAGGCCTCTCCAATTGCACGTCATTCAGCTCGATTCGGCAACTCTCATCCAGCTGCTACCCGTGCGAAATTCGTCGCTCGACATAGCCTGAGGGCGTCCTACCTTACGTTAGCCGATTCCCGGTCTCCACTCAAGAATACGACGACCCCAACGGTCATCGGTTCTACGGCTAATATGGCCGGCCCACTGCCACTTCAGCGTTGGTTCTCTGCCGGATCACCTCTTCGGTCCCAGAGAGAGACTCCAAGCATAGTTTGCTCTATAGCTCACTGAGTGACCTTGAATTTATGGACCAGCCGTACCGTGAGTGTCCATTCGGCTCCGTAAGTCATAAAAGGTAGGACGCACTGATTGGAGACCTTCGTCTTTAGGATCCATTGCTTTGAGTAAATAAATATTATTATATTATAAAATTGAATTCTGTTTGCCTAGTGAAAATGCAAGAATTAAGTAACTGTACAATTAGATATTCTATCCTTTTGTACTAGAAGGTTCTTGTAGCCTAGCGGCAAACATACCCCATAATCCCTAATTAAATTAAGAATCTGTCATAAATTGTTTACTATATAAATTATGACTCTAAGTTCTCTAATAGAACATGTATAAATGGGGCACCCCCTAAGGCAGGACTCAATAAAAACATGACATAATAAATAGACCACAATACCAATGTATATTAATAAAATTTGTGACATTAATCAAATCAAACTGACGTTTCTTGTGGTAATGCCGACGACACCTGCATCTAACATTTAATTTTTTATATAAACAAAGCGCTTAACGTCACATTAATTAGTTGTATCTTTTGATCGAATACATTAGAAACCCGAACACTCCTGTGTGAAGTAGACTTAGAAGACACGTAAAGGGCATATTATGCATAGGTATACTATTACTTACATAAGGTAGCGTAATCTCTGTGGTTATTACTTTTTCATATCTAGGTGGTCAAGACTTTTTATTCCAGATGTTTATTTTTATCAATTTGACGTTTTATATTTTAAAATGTATGAAATAAAAATATAAAATGTCAAATGACTCGAAAATTGTTGACATTTGCATAGGAGTCAAAAGGGGTCATTTCGTTTTAAATTACCTCTCCTACATCTCCTTAATGGATTGCCGACATATAACCAATACTTACCTAACCCTGTAAATTTATGAAAACTCAATTTTAATTTCGGTAGGTAGTAGGTACCCAGTAAGTTGTTAAATCTATTCAATAATGCGGACTCACAAACCATAACCAGATTGTCACACTATGGCGAATTTTGGACCAATCAAATCGAAATTGGACAAAATCTATAACGCGAATCGACTGCTGATTGAGTTACGGTCGTCTTGTTAAAATATTATTTTATTTATTTCAATTTTATTCTAAATTGTTATTTGTAACTGATTTCCAGCTACAAGTAAATAAGACAGGTATTATTATTTCTATAAACATTGAAGGATTTTCTGAAAACAATTCTACATTCTCCTCTCTGAGCATGACTTTGTAAATAATTGCAATAATGTACAATATTTGATAAAGAACCAATGGTAACAACTGGCAGCAGAGGACACAAGATAATTGCTTTCTCTCGTTGCAAAAATAATATATTTGGACGTGGAAGAAATGGTAAATACCTTGGAAATAATGGTATCGTATTACCCAGTTACTGGCTTGTGGAGGTCAGATAGGCAGTCGCTCCATGTAAAATACTGGTATTCAGTTGCATCCGGTTAGACTAGAAACCGACCCCAACATAGTTGGGAAAAGGCTGGGCAGATTGATGAAGAAAATAGTAAATGGAGCAGCTTGAAATTGTTTGGGCTCTTAACATGAACTGCCAATAAGTTATTGCCATTATAACTTTAAAATATTTTGGGGTAACGCTGATTACTTAACTTTGCACTTTGATTAATCAAACTGCCAAATTCTACAGTTTTCTCAAAGGCTTGCTTTGAGAAAACTTGCATATGCAGCTGGCAAATCGAATGTTTCTAGTAATATATGCATGGCTAGCTAAGAGTTCCAATGTATTACCAATATGGGAGCCGACTGGTCAAAGAGCACCGGAGACTCGGTGTACCTACTTAGGTATCTTCACTCCCGGAGGCTTTTTTCAAGCATTAGATACCTGTGCTGCTTTACAAGGAAACGAATGAATGGAAATCATTAAGTAATAGTTTGAACTGACTCTTTACCAAGAACACTATACCTAATTATTGAACAATGAAGGAAAAAAAATTGAAAGTGCAATGCTTCATTTCACTGATACTAGGAATGTACCAAAGACTTTCATGATAATTTTAACGTTCTGCAACAAAATACATCGTATCAAGTATCCGTAAGGTTACTCGATGCAGAATGAAAGCACTTACCTGCGGTTGTCTGTTACTGACGTAAACAATATGAATTAACAATTCATTATTTCGGCAACCCTACGCCTACAGACTTGTCCAATAACTGCCAAACAGGTGCGAACGCCCTCACGCACCCCCTGTTGGCCCAAAGTGTGTATAGTGTCATTAAATTGCTCCATTTTAAAGATATGTAGAAGTAGCTGAAGCTGTGTAGTTGGATTGTTGCAGTGTTGTGCGGTTTTAAAAGTATTTGCAATAATATTTGTGCAACGTTTATTGATATTGCAGTTTCAGGCTTTTAGTTACAGGCTCGTGGCTAAATAATAACAGCCGCAGGGGTCTATCTTCAAGGTTAAGCAATTCTTGCCGAGATCGGTCCGTGGATGGGTGTCGATCCATTATATACTGTGACCCCTCCGTGTCTTAGAAAGTCGGTGGTTCCGGCTGTCATGTGTAGAACTTTTACAGTCGTGTTAACCAAGTATAACCTGCCTTTTCCCAACTCAGCTTCCAGTCAAACCGGATACTGCTGAAAACCAGTATTTTACTTGGAGCGACTGCCTATTTCTGATCTCCACAACCCAGTAACTGGGTCCTACGATAACTTCTTTTTATTCGGGTCTGTCTGAAAAAGGCATCCACTTTGTAGATAATATAAACTAATATTACCTATAAGGGGAAAATATTTGATTTTTTGTGTGTTTGTTACGCTTTCACGTTAAAACGGCTGATCGGATTTAGATGAAATTATGAAACCGCGGGGCGCAGCTAGTTGTACCTAAATAAATAAAAAAACAATGCAGCGTCGAGCTAAACCGTTCTGAGTTTCTGCATCAGTTCGTCTTTCCGTCTTTCCATGTTGATGTTGTAGGTCACTCTAGCTGATTCTACATTTTGCAGGTCACTTTTAGTTTGAAAATCGTATATGTTCAGCTCGGATATCAACTTTTAGGGGAAAATTATCTCCTAAATGTTTTATTTCTCATTTTCTGCGGGTTTTGTTCGAGACATTGTTTTGAAATCTGAGATCTGTGAAACGGGAGGATCGTATTAATATTATTAACATTTGTAAAGACGTAGATAGGGTAGCTACAACCTGAAAGACAATTTAAGCGTTGATAGTTTTTCTTTTGTATAAACATTTCCAGCACACTTAGCAAATACATATTTAATATCGTTGTTATCATTTATCGTTTCTGATGCAATAGATGGAAGGTGGCTTTTTTTGTTTTTTGTTTTTCTGTATTTATTGATGAGATTGAAGCAGTATACGTAGGTAGACTTGTAGGTAAACCTAATGCTGTTATTTCCTGAATAGGAAACCCTTACAAGTAAAGATGGAATTGTTATATCCAGGGTGTTTGGCAGAACGTTGAACATACGAAAATGGTGGATAGGTGGGGTCATCTGCTACTTACTCAGCCCTAATTTATTTGGCTCTGGCCCCCTGGATATGTAAAAAAAAATTGTGTAATTTTTTATTAAAAATGGGTAAAACAAGCATTTTACCCATTTTTAATAAAAAATTACACTGTAAAGTTAAGGAAGTGGTGAAACTAGAAGAAAACAAAAAAATTTTTTTTACATATCCAGGGGGCCAGAGCCAAATAAATTAGGGCTGAGTAAGTAGCAGATGACCCCACCTATCCACCATTTTCGTATGTTCAACGTTCTGCCAAACACCCTGTATAAAAATTTGTGGACCGTAACTCGCACGTGCTAGGTATTATCATGGATGTTGTTGTAAGGCCAATAAAAGATGGATATCTTTATAGATAGGTATTTACTTTCATCATCCATTTCCATCGAAAATATTATCAAAATGTCCAGACATAATTTTAGCCGTTGGTAAACCTACAAAAAACAAAGACTTATTGAATCGAAATCGAGAACCGAACTTCCGCACTCAGCAGTCAACATAACATAAAATACCTATCTATAGAGGCATCTATAGGCACTTTTACCCGTAGTACAAATGGTCGCCCGCAGGCCCGAGCGCCCGTCCCGAGCACGCGACTCCCCCTCATGGGCACTCACCCTTAAGCCCGCAATAAATCTCGTAAAATTTTATACCATTTTGATAAGATTAGTCAAAAATACATAGAAATAATTCCACAGTGTTTACGAGTACCGTAATTTTTTATGTGTTTTTAGATAACTGACTTGTTATAAAATGTAAGAAGTGGAATGCGTGGCTGTAAAGATAGGTTTCACTTGTAGACAATTCAAAACAGTACGCAAGGCCGTTGTCAAGGATTCGTGAAGGGTCGCCCTTTTAAATTCTCTAAATCGTTTGATTCGTAAATGCCAGCATAAGCGGTTGATACCTAGGTACATAGGTAGGTACTTAACCGTTTCTTCTAATTAATTGGCATTTGCTCTGGGTACTTAATAAATGACATAAATACCAGTTTCAGTCATTTTGGTCTTTTGTCAATGCGTAATTCGCAGCAAAGCATCAAATACTTCGTAAAATAATAATATAAGTAGGTACCAAATATTTAAAATAAAAAAAACGATCTTGACTAAATATGTTATTGTTATCAACAAGCTAATGACACTGTGAACAAAACCTTATTATGCAACACTGCCTTACTGTTTAAACCGGCGATATGAAGTCAGTTTCGCCCTCTATCGGATTGAAAGGTAAATCGTAATAGGTTCGGAGTCAAACTCGCAACAGAGAGAATTTGATGCCAGCAGCTACATTTAAACAAACTGCAAGCGTTTTGAGTAGTTTTGGATTCGTTACAGCAGGTAGCTATTTTTTATTTAGCAGTTGTGACTCATAATGGTGGCTGAAATTGTGAATATGAAGGAAAAAGGTTATCAATTTAAAATCGTTAAGTTTTTTCTGTATTAAGAAATATAATTTTTAATAGAAAAATAGCTAACAGTAACTCACGTAGAGTTTCCTTTACGCCATCCCAAAAAATAAAGCAGTTTTGGCAGTAAATATATTTTAATATATTAAAATGATTACACTGATCATATTTCAATTAAGTACGTGTAGGTATGAAGGTAATTAATGATGAGCGTATTATTATATTAATTTATAAACCAAGTATGCAACAAATAAAAATCAACGGTTCATCCACTACAATATTTAATCCGTCGATCATTCTCTATCACCTTGCTAAAGTTCTAAATTGTTCAAATAAATCGTTTCACTAATAAAAGAGTGACACAAGTCTATATTAAGTAATTATCCAATATCAAAAACATTTTTTCTATGAACGAGCCTAAATACCGCGTCTCGAAGGCTCCCGTGCTTTAAATAATCGATCGTCCACCGCAAACCGTAGCTGTATTTACAGTAACTTAATGTGTAACGCTTTATTCAA
The DNA here is from genome assembly GCA_914767755.1 of Agrochola circellaris. Classification (NCBI taxonomy): domain Eukaryota; kingdom Metazoa; phylum Arthropoda; class Insecta; order Lepidoptera; family Noctuidae; genus Agrochola; species Agrochola circellaris. Next base: position 5,883,424 of record OU611840.1, read on the forward strand.
TAACTTACTTAAACTTTTAAGACGCAACGAGATGCAATGTCCCGTATTCGTGAAAAAACTAAGCTCAAAATACGAAATCTAATCGTATAAGATATGTCACTTTCAAACTGTGGGCAACGCAAAATATCGAGCAGGACTCCCGAACACTTATTGCTTCATCCCACTCACACCTTCGCGATTAATCTAAAAATGAAAGAGACGCAAATACAGAACCAAAGTTTGGAATTCAAATCACATTCGGAGCGTGCGCACGTGTCATTGGTTGGTTAGTATGCAGAGGCGTGGCAACGTCGCACAGCGCCCCTCAGATGTCCGCCGCCCGACAGTCGCGCGTTACATGTACGAACAGTTGAATGCTTGCGCGTTCGCTGTCAGCGTACCTTTCGCGACGTTGCCAGTTCGCCGCGAAATAGGAGGTAAATTTGAAATTGAATTGATTTTGACGTATGATGTGGTAATGTTTGAACAAGTGGACTGTCTTATAAAAGTTTTCTCGTCTGATACTTTGAGGTTAAGTTAAAAGTCTTGAGGTTGTATTTAACATGAAACTTTACCGCTAATTAAAAAAAATACGTTTATGGGAAATCCATAACAAGTACTACCTACGAAATAGGAGATTAAAAAAATAAGAAAAAAACATTTTGTGTGCAATTTTTTTGCGGTTTTGCCATTTTATTTTAATAGTTCTGTAACGTTTGAAGTGTTCACATTATGAGCCGAAAAATAGAAGGTCCACCACACACAGGAGAAATATGACAAGCTGACACAATAACCTTATTTAAACAAATCATTTCTTATATTTATAAGTTTTTTATATTATGCTTTTAATTATTTATAATCTTAAATATTTTTCTTTTGTTATTATCGTACTTTTTATGGTAATACAAACTAGGATTGTTTTTTTTTCGATTCTTAGTTTTAAAATTATTGGTCCTTAGTTCCTCAGACATAACACAGACACGGTAAGTTTCTTTCTAGGAAAAAGCCGTAGGTATGTCAGTGCACAGACTAAACATCTATGAAATAGGTGCCGATATCCGGTATAAAGGTACAGATTTATTTTATCAACACACTTTTACTTTAAAACTTTAGTATTTCAAGTATACTTTTGCTTAGAATTATTTCTTTATTTGTCGTAAGTAACTAAGCAAGAATTTTGCAGTCTCTGTAAGATATTACTGCAGAATTCTCTCAAAAATGTGCAAAACAATTTAGAGAGTTTTATGTTCATCCTTTATTAGGGAAAATATAGGTTGAATTTTCCAAGTGATTTGGCCATCCGATTTTTCTAGTGTGCGTACACTTCAAAAATTCATCCTTTATAATTTAATAATGGCAAAGTTTTTCCTTTTCAGTATATCTGGCTTCAACAGCCTGCAGCCATTCGGGTTTGTTAGGTTAAAAACTTGAGGATAAAATAACAGAAATACCTACGCTTCAGTTAATACAGTATGTTCATAATTAGGTACATATGCGACTGCATATATGTACCTAGTTCAAAAACTCACAAACGCGACTGCATTTTCGAGTTCACCCATACACACACGCACCTGTACCTATCTATTTGATAGAAATATATTTTGAACCTATTTCTGAAGGATTAGTTTAAACGAATTTCGGATATTTTCTCGTTCTTTTTTATTCAGATTAACAAACCCAGAACTGAATGGGACTTGCGAATTAAAATTCATAATTAAATGTGTTCTATGGTCACACATATTTTTTTATTGAATGCTTAACATAAACATAACATTACGCCTGTTTTCCCTGAAGGGATAGGCAGAGGTCTTTCGAGGTACACCGACATTTTTCAGTAACTGAAAAAGAAAAATACATTTAAAAAAATGTACATCAGGTAGATTATTAAAAAATATTGGACACACGACGTATTTTTTCTTTTTTTACGTAATCAAAAGATTAAGGCAATTAGTAGGCAATACGTTAAAATGTGGCATGACGTCACTCCCTGGTAGATTTTATACTGACTTGTGACGTAGCGAGCGGGTCTCCCCAACTTTATTAATGCGTCTTATCATAACTATTTTTTATTAATATGATAAAGCAAAAAATACGTGTCTAATATTTTTTTATTATCTGACTGACAGACCAAATAGTTTTTTCCCCAGGCAACATCCCTATTGAATACATATTTGTTCTACTATTACAACTTTATATCTCTGAAATAGACAATACTGATTCAATAGACGTTTAGCAATTTAATAATAGAAATTTGTTATTGTTTATACAAGATTGTTTTCCTTCGAGCTCAGAATAAAACAAGAGCTGTCCAGAGACAATAAACTTGACCTACAGAGAATCATACAATAATAAAAGTCTCAGGGCTGAAACCTGAATATTTTGACGCTTGTTCTTCTATTTAGAAAATAATATTAGGTAGGTACTGTTTTTCAGTCTAACAAAGATAATATGATATCCATGAAGAATCTCTTTCGATTTCATAATTCTATTATTATTGTTTACCTATTACATTTAAATACATATAAATTACATTTTTAAATATTTTTAGAAAAAACGTAAAAAAATAACTAAATTTAATAACAATTTACAAACTTTAATAAAAAAATAAAAAATTGTAGCCCACCGGTATAAGTCCAAGCTACCCGTGGTCAGCGCTCCTTAGAGAGAAACCTCCTTACTATACGCGCCTTGTCCTGAAGTACCGCTTTCTGGAGCAAGCCCTTGATCCAGCTGCCTAACGAGAGCCTCCTCAGATGTTGGTCGAGGCTCTTGGCTATTACTAGTCACGATTATATCATTATTAGTCACGACTATCGCCACAAATCTAACAGCTGTGTCCACATCTCACATGCCAGGTATTATCTTTGTTACGGACTTCCGTTTTTTTGTTTGTTTTGTATCTATCATTATGAAAGTGTGCAATATTTAGGTACAAATGAATAAAATTATAACTTGAGACGATTTTTAACGGTTGGAAATTACCCCGAATAAATCTTAAGGAAAGAGAGGTATTCAAAAAAAAATAAGTAACTGTTTTTGCTCACAGTTAAGCTTACGTCATGAAAAACTTCTTAAAAAAATATTTGTAGCTGGGAAAACCTTTAAAGGTATTGTTAGATTAAGATACAACAATCTGCTCCTCTTGGGGCAGATTGTTGTACTAGAGATATCTTGACTCTCAGCTTCAGGCACTGAAGAAGACTTCAGTGCCTGAGGCTGAGAGTCCGATCTATGAAGGCGAGCTTCCACGTGATCAGGACCTTAGTTTGAGGAGTCGTTCCACCATCTCATTTCCACAGCAATAAAGTGTTTTTCTCAACATTCTTAGAATGTGTATTGTTAACAAAAACGGTGGCACACTATTTCAAAGAACATTATAATGATGGCAAAGATTTTTCTATGTAGAAAACTCAAAATGTTTTTTTTTTCTTATGAATTGTAGTTGTAACGTAAAATACCTATGCGAATACCTTTTAACATATTTATTTTCTATGAAGCCGTCAAATACTTGATCAGTTCTTGGCCCTTTAGGGTCCGCGATAACCTTCCTCAAGAATTGGATTAACCATTGCAATTTTTTTTTTTAAATCTGACTGCTAGGTCCGGAGGCTATCCGCTACATACAAACTAACAAACAAACAAATTTTACTTCTTTTTAATATAAGTATGGAAAAGAAAACTGGTGTATTGTGCCTATCTTGTTCTTCTATCTGAACAGACAGCAGTACTGCTGGGGAGTTGGTTTCGTCACTCTTCTTCCCAGCTAAAGCACCAGGAAGTGGTGAAGGGTGGGCGTTTTGTGGGACAGTCTAATGTAATTTTGACGTTCAATAAAAACTGATTCTCAGCCTAGCTTGAATAAATAAATTACTTTTGATTTTATGAAAAGCTTTAAGACCGTAATGTAATATCCCTACGGTTTAGCTACTTTTCAGATGATGCTGCATCTCTTTCTGTTTACTCGAATGCGACAAAAACAATTATAAAATAAATAATGCCTACCTAAGTAATATATTTTAGGTAAAACTTTGGTTATATTCCTTTACAATAATCACCGTTTGGTGGTTCTTTATTGGATTGGGAACGTACCTATATTGATTACGAGAATGTACCTGAAGGGTTGAGGAACTTAGACTTTATTTTAAATAGCTGAATGAGACTGATCTAAATGTGCGTGCTGAAATTGATGAATACAATTTTTTGTGAGATTTCATCATGTTTTTTTAATATATTTATTAGACCCAAATCCAATCAGGAATTTTTCAGGTGAATCCGCAGTTGTAGCCCACGAAATTCAAATCTTTTTATGTTTTTTGCAATTTGCGTGTCAGTGTCCGTTTGTATCTTGGAACGGAATTATAATCATTAGAATCATTAATACATCTCTCTAAGATAGATTTGTTCCATAAGAAAAAATCTCTGGAAAAGTTCATTAGAACAAATCTAACTTAGAAAGATGTATTAATGATTATAACTTTGCAAATACTTATCTGATATACTTAGTCGCGAATCCACTGACCTAAAAACCACTAAGAAAATTTCAAATTCGCCGGCTACAATTACTGCGGATCCCCCTTAAAGTATTTTCTCTCGTTATATCCACCACGTCCACTTCGGCCCCACGATGGCCCACGATGGCACACGCTGGCCCACGCTAGTCACACCTCATAGAACATCACCCTATTCATCGACAATAGACTCATCTGACCATTAAGTCATTCATCAATGGACAACCACCATCGAACATTCTATGAGCTAATTTGACGGAAATACATATGTTATGGTTGTAAAGAGAGGGGTTGGGGAAAACTTAGATATAGAGTAATCTAACTTTCATTTTACCGTCTTGAAAATATCTGTATTTTAAATACCTTAGATCTTAGTCCTTCGAGACGAATGAATTTTTATTTTATTTCATATTTTATTTTATACACACTATAAATATGTTCTTTTTTACCTCTTAATGATTATTGCTTAGTTACGGGTCGTCAGATTATTTTATTTCACAAAAACCTACTTGGGCACTTATGAAACGTCAGTAGCTAGGTGCACGGTTCCAATTGGTCGTTTCCTATGGAGAAGAGCCGGCAAGAAACTCCACGGTTACTCTCTTAAAAGCAATTGGCTTTCACAATATTTTCAAATAAAAGATATGGGAGGACAGTGTTACAGGTCTATCAAAAAGTACCAGGTACTTACTTAACAAAATAGAAGATGGTCGAAAGTCTGACAACCAGTCTTACCAAAGGGTATCGACACTGGGTTGTGGAGGTCAGATAGAGAGTCGTTATGTAAAATATTGGTATTGAGCCGGTTAAACTGGAAACAGACCCCATAGTTGCGAAAAGGCTACAAAGATGGATTGATTAATTATCCCTCATGACAGAAGACAATAATAAGAAAACACAAACAAATTAAAAATAAAACCATAACAATTTTTGTTTAAAAAAGGGTTAAATACATATTTAGTCATCCCACAGTCCTTTTATTTTGAATACCTTCGCCATACTAATATTTGATATTTTTTATATCCAATATTCGGAACTTTGTAAACCCGAAGTTCTTTAGTTCAGTTTTTTTAATAGAAAATATTTATTTTAGAATTATACCTACCAACTGACTGATCCTTCAGGAATAAAATGATAATAAATTACACAATTAAAATAAAATGCTAGCCATGCCATGCTTACCAAAATGCCAACCGACCTTCGTACACACGGCTATCTCGCATTGTATAAGATTTCCGTACAATGCGAGGTCAGCTTATACTGGAAATTTATAGCTTGATGTGTAGCCGTGTGTACACAAACAATATCCATTGCAAAAATTACTTATAAGCAACATTACAAGCTAAAATGGACTATAAAAATTACAGTAAATCTTAATTGCTTGCTAAGCGTGAGTTCGAGCGTCAGTCAGTCTTTACAGATAGTCATTTAGTATGTCTGTTATGCATGGTATCAACGGTATAAATGGACTTGTTCACTAAAGATTGTCGCGTAAAGTCACGTTCTCCGTCGTAATTAGCAGTTACATGAGGTAAGTTTCTCGCCTAGGCCATTATTGGAAGGAGATAAAATGGTTGACTCGTATTACATGTATGTGCGGTACCTATTCGCATGTCAAAGTTCAGAATTGATCGAATCTTTCAAAACAGACAGTGTCATTGTAAACCGAAAATCGTATTTCGACTTGTCAAATGACATTTCGAGAAAAACACCTGGTGAATTCGAACTTGAACAAAACTAAATACGATTATAAAGTGCCTTACGTCGTAATCGTATTTGAGTTTTGTTTCTCGCTTGTGTTAAAATACTTCAATACGGTAATCGCTTGGCGAGTCTAGATTACTAGTTTCGTACGAGCATTCTCGCCCGACGACGCGACGGTCGAGAAACTCTACTCATATAAATACGCCTGAATTGAAGGATGCAGCTAATATTAATAGTGTTTGTTGTTCACACACGCGTACGGACAAACGTCGATTTATTAACCGGCCGAATTAATTGTTCACACAATTGCTCACGTATGCTAAAAGGGACGCTTTTGTTTTTCAATTTTTACTAATTGGCACACGTTTGAGTTGTTAAAATGGTAATTTGACCTTTTAACGGAACTCTTTGATGTTTTTCTGACATCTCGTTACTAGTTAAGGTACTCATGTCCAGTATTTTTGGAACGGAGTTCTATAATGCACATTATACTCACTCTGAACGAATGAGAGCTAGACCGAAAAAAGTGTAAAGTAATGTATTCTATATAAACTGCACTATAATTTGGAAGATTTCGGGTTTACCTACACTTCAGTCTAGCTAGCACAAAATTATATTCTTTAAAATATTATTGTGTTTTGTAAATGAGTGCCTGGGCGACCGAGCTCTGCTCTGGTGAACAAAGAGAATGCTTATATATATAATAGTATGACGCCTATACTATTAAATGAGCATTCTCTATTTTCACCAGAGCTGATATATATTAATTCCATGCTGCCATGACATTATTCTAAGGTAGCCATCTTGTTCTAAGCTTTGGGCCACCGAGCTCTGCTCGGGTGAAAATACGGATAAAACGAATTTTCCTAGATATGAGACCCCGTAAACCCCTATATTGCGACTTTCATCTAAATCGTTAGAGCCGTTTTCGAGAACGTGATTACAAATATATCCAAAATTGCTCATTTAATAGTATAGGATAAGTATGACTTTGACTTTAGCTTAGTCAGATTCCTAATGTATTTTTGCCCGTTACAATAAGGTCACGCATATCATATTCATTATTCAGGATGTATTTTCACCAACTCGCCTGTCGTTCTGAATCTATTTGGAGATATTAATTTTTATTTGTAACTGAAGTTATTTATGCTTTTACAAAGTAAAAGTTTGTACGAACATTTATTTAAATGTGCTGGATAAAATCTTTCTTTTAAACTCATCTCAGTGTAACATTTTGACCGTCACGTCGTTGCAACGTAACAAATATGTCGTGACGGTAAAAATGTTACACTCTTTTCTGTCAGTGTGCAAGCAAAACTGAAAGGAACTCCGTTCCAACAGGGTGTCCCATGCACGACACCTCTCGACTGTTTTTGGGTACCTTTTGCTCTTAACTTAACGCTGTTTACTCCTTAAATGTCAGTATTTATCAATTAGATATTAGCTATTACAAAAGCTCATAATATTCTAAATCAATAGATGGCAAGCCCAGAGCTGTAATTAACCGCAAAACCGGTATTAAATAGACAGCGCACATTTCCATAATACACGGCATCGTTTGTTTCCGAGTAGCTAAACCTGGGGTTAATCTGCACACACAATATCGAGGCATGTATCGAGGTATGCAAACGTATGTATTTGAAGGATCAGAATCTGGTATTAAAATCATCTACATTTGAGAAGTGAACATTTGTAATTCTTTCTTCTTTTCTTCTCATAGCTACACGAACTAAGCCTTCCTATGTTCCCACTACGGGGAGTAAGCAGGACTATTCTCTGTGACAAGCAGAGCAATGGGCCGTAAATGCCGTAATCTACTAATCTATCAGTGATAGTAGGTGGATGTCACGATGTCTTCAAACTTTTGGTTCTAGAAAATGCCGGTTTACTCTCAATGTTTTCCATTTTAGGAGCAGTGGTAAAGCTCATGGGGTGGTAACAATATTATGGGTTCCATTAGAAAAGTTCCTATGTAGTTAAAATGCTTTTGATTAACAAAGAATTTTTCTTCAGCAATTGAATTCAAATTCTACTAACAAGATGAGTTTAAAAGAGAGAATTTATCCAGCACATTGAAATAATAGTTCCTACAAACTTTTACGTTCTAAAAGTATAAATTACTTCAGTTAAAAATAAAAATTAATTTCGCCAAATAGATTCAGAACGACAGACAGTTGGTGAAAATACATCCTGAATTACTTTTATTTATACACTTCTGGTACTCCAAATAAAAACATACACTTAAGTACATAATTATTATATTTATAGATTGCACCGTCTGCAGAACAACAAATAAGTAGCAGACTGATATTTAATGCGAAAATTTTCGAGTTAATTTCCATAAAAAACCTCAAATGTTTGTATAAAACCAACTTACTGCGGTTTTGACGCCGCGCCCGATATAATTGCAGGTTAGTGTAGCTTTGAGAGAAAATACAATTACTGTTGCTAACTTCCCAGTTACTGCCAGGTAGGTATTTCGAGATGAAGTGCAACTGTAATTATAAAATTTTATTACATATAAATCGTAGGCTACAATGATTTTACGACACAATGTTTTGACGTATCGTGAGAGATCGATTATGATATTACGAGTATATTAAGAAAATGTCTATACATACGGTGTTTATCCCTCAATTAATAGGGATTGTTACTTGCAGTAGGTAATGTATTATTGAAAGCGTTGTTTTTTGTCGTCGCTTGAGTTTTCTGAACGAGCCTCTCTTTATTCTTTGCTCGTTTCGGCTCTTATCGTCATCGTCGAGGATTTTTCGTGTGGTCGAAAAATCGTCTGTCGTTTTTTGATCATACAATTTTTTGAGGACCACACTTCTAGATTTTATTCAGGGTTTGTTAAAGTCAGTCTTTCATCATTTTTATTGAGTGATAAAAACAAAAACGATTTCTTAATTAAAGCCTTTTCGACAAAAAAGTTAACGATATCGCAGCAAGTCATTATTATTTTCAGTTATTTTATTTCATGTAGCATAGTAAATACAAAAACCTATATAAAGCAAAATATTCACCGCGAGCGTCTAGTCTGCAAATTGAATACAAGACCTCCCCAGGGATATCTTGGTAACAAATACGGGGTGTATTCGGGGAGTGCCGAGAGTGCCGCCCAAACTGAGGAGGGCGGATTTTTCAAAACCCCTCATTCGCGCGAAAACTATTGAAGTTACCGAACGTGTTACGTACCCTTTCGGCGAGGGTCGAGGTCGGGATTTAAAATTCAAAATTCATAATTCGAATTTTTGAATTCGAAATTCGCTAGGAAAGTATTATTATTGTGTGGATTGTAGCAATGTTTAAAAAAATGAATTATCTTAATTGATTGATGAGTACTTTGTGTAGTATCCGTAAGGTGTATTGTTTACTTCAGTTTGTTTATCAGTAAGTACTTGTTTGTTTATTTGTTTCTGGTGTCCATATTATTTACGTTACGGTGTAGTGATTCATGAATTGTAGACGCGCTTTAACGTTCTAGGGGTGTTCTGGTTGCGAATTGTAATGGATTTGTTGGGTGTTTGTTTTTCTGTATCTTACAATAGATATATCATGCTGTTAGGTTTATTGTGCCTGATTAGAATGAAATGAAAACGAAAACCGTAGGAAAATGTTGTAATTTCTGGTGCTGTCGATAGATGTTCCATCATTATAGGCACCTTAATGCTTATGTAAAATGATAATACATTCGAGAATCGATATTTTTATAAGGCTCATGTAGGCACCTACATATAATGTAATAAAAAAAGTGGTACTAAAACGATCTAAAACAGTATGAAGTGATCATAACCGAAGGGCTTCTCAAAAAACAACTATAAAAATATAATACAGACAACGATTTGGTAAACATAGAAACAGCAAGTAGCTTTTACAGCACAAGGGCTTTAAAAAAAACAAACTATTAAATTTTATCACTGGCAATGATATGGTAAACGTCCCTAGGTATGTTCACCTTGATAACGATTTCAAAAGCAGTGCGTAGCCTAGCTGTTAAGTGTTAACATAACAATTGTGTATTCCAACAAACGTTTATCGTTTTATTAAATACTAGCTTCTGCCCGCGACTTTGTCAGCGTGATATTTCTTGTTCCCCTTGTAGGCGACGTATCACGGCGTCATGTCCCGGCGACACGTCGCGGCGTCATGTCGCTGCAGTCATGATTCCGAACCCGACCGCAGACGGCAGCAGCCCGTATTCCAATCGATAGATAGAAGATAGAAAAACGTGTTATCGCTCGAGCGTTGGCGGCACTACTGGTCTGCGGTCGGGCTGCACGTGTCGCCTGTCACTCGCCCGTAGCTGCCAACGACGTGTCCCTATATACGGAAGGTATTTCATAGAAACCACTCGTGTCACGGCGACACGTCGCCTGCAGTTGCCGCTTGCGGTCGGGTACGGAGTGGTACCTTTAGCGTTATTTCTGACTTTTTCTATTTTTGCTCCGCTCCTAAGGATCGTAACGTGAAGTTAAAAAACCAATAAACTTCATCAAGAATTGGCCTATCAAACGCGAAAAGAATTTCTCAAATCCGAGTAGTGGTTCCAGAGATTAACGCGTTCAAACTAACAAACAAACTGATCCGGTTTTTATTATTAGTATATGTAGTATAGATTATAGGTACATTAAAGCTCAAAAGTCTGAAAACCAGTCTTACCAAGGGGTATTACCTAGAGACTGGGTTGTGATGGTCAGGCGGTCGGTCGTCTGCGTCAGACAGCATCTTTCTGACATTAATGCAGAAATGAACATTTTTGGCGCAGCACGCACTATTGTTGTTAGTAATAAATATTGTCGCCTCCAGGTGCAGTGTCTACAGATCGGACACATTTATAAAATTCTGAGGGAGTAACAACAGCATCCAGTTCAGAACATCATTTTCAATTTTTATTTTGTTATTTGTTTCACGAACTGTGTGCGAATAAATTTTATTCTTTCTTTCTAAAATATTGGTACCTATTCAAATGCTGGATGCAGAATAGGTCAGACTGGAAGCCGACCCCATCGTAGTTGTGAAAAGGCTAGGATAATAGACTATACATTATAATAATAGATAATCTATTTGTGTACTTTGAAAACAGGTGTACTTAGTTACTCTCAGCGAGCACAACTAGTTTTTACTGACAATATAATAATAAATTAGTCCTTTGAATGTTTTCAATGTGAACATTGAATTTTACTGACACTATTAATATTTTTGTCTGTTTTAGAAAGATATTCTATTTTTAAAAGATGTTAAACATGGATTGTACCTAACGTGCTAAATCGTAGTATTCTTTTTTTGAACAGTATGTAAATCCATCTCGTAACAATTAGGTACCTACCTATATACCTACTTATGTAGTAAGTATTTAGTTACCTGACTTTTTAAAAGACTTGTATTATTTAATTTAACTTTTAAAGTATCAATAAAGTATCAATATAAAATAAGAAATGTTAAAGAATTAACACGGAGCGCCTGTTAATAAAGATGGAGCAATTACTTTTTATGTCTCATTTTTTAACCACTAAGTGCCCTTTCACGCATGGTGGATTTTACGATTTTATATATAAATATTTCGTTTGTGGATTGTGGGTAGTCTAGTTAGTTATGCAGCAGGCTATTGAAATTTATACTAATCACAGTATAATAAAGCAACAGTATTATATCTTGGCAGTGACCTTGAAATAATTAATTAATTACCTACGGCCGTTCGGTAACCTTCCGCGTCCGTGCGTACCCAATACTGTTATACACTGAGATTTCGAAGCGCGTCGTTTCAGCCGTTTTCTACGAAGAAATAATACTGTTTCTTATTTATGCTGTGCCGGAGCGATGCGGTATCATCAACATACCTAGCAAGCCTGAATAGTGAATAGTGATAAATACATTATTATTACTCAATGTAATAAAACATTATGACACTAAAATGAGAATGAAGATTAATTTAACTTTTAATTTTTCAACATGTTTTCTCCTGTTGTATGTTATAAAAGGCTCAATTAAATATTCGAAAGTTAATTATGTAATAATTATAACAAAATAATAAAATTATGATAATATTTAGACAAAATAATATAATTATGTTATTATTTAATATTACCTTTTAGGCTTAGGTAGATGATTGCGTTTGGAACCAGAAAAATACCTTGCTTAAGGAATTGCGAAAATCTGGTATAAATAATTTTACAGGGGTCCGAATATTCATGAAGGAGGCAGAGAGGTTCTCCTATTATAGCTGACATTTCAGTACATCTCCCGTGGTCACATAATATTATTACAGGCTAGTCAAAAAAAAAAAACGATAAAATCATTGAACTTTTAATGAGCCTCTGGACACAATAATTACTCTTTTCTAACAATCATTAACGATAAAAGTACCAAGTTAGATTAATTTAACGATTTCAGCTATACCGTTACTGATTATTTTTACTGCTCTCGCCTTTCCGTGTTGAAATTATTGTCGTTTAAGAATGTAAAAATATTGCTTTATCGGTTGGTGCCAGTGCGTAGATAACCTTATCTACGACAATTTTACTATTAAAAGTTTCAGAAATTATCGGGAAAATTATACCCAGATACGTAACATAACAAGCTTTGACAATGAGACACAACTAATTATCTCGTATACACCGTATCCGTACCGTATCGTATACACAATAGGGTCCTAATAATAACGACTGCAGTTCCTCTACATATATTAATAGTGGCCTCTTTATTAAAAATTTAATAAGATGAAAACAAAATTAAATCTAGGGAAAATTATAGGCAAAAAAAAACAATCCTAATTATTGAAACACGTCTTGAAATAACACTGCCTTTCATTTTAAATTACAAAATATATTTTACGGCGTTTTTCTAGTTGATCTGACTATATTGGCAATATTTTTTTTATATTGTCAAAATGAAAGGAATTGTCATTTTATAGAACCCATAGGTACAGGTTTTTCGGTACCCTTAGAAAACTTTGCTTGCCTGTGAGACTGTTCTGCCAATTTTGTGTATGTTACTGCTTTGACAATTTTAGGCATGCTACTCTTCTGACAACTTTACAAATAAGACTTTTCTGACAGCTTTGCCCATGTGATTGTTCTGACAACTATGCCTATGAGTCTGTTCTGTAAAACTTTGTCCATGAGACTGTTCTGACAATTTTGCCCATGGAACTGTTTTCATAACTTTGCTTATGAGGCTGTTCTGACAACTTTGTCCATGAGACGGTTCTTATAAATTTGTCCATGAGGCTGTTCTGACAACTTTACTTATTGTTCTGACAACTTTGCCCATGACACTGTTTTGTTGCGTTTTAGCGCAAGATACCTTCTAATAGATATTTTTTTCGCAGACTTCTCGATATAGCCATGGTACCAATAGCTATACGTACGTAAGGCTAAGTTTTATTTGCATCAATTAAGGCTGACCGCCTAGCCGATAGCTGATTTTATTGTTGTAGAACAAATTAAACGGTTCGCTAATTGCATAGACTTGCTTGACTAATTGATAGTTTGTTCAGTTTGTCGGCAGTATTTTACGAGTACCTACGTTTGATTAGAAAGCTCTAGTTTAGGTTTATGTGTCGCCGATATTAACTGGAATTGATAATGTATTTGAGATGTAAATTGTACGTATATTTTTTTTTTTACACTTTTTACAACATAAATCTTTTAATTAAATGTCGATACCTCCCTAATATGCATATAATGCTATAGGTAGGTACCTATTTCCGGCTGTTATTGAAAACAGATTAAAATAAGTGAAAAACGCCAATATCTAAATTAAAAAAAAAACCTAAATTAAAAAAAATAAAACAGCCATGTGCGTGTCAGACCACGCACAATGGAGGGTTGCGTAGTTGGGATGAATTTATTCAAAGAACAAACTTAATATTTTAGTTGAAAAACATGTTCTCCCATACGCTCCAACTGCAAATATGATTGGTTATTGAAATGAAGAGGACAAAAATACAAGTTAAGGACGTGTCGTTCGATATAAGTCGTATGACGTTGTCAGTCTTGTTTACCTCGTTCTGGAACGATCACTAAGAATATTGTTTTGGTGGTGTAGGTATAGGCGATTTGGAACAAATTTTTTATTTCGTTTTTAATTTTTTTGTTATTTTTAAATAATTTGCTTACTACATAGGTATATGTTTTGTACCTATACGGTGGATAAAATGTGATGAACAATGGTTGTAGACCATACAATGGTTCCTTTTCCACATACGTCTTTTTGGGACGAACTTGGGGCTTAAAACGGCCGCTTTAGAAGAATCTTAGTATGATAATATTATGAATACGAGTATATATGACAAACTGTCACAAACTGACAACTCATAATATTATCTGCGTTCAATTCATATTACGCAATTCAACTGCTTGACCATTTTTATATTATAATTAAATAATATTTAAACTGTAAAAATAAAAAATAAAAATCTCATTTGATTAACAAAAAAATTTAAAACTGTAAATAAAAATTATCCGGTAAAATTACGGTCTTAATTTTTTTATATGATGCTTTTTTGATATGAATTGAATTGAATATGATTCAGCTAAAATATGTGTCACCATAGAGGAATTCAGGAAATTAATTGCTTTTAGAGGAATTGCTTAATGTGGCCGTTTTAGGCCCGCAGTTACCTACCAATTTTTTTGTACGTCTGACTAACTATTGATAAAATAATGACGACAACATAATATTGTTTGGTATTTCAGCGCTACTTATTTAAGTTGCTTAAGTAATTTGAACCTTACCTCAGTACATTTAAAAATTAAAATTAAATTATTAATTCATCCTCAAGATTATGCTTTTTAGTATATTTTATTACTTATCCTGTTATAATTTTATTAAGGTGAACGCACACTTATCCGAGCCAAACGCGTCGAACAAATCGAAGTCAACGAGAACGCTAGAAATGGTCTTCCAGATTCGGACGATTCGACGCGGGCAGGTGTGCGAAGTTTCATAGAATTTGATATAAAGTATTCTAAAATTAGTTCTGTTCGGTTCGTTCGACGCGTTTGGCTCGAATAAGTGTACGTTCACCCTTAACAATATTTCGACAATCAGGTTTTTTGATAAAAGCTGTAATACGTAACCGCAAAATACGAATTTGGTACATAATAGACATACCTACGTAACATAATTTTTATTACAATATTTTATCTCAAAACAGTCAACATAGAGTTTCACACTTTTTCCTTAAAACATACTCGATGTTTATCACTGTAATTCGGCCTGGGAGGTACAGGCAAAACCAACAAGCTTATTCCTTTTCAATTATATGTCTGTTGCATTTATTATTTCCATGTTTTTACGATAATACCTGATAACTTTCAAGAATGAAAATATCAGTTGTTAAGTAAAAAACGACCTTACCTCAATTGGTTACTAATGTCTCTTAGGTTTCTAAAACCGAAAATAAAATTCATGGCTTACTACAAAATAATCGTGCATTAGTAAAGGGTGTTGAAAACTTAGCAATGGAAATCTTTAAACAGTCTCCGTACCAGGTATATAGGCCTAAGTCAGGAAAAATTGCTCAGGTGGACATTCACACATGACTGTCCTTTTTTTTTTTTTTTTGAAGGTGGGAAATTATCAAATAACTTGTCCCGCTCTGGGTGGAGCGGGAGGGCGTGTCAGACTTTTACTGACTAAAACCCACCCGTGTTCCTTCCGTTGCCT
The DNA here is from genome assembly GCA_914767755.1 of Agrochola circellaris. NCBI lineage: Eukaryota > Metazoa > Arthropoda > Insecta > Lepidoptera > Noctuidae > Agrochola > Agrochola circellaris. The sequence continues at coordinate 5,899,287 of OU611840.1, forward strand.
GTGTGCCGAGGTCGCGATATCACATGACTCAGTCCTGGAGTGTAAATGTAGGTACTGCTGTTCCACAAAAGATGGAACACTAAACTAATATCGTGTCCAGCATGTTCTGTTGTCTACGAACTCGTAGTCAAATTCTGGGCCGACACAATTTAGATTGCTATCGACACGCTAAGAAGTGATACTAATACTCTAATGACATTGGTGCCGATTCTCTTGTACACCGAACTAAACTAACTTAAACTAAGACTAAAATTACTTACTTTTGGCTATGAGAATCTTAGAGCTATTCTGCAAATAAAATTCTCTAAACTAAAAAATAATTTTGACACAACTAAAATAGAATTTGACAATCGTGAATCCACGTGGTACCCGTGGTTTGCCCTAACCGGTGATTTTTTTTAGAGCCGGAGGTGCGTATGTGGTGTAGCCTCGACGTGCTTAATATGGAATTTTTATTTCTTTTGTATGGAAAATATGAAAAAAATATTACCTACGTGTTGAGTGTTAGGTGTTTAAGGGTTTTATAAAGGGGGTCGAAATTTTCATTATTTTTGCGATAGGACGCACCATTTTCGAGATATAAGCAAAAGAAAAAATAAATACAGTACTGTTTTTGCACGTGAAGTCTATGTGTAAGTGAAAATACACGTGTTGGTGTGAATTTTAGTTCATAACAACTTATTTTATACCACACCATTTTAATCGCGATTAAAATTTGTCAGGTTTAGTCTGATTTGGTCTTTTACAACCAAAATTTTAGGTGAAAAACGTCATATTCAGAATAGCAAAATTGCCATTTTCACTAAACTAAAAACTCAGTACTATCTTAGCGCTGTCAAACTAAAATATAGTTAAGTTGTGTCACTTTAGTCTATTTCAGAATAGGAAATCGTCGTTTGACAGGAATAAACTAAATTTTAGTGATTTTTAGTTTAGTTTAGAGGCATTTGTGACAAGAGAATCGGCACCATTATCATGAAAGACTAATAATATAGCGAAGTATTTTAATCTATCAAAATTTAAAATTGCGTTGTCATAGGACTTTTGCCATTGACTGTACCTGCGTGTACGTCGGTAGGCGGGGCGGAGCACGAGCTGCTGAGCATGAGCAAGCGCTTGCATCGCTTTTAATATCAATCATTTTAATAAAACACCACGAAAACAGCTCCCTAAAATGTAATATCTTTGAAATTCTGCTTGTAAAGAAGGCATTTCTTTACAAAATCGAACATTACGGGTAAAGTTGAATACCTTGGTATTAATAAAGTATTATTTTTGAGAATCAGATGAGTTGTTTTAAATAAAATGCACTTACGTTTTGTTCTGAAGATCATGGTTACAGTTTCAGTAACATGTTCCAACAAAATATTATTGTAGTTATTGTTCATTGTATGCATTCATCGAGATACCTATATGAAAAAAATACGTTTTATTTTATTCTGATTTAACGAACATTGGAGGGACAGGCCTTTGCACTGCAGTGGGACACAGACGGCTTATAATAATAATAATTTATTATAGTTCTTGGGAACCAGTTTACTTTAACCACCCAAACCCATAATCCAATATCTTCTTTTCCATATCCTGCAAAAGTCCTACACCATCCAGTAGGTTGATGTAGGTAGGATCAATTTAATGGTCGTTTAGACTTTCAAAGCGCCCGTCTATATCATTGTGGGTCAGAATATCGAAAGCTTTGGAGTCATCGATGAAGGCAAGATATATCGGTACATTCAACTCTTGATATTCGTCATTTATTTGGTATACTGCAAGTAAATGGTCAGTAGCGGAGAGGCTTGGTCCAAAGCCAGCTTATTGAAGAGGTAGGCGTTTGTAGATACATACATAGATAAATCGTTTATTTAGTGCACACAAAAGACAGCATAAAATACAAAAACACGATAAAATAATAACTAAATACATGAATAAGGTGCCAATATACAAAAAAATAAATTAAAAAGAAAATAAAGACATTGTGGTTGAGACACACCAATAGTCATTATTGGTCAACACTTTAAAATAGTGAAACATACAAAGTGCGGAGTGGGGTGGTTGTCATAAGCAATCATATCTCGCTCCAGTTTGGAGCAAGAGATGATTGTTTATGACTTTATAGAGAATATGGGATACAAGACTAATAATTGGTCGAAAATTGTTAACGTCCGATTTATAAATTTATATATTATTTAATGTACTTATATATAATAATTATTTCAAGTAAAAGTATTATATTTGAGAGGAAAAAACTATCAGGGAATATAACTGTTTGTCATTTGTAAATATAGGGAGAAGAGTAGATTCGCCTATTTTCAACCGTGTTGTACTTCATTTTACTAAGTGCGGTGTACTTCAAAAACAGTAATGGCGGATGGTATCTGGGCAAATATAGTTTATGCCAGGTGCTGGTACTGGCAGTTTGAGTATATCAATTTGTATTACATTATAATGAAATCAAATCATAATGCTTACCTAGTTTTGTGAGTTTCATACTTTCGTACTTGTAACAATACAATTAAGCACTCATACAAAGCTTTTTCACAAAACCACAGCTGCTATCAATATTTACAAGTAAATAATATTAAGATTCAGTTAATGTATGATATTCCGTACAATAACGAGGGCACATGTAATATGTTTTTCAAAAAAAAAAAGTGTATTTTTCCCGTAGGTAATTGGTTCTCGGTACCCAAAAGTTGCAGAAGTAAATACGGTGTTTACAATAACGTCAATATGTACAGTGGGCTCCAGAGAAAACCCCTACAATGTAAAAAACAATGGGTAACAACAAAAGGGGGTAAGGTGTCTCTGGAGCCCACTGTACCTTCCTGTAGTTCGGGACATATAATATTTGTTTCCAAAATGTATGTAAATAACATAAATATTTATCAGTTCAGTCTTAAAGAAATTGTGAAGAGATGTTGAATATTAAAATTTTATAATGTGTAGCAAACACGACCAACGTTAATAGGATAAACTTTCTAAGATTCGCATGGGGTGCATAAAAGTCTTCCACGCTTTTAGACAAGATGCAACATCTTCCAGAAATCTTGAACAAATTCTTTAGTGAGGAAAAATTTAATGATGTAGCGTCCCAATGGTTACAACATGTAAGATCGTGAGGTTAGGTAACCTACACTTAACATCCAACATGTTGTATTGTTACCCTAAATAAAATAATCCCTAAATAATAAAATGAGATTATGAATATCGTCTTGTATTGTTGTTGTTTAAAGATCATATTTGAGAAATCAATCTTACCTTAAAAAAGGCTTTGGCCCCGACACAATACAAATTTGTTTCAGAATTTTTCTGTGAGGTTCTTATCAATACATAAGCAAAAAACAATAACTTACAAACAAGTCAATTTCTTAGCCAACGAGAAGCTACTCCTCATAGAAAAAAAAAACAAAGATTCTCTAGCATAACACTGCTGTTCCTAATAGTACAAGTGTATATAAATAGAACTAATACCAATGCATATATTTAAAATTATGCGACGACAGTCGGACTCGGTTCACGAATGAAAATAAAACGAATCCTCCCCATTGTCTCATGGCAAGGAGCCCATAGGAACCCATTGTGTATGTATACTTATTTGTGCAACCGAATAATGATATGGAAAAGGGCCTCCGATGTTTATTTAGGTATATATTTAAATGTATGAGCGAGACGGCATATATTTATGAATGTACTTACCTATGTGTGTAGTCAAGCCTTAGCAAATTCTCGAGTTTCTAGGTTCAGGAATTTACTGACTTGTGCATATTATGCGTTTTGGCGCGTTTTTTGTGTATATTTGTATTGATATCAAGGGGCTTTTGTGTATCAAAAACCCTATCTTTTGAAAACGTAATCTTTTTATCGTACATATTCCCAACTAGCTGTATCCCGCGGTTACACCCGCATAAGTCTCAATCCTGTGGGTGTATTGGGATAAAAAGTATTCTATTTTCTAACCCAAGTCATGGTCTACATTATGTGCCAAATTTCATCTTAATCCGTTCAGCCGTTTTAGCATGTAAGCGTAACAAACAAACACTCACATACAAAAACTCAAATATTTTTTCTTAAATATTAGTTTACAGACTAGCCTTTCTCATGAAATTTTCTAAGCAATGATAGTGAAAACCGGACACAAATCCACAAACTACATTACTTGTTACACTATTTCCTCGTCTCAGTTTATGTAACGTTATGAATATCAGTTACCGTTTCTCGGAACAATTGTCCCACTTCCAGAGTATTTCAGCATTCAATTTTCCGTTTAGTCCGGTGAGAGGAGATATGCCTTTATGTTATTACTTTGTTGTATGGAAACTTCGGACATGCCTGTCATACACGATGTTTTATCGCGGCTTTGTGCGTTTTTGGCATCTTGTGACTGATTATTTAGATTTTCCGGGATCAATTATCCTTATACATACCTATAGGGGTAGTTTGACGATGATAACAAATGAACAGGGATGATAAATAAACATGGGGCGACGACAGGAAAAAGGGTTCCCATATAAGCGAATTTTATTCAAGGCACTTCTAAATACGTCCTTTAAAAATATAAAATTCATTCCTAGTTTTATGGCAGCCCACATATATACTTTTATTTATATCAGACTAGCCGGAATGAAACAAACGAATCAACTAATGTTTTTGTTGACAGGTCCTGAAGAATCCCGTTTTGATCCCACAGGACAAAAAGTGGCTACAAACCTAGCTATTATGGCTACTCCAAACGGCAATACTGAGAACACGGTACAGGGTGAATTGAACCTAGTTATTTGAGATACAGAGGCCAGTTCTGCGTGCAGAACGGAGCAGGAAGGCATGTTGAAGGAACGAGAGAGTTCGGAAGACTCTCCCGCGGCCCCCGATGAGTGTGCGGGTTGCGGGGGACGGATACAGGACAGGTGAGGGCTAGATCAAGCAATGTCCTTGAATTTTGAAGTTTAGACGCTATTCCCGATGTTTTACATTCAATCATTATGATTATTGAATACTTTTACACTTTCATATTTTGAATTAGACAGCACTTACACCTATGTCAACACTGTTGGGATATTTTCCAGAACTTTCGCTTTCAACGGCAGCAATTGATCTCGCAAGTTATCCCGTAAAGCTAGGGTTTCCTGGGAAAACGGTTCCGTCATATATAACGGCCGTCAAGAAAATCTGTCATTTTCACCAGTATTTGACATAAAGGTGTCAAAAACGCTCTGTATTTAACCACGATCACCGGTTGTCCAAATACAGAGCGATTTTGACACCTTGTCCGATTTCTTAAAAAATGTGCGTGACGTATTGTCGCTTACGTACGTTATCCTAAGCCAGAATGCAGACCTTATACACCTTCACCAGATATTACCTGCTAGCAGTGGACCGGCAATGGCATGGCACCTGCCTCCGTTGCTGCGAGTGCCGATTGCCACTGGATACAGAACTCACCTGCTTTTCAAGAGATGGCAATATCTACTGTAAAGAAGATTACTACAGGTAAGAAGTTCGAAGGGAAGGCTGTTAATTTCTATCTCTGTTAAGCCTGTTCTCTAAGTTCTCCACGACTCGTATTAGCATCAGATTTCTCGTGTCAGTTCGTGTTATAGAAGATTAGGTCATGTTCAAGTATTAAAAGGATACTCAGCAAGATTGGTATCAGTTCAAAAGTGCGCCAGATTCTGGCTTTGATAGATGGGATTCCATGGAACTGAAGCGTGGACGGTAGCTTATAAACAGGATTACCTATATAGACTCCATTTTACCGAGAAAACAAAAGTTGAATTTAGTCATCCCTGTTTATAAAGATATAGGAATAAAACCGTATTGTATTGAAGTACGGGAACACAACAAAAGCTCATATAAACACTACTGAAAATAATATTTCAAAATGCACCTTATGGTTTTATCGTGGATTTGGAAATATTATTTTCATGCGGCGGACATGCAACGCAAAGCAATGACCTATCGATATATCATCACATAGACACGCAAAAATTATAGAGATACATTTTCATAGATTACATTGACTCGGCAGCGATTAGATTAAATTTGTGCTTCCGCAAATTGAAATAGAATTTATGGACACACATTTTGTCTGACCGCGTTAAAATAAAAAACTAGAAATGTCGTCGACACGATGACGCCTGCTCCTGTAAACTGTCCAATAACTGTTTCGATGTGCATTTTTCCCTATCCTAATCACGTATCTTGGCAATCCTAGTTCCTCAAATTAGCCAGAAGGGTTTCTGGAGTGATTATGAATTATTTTTGTTACGTATCCGATCGTAATTGGCTCTGTAACGTAAGCTTGCGAAGCGAACTCTTTATTTTATGAGGAAAATTCTCTGCTTCTGCGAAGCGCTGTGCGAAGGTTTTTCAAAGGAAAATACAGTAACGGTATTACCTGGTTTTGTTGTATTTTTAGGGGAACGAAAAAGCGGTAAGTTATCGAATGCAGTAGAAGTGCTATGTTTATTTTTTGTGTTCAATATTGGTTTTAGGATGTAAGTACAATTTTGCAATACACTTGGTTGATCTCAAAATTGCATATTTTTACTTTAGGTAAAACGACTACTTACTGCTTTCGGCAGTTTACAATGCAATACAAAATATGGACGCAACATGTATCAGTTTTCTAAGATAGCCCCTACAGCTACACCTACATTAAGTTATTGCTTAAATGATTGAATCAGCTGTTGCACTCAAATAAGGTATTATATTTGCCAATTATATTTAAACGGTAAACGGTCGAAAACAATGCGCTACGTGTGATATTGTAGATGCGTAGAGACCTTCTCCATCTATTCGTAACTTAGATACTTTACATTGGTGCTTACATTATGAAGACTCAGATGGTTTTGCGATACTAGAAAAAAATGTACTATAAGTTTTTAATTTTTTTATATATCTTTTCCAAAAATTCTACATTAGCGTCTATACACTGTCTCATACGTCTAAACCAATTCTCATAACACATTTTTCAGTTTGCTGCAGACACCTCTTCAAACCTCTTCTCAAATGCAGCCAGAGCATCTTCCGGTGATGAAAACTGTTTTCCCTTGAGTTGATTTCTTACGTAACAGCCGTTATAAGGCGGCTACTTCTTTTTTCGCCAGCCAAAGTTACTCGACCACGGTTAATTTCGTTGAACCAGCGAAAAACAGTCGCTTTAGAAGGGCTTTTGTGTATGAACGCCATACGTAGCCTTTCTAACGATTCTTCTGATTTTAGTCGACGTTTGAAATCGTAAAAAAATCATTGCAAAAAGAAGTTCTCGTTGTAAATCCATTTTTCAGTGAGACAGAGTATTTTGATTTTACTAATAAAATATGTGGAGGGAATTTCGAATTTGGAATGTTGTGTTTTTTTTTAATAAATAGTCATAGCTTTAATTGACATCAAAACCAGCCTGTGTCCCATAGACAAAAACTGTAAGTCGCAAAAATTTCTGAGTTTGTATACATGGAAAATTAAAAATATGTTTGTAAAGCATTCCTCAGTTAAAACCGACTAGAAACAACATTCTGTGAAAAAAACACCATAAAATAAAACCCTGATCCTTATCGCGATAACTATCGACGATAAAAAACAAAACCTATTCGCGAAGCTTAATCAATTATGATAATCCTATAATTACAAGATTCACGACGCGACGCGTGGTCAACGTTTACCGAGCGGTTGTCTGTAGGTGATACGTTAGCAATTAGGGAGCAAGTCAGGCCGTCACTCAAAGTCTCCCGCACTCGTTTGTTCGCACACCTGTCCACGACTTGTTTTTGTATAGCTATTGCGTCAACAGCATAAGGCGGAATTGTAAGTTAAACGTAAATGTTTACGCTTATTGTTTGACATTTTGGCTCGTTAGTGGTTATGTAGGTAGGTACTTGGAAATCGGTTGGATGGAGTTATTGATTTGTAGTAAAACAAAATTTGTCGTCGCAGGACCCTTTTGATATCAGCGTGTCTGAAAACCTTCATCTGCTTCGATTAGAAATGTTTGTATAAGACCAAAAAAATTAAAATACAAATAGTGTTGGATGATATACACGCATGACAAACTCGAATAAGGAATTATGATTCACAGGAATAGTGAACTCCGAAAACATAAAAATGCGTCAGTTTCTATATTTCACGATCCGGGATTATACCCGTTTTTCCAGCTCAATCAATGTTCAATTCAAAACTACGTCCATTTTAAATCAAAAGGTACATTATTTCGTTGGATTATGTCGGCGGGAAAAGTCTTCAAAATAAAAGTAAACGCGGTTTGATTCTAATTATATCCAAGAATAACATATTTTTGGTTCCCATAGCGTAATGTTTTTCTACAAAACAATGAAGACGACGCTCCATTTTCGCTCAATAAGCTAGAATTCGAGCATAATAATTTGTAAAGGAAATATCTAATTCGGAAACAAGACACGCTGTACTGTTCATAAGTCTCTCTTGGAAAGTTCAATAGCATGGCGAAGATTTGCACCCAATTAGACAGATATTATTATTCCACTTCAATGAATATATGTACTTAGATGCTAATCTGTTCGATAGTTTCGTGGTTTATGAGGGTTAGGGTTAATAGACAGACTGAGAAGTTTGGTAGTGATTGCTGTTAGTGTATGAAAGGTAGGTATCACCAAACGAATAACAAGGAAAAACTTATATGATTAACGTAATTTTTGTTAAAAGTTACAAGCGGGCCATCATTTGACACACTCTGAAAATAATTATACCGGCCTAAACTACGCGTAGAAAATTTCCCTTAAAATAAGTTGACTGAAATTGCAGTGTATTTAAAGCTTTCTGGTAATAAGAATGTTAAACATCTAGCATTCTAATTGCGCAACACACGATCTATCACAATCTGTTTAATTTTGACGTTTTGTTTCGTTGTTGAGTAAACACATTTTTCGTAAATATGAAGCAATGGATTAGCAACATCCTTCAAAATGATTCAGATTATGATTGATGGTGTGTTACTCAATATACATAGAAAACTTTTCCGCGTACCTTCTTATTTTAAGGACGAAACAAAACACAACTGTCAAAATAATATCAAGCTCGCGGTATAATTTGGCTCTCTAGCCACCCCCTTGTTATAACCGGACATATGCTATAATTGTTTACATGGGGCCCGTCAGTACTGGTGATAACGATTGATTGATTATCGAAGAGGGTTCTAATGTTAAGTTGTCAAAGATTGGTTACTGGCCCATTTACTGTAACTATAGGGTCATTTGGCCATGTGGAACGCACTTGAAGAGTCTCTTTGGGCCAAGATAGGATGACGATGATGAATGAATGAATGAAATGCACCAACCCCAGCTTAGTTTAACCACCCTGGATAAATCGAATGAAGCCCAAGATTCGCACTAGCCCCTGAAGCCTGATGCTTCATGGGGCTACAGTGGCCATTGCATATTAAGGAGTAGACCGGGGCTGCGCAGTAATGATAGGGAAGACGTGCCCTTAGGATAAGGAAGGATTTGCGAGTCGTACCGGATATGCATCCTTGAGTAGGCAATGGAATAGTGGAGAGACGGGTGATTAGAACCAATTCTGGGTAAAATCATACTTCGTTATTTTTTTACCAGAATCTCAAAGCTATTTACTATTTCTAAAGGATAATAACAGGTAAAAAATAATGAAACCTCAAACCCTGTAATTTCCCAATGAATGCAACTGAGACAAAATATATAAATTGTTAAATCTAACTGAACAGCAATGGAGAACTGTCATAATACGGTTTACGTATAACGTTGGAACCGCTGGCTGTCGACCAATAATTTAATAGGTGTGGTGAATTTTTAATATGATTGAGGAAAATGTCGTGAGAAAAGTTTTGAGTATGAATGTCGATGGCTATAAGAGAAGGGGAAGACCGAAGAAACGATGGATGAACTGTGTGAAAGATGATATGGCTAGAAAGGGAGTGACTACCGAGATGACGACTGATAGAGAAGTATGGAAGAAAATGACATGTTGCGTTGACCCCAAATAAATTGGGAGAATGGTGATGATGATGGTGGATATTAAAAATCTTGTGTAAAACGTGACTGTATTTATTTTTAGTTTCCGCACGCGGCTTCGACCGCGTGATATCTTTATAAATTATAGCATATCTTACTCAGTGATAATAAATCATTCTACAAACCGAAATGTTTAAATCGCTCCCGTAGTTTTTAAATTTATTCATTACAATCAAACATACATAACATACATCCAAAAAATCAAATCTTTTCTCTTTATAATATTAATTAAGATTGAAATGAAAAAGCGATACAGTTCTATGGTATTAATTGCACTCAGTTCATGACAAAAAAAATATGTTTTAATTTATTACCTGCCCCTGCTTCGCACAGTTACTACGACTTGATAACACACATAAAGGCTCCTGCGAACAGGCGCGACGCTACGACGCGACGCGACGCTGATAGAACAATTTCCGAGAAGTTGTCATAGAAATTCCACCACCACCGCATCGCGCTGTTGTGTCTCGCTGTCACGTCTCGACTGTCTACGGGACACTTAAAGCTTCCGGAATAAATTTTCTAAATGATGGTTAAAACCGCATCAAATTGCGTTGCTTAGTTTAGAAGAACAACGCGGTCACGCAGACACGAAAAGCGCCTTTATTTAAAAAAATGTGTAGATAAAGAATATATGATGTAGTCAATAGAAGTGTATGAAAGGAATGAATGATGGATCTGCAAATGGGTCAATCATTACTGGGGAGTTTGTTGCGCCACTTCTTCTTCCCAGCCAAGCACTAGGAAGCGGTGAAGGGTTGGCGTTTTTGGGGGACTGTCTTATGTAATTTTGACGTTCGAAAGTGCTGAATGTCAGCCTATTTTGAATAAATGAATTTGAATTTTGAATCAAATGAATTTGAATGTTTTTAAAAATTTGCACGCACATAATTGTTTCCAATTATATTGGTATCGCGGAGCAAGCAAAAGAAATGATCCGGTCGAAAAAACAGTCCAACGATCAATAATAATTTTTGATAAACGCATACGAACACAATGTTTTAATTGGAGACACAGATTATTCCGTGTTGGAGGGCGATCCTTTTGTGGAAAAATACATCTTTGTATAGCTGATGAAGTGATGAAACGGAACCAATAATGCTTTTGCTAATACAAGTGTAGTATCAAATATTAATGGCAAAGCGTGTTTTGCAGTGATTTACAACGAGACCAGCTGGTACCGGTAGCCTATTAGTAGATAGATGTGCTAACAATCGACTATATTGTATGAAATAGACTAAGAATATATAAAACGTTCTGTGTTTAATCAAGTTTTATTTGTGGTAACGTCTATCCCCGGAATATGTTCATAACTAGGTGTATTTTGGGCATCTCATGCATCATCAGATACATTTGCCTAGCCTTTTCCCCAAATGTGTTGGAGTAGACTCAGTCAACTCAGTCCACTGCTCGACATAGTCCCACACCCCATATTAAAACTCAGAAAACGAAACTATACTCCATTTGAAATAAAAAACTTTTAACTAAACCTTTTTTACAGTCCGTTCAGCCGATTTTGACTTCTATTGCTTTGGTGGCATGACAAATGGCAGCTGCAGTAAACAGTTGGTATTGTAACCACTTTTTTGGTTTTAATACCATTCTTATGCCTACGGTATAGAAGTCAGAATCGGTTGAACGGACTGCAAAAAAGGTTTGTTTAAATGTCTAATCTTATTTCAAATGGAGTAGGTATAGCTTTGTTTGAAATTCCGCCACAATTTTCTAAACTCCCCGAAGCGCCTGAGCTCTGCTACAAAGCCACAGGGCAAATACAAGTCTCCTTGTTCCAGATTATTCTGCGTTAAACGTTGTGCTCGCTGCGGGAACGGTATCACCGCGAATGAGCTCGTGATGCGAGCACGGGATCTCGTCTACCACCTCACTTGCTTCACGTGCGTGTCCTGTGGCACCCAGTTGTCAAAGGGCGACGTGTTCGGCATGAGAGACGGCCTCGTCTACTGCCGACCCCACTATGACAGCGCCTGCCTTGACGACTACTGTGATGAAGATATGACTAGTGTCTATAGGTGAGTGCCTTTCGTTTCAAGGTCTTTTTGATGCAACTGGATCATTGCAACTGAGCTCGTGATGCGAGCACGGGATCTGCAGTGTTATTCTGTAACCATCTCACCGTGAAAACTTAGGTGAAGTGAGCTGTCCACAGGGATTGACACTAATGACAGCTCACTTCACCCAAGTTTTCACGGTGAGATGTTTACAGAATAGCATGGCTGGTCTACTGCCGACCCCATTATGACAGCGCCTGCGTAAATTATTACTGTGATGAAGGTATGACAAGTTTGTATAGGCAGATGGTTTTCTTTTTTAAATCTGTATGTAGGTATAATCAGCCTAATGTTCCCACTGCCGGGACACAGGCCTCCTCTCTGTGAGGAGTGGGCCGTAATCCACCACACGGGCCCAGTGTGTGTTGGTGGATGTCACATGTCTTCGATTTTTTAGTTCTAGGACATGCCGGTTTTCTCATGATCTTTTCCTTCACCGTTTAAAAGCAGTGGTGTTGGAATAATTTAGGTACACCAAGTAAAATGCTTGCCAGGGTCCGAACCTACGACCTTCAACTCGTAAGTCGCGGCTATTTCTACTGGGCCACAACTCATTTCATGCAGTAAGTAACTAGAATAAACCAGATTGATTTGGCTGCAATTTCTAGAATTAACTGAGGAATATAGCGAATTATAAATAAAATAAAATAAAAAATAATGCCGTAAATTATAATCTCGATGGTTTTTAATTTGTTGGTATTTTATTCAATGTAATACTATTAATGCTGACTTAAAAGGAATTGTAAGAACTAAAAATAACTCTCGTAATTATGTTTGCTCCTATAAAAATAAAAATAACTTACAAAAAAATATTCCAAAGAAACGGATCTAAATTATAGGTAGATATATATCATGCCTATCGACTTTATTCTCCAAAGCGAGCCTCGGAATATTTCGCCAATTAACTCTGTCTGATCTGCTACTAATAGGCACGAAGAATTTGTATCACAAATTCCTTAAATGTAAATCCGAGAAAAATCAATCAAAATTCTACTTTGAATAAATGTATTCAACGTAGAATTTTGATTGATTTTACTGTTTTGATTTAAATATTAATGAATATTCAAATCAAAACAGTAATTTATAACCAGGAATTGAATTTGTAACCAGGACTTGAATTTTTGTAACCAGGTGTCAAGATTTGCACAGTGAAGGTGACTCACCATCACAGTACTACAACGGTGGACCGATCCAAAAAGGACGACCACGGAAGAGGAAGCTCGCCCAAGGATCCCCAGATGATATGCAGGTCCAGACAATGAGGATGGCCAGCACCGCTTTAGGTGAGTTCAAGATCATTACTTTCTCTCTGCCCAGCGAATTGCATCAAATGCGAATTAAATTTCTATCGTGTAATTAAAAAACTTGCTGACTTTAATTATATCTAAGTCGGCTTAAAAAGAAGCTTTCAAAAAGCTCCCCCGCGTTTCCCTTTGAACTCAGCGTTACTTGTAAGAAAATATATATTCGCGTTGAGACACAGACGATCCGGCCCCAGACGCTATACATATTTCATAGAATTCGCGCGCTCAAATTTTTAGCAGAGACGTCAGCAGGGAAATCCGAGTGCCTACCCCGATGTCCCAGATGTCAATTCATCCCGTGCCATAATCACGACTAATGAATAGAAGACGCACTGACAAAACTGTCTCTGTCCCTTTCTCTCCCGTCGTTTGTCCGTAAGTTAGAGGGAGAAGTGTGTGTTTACGCGGGTTGGGTCGTCTGTCAGGGTCGGTTTGGATTATTCTTTATAACGTCGAAATGCGAGGCACTCATTGAGGTGAATTCAGGTTGTGTTGACTTGTCGACCCGATTAATAATGGCGTAAGGTTGAATGGGGCACGGGACAACCGTAGTTATTTTAGTGTTGGAGAATGGTACCAGACACTGTTTCCTTAAGACAGTGCTTGAGTTAAAAGACTTAATTCAAGACGGTCATTACGCCTACGGGATCGTGTAGAGTTGAACTATGAAAATATACGGGATTTTCATTGAATATTTTTAAAACAAATGTTTGATTCAGAGTATTGGGGTATTTCTGACAAGCCTTTAACCAAAATAAATGTTGGGCCTATAATTAACATTATCAGACAACGGAAGTTGAAAAACTCGGCAATGTTTTCTTCACAAATTCTGCCATAAATAAACCAAATGCAAAGCTTAACCTTAGAGATACCTAATATGTATTTTTTTCCAGTAATTCGTATGTGCGTTAGATCATTGCAAATAAGGTGATACTTATTGTGGACCGCAGTAGCCTTTGATTTTATACCCATTTTACACCTTATATGAGCTAAATGTCGTTGTTGTCTTTTTTGTTGATCATCGGAATTTTTTGCGTTTGGTAAATATGTGGTGTCTCCACGTAAGGCGTCTGTCAAAGCATATAATTCCAAGGTATCGGGTGACCTCTCTCTCTCCTTGGGGACTTCTTTGTCATTTAAGGTTACAGGTGGGGGCATGTTTTTTGCGTGTAGTGAAAGTCACCTGGACTGACTTTGATTCGTTGGCTTTTATCTTCCAATCTTTACGATTCAGAGATCAGCTTGAGGCTGTTTTGCAGTTTTGTAGAGGCCTTTCTCGGGCAGATATCAGTAGCCAGTATAGCCACTTTAGACATAGGTCCTCAAAACACTCCACCCACTACCCTAAAAATAACAACAGTAAAAAAATCATGAGAGGGTACTTCACCCCATAAAAAAAGTAGCGCATAGTGACGTCCTCGGAGCGAAAAACAGTCAAGCGCGAATTACACACCCCGGTTGATCCCGCGTCGGCCGCCCATAGAGAACACTACCAGTCGTAGCAATTGATAAGCCTTTTATTATCTTTTTATTTTCTGTTTTAACCGTAAAATTATTTGCAACAATAATCTTGTTTTTTTATTGTTGTGATTTGGTTTTTATTTTGTGCATATTTTCAAGGTATAAACTTTGTACGTCTTGCTAAACTTTAACCTAAGACTTCAAAAAACATGTTAGAAATATTTTTATTAAAGGGGTATGACCTCTTACATTAACGTCGTCTTAAGTTAGTTTGTAATGTATTTTAGCATTTTGTACTTACCTATAATCCAAACTTCAGTGCAACAGAAAATGTCTGCAGTTCTATTATTTTATCCTTGTATTTTTGCATCGGTTTATTTAAATTTGCCAATTTAGGTGCATCTTTCTCGACTCTTGATATCTGACAGGTAAAACTGCCTTACCATGAAACTGCGTACAATGAAAAATATATGGGGTAGTTGCGTAACACACATGTAATGGCAAAAGATCGCAATGCCTTTCATTTTGTCAGGTCATGCACGCTCATTGCGTTTTTAACGTTGTTGAGCAGCTTCTTTTTTTCATGTCAGAATGAAAGGAATTGCGGTCGATTGCCCTTTCGGGTGTGTTAAGCAATTACCCCGAAAGAGTATTCTCATAAAATGTGCCTGAAAAAAAAATGTTTCATAGCAAAATCATCAAACTCCACGAGTTAGGAATCGAAGGTAGCGAAAACCAGACAAGTTAAAGTTTTGATCTGAATAACCTACTGAAGAGTTTCTGACTGATTCCATCGAAAAGTGATATACATACCACATAACATACCATAGACTTTCAGTAAATTTCTTCATCATTACAGCGTGCACACTTACAAATTGTAATTGCCACTATATCTTGATAGAGTCACACGCACTCACACTCCGTTTTCCCGCCGAAACGGCAGCCATGTTGGCACAACAGCGCTATTCGAGTAGCACGCGTGACGCTGATAATGAGAACTACGAGGACTCTCGAGGTAGTGACGTGCCTTATCTATAATCAAAGAATCGATCGAGAATATCGCGGCGCTCGCTGGCTGTATGCAAAATAGTAGGATAAAATTGCGTCACTTGGAGATTTGTCTTCTTGATAGACACGATAAAGAGATGCACCACTATAATCTCGCAATACTTCCATGACCCTGTGGATACTCATCTGTCCATGAGGAATGACAACTACCAACAAACGATGATTAACAAAAAAAATGTCAAGCAGAAGGTGGTTAATATGTGATTGCCCATTAGTTACAATCTACATTTTTCAGTTGGACTTGCAGTGCAGTTTATCCATAGAGGCTGACGATACTCTATTTATTTATCTGTCGTAATTTTTCCTTGTTTTCCTACAGTTTTGAAAGGAAATCAAATATTCCCTCAGTTATAAATTTATAAAATTGGGTAAAGATGGAAACTGATTAATTAACGTTATTAACCTCTACAGATTTTTTTTCTTAATGTAACCAACCAACCTCTGACCTAAAAATCTTTGGACAGATAATCGAACAGAACCAGAACAAAAAAAAAGCAGATGCTCAAACGTTTGCCACCAACGAATAGGCCCAATAAAACGTTTTTAATTAACAAAATTCGATGAAAAAATCTATAGGCAACTTTTAAAATGACATATTGATTTTTATCTATGCTCCTTGAAAACTAAATTGAAAGAACTTTTAGCAGAACCACGTAACAAATCAAAATCCACTTCAACTAAATTAACATAAGGTTCAGTTTCTTTTGGAGTTTCCCTTTTAAGTATAAAATTGAGGTTGTCGTTTGCGGTCAAGAAGCAAACAGCGGTTCTTTGTTTTTTATCAATAGTATTTTAAAGGATGTGTTATTAAATAGGTCGGTTTAGGGTGTGAAGTCTATAAACAATTTTTATATGTTATGGTAAACCGACCTTGGCGCTGGAGAGTTATACAAGATAAGTTAATAGGTACCATATAAAACTATTCGTATGAAATGAATGTTGGCGATCTTAAGGCGTTCTTGGAAAAACCTGAATACAATATTCATTTTCACGAAAAAAAATGCGAGTGATTTGAGACATGTGAGATTAATTTTAGTGTTATTTAGTGAGTTGCGTGGAAAAAGGAAAAGATGATTGATTACTAACTTATGCCTTATGTCCTGATGGTCCAATGGTTAAAGCCTCACCTTTTGTGCACGAGGTTAAAGGTTCAAATCCGGGCCAGTACCAATGTGATTTTTTCAATTAAAAGAAAGAAAGAAAGAAAGAAAGAAAGAAAGAAAATACGTTTATTTGCGGTACACATGACGTAAAGAAAGAACAAATCACAAAAATAAACAATTTGGGGGAAAATATGCGTCACATCCACGCAAAACGGCCATCGCTCAGCTTAATGCTGCGACCCTATGCGAGACAGGGCCCCAACGCTGGTTTTCAGCGACAGCCGGCGTTGACGTGATGACGTCAACCGGCAATCCGTATGTACTTTCTGAGTTTATCTTGGACATTACTGAAATCGGTGAAGGAAAAACATCGTGAGGAAACGTGGACTTATTATAGCTATTATAAGTCTGGAATCGCCAACCCGTCTTGAGCAAGCATGGTAATCAATGCTCATGCCTTCTCTGTGTTGGGACAATAAAACGCGGATAAAAAACAAAAAAAAAACGTATGCCCGGCTATATGGGAGATCATGTTGTCCACGGCTCCGCTCGAGTGAAGTTCGGAAATTAGCCCACGGGAACGAACTACCGGGTGTCCTTACCCAGGTCATGGTCTACGCATGTGCCAATTTCCATCCTAATCCGTTCAGCCGTTTTAGCGTGAAAGCGTAACAAACAAACAAACTCATTTTCGCATAAAGGAAAGAATGACGTCAAAGATCTACACTACACTAAAAACTGTACAATACCGTTCAATACCTACGCTTAAAAATCCAAAAGCTTGATTTTATACTTCTATACATATTATAAATTAAAGTCGCTTTTCGTATTTGTCTGTATGTCCGAGTTGTTATTCTAAACCACGCAACAGATTTTAATGAGGTTTTCACCATAGTTTAGAGAATTTATTCCGGAAGGCTTATGTGCATAACACGTTACTATTACAGTTACTTACATAAAACTAAGAAATCTCGATGTTTTGTCAAGTCGGGTCGCTAGTGGACTATAAAACATGAATTGGCTTCCATCAATGAGGAGCACACCTAGCCAGGTTTGTATGCCGTCAAGAAACCCCTCTGTTCCTCAATTACACCTCATCACCTCTCATTACTTAATACCTTCTCCCGATCGTCATCCACTAAATTTAACAAAAGGTGAGATCCATGGAGCCAAATCAGTCAATAGGTACATAGGTCATTCATTGTTCTGAAACCTGCAGTGCTATTCTGTAACCATCTCATCGTGAAAACTTAGGTGAAGTGAGCGTGGAGTGAGCTGTCATTCCACAGGGATTGACACTATTGACAGCTCACTTCACCCAAGTTTTCACGGTGAGATGTTTACAGAATAGCATGGCTGTTCTAGTTCGCAATCATTCAAGCAAGTTGGCAATGTGTCTATAGAAACTGATCGCCGGTCAAATAATTACACTATTACTGCATGGATGTAATAGTGTAATTATTTGACCGGCACCTTTTTCGTTGACACATTGTCAACGAAATATGAATAGTCTTTCTTGTGCTTTGCCAGCCATGCTATTCTGTAAATATCTCGCCGTGAAAACTTGGGTGAACTGAGCTGTCAATAGTGTCAATCCCTGTGGAATGACAGCTCACTCCACGCTCACTTCACCTAAGTTTTCACGGTGAGATGGTTACAGAATAGCACTGCTGTACAACACAACTTATATGTAGCATCGGCAAAATTCGTAAAACCGATCACCATCCGAACAGAGTGCGCGTTCAAAATCACCAATATTTTTAACTGCTTTAGGTGAAAATGATCTTTACGCAAACGCAATAACTTCTGAAGTCATTTAAGCTACATCTAAGTTGTGTCGTACTAGCTGCGCCCCGCGGTTTCACCCCCATAAGTGCCGATCCCGTGGGAATGTCGGGATAAAAAGTATCTTATTTCTTAATCCAGGTCATGGTCTACCCATGTGCCAAATTTAATCCATAACTGTTTAGCTGTTTTAGCGTGAAATCGTAACAAACAAAAAAAATCATTTTCGCATTTATAATATTAAAGGCTCGTGCAGACCAGCGCGACGCGGCGGCGCTACGCGTCCTGAACAATACAATTTCTAAGAAAACTTCACGGTATAACAATAGCCAGTGTCGCGTCGCGCTGTCGCGTCGCGCTAGTCTGCACGAAGCTTAATTAGGATGCAAAGCCGACATAAATACCTACCTCCTAAATAGTATTCGCTTACATTGGTTCATAGTTGATAATGTTTTTTGTCAACAAAATAATAAAAAATTACAACGTCAATGAAGTAAAGTTATACAATTCGAAAAATAATGTAAAAAAACCGGCCAAGTGCATGTCGGACCACGCACAATGAAGGGTTCCATATTTAGGATGAATTTACCCCAAGAAAAAACTTAACATTATGGTTGAAAAACATGTTCTCCCACACATAATGTATGGGTCATGTTTTCTAAACTGCAAGTTGAAGTTGGTCAATTATTACTCGTTCACCTGTAAAGCCTACTTAGCTGTGATAGTTTTCCTTTTAATTTTTTTTTTCTTTATTTATTTTACCTCTTTGGTCGGCATGATTAATATGGTATACCCATGTCAAATTACAGCTTTCTAGTACTTACCGTCTCTGAGCTAAGCCGCGGACAGACAGACAGGCATGGCGAAACTATACGGGTTCCTTGTTTACTACGGAACCCTAAAAACTATGCATACGTTTATGAACTACGTTAAAGTAATAATTACAGATTAACAAGCAATTATTAACCATTCCTGTGTTCTCCAGAGAATGCCACCATAACCGAATAAAAGCCAAAACGGATACCCTTCCATCAGTATAATACCTACAATTTATACTCCTTAATTTAAAATGAATGGTACAAAACATTTAATTAAGGGACTCCCCTTCCGATTAAAACAATTAACAATAAACAATACTTTAAACAACCTCTGACCACAGGAGAAAAAATTCATTAACATTTTCGTATCACCTGTCTTTAAAAGTGGTCGTCGTAATACTACACAGTTGTGTGGAGGACCTTTTTTTTAATGATTTTTGACTGAAGGATTCTGGAGGATAAGATCATGACTGTATTCCCCAAAGGGTAGAGGAAATGATATTGTTTATTCTGTAAATAGGATATCGGAATCACATTGAACACACGTGTTTAAATTTTTAGATAGGTTCTACTACTTCTGAGTTTACTTAGAACATGATCCAACTGCATGTGAAAGTTGCATTTAAATTCTTTCAGCCGTTTATGCATGATTGAGTAAAAAATATCTTCACGAACCATAGTGAAATAAATATCTTTCAAAGTGAATGAAAATAGTTCCGTTTTATTAGAAAGAAAAAACTGTATGTTGTAATATTACATGTTAAAAGGTAAATTAAATGATTTTTCAACTGGTAGAAAGTTTGTTTTTGTATACATTGCATTCCGCTGAACATGTTACTTCCAGGAATTTACGCTTTCAGTCGGTGCATTTACAAAAAAATCTCTGTAAATTAAAAACTTGTACTATTAACTTGCTATAACAGCGGAGGTATTCATTGGGATAATATACCTACCTACTGTGATAATTTGAATAGGTAGGTACTTTCTTTCGTTTACCTAAGGCTTGTTTTGTTAGACATCAAATTACTTTTTCATCAAAATCTTACTCTCTGGTGGACAATTTCCACATATATTATTGGACTTTTCATGATATTTCTGGTACCTAATAAAAGTTTAGGTATAATGCAAAACAAATACCTAAAGGTCATAAACATAATGTCACCATCTTCAGGTTCTTCTTCTTTGCTCAGACTTATACTGACTAAAACCCACCCGTGTTCCTTCCGTTGCCTGTGTGCTGGGGTCGCGATATCCCTTTCGGACAAACTCGTAACTCTGAATCTCTCCATCTGGTTCTGTTATTTGATAGTTTGGAGTCCTCCAAATGCAGATTAAATTTGATCGGTCCACCTCATCGGTGACCTATTGAACTTCAGGTGTCGGTAGCATAATTTCTTAGCGTTGACTCTATGAAGAGTTACAGCTATTCTTTTCATAAGTCAAGTCAAACAGCTATCCTCTACGTACGAGTATGAATGTCTACATAGATGTATGTAGGTGTCGGATGGTCCTGACTTGATTACGAAAAATATACGACTACCTACCAGCATGGCAGCTTTCGTTTCACATCAGTATCACTTTACAAGGTCCGAAATTTTATTGTGGATTTGTTACAAGTTATAAGCGGCGGAATTCCGTGTGGTGCCGGACGTAAAGAATAGTACAATCCCATTTCTTCCCGTGGGTGTCGTAAAAGGTGACTAAGGGACTCACTAGAGAATGGGCAACAGCGTTCTATAAACATTTTAACACCATACTGCGATCGCCAACCCGCCGCCAAGCGTGGTGATTATGGCAAACCCCCCCATTTGGGGGAGGCCTATGTCCAGCAGTGGACGTCGTCCGACTGAAATGTTGATGAATGAAAAAAATTAGAGGCTACAGCAAAAAGTTCTTGGTAAATTGAAAAAGAAAACAGATATAAAGAAATGTTAACCGGTCGCTTAAAAGGCAATAATTTCTTTGAAGCTTCGTAAAAATACAAGTACTGTATTTTCTCCAGCAGTGCTATTCTGTAACCATCTCACCGTGAAAACTTAGGTGAAGTGAGCGTGGAGTGAGCTATCATTCCACAGGGATTGACACTATTGACAACTCACTTCACCCAAGTTTTCACGGTGAGATGTTTACAGAATAGCATGGTCCCAGATCACCATGGAAATAGAAGTATTTTCTTCCACAATAAACCCACTGTACACACATCAAGTTTTGTTTTTGTGATGTATCAAAAGGTTCAAAAATATTTTTTGTTCTTATGCGTTTTTCTGTTTACTATTACGAGTATAAATGCCAAATACATTTAACTTGAGCTAAAACTCTCTAGGTTATGAATATTATAATTAACCACATAATCAGAAGTAAATGATTTGTGATAGCTAATAAATAATCAAGAGTTAGAATCCCCAAAATTCATAACGAAAACTCTGAAAACTGTAAGCACTTGATCTGTTCTGTTATTCATAAGTAAAGTTATCCAAACTCTGTGGAGCGCGATTTAATTTTAGTTTGTAGATAGTAAAAGAATGTCGCTGCTGCATATAACTTGAGCCACAGCCCAAAGAGCGGCGCCTATCTGTGTAATAAACCATACACTGAATCGGAGCTTCTTTATTTTTTTTATAACCTATCGTTAATATCGAGGCTTTTACAGCTCCGATGCTTTATTACCGACTTAAAAAAAATGTAGTACTTCTCTTTTTCTCAAATTCGGTAACATGTTAATTTCGACAGTAAAAATAAAACATTATGTGTGTACGGTGTGTTTATTGTGGAAGAAATCACTTTTATTTCCATGGTGATCTGAGAACTGGGGGAAATACACTATTTAATTCCATGTATTTTTATGAAGCTTCTGAAAACATAAAGAAATGATAAGCTTTCAGGCGACAGGTGCCGATGCGATTTCCCATTGGCAAAAAAGAGTAACTTTTATATAAACTTTCATAATTTAACTCCTTTAGGGGATAGTCTTGTGCAAGACATGCTTCTAGATCCAGTGTTTTGGGCTGTGAGTTGTCTGACAGTGAGTGAATGAATATATTCAAGATTTATTACTAAACACCTAAATGTACCTTTAATCTATGAAAGGTAACTCATCCATCCTCAATCTTCACTCACCCTCTTTCAAGTCCATCAGACAATTACTATTCATAGACAAATTGAACTCCACGATGATGCTACAGAACCCTGTATAACACCCCTTGAGATGCAGAACTAGTCAGTTTATCGGGGGATAAACTGACTAGTTCTGCATCTCAAGGGGTACAAGGATTTCAGTGCTTGTGCTAGGATAAATGGGGATTTATCCTAAGACAAGCACTGAAATCCTTGTATTTCAGAGCCCGTCTCAAGCGCCTATAATCCACACCGTACATAAATAGGTTTGACTATAGTTCTTCCCTCCACACACTGTCACAAGTCTACTGATATTTCGTTGACTTGAAGAAGTCCAAGTCAACGAAATATGAATAGTCTTTCTTGTGCTTTGCCAGCCATGCTATTCTGTAAACATCTCACCGTGAAAACTTGGGTGAAGTGAGCCGTCAATAGTGTCAATCCCTGTGGAATGACAGTTCACTCCACGCTCACTTCACCTTAGTTTTCACGGTGAGATGGTTACAGAATAGCACTGCAGATGTATTTCGGCTATGCAACGCATACTCCAATACAATATTATTTTAAGTTCGTACTCGATCGAGATATTACAAAATAATTATTCCGCGAAGGTGATACATTACAACGGAATATATAGGTAGGGGTTGTTTTAAGTTACATCCCTCATTAACCGCCGGCATTCTCGGGAACAACACGGTACTTAATATGGAAATATTTATTATTTGGAAACAGTGGCAGGCCAGTAGGTAGGTGGTTCGTTATTGGTCGCTAACCCGATTACTGTATAAATACGTTTTACATAACACTTTAGGTGCGATCAAAGATATTATTATGTTCTGCCACGGACCCCTGAAAATATATTTGTATGTATAAGTATCGACGAGGTATTTAAGCTTTCATGTTTATATTTAGTGCTGTAACTCGGGCTGTCGCCATGATGTTTCAACCAAACGTTTCTATTATTTTATATACATAGATACCTGATAGATATTTCTCGACGGCATGTGAAGCCGAGTCAAAGGCCCATTGGCGGTTTTAAAACTCTGACACGAGGTTAGTCACTAACCACACGAAAGGAAGAAGAAGAAGAAGAAGAAGAAATAATATAAAGAATGACACTATTCGACGAATAGAATGAACATGCACTATTTCAACACTTCACAACAAGTGCTAAGTACAGCAATTAATTCGGTATCACCAAGACCGCAAGGCGATAATATTATTTTTATAACCTAATTGCTTTTTGTTTCGACCATCGTAAACTTAAAAACAGCGTCATAAAAATGGACGCAACTGTCCGACCCCAAGCCTGAATCACACAAACCGTCTAATATATTTAATTATAAATTTAATAATTAGCTAGTTGCGCATCGGCGATTTCGTTACATATAACGCAGCCAACCACCCAAGTGTTGTAGCGAGATATTAATAAAAACCACAGACTTTTTATTACCAAGGCCCATTATTACTAAGGGCAGTATGCGTGAAGTTCGTAATTCGGGACACGGAGTTTGGGACAGTTTTGAAACTAAATATTATAATCCTAATTAAAATAATAATCTGTTAAAAAAAATATTCCTCTAATGCGGTTTGATCAGAAACTAATTTTTCAGATGTGAAGTTTATTTTTCTACTTTGTATCATGATTATTATCTGCAAAGTGTACAATATGTTATGCCTTAAAAACTCTCTAGGCACATACCTAAAAAACATACAATACTTGAGCTTGATACACAAAACACTATACCCACTATACAATACTTGAGCTTGATACACAAAACACTATACCCACTATACAATACTTGAGCTTGATACACAAAACACTATACCCACTATACAATACTTGAGCTTGATACACAAAACACTATACCCACTATACAATACTTGAGCTTGATACACAAAACACTATACCCACTATACAATACTTGAGCTTGATACACAAAACACTATACCCACTATACAATACTTGAGCTTGATACACAAAACACTATACCCACTTCGATATCCAAAAAACTCCCAAAAGCTAAGGACAGATCCATGCCTCCACAACGCCGACACCCCCTACTTATTCCGCACTATCTATTAGATCAAAACTCGCCCAATTATCGGGACATAGATCATTCCACGTTATTTGTTTTGACGCACAAGTCACTGGGTGCCTATGTCGGCTGCTTTCCATTTCCGTTCCTACTAATGAGTATTAACGATGGCTTTGCTTATCAATTAATAGGGGGTTCCTTTACTTTTGTTAAAAAATTTGGAATTTGGTTAAATTTGACAGGCTTTACGTTATTTTTTTATTTGATATGAGACTTTGTTTTTGGTGTTGCAGCGATAATGCGTGAAAGGTTATGAATTCTGTTCATACCATACATGGTGTCACATGGTGTTCACAGACACTTCAGATTACAGGTTATATAATATAGTTTTTTAGGGTTCCGTACCTCAATAGGAAAAAACGGAACCCTTATAGGCTTATATGCCATATTTGCTCCGAATTGAATGGGCCGATTAAGTTGAAATTTAGTACACATATGCATTTCTGTGACCTAAACACGAAAGTGTAACGTAAATAAATGAATTTAGAATATCTGGGTCACTTTTGGGGGTAAATAAGAAATTTAAAAAAAAGTTTTGCTAACTGTACCACGTGACATATCAAATGAAAGAACTTATTGCGACGATATCAAATACAATTTTTTATAATTTTAAAATAAAACTTTTAAAAATATAGATGAAAATTGACCCCCCCCCCCCCCCTTATCTCTGACGCTACAGAGCCCAAAATTTTGAAAAAAATACAGAAAATAGTTCTATACTTATAGATTTCGGGAAAACCTATAAGAAGTCTATGGTCCTAAAATAACATGGTAAATCACTCAATATTGTGCGTAAAAACTTACATTTGCAGTTGGAATGTATGGGGGAACATGTTTTTGAACTACAATGTTAAGTTTGTTCTTGGGATAAATTCATCCCAACTACGGAATCCTTCATTGTGCGTGGTCCGACACGCATTTGGCCGGTTTTTTTATATTCTATTAGCAGCGCCCCGCGGTTTCACCCGCATAAGTCTAGATCGCATGGGAATATTGTGATAAAAGGTATCCTATGTATTTATCCAGGTTATAAAACATCTGTGTGCTAAATTTCATCCAAATCCATTCACTAGTTTTTTCGTGAAAGAGTAACAAACATCCTACATGGATGTTTGTTACTCTTTCACGAAAATACTCCAGCCTCACAAACTTTCACGTTTATAATATTAAGTAGGATTTAAGTATTGACAAGTTTTGTTCTCATCATTATAATCTAACCTAACAGTCACAACAATCTTATTTACAACTGAAATCCTAGAACAACGGTTTTGTGTAATTTCTCTGTATGCTGTAGCATATCGGGTGAATGATTACTTTTTCTTCCAAAGTCTTTCTGCCAGGTTCGCTGCAGGCGTCACAGACTCTTGAATGTTTTAACTCTATCCATGCTTCATTTCCCAGGCCCCGGAACTTAGCTTCCTCTATTAGCAAAAGGTGGTACTGTCGTGGTCCGCCGGTTGTGACCGCAGTAGTCTACAATCCCTGCTTCCTCTCATTTGGACTAAAAACTTTAGGATGTGGGTTCGAGATGCTGCACTTTAAAATTGGAAGTGTCGCTATGTGATTAGATACTTCGTTATTTTTGTCTGGTTGTGACTTAAGGGCAATTGTTTATTGCTGGCAGGTATTACATTTAACACGTATGCTTGTAGTACCTATTCACGAGTTTGTTCAAACCATAGAGAATCTACGCTTTATTTACATAACGGAACCGACCACCAAATGGTGAAATATCGGAGATACTTTCCAGATTTACGCGACGTAATGTCGTCTTGATATGTCGCAGCCCTAGCCTGACAAGGATTGCCAATTCCAAAATTAACGTTCTTCAATTGTTTCAGAAATACTCCACCGCGGTGATCTGTCATCATCAATGGAGTCCTTGGCTTACGACTCGTCAGTGGCCTCTCCAGGCAGCGTGTCAAGCCATACACAACGCACAAAGCGAATGCGCACCAGCTTTAAGCACCATCAACTCAGGACCATGAAGTCCTACTTCGCAATCAATCAGAATCCGGATGCTAAAGACTTGAAGCAGCTGGCGCAGAAGACTGGACTGTCGAAACGAGTCTTGCAAGTAAGTTTTCACCCAGTTTTATGGCACAGTCAGATACTAAAACTATCCTAACTATATATAAGGGGAACACTTATTAATAAACTAAGTAAACAAAAAATGTATTTCCCGTACCGGAAATCCAAGCCGAGCGTCCTATGTAGCCATACGGGATGCCAAGAGAGGAGACGTAAAATGTTTTGGTCTTCTGTTTGAAACAGAATCTTATTAAAAATTTCATACAGAATATCCATTTTTAGTGAGACCTCGTAACAATGTACTTTATTACTACTTTTACTTTTTCGTAGGTATGGTTCCAAAACGCCCGCGCAAAATGGCGCCGTAACATGATGCGGCAGGAGTCCAGCAACGGTCTTGGACACTCCAACGGGTCCATCATTCCTGGATCAGTGTCTCAGCCCAGTGTTGGACCCAGCACCATGCTGCTATCAGAACCCATGCAGAACATGGAAGATATGAGGGTTCACACTCCTCATCCACACCCGATGAGCTTTAATGAGCTCTATTGACACATGCAGAAAGATTATTTTCAAATGGGTCCCCCCATTGGGAGCCTCACTTTTGGAGTTGGTTAGGTTTAGAAAGAAGGTTTGATAAAATGGGAAAGAATGCAATACTTGGGGGAGAGTAAAGAATCAGGACTGGCTGTTAGGAATAGAGTTAAATCAGAGGAAAAGAGGAATTACTTAAAAAGTTTTTGACATTGATATGGATGCTGTGTATTTTTGTTGCCATAAAATGCCATCGAAAAAATCTCATAATGAGATGTATGAAAACCTAAACCTAAAGTCCTATGACAGGCTAAATATTAATAACAATAAATTAATTCAAGGAGTCGTTCAGTGAAAATATTTGTGTAACAGATACCGTAATCTAGTAGTTTTTTGGAACATACTGTACCTAACGACTCCCTACTTACTGTTTTTTTAATAACCGACGAATTAAGAACCGAATAGATTTGATACATGTAATGTTTAGGTCTCTTTTAAATCTACTGATAACACTTATCTACATACATTCAATAAATTCGCAATTAGAAATCTACTAACAAGATATAACATACATACCTTTCAGTCTTAGCCATATTTAGAGGACTTGGTTCCAAGACCGTATAATTTATGAGTATTTACTTTAATTTTAATATAGTTCCTAAAATACTTTGTAGTAGGTACTTTTTCTAATATGGCATAGGTAGTGAGTAGAACACTCTCGTGGTTATGTATTTATTATTCATGTAAACCATTCCGATATTAATAACTTTGTAAATATTAGTACATACTTTTTTAATCAAACCCGACTTCGTTCGAGTTCGAACCTAAGGCGACTTTTCGGATTTATATGCGTTTTGTATAATTAGCACTTGCTTCAAAAAAGTATGAAGTAAAATATCGTGAGGAAACCGGCATGCCTGAGAGATATTTCTCGACGGCATGTGCAGCCAAGTCAGAGGCCCATGGGCGGCTTTAAAACTCTGACACCAGCCGATCGATTCTGTAAAAATATCACCGTGAAACTTAGGTGAAGTGAGCTGTCAATAGTGTTAATCCCTAGCATCCTGCCGGTCGATTTGTGACAGTGACAGCTCACATCTTTTTACAGAATCGACCGACTGGTTCTTCACTAACCACACGAAAAGAAGAAGATAGTGTGACATGTATTTTTCCTGATGTCTTATTTTGTAAACAAATCGGGATCGAAAATCACGAGATTTCGCAATCTAACCCCGCGTCCTAATATATGCGATCATCGTGTTCATTAGGTACCATTATCTCTCCTAATATATCTTAGTAGGTAAGAAACAAGTACATACTATACAGTACATTAAAAAAAACTATCGAATGTGGTTTTGTTTTCTAAATATACCAAGTGAAGAAAAATATACTTAATTAATGCCAGAGACACCGTGACTACTGAATCTAGCCATCGGATTGAAATGATTAGGGTGCTTACGTACCTACACATTGGGTTCACAATTCCATGCAGATTCGCTGTCGGAAACTCTCCCCCGTAGCTTGTTAGAGCAAACTGTTCAGGGGTGTTATTACCATAAAATATAAAACTTGAGTCATTGTCGACTCTTATGTCGCCCTTAAGACAGCTGTGCTCTCTCAGTCGTTGACGACTTCACAAATTGATGTTAGTTTTTCTTGTAATGTACGTATTCACAACTGATTTTCATGCTAGAATTAACTTCTGATTATCTTTTTCCTTCGCTTATTTACGGTAGTTTGCTGTTCTATTGAAACTCTGTACTACGCTAGGTCAGCTCAAGATCAAAAAGTTACCAACGACGTGCGGCCTACTGTACGTGAAGTAAAATCATGAGTGACTGTAACATCATTAGACCAGGGTCGATAATTTTTAAAACCAAAAAAAATAATAGTAGTATGAAACCCATTAGAAAAGGAGGGGAATATTATAAAAATGAAAGGAAAAATAATTTACGGGCGATCTGAGGTCGGGAAGGTGATGGGGGTGAGTTTTTAAGGGTAAAAAACGGTTTTTCTCGATTTCCGGCAAAACTAAAAGTCCTATCGAAAAAAGTCAAATGGCAAAGTTGTATGTAATAAAAAGATCTAAAACTTTTGTATTTACACTTTTTTTACATAACCTCAAAATGTATGTGAAAAATTCAAAAAACCAATTTTTTGGTTTTTTATTTTTATCTTTTACAATTGTTTTTTTTTTTTAACGAAATTTGGTGAAAACTTACCTTTTTATGTCCCAAATACGCTGTAATTTATTTGATTAAAAATATTTATTTTTTCACCTTATTTTGAATTAATATCGAAAAAACACCCTAATTTTCAATCGAAAATTCACCCGTCAAAATATCCGCTTTTTTCAAAAAGTTGGTATGGTTTCTATTCGTTGAAATCTCTACTTTCCGACGGTGAAAAAAAAAATATATGTTACTACAGTAAATCTTCTCAGAAAATGCAAAAATTCAAAAAAAACTTGAATTCGTTTTTTTTTTTTTAATTATTATAAATAATTTTGAGCTATTTATTAAAATTTACACTTTAATTACTCGAAAAACGTTAGATTACATGTGACATTGATAACAAAAAAATTGCAAATAAAAATATACTACTATAATTAACAAACAAATAAGTTAATAAAATTAATATTTAATAAGACATCTACAATATTTGGAGAAAGTTGTCGAATCTTCTTTAAATTATATGCGTAGATGCCTATTTATAACTATTTTAAGATAAATTATATATACCTGAGTAGATATACCTGAGTGACCTACGAAAAATTGTAGCCCATCAAAAGGTATTTCGTGGAGAAGTGGGGAAGGGGCTAGGCGGGTCTGGGTCTTACTACATACATACCTACTATCAGGGCCGGATTTAAGGCAGGGCAACTGGGGCCATGGCCCCGGGCCTCTACAAAATAGGGGCCTCCACAGTTTGATTTTTTTTAATAAAAAAAAAGTATTGTTGGTCCAATACGCAAAATTTACCGTTTTGTATAAAAACGATTATCAGAAAGATCAATATAAGGAAATCTTCTATTAGCAAATACTTGAAAATTCAGAGCTACATTTCGAAATTACGTTGAGAATGTACTTACTTGGTGTTGATGGCGCCGAACTCGCGGTTCTGTGTCATTGTAGTCCGAAGTCTATTTTTTCATAATTTTATCTTCTAAAATGAGCATTCTCCAGTGCAGTTCGGCGCCATCAACACCAAGTAAGTACATTCTCAACGTAATTTCGAAATGTAGCTCTGAATTTTCGAGTATTTGCTAATAGAAGATTTCCTTATATTGATCTTTCTGATAATCGTTTTTATACAAAACGGTAAATTTTGCGTATTGGACCAACAATACATTTTTTTAATAAAAAAAAATCAAACTGTGGAGGCCCCTATTTTGTGGAGGCCCGGGGCCATGGCCCCTGTTGCCCTGCCTTAAATCCGGCCCTGATAGTAGGTATGTATGTAGTAAGACCCAGACCCGCCTAGCCCCTTCCCCACTTCTCCACGAAATACCTTTTGATGGGCTACAATTTTTCGTAGGTCACTCAGGTATATCTACTCAGGTATATATAATTTATCTTAAAATAGTTATAAATAGGCATCTACGCATATAATTTAAAGAAGATTCGACAACTTTCTCCAAATATTGTAGATGTCTTATTAAATATTAATTTTATTAACTTATTTGTTTGTTAATTATAGTAGTATATTTTTATTTGCAATTTTTTTGTTATCAATGTCACATGTAATCTAACGTTTTTCGAGTAATTAAAGTGTAAATTTTAATAAATAGCTCAAAATTATTTATAATAATTAAAAAAAAAAAATCGAATTCAAGTTTTTTTTGAATTTTTGCATTTTCTGAGAAGATTTACTGTAGTAACATATTTTTTTTTTTCACCGTCGGAAAGTAGAGATTTCAACGAATAGAAACCATACCAACTTTTTGAAAAAAGCGGATATTTTGACGGGTGAATTTTCGATTGAAAATTAGGGTGTTTTTTCGATATTAATTCAAAATAAGGTGAAAAAATAAATATTTTTAATCAAATAAATTACCGCGTATTTGGGACATAAAAAGGTAAGTTTTCACCAAATTTCGTTAAAAAAAAAAAACAATTGTAAAAGATAAAAATAAAAAACCAAAAACTTGGTTTTTTGAATTTTTCACATACATTTTGAGGTTATGTGAAAAAAGTGTAAATACAAAAGTTTTAGATCTTTTTATTACATACAACTTTGCCATTTGACTTTTTTCGATAGGACTTTTAGTTTTGCCGGAAATCGAGAAAAACCGTTTTTTACCCTTAAAAACTCACCCCCATCCCCTTCCCGACCTCAGATCGCCCGTAAATTATTTTTCCTTTCATTTTTATAATATTCCCCTCCATTTCTAATGGGTTTCATCCTACTATTATTTTTTTTCACTTTTTATTATTTTTAAAGGCTTCTACCCTGGTCTACATCTCATATAGCAGTATTATTTTAAGAGCGTTTTTCCTAAAAGTTGGCAACGTCGCAAATTGCTGTCAAATATTTACCTGTTTTGATTAATTTGGCAATATTACTGTATGGAAATATGAAATGTGTCTAACTAGTGAACTAAATTTAATTTAATTAAAATAAAATATTGAGAAATGCAATAATTAATATCGTAACACCGAATATCTAGTTTTAGATGTAAAAAAAGTATTTGGTAACTTTCCAAATGCCTTTTTTGCACTTAGAACAGTTACAAGTTACAACATTAAATTCAAATGTTATAATTGCAATTCATTATTATTATTCTAGTTCGCTAGTTAACTACATTTCTTATTGCCATACAGTTATATTGCCAAATTAATTAAAACAGCGAAATATTTGACAGCAATTTGCGACATTGCCGTTGCTCTTCATATTACTTTAGTGTGAGAAAGAGATGGAGCTATACAGGATGTATAGCTTCATCTCTTTCTCATACTGAACTAATATTAAAGAAATACTGCTAACCTGTATAGCTCCATCTCCTTCTCCTACTACAGTAATATTAAAATAATACTGGTATAAGAGGTGGTGGTTTTTTAATACCCCAGACATTTTACAATTCATTACATACATAGGTACATTTCTTTTGCTAAACTTGGTATCTTGACCATTTTAAGTACCTATCTCAAGAGACAACCGAATGGTTGTTCGTATCATGGTAATTTCCAGTTGTCTTAATAACGATAATTATGGATATTTTTCCATCAATAGGGTTGTAGTCGGGTACCTAATGAAGAGATACCAGTCAAAATATTGTAACTTGTATAATGACAATAGTTTATTAACATTAATTTATTATATGTAATTACAAATAGCCTCTACTGGGATAGCCACATCCAGAGTACAATCACTCTTTCTATCTACTATATTAATAGTTCCATGTTAAATAAATAACTGAATTTAAGGCGGATGCGCTAAGGTGGCCCGTGAGATTCAAATTTTCTTTAGTTTTTTGCATTTTGCAGGTCAGTGTCAGGTTTTATGTTTATTAAAATATGATTCGCGACCGTAACAAATAGGGCTTTACATAATTATAATCATTACAATCAGCAATACAACTCCATAAGTTAGCATAATTGTCAAATGTCATGATTTCATTAAATAGTCATTCAATGGGATTACATGAGCTTAGAGAGTTGTATTGATATTTTTTATGATTATAATTCTATAAATAAACGATTGATACGACCGCGAATCATTATTTAGATCAACATAGAACATAAACTGACCTGCAAATTGCAAAAAAATTTAATTTCGCGGGCTACCTTGACGCTTTCGCCTTAATATAGCTATGAAGTTTTTACAGTTCTATACTTATAAGTAAGGTGATCCAGTAAAACATTGCACCATTTGTGAATACTATATAAGCGTCAATATTCCCTACGTGAGAGGATAGGTAAATTTTCGCCTGAAATCCTAATTACTTATGTACCAATGAATTCGTTGAGTTTTGAGCTCGCAGGCCTAGATTTATGAAAAAGACAAGTTCACAAGTGGTGCAGTGGTGCATTTTATGGTCTGCGTGTTTTCGTTCAAGAAATATTTTCTGCACTATCCGAACTGCTATGGTAGGTAGTAAAATAATACGCCATCAATTTTTGATACAGAAGCAAATATGAACGAATGTCTGTATACATAGATGTATGTTTTGTCACGATCTGAATAGACAGGGGGCGGGGCGATTCTATAAATCCGGAACTACAGTAATAATTTACGAATCTAACTAGGCTTGGTTATTTATTAACCACTGAAGATTTTGTAGTTAAGAACCATAATAAAAGTGAGCTAAAGTTTACAACCTTTAAAATAAAAATAAAAAAAACTACGTATGTTTTTCAGAATTATTGTTCTACAATCCGAGGTTTTTTTACGATAACAAGTACAAGTACCTACGTCATTATAACCACCACAAAGACCGTTAGAAGACCGTTTTAAATGAATAAACCTGTAAACAAAAACTCTACAATCCCTTGATTGCTCGTGTACTCGTAATAAAGAGTATAAACTCTAATTATAAAAGTTGTAAAACGCTTGAATTGAAGCCATAACGAAATCAACATTTTTTTTTCACCTGTTCTGTTTACTAAGAATTAGTTGTAAGTTGTAAATTATGATAATCATATAACTATTACTTAGATTTTATCTACACTAGAATATATTCCAGGTATATAATTATTAAGAGCTATGTAAATAGTAAGTTTATGGGTATTTAGATGTGTAATTTTAGATGCCAGGCTAAAGCCGGTAGATCCTGTCCCACTGCCAAAATTGTAATCGTACTTACCCTTAGGATTCTGATAGCTTATGTATCCTGGCTCTTATACGTAACTTTTTACTTTCCACAACCATTAATTTCGAATCTTATTAAGTTATTCATTTGTCAAGTTTTAATTTACAATGCAATGTCTGTTTTTGTGTGATTGTGTGGACTGTCTATTCATTGTGCTGTAATTTTTGTGTTAAATGGAAATCATGCTATCTAAGAAACTGTTATTTTTAATAAGACCGAGAAGTTACTTAATCGATTTGTATCGTTCGGGTTATTGAAAAGTTCCGGATCCCATTCTTGTTTTCAAAAGATTAATGTATACTTTGAAAAAGCTTTTACATTGTATGAGTTGCATATTAATATTGTATTGTAAGTAGTAGATCTTCAAAATAAGTCTTAGAATTAGTGTGTAGAATTTAGTCTTAGAGAAACATATTTATACACGAAAATGACATAATATATTGACATCACATTTATCGTTTTATATTACTTTCACCCCGTCCTACAGTCCCTCTAGAGGTCTTGAAGTCTCTAGTCTGCTATAATTTCTAAATAAAAGTGTTAAAACCCAGCTTAACCCAACTAACTACTTAGGTACTATTTCAGCCACCAATCATATTATATAAAAAATGTAACATATTAAAAAAAAAACACATACTTTTTACTGAATGCAGAATGACCCACTATCGACAATCGGATCTACAGAATACGTACTTAGTAAAATCATGTATAGCTAGCCAAGAAAATAAATACAAGGGCCAACTGGGAATCTTTACCTTGAGTTCTTGAAGGCTTACCAATGACCAGCAAATAGAGGAAGAATGGAGAAAGATACACACATCGTTCAGCTACTCCATAAAAAAAGTTCGAAATCGTTGACACTGGCTGAATGGAAAAAAAATCTAACATGATGGATACTGGCTGAATGGACATTTTCTGATGCCGTAAGTTCTGATACAGATGTTGACAGATGAGAAATTGGCGGCAATATTTTTTTTATTATCTTTGACGTGTTGGTTTCTGTTCATTATCTCATTTTCATCTATCTTAAATTTAAAAATGTGTGAAATGGAGTCCTCATAAAATCAATCCAGTGCAGGGTGAGTGAAACTAGTAAATTTAATAACTAATGTAACGCGATATTAGTTATGGCCATTCGATTCCCGATTAAGTGGTAGGAAAGCCGGAGTTCTGATTTATTTTATTTTATTTATTCAGGGTTATTATTGATTTGAAATTACATGCTAGAGCGTTTAGATAATCGATTTTCATAGTTGTGGTTCATGTTCAGTAGACTTAGGAAATAGTGAACAATAGTTTCGGTTGGATTAATTTAGATACCTTGGAAAAGTCGGAGAAATAAATTGTTAAGTAAAATGACTCCCAACTTAGGCTCCCACAGACAGGCGCGACGCGACGGTGCTGCGTGATTCTAGTAGAACAATTTCCATGAAGTTTTCGTGGAAATAGTTCTACTACAGTCGCGTCGTGCCATCGCGTCGCGCCTGTCGCCTTTAAATCGTCTGTTTAATCAAATCACAATATTCTTTGACAGTTAGGTATATGGAAAGGCAAATGTAGGGTGTCAATTTGCTTAAAATTAATTTCCCTGACTATTAGGTATGCAAGATATTAGTAATAGATATGAGATACTTGGCGCGAAATATCAGTACTCTACCTACCTGAATAAAAAGATAGTTATCTAAAGGTTAGTCAATTGTGGTTGGCAGAAGAGCTGGTTGCCGCGGGAAATCTCTCCCGATTTGTCTTTTTCCTAGAATTTTACAGTAAACAATCTACGTGGCGCCTGTATTCCCCGATGGTAGTCAGAGGTGTAATAGTAGGTACAACCATAGTTTGTTATCGCAGTCCACAGCTGGACACAGGCAACACGCTAACACACTCCTAGAGGGAGGGAGCCAAAGAAAGTATTAAAAATGTTTGATAAGAAGTAATTGGTAGAAATACAGAAAGAGTTCCTTGTCATAAAAAATAAAAATAAATTCCTAATTTGCTGTAGGCTTCTAACTGGCAACTTGTATTTTTTAAACAGAAATGTTTTATTGGTCCTCTAAAAACTTATTGTATTATAGAGGTAAGTACGCTTTTAAAATAAATTAGCTAATTTTTAAGTTGGCCTTTTCTTGAACTGGGTCGCAACTAAGCTAAGGCACTCCGACCAAATGCTTCCTTTAGGTTAGAACTGTGATGAAAGGCCCGCGAGCCGAGCGAGCGCGAAGCGGGCGGTGTCTCGGCAGCGACCAGTGAGCTACAAGCTACAACCAAGTTGGTCGCAGTTATATGGCTGATTAGTAGGTTAAGAGAAAATAATAGAAAAAAAAAACGATGTGGAAATTATTAGAGGCTCGCAAAAAGAGGCACATTTATTGTATTAGAGAAAAATGGGAATAATTTGGGATTCAATTAAATACCTTATTACATAAATACTTTATTCGTTCGGGTTGTTTTTCTCCGAATATCACTGATACACGATACAGGTAGATGACAGCTTTATATCGCAGACAGACATCATTAAAAAGAAGATCCCTTGTTATAAATTATATAATAGTGGGCTAGAAAATATTTTAACAACTTCTAGTTTGGGAGTTTAGTGACGCTAATGATGTTTATAAATCAAACGGCTTATTGGTAGGTAATTCGCACGAATTTACTCGCCCGAAACGGCCGAATAGGCACCTTTTTCGATTCGCACGAAGTTAATTTATTTGTAGGCGAATCAATTTCTGGAGTTGTCGATACGCCTACAAATAAATGAATTGCGTGCGAATCGCCTCAAAAAAATATATTTAATTTAATTGCGTTGCTACGCCCGTATAATAATAAGCAATCTGTCGGTGTTTGCCTAAGATTTTTGCTGATGTATTCATAAAGGAATACCTAGTCTAGGATTTTGAAAATGAGCGACTGCTCATTAGTGTAAACTGTGTAAAGCCTTGTTGACAATGCTCTGTCTGGTAGTAGGTATTGTTATGATTTAACAAGGTCACAGGATATTGTTAATGTCTATGTACTTATTAAGATGATGGTCTAGATAAGAGGAAAGATGCGATAAGGTGGTTTATTGGTTGATACGCACGAATTTACTTAACAGAAACGGGCGAATCGACACTTTAAAATAATATAATTTCTTCATAATGCTGCTTTTCCTGAGCAGGAAATACGTATCAGGCCATTGGCACATTTTGAATTTTATGTAGTAAAGTTAGTGTATTTTTTTCTTAATTATAATGCATAAAATTCAAAATGTGCCAATTGCCTAAAAAGTATTTCTGGAGTGGTCGATTCGCCCTCAAATAAATTAATTTAGTGCGAATCGCCTCAAGAATAAATTATGTACTTAATTTAAAAGTGCCGATTATCCCGTTTCGGGAGAGTAAATTCGTGCGAATCAACCAATACGCCGTTAGGGCACGGAATCCCTTAGAGACAGCCGCAACAGGCAGAGTCTAGAGACTAAGGCTAAGCGTATACCGAGACGCAGGTGACGCAGGTCAGCGCAGTACAGATTTTACAGGGTAGGGCAGGTGAGGCAGACATAGGTCGCGAATGCATTCTGCGACGCTGCTACACAGACACATATCATTCACGTCCTAGTTAGTACAAACAATAGACGTGTGGTAAAAAGCACGTGACGACCTGCACACGTCCCGCAGAAATTTGTGTCGACCACGTGTCGACGCTACAACGAGACGCAGAGCAGGACAGACAGATATCTGCGTGGCACGTGCCTGCGCCACAGCGGACGCAGCTCTCAGTACGTTCATGCATTACAAAATCTGCCCTGCTCTGCGCTGCGTGGACCTGCGTCAACTGCGTCTGAGCATACGCTTAGCCTGAACGTCGTATGAAATTCGTGGCGTCGAAAGTGCATTGAGCACACTACTCTGTGACAGACCGCCTTCAAAGCCGTCAGTTTCTACACGTCATCTGTGTCGATGAACGAGTAAATTTTTTTTTTAATGTCATCTGGCAGTAAGGAGGTTCTCGGCAGCTTTACCGAACTTTCCTGTGGGTGCCTCAATAAATTAAGGCCTCCAGGCAGGGCATAAAACTTATAAACTAAGCGACTTCACGCTAAGGGGGTGACCTACCTGCGGGGTATGGACCTCGGCTTCGGGCGTCGCTGGCGGAGAACAGCAAGGGTCAGGCTGGATCGGATTAGTTCGAGTAAACGGTGACACACTTGGTTTATATGGAAAGTGTTGACAACGCCACCGCTAGCAGCGGCAGCCGAAGTGTCTCTGCGCTCTATACATTTCACCGATTTAGACCATTTTTAGACCTCATAAATAATAGCTAAACTTCTTCACACAAAAACTATAGACAAACTCAAACCTTCTTCCAGTAAAAACGACATCTACAATTCTACAATGGACTACCGGAACGCGTCAACTGTCATAGCACGCGTAATATTAATTGCAGCACTACAAAACGCACAACAAATCATTACATATAATGCGGACAAAGTCGCCAGACAAGAAATCTCGACAAAAACCTGCGAGGCAGCCAACTTACAGGGTCGAGAACGATAGGAACCCGGAAACCACGCCGCAATATTTTCAGGTACAAGTCGCGTTATAAATTATTTATCGAGAGGTCAGTGAGACCATGCTTCACGAGAAAATATTCGGAATTCTCTTGGCACCCAATCCTTATCTAAGCGGTTTGGAACATATATTATAGTACTCTTCGATTTGAAATTTTTTGAAGGATAGTCACTGGAATTTGGCAATGGGTGAGTT
Organism: Agrochola circellaris; assembly: GCA_914767755.1. Taxonomy (NCBI): domain Eukaryota; kingdom Metazoa; phylum Arthropoda; class Insecta; order Lepidoptera; family Noctuidae; genus Agrochola; species Agrochola circellaris. The sequence continues at coordinate 5,938,242 of OU611840.1, forward strand.
TCTTTGGCAGTGGCTAAACCTTTGTTTGACCTTCAAACTTGGTAGTGACTGATAATATATGTGGAAAGCATGCATGAAACACAACAAACAGCAGTTGCTGAAATTGGACACTGTTTAGACTGTTTTTTAGGTCTTCGGGAACCCAGAGGCCCAGATACTGGTAGGAATAGTTACAGTTAAGAGAACAGTAACACCAAAATCCTTTTACAGCCTAGACATTTATTTTTCCATAGTCAAATCTTTACCTATCCGTCCCATCTTTCACTAACACCTGGTAACACCACGCGTAGTCCTTTATTGGTAGTTGTTACGTTTTTGTTAAAGACAATGCTGGCTTTTCACATGTCGACCGAGGAACTTGCCGACAATTGTAACTTCAGCCGCTTTACCGCTGCGGCTTTTTATGAAATAGGGATTTTTCCGCTTATGGGAGCAGCTGCTGCTGTCAGTTTTAAAAAGGGTATTTTTATAGTTCCTTGTCGTTTTGTTGTGGAGGTTGATGGCGACATTCTTAAAAATGTTTTATTTTACAGATATCAGTAAATGTTATGGAGGCCCGCAAACTTATGTGGATGAATCCGCACTCCTTCAACTCTTACGTCATCGTAGTGCTTGGAAAGAAGAAACATAGGACTAGCATCAGGAGGAATATGGAGGAACCGCATTACAGAGAGGTAAGTAAACAAATAGTGATTTAGAATCATATGCAATCTGCTCCAAGGTCAGAATTGAGATTAAGGGTGTTTCAGGCTTAGCCCATTCGCGATCCAGTTGGTAAGGCAACGGAATGGATAGGTAGGTATCAGCTAAACTCATTTTATTTGAAAACTGATTTTTTTAATTACATAAAGAAAATACTTTGGCACCGACTAAAAGGCACACAAAATATTCTGTAAATAAAAAGTGTATTCCGTCGTGAGAAATTAGCAAAAATCTGTGCCAGTTGCACCAAATAGGCCTAGTTTAGAAAAAATGCCAGACAACTAAGGGCGAATTCACCAATAAAACCGAACGCGATCTGCACATAAACCACGTTTAAAAGCTGTCAGAGTCATTATTTTCTTTGGGAATATTGACACTGGCAGCTCTTGAACTCGGTTTAGATGTGCTGATCGCGTTCAGTTTCATTGTGTCTGACGCTGGTTCTCAACTCGACCTGTGTTACAAACGACACGGTACGTGTTGCAGTTGTTCCCAATGATTGCAGCATGTGTCGGTAAAATATAAAGTTCTTTTGGACTGGCTTCCCAGTGCGCATAATGACCTCATTACATTAATGTCCTTGTAAAAATAACTATACGGGTGTAAGTAATAAAATGTGTGTATGAAATTATGTTATTAGCCATTACGTTTGTTTACTCTGCGGTGTGAGCAGAGGTAATGAGCCGAGTGTTGGCCGTCGCGGTGGTCGCCCACCACGGATAAGTGCACAGCCATTGTTGATAGGTGCCTACTACAGTATTATAATTCGTCAGTCAGCCAAAAACGCTGCGTACAACCGTAGTAATTTCATTGGTGAAATCCACACTTAGTCTATTTGACTAAGTGTGGATCACTTAGTCAAATAGACTAAGTGTGGATTTCACCAATGAAATTGAACGCGTTCAGCACATCTAAACGCGTTCAAGACCTGTCATTGTACAATATTCCATAACGATTTTGACACTGACAGCTCTTGAACGCGTTTTAGAATTGCTGATCGCATTCAGTTTAATTGGTGAAATCAGCCCTAAATGTCAAAATGTCTTTGAACTCCGCAATATCTAATTGTTTCTCGTAACATATCTTTATGAAGATACTAGCACTTTGCCCGCGACTTGTCCGCGTGACTTTCGTCTTCCCTACGAATACACCCGAAGTCGCAAACAAATTATTTACTGTCTACGTAGGAAACTCATTTGGCGCACTTTACTTGATTCAATGGTTGATTAAAGGCGTTAGCCTTTAATGTATGTGTTTACCTATGTACCTAATTTCCTGCATCAATTTTGTATACTTACATAATATTTTGATTGAACCATCGCTCACTACAGACGGGTCTACATCTTTTTGTTTTGCAATGCAATACGCTGCCGTAGATGCGGCTGTAATGTGCGCTGAGCTTAATTAATGGGTATCTACCTATCTGCCTACGTGAAATTTGAAGATAGTTATCTTCAAATTTCACGCTGTAGTTACAGCAAGCGCGTTCATTCTTCTCTTAGTCTCGTCTATTTAGCTCTGAGTTTTGGAAGTTGGGTATTTTAAAATATTGATTTTTTTGTGCCTGACCGTACAAAACACCATCATCGGGAGTGAAATATATAGTATTATTATTCATAAGTCATAAGTCATTTATTTCATAACAAAATACATTGTGTTGAAAATCATCATCGGGTTGAGTTGACGCGGGCCGAGCTGTCGCTATCCCCACTAAAGGAATATGTGAATCATCACAGAAACTGTTGGTCGTGTGGAAAGGAACTTGTTGATTTCATCATCCATCTCTTCTTATCCCAATCGATTTGGGGTCGGCGCGGCATATCGCTGATAATTACCAAATAATTTTCAAAAGAAAGTTTACCTTCATATGATTTTAACCGTTAAAGGCCTGATAAACAACTAATTAACGTGCTAATTGACGTGCTTGAGGGTCACCCAGGGCTTTACCGGTTAAACCATTAATTTTGTAGGTACCTACCTACCTAATTCCTAACAAAAAATAATAAAAAAAATTAGGTAGGTAAAAATATAAAAGAACAAAAAATCCTTTTCGTTTGAAAGTTTAGTCTACTTAGGTATTAATGCTCAGAATGCTTACATAGAGGTAAGTCGGTTTCTGAAAAATAATATAGGGCTACATAAATAGAATACTTAGCTAAAAAGTGCAAGCGGATGTGAACGAAAAACTAAAATTTGCGGCGCGCACACCATCTATGTTTTATGTTTTGTACTCAATCGTGCCACTCTTTTTCGCGTTCATTGTACGTCATGGTCTTCTTTAAAATTGGGGGCCACTAGTTTCCACCACTTTAGATAGATGGCGTGTTTCACAACTATTATTTCAATTACATTTTTGGCTTCCTTGATCACTAGCATGATTGTTGTTTTACACAGGGTTTTATAGGCTAGTAAAGCCAGTTAATAACAATTATTTTTATCTTTACATCGTATGGCCTCGTTTATCTCTGAATGTTTCATAATGTTAGATCACACTGCTTTATTAACCTTGTTGAAAAAATTGCGTGATAATATAACTTACATGTTTCATCATTAGTTGAAACATGTACCTAAGTTCTATTATCCTGTAGTTCTGTATCATGTAGTTCTAGAAAGTTGTTGTTAAAAAAGGAACTTGTAAGCGTTTACCGCACACCTGTAAGATTACTAGGTACGTTGGTAATCAGAAATGTAGTTGGTTACGGCATAATTTGATTGAGCATGACACAATGTCTTAAAAAGCATTATTTTTTTAATGGCGGGATTTCTGTACTTAATTCATTTCAAATTCAATTCAAAAGTCATTTATTCAAACTAGGCTGAGAATCAGCACTTTTCGAACGTCAAAATTACATAAGACAGTCCCCCAAAAACGCTCACCCGCGGAACGTACTTCCCAGCAGCACAGCTGTCTGTTCAGTTGGAAAAACTTAATTCTATATAATAGTACCTATGCAAAAAGTAATTTACATTAGGTAAGTAGGTACCACAAATTGCAATGAAACTCATAAAATAAAAAAGCATTGTACTTAATGAGTATTATGTTAATAATAAATTTAAATAAATTGACTTACCTATACAAATAAAATAAACTCGGGGAGGATTCCTCTATCCGCCAGCCCACACTGACAAGAAAAATCTTCTGCAATACCGTGGGCGTCCTCCAGCTTACCGGAGCTACCGCCGGTATGCCGTGGCATGCGCCGGTATGCCACCGAGCACCGAGCATTGAAATATATACCTTATTTCGATTGTATTAGTAGACCTGGCAGACTCCAGCGCATACCGGCGCATACCGCCGCCTCCCACCGCGGTATCCTCCAGCGTGCTCGTTGATGCTCGAAAGAAAACTGCGCTGCGATGCTGCAAGATCGATCGCCGAACATTAATTATGTACCTTATTTTGATAGGCTAAGTATTAAATTCAATTGATAAATTGTTCCCGTCCACCAGTCTGCGCAGGCCAAGAAGTCTCATCTTCAAAGACCAATATCACAAAATATTGTTTGCTAATTTTCTTATTCATTTTGATTTTACAGCTATTCCTCTAAAAGTGAGCTGCATCTCAAATGATTTTTACACATTTAAAAACATCGTAGTTTGCATAGAGCAAAAACCGAAAATTGATGAAATAAAAATTGAAGCATGAATACGGGAGAAAAACTTAGGACTAAGCGCGCGCCATCTCTTAAATATGTTACCTACTTACTAATCTATGATGACAGCAAGTTTGAAGGTGCCACCTTGGTGCAAGGACCTTTGCATTTTCTGACTCACCACGACCCGTCGATAGATGGCGCTGGTTGACGTGATAACGTCTTCTGTTATTATACTGGCGGTTAGTTTAATATTTCTGACCGAGAAAATACTGTAAGATTTCAATCGTAAATAGGTATGACACTATTAATGCTAGAGTAATAGTTGAACATTAAAAAGATAGGTCATGTCTGTACCAATTTTGACGCAGGATTTCATTTCCCTATGACGTCACATGACCTGCGACCCTCTTTATTTCAATAGGTTCGTGTCGAAATTCAAATAAGTCTATACTTACTTATTTTAATTTCAAATACGTTAAAACGTGTTCAACTACATCGGTGATTCTTGTGGCGTTGTCAAGAGTTTACAAGGAACTACTAAGACCAAGTGAGAAATAATAAAAATATTCGCCGAAATAGGGTTAAAAATGCATTCTAGCGAACCCAGAATCCGTGCTACTGCTAACGCTGATGCGCGCATCATCGCGTGCGTTATCAGTGTTTTATCATTTATTTATTTATTTATTAAACATTATCGTCATTGAATAATTATTAATAACATACAGAATAGTCAATAATGAACATTTTGCTAAGCCTCCCGAGATGAGAAGCTTTGTCTCTATGGGATAATTCAATTAATCATGTGGTACGTCGGCGACTGTTTGTAAGCGCCGACGTCCGCACGCTCAAGCATGCTTCCGCAAGGCCCGCGTGGGTGCGAGGAAAATATGCAAGTGCATGCCATGCGGAATAAAATTATATCTTGCACGCTATTTTCAGTTGACACTCTATTTAAGTTGCATGTAAGTTCATTATCAATTACTGTTAGCCTGTATAATCCCGCTGCAGCCGGGCAAAGGCCTCTCCAAATGACTTTCAGTGTTTGCGATACAGGGCTAGTGAGGACCATTGGCCGTTGGTTTTATCCAGCTCGTCCCGCTATCTTCTATTATGGGAATTTATTAATGTCTTCTTTGTTCCAGTACTTTATGTTCGAGTTGTACGTCAGTATCCGAGACATTCAGAGGTCAAACATTTGGCTGGCGGTGATGGAGCCCCGGTGCTGCGCCCCCCCTCGCCTCATGGGCGAAGCAAACATAGATCTCGGAGCGATTTGGTCACAACCTCGTTAGTAATGTTTAACTTAAATACTACGAGAACTTTGGTACAATTTAGTTTTTTATAACTTCGTCTTCGTTCGTTTTCGTTCATACTTCTGCAACCCCACTCCGTAACAAACATTTTCATTCACAATCTGAAGGATTTTGGGCAACCCCATACTAGTAAAGCAGTAGCTTCGAGCACGCTAAATAATGTTTCAGAAGCTGTCTGGTTAAAGAATTATACGTTGCTCATATTTGCAATCTATCAACCCAAAAGCTTCTTTAGTACAACACCCATGCAGGTGTTGGCATGAAGAACCATTTGTAAATACGATTACGTACAAACAGAACGCATTCCCTTCTTCGCTTCAGCACAGCTCATGTTGTGTTGGATTAAAGAAGCTTATTTATGTAGATCGTATTTAAATTTGTCTGCCCGAAAGCTTCTTTAGTACAACCCCGTACAAGTGTTGGAATAGTAAATACGCGCACTGGGCACACGTAATGGATTACGATCTGCTTCCTTTCAAAGACAGGAGTCATGTATCCCACCAGTGGGTACATTATGGGCATCGTACGACTATGAATATGATAATAATACGTAACCTATCTTATTTTGTCTACTCTTATCGTCCTCAAAAACTGAGATGATGACAGAACTAAGCACCTGGGTTAGTTGATTAATGGGACGTAAATTATGACAGAGTAAGTGGAGTATTTTGTGACAGCGCTGACGGCAAGTGAGTACTGATAGAAATATCGCGAGGAGATTAAAATTAGATTTTAAAAAAACTAATTTTAAGTGTTATGTTGCATTTCACGCAGCGGCAACGGCCGGCGAGCGCTGCTTCTAAGTTAATGGCTTCCCATAATATCATATTTGGAAACACTATAAAGTCCATAGACTTTTTTTTTGGCGTGGTCTTACTTTGTTTGATTTTTTGTATGCCGCCGGCGCCGCCTTGACGCACAATAAAAACAATGCGACATCAACGTCTGTACTGGTAGATAAGGTAACTATTTTACGATATGATCACTAATTTTTGGCCACATCATGAACTAGTTGTACGTTTAACTGGTCATATCGTCAAACGTTGAGTATTCAATGATCTGGCCAGACCACATCGTGAAAGTCGATGTTAATTTAATGAAATGATCAATTCTAAGATCTCGCTACGACTTATACATTATTTATCTTCGTTGTTCTACAATGGTTGTAAGTTGGATCCTGCAAAATAAATGAGAAATCGATTGGCCCCTTTTGCTTTTGTTGGGTATAGATCCTAATAAATATAGTATGGAAATGGAAGGTAAAGGGCAACTGCTCCGCCCCCGTAGACCCCTTACCTGCTGGCCTGCAATATCGATTGATTAGTTGTCTCACTCGCACAGACTCATGTGACGCAACCAAGACGACGTAATATCTCATAATAATATTACCTTGTAACTGCATAGGTAAACCGTAGATGATAGGTAGGTAAGGTACCTATAGGGTGGATTTATCAGACAGGGAAATAAGGTCAGGTAGGATACCTACCTTAACCGTTCTAGCTACAGGAAAACGGGCTTAGGAGACTGTCTTTAACTTTTTGCGAAATTTGATCAGCGTTCACAGATTTTGAAATAATTGTGGACTCAGCCAGAAAATGGGCAATTTTCACAAACACTTTCTTGATGCCAATCACCATTCGATGCAATTACTTTTAACATAAACACTATCGGACCTACTGAGGTTTGAGTACTTGAAAACTCAAAAATCATAAAAAAAACTTTTCTCATACATTTTGTAGGAAATAAGTGTCCAAAAAGATGTTACAGCCGCCAAACGCGTTCTAATGAAATTCGGAAATTCGAGAGGCAGTGGATAGGGACGTACTGCCCTGCTAAGCCGAAAGGCGGTATCTTTGAGATACGCCCTTTTAGTTTTTTTTATACCATTCAATAGCTATAATAATTTCGCATCTAATGGTATAAGCCACATACCGCTATCTAACTTAAAACATTTAAAAAGTCCATTCAGAAGTTCTTTATTAAGTATATCCTTATATTTCATTAAATTACAATTTACAAAAAGTCAATTTTGTCAAAACTTACTCCGATTGAGATACCGCCTTTCGGCTTAGCAGGGCAGCGTAGGTCTTTCTCGCATTCTGACTTGAAGGAAATGATGACGAGAGTGCATCCTCTTATGTATGCTTAGGTAGGTATTGTTACTTTTAATCATTGCTTGCTTTTACCGTAACGTAAATTCGAACGATTTTTTAACCGAAAATTCAACTATCCTTTATCATTTTGGTTAAAAAAAATTGCGACAAGCACAACTAATGTAAAGTTTAGTGCCTGCTTGGTTTAGCACTAACTTCTGAGTTGGTTGATATTTGGTTGATTTGGTATTATATTAGACTGGTTTAATGATACGAAGTAATATGGTTTAAAGGCTATATTGAATATTGGTTAAATAAAAGCGTTGGTTTATATAGTGGTAAATGTAAGCTAAATTAGCACTAAGATGGTTTGATTTGGTTTGGTTAGCGATTGGTATCTCTCGAGTTTTTCGAGAGAAAATGCTCGAGTTTTGCGTGAATAAACTAATAAACACATCAGATTATAAATTTACACCTTATTAATTGAGTTACTGACAAATTTATCTGAATCTTAAATCAAAACCTGAGTTTATACGAGCCTAAGGTTATCGACCCCTTGGTGCTGCAGGTGTTCATTCTCGTGAGAAATATGGCGTCAGGTGGGCTGACGACCTGTCTGTCACTTTACAACACATATTGTCGCGTTCTGATTACAGCATTTATAGCCGGTAGATATGATAGGACACATGTTTAAATAGTACATATTATTGTCTGCCCGGTAACAATCCAAACTACGCATTTAAACAGTAGGAACGGAAATAGGTTGGTAGGGGGTGCCAATTTGCAGGAAAGTCCGAAAGTGATACCGTGGCCCCAGCTAACATACAGGCAACTGAAGGAACACGGGTGGGTTTTAGTCAGTTAGAGTCTGACGCGCCCTCCCGCTGCGCCCAGAGCGGGAGAAGTTATTAGACATATTCCAAACAAAAAAAAAAAACGTGATTGCTATTTACCCATAGTTCCCAGCCAAAATACCAAAAATCCTACGAATAACTGGAATTGCACTTTTTTTCTCCACTATTGAATATGCCTCGACCACTATGGAGCCCGATCGGCCCACGCTAAAATAGTGGATGCAGCTCTAAATGAGACGTGCCGGATCATTACTGATTACTTATTTACTGAATGGCATTGCGACCCCAGAAATTCACAGGACTATAGCCAGCCGCATCGAGAGGGCGAAGCTACAGGACGACACATACCACCTTATGTACAACTAATATATAACCCAGTGCCCCAGACGCTTAACAGCCGCAAAAGATTTTTTGGATGCATGAGTCCAGTCGATGGCAACCCCTCCACGGGAAGTTGTGATCTTTGGCAAGAGCTGCTTAAGCCTCCTGATTCTTTATTGAACTATCTAAGAGCCTCCCATCTGAGTACACGTTGCCGTGGTTAACATGAAAAACCTTAAATACACTCATAGACAAGTCGGCCGCAGCAAAGAGATTCATTGTGCCATGACCATTGTGGGGTAGCCGAATAAAGGTCTTGAGGAGACGAATTCAAAAATATGATTAACTAAATAGTTGAAAATTTTAAAAATATGAAAAAGACTGCCACTAAAAAGTTCAAAAAAAGGTTTCTTTTCGAGGAGTCTGGTGCTGTTGGTTGGTGTTTTCAGTTCAATTACTGGTTAAGTTCAATCTCAGACTTGATGCCACTAACTGCATCAAGCTGCATAAACCGTGAGTTTGCTTGGATATTTTTAGTTGCATTCGGGTCTTTCAATTTTTTATATACAAGTTATCTTCTGAAAGAACCGTTTCAGCTTCATCTCTTTAAAACTTGATCTGGCATCCATCCCTGGCCCTTCTATCGATAGCCAATAAATTATCTTGGTATTTAACGACATTTTATTATGAAATACATATTACCATATTTCTCAGATGTTCAGAAATGACAGCGTTATGATAATCACAAGCGTTCCAACTGTCCGTTTTGCCTGTCATTGAGAAGCCTTTGAAATTATTTCTGACGCTGATATTATTTGACAATGATACTTACTTATCCTCAAAATGACCTGAAAATACTTACTTCTGGGTTTATAGGCACATAGTATGCAACGCGCGTTATCTGCGTGTTGACAGCACGTTTTCAGCCTTGAAAATGCAACGCTAGTTACGTCATGCTCCCCAGCAACCCCATTCCCTGTTTTTCCATTTATAAAACTGTTCACCCTCAAACTTACAGATAACCTTTTTCCACGCTCCATGTTGAATTGAATTGAATGTAAGAAAATTACAAATATATAAGGATTTTAGAAAATAAAAACAAATTGAGGGTAAACAGTTAAAAGAAACGAACCAAGAATTTCTCCATTATGATGATGTTGCACAGACTATTATTCAATCCCAGTGTGAGTGATATCAGGCTAAGGGAAATATTTTTAGTTTTCAATTATAATGCACTAATAGTTATGCGTAATTATTATTATATAGTGTTTTTACAATCATTTACTGTATAACGCCTGACAATTTAATGTCTGCAAAGCTTACACTTACACTTTGCTATGTATTTTTGCTCAGGCGCTTATATCAATAGCCCGAGAATTGACTTGACATACTCGTACCTAGTCACAGCTTGCATATTTAATATTAAATAAAAACAACAATACAATTATTTTCAGACACTTCTTTGTTAATACAATAAGCACTTACCTAAGTTTCTTCATATTTTAACTTGGGGTTGCTGGAGAGATGCTCTGCGGTAACGTAAAAATGTTTCTACTCTTAACCTTTCAAGGTACTTTTTTTTTTAAAGTTTGTTCAAATTGAGTACATATTGGGTACAAAAGTATTTTATAAATGGAAGAATCAGGTGATGGGGTTGCTGGGGAGCATGACGTAGCTAGTTGCGTTAGCGGCGTGTATATCGGGTAAAGGGGGTCGACCGTACGAAAAAGAAGGCCATTGATCAACCCCGGATCTAGTGGAGGGCAAACCGGGGTATGTGCTCCGGGCGCCACCTTCAGGGGGCGCCAAATTCAAACGTAGCAGACAAGTGCAGCACCCAGCACACCGCAACTTTGCAATAAATGAGACGCGCAGCTCATTTATGATCTTTCTATTTCTTTCTTTGTTACAACAGGTGTGGCGCCCTGTTGGATTAGGGCATTATCGACCGATAATATGTTGCTACAAAAATTTTAATTTCCAGCAAATTTTAATGTCGCGGACTATCTTAGCACATCCCCCAATCAAAGGATTGCCGGGGGGCGGAAGAAAGCTGTGTTGACCCCGCTTCAAAAAAAAACTAGATCCGGGGCTGGTTGGTATAGGCCTTTAGACTGTAGATACACCCTTGTCCTATCAATAAAGGCAAGAGTTCAAAACATGAAGGCATCCATCACGACGAAAACGAGATTCCTGATACTAAATCAACGCAAAGCTTAAACCACTGAAGATTTGACAAGGTACTCATAGATTTAATTTGACTGGTTACATACCACGAAACAGTCCTGGCATTATCTGTCTGACCGCTCCTGAAGGTTTTATGCGAATATCGTTAGAATAAAACAATAAACCGATATTAGGACATCAATATATTTAAAAAAAGTTACATTCGCTTTTAAATAACATAGACAATTATTCAATAAATCGGTAATGGTGACAAAAAACGAGACATTAATCAAGAGTCTCTTTTTGCACGTTCAGGGGGCCGGGGAAGGTCTACAGGATGTATAGCTCCATCTCTTTCCCCCACTGAAGTAAGATTAAAATAATGTGGTAAGTAGGTAAGGTAATAGGTAAAACCTGAGTGCGCAAGCCCTCACTGCCTTGACTAGTCAACTCGGATAATTTTGGAACTTCATGGGAACATCAACAACAATTAGATTCTTGTATTTTTTTTAAAAACATTTTGGTCATCTCATAATTATGACAGAATCAAAAATACTTAATTCAACCAAAACAGGCGGTAATATTAAATTGTTCTTATCAAAAGAAAATGATCAAAATTGGTCCAACGTTACCAGAGTTGAGTGTACAGTTCTTCCACAGTGAGATATTTTATCTTTGAGCGATGTCACACGGGCGTTGCCAATGCGTTGCGTCGTCGCAGAGCAGTGATTTCCACGCAGTGAGTGCCACACGAACGCTGCGATGTCCCAGTGCAACGCAGCTTATCCCGACGTTACAGCGTTGGTGTAGGTACTGCCGTTTCGACATTGTAATAAATACAGCGCTAGTGCGCTGCGCTCCGTTGTCGCTCCGTCGTCGTCTCATTGCAACACCCCTCGCCGCTTCATCTCCCTGGTTGTCCGATACGCACACGTTCCGTTGGGCTGCCGCATGTAGTTTTAACGCACCGTGTGGCATGACGCTCAGATTTATATGTAGAATTACGGAGCGTCACCGCTCAGGCGTCGCGTCGCAGCGCCAACGCAATGCATTGGCAGCGCCCGTGTGGCATCGCTCTTTGACAGTAACCTATACAACGAGAATTATTAAGATCACTGTGATGCAAATAAGACGTAATATAAATGTCTGTGAAAGGAGACTGTGTCGGTGTTTGGTTGAGCAAACCCTGCTAACTTATATCTATTTGTACAGTCAGCTGCAGAGGAATCTGCCCCCTAGCAATTTATTTATACATTGCTACGGGTTGAGATTTCTCTGCAGCTTACTGTATTAAAGTTCATAATGACTTAGTGATTTTTTTAAATTATTGATATAAAACATTCTGCCGGCTGACATCGTAATTTTAATGCCAATCTGGGTAACAATATATATTTATTTTATCTCAGTTATTGTTCTTATAAGAAATGTTTAAAACTAACAATATTATATGTATAGGTTTACCTCAGTTTATATTTCTTTTATATGAAATGTATAAAACACACAATCATTACTTCTATAGAAGTAATCAAGATAGTATAAGCGCCAGAAGGGGTCATATTTCGCACATCTTTATACAAGCAACGGTTTAATTAATATTTTTTTTTTGGGTTTTTACGAAACTTACCTAAAACACATATTAATATTTAAAAAAGCCTACATATGCATTTGAATTAACATAATTATATCTTTAGCAATAAAAACAAGATGTGCGATATATAACTCATTATTAAATTAAGCATAAGTGTACATAGCAATAATAAACAGGTACGTTCGCAGATTTTTTATTTTATTTGTTTAATTTCTTCGCATTATTTCTAAAACATCACAATAGTGTTGTTGGTACGTACGCCAGTATTAATTGGTCACCCTTTTGCTAAGGTATAAATAAATATAAATAGACTATATATATATATAGATTGAATGTAAGTAAGTGTGAGCAGTAGAAGAGGATCACAATCAATCGAGGCGTCTATACTTTTATAATCTAAATAATGTATCACATTGAATTCGCGTTGAGGCGGAAATATAACAGTAACATGAATTTATTTTTTTATTTTGATTTATACTAGATTATACAAATTGCCTTCGGCTTCTATGACTATAATTGGTTCGTAAGCTCTTTTTCATTTTGAAAATGAACCATAATATTCACAAAATAAGTAAAATTTAAAACATCGTATCTACTACAATGTTCACCGTGAATACATACAAATAAAATCGGTCTAGTACAAAAAACTAAGGATTAATCCTCGTTTACACGAAGTGGTTTTCTCGACCATCGAGAGGCGAGAATTGCCAAAATTTTATATTGGTTTCGAGTCTCGTATTAAAATTCTCGTCGTGTTTATACAGCTTTATCGCATTATGACATGTGTATTTAATTAAGCATTGTTGACAATGGTGCCGATTCTCTTGTCACAAATGCCTCTAAACTAAACTAAAAATCACTAAAATTTAGTTTATTCCTGTCAAACGACGATTTCCTATTCTGAAATAGACTAAAGTGACACAACTTAACTACTTATATTTTAGTTTGACAGCGCTAAGATAGTACTGAGTTTTTAGTTTAGTGAAAATGGCAATTTTGCTATTCTGAATATGACGTTTTTCACCTAAAATTTTTGTTGTAAAAGACCAAATCAGACTAAACCTGCCAAATTTTAATCGCGATTAAAATGGTGTGGTATAAAATAAGTTGTTATGAACTAAAATTCACACCAACATCTCGACTTCACGTGCAAAAACAGTACTGTATTTATTTTTTCTTTTGCTTATATCTCGAAAATGGTGCGTCCTATCGCAAAAATAATGAAAATTTCGACCCCCTTTATAAAACTCTTAAACACCTAACACTCAACACGTAGGTAATATTTTTTTCATATTTTCCATACAAAAAAATAAAAATTCCATATAAAGTACGTCGAGGCTACACCACATACGCACCTCCGGCTCTAAAAAAAAACACCGGTTAGGGCAAACCACGGGTACCACGTGGATTCACGATTGTCAAATTCTATTTTAGTTGTGTCAAAATTTATTTTTTAGTTTAGAGAATTTTATTTGCAGAATAGCTCTAAGATTCTCATAGCCAAAAGTAAGTAATTTTAGTCTTAGTTTAAGTTAGTTTAGTTCGGTGTACAAGAGAATCGGCACCAGTATGAGTGTACATACAAATAAATGAGAGCAAAGTTTCTTTTTTTGTTGCTTCTCCTCACTTGTACGAGGATAATTTCTAAATCACATTCATGACAATATGTTGTATCATCAACAAAATCAGGGTAAACACCATTATGAGTGCGAAAAATCGCATGGTGATTTTCGCCTACTCGTTACTGAAAAACTTACCTTAAGCAAACGATGCTTTACTAGAGAGGAAAAGTAATATTACAAATTACGTTTTATCAAACATGCTTGGAAATTCGAGCATTATTTTGAAAACCTTCTTCGAGATAAATGGACTGGTTAAATACAATGCGAGTAATGGGCCAGCAATGTTACTATGAAAATCAATATCTGTCGTGTTGAACGGCCGAATAAATAACTATTAAAAAAAATAGAACGCACTTTTTTACTTCGACACATGGCAACCAAGGAGGTAACTTATCAAAGATTTTATATAAATCTCAATTTGTCTTGCAAATAGAGCTGTTTAAACTATTGTGGAAACAAATGAACATTTTGGCGTGTGAAAAATTATCGTTGTTCGTCATTGATTCTGGAATTAATAATTAATTTACCTATTTTGAATTTCCGCGCATTATTTGAGAAAAGTACTAAACAAGCCTTGGCCGGAACCAGGCATTGATGAACTCACGTATGTGTGCCTCGGCTTCGACTCGGCCCACATTTTTACGATCGTCCATCACTGCCCGCCCCTATTGCAGGTCGCGACAGTGATGTACTATATCTTTTTCATTAAGAAAAATAAAAAATCATTTATTTCTATCTTATTAGAAAAAAATACAGACCGTGTTTATCTCCATGACTACAACCATGACGTGTGGAATTGGTTACGGATCTGGACTGGGACCCTGAACTAAAAGAAGGTCTCCGTCCGCTTTGTCCGCCAGAATGTCCAAGCTCAGCATCCCCATCGTCTGATTCGGCTGCGGCTTCAGATTGAAGTCTTACTATGGGAATGTATAGTTCATTTGAAACAAGGAAGTGCAATACTGTCTGTTCCATATCATCTCTATCAATCTGGTAACCGTTGATATCAAATATAGTGGTCAGGTTAAATTCGTACCCTATCCAATAGGCAGACGACCCTGTGGAACGGTGGTCAGTATTAGATGAATCGGCGTAGGTTGGACAGTATTGTGGCAAAGAATCAGATGTGTCTGGGGTGCCGGAACCAGACGTGCCCGATGCGTCATATCGTGCAGAGTTTGGGGAACCGTAACTAATTGAGTCAGAGCCGCTGTAGACAGTGAAGTCTACTAAGCTGTAGCCTAAATAGCCCCAATAGCAAAAAAAACCATATCTAGGGTCACCATAAAATCCTGGAACACCGTAGCCAGAAAAAACTGGGGCTTCGTAACCAATCGACGACAGGGCAGCATAGGCAAACCATCCTGGCGAGCCATAGCCAGTTGTAACTGGGGCGCCGTAGCCAGATGTACCTGGACCACTGGAATTATATGACGCTGTAGAGCCAGAAGCCTCGTCATTAGAAAGTACTTGAGTAACTGGTGATTGTGAAGTGACGTTTTCAGATACGTCTAGAGTGTCAGGGTACCCAGGAGACGGGGTGCCGTACTGAGAATAGTGCGTGGCGCCGCAGGAAGAGTCTGAAGCTATGTAGTTAGGCGAATAGGGGTTGCCGTAATCATAAGAATACGGGCCGAGGTAGGCTGGCGGTACTGAGGTGCCATGTTTAGGCGACACTTGATCAAACGAAGTCGGAGTACCGTATCTAGACGTATTTGGTGCCCCATAAGCAGACGCCTTCGCGGTTCCGTCGGCCGGTGCGCCTGGGGCAAAATAGTTTGTCGATTGCATTGTTCCAGAGGCAAGTTTTTCTGAGGCTGAGTCGTAACCAGACGCTGAGTAACCGCGGCTATCTGGGGCGTTATAGTTTGTCGAACGAGAGCTTGGGTACCAGCGGTTATCTGGGGCGTTGTGGATTGTAAAACGAGGGCCAGTGTAACCTCGATTATCTGGGGCGTCGTAGTTTATTGAATCATGGTCTGGGTACCTGCGGCTGTCTGGGATGTTGTAGTTTGTGGAGTAAGGGACAACGTCGCCTTGGATGTCTGGGTCACTGTAGTTTGTAGAGTCAGGTCCTTGGTACCCGCGGTTGTTTGGGGCGCCGTGGTAGTTAGTCGAGTAAAGTACTGGGTAACTCCGGTTGTTTGTGGTGGTAAAAATGGTTGAGTAAGGTTCGGGGTAGCATCTGCCTGCGGCGCTAAAGTGGTAATGGAATGTTGGATATCTAGCGTTGCTTAGGAGGCTGTACCATTCCAATAATTGCAGGGTTGCGTAGCCAGGGTTACCTGAGGTGTAGTGCCGAGACGAAAACGAGGTGTTAAAAACAGGCGGTCCTGAGGTGTCGTCGCTGGATTGCGTGGTTTCGTAGTCAACGAAGCCTGAAGTACAGTGTCCGGATGTCTGGGTGTAGCCAGCGTTGCCTCGATCGCCGTAGTAGGGCGGGTAAGAGAATGGGTAACCAGAGTTACCTGGACCGCGGTAGTTTAATGAGTTCAAATTTCCGGAGACTAGCGATACCGGTGTTTCGAAACCAGAGTTGTGAGGACCATAATAGATGTTAGATGAGTAGGAAGTCCCGTAGCTAGGAGTGCTTATAGCGATTGGCTCAATATAATCATCATCGCATACAATGAAAATGCATTCAGTGCAATCATCGCTGAACAAGTTTGTGGTACTTATTTCTACATTGCTTAACAAACCTTGTTGGACGTTGTTTAATTCTTCGTTTTCTGTGTTGTATAATGCACCTTGTTGGATGCTGTTTAAATTTATGTTTTCAGGGTTGTTTGACACAACTTGTTGTTCATTGTTAGGTTCAACTATTTCCAGTTGGTCTTCTTGATATTCGTCACTCATTTCACTCGAACTCGAACTTCCTTCTTGGTCAACAAAATTCCAATCATAATAGTAGCCTTCAAATGGTTCTTCACCAGTATGTGAATTATGGTCTGCGGCATCATCGTGATCTTCTATATTTAGATCATCTATATCATAAACCGGATTAATGAATGCCTCTACGTTGTAGGGGAGTTCATCGTCATTATCCGATGATTCATTGTCAGCGTTATCAGATTCTTCATGGAAGCCATTTAGCAAAGCTCCGTCGTCTGAATCTGTACTGCTTGGGGCATCATGTTCAACCTCATCAACTTCACCACAATTTAAACTGCCTTGGCTAGTTTCTAAATGCATTTTGACTATTGTATAAAAATCCGGTACTGCTAAAACTTCTATATTTACATGTTGAATCTGGAATTTAAAAAAAGTTAAAAAAATAACTGTCGTGTATATGAGATTGTAAAAAACATGAATTAAATAAAAAGGACATCACTCAAATTGTAAACAATAATGTAAGTTCTGGCCAGAAAAATAACTGTTCATCTACTCTCATATTGTAAAGTTCATATATGAAATTAAAAATAGTAGCATAATGACAAATTACATGTGCATCCATACTTAATATTAAAATTCAAAAGTAACTCTGTCTGTCCGTCTATCTGTCTGTATGTTACCTTTTCACGCCTAAAGCACTGAACGCATTTCTGTAAAATTTTGCAAGGAGATACATCGATCCCCAGGAGTTTTTCGATCTATCGAAAAACTCCTGGCAAAGATTATAGGCAATTTTTTGTCAAAAAAATAATCGTGAAGAGGGTGATAGTTTGTATGGGAAACCCAACATTTCTAAAGTTAGGGATGGTAACATTCAAATGTATACTTTTAGTATGAAATAAATAATTACGTTTCTCAGCGTTTTTGTAAAATCCTCCCCCGGGAGCGTAAAGTAGGGGATGACTTTAAAAACCAACATTTATTATTTAAAAAAAAAAACTTATTTGTTTTCAAGAGATTTAAGGGATTGGACTAAGAATATATGTAGTCATAGGCCGTATCTTGAAGTAACAAAATAGTCTATAAATTTAATTAAAATCGGCCTACTCGGTCAAAAGTTATTACAATTTAACGTGATGAAATAATCTTCCTAAGTATTACGTAGTCAATGGCGGCACTAGAGTAGGTATTAAAAATAATTGGTGATAATATTAAAATTAATTATTATTATTTTAAGTAAGACATTTAGAATCATAAAAATCGGTGTATATTTTTAAACCGGACAATGTACATAATGTATTAATTTCTGCGCTTATCATCATCAATTAATTTGTGGCCCCTTGTGGAGCAGGACCAGCGTTGAGCTAAGCATTTTTGCAAGCGATGTAATCACCTAAATTATAATATTATGTCCAAGCATTTTATAAGCAGCCAACTGCATAGTGTGCGTTTTATACAAGATTTAAATTTCGTTTCATTCAGATGGAGTATATGGGGCGGTATTTTATTGTAACATTTTAAACAGTACCCCATGAAGGGTGAGTCTACTTTAGCCAGTTTGAAACCTGGTTGAACTAATTGGTCCCTATTTCTAGTCTTATAATTGTGTCTTTCACGTCTTTTACTGAAAAGATTTTAATTTTTCCTTACGTACATGATGTTTTCGTAGATATATTGACAAGGTACCGTCATGAGGTTAATGTCTTTAGAACAGTTCCCTTAGAGAATCGCGCCTGTGGAGGCCACATGCAATATGTGGCCTCCGCAGGCGCGATTCTTCTGATGACTCTTTTCTGAAGAATAAAAATAAATTCGATATATGCAGCCCTTCCCCATAATAAAATACTGTAAGACGTGGTACTATGAAACTAACTGAAATAGTCTAGCCTCGCGGTATTTACATCAGTAAATTGACGACTTTTTCTCACAGCATATGCTACTGCGTCCTGCAAGAGATGTTAAATAACGACCCCATTGCAGCCTTGAGTGGAGCGTCATCCCAAGGAAAACAGTTTTATCGACCCTTATTCGGTTATATCTCACATTCAGTACTTTTAACATTTGGTAAAGCAAGTCCTACGCATTTATGTTTTATTTGCAGTGAACTAATTTTGAACACGCAGTAGGGCGTTATTTACATCGTTAAGATTTGTTGCACGTCTATTTATCTTAAAAATTAAGAAAGTATTGTCAGTAAATAACAACCATTTGTGGTTGGTTTTATAATAAATGGGGTAGATTATTAATATATACTAAAAAGAGGAAAAGACCCAATATAGAGCCTTGTGGAACACCCATTTCTACTTTTAAATCGAGTGAGTTGGCAACATTTATTTGAATTTGCTGTTGTCTATCATTTTATTAAGATTTTACTAAACTGAGCGCAAGTTTACCTAGTCCGTAATGCTCAAGTTTCAAGAGTAAGGTTTCGTGATTTACGCAGGCAAATGCCTTCGAGAGGTCACAAAAGATTTCTATAACATATTGGACCTCCTCCCACGTTGTAAATTATATGTTTAAATAATGTGACACCGGCGTGAGTCGTACAACGTCCTTTGGTGATTCATGTAAGATTTGGTTGGTGTTAAAATTATTAAGCATTAGATTTACCATTACCTTTTCGAACACTTTGCTGAATACCGGCAACACGGATACTGGTATATAATTGTTGGTGTCTTTACTGTCCCCAGATTTAAAAAGTGGTATTTACCATACAGTATTTATTAAAATCCGGAAAGACTCCTTGAAGCTAAGTATGGTGCTTTAGTCTCGATTATGGATTTAAAACTTTAATAGATATTCCCAATAGATCTTCGGTTAATTTTGATTTTAATTTGCCAAAAGCTTTTATAACTATCATATGGTTTATATTATGTTTAAATTGGGTTACACGATATACCTGAGCTGTAAGTTGGTAAGTGAACTCACTTACCAACTTACAGCACAGGTATATCGTGTAACCCAATTTCAGCATCAGTTCAAGGTTACTATGTTCCTCTAATACCATTGAGGTAACAGAATACCAAATTTCAAATCGATCAGACCTTAGGAAGACGCTCACATCCATTCATTAACTAGAAAAGAGCTGATAAACTTCAAACGGGTGAACTGATTTTGATAAAACACGTCTAAGAACCGTCGCTAGAAAGTCTGATATCAAATAAAAAAAACCGCATTCAAATCGGTTCTCCTGTTTAAGAGCTACAGTGCCACAGACAGACACACAAACATAGTGGTCAAACGTATGGCACCCCTCATTTTGCGTCGGGGGTTCAAAACAAATAAAAAACATTTGAATTTTTAAGAACTGAAACAAAAAACGCTTAAAATTTTCTTTTCTTTGAAAATAAAAATACGCCTTTTTGCGTTCCTCTAAATAATAAGTTAAAGGATGTATTTCTATAAACTAATGTGGTATTTATTAAGTATTACCTGTGTTATTGTAGGTACCTAATGAATTAGTCACCCTCCATGTCCGGATAGGTTCCACCCGATAAATCCTAAAATGGAACAGAATTTGCTTGAAAATATTTACCACATAGGTATCAAAACAAACCGGAAGTTTTCCGGTAATGGTAAACCTGCCCATTATATAAATATGGTACAATATCAAGGTCTGTACCTGTATCCAGATGTCTGGTAAATAATCCATTATAATAATCATATAAGGTCTATTCTCACTAAACATGTTTCTAATGTTATTTATTCACTTCACAAACAAAACCACTTCAGGCTCTTTTCACACGTTTCTGATGCCGGCTGGCCGGTTCCCGGTGGGCGTCGGTTTAGTATTGGGCTAGCAGTGTACGGTTAAGTATATCAGATTTAACACGTAGGCAATTTTCCATTTGTTTTTTATATTCACTGTCGGGTACGCGGTGCCGATCACCCGACAGCCAGGACCTGTGAAAAGATCTTCAGCGCTTTCGACGTCTGAACACAATCAAGGGAAAACTGCAAATAGCCGGCCGGTAGCGCCGAGACTGTCTAGTCTGGCTCGCTTGAATACCAAATAGGGTTGCCACTTAAATTGCGCAGTTTCCTAACCAAAATAATTAAGTTGTGTAAAGGGAGTGATGTGTTTGTGATCTTTTATCTAGAGTATTCTCGATGGGAGGTGTAAAGTTATATTTTTGTTTATTCTACTAAAATGCATAGCAGGTACCAAAAAAAGTCGTAAAATAGATAAGAAATTCCAATAATTCCATTTCAATATTGATTAACTATATATTTTCTGTTTTTAGTAAAAAAAAATCGTATATTGTATACTTCTACAGATGTATACGTTACTCGAAAATCAAGAAAAAATATTTATTTGACTTATTCTGACCTACCTACATTTTAACTTGCAGAACATCATGTTTTCCACAAATGGGCGCAATTGGGCTTGCCACGAAACCCGGCTGCTGGAGCCGTAGGTTTTTTGAAGGTGGACATTTCCATCATATTCAGAGGAGACATTCAAGTTTTGCCTATTGTTGTAAACGATGAGAGAGTTGAAGAGTAAGTATAATCTTGATTTTAGTTTTTTTTTTGTCTCAGTTAGTTTTAAAATGCCGCATAAATGGCTCGTAGGCCGCATTAATTACTTGTAGGTCGCATAAATTACTCAAACTGCCAGACAGGTTGAGTAACTCATGCGACATACAAGTAAATAATGCGGCCTACGAGTAATTTATGCGGCCTACCCAAATGCCCTTTCTTTGGTATTGTTCGTCGAATCGTTGAGCTCCTTAAGTTCTGAGTTGAGCTGCATGATTATGACAAATGTTTTTTTTTTTCGATTTAGGGTCATTTGCCAAGACACGTACCGGCTGAACTAATTGTCCTAGAGAAAGTGTTGTAGTTCTTGTAGTGCTGTAGTTGAGTAGAAGAAAGATTTCGTGCCCTTGCGCATTCCTTTTTTATTGAACAACGACAAAGGATACGGTGCTAGCTCATACGCAAAATGTTACTTCAATTGGTTATTTGGTTGTCACGTAGACCCTCTGGAATATGGTAAGGGGATCAACACCAACTCTCTTGTTAATCACTTTCTCTAAAAGGACCATTAGTTCAAGTGGTACGTGTCTTGGCAAATGACACAAAATCGAAAAAATAATAACGTTTTAGAATAAAATGCTAAAAACTACACAATCAGTACATAAACACAATCTTCGCAACTAGTAGACCTAGAGTGCTTAGGTTGGACTCAAATTGTGTCAAATTTAGCTTGCTTCACAAAAATGAAGAACAAATATACCAAAAAACGCGTCCTTATGGTATATTTTACAAAAACAGAATAAGTGCCAGAATTTTGCAGTTTTTCGAGTACCATGGGAGTAGCACAAGGTTTCCAGGGTAGCAAACTTGGGTATAAACTACTCTCAGGAGACTTAACAACATATTAAGGAATCATAGTTACATGCGCGTTTGCGACGTTTGCATTTTTGTGTGTCGATATTGACTGGGCTATATACTGAGAAGGCATAGTCAATATATTAATCTCTTTAAATTTGTCTCTGAGGGAGTGTCTGGGATATAATTTATAAATTGAACGAAGTGCCCTTTTTTGTAAAACAATAACACTATGCAATAATGCTATTTAATATTTCGCTGAAATATTCATATTTTTAATGAAAATAGACTGGTGTATTTATTTTATTTAAGAAACTTTGTGCACTATAAAGGTACACAGGCGAACTTAAAGCTTATTATCATTTATTTTTGATTCAGCAATCTGCTTCTACCCACTGGATCGGAGCAACAGCCAGCTAACTATGTGATCACAATATACGGAGCTTTTAATTTACCTAATTGTCATGGGCAAGGCGATCGGCGCTACGGAAAACTGCCCAGTTCTTTTGTGAGAGTATCTTTTTGTGGACTTTCGGTAATTTGAAGTTATTTACAATAAAATATTTAGGTTACTACCAATTCAAGTATTCTTTAACTCCAGGAACTACTTCAAAATAGTGGCCAGACTGAAACCATTATGACCTGTCTTGACATGCCTAAGTGTTTTGGGAGTTCTTTGCCCCTCATTGAAAAAATTCCGCAGTTTCGTGTTAGGTCAAGGCAGACTAAGAGAAAATATTTGTCACCCGGTTAAGTTAGATTGGTATTGTGACCAGAAACACAAGTTTTTACTTCTTTTGCAAGGCATCTTTTGCAAAAGGAAAAGGTAAACGTATATTTAGCAAGACTATTCCTAACACTCTGGACTGCTTAGGCTAATGAAGATCACTGACTTGTCAAGTATTTTTTCAATTTGTAGGCTAAAACCGCAGTGCAGATTCGTAACAGCCATCCAACTTACTGCGAGCAGATTTCCATAGTGGAGATGTTCCCAAGTATGAGCGAGATGATCCGTTTAGAGGTGTGTTCCGGAGATGGATGCTACAGCAAAGTGTTGGCTACCGCACATTTGAAACTTGGACAGATTTCACACGGTGGAGAAAACGGTATGTGGCTTATTCTTTCATTCAGAACTAAACATCATATTCTATGAAAACCTGGGCCATATACCACAAAAATAAACAAGCCTTCAATTTTTTACACAATACAACGTACGTACGTACAATATTGTAGACGTGTCTAGTACAATTCACATATTTGTAAGGTTTTTTCGTTACAATTGTGTGGCTTAAATTGTAACTTCTTAATTGTAATTGTAACGTTTGTGGTATAGGGCCCTGAAGTAACAGGAAACAATATTATTATGTATCTACTTACGTGCACGGTTGACATTTAAATCCCATAGAACTCACTCAACAACTCCCAACTCACCCATCATTCCTAAAAAAATTGATGGTTTTGGCGTTTAATAAAATTCACTTGGCACTTTACACGTATTGCTATAAAGACAAGTGAACTTATATCAAAAATTTAAAATTCAACTTGACACATGTTTCCTCATTTCTCTTTTCTACTCGCATCACCAGACCCTTCATCATCTAGGTATCTATAACCAATAGGTAATAGGATTAGCGTGTTCCACAGGTCTGAACGATTTGAATTTGCTGGATACCGAACTCCCTTACCAACTTACAGCACAGGTTTCATGTTTGGGCTCATTAGAATGGTCTCAATGTATTCATTGTTTTCTCAAGGTATCCTGCAAATTCTAGGGGATGCTGCAGCATCAGTTCAAGGTTACTATGTTCCTCTATAATAATTGAAGAACCAGAATATCAAATTTCCAATCGTTCAGTCTTGTGGAAGACGCTGACATCATTCATCAACTAGAAAAGACCTGATAATCTTCAAACGGCTCATCTGATTTTGATAAATCATGTCTAAGAACTATTGCTAGAAAACCTGCTTTCAAATAAAAGAAACCGCATTAAAATCGGTTCACCCGTTTAAGAGCTACGGTACCACAGACCGACACACACATAGCGGTCAAACTTATAACACCCCTCTTTTTGCGTTGGGGGTTAAAAACCGTCTTTTCAAGTCTTGTGAATTTTTAAGATTTGTTTATTTATTTCCTAGGATTTCTTCCCACATTTGGACCTTCACTCCTTCACATGTACGGAACAACGACTTCGGGTTCTATAGCCGCAACGGGTGAAGATGGCCCTTTCCACCGTGGGTCGATGCTCGTTTCTTTGAGAACCATAGTACCGTACTATCAACAAGGACTCAGAAGCACCACCGTAGAACCTGTATCACCTTTGCTACCGGTAAAGTCAAATTATTTTACTATACCTATCTTATAAAAAAATCGGATTATCGCTTAGTACTCGATTAAAAACTGGATATTAACCGTATATATTCATATTAATTTATTTGCGTTCCACAAGGTAAAACAAGATGTTAACAAAAGGCTTAGAGCTAAGAGCCGTTGTAGACCCTGTCAGGGCACAGCAAAAATAATGGTTAGAAGAAAGCTAAAAAAATTAAATAAGCAAAGCCACGAACAAAATAATTAAGTTAAATATAAATGAAAACTGCCGAGAGACAACCCTAAGTTACCCTCGCGCGGGAATATAAATCAATAGCTTCTCCGGCCCGGACGAGCTTCGATAGGGCGGGAAGGGCACTTGTCATGTAACAACGACTTTTCTTGTTGCGTGCCTAGATTGTTGACATTGACTTTATTCGAGATCTTCTATTTTTTATGTTTATTATAAATAATTTCTTGAATTATTTAATAAGTCACCATGTAAATCAATCAATAGTGGTTACAAATAATATTGTTATTTTGAATTTGGATAACGCATTTCCGGTTTTCGTGTATCAAAGGGCTCGTCTTAGCTGCAGCCAATCGGAGGCTCGGCGATCGCAGCGACCCTGCCGGGACGCTGCTAGTACTAGGTGACTTTATGACCTTTGTATGCAATTCTGGGTTTTAAAGCCTAATGCCATTACCTACCAATGTCCAAATTCATCATTTTGTTGATCGACTGTCTCTCTTACACAATCAAGGTTCAATATCGAACATTGATTTATTATCCCTCTACAGAGCTTTTTATAGCACCCTAAGGCTTCTTTCAGACGCCTCTTTAATAAAGTTATTTTTAGTTTGTTGTGATTAATCGACATTTGTTTTGTAACTGGAAGTTAATTCCTTTAAATACAATATTTTTGTGAAGAGAAAATAAGTTATTTGAAATTGAAAAGGTCGATAGGTATCTTCTTACGGCCGAACCCAATCTTCGGTGAACGATAGATCGCTATCTATGATAGACAATATATTTCTATCTATTCTTGTATGACGTCTCACAATCATCGATAAAGGGTATCTATCTCACGAAAACAAAAGATAGGATTCTCTACTTGGTCCTCCCGTGTTCCGTTAAAACCAACTTCACTTAAAAAAATAACGTGTATAATTATTAACCTTTCTATAAAAACTTCCTTATATTTAAATTCTTAAATTCGAACTGTAAGTTAGTTATACATTATGCAAGATTTCACTTAATTTTGCTGCACAAATTTTAAACGCGGGAGGTTAGTGTCGAAACGTAATTGACAGTTTGACATATTATGAAACACCAAACCTAGCTGATCCTACTCAAGTAATTTATTAATCTTATTATTGTGTAATCGGGTAACTGAATACAAATAAAGCTGAATATAACAATAAATATAAAAAACAGCCTTGTTGATAAACTTCAAAATCAATCCAATCATTCAAAAACCTATGATATTACTAACGTTACGACTTTTAAAACTGTTTGAAACGACTACGTTTTGTTTTAGTACCTAGGTATGTATAACTATTATGATATAGGCTAATTTAATTAGGAAGCTATTAATATAGACTCGGCGCATGCGCACTACGAATATATCGATGTGTTGAGGTCGGAATAGTCGGCAACTACCCCACCCTGTCTGGTTTGGTACTTGTGCATCGTCCATTTTCAATAAGGGTTGATTTTATATTTATGATAAATATGTAAAAACTATGTTACTAATATTAGTATATAGAAATATAAAAATGCGACAACAGCTACGGTCGCGTTGACTACCTATATGTTATATAAAGGTACATTCAACGAATGAAAATGTTAAGCAGATGAGAGCGAATTTCACCAACGACACTGAACGCGATCAGCACATCTAAACGGAGTTCAAGAGCTGTCAGTGTCAATATTTCAAAGAAAATAATGACACTGACAGCTCTTGAACTCGGTTTAGATGTGCTGTTCGCGTTCTGTTTTATTAGTGAAATTCTCCCTTAATGTAAATTTTTTGATGCACCTCATTATTTAGATTTGGACTACGTATTGTCAACATTTTGATTGGAAATAATAGTTTAAAAGGGCCAAGCATGCGTCGACTATGTGGGAAAATAATTCGTTTGAAAATAGCTTTAGATTGTCGCTCCTTCAACTAATAGTAACCTACGTATATACATAGATCTAATAGATGAAAATATTGAAAAAACAAAATATTTTCTTTCAATGATAAAAATACGTATTGACGGAAGCCTAATAACTTTCTACTCGACATTGCTGATGCTCTGACGTCAGACATAAAGTATGAATTGTACCTATGGATACGGGAAGAGGCACCCTGTTGCATGCTGTATACTAACGACATTGTTCTTGTCGTTTAAGATGTACGATGTCGAGTACACGAGTGAATTGGAATAATGAAGGGAATGAAGGCTTGACAATCCGATAATTTTATTTTAGGCTAGGCGCTCTGATGGGGCACGGCCACGACCACCGCGGGCGGATGAGCGTGATATAAACTTTAATTTTATTTTATTTTATTGACACTGATGAACTCTGGTTAGCACCAACTGGTCCAAGCGTTATGTTTTAGACTCTGTCAAAAACCTTCCGGAATAAATTCTCTAAATGATGGTGAAAGCCGCATTAAAATCCATTGCTCCAAATCCGAAGATTAGAAGAATAACGCACAGACAGACACAAAAAGCGACTTTAATTTATAATATGTATAGAGTACAAACGCAGGTCGTGCGTGCGGCGTCCGTGTGCGTCTAGCCTTAAGGCTCGTGCAGACCAGTTCGACGCGACTCGAACAATACAATTTCTAAGAAAACTTCACGGTATATGTAACAATAGCCGGTGACGCGCTGCGCTGTCGCGTCGCGCTTGTCTGTACGAAGCTTTAGTTAGCGCTCTTTGTCCAGTCTGCTCCGACTTACGGAATCTCGATTCACTCGTGCGGGGATCTTCAAAGAATCTTTTCAGAGTGGACTGGTATAAAATTAACACAGGGTTAATAAAATGGCGGGAGGTCGCGGAAACTATTTGTGACACGACGGAAATTCAGTCCTACAAGGACTGAATTTCCGTCGTGTCACAAATAGTTTAATCGAGATGACGGATATTATTCGAGAAGATATTATGG
Organism: Agrochola circellaris; assembly: GCA_914767755.1. Lineage (NCBI taxonomy): Eukaryota > Metazoa > Arthropoda > Insecta > Lepidoptera > Noctuidae > Agrochola > Agrochola circellaris. Next base: position 5,966,141 of record OU611840.1, read on the forward strand.
ATATTATAAGAAAAAATGACAACGTCGCATTTTCTTAGTTTTAAATATGAATGATTAATTCGAATGAAAATGATTTATTCAATTCAAATTCAATTCAAATCATTTATTGTTTGTTACATGTCAATAGAGATGTTATGGTTATAATTGTAGTAACAATGTAACATACCTATAAGGTGTACAATATTTATAAATTTAATTCTTACTTAGGAACTTAATAAATTATTGTAAAATTTAATTCGAATTAGTCAAAATTATACATTATTTAAAGTTATTATACATTAGTCAATTTAAAAATTATTCATCAAAAATATTATACATGTAAAATTTTACTACATAAAATAAAAAAGTCATAATTACATTGCATTCATTAGTCATTATAAAAAGGAAAAAACAATTAGACTAACCCAAATTTTTGTCGTTAAAAAACTCGTTTATAGAGTAGTACGCTTTGTTTAGCAAAAAATCCTTTAGCTTTTGTTTAAAACTATTGATCTCTGAACTACTTTTCACATAGTTTGGTAATTTGTTATAAATCTTTATTCCTATTCCAAATATACTGGATTTAAATTTAACAGTTCTACATCTAATACCCGATAACTCATTTTTGTGTCGTGCACTTCTAAGTGTTTCATATTTACTAATATCGCCTTTTATCATTACAGCCGCTTCATAAATATATAATGAAGGCAGAGTTAAAAATTTTAACCTTCGAAACACTTCTAGGCATGAATCTGTCTGTTTGAGACCAGTTATGCTTCTCAAACATTTTTTTTGGGCTCTAAAAGCATAATCTCTGTCAGAAGAGTTCCCCCAGAGCAGAAGCCCATATCTTAGAGTGGAGCCCACATACGCATGGTATGCGTTTAATAGTGCACTCTCATTCACCACTTTCCTTAGCATGTACAGGGCGTACGAATATTGGTTTAATTTTTTGCAGACGTGATCAATATGGTGTTTCCAGTTCAGACTACGGTCAATGTACATACCTAAGAATTTTGTTACTTCGACTTCCTTTATTGTTTCAACTTTGTAACTTATGCGAAGTATTTTTGGTTTTGTGTTTTTATTCGTAAATGTCATGTAATTTGTTTTGTCAAGATTAACTTTAAGATTATTTTGATTTAACCAATTTATAATAGCATCTAATGATTTATTAATATTTGTCTCATATTCATTTTTGTCTATGTCGGTAAAAATGGCCGTGCTGTCGTCCGCAAATAATATCATCTGCTGGTTTATAACTTTTGGGAGATCATTTATATAAATTATAAACAAAAGAGGTCCAAGGATGCTTCCTTGGGGCACTCCATACTTAACAATTTTCGGATCTGATATAAAAGTCTGTTCTAACCTTGTATTCTTTGTTATCCGTGTTATTTGTGTCATTTGGAATCTATTTGTGAGGTATGATCTTATAAGCTTTAGTGCATTGCCTCTTACTCCATATTTCTCAAGCTTAGTCATAAGTATGTCATGATCGACATGATCAAAGGCCTTGGACATGTCCATGAAAATCGCTGTTAAGTGTTGTTTGTTATCCAGCCCTGTCATTACTGTCTTTAGAAAATTAATCAATGCATCACCTGTAGATCTACCTTTTCTAAAACCAAATTGTTCGTTAGCAAATATGTGGTTATGTTCGAAGTATCCATAGAGGTTATTATAAATAACTCTCTCAAAAATTTTGGCAAAGACTGGTATTAAAGCGATTGGTCTGTAATATTTCATCTCATCTTTGTTTTCTTTTTTAAATAAGGGATTTATAATTGTAAGTTTCAGCTTTGAAGGAAACACTCCCTGTTCAAGACAAAGATTTATAATATGGCTAAGAACGGGCGCGATAATATGAGAAACCCTTTTAATTATCTTAGTATTTATGTTATCATAACCTGTACTGTTTGTGTTATTAAGCATTTTGATTATCTGGTCAATGTCATGTGGATTTGTCGGTCCTAAAAATATTGAATTATAGTTATTATATGTCAGTGTGTTTACAATAGAGTTATTCTCCTTTGGCGTCGGCTTAATATCGTCAATAAAGTAATTATTAAATGCTTGAGCTATTTCTGTCGGTTTTGTTACTAATTTATCAGCTACTTTTATTTGGCTAATATTCTCCTTTGGTGTTACTGTTTTGTAGTTGTTTATAACTTTCCATGTCGCTTTGCTTTTATTAGTAGATGAGCTTATAAAGTAGTTGTTTTGTGATTTTTGCGTTTTTTTAATAATTGTTCTTAGTCTTTTGGAATATTCTTTAAAGTACATTTTATCCTTAGGATTTGAATTTAACCGGTACTTCCACAGTAGTTGACGTTTACGTTTAGAGCACGACCTAATACCTTTACTTAACCATACAGGTCTCTTAGTAATAGGTACTTTAATTTTAATGGTAGGAAAGCACAAGTCGTAAAATAGCTTAAACAAATCATGGAAGGTATTATAAGCCGTTTCAGGGTTGTTTTCTATGAAGCATTCCGTAAAACTAAGACTTTTAATACAGTTGGCAAATTTTATAATATTATTCTCACAATAGTCTCGTTTCATTTTAAACCAGTGTGTAATGCGGTAGCTTTTCTTTACTGGGCACCGTAACGCTTGTGCGGTGTGATCAGAAAGCGAAAGTTCCAGAACACCAGATTTAGACCCTCTAATATTATGGGCGATATTGTCAATACAAGTCATGCTGCTTAATCTGGTCGGTTGATTTATAGTTAATTTTAAGTTGTAACTTGCTAGTAATTGTTCAAATTGTTGCGATACATTATTACATTCTAATCTATTAATATTAAAATCACCACAAAGTATAACTTTTTTATTTGAGTAGCATATTTTGTTCAGTAAATTTGTTAATGAAGTAAAAAATAAGTCCATACAGTCTTTTTTATTCTTAGGTGGTCTATAAACACATAGTATTATAATTTTGTGGTCGATTAATTCAATACCACTACATTCAAAAATACCTTTGATACTGAAGGTTTTGGCTTCAGCTATAGTTTTGAATTTATGACTTGATTTTAATAATATACAGGACCCCCCGTGTCTTTTATTTCGTGTGAAAATGTCTCCCAATATAAAGTTTGGTAGTTTAAGTAGTTTACTGTCTTCAATTGTCATGTTATGTTCAGTTATACATAGAATGTCGACCGGGTTGTGGTTATTATTTTTACCTAGCGAGTGTAAATGTACTGTTAGCTCATCTAATTTACTGATTAAACCGTTTATGTTTTGATGTAGTATGTTTATGTGATTATACACGAAAAAAATCATTATTTGAGGGAGAATTTTCATTATCGTCATAATTGAGTTCTGTCTGAGTAGATTTGTCGTAACAAGTAGTAGTTGCAATGTCAGGGTTAGGCTTTTCCTTTGTATATTTGTCATAGTTTAGTTTATAAACGTTTCTTAGTATTTCTTTCAGAATTAATTGAGATATATGTAATGGTAAAAAGCGATACTTTGGCACATATGCTGAGTAATTCATGTCTACGTAAGTTGAATGATTGTAGTGAGAACAAATAAATTTGAGTTTATAATTTAAACATTTTTGATTTAAATGGGTGTTAAAAAGTACTTCAGAGACCATAACATTAGTATGTCTTGTATTGTTTAAAAAGTTACTAAGGCATAATTGAGTTAGCACTGGGTTGGTATCATTTACACCTCCCAAGACAATTACGTAGTCATCTTTATTTAACAAATTTATTTCTGATTTTTCAGTCATCAAGATTTCTTGCAGGCATGCTCCCGGTTTCCAAAAACATCTTACTGAGAAATTTTCGCCTATAAGTTTTTGAAGGATTCTCTGTGTATAGCGCCCCTGTTGATCAGCTATGACAATAACTTTCTTTTTCTGTACTTCCGGTTTTGTGGCGGGTTCTGATAATGTTATCAAAGTACTATTTGTAGTATGCTTCAATTCCGTGTTTGGTTTTGGGCTACAGTCTAACATATTTGTTGAAGTATTTTGGTCTGAATTTTTAGCTGGTAGGTCAGCCCGATTGACATTGTGGATAAGCGTTGAGTTCAATTCAGAGCTTGGTGTGGAGTTACAATCCAATATATTTGCAGATTTGGTGATTTTTGTCCTAATGAACTCAGTTGATTCTTCACTTTTTTCATGTTGCATCGGTGTGATTGTTTGCTTTTTTTCTCTTAAAGGCGTTACTTTGTTTTGATTTGATTTTCGTTTACGTTTACGTTCCGAGCACGGAGTCAAATTATTTATGTCAACATTATTTATTTTCTTGTACACACTAATCGTTTTAATATATTGTTGGATGTCAGTTTTCAGTCTGAAGTTTTCTGAATTTAAGTTTTCAATTTCTAGTTGGGCACTTTGTAGATCATTAGACAATTGCTCAACTTTTTCTTGAAGATCTAATACTGTTTGACTCATGTTTAGTGACGCATTCGGTAAACTCGCCATGGTTTGATCAAAAAGATCCGAATTTTCTGCAGTAATATCGGGCAAAGAGCTTGTTCTGAATTGGTTATTATTGCGGTATGTTATATTTTCATCCATGTTTACTTTAATTTATAGTTTTCTAAAAATAATAATTTTCCACCAAATACAATTTTATTTTTTACTCGTACCTATCAATGAAACTTAGATACATACATCGAGAGTCTAGTGGTAAGTTATAAAAAAAAAAAAAAAATGTTTCTTTGTCATGGTCTCATTAATACCCTAGATTAAGGGATATACAAAAAAAACACCTATAATATTTAGTAATACAAAGGTCCTAAAACCTACTTTCGTTTTTAGCTTAAAATATCCAAGCGAAGAAGGCGTGTTACACGCCTTCTTCCGTTAATTCTGTGGCTACAAAAAGAAAAAAAAGCTAAGTATAGCATAATGCTGTCAAATTAATTTTCAGGAAAACTTATGGTTAATGGAGGATTTCTGCATCTTCTGCCCTGTTCTTGAAGTTTCCATGTTGGACAGACGCATTTCTGGAAAGCTGAGCGGTGTTGCTATTACTGTGGGTGAGCTTCCCACTGATGACCATGGCGACGAGGGTACGTGGGATTTAATTATTTAGTTTTTTTTGCCTGACATATTAACTCCGAGGAATAGTCGACCTTATAATATTGCTTTTGACAAAAACTCCCAGTAAATTGATATTCAACCTTACCGTCTGGCGACGGGACATTCGCTGCAGCGAATATTCGCGCGGTTCGAACAACGAACCGTCTAGCGACTAAAACATTTGTACTAATCATGACACGCGTAGCGGCGGACAGCGGGGCGACCGGCGAAATTTGCCGAGCGAATCGCACGAGCGTCTAGCGGTGCGGCGGGCGACGGAAACAAATGTATGAATCAGTTCCGCGCATGCCATGATCTCGAGCGGAAGACGCGGCGAATATTGCAGAAACCAAACTTAGTTGTACTCGCCGGGAAATAATGAATACTGAAAATATTTCTAGGCCAGCTATCCTTAGAGTATATATCACTGGAGAAGCCTTACGAACAGTTCTCCTCTGTAAAAGTACAAGAACAAATGTTCTAGTACCTTCATAAATTACTTTCAAATCGATTCTCGATGTCAAAAAATCATAAATAAATAGTTACATGACGGTGTGGACGGATATAACGGCCATTCTCTCCGTTCCGGAGATATAAATATTAGCTCCATACAAATTTTTTTTTGCAAATAAAGATAAGTTCCCAATTTGCCTACCAGATTGTATCCTACGATATATTTATGCATAATATTGACAATTAAAAGCCATTTCAAAAACCGACACTTTGGTTGGCTTCGTGAGCCTTTTTTCGATCCACCGTGCGGCGGTGGTGTGTCTGTGTATGCCCGTCCCCGTGGCCAGGCCGTTAGGGTTGTAATTCAATTACGAGGTTGGCTATTATTTGTCTATATTTAATTCAAGAATGCCTTACTAGGTTCGGCTCGCTTAAAGCCGCGGCAAGAATTAGTCTTGCGAAGCCGGACCCTAATACTATAATTCTATGTTGTTGTCTATAATGTTTTTAATTATTGACAAGATTTTTTTTATTGTTAAATATTTTAGTAAAATGTATTTTTGTTGCAGAATTTGTCGCAATGATGACAGAAATAAGTAAGTATTCATTTAAAACATTTTTTTAACTACATAAGTACATTACTTTAGTAGTAATCATCGCCCGAGACGACGCCGACGCCTGCAGTCGTTTTTCTTTGGTTAATATGAAATTGCGGGGACCCGAACGGGTTTTGCGTTCATGCCAACTCAGGGTCCCGCGTTACAGGGTGATCCTGCATCCAGCTACCTTACTTCACAGTAAATATTTTTAACTCTGCTTACACCGTTACCAAGATGTTGAGTCGACCGTGAAATTGTTTTACAACTCTTTAAGACAATTTGTAAATTTAAATTTCTGTGGTTAAACTTAGATTTGATTTATAAGTTAAATATACAAGTAATCTTTTTAATCAAAGTAATAGGTATTCATTTATATAATAATAAAGGCTCGTGCAGACCAGTGCGACGCGACGGCACGACGCGACTCGAACAATACAATTTCTAAGAAAACTTGACGGTATAACAATAACCGGTGTCGCGTCGCGCTGTCGCGTCGCGCTAGTCTGCACAAAGCTTTAAGCTGAAGAGTTTGTTTTTTTGTTTGTTTGAACGTACTAATCTCGGGAAAAAACGGAATACTCGTATTTGAAAAAATATGTTTGCATTCTATAACCTAATTCTTGAAGATGACGCTATTTAACGTGACGCTACGATTTTGTTACATTAAACTCTTTGATGTCACATTTTTGAAGTTGCCATTTGCATCGTATAATAATATTATGTCAAGGTTTGATTATTTATTAAAAAAAACAGGTCAACATGCTGGTGTGCGTGACATGCTACGTCTTACACTTGTGCCACGACATTGTGCTGTAATTGTGCTTTTCTAGTGTACGTGTATTTAGCAACCAACAGTTGGACGCAATTTTTTTCGACGAGTTCACAGCATTGACTGTCTATCCAGACATTTTTATATCTTCGGTTGTAAGCATGGTTTTAGTACGTCGACCGCACTAGTACTCAGTTATCTCTACGTATATAAAATAAGGACAATGTACCTAATTTATTAGAGCTAAGGTCGTAATCTCTTTGACACTTCTTCTTCTTTGAATCAGAACAAAGAAAGCTGTACTACACTGGTTCTATGAACGTGTTGAAGACTCGTCCAGTTCACGGCTACCTCGACTTCGAGAATACCTTCCCTGTGCTGCAAATAGCCACCAGGCTGCCAGACTTCAGGTTCAGGATGTACAGAAATAATATGGTGTACGGCATCGTTACTGATTTGGTAAGATCTCACGACGCAGCGTGGTCGACACAATTACGTGACATAACACATGTATTCCTTATAGTGTTCGGAGAGGTTTTAGTACACCCACATTTCGCCAGTTATGTTTAAAGGTAATAGGACCGAGCTTATTTATTGAAAACTTTGTTTTAGATACACCACATGACTTATTGCCATCAAACGGGCATAAATCCAGACTCCAAGCTGATTCTGAGAAATACATGATGCAAAAACCTAGTAACACTTAATGACCTAGAAATCAAACACGACACAATTAATAGGTTTAAGCTCCATAATTTTGTCGTTCAATTCGGACCGTTATTATGTCAGAAGGGCAATTTCTGTAATTTATTTAAAGCATCTAATCTTATTCTCAATCTGTCAAAAATACTCCTTTCACACATTGTTGAAAAAACAATCGACATTGATTGTCACTGAGATATATGTGTATAATATATGATTGCGGCTAGAATTTTATCATTTTTTTTGGGTTCGGTACCTCAAAAGGAAAAAACGGAACCCTTAGACGGACTGACAGACACCCAGGCACATCAGTGATCCCAACTGGCGCGCCTGGGTGTCTGTCTGTCCGTCCGTCACAGCCGATTTGCTCCGAATCGAATGGAACGAATAAGTTAAAATTTGGTACACATAAATTTATTTCTGTAACCCAAATACGGACGTGTAACGTACATAAATTAATTTTGAATTTGGGGTCACTTTTGGGGGGTAAATAAGAAAATTAAAAACAAAAGTTTTCTAACTGTACCCTGTTACATATTAAATGAAAGGGCTTATTGCAAGAATCGCAAATGTGCTTTTCATAATTTTAAAATGAATTCTTTTAAAGATATTTAAGAAAAATTTATGAAATTGACCATTCCCCCCCTATCTTCGAAATAAGACTAGCAAAAAAAAAATACAGATAATGGTTTTTTACTCATCGATTACAGGAAACCTATAAGAAGTCTATGGTCTTAAAATAACATGGTAAATCTCTCAATATTGTACGTACAAACTTACATTTGCAGTTGGAATGTATGGGAGAACATGTTTTTTCAACTACAATGTTAAGTTTGTACTTGGGATAATTTTATCTCAACTACGGAACCCTTCATTGTGCGTAGTCCAACACGCACTTGGCCGGGTTTTTGTTTATCTGTTTAACAATGGGTGAACCTATTGCCTTTTGTGTTTGCATCAAACTAATACAGGAGCAAGCATTATCGGAAGTAGAACGACGTCTCAAAAACTCGGAGTATAATTTGTTAAGAGATCTGACCGACGAAATGAATAGGGCGGTCGATGATGCAGCGGGGAACATCCTCAAGTTCTTGGACATAATTCAGTACTCCTGCCATAATACCAAGGTTGAGAACACAATGGTTAAGTACAGCACTGAACTGGACATCAAACAGCTTGCTTTGCAGAAGGAAGAAATTGTAAGTTTGTTTTAACTTAGATTTTTTATTAGATAAAACAATTTACTCGTGGCTTTGCCCGCATAGAGTTCGGAAATGATCCCACGGGAACGTGTTACCGGGATAAATCGTAGGTATCCTATGTCCTCATCCAGGTCATGGTATATCCATGTGCCGTTTAAGCGTGAAAAGGTACCAGATAGACAGACCGAAAAACAGACAGCTACCTTCGCATTTATAAAATGTTGTTGTATATGGATGTAACAAATATGTCATCCTACAATATTTTTCTGATTCTGTCCCCTTCTCATGTCTATCATGTTTTTCGTGCTACTTATCCTATCCTATACTATGAAATGAGCAATATTTTTATATAATTTTATGTATATTATAATAATTATTATTTATTTATTAATTAACATCACTTTACGTTTGAAACATGAACACCGTCCGAACGCCACCACAAGGATTCTCTAAGTCGGAGCCGCACATATATATGTAGTTCTGTAACTAGCCAATCGACGCCCCAGTCTAATGTCACTACAAGAGGCAACTCTAAACGCGCATAGATGATGATGACGGTAACAGTTTCGATTTGTTTAGAGAGGAGACTAAGGACATGTTCTCGGACTGGATAAACCAAAAAAATCGTAGACAATCAAGAAAAGAACCTGTCCGGAATAAATAACACTCCTGAGGTATTCAAGCATCTAACAACGGAATTGAGAAATCTCTGGAAGACATCTCAGCTCAAATGAAAGACTTAGACAGAAAGATGTAGGTACATACTGGAGAGTGAGCGAAACAATACACGCGCAAAAATTTGTGCTATAGAAACTTTTGTAAAAACTTTTGAAAACAGACAACGAAAGAAAACTACTGAAAGATGCAAACAGAGACAGTAAAAAAACATGGATGGCTATTAAAAATATCCGAAATATGAAAAATAAGAGCCAGAGTGGCCTAGAACTTCTACAAACATACCCGGATCCCATAGAGTCCCTAAATAACGTGAATCAATACTTCATGATAGTAGGTGAGCAGTTTGCTGAAAGGACTTTGCTCCGTAAACAGAAACAGAACTCGCTGCTATGACACTTTTCCACGATAAAAACCCATCGAAAGAATCTTTCTTCGCAACACCAACAGACACAGTTGACGTTAAAAAGATCATAGCAAACCTCAAAGACAATTCAGCACCTGGATGGGATGGAGTCACAAACAGGACACTAAAGATAGGCAAAAATGTCCTTGCTGCACCAATTACATTCTTGTGCAATTTAAGTACTGGGGAAGGTCCTACGCTAATGGAAACCGCTAATGTATGCCCAATCTTTAAAGCAGGTGATAAAACAGTCCCATCGAATTATCGACCGATATCTCTACTCACATCCCTATCCAAAATCCTGGAGAAGATCATGAACAGCAGACTCCTCAGCTTAATTGAGAAAAACGGCTTGATATCAGAAAATCAATATTGCTTTCGCAAGCACAGGTCAACGGAGGACGCAGTCACTAACCTAGTTGATTTTGTAGTATATAAAGTGGACACGGGTATAAATGCCCTGGTGTCTTCCTTGACCTGGCAAAAGCCTTTGATACAGTGGCCAGGCGTATTCTTCTTAAAAAGATGGAAGCTATTGGTAGTCGAGGTTTAACTCTGGAATGGTTTCACTCTTATTTAACTAACTGCACACAAAGGGTCTGCATGAGTGACAATTGCAGCAGCTCTGCCAGCCTAAACTACGGAGTTCCTCAGGGCAGTGTGCTCGGGCCGACCCTCTTTATCTTATACATAAACAGCCTCTGCACATTGGAACTGGACCGAGAAAAAATATTCGCCTACGCTGATGATACAGCCATAACTTTCTTTGACAAAACTTGGGAAAGCGTCCAAGAGGCTGCTAACACGGATACATCCGTGTTAGCCTGGTTTAGCGGTTGGCTTACGCACAATCTACTGACGCTTAACGTAGATAAAAAAAAGGCTGTGAACTTTTGCGTTAGCATAAGTACTTCCTGCCCGGACCATCTCTCAGTAAAATTTCACTCGTGTGATAGTAATGAACCAACAAGATTTATCTGCTGTCGAGTTAGAAAGATCATACACATTTTCAAAAAAATGGGCCGGATTGCTAGCGACACTGTTTTGAAAATGCTTTATCACACACTCTGCCAATCTGTTCTCAACTATATATCATAACATGGGGTGTAGCACATAAGACGCATCTAATGAAAGTGAAGCGCGCTCAAAGGGCTCTTCTTAAGGTAACTTACAAGAAACCAATGCGCTTCTCGACTGACACACTGTATCAAGAGACTGGTGTGCTGCATGTGCGCCAATTCTACATTATGGCAGTGGCACTAAGATACCACAAAAATGCATCCATAGTGCGTTAACATACACTAACGTGCGATCTCTAAATGCAAATAAACCCAAACGGCATAAACCTAAATGTATGTAGACTCTTTTCTGCTGTTTCATAGAAAAGTGCAATACCTACGCGGTCAAAATGTACAGCATTTTTTTTTTTTAATAACACACGACGTATGGTATGGTCGCAGCCATGGTAACAGTTTTTGCGTTGATGTCCCTGCCATCCGGTATGGACTCACGCTTGCTGACCGTCGGCGCTACACTATACACGTCAATATAACATCAGCGTGTTGATACGCGTGACCAGCGTAACACTATTTCCAACCTTAAACCTCAATATTATTGTTCAGGAAAAAATCTACCAGCAAATAACAAAGAGGACGCTGCGATGCTCTTCAAGCATAAGTCTCGTACAGTCTTTTAATAAATCTGAGATGCACAGTACGAAGAAAGACGTCAAGTTGATGCTAGCCGATATTAAAATGATTGCTGAAAGCCTGAGGAATCTTATCTATAAGGTCCTGTCACTTTATATTTATTATATATCATTTATTATTAATAGTTATTTATGCAACTATTGTATAAGAAGGGGTATTAAAACTCGAATGATTGTTTTAATACCTTATTATGTACCTATGATATGAATGCTCTATAAAAAACTAATACATTTTTGCAATACTATTATTGAACAAATATGGCGGGATACGACGTGAATTCGAATAACGTATAAGTTTTTTTTTTTATTACGGCGCTGTGGTATTGTGACGCACGTACATTGCAAAGTTCTTTTTTTGAAATTAATGATGATACCACGAATTAAGTAGTGAGAATTTGGAGCAAAGGAGTTGCATAATGGAATTTTGTTTAACATTATAACACTCGTTTGGATGATATTATGGTTACTATGACACTGGTTGTTTTAATGTTGGCAATAAGCTAACTGTTTCAGAAACTTTTATAGAGGATTTATAGCATGGATGTAGATAAAATTGTTTATTTATCCCAGACCACGTCGCTAGATAATAAAAAAGTGTCACTCTAGTTATCATTGAAGCTGATTATAAACAACTAATGCTCAATTTTCAATACAAAGGAAGTGATGCGTTATTCTCAATTAAGAAATCTGCTTGAATTTAGGCAACAAAAATAATTTGTGACATCTAAAGTGGTTATGGAATTTAAAATTCTATTTCACCACAAGACGAGCGAAGGGCGGGCGGCGACCCGCCCTTCGCTGGTCTTGCTCGGTCGTCCAAACGATTTAAGCCAATAAACCACTTGGAAAAATAAGAAAAGTGAACAAATGTAAGTAAAGTAGTAACTATTGTTAACGCCATCTATTGGCGCATAGTCGACCGCGTGTCACCCTCTAGCGTCGAGTTGATGGAGGCTTACCCTACGTGATCGAACGAGAGCGGTGAACGGGGAGCCCTGATTGGTCGTCGGTCCTGAAGAACTCTCCAGAACGTTCCTAATTCATTCGTTCAACGGGTAGACAATATAAAAACGCTATGGTAGTCGGTTCACCATTAAAATTTATAATCACAGAAAAATCTAAGTAAAATTGTAACAAAACGTCTTAAAAATAACATAATAAATAACATATTCATTGAACACTGAAGTTTGACCATCAAATCTCCCAACATATTGGTCCTTCGAGCCGGATCGAGGCGGCTTCAAGAAGTACCTACAGGTGGAAGTCTGCAACCAGCAAGAAAAGAAACGGTCAGGCCATTTAGTGTTCCTATCCAAACCCATCCTCAAGGTTCATTTGTGCTAATATCGTGTATTCTTGTGTAAAATTCCAGTTACCTAGTCGTGTCGTGACTCGCGAGCCCGCGTTTGAAATAACGAAGTACCTACCTACTTACCGCCATATTGAGCGTCGGCGTCGTGGTTTCGAGTTCGATGAGCAAGTTAAAACTGTGAGTACTTTCTTTTGTCTCTTATAATCTCCCAAAATGCCACTCGACGATTATAAAGATTTGATTAAGAAAAGGGGTGTTGTTAAAGGAAAGTTTACTGTATTCGTAAAATATGTGCAATCGTTGCAAGACGTAGAAATATCAGAATCTCAAAAGATAGCTCTAGAAGATCGTTGTAATAACATTATGTCGCTATTAGAACAGTTCTCAACCATTCAGGATGATATAGAATTTCACCTACAGGATTCGGAACTAGACTTAGAAAAACAATTAATAGAAAGAGAAACCTTTGAAAATCTATTTTATGAGATCACATCTAAGGCGAAATGCACGCTAAAGAAAAAGGAAATTATTGATAACGATGTTGAAATCGGCAATAAGACCTCTAGCATTAAATTACCAACAATTTCATTGCCTTCCTTTGACGGTTCATTCGAACAGTGGTTAGAGTTTAGAGACACCTATATATCCCTAATTCATAATTCTAAAACTATAGACGATATTCAAAAATTCCATTATTTGCGTTCCGCGCTCACTGGCACTGCTAGTCAAATAATAAAATCCTTACAGTTTACTGCTGAAAATTACACTATAGCCTGGAGTTTATTGGAGAACAGATTTAATAATAATAGATTACTCGTTCAAAACCACGTTAAAGCTCTGTTCTCAATACAGTCTTTACACAAAGAATCTGCATCTCATATTCGTAAGATGATAGATAACATTCTAAAAAATATTCGTGCCCTTAAAGGTCTAGATGAGCCCACAGATCAATGGGACACTTTAATTATTTTCCTTATTGTTACTAAGATGGACTCAACTACCGAAAAGGAGTGGGAAAACCATAAAAGTGCACTTTCTAAATTACCAAGTCACGCTAATAATAAAAAATTAACACTAAACGACATGATTACATTTCTTACCGATAGGGCGGACATGTTAGAATCTATTAAGGGTACCCATGATTCTGGCAAGCAAACGTCCGATAGTTCCCAAAAGAAATCGTCGTCATCCAACCAATCAAAAAATGCTAGCTCACATAGCTACGTCGCAACACGAAATAATAATAATAATTCGTCTAAATCTTCACAAAAGTCTAATTCGAACAATGATTCAAAACGTTACCAAAGGTGTATTATGTGCAAAGAGAATCATGCGCTATACTCGTGCAATAAGTTCAATGACCTTCCTATGAAGGACAAATTAATATTCGTAGAAGAGGGCAAACTTTGTAAAAATTGCCTGCGCGCTGGACATACAGTGTCTCATTGCTGGTTCGGCGCCTGCAAGGTATGCAACCGTAAACACCATTCGACACTTCATGGTGAATGCTGTGATAATGGCAGCACGTCAAAGTCTGTAGGGCCGCACGACGCGCAAGCGCCGGCGGCGGCGTCCACATCGTGTCGCGAGCCCGAAGCGAAGGGCAGCGCACACAGTACAGCGCTCCACAGTACGTTAACTTCAACGCGTCAACAAGTTAACAAAGAGTATTCATTTCAGGAACCCGTTATTCTCTCGACTGCATTGTTAGAAATTTTAGATAGTGATAATAACTATCATACTATTCGTGCTATTTTAGATAATGGCAGTCAACATTCGTTTATCACAAATTCATTATGCAATAAATTAAAAATTCGTTTGATACAGTCCACAGTACACGTCGCAGGGGTAGGTAATTCCGTAACCCAATCTACACAAGCATGCAAAGTGCAGTTGCGATCTAAAAATAGTGAATTTAATACGCATTTAAATTGTCTCGTCCTACCTTGCATTACCGCAACGTTACCTTCCGTTACTCATAAAATCGCCAAATTCATGATTCCGAGTAATGTATCACTAGCCGATCCTAAATTCTTTATGTCGAATAGAATCGATTTATTAATCGGCGCAGATAAATTCTGGGAACTTTTGAGTGAAGGATTAATTCGACTTACAAACGGCCCATACCTACAAAACACTAAGTTAGGTTGGGTCGTATCCGGTGTCATACATGATACAAAAGATTCATCCGTTAATCGAGTACAATGCAATTTTACGCACACGTATGACAACTTAGATGACCAATTAACTAAATTTTGGGAATTAGAGGAAATAAGTTCAAAAACAGATAATATGTCTAAAGAAGAACATGATTGTGAAAATTTATTTATAAAAACAACTACACGCGATAATCAAGGTCGTTTCTCTGTGCGTATTCCACTACGCGAATCAGTTGATCAACTAGGCGATTCGTACTTGCAAGCCGAGAGTCGGTTCCTCGCGCTCGAACGCAAGTTAGGTCGATGCACACCGAGTTATAAAGAATTATATTTCGATTTTATGCGTGAATATTTGGAACTCGGTCACATGACAAAAATAAATACTTATACATCTCCACATTATTTCCTACCGCATCACGGTATATTCAGGGAACATAGTACAACTACTAGATTACGAGTAGTATTTGACGCTAGCGCTAAAACTACTTCCGGTCAATCGTTAAATGACATCCAACTGATTGGCCCGTCCTTACAAAATGATATTGTGGCCATTCTGTTAAGATTTCGTCAGTACACATACATTGCCTGTGCAGATGTCGAAAAAATGTACCGACAAATATTAATTCAACCCGATCAACAATATTTACAATTAATTTTATGGAGAGAAAACCCGTTAGATGCGCTCGGTGTGTACCGGCTCAACACAGTAACATACGGCACGGCGCGGGCGTCCGCGCCATACCTAAGTATGCGATGTTTACAACAGCTGGCGTCGGAATGCACTGATAACGACATCGCTGATATTATTTACAAAGATTTTTACGTAGACGATTTGATAACGGGTTGTGATGATAAAGAGGAATTATTAGAAACTTGTAATAAGGTTTCTACTGTATTACAATCGGGTTGTTTCTATTTACGAAAATGGATGTTCAATTTCGATTCGTCAACTTTAAATGCGTCAAAGAATTTATCTCTAGGCGAATCCTGCCAAAGTAAAACATTAGGCTTAGGTTGGTTCGCAAATACAGATGAGTTACATTATACGACTAAATTAAAATTAACCGGGAGTCACGTGACTAAGCGCATTATGTTATCAGCAATCTCGCAAGTTTACGATCCGTTAGGTCTATTAGCGCCTATTATAATACTTGCAAAAATATTATTACAAAAATTATGGACACATAAAATCGGATGGGACGATCCAGTCCCTCATGATATTTTAATTAATTGGCAAAAATTTGTTGACACTCTTGACTATTTGGGTAAATTACGCATACCGCGTCAGGTTATAGATAGCAAAATGCAATACATAGAATTGCACATATTTACTGACGCCTCTCAAAATGCTTACGGAGCTTGTGCTTACGTGCGTATGTACTCGGATAATAATACCACAGTGTCCGTAGCCTTGTTATGCGCTAAGTCGAAGGTCGCGCCTGTCAAACCTATAACCATACCACGTTTAGAATTATGTGGGGCATTATTAGGTGCAAAATTGTACACAAAAATAATAAATTCACTTCGCATGAATTTCACTAATGTTTATTTTTGGTCTGATTCCACAATTGTGCTGGGATGGCTACGAATGTCACCTAACTCTCTTAAAACATTCGTGCAAAACAGGGTGGCTCAAATTAATGAACTCACTGGTAGTTTACAATGGTTACACGTAGGAAGTAAATTCAACCCAGCTGACTTAGTGTCACGCGGGGTCACGCTGGACGCGTTGCGCACAGCTGATATTTGGTGGCAAGGCCCGGCATTTTTGCACGAGCGGCTTTGCAATTTTAGTTATGATCATAGTTGTCATAATGTAAATTTTAACGAGTTGCCAGATATTAAATTAACTAACACTTTGTTAGTGCATCAAACTAATGAGAATACGTTTCCATTTGAGAGATTCTCTTCATTTACTCGTATGAAGCGTGTTTTTGCTTACATGTTACGTTTCATTGATAACGTTCGTAATCAAATAAAGGAAAATCGTAAATACGGCCCGCTTCAAGTAGATGAATTAAATAAATCTATTATTAAGTTAACTCAAATGTCACAAAATCAATCTTTTCCTGATCTTGACATCTCATCAAAAGGGAATGTAACCTTAAAGGCCACTCGTAATATTTCTGGTCTTAATATATTTGTTGACAATAATAACATTATTAGAGTTGGGGGTAGACTAGATAATTCTTTGAGTTTTTCATACAATAAAAAGCACCCCATTTTGTTGTGTAGTAAACATACCTTTACACGGTTGTTGTTTCAATATGAGCATATGCGCCAGCTTCATGCAGGTCCTCAATTACTGTTAGCTAGTATAAGAGAAAATTGGTGGCCCCTCAAAGGCCGCAATCTGGCTAAAAATGTTGTACATACATGTGTGATATGTACACGTATGAAAGGTAAAACTGTTTCAGTTCAAATGGGTAACTTACCTGCAGAAAGACTAGAACCAGGTTATCCGTTTATAAGGTGCGGGGTAGACTATGCAGGACCCATGTTTATTTTGAACCGTAAAGGGAGGGGCGCTAAACTGGAGAAATGTTATATTTGTTTATTTGTCTGTTTCTCAACGCGTGCAGTTCACTTAGAATTAGTTACTGATTTGACAACGGGTGCTTACATATTAGCTCTAAAAAGGTTTGTCTCTCGAAGGGGTAAACCAGCTGAAATATTTTCAGACAATGGTAGGAATTTTGTTGGGGCTATGAGTGAACTTACACAATTTTTAAAGAAAAATCATAATAATATTATGGAGATTTTAGCTAATGATAATATAAAATTTAATTTCATACCACCTTATACACCGCATTTTGGGGGATTGTGGGAGGCAGGAGTAAAGTCCTGCAAACATCATATCCGTCGTGTTATTGGCAACGCAAACTTAACGTACGAGGAATTTAGCACGATATTAACTCAAATCGAGGCCGTCCTAAACTCTCGGCCCATGTACCCACTGTCCACGGACCCAACTGATCTTCTTCCCCTCAGCCCTTCTTTGTTTCTGATTGGCCGACCGCTCACTGCGCCCGCCAGTCCAGACCTGACGACTACAGCTTCACATCGCCTGTCCCGTTATGACCGCGTGGAGCAGATGCGCCAGCAATTCTGGCAGAGATGGTCAAAGGAGTACATAGCGGAGCTTCAGACCAGAACGAAGTGGAAGACAAGTAAGGAAGAATTGGTACCTAATACTCTTGTACTCATCAAGGAAGATAATCTTCCGCCTCTGAAGTGGCGCTTAGGAAGAATACTTCATACTTTTCCTGGAAAAGATGGCCTGTCACGAGTGGCTGAGATCAAAACAGCAACTGGGACGGTGCGAAGGGCATTCTCTAAAATATGTCCTTTGTTACCACATGAAGAAAAATGAGAAGACAGATCCACCCTCCAGCAGCGGTACTTCGTTGGAAGCAGGAAGTTCCAAGGCCGGGGGCATGTTAACGCCATCTATTGGCGCATAGTCGACCGCGTGTCACCCTCTAGCGTCGAGTTGATGGAGGCTTACCCTACGTGATCGAACGAGAGCGGTGAACGGGGAGCCCTGATTGGTCGTCGGTCCTGAAGAACTCTCCAGAACGTTCCTAATTCATTCGTTCAACGGGTAGACAATATAAAAACGCTATGGTAGTCGGTTCACCATTAAAATTTATAATCACAGAAAAATCTAAGTAAAATTGTAACAAAACGTCTTAAAAATAACATAATAAATAACATATTCATTGAACACTGAAGTTTGACCATCAAATCTCCCAACACTATATTTTTTACCTAAATTTCCAATTTTTACTGTTGGTGTAGTATAACTACATAAACACACCAACAGGAAAAAAACATTACCTACTAAATATTCGATATTATTTCAGACATCCGAAGGATGGCCCGACGTAGTGGTATGGCTTCTCAATGGAGGATCAAGAGTTGCCTTCTACAAACTGTCAATAGCTGACATAGTGTTCTCAGTGATTCCTGAACAGAATGGAAGACAATGTGGACGAATACAAAGTGTATACTTAAAGGTTTGATTTTTTTTTACTTAACGTTCCTATAACAACCTAAGAAAAATTGATGATGCTACGGAAAGAACAGTGGAAAACTTTGAAGTTTTAAAGTCTACCAACCCACATTAGGCCGCCGTGCTACAATACAATCGCTCACATGCATTATTTTTGTTACACATTGCATGCCTTTAGTTTGACCGCGACCACTGCTCGGCACCTTAGGAATGCGCAGCGAGGGTAGCGTTGGCTAATGAGCGGCAGGATGGCGTGAGCGTTGACAAATGATAATTTCAGCGATACGGGGCCCCCGTATCGCTGCACACATACCTCAGGCGCAGAACAGCTGCGGTGTCGGTCAAACTATAACTATATAGCGTAACATTTGAAAGTTTATAGATGGTTTAAATAAAAGTTCACTCACCATGACTATGAGGATGATATACACTTGCCATAGACACAAAAAACTACTTTATTTTAAAAAATATGTATAGGTAAAGATATTGAAATTGAACTAATAAAACATAATTTTTTGTGTGGAAGAAGTTTAAGGAAATAGAAAAGTATCTGTTCGTGCAAAATGTTGAGTTGAATATGTTATAATATTTTGGATAAATTATAAATGAACACAATATTCTATTTATGTAGCCTGAATTGAATAGCCATTATTTAATCACATAATGAAAGTAATACGACAAGTACACTGTGCCTAGTTAGTAGTGACTAGGTAAACATACACCACCACTGCTGTAAATTGATCTCAAAAGAATTATTATTATTTGGTTACCATCAGAACAAAAATATACATATTAAAAAACTTTGCGCTTAGATATAAAAGTCATCTAATTTAGCACGGCCACGGATGGTTGATCCAGCCTGTCCCAACTTGCTGTCCCCCCCCCAGCGATGCCCTAAGCCGAGGTCCGTACCCCACAGGGGGTGCCCTTAGCGAGCGCTCGCCTAGTTTATGAGTAGGTATATTTTACGCCCTGGCTGGAGGCTTTAAGTTAGTAGCTTAAGGCAGCCACAGGAAAGTCCGGCTAAGCAGCTACGACCTCCTCAGAGGTCAATTGCGAGATGCCCTATATAAAAAAAAAAACAAACATGGCCACGGTTGTAGCGTAGATCCTAAAAGTGGCCGACATTTACTATTGCGTTCTATGACACACGTAATAAGGGTAAACAGATGCGATCGGAAAGCGGCGGATGCCCGCCACGTGTCGCGGGCGTCCCTGCCAAAGTTCGCACACAGCTTTGTTCCGTGTTAGTAGTGACCCCCCGCCTGCCACGCACCGCACGTCTCGTCCCTTCTTCACTTCGACTTTCGCTTAGGTACGTGAAAATCATAATATTAACAGCCTTATTAATATACATACAGTACCTAGCCGTTAAAAAGCCATAGATATGGAGTTTTCGTAAAAGTCCGGCGTTTCTGTCTGAAACTCCACGTGTCTACTTAACGGACACTGTATTCAATAAATTTATTAATATGTACATTTATAATAATATTTAAATAATATCAATATCTGTAAGTACATTTAAAAAATTTAAAGCGTGTCGTGTCTGTCTGTGTGACCGCATTGTTCTTCTAAACGTGGCAACAGATTTTTTCACCAGTATTTTGAGGATTTATTCCGGAAGGTTTATGTGTATAAGTATTAAATTAGTATTATGCTGTGGTCGCATCTGCGTATATTGTGACAAAGGAATGCGTGCCGAAGCTTCGTATGTTTTGCTCGATAAAAAAGTTATCGCGCTAATGCGGTAGTCACATTAGCGGCTTCGCCAGGTTTATTAGTACCGCCACCCCTGTTTATTCCTCTTTGTACAGTCCTCTTTGCAGAATTAAGCCTTTTTCAGCACTTTAATAAATTGATCTGTGTAAATATGTAGCGAAGTCTGAGTGGTTCGATGCCTGGCTAAAACGAGAACTATTATCATTACCCAACCAAAGAAAAAATTTCTATGTGTCTCCGGTCCGGGAGCCCGTACTGGTCTCCCGCACAGCTGTGAAGCCAGTCTTAAAATTTCGCTACATTAAAGTATGATTATTTCCCATTCACAACTAATTCCTTTTGTGCAAACTGGTTTCTGTAACGACGAAGTCTGGCAGTACAGATCTGATCCTACTAGTTCCTGAGAGATAGGGCAGCTTAAAACATTGTTCAGTATAGGTACAAACAAAGGAACAAAACGTAGCCCCCTTGTGCAAAATTCATTGTGATTGACATTATAGGATCAACTGTAACAAAGAAATGTATGTAGCTGTATGCTTCAAGGTCAGCACGTGTGACGGTTGGATCGGGGGAAATTGCAATCCAGTTCTGACCAGAACCGCCCTACAGATGAATGATTTTCATCAGTCCGAGATTGTATGTAACACCGACGTGTTGGACTTTGCTGTGTGCGATTACTTTAATTTATTTCAAACAGTAACACCCAGTTGCACAAATACAAACATTAATACCGCACGTAATGGATCATTAACGCTAATGATTTCATTAATTTCATCAAAATTAAATCGAGTCTAATGTTGCTTTCTGCAACAAGTTAATGGAAGATTAGTATTTAATGACAGCTTTAAAAGTTAAAGTTCGTTTCTGCAACTGTCAGTTAATTATTTTTAAAAAATCTAGCGATTATGTCTAACGAATTCAATAAATCTTTTATTTCGGCAACCCAGTGTTAAAGTAATGTGGTGTATAAAACAGCTTTGATTCTAACAGAAGGTTGGTAAACGAGAGTGGCTTTTCCCTTTGTTAACTCCATGAATCTATTTCGATCTATAAGTGTACCTTTCATAGAAAACTAAAGCTTCTCCTTTTTCATTTCGTGTGGTTAGTGACTAACCTGGTGTTAGAGTTTTAAAGCCGCCCCTCTCACATGCCGTCGAGAAATATTTCGAAGGCTTGCCGGTTTCCTTCACCGTTTTTGAAGCAAGTGATACTTATACAATATGCACATGAGTCCGAAATGTCGAAGGTGCGTGCCTTGGGTTCGAACTCGAGACCTATGGCTTGGCAGTCTGACGGTCACACCATATCACCGGTGTTCATATACGCTTTGGAATGGGCAACAAGCTTCATATTTCTGACTGACCGACACCTTGACAATTCAAAAGCGCCTGTTAAAATGCTTTCATTAAAATCAATGCTTTGAGTTGAGAGTTTGAGTTTATTACCATTCTTTTTTTAATCTTCCAGCCATTGAAATGCCCGAAGCACATGAACACGCTCGCAGCTGGTTGTTGCTGCATCGCTGGAAAGGTGGAGCTCCTGCTGTGGATGGGGCTGTTCCGGCAGATCCAAGCGTTCGAAGGCTGCCTTCCTAAAGGATACAAGTTAAAAGTCAACGACTATGACATGTGTCTTAACACTTCTACGATTGTAAATACTGATACTATTATTTAGGGTTTACAACACCCGACTCTTTTGGGAATACTGGCCGAATATTATGCTATGTGCTGTAACATCGCCGTCTATGGGCCCTATGAGGATCTTTACCTAAGAAATCTAACTGTTTTTTATACCCAGATGATCTATTTGAATACTTCACCATGACATGAGTCAGATTAATAATATTGGGCATGATAATCAGTATGATTATGTAAATAGCTGTTAAATAATATCCATTATCAATTATTCCAGATGCTGGAATGTCGGGCTTTCGTGTATAGAGCAAAACTTAACACAAGTACAGGTGATTCGAATAACTATGCACATCCATTCGTAAGGATAAATACACTGAATGCTGTCAAGGAAACGAAGGTAGAACTGTATTTTGTCCTATTCTCCGTATAATTTTAAATAGTTCTATTCATTATATCTAGTAATTTAATTCAGTTTTCATCCCGAGATTCGATACCAGTACGAATAAGCTCGTTTTTGTCGAGTTAATTCAAGAAATGAAATACTGAGTAAGTGTAGCTTCTCTGTATATCCAGATGCTGGCCTTGCAGGACATGCCTAAACAATCGTACCACATTGAGTTTGTCTACTACCGTAAAACATGGTTTATTTGAGTTATCTTCTCTCAATTACAGATCCAGTCGAAGACTCTGACACCAGTCTGGAATCAAGTCCTGAAGATACACAAGCTCGTGTCTGCTACCCACGACAGAATACGAGTCAGTCCACCCTTAGTCTTGGTTGAGGTGCTGGACTGTGAACAAGTAAGTGCATTTACCAAAATGGTTCTAAGTTCTTTTAAATCTTTACTCTTATAGTACAAAATAACGTCACTTTATACTTATCCTATACTATTAAACGAGCACTATTTGTATATATATATATTTATATATTTGTAATCACGTTCTCGAAAACGGCTCTAACGATTTCAATGAAAGTCGCAATATAGGGGTCGCTCCAGCTAGATCTCATATCTGGGAAAATTCGTTTCGGCCGTATTTTCAGCTGAGCAGAGCTCGGTCACCCAAAGTTTAGAACAAGATGGCTACGTTAAAATAATTGACATTTGACAATTGACAATAATTGATAGACATGGCAGCATGGAATTATTAAGTACCTACTATCATGGCAGGGTGGAATTAGTAAGTACCTACTATCATGGCAGCATGGAATTAATATGAACTATCCTATAGTTACTATTAAATGAGCATTCTCTATTTTGACCAGAGCAGAGCTCGGTCGCCCAGTTACTAGTAATCAATCTAACTTGTCCTCGAAACAATGAACTCACAGCAAAACATTTGAGATCCACCGAATCTGTCCGCATTTTTCTGTATGGCCTTAAGTGAACCAAATGGCACAGGAACATGGTTTGTTTCATACAATTACAGGGTAAAAGCGAGCTCATCGGGCGGTTGGAAGTCGAGCCCGTGGTGGATGATAATCAGGACTATGAGCATGCTCCTATGCTGCAATGGTACGATCTTCACAAAGGGCAGGAATACTGTGGACAAATACTTATGTCTGTGCAACTGTGTCAGGTATAGATAAACTTTTTTTAAATCATGTCTCTATTTCATTCTTAGAAGAATATACTCATCGGCTTCATACTTTATATTCCAAAGGTATGACGTGGTTCCAACTGTCCTATGCAAATTGTAATGTATTGCATAATCAGCCTAAAATGTTCCCACTGCTGGGACGCAGGCCATGTAGTTCATTTCGTTATGACGGTTGTCATGCAGTGGGAGCAACATAGTTATTATTTATTTATATATACTTTATTGTACACCACAAAAATACATAACAAGAAATAATAATTAAGCACTACAAAATATACAATGGGCGACCTTATCGCTTTCTGCGATCTCTTCCAGGCAACCTTAGAATGGACAGTGATTTGCCTGGACATAAAAATGGGGCTGTCGTTGGTGCAAATAATATGTATACAATATACTAGAATAGATACACAGATACATATCCTAAATAATAGATACATAAATACATACATACAAAATATATAACCAACGAAAATAAATGAAGACTATAGATAATGACAGTTACGAGAACAAGATCACAACGACAAGTAGTGTTCCTTCACGAGTCTCTTAAACACATGTAACGATTGCGCGCGCTTTATTTCAACTGGCAGTGCATTCCACAAACGAGCGGCCTGGACAGTGAAATTATGCTGCAGTATACAATAATTTGGTTTGAATGTTTTTGAATTTACTTTTTTCTCTGTATTTTATAAGTGGGGACCTGTAATTGGCTATCTGATTAATGTACTGTCCTTGATATGTTTGTTTTAGCCGTACTCTCCCATTTTATTTAAATAAATTATATCTCGAGCACTAACATAGTCAGTAATCCCGAACTACATAAATTCACGCCTTTTTCTCGTTGGTGTAGGTAGACAAACTATACAGAACACCACCTGCTACGATACTTAGGTACATGCTTCTTTGCAAACTAAGTTACTAGTGTTTATTTTAGTACATATTGTAAGGATTTGACAGTAGGAGTGAGGCAATTTATTATCAGCCATTATAAATCCCTTTCCTCTTTCCGAAGATACCAGAAACTTTAATGAGAAGCACAGTGTACAGTCCAATTGAATCCACATACACTGCGTCAGGGGTGAAGGATGCAGAGCAAGAGTTTGATGAACTGGAGACTTTGCCACCGAATCTGATACCAAAGTCGACTACGTACAAGTGATTTTCATTTTAATATTCATCATCAAGTTTAGTATACAAACTCGTTAAAGACGTGGTGCTGTCCTAATCAATGTTCAATCGTTAATTATTTGCACAGCAAATAACCTTTACCTATCTCACCTAAAAAATGATGAAAATTGTATCTCCTTCCTCGATTCTATTATTCAGGTTTAAATGAGTTTCGACCAGAATTCGATCATAAAACATCGTTAGCAGTGACTTTGAATCGGCTGACACCCTTTTTTTATTTTTTTTTATTTTGGGAAATTATCTAATAACTTCTCCCGCTCTGGGCGGAGCGGGAGGGCGTGTCAGACTTTTACTGACTAAAACCCACCCGTGTTCCTTCCGTTGCCTGTGTGCCGGGGTTGCGATATCCCTTTCGGACAAACTCGTAACCCTTGACGCCGACAACTCGTGTGAAACTTCATTTAAAAAATACTTACTCGTCGGTAGAAATTCTATTTTGAACTCATCATATTAATTATAGTAACACAAATCGTTCTCGTTTTCCAGGGTTGACATCTACTGGTGGGGGCTCCGTGACGTCACAACTGCGAGGAAACCTTGCGTGATCCTCGAAATAGACGAGCTAACGATTAAGTCCGACGTCGTATGTGACAAGAAATCCAACTGCAACTTCCCTAATGGAAGATCTTCGCAGATTTTCCAAGCTCCGTTGAATGAGGTCTACTGCCCTCCTCTGAGTATCAGACTTTATGATAGCAGCACTTTTGGAAGAACCCTGTTCCTGGGAACAAATATAGTGAAGAACCCGAATAAGTATATTGTTGGTTGGCTGCCCCAAAGAGAAAGGGAGGCGTCTTTGAAGACTGTGTCAATTACAGCTACAAATTTTTTTCAAGGTAAGCTCATTTTTTTGCTGTACAGCTATAATATCTAGGAATCGGATCTCAACTATCGCCAAAAACGGCTTCGCGCCAGCCGTTTAATGTAGTGATTTTTTCTATATCAACAATAATTATATCTATCAACAATTTGCAGTCAATCAAATCCTGTACGTACGAAAGAGTTCTTCTCCATTGATTGAAGATAAAGACAGCAAAATTTCTTTGAATAGCATCCATAAAACTAAGAAGTCACGATGGGGATGTGACTTTTGCAGAAAAGCGGCAGACGAAGAAAAAAACGTACTTCTTCCAATGTTCTCCAAAGATAAGAATCCGAAACTGGCGAAGAATGATTCCTTAGAAAGTTCTGAAAAGAGAGATTGGTGGATGAGATATTTTTCTACGTTAGCGGTAAGTTCTCGAATGAAGTAGTTCATATTTATCACCTCGTGTTTCCCGTATTGAGCATAGATGACCCTATAATAGACAGAATAATTAATGTAATGGTAAATAACATAATTATGTGCATAATATCAAGTATTCATTCTGTAAGTGGTTTTCTTATCTCGACTGGTCAAGACTTGTCAGGTTAAATAGTACTTTTATTAAAAAAAAGTAATTTTCGTATAGATGTCATTATTTCCTATCTGACTGCCACCAAGAAGTAACACCTAAACAAACACTTAGGTCAAGGCGAACTGCCTCGTTGGTGGCCGCAAGCGCTACTGCTGAGCATGAGGTCCTGGGTTCGATTCCCGGATCGACCAAAATGTTATTGGGTTTTTCTATCTGGAATTTCTCAGCGGCAGCCCGGAGTCTGGATTTGTGCCCTATTACATATGGGACTTAAACATATCTGGCCAAATGTGGATGTACTATTATTTATGTAGGTCTGTACACCTCTGCCCGACTCTTCAGGGAAACAAGGCGTGATGTAATGTTATATCATTTGAATTAATCTGTCCTACCAGTTTATACAGAAGATCATAAATCACGTTAAGCTGGTAGCTAAGCTGATGCTTCGCATTTAATATACTTCTTAAAATGACCCCTTACAATACTTCTTGAAATTACCCCTTAGTCGCTTCTTTAAATTACCCCTTACAATACTTCTTGAAATTACCCCTTAGTCGCTTCTTTAAATTACCCCTTAGTCGCTTCTTGAAATTACCTAGTAGTCGTATTTTACGCCCGGATGGAGATGTACCTAGTATTATAGTATTATTAATATTAAAATTAAATAACGTTATTTAGAAACTTTAATATATTTCTCTGATTTTAGGACGATTCGGATGAAGACTTATCAAGTTCCGAAAAAATCATGGTAAGAGTTTTTTAATGGTTCACATAATAAGACAATTATTCATGATAAAGTAAACACTCTACTTGGCCGGTTTCCTTT
Source organism: Agrochola circellaris (assembly GCA_914767755.1). Lineage (NCBI taxonomy): Eukaryota > Metazoa > Arthropoda > Insecta > Lepidoptera > Noctuidae > Agrochola > Agrochola circellaris. Next base: position 5,993,533 of record OU611840.1, read on the forward strand.
ATAGTAAGTTAATAGAGCCCCTCTATTGGCTCTATTGGTTCATTTTCCTCCTCAACGCTCAGCCTCAAGGAAGTATCAGCATTACACTGATATTATTTTACTTGTCTAACTTAGTAACAAATTTTAATGTGAAAAAAATGTCTTGGCTTCGAATTGAACTTCGATTCACATTTCAAGATACCATACGTGTAGATACATGGCAGCGCAGGCGTCAAATATTCTTACATGTATTATCTACGACGAAACCGAAACTATTCAAGACGACAAAATATCGTGGACCCAATATCGAGATAAAAGCCAATAATATGTTTATTTGTTTCTTCATTACTCTAAACAGCTCTATTTGCAAGCCAATTCGAAATTTAAATAAAATCTTTCATACATTACCTCCTATTGGTTGCTCATATGTATTGAAGTAAAAAGTTCATTCTTACGTGGAGACATAGGTAGTAATTTATTCGGCCGCTAAACAAGACAGTTAAGGATTTTCATAGTAACATTGCTGGCCGCCTACTCACATGTATTTGACCAGTTTTCGATTTATTAATTTTCGAGTTATCCCGAAGAAGTTGTTAATATAATGCTCGAAATTCTAAGCATTTTTATTGTGTGTGAATATTAATATAAAGCGGAACATTTCCAAAATTTGCTTGCCCGAATTCATTTTAACACAACACCTTAAAGCCTGTAATAATCTCGTTCCAGGTGTACGGAGGTGAGTTAGAAGCCCAGCCGGAATTTTCCCAATTCAAAGACTGGTGTACGACCTTAAAGCTTTACAGCGGCAAGAAGACTGGTATACCTGAGAAGGACGAACAGCTGTACTGTGGCTTCTTAAAGGCAGGCATCGCTATATATAGGTGGCCTCCACCTGAAGATATTGTTGCTGTTAGCTGCACTGGTGTTGAACTGAATTATGGGTGAGCAATTTTTTTATTAATAATGCTAATCGCACATTAAAGCCAAGACGGGCTGCAGCACTTCGCATTTCAGTACAAAAAAGTACGATGCGACCCACCTGTAGTATGCAAAAAATCAATCTGCCTAGCCTTTTCCCAACTATGTTGGGGTCGGCATCCAGTCTAACAGTAGTAACAGTATGGTAAGACCTGGTTATTAGACTTTCGGCCCCTGACGACCCGTAACGACTGTCAAAGAGCCACGAATGACAGCCGAGATCAACGGCTTAACGTGGTTTCCGAGGCACGGAACAGTGTCGTTATGTAAGGATGGTCACCCATCCACGGACCAACCCCGGCAAGCGTAGCTTTACCTGGTGAATCAACCCGTGCGACTGTTATTATTAAGCCACGAGCTCCCGCCTGTAGTGTGCGACGGTTCTCAAAAAAAATACGAAATAAATGAAAAAGGATTTTTACAATGCGGTGATGTTTGCCCAAATCTAATTCAGCTTTTAAGTCATTTCGTACCGACTGAGTATCACTGGCTATCAGAATTGTAACGCACGCATTGACTACACTGAACTTCTTGAAGACATGAACATGACTGTGTTCGCAAACGGTACCAAAACATTTCATAAAATAATCTTAGTACCATCGTTAAGTTTTGTTTACGTTTATTTTTTATTTCTGCCCGAGTATAGTTCTCGATGATTTTGGTTGGTGTATTGGCGTGTGCTAGTTAACATATGGATATTAATTTAAATTAGGTTAATTATGTTGAATACTATTATATAGAATCATTTTTTTTCTTTCTAAATAAACAGACAGCTATGCTGCTGGGGAGTTTGTTGCGCCACTTCTTCTTCCCAGCTAACGCACTAGGAAGTGGTGAAGGGTGGGCGTTCTGGGGGACTGTCTTATGTAATTTTGACGTTGGAAAGTGCTGATTATCAGCCTAGTTTGAATAAATGACTTTTGAATTTTTTGAATCGAGCAGTTTTTCGACTTCTTAACGGGACCACAGGACCTAAACGTGCCTAAACGCAAGTTTTATAATGCGTAAAAGTATATGATCCACTGCAGTAAACAAAATCAGAAAAATATATGATATTCTTCAGGATATATGCTAGTAAGATACTGTATTGAAAACATAAAACAGCTAATTTGATACGATAGAAAAAAATCATGAAGACACCTCTAAAAAATTATTTTACCGATTAAAAATCATATTAATTTACATGCAATCATTCTGATTTTTTGTCAGATTATTCTACAAGCTACACATTAGCATAATAGTGTTTTAATTTTCCAGTCCAATCAATAGATTTTTTGTAAATCGCTAACTGCTTCATATTTTGCAATAAATTACCTGCGTCGTGTCATCGCGCTTCTCTTTCATTTCTATGCAGTCCGACAGTGACCGCGCTTTAGCTGTTGTAAGCCTCTTAAGTAATTGGTAAGCTTGAGCCGACCAAAGCAAGTCGGACAGACTGAATGCGGAAGGCGGGAAACCTGATGTTGTATTGTATCGCAGTCGCAACTGGAGAGAGGCATAATGTCAAGTAGTGCGCCAGGCTGACTTGATAGGAAATTTTATATTTTTTGCACGTTCTGAATGACATTGCTCTCTTGGGAGAAACTCGCTTGAATAAGTATTTTAAATATCTTTTCAGTTTCTTCAACGACTATCCTGGTAACGAGCCGTCAAAGTTTCTGGTTCGAGTGTACGTAGTCAAAGGGGTGAATCTGATACCAAAAGCGTTCACCGGCAAACTGGATCCATACGTAGCCATCAGCTGCGGCAGCAAACACCTTGGAGATAGGAAGAACCATGTGAAAAATACCCAAAATCCTATTTTCGGGAAGTAAGTTCTACAAGATATTCAAATTTAGCATACACATTCTTCATTCATCTTTTATATCAAATTGAAAAGTAAACCCGGTCAATATTTATTTATTATCTAAGCGAAAACTTCTGATTTTTGTATGTTTGTTTGTTACGCTTTCACGTCAAACGGTTGAACGAATTTAGACGAAATTTGGCACATGGGTACATCATGACCTGGGTTAAAAGCTGAATCCATTTTCACTATTCAATACACATTAGAATCAATACTCCTGTCACTCCTGTGTGCATTTACTCGTTTTGCCGCGAATAAAGGCCGCTTTCGGACACTAATACTAGCCAGCCTATCTGATGATGTATTCTACCAAAAAGACATACTTTTTCTAGTATCAGCAATGCCTGGACACTTTCTACGAAACGTATTTTTGACAACATATATTACATAGATAGTTAATTAATTCAGGCGTGACTTTAAAGAAATCCATTATAAAATACAATAAACGACGTATTTGCGTTCGGCGCTTGACGTGGCAGCACGTCGTGTCCGGGTTCGCAACAAGTCAATCGTCATCCTGAGGATGCCTCGTTGAGAGGTGAAGCACGTGTCGATTTTTTACAGGGTTCTTTAAGAACAGTTAAGCGGATTAAGTTACTAAATATACGTCGTCTATTGTATATTACATAGGTACTTAATTCCTCACGATAACTTTTGCTCACCAATTTCAGAATGTACGAATTCCGATGCACATTACCAGACGACTATCTCCTGACGGTGTCCCTGTATGACTACGATGCCATACCTCCTGACGAGCTGATTGGCTCCACAACCATCGACTTAGAAGACAGGATATATTCCAAGCACAGGGCAAGGGTTGGCTTAGCTACAGAATATACCACGTGAGTAAAAAGTTTAATATTTGCTTAAATAAAAGATTTTTGACACTGTGGCTTGCAAATTTTATGCATAAATGTTAAGAGCGTTTATCCTAAAAGTTGGTAACATAGAATATAGATGGCGCTAATACCAGTTTTAAGTTGTCACTTCTGCTGGCAGTCACCATGACTGCCTGGGTAGTTTTTTCTTGGGCTAAAGCTATCCATGAAGTTCACTATTTTTCAAAAGAACGGCGTGGTTGTGGTTAATACTCATATTAAGAGCGTTTATCCTAAAAGTTGGCAACGTTGCAATTAGCAGTCAAATATTTAAATAATTTAAATAATCTGTTTTCATTAATTTGGCAATATTGCTGTATGAAAATATGAAATGTGGCTAAACTAGTGAACTAAAATATTGATTATGAAATGCAATAATTAATATCGTAAAACTGAATAAATTAATTATTGCAATCCATTTTTTAATTCATGCCCAATAAGGTTTTCTTACCAGGGCCCTAAGCCCTGATAAGAAAACCTTATTGGGCATTTAACTAGCTAAGAAAAGTTCTCCCTGGCAATTTTACCTACAAAAGTTACGCTAGCGTACGCAAATGCGAGCACGCGGCTGCACTTGCGCATGCGTCATGATATCTGTTCCAATTTCCAGGATTGGCCCTAACAAATGGCGTGACTGTCAAAAGCCTTCGGTAATTCTGGAAGATCTTTGTGCGAAAAATCATTTACCTCCGCCTATTTTCCCTGACAATGCTACGGTGGTCGTAAACGGTGTGGAATACAGAGATAACGACAGCAATGGTAAGAGTAAGATGAACTCGAGTATATGAAACACCACCCACGGTCATCTATCATCATCATCTCTCACACACACACACACACACACATCTCTCTCTTCAGTTGCCTATGAGTTTATGCAGTCGTGTTTTTTTGTTATTTAAATTACTTTTTTTTATTTTTATCATTTTGTTTTTAATCATTTCTCAATCCAAACTACATTTAAACATATAATTTGTATATATTTTTGTAATCATCTTTCAATTTTGATACCCCACTCGATAGAGTACCGAGATTTTTTTTAAACATCTATTATTGCGCCAAAAATCCAACATTTAATTTTTTTATAATTTCAATATCCCCAGTGAAACTTCCGCAATTCAGACGAATCTAACAACATGTCATGTCAGTAGTTATGGCGAACATTGAGACGGACACATACATACAAACAGGTCAAACACATAACCCTCCTTTTGTTAACAGAGCAATAATCTGCTGCTACTTCACAGCAGATTATTGCTCTGTTAACTTACTACCTTTGTACTTATATTCTAGTTTTATATCACAATAGAATATAGGGACAAAGTGACTTATTTAATAAAGCTTCTTCAAGATCAAACATTTTGAAAAGTTTCCAACTCTTTTATTGGAATGAAGTTCTTTAACGCAGATTGCGAACTGGTAGAAATTGTCACGGTAAAAAGCTATAAATACTTGCGACTGTCGTCTTCTAATTTAAAGAGAAAACAGAGAATGTCGTTTTCATAGTTTTCCGAGGGCCTATAGTGTGGCCAAAATGTAAATCCAAGATGGCGGCTGCGAATGTAAATCCGGCTGCTAGGATTTTTTTTTGTTTTACGTGACTATAAGGAACTTCGTTCCTGATGGGGGTCCCCCAATCGCACACGTTTCTTGTTTTGTTTACATCCTTCTCGGCTACCACGCCTTGCTACTGTGCTGCTACTATCATCATCATCATCATTGTTTCAAGCAAAAGAAATCCAGTGCCAGGCATAGGCCAGATAGATATAGGCATAAACGCTTGGTGGACCAAGTGTTACCATATCGACTGATTCTGAGCTTCTCACATTGTAGGCCTGCCACAAAGTGGGACCGATGACCTGGTGGAGATCGCAGGAATCCGCCGGATGCGAGAAGCACTCTACTATAAATTCGCATATGAGCTATTACTGTGGCTTGATAAATTTTATCGAGGGGAAAGTAATCTCAAGACTGCCGGACCAAACGTGTTCTATCCGTGCTCTTCAATGTTATTTACTCGAAATAGCAGCGCGCGCCGGTCAACTGTTGAAAAAACAAATTAACCACCAATAACTGACGATTACTTGTATCTAGCAGATGAATATGTTTTCAGGTGATCTGCCGGTCGATTCTGTAAAAATCTCACCGTGAAAACTTTGGTGAAGTGAGCTTAAAGTGAGCTGTCATTTCTAGGGATTGACACTATTGACAGCTCCCTTCACCCAAATTTTCGCGGTGAGATTTTTACAGAATAGCACGGCTGTTTTGGTTAACGGCGGCCATTAAAACTAATACGGATAGTGTCATCCACGAAAATGCGCCCAACTCCGCGATTCAGTACTTTAGTACGGAGTGGAGCGAAGTGGGACGCGTCAACACATGTTAACACCGTTTATGATTTGTAGCGACCCAGTTAGACTGAGCTGGCTTATGTCGGCCTGTTCAGACACTAGCCTCCACATGTTTGGTAGACTTTATACTTCATACAATAATATGATTGTGTGACTATAGAAAACCTCTGTCCTTTCACAGTAAGATGTTACCGTTCCGCGGCAGATCGTAAAGAGAACATCTGCCTCAGCCTACTGCACAGTTGGTATACACTACCAATATGTGGATACGAGTTAGTGCCCGAACACGTGGAGACCCGATCGTTGACGAATTCCGGAAAGAATGATCTGGAGCAGGTAATTTATTTATTATAGAGAGATTCTTAATACTTTCGATTGTTCTCAGAACTATAGATCAGCACTAACCGACGAATAGAGGATTTATTTATGTGTATTTTATGCTATTTCAATTGTGATAGGGTATAAATTCCAGTGCTCGACAACCAACGTCGGAGTATCGCAGTGGACTTCATTTCTCCCTGCTCCAAGGTCGGTCTCCGAGCATTGTAGGCATAAAGTAGAACCTGGAGTTCCATCACGAACCAATTCAAAGCGACCCTCAGAAAGACGGTAGTTTTTTTTGTGGCCACGTACAGTCTAAAGGACGGAAGAAAGTGAAAATTAAAATTGGTTCCAAAACATTTTATATGTTTCTCCTAAGGTCCGGCCGTCTTAAGGACATCGCTCATTATAACGGTATCGCTCCGACACGTTAGGATTTTAAATCAATCACCATTAAAGTCTATTTTACGATGGCTATACAGAATAGTGGACGGCTCGGCGGCCGCTCAATGCCCGCCAGTCGTCACACGTAAAATAGACTTTAATGCTGACTGATTTAAAATCCTAACTTGAATGACAAGTTATTTGCTGTGTCGGAGCGATACCGTTATAATGAGCGATGTCCTTAAGACGGCCGGACCTTAGGACAAACAAATAAAATGTTTTTGAAGTGAAAACTTCTTTAGGCTCGTTGAGTTATTTTTGGTTCTAATACCAGTTTTAAGTTTTCACTTTCGTCGGCAGTTCACATGACTGTCTGGGTAGTTTTTTCCTGGGCAGTGCTAAATCTATCCAGAAGGTTCGCTATTTTTCAAAAGAACGGCGTGGTTGTAGGCTCAGGAAATACTCATATTAATACCCTCCATCCATATAATACTAAAGCGGCAGTCTTCTTCTTTTCGTGTGGTTAGTGACTAACCTGGCGTCAGAGTTTTTAAGCCGCCCATGGACCTCTGACTTGGCTTCACATACCGCCGAGAAATATTTCTCAGGCATGCTGGTTTTCTCAGGATATTTACCTTCACCGTTTTTGAAACAAGTGCACATGATTCCGAAAAGACAGAGGTGCGTGGCTTAGGTTCGAATTCGAGACCTATGAATTGGCAGTCCGACGGTCACACCACTAGGCTATCACTGCTCTTAGCGGCAGTAAGAGCAGTGATAGTAGATTGCATTAATTTTCTTGGGAATATCATTGCTGTCACTTGAGTAAAATCAGTATTAAACTTTTCAGGGTAAACTTCAAATGTGGGTGGACATCTTTCCTCTAGATGCAGAAGTGTACATACCGCCGGGAGTGAACATCACTCCTCGGAAGTTAGAGGACTATGAACTTCGCGTGGTCGTGTGGGATGTACAGGGACTGAAGCTGCCAGTTCATGATAAGAAGGTTTCCGATATTTACGTTAGAGCGTTAGTATTGTTGTATTATTTTATGTATCCACCATCTTATTCTGTACAAATCTCACCGAAAAACAAGCTAAAGTGAGCTGTAGTATAATCGGCCTATAATTTTCCCAGTATTGGGACACAGGCCTCCTCTCGGTAAGAGGGAGAGGGCCACCACGCGGGCCCAGTGCGGGTTGGTAGATGTCACATGTCTTCGAATTTTTGGTTCTAGGACATGTCGGTTTCCTCACGATGTTTTCCTTCACCATTTTGATATCATTTACACAAAGTAAAGCGCCTATCTGGGTTCGCACCTACGACCTACAACTCGAAAGTCGCAGCCATTACCACTGGACCACCACTGCTCAGCTGCTAAAGTGAGCTTTGAATAGTGTCAATTCCTAACGTCGCGTGGAATGACAGCTCACTTTAACCTCACTTCACGTAAGTTTTCATGGTAAGATTTTTCTGAAGTCGATGGTTGCGAGAATCTGCTGGATGTGAGATGCACGACCTATGGTTGTCGCGACGCTTGGGTGAGGCCTACATATGTCCAGTAGTAGACGTCTTTCACCTAAAATAATGATTACGTTTCTTTTTTTTATCCACTTCGGTGAAGCTTTTGACCTGCATCTCACCTGATGGTGTCACCTAAGTGACGATCAGGCCGAAGGTGGAAGCGAGCTTCACCTGGCATCCTCAACCTCAGAGATACTGGCTATCTTACCTAAAATTGCCGAAACACAACAATGCTGGTAACATTATTGTTATGGCGATAGACTTAGATAAGATGATGGTAGCTAGCCAGGCGGACTTAGAACAAGCTCTACCACCACCCAAACCGAGCAGAAAATGTTGCCCCCACTGGGTATCGAACCAGGGACCTCTGGGTCTGAGACAGGTGGTCTAACCACTAGACCATAGAGGCTTTATAGCTCGGAAGCAAGACTATTTTAAGCTCGAGTGACCCCTCCCAGCGAGTGAGTAATCCCTTGCTGCGCTCAAGATTCAAAGAAACAGTCTCGCCTCAAAAATAGTTGTTTGCTCCCTAGGCAAATAGTCTACTTTTTATCACCGTCTATGAGAAAAAAAAAGTGTGCGGTCTGACCCCCGTCAGGAATGAAGATCCTTCTCACGTATGATTTAAAACAAAAATAAAAGTTTTGGAGCCGCCATCTTGGGTTTACATTTGACCTCAATATCTCTCGCTTTAGCATCCTCGAAAACTATGAAAACACAGACAGACCTTACATGAGATACAATTAAAAAAAACAATCCAACCAAGCAACCAATCTGATTGGATCAATCGGAGATATAGCAAAGATTAATACAGATGGTTCACTCCGCATTTTAGATATGAAGCCACGAGAACTCGGCGGGATCGACTAGTTGGGCAAGTTTAGTGAGTATATCGTAGTCAACAGATCTAAGAGATTTGAGAGTCGACAGAAAGAGAGGCAACTTCGAGGTGAATTTAAGTGTCGGTAATTAGCGACCTGAATAGCACTTTATTGTGTCATAACAAAAGTCGCTTTTTATTTAAAATATTTTGCAGAGTGAACCCATCTGTATTTAATCTGTGATACAACATAAAAAATCTCGGTGTTTTGGCATGATATCACCACACCAGTATTACAAAGTATTTGCGAAGCAGGGGTGGGTCGTTATCGTTAGTTATTTTATATAATATCTTTATTTGGCAGCTGGATAGACACTGTACAACAGGCGCAGTACACGGATGTTCATTACAGCAGCTTTTCAGGTGAAGGCAGATTCAACTGGCGCATGATATTTAACTTCCAATACCACCATGCTGAGAAAAAGGTGGTTATGATTATTATAACATCCTAAAATTACGCCTGTTGCCCCGGGGTTTCGGGAAAGTTGTACCGATAGAACACCCACATTTCTCCAGTTATGTTTTAGTAACATGTTATGGGGGCAAGTCTATTGTCATCAACTAGGCATAAATCCAGACTCCGGCCTGCTACTGAACACTTTGGCCGACCTGTGAATCGAACCCAGGGCCTCATGTTCAGCAGCAGCGCTTGCAAGTCCTACCGAGGGGTGTTGTGTTACCCAGTAACTGGGTTGTGCGGGTCAAATAGGTGTGTAAAATACTATTAAGCAGCATTAGGTTAAACTGGAAGCCTACCCCAACATAGTTGAAAACAGGGAGGCCAGATATGATGATGAAGAATCAGATATGTCTGGAATTTCTGTTGATTAAGACGCACCTTTGGTAGAACAAGGGCATAATTGTCATAAATTGCCAAATGACTTAAATATGCAGAAATGCTTTAAAAAGGCCCTTTGAACTGGAGGGACAAAGACATTCGTTTAATATGTCATACAAAGCAGAACAAGCTTAGAACATTATTAACATAGCTAGACCACATTAAGTACAAAAAATATCTTAAAATTACTCTCCTGTTAAATTGCAAAAACTGCAATTGTGCCCTTGTTCTACCAAAGGTGCGAAGAGTCTATAATACCTCAAATTTCTTAGCATTATCCTCTGTTATATCGAAAATACTGTAGGATAAATTTTGAAATAAATACATATGTGGTAAAGTTGAGGATTAATGTTAAAGTACATATGTTTTACGAAAACACGATTCCGAATAATTTTGTATATAGAAAAAAATCCGAAGTTACCTGCAAACTGGACGATAAACCGCTGGTATGCAAAAAATACTTCAAATTAGATTATGAAACTTTGCAAAATAACTGAACTAACTATAAAGCTGATACCTACATTTTTTTTCTTTAATTTTCTTTATTTTCGCCCTAAAAAGAAACTACCTAAAACTATCGAGTCCTCGGAGCCGTCTCCCCGCCACTCAGTCTCGTTCTCACTCAGTCCGCGAGGAGCATCGTGCGAGCGAGATAAGGGGTGACTTTGAGTTGAGGAATTATGAACTCTTAAGCTCACGATCTAGCGTACTTTTGACATCTGCAAGTTAAAATAAAAACAGTCTTAATTGTAATGACATTAATTATTCAGCTGCTCGATACCTCCATTCACATTCATAGCGTTAACGGTTTCTGCGACCATGAATTTGAATGGATAAAGTCATTATCACAACATATTTGGCAGAACAATTGGTGATCGCATTCATTAAAGGTACCATTCCGTACCCGACCGCAGGACGCAACTGCAGGCGACGTGTCGCCGCGACACGACTGGTGTCTATGAATTTCTATAAAATACCCTCCGTAGCTAGTGACACGTCGTTGGCAGCTGCGGGCGAGTGACAGGCGACACGTCTGCGGTCGGGTACGGAATCGTGTGGAGGTGGTACCATTACTACTGCAGATAAAGGGACGTTGCTGTGTTTTTCTAACCTACTGTTATTAAACAGACGTATTATTGTATATTTTACAGTTGGTGAGAAAAGAAAAAGGTCCGTTTACGGAAGTGGAGGAACATATGACACCAATATTCGTAGTACAAGTCTTGGACAGCGATGCTGCTTCTCAAGATGATTTTTTAGGTATGTACCGAAGTCTAGTTACTCTTGATGACGTATCGAGTTTCTTGGAAGTAAGTCCAGCTCTACGAGCGACTCGTAAACTGAACAAACCGAAAAAGTGGCCCGATGTACTGATTTGCTTTTAGAACAGATACGGGGAATGATCTGCAACCGCGAAGCGAACTAGTAAACGAACACTGTGTGTGATTAAACTGCATAAGATTTGGGGAACCCCAGGTCGAAGTTTGCTTATGTAGACCTTCGACTTGGGACACAAGTTTTGATCTGCTCTCCTCTACTTCGACTTGAGAGGCAGAAAATTGGACATCACCCGTATACACACATATCAGTTAATATTCCAGTACTCAGTGTTAGTGATTAGTTTTGACAGTAAAGCTATGCTCGGCTGCCGGCTTAAATCACTACGACTTTATTTGACTTCTAGCTCAAAGAAATAAAACTCTGGTGGATTGTACGCCTCTGCCCCTCTTGCTACACGAATATGTGATAATGACTTGAGGGAGACAAAATCCCTTATTAAAACTGACACCTAAATTACAAATTCGAAGGCGAAAGTGAGTTTGTCTGTTTCTTACGCTTTCATGCTAAAATTACTGAAAAAATTTGGATGAAATTTGGCACATGAGCAGACTATAGTTATATAGGGTTAGGAATTTACCAGCTAGGTGCCAGAGTTTCTATAAGAGATCTTTTTAAAGATATTGGTATTCTCACGGTGGCATCACAATTCATCTTTGCCAATATCTTATATATTAGGCAAAATATACACTAAAAACGGTAATATTCACAATATTAACACCAGAAATAAGGACAAATTACGAGCTCCATTTCACCGGCTTCATAAGGTTCATAACTAATTTTTTGGACTTGGTATAACCTTTTATAACAAGCTAACCTCTTCTTTGCTAGATTCGCCTTTTAATGCGTTTAATGCCAAAGTAAAATCCAACCTTTGTTTAAAGGCATACTATTCTATCAACAACTACTTAAGAAAGAAGAATAGTTGGTTGCTGTGATTAATTCAATACAATGTTCATGAGTTTTTATTTTCGCTTGAGTATAGATTTCGATTGTTTTGTTGGTATTGGCGTGTGCTAGCTGTCATTATGGCAAATAAATTTATTTACTGTTTTGTGTTGAGTAATGTAAATTATTTTGGCTACTGTAGACACAATGTAAAAATTGTTATGAATAATAAATTTAAAAAAATATTGTATAGAATCATCAGTTTTTTTTTTTGAACTGAACAGTGCTGCTGGGGATTTTGTTGTGCCACTTCTTCTTCCCAGCTTAAGCACTAGGAAGTGGAGAAGGGTGGGCGTTTTGGGGGACTGTCTTATGTAATTTTGACGTTCGAAAAGTGCTGATTCTCACCCTAGTTTGAAAAAATGACTTTTAAATTTTGAATTTTTTGAATTTTGGACTTTTTATCCCGATAAGTATTCCCATAGGATCGAGACTTATGCGGGTGAAACCGCGGGGCGCAGCTGGTAAATAATAAAATCACATTTAAAACCATGATTTATTTTCAGCATCAGCGTCTTTTAATTTGAATTCAATGTCCAGAGGAGTGAAGCATTCTCACAAATGTAATATAGCAGAAATGGAAAAATATAAGAAAATAAATCTCTTCTCAACTATGAAACTCAGAGCCTGGTGGCCGCTCATATTCACCAACCGGAACACTGGCATTTCTTCGGCTGCTGTTAGTATTTTCTACTGTTTTAAACAGTACACAGTGTAAAAAGACCCATCACCAAGTCAAAACCTCTATACAGTCTAGACATCTATTCAGAAAATGAGCAACAATGTATCGCTGGGAAACGACTTTTATTTAGGCATAAAGAATGACATGACTTTCCCACCCATCCTTCCTGTTCCAGAAATAGACTATCCTTGATGATAACCCTGAATGACACGGTGTATAAACAGATTTTGACCTTCAAAATCTTCTTATTGGTATGGTAGTACAAACATAGATTTTGACCTTCAAAATCACCGCAATGGTATGATAGTACAAACAATTGAACTTTAACTTGTTATTTTAATAATGTCAAAAATATTTCCGGTTTTAGGGAGTCATCGATTTGGAGATGACATTGCTGCCGAAAGAGAAGGCCTTGCTGATGCCTGTGGGACTTGGGAGAGAACCACCAGCAGCTTTGCCAGAACCATAGTAAGAATCAAAATTCTACAATTTTAATGCGCTACCCTAGTTGTAGTTGGAAAGCCTAGGCCTATGACGATAACATACAAGATCATTTGAGATGGTTTTTTAAAAACTGTCAAATGCCCTATTCATATTTATTTTACGATATTTTACAAAAATTCTGATCGGTATGTTAAGGAAAAAGTCGCAATACTTTTTCCATATATTTCATTCAATACGCGACATAAATAATCTGGTTTTATTTCACAGCCGTGCTGACTCATCGAGTATGAATCCCTTGAAGTTCGTGAAAACATTGAAGTTTAATAACTGGCGAAAAGACCACTCAGTGGTTACGTGTGTAGTTGTAATGGCGGCCGCCGTGGTCGTACTAGTCTGGTACTTGGAATTACCACTTCTTCTTCTTGATCTATTCACAGTAAGTGGTGTCATTAATTGTTTGAGATGGAAGTGCAAAGCGAAAAGAGGCGCTGTGAAAGAAGAAAAGTTGATCAAAGTTGTCTTCGGCTCGATTCCGTAAACCAATTCCGCCTCAAATACCCACTATATACAGTGCGTTAACTAACGAAGGGCGTTCCCGCTAATCCGTAATAGTAAGGCGTTCATACAACCTAACAAAAATAATAGAATTATAAAAAAAAAATGCAGATAGCTTTCCACGTTGAAAGAGAACCCTTGACTAATAAAGTAATTGAATATACTGACTGTTACACGATCATTGGATGCTCCCACTAAAATTTGCTAGAATTTTACGTAGTTATTGTAAATTCATTCATTCATTCATTCAGCCATAAGACGTCCACTGCTGGACATAGGCCTCCCCAAGCACAGCCATTTCGACCGGTTCTGTGCTTCCCGCATCAGGTCATCGGTTCACCTTGGGGGCCTTCCAACGCTTCGTCTTCCGGTACGCGGTCGCCACTGCAGAACTTTTGGCCCCATCGGCCATCTGTTCTGCGTGCAATGTGCCCTGTCCATTGCCACTTAAGTTTGGCAATTCTTCGGGCTATATCGGCTACCTTGGATCTCCTGCGGATCTCTTATATCTCGCGATTGATTTTGATAGATAATATTCCAATTATATTTTCTTTTATTTTTAGTGAAAAACCCTCGTGTTGCCTGAAAACATCGTAGAAGCTTTTTTTTAATGTCTTTTCATTTATTTAGTTTTCTTATTAGTTTAATGGCGGTCTTTTGTAAGCGGTATACATAAGTTTCAAGATTTAAATAGGAACAATTTTTAGATTTCTATTGTTACATTAAAATGTTTTAAAGTAAATTTTGTTATATTTTTATATTGAAATAAATACCTAGGTACGTAGTTGCCAAATTGTTGTATCTTTATTAACAAAATACTTACATCCAATATTTTTAATGATATGGTTCGAATTAAACTTCGAATTTTGGTCTTTATGGTTCCTGAAAAACAATATTAGTAACCCATCACATAGAAATACGCGAAACTACTAGCAATAATAGTTTCGATCATTATTATACTTTTTTGCGAAGGGAAATCTTCGTATCCCTGCGACGTCAGTGAGAGAGCGATAAAACTTAGTTGGTAAAGAAAGAAAGAAAGAAAAATAAGTTTATTTGTCACAGAAACACGTGCATAAACAAAAAGATGATAAACAAGACATCAAAGACATCTGGGTAACCGTAGAGACCGCTAGTTTTCCTGTGTACCCTTGGCTGTTCCCTTGATGGTACAGTGGAAGATCAATTTTAACCGCTGTACCCTTGGCCGTAAAACCCGATTAAATTAAACGAACAGCCCATTGTCCCCTTGTTTTTCGTATGTACCCTTCTTCGTACCGATTTCCCTTTCAAAATCGTTGCCTTATCTCCCTCAATATACCATGCTTCAGCTGAGTAGGACCAACCTCTTTTTAGAGGTCAACGTCAAAGGCGTCAAGACCCTACTTGGTGTTGTCTAATGTCCAACTGCCATTGAATACTTTTCAAATCTGAAATTGGCGCTGGGATCCGTAGGGTCAGAGTAGACCCATTGCGTCATCATGGGCGATTTGAACACTGACCTTGCTCACCACACCCCTCGATCCCATAAACTCACTCCATAACATCATCGAGGCCATTAGTGTCCATTTCATGTCCTTTCACTGCAACCTACCCATTTCAATATCTCTGGCGGTGACACTTAGTTCGACCTAATCATTACATCCACTCCCTCCCTTGTTTTCTCTCATGGTCGGTGTCCTGCTCCTGGTTTTTCCCATCATGACCTCATTTTCTTCTCGTAAGTCCTAAAACCACCTAAATCTGTCCCAAAAGTTCTGCACATGTCGTTTTACGCGCATGGACGTTGAGAAGCTTCGTCAGGATGCGTTAGACATCATTTAAGAACACTTGGTAGCGGCGACAGTTTTACCTAATTAGACAATAAATTGCGTATTTTCGATCGGACGGTCCTTGCTCTCTACATCAAACACGCTCCTGTTAAGAAGATTAAACTTCGGCGTCCTCCTGCTCCTTGGATGACGACAGAGGTTCCGATGGCGATGAGGCGCAGGGATCGGGCCTTTTGTAAATTTAAAAAGGATCGCAGTGAAGAAAATCGCACCTTTTTCAAAGCGTGTAATCAGATGATACGCAACGCTAAACGCTGCCATATTCTCGAGAACATAATTATCTTCTTAAGTGCCCCCGTACCCTCCCGGTGCAAGTGTACGAAGGAACACGTAGTCAGTTATTGTAGGTGGTTATGTATTGTGTATTATTATTTTTTATCCTATTTACTTGTGTAGGTACCTATTTTATTTATAATTCATTATTATTCGTTTTGTTATTGACGTGAAAACGTCTTTTCACTCGGAGTACTGTCGGTCGATTCTGTAAAAAGATCAACGTGAAACTTAGGTGAAGTGAGCGTGAAGTGAGCTGTCACTGTCATAAATCGACCGGCAGAATGCTAGGGATTAACACTATTGACAGCTCACTTCACCTAAGTTTCACGGTGATATTTTTACAGAATCGATCAGCTGGTACTACTGCCCTGCTATTCTGTAACCATCTCACCGTGAAAACTTAGGTGAAGTGAGCGTGGAGTGATTGACACTATTGACAGCTCACTTCACCCAAGTTTTCACGGTGAGAAGTTCAATGTTTCTGACCGGCAAAAACATGTAAGATTTTAATCGCTAATAACTACGAGACTTCTAATGCTAGAGTAATGGTTGAGCACGCAAAAGATAGGTTACATTTATAAACATTTTGAGACAGGATATAATTTGCCTATGACGTCACATCGCGAGAGCAGGCGCATGCGCACTACTCTCTATTTTTCACTACATGTTGAAATTCCAAATCGTATAGTACAAAAATGTGTTCAGCTAGAACAGTGATTCTGGTATCGCTCCCAAGAGTTGTCGAAAGACTACCAGGACCAAAAGAGGTACAATAAAAATATTAAGAAAAATAGGGGTAAAATGCATAAGAAGTTGACAAGAGTAAAATATACAAACTCATATCGGCCGTAAATCTGCTTAGAAATTAAAAAAAACACAATCGAAGAAAGCTTGCATCATAAGGAATGCAATGAAGCTTAAAAATCTAGTGCCGAGCAAATAGGTACTATAACAACGGCAGTACCTACTTATCAGAAACCGTAAGAACATCTGTTGCTAAGATATGGTCTCATATCGACCGTGTAAAAATCTGCTCAGAACTGAAAAATATCACAATCGTGTGACTGACACTGGCATGGCCACCATCAGGGATTTTAATTTTGATAACAAAAAAAAATTGTCGCTAATTAGTTGAAATTTGTTACTATTTCACCACACGTTTTCACGAAACTCTGCGGCGCTGGTTCGAACTGCGCCTAACTCAATTTTTATTATCTCCTCTCAATCAGAGCACCTACCCTCTTATCTCTTCACCACCCTTGGTTATGCCTAGAAAATGCTTAAGGCATTAAAGTGTACTTTTTTACCTTATTGTGTGCGAGAAGTTTAAATAAATAAAATAGGTACTTAGTGTCCCTTACCTATAACATTTTTTTAATAAGATTTTAAATGACAGTGGTTAAAATTGATTTTCCACTGTACTATCAAGGGAACAGCCAAGGGTACACCGGAAAAACAGGGCTTGTTCGTTTAATTTAATCGGGTTTCACGGCCAAGGGTACAGCGGTTAAAATTTATCTTCCACTGTACCATCAAGGGAACAGCTAAGGGTACACAGGAAAAACAGGGGTAGAGACGGCCAACGGAGTAGGGTTTTGACCGAATGATGGCGTCCGTCTAGGGAGAACGGAGGGCGCACTCATATTGTTGTATAATACAAGTCAGTCTTCCTCCTCCTACCATGAGTCGGATGTACGGGGTGTGGTCGCTCCATGTCACCCCTGCGACAAATTAAAAAAAAAAAAAACTTGCTCAAGCGAGCATTACAAATTCAAATAGCACTAGCATAGCACACTAGGAGTCCCTGTGTAGTGGCGACTAGTCTCCTTCGTATTACACGATTAGGCCCGGACTCCACATTTATAGTGTATTCTTATCTATGGAGTCCATTATAGCGGAGACGAAACGAGGAGAGGAGATGTGTTACAAAAGTATTCATAAGTCACAATCAGACTACCAATTTTTTTTTTGTTCAAAAAATGCCTAGGTGTAGTTAAGAATAATTAATATATAGCGTAACTAAGTATTATAGGTATTAATAGCTTAAGCTACATAATATTTAAATAGTAATTTGAAATCTGCTGTTCTATAAGAACGTTTTATCTAACATTTAAAACTTTTTAGTTATTTGGACATAAATGTAAGGAACAGCAGATTGTTTTTCGCAATTTCCGGTTTGGTCTCACAGTAAAAGTTGTTTTCCTTTGTTGATAATTACGTCAGAAACGCAAACCTTTACATTTAAGTGTATTATCTATGCCATTCGCTGAGCTCACCGAGCTCGACCGCGCTATTTGCAGAAAAGTTACACAAGCTTTACAAAGATGGCGCTGTACACATTTTTGCAGATATGGTAATTACGTATTACATCAACATGTCGTTACCTTACGAAAATACTATTAATATAGAACCAAAGTAGATATAGAATAAATTAGCTATCTTATCAGTAAGTTAATCTTAACTCTTATTTTTGAAGCATTTTTATCATAAGTATTTTGCAGATATATTTTTTTTATTACCTAACTGTTAACTAAAGAAATGGCATAAGACAATATCTAACTTTTCATAACTAGGGAAATAATATAAGCTATTATTAAGCTATTAGCGAATATTATCAGCTACTCAAGAAAATAAAATTGTTACGCATCAGAATATAATAAGTTTAATGTGAGCTTTATGCTAATGTCATTGACTTTGGAATATTTTCCATCAAGAAGCCTTTGAAAAGTTTTGTCCACCGAAAGGGCGCTACACGCATGCCTGCTCAAGAGAGGTGTGGGACGGCCATTCGCTACACACTCACAGCGATGACCATAATAACCGCGGCCGCGCTCCGTCGCATAACCGAACGCACGCAACTTTTTTAAAAACTTTAAAAAGAAAAATAAAAAAGTTTCGCGCACCAGTGAATGAATTGTGTTTCTCGCGGATTCGCGGTAAGTTTTGACATTTGATTATCTGTGATGTTTATTGAAGTACTGATTTTATATTAGTGACGATGAGGTTATTAACGATGTTTTTAAAAGAAACGAATTAAATTACGGCGGGAATTTATAATCATAATCACGCCTGTAAAGTATTAAGTATTTAATTGCAAAGTTGATAAAAATTATTGTTTCTCTTGAGATTAAACCTGTGCATTTAAGTAGTTAATTTTCTTTACAATGTAAGGGATTCCAAGAAAATTCTTGTCATCATCAAGATAACAAGATTTTTTTTTTCACACATTATTAAAACTGAAAAAATTACGCATGCGCCGCATAAGAAGTAACATACCTAATATTACGATATTTTGAAGAAAGGTAAACAAGCTGTTTAAAAAGTCTAATTATTTGAGTTTACAATAATATGATAGTAGGTAATTATTCATTATTGTGTAAAAAAAATCATAATTTTTTGAAACGCAGATTGGTACTTTATGTTAAAAAGAGCATTTTTATGTTGATAATTATATAAATAATTAGCTTTAATATATACAGTCACAATCAGCAACAAATCACGTTTAAAGTTTTGACAATGAAGTGTCTCAGTTTAGCACTCCATTGAGCTTTTTAATACCTATTAATTAAGTAACTTACATTACAAACGTTATTTTTTTTTCAAAAAAAGGTTCCTATTGAGACTTACGAGTATATATATATATTATAGGAGTCGGCTCATGATATTATACGGGCTCACACACATACACATATCATGAAGCCGTATAATAAAGCGATTTAATAAGAATGCCTTTTTTTCATTAAATGTGTTATTATTTTCGGTGGCGATGAATTATGTTAAAGCTGCTGGTAAACACTCCAATAAGATGTAAATATCATACATAATTACAGCTTATAATAATATGCTATTAGAACCTAAATATATGTTAGAACATATTATTGGTGTAACCTATAGGCAGTAGTATACAGGTGCATTCTTGTTACTCAATCCTTTATGGCAACGTGTAGGTAATTATTTTTTTCTTCGCTTCTCTCCGTTTTTCATGTCGTATCTTATAAGTACGTACATTATTATAATTTAATTACTTTTGTGATTAAACCCACTGATTACCGAAAAGGCCTGGCCTAGCAGGGTTAAATCCTTTAAAAACCCAACACTGGGTTAAATCCTTTTTAATCCTGTGCTTCTGTCTATCCTAGAATAACCAGTTTATTTGTTGGCCTTGATTAAGACACGTAACTGCACTTAAAGCACTAAAGCTTAAGAAGTTACTAAGAAACTATGGTCTTTTTCTTAACTCAAAATTCTAAACAAGATTGCAATTGAAAAGACCCGCATTTATCCCGCTATCATTTTGTACGTTAAAAGAGCCAGGACGCGCCATTATTTAGCCTTCATTATTTGTAATTGTGGGCGTAGGTAGGATGTTTTTCATGGCTCTAGCAAGCTATGGGATCATCGGCACAATCAATTAGCGAAGTAGGTACCCGATCAATGTCTGACATCACTATCCGAACCAACGTGAAATTAACAATGTTCCATTATTTTCTATTTTGGATGTGGTGTATGTATGACCACAGAATTTTATTATTTGCCGGGGCAAGCATTAAAATTCTAGGTTATTTTGATCGTTTATGCTGCGGCCGCATCTGCGTCTATCGTGACAAAGCAAGGCATCGGGAAGCTTCGTATGTTTTGCTCGCAAAAAAGTTATCGCGTTAATGTGGTGGTCACATTAGCGGCTTCGCCACGTTTATTACTCGTACGAACTATCGCGACGATGGCGATGGCCCTTAATGGTTGGTTACATCTTCGTGTATCGTATCACTGTGTGAAGCTTCGGCGTTTAGCCGCCTGAATCTAGGTAAACGATATTTTTTTCTATAATAATGTCGTTGATAGATATTAAGACAACCAACAGAAATGCGCCCGAATGCAGATTCTTTTTAACACGTGTTGATGGCAAAAATAATTACCTACTGACAAAGTGTGATACCAGAAATGTTGATTGGAGGGGAATTATGTGGGTCAGACTTTCAAGGGGCTGTAAGCAAGCAACGTCACGTAAAAGACAATACCATAACTTTCTCGACTTACTCCATGTGGTCTGCTATAAGATGTCGGCCAGCCACATTCACGATTACTACATTTGTCCTTTTATTTTCTTTCTTGAACCAGCAATTTCTTAACTTGCAATAGAGAACTGTCTTTTACTACACATTCTGTAAAAAAAAAACTAGATTATGGTGAAAGCTGGCTTTTTATTTACTTACTAGCTTTTTCCCGCGGCTTAGCTCGCGTGGAAGTCGGAAATTATCCCATGGAAACGTACTACCGGGATAAAAAGTATCCTCTGTGTTAATCCAGGTTATAAACTATCTGTCTGCCTCTTCCAAATCCTATTAGTAGCATAACATAATGATTGAATACTATCGTGAATTCATGCATGCCTAGTACTTTTTGTTAGGTTACTGCTCAGAAATTGTGAACAACATTGTAATGATTGAAATTACTATCTTGAATTCATGCAAGCCTAGTACTTTTTGTGCCAAGTTACAACTTACGGAAATACTTATATTATATTACTTACTAGAACTCAAGGAATCACGTTGTGCCATACAAAGTTTGCCCCCCTTTTTCACCCCTTAGGGGAATTTCGAAAAATCCTTTCTTATCGAATGCCTACGTCATACAAAGAACACACCCTCCAAGTTTCATGTCTCTCCGATCAGCGGTTTAGGCTGTGCGTTGATCCGTCAGTCAGTCAGTCATTCAGGACAAAGCATTTTATATGTATAGATAATAAAACTCATTCATACACGTAGGTATTCAGATATACAGGGTGTTTGGCAGAACGTTGAACATACGAAAATGGTGGATAGGTGGGGTCATCTGCTACTTACTCAGCCCTAATTTATTTGGCTCTGGCCCCCAGGATATGTAAAAAAAATTTTTTTGTTTTCTTCTAGTTTCACCACTTCCTTAACTTTACAGTGTATTTTTTTATTAAAAATGGGTAAAATGCTTGTTTTACCCATTTTTAATAAAAAATTACACTAGCCAAATAAATTGGGGCTGAGTAAGTAGCAGATGACCCCACCTATCCACCATTTTCGTATGTTCAACGTTCTGCCAAACACCCTGTATATGTCACCGTAAAATTATGAAATCCGTTAGTTTATGATCTATCGGTATTATTTCCGTTAGATTATAAACTGTCGAAAAATTGTGAACTGCAACAAACCATTTCTAATTTAACGAATTTTTTGATAATTTATTCATGTGAAACCATTAAATGGTATCAAACTTGCTTAAGAAGTAAGACGAAGAAGAAGTTTTCGACAGTTTATAATTTAACGGAAATAATACCCATACATTATAAAGTAACAGCCATGCGATTCTGTAAACATCTCACCGTGAAAACTTGGGTGAAGTGAGCCGTCAATAGTGTCAATCCCTGTGGAATGACAGCTCACTCCACGCTCACTTCACCTAAGTTTTCACGGTGAGATGGTTACAGAATAGCACTGCAGTTCTCATAATCTTACGGTGATATATTATACAGACCGTAAAGGTTTTGATTCATTTTGTATTCGTCAAAAGAAGATAAACCTAAAATTGCGATTAAAATGAAACACACACTTTTGAATTGAAATAAATACCTAAAAGAAACTAAGAGAAAAAAAAATATATAATTTAGTTTTATCATCTGAAGCTGAATTATTCCTGTTTTGGGCAACCATAATAATATAATAATAATAAAATATTGCAAAAGTATCATTTTGTAACCTAATGTACCTACCTAATCATCAATCATTATATTAAGTAAACAACACCACGCGCTTTTCCTTATCAAAGTGACATAGTCTGATAACAATATGAAATGGCAACTCATATGAAAGGCTAGTTTTTATATGTTAAAAGTTCATTGAATGAAATACAAATAACGTCACAATTTTCGGAAAATTGTGACGTTATATGTATTTTGCACAACGCGACACCGGTCATTGTTAGAACGTGAAGTTTTCTTAGAAATTGTGTCACTTCGCGCTGGTCTGCAGGAGCCTTAATAGAATCCTTTAGCATCTCTGGTTAACAAGAAAAAGACAAACCTGTTGATATTATATCTCACTAGCATTCGCCCGCGAAAACATTCGTTATAGCTTATTGCTTTATTTGTTTGCGTCAATATTTTTCATCATTACAGAAAACTATTCTATCATAAAGCTGTTATGAGCGTCTTAAAACCTACGTAATTGGATGTTTCACTGAGTGAATATAATAGATTTTGATTTATTAAGAATCTTTATTCACGAGATATAATTTTTAATAAAATGGGTACCACCTGAAGAAAAGGTAAACAAAAGTTCTAAAATAATTAATCACAAAGTTACCGTAAAGTAATTTAAAAGTTGGTCTCTAAAAGATTATATTTGTAGCAAAGTTTAGACTGTAATATGACATGACAGAAATATTTTACAATTAGGCTAATAATTTAGCTATTACTTTAATTTGTTTGATTATAAAAATAAACAATGAGCCCTTACCTCCGTAAGAAATAAACACTTCGTGATATCATACTAGCTTAAGTATATCAAACTAGCTTTTGCCCGCCCATAAACACAAAATTTGAAGATCCTAACTTCAAAACTGACGGACTTACATATAAACTTCCATCCCCTATTTTACCCCTATAGGGGTGGAATTCCCAAAAATCCTTTCTTAGTGGATATTTACTCTTCACAATGAACACACCCTCCAAGTTGCATGTCTCTAGGACCAGTGGTTTGGGCTGTGTGTTGATATATCAGTCAGTCAGTTTACCATTTTATATATATAGATAGATGTTGTTTGTATTTTATTTTTAAACCAATGATGGGGATTAGTGGAACAACCCTTTGATTTGACCAATGAGCGCGCGCGGTGCTAGAGTCTGCCGCCAGAAACGACTTTGACGAGTCCGCTTTAATGTTGCTTATTACCAAGGTGAGCTGTCAGATGTTACACATCAGCCATGCTATTCTGTAAACATCTCACCGTGAAAACTTGGGTGAAGTGAGCTGTCAATAGTGTCAATCTCTGTGGAATGACAGCTCACTCCACGCTCATTTCACCTAAGTTTTCACGGTGAGATGGTACTACTGTAAGGCTCGCGTGTTTTTATTTCAGCTGCCTCGCAAACGTAAATTTACATCGAGACACAATACAAAGAGCTATAGTATAGTTAAAATAAAGAAGAATGCAAGTTTTCTTTGATTTTGGCGACTGTATTTTTTAATTCGATTCGGGATCAGGATTCAGTAGCAGGTTTTCAATCTTTGATTTTTAAGCCATTTTTTTTTAAAGTATACTACTTTAGTTTCAACCCATCCCTTCGATTGGAATGCTTCTCAAATGGAAAATAATAAGACCACTGTCAAAGTCTTTATCTGTGAATTTTGGCACCTTAACTTATTCGTGTTCTGTGTGGTGCCGGACGTAAAGAATAGTACCATCCCATTTCTTACCGTGGGTTTCGTAGAAGGCGACTAAGGGACTTACTAGAGAATGGGCAGCAGCGTTCTCTATGCATTTTAACACCATACTGCGATCGCCAACCCGCGTGCCAAGCGCGGCGATTATGGAAAACCCCCCCATTTAGGAGAGGCCTATTTCCAGCAGTGGACGTCTTTCGGCTGAAATGATGATGATGATGAACGTATTCATATCATCAAGACCCGTCGTACCTAAGAGATTTTCACCACTAAAAAAATACCGAAGAAATATTCATGGCCGCCCCTTAAATAATCTTGTTCCTGATTTTGTCACAGTTCAGTGCCCACAAGGTTCTATAAGAAAATGTAGATAAAATCAAGCTAAAACAATGTAAATATGAAAAAAAAAACAGTTTTGACCATTTAATACTCGCTTTATTAATGCTTGCGGCAGCGTCAGGTCTAAGCCATAACAAAGTCAGTATTCTTGTAGTAATTAGGTACATAACAAACTAAAATAAAAGTAAATGCGACACACAGAAGTAGGAGAAAACCAGTAGCAAGAGTTACTTCCATAGTTAGAGAAAAAACAAACTAAAATGAGTTTAAAAATAAAATAAAGATAGTTCATAGTTACGTTTTGTCACATTAATTTCATTCTTATACGTGATGTCACTGATGTTATCGTGAGCCGTAACACCTTTATTTATTATCCCTGAAATTATACTTTATACAAAGTCATGTTGCTTTGTCTTAAAAATGATGCGTGTGCAGAATACCTGTGAAATATTGTCAGCATCACAATTTTTACAGTCAGTTATCTTTATCAAAATCTGTCAGTCATCATAGTTTTCGGTATTGTACATTATCTTCTCTTTCTTTTTCAAAAATATATTGAAGTCCTACAATCCTAGAATAAAACTTCTAAGACATGTGACATCCATCTACCCACACTGAGCCCGCGTGGTGGAATACGGCTCACTCCCTCTCACAGAGGGAGAGAGGTGGCTGTGTCCCACCAGTAAACATTATAGGTTAATTATGCTATTATTACATAATATTACCTAATTGTATTACACATAATACTTGGAATTTTTACGATGACGGGCCAATTTCGATGAACGTTTCCTTTTATTATCACTTGGATAATTGACTCCCACTTCAGCGCGACACTCGAGGAAGAATCTGTTTATTTTTCAATATCAAACTCTTATCATCTTCTTTCTTTCCTAAAACCTAATTGGCTATGAAAACATTCTCCCAGACTCAATTACAGCGTGAAATCCGAACAGAGCTCGCTTATTGCCAGTATATTAAGTTTATGGGGCAGGGACTACCGCAATTTCATCCCGTTGGGAAAGTGAAAAACAATCCGTTTAAGAGGGCGCCTAAAGGTCCACTAGCACCACTCTTTAAAAAAAATATTATCTCGTGACTGAGAAGGAATTATGAATAACGGCTAGACAGGACCCTCGGTAAGTGTGTCTAGAATTTTCTAATACCTTTTATAAAGTTTCATATTGAGATACGAAGCAACAAAATACGATCTAAAGAAAAGCGGCCACATTCCTCTAGATCGTATTTTGTTGCTCCGTGTCTCAATATGAAACTTTATAAAAGGTATTAGAAAATTCTAGACACACTTACCGAGGGTCCTGTCTAGCCGTTATTCATAATTCCTTCTCAGTCACGAGATAATATTTTTTGAAAAGAGTGGCGCTAGTGGACCTTTAGGCGCCCTCTTAAGCAGTTTTTCTTTACAGATAAAGCCATCCACAAAGACGCACCCCATTCTTCTTCCTAAACGCTTACAGTACAAGAGTGCAACGATCCGCTTTTAGAATTGTACAATACATACTAATTACCTATGAGTGGGTAATTAATAAACACGACAAAACTAAAACAGTAGAGGTATGTTGCACACTAGTGCTGTAAGCGATTAGGAAGAAGAGTAGGGCGCGTCTTCGTGGATGGCACTATCTGTACATTGATATCAAAAAGAAAACGACCACGTATAAAGTAACCCGTGTTAGTAGTTAATTAACAACAGAATAAAAAAAATACTTTTATTTCGGAAGTTGGCGGGAAAAATGAAAATACAGAACCAAAGACACCGACTTTCGAGATTATGGTTATTTTTCACGTTTTAGTGTTTTTTTATAAATCGTTTTTTTTTGTAAAATAGTTTTAATTTTTCACTTTTTAGTTGTGGTCACACTTATACATACGAGTATCCTAAAAAGTTCTGAACCTAACCTGAATCCTAAATTGAAGTTAATGTGAGTCAACAAAGAAAAATGGTCACGATCCTATTAATAGTTTCGGAGAAATGCGTGGACAAACATACATACATACAAACATACACCTATAAAATTTTGTATATTTGTTTGGATGACCTAATAGATTATCAAATGTGAATATATTGCAGTTCCAATATATATACATATATACGTGTCGAATTGATAACCTCCTTTATTTAAGAAGTTAATAAAAAAAGAGGTTATCATTTCGACACATTATGTAATATTATTGGAACTGAAATGCAACTTTTTTTTGTAAAAACGTTTTTTAAATAAATATAACAGAATGATCCAAAAGTGGGTTTTTGCATTCCTCATTACAAGATACAAATTAAAATTGCAAAACAAAACTACGATACTCATACATGGAAATTCCTAATCTTAATGATGTCTTACGTATACATATACAAACTACATTGAAGCAACTATAAAAATGTTTAATAAAAAGGTAATTAGAGCGTTATCTATTAACTCACAAAATTCTTTAAAAGAACGCTTAAAAATATATTTAAGACAGTTTCAAGAATTATTTCTATGGACGAACGCGGTTCTAAGTTTCATTAATTTAATTCGTTTTCGTATAAATATTGAAAATGGATGGAAAGGCCAAGAAGTATTATGAAAATAACCAGACAGGTCAAAATGGGAAAACGGAAGATGTTGACTACGATGAGCTATTATCATCGGCTGGCGAATTTGGCCGGTATCAAGTATTCCTATTCTTTGCAACGTTTCCATTTTACGTGTTTGGTGCATTCTCCTACTTCTCACAAGTCTTCATAACGGAAACGTCTCCAAACCATTGGTGTTTGATTCCAGAACTGCAGAATCTTACCATTCTGGACAGAAGAAACCTGGCCATACCCCTCGATGCAGATTCACCTTTTGGATATTCTCGTTGTCAGCAGTATGAAGCTAACTGGAGTGAAGTGATATCTACAGGAGTAACTTCAAATAAAACTTGGATTATAATGCCGTGCCAGCATGGTTGGGAATTTAATAAGACAGAATTTGCATACCCAACTATAGGAAGTGAAATGGGATGGGTGTGCGAGAGAAACAGCAACCAAGCAACGGCTCAGTCAATATTCTTTGTTGGATCTATCGTGGGAGGTTTTCTGGTGGGGTGGATCGCTGACCGCTTTGGGAGAATTCCAGCCGCTGTATGCAGCAACATGATAGGAGCAATCGCAGGCACAGCCAGCATATTCGTCCACACTTTCACTGAATTCACCATCTGTCGATTTTTCATGGGTATGTCATATGACAACTGCATGATGATGACCTACCTACTAGTATTGGAATACGTGGCACCAAAATACAGGACAAGGATAACGAATTTATCTTTCGCCGTTTTCTTCACTATGGGAGCAGTTGCGTTGCCGTGGATCTCATTGGCTTGTGGACATTGGAAAAAAATTGCACTTGCAACAAGTTTGCCCATGGCTTTAGCTCTGATAGCTCCTTTTATCATCCCAGAAAGTCCAAGGTGGTTGTTGTCCAAGGGAAGGACCGAAGATGCTGTAAATAAAGTTTTAAATATAGCTCGTGTAAATAAAAAAGTGGTTCCACAAAGCTTAATAGATGGATTTAAGTATACTACATTGCATAGCAAAAAAGTGCCTGGAAATATGAGGGAAATGTTGAGAAGGCCACTACTGTGCAGGGTTTTTATCTGCACATGTTTAGAATATATGTTTTCTATGATTATTTTCGACGCTTTGATCAGAACGATAGGACAGTTACAGTTCGATTTCTATGTGTCGTTCACTGTGATATCTTTAACAGAATTTCCGTCACTTGTTATTCTGTCTTTTGTATTAGATTATACAGGAAGAAAGTCTATGACGGTTGTTGTGTTGACCTTATGTAGTATATTTAGTTTTTTGGTACCGTTTGTCGGCGGTGGTCTAGCGTCTGTGTTGTGTGCAGTTGCAGCACGATTTACAGTGAACATGGCATGCAATACAGCTATGCAATGGACAGCAGAAATGTTGCCAACTTCAGTAAGAGGTTCCGGTTCATCAATTGCACATATTTGCGGTTACATTGGTACTATAATATCACCGTTTGTGGCGTATCTTGAGATATACAAGCCTTGGCTACCTATGGTTATTGTTGGCAGCATTGCT
The DNA here is from genome assembly GCA_914767755.1 of Agrochola circellaris. Classification (NCBI taxonomy): domain Eukaryota; kingdom Metazoa; phylum Arthropoda; class Insecta; order Lepidoptera; family Noctuidae; genus Agrochola; species Agrochola circellaris. Next base: position 6,022,430 of record OU611840.1, read on the forward strand.
ATTTTAACTGCTTTAATAAGTTTGACTCTTCCCGAAACAGCTAAAAGAGATATGCCCCAAACGTTTGATGATGCAGAAGAGCTGATCAGAAGTCAAGGTTTCTTTGACTTACCGTGTACAAAAGTTGATGATGTTAATATGCAAGGCCGTGCGAATGATAGTTTTGAATTAAATTGAACTGTTGTTTTTCCAACAAAAGTGCAATTATTTGTTTGTTTCAGTCGCTACGTAGAGTGTCGTTTAGTATTTTGGACGATACCTTTGGTGCTGGCGAATTTAATAAATTATGTTACCCTCTAGTAATAGTTCCTACATCCGAAGAGCGAAATGTTTTTTGTTTATTATTTTTCTATATAAGTTAACATATCCTAGTCAGAGCTATTAAACGATATTTTATAAAAGAAAACCCCTTGTTTTTTTCCATCTGTAACTTTTTTTGCAAATATATAACTTGAACTCTCCATCTACTAAGTTAAAGTAAGTGAATGCCGTCTTTGTATAAGTAAGCATAGTGTTAGTTATTTCATGTATTCAATTTCCCAACAAAAGCTACTTACATAGTTTTTCTAAAGCAGGCGGTCAAGTTACTCACCACTAAGTCATCTCTTCTTTATAAAAGGTAATTTTAAGTAAAGTATTAAGTAGAAGATGCGATGTAAACCTGACCTTGTGTCCTTGTGACCTTAAATTATTAATTGCGCCACCAGATACAGCGTGTTCTATCGCCGTAAAAGAAAAAGGAAAGAACTTGAATTAAATTAAAGAAAAATTTAAATATTACCTACATAAATAATAATATTTTTGGAAAATCCTTATCAGGTAATTAATCGGCTTAAACTTATAATCCACTACTTCTGCCCGCGAATCGCGTGAAAGCCGTTATGTATTAAAATAACAGCCACATTTTTTAAACTTGCCAGTATACTAAGTTAAGTTAAGTTTTAGTCTGACTAGCCAAAATATATCGAGTCAGGACTGGTGACGTAGGAGCAAACGACGTACAGATGTCTGTGTGAGAAGCAGCTTGTTTTGAGGTCAACACCCGCTGCCTTGCAATTTCCCATTGCTTGCGAAGTTTTTCGTTTTTAGTGAATTAATGAAACGTTGTACCTATAAGAAAATTGACTTAGGAGACTGTCCTTACCTTTTTGAGAAATTTTGATCAACATTCAAAAATTTTGAAAAAAGTTTTAGTAAATGGGCAATTTTCAAAAACACTTGCTTTTTGCCAGTCTATCCTGTTTTCTATAAGGATGAAAAACTCTATCGGATCAACTAAGTTTTGAGTAATAAAAAAATCAGAAATCGCACAAAAACTATTCCGGTTTTTTTTTCAAGAATGTTCTATCTAAATTTAACACATTTGACATCGCTACGATTTTATAATAATTATGTATATAGACTAACCGCTCGTCGTTAGGAGCTCATGGCTAAGTAATGACTGCTGCATAGTTCGATCTATCAGGTTAAGCTACGCTTGCCGGGGTTGGTCTGTGGATGGGTGACCATCTTTACATACTGAGACTCCTCCGTGCTTTGGAAAGCACGTTAAACCGTTGGTCCCAGCTGTCATTCGTGGATCTTTGACAGTCGTTACGGGTCGTCAGAAGCCCGAAAGTCTGACAACCAGTCTTACCAAGGGCCTGGGCCTGGGGTCTGGGTAACGTATTACCCAGTTAGTGGGTTGTGGAAGTCAGATAGGCAGTCGCTCCATGTAAAATACTAGTATTCAGCTGCATCCCGTTAGACTGGAAGCCGACCCCGATATAATTGGGAAAAGGCTAGGCAGATTGATTGATGTATAGACTAACCAATCATTAGGAAGGATTATTTCTAGATAGCATGGTTTCTCAAAACTCGTTGTTGTGCAAAACTTCGTCCTTAGAAATTGGCACTAAAATCAAAACTTTTTTGAACACCTTTCACCTTTTCTGCCAAGCAGCATTGTGTTTCATAGTGAAAAGTTCGGATGCCCTATGGAATTTCAAGGCCACTTTTTATATACTTTTGTTACTTGATACGATATTTTTGACTCTGAGGTTAGCAATTCACCTGCAATCCTTTTGGTGACTACTTTATATCGGTCAGTCGGTCAGGCAAACATGTTATATAAAACCTACCTGTTAGGGCCACACACGTTTCTTCTATGGATGTTTTAGCTTGTAAATCGATCTTGGCAAATGAGGCTTGAGCCAATTTATTTAAGTGAGGTGTCACCAGCCTTTGTGAAAAATGCATTACTTTCTTATGAACTTCATTTGACTTTGTGAATATACAAGGACTTGTTGACTGGGGAAAAAAAAACTATTTAGTCCGTCCGTCAGGTAATAAATAAATATTAACTAGACACGTAATTTTTGCTTATCATAATAATAAAAAATGGTTTAGATAAAACGCATTCAAGTTGGGGAGTGGGGGCTCGCTATGTCACAAGTCGATATAAAATCTACCGGGGAGTGACGTCATGCCACATTTTAACGTATTGCCTACTCAATGTATTGCGGAAATCTTTTGCTAACGTAACAAATGAAAAAATCCTGTCCAATTTTTTTAAGTTATTCAAGTCTAATAATGTCAAGATCCCTATTATCAGATACCTACCGACAATAAACATGTATGTTATTATCACTGAATTATGTGCAGAATCGGATCAAGCTCTTTCAGTATTTACTGGTTTTCGGAAATACCATCATAGAGTTTTCTAAAGATTCTTCTCTAGTCTCTCCTCAAGGAAGTCCGGAGCATGAAAGTGTTCTAACGGTAGTGATTGCTTTACTTTCTGGAAGGCGAATCTCGCGCATACACAAACATAACATAGACACGAAAAAACGTGCGCTAGGGTCAAGTTTTACTGAATACTTCCTCAGCAAGCTCGTCTAGTGGTTTCTATATTAGGTTCTTAAGATAGCTAGACAGCCGCAATATTCATAGGTTATAACACCTCAGTATTACGTACATTTTTACTTCATCATTAAGTCATAAACCATCTGAAATCTTAACCATGTTGTTGAGTTTGTCAATATTTACATTTCAGGCCTTATCATTGTAAACATTGCGCAGTATTTTGATAGACGAAGAAGTATTTTATGAAATAAAAACTTAGGTATTACCTTCGAATTGTTAGTACTAATTTTCAATCAGGATTTTTTTTCTTGTCAATCCGTTGGCAGCTGAAACAATTAAGTTTTAGGAAAATAGCTTTACGTGTGCGGCGGTATCAAAGGCCTGACGTCATACAAAAATCCTGACATCACACAAATCCTGCATCGCACAATTAGAGTTTACTGCGCGAACGACATATTAATTTGTAGACAAGCAGTAAGGCACATATAGTTTGAAACATTGACTGACCGATGAAATTCCAGAAATTGGAGATATTTAAGGATTACAGGTCCGTGTATTTTGAGACATTTCAAAGCATTATAGGTACACCTTGACTATGTCATATGTGTAGACAACAATATCAGAAACAGTAACGTCCGAATCGACCAAATTACAGCTTGCGCCACGCGCTTCTGACACGGTCACATGAACTCAAACAAAATGATGTTAGTCTTGGTCAACTTTGAAACAGCACTGACAAACCCTTTAGTGGTGAAAATGCCTTGGCAGCAAGATTGTGGCCTGTACCTTTAACGTTTCATCTTTTGCGAAGTGACTCAGGTATGAAAACATAATATCACGCCATGTTTTCCCCAAGGGAAGGGCAGAGGTGTACCTATAACAAACCCACATTTAGGCACTTATGTTTAAGACCCATCGGCCACAAATCCAGACTTCAGGCTGCTAATGAGAAATTCCAGATAGAAAAACCCATTAACACTAGAAGTATAAAAAGTCGACAGATTACATTAAAAAAAAAAATATATTGCGACATACATTATGATAATTAAGAGGTTTTATAACTGACTAATCCACGAGCTTTATTCTAAATTAAGTGGAAGTAATAAGCCTATATTATAGCAGCCGGTGATTTCACACTATTTACCTTTTATTTACACTACTATCTTGTTTGTTTTGTTGATTAGTTTTATGTGTGACACTGATAGCTCGCATACTATTATTCTTTTATTTTAATGGCACGTGGCGACAATGTGGGGGAGATATTGTTACTTAATTTTTTGGGTCCTATTGCAAAAAATGAAAGCATACATATTTAATAGTCTTAGAGTACCTATCTGACGGTATTTTACTTGCACAAAAATCGAGTAAATGCAATTTATTTTGTGAAAATGAAAATTAATCAGGATATTTTCTAATATAGTATAAAATAATTGTAAATTTTTTACCATATTATTCATTATAATATTCAGTGATCTATTTTATTTATTTAAAGTTTAAAACAATTTGGTCCATATTTACTGTCTTCTCCTTTATAACCAATTTCTTTCCAGCCTCTCCCAACTGTTTAAACAATGAAAGTCTTCTATTCCAAATTCATCATAAATTGAAACACATCAAGTAGGCCACACGCCAGTGGTCACAAATCCAGTATAAGTTGGCCTCTTTTTTTTATTGAAACTCCACACTACGCTAGGCCACCAAGTACCAAATTTTCACATAAAAAAATTATTTCAAAATGATTGATGATGATGATGATTGTGGCTTCTCTTTCACCGACACGTCTTTTACTCCAGAACCCACCAACATAAAAGAATAGTAAAAGATAAACTGACATTTTTCACAAGGAGATCTGCCGATCCATAGTATAACAATCTCACCATGAAATCTTAGGGCGTTTGCCCACATAACCGTATCCGGTTCGTGTTCGATATGTGAAAAAGACGGACGGGAAATTCACATCCTAGCGTCTGCGTTTCGTATTTGTTTGATATACTCTGTTTTTATCCGTCAAAAAACGACTCGAAGCGAGAATTTAGGACGAATCGAACACGAACCGTATACGCATGAGTGAGCAAACGTCCATACAATTACTAGGATAGCCGAACCGGATCAGAAACGATCACGAATCGAATACGGATAAGTGCGCAAACGCCCTGGTGAAGTTAGCTGCCAAAAGTGTCAATCGCTCTGGTGGAATGACAGCTCAGTCCACCTAAGTTTTCACGGTAAGATTTTTAAGGAATAGATCGGCTGTAACGTAAGGACGTTCTATCGGTAACGACCATTAGGGCAATAGTGCACTAGCGGCCAGGTCGCAGCGGTCACCGACCGTCCACGGTCCGCAGATGTGTCGCTTTGATCTCGTTGGCCACCGCAGCTCGGTGAGGCCACTGACGTGCTCCATGTTGATTTCATACTAATATATATATCTCGCTGGCCGCTGCGGCCTGGCCGCTAGTGCGCTATTGCCCTAAGTGTATTTACATTTCATAAAAATAAATATAAATAACAACTCCATCCATAAACCTTTCCAAGGATCAAAAATAAACAAACTATTGACACTACTGATTGCCCTTCAATCCAGACGGCTGTAAATATAAGCTCCTCCATTTTAGACATAGTTTCACAAAACAAACAAACCGAGCGTTGTTTTTCATGTAGATTTCATGCGACGCTAACGAACGACAAAGAGTGTCTGGAAACAGCATCAGCTTTATATTAGGTACTTAAACGTGGGAATGATATCGTTACGTACGTAAGTTTACATGGCTGGGTACTTCATATTATGTAGGTACTTGAAGATAGATCGTCAGTTATGTTTGTTCGTAGCGACATTTTTTTTTAATCCATGTCGGCGTTTATTTATAATAGCTGAAACAAGTGTGTGGCGGCATCTACATCGCCACATGTGAACTACGCATCAAAAACTTGACGTCACACAAATCCTGCATCGCGCAATTATAGTTTACCGCGTGATGGATATATATACAAGCTCCCGTCTTCAACCTCTGGGCAGTTGCCCGCCAGACATGACACCTGTCTGGTCGGAGGATGCTCCCTTTTCTGAAGCTTGAAGTTTTTTCTGCTGTAAGTTTATTTACTGTTGCATGTAGGCACAACATAAAGCAGCTGTTAATTTAAAAAAAAACGAACTAAAAATAGTTTTTGCCAAATGTTAAAAAATATTGGACACGTATTTTTTCTTTTTTCACGAAATAAAAAGATTACGGCAACAAATTGAGGTAAAATGTGGCATGACGTTACTCTCTGGGAGATGTTATACTGACTTGTGACGTAGCGAGCCTCCCACTCCCCAACTTTAATGCGTTTTTATCTAAACCATTTTTTATTAATAAAATACGTGTCTAATATTTTTTTATTATCTGACTGATGGACTAAATAGTTTTTTTTTGCCCAGTCAAGATCCTTATTGGGAGAATACAAGTTGCACCACAACACCTGATCCTCCGCCATTTAGCGTCGTGCAGATCGGCGCGACCTGACAGCGCGATGTGACTCTAATAAAACAATTTCTAAGAAAACTTCACGGTAGAACAATTACCGGTGTCGCGTCGCGCTAGTTTGCATGAGCCTTAAAGCTGCTGCAGACAGGTGCGAGGCGACTCTGGCGGAACACTTTTTATGAAAATTTCACGAAAATTGTTCTACCAGTACGCGACGCGTCTGTCTGCGGAAGTCTAAAACGTATGTTCGAATTTCAAGTCATTCAGGAAGAATTACTTTATACTTATGATAACTCCATTTGTGTAGAATATTTATAGATGAAAACTAAATTAACTTAAAGAAACGGGCCCGTAGCTAATTCGGGTCGATCTTCAGGGTTAAGCAACGGTTGCTTAGATCGGTCCATGGATGGGTTACCATCCATAACATGCCGAGGTTCCTCCATACCTCGCAAAACATGTTTAGCAGTTGGTCGCAGCTCTCATTCGTAGATCTTTGACAGTCGTTACGGGTAGACAGGAGCCCGAAGGTCTGACAACTAGTCTCAGGGCCCGATCACACGTACCACAACCAAACCACAGCGCAGCGACGAAATGTGGGCAAGCGTGTGAATAGTGTCGCTACAGCTTCTTGCAGTTGTTTTATGGTAACTTAAAATTTCCATGTAGTTGCGTGTTTGCTAGTGTTTACAGACAAACAGATCGTTTTGTGAGCGATGTGGATTGCCGCCATTGCGCGGTCTCGCTGGTGGCTGCGTTGTGGCAGCGACGTGACCTTGATGTGGTCGATATCGCCCACATGGTTGATTGTGACGGCCAAATGTCGTCTGTGTGAATATACTATTCATTTTCAAACAAATTAGCGTCCATCGACGTGTTGACGTTGTATTTTGGTTGTTGTTTGTGTAATCTGGCCCTTTACTCCTAACTCCTAGACTGGGTGTCAGACTTTCTGGCTTCTGACTACTCGTACTGGGTAACACGATACCCCTTGGTATCGTGTTATCACTAATACCCAACATAGTTGTGAAAAGGCTACCTATGCAGATGTTCATTCTGATAGAACAAAACTCTTCCTTCTAAATAGTTATATTTCCTACGCTCTACGTTCTACTGTTAAATAAAATTTCCCAAGCGTTACCTGTAACAAAAAGCTAGTGCTGTAAAACCTTCATTATGTGTTCGTTTGGTTCCTACGTAAGGTTGTGGCTCTAGTCTGTGGCTCATCTGATCTCGTGAGCGTCAATACGGGTCTGGAAACAAATAAAGCACTCTTAAAGAGAATATATTATAGGAAAATGTTATATTGGAATCAATAAATTGGTACTAAGGTAAGAATGCATGCACGAATTGAAATGTAATTTGATAAAAATGCCACATAAGTAAGGTAACTTTACCCATCTCTCGTAAGTATGTAGAATAATGTATGTAACATAAATACCAATGCAAACTCTGTAATGGTTGTTTTGTTTTGAGATTTATTTAAAAGCAGGTCAATCAATCTGCCTAGCCTTTTCTCAACTATATTGGGGTCGGCTTCCAGTCTAACCAGATGCAGCTGAATACCAGTATTTTACATGGAGCGACTGCCTATCTGACCTCTACAACCCAGTAACTGGGTAATACGATATCCCTTGGTAAGACTGGTTGTCAGACTTTCGGGCTTACGACCCGTAACGACTGCCAAAGATCCACGAATGACAGCCGGGACCAAACCGGGGCTTAACGTGCTTTCCGAGGTTTATGTAAAGATGGTCACCCATCCACAGACCAACTCCGGCAAGCGTAGCTTAACCTGATGGATCGACCCGTGCGGCAGTTATTACTTAGCTACGAGCCACTCAATTTTATTAGCAATTTATTTAAAAGCAGGTATCTGCATAAATATTTTTACTAAAGCAGAAACAAGTGGTATTATCATTTATCTTCCACAGTCGTCGTGTTTTGGTATTTATTATTAATTATAATACTAGTAATTAACCAAACTAATACAAAAAAATGTTTTAAATCTCCTATTTCTATCCATACCTAATTTTATTACAAATATTATTTCAAAGTTTCATAAGAAAATCAAACATCAACAAAAGTATCCTACACAGTGGAATTTTCATTACTGATAACTTTCTCCTGTACTTACGTGTTTATACCTATTACAAAATTATATTAAAAAGGCGTATGCTCTACAGCGCTGACAAATTGTTACCTATATAAAAACCCACTTCAATATGTAGAGACATTCGAGATATATTTCACCTCGAACAAACACAATATTTTCGTCACCACTTAGTCTCTACGTGAAAATAACGAAATTGTTCTAGATACCAGGTGCCAAAAGAAATATTCATAATTAAAACATTTGGTTTGGCATCCCGCTTTTGTGGCGTTTGTAAAATATAGTCCTGCAAATTGAAAATGTCGCTTGAAGAGATTGTTTTCTACGGTCTGAAAATAGACATGAATAATGGTTTCTTTATTACCTTTAAAACTAATAAATCTGGTTGAGAAAATTGATGCTCTGATACTCTTAAAATACTGTGTTCATTTTATGAAGATTCTTTGATACGTGGCCTATTTTGGAACTGCGGCAGGTAAACTGAAAGTTGGTTATTTGATTATTGTTTCATTGATAGAACTCATTACTGATTTCTGTTTAAAATTACACACTATGTAGAATAAGCGTAAAATATTGTTTTTGTATGAGTGATAAAGTCAACATAACAGTAGTACTATTCTGTAAAAATCTCACCTTGAAAATTTAGGTGAAGTGAGCTGTCAATAATGTCAATCTCTAGCATTAGGTGGAATGACAGCTCACTCTACGCTCACTTCACCTAAGTTTTCACGGTGAGATGGTTACAGAATAGCACTGCAGAGGTTGGGGTGCAATAGGCTATAGGTACATAAATGTACGTCTAGGGCATTAGGTGTTTTAAAATTAACGATTAGATGACACTATATGAGTTCATACAACGTTTTAGTTTATTTTATTTGACTGTATAAGTCAATTTATTTTAATTTTATTTTCACTTATTATTCACATAATCTACTCATTACAGTTTTTTTGTTTTTTATTATTTGTATTGCAATATGTGGTTAGCTAGTGACCTCGAAAATTGATCATATTATTCTTGCCTGAGCAACCGGCAGCAAGTTCGTCATGCTCCCTTAGATGTCACTGCTTGCAGTAGCGTCGGGGGTCTGGTTGCCTCCTTCCCTCAAATATGGCGACGGGGGTAATGGCTGATCTTTGCGTTATGCTCGTGAACGGGTGCTGCTTGTGGTGACTGGTCGTCTTGCTGACCATGGTTTTGTTATTGTTATTAGTAATTAACTGTTTATTTATATTATTAATTTTTACTTCGATGGTCCTAGTTTATCATTTGTGACTTCGAGTTACAGCATTAATAGATATATGTAAACGGGCACGTCCTTTATGCCTGGATCCTTTCATTTGGGTATTAAGTTCTGTTTAGTTTTTATTTTCGCTTGAGTATAGATTTCGATGATTTTTTGTTGGTATATTTTATGTTACATAATGTACAATATTTTGCATAAGTACTATTGTATAAAATCAAGTTTTTCTAACTGAACAGACAGCTGTACTGCTGGGGAGTTTGTTGCGCCACTTCTTCCCAGCTAAGCATTAGGAAGTGGTGAAAGGCGGGCGTTTTTGGGGGACTGTCATATGTAATTTTGACGATCGAAGAATTCTCAGCCTATTATGAATAAATGACGTTTGAATTTTAAGGTAGCCAGTTTCGTTCATAATATATTTTTACCACTCATGGGCCATTCTTTTACCGTCGTGACGATACTAGACCAGAATATAAAATGAATAAAATACGTTTAAGTAATGTAGCAAATTCGGTGCCCACATCGATCGGGACAAATATTTGCACGTGTAACCGTTTCTGTCTGAACGTGTCTGGATAATATACGAGTCACACTTGTAATATGTCCGCAGCACGGAAAGCGTGCGGAATTACATGTAGAAGGAAACGTTTCATTCATCCTTACAGTTTGCTTTATATCAAGAGGAGTTTGTTTGCTAGGAGTTGTTTACTTTAGGAGTTTAAATTTATCTTCATCATATAGATTTAGGTCATTGTTAGCTTTGTAGGTATTCACTGAGGGACTATCCTATTAATGCCTTTAGCATATCACTGCTGGGCAAAGACTGCAGGTTTTTTTTAAATGTGTAACATCTTGCCTCTCGCTTTCCTGCAATCTGTGGGAGTGATTTTGTGAAAGGGGACGGAAGTGTGTAACAGGAAGCCGGGGAAGCGCGCGCTATTTGATTTGACTATGAGATGGTACTAACCCATTTTCCGATAGGATGGTACTGTCAGCTATGATGTCAGATGTTACACATCATATACGGTTTGAAAAAACCTGTCTATAGCCATAAGATTATTACAACCGAATGAACAACAAGAGCCAAATTAGCAAGTGAGACTTAGTTTTTTCCTCCGTAGTATAAAATTAATTGAAGTCACGGATAATATTAGTAGTACCTACCTAGTTATTAATAGGATATTGTGGAGAAAAGACAATATTCTTTACCTTATCGATTTCTTGCTAAAAACATGTCTTCAAAACTGAATTACGAACGCAATTGATCATTCTGAAGCTATCAAGTCAGACGGAACGCAAACAACAATACTCTTATATCCACATTACGAGTACACCGCGTGTTGAGAGCACTTTTTATACATTCCACGTTCCAAGACATATTACGAGAACATTGTTATGTTTTCACATTATTCTGTTTCACAAAATGGAGGTCTTCTAAACAAAGTCTATTTGGTAGTAGGTACTGTTGTCATTTGTTTGTTATAAAGAAAAAATATTTTATGAGAAAAGCACAGGAGGTCACAAATTAAACTAAAACACACTCATTGAAACACACATTAAAAAAAAAACAATAAACATAAAAACAAAATAAAATAAAAACAGAAAGTCCTGTGCGAGGCCAAATGGATTTTATCTCAGCATGCTGCTGCGACATTGAATAACAAATGTCGCAGCGCTGGTGTTTACGTCAGAGTATGTATGGTTTGGAGTATGATTGTATAATATAGCTGTCTAGGTTTGATAATAGGGTAGGAAATCTTAAATTTATAAATTTATCACTGACTGAATGTAACCAACTAGGTATGTGAATTATTTGTACTTTCTCTAATTGCCCCAAATCCCCAATCGCAGGATTTAGTAATGCCTAATTGAAGGCTATTTTGTTAGTAATCGTTTCCAAAGGAGTTGGAGTGTTGCTAAGCAACAACGACTAGCTACGGTTGGAAATTAACAAAATTATATTTTTTTTTTATAGTGACGATATTTTACAGTCTGATACTGTAGAATATCGTCACTACAAAAAAAATCAATTGGGCTACACACTGGCACAGGATACCTTCTTTTTTTGCTATATGTATATCCTCATGGGTACCCTCCGTCTGGAGAGAACAGAGGGTTATAATGGGTCACCTCTGTATTTTTAATGCACCCTAAAATACTGGTCCTTGGCTCTAGGTCATATGACCAAGAATTTTTTAGCATAAGAGTTCCTTGTTTGGGTACTACGTTCAAAATTCCATTCTTAAACTTAAATTGGGTACTTAACCAAAAGTTGGCACCCTTTAAGTATTTTGCTATTAGATTAGTCGTTGACCTTCCAGCCTGAATCAACATGAGCGATCTATATATACGTCATGGCGGTGTTGTCGAACAGGTAAACATACACCACTTTGCGGATTCAAATAGATTGAAATCAAACTGTATTGCATCTATCGAAGTTGTATTGATATCTAAGCGTACACATCTGTCAATTTTCGAGGGTTTTGAGAAGATTTGTATATTCGGTTCCAAAAATAAAGATTTTAGAGTATAAATCAAATAATAATTTTATTATAATGACAACATTTCTCGTTTCTACGAATCTAACAGTTCACATTACCTATCTACATTGAATTCAGTAATTTATTTATTTTTAAATATAAGAGTTATGGTGACTTGGATACTCAGATTTCAGGTTTTTTTGAAACCATATTATTGGTATGGACAAATGTGATTGTATTATCTATCTGTAATTATCTGTGGCTTATCAGTACCAACACTACTAATTATACTTGTCCACCATGATTGCTCAATCGCAGTCTGGTCCTCAAGATATAAGCCATGCTTAATTTTGGATCGACGGTCAATTTAGTACTGTGGCTTTTAATCCCTCGACTTTTAGCTCCGTAACAATTTTATTTTGTAGACTAATATAATACCGCGACATGACCAATTCTCATATCGTGGATGTTGGAACGGAAAAAGAAGAAGAAACTTGTAAGTTTAGCCCTCATTTCCGTTTTTTTTTTACATTTTGGTTAGGTTAGGTTTTAAAATATATATATAATATATATATTAAAAAAATATTATATTATTTAAAATATTATATATCTACCCCCTTATTAATAAACACTGATCAAAGTAATGTTAAACTTAAACCTCAATACTGGTAAAATAACTTTACTTCGCTTTTATTAATAGCTAAGGGGTTAATGTTTTGTTCTAGTTTAGTGGTGAAAGTGTTCCCAAGTTATTCATCAGAACATCAAACATCTTAGATAATAATATACGGTGATGAAAATATTGTGTGGAAACGTTTCGTAGTGAGTTTCAAGTCAGTTGAATCATTTTTCTGGGACTTGTTGAGCTTCACAATGAAGCTTCCCTTTTTCTTAAACAACAAGTTTTTTGGCTTACCTACATGGTTTGGGAATAGTCTGGCGAGCTTATGCTTATATAATCCTCTAATTTGTAATATGCTTGTTTACAAAGTGTACTTTTTATATGAGTTTACAAATTTCTTTCATTTAATTGTAATGTATCACGAGGTATTTTGTTGTAACATTTAACACAGTACCCCATAAAAGATGTACCTACCTATGCACTTTACATAATCTGAAAAATGGTTCATAAATTCTATCTTTATTTGTTGTATTAAAATTATGTGTATCACTTATTTTATTAAAAATATGTAGATTTTTTCTTACATACATAATATTTTTACAAATGAATTGGAAAGGTACCGTCATAATATTAATCTTTTCAAATAGTTACCTCAGAGATTCGCGACGATGTAGATCATAAATGGCTCTGACAGTTGTGGTAGGGATTGTAAGAATGGACTTCATAACTTTCAATAGAAGTATCGAAGTGTGGTTATTAATTAATCTGTAAAATATTCATATTTTAAAACCTAAGGCTTTAAGAAAATCTTGATTTGTTTTAGTCAATTTTATAACTTTTTTTTTACGTCTTTGCACCTTACTGGTTGTAGAAGAAATAGGATGCTTTTTGTTTACTGCAGGGCTTTTATAATATAATATCATTCGCCTCAAATAGTTGACAGCACAACCGACGGGGTCCGCTAGGACCGCTGCCTGCCGGGGTCGCGGGAAAGTCCGAAAGGGATACCGTGGCCCCTGGCAACGTACAGGCAACTGAAGGAACACGAGTGGGTTTTAGTCAGTAAGAGTCTGATACGTCCTCCCGCTCCGCCCAGAGCGGGAGAAGTTATTTTATAATTTAGCACGCTAAAAAAAATGTACCGTCATAATATTAATCTTTTTAAATAGTACCCTCAGAGATTCGCGACGACGTAGATTATAAATGGCTCTGAGAAAAAATAAAGAGAGCTGTCTTTTGCAGAATAAAGATGGATTCAATGTCAGCAGCCCGACCCAACAGTAGAATGCCATACGACATAATGTTGTGGAAGTAGCTAAAATATACCAAACCGCGCGGTGTCTACATCTGTTAACTGTCTTATCTTTCTAACAGCATAAGCGGTTGAGCTTAGCCGCGATATTTACTAGTCTGTAATGTCCCACTGACACGGAGAGCAGTGGTGGCCCAGCGTCGTAACAGAACAGCTGACAGTCGCTTCACTCTGTGTAAATTATTTCATTACCACTGCTATCAAATCGGTGAATTAAAACATCGTAAGGGAACCGGCATGTCCTAGAACCAACAATTCGAAGACATATCACATCTACCAACCAGCACTGAGTAGATGTATGTGATGATAGATTATTCTCTCTGAGAGAGGGAGTGGGCTGTAATCTGTTACGGTCCACTCCCTCTCACAGAGAGAAGGCCTGTGTCCCACTGCAGGGCAAAGTCCTCTTTGGTGTGTTTTCTATGTCTAGGTTTCTCCACGATGTTATCATTCACCATAACACTTAAAATTTAACCGCATTTCGGTTAGTCTCATAACCGACCCCGTAAAGTAAGGAAAAGCTGGGCGGACGATGATATCACGTGCAGCCCAACTATTTCTGTAAGAGACTTCAGCATGTAATATCTAATATCGTGATGTTTACCAACTTTCCAAGTGCAACAGTTACTTGTTGAACTAAGTTACGTAAGTAGGTACGAACTTGCGTGTTTATATTTTCCACGCTGATATTTTTGCTGCACAGGTTGCTATACTTACTAAGGTGTATATATGTATACAGGGATAGGTAAGTTTTTATTTACAGGTCAGTTTAAGTTGACGAATATGGTTGAGTACTTACATAAAAACTTTATATGTTCGTTTGAAGAAATTCCAAAAGATTTCTTCAAAAGCTTATGTTAAGAATTTCACAATAGTTGCCAAACTATTACATCAAATGGTATTTTGCTAACCACTGTATTATTGTCGGTCGTAGCACACAAATGCTGCCTGAAGAGCGTAATTTATTTGTACGTACTTGGGTTTGATTTGGGAAAAGGCTAGTCTTACTAACCATGTTTTCGTTTCACAAAAAAATGCCAATGGAAATAGCGCCACTACATTTCATAGTACACATAAGCATACATATTATAAGCTAGATTTAAAAATGTAAGTATAATAGAAAAACCTGTAAGTATCGGCGAAATAAAAAAGATCTTTATATTAATCAGTCTCATAAAACTCTACCGTAATATTTGGAGAATACCATAAAGAAAGAAAGAAAGAAATGAAAGATACGAAAGAAAAGAAAGAAAGAAAGAAAAGAAAGAAAAGAAAGAAAAGAAAGAAAAGAAAGAAAAGAAAGAAAAGAAAGAAAAGAAAGAAAAGAAAGAAAAGAAAGAAAAGAAAGAAAAGAAAGAAAAGAAAATTTCCCCTAGGTCAAAGCACACAATTTTCACACAAAACCAAAAATAAAACCAGAGAAAGTTTAAAACAGTATTGTGTGCCTCACGGCTGCGCCGAATAGGCCCAGTTCAGCTTAAATGCCAGACAACTAGTGCCTGACGCTGGTTTTCAACTGAACTTTATGTTACGAGTACGTCTTACGGATGTAAATCAATTTTATAGTGTGTAAATGAAAAATAAATAAATAGATGTGTATAGCAAATAATAATAAACTCGATTTGATATAATTAAGTTTAAAAATAATTAAAGATTTATACAATAGTGTTTAACAAAATAATTAAAATGGTATGGTTGCACAATACACAAAGGACTGTCGTCTGTCGTCGTCAATAACCATCATGACGATTCAAATTTTCCGCGTATTACTTGCAACTTTCTGATATTATTCCCCGATTTGAAAACAATACTAAATCCTCTAACCCCGATACAAACACGAAACAAATTAATTACAATTTTCACCTCGAACTGAGTAAAACGTTAACCCAACCCTACAATGGCAATTGCCCAACCAGCCAAATTATATATATTATGCTTTTAATTAATTTATGAAGTCCCAAAAGAACCACGTGGTAGTTCACGCTTCGTCGGCGATGTACGAAGGATGGGTTTGAACATGACAAACAGATTGTTCGAGCATATTTAGTTGTCCTTTTTTCGCGTAGGGAAATCCACTAGGATACCCTTCGCCTGAGTCTTTCTTAGTTTATCATTGACGGACTGTCTAAAGCTAAACGACGCCGACGTTCATATTAAATGGGTTTACCTAAATATGAAATTACCGTTTTGTAAAAGATTTAGAAAGTTTCAAACAAACTTTTTTCTTAGGTAAGATATATTTATTTATATATACAGGGTGTAAAAAGACACATCACAAAGCCGTCAACTACGCATACTGTACGTATAGCTAAGTAGCTTAGCGCAAAAATTATTGCTGGGAACCGATTTTTTTTTTTTTTTATTAAAAAAAAACAAGTTTTTATTGCGCGCAATGTAACGCGAACCCACGCTTGAATGAACGGATTCAGTGTTAGTTAAGCTCCGCCCCTACGCTACGTAGGTAGGTACTTGTTGTTCATTGCGTTTTTGTAACTTCAAATGCGTAATCTGTTAAGATAAATCTAAAATTCAGGTAATGTTTGTTTGGAAAAAAGTTTCGTATTATTGCATAGAATTAATTTTCGTGAAAAAGTAAAAAAAAAAAATGCGACTTTGACCTTCAATATCTCCAGAACCAGTGGATTCCCAGGTATGGTCTAGTGGAAAAAAATGATGCAAATAATGGGTAGAATATGTGGCTTTCGACTTCGGAAAGTGTCTTTTTACACCCGATATATACTTTATTGTACACCAGATTATACATTACATAAAGAAAAAGTAATACACTATAAAATATACAATGGGCGGCCTTATCGCTTACTGCGATCTCTTCCAGGCAACCTTGGATTATATTTATTTAATCAAAGTATCTCTCATTGTCTATACATTTCTGCCATCTCTTATGAAGCTCTCCTATACAATATCTCATTCCTGCCTTTGCGGTAGAACTGTGAGAACCTGTCGATCGATTCTGTAAAAATATCAACGTGAAACTTAGGTGAAGTGACCGTGTAGTGAGCTGTCACTGTCACAAATTTACCGGCAGGATGCTAGGGATTAGCTCTATTGATAGCTCACTTCACGCTCACTTCGCCTAAGTTTCACGGTGATATTTTTACAGAATCGACTGGCTGGACTCAACAAACTGTTTGAAGGTATTTTGTATTGCATCCTGGGAAGAGCATTGTTGCGGCGTTTGACCAAGAGTCACCCAAAGCGTTGTTCGCTTGCGATTATCGTAAAGAATGCACTTTCTACCACACTATCTTGGGAAAAAAGTTTCACTCTGAAATCTCACACCATGCAGGTTTACTTGTGTGCATAAACAGAGGCTGCATGTTAAATTAATTACTTTATAGTGGCACATATTTGACTTCGTTTAGAATAGGGATGTTGCCTAATATTTGTTTTATTCGTCAGATTGATTATTAAATATTGGACACGTAGTTTTTCAAAAGATACGTGTCAAACATATAATACGGCACTACATTGAGTTAAAGTGTAGCATGACGTCACTTTCCGGTATATTTTATACTGACTTGTGACGTAGCGAGCCCCTTCTCGAGAATTTTAATGCGTTTTATCAATTTTTTTTTTTATTAATATGATAAAACAAAAAATACGAGTACGTGTCTAATATTTTTTTATTATCTGACTGACGGACTAAATAGTTTTTTTTTACCCCATTCAATATCCCTATTCACCACCTAGTATATACAGGGTGTATCAGAAAGGTGTAATCAAAATTAAGGGTGTGGTACAAGACCATCAAACTGATCAACTTTCTCCGTAGGCCAACATCATGATTACGAAAAAATTATCAGTCGTTCCATACAAAACTTCAATACCTACTCGACCCAAATGTATGGGACGCCACCCTTAATTTTCACCACACTTTTCTGATACAACCTGTATAATTCTTTTCTACATAACGTATATTGAGTCTGTCTCAAAATCGAACTGAAAATCCGTTTGCAGCATCAGCCTATATTGTTCCAACTGCTGGAATACAAGCCTCCTCTATTCGAGAGGGAGGAGGCTATAATCGGCCCAGTGCGGGTTGGTAGATGTCACATGTCTTCAAATGTTTGGTTCTAGCATATGCCGGTTTCCTCACGATGTTTTTCTACAACGTTTTGAGGGTTATAACCGACGACCTAAAACTCGTAAGTCGGGGTCGTTACCACTTGGCCGCCACTCTCCATTTACAAAATTATAAATAGTTTTATCATAGTCGTCAAAACTATCCATCTAACACCGCATCCACCACGTTTCCAGTGTTATCGTTATTTGATTGAATGGCTTAATCAACGCTCGAAGCCTTGCGTCGTCTCCACCATTTAGGGTCGAATACTACGTATTCTTTATATCTGTGTTTATGTCGCTATTTAAGGTTAGGTTCATTGGTCCTCTGGGTACAAACCAGGTACATTAATAAAGTACCAATTTAAATTTCATGGAAATAAGTGACAAGTTTGTCTTCTACTAACTTTGAAAGGAAACGACATAACAAATCCTGGACTTTTTTTGCAGCCTTTATTGTCCCACAGCTGGGCAAAGGTGTCTCCCATAGCTTTTCATTGTTCTGCGTTGCCTTCTCAGACCAATCTCCCGTAAACGCATCTAGGTCATCACGTCAGCGCTTCATACAGGCCTCTCTGGACTTAGTGTTTTGAAATGCCCAACTTATTGTTTTTTTTTTTAAGTGAATTTATCTTCAAGCGATTTGAGCGATTTTTGGTAGGGGATAAACTTATGGATTCGCGTCACCGACATGCTCGCGCCGCGGTACTGTAGTATAGAATCTAGATGGCGCTAATACCAGCTTTAAGTTTTTTTTTGCTCCTCTTTATTTACAATCGGCCGTTTAGACATAATTAGATGTGGTCTGGGACTTGAATAGCATCATCTATATGTGGGGACTTCAGTTACTTTGGTAGTGACCACCTTATTGTAGTGAGAAAAAGTAACTGAAATGCCAATTTTACAAGAAAAGTTGCGTCATTCACCATTATTATCTATCTACATGAGGTTTCCATGAACTTTTATTATCTACCAAACCAATTAAGATTGTACTCTGTTTACTCGTATCACGGCGTGCCTATTTGAAGTAAACAAAACTTTTTAAGAGTTATGACGATAAAATGGTCTTTGCATAATGTTGTACTTAAAACCAATTCGGATTGAAACAATTTATGCTTTGCTAATGTGAAATACGCATAAAAAACATTCCAATGATAACGCTTGTAATTACAGATGTCCATTAATTTGATAATTATAATCAAGCTTTTGCATTTGTCATTCGCTACTTTGAACAGAGATCTCGATTCTTCCATGTAATCGTTAAATAGATTGCAAAAGTACACATACATAATTATGTAGCGAAAACTTTCAGATGTCAATTATAATTAGAGTGTGGCCGTGTGGGAATCGGAATTCCTACGCAGTGTGTAAGTGAGATAGAAAACTACAGGGAGGGAGCCAGAATTATCAGCAAAGACATCCAGATGTCCTTACGTACTTAAATAAAATACTTATTGTAAAATGCAACGTCCCCTGTAAATTCGGGAGTCAGAGGCAGTATCGAGAATCGCTTGTTCAATTGCCCTCATTTTGATTTGTAAGTTTATTATTATTTATTAAAAGACCTATATATATTTTGTTGGGATACGTTAATTTTTTGTTTTGTTTTGTTGGGATAAGTTTATTTTTTGTTTTGTTTTGTTGGGATAAGTATAATTCAATCAATCTGCCTAGCCTTTTCCCAACTATGTTCGAGTCGGCTTCCTGTCTAATCAGAGCGACTGCCTGTCTGCCACAACCCAGTGACTGGGTAATACGATTCCCCTTGGTAAGACTGGTTGTCTTTCGTTCTTCTGGCGACCCGTAAAGACTGTCAAAGATCCACGGACCAACCTCGGCAAACGTAAAAATTATTATTATAAACGAAATTAATCGCAGGTTAAAAAAAAACGGTGTTTCATACAAAAGTTTTTAAAAGTAGAGTGAAAGAATCTTTCCACTTCGTCATAGTTGCATTTTTTTTGTATTTATTATTTTATACTAAGTACATTATAATTAAGTATATATATTTTAGTGATATTTATTTTAGAAGTATGTATGTAAATTTACAGTTATAGTTAAATTAGTGAATAATTAAGTGTTTTTATTTTATTTTCTCTTCTACTCTTACACACGTTGTCTACATCTCTTTCCTATCGCAGGTATGCTGGAAGAGATTTCTTTAGAAATAAGCATCACCTCTGTACGTATTTTTCTGTTCCTTTTTTCTTGTCTTTTTATATGTATGTACGTAAACCGTTAAATTAAATTAAAAGTGCAATACTTACGCGGTCAAACAGTATGAAAAAGATTATTTTTTATAATATCTAAAAATCTTAACGCCCCAATAACAAAAATATCCCTCAGTTTTGTACACAAACCTCGTAAGTCACATTTGTGTAACTTAGTAATTATGTACCTAAAGTTAATTTTGTTTACGTTTGTGCCACCAGAGTCGGATTATGCCAGCGTAGTCAAAGAGCGCAAATCCTTTAAGTTTGTAAAATCCGACCTCTGAATGTAGCCTCACGTCTGAAGGTACGTTATCTGTCTCGATCGGGAATTTGTCTTTCGTGACGCACTAAAAGGAATATTTTTAAGAAATATTGCTAACTTTAAAGTTTCAAAGGTTAATCTATCATACGTTTCAAATAATGCATTTAACAAAACAAATTAGTTAATCAGCAAAGCCATTAACACTAGAAATAGAAAAAGTACAATGTAATGTTTCTCAGAAACCTATCATGTCTTAATGGCATTTATATAGGTAATACAAGTCGCAGCAAAAGCTAGTACAATCACAGATAAATACAGATAGGACACTCCTGCATTTTAGGTATGAAGCTACCTACCTGAAGCTGAAGGTAGGTACGCGGCTAGATCCTCCTTGTGGAGGCGATCGGCGGCAGTGATCTCACGCGTCCGCCCCTGGTCCAGGCCATGGTACGGAGCGAGTGGTGGTGTGAAGCCGTCACCTCCTTCTGCGAAGCAGTAATGCTCGCGAAGGAGGAGACGGAGCGCGTGAGGGAGAGGCAAGTGTCGCGCCCTCACGCCCCTAGCCGCCGCAGGAGACGCCCTGGGCGTCGGGAATCGCAGGCCGATTCCCGGCCACCGTAGGCGCGGGCTTGCGGACGGTGAGCAATGGGTAGCTCGCCGTCCGATAAGGACCAGGCCCCGGGTCGACTGCGCGTTGTGTTCCACGCGCGCCTCAAAGAGATGTCAGTACAACGGAAGAGTTCCGCTAGGACCGATGCCTTCCGGGGTCGCGGGAAAGTCCGAAAGGGATACCGTGGGCCATGGTAAAAAAAAAAAACAAAAAAAAGGTTACGCGGCTAGATGGACTTGTCGAATTCAGTGGGCGTAACGTAGTCTGGACATATAAGAGTTACGCGATAGAAAGAGAGGCAACTTCCAATAAATGTCGGCAATTAGCGCTGTGCGACCTGAATTTCACTTTACATAGTTGTAGCAAGAGTCGCTTTTTATTTAAATGATTTTGCGGAGTATCCCATCTGTACTAATCTGTGTAAAATGTATAACGTTAATTAGAGTGACATTCATTAGTAGTTTCTTTTTATTAAATCAAAGAGCTTGTCACAAGCATCTCTAGACTGCAAGCCAATAAAAATGTTTGATTTTCCCCTGACTTTGATCACTCTTCATATTCTATTACAGTTTTATTTTCGTTCGTGAAATGTTGTCGCTTCACGCTAAGACTGACATAATCATAGGATCAGCCTGACATTAATTCCTAGTCATGATGTAAACACATCTATCATGTTTCCTTCAGTTAGATTTTCCATGAATTATTAAAATATGGCTGTAAATATCCAGTATCATAATAGCAGCTATCTTAAGAGTTCTCATGCAAACAGCGCGTGTGACTCCATCATTATTCACGGTCGCACAGTATAAAATATGGATATTTTAAAATGTTCAATAAAAACGATATTCGTCGTGTTAGGTAGGTTTTTTTGTAGGATAATTATTGATGAACGGGTAAAGAAGAGTACGGCACCATTTGTAATAAAAATGGGTTATTGTTTGATTCGCATGAAGTTACTCGACCGAAACAGGCGAATCGACACTTTTAAACAATATTATTTTTTCTGTAGTTACGATGTTCTTCTGTATTTATTCAAGTAGTGACTGTAATAATTTTATTGTAGGTACTTTTAGTTATCTATTTCCTTTAAAAATGATTGATATTATTATGTAGGTAACACTACCAAACATCCCACAATGTCTCTATATCATGGATTGTTAGAGGTGATCAAAGGATTCGTGAACACGCAGGTAGCCACTAATAAATCAATTATTATGCAATATAATTGATTAACACGTAAATTAATGCTGATCATGATCACAACATGTTTTGTCCCATTTTAGCCCCATTATTAGTTCTGATCTTCGAATTATTTGCTGGACAAAAGCCGTTTACACTAGCCCCTGCAATATCTAAAGTACCAGCTACCTTTGTTTAACCATAGACGGATAGTCTATGGTTAAACAGCCTGGCTAGATATTAGGAGTGAGGCGTATTTATCAAAACAGTAAAAAAACTGGTTTTTAAAACATGGAACAGGGAACTGATATCTCAAAACCGAATAAACAGTTCCTGCCTGTTTCGCCTATTCCACAACCGAGAAGAGACCAAATTAAAACATTGCCGACATTACCGTAACTGGTGTATCTGTGTAACATGGCAAACTCTTTTCTATCTAGCTTATGGATGTTTACTTTGTTAGAAAGAGATACAAATGAAAATTACCTGGAACAGCTTGGAACAAGCTCTTTTCTGACTTATTGTATTAGAATGAGATAGCATCTGTTCTTTGCCTGTCACTGTTGTTAACTTATTCGGATCGTTGCAATCAAAGAGTCTTTGGTTCCAATGTAACAGGCTGTTATTTTGGAACAGTTTTTTCCCTGGAACTGGAACAGGTGAAACAGGTTTCTAATTTTACCTGTTACAGACCACCTCTACTAGATATCCTACAATTACATACTGCGGACGATAAGCCATCGCGGTCCTAAGGGAAATAAGTCCTACGGTCGCCGGTTTCAGTTTACGAATTCTGCAAGCAATATAGTTACTCTAGTAATACTATAACATTATAATTATTATATCCTCAGCGTCGTCAGTTACAGTTTCTACCTATTTAGGTACCTATGGAATATATTTTTGGTCTTCTTTCGCGACTATTAAGAGTTTAGTCAACATGGGTCGAGCCCCTGCATAGAGAAAAGTGTTTTTAGATTTTTCCATTATACACTCCGCAGTAGTAGTCCCAAATCTGAATTTTTGTCTTGATTCCATTACATGGGAAAATGTGCAAGTACTACGCAATACGCATAAATTGCAATTAAATTAAAGAAAATTTAAAACTCATATTAAAAGTATACTTTGTAAACAAGCATATTACAAATTAGAGGATTATATCCAAGATAAGAATGCTTGGAAACATGATGGTCCTGGTCCATAGTATAATCTAGAATCTAGACATGGTCAAACTGGTTGCTAATTTAATTGTATAATTTATGTATTTTTTATTAAATGATTTAGATTTTATTTTCTGTGATTACTTCCTCACACACTGACTTATTAATTGTAAAATTTTAGGAAATCGTCTACTTTTACAATGTTTGTAAATATGTGAGTACCATGTATCTATCACATATTTAATTTATCTGTCGTTCTTCATTCTTAATTCTTTTTACATATTGTGGTATAGTAATTTTATTCTAGGTGCATCGTCTTCACAATAACTAATGTATTAGACAAAATATTGTAAAACATTTTAAAAGAGTAACGGTGGAGCTTCTTGCGCATTCTTCTCCATAAGAAAACTACCTTTTAGAAGTGGCGACTAGAACCAATTTTTTTTGTTGTAAATTTTGTCGTTCAAAAGTGCCTTACAAGGGCCTATTTAAAATAACTTATTTGACTTTGACTTACTCACCTCTTTCTAATCCTTTAAAGAATGAGGATTTTTTGCACTACACAAGCAAATATGAATAATTTTACACATTAAAGTTTTAAATTTAATTAAAATACATACATGAATGCAAGCCCGTAGGTACTTTATTTTCCTTCTCTAAACGGTTGTCCATTGAACATGTAAGTAAGTAATTGATCGATCATGTCAATGAATAGTAATAGTGGGGTTTTATTATGCACTCCCAATTCTATGCCATTAACACACTATATTTAAAAGCCTATTAAAATTTTCTCGTTTAATTTGCCAATTGTTATTGTTGATTGGTTGTTCATAAAAAGTGTTAATTCTTACTGTTTTAAGAAATGTATGTGTAGGAAGTTAGGTACACAATTCAATATGGGCGCAAAATAAGTAGGTTTTCGCTTCGAAAGGTGCGCCCACTCTAGTCACTGTTGTCATCGACAATTAGACATCTGTGAGTGTATCACTTCTACCCACGACATTTCAAAGTTGTTAATATGACGTCATATTTTCGTTACAAGACCAATCGTAAAACTTACATAGGATCATCAAACATTGCCTGTATCTAGTAGGTAATCTTGTAATAAGGTCGCATCAGTCAGTTGCGGGGGTGTAAGCGTCCGGCACTCGGCGTGGCAACACGCCGTATTCGGGTTCGCGACAAGTCAATCGTCATCCTGAGGATGCCTTATGTGAGGTGAAACACGTGTCGATTTTTTACAGGGTTTTATATGACTCTTTAGGAATAGTTTACTAAATATATCTACGTCTATTGTATATTACTATTATTCATTTATTAAACAAGTTACAATGACTCATAGATACAATACATTACACATACAACAAACAATACTTACATTAACAATACAATACACAAAGCCCAATATGGTTGATTTTTATTATATTTACTTACAACTATGTTAGTGATACAATTACACAAATACACACAACAAAATAAATAACTGCTACAGCATTCCAGCTGAGATACGGGAGCAACGACTCACTATACAGCAGTCCAGCCTGTCAGCAATAACTCCCAGGATGCTATTGGAACTGGCTCGCACCCTGCGCACCAAGGACGCACATCTTTTACGCATTAATGCATAAAAGCAATCAACACGCAAATCCGCAAACATCCCTGATGCGCTACAGAAGCGAGGCAACCCCATCAACACCCTGAAAGCATTATTGTACTGCACGCGAAGGGCACTGTACGACCTTTGCGTAAAATGTACCCACAGGCCACAGGTGTAAAACGAGGAACAGAAGGCTCTAAAAAGTGTTTTTTTAACCTCCGTAGAAGCACGCTTAAACCTGCGGGCAATCATATTCGCTCTGACCGACAGCGCCCTCCGCTCTCTCTCAATATCGTCATCATCCTTAAGGCTAGTGGTCAAAACATTATATGGTATATTGTAGCCCCGCAACGAACTCACTGGCTAGTTGTTTCCCCACAGAATGACCTATCATCGGAAGAATGAGGACAATGTCGGGAGAAAAGTTTAGAATATGAATGTGAATGGCTATCAGAGTCGGGTATGACCATAAGAACTATGGATGGTCTGTGTGAAAAATGATATAGGTAGAAAGGGGATGACGACTGAAATGAGACTTAAAAGAGAAGCAAGAAGAAGACAAGTTGCGCTAACCCCAAGTATTTTAAGTTAATGGCAAGAGAATCATGATGATAAGAATGACCTACCAGCACCAACAATATATACGTATTCACGTTCAATTAGGAGGACCAGTGGTGGCCACGGCCGCGACTTACGAGTTGACGTCACGGTTCGCTGACAAGCGCTTTACTTTGTATAAATTATTTCATCACCACTGCTCTCAAAACGGTGAAAGAAAACATCGAGATGAAACCGGCATGTCCAAGAACCAAAAATTCGAAGACATGTGACATCTACCAACCCGCACTGGGCCCGCGTTTTAGATTACGGCCCACTCCCTCTCACAGGGAGGAGGCCTGTATCCCAGCAGTGGGAACATTATAGGCTGATTATTATGCTCCGCTAATTTGATAATATTGTCTTGAAATTAATTATCCGCTATCATTATTAATTAATTGCTCGCAGAACAGATGGCCGATGGGGCCAAAAGGTTCTGTAGTGGCGACCGCGTATCGCAAGACGTATTATTGGAAGGCCTCCCCACAAGATGGACCGATGACCTTGTGAAGCTGCGGCCTTCACAAGGTCATCGGTCCATCATGTGGGGAGGATATCCGCTGGATGTGGGAAGTATAGAACCGGTCGAAGTGACGGTGCTTGGGGGACGCCTATGTCCAGTGGACGTCTTTCGGTTGAAATGATGATGATGATGAATCATTATTATTCATAATATTTGCACGCCATAGTATGTGGCATGTCTGAAGTTTTATTTTTCTAAAGGAATTATGAAGAGAAAATATTATATTTTTAGTATGTTTGTTTGTTTGTAATGAATAAACTCAAAACAACTGGACCGATTTTAAACATTCTTACACCAGTAGAATGCTATATTATCACTGAGTAACATAGGCCATATAGGCATATCGCGCGGGCGAAGCCACTGGCGGAAGCTCGTTTAAGATAACCTGCATGCATTTTATTATTGTATGTGTACACTCATGTTTGTGCAAATATGTAAATTTAATATGTCTTCTTCTCCTTCTTCTTCAACAATAGAAATACAGTACGTGCCGATACCAGAGAAGATTGTCAGTTAATTTAAAATGTTGCTCAATATTTCCCTATAATGTGCGCATACACATATAGGTTTTTAAGTATGACACATCGACGGCGAATATCTTAAGAACTGTGCCTAGTAAATCTAAAATGTTTTCATGGTCGAAGCAAACCAAATTAACTTTGATTGATAGTAGCACAGTTGTCCTTCGAAAAACTCTTGGCAAAATACTTTTTTATAAACTTTGCCACGAACGATTTTTTATGCCACGATTTTATAATATTTTCATCTTGTTTGTTTTCATAAGGTATGTTACGGTGTGTTGGTATGACGAGCTATTGTAGTTGTAGAATTCATAAAAATGTTGTGAACTATATTCATTTCAAACTGTCAGATAATATATTTTGTGATACCTATACAGTAGACCGTTTTAATATTAAAATTAAATTAAACTTCAATTGTTTCGTACTAAGTGAAAGTATAAATGAAATGATAAATGAAAATTCATAATAAATGAAATTAACCATGTGTACGTGTTCGGTCTGGAATTCTAGATGTTGTAGAATTTGATAATAAGTAGAAAATAAAACCATAAACCATTTGTGTAGATACTTACACTACTTGGCTACCTACATACATTAATAATATAATCTTACCAAAATCAGTAGATATAAATCTTTCGAACGTTGGTTTTCAGGTAGAGGGTAATAAATCTTACATGCATTGATTCCACAAAAACAATCGGTCGAGATGTTTTTGCACAATGTTTTTTAAGTTTAACTTTCTGCTTTTTACAAGAATATTGATTCACTGCCCTATAGTAAGTATTCATTATGTTTAACTCGATTTTAATGGCGTCAATCAAGAATGAACTTTCCCGAAACCGAACATATCCGGTCGAGATTGAATTTTCTTTAAGTAGGTTAATTGAACTTTCAACCTCACGTTGCAACGTGCGATTTCTAGGTATAGCTGATCAAGAAAAGATTTCTATGACAATTAGGACAGTGGTTTCGAAACTTTGCCAACAGTTGAAGTAAAACGTTTTACTATCAACAGTAGCGAGTCATATCACCGCCAAAAAGATAAAAACGTAAAGGTTTACTTCTCAACAGTTGTCAACATTCACGTGTTATCTCTGTGTGGAACGCCGCACTACTGGTCGGACGCGGCGGCAGAGCGACACTACCGCGCAGGAGTGACGTCGCCGCAATGTCGCGCAGCATTGCTGTCGTGCTCGGAATTTAATCTCATATAAACCTGTAGAAAATGTGTGGGTACCAGTAAAAGGTGAAAGATTTATACGTTTTGAAGGGAAACCAGACTTGCCCATGTCCGGTTAAGTAGTGATGAGAGGTCAGCTACGAGACGCCCGATAAAAAAAATAAAAAAATGGCTCCCAGTAGTGACCCGGCAGCACTACCGCGTGCAACGTTGTTCGGAATCATACCTTTAAGTTACGAAGACAAACAATCCAATTGTCAACAAAGCAGAATTTGGATTCAATTAAGAAAATATCGTTTTAATGGATGATTGGATGTCGAATTGAGTCCGATAGAGAATCAAATCCTTCTTTATTGCTATTGGATAAGAATCATAGTAAAATACTACGTGAATTAAATTCTTCTGATACTTATGATAATCTATTAGGGATTCCAAACAAACATACAAATTTTTATAGGTGTATGTATGTTTGTATGTATGTATGTCCACGCATATCTCCGAAACTATTAATCGGATTGTAACCATTTTTATTGGCTTCCATTCACTTCAACTTAGGGAACAATGCAAGTTTCTTCAAAATCGGTTTAGTAGTTTACAATATATGGACAAATACGTATAAGTGAGACGTCCTGGCTTATTGATATGAGCTACTGGTGTGGTGTCATAGGGAAACATCTCAAAACCTTGGTCAAATTCTAGGGCATGTTAGAAAAAAAACGGCCAAATTCGTGTCGGACCACGCACAAAGGAGGGTTCCGTAGTTGGAATGAATTTATCCCAAAACAAGCTTAACTTTTAAGTTGAAAAATGTGTTTTCCCATACATCGAAATACGTCACAGTCAATTCTCCAACTGCAAATCTAAATTTGTAATCGCAAAACATTTTTTTTATGTTATAAAACTACAAATGATTTTTTTTTCTTTTACTTGTGTTGTGAGTCCTTGCTTCCTGCCAAATTTAACGATTCTAGATCAACGGGAAGTACCCTGTAGGTTTTGATTTACGAACGAGTATCAAAATAAAAAAAAATAGCCGTATTTTTTATTGCGTTGACTTAGTAAACTTGATTTTTCATCAAAGATATGGCTACACAAATGGCTGATGTTGGCAGACACTTCAGAAAACCTCATGCTTCAATCATTTCATTTCTTGCTTTGTCCACGTTCATACATCCGTTCATACACGCGCTTGTAAAATTATCTTTGTACCGACGACCATACTCCACTACACTCTAATAAAAGTAACTACCCACGTGTAATTGAAACACTTAGGTAAAATGAAGCTGTAAAACGAAATATGAAAATGTTTTGGTCGCAAACATGTTTAACCTCGTCTGAAGTTTTATTCTCTACTATAGCTTCCGCCTGCGATTTCGTCCGCATGAAATCTCGGCTCTCGACCCTCCGCGTCGCATCAAGGAAAACAGACGCGACGACGGACTAAATAGTATTTTTTTTGCCCAGTCAATATCCCTATTGGGAGAATCCAAGTTGCGCCACAACACTCAGCCATAAAGCGTCGTGCAGTCCAGCGCGACGCGACTCTAACAAAACAATTTCTAAGGAAACTTCACGGTAGAACAATTACCGGTGTCGCGTAGCACCGATTTTCTGATCTTCTCCCTTTCTTTCTGTGCTAGCTCTTGTTGACTGCTTCTAGTTGTATCCGGTTACTGCCAATGCCTACACCTGTCACAAGGAATCAGATACACTGTCAACTTTAAGCTTCGTGCAGGCTAGCGCGACGCGACACTAGCTATTGTTATACCTTGAAGTTTTCTTCGAAATTGTATTGTTCAGGTCGCGTCGCGCCGTCGTGTCGCGCTGGTCTGCACGAGCCTTTATAAATAATGTTGAAATGCCTCTTGCTGTTTCCTATCGTAGTGAGTTGGTGCACACAAAAGTTATTTGGTGGCAGTATTACGCAAAGCAGAACGTAAAATAGTAATCTTCCTCAACAGGGGACCGGTTTCCAAAAGAGGCAGTTCAGTTTTCAGTATAAAAACAAAGTTTATGCAATTTCTACCAAATAAATTAAAATAAAGAATTTGTCTGCAATCGTAAACCTAAGTGTATTAGGTGATGGCAAAACAAACCATTAACGAGTACAATAACTACTCATACATTAATCTAACGTAATTTCTAGCTTTTTCTTCAGATACTTCAGCCATCGTCCATTAATTACACTCACATCCGTTCCACGGTACTTTATATTCTAGTGACAATCTTTGAACCACTCGCGAATAACTTACCGCTTTGTATAACGATCACATTTTAATACTGAAAACGGTTATATAGTAACTGTTTTCTGTTATGAAAGAAACTGAAAGTTCAAATGAAAATTTATTATGATTCACACCTATTTCGGATTTTATCGTTATTACTTCTAAAAATGGACCTTGCTAAATGGATCGGCGTCGGGTGTAATTATTATCTATGGTTGAATTGGATGCGATGACCTTGAAGTGAAAATATAAAGCAAAAACATCCAGAATAAAAAAAATATGCGTATGAATTATTCTCCAAGGGTTCAGTTACAACGCTACGGGTCTATTAAACCCTTTAGTGACGTAAGCATTAAGAACTGTTATTAAGGCTTAGTTATTAAACTATCAAAGGTTACGTACCACTGTTTGAATAACTAATTCCCCAAACTTGTAACTCAAAATACTTGATGACGAAAACTTATTTGCTTTTGATTGCCTACCAAAAGTGTAAAATGGTTTTATAGATGAGCATTTAGCAATGGGGATCTAAAATGTTCCCAGTCGAAAAGCACTTTAATAACACACTCAAGGACTGTGTGAGTACATTAATTTCGGTAGACAGTGGCAAAAACGGAAAATTCTAAGCCGAAGACACCGACTTCCGAAATTAATGTTATTTTTCACTTTGTAGCGTTTTTTCAGCTCTGCATTTTTATTTAGAACTGCGCGAAGTAAAATCAAAGAGGATTAACGCAAGGCAACTGAGTAGAATCATTGAACTAATATTAGGTCCCCACCTATGAAATCAGCGTTTTGTATGGAGAATTTTAAAGAAGTTGCTTTTTTCATACTAACATTTTCTTAATTTATATAATAACCATGAACACTAATGTTTTAAAACTTTTATGCACTAATGTTTAAGAACTAAGATAACATAATATGCCACTAGATTAAGCGACAAAAATAAGTTTTGGCTAAGTTAAAACAAATAGTGGTCATTTCTGCTAACAAAATGAGGAGTCATTTTTAAGGTATTTTTTATGTTTATAAACTATAAGTAATAAGGTATTTTTTGCTATTGGTAGTTGTCTATGATGGTCATTATTCGATATAATACCAAGCAATTAATGAATATTTTAATTCATAGAAGTGACAAGGTTCTCTATTTGTGAGAAAAAAACGCTAATTTCATAGGTGGGGACCCAATATTAACTATTCACCAATGAACTGTTTAACAACACCAATACTTCTTTAGGTTCAGTTAGTCAACCTCAATGAGAAAATAATATTTTTTGTTCTTTAATATTTGGGGAAGGCCTATAACCAGGAGTGGGAGACTAACAAAAAAAAAAAGAAGATATTTTGGAGGAAATTGGTAAATAAATTAAGCCGGATTAGTTCTCAAGGACTGCGAAATATTTTTCGTTTAATGTCGTCACCCAAGGTCAGGATAAAACTAGGTTTAAGCCGTCAAAGTCGAAATTACAAATTATTCAAATTTAGCGTTAGTCTTTCCAAAACATTTAAATACATATTTATTGTATTATATACTGTGGAAATAAGTTAACCCTAAAGTTATTATTTTCAACTCATTATAAACGTTGCCTGGTACAAATTTCTGTCTTTCAACAAGATAAATTTTCCACTATTATATATTATTTCCTATGAAACACTTAGCAAGTTCTTGCTAAAGACTGATTAAGAAATTGTATTGGGACATCATTTTTCAGTTAAGGTTGACACATTTGACGACGAAGACACTTCGATCTCAGGGAGTGGTTGCAACCCAACTGATGCGTTTTCTACTCGTCAACAACCCTATAATTACGGTAGCCTTCTCAGACTTGAAGGCGTGGCACCATTACCCGATGAGCGATGCTTGATAAGCCAGGTCAAATTGCTCTATTATTTGATTAACATGACCAGCTGGTAGGAAAAAAAACGTTGCGTGTATTTCGTCCTTAGGATTCCTGTAATTGGCCCGGGCACACATAGTGTACTGTTCGGTCGTAAACGTGTACCTACCAATTAAGTAATACTTTACTTTATGAATGTTTAGGCGTTTGCTATTTGCACAGAACATTGACCTCACATTCAACAATTCCTTGAATTGTGAATTATTTTAATAAATTGTTCGTTTCGGTTCTTGTGTTGTCAGTTAAGGGTCTTTTTATGGTGGTCAGGGGATTTTCCTCGTGCCTCTGCAGTTAAGGGTTAACTATATCTGTATCGAAAACAAACGTATTTTTTTCAGTCAAGGTGGTCGCATGAATTTATTGCCAAATAATATTTTGTAAATGTAGGTATTTAGAGACAAAAATCGTGGTATGATGATATGATATCATAACATCATAACGGATTATTACAAGTCCTCAAGAAAGACAGAAAAATAAGTTTATCTACTCTCATATCGTAATATTCGAATTATAAACTTCAAACCGAGTTTATATTGACATACTTTATAAACACAATACCGAAATTAAAAAAATAGAATCAGTATATAATACTTTTTCTCTAACAAAATAAAGCTATAATAGTATATTATGCAATTAGTGAATAAAAGACGGATTTAAAGCGAGGGCCATAGATGAATCACGAGCAAGTGAAGGATTCTAACGACTGAATCACGACCGTAGGGAGTGATTCATGACGATTGAATCACGAGCGTAGCGAGTGATTCAAGTTTTAGAATCCTGAGCGACGCGAGTAATTCATGGCCCTCGATATAAATCCGTTTTATTCAAGAGTTGCATACTATACTTTATACCATGACTACGAGAAAAAGAAAGATTTAAGCGAAAATAGACATTTATTGAAGAAAAAAGGAAGGTTGAAGTAAGCTTCGTGCAGACTGGTACGACGCGACAGCGCGACGCGATTCTAACAAAACAATTTCAAAGAAAACTTCACGGTATAACAATGACCGGTGTCGTCGCGCTGTCGCGTCGCGCTACTCTGCAAGGGGCTTTAATTAAAATGCACATTAAAATTGGAACAATTACTAAAATCAAAAGTAATTTTCTTATTATTACTAATAACAATCAACTTGTGAAACGATATTTATTTCCTGTGTATAGAGTATGTTTTCGCAAGGAGGTTGTATAGCATTGAGATGGAGGTCGCATATATAGATGTGTTCTAAATTCAAACACCAAAACAGTGATTAAAAGAGCTTTTTATTCACTGTTTTCAGTGAATAAAATAAGCTTTTTAGAGGGGGAATGGTATAAAACATTTTTTTTCTGTTACGATACAAGTTAATATCACCAAGGAGTTTCCATCAACTTTTGCAATGGAACGTTACGGGGTACCGCTCTAGCGCATGCGCGGTGATGTGCTGGTGCAGGCGCCATTCATACGTGAAGTTGTACTGAATTTCGTGGGAATTTTGTATTCTTGATCTTTAACTTTGATCTTTTATTTCAATCCCAATGTATGAGAGTAGATAAAGTAGTGTATGAAACTGCACATAACTAGGTATAATACCCCTCATTATGCAACAGTTTCATAAACTACTATTATTTGTCACAGAAACACGTGCTTAAAAAATTAAAAAATAAACTCGAGCAGAACAACAAAATAAAACACAATAGATTTAAATATAATTACGAGCTCAAAACAGAAATAGGCGGCAGCTGCTGGCACGTTATGACTGTGACAAGAAGGCTTCCACGCAGCATGATGCTGTGCTATGGGGACCCTCAGCACAGCGCTGATTTTCAGTGGTCGCCCATAGTATACGCTTAGCTTAAATTAGTATTATGTTTGAATCAAATAACATATTACGTTTACGTAACTTGAGATGTCAAACTTTGTCCCTATCCTAGACTTATAATTTATTCATTTATTTCAGACATAATTCTAGTCCATAGTTTACACACACATTTAAATTATAAACTATTTTAAAAACCTAAACCTAAAAGTTGTGATTAATTAAATTTAAATATTCAACAACTCATAACAAAATAATAATTAAAATTGCCAAAAAAAAAAAATATATAATAAAATGTCAAATTAAAAATGTTATAAAAAAATAAAAAAATATACATTTATATAGTTATAAAATTATTACCTGCCCCACGCCTGATATACGGGTGCATGTAAGGCCTGCCAGTGCCGCATAAAAGGCCCGTCCAACCTGTTGGCAACAACGGTAAGAAGACTGTTGCTGCTGCCCCGCACTCTACTCGCTATCGAGGTCGCCCTCTTGCGCATGCTGGCATAAAAACAGTCAACACGGACGCTTGCGAACATTCCCGATGCGCTGCAGAAGCGAGGCAGCCGCAGCAGTGCCCTCAGCGCGTTATTGTATTGAACGCGGAGAGCGCTGTAGGATTTCTGCAAATATGACACCCACAGACTGCTCGTATAAAAAGATGTGCAGTAGGCTCGAAACAAGGTGATCTTCACATCCTTGGAGCTACGAGCAAACCTGCGGGCAATCATATTCGCCCTCACCGACAACGCCCTCCTTTCTCGCTCAATATCAGCGTCATCCTTCAGGTCGGACGTAACAATATGGCCCAGATATTTAAATTTATGTACCCGCTCCAAAGGCACCCCACATAGCATTACTGGTGGAACCTCTGCCGGACACTTGGAACCTACACAGAAAACCATAAGTTCGCTCTTCTTTACGTTGTATTTTAGGCCATGTGTATGAGCATACGTTTCGCAAATACTTATTAGTTCTCTGAGTCCCCCTATTGATGCGCTCAGCAGCACCATATCATCAGCATAGCTGATGTTGTTAAAGCAAACATCATCAACATGGCATCCGACATGGCGGCTGCTGAGCTCAGCAATAAGTCCATCGATATACAGATTGAAGAGCGTTGGTGAGCTCAACCCTCCCTGCCTCACCCCGCACTCCAACCTGTACGAGTCCGACAGAGCTCCCGACCATCTAACATTATTAACCTGGTTCCCATACCAGTGCTGGAATACTCTGACTACTTCAGGCTCAACGTGCCTATCAAGCAACTTCTTCCACAGCACTTTGTATGAGACCAGGTCAAACGCTCTGGACAGATCGAGGAAGCAGGCGTATACTGGCGTACTCCGATCTGTGTAATATCTGACAGCATGCTTTAAACTCAGTATAGCAGTGTCAGTGGATAGTTTGGGTCTGAACCCAAACTGGTTTTCATGCAAAGATATTGAATTATTTAACTGAGCATTAAGCATGCTGTCAAATACCTTCGCGATGACTGTCGCCAATGAGATCGGTCTGTAATTGTTTTTATCAGAAATGTCTCCTGTTTTATTTTTAACAATTGGTACTACGACCGCTCTCATCAGCTCATCCGGTACGTACGAGTGGCGAAGACAGAACGTGAATAGCATGGCCAAAACACGTGGCAGATGGGGACCAGCGTGCTGTAGGTGCTCGATGCTGAGTCCGTCATGTCCTGGAGACTTACCTCTGATCATACACCTTATGGTCTTAGCTATGTCCGCAGCTGAGAACTTAACTCTTGGTTCCAGGACAATACACTGTGACTCAGCATCGACCATCTCAGAGGGTGGAATACTGCTTGGCTCAACACAAAATTGAGCTTTAAAAACATTGGCAACATCCCTTTCACAAGACACGCCATCGACACTCACCGGCAAACCAGGCCTAAGGTTGTGCTTTTTTGTAGACTTCCAGAAATCCCTAAAGTCTTTTTTAGTGTGCAACTCAGCTAATAAATCCATCTGGATTTGGTCCTGGTGATTCTGGCACCACCTTAATTTAGATTTAAAGTTTTTTCGAGTCTCACACATTTCCTCATAAATCACACCAAATGTAGGTTTGCCACAGTTTAGCCACTCATTAAACTTAAGCCTAGCGTACGCGTGAGCCCCGCTGACGTGCTTATTCCAACCCACCACGTGCTTCGGCCTCCTACCACTGACTCGTGTCTTCCTGCTAATAATAGCGGCCTCCCTTAGAGCGGATACCACATCCCGATACAGGCAATCAATTATTACAGATCAATGAATTTATTATAATTTATTTTAGATAAACTTTTACAAACTTTTATTTATACAAAGATGTTTTTCACATGTTAAGCTTTATTTTACATTGTTTACATTTTACATATACTCTGTTAATTTTAAGATATTTTAAGACGCATTTACACAATGAAACCGTATATTTTCCCCAACAGGGTTTGTTAACTTTCTTTTTACAATTGTTTTACTTTTACACTTTGTCATTTATTTTTCGACAAATGTAACTTAATGTTAGTAGTTTAAGTTTACCTTAAATATTATGTAAGTTTTTATCTTTTGAAAATGTTTAAGATCAATTTATTTGCTACAATTTCGGACCTATAATGTAGTTCAAAAAGGACATTCCGTCAGTAATGTCCTTGGTGGGCGGTATGTTAATGATCATGCATGATCAATCAGATCAACAAAATAATAACTTTTTGTCCAAAGTTGTAAATGACGTAACTAGATGGCGTTGGCGTCGAATTAGCAGTCGCTATGGTTTCGTTACCACGATTTGGCTAGGGTCTTGTAAATTTTAGTAAATATAACTATCCATAGATCAGTATACAGTTTGGTTGTTTTATTTGAACCCTCAACCCTACTAGTATACGCAAAAGATCAAAATTTAAGTACTGTACCATTCCCGGTGTTCGGTATTTAACATTGGTATTTATTACATAATATTTTGATATCTCATTTAAACCAATTCTCATAATATAATAACATATAGTAACTTTTGAATACTGTTATATAACAGTATTCAAACGTTGAATGAGTTTGGTAGGTAGTCGTGGATGAGGCTAGCACCTTTAACATTTAAAATTATGTAGAAAACACCAAGCATGAATATCTTACCGTACTTTCGATGAATATTTCTTAGTAAAAGTCCACAGTTGGCACTGTGCCCGATAACTGCCAAAAACTTGGTCCCCTATATCTTAATCTTTGAAAAACTTCGATCTTTGGAAGTCTGACGGATATAATTCTCATGTAAATTACGCTATTATCACCGATTATGGTGATTATATCCAGGGGGGCTTCTGGCTAAATAATGAAGGCTCCCGAAGCCGGGCGCGACGCGACGGAGCGACGCCATTTTGGTGGAACAATTTCTATGAAAACTTCAACGGAAATTGTTGTACCGGTGCGCTACACGAGCCCCCCTGGGTGTAAGCACCTTTACTGCCGCCGAAAAGGCTAGGCTGATTGATGGCGATTATATCCAGTCCAGTTGTTGGTATATTAGCGTGTGCTAGCTATCATTATGGCAAATAATTTAATTTTAATGTTTTGTGTTGCCTAATGTAAATTATTTTGCATAAGTACTATTGTACATAATCAAGTTTTTCTAACTGAA
Source organism: Agrochola circellaris (assembly GCA_914767755.1). Classification (NCBI taxonomy): domain Eukaryota; kingdom Metazoa; phylum Arthropoda; class Insecta; order Lepidoptera; family Noctuidae; genus Agrochola; species Agrochola circellaris. The sequence goes on from OU611840.1 coordinate 6,059,974, forward strand.
CAGACAGCTGTGTTGCTGGGGAGCTTACTGCGCTACTTTTTCTTCCCAGCTAAAGCACTAGGAAGTGGTGAAGGGTAGGCGTTTTTGGGGGACCGTCTTAGGTAATTTTGACATTCGAAAAGTGTTGATTCTCAGCCTAGTTTGAATAAATGACTTTTGAATTTGAATTTGAAGTCCAGTGTCCTATCAATTGGTCGGTTCGCTCAGCTGGAAGGCGAAACAAACTTCTTGAATTAAGTTTGTTTCGCCTTCCAGCTGAGCGAACCGACTTGACATTGTCTACTTAATAAACCCTTCGATTATTATTCATGTCACATCTTTCTTATTATAATACTTTAGTTTGGTAATCGTTCTAGTTAAGGTAGGATATTTTATTGTTATTTTTTATATTATATAAAATAGTACCTAGATATAACTGGGTATATAGGTACCTACACCTCTGCCTAACTCTTCAAGGATTACAGGCGTGATATTATTTTATTTTATTTAAATAGTTAATTAGAATAATTAATTTAATTTAACTTAATTTAGAGTAAGAAGCTTTTCCAGTAGTTTTTACTTACGAGTAGAATATCCTAACTGAGCCTTTAGGCGTTAACCTCTTGCGTAACCTACGTACAACTTTACACTCAGAACTTACAAAAGAAAAGAAACAGTGGTGGTGTAAAGAACCCCAACTTTTCTTGAATATTAGAGTTGTTCAGAATATCTTTTATTTTTTCTCAGTTTATCCATCAGTGGTATCAAATCCAGTACAAGCTGGCCTCGCATTCTATTCAAAGTCCGTACTGCGCTATGCCAGCTCAGGGTCAGAGTGTTACAACTGACGTGCAGTCATCTGTACATATCGATACCTCTGGGCTCAAAGGGCGTATAGCACAAAACATAAACCCATGTTTTGTGCTATACGCCCTTTGAGCCCAGAGGTATCGATATTATAAATTAAAGTCGCCTTTCTTGTCTGTCTGTGTTACCGCGTTCTTCATCTAAACCACGCAACGGATTCTAATACGGTTTTCAAAATAGGATTTAGAGAATTTATTTCAATAAAATAATATAATTATTATAATACACTTAAATAAAAAATCTCTATGTTTTGTCAAGTTATCAAAACCGTGCGTTACAGATGCGGATCGCTAACTGTACAGACCTAATGTGCTAAAAAGGGGGCTAATGTCATTTTTCCTTTTTTCCAGTGTCTAATGTTAAGCCCACCATGTGGCTGCTAGGCGGTGGAGCGGCTCGTCCGCCTCCGCAACGTGTGGAGCGCGGACCTGCTATTTTGGCTACTCCTGATGGTGCAGTACCCCAAGTGCAATGCATCACGCATAACTTTGCCACCACTCCGAGGAAGCGAGGACTCGCTGTAAGTTTAAACACACATCTAGTATCATGAATTTTCAACATGTTGGTCACTTGGTTGGTCGCGACCGCGTACCGAAGGCGTAGCGTTAGAAGACCTCGAAGAAGGTGGACCGATGACCTTGTGAAGCGGATTCCTGCTACCTCCAGTAGGAATCCACTTGATGCGAAAAGCCAGGACCACTCGATGTGACGGCGCTTGGGGGAAGGCTTATCGCCTCTTTGCTTCAATAATGTGTTATCTTGAAAAAATGAATTGTCAGACTTATCACGTTATTGAAGCAAAGAGGCGTTATGTCCAACAGTGGACCTCTTTCAGCTGAAATGATCATGACGATGATGGCCACTTAGCTGTGATGCCAGATTGCAAATTTGTACCTAGGTATTGTCTGAAAGAAAGAAAGAAAAAGAGTTTATTCTGCACAAACTAAAAGCACATTACAAAAAAAAAACAAAACAATACCGCTTTACAGATTAGCCAAAAGCCTCGTATCCATTATTGACACAGAAAAGTCTGAGTCAGAGTGGTGTGTGGTGAGTGTGAGTTTGAGTTTATTCAAGATTACGGTAAAGGAAACCTGGATATACTGATCTGGAATCGCTTACGCTACATTTTTTTTTCTAACGTACTGTTACAATGAATATAGGGGTAACTCTTTGGTGTATTAGATATCTATATTGCGGTGGAAACCTTCTGTACTAGGTGAGCTCTGGGCCTATTTGCCAAAGTATAATAAATCAAGCTGAATAAAAGCCTGTAAAAAACCCCTGTATTATAATCACGTGAGTAGAGGAGAAGGCGGCCACACTATTACATTTAAAATACGCAAGTATATCGTTAAAGTATTTTATTCGTAAAACGATTGAAGGAACACGATAAATACGCGTTGTTCCCGCAAAATTTGCTAAATAAAGCCTTTACAACACGTACGGAGCCCACAACGTCTCTAAAGGTAATTTGTTAGTCATTTCAGATGCTTACGTTTCTACAAAATTACTGTTATGACGGGAAAACAGTGAAAACCACTCACAAACATCCCCGAGGATGTCCAAAGCCGTACCTGGAACTGTACTTACTTGAACATGTTTGTAAGGTACCGCTCACGCGCACACATGGAACACAATTAAAATATTTAAAAAATTTAAATAAATAAAAAACAGCCATTATCCCTCTGCAAGGCAAAGGCGTTTTTTTATAGTGAAGACATGAGAATATATAATAATAATATAAGTTGATTAGTAGGTACATAAAAACAACAACACAGTACATAGGATATGGAAACAGGGTTGAATTACCAAGTTTAAAATTATTGTCAGGTTTCCGGGCTCCTAAACTAGGTATGCAGACCAGTCGATCCATTCTGTCAACATCTCACCGTGAAGAGTGAGGTGAAGTGAGCATGAAGTGAGCTGTCCATAGTGTCAATCCCTAGCTTTAGGTGCAATGACAGCTCACATCGAGCTCACTTCACCCAAGTAATCACGGTGAGATGTTTGCAGAATAGCACGGCTGTATCTTAGAAGTCGGAGATTTTGCGGCTTCAATTTATATAATACAATACAACCGTGACTTTTATGTTTGTTTGCAGTGGTTGTTAACATAGCACACATAATCACTACGCTTACTCAAGACGGGTTGATAATTTCAGACTTACAGACAGTAAATAGCATCTTCAGACAGAAGATACTGGGATGAGCTGTACCTAAATAACCAGGAAAGCACTTAATTTTAATCTTGTGATGACTGGTTAAACTAAACAAACAAACAAAGCTCTTGGCCTGCATCTCTGATGGTAAGTGATCATCAGGCCGAAAGTGGAAGCGAGCTTCACCCGGAATCCTCAACCACAGAGGAACTGGCTATCTTACCTTTAACTGCCGCAACACAGCAATGCTGTTAACATTGTTGCTATGGCGACAGACTTAGTTAGATGGTGGTAGCTAGCCAGGCAGACTTAGAACAAGCCCTACCACCAACCAAAAGAACAGATATTTTTTTTCCCACTAGGAATCGAACCCCGGGATCCCTCTGGATCTGAGACAGACGGTTGAGGAGGCGGTTCTCCTTAAGCTGCGTCTTTATTTGCTATCGAAAGTTGGCTGGCAGCTTATGGCATTCGTGCCGCCATATGTAACAATTGTAATATTGCATACAAAAGTGTTTAATATATTAGATATAAGCTAGTCAGTTTAACAGGCTGAACAAAAAGATAAAACAAAACAAAAAGATAAAACAAGACTACTTAGTAACTTTGTATCATCGCTGTATCAGTATGTACGTGAGGCACGCGAAAGTCTAAAGTAAAGTTAGTATCGTTACTTAAACCACTATACCAAGTGAAGTTTTATTGACGACCATACTTATGTACTAGAAATAGAGTACCTACTAGAAAGGTGACTAAACTGCTTCCTCAGTTTTAAAATTTATTTGATACTGTTTTGAAAATATATTTTCAACAAATTCGACATTTATGACTTTAAGATCAATTCGAAAACTAACTTCGTGAACTGCATCATATTTTTGTCTACTTATATCGTATATTTATTTACAACATTGCTTCTAGTGGCTCTATCTATTATCTTGAACAGGATATGAAACATATTTGTCATAATTTATACGCCAAGATTATAAGCGTACCGAGTTCGTGACGTGACGTACATTATTTAATTTATTTACAAGCTGTTCGCGGAAGCAACAAGTGAATAAATATTTTGTAACAGTATTGAAGGTTAGGAGGATGGGCTAGCCTTTATTGTCTGGTAATAATAAATTAACTGCGATCACCAATCTATCTACTTAAAAAAACTAAAATTCTTTCATTTATTCACTGGCAGAACGCATAGCCTAAGCCGCTGTGTCTAGAAGCATGAAATTTTGCACAAAACTTGCTTTACAAAGATGAGCATTAAGGAAGGACCTTTGAAAATTCAAATAGGGGAAATAAGTTTAAATAGAAGTTGTGGCGATCCATCAGGTTAAGCTACGCTTGCCGGGGTTGGTCCGTTAATTGGTGGCATCTTTACATACCGAGACTTCTCCGTGCCTCGGATAGCACGATAAGCCGTTGGTCCCGGCTGTCATTCGTGGATCTTTGACAGTCGTTACGGCTCGTCAAAAGCCCGAAAGTCTGACAACCAGTCTTACCAAGGGGTATCGTATTACCTAGTTACTGGGTTGTGGAGGTCAGATAGGCAGTCGCTCCATGTAAAATATTGGTATACAGCTGCATTCGGTAAGACTGGAAGCAGACCCCAACATAGTTGGGAAAAGGCTAGGCAGATTGATTGAGTTTGAATGGAAGTTCGTCATTTTTGAAGTAAAAAATGTGGCAGTTGATACTTAGACTTCTGCTTATAAGTAAAAGTTAGTTATATCATCGTTTTTTTTTTAAATCATCTCCTAAAGCTCCGGAGAATTTGCCGATGGTAAATTCTACCGTGCATACTACTTATCAGTGATAATTTACTTCAGGGCCTTTCATTCTGGCGTAGTGAACATTTAGCAAAGTGGTTATTAAACAACTTTGGCCACTGGACCAATCATTGAAATTCTGAGCCAAAATAGATGCTTTTTTAAAGTCCATAATATGCTAACTTAGCGAATATTAGAGCCGGTATTCAGTTGAAACAAATGCTCCTCAATACGCTCATTCTGACCTTAAATTACATAGAATAGTGATTCCTTCGCAACACAGATAAGTACTATACAAAATCGATGTCCTTAGACGTCTAAGGTACGACCAGCGGACCGGTTCTTCAGTAAACATACAAAGGTATATTTTTGTCTAAAGCCCCCATGAATAAATCATGTTCACTTATGTAATAATATTTCCTACTTAATTGTCGGATTATTAGAACTTAGGTAAGATGCTGATAGTAATCATGGTTATTGTCAAATGTTCTGTTTACATTTTAGCTGTTCTATAAACTAAGCTGTATTTTAAAAGCAGAAATGCATAAATCGTTAAGGTTTTCTATTGTTAGACGATTGTTAATTTAAACATTTATTAAATGTAGTTATACTCCATTGAACTCTTAAAAATCGAAATCCAGGTCCGAATTCAAACGCCTGTATTCGGTTCCGTTAATACGCCAATCAGCATGCAAGCAGCATCATGGTATGCGATCAACACTTCGGCGGATCAAGGCTGATCAATCATTATAATATGTATTAGCCGCTTTAAATAAAACATTTTGCTGTAGAATAAGAAACTTTAACTTTATTTCTTACAGTTCAGTTTATATTACCACTGAAATAATCTTATGACCTTTTCAGTAGTTTTTGTCATTCAAAAATTTACTTAAAATGCATCACTTTAGAGTTGAAATTGGTGTAAGTTGCCTTTCTATTATTCATATTACAGGCATTACTTCGTCGTGATCGTAAAAGCGATGCATTTAGCTCGGACGTCGAGGGAGTTTGGCTTCATACATGCTAATTAATTGTTTTGCACCCGCTATCGTGTTTTAACACCTACGTTGCTTGTTTACTTAATTAATAGAATAATAAACACTTACTTATTAAAAAGTACCTTTAGGTAATTCGTTTCTTTTTCTGCTCAAAATACATTATTTATACCCATGAGAATATAATGGAAAGGTATCTATGAAACGTTAGTTCTAGGTTAACGAGTACTAAACAGAAGGTTTTAATCTTTATCGGATTCAAAGAATTGATCCTAAAAAGAGGTTTGGTGAAAATGGGTCTATCAAATTATGTAGAACGGGGGTCGAGACTCAGGAGACAAAAATAAAATATTATCCGGCCATGCTTATGAATGCCTAACTTTATATGTCTATCAATTACCAATGGAAACTTTGACAAACATTGTATTCCATAGTGTTATCTGTCGATCCATTCTGTAAACATCTCACCGTGAAGAGTGAGGTGAAGTGAGCATTAAGTGAGCTGTCCATAGTGTCAATCCCTAGCATTAGGTGCAATGACAGCTCACATCAAGCTCACTTCACCCAAGTTATCACGGTGAGACGTTTACAGAATAGCACGGCTGATAAGTATGCGATGTCTCGGAGAGCACGTCAAGCCGTTGGTTCCGGTTGACATTCGTAGATGTTTCACAGTCGGTACGGGTAGTCAGAAGCCCATAAGTCTGAAAACCATTTTCCATGGAGTATCGTCTTACCCAGTAACTGTTGTGGAGTTCCGATAGGCAGTCGCTTCATGCAAAATAATGGTATTCAGCTGGTGGTTAGACTGTAAGCTGACCCCAACATTGATCTGATGATTATGGCCATTATTTGTTATATTAATATTCACAATATCTTAATATTAAGTAAACAAACAAAGAAAAAACAAAATTGTTTTCTTGTACTACTAACCGTTCTTTTCAAGATTAATAATAATTGATTAGATAACAACACTAAAACGTTACTAAACTAATACGATTTATAAAACGTACCTTGATCGTGAAAGTCCCTGATTGGTCCAAATGGCCCCTTTAATATTTAAGTATGTTTATATTGAGATTGTTCTCAGATTTTAGAGATCAACAGCTTTTGTTCGTTATTGGATTTTCTGACGTTTAATATACAACCCGCAAAAATTTAGGTTTTGTTATCCGTCAGGCTAAATTTTTTAATAATCGACAGACCATCATCTTATTATACAACTCATACATCCGCAGTTTGCTAGAAACCAACAGTGTAATCTGGAATCCTCACGAAAAGAAATATACTTTGGTCATTGAAAGGATACAAAAGTCGTTTGTCCGCTACCTTTACTTTAAAATTTATGGCTATTACCCGTATATGTACCCAACACCATTCATACTGGGTATGGTGAATTACCAGAGCTTAGAAGTAAGGAGAAATATTGCAACCGTCAAATATTTCTTCCGTCTAGTCCGCGGTTCCCACTTCAATTCTTCTCTATTGCAATTCATATCCTTTAACGTTCCTTTACCCATTCGACATACACTTCGCCCACGACAGCGTCCCCTTTTTTCAATTCCTCATATCAGTTCCGTGACCCTTAAAACAAGTTCGTTGTATGTAGCCCTCACGCATATAAACAACATTTTACTATATGACGAGTTATTAGATGTTTTCGCTAGTACTGAGCTGAGATTCCTGTCCACTGCTGCACGTTACCTTGAGTCCATAGCTGCACCTAGTACCATCTCATTGCATTGATTAACCAAAGCTGCTCTAAATTGATATTTGTGTACTAATTTTAATTAAACACTATTAATAATTCCATCCTAATTCTATTTTATTTAATTTTGTATAGTTCTATTTTATTTGTTTAATACTATTAAATTTTGTATAATTTTATGGAATTTTTTATAATTACGGGTAAATCTAGTTTTGTATTGTTTTAATTTAATTTCATGACTGTCTCTTATTAGCCTATAACTTGTATGTTTGGTGTCTTACTACTGTTAGTGCAAGTTGGTGATTAATAAATAAAAAAAAAAAAATAAACAACGTGGAGACGACAATACAAAAATTTATGAAACTGCATATATCTAATGATGTTCTCAGTATATATACAAAAATTCAATCAAATATATCCAAGTTTAGTCAATAAAGCTAGTCAAAGATTGGCAAAACCCATGGTCAGCCCACCACTACTACCTATTTAGTTTGTTTGAAAAAAATAAATCATTTTTTTAATTTCAATGTTAGTATTTATATATATTTTCTTCTTCTTCGTTTCGCTCTCGACAGAGCGGTTATGGTCACAATGAACTGTGTCTAATCACAGGTGTAGTCGTTGCCCGCCTCACGATCTCCCTCCATCTGGTTCTGTTACATGACAGTCTGGCGCATTCATTGACAGGGCCTCCATCCGCGGATTTGTTTTGACCGGTCCACCTCATCGGTGACATCCCGCGTGGCCTATTTCCTTCCACTCTGCCCACCAGACGCTTTATGGAGTTATTATTCCGCCTGAAGACATGACCAAAAAACTTCAGTATTCGAGACTACAGACATATACGATAAAGAATATATACGATAGTGCTGATATACGCTGTTTGATGCCGAGTTCTTGGAGTATGGAGAATATATAGGTATAGTTTAATAGTTTCAAAATACACCTATGCATTAATATTACCAGTGTTTGCATTTATTGTCGTATTGTCATCCCCCATTGTATATTTTTTTGTGTGGACAGCATTCCATGCCCATGTTACGGTTATTGGTTGACATTAAGACTCTTGTTTCTTTACCAATAAGGAAGCAAAGACCTTATAGCTTTGGATAGTAGACCCTCACATATGGAAATATGTAGCTATCTATCACAGGTAAAAGCTTACGAATCTATTTATATGCCCAGTTTGGCAAAAAAAATGCTACCATTAGTAAGTTAAACGATTCGTTTTTAGGGTTCCGTAGTAAACAAGGAACCCTTATAGTTTCGCCATGTCCGTCTGTCTGTCTGTCTGTCCGCGGCTTAGCTCAGAGACGGTTGGTACTAGAAAGCTGTAATTTGGCATATGTATACATATTAATCACGCCGACAAAGTGGTAAAATAATACCTGGAATACCAATTCCAGGGTCATTATCTACTTTTTTAGCAATGCACATTCATACGTAAAGCTGCAATAGCTAGAATATTTATTTTATTTCCCTCATTTATCCGTATTCCATACTTGGACAATTGCACAGATTTCCACACTTCACCTACCTAGTTCACTCTGGAACATTCTAAATAGTTTTGAATTTAATGTCGTTAAAAGCATCTTTGGCATTCTTAATTGAAATAAAAAGTCCAACAGGCTAGACGGCTTAACTACTTTCGTAAACAGGGTGTTAATTTGTTTCATCTTCGTGTAAGACATTGATACTATAAAATCGAAACACTCCGTAAAATAAAACAAACCGCAAAGACGTTACTATAATAGTTCCTCAGATGGATTCCACTCGTTTCGACTAAAACCAATATAAGTCGAGTAGGCCGCTTGAAAATGTCTTTACACACTGACTTACAAACCCATTTTATTTACCTCGCTGTCTAGATCAAAGAGACAGAAGAGAGATTAATTCAGCCTATCCTTTATTGTCCCACTGCAGGGCAAAGGCCTCTTCTCATGCAGAGAAGGCACGACCATCCGTTCCGCCGTTGGTAGTTCAGCCTATGTTTGTACTATTTTTGACATAAGCCATTCCTAATTGGTACAAAGTTATTACTTGCTTGTTGTCTTTGAATTCAGGTCGACAAAAGTGTGTACCAACCTTCTTATCAAGATAATTGGCTATCCTGTTAGAAAAGTTTTCAATCCGCTAATGTTATGGACGGGAAATGGCGGCAGCCTTGCCCTTGATGCCTTAATATTCTGATATACTCTTAATCGATGTAGTTTGAAAACTCTGGATGGTACAGTGGAAATTTTTGAAACGAAGGTCCTAATCGCACGTTGTGGTATGATTCCGAACAACGCCGCACGTGGCATTGCTACCGGGTCACTCACTACTGTTGTGTGACGCGTAACTACTGTTATGTGATGCTTAACTACCGTTGTGTGACGCGTAACTACTGTTGTGTGTTGCGTAACTACTGTTGTGTGATGCGTAACTACTGTTGTGTGATGCGTAACTACTGTTGTGTGATGCGTCACAACTGTTGTGTGACGCGTTACTACTAGTCTGAGATTACATTCCGAGCACGGCAGCAATGTCGCGCAGCATTGCTCCCGTGCTCGGAATATTATCTCATATATACTTATAGAAAATATATGGGGACCAGTAGTGACGCGGTAGCAATGCCGCGGCAGCAATAACGTGTGGCGTTGTTCGGAATCATACCTTTATAGTCTGCAAACTTGGCGAGTTCAAATTCAAAAGTCATTTTTTCAAATTAGGCTGAGAATCAGCATTTTTCGAACGTCAAAATTACATATCACAGTCCCCGAAAACGCCCACCGTTCTCCACTTCCAAGTGCTTTTTTGTTTTAGTGCGATAGAGAGCCGGATGGAAAAAAGTGTAACAATTTGACCGTTACGACACTTGCTTTAGTATCCGTTTGTTTTTCATATAGTTACTCTGAAACGTTGTTAATTTATTTAATTGTGGCTGTTATTTAACACATAATATACAGGGCAAGGAACTTTGTTCTAACAGGATATCCCGGACACCTCTCGATTTAAAAAAAAACTTATTTCAAGGTACATAATATAGGTGCTTTGTCAATTAATTTTAATATGTTTAGAGAAGTCTGTTACGATTCTAAAACGAGATTTTCTCACTTGTCTTCAACATAACAACATTTTGTTAGTATCACGACGCAAAAAGCCAACTTTAATATATAATAAGCTGCCTCTGTGGTAAGTTTGTCGCCATAACAACAATGTTAACAGCATTGCTGTGTTGCGGCAGTTAAAGGTAAGATAGCCAGTTCCTCTGTGGTTGAAGATTCCGGGTGAAGCTCGCTTCCACCTTCGCCCTATCATTTACCATCAGGTAAGATGAGCTTCCCCGTTGTGGTTAATAAAAAAAACATAATGAAAGTGTAGAAATTGATTATACCTTGAAATAAAATTATCAAAGTATATGGTTAAAAAACGAAGCCAACCATGGTATTGATATGACATGTAAACAAAAATATCTAAACATTAATAGGCATCGTAATGTAAAATATGGAACCCCCAAAAACATATTTACCAACTATATTGGCATGTTCCCTAAATATAAACATAACTAATACAGTTAAACATCGTATAGTTATAACATTGTAACACTTATTTAACGTTAAAAGCTTGCTTTTATCGTTTTAACTTTTTATTCCTTTGATACAACCGTAATTGGATATTCTTGTTCGTAAAAATTTACAAAACCCCTTTGTTTCTCGTAGGTAAGTGATTTCGTTTTGTCAGCGGATAAGTAGTGAGTTAAAAGCACTTAGGAGTTATAGTATAACATCATCACGCTTGTTTTAATAGACGGGTAGGCAGGTATAGAGGTTTATTTATTGTTTGCTTATGGAAAACGATGTAGAACTACAATTTAGTAGTCTTTTTTATATTAAAATTGCTTGCTGCACACACACTGCCAACAACAACATTTAGCTGAAAAACTTCACGCAAACATTGAACATAGATTTACTTATTTGCTATACATAAATATGTCAACATCGGGCTCCTGCCTGGGTTGAGGGACCATATCGAGCAGTATGGGTACGCAGAGCCGCGAATAGGCACCACGAAGCACAGGCGCGAGACCGCCGCAGCCGCGAGCCGGTCCGAAGCAAACAGCGAGCAAGAGTAGTCGCGTCATCGATCTTATTAGTTGTATAGCTCTTTGTGAAAGTGTTCTGCCTTTAAAAGTACGCAGGCGAATTTGCTAGGAGAAGAGCAGGAATAAAACATACTTTGACCTACCCCCATGGGCAAATGCGTAAGTTGTATGTTAATTAAACCTTATGTTTGAACCACTCTTGCAGGTTTCTTGAGGTCAACAAACGTTGCTGCAGTTCTTATCTCATTAGGGTTCCGTAGTCAACAAGGAATCCTTATAGTTTCACCATGTCCGTCTGTCTGTTCGCGGCTTAGCTCAGTGACTGTTAGTACTAGAAAGCTGTCATTTGTATACCCATACATATTAATCACGCCAACGAAGTGGTAAAATAAAATAAAATAAAGAAAAACATTTTTTTTCGTTTATTTCCCCGACACGTAAACTGTATTTTTTCTCTCGTCGATGCCATGGTGTGGGGTGTCGCTGAAAAGGTCACTTAAAAATATTATGAGTATTGTGAAATTATTGGATTCAGGGATCCGTTTGCGAAATATTAAGCTTTAAAATGCAAATTTTTATTAGAGTCCAGTGTCCCCCCCCCTGCCAGCTAAATGGTTGGTTCTGGTTATGTGGAAAAATTCACAGCAGTAATATAAATAACGAAATTAAAAGGAAAACTATCACAGCTAAGTAGGCCTACAATTTAAATTACATTTGTAGTTGAAAAAACATGTTCTCCCATATATTCCGTATGGGAGAACTTGTTAAGTTTGTTCTTGGGATAAATTCATCCCATCTACGGAACCCTTTTTTTATTTAATTCCCTAATCCGTTTGGTAACTAACTAGATATAACAGAGAGTAATATCTTGCTCTAAATCCCAGGAGAGTTAGCAGCAGTAACAATAAGAGCTTGCCCTCTGACGTGACCTTTTACTCCTCCAGCAAAACTTTCCATCTCCGTAGAAATGTGATTGAAAAACAAATTGATCATTTTCGTGATTACAGCTGGTCTTATTAGTTCTAAAAGTGTCTGAGTTTATTTGAGGTTCTCTTTTAAGTTAACTACGTATACTATGATTTAAGTAAGGGTAGGAAATAACTAACACCTGGAATCCCAGAAAGGATACTTAGAGGTCAGTATACTTGTTCTTGTGTACCACCATTTTGTCAATTTAAGACGATGTACCTTCTGCGAATACAGTTACATTACTGTGTTTGGAATAAAAAAAAACAAAGGATCATAATAAATACAAATTGGTCTTTTGGACTGCATCGTTGGTCTAGTGCAGTGGTCGGCAAACTCGCAGGCAATAGAGCCAAAATAACAATACGACAACGCCTAAGATTTCTTATGAGACCCAATCCTGTCTGCTCAATACATTTTTCTTAATCCTTAAAACTCCTCTTTGACCTTCTCTTTGACTCCACAACGCTTCCTAAAATTAACTTATAATATGATGAAGGCATCTTACTTATTAACAAGTTAACCTTGGAAAACTTTGAAAGGTACAGTAAATGATTAATTTTCGATGTCCTGTTAATTTTTGGTGAAAATCTTTGAAATATAGTTTTTTTTTTTTTTAACTAGATAATTATCTTGTTTAATCATCGAAACCCCGATCGCCGAATTTATCTACGCTCACACTTATCGACATTTGTCCAGAGCCACATTCTATAGGCCAAAGAGCCTTATGCGGCTCGTGAGCCGCGGTTTGCCGACCACTGATCTAGTGGTCACAAGTGCTACTGCTGAGCTTGAGGTCCGAATCCCGGGTTCGGCAAAATTTTATTGGGCTTTCCATCTGGAATGTCTCAGTAGCAGCCAGGAGTCTGGATTTGTGCCCGATTGATAGCAATAGCCTCGCCCCCTATTACATGGGACTTAAACATAACTGGCGCAGTGTGGGTGTACAATAGGAACACCTCTGCTTAATCATTCGGGGAACTACAAGCGTGATGTTATGGTATGGTCTTTTGGGCTAAATGTAAACTGCCTTAATATATTTTCATAGCAACCTAGCCTATTAATAACTAGTCGAGGTCGGTAATGCTTGTTACCAGAATTAGGTATCATAGTCCTATAATAAAAGCTTAATTTAATATAAATTCTGGCGGTTATTCATACAATCTCTTGGGGACGTAAGCAAAATATTTGAGAATTAACATAGTGTATGACGCATAAGGGATTACTGTACCAAAGTTTAATTTAGTTGCCATACGAGAAGGTACTTTATATTATGAAACCTTGGGTATGTGATACGCTGATATAAATTTTGTAAGATTTAGATCACGTTTCTGGTACCTTATTTGTTATAACTGGTTTAAAAAGCTTTAATTAAAGTATGCTCTATAGAATTTATAACTCTTCCTGGTACAGTGAATCATGGATATAACCATTGGGAAGTCTTATTAATATCTACTTAATTAATCGGTGTCCACTTTAAAATTAAGCTTTCGTAATAATGACATAGCTTTTGTCTGTGTAGTTGTTTTAGTAGGTAAGTTCCATCTGTCTTTGACCGCACGTGTTTTCAACATCAAGAAACCCAGCACTTTTATAAAATCTCAATGAAAAAAAATGCAGCAGCCAAGTTGAATTAGGTAATTTTTTGTAAAGTTAGAGTACAGTGAAACCGGTCTCTAGCTTTTAACTGTAACTTATCAAAAGTTGCTACAAATCGAAACAAAGGCACATTTTATTGTGCAGCTAATTGCGAGTGCAAGAAATCCTGGCACGGTTAAGGAATACGTGGATTTAGGTCTGCCATAACTTTGCTGTTATAACTTTGAACTTGAAGTTTATTATTTAAGTGCAGTAAGGAGACCGTAGGTCAAGGTACGATTGTGCGCATTAAACAAAGCGGAACCTGACTTGATTACTGTACCTACTTGAAAAATGTTCTCTGAAAAATGCAGCTGGTAGCTTAGGCTTTTGTCTAGCCTTAAAATTCAGGGGGATAAAATATCAATCATCTTATTGCAGTGCAAAAACCTCTTCTCACTCAAAGACGCAAGAGTTTTTATAGCCTGCTCGCTTACCTACAAGCAGAATGCTGATGTCAATTCGCTCGGATTTCCTCTTGACGTATCTACCCCATGTTATCGTAGAAATACTTAGATTACTATGCAGAAAATGTCAATAATTTTAAGGTTTTGTAAGAAAACATCGTGAGGAAACCGGCGTGTCCTAGAACCAAAACCACATGTGAATATCCACCAATCCGTGCTGGGCTTGCGTGGTACATTACAGCCCATTTTATCATAGAGAGGAGGCCTGTGTCCCAGCAGTGGGAACGTTGTAAACTGATTATGCATACCCATGTGATAGGTTTTTATAATGACAATAAGACAATTTATAATATGTTTTATATAAGAGTGAAGTGAGATCACTAATTCATTCATTAAACTATCACCCAGTCGATCCATTCTGTAAACATCTCACCGTGAAGAGTGAGGTGAAGTGAACATGAAGTTAGCTGTCCATAGTGTCAATCCCTAGCTTTAGGTGCAATGACAGCTCACATCAAGCTCACTTCACCTAAGTTATCACGGTGAGATATTTGCAGAGTTGCACAGACAAGCATTAAAGCCCCATTACATAATGGATCATTAACGCTAATGATTTCATTAATTTCATCAAAGAACCATTAAAATAGAGTCTAATGTTGCTTTCTGCAACAAGTTAATGGAAGATTAGTATTTAATGACAGCTTTAAAAGTTAAAGTTCGTTTCTGGAACTGGCTGTATATGTCATCATTAAATCAGGAAGCTTCCTTTCTGTCATCGTGATATTATCATTTTATGGTTTTTATGGGATGTTAATCCCTTTATGCATTATCCATCCACGCTGTCCGTTCGTGACCAATGCGTGACGCAAAACGATAGGTGTCGCGATATTGAACGCAAACCACCGTGAAATATTCGTGTTACAGGACGCATTTTCAGTTTTTTTCACCTGAAGTTGTATAATTGTCGTATTTAGGTAATTAGATAAGGTTTTAGTTATGTACCTATAAGTGCAACATAGTTCTTTTCGTGACGACGGTACTTTAATCCAACTATTCATGTTGTTTGAGCCCAGTAGGTGGCCAACACCAACAGCGAATTTGGTGCTTATGTTTTGACCGTATCTCCCTCGAGGGGGTGTCCTAAGTGCTCGTTCACTAACTCCTTTTATGCCCTGAAGAATGCCAGTGACGCCGCAACTTAGTTAATTTAACATAAGACATTTAAATTCTCTTTCACGAATTGTTGCGTCCGTTCAAATCTCCGCTCCGAAAATGTATATTGTGATGAGTCCTATGTACCTACGATAGTTCGAAGCATGATCAGTCATGGTCTTCGGTCACTGTTCTCCTTGATTGATTGATAATGCAACTTATACCTATACCTAGCAAGAGTGTATCTTTTTTTTATCAAAATAATCTTTTTATCACCGATGAACTCTGCCTTAATTCCCAATTTTTATTTCTTTCCAGGAATGGGTGTGGACCCTGACCGGCCACAACCGACACAATCGTGAGAAGGTGGACCCTGGAGGTGAGCTGCAGATCATGCTGCCTGCTCAGCCTGATAAGGCGACGTCCGGAGAAGTCTGCTTGCTAGCCGAGAGCCCCTTCAGGATCCTGAGGGTGAGTCCATTGTTGTTTTAACAAAGGCTAGGTTGCAGACACGGGGACGTGTCTTTAGCATTTTCTTAAATTACTTGTGTGGAAGTTTGTCGAAGGGTAAAGTCGGAATTTTACACAAGAACATTTTACACAACAACAGTTGAAATATCAACGTATTACGTACCTACTCTTTAATAATTTTAGCGACAGTAAAATTGAACTTTAATTACACAAATTCTTTATGAAACGTAATAAACAATTTGAAAATTGCCTTTGCGAAACTCCCTTTACAGTAATAAATTTATTAAGCACGAAACCGCAAGTTTTTAATATTAAAAATTCTTTCGTAAACGTTTACCAATGAATTTGTGAGATTATGTTGCGGGCTAACAAACTTCCCGTCAACTTGGAAACATCTGTTAGGAATCCCGTTATTTGAAGCTTCACTGGATCTTGGTTAAAGTAATCAGCAATCTTCAAGGAGTTTTCTGATCTCTCAATACTGCAATTTCCCAGGTGCACCACCTGTGAAATTGCACTTGTATGTTATAAAGCTAATTGATGGTAGTGTATAGTGATTTTTTTTAATAGGAACTAGATTCGTTATTGATACATTGTCGGATTCTGAATAGCATAAATTGTTGTTTAACCTAATCTAGCAAAGTAGGTGCAGCTACATTATCGTCCATTTTTAAACATTGACACAGCAGAAGAACCATTAAATATTGTTTTGGCTACCTCATTGACCGACTCAGTGAATGGCGTAAATGAAGCATTTAAATACTACGGCTAGACAAAAGCTAAGCTTTTCAAATAGATAACAAACGAACAGTAATCACCACGTTTGAAAAGTAGACTAATGATCGCAACTATTTTATAATCAGAGACACTAGGGCTAATTCTTTACCCAGGATAACACGACAGGACCACGTGTAACTACGTCACCACATACTACGCGCCAGTACACCCACATACCTATAGACATTATAATAAAAAGAGCTTGACTCATTAAAGGACTGACGCCCTTAATACAGACTAATGGAGTGCTATAGCACTTTAGATACCATTATCTTTGTCATTCTACTAAAATCCACTCGTCCGAGATTGCACCATGATCGATAATTCGCGATAATAATAATATTTTTGAAAAAATTGCGTATCGGGAATTAATATGGGGTCACTGCTCTTTTAAACGGTCAGCTGAAACATATTGGATGAGATTTGATGGCCTCTTTGAACTAGGTGTGTACTGAACTAAACAAGCTTGAATAAAGTGACCTCATCAAAATGGCTAGCGTTAAGCAAAGCAGGTAATAGGTGCAAATTAAAAGGGTATTTTATGCAGATATTCTGCTTTTTAAATTGATGTTGCATTTTACCTATACCTATATAGTTAATTTTAGTTTAGCCAGAAGCCATCGTTTGGCTTAATATTGTTTGAGAAAAAATTCAAAATCAAAAGTCATTTTCAAACTAGGCTGAGAATCAGCACTTTTCGAACGTCAAAATTACATAAGACAGTCCCCCAAAACGCCCACCCTTCACCACTTCCTAGTGTGTTAGCTGGGAAGAAGAAGTGGCGCAACAAACTCCCCAGCAGCACAGCTGTCTGTTCAGTTAGTAAGAAAAAAGAAATTATTCTATATAATGGTATTCAACATAATTAACATAATTTAAATTATTATCCATATGTTAGCTAGCACACGCCAATATACCAAACAAAATCATCGAAAACTATACTCGTGGAGAAATAAAAACTAAACGTAAACAGAACTTAATAAAAGCCTCCAGGATAAAGGGCGTGCCCGCTTACATAAAGCTGTAACTGGAAGTTATCAATGATAAACTAGGACCATCGAGGTAAAATAAATAAACAGTTAATTACTAATAACAATAAATAATATGATCAATTGTCGAGGTCACTAGTTAACCACATATTGCAATACAACTCATTAAAAAAAACATTGTAATGAGTAGGTCAACAATAAATTAAAATTAAATTAAAATAACTTGACTTAACAAGTCAAGTTATAAAGTTACGGCAACGGTGATTTCCTTTTATATTTAAGTATTTTTAAGATTCCTATGATTTTACGACGAATTCTGAATGCACATTGCATTCCATATTTGACGCATGGAGATAATATTTATTGATTTTATTATTATTTTTATCACTTTAATTATAAGTAAATAGGCAAACTATGTAGGTAAGTGCTGAGCACACCTTTAAGTGACAAGTTCGCTGTAGTTCATAAATTATATGATATGCTCTCTGTAGATGTTTTGCCGTTGGAGTGCAATAATAAATAAATAAATAACCTCGAAGACTCCTTTCGTTGACAGTCGACATAGGTATGTCGACTGTCAAACGACGACACAAGGAGTCTAGGGGTAGGTATGGCATCCATATCTATCAGACGAGAGATGGTAGAGCTTGAAGCTCACAACTTAGGAACCGTTTTGTTTAGTAAAGTTCCAAAAATATCTATCCACCGAAGCACATTCTAGAAAGTGGAATATCAATCAATCAATCAACTCAGCCTATCCCAGTCCACAGTTGGACATAGGCCTTATTCCCAGGCTACGCAACAACACTCTGTCCTCCGCCTTCCGCATCCAGTTTGCCCCAGCCACCTTTTTAAGGTCATCAGTCCATCTTGCTGGTGGGCGTCCCACACTACGCTTGCCGATACACGCGGTCTTCACTCTAGGACTCGTCTGCTCCACCAGACCTTGAACAAACATGACCAGCCCACTGCCACTTCAACTTTCTTACTCTGCAAGCTATGTCGAGAATATACAACGTGTAAATGCATCTTACAAAATTTCAACATAGTTTTCAAAGTCACAAAAATAGTTTTGGTTGCAAGTAGGGATGCCATAAGCTATTCGAACGAAGTGGTGTTCATTTGTTGGAAAACTGGACCATGACGGGTCTAGGCCAAGGCTCTTGGCCAGGCCAAAGAAGAACCATGGAAAAGGCACTTATGAAGAATTTTGCATCGCTTCGAATGTAGTTTTTCTTAACTTTAAAATCTTAGATAAAAATTATCGACCTTAAGTTTGTCTATAGACACCCAAATGCTTACCCATCTCTACGAATCAGTCAGTAAACACTATAGTTCATAGTAAACCAGGAAAAGTCCTCGACTCGGGGAAGTTAACATCCCCTGACCTCGGACACGACTCGATCTAATGTAAATGATCCATAAGCTTGCCTAAATCGTAGGCGGCCTTCCGCAGAATACAAATGTGATATTACACAAACCTAATATTGTTTAACTTTCCCTTAGAGATCAAATACGCCTCCTAGATGAAAACATTGTCTATGGGGCCATAAAAAAGGTATGACAATAACCAAAGGATGCTCCCACATGCCATCGATATAACCCCTTGCTGCAAGGACAAAACTTGATTAAATATTGAACCAATGATAACAATGTTTCTTAAAGAAATTAGAGTGTAGGTGGGCCAAGGTGAAATCACTATCATCATCATTTCAGCCGAAAGACGTCCACTGCTGGACATAGGCTTGCCCCAAATGGGGGAGTTTGCCATAATCGCCACGCTTGGCACGGGTTGGCTATCACAGTATGGTATTAAAATGCATAATGTATTTATTTATATAAACTATTCACACTCAAAAAAGTACAAAGGCGGACTTAATGCCTTAAGCATTCTCTACCAGTCAACCAAGGGTGGTGAAGAGATTAGATGGCAGATGCTCTATTTGAGAGGAACAAAGAAAAAAAATTAAAAAATATATTCTAATTCATTATAACTAAAATACATTTCTCATCAGAAAAATCGAAACACCTTGCAAGTTTATGTTTTGTAAGGATTATCAGAAAAATGTGCATATTTAGGAATATAAATGTCAAATGTCGTTTAATAGTGAATAATATGAGGTTCTCAAATCCTAATGTTAATGTTCTAAATTCAAATAAAATTTTCATAGGTTTCGTATTTTGTTTAACAAGTAATTTTTACCCTGTATGGAGTATGAAGGAAATTGATAAAACAACACACGTAAATGAAAAAAAAAAGCTAAGAAACGTGTATTTAATAACTTGTATTCCCCCCCCGAGCTCTTATTACTGCTTCCATACGGTTCTTCATCGATCGGATGAGAGTAACGATCAAATGTTGTGGCATTCCATTCCATTTCTCTTGGATTGCATTTTGCAGGTGGCTAAGTATTTCTAGGGCAGGATCTCTTGCACGAATTTGTCTCTTTAATTCATGCCATAGATGTTCAATCGGCTTCATGTCCGGGCTTCTTGCTGGCCATTCCATAACGGAGATACCGACTTCGGTAACATAATCTCATACGATGCTCGCAGTGTGAGCCCTAGCATTGTCGTGCATGCATATGAAACCGTTGCCAATAAAATGTGCATATGGCATCACGTGAGGCTCAAGACACTGTTTGATGTACCGATGACTGTTTAGTGCAGGTAGACGTGCCCTGACACAAAAACAAGCTCTGTCTTACCGTCGGCGCTGATTCCTCCCCAAACCGTCCACGAACCGCAACCATAGCTTCTTTCTTTCTTTCTTTACCTTTTCTTCAATGCAGCATTGTGCAAAGCGTTCTCCATCTCTTCTGTGGACCTTGTTCCTTCCGTTGTTACCATACAGCATAATTTTACACTCATCAGAAAAGAGGACTTTGTTCCGCTGAAGGTACGACCAATTTAAGTGCTCACGTGCAAAGTTAAGGCGCGCTCTTCGATGGTCTGCAGTTAATTTCGGCCCATTTGCTGGCTTGTGTGGTACCAGTCCACGATCCTTGAACCTTCTTCTAATTGTAGAGTCACTTACAGCCACCCTACGTACAACATGAAGCTGCTGCTGCTGTTGAAAAGCATTATGGCGTCGATTTCGTAAAGAATTTGTTACAATAAATCGATCATCCCGCTCAGAAGTGACCCGATTCCTGCTAGATCCTGAACGGCGCGTGAACAAACCAGTCTCCCGATAGCGTTTGTAGACTCTATGAACAGACGACAGGCTTAGATGCAATCTTTCAGCCACAACACGCTGACTAAGTTCAGAATCCAGCAATGCCATCACTTAGGCGGCTTCTGCGGGCGAATTATCCATATGTTTTAGAAAAAAAACTTTTTCAGACGTCCCAAATTCACAGTACAAACACAGTATACAGAACAAAAAGTTTTAAGATAAGCGCAAATTTTTAGTTTTCAAATGTGAAATGTACTCCAACTCTAAACACACATTTGTCTCAAAACAGTGAATCATTTCATTTATAGGATAAACAAATGAAATTCTAATTTTGAATTTTGAATTTTCGCTTATCACTGTAATGGCCAAACTGCCAGTTATACAATCATGTGATTTTTTTCATGAAATGGAAACTCTTTTGTGTTAAATTAGGACAGAAACCATAAAATCAGAAGTGTTTCGATTTTTCTGATGAGAAGTGTAGATACAACAATACATAAATAGGTTACAAACTACATACCCATACATAACGCTGCTGCCCATTCTCTAGTAAGTCCCATAGTCTCCTTTTACGACAACCACGGGAAGAAATGGGAATCACAGTCCATAAAAGCTTAGGGACTCGAAACCATCCAGGAAGCAATATTATGAAACCAGCACTGGAGTACCTACCCAGGATTGACCTACTTATTTTCATCGTGGATTCAAAAGTTCTAAAATAGCTGAACCAAGAAACACCTCCATAAGCAACAACGAAGTGAGTTATCCATTTTCCAATTAGCCTTTGTACTTTCCCTACACATACGCCAGAACACAAAAAAGCTATCACCTAATGTAGCCATTTCAGCAGTATAAAGTCATAAGCCATGTACACTAATAAGTAAGAGTGTCCGGTTTCACTCTTTGTTACTCAAGTTGTTATAAGGGAGCGGATACAGTAGGAACGTGTAGCGGGTTTGTTTTTTATCTATCTACTGCGTGGAAGCTTTTGGCCTGCATCTCACCTAATGGTAAGATCAGGCCGAAGGTGGAAGCGAGCTTCACCCGGAATCCTCAACCACAGAGGAACTGGTTATCTTACCTCCATCTGCTGAAATAAAACAATGCTGATAACATTGTTGTTATGGCGACAGACTTAGATAACCCTAGGCTTACATTTAAAAATTTACATTTATTTCAGTGCACTTTTACATCATTGGAACAACATAAAAAACCGGCCAAATGCGTGTCCCAAGAACAAACTTAACTTTGTAATTAAAAAAATGTTCTCCTCTTTATCGATATACGATCAATTCTCCAACTGCAAATGTAAGTTTGTAACCGCAAAATAAATATTTTTTATATGATAAAACTACAAATTAACAATTTTCGGACTTATTACTTTACTTGTGCTGTAAGAACTTGCTTCTTGCCGACATCATTCAAGGTCAACGGGAAGTAACCGGTTTGATTAATTTGTGAGCATCAAAATGTGTCGCAAAAATGCCCGTATTTTTTTATTGCATTGACTTAGACGCTTCATTTTTAGGCCTCCAAGGCCTCGCAAAACATGTTTAGGGGTTTGCCCTATGTGTACTTCCAACTTTCTTCGTCTTTCTTAGTCGTTTATTTATTTATTTATTTATTTAGGATCTCCAACAAAAGATGTACACAATACATGACACATAATTAAAGGGCAACATTAGATATTGAGTATGTGTACTCCTTCACTTATAGGAAACCACAGCATGCACAATAAAGTTAAAAACTAAGCTAACAAAGTTAAAACATGAAAACAACTAAAATGAATTTATAAACAACATTAAAAAATTAAGAAAATAGGTATAACATTTAAATATACTTAAATTAAATCTAATAAACATTTGTTATATTTGGACAGAGACTCCAAAAGAGAGAGAGGTCGTTAGTAAATTCATCTGTAAAATATGTAATCATACTATGCTTTTCAGGATTAGTCTGTTACAGCGTTTTTTCTCTTGGAAATTTACTGGAAATATGATTTTTTGGGAAGTTGCCTGCTGCGTAAGTCACGGGTCGAGAAAAGTATTTGTGTAGTCGACCCGGGTCTGATATTGATGCAGGTTGTAGTTGCACCGGCCATAATTCTGGCTAGAATAAGGCCATTCTCACACGCGGTGACCTACATAAAACCATATTAATTTCTTTGGTGGTTGTCACACGACGCAACTTGTCGAAAACCAGTTATCAACGCCGACGCCACCAATCACACGCGTCTGGCAGTGCAGGTCGCTCGCTGGTTTAATTGGCGCGTTATCGTGTGTCATGTCGTCGGAGCATAACAATAATATTACATTTACCCAGGAGGTTTAGAAGTACCCTTGCCTCTACGATTATCGGCTTATGTAGTATTGAAGGAAGGATGTCACAGAAAAGGATTGGAATAATAATGTGGGTATAGTATTTAATTTGACAGGTATGTTCACGTTGTGCCTACTTTATAAAATGAAGGGTTAATAAAACATAATAAAATTGAAATTGACTAAAATGACTAAAATTGATACAACTTGAGTTGCGCCATGTGAGAGTACCAGTTGCATCGCAGTTAGCAACGCCCGTTTAGGTTGAGTTGCCGTCACCCCGTGTGAGAATAGGCTAAAGCTTTTTTGTCGTGTGCTACGAAAAAGTGTGTGTCTTGTCGGTTTATTATAAAATTGTGGATTTACAATAAATTTTGTGGTTTTATTAAATGAGTGTAATCTGAGACATCAGCAATACAAGGTAAAAACATATATTTTGCACCACACACCAACCCGCTACCGCTACGCCAACATAACCAAGTCCTCCCTTGATAAAGTTCCACGGGTAGATAATCTCTAAACTCGTTAACCTGTTAATGGGCTATCGTTGTATCTCGATTATGTAAGATAACATCGTTCCGTGTCATCCCAATCGCCATTGTTAACCCGTGTGTGGATGGACATGGCCGGATGGTGCGTAAGTGTGAGAAATGTGGCTCTTCAGACGCGCTAATACTGTTCCCAACATACCCGTGACACCGACTAAGCTGTATGCGGTGAGTGGCACTTATTTAAAGGGTGGTGGAAACGTGAAAGAGCTTTTATCTTTCTCTTGCATCTAAATTGCTGGCTGCGTTACCTACAAACAATAGTATTTGTCAAGAAAAATAAAATGGCAAGAGCATAAGGGCGATTGAAACGAATATTTTTTATGAGAAATTACTTTATGATCGAATAAAGAAAATACTTTACTTTATGAATTAGTCCAACAATTTTATAGTGAACTAGCTTCTCCCCGCGACTTCGTCCGCGAGAAATTTCTTGTTCCTTCTCATCGCCCGCTTGCGCTGTAACTTTGTTTTCGCTTAACGTTATTTGTAAACTTTTGACTTTTGCTCGGCTCCTAAGGGTCATAGCATGATGATAATCAACCTTGATTATGAAACTAATTAGTTGGATAATAGCATCATCTTTCGATTATACCCGTGTTTTCATTGACTAATTTGAACACAAAACGGTTATTGTGACTTAACTATAATAGTTAGACATATAGCCTCGCGGTTTTTTTGTGGGTAATGAGGGAGTATTATAAACATGTAGTACATAACTTTATGTATCATCAATAGTTTTCGCAGCGCACGCCAAATAATGACTTTTACAATTAGGCAAATTTTGCTACCTTGGGTAAAAGGCTATAATGTACATAGCCTTTTTCGCCGGGATCTCTAAATAAAATACGTCCATGATACTCACTGATAATGTAGCTTTCTATAGGTTTAAGAATTTTTTAAATCGGTTAAGTATTTTTTGAGTTTATCCATTACAAACAAACAAACAAATAATCAATTCCTTTCTTTTTATAATATTAGTTTAGCTGTAATTTCTCTGAAGTTATATTAAGTGTAAAGTTTTCGATTTTTCTTGCGTTTCAGTTCCTATTTCTGTGAGCAAATTCATTTTGTTTTTATTTACTTTTGCACAGATTTTTATCTACTGAAAAAGCTTTACAGGTTGCTCTACATTCACAAATGCGTAAAATAGGTAAGTATACCTACTTATTATGCAGTTGTGAATGTATAATAAAGCTAAAGCTTACTAGCTTTAGCTTTTTTATGGGTCATGTTCAGGTTGACATCTTGCCTTCATAACTATGATAGCTGGAAAAGCTGGAATGTTGGTACCTATGTTCTAGTTTTCGATACAATTTTGAAAACAATTACACCATGTTGTAAGTACTTCAAACCAGAAAAAGCATCTTATTACAAAGATTTAAATAACCAAACCTAGCTTTTACAAATATTTTAACCACCTCCGGCCTCTTGGTCCGTAGGTGTGTCCGTGGCATCACAGTAGGCCCTATCAGAATACCAGCGCTGCGGTATTTATTAATTTTTTAAATATCGCCGCATTATGCTGAGATAGGAGCCTTTTTGGCCTCGCACAGGTTATTATTCTGTTTTTAAATTCTCTGTTTTTGTTTTTTATTTTATAATTTAATTTTTACTTACTGTTTGTATTTCCTGTGCGTGTCCCAAATAAAATATTTTTCTTTCTTTCTTTCTTTCTCTGTGGTCTAGTGGTTAGCCCACCTTTCTCAAACCCAGACGTCCCGGGTTCTAATCCCTGTGGAGGCAAAATTGTCTGCTCGGTTTAATTGGTGGTAAGACGTGTTCAAAGTCAGCCCGTTTAGCTACCATCAATTTATCCAAGTATGTCGCCATAACAACAATGTTAACAGCATTGTTGTGTTTCGGCAGTTAGAGGTAAGATAACCAGTTACTCTGTGGTTGAGGATTCCGGGTGAAGTTCGCTTCCGCCTTCGGCCTGATCACCACTTACCATTCACCACTGATCACCACTTACATCCAGTTACCTCCAGGTGAGATGCATGCAGGTCAAAACCTTCCACGTTGAGGAAAAAAAATTAAGTATATATCTTTTTATTTTGTATGAACCTTACTTAAACACAAGCATGGTCACATATTTAATCCTGTCAGTATATTTGTCAGTCACCTAAAATGCATAAGTCACCTAAAATAGACAAGGTCCTGGAAATTAGTAAACATGATTTCATAAGAATTGATTGGCGGATACTAATTTCTTCGACGCATAAGAATTTAAAATGGCGTCAGATAATTCAATAATACGTAATATCGTTACTTGTTTGCGAAAAATACTATTAAAAAGATCTGCTTATATCGGTTACCCGTCTGTTTAAAGTCGATGTAGGTACCCGGTTTTGCTACCTAGAACTTGTTATCTATCTTTCAAAGCCCTTATTTAAAACCTATTCAGACTTAAGCATGAAGGCTCCACAGGCAGGCGTGATGCGACAGTGTGACGCGATTCTGACAGAATAATTTGCATGAAATTATAGAAATTGAATCATAGAAATTATTCAACTAGAATTCAAAAACACACGGACTTTGGTCGTATTATTTTCGATACAATGACGTTTTTTTCGATATAACACAGTACTGCCATGGAAAGCGGATGTAATTAATTTATCTCAACATTTTATTCATCTTTCGATGTGTCTCTTGAATCCATTTAGTGGTTTCTATTTTTTGACTTCGTGTATTGTCAGACTAAGCGGTTCCTTTTATATATTGAACTAAAAGGATCCGGTGATATATTCCTAGGGTATTATCGCTTACGTAGCTGAACATAGTTTATGCATATCTAAAAAAGCGTCATCAAAAATAGTTTTTTGTTACGACAAAAAATTGAAAAACTTGTACACGACGTGGGTTTCACCATCAGCATAAACCAGGACAGTGGAGAGAGACCTCTCTCTGTCTAATTGCCCGCTATTAAAAATCTAGAACCTTGACCACTCTCCAGCTGCCGCCAGCTACTCCGCGAAGATCATCTCTCTACAAAGAAAAAGCCCTCCTTCCTTACGCTACAATTAATTCTATTTTAGCCATACAAAACTGGGTGGGAAAAGATCAAAATTGTACGTACGGGTGATCTGTAATTAATAACATTCGATGCATGCGATAAACATCAATCGTTTGCTGCTGTCTCCCCATACATTTTGAGAAGCCTTTTTTTATGACTTCCATTGGATAAAAACATAAAGCTATTTCACTAAAATTCACTAAGTGGGATCATAACGTGAACTTCCGAAGTTTAAAAGTCGGTTCAAACGAAAGAAAAAGATCTGCGTTCCCAGTTGTAGGCAGTAAAAACGAATGTTGTGTTCAACTTTATATTGGACTAGTTAAGTCACATAAGGGCGTTTTCGACATGGGATCATTTTCGGTTCAATTTCTTAGCAAAAAGTAAACATTTGGTATAGTTGTTTTAGAACGCAATGGCTTGGAATGCAACGATGGGAAGAGATCAGACCGAATGGCCATAATGCAATGGAAGGTAAGTAGGCCTTTGGTGTGGGATGCAAAGTGTGTCGACACCGTTGCGCCATCCCATCTTCCTAGCACGGCGGGCTATGCTGGGGCTGCTGCTGCAGGTGCGGAAAACCTCAAACGATGCAAATACTCAAATCTTATTGGGACTCATATGTTTGAGCCGTTTGGGGTTTGAAACACTAGGGCCATGGGGTCCGAGTGCCCAACTAGTTTTTCAAGACATTGCCAAGCGGTTGGTCGACTCTTCACGTGACCAGAGGGCTGGTCAATTTTTTGGCCAAAGAAGCCAAAACAACGTGATACAACGTGGCAATGCTGCCAGCTTTTTGGGCACCTTTCCTGTTGACAACGATGCGGAAGAATTTTTCAATGCCCTATGATTATTACCCCCTTTTTGATACACTTGTACATATTATTATTATTTCAAGTTTTTTAATTATGTAAATACATATATTTGTACCTTAGTACCAGCTAGTGTATTTTAGGTTTAAAGATATTTATTCTCAAAAAAAACACAATGTAACTTACATGAGAAAAATGCTTAAAATAAATTATAAATATAAAGTTCGTCACAGACGTCACGGTAGCAAGTATTTTATACCCATCCAATGCATTCAGCTTTTAGGAAGGGTATTATTTTATACATTAAACTGCATTACATAGAATTAAAACTAAACACAGTAAGTAAGTTAAAATATAAAGTCGTGTTTCAATTTATTTTTATTCAGGTACAATTCATATTGTGTTTGAAATCACACATAAAAAATAAAAACACATTCATAATACAATAAATTTAGAAAAAAAACTTTAACATTACATTTATTTGTTTGTTCGTTACACTTTCACGCTACAATGGCGAACAGATTTATATGAAATTCGGCACATGGGTAGGCCAAGACCTGGCTAAGGACATAAGATGCTTTTTAACCCGATATTCCGACTGGAGACTTATGCAGATGTAACCGCTGGGCGCAGCTAGTCAAATCATATTATTATTGCTGTAGGTACTAGCTTCAATGTAAAAACGCCTTAAAGCTCGTACAGACCAGCGCTACGCGACGCCGCGTCGCGACGTGAACAATACAATTTCTAAGAAAACTTGACGGTATAACAATAGCCGGTGTCGCGTCGCGCTGGTCTGCACAAAACTTTAAAGCTCGTACAGACCAGCGCGACGCGACGCCGCGCCGCGACACGAACAATACAATTTCTAAGAAAACTTGACGGTATAACAATAGCCGGTGTCGCGTCGCGCTGTCGCATCGCGCTGGTCTGCACGAAGCTTTAAACTGTATTTTAGCTACTCGTTTCCACCAACGGGTAACACTCTAATTGCGTTGGCTCAAAGCCACGTTGTGTTGTTTAGGTAACATAGTTCATTCCTCGTGACAGGTTAATGATTATATTATCTTCCTATAATCATATGCCGTTGGTTCTGGAAGTAACATAACATCACGATTTAAATGAATGATTATTTAAATGAAAGATGACTGATTTTATCTGAATAGCACCACAAATATAATGATTCTTTAATTTGAGTATTTTTTAATTTGGGATTTCTTATTTCTGTTTAAAATGTATTCTGTATATTTTATGTTGCGATAAGTACCTAATATTATATTAATTTATACTCCTCATTAGGTTATAATACAATGTACCTTTTATATATTACCTTTTTGTCATGTATTATATATTGCCCATGAGAAGTAATAAACCTAATCCAAATAGATACAATAACATCGGAGATATCACAAACACTACCCAAAAAATAAAAAATTGAATAACATGAAAAATATTAAAGATAGAGTTTTCCCTTTTCAAGTAAATTTTCGATAATTTTTTATGAATATTCAGAAAAATACGGGCAGTCACATGCCCATCGGCGGCATTGTATATTGTTATGATATTTATTTCTGTAAATTACTTAAAAAAAACACATTTACATACACGTCAAAATTTAATAATGTCGTAAAACTTCGGTGTTTTTCGGTTCGGTGCTTCTTAAGTGACTCCAAGAAGAAAGACCGAAACCAACTCAAATTGTCTCTTTGTGATGCTTAAAAAAAAATATATTTCCTCTCGTTCAACCATTGTTTGTCGTTTAATATTCTTGCTCATATTCTTCTCAACAGCTTGATTAGTCGAAACTCTCCAACGACAATACAAAAATATTTTCATTATTACAAAAATGTTTTGGTTGATAAGTATCAAAAATGTAATACTATGTACTATGAAGGATGTGGATTATACGATTATTATATTCATTTATTCTAGATGCATGAGTATCATATATAATATGTATGATGTAACACATATTTAGAAAATGCCTGCATGATAAATAATTAAATTAACCTATTGGATGGAATTTTTAGAAGCCTAGTTTTGGAGATATTATTTTTGTTTTCCTCTTATCGACTCACGGAGTCTTTGTCACCTTGTAACTGCATGATTTATTTGTATATCTCATATATTAAGTGAACTGTCTTGTGTTCTTTATGAGAATACATTCTTTAAACCGATGATACGCATGCAAAATCAGAGATATATCTCCGAGTTCAAATTAAAATCAAGATATTTTATTTCACATAAACCTACATTGGCACTTATAAATCATCAGAAGCTACGGTTCTTCTAGTCGTTTCCTATGGATAAGTGCCGGCAAGAAACTACACGAAAACTCTGGCTAAAATTTCTACAAGCGTAGCTTTCAATCACAATCTGAATTATTTTGAAGGTGCTTCATAATTTATGTTCCAAAAATGTGTCTGTTAACAACGTAAATAACGCAATGAATGTTGTTGAACTGTCAAAATGAAAGCTTTTGCTACTGTAAGTGTGTTACGCCATTACCCCGCAGTGACTATGCTAGGCTACTGAAAAAATAAGGCATATCGTCCTCGATTGTCCTTGTTTCCGCTACAACCTTGCTTAGTAGATTAATATCTATCCTAAACTACCTAACCCGACAAACGTCCAGTCCAAATATCAATAGTTTGTACAAAAATCTCATAGAAAAAGGACGTTCAGTTTTATAACAAATTCTCCAATTTCCCGGCAACTTTCAAATTTTTCTTTCGGTCCTTTATGAACATATTAAAACAAAAATTTGTTATATCGGTCCAGCCGTTCTGAAGTGATACGCTTAGCAACGAACAGAATTTCATTTTTATAATCCTAAATAATAAAAGGAACGGCTAAATTAAAAAGCAAGAAGAGGCGTTTTAAATACTGTTTACGTTTACTTATTTATATACTATAGCTTTTGTGTTTCCTTTGTAACTTGTTGGAAGTTGATTTCCAAGGTTCGTTAGAGTTTAAATTCTATAGGCATAATACGGTCACATTTTGAGTAGCTTCCCTGTGTTCTTCATAATCTTATTATCTCATCTATACAATGTGAAAATTCGTTTGCATCCTCTTAAGGGGTCATTGTACTCATCATTATGAAAGAAAGAAAGAAAAATTCGTTTATTGGCATTATAAAAAATAAAAAATACACCTTAAAACTATAAAAACAGAAAAGAAATGATTATAATGCCAAAAAGGCCTCAGCTCAGCATAATGTCTGATGACAACACAAAGTGAACCACCTGACGCTGATTTTTAGCTGCAACCCACTATGAACAACTTTCACTATGGGGCCAACACTGAAATCGCGAAAAAAAACAGATGTTCATTATAACGTGCATAAATGTATGGAACAGCAGATTTTTGTTTTTTTTGCCGTTTTAGCGTGAAGGCTTAATAAATAAACAAACAAACTCACTTCCACATTTATAATAAGTAGATTAGGATTAGGATAATCTCGAGTTGTTGACAGTTACTTAAAATATCATAACATCAAGCTTGAATTTCCTGACAGAGTAGGCAGTGCTGAATTCTTGGTGCAGTATTATTTCTTGTGTATTATAAAATGAAATCGATATTCATTAGTTAGCGTTTGTAGATTTTGGGTAGGTAATTTGTTGTTGGTATTGATTTTTCCGATTCACGTACGTTTGTAAAGCCTTATTAAAAGAAATGCTTTATTCTCTTTATTTCTAAAAAGACTATTAAACACTGCTAAAGTTTATTTACGAGAAACCGCCACACATAAGGCACACATTTTGGTATATCAGGTAATTTAAAAGAAATATTTAATTTTGTGGTAAAAAATTCTCGGAAAAGCCATTCCTTAGGGTAATGTACTTCGCCTTTTTCTTTTCCTAACATTTTGTCCATTGTGTTCCTTACATGTACTGTTAGTTCGTTCAATTTAGTTCCAAGGTCTTAAAAGTGTTTCTCTTATCTCTTATCTATAATGGCTCTGATAAAATACGAACCCTTACCGATTGTAAGATAGTCTCGCCGGCAAGCTTTTCGCTGTTTTGAAGTCTAAGAGTGCTAATACAGTGGAACGCCATTGCGACGTCGCATTAGCATGCGACGTCGCAATGGCGTTCCAGTCACTTCCAGCCAAGTGACTGTCATACATTACAATACGAATTGTTTGGATACGTAGTCGTATCCAAACAATTCGTATT
This sequence comes from Agrochola circellaris, assembly GCA_914767755.1. Classification (NCBI taxonomy): domain Eukaryota; kingdom Metazoa; phylum Arthropoda; class Insecta; order Lepidoptera; family Noctuidae; genus Agrochola; species Agrochola circellaris. Next base: position 6,091,988 of record OU611840.1, read on the forward strand.
GTAATGTATGACAGTCACTTGGATACTCTGGTGACCTGGCGACGCATAGCCAAGTCGCCAGTATTTTGTATACAACTAACTTACGCCTTCCTCATTCGGTGGCCAACTAATCGCCAGGACGGGTGCCCACGTGTTACTGACTAGGTACTTATTTGGCAACCCTGATTTGGCTATGGTAAGTAGCCAGAAGTAGTTATGGCTACGTAGCCAGCTACGTCACCATAGCGTCTCAGTGTGTTAGCGCTCTAAAACTTCGAAACAGACCTGCTCGAACTTGTAATTTTCTTTAATTCCGATTTCATACTTTCAGTCAACTGTAATCTTGAAACTTTTCCTGAAAGCGTTAGATACATTACTTTGCTGGTATCTATTGTTAACGTCGTCACTTATTACCCGACTAAGGCGAAGCAAAAGAAGGGTTATGATTAGGGGGTTTGGGTTATTTTGACCGGTATGTATGTATGTATGTGGGTATGCCATGTTCATGTGTTCCCTCATAACTACTAAACTACTTATCATAATTTGACAAATGAGGTATCGTTGGGAGCTTCTTGTTTTCACCATTTTATTAATTACTAGCACCTCGCCCCTGCTTTGCACAGTTTTGCAGCTTGACAAATCATCGAGATTTCTTTATTATCCGTAAGTCTATGATTATTTTATACACATCAACCGTCTTAGATAAATTTTCTAAATGACGGCGAAAATCGCATCAAAATCCGTTGCGTAGTTTAGAAGAACAACACGGTCAAACAGACAGCCACAAAACGCAAATTTAATAGGGATGATGTTTTTTATTATTTTTATTGTAGATTTAAAAAAAAGTACATACACGTATTTTTTCTTTTTTTACGTTATCAAAAGATTACGCCGATACATTGAGTTAAAATGTGCCATGACGTCACGAGTATGTAGATTTTATACTTACTTGTGACGTAGTGACCCCTACTCCCCAACTTTAATAATGCGTTTTATCTTAGTAATTTTTTATTAATATGATAAAGCAAAAAATACGAGTCAATTTTTTTTTTATTACTGACGGACTAAATAGAATTTCGTTTTTTTGAACTAGGCATCATCCCTATTAATTATAAGTAATATGTATAGATAAGATATAAATATTATAATATTATTTTTAAACAGGAAATAATCTACTCAGTGTCCTCTATATTTTTTCATAGTATTATCAACCAAAAACACTAAGAAGTGGGCTTACCTGATCCAGGAATAAGCTTTCTACAACGACCCATTCAGGCTCTAAAGAGATTTTGGTCACTTTTTGGTGTTCATAAATTCTTAGCGTAACAAAGTGTAATTTAATAACATTATGTAGTTATATTATGTAACGTTTATAGCACGCCAATATTCCCCTAAGGGTAAAGCAGAGGCTGTACACCTACATTTCGCCAGTTATGTTTGAGTTCCATATATCTCATGATTTTTTACAAAGAAAAGCCAAGTACATAAAAATACAAACAATACCATCTAAGGCTTTAGAAATACTTACACGTTCAGTTTACGTCTTCATAAAAGTCGCTTCATGTCAGTGACATATATTCTTGTCGTCTATCGCATGTATGTATTTACTTTATTAAGAAAAGAAAAGGAGGTATTCTCGTGACACCGACTTCAACTCGGCACAATTCGGGGATTACCGTACTGTCGGCGGTACCAAATATTGTTCGTACAGATGCTATTGGCATCTGTACGAACAATATTTGTATGTTACAATTACAGACAATTTTTTTTTTCTGTCAAAAATTATTGTAATAAACCTGATAAATAAAAATAATAATGACCCTCTTCCCGATACCGGTGGGCTACTATTTATTATATTTTTTAATGTTTTTGTTTTCTCTTTTATTTTATAAAAAAAAGTATGTAAATGAAAAAAAAGGAAATAATAATAATATGATTATTGATATAACGGTCCCGCATGATGGGAACCTCGTGAAAGCCGAGAAATATAAACAAATCAAGTATCTGGACTTGGCTCGCGAGGTTGTCGACATGTGGGATCACTCAGCGATCATTGTGCCGATAGTGGTATCAGCCAATGGCTTAATTGCCAAAAGCCTCGACCAACATCTAAGGAAGCTCTCGTTGGGCAGCTGGATCAAGGGCTTGATTCAGAAAGCGGTACTCCTAGACAGGGCTCGCATTGTCAGGAGGTTCCTCTCTCTGGAGCCCTGAGCGCCGGTAGCTCGCACCCTGTTCCCGATACCGGTGGGCTACTATTTTTATATGTTTTAATTTTTTTATATATTCTAATATTTAAAAATGTAATTTATAAGTGTTTTAAATGAAATAAAAGAAGATAATAATATAAAGGAGGACGGTATGTCTCTTTCGTTATCATCAGGCATATTTTAACTACCTGTGGGCATACTATGGGTAATGTTGGTTATTACGCAAGAGAAAAACCGTTTGCAGTTCAGATCACATTATAATTTACTATCAAATTAATCACATTAGCAATTCACACACTTTAGGTACACGACACAGCTATTCGGAATGCACAACAGCCATGCTATTCTGTAAACATCTCACCGTGAAAACTTGGGTGAAGTGAGCTGTCAATAGTGTCAATCCCTGTAGAATGACAGCTCACTCCACGCTCACTTCACCTAAGTTTTCACGGTGAGATGGTTACAGAATAGCACTGCAGTTTCTACACGTGTTCACTGCTTGACCACCACCGATGAACTCTCTGGCTATCCCCCGGCCGGTTCGAGTCTTATGTTGTAGACTCCGTCGAGCGCCGCTAGGCAGCGCTGGCATCCCGATTAGTAAACTCAGTAACGTCTTTCCAACAAATATATGTATTTATTAGACAACTTTTTATTGATCCACAATAGGTGTAAGTAGTACTTAATATTTTATGTTAGTCCTTATTTACATATGAACAATAATCTAAATTATCGAGTATTTTGGTTGTACTGCAATATGATACCTATTAAAATTTGTCTTGTATTGTGCAGTTCCATTCAGGCTATGGCTGCAATGGCAGCAACTGCAGTGAGGCTGACCAAAAGTACATACATGTCCAGGTGCAGAGCTGCACTTTTCGAAACACCCATTTCAACGACCTCAAAATACCAATTTGCATGTTTAATAACGTTCAAATCTAATCACATTATCACCGTGTTTGTCTCAGTGACAATCAATGCCAAAAACTTATTAAAAATTTAGGATAATTTAAGTCCCCGTCACAAGAAGCTATAAATAAAGAACTTCTACTAAGTTACGTAGCGACAATTCAACCAACAGAAAATAATCTCAAATTCAATCAACTCAAAGTCTAAGGTTTTGTGGTACTGGAACTCAGACGCGTTCAGTACCACCAGTTAGACGACAGCGCTTTATATCGCTAAAATATAATCCGACCAAGTGTAATTGCTTGTTAGTTTCGTATTACACGTAGGTATGTTACTTTTAGTTGATTGAATTTGGGATTATTTGTTTCGCTATGTAACTTAGTAGAAGTTCTTTGTTTACAAAATTTATAGCGTCTCGTGACGGGGACTATATTTGACAGATTGAGACTTACATACATAGATGAGAATGCGACCGTTCTTAAAATGATTGGGATTGCCCCTCAGATTTATGCAATGCCACGCCACCCCCATAACCTACCGTTCGATTTTGTCTACGAATTGTGACTCCTGGTAACCCAATATGTTGTAACCCTCCCGGTATATCTTTCCGTTACGGTTTCAAGTAGTTGCTCTTAATCCCAAACCCAATTTAAAGACAGTGAGGTTTAATTTTCGGTACTTTTAAATAAATAAATTAATTGTGTATATACGAATCAGGGATGTTTTCCAAGTCATTTTACCGGAACCGGAACCGGATTTGGAGTTTTATTTATTTATTTAAACTTTTCACACTCAAAAATATACAAAGGCGGACTTAATGCCTTAGGCATTCTCTACCAGTCAACCAAGGGTGGTGAAGAAATTAGATGCCAGGTGCTCTATTTGAGAGGATTAAAGAAAAAAAAAAGTTTTAAATGTGATTGATTGGAATCGGAACCGGAACCGGAGTCGGAGGCGGAAGTAGAAGGGAGATATGTTAAGGGAAGGCTTAAGGAACAATATAAATATAATAAAATCTCTTTAATCATTCAAATATTAGCGATAACATCAACAAGCAAAACAATAAACTGAGACTTCGAGCGCGAGCGTGTATAAAATAAGCAAACATTACCCTGGCGACGAGTTAAAACTTGTTTGTTACGTGCTCTAGTCTCGTGCATCGCTGCGTTTCAAATCAGTTCTCGAACTCCGATTCACAATTACCGGAACCGAAATCGGAATCCGTGGTGTAATATTAATCGGAAGTTCCGACCTTTCGGAAACGGAACCGAATTCGGATCTCTGATACGAATTATAATAATGAAACTATTGGCCTATAATAATTATAGTTGTCCCACTTCAAGACACACTTTTCTCATACATAGCAGGAACGATCATTGAGCACCACGCACCAACACGACTGTACGATATATTTTTTTAACTTACAAATAAAACGTAGCCTTCGTGCTACGGCGTAGCATACCTGTAGACCCTGAGAGTGTCTACAGATTTGCTACGTCGTAGCCGTAGACAAACTTCTTTATCGCACCAGTAGAGCCATACGGTTTATTGCAACTAGATAGTTCCATTAGAAAACAAAACACTTTGTCTTTACGCTGGAGGGAATTTACAGGAATTGAATTGTGTTCGAGATGAAATGTGATATTGTTATATAACTACGGTTTCTAATAACAAACGTTTCAAGGAAAAAACATTACCCGCGTTCTGGGTCTTCAATAAATATTGCGTACTAGCTCTCGCCCGGGAATTTGCCCGCGTGGACATCGTGCAGATCGGAAATTATCACGGGAACTTATCACTGGGTTAAAATGTATCCTATGTATTAATTCAGGTTATAAAATATTTCTGTGCCAAATTTGATCCAAATCCGTTCAGCGGTTTGGTTCATCCAAAGCGTAGCTTAACCTGGTCGATCGACCCGTGCGGCTGTTATTACTTAGCCACGAGCCCCTTTTACGTACTATATCCGACGAATAAATGTCTTTCTCTTTGTCTTTGTCATCATGAGAAGGGCAGACAGTATTCAGAGGAAACACCGGTTTTGATGACTCGGAACAATTAATATAAAGACCCTGACCTGACAAAGAAACAAACGAATCACAATGGAAACAAACACGCACACTTACACACACACAGCACACACGAGGCACATATACTCGTACATACCTCAGACACACACATCACACACACATTTGTCATACACCATTACACATAAACTACCTCTTTAGTCTGAAATCACCTCTTTGGTCTCCACTCTGAAATTCGTACGTCGAGCCCCAAGATACTGACTAACTATCTAGATTGTAGCTCACTGGCAAATAAAAATATTATAACCTAGCTGTAGGTAATATTCTAAGCTACTAAAATCGTCTCAACTTGTTGTTAACATGTGAAACTGTATTATTTGGACAATAAATAAATTCTTTTTTTTTTCTATTTTTTTTTATTTAAAAAGTGCCCATCATTAGTAGCGCAAAAAGTTAATTTCCCTTTGTTCATTTATTGGAACATTTGCGAATAAGTTCCATGTACTATCATAACAACCTAAATAAGTTTTATTTCACAAGGATTCATAATAGTAGTTTTCAGCACATACCATTGCTAATAAAACAAATAGTTTTTTTTTGTATACAGGAACTTCTCAGTACGCGTCAAAACAATGTGTTGGTTTTTTGCCTAAAAGTTTGATCACAGCATTTTTTTTTTTTTTTTTTTTTATTATCTTTTATAAATTTAGGGACTTTTGGTCACAATAAGACCATGCCAGCCCCATCATAACCTAATTAAATAAATGACACTATTCGGATTTCAAAACCTTATATACTATTTTATAAAGTAAAATAGCTGCATTCGAGACAGGCTCTGATAAAATGCTTTGAACACAACCAACATCTATCAAATTAATTTTGAAAGCATTCATCAGCGCCTCTCTAGCAGCACGGGTCCTGACGCACTCCACCAACAAGTGATGCACGTCCTCCATCGTATGACATTGTGTACAATTGGGGCTGTCACTTTTCCCCATTAAGTGTCACAGCATTGTATTCTAGTTTACCAAAAAAACGTTAAGTACTTCACTATTTTTGGATAAAGCCTACAAACTTATTCAATTTAAGTACAAATAGTACTTAAGAATATGGTAAAAAATATTAAGAGAGTGCTCGCGGCTTGTAGAACTTTCCTGGTAGCTTTATTTCGTTATATAAGACGGAGAACTCTTAGTCGAGCTTTTAGTAGGAGTCATGTAGCCAGCGACGCCGCACGTTTCACTAGTACGCGAACATGACACTTTAACCGTCGCTTTTTCACAAATAAGTTTAAATTCAGTTACTTAAATTAATTTCTTCAATTATACAAAAAAAAAAAAAAATATTCGGCTTAAAAACTTTTTGAATTTCCTTGTTAATCGCGAAGTTTGAATTTGTTAGTGATGGGTTCGGTCAGCCAATCGAAGAGGTTGAAAAACCTTCAGAATTTAAAAAGTGGCGCCATTAAATTACCGAGGCACTGGTCAAAGATGCTTGGACTTGTTAATGTGAGCAAAGCTTCGGCTGAGGAGATTTTACAAGTAAGTGGAATGAGATGAAGAATAATATTTAGTTCCTACCTAGCCTTTAATAGTGACGTATTTCTGAATAAACAGGCGTGCATCAAGTGTAAAACCATGTAATAGGGTTGTTGACAGGGAGAAAAAAACGTAAACGTATTTTTTGCTTTATCATATGAATAAAAACTGGTTTAGATAAAACGCATTAAAGTTGGGGAGTGGGGGCTAGCTACGTCACAGTCAGTATAAAAATTTACAGCGGAATCACGTCATGCCACATTTTAACTCAATGTATTTGCCGAAATCTTTTCATTAAGTAAATAAAGAAAAAGACGTGTCCAATTTTTTTTTAATAATCTGTCAGATGAATAAACAGAATGTTTTGTCAACATCACTATTACGTAGCTATTTATTTTAAAAACTTATCGCAGAACAATTAAGTACCTAAAATAATATGGTGAAAAATATCTGTCGACAGTGGTGCCGATTCTCTTGTCACAAATGCCTCTAAACTAAACTAAAAATCACTAAAATTTAGTTTATTCCTGTCAAACGACGATTTCCTATTCTGAAATAGACTAAAGTGACACAACTTAACTATATTTTAGTTTGACAGCGCTAAGATAGTACTGAGTTTTTAGTTTAGTGAAAATGGCAATTTTGCTATTCTGAATATGACGTTTTTCACCTAAAATTTTGGTTGTAAAAGACCAAATCAGACTAAACCTGACAAATTTTAATCGCGATTAAAATGGTGTGGTATAAAATAAGTTGTTATGAACTAAAATTCACACCAACATCTCGACTTCACGTGCAAAAACAGTACTGTATTTATTTTTTCTTTTGCTTATATCTCGAAAATGGTGCGTCCTATCGCAAAAATAATGAAAATTTCGACCCCCTTTATAAAACCCTTAAACACCTAACACTCAACACGTAGGTTATATTTTTTTCATATTTTCCATACAAAAAAATAAAAATTCCATATAAAGCACGTCGAGGCTACACCACATGCGCACCACCGGCTCTAAAAAAAATCACCGGTTAGGGCAAACCACGGGTACCACGTGGATTCACGATTGTCAAATTCTATTTTAGTTGTGTCAAAATTATTTTTTAGTTTAGAGAATTTTATTTGCAGAATAGCTCTAAGATTCTCATAGCCAAAAGTAAGTAATTTTAGTCTTAGTTTAAGTTAGTTTAGTTCGGTGTACAAGAGAATCGGCACCAATAGCGACTAGTTTACAAACTTTTAGGTTGGATAATTCTTCACTTCAGATTCTGTGTAATGTGGGTGTTCTGTAGGTACACCTCTGCCTAACCTTTGGGGATTACAAGCGTGATATCATGCTATGATATGATTATGCGTGATTAGCTGTCTAGAGTCAATATTATCATAGGTTACTGAATTTTAATGTTCGCGTTAAATATAATTCATGAAGTATTAGATTAATACTCAATTTGCATTATTTTTTTAGTATATAGGAGCCAAATATGCATATTCTTAACTTAATACTTCAAAACAGATGTCGCAAATCAGTATTTTCGTAAATGATGTCTTAAAAACAAAAGAAAAGGTTTCAGATGCGACGATAGGGAATTAATACATTGTTTTTATTTGTATTCTGTCATATTTTAGTTTTTGAATAGTTGATTAGTATATAATTTTGCTATTTTTATTAATTAATTAGTTATAAGTTGTTATGGACCCACTTGTAAATATTAAAGTTCAGCATCCGGTTGAAAAGATAAAAGATAGAAAAATTAAAATTCTGTCATTAACGAATTTCCATAACATTTACGAGGCTACTAGAATCCTGTAACTTCTCTTAAACGTTTTTGTGTCCCACGTCGGGCGCCAACAAAATTCACAAAACTTTTGGTAATTTCTATAAAAGGAATTTAATTGAAACAGCATCTAATTACAATGGGTAAACGAAGCGCTCTGAGGAGATTGTTTGTTTAATTTGATTCTAACAAAACATTGCCTTAGCTTTGTGTTTGATACAACATCTTAAGTTAGTTTTCTTTTCGAAAATTTATTTTTACTTGCGGGGATACACAAATCCAATTAGGTCACTTTAGGTATTACCTACTTAAAACTGCAACAAGAGAACTTCATAATTCTTTCATGACTCGCTCCCCACAGGTACTGTACTTCCTTATTATTAATCTCGGGGGCAGTGGGTTAATTGGCTTGGATAATTAAATCTTAATATCTAAAACTGATACAATTTATTTTTAAACAGTTCTATTAATGTTAATAGATAAGAAATTAAAATAAATACATAAAATTAATTAAATAAGAAAGAAAACACGTTTATTGCGGTAAACATGACACAAACACGAAAAGAACAGGTTGGGGGAAAATATGCGTCACATCCTCGCCAAACGGCCATTGCTCAGCATAATGCTGCGACCCTATACGAGACAGAGCCCCAGCGTTGGTTTTCAGCAACAGCCTGCGTTGACGTGATGACGTCAATCGGTATCGATATAGATTAAAGGTACAATTCAACAGCATTCGCTGTAGCATTAACGGTACTTGGGGCAATGTAGTCGTTCATACCTTACATCATATTACCTAAGTATATATATTACAAATTGCAAGAACCTAAATTAAAATCAAATTGTTTACCGCATTATTTTTCTATTTGTGGAGAATACCATCAATGAATATTGTAACGTCTGAAATGCCGTCCGGTTACTTTTCACGGAACATAGAAGTAATGAGGCTATTCGCAAACATAGATTTTTGGCTTCTTGAATGCCAACATTAGCATTAAAAAGGGCCAGTTTATACTATATTTTCTATGTGATTTAGGAATGAGTCCATTTCTAAAGATTAATTTACATTTGAACTGGAGCCCAATTTAGGGATAGACTAGATTTTCGTTGGAAAACTTGTTCATTCTAAGCATTTTAGAACAGCCTGTTTTATTTTTATTAAACCAAATAACTATTTGCTGTACCTAATTTTAATTATGTAGCCTTATTTTACAAATCAATTTACCGAATTTGGTTAAAATATTTTAGTAGTTATTAGTATTGTTTGTTTTTGATGTATAAACTTTATTATTTTAGGAAGTGTCCTTTTCTCAGCTCTAATGACTTGGCCACGACCTTGCCGCTATCAGCGGTATCTTAGTACGTGGCGGCGAGCGGTAAAAACAAATACACAAAAAAGTATGAAGCATGGCCACGAAGCGCAGCGGCAATTTTTTTGTTCCGAAACCGAGCCGCCTACCGCGCCGCCAGAAGTCTAGTCTCTAAGCTAAAGAGCTTTTTATATTTGTTTTTACCACTCCCCGCCCTGCGCTAAGCTTATTTTAAATACTTACAAATTATATTTTTCAAAGTTTTTTAATTAAAAACTTAAAATATCATTCAAATTATAAAAAATTGTTCAGGGCTCTAGAGAGGGGAACCTCCTAACAATGCGAGCCGTGTCCAGAGGTACCGCTTTCTGAATCAAACCCCTGATCCAGCTGCCCAACGAGCGTCTCCTCAGGTGTTGGTCGAGGTTCTTGCTGGCTGGATTGACTGTCACGACTATCAGCACAATGCACAATGATCGTTGAGCCCACAACCCACATGTCAGCACGGTCGACCTTTGGAAGGCGTACTAGGAACCGAAACCAACTCGCAGAGGCCCGTTAGATGCTTTTTATGAAATAAGGCACCAACCGACGATTATCCCTGAACGCACTATGCAAGTGCACTGAAGGACAACCCCCGGTTGGTGTAGGAGTATCGCAGATTATAGAAACAAAGATATTGGATTATGGGTTTGGGTGGTGGCCAACATGGACTGGTTACCTAGAACTATGCAAGGACTATGGCCCCTGCCTGACCAATGTTTTATATATACAATACATGGACCCCTTGCTACTTATTTTATGGCTTGACGTGAGCAAACTCACGTCAAGCAACTAAATACCCTCTTGCTGTTCCAATGAGTTCTACCGAAGCATATAGAGAATTATAAGCTACTCGTCCCTTTACTAAATTGGTCTTCCAGTTCGGCCAGCACTTACTTTAAGTGCCACCTTCGTGGTCTTTGAAAATTGGCTACACCAATTAACTACAAATACAGTAACAGTTCAATTAAAAGTCTGACTACCAGTCTTTTGCCGTGTTACCCAGTAACTGAGTTGTGAACGTCAGATAGGCAGTCACTCCATGTAAAATACAGGTATTCAGCTTCCTTTGATTAAATTGGCAGCCGAACATAACGGGGCATGCATAACGGGGTAGGCAGAAATGCCAGAACGCTATCTGCTACGATCTTTACATATACTCCATTTGCTTCGTTTACGTTCATACACCATCATAATTTATAATCCTTATAATTTATTGAAAAATATATTCATAAGATCCTGTAAAGATATTTATTATGGTCTTTTCGTTATGTACGTTCATGTCTCAAAATAGAAAGAAGTGGTGAAAACTTATTTTTTGCTAAAAAGGTAGGTATTCTAAGTTTGATTGACCAATAATTATTGAATTTAAAGCGAGCCGTCCACCGCCACATAAACTAAACTAACCTTAAACTAACTTAGTTTAGCTGGCGGTAGACGGGTCGCTTAACTGTCGGGTACAAAGTGTCACCTTCGTCACTTGTCAGACATTTCCATTAAAACTTTTGTATCTGTTTTAAAACCTATCTCCTATCTCAAAAAAACTACACAGAATAGGGCATAGATCCTTGGTATGCAGATTAATACAAGGCCCATGTGATACTCCATTAAATTATATTTTGGTTACACAGAATTCAATCTTAAGGTCCGAGGCGTAGTACCCATTTTTGGTCATTCAAAATAAAGCGTACATCACACACTTTAGGTTTGATTAAACTGTTGTTTGCCTGTCAACGGTGGATTATGTCATCGACATTACTAAATAGTTGTAAGTTTATCGCGTCATTGCTTCCGACTGATCACGGTCAATCATAATATTTGAAAATGTTACATTGTTTTCAAAATATTATAAAACTCACATCTCTAATCATCCAGTGAACATTTATGTTTATTTTTATAAGTAACGTTTGTTACGTTACAGAGTAAAATAAATATTTGTATTAAGTATGTTATTGTTTGTTCGTTGACCAAGGTTAAATCCAAGTCAGTGATTAAAGGGAATAGTTCATTAACAATTATTGAATTCGGCACCATAATTGATCATTTTAAAAAGTCGTCATCACGTTTAATATTTTTTGTAGCGCTTTATAGCACAGCATACATCGAAAATTGTTTACTTAACTATATATTTTTCTTGAAATTCAGCTAATGCAGCATCATAAGAGGAGGCTCCCTAAATTGTATGTTTATTTGCGTTAATATTCTGAAACAGTTATGCATACAATCAAAATGGAACTTTTTTGATATTTTTATTGGATATATATTTTATATTTTAATTGTAACATTTTCATTCGATTTATTTTTTATTTGAAATTCATGTATTTTTTCATTTAAATATATGAAGATTACTCGGCTTTTATGTCTAAAATAAGTATTCACAGTAAAAAAACATGGTTTATTATCCAGCCACAAGATATTTTTTCTCTAAAGAAATTATTACTTTAGTTATAAACGAAATAACAATTGAGACTTACGTCATTTAGTTCCGTGCTCGAACTCGATCAAAGAGCGCACGCGATATTCGACTTTATTACTGATGTATTAGCGTTTAGCACATAGTGGAGTGACGGGCGAATGGGGGCCGGAGCTTGCTTGAAAATCGTCTTTAGAGTGCCTGCATAGCGCAAAAGTTAATGTAAATCTTTAGAGTAGGTAATAGACTAAGCCCATAACTTGAAAGCTAACCATTAGACACTGCCCGGCGATAACAATTTGTCCACACAACGCGGCAATGGTTTTAATCTGTTAAGTCACAGTGGAAGTTTTTAATTAATAATTATCTCTTGTTTGTTTCTATTAAGACAACTCTAGGTTTAGCTCTACAGTATCAAATGTCGCACGTAGAGTGGAAAACTAAATGTTTAATGTTTTTGGATAAAAAAAACTGCTTGAAAGAAAACTTACTTGGATTTCTTTTGTAGTGATGTCGTATTCAATTCGGTATAATTTCTATAGATTTGTCGTCAAGCTCACAATAATCAAAGAATTCATCCTGTTGTGAATACAAAGTAACTAACACATCTGACGGTCGATTCTGTAAAAAGTGCAACGTGATACTTAGGTGAAGTGAGCGTGAAGTGAGCTGTCACTGTCACAAATCGACCGGCAGGATACTAGGGATTAACAGTATTGACAGCTCACTTCCCGCTCACTTCACCTAAGTTTCACGGTGATATTTTTACAGAATCGATCGGCAGGAAAACCATCTTCTTGTTCTCGTATCAATGACTCATCTTTTGCCCGACCAGTACGTAGTGACCTGGACAGTTCTGTCGTTTGCCTCATTTAAGTCCTGGGCGTGCAGGTAGTTGTGCAAGACGGGCAGGAGAGGACCTGCGACATATTATCCAATGTTGAGGCTCCACACTGACACTGTGTTTGGGATTGGTCGATTACACCCCAACCATCCATAAAAATTGTCTTTGATCCATTAGTTTATTCTTTTATTTTTCATCAGCATCCCAAGACCTTTTAAAGGAGAGAGTGTTTTTTTAATACTGGCATTAAAAGTGAATTTTAAAGATCAGTAAGAAGGTTTGACGGCATATTTTGCGCTGCTGTAGCTGCAGAATTATTTGACATCTGTGAGTTGATTACAGCAAGTTATTTTATAACCGTGGATATTGTACCAAATCTTGGTCTTCTTACACAATAGAATATTTCAAGTACTAGGCAAGCTTTTTCAAATCATTGAATTAAATCATGAATAACCCGTGGGTCGTTATTCGTTTTTAATTACTTATTGGTATTGTGTCTGCTTCGCGGACTGCGAAGGTGTTATACCAACTACAATAATTAATAACAATAGCATATTATCTCGTCTATTCTATGCGATTTACAGTAATTGGTCACAACTATTTGGGTAATAATATTATGATATTATTACCCAAATAGTTGTGACCAATTACTGTACTGTACTGCTTATTGGGTATGCCCAATAAGCATATAATTGATTCTTCGAAATTAGCATCTGCGACACTCGAGTTAGACGAGCTCGCAGAAATCTATACCTAATTGGGAATCAAGGAGTTTCAAATACATTAAACAAGATCAGGCGCCATTATGCGGTTGGAAGGTTTGGCCCTTGACAGACAGAATTGAATGCTAGGCGACATCGTGGCTGGCCAAAACGGATGTACGAACTTGACTCCTACATAATGAGCTGGCCCAAAATAGTAGAAGAGAGAAGTGTTTGGAAGAGGGAGATGGAGGCATTAGCCCAGCAGTGAGACAATACCAGGTCTATAGATAGAACAGACAACATGCAATTTTGCTAGAAAATAAGTAAACGCCTTGTGGAATGTTTATAGCAAATGTTTGCCAGTGACATATTTCAGGTAGCAATAGTCGTTTGACATATTATATTATGATTCTGTGTCATCTGTGTCTTTTCATCAACATTATCATGACAGCCTATAATTTTCCCACTGCTGGGTCACGGGCCTCCTCTCTTTGGGAGGGAGTGGCCTATAATCTATCTCGCGGGCCTAGTGCGGGTAGGTGGATGTCACATGTCTTCGTTTTTTGGTTGTAGGACATGCCAGTTTCCTCACGATACTTAAATAGTATTCAAACTACTGGAAATTAATTATTTCTTCAGGTTATGGGCCCAGGCCGCCTGGTTAATTTTATTTAACCGAAAAGTTCGGTAAATAGGTAAATTAAATTGTCTAGAACTCTTGATATTTATTTAAAAATTACTACAATTATTATGTTGTTTACCAGAACTACTCGTGTAGGTACGATACCTAAATATTAAAATTAATAAAGCTTTTTAAAAGCAAAATCTACCCGGCCTGAGTAATGAAGTATCTTGTTTTATTAAATTACCTAACATTGTACGTAAACATTTATTTAGTCGCGCAAATAATAAGCTTGAATTTTTGAATGTACTAGGGTACTAGCTGTGCCTGCGACTCTTTCTGTTTGAAAGTTAGAAAACAACAAACACCATTCATTACCCTTCATAAATTATCGTACAATTCGGCCTTTTAAACTTCGCAATCAACATGAAATTCCATCTTTCTTATAATCACCAATCAGGGACTTAATGACCTTATTTGAGATGTTCTTCAGAAAGGTCGGGTGCGTAGTACTCGTAACCGGCGTGAGGTGTACTCCCTAAGCACGTCCGTACGCAAAGCCGCAGTTCTGGCCAAAATGATTGGCGATGCCTACTTACTCCGTATCGCGTACGAACAAAAGATAAGTTTGCGGCCCGACCTAAGAATGAATGACACCACGATTGACAGTTGTCCCTACTCCCGATGTGTTTTACTCCGTCCGAAAAAGAAACTTTATAGGGTGTTAGGTTCACTCCGTAATTTCGAACTGGCCCGTTACTTCGCTGGCGGACTTAGAGAGTAGGCCTGTCAAATGTGTGAAAACCAAGCAAAAGGAGTATATTAGGATCGAAGCAGGTGGCGTTCTGTAGTTCCAGCCTATGTGAAGGGTGAGAGTTTACGTAGTTTTATACCACTAGCTTCTGCCCGCGACGGCGTCCGTGAGCCTATAACATTCCTAAAAAAAAAAAACCTGACTGGTAGTCCCAGAGATTACCCCTACATACAAACTTACAAACAAACAAACTTTACCTCTTTATAATATTATTATAGTATAGACAACGCAAAGCATATTTTTGGGACTTGAAAAGCAGCACCAAAAAGTGGTTTATTGCGATTTATGGCATCATCCATTTTCAGTTCAAATAATTGCCTATGAAACCTCCGGAAAATCTAAATTCCTATTCCAACAACTAGCAATGAGTGCTAGTTGAACTAATGACTGCTAAAGTATAATAAATCAAACAAAGCATTGTTAGCTTCCATATTTATATTTGCATATACAAAATTTTGGAACCATTATAATTTTGGCTGTTCGCGACAAGCCAAATTACACAATGACGCCAATGAGTTATGTCACTAGTTTTGCTGTTATTTTTATGCTCTGTTTTTTTTTTTTCCAATGTCAAAGTCATTTATTTGCTATAAATGCGGTTACAAAGTTGTTAATAAATATGCATTCTTGTGCGATGACACATTTCGCCATATTTTGGCATGCAAATATTAATAGTAAGGCTTATTTAAATAAGCAAATAACTATAACTAAAGTCGAATATATTTACTAAACATGAAATTGAACATTTTGACAGTTTGGGATGGAAAACTTTCTTCTGAAAAATAGTCTAGTAGAAACTAGATTCATTCGTTGTTTTTTCGTTAAGGCAAGTAATTTTAGGTAGTGCTTTGTTGCTTATAATAGGCTGAAATTACCATGATGGGTTCAAATATTATTTACGTTTTTATAAAGAAAAACTTGAGCGAAGATAGGAAAGAAATACTATTAGAGAACTCGCCTTCAATCTCCCGGAAAGTGAGTTCCTTCAGAATTATAAATTATACAAGGAAATGGTGCAATATTTAGGCGAGGAACTCGGCCAATACCTCACCCAAAACATCATAGGGTTACCAGTGGTTGTAAAAATAAGTTCTATACTTAGAGGACGCCATCAAAATAGTTAATTATGGCACTCTATTCAAATAATGGCCTTGAATGGCCACAAATGAGATTTAAATCGTAGTTGGTGGTTTTAACTTTTACGCTCACCAGCCATAAATCAAAATTACCATTTGCGGATATAACAAATAGACCATTTGCGTTTTGTTATTGAAGACAGATTCGTTCAAAACACTTTGCTTAATATATTTGTTCGAGAAAGAAACGGAAAAATACGGTAAAATTGGGTATTAATACACATTACTAGCGACTACCCCGTTGCTATGGAAAAGCCACTTAGAAACCCGAGTCTAAGTGTAACCTCGTGCTCGGGGAGAAGAGATCTCGAAAAGGGTAGACAAGCGATTTCTATTCTACAGTAGAGTAGAAATAGAAAGCGTCATGCTAAGCTTGCAGTTATGTTTAAGTCCTATGTAACAGGAGGCGAGCTTATTGTCCAAATCCAGTTTCCAAACTAATGAAAAATTCAGTAACACTTTTCCCGACCTGGGAATCCAAACCAGGACCTTTGCTCAGTATTACTGCTTACGACTACTAGAATAACGAGACAATCTCTTCAATTGGTATTTTGATCAGAAAAATGTAATTCTTCTACAAGCGTCTCCCACCATCTACCCTGCCTACAACATACGGTATGCTGTCAAAGCCTTTTCTTTCGTTCAACTAATCTTCATGGATGCATTCCGCCTGACTAAATGTACTTCGGTGGTTGCCCACAGCTTAAGTGTTTCTGTTGAGGGGAGAGAGACATCTGAGATCTCCAGTGGCAATCATCGATGCAAATAAAATCATCCCTGGGTAGGTAAAACGTCCTTTCCCTCGTATTTCTCGCTATCTTACGAAAGCACGTGCATTCTACCTACATCTTGCGATAATCCTGGGGATGTTGCGTGGGTGTCTTAAATTCTCATGCCTCTGCTCCATGCCTGCACAGCTACAAAGGCCCTTCTGCCAGGCTGAGGGAAGGAGGCAACCCGACCCCTGACGCTACCGCAAGCAGCGACATCTAAGGGAATAATATGATCAATTTTCGGGGTCGCTATATAACCACATATTGCAATTCAACTCATAAAAGAACATTGTAAATAAAATTAAAATGAATTGACTTATACAGTCAAATAAACTAAACTAAACAATTATATTATAGGTAGGTCTCCTCTTTCGTCCTTTGACATAACTCTATGAATACTAATAAACCACAATATTCTGATTTTGTAACACTTATTTATTTTACATAACTCAATCTTGTGATAAGATTTTTTATTGCGAATAAAGTTACATAGGCTTGTTTATTACCTCATGTAAGGTTGCGGTAATATAAAAAATGATATCTAATATCGTTATCGTCGCATAGCATAGGAAATTAGTGAAGAGTTGTTACTCTTCACCAATTTCCTGTGCTATGTGCACTAGCTAACAAATTGCTAAAATAAATTACCAATTCTTAAAATTTATAAAGTATTTACTTCACGATCGGAAGACTGGCTCACTTCATATATTAGCTTCACTACACGCTTCTACGCGCGACTTCTGTCGACGTGGAAGTCAATTATACCATAAAACATGATTTCCTACGGCACCCGTCAATATTATAGTGCTTAGCTTTTTATCAGTCTAAATTTTTTTGTAATCGGTTCGGTAGGTCTTACAAATAAACAATGTACCTCTTAACCATTTATATTCTCCTATAACTGTGGGTATTCTATTCGTACACTTCTACCTAACCCTTCGGGAATTACAAGCGTGATAATCGATAATCGTGTAATATTAGTTTAGTTACGCACAGAGGAACAAGAACATGGTGAACACAAATATCGAACACTTTGTTCGCATGTGCGTACCGCTAACGAACATCAAACACTGAGTTCGTCAAAAATGTTCGTGGCAAATCCATGTTGTATGTGCTAAGCCTTGAACAATCTAATTATTTACAATATGCCACACTGTCGTATTATTGTTCAGAGAATCTTTATCTGACTATTGAAAGACCCTAAGCAATTTTATTAGTTAATCAAGACGTAGCCTTTTATTTTAACCAGATTCTCCGTAAGCAGCATGTAAACTACACAGGTCTCACTGAGCCGTTTTTGCATTTGCTCAGAGCTCAATTATAGCTTAGCTTTAGTCTACATTACGTAGACTAACCGTTTTGTTATTGATTGGTGCACGGCTTAAAGAAAAGCTTATAAGGATCGAGTCTGAACTTGAGACCCTAATTTTAATGTTGACAAGGCTTAGGCTATCTTAAGCCTTGTCAACATTAAAATTAGGGCAAACTTTATTAAAGAATCATTAGCTTTTACAGTATTGTCTGATAGGGCTTACTACTGATATACTGAATCACAAAAAATCATTGTACGTCGGTTTTTAATATTTGATTTTCGGAGGACAAATACAAACGACGTACCTACCTACGAGTATCTACAGCAAAACAATTACATTAGGGGTGACATTACAAATGAGTAGGAAAGGTGTCACAAATTCAGATTGTAGGCAGGCTTATCACGCATTTTAATGAAACAAGACATGACACTCATTGAATTTTGAATGAACTGAAACGAAAGATTATTCGAGTTTATGAAAAATTCAAGACACAATGTCTCGTGTTCCATCTTGTCATAAGTTGGTGGGTGTTGGGAGGCGAAGGCTTGACTGCCCCCAGCGCTTCTCACCCCGCGCGCGGCCCTGACAATGTTAGCGCTTGAACTGTGATTATTTACATACAATTAGTATGATGTAATAAATCAAAATAACTAAGTAGTAGTTTTGCGAACAGTGGAGCGAGCACAAACTTTTTGGCAACAATTAACCGCTTAGCTTGAGGCTTATACGACGTTCACGCCTCAAGCTAATATTAAGCAAAAATATTAAATTTCTACGTTTACGTCCATAAGTTTTATTTAGTACTTTTTAGTTCAATAAAAGCTTTTTTAAAAAAAGTGTTTCACTTATATTTTATTCTAGCATAAGAATTTGATAAAATATGTGTTCTATCACCATCACTTGTAAGGTAGGTACCTACTTGTCAAGACAAATCCAACGAGACTAACACAACAGGGCTACCGTGTAAAATTGAGGTGTTCCTGTGGCCACCTTCCGGCACTATCATTAGGTCCTAGACTACACCTTGGGCTAACGTACCTACTTGTCAAAAGAAATCGAAATGGCCTAAACACAATGAGGCTATCTTGTCGGATTCCTATAGTGAGTGATTTTAGGGGTTCCTATAGTGACCTTCCAGATCCATCATGAAGCCCTTTTTTTTTTTTTTTTTGAGGATGGGAAATTATCAAATAACTTCTCCCGCTCTGGGTGGAGCGGGAGGGCGTGTCAGACTTTTACTGACTAAAACCCACCCGTGTTCCTTCCGTTGCCTGTGTGCCGAGGTCGCGATATCCCTTTCAGACAAACCCGCAACCCCGGCAGGCATTGGCCCTTCCGGACCCCGTCAGTTGGTGCTGACATCTCTTTGAGGCGCGCGTGGAACACAACGCGCCGTCGACCCGGGCCTGGTCCCTATCGGACGGCGAGCTACCCATTGCTCACCGTCCGCAAGCCCGCGCCTACGGTGGCCGGAAGTCGGCTCGCGACTCCCGACGCCCGGGGCGTCTCCTGCGGCGACTAGGGGCGCGAGGGGGCGCATTTTGCCTCTCCCTCGCGCGCTCCGCCTCCTCCTTCGCGAGCATTACTGCTTCGCAGAAGGAGGTGACGGCCTCCCATGCACTCTCGCTCCGGACCATGGCCTGAACCAGGGCCGGACGCGAGAGATCGCCGCCGCCGATCGCCTCCGTGAGGACACGGCGGTGCTCCGCCCAAGCTGGGCAGACCTCCACCGTATGCTCCACCGTGTCCTCCGGGCGATCCACACAGTGGTGACACCCGGGCGTTTCCTCCCGCTTTATCCTGAACAGGAACCTCCCGAAACAACCATGTCCGGTGAGGACCTGTGTCAGGCGGAAGGTGAGGACGCCGTGGCGCCTCTCTAGCCACTCCTCAAAGAGGGGACTTATCGCCACAATTGTGGCGTGCCCATCATGAAGCCCTGGACTACACCTTGGGCTATAGTACTTGGCAAGACAAAACAACAGGGCTATCTTGTTTAGTTGAGGAGTTCTTATGGATCTGGACAGCACCTAGTGTAAAAGCACTTGTCAATACATAGTCCAGTGAGTCCAAAAACATGGTTCTAACTTGTTTGGTTGAGGAGTTCCTATGGCCACCTTCCGGCTCTATCATCAGACCCTGAACACTACTATTCATTCTTAGATCAGGCCCCAAACTAATCTTATTAGAATCTCCCGCAACTTCGGCAGAATCTTCAGATATCGAGTTTTGGGAGTGGACCTGCAGGAACAAACCATGAACGATAGATCGTAGTTTTAGCGTTCGAAAATATTTTATGATACCAACGCGCTTCTATGATTTGACGGTGATGACCTACTTCATAGATAATACACTTACCTACTTTTATTCCTATAAAAAATTACGATATTGTTCAATACGTAAAATTCAAATTTAAAAACCGTTCAAGTGCGTGGACCACGCACAATGAAGGGTTCCGTAGTTGGGATGAATTTTATCCCAAGAACAAAATTTTACATTGTAGTTGAAAAACATGTTCTCACTGTACATTCCAATTGCAAATGTAAGTTGGTCCATTATTACTCATTATCTTGTAAAGCATACTTAGCTGTGATAGTTTTCCTTTTAATTTCGTTATAAATATTCTAATGCCTTAATTTTTTTCACATATTTAAAAACAAACATTTAGCTGGCAGAGCCCCCCCCCCCCCCCTACCAGCTAAATGGTTGTGTAGCTTAATAATATTTCGAAAAGGTATCCCAGAATTGAAAAAAAAAATTACACACCCACACGACACCCCACAACATGGGACAGACAACAAAAAAATTACGTGTAGGGAGGGGAGCTAAGCCGCGGATAGACAGACAGACAGGCAGACGGACATGGCGAAACTACATCGGTTCCTTGTTGACTACAGAACCCTAAAATCTAAATAAATTATGAGTAAAAATTTGTAGGCCAGCTAGAAAAAATCACTAAAAGGTTTTAATAAATAGTGAGTAATTTACTGCATCTAAGGAGGTATTCTGTAGTGATGAAACGATTATTACTTAGCGATTACGATTACGATTTCGATTAGTGCGCTTACTAATCGACGATTGCGATTACGATTACGATTATTACTGATTTTTAATAAAACATATTATTGATAAAAAAGCATGATATTTATTAGCATAATCACAATTAAATAAGGAATTAATAGTCAAAATTAAGAAATTTTAAATTTTTGTTCAAGAAACATAACATTTCTAACTTTGCAATCAAGTCAAATGCGCAGGGGATTCCCCGAACCTAGCCCGTAACTCTATGCCCAAACCTAAACACACTGTCAACGTCAAACCTGGCGAAGTAGCGTTCGGATACGCGCGTGAAACAAAGTGTTTACATTATAGCGCATTTACAAAGCATGTTAAATTAACAATATAAATAAATAATTAATCGCTGCATAATCGTTATGATAATCGACGATTACGATTAATCGTGAAATAGCGATAATCGTCGATTACGATTAATCGTAATCGTAATCGTTTCATCACTAGTATTCTGCTCATCATGCCGAAGATCCTCATCAGATCTTCACCAATTTTTTGTTGAGATCAACTTAAAGTTACTACCTTTCAAAATAAAAATATAAACATCGAAATGGATCTCATATGGCGGAGATATCCAGTAGCCCCCTTTTTTCCCCATTTTGGAGGAAGTAAGTCCAATCAAAAATCCTCGACGACAAAAAAAATCGTAAAGCCTTTAAGCCAAGTTTCGTCCAGATCGGTTGTAAAATACGACTTGTGTAGCAGTACGTACAAACTGACACACGAAAGCAAATCTTGCCAGACTTGATGCAGAGACGCTTCGCTCGGTCGTTCGAGTTGGTATTGTTGATCGAAGGCTCGCTCGGACAATTACTTTAGCAGTAACTAAACTATGATTCAAATGTCGTCGGAATTAGACAATATTTATTTGAATAAGTACAACCGTATTGATCTAAGAGCCAATTAGGTTCAAGCCACGATTTGTATTGTATCAATCGAGTTTAAAAAAATTGATAATTCTTGTTTCGACATACTTCTTTCTACCAGTGCCGTGCTGCTTACAAATAAGTGGGTGGTGGGAGGGTATCGCTTAACTGCCTCCCGCGTATCATGCCCCGGGATTCTGAAAATTATTAACTTGGGAATTTTGACTATTTATATTTTAAATGGTTTTATCGACCTAAATTGTGTAACCCTTGCACTAGCTGAAATACGTTTTAAAATAAAATATTTATTAATCATGTTGTTTCATGTGCCGTGCTGCTATGTTTGTGAGTGTGAGGTTGGGAGGGCGATCATTTCACTGCCCCCCGCGGGTCTTACCCCGCGCGCGGCTTTGAAAATGTTTGCGCTTGGACTAATGTTAACTACTGTAATAATAAATATTGGTCCTTCTCTGCAATCATTGTAGCGATAATAGTTCCGGTTAATGGCCTAATAGTGGAGAGCCTCGACAAACACCTCAGGAGGCTCTCATTGCGCGGCTGCCCGACTGGGTAAAGGGCTTGATTAAGAAAGCAGTACTCCTGGACACGGCACGCATAGTGACGAGGTTCCTCTCTCTAGAGCCCTGACCACCGGCACCTTGGACCTTGTTCCTGATGCCTATGGGCCACTATTTTTTTATATATTTAAATGTTGTTATTAATTTTAATATTTAAAAATGTAATTAATATGTACTTATATAAATGTAATAAAGGAATATTGTTCCATTAAATGTGGCATCATAATTCAATAATTCAACTACTATCCTAAATATTACTCTCTCTAAGTGTGAGTAAATATTGAAATATTCGTCATAGTTCATGAAACCTTGACTTGGTCTATTCCCGACCTTGCAAGGCGAAATCTATACTCAACTACTCCCAGAAAAGCGCTTAAAGAACAGCGTTTAGAGTGTCCCAGGGAAATTCCAGGGAGTTGGAATTCCCAATAAATGTAATCCTTTAGAAATTGCAATAGTCTGAAATAACAATAAATTCCACGAACGTCGTGGAATTTATTGTTATTTCCGCACTTATTCCGCATTTTGGCAGGTTGGGAGGGCGCGTCTCGCGGGCCATATCACTGCCCCCCGTGCGTCATTCTCCGCGCGCGGGTCCCGTTTCGATAAAGTTGGTGCGTGAACTGTAAATACATCCTATTATTGTTAAAGTGTAATGCAATTCTTTCTGGGGGACATCTTATTTATTTGGTGCCAGCAGTGCACGTCTTTTCTTTCCATACAGTTCTATCAGCCATCATTTTAAGTTCACTTTCTTCGTAACCTACAATCCATCCATATTCTCTTTCAGAGCGGGTCGCTAGTATATCATATAGTAATGGTAAATTAATAAAGTCTGACAGAGATGTATATATGGCGAAATGTAATGAAATGAAATTGTTTATTCTGTAAATAGGATATCGGAATCACTTTTACACGTCATATAAAAAAATATTAAAAATAAGCTAGATGAGGTCGGTGTTTCCTATCTGACTACTCTGAGAAGAAAGGCCGAAACAAACTCAGAGGTCGTAGTCTCTTTTAAAGTCCAGACATAATCTTCGTCAAGTCATATGAAGACCATGTGGATTAGTGTCTGAAATGGTCTTTTGAGGAAAGAACCACACAGATTTGAGTGGACCTGTCCAGTCAGTGCAAGCATTTGTCAGTAATCGTGGAGCTCAACTCAAAACTGAAGGAGCTCAACTCGACGAACAATACCAAAGAAAGGATATTTGTCTAGGCCGCATCAACTACTCAAACTGCCAGACCATCATTAAAAGCATGCTGCACCGACCCCTATAAAAGTGGGTTACGGAGAAAAGTTTGATAAAATTATGGTAGGTAATGTTAAATTGTCATGAACAGCAATTACATGAATTGAATCGAAATCTGATTGATAGTAATGTAATGAAAAGCTGATTGTTATGTGACAAAGGGCTCGCCTTAACCAATTGTCTCTGGAATGAATATTAGGTATCTTTCGCCATTCGATTATAAGCAAGAATTTCCAAGGGTGATTCTGACTCCCTTTTCGAACGGCGTCCGATCCAATTCACAATGATTTGAAT
Organism: Agrochola circellaris; assembly: GCA_914767755.1. NCBI lineage: Eukaryota > Metazoa > Arthropoda > Insecta > Lepidoptera > Noctuidae > Agrochola > Agrochola circellaris. The sequence goes on from OU611840.1 coordinate 6,116,458, forward strand.
TGATTTGCTGACAGATTCTCCGGACTATCGGATTATTCCATTGCCTTATTGAAATGCAGACAGAGACGGTCGCCTAATTAGTTCCATATCACTCGCCGTCTCACAAGGATTTGAGCAGACATTTATATTTTTCTTGGCTATGCACATCGCTACATGTGAAAGTAAAAATAGGTAGGTACCTATATGCTTTACAAATATCAAGTAGATATAACTTAGTTATTTTATCGCGATGCTCTGTTTCCGGAAAACAGATACGCATCACAGAATTTTTTTCGATTTAACTTTTCTATACGAACTTTAACGAGCACTTAAAAAATTGAATATTTTGTGGGTTCTGTAGTCCTAAACAAGGAACCCTTATAGTTTCGCCATGTCCGTCTATCTGTCTGTCTGCGGCTTAGCTCAGAGACGGTGAAAGTGGTAAAATAAAATCAATTAACTATTAATTGATTCAGGCGTGACTTTGTGGAAATCCATGATAAAATACAATAGACGACGTATATTTAGTAACCTAATACGCGGATTAGGGTACTAAATATACGTCGTCTATCGTATTATCCCATCCTAGATTACGCTGATGTAATTATCTCGATCACACTGAGGCACAACTAGATAAACTTGAGCGACTTCAAAACTTTTGCATAAGATTTATATTTTTCCTGCGCAAATAAAATCACATTTCTGAATTTCGTACAAAGCTCAAGTGGCTTCCCATACGTCTTCGCCGGAATACTCATATCTTATTTCAGCTCTACTGTATTCTGTTCAATTCTACATCCCCTCTTATCTAAAAGTTGATTAGTTATATATTGGGTTCCCCTATGAAACTGGCGTTTTTTTTCTCACAAATAGATAACCTCGTCACTTCTATGATTTAAAATATTCATAAATTGCTTGACCTATCGAATAATGACCACCATAGACAACTACCAATAGTAAAAAAACCTTATTACTTATAGTTTTCTAAACATAAAAAATACCTTAAAAATTACTCCTAATTTTTTTTGGGGAATGTCCACTATTTGTTTTAACTTAGCCAAAACTAATTTTTGCCGCTTAATCTAAGTACCTAGCATATTACGTTATCGTAGTTTAGTGCATAAAAGTTATAAAAAATGGTTGTTAAGTTAGGAAAATGTTAGTATGAAAAATTTAAATTGTTTAAAATTCTCCATACAAAACGCTGATTTCATAGGTCTAATATTACATTTCAAGTTCCCGGACCTAATATTACATTTCAAGTTCCTTCATGACACACAATAGATATCTGAGGTCATCGGAAAACTTGACACTAGACATGCCGATGTATTCCATCAGCTTTTATCAAATGTCTTTTACAGTTCAAGCAGTAGGTACGCCTATGGAATGCCTTGCCCGTATCAATAAGACGTGCTCAATCATTGTCCACTTTTAATCCATTCTAGGCCGCAGCTACCTGCTGAGAATTTTGCAATAGAAAAACCCATGACTTGGGGCTAAAACTCAGTATCCTATGATCAGCAGTCGCGTGCAGCTCGCGACGGCATAATATCGAGGTAGTCTTCCATCTAAAAACTACTCACGTAAATTATTTTCAGTTATACTGAGTAATAGACGATCATGTTGACAGTTTAGCGAATACTAAAGACGATTGATTACACCCACCTGCAATGGATTCCAACGAGGCTGACGTTGTCCTAAAGCATTATGGAAGTCAGCAGTATGTAGACACGTGTAGCCTTTAATCACTGAAACTCACTAACAGACCAACTAGTGTCTCAAGGTTCTCGCAAAAAAAGAGGCTAACGATCTGCGTATTTTTTTTAAATATATATGCTGAGGACGGCTATAGTAAGGTTCACGTCTTTTAATACTATGCTGAACTTCTACTTGCCCAGCATATTTAAAAATAAAAATTAACGGATTTCAACACCAGACAAAACACTTTATAACTTCTTATACAGCATAAAAATTATGAATTTTCTATGATAAAAACAGCAATCAGATTAGGAAAATGACCAGTGATTTAACTTGCAGAGACAGCTATTAGTTGTAGTGTGCTACTGACTATGTTTAGATGCGATAAAAGGATTTTAGAAAACGCAGAATGGCACCGAATAGTAGTAACAAATGAATCGCTATTTAAGCTTCGGGTTTTTAAGAATCAGTCAGCTTCCGTCAAATAACGGCTGTCACGAAAATTTGACATTTTCACGGTCCATTTTCACCGGTGTTATAAAATTACGGTGTCATACAATGCTCTCTAATTGACGGCTATCATTATATTTGGCCGACTTTGCTAGAAAATCAACTTGTCAGTGTGAAAAAACCCAAGCACTAGTAAATAATTACATATTCATTTGTTGGGTTCATTTGTTATTTATTTGTTGGGTTGGGTTGCTACGACACCTCTAAACTTCTAATATATTTAAGAAAAAGTTGATATGGGTCGTCCGCTATCCTAAATATAAACTTCTTCTTATAAAATAAAGGAATTTAATAAAAGAAAAATAATTTCCTTCCCAAGACATTTTGAACTTCTGATAATTAAATATCTGTTCAACGATTTATGAAAAGAAAAACAAAGTTATTAGCATAAGAAAAAGATGGGTGAAGATATTAGAAATAAAGATATTTTATTTTATTTTTATTATTTATTAGGCAGTGCACAGACTACGTTGACTACGACTCTATAGATAGAATATCGATTTATGAAAGCAATGACGGTTCAGAGGTGTGAGGAACAGGTTGTAAAGGTCACTCATCCTCTATAGAAAAGGAGGATCCTCCGACCAGACGGGTGTCTTGTCTAGCGGGCAACTGCCTAACGATTGATTTGAACGTATCACATTTTCACAATATTATTCAAAGTCAAAGTCAAATCATTTATTTCAAATAGGCCCTTTTAGCACTTTTGAATGTCAAAATTTACAAAAATAAATAATTGATTCTAGTCGCCCCTTCCAAATGGTAGTTTTCGTATGGAGAGAATGGGCAAGAAACTCCACCGTTACTCTTTTAAAATGCTTTACTATATTTTGTGTAGGTACATTAGTTATACAGGGTGGCTGGGATATCGACGCAAAGACTGATACCATGGGTTCATTACATGATTCTGAAACTCACTGCGTGAAATTTTTTGTCGGTTATTAAAAATAATATCAGCGTTTCATAGAAAGGTGCTATACTTACGCGGTCAAAACAGCAGATTATTTTTTAAATAACCGAAGAAACTGATTAACTATATCACGGCTTAAGCCATCTTACTGCGACATACATATGGATTTCTACATCTTTTTAGTAAAAGAGGTGCAAGACACAATTATATTACTAGAAATAGGGACCAATTAGTTCAACCGGGTTTCAGGCTGGCTAAAGTGGACTCATCTTTCATGGGGTACTGTTTAAAGTGTTACAATAAAATACCTCCCCACATACTTCAACTGAATGAAACGAAATTTAAATCTTATATTAAACGCACACTATGCAGCCAAGCATATTATAAATTGGCAGATTATATTGCTGATAAAAATGCTTGGCCCAATACTGGTCCTGCTCCACAAGGGCGCATAAACTAATTGATTAGCATTTGAAAGTACAGTTGGAGCTGCTGAAGATTTTAAAAACTATCTTTGCATTGTATAAATTCAATGTCTTAACATTGTATAATTGCATAGAACATGTGTGAGTACTATGTACCGACTATAAAGCTACCATTTAGGTGCAGGGTATGTCTTTCATTGACTTGAATGTGTCCTGGCGGCTGAGAGTATGTCATGCTCACTCTAATGTGTCGCTGACGGTGGCGCGTGTGTTGGATCATTTAGCTCCCTTCAAAATGGTTGAGCTGAATGGTGCTAATCCATGCGTCATGTTCGTGAACGGGCGCCGTCAGTAGGGACTGGTCATCTCTTAGCTACCACGGCTTATTTTAATCTAATTTAATTTTTTGGATTGTTTATTTTTTTTCTTTCTGTTACGGACGCTTTTCACGTTTTGCATCGTTCTCACATGTATAACTTCAACATGAATGATGTAACCAATAATTTTGTAACCATATTATGATTTAAAAGAGTGTCCGTGGAGTTTCTTGCCCGTTCTTCTCCATAGGTACCTACTACGCTTTGGAATGGGCATCTAGCTTCATCTTTCTGACTGACCGACCCCCTTGACAATTCAAAAGTGCCTGTAATTGGTTTATTTGAAATAAATGCTTTGAGTTTGAGTTTGAGTTTGAGTTGATTTGTTTATTTTTAAATCGTGGATGGAAACAATTTTTAGCTAAAACAAAAAACCAGGAACTACCCTGAAAAGATCGGGAAAACTACTTGCGTAATATGTAATAACCGTCGGTGCTCTGAACTTCCCAAATAAAACTTTGGCACGGAATAAAGAATACTAAAAAGAAAACAGCAGAGGTACCAAGGAGTTTTGCCATAAATTTTATATTTATATCTTAGTCCTTAGGTATATACTTATGCGGACGGTGAGCAATAGGTGAGCTCGCCGTCCGATAGGGACCAGTCCCGGGTCAACGGCACGTTGTGTTTCACGCGCGCCTCAAAGAGATGTCAGCACCAACTGACGGGGTCCGTAATGGCCAATGCCTGCCAGGGTTGCGAGTTTGTCCAAAAGGGATATCGCGACCCCGGCACACAGGCAACAGAAGGAACACGGGTGGGTTTTAGTTAGTAAAAGTCTGACACACCCTCCCTCTCCGCCCAGAGCGGGAGAAGTTATTTGATAATTTCCCACCATCACAAAAAAAAAAATACTTATGTAGGTTCTTAATTATTAAAACCGTTGATTAACAGACTCGAATGACCTAACGTTCCTATTAATAATAAGTATTAACAGTGCGACACAACTTAGATGTAGCATAAATTTGAAAATTTGCTTTCATTTCAATTTTACGAGTGTATTTGGCTATATGACTTCACAAGTTATTAGGTTTGCGTAAAGATCATTTTCTCCTAAATCAGTAATACCTAAATATTGGTGATTTTAAAGGTGCACTCAGTTCAGATGGTGATCGGTTTTACGAATTTTGCCGATGCTACATCTACGTTGCGTCGTACTGTACTTGGATGTCGTGTGAAATTACTCTAGAATACATTGAAATTATTCGAAATAGGAAGAACCTTATTTTAATGAAATATGTCAGGCGGGGATCATGCCGCGGGCCAAATCGGGTCAGCGTTATCCAATAAGCCAGTGAACTAACTAAATTTTAACTACAATTTGGCCCAAGCTGTGTTGATGTTTTCAATTACGTTTCAATACAAACTAGTTAAGTTTCACACTGAACCACAACATAATATAAGTAGGTACTTTATTTTAGATCTTAATAACTAAAGCCGATACATTTTAGACATCAAAGCAGTTCAGCACACCAATTGCGTAAGACACTTTCTGAAGAATCGGTGTAGAAGAAAATTCCTAATCCAATGCATCATCAATGTTTTAAAAATTCGTCTGCTTGAAAACATAAAAACCGCAATGAATATATGTAGTTGATTTTTCAAAATGAATAGCATTGGGATTGTGAGTGTGTAACGCAATTACCCTATTAACGTAATAAACAGATTTTCGAAACCAAATTCTTATAGACTGCGCTAAATCCATTCGAAATAAGTAGGCAGTAACATTTCTAAGCGCTTGCGCGTTCATAGGTTAGCTAAATAACTCGGTGTTAACAGGTAACTCAGGGTTAACCCAAAGAGAAATATTGAATTAACCCTGAGTTAGCTGTTAACGCGCAAGTGGGCCTCATAAAACAATTTTCTGAAACTAAAGTTTCGTCTTTGAGAATCAAAAATCTAAAGACATCAATGAACTTTCAAGATTCATGATATTGATATAACTAGTGGTCGCCCAGAGGTCGAAATTCGACCATAATTCATTTAAATGTCATGATTCTAAGGTGGCCATCTTGTGTCAAACGCATGGTAGTGTGTGTAATGTTTTTTTATTAATTTAATTTATTTCGAATGTATATTATATAAAAATATTAGCTTTCTGCACTCCTTCTCCATATAAACTTTAATTGTGCCAAATTTTATACTCCTCCGTCCGCGTAATTTTCGTAAAAAGGAGTACAAAGATTTTGCTTCACGTAATATACCTAATATAATAATAATAGGTACTTACTTTTTCCGTTTGTCAGTTAGTGCGCTTGCAGCCCGAAAACCGTTTCCTTGTCATTTTTTTTTTAATTCACTGTTAAATGCTCTCTGGCTATGTCTTAAGCCACCCAACATTAATTAATCCGATAGGACTAGAGGAGTCATGGGCTTACAAAGTAAAAAAAAAACGAATTCTCCCAACATAGGTTGAATTTCGTAACGTAAGGCCGAACCAACGCGATCAACATGCTCATTTTGGGTCACCGAGATACGAGCTGTGCCTAGTTTGGGACTCGCTGTCAAATCTGTCCAAAGTCTTCTGTTACTTACTATTTTATTTTGTTACTTGTTTGGTAAAGAACAGCGTCTAAGTTAAAATATATATATATATATATATAGAATAAGCGTTTCGATCGCGGAAATCCAGTATCTAAACAACTCAACGCTACCGTGCACGCTATCACGGTCGCTTATTAACGCGTGGTAAGGCCATACCTTTAGTTGGGGCTACAAGGTGTTTTAGTTAGCGTTAAAGCAATCAGTAACAAGCCGCTTGGTGCTTGAGATAGCGAACGCCTGACGGCTCCGAGCTTGCAATTCGATCATGCTCGTGATTTATGTCACAACGCCCTCATTGCATCTAGTATTGTTGTGATTGATTTAGTTTATACAAGTAATGGCTTTATGATTCCTTGAAAATAAATAATGTTGTAGAATATTATATCACCACAATATCTAAAAGTGTAGCATGTTCATACATCTGGAATGGTTTAATGGTATCGTCAAAACAATAATTCATTGGAGAAATTGAGAACTAGACTTTGGTTTATCCTTTAAAACGCGCTTTATAACCGCTACTTCTTGATATGGTGAAACTATCCTATGGATTACGACGTCGACGACGTTTGGACAACTGAAACTATATTAGAATTTTGAAATAGGTACGTAAGCTTCTACGGAAGAAAAACCCGTAAATAAGGATTCCAATGTCGCAAAAAATTTACTAGTACGTCGATTTTAAATACCCAACGAATCCTACTTGCACCTCGAATTTTATTTTTCCCTTTGTCTAAACCAGTAAAATATCAAGAAGGCCAGTAATTGTGCGATATTTAGTAACACGATTTTGAATATATCAACATTCGTTGGCACCGCAACCGTGCACTTTGGCACAATAACAGTTTTTTACGAGTAGCATTTTCCAGTAAGTTGGCTGACTTACTTTAAAAATTTCATGCACGGTAAATATTTGTGTGCACACTGCTATTAGGCGAGTGTTGTTTGATCCGGAAATGTAACAACATCGATTCTCGTTACCTACGTCAACTTTATTGTATAAAGTAAGACAATATCATCAACTCGAAAGTATTTAGATTGTTGAGTGGGAATGAACAAACAGTAGACATATTTAGTGTCGTAGAAGACAAGTGGCTAGCGTCAGACCCCGACAGAATATAAGACCATATTTATAAATAGTATAGAGAAAGCACTTAAATGAATATTTGCTTGCTTACCTACCTAATACCAAAAGAAGTGATAAATGACCCAAGTAATGGAAGCAAAATAATTGTACTAGACACTCGGCACATATAAGAATTAATACTCCTTTTAGAACATTCTAGAAAGAAATAAACAAAAGCAATTCGTCGAAGTACATTCACAGACTATTTGCTTGATTGTTTTATTTCAATTCGCATTCAATAGTGCTCTTCGTGTGAGTCAATTACTTGATGTCCGATGTATGTGTTGATATTATCACTTTAGTGTCATAGCTTCATTACTTTTTAGCTTGAAAAGCCAGTTTGTCTTTTAAAATGGTTGGGTCATGGAGAGTCCACAACCTCGCCGGATGAAATATCAATCTGCCAAGCCTTTTCCCAACTATGTTGGGGTCGACTTCCAGTCTAACCGGATGCAACTGAATACTAGTATTTTGCATGGAGCGACTGCCCATATGACCTCCACAACCCAGTAACTGGGTAATCAACTGGGTAATAATAAAAAACTGGAAAGTCTGACATCCAGTCTTACAAAGGGGTATCGACCCCTTGGTAAGACTGGTTGTCAGACTTTCGACCTTCTGACGACTCGTAACGACTGGCAAAGATCCACGAATGACAGCCGGGACCAACGGCTTAACGAACTTTCCAAAGCTCGGAGGAGTCTCGGTATGTAAAGATGGTCATACATCGACGGACCAACCCCGGCAAGTGTAGCTTAACCTGACCAGCTATTATAGCTTTTCCACAAGCTCCATAACCTCGCCGGATCAAGGACTGTTTAAAGGATCTTTATTCACATAGCAGTGACAAGCTAGAAGACTTATATGGCTTGTAGATAGTAGTGTTTCACAATCATTCAGTTGCATTGACAATCAATGGTGGCTTTTCCGTTGTCCAGATACAACTTTGCAAAGAAGCTTTTAGAAGCTAAGGTCTAAAAGAAATCTAGACTTCTTTAAGATCTGAGACGCTCAGTTTTTTTATACCTGAGTCATCCATACCTAACCATTCTGACACTAAACTAATCGTATCATTGCTACTCTAAGGGATAATGTGGTAAACGCTAACGCTCTTCATCATAAACGTTATAATGAAGTTAAACAGTATAGTGCTATTTCAGTTCACTGACATGAAAATGACAAGAACAGGTAGTGCTAAAAACTGCTTATAAGTTTTTATGAGTTATTTCTGTAGAAGTACTCGTAACAGTTTTTGACGTAGGTATGCAAGTTGACGGCGGTGATAAAAAATGTAGCCGAAGTATGAAGTGAGTATCTTGTTGTAGTAAGTATACGAGTAAAGTTATATTTTGACGGTACACGTGTCCAACTCCGTGGTTGTCTTTTAATGTTTACTACTTCTTTATATCCTTGTCCCTTCTTTTATTTGGTGTCAGCAGAGCGTGTCTGGAGTGCATGCCATGTTACGACCTGATAGTTAAGGATGGTTAGACAGTGAAACTACTCAATGATTATTACGCTGGTTTATTAAAATGGCTTTATGATGTGCCAGCCTAAGAAGCATTGACAATGAAAACTAACTGAATACTAAATAAGAAGCGCGCAAGGGGGGTTTTATACAGGTGGCGGTAGGAGCAAGGAACCCTTCCAGTCCTCAGTACTGCCGGCTGGCGTGAGTCTTCACCACAAGAGTGAACAACATTTCTAATAGATTTATACTATGATAAAATTCCACACATGTCTACCAACCATGATATTAGTACCTACTCAACTTCCTTTCTAGCAATATTATCAAACTCTTATAGTCGTCTACGTTCAAACTCAAAAACTTTCTGACGCTTGCACTTTCATCACGGCCTGGCCACGGGGAACGGCCGTCGCGAACGGTTGTGCGTCGGGCGGGGCGGCAGTCCACGCTGCACAGTTAGCACGCCACGGGCAGCAGCGTTCGCCGCCGCGACCAGATAGACCGCGAGCGAAATGTCTTTAACAAAGTTATCTCGATATTGCTTGGAAAGTATATAGGAAGTTTTTGGTTCAAGACATAAGAAATAGAGACATGTATATTCAGTTTTTTTTTTCGATTATACCCGAATGACTGTCCAAACCTTTGATTATATTCTTATGAATATTCAACCTAAACTAGAGAAAATGGTTAATGGAGATAGGATAGCTATCCTAGCTAGTCTTTCGGCAATAAAAGTTTCAGTATACCTATATTATTTCGCAGCGAATACAACTAAGAAACCAAACTTTTTTTGTTTTAGTTTATTCGTTGCGTCTGCCGCGCGACACAGTGGAATGCGCCGCACTAATTCATAAATTTGTTTCTGTCGCCCGCCGCGCCGCCAGATGCTTGTGCGATTCGCTCGGCAAATTTCGCCGGTCATCCCGCAATTCGCCGCTACGCGTGGCATGATTAGTACATTTATTGTAATCGCTAGACGCTTCGCCGTTCGCACCTCGCGAATATTCGTGCAGCGAATGTCCCGGGGCCAGACGGTCAAGTCGCTGAAGAAAAAATCTAAGACATGTGACATCCACCAACCCGCACTTGGCCCGGGCAGTAATTTCAGTCTCACTCTCATAGAGGAAGTCTGTGTCCCAGCGGTGGGAAAATTATAGGTTGACTGTGCTATGTTATGTAAAATAATGCCCCTCGAAATTCCCATAGCAAAAAAGTCTAGAAAATAATGTAGATAGAGTTGACTTTAACTTCTATGTTTAACGTTTATTCCTTTTTTCTCTAATAAGATTACTTGCATCGTGTGTGTGCAGTGCTGCACATTTCCACTCGTATTCCTGTTTACTGCATAAATAAAGTATGTAAACATGTGTTTGCTAGGAGTGGATGGTGGTAAATGGTGGGATACAAACTAGATTTTAATTCTTGTTGAGGTTTATAAATTCAACCTGTTGTTTATGTTTGTAAATACCAGGACATCACAACCTTTTTAACGGTCGGTCAAACAAAATTGTGACAAATTCATAACCTATTACATTTATTATAGTTCACGTAGTTAAAACTTGTAGTAAAGCTTCATAGCTTTGAAGATAACTATGTGATCTGAAATAACGTATGATAATTAGAACCTATTTCAATGCTAATTCTGATAAAAGTTTAGAATATCATAACTTGGTTAAAAATACATGAAGTCATTTCCCGTAAAATTAGAAACTTCACGTGAGAGAGCATAACAACTTCTGACATTATTCTTGCCAGTTCTTGTTATAAACTACTCTCAAGGGAGGTCCCGTGAGAGTAGTTTAACAACATAAACAAATCGTAGATACATGCGCGTTTGCGATGTTTGATGTTTTTATTGACTGGGCTATGCTTTTATAAAACAAAATCAAAATAAATGGGAATGAGTTTAGTCCAAGCAACGTCAATAAAATGACATCAATCTCTCAACGAAATCAAAACGCGCAATCTACCTGAAACTGTGGATTTCTCTACTTATACAGATTCTGGTCGCTAAAAACAAAAAAAAAAGAAAGCTTCCTGCGCTTCCAAGAACTATAAACTTGGATTCTATTTTATCGTGCAACATCGTCAAGTAATTTTCTAAAGAGGTTCAATTTTATAGTTGTATAATAATTTAAACTACTTTAGTAAACCGCGATATTACTCCTCAATGGCTTTCATAAGTATATTGTGCCCATGACCTTTTCATAAGTTACCTACACAAAATTGAAATAGCTTCCACGAGTGTCCATAGTAAAATGTAGGTAAAGTGCACCCTGGGCATTCGGCCCGCTACCATCTTGCTGATTAGCTTATTTAACACAGTATGAGCTATTCATATATCATAGATGTATTATTTAGAATCTATGATATACACAATCCGGCCGTTGAAAGAATGCGTTCTTGACAGGTGTCAGTTTCAAACTAACAAAATTCAAAAGTCATTTATTCAAACTAGGCTGAGAATCAGCACTTTTCGAACGTCAAAATTACATAAGACAGTCCCCTAAAACGCCCACCATTCACCACTTCCTAGTGCGTTAGCTGGGAAGAAGAAGTAGCGCAACAAACTCCCCAGCAGCACAGCTGTCTGTATAATTAGAAAGAAAAAAAAAAAAAAAAAAAAAAAAAAAAAACTGGCAGGTGTCAGGAACACATTCTCTCGATGGCCGGACTGTAGTTGGTGCCGATACGAGAAATCTACCTAACAAAGAAGGGAATACCTATCCGTTTATTGCAACTGCAGTCTTCGATCACGTCATCCATATTTTATCCATAGTCTCGGTACGGAGTTTGTAACACGACAAAGTTGATATACCTACACAAGACCCATATACCTACGTATTTGTTACCTGCTACTATCTTCACAATAACGTTGATGAGCCATGTTAAATTAAAGGGTGGTTGCTATTACTTCTGCGGATCGCTAAGTCATCACCATCATCATCTGCCCGGTCTTTTTCAAACTTTTGAGGCCGATTTCCAGTCTAACTGCAAGCCTAAATGCAGCTGAATAGCAGTAGTTTACATGACGCGACTGTCTATCTAACTTCCACAATCCAGTTATAAGGTAAGGGTGGTCGAACACGATAACCCATAGTAACACTGCGTTTCATAAAAACATGGTTACGTAACCAGCCAAGTATTTTTTTGCACCATTTCATATGTATGTGTCACGCGATGTAGCCTTTGGGTGGACTGGTTGGCAATCTTTTGGGCTTACAAATTATAAAAAATACCGTAACCAGCCAGTAACGAAGATGAAATTAATGATTATTTTCCTATATTATGCCAAGAGGTTGACAAAGAACCCAAGGTATAAAACGTGTGAAGTAATGGCCGGCAGCAGAGGATTTTAAATTTATCAATTGGATTTAATACTTAATAATAATATTAATACCAGCCTGTTACTGTCTCACTGCAGGGCTAAGGCCTCTTCTCATACAGAGAAGGCGCAAGCATTGTTCACCACGCTTGCTCAAGACTGAGGTGATTTCAGACTTATATTAACGATAAGTCCAGGTTTCCTCACGGTTTTTTTGCTTCAGCGATGTCAGTAATGTCCAAGATAAACTTAGAAAGATAATGAATTGAAAAAGACACATCGGTTCTTGCCCGGATTTGAACCCACAACCTCGTGCATGAGAGGCGAGGCCTTCGTACTGCAGTTGTTGTTTGTTTAATAGGTTAGTAGTGGTAGAATAACGTCAAATGTGGCCATAACCTCGCATCGCGACATTACCGTGCTAAAATCAAATAAAATTTAAAATCAATCATTTAAAACCACGGAAATGTAGTTCTAAATAACCTTTCGGAAGAATACATTATGCAATGGAGCAACGAAAATGCCCTTTATAATATATCCCTGCAGTCAAGTGCCAGTGTCGATTACAAATGAGGGTTCCGGACACATAGATTTTGATAGCAATGTATTTCATTCATTCCATACTATTAACGTTCCATACTATTAATGGATTGGGTCAGTGACCTTTCTAAAGAAAGTATTTAAGCTGGGTTTGATAGTGAATGTTTTGAATCAAACAGAAATCAAGACGATGCGGGAGAACATATGTTTATGAAAAACATTTTAATTCAAGAAAAAAAAATTAAAAGAAATTCTAAAGAAATTGCTAAAGATGCACTGAAGGATAGGTAGCAATTTTATTGTGAATAATAGATTCCCAGAAATTTTACCAAAAGAACCGAGAATATTTCTACATACCTACAGCATACAGCCAGAAAAATTTGATACTATAAAATGAATTGAATCTGGTGGTGAATACTGGCAATGGACTCAGCAATCCGTAAAAATATAAAATTAGAAGTTTATAAGTCGATTATAAAAAAAAATGTATGGCTACTTACATGTTTTATTTATCAATTTTAATATGTACTGTACTTCAATTATTTCACGGTTATTTATCATAAAATATTTATCTTTACATCTTGCTGAAAGTATAAAACGTTGAAAATGTATTTTGATGACATTTTTATTGTTCACCTGGCTTTTGTCTCTTTCTAAAGTCTGCACTATTTTGAATGGCATATTTTCAGAAAACAATAATAATTACTTAGCAATTAAATTAGTATCTTTACTATGTCACAATTAGTAAAAGATCATTACGCGGATTTACCGTTTGTGCCATTAAGAGCCAGTTGCAGAAAATAACTTTAAGTTTTAAAGCTGTCATTAAATACTAATGTTCCATTAACTTGTTTTAACTTGTTGCGGAAAGCAACATTAGACTCGATTTTAGTTCTTTGATGAAATTAATGAAATCATTAGCGTTAATGATCCATTACGTAATGGGGTATTAATGTTTGCCTTTGTGAAACTGAGTAAAACAATGGCACGCTAATTTGGAACAACTGCAGTGCTATTCTGTAACCATCTCACCGTGAAAACTTAGGTGAAGTGAGCGTGGAGTGAGCGTGGAGTGAGCTGTCATTCCACCTAATGCTAGAGATTGACACTATTGACAGCTCACTCCACGCTCACTTGACCTAAGTTTTCAAGGTGAGATGGTTACAGAATAGCACTGCAGGCAAGACTAAGTAAGGCAGTGCTATTCTGTAACCATCTCACCGTGAAAACTTAGGTGAAGTGAGCGTGGAGTGAGCTGTCACTCCACAGGGATTGACACTATTGACAGCTCACTTCACCCAAGTTTTCACGGTGAGATGTTTACAGAATAGCATGGCACAAAATCAAGTGAAGTATATATATAAGTAAGCCACTTGAGTATGAAATGGTTTTCTATCAAGATTAGAGATCCCTAAGACATTGTTGTATACTCTCACTTTACTCCTTTAGAATAACTGAAAACCATTGTATAGCAAGCGTTAAGATTTCAGCTGATAAATAGACTTAAAGGTATATCGCCATTGATCAGAATAAAGGGGGTCAAGGGAATTTGGCAAGATTTATTGCTGGACAACAAATTAACGTTATTTTTATTTAAACAAGCCGATTACACAATGAAAAAACTGGATTTTTCAAGACAAGTTCTTGGGATGAATTTATCCCAAGAACAAACTTAACTTTGTAGTTGAAAAACTTTTCTCCCATACATCGGTAGGTACAAGTCACGGTCAATTCTCCAACTGCAAACGTAAGTTTGTAAACGCAAAAGAAAATTGTGATAAAACTACAAATTAACTATTTTCTGATTTGTTTTCTTTATTTGTACTGTGAGACCTTGCTTCTTGCCAAATTTCATGATTCTAGGTCAAAGGGAAGTACATAAATTGGTTTTGATTTATTTGCGAGTATTAAAATATGTCGCATAATAGCCGTATTTTTTTATTGCGATGACGAAGCTTGTTTTTTTTTAGCTCAAAGGTACTGTAGTCCCTTTGAGCTCTAAAAAAATCAAGCGCTCAAATATCAAGAAAAAGGGGATATCAGTATTTAGTGCTCCGTACCCGTAATGGAAAAAACGGAACCGTAATTATAAGACCACTTCATTGTCCATCCGTTCGGTCTAGGTCTACAGACCTATGAATTGAAACTTGATACCTCCACGCGTTACTGAGACAAAGTCCTTGTGGAGGCGATCGGTGGTAGTGATCTCTCGCGTCCGGCCCTGGTCCAGGCCATGGTATGGAGCGAGAGGGCGTGGGAAGCCGTCACCTCCTTCTGCGAAGCAGTAATGCCTGCGAAGGAGGAGGCGGAACGCGTGAGAAAGAGGCAAATATCGCACCCTCACGCCCCTAGCCGCCGCAAGAGACGCCCGCCGCGGACATGCGGATGGTAAGTAATGGGCAGCTCGTCGTCCGAAGGACCAGGCCCGGGTCGACGGCGCGTTGTGTTCCACGCGCGCCTCAAAGAGATGTCAGCGCAACTGACGGGGTTCGTTAGGACCGATGCCTGCCGGGGACGCGGGAAAGTCCGGGAGGGAGTACCGTGGCCCCTGGCAACGTACAGGCAACTGAAGGAACACGGGTGGGTTTTAGTCAGTAATAGTTTGAGTCTCCCGCTCCGCCCAAAGCGGGAGAAGGTATTTGCTAATTTCGCACCCAAAAATAAAAGCCTATTTAACACCAAACATATCTCTTAAATTTTCATGATATTTGAGCGCTATTATAGTAAAAATACATTATTTCATTGTTTTAAATAGAATATATATCTTAAATGGAATAATTTCAGTAAAAATAATTCGTACACCGAATTTATCTTGTACTAGTAGACAGACGTCGTCCTGTCCAATTTTCAATAATGCATACAAAAATCCCATAGAAAAAAGGACGTTCAGAATGTCCTGAATTCTAAAATTTTCCGGGAAACTCTTCTATTTTTTTTTTATAAAACCAAGTTTGGTCTATAATGAACATTTTAAAACAAAAATATGTTATAGATATAGATATTTCTTCTTCTAAATTCACTTAATATATTGTTTACGAATCATCAAGACTTTATTTGACGTATTGATACCAAATAACGCAATGCATAAATAAATAGTGGTGGAATTTTCGTGAACCAGCTCCTGGTGCGTATCTACCTTATTTAAGTACAAAAATATATCTAAAAGTCCATAAAGATGTGTTCATAGATCCTTGAGTTAGTCACGTGTTCCGAGCACAACAGCTGTGCGGGGATAATGACACGTCTCACAATGGAGTTACTCATTGTACTCGATAAAAGTAACACCTGAACGGTTTCCAAAATACTTCTAGATTTATTGTGTCTCGAATATCGTAGAGGAGAACAAGTATTTTTATTATTCGACATGACAGACAGCTGTTTGAAGGTTATAGTCATTTGCATAACGTTATCGGTGGGTCTATGTTATTATTGAGATTTTGGAAAAAAAATTGAGTGACCTTTTACCTCACTGCGCGACAGCAAAGATAGGGCTATGTTTTTCATGCGTATCTACATAATAATTATGTATCTTAGTATCTGTGCCTGTTGACTGCCCCGTTGATCTCGTGGTCGCAAGTGAGACTGCTGAGCGTGAGGTCCTGGGTTCGATTCCCGGGCGTCATGTTCGTGAACGGGCACCGTCAGTTGTGACACTCTTATCTGCCAGGGCTTATTTTTAATCTTATATTTTGAATAGTTTTTTTTTTTTTTTTTGTACATTGTTTCACATATAGAAGCAACATGAATAATGTACCCAGGATTGTGTAATTTTCTATATTTAAAATGAATTAAAAATTAGAATTAGAAAAATTTAGAATTTAAAATTATGTCTTTGGAGTTTCTTGCCCGTTTTTCTCCATGAAGATCTACGTTTTGGAACTGGGCAACTAGCTTCAACTTTCTGACTAACTGACCGACTATTTGACAATTCAAAAGTGCCTGTAAATGGTTTAATTGAAATAAATGCTTTGAGTTTGAGTTTGAGTTGGGTCGGGCAAAGTGTTAACGGGTTTTTCTATTGAGAATTTCTTACTAACAGCCCGTAGTTTGAAAGTTGGCGGCACGTTAAGCCGTTGGTCCTGCGCCTGATTTGTGTCCGGTCGTATCGGGTTGCCGTCTTATCGGACTATGAGAGTGAGGGAAGAGAGAGTGCACCTGTGTCTGCGCACACACTTGTGCACTATAATTAATATCTCCCGCGCCGAAGGCTAGTCTCCGTTGAGATTGGGAGCCATGGACGAAATACGGTCTGGAAGGCTACATATGTGGGATTCTTTATACCCTTGAATCATCCTAACGGCTGGATAGATCTTAATACATGAGGCGTCTATCGACTAGTTTGAGTCGCGCGATGGTTAAAGGCCAGTCGATCCATTCTGTAAACATCTCACCGTGAAGAGTGAGGTGAAGTGAGCTGTCCATAGTGTCAATCCCTAGCTTTAGGTGCAATGACAGCTCACATCAAGCTCACTTCACCCAAGTTATCACGGTGAGATGTTTGCAGAATAGCACGGCTGGATTTTGTTTTTATAAAATCAAAATGGCGGCTTTTATAAAAACGGCTATAACAAAGGTCTTGTAAAAAAAAAGTTGTCTCATGACCATGAGTCATGGATCATGAGATGATTCCAAACAGACGAAACAGGAAAAAGTAAAAAAAATATATGAAAACCCAACTCCAACTAAAAAGTTTAAAAACAAGCTCATTTTTTTAGTTACAGTTAGGATTTATGATTTTTTTCATTTAATATTCTGAGAGTTTTGCCGTGTGGTTTTCATTCGGGTTCAAAGGACCATTAATGTTTTTTGCCGGTAAATTATTTACGTGATTGTCGGTAGTCGGCACCATTTTCTGAATTGTATCTCTTCAAACGTATCCAAAGACCAACACTGATCCCGCGTGGATTATGGCCCACTCCCTCTCAGGCAGGTGGCCTGTGTATAGGCCGATTATAAGATAATTTCTCATCTTTTCTCAATTTTCAGATCTATCGAACCATAGAGCACTTACACATTTAACACTTTACAAATTTTCCTTCTCTCTACAGGCAGCAGAGAGCGGCAATGTCGAGGACTTCATGCGCCTGTATCTTAGCGAACCGTCTCGGCTTGCAGTGAGGGATGGGCGAGGTCGCACCGCGGCTCACCAGGCTGCTGCCAGAAACAACACTAACATACTGCACTTCATCAACAACTACGGTGGAGGTAAGTAATCAGCAAACAGAATTTTCTTCTTCGTCGTTTAGTGGAGCGCCTGGGGGTTTTGACCTCGGATTTTTGTTAAAGTGAAAAAAAATTTTTTATCGAGATGGAATTTTGTTTTTATACTCCACCAATCATTCAATTAAATGAAGTCAAAGAAAATATTTGATGTAGACAACGATGTAAATTGTTTAAAAGAACAAATATTTTATTAATTGTTTTCTACTTCATTTAATCTTCCTTAATTAACTTCTTTTCCTCGAATTTTATTTTTTATTTTTTTTATGCACAATTCTATTCTGCAGACTAAGATGTATGTATACCCATTTTATTTATTTTTTCAAATCTCTGTCACAATTTTTTAATAGGTAAACTTTATTTATAAATTATTAGCTAAACATTCCATTTTGAATTTTAAAATTTCATTCACTGTAACAGAAATCCGAGGTTTTCATGTTTTTAACGCTCCAGACACTTCACTTATTCTGCTGAGTATCACGAATACTAAAATACTGAACTTAATCAACAACTATCTGGTCGAGATAAGTAAACATTGAACTAAATAATACTTCTAATTCGTTCCCTCACTCCAGAGGTTTGCGACCTGCACATACGATGCGTGCCTAGTTATGCGGTCTTTCACAGTACCTATGGACCACTCAGCACAATGTTGCGTCCAATGACCTTCCTCTTTATCGCGTCAGACCATCTTGTCGGTGGTCTGCCTTGAGCGAGTTTAATCTAAAGAGAATGACAGATTAGCAGAATGTTTTTGGCAAGAATAGGGTTTGGACTGGGACCTCGGCAAAAAACAGTGTCGCAAGACTTGTCTTTCGTGTGGAATATATCAGATGTTTCGACACAATGACTTCAGACAAAATGTTTATTAGTGCCAGTTACGCAATAGGAAATAAACATAATGACAGTCGCATCTCAATATGTATATGAGAACCTGATTTATGTAAAAAAGAATATTAATCTATATTCTGAACATAGCGATATTCATAGCGTAAATACTAGAAACAAAGATTTACTTATTGTACCCAAAACTAGGCTCCAAAAAAAATTTAATTCTTAAATTGAAGTGCCTGCATTTATTATACAGAAACTCTGTCAAATGGTTACTATAAAATTAAAGATTACTTGGACGACAAAAAGGGTTGGGATTAATTACTTACTCCAATGCAAGCAATAAACTATTTTATACTGTGTTAGAATAAATATTGTCATTTTTATTGATATTCCTAAAAGAGTCATAAAAAACCCTGTAAGAAATCGACATGTGTTTCACGTCTCAACGAGGCATTCTCAGGATGGCGATTGACTTATCGCGAACTCGAACATGGCGTGTTGCCACGCCGAGTGCCGGACGCAGAGGAATAGTTAAGCGGAATACTTAGGTTACAAAATATATCTACGTCCATTGTATTTTATAACGGATTTCCGCAAGGTAACGCCTGAATAAATTAATTATCCTTTCTTAGTACACCCCTTCGTTTTAAATTAATAACTACTGTCTGAAATTCAAGTTCCTGTAGTCCCTCTTTAGCGGTTTCACTATGCGATACTCGTACGAACATACTCTGTTCTTTTTTACAGGGTCAAATACATTAGCTAGTAAAACTCCGCAAGCGTGATGGGTATTGATAAATAACATGGTAAAATGAAAAAATAAGTTAATCTGTTTGGAGTTGATAACTGCAGAGTAGTGGCTTATGGCTAAGTAATAACAGCCGCACGGGTCGATCGATCAGATTTAGCTACGCTTGCCGCAGTTGGTCCGTGGATGGGTGTCCATCTTTACATACCAAGACCCCTCCGTGCCTCAGAAAGAACGTTACGGCGTTGTTCCCGTCTGTCATTTGTAGCTCTTTGACAGTTGTTACGGGTCGACACGAGCCCGAAAGTATGACAACCGGTCTTACCATGGGTTATCGTGTTACCCAGTAACTAGGCTGTGGAGGTCAGATAGGCAGTCGCTCCGTGTAGAATACTGATATTAAGCTGCATCCGGTTAGACTGGAAGCCGACCCCAACATAGTTGGGAAAAGGCTAGGCAGATGAGATGATGAACTGCAGAGTAGTCACGAGAAATATCACCGACGGTATCAATAAATAAACATAATATTCAATTTATCACTTGCTTCAAAAACGGTGAAGAAAAATATCGTGAGGAAATCGGCGGCTGCCTAAGAGATATTTCTAATGGACGGCGTAAAAACTGTGATACCAAGTTAGTAACTAACCTCACGAAAAAGAAAGAAGAAGAACACGATAAAACTAAAAAAAAACTGATATACTTTACTCATACTTCAAGTAACAACACTACCTGCCTCCGTAGCTCCTCCGCCCCGCCCCGTGGCTCGTTGACCCCGAAAAAATCATCAAGTCTTTTTATTTAGTCGTGTTTGTATATCGATTGTCTGTGGAGTTTCGCTGGCTAATTGAATGACCCTCATCATCGTCTACCTTTTCCCAACTTTCATTATTTTAATTTAACCCAGTACAAAATAAATGTTCTGTAGTTTAGCCTTTAAAACTTGTGAAAAAAACATAACGAATAATTTAAAAAACAAAGAAGTTCTAAATATTTTACTGCACTTATGATACGTCAGAAGCTAGGTGCACGGTTCGACGAGAAGAGCCGGCAAGAAACTCCACCATTACTTTTTTAAATGTTAATAGGTATGGGAGGACAGTGTAGGTCTTTCAACAACTACCAGGTACTTAACAAAATAGAAGATATTCAAAAAATCTACAGTCCACTAAGCCTAGAGCGTTCTCAAATTCACAAAATAGAAAATAATCTATATAAAAGATAAATAAATTAATAGAAATAAAAAGATATTTTAAACGAAATGACATGATTGCTATTACAACCGTAACAAATTTGAATAATTGTCATCTTCACAATAGCTAACTAATAAAGAGTTGAAATTAAAATGTAGGTATATAATGTCAAGTAATATGATGATTATCTCAAGGAAGAATATTAAAAAAACATGGTAATTTGGAAGCAGTTAATAGACTCTTACATAATTTGCCGTTAATGAGGTACCATGGAAGCCACATTGCAGAAGGAATCTTCTTAAAGGAGTTTTCAATTTTATAATTATCCTTTCTTGATAAGGATACGTAAAGTAAGGTATTTTACATTCTACCCCTACGCTATCACTTACGTATTTTTAAGTCAGAATCTACTTAAATAAGTACTTACTTCTTTAAGTGATATGATTAAAAAGCATATGATTTCTACTACTACTACTATATACTCGCAATAGTCAAGTGATACGAAATAATGAGCCTCAAAAAACCGATATTAAATTCAGAATCGTCCAAATATTATTTACGTTATCACTAAAATAATTATTTTAGTTGTAAACTTAATTTTAATGAGTGCTAATATCCGTCTCTGTTTACACCTAAGCGAGTATCAGCGCTCTCACCAGAGCGCCGCCGGTCATCTTACCCCTTCGCGCGGCATTACCTACCCCGCAGGCGCGACGCAACCCTAGGCCGATGAAATAAGCCATGCAACATTTTACGAAGTTCCGCGGCCGTGGTGACTTGTTGCACATCTATGATGTAGCACTTGATTCGCTAAAATGACCACGGTTTTGCATTCCGTTGTGGACTTATCCATTCGTTTAGCCGGCTTCGGTATTAGAGGTGGGTCCGGCTCACATTGCTTCAGTGGGCAGAATAATACTCAGGTTTTGGGATTCCTAGTTCAAGGTGGTGCTGGTGAGTTTTAAATGTAGTGTTTTATAAAATAGTCACGTATCCAAGTCTTATTAATAAAATATATGGTGCCGGTAATTTAGCCGTAAGTACATAATATCGAGGAGTTACAAAGAGTTACGGTGTTTTTCTTTTGTTTTGTTTACTTGTTTTCATAACAAAACAATGTGTCATTGTCAAATTTTAATATTCACGATTTAGGAGCGTTTTTAATAAACTATTTTCAATAACTCTTCGCTTTGAATATAATCCCAAGAAATGCTTACAATGTGTTATTAAAATCAGTGGTAAGTAGTTGTATTTGGTTGAAAACATTATTTTGAGTTTATATTTTATAATCAAATAGGTACATTTTTTATTTTTTTTTGATTGTGGGTGGTGGAGATTTGCCTTTTACCATCCGCGAACCTAGTTTTGATCAAATAGGTACCTTGCACTTCAGATCAAAACTAGGTTCGCGGATGGTAAAGGGCAAATCTATTGATATTATGAAACAAAATCGCTTTTTGTTTATGTCTCTGTGACCGCGTTGTTCTAATAAACAACGCAGCGGCTTTAGATACGGTTGAGAATTTATTTCAGAAGGTTTATGTTCTTAAAATAATGTAATAAAACATCGATATATCGGGTCGCTATTATATAAGAATGTTTTATGACAAAAGTCCTAACATATGTATAAATGAATCTGCAAAAACGCAATTTCCAGTGACCCAAATAGGTATTCTATACATTATTATTATAAGCCTGTGTTGTCTCTTTTCACTTTTCCCGGTCAACTGCGATTGTGAGCCAATTATTTAATAATGAGTCCAGCTCATCCCGCCATCTCTTTCTGGGCCTGCTGCGTAGTCGTTTCTTGCTATTTAGGATCCGCTGGGTGGTGATTTTTGCATATTGCCGCTCCAACATGCACACATTGTATGAAGTTCTACTAATATTCCAATTAAAGCCAGTGAATACTTATGCTGATTAGATTATAGATTAACTAATACACGGAAATACTAGTTTCCAATAGATTAACAAATTATCGCTATCAATGGAAACAAACGAATGTTAAATTTGTCCAAACTTCAAGTTTAACCATCATCTGCCAAGCCTTTTCCCAACTATGTTAGGGTCGGCTTCCAGTCTAACCGGATGCAGCTGGATACCAGTATTTTACTCAACTCACCTCAAAGCATTTATTTCAAATAAACCGATTACAGGCACTTTTGAATTGTCAAAGGGTCGGTCAGTCAGAAAGATGAAGCTAGTTGCCCATTCCAAAGCGTAGTAGGTTCCTATTGAGAAGAACGGGCAAGAAACTCCATGGACACTCTTTTAAATCAAAATATTCTTACATGGAGCGACTGCCTATCTGACCTCCACAACCCAGTAACTGGGTAATACGATATCCCTTGGTAAGACTGGTTGTCAGACTTTCGGGCTTTAGACGACCCGTAACGACTGTCAAAGATCCACGAATGTCAGCCGGGACCAAGCAGTATTTTAAAAGGAGTACCAGTATTGTTAAAACCGCTTTAAAAGTAGTACCAGTATTGTTAAAACCGCTTTAAAAGGAGTACCAGTATTGTTAAAACCGCTTTAAAAGGAGTACCAGTATTGTTAAACCCGCTTTAAAAGGAGTACCAGTATTGTTAAAACCACTTTAAAAGGAGTACCAGTATTGTTAAAACCGCTTTAAAAGGAGTACCAGTACTGTTGAAACCGCTTTAAAAAGAGTACCAGTATTGTTAAACCCGCTTTAAAATCCATTGGCTACTTTGAAGATGGTACCGGTAAAAAGAAAACAAGCTAAAAAGTTTGTCACATAATTTATATAAACAAACCAGAAAACATTATATATTTTCAAGGCTTGTGGCTAAGTAACAACAGCCGCACGGTTCGACCCATCAGGTTAAGCTACGCTTGCCGCGGTTGGTCTGTAGATGGGTCACCATCTTTTCACACCAAGACCCCGCTGTGTCTCGGAAAACCTTTGCCGCGCAAGCGTTGAGTCGTTACGGGTCGTCAGTAGCCCGAAAGTCTGACAACCAGTCTTACCAAAGGCTATCGTGTTACCCAGTAACTGAGTTGTGGAGGTCAGATAGGCGGTCGCCTCATGTAAAGTACAGGTATTCAGCTTCATGCGGTTAGACTGGAAGCTGACCTGAACATAGTTGAGAAAAAGCTAAGCAGATGATGGTAAACAAACATACTATGTTCATAAGTGTTCGCATCCATCACACACTTTAACTTACGTATTGGTTTTGAGCTTCCTAAGAAATACACTGTAATTCCATCAAAAACTGCTCCGCATTGAACATTTCAACACATTAATTTTCAATAGTAATAATTATAGTGGACGAGCCTATTGCCATCAACCGAGCACAAATCCAGACTCCAAGCTGCTAAATTCCTGATGAAAAAAACCGAAAAACACATTACCTGACCTGGGAATCAAACCCAGAAACTCATGCTCAGCAATAGCACTTGCGACCTGACACCAACGAGGTAGTCATTGACATTTGTCAATGAGGCAAATATTTAGGCACATAATGTCGGTTGGAAGCCACTTGTCTAATAGGGAAGTTATTAGAAGAAAAAAAAAACTCAAACATGCTTGGAAATTCAAACATTATTTTGACAACCTTCTTCGAGATAAATCGAAATTGCGGTACTGGCGAACTTGGATCCCTCGCTGCAATCAGGATTCTAGTCTTAACTCCCTCGGTTCGCTAAGGAGTTAACTCACCTAGCTGGATCGATGCGCTCGAGAGCCCTAAAAACCTTTGTTGCGTTCGGGATTCAAAATAGTGCCCGTTACATTTAAGACACTGCTTTATCCCTTTAGTGAACAATGTACTATTATTTGCCAACTTGCATCTATCATTACAGGGTAACCTATTGCGATAGTGTAGGTACTTATGGACTCTTATCCTAACTTATTATTAGTAACTTATTACAAACAATGCATTATTTGTGATCTCAGAGAACAACAGAATAGGTCCGTGTCACTAGCTATGAGGTTGAGAGTGCACGCGTCAGTGGCACCTCACTAAAAAGATTGGTCCAAGCGCACGGCCGCGCCAGCAGCCATGGATCTCTTCGTCGGCTACGTACCTTTCCGGAACACACAAACCTTTGGGCCGTAATATGTCCGCATTATGTACCTTACCTCTTTGTACTTTGAATAAATCCGAGGTGAGTGCGAGCACATGTGGATTAGGGATTTTGTGATATTATCCTCGGTAGAGGATATCTCAAAATAAAAGACGCGCCACTTATGAGGTAGATTATGGTGGTGTGAAAATGAATTATTTGGCCAAAACCTGTATTGGAGTAGACTTTGCACCGCTAGTACGCTAAAAATATTGTATAAAAAAAAGTTTTCTCTAATTTAAGTTATTTCATAACTATTTTCATCGTTAAATTAGTCGGAAAGGAAATATTGTCAAAAACGTTGTTTTGGGCACCAGTTTTCCAATATGGCGTTGCGAGCGGCAAAGGTACGAGGTGGCAAAGTGAAAATGAAAAAGACCACTTCGAAATCAATGACATAACCAATTTTCTAACTTTTCCGAAAAACTTCCCAGGTAAAGCTACCAAATGACTAGGTTATATTTAGTATTTTTTGTTTCTGTCCGTTTTCAAATTAAACTGTTAAAACTATTGGAAAAA
Source organism: Agrochola circellaris (assembly GCA_914767755.1). Lineage (NCBI taxonomy): Eukaryota > Metazoa > Arthropoda > Insecta > Lepidoptera > Noctuidae > Agrochola > Agrochola circellaris. Next base: position 6,141,960 of record OU611840.1, read on the forward strand.
TGTCTAAAGTTGCCAAAATTTCACAGCAAACAATTAACATTTAACAAGCCAAAATCTTTTGATTTATTGCAGTAGATATGAAGGACCAATTTGTAAAGCTTTGTGCAGACTAGCGCGACGCGACAACGGTTATTGTTATACCGTGAAGTTTTCTTAGAAACTGTATTGTTCGTGTCGCGTCGCGCCGTCGCGTCGCGCTGGTCTGAACGAGCCTTAATACGGGAAAGGACGATTTGTACGAAGATACACAAATGAGACAGTTTTTGAGTTTTACACAAATGAGACAGCTTATGTTTTTTTTTTATCTTAATTTCTCTTTGCTTAGTGTGTACCTATTTGATGTTTACGTTATAATGTGGGTCTTATTTGTGCAGAAGAAACAACTTTTCTTTTTTCTTTCTTTTTGTCGACGGTTGTTTGATTTCGCCATGCATCGTCTCTCCGACATAGGGTTTTACAAAATATTGCTCAGGAATTAAAAATAAAATGTTTGTTCCAGATTTGAACGCTAAAGACAACTTTGGCAACACCCCGCTTCATGTGGCTGTGGAAAATGTCGCGTTGGATGCTCTTGAGTTCTTGCTGCAGCAGTAAGTTTCAAATAGTTTTACTAGACTACTTTTAAGCGGAACTATTTCTTATCGAACGCCAATAAATGCGTAATTTGACATTTTCGATGCATCCTTATCCTTACATATTATAACACAAAGTCCCCTGCCGCGTCTGTCTGTCTGTCTGTACACGATAAACTCAAATTCTAACGGTGTTCACCAATGGACGGAGTGATTCATGAGGAAGGTTTATATGTATAATTCATTAAAGTTTTGTGTATATGACGATTATTGTCGAAGATTTCGGTAAAAATTCTGCCAACTAGGAATTTTACTGGCGCGCACAGCGTAAACCGTAAGAGATACATAAAATTAATGTTCTACAGGATTGAACATCTTAAAAAGTTCAACAAATAAATCTGCTATAGCATTGTCTATATTCTAAGGATGGCCCACAGTAACCACTTTTATCTTTCAGAATTTTATAAACTTTTAATTGTTATTTCCGAAGCTATTTTATTAACCGGTATTATATTAATCCTTATCCAATAAAATATTTTATTTAAATAACATACATAAAACATAACATCACGCATGTATTCCCCGAAAAGTTAGGCAGAGGTATACCTATAATAAACTCACTTTTCGCTAGTTATGTTTAAGTCCCATGTAAGAGCCCATGGCGAGCCTATATTGCCATCAACCGGGCACAAATCCAGGCTCCGGGCTACTACTGAAAATTTCTAGATGGAAAAACCCAATAACACTTTGCCCAACCCGGGAATCGAACCCAGAGCTTCATACTCACCAGTCGCGCTTGCGACTAGACCAACGAAGCAGTTACGCGTAACAAAATAATTATACCCACCTGTGGGGTGTGTAGGTATTATACCTATCTACATCGCCACATGCGAACCGCGCATCAAAGACCTGACGTCACACAAATCCTGCATCGCGCAATTAGAGTTTACCGCGCGAACGACATATATATAAGACGTTTTCTTTATCAATTGTTCCCTGTCAACCGTCACGCTATTTAACTCCCTTCTCTTTCATATCATTCCTCACACAATCCAGCCATATGTTTTTTGGTCTTCCTCTCCCTCTCCATCCATCATCAGTTATTGTCATCACTCTTTTAGTCACATGCGTTTCCTTTCATGAAATGCCCTTACCAAGCCAGACGATTTCCTTTCATCTTTTCTGTCACTGGCGCCACTGTCAAACTTCCCCTTATATACTTATTTCTTACTTTATCCATTTTCGTTCTCCACACATACATCTCAACATTCTCATCTCTGCTGCATGCAGACTTTATCCACGCAAGTAAAATGTATTGAAAAAACGTGCTCGTCGGAAATTTAAATATTCAATGTTCAAAAACCGAATGTAGTTTTTAAGTAAATATAGTATTTATAACAGTTTTAGTAATTAAAAAATCCATAAATACGCCAATTATTAACCTGCATCAGATTTTGCAATCACTTTACAACATCAGCATATCGGATATTATCATCTCGGACAAAAGGACCAATACCTACCTATTTTATGGCGGACAAAACGACCTATATTAATATAATAACGGTGAAAACAGTTTGTTTTTTTGTTTGAACGCGCGAGTCGGATTTGAAAAATTATTTTTGCATTTGGTAGCCAAACTCTTGAGGAAGGTTATAAAATTCAAAATTTTAAAATCATTTATTCAAACTAGGCTGACAATCAGCACAAAATTTAAGTTCCGGACAGAAGCTAGTCTACTTACATTACACGTGCTTAATTAAATTTCGAGTGTTGTGCACCCTTAATTAAAATATGAAAATTATACGGAACGTCTGAATCCGATTTACCAGATTTTCCCGGACTATTAATAATTATCCCCCATGCAAACTTGGAACTGACAGGCCACGTTTGGTTGCGAACTTTATTTTGGGAAAATCGGACGTAGTGCAAAATAAAACAAAACTCTTGTAAATTTAAGTTCTTGTAATTTTAATATATGTATAAGTAAAGTCAAAGCGTACTTTGACTTTACTTTGCTAAGTAAAATTATCAGTGGAATTTGCCCCTTATACATATTCAGCCGATTACAATATCACAAAAACCCAGAATTTTTCCTGATATCGTCAGAACAAAAATTCAAACTTTTCCTATTGCTCGGCACGTTTTACCGCTAAGCCATTGAGGCATAAGGAACAATTTTGTGATATATCCAATTTGCCTATTAAGTCCAATTTCCGGTCAACGTGGTCGTGTATTTACCGCTTCATGTATGTACTTTAGGAAATTGCGTAGCATCGTTAAATCGTTGGTGTAATGTCTAGTGATAGCAGCACTTGTTTTTGTAGGTTAGTAGAGATAACTTGTTTTCAAAGATTTCAATCGTAGATTCGCCGTGCCATGTCAAAAGATGGACGTGTTTCTGTTTCCTTTTGACACCTCTGACACACACAATGAGTTGACATGATTGTCATGGAAACGCTATTATTATTGTGTGAGCTCACTCTTCTCAGTATGGAGACTTTTTCGCTCGATTTGGTACGGTGAGGGCAAATCTAACGATTTAAATCTTTGGTTATTTTTCTTTTATTACCCGTATTACTGGAACTACTTGATTTTTTTATTTTATTGTGTAGGTATTTCTTTTCCCATTTATACGCATGTTGGGTATTTTTTTGTACATTTTCTGTTACTTTCATAACTTTAACATTGAATTAATAATGATTCTTTATAAGATGGCTGAAAGTAAGTTGTTAAATAGGTACTGGTTTTTTATAGAACTTAAAAACTAAAGTAATTTTTCGACTGAACTTTTTGGGGAAAGAGATGATACTAATTTATTTTTATTGTATTAATTTTGTTTCAGTCGTGTCGATACCAGCATTTTGAATGACAAGAGCCAAGGAGCACTTCATCTGGCTACCGAATTGAACAGGGTAAGTTTCCTTTCATTAGAAGCTGTTAAGTGTTGATGTAAAGATGTCAGGATAATATCCGTAAGTATGATTATTTAAAAAAAATCGTAACCTACTAGTGAATGTGAAATACGTAGGTAGGTTTAGGGGAATAAGCACACACTATCTTATAACAGCCATGCTATTCTGTAAACATCTCACCGTGACAACTTGGGTGAAGTGAGCTGTCAATAGTGTGTGACCTGTGGAATGACAGCTCACTCCACGCTCACTTCACGTAAGTTTTCACGGTGAGATGGTTACAGAATAGCACTGCAGGTCAATAATAGACAAAAAGTGAAGTGTCAAACGATTTTGTTAGTGTCAAACCATTTGAGCGTCAACTATATTGTCATTTTGAGATGCACTGGAAATGATTATGGTATTGGTCCAAGCCCTGTTGTGAGCATCTCAAATATTATCTTTATTCAGGTCTCGGTACTCCAAACCTTCGCGAAGTATAAGGACCAGTTCAACGTGGAGCTTGGGGGCGAACACGGCCGCACTGCGCTCCACTTCGCCGCGATCCACGACCATGATATCTGCGCCAAAATATTGGTAAAGTATACATTAGTACAGGTTTATCGCAAACAACTAAGATTTTTTTGAATTCTTGCCAAAATATGTGTGTTATGGAACAAACCATTTGAAAAAAAAAAACGATGTTTTGAAATGGAATTGTCCACTGGCGACACTGCGTGTAGCAAACGAAATACGACAAAATACAGTTAAAAATGTTTGTTTTCGTAAATTGTTACATTTTTCAAATCTTTCAGCTTTACCAAAACATTAATTTTATATTAATTTATGCTAGTTTAAATCAACACAGATCACAGACTTAGGCGCTGAACTCAAGAGAGCTTGCAACAACGGATACTACCCAATCCACGAGGCAGCTAAGAACGCCTCTTCTAGAACGATGGAGGTGTTCCTCCAATGGGGAGAATCCAAGGGTTGTTCCAGGGATTCAATGATATCCTTGTATGACAATGAAGGGAATGTGCCATTGCACTCGGCTGTTCACGGAGGAGATATTAAGGCAGTTGAGCTTTGCCTTAAGTCTGGAGCGAAAATATCAACACAGCAGTACGATTTGTCTACGCCGGTACATTTGGCTTGCGCTCAGGTATGTTTTCCTTCTTTATTCGTCTCTACTTAAGTCTTTGCCTGGTTTTTATTTACTATACCTCTATATTTCCAGGGTGCCCTTGAGATCGTGAAGCTGATGTTCACGATGCAGCCGACGGAGAAGCTCGCTTGTCTCACATCATGTGACGTTCAGAAGATGACTCCGGTGCACTGCGCTGCGATGTTCGACCACCCTGACATTGTGAACTATCTTATAACAGAGGGCTCTGACATCAACCCTCTGGATAAGGAACGCAGGTCGCCATTGTTGCTGGCAGCTTCAAGAGCTGGCTGGAGGACTGTGCAGACCCTGGTAAGTATCTAAGCAGTTATGATGACTTGTTCACAGGATTCATTAGTTTTGGTAATAAGGGGGCTTTTAAAGCATTTTCGACCGGTTGATGGTTCAAATACTCATTTCAATACGAAGAGCAAAAATCCATAACAAAAAATTCCTCATTTACTTAAATATTCTGGCAAAACCGCGGGAACCACTCTCATTTGTCTTGTAAATAGTAAACAAGTTACATTCGTTTAGTGCCAACACGATGCAGCCCCCGTATGACTAATTGTGCTCTTTGGGCTTCAATTACACAAAGTTACTAAACAAAACGGACATAATGTCTTAAAATATTCCGAGAAATTCTGATAGAGTCGAGAACTTTAACGCTAAACGCAAATTATAGCCGCGGGGAGCTGCTCCGCATCGCATTTCAGTACAAAAAACTGCGGTTCATAAAAAATACGAAAGTGATGTCGGAGGATTTTTGCAATTAACTCTTTATTTTCGACATAATTATTTTGTTTAAAAATTGTCAAATTTTCTATGTCCATTAGTTACGGCAGAACATTCAAGCATTTTGGAACCACTAAAATATGGACATTAAGGGACATTAGGACATTTGCAAATTTTTCCATGCTACGACACAGTTGTCGTAACTCTTGACTACTTTGTCTATGCTTACGTATTCCGTGCTCTGGACATACGACAAATTGGCACTATCAGTCATGTGACAGAGGCGCTAGTTTTGTATCGACCAGTCGTATGTTGCATTAAGGCGTCTGCCTATTTGTATAACTTTACTTGGATCGGTCTTCAGCGCCAACTCTCTTTAACCAATTCGTTTAGTGATATGCACTAATGATCACTAATTTGGGAATTAGTAATATCACTTCAACAACATTGGTGGGGACGGAGTTTCGGAAATTTGGTAAACTATATTTTATCGGCGATGCCGCATTGAACACAAAACAACATCACGTCTTGTTTCCCCAAAGGGTTGGGCAGAGGTGTACCTGTAGTACACCCAAACTTCGCCAGTTATATTTTAAGTCCCATATAATAGGGGTGGAGCGCATCGCCATCAACCGGGCACAGTTCCAGACTCCGGGCTGCTACTGAGAAATTACTGTTGGAAAAACCCAATAATACTCATACTCAGCAGATATCATTTAAGACCACAAGACCAACGAGGCCGTCGTATTGCTGCTTAAAAATTAAGTTGCTTACGTGTGCACATTGTCATACATCCAACGTTTTAGATTGCGACTAATCGTTTGTGCGGGTGAACAGTGTGCTGTTTGCATTCGCCTTAAGTTTGTTATGTTCGGCACGTACAGATGTTCATTGTATACATTGAATCTGCGAAGATAGATTGCAAAAATGTATTTTCTCTTTAAACGTTGATGTGGGTCGAGTTTTAATTACAGTCTTCAGCCAAATATTTGTCTAACGTAATTAGAAAATATTGTTTGAGAAATATTAAAGATACACAGGAGGTTGTGGACATATGGAATGTGAGCTCGGTTGGCATTGTGCTGATTGTCGTGACGGCAAATGGCCTGATGGCCGAAAACCTTGATCGACATCTCTCAAGGCTCTCGTTAGGCGGTTGGATCAAGGGCCTGATTTAGAAAGCAGTACTCCTTGATACGGCTTACGAGCCGTGTAAATTTAATTTATCATTATGCACTCCTTAATCAGATTTGTTTTTTTTTTGCATTTATAATAATTTTATAAGTTATAAAAATCTCTTAAAAATAAAATAAATGTGGTCCATCTGTGTTGGGAGCAAGGTCCAAGATATTAGTGGTAAGGGGTCCTGAAACTGGAACCCCCTCATGACGTATCATGAGGGGGTTCCAGTCTCTGGATCCCTTATAACTTATTTATAAAATTATTATAAATGCAAAAAAAAAACAAATCTGATTAAGGAGTGCATAATGATAAATTAAATTTACTGTGTGAGGCCTTTGCCCAGCAAATTGGTTAAGAAAAACACTTTTACAAGTCAGTTTTTTTTGTTTAATAATAGAAGAGGTTGGTGTTTCCTCGACATAAATAGCCTTCTACTAGGCATTTAGCTCTTGTACCAAAGTTAATCACTGTATAACCTTTTTAAAACAAAGAGGACTTTTATTATAAACAATTAACAGATTTAAACTTTGTTACCACACGATCCTATGGTAATAATTTATGTTAATACCGGAAAATGCTTTGTTCCAAACCCGCATCATCGGTTATATAAAGCGTTTTAGCGACAAAGGGCTTGTTGGGTCACCTTCATTTAAAGACACAACCTTTATTACGTAACTACGGTATTAAGTTCAGTGCACGAAAACCCTTCTTTGAGCAAATTACACGCTGAATGCTTGTTAGAGGCTTAGTCAGAGAAAACATGATATCTATATGTAGTCTGGTAGGTCACGATAAAATTGTGTCTTTCATTTCAACATAATTATTGTGCTGTCTTTTAATATTCCATGCGTGAAATAGATACTTTTTGAGGGTTATGGTTAGCTATAATTTGCTTTCAATCTTTTCACTGAACCACCAGTGCAAATGATTATTTACTTTACTCAGATATACAATTATCAGGGTTGTCCATAGAATCAGGCAATACTAATTAATGGACTTGAGCAAACCGAAAACTCCGTAATTGTAATAGGGAAAATGCATGTAATTTCTTTTTTCACTTTATCACTAACTCACAGTAACAAAAACCCAAGGAATATATTAAAAGTCAAAAACTACTGTTTGTTGCTCAAAAAAGTAATTAAACTCCTAGGTACAATTTTTACTGCAGTTCAAAGGTCCGTTATTGTCGTGGCTATGGTGTGACGTCATTTTCCACGATACTACCACCAAAAAAACGCAACATAAAATAATTAATTGTGAAGTAAAGCACAAAATAAAAATTAAAAAAAAATGATTCTTGAGTCCTACAAAATTGTTTATATAAATTATTAAAAAAAAAAAATTACCTGCATATTCCCTATTATCCTGATTACGATCAGTAAGACATCTTCTACTAGTTGCTTATGATGTCCGCCTGATATCCGGATTTACATCGTTCACACCAATGATTTAAAAAAAATCGTTATTCAGATTCGCCTTGGCGCTGACATCGAGTTGAAAGACATCAACTCCAGGAATGTTCTTCACCTGGTCGTGATGAATGGTGGTAGGCTTGAGGAGTTTGCAGCTACATGCAAGGTTAGTATTAATATTATTTTCAGACACTCTTATTTTTAAGTCGCAGCTCAATGCTGAGACATATCTAAAAAAAAATAAAAAACAAACATAAAAAATGTAAATATAAACAGAAAGTCCTATAAGAGGCCAAAAGGCTTATAGTATCCGCAGCTTATAAGCCTGCCTTTATGTTCCTATGAATGTGTTTAGTTTAATTTGTGATCTCCTGTGCGAGTCCCAATAAATACTTATTCTTTTTTTCGTTCTTTCCTTATTTCTCATTTGAAAAAAGAACATGTTCAGTAAAGGGAATGAAATGGATCGCTTGGCTATGGGTCTTCAAATTAGTATGCTAGAAATATGATCGACTCTGATGGGCAAGTCTCTTGGTATGAATTTATAAATCGTCATAGCTTATTGCTGTCGTGTCTTTAAAATGAACCTAATTAAGAATTAACTCAAGGTCCATTTGATATGAAAAAATATAGTTTTTACTCCCACTTTCATATCAGCGGGGTAATTGCGTAACACACTTACAATAGCAATTCCTTTCATTTTGACAATTCAACAACATTCATTGCAGTATTTACTTTGTAGAGCAGATGAATTTTTAAACGTATGAAGCAATGGATTATTAATTTCTTTCAAAAAATCTTTCGGGTGGGGATTGAAAGTGTTCTACGCAACGGGGGTATTTTACATTTACCTTTTTTTTTGTAAAACAAAAAACTATAACTCTTCATTCAAGTTTTATGACATCAATATCACGTTGAGTTTCCAAGAATTCAACTAGATTGAGTTAATCCAGAGGGGATGAAATTACTTGTCCTTACATAACGACCCTTTACAGTTTCCATTACCATCCATTGAGTCGTGAACAAGTATCGAACTGAATTACGTATTATTAAAGTTTCGATAGTCCTTACGTTTAAGAAATTTAAATTTGTCGACTTAAAAGAAACCTAAGCATGTTTTAAGATGAGCGACATTTTTATTAAATACATTTTTAAATTAATTAACTTTGGTACCAAAAGGAATTTGGGTTTGTGTTCGTCATTCGCGTTAAGTTGTTGACGTTACGAGGATGATAAAAAAAAGTTGTTCTTCTTATGAGATTAATGGCATTGAAAAATTCAAAGAAAGCTTTAACAACTAACATAATAAGTAACAGGTTTTGCCTGGTGCTAAGCCCGCGTGGAGGTTGGAAATTATCCCACAGTAACTTACTTCCATTATAAAACGTATCTTATGTGTTAATACCGGTTATCAACAATCTGTGTCGTAAATTCCATAAGAATTCATTCGGCCGTTTTTGCATGATTGTGTAACAAGCATCCAAACATGCAAAGTTTCAGATTTATTATATTATACATATAGGATACCTACATACTCATTGGGAACAATAGTACTTTAATATTTTCCAATGAAGCTTTATTAAAATAAAAAACAAAAAAAATGAATCTGAATTTCAGCGATTCAAGTATTCATTCGATGATGTTGAAATAATGAATTTCAGCTATGATGATTTTTCTTTAATGGATTGCTCAAGAGGAGCTCGTGGCTAAGTTATAAAAGCTGCATGGGTCCATCCATCAGGTTAAGCTACGCTTGCTGGGGTTGGTTCGTGGATGGGTGATCTTTACATACCGAGACTCCTCCGTGCCTCGGAAAGCACGTTAAGCCGTTGGTCCCGGCTGTCATTCGTGGATCTTTGTCAGTCGTTGGGAGTCGTCAGAAGCCCGAAAGTCTGACACCAGTCTTACCAAGGGGTATCGTATTACCCATTGCAGTTACTGGGTTGTGGAGGTCAGATAGGCAGTCGCTCCATGTAAAATACTGGTATTCAGCTGCATCCGGTTAAGACTGGAAGCCGACTCACATATAGTTGGGAAAAGGCTAGATTGCTGCTGAAAGGCAGATTGATTGATTGGATTGCTCCAGTAAATTATTTCGTGCTGAATTTTCAGATTACATGGCTGGTACAGCGGTACTCGATAATATCATAAAATTAATTGATTTATAAGGTGTCAAGAACAGCCTACATTCAATTTTAAGCCGCTTACTTTGCCCTCTTAGGGCTTATTAAATTCAGAAAATTACATCTTTGATATTAATTAATTAATATCGACAAGAGCTTTTGCTAAGCCTTGTGCATGGATAAAATAAATAATTTCCACGACTAGAATTCATGTACCCTTCTCTCTATTAGGCATACGTAAGCTACTTACAATAATGCCTATAATAAAACATTTCTAGGATCTAATTGACTTAGCATTCCTTATTTTGTAAATACCTACGTAATTGTTTTTGTTGTTTCAATCTTTTTTAGCCGACTGCGAAGGAAGGGTTATTTTTTACATAATTTATTAACATTATTAACACTGGGTAATAATTTATGAATAAGATGCTCTTGCCTGCTAATATTGTTTTGATATAACGTGAATTTCTGTCATTAATTGTGATGTCCATTAACATTGACTAATCCAATTTCATGACCCTATTTTGCACTAAACAGTTGACATTACAGAACCGCTGTGACAAGAGCCTCGCGCAGCTTCTAAACGAGAAAGACAGCGCTGGCTGCTCCCCCCTACACTATGCGAGTCGTGAAGGTCACATCAGGTCCCTGGAAAACCTTATCAGGCTCGGGGCGTGCATCAATTTGAAGAACAACAACAATGAGAGCCCGCTCCACTTTGCTGCAAGGTAAGTGAAGTTAATTGTTGTGTTATTTATTGAAGTCGGGGCGCTGTATATATACAAGTCGCGCGGTAAACCCTGCTTGCATGATGCGTAGTTCACATGTGGCGATGTAGATGCCACCACAGGTTGTTATTTTCCAAACTGGATAATAATTTTCTAAGAAAATCTTGCCGAAATCACTTACAGTTTCAAAAAACTTGAAGAATACATTTGCATATTATTCTTATTCACACTGTACATTATCTTCTTAATACTGATAAAGTGTGCTGTGTGAATAAGAATAAAATACAAATGTATTCTTCAAGTTTTTTGAAACTGAAAGTAATTTCGCCAAGATTTTCTTAGACTCCACAGTAAATTTTAGAACAGTTATAATTTAAATATTTGAATCATATTGAAAGGACTCGTTGGGAAAATTATTATCCAGTTTGGGAAATAACAACCTACCCAATTTTATTGTAGGCTAACTTCCGTCTTGAATGATTACAGATACGGTCGCTACCACACCGCCTGCCAGCTGCTTGACTCTGACAAAGGCACATTTATCATCAATGAGAGTGACGGAGAGGGCCTGACTCCTCTCCACATCGCCTCCCGTGAAGGTCACACCAGGGTCGTGCATCTACTCCTGAACCGTGGCGCATTACTGCATAGAGACCATAATGGACGCAACCCGTTGCACCTGGCTGCCATGTCTGGGTATACCCAGACGATTGAACTGCTGCATTCCGTGCATTCCCATCTGCTAGACCAGTCTGATAAAGATGGGGTATGTACAACTGTAATTCTTGTAGAGGTATTAGCGATAATTCTTTAGAAAAGTCAGGTGTGTAGCAATTGTAACTAGCGTGCGACTATGACCAAATGTATGAACGTGGACGTAGCAAAGGAGTATACGAGTATAAAGCCAATGATTATTTATATGTCTAGATAGAGTGTCGCGCTGCAAAAAAATTAAAACAAACAGGCCAACTTTTATATGCTGCTGTGCGTGACAGCTAAGTCTTATACTAGCGCCACCACATTGTGGTGTCATTCTGCTTTTCTTGTGTGCATGCAGCGACTTCTGAGACGAAGGTGACGCAAGTCCACGCAGCGCAGGGCAGAGCAGTTTTTGTAATGCATGAATGTACTGACTTATGTACGCTGCGGCGTAGGCACGTGCAACGCAGACATGTGTCTGTTTTGCTCTGTGTCTTGTTGTAGAGTCGGCACAGATTTCTGCGCGACGCGTACAGGTCATCACTTGTTTTTTTGACAGCCGTCTGTTGTTTGTACTAGCTAAATCGCGAATGTGGCTATGTAGCTGCGTCGCAGCATGCACATGCACTCGCGGCCTATGTCTGCCTCGCCTGCCCTACCCTACAAAATCTGTACTGTGCTGTGCTGCGCCACCTGCGTTTCAGCATACGCTTAGCCTAACAGTTGGACGCAATTCTTTCGACGACTTCACGGCTTTGACTATCTATCTTGACATATTTATATCTTCGTATAAAGCTTTGGTTTCCTAAGAAAGCGGTAGGCGGTCACTTTATGTTAGTTTCGTGTTTTTTAGAAGAATCTATAGTTACTTATAACGGTCCGGTGCATCTCGGACAACGTTTTGTACGGAAGATTCACACCAAATTATGTATGTGGTAAAACGGAACATCGAATTAAAATCCGAAGGTCAACAACTTTTGTCCTATTTTCTCAAAACCTTCAAACTGTCACGAAATGGTCCATTTAAAAATAAATTAGTTTTTTCCAAAAAGTTGTTCTAATTTCTCTTTTACTATCCCTTCAAGAACACGCCACTCCACCTGGCTACAATGGAAAACAAGCCGAACTCCATTGCTCTTCTCTTGTCCATGGGATGCCGCCTCAGCTACAACAACTTGGACATGAGTGCCATTGACTACGCAATTTACTACAAGTTCCCTGAGGCCGCTCTCGCTATGGTCACCCATGAACACCGGTACGTACTTGTATCTTTTTAGTCAACTATGGCAACTATCCGATAGGTGGGAAATGGATACCGCCTAAGGATACCTACAACACCCGGTATTCCGTACCGAATGTAAGGGCTCGTGTAGACGGCATCGCAGCCGCGCCGACACCGCTTCGAGTAATCATGTAGACTGAACGCTAAAGCGCCGTCGCTCACCGCGCCTTCTCCGCTTGATTTTGCCATATCACTCTAGATTTTTAGTAATACCTACATTGCTCACCACAAACACCACACGTCGTGTATCATGATCAACATGTTAATTTTAACTAAAAAAAGAAGTTTGTGCTTACATATATTATAAGCACAGAAACTGGCAAAATCAAAGTAAGAAGTTGACGGGGCAGCGGGCTGGCAGCGTTGCATACACAGCTTAGAGGGGCGGCGGCAGCGCGGCGACTGCATCGTCGCCCTGAACACTAAGGGTCCGTAATTCTATTGCCGACATTCGATACTAGTCACAGTTGCCCATAACTTTAAATACGCAATAGTGAAGAAGGTATAATATCTTTTTTGCTACCAAACAGTTATTGTTTTTGGAAAGGTCTACGCAACTGCTGACTATACATCCATGCCATATTTTGTCGAAACGACGACGATAAAACAACGTTGGACGTGATTTGTGGGCTTATTCTCGTCAGGATAAGTTTCAGTTTACTTAACATGCAGATTAGAACTAAGTTCCATTTATTTTATCTGGTTGATAGTGCTTAACGGGGTATTGTGATACATGCGGTATATATAGCAAAGTTCCAAACAGTTCCACATTTCATTTTTATCATTACTATGTCTCAGGGCCAAGGAGGTGATGGCGCTTCGTTCTGATCGTCATCCGTGCGTGACCCTGGCTCTCATTGCTTACATGCCTCGAGTTTTCGAAGCTGTACAGGATAAGTGCATCACTAAAGCCAACTGCAAGAAGGATTCTAAGAGCTTTTATGTAAGTTTGAAATTCAGAAAAATTATCAATTAATGTAGGTAATGAATTGATTTTCAATTGTAGTCATAGGTTTTTTTTTGGGTAATTATCAAATAACTTCTCCGGCTCTGGGCGGAGCGGGAAGGCGTGTCAGATTTTTACTGACTAAAACCCACCCGTGTTCCTTTTGTTGCCTGTGTGCCGGGGCCACGATATCCCTACCGGACAAATTAAAATTTGATCGATATAAACCATCGATACTAGTTTTATTATGTCGTTAGTTATAATGTTAGGTAGGGGTAGACAAAAATATCGGCAGAATAAAGGGATAATAAGGCAGTATTCAAGAATCAAATGTAACATTAATTTCCTTTTAGTTATTACTCAGGAAAGCGGGTACAATCCAACAAGATTTTTTTAAAGAGTTTTTGTTTGTCGATAACTAAAAGACTTAAATTATCATGTCTTAGAAAATACAAAGATATTAAAAGCCAAATCTGAAGGAATAGCATAGGTATGCCTATTTAATTATTCATGTTTTTATTTAGATTTTTTAGTATTAGATTGATGTTACTCAAGAGGTAAGAAATCAAAATCAAAAATGTTTTTCTAGATAGCGTTAGATTTTTTTTCTAATGTTCAACCAATCTAATACATTCAAAACCTATTTAGATAAAGTATAGCTTCGATGCCCTGTGTCCACAACTAAAGTTGGAAGATGGCAATAACGTTCGTCGGAAATCGGAGAACGTGCCTAAATCCCAGAACATACCTTTACCCGCTCTAAATGTAAGTTTTAATCTACACATTTTATTTCTATACTTTTTTTCTTTCATTTGCTGCATCGCAGATTAAGTATTCTTTCAAATTCTACCAACGGTCGAAGCTTGAAGTCGACGCATTAAGACTGGCCCTAAATGATCCCAAGTATCGGCCAGAACCGTTGTGTGTTATCAACGTGAGTCAAAACTCTTTGCAGAGTGGTGCCTAGCTTTTATACACTTATACGCCAGGATTTTGGTGCATGAAAATCTTTATTTTGTATAGCAGTGCTTGCGATCACTTGCTTTCGCGATGGAGTTACATTACAGACAGTAAATGATCAATCTAGAGGTACCGATAATAATACTCGTCAGAAGTCATAATGTACGAAAACACAAAATCATGGTTACAAGTATTGTTAAAGCCAAAGACGGCTTTCAACAGTCTTTAAAAGTAAAAAAGAAAAGGGAAGATACTTTATTTTACATTAAATTGGATTAAAGTCGAATAGCTTATGTCAATATAGTTTCTTAATAGATTACTAATTCCAAGTTATTTAAAATGGAGACACTGTAAATACCAAAGCAACAGCAATGCTATCTTGTCTAAACCAAACCAAAGCATCAAATTCCTGGCATTTCTAAAATAAACACGGCAACACCGACGCTTTCACTAACCTACACTGTTTGTATAGGTGGAGGTTTTCGTATTCAGTTCGCTTATTTTCTTATTTTGTAAATAGATCTAAAACTCACCGCAATAACATTAGCACATAATTATTTTCGACGTACCTATGTTAAAGCTTCGACGATACAAAATTATATATGTTGCGACTAAATTAATATTCATGCAAATGTAAGCTATTTCTAAAACTAGAATTTACTTAGACAAAGCATTTTTTTTAATTAGGACTCAAAATCATCGAAGCTTCATCACGATATATTTGAAAACAAGCCTAGGGCTAATCGTTTATTTAAAATAATTACAGGCCATGGTGGCACACGGCAGAGTCGAACTACTAGCTCACCCACTGAGTCAGAAGTACTTGCAAATGAAATGGCACAGCTACGGAAAATACTTTCACCTGGCTAATCTTCTCTTCTACTGCATCTTCTTGATCTTTGTAACGGTGTACACTTACTTACTGATGATGAATTCCGAGGCTGCTTCACCAGCGAAAAAAGCTGCTAAGTGTAACCTGTCAGACCCTACTAGCGCTGAACGAGAAAATAAAACTGAAAAGAATATTGTTTTTACTCCGGGTAAGTAACAAATACAGCAAAAGCATGTTATAAATTTATTTCAAATGTTATAGAAAATAACGCTTATTTGGTCATCTATTATTACTTATTTAATTTTATTTACATCACAGATTTCGAATCTAAAGTTGCCATGTATACAAGTACAGTAGCGATTTTGGTGTACAACTGTATATGCCTGATTCGTGAAGCATACAACGTTAAACAACAGAAATGGCATTACATGGTTGATCCATCAAACTTGGTCTCTTGGATGCTGTACATAAGCTCGACTCTGATGGTTTTCCCGACGCTCTTTCAATATTTTGAAGAAATTCAGGTAGGCCCTAACATTGTTACTTGAGGGACACTTTCTCATTTATAGAAAATAATGAACTAAGATTATGTAGTGTTACGAATTTATGTTGTTTTCATCTGTATATATTTTTTTTCAAATTGTGTTTCAGTTCTCGGCTGCTTCAATAACTGTATTTCTGTCATGGTTTGAGCTACTTCTCCTACTCCAACGCTTCGACCAAGTTGGAATCTACGTTGTCATGTTCTTAGAAATACTTCAGACCCTGATTAAAGTGTTGATGGTGTTTTCAATCCTGATCATCGCATTTGGGATGGCGTTCTATATCCTCCTGTCTAAAGTGGGTCCTGACGAGACGGTATTTATGTATATTGCTATTTTTGTAGATTTTTGGTAAGATTTATATTATAATTTTAAAACAAAAAAGTTACCACTGCTAACGCTATCGCACAATAAAAAGTAGAAAATAGTGTTAGTAATTGATGCAGTATTAATAATTCATAAATCAGGTAAGTGAATAATGTGGTAACTTGCACTTTTGAGAGACCAAATACTATAACCCTATTGGGTCCGCGTTCTGTGCACAGGGTTGTGGTTTCAATTCCAATACTGTTTGTACAGCACATACTTGTGCCAAGTCTGAATGTTTGTGTACGTGATTTGTGTGTGTAATGGTAATTTTAACACAAGGATTTTTCTGTGAGCCTGTAACTGTAAATCGTCCATCCAAGCCTTTATTAACTTGCATAATATGAGGTTGTCCTGCCCCAGCTTGCGTTCATGACGTCATGAAACTACCAGATCCAAATGAGATTAACTAAAATTTCACAATAAGCGAGTTGTACTTCCACTAAGTAAAAAGCGTATATAGCGAAAATGCTGTCATAGTACGGACATTTGCTTTCACATTCATTTACGCGACCGAAGACCATTATAATCTAAATTAAGCCAACGCGACATTTGCTCTGCGAAACTCCCTTGCATATTTTGTAACAATATGCTGACTTATACTTTTCCAGGGACACCACTTGTCATTTAATAGCATACCGATGTCTCTAATGAGGACTTTTGCTATGATGCTTGGAGAATTGGACTTCGTTGGCACTTATGTTCAGCCCTATTACAAATCTGAGACCGATATACTGCTGCCGTTCCCAATGCCGACGTTCTTCATACTTGGTATATTCATGGTACTGATGCCCATATTGCTGATGAATCTCCTGATTGGTTTGGCTGTGGGAGATATTGAAAGTGTGAGGAGGAATGCGCAGTTGAAGAGACTGGCTATGCAGGTAATGTTTTTACTGGTTTACTGTTTTTGACGGACCTTGCATGTAAGATTTCGTTAGTCTTATGTCACTTTAAATCTAACTTCACGCGACGAAAAATATCCATCGTAGTAGTAAATATACCTTAACAAGCTGTCAGGCAGTATCAAGACGTAATCTTCAACATTGATATTTATAACATTTAGGTCGTACTCCACACTGAGCTCGAACGCAAACTACCGGCCATCCTTCTCGAGAAAGTTGACAAAGACGAACTAATTGAATACCCGAACAACAAGAAATGCAAGCTTGGCTTCCTCGACCTGATCCTGCGCAAATGGTTCTGCAACCCCTTCACTGATGATAGTATGTTGACATAAATTAATATTAATATGTATAAACTTAAATATGTGCATGTTTTATAAAGCGAATTAATCCATATTAATTGATCAGCTGCGATATGACCTATATAAAATTGTGAAAAATATTATCTTTGCTCTATGATTTTCGAATTCTAATCATATGTATGTATTTATCTTCAAAATTGGCGAATTTACCCTTATCCCTTTTCCTTATCTAAGTTCTGTGTCTTGGTGTACCTAGCTAACAGAAATGTTTACTTATTGAGATCATCATCATAACTATTAAAAGATTGTGAATATCAAATTTGCTGGCTTACTACTTGTTAGAAGATCCCGTGTATCAGAAAGTTGTGCTTCCCAATACCCTGAATCTTGTTGGTAATAAACAATCAAGCAATCCACTGTGTGATAATAATGATACTGCAAGATTATAAATTATACTTTTACTTTTAAAATGAAGCCCTAAGGCCTATGTCACTTGTGATTTTGTTCTGGTACCAGTAACTAAATCCCTAAAGTATTTGTCTTTGTTGGCACGTCATTTGCAGCCGGCCTCGACTTGGTACTGGAGAGCAGTGAGGATTACATTACTGCTGAACTGGAGAAACAGAAGCGTAAACTGCGAGACATATCATTGGTACTGGAACAACAACATACACTCGTGCGCCTGATCGTGCAGGTTCGTTTCCTGCTCTTAATTAATCGTCATCATTATCATTCAGCCAAAAGACATTCGCCGCTGGATATGGGCCTCCCCCAAGGATTGACCAATGACCCGTCTTGTGCTTTCCGCGTAACCACACTGCGCTTTTAGCGTAAGGCGCTTCTCAAGAACTTTTCGTCCCCATCGGACATCTGTTATGCGAACAATGTGTCTCACAAGCTAAAGCCCTAAGGTTTAGCTATTCTTGGAACTGTGTTAATTTTTACCTCGATTGATTACCAATCTTGCAACTATTTCAACATAATTTTTCAGAAAATGGAAATTAAGACCGAAGCTGATGATGTGGATGAAGGCGTTTCCCCTGGTGACACCCGTGTAATTCCGCGCTGGAGCTCACCCAGGATCCGTAAGAAGCTACGAACGGCTTCATCGTTCAACAAAGGTGGCTAAACATCACGACGAACCTGACAACCTGGCTAGCAAATGGACCATCACTGAGTTTAGAATTAGCCGCTTATTTGTAAGCTAGTCTTTGAGTAGGATGTGCATTTCTGTGTGTTTTTTCATAATAGGTATCATTACCTGTATACTTATATATTTTTTGACCCTCTATAAATATCGGTGGTCTTCATTATTAGATTTTATTTCCTTGGTTAGTACTTAAAATATTTTATTAGCTTTGTCATTAAGCATATATTTTGAACTAAAATATTAAAGTTAGCTATATATCAAAATGAATTAGCCTCTCGAATTTATTGTTGTAGTTTGAAACATTAATTCTAAGAGTAAATGTCAGTAGTTCAAGAAATATAATTAGTATGATCATGATTTTTTGTTACTACATTAATCTTTGGCTTTTTGAGGATTCAGTTGTATTAATTTTTATATGTGTTTTATTGCTGCATTTTCTCTAATACTTTCTATCGAGAATACTTTAAGACATTCCTGTAATAAACAGGGTGGCCGGGACATCGACGCTTAACCTGTTATCATGTATTCAGTACAGGATTCTGGACCCCGTTGCGTTGAAGTACTTAGTCGTTTATTTAAAACCTGTTTCCTACAAAAGCGCGGTCAAAATGTATGGAACAGCAATATTTTTATAATAATCGACGAAAAATTTCAACGCCCCCTGCGTTGAAATTTTTCGTTAGAATCATGTACCTACTGAATATTTTAGAATCAAAATCGTTCAGAATCATGTACTGAATCTATGGTATCAGTTTTCGCGTCGATGTCCCTGCCACCCCGTATATATATATAATATATACGAGTATATATTATAATAGTTATCTTCACTGTTCTGTATTATTTCAATTGGATCTACTTACACCCAGTTGCACAAAGACAAATAATAATGCCCCATTACGTAATAAGATCATCAACTCTAATGATTTCACTAATTTCATCAAAGAACCATTAAAATCGAGTCTAATGTTGCTTTCCGCAACAAGTTAAAACAAGTATAAGTAAATGGAAGATTATTATTTAATGACAGCTTTAAAAGTTAAAGTGCGTTTCTGCAACTGCCTGTTTGAGGTTTATTTCAAGGTTCCGTTAGGGCTGTCTGCAACTTAGTTTCTAAAAGTAAATTATCATTATTTCATAGATGTTTAGGATATAAGATTTTATGCTACGTCTAATCTATGTGTAGCCCTTTTTGAGCGACTAGCGCTTGTTCCTCACGGCCTACCTAAGAAAGGCCCAGGTGTGATGGTATGTTAGGTCTAATGTCTAAGATATGGCGCAAAGCCTCATCGATGTAACTTAGCATGATAATATCATAAATGTTAGTTAAGAACTATCTTATAATCATTTAATAATACCTATATTTCTTATCTGGGTTATACTATCCAATAAATTTTATCGAAATTATTAATTAATATTCAAGAAACAAAAAATAGCGTTATGAAATTAATAGATGTTTTTTCAATAATTTTACATTCATATAGGTAATATCAGTATATTTTAAATGATTCCGTTATTTTAGTCTAGACAGCCGGTTATTCTTGAAAATTTCTGGGTGCGTTTTGACGGATGGTTTTGATGTAAAATACTATGCGTGCTAACAAGGACAAGGACCGCATGACCACAGTTTATTAACATTCTTATTCAAAAAGGTTATTTTAGTTATTCGTAGGTAAATCTAGTCTTTTATACCAAATATTAAAATATAACTGTAAAGTTGTAGAATTAATATCACGAAACGAATGTTTACTACGATAATTATTTTATGTTAAATAGTCCATTATTAAAAAGATGAATTATTTTATTCAAATTGCATAATTTTATAATAATTATAATCATATTTATTTTTTTGTTTATATCAATGAGCTGGTCTCTAATTTGTTTAAGATTATTTTATAAATTATTTCACATTTACATACTTAAAACTAATATAAACGTGCAATTAGATTCTCCTTACATATGAATACCTTTGAAGGGCTCTTTACACTTTGCGAGTGGTTACAAATTTATAAAGTATGCATCTAGTCTATAACTTTCGAAACAAAAACTTAAAAACATAATTTTAAATAATGGCTTCGTCCCACAGGACCATAGATTATCTCAGTATGAAGCTATACAAGGCTTACACAATCTATATAAAAATCAATTGCCGTGATTGATTGGAAATGGCTCGACCGATTTGAATAATTTTTTGTTTTGTTCGCCTCAATACTGGAGTGGTTTAGGAAAAAAGAAAATGAGGCAAAAACCAAAGGAACAACAGCCTTTGGTTTTAGCCTCGCAATTTTTTTTAAATATTTTGTTCCTCTACCTGGCTTGTTTTAATTTAAATAAAAATACTTAATATTTATTATTAAATTGCAGACAGACAGACAATACGAGAAAATTGTCTCTAGTAATATTGAATTTTAATTTATTTTTAGATCAACATCTGCAGTAACCACTGGCACTTAATGACATGTTAAGAGGTCTGAAGTAAGATAAAGATAATATGTATATATAAGTCGAAGCTTTACTTGAGAGCAAAGCTCATAATTATATATTATACTACATTTGACTTAGAAAAGAGAAGTTTGCGACTTCTAACGACCATACATTGTATGAATTTTTTTAACTAAATATTTATGTATAATTTGATATACATTTATCGGTAGTGTTTGTACGTAATTTTTATAAGAACGGAAAGAGGTGCTACCATCCTAGTTGTCATTATTGTCATCTTAGCTTTTTAGGGTTCCGTAGTAAACAAGGAACCCTTATAGTTTCACCATGTCCGTCTGTCTGTCTATCGTCTTATCGTTATGTATTTATTTAACACTTGTTCTAGGACTTCTTGTATTATTTTTACTTATAGCATACAACACTACCTTAGAGTTTCGAGACATCAAGAGGAACACGTTGTATATTTAAATTCAACTGTTGAAGAAAAATAGAACATTTCTTTCGAGATTAACATACATTATTCATTATAATTTGCTGTAAGTTTAATGAACTCTCTACGTACTATAACTACTGTAAGTAACTCCTTCATTCGTTATATATGAACAAAGTGAGACTAGGTTGGTAGTGCCTAAAAAGATGTGTATTTTTGGACGAACGTGTTTTAAAAACATGCTAGATGTTTTGGATAATGTTGTTAAGAGCTTGGAACGCGTAAACGCACGTAGGATAAGTGACGAGGCCAGTACCTTGGGACTCTGACTTCGAGGGTATCGAGAAGCAAGGCCAATTTCGTTTTACATAGAACAACGCCGTTTGCACACCTCCTGCTCCACAATATAGTATAACGAAAGGACCAGAAAAATATCCAGACCCGTGTCAGTAAACGCCGGTACACTCAGCGTAAACCACAAAAATATGGAATAACCTGACTACTAAAATCCTTAGGTCTTATGCAATCGCATTATAATCAAATAGAATATAAAATATTGATGTCATGTCTATCCGTATACTTTAGCATAATTATTAAGATTATCTGAGACTCATGTTACCGTTGCCATCCAGGCCATGGTCTCAATCATGTAACAACATACATATTTGATGTTATTTTTTTGGAAATAAAGTCTTTTCTGAGTAGAATTTGTGGTTTTCTATTTTATCCATTGTCCACTCCTGCCATATAGATTTATAATAAGGATAAGTAGAAAAGTAGGTGACAAAAATCAAATGCCTTAATATTAGAAGATGTGTAGGTACTTGGAAGAATGAGTCATAAGTATCCCAAAAAATGACTTAAGACTAGGACTATTTCAGTAAATTACAATAAAACATGGAACTGTATCATTATCATATGCCACTATTGTTTGTCCTTTAGAAAACACGATAAAAAAGCGCGGGATTCTGAATTCAAATCGCTGTCAAGTTCACTTCTCTTCCACCTCGCTACGCACGATAGTCAAACGGAATACATTCTCGTTGCGATGGGCCATTCAGAACCAATTCTTTCACACATACGGCGCACAATTTAATTCTCTCTACACATTAGGTTTTTTTCGAGTGGCAACTCGGTCTTACTTATGTAAAGTAGCGATAGATGGCGATACCTGTCTCGTAAGCGCGTTATCCACCCACGTTTCCGTATTGATTTTTCCTCGCGCAGCTGCGCAATTCAAAAATGAACGACAAAATACTTCTTGGAATAGCCTTTGTTTGCAAAAGTGCACGTTTTTTCGTATTTTTTTGTTTAAATTTTCACAGAGAATCCCTAATATTAGTAATTAGGCGGTAACTAGGTTTTGGAAGTGCTATAATTATCATAGGAAATTTTTCTTCGTTCTTTGCTTTGTAACAAAAGACTGACAACGTTTTGTTCGGCTTTAAGAAGTTTGACATTAAGTATTAAAACTTTCCCGCGGTTGGAAATATTTGTATGCGTGTAAAAAGTTTATAAGAATCAAAATATATTTTAATGATGACTATGAAGGTATCAAATTAATATATTTTTAAACTTAATAATTTAATAAAAATTAACGCGTAGCTCAGTTATGGCATTTAGCCTTAGTATAAAAAGAAAATGGTTTTCTGATGAAAAAGGTTGCGTCACCCAACTGTGAAGAATACTCAAAGATGTTCAATATGTTTTGATGTATTTGTGTACGGAATGAAGTTTTAATATTTGGATTGTTTTGGATCAACTAAAATTTATGATGATTAAGAGTCTAATACAATCCTGGCTTGCCGAAAAAAGCTAGGATACTAAACAAACTGGCATTTTTTTTTTTTTACTTTTTAACGTCAAAAATTACAAACAAAAAATTTATTGATTCTAGTCGCCCCTTCCAAAAGGTAGTTTTCGTATGGAGAAGAGGAAAATAAAAAATATATATACAACTTAAATTAGCAAGTTAAATTCTAGATTATCCTAAGGAGCAAGACCAGCATGATTTCAAACATTCTTATCTTGGATATAATCCTCTAGTTTGTAATATTTATTTAATTTTTACAAAGTGTAGTTTTAATATGAGTTTTAAATTTTCTTTCATTTAATTGTAATATATCACAAGGTATTTTGTTGTAACATTTAACACAGTACCCCATAAAAGATGTATGTGCTTTTGATAATCTGAAAAATGGTTGATCTATTTTATTTTTATTTCTAGTATTAAAATGATGTCTATCACTTATTTTATTAAAAATATGTAGATTTTTTCTTACATACATAATATTTTAAATGAATTGGCAAGGTACCATCATAATATGAATCCTTTTAAATAGTTCCCTGAGAGATTCGCGACGATGTAAATTATAAATGGCTCTGACAGCTCTCTTTTGTAAAATAATGATGGATTCAATGTCAGCAGCCCGACCCCACAGTAAAATGCCATACATAATACTGTGAAAGTAGCTAAAATAGACCAAAGGCGCGGTTTCTACATCTGTTAACTGTTTTATCTTTCTAACAGCATAAGCGGCCGAGCTCAGCCGCCCCGCAAGAGATGTTATATGAGGTCGGGACATTGTAATTTCTCGTCTAGCGTGATTCCTAGGAAAACCGTTTGATTAATAAATTCTAGTTTTTCTCCATTCAATATGATGTCACATTCGCTACTTCTAACATTAGGTAATTTAAATCTAATGCATTTGTTTTTCTTTTATTTAGTACCAAATTATTTACCGTAAACCAATATTGGGCTTCAAGACCATTCTCCTGTAGTAACAGTTTGAGAGGCCCTTCCATGGCCTGCCAGTATCGATTGAATTATAGTTAAAGAGCTTTCATCGGAAGTCAGATAATCATACCTCTTGTATGATCTTCTGACTGCCTGACGAAAGCTCTGCTCTGGTCCATACTTAATTTATTTTGACTAACTATCTGGATATTGACTTCAATGAAGAAAAATATTAAAATTAAAGTAAATTAACGAAGAGTCATAAGTTGTAACCTTTTTGTTTTAACTGTTTACTGTTTTTAATTTCAAGAAAGCTGTAATTTCATCAGTCAATAAATTTATTTTCTTTCCGCGTTTGAATCAAAATTGATACATGTGTACCGTTCTAAGCTACGGATTTTGAAAATGTGGACATATCTATGAACAGATAAATAAGGAAACGAAATCATGCAGATATGTAACCAGCCAGTATTTATGCAGTTTACATTTTGAAAAGACTTTAAACCATGCTAAATGCTTTAAAGCCTAAATAAACAATGCATTTTCTTGATAAGCGTGTTTGTAGACATATTAATCTCCACCTCCACTGCAGCCGAGAGGAATATTAAATGGCGAAATGTATCTTTTATAATTTTAATTCCCTGCTTTTGTAGACGTACTTTTCATTCTTACTTCTGTAAAATACAGTTGGTTTGTATTTGTAATTACTTGAAATAACTTTCATAATATGGCAGCATTTATTAATTCAAATTAGAACATAATTTTCCTCTACTCAATATTTCCGCTTTGGTGGTTACGGCTTAAATTATAAATAATGTGTGATCGGTTGTCGTACAGTCTTATTATGTACCTATCACATATTATTTAGGTATTCAATATTTTGTTAATTCTGGTTTTATTACCATATAGTTTTTTATTTAAAAAAAGTCCTTTGAATATGAGAGGGATTGGCCGAAAATCCTCTTATTCATTCGAAAATATAAATTTATTTATGTTCTGTTTTAATTTTCGGTCATATGCAGCGGGTTTCAAAGGACTACGCTTTATTAAAAAGTTCTCAGAATGGACCAGTGAAATTGGGTTTTATGAGAATTTAATATTTGGTTCCTGCATTTTACGGTATCGACGGCAGCGAAGTACAAAGACTCAACTGCACGTTTTTTACATAATTCGACTCAGAATTCTTTGTTTTATCATCGGATATTTTTATTCAGATAACATACCTTTATTCATTAAAGCAATCAACAATTTAAAATACAAAAGAATTGTAGTAACTGTTAACATTTCAAATTAAATAAACTTAAATAATTTGGAAATCCCGCGTGGAAGCGGATAATTATATAAGGCAGTTGACTCATTTAGTTTACTTTATTGTACGAAGTAGATAGAAACTAATTGGCCTTAACCATATCCTTGGTAATGCCCTATTAACTTAATGTTGTAAATACTTTAGTGTGGGAAAGAGGTGAAGCTCTACAGGACGTATAGCTCCATCTCTTTCTCCCTAGGCCCCCTGAAAAGTCATGATTTTGTAGATAACCGTATATACTTTGCGGCTGTCAGTATGATGAAACGCAAATTATCTTTTATGAGTGTTTCGTTCGGATGAAAATATAAAAAGGGAGAGAGAGATATTTGATCAGGGTATGCAGCTGTGCATTATTGCAGCACGAAACTTTATAAGTACACACTTATTGATTATGAGTTTTAAAGCAATTTCTTAATATCTTCATTCATTTATATTTGAGAAACTAGGTAAGTATCGTCGTTATTCAATCGCACATCGCACTGATATTATTTTATTTAGTCTCGAACTTTCCTTGTGTAGGTGCATCTTCTTTTCTCTTCAACTAACTGTGCAGTAATATAACAGCAACGTACGAAAATACTTGACCTTTACCTTATTATTGTATTTACTATTTCCAGGAGAGCTCCCACGCTCTGTATAGTCGGCAAAACTATTTGATATACGGCTCATCTCTCCACTACACTCGAAAGAAAACTTCGTAACGAAACCAGCATATCCTAGAACAATTTCAGACACTAATCACAAGGTCCTCACATAATCTGACCAATATCTGGAATTATGACCTCTGAGTTTGTTGTGGTGTTTTTTCTCAGTGTAGTTCTACAGGAAACACAAACCTCGCCTATTTTTTTAAAATATTATTAACGTGTCAATACCAATTCTAGTCCTCCAGACCGTATTTCGGCCACGGCGGCCAATCTCAACGGAGAGGCCTTCGGCGCGGAAGATATTATAGTGCACAAGTGTGTGCGCAGACACAGGTGCACTCTATCTTCCTTCACTTTCATAGTCCGATGGGATGGCAATCTGACCCGACCGGAGAGAGATCAGGCGTAGGACCAACGGCTTCACGTGCTCTCCGAGGCACGGGGGTATCACACCGCCAACATCCAAACTCCGGGCTGTTACTAAGAAATTTCTAATAGAATAACCCAATAACACTTTGCCCGATCCGGGAATCGAACCCAGGACCCTACGCTCAGCCGTCGCGCTTGCAACCACGACACCAAAGGGCAACACTAACTACCGTGTTTGTCCCAACTTACAGAAATAAACATCATTTAAGCAAAAAATTCGAAGACTCATGACATCCACCAACCCGTACAGGGCCCGCTTGATGGGTTACAACCCTGCCCTCTCACAGAAAGTATCCCAGTGTCCTAGCAGTGGGAACATTATAGGCCGATTATGAAACTAAAACGTCAATATTAATTTAGAATTACGTTTTTTTTTTCATAATTAAATTTATAATTATCACACAATGCGACCTGTCATGTGGGGTGTATGACACTAGATAGACTAATGCCTGATATCCCCTTAGTTTAAGGAATCCCCTAAGCATGGTTAGGGGGCTGTTAGAAGGTGGCAGATGGTGGTTAACGTTAACGTTTGACTGATCCCTTATAGTTGTAAAACAGAAACCACCGTCTTACAGCCCCATGCTTAGGGGATCCCTAAACTTAGGGGATGTTGGTAAAAACGGGCATAAGCCAACTGAGCGGAGATTTACCAGTTGGGTGGCATATTGATTACTATGTCGTTCGCTTTGTCCAGTCTATCGTAAGTATATTTAAAAGGTTTTGTTTAAAAGTAGTTGTACTTGCTTGCTCGACTGTACTTGTCCTATCTACGTCATTGGATATAAGCCCACGCTACACGCAGCTAAATAACACCCATAGAAATAACCGTAATACCACATAGAATTTTGCATTTAAAATACAACTTTAATGATGTTTACTTCCGATTTCCCGGAAGGTTATTTTGCGTTACAATTATAGAAAATGTATTTATATTGACAAGAAAACTCGCGATGGAATATCATGTTTATTCTTGGATGAACCCACTTTGATCTATTATCAGTCAACATTCAATGCACATTTCCGACGTACAGTGAAAACCGTTTATATCTTCGAAGGGACCGTCGGATTGCGGTTGTTATAGCCGATAGTCGTTATAACCAAAATCTATGTTAAGTAAACAGAAATGCTGGGATCTCAAAATTTCGTCGTAATAACCGGTACGTCGCTCTAAGCGAAATCGTTGTAAACGGTTTTCACTGTACTTCCTTTTAGTCGTTTAAAATGGTGTATGTATACATCGAGCCATATTTAAGTGATGCAGTGTTTGGTGTGGTAGATATTCTGATTGGTTGAAAAATCAACCAGAAAAATACTATTAATGAGAAACAAGAGGTTTTGTCATGAAATGAAGAAGTACCTAGGCGTGATGTAGGCAGTTATAAACTAGATTTCCTACACAGAACAACTATAATGAAACAACTGGGAAGTTGTATTATATGCTGATCTCGCGGTAAAATCTGCTTACGCGATGCAAGAATTTGCGTGACGTCAGTATGATGCGTAAGTCGCATGTGGCGATATAGATGCCGCCACAAAACTGCGTGTGTTGCGAGGTTTTTTTTTCTAAAAATGTAATAAAATAAAAAGTCAAAGTTGCATTCGCGAGCATTTCACTCTAAGACGACGATATTAACATATTCCACCCAAGTTTTTCAATTTTATAGTACATGATGAAACTTACTCGACGTATCAAAGCTTCATAATATTCTCTGGTGCATGATTAAAAACCCGTCAAGAAAATATTAATTAAACTTCAGCTTCCGTGAAGTATGTTTCAGGTGCTGCCACAGTTTTTAACGAATTATGATAAGCCTTCACGGAACTTTCAATATGAGAGACTGATTTCATACAGTATTTTTCGTATAAAATATTACAAAGAACAAAAAATGTGTGTTAAAAAATGTAAGCTTCACAAAGCTTTAAGCAACAATCTGGGAGGGTGGGACTAAAACTGCAACCGATTTTCACAGACTTCGACTTTCAATAAACCGTCCTGAACAAATCCTGGGAAAATACGTGTTGGAAGCTTTGATCCGACATCGGTTATTGTACAGCAAGAGATTGTTGAAAAATTAACAAAAAAATTTACGGAATATCCGTGATCACGTATGCAGAGAGAAGACATGAAAGGCCCGTCAATTCTTGCTTGTGCTAGTCTAATTGTCAATTATTTCTCGATATTTTCCTTTTTAGCTGATGTTTAGGTTGAATAACAATACAAACATGGACGATGCATGTCATGTTCTTCCATTGCTTTGGCATTTTGTCGATATTTCACTTTCAATAGAAAACTTCATAGCTATTTTACTTAAAAAAAAACAGCATATTTTGATTCGTCGCGTTTTTTTGGGTTTTAGACTAATTTGTACCTACATTAAAGAATAAGAATAATTTTATTGTATAAGAAATTACATTCGAATCCGTTGATTCCTGGAACTCACACTAGGATTCCCTGCCTTCGTTCCGTTTACATTTATTGCTATAATGTAATAGAATATATCGCACCTTTGGTAGAACAAGGGCATAATTGTCATAAATTGCCAAACGAATGTCGTTGCCCCTCCAGTTCAAAGGGCCCTTTTAAAGCATTACTGCATATTTAAGTCATTTTGGCAATTTATGACAATTATGCCCTTGTTCTACCAAAGGTGCGATATGTACATTAAAATAAATTTCCTAACGTAATCTAATTAGTAATGATTAGGTAGGTTTTATCACTGTCCAAGTGTCATGAGTGGCGTCGGTATGATTAAACCTTCATAATCAGCCTTTTATGTTCCCACTGCTGGGACTCATGCCTCCTCTCTGTGAGAGGGACTAGGCTGTTATACCTGACGGGGGCCCTGTGCTGGTTGGTGGAGGTCACATGTGTTCGAATTTTTGGTTCTAGAACATGCCGGACATGCCGGTTTTTTCAAGATGTTTTCTTTTACTGTTTTAAGAGCAGTGGTGATGAAAATATTAATACAAAGTAAAATGCCTGTCTGGGTTCGAACCTACGACCTACAACAACTCGTAAGTAAGTGAATACAAATCTACCTACATAAAAAAACTACCTATGATTATATAATTTATTGATCGTAGAATATGTACTTTTGATTGCTTTTCTTGTTAATCCACGGGCAAAGCTTTGTGCGACAGACACTTTAAATACGACGTTTCTCTTGTATTTTATTTTCATTTCCCTGCGAACCACGAGAGCTTAGTTGGACTCTATCAAAGAAACTGAAAAATACAAGATTTTTATTTAATTTTCAATTATTTTCTTCCAGTGTTGATCGTAGAGATAATTTAGATGTTTAGTATTTATTACACTATGTTTACATATAAAATGAGAAAAAAATTTAAATCTTTTAATTCTAAATTCCTAAATTCTAAAGTAACTCTGTGTGTCTGTATATATATTTTACCTTTTCACGGCTAAACCGCTGAATGAATTTCGATAAAAGTTGATAAAGAGATAGATGACTTCCTGGAGAAGGACATACTTTTGTCTCAAAAATAATCCTGAAGGGGGTGATATAGGCGATAAAAGTTTGTATGGGAAAGCCTTTTCTTAAATTAGGGAATATGAAAATTCAAATTTATGCTTTTGGTAAGATATAAAGAATTACGCTTTTCAGCATTTTTGTAAAATCATCGCCCAAGAGGTGAAATAGGCTGCTTTGAAGCGGCTTCTGCCCAATCTAGGGGGTCCAAACGCCTCCCGCCGGAGGCTCTATGCGGGGATCGTGCGGTCCATGGCCCTTTACGGGGCACCGGTGTGGGCGCGTTCATTGAGGCTGCGACCAGCCCAGCGGTTGAACGCGTCCCAAAGGGTCATGGCCATCAGGCTGGTACGAGGATACCGCACGGTCTCCCGTGAGGCGGCGAGCCTCCTTGCCGGACTACCGCCATGGGATCTGGAGGCAAAAGTCCTCGCGCACATGTGGGAGTTGCGCGAGGAGGCGAAACGCCGGGGCGTAACTCCGCTGCCGCGAGAAATCGCGGCACAGCGGACAGAGCTCCGGCGGGATCTCATGGCGGCATGGAGAGTGCGATTGTCGCAACCCAGCGCTGGGCACACCACAATTGTGGCGATAGGTCCCCTGTTTGAGGAGTGGCTAGAAAGGCGCCACGGCGTCCTCACCTTCCGCCTGACGCAGGTCCTCACCGGACATGGTTGTTTCGGGAGGTTCCTGTTCAGGATAAAGCGGGAGGAAACGCCCGGGTGTCACCACTGTGTGGATCGCCCGGAGGACACGGTGGAGCATACGGTGGAGGTCTGCCCAGCTTGGGCGGAGCACCGCCGTGTCCTCACGGAGGCGATCGGCGGCGGCGATCTCTCGCGTCCGGCCCTGGTTCAGGCCATGGTCCGGAGCGAGAGTGCATGGGAGGCCGTCACCTCCTTCTGCGAAGCAGTAATGCTCGCGAAGGAGGAGGCGGAGCGCGCGAGGGAGAGGCAAAATGCGCCCCCTCGCGCCCCTAGTCGCCGCAGGAGACGCCCCGGGCGTCGGGAGTCGCGAGCCGACTTCCGGCCACCGTAGGCGCGGGCTTGCGGACGGTGAGCAATGGGTAGCTCGCCGTCCGATAGGGACCAGGCCCGGGTCGACGGCGCGTTGTGTTCCACGCGCGCCTCAAAGAGATGTCAGCACCAACTGACGGGGTCCGGAAGGGCCAATGCCTGCCGGGGTCGCGGGTTTGTCTGAAAGGGATATCGCGACCTCGGCACACAGGCAACGGAAGGAACACGGGTGGGTTTTAGTCAGTAAAAGTCTGACACGCCCTCCCGCTCCACCCAGAGCGGGAGAAGTTATTTGATAATTTCCCATCCTCAAAAAAAAAAAAAAAAAGGGGTGAAATAGGGGATTGCTTCTCGCCAGACCGCATGCTGCTGGACCAACTGAAAGTACCAAACTCATCAGTTCAAAATAGGCGTTTCCAGAGTTTCAAAATAGGCGGCACAATTACGGCCGTATTTTTTTATTGCGTTAGTTTGGAAGTTTGATTTTCGTTACAGATCCAAGGGACTGTAGATCAAAGTTTTTTGATATCTATTTCAACTTGTTGCCTCCACACTTTCCTGGGAAAAACTGTCTTGACAGACGAAGTCATCCCTTAAGCGTTCAAATTTTTCATTTTGAGGTACGGAACCCTCAAACAGATTTATTAACTGCCTGTTACCTTTTCATGCCGTAATGGCTGAACTTATTTAGATGAATGGCTAATGCCATTGCAAATGGATAGGTAGTGACCTGGATTAGGACAAAGATGCTCTGAATCCCGGAAGTACGTTTCTGTTGGATATTTTCCTACCTTTATGAAGCGAGGGCAAAAGCTAGTATTATAAATGCGAAAGTGAGTTTGTTTGTTTGTTACGCTTTCACACTAAAACGGCTGAATGAATTTGGCACATGGGTAGACCATGACCTGTAGAACATAGAATACTTTTATCCCGATACGAGTATTCCCACGGGATCAAGACTTATGCGGGTGACACCGTGGGGCACAGCTAGTGACCCATAATCTCAAATTGGTTTATATAAGAACAGAACAAACAAAACAAACAAATGCCGCACTTTTACGCCATACATGCACATTCACAAAACTTTCATAACCCCACAGCTCATTTCAAATATTAGCAATACTTTAACATTTAACCAAACAATAAACTTAGTACTGTCAACGAAACTACAAAACGATTACCTAGTAAGTGGTATCATTAAGTGTAACAAAGGTGATCACGTTCCATTCTGCTGGCCAAAAGAAAATTATCACCAGCCCATTGTCACCATCTGTGTAATAGGTGAAATTCACTATTGTTTCCCTTTCCGACCGCATTATATATATAGAAATAGCACCATTATATCCGTCCCATACTTCTGTCGGTGACAAAACGGTAAAGATGAGAGGTAATTTGGTGATAATCGTGTTGTTATATGGGGTCTGTGAAGCCAGTGAAGGTAGAGCGAATGGCAGGATTCGTGGCGTTTCGTTCGTTCGGAATAAGGGAAAGGTGCAGGATGTATCGAAGGACCAGCGGTTTTGGCCGCCAGGACCTAAGGAGAGTAGATGTAAGTGATATCTATCTTAGAATGTTTTATAACTGATATTCTATTTCTATATATTGTAATTTTTTTTAAAGCTAAAATAGATGAAGTTGGTCTTTCTTTAGACTACTAAGACCATGCAGATTAGTGTTTATAGTTTTGTTTCAAATATTTTCTACAGGTTATTCTATTTAGACTGTCAATTTCCTGCCAGTTTTCTGTCTGATATTTTATTTTTAATTTCGTTACTCCAGCGACAAACATTACCTTTTCTTTTCTTTAATTTATGTTGTTCAGTTTTTTTTGCGCTTTGCTGATATTATGCGACTGCTAACTGTTTCTATATTTTTGTAGCAGCTTTAATTGGACCATATTGTTCCAAAATGTTTCAACCTATCAATTTTTCAGTATAGAGTTATCTGTACGAACCAGCCTAAAATGAGCCTTATTTTCATGTACCAAAGACTCACTTTATTATCTATTCCCTAGGAAAAGATATACTTAATGTATATCAACCCAAAACGATTGAACGTTAAAATAAATTAATAGTTTAAAAAACACTAAAAAACACGCTTTTACGTGCACCTATAGGTGCACGTAAAAGTCAAAAATAAATTACGGATCGTTCAAGTTGTCTCTATTTCTGGGCTGAAGTGTAAACTATGTGCTTTTAATTATAATATTTGATTGTAAAAGCGTGGGGCGCTGGATCAGGAAAGACTTTCTTGTAAACAAATACACGAACAAGAACTCTACATTTTGCCACTGTTGACTGGTACTTTGAACAGACTGTTTAATGTAGAGCCTCCTACTAGTCGTGCTGCAACTCTAGTTAGAGCGCCGATCTCTGTAACCTGCTTCCCGAAACATCGCTTAACTTGATTTCTCAGCAAGGCATACAAAAAATCTTTCCTGTTCCAGCGCCCCACGCTTTTACAATCAAATATTATAATTAAAAGCACATAGTTTACACTGCAGCCTAGAAATAGAGACAACTTGAACGATCCGTAATTTATTTTTGACTTTTACGTGCACCTATAGGTGCACGTAAAAGCGTGTTTTTTAGTGTTTTTTAAACTATTAATTTATTTTATACTTTTTAGTCTTTGGAATATCTTCCGTCTCCATCATCAGATCAGCTCGACAGTACCATATTATTGTATTCAGACATTGAAACCTAATCGTGGTCAAAGTTCATTACAAGACCTGTCTAACAAGTCCAAACACGGCTATGATACGATATTTCATCATGGAATGCTAGTGCCTATCTTCCGGCTTCATCATCAGGCCTTGAAACCTAATCGTAGTCAACATTCATTACAAGACCTTTCTAACAAGTCCAAACACGGCTCGTATCATACGATCATCCATCATGAAGTTCCAGTTCATATCTTCCAGCTCCATCATCAGATCAGCTCGACAGTACCATGTTATTGTATTGTCATCCAAATCACATACAACTGCCAATTTTCATAACGCTACGATCTTTAGAAGATGGTTAAATTAGTTTTCTTAATTTTGATTACATAGTTACATACATACAGGTCGACCTAATAAAAGCGTGTTAAAAAGTGCAGATTGGATTCATGCTATTTGGTACAAATGTTTGTAGCAAATAAATACCAACCGGTTTTGCCAACATGATAAAGTTGTTAATGAATCATTGTTACAAATTATGATAACGACTTTAAGGTTGTCCATAATTTTGTGACACACTTACCAAAACACTGCTGAACAAATTTTGATGAAATCCATAAAATCTTAGAACCCGAACAAAATTACAGCTGCACTTTTACAACGAGCGTGCCGCCTTCATTTACGGACACCCAAAGCCATACAGACACTTTTGAAAAGCCAAATCTATAATAGCACGCAACTAATTTGCCAATTCCTTTTGCCGCCACTCTTTTGAGCATAAGCCCTCTCCCACACCATTCTCTTAGCGTCTATCAAAACGTAATACTGTTGACGTACACTAAGACCTAGCTTAGTGAGTCAATACCCAAAGAACTGGGAATTAATTGGGACTCTCCACAACGTTTCGGAACAAACTAAAGCAGTGCAGTCCCTAACTCTATTGACTTTAATATGGAGTTTGCACTTCCATTTTAATAAAACGAATTGGATAAGCTTCTAGTTTCTGGATGTTGACTTTAGAAGAGAGAGCAAAGATAAGTTTTCATCTAGTTTGGCTTTGAGAATTATTTCAGATCAGTGCGACGTTACACAGGATTTATTTAAGGTGGACCCATATCTTATTTACTGAGATAATAATTCATTGGTTTTCACGTAATGTTAGAAATAAATCTCTCCTGGTTCTCGAAATTTCTGCGTTCAGCTGACATTTTGTTTGTGTTCATCTAGCTTCTAATTACTTATTTGTAGTAATTTGTGTTTGTATAGGCAACTACTGCATCTGCCTAGACGTGCAACTTAGAGATTAAAATTAAATGTCAGTCGAATATATTTATTTTGTCCAAAATGTGTTCCACAAAACAATTTTAAAAAAGTGAGATTTGGACCACGATTGTCTGTGACACGCACGGATAATATTAATTTAAAACTACCCTCCATGCAGTTTTATCCCTCTTCACGGTGGTGACATTCCCGAACGGCGGCTGCGCGGGCGCTTCAGGTGACAACGGCACATGCATGACAGCGCGCGAGTGTACCGCGCGGGGCGGGTCCGCTAATGGCTACTGTGCAAATGGCTTTGGACTCTGTTGTATCTGTAAGTATGAAATACTGCAATTATTAATTTCGTGATGATGGGAAGCGTATTTGCTAATGGACTGCATAGTTGTCTTCAAACTGTATCTGTACAGATTACAGAATATTACTTTTCTATCAATACATAGGTATAAAACGAAGTCCACCCGCAGCGTTTGTTTGTCTGAACGTGCTAAACTCAAAAATTACCAAACGGATTCAACCAGACGGATTCATACGGTTTTCACCAAAGGACAGAGTGATTCATGAGGAACCTTTAGGCATATAATTCATTAAGATTTTGTGTAAATTGACTGAAATATGAAGATGATTATTGAAGGTAAGCAAGAAGTGGAGTAGAAGTATTAATCCAACTATAAAATACCTACTTTTTGTGACTGAAGATATAATTATGAAAAAAAGTAAAATAAATAACTTTATTTGTCACAGAAACATGAGCGGGATTAGAGCGTTATCCTTGTGTAAAAAAAACATTTTCAATCAATTGTTTATTGTTTTACAAAGTGCTGGTTATTTTAGAGTAATTTGAATGGATAATCACTCATGATAACTGGTTAAGCATAACTGGCGAATTGTGGGTGTAGCTACCACAGAACAGATAACTCTTTTATCTGTTCTGTGGTAGCTACTATGGGTACACTACTGTCTAACCCTTCGGGGAAACAAGCCCTGATGTTTTGTTATCTCTTAAATGAATATATGTAATGTTATGTATAAATAAATCAATTAATTTGAAGTTTGTTTAGTCATTGTGCCGTCGGAGTCGGCACTATAAGGGCTATCTCGATTTTATAAATAAAAGAGTAAAAGAACAAAAAAGAGTAGTTAAGCAAAAAATAAACTGTTTTAGGGTGGATACAATTAAGTTACACGGTTCACATAATCAGTACATTCAGAGAGAGACAAAAAAGCTACGTGTTTAAAAAAACATAATAATAATGTTTTAAATCTTGTATTTTACTCAAAGCCAAACGTTTTTTTTTGTGAGAATTTAAAGTTAAATGAACTTTTGTTCAGTGAAGCGGTACTTCACAAAATAGTGCATATAAATAAGAGATAAAGTCTTTTGTTGAAACAGTACACCCAAAGTAGGTATCATCTCGTTTCAGTGGGCGTGTCCCTTCATGAACTGAAACAAAGAGGTGTGGCTTCGTTGCTAAGGTCAGCAAGATGTATTTTATACGTCAGTAAAAGGGCGTTTGCCCCCTTATCCGTATCTGGTTCGTGTTCGTTTGTGATCCGGTTTGGCTATCCCATTAATTGTACGAACCGTATTCGCATGAGTGCACAAACGTCCATACATTATATTACTAGGATGGCTAAAACGGATCATAAACGAATAACTACGAATCAAATACGAACCCTATACGGACAAGTGGGCAAACGCCCTTAATATTCCTAAAAATCACATCTAAAGATGTCCGTTATAGTCCTAGTTGTTTATAATAGCATGGCCGACAAAATAATTACACTACTAATTACACTGTTAGATCGTCTACGCCGTGCTCGCACACCAATGGCTCCGTACCACCAAAACTGTTATAGCTTAAATTCATTTCATGACTTGCCATCATACAAGGTCAACTTAAATTAACAAGCGAAACTCCACAGACGCACGTGAAGGGTATATCTAAAGATGATAAAACAAAAAAACCGCCCAAGTGCATGTCAGACCACGCACAATGAAGGGTAATCCGTAATTGGGATTTTATTCCAAAAACAAACTTAGCATTGTAGTTGAAAAACATGTTCTCCCATACATTCCAACTGCAAGTGTAAGTTGGTCGACTACTATTCGGTAACTTGTAAAGCCGAAGTTGAAAGGAAAACTATCACAGCTAGTGATAGTTTTCCTTTCAACTTCGGCATGTATACTACGGCCCTGAATTTTTTCACATAATTATCCAAAAACTACCATTTACCTGGCAGGGTGACCCCCTACCAAGTAAATGGTAGTTTTTGGATAAATGACTCTAACAAAAATTTGCACTTTAAAGCTTAATATTACGCCAACGGAACCCTGAATCGAAAAATGGTTTTGCACAGACCCGTAATAATTGAACGGCCTATCCAACGATACCCCACACCACTTTCAACATAACCACACCACAACGACAACGCTTGGATATGCATTAATTTGTATGAAAACTAATAGTTTATTCACACTGACCACAATTGGCCGTCAAAATCAACCGAGTAACGTCAACTGCCCTAACTTCACCTGGCGTCCTATGTTTGCCTATAGTGAAAAATGTGTAATATCTTTTAAATTTTACTTGTATGGAAATCGAAACTTTGAGTTTTCATAGAGAGCTTTAAGTTTGGATTGCTATACAAGTAAAATGAAAAAGATATTACATCTTTTTCCTTATAGGCAAACATAGGACGCCAGGCGAAGTTAGGGCAGTTGACCGGTACTTAATTTGTTATAACTAATAAAATTGTCGATGATTTTGGTGCAAGGTAAATACTCCAATGAGTTTATGATTGGATCAACTTAAACGTATGTGTAGGTACTACTGAATTAATTAATAAATAAATAATAATAAAACGGGGTCGTTAATTTAAAAAAAAAACACATGGCAGGTCTTTAGGTCATGAGCTATCCGAATATCAAGAAAAATTTCGCCTAGTTCTTAAGAACCAGGCCAAATATTTTTTGAATGCGTCAAAATTGATGCGCTGTTATAACGTATAATAGATTTCAATTTCATTTTATTTATTAATCCCAACAAGTTAAGCTTCGTTCAGATCAGCGCGACGCGACGCCGCGACGCGACTCGAACAATACAATTTCTAAGAAAACTTGACGGTATAACAATGACCGGTGTCGCATCGCGCTGTCGCGTGGTGCTGGTCTGCACGAAGCTTAAATCCTGGTTGGGTTTATTTTAAAATTGAAATAACAAGGATGAATTCAAAATGACTTCTTAAAATAAATACTCATTTAATTGCTCCATGAATTAATCCTAACTCAAACAATCTGCCTAGCCTGTTCCCAACTATGTTGGGGTCGGCTTCCAGTCTAACCGGATACAGCTGAATACCCGTATTTTACATGGAGCGACTGACTATCTGACCTCCACAACCCACTAACTGGGTAATACGATACCCCTTGGTAAGACTGGTTGTCAGACTTTCGGGCTTCCGACGACCCGTAACGACTGTCAAAGATCCACGAATGACAGCTGAGACCAACGGCTTAGCGTGTTTTCCGTGGCACGGAGGACGTGAATTTAGAATTATTTATAAACGTTTATTATTAATTAGAAATATGACCCGCGACCGCTCCCTGCATCGCACGGTTCTTACGACTTGACAAAACATCGAAATTTCGTATTATATGTAACTTTAATAATATCGTATTATACACATAAACCTTCCGGCATAAATTCTCTAATCGATGGTGAAAACCTCATCAAAATCTGTTCTGTGGTTTAGAAGAACAACACGGGCATACAGACAAATACGAAAAGCGACTTTAATTTATAATATGTTAATGATCTTAAAATCGAATCATTTTAACTAAACGCTCTCATTTGTTTCAGTCATGACGTCATGCGGTAGTTCGACGTCGGAGAACGGTACATACTTCGTGAATTCGGGCTACCCGTCTATATATGATGGTACCGGCTCCTGTGAGCTGACTGTCCTAAAATCACATCCCGATGTCTGCCAAATTAGGTAAGCTCATTCACACATGTCATGTTTAAAGCTTCGTGCAGACCAGCGCGACGCGACAGCGCGACGCAACACCGGTTATTGTTATACCGTCAAGTTTTCTTAGAAATTGTATTGTTCGTGTCGCGGCGCGGTGTCGCGTCGCGGTGGTCTGTACGAGCTTTAAAAGAACTCTATTTTCTGTCCCGTTGGACAGGGAAAAAAAACGTTCAATAGAGGCCGACCGAATTTTGTTTCTGGTTTTCGCAAATTTTCGGCTGCAGTAGTAGTAGTAGTTATTTTAGCCATTTTCGCTTTCGATCGAAGAAAAGGGTTACCTGTAGATAACCCTTTTCTTCGATCAGGTTCTAGGTGCACTGTTCCAATTGGTCGTTTCCTATGGAGAAGAGCCGGCAAGAAACTCCACGGTTACTGTTTTAAAAATAATTGGCCTTTGGCCAGAGGCGGACTTAGCTGGAAACACAGCAGTGTGGTCTGAAAATCGCATTGACGGTCTTAATTAATTAGTTACGGAACCGTCACCGAACCAGAACCTGTATTTCGAAGTAACATAATATTATAAGTGGCGCGAAGTGGAGTCAATATTGTATCGTTGCATTTCTCGTGCGCCTCCTACAGGATGACCTGATGTACTGATACTTGAATTTTTTTAAGCTAAGAATAACCCCTGAACTTCATTTACCAGTTATTATGAGGTGCTTAAATGGCTGAGATATAAGTTTTCGAAAAAATATTTGTTTATTTCCAGATTTTTTTCGAAATATACTTGCAGTGAATTAAGACGACCTCCATTAGCAATAGACTGTAAAAATTTAAAAAATCCTAAACCCCTGTTTCAAAAAAACCTGACAAGTGCGTGAATATACCCCAAGAACAAACTTAACATTGTAGTTGAAAAACATGTTCTCCGATACATTCCAATTGCAAATGTAAGTTTGTACTCACTATAATAAGAGATTTGCCATGTTATTTTAGAACCATGGACTTCTTATAGGTTTTCCTATAATCTATAAGTATAGAACTATTTTCTGTATTTATTTCAAAACGGAATTCCGTATGTATGTCGCAGGCCATAGAGCCTATTTTCTATACTTGTATGTTATACATTTTTATTCAATGCAATAATCATTATCACCCATTAATAAAAATTACAATAACTGATAATTTTCCTAATTATCAGCAAAATTATCAGCTAGTTAATTGTTGGACTAGAAGTGGTCGCAAGCGCTACTGTCGAGAATGAGGTCCTAGGTTCGATTCTCGGGTCGGGAAAAGTGTTATTGGGTTTTTCCATCTGTCTCAGTAACAGTCCGGAGTCTGAATCTGTCTCTGGTTTGTGATGCTCACTCCCTATTACATGGAACTTAAACATAACTGGCGAAATGTGGGTGTACTATAGGTACACCTCTGCCTAGGCCTTCGAGGATTACAGGTGTGGTGTTAGGTATATTTGCCTCTAAATAATTGTCAACCTGTATCAGTAAAGACGTCGCTAGCTGCACAGCACACATGACATGTCATCTCCGTCTTATTATTTGAACTACTCAAGCGAATTCAATTCTATTTCTGTTTTGAGTTCATTCGTTCGTTATATTTAAACCTATTGTACTGTACAAGTAAACTTATTTTTCTATCTTTCTATTTTTCAATAGGTACAGTCACGAGCATAAATATCTTACATTGATTCAAGATGCAAAAGCGATTTTCTCATAAAGTACGAATACATATTTTATGGTGTTGCAAACATGGTGTTCTCGAAACCATACTAGTATGAAATAGGTCTTTTCTCAAAGCTGCATTTTTTATTTCACGAGAAAAATGCTTTTGAATGTTGCCTGTGAGGTATTTGTTAAAGAGATCGCTAGACGCCCTGCGTATTCAACTGCGCTATTGTAGTGCGTCCGGTATGTTCGCTTTTGCGCATACCGATGATTTTTACGCCATAATGCGCCAAAAAACAAATTCCATCTTGTTGTGGTGGCATCTACATCGCCACATGCGAACAACGCATGAAAGATCTGACGTCACACAACATCCTGGCGTCACTCAAATCCTGCATCGCGCAATTAGAGTTTACCGCGCGGTGGACATATATACAAGCTCCCGACTTCAACCTTTGGGCAGTTGCCCGCCAGATATAACACCCGTCTGGTCGGAGGATCCCCCTTTTCTATAGGGGATGAGTGAACTTTACACCCTGTTCCTCATACCCCTAAATTGTCAAGAGTGCGGTCTAGTTCTAACGGCGTCCTAAATAAGTTAATAGAAAACTACGACACACCTTGGTTGTCACAAGCTGTGGAGGTGCTGGTCAAAAAACCCCGCAGCTAACCTTACATTGTTAATTTTTTTATTGTTTCTTTGTTTGTTTATTAACAATAGTTTTAAGAACAATGTTACTAACAGTTGGGCCTAGTTGCCAATAAATAAACAAATATTTAATTTTAATTTGTTTGTTGTTGTTTTTGTTCATGATTGTACTGCAGGCAGTGACATGAACTTATTGAGTTCAACTTTATGGAAAATGGGGAATTTTCCAGGTACTGCAAATTGCTTGCTTATTAACATCGTATTTACGTCTTAGACTCAAAGGCAAGTTATAGAGATGTAGGTATTAAAAGAATAGTTTACTGGAATGATTGTGAAAGTTATACGTGGTAAAGGTTATTGACAAAATGGTGACCAAAAAAGAAAGGGTTATTGGATAGAAATAAATTTTACTTTCTCTTCAAATTTTACGTATGTAACCAAAATTAAAACCAAACTAAAACAGTATGAAATCTAGTGAGCATCAGGAATATTTCGCCCATCAAAATAGCCTCACTAAGGGTGGTACAGTCAAGGAAATTAATTATTAAGCAAATTGACACCCTACGTCAATTTGCCGTCTTATTGCCACTTCACACGACTGTTAAAGAATGACAGTCGTGATTTGAATATACTGACAATCTATGTTGGGAGTATGCAACAATTAATTTCCCTCACTTTACTACCACCCGCTCATCCACAGCATCCAACAGCATCCAGAGCAGACAATTCCGATAATACATTGCTTATTGACCAATTTCTATCACTATCCTATAAGCTACTAGCTTCTTCTTTTCGTGTGGTTAGTGACTAACCTGGTGTCAGAGTTTTTTTAAAGCCGCCCACGGGCCTCTGACTTGGCTTCACATGCCGTCGAGAAATCTCCCTCAGGCATGCCGGTTTCCTCACGATATTTTTCTTCACCGTTTTTGAAGCAAATGATAAAATAATAGAATACGCACATAAATCCGAAAAGTTAGAGGTACGTACGTGCCTTGGGTTCGAACTTGAGACCTATGACTTGGCAGTCAGACGGTCACATCACTAGGCTATTGTTGCTGTTGCCCGCGACTTCGTCTACGATACAGGATGAAAAGTAGCTTATATCCTTCTCCAGGTCATCGTCTACCTATGTGCCAAATCGTCCAAATCCGATCAACCGTTTAAAGCCTCGTGCAGACTAGCGCGACGCGACACCGGTTATTGTTATACCGTGAAGTTTTCTTAGAAATTGTATTGTTCGAGTCGCGTCCCACCGTCGCGTCGCGCAGGTTTGCACGAGCCTTTACCGTGAAAAAAAAAAACACGAAATACGATTTTTTATAATTAGCTACCTTTGTTTTATGTATTATATGTACATAGATTGGACTTCAACCGCTTCACAGTCGCTGGGCCGGAACAGATGAATAATGTTTGCAACCAGGATCAGTTCATTGTGTCTGGAGGTAATCCCATACCCGCCATCTGTGGAGTAAACCAAGGCAGTCATAGTAAGAAAACTTAATTTTTTTTCTTTGTTCTTTCCTTGCTTCCGCTAGTGGCTTCACCCGCGTGATATCTTTGATAAATGATAAATGATTTTTATTTCTGTAAGTAGGTTGTACAAAACACTTTTACACGTCAATCATATTATTTTTAAACTAGATGAGGTTGGCGTTTCTTAACTGACTACTCCGAGAAGAAACGCCGAAACAAACTCAGAGGTCACAGTCTCTTTTAAAGTCCAGACCTAATCTTGGTCAGATCATGTGAAGATCATGTAGATTGGTGTCTAAAAATGGTCTTTTGAGGAAAGAACCACACAGATTGAGTGGACCTGTCCAGTCAGTGCACGCATTTGTCAGTGACCGTGCAGCTCAACT
Source organism: Agrochola circellaris (assembly GCA_914767755.1). NCBI lineage: Eukaryota > Metazoa > Arthropoda > Insecta > Lepidoptera > Noctuidae > Agrochola > Agrochola circellaris. The sequence continues at coordinate 6,185,358 of OU611840.1, forward strand.
CAGAATTTAAGGAGCTCAACGATTCGACGAACAATACCAAAGAAAGGATATTTGGGTAGGCCGCATAAATTACTCGAGCTGCCCGACCATGATAAAACTAAATGTGAAAATAAAATAAAAAGGACTGATCCACATAGTCTTCACATTCACAATTATTAAAAATGTATAATACTTTAAAAAGTAAAAATTCATGTCATTGTATATAAATATTCATGTCTTTATAAATTATAGCCTATGTTACTCAGTTATAATATAGTAAACGACTGCAGAAAGATTTGTTTAAATCGGTCCAGTCGTTTTTGAGTTTATTCATTACACACAAAAATACAAATCTATTTTCTTTATAATATTAATGTAAACAGTAAAATACATGGAAAACGGCTTATAATTTTTGAGTAATGCGTAGACAGGTTATCAGCACCTGGTCGCCCGAGTTCTGCTCGGGTGAAAATAGAGAATCCTCATTTAATAGTATAGGATAGTCCATACTAATTACATGTACGTACATACTAATTCCACACTGCCATGATAGTAGGTACTTACTAATCCCATGCTGCCATGATAGTAGGTACTTACTAATTCCATGTTATCCAGGTAGCCATCTTGTTCTAAACTTAGGGCGACCAAACTCCACTCGGGTGTAAATACGGAGAAAACGAATTTTCCTAAATATGGGAACTAGCTAGATCGATTTTTCGCCCCCGTAAACCCCTAAATTGCAACTTTCATCGAAATCGTTAGAGCCGTTTTCGAGAACGTGATTAATTATATATATACAAACTAGCTTTTTCCCGCAACTTCGCTTGCGTGGAAGTCGAAAATTATCCCACGAAAAGGTATTACTGCAATAAAAAGTATCTTAGGTGTTAATTCAGCTTATAAATATCATTCAGCTTCATCCAAATTCTATGAGTAGCATATAATTATTCTAGATGATAATAAAAATAAAATGTTGCCAATTTGTTATTTTTAAACGAAATAAGTAACATTTGAAGTTTGAGCAACGACGAATTTAGATTAACATTTAAACAAGTAATTAAATAAAATCCATGTGATTTGGGTCTTGTTATTGGGCCTAAACACGTAGCTTATGGCCCCAAGGATCCGCCATTTTCGTATGTTCAACCGTCTGCCTAACACCCCTGGGATTCTGTGGAATAGTCTTTTGAATTAAATGTTTCAAACTGGTTCCAGGGTACATCCATATGATATTTAAAGGACTCTGAATCACATTCAATTATTTCTGTAGAAACTGGGTTCTATCCAATAGAATGGAGACTGTCACTAGTATGGATTTAATTAGTGCCGGTGCGTCCATAGTCGATATTCGTTCAATTTCAGAACTGATTGCATCTATGGATGCACAAATTAAATCATGGCATGGCAAAGGAGTTCTGAGTATTCCATGCAGTGCTTCATGCTTTTGTCAAAGAGAATATCGAGCGTGTTCTGTGAAATTATGATGGAACAGGGAATTAATGCTTCCATCAATACGTAATTCCGTCAGAAATGTTACCTTCTCTACTCGGAAGCGACGGATTTTTTTAATAGTAAAAAATATTCAACAGCTACTGCCTACACACTGCCACAGCAAACTTTTTTTTTTCTACATTCTTTATTTTTTTCAACTAGTTTTCAATAATTTTACTAGCCTGCTCCTATTAGGTGTTTCCACTTTGTACTTACGACATACCTCAATTACATAATGTAGGTAGATAGTTGTAGCCTGTTTCCTCTGAAGGTTTAAAAAAAATCCTCCAGAGGCAGCATTAATGGTCCTATTGATAATTTAAAAAATTAAAAAAAAATAAAAATTGTTTATTTCGCAACCATAATAAAACAAAACATTAGTGATTGGAGCCTCCTTTTAAGCAAAAAATGCCTGTATTAGGAGACTCCGCTATAATACTTTGAACCTAAATGAAACCTTATCTGATGATGATGAATGGCTTCCTAACTGTGGATACTCAAAAGCACTGCAAAGAGGAAGACAAGTGATTTTGTTTTAAACATTGAAAATAATGCGACTGATAAGAATTATTACTTAAGAGCAGATGTAGAATCTTCTTTCAGAGCAACTGGCTCTGAAAGAAGATTCTACATCTGCTCTAATGCTATAATTCTTACCTCCTTACTTATAAAATAAGCATAGCTCTGGACAATAATAGTAGCAAAATTATTATTATAAGTATGCTTTTTTATTTTTCAAATTTGTAAGTAATCGTTTCTTCGCGATATATGAATCCACTCCAAACACTTTTTCTTATCAAGTTGTTGTTTTATAAACGGCACAATACCATCTTGCTTGTATCGACTGTCGGAACTGCAATTCACGAATGCACATGATAAGACATGCGTATAACGTTACTGTCAAAACTGCCCTGCTAAGCCGTAAGGCGGTATCTCTGAGATACGCCCTTTTAGTTTTTTTATACCATTCAATAGCTATAATAATTTCGCATCTCATGGTATAAGCCACATACCGCTATCTAACTTAAAACATTTTAAAAAACCACTCGGAAGTTCTTTATATCCTTAAGCTGTGTTCAGACTAGCGCGACGCGACAGCGCGACGCGACACAGATTATTGTTATACAGTGAAGTTTTCTTAGAAATTGTATTGTTCGAGTCGCGTCGCGCCGTCGCGTCGCGCTGGTCTGCACAAGCCTTTATGTTTCCTTAAATTACAATTTACAAAAAGTCAATTTTCTCAAAACTTACTCTGATTGAGATACCGCCTTTCGGCTTAGCAGGGCAGAATAGGGAAATCAAAACTCGTGTACCCCCACTAGTGCTGCCTCTGGTGGATCTTTTTGGAATCTTCAGAAGAAACAGGCTGATGTAATGAAGCTGTAAGTATTGTGTAAGAAGCGATTGTCATCCGTCATGTTTTTGCCATCGTAAATACCAAACAGAAACAGCCAGAAAATTTCATAATATTGTAGTGAATTGTTTTTTAATTAATATTTTTTTACAGTGTACGTAGACGCCGGCATCGGTATGACAAACCCTGTGAAGCTGACTTTCGTCACCAGCGGAACTTCATTTGAAAGACTTTGGAAGGTCAAAGTGACACAGATACCTTGCAGCTCTATTTATAAAGGTAATTAATATTCTTGCATGTAATATCCATGAGACGGTTCAACGAATTCGATCGCCTATTCATCTGGCAAGCGCGCCAATTTCCTCGTTGGCATATTAGATCGGAAATAGGGATGCCGTAATAATATTGACGTGTTCATTAAATAATAAAGATAAAAATGTACACAGAGAACAAAAATAAAACTGATCAATCACCAGCGTTTGATAGTCGATCATAAGTTACATAAGTTATTTATTTACGCCCAAACACGAGTTAAAATTAGTGTTCAAACATGGAAGCTTCGACGCTCATAACTAACAAACCAATTTATTTTTTCCATATCTACTTCCATACAGGGCTAGATAATGACAAGAAAAATTGATACCTAGGTACGTGATTATTGTATTGTCGTCTCTTCCACAAATGCCACAAAGAGTTGAAGTTTGTAATATCAAAATGAATATTTATTATTTATTATTTTTATTATTGGTTTACTTTGCATAACTGCAGACTTGAGAATACCAAATACCTGTCGTCTGCGGTGGAATTAATAATAAGAATGTGGTTGATTTGAGTCGACCGCGTCGACGTTTAAATCGAGCAGATTCCTATTAACAATCAAATTAGCCTAAGCGATTGACACAACTAATTGAATTTCTGCCTTACCAAGCTAGTGGTTTCTAGTCTCCAGTTATTGAGATTACTAGCTGTTGCTTTAAGGAGCTTGAAACGGAATACAATATTGTATTACTGATAATCAATTATAAGAATAATATTAGTATGTAGTAGTTTGTAATGTTATTGAATTTTAAATTGTATTGAATGTATCATTTGTAATTTAATTGTTTTTTTGTTTTTTTTTGTTTTTCTATTCTCTGTAATTTATTGTATTATGAATGAGTTAGTTTTACAGTTTTAATGAAAGGGATTTTATTTATTTATTTATGATTTCAAACACAATGTGAATTGTTACTGAATTAAAGGAAAATTGAAAAATATCAATAATACAATATTGCAGAAAGTATTAATTTTATGTACCTAGTAAGATAATATTTACATTACAATAAACTAACAGTCTTAAAAAAGTTAAAAAATATGTACATGTATATAAATAAGGAGGCGAACGAATAATCTAAAAATATTCGAGTAGAAAAAATTTGGATGAAATACTTATTATTATTATTTTAATACAATTAGTTTATAAATCATGTGTATATAAAGAAATGAAAAAATAAAGCTCTAATATTTATTGTTGAATGAAGAAACAAAAATCTATGACATAAGCGTAACAATACCCAATAAAAAAAACTACTACCTAAGTATCACTGATGGTCGATGATGATTTTTCTTTGTCCTAGAAACGATAATTATCAAGATATATGTTGCAAGTTCAATGTTTATGTTGTTTGCAACTCCATTCCATCATCACATTATTTTGGGGTAGGTTAATTAATGACGCATGACGAATGACGATCTTCATTAACAGTCACTATATTTAGGCTTGTTTAATTTAATAGTAGACTATGAATGAAAATGTATCTAGACGCAGGTTTTGTGCATTAGAATATATTTACTGATATTTACAAATCAAAAAGATACAATATTATCCGCTAGATATAAATATCTCGACCTCTCCTAAGCATCGCCATAACGACCATTCCCCTGCATCCAACCGATTCCCGCCACCTTCACTCAGTCTTTTTAGATATTAAAGCTTATTTTTCTGTAACAGCTGATGAAGGTTGCCTGCAGTACTACACGGGAGTATCAGGTCAACTTCGCTCCTTCAATTATGATCCCATTTCGGGACTCCAACTCAGTAACCAAGACTATGGAATTTGCGTCAGGATGGAACGTAACTTCTGTGGGATACAATACACCGTATGCCCGGATACAGGTGAGAATTTTATATGACATAAGACATAACATATGACATAATAAACACAATAACATAATACACACAAATCACACACACACAATACACACACACAATATAAACAAATCACATAGGTAATATATTTCATATGACTGATAATTTATGACATATTTATGCAATATAGCTCCTTTTACAATATACTGCATGCCCAGATACAGGTGGGATTTTATATGACTAATATGATTTATATAATACTAGCTTTTGCCCGCGGCGGACGGGTACTTACGTAGTACCGGGATTAGATACCTAATAGCCGAGGAAAAGTCAGAGGAAAAGTCATTGACTCCTACCGCTGCGCCCGCGTAGTCATCAACCATAATTATTTTGTCACGCGTAATTTTGAATCTGTGATATCTTTTAAAGTATTAATTTTAATGATATGATGTCAAGGCATATTTGAATCTAAATTAAATGCTCAATTTAAATAACATATTTTATTGGATAAGGATAAATATAATACCGGTCAAAATATCTTCGGAATTAATAACGAAATTTTTATGAAAAACTGAAAGACAAAAATGGTCACTGTAGGTCATCCTTAGAAGATAGACATACGCTATCGCGGTCGTTTTTGTTGAACGTTTTAAGATCCTTTACGATACACCGCGTCCCCGGATACAGGTGAGGATTTTATATGACTGATATGACATGATGCAATATACCTCTTTTTACAAAATTAAAAAAAAAAACAAAATTCAAAAGTCATTTATTCAAACTAGACTGAAATCAGCACTTTTCGAACGTCAAAATTACATAAGACAGTCCCCTCAAAAACGCCCAAAAACGCCACCTAGTGCCTAAGCTGGGAAGAAGAAGTGGCGCAACAAACTCCCCAGCAGCACAGCTGTCTGTTCAGTTGGAAAAACTTGATTCTATATAATAATGCTTTAAATGCAAAAATAATTTACATTACCACAAATTGCAATCAACTCATAAAATAAAAAAAAATTTAATGAGTAGATTATGTCAACAATAAATTAAAACAAAAATTAAAATAAATTGACTTACAGTCAAATAAAATAATCCAAACAATTATATGAGCTCATATACTCGTAGTATCATGTAGTCTTTGATTCTAAAAACACTTGTTTGTTGGTGGGGGGGAGGGGTACATTGGAGTAGCTTAATTAGTCAATACCCGACACACCTTCGACAGAGCTTTATCTCGTTCACTCGCTTCTATAACATTTTAGTCCAAGGGCTAAAGCCTTCCTCGTAATTGTTTAACTAAACAACCTAAGGAGGTTGGATGTAACTTGCTCACTTTAAAATGACAAAGTATGTTTGTCTATGTGACAGTTAGATAGTTTCAACCATGTTTCAAAGTTGCTGGGAATTGTTGTCAAAAGTGGTAACGAAGTTGCGAGGTTTACTATACCTACTCTAAGATTTTTTCCTCACACAAAATTGAGATTGCATAACACATAATCTAAAAAAAAAAAAAAAAATCAAGACCGATTTAAAAAAATCTTATGTCAAATATACCATAAAATCGAAGTCTTATAAACACCAAGAAATCGTCGATTTATGGGTGTATGGTATTGATTTGTTATTAGTTATAGAAAGGTCAACTAGGCCAAGGCAAAACTGGTATACTTGGACTTGTCTTCTTCAACAGCAGTTAATTATTGAGAGCTTTTCCTTCGTTTATTATTTATTATAGTGATGGTTGCTTAAATCGGAGGTTTTTTTAAAAAAATCTATAATTTTTTAAATGCCTGTTCAGAACAAAAAACTAGCTCAGAATTGAAATACTTTCCAGTAGGTACTCACGGTAAAGACAAGTATCCAAGTGAATACACACAAAGCAAGAATAGAAAAAATTATCATGGTTTAGTGTTCTTTTCCAATTATTGTAAAAGAAGTCTTGTTAGAAAATTGAAATACCTACTTTATCTCTGAATATTACCTGCAATGATGATTTTTTAAAGGATTAACCTCTCAAGTTAACACATTGTATTGTTACGCCCTACTATCAAGGTAAATATGGTTCAATATTCAAGTTTTTATTTCGCTGACCTGTAAACTGTTGTAATATTAAATACTAGAATCCCCGTGGATCACGGATTTGTATACTTTTTTTTTAATTCATATTCTTTACGGCACCTCTTTATTAGGTCATAAGCTACGCGAATATCAAAAAAATATTTGGCCTAGATCGTAAGGACTAGTCTAAAAATTGATTCGCTGTTACAATGTATGCTAGATACTGCTTTATTCGGTAGTACCTATTTTATTCTTGTGTTTTCTTGTGTTTTCTTGTGTTTTCTTGTGTTTTCTTGTGTTTTCTTGTGTTTTCTTGTGTTTTCTTGTGTTTTCTTGTGTTTTCTTGTGTTTTCTTGTGTTTTCTTGTGTTTTCTTGTGTTTTCTTGTGTGGTCTTGTGTTTTCTTGTGTGTTCTTGTGTTTTCTTGTGTTTTCTTATGTTTTCTTGTGTATTTCATAACTAATAATAAAAAGAGAAACGATTTGATTTTTTATATGTTTGTTACGCATTCACGCTAAAACTTCTGAACGGATTTGGGTGAAATTTGACACATGGGTAGACTATTATAACCTGGGTTAGGACATAGGATACTTTTTATCCTGATATTCCCACGATATCGAGACTTATGCGGGTTAATCCGCGGGACGTAACTAGACATAATATATTTTTGATATTCAAACAAAAACTGATTCAACTTGTAGGTAATTATAGGGCAAACTTTCGCCAATAAACTTAATTAAACTGTAGTAGCTTTATCCATTAATTTGGTTGATATTTTAATTTAAAAAAATATGGATCGTAATTGCCCAAATCGATGAGTACTTATGATTTATGTAATTCTTATTAAATCTATCTCTTTATCTTGCAGTTAACAATCGTTCCCGAGCCTTCACTTTAAGCGGCAACAGCAATGGTCCAGTCAACGCCATGATAGGCTCAGGAGCTGGGCCCAACAATTGCGCCAATGATTGGCTACTGCTACCCTGCGCCACCAACGTTGGACGAATCCAGCCGGCTCAGGCATTATGCACGGATAGAATCTGCGGGGGAACCTTTGCAGCGGAACTTTCGATGCAAGCAGCTACTGTTCTGAGTAAGATATGTTCATATAATAAATCTTATAACGTATGATGAAACTGAGCACATTCTAGTACGAATTTGCTGACTTGACACACACATACATAATTATACACTCAAAAACACGCACACACTCGCTCACACGCACACACACACTCACACACACAATCGCGCATGCTTAGAATAAGTTCATAGAAACTATAACAATTTTATATTTTTACCAGCTTTGATTCTTGGCTGGGTTTTGTTTTATATTGTATTATTTTCTAATTAATTTAGTCTCAATACTGTATTAAATAAGGGAAGTAGCGAGTCAACCCCAACCCATTTTTAATTACTTACTGGGGCTGTCTCAACTCATGTATAGCATGTAACTTTTGAGACTGAATAAACATTTTTTTTTTTTTTTTTTTAATTTTTACTTATAAGTAACATCATCGTAGAATAATATTTGTCAAACAAGTTCACGAAACACTATTAGGGTTCTCTTTCTTCCGTACAGCTATTTCAGACCAATATCAATAACTAATAATTGACTATCGTTTAGCAAAATTGTTTGCGTATCTATGTCGCAGTGTAACAGAAGCCTAACATTTGAATTTTCACAATAGGAGATTTCCATTGGAAGAACTTAGCTTTTAAATGCAATTTACAATCATTTGATATTTTCCTAATCCTGCACGGGCCAAGGATTTAAATTTCATTAGACCGCGACTTGAAGAAATGCGAAAAGCTCCAAGCTTCCTTCAGTGGAATATTAAATTGAAATCACACTAAGTAAGGTAAAAAAGTCGAGAAAAGAAATTACCTAGTATTGCACTGTATTTTAATATCTATTAATAACTATATCACACACAAAACAGTTTGTGCTGCACAAGAGAAAAACAAAAGAATTATACCAATTTGAAAGGAAATTGAACAGAATTTTAACATGCATCAAATGTAACATATAACCAGCTCCAGTGGCCAGCTTGCTAATCTCGAACTTTCGGTATAAATAATAAAATGTAGGTGTTCTAATTTTGAATAATCAATAGAATAATTTGGTGTGCTGTCGGCCTGCTTGATAATCTTTATGTTTCAGCAGAAAGAATAAAATATTATAAAACTTTTTTGTTCCAATTTTGAATACTCAATACAATAACTTGGTAAGCCGCGGCGCCTGCCTACCTAATAAATAAATAAAATAAAAATGCCCTTTATTTCATGCATATTTAAGAAAGCTTTATATAGATTTCAATATTTATACAAATAAAATATAAGTATTACATAATACATCTTGATTTTATAATAAATAACATAAGTTTTACAAACTGTTATTTAATTTGATTAAGAAATTTAAAACAAATATCATAACAATGTAGTAATGAGCTTAATATTAAGTAATGCTTATATTATTTAAATTTAAATTTTTATTGAAAATATGAGTAATTTATTAACAACATTTAAGACCTGCTTACTAATATCTATTTTTCAGTAGAAAGAACAAAATGTTATAAAACTTTTCTGGGTTTAATCCTGGAATTTTGTAGTAAAACCCTTGAAAAGTTACAGGTTGTTTAAAATTATTGTTAAACAATTTTTTTCGAATTTTGAAGACTCAATTCATTAAAGGTGCCATTGGCGCGCGTTGGACAGTAGCAAGCTGTCCAACGGGCGCCAAAGGCTATTCATCTCTAAAAAAATATTTTTTTATTTCACAGGTACTGTAAAACCATTCCGTCTATGGTTTCACACAGACAACATTGAAGCTCCAGTTGATATGGGCAATAGGGGATTCTGCCTCAACTATGTGCAGCAACCTTGTACTAATAATGTAGTTTAGAGCTTGAAAAGCACTGATAATATAATCTTTTATGAAGCAAAACTTATGCCTAAGTTTTTTGTAATACTAATAAAATGTTAAGGCTAACAGTTGACTGATTGCAAATAGTTTTGCACCTTTCGTAAACTATATCGTATTTAAAAATAATCAAGAAACCTAAAAAACGAGGAGAATCTGAACACACCTAAAATAAATAAGAACTAAATTTCCCTTCTGGTGCTGCTCTCCAAAAGTCAAAATAAACAATTAATAAATCTTTGGTTTTTAAAGAAAGCGGTGAACGGTCACACAATATCTACTGTATTTGAAACGCTCTGAATTTGAAACGCTCTGTATTTGAAACGCTCTGAATTTGAAACGCTCTGAATTTGACACCTTAATGTCAAATACTGGTCAAAATGACAAATAGAGCGGTTCTGTTATAGAACCGCTCTTCCAGAAAACCGTAGCTTTTAAGAATTAATTATTGCATTTTCGATAAAGTTCGGTTTGACCCACTATCAAGGTGCACACAACTCAAAGCGACGTCACTTGTGTTTTTAAAGTAAACCATCGCTGATCCACACCCTGAAAACATTCACTTTCCACGTCATGTTTACAGATAACAATACTGATTTCAAAGGACTGTTGTTGATTGAAAAAAAAGTTTTTAAATGTAACTCTTGAGGTCGTACTCTCAAGTCCTATTCGATCACAATCTACTAAAACAATATGTAGTTATTTGGAAAGTGAAATTTCGTATTTTCTTGCTTTGACTCAATTAAGATCACCTACATCATTATGAACATACTTAAATGACACTAACGTTTAAATTGGACGCCTGAAGAAACAACAAACAATACAAAGTTACATCACAAATCCTATATGAGTGTGTTTTTGCTTTCCCCATATAGCTTTCATAACAAGAAATGGGAAAATAATGGAATTATCATCGGTAACTAATTGCGATGTGAATTGCTTCACCAATTAATGTCACCGTCAAAAATTTGGTACAAATAAGGTTTTAAATCATAAGTTAATTTAGCTTAGCTTACAGGTAAATTGGTAAAGAATCATTTTGCTGAGGCAATATCTATTCAATAGCTATTTAGTTACCTATTTAAAAAATTATTGTACTAGCAATAATTTTAACTTTCTGTATTCTAAACAAAAGAGTTACTTCGTTTATGAGAAATTCGCTATTCTTTCAGTATTTTTTGTGTTTGAGACATACAGAGAGGAATAATTTGTCAGCTTAGTACAAATTCAGCAAAGTTATTTTCAACTATTAAATATTTAGGTAACTATATTATCAAGTATTTAAATGTAAGTGATATAATATACCTAATTGTGTTGTATTCATAGAGTGTTTGTACTTTTTTTCTAATAAAATATATTTAATTATGAAGCGTTTTTATGTATTTATACGTAAGCCTGCACTTGTTGGATAGCCACGTAACTGTAGCGTTTCGCCAAAACCTGATTTGATCCATACTCCAATTCCGATGAGGGACACATTAAGTCCGCCAAAGGACCAACGGCCGAATCGGTGCCAGCGCCTACAACCGTCAAGCCGTCGCGTCGCTGTCACCGAAATTGACACGCATAGTGGCACCTTTTTGGTGCCAGCGGTCCTTTAGCGGGGATTTTTTATTTCACCGAAAATGTAAAATCAACTTTGTTAGAACTCTCGCCTGTATTTGAAATGATTTATTTTTAAAACAAGAATGAATGTGTTAATGAAACGCATTTCTCATGGGAGAGAACCGACAGCTTGGCATTGATACAGTCTGGCTGTTACTATAATTATTACCCTTTCTAATTAATTGGCTAATCGTATTGAATAGTCATAGAAAATAATGATGGTACGTATAAATTATGTAGTTATAAGTATATCACGCGACGTGTAGATTCCACGCTACGCCATATTATTTTAAAATATATAGAATAGTTACTTTTTTTACCGTTGGATATATATATATTTTTTTAATATTGAATTTACTGGAAAATAACGTCTTTGTCGTGTATGTACACGACGAAAAAATAAGTCATATAGTTAGGTACCTACCAGTTAAATTTTGTATCAGTAATTCGAAGAAACATTCGACAATCTGTTTGTTCAGTTATTTCAAGTCCAAGATGTCGTAACGAGTCCCCTACTTAGGGAACGTTTCTGAAGAGGGTGGAGTCTTCCAACTTTAAACTCCGTAGCCTGGGTTAGAATGCGTTTCAGTGGACCAATAAAAGCGAAGTAACTTAATGTCCATACATATCATATCGCATAAGACCCGCGCAAGTGCACTACATGACCTTTGGACCCTATAAAAGGAACAGCAACCAGGCTGCGAAGTTATTTCGCTTCATGGCTTCTTTGAGTTCTCCACCTTCCTCTCTCTCATCAGTCCTTTAGTTGCCCCCGTGAAGTTCACACGCTATGTAAAAATACTATTCAAACTGGCGCGCTATTCAGAATCCACGACTATGGAAGTCAACGAAACCGGTAAGTACATAAATTATTCCATCACAATTATATTATTTAGGAATATAATTAAATAAGACTAGTAGTAGTTTCCACCTTTCGGTTCCCATGTGAATGTTTTATCAGCCAGCGGAAGCATGCAGGGTCAGTAAATATCAGACGCTTGCCGGTAGCGCATGGTAGTATCGTGTTCTCAATGTATTCTAAATTATGATGGAAATGTCGAGTCGACAGCAATTATATCCGACTATTACAAATAGCAGTGAGCTATCAACAGTCAATTTAAACCCAGCGATTTGTATATATTGAATTTATTTTTATGAAGTTTTAATTTGTTTTTATGTGTTGAAAAGTCTTCTAAATTATTTCGTGGTTTTCAGTCAATGACGATTCGGATTCTGAAGGCAAAACTTGCGGCAAGATCTTAGTAGTCCTGTCATGGATCCTCGTTTGTTTGACGATGCCATTCTCGCTCTTTATTTGTTTCAAGGTAAGTGGAACTTATTTATTTTTTATTTTTTGTGTTAAGGTTTTAAATATTTATTGTCTGTTGTTTTTAATTTAATTTAAAATTTAGCTCGCTCGCGAAGCTGCTGTGTCGTCCAAGCGAATGTATTATCGCGGAGTATTTTGTTAGTGCTAGCTATTTTATAATAAATCACTAACACATTTTCCCTGTACAATATTTGGTTACATACAGGGAAAAATATGCACCTAATTAGGTACTTTTTATATTAGGTAAAACTAGCGAACGTAAGATTTTTTTAAAGAAAAGTAAGTCAAACTTCATTTATTCTTTGACTATCTGTCATCGTGAATAATTAGACAGCAACTTAAAATATTAAAACGGAAAAGTTTAAAATTGATGACTTGATGATGAATTGGAAACTTGGAACTTGAAAACTTGGAATCAAATCCGATGTCGCGCTCCGCACTCGTTATGTGGGTCACTCGGTCATAGGAATGGCTTTTGTGTTATTTTGTTGAAAAAAAGTAAAAATTATTTCGGAATTATAATAAAAAATATATTAAAAGAGTTGAAATATAAATACATCTTGTAAAGTCTTTTACTCCAAGTTCAGAAAATAACAAGTCACTAGGTAAAAAAACGATAATTTTTTGGTATCAGGACCAGTAACATTGTCTTTATTCAGTAAAAAATATTCATTAACGAAGTTTTATATTATCACTTAGTAAAAACAACGTACCTATTCCTTAAAACGCTATATTTTTATTTAAAAAATATCTGAAAACTTGAAAAGTGTAGGAAATTACTGCATAAAAATATTCACAAAATAATAATTTTGATCTATATTTATTAGTGTTGTAATAAAAGGTGTATCTTAATTCCAATGCAACTATCGTATTTCCGATAGGAGCATTGTTTAAAACCTGAGCGGAAAGTGACTTTAGATATACTACAGTAATAGTTATATCGTCCGAAGCCATAAGTTATAATAGGTACGTTTTTTAGAAACACAATGAAAATAATAATAAAATATCCAAAGCAAATAATTGGTTCTAAAAATCAATATGTATTTTTGAACATATGTTACGTGAATGAAACTTATTCAATCTAGGACATTTTTCATAAAGACCGAATAAAGGTCAATCGTTAAAAACGACGCTTGTAATTTTCTTATTCCTTCGAAATAAATGTTACCAGAAGTTCGAACCTTCGCCACCATTAAATATCATCGTTTTATGAATAATTGAGCAGCAAATATCAGCTGTCCTAGTTCACACATAAGTTGATTGAACCCAAAGCCAATATGAATATGGTCGTTGAGACAAAGCGTCGAAACTAGATCGATAGTCATTTAATTATTAATGCACTGCCGCGATTTACTAAACATGTATATTTATTTGTAACCTTCGAAGGACCTACCACGGGCAATGTCATAAAACTCTCGATTGTAATGGATCCCGATTCGAATCTTGAGCCTCTCTGGAGGCTTCACAACATCGTGAGGAAAACTTAGCCTTTTGCCGTGAATAAACAAATAAAGCTTACTTGGATGAATTTTTGGAAATACACTGTTGCCTCAAGAGAGACCTCTGTTTGACCTAGTAAAAATTGTCCTACTATAACCAATATAAAAACTGCACTAACGAATGGGAGCCAATAGAGACCGCACTCGCAACACCACGGGCGGGGCCTTGGGACCTGTGATTGGTCGACGCAAGCGGGTGCACTAAAGGACCGCGGGGGCGCCTTAAACATTGCCCTTGCTTGCTGCGGATTCTGAGCGCAGTATCTTACAGCTAGTGTTCACTCGTGGTGTAAGTTCACTTCGTACACTTGATCTCGCCCACCGACGCTTTTGCTCCCGCTTCCGCTTCCTCTACCCTCATCCGTCCCGTCCCCCCTTTTCTTCGGTCTTTAAAAATTACCTATAGCTACTCCATTTGGGCCATGGTAGGGCTGGGCCTGAGCTGATGTTCAGGCTCAGTCCAGGTAAGGCGAGCCAGCCCGCTCCAGCGACCGCTATCCGCCCCACTGCATTTCCATTGTTCTTCAAGTGAAGATAAGGTAGGTGAAATATAAGTGATATTTTTATGTGGCTACAAAATTAAATCAATGAAGTTCTATTTAAGTACTCTACCATATTAATGGTACCGTTATAGGCTTCAACGGGAAATTAAAGCTGATATCGATATATAACACCAGGTTTAAATAAAAAATTCAACAAATTTGTGATTGAATTAAATTAATGATCATCAGCCTAAAAGCATAGAAAAGTAATAAAAAAACTTTTAACCAACAGTCGCGACGTGTGTGTGACGTCTCGCGGGCCGCTCATTGCCCGCGAGCCGTCACACGTCGCGCCAACAGCACGGCTCAAGCGAAGAGCCCGCTCCTCGTGTGCAGGCGGCATGCTCGCCGACAACGCGGTGACGCATCGGTGACCGCGCTGTGACGCCATGCCGACCGTGCGGTAACGCCTCTCTTGTGATAGAACAACAAACTGTCACCTCACCGGTGGCGTGCCGGCAGCGAGCGGTCGCCTTGCTTACGGCGCGTTGGCGACTAGCGGTCGCCTTGCTTACGGCGCATTGGCGACTAGCGGTCGCCTTGCTTACGGCGCGTTGGCGACTAGCGGTCGCCTTGCTTACGGCGCGTTGGCGACTAGCGGTCGCCTTGCTTACGGCGCGTTGGCCACTAGCGGTCGCCTTGCTGACGGCGCGTTGGCCACTGGCGGTCGCCTTGCTTACGGCGCGTTGGCCACTAGCGGTTGCCTTGCTTACGGCGCGTTTTGACTAGCGGTCGCCTTGCTGACGGTGCGTCGGCCACTAGCGGTCGCCTTGCTTACGGCGCGTTGGCCACTAGCGGTCGCCTTGCTTACGACGCGTTGGCCACTAGCGGTCGCCTTGCTGACGGTGCGTTGGCCACTAGCGGTCGCCTTGCTTACGGCGCGTTGGCCACTAGCGATCGCCTTGCTGACGGTGCGTTGGCCACTAGCGGTCGCCTTGCTGACGGTGCGTTGGCCACTAGCGGTCGCCTTGCTTACGGCGCGTTGGCCACTAGCGATCGCCTTGCTGACGGTGCGTTGGCCACTAGCGGTCGCATTTCTTACGGCGCGTTGGCGACTAGCGGTCGCCTTGCTTACGGTGCGGCGACGACTAGATTTTTCGAGGTGGTGCCGGGGCGTTACTGCGCTGGAGCGGTGCTGTTATAATGGGCGATGAACTTAACGGTACCAAAACTTAAGAAAAACAAAATACCATTACACAAATTAATTAATATGTCAAAAAAAATACGAATTAACCCAACGAACGAGTGGAAAACCATGGTTGTTTCCAGGAAATTTCAGTTTTTTCTTCTTAAAATCTAAGGAAACACTTAATTCCGTAAAATAATTATGAAAGGTTTTTTGCTGTTTACTCCAATGGACACAAAACTTAAAGCACGCGTTTTACTTCAAACCCATAAAATCTCTCTACAGAAAAACTTACATTTATCTCTATTTCAATCACACGTAAAGAAAAAATATTAGCGATTCCGCTCAGCAATAATCGCTGTGCGCGATCTGTGTGATCCACGCTTTTCTTTACCCGACGGCGCGGCGGTGCGACCTCCGCCTAAGTTGGTAGCTGACCCTCAAATAATAATGGGAAAATATTGACCTCCGTGTATCCAAACATATTAGTTAATTAGAGGGTTGCGCAGTTAAGATAACATCACTATTTGAGTGCCCTTAGTTTAGTAACCCCTAAGCCCTTCTTACATAATAATTCGGCTGACGATTGAACATTTCTGGGATACACAACGGTATGTTGTAAAAAAAAAAATACACGACTTTATTTTTTTATTAAAAGCGACCACTCACTCACTTTGTGCAGATTATTTCACCACCACTGCTCTCAAAACGGTGAAGGAAAACATTTTGAGGAAACTGGCATGACCAAAACCAAAATTCGAAGACATGTGACATCCACCAACCCACACAAGTCCGCGTGATAGGGTGCGGTCCACTCCCTCTCTCAGAGACAAGGCATCCCAGCAGTGAGAACATTATAGGCTGAGAGGCTATGTAGAAGCGAGCACTTAGTTTCAAGAAAATAGTTAAGCTCATAATCAATAATCTCTCACAATATTGCAACTGAAAAAAAACGGTGCTAAAGAAACTACTTTCTTGATTTCAAACAGTATTCCGAAAATCTTAACTGTGTCAAAGTTCGAGCCGAACTTTCGTGCAAGGCCCTCTGGTAAGAGCGTAGATTACGTCACGTTTATGTCGAGACAAGCATTCGTCCAAGGACCTCTGGTAAGAGCGCAGATTACGTCACATTTATGTCGAACCAAGCTTTCATGGAAAGACCTCTGGTAAGAGCGTAGATTACGTCACGTTTATGTCGAGACAAGCATTCGTCCAAGGACCTCTGGTAAGAGCGCAGATTACGTCACGTTTATGTCGAGTCGAGCTTTCGTGCAAGAATCTCTGGTAACAGAGCAGATTAGTAAGTGTGGGAATAGGAAAAAGACAATTTTTGGAAACGAAATACATCGACGATCGATTTTACACACTCAACGTGAGAAATTACTAGTGATGAGGGCATCAAAAAATATGGTTGCTTGTCGCGATATATTTTAAAAGGGCAGGATTTTCATTAATTACTTAAAACATAAACGTCACGCCTATTTTCCCTGAGGTGTTAGGCAGAGGTGTAGTACCTACATTATACAATATAGTTCACCTAAATTTCGCCAGTTATGATTGTCTGAGACATGCCTGATGGAAACACCCAATAACACTTTGCCCGACCCGGGAATCGAACGTGAACCGCGCTCAGCGATCACCCTTGCGACTACTAAACCAACGAGCCAGCTAGCGTATGTTTGTCCGAAAGGGATATCGCGACCCCGGCACACAGGCAACGGAAGGAACACGGGTGGGTTTTAGTCAGTAAAAGTCTGACACACCCTCCCGCTCCGCCCAGAGCAGGAAAAGTTATTTGATAATTACCCAACCTCAAAAAAAAAAAAAAGCTAGCGTATGTTATCCAATCCATTACAAGTTGGGCACGTACGAAAAATCGGTTAAAAGCCCCTGAAAATAGGCATGAAAACTGTAACAGATAACCACTTTTAACACTTCATATTCATCGAAAAAATCAATATTTACGAACGCGATCAAAACCATAACGTAGTTTTTAACCAATGTGTACTCAGTAGAGATACGTAAACGCAGAGCGTAGTTCGAACACTTCAGTGCATAAACAGAGGTTTATTTGCCGATTCATATGTACTATAATGTACTGTGTGCCTATGATCCAGTTTACTTTATCGGCTGGCGGGAGCATTTATTTGATCGAACTTAACAACCCACTTACTGTCGTCACCCTTAACCCGTCATAGTCTCAACTCAACTTAACGAATTCGTTGATCCTTTAGCTATCGATTGACGTAATAAAATTTTGGATGCAGATGATATAGGTATATGTAGCTGCAAAAACTGTATCCCCCGATTTTGTTATCATCAGTTTTCTAAACCGTCTCCTACTATGGAAGCAAATTTAAAGACTTATTTACGTCAAAAGTGTCCATACTGAGAAGATCGAGCTCATACAATAACAATGGCGTTTCGGTGACAATCAAGTCAAGTCTCTGCAACGCTGTGTGTCAGAGGTGTCAAAACGAATCAGAAACGCGACCATCTTTTGACGCGGCAGGGCAAATCTACGGTTTTTAAATCTTTGGTATTTATTGACTTGTTTTGGTATGCAACGGCCGTGGCCGAGAAGTGAATTGGAGTTATGGATATAAATGTTGATGGATTGAGAGGGAGAGGGAGGCCAAAGAAAAGATGGATGGACTGTGTGAGGATTGATATGACAAAGAAAGGAGTGAAAGAAAGCGTGATTGACATTGGAGAATGGAAAGACAAAAACTGTTGTGCCGACCCGAAGGAACAAAGGCAGGAAGATGATGGTACGCAACCGCCAAAATTTGGTGATGACATCAGCGAATTTTTAATTTTCAACCGATTATTTGCATATTGGTTTCATCATTTTTTTCCCGACCGCATGAGGTGACATGCAAGATGCAAGATGGTGCAATGCAGGCGACGTGTCGCCGCGACACGACTGGTTTCTATGAATTTCTATGAAATACCTTCCGTAACTAGCGACACGTCGTTGGTAGCTACGGGCGAGCGACAGGCGACACGTGTAGCCCGACCGCAGACCAGTAGTGCCTTCAAAGCTCCAGCGATAACACTTTTTTCTATCTTCTATCTACCGACTGGAATACAGGCTGCTGCCGCCTGCGGTCGGGTTTGGAATCATGACTGTAGCGACATGACGCCGTGACGTGTCGTTGCGGCATGATGCCGCGACACGTCGCCTGCAGGTGCCGCCTGTGCGGTCGGATACGGAATCGTACCTTTATTCTGTATTGCTTGCGAAGCGGTCCTATGTATACATTAAAGTATGTAAATAGTAGTTTATTACGATGTTGTTTTGTGGTGAATGCTGTGTATACCTTTAATAGGCATACATACTAGTACTTTTATTATGTTACTGTCCTGTTTTCATTTTTTTGTATTTACTGCTGTTGGTTTACCAAATAAATAAAGTATATTTGTCCAAGATCGATTAAAACAAAACAAAATGATGACTCATGAACAATAAAAATAAATAATAATAATACCAGCCTATTTCTGTCCCACTGCAGGGCAAAGGCTTCTCATACAGAGAAGGCACGAGCATTGATCACCACGCTTGCGCTCGATCATGAACAATACTTTCCATAAATAACAAATGAGTGATGGCGTGTTACAAATCACGCATAATCAAATAAAACCGACACAAATGATTGTACAAACGTTGTGTACGGAATGATTATCAGCAAATAGTTTTCTTTTGGTTTTCCACACAAGATAAAGGTAATAATGTTTTTGGAGTTCAGACAGATCAAACTATAGGCCACTACAGAATTTGTCGATCTATTTTAATAATGATCAAACCAATAAAATGGAGCAAAACTTATCGATAGTTGCCTTGTTCTCCGAAAGAAAATGTATGTTTTCTTTTGTTTGAAGGTAGTGCAAGAATATGAAAGGGCTGTTATTTTCCGTTTAGGCCGGCTTCTATCTGGAGGTGCTAAGGGACCGGGTAAGTACATAGTATTTTACAATATATACACTATACAATTTGTGGCTGAACAAGGCTCAAGGGCCGGCTATAGTAAATCGTGTTATGGGTTTTGGACAAGTTTCCATTTTTTTTATGGGTAAAGTTGTAGCATTATCCATAAATAAATAATGTTGAATTTCGCGGGCTACCCGGACGCTTTCGCCTTAAACTGTTTACAATTAGAAACCCACGCAGGTTCAGCTACAGACTTTTTTGACGATTTCTCTGTGTGGTTTAAAGGGTATATATCGCAGCCATCTGGTTAAATTTGCCAGCTAATTGGACGCCTAGGCCGTTCATTAAACGCCGGCATTTAATTAAATAGCTAAAGGACAACTAGCCAAGTCATTGAGCGCAACGTTTAACGATGGCTGAATGTCGTGTAGTCATTTAGTTAAACTGGGTGAAATAGTTTAGATTAGGTTAGAACTGTGACCAAACGCGCGCGAGCGGTGCCGCGGCAGCGGCTGGCGAGCAAGTTGCTCGCAGATTTTTTTTCACCATTTGAATTTGAATCACTTGGCTGAGTCTTGATCAGTCATCTTCAAAGGGCTGACTTTCAATACGCCAAGTTGTTAAACGTTGAATGATTCTAATTCAATTAACTATCGGCCTAGGCATCCAATTGAATGCCGGCGTTTAATAAACGGCCTAGGCGTCCAATTAGCTGGCTAATTTAACTGGATGGCTGCAACATAAATACATAACTTGTTGTATTGTTTTAGGAATTTTCTTCATCTTGCCTTGTATTGACAACTATGCTCGTGTAGACCTGCGAACCAGAACCTACGACATCCCGCCACAAGAGGTACTGTTTGCTTTTAAACGCACTCCAATATTTTATGATATTTTAGTATGAAGATGTAATTTTTAAAATCTTCACTTAATCGATCTTCATGAATTGGCGAGAAGAAGCACAACATCGAGAGAACTGGAAGGAAGGGGGTAGGCTTTAAAAAAAAATCCTATCTTATAATTTTTGATTGTAAAAAAACTTTTTAATTGAAGCTCACATCCACTACCCATGAATACTGTTGCAGGTTTTGACAAAAGATTCCGTAACCGTATCAGTGGACGCAGTGGTTTACTACCGTGTCCACAATGCAACCATCTCCATCGCCAATGTTGAAAATGCTCATCACTCTACCAGGCTTCTAGCTCAGACTACCCTACGTAATACTATGGGAACCCGGCCTTTACACGAGATCCTAAGCGAGCGCGAGACGATTTCGGGAACCATGCAGCTTTCCCTGGATGAGGCCACCGAAGCCTGGGGTATCAAAGTGGAGCGCGTCGAAATGTGAGTTTCTTTCGAGGACTTTTTACAGCTTTAGGGTACATTGTCTATACATACATATTATAAATTAAAGTCCTTATTCGTGTTAGTCTGTATGACCGCGTTGTTCTTCTAAACCCCGCAACAGATTTTGATGAGGTTTTCACCATCGTTTAGAGAATTTCTTCCGGAAGGTTTATGTTTTTATTACGTTACTATTAAAGTTACGTATAACTAAGAAATCTCGATGTAATGTCAAGTCGTAATGATCGTATGAAGCAGGAGCGGGTCGCTAGTAATCGATAAAACTCACGTCATTGATAGACAAGGTGGATTTTTTTGATGTGGCCTTAACCGTTGTAGCTACAGGTAATGAATGGGAAAAGTTTGCACGAAGATTTACGATTCCATCCGTTAAAAAAACACTAACTTAATTCTGCTATTGCTGTGTAAATTCAAAGTGTTTCGGTCTGAAATTATTACAGTTTTTATAACTGTGCCATTCTTTCGCTAACACATCAAGATTAAGGCAGCTTGCCTTTGAAAAATCGATCTGTTAACGTTCGGGATTTTTAAATTAGATATACGTGGGTACGTACTAAATTTCAAAAATATAAGAATAAAAGTCGCTCGTGAAACGAAGAAAATTTGATCCAATGTTTTCAGAGCTTGAACGGTCAGAAACTCAAACATGTCTTCCTTAACAGAAAAGACGTGCGGCTACCGGTCCAGCTCCAGAGGGCAATGGCGGCAGAAGCTGAGGCAGCCAGGGAGGCCCGTGCCAAAGTGATCGCGGCCGAAGGGGAACAAAAGGCCTCCCGTGCCCTCCGAGAGGCCTCGGAGGTCATCGGCGACAGCCCAGCGGCATTACAACTACGTTACCTTCAGGTACCGTTTTACTCCAGTTCCTACATTCAAATATCCTTTTTTTGAATTTCGAACTAGTTTGTTTTTGGGACGAAGTTCTTTAACTCAGCTTGCAGTAGGAGTAAACTGGCAGAAATCGTAACATAACGAAAAAGCGTTATGCTCGAAAAAAATCAGTTTCAAGTGTCAAATGGCTCTCTGTATTAAAAAACAAAAACTTATAACACTTGAAGCTTGAGACCATGCTAGATGACTATGTATTAATACATAATATACAGCGAAAAGAACTTCTTTCCAACCGGGTGTCCCACGACACCATCCTTTTTTTATTATAACTGCTGTTCCGTCTAAATGGATTAGGTTGATTGAAGCAGATTCAGTTAAAAACCAGCGTCAGCTCTAGCTGTCTGAACAGTGTCTGACAGTATGAACGGGAGGTGAACTGGATCTATTTGGCACAGCTGCCAGGGTCAATGTTTTTAATATTTTAGTTCGTTGTTCTTTTTTGTGTTAAATTGTGTCTCCGTATTTTGTGCCAAATTAATTGGTTTTACATTTAATTGATTTATAGATATTGTTAAAAGTTTTCAAAGGCAAATCATTATATTTCAATTCCATAGTAAGACCGTTAGAAGGCACACTTGAAAGTCTACAAGAAAAAAGAGAATACAGTAGATAGAATAACCAGTGTACTTTATTAACACTAGGCTATCCTTGCAGACGCTGAACACCATTTCAGCAGAGAAGAATTCGACAATCGTTTTTCCTCTGCCAATTGACATGATTACATACTTCATGAGGGCAAAAGAGGATTCCCATAGTAATATGTAACTTGCATAATGCAACATTATATTTATTTCGCAAATTCTTATATTATTATTTTAAATGTATAATCAAATTAATATTATATTCCATAATCAAATTAAAATAGATTCCAAAATCAAGGTAACTTAGATTTAATTATTTGTTATTAGTGATTTGTTTATAATTAAACATATCAATAATAAATCGGCGCAGGAGTAAATTTTATAAAAAAAATCTTTAAAAAAATTCTGGGCCCGCGTTTAATCACATCAATTTAAATAAATTATAGAGGTAGATTTTATGAAAAAACTAAATATTATGTATAAGAACTTATTCGTAAGAACGTAGATTAGCGAATGTAGATTAGCTTAGTTGCTCATCTAGTGAGCGTAGTATAATAAAATAGTTGCCGATATCAGTTAAGCCCTTTGTACCCACGTTTTGCTTACCGTGAAAATCGTCGGTATATTCGCCGTGTGTAGGTCGTCAGCTGTATGGATCACTATGGATTTTTGTTGACGACATGGCGGCACTACGACAAGGCGCCGTCGCAGTATACCATAGAACCGTGTCATATACAAGGTCACACGATTTTTCAACAGCGCGTACCGTTAAGAAACCGTGCCGTGTATAAAGGGTCTTAGGGCGATTCTCAACTAGGACTCCCGATAACTTGATATTGCTGGGCGGTCGGTTGTCGGATCAAAGTTGGAAAATCACCCAAACAGAACTAGCTACCAAACCCCACCAAAATAGACTTTAGAAGAGACTTTACAACAGCATCAGATTGTGTAAGATTTATCGACTAAAGCCTCGTGCAGACTAGCGCGACGCGACAGCGCGACGCGGCTCGAACAATACAATTTCGAAGAAAACTTCACGGTATAACAATAACTGGTGTCGCGTCGCGCTGTCGTGTCGCGCTAGTCTGCACGAAGCTTTATATTTTGGCTTGAAAACATTTATTTCATATTTACAGCCAGCTATTGAAACAACTACTGCATAATTAAATAAATACGTTTATAAAAGAGTATTTTAGTCATTCTCGTTTCCTGACCTTTGAGCCATGAGCTCTAAGAAGGGTCAAAAGCAGGCAGGTACGCACGGTCACATATCAAGTTAAACATTACCCGCATTATCCGACCTGTCGAAGTACGGAAGCCGTATACAAAACAAGGTCAGCTTATACTGAAAATATACTTAAACAACAACAACATATACAATGTTTTTTTTTGTAGTTTGTTTTTTTAATTTTGCACCAGCGCGCAGCGGCAGCGAAAGGTAGTTGTGGCGTAGCAATTCTAAATCAAATTAGTTTATTTCTATGTAATATTTTAATGTAAATTTTTCAAATCGGAATAGCGGTTATCATCTTATGGCTGTGCTGTAATAGATATAATTCTGTACTTAGTTTTAATATTTAATACTTCAACACTTAAAAAAAATACACAAATAAAATAGTTAACAACTTCCCATCGAATCGGCAATAGAAAAAAAAAACTACTTTTAAATCAAATTAGTTGATAAAAAGTCATGTACATGGAGTTTAAAACGTAGTGGTAGTTTAAAAGTTGGGATATTCTCAGCAGTTCAGAAAATTTCGCTAATTTAATCATTTTAAAGAAATTTTACACTTTCACATGAGTTTTTCGACCATATGAACAAAATTTGCGATGTAGCGAGTTCAAATATGGCTGAAAGATGCTTTGATAGTGTAGGTATAATATTATGTTCCATGTGCACGTACTTGGTAGTACTTTTTTTTTAAATCTGGGCTTAGAAAGTTCTGCTAAAGTTTAATAAAAAGTAAAAAAAAAACAAGTAAAAATAAAATCTGAAGCATTGCAGAACCACACTGAACGCAAATAGGAACATAATCTTGTACCTACGCTATCAAAGCATCTTCCAGCCAGATTTGAACTCGCTACGTCGAAGTTTTTATTTAACAGGGTCGACAAATCCAAGTGAAAATAACTAACAAATTTTCTGAACTGTTGAGAATATTCCAACTTTTAAATTTTTGCATGATAGGTAGCCATCCCCACTTTACCCTATTTGCCTTTGGACTACTACGTTTGAGACAACCTGTATATGCTTCTAGAAAATAAGAAGTTTTATCCAATAAGAGTTAGCTACCGTAGCAGTATTATAAGCACTTCTAGTGAGAATACATGAGATTGACAGGTGCTAAGTAGGTAGCTAAAGGAATGTTGAGTACAAGATTTATGCAGATTTTGGGATAAGATTAATCGCAGCCAATTTGTTGAACAAACTGAGAAGGATGGGCAAAAAAAGAAAAAAACGAAAAAAATGGCCAAATCGTTATCGGTTTTAGGGTAGAAAAATCAAGTTGGCTACAGTTTGACTAACGGTTTAGCTGCGATTTATCTTTATATCTCTCGTATGTATTTTTATAAAACATATACCTACGTGCTGTACCTCTTGTACGAGTTTTGCACGTTTACCGTTATCGATGCTTTACCGTAATCTCTCTACCCTTTGACCGCAGTAAATTTACCATTGGGTAATGTGGCATGAATCGATAACAGTTTTCAGTTACCCTGCAAAACTCGCACGATTGGTACCATCTATATTTTCGCCTGTTACAATTTGTTGGTGAAATTTAGCTGAGCGAACCATTCGTACTTAATTAAAAAAAAAACAACAAAAAAATAAGTAAAAGCAATTAAAAACCGCATAGTTCGCACAGCTGAAAGAGCACACTTGAAAGAGTTTATAAAATGTTTCTGTAATCTACATAAATATTTATATACAAATGTTTACGGGTTGAGAATCGATGTAGAACCACAAGTCACGTTTCGACAATCAGCTATTTAAATGTGAAAAAATATAGGGAGCTAACAAAACACAAAAAAAAAAGAAAAAAAAAAAAGTGGACATGCTTACCAGAAGCACAATAAGATAGCTTTGATAAACTGTGACATGTGCATATTTTTGTATCGATAGAATTAGGGATGCTGCATATCGATTTCTACGACTTAATTTTATTATTTAACGAAGAGCAATGTAACGTAAAATGCATTACAATGCGCGCTACATGTGCCTGCTCTATCATACGGATCATGCAACAAGTTGTGCTGTACTTTTGATGACTTACCAAACTGAGCCAGGTATTTCGGGAAGCTTGCAACACAGTATGTGGCATGAACCGCGTGAATATTTTTAATGATCTGGTCATTTAATAAGGCCGAGGCCTATTCGTAGTGCGTTTTAATGGTTTGATTGTTATTATTAATGCTTTAAACATGGTTTTGTCAGTATCGTATCTAAGAGTCAGTTGATGTAGAGAACAGTGTACAAGGACTGGGCTCATGAGTTATATTCCTCAATTAGTGAACACGCATATCGAAAACGAACATCTATTTTTACCTTTGAATGTTAAAGTGAATTTTAGAGAATATGCACTCATTGATCGCTGTACTTGTTTCAAATGGCATGTATTTTTACAGAATAATATATAAAAAAATAAAAAATAAAAACAACTTTTCTATGACCTATAGTTTTAATGTTACATTAAAATTAACAAATGTTTAGAATGGAATATATTATACAGAAGTCATTTAAATAAATAAATAGTGGGCCCAAAAACGTGTTTAATTTTACCGTAATAGTTACAAAATACACACAAAAATAGTTTTACACCTGTTTGAAATGAGTTTATGAGTAGGCACAGTCCTCTTTATACATAAAAATATGTTGTATGAATGTATGAACCAAATAATAATACAACCTATTAGCAATCCATTATTAATACAGAACCTAGGCAATATTTGTTCACGTAATGTTCTAACGGGGTCCGTAAAGCAGTGATGACGTCACTCGGCTGCGCGCAACTTACTAGCGTAATGTAATGCCGCTGCGCCTGCGCAATGTTCTGAAGACTTTTGCAATATGTTCGATACAGAAAAAAGAGCGAATGCACATTCTATCCCCATTCTACTAAATTATTTTTGTGTAAACAGGAACAGAGCATTTTTCGTTGGTCTACAGTACTTACACAGTTATATTACGTCTGAAAGCAGCACCTCGACAACAACCTTATTGTAACGTAACTAAAGATCATTGTGCTTTTGATAGTGATGCAAAATCAGACGTAAAATAACTTTGAAAGGAATGTATTTATACTGAAATGTCAAGAATATCAAGAAAAGAATGCTCTTGCTTTTGGTTCTGGTTCTACATTCGTTTAGTCTAAACTCAAAAAACGCCATCTTGTAACTGTTACCAGCCTTCCAGAGTAGAAAAGCTCAGAAGCCAACAGGCCAAATCAGTGAGAAAATATTATTGTTGCTCTCCCAATTGTACGCGGGTTTTACATCAACGGATTCCACCATCTTTATTTACCATTGAATTTAAAAGCTAGGTACTGCAGGAGGATTCTATCGAAACTTCTCCTCGACCTCCATTACGCATACTTCACAACCAAAGACACTTAACTTTCAAAGTACGTACATTCTGTATACCTACACTCCTTACAATGGGTACCACATCCTTCGTTTTCACTCACTGATAAATGTTACTGTTAGCCTGTATGTATCATCCCACTGCTGAGCAAAGTACTTTCTCCACACCAGACTGCGTTCTAGAACACAGATGAATGACGTTGCTCAAAACGCCGCAAAGTTTTAGGGGGACTGGGCTGCCAGGCTAGCGTCGTCTGCCTCATGCCAAATAAGCTGTTGAACCTTGATACAGCCAGAAGACGTCGCGGCAGACCCGGTAGAAGATCCAGATCCCGAATTGCACAAGTTGGACAAACCAAAAGACCAGACTCAATAACTACCTCGAAAAAAAACGAACAATATTTTAGGCAATTTATTCCCTAAAGGACGATCAAGTTCCTACATCCTTTAAGCATAACCTGTAAGACCTCGTCGGGTGTCTTCGAGTGGGATGTCCGGTGGGGTGGAGTCCACCCCATAGTAGGCTGAGTACCAGCAACTATCGAAATAATTATCGCTCATAGTGAAATACACAGTGTTTATAATTAATAGAGGAGCTAAATGTTCCTTGGCGGAGGTGTTGTGAAAGGTGTATTTTTAACTAACTCTGTAATCACATATTATTTATATAGAATTACAAAGTTACTTATACAGTTCGTATATATAGAAAACGGGACTGAAATTGAAGTATATTTAAATTTTTTCGTGCCTTGTAGGCTAAACATTAATTGTATCCAGAATTTGAAGCTCTTCTATTAATTATCGCAGATTTGCGTTCAAAACGCTGTTCTGTGAAATCATGATTTTGTAGATAACCGTATACAGTTTGCGGCCTCCTATATATTCTTTACAGGTACGTTACTAAATATTAAAAAATAAAATAAAACATTAAATGTTTTTTGAATAGGAGCACAACACTAAGTTTATTACTTTAACAAGAATTTCCTTATAATTTCTTCAAGAAAATACATAGGAAAATTTTATGCAGTAAGCGGTCATAATTGCAGTAGCACGCTAAGGATTACATTGCTTAGAACACGCGTAGGCCGAACCTACGTCTGTGAGCGGTACCTACAGCTGTGTGCTTAAGTGATGTTCACAAAATGGCGTCGACCAAAACAAAAAACATACCGTCGCTTTCACACCCAAGAGTTCGTAATTACGTGTGACCTTGGTAGGTTCATAATATGATTGCTAAAATTCACGACCAATTATTAAGGTCCAATAGCTGATAGTGTACCGTATCGGATTGTGAGACACATAGGTCGGGGTTCCAATCTCGAGATGAGGTTTTTATTTTTCTTTTCAACAATAATCTTCATCTGTTCTTTTATTATTAGATAAATATAATTAATATTATATTATTATTCTCGTTTATTAAAACGAAAATAATAATGTAATAATTACTATATTGTTATTGAATTATGGGGTTAAGAATAAAAATGTTCAATGAGTGATTACAAAATGTTTATTCGATGTAATTATAAGAAGTATAAATAATTAAACTGCTAGTTAAAACAGTTCATTTTCTCATAAAGAACAATTGATTTATTGAAGTAAAGTAGCAAATCAATGAAATATGACAATAGGCTTAAAATAGGTATTGTATCTTAGTAATATAATAATATTGTGCTCTAATTACTCTGTGTGTAACCACGTAAATATAACAAGTGCGGACTCGTTGTCACAATACAATTAAATTACTCAGTAATACTACTTTTATTCTACTGCGAGTGAGTTCGTTCTATTTCAAACTTCAAAGTTAACAAAGGACTTATTGAGGTTATAGCTTAAGTATTCATTTTCATTACGAAAAGAAGATTGAAACTAAACCTCAAAATAATTCTTATTACGGTTAAGACACAATATAACTTAAATATTACTCAAACCAATATTTGTATTTTATAACTTAATACTTGGTATAACCCCCATTATTATCAATGCAATTAAGTAATCGTTGACACATGGATCCCACAATATTGAAGCATATATCTGTTCCCCTTAGATTTTCCCATATTTCCATGCAATGCAACTTCAACTGCTCATCAGATCGCTCATTCCGTGCTTCCCATCGCTGTATCATCAAACCCCATAGGTTTTCTATGGGGTTGAGGTCAGGAGATCGTGCTGGCCAAGGAATAACTTTTATGTCCGGGTGTTTATTAAACCACTCACGCACAGTGCTCGCCCGATGAATTGGGCAATTGTCCTGGACAAAAGTTATCTCCTTAAACTCATCAGCAGGGTAAACGTTGCGCACAGTGGGTAACATGACATCACTTAATACGTCAACGTAAGTCGAGCTGTTGGCGCGAGGAGGAATATATTCAAGTTCCCCTGGCCCTGCTGCACTCATCCACCCCCACATGTTAACTGTGATTCGACCTGATTCTGTATTGGGGACTATGTTTTCTTCACACCATCGTGTATTATTCTTACGCCATAAATGAAGTCTCCCTTTTTGGCTGGATTTAAATGTCTTTTCGTCTGAAAATATAGTCGTGTCCCAGTTGAAGTCTAAGTATTCGCGGGCAAAACGTAAACGTTCTTGTTTATGTTTTTCCGTGAAATATGGTTTTTGAGCTGGTTTTCGATGATGTAAACCTTCTGCGTGGAGTACACGGCGAACGGTTCGTAAAGACGTGTCGAATAATTCGGCAAAACGTCTTGTCGGTATGAAACCACTTGTTTTATATTCGCTGACCATGTGCTGTCGCTGCGCCTCTTTTATGAGCTGGGGTCTTCCGCTTCGCTTTCGACTGGCAAGGCTACCCTCTTCCTCATGTCTTTTCACCCACCGACTCACAGTATTTCTCTAAAACTAAAAAGGAGTAGTGTTAGGCTATTTAGCAAAATACTAGTAGATTAAAACGTTTAAAAAAAATAACTACTAGGATCAGGAGTTAGGTATACTTTAATTAGATGTTTGATAAAATAATTAAATCATAATACTCACACTCAGTCCGGTTTCATCAGATATTTGTGATATTTTAATTCCGCTTTTACGCAGCGCAATAATATTCGCTTTCATTTCAATTTTTATATTTGCTTGCATTTCGAAATGAACTTTAACACCGCTAATATATTAAATACACGTCACTAACCCACAATAACAACCAACCAACAACGTTCTATTTAGTCGCGGTGAATGAGTCGTAAGTTAACTGCATCTGTCTACCTTAATATCATTGTTTATTTAGGTTTCTGTGGGTATAATCATAAAGTTTTACGAGTTAAGTGAACAAGACGAACGTTACAAGGAACTAGACGAGTGATTTTTAAAACTTAAAATAAACTATCACCGCGCGTAGGATTTGAACCCGCGACTCGCTACACATGAACGCGCCAACCCAAACTCGATAACCGATTAGCTATCATGCCATACAATAGAATGTTTGAATTTATGAACTACAATAATTTGTAAACTAATGAGAGTGTGTGTGTCTATAGTATAGAAATGACTTATTATAAGAAGGTCGTAAGTTAAAGCGAAGTGTCAATCTATTCGTTTGTGAGGTTGCTACTGCACTTATGACCGCTACTGTACATACGTCTAACGGCACCCCTTTTTTTTGGGTGTGAAATTATCAAATAACTTCTCCCGCTCTGGGCTGAGCGTGTCAGACTCTTACTGACTAAAACCCACCCGTGTTCCTTCAGTGTTGCCTGTACGTTGCCAGGGTCCACGGTATCCCTTTCGGACTCTCCCGCGACCCTGGCAGGCATCGGTCCTAGCGGACCCCGTTGTCGAATCTGTTGTGCTGACATCTATTTGAGGCGCGCGTGGAACACAACCCGTATGCATACCCCTGATGCATGAATGATCAATAAATTACAGCAAAATATAAGGGTCAGCACAGAACGAGCAGCAACATTAAATTCTGTATCATTTTTTTTATTGATAATTCATGTAAAACTGAATGAATCTATAACTTTTTATCATTAATGAATATTTAGTAGCGTACACTAAACGTCCAAGTTAATTATAGGTTAAGCGATATAAATTGGATCGGATTGTGATTGAAACTATGTTACGCCATTAGGGTGTTGGGTACTAAATAAATACTTTTAATTTCGGTAGCAAAAAAGGGCCCCGCTATAGGTACCTTAGCTTTAATTTAAGGCGACGATAATCGACTTTTGATGATTTTATACTGAAGATCACGTCTAAACGAATAGTGTTAATGATTTGGAAAAAAAATATGTTAAATTAGGGCATTTTTTAAATAACTTCATTTATTAATATTTTAGATTATGCTTATATTACATAGTGAAATGAATTTGTAAAGTTATGTCTAACGCGGTTAATAAACTGAGAATCACGCAAAATATATCAAGCGTATTTATTTGAAATCTTCACCATTTTAAAGATAATTTAAATATTGATCTTTTAGTATACGTGTTTTATAAAAATACTTTTTGTTTTATGTATAATAAATTAATAATGCGTCTAATTTGGGACAGGGCTCCTCGATGGGCGAGTCCTATTACTGGCTGGACGTAAGACGCGGTGCGTGAGCTCAGTACAGAACACGCAAGGTAACCACTCAAGGCTACTGTCATATATCTGCGACTTAAAATAACTTCTACATCTTTTTAATATAAAATTCAAGTAGTTACTTTGCGCTTGTCCCGATTAAAGCCGAACAAGTGTATAGCACGCCTAATTGACATCAAACTCATGCAGTTTTAATACGGTAATAGGCAGTTATTGCACCATAAGCGGTTTTGATCGATGGTCGAACGAACATGATGGATGGCAAAAGGGGCTACGGCACGAAATGTCAATAGCATGGTCTCGGTATAAATTTATTTTGTGAAATTGTCGTACAAATATCGAAACTACCTGAACCTACCTATTATTTTTGCAATATAAGCTACACAGTACACGGACGCCTGGACGTTATTCTGGCGTAGCATTGGAGCGTCTGTGAAGTTTCTCGTAGCCCGAAGCTCGTAGCTCTCGTAGCCACTCGTAGCCTCGTAGCACTCAAATTACATTTCATCTGCTGAAAGTTGAATGTACAATGATAATAATTAACAACGATTTACACGGCAGCTCAGTTTTATTTAAGAACATTCTATTTCTACATAAAATCACGCCTCTAATCCCCAAACGGTTAGGCACAGAAGTTTGGGTATCATGTCGCCAGTTATGTTTAAGTCCCATTTAGAGGGAGAGCCTATTGCCCATATCAATATAATATATATATCAATCAGGCACAAATCCTGACTCCGGACTACTACTGAGAAATTCTTGATGAAAAACCTAATAATATTATTCCCGATTTGGGAATCAACCCAGGACCTCATGCTCAGCAGTGGCGCTTGCGATCAACGGGGCAGTCAGACATTCTATTCCTAAGATTCGCAATAAATGGTATACTCCATTTGAAATAAGATTAGACAAAGTGCAAGCACGGCCGAAATATCTAGATTGAATTATGAAATATGTTTTTTTTTAACGTCCGTTTTCTTTACGAATAAATCATAATACAAAACGTAATGCTTTTGAGTTAACACTTGTATAATTTTCACTTCTCATAAAATTTCCATACATATATGTATATATCGCAGCCATCTGGTTAAATTAGCCAGCTAATTGGACGCCTAGACCGTTCATTAAACGCATCCAATTAAATAGCTGAAGGACAACCAGCCAAGTCATTGAACGCGACGTTTAACCAAATGGCTGAATGTCGTTTAGTCATTTAGTTGAAGTTGTGGTTAGCGCAATGACCAACCGAGCGCGAGTCGAGCGAGCGGAGCGAGCGGTGCCGCGGCAGCTGCTGTCGAACGCGTTTTCCAAGTTGCTCGCAGAATTTTGTCACCATTTTAATCACATGGATGAGTCTTGGTCAGTCACCTTCAAAGGACTGACTTTCAATAGGTACGCCAGGTAGTTAAACGTTGAATGATTCTAGTTCAATTAACTATCAGCCTAGGCATCCAATTGGATTTAATGAACGGCCTAGGCGACCAATAAGCTGGCTAATTTAACCAGATGGCTGCGACATATATGAATCTATTCTTAAGGAGTAAACTACTAAAATATCATAATAACGGGAAGAACAATCGAAGAACAATCTGTTATATAGTGTTAAAATAGTACCCACACCTTGGTTGTCTACTTACTATGACGCCATGGATTCGATCCATGACCGATGTATAATTAAAATTGTAAGTGTGTGTTAGAACTTACTTTAAAATTATTGATAGCGTGCGTGTTTTACAGTAGCTCCCATCCACAGTATGATACATTTTTAATAAAGATTGAACTGAATTTTCTATTAGAAAGACATGGATTACATAATAATAACTTGTCATTGAATTAGCTTCTTGAAAATAAAGGAAAGCCATGAAAAGTAATGACACAATACAGGCGATAATGTGATAATGCTATTTAACTCAATATTTATTGTATTTACTTTGGTCTACTTTTGCAGAAAGTACCTATTATCCCAGTTTATCAAATAGTCACGATAAACGAGTGTATACCGAAAGTACCTACGTCCTACATGCTATAGCTCTTTATTTAGAACTTGCTTCGCCCGAGAAATTTCTCCCTTTCGTCCACGTGAAATTTCTTTAACCATATAACATAACATAACATCACGCCTGTTATCCCCGACGGGTTGGGCAGAGGCGTACCTATAGTACACCTACCTTTCACCAGTTATGTTTAAGTCCCATGTAATAGGGAGCGAGCCTATTGCCATCAACAACACAAATCCAGACTCCGGGCTGCTACTGAGCAATTCCCGATGGAAAAATCCAACTCTTGAGTGTAGTTTCAACAACTCCAGATATAATTTATAATCGAACAAGTAAATAAATACAAACAGCCAGGTAGGTCGTCCAACGCGGACGACCTACAGAAGATCGCTGGGAAGACCTGGATGAGACTCGCACTGACCAGGGTAACATGGCATAATAGGAGGCCTATAATCAGCAGTGGTTGGAACAGGGCTGTCAATGATGATGATGATAGTTCCATTTTGTATTACTTCTCTGGTAGATTGTGTCTATTCAAATACTGCGAAATATTCCCTTGTTGTTCGAAAGCTCCTGTAAACAAGAACTAGATTTCAATTCAAAAAGATTTTTCAGCGTTCAGGTTTTTTACCCGCGAGCTACGCTGATATCTTTCTCGAAAAAGTTAATTGGCTACCGTTTCAAAAAATAGAAAAACTGAACAAGTGCGTGTCGAACAGGACACAAGGGTTCCGTATTCGGGATGAGTATTTACGCATGCACAATATTCGTTTTTTCGCAAGTTATTTCCGCGGTTGTGACCGAAAATATCCCATACCTATCTCAAAAACTACACAACTTCTTTTTCTTTCTTTTCGTGTAGTTAGTGACTAACTTGGTGTCAGAGTTTTAAAACCACCCATGGGCCTCTGACTTGGATTCACATGCCGTCGAGAAATATCTCTCAGGCATGCCGGTTTCTTCAGGATGTTTAACCTTCACCGGTTTTGAAGAAAGTGATAATTAAACAATACGCACATGAATCCGAAAAGTCAGAAGTGCGTGTCTTGGGGTCGAACTCGACTTGGCAGTCCGACGGTCATACCACTAGGCTATCACCGCTTGCTAACTACACAACGTATCTTCTTCACAACAGTGTTTTTTAAGTGCTACGCATTTAACTTTATTCAGAATTTTCCATCCTTTAGTTAAAAAGTTAGAGGGGGGGGACACATTTTTTGCGACTTACCAACGGTTTATAGAGTACAAGGTGTATTCACTTCCAAATTTCATCGATATAGTGCCAATTAGTCTCCGAGAAAAATGGCTGTGTGTCATACTGACAGACAGACAGGACGAATTTATAAGGGTTCCATTTTTGCCATCTGTCTACGGCACCCTAAAAAATGTGGCTTTACCCTGTCAATACTGTTTTTTTTTTTTTTTTTTTTTTTTTTTTTTTAATAAAGTTACACAATTGGTGATACTTTATTCACATTACAATCTAGCCTATTAGCTAATAAGTAATTTAAATATAACATAAACTGCTAAGTAACTATAAGATTAAGAAGTCGTCCAATAACGTCTTTCTTATTCACTATAGGGGGAGACACTTGATTCACGTGTTCTTTATAAGAGTCAGCACTTGCACTACAGTTAAAAGTCACTTACACTGCACTAAACTAACTCAAAAGGTTTTACCCTCTTTAGCCTTCGCACTAATTCAGTGTTGTCAAGGAGTTGGATCGCCTCAACATTCACGTGATGATGAAGTCTGTGTTCATGAGCTTCTGCAAATTTTTGTATAACTATGTTTATGACATCCATCTTCAGGTCCCGGTGGAGGTCACTATTTCTAATGTACCAGGGCGCGTTGACTATATCCCTTAATACTTTGTTTTGAAAACGTTGTATGATTTGTCGATTGCTTTTGCTGGTGCAGCCCCACAGCTGAATACCGTAGGTCCATACAGGTTTTAAAACTTGTTTATATAACAACAATTTGTTAGGTATTGACAATGGCGACTGTCTACCAAGTAGCCAATACATTTTTTTGTACCGAATATCTAATTCTGCTCTTTTCTTTTTGACATGCTCTTTCCAGCGCAGTTTTGCATCCAGGGTTATGCCGAGATACTTAGCAGTATTCGCGTATGGTATTTGATGGTTATTGACGAATACCGGGAAGTATTTTGGCTTTTTATTCGTGAAGTCAACGTGGATAGACTTGCTTTCATTCAGTTTGATACGCCATGTTGTAGTCCACTCATAGATACGATTGATGGAATCTTGAACCTTTTCTACAGCTTCCTCGTGACTATTTCCAACAGCCATGATAGCTGTGTCGTCAGCAAAGGTTGCGATGAAATTATTTTCTAGCTCAGGAATATCGCAGGTGTATAATAGGTACAGGACCGGACCAAGTACACTTCCTTGGGGTACTCCAGCTTTTATCTGCCTAAGGTCTGAATAGGCATTTCTTTGTCTTATCCTAAACAATCTGTTTGATAAATATGATTCTAAGATGTCTGAAAATTGTTGAGGCAGCATCGATCTTAGTTTATATATAAGGCCTTCATGCCATACTTTATCAAAAGCCTGAGCTACATCAAGGAAAACCGTCTGTCAATACTGTGACAACTGTGAACGAAATTCTTTTGTAACCGAGTTTGTTAACTGAAACGAAATCCCAGTAAAAAATCTGCGAAGCATGTTTTCAATGGGGACCATCGTTTTTGTGCTCACTAGTTTGCGCCACTAGCGAGTAAGGTCGTGTCAGTACTTTTATTTTCTATGTTTTGAATATGTTTCAGTACCCATTACTTTATATATTAGAATGTTTATTTTATTACATTTTAAAACTTCAAGTAATTATTTACATTATATTGGTCCTAAAATTGGTAAACATGAAGCAGACTTATATTATTCGTCCGCCAAGTGCTACCAAATTAGGCCCTAAGTTGTTACTTAAAATCTTAAGCCATAATTAATCAGGACAAATCTTTACAAAAATTATTAATAAGAAGTTTTTTGCCATCGACTTCCAAAATTAAAGTTATTTTTTCACGTTGTAGTGTTTTTTTTTTGAAGGCGGTTGTTTTTTTTTGTATTTGTTTTTTATTGAACAATTTTATGTTTCGTAAGTGCGTGTCGACTTTATAATATTCATGTAATTTCGTAGATCGTAGATGCGCAGAATTTGTCTTCGCTTGTTTTTCTTAAAAGACATGTTCAAAAACAAATTATGGCAATAACCATCGAATATGCAATAAAAGTGGCATTTTTTGTGACACGATTTTGTATATTATATACTATATTGTACATGCGCAAACTTCCAATACGCCAAAATCTTGCCAAGTTGCGTACCGGGACTGTACCTACCTGAGCTGCTTTTCATTATTTAAAACAAAACACACTCGTTCTGCGCACACTTCTTTAGAAAAAGCAATGGTTTAAATTTCCCAGCGAAAGCCACGAGCTCTGGTACAGAATATTAAATTGCACTGTCAATTCCATAAAGGATATGTTAATGCAAAGAGCGAAAGAATTAAGTGCATAATAAAATAGTAGTAACATTCTATTAATCTCTCAAATACATTGCAAACTATAATTTTGTATAATTTAGAAGCGAATTGACTTGAAAGAGCACAGCAGTTGAGAGTTTGTCATGCTCACCTAAATGTCTCGCCGATGGTGGCGAGTGTGTTGGATCATTGGGTTCCCTACAAAATGGTTGAGTTGGTTGGTGCTGATCCACGCGTCATGTTCGTGAACGGGCGCCGTCAGTTGTGACTGGTCATCTCTTATCTGCCAGGGCTTATTTTTAATCTTATATTTTGAATTGTTTAGATTATTAAGCTATTGCATAGCTTTTATCGGAGACTCTGAGCGCGGCGACCGAATGTAGAAATTCCGTAACGAAAAAAAAACCTGACGCGAAAGTTTGTGAGGATGGATGGATGGATGTTTGTTACTCTTTCACGCAAAAACTACCGAACGGATTTTAATGAAACTTTACAGTAATGTGGCTTATATATCAGAATAACACATAGGCTACAATTTATAAAGATTTTATGTGATTTAGCCATAATATAACGATAAGTATCCTGTAAGTCGGAAAAAATCCTGCCCTCTGAGATCTATCTTTGCGTGCGCTGCCTAAACCGCTGGAGTTACATGAAAAGAATGTATTGTGGGGTTGTTTGTCTTAAAGAGTTCTAAATAAAAGTCCGCGACAGCATATATCTACCTTTTATGTGGAAGCCATTATAGCCAAAATAGTGAGCTATAAATACATTTAAATTGAATACTTTTTTTAAGTTGCATATTTTAGAGTATTTAGTTAATTCGTATCAAAATAAATACCTTCATCGCTTTCGGTATTTAATGTAGATAAAATTTGTCTTTTACACTAAGTAATTTGGACTAATATTTTAAAAGTTAGAACGATAAGAATGACCTGCGATGAGTCGACGGCGGGCGCGCAGAACGAGGGTGGAGGGGCGGGATAGGCAATGACGCGCGATCGCCGAGTGCGCGACCCGAACGCGGGCAGACGCGTGAGGGCAGACGTCATTGACGGTTGTGTAAATTCTGCGATTTAGGGGGGGGGTATAGGGGTATTTTAAAAAAAAAATATTTTAAATCAACAATATTATCTTCTTATTTTTGAATATATGCTATGCAATAGCTTTACCGCGGCAGTCCTCGAGTGCCACACGTATTTTTTTTTTTTTGTACATTGTTCTCACATATAGAAGCAACAAGAATAATGTACCGAGGATTGTGTAATTTTCTATATTTAAAAGAGTGTCCTTGGAGTTTCTTGCCCGTTCTTCTCCATAAAGATCTACGTTTTGGAACTGGGCACTAGCTTCAACTTTCTGACTAACTGACCGACTATTTGACAATTCAAAAGTGCCTGTAAATGATTTAATTGAAATAAATGCTTTGAGTTTGAAAAGTTTTCCATACAATTAATTCAGCTAGGTACCTACAGGAAAAGAGTAATGTTCTTAAATCGAATAATTATTTTTACCTCCTTGTGATGTCACAGGGAGAACAAACATACAAAGAGTCCTTGTTATTTAGGGATTTTAGGGCTTACAAAAGTTGACGTGAAGGAATTGAACACAGAGATGACTGCTTCTTCTTCTTCTTTTCGTGTGGTTAGTGATTAACCTGGAGAGTCAGAGTATTAAAGCCGCCTATGGCCCTCTGACTTGGCTTCACATGCCGTCGAGAAATATCTCTCAGGCATGTCGGTTTCCTCACGATGTTTTCCTTCACCGTTTTTGAAGCAAGTTATAATTAATAAGCACATGAATCTGGAAAGTCAGAGGTGCGTGCCTTGGGTTCAATCTCGAGACCTATGACTTGGCAGTCCGACTGTCATACCACTAGGCTATCACTACCAATCATGTAACAGGAAGACGCCTTCGGTCGCTGCAAGACGTGGTATTGTCAACACTTTCCATACAAACCCAGCGAGTTACCGTTTATTTGACATCTTAACAAAAATGACGTATAAAGAATGACGGGTTTGAAGGCGGTCTGTAACTGAAGTTAAACTTAAGAGCGCACCGAGGAAATTGCGAAATAATTGCGTTTGTTTGATCCCCTGCTGCATCCTTATTATTTAACCTTTAGTTATGCAAATAATGTATAAAATATTTAAGGATTCTTTCTATAAATTGTATACTTTACAAACGCGATTTCTTGTAAAGAAATCTCTAAAAAACAACTTAAACCCTTAGTATGGCGTAAATAAAATTAATAATAACAAATCTTATAACGTTGTGTTGAAAAAAAAAAAAAAAAAAAAAAAAAAAAATGGGTACACTTGCATAGTGCATACAGGGATAATCGTCGGTTGGTGCCTCATTTCATTTAAAATGTCAAACGGGCCTCTGCGAGTTGGCTTCGGCCCCTCGTACGCCTTCCAAAGATCCTGGGCCCCAGGGTCCCGAGAATAGCTAAAATAACAAAACTACATGTTTTCGATAACGTATACATTTAACATTTTAAAAATGTGTGTTTGTTTTAATAATACGAAAGGAATACCTACATTAGCGCGCGAACCGCCAATTCTTTATCCTGCTCTATCCCATTCATTAGCGGTAAAAGCTCGGTGCGCCCTTAAGACGCAGATATATGCCAGTGACCTTGAGTGGTTGGCTTCCGTATTCTATACTCAGCTCACGCAACGCGTCGTATATCCAGCCAGTAATAGGACTCGCCCATCAACGAGCGCTGTCCCAAATTAGACGCATTATTTTATTATACATAAAACAAAAGGTATTTTAATAAAATACGTAGACTAAAAGATTTATAATTAAATTATCTTTAAAATGATGAAGGTTTCAGAAAAATATTATTGATATATTTTACGTGATTCTCAGTTTTTTATCCATGTTAGACAAAACTTTACAAATTAATTTCACTATTTAATATAAACATAATCTAAAATCTTAAGTATAAAATCATTAAAAGCCGGTTATCGTCGCCTTAACGGGCTTTCGGCGCCACGAATTTTATTAGTAGATACTGGTTACGCTGGTTACGCTGGTTACGCTGCCGCTGCTAGTCAGGCGCGGCGATTCCGTGCTTTTTGCTGCTGATGGAGATATGGTACAAAACAAAACACGTAATGCACTGACTCCTATTAAATTCGGATAAGGCATCGGTGATACTGATGAAAATCTTTAAGAAAGTCAAGGTGTTGCGATCACGAACACCCTGAAAAATAAATAAATGAACAAGTTCGAGAATAAATTCTTGTAATATTGAAGGGTCACCTTTCTAACTAGTCTTTATTAAACCAACCATTCTAGATAGTTTCTAGGAATCATAGTTTTTACAGATTGATTTAAGACTCTTTTCTACCGACCAAGCCATTAACCATTACTAAGAATTGTTATCGATGACAAAAATATTCTGTACTTTACCAGCAACTTGACTTAAAAACACTCTCTTCTACATTTTCCGATAATTTATAAAAGAGAATATTTTGTTGATATTTGAAGACATTATTATAAAAGCAATCGCTGTTCTAGGCAGTCTCATTAAGTGAATAAATTGTTTTATACCACAGCAAACAGATTCGAAACAGATTAGCGGTCTTTGTCGCGGCCGGTATTCATATACCTACATATTGTTTGCAAGATTCTGCACCACAATACTATATTGCAGTAAGATTAAAAGTTGTTAAGCAAGCTGTTTTGAGAAATATTAATGTAGGGATTATTATACTTTCTATTTTTCTTAAGGTGTGCCCAACATTGAGCGGCAAGAGCGCATCAACACGCGGTATTTGCAGGACCCATTCCTGCCGCGCTCTAGTTAGGACCAAACCGACGAATGTTTGCGCGGCAGTACTGCGCCGCACATCCGAACCACGCCGCACGCTTCAGTTGGCAATATCAATACGCCTAGCCTTTAATACGTCCGCAGAAATGCTAATGACGAATGTTTTCTTAAAATGTTTGTGCGCGGCAGGACGTTCGCGCTCGGCAGTCGTCCAAACACAACGCGGCGGGCCGCGCGCGGCAGCCGCGCACGACTACCGCTCAAAATTATGAGTACATACAAAAGGCTGATACAATGTCAAATCATCAGCCTTTTGCCAGAACAATGCAATGTGAAGCTGTCATTTGCAGTTGCATGTCAATTTTACATACGAGCTCCTGAACTATCCCGGTAACCTGATACTTTCATCTCTGAAACAATTATGTGCAATGCGCTCGAAAGTCAGACGTTACCGTATTCAGTGCATGGGAAAGGTGAAACCCAATGTCCCACATTCCATTTTTAGGGTTCCGTAGTCAACAAGAAACCCTTATTAACAATGAATTTACCTTTCGAATTGGAATCGTGTGGTATTGTTTCATTATGACTCACTTACACCGGGAGAGTTTCTTGCTTTGAGTAGGTAATTGTCGATAGAAGATCAAACAGTTGACTCATGTTTACAGGTACATATATGATACTAGCAAGTTGAAAGGCAGGTGAAGTGACCTGCCTTTGAAATTCCGAAGCGTCCGTGCAAATAAAACATCATATTTTGGCGGTCGAGAAATTCTCCTCGATTTAATAAAAAGTACGATATTTGTGGCGAATCAAACCTTTGGGAGTGCTAGGAAAATAAGTACTTATTACTCCGAAATATTTGATGTACATAAATGGAATTTCTCGTATTTTCATTTTGCACGATGCAAGTACCTATTACAAAAGTGAAATGGGTGCGCGTAGGTAAGTAATTAAAGTAGAGTATCTCTACTCGTGTAGGTTCTTTTGATAAGATCTGTCATGAAAATGTGTGGCTATTTTATTTCATGGTGAATTAATGGTTTTCGGAAAGGTTACAACCCTATACAAAATTATACAAAGTTATCGTAGGCGTCCAAGAATTAAGTCCTGGAAATGTATGTTTTTATATTTCAATTTTAGTTAAGGGGTGCATTCAGAATGTTGGCAACGTCGCAAATAGCTGTCAAATATTTCGACTTTTGCAAGTCATTCTATAGAGCACTGCAGATCATGAATTCATAATTGGCAGTTTTCCCTTTCAACAGCGTCACCTGTTTATTAAACCAGGTGGACACAGAAGTATTTAAATCAGACTCAATAATATTAGAGGTGATTAACTAAGAGTCGTTTAGCAGACTTCATTCATCTATGTATCAACAAGATATTCTTAAAGAATTATGCTGGTAAATAGTTCCCATATACATTATGACCGAAATTAGTAAATGTTCGTAATGCTAATTTCATGTGCCGTTATTAATTAGGTAAGTGTATACAAGATGTGATGCGACCAAGCTGATAAGAACAAGTTCAAGTAGATTGTACTGAACATGGTTTATTAATTTCTAATGAAACTATGTCATAATTCAACTGAGCCGAGTAAAGGTTGGTGAAACGTAACAGGCAATGTAACACATTCAAACTTTGCATAATTGTTGTAAAAAAAAAGAAAG
Organism: Agrochola circellaris; assembly: GCA_914767755.1. Classification (NCBI taxonomy): domain Eukaryota; kingdom Metazoa; phylum Arthropoda; class Insecta; order Lepidoptera; family Noctuidae; genus Agrochola; species Agrochola circellaris. The sequence goes on from OU611840.1 coordinate 6,228,221, forward strand.
AAAAAAAAATGTTTATTCACTACAAACTAAACGCACATTACAAAAAAAAAAAAAACAAAACAATACCACTTTACAGATTAGCCAAAAGCCTCGTATCCATTATTGACATAGAAAAGTTTGACAACTTTTATCTATTGCTTGCTGTCAGGGTCAGAGCCCAAAGAGTTGTATTACATCTTCATGTGTATTGTTCTGCACAATGTTCAGGACATACTGCCAATCGTTTAATTCGTGCAACCTGTGGGTCAGCTGTACTCAGCGGACACTCAACGCCCTTCTTATACAATATAATGACGCTTTTAGGTTGTTGTTGGGGCTGCCGAGATGCTGTAGTGCGTCCGGCATGTTTATGGAGGTTCAGATTGATGGATTTCATGCCATTATGAGAATGAGAGTGGCCTCGTATCCGAGCAAGCTCCAACAGCATTTTGAAAGTAGCAGTAGTAGTAGAAATAGCTGAAAGTAATTTTCTAAACACTGAATCGCACTCCATGTGACAATTTGATATCGTTTGTTTTAAATTATGTACGTTTTGTCAATTTTCGTGTTTGTTTACTAACATAATTCTTAAGTACTTACTTCCAAAACTATGGATGATTCCGTAACGAATAGTCTGAAATAAAGTTATTGTATATATTAAATAAATTAGGATGACTTATTCGTGTAACATTTCATCTTGTTTCACCAATATGTACCCAGTATTATGGGTACACATTATGTGAAACGTAACATGAAATTTTACATACATTGAGACGAACAAATCCAACTTGTTTCAACGTGTGTCATGTTTCATGTTGCATTGCTTAATGTTACATTTCACATAATTATGTGTACCCAGTTTCCAATGACATTTATTCTTTTTATTTTCGTTGTGACAGCAACTACCAAAACACTAATTTGACCTCATATTATGTAATTCAATAATTCATGAAAAATTATAATTATACTCTATTCAAAGCACAATTAGATTTTTTTCAGACGTCTATTATTCTAAATCGAAAGCATTTAGGGGAAAGTAGGGTAATTGGGAACACTTAAATTCTATCGCTCAAAAATAATAGAAAAATGTCACAGACATAATCAACTTTGATTGCAGCATAAACTTTGTTTATCTATCTACTTATTAACGACAATAAAAATCTTAAAAATCAACGTTTTATTGGAAATGTGAACGAAAACAAAAAACATTGCCGTTCCTTTTTACCCGATAACCTATGGGGTAATTGAGATCATCCCGCGGGGGAACTAGGAACAGTATGGGGTAATTAGGAACGACAACTAAATATAAATAAACCATCTACAATTTCTTTGTGCGGCACATATCGTACACGTAACCTGTACTAGTCTCTCCGGTAGTACATTGTTCATGTGCCCAGTTTTTACAAATGGCGCACATGATCCAATCTTCTTTCGGTGCGCATTCATATTTTTCGTTGCACATTATGCAGTAAAACACCTACTCGTTTTCATCTCCTTGTAAAGCCTTCTTCAAATTTCTGACTCCTTTACCTTTGACTTGTGGCTTCTTTTTTATGGTTTTAATGTTCTTTTTTGTTTTTTTTTTGTTCGAACTTTTTCTTTTTCAACTTTCCTTGCACTTTGTCTTTCCTGTTCCTCAAGTTGAATTTTGATTGGTGTGCTCGATAAAATCTGAGAATGCTTCTTATTATGTCGTTTATGTGCGTTTCTGCGTAATGTGCCTGTCATTCCTAAAACAAGAACCACTTCGGTTCTTGTTTTAGGAATGATAGGCACATTGATCATTTCGGCAAGAGGCACAGGAGTAGATGGAGGAAGAGTATTAATGGTAACTCTCAAATCGTCGTTATTTTCAGGAATGGAAGTGGCATCCTGTTTTGGTGTTTGATCTTGACTGACAGTGTTCACGGACTCATTCAAACTTTGGTCAGCTGTAGCTTCACGAACATCGCGTTTTTGAGTCTGACTGGTGTGGGATTGATCAAATTCCCTATATTCAAAGCTGTCTTTAAATTTGTCAGGATAAATAGGATGAATTCCAGTGGCTCTAAATCTACTGACAGCCTTGCTTATGCTAGCTATTTTGTCGTACGCCTTTGTAAAAAGTTTTCCAACCTCGTATTGGCTTATTCATTTGCCAGGATTATTTACTATGCTCATATTCTTCATGCTCTTATTCATTGCTCACATTCTTAATTGTATGCCATCTACAGTGAACTGATGATTGTAAGATCCGATTGCGAAGATCTTCTATTTGGTATTAGGTTCAATCTTTCTTATGTAATTTCGCGGCATCTAAAACAATTTGTGACGTTGAATCATTTTTACATAATCAACCAGCAGTACTAGGGGTAATTAGGGACGCAAGGGGTAATTAGGAACGTCCCCAATTACCCGCCTGACGTCATTCCCAATTACCCGAAGTAGTCAATATAAATCAAAATGGTCGCCAACCTCAACAGTATTTTTAGTGAACATCAAACCACTTGGGCTTTGATAACAGATAGTACGTGCATGATAGTAAAGAAATATGGTGCCTTGGAACTAAAAAATATGATATTTACATCTATTATAACACAAGAAAAAATTATATCAAAAATGCAAGAAAAATTGTTCGACTCACCGTGACAGCGTGCGCGCGGCCTTTCCCTCTCACTGTCGTGTACGCACTGAGGGGCGCTGCAAGCGTCCTTTGAAAAGGTGCGGGACGGTGTAGTGCGGGGGGAAGTATTACTTAGCTAGCTGTTCCCAATTACCCGGCGTTCTCAATTACCCTACTCTCCCCTACTACGATAGGAACACAGTGCTACGAGGTTGCTACGAAAATGCTACGGCGCGTAGCAAGCCTACGGAAGAAGAAGGTTCGATGTCCGTTTAATTTTTTGTGTGTAATAAAGGTCGGTTGGTCCATAAAGAAAATTAAACTTCATCACCCTAAAAGCCTAATTTGGTACTTTACAAAGTTGCTATAGTAAATATAAGCGAACCAGACGATAACCCGACCGAAGCCTATTGGCATTGCCCTAACCAAAACGATAATGTACAGAAGCTACACAAAGGTTCATTTTAAAGCGCATTGGAACAAATTTTTGAATTATTAACCCGTTTTTAATTTAAAGCAGTATTTTGTTTGTACATTCAAGAACAAAAGAACTACTTTTTCGAGCACAAACTCACTAAACATGTCATCAAAAATATATTGTATTAACTTCTATACATGATATCTTTTATACATGACTAGCTGACCCGACCCGTCCAAATTTCAATAATTCATAAATCCCATATAAAAAGGACGTTCAATTTTTCTCGAATTTTTGAATTTTTCGGGAAACCTTTCCAATTTTTCTTTTCATAATAACCTAATTCGGACGTATGACAAACATTTTAAAACCAAAAATTGGTAAATCGGTACAGCCATTCTCAAGTGATGCGCTTACCAACGAACAGCATTTCATTTTTATTTATAAAGATAGATTACTTCACTTACTTAACTTTATTTAACCCTTTTCGAGCAGAATAAATTAAGCCAAGCTAAGCTATGAAATAAAATACTTGCAGTCAGTTGTATTGTGTCAAAGATTTCGTCTGTAAAGCCAAAAACCAGTAATTTCGGGGAACTGCTTCGACAAAACAAATCGAATATTTTCGATTTCCTGATAGAAGAACTCTTTAAATAAATAAATGATTAAATGAATGATTAAGGTCGTGTCACATAAAAAAAAAAGACAAACGGTGCCGCGGCAGAGCGGCCGGCGAGCGCTACATCCAAGTTGGCTATTCAGTATTTTTAGCACCCTAAAATAGGAATTATTCGAGTAGGTCGAGTATAGGAATTGGTCGAATAGGAATTATTACCCGAGTGCGCGGCAGCAAAGGCGCTAACCCTTGAATGATCGATGGTTGAATGACATGGCGGATGTTAGATGGTCAAATCATGAAATGGCGGCATATCGTTAAATCAACAGGCAGTTCACTATTCAGTTCAGTTCTATATTGTATTGTCATATAACTAACTACCTATGACTCATAGATCTACGATCGTAAATACCTATGTGATAGCTTAATATTCCCTTTGTACTCAACACACACTATGTGGGCTAGAAACGAGTTATAGTTGTATGTCTGTATACTTATATCGCATGTTGATTGTACGTATTGCATTTAAGCAATATATTCAGAGTATTCTAGCCAGCAGCCAATATTGAACCGAGGCTTCGGAAATGATAAATTCCTTTAAAGTTCACACAAATTCCCTACGAGCATTTGTAAGGATTTCAAGCCGAAGGCTTTATTAATATACCTTAAAAGTTTTCTTCGTTTGCTGGAAATAATTAGCTGATTTTAACCGTATATGTACTCACTTCACGTCATTTCTGTATGAAAGAGCAGATTTTTTTAAATAACTTCCCAAATATTTCTTATGCTTCGCTGCAGTTTGGCCAGAGCGTCATTAGTAGCATTTTAAAGAAGATATTTTCATGTCATTAAAAGGTTATCTTTCTCCTAACATATAGTACTATAATCTGCTTATAAGCAAGCTATTACAAACAAACATCTACTACATGAATTACCATGGACTATGATTTGTATTAAAGTAGTAAAATTTGCGTCTCAGTAAAACAAACCAGTTATTATGAAAGTGCACTTACTGCAAAACGTACGTTGCAGAACAACTCAAACAAACTCGACATTGTTGACTAAAACAAACTCGACATTGTTGGTGCAGCATTCGAAAGCTGACCGTTCGGGATTTTAGTGTCGGCGACAAGTCGTGGTCAAGAGCGCACCGTGCGTATGCTGTGGAGCTTTATTTTAGCAAGGGACATTCGTACTCATGGGCCGATTTGGAGACATACCCTGGCCTCCAAGATCGCCCGATCTTACCCTATCTGTTTTCTTCTTATATCTTGAAAGCAAAATTTTTACCGACCCGCTTGCCAATCTTGAAGACTTGAAGGCAAAAATAACTGAAAACGTCAACTCTATCCCAACGATTTATTGCAGCGTGTGATGGAATACACGCGTCCGCCTTGAAGGGAGTGTACAGCGGGAAGGAAATTATGTTGATAGTGATTTTTTCATAAATAAAATCCCAATGTATGCACTTTATTTAACAGTATTAAAATTACTATAATACAACTGCTACCCTTAAATTATTTTTTAACATTAAAATTTGGAATGAGTCATCCTGTATAATTGGCAAGAAGTACATTGAGCACACGTCATGACGACAACTAATGGCGGGAAAACCACTGTCGGCCATTGTTTCGAATTGGCGTCAACCGGTAAGGGAACGCTCACATTAAATTGACATTTAAAGATCGCACTTTGATCAAACAATTTAGGAATGTCCATTAGCAGTATTGTTGTACTTCAAATGTCAACATACCGACACGTAAAAATAATTATTATAATTGCATGACTATAAAACTTGTAATGGAAAGGGTATATCTATCCCCTTGGGGTACATTTATTTATTGTGCCAAGGACTAGGCTCCACAAAATTAGTAATTCATTTAAGTGCTAAAGTATACGTTTTTACAACAAACTCCCAAGCCATGTCAAAGAACTGAGCCTCAATAAATTTAAATTATTTATTAAAGCACTATTATATAGAATCAAGTTTTCCAACTGAACAGACAACTGAGCTGCTGGGGAGTTTGTTGCGCCATTTCTTCTTCCCAGCTTAAGCACTAGGAAGTGGTGAATGGTGGGCGTTTTTGGGGGACTGTCTTATGTAATTTTGACGTTCTAAAAGTGCTGATTCTCAGCCTAGTTTGAAAAAATGACTTTTTAAATTTGAAATTGAAATTAATCCAAAAGGGGCGAAAACTACATCTGATATTGAATCTTTATGAAAGTATTCTAAGAATTAATACAATTTTTTTAGTTTCGTAAGTTTATTAATTCAATTTATAACAAACGTGTCGCCGCACTGTGAGGGTTATTATCTTTTCATGTCACTTGCTAATAGTAATAAGAAGTTAAATCGTCGGTGACGGGATCAAACGAGCCGACATTGCAGAGAAGCGCGAGCCGTTAGTACCATGGAAATTTTTCATATGTTCCCATCATAATAGGGATGGCGTATAAACATTTTTTTTTAGTCCGTCTTTGAGATTATAAAAAATATTGACACGTATTTTTTCTTCTTTTATGTAATTTACAGATTACGGCGATACATTGAGGTAAAAAGTGCCATGACGTCACGAGTATGTAGATTTTATACATACTAGTGACGTAGCGACCCCCACTCCCCAACTTAAAATGCGTTTATGTAAGTAATCTTTTATTAATATGATAAAGCAAAAAATACTTTTCTAATATTTTTTTATTATCTGACTGACAGACTAGATAGAACTTTTTTTTTTACCCAGGCATCATCCCTATTATAGGATTTATTTCCTTGCCGTATAGTTTGTTATCATCCAAAGAAGCCGTGAACTTTATAATATGTGGGCACGCTAGTGCCCACATATTATAAAAACAAAGGCACAGCCGTTCTATTCTTTCTCGAAGCCATTCGAACATTTTCGACCCTCTGTAATTTCGTTGGGGATAAAGCTAGAAGCCTGAATTGGTATGTATATACCCTTTCCGTTACACGTTGTATATCTACTTGCATCTTACTTACTGTTTTCTTTCCAATTGTTACTGCAGTTTTAATAATAAATTTTAATGTTTTGTGGGTTAGGTACATTCATCCTGACTTGGTCTCCGTACGTCTCTTTCGGGTGACCACTGAAAATCAGCGCTGTGCTGTGGGTCTCCATAGCACAGCATCATGCTGAGTGGAAGCCTTCTTGTCACAGTCATGACGTGCCAGCAGCTGCCGACTATTTCTGTTTTGTGCTCGTTATTGTATTTAAATCTATTCTGTTTCATTTTCTTATTTTTTACTGGAGTTTATCTTTTTTTTTTTTATGCACGTGTTTCTGTGACAAATACTTATTTTTCGTTCTTTTCTTTCATTTCAATTTTCAAGATAATAATTACTTTCTTTTTTTTTTGGTGTTACAATAATGATATGTACAATTAAGAATCTAAAAAAGATAGTGAAAGAATCATAGAATTTGTGTTTTCAGTACCTAGTTCGATTTTAACTTGAAGAGATGAAGTTTTAATATAATTTTATTCATGTGACAAAATAAAAATTCTGACAGCGTTGTAAACAAGAAGGATACTTTGTGAAGCTTTAAACATAGTACGTGGGTAGACTCCTATATATCCGCTTGCATTGTTGAATAAATTCAACAATGGACTTAGAATGCAAAAATACGTGTATATACGACCACACAATACAACGTAATCCCGTTGTATTGTGTGCTCGTATGTACACGTATTTTAAATGCATAAGATTTATTCAAAAATCGGAAAAATACACCCACCTGTGTGTCTATCCGCTTACTAAAATCCTGTTTAAAGCCCCATTTACACGGTGCAAGTTTCTGGAACGTGCAAGACCAATAATCGCATACCATAAAGCACGTTCAATTATTGCATGCAAGTGTTTACACGCGTGCGATTTCCATAAAATAATATATGCCATACAATAATATTGAATGCAAGTTTTGCCATTCAATAATTACATGCCACTTCTGTTTACACCAAGGTAATTATTTGCAAAGCGATTATTGCATGTAAGTTTTGCCACGTCTAATTATAGGGTTGCACGTCCTATTGATTCAAATTAAAATCTTGAGAAGACGTTCAATAAAATTGAATCAAATATTTTAATTTTATTGTCCCCTCAAGGTTTTTTTAAACTTTGAATGATATTAAATTTTCATGGCAGAATTTAATTAATGCCATTTTATTGTAAGTGCTGTTTACACCCATACCAGTTTTTAACGGCAGCTAACTTGCTTGTATCGTTCAACAATATTGTATATGTTGTTTAGCGAGACGGTACCATTTAATTGTTTCTTCAATTGTATGGTAAGCCACAGGCAATAAACCTGCTCCGTAAATGGGGTTTACACGTTTTTGCCTCGTCTAAACACAAAGTTGTACGTCCTTAAACAATTGATTCAAGTATTGCCCGTATTTGCACTGCCAAATATTTCATTAAATTTTATTGAACAATTTTTTGACGTAACAACGTCTTAAATTAGGTTGCGGCTCGGAGTCACTCATGAAAAAGTGTAACGCCCGCTCACGTCTGTTACGATGAGTCACCGCCGAGAAAAAGACGTTGTCACGTAAAATCTTCGCCCGTAAAACCGACTTTACAGGCAACCATTTTTTTTTTCATTAACTCTTTCTTACTCATGTTTGTAAGATAGAAAAATTTTATGCATAATAGAATGCGATTTTATTGTGCATGGGATGTTATTATAGATGCTGTTTACACGTATTCCAGTTTTGAACGGCTAAAAACTTCACAGTATCGTGCAACAATTATACGTGTTGTTTAGACGGTGCCAGTCAATTGATGCTTAAATTTTATAGTATGCCACAAGCAATAAACTTGTACTGTGTAAATGGGGCTTAAAGGGGTGTGCCAGCGCGATAACAAACACACTTATTTTTCTTCAGGTTTCTCAACCAAAGGGATTAGAGTGACATCATGTGCCCATTCGAACGACGCAAAGAGTCTTGCAGCATTGCATTAACTCGTGCAAAACATTAAATCCAACGCTCTTTCGTTGTTTGAGTGTGTACAGTGTTTATTATTAAGTACAATAACAGCATATTATTGTGAAAGACAATATTGTGTGCGGTAAGCTAATAACGTGTATTGGACGACACACAATGCGAAGTATTAGAGAGTGCTTTGCGATCGCAAAATTAGTTTTGCCTCTTTTCTGCATATTTTTTATTGTCACACTCCTGCTAGCACACAGAACCTACTTAATTTATGTACCATTGTATAGATAATTTAATTGAGATTAATTCTGTAATTTTCAAAAATTTATTTAATGTAACAGAGACGAAAACAACATCAAAATATTTTTCTAATCTATATGTCTAACTAAACCCACAAAAATATCCGTGAGGCTATATTGTCTAACTATTTTATATAAATAACAATTAAATGCGGTCCGTTGGTAAGCCACATGAGAACGGCGGGACCAATTTGGCTTTATTTTAATTTAAAATGTTCTTATTAGTCCGAATTAGGTTTTTGTGGAAAAGTTCCCCGGAAAATGTTTAAATCCAGGAAAAAAATTACGACCTTTTTTTCTATGGGGTTTTTGTATGAAATTTTATTTGAACAGCAGTGCTATTCTGTAACTATCTCACCGTGAAAACTTATTTGAAGTGAGCGTGGAGTGAGCTGTCATTCCACCTAATGCTAGAGATTGACACTATTGACAGCTCACTTCACCTAAGTCTTCACGGTGAGTTTTTTATTTACAGAATACGTCGGCAGGACAATGTCTGTTGGGTCAGCTGGTCTAAAATATTAGGTTCAATTTAAAACAATATGTAGGTAGGGTTTCTATTCCATATATTGTTTTTCAGGACGAGATAACTTACAACGATAAGGCTGAGTACTTAGTAATTTGTTTAACTAACTGATTCCACATCTTGCCTGTGATCCCAACCACCACCAAACCAACAACCAATCGTTAGTTGTCACCAGCTAGTTGTTTGTAATTTTAATTTTGTTTTGCTATTTATGACGACGCGAGCCACTAAAAGCGATAGAATAAAATGTTTACTTTAATTCATTCTGTTTCCACAAAACATTTTTTTTTGTTTTTGGGACGAAGTTCCTTATCGCGCGTTGTGAAAGGGGGCTAGACGGAAAAAAATCTCACGAAAAGTTGTAACGACACTTTTTGCTATAGTAAGCTATTGTAAGCTGTGCGGCGTGCGCGTGTTTCTGTCTGTCTGTCTCTCTCTCTCTTCGGACTTCGTTCCATCCGGGTGTCCCATGACACCTATAAATTTTTTTTAAATTTTTTTTCTCCCTTTTCGATCGGTCACTGGTTGATGTAACTTTTAGTTCCACTTCAGTAGTCGTCTTTCATGGAAGAGATTATCGATAAGTGTATAGTGTGAAATGCCGTGTTTATTAAGTCGGCACCGTATCACTGTATAAATAAGTAACAGTATTACGTCTTCATAGAAAACGGCCGAAACGTCGCGCTTCGAAATCTCAGTGACGCAACAGTCTCGAGTGCGCGGCAGTTCATCTACCGAGTGGCCGTAGGTAATTAATTCAATGTCACTACCGAGACGTAATACTATTACTTTATTATACTGTGACCGTGCTAAGGCCTATTCAAATTTAAGCTATATTGCTGTTGTGCTCGATATCGCTTATATCTGAATAGACATCGAGTGTTCACTAACTCAGCTTAGCCTTTGGAATTATTTCGATCATTCTCCTTTTCGTGTCAATTACAATCAAATTGTGCAGGTACTTAGCAACAAATATTACATTGATAGTTTTAAGGAAAATCAAGTAACAAAAAATTCTAAGTAAACAAATAAACGGATAATTTTACAAAAACCAAATGGGTTAGCGATGTTATCTAATAAAGTAAACAGTGGCCGACGACAACATGGCAGTATGTTATCGATTGCAGGGCAACTGGCGCCCAACGTGGGCCTAAGTTGATAAATGAAACACACTTGTAGCATGTCCACACAATACACATGTCCAAGTTAACTTTCCAACAAAAAGATAAGCATGTTATTACTTAAATCATGATATAAAAATCCTGTTTTTTCTCTTCCTGTCTTTTTTTTTGTGTTTCTGTCATTTAGAATATTGTGTTCACTGTATCTTTAACCTAGGAAAACTGTGGACACGTCGTGGATCGTACATTAAACCTCTTCCAATTATTTTAGATGTAATTACAGGAACGTATGCGTTCACGTATGCTTTCACGTATGCGTTCTTAATGTTTATAAATGTTTCTGAATCTTTGCCCGAAGTGTCGTTCCGACAACCGGAAGTTACTAGTTCGATATTAATTACAGATAAAATTAACAGAAAGTCAATGCATGCTAACATAATACCAGGTGACAGGGACATCGACGCGAAAACTGATACCATGGATTCAGTACATGAATCTGAAAACCCCGGCGTTGAATTTTTGTCTTCGGTTATTAAAAAAAAAACCAGCTGTTCCATACATTTTGACCGCGTAAGTATTGTACTTTTCTATGAAACAGCTGTTTAAAAAAAAAAAACTGACGTATAATTTCAACGCAAGGGGGATTCAGATTCATTTAACTATAAAGGAAGTATTGTAGGTTCCAGGCGGTTAACAAATTTTAGTCAAAATTTAAAAATGTCTACTATATACTTCTTGGGCGTACAATAATAAGAAAATTTATAAAATAATATTTTAAAATAGACAGGATAAACAGAAAACTAAACTATCTCTAAGGACATAATACAGACAGGGAAAGATATTTAGGGTAGGAATAGGTACCTACACATAGACGAGTAGTGAAAGTAAGTAAAAGCCTAAGGAGTATTTTCTAGGAAGTCTTCAAAATACTCAACAAATAAGTAAATAACATTTATAGCTAAGCGCCCACTATACTTTATAGCTTTGACGTCATAAATAAGTACAGTATAAGTGCATACTTTTCCGGACGAGCTCCTTCACAAAGCGCTCTTCTTCTACTAAAATCTACCTCTTGACAATAATAGCAATCTTATCACACATCTTATAACACCTCCTAAACTGCATTGAACATAATTGCAGGACGTGACTACTATTAAGAGGCTTACAACAGCTAAAGCGCGGTCACTGTTGGACTGCATAGAAATGAAAGAGAAGCGCGATGACACGCCGCAGGTAATTTATTGCAAAATATGAAGCAGTTAGCGATTTACAAAAAATCTATTGATTGGACTGGAAAATTAAAACACTATTAAGCTTCGTGCAGACCAGCGCGACACGACAGCGCGACGCGACACCGGCTATTGTTATACCGTCAAGTTTTCTTAGAAATTGTATTGTTCGAGTCGCGTCGCGGCGTCGCGTCGCGCTGGTCTGCACAATGCTTTATGCTAATATGTAGCTTGTAGAATAATCTGACAAAAAATCAGAATGATTGCATGTAAATTAATATGATTTTTAATCGGTAAAATAAATTTTTAGAGGTGTCTTCATGATTTTTTTCTATCGTATCAAATTAGCTGTTTTATGTTTTCAACACAGTATCTTACTAGCATATATCCTGAAGAATATCATATATTTTTCTGATTTTGTTTACTGCAGTGGATCATATACTTTTACACATTATAAACAACTTTTGCACCTTCACACGAGCAATGCAAAGTTGCATTGCTCGTGTGAAGGGGACAACGTCAAACGATACGCGCGCGCGTCACCTGTTTCCGTCCATTTGTTCGCAAGTCGCGATGACCCGTGGCATGCTATAAACAACTTCTTTCATTTGTTTTCTCCGCAGTGGCTATCGCATAAGTGCTCGGCAAGACGACGCCACCGCCACCGCCGTGCCTCCGCCGCTTGATTTGACCATATAACTCTACAATCAGCGGCGGCGGCGGCGCGGTGACGGTACGGCGCGCGGCGGCGCGGTGGCAACGCGGTGGCGGCGTCATGTCGCCAAGCACTTACGCGTGTCGCCTGTCGCTTAACCCCACGTCCTATTTAAAAGCAATCATCGCGTGAATACGCGATCGTCACGTTCATCTGTCAGTTTTAGTTCGGAAAACCGGAAAGCGCCCTCTGTCGGCGCGACCACGCGTTCAGGTTCACCGAACAAAAAGTGGCATATGAACGCATATTCGCGCGACGATCGCTTTTAACTCGGACGCGGCGAACTGAGCGAGTAACTCGCGTCCAAACGGTTTGAAGGCTTCGTCGACTGGCTAACTTTGTTAACGTCCAACCATGTCAGGTTCGTTGCAAGTTACCGCCAGCAGGAATTAATACCTATCAGCGATTGGCTGTTCAGCAAAATTCATTTATGTAGTTAGATTATACCCGATTCTGATGTCCAATCAACCGTAACAGAAGGTACTGCGTCGGATGTAATGTTTCGCGTTACACGCAAACAGTATTTTTCGATATTGGAATCGAAAGCTAAACATGCAAAAGTTATTGACTATATTTATACGTAAACTGTTGTTTGTAAATCGTGCATGCTTTGTCTAATAATAATAGTATAACCAATCAATAATAATATTATGAACTCATGTTCCAAGGTATGGAAAAGCAAGGTCGGAGTCAGAATATTATGTGGAAAGTTGTCAGCTTCCTTTATTTTCTACCTACTGTATCAAAGATTTTTTTATTTTTTATTGCTTTTATTTAATTGCCATTATTTAAGTAAGTACCTACAATTTAAATAAAATTAATTCATTTGACGCTATAGGCCGTTTGTCCACCGGCACCTTCAACGGGACGTCAACGAGAATGGGGTAACGGCGCCGAAGTAGCGATACATACATTTACTATGGCCGCGAATCCACCGCACACTACCGGGACGTCACGTTCACGTCACGAATTTACATTACGCGCTTTCGAGCTAGGGGCTCGGTAACCAATTTAAGCAATTATTAAATAAACCCCATCCAACATGTTTGACCACCTACGTATCCATGAGTACCCCGCAGACACGACAGCAGCTCATTAATGATCACGTGACAATTTTGTAGTGATTGATATTGCCACACAAAATTATCGATGCTTTCAGTGTAATGCTCATTCCTTGTACCAAGCTGTGTGACCGCTGTCATATGTTTGACCCTTGACCTCTACTGTAAATCATAACGTGTACTTACGGCAGTTTGATCGATATGTTTGTGTATAACAATACTATGTTAAGTAATTGTTTAGTCAACTTATCGCAGGTTATTAATCTGTGAAACCCACCGGGATATAAGTACAAGTGAACCCACCAGGATATAAGTACAAGTGAATTTCCTCTGGAGGTTAGGTTGAGTTTTAGTAAGACCCCTTTTCGCCAGCTAGGTTTAAGTTTCATGTACCTATATGGGACACGCCTGTTGCCATTCTTCTTTTGCTTAACGTGTCGATCGATGGCTACCTAAATCGAGTCAGCCTAGTTTGTTTAACATCGATTTAAACTGGATGGCTACGAGTTTAGCGCCTTCAGTAGCTTCCATCGGTTCCTATAACGTGCAAACAGGATACGCAGGACACAATATCATGAGTTCCATAGCTTGTAGAACAACATCACAACTGGGCACAAAAGAACCAGGATTACCAAATAAAACCACTCCGGGCAGTTACTGAAAAAAAGAACAATTTCTTGGAGAAACAAAACACGATCAGTATACGAAGTGAAACGTGTGATCACAAAATGAATAAAATTGAAAAAAGAATTCATTAATGGATCGGTCGAACCATAGATATACGCTGGTTTTAAATAAAACATCTATGGATCCAACGAATGATGTTGGATTTCAGCACTTGGCACCTCTCACTCGACTACAGAATGATCGAAAAATCTAATGTGATTAGCAGATGAACGTTAATTCCTAAGTAATTTTGTCGGTGTCATGTGAAAGAGGAATGGAACATTCACTAGAGTAAAGCGTCTGGTATCAGCTTAACCTGTTGACTGCATAACCTTTCTAGTACATTCGTAAGCTACTGCTTAGTGTGATAGCAAAATGAATGAATGCAAAATGTCCACCACTAATTGCAGTTTTCGACTCCAGACTCATGTCTAAAATGATACCGTGCAAAGTAGGCGACATCAAAATTGCAGATACATTTTAAAAACACATAAATTAGTAGCAATTTTTTAAGATGGTTATGAGTGCTACACACGTGAACCGTGCCAACCCGTATATTTGTTAAGCACCCCTTAAATATTAACAAATAATTTATATGTTTTTAAAATGTATCTGCAATTTTGATGTCGCCTACTTTGTACGGTATCTTTTTAGACATGAATCCAGAGTAAAAAACTGCAATGAGAGGTGGACTTTTTGCATTTCTGCTATCACCCCAGCAGGAGCTTACGCCATCTTACCTATAGTTTTAATGTACGCATAGGTAGATCTAATACCTACTTCCCCTAGCTTTGATAGCGTGCTCCATTGCCTCTTAGTTCCAATATAATAATGTACGTTTGTCAAAGGAAGGTTAGTTTGTGTTTCAGTGAATCCCCAGGTATGCGCATTGCATTGCAGTACCTAGAAACGCTTTGATTATTGAGCGAGGTTTATTAAAATATTAATAGGTAGTTACCTAGAAATGCTTTGATATATTACTGCAGTACCAATTAATTTCTAGTTTATGTTAGTTGACATGGAATGTCGTCTCTTGAGGCAGCGTAAATTGACAAAACAAACACAGGTCAGTTAGTCTTTAAGAGTCCGTGCACAATATTCACTCGACAGAGTTTAGGCAAATTCATTGCGATGCTATGTTTGTGTGCACCGTTCACGCACACACGCCTAAAGATCAAGCGTAGTGATCGCTTAGACAGTTTTGATCCTATAGATTAGGGGTCTCCAAACTACGGCCCGCGGGCCAAATCCGGCCCGCCAGTGCCGTCAATCCGGCACGCGACAGCTTAAGACTAGTGTCATCAATCTGGCCTGCGATAGCCAATGTCTTATTGTTGTTACTATTGCTGTGATAAGTTGAAGAAGAAAACAGAATGATAATTAATTGGTTTTACTTACTTGCAAGATAAATCTTAACGACAGAAATGATGACTCAGAAAACTTTACTTAAGTATCTAAGGTAAAGCAGTGGGATTAATTTCAATTATTTGTTAGTTCTCGTATTAATAACTAACAAATAATTGAAATGAATCCCACTAATCCCAGTAAAACAAAAAACACAAATGAGATTTATGTAATTGTGATTTTCTACCGACAAGAGTTTGTAGTTGTGGATCAATTTTACTTGTACCAATTATTAAAAGAGATTTAAGATGCTCAGTCGTTGACTCGACTTTTCAAATCATAAATAATTTTGTTCAAATTCTGTTTTCCTTTCTCACAACGATTGAACAAATTTGATCAAAATCTGTCGATTTATCCCATGCTGGAGGCAGAAGTTACAGAACGCCACCAGTACCCTAATTGCGTAACAAAGTTTTTTCACAATCCGAAGGATTTTGAAGGAAATTCCTAATCCATCCATACTTACATACTATACCTATAATATAATATAATGTCGTCAGGTGACGACGTCAAACTTACGAATATGCAGTTTTAGTGAAATCGCCATTTTGATGAGAAACTGTACCTAATGTGGTACTACACACCGTGGAAAACTTACAGATATCTCTGACGGTTACAGAATTCAAATTTTTCAAATCTGCGTTTTATGTATATACGAAAACTTACCCATAGTAAACTTATGAAATTCATAAAGGGTGTTTTAGCGTAGAAAATTTAAAATAAAAGGAAGTCTATAGATATTTATTCATACCCTGGCAAACTTACGAAAGTGGTACTTTTGTAAGTTCACCGAAGTTTCAATTGGATATTTTTATTACCTATGTTAGTATTATTTAGTAACGAAAGTACCACGGGTGAACGTATTTGAATGTAACGCATACGAATAGACCATAAGACCTGAGTTAGGCCATAAGATTCCTTTCGTATCCCGGCAGTACGGAATCGACGCGGGCGAAGTCGCGGGCAGAAGATAGTTGCTTCATATATTTCAAAATCGTCTGCTCGACAACGTAAATCACGCAATTAATGTTGTCGAATTGTCAAAATGAAAGGCAATGCAATTGATAGTGTGCTACGCAATTACCCCTGAGGTTCAAAGGTCACTTAGTTGTTGCAAATACGGTCGATGCAAATTACCTATCAATCAGCCGAGTGTTACGACACTATACTTACTTATTTATTCGTCCTTACTGGCCTCTAGTGTTGATCAATAACATCTCGACTTGATTAAATTGACCTTTGGCTTGAAAAACTGAAGCCACGGAGTAGGATACATCCACTCACACATCGAAATCTATACTCAAGCGAAAATAAAATCGTAAACAGAAATTAAATCCTCCAAGTATATAGGGCATGCCCGCTTACATATAGCTATTAAAGCTGTAAGTCGAAGTTAGAAATGATAAACTAGGACCATCGAAGTAAAATAAATAAACAGTAAATTACTAATAATAATAATAACAAAACCATGGTCAGCAAGACGACAGCAGTCATCACAAGCAGCACCAGTTCACGAGCATTACGCAAGAACAGTAATTACCCCACTCGCCATATTTAAAAGGTAAGGAGGCAACCCGACCCCCGACGCTACCGCAAGCAGTGACATATAAGGGACTATGACGAACTTGCTGCCGGTTGCTCAGGCAAGAATAATATGATCAATTATCGAGGTCGCTAGCTAACGACATATTATTGCAAGATTTGCAATACAATTCAGTCAAATAAAATAAACAGTTATATGAACTCATAACTGTCACTAGGTAAGCTAATTCTGGAAAAACAACGTAAACATTCTCTTCAGTTAATCACAGCGCCTAAATTTTCTTATCGTTTATTCTGTAGTCGTTGATAGAAGAGTATGCCTTTGAACAAAGGTTGGATTTTATTTTAGCTTTAAACGCATTTAACACGTTCAGACCGGCACCTCATGAGTAGGTACTTGGTATCCTACGGCGCAAATCTTCATATGGCCACCGGTGGTACATCACCGCCCCATGAACCAAAAGTCTTGCCGGGCGGGGTGCGCCACCGGTGGACACGGACAGGATTAGACAGGAATTATGCTTTCTCTCTCTTTCTAATAAGCTAATAATCGTAATATAAAGTAAAGAGTTTTGTCTCATAAATCAGAACCGCACGTGCCGCGCTGACGTAATAACGCCCGAGCAGTTTTGTGCATTTTTCGCGCCATAACACGACGTCGACGCGACGCATAGGTAATTAGCTGTGCGTGATTGTGTGTGCGAGTTTGTTTATGCCTATGTTTATTGTATAAAAGGATGTCAAATGAAGATAATAATCGTCCTATAAGGCCGGGATCGTGTCACAATTTTGGCAATGAGCAAAATGATCCGGTGGGGGAGGCATCCGATTTGCAGAGCGACGACGAGGTGTTCGTCGAGAATTCAGACGACTCCGTATTGGACCCGCATTATGAATTACCGTCTCATGATACCCGACGTCACAGATTGCTGATAACTTCCAATAGTTCAAGTGAAGAAGAGATTTTCGATGTACACTCTAATATAAATCAATGCTCTGGGAATGAACGACCAACACCATCAACCAGTCGTCGCAGACTATCAATCTTGTCGGACGATTCAAGCACAGAAGACGTTTTTGATTGGCGTCCTAAAAGAAGATTGGTTCGTGCTTCTCATAATGATCAAAATAGTACCGCCGAACAGGACAGTGTGTACCAACAAAACGACATACCCTCAAATAGAAGTGATCAGTCTCCTGCGATTGAAAATTTGGTGCACAATGAGCATCACCAGGTTCCATTGCAGTCTTCGAACGCATCTGTTTCATCGGATAGTAATGACGAACATACAGGTAATAGTGACCATGAACAAAATCAAGACAGCAATGCTTCTCATCCGACTTCTGGTGGAGAGGAAGTGGAAGAACAGGTGAACCCAAGTACTTCAGGTTGGTTTCCTGTAGATAATAATATCTTACCCATAGAAGAATATGGTGACGATTGGAAGCTTTTGGTGCCAGATGTTGACTGCAATAATCCCTATATTTTATATAAGCTATTTTTGACAGACGAAATTGTATCCCTTATGGTGTCAGAAACAAATAAATATGCCAATGAGAAAAATGCAGGTGTCCATCACACTACACCTAGACGTCACCGCAAACCATGGACTGATGTAACTATTAGTGAGATGAGGCAATTTCTTGGTATAATGTTAATTATGGGCATTGTAAGACTACCAGAAATTCGACTGTATTGGTCAAAAAACCCAATTTTTCAAAATACCGCAATAAAAAGTATTATGACCCGAGACCGTTTTATTGACCTGTTGAAATATTGGCATTTTGCTGAAGCACCCAACAATGAAAACAATGATCGTTTGCATAAAATCCGAAAAATACTTACTCTTATGGTAGCGACTTTCAAATCTACTGTTGAACCTGGCAAAGAAGTTGTAATAGATGAGAGCATGGTACCTTGGAGAGGCCGGCTTATTTTTCGTCAGTATATTCCGAATAAAACCCATAAATATGGAATAAAGAATTATAAGCTCTGTATGCCCAATGGTTACACATATAATCAGGAAGTATATACTGGACGAGTTGATGGCGTTCCAGGTGTAGGTCATCCGCAACAAATCACTATGAAACTAATGGATGGGCTAACAGAAAAAGGTCGCACTCTCTACAGCGATAATTTTTACACAAGCGTACCACTAGCAGAAACTCTAATGGACAAGCAGACTTTTTTGTGTGGCACAGTCCGACAGAACCACAAGCATCTACCAAAGCAAGTGGTAAAGTCCAAGCAGAGAAAGGGTCAAGTGTTGGCTCTGAAGAATAGAACGGGTGTCAAATATATAAAATGGACCGACAAACGTACAGTTCATATGCTTTCGACCTGCAATACTCATACAGGAGCTCTAGTGCCAATGCCACATCGCTGGAGGCCAAACACTGTCGTAGCGAAACCAGACTCTGTTTTGGATTATAATAATGCGAAAAAGGGGGTAGATATTTCTGATCAGATGGCGTCGTACTATACCAGCCTTAGAAAAACCCTAAAATGGTACCGGAAGCTAATCATTGAGATTGTCTGTGGCACAATGTTGGTAAATGCTTGGGTTATTCACCAAAAATTTGGAGCAGGAAAAAAACTAAGTATTTTAGAATTTCGGGAACAAATTATAAAAGAGATGATTAGCAAGCCCAGCACTGATAATCAACCCGATGACGCTGCAGAGGAGGGTAGACCCCATGCACAAAGAAAGCCAAAACACAAGTTAGAGAAAACGGAAGGAAAGCTCAGAGATACCCGAAAGAGATGCAGACCTTGTTACGACCATTTTACAACAACCGAATCTGCGGGTATGGCTAGAAAAAAATCGAAACGCGTAAATACATTTTGCTCTGCGTGTGAAAAACCAATGTGTTTGGATTGTTTCAATACTATTCATCTAAAATAATTTTCATTTTATACCATCCATAGTGGCATTTTATTTTATATTTTTTTCAATTTTGATTTAATTTTCTTATTATTACATTCTCTCAACGTAATTTATCACAAACGATTTGCATTTCGTACAATTTATGTCGTGATTATGTCAATTTTTTTTTAATAAATATAATTTTTCAATACTGATTTTTACTTACTTTTCTAAATTCTATCCACCTCCTGAGCTGCACTATGAAAATTTGTCTATTTTACTAGGCGGGGACGGTAAATACAACACTTTCCCTCAAAGCGGCGCGAATTTCTTAGTACATTGAAAGTATAGTGTGACGTGGCCACCGGTGGTACACCTCGCCGTGGCAGCAAATACTCCGTGCTCCACCGGTGGTACACGCCGGTCTGAACGTGTTAAAGGCAAATCTAGCAAAGAAGAGGGTAGCGTGTTATAAAAGCTGATACCAAGCCCAACAAATGAATTATGAACCATAAGAAGCCGGTGAAATGGAGCTCGTAATTTGTCTATAATTCGGGTGTTAATATCATTCGGAGTCATTAATTCATTCAATTAATTTCGGAGTCGGAATCGCAGCTCCGTAACATAGGAAGGAACTCTGGTAACACTTGACATATGAATACCGCCCCTTAGGCTCCCTGTATCATCATAATGGCATCATGATGCCGGAGCCGAAGCGGCGCCGGCCTGCAAGATGAATACAATTCAGAACATCTCAGAATGAGTGTAAAATCTACGCGGCGCCGCCCGCCGCCGCCGCGCCGCCTGTGCGGCGCATGGGCGATATTCATTCTTATAAACAAATATGCGGTCCGGCACCGGTGCGGTTCCGGCAACATGTACAGGAAGCCTTATTGATACAACATAAAGGCGCAGACAAAATATTCTTCCAGCTGCGCCTGCAGCTTCACTCCTAATAAAACTAAAAAGCATGTGAATTGGATAAGTGGTTCTCGAGTTAAAAATGCACTAACGGACAATCACGGAGACGCTACGTTTCATAATATGCAAGCATGTTATATTGAATTTATTGTGCGATCTCTACAATGCATCTTTAAATAGAATACGTGAAACCAAAATCATAAGTCAAACCTGTCGCTGTCGGCTGTTCTACCGTTGAGAAACAAAGAGAGGTAGGTATTGACATTTTGGTCAGTGGGTGTGTAATACTCACACACACACACACACACACGCACACACACACACACACACACACACGCACACACACATACACATACACACGCTCACATCAACACGCTGACCAATTAATTTAATTATTCATAACAGTCTTAACACGTTCACTCAAGACGCATATGGGATACCGGCAGCCTAATTACGTAATGCACGATCAATAATAAATTGAAACAGATTGCTAGTCCATTGCTTCATAAGTTCGAAAAAAAAATCTGCTCAATTTTTTTTTCGAACTTATAAATCAATGGACTAGAAATCTGTTTCAATTTATTATTGATCGTGCATTACGTAATTAGGCTGCGGAAGCCCTCGTGGAGGGCTCATTTCAAATGTAGGTTGTTCTTAGCGAATTCAGCATTATAAAGTGTGAAAATAAAATCAGTTGTATATTTTATCAAGATTTATATTACCTATATTATTCATATCGTGCGTTGGTATTGAAATTAAAGCAATTTTGTTTTAAAAAAATGTGGGAGTCAGAAGATCCGTAGTTCAGGGGTGGTAAACCAACGCACGATATGAATAATATAATATAAATCTTGATAAAATATACAACTGATTTTTTTTACGGTTAAAAATATTCCCTAAAAATATTTATTTTGAAAATTTAAAACACGAAGATGAGTTTTAACAATCGAGGTTTTTCAGGGTTTCATATGGCAAATCAAAATGGCACTGAGTTTATTAATTTAATGAAAATGGCAATTTTGCTATTCTGAATTTGACGTTTTTCACCAAAAATTTTGATTGTCTGACAGAAAGTGGAGATTTGGCAAAATGTTATTTACTATACAAATTCCAAGCAATAACATAATTACCTATGGGAAAATATTTGGTCATTTTTGTCTGTATAGGTAACAACAGGTAGCTGGGGAACGAAGTAACCAATCTAGCAAAGCATAAGGATATCGTATTATCCCATAACTGGGTTATTGAGGTCTAATATGCAGTCGCTCTATGTAAAATACTGGTATGAGTTACATCCGGTCAGACCGGAAGCCGATCCTAACATAGTTGGGATAAAGCCAGGTAGATATTTGATGAAGTTACCTTTTGAATGTAGTTTGATGTCCGAACAGTGTAATATTGATATAGGTATTCTTAATTACTAACATATCAGTCACTAGCTTCCGCCAGCGGCTTCGCCCGCGTGATATCTTCATAAATTATAGCCTATGTTACTCAGTGATAATATAGCATTCTATTGGTGAAATAATTTTTTATATCGGTCTAGGAGTTTTTGAAATTTTTCATTACAAAAAAAAATATAAAAAATCTGTTTATAATATTAGTATATACTATGTTTATCACCGCGAATTGTAACAAAGTTTTGCCTTGCATATTTTCAGAATATAGATAGATGGTAAAGTGAGTATTTTATGTTTTATAAAAATGGTTTTACAGCTATGTATCGATTTGGTTTTTATTGACTATGCTGGGGACTTATTTATTTCAGAGAATGAAAACCGTAGGCGCGTCTGTGCTATATTTTCTCACATATATGTATACCTACATAAGTATAATGGGCACAAAATATGC
This sequence comes from Agrochola circellaris, assembly GCA_914767755.1. NCBI lineage: Eukaryota > Metazoa > Arthropoda > Insecta > Lepidoptera > Noctuidae > Agrochola > Agrochola circellaris. The sequence continues at coordinate 6,250,991 of OU611840.1, forward strand.
GTAGGAGGCATACTAAGTTACTACCTAATGCGCCTACGCATTCTCAATCAAAAAACCTACTGACTTAAAAACTGCACTTACTCGTGCAGTTTCTAAGTCAGTAGATTTTTTGATTTCTTGAAGTGCTTTGAAAGTTTTGATATGGTACTTTTTATATGGCGCTTCCAGGAAATTTAAATGTGTCTATTTTGTGTCCTATTAACCTAAAGTCGTTTACTACTTTTGTACCGTTGGTTGTGAAGTTGACTGGTACCCAATGGGAGTACTGAGGGTAGAAAGTCATTGTATTTCATTTAATTTCATTTCATTAGTTTAGTTTAGATTATGCTCGTCCATCCAATTCGTTGTTTTATTTAATATTGCGGTAAGTTATTCGTTAATATTACTATGTATTTGTTTTGCATTTTATTTTATTAATTTAATGATTTTGTTTTTACGTACAAACCAAACATATCTTGACGGAAATTATGTAAAAACAGAAACGTATCAATAAATTGAAGTGTCCGACCAAAAATGGATTTTCAGCTGAAAACGAAAACTAAAATGGTTTAAACATTAAAAAATATTAATATTTCCATCGTACATTGAAACCTTATTTATTTTATTTACACCTAGCGATAAAAATGCGGCGATATTTTTCGCGTATTGGATTTTCGACGCTCCCGCTTAACGCCCTGAGTTCAATATCCAACAGTGTTTTCCTGACGCGCTGGAACACGCGCTGGATGCTCTCTGTTGGATTCCCAATGCTTGGCTCAATACCAAGAGTTGAAAATCCAGTGTACGAAAAACAATCGCCGCGATAAAAATACGTCCGTGCGAACCTGGGTTTATATCTTCTGACTACATAGATACATTCGCCCACTGAATTGGCCCGACAAGTCGCGTACTTAAAAAATCGTAAATGCGGAGTGCGCCTGACCTGACAATGACTCAAATGACGTTCAGAACCTGACGACGGCGGTCGTGACAGAGTTTGTGCCTTCAAGGGATTTTCGGAGAGAAAGAGCAAATATAGGTTTTAAAAGAAATAAAACGCAATAATTCAATTCATTCATTAAAATTTATTTTTGTATTGATTCACCTGATAGTGTCGAGCTTTACGAAGTAGGCCGAATGACGTGCGACAATTCACGATCTTCTGATTTTTAGCTGTTTTATGGCCGTAAACAAAAATATGGCCGAATCGAAGCTTCGGTTGGTCACTAATTAATTATCCTCCTACACGTAGATAATTATCTCAATTTATTTAGAGTTAGCACAGATTTTTTAAATTACTACAGAAATCAGAATTCAGTTCAAACGTATGAGTAACCATTAATTTTATTACTAATATTTATGAAAGTTTAAGTTACGGTCGAAAGCAACAATACATGCGGCATCAAAAAAATATCCTCCATTTTCCCGGATTCCAGTTATTCCATAGCAAAATATTTTTTATTTAATTTGTCACGTACGCAGTGCGTACTGGTCGTTATTAATCCGTTTACAATTTCAACACCCTGACCGCCTCCCCTCGAATACCGTGAAGCAGACAATATGACTAATGTAGGTACCCTTACAGTATGGCGAGTAACCAGGCAACCTGACTGACCACCCCTTTAATCCCAGCTCTATTCATACTTTCAACGCAATGGAACGTTTTCAACGTTCGCATAAATATTTCGCATAATATTTAGTTTGTGTTGATGTTTTATTAAACAATATTAATCATATATTGGGAACAAAAAACAAATACATTCAAAGAAAAACAACGTTAAACGGTGATAACTAAAATAATTAAAAACTGAAAAACCAACGCTCGACTCCTAGTGAGAGGTAGGTTATTCCAAGACTAATACATTATTTTTATTATTTTTTATTACCGTATATTGTGTCCCACTGCTGGGAAAAGGCCTTTCCTTTTTCCTTCCAAATCTCTCTGTTTTGTGCGATTTTAGATCGTCGTACCACGTTCGCCGCGGTCTACCTCGTCGGCGATGCCCTCCTTCAGGCGTCCAGTGAGTGGCGATCTTTGCCCATCTCTCCGGGTGCATTCGTGCAACTAGAATAATACATAACAAAGGTATTTTAACAAAATATTTAGAGAAGAAAATAATATAATATTATACTATCCTCATAGACTTTTTAATTATATTCTGATTAAGTTGCGTTGACGTTTTTAACGAAGTTCCTAAAGCTTCGTGCAAACTAGCGCGACGCGACAGCGCTACGCGACACCGGTTATTGTTATACCGTGAAGTTTTCTTAGAAATTGCATTGTTTGAGTCGCGTCGCGCCGTCGCGTCGCGTAGCGGTGGTCTGCACGAAGCTTTATCACACGCTCTGCACACTTGGCGAATTAAACCTAAACCTAAAAAAGTGTACCTACCATTTTGACCGTCGCTACCGTGATACACGGTAACCAAAGTTACCATGTAACAAAAGTGTTGAAAAGCGAAATGAACTTCATCCAACCGAGTGTCCCACGATCCCTCTCGTTTTTTTACTTACATGTTTTTGTAAGCTCTGTAAAATATATTTCACATGAAACAATATTTTTATTTTCTTATCTGTTGTCTAGGATGTTGATCAAAAAAGTAGTCGATTAACACATAAACTCGTACACATAAATTACAAGTACTTATAACTTATGTAATGAATATAAATATTAATAAATTTAAAATGCCTAAAATAGTTCCGAGGGTATGCAGTTTACCACACCGTACAGTCTTTAAAATCTTTTGTATATTCTCTACACTCTCAGTCTTTGCAGGATGAATGTCGTAAGGTGTAGACACATGTCCCACATCTGAGGTTACAGTGTCAATAATCTCATCAGTTTCAGCAACATACCTACCCAAGTTTAGCTTCAACCTCGTGACTCCGTCTCGGAAAAGCAAGTAAATGGTCGCCTGATCCAAGATTTTAAGAGAGAACTGTTCATTCAGCTTCAAAGTTTTGATTCTTATCTGAAAAGGCTTGAATTTCTGCTTTAGCTTAAATCTTTTCTCTTTAACGAAATTATCTAGTTCTATCGCAAACATTTCGGGGTAGACTGGCCTTTCTACTTCGGTTATATCTCTAATAACGGTAGATTTTTTTAGTTGCTCAAGTTTATGATCCCGTTCCGTTAAGCATGTGTTGACGAAGACTCGCTGTAAGACCGGGGGGTCGTTCAAAGTGTGCCATTTCCACTTGCCTGGTGGACCAATCTTCGGGTCCACTAGTACACCTTCTGATTGATTGTATTTTAGTCTGTTGAATAAAGATTTTAAAATTTTAAGGGCTCCATCAAGAACTTATTATTTCTTATGTAATTAATGGCGTGGATTTATACTATACGAATATTACGATGCAACTCTATCTTAAAATACGTTATTTCATAATACTTATATCGAATTATATTTGAAGTTAAACTGATGCTGAGGGCATGTACGATAATACGTCATACAACTTGAGATATAAAGTTTGCTCTCCTGGCATATCATATATCCAGGATCCGGTTTTTTTTATAAGACCATGTAAGTACTTCAGAGCCACCTGTAGACACTTGCAGCTGATTGAATTTCAGGCCACTAGGTTACCGTGCCAACCAATCGCACACAAGCCATGCCTCTCTATATCGTAGCTTCCCGAAAATTGCGTATTTTCAGCAAGAATACCTACGTATAACAACATTTCTTCGTGCAGTCCCTGAACAGTTGAAAAGAGATACCAATAGTAACCAAATCCGGCTTCAAACCACGTTTTAGAATTTAAAAAATACCGCCTACATGGAAACTTATTGCATTAAGTACTGTAACTACTGTTTATTTTTGTGGTAAATGTAAAATGACTTGAAAAACTTTCTTATCTGATTTTTTCATGATCATATCGATCCTTTGTAATGTATGTAGTCCTGTTTCTAAGAGATTAGCAACAGCCGATCGATTCTGTAAAAATATCATCGTGAAACTTAGGTGAAGTGAGCGTGAAGTGAGCTGTTAATAGTGTTAATCCCTAGCATCCTGCCGGTCGATTTGTGACAGTGACAGCTCACTTCACGCTGACTTCACCCAAGTTTCACGTTGTTCTTTTTACAGAATCGACCGACTGGTATTTAACTTACAAAAACGGGTTCAAAAGTTTGTGAATATACCTGAGGTTCCCATGAAGATAGTAGATAACACCATGTCCTAGAACGTCAAATAAAGCGAGGATAGTGCGTGGCCTTTTACCACACTCCATTTCTGTTCCGGAGCTGTACACAACATATCTTTGACCATCATTGGATTCTGAGACGAAAATGAGATAATACTATAAACTGTTCCGATATTTTGACAAAATTTTATTTCAACATTCCCATGAAGTCTAAGCGATAGAATCCACCTTTGCGCGTGCCATTTGCTTCAACCAATTATAGGCAAAATTCGTGCATTGTGCGTGCAAGCAGAAATTTTAATAAGCTTTTGTGTAAACAGTATGATATAGATCCGTTTCTAACTAGTGTGTCGCCAGCCAGGAAGTGCTTAAGCCGTAACTTTTTCATGTAGTTAATTTCGTTATGATGGTTTTTATGCGAGCAACATAGTAATTACGCTGCAGTATACAGTAATTTGGTTTGAATGTCCTTTGAATTTACTTTTTTCTCTGTATTTTATAAGTGGAGACCTGTAATTGGCTATCTGACTAATGTACAGTCCTTGATCTGTTTGTTTTAGCTGTAAGTCTCCCATATTATTTAAATAAATAAATAATAATTGGGTAACATTAATTTATTATTGGCCAAACTACACTGTACTAACTTAATAATTGCAACTTTGAGAAATGACCTATTCCATAATAGTATGGTTTGCTTATAATGATGGTAATACCATAAAATACTTATCAATACTTCAGGAGAAAATCGTTTTAGAATCTTGCGAAAGGGCAATTTAATTACATAAATGATCGTGATTGTACCTACGCTCATTGTTCGGACATAGAACTCCGGATACCTAGCTGGCAACATCTGATCAAAAAACCGTCACCCCCGTGACTAAACTTAAATTCTAAGAACCCTAATAACATAATTTCGACAGGAGTCAGGCATTTCATTTAAATTACCAGCTAAAAATACTTAAAAACTGCAAAGGATAATAATTATTTTTAACACCTATGAAATTAATATTGTGCAGACCTTGAGCATTATAATAGTCTAAGGCTATAGTGCCGTTTTGGTAATACCAGTGGCCACGGCCGTTATGGTCAATGTCAGCCAACTTTTGTCCACTATCATAGAACAACTCTCCATCTTGCTGATGCCTCTTGAACCAACAGTTGTGTGAGTTAGCTGGCTCCATTCTGTATATATTCATCTGAAGAAAAGACGACAAAAATATGAATAGTTGCAAGAAGAAGTTAAAAGAGTTTTTTACTGTATTTTGTTTTAATGCATCAGATATGTCAAAGTACACACGGCTACACATCAAGCTATAATTTTCCAGTTTATGCTGATCTCGCAATGTATAGGATTTTCGTGCAATACGAGGTCAGCTTATACTGGAAATGTATAGCTTGGTGTGTAGCCGTGTGTACCTAATATACGGCTAACCACAATTTTATTGCGCAACATCACAAAATGCGCAATTTTTTTGACCGTTTAGTGTTAGTGTTGAAGATAGCACAATGATTGAACAAAAGTTTGAGCGAGTTAAATTTTTATTGCACCATATTTTAATTGCACCTTATAGGATAACTATTGCACAGATATCTAATTACGTAACATATTATCGTAAACAATTTCGACTAATCTGTTTCATTTAGACAGTTCAACAACATTCATTGCGTTATTTACGTTGTTGTCCAGATTGTTTTTCGAACTTATGAAGCAATGGATTAGCAATCTGTTTCAAAACGATTCAGATTCTGATTGATCGTGTATTACGTAATTAGGGTACAGGTCTTGCTCACACGACTTGCAACACTGAAGCTAATGGGCCGTCAATGTTATTGCTTGAAAATAATTAATCGTTTGAGTGCAAGGGCTGATTCAAACACATTGTGCAAACTTATAGTAGGTATATGCAGGGGCTGCCTTATATCCTATCCTATACTATTAAACGAACAATATTTGTCTATATATTTGTAATCACGTTCTCGAAAACGGTTCTAAGGATTTCGATGAACGTTGCAATATAGGGGGGGTCTAGCTAAGTCTCATATCTGGGCAAATTCGTTTTCTCCGTATTTTCACCCGAGCAGAGCTCGGTCGCCCAAAGTTTAGAACAAAACGGATACCTTAGAATAATTACATGGCCGCAAGGAATTAGTAAGTACCTACTATCACGGCAGCATGTAAGTAAGTAAGTAAGTAAGTAAATTTTATTTGTTTAAACATGGTGTACATGATACATTGCATGCAGGATAATACTAGGATACGAAAAGTTCTAACATGTTCAGCCGCATATCGTGGCGTACAAATTGGTAGGAAATAGTATGTACTATATATGGAATTAGTATGAACTATACGATATTATTAAATGAGCATTCTCTATTTTCATCCGAGCAGAGCTCGGTCGACCAGGTACTTGAATTGTAATCTAAATAATACAAGTTAATACATTTTAAATAAATATAAATATTGCTTTCATGTCATCATGGCCTCAGCTCGTGACGCTTTTACATAATTTTTGTGTAAAAAATATTCAGACAATTCCTTGGCATCTCTTAGTGTTGGAGTCGACAATTTCTGTCTCGATTGACTTTTCAAATACTTCTTTTTCTTTTCATATTCAGGTGAAAGATTTTCGTTTCCGTTTATTCCTTCTGTTCTTTCTAGTTACTTTCTTTTTTAAAGTAGTTACTCTGTTTTTCCTATGTTTGTTGTTTTAGTTACAGAGGGTTTTTGGTCACTCTTATTCTAGGTTTAGTTACTTTTTTAGCAATACCTGTTTCAGAATCAGACAAACTTTTATCTATAGCCTCACCATTCCTAACTACTTCAAAATTTGTTTTCCTTTTGGAATATCTTGAACGTAAGACTTTGCTTACATCTTTCGATATCGGTTTTTTGAAACCTATAGGCACTCTTTGTACTTCCACTGTAGTCGAAGTAAGCGCTTTGTTCAGGTTATAAATCGAAACATGGACCATTTTTTTATTTTGATCTTTGGAAAATCTTGAACCTAATGCTTTGCTTGCATCGTTAATCAACCCTTTTAACAATTTCAAATTTGCTGTCTTGGGTATTCCCTGTACTGCTGGTTTACATAAATTAGTAAATTCCTTTATTATTTTAATTAATTCATCTAATGGCATTCGATCTATTGCTTTATTTATGTCACTGGCCAATTCTCGTACAAGCTTTTTATCAAAAACTCCTGCTACCAGCGCTCTATTAAGGTAAGCAAATTTTTGGAGCAATGCTTTAGTTACATCAACAAATATTATTTGTGGCATTTTCTTTTTACTTTGATCTCTCAACTGCTCTTTATTCAAATATTTAGATAGTTCGTGGGTGAGTAAATCACTCAGACCAACTAATAATTTAATTAAATCATGCTTTAGATCTTTAGATGAACCCATTGTTAGTAGGTCGTTTAAATCATTAATCAGTTCTTGTATAATTTTTCTATCCAAACCCTTAGACAAATCTCGTGTTGCAGTATTGTTTAACTCTGTTAATTCGTTTATTAGTTTTAATACAATGTTTTTAGGTAGTTTTTTCTTTATAGCTGCATTTATAGTTTCAATGATCTCCTGTATTAACTCTTTATTTAGATATAATTCTTGGGATAAAGCTTTGTTTAGATCTAATAATCTTTTCATTAAACTGTCATGGCGTCCTTCACGTAGTTGTCTACTAAAATCATTCAATGGTTCCCAAGTTATTACCGAATCTGTAGATTTTCTAGAACCTAAACCAGAGATTCTTCCTCCAACTTTCTCTTTTAGGTATTTGCACAAGCACATCTCTTCAGAGGGTGATGGGTGGAGACTTTCACTTGACGAATCACGGTTCTCCCCTAAAAATTCGATTTTTGATAGTAATTCTTCAAGCGTTTCCATGTTTTCTGACATCCTTCGGAAAGACTTTAGCTTTTGTTGATCCAGATTAGGAAAGGACTCTATGTCTGGCTCTCGCATACCTAAAGGGTCTTGTAGTGCATGCAAGATTCTCTCCAATTCAGTTTCTCTATATAATCTGTGCTGACACACACTTCTCTCCATCAACTATAGCTTGTAACAAATGGTTGACTTTACAAAGCCATACCTGGAAACGTCTTTCTCGTGTTTTCTCATGCGTGGATTTAAACTCACTGACTATTAAGTCGCATCTTTTACATTTTTTGTTGAGTCTCGTTGCTCGTTTGCAATGCTCGCAAACTCCAATAACTTCATTCTCCTTTATAGTTTTTATTTCGTCTAACAGGCTACGAACTCTTTCTACTAATGATTTACATTGCGCACATTTTGTCTTAAATTCATCTGTTGAATTATTATAATTGAGTTAAATAGGTGAGAAATGGGCAGTACATTGATTTTTGATTATTTCATTAACTTAACTATAGAATCTGTACTTTTCAGTATGAACCCAATTTTCCTGAGAAAATCATACTTTAGCCATGATTTTAACTATATTTAAGAGTATTTTCTATAAGTAGGTATTTTATTACGAGAAACGGCATTTTTATATATAATACGAAGGAAAGAACAATAACGAACTCCCAAACAAAGAAAAATGGCGAGAAAATTGTTGATAAAATTATTAAGCATCTATTGAAGTCTCCGTGATAGATACCGACGAAATAATTCAAGGTTACCGGCTACGGCCTACCGAAATCTGACAAAAAAATCTTTATAATTGTAAACTTAATTGACTAGTCTATTGATGATAAAAATAATCATGGCATAGTTTTTTTTCTGGCTTGTTTTCATGACTTTTGGCTAACCTGAACTTTTAATGTTGCCATGTAAAAAAAAAACTTAGTCATGTTACATGTAATGCTTTGGTTTGTGTATTAATATACATAGGAAATACATTTCTGCATCAGAATATACATGTGAAAATAAAAATTATTGTTCGTGCTAAGAATATTAGAGATTAAACTGATAACCCTACTTTTTAGGCTTCACCACAGTTGGGTAACAATTTACGAAGCCACTGTGTGAATTAATTAAAGGAAAATAGAGGTTACTGTGAAAGATGAGTCAAGTTAATACCCACATTAATAATTAGGTACTATTTATTTTACTTACGGAGTTCACCAATGTACTCGGGCTTTTTAATCTGCTTACTACCAATGTTGTGCAGTTTAAAGTATTCTTATATTTCGAATCGCTCGCCTTTTTCTGAAGCCATTAATGATAAATTAATTATTTACGAATTATTGATTGAATTAACGCTATTATTTTTATTTTATTTTTCATTATAATTATCCACTCACTAATTATGTATGCCCTACCCTTAACTCCTCCACAATCCAGTGGTAGTAGAATTAATTTATGTTGATAGGTATTTATAATAAATTATTACCTCTTTTGAATGTAGTTTTTATTATGGTTAAGTTTTTCCATCCAACCACAACGTGCATACTACATTAATTTCACGACGATACAGCTCTCTGTATCGTCTTGAAATTATCTAATAATTTATTTATTTAATGATTATTAATACCGGCAAGAGTACCAAGAGTACACAAAATACACTATGTTATATCATTTTATCCTATCTATTTAAAATGCGAAAGTGAGTTTGTTTGTTACGCTTTCACGTTAAAACGGCTAAACGGATTCGGATGAAATTTTGCACATGGGTAGACCATAAACTGGAGAAGGACATAGGATACTTTTCATCCCGATATTCCTACGGGATCGAGCCTGATGCGTGTGAAACCGCAGGGTGCAGCCAGTATTATTATAAATCACAACATATTATTTTGTATCTATGTTCGCAATAAATTACAGCGAACCAATTAGGATGCAGATATAATGACAACCTCTACCCCCAAGGGCTTCTCTATATCAAGGTCATAAAAGAAAAAAGAAATAACGGGGAACATACATACAAAATTAAAATAAAGATTCCGACGAACTGAGAACCTCCTCCTTTTTTTGAAGTCGGTTGAAAAGAGCAAGTTGGTGGAAAATATGCGCCACATCGACGCAAAACGGCCATCGCTCAGCATAATACAGGGATAACTTAATTTCGTCTTTTTAAAAGCATATGCATATATTTTTTTAAATCTAACTTAAAACACAGACAAACAACGTACAGCCGCCTTAACCGCTGGGTCTAGAGTAGCATGAAATGCACAAGCGTTCCTTACCTATAACGAAAGTGAGCACTAAATAAATAAAAACGTTTATTTCAGAATCACTTCCATGGTTATTAGAAATAGTGTAAACTTATAAACTAGTGTTAGTCGGTACCATTTATTCTAAGCTGCGTGAGGCACGCCGATCCCGGGGAATGCCTACTTGACTGCGGGCAATCGTATCCACCGCCCCAAGATCGAGGAGTCCCACCTATCACCCAACGCTCTAAGAATGGTGTTGGGGCTGTCGCAAACACGGCGCAGCTGAGATGCACATCTCTTGCGCATGATGGCCGAAAAACTCAACGTTCGCGTCGCGAAACGCCAGCCCCATTAAGAGGGCGCCTAAAGGTCCACTAGCGCCACTCTTTAAAAAAATATTATCTCGTGACTGAGAAGGAATTATGAATAACGGCTAATAAGGACCCTCGGTAAGTGTGTCTAGAATTTTCTAATACCTTTTATAAAGCTTTATATTGAGACACGAAGCAACAAAATACGATCTAAAGAAAAGCGGCCACATTCCTCTAGATCGTATTTTGTTGCTCCGTGTCTCAATATGAAACTTTATAAAAGGTATTAGAAAATTCTAGACACACTTACCGAGGGTCCTTACTAGCCGTTATTCATAATTCCTTCTCAGTCACGAGATAATATTTTTTTTAAAGAGTGGCGCTAGTGGACCTTTAGGCGCCCTCTTAACACCCGGAACGTGTTGTTATTTGGTGTGCGCAGGCCACTCTAAGCCCTTTGCGTAAAGTCCACACACAGGCTGCACGTGTAAAAGGATTGGCAGTAAGCAGAAGAAGGTAGGGGTAAAATAAAAATCCTATTTTAAAGCTAAGAAGGGGATGAAAGTTTGTACGGAAATTTGTCAATTTTGCTGATAGGAAAACCCACCGGGCGGGCGCATAGCTTGTAGTAAATAAACTCCGTAGATGAAACCGTCGTGGAATTGTATTCTTGTATCTAAAAAAATACAACCTGTAAACTGAGTATTGCTTTCCTGGAACTTATTTTCTACTTTAATATAATATTATAAATATAAACCAACATAATTTAACCGGCTTGTTTGAGTTTTTTTTTTATACATAGTACCGGAAAGTTCGCGTAATATAACCAAGCACGGCAAAGCACAGCAAAGCACAAAGAAGCACAGCTTATTGTTGAATAAAATCGATATCGACAGCGAGCAGCATGTTCGTGAAGAATACTTACCTACTAGTTTAGATGATGATGAAACATGTTTGAAAATCTGAGTAGGTACTTTAGGTAGGGTTAGTTAAATGAATGATTCCGTATTTACAAACATTTAATAACATTCACAATAAAGAACGTCACAACATTTATAAGGAAAAGGATAAAGTAGAGTTCGCGCCACCACTGAAGTCCCTTTGACGCGGCGCTAGTGTCTATGCCACTGCATCACATTGCATTAAAAAAAATTAGTTCCACAATTTTCCGCGGGTCTTCTTTCGCGGCGCGCACTCTAGACTAGACATCAACATTAAATGTGTCAGTACAGTAACAATTTGTAGATATAATTCGATCAATTCATGGAATTGAGGTCCAATAGAGACAATAATAATTTTGCTTAGGAATAAATTCTATTACTTATTACGGTTATTAATGTAGTTAGGCACTACAGAGCCCTGACATCTCGTCAACTTAATATTATTATGCCTACCTTATTACTACAACATTATGTTTTTGTATTTTTCGGTAAATTTTTGACACCAATTTTTTTTTTCTTACAATTTTTTTTTTAATTTTTTTTAAGTGTTTGTTTTGCATTTTTGACATTATTTTTTGTTACAATACAGAGTGGCAGGGACATTGACGTAAAAGCTTTTACCATGCATTCAGTACCTACGTGATTCTGAAACCCCCTGCGTTGAAATTTTTGCCACCCTGTATATGACGTCATTGTGTGTTTTTTTATTTTTTTATTTTTCTGTTTGAGTACTGAGAATATAACAATTTAAATCTTCGGAATATAATATACTAATATTGGGAATATAAATAGTCTAAATGCCGACAGCTGATATGTGCCGATACAAGATGTAAATAGGTACTAAGCACATTAGCCATATTTTTTACGACTTAATTTTCTTTTTCAAAATATTTAGTACCAATCGTTCAGCTCCGTTTGTTATCCAAACATAGATATCTATACATACATTTATAACATATAAAAAGTTATATCTATTACATAAAACAGTTTAAATTTAACACAGCACAAGTTCTTCCCTTAACCAGTCTTTCTTTAAAGCATTCTTGTTACGTTTCATGACCCTCTACCGTTTTAAACAATTCACTTCCCATCACGCTTATGTAAATACTTACATTATTTTCACTTGTTAATTTTTAGAGTTTCTTTTACCGTCTTTTTTATACTTATAACTAGTCTATAAGCAAAAAAATCTACTAGATAAGCACCAAGTTAAAAAAAAAATTAAAGAAATATTAATACGAGAGTGGACTACGATCCAAACATTTGCAAACATTTAATAAATACTTATTATGATACAATTTGTTTTTTTAAAGGGTAGGTACAAGCTCGAATTTGTAGGTACATATACATAAGATTTTCCTAATCTTATTAGGTATACGTAAACAGGTACAACATTCATAAAAATATTATATAATATTATATTATATATTTTCATAATTGACTTTACATCGAAATATCACATCAAATTTTTTTTTCTTTATTTTGTTGAATCTTCAATTTTGAAATAAATGAGTATGGTGGTTATCATTTTCAATAGGTATTAAAGATAATTAATTATTAAAGTTATAACCACTATAGGAATGATAGGTACAGTAAGTACCTACTAGTACTTGGTACTTACTTATTATGAATCTTACACACAACTCTTTCACAATCACTGACACATTTTCTGTTTATTATTAATTGGTTCACTCTGGGCGACCCATCCGCCGGCGTCGTTTTGAGCAAGATGGCTCTAGATCCGAGGTAGGTGACTCGTCGTCAGTCAACCAGTCTGGCAGCGGACGAATGGGTTTTGGGATCAGGATCGGTTGCGAGGGTTCGGGCAAGCCTTCAAATTGAAACCGTCGAGCTGGTGGTGCTATCGGCCGTGGCACTTGTCTTCGCGCCTCAAGTAGCATCATAGTCGGCCTATTGGGACCAGGTTTCAACATAATCAGTGGTTGGTAATCCTCATCGCTGGTAACTGAGGAAGAAGTAGTAGTATCGTTAGTCAGACTGCTAAGGTCGTCTTCGACCGGGTCGATTGAGCTATCATCTTGTATTGTCGAACTGGCTCCAGGCTTCTCAGCCGGGGCATCAACTCTAGGTTGTTCAATTGAAGCCTGATCTATAGGCTGTGGAACAATGGGCATCTCTACGGCTGCAGGACCGTACATTTGCTCAGAGTCAACCCACTCAACCCTTAGAGCAGAAACACGAGCATCGTCTCGATTTTGTTGTTCGCTTGAAACCATTAGTCGAATAAGTGAGTTCACCCTGACTACCTCTTCTTGGTCCTGATTTGGCAAAGAAGCGTTCACCCTGACTTCTTCTTCCGGATCCAACATCTGTGTAGTTGAGTTTACAGACAAAGCTTGCAACCCAGCCCCTACCTGGTCTGGTTCATCATGGATGTCTTCAATCGGAAATTGGCAATTGAAACCGGGCATCTCTGCCCGATTTCTATCATTCTCCAGTACCGCTTGTTCGGCAGGTTCTTGCATATTCAACTCCTGATTGATAGGCATTTCTACGGTTTGGACTATAGGATTATCCTGGCGTTGAGCACTAGCTTCGTGATCACCTGGGTCGGCCGCGTTTGAGCATGGATCTGGCTGGAGGTTACCCGACGGCATGATTTCTTCGGGTTTTTTAAATATATTACATAAACCGCTGACTATTTGGCTCATGCCATCCAGTCGCGCAACAAGCGCTCTTTTTTCTATATGTTCGGTGTACTGCCGCTCTTGTCCTACCGCACAAGGAAAAAGTTTTAAATAATGAAAAATCCGAAGCAAGTCCCCGCGGATGTTGGTTGTATGTGTTGTACGTGGTTGAGTGTAATCGATATTTTCTCCAAAAGCGTCAATTACGATATTTCTTGTATTTACTATATCCGCCGTCGAATAAGCAGTTAGACAGATATCAACAAGCACGTCGGTAGGCAACGTCTCGTATTTAAGCTGTTTAGCAATAAACGATATAATATTAGATTGAGGTCTTTCCATTTCCTTGTAAAAGAAACAGTATTAGAACTTCACGACAGGGTTTAATTTAAATTTGATGATACACAGGTTAACACGTTCTACTGTTATTGTAGCCGTTAAAGCGCAACGCGCGCTCGGGCCGGCGGTGCTCTCACGACTGCATTACCGGCTTGGGATGCGCCGGGAAACAAATAAGCATCCCGACCGTCCACGCAACGATCTCATTGTTTGGGAATAAAATCACTACAATTAATACATTACCTACCGAATTATTGCGGTGCCGGTAGGCCCATACCTACTACTATTTAAATGAGGAATAGATTTCATAAAGCATTATTTTAATCAAAAGTGATTAACTGTAAATAACAATGGGTGTGTTTTACTTGTTTCTCTTTTCTGCTGTGAACATAAATGACAAGTCCAGAATATTCAAGATCGACTACTTTCCTGAAGTCTCCCGTCCACGGAGCCTTACAGTTTTGGCAATATCTAAATAAACAATTTCGTATAAGCTTGATGAAAATATTAGCCCAATATCTGCACTGTTGCTGCATTTAAAAAAAAAAATATGCAATGGATTATAATATTATTTGCAAAGTAATTCATACCGAGCTTTATGTTCCATAATTTTCTTATTGCACCATCGATACCTACATTGACAGATATGAGCAGCATCTTTGCACCTCAGTCATAACATATTAACATTTCAGAATATAGGAAAACAGAAATTCACAAAAAACATAACAATTTGAAATGTGTCAACGAAGATTATGTAGTATTCTTATTCTAAGGTTAACTAGTTGGTCGTAATCGTAATATTTTGTAATGTTATCGTAGCTAAGTAATGACTTTATAATTTACTTTAAAATACCAAACTAAGCTTTCAAAGCGATAGCACACTTTTATTTTGTCTGTCATTTAAATAATCCCGCCATTCAACAACACTGAACATTGTACGGTACGTAAAAGACAGTGAACGATTTAGTGATTGTATGAGAACTGGAATAAGCCAAAGATAAGATGTTGCTACATACAAATTTTATTATTAGAGAGGGTATTTTATTTTGTCTTTATACGTCCGTGGCTATATGTAGTGGCTTGAACTGTACCTACTTTCTGAAAATATAATGATTGGATAACTATCTATAATAACATAACATCACCCTTTGTTTTCCCGAAAGGTTAGGCAGATGCAGAGGTGAACCTATGGCCCCAGATGAATACAGAAGGGACAGTCCGCAGTTTAGGTATGAAGCTACAAGTACGCGGCGTGCCCGTCTTGCTGGGCCAATTCAGTGAGTGTAACCTAATCAGAAGATCTAAGAGAATATACCTGTAGGTAATTAGCGTTGTGTGACTTGAATTGTACTTTATTGTGTCGTAGCAAGAGTGCCTTTTTATTTAAATGATTTTGCGGAGTATCCCATCTGTATTAATCTGTGTTATGGTACACCAATATTTCACCAGTTGTTAAAAATAAAACAATTATGTTTCACTATTTTCAATAACACTTAAGAATACTAAAATGTTATGTAGGCTGCGAAACATAGGTACGCATCATAGGTATCAAATTCCATATTTTGCTACCTATTCTCAATGATTCCTTTTTCCTAACTGCTTTCCTAATTGAGATAAAAAAATTAAACCCTAAACCCGACGATTTTGACAACGACGATGACGACAATTTTGTCGTAATTGGGTTTTAGATTTAAACTTTATTTTTCTGTCAATACAATTTCTGTGACACAATTTCAAAAAATGTTTACCAGCAACGTGCCCCTATCAATTTAATTCAGGCGCAAACTTAGTAGCCTTGCACTCTAGCAAAGACAGTTTAGATCTACCTTTTGGCAGGGGCGACTAGAATCCATTATTTTTTTTTGTCAAAAGTGCCTTTTATTAAATTATTAGAGTTTGACTATGAGCTGGCAACCCCTTTTAAGAGTGATTGAATGAATGACTATGTACTGAAAATACATTATTTTTAAATGTCAAATCATACCTAAAGCACATTTGGAAAAACGAGGATTTGTTTTTTATTATTGAGTAGAAAATATCAAAATTAATTATTTTCACAATGCCTTTGCAGCGAGTTATAGCTTTGTCGAACATACTACTTCAGACAAACCGCTCAAGTTTTATATTAAATACGAAATATCAACAGATATTCACGTACAAGTGAGTGTTTCCTTTTATTTAATAAATACGCAATTCGTCGTAAACAACTTGCTATGAAGCCAAAACTGCTTTATTTTTAACTTTTCGTCTATTAGAAGAGAATCTATAAGTGGATTGTTGTAGCGTGTATCGTGTTTTCAAGGCCGTATGAGTATGTCGGCAATTTACAATTTCACTTTCTGGTAGGCATGATTGTTTCATGACAAGCTGTAAAAATAATGGCATGTTCATTGTGCTAAGTAGATATATCTATCTACTGTTTGATGCTATGAATGAGTTGTCCCTGGGAACACTGCAACTGTATTCATGTTACCACATCATATCCTAAGTATTTTTTGCATCATTGCAATAAGATTACCAACATCTTGTTTCATGATATTTCGTCATATTTTTTATAATAATTTAAAAATCAAAACATAAATCGTAATTATAAGTCTTGTCAGTTTAATTATTATTCCGCATTTTACGTGTTTGCCAAGCCTATATTAATAAGATTGACTTGTATTGATAAGTCAAAATGTTTTTTAAATGATTATTTGTATGTATATTTTTTGTATTAAGTACTTACTATTTTATTACAGATGTTTGACAATAAACAGGCTAAAACACACAAAAGTACTAAGAAGTGAAAAAGAAAAGATGCGAACATACGTCATACAGCGGTATATTGACTATGTGAAGAACTACACAAAAGTTTTAGAAAACAGATTCCCTACTGCAGTTAAAATGTACAGAGTTTTCAGTGTAGGAATTAAAGATTTTCTAAGAGATCTAAAGACATATATATCTTTACGAATAAAAGTCACCGGAGATAAAGGATTCAGCAAAATGACCAGACAAGAAATTGAACTGTTTCAAAAGATGCCATCAGATATGTTGAGGATAGCACCAGTTTTAATATTGTCTGCCATACCTTTTGGCAACTATGTCATTTTTCCATTAGCGTAAGTATTTTCTATTATATAATATGTATTACATGTACACAAGTCTACATATCAAGCTGTAAATTCCAGTATAAGCTGACCTCTCATGTATGGAAATCCTATACAATGCAAGATCATCTTATACTGGAAATTTATACCTTGATATGTGGCCGTGTGCACCTACAATTTAGCCTATGTTCATCAGCAAAAATATTTAGTCATCTCTTGCGTTATGTTCTAATTAGCTATAAACACTGATTGAACCTTATTAGCTTATTTGAACACAAATCATTGCTATGAAATCAACCAAGCAAATTTCAAGTTCAATAAACATGGCAATATCTACTACTGTACTTGTGAAGAAATAAACAATTACTATATTTTGTCTTTCAGATTCTTAAAACCCAGGAAACTCCTCTGTTCCCATTTCTGGTCTATACAACAAAAACTAGAATTTTCAACACAAGATTTAATGGAACGCTTGAGAAATAATAAGCCTGTGTTCCGAGCTCTGCAAGCAAAACTAGACTCTATACCCGACAGTGATCTTAAGGATAAATGGAAAACAATTTTAGGATTATTAGGGTCTGGGGTGCATCCTAGGACAGAAGATGTTATAGCGTGCAAAGAACTCTTTGTAAAAGAACCATACCAGCTCAGCAGCTTGACCTATGCACATGCGGTAAGTGTTAATGGTCTTTTATTCTTATTACTCCCAGTCTACCACTTAATCTAATATTAGAACAGTCTGTTTGACATTTGCACCGATTCTCTTGTCAGTGTAATAAATAAAAAAAAGATACAGTACTGTTTTTGCACCTGAAGTCAGGTGTTGGTGTGAAATTTAGTTGATGGCAACTAATTGTAAGCCACACCATTTTTAATCGCGATTTAAAATAGTCAGACTTAGTTAGACAATGAAAATGTTAGGTGAAACACATCAAATTCAGAATAGTAAATTTACCATTTTCACTAAATTAATAACTCAGTGCCATTTTAGTGCTGTCAAACTTAAATATAGTTATGTTGTGGCATTTTAGTCTATTTCAGAATGGGAAATCGTCGTTTGACAGGAATTAACTAAATTTTGGTGATTTTTAGTCTAGTTTTGAGGCATTTGTGATAAGAGATCGGCACCATTACCTAGCATGGACTACTTACAAGAAAAATATTTGTCTCTGAAATTAATTAATTAATATTATGATGCTATTCTTTTATATGGCATACAATAAACAGTATAAAATATATTCTATCTATCTATGCTCAATATTTTTTATTTATGGTGTATCAAATATTTATTTTAAATTGCATTGTTATTGACATTGCAATCTATTAAAAATATGTTGCTAAAAATTATCCTTTAAGTACTGTTAAAACTTGGTCTAATACTATGCGACATTTAGCGACTTAAGTACAAGTTTTTTTTTATTTTGTACCAGCTCTGCAACTGACTGCTAGCGAGGATATATATATACTAAAACCTGGCCAGCTAAC
The DNA here is from genome assembly GCA_914767755.1 of Agrochola circellaris. NCBI lineage: Eukaryota > Metazoa > Arthropoda > Insecta > Lepidoptera > Noctuidae > Agrochola > Agrochola circellaris. Next base: position 6,270,048 of record OU611840.1, read on the forward strand.
ATATCTATGAATTAAAAGTATTAGAATCAAAACGACTGATATTTGCATAAATGCGGTTCATGAGTTATAAGCACACTAGCTTTTTCCCAGGGCTTTGCTCGCATGGAAGTATGAAATCATTCCATGGAAACATACTACCGGGATAAAAAGTATCCTATGAGTTAATCCAGGTTATAAACTATCTGTAGGTCTGCTCTTCCAAATCCTATTAGTAGCATAACATAATGATTGAATACTATCGTGAATTCATGCACGCCTAGTACTTTTTGTTAGGTTACTGCTCAGAAATTGTGCACAACGTCTAATGATTGAAATACTTTTAGAATTTTAACTCCAAGAATAAGATTTTTCATGTAAGTCAGTTTCTCCTTTTATATATATATATAGATTAAAAGACGAAGAGGCATTAAATTGAGACCCTTTTTTTTTTTTTTTTGGGTGGGAAATTATTAAATAACTTCTCCCGCTCTGGGTGGAGCGGGAGGGCGTGTCAGACTTTTACTGACTAAAACCCACCCGTGTTCCTTCCGTTGCCTGTGTGCCGAGGTCGCGATATCCCTTTCAGACAAACCCGCAACCCCGGCAGGCATTGGCCCTTCCGGACCCCGTCAGTTGGTGCTGACATCTCTTTGAGACGCGCGTGGAACACAACGCGCCGTCGACCCGGGCCTGGTCCCTATCGGACGGCGAGCTACCCATTGCTCACCGTCCTCAAGCCCGCGCCTACGGTGGCCGGAAGTCGGCTCGCGACTCCCGACGCCCGGGGCGTCTCCTGCGGCGACTAGGGGCGCGAGGGGGCGCATTTTGCCTCTTCCTCGCGCGCTCCGCCTCCTCCTTCGCGAGCATTACTGCTTCGCAGAAGGAGGTGACGGCCTCCCACCGTCAAATTGAGACCCTAATATTATAAGTGCGGAAGTGAGTTTTTGTTTATTTAATGGATTTGGATGAAATTTGGCGCATGGGTAGACCATGACCTGGGTTAGGACATAGGATACTTTTTATCCCGATATTCCCTCGGGATCGAGACTTATGCGGGTGAAACCGCGGGCCGCAGTTAGCTTGTAATTATAATAATTAAACGCTTGCGCTTTTTTTCACCTCAAACTTTATATTAATTGCCATTGCTGTGATGTTTTTTATTAATGTATGCTGCATTTGCAATCCAATTTTATGGAACCATTTCTTGCCGATCGCACTGTTTCATATTCATATTCATTTATTTGCGTTCCACAAGGTAAAACAAGATGTTAACAAAAGGCTTAGAGCTAAGAGCCGTTGTAGACCCTGTCAGGGCACAGCAAAAATTGGGTAGAAAGGCAAAAAAAAAAAAAAAAAATATACATGAAAAATAAGTAATCACATTCACATAAAAAGTCAATAACAATAATATAAATAATTCTATTATTGGTAAGTAAGTAGCTATTTTCTTAAAATACTATTATTACATTAGATTAAGTTATTCATAATTAGGTAATATTATTACAGACACTTATTTATTATGAGATCATAATTTTAACGTTAAAAATTATTAATAAAGATTAAGTTATAATTACGTCGGTAATATTATCACAAACACTTATTTATTGTGAGATCATATTTTAATGTTACAAATTATTAATAAAGAGATAAGTTTTATAATTAATAAATTTAATATAGCATTTTATAATTTAATCATTGTGGATTTAGAAGTCATGTTATGTTTAGTTAATTAATTTTCTGGATAAATATAGGTGGTTTTAGAGTGTTACAAGGATCTTTTGGCGCCAGAATTACATTGATAGGGGGGCGTTGTTGGTTAACATTTCTGAAATTGTAACAGTAATTATATTGACAAAACAAGATGGCGGCGTTAATTCAGATTTTGGCCTCGCGCCAATAGACCCTTGTAGATGACATAATCCATAACATGAAAATTGCAGAACTTTATGTTTGCCTCGTATGAATAATGTGAAAAATAACGACTAGCCATTGCCATTGACTAACAGTTGTTTAGTTTCCGTGGAGGAGGACTTAGTTCTAATTAAAAATGCTAATTGAGAAAATGTGTGCATGCTGTAATATTCTCTACCTAACTTCTTTAGCATGACAAACATAATATTGTATTAATAAATTTTACTTTAACAAGCCCTAGCGAAAAGCAACAGTTCAAACTTACCACTGCCACTTAAAAAACATTACTTAGGTGAAACACGCGATGTTAACATTATGATAAAAAACTTCATTGACAAACTTTCTATGCTGTGCCACTATCGTTTGCCCTGGATACTTCATAGGATATTTATCTGGGATAGACTAGTTCATCTAAATTACGAGTAAAACCACGGGCAACAACAAATCTTTTGTAAACCACGATTTGGTTCCAGTCTTAAAATGCATATACAGGTTGGCGGGCAACACCATTATTTGTCGGTTATTAAAAAAAAAAAAACTGCTGTTCCATAGAAAAGTGAAATACCTACGTGGTCAAAATGTATGGAACAGCTGATTATTTTTTAAATAACCGACGAAAAGTTTCAACGCAGGGGGATTCAGAATCATGTATCTGAATCCATGGTATCAGTTTTCGCGTCGATGTTCCTGACACCCTGTATAGTTTTAGACGTAGTTAATATAAGTACCTACACCAATGGATATAAAAGAATGACTTACACAAAATATTTACCAAAATTAATAATTTTACAAATCACATTTCAGGGTCACCTTCTAAAAATGCATGGTCTAAGAAGAACAGTGTTTAGGAAGAACAAGTTAAAGTATCGAGCATTCTTACTTAAGGAGATGGATAAGGCAATCATCAGAGAAGGCGGAGTAGATGCTCTACCCATGGACACGCTAAGAAACGCATGTCTTTTAAGAGGCTTAAATGGCAGCCATCTAACAAACCAAGAAATGAAGAATTGGCTTACAAAGTGGCTATTAATATCTGAAAATGTGGATAAAACTTCATACACCCTATTGTTACACACTCCAATATTTTTAGCATACAACCATCCGCAGAACTGGGTATTGATATATTAGATATTCAATACCAATCATGATTCCCAGTGTTTCGCGCTGATCTGTAAGTGACGAGCGTTTGTTAGTGCTCATATACACAAGCGGCACGCGTCAACGGCAGAGGTAACTTCAGCCGCCGACACACATCGACGGCAGCCGTAGACGAATCGGTGGCGGCCGTCGACGGGTATTGACGACTGCCGTCGACGCGTGCCACCCATGTGTATGAGCACTAACGGTTAAATTATATCACGTTCAATAAGCATTATGAGGGGTGTTAGTACTCCATTGAAATATGGAATACCTTCCCGATCAAAATCGTATGAACAGCGTGAGAACAGCTGTTTTTCTCTGCATGAGATGGTCCCATGGCAAAAGTGGTTCAGTCTTGATTACTAACACCCCTTAATGTTTACATTATTATTGTTATACCAAAAGTATCATTGCAGTTGTGATATAAGTATAGGTATCAGTAAACCACAAACTGAGTGTAGCTTGAATCTAGGGCTCTAAACTATTCTAAAGCATTACAATGTATAGTATAGTCAGTAATAAATAGTGATGAGTTGTTAGCTTACGAACAAACCAAAAACGAATGAATGTAGGGAAAAACAATTTAAACTCTAAGACGGTATACAAGTTTAGTTTTTGTTTACCATGAACAAATTTCAGTATGGAACCAACGTCGAAATCGCGAAAAAAAGGCAGTTGTTCCCTACATTTATGTTCGTATATCTCGTCGAAATGTAGGGAACAGGTGATTTTTTTGTTGTAGTTGTGTGTTTGTAAGTTGTTCAAAATGATGAGTCCAATGACCCCTTAACGAAGTTTAGGGTAAACAAAAACTAAGCTTGTATTCACCCTTTGAATGTTGGAGCGGGGTCGCTGTCTGTATGGGGTATAGCTTGTAAATTCGCGCATACTCGTATACTCTCGGATTGAGCTCGAACTCGGAGGAGATCAAACTTTGCCAGAGACCAATTTTAACAGACCATATACCGTGTCACAAATCCGTCCATTCCGGCGTTCTAATATTTTAACGTTCTTAATAATTGATTCATGCAATTGATAATATTTCTACTGTTTCATAAATGTTTTGTCCCGCCTTTGCGCTTTTAATTAAGAGCGTTTATCCTAAAAGTTGGCAACGTCGCAAGAAAAGACGTAAAAACGTAGAATAAAATAGTTTGGAAGAATCTAAGAATGAATTTAAGAGCGTGGATTCTGAAAGTGGGCAATGTCGCAAAGAGATGTCAAATATTTACCTGTTTTTATTAATTTGGCAATAATGAATTGCAATTATAATATTGAATTTGATGTTGTACCCAAGGAGTAAAAAAGGCATTTGGAAAGTTTCCAAATACTTTTTTTACATCTAAAACTAAATATTCGGTGTTACGATACTAATTATTGCATTTCATAATAAATATTCTAGTTCGCTAGTTTGCCACATTTCTTATTTCCATATAGTAATATTATCAAATTAATCAAAACAGACATCTATTTGCGACGTTGCCCACTTTCAGAATGCACGCTCTTAAATTCATTTTTAGACGCTGCCAAACTATTTTCTTATAAATATTATATATTTTATCTAAATGGACTGTCTCTAACGCAGACAATAATAATGTCATGACTGACTGATTGCCTCGTTGGTCCAGTGGTCGCAAGCCCTACTGTGCTGGGCATGAGGTCCGTTATCGATTCCCAGTCGGGCAAAGTGTTATTGAGTTTTGCTGTCTGGAAATTCTTTGTAGCAGCCCGGGGTCCGGATTTGTGTCCGGTTGATGGCAATAGGCTCGCCCCCCATTACTTGGGACTTAAACATAACTGGTGAAAAGTGGGTGTACTATAGGTACACCTCTGCCCAACCTTCTAGGAAACAAAGCGTGATATTATGTTATACAGGGTTTCAGGAACATCGACGCGAAAACTGTTTCCATGGATTCCGTACATGCTTCTGAACGCCTCTCGTCGGCTATTAGAAAATAAACAGCTGTTTCATGGAACAGTGCAATATCTACGCGGTCAAAATGTATGGAACAACGGTTTTTTTTTTTATAACCTACAAAAAATTTCAACGCAGGGGTGCAGATTCTGCTTTGCGTAGATGTCCCTGCCACCCTGTATAGACACTGAGTATTGTGCCTCTAGGTTACATAATAATTGTATAGGCAAAAATCGTGGGCCCTGGTGCTTGTAAGTGTACCTATAAAACATAATAATTATACTTATTGCTTTTCACTTTTTTATGTAAACAACTGGCAGAATTAAACTTTTACGAAATGTGTTTTCTACGTCTTTGGCGTTAGTTTTGTTTATTTATTTATTTATACACACCAACGACATATTTACAAGAATAAACAATAGGCAATCACAAATCTTCAATACTGTGTAAATACATCACATAATATAGGCATGCACAACATTCTTATTAAAGGATGACCAAAAATATTTTTCTATCAATTTCAGTCGAATTAATATCAATGTGTAGTAATTCGAAACAAAAATTCCTTTCCATAAAGTCTCCTTTGCTAAACCTAGGACCGTTCTAACCGATAGCTGTTGGTATAGAAATAATCATTTGGAAATAGGTTTATTTATGCATTGTCATTTTAGCATTAATTCAGAATTCGCTATCTTAATATTTAGGTGTAAAACAATGGGAGAGAATTGTGAATTCTGATGTCATGCGAGATTATAATTGTGCTTAACAGTGTAAAAACTTGCTTGATTATCACCGGTACTGTTCGGCTTAACTTATTACTAATTAAGCACAACATTATTTTTAAACAACACGTTAAAGCTTACTTTCCACCAAAGCTGAGGTAAAAACGAAACAATAAAATTGTTCTTATTTGAATATGAAGCACTCACCGCTCTCTGCCTAGTACAGCTCTCGTGGAAAGCCAGCCTTAAGGGACCCCGCGAAATTCAAATTTCCCACGTTTTTTTTGCATTTTGCAGGTCAGTGTCAGGTTGTATGTTGATTAAAATATGATTCGCGGCGGTAACAAATATAGCATTACAGAATTATAATCATTAGAGTCAGCAATACAACTCCATAAGTTAGAGTAATCCTCAAATGTTATGCTTTCATGAAAAAGTCATTCAATAGGATTATAGAGAGAGTTGTATTGATGATTTTTATGAATATAATTCTATAAATAAATATTTGATACGGCCGCGAATCATATTTAGATCAACATACTACCTGATACCGAGCTGCAAATTGCAAAAAAAACGTAACAAAATTTGAATTTCGCGGGCCACTCCGACGCTATCGCCTTAAACTGAGTGAAAAGCACCTAGTGCCGCCCACTCATAGGACCAGTTTCCGAAACCAATACTTTTCGTTCAAGAAACTGGCTGATAGTAATTTTATCCAATTAAATCAAGAGTTTGAAACTCTGAAGATGTAGAATTTAAGGCAATAATTTAATGTATTTGCGATTTTTAGTTCCTAAATTAAGTACACAGTACATTTTTTTGGTTTAATATTACTTGTAATTTGAAGGTTTTTTCACTAACAGTATTATCTAACTCTTTAAGAATAAAAATATTGAAAATTTAAATAATTTCAGGATTTCTAAAATACCTTGGCTGTTTTCATATCTTAAGATACAATTTAATTGGAACTTTCCATACATTTTAATAAATATTTTAATATTATTATATTGTTTTAGTTCTGTTACAGTGGGTTTATTTAATGTTAAGTGTACTTTGTGTTGTCAGCTGAAAAAAAAAAAATTGTCAACGTTAAGTAGTTTTACGACAGTTTCACTCCACTATTATTATTTATCATTGTTCTTGTTTTATCGAGGTTTTATGTAAAATATTTAGTATCAAAAGTAGGGTATATACTTCGAACAATTTGTGTCGCGTTCGATCTTCTTTTTTCACGAGCGTTTTTTGCGATGATTCCTTTGTTTACAAAAGACGTAGCCATGATTCCGTGATATGTGTAAATTGCTATGAAAACGTTATATAGCTTTAGCCATTGTACATTTTATTTAGCATTAACCGCTTTCCTTAGCACGAACTATGGTAAACTATGTACATAACAGTATATACACCGTAAGAGTCAGTTCCCACTGAGCTTTGACACAACGACCTCATTATGAAGTGTGAGGGGGTGCGTCCAGATTATGTTATACAACACACTAGCTTTTGCCTGCGGCTTCGCCCACGTGGATGTCGGAAAATGTCCGGGAACGTATTACTTAAAACGAAGCGAAACGATGATACCTAATAGCCGAGGAAAAGGTCATTGACTCCTATGCTAGCGTTGCACCGCCGTCAACTATAATTATTGCGCGTTTGTTACGCGTCATTTTGAATCTGTGATATCTTTTAAAGTATTAATTTAAATGATATGATGTCAAGGCATATTTTAATTTAGATTAAACATATTTTATTGAATAAGTATTAATATAATACCGGTCAAAACAGCTTCAGAAATAACAATAAATTTTTTATTTGTGGGTCATCCTTAGAAGATAGATACATGCTATCGCGGACTTTTTTTAACTTTTTAAGATGTATAAACCTGTAAAACATAAATTTTATATATCTCTTACGGTTTACGCGGCGCATGAAGCGCGTAAAGCTCCCCGTCGGCATGATTATTTCTTACATTTTCAAAAATAATCCACATATTTCAATACAATTTACACAAAATCTTAATGAATTATACACCTAAACCTTCCCCATGAATCACTCGGTTCATTGGTGAAAACAGTTTTAAAATCTGTTCGATAGTTTTGAGTTAATTGCGTTCAGACAGACAGACGTGCGGGCGACTTTGTTTTATAATATGTATGTTTATGGATAAACTTTTGTTATAAAACACGTCCACGTTATTTAACATTGCTAATATAGAAACATGTTATATGACTATGATTTATTTCATGTCATGTTATTTAGTGTGAACACACCTTTAATTGTTATATTTCTTATGTTGCGAAAAAGTTATAAAATAAAATATAGAATACTTTTTATTATGTACACTATACAAAATACAGATATGAATGTAGAAATTTTACATAAGGTGACACAATCGGCGGTCTATGACGGGGATAGAGCCAAACCTGATCGTGAATATTCGCTTCTGTATAGCTCTTTCTCTCTCTTGCATTGGACCCATGATGGCTATAACAAGCATACCAAGACACAATAATCGCGGTCCCAAGAATAAAAAAAAGTCTTCCAATAATAAAAATCGTGTCGGCACAGTGGGAACAGCACCTTATTTGAGATTCACTCACAAAATCATCGCAAGTCCGTCTTGCTGTGAAAGTTTTCGCCAAGTAATAGCTAGCATTGAAAATTGTGCATAGATATATAAGACCACAAGGGCGATATCATTATTGTATTGTGCATTTTTCGCCCTTGCGATGTTATAACAGCCACTGCGCATGCTATTGCGATTATGTACCTGTAGTTAATTAATGTGAATTTTATAGACATGTTTTAATAAACACTTGTGATGCTATTATATTGTTATTTATTTAATTCCCTGCTATGCTACCTCCTTTCTTGAACACGGGGAATCTTTATTTGGAAAATGACATAAGTTGTCATAACATGTCAGTATTTGAGAAATCGCTGCACGCTGGTTTGTGGTTTGGGATTAAACATTCTACAAGTTATATCCTTCAATTATTGTTATGTAGCTCTAAAATGCCTATTAACATACACAAGTATTTAACTGTCTGGGTGGTGTGCCTGCTCATGATCCAAACAAAGAAACCGGTCGGCAAGCGGCAGCAAGTTGTCTGGCGTCTCGAATGTGAACTGGGCACGATCACTGACCCTGACTGCCCTATAGACGGAGGGTGGTCACCTTGGAACCCCTGGTCCTCTTGTCAGGGCACCTGCGACGACGTAGGACACCGCCATAGGATAAGGGAATGCCTCAACCCGCCACCTTCACAAGACGGCGCGCCTTGTACTGGCTCTGACGAACAGACAGAAGTCTGCTACCTCACTAACTGTACGGTCACTGATTTCCGCGAACTTGTCAAAGGGGACACCGCTAGAATGGAAGCCCTAAATCAACTAGAAGCCGTTCCCGCTCTAATGGAACGCTGTCTAAAAATGGAATGTCCTTTTGAAGCAATCGAGGCCGCCCTAGCCTTCGATAATACGTGGCAACTTAATTCTGAATCGCTGTGGAATTCATTACAGTGCGTCAAGCAGAATCTGGGTTGTCCTGTGGCCGGTGAGTGGGGGGCGTGGGGTGCGTGGTCGTCTTGTGGCGCGCGCTGTGGACAAGGCTTGAAGTGGAGACTACGACGATGCGATACGCCAGCACCTTCTGACATGCGTCTTGCTTGCGTCGGCGCCCCCCTTTTAGTAGACTTTTGTATAGGCGAACAATGCGCTATCACGAGCAAGGACTCCGGAGGAAGTTGGGGAGAGTGGAGCTCGTGGTCACAATGCTCAGAGAAATGTGGAGCAGGAGTCAGACGGCGAAGAAGGGTCTGTCACGAAACCGACACACCTCCCGCTTCGGTAACATGGGGAACACACTGTCGAGGACAACACGATCAATTAGAAGTTTGTCAAAATAATCTGTGTTCGTTAGATGGTGGATGGACTGGGTGGGGGAGTTGGGGTCCATGCTCTCAAACGTGTGGAGCCGGGAGACGGTCTAGAACGAGGACTTGCACCAGACCACAGCCTCAAGGATTGGGTACGGATTGCGTTGGCCCAAAAACTGAAGTCGGAGCTTGCCATTTGTATCCTTGTGAAACATTTTCTCACGTGGTTGCCATTTTCCATGGTGAGTCGTCTCTTAGCTACAATTTCGAAAATAAGCGTGCATCGCTTTATCATTTTTACATAAGGTTTATGCCTTTGTCGCCTCATGGAACACTGGTCCGAAGAGAAGCCGGGCAAAATTCGTTCGTTCGTATCAGCTTACAGAAATGGCATGTTTGCCTGGACGCGTGTGGCTCTAGTCAGTCATGTTGTCTGCCCAGATCTTGTGCACATGGGGAAATAGAACCGAGTGCATGGCACACTGTACTCATCACTGTGACAGGCGAAGCAGCTGTTTTAAGATTAAACGACGCTGTTTCAGGTTTAAAGATTGTATGGCCATGCGATCCAGATTTACCTGATGATAAACTAAAAATTACTGTCGGCGAAAAGTATCAGGGACAAGTTCAAGAGTTAATTTTAAATTTCATTCCCTTAAATATGGTTATAAGCAGAAATCTAAGGTCTAGAAAGACGGAGTTCCATCCAACCGCCGCTTCAAACATTGAGTACGAAAAAGCTGGCACGGAAGAAGCATACCTGCATGTTAGTAACGATCAGTATTTACGTTTACCGTGCTTTCAGGACCAACAAACCTGGCAATTGGAATTAACTTTGAAAACCAAGGAAGGGGCCGGAACTGTTCTATTTCTAAAGAACGACAGAAGCACCAATTGGATACACTTATATTTGCAAAACAGGAGATTAAAGCTGAAGTTAGCACTTGAGGAGTTCCGGTCAGAGAGGAGCAGCACAACTGATTGTTCGCCGGATCAGTGGCTTGACGTGACGCTTTCAAAAACGCAAGACACCAATGTGATTGAAGCGTCTATCAATGCTGGAGAACGTTTGGATGTACTGTTTGAAGAAAAAGGTACTCGAAGAAGACGCTTTTCGTTTAACGTATCTTCAAGCACCAGAAAGTCCTATACAAAATCATCGAATAAATCTTCTACCAAATCTATAACAGAGTTGTCTGCTAAACTTCACAATATTGTCGGGGACAAACCAACGAAAATCGCATTGTGCACTGATGAGTTCTACATTGGTGGAGTACCTAACAACATAAAGAAACATTTTAACAATGAATTTGCTCCGTTTTCTGGAGTAATAGCATCCCTTAGACAGAATGGAGTGCTTTTAGATTTACATGACTTCAGTAGGGAAAGATATAAGGAAGACAAAGTTCAAGTATCTTCAAGGACTGCGAGTGTCTCTGGATCTTACCATGAGACTGCTTGGGGCAAATCTAATCGGCTTAACTTAACTTGCCTTCATGCAAGAACGGCTAGGTCTCCACATGAAGCTAGCTGGCTTTTCTTAGACACTGGTATTACTGCTATGTTAAAGGATAAACCAGTGAGAACGATCGACGACGGCCGCGTCCTGAGACTTGTAGCAACAGCTGACCATGATTTGAGAGGATTTTATACGTGTCGTGCGCATTGCAATAGGCACACTCAAAACATCGTGACGTATGGTGTTGTTGGCAAGATTCAATATAAACTGACCGGTCCTGACACAACTACTGCCATTGCTGTTGTGACAACGTTATTACTTGTATTAAGTACTCTAGCTTGGCTAGTCATAGAATGTTTTCATGACATTCGAAACGGTTATGGCTTCTTTAGAGATGCACATTTATCTCCCAAGGAAGAAGCTGAAGCCGTTTGCAGCTATATCGACCAAAACATGCACTTGATTGCTTCAAAGAGCGCTGCAAAATTAGCTAAGGCTCGTGCAAGGAAAAGAGGTAGGATGTTAGCGAGTCGATCAAATTTCGCTGCTCAGGAGCCACAAGGACTGATTCAGGAAAGCCTACAGCCGGAACAAAGTGAGAACTCTATAAGCGAACCTGAGGGATTGCCAGCGTTGCCTGAAGCGATAAGTTCTATTGCTGAGCCTTCCCACGACGTGTACAGAATGGAACCATGTTACGTTAGCTCACTTCGTCATGAGACCGTATCGTCACCGAAGGCGAAATGCACGTCATCGTCATCTTTCGATCTGGTGTCACCAAGAGTACTTTGCTCCCGGCTGCTAATGTCTAAACGGAGCAGCTCGAAAGATAGTTTCGTTTCTAAAAAGAAAACGGCTCGAAGCACTGTGTCACTTCGAAGAACTCGGGCTAGTTTAATGACTATAAAGTCTTCATCTTGCATATCTCAAACTCCCGCCCAAAAGATCCTGAATAAGTTCCAGCAACTGAAAACGGGCGATAATTAATCGTTTTCTATATGTATGTATACAGGGTGGATTTTATTAACCTCGCCTAGAGGGAAAGTACTCTAAATACTGGAGATATCAAATTTTACTCAAAGCAAGCGAATTTTCGAACATCATTGAATGCAGTTTTGTTTCTTTAAAAAAATAAAGTGCCATCATGGCACTACTTTACCGACAAGTGCTAGTAGGTTTTGAGTCACCCACAAGCAGCGTTTTTAACAATTTGTTTAAACTCTTTTACTCATATCCCATTCGAAGTCACCGATAGTGGCGCCCTCATTTTTTTCGGACTCTTTTTTGCCAATCTGTTTGAATTTTATTGTAGGTAACGAATAAGAACCTATGTGACTAAAATAATCTAAGCTTGTAAGACGAAGTTGCAATAATTGTTTAGAAAGACAATGTAAAGATATTAATAAAAAGTGAAATAAATAAAAAATTAGTTGTTCTATAATTATTATTTATTAACATCAGTGACATAATTCAAATATAAATTAAATAGGCTAGGACCATTATTTGGCACTTACACTATTTTACAATGATAAAATTCGTTTTATAAAAATAAATGGCACCAAATACTTTGTAAAAAATAAATACATTTTATGTAGCAAAATTATGCTAGATACCATTTGAGTTGACATAACGACTTGATATAAATCATTACCAAGAATAAATAAATAGGTACTTAAGCACGAAAAATATAAAAAAATACCATTAAAATTAAAGATAATAGTTTGTCTTTTAATGCTAATTTCACGCAAAATATTGAAAAACAATGACACCTTTTAATGTAAGTTTCTTTAAATTTGTGTAGTCAATATTGAAACAACATTTAGTTGCCGATTCGTAAATTGCTTTAAACATTTTAATTTGAAACACGTGTTAAGCGTCACACGACATAATGATTATAATTTCAAAACAGTGATATCCTACCGCGGTGGAAAAGTCTCTTCGCGCTGAAATGGGTATTGCATTCATTCAGCCACAACTGATCACGTCATGGAAGCGACCGTTCAATTGGTAGCACTGAATTTTGCAGTCATGTGATTGGTACTGTTCTGTCAGTCGCCATTCTCTATTAGTATTGAAACTAAAGGTGCTGATAAACTTGAGCATTCACTTGTAATGCACATTCTAGCGAATGTTACATTACAGAAAAATAAACCGGACCGTTTTAGCGAGCATTCTAGCGAAAGGACAGTAAATTTGCTTCGACCTTTTTGCCGAGCTGAGCCATTCTCTCATTGTTCCGTTTCCATCTTCGTGAAGAATATTTTTTTGACGAGCATTGACTAGAGCGTTCGCTAGAATTATCGTGAAAATGTTCGTAGCGATGTTTGCCTCTATGCTTGGTTTTTTCGTTGTTCAGTTCGACACATTTAAAAACGGCGAATGCTCGATGTTCTGTTACAAGTGAATGCTCAAGTCTATCTAGCACCTTTAGACTGCAAAATTCAGTACTAGAATAACAGTCGATCGCTGGTATCTAAATATTTCCAACCAGATTTTTATAACAGCTACAAATATTTCCATCGCGGTAACCAGATCCGTCCTACGGTCACTTTCTCAATTAACACTGACGAACACAGAACAATAAAACTTCTATTGTGTCTCTTTTATTTTTTTACCACATCGTGTAAGCGCTTGGACAGCACCTCACCTGATGGTAATAGTCAGGCCGAAGGTGGAAGCGAACTTACCTCTAACTGCCGAATCACAAAAATGCTGTTAACATTGTTGATATGGCGACAGATTTAGATAAGATGGTGGTAGCTAGCCAGGACTTTGAACAAGCCCTACCTCCAACCAAACCGAGCAGAAAATGTTGCCCCCGCTGGTTATCGAACCAACCTCTGGGTCTGAAACAGGTGGTACCTACACAAGACCACAAAGGCGGTCAAAAGGTCGGTCATTTACTGTCAATGTTGTTTAATTAGTTGAACTAATTAACCACTATTTCGTGACGACAGTGCATGCAAAAGCAAGTTTGGTGACGTTAATCATTATAGAAGCGAATTCTATTCCCTGCACTGCATTCTATGAGGTTTATTTAAAAACGTTGCTTATTTAAACGTCAAAAAAATTATGACTACACAGACGTTAATCATTTATTTTAAGCAACGTTCATTAATACATGGGTATATGGGTATTTGGGCGATGTCACGTGTGATGTTACAACACAATGATTAGGGGTCATTTGATCAACCAATAACTACGGCTATACCTACAGCAGACTCACTGATTAGAACGGTGCTACAAGTCGACGAATGTGCCATCGCTTTTTAGAACCCTTTAGGCAAGCTGCACACTGGCTACTAATGCGTGACCGTTTGGTCGCACGGGCAATGTACTATCGAAGAATTTCATATCCAACCAGTTTGAAAACAAAATCCCGTGAACACGATGGCCACATCTGTTACCGCCCCGGTTCTATAGCGGCCGAGCGCTGCAAGCAAGAATAGTAGTTACGGTGGTTAGTTATAAACTTCTTTGATGGTACCTATAACTGGTTGAAGCGACCAACGGCCATACACTTCCATAGACGACCGACCCTTCCTAGAGCGACAGAGAAACTGTTCTGTTGCCGCAGGAACCGCATCAGCAACATTGATTAATATCCCTTGAAAAACAAGTTTTCAAAAAGGCGGGATGACAATTGTATAGTCAGGGAATTAAGCAAATTGACACCCTACGTAAATTTGCCGTGTCATGTTAGACATTTCATTCAACTTTCAACGAATGATAGTTGTGATTTTGATATACGGACAATTCAAGTTGGTAGTCAATTTGCTTAACAATTAATTTCCCTAACTTGACAGGTCGTATACTCAGACCAAATAAAAAACCAAGACAGAGCGCTGTCAACAGTGAAGCGAAGCCGGTTTCGTAAACTGTGTGCACTTTGTGTGGTGTAGTTTGATTGTAGTGTCATTGTAAAAGGTTGTAAATATGTGCGTGTGAGCGTGTATGCACACAGCTGCGGTGTAGTTTTGACATGCTTCACTGTATTGTTCGCAGCGCTGTCTTGGTTTTCATTTGGTCTGAGGTCTTATTTTGCGTGTGCGGAACCAATACAAATCTATCTCGGTATTGTCAAAATTGTAGCCAATATGGTAGCTGCCTACTAAAGGCAAATCATTAAATTGTTACAATAAACGCAGACACTTCCCCTTTACCACATATTGTCTTTGAGTAATATTTAAAATGAGTCAAATGTGTCTTAAATAAATAACATCATATTCAAAATGGTACAAAAAATACCACATAAAAAGTCAAGCAAGATTAAAATTACAAACTTTTTTAATTTTTTTTTGACATAGTTTGACTACTTAGTTTTCTAAAAAAACCAATTGTATTATTGACTAGAATAGTAAAAATAGATTTCATAGTGCTCATATACATAAAACTACTATTGTTCTGTAACCTAGTGCTAGAACTACGATAATTATTTTAAATATCAAATATTTCAGGAATATATTATGAAGGTCAAACATTTTAGGAATATAGCTATACACTGGTTTGTCGAGACTGGCAAGGGGAGACATTATAATAATAAGATGTCATCTGTACTTTGTCCATGACCCGCGAAATTGTGCAGTTTTTTTTTAATTCATTTTCTCTATGGCACCTCTATAGGTCATGAGCTATCCGAATATAAAACAATATTTGGCTTAAGTCTTAACGGGGAGGCGTGAAAATTGATTCGCTGTTACAATGTATAAAATATTATTATATATTCTGATGCCTCAAGGCATCTAGCCTAGCTATAATCTTAGAACAGGGCCCTATACTACAAAACTTTGCAATTACAATTTACAAATTTGTAAATTTAAAAGTACTACAGAACTATAAGGTGGCATCTCCACGGACTAGAGAATCGCGGCGATAGTCACGCTGTACCTTCAAATTATCGCCGTGTGGAGATTGGCTCATTGTTTCTATTGAATTTGATGGCATAGCCTATTCGAGACTATGCCATCGAGATTTTGGCGAGACTATTGCTGCGATTTTCTCGCTCGGTGGAACTGGCGCCAAAGTCACACAATTGTAACGGAAAATCCTTACAAATATGTAAATTGTAGTTACAATTCTACAATTTATACGTAGACCTGATGCTTTATGTTACGCTTTTAAAAAACGCGAAAGAATTGTACATTGTTAATTGTAACTCATACTTATTTGTAATTACTGTGTTACGCAATTTTTTTTCTACAATTTAACCAATTTGTAGTATTGTAGACTTGTAAAGTTTTGTGGTATAGGGCCCTGATGTTGCATTTAACAAACATGCGTCAATCATTCAAATTTATACCTTATAACAATGACATAAGAATGCAGCTGCAGTAGCAATGTGATTGGCGTCTTGCATTTGTTTTAAATTCCCTTGCCTTGCATTCCGTCCTTATCAACCAGTGCATAAATTCATAACTAGACATACACTATAACAATTCGAGGTAAATAAATCTATAACAATTTTAATTGATACATTCATTAATATTAAATAATTTATCTACGAAACATAATTTATAATAATATACTTTTCATAAGAGGTAAGAAGATGCTAATATCATTTTTAAACTAAATGTAAATGAGATATATAATAGACAGTACATTATACGATGAGTTGACAATTTTACCAATTCCTTGAATATTTTACGTTTAAATCAATGTTATTCAAATATTCTAGTTTTCCATGCATCTATTATTAGTGCCTTAAATAAATTAATAACGCAATTTTCATATGAAACCTATACGATAAAATTAATAGGCTTACATGAAACATACATGAAACGACCCTCTGATTATACAGGGTGGCTGGGACATCGACGCGAAAACTCGACAGTCGACACGATGATATTAGGCTGACTAGTACTGTTGAAAAAGTCATAAAACATGAAGTTGTAGCGCAAACTGAACCTTATGTACAGGCTTTACAGTTGTTTTTCCTTAAACTCGTGCTTGTTTACATGTTTGGCGACTAAATTGCGAACGCAGATTATAATGTGCTACCATGCGAGTTAAGGCGTTCATACGGTTTTTTGACTTTTGACTCGCACTTTATACCTTGAACGCCGCTGAGTTATAAAAATATCTTCATTTACATAATAATTTCTTAATCTACTACAAGTCTACGATATAAAGTTTAGTAATATTGAAACAATGAGTATGTTCGACGATGTATATTACGTACAAGCAGACTGAAAAATTACACATAATATAATATGGCATTTCTTTCTTGAATTATAAACTATTTCTCACTATCAAATTACGACTTTATTGTTACGTTAGTTCTTGTCGTTAGTGCCCTAAGAACGCTAGTTACTTTGTACGTTTCACATTTAACAATTTCGACCGAAAATTGTACATTTCCGAAGGCGACATCAAACCGCATAGACAGCGGCGTTGTGGTTGAAAATAACGGCAAGTGACAGTGCCGCAGCGGTTTTAATCCCGAACTAGACGCCACAATTACGGCGGAAACGGCACTTCTCGTCTGTTTCGCGAAAATCATTTGTCCAACAAAAAATTACATGTAAGTACTTGTTGATCTGATAGTGACAGCCATTGACAGCACTATTGGTATGCCGCCTGCAGTCGAAGCTCGACCGCAGCAGCAGGCGGCAATATCGCCATCTACGGAAGCGTTGGCATTGTTAACTAGAAACCAGTAGTGTTGCTTTGGTCTGTCATTGAGGTTGGGCGGCTCTGCCGCTGCAGCTTGCGGTCTGCCGTCGCGTTAGGAATTGTATCTTAAAGCTGCCTTGTATACTAACCTTTATTTATTTTGCCACAGCTAAATTCTACTGGACGATCAATTACTAGTACATTTGCGAATTTATCACTAATATTGCTAAGAAAGACGTGTGTTGAGATTAGCAAAGCGATTTTTTTTAAATACTACTGCAATTACCCCGCGTACTATAGAAAAACGATTTCTCGCGAATAAATTGGTTTTTGGAACTTTTCGTTCAGTGAACCTGAACTCGAACTGTGAACTTTTTCCGAACAAAAACTGGCATACGCACGCGACCGATTGCGTATACGCACGACGATCGCTTTTATAAAGGACGCGGCCTTAGGACCGATGAGAATTGTTATGAGAAGTCAAGCTAGCTAAGCAAATTGTATAAGATTTTGCTTTCTTACGAGTATTAACTAAATTTAAGAATGGGTATTTTTGTTCATGACGTCTCGCCATGTAGAAATAAGCTCTGGTTATCATTGTAGACAAGTGGAAAAAAGAGTTGTTCTATATTGGCATTTCTCGTCTTCATCTTTAACGGAACCCCTATTGGTTGTTTACGAGACATCTGTTTTCTCCGCTTTACTGGAATCCGAAGCTAACAGTTAATTCTCTAACATGAGACTATCACCGGTGCGGTAAGTAGGTAAGACAGCTCAAATATAAATAAAGTGTTCGTCGGTCGTCTTCGAATACGTGATATTCTCGCCCGCATGCGGTTGCAGGGCACAAACTTTCGTAAATCGAAAAATGTAGTTTTTATTTTATTATGCTTTTTTTTTGCAATTCATGTCCCACGGCGGCTTAATTATTAATTTTTCAGCACAAATTGAGGTCTTTTCTCGCCGTGCGGTGATATAAACCCACAGGTCCCCGCATGCGGGCATCAGAAAAGATTGCCCAATGAATTTTGCCACTCAGCAAAACTCCTACTACTGCGGGTTGATCCTTAATACATATTTAAACCCTCGGACAGCACTATGCATACACATTATGTATCCCTAACTACAATAAATAAGCGAACTTAATCGGAATGGCTGTGTCTTCGGGCGCAGGACTGTTTTCGGCAGCGTCGCCGCGGTTCTGAAGCGACGGGACATATCCTCTTGTAGTACAAAGCTGTACCCAACACTGCAGAGCTCAGGATCGTCGATATCAAGAAGTTTATGATGAGTTTCTTGTCACCTGAGTCCACGTAGATGGTGAATATCCGTGCTGAAACGGTAAGAAGAAGATACATTAGTAGGAGTCCTACCTTTATGCTCTCTTATGCAGGATGTTTGGAAGCAGGGTGTAAACCCTTTTGTGTGTAGTTGATACCATTTTGAGCCATATATTCTCAGACGAAGTATATGCGCGTAAACTGTGACTCCCTCGGTTTGTATGGAAGGTGACGACACTGCCGCATCTAATAGCGGCCGCCGAGGCGTCTCCGTGCTCTGTGAAAGAAACTGGGATAGGAGGCAAGTGCCTCATTCGTATAGCGATAAGGGCAATTCTCACCTAAGTTAGTAGCCACGGAAATGAACCACGTGGTCAGCGAAATAGCGTCAGCATTCTCTAACTTCACGATCCCGTATATGTAGGTCACCTTGGCAAAGCCGCTGAGAGGAGTGCACAGTGGCTGAAAATGGTAAACGAAAAGACAAAGTTAGTTTTTATATCGTGGCATATTTTTTGTTATAGTATTTTATTGGGTTGGCGATGAGCTTTTGATGTCTTCTAAGCATTCTACTTTATAAAAATCTTTAATTCGTTCATTCAATGACAGATAACGTACAGCGTAACCCGCTGGGTATAGAAGGATGAAACTGTGTTCCTTATAACGAAGGTGAGCACTAAGCGTTTAATAAAAAATCATAAGCGGGGATATTTTTTTCCGAAAGGATATCCCATCGGTCAAACGGCTTGTCTATTTATAATTTTGGGGAACAAAGTGGAATGTCTCTCCGAGAAAATGGGATCATTCTTAAGCCAGACGGATGAATTCGCGCCTCTCATCAGATTCCTATTACTATTATTCACGCAAAAAATCTTAACAGAAGAACAACTTAGCAGCTATATTTGCAAACTCTAGACCAGAGAGGCACTCACTTTACACGAAGTGACGATTACAAAGGCAAAACATTTCATAAACAAGTTTCTGTACAACGGCTAATATAGAAATATGGAAGAAGAAGACATTATCCGCTGACCCCAACTAAATTGAGATAAGGGCAAGAGAATGATGATTGTTTAAGGCGGTCTGTCCCCTGGAGCAGAGAAGAGAGCAGAGAAGCGGATAAGAAAGGAGCGGAAAAGAGAGGAGAGGGGCGGAGCTGTGCCAATATTAACCACTCCGGGAGCGGTTTAGATTCTATTGGTTAATATTGGCACAGCTCCGCTCCTCTCCTCTCTTCTCCGCTCCAGTGGACAGGCAGCCTTAAAAGGCCATTGCAGAATGTATTTTGCCATCAATATTGACTTTATGTTGCAAATTAATTACAATACTTGTACCTAAATTCTACTATAATATAAATTTTATTGATACGCCGAGTAGATCACAAAGAAAAATAACACAAGCAATAAAATCGGTTGAGGAATTGGAAATTGTAGCACGATACTATTATCACGCAACTGAACGTCAGCGGGTTTACGGATATAAATCCCTGAGGATGTCACCGATTTAGAGCACCGGCACCCGATTAGCATCGCATCATCTCGTTCAATGCTAACAAGTCTGACAGTTCAAGTTCTGATGATCGCTTGACATTTGATCTTGATTTGAATTTAGACCTGTTATATTGACCTCCTAGTCGATTTAATCGTGTTGTATTTTGCTTTTACATAAACATCAGGGACAGCTCAACACACACAAGACGGGTGCGTGTCAGGCGCGGGTCGGGACGGCAGTACGGCGAGCTGGTATATATTGTAATTCCATGTATTATATGGATGTCAGCACACGAGACGCGTGCGCGGCTCCCGCTCCCAACCCGCTTCACGCCCAACCCGCGCACGCGTTTTGTGTGTAGTTAATTTTAAAAAAAACGGAAGGGTAAACAGCTACGATATTTTTATTGCCACGCAAACTGTTACCCCGAATTCAGCAAATGATTGAAGACGCCACCAAGATATTAAAAAAAATCCTCGATAAAAAAATGTCCCTTTTTTTTTGGAAATTTGTATAAAAAATCATTCATAAATTTCCGAAAACTTGCTTGCCTCACACAACCTGACAGGCCAAAAAAGTCATCGTGGACAAGTTCAATGGCATCAGTCGACAGGGTCAATGATGAGGATCAATGTCTTCAAGAAACATTGTGTCTAGTCATCAATTCTTCTGAATTACAATGTAAAGTATCCAATTTCAGCAGACAAGTGCACGTTATTGACAACTCGTTAGCATATTGTAATCGAGACATTCGACTGTCGACGCGAACACTCGAACTCTCAATTGGGTGCAACTACCAACGCGAACAATAATAATAATATGCAATTGGAGTACAGAAATAGTGACAGTGTTGACATGCGCTTCGAATTGCTTCCGTAATTGAACGATGGTACTTGCCCTTATTTTCTTTCTTTAATTGTGTAGCTGTGTCCCAGGTACGGCCCGCGTGGGCTAATAGTGAAAGCTGACAGAGAAAAGGGGTTCTCAAGTGATCGGCCCAAGACCCACTTGCACGATTAGCCGGGTTATTTTAAAAAATTGCCCAGTCAAATTAGCGTTTCACCTCTGGATGAGAGATAATAAGCTGAACTCGTATACAACTTCATTATGGCGTTCTAAAAGTCGTCTCAAAAGCCTAATAGAATCTCTTGTCTGCGTCGTAAGGTATTCAAGTTCAGAAATCGGGTTTTCGAGATTATCTAGGTTTCTATAGCTCCAATGATGTTTACATCTATTATAAAATTATAGAGCGTAAAATTTGCGACATATTTTGTTTAGGGTGGAGAGCGCGCAACGCTCAGCAATATATACTGTAATGCAAGGTCAACTGCAAATCTCGGTAAATAATACCTTGTATAAAGTTATTAAATCATTAAAATATCATTAACAATGAATAATTTGTATTACACATACAGAGAGCCGTTATAAAAATAATGTAAGGAAGATTAGAGTATTATGTGTCGAAAGATAAATGAAACAATGAGTTTAACGGATTTCTAAAATTTTTATACCCACAGGTTATGAAGGTTACGAAGAGAAATGCATGAAAAAATAATATGCATATCTGCGTTTAATATTTGTGCTGAACTTATTTATCGTGTGACCTACGGTTTTCTTCTTTTCGTACTGACTTACTTGATATTATTTTGGGCCCAGCAAGGGTTAGCACGCACTGCGGTGCGGTGAAATGTGGTGCGTTATTTCTGCCGTACGAAAACGCGCGTTTGATATACCATCAAAGGCGCGTTTTCAAAAATGTAAGATGCGCCCAAAGGCCTTAAGGCCCGTCAATCTTTCTATCTTTACAAAGATTTACGGGCGTATCCTAAAAAACAAAAGGATATTATCTACTCATGGGTCGGTGTCTCGGTGCGTTCTTTTCACTGCACTGCGCAGTACTTCATATATCTTTGCGATAATAAATACGTGCAGTATCGGTATAAAATCTCTGCGATAATAATAGGCCCACTATGAATTAACCGCATGCGTTTTTCATCACAATGCGCGCACTTCTATGACATTCCATACCACATAGATTTTGCAGTAAAAAAAAAACGCACGGTTTGCACGCTAGTGACCACATTTATTGTGGCATCGATGGTTTCCTTCAGATCATCGAAAGTTGTGACATGATCTGGTCAGGAACACCGTAGTCGCACTAGGAGTTGGATGGATCGATAATCTCTGCCAGGCAGCGCGGTGAAAGGATTAGTCAGCTAGCGCTCTGTAACGCAAAGTCTAGCCAGGGTACTCCGGACGTTTTGAAATCGCAGTACAATTCGGGGAGGCTCTTTTCATGCACCTACCAACGTTGCCACTACCAGGCGTAAATGACACATCAGCTCACGAAAAAGACTGTCACAAAGGCATGAATTTTAGAGGTGCTCTGCAAAACTCAACTTTTTCAAAAATCCGATTTACGGATGGATACTGAGCGTGCAGATGTACATAACACAATCATCTTAATTAACCTATCGCCCTGTCCAATTGACAAGTCAATTTTGTGCGATATTTCGAATTTCTGACTGACAATCCAGATACGTTCAAAATCATCTTCAAAGCAGCGGGGTTTTTATGAGAATGATCGGTGATTAATGCATGGTGCATAAAGTTCACTCATCAAACCATAGAAAAGGGAGGATCTTCCGACCAGACGGGTGTCATGTCTGGCGGGCAACTGCCCAGAGGTTGAAGTCGGGAGCTTGTATATATGTCCATCGCGCGGTAAACTCTAATTGCGCGATGCAGGATTTGTGTGACGTCAGGATGTTGTGTGACGTCAGGTTTTTGATGCGTAGTTCGCATGTGCCGATGTAGATGCCGCTACATCACTCCCCTCCGGAGACCGGAGGACAATAGTGGGCTGAGTATTGTATCTTGCGATGCTTCACAGTGCCAGCTGTGGTTCCAGTGAGTCGGAACCGGGTGCCGCATAGTTCGCGGTGAGTTTGAACTGTCTGCGGTGCTAGCGGTGATTCCCCAGTGAGTCGGGGTGGCGCTGCGTCTTGATCCAGTGGGTCGGATGTAGTACAGCGCCGGGTTGTGGCTGATGGTGATGACCAGGAATGCGCATTCGCTGCATGCTTCATGCATGTGTTCAGGATACCCGTTGAAGCCATGGGTGCTGGCTGGCTGTGTGACTCGCCTCACGAAAGCTTGCGGGAGTGACGATGATGATTACGTCACGCTGAAGTAGCTGCACGAAAGCTGCGTTGACGTTCATACTCGGGGTCGCCATGGAATTAGTAAGTACCTACTATCGTGGCAGCATGGAATTAGTACGTACTATACATACTCGTAGAATTAGTATGAACTATCCTATACTATTAAATGAGCATTCTCTATTTTCACCCGAAGAGAGCTCAGTCGACCTGGTACTAATAATAATATGTATCTATATATGGAACCACACGAAATTTCATCAATGTCACGGACACTTAAAGAAAATTGATAATATGGCTATTTTCCAATATTGTGCAGGTGTGTGTATCTAGCCAATTTATTAGGTTTCAAATGGTAGAAAACAACGCTAATATATTTGGACTAAGACCAAATTAGTAGACAGTTAATTGTTATACTTAGTTAATTATAAATTACATATTTGACCTTAAAGAGATTATGGGCTTATGAGGGCACTATCTTTGCCAATAAATATGACATAACAGCATTTGTGTCGCGGATACGGTTCCAGCACGGAAAAAATATTGGTACAGCCTACATAATATCATCGGTCGGAGTCATTACTGGAACATCTCTAAAATTTTGTGTTTTGGACTAAGTATGCAGAATGATTTTTTATCATTCTGCATACTTAGTCCAAAACACAACATTTTAGAGATGTTCCAGTAATGACTCCGACCGACGATATACTGTTTTGTATATGAGATTTGCCCATGTCTAGTCTAAATACGAACTTGTACTACTTTAATGACTACATTTTCGTTTTATTTTTTAGCTTGTTCTTCTAATATTAGACTGTGATTGCAAATATCGAAAAGTCCTACTAAGTCTTAATATCCAAACAGACGATTTTACTTCAGCAATAGAGGAGTATTTTTCTTGAGTTTCTTCATAATAAAGTAGTCTAGAGAATAACAACTCTTCAAGGGTGGTTGTTATTTTAGGGATGATATTTCCCATAAACATTTCGCGGAATTCCTCCCGACCATACCCACGCGTCACCCAGCCAAGTGTGAAACACAACGCACTTGATGAAAACAAATGATGTGTTCCTTGGTAAATAAACATACAAGAACAACCCACATCAGTATAATGATGGGGCCAACATTTGCATATTAAACAAATCGATGTGATTGGAAATTCCTACGTCGCGTTGCAGTGTCGATTGCACAAATGCACTGCATCTCACCCTTAATTAAATTGTTGAATTTAATTAGAAAATGTTTGTTGATACTGTTTCTGGTCTCTGGTATCGTAAACAGACATAAAAAAGAGCTACATAAATTGTACACCTAAATAGCCGTCGTGTAACGGTCTCGATTCCCGCCGGGAAAAAAATATCTGTTACATTTCCACATAATTTACGGGTCTGACTATTTATGTAACCGCAACTACGACACAGTAGAAATTCCAAGAATTAGGAAATGTTATGAAAAAAAAAAGGGTTTCAATGCCTACTTTTTCAGAGGACAAGTACCTAACGAGTAGATGAAGAAAGTTGATGTAAGAACAACTTGCTCATCATCATCATCTGTCTAGCCTGTTCCCTACATAGTTGGGGTCGGCTTCCAGTCTAACCGGATGCAGCTGAATACCAGTATTTTACACGGAGCGACTGCCCTTACGACGATACCCCTTAGTAAGACTGGTTATCAGACTTTCCTGCTTCCGACTACAAATGACAGCCGGGACCGAAGTTACCGAGGCACGAAGGGGTCTCGATATAGTAATGGATGGTCACCGATCCACGGACCGGCCTCGGTAAGTGTGGCTATTATTATTTTGCCACGAGCTTCCAAAGAAATTGCTCATCTCTATTAAATAACGTTGTAAGTTTGTAAGTAATAAACGCCTTTAAGACATGACACATATCACACGTTATGTCCCTGCTTCTTATGCTAATTTAAACCGCATACAATTAGTGCTGTCTAGACCGAATTAATTACCTCAGTGAAAACGATACATCTTATCTTAGATTTTTTTTTTTGTGTTCACTGAACATTCTATCTTTCGCGATCCTCTAGCCTTTTGTGATCCTCTATAGAAAAACTCCCAAACCGATTTTGACGATTTAATTATAATAAGTGTAAGGAAATAAACGAGGCCTATGTCGCAAGCCTAACCAGTACCCCAATTACGTAATACACGATCAATCAGAATCTGAATCGTTTTGAAACAGATTGCTAATCCATTGCTTCATAAGTTCGAAAAACAATCTGGACAACAACGTAAATAACGCAATGAATGTTGTTGAACTGTCAAAATGAAACAGATTAGTCGAAATTGTTTACGATAATATGTTACGTAATTAGATAACTGGTAGCTGATAAATAATTGATGGGCAACCTGTAGGCAGTTAGGTGTACCTATGGCAACTGTGCTATAAGTGCACACTGGTGCACCCGCATTTCACCAGATTATGTTTACAGTTAAGGCTCCGTTGCCGAAAAAACCCTTTTTCGTCAATAACTTATCTAATCGTAAAAAGCTTGAAATTATTGAAACATTAAGTCTGTGTAACGATAAAAGTACTTATAGTATTCGTGGTGCTAAACCATTCGTGACAGTCAAAGCACCAGTTAACAGTTGCATCACTTTTGGGTTCTCTAAAATATGGTATATTTCGCCTTTGATTTGATTAATGAAGATATTGTATAAACATTAAAAAAGATATTGATTTAATTTCAAGGATAGCTGAAGACTAATGTGTGATTTTTTAATTTCTTTACTTATATGGTTTGCTAAATAATAGGAAGAAATACATTACTGACAGGATTTAAAAAATAAAGAGGTTTTTTGTCAACATTATTTTTCTGCTATATTTTGTATCGAAGTTGGTTCAGCCACATGCAAAAAGACCATATAACGATGTTGATGATATTTTTAAATGTTCAAAATCAGTAGTTTCTTGTAAAAAAGTGATCAAACGTCAGCCTCGCGTAATTTTTCGGAAAACTTGTTGCGATTATTTGTGATTTTCCATGAATACTTTTTTGTTTGGTAATTAACTTATTTGAAAAATGCCTTTCAGCCACATGCAAATCAAAGAACTAGAATTTTCAAATCACTAATAGTTTTGTTTAAATTCTTTTTCACTTTCTCACAACTAATGAACAAAATTGATCAAAATCAGTCGATTTCGTGCACGGCCTCTTAAGCCAAACTATGATCACAATGTATTTCGTTGATCGACCGCTGTCTGGTCGCGCCCTAATGAATCTCCGTGCCTCCATGTCATGGCAGCTTGTTATATTTGCCACGTGTAACAACACGTAACGGATACTGCATCCGTGCCGTGTCACCGATTGCCATCTAATGGTAAATTGCGCCTATACCCATATTTTAATGGCAGGTATACTTGCTATTAAAATCTAACAAAGATTGTGCCGATAATGTTTAACTACGCTGAACTGAAACCAAGTGACGTCATTCTTAGTTTCGAGACTTTTTCCCCCAAATATCATATTTTGAACTGCAGTCATCAATTTCACCACTATTTGTTTTTATTAGATTTAAAACCCAAAACCACAGCCGAAAATGTTTTTTAAATAACTGGAATTTGAATACAAAATTTGGGAGTAAGTGTGGCCGATTATCGACGATCCGATCAGATTTTTGTTTGAAGTAGTCTGTAGTAGTATGTCTATATGTCAAAGAAAAGGATAGCAAACACGTTTTGCGGTTAGTTGCTCTTGTTGGTGATCATCGATTCTCACCTTTCTCGTCGAGTAAAGTTGGCAACAGCATCCGTCCCATGTACAATCCCAACTAATATTATATATTATGTATTTTCCGCTAAAACGGCTGTACAGATTTGTATGAAATTTGGCACATGGGTAGACCATGACCTGGGTCATGGATACTTTTTATCCCGATATTCCTACAAGATCGAGACTTATGCGGGTGAAACCGCAGGGTGCAACTAGTATATGCATAAAAAATACTTACCACCAAGTATGAAAGAATGGTCTTCGGGATAGCGCCTATTACAAATCCAATCACCGTACATGCGTATGATATACCAGATATAGGCACTATCGAACAACGCAACAGATTCTTAAACTTCAGGACATAGTAGAACATTACGTAGACTTGCACCAATATGATTGGGTATTCCAGGTACGTCATGATGCCGTAGTTGTTTGTGAAATTGTAAAGTGTCATTATCGAGAATCTGGAAAAAAACATGAACATTATTTTTACTACCATACCATACCTATTCTTTCTCACTGCAGGGCAAACGCCCTTTCTCATACTTATTTTTAATAAATTCTGGGCGTGTCAGACTTTTACTGACTAAAACCCACCCGTGTTCCTTCAGTTGCCTGTACGTTGCCAGGGGCCACGGTATCCCTTTCGGACTTTCCCGCGACCCCGGCAGTTTCTCATACATTGATCGACGATTACTATACATTGATTGATTGGCGCTTGTCGTCGCGTATTTGGCGGTTGCAGACGGCAAATTCTAAAGGTACAATTCCGTAGCCGACCGCAGGCGGCAACTGCAGGCGTGTCGCCGCGACACGACAGGTTTCTATGTATTGTATTTCTATGAGGACGACGTGTCGCTAGCTTAAAGAAAGAAAGAAAAAGTGTTTAGCTATGAAAGGTATTTCATTGAAATTCATAGAAACCTGTCGTATCGCGGCGACACGTAGGCTGCAGTTACCGCCTCGGCTACGGAATGGTACCTTTGGTTTCCTCACGATTCGGTTTCTTTTACATGCTGCATGCCTTTTAATTTTTTACTACAATGCATTAGGTATGGACATCAATACCTGCAAGTAGCGGATAACACGCTACAAATACCGCGGGATCGAAGCGGAGGAGTTTTATGCTCAATATGTAACGGTGGAGGGTAAAAATATGACAATCAAAATCTGCCTAGCGTTTTCCCAACCTTGTTGGAGTCAGCTTCCAGTCTTACCAGGCTAAATACAGGGTGATTGGAAGATGGGTGCAAAGCTTTAAGGTGAAGATAGTATAGACAATTTAGAACCATTTAAGCCATGGTTGTCTTAGACGAAGTCTTACCAATTTTTTTTTTTTTAATAAGGTTTAAAAGACGTATTGTACAATTTTTTTATTTTTTCTGAGCTTTAAATGTCTGTAAAAAAAATGTCTAATAACACAGAAGCCTAAAACATGTTTTGCTTGATTGCTTACACATTACTTTAATTAAATAAATAAAAAATGAATTCATTTATCATTCAATTTGGCCATAATTATGCAGTTTACATTAAATTTTGAGAATTTCCGAAAAAAAACTTAAAAATTTGGTTAAAAATATTTGGTAAGACTTCATGCCATGGTTGTCTTAGACAGACAACCATGGCTTAAATGGTTCTAAATTGTCTGTAGTATCTTCGCCTTAAAGCTTTGCACCCATCTTCCAATCACCCTGTATGACGAATATCGACAGATATTATTTTGGATTGAACTTTACCAGGTTATTACTAACCTGTGTGTAGAACAATCTATATTTCATTAACTCATGAATAATTTCCCATAGTACACAGTTTTAAAGATCGATGATACAAAACCTAGCTGCCCTTCCTAGCTGATCGTCTGCATAAAGTACTATAATCCAAGTCTAGTAATCAATCTGCCTAGCCTTTTCCCAACTGTGTTGGGGTCGGCTTCCAGTCTAACCGGATGCAGCTGAATACCAGTTTTACATGGAGCGACATCCTATCTGACCTCCACAATCCAGTTACTGAGTAACACGAGTGGTAAGACTGGTTTCAGACTTGGGCTTCTGACTACCCGTAAAGATTGTAAAGATCTACGAATGGCTTTCCGAGGCACGAAGGGTGTCTCGATATGTAATGGACAGTCACCCATCCACGAATCGACCGCGGCAAGCATAGCTTAACCTTCGATCGACGCTTGCGGCTATTATTATTTAGCAAAAAGCCCCTCCACACTATAATCCGAGTATTAACAACAAATTGATATTCAACAAAGCATTGCTTGTTCATAAACATAACTCAAGATTACGATTATTTTACATTAAAATTGTCGCTTAATCACTTTCTACACAATGGTAAATGTGTCATATCAAACAAAATGCAATCAGTCTTAGTATGCATACGCATGCATATAAGCTGTAAATATGTGTGCATAGTGACGAGTATTTGTAAAATAGTTTTAACATCATGTGATGTCAAAAGAATGTCAGACGTACATAATCTAGTTCATACATTGTATTCCAGTCTAATGCTCAAGATAAGCACTAAAATTGTGACTCAACTTTACAATACTATACTACTTTACTTTACTATTCTGTAGTACATTTTAATTTATCAATTCTAATGTTCAATTGTTAATTATTTGAATAATGGATAAATTTATAATTATTTGATTCAATTTAATAACATACCTACTTATACCTATTTGTACGCCATTAAGGCAAAACATCACTGTAACATAATTTAACTCAACAAAAACTCGTGTTTTGGAAAAATGAATGATCTTTATCTTATCTTTATCTTATCAATATTGAGTCTATACTTTTACCGCATAGGTAGCTATAATTCGTTCTTGAAAATAGTGCTTAAATCACTTACCTATCAAGATTAGTGAATCAAAAAAGGTGATGCTCCTGTTTCGAGTAACACAGTACAATATCTTGGATATGTTATAATATAATATACATTGGATTAAAATATATTTTTATTTTGTTATATATGAGATAGTCAGCCTTCTTTTTGTATGCAATAGCTTTAGAGCCCTCTCTTTTAAAAAACATTCTGCGCCAATAAATGGAACCGACTTTTCCGACTTTTCCGAAAAGCAGAAGCAGGGTGCAGCAATCAATCATCACTTAATAAAAATCTAAAATTCATTCACTGACAGACAACCTAAACTGCTCGGTTCAGAAGCATGAAATGCACAAGTGTTCATTATACATTAACGAAACTGAGCACTTAGGATGGACTTTTGAAAATTCATCCCCAAAAGCAGTGTTTATCAACGTGTGGGTCGCGACCCCCCGGGGCGTCGCCAAGCCTCATTAAGGGGGTCCCCGTTACTTTAAGGTTTTAAGCTCATAAAATATAAAACTATGCTAGATTTAGGCAAGTATTCCCATGCGGAACCGTTTTCGCCACACATAGAATTAAATCGTTTTCTAAATTTAGGCGATTTCTCTCTGTTTGCCTTTTATTTGAGCCATCGACGAAAACGTTAACTCGCACACATTCCAAATGAAATCAATAGCTTCTAAGCTTCTGTGAGTAATTGTGGGTATTCTGTTTTTAAATAAGATGTATCCAAAGTGACAGACTTGAATTCAAAGTTAGAAACAGCAGAGGGTAGGGGGTCATGCAATATTTTTCCATATTAGTGGAGCTGCGCGATGAAAAAGGTTGAAAAACACTGTCCTAAAGGG
This sequence comes from Agrochola circellaris, assembly GCA_914767755.1. Classification (NCBI taxonomy): domain Eukaryota; kingdom Metazoa; phylum Arthropoda; class Insecta; order Lepidoptera; family Noctuidae; genus Agrochola; species Agrochola circellaris. The sequence continues at coordinate 6,301,005 of OU611840.1, forward strand.
CTGAAATACGGGACGAAGGACTCCTATCGGGTACATGGCTATGTATTATTGTGATAGACAAAGCAGTATCAGAAACAGAACAAAATTTTCAGATAAATTGCATAATACACTCACAATCATTATGAAAATTGGGATAAATGTATAATGAAATTAACCCTATTATTTAGAAAATTCAACAATATTTGTTGCAATATTCACATTATCAAGTAGGCGGGCGGAATTTTCAATCATGTCAAGAAAAGGATACAAAATGAAAGGGATTTAGATTGCGAGCGAGTAATGCAATTGAGGTGATGTTCAGACATCCCTCACATATAATAAGTTCGAAACTTACATCCATACAAATATTATAAATGCGAAAAAACTATCTGTCTGTTACTGTTTCGACACGGTTTGGATGAAATTTGGCACACAGATAGACCACAACCTGGGTTAGGACATAGGACCTCTGATCCCGGTAGTACCTTCCCATGGCATAATTTCCAATCTCAGGTGAAGTCACACACAAAAGCAAAAATTCCATAGACCAAATGAGTCTTGTTAATAAACGTACCCAAAGACTTCCATAACCATTGCTTGAATAAAGATCCCTTCTGCGGACTGCTTCTCCCGGATGTAGCAAATCTGAGGAACTTTGAGGAACAGACATGACAGTATGGTAATTGTACTGAGTAAGTTTGCAATATTTTTTAAGATGGCTCCTTCCATTTTTATGAGTATTGTGTGGTCTGAAAAGAAATAAATCATTTAGATTTTTTAAATCTGGTTATGTACCATCGAAGAAGTTCATATCTAACCACCATAAGGACTATTCTTGCTTGCAGCGCTCGGCGGCTATAACACCGGGCCAGTAACAGATATGGTCATCGTGTTCACGGGATTTTGTTTTGCAAATGTTTAGATATGAACTTCTTTGATGGTACATGGAAAGATAGTTATTTCAGCCAGATTTTATCAGTAGCGGTACTTATTATACTGATAGGAAAGAACTAAAAGTAAATTTACTAAAGAAAATTGAAAAGTGCATTTAGCAGAGGGAGTAGGTGTACTTGTAGCAGTTGTAACAGAGGTTTCCAAACAAATCAATACAAATAAATAAAATTGGTATTTTTATTTTATAAAAACTATTAGGGGTCCATGCGGGCGAAGTTGCTGGCATCAGCTAGTAATAAAATATATACCTACCAAACGTTTACTCAGTTTTGTAAAAGAAAGAATAAAGTACACGGAAAATGTTGTGCTCTACAATAACAAATGATTATCGTAAATAAATTAAAATAGTAGTTAAATATTGCAATTTGCACAGGTGTTGAGTGATAATTATAACAGATTTGAATTTTTATCAGAGTGCTCTTCATAAAATAATCGGAAGGAATGAACTTCGATTTAAAACTAGCTGTTGCCTGCGTTGATTTTTTTTTTTTCTAATATAAAAAAAACCATAGTTACTCCATAATACATCAGCTATCTGCCAGTGAAAGTCCCGTAAAAATTGGTCCAGCATTTTCGGAGATTAGCTGGACCAGACGGATAAACAAGAATTTATAAGTACTATATAAACTTTCATATGCATTTAGTAAAAAGCTGTTATATTAACATTACAAACAGACACTTCAATATTATTTATTTCTACAGATGAAAATAAATTAAAGAGCAGCTGCAATGGTAAAAAAATAGCACACAATGTGATTTGATTGCTTACCTATATTTAAAAACTGAAAATTATCAAACTTGTTCTACTACATACGATTTCGAAAATTAATTAAGCGGCTTTTTGAGAGCGCATTTAATACAAAAAATATTTAAATACAGGCCGTTATCACTCGCGTCCGGCACTATCGTGAACAAGAAAAATTGGTGTCAACACTCAATTTACAGTACTGAATGGGAACGTGCTATTTGATGCAAGATGTTGGCCACTACTGCTGCCAAAGGTGTTCGTGTACCTCCGGTATTCAATCAAATCAACCGCTGTTTTACACTTGATATAATGCCAAGGTCAGATCGTTTTTATAATTTCGTCCACATTACTTACCAATGAAATAATAATAATGTACGCGTTTACAAGCCGAAACCGTGGAAGGAATGCTCCCGGATGTATTCAGCGGTATCATGTACTATTTTTGGTGTCATTGTAATTTATAAATCGGCAAGAACTTGAAACAAAATAGAATTTTAATTTAATCTAAATCGGCAGACTTCATTTTTTTTTAACGTCGTGTTGACGGTGTTGACGTATGTGTTTGATGTTGCCAGCTTTGAGTATTCAAAAATATTTTTAAAAATTATCCTCATTACATATTTATTTCATTACTTCTAATAAGTTTTGTTTAAAGTATTGTTCTCGTAAAGTATATAGTAATTTTACAGCAGTACTCAATACAAAATTTTTGAATACCTTAATTCATCAAATATTGGAAACGAAAGTAGCATTACGAAGAGTTTAACGTTTGAATTCTTTGAAACAAAAGGATTTACAAAATAAGTAAGTACGCGATAAAATAATAATAATAATTGGAAACTAAAAAAAAAACGAAGTATATCCATCTTAATGTGGGTGTGAAGGAATTTGAAAATAAATAAAATGCAATCATCTGCGAAAATCGAGGGTAGACTATAGTAACACACGTGGTTTTTTATTAACAACTGCAGTTTATTTGGATTGAGCCCCTATGGAAAGTTGTGGTGCGAAGCTTTTTGGCAAGTAAGATGAATAATTATTTTTATTATGATTGTTTTGCAAAATGACTAAATTATGATACGTAGATCATGATTTTTTGGAAAGTGAAGTAAGCGAATTAAGCTGCAAAATTCTTGAATGTTACTATTCAAGTCAGTATAACTTGTAAAAAATATTTTTGACCGTATTACGTTACACAGACAAGCACGTGTTTTTATTAATCCTTGTAGGACGACGACTGTTAATGATTTGAATTGAAATAATACCATTCCATAGTAAGTTTTATTTGTTGGCAGCACATGAATTTGTCCGTCATTCGGCTTACAGCAAAATAAACTAGATGTCGCTAGTCACTTCTTAATATTTTCATAGTTTCGTATGTGTGAATCCTGCAGTGATAAGTCATAATATTTAGTATTTTCCGTATTTAGCAAGTACGAACGTAAACTTAGTAACGAATGAATTATGAGCTTTAGGTACTTTGAAATTGACTGATTTTCCAGTACTTACTTGGAGGTCGTGGGTTCGAACTGTCGAACCCAGGTTGAGGCATGCACAATACTTTGCGCAATTTGTTTCATCATCACTTTTCTAAGAAAGAGTGAATGAAACATCGTGAAACTGACATGTTCTAGAACCAAAATTGGAAGACTTGTGACATCCACCAAACCACACTGGCAGGACCGGATTTAAGGCAGGGCAACAGGGGCCATGGCCCTGGGCCTCCACAAAATAGGGGCCTCCACAATTTGATTTTTTATGATAAAAAAGTATAGTTGGTCCAATACGCTAAATTTACCGTTTTGTATAAAAACGGTTGTCAAAAAATCAATCTAAGGAAATCTTCTATTAGCAAATACTCGAAAATTCAGAGCTACATTTCCAAATGTTGAAATTATGATGAGAATGTACCTACTTGGTGTTGATGGCATCGAACTGCACTGGAGAATGCTCATTTTCGAAGATGAAATTATAAAAAATAGACTTCGAACTACAATGACACAGAACCGCCTATGAAAGTTATCCCTACTTAGTATTTAAAGTGATTTACTCCGAGAACTGGATTTCACCAAAATTATGAATGATTTTTCGACGAAAAAAGCTCGCAAAGTTCCATTCGCCTAACGTTTATCTTTTTTTCTTTTGTATATTTTTAGTACAAACAGAAACAAAATCGGTGCCTCCACTTCTTGGTTGCCCCAGGGCCTCCACACCTTTAAATCCGGCCCTGCACACTGGGCCCGTGTCCCAGCAGTGGGAAAGCTATAGACTGACCTTAAGATAGATAACGATAACTATCAATCCATTGATGGGCAGCATTTACTTGCATACCTTACGTGCCTGGATTCGAGTTCGAACCTACGACAGCAGGTAGGTATCTACATATTCGTACCTAAGTCCTGGCCGTTAGGCCGACAAGACCACTGCTGGTCGAATTATCGCGGTAACGCGATTGTCATTAAAATTAGTCACAAATTCAGTTAATTTAGCCTTTGTAATAATTAAGTACTACAATGTGAGAACATTATTTCGATTCGCACCTTTACAAATGATTATTAGGTTACCCTACCAAATCAACAAAGCGACAAACGACTCCCCCGTTGACACCGTTTGGGTATTGAAACCTAAAAATTTCAACTTTTTATGTAAGTATTATTCTTTAGACCATATTCTCAACTGCAAAGATTCATGAGAAAAACGGGTAGGTACAAAATTCACAAAACAAACCTAGCGCCACGCCATAAGCGCCACTTTGCACGCTGCAAGCCCCGGAGCGGCGCGCAAGAAAACCGGCCAAGTGCGTGTCGTCGGACCACGCACAATGAAGGGATCCTTATTTCTCGTATTGCTGATTCTAATGATTACAATTCTGTAAAGCCATATCTGTTACGGTCGCGAATCATAATTATATTTTAAACATACAACCTGACCTGCAAATTGCAAAAATGGAAGAAAATTTTAATTTCGCGGGCTTTCTTTAGCTCACCCTTTATTTACAATACTTAACACAAATAACTATTTACACTAGGTACTAAATACAATAACGACTATACAAATAAATACAATAAACAAAAAACAAACGGACACTTATGCGTCGAAGTATTCGTCCGCATCGCAGTCGTCCGGAAACGTGCCCAGAAGACTGGCAGCATTGCCACGTTGAATGGCAATGCTAATTCTTTGGCCAAAGAACGAGCCAGCCCTCTGGTCGCGTGAAGTGTCGACCAGTCGGCGAGAAATGTCCTTAAAAAGGAGACGCGCACTCGGACCCCACGACCCGAGCGTTTCGACCCCAAACGGCTCAAAACTGTAGTTACCCATAAGGTTACAGTATTTGCGCCGCTTGGGGTCTCAGCAGCCGCAGCAGCGGCGCCAGCACAGCCCGCCGTGCTAGGAACATGGGATGGTGCAAGGGTGTCGCTCACCCTTTTAAGTAAATTGATAGCCTACGTCAATTTGACGTGTTACCAAGTCATTTCATACAAATTTCAAGGAATGACAGATGTGATTTGAATATACCTACCTACGAAACATATAAAGTTGGTTGTCAAATTAACGATTAATTTCCCTGACCTCAGAATGCTGAACGCTCCAGTTGAGGCGATAGCTATCCTGTGCAGAACTAATAACTATGTGACGAGCTTTAACCGTATCAGTCGCGGTTGTTATACTAATGTCTACTACTCTAGTCGGGGCGTCGCGTCAGGGTACCTATACTTAAAACTCTGACGATCGATCCATTAGGCCAGAGTTGTAGGTGGTTTTGAATAGTTACTTTTCGCTGTTTCTGCAGGCTAATTAATTGCCGTGTTCGCCGACATAGGTACCTACTTTAATCGTTTCTTGTTGACCGTTCACCAACGTGAAACATTCATTACGTAGTTTAACCTATCCTGCATGATAGAGTTTATAGGTGACGCACAATTATTGCGAGATGAGTGTCCAGCCTTAGGCCTGGACTCCAGCAAAGCGGAGACGAGATGAGAGGAGAGATAGAATTTCGTATTCACCCATCTCGTCTTCATTTATCTTCAGTGGATACCACTGAGCGGATATGTATCATATTTGTATGGCGCGATCGAAGCGGAGATATGAGCTGTGACTCGCAAGCTGGCGAAGGCGCACGGCGAAGACAAGAAGAGATTTGAGCGGCGCCATAATTTCGTTACATCCAACGCTCGCCGCACGAGGCTCAGTTCCGCTCCAGCACACATCTCCGCTCTAGCCAGAACACATCTCCGCAAAGCTTCGTTGGATACACCCTAGCTGAAAAACATCTCTTCTCGTCTCCATTTCGGACATCTCTGCAAATCTCTGTGGAGTCCGGGCCTTTGGCAAAAACAAAACCCTAGTCTCAATGAATTAAGTCACAGGGACATGCGCTTATTAAGTTTCTGCTTGCGCTTATTACTCTAGTAAGCTCAACCCTCGAGCATAAGTGAGGCTTTAGTAGTGGCATGTTTCTTATGTAGGTAGGTATGTGATAAAACGCTTTCGTATTTTGAGTTCTTTTATAATTATAAGTTTCGTGCAACAACTTTACAAGGATGTGATGTTTTGGCTTCTGGCGCGCGAAATACGATCATTTCATCAACACGGCTTTCTGAGTCCAACCCTGTAGTAACTAGAAAATTTCAAAAAGAATATAACCCAAGTGAAGGTATACTACCCCTCTTACTGCTAATATACTTGACAAAGGATTTCGTCATATTAACTGTCTGTTTTATGTCCGTCTCATCTGTCGTCATCCGTCTTACCGTCGCCATTGTTGACACGAAGTTTGTGCAAAAAGCTGCGCAGAGGGACGAAACTACCCCTGGGCGCAGTTTCCTCCCCGCCCTGTCCTTCCTTCCTCACTTGGCAATAAAACCGAGTGCACATCCACTCGAATTCCACTTTCTTCTCAACGGTAGGTCGAGTTACTAGTGATTCGCGCGCGAGTACCGCATTTCTGCCTTTAGTGAAGTATGTACTTTCTTTCCCAAATATCTAAGTGATTTCATTCTGAACTTTTATCCTGATTTAATTTATAATACATTTTGTTTGTTCTGCAGCATTAAAAGTGCGACATTCAAAGTTTACCGAAGTTTTCCTTTACCGAACATAGTTATGAGTTTTTCTTCGTTCGTTTCGCAACCAACAAGTTGGTTTGCATACAGGTGAGTAAAAGAGGTTTGTGTGTTTGATTTGCGTCCGAGGATTTTGAAATTGATGGAGACTATGCAGTTGGTGATAGTTTGTTCTTAACTTGTAGTGTTTTCGTAGACCCCTCTTCTAGCCAGGAGCAGTCTTCTTCGTATCAAGGCAATATTTGTTCGTAAAAAAGAAAAAAAAAGTTATGTAAAGTTTTTAGTACCTACCTATCTATATACATCGCAATTTAGGGTTCAGATAAAGTTTGCGGGTAACTTTTCAGGGTCAAATCACTGGGCTCACTGAAACGTGTAGCTCTTTCCCGCACTCTAAGGCCCACTTGCGCGTTAACAGCTAACTCGGAGTTAACAACTAACTCAGGGTTAATCCAATAATTTTCTTTGGATTAACCCTGAGTTAGCTGTTAACTTCGAGTTATTTAGCTAACCCATGAACGCGCAAGTGGGCCTAAGAGTGCAATAGTTTTTAGTTTGGAGATAATAGTCTGAAATCTGTCTGTAACGACAAACTGCACTTATAATAATGCTAATATAATGTTTGCATGAATTCGGCCGACTTTTCATACAATTCGTGAAACAATTAACTCGAGGTCGATATCGAATGGAGCTTCATGAGTCTGTTCATCAGGCGGCTAAGTCGGGACTCGAATTGACTATGCTCCGCGCCTTAGAACTACCTCCTTGCGCCTTTGAGGGTCGCACGATCGTGTCCTAATTTCCAACGCATTGACACTCGTGAGACATTGACAATACTACCTTGAAACTGCCTTTGCAGTTGGAGTCACACTTATGAATAGGGTGCGGTCTTGCCAGTAATCAAGAGGCTTCCCAATGCGGATGGCTGGTCAAAACGATATCATCAATTTTATACTTTATAATATCTACGCTTAGTTTATCATTTCATTACCATTTTGGGTAGTACTCAATAAAGTAGTTTTTCGTCTTGTGTTAGCACTTTCTTCGCAACAATGATTAATATGGGCTAAATAATAGAATTTGAAGTTTCTTTTTGGGGGTGAAAGAAAAGATTTCCTTAGTTGCTTTTTGGGGTTTTCTGTTAAAATTACCACTGCCCTTTTAAATTTAATCCTAGTCATATTTGGTTATTTCTTTCTTCGAGATAGTTTGTAGAAAGTAAGTTAGTTTGGGGAAAGTAAGTTAAGTACCAATCTTATTTTAGGGGTGAAGGAAAAGATTTTCTTTGTTTTATTTCTGTTATTTTCAGTAAAATGTCCTTTGGGCTTTAAATTATAATCCCTGTTAAATTATTGGGTCTCTTAATTTATAATTAGTGTAACATTATCATTTTGGTTCGTCAACAATAAAGTAGTTTTCAGTCGTTTACTTCACAAACAATGATTAATAAGGGATTACGTAATTAAACATTATTTATTCTATCTAATTATCTTGCATGCAATTGATACAATATTCTCTATAGCTAAACATGTGGACATTATATCAAAACCAGACTGTAACAACTTTATACCATGTTTAAGGCAAATAACAACTTATCTAGAATCTGAATCTTAATTTGAGGGTGACGTTAAAGAGATTAATATTATGTTTTTTTTAAGGTTTTCATTGACTTTTTAATCGCAATCACAGTCTTTCCATATTCGGTTCTTTGTTCCTTTGAGATAGTTTTCCCTACCTTAGCCTGGGGAAAGTTCTGAAATTATCATTCATGCCTTCTTGATACCCAAACATAAGATCTGTATTTCTTTACCTATGCTAACAAATAAATAAATAAATAAGTAAATAAATAAATAAATAAATAAATCAATAAATAAATAAATAAGTAAATAAATAAATCAATAAATAAATCAATAAATAAATAAATCAATAAATAAATCAATAAAAAAATAAATCAATAAATCAATCAATAAATAATAGTACCTATTTAGGTAGGTTGTTTGACACAGCAGTTTTGTTTTTTTTAGACTTGTTTGTATCTGGATTGACCCCTGACCTTTAAACTGTAATTAAAGTCATTAAAAATTTGGCTCTTTATTCATCCGAGTTAGTTTCGCCTATTTTTGATAATATTTTTAGAATTTTGGAATACCTAGATTTTAACCGTGGTTTTGATGCCAACTGGAAATTGTATGTTGATGACTCAGACCAAATAAAAAAACCAAGACGCTCCGTCTTGGTTTTTTTAATTGGACCACACATGATTCTTGTGTTGACAATGGTCATAAAAACGTTGTTTATGTTGTACACAACATAGCTTCACGCCCTGATTATCCGAAAGGCTTAAGCAGAATACATTAAAGTACGGGAAAAATATTATCGCTTCCACACTTGTTTTTTTACCATAACTTAACATCAGCACAGTATAATAAAGTAGCAGTATTAACTCTCGTGTGACCTTGAAATAATTGCCTAAGGCCTCTCGATATATAAACCTTCCGCGTCCGTGCGTAACTGGCGCGCACTTTAGACCGTTGCGTACTGATATACACTGAGATTTCAAAGCGCGTAGTATCGGCCGTTTTCTATGAAGATATAGTACTGTTACTTATTTATACTGTGATATTTGGCCTGTATTTTCCGAATGTGTAGGCAAAAGTGTATTGTAGGTACGAGACAGAAGTTTTCAGCCGTTGATTTTTTGGGACATTACGTAACATCACGCGTTTATTTCCGAAGGAGTAGGCAGAGCTGTACTTATGTTGTTTAGGTTTTGAACTTATAGGATTTTCAAACTTTTGCATTGGGAACTTTGATTATGATAGGAACGATTAATTATTACCTTTACCTAGCGTCACGCTTATTTTCCCCGAAGGTTTCGGCAGAGGCGGAAGGGAGGAGGAAGTGGGGAGTGGTAATGTCTTTTATTTTCTTCAGGAAATGACCCTTGAACAATACATTGCGTTCAGCAGTCATTGCTTCTTTGTTCCTCGGAGATAGTTCCGGATATTTTAATGTATAAAAAAACAGAAACAACAAACATAACATAACCCCTATATTCCCGAAGGGGTGTAGGTAACACCCACATTCCTCCAGTTATGTTCAAGTCCCATGTAATAAGAGGAGAAAAAGGGGGGAGTTATGGAGGAGTTTAGGAGGTTACGAGGGTTATGTAGCACCTTAAATTAATAGGCTAATTGTGTTTGATAGTTCTGCTTGGGATAAACGAAAATGATGTCTGTTTTTTTTTGTCATTATCCATTACTAATGGATAATAAAATTATCTAATCACATAATGCATGGACATAGTTTTGCCTATTTTTCGCTGGAAGAATAATTTTGAGGCAAACAGATTTTTTTTTAACAAATCCTAGTAATTCTAGTGTTTAGAATTTTCGTTTATTGCCACCGACTTCCGAAATTAAAGTTATTTTTCACTTTTTAGTGTTATTTTTAAAGTCCGTTGTGTTTTTTTTTTTTTGTTAATGTTTTTATTTTTCACTTGTTAGTTGTGGTCGTAGTCAGAAGATATAAGAGTTACATGTTACGTGATAGAAAGAGAGGCAACTTATATGTGAATATAACTGCAGGCAATTAACGCTGTGCGACCTGAATTGCACTTTATTATGTCTTAGCAAGAGTCGCTTTATATTTAAATGATTGCGGCCTGAACCATCAGTATTAATCTGTAGCTTAAGCATTTCTCCAAACGTTATGAGCGAGCAAGATTACAAAGCCCTAAAAGCCTCGACATGAAGTCTAAAAAAGTTAAACTATCCTTAAACCTGCTGACATGACTCCGTTTGCATTTTCAGTAAAACTACTCTCGAAAAGTAAAGCTCAGCATTAAGTGGCACAGTTCATAACTGGAGCATACAAAATACTGCATAACATTGGATAGAAACGGGGCTGAGGTGACCGTTTCGATGTCAGTATATCAATAATGGCTGCAGGAGGCCTAATTAGATACTTACTTAAAACCTTAATAAACCGTAACGACTGTCAAATATCCAAGAACTACTGAACGGAGGGGTCTTGTATGTTAAGATGACCCATCCACGGACTGACCGCGGCAAGCTTAGCTTAACCTGATCGATGGACCCGTGCGGCTGTTATAACTTAGCCACGAGCCCCTGAATTTCGTCCACAATGCAAAATCAAATTTAAAACATTTCAGCCGTTAACTATTAGTGTCGTGCTCGACTTATTATCAATGGCGTAATTAATCATCTTTATCACAGCAAACTTAATTACGTTGAAATTTATTTACGCTGTTAGAATTTGGGCCAATAGTTTCCGACTAACACCGTACATCTGGCCGTACTAACTAACGTCAAACTCCCATAAAACTGGACAATAAATGGGGAACAAGACATAAATACGCCATTGTCAGGAAATAAACGAAGGAATAACAACCTTATGCTAATTACAATAGAACAGTATATAAACTTTGTAGGTATGCGGTATTTTTCTTCGCGGGACGCGTTAATTTTGCCTGGACTTGGCTAGTGTGCGACCATATCGTAATAGTTATTCCCGTTTTTTACATTGGAATTTGGAAAATACTCTGTTGCGTTTTAGGTATTGGCTTACTTTAGTGTTTCACCTCTTAACTCCTGCGGTTCATTAAAAAAAACATAGTTGTTATTATAGTTAATTTTTTTCTTGTTCACAGCTTGTAACAGCAGCCTTTGTGCTGCTGTTCATCTCGGAAGCTATAAGATCGGAGCGGAGATTATACGGCTACAGTAAGTACAACCTACATTTTTTTATCTTACTTTCGTACAATTTTGAGGGGGAAATGCGCCACTTGTATTTACAATACTTTACTAACTCAAAACACTTCTTCTGCTTTTCGTGTGGTTAGTGACTAACCAGTGGATTCATTCTGTAAACATCTCACCGTGAAGAGTGAGGTGAAGTGAGCTGTCCATAGTGTCAACCCCAAACTTTAGGTGCAATGACAGCTCACATCAAGCTCACTTCACCCAAGTTATCACGGTGAGATGTTTACAGAATAGCACGGCTGGTGTCAGAGTTTTAAAGCCGCTCATGGGCCGGGCCTATGACTTGGCTTCACATGCCGTCGAGAAATATCTCTCAGGAATTCTCAGGTTTCCTCACGATGTTTTCCTTCACCATTTTTGAAGCAAGTGGTAGTTATTGAAAACACTAACTTGCTGACTGACGAGTCTCTCACATTTCGACGGTAGTATTCAATTCCATTTAATTTAATACAAATAAAATAAAGGGTAGGTAATTAATCTAACTTGTCAACATCAATAAATAATGCAACAGTTTGAAATTTTTTAATAACGCCATCCCCCAATATGACAAGAAATCTTCTCGTTGACTTTGCGTTTTGTTTTTTTTCAAAGAGGAATAACGGCCAATTGCTACTTAATTAGCCAACTCGAACCAAGCTTACTAATAAATAAGTAATGTACATGCCTTATACAAATAATATATTAATCAAAATTACTAATAAATAAATGGTATTTAAAGTATGAATTTATTCACGTCGCGTCGCCGTCGCGGTCGTACCGAAGTCTCATCTCAACTTTTCGTGTTCGCACAGTTACATGAAGTACTAGCCTCTTTTCCTAGATGGCGTTACAAATGAATTGAAATGATTGTCGAACCATGTAATTTCGACCACTGTATTTTTTATAAACTTTGACTTTTCCCACTCAATCATGTGAAATAAAGGGTTGAAGTGCTCAATTAATCAAAATCCAGATTCTTTACAAGCCATTTTAAAGCATCTTCAGACATTTTCAGTTAAAAAAATGTAATATTAATATTACCATCACATAATTTCAGTAAAGTTGACAGGATATTAAGTCCTATCCTATATGCTATACTATTATATGAGCAATAATTGTATAAATATTTGTAATCATATAATCACACATCAATTCTCGGAAACGGCTCTAACGATTTCGATGAAAGTTGCAATATAAGGGTTTACTGGGGCGAAAAATCGATCGAGCTTTGTCTCATATCTGGGAAAATTCATTTTCTCAATTTTCACCCGAGCAGAGCTCGGTCGACAAGGTACTAAACCTACTATTAAATGAGCAATATTTGTATATATAAGTATATTTGGCATCACGTTCTCGAAAACGGCTTCGATTTAGATGAAAAATGCATTATAGAGGTTTACGGGGGCAATTCATTTTCTCTTTTTTCACCCGAGCAGAGCTCGGTCGCCCAGGTACTAGAGTTCTTAATAGGTAGTTCAAAGTCCCGGTAAATGCGCTGGAACTATGCTACAGGCTTCATATTTTTAATATAACCTACATTTACCTGTGCAGTTCTCATAAATAAACTAATTACTGGAAAAGCTAGCTAGTCTGATAATAAAGGAAAATTATATTTGTATTAGTAGTGTAGATTTGATTGTATAGAACTTTTTGCAGTCGGTCTAAGATACAGATTGAATATTGTATTACATTCTATGACGCGGCGCGGCGTCGAACTTATTACAGTGGAAAAAAATAATCGCGTGTATTTGAAGATATATTTATTTTTGTTTTTTATTATTATTCCAACATCGTAACTAACATTACATAAAATAACACAAGCTGATTATATATCGCGATTTATTGCAATCGACGTCTTCTCAGTACATCGATCGGCTACATGTACCATCAAAGAAGTTCATATCTAACCAGTTTCAAAACAAAATCTCGTGAACACGATGACCACATCTGTTACCGGCCCGGTGCTATAGCCGCCGAGCGCTGTAAGCAAGAATAGTCCTTACGGTGGTTAGATATGACCTTCTTTGATGGTACATCAGTCTTGTTTAGGGAGGGCTGCTCCATTTAAAAATAATATTACCGAAAAACTTCACTGAGTGAACTGTGGGTGTACCATCAAAGAAGTTCATATCTAACCAGTTTGAAAACAAAATCCCGTAAACACGATGACCACATCTGTTACCGACCCGGGTCTATAGCCAACGAGCGCTGCAAGCAAGACTAGTCCTTACGGTGGTTAGATATGAACTTCTTCGATGGTACATTATTGTAAGTATATTATGCAGGTTATACGTAAAGTGGTCCAATATTTTACTATATCTTTGACGACATGTTTGGCACATTGGTTAAGAGCTCAGCTCGATACATCACAATAATAGGCATAGTTTTAATAGCAATTCTACCAAGTGTCACGGGTTCGATTCCCACGCATCAGATTTTATCGCCTCAAATTAATGTATGTAAGTTTTAAATGGAATAGACTGGAATGTTGACTTTTCAATGTAATAAACCTTTTAAACGGTTTTATTGAATAGCCTAATAATTCTATGAATATGTAGACTTCATTTTTCTCATTCCCGCAACCAATAACATTATATTTAAGTATGATAAAACTAATTTTAATGCAAAATAACAAAAATCTGATTTCCTGGCCACAAGTTGAACCATCACTTCAATACAGTACATGTGTATGTGATTTAATACAGTTTTTTGTTAATGTTTTGAATTTTAAAATACTTATTAAGAAAAATATCAGAGGTCATATTATTTTGGCTTTCGTTTTAAGATCCGGTGATAACCACTTCGATGTAACTCTTATAGATCAGTTAGACCGATAAAGTACGTACAAATTCCTTTTTCGAATTTCGTCTCAGTTATTCCGCGTCATCGTGTCGGCACCGCCGCCCACCAAAAAAGGGAATCGAAACCTGTTTGAGTGTGTGCGTGTCGATACATGGATAAACAAAAATAGACTTTATTTAATGAGTGCATAAGATTTATATACGAAAATATTTCATGAAAATATATTTATGCAGTGTTTGCAATAGTTAATATAAACGCTACCTTAAATTATAGCTACATAAATAAGCTTTCTCTCAAATAGTCTGTCCAGAAATTACTGTGTCATTCCTTCATAGTGCATTGTCATAGAAAGTTGTGTTGTGTTGTGTATTCCAGCAGTAAGTATGAACATATTTCAATATGTATTTTTTTTTTAATAAGTTACTGGTTCCTTATAAAACTGGTAAACTGCTGCCGAGCATAATGTTTTGGGTTCGATTCCTAAGTCACCTCAAAGGCCTTTTCAAATTTTTCTGTTTAATCGTGTCATCATGTTATAATAATACTAGCGGCTGACCCCGGTTTCAATCACGTCCTAAAGAAATTACTTAATTTATCAGGATCAAATCTACCTATGCTTCGAATTTTATCCGAATCTGCTAAGCCTTTATGCATGATTGAGTAACAAACAAATTCATATTTATAATACGATATTATCACTCGATCACTCGTTAAGCATAATTTTATAATATGTTTTTTTATTTTTTTTATTTAATATTAGCATACAAAAATGATGATATTATAAACTTGAATTTTAATAGTATAATGCTCCAGCAGGATTACAGATGGTTTTAGTAAAAACATATTTTGAATTGCAATCAGCAAGTATACCTATTTTTTATTGATTTTTCTTTTTAGGTTATCCAGAAATCCATCTGATTCCGACGCGGAGGCTTCTTTGCTACTCCATGTGAAGATAAAGGAAAGTAGGGGAAGAAAATAAAAGCCTCTAATAAAGCTAAACCTGAAAAATCGAAGCAAAAAGCCCAAATCGTCACTCAATGTGACTTCTCGGATGATTAGGATTCCGATGTATCGCGATTTCAAACTCGAAAACGCCATTCAGTTATTTTCGGATTCTGAGGTAAGTCTTAAACATAGGAACATAAGTTTCCAGTTAAAAAGTTTCGATTTCATTCGCTTATTATTGATCAAAATTATTTTGATCGTTCGAACTCAACCTTCGATTTCCAACCTAACCAAATATGACCAAATATCAGTATTTTAAACAAAGCTGCAATTTAAATTATTTTAATTTCATTTCATTTATTAATTTGCGATTATTAGGGTATTATCTTATATATCGATATCCTGAAGTTAAACCTGTTTTCAGACTTTCAGAAACAGTAACGATTGTCATAGAAATTCGTATAATAACCAGCTATCTAATTACGCAACACATTTTCGTACATGATTACGACTAATATGTTTCATTTTGACAGTTCAACAACATTCATTGCGTTATATACGTTGTTGACCATTTTTTTTTTCGATATTGTGAAGCAATGGATTAGCAATTTGTTTCAAAACGATTCAGATTCTGATTGATCATGTATTACGCAATGAGGGTACAGGACTGATGGTTTAACGTTTTCTGCGCTAGTCAGTTGTGTCTCAGAATATTTATTACTGAGTATATTTAATCATCTAAATAGGAGAGAACATTTGTATTAAATTATTTTATTACACTGTTTCAGGACGAGCGGGAGCAGCCAGTCAAAGCTGCTGCATTACAGAGCTACCTCTGTCGTCGTGTGGGCTCCGGGTACACGCTGCAACGTGATCTGACACGGCGGGCGTGTCGAATTCTATATTGAGCTACGTGTCTACATCAGCCGAGAAGCAGAGATGCTTGCTGCTGATCGTTGGAAGCAAGCGTTTCACACTTCGCTCAGTACATGACGACAATAGTGACGTGTGATAAGCTCTTACCAAAGTCCTTACTGCTGCTAAGGACAAGTACGTTAATAAATACAGATTTCTATGAAGATATGAAAAATTATATTTTTTTTTTCGATACAAGTAATTTTAAAACGAATAATATTTATGGAGTTCCGCATTCAAATAAACAAATACCTGGATTTTTCAAAGAGATGGGCGAAGATGTCGTTTCAGAGTCTCTTGGTTTAAGAGCTAAGTTGTATTATAATAATTATATTAAGATCTTATATATTTTTTTATTAAATATAGAAAATAACACATTGGTGTATTTTTGTAATGAAATAAGTAGTTATCTTGTTCAAATAAATGTGTTATTATGTTATTTTACTACCATGCAGTCTTAACGCAAAATGAAACTAGTCAAGTTGGAAATTATAATATTTATTAAACTTTCACATTCATAAATACTGCAATTATATCAACAATCTGCCTAATTTTTATTCGTTAGAAACTGATGGCTGCAGTGATCAATCGTTAAACTTCTCATAATAAGCGGAATTGTTCCAGTGCATCACTTCGACGCTTTAGAATCTTCTTCTTTTCGTGTGGTTAGTGACTAACCTGGTGTCAGAGTTTTAAAGTCGCCCATGGGCCTCTGACTTGGCTTCACATTCCGTCGAGAAATATCTCTCAGGCATGCCGGTTTCCTCACGATGCTTTCCTTCACCGAAAAATAAAATAATGAAATAACATATTTGCTTTAGAATGAAATACAATATTGTTATTAAATCTGTATTGCCTTTTCCCAACTATATTGGGGTCGGCTTCCGGTCAAACCGGATGCAGCTGAATACTAGTATTTTACATGGAGTGAATGCCTATCTGATCTCCCCAACCCATTAAGTAGATAATACGATACCCCTTGGTAAGACTGGTTGTCAGACTTTCAGGCTTCTGACGACCCGTAACGGCTGTCAAAGATCCACGTATGACAGCTGGGACCAACGGTTTATCATGCTCTCCGAGGCACGTAGGAGTCTCGTTAAGTAAAAAAGGTCTCTCAAAGGTCAATCCACAGAACAACCCCGGCAAGCGTAGCTCGACCATATAATAACTGTACGGCTGTTATTACTTAGCCACGAGCTCCTAATAATATAATTACTTATATGTATAGTAAAAACCAGAATTTATCAAGTACTTGTTTGAACTTATAAACATGTTGACAATCACAAAACAAACTCTATTAGTCATAATAGGAGCGTTTATCCTAAAAGTTGGCAGCGTCGCAAATAGCTGTCAAAAACTTACCTGTTTTGATTAATTTCGCAATATTACTGTATGGAAATAAGAAATGTGGCTAACTAGCGAACTAAAATATTAATAATGAATTGCTTAACAGTTTAACAGTTTCATAAACTACTATATATTTATGCCCAATCAGGTCAACGTTATTAAATAAGTTAAATCAATTGAGCAAAAAAAATTGTTCGTATAAACAGGTAATGCAGTAAATAAATTCCGCTTACTGTACCGCTGCCTTAGAACAACGTCAGGAACAGTTTGATAAAAGCTAAATGGAGCATGAATTAGGTCGCTCTAGCCAGACTATTTCCTGGTAGTTGTGACGCCTGATCGTGTGGTTTAATCCGAACAACAATGGTTTGACCTCGCCACAATCCCGGGCTGGAGGGTTGGAGGTCAGGCTTTATGCACATAGTTTTAATCTATTTAAAGCTGGGATATTTAGGTTCTTCGTAATCTAAAACCATCCTTCGGTGAACGGCATAAATAATTTAAAAAAATAATATTCTTCTATCAATGCCCAAAAAAATGAAAATCTGATGTCATTGACCTGTTTAGTTCTGGGAACGCTCACGCGGCGCTGTTACAGTTTTCATTCATGAATGATTTTATCAAAGGCGGCTTTCTAAAAACCACTGTATTCATTTGATAGATGCACGTAATAGGGCGGGGTTTTATATCTTATTTCTTATATTTAATACTGTAGGTATGTAAAAATATCAAGCGTATTCTTATTCAGTATTAGATTTCGTACAGAAACTTTGGGTAGTAGAGTTATGAATGAGTTTCATGTTTCTGGTTGATTCGATAACATTCGTATAGATGGAGCTCGCAGGCTCCCAACATTGAACAAGTGACGTATTCCATACTCAAGGGAAGACTGGGATAATGATTGCCGAGCATCGAACATGCGTTTTTATCAACACAAATTAACGCCATCGTCTTTTACAATATGAACATAAATCATAATTATTTCTTGCAATTTGCGCGACTGTAAGTGTAATATTATGTATGTCTGTTTATCAGATATATTTCATATACGTGCACGATTACGTGTATGTTTGATATTTCAGAGACGTGCGCTTATGTATGTCAACATTAAAACATACTCTCCTGAAAATCAATTTTAAATACAGAATCATTTTGATTAATTAACAATATTTTAGACAGTGAATATTAACAACGTTAACCGAACTAACGGGGCTAACTACGAAATAGCGAAAAAATAAAATAAAAAAAATAGCGTAAAATATGTAATCATACAACGAGTCTATTACCTTTTAATGGTCTTTTAAAACAATATTAGTAATAATTTAGTATAACTTTACTGTTATTCGCTTCTCATACCCTTGTACCTAATAGGAATCTATTAAAGTGTTCTGTGTGTAGACTAATCTATACAATATGTAAAAAAACGAGAGGGGTACATAGGTACTGCAATAACATTAGCAAAAGTATATATTTTTTAATTATTATTGAGAATAAAAAAATAATGGTTATTTAAAATTCACATTTTTGATACCAAAATTACTCCAAAACCGTTAAAAATTAGCAAATTTTCAACTGGGGTCGTAAGTTATGACTTGTAGACACCCGCTAAATGACGGCCACCCGCGCCCCTTGTACTAACCCGGTAATATTCCCCATTCCCCAAAAATGTGACGAATTTTTAATTTCTCGTTTCCTGATAATTACAACATAAATAGACTCTCAGTACGATACCTAACAACACCCTCACGGATCGGACAGGGCTTTTTTACATGTTGTATATACTAATAATGAAGCTGAAGAGTTTGTTTATTTGTCTGAACGCGCTGATCTCTGGACCAACCAGTCTGATTTAAAAAAAAAATATCCACTACCTTCGCTCGTGGCTCAACCGCGTGGAGTTCAGGCGTGGAGGTCGGAAATTATACCACGGGAACGTACTACTGGTATAAAAAGTATTGTATGTGTTAGTCCAGGTTCTAAACTATCTAAATGCCAAATTTCATCCAAATTCAGCCGTTTTTGCGTGAATGAGTAACCGACATAGAAACTTTCACATTTATAAAATTAGTAGATTAGGTAGACCAATTCTTGGGGAAGGCTATGTAACATATACGCTACGACCCTCCGCCCAGAGCGGGAGAAGTTATTAGATAATTTCCCACCATAAAAAAAGGAGCCGGAAACAGAAAAAAAATCAGAAAGAACACTACGAGAAAACGAAGTAATAACGCTATGCGACGCGGTGGGTCGGGGTCCGAACTTTCACGCGGACGAAGTCGCGGGCAGAACCTAGTAATATTATACCCGGAACTCGAATATAGGCCATCCCCAGCTGTATTTAGGGCATCCCGGGTCTAGTGCCTTATTGTGTAACGTGTTAGTTACACAGCGTGTTCAATAGACTTTACTGAATACATTGAAATGTACGTTGATTGAAATAGAGGGAAATGGCGAATAGGTTTAGTAGTAAATGCTGCTGCTAGGCATGTTATTCTATGTAGTTTCTTGCCCGTTCTTCTCCATGAAGATCTACGTTTTGGAACTGGGCAACTAGCTTCAACTTTCTGACTAACTGACCGACTATTTGACAATTCAAAAGTGCCTGTAAATGGTTTAATTGAAATAAATGCTTTGAGTTTGCGTTTGAGTTTATGAGTCCTTTAATATTGATGTTCAATAGACGATGATGTTAAATAGAACTTCTAGGTAATTCAGCTTTTAGAGAACACAAGCATAGTGCGAAGATAAAAAGGAGTCGTTCTACTACTACTCTTTGGAATGGGCAACTAACTTTATCTTTCTGACTGACGAACCCCTTGACAATTCAAAAGACATCGCAAAGCGGTTGGTCGACTCTTCATGTGACCAGAAGGCTGGCCTATTCTTCGGCCAGAGAATCAGCATTGCCATACAACGTGGCAACGCTGCCAGTCTTTTGGGCACTTTTCCTGTTGACAGCGATGCGGACGAAATTTTTGATGCCCTATGATGTCCCCCCCCTTCTTATATTTGTATAGTTAGTTAATAGTTCATTTAATTAGTACCTAGTGTTTCAAATAATGTAATAGATAGTTAGTTAATCGTTTAATTTAGTGTTGCATTGTATATTGCATAAGATTTGTCATCTATGGTTATGATAAAAAGTGCCTGTAATTGGTTTATTTGAAATAACTGCTTTGAGTTTGAGTTTGAAAACACGAACAAAACCCTTTGTGTTAGTGTAGTGGAAATACTGTAGAAATAATAGCGACGATGACACACGTAACATTTGAACAAAGTGAATTTAATTATTATGTCAGAATCTAGAAAAGTGAAAAGGATTTCTGTATAATACAAATCAACACAATTCTAAGTTTTAAAATAATTATCTCGGGAAGATTTAAGTTTAACCAACTTAAATGTTTACGTGATAATTATTTATATATAGAGATATATATTTATATTGCATAATAGTCTTAATACTATCTACTAAAATACCTACTTTTAAAATGATAGTAGCTTTTTTGGAATATTTTTGTTCTTCAACATAACTATGATAAAGGTTTTCCATAACACTTAGTGCGGATTTCACCAATGAAATTGAACGCTTCCAGCATATCTAAATGCGTTCAAGAGCTGTCAGTGTACAATATTCCAAAACAATTTTGACACTGACAGCTCTTGAACGCGTTTTGGTAATGCTGATCGCGTTCATTTTCATTGGTGAAATCAGCCCTTAGATGCTAAATAGATACCGCGAAGGTTGATCGATCAATGAGGTTAAACAACTGTTGCTGCCGTCATATCTTGGATGGTGATTGTATTTCCAGTGTGTTCTATTTCGTTTGTCCGAACGAACATCTAGGATTTTAGTTAAGACCAAATACCTAGTGTCCTGGCAACCGGTTTATATTTGGAAACTGGGTCACCCAGGTCAGTGAGCGAGGAAGTCACACCGACTTTGATAGTTACTCTCAGTGACGGTGTTATTCCGGTTAGCTTGAAATGTGATCCTGACTTTGGAATATGTCAGGATAAAAAAGAAAAAGCTGCTAGAAATACCTATTTAATAAAATAAAATTGAATTAAAGTAAAACTTTTTAAATATTAGAAGGTATTAGCATAAGATAGAAAAAAAAATAAAAAAATTGAAACAAGTATTAAAACGAATATTGCAAAAGTTTTGACACATTGCACCTTTACACGCGTTGAACTCTTTAACAGGGACAAAGGAATGAACGAGAATTCCTACTATTGTGACAAAAAAATATTTTGTGTAATTCAATTATAATTTTTATCATTATACCTACAGAATTTGAGTCTGTAGCGAGCACAAGTAGTTACTCCTGAGGACGTACGGACTGAGGACTTGTGAACGTACCTAGTACAATATCAGAGTTAAACCTTCTAAAGCTGTGTCAAGAAAGTGTGTTGGAATATTATCGTTTGAACTGTACTACGTTCACAATATCAATACGTAGCTACCTCATACTTTATTTAGGTCATCCAGTGACTCATTTATTGTAATCAATTTATCATTCTAACTATATTCCGACCGCCGTCGCCGAGAGAATGCGCCTGTCAGTTCAGTACAAAAGAATACGTGTTTTAAGAATTTATACTTTACTAACTGCCCGCACGGGTAGCATTAAGTAGTTATTGACTACGCACCTACCTACCTACCTACCTTACCTAACTACCTACCCTACGGTACCCTAGGTAGGGTAGGTAGGAAGGGGGAAAACTTGAAAAAAAAGATGGACTCAAAGGACTCAAATAATTAGTTTCGTTACATTTTCTAGCTCTAAAGGGGTTATATATAGTTACGAAATTAAAAATAAATTAATAAATATATATAATATTATAAATGTGAAAGTTACTCTGTGGTCCACATTAGCCCTGGATCGAGAGCTGGAAGGCATGGGGAGACGCCTTTGCCCAGAAATGGGATAATACAGGCTAACAGTAACATTAACTCTGTCTGTCTGTTACATTTAAACGACGGAAAAGATGAAATTTTGCCCACGGATACTTAGGATACTGAACGTTGGATACTTTTTATACCGGAAATGCGTTCCCGTGGGATAATTTCTTGCTGAAACCGCGGGCGAAAGCATTCTAAAATATTTTTCTTAGTCAATTCAATAAGTACCAAGTTTATTTTTTGTGATTAGATTTTTTTTCCCAGGCGCCGTGACCATGCAGGTCGAGAAGCCGATATTCCCGGGGCTTCTCAACGGCACCCGGGTCTACTCCCCGATCACTCTGAGCCGTGAGTGGTCTACACTCGCCCGTCTAGTGGCCGTGGTGTTTGCCTCTTGCTTCGGCGCGACCCTCAACGGATACTTCGTATCCTCCTTCTTTGTTGACCATGACCTCAGACGAATAGGTAAGTTGCTGATGCTTCTGCTGCTGCTTGCGAAGTTTAATTGCGACAAGTCTAGAAACACATTTGCCAAAGTTACGTGAAAAAACACTGTGCGAATGCTTGCAATGCTTTTTAAATTACCGAAATTACTTGTCATTATTTTTATATTTAAGGTGGTTCCTTCTATACAGCCTGTGAAATTCAAAACTTCATACAGTTTTTGCAAATTAAAGCTCGATAAAATTTTACGTTTTATGTTGATCAAAATTCACAAATCATATTTACACGAAATAGTCCTATTACCATCATGTTTCGAGAACTAAAAGAGATCAGAATTAGAATGTATTTATTTGGAAGAATGTAGTTTTACTATGATGTTAATAATTTTATAAGTCCAGTATATTCTACCACAACATAATAATATGGTGTACAAATATTCAAATGTAATTCTTAGGTCCACTTGCGCGTTGACAGCTAACTCGGAGTTAACAGCTAACTCGGGGTTAATCCAATAATTCTCTTTGAATTAACCCTGAGTTAGTTGTTAACTCCGAATTATTTAGCTAACCTATGAACGCGCAAGTTGGCCTTAACTAAGTACAATTAGGTAACCGTAACTTGAAAACCAATCTCAAAATTAATTAAATGTCATCTTGATTTTTTACAATCCATACTAATAATATTAAAAATGCGAAAGTGAGTTTGTCTGTTTATTTGTTACGATTTTACGCTAAAACGACTGAACAGATTTGAATAAAATTTGGCACCTGGGTAGACCATGATCTGGGTTAGGCTATAAGATACTTCTTATCCCGGATCAAGTCTTATGCGGGTGATACCGCGGGCCGGAGCTAGTATTCCATAAATTCGCAATTTCATAAAATAAATTATCCAATAACGAACTCGTCAGCTTTTTCTTGAACATAGGGGTGGGAAGTTCTATAAAAGAGTTCGGTAACTTCGTGTGATTTTTTAAATGATTTTATAATTTAAAAATAATTGCTATTTTATCATAACTGGTACGAATTGAATTATGATCAACATTAACGTAAAACAGCGCTGCAATGTGCAAAAACACAGGTTAACTTGACGGATCCCCTTTAATAAAAATAAAACACGCCGATTCATCGCATAATTTTGGCGTCGTTACAATAATACTCATGCTTTACCTGCGTTAATGTTAACGTCTGAGCCTTAACTAAGGCATTAAAGAATCTTAGTTTACTATAATGCGGTTCAGCTTCAAAGGTTATCGCTACAAAGTTAGTGAGTTAACCACGTTCAAAATGTAGATGGAAGCTGCTGCAGTACTTTGTGGCCCTAAAACGGTGCGTGCAATGCATGGAATGAGACAGCACTAATGTACGGACGGTACGGGTCGATACGTTATTCAAAGTGGTAAAACCCCTTGATGCAACGAAAAAACCGCTAACCGAATTATTGTTTAAGGTCTAACGACAACAACAATGCCACATCTCAATTAACGTAAATATAGACCAGATTTGCGTAATTTCTTATTCAACCCTTTAATTAAGTGCCTGCTACACGGTTGCTAATCGCGTCCCCAAAAGAGGTGACCTTGGTTGGCGACCGGCCGAGCTGTTTCAACTATATGCTCGCCAACATGCCATTCTATCACGATATTCGAGGAGTAAAGTCGTCATGGCGAATTTTTTTGACCCATGTCTCATTGGCGTTTAGATCTATTGTTTTCCATTTAGGAACCAAAACTTCCCAAGCTAGGCGCTTTTGATTGTTGTCTTTGTACTATTCGCAGCTGAGATCCCACAGACAGGGTAGGTTTGTACAGCTCGATCAGCTCGGTAACAATTTATTTTTCTTCCGCCTCTTTGCACTCTTTAATACATAGGTAAACTCGCCTCGCCATCGCCTCGCGCGATGATTGACAGCGAGCGACTGACATACTCACGGTTGGCTACTGCCGACTACTTGTCGGCCGCCGACTCAAACTCCTCTATTCGTCTCTGGTCGCTAGCGCAGCCCTTTAAACCAAGGTCGTTGGAAGGTCAAACGAAATTTGGTCGTAAACCATTATCTACATGGTTGTAAACCACCAAGGTCATCTCTGTTGGGACGCGGTTGGCGACCGTGTAGCAGGGGCTTTTAGCCGCAGGTGTGGCAGAAGCATTAGCATTAAAGTTTTGTGTTATCTAGATTGTATGAGTTATCATCATTTTTATTTGTCAACTAGGCAACGTGTACCATGCTTGTGCGGGCATGGCGGATATGATGATCACCGCGGGGATAATGCCCATGGCTGCCGTGGTGCTACTCTCGGGGGTGTGGGACATAAACCCAGTCTGCCACGTCTTACAAACTCTAGCCGCTTGCTCAACATACTGCTACTCGATGTATTACTCCGTAAGTAATCTAGTAATTTCGTTTTTGCCTTAACCTAAAGGCTAATTTACGTTTGCATTAGTTGAGTAAGAGTCAAATGTTTGACTTCTATACATGACGCTTCACAATGAAATACTCTGACATTTGGACACATTAAAACTTGTTGCTCGAACTTCTACTATATGTAAATCAGCCTTAATAACTAGGAATTATTGTTACACTATTATGAAATTTGTATTGTTATTGTTTTAAGAACTGTGTGGTGTGTGGTGTGCAATGCGATTATTACTAATTAATTTATCAGCACAACTGCGACGTGAAAAGTTAGCCAGCTTCTTTTTAATATAAACAATTGCTTTTTTATTTTAACGTGCATTGCTGTGTTGTTCACGTTCTACAATAGCGAACTGTAATAATTTCGTTGTAACAAGCACACATTTTTTAAAGCCAATGACCAATTTCTTAGGATTCTTAATTTGAGTCTCGTGTTGTATGTTACTTATTAGACATTGTTTCACAGTTCGTTTCCGGTGAAACCTACTTCCGAGTCTGCCACTCCCGAAAAAGGTTCGAAAATAATATCAACCTAGGCATCGGGGTAGTCGCAGTTTTCGTGTTTCTCGTCGGTATTACTTTGGCTGCTACTGGAACCTACTTAGAACTAGACTACGACTACTGCCAGCGGCGTCACTTCGGCAACTTCTATTTCCGACACGGTACTTCACTTTTCGTTCACGGGACTTCATTCGTCTGGACAATGTACGCACTGATTTTATCGTCTATCAGAATCCGTCAACAACACCGGCTTCAACCCCGGTACAGAAAGTCCATTCAGTATCACCGGGATGTTGCCATGATCAAGTTGAACCTCATGGCGTACCTGTTGTATGTCGCAGCTTGGGTGCCATACCTCATCGTCGTCAACCTGTTCCCTGATGCGCCCGACTCATGGTATTACCAGACGGCCTGGGCGGGGATTTGCCGCCCATTATTCTCGAGCGTGTTTTATGGATCTTTGAACAGTGCCTTTGGAAGAGCTTATTCGAATATATTCAATTACTGTTGTTGTAAAAGCTCTATGCATAACTATCCACCTCGCCAGAGGAGAATAATCGAGTATTTTGCGCGGCCGGCCCACGTGGACGTCAGGACACACATCATGCAGCAGGTGGTTAACCCGAACAGCCCTCAGCGCGCTACTTCTTCGACGCGGGAGACTATGGACTTATGAGTTCGTAACCAGCCAAAGTCTACGTTCAGAGTTATCTACGGTATTGACAAGCACAAAAATAACAATCTCAGTATGTGCATGAATAAAACCCGGGAGAGTCGTCGTATGAATAAACAAATCCGTAAAAATTTAAAACTGGAATTGGAGCAACAACAGAAAGAACAACTAGCTAAAAACAATGTCGGTGTTAATAAAACCTATTTATGTAAATTCGGATGTCTTTAAATAGGTAAATAAACTGTGATATTATTTTCATACTTTACTGAGAGCAGACTAACTTTTGTCTTAGTTTTCTAAAAAATAAAGGTATTTGTCGTTTTAAAGGTTTTAATTATAAATTCATGGGCAACATAATGCAAATGAGGTCCAATGTCGAAATTTAAAAAAAAATACATTTCTAGTTGTACTTTCTATAAGTTTTCTCTGCTTATAAATGTTGTATATTACTTTTATATATACACCTTAATCTTAATATTTACTTTTATATTTCTTCAACGAAAAGAAACCATAAGGAATTCTTTACTTCTATCGATTTCTTACAAATCTCTGTACCTTAGATGTCTATGATGTTTATGTCCTTTGCTTGTTTTTAGGAGGTTTATTGTAATTCCTCTAAACGTACGAAGAAATACGCACAAATTTTCTTTTCTTTACAAAGTATACTTAAAATGTGCGTTAAATGTCCTTAAATGTCTATTTATATTAAGGCCACTATATAGGTCACATTATGTATTATACATATTTTAGTAGAGTAGTTATATAGGAGATATATTTATTGTAATTAATGATAACCTATCATAGTATTTAAATTTTCAATCAAATAGTCTGGTATCCAGACTATTTGTTATTTCTATAACTATTCGTGAAACCTTATTATTTTCATATTGTACTTCCGTCCTTAAACCTTTTGAATAAGGCATAATATGATATTTAGAACTTTTAAAGGGACTAAGCAGGGAGTGCGCTTACAGGAATAGTTATGTATACGAAAAGGGATAGTCACGGAGACAGACTACTGTCTAATTTCTGAAACATTTATCGACATAAACACAAATGCTTATACTATAGTAACACGACAGGCTCGTCTCCGTCATATATATAATATATCAAATAAATTAATAAAAGAATACCTATCCAAAAAAAAACGTTCGAATTTAATACGAAGACTGTTTTTGGATTATTAAACTTAAAAATAAATAGGTATTTCTTTAAAAAAAATCTGGAGTAAATTTTACATTTGTTTTGTATAACCTTTTGCACTATTCAACAAAATAATTTATAAATTAAAAATAACGAAATTGTATAAAGCGACAGCTTTGATGCTCAACGTTGAGTGTAAAAAAGCAAGGTCTTAAATGCTCTTAGGCCTACAACCTAACCTAATCCTACCTACTTCGAACTTTAAGTTTGATGATAAAATTACTTAATTTAAGCTAATTACTTTGTTAGTTTAAATTAAATATTGGCATTTAAAGTCAAAAGTAGGTAATTGTGACCCTACTGTATACGTTGGCCGGCCAATTTCGGCCATTGTTCTTAATCTGTGAAGGTCAAAGTGTACAGAGCGGCACTGCAGTGCGAAGGACGCAAGCCACGCTGTGGCCATGCAGATCTACTGCCGCGTGATGCTGTACCACGTCGTCGTAGTGCAGTGCCCTTCCGGGCCGTCTCCTTAACTTCAATGTTAATATAATCTGTCTGTATACTCTGAATGATGAGCCTGATTAATTTGTCCGGAAAATGTGCACAGAGGAGGAAAGAAGTAAGACTGTCTTCCTGTGTAGTTGATGATACCAAGCAAGGCAGTAAGAAGTGTTTCTTTTTAATGACGTGGTAAAGGTACTCGTACCATTCCGTACCCGACCGCAGGAGGCAACTGCAGGCGACGTTTCACCGCGACACGACAGGATTCTATGAATTTCTATGAAACTTCTTCCGTAGCTAGCGACACGTCGTTGGCAGTTACGAGCAAGTGACAGGCGACATGTGCAGCTCAACTGCAGACCAGTAGTGCCGCCAACAATCGAGCGATAGTCACGTTTTTTTTATCTTCTATCTACCGACTGGAATACGGGCAGTTGCCGCCTGCGGTCGGGTTTGGAATCATGATTGCTGTGACGTGACGACGCGACGTGTTGCCGCGACATGACGCCGCGACACGCCGCCTGCAGTTGCCTCCTGCGGTCGGGTACGGAATGGTACCTTTATACGTTAAAACAACACATATCTAGATTAAGACAGATTTCTATTAAACCTTTATCTTTACCGTTACCTTAAGGAAGCACACAAGGTCTTCTTTTAGTAATTTTTTAAGTATTTTTCTCTGCTACTTGCTTGGAACCACCAACTACAGTTTGCCTAGGGAAGTAAGATGTTGACAGTATTCGCCATTGAATATGTATAAGATTAGTTTGTAGTAAAAAAAATGTGGCTTCTAGGGACAATATGTATTTAAAATCTTGATGCTAGAGACAATCTGTAAATCTACCTTTACTTAATCTTCGTACTTTATTACATTGATTCTGTTAAAATTGCGGAAATTATAACTGATATGGTATTTAATTCCCTTCTTGTGCCTGAAATATATTTTTCGTATAGATATTCTTTAGTTCTGTCTATAACTTTCTTTTTCTATGCCATATAAAACGTTTATTACGTTACGTCAACTAAATATGTAGTTACTAATAGCAGTAATACATACAACCAATTTTGACAGTACTAATAAAATACAGTATGAAGATTAGACTCTATACCCTTATTATTTTGTAGGGTAATTTTTTTTATGAATCTCTTTGTTAGATATAAGATTATATTATTACCTGTAGGTGTTAGGATTTAAGCGGTAATAGCCCATCCGTTAAGGGTCGTTCAGGCGAGCCCTGGCTTGCGAGTTCGAGCCCCACCCGTTGCAATTTTGACGTGAACCCATTCTGAACTAGTTGGAAGGATTAAAAGACTTCTAGTCTTTTATTAAGAATAAAAAAATAAATAAAACCCAAAAAATAACAATTGTGCGTATATTATAAAATGTAATCATTCAAATTAACTTCATTGGATGAATTATTATAATCTTAATAAAGAACTTGTAGATTAAATATATAGTATTTTTTTTTAATTCTGTTTTGGCTAGCAGGTAAATACAATAACATGCATACTCACAACTCTAAAACTACAAATACAAAGTATTTTTTAATTAGTTGGCTAAACTTCACAGGCCTTTTTGCCTTTGCATGGATAGTATAGTAGGCTAGTTTAGCAAAAAGTAAAAGTAAAAGTTAGCTACATAAAGTAAAAAAAATCTTGAAAACAGTTATATAGGTGTTTTTTATGCGCTATTAAAATACATTTGATGGTCCCTTTAATTCAAGAAGCTATTTTGCGAAGTTTCGTAAATATTTCATGATAAGTTAGTGGCGCTTCTCATTTTTGTGGGGGATGCTTGGGGGAAGCCTATGTGCAGCAGTGGACATCTTTTGGCTGAAACGATGATGATGATGAAGTTAGTGGCTTTTTTATATTGCTTGTCAGTGTACTACAGCTGACTGCCGTTGTTCGTGCAAACTGGTACTGCATTTGCAAACCAGAGGTATTAGAAATGCGATTCACACCCCAGATAAAAAGCTGCACAGTGTCGTAGAAAGCAGGGAAAGGCAGAAATATGTATGGATGGAGATAGCTCTTTGTCAGACGAGTTCCTTCACGAGGAGCTCTAAATACTACCTGAAGGCCTAGAGAAAGTAATTTTCTATCAGCAATTATGGTGATGAAAAAGTAAAATATGTATTTGAGTGACATATTATGCTTGTCGATAGCTTATGTCACTCCAATTCAATTTTTCTCCATCAATCCAGTTGAAAGTCGTTGTAGAAATACGAAATGCCTTGAAAGCGATGGTCAGTTGTCTAAGACAAACAGTGAGGATAAAGAAAGATTAAAGATTTATTGGCAAAAAAGACACACTTACACATAAATATGGTTACAGTGGTGTCTGCACCAAACTCAAGGCTTGTATCGTAGAAATCATTTGTGACAAAAGAGGAAAACAAATAACTAGATACTTTAGGTGAGAACCGCCGCACGCGCCGCGTGGTTCGAGACGAGAGTAGTCGAGAAGTACACACGCCTTATCGGACAGCGAGTTACCCATCGCTCACCGTCCGCAAGCCTACGCCTACGGTGGCCGGAAATCAGCTTGCGACTGCCGACGCCCGGGGCGTCTCCTGCGGCGACTAGGGTCGCGAGGGCGCGAACGTTGCCTCTCCCTCACGCGTTCCGCCACCTCCTTCGCGAGCATTACTGCTTCGCAGAAGGAAGTGACGGCCTCCCATGCACTCTCGCTGCGAACCATGGCCTAAACCAGGGCCAGACGTGAGAGATCGCCGCCGCCCATCGCCTCCGTGAGGACACGGCGGTTCCCCGCCCAAGCCGGGCAGACCTCCAACGTATGCTCCACCGTGTCCTCCGGGGCGCAAGTGGGCCTAACAGAGTTATAATGAAGTGTAAGTATAGTAGACGAAGTAAGTATAAAATATGCATAAATTGGTATAATACATTGCAATATACTCGCCGCCTATTACTGGGGACATAAATATAACTGGCGAAATGTGGGTAAGTTATATCCCTGCCTAACCCTTCGGGGACGACAGGCCTAATGTTATTATGTTTCTTCTGTATCTATGTAACTAGCTAGAAGTATAAAGTATAGGTAAATGGGTTAATAGTTATAAGGTTTACAATTAAAGCAATACAACTCATAAAAAAAAACTGTAATGAGTAGATTATGTCAATTAAATGAAAATATATTGACTTATACAGTCAAATTATATGAACTCATATAACCTGTCAGTAGGAAAGCCAGCTAATTCTGGAGAAAGAACATAAACATTTTCTTGAGTTAATCACAGTGACCAACTATTCTTAGCGTATAAGTAGTCTTTGATTCTAGAACACTTGTTTGTTGCTTGGGGTACATTGGAGTAGCTTAATTAGTCCCAAGCCTTTTTGTCGTCTAAGTGATCTTTAACTTTATAGAAACCTTTTTGGCATAGTTTAATAAATGATTTAAATTTACTAGGCTCAGTTCTTTAACATGGCTTGGGAGTTTGTTGTAAAAACGAATACTTACGCACTTAAATGAATTACAAATTTTTTGGAGCCTTGTCCTGGGCACAATAAATAAATCTTTGTTTCTAGTCTTTATGCTATGAATGTCGCTGTTTAGAATATAGATATTATGGTACGTGGGCTTTTGCTATGGAAATGTTCCTGACTGACCTCGATCTGTGGGAGTGTGTGCACAAGAAGTTCGTGGCAGACTCGGTGGAGGCTAAAAATGCAGTATGTAAAGGGTAGTTACGCATCTAGGTCGTCTTGCCTCCTCTTTCTGGGCCGGCCTCGGCGGCGCCGTCCATCTTCGGGCACCCACCGTGTGGAGACTGTTGCCCGGGGGTCACTATGACTACTGCTGACGTGACCCGCCCCATCCCATTTTAATGTGGCAGCTTTAGCGTACCATAAGGGTTGGATCGAGGTGGCCCTGGAAAAGGATTCTCGGAAGGATTTGGGGAGGCCTTTGCTCAGCAGTAGGACAGTGCAGGCCAGCTTTAAACAAATATAAGGATCGCGCCGCGCGCCTGTTCGAGTAACATGATAAGTTAGGCATATATCCCACCCCTCGTAGCAGTTAGGGTTACAGAAACAGGAAAACGTGTTAATAATTTAGTTAGCTAGGGTGGGTTATAGCGTACAGACAGCCGTTAGACAGGCTCTCGTGGGCCTGTTTCTAAATAGTCACAATCAATCAGGAGTAGATTTGATATTCAAATATCTTGCAAAAAAGTTTACCAAAACCTAAAAATAGAGGTGTTAAATGTGGCCGTAATTTTTTTTTTGTGCAACTCTTTCAAATTTTTCGACGACAATTTCGAATTAATCTTATGATAGAAGGCCATATTAGGATTTAACAACCAGCCCATGTATGGAGCTGTTACACTAGAAGTAAACACACAATTTCCGTGTAGCAAATGGGCCGTTTTTGTTGAATGTCAATCGTCATATAGCCTTGCTCAACGCAGTCTTTCGAGTTACGAATTGTAACGGTGAAAGGCGTCTCGTGGTGGGGGCAGACGGCAGCGCAGGCGCCGATTCAGTCCGACGCGAATACTCGAGTGTGTCGTATTATCCGCGCCGCCCCGAACGCCGCGAACGAAGTGCTAAACTTTCGCGCCAACATTTGAATTTAGAATTTTGGAATTATCGTCTGTGCATGTGTGTGTGACGTCATGAACAAGTGATGCTCGTCAATCCTAAAGACGATTGCAAAATGTTTCTGTGTTTTTGTCTCGTTATTTGGAGCGCTCTTTCGCCGGCTCTTGCCCAAGGTGAGTTGAACAATGCACAATCCGTTCCTTTATTAAAGCGAAAAACCGCGGTTGTAGTGAGATACTGATATTAGATAGGTTTAGCCTCCGTTTATATTGCTATGATATGTAATAGAGAACTTTACGAAACTGAGTGAACAAAAACTGCGCGTTTCTATGTTGTAGCCTTTGATTTATGATAACTACATATACAACAAGATATTTCATTATAGCTGTTTATATCCTTATAGAAGCCTGCTCTGTGGTCAGATAGGTATTTCGTCAACTTATGACTCAGTCTGTTCCAAACATTTTTATGCGGCGCATGCGCGAAAACCTTTTAATATTAAGTATAATGTTAAGTTTATCTGTTTTATCAATTTTAGTTTCTTTATTTAGAA
This sequence comes from Agrochola circellaris, assembly GCA_914767755.1. Taxonomy (NCBI): domain Eukaryota; kingdom Metazoa; phylum Arthropoda; class Insecta; order Lepidoptera; family Noctuidae; genus Agrochola; species Agrochola circellaris. Next base: position 6,334,232 of record OU611840.1, read on the forward strand.
CTTTATGAGTATGTATTCAATTGCGAAAATTAATGTGGTCTTTTTAGTTGTACAATCGCAACTATTTTCTCAGAGCGTTGCTTTTTCGCCTAACGCCAAAATTCGGCTTGGTTTAGAGAAAAAAAATGGTTCTCGAATAAACACATGTTGGGATCCAAAATAAGGCAGGGTTCCACTCTTGAGCGGACCGATACTCACGTGACTTCCTGCCCGTACTTTGGCAGCAGTAGCAAAAGCTCAAAAAACGAACAAAGACCAAACTTTACATAACACAATTAAGTTTAAAAAAATCTCATAAAAGGGAAACAATTAACAATTAAATATAGTTTAGATTTCTAAACAGCATGACGTAAGCTCTATAGATATAACTAATTAACTACTACTGCCATTGTCCACTAACGATTATGATAATTATGTCGCGAATTACCTACGTTGAGACGCCGTCAACCGTGGCCCGTCTGTGGTTCTGCATGGTGCGGTCTTTTTGCGTCATAAATATCTTTTACTTTTTATATGGCAATCAGTCATACACCAGCTATAAATTATGTTCGAGGATTATCTATTGTCTAATTCTATTATGAGTGTTTTTACGGTCCTGTCCTAAATTTAAACCACTTGCTAAGACTGTGTGACCATTGTGGCCAACTTTCCGCACAATAGTCAGCCATATTGCTTCAAAATGTATAATTTCTTTCATATTTGAGTCTCTTTTAGAGAATTGAAGCCACTCCTAAAAGGTCCATTCGAAAATGAAACGAAAGTTTTCGAACTTTCGTTCCATTTTCGAATGGACTCTACTAAAAACTTCGATAAATAAAAAATGAGAACAAAATACTGACATTGGTACCTATGCCATAGCAGAACTTGCCACTTCCTACAAGATACTTCTTTTCCTTCAATTCCGACAAGTTTGATGAAAGTAGGTAGATATTTCTTTGATTGCAGTTGATCTTGTAAATCCACTTTCTAAGACAGGATCCAAATCAAACATAAGTCTGAATGGATTTACTTCAAAAACTTCGATCTGCGATAACTTACTGTTCAATCCGTCCCTACACTATGGTTCATATCTTATAATGAGCTATGAATACTTCAATGCAAATGACAATGTTTCAAGTTGGTTAGGTTGCCTTTGAAACAGCAAAACCATTTGCAATATTATTTGAACGACCTCCTCTTGACTGTAATTGCAGTATCAGTTTTGTCGGGCTTCATTTACAGTGGTCACTAGCACCTAAGGTAAGCATTTTGCTAGAATTCGGCTTAGAATTTCATGAAATCATGTCATCTATATACGAGTATATGTATTAATACATATTATAAAACAAATTCGCTTTTCACGTTTGTCTGTATGTCCGCGTTGTTCTTCTAAACCACGCAACAAATTTTGATGAGGTTTTCACCATCGCTTAGAGAATTTATTCCGGAAGGTTTATGTGTATAATATGTTAATATTAAAGTTACGTTTACCTAAGAATTCCGGATGTTTTGTCAAATCGTAAAAATCGTGCGGAGCGGGTCGCTGTATTTAAACTTTTAAGAGAAATGATTTTTTGTATGTTTGTAAGTTTGTATGTTTGTTTGTTACGCTTTCACGCTAACACAGCTGAATGGACATATATCAAATTTAACACCTGGGTCGACCATGATCTGACAAGGGACATAGGATAATATTTATCCCGATGTTCCCACGGGATCGAAACTTATGCGGGCGAAACCGCGGGGCGCAGCTAGTCTTCTACATGAATATTTTACTTTTCGTGTCTGAATGCGTCACCGCGTAGTTTTTTTTAAACTACGCAACGGAGTTTGTTGCGATTTTCAACATTATTTAGAGAATTTATTTCGGAAGGTTTGTGTCTAATAACTATTAAACTTACATTTAATAACGAGATCTGTATGATTTGACAAATCGATAAAACCGTGTAAATCAAGGTAGTTTAGATTTATCCTAGAATAAGTAAACGACGCAAATGCAAGAATTATTATCGTCTTCGCAAATAAATCAAGCCAAAACTCCCTCAAATAAACTCTACGATATGGTAGACTGTCTTCTTTAATAGAAATGTGACTCATAAAGTTCATCCCGATTGCACCTCAATGACAGCTCAAATCTCAAAGTTTCCTATGCAAATCAGAACCATAATTATGGTTCAATTTCAGATGAACACTTGCAGATCACGATAAGAATATCTATTCTTAAAGTAAACTCGTTGATTGTGTTCGATTTGAGGCGATTACTATCTCACGGGTCTGTCATGCTGGCATTATACATAAAAAGTGGATTGCAAAACGGATTTCAAGTAGTATTAGTTTTTGGTCCCATGCCAGCAACTTAGTAACTTACTATTAGAACATAATAGATAAATTATGAAGCATTAGAGCAAAAGTTATCGTTTACTCATTAAATCCGTTTCTCTGACATACTGCTGTTTCTGCTCTGTGGTTCAGAATGGAATCTGCACATCTATGGACCCCATTAAACTGTAGTCGTTGAGTCAGTTCTGCAGCTTAATTTGAATCTTATTTTGGCTCTAAAATTAAATTGTCATCACTAACGGAATATTTGCAATAAATGTTAACTGTTTTAAGAGCGTCTCGATATTTGTTTTTATCTAGTTTTGGTGGTGTTCTAGATTTTACTTTTATAACGTTTGAAGTTTTTCCAGCATCATTTAGCAAATGATTTATTAATTTTATCTCCTCTCATAAAAAGTTAGCTTTTTTTCAAACTGACATTAAACTTTTACAATTATTTGCAATATTTGATGAAATTTTCAGCTATTAAATTCGCCTTTTACTCACATGTAGTTATAAAAACCTATAGGCTTATAAACCTACTTAGGTAAACTTACTTATAGGTTCATTGACACAGTCCACACGTTCGCTCAATGTTTGCGACCACCTGTTGTCCTCGAAATCCCCTTTCCAAACTTTCATTACGCCTGAGCGCTCAAGGCCGGTAGGTGACGTATATTTCAGTTGTTTGGCGAACGAGGTTGGTCAGTAGGTAGGCAGCAAAAAACAAAATGTGATAGTGATTGAGTAAATTACATACATGATGTACTTATCAAATATTAATGTACCTGATTGGACTTCACAGAATAACCCAATCACAAACGTAGAAAAGCGGAATAGCCGAGCGGGTTAGGTTCATCGTGTTGTGTCGGCTGACGTTCGAGATAAGTTCAATCCCCAGCCACAATTTTGGTGTGATGTGAACTAAAATCTAGCAAGAGCACTAGAAATGCTAGTTTTCGAAAATGAATCTTTACGATCTTCATTCATGTAGATGTTTTAAAAAGACTCAACGATTCACATCAAATCGCCGTAAATTCAATCTAAAGAAATTGAGTATTGCAAGTGCGTAGTGTGAACCAAACTATCCCCAAGAAGAATGAAAATTATAGATTTAAATATAACAATTCATTAGCGCAGATTAATACTCGACGCTGGAAGTAATTTAATGCATTCATTAATGGTTAGATATTACATTATGTTATTTATCTAGCTACATACTGAGTGGTGACTGTTCCGAGAAATTGTTAACATAATTAGAATCAGGTCTACATTACAGTTAGAATTAAATTTTCCTCGATTGTAATTAATCTAAATCATAATTTTACTTTATACTTGAATACATTTTATTTTATTTTATATTTTAATTAGAATCTAAATAGCCGCACGGTTTAATATTAATAATGGTTAATGTTAATCTACACTAATATTTTAAAGAGAAAAGATTTAGATTTTTGTATGTTTGTGTTTTTGTTAGTAATTCTAATGAATAAACTCAAAAACTACGGGACCGATTATAAAAATTATTTCACCAGTAGGATGATATTTAATTACTGAGTAACATTTATAAAGATATCACGCGGGTGAAACCGCTGGCGGAAGGTAGTTATTTTTATCTAATTTTTGTATTTTTTTTGTATTTAGGTCTATTCTGTTTCATTTTCTTATTTTCTACTCGAGTTTATCATCTTTTTTTTTATGCACGTGTTTCTGTGACATATAATTTTTTTTTCTTTCTTTTCTTTATATCATTGAAGCTTTTGAACAGTAACTAGATTTCATAATATTATTAATTTTTTAGTGGTCTTATAACTCAAGAACTTAACTGATTTACATGTTTCATATATGCATTATTTTCTGTAGTGACGATATAATGTGATTTTCACAGCGAACCAATCCGAAACAGCTTCGTATTAAATGCGAGAAATCGCACTTGTCACTGCAGTGTCTTTCAGCAGAATTGCTATATTGACGATTCATCTATCCATATCCGTCTATACTGTTTTCGCATTTATTTTATATTAAAAAAAAAATTAATACCTATAATACACATATGGCTCAGATTGCGCTACAAATCCAACAAATTGTATGACTTTCTCGATAGTACCAATTAGTCATTCTAAAATCAACTTAATTTACACTCAAATAAAGTTGATATTTGTTTAACATCAATTGGAAACAAGGATTTAAACAGACTTTAGTTCATACTAGCCCGCTTTAACAGGTAACGTGCCTACAGTACCAGATCAAACGGATAGTCAGAGGAAGTACGGCACTACTAATCACTATTTATGCGTTTAGCGCCAAACATAATTATTTAAAACAGCATTCTCTCTCTGTTATCTTCAAACAATTGACAGGAATAGAACGATGATTTCAATTCCCTTACCGATGGCTGAATTTAGCGATTTGTGGTGCAAGCAGGCCTTTTTTTTTGCTTAGATTACAAAAACCGCCCTTACAGCGATGAAAAGCGCAAACTGTTACCCTTGACGCGTAGTTGGCACCCGTGCGCCAGATCCCAAATAACGTTACAAAATAGGATCACTAGGTCCCGACACTATTTACCTTTTCATAACCACCCGTCGACGTCACGACGCGTCGCAACCCCGGGTCATGGATTGCAAAGTAGACTTGTTCTTGCTCGGTCATTGAACGGATCGCTCCGATCTAGTACAATCTGTGAAATGTACTAGTTCGGCCTTCTAGTACTATTAGTACACTAACTGAATGAAGAGTTTTACGAGTGCTTGGATGGTAGGGTAGCACAGGCTCATAGGTGTTTACACCGAAAATCAAAAACAAAACAAAACTTTAAATGAACAATAAATCGTATCTACTATCAGTCACAGAGAATAATAGCAGTGTACTAAATACAAAATGGAAACTAACTGGAAAGTAGGTACTTACTTATTATTTTAAGAAATCAGAAAATAATTTAAGAAATCGGTAAACTCGCATACCTATAAGTTTTGAAAGAAATAAAGCAAAATACCGTAACTATTTTCGTATTAGATTTAAACACCTTGGCAAATCAGAGTTATAAAGTTGTAAGTTAGAGTACAACAGGAGTCAAGAGTGCGTCTCGTTCCTCGCTCCCTGCCGACCGGACTGTTTCCCGCGCGATCCATGAATCGAGAATATGCGTCATCAATGTCGTTAGTCTGCGGATCCAAGTCCGCGCGACCGATCGGACGGAACGTGATCGAAACGAAGTACTAAATGACCGAAGTACTATTAAGCTTACGGAATAGTTCATTCTAGTACAGTGTCGTGAATGAATTCTTAATAGTACATAGTACATGTACTACACAAGCCTATTGCAAAGGGTCAGTGTGCTCCCGGCAGTCGGAGCGAACGGACGTAGGAGTATTGATCGTTCTACAATTATATACCTCGATAACTTGCTCGACGAAGAGAATTTTCTGTGGATGGATGGATGTCTTAATAAATATTTTTGTGCCTGAAAGTAGCACAAAGTGTATATTTTACTTGTACCTACTGGGTCATAAAAAAAAAAAAACTTAAACCAATTTTCCTAATTTTCTTTTTGATGACCACCCTTTGCGTACACCCTTTCCTGAAATTGCAGCAGTTTTTACGCTATAGAGTTTTTTGTATTAATTGTTACTTTCCGCTAAGCAGACGAAATAAAGTCTTAAGTGGCAGCAATAAGGTTACATTCCATGTGCATATGTCGTCGTCAGATCTTAGACTTGACCATTTCATGAAATGGCCAGCTAAAATTGACCATATCGTTTAAACGTCAACGTTTAATGATATGTCAGTCGACGTTTGGCCATAACATTAATGTAGGTATCCATGGTTTAAGGTGTAGTAAAAATTGCCAAGTAACTGCGACCAATTTGGAAGTAGCTCTCGCCGGCCGCTGCCGCAGCACAGCTCACCGCGCTCGCTCGGCTCGCGCGCGGCTGGTCACGGTTCAAGTTGATCGCTTTCCGTAATATCATATTTGGAAACCCAATTAAAGTCCATCGACTTTTTTTGCATGTAGTTTGTTTGATTTGTTGTATGCCGCGCCATGATGCTCTATTTTACGATATGATCACTAAAGTTTGGCGACATCATGAAGTAGTCGTGGGTTTAACTGTTCATATCGTCAAACGTTGAGTATTCAATGATCTGGCCAGACCATATCATGATGTGACCAGCGGTCAATGTTCATTTCGTGGAGTCATCAATTCTAAAATCAGGGCACGACACATATATCATTTCTTTTTCCCAAACAAAGCCTTTTCCCAACTATGTTGGAGTCCGCTTCCAGTCTAAATGGAGCGACTGCATATCTGGCGTCCACGACCCAGCTACTGGATATTCTTTTAAAATATACTTTGTCAAACATGAAAAGAGGAAGAAAAGGTGCAGTTTCCTTGGAGCATCAAGAGAAGGTTTTTTTGCAATATGTGAGTGCCTTCAAGAACCCCACTATCTACACTCAAGTGACCAAATTTGCTCCAAAATTAGTGTCACAAGTCTTTATTTATCCTTATAAATACACTATGACTATTTTTTTGATACTGATTGTCAGACTTCTGGGCTTTTGTCTACCCATAACGACGTCAACGAACGTCAGAGATCTACAATGACAGCCGGGATCAAAGGTTTTACGTGCATTCCGAGGTACAAAGTGGTCTCGATATTTACTGGCTGGTCGCTCATCGACGGACCGACCTCAGCAAGGACTCTTGTAGGTAGCTGTTATTACGTAGCCACTAGCTCCAGATTGCATAGATACTGCATAAAAAGACATGAAAGGTTTAATACTTTGAATGTTCCTTCCTGGAAATTGCTTGTTTTCTGTGGAAGTGTCACATCTTTTAATATTTAGCACTCCAAGGCTTCCGCAGACAGGCGCGACGCGACGGCTTGCGGCGCGACGCGTCTCTGGTGGAACAATATAAATGAAAACTTCAAAGAAAGAAAAGAAAAAAAGAAAATACATTTATTTAGCACGGACCTTGCCTTTTAGGCACACAACACAAAATATTGTTACTACAAAAAAAAAAAAAAAAAAAAACTATTAAAAAAGTGTAAAGTTCGATATTAGCAGAGTTCAGCAAAAATGCCAGACAGCTAGTGCCTGATGTAGGTAGTGCATACACACTCGCTACAACTTGGAAAAATACTTTATTTCAAAGAATTTTCCGTGCTCTTCATCGGAACGCGGAGATTTATTCTGGCCGGTCTCCTGCATCCTGCAATAAAAGCTCTCGCATGTTACAGCACTCTTCTTTTCGTGTGGTTAGTGACTAACCTGGTGTCAAAGTTTTAAAGCCGCCCATGGGCCTCTGACTTGGCTTCACATGCCGTCGAGAAATATCTCTTAGGCATGCCGGTTTCCTCACGATGTTTTCCTTCACCGTTTTTTCAACAAGTGATAATTTTTCAATACGCACATTATACCATTTAATTCAGCATTAAGGGATTGTAAAAGCTTTTGTTTCGTGTACTTTGATGTGTATCTTTTGATTGTCGGCTTCGTTGGAATCGTGCAGACCAATTTTGAACCAGTTCCTGTTATTCGAACATGATAACATTTTGCACACGTTTGTAGAACTTACCGGTGAAAATACATTTTGAAGAATGAAAACATGAAAGTATTTGTGAAAAATACATAAAAATTTAATAATTATTTATATAAATCCTAAATCCTAACTTTATACCCCTTTTTATGAATATTACGCGGACGGAGGATTATGAAATTTGGCACAGTTATAGTTTATATGCACAAGGCGTGCAGAAAGCTTATATTTTTATATAATATACATTAAAAAATAAATTAAATAAATAAAAATAAACATTACACTCTCTACCATGCGTTTGACAGCGTTTGACACAAGATGGCTACCTTAGAATCATGACATTTAAATGAATTATGGTCGAATTTCGACCTCTGGGCGAACACTAGTTATTATAAATGCGAAACTGAGTTTGTTTGATTGTTTGTTACGCTTTCACGCTAAAACGGCTGAACAGATTTAGATGAAATTTGTCACCTGGGTTAGAAACATAGGATATTTTTTATCCCGATATTCCCACAGGATCGAGACTAATGCGGGTGAAACCGCGGGTCTATATAGTTGTAATGAATTGTTTCATGCCGGTTTTTATTTTATTATTAAATACTTAAAGCTATGAACTATGATAGTGTTCAATAAAATACGTAGTATAGTTTCTGCTCTAAAATAAACTGTGTTAGGTATTGTAAAAATAGAAATGATCTTAAAAAATATGTGATTCACAAACTCATGGAACAATGATTGATGTTTAAGATTTATCGCTTTAAACAAAGAATTCTCTTCATAGTTCACACTTATTTTTAGTTTTGGGGTGAACAGACCGAGTTAGTTTAAATTTTCATTGTAGTACTAATTGGTCTATTCTCAATTTTTTTTTAATGGAAGTAGATATTTGTGTGTGATGAAATCTCGAAAACATTGTTTTTTTTAAGCTTATTTAATACCTACATGTATGTTAGTAGGTAGGCCATTACAACTTAATTATTATTATCAAAATATGAGAAAGAAATATGAATAGTAATAGAAAAACTAACAAGTAACAACGCCTTCAATTTCCAGTATAAGTTGGCCTCTCATTATACGGAAACCCTATACGATCCGTAGTCACCTTATACTGGAACTGTATAGCTTTGAGTCGTCTCGTGTGTCATATTAAAAAAAATGGTTTAGATAAAACGCATTAAAGCTGGGGAGTGGAGCTTACTACGTCACAAGTCAGTATAAAATCCATCTTTTTTTCTTTTCTTGTGCGAGAAAATCGTTGATAGCTAGTCACTTCCTCGTCGGCCAGGTGCCTCAAGGAGGATCACTGCTGATGAGAGGCTGGGATTACGTGTATTTTTAATGGGCATTGACGTTACATGGTTGGTAGATATTGAACTCTGACGGAATCCGCATTTATCCATGCGGATTCCGTCAGAGTTCAATAGAAACTAAGTGTTGGGCACTTATACTCCATTTGAAATAACAGACATTTAGACAAACTTTTTCACAGGCCGTTCAACCGATTCTGACTTCTATACCGTAGATATAAGGATGGCATTAAAAGCAAAAAAGTGGTCACAATCCCAACTGTTTACTGCAGCTGCCATTTGTCATGCCACCAACGCAATAGAAGTCAAACTCGGTTGAACGGACTGTAAAAAAGGTTTGATTAAATATCTAATCTTATTTCAAATGGAGTATAGTTCCTGTTGGAGTCTGACGGAATCCGCGCAAACCTGCAGGTTCCGTGTAGCATTTGTAACCCCTGACATCAAAGCAACACTAGTACAAATAAAATTGAACATCGGTCACTCTTGACCTTTTAAGAAATGTCAAATAAAACCGATCCGATCCGATGATGTATTGTATCCGATTGATAGTTACCGGAACTTGAACTTTTCAAAGCGGATAGTAGTTTCGATGCGTAATAAAAATAATCGATTCTATGTACGAATATAAACGCTTTATGGTTTTCTATAAGTATTCGGTGTTAGGTACCGAACACTTATTGTAACAAGTTCGAGTGACTTCATGTAATATTAATAAGGAATTTATATTTTAATCAACTTTTAAGGCTGATTTTGCCATCTTTATACGAAGAATAATTTTCCATTTTTTACTGTTTTACTATACATAAATGTCAAACGTAATTTTTTTTTTAACTTTGTGAGAAATGATTTGATATTTTGTATGTTTGTTTGTTTGTAATGAATAAAGTCAAAAACTACTGTAACGATTAAAAAAAATCTTTTTTTCTATTGAATGCCATATTATCACTGAGTAACATCCTAACTAATATTATAAATGTCAAAGTGAGTTTTGTTTGTTTGTTTCGGTTTCACGAAAACATAAGCTACTTTTCATCCTGGATCGCAGATGAAGTCGCGGGCAACACCTAGTGGGCTATAATTTATAAAGATATCGTAATGCCTACACGTAAGGTTCAGTTTGCGCTACAACTTCATGTTTTTTGTCTTTTTCAATAGTATTAGTCGGTCTAAAATCAACTTTATTTACACTAGCATAAATTTGATGTTTGTTAAAATGGAAAAATCGTGTTTGTTTACATGTTTGGCAAATAAATTGCGAAGGCAGATTACATACATACATACAACATGTTTGCATAGCGCTCCGAGCGCACGAGTTAACTGATTTAAAAACTTTATTGACTTTCTCGTCATTTACTGTTCTATCACGTTACAAGAATTAAATGTGAGAAATCTCTTTTACATACTTACTTTTACTTTAATGATGTTGAGAATCTTGTGATGTCTTCGTATGGGCCTATGGGCTATGCTTGGAGTTTCTCTACGTAATCAAATCAAATATGAAGAAATCCGCAGGAGAACCAAGGTTACCGACATAGCCCGAAGAATTACCAAACTTAGGTGGCAATGGGCAGGGCACATTGCTCGCAGACCAGATGGCCGATGGGGCCGAAAGGTTCTGGAGTGGCGACCGCGTATCAGAAGACGTAACGTTGGAAGGCCTCCCACAAGATGGACCGATGACCTTGTGAAGGCCTCAAGAAACCGCTGAATGCGGGAAGCATAGAATCGGTCGAAGTGGCGGTGCTTGGGGGAGGCCTATGTCCAGCAGTGGACGTCTTTCGGCTGAAATGATGATGATGATTCGTATACCTAGCTACGGCTAGTCTATTGCTCATCGTCACCAGGTAAGTTACATTTATAAATGTTTTTTTTACTTTCTGTTATCTGTAATGCAATGAATTCTTCATTAGTACAGGCAATAACAAAACACTTTTTGCTGTTTGCTACTGTGTTCATTTTTTACTTAGAAATTTGTTTTGGCGAAACGTCAATGTGTTTTTTCTGGAAAAAATTATTGATTTAATTTACTACTATGCACTTGGAAAATGGCAAGTCTGAAAGTTGAAACATAACGCGTCAGTCGCATATTTCTTGATAGCTCATGCTGGTGATTCCATAAAACCATTAATATACAAAAAAAAAATCGTCAGTTCGTGCAAATCCCACAGGCTCATTCTCGGAAATAACCCGAACGTCGAAAATAGAGCACTATTAAAAATCATTACTCTTTTCTCTGCTGTAAAAACGCAGCTGTAAGCAAAAAAAACGAGCGAGCCTTTTGTGACAATATTGATCGTCTTCATCGTCATCATCATCATCATCATCATCATGTTTAAAACCTCTCAGAAAATGGCTTGGTATCATATTATGACGGCCAACCGCGCGCGCTCATTTGTAAAAATTAAATGGCGCGCGCTTCTCAGGCTTCCTGTTACACACTTCCGTCCCTTTTCACGAAATCACTCCCACAGATGCAGGAAAGTGAGTGAAATTATGTTAATTATCAATAAATTATCCCTTTCTGCTGTAAATTACAGCATAATTCTCAGGAAATTATCAGACTAGTTGTTTTATACAACAAACCCGGTTTATTTTTGAGAATAAGCTTCTAATGTGAAAACGCTTTAGCGTTGCAAAGTTATGAAAAAGAAATACTTACATATTTTCCTAGGCCGTCTCCTTTCTTCATAGAATCTCTTCAGGAGCGCTTCGTTAAGTCTCTTACTTACTGTTACTGCTCAAGTTAATAACTTCCTATTCTAATATGCATTGCCTTCGATTCTCAGAAGTTTCGCTGCATGTAGAAGAGACTATGTGCGATCGAAACTTTGTCGAGCCATTGCAAATGCCATGGTTGTCAAAATTGCACGCGTCATTCATAATACAGAGTCAAATTAAAATAGCTAGCGAAACTACAAACGTGATGGGTATCTGAAAACGATAAAACAAAAATGAAACTAATTCGATGATTTTTTTGATGGGTCATCGACAGCTGTTTGAAATATCGGTTCGAAAATCTTGCTGCCGCGCTGTGTTTGGACGACTGCCGCGCGCGAACGCTTCTGTCAACCTGCCGCGCACAAACATTTTTAGGAAACATTCGTCTCTAATTGTGTCTGCACGTATTAAAGGCTAGGCAGATTGATATTGCCAACTGAAGTGCGCGGCGTGTCTCGGATGTGTGGCGCAGTACTGCCGCGCAAACATTCTTCGGTTTGGTCCAAACTAGAGGGCGGCGGAAATGTGTCCTGCAAACGCCGCGTGTTGCTGCCGCGTTTTTGCCGCTTAACGTTTGGACACACCTTAACACGACAAAACAAAAGTAAACAGATTTTCTCAACTCATACTTCAAGTAACAACTATACCAGCGGTCGTTGACCTCAAAAAATCATCGAATCTTAAAAAAAATAAAAAAAAATATCGTGTTTAGTTATTGGTACCCATGACATCTTCAGTTTCGCTAGCTAATTTAAATTGAAGATGATAAGTACAAGACCCCTTTTTTTTCTTTTTTTTTTGAGGTTGGGAAATTATCAAATAACTTCTCCCGCTCTGGGTGGAGCGGGAGGGCGTGTCAGACTTTTACTGACTAAAACCCACCCGTGTTCCTTCCGTTGCCTGTGTGCCGAGGTCGCGATATCCCGTTTAGACAAACCCGCAACCCCGGCAGAAGTACAAGACCCCTAAGGAGGTTTTCAGTTATTTCGATTACACTATGGATACCTATTTCTTATTCTATGGATTCAGTCGCCTCTAGTAAACAATAGATAGCATTGTACACACGGCTACACATCAGGCTAAACATATCCAAACTTCGCTGACAACGAAACTTGTAGTTATTTAATGAAGACAAATCCGTTCTGAAAGAAAGAGATAACGACACGGCCGGTTATTGCTACCTCTCTCTTCTTTTTAATGGTCTACCTATCGTTAAGCTAATATCGAACTCCGTCATACTATTTGCATATTTACTAGTAACCCAGATTTATAAGCGGCTCGGATAGCGGAAAGCTGAAGTGAAGCATACTTCGGTTCTAGTAATTACTTCCTGCTTAATAGTTTTCTCTCTGTTTTCTGTAAACATGGAAGATATGGATAATTAAAGATTTATTGTATTTAGAAAATCAATCTGCCTAGCCTTTTGCCTTTTTGTTATGAAATAAATGACTTATGACTTATGACTTTTCCCAACTATGTTCGGGTTGGCTTCCAGTCTAACAGGATGCAGCTAAGTACCAGTATTTTACATAGAGCGAATGCCAATCTGACCGCCACAACCCAGTAACTGGGTAACAAAATACCGCTTGGTGGTTGTCAGACTTTCGGGCTTCTGACGACCCGTAACGACTGTCAAAGATCCACGAATGACAGCCGGGATCAACGGCTTAGCGTGCTTTCCGAGCCACGGAGGATTCTCGGTAGGTTAAGATGGTCACCCATCCACGGACCAACCCCGGCAAGCGTAGCTTAACCTGATGAATCGAACCGTGCGGCTGTTATAACTTAGCCACGAGCAGTCAACAGTATCAGTAGGAAAGATTATCTAGACGATTTTATCAAGATAATCTCTTTGGTTACTACTCAATCAATAGAATTAACTTTGCTATTGCTTTGAGAACTTGTTAGAGAACAATTTAAGTATGAGAAAAGCATTTTTTTTTTTCATTTTAAGGCCATTTAAATAGATGTCAAGTCACGGTACAAGTGCGGAATGTGCTCACACTAAACAGCTACCTCTTAAGACACGTCGGAAATGATAAAAGTAAACATAAAAATGGGTTACAACTGTACTCGTGGGCTGTTGAATAGCAACCGGTCATTGTCAGTCACTTTTACTCTTGAATAACCTTGTTGAACGTGACTTAGAATAAACATTAAGCCAAAATAACATACAATAGACGACGTATATTTAGTAACTTAATCCGCGTAACTGTTCTTAATGAGTCATAAAGAACCCTCTAAGAAATCGTTACTAAATATACGTCGTCTATTGTATTTTATCATGGATTTCCGCAAAGTCACGCCTGAATCAATTAACTAAACATTAAGCCATTAAGTCTCCCACAAACAGGCGCGACGCGACAGCGCGACCCGACTCTAATAAAACAATTTCTAAGAAAACTTCACGGTAGAACAATTACCGGTGTCGCGTCGCGCCTGTTCGAGGAAGTCTTTAAGGCTTGTGCAGACCAAAGCGACGCGACGGCGCGACGCGACTCGAACAATACAACAATAACCTATGTCGCGTCGCGCTGTCGCGTCGCGCTGTCGCGTCGCGCTAGTCTGCACGAAGCTTTATTCTGCCGTGTAGCGCTAGGCTAGGGTCAAGTTTTGGCAATCGCGGGCGCTTTGTTGTACTTACAAAGTTGATTCAGTGCTACGTTTTTTGCAAAGCTACACTCCTCTCTAGTCGCATTGCGTTCATATGCTACTCACGAGCATGTATAAGTACGCCGTGCATTGTCGCGACCACTCCTACTTATAGGTAGGTAGTAGGTACTTTATTAATAAGAAATTGTGTTTTTTCCCATTTAATGTTTTTTTTTCAATCAAGGAGCCAAACATTGCAGCACGCATCGCAGTAAAATGAAATTATCCTGTATTTTGTATTGGCGATACTTAAAAAAACCTTTTGTCAGATGGATAGCATAGTGCTCTGATAATTAGATTTTGTAACAAACATTGTCTTCGCATTGGTTGCGGTTAATAGGTGTGGCATTTTCCTGTCCATGAAAACAGAACATAACGAACATAAGGGCATAACGAACTTACAGCGGGCTCGCTCCGAAGCTTTTCACCAATTTCATTAATTTATTTACTACCTAGTTTCACGAAAACTTACATATGAATGAATAAATGAAATGCAGCAAACCCGAACCAGACTCTATAAATCGAATGAACCCCGAGATTCGCACTAGCCCCTGGAGTTTCATGCTTGATGGGGCTACAGAGGCCATTACATATCAAGGGGTAGACCGGGGGGCGCGGTAATGGTAGGGAAGAGGTGCCCTCATAAAAAAATCGGAAATGTAGTTTCAGCTAAACTCTAGATACCGGAGAAAATAAGTTTATATTTATCTCTTGAAATCTTCTAATAAGGCACATAAAAGTAAAAACAACAATAATAAACTTAATTTCGTTTTCGAACTAACAATGGTAGTACAAAAAGTTCGATCGACTCGCAGTGCTCAGAATCGCGTGCGACTCCAGATTGCTTTCACTTATCCTCAGAGGCTATGTATCTGTGTCCATATGCATTGTGTGTCTATGTGTGTGTGTCCGTGTCAGTGCGCATACTGGTGCGTTCGTTGAGCGATATACCGCGATATACCGGTCTTAAGGCCAGGACACACAATCACGGTGCCAACTCGTGACCGATCTGACCGAATAACTTGAGCTTTCGATCTAAAGACTCGTTTAGACCGGGAACACGCGTGATTGTTGAATCGTGATCGCAGGATTATTTCTTGGGTTTTACCTTCCTGGTTGAATGGGTGTGGGGGGAGTATGCAGCTTAAGTCAAGTCAGATAGATCAGTTTGAGGAAACACATGTTTGTGATCGCTTTAGCCAGCTTTCAGTAAAAGACTGGATATAAGTATTTTTAGCTCACAAAACTTTACAATGTTTGCTTATTGCGTAAACTTTAGTTATTTTTCATCGTAAAAGAAGAAGTATCTTGTAAAGTCATTATCACAAACTTGTAAAGTCTGGGAAATTTATTGTTAAGCAAATTGACTACCAACTGAAATTTTCCATTTATCATTCTATGACAGCTGTATAAGCTCGCCAAACAACGTCAAATTGACTTACGGTGTCAATTTGCTTAATAATTAATTTCCCTGACTGTACCTGCTTTGGTAAATACCTTCTTAAATTATTGCATATAAATCTGTATATCTAATTGTATTAAAAGTAGTTTTATGAATAATTAAACGGACTTAATTAGCTACAGCTTCGCTTCGAGAACACTTTGGTTCAGACTAATGCACTTTTCAATAAGCCAATATTCGTAAAATTGTTGGCTAGAGGAGAATCTCACACCTTACTACATGATTACAGTTAGTAGGTATTTCACGAAATCAGGTGTGTGTCTGGATTGAGGAGCCAATCTCACCAATCTCAGGGTTTAATAACACCGTACAGTACGACACAACCAAGATGTAGCATAAATTTAAAATAATTCATTAATTAATTTCAATATTCCGAATGTAACTATTTGGTTATATGATTTGAAAAGTTATTGCGTTTTCGTAAAGAACATTTTCACCTAAAGCTTGGTGATTTTGAAGGCGCCCTCAGTTCGGATGGTGATCGGTTTTACGAATTTTGCCGATGCTTCATCTAAGTTGTGTCGTACTGTACGCGAGTGACAAATACTACTTATTTCCTTTTTGGCTTTGAGTAATCATAAGGAATTTCTTCTGTGGGATTCATATTTTGGGTTCGGTTTACATACACACATTTCTTAGTGCGTTTGTCCACCTCAGCCGACACCGGGACGTCCGTCACCTAGAACGAGATGACAACGCCGACCACCGAAGTACCGATATATACATTTACTACGGTCCACCGCACGTCCATCACCCGAGGGCCGTCAACCGGGCCGCCGAAGTTTCGAATAGTTCGGCGCGACCGCTTGAACTCGGCCCAAGATTGTAACGGGCCGATGTAATACAAAAAACGTTTGATGTTTTCCACGCGCATCCGTCGCACCTGCGCCGGCGCATTTAACAGCGGAGGCATTGTAATAGGGTTCCGAATGACACCCTTCGTATGCGGAACCCTAAAAATGATGCCAAAGCTACTTTGTGTAGGCCTACGTCTACGCAAATTTGAACCTGCGCGGAGGAGCCTGCAGCGTGGTGATTATAATTAAATAATTAATTTGTAACGTCACGCCGCCGAGATGCCTCCGACTCCGATTTTGCGTCCTATTTTTCCGGATGCTCTCTCAGTGTCCTTAAAATATTTTATTTGCGGCATTTTTAATATATTACAAAATCAGCCAGTCGTTTAGAAAGAGGAAAAACAATATGAAGATCATTTTTACATGCCACGTGGGAAAAACCTTACCTTTCCGTTTTCTTTCGTAAGTTAAGTTTAATAAAATATTTTCCCAAGTTTACTACCTCTTAGAACTAGAACAAAGCCATCGAGTGAAAAACATCGAAACACTATCGAAACATTGAGAATCAAATAATTACTGCAGAGGTAATTCATTAGGTATGTCCTCCGTTTGAGGTGCAATCATTTAATCGCGTTGATCACAGCCGTATCAGTTCGCCTAGCACATGTCTTCGATTACTAGCTGTATATGCGACACATTATTGGCCGTCAGTATTTGATTAAGGTAATATATTAATAGTAGTAGGTAGCCTGGAATTACCACCTTTGTTGACGGGTACACATTGAACAGACAGCTGCAGAGAAATCTCACCCCCTAAGCAATGTATAAATACATTGCTAGGGGGTGAGATTTCTCTGCAGCTTACTGTACATAATACACCAATGGAGTGTTTAGATGACGCCGTATCCTTGATCTTGATGTTTGAAATTATCGAACTATACTAATTAATTGGAAGGCTATTCCATTGACACAACTGATTGAAGAAATCCTCTATTGTATACGAAGTAAAACTTTCTAGTGAAATATACCAAGGACTTCGACGTGAAAAAGGAAGTTGGTATTGAGAAAACGCAGTAGCAAAAATATTTATAGTAAGAGATCGCAATTTTCACGCAGTCCGGAAAACGGTGAAGTTTAACGAAAAGAAGTAGAAGATGCTGTCCGTGCTGTATTTGCAACTGTCGGCTTAGCTCCGAAAGCTGGAAATCCCATAACACGCTTTTATTTTTTAGTCAATCTGATAGGCAGCAACACAAAATAACATTTCACTTTGTATACCAGTGTGTAAAGAGTTTAGTGCACTCCGCACTTATGCACTATACAACTCTACTATTTCGCCAACAGCAGCAACATCTTCCAAAACAAAGAATTTGCGATCATCCTGTGCCAATGTTGTTGATGACGGCTTACGGAAAACCATAATGAGTCTAGGGAGTGCCATGTCTAGAAAAAAGGAACAATGAAAAATTGAACGACGAACGTTAACTTTAACAATAATAAAGCCGTTTATTTCCAAACTTACATCATTAATTTGTTAGCAGAAAGTATTTGGGTAAGTATCATAATGTGTCCCACAGCTCAGTGTGCCTTTTGGCATAGGCCTCCTCCAGCTTGGGTTACCATCCGTCTGGATTTGTCCGGACATGGCCGGCTTTTTGACCCCCCGTCCGGACTATGTCCGGCCTTCTCATTTGTCGGGGATTTTCTTTAAAAAACATAAATTATTCAAAAAATAAGTAAGTAAGTAAGCAAATTTCCGGACTTTTTTTGCAAATGTTAGGCTTTTTGTGAGGACTCTTCATTGGGATTTTCAATTTCGAAATGGTAACCCTACGGCTCCAACTGTCTCCATTGTGCTCTGTCCTCGGCAACTCTGGTCCAGAATGGACCCACATGGACAGATGTCGTCTTCCCACCTTGTTTTTGGGCGCCCCCGGTTTCTAACGAACACAACATTACCTACCTATAAATTATTTTGTGCACAGAAAGTGGCTCCGGCAACTAAAAAGTTGTGTGGAAATCAGTTGAGGTGATGTGGAGGAAAGAGGAAAATGTCCTGAGGTAAGTTTTGAGTAATGAATCTGGATGGCTATGAGTAGAGCAAGCCCAAAAGAAAAGATAAATGAACTGTGTGAAGGATGAAACGGTTCGAAATTTGGTGACTACTGAGATGACGACTAATGGAGAAGGAAGACTGAAGAAGAAGACCCGTAAAAATAATTTAAAGTCTGTTTTCATTCGGAACTCAATCGCGTCAGGGATTCCAGATTTCAATCGAGAATGCATTACATAGGTCTCAGACCAAATAAAAAAACCAAGACAGAGCAATCAACAGTGCAACAAAGCTGTCAACAGTGAAGTGAAGCCGGTTTCGTAAACATGTGTAGACTTTGTGTGGTGTACTTTGATTGTACTGTCATTGTAAAAGGTTGTAAGTGTGTGCGTGTGAGCGTGTATGCACAGAGCGGCGGTGTAGTTTTGGCATGCTTCACTGTGTTGTTCCCAGCGCACTGTCTTGGTTTTTTATTTGGTCTGAGTACATAGGTATGCTGGTAAGTTGGTATGACATTTGATAGTCGTGATATCGGATGCAAATAAGCGCAAAACATGGGTGTCAGGAAAGTGGCACTGTGGAAAGTAATTAAAGAAAAACTTTTACTTGTGAAAACACTAAAGAGTGTATTGCCTCTACTGAGCATACTGCCCGGGGTTCGATCCCAAGGCAAGTATCATTGATTTTTTTAATTTGGACTTTCTCAGTAGAAGCCCGGTGTGTGTCTGAATCTGTTCCCGGTTTGACATGGAATGAATACAAAAACACCTTATAATAATCCCACCCATCCCAACTCTGAACTAACCGACAGTCGCTTAACCTCACGAAGAGTTCGACCTTCAACGCGAACGATATTACAATATTTGCGGTATTTTTATATCAAAATTATACGAAGGCGGTTTGACCGGCTTTCTCTAGCTATTATGTTTGACCAGAGGTTAAATAGCAGTGACTCAGTGACACATTGAACGGTACACGTGAACTGTGATGGGAGTAAGCAGAGAAATGTTGGGTTTATTAATAATATATTTACATAACATCACGCCTGCTTTTTCCCGCAGTGATAGGCAGTATAGTACAGTACCTCCACACGACGTTCCACGCGACATGCCTTAGTTAGGAGGGCGCCTAAAGGTCCACTAGCGCCACTCATTAAAAAAAATATTATCTCGTGACTGAGAAGGAATTATGAATAACGGCTAATAAGGACCCTCGGTAAGTGTGTCTAGAATTTTCTAATACCTTTTATAAAGTTTCATATTGAGACACGGAGCAACAAAATACGATCTAGAGGAATGTGGCCGCTTTTCTTTAGATCGTATTTTGTTGCTCCGTGTCTCAATATGAAACTTTATAAAAGGTATTAGAAAATTCTAGACACACTTACCGAGGGTCCTTACTAGCCGTTATTCATAATTCCTTCTCAGTCACGAGATAATATTTTTTTTAAAGAGTGGCGCTAGTGGACCTTTAGGAGCCCTCTTAACATGCGACATGCTAAGATTGGTCGGGAACAGTCGACACGTACATGACGTCATGTCAACCATCGTCGGACTAACGTCAAATGGCTGCTGTGTCATCCATTATTGAGTCACATTAAGAACGATTCTAACCGTAATTCTATAATTCACTTTATCTGTGAAAGATAATTTCATTAAATCATACTATACGACATCCAATATTACTTACTTAACTTTTTTTTGCATTAAATATGTAAGTATAATTTTAGTTTACTTAATCATATTTTTATACTCTTTTTATTCTCGCTTCTTATTAATTCTTCTTAGTCTGCATTCCTTTTTAATTTCTCCTTTCGCAGTCTGCTGGTAGAAATTTCTTCAGAAATAAGCAATATCCTTGTACTGTATATAACGTATCCGTTGATATTCACTGTGTGTGCATAAATGATAAAATAAATACCTAAATAAATTACTATAATTTAAATATATAAGTACCTAACGACATTCTAATAAAGTTTTATAAAAGGAACGTGCAAAAACGATTGTATTGTCGAACAGTTACATAATATATAATATTACTTACTACATTTTATTGACATTTGAAGTGATTGTAATTGACGAATTGGATAATAATTATATAAAGAGATTATTCGCAATGCTGCGGTTACTGACGAAATTGGGTCAGAGTATTGAAAAAGTTCAAAAGCGAGTTGGTTACATACTTATTTTAAAAATTAAATCTGAAATGAATGTGAATAAATACTAGGCACTAGTGAACCATTTACTAAGGTGGAGTGTCTGAAATCGACATTAGCTGGTTAGTAGTTAGTTGTTTATAGGTGGTTAAAGCAGAAAAAAGGCCAATACTGAGGTTATCGTATGACACCAAATTGCTTATTCATGGTCGAGAACTTAAAGTAAGCCTATTACCTAATTCTATGGTCGAGAACAACGGAAATAGAACAATTCAATAAAACAAACAGCGAATCTTGTGTCAATTCAATAATAGAACACGCATCTATTGTTTTGAATCGATTACTCTACCCCTCGACGTAGATTACGTGTTTTCTAGTTCATCTTAGTTAAACTTGAATATCAATACGACGTCATTGGAGCAGTTTCGTAATGCAAGCGAACTTCCAAGTACTGTAGACAGACTACCCGGTGGATAGTTCGATGGATAGTTTGATGACATTCAGGAATTGAATTACCTGTTCGAGAACTGAAATCCGAGGTATAACTTGATGTTTAGGTGAGTAGCTATAACAATAATGTAAGTATGGTTTGTCCCAAAAGTATCTGACAAAAATGTAAACAAATGAATCTGAAAACGTAGCAGTTGATGCCATTTTGAAGTGCCACTTAAATATTGAGTGGTTGATTTAATTATTTGAATACTCAAATTCTAATT
Source organism: Agrochola circellaris (assembly GCA_914767755.1). Classification (NCBI taxonomy): domain Eukaryota; kingdom Metazoa; phylum Arthropoda; class Insecta; order Lepidoptera; family Noctuidae; genus Agrochola; species Agrochola circellaris. Next base: position 6,355,939 of record OU611840.1, read on the forward strand.
TTAAATCACCATACAAAGATGTTTTACAAAGAGGTCAATTTATAGTAATTATAACCTCAATTATCGTCGATGATTTGTGAATTACAATTTAATAACAATCAATAATTGTTGTAAAAACTGGTGAGATATAAAGTTGAAACCTTCTAAATACAGATGAATGTGTTAGTAATTCGCTTCAGTGAGTAATTGCATAATAATGTCCTGAATAGGTTTTATTTACACTTTCATCAGATACTTTTGGAACTGACTATACTTATTCAACTTCAACAATAACGAACGCTTTGATATTTCTGACGAGACTTAGATATTCCCCCATCCTTTATCGAGAGGTAACCCTACCTCTCCATTAAAGGTTGGCGAATACCTTTGTCAACGACAGTCAGTCAGCTACACCCACGCGGGTGCAGCGTACTGTTTTTGCTGAAGATTTCTTTAAAGTGAGACATTGTTCACCGACTTGCCCATTATTTATGTAATATGTCTTATGTACTTAGTACCTGGTCAACCGAGCTCTGCTCGGATGAAAATAGAGAATGATCATTTAATCGTATAGGATAGTACATACACTATCCATGCTGCCATGAAAGTAGGTACTTACTAATTCCATGGGCGACTGAGCTCTGCTCAGGTGAAAATACGGAGAAAACGAATTTTCTCAGATATAAGACCTAGCTAGATCGATTTTTCGCCTCCGTAAACCCTTATATTGCAACTTTCATCGAAATCGTTAGAGTCGTTTTCGTGAACGAATATTGAATCATTAAAATAAAATAGCAAGCAGGGCAAACCAACTCCCCCAGTGGACCCAGCAACTCGATACTAGTTCAAACGCTAATAGTAACAACATATTTCAGTATCGCACATTTTATGATTTCCCAACAGAAAAGCTTAAATGAATCTTCGTATTTCCAAGCAATTTATAAAAACGCAATTCGTACGAGTCGAGTCTGTTTCGTGGACAACTAATTTCCGCGCTCATAATTTGAACGAAATCTCGAGGTATGTGGCATTGACTGGGTGACCCGATAACATAGCGGGGACTGAGCTAAGTAGACTTAGCCTAACTTAGCGTACATGTCTCCTTTGAACGCATCTTTTTCAGCGGCACTGAAGTACGTTACCCTCTTAAAATGTCAAACGATGTTATGACGTAATTAACATTTGAACTTTTTTTATTAACCGTGCATAAAAGACGTACGTAAAAACATGATGCAGGTATTTCGTTTGATAGTTGTTCCGTTTTTCCGAATACGGAACATATATCATAATGAGTCCAATAAAATTACTGTGACGTTCTGCGGCGCGTAGTGATGTCACATGTCACGGAAATAAGCTTTCGTAAATTATAATTTTGGTTTCGATGGTAACAGTGTTGAACAGTGATGACTTACACACAGCCTATCGCAGTCCACTGAATTTGACCATATAACTGTGCTGAGCATATACTGTTTAAGTCGCATAACGTGACGGAACCACAATTTGTAATAATCCGAAAATGTAACAACTGAGCAAGCGAGGTGATCCATGCTCCTTCTTTCTGGAAAAACCCTTTAGCGTTCAATAGTACCTAAAGTTACACGCCAATATAGCATCATAGTTCTGTTGTCACCATTTATTAGGGGTCCGCCCAACATGTCTTCTTCCATACTTCTCTATTAGTCGTCATTTCAGTAGTCACCTCGTCAACAAGTCTACAAGCTAAGTCTTAATTGCATCAAACATGATTTGTCAAAAAAGCGCTGATACTGGCAAAAATCTTAAGAAATTGTGAATCTGGCTGAGTACCTTGATGGATCCCAGTTCCAGTTATACCTAGTCTGGCCAGTACCTTATTTCCGCTTGTTCCACCGCTTTCGTCTCAGCGCCAGGCTTCCAATCAGCTGTGTGAGAGAAAGTTCTACGCTTACCGCCAGTACCACCTACATAATGCTACCGGCTACCGGTTCTTGCTAACTTACCGATTAGAACCGCTCTATCAAAATATGATACGCGAAATTGGGTCCCGATGCGATGAAAACATTCGGTAATATGTAGATAGAATAAATGAGCTTGAGCTCATGACTAAGAGCCTCATTTGAGCTCAAAACTAGTCAGGAATCCCCCCATAAATATGTGAGGAATAACCATAAAGTATAATTTAAAAAAAATATGAAAGTGTCTCACAAAAGTTAGAATATAAAATACTGTCATTGACTTAGAAAACGTTTTTTTTTTTACATACATAATATATTTATAGTAGAAATCAGACCATAATTTTAATTTGTTTATATCTTCGATAAATATCTCAAAAAAACGAATTGGCGGAATGTAGGTATACCTACATTCTAAGATACATTTCCGCTTAACCCTTCAGGAAATTACAGGCGTTATGTTACGTTACGATGTTTTTCCTTTTGTTTTCTTTAACTTATGTACCATCGAAGAAGTTACCGGGAAGGCACCACTGTAAAGTAAGGACTATTCTTGCTTGCAGCGCTCGGCGGCTATAGAACCGGGCCGGTAACATGTGGTCATCGTGTTCACGGGATTTTGTATTCAAACTAGTTAGATATGAACTTCTTTAACGGCACATAAAAAATAAAAATATAATATCCTAACAGAACTAAAACTATTGACTGGTAATGTACCCAAGAGACTGGCGGCATTGCCAGAAAAAAGCCAAAAAGCAAAAGCCAGCCCTCAGGTCACCGGGAGTGTCAACCAGTCGTTTGGAAAGTTCGTTAAAGAAACCATTAAGCTTCGTGCAGACTAGCGCGACGCGACACCGGTTATTGTTATATCGTGAAGTTTTCTTAGAAATTGAATTGTTCGAGCCGCGTCGCGCCGTCGCGTCGCGCTGGTCTGCACGAGCCTTTAAGCACTCGGACCCCACGGCCCTAGGGTTTCAACCCCAAACGGCTGTTATGAATTGGATTTAATAATCTAATTTATTGATTCATCTGACTTTCTAGCATATAGATATTTACTTCTGATTAATTTCTTATCATCCTTGACAACCTACAGTTTGATAGGAAGCACTATGCTGGCTGACGTGTTTGACCTTAGCGATATATTATTCACCTCACTTTCTTCTACCTTAATCAATCAGTAAGTATTTGACTTCTAATGACATAAATTAATCGGATATTATGAAACCTCATTCATTATAACCGATTAATTTATGTAGATATTGCAGAATTGACTCAGTAGTATGTTGTATGCAATTGTAATTAACTCCAACGATGCAATAACTTTTTTGATTACATTTTAGTACAAAATAAAAATGTAAAGAGGAAAAGGACGTACACATTTTGAATGCGCAGGAGTTCATTAACCGGTCGTCACACCGAATTCATGAAGCTGGTAGTATTTACACATATGAATGTCCAAGTACCTCCTTAGGATGTCATTCATTCATTAGGATGTCCTACAAGTAAATTATTTTTATTTTGATATTTCGCTGCCCTTACTTAATTAACTATTCTGTCCACAATCAAACACCCTGATATAAAATGTAAGCTAACGCAAACATGTTTCGAATTAAAATTTAAGATCACGCATCTCAGGCCCCCAAGATACAGGCGCTGCCTAGTTTGAGGACCACTGTTTAAATTACTATGTTAAATAATCTAGTTACAGTAAGCATATAATATAATTATTTTCTGAAATTTATTTTGTAACAACGGATCAATAAATTGTTCTTAAGAATAAGAACAATTTATTGATCCGTTGTTACAAAATAAGTTGCAAAGTAAAATACATGTGGGATGGTAGGACCAATAAAAATCGGTATTAAACTTGTACAATATTTCAAAATGATAAAACAGTAAGTAAAAACGCAGAGGGCTACTTTTCACCCTGTCCGTCATGAAAACAAAAATAGGCGATTTATTCTATTTAGACAGGAATCTAGGTATTGACAACTCACTTCACTCAAGTGATTTTTTTACAGGACAGCACTACTGACGGTCGATTCTGTAAAAAGATCAACGTGAAACTTAGGTGAAGTGAGTGTGAAGTGAGCTGTCACTGTCACAAATCGACCGGCAGGATGCTAGGGATTAATACTATTGACAGCTAACTTCACGCTCACTTCACCTAAGTTTCACGGTGCTATTTTTACAAAATCGATCGGCAGTTCTCCCATTGTTGTGTAAACCAAAAATAAACTAAAACATCCTACTCAGTCGCGTTTGAATACACAATTAAGGAAATAAAAACTTTCCAACAAATAAACCTACAAATTCACTTTTACAATCAGGCACTAACATTATTCCCAACACCCACATGCATAAAAATATTCAAAAACGTATATTAAATTTAGGTAAGTATATGCTCAGAATATTAGTATTCTCCGATCTGCTATGCGTTTCGCTCAAAGGGCTAATCAAGCCGCCAAAGGTCACTACGTCATAGACGAAAAGCTATATTATGCCAGGCCCTATTTGCTGTGGTAGGCCAGGTCTAATTATAACCACAGAAATTTAACCCGATCCAGCATTTGAATGAGTTCACGGCCACGCCACGTGCAGCGCTTTTGACCGCTGTATTCATTGTTGTCTGTCCTTCATCTAAACTACAATATAAAGAGAAAATACTAGATTTTTTGTATGTTATGCTTTCACGCTTAAGCCTCGAGCAGACTGGCGCGACGGTACGACGCGACATCGGTAATTGTTTTGCCGTAAAGTTTTCTTAGAAATTGTTCTGTTAGAGTAGCGTCGCGCCAGTCTGCACGAGGCAAAAAACGGTCAAATTCAAAAGTCACTTATTACTATATATTATATACTAGGCTGAGAATCAGCACTTTTCGAACGTCAAACTTGAACTTGTGAGCGCAGCAGAGGAGGAAGTTGGTGCTGAGAAAAAGCATCCCGGTTTCTTGTGCCAATGCACAAGAACACAGGGTACAGTCAGGGATTTAATTGTTATTTTACACACTTATGGCCGATTCCTATAATATACGGACCGTTATTGGTTAAAATTAAGACTTGTATCTTTACCAATAATGAAGCAAAGAACTCATAGCTTTGCATAATAGACCCAACCATATGGAAGTAGCTATCACAGGTAAAATTGTAACGAAACTATTTATATGGCCAGTTTGGTAATAAAAAATGGTACCATTGGTAAGCAAAACTATTCGTTTTTATTTATAGGAACAGAGAAGAAGTCAATTTACCGTATTATAGTTTATTTGCGTTCACTGGCTATAGCCATTTTCATACTAACGTTAAGTTGTGATTTGAATATTTAGGACATTTTTCAGTTAGCAGTAAATTTAAATGCATAACTATTCATTTCCTTCACTTTACATAATCCAATATTTCAATACGACATGTTCAGTTCAGGAACTTTATAGAACTTAAACTCGAGAAGACTGGACGTATGCATTTCAATGGACGATTCTTCAATGTTGCACTGAGTTTTGCAAAGGTCATGTCGGAACTTGTCGGATGTCGGACACACGTGTCGGGTTTTGTTATTCCTTTTTTATATCCTCCTATCAGCTCACTGAACTGAGAATATTCCGTCTGTAGAAGTCCAACATGTCGTAGTCGAATTTGTAGAGGAATTTCATTGTGAAATAGAACGTCACCATGCTTGGTAGGCAAACATAAACAAACTGTTTATATTATTATACTAGACTAAAAATAAATAGCCTGTTAAAATCATAACCCCTCCTTTGGCTTTGTCGTAGTTGGGTAAAAAAAGTGGAACACACTTGTCTTAAGTACTAATATAAAATATTTCATTTAAGTTTCATTAAAATTGCTTATAAGCTAAATTATAATAAAAGTTGAACATAATTATTTTTAATAAAGCAATAAAAAAATGCTTGGTAGGTTGGTGGTCAATGTAACGCCCCATTCTCGTTTTGTTACATATTTTTGGTTCATAGTTCAAAAGCGCCTTAAAGCAATTCTTATTTTTTTTATACGAATAGAGGGCAATTCGTATAAAAAAAATAAGAATTGCTTTAAGGCGCGACGCCACGGGGCGCGACGGGACTCTGGTGGAACAAATTCTATGATTTTTCATGGAAATTGTTCTAACAATTATTCGGTCCGGTTATTTAACCTTTGGCGACCGAACTTCATGTTCACATTTAAATTGAGAATTTAATATGACGTCATGATTATTATTTGGTGTCTGACACATGCGTCATGTAAGAACTTTATTTGTTGTTATCTCAATCCTATATATTTTTGATTTGCTCAATCGTAAAAGCGTCCAGTGTCATGCGGACTTAGCCATTTATATAAAGAATTTAAAAATAAATGTTTTTTTAACAAGATCCGTTTTTGATGACATACTATATGTCGCATCAGAATGTGTGAGTATGAGAACCAACCGGAACATACTTCATAACCAGCCAATAACGTTCCCGCTGTTGGGACACAGGCCTCAGTGGGCCGAATACCACCACGCGGGCCCAGTGCTAGGATGGTCACACGTATTTGAATTTTTGGTACTAGGACTTGCCGGTTTCCTCACGATGTTTTCCTTCACATCGTTTTGGGAGCAGTGGTGATGAAATAAATTACGCAAAATAAAAGCAACCTTTACTTTTGGTCTGTCGGCCGTCTCAGAGTTTGTTTTGCCATTTCTTCTCAGGTGTAGTCAAATAGGAAATGGCGGCTCCATCAAGATTATTTTTTCTTTTTTAAATGACGTGTTCAAGTGATTATGGGTATCCTATTTACAGAATAAACAAGATCATTTCATTTCCGCCAGGTCACCGCTGCTCTACATACTTATTCAAGCAAAATCTAAAGAGATGGCGTCTGTGTCGTAAGACCTAGATCAACAAGTATCAACTTTAACTACAGTGACGGAAGTCTGCCTAACTAAGTTAGAAATTACATAATGATTAAAACCAAGTTAACTATATAAGATGCTATAGATACTTAGCAATAACTGTAACTTTATGAATAGTAATGACGATATTTATAGCGTACAGTGCAACAATATACACAAAATTCTAAAAGATAAAGAAAAAAAAAAAATAACAAGAGGCAGACATGGAAAGCAAAAAATTTTTTAAACGTAGAGTACTTATTGTTTAATATAAAATAAAGTTTCTTTAAGCTTTAAACTAAATAAAAGCCGAAGAACACCGTTACAGACGTCGCCTTAAACAATATCAACAAGTTTCAAAATATGAACAATGACAAGCCCACGCCATATTCCGAATCTCACGGACATGTCTAAAAACTCTCAAACATACTTGTGCCACTTACAAAACGAATGTTTTTACTGTAAAACACGTCGCAGGACTACGAACAGAAACCGATCTACCAAACTAGGTAAAATACAATAAATATTAATAAGATACTGCCACTTAAATGATAGAGTCACTATTTCGAATTAACACAGTGCCGGGTGCTGATAGAAAATGTAAGTGACAGATCGACACTGTGTCATTGTTGGAACACGAACTGACCGATTTCGACCCACACGTTGACGTCATTGTGCTGAACCGGTTTGAAACCACACTGCATTCAATTTCATAAAATGAGCTAAAACAGACGGCCATGTTTGCATTTATGGAATGCATTTGTGTTAATGTACCGATTCATTAAAGAATTGGCTAGTTGACCTTTTGGGAAAATTTACACTGATCAAGCCAACAAGGTCACTGGATTCACAAAATTTTAAGAAGTCATTATTTTAAAGATTTTTTCAATATTTTGAACTATCTCGCCATTAATCGCCAGGACACCTAAGGCTCTGTAAAAAGGGACGGTCACATTCTAGGAAATGAATACAAGATTCTTCATCCATGAATGTCCGCTTTAGATGCAACTTGGTCGCTGTCTGGTTTCACGCGAAACGATGCACGTCAGTTGACCTCCATGCCATGACCCGTAGGAAAGTAAAAATGTTAATGGTCAAGGAAACAAGGTCGAGAATGAATTGTATGATGCAGTTACTAACGAAAATCAGACTTGCCATCCTAACTAAATCCGTAATATAATTCTATAGCCAGTATACCTAAACGGTACTTCAGCATCATTATCTTCCTTCCCTAAAATCTAAATATATTTCGGGTCGGCGCAACATGTCTATTTTTTCCATACTTCTCTATAACTCTTGATCTCGGTAGTCACACGCTTTCTAGCCATACCATATTTCACACAGTCCATTCATCATATTATTATCTTTAGTCTTCCTGGCACTTAACTTTAAAAAAGACTCCAGAAAAGGAGCATCGCATCTTAGCTTTAATTTTAATTATTATAGATCTTCAAAGGGCGCCTTTACGTCATCTACAATATCTCTCGGCCAAATACTAGCTGCACTTGTCGGTTTCACCCGCATAAGTCTCGATCCCGTAGAAATATCGGCTTAAAAAATAAACTAACCTAACCCAGGTCATGGTCTACCCATGTGCCAAATTTCGTCCAAATTCGTTTAGCCGTTTTACCGTCAAAGCGTAACAAACAAACAAACACTCACTTTCGCACATATTAGTTAGGATTCTATCACAACTATTGCTTCGGTTTTCTATCTATCTGTAATGACTAGACACTACTTAAAGCACTTTTTCAAATATCTGTAGTAAATCTACGATATTGAGTTAATCTAATTTATTCTCGCCGGAAAATGTAATAAGTTTTACTAAAAGTGTTATAAGTTTAAAAAGTATGTATCTGTCTTCGCCATCATAGCTCCCAAACGACTGAATCGATTGTGTTTTGTTTTTTTCCTCGAAAAGTGACTTGATCGAAAGTGTTCTTTGCTATGATTCAAGAAAACCGGTTTAGCCGTTTCAAGATTATCAGCTCTTTTCTATTTGATGAATGGATGTGAGCGTCTTCCACAGGTCTGATCGATTTGAAATTTGGTATTCTGTTACTTCAATTGGACCTGGAATTTGCAGGATAGCAACTCCCTTAATAACTTTTAGCACAGGTATCTTGTTTGACCTCATTGGAATGGTCTCAATGAATAGTTTATAGATAGATGATGAACAGGGCCTGGTGATGGAGTAGGAAAGGAAATGTTTGTATCGGGGTTTTTTTTTTTTAAATTTATGCTTGTCTTGTGTCAATTGTGTATTGGCTTTGTTCTGTTATTATACAACAGGACTCGATCAGACTGAAAATCAGCGTAAGACTTTTTAGCCGTAATCAGAAGCTTCATTAACTTAAGTATCAAAGCAACATATGATATTTATAGATATTTGATATGACAACGAGACCGTGAGGCGAGGTCAACTGCTTTGCCAAGTATATAGCAGACACTGCTATGACCCTTACTCGAATCCTGAGCTCGTTTTACTAAAACTTTATTACTTTTTTTATATATGTTTGTGTATTCTAGAATATGCTAGAGAGTAGCTATAGCAGTCACGTAGATTTCTCTTGATCAAATCGGTAGCCATTTAATTTTTACCCGACTACGACGAAGCAAAAGGAGAGTTATGATTTTGACCGGTATGTATGTTCATCTGTTGGATCATAACTTCTAAACTACTTATCATAATTTGAAAAATGAGGTAGTATCATTGGAACCGTCAGTAGATCCTACAGATAAACAAGTACACACTTCCTTTTCCTACGTCTGTCGTGCACCTGACGTTTCATTTGTCTGTCAGTCAGACTTGCTAACGATCATAGTTACTCTGTCTTTCCCCAGTAAATTAGTATGCAGTATCGACCAGTTCCCCAATCGCCTACACAAAAAATGATTTGTATACTGCCCAAGACTAAAGCATATCGTCCAAGGTTTTAAGGCCCACATAAAGAGCACTCGGTTGACCATTGTTCATAGTTAAAGATCCGTTTCCAAACAAATCGTTATAGGGCAAAGGCCTGCGCCCACTTGCGAAATGAACGAGATCTATGAACATGAGATTATGTTGTTAGAAACTGCTTATCGTCGAGAAATTTTGCATACAAAATGTATCCTCATTTTCGATCGAACACACAGAACTGCTGCAGACCGCGAAGGAAATGGTAGGACGACCTGGTTTTCTTCTTTAAGAATTGAACAGAAGTAGCGAAGAATCATAACCGATGGAAGGAATGGAGTAGAGAGGCCTTTGCCCAGGAGGTGGGCAAATCGTGCTAGTAACAATAACAATAATTCGATTGAACCAGTAATTGTTTGCAAAATCGTTAGCTTCGTATTCCTAACTTAACAAAAATTACATTAATCAAATCAAAGTACACAAATGATATTATTTCAAATCACCATTCCGTATATTACGAGCGTAGATGTATTATTTAAAACTAGCATGTTACGACAAAGATAACAACCATTACTCTTGCATTGGGTTTTTCTAGCCCGACCTAAAAATAGTGCTATAGTACTAATTAATTAAACTTTTGTGCGACGTACAACTATGAAGGTACCGAACGTTTGTGGCCTGTCTCTGCCACACATTGTATTGCAGGAGTATTGTGGATTTTCTGGTTGTTTTTTTTTTTACTTTCTGAATTCAAATTAGCAACATTAACTGTAAGTATACCACACGTAAGTAATAACAGAATCAGTATAAGCTGGCCTCTAATTCTATTCAAACTCCGTACTACTCTAGGCCAGCTCAAGGTCCAAGTGTTACCTGGCGTGGGACCTACTGTATTTACCCAGACGAACTCCTTCACAAAGAGCTCTAGTGCCAAAACTATCTGCAATTACTCGCCACTGCAAGCCAATGTACCCAAACTATCGGTTACATGGTAACCTCAATTCACACCGCGAGGCCACCATAACAATTTCGTAGAACGTTTTCTAATCACATATTTTTTCCATTCCGCAGGTGTTAATATTGAGAATGGACCGCTATGTAGCATCAATTACAGTTGGTCGATGCGAATTAGTCGGGTTTTTTATAACTTTTCTGAACACCAATAAATGTTTAGACTTTTGAGGCGGTTTTTTTAAAAGTATTTTAGTACCTAATAAAGATTGCTGGAAGTGGGTCTCTAGGGCGATTGGTTTTGATTGCTAAATTCACCCTTATTGCGTCCGAATATAACACTTGATTTACTGTGTCAGGGACTTCGGAGTCGAGGAATAACTTGCTTGCAGTTATTCTGCCCTGTTGCACATTATCAATTGTGGTTTCCTTTCAGGTCAGTGCATACCTGCGCTTACTTGTAAGATCTGTTTTCATCTGTTAGTTTCATAGATTAAACGCGAACTTTCCCTAGTACTTACCCATTTAGTTGTTACGTCAACTGGTTTTGGCAGGATTCCCCAGTAAGATTATTATTTAATAACCTGAACTAAAGAAAAGCTGACGTAGTATTTAATTAGCTTCAGAAATCGAGATAGAGTATTATTTTGCTATCTTCTGGATTTCGAAGCTGCAGGAAAGTTCTCCTAAACAATATTCATTTTTAATTCACAGATTTGGAAGTAAGGCGATTCATTAACTCGTGGTTTTAAGGAAAATACAAAAATAACTCAGTTTATTCAACAAAATTTGAATATCACCGACAAAACAATCAGACAGGTTCCTAAATAAGCTCTAAGAACCAGTTTTTTATACACGATAACCTTAACATTTACATTAGTTTCACTTATCGAAAAAAGTGCGACAAAAAGTGCGATTAATTTTATTAAGTCTGAAGAGATTGCGACATCGCAGTCGCATTGCGAAAGATAGATCGGCGCCGGCGCAACTCTAATGGCGGCTTGTCACGAGTTCACGACCAACGTGCGTTGTTTTAAAATAAAAATAGTTCAAACAATATGATGTTAGCCGGTATAACATCACGCCCGTTTTGTTAAAAGGGTTAGGCTGAGGTGTACCACCTATACCAAGAACACCCACTTTTAGCCAGTTATTTTTGAGTCCCATGTAGTTGGGGGTGAGCCTATTGCCAACCACCTACCCAAAACCCAGACTCCGGGCTGCTACTGTCAAATTCCTGATCAGAAAACCTAATAATTTGCCTTACCTGGAAATCGAAACCAGGACTTCTTGCTCAGCAGTACCGCTTGCGACCGACGAGAAAGTAGAGTAGTAAGATAGGTCAAACAATATGGCTAACTGTAAATTTAAGCCGGTAGAACCTATGATAAAAAAGGCTGTACCGAGGACCGTACCTACCTTCTTCAAGATTCTTCTCCTGGTAAGGTCGGTGACCCGAGATGAAAACCTATCCACCCTTCCTAGCAGTTTACTTGGTGAGCTGGATATAGGGTTATCGTACACGGCCTTTTGACCTCCCGTCCGAACTAAGTACGGCCTTTTCTTTGTCCAGAGTTTATATATTTCATTAGTTAATAGAGTTCAATGTGGGCTGAAAAATGAAACATTTAAATTCGGCCAAGTGCGAATCGAAGTCGCACAGGAAGGGTTCCGTAGCGTTATAAAATCAATCAAAAACAAAACCCGAACCGAACAAAATACGTTTCTTGTTTGGGGACCCCCTGTAATTGTTAACTTTATTTCATTCTTATTATATGTTGTTATAGCGGCAATAGTAATACACAATCTGTGAAAAAGTCAACTGTTTACCTATTACGGTTCATGAGATACAGTCCGCTGACAGACAGACGGACGGACGGATAGCGGAAGCTTCCGTTTGGCACCCTTGGGGTACAGAACCCTAGAAAGTAAAATGTACGGACTTTTTTGACAAGTGTCCGGGTTTTTGTCTAAACTTTTACATTTCGAAATGGTAATTCTAGGTAGACACTAATCCTACCTACAATTTTCAAAATTATAAAATTGTCATGACCATTTCTAAAACAGCAAAACGCAGAACATGTTTCTTGTTTTTAGATAAAACAGGTTTTGTTATAAATAACTTACTTCTAGTCGTGCTTTGCCTCTAATTAAATCCGTTCTGATTACATTTTAGACATGGTAAATAACTTGTGGGAAATTACATTTTGAAATATCTGCTCCCGATGTTGCTTTCACTGCAGGAGCATACGAGTACATCGATTTTTTTTTAATTGCCCGGAAAAAGCGCTCTCTAAGGTGCTCGAAATAAATCAAATTTGGCGCCGCTTCGTGTATGTGGAACTCCTGATCCTTATTACTAGTCAGTATTGTCTTAATTACTTTCCCATCATACTATCTGGGCAAGGCTCAGCAGCCAGCAGTTATTCATTATTTTTTATTCACAGAAGATCAATTTTTCAGTCCCGCAACGTGAAAGTTGCTCAAAGTAAAACGGACCACGGAAAAAACTAAAACCAGCACCTAAATTGTGTAATACACGATCAATCAATATGAATCATTCTGAAAGAAATTGCTAATCCACATTAATAGGTTCGAAAAAAAAATCTACTCTACAACGAAAATAACGCAATGAATGTTGTTGAAATGTCAAAATGACATGTCTTTATCGTTTACCGAAAATGTTTACGCAATTAGATGCAGGTCGTTCGTTTATAATTCGACGTTCCACATTTCTATTCAGACCCGGACATAGCAACTCTACCCAACACATGTTTTTCCTAACAGCATAACAATTAAAAGATTAATTATACAAAACGCATCTGCCGCCAACACGAAAATTCCGATCTCTAAGACCATGGATATGATAGATCTTAATTTGTAAGAAATAAGGTTCGATTTCGGCTGGCATAAACGTTTTGCTTCAACTTGAACTTGAAAATAATAGTTATGTAAAGTTATAAATAACGTTCTGTCACTTGTTGGGTAGGCGACGGTGTTATGTGTACCTTGAGTATTTTGAGTACGCTGATTATCTTGAGTTAAAAACATTATATAGCTGCGCTGAATTTACGTCACGCGTCACGACTGACGAAGCGCAGCGTTGCCAACTTGACGGATTTTCCGTCAAATCTGGCGGATTCAGGCATGAGTAAAACGGAACAAAACATATGTTAACGGCTGACGGATTTTTTAGCGGAATCTTATGAATATTACTACTATAACTATTAATACTAACTATTCAGCCTTCAATCGATTAATTTATTTATGTTTAAAAACCGTGGCATGTTTAAACTACATTTAATATGTAGTTTTATCATCACGTTGGCAGCACCAACTAATGAAATGAACTTATCTGTTAGGAAACGGGGACTTCCCCTTGGCATAAAGAATCAAACATAGTCAGAAGCTAAGAACAAAACGTACGTCAAGTACTCAAGTAGGTATACTGTTTATGTGCCGGTTCGGGTTTACTACAACCTCGCCTTATCATTACGGGTATTGTTATTTAAAAATAAATTCTACAAAGAACTTAGATTTTATTTGTATGTTTTTTTAAATTAAAAAATGAATCTACCTAGTTGTAATTGACTTTTAATTTGTCGCATGTATATTTACCATCTATCATTATTTGGACGAAATATTCTAGCGGATTTTATTGGCGGAAAAAAGAGAAGGAACAACGGATTTTTTTTATAGAGTCGGCGTAATTTCAATATTATTGTTGGCAACACTGACGAAGCGTCGCCGAGAGGCCTAGAAAACGATGCGTGGCTTTAGTGTGTCTCGTGGCTGGATTATTTTCACTCATTGTCTTCTGAGGATTCAGATCGAAAAACATTAATGAACCAGTAAGTACAAATTATTGTATATCTGTGATTTTAAAGGTTTACTCTAGTTATACTTACTATGTTGGAATTTTCATTTTTATACTTTTCCTATTTAAAAACACTTCCTAGGTATCATCTAAGAAGTTCATATCTAACCAGTTTCAAAACAAAATCCCGTGAACACGATGACCACATCTGTTACCGGCCCGGTGTTTTAACCACCTAGCGCTGCAAGCAAGAATAGTCCTTACGGTGGTTAGATATGAACTTCTTCGATGGTATTTAAAGTCTAACGTTACCAGTTCTAGTTACATTTTACTAAGATATGCATTTCTTTCTTTTCCAAACAAATATAAAATACGTATATACACAAATTCTAAGGTGCCAACCCTAGTTGGCCAGAATCCATCAAGATTTTAAACTAATGGAATCTGCCCCACCAAATCGAGTTAGTGGGGCAGATGCCACTACAAAATTTTAGCCATTCCCCTTTGCCCCACCAGTGGGGCGGCTTGGTGGGGCAAAGTGGAATGATCTAATATAAAACATCTTTTTTCAGGTTACTTACTGAGAAGTAAGATGACCTTGAAGCGCAATATTTCAGTTCATCGTAAGCAGCACCTAGGGGAAAGTTTTTTAGAATTTTTTACATTCGTTGCGAAATCGTAGCCTGCAAATCTTTTGTTCGTAGAAGGAGAAAGAACCTTCAGAATATGAAGCACAGCCTTTTTTTTCCCCGTAAACTGATATCTAGGGATAACTTTTAAACTGCAAGGAATAATGAGCAATGTTTCGAAACCGTAGCCAGCCGTACTATTCTGCAAACATCTCACCGTGAAAACTTGGGTGAAGTGAGCTTGATGTGAGCTGTCATTGCACCTAGAGCTGGGAATTGACACTATTGACAGCTCACTTCATGCTCACTTCACCTCACACTTCACGGTGAGATGTTTACAGAATGGATGGACTGGTCTAGGATCCTAACATCGATGATCCGCGAAAGCATGACTGGATCAGTGGGTGAGCTTCTGCGCTATAGATCGTGGTGCGATATCCGTACGGAAATCAATGTTTTTTGAGCTACAAATAGTTGTTTGTTGTGTAGTTACGTCTACGTTTTAGCAAATTAGATGCCTGATTTAAATAAATATCCTCCGAATCACCAAGATTTTTTCAACGTAAATGCTACTTAAAATACCACAATAATTCTAAAGTGAGTGCTAAACGTCCTTCTGTTTTTAGTTAACTGCCGTAAAAACAGAATGTCCATTCAACAGTGTTAGGCCGTGGGAGAATAGTCAAGGTTAAATGTATTAACAAGAAATTGGTACTACCGCTGCCTCTGTGCACTGTGGTGCTACAGGGCTCGTTACGACATTCATTATTACAGCAATTTTCAAAGCTAAGAAGCCGAAAATCATAAATTAATGAACCAAATGATCATTATACACCCACCCGTATTTTTCTGAATATTCATGACAAATTATCGAAAATTTACTTAAAGGGGGGGGGGGGTCAACTTTTTTTTTTCATTTTTCTTATTATTATTTTGATTTTTTCAAATTCCCGCAATGATTTTATGGACATACACGTGTGTTTTTTTAAAATAAATACTTAGTTTTTTTTTTTTTTTTATGTCTTCACCTCCATTATTTTTCTTTTATCTACTAACTGTACTTGTCTGTACTTCCACTACAAAGTAAATAAACAGTCGCTTCATATTTCATAGGATTTAAACTCAACTGACTGCATGAACAACCACTTTTGCAATTCTGCTTACCCATGCGAGGAATACGGGCGTGATGATATGTTTATGTGTAATATACTTATCATTTCCCATTGTCGCTCCCATTTCCACGGAACGACTGACAACCCCCGCCTCAACTCCTCCTCCTCTTCTGACCTCCTTTGCCCCATTGGGAGGTATATAATTATATACTGGTTTCTTAAGCCAGAAAAGATTGACAAAATAACATCTTCAGATTAATAGTCTTTTCAAAACCCGATTCGATGGGAAGTAAAACACCGTGAGGAAACAGGCATATCTGAGAGATATTTCTCGACGGCATGTGAAGCCAAGTCAGACCCAACTGTGTGGCCCATGGGCGGCATAACACACCAAGTTAGTCACCACACGAAAAAAAAGAAGACAACTCGATTCAAAAATAAAGCATCATTTCCTGGCAGAATAATTTGCCTAGCTCCCATCCCTTGCTGAAAAGACGTACTTAATACAGTAATTGCCTAGATGCTTGAGCGACTCAATATTAATAATTTGACCTATTTAACGCTTTAAGTATCCATACCCCGCGTCCTAACCAAAAGCGATCGACGCGCGAGTACGCGATCGACGTAATCATTTGTATTTATTTTGTATTACGTACATGCGCGACTTGTTTGATCTCGCGACTGTGCCATGTTCGGTTGTACGTTGTTTATAGATAACAATTTTATAGAATTTAGTTTCACATAAATAATTCTCATATTATCACTTCATAGAATAATCATTACGCAGAATACTTACTTTGAAATAATTTAAATCATTGATTTTTGTTACAAATAAAATGTTATGTTTCGATATTCTTAACATACGACAACAAATCAAATATTCTTTATCCTCATAAAACATTTTATTAAGTGGCAGTTTCTAAACATTACAAGTCATACCTTTGACAAAATGCGTACCCTCCTATAAAATTTCAAAACCGCATTCACAAAAACAATGCGGTTAAACTGTTCAGGTGTGTATAAATAATCTATGTGACCAACACACCAAGGCTTTTTAACTTAAGCGTTTATGATTATCACACATGATCATGATAATGAAATTACCAACTTACGTGATTATTTATGTACAACTGACGATCATAATATTCATTTCATTATACGAGTATTTACGTTAAAAATACCTACTAGTTAAAATACCGAACAATTTTTGATATAGATATGTAGCATGCGTGGAAAAATGTAGGTAGATTGGAAATTATATTATTTGATTTATCAATTTGTGTATTAAATGTTGACATTTTGAACTTAGGTATAATGACTATCGAGATTTTTAATCATAAGATATTTTAATCACTCGGCATTTCAATCTTAGACGTTTTAAGCTTAGGTATAACAAAGTTTGATAATTATTTCGGTACAATCGATATTTAAAATTTCTATGTTTTGAACGTTGACATTTTACCCGTAGGTATTTTAATTTGCGACATTCAAATATGTTCCCATATTTATTTATAAATTTATGGATAGCATAACGTCTATTTTTACATTTTTGTTGAAATAAAATAGGTAGGTACCATGGAAAAATACACCGAACAAACAATATTGTTAAATAAAAATAAAAAATAAATTCTGTGAAATATGTTTCATTCAAGTAAATAGTCGTTAATACAAATAATATTCGAATCAAAAATACAAGGACCAAATATTTATGAAACATTTGTTGCGAAACGAAATTCTATGAAATTTGTGTCTGCGAAACAAGGGAACATCGTCATATTCATACAACAGAGCGCGACTCGTGTACCTACTCGCATGACGATCGTGTCGGTTAGGACGCGGCCTTAGGCGTCTCGAGACGATAACTTGTTACGTTTTCTCCGTACTGCACATTTCTTTAGCTTTAATAAAATCCTTCCATTGTTACGGTGCCTCATGTTGCTGGATTCTTTTATCTTTGCTGCATTTTTTTCTATAAAGGACAAGATTGTTTTTTTTTATGCAGTACAAATGATTTTTTTCATTCAACTCAAAACAAAGGAATTTTAACTATGGTCCAACACCATGACTCAATAATGGAAATAACGCATGTACTAGCAGACATGCTGATTAATCTTGCAGATAGCAATTAACCATAACGGCTGGTCTTTGAACTTCTACATTTTCGCAAGTCGCGTAGGTCAAGTTGTTTTGGGTATGCTGAATTGCTATTGCGAACAATGTTGTTGTGTGACGTAAGTCATAGAAGAATAGCTGTTCATTTTGCAACGAACATTTTTGAAGAGATTCGTGAACGCGATGAATATAATAATTATTTAAAAAAACCGGTAGGAACTGTGTCAAATGCCGTTGAAAACCTAATAAAGATTTCCTTCCGTTACCTACGAGATGGGCGAGTGGCAACAAGTTATGGGATTGGCTACGGTATATTTATTACTATGACGTCATAATGATATTTAAAATCAGACTAGGTAAATATGATAAGCCCAACAAAGCACCAACAAATCGAAAATCTTGACGCTTAGAGAAACCTCTGTGATGAATATTATGACGCCATGCAGCACTGCTATTTCTAGCTATAAAATGAGACTTTTCTACTTTGCCATCGGCCACTAATCGGCAACCCCTCTCGTGTTGCTGGGGCCCTGGTAAGAAGGAATAACAATCAAAATAATAACCTCACATTGTTTCCACCAAATCGCCCAATTTTCATCACTTGTGCCATTCAGGATTAGCGACCTCATTCCTCTATTCTCATGCTTAGTTCGTGAAGGTCTAAGTACCTCGAATTAGAAGTTGAAGTACCAACCAATTGTTACAATTAAACTTTTGTTGGCACAACCATTTATTTTTATGGTTGCCGCGTGATGGTCTGACCGCGTGACCCGAAGAAGACAACCCGAACCTAATTTCGGCTCTGTTTGATGAACGAATTATTTTTGCAGTCGTCTCAGTTGCTCTGGTGTTAGCAAGTGCTACTGCTGAGCATGAGGTCCCGGATTCGATACCCGGGTCGGGCAAAGTGGATTTCCATCTGGACTTTCTCAGTAGCGGTATGAATTTGTGTCCTATTGATGGCAATAGGCTCGCCCTCTATTACGTAGGACTTAAACTTATCTGTTGAAATATGGGTGTACTATAGGTACACCTCTGTTTAACCCTTTGAAGAAATTCAGACGTGATTTTATTTACAAAATAACCTCAACTAAAACCTCATTGAATGCATTCAAGACTATATAATATTTCCGAATATTGATGAGTGTTTTATAATGCGTAATTGATGCCGTGACGATTGTGACGAACATAATAATTATAATTTTGCTTAGAAATATTTATTTATTTAATTAATTACAACGGCTTGCGCCAATGACAGATGATATTGTTCTCATGTAGCTTGTCCACTCTGAAATGACGCGCACTATGGCGAATATTTTACGCGCACGGTAATGCGGTAGTGGGGCGCGTCATTTCAGAGTGGACAAGCATTAAGTGACTTTGTGTATTTAAGATAAATAATTATCTTGAAAACTTAAACTGTCTGCCACTTAAAATAAATTAAAATCAAAAGACCTTTCTGGAATTTGGAGTGACTCATCAAATTTTAATCGTTTACGTCACCACAATTAATTAAACTGCAACCGTATTCTCATTTGAATAATTTGAAGACCACCGAAGTTGAAATCAGGGATTTTTGTCATTGAATACATTGGTATTAAACAACTATTAATAAACAAGACAAGGCATTGGCTTGTTTAAATGACTGTTTTCACTAAATGCTTAAATAAAAGTGCGCTATTGGATTTTCTACGCTCGGCTCAGCGCTGGAAGTTTATTATTGCATTGGCCTCTTTACGATAAATAACTCAGAACAGACAAAAGCAGCACATTGAAAACAACTATCAAATGAATGAATGAATGAATGAATGAATGAATGAATGAATGAATGGATGAATGAATGAATGAATGAATGATATATTTTATTTGTAAAATTTTACATCTTGGTTATACTTATAGCATGCAATACACATTTAGTAATTAGCAATAACATAAAAAATACTAATAATAATTTTATAATTTTAATTTAGATTACAATACATAATTGTATAGTAATCTAAATTAAAATTATAAAATTAAATACAATTCCATTCATTTAAAATAATTATTTATATTAAAATAGCGATCATTAATAATGATGTCGTGTCAATAAAAAATAGCAAGGATAATGAAAATGTTTCGATATTATTTAAGTAATGTCAATAATTATGTAATGTCATAATAATTAAACTATTATTATCAAAGAAGCTCACGCTTCGCGTAGCGCTAGGGACTCACCGTACTACGATTCTTGGAACAGATAGGGCTTAATACTCCGTAAATACACACCTCAAAGGAGGAACCGAGCGAGTGCATCCAACTAGTAAATATGACTTCAAGAGTTCACGACAACTATCAAACTACTAGTGAGAAAGAAGCCCACGCTTCGCGTAACGCTGGAAACTCCCAGTACTACGATACTTGGATCAGAAAACGGGCGTAAATACGCGTCTCTAAGGTTCAAAACTGAGCGAATGCATCGAATGAGGAAATATGACTTTTAACGAGAAAAGTTCACCGAGCAACTTAAGGCGGTTCTGTCACTTGCGTCTTGTAATTAAATAAAGTCTTTACCCTGGCAATTAAAGTTTCAAGAGAAACGGACTACATAAGGCATAACATAAAAATTCATTGCGAAAACGTGTTGTACCAGCGAGTCGGCAAGCGTGACTCGTACAATAGTAGGTACATGACACTATCATAGGCAATCTATACTGTTGGACTCTCTCCGTGTGTGGTGACGTCACTTCAGGCAGAGTCGGTAGATTCTATCTAAAAATCCACAGGCCTCCCAAAGGCTGAAACTTCAAAAATGAAGCATTTATTAAACATTTAACCAATTACAGGCACTTTTGAAATGTTTGCAGTCGGTCAGTCAGAAAGATGAAGCTAGTTGCCCATTTCAAAGCGTAGTAGGTTCCTATGGAGAAGTACGGGCAAGAAATTCCATAGACACTCTCTTAACAAAATATTGTAACAAAGTATTAGTTACAACATCTTCTGAAATCAACTAGCCCAAAAAGATCTCAATATTAATACTTGGTCACTACAATCATAATATTGGCCTTTCAAAATCGTGAGATGTATACCTGTCTTTAAAGGTGAAACAGTTTTGAGCTAGCAGCCACTAAGTCTTCAACAGCTGTTGAGCCAATAAGCAACTCTGTCAGGTGAGCTGGAAGTGTTGAGCTTTTATCTCTCCCTGCTGCAACAGCTGGGACATGTATGCAATAACAAAATAAAATCAGCAGCAAGTTTATTTATTATTTACTAGCGACGCACTCCTGCTTCGCACGTTTTTTACGACGTGATTTCTTAGTTAATTATAACTTTAATATTGACGTATTATACACATAAACCTTCCGGAATACATTTTTTGATGAGGTTTTCATCGTCGTTTAGAGAAACGCAAAAGATTTCTGTTGCGTGGTTTAGAAGAACAACGCGGACATACAGACAAACGCAAAAACTGACTTTGTTTTATAATACGTATAGATGTACACATAAAACACTAAAAATAGACAAGTATATAAAGATAGAAGCACAAAGGTGCTGCGTATTTAGATTTGTTTATATATAGGTATATACATTTTGGAAGCAGTTTCCTGAAACAGGTGTAGCAGGGACCTATTGGTACACCCACATTTCGGTGGCCATGTTTAAGTCCTATGTAATAGGGGGGCGAGCCTATTGTCATCAACCGGGCACAAATCCAAACAATGGGCTGCTGGAGAGAAATTCCATATTGAAAAACCCAATAACACTTTCCCAACCCTACGGAAAAACAAGGCCTGCCGACGTATTCTGTAAATAAAAAACTCACCGTGAAGACTTAAGTGAAGTGAGCTGTCAATAGTGTCAATCTCTAGCATTAGGTGGAATGACAGCTCACTCCACGCTCACTTCACCTAAGTTTTCACGGTGAGATGGTTACAGAATAGCACTGCTGATGTTATGTGTTTCCTATGTAATGAATTCTTGCTTAAGCCAGTGATAGCGCTGTTAGTTAACTGCCTTTAATAAAGTATATGATATCGATATCTGTATCTTACTTCATCAGAAATGAACAGATCCGCTTGAGAACCAAGGTAACCGACATAGCCCGAAGAATTGCCAATCTTAAGTGGCAATGGGCAGGGCACATTGCTCGCAGAACAGATGGCCGATGGGGTCGAAAGGCTCTGGAGTGGCGACCGCGTACCGGAAGACGTAGCTTGTGGGAACAAGATGGACCGATGACCTTGTGGAGGCCGCTGGATGCAAGAAGCACAGAATCGGTCGAAGTGGCGGTGCTTGGGGGAGACGTATGTCCAGCAGTGGACGTCTTTCAGCTGATGACCACGATGATGACTTTACTTATTTATATTTTTGATCGAGATACCTTCATGAAAACTTTACCTTTACCTCTGATGACAATAGCTCTGAGCCTACCTACGTCTCCCTAGCTCAGTACCCATACCCGCTAGCCGTGACGATTCTTGTAAGACCTGACTATGCATCAAGATAATACAATACAACAGAAGCTAGCAGCTATATCTTACATCTCAGCATGCTAGGAATGCGTGAGACGGAAGACGGTCAATGCTAATCGTAGACTTCCCCTACAGAAGGATTGTTGTAATTGACACGCGTGATAAATTGCGTGTGCGCAGGTGGATGCTGTTGTTAACTGTCGAGATAACACATGCTGTATACCTGGTTAGGCTTTGTGTTTTTTTTTGCACTATAAAGGAACCACTACATTTGGACAGAAACAATACTGAATAAAAAGAAAAAAAAAGTTATCATAAAAAATGTACCTGCATCGGCAAAAGTCAATAACGCTTTGATGGATTTGGGAATCCAACCTAGGACAGGATGAGTTTCCAAACTTGAAATACGTAAAAGGCGAATTCCTAGAAAAATATATCAGACGAGTTTTTAAGTTGACTAAAAGTTTTCCTCAAAACAGTAATCTGAGTGAAACCGGATATCAAAGCTAGTATGTCATAGCATACGTCACAACAATCGCTACTGCACCTGTGTGAGTGTATGTCAATGAACACGCATTAGTGTGCCTACGCACATACCACTGAGAGCTCTAAAATGCTGCTTAGAAACTAGTAAAACATTAGTTTATTTGAGCTATTTTGTACTAACTATTTTATTATTGTTTCAGGTAAATAATAAAGCACCACCAGCTGTACAGCAACTGTGAATCGAACGCCGAAGTAATTGGATGTGTCCAAGTAATTACATATAAAAATTAAGGTAAAATTTTAAACAGTCTGAGACGAATCCTGCTCGGAACACGGGACAGAACGCATCCACGGAATTCCCCTCAGCTAAAAGTCCAGCTTTCACTTTCACATTATGTTACCCTTCCGGACGGGGTGAGGGGCATATTCATAGTTAGCCTAATGCTGTCAGAAGTCTAAATCAGGCACTGCCCTTTCCGTATGGAAGCAAAGTCGTTGTCAAGATTAAGCACGTCTAAAAAATTTACAGGAACTCTTTAATAATTTTAATGAAGTTTCGAGTAATAAAACGTAATATTCTGAACACTACGAGCGTTTACGCCAATTAGTATACTTTTTTCAACTGGAAGAATATTCGGAAACACTACAGTTTAAAATTAAATCACTAACGATACGGACGCCCACATTTTAGCTGCCCACAAAAGCATGGGGAACTAACTAATGTACGTAGGTGGATGAGTACGTTGCACTCGACTCACGAAAATCCTTGACTTTTCACTCAAAATCACATCTATTAAACGACTCTATCAACGCATCGCAGTTCCCGTAGGCGGTACCTACGTCGACATCATCATTATTCTCCTGTCCATATCTTGTTTTATTTCGTGTCGGCACAACAAGTCTTTTTCTTCAATACTTCTCTATTAGCCGGTACTTCGACAAACGTACAAAATAAAAATCCCATCGAAACAATTTGAGAAGTAAATCCACATGGAACAAGCTTGCACAATGGTATGCAAGGAGGTAACCACCGCTGCATACCATTGTACCAGGGTTGCGAGTTTGTCCGAAAAGGATATCGTGGCCCCGGCACACAGGCAACAGAAAGAACACGGGTGGGTTTTAGTCGGTAAAAGTCTGACACGCCCTCCCGCTCCGCCCAGAGCGGGAGAAGTTATTTGATAATTTCCCAACTATCAAAAAACAAAAAAAAGGGACACGTGTGTAGAAGATATGCATCTGGAAGGACCTGCCTTATAAATCCATGCCTTTGTTATACACGTGTCAAAAGTTATACATATTGCACGATAGTGTAGAGAAAGTTCCTGAACTTAATTTAAAGTTGCTTTTTTAAAAGGATTTACGCCTGTTTTCACGAACACTACTGAAATCGAAAGAACGAAGGTTATTTGTATGTACCAACATGCTGTTCTGCTTAGCACTATAAACAAGTGATATGCAAGCCCACAACACCCCTCCAAAAATCGGTACTGAACAAACACATCGAAAAAAGACATGACAGAACCCTACTTTATCATCGATTATTGTCTTTAGAGCAGCGCAACAAACTCCCAACAAAAGAAAAAACCAGGAGGCACAACACGACCGAGTCCCTGAAAAAACCACATTTCCCTTAGATACCTATACAACCTACATCCGAAGCAAAATTGCAATAGACAGTGCCAGTGACCAATAAGCCAAGTCGAAGTATCGATTTCCCTACAATTTTAAAGACAATTCACACACAGCATTCGTTTATTTTCATCTACCCAGATGTGAATAAACCCATATTGTGTACAACTCTTTGCTAAAGATGATAATGTCATAAATATTTCATTAGGTGGATTTCCCGATGTTTTTTTTTTTTAAGTTAAAATTTTATGTTCGTGAAAATGCCCCTGATACGGATATGCAACGTCGAAATGAATAAACGAAAGTAACATCGTTATTAACTCACCATGGCACTTGAAAAAAAAGACCCAAAACAAAGTGCACTGCACTCACAAAACAGTTTGGCCTGAAACAGTAAACTAATAACAGCCCCTGAACTTGACCTCCCAAAAAACCCGTTCCATCGACAAATTACATTTCTCACTTTAAAAATCTACGTCATGGATTTTCAAGTTCACTTTTTACATGCAGTACCTAAGTTTAGTGTCTTCTCCCGTTACTGTCAGGATAGTTATGTGGTACCGGCCATTGACGACCAGACGTATCCCCTAATCACACAACATCACACGGTTTCAAGGTATACCTACATCACAGCACTAACCGCAGTTTAGTTTATCAGGATATGCACCTAAACTAGAGTTTATTAGAAAAACGAGTCAAGGTTAAAGCTGACACGAGTCAAATAAAGTGGTGTTACCAGATGAAACTTTTTCAATGTCAACGCATTTGATTTTGGAGATGGAAAACCATCGTGACAAATGGTTGATTTAGGTAAGCAAAGTTAAATCAGTGCCCTGATTTATCAGACCGTGTTTTTGTTCGCCTTGATGATATACCCCAAACACTAAAGCCTGAACTCGCCAAAACAATAACCACACAACTAAAAACTTAGGGTTCAGTCATATGCTAAATCAGATAACCAATCAAGATCCAATAGTGTGCACATCGTTTTATTCTTTCGGACAGACTAGATTGAACGGAAATCACAATATTTCCTCTTGACATTCTATAAAACTTTCAACAAAATTAAACCAACAAGAGCGAAATAAAGTAGGGAACAGAATACAAGAAAATCAAAGTAAACAACGTTCTCAAAGCTCCATTCCTTATGGAATAAATCTTTCATTTTCTATATTTCTACAGGAAACCCCAATTGCGTAGTATACAAGCAATCCGAATCTGAATCGTTTTGAAACCGATTGCTAACCCACTTCCTCATAAGTTCGAATAAATCTACTCAACAACGTGTAACGCAATGAATGTTGTTGAACTGTCAAAATGAAACAGATTAGTCGTAATCGTTTCCGAAAATTTCTTGCGTAATTAGACAGCTGATTGCTTTTATGAAATCGTATTAATTTATTGGAATGTTACTTAGTTATATTATTAGGATCACTCTTCCAAACTAATAAGTTGTATTATTAACAATAAAATTCTGACAATACAGAGCACCAATACTTACGTTCCACACAGATGTTACCAAAAGTAACTAAACAAAGACGAAAAACTTTTTGTCTCTTTCTCCAAACTCCATGCGCATCTTATATGCACATGGTCACTTCACAAGATTAGCATGACATATGCCTTTAGTCATGACCAATGCGTTTTTTGTGTTGGCCCTTTTAACATATGGCCAGCAGAGACAATAGTTCTAAAAGTATACTGCCGACGCAACCCCGCAGATAAAGGCAATATTTGCCACTATTGCACACAAGGTAAACAGACGGCATCTACTAACGACATTCAGTGAATTAACTGGATATAGATGATTGAAATTTATCTCGGCAGAATGAGATATATTTCCTGAATTAAGGATAGTAGCAGGTCGTAATCTTGCGGAAGGCGAACCGGGTTTTTATGTAGTAATAGAGTCGTGACCCACTCGGAAAGAGGACACAATGCTAGGCACTGCGACGGCAGTTCAATAGGTTTCCATTTATATTTCTACCCACAAACACGTGGAAGGAATCCTGAATTAACGAAAATATAGGTACTCAGAATTTCCTGATTGCCGACCCAGCAAGCATTTATGTAACTTTGAAAATAAACAAAAGAGTCATAATTACATTTTCCTCGTATTGAAATTTCAAATGATTTATTTCCACGAAAATTGCAGGTGAGAGCTTAATTTCGTGAAAAACATATTTTCAGAGGAAAGTTTAATACGCGACACCGCATTATAATGACGCTTTACCAACTTAATTGGCGATTACCATTGTTCATGTACTACTTCAACAAAACAAATATTCGCTTTGAAAGGCGATTATAAACGATTGCTTGAAAACATTTGTAAGGCGTGTTACTTGTTCGGGTTGGCACATTCAATTCGGCAGTACCTATTTGTTGAGCAACAAACTCATCAGGACTGTCCTTACAAGAGTAAGTAGAAATTCAGATCCGTAGCGTTTCCCAGAAATTTTGGTCTAACCTGTAATTGTTGTGTTTACTGGCAAAATATTTCAAGGCGCACGGCGGCGTGCCAGTGACTGTGCTCCATGAATGTTCTAGACGTGGTAACAAGTTAACAACCCCTTCTAATTAAGAGAGAAGAGTTAATTTCCTCAATAGGAACTAAATCGATGCTATGTTTGAACTTGAGCATATTAGTATCGCACCTACATATTGATTATTGGTATTCATCATCATCATTTTAGCCGAAATATCTCCACTGCTGGACATACGCCTCC
Source organism: Agrochola circellaris (assembly GCA_914767755.1). Taxonomy (NCBI): domain Eukaryota; kingdom Metazoa; phylum Arthropoda; class Insecta; order Lepidoptera; family Noctuidae; genus Agrochola; species Agrochola circellaris. Next base: position 6,383,534 of record OU611840.1, read on the forward strand.
CCCAAGTATCGCCACTTCGACCGATTCTGTGCTTCTTGCATCCAGCGGATTCCTGCGGTCTTCACAAGGTCATCGGTCCACCTTGTGGGAGGCCTTCCAACGCTACGTCTGCCGCCACTCCAGAATCTTTAAGCCCCATCGGCTATCTGTTCTACTAGCAATGTGACCTGCCCACTGCCTCTTAAGTTTGGTACTTATTCGTACTATGTTGATATTACCTGGGTTGTCCTGCGGATCTCTTCATTTCTGTTTCGATCACGTAGGGAATCTCCAAGCATAACCCTCTCCAGTGCCCTTTCGGTAGCTTTCAGGTTAGCCTTCAAATGAGGCCCATTGTGAGCGACCACATGTGTGTGGTGTTACATGTCAATATAACAATTTAACATAAATTTGGTGAATATAGTACAACCATGTAATAGGGACAACAGCCACGTATTCGTGGTACACTATACAGAGTTTTTACTAGTTATATATTGGTATAAGAGTTTTTACTAGATACGTAATAATATAAAGTTCAATATTTATAAAGTTACTCTTTTACTTTTTCAATATTAGTTTGCGACGACTTTCTTCCAATTGATCTTGTCTTTGTTATTTATTTCTTCAGCTGCAAAGAGGTCTTAGTATATTCAGATTTCAATATTTCTTGTTAACTTTGCAACATAATAATCTCGCTTATTTTCGTGAAGACGTCTTACGTTTTAAAAATATAGACCAAGTATTTGCTTCAAAGAGTAAAATGTTTATAGTATCTCTTGCCTGCGGATTCGCTCGCATTTTAGATAAACTATTCCATATACCTTATATTAATTAGACCCAGGTCTTAGTTAACCTGTTTGCAAAATAATCCATTTCTCGATGTTGAATGAGAAACTGAAGGTCAAGCGCTGACAAAATATCCGCATTGGAAAGCAGTTTGCAGCGCCGCTGACGTCATCACCAGCATCATCATATTTTCTGCCCGGAATCCCCCACTGCTGAATATAAGCCTCCCCTTTCTTCTGCCATACTTCCCGGTTACGAGGGCGTTTCCCGTTTCCGAGAACGTTTTTCCTACGACTTTGACGATATCGTCAACCCATCGTGACGTCAACAGAATCCGAATTGGTTGAGCGAATAAAGCGTGACAAAGTAACAAAGTCACAAACACCAAAACTTACCCATTTCTACTATAATTTTAAAGAGTTGTGTCACACTCACATGCAATGAAAATTGTTTGTCTTGTCAATATAATTTGTAATTTTGTATGCACTATTACCTCCGTCAGCATTATTTTAAATGATTTTTTGCATAATTTGCGTTCTCATTTAAACTTATAACACTAGTAAACTAGTACATACTTTAAAGTTTTCGTAGTGAGTTATTAACCTTGCTCTTATTTTTAACTTTATGAAAGTATCTTAACTTGAGAGGAACTTGCGCAATCACTGCGTACTGTTTCAAACAAAACCACTCAGTTTTTAGGGTTCCGTAGTAAACAAGGAGCCTTTAAAGTTCCGCCATGTCCGTCTGTCTGTCTGTCTGTCCGCGGCTTAGCTCAGAGACGGTTAGTACTGTAAATTGGCATGGGTAAACATATTAATCACGCCGACAACGCGGAGAAATAAAATCAAGAAAAAAAATTTTTTTGGGGTACCTCTACAAGTAAAGCGAGAATGTTTTTTTTTTTTCGTCTATCCCAGGGTGTGGGATGTCGTTGGAAAGGTCTCAAAAATATTTAGGGTGTGTGAAAATCATTTTTCAATTCAGGGATCCGTTTGATAAATATTAAGCTTTAAGCTTTGTACAGACAAGCGCGACGCGACAGCGCGGCGCGACAGCGCGGCGCGACACGGGCTATTGTTATACCGTGAAGTTTTCTTAGAAGTTGTATTGTTCGAGTCGCGTCGCGCCGTCACGTCGCGCTGGTCTGCACGAGCCTTTAAAGTGCAAATTTTTGTTAGAGTCCCCCCTGCCAGCTAAATGGTTGTATTTGGATTCGTAAAAAAAATCACAGCAGTAGTACATATATATAACGAAATTAAAAGGAAAACTATCACAGCTAAGTAGGCTGTACAGGTTAACGAGTAATAATCGCCCAACTTAAATTTGCAGTTTGAAAAACATGATCTCCCATAAATTATGGGAGAAAATGTTTTTCAACTACAATGTTAAGTTTGTTCTTGGGATAAATTCATCTCAACTACGGAACCCTACATTGTGCGAGGTCCGACACGCAGTTGGTCGGTTTTTTTTTTTTTTGTATCGAACTGCTCGATGATATGGAAGATTTATCATTATTCAGAATCTTTTGATGCACAAGCGTTGATGTTGGTAAATTATCTGACTGTACCAAGTACTCGTACTTTAGTAGTTCACAAAAAGACACGACAATTTCTACAAGATATTTGCTTTCTGCTAGTTTTTCATGAAGTAATCGAAGGCTAGTTTCAGTAATCATTTGTTGATATGCGGTTCAAGTGTATTAATACTGTTTTTAAATAAACTTTATAAATAAAATACAGACCAGCTTCTTTCGTGTTTACCGGTTACAGTTATTTAAGCCATGATAAAGCCGTCGGTTCTGTTTCTGTGATAGCTAATGGCTTCTACACACAACGCCGCGCGGCACGTGCCCCCGGCTTTTGCGCCTCCATTTCCTTTACGATCCTTTGTGAGGCTTTGTGCGGCTTTCCCAGCTTTTTCGCAGCTTGCCCGGGCGCACCGCAGCTTGCCCGGGCGCGCCGCGGCTTGCCCGGCAGTGCCGGCGGCCGGAATTGTGTGTAGCAGCCATTAGTAAACTGCCACAGAAATCATGACCTCAAACATTCTTAATTCAATCATTTGAATGATTGTTACATCAATGTTGACACTCGTTACAGTTACGCGCTAAATACGTGCTCTGGGCATAATCAAGCCACAAATATCTACATACCCAAATGTACTGTCTCTCTTTAACATTCGTAACAAATCGCATACCACCATTGTCTGTAAGACACAGCTATTATGTTTCAGTCTGTCGAAAATCTATTTCGACACCGGTCGATTCAATTCTACGTAACAAATAAGCAATAAAGCTTTGTACTGACAATTGTAAACAGCAACTGTCGAGTTGGGTAACACGTATTTTTGGGAAAATAATAACCCCAAGGCCGACTTCTTTCGAATTGCGAAGTTGAAGTAAAGGGTTTTTGAATACTAAAATGTTATGTTTGAGTTGTTGAGCACAAGATTTAAAAGTATTTAATTATATAAATTTGAAAACTATCTTATCCTAACAATGTAAATGCTTCATTGCGCACAATGAAGGGTTCCGTAGTTGGGAAGAAATTATCCAAAAAACAATTTTGCGTTTAATGTTTTGGTTTTTGACGAAATTTAAATAAGAACGCCAAAAGCATTTAGGTCCTACAGGGGTTTAAAATTTATGGAAGTTGGAAATAGGAATCAAGCTGGTAGACTCAAGTTCTCGTTATTTTCATTTTAATTTACATCCATAGTTTGACTCTAGGCTTAGCACTTGTGAAATCAATATTGATTGCTACGCACGCTCCCTCCAAATATCTCAGAGCTACAATCCCAAATTTCCAGGAAACGGCAATAGATACGGCCGAACAGTTGAACTGACGAATCGGGTTGAATTTCGGAGATAATTGCTAGTTTAAAACACGAATATTTTTACAGGAAAAGTTGAAAGGTGGAATAAATAAAAAAAAAATGCATTCGTGTAGTGAAAAAAAATTGCGTACTACGTGTACACACGGCCACATATCAAGCTATACATTTCTAATTTAAGCTGATCTTGCATTGTTTATGATTTCCGTACATTGAGAGGTCAGCTTATACTGGAAATGTATAGCTTAATATGTAGCCGTGTGTACTACATGTAGTACGCAATTTTTCTCACGACACGAACGTAAAAACCTCCTTGTAGTTACTCCAAGATCTTTCAGCTTCTTGATACCTCCCAACACGACAGCCTGTGCTTGTCTATGTAAGAGGTTCCCTCAGAAAAAGTTGGACCTACATAAAAAAAAAAAACACATACTATACGAACATAGACCCGCCTCCTTTCTGGAAGTCGGTTAAAAACAAGCACATCATGCACTGACCCAGTTTGTCTCCTCCATAACATTATATAATGACACTTGATTGATTGATTACCTTAAGAACCTCGTAGGAACTACATAACGTGTTATTTTCAGCAGTTCAGCTATTGATAGCTTGAATAATGAAATAGGTACCACGACTTGCATCGTTCACGGGGTGCTGCCATTAGTGTCGAGTTCTGTTCTGTAAAGAACATAATTGTTCTGTTCTAGAAAATTGTTTTTATGATAAAATAAATTACTTCACCCTTGTATTTCCACAAAGGGTACGGCAGAGGTGTGCGTACATAAGTACAAACAGATTTCGTCAGTTATGTTTACGTCTCATGTAATAGGGGGCGAGCCTATTGCCATCAACCGGGCACAAATCCAGACTCCAGGATGCGACTGAGAAATTCCAGATGGAAAACACAATAACAATGCCCGACCCGGGAAGCGAACCCGGAACCTCATGGTCCGCAGTAGCACTTGTGACCACTAGACCAGCGAGGCTGTGTTTTATCGTTGAATAATAAACTAGGTATAACTATCAACAATTTTTTTTTTTTTATGAGAGGCCAACAAGAACAGTTGTATTATAGAACAATACTACAATAATTGTAGTTGTTTGCAACTAGGTAGCTAGACGGGTACTAATTTAATTGGAAGGTAACTTAATTGCTATAACATAGCACAGCCACTCAATTAAAACAGTACTTAAGCAAAAATGCAGTCCTTCGTAATTATAACTCGATAGATAGTTATCACACGTTCACTACACGCCCCTCTGTATTGCTGTTACTTAGTTCTCGAGAATCCTTTATCCGGTACCTACCGGATATCTATGGTAAGGCTTGTCCACTCTGAAATGACGCGGGAATGCAGTAGTGGAGCGCGTCATTTTAGAGTGGACAAGCTATATCTACGTAATTTTTGTATAAATTTTTGGATACTTATGCTTTAGCCAGATTCAAATACTTTTAAGTACAATTACACGCTGGCGGAGCTGAGAGCTAAACTAATAAAGATTCAAGGTTCGGATTAAATGCCAAACAATGAACTTGTGAATAGTGTAAAGATAATTTTATTTGTCTAAACATGCGTATACATGCAAATTAAGTATGCAGGATGTCACAATATTAAAATTTCGTACATACATGTTTCACCCGTAAGGCGTAAAAAAAACAAAATTAATATAACGAATTTACAAAATAAAACTAAAACACTAAAGGCACTTCAATCCAAGTATCATCATTACACACATAAATCTCGCATTACTGGCACCGCTTTAAGCTTCGTGCAGACTAGCGCGACGCGACAGAGCGACGCGACACCGGTTATTGTTATACCGTGAAGTTCTCTTAGAAATTGTATTGTTGGAGTCGCGTCGCGCCGTCGCGTCGCGCTAGTTTGTACGAGCCTTTATATGACTGTGGTATTTTATTATAAATGAATGAGTGTGAATACCATAGTTATCTATTTCACAATAACCTTGTTTAACTTTAACATATACGAGAACAGGACAATGGCTTACAATTGCCAGTACACTGCAGTCACAGAATAAATAATTGTACTAACGTACTGCAGTCATCTATGTAGGTACTAGAAGTAAAGCTTCCTGCAGACCAGCGCGACGCGACACCGGTTATTGTTATACCGTCAAATTTTCTAAGAAATTGTATTGTTCGAGTCGCGTCGCGGCGTCGCGTCGCGCTGGTCTGCACGAAGCTTTAATCGAATGTTAGTCGCAACAGACAAAGTATGATGTGTAGAGGTAAAGAGCAGACATGCGTATAAAGAAAATATTTCTAATAAGCAAAATTTTGGATCAAATCACTTAAACTAAGATCGATCAGCAGATTAATGAGCAGACTTACGACACCTATAGATATTCTATTTTGGATATGATGACAATTTCCAATTAAAATTAAAATCAATAAATCGAAGCTAAAACACAGCTAATTGATTCATTCACGACACGCAAAGCTTCCGGCTGAGTCATCCTGTCAGGCGCAATACTACTCACTCATTACTGAAATAAAAAGGACCACACAATCCCAGTATTTGTTCAGTGAGGGTCAATTTTGTCGTATACTAATAGCCAATGGGTACAAAAACCTACGGCCGCGACCCGAGAGGCTGTAAATCAGTCGGCAAGTCATCTTTGACGACATCTGTTGAACAGGCAACGTGCGCTTGAGCATAGGCGCCGCATGCGTAAGCTTTGTCGAGGACTGTCTTGATACTTTTTTAGCTTATTAGTTTTCTCTTCTTTTTATTTAATGAGCAATATTTGTATATTTATAAATATATATATTTGTAACCAGGTTCTCGAAAACGGCTCTGACGATTTCGATGAAAGTTGCAATATAAGGGTTTAAGGGAGCGCAAAATCGATCTAGCTAGGTCTCATATCTAGAAAAATTCGTTTTCTCTATTTTCAGAGCCTCGGGAATGTGATACAACTTTGGTATACCTGGACGATATGTTTATCTATTTTCAACCGATAAACTTTTTAAACTGTTCTTTTTTATGCTAAGCTATGTTATTTAGGCCATTAATAATAATCTATCAATCGTTAACAACAATTGGATATTAAATTCCATTTAGGAATGGCCAGACTAAAAGTTCTAACGTTATTACGTAAAATGCAGCTAACTTCTTAACCTCAATGTAAAACGTATTAGCTGCCTTCGAATGGACTACTAACGCCATCTATGAAAGGGTAGGCGAAGCGGCGAAGTATGAGGAAATGAAACATCATTCCCTCATTATAAACTACGCCGCTTTACTGAGTGCTGTTGTATTGTACTCGGTACGATTTATAAAATAGCATTAAATATCATATAATTTTGTGTAGGTAAAAGTTGCATTATAGGTAAATTATATCAATATGGACTTCATAAATAAAGCAGTGGTGGCCTAAGTGCCTAGCAGAAACGCCCGCAGCTTACGAGCGTAGGTCGTAGGTTCGAACCCAGACAGGCACTTTATTTTGTGTAAATTATTTCATCACCACTGCTGTCAAACCAGTGAAGGAAAACATCGTGAGGAAATGGACATGTACCATCGAAGAAGTTCATATCTAACCACCGTAAGGACTATTCTTGCTTGCAGCGCTTGGCGACTATAGAGCCGGGCCGGTAACAGATGTAGTCATCGTGTTCACGGGATTTTGTTTTGAAACTGGTTAGATATGAACTTCTTTGATGGTACCATCGAAGAACTTCATATCTATACACCGTAAGGACTATTTTTGCTTGCAGCGCTCAGCGGCCATAGAACCGGGGCGGTAACAGATATTGTCATCGTGTTGACGGGATTTTGTTTTCAAACTGCTTAGATATGAAATTCTTCGATAGTACCAAGTGTTCGAAGACATGTGAAGTCCACCAACATGCACTGGGCCGTCGTGGTGGATTACGGCCCACTCCCTTTCACAGAGAGGAGGTCTGTATCCCAGCAGTGGGAACGTTATAGGCTGATTATGCTAAATAAAGCAAAGTAAGTACTAGTACTAGGTACCTAACTTTGTAGGAATTCTGGCGGAACAAAGACGTAATAATTATTATCTTTTAACATTAGGTGGTTATCACTGCAACACGCTGGGACTTTCAAAGCGTTAAAGATGTTCAAAGAATAACGGAGCATCAATCATTAATTACTGAAATCATTTGAAAAACGTTTGGAATTTGGAATTGGAAAACTTACATGAACTTACCTTTTAACACTAGAACTGATGATATTTTCCGATGAAATTACCTGCAAATCATTTCTGTATGCTATTTTCTAATTATACAATTATAAGTAATACTAATTGTTTCCGTTGTATCAATAATTGTTCGCAATTTTCGTATCTATGAAACAATTCAAAACGTTTGTTTTATGCATGTTCTTGCTTGTAACAGAATAATTGTTATATTTTATATACAGGTGCTAACTTTAATACGTAAATAGACGGCTCGTAATCTCAAAACGACATTTTCCCAAAAAAATACTGAAGCATGGTCACCTTACTTGCGCAGGAGTCGGGAAATGGGATTTTGTTTAAACTGCCTATGATGACGTCATCCCTGTCAGTGATAAATAATGTTGCTTTAGTTGAAAATAGATCACCATTGACGGATTAATTTATGACCTATGACCGAATTCTTCACAATACCAGCATTGTATTAGAAATAAACAATGGCCAGAAATTGCCAGTTATGTTCCAAATTCGGTTCACATTGTTATAAATAAATAGAAAAAGGCAAGAAGTGTTATTATGGGAGGCTTATTGATTGCATTTAAGTAGGTAGGTACTGTAATAACTTGAAGTCAATATTGTTTGCATGAAAAAAAAATTACGGCCTGTTTCACGTCCTAGCACCATCTAGCAAATTAATTTCTAAAATTGAACCTGCATCTGTCTGTATTATTTGCCAGACAAGTTTATCTTCCCACTGACTTATTAAGCTCCTACATTATCTAATAGATAGAATATGTAAACAAATTAGGATCTACAAAAGAAACATTTCTTTTCTACAGCAGTTTACTCATAGATATTTTTTTTTCGAGTTTTGTTTCATTTCCTTATCTTCTGTAAGACACTTGTTAGCCCCCGAACATGTTTTAAAACAAGCCAGACCTGTCCACTTTTGTTTTCGTTACCGCATCAACCCAGATGTCGATTCTTTGAAGAAACTTGTAAGATGGAATTGTTCTTGCCCTTCTATTTAGGTTACCATTAAAGTGGTTACAATCGAGGTAAAGCCATAAACTAGTTACAAGAAGAGAAGTTTGTAAAACCTAAAACGATGATAACTTATACATCTAATCTATTTTAAGATTTTATAGCTAAGTATTCTGTTAGTTGTTATTGAACACTTGCACCTACCAGGGTAACATGGGACAGTAGAAAGGAGTAGGAATAATAGCTACCATCAAAGAAGTTCATATCTAACCAGTTTGAAAACAAAATCCCGTGAACACGATGATCACATCTGTTACCGGCCCGGATCTATAGCCGCCGAGCGCTGCAAGCAAGAATAGTCCGTACGGTGGTTAGATATGAACTTTTTCGATGGTACTCAGCAGTGGGCAGAACAAGGAAGCCAAAGATGATCATTTGACAAATTTAGAAGTTTATCGACTTTCATGTAAAGAAACTAACAGGGATCTAAGTATTTACTTATTATTAGTGGACAGGTTATGAGGACAAGAACTGACGACATCGGTGAAGGAAAACGTCGTGAAGAAATCTAGACTTTAAGTAATGAATATAAGTCTGAAATTGCCAATCCACCTTGAGCTAGTGGTTATCAATGCTCATGTCTTCTCTGTAGGATAAGAGGGCTTCGTCCTGCAGTGGGACAATAATAAGCTGGTATTATGGATGCTGTGTTGTGGAGGTCAGATAGGCAGTCGCTCTATGTAAAATACTGGTACTAAGTTGCATCTGGTTAGACTGAAAGTGGACCCCAACAAAGTTGGGAAAAGGCTAGGCAGATTGATTTCGTAAAAAAAATTGTTACCAACGCTTAAATAAATAACAATGACGTGTACACAACGTTTATTTAAGTATATCTCACCTTTATAATCCATGTAAGCATGAAAGTTTTGCAACACATTTAATTAGTAGTGGGATTTACTATTTCCATAACACCAGATTATTATTGTATACCAATGAAAATACTGTTGGAGCTGCTGAAAATAGGAAAACTATCGTTGAATTGTATAAACTTAATCTTCTTTTGGATTAGGTATATAATTGCATAGCACAGGTGTGAGTACTATGTAGAGCTACCATTTTCAGGGTGTTTCATTGACTTGTTTGTGCCCTGGCGGCTGATTGTAGGTATGTCATGCTCACTCAGATGTCTCTGAGTTTGAGAGGGAAGACAACCATTGAGAATTGATGATAACCACGCTTGTTTACAGACTTGTGGGAAAATTTCGCATAGGTATTGATATAAATAATCGCTGTACCTACTTTATCGCTTAGGTGCAAAAAATATATAAATAAATGTGGAGTTAAAAATCGTAGGTATCATCATTTTATTCAGTGTTTTATTTAATACCAAATTTTAGTGTCTATTACGCAAAAGATTGCTCCTGATAAGAAATATCTAAGCGATGAAAATTATATTTTTATTTAAAATAATAATATGTAGGTAAATTAATTACCTTCATTACGACTTCACAAATCAGAGGCTAAAGGCCCATAGCAACTATATAAGAAACAATTTATTTAAGTTTAAGTTACATTATATATGTATAAGTAGCAATTATATATCACTAAGCGAGAAAAAATAACAATAAAACGATATCCTGTTAATTATTTCAACATAATATTATGTTGTGGGAAAATATTACAATAGGTTGCCATCTTGAATTCATCCTTGACTTAACTAAGAGCTTATTAACTTAATCACATGTATGTGTTTATAACAGAAGTAACATGTTAGTATATTACCTTGGGAATGTAAGAGATAATATGCCAAATAAACCCTTCTCTTGTTCAGGGCTTCGTAAAACTACTACTGTAGCTACAATTAAGGTTAAGCTAGTCGGTAATTTTTCCATACAAACGTAGTATGGTGACTACTCGTCTGTTTGACAGTGTACGTTCAAAACTAAAAAGGATATCAATTGTCTTGTCATTATCTAGCCTTGTATGGAAGCAGAATTGGAAATAAAATATTGGTTTCGAAGTTATGAGCGTCGAAACTTTCATATTTCAACACTAATTTTAACTCGTATTTGGGTGTAAATAAATAACTTATGTAGTAAGAAAAGGGCAAAATAGAAACCGTACAGGGATAGGTAATTTATTCAATAGTTGTAATAATTTTATTTTGAGTAAATACATTCAGTGATTTCTCATAACATCTATACGCCCAAAGGTCTGTTCATGAAATTTTACGTGCTCGTTTTCGTTATAAATCATTGTCTATTTCACTAAATAAATTAATAAATATATAAATAAATCAAAAACAAATAGATAAATAAATACTAAATAATTAGAATAATTAGAATGCATATTAGTTACGCCCACCAACGAGTTCGAGCCGTCGGCTGGTATACCCTTAAGTACCCTATGTGTAAAGCGCAGGCCACACTGGCAACGAAGCGAAACGAACCTAAGTTCGTTTAACTTTCTTCCGCGTGTTTTCATACTTCGGTTCACACCGCGTATCGACACGCGTACGAAACGAAAACGGAACTATTGAAAGACGCGGAGGAAAGCTAAACGAACTTAGCTTCGTTTCGCTTCGTTCCGTGTTATGTTTGTGGCTACACAATGATACATAAAACAAAATTTTGGAACAAAGATTGTATACAATTAAATTAATTCTTGTCGATTATCTTTTTGAGGCTGACCGTAATTATTGAAAAGGGACAAATTAATTTTCTTCACAAACTACAGAGGCGCCTCTACCGTCATCCTAGGGTAAGCTCATGTAATGCATGTGCTTGCCGCCTTTTTCACGACAAGTGAAAAAGTTACAGTACAAAAAAGTTTGAATTTGAATATTCTAATTAGATATTAATACCTTCTGTTGCTATTTTTTACCCTTGCTACGTTGCAAAATGCGTTATTATTTAGACCTTAAAGAAAAGCGACCGTAAAAAAGGTGTCGAATCTTCATTTAGTCGCTCTTTTTCTTATATTTTCTGAATACCTATGGAGCTTAGCTTCATACATACAGGCAGAGGTCGTATGATCTCAACCTTATAACACTATCAATCATTTATTTCACAGAGTTTGGTGAGAAACCTAAATTATTTATAAATTCTCTGTTATTGTTGTATTACGACATTGTTACTAAATCATAAAATGTTATTAATTAATCTCTTAATCAAAATAATTACCAGGTATTGAATAACTTTTTATTTAAATACCTAATAAGAAAGCATAAAACGTTGTGCAGACCGGCGCGACGCGACAGCGCGACGCGAATCTAACAAAACAATTTCTAAGAAAACTCACGGTAGAACAATTACCGGAGTCTCATCGCGCGATAAGTCGCGCTTATCTGCACGTGCCTTTAAACATCAAACGAACAATAATACGATGACAATTGTACATACAAAAAATATTGCCATATTATCACCATTGATAGTGATATCACCGTTACAGCCACATAAGGTGAGGAGGTGTGAGTGTGAACATGACAGACTCACATTCTTCCATACCATAAGTTTTTGCTCAAAATGCAAAGGTGGGATGTTTTGCAAGTTAATTAGATAGTCCCATTATACCATTGTTAATTGTAACTGTTACTAAAAGGTGCTCGACCCGATGATTCAAGATGAATATGCGTGTCATCTTGGCACATATGTAGTCAGTATGTACGTATATTAACATATAGGTATCTCAAGATGGGTTCAAAAATCTTTGAAATGTTAAAGATGCTAATTTGGAATCATTTTCTCACTTTTTGAACAATGTTTCCAAAAGTCTAATTATATTATAGGTTCACTCAATACCTGGAATAATAATAATAATAATAAACTTGGTACGGTGTTTTATTATCATTACCGGGTTTCAGTATTACCTACTTGCAAAAATTCTAACGTATTTTCAAAAATAATTTTAGTTTCGGGTACTTAATGATAAAGTAGAGTTGACGAGTTTTTAACTTCAAATTCTCAATTGAGAAACCGAGTGAAATTGTAGTACCAAAGTGCCCAGTAGCAAATTGTGAATTATTTTATTTAAGAAAATTAAATAGTGTATAATTATGTCGTGACCAGATCTTAGACTGTGCTCTATTTTAATGATTAAGTTACTTTTTGTAAATGTACCCCTTTTTATAAATAAACGATTTTATTATTATTATATTATTAGAACTGACCATTTCATGAAATGGCCAGCTAACATTGGCCATATCGTTTAAACGTCAACGTTTAATGATATGTCAGTCGACTTTTGGCCGTAACATTAATGTAGGGTAAAGGCTCGTACACAACAACGCGACGCGACGGCGCGACGCGACTCGAACAATACAATTTCTATGAAAACTTGACGGTATAACAATAACCGGTGTCGCGTCGCGCTGTCGCGTCGCGCTGTCGCGTCGCGCTGTCGCGTCGCGCTAGTCTGCACAAAGCTTAAGGTGTAAGGTGTAGTTAAATTGCCAAGTAACTGCGACCAACTTAGAAGTAGCGCGGTTCACAGGTCATCATGATGTGACTAGCGGTCGATGTTCATTTCATGAAATTTATAATTTTAAAATCTGTACCAAAATTACGTAATACACGATCAATCAGAATCTGAATCGTTTTGAAACAGATTGCTAATCCATTGGTTCGTACGTTCGAAAAAAAAATCTGCTCAACAACGTAAATAACACAATGAATGTTGTTGACCTGTCAAATTGAAACAGATTAGTCGGAATTGTCAACGAAAATGTGTTGCGTAATTAGATAGCTGGTCACGCCACATAAAAAATTTAAGTGCAAACTTCCATAGATCCTTACGGTCCTTTTTAAACAAGCAATATCATTAAATGATATTATCGTTTGTTTGAAGGAATCTGAACGTGAACAAAAACTCTGAACCTGAACTCAGTTTCACTGACTCAGTGTAACTGAGTTCAGAGTACGCAGCGCCATCTATCGACGTGATCGACACAGACCACATTGTATTCGTACACGTGTGTGAGCCCATTGATACTATCAACAAAGTGCGTCCAGACAGTGCAAGTCATGCATTTTTAGGGTTCCGTAGTCAACAAGGAACCCTTATAGTTTCGCCATGTCCGTCTGTCTGTCTGTCCGCGGCTTAGCTCAGAAACTGTTTGTACCAGAAAATAGTAATTTGACATGGGTATACATATTAATCAAGCCGACAAAGTGGTAAAATAAAATCTTGAAAAATAATGTTTTTAGGGGTACCTCCCCTACACGTAAAGTACAGATGTTTTTTTTTTCGTCTATGCCATGGTGTGGGGTGTTGTTGGAAAGGTCGTTCAAAATATTTGGATTCAGGAATCGATTTGCGAATATTAAGCGTTAAAGTGCAAATTTTTGTTAGGGTCAGGTGCTCCCCCCCCCTGGCAGCTAAATGATTGGTTCTGGATATGTGGAAAAATTCACAGCAGTAGTATATATAACGAAATTAAAAGGAAAACGATCACACCTAAGTAGGCTCTACAAGATAACGAGTAATAATCAACCAACTTACATTTGCAGTTGAAAGACATATTCTCCGATACATTCCGTTTGTGAAAACATGTTTTTCAACTACATTGTTAAGTGTGTTGTTGGGGTAAATTCATCCCATGTACGTGCGCCCTTCATTGTGCGTGGTCCAACACGCAATTGGCCGGTTTTTCTATATTTGTGTCGGTTATTATAACAGATGCCTTAGCCGGAGGTATGCGTCATTTCAAAGCACATGCCTTGCAATGTCTGGTCGTACCTTTATAAATGTGAAAATAACTCTGTCCGTATGTTGCCTTTTCACAGCTGCTTTTAGGGTTCCGTACCTCAAAGGGAAAAACCGGAACCCTTATAGGATCACTTGTGTGTATTTACTCCGAGTCTAAAGGACCTATTAAGTTTTAATTTGGTACAAATATGTATTTGTGTGACCCAAATACGAACGTATAACTTAAATAAATGAATTAAAAATACGTGGGTCATAGGACACTTTTCATCTCCGTGGTACTTTCCTCTAGGATAATTTCGTTCAGTACTTTGAAGTAATCATACGAGTAGTTTCAAACTGCAATAGAACTAAACTAACAGACAGGCGTATTATGTATTTAGTCAATTCATAGAAATGGTTCGCCTATTAGAGTTAGAAATAGATTTTACACACGTTTTCTTTGTCTTGTGCTGACCTATTTACATATTCTATTGGTTTTAAGTACCTAAAGTTGTTTGTATGTTAGCTCTTTGTACCCGTTTTTTGCGGATTACTTTTCCACTAAAAATTGCATTGAAAATTGTAATGAAATCGAATTTTAGTTTCACTGAAGTGACTGTAATTTATGTCGATTCTATTTCGGTAGCAAGCTCACCTAATTTTGAATTGGCATAATTACGTTTTCAGCGTAATTCAGCTTTCCGATTATATTATTGTCCGACCAAATTAATATTTTCAATAAGAATACACGATATAATATATCTTCATGATAGCACAAAGGTGATAAATATATGTAGCACTAGCTGCGCCCTGCAGTTTCACCCGCATAAGTCTCGATCCTGTGGGAATATCAGGATAAAGGGTATCCTGTGTTCTTTTCCAGGTCATGGTCTCTCATGTGCCAAATTTCATCTAAATCCGTTCAGCCGTTTAAGCTTGAAAGCGTAACAAACAAAAACACTTTTGCATCCTACTATAATATTATAAATACATATTATATTTATTATAATATTATAAAAGCGCAAGTTTGTGAGGATGGATGGATGTATGGATGGATGGATGTTTGTTACTCTTTCACGCAAAAACTACTTAACGGATTTGGATGAAATTTGGCACACAGATAGTTTATAACCTGGATTAACACATAGGATACTTTTTATCCCGATATTCCCACGAGATTGAGACTTATGCGGGTGAAACCGCGGGGCGCAGCTAGTTTATAATATTAGTAAGAATTAATAGCACATGCTCCGGCAATAGCTAACTACCCACATAGAAAAGAACAGCCAAATAGCAAAGAACGCTAAGAAAGATGCTCTCAAAATAAAAATAGATGCATTTTATCATTTATATCGCATCAGCTGATTAAGATTCAACACAAGACGCCTCCTAGATATAAATAGGTCGGTGTCCTACCTGACAGCTAGAAAGTCAGTCTGTTTAAGTAATGTATGTTTGTTTATAGAAAAGAATATCTGTCATATTCATTGCTATTGGTCAATCTGCCTTGCCTTTTCCCAACTATATTGGGGGGGGATATTGTAACACTTTTTAAAAGAGTAACGGTGGAGTTTCTTGCCCATTCTTCTCCATACGAAAACTACCTTTTGGAAGGGGCGACTAGAATCAATTTAATTTTTTATAAACTTTGACGTTCAAAAGGGCCTATTTGAAATAAATGATTTTACTTTGACTTTGGTCGGTTTTGGTTCCAGTCTAACCGAGTGCAGCTGAATACCAGTATTTCTGACTGGCTATCTGACCTCCATAGCACAGTATCTGGGTAATACGATACCCCTTAGTAAGACGGGCTTCTGACGACCCGTAACGACTGTCAAAGATCCACGAATGACAGGCGGGACCAACCGCTTAACATGTTTTCCGAGGCATGGAGGAGTCTAGGTATGAAAAGATGGTTACCCATCCAAAGACCAACCCCGGCAAGCGTAGCTTAAACTGATGGATCGTCCCGTGCGGCAGTTATTACTTCGCCATGAGCTCCTCATACTCATTGCGACAGAAACTTAAAAAAAAAAAATCTGCTGCATCCGGTTAGACTGGAAGCCGACCCCAACATAGTTGGGAATAGGCTAGACAGATTGAGATACCTAGTTAAAAAAAAAATTGAAAAGAGCTTTCAGTTTTGCAAGTCAATTGCAAGACTGACACAAGGGCTGATTTTCATTTTGGCATGCATACAACGGCACCACCTTTGTAATGTCCTTTATAAAAGGAGAAACTGACTGACTGACATACTCGTATCAACGCAGAGCCGAAACTACTGGGACTTGGAATGTGAAATTTTGCACACAACTGCCTTTTATAATGTATATGGGAGCACTAAAATTTCACCTTTAAGGGGGCGAAAAGGGGGGATTTCATTTGTATGAAAAATCTTATTCCTAGAGTTAATAAACTTGAAACTTGGCACAAAAAGTACTATATACTATTCACGATAGCATTTCAATAATTTTGTTATGCTACTAATAGGATTTGGATGAGGCAGACAGATAGTTTATAACCTGGATTAACACATAGGATACCTTTTATCCCGGTAGTAGGTTTTCATGGGATAATTTCCGACTTCCATGCGAGCTTAACCGCGGGAAAAATCTAGTCAAGAATCTAGACAAAGTTAAACATAATGGAATTTTGTGTTTCTAACTACTAATTTCACTAAAATCTCAGGTTAGTCACGATTGTTAAAAGCGATAGTGGATAGTGGTAGCGATAGCCCGTCGTACAAATCGATAAGCTGTCCGTCCATGTCATACGCTTATCAATGACAGTTTCCAGCGGCAGTCGGACGCCTTAAAGATTGACAACTGGTTATAATTTAGGATATCTACGTTCCCAACAGTTCTGGACGTCAAATACTTCAAACAACGGCGCATAATTTCGGATATATGGAAAATCTATAACAACCCACAACTTCTATACTGCCCTGCTAAGCCGAAAGGCGCTATCTCAATCGGAGTAAGCTTTGAGAAAATTGACTTTTTGTAAATTGTAATATAAGGAAACATTATGATATAAACAACTTTTGAGTGGTTTTTTAAAATGTTTTAACTTACATAGCAGTATTAGATGCGAAATTGTTATAGCTATAGAATGGTATAAAAAAACTAAAAGGACGTATCTCAGAGATACCGCCTTACGGCTTAGATGGCAGTATATTTCTTATTGAGTTTACATACTAAAAATAAACTTTTATTTCCGTACTATTGAGTCAGATAATGATGACGCCAGCATTAAAAAGTGATCAGGCGATAATATTTAAAATAAAAAACCCTAGAACCGTTTATTTATTTATTCATAGACCAGTTCCTACATCTACCCAAAATCCATGACCGCATAAATCAGGAAATTACTAGGGAAGCCACGCCGTGACTATTTTATTAATAGCTCGAGCTACTGAGCTCGAGCTCGAAGTTGGCGCAGTAGGTAATAGTGGGTTAGTTTGACAGTTTCCTAGAACTCTTCAGTTCCTGGACGTTGAGTACGCTGTGACACTAATATACGAGTGCCGTGGCTTAGTGGCCCATCGTGCGCCCGCGACGCCTAGCTACTGCACAGACATACTTGACCACAGATGGTGCTGCAAGTTACAGGCGGTAGCGACTGGATATTAAAAATAATATGGTGATCTTCCAATGCCAATGAAATATTTAGGAGTTATTAATATAATTGGAATTATAATCTTATACTATTCGTTATTCGTTTTCACATATAATTATGTTACTAATGTACCTACATATACAAAAAAAAATTACACTTTTTAAAAGAGTATCGGTGGAGTTTCTTGCCCATTCTTCTCCATACGAAAACTACCTTTTGGAAGGGGCGACTAGAATCAATTCAATTTTTTGGAAACGTTGACGTTCAAAAGTGCCTTACAAGGGCCTATTTGAAATAAATCATTTGACTTTGACTTTATTAAACGAGCAATATTTGTATATATATATACACAGAGTGGAATTTTTTAACCTCACATCTGGTTTTAGCCGGTTCGATTCCCGAGTGTTGCAAGCGAATTTTCGAAAATCTTTGATTGCAGATGTGTTTCTTTAAAAAAATAAAGTAAAAATCTTTGAGTAAAATTTGCTATCTCCAGTATTTAGAGTACTTTCCTGATGTACAAAACTTCCACCCTGTATAAATATTGTTATCACGTTCTCGTCGAAAATGGCTCTAATAATTTCCATAAAAGTTGCAATAAAGGGGTCTACGGGGGCGAAAACTCGATCTAGCTAGGTCTCATATCTAGGAAAATACGTTTTCTTCGTATTTTCACGCGAGCATAGCTCGGTCGCCCAAAGTTTAGAACAAGATGGCTACCATAAAATAATGTCATGGCAGCATGGAATGAACTATCCTGTACTATTAAATAAGCTTTCTCAATTTTCTCCAGAGCAGAGCTCGGTCGCCCAGGTACTTATTATAAGACATTCAATACTTAAAATTAGTTAGATACGTCTTAAAAATGTTCCCATCCTCTCGCTACAGTTTTGAGGGAAAGTTAGCATTCAATCAACATACGATCAATACTCATTGCTCATAAATAGGTTCGTACTCAGTACATTTTAAATAAACCAAGTGCCAGCCACTAGTGCCAAGTTAAAGGAAACCATTACAATAGTAAAGTAGAGAAATCCGGACATTTAAGGTTTTGTAAAGCTAATGAGAGATAGCTTCGCTTGTGTAGATCGTAGAATGATTATTTCACGACATGTGGAAAATACAAAGTTTTTATTTGGAATAAATAGATTTCGAAGTCCTCGATCGCACAATGAGAGCCTCCAGAGATTTTCATTGATGCATCAGTTCGTAGGCTATTGGTTCTTTATAAGAAAATAATACAGTCAAAAAACGCTATCACTTAAAAACAACACCACATTGTTAAGTAGGGCACACACGTCTCCGCATATAGGTATTTGCGGCTAGAACAATCACACCGTTAGTCGGTATGTCGGTCGCCGGCCCTTGCGTCGCATCGTGAATAAAAATCGACAGTTTAATTGTAAGCATAGTATAGTCAGTTTTGGACGAGATACACGCTTGATTAGGTAATGAACGCTCCAAAATTATCTGATCTACGTCAGATACTTTTGGAGCGTTCATTACCTATCTCTGATGTGTAGTAAACAAACCCTTTTCAGGTAACATTTTTACGCAATCACTCAATAAAGGGAATAAGTTAGTTCTTCTGTATTTAGATAGTTTCAACTTGATAGAATTGATGAGACCGTGAAGTTGTAGTTTACAAAAATCTGATAATTTTGGCGTTCATAATTACGTGTTTTCTATCACATTTTAATTCAGTACTAGCTGACCCTACAGAAATAGTCCTGCCCTTTGAATAATTCATATGTCTAAACTGCAGTAATATATATAAACACAGACATACGCTTGTAAACACCAAAACACACATACTACAGGAAAAGTATCGTGACGGTCAAAATGTTACACTTTTTTGGGTCTAGCTCTCATTCGCCAAGTGTGCAGAGTACGTAACGTGCGATAAGGAACTTCGTTCCACAAACCATACCTAATGTAATAAATCTGCGGTCAATTATAGTCATGGTAAAATATAGACAAACACTCACTTAATTAAAACAATGAAGAGCTGCGATTGCTCAACCGGTACGCCATTACCCTGCGGAATAAACCAAAATACGAATCTCCAGAAATCTAAAATTCAAAAACACACGTTACCAATGAATCTCTTGTCGTAAACTCGTAACAGCCAAGTGACGCTTGCACTATTACCTAATGCTATTCCACCACGCTGCGACGCCGACTGCCGATATGCCGACGATGTGCCGATGATATCCCGGTTCGTCACTCCGTCGGCATCGATGCCGTCGTGATTCTAGTGCCGATGTAAGCAGCTAATCATTCTAATGAGAAGTAAAGGACGACATGGATCCATTGCAGATCGTATTATGAAGCTCAATGGTTTACAATGTTTAACAATGATGGTATAAAATTATGGCACTGATTATTTAAAAGGAAGTTTAAAGAGTGCCGCTAGCGGCCCTTTATCACTGTCGGATAAAGTGCCGCTATTTGCGGCATAATAGTGGCAGTGCGTGGGCCCGACTAAAGTGCCGTAAGCATTGCATTGTCATTGTCACTGTCACTTGTTATTTTGCTTCATCGTTGGCATTAATTCGCCGCTATTTGTATTCATTCATCGTATTTGTTTTAGATAATTATATCAAAAGTCACTACAATTACCGAATTTACGAAAAATGAAGTAAGTAGCAAATAAAAATGGCTGAAAGTTAGGTTAGGTTAAAACTGTGACCACACAACGCACGAGCCGAGCGAGCGAAGCGAGCAGTGCCGCGGCAGCGACCAGCGAATGCCAGGGCCCGTTTAGGTACAAGAGAATGTAATGTTTTGGGAATGTGGTGTTTTACAGCAAACTAGCCTCAACAATCAAACAAAATAACAAGTGACAGTGACAATGACAATGCAATGCTTACGGCACTCTAGCCGGGCCGAAGCAGCGCCACTATTATGCCGGTAGCGGCACTTTATCCGATAGGGATAGAGTGCCGCTGCCTATTTAAAATGGAAAATGTGCCTATATAAAATGTTATTTATTGGTGTTGTCAAAATAGAATGAAGCGGACAACACACATACATCACATTTGATTTATATCTTATCAAACGCATTCAACACTAGATCAGATCCTAAAATAGCTGGCATAGGCCTACTGAATTCGTTTCGCTGGAATTTGGCTTCTATAAATTTCTAATAAGTAATCACAATCCACCATCAGCCCACGCATTATACATACAACATACTGGTCTATTAAAATTTTCGAGATCCAATCTAAGCATTAAAATGCAAGTTTGCTGGTGAGTGGAAATACATACCCACCCACGCACCAAAGCCTGGCTCTGATCAATCAAGTATGGGCTCGAATTACTTACATTATAAACGTTTAAAATAACCACGTTGCAAAATAAAACCATATCGCACCTTTGGTAGAACAAGGGCATAATTGTCATAAATTGCCAAAATGACTTAAATATGCAGAAATGCTTTAAAAAGGCCCTTTGAACTGGAGGGACAAAGACATTCGTTTGGCAATTTATGACAATTATGCCCTTGTTCTACCAAAGGTGCGATATATATTTGAGCTAAAAATAATTTAGGACCACTAATTGCTTGTATTAGGCCACCAAAATTATGTTTGCAGTACTGTTATTAGGTACTGCGCTTTAAACCCAATTAAATTGGTAGTAATATGGGTTTGTTTGTTTATTCACTAAATCATCCTATCATTGAAATTGTTTCGAAACCGGTCTCCTTTGACATTAAGTTTTAAATGTCAACGATGACGTGTGCCTATGTCCAACTGACTTGTCTATATAATTAAAAGCTAGGACAGATTTCCTGTCCGCTAAACTAAAAGTTAATTACAGGAAAACGATTATCCCGGTTTATCAAAACAGCAAGTTGTTTATTATTTTAAACGCATACTTCAATTTAGCTCTTAAAATAAGTCGAAAAACATTAAATTGTTAGAAATGAAAAGAAAGAAAATACGTTTATTTGTGGTAAATATGACGCGAAGAAAGAACAAAAAACAAAAAAAGAATAATTGGGGAAAAATATGCGTCACACGCAAGAAGAAGAAGAAGAAGCCTAAGCAGAAGTCTTTGATATAAGAATTTTATTCTTTAGAAGCATCTGACAAATAGAGGCTCAAAATCGAAAGGTCTCAGAATACACTCAGCAGCAAGATTAAGGTCGAATTTAGACCTTATATTTGATGCGATAAACGTAACCGAAATATCAGTCAATTGACATCAAATTACACTTAAAACGCCAGAATCGGACCAGATGTATCACTTGCATATTGGGCTTTATATAGCAATGTCCCGAAATCGATCGACATTGCTATTTATAGCCCAGTTGCACCTCATCTCTCTGTAGCAGAGCAATTAGTGACGTAGCGTATCCATTCATTATATAAGTATGATAACGTTCTATTAACTGTATATAGGGCATAGCAACATCGGTTAAACGTAATATTCGATAGGAAATAGCTTAATTAGCTTAAGTAGAACGAGCGGTTCATTGATGACAACAGACATAAGATCGAAGAATAGAACAGGTCCAATTTGATCCGAGAATAGTAACTGGAGGAAACTGAATCATACCTTGACCGCTAATCTCAGGACCTGACCACACTCTAGTCAGGCACTTCCCTTTACACACTGAATTGTACCTAAACTAATGAACGACAACCAAAGAAGTCACATAGTTTAGCAACCGACAATCAAACAATACAATAGCAAAAATAATCATAGCCTCGACTTGTGCCGACCCCCTTTTGAGCCGTTCAATCCGTCACGGTAAGTACGTGACTGAGGCGATACGGTTAGAAAGGTAACAACTTATGAGATCGCAGCGATTGAGGGAAACGATGGTATGAGAGAAAAGCAACAGAACGCACTCATTTTGGATATATATTACAGTAAATAGGCGATATTCTTAGGAACACTAATGACGACGTAGAGTACGCAACCGCAAAGGGATAGAACTTCGCCGATAGCCAAATAGCAGGACTGGTACAAAAGAATAACTACGAAGATATGTACCCGCGTCGAGGATTATGGCCCTCTCCCTCTCACAGAGAAGAGGCCCGTGTTCCAGCAGCGGGAACATTATTATAGACTGATTATGTAATTTTTTGCCCGTAGTTTTGTTACTATAATTGTTGCCATTTTCATCAAACAGCTCTTTAACATTATCATCTTAGCCAAAAGTCGCCCACGGTGGAACAGAATCGGGACGAATCGGCACAACTTCAGACCTGCACAAGCTTATTTGACAAAAATAATAACCTTAAGTAAACCACTTCCCGCTGACATTCGGTAACTTAATCCACCCAATAGTTTTTACTGCATTCTACAACGCTTGAAAATTGGATACAAGCTATGAATGTCATCGCGAGCAGTTGGACTATATTTTTTAGTAGAGTGCACGTCGCGAAACGTTTTCGTATTTTTAGCAAAAAAATTATGAATTGTTCAATTTGTTAGTGTTCCCGGAATTTCCAGCAGTTGGTAGCAGTGTTGGGCCGCATAGGCATATGGGAAATAGAACAAAACTGCATAACAATGGTTTCGACCCGCACCAAAACTGGGAAAAAGGGGAAAAGTCTACAACATCGAGTATTCTGTGTAACGATTGACAATGTTCCAATGAATAATTTCTGGAAAAGATTTAAACAAACACCATTTGAGTTTGCTCGGAAAAATTGGTACGCAATGTTGAAACTATAATACTACTCAGAATTGGTGTACAACTGGAGACTGTCGTACCGTGACAGCTATTGATATAAACAAGGAAATAGTATCAATATGTAACCGCTCTTACATAACGCACGCGCATGCGCATCCAAATTTGGTCGCTTTTATTATTTTCTTCGCGTAACATTACTCAATTCCGTATCAAGGCTCGGTTATCTAACACTGGGTCTGCCCAAACAGGTGGTAAACGCGACAGAGGCATCGTTGGGGCATCGTCTATGAGTCCCTTTGTTTGGGAAGCTGACCGCAACCTCTGAACGTGCTTCGCCACCGGTGTCAACTCAGCTCGCATCCCTGTGACGTCACTACATAGGTTCCAAGTTCGACGGCGTACAGCTTTATACATTAAAAGAAAGACGACCTACATAACTACGAATATAGGCCTTCGTACCGAGGACGCAAAAGTACGGATCCGGCCGTATCTTTAATAATTATTATGAAGTTAATTGGCCATAATAATCATTTTGTACGTCAAAATAATACATTTTAGTTTGATTTATTAATAGACGGATTTTAGTTTGTTTATTCATTATTACAGTCCGAGCAAATTATAGCCGGCTTTGAATTGAGTGGTTTTAGTATTTATATAGGTACCTATTTTAACTAATTACCCAGACATATAACGCGTTACTGTACGACTTCTATCCTAAAATTTCCTCTGATCATCAGCATTTCAGCCGAAAGACGTCCACTGCTGGGCATAGGCCTCCCCCAAGCACCGCCACTTCGACCAGTTCTGTTCTTCCCTCATCCAGCAGATTCCTGCGGCCTTCACAAGGTCATCATCTTCATTTCCTCTGATACGCAGTAGACAACATCACGTGGCACTGGAAGTATTAGATATCCTATTTGTCGATACCTTCTTCTGCCAATAGTGCCGGGTCACAAGGGGTCACATTCATAGATAGGAGATACAATTTGGCCCGGATACTGGCTTTCTCGGTTTCCTGGATACTAGGATTCGAAATCTAGAGCAAAGCAACAGATATTGGTTCAATCCACAATGATTCCTGGTTTACCTTGCAACGTGAGCAGCAGTTCTGTTCCCGGGAAACGTATTTTACATTTCTTATAGGAGTCTTTTGTGGAGTTGTGTCCGATGAAATTGGTCACCATTTAAAACTATTATCAAGTAAGTTTTCTTATTACGATGAGAAACATTGCTGTATTTTTAAGCGGAATATGTAGACGCACTTTAAAAATAATGTTACACACTTTAATATTTATTGAATGAACTATAAAAATAATGGTTTGCACTATACATAGGCTCAACTTTAAAATTTATTGAATAAACTATGATCTATAA
This sequence comes from Agrochola circellaris, assembly GCA_914767755.1. NCBI lineage: Eukaryota > Metazoa > Arthropoda > Insecta > Lepidoptera > Noctuidae > Agrochola > Agrochola circellaris. The sequence continues at coordinate 6,408,600 of OU611840.1, forward strand.
ATTTAATTCTAATTCTAAAAAACTTAAATGATAATTTCATTTAAGTTTTTTGAAATAGTCTTGCACTTAAAAAACTTAAATGATAATTTCATTTAAGTTTTTTGAAATAGTCTTGCACTTTTCACAGTAGTCACAGTACCTACGGTTCATTATATTTCAAAGCTGCAATATTGCGTTTGTAGTAGGAACCTATCTACCTATGTACATCTTACGAAACTCAAGTCGCTTAAGATCTTAAAATTGGCTAATAAGTGAGCGGTTTGTAGGTACTCATCTCATGCAAACAGCACTAAATCACTATTACCTCAACTGACCTGAGGCTCGGTTCTAGTTTATTTTTAAACTAAAGCAGTAACTGTTAAAACTTCTGGTGATTATAGATCGCTTTTTAGCTGTGGAAATCAATTTCACAGTTACTATTTCATTTTGTAAAATGTGGAACACTAGCTAATTTTATAACATTGAAGTTTTTAATGTTACACTCCATTACTCATCAAATTGACATATTGAATATTTTTCCTGGAGATTTTCGCTACCATTTCTCCACATATTATGTAGTTCAGTTTCCATCACTAATTGATGGTTCGAACTTAGCTGTTAAATTCGATCGGTGAAGACAACTAGAACTCTTGTCCAAAGCAATCGTTTCAGCGGTAAGACGCGCGCTTGTTCGATAATTTTAGTCAGTTGTATGGTCAAAGTTGATGGAGCTGAGTTCAGGCGATGAGTATCTACTTTTTTTATAACTAAAAAACGAATGATTCTTTAGGCAACGGGCGGCCACGTTGCCGAGTGAAAATAGAGTTGGAGTGGCGTGCAGTGCAACACATTCCAATTTATTTTTCGATTCCAAAGTTTTTAATTACAACTCAGTCTTAATTAAAAACGTCGGCTGTCTGCGGGAGTCCTTATATGTAATTGTTTCTTCAAAACAGCACACAGACTTTCACAATTGGACGTACTTGCGTACTAATTTCGCATGACATGAACTCTTCCCATCCTTCCAATTTAGTTAAAACTGCTTTTAGAATTACATAAAGCCCATTATAATTTACGTTTTAAATTGCCTGATGGCCGTTAGAACATATTTAAGTATGTTTCCTAGAACGGTCGTGTAAAGCCGCCGTTACCCGCAGTTTCTAAATGATTGCTGCTGCGCACACGCAAGTTCCGCCATCTTGGATGGATCTTCAGTTTTATCCAACAATTGTGAAGTGATAATTGTGCAATTATGACAGTCAATCATGGAAGTGCATTGAGGTGTTGAGAAAAAATTCTTGAATCAATAATCAATAATACATTGATAGATAGGTATACTAACTAATTATGTTGTCTAGCTTGAACAGTTGTAGATTGACCTATATCTCAGGCTGAAATATGGGGTCACTGAAATAAGCATTTTAAGCGAGCTTAGATTGATCACTTAACGAATTCATATTTATCGTCAATTAGAGATCTTATCGATTCTTGAAAGCGTAAGATTCTAGATAGGACATAATTTGATAGATACCGACGTGGCGTGGCAACTAGGCTGTTACTAACAATAACAATGAAACCAGACTTATTTCATCTCATAAATATTAGGTAGGCATAATTATTATACACCGATCACAAAATAAAGAAATCAATTCGCGATTGTGTCATGCTTTCACAGATGTCTTTGACCTCCCGATCGCCTTTCATGTCATATTATTTTTCTAGTCGTATTTCATGTCTAACCAACACAACACAACTATTTTTGTACAAGTGGTGACATCACTATAAAGAGTAACACAAGTTGCATAACGTATCCATTATTCATAGAACATAAACTTTGAATTTCGCTGTGTTAAAGAAGCAAGTGTATGGACGAACGTGTTTTGGCATCAATGTATGACAGCCTTACCTTTGATGCATGACAGTCAATATAGCCAACGGATTCAAACGTAAATTCCCGGAATTGATACATTTAGAGTGAAGTGATGACACGATAACCATGTATTAGGTATGTCCGTTATTACAGACTTGCCACTGCAGAAATCGTAAATATATAAATAAACAAATTCAATTTCACTTGTTAATTCCACCTGATTAATTCAAAGTCAAAGTCAACTCGTTTATTTCAATAAGCCTAATAAAAGGAATTTTCGGATATCTTGCCTGTTAGAATGCGTAAGGCGAATTCAATTCAATCTATTTAGGAGTCCCTCGTTTGTATTGTATATACCCATTCATCAGCTGTTCTAAGCCAAAGATCTGATAAACAGAAATGTGATGACTCAATTCAAGTCAATTCCATACCCAATGCATAGTATTAGAATCGTCATTGGAACGATGAGCTTCGTTCAGAAGAGATAGATAAGCTGGTTGAGTCAGTATGAGTCGAGCAGTCAGTATGAGTCGAGCAGTCAGTATGAGTCGAGCAGTCAGTATGAGTCGAGCAGTCAGTATGAGTCAAGCAGTCAGTATGAGTCGAGCAGTCAGTATGAGTCGAGCAGTCAGTATGAGTCGGAGTCAGCATCTTGTAGAAAAGATGATATGGCCAGAAAGGGGGTGACTACCGAGATGACGACTAAGTGCTCATGTACCCGAACTGCATGCGTCAACGGCAGGGGCAACATCAGCCCCTGACACGTGTCCGGCGGCTGAAGTTGCCTCTGCCGTTGATTCCAGTCCCTCACTAATAGAGAAATATGGAAGAAAAAAACATGGTCACCCTAAATATATAGGGAAAAAGGCAGGAGAATTGAGCTAGCAGCTTCCTTTTAATCATAGTCCTGTTTTGTAGTGAAATCTTCGTAGATTTCCGTGTCAGGGATGACGAAGAACAACGAGATATTTACCTATCCTCCAAGCCATGCTATCAACAAGATGTTGAGGTAAGTTTGGAGCTATAAGACCGTACGAATCAAATTCCGCGTCATTTTATTCTGCCCCGACTGTCAGACAGAATGAAATAGCGCAAAACACAATGTCGCCAGCTAATGCACATTATAAAATTCTCTCGTATTTAATTAAGTAAACCCTCTAAGTAATACGTTTATCTATACGTGATTATTGTGGAACCCACAACAACTAAGTAATAGGAGGCGTAAGTGGTGCATTGTTGATCAAATTAGTTCAGTGCATGAGAGTGAAAGTGGCCTCGTGCGAGCTATAAACGTAAGGATGCGTAGTAATGAACGTAGTCCTCGTGTTACTAGAGTTGGGTTTGGGACAGTTTGGTTTAAGACTACTTATCCTCCCATACCTGTTATTTGAAAATATTCTAAAAGACAATTATTTTTAAAATAGAAACCGTGGAGTTTCTTGCCGGCTCTTTTCATAGGAAACGACCAATTGGAACCGTGCATCTAGCTTCTGACGTTTCATAACTGCCCATGTAGGTTTATGTGACAGAAAGTATTTTGAATCTTTATCAGGTATATACATGAAGCGAAACATTTTATTGAAAAAACCGTGTTCAGTCGGTATACCGATATAAGTGTCTACCTAACCAAGTAAAATGTTAGGCGAAGTGAATAATTAATTATCTCTGTACACCGATTGTACACCAATAACCTACTGTGTGCATTATAGTTCATATTGGTATTAAAATATTGGACGTCTAACTGTCGACATGAGACATGTTGTAATCAAGCAGAACTTGCATTCGAAGGTTCGTAGGTTTTACTTACTGCAAGTTTTGGTAATTTGGTCCAGTATCTGAAATTGTGCTCAAAATCATTTTAGGGCATAATGTTTAGTTATCTATGTAACTTAATAAAAGTTGTTCAGATCTGCATAGAGAGAATACGGTAAGTGAATCTACTACGATTCAGTTACCAATTAAGCCACTGTTCTTAATAAAGCAAACAATAGGTCTGTGCAATAAGATGCATGAAGCCAAACCAATGCTTGGAAAATGGTAACAGAATACCCCAAGTTCGTCTCAGAATTCTCTGAAATTTCAATTACCTTCCATCCTTTCGTTTATTTTTTTCAATTGCAAAGGTCAGAAGATATTTGAAGCGTATTTCATAGTTAAGATCAGTTTAATTCGTTAGATTTGCCCTCACCGCGAAAAAGTTTCGTTATCTACTGAGCTCACTTAATAACAATGGTTTTTCCATGACCATCGAGTCTCAGCGACATGTGTGTGTCAAAGGTGTCAAAACGAAACACAAACGCGACCATCGTTTAATTTAAATCTTTGGTTATGAAAGTGTCGGCCTTACAAAGGCTTCCAAGTAGGAAACGTATAAGTCTTATAAACATGCTTCGCTTTGCTTGACGTGTCCCAAATCATCCTCTGACTAGCTATATGTCATTGTCACTGGGTCTAATATAATATATTATTATTTGTTTGTGAATATAACAGGTATTAATAACAACTGAATGACCTCCACCATCCTGACAATTCAGACGTCAGACGTATCATTTATATTATCATTATTACCTGCTTTAAAGGTTACATCCGTACTTGTGTATTGACAAATATCTAGCTTTCATTTATCTGCATTCTATTTTGTTGCAAATCTATTTTTAGTTCGCCAATCTGCATGAATGGACACAAAGGGAAATACAATTTTACTCCAGACCATTGGTATATCAAGTCCTTTGAAAATGCTTTCCTGAAAATGAATTTTATCGTCAAAGAGATGCTTATAACGTTAAAATCTACATTCAATTTATAATGTCGGATAATAGTTATTTTTGGACGAAACTTTTCGGTAGTAAATTGTGTGAAAATGTTATTAAAATTCATTCTACTGTGAGTGAACGTGTGGAGCTAGATAGGGACTTATCCTAGGAACATTTTGTCAACAATTTCTCACATCGACACTGGTTCATGAAATAAAGTAAAAAAAAAACTACCTTGGACTATCACAACGATGATTTGAAAAGAGGTCGATTTTTTTTTTGGATTTCCTCTTAATGTTTAATCAATACTTAGATTATAAATTAAAGTCGCTTTTCGTGGTTGTCTGTATGTCCACGTTATTGTTCTAAACCACGCAATCGATTTTGATGAGGTTTTCACTATCGTTTAGAGAATTTATTCCGAAAGGCTTATGTGTATAATACATTAATATTAAAGTTACTTAAAACTAAAAAATCTCGATGTTATGTCAAGTCGTAAAAACAGGGCGAAGTAGGAAAGGGTAGCTAGTAAAATACATACTACTGTGTACATTGGAAGTTTTCAGGCAATTAACTGGGAATTATAAAGATTCGTATTTAAAATAGCCGTCAGCAGTGATCGAACTCTAAACTGCCATGCTATTCTGTAAACATCTCACCGTGAAAAATTGGGTGAAGTGAGCTGTCAATAGTGTCAATCCCTGTGGAATGACAGCTCACTCCACGCTCACTTCACCTAAGTTTTCACGGTGAGATGGTTACAGAATAGCACTGCTGTTGTGGCTGTTGCTTAAAAAAGCTGCCCTATGTAGGTATGACAACTTTTTTCACATTACCTCAATTGCTCTGCGCGTACTCGTATCGCGTTTCATATGGGCCCCATAAAACATCACCCTGTCAATTAGCTCTTTCAACATCCATAAGCGGATCAATTGATTCCAACGCTATCAGTTTTTCTCCAGTTCCCGTATCAGTATTGCATCATTACCTAACAATCGTATCCGTGCAGACGTTACCATAAGATCGCGTTACATTGCGCCACTACACAGACGTGTATTCCAATTAGTTGGACCATTACCGCCGATGTATCACGCATGTTACGATACAATTCAAGTAGTCTGAATTGTAAAAATCTATGGAGTACGTGATTGTGGCTTCCGCGTTTCTTTTTGCATGGCATTAGTGCATAAACGAGCGTTCTGCGAGATATTTCTGCAGTTCCGTAAGAGATGCGTATTTAAATCTAGACTCTAGATTTAAGTGATAAGATTTAAAATTGAATGAGTTATTGTTTTTATAAAAATGATAATTTATATGTAATGCCTATTATATACGTCTGGCCTCGTATCAGAACAGCGATAGTATGGCCTTCCTATAGGTCGTTGTATGACCCTTGTATGGTTTGTAACCTTAGAGAAGTCTCAAGTTGATGGATTAGTCTTTTATTTTTGTTGCACTGAATCATTTAAATTAATTACTACAGTGTTGTGTTTGTGTTATATTTTTATATGTTTTTCGTCGACACAGTTGTGGATCAAAGAGGGCTGCTGGCTACAGTTGCTGCGCCTATTAAAAAAATATCGTGTTTTTGACACTTTTTAAAGCGTCCTAATTCAGCTGTGAATTGGGACGCTCTACCTATTTGAGTAGGAGTATCAAAACTGATACAAAATGCAGTTTTTAAAGACAGCTTAAAATTTACTCGTATTTTAATTGAAATAGTCCGTCAGTGACATCAACATATAAAAATATCAAACAAAATGCAGATATTTTGAAGGTGACTTGTTTATTCTGCTTTTTATTTATGACGTTTTTATTTATCATACATTTACATAATTATTGTTTCGGTTGATAAATACAATATTAAAATGCTGTTTCTTATATCACACTTCTAATTATTATGATATTATTCATCACTTACTTCATGTAAATTCATAATATCTGCTAGCTAAACGATGCATCGTTGGTCAAGTCATTGTGGTTGCAATGACCAGAGTCTGATTCCCAGCACCAACAGTTTTACTTAGTTTATCGGCCAGGAATTATTCTCAGTAGTGGCCCGAATTTTGACTTAGGCCATATGTGGGAACAAACCCGCAAACGCCGATCGCTCAGCCCCGGCGTTGACTTTACCACCATTGTTACAGTAATTGCTAAACTAAAACGTCTTTTTCTTTTCAGGTGACCGACGCTGTGGGCACCCTGCCGTGCCTCCAAACGCCAGGGTATCCTTACCAGCAGGGGACATAAAACCAGGAACGATGGCCACATACGAGTGCGATGACGGATATGAACTGTTCGGGGCTCATCAGAGGGAATGCACACTGAGGGGGGACTGGACCGCAGACGCTCCTTTCTGTGGTAAGAAGCTTATATATAACGTCAGAGACACTGTATTTGTACTGAGGTCCTTTACGCTAAGCCCCTTTTCAAACGCTTCCGGGTAGCGGGCGCCAAATGCACGGTAGCGAATATATGAATAAACCAGGTGAAACGTGCCGGAACCTAAGTATAAATGCTTTTATATTCAGTTGGAACTTGTGACAAGAGGCTAAGTCATAAACTCATAACTCGATACTTAAGCCTGATTTACAATGTGCGATTTTATTGCCTGTGGCATACCATAAGTTGAAAAAACACTAAAAGTTGCTCCGTCTAAACAGTTTAGACGATGCAAGTCATTTGTCGCTTCATTTTTGTGGTATGTACATCATAAACAAGCAACTTACATCGTGTATTTATTCCTAAAATCTTTATTCAAATTTAGACCACAATAATTAAGTTCATAATATCCCACATTCTAGGCACAAACGTGGCGTTCAGAAAGCCAGCAAACCAGTCGACCACAGTCCGTGGTGGTGCCGCCGCCAACGGCAACGATGGAGAGAAAACAACGGAGCATGACGGCAAGCGGTGCACCGAGACCCAGCGGGAGGCGTCGCCCTGGTGGCAAGTTGACCTGCTCAGACATTATGCTGTCAAAGTCGTCAGGGTTACTACCAGAGGATGCTGTGGTGAGTACACACTAACTACTTACCGTATTCTTAAACAATTATCAATTAGGTATGCATCTCGCCTCGCATCGAGAACTAGCCTAGTGGTGTGACCGTCGGACTGCCAAGTCATAGGTCTCGAGTTCGAACCCAAGGCATGCACCTCTGACTTTTCGGATTCATGTGCGTATTGTATAATCATCACTTGCTTCAAAAACGGTGAAGGAAAAAATCGTGAGGAAAGCGGCATGTGAAGCCGAGTCAGAAGCCCATGGGCGGCTTTAAAACTCTGACACCAGGTTAGTAGCTAACCACACGAAAAGAAGATCTCGCCTGAAATACAGAATGACAGTAAAACAAATATAAACTCCAATCAAGATTTGAATCGAGCTATAGATGCTTTAAATAAGTATCTTGAATTTTTCGTATAGGATAGCCTAATACATAATCAGCCTTTCAGATACTAGAGCTGAACAAAGGGTTTTCCGGATTAGGACGGCTTGTATTGTACTTGTGTCGCTTATGCGCTACCGAACATTACCGGTATAACTTAGCGTCACAACGGAACTCACGGCCTGCCCGGACAGGATGCAATCCTGCAAAGTGCCAGTTCAATTGAGCCATAGAATGAGGTCAATTTCAACCTTGCCTCAGCTTACAATTAAGCTCATGTTCACAACGGTACAGCTTACATACTACAAATAAGCTCGTCATTCAGATAAAATAACGAACGAATTAAACCAGTGTGCAAACAGCTTCATTATTAAATTCGTTAAGGCTCCGCAAATATCAAAATACGTTCATTCAGTCGGCCTGATTAACTAACCGCCAGTTTAAGTTCAAAGTTCTAAAATATAGGTTATCCATTAAGTTAAATAAATCTTATTTTCACTGCATAAACACAATGTCAAATGTCAGTCACATAGTATCTACTAAACTGCATCGTACCATAGCTTGAAAAGTTGGAGGTAAATCTAATTTACGTAATGTTGTGTCGAGTTTAGTGGAGCAAAATAATCTGCAAAAGGGAAGGAAAACTGTCTTCGTACTAAAGCAAATCATACCGGAAATAAGATGGAAATCTCTGGAAAATATACAGAAAAATGTGCTTACGTCTCTGGCTTGCAAGGTATTTATAATTACAAGATCCTACACAGCTAGGTAGATGTGATTTAAGTTTTATCAATTTGTTTTTACTCGATGCAGGCTTGCTCTTTAATTCTAGATTAAAGAAACCTTTTCACAAAAGTGTTACTTCCCTAAGGCTCCCTTCGACGGGTGACCTATTCAACAAATGCAAAGAAAGTTTTCACCAGACAGACCTATAACATCTGCTGTTTATTTCTATCCGTTACTTACTCAGATGATGAATACAATGTATCACTTAATAAGTGTAGAAGATCCGTCTCTGTACGGGAATGCATAAACTAACCAATAAATAAATATTACTTATAAATTCATGTTCATATTAAAACCCATTTATTTACCTTCACCTTTCGTGGTAACATTTCATATATATTTTTGTTTTGTAAAATGCTAATATCCATTTATTTAGAATTTTGTTTATTAATTGTACTCGTATTTTATGTTTTCATAAGTTTTTTTTGTTTACTCGATGTTGTTTTGTGGTGATTGCCGTGTATACCTATAAAAGGCATAACAGTACTTTTATTGTGTTATTGTTCTGTTTAATTTTTTTTTATGTATTGATGTTGGTGTACCAAATAAATAAATAAAAGTGCGCAGCCGTCCATTGAAAATGAGAGAATTAATGATATATTACTTTAATAAATAATAGGCAACGGCGATTGCCCCGTCTGGCCTATACGAGTAAGTAACAGAGGCGAATGTTTTGTAAAACTTACCCAACGTTGCAGTTATTGGTAATTAAATAGATAATTTGCGTGAAAGTTGCCGTTATGACACACAAATAATACCGAGGAAATCAGCGTTAAAGAAACATGTTTTAGGAATTTATATTCACGGTTTAAATATGCATTGTTTGGGGCTACTGAACTCCCAACTTCTTCATTCATTGTTAATAGTCAGTAACTCATCTCTTTTCTATATATATAAAAGAAAGTCGTGTTAGTTACACCACTTATAACTCAAGAACGGCTGAACCGATTTGGCTGAAAATTGGTGGGGAGGTAGCTTAGAACCAGGAGACGGACATAGGATACTTTTTAGTAGGGTAGGTAGGGTTGGTAGGGTAGGTAGGGTAGGTAGGGTAGGTAGGGTAGGTAGGGTAGGTAGGGTAGGTAGGGTAGGTAGGGTAGGTAGGGTAGGTAGGGTAGGTAGGGTAGGTAGGGTAGGTAGGGTAGGTAGGGTAGGTAGGGTAGGTAGGGTAGGTAGGGTAGGTAGGGTAGGTAGGGTAGGTAGGGTAGGTAGGGTAGGTAGGGTAGGTAGGGTAGGTAGGGTAGGTAGGGTAGGTAGGGTAGGTAGGGTAGGTAGGGTAGGTAGGGTAGGTAGGGTAGGTAGGGTAGGTAGGGTAGGTAGGGTAGGTAGGGTAGGTAGGGTAGGTAGGGTAGGTAGGGTAGGTAGGGTAGGTAGGGTAGGTAGGGTAGGTAGGGTAGGTAGGGTAGGTAGGGTAGGTAGGGTAGGTAGGGTAGGTAGGGTAGATAGGGTAGGTAGGGTAGGTAGGGTAGGTAGGGTAGGTAGGGTAGGTAGGGTAGGTAGGGTAGGTAGGGTAGGTAGGGTAGGTAGGGTAGGTAGGGTAGGTAGGGTAGGTAGGGTAGGTAGGGTAGGTAGGGTAGGTAGGGTAGGTAGGGTAGGTAGGGTAGGTAGGGTAGGTAGGGTAGGTAGGGTAGGTAGGGTAGGTAGGGTAGGTAGGGTAGGTAGGGTCGGTAGGGTCGGTAGGGTCGTTAGGGTAGGTAGGGTAGGTAGGGTAGGCAGGTAGGTGCGCCGTAGATACGTACTTAGTGCTACTCGAGCGAAGCCGGGGCGGGCAGCTAGTTTTTTTATAAATTCAAATATTTATCGCTCACATATTGTTAAGAATTGTATACAATTTTAAGGGACCAGTATTTTTTTAATAAACCTTTCCTTCTTTACCAGGTCATCAGCCGCTCCAGGATCTAGAGATCAGAGTGGGCAACAGCAGCACCGACTTGCAACGGAACCCTCTGTGCGCCTGGTTTCCTGGTACCATCGGTGAGTAATGACTTCTTATTGTTGACTAATAATCTGATATTTTCTACTTGTACGTATTTCAACCCAGTTATAATGGCGATTTATCTCCGGTTTCTTCAGTTTCTGGTATTTGTGGAGAAGCCACTAAATTTGCGGTTTCCAAAATCTGAATGTCAATTCTTATAACTATTGATTGATAAATTTCGTTTAGTCAATCACAACATCTAAAATGAACTTTTCCAGCAGCTATTTACTGATAAATAACCTAAACACACCTAAACATGAAAATTTAATAAACTGTTTTTAATTTGTTTTGATTTCGAAGTCAGCGGGTCAACGGGCTTCGATATGACCTATTTACCTTTATCCTGAAATATCAGAGCCAGTAACAATGCTAAAGTATAACGATCGTCATACACGGTACTTCCGACTAATTCGAGCTGTCTAAACCTAGTTTTCTCCAACTTGGTCCTGATAGTCCAATCAATCAAGCAATCAATCACCTGGTCCTGATAGTCCTCATCGTAGATCTACGAGTATTGATAGATACTTGAATTTATTTACACTACGAAACTTTATTTTAAAAAGCTGATGCAAAATAATAAAAACAATAATAGAAGTAGTATGTACATTCCTTATAGGTAATAGTGCACTGTTTAGTTTATTATGCCTGTTTTAAAAACCTTATTATAGGAGGAAACTAGGTCAGATTTTTATAAAAATAGGTAAGTCCCTTATCGAATAGAAAGGCTGGTGGTATTTAATTGTTTTACCAGATTTACATCTATTCATAAGGTATTTAATTGTTTTACCACATTTACTTTTTTTCATAAAAGTGTGTCGTGTTTTTAAAGAATTCCTTTAGAATAAGATTAAAAATACAATTTACTTAGATCTGATCTTAAGTGTGAAAAATCTTAAAAGCTTTTACATCATAAAGAGGTAGGTAATAATCGTAACTTGATAATTGATTATGCACATAAATAGTCGAGACTTTGCCGTTAACTGTCTAGGAAAATAGCTGAACCTGATTAATAATCTTTTTACAGAAACTAAGTTGCTCTAACGTGGAAAGAGAAAAACAATTTCGCGTCACAACAATTTCCTTGCAAACAAACCACTAACCAAGATCATTTTAGTTACACCGTAGTATATAATTACTTAATAGTAACGCAGACGCAGACGACCTAGACGCGTACCGCAAGGGTTGGATCGAGGTGGCCCTGGAAAAGGATTCTTGAAAGGATTTGTGGAGGCCTTTGCTCACCATTGGGACCGTGTAGGCTAGTATAAAAATATACCTACCTACTCAATAATTACGCAGTACACTTAGCTAATTTAGATCAGTTGCATCTGTAACTCACATAGTCTCAAACAATAAACGTATCCCACTTTACCAGTTCAACATTAAACAAAACATTTACTTATCTACTCAAGCATTACAAAATTAAAACTAAATATAAAAAAAACAAACGAGGTTAGTAAAGGTCTTGCCCCATCGGCATCGGCCTTATTTCGTCTCAATATAAATAGAGTATGCAGTTCAGTGTTTACTAGATCCACAGTTCATTTGTTACTCGTGATGTTCCACACCAACTCGGTCATGGTGAACAGTTTATGATGTGAGAGATTTATAAAATGTTCATGGCGATTGGGCCATTTTATCGATATTCTTAAACTCGTTTTATGAGCACCTTCGTATGATTCATCCGATTCGTTCCTACCATCGCATTTTTATTTCGTAAATGTACTTTTTTTTCGGCCTGTCATTAAATTGGTATCGGTATCAGTTACACAATTTTCAAGCGAGTTTATACAATTATTCTTCTAGCTAGCTGTGCCCCGCGATAGTGCCAATATCGGCATAGAGAGTATCCTATGTCCCAACTCGGGACATGGTATACCCATGTGCCAAATTTCATTCAAATCCATTCAGCCGTTTTAGCGTGAAAGCGTAACAAACATACAAACAAATAACATAAAATCAAATCTTTTCTCTTTATAACATCAGTTTAGGTTATATCATTGCAATCAATTCTGACCATGTCTTCAAATGAAGATATGGTCAGAATTCACAGTCGCATCTTATGACTGGTTTATATTTCCATTAGAACCTCGGGGACTATAGGACGTAAACGTGCCTAAACGCAAGTTTTATAATGGCTAAATAAAAGTACATGATCTACTGCAGCAAACAAAATCAGAAAAAATATATGATATTCTTCAGTATTTATTTATGCTAGGAAGATAGTGTGTTGAAAACATAAAAGAACTACTTTGATACGATAGAAAAAAATCGAATCGAAGATACTTCTAAAAAAATATTATTTTAACGATTAAAAATCATATTAATATACATGCAATCATTGTGATTTTATGTCAGATTATTCTACAAGCAACATATCAAGTGTCATGCAGACCGGTGCGACGCGACTCTAACAAAACAATTTCTAAGAAAACTTCTAGGTAGAACTACGAGTATTACCGGTGTCGCGCTAGTCTACACGAGCGTTTAAACACACAAGATTCCTGCAATTATCTGCATCTTCAGACATCAATAGAATGGTTCAACTTGGTTTTTACACGAATTTCTTTATTGATTAGTTAGTTGTTATGGAGTAGAGTCTATCAAAGAGGGGGTTGCAATTAGAGCATGCGCACTGGAGATCAGATGCACTATCACCTGACAGCCTGCTTACTTCTTAGAAATTGTTTTGTTAAAGTCGCGTCGCGGTGTTGCGTCGCGCCGGTCTGCACGACGCTTTAAACGATCAACACGCGTCTTGCCTTTCCTCTCGAGCTCCCAGAAAAACGGAGCACCACGCGACTTCTATTCATAATCACGGTATTTTTCCTTTTTTTCCAAATCTAACTTCTACCTATCAATTACTTATGATGCAGAATTACAAGATCATTAAAAAATAATAACTTAAGTAAGTTTATATAAATCATAATGGTTACAACGATTCCATTGTAGGCGCATTTGACATCGCACATATATAAGATTATGTTTGTTCTATATTCCGGTTATTTTGACTAACAAATATTTAAACACAATTACAATAAACAAATTTAAATATATTTAAATAAATTATGACCAAAAAATTAGAGTTAGTTTACAAAAATTAATTGCATAGATTACTGCACAAATATAGTATTTACTTTTATACAAATAAATAAATAAACATTTATTTCAGAAAACATCCATATTTCAACACACACATTTTTAAAACAACAAATTCACATTAAAATAAAACAAACAAATCAAAACAACACACACTAAATAAAAGAAGTTAAGGACACAGTTACACACATTAGGACCGGGAGGAACTGTCCACTGCTCACAGTGCAGTATGCAAATGTATCCAGTGTTGCAGCAGTGGAGAGCCCCACTGTACGTCAACACGCTTATTATACTGTTGCTACTGGACCTAACACGCCTCAGGAGCGACGCACACTGCTTGCTTATAAGAGCATGAAACCTATCAGTGTGCCCTTCTGCAAACATAGTCGAAGTTCTGGAGAATCGTGGTAGCCCCAGCAGCACCCTTAACGCTTGTTGTATTGCACACGTAGGGCGTTGTATGACCTAAGTGTGTAGTTAACCCACAGACTGCACGTGTAAAATGTTTGGCAGTAAGACTTAAAAAGACTCATTTTTACTAATGATGATGGTGTAGATTTATATGATGATGATAGGTTATTTTGAAGTGGTTCATTGTTTCTGTAATTTCACGTCCGGGTTTGATTACCATGGCGCACGCGCGATGCCGTACGAAGACGCGACTGCCGCGCGTGGAGGCAGCGCGGGTGCGACGACGCGTCTCGTCCGTCAGGGTAGGTTTATCACGAGCCCCGATCGGACGGCTTGGGATAAATCTATCCGAGTAAAGAACCAAATAATTACTCAATAAATACATGTATATATTTCTTTGTAGCAGTTGGCTTATTTATTTTAGCTCTTTCTTGACAGATTGAAGAGGTTTTAAATAAAGAGACATTTTTTAATTCATCTTTTTTTTTTGGTTATAAATTGATTTTGTTATCGATCTTGATATTTCCCTTCCTTCAAATCCAGTGAAAGGAGGATTAATTGGATAAAAGACAGTTACGGAATCATATTTTTCGATAAATTATGATTTAACTGATAATCGTAGCTTTGAATTGATTATTTTTCAAACTAGACAATGTTTTTTTCGATATTCGGTTTTTAAAGCGGGTAATAAATTATAACAATTGCCTGGGAAAAATCTAAACAATTAGCGTTTTACCTAATACATACTAAGAACAGTATTTTGTTTTGATATTGTATTGTTCGGATTTTTTAACAAATATACAGGGGGCTGATGGATAATTATTTAAATAATTATAATAATTTACAATAAAAACCCAAAAACATAAATCTATTACATAAATGGTTTCGGGTTGGTTATTGACTAGCAACTGGTTAGTAGACTGGTAAATAAAAGGTGATGCGTGGTGGTGATTTATGATAGAATTTGTGAGGTGTCATAATAATATTAGTGTGTCAATAATTTTATGCAATTAAGGCCCACTGTCAAAGATCTACGAATGACAGCCGAGACCAACGGCTTCACGTGCTTTCCGAGGCACGGCGGGGTCTCGATATGTAATAATGGTCACCCAACCACGAACCGAGCGCGGCAAGCGTACCTTACTCTTCGATCGACCCGTGGGGCTGTTAACATTTAGCCCAGACTCGCTTCCAATACAAAGTATTTCTTTTTTGTTAAATATTGTTAGCTGGTGCCCCAAATCTTATTAATTTCGAGTTCTTCTTACTATCTACGAAATAATTAGCTAAACCAACACTAATTAATGCAAAACTAATCATTTAATCAGCCAAATACACGCTCAGCGAGGTATCAATCATAAGAAAGTTGAAATCGTGTCAGTTAGTTCACATGCTCTCTCGTGGTGTTGGGAACCGGTGTGGCGCTGTGGAAGCGGGTCAGCGGAATGATGTCATTACAGCCGCTTAACGATTGTCTTCAAACGCTTTATTGCTGATGAGGATCAGCTGATCAGAGCTCATAGAAAAGAAAAGGCATAGTATTTATTTTCTGGATTTTCTCGGTGAGGCTCTCCGTCTCAGGAAAGTTGTGGGGCATATCGATTTCCCACTAATTAAATTCACGCGGTAGTTGTCACCAACTATGTTGATGACTGTTTACAGAACGCGCGTTCATTACAGCCTTCTTATTTAACTTGCCTTGTTAGTTAGTTAGTAGGTATGTATGCGTCAAATCTTGCAAGCTGAATTAAAACCACTTCCTCTTATACTACGGAGTTGACATTTTACATATTAGTTCAGTTTCAAAGACAATGCAATCTTATGATGCATGACCTGATTCTAGACCCAGGGTTAGCTTCAGATGAAGGAACGCCTCAACGATCAACAGTACAGACACGAAATTTTATATACGCAAAATTATAATGGACCATTACATAATGCTAAGCGATGACCGTTTTGCGTGAATGTGACGTATATTTTCCCCCAACCTGTTCTTTTTTTATTTCATGTTCTTTCTTTGCGTCATGTTTACCGCAAATAAACGTATTTTCTTTCTTTCCTCGTACACTTTAAAAATAGCCTCAAGCTTTTACCACTGCTAGCCGTGCCGACAGCCAGGACCAACCTTCTCACCAAAATACCTGTGACCCGGAGAATTCGTATCATTAACGAACGTCATGGCAAAATTGATGTATTCTCGTGGGACACTGTTATTTATTTTATGTTAAAATATAGATTAACTAGCTGCGCCCCGCGGTTTCACCCGCATAAGTCTCGATCCCGTAGGAATATTGGGATAAAAAGTATCATATGTCCTAACCCAGGTGATGGTCTACCTATGTGCCAAATATCATCCAAATTTGTTCAGCTGTTTCAGCGTGAAAGCGTAATAAACAAACGTAATAAAGTTGTTTGTTATAAATGTTAGTTGTATGTTACAAGTTGTTTTAGTATTTTATAATAGCCGCGTGTGCTATTTTCTTCGGTTAATTTTTTGAAGAAATGATTCATAAAACCATGAAATAACAGTGATATTTTTTTCATATTCAGTGTAGAGTAAGTATCACAAATTAAAATATCATAATTTGTAAATTAAATATTAATTTTAATATAGATAATTATGCTTTCCCTGATGGCCAATCACAATACGTCATGCTCATACATAGATACAGAAGAGGAAATAGGAATGAAGAATTTATACAAAACACAAACAAATGTGCATTCTTTACCAATTAAACAGGTTTTGATTAAAATTCCGCTGTGATTACAGTTTGTAATAAAATAATTATTTAATTCATAATTGTTGTACTTCTGCATTCCTTTAATCTGTGGCATGACTATAAAGCTGGAAGTCAAAGGCAAGAAATAATTTTCCCATGGCGCATTTTGTACCCTAACTTAAAAAGTTTGATGTAATAAGTAGACTTGCGACTGTATCGATTTTTTTTAAGCTAAATGTATCGACATTTAGCTTAAAAAAAATCTGGCTAAATCGCCGATCGCCGATGATAAAAGTAGCGGCTTACGGCTTCAACAGACTTGAAGCCGTAAGATGGAACTTATCATGAAACCGCCGATACAACAAAACGAAGAAGGGGAAGAAAACTTCCCCTTCAGGTCGGGCAAAGTGTCATTACGTTTATCCGTTAGAAATTTCTCAGTGGCAGCCCGGAGTTAGGAAGTTGGTGGTCCCTCGGGAAGCACGTTAAGCCGTTGGTCCTGCGCCTGATCTCTCTGGATCGTGTCGGATTGCCATCGCATCTGACTGTAAGAGTAAAGGAACAGAAAGTGCACCAGTGTTTGCGCACACGCTTGTGCACTATAATAATGTCCTGCGTACCTGGCTAATCTCCGTTGAGGTTGACCACCGTGACCCAAATCGCTTGTGAACATATTATATTATTTTTAAAAGTCCAGTAGGTGGCCACGTTAGAAAAATCGATCTAGGCTTATTTTGTTTCTCTCTCGATAAACGTGGCTATATATAGATTGCATTTTTACTACAAGCTTTGAGAGTCGGGCTCTTTCGCTAATTAAAAGGAAATACAAATATTTTAATTTCTCGGAAACAATTTGTATTATTTTTAACCTATATAGCTGCATGGTAGACATGATACAGGACATTGAATCTAATGCATTTTGTCGTCGAACAAAGCTGCCTTATAATTCCAATAAATTATAATTTCGGCAAATTTCATGCTCAGCCGAAATATATAAAATAAATCGGCCGTGGCCGAAGAAAAATACCTAAGAGTTGCCATTTCAATTTTTCAATTAATTTATTCAGAAAATATCCATAGTTACAACTGCTAAAATCACAACAAACTAGAAAATGCGGAAAAATTTGCTTTTTTTGCACATAAAATATCAGATTGTTATAATTAGTCTATTGTCATTGTCTTTGAGAAAGTACAAAGTTTCATGTGATTTAAGGTTAAACGGTTGATATATATAATTAAAAAATTTAAACTGCATTTCTTTTACTTTTGCCGAAAAAACTTTAGTAATCGAGTAAAGGACCTAGGGTGGATGGTCGCGGAGCACCCGCGACCATCCACCATATAGGACATCCGAAACATAAGCAAAATAGTTGTAACACGGTGAGTGTTACAACTATTTTATTAATATGCAAGGGCAACAAAAAATTTCATCCTCATATTTTTAAATTCTACTTTGTTAAAAATGCGAACGAAAAATAACTATGATTGTATGAATATTATTTAAAGGTGGTACATATTCATTGCGGTATTTGGTGTATAATAAAATTGAGGGTCAACAACAATTAATTTGATGTTTTTCGGAAATCAAAGGTGCGTTTTGTTTCATAACATTTTCGCGGCTACATTCTTGAATGGACAGTTGATTTGTTGAGCGATAATAATGGCCGTTCGCAACAGTTCTTGGACTAATTAGCCAGCATGTGTGACGCGAGGTAGAGGTTTTATTGAGAAGAGGAGCGGGTACGCAACTGAGAGCGATTGTGAATAGAAAATACTGTCTGATGCACTGTTTCTGGGGAGTTTTACCGGAGTTTATGCATTCGACAGTGTGCTTATGGTGTGACGAGCCTCGCACAGACCAGGGAAGCATGGTACAAAAGGGAGGAGGCCTATTTACTCAGCAGTGGCTGGAATAAGGTGTGCCAATGATGATGGTGCAATATCTTGACAGGAAAAACTTCGATAAAAAAAAAAAATTGTAATACTTAACTATTCAGAGTTTATCAGTGGACCTAGAAATTCAAGCATAAATCTGGCAAAAGAAAATAATATCGATACCTACTTCAGTGGCGTCACTACTTTCTACATTCCCCTACCGTCGATTAATAACAAAATTAAAGTTTGAGGACTGCCTCGCAGCATAGCGTGGGGTCCTGGGTTTGAACAAGGAACAGTAACTGGGTCCTGGGTCGATGTTATTGAGTTTTCATTTGGAAAATCTATTTCCTAACTGGATTTGTGGTACCTATGTTTATGGCCTAATTTTTAATAACCAAGGATATGGAATTCTGATAACCACCAATGGTCAAATATATAATTGATTCCGTGACTGCTCATAAATAGACAGAGTTATGTAATTACTATTATCTCGCGAGTTTTTATGTAATAGGTAAGGCTATTAAAAGAAAGGCTTAGTTCAGCAGTGGGTATTGATTCTGATGATAGAATCGTGTGTAGAGACACATTAATTTAGGTGTTTGCTTTAAAGTCGTCTGTTGAACTAATTTTCCAGTTCTTTTTCTTTTAAATTACTCATAAACTCTCTGATTTGTATTTTTTTCTTCATTTGTCGTAAGCAGTCTAGGATTTTTTCCAAGGCATGATATGTCAGACTGTTCAAATATTGTTCCCACGTCGCAGTCGCAACCCGCGTCAGTATCTGCGCCCGCTTTCTGCACATAACTTCCTCGCACATTAAAATAATTATGTAAAATTAACATCATTGTTTATGCATTACATAAGCTATAGTTTTCACTTCACTGCCCCTTGTTTTTTTTTAACATCGACTGTGAGGACCACACTATTTTAATGTATTGCTTATTATATAATGAAAAAGAACTTTGTAATACATGGCGCTATTGTTATTAAGAACTAGTTTACTTAATGTACTGTAAATGCCACAAGACGTGGGTAAAAATTGCATAATTTAAAGAAAGTTTATCTGCTTGGGTTTGTTTTATGTCTTAACGCAAGAACAACTAGCGTGATTGCTATGAAACTTTCATCGTTCTGTTATTTTGATGTATACTAGTAATTAAAAAGAGATGTCGGTAAAACAGAAGTGGATTAAACCTTATTTAAATTAAATGTTTTACCTTAATTAAAACTTTTTTTTTTTCTAAATCTCACTCTTGTTTTTTACTTGTTACTTGGGATCGTAAAATATGCGTTACCGATTTCATTTACATTCAATTCATTTATAACGCAACAAGTAAGAGTTTCCAGCTCTGCACGTTCCGACTTACGTGGAATACACACTGCTTCATTTCGTAATACCTAGAAACCATCATTGACAGGTATGGAGATGAAACAAGCTAAAGTAAAAGAATAATTACATGGAAAATCCAGCAGAGTCCACACTAATTGTTCAAACAACCAGCATTTATAATTACCAGATTTAAAGTCTCTTTCATACCATCACAGGCGTAATATCCAATCCATTAACTCACGGCTTCAAACGATTGAGTCACAGAGTTATAAGAGAGGAGCAATGTAAAAAATCCCAGTGGAACAAACGCGAAAGTGACTTACGCTTTCTAAATCATAGTACGGTTTCTATTAACGACAATGAAGATTCCCACAGACAATAAGTGTTTGTAAAGAGTTAGTTATGGCTGCCTGTCACACCGTTGCAGATGTTGAGTAATTAACACCGCGTCGGAAACATGAAAATTGTGTAATTGCGACCATTGTTAGAAGCAGAGGCAACGGTGTTAATGGAGTCATCAAACTAACAGGTTTTGTTCTATAAGTAGGTTTATGGCGTTTTGATTGAAACTAGGGCTTCTGATCAAACAGGCTAGCGTTGCAACTTCGATGTTAATTCATTGAAATATTCGAGAAGTGCTCTAAGTTGTATATAAACTGTAATCCATTAGAACCAATGATAGATATCTGAGTTCTAGTTATTGCTTTCGAGTGCAGGTCGTCAAAATAAAAACACTGCTAGCTGCGTTTTCATAATTATGTACAGTGGGCTGCAGAGAAACCTCACCCCTTTGTATTGTTTTTTACATTGCGAGCCCACTGTACAAGTCAGCAGCTATGAAAATCATTAATTGGTAACGAAAGGAAAAAACCCGAAGCTACAACACTGCAACTATTGTCAACTGAAAGACCAAACTAAAATACCGATAGCTTGTAAATCCAACCGTTCAATCATTTTTGTTAAATACTCGTATGTTTTCCTGGCCAACGAAGTCTCCTTAAATACATTTTCTTTCACATCATTGCTCCCTATAAACTGCCATTCTTTTTTTTGGAGTCTCTTTCGAGGAAAGCAAGTTATAAAAGAAAAATAAACGTGTGCGGTCGGGGAACCCCCGTCAGGAACGAAATTCCTTCTCACGTGTGATTTAAAACATAATCTTCGCAGTCATAGTTTTGGATAATTATTTATAAAAAATCATAAATAATATATTGATAAGAAATAAAAATACTTTAGCTTTAAATTACACGTTACACAGTTACGTAGGAAAGTTATCTTTGAGTTTCTTTTTTCCGTTGAGGGTTTTTTACTATTTTTATCCCATTGATTGCCTTTGTTATTCATAATATTCTTACTGTGTTCATCAAAGGACAAATGACTCGCAATAATAATAATACTACTTCATAAGTTATTGCAGTTTAAAGAAATTTTCTTTACTTAAGTTAGCGAATAGGATTTTATAATATCAAACGAAGAAAGTCTTGGAAGTAAACATCTCTTAAGAAAACTTGTTCACAGAGATAAACAAATGAGGGAATTAATTAAGAACCTCTTCCTTTTTGAAATCGTTTAAATAAGTTTGCTGATATTTTAGAACGCAAGACTGTGGAACATCGCGTTTTGTGAATAACGCCATTACTATGAGTACCATCGAAGAAGTTCATATCTAACCACCGTAAGTACTATTCTTGCTTGCAGCGCTCAGCGGCTATAGGACCGGGTCGGTAACAGATGTGATCATCGTGTTCACGGGATTTTGTTTTGAAACTGGTTAGATATGAACTTCTTTGATGGTACCTACCTACTGTGGTGCTTGCATCTTCAACGAATCTTTCGGTGCTATCCATAAGCGACCATAATATCATATAGTAGGAAATTAATAAGTAGTTCCTTAGTGAAAACATAGTTTTACAGGAAGGACCTACTATGGAATTAAAGAATTTATATTTAGAAAAGCTACCACTGAACGTACATAGCTACATTAACAATACCTATGACTCCATAAAAAAATTTACGCTTTTTTATGTACCATGAAAGAAGTTCATATCTAACCAGTTTGGAAACAAAATCCCGTGAACACGATGACCACATTGTTACGGGCTCGGTTCTATACCCGCCGCGCGCTGCAAGCAAGAATAGTCCTTACGGTGGTTAGTTATGAACTTCTTTGATGGTACTTATATTTTTCACCGACGTAGTTACAAAACCCTAACCCTTCTGGTAATACAGGTGTGATTGATGTTAGTATATTATGTTTAGTTACGAAACAGTGTGACAGACGCCCATAGCGTGCATTTCTCCTCTCGCCAGATAGTCAGCGCGCGCAAACATGCGACCGGCGCGTACGCAGTAATCACTGGCAATTGTCTAGTAGGAAGAGATGGTTCTATAAATAAAGTTACATAAACAGGCTGTTTAAATTAACTTCTTTCTGAGGTTGTTGAAAGTTCAATTCTGGCAATTGATGTTGCGGAGCAGCGCTTTGATACAATTGGCAGCTGTACTAAGGAAGTGATCAGACATCGCACTTTGATTTACTGTGTGTGTGATGCAGAGACAAACAGTGGTAGGTGCAATAGCGAGAATTGAGAAATAAATATTTTTTTAAATATAAAGATATACATATACCTATTAAAAACAATAAATATAATACACATAAATATACTAAGACAAACAATGGGAAAACATTACCGTTATATCGTCAGAATAAATATTAAATAGTAATAGTAAACATACGTTCAGTTTTATATTAACTAAACTTTTTGTACCTACATTTCAACCTTAGTGCGTGACCCACCCTGAACTTTATTACATTAATTTGCTTTACAATCAGCTGACTTTTTTTTTATTTGTCCAACTTAAATTATAATTTTATTTCATAAGCCTAATACAAAAGGAGAGAAAAAGGGTTAACAATGCATTACTTAAATAACTTAAATCCATTAAATACTTAGGCTAAGTACATGCTAATAATATAAAAATTTCGGCAGCAACTCGGTGAAACAAGCTTACTCTAGGATGCATATCCGGTATGGCTCTCAAATCCTTCCTTATCCTAAGGGCACGTTTTTCCTTACCATTACCCGCGCCTCCTGGTCTACTCCTCGATTTCCAATGGCCTTTGCAGTCCCATGAAACATGAGGCTTCATGGGCTAGTGCAAATCTTGGGGTTCATTTGATTTATCGAGTCTGGTTAAACCACGCTGGGATCGGTGCATTTCATTCATTCATTCAGCAACTCGGTGAAACAAGCCTGTTCAGTTTTTCCCAGACTTGAAACCTTCCTCTTTTGTTTCAGACGAGGGAAAAACGAAGACGTTCACGTGCGCTCGTCCTCTGGTCGGCCAGCACGTGTTCCTGCAACTGGTAGGAGTTGAGGGCTCCTTATCTCTCTGTGAAGTGGAGGTTTTCACTACTGAAGGTATGTTGAAGACTTCGTACCGTAAGTTACAGCTGTACGAGGACCTTTTGGCCCTCGAATGAAGTTGACAGGCGCTATTGGTAAACATTTTTTCATTTGTTTTGGAAACGTATTGAAAAAATACAAGATGTCTGCTTTAGTTTAGTTATAGCTATCAAGGATGTTCCTGAGGTGGTTGGCAGAATGTCACATCATTACGAAAGAAGAGGAGGGCTGAGCAGAGCACTTACATACAGTCGCGCTAGCAATCGCTTGGATAAATGAGGCATGCAGGATTCCAAGACTCCAAATGAAATAACCAAATTAAAGGCATTTCTCAGATGAACACTGTTTTCGAAGTGCAAATGATAAATAGTAAAATTATTACCTATATCCAGTGTGATACAGGTAATAATTTATTAAATAATCCTTTGAAAGGAGGTACTTTTCAAGGAAGATTTAATTAATTACATATCCTGACACCATTCGAATCCATTAATTGGTCCTGAGAGGACGCCGCTGCCGACTCGTCATGTGGGAGCGTTGGAATTGTGTTAATAATTACCTGCTATGGCGTTCATTATCGCAATAATGAGTTTAACCCATCGATATTATCCCAGCTGACGCAATTTTGAGATTGCCAGGAAACGCAATAAATTTTTATTTCGAAAAATGACTTTAATCTCCAATCACGATTTACCATCATTGTTCTTTTTGCCAGAATTCTCCAACGACCGCTGCGCCCCGTCCGGTTCTCCCGCAGAAATCGAACTAGCTGCGTTCTCCAGGAACTGTTACGAGTTCAACGTGGCCAAAGGAATGTCCTTCGACGACGCCAGGAAGCAATGCCAGGCGCAAGGAGGCGACCTAATACATGGCTTTCAGGTACGAGCTTTGATAGTAACATAATTTCATGCTTGTTTTTCCAGTTGAAATAGGCTGAGGTGTACACCACTGTTTATAGCATTATCTGTTTATAGTCGGTAATCCACCACGCGGACTCAGTTTCAGTGTATTATCTATGCTCAGTTTGTAGCGGGTTGGTGGATATCACATGTCTTTGAATTTTAAGTTCTAAGTAGCATAATTCTGTTTTAACACAATGTTTTCTTTCACCGTTTTGAGAGAAGTGGTGATGAAATAATTTACACTAGCTGCTAATATATTGGTCGTGTGTCATATAGGGCGAGTCTAATATTAGTTTTTCTTTTTCTAAATATGGACATATTATGTTGATTACCGTAGGGTTCTTAGTTTTAAAATATTAGGAAACCTCTACCTACTTCATAAACCCCTCGTGAGCAATGACAGATAGGTACCACGGAAGGAGTCCAGATGCGAAAGACAAAGCAACAGTAGTAAAATAACATGATAAGTTACATACATACAGCCTACACATGGCCTCATGAATGCACTTTCTACACGTACACCCGTCAGATACCCAACTTCATACTCAATACCACATTACCGTATAATGTACCTACCAACAATGCACTCACATCATAATCGATACCAGTCCGTCCCAAGGGAAATCAGTGGTATATATTATTGAACTAGAAGTCAATTGTCAACAAAATTGATGCGTTCGCCTTCATTGTAAATCTCTAATCAGAAGAGATTTGCATGACAATAGCTGAAGAACTTAGCTGACTGTATGTCACATTATGCTCACTTGTGCGTTAGTGTAGATCAAACCATCAAAGGGCGTATTTCCGTTGAAACGTAGACAATGAGCTCATAGTTACGTGGGTATTCCAGAACAGTAAGCAGTCAATCAATGCTATCTATTGACCACAATTATAGTCACTAATGAATGTCTAAATAGGTGTTAGCACTCCGAATTGAAAAAAAAACTTTTTTAAGGTAGGTAGTTAATCGTGCTAGATTCATTGAATTTCTAAAATTCAGGAACAATAGCTGAAAAGTATTTTTTTTTAACCATTGGTCTCGACAAACTCGATGTTAAATAGATACAAAATTACAAATCCTGCATCAAGAGGATCATTGGATGTCATGAGCTAGACATGCACTTATGTTTTAAGTTCCAATGAAACGCAAATTACAAAGTGACGACTAGCGTGGTACAGACAATAGCATCGTGCATCAGGCGCTTTCATTTCAAGATCATCGCGATCGTACAGGCACGGTTGCGTATAGGCTTCTATAGGCAATATTAACACACCGTTATTCGCAGCGATCTATAAATCCGCCATCCATCCTGCCATTTTTATACTCTTTTCCCTTTTTTTTTTTTTTTTTTCTTTTTTTTTTTTCTCTCTTTTTTTTCTCTTTTCTCTCTTTTTTTTTCTTTACTCTTTTTTTTTTTTCTTTTTTTTTTATATTCTGTTTTTGTTAGGCCCGCCGGGACCGGGCGTGCAGGGCGTGCACCGCACAAGGGCGGCATTTTTAAGGGGGCGGCTAACAGAGAAATCCCCGTATTGAACACATTGTCATAATTTTCGCCTATTTGTTTTATTATGTCTTAACTACGACATCTATTGATCTACATGGAAAATAAAAGCAAATATTTGCAGGTTCGAACCACTTAGGGCCGATTTTTCAATCGCCAGTTATCTTTTATCCGACGAATAAGTTTGTCATTTTGACAGTTTTTGTTTGGACAATCTGTCAAAACTGTTATTGAGAAATCGGCCTTTAGATAGGTAATCTCTAAGAGGGTGTATAAAAAAGAACCGGCCAACGTGTGCGTGGTCCAACACATGTCTGAGTTTTTTTATACACTTCCATAACAACTTAATCAACATCAAATTCCTCTTTAAAAGCCTAGTCGGGTAAGCAAGACGGTAAAGTAGGGGCGGCATTGTCAATTTTGCACGCGGGCGGTGAAGCGCCCAGCGGCGGGCCTGGTTTTTGTAGAGGGCTAGATAATGACGACACAAGGAGACATCATTTTTATTTTTAATGTACTACACTATCAAATAGTGGAGTAAACCCTATTCGACGATAGTTTGGAAGAATAACTGACTAGGGTAGCCTTAAGGCTTTTAAAGGGATATTTCACGTTAATACCATGACAAAGGAAGAATACAACGGTATTGTAATTTTCCATCACGCATCAGATTCATCATGAATGGTATATTAGTAGATGCGTGTGTCGTAGGTCGTTAGTCACAGTTATTTTAGACTATTAACCATTTTTTGCTTTCATTGGCTTGACCAAAGAAAGGGCTATTGTATAACTGTTTGTGCCAATGGAAAGTTCCGACTGATTGTACCCACCAATCGTAAAAACCTACGAAAATCATAAGATACTGATAAAGCAATTTTTTTTTATAATTGAGAGGTTTTTACAGGGTTCCTGGAATACGAATAGTTAGGCTAACTGTTGCGTAGGAAGGATTGAAATCTTTTATGCAAGGGGTTGATAGAAAAAACTGATATTTAAAAAACTGAAAATAGTTAAGATATTCCGTAATCAGCCTCTTGCTCGAGCGTTTTGCAAAGTTTGAAGAGTTTTTTTTCATGTCACTTTCTGCCAATAATAATAGAGGTAGAGACATAACATCACATTATAATTTGTCTATTTCTATAAATGGGAATGTTGTGGTGACAACTTGCCAATGTGAATATTGATAGAATAAATGTCGCATTATCGCTAAATACTTTCGGATTATTGTATAAATAACTTCTCCTTTAAATATCCCAGGCTCATTATCTCCAACAAATAGGTAGGTACTTATAGTTTTCTCTTTTCTCATCAGGGAGCAACATTGAGCTTCTTGATTCAAGAGTTGGAGCGAAGGAAACCTCAGCTGAAGACGCAACTGGTATGGATCGGCGCCCAGAAGGAACCAGGTCTTACCTCCAGAACCTGGAAATGGGTTGATGGTAAGAAACGATAGCACTTGATATTATTAAATTTAACTTTGAAGGTCTTTCCAAAATGGGCCTCACCAAAATGCAATTATTAAAAAAAAACGCATCGACAAAAAATTGGCTATCCATCCGTATAAAGCCAACGTATTTTTACAATACATGATACGAAGTTCTCCTCACTTTTACAACAAAATAACACACATAATACTAGCTGGCTACGATGTTCCTAGCTAACTAACAAACAAACTCAGTGAATCGGAGATTTATTTATTTACTTAATGCTACATGCTCCAAGTAAAAACTTCATAAAGTGGAATAAATACTAACAAGACCCACCTTACAAATATTTAATACTATTTTTTTTAAACATCCCAATATTTCAAATACTACAGGTGAACAGGTGCAAAAGCCAACATGGGGCAAAGACCAGCCAAACAACTACAATGGTGAACAGAACTGCGTAGTCCTCGACGGCGGCCGAGCATGGCTGTGGAACGACGTGGGTTGCAACCTGGATTATCTGCACTGGATCTGCCAGTACCGTGAGTGTCATACATAGGTACATATCCCTTTCTAATGGTTGCAAGCGAATGTGCTGCGCGAAGGTACGTTGCGAATTTTAATTTTAGGTCATGTGAATAAGTAGAGAGAGAAAGAAGTCTCATCTTATGAGTCTCATCTTACTAGTTTCATCTTATGAGTCTCATCTAATGAGACATGTCTGGTATCGGATCGTGGGCATAGGTCAAACCTAGGTAAAAATATTTGCTAGACAGCAAGGTCCAGGCTAGGTAGAAGGGCTGACGTCAGGTTGCACTGGATGTAAATTTTAGAACTCCGCTCGAAGGTTTCCTCAAACACCTGACTGATAAATAATTTAGGCTACAGACATTGCTGATCAAAATGTATCTAGATGTTTAGCACGTGCGGTTCGAAGTAACTTACTTCATCGATCATTCAGAAAACTCACAGTTGCCGCGCACCAGTTTTAAATAAAATAAGGAAATTGCAGTTCTATGATATATATATACGAGTATATACTCAAAGAAGCCTGCAAGTTCACAGGCCGAGGATGCATTTCCGGCACCGTTCCGTTGCCGCCAGGAAATTATTATTCATAATTCCGATTCAGATTTAGATTGCTACGAAACTTAATAATAGAAAGGATGTTTTCCTTGGAGTTCTCTAGTTGCTGAGCGACGACTTATTTTTCAAAGTGGCACTAATAGTAGGTAGTTTCATTTTTCTTGTACCTATTTATTTTCCATGATTGGCTAAGGGAGTTCACAATGTCCAGGGAATAAACAAGGTATTTCGAGGTTCATTGCATTGTGACACAGTAATGATGGCGCTTTACTGGGCATCGCGTAACATAAACTATGACAATAGACTAACTAGACTATTAGCTCCGGCTAGCACATACCGAAAACGTTGCTGCGTATCTTTACTGTGTCTAGGCTAGCATGGTAATCCTATGATCACCAATTTCGTCACTCTGAGGCCAAGATGATTGGGTTATCGTTTGTCGATAATTCTCAGCTTCAGTATCTCATTAGAAGGCTGAAAGTCACCCAAAGGGCAATGGTGAGGGCTATGCTTGGAGTTTCCCTACGTGATCGAATCAGAATTAAAGAGATCCGTAGGAGTACCGAGGTAACCGACATAGGCAAACTTAAGTGGCAGTGGGCAGGGCACATTACTCGCAGAACAGATGCCCGATGGGGCCGAAAGGGTCTGTGTGTAGAAGAAGTGGTAACCGCGTACCGGAAGACGTAGTGTTAGATGGCCTCCCACAAGGTGGAGCGATAATCTTTCGGCTGAAATCTTGATGATGAATATCAGCATAGTTTATGTCTATCCAAATGGCAGAAGCAAGATTCAAAGTAAAATAATTGCACAATTCCGACAAATTCGCCGAAAAGAGCGGCACATCTGTAAAGTACACCCACAGTTTGCCAGTCATGTTACGAATGCTATATCGTCATAAATCATATTCCCATGGACGTAACTAGGTGTCCGAAATTTAAAAAAACAACATCATTTTGCCCGAACCGATGACCCCACGCGTGGCAATTGTACTTGCCACCACTAGATCAACGAGGAAGTAAAGTAATTACTAACAATTAATATTCATATAAGCGAATGCCTCTAAAATGTTCTTGCTGCAAGCAATGTTATTACAAGTAATTTGCATACACAATATGTTACCGACCTATTGCAAAATTAATTCAAATTGCTTATTTATCCTGTGCGTATATGTAATGCGGATGCAAGTGTCCTATCTGGTTGAAATTCTGTGGAGTCTTGCAGGACATTGGATTCGGCAGTACTCATTTGTTGTACAACAAAGTTGACCCGAAGACATGACTACACATATTCGGCTTTTATTCGGCTCATGCTCGTGAACTCCGTTCGGCTTCTAACATTGCTGAATCATGTTAAGGTTGGGTCGGCATAGTTCGGTCTAAGTCGAGCGGCTTTTTCACGAACATAATATTGTCTACATAAATATTCGATTTAACCCGAACAAGCTTGTAGCAAAGCTATATTACTTACATAAGATAGTTCGTCTGCTAGACATATTGTTACAATTATGACTAATGAACAACTGCACGAGCGATCTGATTGGAGTGGGCTCCGCTGTAGTCAATGGGATTTCTTAGCGTTGTTTGAAGAACTGGATAGACACATTAATTTACATACACGTGTTGTAAAGTTAACACACGCCGTATGATAAAACCTGCAAGTAAAATATAAACAATAATGGCCAAATTCCTATAGAAGCTGGACATAACTTTTATTTTTCAAACAATAATGGCCAAATTCCTATAGAAGCTGGACATAACTTTTATTTTTCAAACAATAATGGCCAAATTCCTATAGAAGCTGGACATGACTTTTATTTTTCATGTACAAAAACAAATTATAGTGAGATTGGATTTGGATTGTTTTCATGTAGTAACGCCATCCTGTTTGAAAAAAATATCTGAATATACTTATGCTGCACAAAAAAAAAATATCTTTTTGTTCTGGTTTTATATAAACATATTTTGTATGTCTTTTAATACCTTAAAAAAGAACATTTTTTTTCATATATATGGCATATCGGGACTCCACTTATACCTCGTCGTCAAATACGATTTGGCCATCCTTCTTGAACATTTAGTAACGGATACAAAGTGTCAATCATGCTCGTGTAGCCACTGTGTACTGTTTACTGGAATTGTTTGATTCGCAAACGCGGGTCCACATAGAAACATAACTGTTTTCTAGATTAAATGTTTTTGGGATTGTAAAATATGCATACCAGTATCGATAGCCAGTTTAGTGGACTAGGCGACCGACTACATGTGGGTAAACATGTTGTGAACAGCCTATGCTTAAAAGGAATAGTAGATTTATGCCGCGGCAGTGGTAAAAACACAATTAGCTAACACGTAACATACATCATGCCTGTATTCCTGAAGGGTAGGGCAGAGGTGTACCTTTAGTACACACGGCTACACAACATTTCCAGTTTATGCTGATCTCGCTTTGTATAGGATTTCCTTACAAAGAGAGGTGAGCTTATACTGGAAATGAATAGCTTGATGTGTAGCTATGTCTACACTCACATAAGGTACATAATTAACTAACTTCCCTATTTTCCTTTTTATTTGGTACTGTGCCAAAAGATGCGTCGGCAAGGCAAAAAATGGATTGGACTCATATCAACGAACCTTGAAAAGTAAAATAATAATCTGTTTATTTTCTAAGTAAGCAGCCGCTGCAGCGCAGTGGGTGGTCTAATCAGCCTCAGTTCGTGTTATTGCTGCTAGGGAGCTCTGCGTGCGGTTGTGGAACAATAACGTATATTGAAACGAAAAATGAAAAATGATTATTATTGTATTATTAATCGTTATTGTTATTACTATCCGATTAACTAACTAATACTGTGTTGTCGACCGTTCATATATTCAATACAAGTTGCGATTGTTGTGTTGTTGTGGTTGTTTATAAGGATATTTTTATTTACTATAACTATAGACAAGCTAAGACCATTGTTGGCTTGAACTAGACTTAATATGCGACAGTCCCAAACCCCAACCTAACCTAGCTTTAACTAGGCTTTACTTAGTTCATCATACAGTCCATAATATCCAATCCGTCTTTTCCAGTGCCTCCCTCTTGTGGAAGTCCAGACAAACTGCTGAACACGACGATCGAAGGGAACAACTACCAGGTTGGAGCTTCTATCGGATACCGGTGTCCAGAAGGACACATGCTTCTGGGAGACAAGACTAGAGACTGCAAGAAAGATGGCTTCTGGTCAGGGACTGCTCCGAGCTGTAAATGTAAGTTGGTTTTGGTTTTCTTTCTCTTTATATAATCTCCTACTTCACGGGTAGAATATGAAGAGGTGCAACTAAACGTGGCATAAATGTAGTAATCCATTCCATTTAGTACTTTAGGACAATCAATCCAGTCCAATTAGTACTTTAGGACCAATGCTCATTTTATCCCACTCTACTGAATTATTTTTGTGTAAACAGTTCCAGAGCATAATAATTTCATTGGTCTATTCATACTAAAATATCAAGAAAATAATGCTCTTGTTCTTTTTCTGGTTCTATTACCGTCTGGTCTAACATCAATAGATCAAATTCAAAGCGGCATATCATGGCACTAGGTGCATCGAGATTATCTCGTCGACTGTTTTTATCTGATGGTAATCGAGGGTGATCACCGTCACCGTTACTTGATCGAATTACGTAGATACATTAGATTGTGGATGGTATATACATCATCGGGCGACCTCTTAGTTCGCGGAACTGACAACATCGTTGACTGTTCATTTAAAGTCGATTACTATCGATAGATCGACGTGAATAAATTGAAGGCAAATCAGTTTTGTTTGAGACTTTTATTCTCACAGGGCACCCGTACCTACCTAAACCTATTAGCATAATATAGTTACACATGACATTCAATAAGTAGTCCTACTGCATGTCATGAATGTTATTTTTATCCGCCATTTCTTTGCATTGTTGTTAGCCTGAGTTCTACTGGAAACATTGCCTAAATCTAAATAAACTTTCCAGATGTCAACTGTGGTGGGCTTACACCAATCCAAGACGGAGAAGTGTCTCTAGTCGACGACAGGACAACACACGGAGCTAAAGCAGTATACTCCTGCCGAGAAAACTATACCCTGGTTGGAGAACCAGAACGAGTGTGCGCAGACGAAGGCATCTGGAGCGGGGAGGCTCCCAAATGTTTGTTCGACTGGTGTCCTGAACCACCGCCAGTTACTGGAGCTATTGTTGCTGTTGATGGTCACAAGGCTGGATCCTTGGCCACTTACACCTGCCAGAATGGATTCATACTGTTTGGACCACCGGTAAGTGAAAGTTTATAAGTAATTTTCTATTCTCTTAAAGTATTCTCTTTGTTCAAAGGCTACATTCGGCTCGATAGCGTGGCGAAGCTATTTTGCCCCGAGTACTTGGCTCTCCGCGGTATAGCTGAATTCAAATCGCACCAAAAACAATTCACCTAGTTTTTTCTAAAGAATTGTATAAATAAAACTGTCATTGCACCTACTACCTACTCCTGAGTCATTGACCCTTTCTATATTCTTCATATAAATACCTTTTCTGCACATTTCAACAACGCTTTTGAAGCAAAACACCGCAGAATGAATTTATATAACATATCCTGAATTAAATTATTAAGAGCATATCCAAGTATCATTCTTGTGACCTATAAATAAACTCAATTTGGATTTTTACTCAATACACACTGTTTCAACTATTTTTGGTGACAAACTTAATAAATCCCGGAATTCCCGGAGCCTCAATAGGCTGTCCCATTTCCCGAGAAAGCTGGCTTCATCCCAAACATGACCTAGATATGAGTTGCATTTATTATTGACATTTTAACGACGAATTTAATGTTGCCTGTTTATTGTGTTGATTCTGAATATTGTGAGTATTCCTAGAACATTGCCTACAAAAATAGAGTAATTTTTGAACAAAAATAGAGTAAATTGTCTAAAAATATAAATTATAGGTTCTCTCTCGCATGATTATCATTATTACCTATGACACGGTACCTCAGGTGACATTGGACGGCTTTCAAAAGAGTGGCTCAGTTTAAGTACCTCCACTGGGTCACCGAGGCCCTCACAAATGATAGGGATGTTGAAAGGGAACACAGGGCATTGTCAGTCAGTGCTAATATGCTGGCCTATAGGTTTACACGCTTTACTGCACAGGTAAAAATTACAAATAAAAAAACTTTGCTGAAGTAGTACTGTCAGTAGTTTTATACGTGCAGCCTATGGGTGAAGCATACGCAGAAGACTTACAGTACCCTGCTTGTCTAATACAATAACGTGTTCAGGATATTGATGGGGTTGCTACGCTTTTGTAGCGCATCAGGTATGCTTGCAGACGCTCAAAAGCGAACTTTTCTTTTGCGATTTGTATTATTTGAGACAGATAGCTTTGAAGCGATACATCGCAAAAGAATAGCGTCTCTGATGCGCTGCATGCGGGGCAGCCCCAACAGCTTCCTGCAGCTTATTGTAGGTAGATGGATATGGATTGCTACCTCATGGAGCATTGGACAAAAAAACAACATGTACGAGTAGTGCGGTCCTGATCCAGTGTTTCTATTGTTGCGTGTCTATTTCTTGTATTCTTATTATATTATTAAAAAAAACATGTATGGATGATTATAATAACTACTAACGATTCTAATTTATCTGAAGTGAATAAATTAAAAAATTACGCAATGACGTACAATTATTGGTAATTCTCTTCGTGTTTTGACAGCATTCTAATGATCCCCATTAAGTTGGGAATATTGTTTTTAGGACTTTTCGTGAAATAGGGTAGGTTTTTCATGGAATCTATATCTATATAAATAAAAATGAAATGCTATTCGTTGGTAAGCGCATCACTTGCGAATGGCTGCACCGATTTAGTTTTCTTAATGGTCTGAATAAGGTGCTTAATTTAAAAAAAAATGGAAAAGTTGCCGGGAAAATTGGAAATTAGGAAAAAAACTGAAAGTGCTTTTTCTATGAGCTATTGAAATTTTGGACAGGATAACGTCTGCCGGGTCAGCTGGTTAATAATAATAAACAGCTGCCAACGTTCAAAGCCTAAGACGGTAATGAAAGATGATATAAGTAGGAATTTGAGGAGCGTGTACCTAGAAATATAATACTGTAATATAAATGTTGTATTGAAATTATTTTCGATTTAAGTACCTAACTTCTTTATCGCACTGTTGGCGTAATAGTTAAGTGATTGTTGGTGCTGCGCTACGTGTCGCGGGTTCCTTTCCCGCACAGTACAAATATTTGGTGTAGGTACAATGTGTTCCGGGTCTGGCTGTTTATTTCAAAACGAGCCCTCGGTATATAAGTAGGTACTTACATAAGAATGCTTAGATTACAGCTGTGTAGTACTTCGTTGGTCTAGTGGTCGCCAGCGTTGCTGCTGACCATGAGGTCCTGGGATCGATTCCCAGGCCGGTGAAAGTATTATCGGGTTTTGACATCAGGAATTTCTCAGTAGCAGCCCGGGGGTTGCATTTGTATCCGGTTGATGGCAATAGGCTCGCCTATTATATGAGACTAAAACATAAGTGGCGAAATGTGGCACACCGCTGCCTAGCCCTACGAGGAAAGCAGGCGTGAATGTTATGTAGTTGTTAAAAAAGGATTTTTGATGAACCGGATATTATACCTACTTTCAGAGCGTAACCTGTACCCTGGGCGGATCTTGGTCGGGCACTCCGCCATCTTGCAAGTACGTGGACTGCGGCACTCCTGCACAGGTGCACAAGGGCTCCTTTATCCTGCTCAACGGCACCACGACCTACGGCTCCATCGCTCGGTTTAACTGCGAGGCTGACTACTGGCTGGCCGGCGCCGAAACCCTCACGTGTAACAGAGACGGAAAGTGGTCCCATGATATACCATCGTGTGAATGTAAGTTAACAAAAGTAGATTAATTATATTCATTAGATTGCAAGTCCCGATGAGATTTTCCATTATTAAGAATGACAAATTATCTTCCTCTATTTAACCCATTTACGTGATGACATTTTTTAAAACCCTTCCTTTGTAGTTACTGACTTCCGCTATTTATGGAATTCTAGTGCAAAATTGTATTCGTCTAAACCAAGCGGTTTAGACTGTGCGTTGTGTCAATGAATTTAAGTTCCAAGATCCAAGCCTAACTAACTACTGCCCAGTTTAGTTTCTACATAGGTGAACTTCTTCAGGTTCGGTCAGCAAAAAAACTTTATTGATATTTGTATCAGTTTTTTCTTTTTTTTTTTGACTTTCCTATTTCGATGCTGGTTTGATTTTTTTTTAAATCTTTTATAATTTTAGAAGATGTTCCTTTAAAGTGTCGTGCTCACCTGTTATTAGTGTATACATCAGAAATTATAGCTATAAATTTTATTATAATAATGAATGTAAAATATGCAGGGTGGCAGGGACATCGACGCGAAAACTGTTAACAGGGATTCAGTACATGGTTTTGAAGCCCCTGCGTTAAAATGTAACGTAGGTTATTTAAAAAAAAAACTGATGTTTCATAGAAAAGAGCAATACTTACGCGGTCAAAATGTATGGAACAGCAGATTTACTTACTGGTGGCGTACCAACCAATTATAAATAATTTAAAAAAAAACAATTTTTTACGCAATAATTAAGATTAAAAAAACTAAATATTAATAGAATTTTGTTGCTAACTACCAGAATAAAAAAAAATACTTATGACGATAATCCAGGGACAAGGGCTTAGATGTCTTAATAGAAAACATCCTCAAAAACTTTTACAATTGTAATTAGAGAAAGGAAGTCAGGGTACCTCTTAATTAGAGCCAGCTAACAATTTCCTTTGTTTATTCTCTTATTGCGATGCTTTATGTTTATACTGTAATCGTTACTTTACCCCAGTAAACATTGACAGGAAATAGAAGATACCAGAAATAATTAATCACTTCCTGTATGTCCCTCCCAGTATATCACCTTGCAGAAATCTAATTAATTACATACGCTCCTATATTAATCCAACTTAGGAACCTTTGATACTAAGCTGCTACTTTTAACGAAAAGAAACAACAACGGTTTTAATAGTATTAATAGAGCTTCAACCCAGTAAGATTCGACAACGTTTTAGGCCAGTGAGCCAGTTTTCATAATTAAGGCCAGAATTTTCAGGCCAAACGATATTTTAAACTCTCACTCACTCTTTGAATATCTCAGTCTCGTACTCTCGTTGTAAAGGTAGGAAAATAGGTGTATCGATAATTTAGGCAGTACGTCAATTTCAATTAGATGGGGCTGGTTTAACCTGCACTGTTTCACCGCAATTACAACCTAGTAAACAATGTCAGGTAGGTAGTATTGCAGAAACTAGATAGCACGTAGCGCAGTGATATTGCGACAATTACTTATGACATAATTAGAACCCCTCATTCGTTTCGGTGACCCAGCGATGCTGCGAAGTGAAGATTTCCGTGTCAATCTACGACAATAACCTGTCCTAGATTGACACGGGAATCTGAACCTAACCAATGCAATAAGTATTATGCAAACTAGCGATGTTGCGACGGGAAACCGTAAATTGATAATAATTAAAACTAACGAATTAGAATAACGAATTCCAAGAGATTGTGTCTGAGAAATGAAGAAAGGTTCGCCATCGATGGCGTCTCGAACCAGCGCCAAGCACTCCTGTTTAACATTGCAAGAAATATGATTGAAACATAATATTATTCTTTCTTACAGTGATATCCTGCGCTGACCCCGAAGTCCCCGCAGGCGGCTACATGGAAGCCTACGACTACAACGTTCACTCCACCATCGACTTCCACTGTGAGAAAGGACACAAGCTGGTCGGAGAGGCCAGTCTCATGTGCCAGCAAGATGGAGAGTGGTCTGGGGAGTCACCCAAATGTGAATGTGAGTAATTATAGCATACGATGAAAAAATGTTCAGAAAAGTCACGCATGGCAGTAAGTAACACGTTGGAATCATCAGGGGCCCATAATAAATGCTCGTGCTGATGAAGCCTGATTAATCGGTCACTGAGCTAGTCAGGAACCCACGATAAAATCCACGTGAGATAAGCCAATAAGTACTCCAGAGTACTGAAGATGAACAGTGAGAATGTTATTCATTAAAAAACCTTTCACCTCTTCCAGATGTGGACTGTGGCAAGCTTCCATCTCTGACGTACGGTGCGGCGGAACTACTGAACGGAACCACTCACCTAGGCAGTGTGATTCAGTACTCGTGCACCACAAACTTTAGGCTCGTCGGCCCCGTCAGGAGGACTTGCACTGAAGACTTCCAATGGAGCGATTCTTCACCCAGATGTGAAGGTAAAAAGCTAGACAAATAGGTTAACTTTCTAGGTTTTTACCACACACAGGCCACATTTAGGTACTGCCTCTGAGTGTAGATGACCGTGGTTTCTTTTTTAAAGTTGTACGAGTAAGTTGCTCCCTCCATTTACCGCTGTCTAGTCGGTTATTGAAGGTTTTTAATATGTATGTTTAACTTTTTTGCAGCCTGATCAGGCGATATTTTTAGATCCTTTTGGATGCGAGTAGGTGCCACGAGCAGGTGTAATGATCATTTACGGCTGTACCTGAAGTATTTTTCTGAAACAAAACCTATTGTACAAAAGGACTCTTTTGTCTCGAGCATGCTAGGCATTGAGTCCCTCTACTTGCTTCAATATTTTTTTTTCAGTATATAAGTAACAAATTAAAATTATACCGGACACGCTCTTGTCGTAAACAATGCACAAAGGTACTATTGACTGCCTCGTTGGTCTCGTGGTCTCAAGCGTGACTGCTGATCGTGGGGTCCTGGGTTCGATTCCCAGGACAGGCAAGTGTTATTGGGTTTTTCTATTAGGAATTTCTCAGTAACAGCTCGGAGTTTGGAAGTTGGTGGTGTGGGTATCACACCACCAACTGTGCCGTGCCACGGAACGCACCTTAAGCCGTCTGACTTACGCCTGATCTCTCTCCGGTCGTGAACCGTCCCATCGGACTATGAAAGTCAGGGAAGATAGAGTGCACCTGTGTCTACGCAAACACTTTTGCACTTAACTATCTTCCGCTGAGTCTCCGCTCTCTCCGGCTAGAT
Source organism: Agrochola circellaris (assembly GCA_914767755.1). Lineage (NCBI taxonomy): Eukaryota > Metazoa > Arthropoda > Insecta > Lepidoptera > Noctuidae > Agrochola > Agrochola circellaris. Next base: position 6,447,198 of record OU611840.1, read on the forward strand.
TGGTCTCCATGGCCGAATTTTGGTCTGTAGAACTACTATTATACAAGTACTGTGCATATTGTGCAATAAACACTTTAAAACCCAAAGCTCAAACATAAGCCTCAACATAATACACTGAGATTGGATTAATATTTACAATCAATCACCAGCCTACTTAAAAACTATGACTTCTACGCAAAAACTTACATCATTCTCTATGTTTTCAGAAATCCGCTGCTCCGACCCGGTAGTACCGGAGAACAGCATCGTATCGGTGACTGGCAACGACCGCAACCACGGACGCACGCTGATCAGAACCGCCGTCACCACCAGCGTCGGCAATAGCTACCGCATCGGTGCTCTGGTCAAGTACCGCTGTGAACGAGGATACAAGGTTGTTGGAGAAAGCATCTCGACCTGCGAGGATAATGGACAGTGGAGCGGAGTCACGCCAAGGTGTCAATGTAAGTTGGGTTCGGAGTGTCATTGTATTATAAATCCGATCATCGAAATCGAAAGCGGAAATCCACTGGATGCAGGCAGAGTAGGCCTGGTCGGGGCGGCATTCCTTACCCAGAGAGCGCTAGCAATGGTCTGTTTCGGTGAAATAATTATGAAGTCACAAGCAAAGCACAACTCGTTATAAGGGATGCAACGATAGTGATTTTGTTTGAGTGTCCAGAAAAAAATGCATGGAACACTAAATGCCTTTTTTTTAATCCTCTCTATTTTACTCCCCAGACGTGGACTGTGGTAACCCAGGTCCAATCCAGAATGGCGTAGTGACGCTGGCAACGAATGCGACGTACTACGGCGCGGCTGTGCTGTATGAGTGCCATGAACACTGGCAGTTGGATGGCGTGTCTAGAAGACTCTGCCAGGATAACGGCACGTGGAGCTCCGAGGCGCCAATGTGCAAAGGTGAGCTTCTTATAAAGTATGAAGTAGTTAAAGTGTAGGCAACAGCTTCCTTCCACAAGATATTACCAGACCGATTTCGGCAACTACTTTGGGTCACATTTTTAGGAGTTGATTAAGATCTTCGACGGGGTTAGTGTAAAGGAAATTAATCATGTTTTATGTACCCACCCATGTTTATGCATACCTACATAATCATCAGCCTAGAATCTTCCTAATGGTGGAACTCGGTCCTCTCAGGGTTTAACTTTTTTGTTCTTCCTACAGAAATAACGTGCACAGACCCGTCGATACAGATCAAGGGCAGCGTAGGACTATTAGTAGCCACTTCTACGCTGAGCATCGGAGGAGAAGCTCACTACCGCTGCGAGCGAGGGTACGGGCTGCAAGGAAACCAGACCAGGACCTGCAAACCGAAGGGAGTATGGAATGGGGCAGTACCAGTCTGTATACGTAAGTATTTGTTTAAGTAAGTCTTAAAACAGAGCTTTTTAAATGCCAAAAGATCTTGTACCGAAGCCGCAAAATAGATGTCCATCCGACAATAAAAATAGGTTGAATTTTAGTACCTTTTTATTACCAATCTCTTCTACATAACCTGTTTGCCCGCAGCAATCGACTGCAAGTCTCCAGGCACGATCGAGAATGGACGCATCATCATCTCGAACAGCTCCACACTGTTCGGCAGTTCCATCGAGTACCACTGCTTGCCACAGTTCCAACGTGTTGGGCCATTCCTCCGTAAGTGCATGGACGATGGCAAATGGTCCGGTGAGGAGCCCAGCTGTGAGATAATCACCAACGAGGCTGCTGAAAACGGAACGTTGCCGCTCAGCGTCGGCGTGGGATGCGGCGTAGTCCTGTTCCTGCTGATGCTGCTTGGAGTTATTTATTTAAGGCTGTGAGTAGTTTAGAAACTCTATTTTAATCGTTACGTGAGTAGTCATTTCTAAGATTTCTTATTAAAATGTCAATCTAATTCCCTAGTCGAAAAGCCACGCCAGTAAAGAACACGGAGAATATCGAAGGCGCCGAACGCAAGGAAGACCAAAACGCTGCAGTCATGAGCTACGCGACGCTCCACGACACGAATGGACGACATATCTATGACCACGTTTCAGACAACGTATATGACTCGCCCTACAGTGAGAGGATCACCGACAACGTGGCGTATGGACGGCGCAGCGAGTCCGACGCTTACGAACCCGAGCCGACAGGCCCGAGTGCAGTCGTCACGATCAACGGGGTCGCCGTGCGCTGACCGGTGACCGACACGTAGTGGCTCGAAAAACTTTTTAGGTAACCAAATCCGACGCTAAATTGGTGTTCCTCAGTGTAAATGTTACCTGTAAATTTTCCCTTCAAGTGGTTACCATTGACTCGAGTGTTCAAACGATACGATAGTTTTAGGGTTAATTATGAATCCCATTCGCTAGTTGATCACCAACCCTTACTAGGTATTGTACCAAAGATGTAAATGTGTTGGATTCGTGTGGAATATTTAATTTAAGACTGCAATTCTCATTTACGCACAAAAACTCATTTATTTAAGGCTCTTGTTCTCAGGATACAATGGAACTACGCAAAGGCTATTTATAAGTCTCACTTAGCATAATAGTCAAGAAATTGATTTCTTACATACCTTATACCCAGAAAAAGTCTAGTCTATCATTCAAATGGTTTCCATAAGCCAGTTTGACTGAATCTCTCGAGAAGCACATAAGAATTGCAGTCTTAAATTGTGTGTACTTTTTGTTCATAATTATTACACAAAAACCCTACAATGCGAACAAAAAGTATTACGAATACTGTATGTATTTAGATATAAAATGTATTTATTGTTGTTTATCGAATGATTAGAATTTGATGCCAAAATAATTCTGCTAATATGCTTTTGTAAACGCGTTTAAATTAAGGAATATCACTTAGTTTATTTTCTTATTGTTCCTTTTGAATTATTTAGTTTCTTAATCGGTATACCTACCTAAGTACTTTAAATTCAGAATTATTTAGGGATAACCATGGTGTTGAATGGTGGAGTACTAACAAAAAACATGCCTATTCCATATTGCTTTATGTTTTCATTGATTGTTTTGTAAATATTATTTAAGTTAGCATTAATATTAAATAATACGTAGAGACCTACCCAATGCCTGTAAAAAATTATATTACCTGCTACGAACTGTAAATTATTCGACTTTAACTTACTTTAAATAAAATGTGTGTACTGCACGATGAATTGAAGAAGTTATTAAATTATATTTTATGCTTTACGGACAACTAGATAGGAACGTTTTCATAACATGTATTTTTTTTACTTTCACAAAAACTAATACCCACTAAATATTGGACTAATTTAAAGTATAGAAACGCTCAATACCTATACAGCTGCAGATTATAATTGGAGAAAGACGATAAGACCATGGCCTGTACAAAGGTCTGGATGATATAATATACCTTCCATACCATTAACCATCCCTAAACTATTTCTTGATAATATTGATGTCGACACAATATATCTCTTGCTGAATTCATTCTAGGCCTGCCACTGCCAAGGTCATGGCTTATAGAAAACTTATTTTTAAGTGGTAAGTACTTACCGAGTACACACACATGCAACGACGTTATAAATAAACTAATAATATTGTGATTAAATATTAAGTGTTCATCATATTATACAGTAATATTTTTGTTATATTTTATATGTACAATTTTTTTAGGCAGATTCGTTAAATAAATGTTCTGAATGTGGACTTTTGTATTCATTTATTTGACCTTCACTCCTTTTTTGTATAAAATTGACAATACATCGAGAAGAACGATAGCTACATAACATAGTAGTTATAATATGTTTATAAATATATATCATCATAATTATAATATTCATTTAGTCATGGTTATTTAAAAATATTCCCCTAATTATTAACTGTGATATTATTATCATAATTTTAATAGTCATGTAATTAATAATAGAGGGCCAAATTTAATTAGCTAGCGAATACACGATATAACAAAGATTTGATGTTTTTGAGACCAAGCAAACTGGTAGTTTGGTTACTTCAAGTTTAGTTGAGACACATGTAGGTATTTTTATGTTTTATCGTGTTTAGATTTCGAAACCTTTCGTTGAAGTAGTTGCACGAAGGCTGCGTTGACTTTCATACTCGGGGTCACCAATTTAAAGATATGAGGAACAGGGTGTAAAGTTCACTCATCCTCTATAGAAAAGTAAGGATCCTCCGACCAGACGGGTGTCGTGTCTGGGGGGCAGTTGCCCCCCAGACACGACACCGCATGCTGTTCGCGCAGTAAACTCTAATTGCGCGATGCAGGATTTGTGTGACGTCAGGTCTTTAGTTCGCATGTGACGATGTAGATGCCGCCACATACCCATAACGCACGTAAGAAAACATTGAAAAAAACGGATTTTTCAAGTAATTAACTACAGTCGTTGACAGATCCAAAAAAAGATGTATTTTTTCGTTTTAACGTATTTAGATGGACTGGTATCGATGCCCATCACGTCTGCAGAGGTTCAATTGCTAATTTAATCTGACCCTGTATATTAGTTAACGTTATAACCGACATGAGAATGTAGAATACTTTAGCCTTTAGCGAACACCGGATTAGTGTTTTCTCTAACATTGAGTTGATAGAAATTATATTTGAACGAAAGCATTAATGTTGTGAAATAAATTACAGTGAGTTACATAATATTCTGGTTACTAGTGTTTCTTTTATCATGCATACCTGCTTTAACTTATTTGTTGATACTTCCTTGCTAACTTTAACGAATAAACAAATGTTATTATATGTAATTATACAGGCTGGCAGGCAGTGCCAGATTAAGCAAGCGCGGGGCCCGTAGCAAATTTTATAGACGGGCCCTTGATCTGCTATGGGTTCTTATGTATAAAGTGGTAAAAAAAAAACAATACTCAATACGTCTATTTGCAATCAACTTTTAGAAATTGTATTACCCATATTCTGACGTCTTAGTCGGCAAAGGTAGTACGTATCACGTTTTTGAGACATCAAGTAGGTAAATTCAATATACCACTTCTTAATAAGTTTCACTCAAAAAATTATGCTCAGGCGGAGGTGGGGCCCGGGTTTGAATACGCGGGGCCCCCTTTAGCGCGGGGCCCGTAGCAATTGCTACTCTTGCTACGTGGTTAATCCGGCACTGCTGGCAGGGACATCGACGCGAAAACTGTTACCATGGATTCAGTACATGATTCGGAACCCCCCTGCGTTGAGATTTTTCGTTGGTTATTTTTTTTAAATCTGCTGTTCCTTACATTTTGACCGTGTACGTGTATGTATTGCACTTTTCTATGAAACAGCAGATTTTTCTAACCGACTTGTTATCAAGCATTCTCCCACATAAACAAAACTAAAAATATTAGGAATCGTGCATTGTCATCTTGTAATGACATTATAATAATAATAATGTTGTTTTAGAAATATTAAAACGAAACAAAAAATGTACAAAAAACGAGGAAACAAAATAATAATTCCAGTCGATCCAGTCTGTAAACATCTCACCATGAAGAGTGAGGTGAAGTGAACATGAAGTGAGCTGTCCACAGTGTCAATCCCTAGCTTTAGGTGCAATGACAGCTCACATCGAGCTCACTTCACCCAATTTATCACGGTGAGATGCTTGCAGAATAGCACGGCTGGCGTCAAGTCAACGCGGATTGGCGATTTCAGACTTATAATATTAAGTATACTTATTACTTAACTATGAGTGTAGCTATGAGTCCATGTTTCAGTATTGACATAAAAAATTACAAAATGATTTTAGCAAAGATAATAAGAGACGTAATGGTAGTAAGCAAATACCCAGATAGGTACTTGCGAACACATAAGCTATATTCAATACAAAATGTCAGGGATATTACACTATCATATCTTTGATCAAAGATATAATAAAATTGTAAAGTAGACATAATTGTTGTGGCTATATCCGCATTAGGGAGATATTACACTATCATATTAAATCATAATTATATCTATCTACGAAGCTCAAATTACAAATTACCCATAATATGTCTATTTTATAATTTCATTATACATATCTTTGATCAAAAATATGATAGTGTAATATCCCCATACATTCATAAACCTTACCTTGAATAACCTAACCTAGGAAACGAACCTAAGAATGGTCTTGTTAGTATCTATGATAATGTATTTTTATTGGTAACATTTACAGTATGTAATACTTATAGAGGTACATACCTACACGTATAATAAAATTAATTTATGTATCTTATTTACATTTATCACGATAATAAACAGTTTTCTTTGAATATTCAATATTTAACACAGTTTATCTTTTTATATGGACCGATAAATACACGATAGGTAAATATATATTCACAAACTGCGTACCGATCCAAATAAATGGAAAAATCGAGAAAACATTGAGCAAACAACTGCAAAAATATTAAATGCAAATGTTATGCGGCTGTTAATTGGTATCTAGAAATATCAGAATGAATGATCCTAGATATGCTTAGTTAGTACTAAGTTCAGGGCAGGATTATCGTTAAGTACATAAAAGATAAAACCTTTTAAGCCAGCAACCATTTGAGTCCAAAAGGACAAAACCATTATTTATTTATTCGCAAAACTGCACAGACTTGTTTCGCTAATCATTTAAAAAAGGCACTTTCTGTCATAGAATTTAATATCCATTAACGAAAAAGGGTAAAAATAAGAGTGATCACCGTTTGGCAAACGGTAGGCGTTTAGGTATTATTTCTAGAAATTCAATCAGAGAAGATTTTAAGTAGAATTCTTACTGATAAGTATAACATGGCCAGTTTCTCGAGTAATAATTAATGTCACAAATTGTCATGCGCGCGTAAACAGCAATTGATTAGTAATATCCTCCAAAACGATTCAGATTGTGATTGATCGTGTATTACGAAATTAGGATGCAGATTTGGACGTAGTTAAGCAGAAAGGATCCAACCCACACTATGGGCGAAAATGAGTTATGTATACCAAAATACTCTTTGTAGTCAAAACTTTAATATCACAAAAACAATCCCAATGCATCATGTCATTATGACCATACATTACCAACCCGTATGTATGGAAGGTCATACAATCACATAACACGAACTGATCTTAAAACTTGAATATCTCAAAACTAACTCTGTGTGGGTTGGATCCTTTCTGTTTAACTACGTCCATTTGTAAGTCAGGTCGCGCTCAGAATCCTGCGGGACGTCACCGAGGTCCGGTCTGCGTCAAAATTGTTTAAAAATATGCTCTCTGTTGTTTTCGAATAAAAAAAGAACATAACAGATTTTAAATTACATTGCAGAGTCGAATATATAACCAACGACTATATAAAAGCGCCTTCACTAAAGATAATATAGTCGTCACCGTAAGCCACCTGTCTTTAAGGCAGTTAATCCCCTATACAGGGTAGCAGGGACATCAACGCGAAAACTGTTACCATGGATTCAGTACGTGATTTCGAAACCCAGTTATAAAAAAGAAATCTGCTGTTCCATACATTTTGATGGCGTAGGTATTGCACTTTTCTATGAAACCGCAGTTTTTTTTTAATAAAAATTTCAACGCCGGTTGTTCAGAATCATGTACTGAATCTATGGTGAAAGTTTTCGATGTCCCATGTCATCCTGTATACAAAAATTTGGATAATAATGAATAAAGACCAACAATGTAATAACTGGTCGTTCATTTTTTGGTAATAAATGGCTAATCACTTTCTTTACCTATCTGCGCGGTGCGGGAGGGGTGTTGGTGTTGGGGCCCTAAGCGTCAGTAGATGAATGACTGAGCTTTCGCGACACGTCACCAACGTCCACGTCCCGCGTGGTTGGCCTGTAGAGTGTGTAGGTACTGCTTGTAGCCAAAAGTTATAATAGACAGGGGCGCTGAGTGCAGCCTAGGTGGATGGACCTACGTTTATATTTATAGAAGAATCAATAAATGATCTCATTTTAGAGTCCACTGATCTCTCTGTAGTAGATTTAAAGAATTTGGCAACCTTTGACGCCTATTCTGCCCTGCTAAGCCGAAAGGCGCTATCTCAATCGGAGTAAGTTTTGAGAAAATTGTCTTTTTGTAAATTGTAATTTAAGGAAACATAAGGATATAAAAAACTTCTGAGTGGTTTTTTTTAATGTTTTAACTTAGATAGCAGTACTTGGCTTAAGGCCTATTCAAACCTGAGCGATATTCGCTGCCGCTGTGGGTAGAGGTACATACCACGCGAGTTTCGCTCAGGTATTTAGTATCAAGTACCGCGGCCAGAGCGACCTGAGCGATATTCGCTGCCGCTGTGGGTAGAGGTACATACCGCGCGGGTTTCGCTCAGGTATTTAGTATCAAGTACCTCTCTGAGCGAAACTCGGCTACCACGCGTTATTCTACCCACAAGGATAGCGAAATCCGTTTTGGTGTGAACAGTAATATTACCGCATACCCACTGGGTTTTCTCTGCCGCAGACGGTAGCGAATACCGCTTAGGTCTGAATAGGCCTTTATACCATTAGATGCGAAATTGTTATAGCTATTGAATGGTATAAAAAAAACTAAAAAGGCATATCTCAGAGATAGCGCCTTTCAGCTTAGCAGGGCAGTATAGAAACCCGAAATTAGTTTATTTTAAATGTAAACGAATTAACTCAGTGTACAAGGCACATGTCAGTCATTTTAGTGGCAGTATTTATTTTTAAATATTTTTTACTGCCATCAAATGGTAGTAGTAGCTATTAATAAATAATTGATTATCAAAGAACGGTTGGACAAGCGGAATAGCAACCTTCGAAAGTAGCTTTGTTATTGTCAATTTTTTTAACCAGACTAGCAGCTCTGAATAAAATCCTCAAAATCGCTTATAATCCTTATCAAACAAAAATCCAGTCACCAGTTCACCGCCACCGCGGCCTGTATGTCATCAAGCTTCTATGATGATCCATACAACACTGATGAGTGTGTAAAACCGTTCAGCTAACACTGTAACTAGATAGAGCTCCAACTCTTGGAAAACAAATGTGGTAACGAAATAATATTTAAAAACTAAAAGTTTATAAGGACGGCGAGTCAAAATATTCAAATCTAGTTGATATTAGCATAATATGCTTTATCAATCGGCATACGTTCAGCTCTGATTTTCGGTAACTCTGCTTACTCGCTCGTTAGGTTTTCAACTTTATTAGGCTTAGCCTTGTTTCTGCGCCAGCTCACGGGCGTTTGCCTTCTCGAGCTTAGCGATACGCGCGTTGGACTTACTTGCGCCGAGGACGCATCCGCCCCATTGCTTGCGGAGCTCTTTGTACCTTTCGTTGAAGTCTCTTGGCTACGCATTTCTATGGAAGTTATCGTTCGACGCTGTCGATTCGTTTGATGGAAACGACTGATGACATTGTCTAGCTAATTTCTATTCGATAACCTATGATCATGTGACATTTCCATAGCTAAGTCAATCGCATACATTTTTTAATTTTCTACTGGCGTTATCGCTAATCGAATGTTACTTTGTGTAGGCCCTCTGGATGGATAAATTATCGGCAGGTCTCGGGAACCCTTTACGACTCCCGTAGAAAGATTGTAGAGAGTAGAATGGTGGTTTGTAAAAGGAATGAATGAAAAGCAATTGCATGCAGCTGAGATGAGAATGTTAAGACGGATGTATAATGCTAAGTAAAGAAAGGTGTGACAAATAGAATTAGAATGACGAGTTTGTTAAAGGAAGCAGTAAATAGCGCCAGTGACAGAGATGCGTGGAAGAAAAAAGCTGCGCAAATAAATGCACTGTCCATAATAAACAATAAAACAAAAAAAAAACAAAATATAATGAAGAACTGTTTATTTTAACTTTCTTTTCAAATAAATAAAAACTTAAATGAACAAAAATTTTCAGGATCACTAAGTAAAAGAAAATGTTGGTTTACAAATTTTATACAGAATATAGTTTATACGAATATCATTTTACCACTTTAACAAACTTATAAAAGTCCCTATAATCTTTATCAATCTTCACGACATTACTTTTAACAAGCTTACATAAACGTTCTTTTTAATAATAATTAACGTTAATTTTATTACAGCTCGGCCAAAAAACTGAGATAATAAGCAGCTACATAAACATACGAGGTCTTTCAAACCTAGTTACGTATTTATTGTCAAACAAATGAGTGGCGAGGCCGGTTTATGTAGGCCAGAAACGGCACATCGACCACAATCTTTGACTGCATAGATATGAAAGCCTCAAATAATATTATCAATAACTGTTAACGGTACTACATAATTACAAACAACTGCTCGGAACATGGCAAAGATTTAATGCAGACAAACGTGTTTGATTCATAGGTACGACGCCGTTTGGACCGTATCTAACGCGGGAAAATATTCTCCGCTAATTTAGACTAGCATTTTAGTGGGGCCAATGAACTCGACAGTATTATATAGGCATCAGTGGTGACTTAATACCTTAAATAGATGTATATCACACATTTCATAGGCCGAGTCAGTTTGTTTAAGTGTTAGAGTCCGTGGCCCGGAGTCGTGAGTTATGTTATCAGACCTAGATATTTGAGAAACTCTCACTAATGATAAGGTGTTCACTAGTCATTAGAACGTACGATATAGTTTTGGTCCATAAAAGAGCTAGGCCTTGAAGTAGAGGCAAAACATATTATAAACATTCACTTTATGGCCCCGATAAATTCATATTTAATAGGTAATCAACAGTCTATTTCGCTAATACAAAAAAAAAAGTTTCAATGATTGTCGTATAAAATCGATATATCACAAATCAATCCAATCGGCTATAGACTATTGCCTAGAAAAACTATACATTAATATATTAGTAATTCGAGATACATATGTCGCGAAAATATAGGTTTTTTATCAATTTTGAGGTATATCTCAATGAGATGTTTCATCAATACAATATCTAGGCGACATACATAGCTATATATAACATTTATGTCGGGTGAATCAAGCCCTCTACAAAAAAAAATCATAGTAAAACTAATCTACTTTACACTTATTTAGGAATATGTCAAAAGTTATCGACAAGAAATACACCTCGAGAAATGTGGTACTGTAATATAATGTCCCATTTTGATAGATATAGGAAAACACTGATAACAATATAATTTAGAAATACACGAAACAATAATAAAAAAAAATATATTGTTTTGGTACCTGTTCAATATTATACCTGTAGTTTAAAACGCAGCTCATCTAATAATTCAACGGTAGGCCGTAAAAATGTTCTGGAAGCAAATATAACTACTAAAATGAAACATTACACGCATACACAGTCCATGCGTCCAAGTTGATACTGATGACTCCGCAACGTCACTAAGTACGAATGACGTTCAATAAGTACATAATACTTTCTCAAATAAAATGAACAGGTGCGTTATATATTTAAATATAAAAACACATTCAATACAACACACATCTCAAGTCAATTTAGCTAAAGCAATCTGAATGTAGGGGAACGTGGAGAAATTCATGTTGACAACAAAAATAAAGGCAGATTATAACATTGATATAAATATTGTGATGATAGCTTAGTTGTATTGTACATAAGCGCCCAGTGCCAGAGGCGTAAGGTGATTTATCCCTCGCCAAGACACGCGAAATCCCCTTTGGTTAACCTATTCTTGGAGGTTATAAAAAGGCTATATTTATCCAATTACATACTAATGTTCTGTCTATACATTTCGGCAGCTCTGCCGCGACAAAGGCTGTTTACATATTTTTTTTAACAAAATTAACCCTTTTTTTTTCAGTTATAGCTGTAGACACAAAAAAAAACTAATACGATAATAAATAGAAGGCAAAAGATTTTTTTTTCCTGTTAGTTTTATTTGCAACGGTTCGTCGGACCATAAGCGAATTCGTTCCATGTCAAATGGCGTTGTGGTGGAGCAGCCACTGCTACGCCTCCCACTTATAGAAGGCCTCTTCAGCCTTTTTACCACCGCTGTCGCGTTTAACAATTCATTAACTAGGGGGTTTGGATGCAAGGTCCGTTTTAGAGTTCACTGGTGGCATTAGTGATAATCTTGGATTTCGTCGTTCCTAGTAAACCAAGGTGCATTTGCTGTTGATCTTAGGATACCATTTTAGACTCTTTGCAGGCAGAGTATGTTGGCTTTGCTGGCAACGCCCCACAATTGGATCCCGTAAATCCATTTTGGTTAAGGACCGAGTTGTAGATGAGGAGTTTGTTGTCTACAGAGAGCACAGAGTTTCTTCCCATGAGCCATATATACAGGTTATTATTCCTGCATCTTAAGAACCACTAACTCCCACGCTTAACTTAGTTTAACGCTTGACTTAGTTTGGGAGTTAGTATATCGTTAATTATATGCTGCTGTACAATCACCAAACACCTTAAAAATTGTACTTCATTGATTAATTTTTTGTTGTACTTTGAAAGTGAAATAAATTTATTATTTTTAATATGATTCGATCTGACGCGTATATAAGTGGAAGCAAAGATACATTACACAATCTGTGTGTGGTAGGCTATCAGGACCAAGTCTAACAGGAGGGATGTTTCCGTGTCTGAGCGTGAAGGTGATATGGTTAGACTTGGATGTCCACGTATCCGCTACTTACACAGCCATTTATGAGTTTTTTCAAGCTATTTTTAGAGTCTATTGCTGGCCATTTCTGGATTGTCATCAACTGCTAAATAAGCTATGTCGTCGGCATATGTTGATATTGTTATCCCATCCAATGTGGATAGATCTGATGTAAATATGTTGTACAACACTGGGCCAAAAACAGATCCCTATGGTACACCAGCTTTCACTTTAAACAATCTTGATCTTGCTTCGCCCTGTTTCACTTGGAAGCAGCGGTCGTATAAATATGACTAGATGACTGAAGGAAAACCTTCCGCCCTCAGTGTTACTATTGAGTGCGGAAGTTTTTTCCTTCACTTTAGCCAGAAATCCTCTGTGCCAGACACGGTCAAAAGCTTGTTGTATATCAAGAAATGCCGTTGAGCAATACTTTTTACATTCAAAAGCCTGTCTTCCTGTTTGGTAAAGTTGGTGAACCTGTTTTATTTTTGAGTTAGATTCCCGAAAGACAAACTGGTGAGACAGAAAACCTCATTGGCGTCCATGCCCGGTTCTAGTCGGGGAATTTCCACTCCCAGAGTTTGGAGGGTACAGGCGTTAAGCTTATCGGCCGATAAGACGAGGCTTCATGTTAAGGTTTACCTGATTTGTGAATCATGACAATTTCAGAGATTTTCCACAGGTGAGGAAAGTGAGATGTTCGAAAGATTGCGTTGAATAAACTAGCTAGGAAAAAAATGCATTTTCTGGGAAGATTATTTTAGTATGGAAGGTTGATCAGGTCTAATCCCGGGGCTTTTCTCGAGTACAACAGTCTCATTTCCTTCGCGATTTCTTTAGGTGTTATTGGTGGTATAATGGGCATACATATCTGCAGATCTTGTTCCTATACTGTGTCAACTTCATGCCCATCAGCAACGCTCTCGTTGGGTTTGAACACAGAATTCAGATGCCTTGCGAATGCCTCAGCCTTTTCCAAATCAGTTCTTGCCCAGCACGCGTAGCGTGACAGCCATAGAAACGGGTTTTTTACGGGTTTAGTCAACGGAAGAATAAACATAATGACACATTGTGATTGTTTATTTATTATTTATGTACACACGGTAAAATACATACAGATACGATATAATCATAATTATGAGTCCAAAGGTACTGCTTATTTCTTAAGCAGCTGCTTTCTTTATCTATCATTTTGTCTATTCTTCGGTCGACAAAACCTGTTTCTTTGCTAGCTATGAAGCTCGTGATCTGATTGGAGGATAAGATTGTTGAGGCTTATCTAAGTTTTTAGTGGCGTTATAGAGCGATTTCGCGCAAACCCCCGTTGGGGACATTATCTGTAGGGTCGTTGTCGACATTATCTGTAGGGTCGTTGTCAACGTTGAGTTAGTAGACTCCTGGACTATATAGCCTTTAACTCCTTTGCTGCCTTGTTGTAATTGAGTTTATCAACGGGATTGAAGCCATATTCTTCTAAGTCGGGGCTTTTCTAACCGTTCGTGAGATATCTGCAGGCGTTATCTACATCATTTTGGTTCTTCAGTAGCAGTAAAGTGTTCATTGAGATGATGACTTCATGAAGCCGTCCCAGTCAGTTCGGCTATTCGTCAGAGACTCGGTTATTTACCGAGTGAGCTTATTAGTGCTCATTGTGAGGATTGCCGGTGAGTGATCCGGTGACCCGTCTAGATTCGATTCGATAGTAGTGTGTCTTTTCAAATCACGTCCACGAGTGCTGGGACAGCGGGATCCCCAAAATATATGTTTGGCATTCCATTTCCACCACCCGCAATAAACCTATGGCCAAGAGTATTGAAGTAGGTTTTGAACATGTCTGCAGTTATTTTGTGTCTTGGTGGACAGTAAATTGAGGATAGAATAAGAGGGCCTGCTCGGTCCTTCAATCTAACAGAAGTAGCTCGTAAATGCAAAGTAGAATATGGTTCTATGGCCAGCACTGAGCCAGCATGCGCAGAACCAGCGGTATGGGGGGGAGTGGTAAACGTCATAGCCTTTAATGTGGAACGAGCTTCTGGACATTCCATGCAACTCTGAAATTAATACTACGTCTAAATTGACATTAATTGAAGTCCCCAACTCTTGGATATTGGGAGCCAATTCATTGATTTTCCAGATTGCGATTTGTAGAGGAGTAATTTATGGTGTTAGTTTAATAATGAGTGTAGTCAGTAAGTCCATTAGGGTACTGATTTGTTGCAGGAGTAGGTAGATTTTTTCATTTTGTTTAATAAGAGTTGTTCCATAACTGTTACGTTTTGTTGAGGGTTTTCTATGTGACTAGATGTTTGTCTCGTCGTGGAACCTTGGGGTGTCCAGCGGCAATATCCGAGTATCATTGGTCCGATCAGCGATACGAATTTCGTTGGGGTAGGCCGGAGCTTTCTGAAATACTATTGGTGCGGATTATCTCGGTAGCAAACTTGGGAGTTTCCGGTTGGTATATTTCTGGGTTGAATTTTTGTTGACTGTATTTATTTGTAAACTCAACAACTTTTGTTACTGGCAGGAGGATCGCGTGAATCAAAGAGAGCATTTGGCGGGTGTATTTTTTTAAGTGAAGTTTTGTTGCCCTCCCCGCATTTGACACATCTGTATGGCCTCAGACAGTTGTTTTGGCAGTAGCCACATTGTTGGCATCTTTGACATTGTACGATTGTCTTATTTTTGCGTGAATCTTCAATTTGATGCGTTGCTGATGGATGTATTGGATATTTTTTAATACTTTGTTATTTGGACTAGGTTCCAAATTAACATAACAGGTGGAAAAAAGGGATTTGTAAAAAAAAAAAATTATAAAGAAAACATTATTATGAGTGGATTTTATTACAAGAAGTGAGTGAATCTACGGAAGTAATATCTTGAGGGGAATCGTGATTTGATTCTTAACCCAACCTTTACAGAATCACAACGCTCATGAATTGTACCATAAGAACAATCTTACGATACTCATAAATGTGATTCAGGAGGCCACATTAGTCTATTGCTGTCGGACAAATTATTATGGTTTTATAATAAAAGCCAATTGAATTAAAATTAAACAATAAAATCAAGTTATTGTTTAATTTTAATTTGGTCAATGATTTGTCGTAATATAACTATTACGTCCAATAGCATGCCTTTCATACAAATAACTTTATTACATAGGATACACGAAAGATTTTAAATAGATCTTTTAGTATACAACATTCCAAAAACGCAAATAACTGTCAGGGATACAAAAAAATGATGCACTCACTTTTGGTAAAAAAAAAAAAAGAATAATGTTGTCTGGAGGTTCTCAGGTTTAGCTGAACTAGGCACTCGACTGTCGACTATAATTCCAATATTTAAATAGTTTGTTTGCGAAATGCTTTGTCTGACAACTTTGGTTGTTGAAAGATGAACAAACTTTTACCCTTTAGGTAAGAATCCTCTAATATTGATATAATTAGACAATTATGCAGATCTATGTAATTATAATTTTATTGACCCTCTTGCTAGTGTTGTTTAGAACAACAGCAAATGCAGCAATGTCGAGTATGAAAAGCTGTTTTCTGGAACCTCATTATAGTCAAAAACGTTTGGAACGGTAGAAGCATAATACAGATTTTGTACTGCAGTCAATTTTTTTCGTCAGATTGTAAATATATTGCTCGATAATCCGTTATTACGAGTGTTATTCAGCTGCATCTGATTAGACTGTAAGCCGACCCCAACATAATTGGGAAAAGGCGATGCAGGTTATGAATCCGTTATTAAAAAATACTTGGATTTGGCTTAAATTTACTTTGACTAAATATATTAAGTTTAAATGGCGAAAAAATCATTAATAATTTATACTGGCTGTAATTTTTCGTAATTAAAGGGATAAATAAATCATGTCACTTTAAAATAACTTAAATTCATAAATATCATTTTAGATAGCAGCAACAAAGTTTGGCGGATCGACTATACACATTTGTTTCAGAACAATTTGGGCGATATTACATAAAGTACTCCCAAACTAAAAAGATTACTAAACATGTTATTGTTTAGTTCAAGTGCCTATCAACATTAAATAAATAACACGAAATATATATGGATAAACCTTTGAAATAACAGACTAAAGAGCACGTCGAGAAAGGACGTAGTTGGCGAGCTATACTATATTATGTTACTATATGATTGTAGGAAACACGAGAGGCGCGGCGCGGGGTGGCGGCCCTTCACTTGGACAGTTTGCTGATCACCCGGATGAGGGCCCCGTTCTCGTCCTTCAGCCGCTGGTTTTCAGCTTGGAGCGTATGTTGATACTGTAGACGTTATAAATGTTATGTCAATAAAATATTTAATAAATACTGATGTTGGTGTGATGCGTTATCATTCATTACATATGAGTTTGAGATATTATTTTATCAAAATTTTTAGGTAATCTAATTCAACAAACCTTTTAAAGCTTCTCATACACATATCCTGAATGAATACGCAGACAAGGTTACCAAACAGAACGTACAAATTACAACGGGGGGTACAACAGGGAGTCTCACAACAAATCCTATGATACAATGACATAAACGGAGCAGACCAATGGAGCGACACAGCTGTACTGTAGCTGCACATTTACTTAGTCACAATTTCGGTAAAAAAAAAACAATACGAACATTTCTCTTAGGAAGGGGGACAGTTACAAATTGAATCTATATGTAATGGAGTACACACGATGCGTATGTGAAATGAATTCTGATATACTCCGCGCGACTGCTAGTGACCACCTGAGATATGTGAGTGGTGAGATTGGGGGAGTGCGCCATTGACAAAATTGGCAGACTGAGTTAGCTTGGCCTTGTTAGTTGTCAACCTCCCCCCTCTCACCGCTCACATGCCTCTGGCGGTGACTAGCAATCGCGCAGACTATGCTAGAACCTAATAATATTGCCAAAACAAGTTTATATACCAATCCAATATATATTTGGAAATAACGGTATAGTGTATGTTACGCATCGCGTATACAAAGCTAGTTCAATATTTTATCATTTATATATCCACAGTTTGCATCAAGCCCCATACTCATGTATTAAATAAATATAACAGGAATTGAATTGATATAAATCTTTGACCTGTATTTTAGGCAGTGTTACATCAGCAATTTTATACCGTATCTTTGACGCGTGGTTAAAAATAGAGGAGCTGTCATACGATAAAAACATTACCTTCCTTCTGGGGCGCTCAGGTAAAAGTTTAAAAACTATTAAAATGTTAAATGAAGGTCAGCCTTTATCAGTGAATTGTAGACCTCGCTGTGGCGATAAATTCACTTGATATTTCTTCATCACTCATCATATCATGTCATCGAGCAAGGGGCTTGAAGCGTACAGTCATGAGCATAAATATATTACTATGGACAGTTCGGTTATAATATCAGATTGTATAATTCATTCATAAATATCTGTTCTCAATACAGAACCTGACAGTACAATGGTTCGAGTTTTCTTCTATATAGCAATCAGTTCCGTTCATATTGTAAAAATATGTGAATTCCCATTCATGCATTTTGAGATTATGTGACACATCTTTTTGAAGTCGATGCGGTATCCTATATTTTGGCGTCATTTGTCTGTTCGATTTGGTGATTCTTTATTTCTGCCGCTACTTGTACATGCCTGCCACAGATGATCATATATGTTTACTTTCTTCTTGATAACAGATATCTATGAATGGATCATGAAATCAGATATTATTGCCGATCTGTCCATAGTAACATATTTATGCTTGTGACTGTACAATAACTCCATACCAATAATACTAAAAGCTATATCACATATTTACAAGTGCGCCACGCTGTGGATGTTAGGGTCTTTCAAACCTTATAGTTATAAAGCCTTTGATGCCATATGCTGCACCTATCTATGACAGCCTAGTACGATTTATTAAAACTGAGGGCTTATTTAGGTGCTGCTGTTAATTGACCTTGCACAACCTTACCATACCTTGATAATTTGTTTTAAAATGCCATTCAGTATATTAAACGGCAAACCTGAGTTTAATGAAAGTGATTAAAGAACTGTTTGTTGGTGGTAGATCCTAATATTTTAACTTAACCCAGTGCATGAAAATGCGCAATTACTGCTAATGTTTCATTGATGTTTTTTTTTGTATGAACACAATACAAGTAATGTATATTCTTTGCATCACAGGTCATGCAACACACGCTAGCCAACGGTTTTGAACATTGTGTTTTAGTCAGAGTTTCAACATTTTTAATACCTACTGTCATTAAATAAATATAATTGAATTAAGATTGTCTACATTGAGAAAAGATAGAAACACTTCATTCTTCCTTATATTTTTCATGTATTAGTTTATCATTTTAATAAAACGTTTACGTTGAAATTACGTAACTTTTAAATTATTTGTATGGTCTGCTTTTGACCTCTGTCTCCCCATATGATACGGTTGACGATTTAATTTATCTTTATTGCAATCCATAATGTACACATACAGGTGGTATGAATAAATAAATAGAAACAATTATGGACCCTGTCGGGCACAGCAAATGTATAAATTAGTAGGAGAGAGGAAGCTTATTACTAAATATTTGACAGCCTAACAGCAAAAAGTATCAACACCATAATAGGTTACATTTTTGCCACAACGGTCCTTTTGGGGTATAATAATAATTGAATAAAACATTATTACTAATAAGTAGAACTTCTGATAAAACACAATGGATTAAAGCGCGTGTATGTACACACATCACGCACACGCGACGCAAACGGTGCGCACAAGAAACGTTAACATTACGTAAACGACACATGTCGGTGAAGATTTTCTCCGCTGGGCAGTTTACATAAAAGCTTGTGTAAGGCGATCTAAACTGCAGTCGATCGAAGTCACGGTACTGGTCAAAAATCATCAAATGCAGTGTTTGGTCAAAGAAGGGTTTAACATGCAGGTAAAAAAATAAACATATTTATTTTTATTACGCAACCATTTTTGATTGTAATTGCGTACGTAATCATTTCACCATTACACTCAGACGAGCAATCACTAAAACCTGGTTATCACAGCGTAGTTTCAAACGAAGTAGTAATTGGCTGTCTGCATAATTTTCTTATTAGTTGAACGTACTTTTTTATTCATTTTTATGATCTATCGTCTTCAGTCCGTATAAAGACGGTGAAAATAGACCATACAAAAAAAATCGATCAAGAATTTTGATCAAATTCTTTTACCAAGAAAAAGCAAAAAGATAAATCAACTATGTGACTCGATACATATTAGTCTAGTCAACATCGATTGACTGCAGTTTGGTTGCACCTTATCGATGACGCAACGTATACGCAGATGACGTCACATGCACGTAACATGGACGCAATACACGCGCCATAACTTCCGCACGCAAGTTAGACATGTACCAAAGCATGCTCGCCATAACACACTGTTAATCATAGTGGGGCGGGGGCTCGACAAATACCGCGACGCTGCGTGACTGTGCTCTAGCTATCGTGTCGTCTCGCTCACACGCCTGTGTCATGTGTGGAATATATATCGTGGTTGGATAAAGACTTTATTGAATGGCCCCCATACGAATTGCTGCTTCAAATCAGCTATTAATACAGCTGTTATACAGCCGTGTATTGGGTACCCCTCAAGCATTTAAATGCCTGAGAATAGGGGAAAACGAATTTGCTTTGATTAGTTACCCTCTTTTCTGAGGAACTTTTGTTGTACAAGCGGTGGACGTACTTTATTTATGTATATTTTTAATGTGCTCTTAAACAAAAGGGCACTGTAAAATTAAAATGGTGGTCATTTGACATTATCAGTGATACATTATCGTCCACTAATAAAAGGTGTCGTTGCAGTTACAAAAATTATGCTCAAAACTTGCTATTTGAAATTTTTTGTAATGACTTTATTTTATACAAAATACAACTTTATTCAGTAACACTAGCATACTGCACTCAGTACGCCTCAGTTTAGTTAAAAAGCCAAACATTGTGTAAAGAGTGATAAAAAAGTAAGTAAATCGAAAATGTCACTCATATGCAAGTTAGATCACACATGTTCTCAATTTACCACTCTGTATAAAAGTTAAAAAGCGTGCCAAAGCGTATGTATTTAAATAAATCGCTTATGTCGCTGAAATTGTAAAATTCATGCGATTCCACTTGAAGTTCATTTGCTGTGGTAAAAGGAGGACTTGTGAGATACCCCAGCGAACATATCAACAGTGTTTGTGTGAGAAATGTGAATATATCAACGTGTAAGCGAGAGCGACGATCGGTTTAGTTCCGGCGCAAGCCGCACGGTGTCGCCACTGAGCTGAGCGCTCAATTAATATACACATTTACCTATTTGGCGGCAGAGTTGGTCAATTTGCTCACGACCCGCGTAAGGGCACGATTCTCAGCCCTCAGCCTTTCGTTCTCGGCTTTTAGTTTTTGCAATTGCTATAAAACGAACACCAACATGTCAATTTTATTATTATCTCTTTTTTTTTCTGGCGGCAGCAGCTATCTTGACGTCCGCCATTTTGGTTTAGGTTCAAACTTGACAAGCTAACGTTTATGCTATATTTTTATATCAACTAATGTTTGCAGATATATATAATGTGTTGTGTATGTGTCTGCCAAGACTTTGTGTAAGAATGATTCGAAAGTTACCTTTAATTCTTCCTCCATCTCTGAAAGTTTCCGCTCCATAGCCCTTTTTTCTCTTTTGTCCGTCTCGGACGTCGAGTTCTGCAATTAAAGAAATGTATACTTTTAAAAACCTACTCGGTTAGATAGTACCTATATAAGGGTCGACACTCAGCACAAATATAAATTAACATAAAGTACAATTAATCGACACTAAACAAATCATAAATCGCAAATAATAAAACACAATATGTACTTTCGCTTTGCAAATGTAGTGAAACAGCATAGCATATATATATATAAATCGCCCATAAATATAAATCATAAGGTTGGAAACTCGCGCCAATCTGTCAGCTGTCTATACAAATAATAAGTGTTGTGTCGTAGGCGGGAATTAGTCAAACTATCGAAAATAGTCGAGCTAATTACTTTAGAAGAACACATAGTCACGGTGAAGGTGATACTCACGTTTGAAATATTAATAGATCAATGTGTCAAATTCTTACCACAATGTTTTTAGAAAATGATGGCCAATCGGGAGTATTGATGTTTTGTAAATTAATATAATTTGTATTCATCATAACGCACCCCCGGTGCGAGACTGTCACTTATGCAAAAATTGCAATAATGAGTTAAATATGTAATAACTGTCCTAAAGCAATACAATATTGAGTGGTCATTATTAATTCAAAAGTAAGTTAAAAGCTGACGTTGTAGTAAAAGCTATTCATCTTGTCTAAATCTTGAAATATAATATTTTTTTTAAATGTCAAAGTTTTAAGGGCTTCTCCTGAAAAAATGCATTTTTGCATAAGTGACAGTCTCGCACCGGGGGTGCGATAATATATTCGGATAATTGATTATCATCACCTGAAAATCCAATAACTACGCGAGCGAGAATTAAAAATATTTTATAAGATGTTGTCGGGATGATTTCCTTGATAAGTCAAACAAAAATATATGCGAGGCAAGCGCTTCGGTACACGCCAAAAATAATACATTTATCAACAAATTGCACACACAAAACAAACCTGTTTAACGTTTGCAAAGGCATAGGTACACAAATGTTCGCTACATGTTAAACATTGCAACTGTAAGCACATAATATGTAGTTTTGGACATAGTATCTGAATAACACAATTGAAGTTATCGCTCCTTGTTACTAAATATTAGTTGATATGTCTTTATTTAAACTTGTGTAATAAATATACGACATTACTGACACAGACTGAAGCTGGAATTATTCTTGGGATTCTTAGAGCAAAACAAAAGATTCAAGGGAATGCTCATAAGATATAATGTCACTGACGTAATACTATGTCCTAAGGCTTTTAACGGGACCATGGCGGATACCAGGAATACGAGTTGTACACAATACCACAAAGGAAAACAAGATAAATGGATGCCGAAGGAAAGCGAGTGCTGTTATGGCGTACTAGAGACACAATGAGAAAGGCATGTACACTGTACAGTACATAACTGCTGAAGACACACACAGCAAAACATTACGAAATGTTTTTACAAATATTCAAAATGTAACTGCATTATGAACACTGGAGGATAAATACCAGCCAGCTTTAGTATAGCTAGAGCGTCTGTTTTCAAACATTGGATTCTTATTCATTGAGAACTTTGCAACAAAGTATTTACAACACCTTCACTAGGATCAGGCGCGTGTGCATGAGATAACAAATACGAAACAGAAGAAATAAATAAACAAAAACACATGACCCCCTACTGCACATAGCTACTGAATGTGATCGTACCACTTGTGAGAGCCTGGTGATGGTGGCGTGGGCCTCGCGCAGCTGTTGCTCGGAGGTGTTGAGCAAGGCGCGGAGGCGCTGCACTTCGCTCTGTGACGCCTCATACAGCGCCTTGTAGTCCTTTTCTTCGGCCTCCTCTGTACGTTCGCTGCCAGACTGGAATGATACAGGGTAATTTTGTTAGCATTTCGTAGACTAGATGATGAATTACGTTTAAAAAATGTATTTCTACTAGTTGCTGCTTGCTTTGCTCTGTGGACCTTAAGGCTCCGCGCAAACGGGCCACCGACCACAGCCACCGCTGGCTGTCACCTCCTTCTGGGGTGCGGAGTACTGTTGTAGCGGGTGGCCGCCACCGGCCACACGTGTGCGACGAATCCACACACAATCTATGAAAAAGCATGTGAACTGCCTGTCGCTGGGCTGGCGGTGGCTGTGGTTGGTGGCCCGTTTGCGCGTAACGTAAGACGATAACGACCTTTTGTTATAGATTCATTGGCAGTTCCACTGTATAACAGTGAATGAACTAAGAAACTTACAAAACACAAAATTACAACAGTAATCTTTTATGGATGACGAAAAGAATTCATTGTAAATTAATACAACATGTTGTCTCGGAATTAAAGCATACCACCGAACACCCCAATTAGAATATTACGTTATAATCATAATATATACACAGAATGTTTTTATTGTAATGTATATAACATTGTTTATTTACTGCGGGCCCTATCAGAATACCCAGCGCTGCGACTATTTTTTTTTTTTTTAATGTCGCGGCATCATTCTGTGGTAGGAGCCTTTTAGGCCTCGTACACGACTTCATTCTTTAATTTTTAATGTTACTTTGTTTTTTATTTATGTTTAGTGTGTTTTTAGTTTAATGTGTGATTTCTGGTGCTAGTCTCAATAAATACTTTTTTTTTCTTTATTGACTTAATTATACTGATTGTAGGAGAAAAATGTGGTCACATTCGAAATCCACGGTCGCACACAGTCGCACACGTACAAGGTTCTAGCGTACTACGTACGTACGTAAATGGAGTAAATACCTACTAGTTACTCCATTTTGGTTTGTTTTGAATGTACAGTGGAAGTCTGACTGTAATTTACGTACTTTTATTTTTGTGTTAAAAAATTACGTATATTGAAAATGACAGAAATCGATTCAGTAAACGATTCTGTACGAATTACTTTCATAATGTGCATTAATTCAGTTACACATTGTACATAAAAAAACCTAAGCAGTAATTTTAAAATTGTAATCAAAAGCAAACTTGACATGAGTTTAAAGTCTATTGGTACGTAAAATACACACATGACGTGGAGTTGCGTGACACCAGCCAGTGATACAATACAAAGTATATTGGTAAATTTTTATGCCTGTTTTAATGTATCCTTACCATCGCGAAAAAGTGCAATTACGATTAAGGACAATGTTTTCTAAGATTGCTTGGTAACAATCTATAAATCAAAGCGAATAGGACAAATTCGATATCTAATAAAAGAACACAAGCGCAGTTTTATTGGTAGTAAATTACATATAATTACTAAAACGAAATTCGTATTTATAGAAATGATGGACTAACACCAAAGCGGTAAAAACCGCGCGATTGTTCTTGATAGCGTTCACGTGAATTTAGATACTTTCCACAACACGGTTTGAGAAAACAATAAGGTAATTTATCGCATAGCTTACGAAACGAACATAGACTTTTATTTATAAAAAGTTTTATGTATATCTATAAGCCTGGTTCTCTTATTTGAAATGTGAACGTTTTCTTAGAAATTGAAAAATGCTTAATATGTAAGTTTTTACAAAACATTTTAGATAGCTTTTCCCTGCGAGCCCAGTTGTTTGTAAACTATTCTTGAATTTTTATAACACTACATTAGTGATTCTTGATACGAACCACTATCGTCCCGGTACCGTTGAAGTGATTCTCAATATGGACACGAGTTCATAAAAAGTTTCTAAACGATCCATCATTTATACAATCCGTTGAAATATTCTTCTTAATACTTGATATTCGTAAACTGTAAATTTTTATAGAGTGTTAAAATTATTGTTATGAGGTCTTGAAAACAACAATAAACTACTAGCAACAGCAAACAGGTTGTTTGTACGTCATCACTCCAAGGACATATGCATTATCTGTGAGAAACCAGGAGGAGAATAAGTCTATCCATAATTTTTGAGCTCCACAAACATCGCAATTAACACATACTCGGGATTCGATATTCATCGAATCAGTACACGTAAACAAACAAAGCAGTTCTCTAAAAGTTTAAGGGACTATTCTAAGGAACACGTCTTTGACCATCAAAACTTAATGAGCTGCAGGGCATTACGTACACAGTATCCATCTGAAGCGAGGGAATTTAAGCTGAGAGAGCGGGAGCCGAGCGCGCCCGAAGTCTCTAAGGAGCTGAGCGAGCGCGAACGCTCCTTGTCCAAGTTGCCGGCTTTGTTCGCGCGGGATTTGCGCTCCGGCCTCACGGGCGGGACGTCCGGCACCTCCGGCGCAGGTAGCACCGCCGGCACATTCACCGGCGCCTCTGTAGGCTCCTGAACCTTCGCCAACGGCACAGGCTTAGGCTTAAAGTCCTTCTTACTCGCCAACAACCTTTTGTCCAACTTTTTCAACACTGGCGTCATCAAATTCAGCGATCCCAAAGAAGAACCACCTAAGTACACGCCCCCATACCCTGAACTCGTACCGCCGTATATACCGAGATTAGACGACGGTCGCCCTAGACCCGCACTGTATGGATTGTAGTTCCTGTACGCGCTTGAACTGTAGTTGGAATAATTGTTAGAGTAAGGACTGTATTGACTACCAAGCATCGTGCCCAGCATGCTAGGAGACGAGCTGTAATGCGAAGTAAGGCTTCGCGGCCTCGAAGTGTACCTATCTTGTTTACGACTCATTTTTGCACATTTCACTGGGAGCGACTAGTCGAACAGTCGGCGGGCGAACGCCGCGCGCTACGTAAACACACTGGCCGTTTCCCGAGTTTTATTCTACGCGATGTGAAAATATTGTATGCGCCCACGTCGCGGGCGGCAGGATCGCGCGTGTTTGACGCTGGTGACGCACTGACATGTTCAGACGAGAGTGCGATATCCACCGGACACGTGAGACAGACTCAGACCATCACCTGTAAATATAACGGCCGGCGTAGCGCAGGGAGCGCCGGCCGGTGGCGCGTGGCCCGAACCCGCCGCACCGCAAGGACGTCGCTACGCAAATAGAGATTACAGCCCTCTATTATTATCAGCGACGCCTCATCAATCAGTCGACGGTTTACTTCATAATTAGTGCGCTGATCGAAGGCCACCCGCGACCGTTCCGCGCCTCCGCCCTGATCGTACAGGTACACAACGCACATGCTAAAAATAAGCTCGCACCTCATATAAACATTGTATGCTACACCAAACACAAATAAGCCCTGCAGATGTTATGAAGCAAGTGCATCGTAAACTGTGTACTCGGGCGTTTCTGAAAGCTACCGCATCGTGCAATCGAAGCGCTAATTTATGAAACACGCATCAGTTTCTTGTCTTCGTATTATATGCTATATTTAAATTCTATTTTCAAGTTTACGCATCTCGGATTCCGAAAGCGATGACCCAAATACTATCTTGATGGGAACTATCTAAACATTTCACCGAGTTTTTGAACCAGTCGCCTATAATCATCAACCGCGACGCTTTCCAAATCTTGTAGTTTTTATCACCGAAGGCTCAGATATCCTCAGGATTACAAGGAGAACTTATTCTTAGAAATGCTGGAATTATGTGGTAAATTCATTGAGACGGTGGCCTAATTCTATTTCCCACGGTGAAGTCAACTCGACAGGGCCAAATCGTTTTTCAAAATTTCGTCATTTACTCCAACATTTATTTCGAAATTGTCTCGGGGAAACTCGGCCGTTAACTCCACGTCTCACGTGGGCGATGGACGCTACGCATACGACACGATGTCTGTCCTACATTATGGACATTGACAAAGTAGTTATAAATTGTTCGTGAACCATAAAATTAGCGTTTTAGCACTTGGCTAATGAAAACGTTATAGGAATGACGCCGTACCTAATTCTTGGAGTTTCCGATGCAAACTAGCGGGTCAAGGGTATGGTCACGTGTACCCAGTTTTTATTTTTTGTATTTACGAGCGTCTGCTTTTGACCCGCTTCCTGGTTTTGATTATCAAAAATAAAAGTTATTTTTCAGTAAAACAATTAGGAAAAGATTTTTATGATCTGCTGTAATGATTAATATTTCCCGTGGAGTTAATATGATAAAATATATGTAATAATGTTAGAGGCGGTTACATTGTGGACGGGTTGGCGACGTCATCGGCCATGTGTGCTGAGGAGCCAGCGTCACGGATGGATACGCTAAAAATAATAAGGCTACAGATCAGCGTTCAATAGTAACCACGATGATAAATACGATTTATAGCTCACAAAATATTGATTACTTACACTAACCGGCGAATTTCCATGACTATCAAAACTTTTTTACAAAAACAAAAACACTGCAAAGCGAAAAATAACTTTATTTCGGAAGTGTGTCTTTGGTTTTGAATTTTCGTTTTTAGGGTTCCGTACCCGAAGAATGCCAAACGGAACCCTATTACTAAGCCTCCACTGTCAGTCTGTCCGTCAGCGAGCTGTATCTCATGAACCGTAATAGGTAGACAGTTAAACATTTGACAGATTATGGTTTTCTAAGCACAAATAATAAAAATTAAAGAGGGTCCCCATAAAATAAAAATTTTATTTTTAAAATAAAAATCTAGGCCTGGCATGTGTAGTCACATCCCTCGATACGCATCTTCGCCACCAATAACATCGATTCGCTGTCATAGCTTCAGCTAAGATAGCGTTGTTATTGGTTAGATTTGCGGATATTCCTCGCTACGCATCCTCGCTCATCTCTGGTGGAAACACAGCCTTAGACAGTTGACTAACTAGTAATTAACGTTAGCAAATTCTACCCAGCAGTGAATTGTTACACTAACATTTCTGCACGTTTTATGATTTGTTCTCAAAACATTTAATTCCTTTTGGTGTTCCAAGGAATCTAATTCGGTTGATTGTTTACTTCCTTAGTGTTGAATTTTAGCCACATTTACAGGAAATGCTAATTGTTTTAACTTCAATCAAATTCTCTTCACACTTTAAACCATAACATTTACTCAGTTATTTTAGTAGTCAAGCTGAGAAAAGGGACAGCCTGTTCACATTACTACAATTCCGTTTTTCTGACCCATCTTATTTACGCAGGTTTCTTTATTCAAAATTCAAACGTCTTTATTCAAACTAGGCTGAGAATCAGCACTTTACGAACGTCAAAATTACATAAGACAGTCCCCAAAAACGCCCACCCTTCAACCACCACGCCTACCCTTATCAACTGAAAATGAAACGTACAACCAAAACCGTCAAGTTATTCGCGTCTAAAACAAAGTAAAATTACCTCTTCTTAAACCTTAATTACTGACAAAACATGTGAAAACAAAATTCATAGGTAGATAAATAAACAATGTTTACAAAATCAGTAAACGTGGTTGAGTAGTGACCACTCAAACGCAATTTACGTGTCGTCCATAGCGATGTTGGAATTACGCCAGTTCTTGCCACGTTGACCAGAAAAACCTGGATGTTTATTGTGTTGAAATTAGCTTCCTGAAGAACGAATATGTGTAAAAAATGACGCAAACAGACGCGATTGTACAGAAATAATCTTGTATTAAGTAGATTTGTCGTAAAGGTTTATTTGTAAAGAATTGCCATAAGGTAATGAATAATTTGGCAACAAAGAATTATGGTCATATTCTGCCTGTCGATAGCCTGTCTAATAGATTTAAGGCTGACGCGGCAAGGCGCAACGGGACGGTTTGACGCGATACCGGTAAAATAATTTCCGTGAAGTTTTCATAGAAAGTGTTCCACCTTATTGACGTCGCGCCTTTCAGCGACAGCCTTTAACTTTGAAAATGGTCACGTCCACATAACTACAACACGCACGAGAAGACCGCCCATTGTGTCATCCTATGTAAAATTTCTAAATGTATGTCTGTAATTTTGATGGCGTACATAATAAAGAATATTCCATCTATCTATAACGGTTCACTTAAGACTTCACTCAGCGGTCGACATACGAGTATTTGACACTGAAAGACAATCAAACCCATTGAGAGCATAATCCAAGGTTTGATTAGCAAGTCTAGGAAAATTGAGATTGGATTTATTAAATGTCTAAGCAGACGGCGTTTTGAAGTGCAAAATTGCAGTTAGGAGCTGGTTGTTTTTTCTTGGCATAGCTCCATTTCGAGTGATTTAAAGGCAGCATGTAGTTTAATCTTCTTCATTAAAGTCAAGAAAGTTATGTCAACTGCTGAAAAACCGCATCCAAAGGATTTTGCAGTTGGTTCGCAATCCAAATACAGACCGTCTGCGTAGGCCTTCACACTACTTCCGAAACTGTCGATTTAAGAATTCCGTATGACGTATTTCGCGGGACCTATCGATTAGATCGAATGATTCCTATTTATAAACTATGTATGCAAGTACGACACTACGCTTTTTATTGCACACTTCGTAAACCACACTCGCGTCGGTTTTCTTCGTTAATACGAAATTTGATAACATAAACAAGTACACTTTAGTCACTTTCTCTACTAACTAGATATACAGGGCCATGTCTCCGTTGATACTGAACTAAAAAAGGTGTAATGACGCCAAAGCAAGCACAGATATCGCAGATTACTTGAAGATATCAATAAGAAAGATCTTTAAAAAAAATCGGCATCGCAATCTATCACTCGAAGACGGTGTGACTAAGATGTAGTGACAAGCTGTCGAGTTATCTTCAACAAGAAGTTTATCGCGAGTTCTCAAATTAGAACAGAGACGTAAGACCATTGATCTCATTGTATGATCGTAGGGATCTCTAATTCCGAATGGTATTGATTTTGCAATAGAAGTCTTTGGCAGTTGGCAAGGTGGCTAACTTACTCCCTTATTTTTTGTAAGCTCGTGATTTTGTTAATAATATGTTATGTTTGTCGTTGCAATGCAATAAAGTTGATCAGAAACGTAATTTAGCTACATAATGAAATAAACAAATCACAAAAAAACATGTGATGTGTCTCGTTCAACTCTTGGGGCAAAACCCAGTCATGCGAAAACAGTTATTCCAAAAGAGGCGTCAAAAGGAATATTAGCACCTCGTGCAAGCTACATTTTAAGAAGAACATTACATTTACTATCAGGAAATTGGCTGAATGACAGCTAATGTATATGTGAAACTACTTAGTCTACTGACATGGAAAATACCCGTCCCATAAATATCCCAAGGAGAAATACACCATTAACATCCCTTGACGCACGAGCCTTTCACCGGAACAAATTCATTTTGCAGAAAACACATGTTTAGAGTCGGTGACGTTGGGACATGAGCTGCCAAAATCGAGTCCCTTTTAAAATGGTCGTATTTCACCGACCTTGCACATGAGCTCGTAAATAACACTGTGTCACTCATAACATTAGCGTGTGAATCATTGCGGGGAAGCGCACAGAGGCCGAGAACCGACATTTATAACGAGTTCATCATCCTAGCAACCCCTACATTCAGAGCTGGATCCATCAACAGGTTACTGTGACAAAATCTCATGATCTCCTCAAATATCGATAAAGTCAGATTTTACTCAGAATTTTTAGTTTACAGCTTGACAAAAACGCGGCTCTAGTATTCTATAGAGCTGCTTAAAACATTTTCTGTGCAATCAAATAATCAAAACTTTTTCAAGAACAGAAATGAAAAATTGCTGGAAATATAAATATGACATTCACACATAGCATTGACATGATTTCACTTCCGTCATAAGAAAACTGACTACGATCACGCAGTAGAAGTTTGATTACAATTCGAGGTTACTATTTATTATTTTGTTACAAGTTGTCTTAGATATACGTACTAGGCACTTGGCAAATTTTGAATGTTATGCAATAAAGTAAGTAGGTACTAACTTAACTGCATAAAAATTCAAAATGTGCCAATTGCCTAATACGTATTTCTGGAGTTGTCGATTCGCCCACAAATAAATTAGTACGACTTGCCTCTAGGAAAAAGAATATTATATAAAAGTGTTGATGCGCTCGTTTCGGGCGAGTAAATTCGTGCGAATCAACCAATAACCCATTTTGTTGTGTCAGCCCTCCCTAAACCTGGCTCGCTTTTATAATTATGCTTTACCAAAAGATGCCACAATATCACCACACTTATTTACAAAAATAATGATTAGTATACCCTATTCTGAATTGTTTAGAGCTTGCAACGCGACATTATGTTCAATGCTTTCTAGTCAAGTAAATTGGGTCGGAAAAGTGCCAAAACTTGACTCGAAAATGTTTTATCTGACTGTGAAAGCAACACTACATCTTACGTTGATTGAAATGTAGAGGTAAAACTTTTTTTGTGAATTTGATAAACTGGGTATTGAGAACGATGAAAAGAGAATTGAGATCAGCGTGAAGAACTTTGTTTACAACTGAATATTTAGGTCTGCGTTTAATTTGTGTATTTTTATACTACCAACGCCTTAATTTCCCGTAAAAATACCTTGGAATCGCATATCAAAGTTATGTATTTTCAACAATAAATCAACCCATCTTCGCAGTATCTAGGCGATACAATGTTTACATCTAGGCTCCACGTGTAACAATGTTTACGTCGACCTGCAAGTATACCTTATGTATCGAAAGCTTCTCATGAGATTCTTCTATTAGGTTTTCAGATAACTCGACTGCGTCGTACTGACAATTATGTAAATTGAGAGGCATGTCTCACACAACAGAACTAGCAACATGTAAAAATCAAATTGTATCTGCACCTCTTTATTTTCTGCGCCACCGTTTCTACCTACTGCATAATAGGGATGTTGACTTAAAAAACTTTTTTGTTCTTCAGGTAGGCTATTAAAAAAATTGGGACACGTATTTTACCTTTTTTACGTAATCAGAAGATTACGGCAATACCTTCAATAGGCAATATTTTAAAATGTGGCATGACGTTACTTCCCGGTAGATTTTATACTGACTTGTGACGTAGCGAGCCACCACTCACCAACTTTAATACGTATTTTTTTTTTATTATCTCACTGACGGACTGAAAAGATAATTTTTTTCCCCAGTCAACATCCTTATTGAATAGCTCGATAGACTTATCAAATACTTCGTTTGACAAGCATATCAAGACACAGAGTGGTAATCGGTCTATGCAAATGGAATTCTAACGATAGTGCCAAAACATAATGGAATACCATTAGGTTTTATGTAACGATAAGTGCATTACGATTTTGAAACAGGGTCATCAATTAATAAAATCGTACGTACTCGCTTATTGTTTATTATTTATTTTCTTCTATCTAGTCAGTACGCGTTTTACACGAATATTCTCTGGCAAGGTAAAGCTGTTAACCATTCAGCAAGATTCTTAATTATTTTATGAATGGAGAATGAACATTCTTCTGATTCGATCTGAACTCCCGCTCCCATTACCCACTAGCACGGTAGCCTACAAGACCATTGAAAATTTCAGATCAGCCGACTCACAGATACGTCAAGATAACAGAATTAAAATAATATCGAAATAAATTTCTCAGCAGTTGCAGTCACTTTTACATGAAATATTTTCTCGAGAAATTCTACGAAAGAATTCGACGTGTCAAAAGTGAAATTACGTTGTTAATTATTTTGTCGTAATGTCAAAACACGGAAATCAGGAGACGGGCGATGTAATTTATTAGCATAATTGTCACATAACCAGAGGATTGACGATCAGAAACCACAGAATTGGAACTAAAACCATCTTTATTTGTGTTTGAGATCATTGATTTACGTAAATGTTGGCAATTTTCGTTACAACTTCTTACCTGAGTTGATAATTTTGTTCTGGGGAGGATTTAATACCAAGACACACCGAAAAGCGATGCCCGATGTCATTTCCTATGTGTGGAGTGGAGTGCCTAGTGTATTTGCATGAGAAACACTTTCAGAGCTTAATTTTTGAAATCTGGGTATAAGTTCAGTGATAATTTACGTACTATTAAAAATAATTCCCAGATCAAAGAACCGGTATAGAAAAAAGCTTTTATACTTGAGAATTTGTGCTTCTTAAAAAGTTGTATTTATTTTTGTATCTCACGCGGTCTATCTGTTATGGCTCAAACGAAACTACCGAAATGAACACCAGACATGTTCAGATAGTATGTTAAGTTGCACATAGCAACGGAAATAATTGTACAAGATATCCAATAGCTTGCAAGAAATAAAAGTCCCTAAAATAGTTTCACTTGAATTTAAACGATCGATATAAATTCATATGGACCAGCTGAGTTCATAGCATTTGACGAATACGAGTTACGATATAACATCCAGAAATAACCTGCACCTATTGTTCGGTGACGTCAGCCAACGAGGTGAACGCCGCTAAAATGACGCTGTGGCAGCGATAGCAAAGAATATTTGAATAAATTTGAGGGTCGCGTATTTTGTGCAATTTTTAAGAATATCAAAGGAAATTTATTTACAAAATTACTGTCATGTTTCCCGTCAATTATTTATATTACACTGCTAATATTTTTCTTGATATTTAATATAAAACCGTGAGCTAATTCTTGATACCGCATTATGCAGCGCACATTATTAAAGCTTACTCTGCTGTGTACTTACAAATGTGTTACATGAAGCATACAGTTTCCCAACTGAATCTATTACTCAGAAGCTTACAATTGACTCATGATTTATTTCAGAAATTAGCTTCCGCCGCACGCATAGAACAGAATGACGATTGTACGTCCCATTGAGAGATCGACTGTTCTATGTATAACGTTCTTAACAACTCCTCACTCAACGCAGCATTTACAAATAAATACAAAACTAACAGGTGTCAGTAAACTATAATGAGTGTCACGGGGAGTCTCGCGGCATAATGACATAATGATGTGATAATTGCAAGCATGAAAATACTTAGTGCATCTAATTATTTTCATGGTCTTGAAATTAATGTAGCCCAGCTATCTAATTACGCAACACATTTTCGTTGACAATTCCGACTAATCTGTTTCAATTTGACAGGTCAACAACATTCATTGTGTTATTTACGTTGTTGAGCAGATTTTTCTTTCGAACGTACGAAGCAATGGATTAGCAATCTGTTTCAAAACGATTCAGATTCTGATTGATCGTGTATTACGTAATTAGGGTACAGACTTTTGTTTGCAAGAGTCGAAATGTTTATGTGCGAAAGCGTTCTGCCCCTACACGAGTAGAAGAAATAAAAATTATTTAAGTACTCATGAAAATAGACTAGGATTTTGAACTTGAAAAGCAGCGTAACCAAATGATGAATGTCATTGAACGGCAGATCATTTGTAGTAGTGGCATTTTAATCACGACCTAAATACCTAACTTATATCTACGTGAAACCATTATTACTGTCATGTTTTAATAGTTCTAAATTTAACAATAGTATTTTGAGTGTTCGCTACAACACGACATGTTCAATCCTAACTAATATTATAAATGCGAAAGTGAGTTTGTTTGTTACGCTTTCACGCTAAAACGGCTGAACAGATATGGATGAATTCATTTGATGATGAAGTCATTTTAGCCCTTCTCTCCTAAAGCCGTCATCAACAGGTGTCTCAACAGTCACGCGGTCAAATGACCCAATAAACAACAATAAACGATAATCGTGTACTCTAACGTAATTAGTAAGGATTAGGAGATTATGAAACAACTCTTTGGGCGCCAAGATCCGTGTTAACAGAAAACTGTTTTGACATTTTGATATGAGATTGATTGTGTAGATAAACCACTACGAATCTAAACGCAATTGAACCTTGACGCGTCATGAATTTGCTGCGGTCTTGAAATACTTAACTATGAAAATCTTTTCTGCTTTTTCAAACTACCCAATTAATCAATTTCAAAATGAAATGATAAATCTCTCCAAAAAAATTGAAAATACAATATTATTAAAATTCTAATATCAATAAGACAAAAACAAGCTTAGGGCAGTGTGACTGTATGACATATTGTAAACAACAAAGTCATCATTTCATACGCCCCCTTCACGCGCTGGCGCAGCGAACTGCGGCCATCGCATACATTACTCGTCTCACATACTGACTTGATTTAAGTAATGAGTAAAGACGACAATGGATATAATTCGATGGCCTTGATCTGCCAACGAGTGTGAAGAGGTTTCGGATGTGTGTAGCATCAAGACTGATTGATAAATAACTGACATGAATAATACAAATATTGTTTGAAAGTGGCAAAGTGCTAAAAAGTTAAATGTTTCTACGTTTTTCACGTTGACAGGTTGTCACTAGTCATTGACCGACGAACAAAAACTGAATGTTTTTGTTATAGATATTTACTAAATACTAGGCCCAGTTTAAAGAACTTTTGGAACAGTCATTAGCCAGCTCAAATCTAATTCATGATTTGGCTACCTTTCTATTTCATAAAACACAATAAAGCCAGGGCCAGTAGGGAACAAAAAGGGGAATCAGTAACCTTTTCTTCATTCAATAAATAGTGTTCCCTTGTTCGTGTCCAGAGACTATGCAGCGTAATTGTTTTGTTCCATAAACTTCATGGAACTGCACGTTCAGAACTCACACTAAACATTTTGTAGCAAAACAAGACGAGATTAGTCCAAGGATACAGAATAAAATTAATAACTGGTGACTAACAGGATTCATTAAATTAAATGGCCGTACGTGTCCAAAGGAAGCTATTCTGAAGTTTCTCGTGACGCATTATGTATGAAGAGCGTGATCATATCTATATGACTATTTTAGTTCTTCACGTGGGTTTAATGTATGGCGAATATCCATCTGTTTTGATTTGAGATTACGTGCCTCAACTTTGATTAACATTCTGATATGTGTGATTATTCTCAATGGTCGCACAGGCCAGTGATACAGTAGTCGTCTGCCGAGTGGTAGCCGAAGACGAAAAGTACGAATTATTTTATTTGTTTTCTATTTTCAACATAGTCTTAATTCAGTAAACCCATCAATATCCACCTACTACGGCGCTATCGTCACTTCACTATAAATAACATACGATTTCGAGCGATCCCCTCCCACACGACTCAAACATAAGTAGCTAATAAACTACTCAGTAAATAACGGTTTGATGAAAACATCTAAAAAGTTATCATTCGACCAGATCTCAGAAACTTGTACTTACAGTAGTTTTTAGTGTTAGATTAAGTGAATTTCTGTTTGCTTGATACTCTATAACGCATAAACTGTCATTCAGTTTTGAGTGGAACTCGGTACATAAATAGACAAAAGCATACAAATCCATAGCGGCCATTCACACGGCGATGTCCTGTACGATATTTTACGGAGAAAATTGGGATCACGCGTTAACATCCATGTGAATGGGGCCATTGAATACTTTTCACACAAACATACATACAAACACTCGCAAACTCAATACAGGCTTCTTTTAAACGTTTTTAGTTTATTTTACTTTTTTTTTTTTTTGTTGTTACCATATTATTTTTATTTTTGTTAATCTTTTGGCATAAGATTCTGTAATATCTCCTACTGGGAGAGGGCACTGGCTCTTGTAACCTAGGGATATCACCTAGCACAGGAGTCAGGGACTTCACACTATTTTGTAACCACTTTCTTGTGTAATAAAGATTATTATTATTATAACTTACCGTCGGTGCCTCGATATCAGCGTCGCAGCCTTCACCGCCTCCGCCGCGGTCATTTACGATATCCTGAGAACAGATTAACGGGTGTTAATCATAATGAGATACGAGTTTTGGTAGCGAGATCAGACTGAGCGTGACGTAAACAACTCGCTTAAAACATCTTTAGGGGTAGAATACCAATTGTTTTAATTTCTGGGCCCTTCAAAGAAACTTGCGAGTAACGCGGTCGGGTTACCATCCGAATGTGCCCGCGGCGGCGGCAACATTTCGTACACACATATCAATATGAAATGTCCTTTGAACCTTGTCCTTTGTAGATGTAGTATAGGTACACCTCTACACAACCCTTCAAAAACAAGCGGTGGTAATACGAGTTATTGAAAAAATCGATAAATGTAACCGCACCCAGCCCTGGCCCGAAATAAATCCAAGAGCCAGCCTGCCAAAGGCGAAGACAATCAGCAAATAACTTAAATTAACATAATTAGAAAGAAAATAGTAACTATAAAGCTACTCTGGAATTCCAATCTAAGTAAAACTTAATAATAATATTGCAATGAAGAAGTATTCACTTTTTTTGATGCAATTAAAGCTATGCTTACATGATTGTAACAAGGAATAAAATGATAATAATGACAAAAATTAAAGTATAGTAAAAGGTATTAAGACGCGTGTTGGAGGGACGGGGAGGCATTATTTAGGAAGGGACGAAAAGCGTTTGTGCGGATATTATAGTATTAATTATTATTATTATAAACAAGGCATATTATCTACTTTACAATCTCTAAGTATTTTTATACAACGGACGCATTCTATATTATTATTTATTTACATTTTTAACGGTCGCGTTATAAACCTACCACAATATAAGCAAAATGACGTTACAATACTCGAATACGAGCCCTTTTTTGAACCATCGATCTTACCGCCAATATTGTTGATGACATTGACTTACTACGATCTACATATTTTCAATACATTGTACATTAAAAGACATGTTGCAACGACCCCAAATCATAAGAGGATAAAGGATAAGGGCGTTATCATCGAGAATGATGATGATGACATTACCCTCTATAGAAAAAAAAGCCGGAAAAATATCAGTCGGTCGATTCTGCAAAAACTTCAACGTGGAACAAATGTGTGTCACAAATCGACCGGCAGGATGCTAGGGATTAACACTATTGACAGCTCACTTCACGCTCACTTCACCTAAGTTTCACGGTGATATTTTTATAGAATCGATCGGCTGGCGCACCCTGGGCGGAAAGTCCCGCTACCCGCATCAGCTATTCTCCTGTTTATACCGAAACAAGTGTAAAAGATCGTCGATATGCGCAAAGGCAACTCGTTTCAGGGAGTCTCAATGCCCGATTTCACTAACGTTAAACAAACTAACGTCTAGTTAGGTAGAGCCAAACGTGAGCAGTTTCCTAAGCGATCACTCCCGTTTCATGATTTGTTTGTCAGTAGGCACGAAAGGTACGAAATCAATATTTTTGACACTTGTCTATGGTATTTTAGGGTAAGTTCGTTTTCTGTCAATATGCTTAGAAATCTTAAATTAGAAAATAAGAGATGTCTAAGCATCGGAGAATCGGTGTCGTAAAGTGTACTTACACAACATAACTGTTTAATGTTAAGAGGCTTACAACAGCTAAAGCGCGGTCACTGTCGGACTGCATAGAAATGAAAGAGAAGCGCGATGACACGACGCAGGTAATTTATTGCAAAATATGAAGCAGTTAGCGATTTACAGAAAATCTATTGATTGGACTGGAAAATTAAAACACTATTATGCTAATATGTAGCTTGTAGAATAATCTGACAAAAAATCAGAATGATTGCATGTAAATTAATATGATTTTTAATCGTTAAAAGAAATTTTTAGAGGTATCTTCATAATTTTTTTCTATCGTATCCAATTAGTTGTATTATGTTTTCAACACACTATCATACTAGCATATATCCTGAAGAATATCATATATTTTTCTGATTTTGTTTACTGCAGTGGATCATATTCTTTTAGGCATTATAAAACTTGCGTTTAGGCACGTTTAGGTCCTGTAGTCCCCTTAACGTATTAGATTTAGCTGTCGCAGTGTTAGTGAAAACGGGCATTATTAGTATAGTAAGTAAGTAAGTATAGTGTAGTAGTAAAAGTCTCCTACGTCCATATCGACGTGTCCAACGCCGGTGGAGCGTCGCTTGGGCCTGCGCCGGCGCTGTATGACGTTGAGCGCGGCCTGCGTGCTCGCCGGGGACGCGTTGCTTGAAGATTTGCTTTCTGTACTGCTCTCGCGCTCTTTCTCTTCCTCGGCAGCTGGTTCTGGGGTAGGAATACAAAAATTGTCTTAGCCTGATTAACACAGGATTTTTGAGCATGTAAATTGTTCCAAAGAGGTTTTATGTTGCAGCTAGATTGCAAGATTGATCGATGATATCGACCGTTCAGATCGAATTAGTGTGGTGCATAGCAGCGAGCGGATGATCAACTTTGACGTCCATCGATATTGCGGAGTTGATATAACCGCTTTGTTTGATCAATACCGCAGTATCGATGGACGTCTCTTTCAAAATATATACCGATCGATGGTCGGTCGTACATCAATCGTTAATTTTTGTTAATTTTTGTTTTGAGGCGATCAAAATTGACTGGTCGACGTCAACCGTAAGTTCAACCTTTAAATACATTCTATATGTATACGGTCGACTTACGAAACCCTTCACCATACTTAGAACATTGTCTGAATATACCATGCAAATGCAGACTTCAAAAATGTGACTTATTGTTTACATCAATGTGACGTAAAGAGTTTAATATGACAGTGTCCAAAAATGATCAACGTTTTCGTAAGGTGATGTTATTGTTACCTGTCCGATTGTCGTCTTTCGCTGATGTGGAGGTGGTATTGGCGTTGGATCCGGTGGGAGGGCGGCGGAACGGCAGCGTCACAGTCGCCTCGGCCGCCGTAGTGACCGGCCGCGGCGATGCTCGCCCAGCGTCCTCTAGCTCAAACTGTTACAACAATGCCACTTATTAGTTTACGAAGAGGATGTTTGTTTGAGAGTTCGTTGTTCACAATGGGAGCTATGCAAGTATAGAAGCGTAGAAGTTAAGGGTCGTATTTTCAACTAAAATCTTTCAGGAATCTGTCCTTTATATGTGTTTTACAGGAAGGTTCCACTTATTCAGAAAGAGGAACTATAAAGAGACTTTATAAATTGCTCGCCCTCATTTTACGGGGTGGCAGGGACATCGACGCGAAAACTGTTAAAACTGTTAGTTTTTCATCGCAAAAATGTGCTGTTCCATATATTTTGACCGCGTAGGTTTGCAATACCTTTTCTATGAAACAGCTGTTTTTTTTTTTAAATAACCTACGATAATTTTCGACCCAGGTGGGTTCAATGAAATCATGAACTGAATCAGTTTTCGCATCGATGTCCCTGCCACCCTTCATGAGTCATTTGGTTCCGCCTATGTTGACTGTAATGTAAACGCTTAGTAAATTATTGGCGGCGAATAATAATCGAGTCAACCGAGCAAGGATACTAATGTGTACAAACCATTGTAAAAACAATTATTTCTCAAAACTGCACCTTATGGAGCATTCATACATTCATGCATCTCACCCCAATATAATGCCGGCTACAGATTGTTGAAACGTTACACACGTTGAAACAAATTCGCGTAATTTTTGTGTTACATTTCATGTTGCATTGCATAAGTTTGGATGGCTCACTAGTGCTACATTACATGTTGCATTGCATTAATTTGAATGGCTCACTAGTGTTACATTTCATGTTATGTTTCACCAATCTATACCCCGTATAAGAACAACGAGCGTAAGCAAACATAAAGACAGCTTTTGAATTTGACGTAATCATTCCCCAAAATGGTGTACTGATTATAATAGTAGGGGAGGTACTGCTCGATTTTTGCGATAAATTTTTTACCGAGTAACTTTAATTTCTAGTAATTGTTTAATAATCATGAATGTGATAGTCAGCTGCGCTCCCAAGGGAGAATCCAAAGTTACAGCATGTTAAAATTATAAAGAAAATGTATAAAAAAGTAATTTCATGCCGCACCAAAACCTTATGAGGAGATTTGGGATAATCTTCTACTCAAAAAAAATTGTCAGCTGCATAGAAATGGGGGGAATATATGTTTGACGCTCAAAAGTACATAATTGTTGCAATGGTACATCAAATTAAATTCGAAACTATGGGTAATAGGGCAAAATAGTCAACCATGATTTCAATTCCTGGTTCAGGCAGAAGCCTTTTCAAGAAACAATAAAACCAGTTTTATTTTCCTTCAAAATTGAGATCATGGTTCCTTTGCCCTAATGCCACTAGTTTAGAATTTAGCCCTGATGTGTCATCGCAACTATCAAGTTCGTTTACGCGACTGACATATTCCCCCATTTCCATGCAGCTTTTTTTTTTTTGTTGTGGATGATCCCAAAAACCGTCCCATAAGGTTTTAGCGCGGTATGAAATTGCTTTTTTTTAATAAGATTTTTTACTACTTTTACATGATCTAACTTTAGACTCCCCCACTACTGGAGCAGATGACTCTCAGAACTCTTATGAACTAAGGAAAAACTATTTTTGAGCTGGTAAAAATTACTTTTTAAACTAAAGGTACCACCCGTACTATTAGCTGCGTCGTTGAAGAAAACATATACCTAGTCTTTTATTATAGGTAAATACAGTTCGCATCAAATAACTTTGCCGGTCTGAAGCTAGGTTGCACATGCGCGCTGGCATGCGCGCTACTGTTTTATAACTAAGATTGATTACTGCACAGTCATTTGTAGTCTACTTCAGAGCGGTAAAATTATTTGACATGAACTATACTTTTATGGCATCGCAAGCGTACTTCAAAAACTGGTTTATTTTAATGTACTAATCCTGCGTGTACGCAACTATCATCGTTATTCTCATTAAAGTGCATAGTTATCCATCTACAACAAAAATACTCTACATCTTGTTAGTAAATCCGCTAATTTGTATTTCTACAAGCAAATTGCATTTCTTTAGTGATATTAATAAAGCATGCAAAGTAAATAAACTACGTGACATAAAAATCTTATAATATAACTAGACAACAGGTTTACAATTTTTTTTCTAAGGATTTTATTTATACATCATTTTACTTGAAAATCTAGCCTAAAGTCATAACGAATCTAAGGTGAATGAAACATATTGATTCGGATGATTCAATTATTTCCAATCCATAAAACCGTTTCATTCATAGATGTACAAATGTAAAGTTGTATGGTATCTTACTTTCAAGTTAAAACGGTAAGGGTTCTTCTACAATATTTTCATCCCGGTGCAATGGAACATACATGCAAACAGACAGGAAAGTGTGAGAAGACATCACGTGGCAGAAGACAAGAACAAAAGATGTGCTTTACAGATACTCGACCTACTACAGAGGAAAAATTATAGGACCCTGAATTCCTCTGACGCTGTTGGTCTTGTACAGTCAACCGCACATCAGTAGTTACTATTTGACAATGATAGCACCTGTATGTCCTACCGGTAAGGGCAGTTTTCGTAGTGCAGATATTACCTCTGATGATGTTGACTGTACAAAAACTGAGAGATCAGTTTAGGTCTAAATAAGCAGGCCTGAAGGTGCGAAAAACGTCGAGTAAGTTATTTATTTAATCTTATAATTTCGTTTAAATAAAAGGGACGTCAGCCACACCGGGCGACCTTATAATGTCTAGGAAGTAAGTCGAGTGTCTGTGTAAGATGTAGTTTGTGCAGGAAGTTTCACACACATGGCACGCTAAGAATGAAGTGCACGAAACAACTGATAGAAATGCTAAGAATACGCGAATTCTGATGTTGGGAGAGAATTACACTAAACAACTAATGATGACAACTACAATGGTGTATGCTTTGTTGTTATGTCAATTTAACCTTTTCACCGCCACGGACGTTTGGGCGCGAAGACTTTTAGTGTGTCGTGAAATAAAAAATATGAAAAAAACATTATGGACATATAAATTAATGATGGAATATAATCATCACCAATCAAGAATTTCTCTTTTTTTTTCTTATTATACGTTCCTAAGAGTAAATGGGGCACTATAATTAAACTTTGGGGAAAATAACAAATAAACATTTTCCAATTTATAGATTGGTGTAAGGTGGCAATTTGTGGTACGAGCGTGGCGGTCAGAGGGTTACAAATTATATTTTTGAAATACTGTTGCATTTTAATCTGGCTTATACCCTCTAAAAACGGAACTACAAGCTTTACCAATTCGGTAACACTTTTAGTTTACCGCAAAAAGCCATACACAGCAGATTAGTCTTTAATTTCTACACACAGTGACTAAAGTCCCAAAATCAGAATTTTAACACCGATTTGCGAAAAGAATTTATTTCACACCATGCGCGTCCCGTCCAGCGACTTAGTCGAACGAGCTTGTCGACAGATAATAAATGCTTTACGATGATTTAATAGGATTAACTAATGATTGTTATATTCTATTAACCTTGATATTATAGGAGCCGTTCGAAAATGTCAATAATATAAAATTATGAATATGCGCAAGTGCTTCTCGATTTCAATACAAATAAATTACGACTGGTTATTGTAACATTTTTTTAATTTAAATGCGGTTACAATTTGGTCAAATAAATAGAAAAAAATCCATTATTAAGATACGAATGCAAGTTAAATAATAAAAGCTGTTTAATCACGATAATACATTATATATAGCAATGAGGATACAATTTGCTATCGACAATCTCATTCGGCCATCGCGGTGCTATAGCCACCTTGTTAGTGGGGTCGAGCCTGAGCCGCCATGAGGGACGGCGCTCGCTGTTGGCGGCGATGGTAGCCGTCGCCGTCGCGGACGCGCACGCCAGCGCTAGCGACACCGCCACGTCACCGCCCGGAACTGACGCACGCGCCTATACACACCCCACAAGTCAGTTAACCTTTATGGTGTTATTCCGAAGGCGATGCCGAGGGCAAGGTCACCCAATCGCACTGGTATCTATAACTCTATGAAAACGGTTACAGGTACAAATCTTAGCGTTTGGCCAAAATCGGAACGAATGCCATCTTGTTTTTCAATGCAATTTCACAAACATTAAGCAACAACCCAGTCAAAGTCGATCAGGCGCCAAAAGATCATTGCAGTACTCTATGCAAGCGTTTTCATAGAGTTACATAGAAACCAGTCGTGTCGCTGAGATCTGTCATTGCGATTGGGTGGCGTTGCCGCTGCTGTTTGCGGTCACAGTCGCCTTCAGAAGAACACCTTCAGAAGAGACCTGACTCCCAAGAGAGAATTAACTTCTCAGTCGAGGCTTAATATGGATTCACTAAACGAATACGCAAAAAAATTTGAGTGTTAATCAAAAGTGAATTTAGTGTGTTTTTCGTTTTATCTTTAAATTATATCATTCTTCTGTACGTGTGTATGTCAGAACTCTTAACTCGTTCCGGTTTAGTGGTTAGTGTCACTAACCACCTCTTCCAGATGTTCTGGATCAATTTTTTTATTTTTAATGTGTCTGTTTGAGTGGCCCTGAATGGTTTACATTTACAATAGGTCCGCTAGTTTGTAATGTAGTACTACACCCCAACTTTTAAGCATTAGAAAAATTTATCGATTTCTAGATTCTCATCGTCAAAAGAAGAGATAGAGTACAGCCGGTCGATTCTGTAAAAATATCACCGCGTAACTTAGGTGTAGTGAGCTGTCAATAGTGCTAATCCCTAGCATCCTGTCGATCGATTTGTAAAAATGACAGCTCACTTCACGTAAATTTCACGTTGATATTTTTACAGAATCGATCGACAGGTTATCTTATTCAGTAACAAAACTGATTTAAATACAATTACATTTGGGATGATCTATGAACATCATGACAATGTAACGGATGATCGAATTAACACGAGACGACAGGAAAATACAAATAAAGCAAACATTGTACTTATGAGTGGTGGTGTAAAATTACAAAACGAAAACTCAAAAAATACAAACTCAACGTATGTACAGATATTGCAGGACCAGTGAAATTTTATGTGCAGTGTCTAATATCGAATTCTGCGACTGTGCCCGTGTTCTCAGGTGTAACAGTACAAGATTTGTTTTTAAATAACATAGTATTGCTATATTGTATGTTGATTTAAAGATGAGTTAGATTAATATGTAACTAATCCTCAAATCAAATTCTAATAACACTAGTCTACATTTAGTTTTCTTCTGAAACTTCGTCAAATCAACATTTAGATAGGAAAACAATTTTGTGTTATACTTTTTTCCAATAGTTAATAGCCTTCCCCTTTTACCGATTAGT
This sequence comes from Agrochola circellaris, assembly GCA_914767755.1. Taxonomy (NCBI): domain Eukaryota; kingdom Metazoa; phylum Arthropoda; class Insecta; order Lepidoptera; family Noctuidae; genus Agrochola; species Agrochola circellaris. Next base: position 6,492,196 of record OU611840.1, read on the forward strand.
CACTTTGGTAAGCAATTTTTTTTGATAAAACCAAAATTGTTTTAGTAATTTTCTATCCGTCCTTTAAACCCTCTACTATCGAGTATAACTCTGTAACTAATGGGTTAGTTCTTAGTTCAGAGAGGCAGTTCCAGTATTTTTAAGAACGTTCGCTTTCTAGTCTCAGTCTCATGCCCGTTTTCACCAACAACTAAGTAATACCTAAATGAATCCCTAAATAAAAGTGCACTGTTAGATTTTCAACTCTCAGCGCTGTGCTTAGCGTTGAAAATCCAACAGTGCACTTTTATTTAGGGATTCATTTAAGTGTCACTTAGTTTTTGTGAAAACGGGCAAAAATCTCTAAAAAATACAGAGGTATTGTTTTTAATGTTGGAAAATTCATGAATTTACGTTTTTGACAAGTGTTTGACATTGGTTGTCGCTGAGATGAGATTGCGACTAGATTTTGAACGTTTTTGATGACGGGAATTGGCCTTCTAATATTTTGTATTGAGACGTACCGAGCCGTTATCAGGTGTGGGCGCTACGGCAGCTACAGGTGCGGGTTCATCTTTCTTCAAGCTGCCGGGGGAGGGGCTTTCAGTGGTCCCATTACCAGCTTTCTTTTTGACGAGTTGTTCTGCAGACTTGATCTCGTCCAAGGTCACGCCTTGGGTGGAACGCCGTGTCTCACGCACGCGCTTCGCGTGAGCTTTTCTTTGAGTTTCACTCTCCTCATCCCGAACCGGAGGTACAAACGACCTGTTAGATAAACTGTATTATTCTTTGTTCCTCAGATAGGGTTTCACAAAATAAAGCAAAAAAGAATTATTGCAAATTCTCTAAACAAAAACTGTTAGACATGCAACACGTCTAAAATATAAATATCAAACTTGACATGCTTGATATTATAGAAATCAGAGTATCAATAAACGCAAATAAAATCGTCCGAGCACAAAAAAAGACGAAGCGCAAATGATAACTAACACACAAATAAAACCGAGTTTGCTTGAACACGAGAACTGTCTTAATTTTAACAGTAATGACACGAGATCAAATGTGTTTTTTCTCAAAATGATCATCGATGAAATTGGAAGACTTCTTGACTGTCAATAAAATTATCTTTTAAATGATTGGCGCACTACAAATTTACCTTACTATCTACACTATAACTTTTCATCCATTTGCACAATGAAAAATCAACGTTACATAAACGTAATAAGGTCACAATTCCCTTGTCCAAGCATTGTACATAACATCACGGTTACTTGAAGAAGTTCTTGAATATGTTCCCGGGCGACAATTTGGTCGGCGTGGCAGAGCTGGGTGTCGAATTGCTACTGTTCGACTCTACGCTCTCCGGGGAACTGTAGTAATACAATACCTTACTTTGTATTGAAAATTGTTACACAAATAATGTGAAGTTTTTGGTCAAATAAGTCAAAGATGCTTAATTTCATCAGCATCAATGCTGCTTAAGATATTTTTATATAATCGTCCTTACTTAGACCAGAATTATTTGAAGTTATTTTAAATACAAACTTTAAAATCAGACTTTCCCTATTATTTTATCTAATAGTTCTGTATATCGGTTTTCTAAAGTTGATTCTAGGACAAACACTTATAACCTAACACAGACACACTGCAGAAGTGCAGACTATCTACTTATAAATACTTGAAATACATATTATTAAGAATTTTAATAGTACACATATTAAACATTCTAAGTGTGGATTGAAACTAATTGTAAAGAGAATGGATAGTAAGATTCAGTAACGACTGGCAGAAACGCAGTGCATCAAAAGAACCTTCCTACTATTGGACTAAAATAACCTGCGCAAGCGCACTTGTTTCTTGTCTGCGACTATATTTGATCAAATTTGGAATTTATGACACTAAAAACAAAGTTTATTATTCAGATTGATCAGAACATCCTTTGGTCTGCGTTGCTTGGTCTGCACAAACCATAGTGGTGAGTACACATAGTGTACTAACCACTATGGTTGATGGTGATGGTCAACCGTGCCGTTCAATTATATCCAATGCAACATGAAATGTAACACATCAACTAGGCGAATTTGTTTCAACGTTCAATTGTTTTAATCTACTTACTAACGTATATTATATTTCATGTTACGTTTCACATAATTATATGACTTGTGTACCCACCATAAGATCGAATTCTCTTAAATAAAAGTTTTCACCCACGCGTGATTATCAAAGCACACGAGTACAACTCTACCATACCTTCTGACTGTGGTGGTAGTGGTGGTGTTAGTGGGGCTGGCGTTTGGCGTGGTGGTTGTAGGGCCGCTCCACGTGTTCACCTCCCTCTCCCGTCTCTCCGTTGGGTTTATTCTAAGCACGTAAAAGAATACACTGACTATGACATCAAGAACATTGATTATGCTACTGTATATTATGATCGGTGATCGCATTTTGGCGTGTCATTACTGGGATTTAATGACGTTATCAGAATATTTGTAAGCCATTTAATGCCGGTGTCCCGAGAATAGGGAAATACTAAGTTGTAAAATCGATTAAATAGACATTTCATCCAAGTAATTGTACGCCAAAATCCGGTCGCTGATTATGATGTAGCTATATAATTGTTTGTGTGTATTTAAGTTCTCTTCATAAAAAGATCATTTCACATGCATTTTTGAATAACATAATTGTTTTTTTCCATGAAGTTGAGAAATATCCAATAACTAGTAGTTACGACACGACATTTGGTTAGGTTTTAAAAAAACTAAATATTTATCAAGAAATGGGACAAGTTCTGACAGTTTTACAGATTGCAACCGAATAAAATTGTGGGTGTGTAATGTATGTGTATAAAATAAAATATATACAAATAATATAAGTAGCAACATATAAACAAATACACATATAGAACAACAGTAATAAGCGTACATAGCGAGACATAAATAACAGTTATTTTGATGAATATTAAATATTCATGTTTTCATGAATGGTTACGATCATTGCGGTTCGTTCATAAGAATTTAAATATATAACAAAAATGTTACTGAAGTAACATAAAACACAAGTCATGTATATGCATTGCCATCCCAGTGACAAACCTGGCATGTCTGATGTGCTTGTAAGTATACCAATCCATACGATTCAAACTGGATCACAATAATGCTGCTCTCTGGTACAAGTAACAAAATACTCATAGCTTTACAAAAGCACTATAAATGTATGGAATTTCAATAGCGCCATCATGAAAACATATTCCGACTTACTTTTTAAGTTCAAGAAGACTGCACAAACACACATTAAATTAGTTACTGTTTTAATTATATTAGGTTTTTTTTTTTTTCATAATTTTTGTGAAAATGTCTTGATGGCCCAGTGGTTAAGGCCTCGCATCTCATGCACGAGGTTGAGAGTTGAAATCCGGGCAATAATCAGTGTGACTTTTTCAATTCATATGTCATGTACTATCTAAGTTTATCTTAGACATCACTGACACTGGTGAAGGAAAACATCGTGAGTAAACCTGGACTTAATTAATATAAATTTAAAATGGCCAGTCCGCATTTAGCAAGCGTGGTGATCAATACTGCCTTCTCTATATGAGAAGAGGCACATGGCTATGGTTGGGGGTTGTATTACTTTTTCTTTATGTAATGTATAATCTGGAGTCCAATAAAGTATATATAAATAAATAAGAGGACTTCGCCCAGAATTGGGACAATAATATTCAGTTTCATTTATTATAATTTTTGTACTACACTATCAGCTTTTTATATGCACATATTTTTGTGGCAATTAAACAATATTTTTTCTTTAAAAAAACGAACCGCAACGATCGCCAGCTTATATTTAACGAGCACCTTGTTTGTACATCGTCGTTAGTACTCTCTGTCGCATTGTTAGTGTGCTCTTGAGTTTTTTTCCTCTCCGCTGCTGGCTGCGACGGCGGTATTGAAGGACAGGACGACGCCTTTATACGTGCGGTCACGTCTCGGTACCGTTGGTAGAAGCTACAATGCACACAAGCATGCGACATGTACGTAGCGTATGCGATGTTAAATGTTAAGGAGAGTTGAAGACTTCGCTGGGCAGTGGACACTGCCACTGGCTGAGAATTGTGTGAATGATGTCACAAAAGTGTATGGTGAAGTATCTTGTTCCGGTCCCTTAATAGATACGTTAAGATATAGCACGTATAAAAGTAATACTAATTTGTAGTATCGATACTCAATTTATCGTGTATATTAACATTTCCTCGAAATGCGACGTCAGACGTCATGCTGTGCGCATAATGATTATTGATATGGAAAATTAAAGCATTTACTAAGACCAGACGTTACAGTGTGTAATTGTCAACTTTATCAATTGCAGTTCATTGATTTTGTGATATCAAATAATCGATATGTAACCGAAATCTCATCATTTCAACATACACTTTTGATGGAAATTCTCAAATATACAAGAAAGCTTTAAATAGTGTTTTTTTTTTCTCAATTAAGAATGAATATTATATTGTTTTCAGCAGTTACTCAGACGTTAGCACATTGTTAAACGTTACTTTTTATTTATTCCTTTATATTTTTGGTTAGTGCTAGCAAAACAAAGAGACGAGCTTTGCATACAAAACGGTTGTCCAAGGAAGTTGGTGATATCAAATCGCCAACTTCCTTGGACAACCGTTTTGATCTTTATGCACGTCCGTTCATAGACGGGACATCACATAAGCTGTTACTTAATTATGGAGTCGTCCATTAATCACGTGAGCCTCGAAAGGGGGGAGGGAGGGGTTCAGAAAAAATCACTAAATATCACAAGGGAGGTGTAGTGAGATATCAAGTGTATTTATTTATTCGTTGAACGCGCGAATTTTATACCGAAAAGAGGCGAGTGATCTTTCCTCGCCGTTGCAAGGCAACGATTATACCTGTGTTTAAAGATAAAAAAATAAAATAAGATAGGTTGTACCAAAAACATACATATAATTTTGGGTAGGAGGGGGGGGTTAGTCTAAAACCTCACCACGTATCACTATGGGGGGGTAGGTTAAAAAGTTTCTAAAAAAACATCACGTGATTAATGGACGACCCCTATGCAGCAAAATTATTGGTTGTAAAAATTCAAAATCAACAGTTCCAGCATACCACAAAAAGCCAGAATAGCCATCCCGGAGAAACTATCCGATTTGCAGGGAATCTAAGCCCAGGGCCACATCGAGATTCGACGAATATTCGCGTTATAGCCATAGCCGGAAAACTAAAACTACGTGCAACATCTCTCGTTTGTGCTGGCTTTACCAGTTGCAACATCGCGAATCTTTGTCGAATACCAGTAATTAGGCCAAACATCACATTACATCAATACTCGCCAATTTGTATGCCAACACTAATCATAAACCCTTGTTCATGACATTATAAAAGCTTTTAACATTTCTAAAGAATTGTGAGCAAAATAATAGGTAAAAAAAAATTGTGTAGCAACCAAAAATTTAAGTGCTTACTAATTTGTCTAACATTTAAAACTACATTTTAAACAGATGTACCTAAACAGATGAGGAATGAGTTACAATTATTTTGATATCCTTACTTTTTAATTTAATAGCAAATCCGATGCAATTAATTGTATGAATGTATGGCAAGTTTCAATGAATAAGGATTTTATTAAATCTATTCATCGCAACAGGGTAACATGTCCAGTAATGGACATAGGCCCCCCTCAAAGATTTCCATAACAAACTGTTTTGAGTCGCTTGCATCCAACGGCACCCTTCGACCTTCACCAGGTCCACTGCCCATCTAGTTAAAATCGTTCAAAGATATACAAAACGAAGAACTCCGGGCTCACAATTCTCTAAAAATGTTTATATTTTAATTGATATTTTAGTTGTCATGCCAAATTCTAACGACATACAATTAATTTTGTATATACAGCGATACTTTAACATTGCACAACCGTTCAGTTTGTTTAGACGTTCAATAAAAATAAAACCTGGCTGTCTGCCATTTGTGACATCCTACATTATAAATATAGTATTTTGTTAAAAGATTTTTTAAATATAATTAATTTGATAAATATGTCTGTCTTTATAATCGAATAGTTTGATCTTTATTTATGATCAGGATCGATATACCCTGATTGTGTCGTGTTTTACAGTCTAACAGCCTCGAAAAAAAATGTATTTTTGTGAGCATAACAAGACAGTTTACTATTTATCCCGGTTTAACATATTAGTGGATGACAAATAAGCCGGTGACCTATTATTATTAAGAGTCTATAATACCTCACATTGATTAGCACGATCCTCCGTTATATCGAAGATACTACAGCATTAATTTTGAACTAAATATACGGTAAAGTTGAGGATTAATGTTAAGTGATGTATACACGTAGGTATAACACGATTCCATAAAATTTTCTCTATAGAAAAAAATACCAAAGTTACCTACAAACCGAACAATAAACCGCTGGTATAAAAATTCAAATTAGATCTTGAAAGTTTGCATAATAATTGAACTAACTATAAAGCTGATACAACGTGTTAATTTTTTATTAATCACCTTTTTTCACCGTGAAATTACCTAAACTATTGGCGCCTTGGAGACTCCTCCCCGCCGCTTAGTCTCGCTCTTATTCAGTCCGCGAGCAGTAGTCGCCCGAGCGAGATAAGGAGTGAATTTGAGCTGAGGTATTATGGAATCTTAAGTGCTTACTGCCGTGTATGGACATCTATAATACCACAGGTATTGTTATAAAGACAACGCTCAAATGTCTCTTGTGCCCATAACTGCACCCATACAGTTCGATTCAAACGTAATGGCGGCTCGGAAGTGCGCTACTCGCTGCGCAGTACCCCACCCCTCACCCCCGCTGAACCATGAATTCGTTACTGCGCAGCGACTCGCCTCATGTTCCGAGCCGCCATTAAGTTTGAAAAAGGGTGTTCCTTTCAAACCAGAATACGGCTACGCTGCTTCGCGGCAGAAATAAGTTTGGTATTACGTCACCAGACGACCTACAGTTTTTCTTTTTACAGAACGCCTTAGCAAAACAGTGTGCACTATTAAAGTATGAAATAGGATGTGACGCGTTGCATCGAATCGGTACCTCTTATCGTTTTCAAAGCTGTGTGTCCTCCTCAGTATGGTGTCGCTGTCAGCGACTGCGTTGTTAACAGTCTTGTTGTTGTCCCCTGAAAATGTAGGAAATGTGGAGTTAATTAAAGCGATTTTAGATTATATTTGTATCAGTCTGTACATATAAAGAGAGAAGACAATAAAAACCGCTAGCGATCTGACCCACTTAATCACCTCATCTTCCTATATACCTATACGAGGTTGTGATTTGTGGACCCTACACCAAGTCACCATTTGGTTACTCAAATGGCGCAGTCCGGATCCACAAGATCCACACAAAATAGGTCGGAACCTATTTTGTGTGGATCTTGAGCAAACAGTAAAAAATACCCTAAAACTTAAAAAGATAATTTCATAAATTTTGCAAGTAATCGTCTATCAAACAGACCGCGACATTCATATTATTTTGATAAACGGACTCCCAATAAAACTAATTGCTGATCCCTGCTACGGGCGTACCCAGCTTTTGGCCCAGGGGGGGGCAAATCAGAAATTTCTGAAGCCGGGTCACCCGCACATGTTTTAGCCTACACAATACACGAAACATAAGTATGTAGTGTGTAGAGGAAACACCCGCAGTAGATCCTGCTTTATAGGTAGTAAAATAAATAAACCGTGTGCTTGCTGCGTTCGCGTAGTTTTCATGATACAAGATGAGCTGAATGGTACTGATCCATGCGTCATGTTCGTGAACGGGCGCCGTCAGTAAGGACTGGTCATCTTTTAAAGGGGTGATAGACGCACAAAAAAAGTTCGCGTACTTATGGCGCAAAAATTTAAAATTCAAGTCATTTATTCAAACTAGGCTGAGAATCAGCACTTTTCGAACGTCAAAATGACATAAGACAGTCGACGACCTTACTCACCCGTGTGTCATATTAAGTACGCGTACTTTTTAAAACCGCTGCGTAAGTTCGTCGGCGATCCAACAGATTTGAAATTTTGCTCGTAGCCCGCCTTGGATCGTAGTTTTGTACGTCTGTCACCGCCGCGAGTCGCGAGCCACCATTTTATTTCAACCGGATTTTGATCGGATCAAAATTGTATTTGTACTAATTAAGTTTAGCTAAGTAAGGTTAGGTAGTAAGACTTTAGCAAGTAGGATTTATTGTACTATTTACACCGTTTAGGTATGTAACCTATTCGATGACTGGATTTTTATAATTAAAGTGATTATTTACAAATATTATACCTTGCCTCGCCTGAAATACAGGTGGCTAGGTAACCACCTGTATTTCAGGCACATAACACAATAGAATTTTTCGTATATTTAAGCAAATTTTTATTGTGTATTGTGTGTTTTACCTTTTTACATGAATAAACTTTTATTTATTTATTATTATTAGCGGTTTAGGCTGTGCGTTGACGTCATTGAATTAATTAATTTCAGTTTTTTTATGATGTAGATAACTTACTAGGCGAGTCTGGTTGCCTGTTACGGAACGAAGCAGATCGGCGCCACGACGGCGCGTCTTCGGGCGAAGACTCCTCCGTGGTCTCAGGTGAAGGCGGTCGGCCGCGCGGAGGCTTGGCTTCCGTCTTTAAAATCTCCGGCGCTGGCGGCTTGTCTGTCGTGGTAATGAATGAATGAGTGATCGGTTTGAACAACATTTTAAAAGTACTGGCATTTTAGAACTTCAAATTCTTTATTTAAATTAGCTATTGAACTAAATTTTCGTATAAACTACTACGAGGATCTTTCGACGCTCGAATGACGTTAGCAAGGGGTGAAATGTCACTCGACATGTATTCAAAAAACAAGATGGCAGCGATAGTTTCCATTTTGGTCATGCGTCAAAATAACCTTGTAGTGTTATAAGTACTGGCACTTTAAAACCACGTATTCTTTATATGAATTATTATGACTACTCAATTGTTTCTGGTTCATGTTGTCCAAACCTGCTGTATGAAGTTAAATGCGACCTCGGCCAGCTCATCGGGCGAGTGGCACATAGCACAACAAACACTCATACCGTTAACAACAATAATTATGATTTACTTTAGTATGTAGCAGAGTCATTTTGAATTTTTGGTCTATCACTGTTTTCGAGACATTCAACATGATTGATAGATCATCGACCAAAATTCGCAGGCAAAATTAGTCGGGCAGTCAAATTGCGATCTTGTAGGACAACCTTTCATAAACCTCAACTAAGTGTGTATGAGCACTAAGCTGCTTATATTCGGCTGTCAGATCCACTTTTATTTTAGCGACCTTCATACGTTTAATCAAAATGAACATGCTACATGTTAGAAAATGAAACTACGTGCTCACCTCGCGCTCACCTTCCGGACTTGGGAGTTTTATGTTGGGAGCATTATGGACCTGTTGCACTAGTGCCAGTAAAATTTCTAGATAGCTTAAGGGGGATGCGGTAAGGTAGCCCGCGAGACTCAAATTTTCTTTTCCGTTTTGCAGGTCAGTATCAGGTTGTATGTTGATTAAAATATAATTCGCGACCGTAAAAAATATGGCTTTACATAATTATAATAATTACAATCAGCAATACAACTTCATAAGTAAGCATAATTGTCAAATGTCATGATTTCATGAAATAGTCATCCAATGGGATTACATGAACTTAGAGAGTTATATTGATAATTTTTATGAACATAATTCTATAATTAAACATTTGATACGGCCGCGAATCATATTTAGATCAACATAGAACATGATACTGACCTGCAAATTGCAAAAAACGTAAGAAAATTTGAATTTCGCGGGCTACCTTGACGCTTTCGCCTTAACTACAATTTATTACGATGCAAAGCATTCAAATCACTGTCTTACTTGCACCAATACGAGACATCACTATCCGGATGTGAAAAAGTCCCTAATCCCCTAAGGCCCTTGGTCTTGATGCTCTTTAAATAAAACCAGCAGAAGTGCCAACAGGCAGCATCTCGAAGCTTACCGTTGACACTCAAAACCACTACTACTTCCAAACGTGGAGACAGAAAGATGCGTACGGACTTGATCATTCTCGAATAGTGCTGACCAATAGGTCCTGTGAGGTAATCGTGTAACACATATAAAAACTGATAGCAATGGGTTTCATTTTGACAGTTCACCCACGTTCTTAGCGCTATTGACGTTGTTGAGCAGACGAATTTTTCAAATATATGAAGTAATTAATGGGTTAGCAATATCCTTCAAAAGTTTCGGATTATGATTGATGTGTGTTACGTAATTAGGGTGCCAGGTTTACAAAATATTTGATTCTAATAACAACACTCGAAGCCGCCTTACCGTTACCGACGTCACACAACAGCCACAGACAGGAGTAAGATCTAACTAAAGCTATGGCACGATAACTACTTGCAAGTCTAACTGCGCAAGTGAGCTTTCTTTCATGACTGTTACAGCTAATTATCTAAACCAATATTATAAAGAGAAAAAATTAGTTTTTTTTTAAATGTTTGTTTGTTTGTTACGCTTTCACTCTTAAACGACTGAACGGATTAGGATGAAACCTGTGTTAGGACATAGGATCCTTTTTATTCCGATATTCCCACGGGATCGAGACTTACGCGGGTGAAACCGCGGGGTGCAGCTATAAGTTAATAAATCTGCAGGCAAGGTACGCGTCTCGCCAATCTTTTGCCAGTCTGAAGTAACCGTTACCATACGTTTCGTACCTTGTGACGTCAGTGCACACCAACACTGATTCGCCCCAAGTTCAAAGCAAACAAAGTTTGCCGATAGTTACACTTGTATAGATGTTTGCAAACATCAACTTGCACAACAAAACTTGCCAGTAGTCATCGCGTTTTAAGTAATAAATCAATGAAAGCACCTTCAGTCTTACCGTTGACGACTTTTTCTGGCTGCGGAGTGATCTCGATGTCAACTCGTTTGGGTTCGTGCTTCGGCGGGCTGCGTTTGCGCTTGTTGTTGTTGTTGTTCATACGGCGCTGTGCCTGCATCGCGTCGTGAAGGAACGACAGCATCCCTGGGTCGACCAGTTCAAGGCAGGTTTGGCCCTGGAACAGAATTTGGTTTGTGAATACAACGCAGTAGTAACCTAATGATGATTATTGTGACAAACCGTGTTCTCGACGGAATCTCCCATCCACAAAAATTACGAACTTCCGTACAGACTTCCATCCCCTATTTAAGCCCTTCAGTAGTTGAATTTTCAAGAATACTTCCATAGTTCTCACATTCGTTATATAAGGAACTCTTGCGCAAAACTTAATGCTTCTAGACCTAACGGTTTAGGCTGTGCATTGTCTGTCAGTAAAATGTAATGTTTCATTGAGTAACATTTTGGACATAATTATACCTATTTTCCGATGAAAAGGTGCATTGATTCAGTAACCTCCAAAGACTAAATGCCTTATTTTTCATGATCTGGCATCCCAGATATCAAAACCATTATTTTTTTAACTCTTAGCAATTGCGGTCGTAAAATGTAAGGCAACTGTCCGACCGCTGACGAGGAAGCGACCAGCTATCAACGATTTTCTCGCTCAAGAAACGTACAAAAGATTTTAGGTCTCGTGTGAGTAAAAGAGATAGATATATATTAATAGTTGATCTCTTTGTCGCAGCGACAAGAGCTATCAAAAAGAGTGCTCACTCAGCGACACTCATTTGGCGGGCATAACACTCGCCGAGATACTCGCTCTTGGTCTATAGGTATACCAGCGAGTAATCGCTCGACATCGTCGCGAGCTCGTTACTCGCTCGTTGTTAGTTGCTAGCTATACTCGTTTCTCGTTAATCGCCGGCGGTGAGCTCACGAGTCAATATTCACTGCAACTCGCTAAATACGTTTAACGATTAACGTATTTAAAACATAATTCTGTCTCTACCATTTTTAAAAGATTGTCAGAAACGGAACGATGTTTTAAATACGTTTAGTGTTAAGCGCATTTAGTGATTTGTGATGCAAGTGAGCCTTAGTATGCAACAGTATAGTGGTAGAAGAGCCATTGCGCACTTACTGAATAGTTCTTGATCATCGGGTCGGCTCCGTACTTTAGCAGCAAGACCGTGGCCTCCTTCTGTCCCCAGAGAGCGGCCGCGTGCAGGGGTGTCCATCCCTCAAAGTCCAAGCAGTCGGGGTCAGCGCCGCACTCCTCTAGCAGGATCTTAGCCACCTGGAGACATGATACAGGTAAGATTTAAACATAACATTGCGGGAAAACAGAGGTGTTAACATACCCACAGTATACAAATTCAGTCTAAGTCCGCTACTCGCAATATTCGCGTTCGCGATCAGTAGATCAACGAGAAAGTCCGGCAGTGTTTTGCACCTCTGACTTTTCGGATTCATGTACGTATTGTATAATTATCACTTGCTTCAAAAACGGTGAAGGAAAACATCGTGAGGAAACCGACATGACTGAGAGATATTTCTCGACGGCATGTGAAGCCAATTCAGAGGCCCATGGGCGGCTTTAAAACTCTGAGGCCAGGTTAGTCACTAACCAGACGAAAAGAAGAAGTGTTTTTGAAGTATACGAAAGAAATGAATAAGAAGTGTATGTAAAATATCTCTTTACTTTTCGACAACAAATTAATGAATCTTTCAAAACTAGACCCGTCCCTAAACAAAGGGTCTAAAGTCTAAACAAAGGCCTCCCCATGTTGGATCTATTAGGATTGCTATAGGTTACTCTTTATTTATTTATTATAAGGTAGCTTCACAACTGACACTAAGTATAACATTATTATTATTGTAAACATTACGCCAATTACGAAATACACAGAAAATATGAAATACAGAGAGTGACATAATAATAAATAGTAGTGGTCGCCCAGAGGTCAAAATTCGACCATAATTCTTTTAAATGTCATGATTTTTTAAATTTATTTAATTTATTTCTAATGTATATTATATAAAAATATTAGCTTTCTGCACTCCTTCTCCATATAAACTTTAACTGTGCCAAATTTCATATTCCTCCGTCCGCGTAATTTTCGTAAAAACGGGTACAAAGTTTTGGTGTGTACCGGGTGTGTATCTGTGCGGTGTAGAGGATCTTTTAAATATTTAATAACATACCATAACGCTGGTTTTCCCCGAAGGATCTGGCACGGGTGTACCTATATTTACACCCACGTTATGCCAGTTGTGTTTAGGTCCCGTGTAACAGGGGGCGAGCCATGTGCATCAACCGAGAACAAATCCAGACTCCGAGCTACTGAGATATTCCAATAACACTTTGCCCCGCCTGGTAATCGAACCCAGGTCCTCATGCCCAGCAGTAGCGTTTGCGGCCACTTGTCCAACGAGGAAGTATACAATCATTTCTCTCTGAAAAACTACTCAAAGATGACGTAAGAGCTGCTGGAACATAAAGGTACAATTCCGTACCCGACCCCAGGAGACAACTGCCCGTATTCCAGTCGGTAGATAGAAGATAGAAAAACGTGACTATCGCTCGAGCGTTAGCGGCACTACTGGTCTGGGGTCGGGCTGCACGTGTCGCCTGTTACTTGCCCGTAACTGCCAACGACGTGTCACTAGCTACGGAAGGTATTTCATAGAAACTCATAGAAACCAGTCGTGTCGCGGCGACACGTCGCCTGCAGTTGCCTCCTGCGGTCGGGTACAGAATGGTACCTTAATACTTACTTCCACGTATCCTTTAGCTGCCGCAACGTGTAGTGGGGTGCCTCCATTTATGTCCCTCACTTCCACGTAGCCGTTAGCTGCCCATTTGCGAGCATCGCTCATCAGAGTGTCAAATTCAGCGTTGCGATATTTATCGCAGTCCACGCCTGCGCAACAAAAGAATATAGATAAGACATGGAAGGAAAGTTATTGTAAATAGGTATCCTAATATCGCCAGGATTGGCAAATAAATCAGAGATCCTAAAATTTTTGAGGCGATGGACTCAATTTTCAATTTAACAACGTGTACAAAAACAAAGGTGTAGATGTTTTTTCAGCCAGTACCACATAGTTCGTGTTGTATGCGAAGACCTGCAGTAAGATTAAAGCTATCTTAAAAAAAAAATTAAGCTTAAATATGTTATTACAGCCATTTAAGTAAGTCATAGGTCTGACAGTATAAACATGTATTTGGTAGTACTAACCCTTGTCATCGATGATTTTCTGCAGCATGTCGGCCATGGCATCGCATTCGGCGATGTCCACGGGCAGCTCTCCATCATAGTTCACGGCAGAAACGTCGGCGCCGTTTTCTAAGAGATATCTGAAACAGAAATGTACATGTTGTTAACACAAAACTTGAAGAGTGCTCTATGCTAGGATGATTAACCGAAAAGAACTCTGCAGTTACTGACATAGTTTGCGGAGTAGCAAGATAAGGTGGCCGTGGGCCAGCCAGTAGAGGATTTATGCCTGTTAGAGCAGAGATGTTACCAAATCCTTGAGTGGAGACAATTTAATGAATCGGCAAGCGAAGCGTGACTCGCCTCAAAGCCAGAAGTGCCGTCTACCTTTGAAAAGTGGCTGGGGACAAGCTGGATGTAGAAGGCTTATAACCGGGTGTTGTGGCGCTTAACACGTCTAGTAGAACTTGAAATTGAATGCCACAAGGAGAAGCTGGCATCCCATCCAAGCCAGCTAAATCATAATAGCAATAAATAGCCAGTATTAGGAGCCAAGAATCTATCATTCAAATACATTAAGAAAATATTCGAGAATTTGAGAGTGGCCTAAAGGTATATAAATAAGTACTACGCAGATAAAGTCGTAGGTGGTCACTATATTTAAGTGTAGTAGTAGTAGCAGTTTTCTCTCTCGTCAAATAGTTTTGATACCTAATGAATAATGATATTCCACATACCACGAACTTGGTTCATCTTTGCAATAGATTTTCTGGACCTCGATGGGCCAGAAAGATCACCTAGCAGTTAATAGCACACGCATTTATTACGCGATTATTGGTTACATCTATGAGTCACATGCTCTATGTGTTAGAAATAAAATTACATAATAATTTACGCAACTAAGATTTTCCCGTTACGTATGCTATATTGACGTCAAACAACAATTGTAAAGTAAGAATTTTCCCGATGATTCAGTTTCATGATGATAATGAATGCTGGGGCTGTACTATGACTTGTTAAAGCCATCATCGTTCCAGTGTGAGAGAGAGATGAAGCTATACAGGACGAATAGCACTATCGTTATTTCACAAAGGAAAGGTTTCGGAAAGGTGATGGTTTTAACACGTCATAGTAAGGCCCCTGGTTAAAAACAGGCCACCAGGGTCGCGGTCGATGTTCAGTCGAACAGCGAAGAACGTAACATATTATTCCATCCGAAGTAAACAAATATAGTCAATAGGTACTTTTAAATAGTTCTGGAGATAAGAGGGCGGGGGGGAATGGTAAATTTTTATCTATTTTCTTAAATAATAATAAAATATTAAAAAATATATTAATTGAGATCGTCACAATAAGCCCTTTCATTTGATATGTCATACGGTAATGGTTACAATTTTTTATGGCCCCAAATTAAGCCCCGAAAATTGACCCCCATATTCAAAATTCAATTATTTACGTTACACGGCAGTGTTTGGGTCACAGAAATTCATATGTGTACCAAATTTCAACAAAATTGGAAAAAATTGGTAGTAGATTAGGAGAAAATTGGCTGTGACAGGCGGACATACAGACACACGTGTGATCCTATAAGGGTTCCGTTTTTTCCGCTATCACATAGTTTTTTTTATACACACTTTATACAACGTCTGATCACTTCTTCATAATACAACATAATTATATTAGGAAAACAACAACCATTATTTCAACAAAGTTATTTCCACAAGAGAAACTCAGTGACATTACAATTTTACTGTTTTTCAATACAGAAGATAGATGATTAATACTAACAGGAAAAACTAAACATTTTCGAAGATGATATAACATTCACGAAAATAATGCGATGGTGTATTATTCCGTCTGATCGAATGTCCCATATGATCCAGAATATTCTGAGCTTAGAACCCTGATATATGCGTAATATATTAGTTCATATTACTAATTTAGACATTCAATGCAGTAAGCATTAATGGTAGGAAAAATTAACAATTCACAGAGTGCAGCAAATAGAAGGCGGCGAATAAATAAATTGAAATGTATCCTCATTTTGCATATCAATGTAGGCAAAGAGAAAATAACAAAAGAATAGAAATAATTTGCTCTTCGAGCATTGTTTATTGAAACTCGTTCTTTATTGCACTTAGGTATCTAAGTGACACGCTGTTAGGACGTCACACCACACGAATCGATTCCTCCAATTGATCACAATTTGAATTTTGTCAGGGTTAATTGACAACTGATGTGCATTTTATTTATTTAATTCTCACACATATATTATGATTAAAAAAACCTCGCGACATAACGTAGCCATTGCGCCAATATGAACTCGAAGCCCAATTTCCAATTCTTACATGCCGTGGGCCAACGCTAGGACTTAGCAGTCACCATCTACACATATTATAAATTAAAGTCGCTTTTCGTGTTTGTCTGTATGTCCGCGTTGTTCTTCTAAACCATGCAACAGACTTTGATGAGGTATTCACCATCGTTTAGAGGATTTATTCCGGAAGGTTTATGTGTATAATACGTTAATATTAAAGTTACATATGCTAAGAAATTTCGATGTTTTTTAAGTCGTAAAAACCATACGAAGCAGGAGCGGGTCGCTAGTCATCCTGTATAGGTGTTTACTGCTTAATATACACGCCCATTTAATCTTCATTCAAGTTCATTCTAGGCCGGTCTCGTTCAGTTACTACTAAAAAACTTCATTAGATAGAATCATTAATACATATCTCCAAGTTAGAATGGTTCCACAAGAACTTTTCCAAAAGAGATTTGTTTAAATTGAACAGATGAATTATTATAATATTATTATGTAAACACATATTTTTTAGGGTCGCGAATCATATTTTGATCAAGATACAACCTGACACTGACCTCAAATAGGGATGATGACTCAAAATATTTTTTTGTTCGTCATGTAGATTATTAAAAAATATTTGACACGTATTTTTTTATTTTTTTACCTAAGCAATAGATTACGGCGATACATTGACGTATGCAGATTTTATACTTACTTGTGACGTAGCGGCCCCCACTCTCTAACTTTAATGCGTTTGTATCTAAGTCATTTTTTTATTAATATCGCACCTTGAAAACGACCATGACGTAAGTGCGAAAACATAATTTTAGAGAAAAATGCTTTTGATTTTTTTTTTTACTTAATCAGAAATATATTTTTTTCACAGATATTTATAATTGTATTTTTTTACAAAAAGACATAAATAAGGATATAGGCTTATTTGTAAAATATTTTTGATTATTCTAACTCTGGTATTTTAGTTGCTATTTATATTATTTTCGGTGGGTGCCTACAGTTGCGTCGTTGCTCCAAATAAAATGTTTATTAACTTCAAGAATCCTCATAGAACAATGACGTAAATGCAGAACATTAGCTTTAATATAAAAATAAATTTTTGGTTGGGTGCTAAATTATTACTTACATCAATATCCTCCCCGCGGGCAATTGACCAATGGGTCGTTTTCGAGTTAAATTCCTTCTCCAATTACACAACGACGCAACTTCCCTCTAGCGGCAAATATTGCTATTACTTAAAAGTCGACGTCGCACACAAAACTTTAATTGTATTTAAATCGTTTCCCACTAAAAGGTCAGTTTTTGAAATTTTTTCACTTACGTCATTGTAGTTTTAAAGTTTAAAGGATATGATAAAGCAAAAAATACGTGTCTTATATTTTATTTATTATCTGACTGACGGACTAAATAGAATTTAATTTTTTTTTACCCAGGCATCATCCCTATTGTAAAACCACTGCGGTTCCACCTAAGAACACGGGTAGTGGTGTTATCAGTTCTACGGCTTTTATGGCCGACCCACTGACCCTTCAGCGTGCTTATTCTGTTGGATATGTCGACAAATCTGGTTCTCATTCAACATTAGGATGGATAGAACCAGTCATTATACGGATCCACTCTAATAAACCATATTTGGTGAATAACTACAAAGCAATGAACTGGAATATGTTATCATTCTTAGCTAAATACAATGAATAGCATCGTTCACAGAAAACCCGAAGCCTAGGTCAGTGTGACTCAACCTTTTGTTTACAGTCGCCTATCGTATGTCGCACGCTGCGTCAATGTTGTGTTATTCATCATATATTATTATTACAGCACAAATAAGTCATTATTGATTGATAGGAAATTATAATTCGCGAGAGTAGGTACCTAACCTTATTTGGGGGACAATTTAATCAAGTCCCTAGACTCCTTACCGAATGGGTTAACCAAAATAAGTCAACAACAAATCATATGCACAAGTTTACGTTACATTTAAATAACTTTTCTAAGGTGCAGTTCCAAAGTATTGACAATTATCTCAACTGACTATAAGCATGCCAAATAATCCAAATCGCATGCATGGTAGTTTAGATACATGATGATCTAGCTAATAAAATCGCTTATGACATGAATGAATCGCTCATGACTTAGCTATGGGAAGCTTAGTACACATATTTACTAATTAGCTGTATGGCCCAAACTATTATATATAAAGGGCATAAAGACTAGATTCTTGTTTACCTAGCTATGCTGAGAAAGCCGCACGACGCGGTGGCGTGCAGCGGGGTCCATCCCTCGTTGTCTCCGCGATTGACGTCAGCGCCATGCGTCACAAGGAACTCCACCATGTCCAAGTTGTCGTCTATGCACGCCTGAAAAAAACATGTTGAGGTTTTGTGTTAAGAGGTTTTATCCAATCAAGAGCGGTACACTAATACAAAGTTCTTACAGTCGTCATCATTAGTAATCGTAATTTTCTATAAGAACTTGTTTTTTTTTAAACCTCGTAACTTTCTTAATACAAGAACTATGCAGAGGTATTACATTATTTGCCTAGAAGACACATTTAAAAAGCTACAAACAAACAATCCAATTTTACCTAATAAATTCGTATGTAAAAGTTACTGATAAATATCAAATATCGGTCACATCATACAGGGCGTCAATTGTGAAAAAATTATGTCACGCATACATTATTATGTATTTATACTACATCATATAAAACTAAACAATGAGAGGAAATATCGCACAGCAAGAGATTGATGCAAATAAAAACTAATAACATCCAGATGACTTATTGACTTTCAAAAATAAGGGGAAGGAATAGTGAGTTAATAACTAAAAGGTGAAGGTTCAAACCCAATATTATGATTTTGTATGTCGTCAGACGCAGTTCAAAGATGGCTGCACTGGGAACTGTGAACTCAAGGTCATCGTCTAAAACCATGACTTGTTGCCTCTTACTACTTTTACGGGACAGTAAGCACCCTTCGTACAAGAGTTCTATTTAAATCATTTAAGGAACACAGTATGTAAGTAAAACATCTGTTTAATTTGTTACATTAGCAAGCATAAAAAATCAAAATCATTTTATGTAGTAGTTTTGCGAAACGCACAGACATACAGACATTCAAAATTCGCATAAAGGAACAGCCTCGCAGGTCTTAAGGTTCAACTAAAATCACTAACACTGGCCGGAAAGTGATTTACTTAATGAATAAACAATGATACGCAAGCATATTACAGTTGGAGCCATTTCAATGCATTTGCATGAATTTTAAACATGTAACAGTTGCATGAAAGCATACATTTGTGGTAAATGAAATCATATCCGATACGGAACAAGTTCAGATTTCACAAATACTGAATTTTGAGTAATATTTATTGCAGTATTGTGTATCAACAACTCTATGACATCCAGTCAACATCATGAGTCAAGGGGATTTTCAATCCACATACGTACAAATAACATTAAACTGCGGTCACCATATCGTTCAGTAAGCGATAGTTACTCCCAATACTTCTAAGGGTAAACCCAACTCACCCAGGTAAAATTACACAGTCTATTGATGACAGGGCATTAAACAAATGTACAGTCCCACTATTTGTGGGTTTCCGATGCGGGGTTCCCATACAAATTAATAGCTTCGTAGGTTTAAAGGCAGCACAAATTATTTCTGTAGAAAGTCTACTAGTAACGCCTGAAACCATTTCACTTATGTATATAGATGGAAATTCGCAACAGCGCATAAAACGTAATAGGCAATTTTTCCGCCTGTGAGCACTGTAAAAATACTGTCGCGGAACTGGCGGAGCTGCATTGCAGCAAAGCAAAGCAAAGCAAAGCTGTACGAATAAACAAGATCGCCTTTCAGTGTGCTAACTTAAGATTCGTATGGAGACACCACTGTAAATTCTATTCTGAAAATTGAACACCAGGGATTACGAAACCCATAATGCCCAAGCTGGTAATTTGATGCAAATTCGCGCTAACAATTTCCTTACAACTTTTACAAGCGGAACGACTGCAGTAACAAGCTGAAATAAGTTATGTTTTTCTTCGCCTCCAACAGCTAGCATGATTCCGAACAATAACACGTTATGTTAGCAGTAAGTGAAGCTGTATGTGCATCAGTTCGGAACCAGTGCAGGGTCAGTGCCGCGGTCACTGGCGCATGCAGTGCCGGACCGACGAGCTCGCTGCCAACGAGGATGGACTGGCTTTTGTGAAGAGATTATAGCTTGGGGGTTGACAACGAGGATAAAGGTTATCTAGTTCTTAACTTATTCAATGCTGTTGATCATATTATGTCGCTAGCTGTAGCCATTAGTGAACAAACATTGGCTAGGTTTAAGAATTTCTTCTATTAATTCAAAATAGATTTTGATATGCAGGAGAGTGATAATTCAATCGCACAGCCCGAAAATTATTTATACAAAGAACAATCGTTTACTTTTTGACATTTATATCTCATAAAACATGACGGCTCTTGGCAAGCCATTGGAAGTTATTAGCACAAGGGAGCTGGCATAATTACTGCCAGATAACCAGACACCAAGCATTTGTGCTATTTTATAGCATTTTACATTCAGCGTAATAAAATAAAAGTACAATTTATATCTCGGATATATCTCCTGTTCCCGATTTTTGTCGACATTAAAAGAACGGCTCCACTTGGTCGCAATCTGGACCGGATGGAAGTATAGCAACAATTTTGCCAATAAAAAATGCTATTGTGAATAAATAATGTTACATGACCACTACCAATGAGCAGGACAGCAAGCAATTTCCACCAATTGACCCTTAAATTAAAGTTGATAACAAGCAGCGGAAACAAACCACGTTTTTATTTTCTTTGATCAACGTCGATGCAGCCAGCATCATTTGCAAATTACGCAAATAACATCGATGAAACGCAGGAGTCGGTAATTTATTAACCACAAAAAGATCACTTTCGCTGTAGCAAAATCAATCTGCCTAGCCTTTTCCCAAGTATGTTGGGGTCGGCTTCCAGTCTAACCGGATGCAGCTGAATACCAGTATTTTACATGGAGCGACTGCCTATCTGACCGCCACAACCCAGTAACTGGGTAATACGATACCCCTTGGTAAGACTGGTGTCAGACTTTCGAGCTTCTGACGACTTTTAACGACTGTCAAAGATCCTGGAATGACAGCCGGGACCAACGGCTTAACGTGCTTTCCGAGGCACGGAGGAGTCTCGGTATGTAATGATGGTCACCCATCCACGGACCAACAACGGCAAGCGTAGCTTAACCTGATGGATCGACCCATGCGGCTGTTATTACTTAGCCACAATCTCCTCCTCCTCCTCCTCCACTATCGCTGTAGCTAAGGTATAAAAATCACGTTCTTAGAGCGCTCCGCTAAAACGTTTGCTGTTCAGAAACATAGAAAACGTTTGACATTGGACTCAACTGCCACACTGGATTACGAAACAGCGGTTTATAGGTGTGCTTTGATCTAGTGGATTTTTAAGTACAATTTGATACATTTGTCCCCATAGGAATGTTCGCTCGTGGTACAATCCAGCGCACACCATTGGAAACATTTGGACATTGAAATACGAGGCCAGCTTATACTGGTTTAGTTGCCAATGGCGGCCGACTGTACAGGGGTGAGACAGAATTGATAATGGATATCGATGTAGGTATCTCATTATGTGCACTCCGGATGTGACCGATATTCGAGTTGTGGACGCGTACCGTACAGAGCAATTAGCTTTTCATTACTTACGTAATTGTTTTAATGAGCACTTTTGTAGCGACCCCGCACAATGGACAGACTGACATGATATGAACAATGAGGAAATATTTCTATAGGACACTAGGCTTTGAAATGGAAATGCTATAAACAGGTATGACAACAACAGACTGCATTATTTTATTGCTAGACCGGGAGCTGTAACAAAGGTGTGTTTATCTTGTCGATATCATCATCAGAACAACGGATCACAGATGAAAGCTTTAACTAAAGCATCACGAGATTTTCGGCCTGACGCAACAACAGCTTTTACAAACTACTGACTCTTTCGTTGTGCTAAGCCACCCTTTGCATCTAGTGTACACATTCGTCGAACGTATACAGTGCGATAACGCGACGGTAGCGTAGCGTTTACGTGGCGTCAACCATCGCCAGATGCGTGGGCCACATTTTATACAAGAGAATCCATCTTAAAAGTGTGAACGTAAATATGGTTTCCGTTATCGAACGATAAAGGACAATAAACAAAGTTACAGTAACATGCAATAATAACAAACGGTAGCAAGTGAGTGTAATTTTATCATTATGTACGCTATTGGTGTACCTGCATGGTATAAAAAACCCACTGATAGCTATTTGAGGTCATAGACTCTATCACGAGAAAGCAGGTTTCCTATTGGTTATATTGTTACAAACTTCTACAACAATATTTTTGTTAAAATAAGATGATGATTTTTAGTAAAAACGGATCTCCTATCAAACTGTATATGATTAAAATGCTAATTTTGTTCTTTAAATCTAAAACCGGAAATACTACAATTAAATATATTGAACATAACAAAGATAACTCTTCGTGTGCATTCAACGAAAATTGATACAAAACCTAAAAGGCAAAATGCCGTAAAAGTATTTCATACCAGCCAATTATGCGCTTATTACCAATTTAGGGCAATCTTGTTGGCAGCTTAGTTCAGTCTGACTGACGGAGTTTTGGGCAATTGTTATAAAATGCCATGGTCCGCTACAAAGTTCGAAATAAGAACTCTCGAAACTTTTAGAGGAAAGTTATAAAACTTAAGTAGTCTAATGTTATAGTGAGCTACATAATATGATTGATAAATAAATTATAGACAGTGTTATATTTCTCTTGTGAATATTTTATTAGGCATTCACTAAATTTTTCGCGGCATAATTCAATGAATTTATGTAAGCCAAATTAATTAAGTGTCTCCGTATTTAATAATACTGACATCATCACAATGTGTTCCCTGTCTTCAGTCATTCGTCTATCTAAGTATACTTATAAATATACTCATAGGTATGATTCATCACATGGCTGGACCCATTAAATATTAATTAAAATAGAAATAATCTGTCATAAAAATTCTCGACAGTCACCCGTTTGTAACAGTCCATAGAGTTTGATTTTAAGTACAAAATGCAGTCGAGATTAAATTCCTCTTTCGAGATAAGAGTAATAAACCAACATCATTAGGTATCGGATGGCTGACACTACACAGGCGGTAACAACTTCAATTACAGTCAGGAGACCAAATCTTTGCCAAAAACTCTGCTCGAATACCAATATAAGAAATAATTACGAAAAAAAAAATAACGTCGCGTGCGCAACCTATGACGTAATAGGTATAACTCCAATATCAACGAATCTCTGTCTCTGACGTGACCTCGAAATCAAATTTTCTCGCCCAATTCTAAAATAACGTGGCGCTATGTCATTCAGTTACGAACGTCATACCCCCTGAAAATTTGGGTCGGTCAATGACAGCGCAGAATATCGTATCTAGACTGCTGCTACATATCTAGAAACTAGGACAATAATTGGGCGGCATTTCTACCAGACGGAGCGTTTACGATTCCACATAACGCTAACAATGGAATGAAAACATAAACTACTGTCTTAGTGCTATTACCAATTAATTAACATAATTGATAAGCAAGAACACTAGATAGTACATGCAGAATCGGTGGCAACGAGTCATCGACCCAATTTCCTGGACTATCTAACGAGATGACTATCGCACACTATAAATACCGAGTGTTATGGATGTAAGATGTATAGAAAAGACAAAACGCATCCGCGATCAGACGCTGCCAAAATAATAACTCATTGGGACTGATGGCAATAACAGATAGCAGAGTGTTTACAATTATAATAAATAAAAGCAGTCGCAGACATAATGCCTTTCGATTGTAATTTAAAATGATCCACTATTAGATCTGTTTTGCCCACGATCTTTAAAACGCGATACATCTACTAACTTTAAATAGGTTTCGATGTTATTGTAATGAGAAAGGGGTCGATCTCGCATCAGAAAGTGACGTAGGAAAAATCAGCACGAATTTACATTGGAGCTCAAATAGTTAATTTAATGTCGTCATGTGATCGGTTAGCGGAATATCGTCGGACGAATGTAAAATATTTTAAGTGATAGAAAAAATCAGCTAGGCAAGTAAACGTGCCAACTCTGTGTTCCGACCTAGACTGTCAGCAGACTCGCCCATTTCCACCTTGATAAAATCATGTTAAAATGGTGTGAACAGCAAACGGCATCGCAGACAATAATTATAAAAGTGACGCAATAGGTAATCGACACACTACACTACACTGGCTACTCCATACGTACGGTGTGAGAGCTTGATGAATATTAATACACACAGACACGCTATTAAATAGAACCCGACGATGGTCTTTGCGAGTGGTCGGTTCAGCAAATGCATCGTGCAGCAGTGTGATTATAAAAAAAAACCGGCCAGGTGCATGTCGGACCACGCACAATGAAGGATTCCGTAGATGGGATGAATTTATCCCAAAAACAAACTTAACATTGTAGTTGAAAAACATTTTCTCCCATACGGAATGTATGGGATATCATGTTTTTCAAACTGCAAATTTAAGTCGGTCTATTATTACTCGTTAACCTGTAAAGTCTATTTAGCTGTGATAGTTTTCCTTTTAACTTCGTTATATATATACTACTGCTGGGAATTTTTTCACAAATCTAAGTACACACGACTACACATCAAGCTATACATTTCCAGTATAAGCTGACCTCGCATTGTACGGAAATCATATACAATGCGAGATCAGCATAAACTGGAAATTTATAGCTTGATGTGCAGCCGTGTGTACTTGGATTTGTGAATTCACAGCAGTAGTACAACGATTTAGCTGGCTTGGACACATGACTAACAAAAATTTGCATTCGCGCGGATTCCTGAATTAAAAAAAATATGATTTTCGCACACCCACAATATTTTTGAATGACCTTTCCAACGACACCCCACACCATGAGACAGACGAGAAAAAAAAAACATCCCAACTTTACGTGTAGGGGAGATATCCAAAAAAAAAATTTTTTTCTAGATTTTATTGTACCACTATTTCGACGTGATTAATATGTATACCCATGCCAAATTACAGCTATCTAGTACTAACCGTCTCTGAACTAAACCGCGGACAGGCAGCCAGACAGAAAGACGGACATGGCGAAACTATAAGGGTTCCTTGTTTACTACGGAACCCTAAAAATGGTCTCATATAGTCACTTCAAATGTTAGATAATGGTAATAATTATATAATCTACATTGTTCAGTTAAGGTTCATAGGAAAGTAAATCCTTTGGCTCGGGCTTGAAGCATAACGATAAACAGATAAGCACGACGAAAAACATTATTTTTTGTTTTTGGAAATGCTTTTCTTGTCATCTCTTTATCCACTGATAAGTGTAGAAAGATAAGTGAGAATGAGACAGTTTGTTCATTCATGAGACTTGGGTCACATGGATCGGCGATAACAAGATCATTGGCACACGCCTAATTGATCGAACCTCGGCAGGTATCGGTACCTCGCATAGTTATACTTTTCGTCATTGGCACGTCTGTAGTTTATATCTGCTCTGAGGTAACTAACCGCACTTTATAAATAGGGCAGGCACACACGCCCGTCCAGATGCGGTACGCACACGGAACATAAATATAAAAATATATAGCAATCGATAAAATGATCAGTGCGGCTCAGACCGATGATGTAAACAGAGATGAATGCGAGTAGGGCTCTGAACGGATAGCAACCGTTTCTAGTATCACTATAAAATCAATAAAAGTTACAGATTGTGCGGTAATTAATCTTTGCTAATTTCTATTGTTTCGTTAATGTTTTTACCTGCAGGGCAAACCTCTTAGGTGAAAATTTAATAGGGGTATTCATAATGAGCAGACTAAACCATAAACTTGTGAACAAAGGCAAGTATTTTAACAGCAGACTTGCCAGTTGCAGGTATTCGATGTCTGACTTTTAAAACCCGCATGATTGTATACACCCGATAGACTGCCATCAGACCAAGAATATTAACTATCTTCAGTAG
Source organism: Agrochola circellaris (assembly GCA_914767755.1). Lineage (NCBI taxonomy): Eukaryota > Metazoa > Arthropoda > Insecta > Lepidoptera > Noctuidae > Agrochola > Agrochola circellaris. Next base: position 6,518,735 of record OU611840.1, read on the forward strand.
AAAAATGTAAAAAAAAACGAAGGTAAAAGTGTCCCACACGGTTACCTAGTCGACAATTAAAGTCAAACCGAAAATTAAGGGATCTCGCACACTAGACGGCCACGACTCCAGCCAGCCGTGGTCCGTGGCCCGGTCTGCGGCTAGTTGGCCGTAGAGATCAAGTGCGCGATTCGTGTCAATTTCTATAATTTACCTTACCAGCACGCCTAGCATGACAACCGTAGAAACGGGTTTTCTACGATTAGAGATAAACAATCACAATCTGTCATTTTGTCTATTCTTCCGTCGACAAAACCCGTTTCTATTGTGGTCATGCTACGCGTGCTGGTCGCTGCGACAACTGGTCGTGGTAGTGGCCGTCTAACTGGTCTGGGTCTGGTCGTGGTAGTGCGCGAGATCCCTTAATGTGATGCGGAGCAAAGTGTAACGTGTTATGAGAAAGTTATGACATGAATGTGGGTGTGTCTGACTAGAAGAAAAGAAATAATGAATGCAATCTGTGAGACATAGTAGACTAGAAAGAAGGAGAATATTGAAGAAGGCCCCAAATGTGATGACGATGATGTTCACGCAGCCTTTGTGTTATTCTTCAAGGACAACTGACCGGATAATAGGACTGCTGTGAGTTGGGTACTTAATAATAATGTCGTAAATCTATATTGCAGAGATTTATTTTACACTGATTCTGTTAATTTATACATTAGCAGGAATAGTCTCATTTCCTCAAGACCACCAAGTAACAACATACATAATCTACTACAGTACGACAGTTCTGAACATTTCCACTTTACTTTAACTTCGCGTGTCAATCAGACAAACAAGCCATTACAAAATTGACATTGAACATTTGCTAGCATACGTTCGTTTTTTAGACAGTAAAAACTGTATTTGAAACGGTTTTTATACAAGTTTGAACAATACCATAATGGTCTCAGTATTCCTTGAAATACGATCAATCATTAGTAAATTCAATTACCCCATAAAGCATTTTTCAGATAGAAGGTTGCCGTCGCAGAAATTGTAAAAAATACTATTGTTCTATTTGTACTTGTTCGCAGAGGTCAACGTAGAAGTCGTCGAGAGATATGAAATCACCTTTATCGAAGAATTTCAGAAGCTCACTAACTAAAATGATGTCTCAGACGATAATTAATGGGTTCTGGTGGTATATCGCAAGGGCTGTTGATGTTGGTAATTCACGCGTGGATTCGGTTTTTCTGAAAGTAGACAAGACTGCGTCTCGAACGCCGCGCTAAAGTTACGATTATCTGTACCAAATATATGTTTGTGACGTAAGCAGAAACTACACAGCAAAAAAATACGCAGCATGCCAAGTTCGTAGTAAAATTTAAAAAGTTATGAAAAAACGATTTATTTTTGTTACGACTCTCGGTTTTCCTGTGAAACAAAAATGGTCTGCAGAAGAAACGAAGGGTTAAAAGAATCCAGAAGCTAAAATTTCGATGACAACGAGAACTACAAGAAAGACCTATGTTTCTTCTAAATTGGGTCTACACATTAAAGAGGGTAAAGTTATTTTTTTTATAGTTTACTTATGTTACGAGTATATTGACTGAAAACCTGAAAATTCAACGTTCTTTCAAGTTACTAAGTATGAGGTTTTCATAATGCTGAAGAAAAATAATAAATACATGCTGCTCCAGTTTGATACAGAGACCTTTCCAAAATTGACAATATATTGCCTATTGTCATGAAATCTAATCTGGGTAGACAACAGTTTCCATTCTCATCGATGACCTCGCTAGCCTCGACCTGGGTCATTTTAAGCAACTCAAATTTTTCATGAAATTGTCTTCTATAGGCTTATGATTCATAAGGCTATAGAAGGCCACGGTTGGACATCGGCATGCCTAATCGCACTAGATCCTAGGCTACTCTCATCCATGCAGCTAGTAGCTGCAAGCCAAGACAAGCTGCAGTCAAGATAGCTGGTAGTAGCTGCCAGCTACTACCAGCTATCTTGAGAAAATCTAATCTGGAGGGCCTACCCTACTATTGCCGATTCGTGATTTCCACCTAAGAACACGTCTATACGCCAACGTCTGCAGTTCTACGGCAAATATAGCTGGCCTATTGCCACTTTAGCAGGCTCATTCTGTAGGCTTACTGTTGATATAATGTGTTACAATTTCCGCGACGCTTTCAGTCGCCCCCGCAAACGTTTAGCGCGGCTCTTATTTTTATAACAAGGTTGCATATATACAAATCGTCTGATCTTGACACGGGAAAAATTGTGTACAGACAGTACCCTGTCAATTTAATAGTTGTAAATAATTCTTGAGCTAAATATAAGTCGTGGTGTTAGTGTGTTGAAATAAACTACAACTGAAGAGATTGATGTTGGCTCGAGTAAGCATCATGAGGCGTCGGACTCGTCTCCGAATAGACCGTCGCATTCGTTCTGGTGGGTGTTGTAATGGCTCAGGCATCATTGAGTGGGATCGTCAAGTTCTATTAATATGTAGTACTAGATCAGAAAAACATGTAATCAATCAAGTGCACTTCTAGCTATTTTATCATTGTAGCGCTTGATTTCTTCCAGGTCATTTAGCACCTTTCGTTTGCAACTTCGAACGTGTCAATAAGATCTCATTTCATATTAGCAGAACCAACAGCAGCTACGACGTAAACCCATAAAGTATGGAGGATCACTGCTGTGACGCTATCGTTGCCAGCTGGTGCTAGTGGCATTCGTGACAGTTTAATATTTTTATACAAAGAAAGAAGAGTATTTCATTTCAGTAAATTGAGGAAGTCAAAAATATCTCCCAACGGCTATAAATAAACCCCGAACGAGTCAAAGCTTTCGACAGGCTAAAAATAAAGTTGACATTGTTTCTGAATTAAGTCATCAAACTGTGAGGTGATGATTATCGTCATTACATCCGTTATGGTATAGTGAAGATGTAATCCATTTATTATTGTGATGTTTGGCGCTCTACGTTGGCCGTTGGCAGCAATACATGTCCAAAAGGACAACTTTGGGTATGTTCGGTTGCCAATTTTAATCTTTATCCCTGAAATAATATTATGCCTTTTATTCCTGAGACGAAAATTCAAGATTTGTACTTGAATTTTCGTCTACTAAGCTTTATGCATAAAGTCCGAATGATCTAATTTGGAAGGGGGCGGAAATTTTGGGTTGCCTACGTCTTTGGGCAGTTTTCGAGTGGACGTTAAATACGCTCAGTGTAACCCCTGATACATATTATAATAATGAGAAATAATAAAGCTTCGGAAAAACAAATTGACTCCCAGCGATCTGTGGTTGACTGTTATACTATCTAAGCTGTGGTAAAATAAAATACCGAAAAATAACCAAACTTCCGAAAAAAATACTAAGTTACCGAAAACATATGTTCTGCTAAAATAATCGTTTTCTTAAGCTCTATAGAAACCAGCTTAATTTCTACTATTGGATAAAGAATAACTTTTTTAACTATCAATTTTAATGAAAAGAACTACCTACTGGTAGTTGCGTTCGGGTGTAGAGGTGAAAAAGTGGGTGGAATAGGTTAGGTTAGAAATGTGACCAACTGCGCGCGAGCCGAGCGAGCGCTACTTCCAAGCTGCTCGCAGAAATTTTTTCACCATTTTCTAATCCGGGTTTTAGGATGAAAATGACTAACTGTAGTTTTCGTTAAAACGCAAGTTAAGCAGCTGGTGGAAAAATATTACGTCAGCAAATGCTGTATTGGTTTTTCGGAAATTTTAGTATTTTATTCTTTCGTTTCTTTATTTACATTCGCATATAAGTTGTCGGAAAATTAGTATTTAAAGCAGTAACATATTTTGAGTATGCCCATATGTTTTTTTTTCGGAGCTTTTATTACTACCCTTATAATATTGGATAAGCTACTCTGCTCTATCTCACGATTGGCCAATCATATATAAGCAATCACTGCTAGCGACGTCCAATACCTGGGACAACTATAAACAAAACAATCGCTTTACCGACGCGTCCTACTTACTGCTGTTGCATCTCGTCACTTGCAGGCCCAATCACGCAACAGTTTCCTTCCACCCTCATTTAAGAACAATATAGGGATCTTGGTTTTAATCCATGAATAAATTAATGTTGCAGGTTACAGGACCTAATTAATGACTGAGGCTTTTTAAATTGAGATTAGGTTACACTACTACAGCGTTTGCGGTATATCTCTGAACATTACAAACAATAGCAAAAACCAAAACTCGTATTGTTATGAATCGAGTTGAACGTCCACGTGACCCTTTACCCCATAATATTTGTATTTAAAGTTCTCTTTCTCTATAATGACAAAGAAAATATAAAAACAAAGACTTATGTTATTCAAGCTGAACTTTCAACTGTTACATGAACTTTCTGGGAAAAAATGAGGAAAAAATGCTTTTCTTTGAATTTACAGAAGATAAGCAAAAAGTTTATCAAGTAACTACCCGCAAGTTTCGAAATTTAAAATGTTTCCTCAACGCTCTACCTGCTTGGTGCTTTTATTGTATGAAGTTTCCTGAAACTGGAATGTTGTGAAACAGGGGTGAAAAAAATATTGTGTAAGAGGGTTCGGTTACTCTCTTGACTTCTGAAATATAAGTACAACAGCACAAGCTTTTTCATTCTGTTGCTATCACAGAACAGTTTATCTGTCTGTGGTTGCTATGCTATTTCCTGTGAAATAGGTCACGCCATAATTCCGTTGTCAAATCTACGTAGTGAAAAGTCAGGCTTACAGACTAGGTAGTCAGGGCTCAACGTTCGAACGCGTTAGCTAACCGAGCATCGGCCGAGAAGGCGTGTTCACGTAACCTATATAATGTAAGCTCACCTACTATACAGGGTGTCCCTGGAAGTATGAATCAAATCGAATAGGGGCGTGGGCAAGGTCATTTCCAAACTTTATAACCCTGAGAATGTTGGTGCAATTTTTTACGGTTCAAAAGTTATGATAATTTTTATTTTTAATCTTTTTGCAATCACTTAGCAGTGCTCAGAGAAAAAATCACAAAAAGAACGATCAGGGCTATCAATAAAACTAAAAAAATTGACTTTGTAGTGGAGTGGGCCTTTCTTGTGGTAATACTTTTACGCAGATAGAAAACATGTGCACAATAAGAAAAAACATTTAAGTACTGCAAAGGCTTCGAGCGATTTTCATGGGAAAAATTTACATTAAAAAAACTTGTCTACTGTCTTCTACAAAGTCCTGAATAAAAAAAACTATATTGATAGCCCTGATAGTTTTTTTAAGATTTTTTTCTTTGAGCACTATGTGTAACAAAAAAAGGTCATAACTTTTGAACCGTAAAAAATGGCACCGACATTCTCAGGGTTAAAAAGTTTAGATAACCTTGTCCAAGCCCCTATTCGATTTGATCCTTACTTCCAGGGACAACCTGTATAATGAATGCCTAGTGCGTTATCTGACATATTGCATTTGAGCTTCAATTTACAATTTATTTACTCGGAAAGTATATGTCAGTATAGCCGACACCTACATCATGACTATCTGGAACTCATTTATCACAGTTGTCGCCGGAAAATCAAGCCCTATTTAATTGAATTATTTAAAGGAATAGTACATATCTAAAGTAGACGCTTTTAGTGTGAAGCTTCACAATAGTTGAGCCGTCATATTTAGCCACCGGTGCGCAGATAGCCCGTCCGAATGACGGGCGAGGAGACTGCCAACCCGGCAACCGATACTAAATAATAAATCTTCACTGTCACATAACACAGTTGCGAATTATGCTCTATGTGTAGTAACCTCATTTTGAGACTATACTCGGAATTTTAATTCGATTCCAGATTTGACAATTTCAGTGTTGCAACGTTATGACAAGTACTAAATAGTGACGTTGCGAAATTATTCGATATGGAAATGGAATATTTCCAGATCGATTCTTCTCGTTTATAATTTTACTCTCGTAAACTAAGTATATCAGGAAATTAAATATTTCTGAACCGATAATTTAGTTTTGACGATTAATTAACGATCTGAGACTTTTCTTTTATAATTGTGTGTGAAATAAATAAAAAAATGTGATCATGAAGGAACATGACAAATAAAACAGATAGATGTATGATGGTAATAATTTATTTTATAAATTGTCGCCGTCATCGCTATCGCTATCGCTGTCACTTTCTGTAACATTTATTATAAATGTGTCTGTGATATTGTCGATTGTTTATCGATTTTTGTGTTCATCACTACACTATTATATGTGGTATCATTATTTCACAAAATGACAGTAGCTAATGTCAAATCTGGAATCGAATTAAAATTCCGAGTATAACTCTCGTCACTGCAAGATTTGAATTTTAGCCTCGGATTTAAAAAATCAGGGCACTCAGAATTTTCCTGATGTCACATCCAAGTAAACGGTAAATGGATTACCGATCGAATTGTGTCATTCAAACATTGCATGATGCTGCTTCCATATAATTATGATGGATTAACAGCATATCTTTTGCTAAGAACTAACTCCTAACTTTTTATACCTAGTTCATTTCATTAAATCAGAATGCGTAGGAGTTATTCTCACTGTAGTACACAGGAGGAAACATAGGAAAGTAGACCGTAGTGCACAATAGGCCCCATTCATGGAGGCTTACAACTTTTTCAATAGGCAAATGAATTTAGACTATGTCACCTTTCCTTTCAACGTGACTACCCTAAGGATTTGTTTCACTTAATTGAACACTTATTTGATGAAAAAGACTGTGAGGAAAATTATTTCCAAAGTTCGGTTGAAAATCGGTTTTCAAATTTTGGTCTATTATTTCAGTGTCAAATGTATATTTTTAACACACACTTAAGCATGTAATTGTAAAGAAATTAAAATTAACCCGACCATTTGGCTGATAACCGGCTACTAAAACCGTCATGACGCAAACAATGTCAATAGACTCTACACGCGACGCATACTGTTCTGTCAAAACTAAAAATATAACAAATACAGAAACTGAACTCTCAGCCAAAGCTGCCAAACACTCAACAAGTATTAGATTATATGACTTTACAAAGATAAAAATGTATTCAGATAAGAACATGTAGATTTTCTACAAGCTCACAAAAAAAGTTTTCACCAAACGTGGGAGAAATGCATGATAAGTGCGTAGATACGAATTCGCGGAAAATTTCGACGATGTGTACGCGACCTTAGCTTCTTTTCTTTCTAGAGCACGGAGTTACAAAAAACGGAAGCATTCATTAACACATGCGCTACGCAGTGTACTGAAGGCGTTGAAAAGGTTCAAAATATTAGCAGAAGTAAAAACTACTAGTTAGTATGAACATCACATACAATTATGATGCGCAATTAAGGTTACAGACTTCGCTCTTCTATACGGATACCATGAGATATTTACGGTAAAGTTAAAAGCTTCTGACCCGCGCTAGGAAAAACAGAATCATATCTCGATGATATGAAGACGGAGGACGTCAAAATCCATTCATTTAACCCCCTACATCAAAGGCTGTGACGAGGGTAAAGATGAGGTGTCGGTCGTCCGGCGGCGAGATGGGCAGACGACATTGTTGCCATCGCGGACAAAACCTGGATGAGGCTGACACAAAAGCATGGGGATTGGCACAAGAAAAGAGAGGCCTAAGCCCAGCAGTGGGTGAAGTCGGGCTATGGATGATGATGACCTCAACCACCTTCAACAGTACAGCTTGTATTATAAACATAATCAGCCCATAATGTTCCCACTGCTGGGACACAGGCCTCCTCTCGGTGAGAGGGAGTGGACCGTAATCCACCACGTGGGCCCAGTGCGGGTTGGTGTCACATATCTTCGAATTTTTAGTTCTACGACATTTCGGTTTCCTCACGATGTTTTCCTTCACCGTTTTGAGAGCAGTGGTAATGAAATAATGTTCACAAAGTAAAGCGCCTGCCTGGGTTCGAAGGTAAGACCTACAACTCGTAAGTCACGGCCGTTACCACTGGGCCATCAGTCCACCACAGACCCTCTGTATTATAAACGCGTGAACAAAATTATGGTTATGATTGTTGATGAGCATACCAAACCTGGATAAAACCATCTTTACCGTTTAACAACCGAGTTCATGCCAGCCCAGTCCACAGCACCCACAACATACACGAACACGATTGGCATGATGAAAACGAGGAAAATAGACTCGAATAACAAACTGTCTATTCATGACCTAATTACTGTAGTTTTTGAGATACGAAGGAAAACGTTCGTAAAATTGTTTTGAAGTAAACAGTAAAAATATTACGGGTTTCAGTGATCTCAAAATAAAAACGGCCTTGGAATAGTTGTAAATGAAGGAGTCAAATACATCAGCAATGTTCTTAGTTTAAAGAAAATAAGAAAAATCAACGTGTGTAAATGAAACAAAATTATCCAAGGACTGTATACCCCCACCATATATGTATAGCTAACTTTTGCATGTAAGTGAGACAGTATAATATACTTAAACATTAAACAGGTCAACACTTGTCTCTATAATCTTTATTTGACACCAATATCCTCACGTTACACGATCAAGCCGAGGCATTAGACCAGGGATTCCCAACCAGTGGGGCGCGCCCCGTCGGGGAGAGTGACCAATGGTCACTCCCCGAAGCGCGTCGGCTCTAATTATGAACTATAGATTTTCAAAATTTTATATTCATGATTTAGAAAAGGTTACGGCCAGTTTTCAAAACCCGAACGTTTTATAATATAGTAGCTAGGTACTGTAAAATGAGTTTCAGCTTTTCTGCATGAGTCGACAAAATAATTTTTCCAACTTCTGTATGAATGGACTAAGGAAAACCGAACCTATCCGAAACGGCGTGAAAAGAAAATCTAGGTTAGATTTTCTTTTCGGATCAGATCCAAGGGGGTGCAAACACTTTCGACTCTCGCTCGCTTTACATTCTTTTGCTTTTCTGCTTATGTCGACAAAGTAACTCAGGGGCGTAGTGATTTAAAAGAAAGTTAGGGGGGGCACGTATGTTAAAAGGTTGAAGACATTGACAGATCATAGCAGGTTTCATTAACAATATTCATTCAAAAGATTATTCTAATTTGTGCACCACTTGCCAATCCATATGTTACAAATATCGATAATATGTGATGATTAGTGAAATAAATAACCACTGTTCTAAAGACACAATACGCGCGTTTAGTTAGATGATAGATAGATGTCTATCAATCCTAAATGATAGGCTGAAAAGCCTGGCATATTTACTCAGTCAACCATCAAGTGCCAAGATGTCGCAGATGGAAGTAGCGCTGGCGACCCAGTTATTGAAGCGCGAAAAATACGTGATAAACACGTGCCAGAACATAATATACATTGTACAACATAAAAAATAAACGCATCGTACCTGTACTGAAGAATGAACTTTTTTTTTTCATCCTTTCAACATTATCTACAGTTACTATGCGAGAGGACATACACAGTTATATGACATGACATTTCATATACATAATAGGGTAGAACGGAGAGTTAAAACTTAGTAAAACAACAGTATCTATACAGCTACTAGAACATTAATATAGTTCCCTCTTCTGTCCGGCAAATTTTCCGGCTCACGCGTTTATTAGATAAGCCATTATTGGTTTTCTATAACTCCTACGTCGAACCGACGTACTACAGCTGCAATTATATAGACATTGGTGTTGTTACGAATTCTGTTTTAATACCAGCATGATCGACTCGAGCCAAAATAATTTATTCAGAATCTGGATAACTGACGATACATTTAATGGGCTCTGTGCAACATCACCCACGCTCCAGGGAAATCTAATGTATGGCTGTAATTGTGAGACGGTTATAGGTAGTATTCCTTAGTCTTGCTCGATCTTATCTAGCAAAACACAAATTGATCGCTAAATCAATTCTGCGTGATACTGTTAGAATTGGAATAAACAAACAATATTTCAGCTGCGTCTCTGCAAGTTGTAACAGGGAAATGTTTTATCGCGGTACTTATTGCGAAGTGCAAGATATGTCATTACTTATCTACAATTAATGGCTCCTGCACACAATGGTCCACTTTGGCCACAATTCAATTCTATCGTGAGATTCAAATGTAAGAGTAATCTATCAATGGATGTTGAAGTCCGGCCAACGACAACGTCGCGTTCTGCGGTAAAAGTCACGAGATCCTTAGACCTAATCGAGCTGAACGTAGAGTGAAACAAGTCAAATGGTTAACTACATTATTCGCTCAAAAAAGACGTCGGTCGTTTACCGTGCCTTAACCCTACAGGGAACATAAGCATGACTTTATAGTCTGTAAAATCTCTTTGTACACGTTTACAGCGACCTTTAAACCACACACTTTACTATGTATGTTTTAATATACGCATACAGCACCGTGTTCAGTTAGTATCGTATTCCCATGCGTCAACGGCAAGCTCTGATGCAACACATGTACCAGTAAATCGGGTTAAGAATAGTATATGCAGACCGTTTCCATGTTCCACTGATGTACGTAACGTAATTTCCATGCGGCTTTGGATATTATCACTACGGTTTGTCAGACAAGAGAACAGAACACCGTATTTTATAGTTTGGATTCGTAAGTAGTAGATACAGGAACAATCATGGAATCAATTCGTACCTACATCAAATCTTCGAGTACAACACAAAAAAGTTTAGACGAAGATTAGGTAGCCCACAATCCATGGGCAGAACGGCTGTATATCCATTTGAAACATACTTAACACCATACAATGGAACAAGTAAGTAATCGTTTGTTTCCTGGGGCATACATAACCGGCTATTTTAAATGAAGCTGGCATCTTCACAATAACGAAGTGAAGTGAAGGAAAGAACTGAACACGACTATCATTAAGACAACTGCTCATCTTCAAATCGCTTCAATTAAGCGCGATGATTTTAGTATTTACTAAGAATGCTGCTTCCACCAAAATAGGCCGGAAGTAAAAATTACCCGAATCTTTTTTTTCCTTCACATGTTTATCTCTGATAGGATACATGAGCCGATTAAAAATCGATTTTATAGCCGTTACAAAAAGCTATATTTTATTCTAACAATAGAAAAGCGTGGGAGTTTTGAGGGAAATGTCGAACGGAATCAAAGTCTACATATATTGAAGATGTGTTTATGCTTCTACGTTATAGAAACACACAGTTAAATGACGTGAAGACTTGATCTAAAATACCATCGCTGAAATAGAAATACGTAAGAAGGAATTTAGCAAAAAAGAAAAAGATTTAAGACTGGTTTATTTTGCGCAAACGAAAACATGTTCAATCATTGCCTGCCCTTTGAATTAAAAATCTTTCATGTGGTGTTTCTGGAAACAAGCTGACCGCTAATTACACCATTTTAAAAACAAGCGACACAGCATACTGATTCGTCTGAAATATTGAAATATAACTCTGTAACGTGATATTTTCATTCATTATTCAACATCAACATGAAGTTAGTGGAAGCATCAACGCATCTCTTTCTTGAAATGAAACAATCGCTGTAATTTTTACATAGCAGCAGTACACGCGTATACATGATGAAAGTTTTAAAATGCCGTTAAAGTTGTAGTAACATTTCGGGTGGTTTTACGACTTGTTTTAAACACTAATGATGCTTTTTTTATTGCTTTATCTCATTTTGATGCCATCATCAACCTAAATTCGTTGTTTGTGAAAATCGGGACGGCTTCTGGATAAAGCATAGGATTGATTGTTGTGTTACTGCTCTCTGGCGAATAAAGTTTCCGTTCAGTGCGAATAGTTCAAGCTGATGTTACTTCGGCGTAATTATGGTATCCTATGCCCTGGATCTGGTCACGTTTACTTGGTGGCAGATGCCCATCGCCACTTATCTTTCCCTTTATCTATCTCTTGCCAGCCATTCATGTAACCATCATCTGTTTCCGCGTGGGACAAGATAGTTTCAAAAAACCTTTTTCCGAAACATTCTTAATAGGTACATTTTCAAAATGTATGTGTGCCTTTTAGTCTGTGCTAAAAATTTATTATTTCTTTTTTACACATGCTAGAAATGTATGTGAACTATAAAACTGATCAAGGTTCAACTAGCCGGCAGCAAATCAAGTATAACAACGAGTGTTATTGATTCGGACAACCAACAGTATTTACGGATACGTCCAACATTCACTGTCAATATTTTCTTTGGAAACCGTATTTTGCGAACTATTTAACGGAAATTCGTTGGATCGGGTTCTAAAATAATGTTTCTACCTCAAAAAAATGCCTACTTCACTGCGAGAACTCTTCGTCTCAAGATGACATATAATATCAACCAAGCCACCTTCTGTCAAACGGAAGGGGGCAATATGAATCTTCTCATGCTGTTTATTTTCAGGAAACTAGAAATTCAGGTGACATCCACTAGGCAGAACATAAAGTACTACATTAGAAACAAATTGGATACCTAATTAGTGTATTAGATCACAATAGTGCAAAAATTACATATGATTGATTGCTTCCTTGCATTACAGTGTCATTATTATACGACACTGCCACGGTCATGTCATTGTAGGCAAGTATAATTTACCCTACATTAGTAAATAACTGTTTCGCGGCTTGATGGCTTGCCCACGCTTATGCGACTGTCATCCGCGTGCAGCTCTGCCTGCTGGACAGATAGAGATACAAATTCATAGATTACAAATAAATGTATTACATACGTCTGAATGACAGACTAAAGGTAGTACCAGCGCTACAAGCGAGTGTGTGCGCACATGTTCCATATAATATGAAGACTGATTCTTTTACAATCCCCAAATAAACGGAATAGTAGAAAACTTTCAATCGCTAAGCATCTCCCTCGTACTAATTGTAATCTAGAAATAATAATGTGGATCAAGAACAGCGCCAAAGTTATAAAAAGTTCGCGGCCTGACCCTAGCCGGCTAGCTTTCACAACAGATAAGATAAAATGCAATTAAATGACTTTATCGAAAGCAATAAAGGCTTAAATAAATACTGTTGTTTTATCCCTATTTGTTTTTGCCACGTAGATAAAAAGTTTAACTTGAACCGCAATTATTACACCTTTGAAGTGTTTGAATTAAGGAAAGCCAAAATCTGTGATTTAAAATGAATTGATCGCAATAAGCGAATATTTTGAGTGACTTTGCTTGATGAAAATACGGAAGAAAAGTGAAATGGGATCGTCAATAAATGAGTCATAACCATAGCCTGCGTGGTCTAATACATTTATCTAATTAACTAACTACTTAGTGCGAATTTAACTAATGAAACTGAACGCGATCAGCACATAAACCACGTTCAAGAGCTGCCAGTGTCATTATTTAGTTTGGAATATTGACACTGACAGCTCTTGAACTCGGTTTAGATGTGAAATTCGCCCTTAATAGTATAAATTCAAGAGTAGACATGTTACCTTGTTACACAGTAAAGGATGAACTGATTTATGTAGAAGTTGGGCAAAATGCGTCCATGCTTACTATCCCGGAAATCTGAGGACTTTCTACGAAGGCGGCGTTACAGATCAATCTAGTTTATTTTTTATTAATCATTACATTCGAGTATCAAAATATTTCAATCTAGATCTCAACGGTAAATATGAGGATACATAAATCTGCGTGCGACATTTATGTCGTGTCGCAAGTAGGTTGTCGCGGACCATCCGTTGGTAATACGTGAACTCAGATTGCTGCGCATTCACAATGAGTCGACTGCGATTTGCAAGCGCTCGTTAGCAGACTGATCGATGTTGACGATGATGTTGCATTGTAGGTTATGACGGTGGAACTTTATTAACCTTTAATATAGGTTCTTTATACCACATTCTAGGATTAAAATTCACATTACATTAAAAATACCATACAAATACAATAACGCAGAATCGCGTTAGTAGAGGTAATGTGTTGTCTCTTCGCAGCAAAGACCACGCGTCGTTGCAATTTCAAGAATACCTACGACGAACTATGCTCACAGTTACACCCAACAGTAGGGTTATGATCTCAATAGTCTATTTACGTAAGGAATCCGTGGAATGTACGGAATGTTGCCAGATTGCGTCTATGTTGGAACTATATCGACAAATGAGGTGTCTGTGACGTAGTAATCGACACCTCACGTTTAAACCGCTGACAGTGACACTTCTGGATTCATTCCAATGACGTAAATCTGCGATCTGTGTGTTTAAAGCTTCGTGCAGACCAGCGCGACGCGACAGCGCGACGCGACACCGGTTATTGTTATATCGTCAAGTTTTCTTAGAAATTGTATTGTTCAAGTCGCGTCGCAGCGTCGCGTCGCGTTGGTCTGCACGAAGTTTGAATCTCTTCAGAATCAAAGCACTTAACACAATTGACGACAAAGTGTCAGCAAATGGTTATTGCGAATCATCCGCCCGTATCAATTTTCGAATCCTTGATTGCGGTGCATTCGTAGTCATATACTTAATACTGATGCGGATTAAATTATTATGCGCCTAAAGACATAGACGTGAGCCCTGGCTCTCATGAGTTTTATATAAGGAACAAATATATACTAAGATCATTTATTTATTTATTTAAAATAGGTACGCCAACAGCATATACATTCCACACTCAATATTAAAAGTCGTCTTTCTTGATCAATATAATATTACCTACAGTGAACAGTTATCTACCCTACAATGAACAGTTATCTACAAGTGGTTGAAAAAATAAATGAAAACTGCAAAGTTGGTATAAAACGTTACATAAACCTCAGTAGGTTGTCGAAGTTGGAAAATGACGCAAGTAAATACTATGTAAAGAAACCGCGTGGCCCTAAATGTCTGCTAAAAATATAAGGTATTGATGGCTTTAAATCAATGTTTCCCCTTTCAACTAAATGATTTTTGCCACTTTCATTCCGCGTTTGCAAATACTTACAAAATCCAACTGCATGTATGGTATCAATGTTACTCTATATTTCCTAGGGCTTTTGAGTCATGTCATTCGAAGAAATATCGATAGACGCAAGGATTTTTTCGGCTTGAGTCACACTAGCCCCCTATTACATGGAACTTAGACATAACTGGTGAACTGTGAGTGTACTATTAGGAACGTTACTCCTCTGCCTAAGCCTTCGCGGATTACAGGCGTGATGTTATGTTATGTAGTCACCAGCCTATTATGATTTAAGTACTCAATTATTTAGAATATATATAGATAGTGTTTTAGTCAAAAATGTAATTGACAATATCATACAATGAACAGCAATCCCCTCCAGGCTTCGTATGGGAGAACATTAATTGTCTCTAACTTGTTAATACCTTCCTGCGGTCACTGACTGCGTTATTAGACAAATCTTGTGAGTGGGCGGCTCTACCTTACGACCTTAGATTGTTTTTTATAGCGCTTTTAATTCCGGTCAAAGGGCCGGAGGTACATTACAACCCACTGCTTTATTCATGGAATTTGTACGCAGCACTCAATTCATACACTTTAATGAGAATATAATAGGACTTCTAATTACATTAGCAGCCTTCTTAAATTCATCAAAGCTAAATCCAACGCGACATTGGGAATCTCGACTCGGCAGGGTACAACGCCGCTATGGTAAATGTCAGCGGACGTGTCGCTTCGATTTAAGCCAGCGATGTACTGGGTGACGTATAAGATAGTGCTGTAGACAGTCAGATTCTAATTCTGTACTGGTGACGTTGTGTGCGGTCGAAACAATCGAAAGTTATTCCGAGTGCTAAACCGACACACGTGACTCGGTATGCCGCGTTCTATTCGAAACACCGATTTGCGGAAGTCGATTAAGACTATATCGATTAAACTTTAACTGGAGCTACAATAATCAGGACACTATCCCATAATATTTAGAACTAGGATGCCACCAATTTAAACAGATCGATTGGTTTGAAAAAAAAAATATTGATGCTAGGGATTAACTTTGTACCTTGCGATTTTAATTTCATAAATATTTCTATAGATCTATAGGAATGACTACAGATCATTTTTAACGCGTTGAATTATCCCGGCGACTAAATCAGCTACCGGGGCCAGCTGCAGAGGAACAGCCTTAATTTTATTTATGTAGACCGAGTTTTGCCCGACCTGAGAATCGAACCCATTATTATGAATTAATTGTTTAAAATCAATCCCACTGAAATAAGTACCATTATTCATATTTTATTCAAACATTCTTTAACAAATTTTTAGGGTTCTGTACACGAAGGGTGCCAAACAAAACCCTATTACTAAGCCTCCGCTGTCAGTCCGCTCGTTTGTCTGTCAGCGGGCTGTATCTCATGAACCGTAATAGGTAGACAGTTGAAATGTTCAGATTGTGTATTTCTATTGCCGATACAACAAATAATTAAAATTAATTAAAGGCCGAAAAAAAACATGATTCGTCGTTTTTTTCAGCATTTGTTGGTAAATATTATTCGGTGGTCCGACTCGCACTTGGCCGATTTTATGAATGCAAATTACTATTACATTATTTACAAATGCGCACAAAAAACCACGAAAAAAAATTTAAGAGGAAATCGTTATTTTTTTAAACAGAAGAAATGCTTTTCCAGAACATTTTAGTAAATCAGTGAAAGGAATAATACTTAGATATTAAAGCTTGTACAGACCAGCGCGACGCGACGCCGCGCCGCGGCACGAACAATACAATTTCTAAGAAAACTTCACGGTATAACAATAACCTGTGTCGCGTCGCGCTAGTCTGAACACAGCTTAACAATAACCGGTGTCGCGTCGCGCTGATCTGCACGAAGCTTTATACGTTATGCATCCACCTTACATTTATTATCAGATAAAGTTTTGCATAACCTAAATTCTCAGAACCGTCAATGACAAAAAAAAACAATTTAACATATTGTCTCTTACTTTATTAAGTCTGAAACATAAAAAAGGACTGTAATTTTAGTACTTAATTCTTACAATTTTTTTTTTTTATATCATTACGCCACGCCAGCCACGCCTGTAAACCGCGAAGGTTTAGGCAAATGTGTACCTAGTAGTCACGGCTACATGTCAAGCTATAAATTTCCAGTATAAGCTGACCTCTCATTGTACGGAAATTCTATACAATGCGAGATCAGCTTATACTGGAAATCGCTATAGCTTGATGTGTAGTATGTGGGTGTACACACACACACCCACATTTCGCCAGTTATGTCTAAGTGCCATGTAACAGGAGCAAGCAGAAATAATCTTTGTTTTAATACCAAAGTATTCCTGTCATTCGTGGATCTTTGACAGTTGTTATGGGTCATCAGAAGCCCGAAAGTCAATCTTACCAGGTCAATCCAACCAATCTTACCAGGGAGTATCTTATTACCCAATGACTGGGTTGTGAAAGTCAGATAGGCAGTCGCTCCATGTAAAATTTTGGTATTCTGCTGCATCTGGTTAGACCGGAAGCCGACCTCAACATAGTTGGGAAAAGGCTACGTAGATTTATCAAAGTATTCCACAAGCATTGGTTGGAAGAGTGTGGCTACTTGAAAGGTGAAATTGATAAATATGTGGGCAATATCCATGAGTTCCATTTTCCATATCCTTTCATTCAACAACCCTATATAAGCCTTATTCATTTATGAATGATGTTATGTTTCTTTATTTATAAAAGTTTACAGCAGTCTTATAACTAAGTATGCCCTAAAAAACGATTGATGAGGTTGATATTTCCATGGTTTGACTGATCTACAAACTATACCATGCATAAGATGGGCCAGCGTTCAGCAGTGGCTAGATTCACTTCACAGATCTGTTAATTTTGTGAAGAAATCATATTTTAATAACGGCAAGTATGTATTGCTGTGTACAGTATGTTGACTCACAAACAAACATCACATATATATCAGTATTGCTTGAATAGGCCAGAAGGTCAATTATATTAAATTTAATTATACTTTAAAACTCATATTTCACTTTATAGGTAACAAGAAGAATATCTTGAATTTATATACCTATTCAAATATTGAATAAAGCTTCGTGCAGACCAGCGCGACGCGACGCCGCGACGCGACTCGAACAATACAATTTCTAAGAAAACTTGACGGTATAACAATAACCGGTGTCGCGTCGCGCGACAAGTCGCGCTGGTCTGCACAAAGCTTAATGTTGGACTTCTCCATGTTTTGTTTTTTAATTATTCACACATTAGGAAGCCAAGTTATGGAAAATATCATTAGTTAGTAATTACTACCTTAATTTAAACAAGACAAATGTATTTTCTTAACCAAATGTCCCTTTTTATGCAAGATGTCCAAGAGACCAAATAGTTAAATGGAATGATTAATTATGTAATTTTGGCAAGTTATTAAATAACAACCCATATGCACAATGGGATTTCCCATCAGCAGAACTTCCATACAAACTTTCATTCCCTATTTAACGTTGTCAGGGGATAATATTTAAAAATCCTTCCATAGTGCTCTATAAAAGGAACTCTTGTGCAAAATTTCAAGCTTCTAACCCCAGTGGTTTAGGCTATGCGCTGTCTGTCAGTGAGTGAATGAATGAATAAGATCAGATTTTTATTAAATAGATGGACAGCCAAACGCACAAATATGTCTATGCTTTCCCAACACAACATCAAGATCAGCCACATAATGCGAAGAGGAGGTAGAAGCCTTGAAAAACTGGTCAATGTTGGCAATACCGAAGGAAAGAGAGTACAAAGCTGGTCGCCAACATGATGGTCCGACCAAGTAAAAAAAACTATATCCTCAAGCAAATTTCAGCAGGTGGTGATGGCAACTTTGGACCGGAACCGATGGAGGCAGATTGTCCGTTTAAAGGTGTCCAGTGACCACGATCCTTATTAATGAGGGACCGATTGAAAAAGATTAAATAGATAATAACAAGCATTAAGCTGAATGTTAATCTAGCTAGAAGATACTCAACATTATATATCCTTCGAATTAAAAGACATACACAAATAGAGTACAAATGAATTGGGATACTAGCAGAAGAATACAAAGAGACTACATGTTTTGTAGAATATATAAATACTGTTATCCATTAATTAATATATTTTGTTGTTCTTAATAAAATATAAGTTAAGATACACCACCAACATACCCAGGAAGGTCCACCAGAAGGACTAAGTGCAGAAACCAAACCATGACTAACACAATGTACAGATACTATTTTGAAGTATGAATAATGGAAACCATGTTACAAAAAGGAACCTAAGCAGTCTTGTAGTCCACGAGGTATATGATATGAGCTCAAATGAACAGATAACATGTGCGATTACATGTATGTAAGTGCGGTATTTCCTTAGCCAAAATCATGTATGTAAGTGTGGTATTTGCTTAAAGCCAAAATCAGTTTAGTTTCAATACTACATTAATCAAAATTGACATCCCATAATTGATGATTAGAAAACTATTCATTGCTTTGCTATTGGTAAGCTTTGATTGTTGGAAATAACCTAGCAGGCATAAAACTGTTGTAAAAAATATAACTTTTGTTTACGTTAATTACTCAACATATCGACATGATACAAAAAAAAAATCTTTTCTTAAATTCAAATTAACTGAACCTAGCTAACCTAACCCATACAGTTGATTGAACATTCACATTATCATTTAGCAGTTCCTTATAATGTTGATATGAGATGCACTTCTGAAATTCGAATCTGTTGTATTACTTACCTTATTGATACATTAAAAAAAACATACAGAACTTAACTACTGATCTTGTTGATTGACATGAATTATGAGGTTTATTTATAAACGTTGCTTGATTGATCTTATTTGTGATTTGTTCAATTCTCCGATGTTAAATTAATGGGATTTAGTAGACTGACAAAAAAAACCTGTTAGATTTATACAGAATTACAGAAGTATGACAGTCCAGAAGCAGACATTGTAGTGTGGAGTAAAACAATGCAGACAAGTTTTCAAGAAAAAGGACAACAGCAGGATAATTGTTTATGGACTTATTAATCGTCTATGTCACCATGATAAATACCGACGAAATCATTTACTAGGTTTTTTCAATACTAGTTGTTATGTTTTAAAGTTATTATTTACATAATAATTAATATGGTAAAAAGTGAAGTAGTAGACACAACACAGCTTGGGAGATGAACCCAGAAGTGGTCCATTTGATGTCCAACCATAGCAATTTTAATGCAATGTGATAAAAAATATGGATGAGAATTGTGACCAATGTGGTAGTGAGGACAAGGACTAAGTTTAAGATAACCCTTTACATGGATGGGTTAGTATAGTTCGAAAGCTTTCTTACCTGATGAAGAGCAGTGAGGCCATCGACGTTGGCGGTGTTAATATCGGCGCCTCTCTTCAACAGTCTCTGTACTTCATCTTTATCGCCAGCCGTGCATGCCGCCAAAAATACTATCCCTGAAGAAAACTGAATCCTCGTAGCCCGTCGCGGCGACGGGGACTGTTTGTTCGTATCCGATTCTTCCCATCTCTTCAACTGCTCCGCTCTCTTGAACAACGCTGACGAAGACCTATTATCCGTCATTTTAACTCTTGACTAACCACTTTACACTCAATATGGTCCATGCGAACACTTTTCACGGGGCATAGATTGTGTTTTTACAGCTTAAAGTACACAAACGCCGAGTCCTTAACTTAATTGCCAAAAAAGGAGACATGAAAGAGGAAACGTTCCAGGGAGATTGATACTATGAAGCATTCACGCGACCATTGTTCCACACACTTGTTGAATTATACGAATTGCACATCCGGGCTCCAATTCTATGTACATGACATAACCAATAAGCTAGACATTTAGCGTGGCAGCCATTACGAGAATAAATTTAAACAGCCTACCAAAGTACCTACATACCGAATGCAAAAAGAAAAACTAGGCAGCGAATGAGAATGACGGAAGAAGAAAACGCCTAGCGCCACCTAGCACAACAATGACACTAAGTTGCCATAGCACAAAAATTTCGAATGTATCTTAACGCAAAATCGTAATTGAAAACTTACTTGGAACATATTCTCGCCAAACTTACCGAATTTAATCAGGTTCTATTTGTTTCAGATAGGTACAGACAGACACGGCAACATCCATCTGTTACTAAGTTGGTGGCACGCTATCATGCCATTACAGGGTAGCAGATACCAGTAATGAACAGAATCTAGGCTGAACACGTTAGCTATCAAATGTGTTGCAATCGCAACGGTGATACAATTTACGTTTTCACGAATAAGCGTTTGTTCAGTTTGACCTTTGTTTATATTCATCGGAAATGCTGTTCATGAAGGAGCTGTACTCTTTTAAATTAGAATGGTAAGTCTGTCGGAATTATGGGAATACGGGGAATGACAACATTTTGTGCTTTTACTATACCTACCATTATTATTGGTTTTACAACATTGTGCACTTACATAATCTTGGCGCATCAAGATTCCGCATTAACCGGACTGGAACTCCATCTTTTAAACTCAGCTTAAGGGAAGGCACTCCTGATAACCCTAAAAAGTTGAGAAACTCAACAGGGTGTGATGTTGCCTGTTCAGTGTCCATGACATTGTATACAGGGAGATACTTCTCAGGTGTGCAACACCGGCAGCGCAGAGTTTGTATAAAATCGCTGTCTAACAGTAACACCATCTCTCCTGAGATACTTTGGTTGCTCTTGATATCTTTGTTTTATTTCGATTTAGTGCTTCAATTAGTCTTTTGAAGGACATTCATCCTATACCGACAGTTTACATTGCTGCGACATGCATCCCCACTCGCTGTTTTTACAAAATGTTACAAACTGACCTGATCAGTGTTCCTTTGTTTGATGGCTGTTCTGTACCGAATGTGCCGTTCGGCCACCATTTGGCAACGTATTCCAGAGATGGCTTCTGTAACAGCTAGTCGTTTATATATTTCCGGTTTTGAGTTAATAACGATAATTAGCACAAAAATAAAAAAAATAACACTCTCATGGGTCTCGACAGGTAGGTACTATCTGAAATATTTTATTATCTTTTTATAGAAAAGTAAATTATTTATTGTTGCTACTGGTATTAACAAGTAAGTATGTACATTAATAAGCACATTATAATTTTTCTTTGTTAGTCTCATAAGACCATGGAACAATTATAAGGACTTATTGAAGTGAAACTTCTATAAAGACGGGGGGTATTAGGATTTTTTCTGTCACGAAAAAGCGTTACGGCCGCGTGGAGGGGGTAGACGATATATCGCGTGGTGAGAGGCGGCAGCGGCGGAGGGAGAGAATAGATTGGAATCTCAAGTTCTTATATCATATTTTAGTTACCATAAGCCGATTGTATCTTTCATTGATTATAACGTAGATGAGCCGAATGAAGATTGATGACGAAAGATGTGCATTTGTTAATGTTCCATAATAATATGTGTATAATTTTAGAGTAGACAATGGATGTGTTTTTTGGTTCCGGATTGAGTTCAGGTTTTTTGTTTTATAAAATAAAATATGTGTAAATAAAAAATGCATTTATTCAGACGTACCGAACCTAACCAAATCATAATTAGCAGTAAACCTGCGAAAAAAATCCTAATGTGTGCTGGGACACAGTAGAAGTGAAACTTCAACGGACAAGTGGAAAAACGAATCGCAACGGACAAGTGGCACAACGAATAGCAACAAATTTTTAACTTGAAGCTAAAATTTTGTTGCGATTCGGGACACATAATTGAAGTTTCACTTCTACTGTGTCCTAGCACACATTTCAATTTTTGTACTTATTCAATAAATAAGTTACTAAGAATTCTATGTTCTATTATTATATGTTACATTCTATTGTTATGTCTAAAAAAATTAGTGTCCACCTTAAAACATTGACAGAAAAGTTATTTAATCCGTCTGTGAACGTGCTGTGAATATCAGAGACACTAGTTGTGAAATGGCAACATTAAAATTTATAAATAAATAAATTTCATTTGAAGCTTTTTTACTTCAAATTCATTGTTAACTTACATTTAATAAATCACAAATATTTCAAAGCCATAATTTCTAGATAATTTTTTTTGTAAAGCTTTTTATCAAAGTTCACAAACAAGTCAAAGTTACAAATGAGAACAAGCCAGCTTGCTCTTCGCTAGCGGTCTCTGGTGTTCACGATCAGTATCAGTAGTTTGCGAGTCGCGAGTCAGAAATTATTCAAAATTCAAGATGGCCATGTGTCACGATGGTTTCTTGAATTGTAATAGTTAACTTTATTTGTTTTGTGTGAAAAAAGTGCTTTGCCATGATGGCTGACTTAAGTGTTGATATATTAAAGTTGCCGGACGACATACGAGATAAATTAGCCGAATTAGACTTGGAGTTATCCGAAGGTAAGAATGCAGTAAGTCTGCGTTACTCGTAGATCGATAATTTGTTAATCTATATTATTATTTTGAGTAAATTAGCTTTTATTTATTAATTTAGTGGTACTTTCTGGATTTTATTTAAATATTTTTGATGTTAGTTTCGTGTTAAAAATAAGTTTTTTTAACGCAATTCGCCAGCTGATGTCTTCGGTAAATAAAGTATGGATATGAGTTTACAGTGGTTGATTTTGATATGTTGTGATAAAGTTATGTTAGATGTTCACGCTCGAATAGTTACGTTGTCACACATGGCGTACTAAGGAATGCAACACACTGCACGAGACGATGACGCTTCTTAGAATACGCTTTACTTACTCGCAAGTTTGTATCGTTCTTACTTTTGTTAGGCAGCGAACAAGTCTGTCGGGTACTCGCCCTGCGTTTTACCCCTTCAGAAAAGTGGTCTCTGCCGCTATAGTACACTTAAAACTTGTTTAAAAGTATAGCTCAACTTTTGAAGCAGATCAAAACAGGAGTTTTTGGTGTTGTACTATGAGGATCGTTAGTTTTTCCTTACTGTTTATTAGAATATGTACTTATGATCCAATACGACGTCCTACTCACTGTCGGTTCCTTTGTGAACAAATCACCAACTGTGGTCAACTTAGTAAGATTAAATTACTCATATCCTCTGCAGGTTTATACACTCAATTTAGTGTTATCCTTTACAACTGCAGGAAGTGAGAGGGAATCAAGATTGTACTGAATTTAGGCTTCATTGTGACTTCCTTGAATTGATAATAACATTGTGATACAGACAGCTTTGTAGCTGTTACTGTTCCATCTTTGAGAATTTTGGCACTACAAACTGAAAAGGATTATAAAAGTCACTGCTGCAATTAAGGAATTTTAGATTCTAATAAGAAAAAATAAATTACTATTAAATCATATCCCCTCATTCCTCTGATACTCTGAAATGAGGGTGCGGTATCACCATCCAATATCACAAATGTTTTTTTTTTAACTGTTGGGTTCTTTCATTTAAATACCAATATTTAAATAACAATAAAGAGTACTATAATGCCGACCTGAAATCAGGTTTTGTTAATCAGCTGTAGGAAACCCCAACTAAAATGTACTTATCATATTGTATTCAAAGCTTGAACGGCTGGGTTTAACATTGAAGCTACGCTATAAATATTATATAAAAGCAAAATGAATACACACCTTTAGCCCACTAAAAAGAACAAAGTAAATATGTACATTGCCATCAGAAAAAGTTCAAATCTTACACTTTTAAAATTGCATTTTTTGATCTATAACTTAATTTTACTTAATTGTATTTTAAGCAATTAAACTAAAACCAAAATAATAATGGTTGGAAAATTTTAATTCACAATATTACCAAGATATATTATATATATATATATATATTTTGTCTATGTAGGACAGAGATTTGAGCCCCTATTGCATGACCGTAATGATGTTCTGTATTTGGTTATGTTATTATGATTCAAATCTGTAAATTTAATAAAAGTTATGCTAATATGATTTTTACCTCTGTGAATTTGTTTACATTTGTACAGGTAATTAAGTATTGAAAAATGTAGGCACCAAATAAGGTATTGCATAGTGGAGGTAGGTATTCAATTATTATCAGGATGTTTCAGTAAATGAATGAATTTATAATTACATTAACTACATCATCATTTTGTATTGTATAATTTATAATACACAATACTATACAACACGAGAATACACACACTATAATACTAGATTCCTACATAGGTATTATTTCTTATACGTATTGTTCTTAAAGTATTTATTGTAATCCTTTTCACCATATTCAATATTTTTTTGTTTATAAAAGGTGTATTGAGGAATTCAATTATTCTGCATTTGTCTTAAAGCCGGGATTCCTCGTCAATAATTCCGGTAGAAATCAGCACAAATACGATGCGCTGCTTATTTGCTGCGTGTCATGCATCAATTTGATGACACTTACCGAAGTAACTAATAGTATTTCAAGCTCTCGAAAACCGAATAATAAACCAAAGTTTGTTTGGTACACAAAACCTAAATAAATGTACTTACTCATCACTATTATTTATCCCGTCTATGGGTGCATTCTCGTCTGGCCTCGTCTGGCATTGGTTGATTCTGCGTTAAAGTCACGTTGTGTGCAAACGAAACTGACGTCGCATTTTCGCAGGGTATAAGTAGTACGGTCAACGCCTATGCTCAGTGTGAAAACGCACATTTCTCTAATTCGCAACTCACGGATTGAAGGATACTATCCCTTCCTATCACTATTTTAACCTATTGAATACTTGATCGAAACTTCAACGTATTTATTATCCCGCATACTTACTTACTTAGTATTTTTTTTTGTTTTGTATTTTTTACAATTTTTTTTTGCCACGAGCATGCAAATATCTGTCAGAGGCCAGCGTTCTTTTTAATGTATAAAAGTAAAGGACGTGAATGGATTGTCCTATTCTGATTAAAATAAACGAATGTAGAACGCGGAACTCTTGACCGCTCTCTGTATGCGTGGGTCTAATCCATCACATGTTATTTATTACAGTTTTATTATTTCTAATAATTCAAAACATAAAACAGTAATAATAATTATGTAATAAATGATAATTTGAAGTGCAAGCACAGCTGCGCGATGCGAATGTTACACTTTATGTTTGTTTATTTGTTTTTATTGCCTTATTATTATTAAAAACATTTATGTTTGATAAGCGTTAATCGAGTGTGCAGTTGCGAATTCTTTAGCCAGACGACTGATTATTGTTTTATTAATATTATGGCAATAGGCTCGCCCCCTATTACATGGGACTTAAACATAACTGGCGAAATGTGGGTGTACTTATAGGTATACCTCTGCCGATACCTTCGGGGATGCGCGCGATTTATTTTAATTTCCTTCAAGAATGGAAACAGGATATTATTCCTGTGGATTGATACTATCGCCATTTACAAAGATACATACTAGAAAAAATAATGATGTACATATTTTATTTTTGTATCTTATTTTTTCATCCTACTTAACTTTGGATTAGCTTACAATTTTGGTTAAATAATTTAAAGCAAATCGCGTGGATTTATCCTATTTACTTACGTAGTTGGTAGGTAAAGGAGTAGTTAAAATAACAGCTTTTTTTTTGTTTGTAATTTGCCTGCTGCTCATCTCGCGATAGTTCTGTAGATAAATCAGAAAATTATTCCGCAACGGTAATGGAAAACACATTTTAAGCTTTGTGCAGACCAGCGCGACAAGTCGCGCGACGCGACACCGGTTATTGTTATACCGTCAAGTTTTCTTAGAAATTGTATTGTTCGAGTCGCGTCGCGGCGTCGCGTCGCGCTGGTCTGCACGAAGCTAATCGGTAAGCTTAAAAAAGCTTACCGATTAGCAAACTCTTTGGTAAATACCGCATTGCATTTACTATTTTAAAGAGGTTTGTTCATCGTCCCGCAATAATACCCCGCAATAGTACTAACACTGCTGTATGAACAAAAACTTCAGTACATCGTAAACTTATGCATCTATAAGGATGATAGGTACAACGAATTCGGGCAGTACTTTAAAGTTTCAGCGCTAAGCAGAAGCACACCACTATTAAAAGCATAACGTATTCTGTCAGAATACGTTATTTACGTTAATGGGTCATTGGGATCATAAAAGATGCCAATCAGATGCCTTCCCGTACCCTAATTACGTAACTCACTATCAATCATAATCTGAATCATTTTGAAGGATATTGCTAATCCATTACTTCACATGTTCGAAAAATTTGTTTTCCAGCAACGTAAATAACGCAATAAATGTTGTTGAAATGTCACAATGCTGGTGCTGCTTCCTGGAAATAAATTCTTACTCCATAGGATAAAGTCTCACATAGCTAAACTATAACTTTTGTAACCCTTTTTCATTGTGAATTAATTAAAACTTTCCCAACGATCATGTCTAATTACTAAGTAGTTATTGTAATTATTTTAGTTTCCTTGTAAAGCTTTGTGCAGACCAGCGCGACTTGTCGCGCGACGCGACACCGGTTATTGTTATACCGTCAAGTTTTCTTAGAAATTGTATTGTTCGAGTCGCGTCGCGGCGTCGCGTAGCTCTGGTGTGCACAAAGCTTAATTCTACTAAATATAGAATAACTAGTGCCTACTTGGTTTATGCCTGACTTGTCATATACAGGGTTATTGGTTTTATGTCGGCAATCCATTAAGGGGTTGTAGGAGAAGTTATTTACAACCAAATGACCCCGTTTGACTCCTATGCAAATGTCTACAATTTTCGAGTCAAAACACATTTTATATTTTTATTTCATACATTTTAAAATATAAAATATTAATTTATTTGAAAATTGTTGACATTGGCATAGGGGTCATTTGGTTGCAAATGACCTCTCCTACCAATGACCCTGTATATAAATTTGGGCTATTCCAGGTGTGTGACAACCCTACATACCGAAGTAAAATACAACGCATCCTCGCATGGGATAGCATTGAGTTGCTTAACAAAGTGTTACCTAAAGTATTAATAAGCGATAAACAGTAATATTATACGGCGACAGGTGTGGTTACGGGTGCTACACGTTAAATAATACGATTGAGACCACGAGCGTGAGCATGTAATACGCGACAATTACTCCACTAAGTACTCTAAATCTTGTAACATGATATTTGTAAGCTCTTTCTTTTCGATTTGATTTTAAAACCAACCTCTGCGACTGCGCTACTTACTTAACTACTCAGGAACTTCCGACTGTTATTGCAGATAATATCGCAGATTCACAGTAATATATTTTTACCAATATTTTACTACTTTGCGTATTATCAGAACCAGTCGTCTTTCTAGTTTATCTTACGTTATGTATGAAATTGGTCTCAGAAGACTGATCGGTTTAAAAGGTTTTGAAGATTTCCACCCCTATCGGAAGTCAACAATCGATTCCAGCTATGGACAGCCAAGTTCGCTGATATTGTACAAATTAAAAGGAGCAAGATGATATCCTTTACCTCTCAATTGCACGATTTCAAACAAACTATCGTCTACGTAAATAATCGAAGAATTGATTGCTCAATTATACAAACCCTCAGTCATATTCAGTAAACATGATTTTTTCTTGATCGGCTCTTGAAAGGGGGAGGGAATCAAATTGATCGTCTTGTCACTAATACGTAGCTAAATCATTGGTCAGCTATACAATTAAAATGCCACACAACAACTGTGTATGAAATGACATCTTTCACAATACGATACTTTGGGACACGTAGAGAATAAATACTATGAATAAAAGGGAAGCGAATCTTGCAAAACAAACATTACGTTCGTCATATTTCTGAACGTTAACGCGAGTTCAAGGAACATTATCCTCCACCACCTCCACATTCAATTTTGCTAACAGACCTCTGAGTCTATTGTGGATCAGGCTAATGGCTACCGCCTAAGGGTAACTTCGTTATGTGGCTTCCTGGGCATTCACAAATAGGACGCCACAAGGACGATATTAGTAAAATATTTTGAATTTACTATTTCTGCACACACACAAAATTAAATAACAAATAATCAAATTTTTGGGGCTGTACTTCCTTTTACATAAATGCATTTACCTCATGTAAATGAAATGCTAGCTGTTGTTAAGTTCTGAGTCATGAATGTTTTACTTAACTTTATTCAACTCTCTCAAATAGCGATTTCTATACTTTTAATTACTAGTTTATGATAAAGACGAGCGGAATAGAATCAACACAATGTGTTCTTCATACCTTTCAGCATATTTATCCTTATTATTCTGCGCTATTGTTCTACAAGCTAAGTCGACGCTTGCGCAGGCTCATACGACCTCTTTCTTTTCGCCGATATGACGCATCACCTAACCCGTTTTGTCGTCATGACTCGCTCTGACTAAGCCCGAGTTGTGGTCACTATTACGCTTCTCAAATAAAAAATAAATGTTGTGTTGTATTCTAGAAAAAGCAGTTTTTACAGCATTATTTAAAATCTATGTGATATGATTAGTGATAACAAAAACTATCACATTTTTCTGCCATTTTCAGAATAATATGAGGCTTCACAGACCGGTGTTATTTATACTGATGCAAGCAACTATAACGGATGATTTTTTTGTTATGATGTTTTATTTAAACTTCATTTGAAATATGATTAGACATATAACTAAACCTTTTTTTACAGTCCGTTCAACCGATTTTGACTTCTATTACGTTGGTGGCATGACAAATGGCAGCTGCAGTAAACAGTTGGTATTGTAACAGTGGTTGTTTGCTTTTAATGTCATGCTTATGCATACGGTATAGAAGTCAGAATCGGTTGAACGGACTGTAAACAAGGTTTGTTTAAATGTCTAATCTTATTTCAAATGGAGTATAGATAGATAGAATAGTCTTTATTATACATATACACACTATAAATATTACTGATATAAATGTAGACATTTTACAAAGGTCACCCTTTGTAAAATGTCTACATTTATATCTGTACGCTACAATGGGCGGTCTCATTGCTAAAAGCTATCTTATAAAGACAACCTAAATATTTTTTTTAGCTAACAATGCTACACTGCCATGTATCTATCTATCGCAATCAACCGAATATCTAGTGTTTTCACCAAAACTAGTAACATCGAAAATTGGAGGAGTCGAAATTCTGACATGTGTTCGTCCGGGTCCATCAACATTCCAGTCGAACAAAAATCTAACGTATTACAGCTATGAGCTACTGCAGATCACAGGCAAAGTCGATACAATAAAAAGAGTTTTTCAACGAATCACTTCGAACCTTTGCAACTCCTGCAATTTAAACGCAAATAAAAAGGAACGGCAGCCGAATTGAATGAATAGGTCTGTGATAGACAACGCAAGTGGCTCCTGTGACAGTCGCTCTCGACTGCATGCGTTCCTGTCTGAAACACTAGCTGACACTTTTATTGAAGGATAGACATTCACAACAAGTGCAATTATATTGAAAATTTGAAAAACCCCCGACACTAACATTTCCTTATTTCTCTTTCCTACTCCATTACCAGTTCATCATCTATCTATAACCTATTCATTGCTACCTTTCCAATGAGCCCAAAAACGATATGTGTGCTGTAAGTTGGTAAGGGAGTTGGGTATCCTGCAAATTCCAGGTGATGCCGCAGCATCAGTTCAAGGTTACTATGTTCTTCTAATATCATTGAAGTAACAGAATACCAAATTTGAAATCGATCAGACCTGTGGAAGACGCTCACATCCATTCATCTACTAGAAAAGACCTGATAATCTTCAAAGGGCTGAAGCGATTTTGATTAAACATGTCTAAGAACCATTGCTAGAAAACCTGCTTTCAAATTTAAAAAAATCCGCATTCGAATCGGTTCAGTCAATTAAGAGCTACGGTGCCACAGACAGACACACATAGCGATCAAACTTAATCCCCTCTTTTTGCGTCGGGGGTTAAAAAACAGGACAAAACACTGCTTTTGCGTTGCGTCAATAGATATAATAATTATTATCTCTTCAAGTTTGACTTAACATTTCTGTAAATTTGGGGTAACATGCACAGCTATTCAGGAGAATAGCTAAAATGTAACAACTGTTGTAGCACCAAGGACCTAATTTTAGCCCAGCAGCTAGACAAAGAATTAAATATTCACCAATCAAAAGCCGAAATACGTTTGAACTGCAAATTAACAGGTCAGTAGCGGCTAGCGGGGCATCGCCCGGCGACCTGTCGTCCGATGTCAATGACAAGACTCGACATGCGGTCACTCGACCATTCGCTTCCGGAACACGGCAGGATAATAAAAATGGCCGAAATGCACACACATACTCTAAATATGGTTAACACGTAGGATATCGATACCGACGTAAGTGCATGTACGAAAACTAAACAGTCCAGTGCTGGCGAACTTTTGGCTACACATCAGCGACTAAATTGGTTATTTTCCTATCCCGTCTGGATTCTGGGCAGTTCGATGTACGATGTAATAAAAAATCTATTTCACCTCTCAAATGCAACGTGTGGGCGCCGAAACATGTGCAAATATAGCTTGATTTTTCAGTTTGCTCTTACGTCTTGATAAAAGGAACAGAAGGCAGAGCTATAATTTACTAGCTGCTGTCCGCGGCTTCGCCCATATTGACCATAACTATTTTTTTTAAATAAAATAATCCTTATAACATCAGCTATCTGCCAGTGAAAGACCTGACAAAATCGGTCTTGCCGTTTCGGAGATTAGCCGGAACAAACAAACGTACATACAGACAAAAGTTTTAAAATTAGTTTTTTGATGTGTAACATCTTTCCTCTCGCTTTCCTGCAATCAAAATCTTAAAAAATCTAAATAATCTAATCTTTGGGGAGTGATTTCGTGAAAAGGGACGGAAGTGTGTAACAGGAAGCTGGGGAAGCGCGCGCTATTTGAATTTAGCAATGAGGCCGCGCGGTGCTAGAGTTGGTTTTTCGTCATAAGTAGGTACCATATTTACTTTCATATGCATTTAGTAAAAATCTGTTATTTTGAAATTACCAACAGACACTTCAAATTTTATTTAAAAAAATTAAGGTAAAATTTCTCACCTTGCAATCTTTACGTACTGTCAAAGATCATTTAAGTTTGCTTTGTTGGTTGCTAGGCAACGGAAGAGGGTCGAAGTTGGATATATGTAAGTATAGATATAGATATTATATTGGTTAGTTTTTTATTAATTATAATTAAACTACTTTGAATAAAAGACCCATTTCAATAGGGCTTTCAATAGGGCTATATTGACTCAATTAATTGATTTCTTTGCAAGCTACAATGTTTTCAGATTTTATACATGATTGACGGGAAAATTATCAAAACTATTTTAATGGTTTTTTCGTTTCTGCTGAATTAAATCAAATTTTTAAAAGTACAGAATGGAGATTAATTCTGTACTTTTCAAAAATAGATTTTTGACACTAAATTATATACACAATGGTATATAAATTAAGTAGCAATTGTAACAATAAAAATATTTGCAGAAAGGAGACAAAACAAATTTTCCGATCGCAAAGCACTCTCTAATACTTCGCATTATGAGTCGTGCAATACAACCTTAGTTTTTCTTTACCCTAAACCTCTTAAGGGGTCATTGTACTCATCATTATGAATAACTTTCACTATGGGACCGACATTGAAATCGCGAAAAAAAAAATCTGCTGTTCCCTACATTTCGACGAGATATTCGAACATAAATGTAGGAAACAGCTGTTTTTTTTGTAAGTAACATACTAAAGCGAAAAAGATAATCGACCGAACTATACGGAAGCATTGGTGTGTGATCGTAGCTACTCGCAGTCCGTAGCGTTCCGTTTGACGTAAAAGGTATTTCGGGTGGCAAGCAACCTTTGCTTGTAGAGTACCGAGGTGGTGTGGTACTCATGTTTCTGTCACACGAATTTTTGTTGCATCAAACGTTTTGCATTCTCTTACGAACAGTTTCGCTACACAGGAAACTGATTGACGGAGTGAGCTTTTGAAGTATCATAGTTTTAACCTGCAGGGGCATATCGCTCTAATCTTTACTGACTGATGTAGATATGGTTTATAATATTCTAATCAAATTAATGTATGTTGACAGGTTTTTAATAATCTTTTGTTAAAAAATTCTCAACTTGCTTAGTTCCAATAATATAAACGGTCTACTTAATAAAAAAAACCTGACTGACAGACAACGCACAGCCTAAACCGCTGGGTTAGGGGTCTAGCAGCATGAAATTTTGCGCAAGAGTTCCTTTTATAACGAAAGTGAGCAATGAGTAAGGATGTTTCGTTTCCATGAAAGATCGTAACACACTGGTTGTATTCTGATAAATGTTCTTTAATAACTGGGTTATCTTATAGTCAGGCTATTGTCGCGTTAAGTGTCTCAATCAACGGGCAGAAAGTACGGGCGTGCGCTCAAAACCGACACAATACACGTACACATATCATAACAGTCTAAGCAAACACTTAACATTCAATATGATTACGCATACAAACACACTCTATAGTACATATAGCGAGATAGCCATAAAAATAGTTGGCGGCTCATGCGCCAGCGCAAGCCGACTTGCGAGACGTGCATTTTATAACCGTTGAGTGAACCGTAGTTTCGTGTTACAAAATATGTGGTAAGTTTATAAACAAATGTAATCGATGAGATAAAAGTTGTCGGGATTATAGACATATAAATGTTTATAGTGGAGTCTGAAATTGCGCCTAAATTTTACTGGGAACTGTCCTAACTTTTATACATATAAACATTTGTACGTATAAAAGCATACTTTTATCAGTATAAAAGTGTGCTTTTTACTGAAACACGGTACAATGCGGCGCAAGAAATACCTTTTAAATTATTCATGCAATATGGCGGTAACTTTGGATTAGATTCGCGATTCAGCTATATAAGTGACGACATGAAGAGACGAAGAATTCTTTTGAAAAGAGATGTGACCGCATGGACGACTTTCTATGTCCTATCTTTGTAAAAATACTGATTTGCAGGCATTCGATCCTTATCTTCTTTTTTCTTTACCACATAAAACCACAGTCGTATAAATTAAAACATTTCACAACATGGTCACCCAAATATTATTGATTGACTACCAAAAAATATGGAAATCAACAGGTCATAACAATAAACATGCACATCCTACCCTGAATACTGAAACGTCTACTTCACACGTCACGCGCGTTACACGTTTCGAATATCACCATTCCAGACGAATGGTAGCTGTCATAAATGAAAGATATATCAAACAGCTCTGTGAATCATACTAAAGTGTGAATCGCTATTATTTGTGCGACGCGCGACGGTCGGGTTCGGTTAATTAAACGGTTCCTCGTTGCCTTAATAAGTGTGACTGTCGGAGTTAATTAAAGCTTTTCATAAAAACATATATACATAGGAATAAGTGTGTAAAATAATAACCCTAGAATAACATATCATCCACAGACAAAAAATAACTAGTTTCCAGACAGAAGCAGCGCCCGCGCCGGCACGGCGTTTCCTAGAAATACTTTGGGATAGCGCTAATTAGGTAATGCAGTGCAATGAGAAAAAGTTATATAAAACCTGACTATTTAGTATGCTTACCTGGAATACTATAATTCTGTCCTACGCCATATATTAAGGTATGTCAGGAAAACAATTACTTACCTACAACTATTTGGGCCAGTGCATTTATTTCTTAACTAAAAATAATATACTGGATATGCATCAATCAAATTTTGAACATACGACGTGATTGAAATATAAATGCAACTGTGAATAGAAACAAGTTTTCGTTGATTGCTATTAGTTTCGCAAAGTAAATTGGGAATTATAATTTTATTATCATTAAAGCCAGATACTATGAACCAGGTACGACAATGTGGCGTGTACTCGCGCTAAACGGGCCCTGGGTGCCGTCGATACCGACAATTTATAAATCTAGCTGCGCCCCGCCGTTTCAACCGCATAAGTCCCGATCCGATCCCGTAGGAATATCGGGATAATATAATGTCCTAACCCAGGTCATGCTCTACCCTGAGCCAAATTTCATGAAAGTGTAACAAACAAATAAACTCACTTTCGCATTTATAATATTGGTTAGGATTCATAGGTAGAATATTCTGTTTCAAAAGCAGCTCTGGCTCGTCGCAATAAGCCATTTATTTACTCTATTCATGCGAACCACTGTGTCCGAAATCCGACTTAACTAAAATCCTAACTATGTATATGTATAAAAAGTCACATTTGAATTAAGCCTAATCTTCATCTTCATCGAGATGTACAAAGTAAAAGCGGCAACCGCAACGAATATACTGTTGAAATATGTTTACAATGAAAATGTTTGCCCTTAGATTTAGCCGAGCCTTCGTGCTGTAGGTACACTCTCACCAATAAATAGTTGTTATTTGGACACGTTCCGTTTCACAACCATTTGGCACGTTCGTGTCAATTGCGTTGTGTAACTTGTCAAAATCTATTTGAATTTGAACCGTTTAGCGTCTCAAGTTCATAGATCTAGGTGTCTAAGAAATTTCATAAAAAGTAATGGACGAATTTCCTCTTGCAAAGAAACAAAGTAGGGAGGAACTTGGAAATAAAGCCATCTTCAGGAAAATGGAGTAAAATATATTTTATTCTCGGATCACACTGCAGATGAGCTGCGATGAGATTTTCTGCCCCACCGGAGACCTGCAAAAAGACATTACAACTTCAGCTAGATAATATACAAATATATTCATGGTTAGACGCAATTGCAAAAAAACTTCTGTTTATGATATAATTGATATTTTAATGTAAAAAGACCAACGGCAATACTTGAAAAGCAAGACCTTTAACTGCTGAAATGCAGTTTCGCTTCATTTAATAGAAAAAATAACAGATAAGTTTTATAGAGCACTTATGAATGAATAAGAGAGCTGAGCAGAGCTTCCATCGCCGATATCGAGGAAAAATCCAATAGATAGTAATCCTCTTTTATCCCGCCAGTAGTAGGAAAGTCTTTGAATAACAGTCTAGTGCAGCACTCTTAAATCTTTACTACCGACCAATATTGTTACATTTAAACTTTAAGAGTGATCGACTTTTCGCCTCGGCTCACATTTGATTTCTTGTTAGTTTGCTGTCTGAAATCCAGTTTTAAATGAAAACAAACTTGTTCGGTATAGATATTGTAATTTAATCTAAAACTTATTGGAGATGAATGATTGCTTAACGAAAGTGGACTTGGTCGAGAAACGGCAAGGAAAGACGTACCTATTTGGTAATTTTTATTCATACCAGCACGTATAGCAGTGATAGCCTAGTGGTATGACCGGCGGACTGCCAAGTCGTAGGTCTCGAGTTCGAACCCTAGGCACGCAGCTCTGACTTTTCGGATTCATGTGCGTATTATATAATTATCACTTGCTTCAAAAACGGCGAAGGAAAACATCGTGAGGAAACCGGCATGCCTGAGAGATATTTTCGACGGCATGTGAAGCCAAGTCAAGAGGCCTGTGGGCGGCTTTATAACTCTGACACCAGGTTAGTCACTAACCGTACGAAAAGAAGAAAAATAACCAGCAGGTTTTTTTTGATAAATATTTAATAATAACCTTTTTTTATCTTGGTGATCCTTATTTTAAGGTCGGCGTTTAGAAAAAAATATTAGGCAAATACTGAAATAAGTGGTAGATACACGTGGAAAGGATACTCTCGCAGAATTTTATTGGCTCAATAACAATACTCCCTTTGACTTCGTACACACTGTAAGACACATAGATCGGAGCTTATTAAGATAATTCCCATTACATAATATTGCGTCGCGTCCCCTAGCAGACAGACAAGTTTTTTGACTACCAGTCGGTCCCCTGCCCAGTTTTGATGTCAATGGGTTAATGCTCAATTAGGATGGGTGACGAGCGACACACAGGCAACGTAGTTGTCTGTTGCTCTATGCAGAGAAGATTTTATACAGCACATTGAATTGAACAATGAATATTAAAACCGGTACGTTTCAAGACGTTATAAGTATCTCGGGATAACTGGTCTTGTTTGAATACACAGGATTATTTCTATTGTCAGTTGGGCTTTGTATGAGCAGTTAATAGTTGATACTGACTCCTTTATTCATATGAAATTGGCGTCCGTGACAACAAGATACCGTTATTTCCTTTTAAATAAAAGAAGTAACTCAAAGACGACTTATTTCATACAGTTGATCACAGGAGCTGATCTGGTGTCGAAAACAGGACCGTGAACGTGTAACAATGGCTTAGTTAGGGGTTTTATTCTCCTTTCCCTCCCAAATAATCACTGAATTTCTAAGCACAAATAACTAAACACTTGCCATTTCAACCGGTTACTAACAAACAAATAATTGGCCAATAAAGGAACATTATTCAGCGCATATAAGATGCATGATCTTGATCACTCTAATCATAGAGAAATACATATCAATGTATTTCAAATCATTTATGAATTATTCATTCTAACATGAATTCCATTCAGTAAATGTTTTCATTTATAAATCGACGCGTTACAGCCGAAAACCAGCAAACAGAAAAATGTTTTCCCACATTTTAATTTTAAACAGCGTGAATATAGAATACAACAAAATATACTATTTACTATTTTTTACACAGTGTTGTCCATTCGTTTGATCAACTGCAACAGGCTTTTATAGCAGTCATGATATTCATATTTGTTAATTAGGCGACAGTTTTCATACGCAAATTGAGCGCCACTTCGACGGGAATTACATAAATGTATTTTCGTGTCATTGAAATTGGCCTTTATTGTGAAGATATAAAGTGCAATTTTCATTTAAAAGGTACGTTTTTTATACTGCACATTGAGTATTTTAAAGACCGGACGTGGTCCTAATGTATTAGCTGTGTTTTATTGGATTTTAATGAAAATGGACCGAAGGTTGTTTCTATATTCGATATGTACTATTTTAGTATGAGTGACCATCCATTAGTGTTCCACTCATTTAGGTGAACTAGAAAAGTAAAGTTCAAAAAGTTTTGAAGTAAAATGTCAACTGACTGACAGACAACCGAAGATAAATGAATGTGACAGACTGACTTCAAATAGTCACGAACTTTGAGAGAACCTTGTATAATTGCCTCAATAATTTGTGGAAACGCCCTAATTTTGGGAAAACTTTTTCCTCTGGTAACTAATAATTTTGCAGTAAATGGAATAAAAGACGATGTAATTAAAATATACATGTTAGGTATACTGCTGATTGCTTTCCCGGTCGTGTTGTTGGAATAGCCTCGGGGAAATCACGTGTGTGGTAACGTATGTACTGCTGAATTCAAATGCGATGCCTTCGGTTGCTGGGCAAACAGTAGGTGTTAGTTGAATGCCTACTGGAGAAAACAGCAAGCCATGCGCTACACAAAGTTAAATTACGTATTTGTAAGTAGTGCATCCAGATTATCATGATATACTTTAGTGAACAGTAGCTTAATGACAGTGGTTAAATTAATGTTATCCTAGCTTCATGAAAGGGATTGTTATTATAAAAAAAGGTTGTAACATAGAATGAAGCAGAAGCTTATTGCTATCAACAGCGCCTTAGACGTTCGGGCCGGAGTAATTCAATGAGAGTCGTGATTCAGACCAGACGGGTTGCTGCTATTGGCTTATTATCTAGAGCCAACTGTCTGAAGGCTACAATTATAAAAAATGTAGTGTTTCACAAGAAACAGTGAATAATAGAAATAAAGGACTACTGTCGGCGTTCTCACGGTCCTTAGCTATGAAAGCCTGACTAAGGAGTACTTAAGAACTTCCATTATTGCATTAAATTGTAGTGTCCTGAAGAAAATGAAAGACTTGTGTTTGCTCATGCAATCAAAAGGAACTTATTTTGAAAAGAACTTTCTGCACCATACCTAAATAAATTCCTACCTGTTAAATTTTATTGCAGAAAAGCTCTATGGATTGGATAAGTGTAGTCGTTGTAGTGGAATAATAAAATGACATAAAATTGAGGCCGCTGGCTTTTTAACAAGTTAAAAGCCTTGCTTGAAAAAACAGACATATTCTGATATAAACATCCACATAGTGGCAACTTTAACGGCGACGAAACCGTGATCGGAAAGTTAATTTTTAGGGTTCCGTACCCGAAGGGTGCCAAACGGAACCCTATTACTAAGCTTCCGCTGTCCGTCTGTCTGTCAGCGAGCTGTATCTCATGAACCGTAATAGGCAGACAGTTGAACATTTCACAGATTATGCATTTCTATTGCCATTATAATTTTTATAAAATAAAAGGGGGGGGGGTCTTCATACAATAAACGTTTCATGTTGAAAAAAAAAATACTAGCCCTGGCATGTGGGGTGTCATTGTGTAGAGCTCATTGAGTAGAGATTTAAAAAAAACTTTTTTACCTTCAAAAGTGATGAAATAGGGTGTCGTATATTTATCAGGACCATTTTTGTACGAGCTCTATCTTAACAACTAAACATGTTAGGAATTTGAAACTTCTGTATGTCATGTACCATATAATATATATAATAAAAAAAAATACTAAAAACGCCAATTCATAAGGTATTTATTTAAATGTGGGTGATTTTCTGCAACTGCAAAAATAAGTTTGTAATCCATCATTATGAAATACAACATTATCTTTGCAATTTTCATTAAGATGAGAAATAATAATATTCTTTGTTTAGTATATTCATTTATTTGCTCAATAATGTATGGTGGTACGGAACCCTTCGTGTGCGAGTCGAACTCATACTTGGCCGGTTTTATTTTAAAATTAAATACTTCAGTTACTGGCTGTTCAGAAGTTTTTTCTTAAGAACCAGCAATAGCTGAAATGTCTAGAAGTATTAATAAAGAAGAAATACAACTTACCAAAGTTTCGTTATACATTCCGGTACTACCAAGTGCCTAGCCGCCACATTCTCTCCACAATTTGCTACATCTTCGTAGTACTCCTAGATAAGCTGATTGTCTTTAACTAAGTACAACTCTTGCTGGCTGATTCACTCAGTAGTAAATCAATTTATTTGTCGCTGGATATATTGCTGTTAAGCGTCGCAATTCCGCGTCGTTTTCATCCAGATTGAACGATAGCAGTCACCCTCCCTAGTCGTGTTCTAAGTATCTAGTGCCCTACATAAGTATCCGGTCATTTAACCCTGATTTGCCTTTTGATGTTGACGGAACATCAAGACGAGAGTATAGATAATGGTCTCTATTAATTGATTTTTGTGTCAAAAATGTTATCTTGCATCCTTGTGATAACGTAGAGTTATCGTGAGGTCCGGTTACCGGTCCGTATATACCGCAGGTCGCAGGTTTGAAACACGTGGGCGTACTTAGCGACTGTTTAAGCTTTAAATGCAACCAATCATTCGCATCGCCGGTTTGTTTGTCCAACGCCAACACTACTCTGTTTATTTACGAGTGTAAAGCAGGTTAAACAGACGTGAACACTGATAGTGTTGGAAACAACTTTGCTTTGCCTCGAGCGACAAGCGTCAATATTTTCGAGTTGCACCGTATCCATAGATTCATAGTTTCATACCTACTGACAGGTATCCGGCGTATTGATGAGGACTTGACGAGTACTGCGCTAACCCGTATTTTAGCTTCTCACTTCAGTCAGCGTTTCACTGCCGGTGCGTTAGCCAACGGTCTGTCAGTCAGTATGCCTATTTATTCCCGACACTATTCATAGCAGGCGCCTCTACGTCGGTTATCTGTAAAAGCCGAATATTTGAATGCCTTCAGAATTGCCATTCCAACTTTCTATACAATACCGTTTTAGATTTGAATGCAATGTGGATTGCGGGGGGATCAGGTGCAGTTTCAATTGGAGATTCGAATCAATTGCTACCTGAAACCTGAAGTTTGTACATAAATATTGTTGTCAAGTACTGCGTACGACGTGGAAATATTTTCGTGATTTCTTAATTCTTATTATTGTTTTATTCATTTTGATGATGATAAAAAGAAAGAATTTATTAATATTAAAAAGCGTGTGTCGTCGGAGGACCCCCGTCTGGAACGAAATTCAGCACGCACATACACACACTCGTATATAATAGAAAGAGAGAGAGAGAGAGAAAGTCGCATGAAGGGGCCATAACTCTAGTCAACTCCTACCGCAAACCGAGTCAAGGAACTTCTTTCCAAAAAAAATTTGGAAGTAGGTACCTACAAGAATTGAGTCACATCTTCACCACATGAAATCTTAGAAATATCAAACATTTTCTGTTTAGCGGAGGATATTCGCAATATCCTGCTTCCAATATCCTCTGTGTTGGATCAACAATAACATAATATTGGTGTTATATTTCTTTTAGAAGAGTTTTAATTGGATAGGACGTCATGCTAACAGTTGAAACTGTAGTGTTAATTATTTGTCAGCGAACGTCCAACTTCCTTGCGAAGGTGAAGACATCCCACAAGCACCTAATAGTTAAATAAGGGCGTATCGCATCTCGTTCACTTCCTGTCACTAGTACGTCTGATCGATAAGTTAATTAAGTCGAGGTTTAATTCCGATACTGAAACTTGTCTTGTTGGCGGTGACTAGTCTGACACTAGTAACAGTCACAGAACAAGCTTGAAAGCCCTACGTATGTGCAGAAATCTTTGAAACTGTTGTCTGTAGAGCTCAATTGATGTCGAATCTGATCTAATCGTAAACTTCAACGTTAATTGAAGTGTATACAATTAATGTCTAATAGTTAGCTTGAGCTCTGTTATCTATCCCTAATGAATCCCTAATTTCGAAAAGTTGAAAAGCTTTTACAAAGTAAGAAATAAAAAGTAAAGTAAATATTCAAGGTACGCAACTTCTCCAACTTTAATCGAGTTCTCTCTCTAAGGATCTAACTGAAGCACAGACAACGCAAACTGCATAGACATTAATGGTTTTTTAACCGTTTAAATATCATTCACTCCTCGTCTCAAGTCTCAGTCAAAAACAAATTAGCGGAACTATTTAGCGGAGTTGCGCATGGCAGACGAAAGGTCTCCCCATCTCTAACTACACTCTGCCGGGGTTGCGGGTTTGTCTGAAAGGGATATCGCGACCTCGGCACACATTCAACGGAAGGAACACGGGTGGGTTTTAGTCAGTTAAAGTCTGACACGCCCTCCCGCTCCACCCAGAGCGGGAGAAGTTATTTGATAATTTCCCACCCACAAAAAAAAAAAAAAAATCTCTAACTACAGTACCTGGCCGCAAATATGACTTATGGTGGAGTTTTAGGTCGAGTGTCGCGTTTATTTTCTACAGAGCGGGAATGAACTCTGTGAATACCGGAGAGTGTTCTGAGGATGACAAACCTTGTCTATGAACTGTTTTCTGTGAACTTCTATTAGATCAGGGCTGTCCAGACAACGGCCCGCGGCTTGTTTTTATGCGGCCCGCGACGCATGTTTTAAAGTGTAAATTAATCAGAAAATAGTTTTGGACATAAATAGTTTGGATAATAGAATTCTTAGTCAAATACTTTATAAAATCTGAGTATAGATCTTCACTGTCACATAAAATCACTTCTTCATGCAATGCGTCTGGCAACAACGAATGTTGACGTTGAAAGCGATATGACTGTTAAAGATAAATTAACGAAGAACGAATAAACATATAAAGAAATGATTACCCTGTATTTTTTTTACTTAAAAACTGAAAATATTAGTTTCTGCGGCCCTGCAGCTTTTGTAGTAAATTTAATTAGCCAGCGAAGGTTGGAAGTTTGGACAGCCCTGTATTAGATTATAATATGCTGTAGCGAAATGTTAACTAAATAAGTACAATTCTTCTTCTTCTTTTCGTGTGGGCCTCCCTCTGACTTGGCTTTACATGCCGTTGAGAAATATCTCTCAGGCATGCCGGTTACCTCACGATGTTTTCCTTCACCGTTTTTGAAGCTAGTTATAATTATACAATACGCACATGAATCCCAAAAGTCAGAGGTGCGTGCTTTGAGTTCGAACTCGAGATCTATGGCTTGGCAGTCCGTCGGTAACACTACTAGGTTATCACTACTATTAGTCTAAGTTCAATCAGTCAATGATATTCATAGTGAGGACGATACAAACTTAATATAATTAAGTACGTCACTCATGTATGGAGGGTCTTTAGATACCCTTACCCCAGTTTTTTAAAGCATTTCAAATTAAAATTCTAAATCATTTCGTTTCAAATATGGGTAAACAACAAGTAGGTGTTTAACATTTTTAGGGGTATGTGGAACAGGGTGTAAAGTTAACTCATTCACCATAGAAAAGGTAGGATCCTCCGACCAGACGGGTGTAGTGTCTGGCGGGCAACTGTCCAGAGGTTGATGTCGGGAGCTTGTATATATATTATGTCCATCGCGCGGTGAACTCTGCGCGATGCAGGATATGTGTGACGTCAGGATGTTGTGTGGCGTCAGGTCTTTGATGCATAGTTCGCATGTGGCGATGTAGATGCCGCCACACATTCATGTAATAATAGTATATCACAGTTTTGGTATCACCATTCCGTCTACATATTTTGTACAGTTGCATTAAAATCGAATATTCATCATATTTCTCATCAAACAAATCCCTTAGGCTAAATTGCAGTCCTTTGATAGCGACGGCCAACATTGCTCTCAAAACGAAATAGCTTCGCTATCCTGTTTCTGGTCATGGAATGCCTATGTCAGTATAGCAATGATTATATTACATGCAAACAGTACCTATATCTATTAGTACATTACAAGCCTGTTATTAGCGTGTCGGCTAAACCGCTACATAATATCTATATATTAATACGTTAAGCAAAAACTTTGAACCCCTTTTTACGAAAATTACGCGGAGTATGGGCAGAGTTAGTTTTTATGGAGAAGGAGTGCAGAAAGCTAATATTTTTTATATAATATGCATTAGAAATAAATTAAGGTTATACAAAAAAAAACAGTACACACATTATAACCGTTGGACACACACGCACACTCTTTTTTATGGTTAAAAATGAAATAATGACATGGCAGCATGGAATTAGTATGTACTATACATGGAATTAGTACGAACTATCCTATCAAATTTAAAATTTAAATGAATTACGGGTAAATTACGACTACTGGGCGACCACTAGTATATATTATTATGTGTACTTAGAGGCTTAAAGTCGGCGTCTAGGCTGCCAGTCAGTCAGCCATTCACAATATTCATCGAGTGAGGTTTCACATTTGATCGAAACCCTTCCGCTTCAGTCTGCCCAGACAAAAGAGGAGTTCAGGCGGATTGCGAAGGCATAGAACGGAATTGTATCGCAACGGATACACTATCCGTGGAACTTGCAGCCGAAATATACCTGTAGCAGTCTGGTATGTGCTTCCTTTAAAGTTACTGTCACTAAAAGCAAATCCAAAGATAGTCTGAAGTTTATTTATTCAACATTGTAACTTAATGTTTGCATTACGTAAAGTCTCTTTGATGCATAGTATTGC
This sequence comes from Agrochola circellaris, assembly GCA_914767755.1. Taxonomy (NCBI): domain Eukaryota; kingdom Metazoa; phylum Arthropoda; class Insecta; order Lepidoptera; family Noctuidae; genus Agrochola; species Agrochola circellaris. The sequence goes on from OU611840.1 coordinate 6,562,905, forward strand.
GATGCACGCCCTTTCCATCTCTTTGTGAGTTTTAAACTTCGCATGCAAGCCTTATTTCCACAAGAGCTACTTCGTACTAACGTGCTGGCTTGCGCCTCTTGTTATCATCGATTGATGCCAGCTCTGTGTCGATACATCTGTCCTTCGACTCTAATTGGAAAGCGACTTGTAGAATCCGTGTGTTTAAATGTAAAAAAAATATCTTTCTTTTTCGGTCGAAAGGATCGCATCGTAACTGGTTTTGCGCATTAAATTGTGAAGTACGTCAGTTTTACCGACAGCCCACGTTCAATTTACCAATTTTATTGCAAAAAGAATAAAAAAGCCAATTCGCGGTGTCTATCGTTGGCATTTATGGTTGTAAAAACTTTATACTAAATTAGCAGCAACGCCAACGTGAATTTCAAAATATGAAAGCCTGAAATTATGAAATGTAGCTAAATTGTGTTGTAAATGTTACAAATAATAACGGAAATTCTTCAATAAATAATATAATAAAGTTTGTTTTATTGAAACAAATTAGCTTTAAGGCACATATATTACAGTATGTCATCAAATAGAACTTGTAAATTATCTTTGCTGAAATTCCATATTCGAATCACGATTTGAAAACTTCAGACTTTATCGGACTGAATGTGGTCTAAACTCTAAAGATATTTAAGGATAATTAAAAAAAAAAAGTACTGCTCCTCGTTAGATCTCCTCTGAAATAAAAATTCTTTGCGGTCCATTTGCGGAATATTTAAGGCTTGAATTTGAATGCATTAAAATATCCTCGACTTTCCTTGATGTCAGAAATAGTTTTTTGTTTTAGAAGGGGTCTTTTTGTTCCTAGCTACCTTTTCGCTTACTGGCACTTAGTTGCAAATAGTCCTTGCATATTTTATTACAGTTTATTTTCCGTTATGTATGCTAAATAAGCTCTTATATCTATTTTATTTTATTTTTTGGTTTGGGTTTGTTAATGATTGTTTGAAACTGCTAGAATAATGTTATCTTGGCGTGGCTTTTATCCTAGTATTTTCGTGTAGATATAGCTTGTTTTGATATTTAATTAATCTTCTGCTATATTATCATGGTCACAAGTGTGTATATCGCAGTTCCTCGTGGTTGTGTGAGTACATATCCACGAGGAACTGAACTGCAAGCTGCCTTTCTTTTTGAAATATCGTTGAGATTGTTGCTTTGTTACGTACTTAGTTTACTTCCAAACTGGCGGATTCTGCTGCTATATATGTAGCTTAACAGTACATATACTTTGATTTTAATGATAGCCTCACGTTAGTTCTTTGACATATTACTAATTAAAATTAAAAGAAATTATACTGCATAAATCGGCGATAAAGTCAATACATCTGCGTCAGTCCTCACAGTATTTCATCTGTTCCGCACCCATCGCATCTGCACTCCATTCATATAAGTGCAGCATTTATTAATAGCGACGATAATCGCATTTAATATAACGTTACGAGTGCAAACGTTACCATATCGATTACAAATTCAATTGAATCGAATCAGATAATCGTTATCGGTTCTATGTTTGTTTATCATCATTAGGTCACTTGCATGCTCATCATCTGGTTATCGTCGGTTTTTTGTCCAGGTTGGTCTTTTCGTACAATGCCTTGAAATTTTATGAAGCCATGATCATACTCGTAGTAATATTCTAGATTATCAAGGGAATTAGCTTAGATTCGGGTTTAATTCATTAGTTGTTATAGATAAACCAGCTAATGTCACATATGCACCTACGAGAACAGTGTGATGGCCCAGTGATAATGGCCCCGATTTACGTAGGTCGTGGGTTCGAAACCAGGCACTTTTCTTTTTGTAATTAATTTCATAATAAACCAGCATGTCTTAGATCCAAAAATTCGCAGACATGTGACTTTCGCCAACCCGCACTGGGCCAGTATTGTGGACTACGGCCCGCTCCCTCTCACAGAGCTGCCCTTGTCCCAACGTTATCTCCTATATCTCTATCTGAAGCTAGCTAAAGTACTTAATTGTAGCCTTGAACTCCAAAATCTTCAAATTATTCAATTAGATATTTTATGTTCTCCTGAAAGTCAATGTTTCATATATAACAGACATTTCACCTTATGGTCTGGTCATATTATTCTTGCTTAAATGCTGAATTTGCCTTCATTGCACAAAAGCTGCACCTATTAGGCAAACCAGGATATGGATCCTCTTGTGGCAACATCCGGAAAATTACCTACTACGATTAAAAAAGTAAGACTACTTAATAATCAGATTGCAAGCATCAGTAAAAAGGCTTGCGCAGTATTCACCACAGTACGCAGTACCACGCATTGTGTGCAAAGATTGCAAAGTGCATTCACAGTGTCAAGTGGCTAGTCTGAGGGCCATTAAAACCCATCAGCGTGCGACGGTAATTAGATGATCCGTCATGATTTAACTTTCCTGAATCTTGAATGAAAAGACCATTATTATCATAATTAGGTATATTTTTTATAGTAAGTCGAGGGTTCTTATTTTTCTGGACGCATAGTACGGATTATGAAAGCTATTATTTTCGAAACCTTTTTGTTATATTAGATTGTAGAAATATTCTGAAAACAGAGACTATGACACTGACATCGATGGATGCTATAATAACGATTAGGGTATGTATCGATGCAACAAGTGACCGTAGGTCATTGTCCACGAGCAGCCGGTCGATTCTGTAAAAATATCACCTCGAAACAAAGGTGATGTGAGCGTGAAGTGAGCTGTCAATAGTGTTAATCCCTAGCATCAGCCGGTCGATTCTGTGACAGTGACAGCTCACTTCACCTAAGTTTCAGGGTGATATTTTTACAGAATCGACTTACATAGTTCTTTTTAAAAACGAACGTCCATACGTTAAACAAAACACAGTCTATGCAAGTTGAAATGTGATGCGCTTTTGCTTTTTAATGTGATGCGCTTTTATTACCTTGACCTGTATCTATCTATCTATGTAACGGAATCTTTCAACGTAGTTTTCACCAACTTCAAGGCGTTCGATTAACTTGAAAATTTGCACACGTATCAAGAACCGATGACAATACAATAATTTATTAGCTTGAAGCTGATCTGATGATGGAGCCAGGAGGTGGAGTGGAACTCCTCAGCGGCTTCTAGTGAACCCCTCGAGTTTAGGCTCATATGATTTGTTTTGACGAGTTCAATATGTTGCATTTTATATCGAGGGTCTGATGATGGAGCCAGGTGGATAGTGGAACTCTTCAGTGGCTACTAGTAAACCCCTCGACGTTGGACTCATATGATTCGTTTTGACGAGTTCAATATGTTGCATTTGGTGTCGAGGGTCTAATGATGGAGCCAGGAGGTGGATAGTGGATTTCTTTAGTGGCTACTTAACTAGTAAACCGCTCAAGTCATTACTTCGTTGACTTTAGACTTACTAAATGAAAAATATTCTATATTAAAAAGTAAAAAATATGAATTCTAGTTTAAAAAAAACTAAAAAACACGCTAAAAATTATAAAATAATTAGTACAAGTCAATTTAATTATTTTATCATTTTTAGTTCGTGTAGAAAGCGTGTTTTTAATTTTTTCTAAACTAGAATTTTTATTTTTCAGTAGTTTTTGCATGTCGCTCGTTCGTCTATCATACTTTACAAAACGGTTTCATTGCTTTAATCAATAAATTCTTCAATTTGTGGAACCTGGGCATAAACATCCCATCCCATCCCTCCCATCAAGTTTGCAAAAAACTTTAACATAGGTGACGTAGACATAAACTAAATTATACCCTCTTTGTGTCTCGCGTGCTGGTTATGTTTAGTGACCCACTCGACCGACCACATTTTTATAAATTAACTCGGAAGGGTAAAATATGTAACACGGAGCGTGAGGTGGGTGTTACAAACCCTGATTATGAATTTAATAGCGTAATGTATTTTTTATTATTATTTTGTCGATTATTAGATACTCAGTAGTTATTTATTATTGAACCAACATTAAAGGATTTTTTTTATTTTTTTTATTTAACCAGATAAATCTATATATAAAAGAAAGTCGTACTCAAGAACGGCTGAACCGATTTGGCTGAAAATTGGTGGGGAGGTAGCTTAGAACCAGGAGACGGACATAGGATACTTTTTAGTAGGGTAGGCAGGTAGGTGCGCCGTAGATAAGTACTTAGGTCTACTCGAGCGAAGCCGGGGCGGGCAGCTAGTACATAATAATATCGACATAAAGAACTTAGGATGCCTAATATGAGAAATAGAAGACTTGAGTTTGTCTCGGGATAAGTATAGATTTTTTTTTATCCCTCTTTAATCGCGTGCTAATCATTAATACATTCAGATGTGTATCATGATGTATTAACACAAATATCTTGATTGAATAATGCATAAAATGTTTTCACAAAACCGTGAATAATAGATACGGTCCAATCTTATCGGAGTGACGGGCAGTCACTACACCCGATGCTTTGCTGATAGTGACAATAATTTACTTTTTGAACGTTCATGCGTTCCCCTTTCTGGCCGGGCATACTGTTGCTAATCTCTTTATCTGTACCCAAAATAGATAGAGTGAAATGTGCTGATGACGTCATGTTTGTTTTGGGCGTCGTTAAATGCCGCAATGAATGTGGAACAATTACTGTATGAGTGTATTGTCACGTTCTGTTCTGGGAAGCGTCAGTGACTAGTTTCGATACCGTTCGGTTGTATTTCGGTGGTATTTGTGCCGATTCAAATGTTTCGGTACGGCAAATACAACAGGTATTGCTGTTTACATAGTACTGATGCTCTCAGCTAGACATAATGCTCTGGTTTGTTACACTATTCAATCGATCGATTATTCATCCTCTTCGTAGCACTCTTGTCAGGGCGGTCATGGTCTTCATGTGGTTTCTTGTCCAGGGGATGATGAGATTTGTTTCTTGATTTCTCGTCATCTACTCCGATTTGTTGTGTTTTTAGTGCACTCATACAAGGAATCGCCCATTGCGGATTTAATATGGTCTTTCAATCTCATGGGTGAGCGTTCGCGTGGTCTACCACCATCCTCTCCACCCCGCACAACAAGGCGCTCTATAGAGTCTCCCACAAGCCTCGAGACGTGTCCAAAGTATTTGAGGATGCGCGTTTGGGCCAGAATATATAGACGCTTTTTTATGCTGAGGTGTTGGTGTGGAACTAAATACACGATACCCCAACCATTCTTCTCCAGCACCACATTTCCAGAACGTCTATCTTCTTCTTCTCGATGTCACGCAGCGTCCAAGTCATAGCGGCGTGTAGAAACATAGGGAAAACCAGTGTTTGGATAGTTAGATCTTGGTGGGTTTTGTAATGTCTCTGTTCTTTAAGTTTTTTTTTAGTTTGTCCGTCGATGATTTAGTTATCACTATACGTCTCTTAATTTCAGGTATGCACCCACCCCCGTTTGAGATTATTACTCAAGATGTTGATGTTGTTTGTTTTGTTGTGTAGAACTGGACCAAGTCGCACTTTGCAATTTTAGACACTTCGGGCGGTCCACGATAATCACCTTAGTTTATTTGCGATTAATCTTTAGTCCTAATTCGAGGCTCGCGCTCTCCATCTTACGAAGTAATTCCTCTAGATGATTTGCGCTAGTAGCAACTAGCGTGGTGTTATTATGGTAACGCAGATTTTCAGGTTTTTAGTCACCAATTGAGACACTGTGTGTCCAGTCTTCCGGAGTAATGAGCATGATGAGTTCGGTAAACATTGAAAAGGAGCTGTGATATTATGCAACCTTGATGGACACCTCCATTGCAATAGGATGGAAATTGTTCAACAAGATTTCATCGGTTCGATCGAACCTGCCATGCGATTCTGTAAACATCTCACCGTGAAAACTTGGGTGAAATGAGCTGTCAATAGTGTCAATCCCTGTGGAATGACAGCTCACTCCACGCTCACTTCACCTAAGTTTTCACGGTGAGAGGGTTACAGAATAGCACTGCTGTACCCTAATTACGTAATACACGATCAATCAGAATCTGAATCGTTTTGAAACAGATTGCTAATACATTGCTTTGTACGTTCGGAAAAAAAATCTGCTCAACAACGTAAATAACACAATGAATGTTGTTGACCTGTCAAATTGAAACAGATTAGTCGGAATTGTCAACGAAAATGTGTTGCGTAATTAGATAGCTGGTGTGCCTGTTTCGTATAGCTGTCTCAATAGATGCACGAGGTGTTTCGGGCGTGCCCATTCTTAATAAAGTATTCCACAACATCGGCCATGTAAAGTTAGCTTTGCATTTTTACAGATCAAACAAATAAGTGCATGTATCCTATCGATATCGTTCCGATACCGATATCATTCTAGTTCCGAAAACAAAATGGTAACCGACCGATAGCTTATCGATATATCGAAAGCGAAGCAATATGTGCTGTGTGAATTGACATAAAAAGGCCACTGCGGTGTACATTTTTATTATTAATTCTACAACGATTGATGTAAATAAATTATATGCAATATAAATAATCTTCATACACCTCTAGCGGCGTATTCGTGATCACATTTGTACATCCACCTGTTTGCAATGTATTTGCAAATGGGATGATGTAATCAAAATTTTTATAGTGATGAAATCATACTCTTACAAGTTTCATTTAATCAGTATTTCGTACATACGGTATGAAAACACTGATTAATTCGGTAAGTTATTTACTTTTTAGGCTTCCGTAGTCAAGAAGGAACCCTTATAGTTTCGCCATGTCCATCTGTCCGTCTGTCCGCGGCTTAGCTCAAAGACTTAGTACTAGAAAGCTGTAATTTGGCATGATAATTTCGAACATATAAAATACATTTTTAAATATTTCTTAAAAAAACAAACATTTAAAAATATAAAAAGTAGTGTTCCGCCGGTGTCGAGAGCAGGGTCCAAGATACCGCTGGTTAGGGCTGCAGAGATAGGAACCTCCTCACAATGCGAGCCGTATCGAGGAGTCCTGCCTTCTGGATCAGGCCCTTGATCCAGAAGAGGGTATTATTATTATTATTATATTAATACGTGAAGCAAAAAGTTTCTACCCCTTTTGAAGTAAAAATTTGGCACAGTTAATGTTTATATGGAGAAGGAGTGCAGAAAGCTAATATTTTTATATAATATTTATTCGTAGTATATCTTTTACAATATTTGACACACTAGGTACTAATTAAATAAACTAACTAACTATACAAATATAAGAAGGGGGTGGGGGGGGGGGGTTATATAATATACATTAGAAATATATTAAATTAATAAAAAAACATTACACTCTCTACCATGCGTTTGACACAAGATGGCTACCTTAGAATCATGACATTTAAATTTATTATGGTCGAATTTCGACCTCTGGGCGACAGTAGTACCTACCTAGTACATATTAATCACAGCGACAAAGTGGTAAAATAAAATCATTAAAATAAACCAGCTGCCAGCTAAATGGTTCGTTCTGGATATTTGGAAAAATTCACAGCAGTGTAAATATAACTAAATTAAAAGGAAAACTATCACATCTAAGTAGGCTGTACAAGTTAACGAGTAATAATCGGCCAACTTACCATTTGCAGTTGAAAAAACATGTTCTCCCATACATTCCGTATGGGAGAACATGTTTTTGAACTACAATGGGATAAATTCATCACCGGAACCCTTCATTGTGCGTGGTCCGATACGCACTTGGCTGGATTTTTTAATCTTTTGTTTAAGTTCACCGCGAACTGTGAATAGGAAGGATCCATAATTAAGTGTCACATCAGCTGTTTGTTGTCACAATTTGTAAACATGACTGCCGTAGTGTCCAACGTAGAGCAATAGTAATACCTATTTTAACCTTTGACTCACAGACCGATGGTACAGCGTTGGATGCATACTCTAACAGTGCTGCTCTTATCGAAGGCAATATTTCAATCAACTCTTATGAACGACAAGATATTGCTTTGCCATTGGCATTATAAAGGGAAGAATCCATTAGTATCAATTTATTTTCCATTCCGAATTCAAGGACCAACTAATAGGCTTCGCTCATTGTATCGTATTGTTGTAGCCTGAATAATGTTTGGTAAGACATTCTAATTTGCTAAGCGCAGTATTCGCCTCCCCACAACTGATAAAAGATCTGTTTTGAATAATAATGTAATGTTGCAATTTAATATGTACCACTGGTACCAGGAAGTCTACTCCTGTAGGTACATCATGCTTTGTCATTGAAAAGAAGACAGACGTACACTTGATAACACTTGCATATCATTGAGGGCTTGTTTACATTGTACGATAGATAGAGTGATGTGGGGGAGTCTCGGTTTCAGAGGAAACGATTAATGTCGGCGCATTAAGGTGACTGCTCACGTCCTAATCTGTCAATTCGATCTCGATCGGTGCGGGCATTGCATTTTGTAAGTCATTAGAGAACCAGGGAAACACGTTCCTACGTTTACTAGAATGTGTTATAATAATGTTGTCGTAATTCGTTTTTTAACTTAACTTTATGATTACCGTGTGAACCTGCAATAAATTTAGAATTAACCTTACACATTTTATAAACTGTGGCGCTTGATAAACTATTGTGACATTATAAAAAATACTTTTCTACATATACTCCTAAGAAATATTAAAATGTAATTGTAATCAATATCATTCATTACTTACACCTACTTACATGCCACTCTGATGATTTGATCATTCGAATTTTCGCGAAAACCCTAGGGATTTTACGAAAACACGGTTATATTACAAAATAGTGAAAACATTTCTGCGAGCAACTTGGAAGTAGCGCTCGCTCGGCTCGCGCGCGGTTAGTCACAGTTGTAAACTAACCTATTTCACCCAGTTGCTCGCCAAAATGATTTCACCATTTTCTAATTATCCGTGTTTTCGCAAAATCTCTAGGGTTTTCGCGCAAATTAGAACTATCAAATCATCCTACGACCAAAGCAAAACGTTAACAAAAATATGAACGAACGAACGAAATGATAAGGCGAATGTGAGCACGCCTAATCGCTCTGCACCCGTTCGCAACCGATGTCACCCGAAGTACACACGAATTGAACGCGCGGACCGACCGGCAAGTAGTTATTTTAGAATTGAGAGTTAAAAATGTTATTCTTTATCCAATAGTAGAAATTAAGCTGGTTTTCTGAAGCTCTATAGAAGCTTAAGAAAATGATTATTTTAGCAGAACATATGTTTTCGGAAAATTTGTATTTTTTTTTTGTTAAGTTTGATTTGAAAGTACAGATTATTTTTCGTGGAATTGTGAATAAGCTCATGATTGTTGGTTAAATACAATTTTTTTTGTCAGATATATTTGTATTCATTTTTCGGTAATTCATATTAACAAAACTTAGTTAGTATTACAGTCAACCACAGATCGCTGGAAGTTAATTTGTTTTTCGGAAGCTTTATTATTTCCCGAAATCTATTACCTCCACATCAGTAAATCTTATATTAAAAGCTAAGTCTCCGTAACTAAGACGAAAACACATTAATAAATCACAAGCATTAATTAGAAATATAATTGTTTACCTACTTACAATGAAGCAAATTGATTGCTCGTATAATAATAGCATCTTAGGTGACACAATGATCTTTTATCTTCATTATATTGTCGCGTGTTGGGATGAGTAATAATAATATTAACACAAGCGGACCGCGGCCAGCTGCGCACGCGTCGCATCGCATCTGCACCGAAATTGTTGCAAATCATTTTCAGTGTAAGAAAAGTCATACATTTTACGTTGTTATTGTTGCTTGTTTTTTATACATATTTTGCATTAAGTAGAACAAAAGATTGTGTTGTATAAAGAACTAAGTACGGAATCTTTTATGTTTCATTACATTCAGTTTTAAAATAAGTAAGATTATGCATGCAGATGACAGTTTGCATGCATAATCTAACTTTTTTAGTTTATGACAATAAACAATATATGTTATGCACTTATTGTGGACAGTTATCAAGATAAATCGATCGATCATAAATAAAGGATCATAAGTTGATAAGCAACTATCGAAATAACCCAATTTTAGCCACAGAAATGTGCAGCCTATTGATTGCCTTGACAGGTTTATTACGATTATATTGCATTCGGAATTGGTCCGGAGGCGAAAATACAGGTTCCAATCTAACTATTGAGTTTTAAGCAAATTATTTGTGGACTAGCGCGTTGCCCGCGACTTTAAGAGTCTAAAGGTCCACTAGCGCCACTCTTTTAAAAAAATATTATCACTTGACTGAGAAGGAATTATGAATAACGGCTAGTAAGGACCCTCGGTAAGTGTGTCTAGAATTTTCTAATACCTTTTATAAAGCTTTATATTGAGACACGAAGCAACAAAATACGATCTAAAGAAAAGCGGCCACATTCCTCTAGATCGTATTTTGTTGCTCCGTGTCTCAATATGAAACTTTATAAAAGGTATTAGAAAATTCTAGACACACTTACCGAGGGTCCTTACTAGCCGTTATTCATAATTCCTTCTCAGTCACGAGATAATATTTTTTTAAAAGAGTGGCACTAGTGGACCTTTAGGCGCCCTCTTAACTTCGTGTATTTTCATCATAATATTCAGGATGAAAAGTAGCCTATACTGCCCTGCTATGCCGAAAGGCGCTATGTCAATCGGAGTAAGTTTTGAGAAAATTGACTTTTTGTAAATTGTAATTTAAGGAAACATAAGGATATACAAAACTTCTGAGTGATTTTTTTAAATGTTTTAATTTAGCTATCGGTATTTGGCTTACACCATTAGATGCGAAATTGTTATACGGAACGGTATAAAAAAAACTATAAGGCCGTATCTCAGAGATAGCGCCTTTCGGCTTAGCAGGGCAGTATAGATGACCTTCTCTAATTCCGTGGCAACTCGTACTCCTTTGTCAAAAATTATGATGGGTTTTGTAATTTAGTCGTGATGAGGTGACCAACAAACTGAGTTACTTTCGCATTCATAATATGAGTGATATTATGGAACAAGCCATGTGCCCGATGGGATTACCGATCGGCAAAAATGACGAACTCCTACTGAACCCTTCATTCCTATATAACCCTGTTAGGGGTGAATTTCCAAAAATCTTTCCATATTGCTCACTTTCGTTATATAAGGAACTATTGTGCAAAATTTGATGCATTTCTACACGCAGTGATTTAGGGTGTGGGTTACTTACATCCGCTAACAAACCCCTTTTAAAAAATCGTTCAAAGGTGCTCACTTTACTCTAGCTCTTCACCACTTCGTTCGCGTGAATTTCGTACTTTTCCCTTCGAAATCTCATACCCCTCCACCCCATTTAAAGGGTAGTTTTGCAAAATTAATCATTACCATCTTTATTATTTACATACACTCGAGAGCAATGAATCCGGGTCACTTAAAGAATCCTAAAAATCTCGGAAACTAAAAATGCTAGGTTAATGCAATAAATTGTATTTAATAGACAATGTAATACTCCTTAAATGAAGGTATTAAAACTTCTTAGTTATTGTAAAGTTATATCATAAAAAAATCAAATTTGAAAAAGGGCCACTTTCGAAGATGGAACTACGAAATTACAGCATTTGGTTTTGCTTTTGTTTGTAATCTGTCATTTATGTGGGTACATAAACCATGTTGATAGTGCTCTATATTCATTATTCAAGCTGAAATTATGTCGCTTACGCCTGAAGAATGCACCAGAATACTTACAATGCTGGAAACCGGCCGGAGTCAGCGCGATACAGCCAGGACTGTCGGTGTGTCGCTGTCAACAGTACAAAGAGTTCTCCGACGTTACGAAGAAACTGGTTCTAACCTACGCAGACCAGGAACGGGCAGAACCAGGTGTACCACAGCACGAGAAGACCGATACTTGGTGAACACCATGCTTCGAAATCGCTTTCTCACAGGAACTGAACTCACAAATCAGTTTCGACGCCTCGGAGGAAGTAACCCAAGTGCATGGACAGTAAGACGTCGGCTTGCTGAATCTAACTTAAAACCCCTTAGACCTGCAAACGGCCCTAAACTGGAGCGTGGGCATCGTATTTCAAGACTAAGATATGCCCAGAGCCACGTAAATTGGAGTATTGAAGATTGGTCAAAAGTTATGTTCTCCGACGAATCAAAATTTATGCTCTACAAGCACGATGGAAGACACAGAGTGTATCGAAGACCAGGGGAAAGATTCAAGCAAGCATGCATCGAAGAAAAAGTAGCCTACGGTGGTGGGTCTGTACTTGTGTGGGCCGGAATTTCTTCTGAAAGTCGCACAGAGCTGGTGATCATAGAAAACGGCTCTTTAACTAGCGTAAGATATGTGGAAGAAATCCTCAATGATCACGTTGGTCCATTTATGGTCAATTTAGGTGAGGATGCTATATTTATGCATGACAATGCCCGACCTCATACAGGTAGGATTGTGAATGACTACCTTCAAGAGATGAACATTACTCGTATGGAGTGGCCAGCGCGCAGCCCGGATATCAACCCGATCGAGCATGCTTGGGACGAGCTAGGCAGATGCGTAAAACAACGAAACCCTCCCCCAATCACGCTTCGTGAGCTCAAAATTGCTCTCACAGAGGAATGGGAGAATATTCCCCAAAATCGTATAAGGAACTTGGTGTACAGCATGCCAAACCGCGTAAACGCAGTAATGGAAGCACGAGGAGGCAATACGAAGTATTAAAATTCAAGAAAATCGTAATAAAGTTCAAAAATTTCATGTTTCCTATTTTTGTTTTAAGGAGAGATCAGCAGTTTTTTTCTTTATGTAATTTTGTGTTAATAAAATGTATGGTGACTCATATTTTTTTTACTTTCATTTAAGGAGTATTACATTGTCTATTAAATACAATTTATTGCATTAACCTATCATTTTTAGTTTCCGAGATTTTTAACATTCTTTAAGTGACCCGGATTCATTGCTCTCGAGTGTAGTTCGACCCTGATATTATTTATACCAATATTGGATTTATTCGAAGCAAGCAGGAAAATCCTTCCCTTAAAAACTTGATTACCTATTTTCACCTTGTTAGGGGTTGATTTTCGAATAATTCCAAAAACACTTAATTAACTCATTTTTTTTTGGTCAGACCATCAATACCAATCCACCAGTTTCAAATTAATCGGTTAAGATTCTTCCATACAAACTTTAATATCCCCAGAACCAATGGAGAGTAGTATTAATAAACTAATTTTCACCAACTATATGACTTTTTAAGTACATTGTATATTCATACCGAGTTTCAAGTTTAATAAAAAACCAAGGAATAAGATTTTCCATATAAACTTTGAACCTCTTCTTCACCCCTTTAGGGGTTGAATTTCCAAGAATCCTTTAGTGCTCACATTCGTTCAGAATATAAGGAAATTTTGTCAAAAGGATGGGTTATTATACCATGTGGGTGTCAGAAACACCTACAAATTTATAAAGGCATACTTTGACGGATTTACCTTGACCATTTTTGTACCTATGCTGCTATGTCTTGATTTCTGTTTGAAATGTTTTCATGTTTCGTACTTTTTAAATCACTTATTTTTCCGTAGGTACACTCAGTATAGTTAAGCTTCGTTCAGACCAGCGCGACGCGACACCGGTTATTGTTATACCGTCAAATTTTCTTAGAAATTGTATTGTTCGTGTCGCGGCGCGGCGTCGCGTCGCGCTGGTCTGTAGGAGCTTTTAGTACAGTTTTTTAAACAATTTTTTTTCATTAAGTAGATATGCATTGCTTCAGTATTATTACGTAATCATATCACGTTATACCGTCTGTGTATCATGATTCGTGTGATCTTAGCAATTAATAGGGCACTTTTGAATGGCGTAATACGCGTCTAAGCGAAAGGCAGCAGCCACCTGGCGCTAATAACATTAGGTGGAGTGCGGTCTCAAATCCGTTCATATTACAGTGATTATGCGATCGTTTGCTAAGCCGACGTCATACAATAATACGATTATGCGATGTAATTCTCCCTTGCAGTGGTATTGATATCTAATAATAATCATATTGTTGAGGAATAGTCTGGGTTGAGTTAGGGTTTGGCTGCTAAACAGATAAATGTATTATTTTAGAAATATGTGAATCCACTTTCATTTTCCAATTCATTTGATAGTCACGAAATTATTGAACGGTTTTTTCATGGCTCCCGCAACGCTACTCTGGCGGAACAATTTTTATGAAAACTTCACGAAATCGTTACCTTCACGTATACAAAAGGCGCGTTGCGCCTGTCTGCGTGAGCCTTGAAAAATGGTTTCAAAGAAAAATCGATTGGGATTGAATTTCGATCCGTTTTATTTCAGTTCTGTTAAAGTGGATTCACATATTTGCGGGAGCCATAAAAAAGCCGTTCAATAATTTTGTGACGTCAAATGAATTTAAACCCGTTGCAGATAAGATTTTTTTCCGAACTGGTTTTTCGTTCACCCCTTTGGGGAAATACAGGGTTATCCGAGCGTGAAAATTTGTTAGTACAATTTTACATACGTACTCTCTTCCGTGAATCTCGTTTAAAGCGCAGAAGTTATTTTAATAAAAGAGAAACAAACCCCGCATCATGAGCAATCCGTTACATGCAGTCACTAGGTCACGTCTTGCAACTCAATACACCATCGAGGCAAATTGACCAACCTGTCATAAACTCACAATGCCACAATATTTACGTTAAACCGTCGCTTATCCACTTCAAGTTGTCAATCATGGCTCGATCGGTGGCCGAACTAAAACGATCGCTTAATACCGGTCTCACTCAGAGTGTGACGTCGGCGTCGCCGCCCCCGCCACGCTCCGTTCAACTCGTCAGCTGCTGCCATTCAACTGCACTGGCTTTCAACTTTACAGATACAAGGTGGAAATTTGAGATGGAACGGTAAAGGCTGCTACTTCAAACGTTGCAGCTAAAGGGAATCGTTCCGAGCAAACTGTCGTTTTTTGAAAATATTGCCAATTACTTTCAGAGATTTTGGTAAACAGCAAAATTGTTTTCTTTATAATATAAATATGTTTTTTTTTATCCATTGGTCTTTTTGTTGTATAATGGAACGGACTCATGTGAATTTATATACATAGCTCTAAACTGTTTTAGTGCTACAAAACTATTGAGAGAAAATAAATAAACTTATTATTCTTATAATAGAAAAATTCAAAATATTATATGCTGAAAAAAAAGGTGCACTATAAAAAAAAACCGGAACTCTTCTTAAAGAAAAATCTTAGAACATTATCCTGACAAATATTGTTAGTCCCGAGAAAACGCAGAACCTTTAGTGAACTTTAATTAAACAGGATCTTGATACAGACTGTAAAGGAACAAAGCTTTTTATGAAATGAATATTAATTTTAAAAATATGCCTGAATGGGATAACGTTATAGAAATAATCAAAACAATAGAAAAACACAATCTGTGAAAATTAATTTCAACTGTCTACATGAGATATAGCCCGCTGACAGACAGACAGACGGACGGACGGACAGCGGAGGCTTAGTAATAGGGTTCCGTTTGGCACCCGTCAGGTACAGAACACTAAAAAAGAGATAAGTAGATATCCAGGCTATGACTACTTACGATACGAAACAATAACCCTTGTGCATGTGCTAATGTACAGCATGACCAGCTTGAGTGTGCAGTACACAGTGGCGCTAATTGTCAAGGAAAAATGCATCAGCATGACAAATTCGGTACATTAATTTTTAGTTCTGTGTTTTGCCGCCTGAACAGATAAGTTGGACGCGCCGTAGTCAAGTATTAGACATCGCTCGTCTGAGTGTGTCTTATGTTTAAAAAGACATGACGCATGCTATAAAATAGTACATTACTGTCGCGGCCTGCAATAAGGGCTATGATGGACGATCGTGAAAATGTGGGCCGAGCTGAAGCCGAGGCACATACGTGAGTCCATCAATCCTGGTTGCGGCCAAGGCATCTCATGTATAGTACTTTTCTCTAATAATTCGCGGAAATACAAAGTAAGTAAATTAATTATAAATTACAGAATCAATGACGAACAACGATAATTTTTCACGTGCCATTATGTTCATTTGTTTCTTCTTTACTTTAAAGCTGTATTTGCAAACCACTTCGAAATTTAAATAAAATCTTTGATAAGTTACCTCCTTAGTTGCCAACTTGCCATGTGTAGAACCATAAAGTTCATTCCATTTTTAAATAACATGATAGATTTGAGTTTTCATAATAATTTATTTGGCCGCTAAACACAACAGATATGGATTTTTATACAAACATTGCCGGTCGGGCGCTCGCGTGTATTCGGCAAGTACAACAATTTCTATTTATCCCGAATAACGTTGTCAAAATAATGTTCGAATTTCCAAGCATGTTTGAGAAAAAGTACATATAACGTGCGTGGTGCAGATTTTTATTTCTTGCCAGCTTTTGTAATGTACCAAATTGATAATCCTTATCCTTATCTTCAGTTTTCTGAAACACGGCTCTACATAACAAAAACTATTTATGTACCAATAATAACGGATACATTTCCAACAACATCTATCCTTTATTATCGAAAATATAGATGATTATACGATACAGCAATTTCCTTGGTATCCAGGAACTGCTAATTGGGCCGGTAATCATAACCGGTGCCATTACCTTACATCCCCTAACTACACACCTACTTAATTTTAGTACGCGATTCGTTATAGGTACGTATATTTGTTTTTATCACGAATCGTATTTAAAGAAATATGTTATTCATGAAGGTCGTGCTTCCTAGTTTTTTTCCTTTAAATTTTTGTTAATTAATCGTGTTAGAAGTGCCTAACCGTTCTTGAGAACAAGTATTAATTTGTTGAGTTATAATCTTCAGATGTTTGAATTTATAACTTGCTGACCTAGCTGGCTGACGTTGTCCTGTCCAAATTTCAATAATGCATACAAAAAAAGGACGTTCGAGTTTTAAGATTTTCGCGGAAAATTTGCCAACTTTTCTTTCCATTAAAACCGGATTCGGTCTGTTACGATAATTTTAAAACAACAAAAAAAAATGCTAAATCGCCAGCCGTTCTCAAGTGATGCGCTTTCCAACGTTTCATTAAATCTTTTTTTTGTTGTAATTATAGATAAGATAGACTACTCACGTGTGACCATGTGGCGAATGGCGATGCTTCAATTCCTTACCAAATTTGATGATGGTGACGATTACGGTAGTCTAACCACGGTTTTCATTACAGAAATTCTATTCTAATAGTTATTTTAAAAAGATTTCCTAAAAAGTTCACCATTTATTTATGACCTCTACCTACCTACGTAGCGTGTTAGCGACAAAAATCACATGCTTCACGAAGCGCGAACGAGTCAAGTGTTCACAACTTTTTATTTTGTTAACTTATTCCTGAAGATTTTATCAAATACAATGTAGACTTTACAAATAACCGTAAGGGTCTTCTGCTTCTTCTTTTCGTGTCGTTTGACTGCTACTTAAATTTTGGCCGAAGAGTAAGAAGCTTCATTCGCCTCGTTCAAATCCTGTAATGTGCAGGTGGTTGAGCATAATAAATGTGGGCAGGAAAGAACGGTGAAAAGTTCAAACAATGTTAAAGGAAAATTATTTCTTAGTTCATTTAATTAATATTGACTCCATTAAACACTGGTTCAAGACAACAACTTTCATCTAGCTAGAAAAAGAGAAAACGATGCCTCGCCAACTTCAATTAATTAGGTTTTAATTTTCCAACCAGCTCTCAATAATAAAATTACTAGTTGCGACGCCGTTGCCAATAACTAAGTTTAAGCACAGGTTTACGGCCCCGGGAGCATCAGTCGCGAACTCGATATAGTCTATTTATGTGGTAATTTTCAAGAAATAAAAAAAAAGGTTTTTGTTTTTTTTTTCAGTGAAGAATTTTACCGGGTTTATTAAATGGGCCGCGGGTGGCCGTCGTTTAGAGGGTGTCTACAAGTCATGACTTATCACCCCTGTTGAAAATTTGCAAATTTGAAATAGTTTTCCGGTAATTTTGGTTCTAAAAATGTGACTAAATTAATTAAATAGCAATAATTTTTTTATTTTCAATATTAATAAGATTTTTTATTATTTTTAGGTAATGTTATTGTATACGTAGTGCCTCTGTGCGTGCCCCTTTTGGATCGGATATGTTTTTTTTAAATATTGTATAGCATACAAGTAGAAGTCAATCTTGTGTCCATGCTTCATTTTAATGACTTTCCTGTCAAGTACGTCTTTCTTTACTCACAGGAACGAGCATTCCTAGAATCACTAGCGAAATAGGTACGTGATCCAACAAAAAATCGGTAAATCACTTGAAACCTTATTTATTTGATTTTTATCGTCCATTTAGTGTATTAATTACAGCATCTTGTCCAATCTAAACCACTTTTCCTGCTCTTTTGATTAAATTCAGTCGGTACTTACTCAATTGCCTTGATGGTAACAGTTTTCGCGGCGATGTCCCTGCTACCCTGTATAATACTCCCATATCATGAATTGAATGCAATTTTATTATTTAATAGCTTTGCCAGTGTCTTCGCCCGCGTGCATGTCGGAAATTATCCCACGGGAACGTAGGTACTATCGGGATAAAAAAAATATTCTATGTCCTATTCCAGGTCATGGTCTCCCCGTGTGCCAAATTTCATCCAAATCCGTTCAGCCGTTTTAGCGTGAAAGCGTAACAAACAAACATACTCACTTTCGCATTTATAATATTGGGTCCCGTATGAAACTGGCGTTTTTTTCTCACAAATAGAGAACCTTGTCACTTCTATGATTTAAAATATTCATCAATATTGCTTGGTATTATATCGAATAATGACCATCATAGACAACTACCAATTGTAAAAAAAACCTTATTACTTATAGTTTTCTAAACATAAAAAAATACCTTAAAAATGACTCCTCATTTTGTTAGCAGAAATGACCACAATTTGTTTAGCCTAGCCAAAACTTATTTTTGTCGCTTAATCTAAGTGGCATATTACGTTATCTTAGTTTTTAAACATTAGTGCATAAAAGTTTTAAAACATTAGTGTTCATGGTTGCTATATAAATTAAGAAAATGTTAGTATGAAAAAAGGAACTTCTTTAAAATTCTCCATACAAAACGCTGATTTCATAGGTCCCACCTAATATTAGTTAGGATTAAGGCCCGTGCAGACTAGCGCGACATGTTGCTCAACGCGCCACCGGTAATTGTTCAACCGTGAAGTTATCTTAGGAATTGTTTTGTTAGAGTCGCGTCGCTCCGGTATGTACGGCGCTTTAGGATTCATGCATACTTATTCCCTGTACGTAAGATTAGTGGACTAATATTATTATTTGCATATCCTGAAGCAGTGTGTGAATTTTGCATTAAATTATGTTGTTCATCGGTTGATTCGAGTTTACGAACAATAGATTTAATAGATATTTCGTAGGACCCCATTGCATACATAGATTTGTCTGTTGCATTCTGTATTTAATTTAATTTATAATAAGCCGCCTCCGAGTACATTATAATTACTTCTGACTCGCTTCTTGCACAACGTAGTGTTACGTCTCACAACACGACGATTACCATTATCACCATCATTAGTATGATTTTTTGAAGCCCTACTTACTAGCAAATTATTGCATAAAAACGTCATTACGTTAAATAGTAGTAAATTAATATTGACCGTAGGATTAATTAAAATGTCTGTATAGTCGATGACATCGGAACATAGTCTCCGAGGACCAAAAATGCTTCACAATCTTTGAAAGTACTAATTTACTTAGATCAACTTAGTCTAATTAACCCATCAATCACTTGATTATTAATTTTATTTTTTTCTCTGTATGAAAAGGAACCTTTGCTCCGCAGTCACAAGCCCGTATACACCTTATTGAAATTGAATAATTAATTATGGCTGTAATTAATATCCTTTCCGCCTGCTTCTTTGAATAGTTGAGAGAAGCGAACGTTTTCTCGATAACAGCTCTGTTTCTCGGATACGGTCCTGAATTGCACTGAGAAATCCAATTACACTTTGCCCTAGTTTTGATTTAAACAAAAAACTTTGGAACTGAAAGGTTCGGTTCAGTAGTTTTCACTATTCAAGCTATTTAAAATAATGAAAACTCTCCTTGTTTTGTGGAGATCTGCGCCTGATATCTGTGTAATCTAACGTGGTAGTTTTACCTTCCTACTGTTATTAATACGCAACCTAATAAAATCAAAGAACTTTATCCTTTGACTAAATAATATAAAATTAAAAAAAACAAATTCATTTTTAATTTTTTTTTTTTATATAATTGACATTATTTTTTTATGACAATTGTCACCAGATTATAATAATCACTGCTCTTGTCACGTGTGCAGTGCATACCCAACATAGGTAGAATGCCTAGCTTCTAGCTAGTTTTATTTCAAAGCCTCTGCTTTCTCTAGATTTTCCAGATAAATAAAAACACTTACAGTACGACACAACTTAAATGTAGCATCGGCAAAATTCGTAAATCCAATCACCATCCGAACTGAGTGCGCCTTCAAAATCAATCAATCTTCATTACTTATTTAGGCGAAAATGATCTTTACGCAAACGCAGTAACTTGTAAAGTCATATAACCAAATACATTCGTAAAATTGAAATGAGTGAATGCAAATTTTTAAATTTATGCGACATCTAAGTTGTGTCGAGGTATAATAACTACATATTTTCTTGATGGTACTTGAACCCTTGTTTATTTATTCAATTATTAATCCTAGTAAATAAATACAAAATTGAGCACGACTCTGATGAAAAATAACAACAAGCATTTGATCCATCCATTTACCTGCAGGGTAATTGCGTAAAACAGATACAATGACAATCGATCGCAATGCATTTCGTATTGACAATTCAGCTGGGTTCATTACGTCATTCCGTTGTTGAGCAGACGATTTTTTAGGGTTCCGTAGTAAACAACGAACCCTTATAATTTCGCCATGTCCATCTGTCTGTCTCTCCGCGGCTTAGCTCAGCCTGTTAGTACTAGAAAGCTGTTATTTGGCATGGGTATACCTACATTTTAATCAAGCCGACAAAGTGGTAAAACAAAATTGTTTTAACCTACTACGCGTAAAGTTGGTATGTTTTTTATCTTGTCTATCCTATGATGTGGGGTGTCGTTGGAAAGGTCGTTCAAAAATATTGTGGGTGTGTGAAAGCCATTTTTCAATTTAGGTATTCGTTTGCGAAATATTAACTTTAAAGTACTAATTTTTGCTATATTGTCCCCCCCCCCCTGCCAGCTAAATGGTTGTACTTGGATTTTTGAAAAAAATAATAGCAGTAGTATATATAACGAAGTTAAAAGGAAAACTATCACAGCCAAGTAGGCTTTACAGGTTAACGAGTAATAATCGACCAACTAAAATTGTCAGTTTGATAAACATGATCATATACATTCTGATATACATGATGATATACATTCTGTATGGTAGAACGTTTTTCAACTACAATGCTAACTTTGTTCTTGGGATAAATTTATCCCAACTACGGAACCCTTCATTGTGCGTGGTCGGACACGCACTTGGCCGGTTTTTTCAAATCTATGAAGCAGTGGATTAGGAATTTCCATTTAACCCTCGGATTTTGATGGAAAGTGTGTTACGCAATTAGGGTGCAGAATTAATTAATCGGAAAGTCGGAGTCCTGAATGCAATTCATATTACATTTATATTATATACGGATTCCAATACTGCATTGTT
This sequence comes from Agrochola circellaris, assembly GCA_914767755.1. Classification (NCBI taxonomy): domain Eukaryota; kingdom Metazoa; phylum Arthropoda; class Insecta; order Lepidoptera; family Noctuidae; genus Agrochola; species Agrochola circellaris. The sequence continues at coordinate 6,584,555 of OU611840.1, forward strand.
TCTAGATTTTGACAATGCTCATATTTGAGCCGTCGCAACTAAAAATTCCTGTGATTTTAACAGTAATTTAATTATTTAGGTGGTGTTTTCATTGTTTTCCCATTGTGTAATTAGTTAGTTTATCTCCACTTCCATTTTAATTGTTTCTTTGAAACGCAACCGAGTTGAGTTATCATTTGGTATTGTATAAAAATGTTAGATTATTAAAAAAAAAAAAAACGATAATGTGGTCTATTTTCGGTCCCCGTACAGTTTATACCAATCTGAAGACGTATCCAATCTACCTAGATTGGATACGTCTTCAGATTGGTATTCCTTGCAGTAATTTGCCAACTTACATCATAATCTTTCCTTTGGTTCGAAACATCCAATTAACATCGTTGTAGATACTAATTTCTATTTCGTTTTGAGCTTTCACCAAAGGGCTGTGCTGTCTACTCCTAACTCGTGGTTGCGTGCGTTCGTTTACACGTACCAAACGCGTCTTGTGGATAGTTCCTACTGCTTACTTATTCTAAAACAACTAAAAAGCCGGTATAACTGTGACATCCTAGCCATCACTTATCTCCTAGTACAACGGTAACCGTTTCCCTCTCGACTGTTACGACCGCATGCAGTTATTTACACATTGAACGTTTTCCTTTACCTCTGGATTATGCGTCGAACATTTTATAGCTCGTGCGGCCCTAGTAGTTTTTATGTGAGTACTTTGTTCCTGACTCCGTGTAGTACACTGAACTGCGGGTCAGGTTTCATGAACCTTCACGGGTCTGCACAAATACAATATCCATAAAGCTCGATTTACTAGGAATTCAAGTTTACTACATTATACATATACTCGTTCTAGTATGTAGTGTAGACTGAGTGTAGAGGGAAATTCGTGTGAATGAACTTAAGGTTAATTAATTTATTTGAACTTGGTAAGATTTTGTGTAAGTACCTATTTGTGTATCAGTAATTAATTAATTTCTACGAAAAGAAGTTTGAAAGTTGGATCTATTTCAGAAATACGAGATGTTAACTATTTGACAAAAGTGTGGGTGTACCTACCCACTATAGGGTACACCTCTGCCTAACCCCTCTATGATTACAAGCGTGGTGTTATGTTATGTGGTATTCGGTATTTTTGTTTAGATACCTAGAGCACTATCAAATTGTTTAGGTTGCTGTCACAGGTGTCCTTCAAACATGTAACTTTCAATGTTGTATACATTTTTGATATCTAGAATTATATTGTTGTTTGTTCTAGGTGACATCACACAAAAGGGCTATGAGAAGAAGCGGACGCGCCTCCTCACTCCGTACATTCCACAGCAGCAGCCGCAAGGTAAGTTCAACTTTCTCACCTTAACCATAAAACGCAATATCGCTGCTAACACTGATGCCTGAACTAATAAGTTACCTTACCAGACCCATCAGTACTGGCACGTTTTTAGTCAGTGACGTCACGTGTTCCATAATTACAGTACTGAGGCGTCCAAGGCCGCGACAGAAGCGTCGCCGGGGTCAAGTGTCAATTGATCGCCGTCGATGGATGTTGGACAATCGCGAAATTATCGAGACGGCCCGGCCCGATTCCGCAACGAGGGTCAAACGGTGAGGCCATCTTGAATCTGGACCCCCGACTGCCTGTATTTAGAACGAGAGTACGATGAACCGCTGATACACTTGCCGGCTTTAAAATATTACTTACACTTGAACGGCTTTCACGAAACTGATAGCAGCTGTTCTTGTGTACAAACACAAGTAAGCATTAAAACAAGTGTGTTCTTCCTAAGGCCTAATGAATGATTCATTTTTCCGTAAACAATCATTCTGTACTGTTAACTTTCTAGCTTAATTGCAAAACATATTCAAAACACTTGTTGTCAAGGTTGAATTGCTTTCAGCCAGACAGTGTATTTTAAAGCCGTCATCAGATAATTTTGCATCGGTTCAGCGGTCGAAATTATTAAAATAATGAGGTCGACCTTCATTCAATGCTGTCACAAAAAAGGAACTAAACCAACGAGCATTGTCCAACTGCCATCGACAGCGACGTATTTTTTATTTTTTTACGAATATTGTTTTTTCCCTTTTCCCCTTTTTAGTTGTTATGGTTTAGTTAGTCGGTAATCCACACGCACACAACCACACTTTATCACCATGGTACTATTTCGTAAATGGCACTTATTATAACACTAGATAATGACACTGTCGAAATGTACCTGATCGCTTGCGGTGCAGTTTCGCCTACAAAAAATGCTCACTAAACCTTGGCCCGAGGTGAAACGTGAGGGGTATTTTATTTCAAACTAACTAGACGATTCGAAACTTACTTCGGGGTAATTTACTTGTAGGTAAACTTGGATTTAGCTTTGCAGCAACATAACTGAGACTTGTCTATTGATTTCCACGTGTCACGTCCCTTTTAGCGTGCTGTGACAAACAAGATTAGAGCCCGTTCACACTAGTTTACCGACCGTCTCAACATCTATTCCGATAATTGAAAACGCTCAGTTAGTTACGTTTGAAATTCCACACAATTTTCGTCAGAATCTGTTTAACGCGGTGTTAATATTCAGAATCCATCCAATAAATGTAATTGCGGTACGATTCTTTGGACGTGTACCGTTGTTTCATTGTGTTCTAAGTGTCGCATCGCTGCATATTGTTATACCTACAACAATATATGGGTGGGTAATGCACTGAATATATTAAAAGCCGTGTAAGTGAGTGTAGGCGTCGTTCGTCTGCCACCCTACGCATGACGTAATGACAAACCTTTCCCTATCAGGTTCCTAATGGATGTAGTAATTGGCGTAGTGTTGGAATGTACATAAATTAGTTATTAACACGAGGTGAAATCGATTTGAGGAGACGCCGCGTCGGCTAAACGGTGCCGGTAGCGACGAGCGAGTCAATAAGTGCGTCGGTCATTTTGCACTGCACTGCTAATACTTGTGATAAGCGTAGCGGGACCAAAATAAACACACGCTACACGAACAAATTCATTATCGTGAAAGTGAAGTCCTCGTTGATTAGGTATGATTAGCAACTCTCTTCCCTTTTCTCGCCATGACAGCCTTCGGAAAAATACCTGCCGTTTATAACTTTCACTAAGAAATAAAACTAAAGATTGTGAAGATAACAGTTTAACAATTTGTGATTACAACTGCATTACCTACTGTATCAAAGCGGTAAAGATATCCAAACAACATGATTTTAATTAAAAACACCTCGAATACGTTCCGCTACGCTGAATGTACCTATCACTGTAATCATAAAAGAATTTCAAAACGGTACGCATATTTGGTTCACATAAAAACACATTAGACAGGTACATACGTAGTACTTATTACAACTATTATGTACGTAGATTGTTGCGTGTGAATTCATCCTAGTTTTTTTTTACGAGTGAAATGTAACGGCCCAAGAGCCGAGATTTAATAGATATTATTTCTATTGTACGCGATGTCTACAGTCGTGATACATTATGTAAAAAGATATTTTTTTACAAGTATAATGTAAAAAAAGTTTTGTGTGTGTGCTATTCTATTATATACATATTTATACGTGTACACACACACACGAATATTTACTATAGGAAACTCTAAAATTACACCTAAATCAATTTGCTCTAAAAACATCCAAAGAGAAGTGCTCCGAAAAGACCAGACAACAATTACAATATTCATTCAGTATTGAATTACAGTATTTGGTAGTTGAGGTTATTATAATTATATTTAGCGATTTGAAATAGCCGAGAAGCTATATTGATCATCAATTAGACTAAGCTAATAACGGACCTTTTCCGATGCCCAGATAAAGCAAAACACTGAAGATAAATAAATACTGCAGATACAAGATGCAACGATTTAATTGGATGTTCATGCTCAATAAACTTTCTGATCTTTTTTGAGCCTTCATTCCATGGATTGTTTGATCTGTTCTATCTCACGTTATCAAGGCTTCCGCGACACGTGGTCACCTCCAGACCCGTCTGACCGCACGTACCGGTGTGGTTGATACGGGTGAAGATCTACCAATCCGTGAAGCGAATCGTGTGATCTGATGAGATCGTTTGGTAAATGTGCACGCATCCGGTCAAACCGATCTGGCGATGTTTCGTCTGTACAGATTTCCCATTTCCCACCAGTGCATCCCAAGAAAGTTTTAGTTTGAAATATGTTCTGCGGAACGATTATCCACAGTTTCCAATTCATAGTACGTCTTAGGACAAAGTAACTACTGTTTGGATTTCACAGCACTCGACGCTCTGAGATCAAAGAACGTTGAATTAAGTGCGTTCAATTGCACCAACCCCTTGATACTATGTAAAGAACTCTATCCCCTTCTCTCTATAGACATCCTTGTCTCACTGTGGGTCCTTGTCTCCAGTGCTAGATATTTATAGATCCTGAGATTGTGCACTGTGTGCACTGCGACTTCCTATAACTTCTTCCGTCAATCCTAAAAGTGATATTCAAAACGTTACGTGTTTTAAGTAATAATTTTGCTCAGGGACAACCTCGTTTCCCTCATTTCCTCATTCATACGAAAATAGTATTCTTAAACAAATGAAAAGTTACTTCGCAATGCTCCAAATTCTTGACGATATATTTTTAGACTGATATCAACCATATAAATTGGTTGCCATGAACTAACAAAAACATATCTGATAATATTCCCGAATTATCTTATACGTTACGCGTCCTAGTCTCATCTTCCGTTATTATGTTTAACGCCCTCATTAAGTTATTTTGGTAAATCATGAACAATGGCTAGCATAAAAACGTTTTAACTGTAGGACTGTATCGATTGGCTTACCTTAGGTATCGTTTTTGGGCCTGCATTGCGGTACCTGATAACGTAAACGGCGCTTATCAGCCGGTCGTTGACCCCGCGTGATAACCCGCGCCGAACGCTCGTTAAACCTTGTCACATCACACCCGCTAACTGTGGTTACTCACGAAGTCACGACCATTGTGATGTGACCGAGCACAAAAATGTATTTTTGTGGTTCTACATTAGTTTTATCGTATGAGGAAAGCGATTAAACAAAATGCTGTATTTTTAACACAAATAACTCGATAGTAAAGGAAACTGATCTACAGTTTGTTTTAATTGATCAAACATTTCGCATCCCGCAATAAACTGTATTGAACTATTGAGTGTATCAAATAAAACGTTCCACGGAATGTATTGAATTTCGAATGTATGAAATATTTCCGAATTCCGATTCCGAGGATACAGACCCACTATATTCAGTGTTGAGCGTTGTTATTACAATTTTACCCATTGTTATCGATCCTTTTTGTTTACACACCTTTTATTTATATTTGAATCACTATGTTTTTCTTGTCAAAGGCATTTTCAAAATAATTGTTTCTTTATTGGAATTTACTCGTTATTGCTGTCACCAAAATTCCAGTGCTCGGAATGAGATATACAATGTTGGCATTCCTATGTTGCGCTTTTCGGAAATTACATTTATTGAAATTTTTGCATAGGTATTAAAAGAAAGGCACATAATAATAATGCCGCAACGCGAAGAATGTTTTAAAATGCCTTTGAACTGACATTTGACCCGATATCGACATGAATGTGTTTTCCTTAAGATCTTAATATTGTAAGCTGAAGGTGTGCTGAAAAGGGCTTTTTAATGTCAAAGCGATGTTGTGTTGCTCATCGTCACCATTACTTTTTGTGTTACTTGTTAATTGTTAAATGAATATTCGTCAACGGTCTCATGCCTTTAACAGGCAATCAATTTCAATAATTGATCATGAAAATGATATAAAAACCGGAATTTTAATTCCACTCGTGAATCAACGAGCAATTCTCATAAATATTGTTCCTCCATCTATCTCCTTAGTCGACGAATATTTATTTACCGTCTAAGGCACTCTAGGCGTTGATGTACACACATTGGTTGCCAATATTGGCCATGGCCTGTTCTGGACGCAGTTGGTATTCAGCCGCCTCGGGGCCCGCGAGGCGACGGCGGCAGCAGCCGACAGCACACGAGGAACCGACGCACACACCGCCGTGTCACGCACAATGAGAAGCGATACCATTCAGGTATCTGAAACGGAGCCCTCCGATTGGTAGTTGCCACACGCACATACACACGCACCCGACACTAACAGGATGTAAACAGGATACATTTTAATGATACTCTCGAGTACAAAAATCCTCTAGAAGGGTTCTCGCGCCCCTGTCTAAATAATGAGTTAGACATTAATTTATACGGAATCGCGCCTTACATTTTATAATAGTTTTTCATGAACAACAGAATACGTTTCGTTTTTCAAACAACGATTCGTATGTGGATAATTTGATAATTGCGCGCGGTAATATCGTAAAATCTTTATGTCAACATGTAAGATAGGATGAAATTACCTCCTCAATTTGAGCAATTAAAACATTATAACGCAAGTAGCGTTCCACACAAATATATATCAAACAACAATTTTCTCGAACATAGACGACATTTGATTATCAATAATACATTGCGAGCGTTCACTCATTACGAACACTAATTGTGCAGTAAATTTCAGTAGCGTTCAAAAAGTTTAATTGCGTGGCAACTGCACGAACGTACGACTTGTAATATACAACAGTAAACAAGTAATAATAGACTATTGGCTCATTGTTATAGGGACGAGAGTTCCGTGCGGTGGTTCGCCTAGGATTTATTCCGGTTTAAAAAGAAACATGAGATTACTGTACACACAAAACGCCTCGGGAGCTCTGTTGCACCATTCGGTTAATCTACGGTTGCTCGCGAGTTTATTAAAAATAATTCTATTAGCTTTACAAAATGTAAAGTTCATACTTTAATATGATGTATAGACGAGGGTCCTTAGTTTGTGTAGACTGAAAAAAAAAAGCATCAACACTGTTTGCAACATCTCGCTCAAGTTTTTGAAACTGAAAATAAAAAGTATCCACATACCATAAGCGAAACTCATACATTGCAATAGCGAAAACCATTCACTAAAAACCACTAAACGATACAGAAACTTAGTTTACACGCCTAGTTTTCTTTATAAACAACACTGGTAATTGATCGGTTCGCTGTACACAAACACACTAAATCTTCACAAGTGTTTTTAATTACGCCCAGTTATCTCACGAAACCGAGAAAAACAAATAACGGGGAGCAAACGATACGTTACGCATTCGTCAAATATAGGCCAATGGTTTAAAAAAGTATTACGGTACTCGTGTAGAGTTGTTTCGTAACAGGAAAGCTGTACTGATGAAATTGTTGCATGTCTGATGTCGCGATTGGGGTAATGAGGACGCTAGTTTATCTTGGCGCTCTTTGAACGTAACTAAGCGGTTTTGGGACCGAACAAAAGATCGATGAATGATTTATTAATACAGACTGTGATTTTGTTAAGTTCTTGTGGCGGCATCTACAACGCCACATGCGAACTACGCATCAAAGACCTGACGTCACTTAAATCCTGCATCGCGCAAGCAATGTTTAGCGTGCGACGAGTTTATATACGACCTCCCGACATCAATCGGCGGGCTGTTGCCCGCCAGACACGACACCCGTCTGGTCTAAAAGGGAGGATGCTCCATCCTCCCTTTTATATAGAGGATGAGTGAACTTTCCACCCTGTTCCACATACCTCTAAATTCTAAATGTTCGTTTTGGGTGATATCGTAATTATGAACATGTTAAAAAGCCAGGGTTTCTAAAATAAGAACAACACAGTAAATAACTTTCCAAGATAATTTTCTTACGCTGATATAGATCACCTGAAGAAGAAGATCCCTTGATCTACTTTTACTTACTCGAGAAAACCAAAGAAAACAACCTTTGTTGGTTTAGCTCACAAAAGCAGGCTAGTCCTTAGAACTTCACAAGTTGTAAACTAAATAACTTGTATTGTGGAGCGTTTTTATTCTTTACTTGAGCAGGCTTCTGTGAAACGCTCCTTTTAAGATAAAAATAATAATAAAACTGTAAAGCCTACACTTGTTGCCACTTAAAGTTTGTGTTTGGAAAATTATAGTGAACTTTATTTACACCACATAGGATGCTGAAGGTTTGAATTTTGAATCTCAGTTTATATGAAATTTCAATGAGGCACAGAACTGCGTAACACGGTTATAGTAGAAATGGCTTTCATTTTGACAGTTCAACAACATTCATTGCGTTATTTACGTTGTTGAGCAGACATAATATTTCCAACATAATAAGCAATGGATTAGCATCCTTCAAAATCATCCAGTACCCTAATTGCATAATACACGATCAATCAGAATCTGAATCGTTTAGAAACAGAATGCTAATCCATTGGTTCATAAGTTCGAAAAAAGAATCTGTTCAACAACGTAAATAACGCAATGTATGTTGTTGAGTTATCAAAATGAAACAGATTTTTCGTAATCGTTTACGGAAATGTGTTGCATAATTAGATAGCTGATTGTGATTGAAAGCGTGTTAGGTACGCAATTAAGGTGCTGGTTTGAATAGAGCGGTGCGTGCAAATTGTCAAAGTGGCACTGGCCCGGTTGGACTTACAGACGTAGGTAAGGTCTTAAGGTAGGTCCGATGTTAACAACTTTTAAGGGAGATGCGCTATTGATGATGTAAATGATTATCTTCTTATATATAAAAGAAAGTCGTGAAGTCGTGTTAGTTACACCACTTATAACTCAAGAACGGCTGAACCGATTTGGCTGAAAATTGGTGGGGAGGTAGCTTAGAACCAGGAGAAGGACATAGGATACTTTTTAGTAGGGTAGGTAGGGTAGGTAGGGTAGGTAGGGTAGGTAGGGTAGGTAGGGTCGGTAGGGTCGGTAGGGTAGGTAGGGTAGGCAGGTAGGTGCGCCGTAGATACGTACTTAGTGCTACTCGAGCGAAGCCGGGGCGGGCAGCTAGTAATTCTATAAATACATATTTCTTACGGGAACGAATCATATTTTGATCAACTTCAACATGATACTGAACTGCTTATTGCAAAAAAGCAAGACAATTTATATTTCGCGGGCTACCCTGGCGCAGCGCAGGTGGAAGACAATCTTTAGCACTTATTAAACACCATTTATTTTAGTCAAACTCAAGCATATTCTATTTATTCTGGAAGACTTCATACTCGTAAATGAGATCCAGAACTACGCTAAAAGTTAAAACCCATCTGGATCTTTATAAGTGGAATGTATTGTTCATTGAAACTTGATACAGTTTATCGGTACGGTCTCACAATACGATAGATAGCTCTCGCTAAAGACCACAACTGTGCGCCATTGTTTCGTTCTTTTGAGTTCGGCTCTCGACTCCGGACAAACGTTACTCCTGGTATCTCCATTTTGCTGTCGATACGCGTTTTATTTTTGTATAATCGGCCCATGGATTGCTCTCAAACAAAAATGGAATTGTTTGGTTATAGAAAAACTGGTTGAAAATGTTTTTTTTTAAATAAAATAAGTATGGTTTAACATTCAAATGCAATAAAAAATAAAAGGTTTGAAATCGGCGTTTCAGAAAATAGTTTAATATTCTAGACTATAAAAATTAAATTTCGGCCAGTTAAAATCACCGCCCCGGACTATATATCAAATTCCCTCATTTGTTCCGTAAATTCTTAAGTGGTACGAATGCAATGTGAAAGCCCTGGTGGACATTACCTCAATGCTTAAATAAATACATACAGCTTCTAAGCTCACATCAAAAACCTCAATAATTACTTGTTATTGTTATACTCACTTTAGAGGATACTTTCTTTAGGTCTACAACCATTGTCAACGTAGCTTTATGCATGTGTACTAGGCACCTAAATAATCAACCTTTTCAGTGCTGAAAGAAAAAAAAGTTACCAAAGCAAGTTAAATAAAACGATGCAGGCACTTTTCATTTTAATCATTGCTCATTTGGAAATTCATTACTGCATAGGTTTAGGTAGTTAAATAAAGGTAAACGAATCGTAAAGGCTCGTGCAGACCAGTGCGACGCGACGGCGCGACGCGACTCGGACAATACAATTTCTAAGAAAACTTCACGGTATAACAATAACCGGTGTCGCGTCGCACTTGTCTGCAGTAAGCTTTAAAAGGGTTTTTATAGATGACACTTTCTTCTTTAAAAATACGATAAACCAAACTAAATTTATTTTAGATTTTTACAATAGTTTCCTCTTTTATTCATGTATTTACATCTATCTAAGTTAGATTTGCTACATATAAACTTTTCCACAAGAAAGTTCTTATGTAACAAATATAACTTAGACAGATGTATTAATGATTCCAATGACTATAATTATGTAAATACATAGGTGTTATAGTCGCGAATCATATTTTGATCTAGATACAACCTGACACTGACTTGCAAATTGCGAAAAACGTAAGAAATTTTGAATTTCGCGCGCAACTGCGTGTTCACCATAATCGTAAACAGTATGAGTATAGGACTCCTGCTACCAGAATCAATTTGTACATAAGTCGAGAAGAAGCTAGAATCAGTTCAACGCGGCATTTCCTCGAACTATTCAGTGTGCCGACTGCAATTCGTATTTTTACCTCCGCAGTTCGCTGTTACAGGTAACAGGATTATTCACCTGTAGCAGTTGAATCGATGAAGCGATTATCTGTTGAATTAGTGCTGCTCGATTTAGTCGATCTTGAACTTATTGTGAAAGCTTTGTGACCCGTTAATTCGCAGTGTTAAAGCTGAACGACATAGTAAACAAAAAAATATTGTTCAATTTCTGCTGATATGTTCGTTTAGAAGGTTAGTTATGTACACTCGTAATGGATACCACGTTCCTTTTGATTGAAGCTTGCTTGCTATTGCAGATTTGCAATTTAAGGTACACTTTGTGTCAAACCTCTAACTACCTAGGCCAGCCCATCGCTATTTAGATACTACTTAGACAATGAATACTTTCTTTTGGATACTCTTTTAAATAGACCACACAAGCAGATAAGCAGTGGCTTTGCTGGTCACGCATAAAACTTCCATGCATTCAAAATTAATCGAGAGGCAATCACTAGTTTCATAATACCACCCTTAATTGTACAAGAATCTATCTTCATAGAAGAAACACTTATAGTTGACCCAAAAAAACAACAAACTCTCTCAAGGTCACTTTGATAACGTTCACTGTACGACGGCGGCGATACTTTTAACGATTGTTTTTCGAGTGGATGAAATATACCTCATGTACTAGTGAATAAAAATAAAAATGTATGCAATGTATTGTGTGAAAAAACCGCGAATTATTTTAAAATTGCCATGCTAACGATAAGTTTAATTATGGAACTTTTTAATGGCGAGGAACTGAGGAGTGACTTCGCGAGAAAATAAGATACGCATCGCGGATACAGGAAGGGCCCGCGCGCTTTGTTACAAACGATTCGGTTTTCCCGATAGCACACCGGGAAAACGACAGTAGTTTATAGTTTGCATAACTATTCATACCTACCGTACAGGACGTTAACTTACACGGATCAGAATGCCAATATAGAGTAACACTGGCGGTTTATTAGTACCCTAAATCGAATAATGTCGACACACATACTTTCAGAATTTTTGGTATACTGCCAGGGCTATTATGGTGCATAAAATCGGCACAATTGGAAAACGCCGCACTAAAAATAAAGAATATGGACTGTATCCGTACAAATGGTTAATTGGTCGTGACTAATGGATTGGGTAAGACAAATAAAAGTGACGCGTCTTCTATTCTCACGTCGCGTCGGTCCATCTTCGTTTTGTAGTGTTTTGTGTGTCAGTGGAGCGCACCTGCTGGCGGCCGTGACGTCACACGAAAATTTTACAAGTCAATGAACTTTTTGTTTAGAAAATTATGTATTTTCAGGGAAACTTAGATATTTTCATTGTTTTTTTTTTTCAAGTTGATTATCAATATTACCAATACAGTATTTATTTAAAGAGTTTGCTTGTTATTACGCTGATTATTTATTAGCTTTGGATGTTATTATATGCTATTATATAGGTACCTACTCGGAGTTCTGATAATTGACAAATAAAATAAATCGATAAATCTTTTACGCACCACCCACAAAGCGTTTTAAATCATTACAACAACAACGCATACAATATAAAGTTTGTAATAAAATAGAATGGCTGTAAAAAGCAAGGAAACATTAACTTATAAAAGCCGAACCGAGCCAAGCCAAAGACCGCTAAGAAGATTATAAGACCTACTTTTCCAACAATTCAGGACCAATAAGAAGACAGACGTCTTCAAATAAAAGGTATTATATTTCTCCAATTCTCTTGAGGCCTGCCATAAAATTTATTAAAAAGACGACAATAGGCGACATCTCGACAACGGATACAGCAAGTTGAAAAATATAAAACTTAAATTGGTAGTAAGTATTAAGTGCACACAAGCCGAACGACAGCATAAAGCTTTGTGCAGACCAGCGCGACGCGACGCCGCGACGCGACTCGAACAATACAATTTCTAAGAAAACTTGACGGTATAACAATAGCCGGTGTCGCGTCGCGCTGGTCTGAACGAAGCTTTAAGCTTCTTGCAGCCCAGCGCGACGCGACGCCGCGACGCGACTCGAACAATACAATATCTAAGAAAACCTGACGGTATAACAATAACCGTTGTCGCGTCGCGCTGTCGCGTCGCGCTGGTCTGCACGAAGCTTTATTCGCTTAATTGAGATGGTTTCCGGAATTAAACTGTAATTTTGTTCAGAAAATACAGCCATGTTTTCTCGTAGGTTGCCGATTTCCACTCATCGACTCATTATAGTTTTTATTTTGTAAACATCAAAGGATGTTTATAAAATAGTGTAAATGTTTGCTGCATCTTCGTAGCGTCATTTAGCATGTTTCATTGCAACAAGAAGAACCGTTGCGCAGAATAAAAGACCCAGAACGAACAGTTTTCGTAAAATACATACAGAAATAGAAATGTTTAAATGTTATGCCATTTTTCCCTTTCGTTGAATATTCTAACCGTTAAATAGAATTTTATGGTTTTAAAGCTATATATTCCTCAATATGCAGGTCGTACGAAAGCCGCATTTGAGTTGAATAGTGCATTTAAAATTACTTATCGGAACGAAACGGAAACCTTAACATTCGCTTTGAAAATGCGGGTAACGTCAGTTTGCTCTTTTGTGAAACAACGAATACTGAATATTGAATGAAATTCTTTCTGCCTCAATAAAAATATTGTCAGTTTTCTGTTTGATTAAGTATTTATAATTTCTATTACTTCATTTATTTTGAATCATGCCACTATTCATATTTTATGAAATAGTTGTGCCCGGCAACTGTGAACTTTACGATTATTATTAAGATCTTGTAAACGCATGTGATACTCGTATACAATAAAGATTTGTATTTGTTATTTAGACGGAACAAATACTATTTCAATTTATACAAGTTCTAGCGAACTGAAAAAATGACAAAAGTTGATGGCAATTCCTAAATGAAACTTAAGATATTCCACTCCATAGCAGTCGATAAATGTCAGATACATATTAAACTAAATACTAGTTATAATTTGCATCCATATTTTAGACCTGGAAAAGCGTGAAATTCAATAACATTAAGGCTTAATTTACATTGCCGCGGAACGGAATGGAAGCGATTTTTTTGTACAAAGCATAATGAACTTTATGTCAAATTAGATACGAGCCAAATAACAGGTTGAGCGTTTTCTGGAGAGGTCTCGCGCATCCTCGGTAATTCCCGCGGCGTTACACAATTGGCATATATTTCATTTTGCTATATATGTACAATATCTTTTCAAAAACTCACTTCCGAGCCTTAAAGTTTAAAAATAAGTAATTTGAAATCCAATATTCGCATAGATATTCATTAGATCGCTATCTACCGAACGGAGGGCAGCGATTTAAAATCGCGGCCCCCATTTTGTGCTCGATTCAAAGAGCTAAAGGATTTTCACCACCTTTTTAATTTAAATTGAAGAGTTAAATAAAACTGTCACAACTGTCAGCTGGAATACAAAGTGCAGTAAATCTTCGGAGCTTCATTTTCATTCATTCAGTAAGAAATAGCATAACAGAGCAATCTGAGGCTGCAACATTATGAAATTCACAACATGTAGGTGAGGCATGCACTGTGGGGCACATGCACTATTATTTTAAAAAACTGTTACAATTACACATTTTATAAATGATCTAGTAAATTGAAAGAACTAATATAGATCTTTGTTTTTATAAATGTATGAATCACGTAAGCGTTCTTGAGCTTTGCTACCACCGCCTTTTGTCCACCGCACGTTTCCAACTGATCTCATAAAATAATTTCAATCAAAAACCATTAACTCATTAGATTGGATTTAAAAAAATTATAGCACCACAATAGAATCGATGCCACTGCGATCCTATCTGTTTGACAAACCTCCGTTCAGGTGAGATTTCTATTAAGTTTTTAATTAATCCGTCTTCCCTTTGTTTATAATATCCTCTATACAATAACTAAAAGGGTTTTGTTAGAAAAAAGTTAATTGCTTCCTCAGTTCGCAGTTACTGGTAGTCTGTAAACGATGCTCGTTTTTTAGCCTTCCTTTTAATTAAACGTGTTGGCAATTTGTTTCATAGTTCACTGCCTGCTTTGTTTTCTCCTCCAGGGTCGATAGGTATATATATATATATATATATATATCGTGAAATCGTGCTGTGGGTTTTGGATAAGATTAAGTAGTAGCCACGAAAAAAACTTGCTGAAGAAAAAGACTGGCTGAAGAGTTTCACCAGTCAGTGAAAAAATCGTATTGAGGACCTAGTAAAAGATTGTTAAAAAAAAACGTCCAAAAAGTAGGTACTGCCGTATTCTGATAACTTTAAGAAGTCACCTAAACGTAAAGGCAACAAAGAACAGTGAACCCACAGATTTTTTCTGTTTTCCATAACGTTAACTAAAGCTTTGTGCAGACTAGCGCGACGCGACACCGGTTATTGTTATACCGTCAAGTTTTCTTAGAAATTGTATTGTTTGAGTCGCGTCGCGCCGTCGCGTTGCGCTGGTGCGTACGAGCCTTAACGTTACTTCTGTTTTTAGCGGGTTTTTTTTTGTATAATATTGGAATTCAGAAAAAATCTGTGGGTTGGCTGTTCTTTGTTGTCTTTATTTAAGTATTTGGGTGACTTCTTATTTACGCCAGTTATCAAAACGCCGCAGTGCTTTTTCCACCTTTTTACTGATATTCTTTTTTTTTTAAACAATCAATTAAACTGCGTTCGCAATTTATTTGCTAAACCCGTAAACAAATACGAGTTTTAGGAAAAACAACCGTAATGCCTACATATAAGGTTCAGTTTGCGCTACAACTTTATATTTTATATAAGTTTTTCGACAGTACTAGTCAGTCTAAAATCAACTTTATTTACTATTTTACTCGGATAAAGTTTATGTTTGTTTAACTGGAAATAATATCAATTGGAAATAAGTTTATAAATAGACCTTACATGGTTTATTCTCAATCCGATTTTTTCTGAATAAAAACCTCGCCCCATCCGAGCCGGGGTGACCGAAGTCTCAAGCTCGCTGGGCTCGCTTTTGAATTCGGAAATAAGTTTTTTTTTTTAATTACCTAAAAAACTAATATTATTAAAAAAACGCTGCCAACGTCGAGGCCAGTCGAGCCATGAATAAACCTTCGTACAGACCAGCGCAACGCGCCGCCGCGACGCGAGTCGAACAATACAATTTCTAAGAAAACTTGACGATATAATAATAACCGGTGTCGCGTCGCGCTGTCACGTCGCGCTGGTCTGCACGAAGCTTAAAGGTGAAAATGCGACGCATTTTTGTTTATTTTTTTGTAATCCTTTTTTCACTTTCGGCTGACCATTCCAATATTGCAAATTTAAATGATATCTTATGCATGACATCTTTAATAATTCTTCTGCATTTATTACACGATAGTGTTGTCTGTTGACATGTATTTAATAACTATTCGGAACAAGAGCGCCGTCACAGAGCTTGAGCAAACATTAGTTAAAGTGTTTACACACTGCGTGCAGTCGGTAACTCTTGTTAGTTCGCTAAATACAAGTTGCCAACAACACACCAGGCGAACTTGTACTATCAACTAAGATATATTCCCAAGTCTTACATTGTTCGGAAGTTCTGACTTCTGTTAAGCCCCTCCTACACTGTCAAATAATATAGAATTTCTGAGGTAATTTCCTTTTATTTATTGAAACCCTTAATTAATAAAATGACAATTTTCTTAATATATCTAAAATATAGACTCCTCTCGTTCCTGTATCATTAAATCCAGAAATATTTACTATTGAAATAAATAAGTAGGATCCGTTTTGAGAATTTGCCCGGTTATAATAGCCAAGAAAATTATTTCTATGATGTGGCAAGCTTGGTGACGTTTTATTTTTAGAAAAATCATTTGTGTCCAACAAATGATTTTTCTAATTAGTCTTACCTAACCTGGATATCCGAACCCAAGGTGTGCTTGATTACAGGCGGGCTGGACCAAGTAATTAACCCTTATACCTATCTATCCTTACTCTTTGGGCCGGTTTCTCCTAAAGCAAAAAAAACAAAAAACAAGTCATTTATTCAAACTAGGCTGAGAATCAGCACTTTTCGAACGTCAAAATTACATAAGACAGTCCCCCAAAAACGCCCACCCTTCACCACTTTCTAGTGCGTTAGCTGGGAAGAAGAAGTGGCGCAACAAACTCCCCAGCAGCACAGCTGCTGTCTGTTCAGTTGGAAAAACTTGATTCTATATAATAATACTTTAAATACAAAAATAATTTACATTGCCACAAATTGCAATCAACTCATGAAATAAAAACATTTTAATGAGTAGATTATGTCAACAATAAATGAAAACAAAAATTAAAATAAATTGACTTAAAGCAGAGAAGAGCGGAGAGTAGAGATGGAAATATTTTATTAGTCGTTTACAAAACACCTCCTCTCCTCCCCGTTGTGCTCCGCTTTGGTGGAAACCTGGCCTTATACTGGTGTAGCAGAAATGAAACACTATTATTGAACCTCTATCAGGTTTTTTGTTTTATCAAGCTTTTAACCAGGCGTTCTATGCAGCAGTGCATTTATACGTAACTTGTAATATGTGGTAAGCGACACCAGGTATACGACCTAATTTGATTTCAAAATTTGATGAAGCTTGTAACGAGAAGCGAAAGCTCACGAAATAAAATCTGCTTTTAGATGCCACCAAAACTTGAGTGTATCTCGCTTGTAAAAACATGGGTGTGATGGGATTTGGCATTGTGAATCTGACTTCTAGCAAATAATTGGAATTATGAGTATGACTGGAATAAAAATCATCCTTTTACGAGCCGATTGAAACAGTCACTACTGACACCATATAGAGTAGGTATTTTATTAGTAAAATTTTAGTAGTAACTAGGTACGCCCCGCATAAGTCTCGATCCCGTGGGAATATCAGGATAAAAGGTCCTATGTCCTTTCCGGTTCTATCCATGTGCCAAATTTAATCCAAATCCGTTCAGCCGTTATAGCGTGAAAGCGTAACAAACAAACAAACTCACTTTCGCATTTATGATATTAGTTAGGATTATGATGATGCGTGCATGGTCATATACATTTATGTCAGCGCAAACTGTTGGCATATCCTCTCTTCTCTCCGTTTTGCTTGAATCCCGTAAAGTCACAGTGTAATTGAAAAATGTACCGTTTGATCCACGTGAACATGGAATTGTTGTAAGAAAACAATTCTGGTCATCAAGTTACAACAAGAGAGAAATGGTATTGATTTTTACGGGTTATTGGATTGTTTCTGAGAAATAATCGTGTGATACGGTAGTTTACTAATACGAGACACAGGTGAATGTGACGATAATGGTCATAGGTTTGTAATAGTCGATTCAGCGAAATAGGCGAATACGTTCATATGTGAAATACCGCGACTTGCCTTTGTGACGTACCTTACCAACTATTTCTGTACAGGTACATACGAGTAAAACGCTTCATACCGCAGGTATATATTGTGGTTATACACCAAATGAAAAGCTTTTAAACTTTAACCGAGCGAATGTCGAAATTGCGGAGAGTTCGGTCTCTACGCTTAACGGTAGGATTCAAATAATTAATTTAAATTGTTTACTTAGTATAAATCCTAACATGTTATTACAGTAAGCTGTTCCCATAAACAAAGTAAGAAATGTGCACAATTACGATTCATTTCAACTTGTAAAAATAGTTTTCACAACCAGCAACGAGACGAAGGAAATATAAAATTACAAGTGACACGCCTCGTTTGCGGTACTCGGCGTCAAACAAATTGTATCCGAAGAGGTTATCCAACAACTAGTTTCAATATTTTATTTCAGTATCATACCTTAGTGCTTTCCTAGACTTCCTTTTTAAACCCATTCATTCAATTTTGTGAAGAAACCAATTCAATCGCAGACTTAAGGGGAGATGCGCGGTATAATATTGCGCGGACGGCTTAAGGTAGATCCGCAGTTGTTGCCGACGAAATTAAAATTTTATTACGTTTTTTGCAATTTTCAGGTTAGTGTCAAGTTGCATCTTGATCAAAATATGATTCGCGACTATAACAGATATGTATTTATAGAATTATAGTCATAAGAATAATTGATACATCTCTCTAACATAGATTTGTTCCATATGAACAAATCTCTTATGGAATCTAAAACCTCAAAAAAGTAAAAAAAATAAAAATTCGCGGGCTACAACTGCGGATCCACCTTATAGTAGCCCGCGAAATTAAAACTTTTCTTACGTTTTATCAATTTGCACGTTGTATGATAAGAAAAAAGGTACCTATGCGCCAAGGAAACGGAAGAACATTCAAAGGTTCTCAATAAAAAATGTTACACCCGATCACACAGTAGTTACGTGTTAATTCCAAAAAAAAATAACGCTTACATTTTTTTACACCAAAACGTTTAAACTTAACAACACACAGTAGTTACCACTCTACCACTCCTTGGTTTGCAAAAAACCTAATGGCATTTTTTAATAATTTCAATACACTAACAATACACACGTGGCAGCTATCAATACGGGTCCCTTTTAACCTTGTATGATTGAGTCACGTAGGTATACTGGGCCCGGTGTTTTTTTCGGCTTGTTTTTATTTTATTTTTTAGTTAGGCAATAGTTTTTTTTCCTTGTTATATTTAGTCACTGTGGCATGACTGTCGAATGCATTGATGTGCTAGTCCTTTTCTTTTTTTAATTTGTAGACAAGGCGATGGACCCGTTTTACGAAAGAGGCACAGGCAATTGTAATTTATTCGTTGTGTGGTTTGGAGTAGAGAGTTGTGCTTCGTAAAGTAGTTAGAGATGCACATATTTAGCATTTACTGCACCTACCTCTTACGCACTTATCACTTTGGTATTGCTGTTCAGTCGTTCTTGTCTCAATTTCGTGCACTTCATCGTTGCGACGACATTTTCTCGTGACACGGTAAATAACAACGATGCCATAATGTTGGAGACTACTCTGTTTCAGGTATTTTATAATACTGCACACTTAGCATGACCACAATAGAAACGGGTTTTGTCGACGGAAGAATAGGCAAAATGACAGATAAACAATCACAATCTCGTTTCTATTGTGGTCATGCTAAGCATGCTGTAGGATCCTTTGATCCTTATTAAAATAAAACTACTTCTGGGACAGCCTATAAAAGATAATGAAAATGTGTAATATGCAGTCAAAGGGTTTATCATATTACCTGGATATATTGATTCCCCTTCAGAGCCAGTCAGCCACCTCAATAGGAACTAAGATGTCTTTTGTCGCTGAGCGGCAGCGTCAACGTAGCCTGCTTATAATGTGATATTGGTGGCCTTTGAGAGCTTTCCAGAGATTTCCTATGACTACAAAGTGCAGCGGATATTGAGTCTACTGCACCCACGTACGGGTGACACTTTAATCTTTTAGCAGTAACTTACCTCTGTAAGGTGATTGTACTTTTCTCCTAAAGTTCATCATTTTAGGCATACAGACGATTTGGGATTGTTGTCAAGTGGTACAGTCAGCTTGGGATGATCTCAATTTTTGCTACAAGCAACAGCCATGCTCACAGTATACTGTGAATTTCAATTTCCAGAGCGGTTTCTTATAATCCTATATTAATCCCGCAACGGGCACGTCGGATACACGTGCACAATTTATCTGCACCACCGCGGCCTCCGCTCGTAGTGTTACTATTACGGATTGACATCGACTCAGCGATACGCCTCCGTCCATACTACTCCTGACCGGCCGTTCGACCATATTCAACAGGTAGAACTTCCACTGTAAACTCAGCAATTTAGTATATTTTATTTACAGCAATAGTTGTACCTACCTGAAATTCGATGAACACTTGCTCTTTTTAATCGATTTTGACGCATGCCCCGACCGCGTGAAGTTTAGTTTGTGATTTGTTTTTAGCTTTTAGCTACGCGAGAGTAAATAGCCGGAGCAAAATAAGGCAATAGTTGTTAGTGAACCCAACCAACAAAAATTTTATGAGACGGAGAAAATCTTCTGTCTGTTAAATGTATGTTATGTTCTCTTACTATGTTCTAACCTTAAATTATTTTACGAGCGGCTGTACGAGTAATACACCGTTGGTTATCGCTTCCCTTACGATGCCTAAGTCAATCCCTTCATCATATTTTGCCTGCTAACAAACTAAATTTATCTCGCATGTATAGGGTGTTGGTACGGTAATTTCGCAAGAACCTTTTATAACTCAGGTCAGTAGGTAATGTTATGTAAGCAAAATAGCTATTTGTTCTGTTTATGTGACAGTTTCAAGAAGCATTGCAAAGCTTCGGTTTTATTGCCCAGAACAGCGTTAACCTAGAAAAGACTATCATACTTGGAGCTTGATGTTAGTTGGTTGCTGACGAGAAGCGTAAAAGTACTGTGACGAATTTCATGCTGCATTCTCTTCACTTTTACTGTGTATATCAAAAAACTTATATTGAGTACAAAATACATGTACCAATACTTTCTATTTCCCGTCAACTAGGTATTACTTTTTAATCAAATTATCAAACTTAGTTTTCGATTAACACATAAAGCTAAACATAATTTGTAAACGGCCAGCTGGTTATACTAGGAACAATGGCACGGCCTTGATTGGGAACTCGTATAACAACTAGCCAAACAGTTAATATGCTGGTTTATTTCGTGTTGCACATTCTTGTGTACCGTGTGGCGTGTAGTACGTGCGAAAATATTTAACACTAACAGAAATATAGTTGCTCATCTACGAATATTAATTAAAATTTTTGTTCGATAGCTCGCCCGCGTGGTATGTATGAGCGATAGCGAATACTGACCAATTTACTGCCAGTTGTAGTTTTTGTAATAAAAATCCAAACTGTGCGCACTCATTTTGAAAAACGGAGGCTTGAATTTTTTATTCTATTCAGTCGAGCGAAATCGATGGCATAAAAAATGTTCCTCAAACAACCGGATATTGCAGGAGATGTTGTTCCTGTTATAGGCCTCTGAGATCAAATAGTAAAATCAAAGGAAATTATGTTAGTATCCGTAAAATCTAACTTCCTAGACCCAATAGCCAGATACAATTCCTTGTTACGAAAAATTTTGGCACCGTAAGAATTGAGTCAGACGACGAGTTTGTTTTTTCCGTCTTATAAGCTGGAGCATCCTATATTTAAATTTTTTGGTATTTTATTCCCCATTTCACATTTAGGTCAAACATTTGTTCCTCTCCGTCTCATTTTCTCAAGCAGCATGACTTCAATAAATCTTGAGAAATTAAGAACGTGCTAACTTTTCTTCGCGATTTTTCCTTTCCAAGAAAAGAACGAATGCATAGTCAGTTCTCCGAAGCATTTCAACGCTTGCTTTTAGAAGTAAGTAGTTTTCTTCATTTTAATATTACAATGGCATTTGTAGTTAGACTCAACGAAACTTTTTAACCGACTTTAAAAAAGGAGGAGGACCTCAACTCCGTTGTTTTTTAATACCGAGGGCTGCTGTTTTCTTCCAAGAATAACTAAATGCGAACAATGTCTTCTTAAAAAATCTATTGATTTTTTTTTTCATATAAATACGCGCTTTATTATATAGCGTATTATATGCTATATATTATAGCGTAGTCTGAACTGCCCTTAAAACAACGTCAGCACGTTAAGATGTAATATGACTAACTTCGAGATATCAAGCATTAATGAGGCTCCACTTGAGCGTTCCGGAGTACATTAGTTACACTAAACTGGTTTTTGGTTCAGCAACTGTTTATACTAAACGTAACTATTCAGTGCACCGAAGATGTCTGTTTGCGTCTATCAACGCTAAAGCCATCAAGCTTTTGATTCCATTTAGATTTTTTAAATTATATTACAATGACCTGAAAATTGGTCTGAAATTGTATCTTCTTATAAGACGGTTTTCTTCTTAGAAAAAGTTAAAAAGAAAGTTTTTGTGTGCTTCAGCTCTAAAGGAATGTACTACTTACGTTATAATTCTGTTCCTTGGGAACTTTGACACCTGTTTGGCTTCCGAACTTCTAGTTTCGGTAGCAAGATACATTATTAAAACAAATAAGTAAGTAATCTTAGTTTCTGTATTATTTATTAGTAATTTCCAGCCAATGGTGGAAATGACTGATAAATAATGGAGAAACCCCCAAGAAATAAAAGAAAGAAAATACGTTTATTTGCAGTAAACATGATGCAAAGAAAAAAAAAAAACAATTTGGGGGAAAATATGCGTCATATCCACAATGACCCCTCTGATAAAATATACATGAAATTAAAAACAGCTTTGCTTTGAGGAAATTAAATTGATTCGGACACGATTTAAACTTTAATACACTTATTTTGTTCGTTCCTGGTCATTAGAGGGGTGGTAATATTTTATTAGTATCGCTATCGTTCGATGTTACGAGTACCTATACACCCCTTATTGTTGCTTTGTAGTCTCTTAAATACGTGAAACATAATGTATGTTGTATAAATCTAATCCTTTTCCACAGCTAGATATTTCGCAACTGGATTGAGATGAAAAACACGCTTTACAACTATCAGAAATTATTGTACAGCCCTGTGCTCTGAAAGTTTATAATGACCACTAACCGCATATCCACTCTATATATATAAAAGGAGAAACTGACTGACTGACTGACTGACATATCAACGCAGAGCCGAAACTACTGGGATTAGGAACGTGAAATTTTTCACACAGCTTCCTTTTATAATTTAGGGGAGCACTAAGAAGGGTTTTTTGAAAATTCCACCTTTGATTATGTTATGCTACTAATAGGATTTGGATGAGGCAGAGAGATAGTTTATAACCTGGATTAACCACATATGATACTTTTTATCCCGATAGTACGTTTCCATGGAATAATTTCAGACTTCCACGCGAGCTAAACCTCGGGAAAAGCTAGACGGTTTATAAACATGTTCAAAAAGATAACATTTTCCATATTAACAGAAGTGATAAACGCTGGCCGGTCAGCGTAGTTTTAGTCGGTGAAACCACGCTTTCCATTCCATCGGTCATGCGGTGCCCGGACCTAATTACGTACAGGTATTTAGGTAGCCATGTAAGTACTACACTACGGAAACCCACATCCGCCGCGTTGTAACAATGTTTATTATGATATAATGGGTCTGCACGTGAGAGACCTTACGCGGCGAACCTACTAATTAGTGCCACTTACTTTTAAGAAGTTCTAATTGATAGCGGTTTACTGTTAGCGGAATAATGTCCGTTTTCACCGACATCCCCTAAATTTAAGGGAACCCCTGGGTTCGAACTCGAGACCACTAGGCTATCACTGCTTACATAAAGTGTAAGCAGTGATAGCCTAGTGGTCTCGAGTTCGAACCCAAGGCACATCTGACTTTTCGGATTCATGTGCGTATTGTATAATTATACTCGTGCTTAGTCCTCGATAATTATCCTGATTTACTATGTAGTCCCACTATGTTCCATCGTGTACACGCGAATATTCAGAGAATAAAATAAATCCTGCAAAAAAACTTTTACGCTGGCAACTATATCCAGCTTATGTCATTCACTATTTTCGCGTCGTGGAGCGCACGTCATTTTTAAGAAAATTATTGAATTTTCTTATAAAACTTCTTATTTTTTTTATATTATCAACAACAAAAAGTTAAACAATGCCAGTCAATAAAATGTGGAAGAAAATTGGAAAGAAACAGCGTAGGGGAGCTCGAGGACGACTTCGGCATAAGTTATCGCCGGCGTCCTATTTGGAATCAGTAATAAAGGCCGATCAGCGAAAGACTTAAAATGTTATAAACAAAGAAGTAAACACAGGTATGTATGTGTGATATCATTGAAAAATTTCAGTGGATTACGATTGATAGATTTGGATTGCAAAGTAGCAGAAGCTTATAATTTATCCGCCATATTACCGGTGCTCGGTACATCCGTTCTTGTAACATGAAGTTCGTGTTACGACAAGACGGACGAGACTTGATCTCGAACCTTAAGTTGAGGAAAAAAGCACAAAATATAATTTATACCTAGAAGTTCTATGGTATGCACCGCCTATGCACGACATATTGTTTTCTCTCGTGAGAAATTATTACTTCAAATAACGCAGGACCTCGAGGCTCGAGGAGGAGGAGAAACCTCAAGTTGAGGTAAAAAGCACAAAATATAATGTATATCTAGAAGTTCTATGATATGCATGTATTATTGTTTTCTCTTGTAAGAAATGATTAAGTAAGTATTACAATATTGATAAAGAATTATCAGTTCTTTACTCTTATTAATGTATCATCAGACTAGGTTAGTCTAATGATGATAGTGTGCTTTGAAGAAACCAAAGAACTAAAGGATGACGGTTTCATGGAGCTGCATTAAGCAATGATAATGGCCTTGGGAATCCCGTCCACCACCAAGAGTATTACAATATTGATAAAGAATTATCAGTTCTTTACACTTATTCATGTATCATAGACTAGGTTAGTCTAATGATAATAGTGTGGTTTGAAGATACCGAAGAACTAAAGGATGATGGTTTTATGGAGTTGCATGAAGCAATGATAATGGCCTTGGGAATCCCGTCCACCACCAAGAAAACCTAAATGTTTTACTTAAAAAGTATTTAAAGGGACCAGTGGAGGACTACCATAGAAATTAGGAATTGCTGTACCGCAATGTTAATAGTATTGGTAATTTGATACAAACAACAGTTGCACTGAAATGGAAAAGTTTCCTGTTTAGTGAAAAAATTTAATGAACACGTCAAGTCTGCAAAGGTAATTAAAAAGGCAGCCCCAACTACACTTTTCAGAAAATGTAATGAAAACTCAAATGCCACCCTTCACATTCGAGTCGATCCAAACAGGGAAGGGGGGGGCAGGTATCAACCTAGGACCACGGGGAAGAACCAACAGCAGAGGCCTTTTCAAGCAAGACGTACCAATACAAACATGTATGCCAAACATAGAGGTAAAGACATTTGTATGTCATTTTAAATATTTTTACCCTCGTTGGCAAAAGATCACATAAGATAAAGTTATCACGGTTGAAGGAAGGGATATAAAATTCTACTTATGAAAATTCCTATACAACATAATACTTACCTATATCACCTAAAATTGTGCTTTTCAGAGTCTGAAAATACTGTTATATGAATAGATCCTTATAGGTTGGATTTGAGTGTTATTAATAAATGTGCAGTGTGC
Source organism: Agrochola circellaris (assembly GCA_914767755.1). Lineage (NCBI taxonomy): Eukaryota > Metazoa > Arthropoda > Insecta > Lepidoptera > Noctuidae > Agrochola > Agrochola circellaris. Next base: position 6,610,200 of record OU611840.1, read on the forward strand.
ACCTGTCAGTGGACAGTCTTTTTTGATCAAAAATATTTACTATGCACAAACGAAATGGAGATACCAGTATTACATTAAATCGAAATGTCTGATTAAATTATGTCCATACATAACAGTTTCAAATGAAAGTCATATGCACTTTATGTAAACTCATTTTCTAAAAATGATTACATGTGCAAATAATTTTTTTTAAATTATATATATTAACACTGAACATTGATGTGATGACAAAAGCTATTTGAGGGTTTATTGTAAAAACAATGTTTATGAATTCAATTGTTTGTGCTTTGGTTTGTGTACTGCCCTACACCAGTAATACCTTATCTATGTAGTAGGTGATTAAAATCTGTGATTTATCTTGAGGATGATATTAGAATGCTTAGAATTTTCATTTTATTTGTAAAAGTATCAATCTTTTGGATTCTTGGTTGTTACATAAATAAGGATAAAAATAATCTCAAATCTAATGCAAGTTGCTGAGTACTTAGATTTGTGATTGTTATGAAGAATATGACCTTGACAGTGACAGATAAAAAGTGATGTTCATTTCATCTATTCTTTACACTTTATCCTAACAGCTTGTTGTCCATGTATGAGTTATGTTTCACTATAATTTTTGGAAAAACAAAAATGTGCAGAGTTAGTTTGCCACAGTAATGACTTTGATTTAATTAGAAACATAAATATGAACTGTAAAGAAGATCTACACTGGTGGCATGAATGTATAAAAACCCTGTAAAAATTATCAATTTGAGATTGAAATTTAGTCAGATGCATCTCACACTTGTTCGGGAATATTTGTTTTGATGGTCAGATAGCAAATGGGGTTTAGACAGAAGAAGACACGGTAAATCATATAAGCTATTTGGAACTGTTAGCAGCTTTTTCTTGGTCTACAATGTTTTACAAAGGACCTAAAATGATGCCAAATTTTATTACATAGAAACAATACTACAACAATAGATTATACATATAATTAAATTGGTAGAAATCAATTTAATAATCTTAATTGCTAGGCATAGGTATAAATTTTATTGGTATGAAGCCCGAAAAATAGGGATATCTGCATTTATGTATGATCTAAGGACAGCATAAAAGCTGATCTTGAGTCTAGAAATAAAAACATTGATTGTGAGTGGGAACTGGCTACTGCAGCATTTCAGGATACAGTGAAATCCTTTTGGAAATCATTCCAATGATCTATTTGTTGCTATTAGAGCTAAGTGTGATAGATATCAGTCCTGGCATAGAGATCCACTTCCAGAAAATATGTATGCATTTACAGTAATTTGGGCAAATTACCCATTATATTATGATTTTCCACCATTTGCATTCATTTAAAAAACTATTCTGAAACTTAAAGATACCCATTTATTAATTCAAGGGTCATATCACAGATTCAGGTATATGGCCTGAACCATCAAACCAATTGTTGTTGTCACCTTCCAGAATACTGCATCCTCTGCACAGCAGTCTTTTTTCCCTGGGGTTCTGCATATTGTCAAGGAAGTGTTTAAGAAGCAAATGATACCAGATGACACCATTAATGTCATGACATCTTCTTTATCAGATAACATTGTCAAACAGTATTCAGTAGCATTACATAAGTGGTGGATTTGTTGTAATGGTAAAAATATTCACGATTTTTCAATCACTAAAATATTAGAGTTTCTTACACAACAATTCAACATTGGCAGTTCATATACTCCAATCAACACTAATAGATCTGCATTGTCATTGATCAAAGATTCTGATGTAGGGATGGATCCTCAAATTAAGAGATTTAGAAGGTATCTTCTAAATACATTCTGAATACTGATGATACGTGGAATCCATCAATGGTACTGAATTGTATAGAAACATGGTACTCATTACAGCAATGACCACTTGACAAAGTAACCAAAAAGTAGGTAATTCTTTCAGCTCTTACTAGTGCTCAAAGAAACCTTATCTGTAATTAGACTTAATAACATCCAGATTATTGCACTGATTTGTTAAAAACATTTAAGAAAGGAAAACAGCAAGAGAGTATTATGTTATCCTATTTTCATATGAAACCTGGCATTTGTCCTGTGATTACATTACAATATTACATTCACACAAATTGTGAAAGCCTTAGTTAATACAGAAAATTTGTAATTCATTTTAAAAAGCCACATAATTACGTTAGTAGTAGCCAAACAATTAGTTGTTACATGAAACATACAATGATGGACAGTGGCATAGACATCAAGAAATTCACTCCTCATTCAACATGTCAAGTTTCAATGGAGAGTAGAGGTGTGTCAGTAGATATTAAGTATCTTTAAAACGGTTGGTTGGTTGATAGGATCAAAAGTTTTTTTTTTTTTTGCTAACATTATAATAATAAAGCATTATAATAGACCTTTGATTAGAGAAAATAAGCAAGAATGTTGGTAATGTTGAGACTGATGTGTTTTTTTGTTATGAATTAATAAAAAGTCAAAGGAGTATACTGTATACTTAGTTGATAATTAGAATTAAAAGAGAATTAAGTTTAAACGTTGAAAAGTTTTTCAGTTACATTAGAAGGTTGATTTTATGATATTTGAATGTTTTATTATATAATAGTGTAAAACATGTTTGTAATTTCCAACTTCATCTCTCTAAACATCTACATAGTAAATCAGGATAATTATCGAGGACTAAGCACGAGTATAATTACTAAATTAAACGAACTTACCTAAGTGAAGTTCTATTGTAATTATACGAAGTGCTTAGTCCTCGATACTATGTTCCCTCCCAAGCCCTAAACAAGACCATATCTTGTTGTTTGACCCTGGGATTGAAGTTGGAGAATTACTGTCTGTTAATTCTCTCATTGCAGATTACTCTAAATAGAATGACATAAGCTGGATATAGTTGCCAGCGTAAAAGTTTTTTTGCAGGATTTATTTTATTCTCTGAATATTCGCGTGTACACGATGGAACATAGTGGGACTACATAGTAAATCAGGATAATTATCGAGGACTAAGCACTTCGTATAATTACAATAGAACTTCACTTAGGTAAGTTCGTTTAATTTAGTAATTATCACTTGCTTCAAAAACGGTGAAGAAAAACATCGTCAGGAAACCGGCATGCCTGAGAGATATTTCTCGACGGCATGTGAAGCCCAGTCAGAGGCCCGGGCGGCTTTAAAACTCTGACACCAGGTTAGACACTAGCCACACGAAAAGAAGAAGAAGGGATCCCCCTAAGCATGGTTAGGGGGCTGTTAGAAGGTAGCAGGTGGCTTAATCAGAAACCACCTTCTAACAGCCCCCATCCTTAGGGGAAGTCGGTGAAGTGGACCATAAGTCTCGTGAATATGGTGAGCGATATACAGGATTCATCTTTCAAACAGAAGGTGACAGTGCATATAAACCCGTTCTGCTCAAAACTTTCTCATCTCAAATTTTCTAAACACACAGACTCGGTATAATTTTAATGTTAGTCTTTGTCTAATTTAAGCTTAAAACAAGCAGTCTGAAGGGAACAATGTTCATCGTTTCAATTGGAACAAAATAACAGAGGTAACAAACATGCATAACCTCTTCATCTTTAATCCTGTTACGGGTCGTTTTGACACATCGTACAGAAAAACGGAATACTAAAAATAATTTTGCGTATTTATTGGAAGCAATTGCTCTCCGATATCTGTCAAATCAGCTCATCTCGCTCCCGCTAGAATTGCACTTCGTGCGAATTTCAACGACGTTCGTCTGTCTCTTGGCCTTCAAGGGCCTTATTATACAGCCGGGACTACGGGACGCCTTTCTATCTGCGTCAAGCCCACTTGAACCTTTAATTGTTTTTTCGTTACTTGAACAGTATTGTTTTTCCGAGCGTGCTTTTGTCTTCGTGGTAATTTGGGAATGGAAGAAAATGCAACTGAGGCTGTTTTGGAGCACGAATGAAAGAAAAGAAATTGCGTTATTACGTTTTTATCCCTTTGTCACGCCCTGATTTTTATAAATTTTCACGTTTTCATGTAAACCGTCGGTGACGTACGAGTATATCTGGGCGTTTAGCCAGAAAACGTAGCTTTTTTTTCCAAAAATCCTTTCTACTAATTAGCCTTTGAGCATCTTCTTTCGGATTATTTTTTCTTTCTACCTAGCCAAAAGGAAACGGAAAGTGTCTAAATAAATATCGATACAATCGATACTTACGTGAAATATTTGGGGAATAACATTCCCCAAATATTTACTCTTTATCTTTATCCACTTAGAATAATTCGACTATATTATGGTTAATGACATGCCCTTAAGCTGACCGCGGTACACAATGTTGTCGTACTTAGGGCTTAGTTAAGCGACAACTATTTACTTTATCTCGCAAAATATGGAATTTATTGTGGCGACTTCGGCACTATGAATTACATTCATAAGTTATGAATGTAATTCATAGTGCAGAAGTCGCCAGTCATCAGTTATGAATCATAACTGATTGGTAGACCGTGTTCTGAATGTAGTACCTATAAGTCCTTAATGCCCTACAGTTTTTAAGGTTTCTTTTATTGTCTTGTTCTCTAATCTCCTCCAACCCTTTGTTGTTAATCCGTCTGTTGCTAGGGTCCGCTGTACGTTGCAATCTTATCCGCTTTGTCTTCGGTATCCTGGCAGACAGTTTATTAGCTCTTACGTAATCTTACACATTGTTCAGCCAACGCTACTAGAGGCTGAGCTGAATAAGATTAAACTTAGTTGACATGCTTGTACAGCTTAGCATTTGTTCACTACTTACTGGAATGCTCAGATTTACATAGCAACGTGTGTTTTTATTAAAATAGCAATATGCGTGTGAAACGCCTGTCAGAATAGATCATCGTATAATTTATAAGACGTTATGCGGCCAAAAAGGTTAAGGTCATCATGTGCTCCTCAAGATGTCCTTTCTCGATTTCACCTTTGTTTGTCTGTCCTTTGGGTTCAGACGCCCCAAACAAAACAAATAACGCAACGATAAAAAATAAATGAGTTACGATTGAATATAATAATAAATTGGTCATAAAAGTCGTACTTACTGAAACATTTAAACGCCCGCCGATCATTTTCAGATACCTTTGGTAGAACTGTAAAAGCAGAGTTGAACGTAGTCAAGCGGTAATTAAAATATCAGAGCGGAAGTTCAAAACGTGAGCATTTAAAAACGTTTAATGATATTTATGACGGTTTAATTATGAACGATCTAGTGATCTGTCTCACACATAAGTGAAGTGAACTGTATGATACATTGATAAAGAAAATTAAATTGTACTTTATAAAATGTAATGGTTGAAAGCTTTAACTGGAAACTAATGCGTTTAAATACGCTGGATTCGACAGTACTATGTAAGATAATTAATGTTTAATATTCGAAAGCACACCCCACACAGTAACAAAAAGATAGCAAAAGAAAATGCTGTTTTACATACTTTTGGTCCTTCGCGCCGTATAATTTTCTATCATGTATAGATTTAGTGGGGCGGGAAGTCAATGACAGTGGCGGGTAGGTTATTAATCCTAGGTGCAGCGGGCATGCACCCTGCGGTCAGTAAACGACACATACACGGTATGTATGTGACGACAGGGTGGGATATGATTTCCGCCCCTGTGGTCAATACACCACCAATAGCATCGTAATTATCCACGCAGGATCGGCAATAGCCCTTCTACGATAGTCCTCTTATCTCAGAGGTGTTGCTAGTGATCTTTATAGTATTTAACTAGAACATTTTAAAATAATCCCCTTTTTGATTGGGTGATTTTTATTATTTTATGCTTTCTGCCTTCGCCTCGTCGTTGACCAGTTTCTGCTTCGTTCTATTTATTTTATTATGTATATATACTTGACAAATCTTAAATATAATATACTAAATAATAATAATATATATATTATGTACAAGTACATAAAGGGGAAAAAACTCTCGACTGTTCACGTGACCAGAGCGCTGGCCAATTTTTAGGTCAATCAGCATTGCCGTCCAACGTGGCAACGCTGCCAGCCTTTTGGGCTCTTTTCCCACTGACTGAGCGAGCAATGCGGACGAATTTTAATGCTCAATGAGTTCTTCCCTTTATTCTATTTGAATCACACATATTTTCTGTCAGGCGTTTACTACCTTTGCCCGGTCGAATTTTGATTCTTCTCTCGTTACTACGAGACCTACTAGTACTTACCAGCTAAGTCTTAAATTTGAAGGGAGGTTTGCGTTTAACCACTTTGTGCTCACTCTATGTAGAAATAGCTAATTAGAAATAAAATTACCAACAATTACTAATTTCCTACGTCCTTATTGCACTAATCGTAATTACTTATTGTTAGATAGATAAATAAAAATTCCGGTTTAAGAACCGGTCTTTCAAATCTTAGATTTTAGCTATAAATTGGTTAAATTAGTGTTGATTAGTGACGCGGTCCGTTTGTTTTTACTAGATGCTGATCTACGAAACTAGTTTTAATGTTATTCATAGAAACCTGGTTTCGATGCTATCAGTAATACCGGTAGTCGTTAAGGATATTTTTATCTTAAAGTCTCAATCACTGCCGGAATAAGGTTAGGGAAATGAAATATAGCCATTAATTGCTATGTACCTAAATACAAATTCGAAAATCATTTTACAATTAATATAAGCAAAAACCCGACTGCAAAAACACAACAGAAAAGAGTAAAACAAGAATTATGATCTATAGAATTTTAATATGGGGACAAACAAAAGTACTTACTTACACCATATTTTAGGTTATTGGTTTGCCCTCGTCTGCAAATTTTTATTTTTATTATTTGCTTTATCAAACTTTTTAGTTATATTACCATTTTTATAATTGTAATTGGTTATATTTGGAATTGGCTCATTACTAGCTTTTATTTGATACCAATATTGTTGTAATTTATTTTTGTAAAACCTTCCCCCCTCTTTGGTATATGCAGATGCAATATATAAATATTATATGGCCTACGTCACTCCCACAATTAAGGCGAATCTAACGACACCTCATATTTTAAAATCCATCAAGCCGTTTAGGCTAAGGAGCATGCCAAAGAAATAGACATACATACATATTCTCGAAAAACATTACCTTCCTTCTGGGGCAGTCGGGTAACAAGCGGAACTAAATAGTGGGAGTAAGGACCAACATTTTCTGATATACATTCAAATACGTATATCAGTGACGAGGCGTGCTCATAACTATAATAATTAGAATTTCGAAATGACGAAACTGGAATATATGGTGCACGTTCCAGGACCGCAGAAAGCTTGTTTGTGGAAACTACTATTTCTACATTCTCTCAAATATTTACTCATTTAAAAGGACCAACGTTTTCCGAAATACCCAACTTTAATCAACACCGAGAGTGAGAGGCAAAAAGAAAGAAACATGGTAAGTTTTCAGTTTTATAAATAGCTCCATAAAATAATCTACGTAGATTTATCAAACATGCGCTGAACTAAGAAGCTTCGAATATAATATCCTAACCATTATTGTTTATTTTGGGTGTAAATATTAGTGATTTGTGTGTCTGAGCGGTTTTCTTTTCAACCACAGTGGATTATGATCTTCAGACATTGACATGAGTTTCATTATGGCTTGTAATGATAACAGAAAATAGTTTCGTTCTGGATTATTTATATTATTAATAATTGTTTTTTTTTAAACAGTTCGAACAGACTATTTATCGAATTGGCTGTACGGGACTAAACAGATGCGTGCTATCTCAGGAGGGGACTTTCGGTCGATACTGTTTTTTTTTTAAACTTGTCTCTATCATGCAGCTGAATACCTAATGAACTTGAATTTGACCTGATCACCCGATCACACCGACTCTGAAATTATAGACACAAGTCATTAATTATCTCCGAACTTACCTGCGTACAGTTATAGAGCCCACAGAGATTGATCGTGACTTGCGACAGACAATCAAATTATGAAACTATGTTTATTTCAGGTAGAGCACTCGATACTTTTTCCTTTTCGTTTATTCACGCTTCGCCTTATCACATAAGGAAAGAAACGATGAATAAAAGAACAACAAAATGCGTTGGCCGGATAAAATGGTGGTATCGGAAAAGGTTTTGTTTCTGTTAGTTCTGTTCAGTCGGTGATTGTCGACATATTATTTTCCTGTCACAAAAACCATGTATATGTACAAATACCTATTTGTACATATACATGGTTTTTGTGACAGTACTATGCACTGCACTGAGCTATGTACCTACATAGCTCAGTGCAGTGCATACATAGTACGCGCTTCAATTGGGTAACGAGCAGGGATTCAACCAATCAAACGAATATCAATGTGAATTCAAAAGGTAAAATGTAATGTTTTAAGTGAATTTAAAATCATCAATTTATTGAGTTTGTTCCATCGAAATGTTCTGCTTTACAAAATGTTGTTACAATATCCTTCCCCATTGTTCATTTCGAAGACCAATGCATCATTTTTGTTTTTTAAACGGTCCTGCTTAAGTTGAGATCACATTAAATTAAAACCGCTCATTAGTAATCGGATGGACCTTTCAAATGGACAACTTTTTGCTTCGATCCTGGCACTCTTAACATTTTATACGTTCAAACCCGTTTTCTGTTTTATAAAAGAGGATCTTTTATTAAACAAAGAATAAATTTACAAAGAGAATCTTCAAAACTGATACAATAAATGATGAATTTAAGCATTAAAAATTATGTTGAGACTAAAAGCATAGCTCTATCATTCTACGTATCGAAGGACCAAGTATTAATTAACACGTTTTTGCTTTAAGTTGAATCCATCCGTTTGTACACTGTTAGCTCGGGTCCCGAGGGTGGAGGTAATGTGATAACGCTCGCAGGTATGGCAGGTAGGCGACGGAAGCCATCGCATAACTTTTTTATTTCCTTAAGACCGCGTAGGTTACACTGCATTTAACCTACGCTCGTATTTATTTGACATGTTCCGAGAATTTTTGTTCAGAACTTGTGTTGGATCATAAATTCATAATTGTGTTAGATTTTAGAATTATAGTTTGTTTAAAAAAAACATCGCAGGGTGCCTTGTATTGGTTGTGTTATAATTATTATAATAGGTATTAATACGTGAAGCAAAATCTTTGTACCCCTTTTTACGAAAATAACGCGGATGGAGGAGTATGAAATTTGGCACAGTTAAAGTTTATATGGAGAAGGAGTGCAGAAAGCTAATATTTTTTAAATATAGAAAAAAATAAAAAAAATATTACACACGCTACCATGCGTTTGACACAAGATGGCTACCTTAGAATCATGACATTTAAATGAATTATGGTCGAATTTCGACGTCTGGGCGACCACTAGTTCTTATAATTAAACGAAAAAGTAAAGACTTCTACCTATAAAGTTAAAACAAGTAGGTGTTGCAATAGTTAATAGTAAAGTAGGGAATACTTACCTGTCTGTCGTAATTATCGTGCTTATTTCTCAAATTAAAGTAACTACGAACGAACGGAGATATTATATTATTGTGATTAAAATGAGAGATTATGATCGTAGATTTGATAGAAATCCAATTAAATCCTGAAAAGTCTGAAGCGTAACGTTAGTTTTATTATAAAGTCGTAAAATATGCATTCTTGGACGATATTTATGTACCTACTGAGTTTTCTTTTGTACCGCACCACTAGTATTGTTTTCAGTAAATTTGTTCACTCTACACCAATACATAACTAAGTACCTAATTCAACTGTCCGCCACATTCGTCGCAAATTCAAGTCATAAATAAAACTTCTCGACTAATTTCGGGTGAATTTTGACACACTAGTGTAGAAGAGCTTATCTGTCACAAAGGTAGCATTACATTTTTATCCACATAATTGTCCATTCTCCTGCTCACAATAGTCTTTAATCGGGGAACCGAATGCCGAAAACCGTTTGTTCTTCACTGTACCTAAATTCTCGTTCGATATACCCTTTTCGAGAAATCTTCGTGTAAAATTTGAAAAAACGATCCTCGTCTCGTAAATATTAATTTCAACTGGTTATTTGAGATTTGCTTTTAAGCAAATTAATTCTACAATTCAAATTTTAATATTGTCGAGAACAATTTGTTTTTATTTCTGACGTAAAATTAAAATTAAATTTGGATTAGCATTGCAACTAAAAGTATAGACAATTGGGATACTGTACCTACGGTTTTGGGCAACTTGTTGATAGCGATATAATAGTGATAGATGTTTTTTTATAAGCCCACACTTAGTTAAGGCCCGTGCAGACCAGCGCGACGCGACGGCGCGACGCGACACGAACAATACAATTTCTAAGAAAACTTCACGGTATAACAATAACCAGTGTCGCGTCGCGCTGTCGCGTCGCTCTAGTCTGCACGAAGCTTTATGTGTGAATCAATGATGAATGCTTAAAAGAATTGAATCGCTTGTCAATCTAACATGTTATTGACTGCCTGAGAATTCCGAGTACCTGCTGTCACCTCTGCATTGTACGCATATAAATGAAACAGATTGTGTACAGTATTAGAGTTCTTTGACAGACGACCGCGACGCGTGTGTTTTTGTTGACCATCTGGCCAGCGGGCCGGTGCGCGGCTTGCTTCCCAATTAAATCGACACAGTTTGATTCGCACTCTAATAGAACAACGCGGGGTTCGACCTTGCGGTTTTTTGATAACCTTCGTGGAGGTTCTGACGATGTACATTTAGATTTCACAGATTTTTTTAATATTATTTATGATCTAGAAACTAACTTCTTGATGGATGGTTGTTTTGTTACAAAGTTACACGCCTAAGATCAGCTGTGCCATGTCTGCATTTGAATATATTAGCTGCTTCGCAGATCGCGCTGTGAAAGTAACATGTCAGGTGTTTGGCAGCCAGTGCTCTTGTCAACCTAGAGAAGGTAAGTCTTACGCTTCTCTGAATCTGCTCATAAAATCAATTTACTAATGGGCTATGGCCAAAAATAATACTGCAAGGTTCTTAGATGAAGGTTATTCGATTGTCTACACTACAGTTATAATAATAAAGGTCTTATGGCTACATCAATACCCACCATTAATCTGTCTGCCTCCAGTCTGCTGTCGCATTTAAATTGAGTTTGGTCGGTGGGGTCACTCAACTTTTCTTCGCATCTTTTTACAAAAGCGTTTTTTATATTCCACAACATTCTTGAAATGTTTATTTACATAACAAACTTGTTTAATGCGATAGGAATTAATGAAACGGAAGAAAAGTGGTTCGATTTTCTTAATTTTCTCTTTTCGTTGCATCGCTTTCGTTTTGTTCGTCTTGATTGAGTGGATTTGATTCTGTGGCGGCATCTACATCGCCACATGCGAACTACGCATCAGAGACCTGACGTCACACTAAACCTGCATCGCGCAATTAGAGTTTACCGCGCGATGGACATATTATATACAAGCGGGCAACTGCCCAAAGGTTGAAGTCGGGAGACTTCAACCTTTGGGCAGTTGTCCGCCAGACACGACACTCGTCTGGTCGGTGGATCCTCCCTTTTCTATAGAGGATGAGTGAATTTTACACCCTGTTCCTCATACCCCTAAAATTTTAATAGCCAATTAATAAGTCTTGAATCATACTCTTATGGAATTTGCACATCATAATCTATGAGGCAAATACAAATGCATTTCAGGCAGGTGATAACTTTCTTCTGCGTCTTTCCCTCGTGTCTATCTGAACTTCGTTCAAAACAAACACAACTGAATCAAGTAGCTGAATGCTGAATTCGCCATTATTTCACGAGTAGTTGATCCGTAAGCTTCTTATAGTTGGATACGTATCGACGAGCTGTCTTGTTGTCCGTCTCTCTTTGGACAAATGGCTGCGCCTATTGACGGCAGCTAAATGCACTAAAAAGGACCAATAGAAATGTTTCCTTTAACCTTCAGAATTCTGTTCGGTTACTTTCTTTTGCGTCTCTATTTATATTTAAATCTATGTCACATTGGATTTCTTCTCTGAAGCGTATTAATATGCTGCGCAAAGCATTTAAATCAAGTAAGGATCATCCTAATCGTTATTTATAAGTGGCATAAATCGTCAATAGCATTTTATTAGGTACAATATTATAGAGCAGTGGTGGCCCAGTGGCAATCACATGCAGTATGTTCCATATAACTCTTTAATACCTATCACGACGTAAATTATTTTACGTTCACGTTCAAATGTACGGGTTTACAGCAAAAACTGTGAAAAACACCCAGAATGAGGGAAAATTTTGTTCGCATTTAAATTAAAGCAAGTCGCTAAATCTAACCCTGTCCTGTAACCCGTTTTTCTCTGCATAGTAAGTAACAAACTTCACAGTCACCACGTGAATGCTAACTTTGCTGACAATGTGGAGTGTGAGCAATGTTTAAGTCAGACCAAAACCCCCACAGCTTTTAAACATTATGTTGTGCTGAAATAAAAATATTATTTATTGTCAACGAGATAATGCCGCACGAGCTTTCGGAACTCATTTAATAGCTCTGAAACGCACGACGGCGGTATTTTCCGGGAATTTAAAATAGTTAATTTAAAAACGAGACGACAGGCCTTATTTGAGTACAATTAGCTTGTTCGTACGTGTAACTAAGGCATGATTCACGCTGTGATTATACTCCTAAGATATTTGTTTACGCATTCTATTTATAATTCAATAGCGCTACTTATAATGTTGTATACAATGGGTTGGATTGTAAATGATAGTTGCATTTTTTCAATGACAATGCGACGCTCGTACGTAGGTACATTACGCGGGTAATTTTGTCATTCGTATGCATTGTTTTTCTTCTTTTTGCAGTATCAGCACAAGACGAGTTATTTATAGTTTAAAGATCGCGTGTTTATCAGAAACTTCTGTAGTCGAGTAAAGGCAAAAGTTGTGAGAAATCGTACGGACTTTTAAAAGTCCGGCTTGTTTATAGGGCAAATTGGGATAAATACTTTCTATGTCAAGAAACAGCGTTATCTAAGACCAGAAGACTCAACTCAAAACATGCTACAATTAATAGTTTTTGTGATTTAAAAGACTTATGTGCGCGGAAAATCTTAAGTTTTTTATTTATCGTAGAAAATTAATCTAAATAATCGGAACCTAAGCCTCATCAATAGTAAAAAAACAAGGTCGCTGACACGCAAAGATACACACGTGGCTAAACCACTGATTATGTTGGCACAATGAGTAATGTCACGTATACTATCTTTACTGTTCTCCATTTTTATAGCTGTCTTCATAGACTCCTAGCATTGCTAAGTGGTGTGAAATAGGCATTATGACAGGTGTCCAGGCCCTGATGGACCTGACGGCACTCACGCGAGCTGCATTTTCAGTTTAATATTCCAGATTATTGACAGCAGGCTTGATAGATAGCTGATGGCTTATGTGTTTTCTATTGCCAGAAGTAACTGATTGATGGTTGTTTTCGACCATTTGAAACAACTCCAATAAAATTGTATAATCTAATAACTAAACACAGACTAAAAAAAATATTTAATGAATCGTAAATACAGCTCTACATCTACATCAACGAAATTAGTTGCATTACACTTATAATTACATTCTATTTAGTATCTTAGTCTCTTCAAAGAGCTGTGAGCCTTCCTATGGCCCCAACACGCGATGCTTCAATTACAGTTATGAAAAACCATTAAGAATCATTGTCTATAGGTGTACATTAGCCTTAACCTCCGCTGCATTCTTGCTCTTACGAAAACTCGGTCAAGGAGTATTGTAATGAGTCAACTGAAAACGACTTACAAAATCGACACGTATCGATGATTTTGTTTTGTAAAATGAACCGTGTAAATGTCCCATATTTAACGTATATTATTATCGAACGTTGACCGCGAATGCGATTTGACAAAATAAAACCGAATGTCGAAATAAAACCAGAAAGTTATGGGTCTACCATAATAATTCCACACTTTTGCCAAAGTTGTCAAAGCAATAGGTAGCCACAGTACTGTTTCTGCCCATTAATATCCAGGAAGATGGCGAATACGAAACACAACTTAAATTTACAAAATGCCACAAAATTTCAATATTTACTCTTAATATATTAGCAGCGTCGCCTTTGACTGTCACGATAAATTGTACTCCTTGCAGAGACTTTAACTCTTTAATTATTGAAATGTCAGCAAATAGTACTCCAGGAGTTCTCGTGCGTGTTACACAATGTAAGTGACAGTCCCGATACATAAAATATGTCCGTTCCCAAGAAACCCACTCTCTTTAACTATACACGCCGTAACTACTATCCTGGATATAATTAATTCATGAACCTTTCGGGGGAACGCCATGCGACAGCGGCCTGTGGAATACACTCCGTGAAGTACGCATACGCAATTGGATTTTTAAATGTTCAACGAAGGTTGACTGTCTGAGGCATTAGCTAAAAGGGAATTAGGAGTTCGAAACATTTTGTAAATGAATTCAATCAAATAAGGCTAGTTTAAAACCGAGTCGGTGACACAGCGTTTATTAGTTTTAGTCACGTATATAATACGTTTGCGTGTAGGATGCAATTGCAGCAGTGCGTAAATGGTTAAGTGTAGTTACCGTATTAATAGGCAGGCTGTTAACTCATCCGCTATGATCGTAACCCATTTTACAACTAGATTTAGTAAGAACGAAGCTGCTCATTTTCTTTCATAAGTGCATTTAAAACACAAACACAAGTTTCCCCAGGATTTTTTTTTTAATTTTCGTTCCCGATGTCTTTATAAAAATGCATTTCAGGTACTAAAACGCTGCATGGAAAATATCGGTCTAACATAATAATTATGTTTGCGAAATGCTTTACCTTTACCAAGGAAGGCTCGACTTAAATCAAATAACCGATCTTTGTATAACGTAATACTATTTCAACACGTGGTTGGCTGGCACTAACCAAATTACTGCCAGTGCCGTGTCGTAACAAAGTTATTGTGAGGCAAACTTCTATCGACGACAATTAATTTTCTCCAACAACCAATAGATATTTTCGCTGCCATGTTATTGCAGCCAGTAGAATTGATAAAGAAAACGTGCGAGGCGTACGCTGGAACTAATCAGACTGTTGGAAAAAGTGCTGAACTAAACGCTAGCTAACAATTCCGTGTTTTTTCAATTTCCATCTATCAATTTAGCTTGTTCAGACGACACCAATTAGTCACCCCGTGTTGTATCGATTTAAATCCCGCTCACGTTCCAAGAAAACACTTGAAGATTTTTACGTAAACATAGAACAATCGCAATGCCAATAACAAACTGAGAAAACAAGTAAGTACAGATGAATTGAGGGTATTGGAAAACACTTGCTCCATATTTTTTCGTATAAAAAAAGTAGTCAAATATTGCCGCAAGGATACAATGCACGTACATAGACATAGAAAACATTATGAGTATGTCAATATGAACACGTCTGTAATGAAAATGAAGGCCTGCTCCAAGCCATCTATCCAAGGTCTTGTCAAAAACTTCCAAGTTTCGAGCTAAATACGTTTTCGATTAACAATAACCGACAAGTTGGGTGTGATGAAGCAATAATAATAAACACAGCATTACTATTGTATTATCGAGAATAAAAAAAAACTCACTAACCCAACATTATGTCTTGTCCAAGAAATCCCTCTCCAAAATAATATTTAATAAACTGAATTAACTGAAACATTATTCCGCTCATTACCAAAGTGCTGAACACTGCATCTGCTTTGAAAAATAATGGACAAAGCTTTATTACATGCTGAAGGAGAGAAAAATGTCCCTTTGTACCGCTGAAATATCGTGCCATTAAAGGTTTAAGTACGGTTATAGCTATTAGCCTTTTGCGTGATAGAAACACTCGATCAGCGGCTACCGAGTCCAGGATTGCAGGAAACGTAAGTAGCGTACGTTTTAAAAAGTTGCTATAAATAGATTTGTGATCGACCGGGAGCCGCGTGTGCTCGGTCCAAGCGATTGTTTCACCAGATTATACCAAAGAATAAAAGAAAATTGCGATTCTTGTAGACCGTCAGACAGAATGTCTTATTACCGATTCCAGACAAATCTTCATTTAAACCTCTTGTGCAAGTATAGAAAGTCGTCGATATTTATTGGTCGTAACTATTTTATTACATTGATAAAATCCGCTTATCAACGAATTAGGGCTTCCTGCTCTAACTTTAAACTTTGTCTGCAACGCCACTGCGCTGTTAATAGAAATTGAGAGGTCAGTCGGAGCTAGTTCCGAAATACCTGAGACTATAGATAGCTTTGCAGTATAGGTAACTAAATCAAACTTTTAGGTAGAACCCAAGAAAAATATTGGCATTCTAAATTCGTTATATTGTTTCAGGTCGAAAACTGTACTTAATTAGTGCAAATAAAATACTTTAGTTGCTATTTTGATACCGCGAGAGCAAAGCATTTTCTAGGAACCTCATTTTCATCGCCTGCCTCTCGAAAAATAACTTGAACGCTTTTCTTAGAACAACCTTACTTACTCTACCACCGGGTTTAATTTTCACATTCACATGCTATTCATTTTCTCATAATTCTCCATCTTTGACTTTTTTCCCAAGAATTGTTTATCCCTGAAAGATACGACTGAACTATACTGGGACCCACAATGGTGTGTTCCGTAATTTCTCTAAAAAGAATTCTGTTACATCTTTGTATGTATATATTTTAATATGCAACTTAAATCTATTGAATATACACATATATATATATATAGACTTACAATTTGTTGAAAATATTTAAGTTTCTCGTACCTGAAAATTTAATATGTTTTGAGTTTCATATACATTTTCATATTAGTAAATGGTCAAAGACAGTCATGCAATACTATTTTAGTACCAACAGCAAGCGCATTTGTTTAGGCAGCGACAGATATAATGCCTAGACTCGCATGCATGCATCAGTCATCGTCCCCAACCATTGACATGTGTTAATGCATGTGTTTTTAACGGCTCCAGCGGAACACATATTGTGATAGACGTGTTACTGTTGTGTTTGATGCGTGACACATCAATCTTACTAAAATTTATTTTCGAACCAAACAGGTGTATCGCGCACTATATCATTCATCATCAGAAGGGCTTGTAGCTATGTAATACCAACCGCACGGGTCGATCGATCGGGTAAAGCTAGGCTTGCCGCGGTTTGTCCGTGAATGGGTGACCATCTTTACATACCAAGACTCCTCTGTGCCTCGGAAAGTACGTTACGCTGTTGGCCTCGGCTGTCATTTTTAGACCTCTTTGACAGTAGATACGGAAAGTGTGACAACCAGTGTTACCAAGAGGTATCGTGCTAATAAATAAAATACAATACACACACAAACCCACAGGTTAATCCTAGATGTCTTAATTAAAAGTGGTCGCCCGGAGTTTGAAATTCGACCATAATTCATTTAAATGTCATGATTCTAAGGTAGCCATCTTGTGTCAAACGCACTACCATGCGTTTGACACAAGATGGATGTAAAGTTTTTTTCATAAATTTAATTTATTTCTATTGTATATTATATAAAAATATTTGCTTTCTGCACTCCTCCATATAAACTTTAGCTGTGCCAAATTTCATACTCCTCCGTCGGCGTAATTTTTGTTAAAAGGGGTACAAAGTTTTTGCTAAACGTATTAATATAATAATGATGCTGCTCAGAATACATTCCCCCTCGACTCCACGCGACCGGTTCAGTTTCGAACAAAGCCTCCGTCATCCACTTCGTGCTGGTTTTACATAGAAAAAGAGCCCAGTAAAACGGGGTTTCTAGAAAAATATTTGTAAGAAGTGAACTCATTATGTGCTAGCTGCTTCCCGCGTCTTAGCTCGGGTGGACCCTTTTTTTTTTCTAAAATATAAGTTGGTTACTCCTTATAACATCAGCTATCTGCCAGTGAAAGTCCCGTCAAAATCGGTCCAGCCGTGACAAACATTTTTGTTTTTTTTATAAGTAACGGATTTACTTCCATATGCAAATGCATATGGAAGTAAATCCGTTACTTAAAAAATTTACCAAATGCTTTCTACCAAATGGTAGAAAGCATTTGGTAAATTTTGGCATTACAAACAAACACTTGAATTTTAATTACTTGTATTTTTCTTATGCATTCGGTAAAAATCTGTTATTTTGACATTACAAACAGACATTAAAATTTTATTCATTGGCTGAGTAATGTCGTCCTAGCGTTTTGGCTAACACTGTGTCGTAGTTATAGTATTTGGGTCGTTAGTAACATTTTGAATTGTGGTGTGATTCGTCTGTATTTTACCATATTGGAGCTCTATCCAATGTGGCCATGCGTACACTGATATTTTAGTTCCTTTAAAACTCAAATAGACTTAGAATGAAATGGCCCTTCCGGAAACGGGAAAACCAGCGGTCTGAAAAATCAAAACACGTTTTGGTTTGCGTCCGGGACATATGTAATCCTGTTCGAGAGGTTTTCGTTTTTGATTAGACGGTGGACGTTCGTTTGCTTTTTCGAAAATCAATTTTCCGTCTGTCCCGGTAATATCCTGTGTAGACTTGTTCAAAAAACAAAAGCACGAAAGTATTGGACGGTGGGATGGTGCGATATCGTGGGTTATTTATATCTAGGGGGTATAATATGGCGGATATTAATATTTTATTAAAGGGACCTTTAACGTGTCATGGTTGGGTTGACCGTGTCGCGCACTTTACGGTTAGCGACTGACAATGAGATAACAGTTTGTGTATGTCTGAATGGGTGTGTGATAATTTTGTAATTTATTTTGTTTTAATTGTACAAATACGGTACAATTACAAAGTCTGCTTGTGGCTTGTGCTCATTCCTGAAAAACTGTTAAATAATGTAAAATGAGGTGACTATCAAATTAAACAGTGTATTGAAGTTAAGACAAAACTTTATTATTAAACTAAATGAGTAACATTAAAAAAAAAGCTAACCAATAAAAACATTGGAATCAGTGGAAGTCCCAGTTTCAGAATCTTTCATACAATTCTCCAATACTGATGTTTCTTTACTAAATGTTTTTGTAGACATATCTTCTTTGCAAACACTTTATGGCACTGTACACATTTAGATCCATCTTTTGTATGCTTGTAAAGTATGTGACTTTGAAGTGCAGTCACCGAGTTGAAGGTCTTCTCGCAACAGTTGCAGTTAGTTGCTCCCGGGGGGTGTATCGTTGTATTGTGGTTCATCAAACCACGGTAAGTCGTGAATGTGCGACGACACAGCTCGCACCAGTTATTCCTCCTCTCCGGATGTTTATATTTAATGTGGTTTCGTAAAGCGAGGTGGGAATCGAATACCTTATCACACTGTGAACAAGGCGTCTCAGTCTTACTGCAATTCTCACCATGTAGAACTAACAGTTCTGGTGTCGCAAACGTTCTGTAACAAGCTTTACATCGATGGCCATATCGGTGCATGTATCGTATATGCTTCTGTAAGCTCAGCATTGATGGATACTTCTTATCGCACGCAACACATTTCCCCTCTACCTCGTTCTCAGGGTGCATGAGCAGGTAGTGAGCGTGTAATGTACTACCTGTTTTGTAGATCTTCCCACATTGCGGGCACATATGACCGTCGTCATTGCTATCGTCGCCGTCAGAGGGCGCTTCACCGTCGTCGTTGCAGTCATTGGAGTCTTCCTTGTCTTTCAGTATATCTTGCAACACGACAGTCGAGTTACGAAGGTGTTCGTCAATGATATCCGAGTCCAAACGCTCAATATTTACGTCGATTTCTGGTTTCTCGAAATGTTTACTCATCATTATTTAAACTGAAATTCAATAAATCGACGTCTATTTATTTGACAATGATTTATTTTCAGAAATGACAGTTCATGCTAAAAAAAAGAAAACGATTTAAAAAAAAGTTTTTTTTTTAGTTTACAGCCTGACAATCTTAATTCGGACTGCAGACCTTTGTAGAGTTTACTCTTTGCTGACATTTAACATTCATTTTTTCAAAGTTATTTATCTTCTTTATTCTGAAATCATTCAAACAACTTATCAGTTGTGTACTTCTTTAAATTAATAATTGTTAATTGGCGGAAAGTACCTACCACCTTACAAATACTTAAAATATTTTGGATTTTTTACCAGTCATAGTCTGGTAAACAATACAAAATATTGTCGATAATATTATAAGACAACGGGGGGTCTGATTTTAGTAAAAATTTATAAGCTCTTGTCTTATGTTAACCTTAAATATTATTTAAATTTATAATCGATTTAAATTCGTTTTCCTTAAAGTGTTAAGTTGAACCAGTAGGTCATAGGTACTACTTACTTATTAATATACTACATCCTAACCGCAAAACAAACTTAATAATCAATTAAATTGTTTATTTAAACGATTGACCAAGCTAGAATTCAATCCGATTTTGTGTCCATCTAAAACATGAAATTGAGAAGTAGGTGTAAATGAATAGACTATCCATACCTACTTCTCAATGTAATTTTTCAGATTTCAAAGCGACGGTTTTTCTTTTTTTCAAAATATAAGCAGTTTTTTTAAATCAAATTAAGTATTACTAAATACTCGCGACAATCTAAGAAGCCCGATTTGACGTTTCTCATTATACGTGCCGCGATAATTTTGTATGAACGTCTACGTAAGAAATCAAATTATTAATACTAATTAATTACTATATTATCCATACACTATAACAATGGGTATCATTCGTAAGCACCAAGTTTCACTTTATACTGGAAAAATCCACTCAAAAACACGAATTAATCGTTGATTAATATTCCGACAGGACGTCATTACAATGTCATTCATGTCTTTGGGTTCGTTACCGTAGTGCTGCGACCGTTTTAAACTGTTTTCTGACCGAATAAAATCGATGTTTTCAAAAATCGATACTTTTACAAACATTAGAAAAGAGAGAAACCTATAATTACTATATTATTAAATGTTTTAGTTTTAGCTTTAATTTGATATTTAATGGGTTAATATAATAGCATGTCCACTCTGACATGAAGCGCCCCACTACAACATTACCCTGTGCGTAAATGTGGTGGTGGGGCGCGTCATTTCAGAGTGGACTGGCTTTAACAGCTGGATGAGAGTTGCCGAGAATCGAGCTGAAAGGCGTGCAATTGGAGAGGCCTATGTCCAGCAGCGGACTGTTGTAGGATGATGATGATGACGTGTAATAAAACGATATACCTCGAGAATCCGTTTCAAACAATGTAAATAAATTGTCGATTACAAACTCTATGTATGATAAATCGATATGTTTTAAGAATCGGTTTTTAAAGCACCCGATTTCTTTTTCCTATCACTACATAAAGTATTTTGATAGGTGTCAAATCGGGCTTCTTAGATTGCCGCGAAATTAATAGTTTTTCTTTTCTTTTTATGCGTTGGAAAAGTGTTAAATAGTACCTTAAACTAAAATGTGGTTGTTTATGTGTGATGTTTGTACTGTAAATAAAACGAATGTATCCAAGAATTGTAGTTACTTAGTGCGTAATATCAAGAAAATGTTTTCCGAGTGTGGACATTACCGGGGAAATAATACTGAGACATTAACATAAAAGCAACTTTAAACACCATTTAAGTGTTTAGATGATTTGCTAATGGTTAAGAAATAGTTAAAATAAATTAAGATGGTGATTAAACTTGTTTATTGTGATTTCGGAATCGACAACGGAGCCTTTACCTATCTGTTTTCAACAACAAACGGCTCAGGTCGATTGAGTTGTCAAATATTGGCGCGCTTTCGTTTCCGAATACAAAATAAAAGGTATTATCTGTGGCGTCTGTATAAGTAAGCGTGTGGCGCGTTTGTGTGTGTGTTGTTACGTGTACGTGTGGTTCTTTATCGGGTCGCAGTGAGATCGGCCGCGGCGCTCCGTTCGCCGCCTGGAAGGACCAACAGGCGGCTAACGCGGAACGAGAGCCGCTACCATTCGGGTGAGTCACTACATTATAAAGAACCTAACGCTCTGTTCGTAGACGCGTCGGTCATTGGTGTTGTGCAGGGCTGCCAACCTTTTTGGTTTAAAAAATGACTCATGTGGAAAAGAAATTGCTTGATACAAAACTTGGGACCGTGTTCTATTGCATGTTGATTGACACTTAGGAAACAGATGTTGTGATTGAATTTATATATGTACTTATATGAATTGATTTTCATAAAAACGGGTCGGCTGCACCAACAATTTGGTAGAGGTACCTACATAATCAAAATGCCAACTGAAAAAAATCAACAGATTTTTTATGAGAATATGTATTTCGTAGTTAATTTTGCACACACTTCCTATATTTAAAAAATCGATGTGCATGGAAATAGTCTTTTTATTTAAAACATACACCACTGAGGCATATTTAAAATCATAGTTGGCAACCCTATTCGGTGTGATGTCATACTTGATGTATTTTTTTTTAATTGGGTTGGTTTAGGGTTCAATCAGCAACTGCATTCAGTCTTGTTGGAAGTAGTATTTTTATTGTTTTGGATAAATTCTCCTGGTGTGTTTGGTTCTGTTAATTTGTTTTTATTTAATATTATGTTTATTATATTCTCTTTTATTTATTCTTTCTTTTAATTTAGTTTAAGAACTAAGACGCCTTTATGAAGGCGACACTGCTAAAGTATTGTACTTAACACCTCTTCTGCTATTACTTCATAACTGCCTTGTGGCTATATTTTATGTAATAAATGCATACCTACCTAGATATTTAGTACCTATTTTACGGACTCAAGTACCGGAATTGGCACCGGCTAATAAAATCGTGTTGCAAATACGTGGTCTCATAACCGGTGCGACTGGTCCACCGACAGGCTTTCTATTTACATACGTATATTGATTTGGATGCAAAAATACGGAAGACAAGTTTCAAGCGAGAAGATTAAGTTTTTAATTACTCATTTCGACCCATTACCTACGGAATTGTATAATGACATAGAAAAAAAAACTTAAATAATATTTATTGGACCATTGTTATAAAGTTAATATGAAAATATCGCGCAAGACAATAATACAATAACGTCATTTATGTTTTTCCGTTTTCGTTTACGTACCTAAAACGGGACTTCCACTGACTTCAACTGTGTCGAAGTTTGTCATCGTTATGCACGCCTGCGTCGTCCCTCCATTTAATTTATAACTGCGGGTGGAAGAAACAACAGCATTGTATTTAAAATCGCCTCTGAGATTGATTGACTACTCTATGGTTTTATAGCTTCCTAAATCCTATCCTACGTATTCGAATATAAATGTACTTAAGTACCTTTCTCATAATAGTGACAACATAATGTGTCGGATGGGTTTATTTCTGACCCCATTCGATAATACAAACAAACTTATAAATAGGGACAAAACCTCAATAAGGCATAAACCACGATAAATAATGCTTTTAAAGTCACAAATGAATTGGTGAGTATATATTTTCTTATAAGTGCGAATAATCATTAGTCATAGTTACTTGCCTCTGACTCTGTTGATTCGTCCCAAAGACGCGCGCGCCGCGCGATTGCCATTGGCCACGGCATCATGTTGCCTTGAATGTACTAGCTAGCAAATGAAGTAGTAAAATAAGTTGAAGAGCGTTCATTCTAAAAGTTGGCAACATCGCAAATAGCTATCAAATATTTACCTGTTATTTGGCAATATTACTGTATGGAAATATGAAATATAGCTAACTAGTGAACCAAAATCTTAATAATGAATTGCAATTATAACACTGAATTTGATGCTGTAACCGTTTTAGGTGTAAAAAAGGCATTTGGAAAGTTTCTAATTTTTTTACATCTGAATCTAAATATGCGGTGTTATGATATTAATTATTTCATTTCATAATCAATATTTTAGTTTACTATTGAACTATATTTCTTATTTTCATACAGTACTATTGCAAAATTAATCAAAACAGCGAAATATTGGACAGCTATTTGCGACGTTGCCCATTTTTAGAATCCACGCTCTTAAAGATTTATTGTACTTCATCTTCTTACACAAATTAATTATAGGGATAGGGATTATTTACTTTGAATTTAAATTCATAGTAGGTACACCTATAGTTAGTTTATTTATAATTGACTAGAACGCGATGTCTAGATAGATTTTAATTAGAATACCAAAAGTCCACAGGCAGTTTCGGAAATATGAGCCCGGTCAATAATTAAATGAAAAAGGGAATTTCAATAGACGTCGAATGAAAATCTTAAGAGGAACCTTAAAATCCAATTATGACCAGTAAATTCCGAACATTCCCGATCGAAATAAACCGAGACTATTGGCTAAAACCAGAACACAATAAGTGCAATGATACGGATACCGCATGAATTTTTAAATCCGTCTGTATTCCCAAGGGTGCGGGTAAAAATAGGCACAGTTTGTGTTCCATTTCTAGTCACAATACTAACTTTGAAATATGTTGCAGCTCTGTACGTCCGTAGGTGGAACGGTATTGACGTAACCACCACGCCTACCATGATTCATTCAGTCGCTTAGTCAAGGAATAAGAAAGCTTTCGGTTTACGTCTGTCTGGATAACATCTACTTATAAGCTTGTTGATAAGCAAAAGTCGCAATTTTATTGAATAAACATTAGGCACCTACTTGAGAAAAGAAGATCTGGCGCTAATGTTGACCTCGCAAACTTAGGGCGAAGTTTACCAATGAAACTCAACACGTTCAGCACACTAAAACCGCGTTCAAGAGCTGTCAGTGTCAAAATTATTGTTACACTGACAGCTCTTGAACGCGTTTTAGACGTGGTGATCGCGTTCAGTTTCATTGATGAAATCTGCACTTAGTTAAAGATCGCAATGCGTTAATATATTACATCACCCATAATGATATAAACTTTCGCAACTCAACTAGATCTAATAAAGTAATAATCAGAGCTTTTCATGATTTACTTTTGCACTGTGGGATAGGTACAGATAATAGGTATAATATGCTCCAATTTTTGTATGCGCAGACCTAATTACTATGTTTGATGCCCTACTTTTGTAGAAGGCCACGTTAAGATACCTATATTTTATCATGCTCTCATTTCCAGCCATGATATTTGAACTACGTTTTTGGACCGATGTTTTGCGCTTTTGTTAATAAAGTTATTGTGTTTATATTAGGCCAGACATTTTTATTAAATTGTAACTACTAGATGCTTACCTGTATTATTGTCTGTCCTTTTTCCTTTAAATCCATCCAAAGTTTGTCTTTAAAGAAGATAATGCCGATTTTACCGATTTTACAAAGGGTAACACAATTATCACTCTAAGTAAAATTTATTTATTTATATATGTAATTTGTATGGTGTACAACTGTACATAATAAAGAGTATTCTATTCTATTTTAACTATTAAAAGAATAGAATAGAATACAAATGTAATAAATTAAAGTACTGCCGCATTTCATGTGGAAATCACTATTTCATAGCCACTGACTTTACTACATTGTAAACGCTTTCCAGGAACCGATAATTTGAATTGGTATATTTTAGGATTCACGAGTGTGCTAATTAATTGACAGTCAATAAATTTTAATTAAACCAGTTGATAATTAAATGAATGACAATTAGAATATTACCAAATTCCCGAAATTATTGCTAACGTTAGTCTGACGGCGTCCATTTTGTAATTACCCGTTAATGGCATACGAAGCGATCATAATAATAATAACATTCCTAGTTTATATTTAGACCAAAGCTGTCGAAATTCTCAGATTCATAACCTAGAAAAATTTAGACCAGCTATCTAATTACGCAACTCATTTTCGTAAACGATTACGACTGATTTGTTTCATTTTGACAGTTCAACAACATTCATTGCGATATTTACGTTGCTGAACAGATTTTTTTTCGAACTTTTGAAGCAATGGATTAACAACCTGTTTCAAAACGATTCAGATTCTGATTGATCGTGTATTACGCAATTAGAGTACTGTTCTTATCATAACTTCGTCTTTATCGTGTGGTTAGTCGTTACATTGCTGATGGTCGTTGATCATTTTGATTAAGTACA
Source organism: Agrochola circellaris (assembly GCA_914767755.1). NCBI lineage: Eukaryota > Metazoa > Arthropoda > Insecta > Lepidoptera > Noctuidae > Agrochola > Agrochola circellaris. The sequence continues at coordinate 6,636,109 of OU611840.1, forward strand.
AACATTTTATTGGAAATAATTTAAACTTGCAAAATATTAAGAGTATAAGATGCCACAATTAAAGTTAAATCCCCCATTACACCATAAAGCTTAAGTTTCTAATGTTGTATACAAATGACATGTTAGTCAGCATCTTTTGTAGCATACTTCATCTACTAAGCTTTATCGAGCAAAAATTGACGCAAAAACTTGCAACTTGTTATACAGTTTTAATACGCTTCAAAAAAAATTAGATTTTATTTGAGTAGTGCTGAAAATCGGTTTCTAAACGTAGAATACAGATTCATTTAGGAAGCGAACGGCGCCTTTCGCATAATTTATTTCAACGAAACATCACATGCGAATCCGATGGTGGTGATAGCCGCGCCGATCACGAGTCATTGGTGATGAGTTGATGAGTAATCACAATAAGTTCGTTGTTAAGCACGTAAACTGACAAAGTTGTAAAGCCAAGCCTACGTTTATTATTCATTACAAATTAGCTTGTTGCTGTAACATTCGTTGCAAAAATTGTATACTGCTGAGTCAATTCATAGAGGTGGAGGAGCGACGATAGTTTTATTTGAAAACTGAGGCGGAGTACAGTTCAATGCGGTAACGTGTAGTTATATCTTCCTCCATTGTAGGTGCTCATAACTTGCATCCATTATTCAGGAGTCCGCAACACCCGGCTAACGAAATGCAGTTGCAGAACACATGCACTGCTTCGTTGTATTTTTACGTGCCTACCAGATAATTGGTACCACTGCATTCATGCGTTGTTCAGCTTTCTCATTTGTTCTGCTTTTATCCGTCGAGGAAGTTTTGCGTTCGAGAATTTCTTGCCGGGGAGCTTTTGGGATTATGTAAGAGGGTTTTTTTTACCTGCTTCTTGTTATATTTGGTTACGGGTAATTTTGATGTTATTATGTGGTGAGTGCTAGGTATACTTAGATATGGGAAAAGCATTTTCAGATTTTTGACTTTTCTAGTACTCAAACCTCAGTTGGTCCAGTGGAGTTATTTGATCCTTATATGACACAAGATTGATTGGCATAAAAAAGTTGTTGTGTAAACTGCCTATTTTCTTGCTCACTGTAAATTCTTTTAAAAATCTGTGCAAAAATGCAGATCGAAATATCTCAAAAAGTTAAGGGCAGTCTCCTAAGACCGTTTTTCTGTAGCTACAACGGTTAAGGTAGCTGACCTTACTGGCCCATCTCAAAAATCCACCCTGTTTAGCTATATTTTCTCTTAGTAATGCAATCCTTGCGTATGTTTCTTATCTCTTCTCAATATAAGCACATAAACGGCATCAGATAGTGATGCGTGCTTACTCTGATTATCGGGGGGCACGGCAGTGCCCCCGCCAAGTCTATCAAAACCAACACAAAGGCACAGCCGTACCATCTTTTCTCGAAGCCATTCATTATTAGCCATTTATTTTCAACCCCCCTGTGTAACTTCGTTGTGGATAAAGCTAGACGCCTGAATTTCAGTGACCAAGAGGGCTTAGTATAACTAGGTCTATTCCCAAATTACATTCAATTTGAACCTGTAGTTTAAGAACTATTTATATGTTTGACGCCAGTGCAAACGCTCACTTAATAATAAATACGATTTATTTCTGTCTTTTCATTAAAGTGTGCACGCTTGTGTTTGTGTGAAGATAAAAATAATATTTTTTTTGCACAGAAACACACAGCAAAAAAATCGTAAATGGATTCAGTTGTAGACACGCAATAAACGCCCAAAAAGAAAAAATGTGTGTAGGCAAAAGAAAAATAATGAGATCTAATTGTCCATTCATTTGTGACCTGAGGTTGGACAAGGACATACCTAAATGTTCAACGTCCCCTTCAAAGGAATTCCTGCCAGTCTGCAACCCATTCGTGTGTGTATTATTCATTATACTGTACGTTCGTAGTCCTCGTTGTGTTCCTTTGAGACTAAAGAGTTTCGATTGTTCCCGAACTTGTTAATTAAGTATCTACCTAGATAGTTCTGTTACCTAATACGTTATCCAAGTGGACTGTACTACTGTCACTAGTATTATGTATTTATTGTGGGTTTAGTAACGTGCAAAGGAAATAGAGAATCCTTATGGTTCAAACGTCTTTCTGCTACTCATTTTTCAATTATTCGAAGCACTTGCCTCTAACAAAAAAAATCTGTTAAAAGCTTAATATTTCGCAAACGGATCCCTTAATCCAAAAATGATTTCGACAAACTCATAATATTTTTGAACGACCTTTCCAACAATACCCCATACCGTGGGGAAGATGAGAAAAAAAAAAATATCTCCACTTTACGTGTAGAGTGTAGAGACTTTACGTGTACCTTAAAAAAAAAAAAAAAAAAAACTTGATTTTATTTTACCACTTGGTCGGCGTGATTAATATGTATAATACATATGCCAAATTACAGCTTTCTAGTACTAACCGTCTCCGAGCTAAGACAGACAGACGGACATGGCGAAACTGTAAGGGTTCCTTGTTTACTAGGGAACCCTAAAAAGTATCAAATAAAAATATAAAATGCCAAATGACTTGAAATTTGTTGACATTTGTATAGGAGTCAAAAGGGGTAATTTTGTTGCAAATGACCTGTATATCCAGCAAACAACTATATCTATGAATACTGTTTAAATACCTGCATCAGCCTGGTAACAAAACAATACCCCGTCTGTAACTAACCGACCGCTGGACGCGTTGCCGGGCCTTTACGCGTAGTGCACCAATTCAATAATGTTCATAATTGTCGTGCAATGAGGGGGCCGCACTGTGTCCTGAAACCTTGTCCTCTGCACTCAACGCGAACATGAATGAAACAGAGAGATCATGTGATTATGTGCAAGTAGGGTTACCATCTGACAGGCATTTGCCGCATTTGACAGGAATTTTACGGTTAAGACAGGCGTGCGGCCGGCGCTAAGCCGAGACGTGTGCGTAGTCGCAGAGAAAAACATGTCGAATTTCTTAATTTCAGATTAGCAGATATAGAAAGAAAAGAAAGAAAGAAAGAAAATACGTTTTACGTTTATATCTATTGTATGTCGTCGTAAATTGTTCATACTATTCATTTTGAATAAATGTCAGTTTTTAAAACTATCTGTTCTTTTTTTTTTTTTTTTACAATGGACCGGCAATTTTCTGGAAAATCAGGCATTTTGTACATCCTAGACAGGCATCCTCCTTTACATATATGGTAACCCTATGTGCAAGGGAATGTTTGCGATATGCTGCTGAGTATTATAGGGACACCTAATGGGCTCAATGTCGGTAGTCCAATGACAGTGCTTCCGCGCCTTAAGCCCTTGCTTTTTACTCTATTTAGTTATACTCCGTGTCACTTACATACGGTAATTGGAAACGCCCCCGGCTTCGATTCAATATATAGCTCTAGGCGTCGTAGTCGATAGGGCGCGAGATATAGACAGGTTTAAAGTTTTTATTTACACTCGAATACATACAATTAATCCGATTTGTTGCTGTTTTAGATTTGCAACGCGGTGCTCAGTTAAGGTATTACCCATTATTATGATTCCGAAAATCATAGTTACGACCAATTAGAGCTTTAGTATTTAAATGTATAGGTACTGTGTAAACTCTGTTGAATAATTATCTTAATCTACAATTCATCAAGATACAATTAATATAGATTGTAGCTCAGTCAACTTAGCTTCAACTGTTTTGAATAATTTTGGGCTGTTTATACCACTTGACGAGTTGTAACTTGAACGCAATAATAATTTAATAATACGTCCACCGCAAGCCAATTTGTAGTGCAACACACTAAATATTTATCTAAGGTCTATTCAAATCCTTATTTCCATTTAAACAAACATCAACTTTATGCGAGTTTAAATAAAGTTGATTTTAGACGACTAGTACTGTTGAAAAAGGCAGAAAAAATATGAAATTGTAGCGCAAACTGAACCTTATAAGCATTACAGTTGTTTTTCCTAAAAGTCGTGTTTGTTTACATGTTCGGCAAATAAATTGCAAACGCAGATTATATATCTATGCTGCCTGTAGCCGTAGGTGCTGTACTGATTCCTGTTACTTCAAGCAATATCCAGCCTTCCCAGGTATTTCGCTATATTAATTCTCAGCCAGATATTACTTCCTAGAAACCAACATTATGTCTCTATGCTGCCTACAGCCGTAGGTGCTGTACTGATTCCTGTTACTTCAAGCAATATCCAATCTTCCCAGGTATTTCGCTATATTAATTCTCAGCCAGATATTACTTCCTTCGAAACCAACTGACTCTATTATACAATGGCAGTTTTGATGTCGCTTAATTTCAGAAGCGTCCATTAATGAAAGTATGTACCTACATTATATATACGAGTAACAGTTACAGGGCTTTACTTTGTATGCATTAGTTTTTTTTCATTAGCATAAAGTAAATAAACTAATATTTGATTAAATGTGACTATCAAAACGCAATTATTTACAATATCTAAACGCAGAACTTGGGATGGTAGCTATGAAGTTACCATACCTACTCACCAAAATATGACATTTCTATAACTATGCTGATTAACGGGATTTTTGTGGTAGAGGTTTCATCGTTTAAACTAATAAGAGACGTTTGCGTTGTTTGCTTTGCATAGAAGTGCATGGAGCACATGACGTTCTTCTAGGGGTCCAATGTGTAGAGGACTTAATATACAAAGTTAGCTAGTAGTGGCACTTTTCCCTTCCGTAGCTATTAATGGAACTATTCATTTCCGCCACCTTTGAATGAATGAATTATAATGTTTACTCTTTGGTTTACTGTCATAGGGTCGGTTTATACAGAGCCCCGGCTCTTTAAACGTTTTTCTGGCGAAACCCAATATTACAAATATGCTTTACCTTTTATCGTAATTTGACCGACATCTTTTTCTGGAGGAGCTCGTGGCTGAGTAATAACAGCCGCACGGGTCGATCCAACAGGTTAAGCTACGCTTGCCGGGGTTGGTCCTTGGATGGATGACCATCTTTACATACCGACACTCCTCCGTGCCTCGGAAAGCACGGTTAACCGTTGGTCCCGGCTATTAGTGTATCTTTGACAGTCGTTACGGGTCGTTAGAAGACCGAAAGTCTGACAACCAGTCTTACCAAGGGGTATCGTATTACCCAGTAACTGGGCTCTGGAGGTCAGATAGACAGTCGCTCCATGTAAAATACTAATATTCAGCTGCATCCGGTTAGACTGGAAGCCGACCCAAACATAGTTGTGAAAAGGCTAGGCAGATTGATTGACCGAGATTTATCTTTGAGAGTAATTGTATCTCCGCGAAGTTAAGTGCGACACCCAGATTACGAGAGTCGGTTACGGAGTCCTGCCATTCTTCTTCATCCCTTGAGAATGTTCTATGGACATATTGGACATACGACTTTGGTACCTACGCTACGGGGGTGCTTTATTGACGGATATAGTTGGTATACAAGGTGGAAATTCATTAACCTAAACCGTTTTATCAAGTTATTATACTTCGTTTATTATATTTGCATACATATGAATTACATTTAAAATATTTTTATTATAAAAAAGTAAGCCCATCGGCATCAGGAACAGGGTCCGAGCTGCCGGTGGTCAGGCTCTAGAGAGAGGAACCTCTTCACTATGCGTGCCATGTCCAGGAGTAGGTACCTACTGCTTTCTGGATCAAGCTTTTGACCCAGCCGCGCAATGAGAGCCTCCTGAGGTGTCGGTCGAGGCTCCACTATTAGGCCATTAACCGTTACGATTATCGGTATAATCATTTCCGTGTCCACGACCCACATGTCAACAACCTTATTATAATTATTATTAGGAAAATATTAAGCATTTACAATGAAATTATTTATTTTTCAGTTGTCACCTTCTCAGGTTCTCAGCTATCTCTGTGAAATATTTTATTTTGTCATCTGTCGCAAAGTTAGAAATCAGAATATTTTGCTTGCTTCATAAAACTTAAATACATTTCAGTCAAGTTTTGTGTGTTGGAAAGTTCTTAAGCTGTAAGCTTTTAGTTTCTTTACAACTCTCTGACATCGTGAGGTAAAAGTTCACTTACTTAGTTTCACCTTTACAGGGTAGTAGCAAAATTACTAGAAGACCATACAAAAATACAACTGATTTAAAATAATGATAAATTAAAACAGCATTTACATTTAAGTTGAAGTTTTCGCAATGAACCATGTTCCGTTTTCATATGACTGCAATTTAACGAACGTTTAATTACGATATAATATCCGTGCTTGTTTATTTGACTGATATTTAAAATATAATAAAATCAGTGCTTCATTGCTCGCAGAGCCGCTGTGTATATTTTTGCATTAATTAAATTTATTAACTCAAATCACTGTGATGTTCGAGGTATGCTTGGACGCAATATTTTTACCAAATATTTACAGAGTGAAAGAATATTCAGTTTTTGCGGTTTCATTCAAACTGATTTTGCATTGATGACAATACATGCTTCATTAAACATGCCATGAAATCGGTTTTCTGATTTTAATAGTTCACGGTTGGTTTGTTAAACTGATCCAAAATGTCCCTTCAAACTTAATTAATCGATAGGTTGCAAGATATTAACATAATATTTTTTTTATGGTAAGAAAAAAGTAAGAACATTAAAGAATGTAACTGAAATACTTTAGCAAAAGCCACCTGCATTTTATTTTAAGCATTTTATTTCAAACTAGCGACCCGCTCCTGCTTCGCACGGGGTTTACGACTTGAGAAAATATCGAGATTTTTAGGTAAACGTAACTTTAATATTAACGTATTATACACATAAACCCTCAGGAATAAATTCTCTACACAATAGTGAAAACCTCATCAAAATCTGTTGCCTGTTTTAAAAGTACCACGCGGACATACAGACAAATGCCAAAAGCGACTATGTTTTATAATATGTATAAATTCGAGTTTAAAATAACACTTTTTATGAAGCGAAGGTCAAAAGCTTTTCATGTCAGACCAAGAAAATTTTATTTTCGCCCCTGTATGTCCCAGATGTTTAGACCAGCTTCTTATAATAAATATTTTTAACCAGGTCACGGTTAGCGAACTTACTAATTTGAATTCTCGACAACCCTTTAAAAGATAGTGGAGCTTGGACTTATCCTTTTAAGTCAAAATTTGTCCTAACTGTACTTACGTCATTACACAAAGAGAGAGGTACCATTTGTGGCTTTTTGTGTCCAGTAATCCAGTCCCCTTTAAATGTAACCCCTTTTTGTTGCAACTACAATTTCTTTCAATAGACAGGACATGGGACATTTGGCTGTAAAGTAAAATTTCGCGGTTACTTCACATGTAGGGTCCTCACCATAATTTGTGGTGTCTGTGTCAAACATGGTCAATTCGATTACAGTGTTTTCGTGGTTTTCAGTGTCCTATAAATAAATGGTAGGGAAAATTTACAAAAGATATGTTTCTTTTCTTTGTGTTTCAACCTGGCTTTCTCCTCCCAGATTTAAATACTACTCACAAGTAAAAAGATAGTCCCATGAATGATCCATAATTTAAGAAGTGTTTGCTCATTGATTGTAGATCGATGTGCAAACACTTCTTATTTCCGTTGTCCAATTTCCACAAGCCTGACTCTGACATCATGTAGCCTACGTTATGTCATACAACTACTGCTGTGTCGTTCGATACTTAGTCAATTTAATTTTTAGGTTGTAATCGGGTTAAACAGGTATATAAACCTCTGCCATATAATCACATCGCTACAAAGAATCGACTGGCCTTGCAAGTAGACGAAGACTCGTTTACGCCTTAAGCTTCGTGCAGACCAGCGCGACGCGACGCCGCGACGCGACTCGAACAATACAATTTCTAAGAAAACTTGACGGTATAACAATAACCGGTGTCGCGTCGCGCGACAAGTCGCGCTGGTCTGCACAAAGCTTTAGTACTGTATACCTATCCATAGATCACCGTCACCAAAATAGTTGATTGATAGACACCAATTATATTGATGGCCTCTACTGGCACAACAAGAGTATATCAATGTGCAAACCATTTACCGTAATGAATAGCTCGCAATTAACCGCGACTAGTTACCACCTACACTACATGAACGCTGCTAATAACTGCACTACTTTATAACGAAATACACATATTTGCTCTATTGATCTATTGGTATTCGGTACGGCATTAAAGTCTACAGCATTTAGTCTTTGAATCTCACCTAGGACAAACAACACACGGCTTTTTGGCGTGATGATGTCCATTAAGCTAATTGATCTGAGTGCCTTTCCTTCCCCTGAAATCCAATCGTATTCAGAAACATTCCTTATAGAAGAAATCTGCTTTATCAGAAATCTTCGAAGGCGAACCAATAATTTACTCTTTCTTTAAATAAATAAAACAAAAATTAAAACGTAATGGACCAGCACGCGTAGCATACGGTTGAATAGACAAAATGACAGATAAACAATCACCAACTGTCATTTTGTCTATTCTCCGTCGACAAAACCCGTTTCTATTGTGGTTATTCTAAGCGTGCTGAGGGTCTAGTGTGAGTTTTGTTTAACCATCTCGATTTTACGCATCGACCGCGTTCGGCGCACTGATTGGCCCTTCACTGGCCTTCACTGGTGATGGACCAATCGGAGCGCCGAACGCGGTCGATGCGTAAAATCGAGATGGTTAAACGAAACTCACACTAGACCCTCAGGTTTGAAGTATGATACTACAAAGTTTACTCCGAAGAGGTATTGAAAAACGTAGTACGAGTAAATTCATCTTGAAAGTCGTAATAATCAGATTAAGCGCCGCTTCTTCTCTACCTTTGTCCAATATTATGAATGAACCTAAAAAGTATTGGTTGTATCATTCATATTCACAGTACGAGTCAACACTAACTACGGACTAGATTTTGCACATGATATCAACTCGGACAGGGATCGTCACCGTATCGCCGTGGTTCGTGACCTTGTCCCGAGGCGAGGCGATTACGATACGACTCCGAATTAATGTGCGTTGCAGTAGGGACTTTCATACGAAGAATACTGAATGGCTCGAGTTGTTACGGTAACGATCCCTTTCCGAGTTAATATGTCTTCTATTTCCTTAAATCCTGCTAAAACAAACTCTTAAAGTATGACTGCAGTGTTAAGATAAAAAAGCTATCTGTGCCCGGTAGCCACGTGCAGTACTTTTATTATATGTGTAATGTGACAAAAAAATTCAGATGCACATACATTTATGCTCTAGTTTCTCTGAACAAGCAACTCTAACATGTTACCTGTCTGGAATAAACCGTAGCTTGCATGTAACCATGGTCGGCTACGTCTTTTGAGTCTCCTTTTGATATTGTACGAAAACTTTCTACACTTCTACACTATACCCAAGAGTAACGTATTCATATAAAGCGCTTTGCTTGTGACAAAGTTTACGGTTTCGTCCGCAATTCTGACTATTCCAAAGGTGAACTTTGAGGAGTCTCGCCAGTTTCTTTGAATGTATAGGAAGAAGTTAACGTAAAGAGCTAAAAGATCGTAGGATATCTCTAGATCTCTTTAGATCTCTCTACAAACTTTGTTGCACATTGCAACTTTAAGTTAGTTATATACTTTATTTATACAAGTCCTTACAATATGCTCAATATCTAGCTAAAGTTCACAATAATTAAAGGCACACAAAAGTTGAAACACTGACTCCTAAATTAGGAATACCTGTGACTTAGGAGTCACTGTTGTCGACGAGTTATTATAAACCTTATCGTTTCATGGTTTCCAATGTTAAATTTTTCCGAGACTCGTGCGCTCAGGATATTGGTCGATCCGTCCTTTTGTCGCAATCCCCCACTATCTTCATGTCAGTAGTTGGTCTTTGGCGACTTCTGACACGACCAACGACTTTAACATCTGGAGCAAACGGTGGAACAAAGAAACACGCCACTTCCTTCCGAAACCTTTACCCTGAATAAACGACTTATACACGTTACAATTAAGTAGATTTTACAACGATATAACTCTCAACGGACAAATGTTCTACACATGTGCGAATTTAGCTGATAGGTACTACGATTATCTGCAGCCAAACGAAAGTAACCTCCACGAATGAATGAGCATCAAACAATAAATATTATTCCTACGTTTTATAGTGATGTTTAGATGCACGCAACGCAAACAATAGACGAACCTGCAAGTGTGTAAAGACATGTTTTTACGACTGCGCAACCATTCTTACTGCCACTGGCACTTACGTTGGAAAGACTGGGTGAAAATGCTACTCGTTATGAGAAGTCAACTTTGAATCATGAATGAAAAACGATTGCTATTTCTGTAACAAATATTGGGAAATTTTCTGCAGTGTCCAGTGTTTATTTACAAAGTACACGGAAACAGATGGTTCAAATTCGCAGTACTTAAAGCTGAAACTTCCACTCAAAAACGAAACCTAAAACGAGTGCATTTTAAATCCCCACCGTCCCCTATCATTATGCTAACATTTGTAACTCCCGAAAGGGTTTTGTAGTGACGCGGAAAAATGGCGGAATTAAAATTTAAGTAGTGGTAAATAACGGTGACCACAGTGCGGTCGGTTGCCAAGCGAGGGCAGGTGTCACCACAGTACCAACGTGCTGCCACCACGTGCCCTCCATTACAGCGATGAGAGAATGACACATGCAAATGATAGTATATTGACTTTTTAAGAAAGTTCTAGTTTAAATATAAGAAGATCCTTCACCTCTCTTTGTTTTCTTGTGTTCCGGAATCTACTGGCACACTCTGGACACGCTATAAAATTACATAGGAGTATTTTTATCAGTAAAATAATATCATGTTAACGAATCGACTTTCATTAATAAATTGCTCTTGAAAGGCCAGCCGCCAGTGGTAGGTACTTCAACTGCAACAATGCATTCCTAGATAGTGCCTAGCTGTTATCGACTTCAACCATCACGATAACTATTTACGTCAGTATAATTTTGCAAATGGTATATGAAGCAGTGTAGTGAATAGTGGCAGTGAATTAAGTACTGTGTTTAAATTTTCAAAAAATGCCTCCGGAAAAAGAAATTATGTTTTTCTTGTGGGAAAAAATGAAATTTTCGGCGAAGGATACCATAAGTAAGTACCTAAGGTCTATTCAAATCTTTGTTTTTAATTGATGTTAACATCAACGTGTAAATAAAGTTGATTTTACATTGGCTAGAACCTACTGTTGAAAAAGTAAAAAAATATGAAGCTGTAGCATAAACTGAACCTTATGTGTAGGTATTACAGTTGTTTTTCCTAAAACTCGTGTTTGTTTTTGCCAAATAAATTGCGAACGCAGATTATATTATTTATCAAATATTTGCTGCTCGCGACTTCGCCCACGTGGACCCTAATTATTTTTCTAAAATTAAAGTAGCCAAGTTACTCCTTATAACATCAGCTATCTCTGCCAGTGAAAGTCCCGTCAACATCGGTGCAACTGCCGCGTTTCGGAGATAAGCCAGAACAATAACAGACAAAAATAAAAAATTAACTCCATTTAGTAAAAAGCTGTTATTTTGACATTACAAACAGACACTTACATTTTATTTATATGAATATATCAACTTGTTTAAATACATACAATACATACACGCCTTTTTCAAGTTGTTTACTTTGTAATTAGGTAAATTATTAATATTAGGTTAAGATACCTACGTCCCATTGATAAAATGATAAGAGTTTTATGGTTCCTTTTTCCGAAGTGTACATTCTACGGAAACAGGCTCATTAGCATAAACCCACTTCCTTGCCGATAATGAGCTGTAACGATCATAATTTACTTGATTGCTAGCTTCGTCAAGGCTGCAATTACGTAAACAATTAAAGAGATTATAGATTTCATTCTTTCTTTTTAAATACATCATTATAGTTCTTCCTAGTAAAGAATGGCAAAAATACGTTGATAAAATATTTTACATACTACCACTACTTTTATATTTTTGAACTAGTTTCTTCTAAAATGTTTTTGATCATAGAGGAACATTTTAAAAATTGTCATCTTAGTTGCAAGTGCCTGTGACATGCACACAATAAGGGCACACATCTACCGCACAGCCTGCCTCCAACAATACGGGCACGGTGGGCGACTCTGACGTCACTGCCTTCTCGTCACACACGATACTTGAACTCGCCGACGATGAATACGACCCACCGCACTACCTGCAAATGAATAGCCAACTCATAACAATCATAATTAACTACAAACAACGTGTGACCTTTTAAATTATAAATATGAATAAACAGATGAGTATGATATGTTTATAATTTGGATACCTATTCGTAAACACAGTTGAATTTACATTTTAACACGCTAAGCGACATCTGCTGTGAGCCGACTGTCAGGACAACGTGGATGCATGAATTATTACGAGGATGAATGACTTTAACACTTTTGACACACCGTTTTTAGAAAATAAAAACCTTACTGAAAAACACTATCTATACATCCTGTACTATTAAACGAGCAATATTTGTATATATTTGTATTCACGTTCTCGAAAACGGCTCTAACGATTTCGATGAAAGTTGCAATATATTTACGGGGGCGAAAAATCGTTCGAGCTAGGTGTCATATCTGGGAAAATTTGTTTTTTCCGTATTTTCACCCGAGCAGAGCTCAGTCGCCCAAAGTTTAGAACAACATGGCTACCTTAGAATAATGACATGGCAGCATGGAATTACTAAGTACTTACCTACTATCATGGCAGCATGGAATTTGTATGAACCATCCTATGCTATTAAAATGAGCATTCTCTATTTTCACCCGAGCAGAACTCGGTCGACCAGGTACTTTTATAAATGAAATTCGCTTTTCGTGTGGTGTCTGTGTGACCGCGTTGTTCTTCTTAACGCCACGGTTTTTATGCGGTTCTCACCACCATTTAGATAATTTATTCCGGACGCTTTATGTGTATAATACATCAATAATAAACTTACGTCATTTAAAAAAAATCTGGATGTTTTGTCTAGTCGTGAAACCTTGCGAGGAGGGGCGGGTGGGTCGCTAGTACATAATAAACAGAAACTAAAACAAATAACAATTTACGTACCTATATTTGAGAAAATCCTAAAATTCCTTTGTTTTGCAAGAGACATGAATCAAATTAAGCGAGATAATATTATGTCTTCAGCTTGAAAGGTATACAAAATAAACTCAATTGTTTACTGCCATAACTACTACGCACTGTACATTCTTTGCTTAGATCATTTGGCATGGGTAAGTCGGCTTATTCATTGTTTTTATTAAGCATAAAATCTGCTGACCGAAGTTAATAATCGGCATCTTATCACGTCAATACTATCTGAAAATTCGTTTCATCGAATTTCGGCTTACTGCTCTCGCAAAATAAAGCCTTCATAAAACTCATTAACGAACAAAAACCTTCATAGTGACGTCACGACGTGTCAAGCGTAAAAACCACTATACTTACATACACATGAATATTCATTGTTATATCTCATTGTTACATAGTTATCCAAAAGCGAATAATAGAGAGGATGTGCATCAAACAAAAACTAGCATGTTGGAGTCGCGTCCGACCTTGAGTGTCGTTAATAGCTGTCTCAAGTTATGATATGCAAGCGATAGCGGGTGTAACACTCGTAGACCAGGCGCCACTTGAACGAATCATTGTAAGTAATACTGCTTGTTCACTGTACGCTGCAAAATTAATCCGGTATCGACTCTTGTTCAAAATGATTCATAAAAAGAAATAATGAGACAATTCACAGTATCTTTACCGCTCTACAATCAATATAATTGAGACTTTGTTCCGAACTCAAGTATTCGAGCGAAAATCAATTCGCAAGGAGAGTGCATTCTTAACATCCACTCTTGCACATTTAAGCTGCTTGCATGACACCTCACTAAAAACAATTAGCACTGGAGATAAAACGCTCCGTCAACTTGATACGATTGACAGAAATACAATTACCTTTTAGGTATGTTTAGCGCTAATTGTATTTAGCGAGCTGTCGTGCACGCAGGCCTAGGTGATGTATTATCTTAGCACTTTTTACTTGCTTTCTCTATTTAATGCAATAGCAAAGTATTGCTTCGGTGTGGATGATACATAAATTGTCTGCAAGACACAATAAAAGCGCCAAGTCCTCAGACATGTCAATTCTCATTGAGGACACACGAGCGAGTCTGGCGACGTCGATTCTACTCCAGGTTTATTTGTTCACTTACTCGGAGAGTAGCTCTTATTGGACTTAAAAGGACATTGTCAGGTATACCAGGAACTTTGAAACTTCATATTCTCACATTTACTTGGAAAATACTGCGTATATACATCGAGTGAATTCTACGGATTTTTTTATTATTATGAGTATGGTCTGCTTATGACCTCGAGCGAGTGTCTTTGTAAGGACTTATTTTCTCAGTTCTGTGTCATTCGACTGTGGTTTAGAACACTAAGAACGTAATCCATGGTAAGTAAAACGCTGTCGTTTTTAACTTAAAGCGGCCAGTGTTGTTGGCACGACTTGTAAACGCGAACGCGTGTTATTAATTTGACACTGTTTCTATGCACATCGAGGTTACGCAAATTACGAGAAATTACGCGAGTACCCGCGCTTGCGTACCGTACTGTCTTCATAACCACCGATCTCTGCTGTAAGTGTATAGATGTTTGTTGAAAGTATCTTTAGTTGTGCTTTTAGATTTTAAAGCTTGAATTATTTACAAAGAATACTGGTCAATGTTTTCATAGATAAACTTAGTTCAAATTGCCTGCCGAGATGGCAATCCAACACCGAAATACCGGATCATGTCTGCTGTGGTCAGTGTTAAATGGCTCATAATTACGTAACGTTGAAACCAGCCCAGCATGTAAGTCAATTTATCGCTCTGATTGGGTCGTGCGTGATCCCTGCTACATCTACAAGGTCCAATAACCAACTGCAGACCAAATGGTCAATCAAATTCTAGAACCACATTCGATGCACTTGATGTTGAGTCGTCCCGTATTCACAACATTATTTACCGGTCAAAATTGTCAATTTTCCTTATAATGTGCGTATCGAAGAAGATACATATCAATCAGTATTTTAATAAAGACCGTCAATATTAGGATATAAGTATTTTATGTAAAACTGTATAATGTATTAATTATAATTTTATATAATTATGTTTATTGTAAATTAGTGTAAATATATTTAGGTATACTAATTATCTTATTCCTCTTCTTCTACGTGTTTAAGAATAATTACTTCTTGGATGACTTTATATTGTAAACTATGGAATCTATGGTACAAATCTAACTAGATCACATTACCCTGCGATAAATTAATGACCCAATCATTTGCCTAATGGTATGACATATCCAAAGGCCATGTGTGACATACTCACAGGGTATGGTCGACTAGGTTGCGATGAATCGCTTTTAATTTGTCACAATTGTCTGTCTGCCTTTATCGGCGTCAGTGTAATGTTATCACGGTCGCTGCCGCATCCATTCGTGGTCTAATACGTTGCACTAATCCTTCATTTGCATGTGGTTTATGCTCAATCGTTGGGTGATCGACGGTTTAATATTTAAGTTTACTTGTCAAATGTCTTTTACACATTTCCAGATGTCATGATCGTTTCTAGATAAGTTTGTTTTGATGATAGCTACTTGGAAACTTTGACACGTAACCTTTCCTGTTAAACATCTTCTAGACGCTTAATTCATGTTTGTGCTTTATTTGTGGTGATGTCAGATGCAGGTAAGATAAATCTCAGGCGTCATTTGCAGAAAATCAGAGGCGAAGTAAGGATTTAATTGACCAATAGAATCGTTGCACTCGTAACTAAAAGCTGGAACACTATTGGTTGATTAAAAGCTCTGTTTTGAACCCTTTCGCTACCCTGGTTATAAAGGATACTTTCAGTAAATGAAACGACAGTTTGTAAGCAGTATAGGAGCGACAGTATTCATTAAGTAATAATTAATCAGTGTTATCGGAAATTGGATTCTGTTTATTTCGCCTTTGATTGTGCTTTGGTTTTCTTGTTATCTTTATACCGCAGTTATTTATTTAGATTAAAATCATAATACAAACAAAATATATGGAATACTTGAACAGTTGTCGTATATTGTTATGATATTAGGAATTCCATTGGCATTGATAGATTGCAATAATTCAGCTTCATATTGGCAAACTAAAAAACAATTATTATATAATTCATTGGGAAGGATGAGGGTATACCTATTATTCAAGTTTTTTTGTGGTTAGTAATTTAAATCAGCCAAAGCTTTTCGCAGTATAAACGTAACCGTTTATTGGAAATTGTAATTGGATTTCCTATATAAATCATAACAATTTACCTATTTATTTATTTGTGCACCTATGTATTGTGCTAAAACTGAAACTACAAGGGAGTAAAATTAAATAAACAATTGCCACATCTGTGTGTTATGTTTTTATTATTGCAAATAAATTGTGGATTTCTTCTTAAATTATTACAAATATAGATACAAACGAAGAAAGTGTATTTTTTCTTTTTATAAAAATAACTGTGGTGGGGTATTGCAATAGAAATTAGATTGCATGCGTAATTTTTTGGCCCGAAAATCTTTCAACTCCCGAAAGAGTCTCCTAACGTGGGTTTGTTTTGCAGAAGTAAGACAGGAGGCTGTGCAACAAGCCCTGGCAGAGATGCAGAACAGACCCAAGCCCTCGCTGCCGATGCCCTCGAAGAGGACCTCCATGATGGCCAAGAGCCCTGACAGGGAGCGACATGATCTCTGTAAGTACTGAACTGTTACTCTTATGAACTAGTGATATAACTTCTGGGACTAGCTCATTCTCATGAAAAAAAAAATGTCCGTATGAAAGCCAGATCTTTAAGCCAGGTATTCTCATTTTCCCTTTTGAATAAAGGTAAACAGGGTTTGACATACTCATTAGTGTTAATTAAACCACCAAGCTATCGTTTTTAAACCATTTTCTTTATTTACACTTCAAAGTCACAAACATCTGTGTAGCCCTGTCTCTTGTACTAGAAGTTCCTGTATCACAAGAGCCAAACCGAAATAGACGACTATCTTCATCAAAACAAGTTAATACCAAAATTGCAGGTACCAAAATTGAATGAACGATTGGCGTAACAATGGTTTCCGGACGACTCACTATTAGACTATCGTAAACGGTTCAATCAGTGTCTGTTCTAGATAG
This sequence comes from Agrochola circellaris, assembly GCA_914767755.1. Classification (NCBI taxonomy): domain Eukaryota; kingdom Metazoa; phylum Arthropoda; class Insecta; order Lepidoptera; family Noctuidae; genus Agrochola; species Agrochola circellaris. The sequence goes on from OU611840.1 coordinate 6,653,235, forward strand.
TGGAAGATACTGCCCTACAAGCATATGATTCGATTAAGGTTGTGTATATCTAGCTGCCATGAAACACGATTGGTACAGTCGATAGAGTTGCATTTCCTAACTTTATACGCTGGTTTTTAGAAACAGGATATTTGAATCCAATTCTCGGTTCTCCAATTATTCTCAAGCGTTAATAGTTCAACGGCGGGTTTTTCAATGTCCGGATATGCAAGCAGTATCTACCAGATAAATGGAAACATGTATTGTGTCAAATTATTCGCCAGATAAGTTAACCGGAACGCAATGAAAATCAGAAGGCAATGAAAGTAATAAAGTCCACTTTATACTGATTCATCTCAATAAACTATGTGGATCTGTAATGAGGCGTATACAAAAGTACTTATTCGTTGAGAGTACGATTACTCCCCAGGTACCTACAAGACAGTGCGGAAAAGAATGACCAGCCGTCTGTTGACCGCTAGCCGCTAAATACATAATTATATACTTGTGCTGCGTATCAGTAGGTACTTACACCACTGAAGTTCATCAGGGCAGAGCTTTAGACCGCGGATTTTCGGTTTATGTACAAGGAAAACTTCGACGCGGTTGCCGGAGCTAAACGGCTAAGCTTGTCTTGCGATACATTCGGATTTGCACAGTTTCCTATTATTTTCGATCTAAGAAAATATCGAGGGTGAAATGATAAGCTTGTAATGGGTGATTCATTTAGAGGTACTTTTTTGTCCATGGATCTTTTGCCAGTTATAGCGTGAGTAGTGATAATCTTTCATGGTATTTTTGTTCAGTATAGTTTCACATTTCGTCATGGAAAGACTTAGGCCGGCGCAGCGCCTACAAATTTTATTCTTCTTATATTATTTCTTCAAAAACGAGACCGGCCAGAACGTAACTGTCAATGGCGACCTTTATCGTACCATGATAACTGAATATTTGTTGCCTGAAATTGAAGCCCGTGATCTCCAGGACATTTGGTACCAACAAGACGGCGCTACTTGCCACACAGCCCGTGAAACCATGGCTTTATTGCGAGAACAATTTGGTGAACAGTTAATTTCGCACTTCGGATCTGTGAGTTGGCCGCCTAAATCCTGTGACGTCACACCCCTCAACTTTTTCCTTTGGGGCTATGTAAAGTCTAATGGATAAGCCCCGTAAGATTGAGCAACTGGAAGTCAACATTACTCGCATTATACGCCAAATACCACTTGAAACGCTCGGACGCGTCATTGAAAATTGAACTGCAGAATGGACCATGTTAACCGCAGTTACGGACAACATTTGAATGAAATAATCTTTAAAAAAATAAATGTAAGGAATGGTCGTTTTGTATGATAATAAAGATAACACGCTAAATTTGTAAAAAATAATATTTATTTTAATTTTGAAAAAAGTACCTCCAAATGAGTCAATCACCCATTATAATATTATATTGTATGTAATACAATTTCGCATTATTTTCGTGATTGCCAAAAAGGATAATGTTTGAGAAAGGTATCACTTTAAAATCAGATGGTAATTTTATGAATATGCGTTCACTTGTCTCTTCAGCTAAATATCAACATTAAAATATGGATCATATTTAAAATATGCATCGATTATCGTCGGATTACCTCGAAGCTTCAATCAAATTGCATTGACCGTGTCAATTACCTTCATGCCACTCGGTATTCTCAAAATATTCGCTTATTTAACTCAAAATAAATCTGTTTCACAGAGTAAACAACCATTTGTCACTTTCCGAGCCCACACACTGAACCGCAGCAAATGTAATTAATAATAATGTTTTAACAGTAATCATATTTACATGGTTGGAAAATAACAATGAAAACCATTAATTTTGCTATCATTCCAATTTCAGCTAGTTTCAATGAAATGCAATTAATAATTTCAAGTGGTATCAAACACAAATAGACGCTCTATTAATCTATAGGCCGGATAACCTATAATTGTGTATACATTAGCACTAACACTTTTCCTAATTATTATGATTATTTTTAAACCAATTGATGAATGTATATGCTGTTGGTGTTCTTTAATAAATAAATAATTGAGGTCCAAAAAAATATTTTAGTTTCTCGTATCGTGGGGTATCCGAATCACCCCCATGACTTTTCATAGTTTCCGAGTTATGATTTTATTCAGAATTTTTGAGAATTAAGACATGACCAACTCAAAAATAATCTGTAAAACAAAAGTATAAGACTGATACCCCACGATACGAGTTAACGAGGGAACAAAATCTTTACTTTATTATAGGTATCTGTTATAAGACGGTAATCGGTTTTCAGATTCTTAATTCTCTTGATAAAATCAAGATACTCGCCATATAAACGATAAAGGAACTAGTATTACGCTCAATAGGCGACGCACAGAGCGCAGCGGCACCACGCAATTAGTCATGAAAACGGCTGAATGAAGAAGATCGGTGCAGTGATTGCATAAACAACACGCAATTGATAAACGAAGGTGATTTAACAGCCAGCGCCGCGCTGCCTTTTGATCCGAGTCGTAATTACATTTCACGTCCTTTTAGGGTTTTCAGTGCAAAAAACGGTCCTGGCACGTCATGAAACGTTGTGTTACAGGCTCTCTCAGACAGACGCGAACGGGGAGACGCGATTCAGGTAGAACTATTTTCATAGAAACAGCTTTCATGGAACCTGTTCTACTAGAGTCGTATCTCCGCTTTCTCAGTTTTATTGGTTCAGTCCGCATTGTTCAAAGTGCCATAATATTTATCGAGTGCTCCACCAGTCCATGGCGGATTTTCTAGTTCCGATTTTCACCTCTGAAAGATATTATTTTCGTTCGTTCACGTTATTATAGGTTTTTATTACTTCAATACCACAATGTTTTTACACAAGATCTATAGAACTAATAAAAATCAAAAAAATCTAGATTTTCTCCAATAGTTGACATGTTTGAATATTTTTCATCTGTATAGTAAAATTGATAATCAGATACTTTCAAGATCAGTTTTTTATAATCAACTGAAAATGCTTCTAAAATTAAAATAATGTTTTCATTACATTACACCTACGCAATAAATTAATCTGTGGAAGTGCTACGACGCCTACGGCAAGTATCTCGACACATACTTGCCGTAGGCGGCGTAGCGTGTAGCATTATGTCCGAGGAAATGGTTCATTATAATAATATTATCACTTACAGTGCCGATTTACAAAAAAAAAAACTGTTACCTATACGTTCGATGTAATAATAAATAATACTTGGCTACAGGTTTCCACGAAGACTGATATAGAATATCTTTGCCATCATAAACAGCGCTGTTATTGTTACCTCTTGTAACACGACCTTCAAACGTCTATAATATTTCCCCATAATTGAATTAGAACGCAAGCCCGTTTAGCAATCTTGCCTTGCCTTAGACAGATTTCCAGAACACCTATTGTAGAGACTAGATAGTTCCAATTTAGCCATCATCCCACTAGTTCCCAGTCGTATGCTATTAGGAGATTAGTAGAATATCGGTATCAAAACATTGTCTAATAATTATGATCCTCCGAGTTATCAGTTGAGCAGATTAGAGCATTAATAATAATCATATGGACTATATTAATGGACGATTATTATAGATTGCGTGAGATGTGTGTTTGATCGTAAGGATGATAACTGAAAGCAATTAAAGAGCATTTCTAATCAATCAGGACGAAAAAATATTACCAAAAAGTTTAAAATATACTAAAAATCCTTTATGAGTAAAACCTGCTATAAACATTTCTACCCAACTCGTGTGAATTTTTTCACCACTTGTGTTGTGTTCTACCATAGGTATTTACTCGAATATTTTCGAAGTATTCTGTTTGTGTCAGGTTTGGTCTGAAAAGGAACTCAGCAAACTTCGTTAATGAAAATCTGACGATTCGAGTATGTTACATAGACACATTTTCCGCTAACGAAGCTCTTTTGGCTACGTAGCGTTCTATTATTTTTAGTTCGACCCTCTTAAGCAAATAAAAGGTTTCCTGTCGCTCTTTGAAAACATATTTAATGCCTGAAAGTACAGACAACTACATAATTAACTGTGAAAGTTGTTTTGTTATTGATAACCACATTGGCGGTTAAATAAATATTTGAGATCCTATTAAAGATTTAGATACTAAACCGATAGGTAATGAAGAAAGCTTAAAACTGAATTCACTACAATGTATGTTTATCCTGTCATAGCCTCATCATCTGACGAAGATTCGTGCGCCGGCGACACGGAGCTTCCTCCACCACCGGAGTTGGGTTCACCACCAGCGCGCCGCCCCGCCGCCCCTCACCCCCGTGCACACCCCCACCCTCTGCCACAACCCCATCATCTCCGGGAGAAGAAGCACGTGCCCAGGGAAAGAACCGAGATGCGCGAACGCACTGAGTTACGCGATCGTACTGAATTACGTGAACGCACTGAGATTGATTTGTCCGAGCTTACACATGTACCTGCTTGTAAGTACAACTTTGAAATACTACTAGGATGCTTTTCGAGGATTCTAGCAATGTTTTAACCCCTGGTGGCTTTATTAATATTTTTATAATCGGGACGTTTCGGTTTTATTAGGTGCTATGTTAGAGATGCAGAAGCGGAATTGAAGACCCAAACCTGTCGGCGGTCACGAAATGGCAATATCTGAATTTCAGTTAATATATGCCTAGTACGTAGTATATTATTAGAAAATTAAGTACTTAGTAGTTTCCATTTGCTTCGTCTGCGCAGAGTTACAAGGATTTGCAAGGTTATTTGATGTACCAATAATCTCCATGCTGCGAAGTGCAAATCATATATTAGGTAGACGATCCTGGTAATCAGTTTCGTACAATCCTAATCCTAACTAATATTATAAATATGAAAGTGAGTTTGGTAGACCATGAACTGGTTTGGGACATAGGATACTTTTTATCCCGATATTCCCACGCGATCGAGACTTTGCGGGTGAAATCGCGGGGCACAGCTAGTAATTTAATACGAGTAATTATGTCGCTTCCGTGGTCGAAGCTTTGCGAATGTTCTTGATGCACATTAAAGAATATTTAGATGTAAAGTAACAAAGTAATACAAAGCTACTGTATGGCTTTTAATATGAAATGGAAATGTTTCCAAAGAAACTATTATAGGCAACTTGGTAACAGGCCAATCATTCTAGTTGATAAGTCGCTTGAGTGTTACATCTATCTATATAATAAAAATGAAATGCTTTTCGTTGAAAAGCGCATCACTTCAGAACGACTGGACGGATTAGGCAAATTTTTGTTATAAAGAAAAATTTGAAAAGTTGCCGAGAAAATTGGAAAACTTGGGAAAACTGAAAGTGCATTTTCTATGCGAACTTTGTATGTATTATTGAAATTTGGACAGGACAACGTCTGTCGGGTTAGCTAGTTGTTAGTAAAAGGTATTGAAATGATGCTATTGCGAAGAAACGTCGACCTTCCAAAAATCATTTAGAAATAAGCCCACAAGTAACAGTTTTATAAACCAGTTTCAAAAAAGTTAATCACATTTGTTTGTTGAAAAACTTGCAAACTAGGCACATCACATTATTCAACATTATTTCACGTCCTGTATTTAATACTTTAAATGACCCTTTTCACAACATTCATACCTATGAATGTTGTGAAAAGGGTCATTTAAAGTATCCTAAATATGAGAACCAAATTTCTCTTAAGTATATCTGAATTCCCGCACAAAACCAGTCGAAGTGGCGGTGCTTGGGGGAGGCCTATGTCCAGCAGTGGCAGCTGAAATGATGGTATCTGAATTTGTAACTTTTGACCGTAAACAATTGTGATGTCATTTTCGAACACAATATTTTAACGCTTACTCTAAATGTGACGACTGACTGATAGTAACGTTCGCCAGTTTAAAGCAATAACCTTCTTATCTTTCTTATATTTCTGGCAATAAGTCTATTACAGTTCTTTGCGCGACTGAAACAAAATAAATTCGATTGACCTGTACAGAAACATCATCAATTATAGTAAAACATGAGGCAGTTGACTTGTTGTTTCTGCTGTTGTGAGCTTTGAAAAGTTTTAAAGGAGTTAGTTTCCTGATGTCGCATTGCTAACTTTCTAGCCTCTAATTTTATGCTTTCCTCTAATTGTTTTGTCTGAGCTAATTTTACTAAAAATGTACCGGAGCAACGTAAATCGAGGTAAGCTAGTAGACATTACAATTTTGTTTTTAATTTAGTGGTCGCATCGCCGCCAATCACAAGTTATTTTATCTGATTATAATACGCCCTTCAGATTAGGAGACAAAAGTAGGTCGCGCTGCTTCCCCGATTGTAACAACGTTTGGCTTGTATAGTGGAGGATCATAATTTGATCTAATTTCTAGAATGGTGCTAATAACTGCTTGTGCTCCAATTTATCTTGGTCTGGGTTCAACTTAACACTATCACGTGACAAGTGTAGCTCCATGTTGTGAGAGATATGATTTAACTTTGCTCCTAGTTTATAGAAGATTAGGAAACAATCAGTAGAGGTATTCATTTTGTATTTAATTTATATTTTATTGTTATTCCGAGAGGTGCTTAAGAATGTATGACCTAATAAGTAGGAAGACTGCTACCTGTTTATTTGAATGCAACAAGTTACTTACATTTAAAAAAATACTACGAATTACCCAGTGACTAAGCCTTCTTTTGAGTTGTTTGGTTCGTTATGAATCACATTTTATTAAACTCATCGAGTTAATAGAGACGTTTGAATATTTTTCTACGAATATACGCACGACAGCAGGTTACGTCATTTGAGTTTTATTAGCGTTAAATGAATTATAAACCGCCAGTGCAGGAAAAGAGTTGACCGGGGACTGTCTATTGACACTCCCGTCCTGTATTAGTGATATCTAGTGTTATTTAAAAGGGTACATATATTATACTACATCTACATCGTGAATGCGATTGCTACAAAGTAAACTAGTGTTGTGAATGTATTGTGTTGTCGATGTGTTTGATAAAAATCGCTGAAACTATACCTAGTGTTTAACCCCTGAAATATCTACGTAAAATAAACGTCTATTCATCCATATCTGTAAGTACTTATACCTTTGTTCTTTTTATGTAAACAATGAGGATAATGTGACTTGTCGACAGATTTATTGTTACATTTTCAGTATGATCCATTTCAGTTATAATAATACACACGGACAGAATGAGAAGAATGAAAGAGTAAATAAATATAGCAAACTTTTTCAAACTCGGAACTCAATTATTATAGGTACTTTTGAATAGTCAAGGAGTCTGTCAATCAGAAAGAAGAAGATAGTTGGCAATTTTAAGCGTAGTAGATTCCTGTGGAGAAGAACGGGCAAGAAACTTCATGGACACATGCTGTTTTAATTCAAAATATTGTATACTAGCTGTTGCCCGCGACTTCGTCTGCGATCCAAGATGAAAAGTAGCCCGTAGTGCTTTACAGGTCACGGTCTACCCATGTGCCAAATTTCATCCAAATCCGTTCAGCCGTTTTACCGTGAAAGCGTAGCAAAAAAACAAACAAACTCACTTTCTCATTTATAATATTAGTTAGGTATATATCTATAGAGAGAATAGATTTTCAATTAAATACTTACGTACAGGTGATCATTAACTACGGGCGAGCCAGGTGTAAAACTAATACAGCTTCATGTAATAAGCTTTTAAGCTTAGGTGTTAAGTTAAACTAATACTACTTGATTGAACTGCTCAGCCGGTAAATGGGTTAAGTAGCCATCTAATCGTATGTTAATAGGTAAAGATAGGGAATGGAGGATATTTATGTCGAATGTTGTTGTGATCATTTTTAAGAAGCCTTTTCTTCTACGATCATATTAATGTGTCTATATCAGAACGACAATTCCCGTATTTGAAAACGTTCATATTCTAGTTGCAGTCGCATGTCAGCGACGATCAATGTCAAAAACTTGTACTTAGGTAAAAAAATATAGAAACACTACTGGCCCGCCAAAAAACACTCTAAAAAGTAAAAAAATTACCGTCCCAGTGCGTGTCGGACCACGCACAATGAAGGGTTCCGTAGATGGAATGAATTTATACCAAAAACAAACTTAACATTGTTGTTGAAAATCATGTTCACATAAACATCGATACACGTCACGGTCAATTCTCCAACTGCAAATGCAAATGATTGTAATCGCAAAAAAAAACAAATTTGTTTGATTAAACTACAATTAATTAACAATTGTCGGACTTTTTTCTTTACATGTGCTGTGAGACCTTGCCTCCTACCAAATTTTATCATTCTAGGTCAACGGAAAGTACCCTGTTTTGATTTATTTGCAAGTATCAAAATATGTCGCTTAAATGGCGGTATATTTTTATTGCATTTGACTTAGAAGTTTGATTTTTTTAAGCTCCAAGGGACCATTGACTTACGTATTTTATATTAATTTCTTCGCGTATATATATCAATTGAAAGTTCCTGAGAAAAAGGGTTTTGACAGACTGCCGGACGGACAAAGAAGTGATCCTATAAGGGTTCCGTTTTTTTCCTTTTGAGGTACGAAATCCTAAAAACATGTTATATTAGTTAATCTGTTATACAAAGCGAAAGGTTTTATTTACTTTCATTTACTCACTGACTAACAACAGATATGTCACTCGGGATGATGTAAGGATTCTAACAATACCCCATACATTAAAATCTGTTCAGGCATTTAAAAGTTATGGTGGAACAAAGAAAGTCACATACATGAACCCTGAAAACATTACACTATTTTTTGGGCAGTCGCGTAATTAGACGAATTTTTACAGATTGAATATGAATGCGAACGTTTTTCAAAATACGGCAATTCCCCAAGATCAAGACAATGATTGGCACTTCATTTGAAACCCTATCTTAACTAGGTAGGAACCTATTAGTTAAGTCTGAAATGTCAGATGCAAGCAAATGACGGATCATTATGTGTCGCTTGCTACTAAGCCATTTCACAGAATTATTAATCAACTGAATTCAACGGAATTATGTCCTACTGAAAATAGAGTAGGTACCTACATACGTATAATACACATACATATACTCACACTTTATTGTACCTAATATGGTTAATATAGACTATACCAGGCCTAACTCTAAACACTCGATAGATCCGTTCAGATGGCGGCGGTCAGTTTCATCACAAGTGTATGTGATTGTAAATAAGGTATACAACAACTAGGAAGCTAGACGGCTTAATTGTGTCTCCTTAATCAGAGGTTCACAGAAAGGACTCGCACTACGATTTATTTGCCCGATGCAGCTTCTCTTCTGTAGGAAAACATGTCTCGTCAGTCAAAGATGGGTTAACAAGTAGTATCACATCACTGTTACGACGCAGATAATTATATGCCAGTGACCTTGAGTGGTTAGCTTGCGTGTTCTGTACTGAGCTCACGCAACGCGGCGTACGTCCAGCCAGTAATAGTACTCGCCTATCAAGGAGCGCTGTCCCAAATTGGCCGCATTATTAATTTATTAAACATAAAACAAATGGTTTTTTAATAAAACACGTACCTATACTTAAAAAATATCAATAATTAATTTATCTTTAAAATGGTGAAGGTTACAGAAAAATTCGCTTGATAGATTTTGCGTGATTCTCAGTTTTTTATCCGCGTTAGACATACCTTTACAAATTAATTTTACTATGTACTTAATTTAAACATACTTAATCGTATATTTCGTTATTAAGGAAATGCTCTTCTCCAAATCATTTAGCACGACTCGTTTAAATGTGATCTTCAGTATAAATGATTAAAAGTCAGCTATCGTCGCCTTAATGGCCTGTGTACATTATTTTTACTATTTGGCTCTATTCTCACATGGCTAAGTTACTCATATCCTTTTCCTTTTCGAAATAAATTCAATTCATTATGTTGGCTGTCCGTAGTCGGATAAAGGATTGAATACAGTACAAGACAAAATTGACCTAACGATGCTTATGCCTTCCAATCCGCACATGTTCGTCTGGATATGAAAGCTTATCACGATCATAATTAAATCACGGCTTATCTCCCATTCCCCTAAGCATTTTTAATACGGCTTTTTTCAGCGTCTGTATAGTCTGTAGTCATGGTACTCATGGCTGCTGCAGTCTATATTCGACCAACGTCATCGAATAGGGCACTCATCAGTGCGTTTTATCGATACAGCCTCCACCGACCAATCGATAAGCGCATCACGCGTAACACGGCTATTCAACACAAGTTCATGTCTGATATGCGGGTGCAAATTCATCGGTTTGATCAATTATCATTATAATATTCGCACATGAACTCATTTGGAACCAATAAATCAGCGTGAAGCATAGGATGGCAAAGTTCGACACTTCGCTGTGGTTAAAATGATGGATTCATACTATCCTAATATGAATTCCCTTCTTTAAAGTGTTGCCTATAATATTTGTAAATTATGTTAGGTTTTTGATCGTCTGCGGTACGATCCGTCTTGTTTAATGGACTGTCAACGATAATCAGTAAATATGGGCAGAAAAAGTAAAAGATACTGATACCATCTATTCTCTTTTAAAAACTAGCTGAAGGTCGGAAAGTTCCTTAGCATTTTAGCTCTAAAGGCAAACCTGTAGGTTTATCTACTAAAAGCATTGGTTTCTGCGTACACGAAGGAAGCTATTCTTCACACACCCATCAATCAATATCCACTGAACTACATTAGCTTACGTATCCTTTATTGAACAACTATAAAGTTTTTAGTTAAAATTGGGTAGATACTGCAGTTATTAAAACTTTCCAAATACATAATATGTAATTCTGGCGTCAGGCGACGAATCGTTCAGGTCTTTTAAAACAAAATTCGCTCACGGCGTCTCTTAGTCATACATAATGCGGACCAGCATTTGCGACTGTCCCTAGCCATCCAGGGGTGAACGCCTTTGCCTAGGCTGGATAGGATAAGAGCCCGAGAATGATGCAGACAGCAGACAGTCTGCGGAGCTGAGAAATATAGTAATTGCTTACTAACCTGCGACCACTCATCGTCACCGTCTAGTGCGCGAGATCCCTAACACTTCACAGAATCAACTGCTTTCTGTCTGTGCGGGCTCTTAAGCCAGGAACATACAAACAACCCTCGTAGTTAAATCTTGATCTTACCATAAAAATTTAAACTAAAAGTGAGAAGTTACCTGTGTTGTTGTGAAGGTCTGTTCCTGGCTCAGCAAATAGGCGAGCTTTAGTAACTCGGAGTTTGTTATCAGACGTCCAGCCTGATGTGACTCATGCTTCATCAGGCGCCCGCCGCGGGGGAGCCCTGGTCGCGGACCGCGTGCAGTGCTACGCGCAGCCCGAAGACACCGGTACCGGCACCGGCCGATGGAAGGTAAGCGTAAGTAATAGAACAAGTTTTTTTTATTTTTTTATTTACTTTTTTTATTTGTTTTTGTCTTTCATTTGTACCATCGCGTAAGCTCCACCTGTGGGTATCATCGTACTCAGCAAAAAGATTAAAGACTATGATAAAATCTTATTCTTGACACTCTTCAGTTGTCTGATAACCGGAGAGTATACAAAGTAATTTTTATTTTCATTTGTTTTTTGGTTTCTTCTATTAGCCTATTTTATTAAGATTATCTACACGTTTTATGTTACTGTAAGCTTCTATGACAGAGTAATCTGGAACAATCTGCATAGGAACCATCAGACATTGTGACCGAGCCTTAACAGACTTCGAGTACAATCAGTCGATAGGTTTGATTGCCAGATCCTTAATAACCAAAGGCGGATCCAGGGGGGAGGGAGGGGGGTACAGGGTCACATGTTTTTTTTTTAGCTAATACCTACTATGAACGGTCAAAGAAAAACTAAAAGGTGCTAAAATTATTGACCTCACTTCAGCGCTCTTGCAGCCCTGGTTCTCATAATTCTTAAACTTTACTACGTATGTCGACAATGTAACTCTTATTTCTGTATATATGGTCAAAAGAAAATCTATCCTACCCGTGGACCCACGTGCCCCTCCCAGAAATAAATCCTGCATCCGCCCTTCTTGATAACGATTGGTTCAACTACATTATATAAAATACTATAACTATTTGTATACGAATTCTGATATCAAAGAAAGCACATCATAGTAGTGTGATGGGTGTTGGTTTTTTACAACGAAAATCGAAGTACCCTAAATCGGCTTAAGGAACAGGTAATTCGAAGTCAAACGGTAGTAGTATTTACGGCTTAAAAATCATCACCGATAAATAGTGGCTCGTTAAGTGCATCGATTACGTAATCCTTAATAGTCTGCTTCCGTACAAAATTCCCTTGCTAACTTAGTGACACATAGTAACTGAACGCTTACATTCCATTGACTTCCAAAATAGAAACCCAACTTTGTATAATTGCACCAATATATTTCCTTGAATATCTTGAAAATGTACCTGTACACGTGCAGAATGCAATCGCAATCTACATAACGTTGCCGAGCGTGTCAACTAAAGTGAGCTTTATAGACAACAAAGCTTGGCCGTGTGTTAGACAAGCAATTTGCTTATCGATAGCGTCACTGTGTACAGTCAAGCATCATCGGCGCAGACCTATCACGTTTGCGGTGACTGCCCTCTTTGCTGGACACCAAGTTTACACGGCTTTGACTTGGAAAAAGCTACACGTAAGACAATCGAGAACCTATACTCGGTAGATATTGTCACGTATTGTTCAATTAGCTAGTATTGTTTCTGTTGCATTTTTATGCAGTTGTTTTTAAATATGGTATGGTAAGGTACGGATCTTAATATCGGTAAAACCTAAAGTATTGTCCTTGTCTAGACTAGATAGACGCTAAGTAGTTTTAAGGACTAATTCGAGTAAAACTGTTTAGTATAGTAACATCAACTACTAAGTTGCTGTCATTTCAAAGCACAATATTCTCTGTACCCTTTAATCATCAGTCGACACTTCGAGATTGGTGCTCAAAATATGATATTTTCAAAATAACTCACAAAATTCGCTCTACTGATACGTATTGTTCTAAATAGGTATCAGCAAAGATACAGCAACTGCTTAATACGCTGAAGCGCCCAAAACGCCGACCTCTGCCGGAATTCTACGAGGACGACGACATCGAACTCGAGCTGGCTGCCAATCCTAAGGATCCTAATGCCCCGAAGCCAGAAGGCGGCACCATGACACCCGCTGTAGGGGAACAGCTGGTGGTCCCAGCAGGGCTGCCACGCAACCTTGAAGCTGCACTCCAGCGATACGGAACAGCCTCGTTCAAAGCTAACGTGGCTACAGTTCTAGACCCAAATGGAAAACTCAGCAACTCGCTCAATTATGGCAAGTACTGTTACTTATATTTTTATGGTGTGCATACAATGGCAAGTCGATTCATTGTTGTATTGTTGCCATCATATTATATACTACTTATTGACTGATCCCTTGAATTAATTTCATGGGCCACCGAGCAGACTTAGTTATCGACTTTTTCGCTGTGATAACTTTGTCGCTTTCAACATTACTCCAATTTTAATCTTAACGTTTTCCTCACAGGAAAACTACTCAGTCGATCGCTCAAAATCGCTCATGCTCTGCTGAACAAGACATTCACCTCAAAGACCAGTAGTGGTGGACCTCTGACAGGGGACAACTCCATTAAGCCTGGAGACCGCGTCGCGCTGGTCTACCCTAACAACGATCCCATCAACTTCATGTGCGCCTTCTACGGGTGCCTTCAGGCGGGCATCGTACCTGTCCCGATAGAAGTGCCGCTGACTCGCCGTGACGCTGGCTTGCAGCAAGTTGGGTTCCTGCTTGGTTCTTGCGGCATTCAATACGCGCTCACTTCTGATAATTGCTTAAAAGGTAAGAATTTTCCCATGCTTGTTTAAACATAATACATATGTTTAAACATGTCAGAATTCATCTAAACATGAATAAGTAAACTAAGTATTTTTCAACATGGCAAAATATTGGATCTCCACATCAACCCTGTTGGGCCAATCCAAATGAAAAACACCTTTTCACATTTATAAAACTGTTGTAACTTACACTTTCTTTATTGGAATTCTGCGTAATATTTTGTTTTCAATTATTTTTTTGTGCTGTCCGTATTTCTTTCTGAAACTTCGCATTACCAAATATACGCTATCTTGACGTTCATTCTACCAATGAAGTAACGATGTATGTTTTGAGACTTTTTTCTACACACATAAAATTCAGTCATAAAGCTCTTACTTTCTTTTTTTCGAAGATTTGTAAGGGGTTAAAGACGCAAGTACAACGGGATATTCTATCTAAATCTCAGTATTAAGCCTCGTGCAGACAAGCGCGACGCGACTCGTACGACACAATTTCTAAGAATAACAATAACCGGTGTCGCGTCGCGCTAGTCTGCACGAAGCTTTACAACAAAACGTATCAATCGGAGTAGGTACATGTTTCTTAATAAACACAAAGGGAGTATGACTCGCATCAAATTAACGTCAAATTCAGATCTAAGGTTCGTCGACACAGTGATTACTGTATTTAAAACTAAGGTAACCACTGGATTCTGAACGTCCAGAATAATCTAAAAAATCCCCTTTGACAAAAGTATCACCTCCACTTACAGTCAATTCAACGCTATCGTATAAATTCAAGCTGTAAAGGTGCTGGCGGCTGGCGGCCGCTCGCTAGACGCTAATATAAATAAGGAATCGTTTAAATCGTAGTTCGCTACGCCGCATTGCTGCAGTATTCATAAAACGATCGTACAGAGGTAGTCCGTGCACCGAGGAATCTGTCACGGAAATTAAATAAAAGCTTTCCTGACACTTACAGAAATGTTGTACAATTTTAAACTCTTCGACATGTTGTGGCATATATTTACAGCTACTGCTAAGATATTTCTGCAATATTTGTTACAAATTAAAACGATCACTGGGCTTTATTCTACGTACTATTGAATCAATCCCAACTAAACCCCATCGAAAGGCCGTCATCTGTAGCTCTATCCCCGTGTACTGTTGTCTTCCTTTTCTATCTGGCATGAATATTCGGGTGGTCGTCTCAATTTGCCCAGAATTTGACGCTATGCCTTGAAGTGATATAATTATGCACATCGCAGCGTCGTTTGAAATTCGATTTATAAAATGCACATGGAGAGCATATTCTCGATATCGCCATCACGGAATATTGTAATCACAATGAAGACATCAACTTACTATACGAATACGTGTGAACTGGTAATATTACACGTTTCACGACAACATTGCAGTTCTCTGAATTAAAATAAACCGAACTGTATTGAAAACATAGTAAACTCATGATGAGATGTATTTTAATAACAGTAAGCTCGAATATAATTTCGATCTGAAGTTCAATAGTATATTTCAGCAGTGTTATGGATACCTACACAGAAAAAGTGATGAATCTGTCCCAATAACTCTTAATTGGAGTTTTGAAGTTCATGTTGAACTCTGTAATAGATCAGAATAGGTTAAATTGTAGTTTGAGATGAACGCTTAATATCAATCTGGCATTTAGATTGGTGTTCCTCACCGTTGGGCAATGGAGAATCTTGCGTGGTGTTTGCACTAAACATGACTCGTTCTGACCAGGACTGCCGAAGACATCTTCAGGGGACGTAGTATCGTTCCGCGGCTGGCCGTCCCTGCAGTGGGTGTCGACTGAGAAGCTGCCCCGCCCCCCGCGCGATTGGATCCCCCCGCCCCGACCCGCGGAAGACAGCCCTGCTCACATCGAGCACACCTCGGCAGCTGACGGCTCGGCCATGGGTGTCATAGTCACCAGGTAAGGTTACAGACTGTAAGACGGGACAATGAAACTTTTTGCCGAATAATAGTCGCTTGGTTTTTCTAAGACAGCACACACCAACTTATTGTCATAAATAACGTTTCCGTGATGTTCTTCGAGGCTTACCTCGACACGGCTCCATGGATTTAGACTGTTTACTGCTGGATTTACCATTTTACAATTTAATATGCTTCTGTTTACCGTTAAGGGAAGACTATTTTAAGGATATAAGTTAAAGCGAAGCTCGTGTGTATTCTCTGCCCGGTGCACGGTTCGAGTCCAAAAAATGCACTACGCGTTCGGATCGCTGGGTTTTAATAAAACTTTTCGTCGTGCGCATTCGTTAACTGAAAGGTATCACATATCTTGCACCTTTCACCTCGATATTACGGATTACAGAATATCAGATGCATAGGAAACTATTCACATTATGGTATTCACAAAAAATGTCAATCGTGCTTATTACAATACTGTTCTTGACGGCCGCCACGTTTTTCCGCATCCCGGTTTGGTTGCGGGCTCCCTTTGATTGTTGGTTCAAACAATATCTGCTATTTAATTATGTAGCACATTTTCGTTATCGATTACGACTAATCTGTTTCATTTTGACAGTTCGACAACATTCATTGCGTTATTTACGCTGTTGAGCTGATTTTATTATTTTATTCAAACCGAATAAATTGCGAATGGGAAAATATCGCACCATTCCTCTTGTTCTTAACGTGAGCATGTAATCTAAATAGAGTCAGCACAGAATCTGGCTACGAGTTTGGCACCTTCAGTATCGTCCATAATGTCCGCAAATCGAAAACCGGATACCTAATCGCGCAAACATTAAAATTCCCTAGAATTGCGGGATAGCAGGAATATAGGAGACGGAACTCTGGAATTCCAGTGGCGATCAGTGCCATTTAGGCGTCATTAACGTGTGGTCAACTATCTCAGTTGGATGTATTTTATTATAGAGGCTTACGCGAAATGCCGGACCAATATCATCATCGGCCTAGCCCCAACAATTCTGGGGTCAGCTTCCAGTCGAACCGCAGTATAAACGGTTATACCGGAAAGAAACCGTGCCGTGTACAAAGGGCCTTACTGTAGTACAAACAACTAGGGGTTAATTTCCACACGTTAGGTTCATGATTTAGAGAGCTACGCGTCGGTATCCAAATTCCTCAAATCTATCTCAAACCCACACTCTAAACGATGATATTTTTAAACGTTTTATAAATGGCACGTTTTAAAACAAAAAAATTTAATATATTTCCTGCATTCAAAAAATTAAACCATAGTTATACTGATGGATAACTAAGCCGATTGCCGCAATTCAATAGTACATTAATCCACATTGAAATTAAAATGATCAAGCAACAAACAAAATGAACAACAAAAAACATGCAACGTTAGGTATCTGAAATATTGTCATATACCAAACACCGGTGTACCGAAAATGTATAAAATTTAAAATATCATAAATGTGGGATATTTTTCATCCCCAACGATGCGCAGTTCCCTCGTATTAACACCAATCTTTAATTCGATTGACGCTGCCGTGCCGGTGCCAAATATCTGGGACACGTTAAAAATTGACTGAATAATGTATCTTATTAACTATCCTTTTTACATATACATAGATGGGACTGTTACGTTAGTCTTCACTTTTCTTCAAAGGTCTTCCATTTGAATAAGTTGTTAGCTGTCGAATAGTTTAGTTGCGAAAGTACGTGTTAGTCACCATCGTCATTGACTTGCATACGTAACACGCGCTTGTGGTCAGACACGAGATAAACCGTGTACCAGATGACTCTCGTTCATTTTATGCTGACTGAATTACAATATTATTATGGACTCACTGTACTATATCGACCAATAGCTCGGTAACTAAATAAATGTTTCAGTTCATCATAAACCATCACCTTTTCGGATGATAGCATCTAAAGGTATCGCAGGAGGCAACTGCAGGCGACGTGTCGCCGCGACACGACTGGTTTCTATGAATTTCTATGAAATACCTTCCGTAGCTAGCGACACGTCGTTGGCAGCTACGTGCAGTCCGACCGCAGACCAGTAGTGCCGCCAACGCTCGAGAGATAACACGTTTTTCTATCTTCTGTCTACCGACTAGAATACAGGCTGCTGCCGCCTGCGGTCGTGTACGAAATCATGACTGCAGCGAAATGACGCCGCGACGTGTCGCCTGCGGTTAGGTACCAAATGGTACCTTAATACGTTTTACTTAGATAATATTTGCATTAACTTCAAAACCTCTATCTTGTAAGTATCTGAAGTTAACCCCACAGACATTTCAGAGATAATCCTTAGTAGCGCAAAGAACAAGAAGTAGAGCAAAAATACTAATTAATATTAGATTATTAGTGTGTGTAACACCGACAACAGCACGCGTACCATGACCGCCATAGAAACGGGTTTTGTCGAGGGAAAAATAGACAAAATGACAGATTGTGATTGTTCTGTCATGTTGTCTATTCTTCCCTCGACAAAACCCGTTTCTACGGTCTTCATGCTACGCGTGCTGAAGCTGAAAGTTGAAAAATATTTCTCTACATATTACTTTGTAATGAGAATGTTAAGGTAAAACGGAATAATATTCTAACTTGTATATTTGTCAAAGTTATTTGCAATAAATAAGAAATGCACAATAGTCAGTTCAACGATGCATACAGGAGGAAAGTTTCCAATGGTTGGTCCTAGATCGAATCAAGTGGCGCAATTCCTTTTGTATGTTTATGGTATCTTATAAAGTATGTCAAGCAGAAGAATGTTTATAGAATAAAACCTCTCTCTGGAAGCTCGGGAAATGTTATTGTATTCAGAATATTGAACAAATCAACTTCACCGCACTCCACAGCCAATGGGAACTGCGAAGTAACTCGACACACTGGATTGGCTGCAGCTATCGAATTGTAGTGAGTTACCGATCTGAATATCATTAAACCCAGGAGTATTAAACAACGTTTTGAAATGAGTATGAAACTCGTCATTTGCGGGCGTAATACTAAAACTTTTAGCTGGATGTGCGGGTGTACATCCTAACTAATATTATAAATGCTAAAGTGAATTTATTTGTTTGTTACGCTTTCACGCTAAAACGGCTGAACAGATTTATGAAATTTGGCACATGGGTAGACCATGACTCTGTAAAAATATCAACGTGAAACTTAGGTGAAGTGAGCTGTCACTGTCACAAATCGACCGGCAGGATGCTAGGGATTAACACTATTGACAGCTCACTTCACCTAAGTTTCACGGTGATATTGACTGGTTTAGGACATAGGATACTTTTTATCTCGATATTCTCACGGGATCGAGACTTACGCATGTGAAACCGCAGGGCGCTGCTAGTATAGGACTAAAGTGCCGTGACACATGTCAAAAGTACCCAAAAACAATGTTTATTATGTTGAAAAAGATCTCTCAATGCATGAGGAGATAAGTCTGAAATTGTATGCTTAGGAAAGCCCATTCTCCTTTGCCACAAAACAAGCGGTTAAAACAAAAAGAATATGAAATAATAAAAAAGGCGAAAAATAGAAAAGGCGATACTAAGCTTCGTCGAGTTGCTCCAGCACTGTTCTGCACTTAAGTGCAGTTGAATGTTCGTTTAGTCTCACTACGTTTATTGCTGAAACGTTTTGTCGCGCTCTTGCTCTTCCAATCATCATTTTGATGCTCTCACGACTCACGTTCTGCAGATACTGGTGCCGTAGATATTGACGCAATAATCACGCAATTCATTCATAAACGGATTCATTAGAGATTCGTCGAACCAGAAACGTTTCATCTAATTGGGGAGATTAAGTAAATTGTGTTTGTTTAACTAAATTCATAGTCCCATATGAATGCGATAGGTATCGATCTTAGAATAATTATTCTAAGGTATCGATCACAATGTATTTTACTATCCGGAGCATAAATAAAAAGCATGAATTCAATGTTTTATTTATCGT
Organism: Agrochola circellaris; assembly: GCA_914767755.1. Classification (NCBI taxonomy): domain Eukaryota; kingdom Metazoa; phylum Arthropoda; class Insecta; order Lepidoptera; family Noctuidae; genus Agrochola; species Agrochola circellaris. The sequence goes on from OU611840.1 coordinate 6,672,934, forward strand.
CAATTTTGTCGTTTCCAATCAAACCTTTTTTTTAATGGAACAAGTGCGGCCGCATCCTTTCGTCAGGCGCGTCAAAAATTTCCACATCATTTATGCATACAAATAAATAAAATTTAAGTGTCTGTAATGTCAAAATAACTGCTTTTTACTAAATGCATATGAAAGTATATACGGTACCTACTCACAACAAAAAATCATTTTTTTTAATGTCTGTCTGATTATTCCGGCTAATGTCCGAAACGGCTCGACCGATTTTGACTGGACTTTCACTCGCAGATAGTTGATGTTATAAAGAATAACTTGGACTACTTTTATATTAGAAAAAGAATAAGGATCCACGCGGGTGAAGCTGCTGGCAGCAGCTAGTCATCAACAATAATAATTATTATTGTTTGTACTGGCTTTGACGTCAAAGCCAGTTATCATACGAATGGGCAGTTTTCCATGAAAAATGATCGCAAACAAACCATAGTTGATCCCTGAAAGTCCTTGAAAAAAAGTAATTAAATGCTCCACACAGTTGCTCGCCTGAAATTGCAGTACAAAGTTGTTGACAACAATGTGATTAAGTCGTTTAATTTTGTATGGCTTCAAGGGGAAAGGTCGTATTTGTAGTAAACAAATTAATTGTTATCTTATCCATTTAACGTAACTGTATGTACAAAAAGGATCATAGCTCGTTATGTAGTTAACAATATGCACTGTAGTATTATGGCATTAGCAGCTACCTCTTCCCAAGCATTGCATGATTTCAAAATAGTTCACTGAATTGAGTTGATAGTTTTATAGCTCTTTAGCAGAAACGAAATTTGTACAGCGCCTGTAACCACCCGAGAAGTCGACTTTAAGGTCGATTTTTAATTGATAAAATCGACCTTAAAGTTAGACTAGTCAACTACGTTTAAAGCGTCAAGTTACTCAATAAAGAAAGGAATAAAAAACCGAGTCCTTTACAAGCGCTGTAGTGAGAATAATCTAGAAGCTAAATTGTTAACGTTGCATTGTGGCAGCTTTCATCAGCTTTGTAATATTTACATCGCCGACAAAATACCAAAGGAAAATACGATCTTGTTTATTTCCTCCTATTTATATTACCGACACAGGGATTTGTTAATATTTTGAAAGTGTAAACAATGTTAATATTTTTCATAGAACTGCGGCGTGATTACGTAAGACACTAGCAGTAGCAATGGGTTTCATTTTGACAGTTCAAAAACATTAATTGCGCTATTTACGTTGGTGAGAAAACAATGTTTTCGAACTTATGAAGCAATGGATTAGCAATATCCTTAAAAATGATTGTGATTGATCCCTTGCGTAAAGCTTCGTGCAGACCAGCGCGACGCGACATCGCGACGCGACACCGGTTATTGTTATACCGTCAAGTTTTCTTAGAAATTGTATTGTTCGTGTCGCGGCGCGGCGTCGCGTCGCGCTGGTCTGCACGAAGCTTAAAACACGCAATTAAGGGTGCTGGCGCTACCAAGTTTAGGTATCACCACAACTTTGATGCGTTGATAAAACTTATTTCTTCATGATAATGGACAGTCCACTATGATTACACAGCTATTATTTAATTGAAATATAAAGAAAGAAAATACGTTTATTTGCGGGAAACTTGACGCAATCATAGAACACAAACACAAAAAGAACAAGTTGGGGGGTAATTGCGCCACATCCAGGCAAACGGCCATCACTCAGCTTATTGCTGTCACTCTCCTTTTTTGGGCAGTCGTGTAAAAAGCAAGAAAATGTCCAAAAATTATGTTGGCTACACGTCGGGTATTTCCGCAGGGCTTCAATGCTGGCCCACAGCCGCATGCTATCGGTGGCGTGCAACTACACCGAGGGCGAGCACATGGTATGCGTGCTCGACTTCAAGCGGGAGACTGGACTGTGGCACGCCGTGCTCGCGAGCGTGCTCAACGGAATGCACGTCATCTTCATACCGTACGCGCTCATGAAAGTCAGCCCCGCATCCTGGATGCACATGATCACCAAATACAGGTCAGTTCCTTGAGTGTTACAGGAGAAAAATAACAGAAAAGGCGTTTAAATTGTTTTAAAAAACCATTGACATCGAATTTTTGTCTTTTTTTAAAAACAAAGTAAAACTATAAACTATAAAATGTAGAGAGAAGCCCGTGTTCATTCAACGGTGTCAGCTAACTAATAACGCAATAATTACAAGCACTGGAGAAACCTTTGAGCCATGAGAAGCCCCTAACGAACTTTTATTCAATTAATTATAATAGTATACAGCGCCATAATAACTACAGCGAAGGCAGACTCGCTACTGAAAGATCTCGTCCAATGGCGCTGGTATAACTTGCAATTAATAAATTCTTATAAAAAACAGTGCGCGGAGAGAAAAGTGACAAGCAAAGCAGGCGATAAAATGTTTAAGGGAGTTTACAAGACTCTGGTAGACCGATTTCTATGAAAACTTTATGGAAATTGTTGCACCGCGCTTGCCGGAGCTTTCACGCGAGGAGTCCCATCGCTGTGTCCATAATGAATGAGTGATTGCCTTCCGTATAGGACCTCGATCCAGTTGTGTTATATGGAGCTTCTCATGGGGTCACACAAATATTTACAACTGTGCACTAAGTAAAAACACTTTTATGACCAAACAGGGCATCGGTCGCCATAGTGAAGTCCCGTGACTTGCACTGGGGCTTGCTAGCCACTCGCGACCACAAGGAGATCTCGCTCAGTTCGCTGCGTATGCTGCTAGTCGCCGATGGCGCTAACCCATGGTCGCTGTCATCTTGCGACCAGTTCTTGTCGGTGTTTCAGAGCAAAGGTAGGAATAAGCTTTGTATTATATCAGCTCTTAAAGACTATTCAGATAAGTATAAGCGATATCGCTGCCGTGCTCGGTTTGGGCTACATATTTACATTACTTAAATTATATATGTTTTTCTGTTTGAAATATTGCATACTATTTATCTGTTTGTTGAATTTAATTAAATAAAATATCAGGTCAAAAGGCTGCAACTGAAAGTGTCATTTATTGCTTTCATTTGTGTCGGTTATAGACTCACCTCAAACTGTCTGTTACATTAGGTCTGAATAGACTATCTACTTGCTACTGCTTGAAGTGAGTTGTCATTCCACCTGATGCAAGGGAATGACACTATTGACAGGTCACTTCACCTACGTTTTTACGGTGACATTTTTACAGAATAAACCGGCAGTTCTAGAATTTCAATCGTGTTTTCCTCTTCGTGTTAGGGGTCCGTGGCGATGCCATCTGCCCGTGTGCGTGCAGCAGCGAGTCGCTGACGGTGTGCGTGAGGCGCGCGGGCCGCGGAGGCGCCTCGGCCGGCCGCGGCGTGCTGTCCATGTCCGGCCTATCCTACGGCGTCGTGCGCGTGGACGCCGAGAACTCGCTCACGTCGCTCACGCTGCAAGACTGCGGACAAGTCATGCCGTCATGTAAGTTATACTCAAAGCTGGCTCACGGCAATCATTCTGATTTATACTTTAGTACAAGGAGATAAGATTTACTAATGGTTTTACTTCGATCGTGAATGTTTTTCTTTTACTTTTTGTACTTTAACATCACAGCATCAATTCATCACTTTAATAACTCAGGAATTCTGGTTTGAGGCAATTAATTTCCATTAATTTAATGTCGCGGTGCGGTTAATTTCATGTGTAAACGCAATATATTAGTTTACAGAAAATTTGAACAATTAAACCGCAATATTGCTATGCTGTGGTTCTCGTTATCTGTTTCTATGATAGTAATATAATTATGTAATTACCTATAATCAGAAGATTTTGCCGTGTTGTTATTTTAAGATATATGCAGGCTATATTTCCTTATATCCAATTTTTCACACAGGCGTAATAGTAGTCGTAAAAATGGAGGGTCCCGCGTACCTTTGCAAGACAGATGAAGTGGGCGAGATTTGCGTGCTGTCCGGTGCAACGGGGTCTGGCTACTGGGGTTTGCCGGGTCTTACCAACACAGTCTTCCGCGTCCGCCCCCTCGATGCTGACGGCGAACCAATCGGAGAAGAACATTATGTGAGGAGCGGACTCCTTGGCTTCTTGGGACCTGGCGGTAAGTTGACATATAACATTCTAGGTTTGAGCTGTAATCTGTCAGTTCATGTTATTTTCTGAAGGTGGCTGCTAAATGAATATACCATTCGTATTCATGCTGGTATAATTTTTTACAATCGACAATTCTCCTTTTTTTGTTGTAGTATGTTAGGAGTCCCTCTGGGCTGTTTTGTCAATATACAGCGGATTAAAATAAATTAGTTTTCTGGTCTCTCATTAATTAGGATGCACTGAATCGTAGTATTACGTCCAAAGTCTATATGACGGGTCTCGTGAAATTGCATTTGGGAGCAACAAGACAATAATTACAAATATAGCTTTACAGCTACGCGTCAACATCAAACAATTTTTTTTCTAAAGTGCCATACAGTTTCATATTTATGTCTTTCACCACATATGCGTATGGTAATTATCCCTTTACATTTAGATTGGATGGTGTTTCATACATAGACTTTTAAAAACTAAATAAGTGGATCTGCAGCTAGTTAACAGTCTCCGCCTCAGTTAGACTGAAGTCAAATGAGCGTAATAGCGGTATGTGTGCCGAGCAAAATGAGTTGCGTAATTTGGCTTTTTTTTTTTGGTGGGAAATTATCAAATACCTTCTTCCGTTCTGGCGAGCGGGAGGGCGTGTCAGACTCTTACTGAATACCCACCCGTGTTCCTTCAGTTGCCTGTACGTTGCCAGGGGCCACGGTATCCCTTTCGGATTTTCCCGCGACCCCGGCAGGCATCGGTCCTAGCGGACGCCGTCAGTTGTGCGGACATCTCTTAGATTCGTGCGTGGAACACAACACGCCGTCGACTGTCAGCTGTCAATAGTTTCAATCTCTAGCATTAGGTGGAATGACAGCTCACTCCACGCTCACTTCACCTAAGTTTTCACGGTGAGATGGTTACAGAATAGCATTGCTGTTCCTTATCGGACGGCGAGCTACCCATTACTCACCGTCCGCAATTTGCCTTACGTTCAGTTTTATAAACAGTCTTGGTTGACGCTTTATCATTCGGCTGCATAACGAAGTAAAGCGAGTCCTTTGCGGACTCATACACGTCGATTACCACCACGCGCGTACCTAATGCGATATACAGAACTATGAAAATACGTTACTACATCTTCCAATACCAAACATACATTATTTATCCTGCTCACTTTTCGAGACGCAAATAATATTAATAACGTTTATTTTCTCCAAAACATAATGAAATACTAGTTTGTAGGTACACTACAGAAATACACCTGGAACACTAGTAGTGTTACAGGTCTCCAGGCCTCCGAACTATCCGGAAAAGTTACAGTTACACAAACATCTAGATAACAAATACCTAACACTTACCTAACCTGACCTCACAGGTCATCTTGACGGAATCTGCGCCTGATTATACCTAATGCGAGTTCTTGATCGCTAATTACCTCCGTAACTTTTACTTCCAATTAACTTTCGATTGTTCGTCAAGCCAACGGACTGATCATTAGGTGATGTCGGAGGCCAATAATTGTTAGACGCGTACACTCAGCATGCCGAATGAAACGAAGAAGTTGCAGCTTCTTCCTTGTTAATTCGGCATGCTAACTGTAAATTGGTAGTGAATAAATTGTACTTGAACTTGCTTTATTTACGTGTTTTGTTTATTGCATTTCATAAAATCTCCATACAGGTTAGAAGTGACTTGTTAGTGACAAAACACGAAGCATAAGAACGTTTAATTTCAATTTTGTACATTAACTGGTGGAATTCGAATCCTTGTACTAACTACCATGTGACATTTAATTTTTTTCCATATAATACAAATTGTTTCTAATAATCTATTGAAACATAAACTTGACAAATGATTCGACTTTTTAATGAGAAGTATAGTTATTTATAAGATAATAACTTTCATCTAGCTTAAAACTAAAGAAGCTGACTACCTAAGTTAAAAACTAATCCAACGCGAGTTTTAATAGCTTGATCTAGGGTTCGATGGTGTCAATACAAGTCATTAACGAGCATCTATTATAAGCTCTGGCTGACTGGCTCGTTGGTCTAGTGGTTAGCGCTACTGCTGAGCCTGGGTTCGATTTCAAGGTCGTACAAAGTGATATTGGGGTTTTTCAATCAGGAATATCTCAGTAGCAGCCCGGAACCTTTGTGTCCGGTTGATGGTAATAGGCTCGCTACCTTTTACATGGAACTTAAACATAGCTGGCGAAATGTAGGTGTACTATACTGCCCTGCTAAGCTGAAAGGCGGTATCTCTGAGAAACGCCCTTTTAGTTTTTTTATACCATTCAATAGCTATAATAATTTCGCATCTAATGGTATAAGCCACATACCGCTATCTAACTTAAAACATTTTAAAAAACCACTCAGAAGTTCTTTGTATCCTTATGTTTCCTTAAATTACAATTTACAAAAAGTCAATTTTCTCAATACTTACTCCGATTGAGATACCGCCTTTCGGCTTCGCAGTATAGGTACACCTCTGCCTAACTCTTTGGGGATTACAGGCGTGATGTTATGTTAATTACAAGCTCCGGTTTTCCCATCCAGGTCTAGTATTCGTGTGTGGCTCCCGCGACGGTTTGATGACGGTGACCGGCCGCAAGCACAACATGGATGACATCATAGCTACGGTGCTCGCCGTTGAGCCGATGAAGTTCATCTACCGCGGCCGTATTGCCGTCTTCTCAGTGAGGGTCCTGCGAGATGAGAGGATCTGCATCGTGGCTGAACAGCGCCCGGACTGTGGCGAAGAGGAGGTACGTGTATGTTCTGTTCTTATTAGATTTTTTCTTCACAGGTTCGTAATAAGGTTCATTTTTGTGTGCAAGAAACTTGCGTTAGAGAGGCTAGATGCGCCCGCGTTTGAAAGAGGAATTTGCTTTGAAAATATTTAGGCTTATAGTTCACTGTTTTTGAGAAACCGATTAACAATGTTCCTTAAAGTTTATATCTCTAAACATGACCGTTTTTATTATAATTCGCGTTCAATTGTCACTTAGTCAATTGATTTATTTTAACGCCATTAATACTCAAAAATATAAATAAATATAAAATTGCGTTTACAACATATATGTATATATTTTAGTACACAGCCATTCAATTTTAAACTCATAAGGTATTTTTCTTATTGTCAACTAGCCTATTGTTCAAAGAATGTGTTTTATTTTGGTGGTTTAATATTAAAGTGTCGAGCAGACAGGCGCGAGGCGACACCAGTCATTGTTCTACCGTAATTTTTTCTTAGAAATTGTTTTGTAACAGTCGCGCCAGTCTGCACGAGTCTTTATACTTTCACTTTAGGATTAGTTACTGTGACATTATCATGACGGTTATCTAATCATACTGTATTGAACGATATAAAATCAATCTAAAATATTGGTACAGAATATATTCGTAGTAATATCAGAAACATAGGTACAAATCCGATTAATTGAAGTTATGATGCGTTCGCCCGACACCTGTAATACTAGTAACTCGATATCAAGTCCCAGCACTAGGGCCAGTATTCACAAACATTTGAGCTCGGACAAATAGCCTCAGGTCAAGCCGATATTTGGCTCCGGACGGAGATCCAATCACGGACTACGCTTACAAAGCACGCACACAACTAATATTTGTTGAACGTATATGTCAACTCCACTACTAACTCGAACGTACACAAACATTTTAACACATCTCTTTGCCATATTTTCACATTCCTTCGGTAAAACGAAACTGCACTAAAATGATATAAATATTCCACTCATAAAAGATAAATAAACCGCTTATGTTAAAATTGTTCATTACCTTTTCACACTCATCGAAAAATCTGCGTGGAAAATTAAATATAAAAGGTTTAATTACGAGTTCATTGCATAAATTATCGCGCTCGACCTTCGGGAAAATGAATCTGCATTTTCCTCATCCCTCAATATTGAATCAAGTGGAATAACTTACTACATTAATCGCAGCACTCAATTAAATTGAAGATTTTGAAGTTAAACTTGGTTCAATAAAGTAAGGACAGAGTTTTATTTAGAGTAGAAAAAGGGAGGCAAATATTACAGACACAAACTTAATAATATTGTGGTCAATCACTTAATGAAATGATCTTCGTGGGTCGATATTGACAGTGCCGTTGATCTAGTAGGATCACAGAAATGAGGCTAAATCAATATAACTCGACGGGCACTATCAGCGTGCTCTTAAACGCGACGAGTGGCGATAAGTATTCTGTTCAGTATCAGTCGTTGGTATTTTCGAAATATCGCACTTAATGATAACGTCCCTTTTTAGGGTTCCGTAGTAAACAAGGAACCCTTATAATTCGCCATGTCCGTCCGTCTGTCTGTCTGTCTGTCTGTCTGTCCGCGGCTTAGCTCAGAGACGGTTAGTACTAGAAAGCTGTAATTTGGCATATGTATACATATTAAGGCTCGCGACGCGACTCGAACAATACAATTTCTAAGAAAACTTGACGGTATAACAATAACCGGTGTCGCGTCGCGCTAGTCTGCACAAAGCTTTAATCATGCTGAGTGGTAAAATAAAATCAAGAAAAATATTTTTTTTTTAAGGTACCTACCACCCCTACACGTAAAGTGGGGATGTTCTTTTTTTTTCTCTCATCTACCCCATGGTGTGGGGTATCGTTAGAAAGGTCGTTCAAAAATATTGTGAGTTTGTAAATATCCTTTTTTGGATTCAGGGAACCGTTTGTGAAATATTAAGCTTTTAACTGAAAAATTTTGTTAGAGTCAACCCACCCTGCGAGCTAAATGATTCTACTTGAATTTGTGAAAAAATTCACAGCAGTAGTATGTATAACCAAATTAAAAGGAAAACTATCAGAGCTAAGTGGCTGTACAGGTTAACGAGTAATAATCAACCAACTTAAATTTGCAGTTTGAAAAAAAAGTATGGGAGAACATGTTTTTCAACTACAATGTTAAATTTGTTATTGGGATAAATTCTTCCCAACAACGGAACCTTGTGTGCCGCTGCCACAACCGGCAGATCAGTGTTGGCTAATCCAACCTTTGAATAAGACATCCCTTTTCTTTCTGACATCTTTATGAACCTTCGATTTCTCAAGAAGTTCGACAAATCAGAAAGCTGCAAGTGACATATTGATTTGCATTTTACAAACATACAACATGCATACAACGCGAAATGACTTCGCAGTTTGCGCTACGGGCAAAACAAAATATATGTTTTAACATACTGATACATTTATTATATAACACTGAATAAATTTTCACGCCTCCCCCTTAAGACCTAGGCCAAATATTTTTTGATGTTCGGATAGCTCATGACCTAAAGAGGTGCCAAAAATAATATGAATTAAAAATCTCGATTAATTAAAAAGGTATGCAACAACGCGAAATTTCACGGCTATTCTGGTTTATTACAAACAAATAATTTTACTTCTGATTTCCTAGATAGATACAATTCAAATAATACAGTTCTGAATGTCTAGACTCAATCGTATTAACGAATGGGCTAAGCCGGATCAGGATGCTGTCGCCAGACTAAAGCAAATATCGAACAATAAAAAATATTTTATTTTCTCGATTTCTTTGCCAAGTTGCTCAGATTTCTTTTTCTATGAATAAATTGTAGGGAAAATAAGAGCATTTAATCCTTAGTATCCTTAAAACAAATCTTATTTAACTTAAAAGTACTATTTACTTGAAAAAATCTAATATCTTTTACTTCTTCTTTTCGTGTCGATGGTACTCTTCTTAGTTGTTTTCATATTGTTTGAGCCCAGTAGGTGGCCACGTTATTTGCGTTATTCATTAGGTCATCCGAAGGGTAGATGAACGGCCACTTAGGACACTCCAGCATGTCTGGCATGGTCAGGAGCATCGCACTCGCACTGGATGTTGCATCTTTTACTGAGATTTATTTATTGCTAAGTTACAGGGCAATTCAAAATATATACATAATCTTAGATCTAATATACAACTAACACTAAAATATATAAATTATAAACAAGCATGAACAGAAAAAAAAAATTTAAAAAAAATAAAGGGAGAGCTCATTGGGCATCAAAAAATTCGTCGGCGTCGCTGTCAGTGGGAAAAGTGCCGAAAAGGCTGGCAGCATTGCCACGTTGGATGGCAATGCTGATTCTTTGACCTAAAAATTGGCCAGCCCTCTGGTCACGTGAGGAGTCGACCAACCGCTTGGCGATGTCCCGAAATACTCGATGAGCACTCGGACCCCACGGCCCTAGTGTTTCAACCCCAAACGGCTCAAAAATATAGCTACCTAATAATCTTTTACTTGATTTTCTAATATTACGATGTAAGTGACGCAACTGAAACAGTTCCATAAGCTTTGGTGGAGGGGCGCGTGCAGTCTGTTCCAAGTCTAGATCGCGACTGACGCAGTCGCAGACTGGCTGAATAGTTATTTCATTTTTATAACAGGGTAAATAGAGATGGCAATAAAAACTTCCGAATGTGAACGAATGTTGCCGTTCTAAGATTGAATGCTCATACTAGCTTTATATAAATTTAGTTCTGTCTAGACACAACTTAGTCTAACTAAAGATGTATTTCCTTTTTATATATTAAGAGTTTTGTAGGACAAGTTAATAAACACTTGGACACTGAAAAATTACAAATAAATATAAAAATTGCCGTTAGAAAATTAAAATAAGATAAATTTATGCTTCGTTACAAAATATTTGAATATTTTAGATATAGATGTTTCACACTGATTACAAATGTTATCTCAGAGTTTGTTTCGGTCTTTCTTCTCAGAGTAGTCGCAGAGGAAACACCGAACTCATCTAGTTTTAAAACGTAATTTATTTTTGATGTGTTAAAGTGTTTTTTGAACCAATATTATAGAAATAAATATCGTTAACTCATCTTTTCCCGACAGAAATATCTAACATGCATCTTACGTGTTCCAGTCATTCCAATGGATGTCCCGCGTGCTTCAAGCGGTGGACTCAATCCACCAGGTCGGCATCTATTGCCTGGCTCTGGTCCAGCCGAACTATCTGCCCAAGACTCCGCTGGGTGGCATCCACCTGAGCGAATGCAAGCGTCGCTTCCTCGAAGGAACCTTGCACCCAGCCAACGTGCTCATGTGTCCCCACACTTGTGTCACCAATCTGCCCAAGCCAAGGGAGATTCATTCTGGTAAGCCGGCTGTTGATGTTGAGACTCACGTTCTATTATTTTGTGCGTTTTATTTTGTGCATTTGCGGTTTTGTTTTGTCTATTTACAGTAATTTATGAACCCCTTTGAAGGAACAAATAAAGTGTTATTCGAAAGGTTTACAAATACATTCAATAATGATGCAGTTGCTAATGACATTTGTATGATAATGTGGCTGTGCGCTGATCTTAGTTCTGTCTTCAAAGGCTGCAGACGACGTTGCAGAGGCGATAGATGCTGTGCTGTAGACTTTCACTGGTTATCTGCTCTGATCTAAGAATGATACCTTAAAAATCTATTTGTGAAATTAACTATTTACGTAGGTACTACTTATTTCCAAGAACTGACAAAATAGTTCAAATTTGAAGCATAGAAAAATATTTACCGTTTAGTTTATGAAGCGACTATGTGCCACAAGCGATTCCTTTTATGAATAGTAAAACAGAAATGTTTTCAGTGTTTGCTCAGCCTCAGCAAATGTTTGTGATATTTTATTTGCTTTAAAATATTTTATACTTACAATTTTATTATGCATTTATGGTTTTCGAGCGATTATTTTTTGCAAGTTTCTACATTAAAACTTTAAGATTGTATTTAATTAACTGTGTTGTGGTGTTTAGATGTGGGCCCTGCTTCTGTGATAGTGGGCAACTTAGTGCAGGGCAACCGGCTCGCGTCCGCTCAGGGCCGTGACATGGGATACACCGACGATTCTGATGCCGCAAGGAAGGTACATAATGCGCATTTTTGTTTTCATTGCATCTTATTATAATTTACAGTAATAAAATTGATTGTTAACTCGTGCTTTCTCTCACGTTCCAGTACCAGTTCATATCTCAAATATTGCGCTGGCGCGCAATGAGTACCTCGGACCATGTGATATTCACGTTGCTCAATTCGAAGGGCGCTGTGTCCAAGGTCCTGACCTGCGCTGAACTACACAAAAAGGCCGAGAGGATCGGCAACCTACTGCTGGAGAAGGGTCGCGTCAACACGGGCGATCACGTCGCTCTCATATTCCCGCCGGGACTTGATCTCATTTGCGCTTTCTACGGATGTCTGTACGTCGGCGCGGTCCCCGTTACCATCCGTCCGCCGCACCCGCAGAACCTGCACACCACGCTCCCCACCGTGCGCATGATCGTCGACGTCAGCAAGGCCACGCTGGTGCTCTCCAACCAATCTGTGATAAAGCTACTGCGCTCCAAGGAAGCCAGCAACGTCCTCGACAGCAAGGCGTGGCCGCTGACACTCGACACCGACGACATGCCCAAGAAGAAGCTGCCCATCCTGTACCGCGCACCGACCGCTGAGATGCTCGCTTACCTGGACTTCAGCGTATCCACGACAGGCATGCTGGCCGGCATCAAGATGTCGCACGCGGCTGTCACGTCGCTGTGCCGCTCCATGAAGATTGCGTGCGAGCTGTACCCCTCGCGCCACATCGCGCTCTGCCTCGACCCCTACTGCGGCCTCGGTTTTGCGCTCTGGTGCCTCAGCAGCATCTACTCAGGACATCACTCCATCCTAATCCCACCTTCCGAGGTCGAGATCAACCCAGGCCTGTGGCTGAGTGCCGTCTCCCAATACAAAGTGCGAGACACATTCTGCTCTTACGGAGTCATGGAGTTATGCACCAAAGGCTTGGGCAGCTCAGTCAACCAGCTCAAAGCTAAGGGCATTAGCCTGGCATGCGTAAGGACGTGCGTGGTCGTCGCCGAAGAGCGTCCGCGTATCAACTTGACCAACTCATTCTCCAAACTATTCTCAGCGCTCGGGCTCAGTCCGCGCGCCGTGTCCACGTCGTTCGGCTGCCGCGTGAACATTGCTATCTGCCTGCAGGGCGCGTCCAGTCCGGAGCCGTCCACCGTGTACGTGGACCTGCGCGCTCTGAGGAATGACCGCGTGTCCCTCGTCGAGCGAGGCAGTCCCCACTCACTCTGCCTCATGGAGTCCGGCAAATTGTTGCCCGGAGTGAAAGTGATCACAGCTAATCCCGAAACTAAGGGACAATGCGGCGACTCCCATTTGGGCGAGATATGGGTGCAATCGCCCCACAATGCAAGCGGATACTTCACCATATATGGTGATGAGAGTGACTACGCTGATCACTTCAGTGCTCAGCTGGTGACTGGAAATACTGGGGAAGTGTACGCTCGCACTGGATACTTGGGATTCTTACGGCGAACTGAGATTAGTACGACGAGCCACGTGTCAGATGACACGTCGATGATCACGCGCGACAGCGACACAGAGTCGCTGGCGTCGGCGTGCGGCAGCCTCAACCTGAGCGCCGACACGCACGATACGCACGACGCCGTGTTCGTGGTGGGCGCTCTCGATGAGACCATCATGCTACGCGGCATGCGCTACCACCCCATCGACATTGAAAACTCCGTGATGAGGTGCCACAAGAAGATTGCTGAATGGTAAGTTTTTTTGTTTATTTACTAAACACTGATATTTTTTCATTCCACAAGAATGATATCAGTTAATCTTGAAGTTCCCATTTTAATTCGATCCACTGTTGATACGTAATTGTAATTTGTCCTATACTAACATATTATATCGCATGTTTTCAGCGCCGTGTTCACGTGGACCAACCTACTGGTGGTGGTGGTGGAGCTGGACGGCAATGACAGCGAGGCGCTGAACCTCGTGCCGCTGGTGACTAACACCGTGCTGGAGGAGCACCACCTCATCGTGGGCGTGGTGGTGGTGGTGGACCCCGGTGTCGTGCCAATCAACTCGCGCGGAGAGAAGCAGCGCATGCACCTGCGGGACGGCTTCCTGTCCGACCAGATTGACGCCATCTACATAGCCTACAACATGTAGGCCGCGAGAGCCAGGCGGCCGTCGAGACACGCGCCGCCGAGCTCCTCGTGCTATCGCAAGCCCACCGGAGCACGCCCCAAGGTGACAGCCGCCTCCGCTCGGTCCCATCGCTAAACCAACACGATCGAGTCAGTGAACCCAACTTCGACTTTTCGTTTATCTCCCTTCGTGTTTATCTAATAACGGAATGGAAGATCTAAAGACTGCAAACGCGAATTATTTGTAAGTTGTTGCGACTTGATATGACGATCTAAAGTCGCAACTAGACTGATGTAAGTCTGAACTTAGATTGTTTTACCTTTGTCCCTTATCCTCACACGTAACTGACTCTAATTTGACACGATACCATATGATTGCTGCCAACGGTCGTGTAGACCGTACCGCCGACGCATGACGCCGTCGGTTACGGGCAAGTGCAAGTGTTTTGATTCTACAAAACTACCTTACGGAGTGTGTAGAATAGTTTTCGTAAGGCCTGGCGTATTATTTTATAAGTGGATATTATATTTTTGACAAATTACGAGTTTGCGAAAGTTTTAAACATAGTTTACAAACTTCTTTGTGACGTACACGTTGCACAATCTACCGGTGATCTGGGCGTTACTAGTCTGAACGACAACGTTGCACAATAGCGCCACCTACACGATCTACGTAGACTGCAACTCGTAGTGCACACACTGAGCTTCCATCGTTCACCACGTGATGACTTGACGAAACTTATTTGAATATGGGTATGAATATACTATTATTTTACTATAGTTAGTTAATATTGACCCCTTGTAAATTGACTTAATTTTTATTACTTCTGTAAAAATTTAAAGCTTCTTTTGATCTATGTTCTAATGGTCTATAAAAGGCCATATTTCTTGTGTTATACCAGGCCTTCGAAAAAGTTTAATGTGTAGCATTCTGATTTGCCATATTTGGTAAGGAATCTAAAAGATTTTCTGATAGCCGCAGACTAAGTAATGTGGCAGTAAGCATACGTCGATGGCGAAAATGCGAACTTACTACAGAGATGATTGTATAAACGCTGAAAACAGAGATTGCATTAACAATGGCACCGTCATGAACCGAGCTTAGTATTGCTTCGTATGCTTACTGCGACAGCAAGTAATGTAACGAGGAAGCTGCAATAGTTATTAGATATTGTAATGACGACGGGTGAGAAGAAGTCGTGCGGAATCAAAATACGGCACAAGTCCGAACAGTTGGAATGTAGACTTGTTATTATAGGAATTATTAAAGGACAGACGATACGTTAGTAATTTTTCCGTAACACAATTATATTGTTGTGATTATTGTGAATCAAATGATTTCTAATGCTAGTGTGTATGTTAAATTATGTATTACGATAATATACTTAGTATTAGCGATTATTGCAAGTAAAATGTATTGCATTTAAAGTGTTAACGTTAGATATTCAGTTCTTTTGATCGTTGACTATATTTTGGCGCTAAATGTTCTCGCTGACAATTTTAATCTGTTGAAGTGGTTTTCACATTTTCTAAAACATAAAATTGCAATTTCCTTTCTTTTGTTTAAGAGCTCCTAGAAGATGAGGGCATTTGAGTTATTCGTAATAGTTTCCTGTATTCAAATAAACGATTAATCATAGTAATAGCCGTGTTTGCTAGAATCAGAGACCTTCTCACCATTGTCGGAGCGGTACGGGAGTTTTTAAAATCTTGTTGTCTATTGGTATTTTTCTGAAATTTCAATCAATATGGATGTCTAGCAAGCTTGTCACATAGGACAGTCATTTCGTTGTTCATTCTTCGTATATTGGCAGTGTGAAGCAAGTCTAATGCTTACTCAACACATCTGTTTTGTGTCTATTCAATGTTAGATCTCAATGAATAAGAAATAGTAATAATTATAATACATTGTACGTGTAATTCTCAATGGCGTGGTATTATCAGACCTTCAACAGATTTCATTAAAAATATTATTGTCTATTATGTTCCATTCCAGTATACGTTCAGAACGATTATTACATAAAATAATAATTATAAAAAAAAATATGTTCGTCTTTATTAGATTCCATTATTTACTATTATTATTTCGTAATTATTTATTGCTAAATTGTACATATATTTTTGTTATTTAATTTTACGTTAAATGATTTCCTTATTTAGCTCTTAAATGTTATTTTATGAGATGTGGATGGTTTCATTCATAATTAATTGATTAGGAATCAAAAATTGTTTCGATCAATGATTTCATGTACGTATAGAAAATAGTTCAGAATATTCCTTTAATTACATTTATGAAGATATAATTTTACAATTTAAAAAGTGTAGTCATTAAATAAATAAGTATACAAGTAGATTAAACTCAGTTTTATGAACAAACGTTTGTTATTTGTAATCCTTGATTGTATAAGCATATCTGGGAGTCAGCTGGTGCCCGCACACGGCCCCGTAGTATTTCGTAAGCACTCACCGCCTCACGGCGCCACAGTAACCGCACTTGCATTGTTCCCCATTGTATACTGACCATTAAACATTTTTATAAACCTTTAATTTCGCACAAAAAATCGCAACAAATTTTTGGCAACTTTATAACCCGTTGTGTTCTATTATTGTCCCTTCGAATGTTTGTACCACTGTCGCCAAAGACATTATTTGGAACTTTGTAACAGCTTTTACAATTTGTGATTGTTATTTTTTTCTGGAAATGAATAAATAAACGTGCATTCTGGTTGGAAATGTTTATTGAAGAAAACCCATACCTTTAGCTTTAGACTGATCAGGAAATAGTTTTAAGCTACGCGCACTTCAATTGGCTGTGCACCCTTAAAGCATCTGTCGGTAGATTCTTGCATTGCATAAAACAAATTCACTGTAAATAACTTAAGTGACTGTCTTTTGATTTATAAACTTGCAGATGGATGAATACATTACGTATTTGTAGAAAACTGCAAACGATTTTGATAACCTATGCGAATGCATTATCGTCTACCAGCTCTGGTCGTACCATTATAAACTGCTGCAATGTATAATAACAATAACGGAAACTCATCCCCAAAAAGGTTATCAACGATCTAGAGATCTCAGTATCAACATGCATGGTTTGTAAGTTGCTTATAACAGCACCCACTGGTTCAGATTACTACAATACCGATGATGGAGAATACTACGGGATGAATAACCGGAAGATAAAAAAGTGACTTCCATGCTCGGGATCTTAATGTGAAAAGCGCCACCTGTTATCTCCCGGGATGACTAAATGCTTTCAATGTTACCACGTTATAATTTGTAAATTTTATAGATATTGCTATTGTCGCCGGTTTATTACAAATGCTTGCACTATTACGAATCACAAAAAAATAATGCGTTTGGCAATAAACGTACTTAGAACATCGTTCTGTTTCTGTCAATCCTCAAAATAAGGCTTCTTTAGCGCTAAACGCATTGAGTGATTTGTACTTTTGTAGTACAAGGTAGCTTTCGAATTAGTTAGTTATAATTTCAGTTCAATGAAAAATTAAAAAATAATTCATGAAAGTGGAACCTATTTTTTCATGCTAGCAACTGCCGTTAACTGTCAATCCGCCATTTAAAACAGTATGGTTGGTCTCTAATAATTCGATACCGTTAGCAGGCATAGATGGCGTTAGCAGGCAAGCGAAATGGTGTTAGCTCCTGAAGACCAAATGGTCTAAGATCCCAGGGCCCCCAGACGTTACTTATGTTCTGAGTAACAAAATGTATGGTAGAGTGTTAATATGTACTTTGAACGTACGCATGCCTGCTAACTTGGGCCGACGACCAATTTACAGGTATCAAGTACAAAAGCTACTTACCTTATAAAAGTGAGTCTTAATTTTTATACAGGGTTGATTTTTGAGATGGGGCAGTAAGGGCAGCTACCTGAACCGTTGTAGCTACAGAAAAATGATTTTAGGAGACTGTCCTTAACTTTTTGAGACATTTGAACTTCTGCATTCACAGATTTTGAAAAAATGTAGGTACAGACAGCAAGAAATTTGGCAGTTAGGATTATTTGTATTTTAAATGTAAATCGATCCTGCTTCCTATAAGGATAAAAAAACTGTATTGGACCAACTGAAGTAACTAAGGTAAGAAGTACTAGAAAATTCAGAAATTGCAACATTTCGTAGGACTCCAACCCACTTTTTACGATGGATCGACTGGCCGAAAAAAATAAAAATAGAATTCTCACGAATTAACACTATTGACAGCTCACTTCACCTAAGTTTCACGGTGATATTTTTACAGAATCGACCGGCAGGACTAAGGCGCCATTCTTTATTTTTGCCTATTCAGCACCTCTCTACCTGCTAATTTGACATTTTATTCTGTTCTTGGATATGGCCTGGGTAAATAAAACAATATATCTGATCAGCAGTGCTATTCTGTAACCATCTCACCGTGAAAACTTAGGTGAAGTGAGCGTGGAGTGAGCTGTCATTCCACAGGGATTGACACTATTGACAGCTCACTTCACCCAAGTTTTCACGGTGAGATGTTTACAGAATAGCATGGTATTCAAGTTGTTTAATCAGTTGTTAAAAATAAATTATTTTATCTCGTACGACTAAAATTACGTTCACGTCATGTACCTATTTATATGACTAACTCGGTAATCGTATTCCGCTACCATGGACGCAATCAAAGATCAATCTTACAAAACCTAGATTCGTTATTGTTGGTATCTCCAGAATTCACCAGATTAGCAATACGATCACATTTATTTCGAATTATCGAAATTAATAATTATTATATTATTTATTATTAAAAAAAAAGTTTTTTTACCTCTGCGATGTACTGTTTACATTTATAACACAGATTAGGTAAATAATAGGTTTTAAAAAAATGGCGTTCGTCTATAAGAGTGGTGTTAACACAAGTGATACGTAACTAAGTAATGCTGAAATCATGGTCTAGGCAACCAAATGTACCTACGATAGAAACAATATTGTAAGTAATACCTAAGGAACATCAGCTAAGTTTAGTGTCCATAGGTGTTGGTCTGAGTGGTGCGCGAGAGCAATAAATCTAGTAGTTGACAAGATAGAAATGTCACTGATAACATCAGCCATGCTATTCTGTAAACATCTCACCGTGAAAACTTGGGTGAAGTGAGCTGTCAATAGTGTCAATCCCTGTGGAATGACAGCTCACTCCACGCTCACTTCACCTAAGTTTTCACGGTGAGATGGTTACAGAATAGCACTGCTGGTACTGGTGTAAAAAACGGTCAAATAAAAGGGTCGGCTTCCGGTCTAACCGGATGCAGCTGTATAAAAAAGAAGGTCAACTACCCAAACCCAAATATTATCTAATTACTGCAACAGTCATAATAAGGAATAATATAACAATGCAAAATGACTATCTGTGAAAAGCCAAAGGTTAGCTACATGATTTGATAGTAGTTACTATATAGACTTGCGGTTCGCAAGGATGAATCAGTAAGAATTTGGAGATTAAAGACTACCATCAAATGTCTTTAATTATGTGGAAAATATTAGTCTTATCGATTTGTGTCGTCGTGGACGCTGGAAGTGTGGAGGAAATATATGGCAGCTGGGTGCCGGTCGCGTTTTATCCTGTGGCTAAGTACATTCCAACATGCCTACGAGTATCTTTCGCTAAGGATTCGAACAATATCCAATGTACGTGTGCGGACGGGAAGAGTACGACCATGTTGGAGTTCATCGTGCCGGAGCAACGCGCCCAGGTGCAGATATTTCCTGTTCTTATGGTGGACACCCCCAATGATGTGGCGTCTGCTTTGAATGTTTCCTGCAGATGTGGTGACATAGAATACCGAAGCCGGAAGGTCGCGATTTTTGTCAATAATAACTACTCTGTCCTTTACGAGCTTCAGAACAATGGTCTTTATACCGAGGCCGAGTCATTCGATGCACTAATTTTCGCCCGAGAAATCCCAACGCTTAAGGAACTGCATTCAGTGATTAAAAACATTAAGGAATTAGTATTGAGAAATAGTGGGTTTATGTGCACACTGGAGTTTTTCGATGCAGAATTACGATACAAGGCGCACCGTCAACAACCTATCTAATTACGCAACACTTTTTCAACACTTTTGACTAATCTGTTTCATTTTGACAGTTCAACAATATTCGTTGTTTACGTTGTTGTTGAGCAGCTTTTTTTGCCCGGGAGTGAAGAGTGCCGTCGCTTACCTTACTTGGTAAAACTATTCAGTGATAGGCGAAGTTTTTAAGACAGTATAAATACAAAGGAAATGGTTGATTATTAAAGTAAAATTGTTATTGAAGATGAGTAAAAATTTGATCGACTTCACCTACAATTCCATGGTCCCCTTTAGACCGTGGAATTGTAGAGGCAACATAAATAGATAATACAGAATCATTTCGGTATTTTATTTGAACATCAATTAATACCCTTATGCTAAATAAACGGTGAGTTCGTAACGATAACCTCCTGCAATAGCAAATAAAACTGAGTAATAACTCGATTATTCACTAGTCATAACAGGCAAGTCACACGTTTCCGACGAAACGAAATTGTTGAGTCTAGCTAGGCTAAACGTATATCTAAGCCGAGTAACGTGCTAGTGTCGAACTAGTTTGACTCAGAGATAACGTGGCTTTCCGTAAATTATGTTTGGCCAAGTCCAAGACCGCAACTAAAACAACACGAAAGCGAAAGTTTCATGAGAAATTACTTATGTATGTACAATGTACATACCTACGCCCCAAATTAGTATATCGCGTATCACCTGTTCAATCTTGATCTTGGCCTTTGTCTGCTGCATATCATTCATGCGATATCCTAGTGCCAATATGTCATTGATCGTACTTGTACCATACCTACATCTTTTTTATCTGTAACCTCAATGTGGGGGCGACTGGGACTATTCGCAGTATTCGAACACCCCCATTCTAGCCATATCATCTTTCGAACAACCTTCCATTGTTTCGTTGGTGTTCTCTTATAGCCATCTACATTCATAGGTAAAGAGAGAATGAAAGATTGTTTATTCTGCACAAACTAAACGCAAATTACAAAAACGAATGACATGTTCATGTAATACTCCTTTACAAAATTAGCTAAAAGCCTCGTATTCATTATTCAAAACAGAAAAGTTTGACAAATTTAGGTAGGTTCCTCCCTCAAAGTTGTCTACACGACATTTCCCACATTTTTCATTCATTGAAAATAATGAATGAAGTTCACGCCGTCTACAGACACACAGCCAGACTCCAAAACTCACACCCCAGAATTTCGTGGGGGATACAAATAATCCCATTAGGGGCTGGGGGCCCTGAATTTGTCAGTCTGCCGTGAGGCTTCGAACTGGAAGGTAATGTCGCATCTAAATAACTTTACGAGAGTTGACTGCTGAAAATTATTTCGATAAAAAACAAAATAATGTTTAAAAATGACAGAATGCGAAACCCCAAAATGTACTTGAAAGTACTTTCGGGAAAAGGAAGTGGGTATAGAATATATAAGCATGTTTTCAGGAGTTTACCTACGAGGGTAAATTCGATCCTGTTTCGCGCCAGTCGGCCACTGGGTCTTGAGCAAAGAGGATGGAGCTGTGTCAATTTGAGAGGGTTCGGGCGATCGTATTTATTTACGAGAAAAAAGTTATTTAAAGATGTTTGTTCCAATTAAATTAATTCAATAATAATTAGGCGTACCTACTTATTATTTTTGCCTAAATTAATGCTTTCTTAGGTTTATCTAGTTGGAAAGATCAAGAATTAGTTATGTATTTTATGGCAGTTTGTCTTTAATTCTGTTTACGGGACCATGTTTTTACAGATGGTTTAATTTGGTACAGGCCTTACTGCCTTAGGTGACCCATACTTAGGTAGGTACCTATACTTACTAATCGTTACATAAGTAGTGTTTTTAACCCCCGACGCAAAAAGAGGGGTGTTATAAGTTTGACCGCTATGTGTGTGTCTATCTGTGGCACCGTAGCTCTTAAACGGGTGAACCAATCTGAATGTAGTTTTTTTTTATTTGAAAGCAGGTTTTCTAGAGATTTCGATAAAACATGTCTAAGAACCTTGACATGTTTTATCAAAATCGGTTCAGCTGTTTGAAGATTATCAGCTCTTTTCTAGTTGATGAATGGATCTTCTTCCACAGGCGTCTTCCACAGGTCTGATCGATATGAAATTTGGTATTCTGTTACTTCAATGATATTAGAAGAACATAGTAACCTTGAACTGATGCTGCAGCATCACCTAGAATTTGCAGGATACCTAACTCCCTTACCAACTTACAGCACAGCCATGCTATTCTGTAAACATCTCACCGTGAAAACTTGGGTGAAGTGAGCTGTCAATAGTGTCAATCCCTGTGGAATGACAGCTCACTCCACGCTCACTTCACCTAAGTGTTCACGGTGAGATGGTTACAGAATAGCACTGCAGGTATCGTTTTTGGGCTCATTGGAATGGCCTCAATGAATAGGTTAAACATAGATAGTTGATGAACTGGTCAGCCCCGGATCTAGATTTATTTTGAAGCGGGTCAAGATAAGAAGGAAGGTCCTAATACATGCATTTATTTGCTTAAAATGACACTTCTATCGCTATCTATATGTAGTACAAAGTTGGAGAAAAATAAACTATTTGTATTTTATTGATTACATGGCATACCTCCACGTGTGGGAAAGTTGTGTGGTAGTAAAAAAAGATGTGAAAGAAAGAAAATTTGTTTATTCTGCACAAACTAAACGCACATTACAAAAAAAATACATTTAATACTCCTTTACGAATTACCCAAAAGAGACGCCATCAAATTAAGCTAAGTATGACATCGAGAATCAGAATTAAGTATTTTCTGTAATATCTATATTGATGTCGCCGACCAACACGATATTTATTGTCAAAAAGTTAAAAAATAGAGATATTTTTCTACGCAGGAGGACGGTAAATTGCTATTATAACAGAGTCTATATTTATTTTTAGTAAAAGACAGTTTGTTTCAAACAGAAAAGGGTGTTCAACAGAGAATTTCATGCTGCAATTATGGTAAATTACCATCCCTTCGTTTTGGTTAGTGTTAGTAAACATAGAGTGTGACGAATAGTTCCCTACCTGGGTCAAAGCCGGATTAAGCAAGCGCGGAGCCCGTAGCAAATTCTATCGAGGGGCCCTTGATCTGCTATGGGTTAAAAAAATACATTTCTCAATACGTTTATTTGCCATCTATTGGTTACAATTTAGTTGGTGTATAATAGTACAGTAGATTACTATAGGCCCTGTTGGGCTCTGACAAGTACAAAAAGTCAGAGATGAGATTGCCCGGGCAACAGTGGCAGACTAAGCTTGTCGGGGGCCCGGGGCGGCAAACTAAATGTGGGTCCCGCGCAGGAAAGCAGAAATGCAGAATTTTTTATCACTCTACATTAATATTTAGCATACATAAAGTCGAAGACCTCCCAACAATGACTGACTTTAAGTTGCTGAACATATTTTGGCTTTTTTGGGATTTGATTAAAAAGTATTTCTAAAGATTTGGGCCTTCCCGACCAGGGACTCGGGGCAGACCGCACCTGTCGCTCCCCCCTTAGTCCGCCAGTGCCTGGCAATTTATAATAAATCTGTAATGTAATATAAATCTTTTTTAGTAGCTACATATTTCAAAGTCTATATTTATATCAAAATACATTTTATTTTTAGGAATAGCTAATGTTATATTTTATCAATGTTGTACTTTACGGTTACGCTAGTCGGTCATTCTACCATAAAAAGAAAACAGAAAGAAACAAAGAAAACGTTTCTTTGGACACAGTTCGTGAAACACAAAATACAACACCATACACACATCGTATGGTGATCACTCGTCTGCTTGACGGTGTACGTTCACAACTAAAAATTATATCAATTTGTCTTGTAATTATCTAGACTTGTATGGAAGTAGAATTGGAAAAAAAAATTGGTTTCGAAGTTATGCGTGTCGAAACTTCCATATTTCAACACTAATTTTGACTCATCTTTGGGCGTAAATAACTAACTTATGTAGTATGAAAATGGCAAAAAAGAAACCGCACAGGGATAGATAATTTATTCAATAGTTCAAATAATTTTATTTTGTGTAGATACATCCAGCAATTTTTTCCATGATATCTATACGCCTTTTTTTTTTTTTTTTTTTGAGTTTGAGAAATTATCAAATAACTTCTCCCGCTCTGGGTGGAGCGGGAGGGCGTGTCAGACTTTTACTGACTAAAACCCACCCGTGTTCCTTCCGTTGCCTGTGTGCCGAGGTCGCGATATCCCTTTCAGACAAACCCGCAACCCCGGCAGGCGTTGGCCCTTCCGGACCCCGTCAGTTGGTGCTGACATCTCTTTGAGGCGCGCGTGGAACACAACGCGCCGTCGACCCGGGCCTGGTCCCTATCGGACGGCGAGCTACCCATTACTCACCATCCGCAAGCCCGCGCCTACGGTGGCCGGAAGTCGGCTCGCGACTCCCGACGCCCGGGGCGTCTCCTGCGGCGACTAGGGGCGCGAGGGCGCGCATTTTGCCTCTCCCTCGCGCGCTCCGCCTCCTCCTTCGCAAGCATTACTGCTTCGCAGAAGGAGGTGACGGCCTCCCATGCACTCTCGCTCCGGACCATGGCCTGAACCAGGGCCGGACGCGAGAGATCGCCGCCGCCGATCGCCTCCGTGAGGACACGGCGGTGCTCCGCCCAAGCTGGGCAGACCTCCACCGTATGCTCCACCGTGTCCTCCGGGCGATCCACACAGTGGTGACACCCGGGCGTTTCCTCCCGCTTTATCCTGAACAGGAACCTCCCGAAACAACCATGTCCGGTGAGGACCTGTGTCAGGCGGAAGGTGAGGACGCCGTGGCGCCTCTCTAGCCACTCCTCAAAGAGGGGACTTATCAGAGGGAGGATCTTAGGAGGGATATCTATACGCCTAAAGATCTGTTCATGAAATTTTACGCGCTCATTTTCGCTATAAATCATCGTATAATTAACTAAATAAATAAATATAATTAGATAAATATATACTAAATAAATAAATAACTCTAAATGGCATGCATATTAGCCACGTCCACCAACGAGTTGGAGCTGTCGACTAGTGCAACCTATGTATATTTTATATTTATTTATCTGCTTTTTTTACTTCCAAAGGAAAAAATGGATACGCGGGGCCCGTAGCAATTGCTTCTCTTGCTACGTGGCTAATCCGGCACTGTGGTTCGTGGTAACATTGGCAACCAACATTATGTCAAGTTCAGCTAATAGGATTAATTAACCAATTTATATTAGGTACTCCTGCTGAGTAATGTTTGGAATTTAAGTTTCGTCTAAGGCTTCTAAGGTTGTGGTGACTAAATGAGAGATACTATTCTGGTTCATCATTTCTACCCACATTCCTATGTGGGTAGAAGTGATTTTCTAGTAGTTTACTCTGGGGAGGTGAGAGACGGTGAATGAAAAGGCTAGACACTCTATTAATGTCAAAGTGTCTACGATGAATATCACAAAGTCATTGGAGGGGACAGAGTTACGGTTTATGCACCGTTAGGCGGTAAAAGTGAATAAAATTACAAATGCGTGTTCTAGTAATTATGGAATTTACATGAATTGAACAGTAAGTTTTTACAACTATGAAATATCAGGTAACAGTAAAAAAGTTTTAAAGAAGCGCGACAGTATCGAAGAAGTTATTAAGCTTTGCCGACGATAATTCGATCGCATTAGGGGTTTTCAAGAATAAAAAGATAAAATACATCACCTTCTTTATTAACAATGGTTTGGTGGGATTAATATTACATCAAACACAGTAAAAATTCTAAGTTAGTTATTGTAAGTTATGGGACCAGTCGGTTGATTCTGTAAAAATATCAACGTGAAACGTAGGTGAAGTGAGCTATCACTGTCACAAATCGATCGGCAGGATGCTCGGGATTAACACTATTGACAGCTCACTTCACCTAAGTTTCACGGTGATATTTTTACAGAATCGACCGGCTGGTGTAATTAACTAAAAACTATCGTATCACTATATTACGCTGCCTTGTAAGGCGTAAAAATGTTGTCTACACAGAAAGTACTCGTCGTAGAAAGATTTTTTACATTCTAAAGCCCATTTCTGTAAAATACATTAAACAGAAAACTTAGTATCTACAAATTAATTTGCTTTACCTGTAAAAAAAATACTTGTATATTTACTAACCATAGATTATGCACAGACAGACGATCTACTTGTTGTCTGCAAATAGAACCGCTAACATCATGGATGTATTTAAAATTGTAATATATTTATGGCTAACATGCTATGTTACTTTTATTTACTTAAGTTTTAATTTAGTTTTTACTTTATACTCATTGTCACATTACAATAAGTATTTAATTATGCACTTTCTAACTTGCAACACAGGACCAACCTAGTTCAGGCAAATAAGCAACTGTGCTCTATTTTAATTGTTTAAGGTTTCTATTGCAAATGTGCCCCTAAAAATAAATATACGATTATAATTATGATATTATTTAATTATAAAAACACTGCTAAGTAAGCGTCCAATAAACTATACATAAACAAATTAAGGTAACAATAGTTAGATAATCTAAAATAAAAAGTTAAATGACGCTGAAAGTGCGATACCTACATAAAATATTCAGCAGGGTTGCATGTTTAAATCAATTTAACGAATATTTATATACTATATATTTGTCGGAGGTGATTATTTTGAGAATTTTCTTGCCAGGAGGTCGTAACCTTGGGAATTAGGTATAAGGGATGATTTTCTTTTTAATTTGTGTGGAGACTTCATTCATCACACATCACATTCTTAATTTCTATATTTTGTGGTTATTTTTCACTCATATAATTATGTAGAAGAATTATACAGTTTTCTCAGGATTGAACAGTTTCTCTTGGTCTTGGGCGGATGTTAACGCTTTTGGTCTATGTTTATGGTCCTTTTTCCGTCAATGTTTCTGATGGGCGGCAGTTCTTATACACCATCTTTGGGTTTTGCTTTTGATTCCTGTTGGCAATACATTAATTTACTTATACTTATACTTAATATTCAAATATTTTCTATAGAACTAAGTACAAGAAGATCTTTGTTCATAATCCTCTAATACTTTGGAGCACCAGGTTGATAGTATTAATTTTTGTTAAACTTTAATTTGATTTACTTAAGAAATAACTGAACAATACACCCACGATATAATTTAAACTGATGGCAAAGGTAACTGTATTCAGGGCGAAATTAATTATAAGAACTAAAGCAACTAAAAATAACAAAACAAAACTCTTGTTCGTATAGGTATTCTATACAACGGGTCCTACAAAAGTAATAATAATTTGCTTAAGCATAAGGAATCTACTGCTGATCCTTCAGAATTTTAGGTATATTTCTTTTAAAAGTATTTCGGTTAAGAAATAGTATGTCGATATCACTAAAGCTTCGTGCAGATCAGCGCGACGCGACGCCGCGACGCGACTCGAACAATACTATTTCTAAGAAGACTTGACGGTATAACAATAACCGGTGTCGCGTCGCGCTGATCTGCACGAAGCTTAAATCGCTTATTGTATGTGTGGACTAAGCGGTGTAGAGGTGAGCGAACACCAGCATTAGATTTACAGAAGCTGGTAGCGAACAGTCTCCTGGTGCTAGTGCGCACCTCCCGCCCATGCACAGTTCGAGGAGCCAAGTAACACAAACCGCTATCTAATTGCGTAACACTTTTTCAGTAAATGATTCATTTGACAGTTCAACAACATTAATTGCGTTATTTACGTTGTTGAGCAGATTGTTTTTTTGAACTTGTGAAGCATAGCACATTAGCAATCTGTTTCAAAACGATTCAGATTCTGATTGATCGTATAGGGTACTGGTTGCAGTTAAACGTACATGCACAAACTAAGAACATAATTCGCCGATTCAGCTTGCCACTTCACTGTTTATCTGTGTGCTTTATAGGATTTCACGTCAACGACCCATTTTGGCATAATTCTTGTTTATGAATGTACATTACGTATAAAATTGCGGAAGAGTAGTGTCCTTATACATGCATAATTTGATTAAAATGACACTTCTATAGCTAGCTATGTAGTAGAAAGTTGAAGAAAAATATACCGTTTTTTTCCTGAGCTGTATTGTTTTATTACTTACCTCGGGTGATGGAGCGGTGGTGAAGGTGGTGACGGAGAAGTGACGTGAGCAGGCCCGCCGGGAACGGGCGTGCAGGGCGTGCACCGCACAAGGGCGGCACTTTCAAGGGGGCGGCAAAAATAGAAATCTCCTTATTGAACACATTGTCATAATTTTAGCCTATTTGTTTTTATTATGTCTTAACAACGACATCTATTGATCTACTTAGAAAATAAACGCAAACGTTTGCAGGTTCGAACCACTTAGGGCCGGTTTTTCAATCGCCAGATAACTCATTCATAACTAATAACTCAAAACGTTACATTTATTCTTCAGGTAAAGTTATAGAAAACTTTACCTGAAGAATAAATGTAACGTACACATAATAAGACATAATAGAAACGTTACATTTATTCTTCAGGTAAAGTTTTCTATATATTGATAAATCGGCCCTCAGGTAGGTAATCTCTAAGAAGCACATGTCTGGATTTTTTTATACTCTTCCATAACAACTTAATCAACATCAAATTCCTCTCTAAAAGCCTAGTAGGGTAAGCTGGAGGGTAAAAAGGGGGCGGCATTGTCAGTTTTGCACGCGGGCGGTGAAGTGCCCAGCGGCAGGCCTGGATGTGAGTGAGGAGGAAGAACGAAGGCCAGTAAAGTGCTGACAGCTGCTGTTGAAGCAGTTGATGAAATGAAGCTTACACCATGCATAAGGAGTAAGGAGGTTCTCAAAGGATTCCATTTCTGATCAGTGATGTCAAATCAACATACCAGTTGGAGGTGTTCTAGGAGAGGGGGTTCAATATGAGTCCACATATAGTCAATGATCAAGTTAAAAATCTTAAAATTTCCAGATTGGATAACAAATTAATCAAAATGCATATAATTACCTTAATAGATGTTGGCGTGGTTTAAGTTCCTGTTAGCTCCATTTTACTCGCTGAAAATTCATCGTGTTGCAAATTTCGTTGTTATTGTACGATCCGGTGTATGCCACTTCATCAGGAAGCCGTCTCCAAGCACCGCTATAAAATTGTGATGTCTTAGGTTCTAAACCCTAAGTTAAACAATTAAATAAACAATTTAAGTGTTTGTTACTAATAACAAACACTTAAGTTGTTTAATTTCTCACCTTGGTTGATGGAGTGGCGCGTGGAGGCATAGATGGTATTGAGGGAGGCATGAGAATGCATGTAGATGAAAAAAGGGAGAGGTGAGCGGAGGGAGAGACGCGCCGACAGTAGTTGATATTGAATCATCCGATGGGGCGCTAAACCACGCAACACACTCAGAAGTCTCTACTTCGGACCGCGGCGCAAACTCGATGGTAACATTCGACCCGTAGATCAGTGTTACGAGGTGTGGCATTTCCTTCGGCTGCCATCTTATTACTCCTCATGTGTTTCGTCCTTTAAATTGTGACTCCTAGGGACAAAATAATTAGCCTTATTAGGCCCTCTGTTTTCAATTTTGAAGACGCAGGGCTTAGTTATTTCGCACTAGCCTCTGGTTAGCGAACATAATATACAAAGCCACTAGACGTAGATAGGATTTAGAGGACTCACTCCTGTTTGGATTTACAACACAGAATAAACATATATTAGGTACACTATCAAAATATTGCTAGTGACAGAGAGTTACTGAACTTTGTTGTTTTAACTTCTTACTAAGAACAGTTCTTACCTCTGGTGATGAAGTGGTGCGTGGAGGCATAGTTATTGTTGTTGTCGTAGTTGTTGTTGTGTTTGTAGTTGGTGTTAAAGGAGAGGGAGGCACGATAACGATTGTGGGTGGAGGACGGGTGACGGGAGCGGAGGGTAGTGATGCGCCGACTCCTGTTGAATCAGTCGACTGTATGCCAAACCACAAATCGCATTCAGAGGTCTCTATTTCCTCAGTGAGATCCGTGGCTATAAAAGTATCCACGGGCCACAGCTGGCATTGCTGGTGCTCCAGCAGTGATTCAGGTGGCGTACGTGGCCTATGACGTGACGGCTGATTCAACAAGTGTTCTGAGCAACTCGTGTACAGTTCTATGCTTGGCACGGTCTGGTTGGATTCCTCAGTATTGAAATGAGATAAAAGGTTGGACGGGATGTAAACAATGGTGGATGAGGTCGAAGTGACGGTGTGGGTGCGGGGCGTGGAGCGGATAGAAGGGCGAGGCTCCGCCTCTCGGACGCTGACAGGCAAAGCCTGCGATATCGGAATTAAAGTAGGAAGCTGCCTTTGAGGCACTGTAAGGTCCAATGGCCTATCAGTGAGGAAGGGTAAGTCAAAAATATCTGTAGGCGCCGCCGAGGTGGAGATTTGCGTACGAGGTGCAGTTATGGGGATTAATTGAGGTGGTGTGCTACTAGGGACAACCACCATAGGTGGGCTTCGGGGAGTGATTTGAGGTGAGGCGCGGGGGTAGAACAGTTGAGAAGGGCTTCTAGGTGTTATTTCAGGTGGGGTGCTGTGCGTATAATTGGGGTTAAGCATTTGACGGATGGTCTGATAATGTAAAAGTTGAGGCGGTCCGGGATTTTGATGAATAGGGTAAAGGGGAGGCATAGCCAGGGGAGGGATGACCAGGGTAGAGTAGGTATGGTTACGGTTGGCGGGTGTAGGCTCAGTGTCGACACTGGTGCCTCTCCTTTGGACCCGAACAAATCGTCTCCTCCGCAGTGCCGACGTTCCAGTATTGTCACGGTTGTGCTGATGAATTAATACGTATTGCATTATAAAATTCATAAACATTAATTTATACTAACCTACAGCTACCTACACCTAATATGGTATACTACAATCGTGTTTTTGAGGTATGAGCAACAGGGTATTAAGTTCACTCATCCTCTATAGAAAAGGGAGAATCCTCTGACCAGACTGGTGTCGTTTCTGGCGGGCAACTGCCCAACGAATGATGTCGCGGAAATTATATACATGCTCTTTGCGCGGTAAACTCTAATTGGGCGATGCAGGATTTGTGTGATGTCAGGATTTTGTGTGACGTCAGGATTTTGTGTGACGTCAGGTCTTTGATGTGTAGATTCCATGTGGCGATGCAGATGCGCCACATCACTCTCCTCCGGAGACCGGTGGTCGATAATAGGCTGAGTCTTGATGGAACCGGGTGCCGCATAGTTCGCGGTGTAACGTACTTGATCCCTAGACACTTTTGATGTGTGTACGAGTAGTATTAAATTTGATGCAACTACAAAAATAGCGAATAAAATTACTGGTAGAGATATTTAAAATTACTTACTCGAATGTGTCGCGCTGAGAGATGACAACCGCGTCCTGTGGATTAAAAATTGTTGTTTAAAAATAATATCAGTACTGTGTTCGATACTTAGTAGGTAACAATATGTTTAACACCGTTGTAGTATTTAGAGTATGTAGGTATATCGCAATGATTTAGAGGGTACATTAAAAGCAAATAATGAATATTCTTACTGGTTGCAAGTCGAGAGCCTCGGCGCGTGGTTTGGCGCGACAGTTCGCTGGCTATTGAGACGTCCCCGAGGTGATGCCGGCCGGGTAGCCGCGCTGAACAAACATTGCATTAATAAAAGCAAAATAATGCTAACAGTAGTAGTAGTAAAAGTAAAATAAGTATATCTATTGAACTTTTAAGTTATATTATAGGTTTTATAAGTAAGTTATATTATAATTATATTTGGCGCCCCCT
The DNA here is from genome assembly GCA_914767755.1 of Agrochola circellaris. NCBI lineage: Eukaryota > Metazoa > Arthropoda > Insecta > Lepidoptera > Noctuidae > Agrochola > Agrochola circellaris. The sequence continues at coordinate 6,704,769 of OU611840.1, forward strand.
CCTGTGCCCCCCATCTTGAGATGTTCTTTTTAAACAAGTCCCAAAAACTCCAAAACTTCGTTCAGTAAAAAAGCATTTTTGGAGTTAGGCCCCGTACAAATACTTTCGCTTAAATTTTCGAGCTCGCTTCGCTCTAATTACATTCTGTTGTCTGTAACTAAACTTTTTTGTATAAATAAGTCGAAAAAGTAACTCGGTGCCCTAATTTTTGAGCTTGCTCGCTCGCTCTTGGTAATATTGTCTTAAGCGTCGTGCACACGGGCGCGACGCGACAGCACGACGCGACTCTAACAAAACTATGTAATTCTAAGAAAACTTAACGGTAGAACAATTACCGGTGTCGCGCGCGTCATGTCGCGCTAGTCTGCACGAGCCTTTAATTGTCAAACTTTTCCGTACAAACCTACATAAACTGAAAAGACCGGGGCGGGGACCTCATTGTTTGCCGACCCGTGCCGCCGACGAGTTTAGTCCGCCACTGCTCAGAGCTCAAAACCATTGTTAAATAAAGATAGATACAAAACTCCATCGGTTGAAAAAATTATTATGTTTTTTAACAAAAATAAAGCCCTAGGAATAGATGGAATTAGCGTCATAGATATCAAAGTGTTGCGTACAACAATCATCTCAGTGATTTCTAACTTGATTGCACACAAACGTTCAACTATATCTACACTTAAAACAGGGATAGTCAGACTGATTCACAAATAAAGGGCTCAGTCGCAATATTACCATTTCTCAGAATGTCTCTTTCGCAAACTGACCACTTCGATAAAATCCCTTTCGAAAAATCCTTTCGCAAAATGACCACTTCGATAAAATCCCTTTCAAAAAATCCTTTCGCATAAGAACCACTTCGCAAAATGTCCCTTTTTTCCAATGCACGTTAATCCTTCTTAACAGTACAAAATCGGTCAAGTGCAAGTCGGATTCGTGCACAGAGGGTTACATAATAATCTTTTATTCAGGTAGGTAGGTAAGTACATACACAGTACACACAAATAAAAATAAAGGACAGAAATTGAATCGTTTGCGATATTTATTTATTATCGTGACCTATAAATAAATTTTTGTGTATTTTTTTTAATTAGTAACAATTATACAAATTTCTAATAAAATATCAAAGCAAAATAAAAAATTAAGTATACAAAAATCCAATCAAAACCAACAAATTGAACAAAAGTCAAATCAAAGAAATACAATAGAAATTTCTATTTCAATAATTGTAAGTTGCAAGATCTATTTATTTTATTAAACTTTTTTTTAAGTCTGCAAGAGGCATTTCGATAAGTGGTAATTTTGCGACGGAGCCAAATTACGGAAGCAGGCTGGATTAAACCGGCATAAAGTTACCTGCGTTTATGATGTTATCGTAAAAAAGAAATTACGACAGCCAGTATCTGGAATCTAACCAAGCGCATCAATGCTTGTCAGCATTGATGCGCTATCGCATAGCGACCCGCCCATTTTTTTTAGAATATCGATTTCTACCTTACAATAGGGTGAACCTACAGTAGGTTAATACAGCTTACTGTTACATGTTAAAAATAATAGAGAGCAGACCTACTAAGGTTTTACCTAACAATTACATAGATACTGTTCTTTAGCTCTGACAAAATCTCAGATATTACCTAATGAAAATTTTGTACTGACCTTGAAGAGCGAGGGTATGCGGTATAAAATCTGGCTCCTCGCATGCCGCGTCCCACGAGGGACCTGCTCGCACGATAATGTCGTCAGGTGCGCGCGCATGCGATTGGTTTTCTGATGGTGATGGTTCGACCATAGATGGCCCAGCGCAGTGGGCGTCGATATTCTGGCACAATTCGTGCTCAATTATTTCCATTAACGCCGGATCCATTAGTAAATTTGCTGGAGACGGTGTTCTGCGCATGTTTGCCAGTTCATTACTTGTACTTATAAGTTCTGGATTATAAAAAACCGACGCATCTGATATTACGCGTGCAGTACTGGCGTCGTTCTGTGCATGTTGTCCTTTATACTCTTGTTTATTGGTAGCCTTTTCCATACCACATGTAGCGAATATTGTATTCTGTTCCTCGCTATTATGCTCCTCCTCACCACTTGCATCTACGTCTGTGCTAGTTCTCTCTTCCGAGCTAGAGTTCATCTCTACAGCGCCAGGGTCCTGTCCCTCTGCGCCAGTGTCTTTCTGACCAACGGGCGTGTCCAGTATTTCCTGCTGCTCATTTTCAAACTCGGTAACTATTACCATTGGTTCATCACTCGAAGAGCCTAAACAAGAAAAATATAAAAGTAAGAAAGAGAAAAATAACACAAACAAAGTTGTAGTTTCCGGCCTTGACTAAGTCGTTCATTTTCACGAGCAATACGCGCGTGTCAATACGCCCACAGGATGGATGCAACAAGTCACATCCCGAGTATATGGACTCGTGTGCAGTAACACTATTGAAACGAAAGCGGAATATATTGACCTGGGCAACACTGCATTTTAATTAAAATTATTTACCTAGCCACGCATCCGTAGGTCGTGGGTCGCTGGTATCGTCGGCACTTTTATACAAAACGATGCTGACACGTGCGTTTGTGGTGTGCCCGTGCGCAGTAATGGAACTGCGCTCTTGGTTCTTAAGTATAAAATAAAAACCAGACAAGCTTCGTGCAAATTATTATCAAAGAAAACAGCAGACGCGCAAATGTATTCGCTTTGTAAGCTCAGCAGAACATGGCGATATAAATGTCGCTATAGCTCCAAAACAGTTGATGATAACGAAATATTTATCTATTATAATATTGATTAAATATTTTTTTGAAGACCGTCTTACTGTTTTTTGTTTCCTCTCTGAAAGTAATTTAAAAATAGCTTTTTAAATACCTCATATTTTATTATTAAATTATGCAGGTAAAAACGGGCATTTCGCCAACGTAGCACATTCAAACTACGCCAAATCTTTTGCAAAATAAAAACTAATAAAAAAAAAAGAAGTTTTTGTAAAAAGTTTTTATTTTTAACTTTTTAGTTGTGGTACCTACTCCACACAAATTCGAATACCTGCTATGTAAATAACAGTGACCGGAAGTTATCATATCATCCACATATACTAAGTGGGAAAAATACTTGCTTACTCAAAAACGATTCAAGCAAAGTTAATAAAATTTATATGGGACCAAGTCGGGAGCATACCCTTTCATACAAAAAAGATTTTTCAAAATCGGTCCACTTTGACGGAGAAATCGATCGGCGGACATACATAAAAAAAACGCCAATGCTCGTCGAACATTATATCCCCATCCTTTTTGGAAGTTGGTTAAAAACTAGCCGGTCATTAGGATGGAGTAATAAGCTAATGATATCCTCGATCTCACGTATCTATTCCCCATCTTTCTTCCTTGATATCTTACGTTTGGAAGTTGTTGTTATTGCATCAAATAGTAGGTATTTCGCTTGTACAATATCACTATCCGAGAAAGCACTATTAATACATTATTCGACTTAAGGGGTGCGTTACGGCGCGGCGGCGCGACGCGTCTCTGGTGGAACAATTTCTGAGTCCGACGCGCCGTTGCGTTGCGCCTGTCTACAGGAGCCTTTACGAGGCTTTCCCTTTCCATTATATCTAGTTTATTACACACGAGACACTTCGTTAATAATGAAATTGCAGCTCGCACATTTCACTACGTTAGAGCTCAGACCAAATAAAAAACCAAGACAGCGCTGTCAACAGTGACGTGAGGCCGGTTTCGTAAACATGTGTGCACTTAGTGAGGTATAGTTTGATTGTAAATGTGTGCGTGTGAGCGTGTATACACAGAGCGGAGGTGTAGTTTTGGCAAGCTTCACTCGCTTCACAGTTCGCAGCACTGTCTTGGTTTTTTATTTGGTCTGAGCGTTAGAGGAACTCATCCTGCACCTAAAAACACGCATTTCAGGTCGGATAGTTAATTCGCGGGAAACGGAACTGTCAAATATATCTCCAAGATGTATTTGATGGGCAATAATAGTAGGTACTTAATTTATGAAAACATACCAATTTTGTTTGGTATATTGATCTATTATAATAATAATTATTACATAAAATGGCGTAATTGAAGTAAAATATTAGATGTAAAGTTCATTTTAAACACACAAGTAGTTTATGAAGTTTCTAATTTCGCAAGCTCAATACTCGTAGCACAGGTAAGTCGCAAAAATCTATATAATAAAAATAAAAAATATACTTATTCATTAATTTACTAACAGACAACGCAGAGCCTAAAACGCTGCAACGCATAACGCACAGCCGATGCTTGAAATTCTACATTCGAGCCATGTTTTGACCAACCAGAAAAAGATGTTATAACTAAATTGACTCTCAGATCAGTAAATCAGAGTTCAAGTTATATGCAAAATGTAGCCGGCAGCAAAATGAGGATTTGCAATGAACTTGATAACAGCTTGTAGGTAGGTATCACTACGAAATTCATCCTTAGTTTGAAAAATCCGGTACTTTGCAATAAGTCCTTGGATATGCACAAAATCAGATTTCTGCGATTATAATTATACTGTGACAGTTGCATGGATTCTCAGCTTAAATTAATAAGTTTTTATAATTTTTTTATTATTTTGTTTTTTAAATTTATTTTCTCAGGTTCCTAGAACCTGGTATTTTATTAAAATCTCACGAGTGTAAACCAAGGTGAGATTTTAAGTTTGAGTAGATAGATTAGGGTTTTATAATGCATTGAAATTATTGTCTAAATCTAATTGTAGGAATTTCCGTACTGCTGCTTTCTGTAGTGTAAGATATGTATATTTGGAGAGATTGATTGTATTTAAACTGATAAATAGTTGTTTCGGGATAATACCAGTTGTTGATACCACTATTGGGACTATGGTTTATTATTATTTATTAATTTCAGAGAATTTCTATAATAAGTTACATGATCATAATATCACAAAAAGAACATAAAATTTTAGTGTGTTAGTAACAAAATTTAACCTTAAATTATAGCATTTACGATGCTAACTTTTTTACAATGTTATGATAACTTTAAAGCTGTCTTTAAAGAGTCTTCACGTTCCGTTACATTTACCAACATAAGTTATGTTCTTGAAATGGACCTACCTATTTCAAGCAGACAAGCAGAAAGACAGATGACAAAAGCTAACATAACATACCATCACGCTTCTACCTATTCCTCGAAGAGTTAGAAGAGGTGTATCTAAAGTACACCCCCCACATTTCGCCAGTTAACTCCCGGCACAAATTCAAACTTCGGGCTGAGAAATTTCAGATGAAAAAAGCTAATAACACCTGGCCCGGCCTGGGAGTCGAACGCAGCACCTCGTACTCAGCAGTAGCGCTTGCGAACATTAGTCCAACGAGGTAAAAGCGTAAGTAAATTAAATAAGTCGAAAAAGAAAACCTTGGTAAAGTTTGAAATGAAAGGAATTTCGCCGAGCTACGTACTGTTACTGCAACAGGTTGTATTCCCAAGCCCCTCCGTCTCAACAATTTACTTACGAGTACATGTATAGCAGAGTACCCACATTGTATACTACATTTAGTTTTTTTGATGTATAACATCTTTGCTCTCGCTAAATAATCAAATCTGTGGGAGTGATTTCGTGAAAAGGGACGGAAGTGTGTCACAGGAAGCGCGCGCTATTTGATTTGACCAATGAGCGCGCGCAGTGGCGAGGCCCCGAGGCGTGCTAATGTTGCTCATTACCTTAGTGTTGCTTATTTCAAAGGTGAGATGTCAGATGTTACCCATTATATGCGACTAATGTCAGGCTCGAAAACTACGCGCTAGTCAACTGAACTTATTTTAAATACCTATTTCCTTTATCTATTTATCTGAGTCCTAATAATTGATTTTCCAGTGTTTTGAAACTGCAATTATTATCATACGGAAGGAGTTTTTTATTTAGTTTAATTTAAGCTTCGTGCAGACCAGCGCGACACGACGCCGCGACGCGACTCGAACAATACAATTTCTAAGAAAACTTGACGGTATAACAATAACCGGTGTCGCGTCGCGCGACAAGTCGCGCTGGTCTGCACAAAGCTTTATGCGAACATTAGAAAAATATTGTTCTTTCATAGGTACGTTTTTCAGACCACATTTATCTTGTTTACATAGTACATGAAAAATATTTATATATTTATTTATTTTTTGAGGCTAGAGATGCCGTTGCATTCCACCAGCTTTTATGACAAATCTTTTACAGTTCAATCAGTACGGTTATGGAATGCCTTGCCCGTGTCGTTACGGCCGGCTCAATCTTTGTCCACTTTTAAAATTCTGGTGAAAACACACTTCTCTTTTCTTAAACATCATCATTGCATATAGCTCCTTATTCTTGTTTCATGTTTATTATTTAACCGACTTCCAAAAAGGAGGAGGTTATATGTTCGACGCGTATGTATGTTTTTTTTTTGTGTATTTCCGCCGTTTTCTCCGGCCAATTGTGGACCGATTTATAAAAATTCTTTTTTGGTATGAAAGGGTATGCTCCCAAGTTGGTCCCATATAAATTTGATTAATTTTGCTTGGATAGTTTTTGAGTAAGCTTCAATAATACGTATTTTTCCCACTTAGTATATGTGGATGATATGACGATAACTTCCTGTCACTGTTATTTACATAGCAGGTAGTGGTATTCGAATTTGTGTGGGGTAGGTATCACAACTAAAAAAATACGTGTGGCACTCGAGGACTGCCGCGGTAAAGCTATTGCATAGCATATATTCAAAAATAAGAAGATAATATTGTTGATTTAAAATATTTTTTAAAAAAAATACCCCTATACCCCCCCCCTAAATCGCAGAATTTACACAACCGTCAATGACGTCTGCCCTCACGCGTCTGCCCGCGTTCGGGTCGCGCACTCGGCGATCGCGCGTCATTACCTATCCCGCCCCTCCACCCTCGTTCTGCGCGCCCGCCGTCGACTCATCGCAGGTCATTCTTATCGTTCTAACTTTTAAAATATTAGTCCAAATTACTTAGTGTAAAAGACAAATTTTATCTACATTAAATACCGAAAGCGATGAAGGTATTTATTTTGATACGAATTAACTAAATACTCTAAAATATGCAACTTAAAAAAAGTATTCAATTTAAATGTATTTATAGCTCACTATTTTGGCTATAATGGCTTCCACATAAAAGGTAGATATATGCTGTCGCGGACTTTTATTTAGAACTCTTTAAGACAAACAACCCCACAATACATTCTTTTCATGTAACTCCAGCGGTTTAGGCAGCGCACGCAAAGATAGATCTCAGAGGGCAGGATTTTTTCCGACTTACTGGATACTTATCGTTATATTATGGCTAAATCACATAAAATCTTTATAAATTGTAGCCTATGTGTTATTCTGATATATAAGCCACATTACTGTAAAGTTTCATTAAAATCCGTTCGGTAGTTTTTGCGTGAAAGAGTAACAAACATCCATCCATCCATCCTCACAAACTTTCGCGTCAGGTTTTTTTTTCGTTACGGAATTTCTACATTCGGTCGCCGCGCTCAGAGTCTCCGATAAAAGCTATGCAATAGCTTAAAAATGAAAATTAAAAACTTTTTACAAAAAAAAAAAACACTACAAAGTGAAAAATAACTTTAATTTCGGAAGTCGGTGGCAAAAAACGAAAATTCAACCAAAGACCTATTTATTGTCAGGTGATGGAGTAGGAAAGAGAAATGAGGAAATGTTTGGGTAGGGTTCACTTGTTAGATTTTTACTTTAGCATAGGAATAACAGAACATGAGTAGGTACAAAACAAAACACTTAGTATATCGTTTTGTACAGTTTTTATCCCATACATACATAAGCTCACGCCTTCTTCCCATAAAGGGTAGGCAGCAACTACAGAACGCCACTTGCTACAATCCTTACATACTCTGGTCATACACTCACGCCGGTTGCGGGCAATACGCACCTGACTTTTCTGAAGAACATCACCGATAATGTCACTACCCATATGATCAAATCTAACGAGTAAACTGGAACTCTTAAAAGAAAGTGGTGCTTAGTACGAACTTAAATCATTGCCGCGATTGTTTATAACAACTTAAATAAGTACTTAAAAACTCGCTGTTGCATACCCTCCACATCAGCAAATTCTTGCAGTGGCTCAGAAATCTAAGTCTCTTAATGGACACATAAAAAAAGACTTTAAGTTCGTGATTTGTTTTTTTTTTAATCCTCGAAATGAAGTTTAAAGTGACCATAAAATGTTTAGTTGCACAAGATTCAAACTTAATTTCCATTCATTCTGGGGAATTATCAAAAATACTAACTGCTAGGTTCTTGGTACGACATTTTCTTAGGAATTTTCTTTGGCAAATCGGGAGCTTGAAATCACTGAGTCTAAAGTTAGTCTCGCGAGTTTAGATAGTTAGCACTTGTTACCTGCACTGCTATTAGCTAAGAACCGTTCAGTGTGCAGGGTCGAAGGTGACTGAGGAGCCGGCGGGAGGCTCAGAGCCCGGGTAAATTCCTGGCGCATGCGCGAAAGTACAGACGAGGGGCGTATCTCTACCCACTTTGTCACAGTGTGGGTGGCCTGTATGTATTACATAAATAATTTAATTTCTTAAGTAACAAAGCGAACTTTAAAACATGCAGCAAAGAGTATACACTCCTATTTTGAGTTTTTGAGTTAAGAGAATGGCAGAACGTACGGACGCACACAAATAAAAAAGTAAGTATATAACCATATTGAGTACATTACAAACATACGAAATATGCGTATGTGTGTGTATGTATTGGATGTACTCAACCAGCGTCAAGATTATAAAGAGGAGCAGTCTGTTTAAAATGATCTGAACAACAAATTAAACTCTATGACTCAAGGGATGGTTCAGAATGAACAGAGTTACTAGAAAACTTACTTTGACAAGAAAATTTCCAGTTAGGAAAAGTTGGATTTTCTTAGTTGTTCAGATCTGTTCGCCCATATACTTTGATTCTAACTGTAGGTGACTGCACTTCATAATATTCCAGTCAGTACACATAATAATTATTTACTTGGACTTAAATCAATAAATTAACAATCCAAACAAAAACAAACCGTCGTCGAACATAGGCGCTTTGTTCGACGACACTACTTTCCGCCTCGCTGCTTCGCTACGACTAGGAGCTCTATGTTGTTCTCCTCATCGCTGTCACTGTGGTCAAGTTGACAACAGTCTCGGACATCACGGCCTGTCTTGCAGCCGAAGCACAGATTAAGAGCCGAAGTGCGGGTCGCTCAGCGCGGCACGCGAACTTTAACGACATTATCCGACGAGCTCTTGTGAGCGTCAGCGTTCCAGCTGTATTAGAACCCAATGTTTGGCACGCGGCGGTGGCAAGAGACCGGACGGTATGTCTTTATTTCCATGGAAGGTGGGTAGGCCTTTAGTGTGGGATGCAACCTGTGTCGACACTCTTGCGCCATCCCATGTTCCTGGCTCGGCGTCCTGTGCCGTTGATGCTGCTGTGGCTTCAGAAAACCTCAAGCTGCGTAAGAATAATAATCTTATTGGTAATTATATTTTCGAGACGTTTGGGGAAAGACCCACGGGCCGTGGGGTCTGAGTCCTCATGGCCTTTTCTCAAAACGACTATTTGACACTTCCCGTGACCCAAGGATTGGTTTTTACCTCGCTTGTTTTGGCAATGCGGCCAGTCTCTTGGGTACATTACCAGCCGACAGCGATGCGCATGAATTTTTCGATGTTATACATATTATAAATGCGAATGTGAGTTTGTTTGTTTCTTACGCTTTCACGCTAAAACGGCCGAACGGATTTGGATGAAATTTGGCACATGGGTAGACCATGACCTGGAGAAGCACAAAAGATACCTTTTATCCCGATATTCAAACGGGATCGAGTGAGTTTGTTTGCTACGCTTTCACGCTGAAACGGCAGAACGGATTTGGATGAAATTTGGCACATGGATAAACTATGACCTGGAGTAGGACATAGGGTACCTTTTATCCCGATATTCCCACGGAATCGAGACTTATGCGGTTGAAACCGCGGGGCGCAGCTAGTACACACAACTACAGCCACCCTCATGAACCATGTATGTGGCACTGCGCCACATAGGCCTTCTTATAATCTATCTAACATGTCGACAGATCCCTTTGGAACAACGAACCTGTTGGCATCTGTAATCCCGGTAGTACGTTCCCGTAGAATATTTTCCGACATCCACACGGGCGAAGCCGCGGGCAAAAACTAGTCTGAAATAAAATATTTTAATTATGAAATAATGTGTGAAAAGATGTAACATAAATAAATAAGGTGTGAGTGAGAGAGGATGATCAGAGTTCTGTTTTAATTTCAATCAAATTGAAAGTATAATACCGTTGAGAGTTTTTGTTATTGTTAGCGCATCGTGTCGGGATGGGCCGGGTGGACGCACCCGTCGTCGGCTCAATGCGACTATTTTATTTTTCACAGCGTTCGGATTACCGTATACTGAGCACACCGTCTCTCCTTGTTCTATAATCTGTGTTAACGTACCTATATCCAAAGCTTGAGTCTGAAAATCAACAGGCTTTGAGGCCTTGTACATACTAACAATATAGTTTAGATTGTTCTTTTGCTGTCTTTGTAAATCATAATACATTAAAGGGTGGATTTCTTTTACCTATTCTGGGTGAACATTTTAGCTAGGTACACCTACCTAATATTCTAAAATTATGTTAATTAAATATGGGTAAATTTAACGAATTTCAATAGATTTTTATAAGTTCCTGACACCAAAATAGAACTGCTCGTAAAAATTGCCCCTTGTTTTCCATAGCAAATACATTCGAATGCAAAGGACTTTACTAACTGTCCTTATTGTTTGTTACCTGAATTATTTGCTCAAAGTACCAGACTAGACATTTGTTATTTTTCTTCGCCTTCACAGCCTTTGAAATGGAGAATACTTTGCTTTGTAAATATGATTTTTATTCTTGTTAGCGCAAAGAGAATTTATGCTTTAATATTTGGACGTTGACATCGACGGCTTGGAGATTTAAAAACTGGTACGGTATCATAGCACTTTCGAAATCGAAAATGGCACATTTAAGAGCGTTAATCCAAAAAGTTGACAACTTCGCAAATAGCTGTCAAATATACACCTGAAACGGTTACACAACATCAAATTCAGCGTTATAAATTGCAGTTCATAATCAATATTTTAGTTCACTAGTTAGTAGTTAGCGTTATATTTCTTATTTCCACACAGTAAAATTGCCAAATTAAACGGTAATTTTGACAGCTATATATGCTACGTTGCTCACTTTCTGTATATATACGATATCACTTTCCTAAAGGTTCTCCGTTACATCAGAGAATTGTGCCCGACGCACAATTAACTGATGTAACGGAGAACATTTTAAAGAAACTAATTATGGTAAAGAGTTAAGTAAACTAAGCCCACACTCGCTTTACCTGCATTGCTCCTCATCCATTTTAGACACATGTTAAAACAATTAAATGATAGCCGCACTTGCATGAAAATGTATAATTGTTGGCTACAAATTACTAAGTATATGGCTACTTTAATATATCGCTATTTATTACGAAATATTAATTCCGCACGGCCTTCAATGCAGCATTCGTTTCATCGACTGTCCTGTCCATAAAAGCAAATATTTGATCGTTGATTCATGATTTTGTTTGGACACCCTCGTTTGATGTTGACCGCAAAAGCATGAACAAATCAACCGTTAATCCCTTTGACGAAAGTTATTTAATTAGTAGCATTCCGCCCAGCGTTTTTATTTAATTTAAGTTTTCATTTGTATTTACCTCAATTTACGCTTTTTCAGACTTGAACGCGATCAGACAGTGTATATATATACAGTCAGATAGTATGGATCCGCTTACGTTTCAGAATTAGGTTTATCAAAGAAATCTCTAATTACCTGTAATACTTAGGTTATGTTAATCCTCACTGTTGGTTATAAGGATCATCATGATCCATAAAAATAAAAATAAAACTTACTGCATTTCAGTAGGAAGTCCTATATAATTATAAAGACATCTCCTTGTATCTAATACCTTTCATGTAAAGCTACAATAATGTAACTCCATGATTTGTAGTAAAAATACAAAATACAAACACAAATACAAATTGTTTATTTTTCTTGTTTGCTTTGCTTGTTTTAAGGCCTGTGCAGACCAACGCGACGCGACGGCGCGACGCGACTCGAACAATACAATTTCTAAGAAAGCTTCACGGTATAACAATAACCGGTGTCGCGTCGCGCTAGTCTGCACTAAGCTTTATGCATTAATGTGCAGTGCGTATGTGAACAAACATTAAATATTAATTAAAGGTTCATGCACACACGTCAGTCACGGTGAAGTCAAGTTGCCGATCAGTCACGTCAAAAAATATTGTTACGTAGAAGTTGTAGGACGTTGGCTACACACATCAGTCAGTCACGTCACTACCGGCGCGTCTCAGTCAACGTCGCGTCACCGGCAAGTCACAACTTGCTACGAACGAAACGTGGCAATGTAACAAAGATAATTTTGTAACCGAAGCGTTGCTATGACTGACTGACTATCTGTTCACACACGTCACTGAAATTGACGTGACTAATCGGGGAGTTGACGTAGAAGTAACTGCCGTGTGGGCATGAACCTTTGAGCTTCGTTTTGAGTGCTTGTCCGACATCCTATTAAAACGCCTGTTTACATTTTTATTCCTACTGACGTCACGGTTCGCGTTTCGCCTGATTCAGACTCAGCTCGGATATTAATACGTTTGCTTTTGATGTCCTTACTACCGCAGGCTAGAACGCGTGTGATCCACGCCGCCGGCGCAGAGGGGCTGCAGGAAGCCTCTATCTAATTGTTTTATAGGGAGGCACGCGTGTTTTGCGCTCTGCAGTTTTGATTCAAAATGGTCACTGGACAAGACATAATAAAATGGGGTTCTAATAAGTTTTGGTTTTACTAACCGCAACAAGAAATTAATAACCATTCAGTCTTTTGACCTCAAACAGATACTTTCTGCTTTGCATGGATGAGCCTGGCAAAAATTATTTGATAGTCAATACAGGTATTTAGTCAGTCTGCCTAGCCTTTTCCGAACTATGTTGGGGTCGAGTTCCAGTCTAACCGGATGCATCTGAATTTTACATGGAGCGACTGCCTATCTGACCTCCACAACCCAGTTACTGGTTAATACGATACCCCTTGGTAAGACTGGTTGTCAGACTTTCGGGCTTCTGACGACCTGTTACGACTTTCAAAGATCCACGAATGACAGCCGGGACCAACGGCTTAACTTCCTTTCCGAGGCACGGAGGAGTCTCGGTATGTAAAGATCGGTCACCCGTCCGATGGTCAGACCAATCCCGGCAAGCGGCCCCGAGCGGCTGATATTACTTAGCCACGAGCTCCTCGCAAGCCGCTCGTCCTTTGCTCGTCCTTAGGAAGACAGGTAGGTATTTAGTATTATCCACAAATAAACGAAATAAGCTGTCGGTTGGTAAATGCACGATCAGCAATAAAAGTCGAAGAACATTCCTAAATTTCCACACCATCTAAATTGGAACAAATCATTCGATATATTAAATTTCAGCATTTCATATATTAGCCAAGAGGTAACAATAAATTGTTTTCTTAATTATGCTTTATTATACTGTTCTGCTTAATAATTAAAATTTCAACAACTATTAAAGTGACTGACTTTGGTCACTTAATGTACCTATGTATGTAAAACCTTCATCGAAATTAAATTATTTAATATTTGTTTTATATTGTTGTTGTTGATAGGTACTCTCCTCTCCTCAACTGCGTCAATGAATAGAAATAAAAGTTTCGTAATTTTCATAGTATATCGACGCGAAAACTGTTACCATACATTTATTAGTACATCGTAAATCTTTACACCTAAGAAATTTCTCGTAGTTATAAAAAAAAATCTGCTGTTTCATAGAAAAGTGTGTGGGGCATCTACACCGCCACATGCGAACTACGTATCAAAGACCTGACGTCACTCAAATCCTGCATCGCGCAATTAGAGTTTACCGCGCGGTGGACATATATACAAGCTCCCGACTACAACCTCTGGGCAATGGCCCGCCAGACATGACACCCGTCTGGTCGGAGGATCCTCCCTTTTCTATGGTGGATGAGTGAACTTTACACCCTGTTCCTCATACCTCTAAAAGTGCAATACCTACGCGGTCAAAATGTATGGAAATGCAAATATTATTTTTTATAACCGACGCAAAATTTCAACTGAATCGGTATATATATGGTAACAGTTTTCACGTCGAAGTCCCTGCCATCCTTTATGTACCGAAGCAACAATGCTAACTACAAACATCTGAAAGTTTTATCTCAACGATGTAATATTTTTTTATGCAGTAATAAGTCCCAGTACTTGGATGATAATGGAAGTATTAAATATTGCAATTTTCGTATTTTTTCTCTATACAATCCACAATTAGGTATCTATCATTGTGCTCAAGGTTCTTCGACTACCGGAAGTGCCATGGGATTTCGGTTCAAAAGTGTTTAAAATCACGAATTCTCGATTTTCAAAAGGCAATTTTTTTTATAGAGAATTTGAAAAACTGATATTTTGTGAATTTTCTTGAGTAGCGGTTGTTTCCATTAATTTCATAATGCCAAAATTTACGGCTCCCGCAGACAGGCTCGACGCGACGATGCGACGCGATTCTAGTAGAACAATTTTCATGAAGGTTTTACGAGTCGCGTCGCGCCGTGCCTGTCTACCCTTTATTATGGGTTGGGAGATATCTCATGAGGTGCTTCCCGTAAATAGACCGACCGCAACGGCGCGTCACATTCCTTTGTTTTTAATTTTATCTTTTCTTTGGAATGACGGGGTCTTATAAGTACTATTACTAGCTTTTGCCCCCGGCATCGCCCGCGTGGATGTCGGAAAATATCCCACAGGAATATACTACCGGGGTTAAAAGTAGTAAATTATTAGCTTATGAAACTATTTCGTTGGATAAGAATTAATATCACGATACGAATGTCATCATCTTTTATTCTACCCGTGTTTTGCTCGACTAATAGGAACAAAAAACGTTTATTGTGACTTAACTATAAAGCTTCGTGCAGACCAGCGCGATGCGACGGCGCGACGCGACTCGAACAATACAATTTCTAAGAAAACTTGACGGTATAACAATGACCGGTGTCGCGCCGCGCTGTCGCGTCGCGCTAGTCTGCACGAAGCTTAATACATACTCGTATAGAGTCGAGGACTTTCAGTATCTAAATTATTTTAAGTATCATCATAGTTTACCCAGCGCACGCCAAATAATGACTTTTATGGGTAATTCTTTGATACCTTGGGTTACAAAACACAGCCCATGTGTGAATGAATTTAAATCGGTTAAATATTTTTTTGTGTTTATCCATTACAAACAAACATACAAAACCAGATCTATTCTCTTTATAATATCTAAACTAATATTTTATAGAGAAAAGATTTGATAATTTGATAACAGTTTGCATTACCAGCAACTTGGCAACCCTACGGGTGATTATAATTATTTCAACCACAGTGATATAAACGAATCTATAATAATTGATGAGGTTTCAGACAGAAAACGCCCGTTTACGCAGGGGGTGGTGGAGGGGCAAACCACCCCAACAGAAAATATGACCTGCATAGCTACCCTCCGGTGTTTGCATATGTGTGTGTATTAATAAAATGTTGTTTTCGGGCTTATTTGCCAGGCAAATAATATTTGTGGCAGGTACCTATTATTGTACATTTATACAACCTCTTAATTAAGGGATCATCGTACATGGTCCCATAGAAAAACTTCATAATGATGATTGATTCATGAAAAATTGCTATTGAGGGACCAATAGTAACACGATGCGAGTGATTAGTACCCAAAATGACCGCTTCAGAGGCATCAGCACCCTAATTACGTATCCTTTTAATCACAATCCGAGGGTTTGAAGGAAATTCCTAAACCTATGAAGGTTTCAGTCATTCGTTTGCTCCACAAAGTAAACAACGAAAGGATCGTGTCTTAACTGTCATAATGGAAGGCATTGCCATCGTATGTGTGTTACGAAATTATCCCGCAGACGTCTCAAAAGAGCGAATGATTGCGTGACATTAGGTACTTTGAATCAATACCTTTACACTGTTTTTCCACCGCACAGCGAACGGGACGTCAACTAGAAACGAGATTCCGAGGACATAGTAAATGTACTGTCGCTACTTCGGCGTCGTCATTTGTTCTCGTTGAAGTCTCGTTCACTGTGCGGTGAACAAACGGCCGTAGACCCTTTGATAAAAATAAGTATCAGATTTTCAGAAGCTACCAGAAGCCTCTTAACACGTTTCAAAGTAACCATTTCGAATATGTTGCCGTAAAATAACACGACCTACGCAATTCTGCTAGAACAATTCCAATAAAGTTTTCGTAGAAATTGTTCTACTAGAGTGGCGTCGCTGTCGCATCGCGCCTGTCTTCGGGAGCCTTAACCCATTTGAGTGCAGTGCAGCATTGCTAACTGTAAACTGTTGTAAACGTCAGTTTAGGGAAGCAAGCTGGGTTTGCGCAAGACGTTTTGTTGTAATACTACCTACTAGGAGTAACTGGAAGTGTCAGTATAGGTCATGTCAACAGTAATCAGCCATGCTATTCTGTAAACAGCTCACCGTGAAAACTTGGGTGAAGTGAGCTGTCAGTAGTGTCAATCCCTGTGGAATGACAGCTCACTTCACGCTCACTTCACCTAAGTTTTCACGGTGAGATGGTTACAGAATAGCACTGCAGTACCTAAAGGCACCTATTTACTGCCTGTTCGCTTAATAAAAAATATACAGTGGCAATTTAAAAGGATCCGTATTGTTTGCTACGCTTTTTATAATATTTTTTCCTCTACCAATATTGGTAAGTATATCATGCGACCGTCCAAGCCTTTTGAATTTATTGCAGTGACTGTGACTTTCCGAGTTAATTCATTAAAACCAGTAACAAAATAAAATATGAAGAGAGCCCTCCCCACCAAAGGACGTCGGTCGTCGGTTAACTTCCGGGGTGACACGCACGCAACGATTTTAAAATCAAAACTTCGCCTTTCACAATTTCCGAGAAAATGCTCTATGGAAAACCGTTAATTTTGTTTCAACGTCAAAGACAAACTAATCTTTTTGTATGCATGTGTTTCTGTGACAAATAAACATATTTTTCTTAGTTTCTTTCTTTTCCCGCCTTCCTGTTTTTATTGTGTTCCTGTAATGCAGGAAATGAGGTTTCACCTGAGCATCTCAAACAAGCAGGTTTTGCTGTATAGACAGTGAGCAAAATTCGATTTTGCTGAGAACTTGAGACAAAGTAACTTTTTAATATATTTTTTTTAAATGAGCAGAGCAGTGCTAGGTCTACTCACAAAATTTCAACTTCACTTTGTTTTGTCACTTACACTTACAAAAAAGCGAGACAGAAATAAGTCGATTCGAAGTTCGATTTTCAAATTCCATGTATAGTAGTAGGCCCAAAGGAGAAACAAACAATAAAACGTTCGTCGTTCATCTGTTGGGGTTTTAAATGTAACTAGGAATTCTACTTTTTTCTAAATAATCGAATTATATTTAAACTTGTTATTTTTTTTGATATTGTTAGTTTTACAAATATACATTTGGTTAAATTTTTACCATGTTGTATTTTTTTACTTTTAGATAAATAAGCTCTATCTGAAAAGTTGTATGTATCTATAGCACAAGAGTGTAGTTACATAGTTAGAGAGTGAGAGAGAGAGAGAGAGAGTGTTAGTTAGTTAGTTGTGGTTTGTTAGTTAGTTAGTTTAGTTATATTTGCATCTCGTGTCTTTGAACCCCTCGCTGCGCTCAGGATTCTAACCAAGAATTACTCGCTAAGCTCGTGATTAAATTATAGAATCCTTCACTTACTCGGAATTTGGATCCCGAGCAACAAAAACCAACTTTGCTCTCTTGCTGCACAAATAATAATTTTATAATAATACAAGCTAACCCAAAAGACGTTGTCCTGTCAAAATTCTTATATGGTTTTGAGTTCATACAATCCCATAGAAAAAGGACTTTTAGTTTTTCCCGAATTTTCCAAATTTTCTGACATCTTTTCCAATTTTTCTTCCCAACGCATAAAAACCTAATTTGGACTATTCAAATAACCAAATCGATTTAGCCGTTCTCAAGTGATGCGCTTACAAGCGAACAGCCATGCTATTCTGTAAACATCTCACCGTGAAAACTTGGGTGAAGTGAGCTGTCAATAGTGTCAATCCCTGTGGAGTGACAGCTCACTCCACGCTCACTTCACCTAAGTTTTCACGGTGAGATGGTTACAGAATAGCACTGCAGAATTTAATTTATATTTAAATAGATATGATTCTGTAACTGTTCGGAAAAAGGAAATCTACCAAGATCGTGTCCGTATGAATTGGGAAGACATGCTTCATATTTAAACGCGATTTCTATCAATATTTAGTAGTCAATTAGCTGAATTTGTAGGCCCGATCTTAGAATTTGTAGTACCTGAAACCCTTAAAAATTTACGGTGACTCTTTAACTTAGACGTCTGAATTGAGGAGCCACCTTAGAATTCGAAAACTAGCCGACGGTTATTTTGAAAATTAGGTAGGAATTTTATTAGCAGTGTTTATGCGTAACCTGTACATAAAGAAAAACCGGCAGTGCGTATCTGACCACGCGTTCGTAGTTGGGATGAAATTTGTCCCTAGAACAAACTTAGCATTGTAGTTGAAAAACATGGTCTCCCATACATTCCAACTGCGACTATAAGTTTGTACGCATAATATTGAGAGATTTGCCGAGTTATTATCAAACCATAGACTTCTTATAGGTTTTCCTGTAATCTATAAGTATCCGTAGAAGTATTTCGACATTTATTTAAAAAAAATAGGTTTAGTAGTTTCGGAGATAAGGGGGGAGAATGTTCAATTGTCATCTATTTTCCTAAATAAATATATAACTAGGTATTTATTTTAAATTACAGGAAAAATATGTTTGAGACCCTCAAAGGTAAGCCCTTTCATTTGATATGCCACACGATACCTACATTTAGCAAAACTGATATTTTTTGTTGTCGACAAATGTAGCGTCACTTTTGGGCAAATTGGTTGCGACAGACGGACAGCCAATTAAAACATATTTTTTGTATCATTTAGTAGTAAGTAGTAAGTCTATTCTAATTGGTTGTATGCAAATAAAATGGGAAAACGACATAATTTAGGTAACACAACACATTTTATATGGCTCCTTAAGAGCGGCTTGATGCTGTAACCGTTATAGGTGTAAAAAAAAGGCATTTGAAAAGTTTCCAAATACATACTTTCTTTTACACCTAAAATTAAATAAGTATTCGTTGTTACGATATTAATTATTGAATTTCATTAATATTTTAGTTCTGTATGGAAATATGTTAAGTGGCTAACTAAAACTAAATATTAACATAATATTGCCAAACTAACTAATTAAAACAGGTAAATATTTGCCAGCTATTTGCGACTTTTGTCAACTTTTAGGATAAGCGCTCAAACGTATGAATTATTGAGGAGCCACCTTAAACGTTCTGTAACTTTTTAAGGGTTTTATTACAAATTCTAGGATCGGGGCTACAAATTCTGCTAATTTACTACGAAACATTGGTAGTTCCCGCGCTTAAATACAAGACAATAAACAAAAAAAAAAAAGATTTTTTATTACCTTCAATTGTACAAAAAACACTTAAACTTAAACACTATGCAGCGTTACAACTAAGGGAAAGACATGTCTCCTCAATGATAAATGATAAATGATGATGATGATAAATGATTTTTATTTCTGTAAATAGGTTGTACAAAACACTTTTACACGTCAAACATATTATTTTTAAACTAGATGAGGTCGGCGTTTCCTATCTGACTACTCCGAGAAGAAAGGCCGAAACAAACTCAGAGGTCACAGTCTCTTTTAAAGTCCAGACATAATCTAGGTCAGATCATGTGAAGATTATGTAGATTGGTGTCTAAAAATGGTCTTTTGAGGAATGAACCACACAGATTGAGTGGACCTGTCCAGTCAGTGCACGCATTTGTCAGTGACCGTGCAGCTCAACTCAGAATTTAAGGAGCTCAACGATTCGACGAACAATACCAAAGAAAGGACATTTGGGTAGGCCGCATAAATTACTCAAGCTGCCCGACCATGATAAAACTACATGAGAAAATAAAATAAAAAGGAATGATCCACATAGTCTTCACATTCACAAATTATTAAAAATATAAAATACTTTAAAAAGTAAATATTCATGTCATAGTATATAAAAAATTCATTAATGTCAATGTGTATAAAACCCAGAAATAATCTTGGTCAGATCATTTGATCATTTGAGGACCATGTAGATTTGTGTCTGAAATAGTCTTTTGAGGAAAGAACCATACAGATTTGAGATGACCTGTCCAGTCAGTGCACGCATTTGTCAGTAATCGTGTAGCTCAACTCATAACTTAAGGAGCTCAACGACTCGACGAACAATACCAAAGAAAGGACATTTGGGTAGGCCGCATAAAGTACTCAAACTGCCAGATTATCATTAAAAGTAACTGACCCACATAGTCCTCACGTTCACAATAATAAAAAATAATAATGATATTATACTTCACAAAGTAAATATTCATATCGTTGTGCATAAGATTAAAAAAAAAATAAAAAAATTACAAAATTCAAAGTTCTGACTGTAAAAAATAAATAATAAATAAATTGGAGCAGCTTAATCCCAGGCCTTTTTGTCCTCAACGTAATCTTTAATGGTATAAAACGCTTTCTGGCACAACTTACGTTTAATGAATGATTTGAATTTATTAAGGCTTAGATCTTGTACATGGCTTGGAAGCTTATTATAAAAGCGTATACATTGACATCTGAACGAGCTACCTATTTTTTCCAAACGTACATCCAAGATCAATAATAAAATCAATTTATCCATGAAAAAAAAACCGATCCCAAATTTTACTGTAAGTACCTCTTCAATCCGTCAAGAAAGAACTAAAATAAATACATAATTTAACTGCTACGAACAAAAACATACGTGTATATATTTGTTTAAGTATTATTATTATATATTGTTTTTTATTCGGGTAGATTTATCCCAAGCCGTCCGATCGGGGCTCGTGATAAACCTACCCTGACGGACGAGACGTGCAACAGGCGCGGCTTCGCCCGGCATCGCGCGTGCGCCATGGCAATACCCTGACGTGAAATTAGGGAAACAACGAACCACCATACAAAATAACCAATCATCAATATTTATTTCAAAGTACATATATAAAATACAATTTTTGTGCAATAATGCTTACGAAATCGACTGAATTTGATCAATTTTGTTCATTAGTTGTGAGAAACGGAAAAAGGAATTTAAACAAAAATATTTGTGATTTGAAAATTCGAGTTCTTTGTTTTGCATGTGGCTGAAAGGGATTTGACAAATAAGTTAAGTATTCATGGAAAATCACGAATATTCGCAACGATTGACGTTTGATCACTTTTTTACAAGAATATGGCATATCGGGGCATGTGCCAACTTTAGAGGGCGTACAAATTCAACCGTAGCAGACTCCACCACCATCCAGTACACCGCAACTAATTTCGCGGACTACCTTAGAACATCCCCCATAAAGGACTGGGGGGGCAGCAGTTCTGCCCCGCTTAAAAAAAATGGGCTGACCTCAAGCTAAGCTGGGCTACGACCAGACGGGAATCCCTACTAAGTACCTACATACTTACAACTTATCTTAATTTAATAGCTCTATTAGAAAATAGGTACTTTTCTGTATCTATATATCTTATTATAATAAGTAGGTACCTATTAGGTATTAATATAAAATTAATTTGCATGCCCTAAACAGGCAAAATTTGGACTGTACATTAAATCACCAACTTTTACAGCTACAACACCTGTATTTTGTGCAAATAAATTATTCTTATTATGATTTTTTTTTCTTTAATTAGTTTTTTTTATGGTCGATATACCCTAGTCCGAATATTTTTTAGGGAATGAAAATTTGGTAACGTTGCTCGGAATTTGTACAAGACAACGTATATTGGGTCAGCTAGTCCTAACTAATATTATAAATGCAAAATAGAGTTTGTTTTTTAAATTGTTTGTTTGTTTGTTACGCTTTCACGCTAAAATGACTAAAGAGATTTGGATGAAATTTTGCATATGGGTAGACCATGGCCTGGAGAAGGGCATAGGATACCATTTATCCCGATACATTCACGGGATCGAGACTTATGCTGATGAAACCGCGGGGCGCAGCTAGTTTCCATTTCAAATTTTGTTAAAATTATTGAATTATATCAATAATGCACCGACTGATTGAAATATCAAGCAGATCCAACATTATTTTCTACTTTACTGTATGGTCGCCAAGTTAGCACTTGTGTTTAAAATTTCTTCAATTCATTATAAAATATACCTTGTCGTTTTGTGACATTCAAGTTTAGGGTGATAAAAAAATTAAGAGGTCGTCTACACCTACCTTATACCATCTTGTTGGAATACGATATACGTTTAGATAGCGAAAACTATCATCTCGGGTCTGTGCGTCTCCCTGAAATCCTTTTATTCCTACTTCTGGGCCTACAAATCTGGGCCGTAGGGCGTAGCGTTCTCGTAGCATTCTCGTAGCGCTCTCGTAGCGTTCTCGTAGCGCTCTCGTAGCTTGGCAAAGCGTAGCCACAGAAATCGACTAATAGGGAATATGCATGAGATTCAAATAAGGGTCAAATATTTGTTTTTATAAACTATATTACTTCAGAAGTATGCCTCCATCAATATTTTTTATTATAATTTAATAATGAGCAAGAAATAAATTTTTTAAAAGTACAATAAACTGTGGGAAATTCAAATACTTGAAAACCGACGCTATTGGTCAGAGCGAATGTGACGTAACAATCTATGACAACAATTATAATGTCAATGTGTTCTTAGGAATTTTTGCGATTCAGTCAGTTTTATTGTGATTGTGAGACATTTAGAAGTAAAAATACATTTGTTTTGGAAGGAGTACACGAAAGACTCTTTCGACAATGACTGAAATCGGATTTGTGGAAGTCCAATCGGATAATTTGCCGAAAGTTGATGTATTCATGATGACCACATTTTTTACATCAAATACCGATTTCACGTCTCTTGAAATAAAAGGAGTGAGTGGAAGCTTTAAGGTAATTAAGTATAACATATAATGTTTATTTTATCTTCCACACCTGTTCTGGAATAAATTAGTTATATAAAACAACATAACCTAAAACAAATAAAATAACATAGCTTCGCAAAATATCGAAATCTAGATTGTGTTATAGAATGTTGTCATAATAGGATAGGATAATGAAAACATTTCGGAATTATTTTATGAGATGTTAATCTTGAGCACAACGAAATTACATGTAATTTGGTTATAATTAGAATTACATACTTTTTTTTTTTTTTAACTTGATCAAGGAACCTTTAAATTCTCTCATACGGCGATTCAGAGAGAAGTTGGTTCCATGATGATGTATTAGTCGAAAATAGAAAACACTGTATATTTGCAGCAGAGCACAATAGTTCACTTGACACTTGTTTGTTTGTTGTCATAAACTGTGACGTCACCACACCAAGCGCGCCAAAATGGCGTTTAAATAGCCCGAGTCGGATGGTTATTTTTAACTTTTTTTTAAAGTAGTTTCAATTGCTTTCTTGGCGTTGAATTTTTTTAAAACTATTATTTGGCGATGTAAAGTATTGAATAAAAATAAAAAATAAATACATGCATATTCCCTATTGCAAGTAGGTGCACAAGGTAGGTTTATGGCTTGTGCTACAATTAAAAATGCTTATAACTTAGAGTAACAAGTAAAAATAATTATAAATATTTTTTTATTATGTACGTAATTTAAATAGGTATTCCTTTCATATATTCATAAATATACATAAACTGACTGACTGACATATCAACGCAGAGCCGAAACTACTGGGTCTAGGAACGTGAAATTTTGAACACTGTTCCTTTTATAATGTAGGGGAGCATTAAGAAGGGGTTTTTGAAAATTCCACCTTTAAAGGGGCGAAAAGGGGGAATTCGTTTGTATGAAAAATCTTATTCCTTGAGTTAATAAACTTGAAACTCGGCACAAAAAGTACTAGGCTTGCATGAATTCAAGATATTATTTCAATCAATATGTTATGGTACTTAGCCCCACTTGCGCGTTACAGCTAACAGCTAACTCAGGGTTAATTCAATATCTCTCTTTGGACTAACCTTGAGTTAGCTGTTAAATCCGAGTTATTTAGCTAACCTATGAACCTGGATTCACATAGGATACTTTTTATCCCGGTAGTACGTTTCCATGGGATAATTTGCGACTTCCACTCTAGCTAAGGTGCGGGAAAAAGCTAGTAGGTATATACAAATATTGCTTAGGATATACTGGGGAGGGTAATTTTTTTATAATTTTGGAAGTGAGGTTTGCAGCTGTCAGTTTGATCGATGTGACTACTAGAACTCTAACAAATTTCTTTTGAAGGGAAAAGAGTATTGCTACATCTGTGCTATTTCCCCAAAGGGTAACGCCGCACTGTGAAAAACCGACACTTTAATATTTAAGCTCCTATTTTTTCGAGAGCCTTTTTTCGATCCACAGTGGGCCGTAGCTCAGCCATGCATAGCCATACGCATAGTAGGTGGTGGCTGCTGATTGAAGGTTGGTGGCTTTATTAATTTCACGGAGAGCTTATGAAAACCTTGAATTTTTTTTAAGTAAAATCTATTTTTACCGGTGTTTTTTGATGGGGTTGGAATTGGAAGCTCAGTTTAGTTTTGGAGTAGTTTATTTCGAGAAGACAGATTAGGGAAGGCACCTTCTTGAAATGACTGGTTCAGAAGGAGATAAAACGGTACCTAAGTAGTTTATTTGTATCGATTCATAAGATTTCACAATGGATCAAGTGCGATGGGTCTTTCATGAATCATACTATGGTTCAGCTGCTTATCTTTTATGAACACTTCAAAGACGACACTTGAAACGCTAGGCCTAGATTGGCACATTGTGTGTTTGATCCGATTACAGACCAGATCTAGGTAGTCTGCGTAATGCGTTTATCTTCTATAACAAATTTTTTTTTTTCAATCTGCCTAGCCTTTTCCCAACTATGTTTGGGTCAGCTTCCAGTCGAACCGGATGCAGCTGAATACCAGTATTTTACATGGAACGACTGCCTGTCTGATCTCCATAACCCAATAACTGGGTAATACGATACCCTTGTTAAGACTTGTTGTCAGACTTCCAGGCTTCTGACTACCCGTAACGACTGTCAAAGATCCACGAATGACAGCCGGGATGCAGATCCCGGCTGTCATTCGTGGATCTTTGACAGTCGTTGTCTCGGAAAGCACGTTTTTAAACAAAGATCGTTCATGGAGAAGCAGTTCTCCATGAACGATCTTTGTTTAAAAACGTGCTTTCCGAGACACGGAGGAGTCTCAGAGTAAGTAAAGATGGTCCTCATCCACGGACCAACCCTGGCAAGCGTAGCTTAACCTGATGGATCGACCCGTGCGGCTGTTATAACTTAGCCACAGCTCCTCCTCAATGAAAATAATAAAACTTTTTTCTTTTTAAACAAAACACACTTAAATTTTTGTCATCCTTATCCTCACATATTATAAAACAAAGACACTCGCCGCGTCTGTCTGTTTGTCTGCACGCGATAAAATAAAATAATTATGATACATTAACATCATATTTCATCAAATTATTTATTTTTCACTACATATTAATCTTAATTTGCGTTTTCAAATTATTATTTTGTGTTTATTATACTTATTTTTATATAGGCTGTTCAGCGGTTTTGCCTGTGCCTTTATTTACACCTGCGCATGCATCGCTAGAGGAAAAAATAAAACCAGTTTTGTTATTATAAAAAATACGAAATCTAAAGTATTGTCACCAACCGACGTCCAAAGTTTTTAAAAGAAGGATTGACAGTACCTGGCAACAAAGGTCAGTTAAACTTTATAAATCTAAATTTATCATCTCTATAGTTACGTTAATCTATACTTATAATAAATCTGTAGAGAGGTCAATAAATTCTGTACATGATATATATTTTCAAAATAACTATCAGGGGGTAATTAGTGATCGATACTGATCCCAAAAATGCAATCAGTAAAATTTTTGTCTGTCTGTCTGTCTGTCTGTCTGTCTGTATGTTCCTTATAGAAACAAAAACTTCTCGACGGATTTTAACGAAACTTGGTACAATTATTCTTCATACTCCTGGGGAGATTATAGTATACTTTTCATCACGCTACAATCAATAGGAGCAGAGCAGTGAAGGGAAATGTTGGGAAAACGGGAGAAGTTGCTCCATTTTTTAAGCTTCCGTCGCGTGTGAAGCCTTAATGGTTAAAGCTACATAGAAATCATTTATGACGGAAATGTTCTACATAAAATTATCTAAAAAATAATCCACAACAGCATATGTCTATCTTTTATGGTTGACTCACAATAACACGTGTAACTCCCGATAGCTTAGCAGTTCGGAGCTTTCTGATTATATTTGTTTACTCTTACGTTTATAATACTCTCACTCATCCCTAATTAAAAGAAGTTAATATTATTACCTATTCAATCAAAAAAGAATCATAGTAATCGGTATAGAAACACCAAACTTATACTTGAAATACGCTAATAAGCCATCGCGCCGTCGCGCGTGAATACTGAATCATGCCATAAGGATTATTTTTGTGTAACGGTTGCCGCGCTCGACGCGGGTCGTGGCGGTAGGGTATAAAAAGGCGGGAGGTTTCCCACAACTTTGCAATGGAACTCGGCTAAAAGTAACCCAGTTGCAACAAAATGTAATCGAGGCTCAAATTTTAACAGGCTGCGGTGCAGGAGAGACCGTCTTTATTCCCAGAATTCCCATAATACCAAATAATTTTCCATTCCAATTTAAAAGAACGCAATTCCCAGTATCGATGTGTTATGCAATGACAATTAATAAGACTCAAGGGCAGACTTTTCGTGTTGCTGGAGTAGATCTCGGCGTCAGTTGTTTCTCGCATGGTCAGTTATATGTCGCTCTTTCCCGGGTTAGCAGTTCTAGAAATCTTTATGTTCACGTGCCGGACGGGTCAACTTTCAACATAGTTTACCCGGAAGCTTTGCGCTGAAGTATTTTCATTCTATAGGTACTTAAGCCTCATGTGAAAGTGATCTAAACAATATTACCAATACATTAACTTAATAACATACAAGGAGTTAAGGCTCGTTCAGACCAGCGCGACGCGACGGCGCGACGCGACACGAACAATACAGTTTCTAAGAAAACTTCACGGTATAACAATAACCGTTGTCGCGTCGCGCTGTCGCGTCGCGCTAGTCTGCACAAAGCTTTACACGCTGACGGAGTCGCGGGCCTGTCTATTAATAATAATATTCTGCGGTTCCTTATTGCGATATTTTTCAACAGTATTGTGGATTGACACATTATATTTCCCTACTAAAATACGAAAGTTAATCTGTCTGTTACATCAAAACCGCTGAACCGTGAGGAAGGACATAATGGTACTTTTTTACGAAAAACTACGGAAACGCGGACGAAGTCGCGGGCAAAAGCTAGTCTAGCATAAGTTCTTACAACAAGTCTGCTTTTTTTCCTTGCGAGTTTGTTGAAAAACGTCAAGGCAGTATTATTCGAGCGAGGCACAGGCGAGCGCGATAATTTAGCTGAGTTAATGTCCAACCTAGCACACTCGTATCATAATGTACCTACTATTAAATATTTTTTTT
The DNA here is from genome assembly GCA_914767755.1 of Agrochola circellaris. Taxonomy (NCBI): domain Eukaryota; kingdom Metazoa; phylum Arthropoda; class Insecta; order Lepidoptera; family Noctuidae; genus Agrochola; species Agrochola circellaris. Next base: position 6,732,575 of record OU611840.1, read on the forward strand.
ACAGTACCTAACGTTAACGAAAAAAGTACTTAGTAAAGTACTCACTTAGTCTTGTGTTATTGTTCCGAAATAACTTTTTATGTAGGTATTATGGTGCACATCTCTACAATACTTAAATTACGGTAAGAATTAAGAATCCATGACTCATTAGTCATGGATATGGTTATTTCAGTTCAAATGATGTACCGTAGCTGCGTAGTACGAACAAATACGTTTTACTAAATTATTGGTTACGTCACAGTCAGAGGAGGATTACTAATATTAACTAAAAGTATTATCAATTTTAACTAGACTGATACAAACATAAATAATAACGAATGCTGCGTCACGCGGTTTTACCTACCCTCGTTTTTTGCATCTCGCCTCGAATAGGATAGGTTTTATTTCTTCCATTCATACAGGAAGAGGATTAACTGTGTCGATTTATACAAAGAAGCTTAAGATAGAGTAGGATGCAAGAGCGAGCAAAGCAAGCTCGATAATGTTAGCACTAAAATTATCGGAAATAAAAGTTCGGTACTTTGTCAAATAATGCACAGAATCTTTAGAATTGAGAGATTGCAGAATGCAAGATCGACCGAAGCGAGCTCGAAAATTTTTGGATCTCGCTTCGAATAGGTTAAGGTCTCTATTATTGTGTTAGGCGTTTTTGGATATTTCTTTAGTTCTGAATGTTTTTACACCTATATTTTATTTTGATGCTAGGGAGGTGCATGCGCACCCTTTTGCAACCCACTCCCGGTGCCCATGTTCGGGATATAATGTGTAGGTAAATATGCTATCTACAATACCAAGTTTCATCACAATCGGTTCAGTAGTTTTTTGCATGAAGAAGGAAGACAGATATACCTATACACACACATTTTCGCAGTTATAATATAGTACTGATAATTAGGTAGGCCAGAACACGTGTAGAAGGCGGAGCACGCTTCGGAAGCTCTACATCTCTATAGAATTAAAGAATCTATTAAATTGTGTAAGTATACAATTAATTTTGTTTATTTTTTTTTTGTTTATATAATACCGCGCGCGCGCCCGTTCGTAACCTAGCGCCCCTAGGCACGTGCCTAGTTTGTCTTAGGGATAATCCGCCTCGGGTCACAGTATAATAAACTAACAGTATTATGTCTCGAAAGTGACCTTGAAATAATTACCTACGGTAGATAAACCGTCCGTGGTAACTGCCGCGCACTCGATACACTAAGGCCCGTATTACAGAACCTCACTCAAAACTCAAGCGTTACTTATGACTCGTTCAAAGCTTTTTGATTGGTTGAAACTAGTTTTAAGTAATGCTTGAGTCTTGAGTAAGGTTCTGTAATACGGGCCTAAGATTTCGAAGCGCGTCGTTTCGGCCGTTTTCTATGAAGACATAATGCTGTTACTTATTTAAATTGTGACTACGTTAAGCTGTCTTTTGTTTTGCCATTGATATAGATTTAAACGTATTCATTAAATTCGCTAAAAACGCTTTAATTAGGTAATTCATTGAGTAATTATTTCACAATTATTTTTACCTCTGATTTTGCTTCACTGTCTAAATTACAGCGATCTTTATTCTCTGACTAGCTTCTGCCCGCTTCGCCGGCCTGCTTCGCCCGCTTCGCTACTTCGTTCGCGTGGAAGTCTTATAATACCACAAATAAACTAAAATAACAGCCACATTTTTCGCCCATGTTACCTATTACTTCGTTTTCGCTGAGCGTTGTATTTGTTTTTTTTTCTTTTTGGTCGACTCCTAAGGGTAATAGCGTGATGTTAAATAGCCTATAAGTTTCCTCAAGGATTAAGCTATCAAAATGCTTTTTAAATCCGACGGGTAAAAAACGCTCATGAATACAACTTGACACTGACCAGCAAATTGCAAACAAACTAAGAAAATTTGAATTTCGCGAGCGTTTATTCTGAAATTGGGCAACATCGCAATTAGCTGTCAAATATTTCGCTGTTCTGATTAATTTGACAATATTAGTAGGTACGGAATTATGAAATCAATATGGCTAATTAGTGAACTAAAATATTGATTAAGAAATGCAATAATTCATATCGTAACACCTAATGATTAGTTTTAGATGTAAAAAAGCTAAACATTTCAAACGGTTACAACATCAAATTCAGTGTTATAATTGCAATTCATTAATAATATTCTAATTCACTAGATATGTAGCGAGATTTAATATTTCATACTATTATTGGTAGATAATAATTGCTAAAACAGGTAAATCTTTGACAGCTATTTGTGACGTTGCCAACTTTTAGAATGAACTGAATGAAATGAAATGAATGAGGAGGAATTAAATGACGAATTATAAAACATTTTTCATTAGAAAGCACTGGAAAAAATTATCCTACTGCATTACCTACTTATAAAATAACATATTTAAATATAAGTACATATGTAATGACTGAGCATTATAAATATTTTGATTTGCTAACGAACAGAAACTTGGCCTTTTAGAACAATAAAATAATTATTCAAGATAGTAGATAACGGAAGAATAATTAGGTACTTATTTACTTTTCTATTTATGTATGTATAAGCCATTTCAAAAGCTTTAAAAATTCTAAAAACAATGATTGCGATTTTATCCGTTCGAATTTATATAATTTATCAACAGTTGGCAGAAAGTCATGCTATAACGCTGCACAGGGAGATAACATTTTACAGCTGGCAACACTAACCTATCTCACAATCATTCGCGCTGTGTGCGAGCGTAATGATTTTCAAAACAAATTCGAAGTGTTCATTTATTTAAGTATTCAATCGACGTCGATTAAAACAGTTCCTGACGGCTCCTCTCATTGTGTTTGTGGATGTTCTACGCGTGTTTATCACTCAAATTATTTAATCGGGTCACAGTGATGTGTGTAATTCATTTCTCAGTGAGTCATTCTAGTTTTTGTTTGTGTTGCGTATAGAGTACTTTAACAATGTTATCTGTTGCTTTTAAATAGTTATTTAGTGATAGTGGCCTCGTGTTCAATCAAAGTGATGGATTCGCCGCCGGTGCCGAAGCCCAGGAGTGCGTTCCTGCCTCCTAGTGAGTCGGTGACCCGTCCCGTGCCCGTCCCGCGCACCAAGCTGCCGCAGCCGACTGAACGAGTCTCGGCCTCCGACATATTTAAGTCAATAAGTACAGTTTCAAAGCAGCTATCAGAGGACGTAGCGTTGAAAGTGAGTAATTCTGCTAAAACTGCCAATGAAAAGTTAGAGAGGTCCATCCAGGATGGTTCAAAGTTTGCTAAAGATACGTTAGAGAAAACTCTGACAACATCTCGAGCTGTGCGACACTCAGTGACAAAGTCTGTCATCGAAGGAACCAGGACAGCTGGCCTAAGGCTAAGAAGGACAAAGAAACCAGATGGTTTTGATGATACTGACCCACAAAGATGTGTTTCAATGCCAGCTGTTGATGTAGGATTGTTTGACAATATACAATTCAATTCACCACTTTTAGAACAAAAGAGGTTCCACAATGATGTAGTAGGTGCACAGATAAATCAAGATCATCCCAACTTGCATCTGAATACATCAAATTTTGATGATTTGTCCCTGTTTTCCAGTAATTCAGATAATACTGATTCTGTTAGCAGTTTTTCCTATGACATGAGTAAGGAATTGGAGCAAAATACTTCTAGTTTAAATTTAGAAAGTGAGCAGATGACATATGACATACCAAAACCATCAAGGACCAACAGCATAGTTAGCTCTATGAGCTCCACATCAGTTGGATCAAGCCCAGACATCCCGGAGAGGAGAAAGAAGAGAGAAAGTGTTGCATCCATGGAGGTTATGAGGCAAAATTCCATGTATGAAAACTGGACACTACCATTTCAGTCAGCAAGCAACAACACTGCAAGGTCGACTCCTTCCAAAGAAGCAGCACACGTTGATGCAGACCTACCAAGGCCCAGCAAAAGTACGATATATGAGTTTGACCCATTGCAATCAAGTAAATCACCAAAGAAATATGACGGAGTGAGCAATGAGTTGTTATTACTGGAATCCTTCTTAATTGGTGACACTTATGGCACAATAGTAGCTTCGGACAACACAGATGACAGCTTTGAGTTTTATGAAAGTGAATATTTTAATCCCCCAACCCCGCCAGAACGATCAGACAGTCTGTTTAATGAAACTAAACCAACAACAAAATTAAATGTTGTAGATAAAGATAGGAACTCTAACTGGTTTGTCACTTCTGATGCAGAGACAAAATCAGTTAGTTCAGTTACAGAAGATGACAATAAATCAACAAATTCAGTGATGCAAAAGTTCTCTCATATGCTTAAATTTGAGAAACTAAATAGGCCATCAAAGATAGTGCCACCAAAAGTTGATTGCGTAGAGCGTCCCCCAGTTAACTCATTACCAGTGCCATACTTCAGTGGTCTGTTGACAAGGATTGTATCAGGAGTAGTTGAGGATTTGTTCAAGAACTCACAGACCCGTTATTGTGTGCTTTCGGACCAAAAGTTGATGTGTTACTCGGACCCTACAAACTCCATATTAAAAGAAGCTTATACATTGGATAATATTTACTCAGTTCAGATTGTACTGCCTCTGTCTTCTAGGTAAGCATCAAAATGTTTTGTAAAGTTTATTTTATTGTTATTAAACTAAATTAATAAAAGTCTTTTTGAAAGGCTGTTTGATAAAGGATAATTAATATAGTTTCCTGTTTGAGACAGTTTAACCCATTGTTTATTTATTTAATTGCAATAATATATTACTGCATACTATCAATGTATCAATGTTATCTTTATGTTACTATCGGTGGTAAACATTTACCATGTATACAGTGAAGTACTTAGGAGGCACATGCCAAGAATACAATGAAATAACTATTAAACACTTATTTCTCATTTATATATATACAAATATTATTTAAAAGTGTTCAAAATAATAATACATACTTTCCAATAGATGATTAGGTAATTAGTACATGGGCGATCAAGCTCGGCTCTGGTGAAAATAGAGAATGCTCATTTAATAGTATAGGAAAGTTCATACTAATCCATGTATAGTACATACTACTTCCATGCGGCCATGATAGTAGGTACTGTCTAATTCCATGCTACCATGATAGTAGGTACTTACTAATTCCATGCTGCCATGTCATTATTCTAAGGATTTTTCGCCCCAGTAAACTACTATATTAGCAACTTTCATCACAATCGTTAGAGCAGTTTTCGAGAACGTGATTATATATATATTTAAATAAACTATTGCTTGTTTAATAGTTTAGGATATGATTGTTAATTTCGGCCGCTATAATAATAGTTAAAAATGCAAGAAAATTAAATTGAAAGTACATATGTACTTAATTATATGTATTTAATTCTATTAAAATAAACCACAATTTTATTTGTCTTATTTTTACTTTCATTTGGTCATAGCACAACAAGCAACTCGTACTGCTTCGAGGTGACGGTTTCCTCTGGGGGCATGAGGAGTTCTCCTCGCAAGATCTTGTTCAGCTGCGCCAGCGCATCTGAACGTCGCAACTGGGCGCAGAAAATCGCTGAACATTTGACGTGCGGCTTCGCGACCAAGTATACCTCGGAGTTCACTAGATGCGGGTGGTGCTATCTGAAGGTAAGTCACATATAAACCTGTTTCACAAAGGTTTTTTGAGACTCTGTTCTGGGTTTACGGTCCTTTCACAGTTATTTTACCTCTGTCAGCAGCAACCCGATAGCAACCTTATTGTAACGAACCTACTAATACTGTGATTTATAAAGTGATGCAAAATTGGAGGTTAAATAACTGTGTGTATGTGTGTGTGATTGTTTGGTTGATAGAAAAACAAAAACCAATCAGATCGGTTGGCTTCCCGAATTTGGGAGTCTTGTTTTCTTTCGAAATCTAAGGTTTTTGTATTGTGTTGTGTACAGCTGCGCGAATGCCTCATATAAATAACTACAATTTTCAACCTGTTCACGTTAACACAAGTATTTCAAACTACGTACTAAGTGTTCTTAGTACCTACTTTGAAAAACTTGTACAGTCAACTTTGAAAAAATGTATATTATGTATAATATGCATTTTTCAAAGTTGACTGTACTGTAGACAGTAGTTAGTAATCTGTGTGTCAAGGTCCAAGAAGCCGTTGAGTCAGGGTACACTCGTATTTACAGAGCCATTATGATATCATTACTAGTACATATATAGTTACACTAAGTAGTCTAGTCATACTCTTTCCATATAAAGCAAAATCTAAACATGGAACTCTTCACTCCATTATGACTCGTTTTCTCATAATTTAACAAAATATAATTGTATGAAAATGCGATAATATGCATTTCGTTCGTCATACTAAGGGATCGTCCATTAATCACGTGATGTGATTTTGCAACTATTTGACCCCTGCGGGGAGGCAGGGGTTAAATGAAAAAGTAAATATACGTGATATCTCACTACACCCCCTTGTGATATTTCGTGATTTTTTCCGAACCCTCTCACATGATTTATGGACGAACCCTAAGGCATAATGCATACCAAAACCATAATTACGTTGTACGTCAGTCACTCAGTCATCATAATGATAATATTTTGCCCAGTTAGATTCCGGAACGACCGCACCCTAACTACGTAACAAACTTTCCTCTATATATCCATTGCTTCATTGGTTTAAAAAAATCGTCTGCTCAACAACGTAAATAACGCAATGAACGGGGGTGAACTGTCAAAATGAAACCCATTGCGATCAATTGCCATTTTATGTACGTTACGCAATTACCCCGCCAACCAGCCTCCTCGATACAAGGCGGGGTCCCCGCCTTGTATCGAGGAGGCTGGTTAACGCTTTCAATAGCTCTTTGAAACAGCGTCACCAGATTGTATCAGTGATTATGGTGCTCCATAATCATTGATACAATCTGGTGACGCTGTATCGTCTATCGCTGACGCTGCATCGACGCGGTATCGGTGATCGCAAAAAACCAGCAGGTTTTTTATGAGTTACCTACTGCCCAGAATTAGTAAGCATCTCTCGCAAAGTAAAGCGTCGTCAGACTGGCGCGACTCGACTCTAAAAAAACAATTTCTAAGAAAATTTCACTGTAGAACAATTACCGGTGTCGCGCTAGTCTACACGAGCCTTTTGGAAACGTAATTTTAAATCAACAGAACGTTTAAACTTACTCAAAACTTAAGAAAGAGAAAAACTTCACTGTGGTCCACACATGTGTCACGCAGGCGCAGGCGACGGACGAGTATAGCTAAACAACTGTAATTAATTCTGTAAACATCATCCACGATACATTAGATAGTTATAGTGAGCGTGGCACAAAAAACAAAAACAAAACGCCCTGTCACATGACGCACACAAGCTAAGCTTTATTTATGTAATTTATAGCTCATTATCGCTTTAAAACATTAACCGAGAAATAATAATACAATCGTTTTGAAAGTTTATTCCGCTTATCAAGTACCTATAGTAAAACAGCGAACAGTAACTGTAGGTACCTAACTACCTACTGTATATGACTTGATCCATCGCGGTATCGGTTGATCTAGGGCTAGGCTAATCAGAGAGCTTATGTACCTACAACACTTTCAATCGTGATAATTTTATTATCCTCGTCACAGATTAGTACAGAATGGACAATCCGCGAAATCATTTAAATAAAAAGTGACTCTTGAAACGCCACAATAAACTGCAATTCAGGTCGCACAGCGCTGCCGGGGTTGCGAGTTTGTCTGCCGGGTTGCGAGTTTATCTGCCGGGGTTGCGAGTTTGTCCGAAAGGGATATCGCGACCCCGGCACACAGGTAACGGAAGGAACACGGGTGGGTTTTAGTCCGTAAAAGTCTGACACGCCCTCCCGCCCAGAGCGGGAGAAGTTATATGATAAATTCACAAACTCAAAAAAAAAAAAAGTTCGCACTGCGCTAATAACTGAGAGTTATATTCACCTAGAAGTTACCTGTTTTTCTATCGCGTAACTCGTACCTATATCTTGACTACGTTAAGCGTCGTGCAGACTAGCGCGACGCGACGCCGCGACGCGACTCGAACAATACAATTTCTAAGAAAACTTGACGGTATAACAATAACCGGTGTCGCGTCGCGCTGGTCTGCACGAAGCTTTATGCCCATTGAATTCGACAAGTCGAGCCCGCCGCGAACCTACTTGTAGCTGTTTACCTAAAATGCGGAGTGACCCATCTGTATTGATAATGTGTCCTTGTTCACTTAGTCACAAATTAGTAACATTGTTTTATAAAGCCATCAAACTAAATCAATTTCGTGTTATTTAAATGTATGAGTCTTTGTCGGTTGAGTTTCTCGAGAGGGTATACAGGTTACGGTTATTTTTGATAAATAACTAACGCCATTATAGTACCTACGTTCTGCACAAATACGCAGCGCAAATATGCGACAATAGGCCAACAACGGTTTAAGTAATGACCTAGTTGGACTATTGTGCTGAGCCCACTCCTAGCACAGGCGTGACAAGCTCGGTTGGAGGGACTAACAAGAATTGGTGACGCAAATACCGCTGTTACTGATATCACGTTTATAATGAGTAATCACTGCCGCTGCATTATACGATTTTAAATAGGAAATAATTAATAGGCACTGTACAGTATGTTAAGGCGACGATAACCGACTTCTAATGATTTTATACCGAAGATAAACGAGTAGTGTTAACGATTTGGAAAAAATATACCTATGTTAAATTAGAGCATTTTCTTAATAACGTAATATAGGAGTATTTTAGATTTAATTATGATTATATTACATAGTGAAATTAATTTGTAAAGTTATGTCTAACGCGGATGAAATACTGAGAATCACGCAAAATCTATCAAGCGCATTTCTTTAAACCTTCACCATTTTAAAGATAATTTAATTATTAATCTTTTAGTATACGTGTTTTATTAAAATACCTTTTGTTTTATTTATAATAAATTAATAATGCGTCTAATTTGGGACAGCGCTCCTTGATGGGCGAGTCCTATTACTGGCTGGACGTACTTCGCGTTGTGTGAGCTCAGTACAGAACACGCAAGCTAACTCCTCAAGGTCACTGGCGTGTATCTGCGTCTTAAGTTTGTAAATTGAAAGGTGATTCCATAGAGTGGCAGGTGGTACTTAGCTCATTAGCAGAAGCGTACGTGGCGGTGTTTAGTTATCGTTTTCAAATCCTTTAGATTTATATGGACTCCCAATGCGTTAAGCTAAATTCATAGTAGGTTATTTTTATTTAATACAAAAAATATATATTCTGCTTGCTGTAATTAATATGATGTAAAACTAGCCTTCACAGAGCATTTTATAGCATCGTAACATTCCTTTCATCTCAATAAAACTAAGATTGCTTTATTGTTGTTTCTGGAGAAATATTAATTGCGTATTAACTTTAACAAAGTTTTGGATTACGTAAAAGTCTAATCATAGAACAAGATTGTTTATGCAAGGATGGTGGAACACAGGACACAGGTATTGTGGTGAGCTAACACAACAGAAGTTGTGCATCTTCACAGCTGTACTTTGGATGTAAGTACATCTGGGTCCCACATGTGGTTCGGGCTTATCGGTACTTACATTTATCTTGCAATTTGAAGGAGGCCTAGGTCAACATGTGTCGTTTCAGTGTCAGCAATTGGTTAAATTGATTGATGATTGATTATATTAGCTCGGCTCTGAGGCTCTCAATTCCAATGTCAATTGATTTTTAGGATATATTAAAAAGAAGAAGAAACTAAAGACGCGGAAGTGGACGAGCTATAGTTAGTCAATAACATAATACCTATACAAAAGTCATCGACATTGTCGCGCTAAAGACTTATCCTCATCATAGACTACAATAAATACTCATACAACAACAATAGATATTTGAGGTAGGTCCTACTTGGCAATATTTCTCACGTTCAAGGAAGTCGAAGTCATTGTAAGTAGGTTCGTTTTTGCTTAAGGTTTTGCTGCTCGAGTTTCATTACTAACGGCTGCGTGTTTATAACTGTATTTTTGTCTAACTAATAGGTAGGTACTGAATATTTTATATTACACTAGCTTCCGCCAGGGGCTTCGCCCGCATGATATATTTATAAATTATATGTTACTCAGCGATGATATGCCATAGTACTGGTGAAATAATTTTTAAATCGGTCCAGTAGTTTTTGAGTTTATTTATTACAAACAAACATAAAAAAAAACAAATCTTATCTCTTAATAATCTTAGTTTAGATAATTTACTTGATCTCAAACGACAATATTGTTTCACTAAACAGTATTTTTCAGTCTGAGATCAAAGAACTGGTCATAATAGATGCCTCACTCTACTTATAATATCAATGAATAGATGACATTAATTGACATCCATCAACTACAGCAAAGTCCACGCAAATTAAACTCCATTGTTTTAAGTTTCATGTAAATATTTCTGGTTTTTTTTTCTGTAGTAATAATGGACCTATACTTACTTGTGTAGGTACTAGACATTAAACTATTTTGGGTACTTACACTATACTGTTCTGTTAATATTTATTGTGAAGCAATAAAAATAAAACGCTTATTTGCAAATAATGCCTGCTGTCACGTGTCAATTAGTAATGTCGCACTAAATCACGGCGATTGTTGTAGTAGGTACTAAATATTCATATTAAACCGTCAAAAATGTTTATTCACCCACATCACTTCATGCATGGGAGAGCGACGCCGAGCCTAATTAATTAATTCATCGCGAGTCCAAATGTTGGTCCTCTTCATGCGCTCCAATGGACTTCAATTCAATCGGGATTGGAGCCATTCTATTCCCGGCATCCAAAAGGAAATGAATGCTGTTGTACCTTTGACACGTATGCATGAATCAGTAGAGTGGTGCACTCGTGTGCTCTATTTTATGATTATTTCACTTGTGTTATTTATTCTGACGGCTAGTTTAAAAAGACTTGATAATGTAGTAATGTTTTTTTTTCCAGTCATTAGTTCGTTATTGCCATGTTTAAAAATAAAAGCCGATAAGGCTGGTGTTTTAATTTGCATATGTTAACAGTTGTGGGGTGAACATACCAAAAATCATAAAAGACGAGTGTCAAGCTCACTTACTTATTTATACACTAGGAGATATTAGTCCAATGAGTACTTAGTCACTAGTCTAGTCTAGATTATAGTCAACTCTGCACATATCTGCCTGAATGGTTAGTGTGTACTATATGAGAATGTCTCTCCTAAGGTTTACCAAGGTCTTCGCGAATTTTAAAAAGCCTTCAAAAAAAGGAGGAGGGTCTCAGTTCGTTAGAATCTTTTTTTTTAATGTATGTTCCCCGATTACTCGGAAGACGGTTCGACCGATTTGGAAAATTCTTTTATTTTGAAAGGGTGTGTGTGGGTGGGTACTTCCGAGGTGATTACATATAAATTTTATGAATTAAAGGCTCGTGCAGACCCGCGCGACGCGACGGCGCGACGCGACTTGAACAATGCAATTTCTAAGAAAACTTCACGGTATACGGTATAATAATAAACGGTGTCGCGTCGCGCTAGTCTGCACGACGCTTAAAGTAGCTTGAGTAGTGTTTGAGTTAGCTTTAATGATATGTATTTTTCCCACTTAGTGTATGTTGATGATGTTATAATAACTTCCTGTCACTGTTGTTTACATAGCAAGTAGTGACATACGAATTTGTGACAGTACGGAGTAGAAGACAGTAATAAGTGAAAAATACTAAACCAGGAACAGACTTCCGAAATTAAAGTTATTTTTTACTTTCTAGTTTTTTGAAATTCGGTTTTTTCTTTGTTAACAAGTTTTAAGCGGTACCTACTCGGTACCGCTTCTGCTTCTAACTTATACTGTATTGTCATCAATCAGATATTTAAGCACCCTAATTGCGTAACAGGAAACATTCGTCACTATTTGTCTCTGCACGTATTAAAGGCTAGGCAGATTGATATTGCCAACTGCAGTGCGCGGTGTGTCTCGGATGTGCCGCGCAGTACTGCCGCGTAAACATTCGTCGGTTTGGTCCTAACTAGAGCGCGGCATAAATGTGTCCTGCAAACGCCAAGTGTTGCTGCCGCGCTCTTGCCGCTCAATGTTTGGACACACATTTAGTCGCATTGGATTCATCTTAATTGCGTAACACACGATCAATCACAATCTGTTTCATTTTGACAATTCAACAACATTCATTGCGTTATTTACGTTGTTGAGCAGACAATTTTTTCGAACTTATGAAGCAATGAATTAGCTATATCCTTCAAAATAATTCAGATTGTGATTGATTACGCAATTAGAGTGCGGATATTTTGCACTCGCCGAACACATTCATACATACACATGTGTTTATAATAATACCGTCTCGTTTTCCAATGGTTTTATGACTTCTTCCGGTTCTTCAAGGTTAAATTGCTAAGTTGTATCGTATTCCACAGAATGATTCATCACAGACTCACTGTAGGTACGTCGGTTTAAGAGATACATTACAGATGATCGTTTATTAGAACAAATACCAATAAGCGTGGGGTCTGAAAATTTTAGACAACATAGGCACTTATAGGCTCAGTCAGACCAAATAAAAAACTAAGACAGCGCTGTCAACAGTGACGTGAAGCCGGTTTCGTAAACATGTGTGCACTTTGTATGGTGTAGTTTGATTAGAGTGTCATTGTAAATGGTTGTAAATGTGTGCGTGTGAGCGTGTATGCACAGAGCGGCGGTGTAGTTTTGGCATGCTTACCAATATTTTTCGCAGCGCTCTGTCTTGCTTTTTTATTTGGTCTGAGCTTACAGGGTGTGGCATCGACATGCAAACTGTTGCCATGAAATTAGTACATGATTTTAGACACACCAGAACAGCGTTGAAATTTTTCGTAGATTTTAAAATAAAAATGTGCTGTTCCATAAAGTTTGACCTAACTCAAACCATTTATTTGAAATAAACCAATTACTTACAGGCACTTGAATTGTCAAGGGGTCGGTCAGTCAGAAAGATGAAGCTAGTTGCCCATTCCAAAAGCGTAGTAGGTTCCTATGGAGAAGAACGGGCAAGAAACAGTCGTTACGGGTAGTTAGAAGCCCAAAAGTCTAACAACCAGTCTTACCAAGGGGTATCGTGTTATCTAGTAACCAAGTTGTGAAGGTCAGATAGGCAGTCGCACCATGTAAAATACTGCTATTTAGCTGCATCCGGTTAGGCTGGAAGCCGACCCCAACATAGTGGGAAAAGGCAGGCAGATGATGATCATTCATGTTGAAATTATACGTGTGAGAACAATGTAGAAAGACGTGCACGTTCAAAGCGTCCATAATAAAAAGATAAAAACCGAATAATAAAAAATATAATAATTAAAATAACGTGTAAGTATAGCAGTTAATGTATGAAACAGCTGATGTTTTTATAATAACCGGCGAAAAATTACTAGGAAAGAAAAAGAAGAGAAGAGAGGTTTTTAATATATATATATATATATATATATTATATGATCTTTATTTGAATAAATACCAATTTATTCCTCAATTCTCGCTATTGCACCTAGGTACCACTGTTTGTCTCTGCATCTCCCAAAGGTTGGCTGGTAGAAAATGCCGTCCGCCTCTGTACATTTGTGTACTTGAAATAATAAATAAAAATTGCTGCGCTGGCGTGTCTAGAATTCTGTGCTGAATTCATGGTAACAGCTTTCGCGTCGATCTCCCTTACGTCGTGTAGAGTATTCGTATCTATGGTGCTTAATGGTACCTGCACGTCTCGTAAAAATAATTATTCTTGTTTATGTTGCTCGTCCTGCAATTGCGTTTTGCGCGAAAGATTGATCTTTTTGTTCGGAATATCCCATGAGAGCTTGTGAGCGGCGAGACAGCCATACGAGAGCAATCCAACGGGGATTGCTAAGCGATGTATGTCAAGAGCAGAGCCGCAGTCTGCTGTCTAGCAGAAAGCTAATAATAACATTGTGCAATATCGAATCCGTTTCTGTCTGTATTCTGCAGGACCGGCCTTTGGAGCTGTAGCTCTTTTTTGTTGGTGTAAAAGAGCAACAAGTCTTTGTAGTAACAAAGACTTGATTGCGGCAGATGTTTTTAAAGCGAAGTAAATTCAAAGGAGGAGAGCATTGAACCATTACATTTTACATTGATGCTTTGAGTTTGGTTATAAAAGCGCATTTCAAATTATATTGCTTATATAAATTTTCACAGACTGTGTAATAATTTGTAGCTTGTTACGTATATTGTATTATTTATATTTATTGCCATGAAAATATTTGTTAGAATGATTGATGAAATTGTTTCCTGTAGACGAATATGGATTATTTTATCCGTGTGAGTATTGCATATATGGATCTTATAGGCTGAGTGCGGATTGAGGATGACTGAGTTGCCTACCAAATGCCTTCTCTACGCAGATGATCAAGTTCAACTTGCATCGTCAGCAGATATCAGTAGCAAGACATGGTGAATCTGATGGATGAAGCATAAAAGATGGCAGGGATGAAAATAAATGTCAATAAGACGAAAGTAATGGTGTTTGAAAGAGAAGAGGATGTGTCGGTCTGTGATGAGAAAATAAATTATATGGGTCTGGAGCAAGTGAATGAGTTTGTATATTTGGGGAATCTGTTTACAAGAGATGGAAATATTGATGAAGATATGAAAAGGAGAATAAATGCGGGAAATAAAGTGACTGGTGCTATACATGCGATTGTGACCAAGCATTCGTTGTCCAAGCCAAGAAAGCTCGACTGGCTGTTTAAAACGGTGTGCTGGTTGGTGCCCACGCTTATGTTTGGAAGGGAATGTTGGGTGTGGCAAAAGAAGCATGAAAGTAGAATAAATGCTGTGGATTTGCGAAGCATGTGTAACTATGAATGATATTCTGAGGAATGATGTTATACGGTAATGTTGCGGTTTAAAAGAAGATGTAGTGACAAAATTTTTAAAGAGTATGCTTCGATGTTTCGAGCATGTTAGGAGGATGAATCCAATGCGACTAAATGTGTGTCCAAACATTGAGTGGCAAGAGCGCGGCAGCAACACTTGGCGTTTGCAGGACACATTTATGCCGCGCTCTAGTTAGGACCAAACCGACGAATGTTTACGCGGCAGTACTGCGCGGCACATCCGAGACACACCGCGCACTGCAGTTGGCAATATCAATCTGCTTAGCCTTTAATACGTGCAGAGACAAATAGTGACGAATGTTTCCTAATAATGTTTGTCCGCGGCAGGCAGACAGAAGCCTTCAGCCGCGCACGATTGCCGCTCAATGTTTGGACACACCTTAACAAACGGTATTTATTACTCTGAACTCTGAACGGACGAACGTGTATGACCAGATATATATATATGTATGTACACGAAGCAAAAGGTGTATGTAAAGATCGTAGCAGATGGCCTTCTGAAATTTCTGCCTACTCCCATGGGAAAAGGCGTGAGTTTATGTAGGTATGTATGAATAGATCTTAATTGTAGCAAAGTCCAATAGGAAATGCCGATACCGAGCTTGATTGAATAATTGATGGATCGATCATGAATTGGGTCCGAACCGACCATCCTAATTCCTAAGGTATTCTGCAAACATCTCACCGTGATAACTAGGGTGAAGTGAGCTGTCATCGCACCTAAAGCTAGGGATTGACACTATGGACAGCTCGCTTCATGCTCACTTCACCTCACTCTTCACGGTGAGATATTTACAGAATGGATCGACTGTATGGTAGCTTTAAATCCAGTTGTTTTGTTATGAAGGTGTTCTGCTAAGTACTGCAGAGCACCTTTAATTTAACGGTCTGTGAAGTTTGAAATGTAGTACTGCTTACTTTTGCTGCAGTATGGAGACCTTCGTTTTGACCTTGGATATTTTTATCCAGCTTTCAATAACTCATCAAATAAAAATTTCGTTGAAAAGTATGTTTCAACGAAATTTTTATTGCAAACGTCTTAAGGCTTGTGCAGACCAGCGCGACGCGAGACCGGTTATTGTTATACCGTCAAGTGTTCTTAGAAATCGTATTGTTCGAGTCGCGTCGCGGCGTCGCGTCGCGCTGGTCTGCACGAAGCTTTACGTAACCATAAGCGCGTGTATGGACGTATATAGCGCTCATAACTATCGTATACTTTTATCCTCCTAAATTCCCGAGTTTTTGTGGTAAATATGTGATGAACAGTCCTTATACACTGAGTGGCACCTGCCTAATTATTCACTTACCTACTTCATTGTAAAAATATTTGTTAGTTTGTTTGCGTCAAGCGACAGTACTAGTTATTCCACGAATGTTTAGTGAATATATGTAGGGATATTTTCGATACAAATAGTAATGTTTTTATTTAAATTACCAAGTTCTCAGTAATTATCGTTTTTTTTTTTTGTGTTTTTATATAACTATACAATCTCTAAAAGCATTTACGCACTAACGAACAAGAACATGGTGAACACGAACATAAACCCTGCGTTCGTTAAAAATGTTCGTGGCGATCCAATTTTGAATCCTACTAAAAAGAGCGAGTTGGTTGAGCGCGAACAAAAAATTTAGAGCGTAGAATATCGACCGTGTTTAAACTTTTGTGACACTCCGACAATATTACAATCAATTAAAAAATCTTACATGGTTGCATTTTCGAGGATGGAGCGCAAAAATAAGTATTTCGTAGTATTTCTAGAAAAAAATATAAAAAATTGTTATTTCTGTTACCTAAGTGTTGAAACCGAAAATGTCTCAAAAACTGTTGACTTTTTTAGCAAAGTCACTAAGAAACTAAGTATAATCTTTTTTCTCACTTTAACTGGATCCCATCTCACAATGTAATTATTTATGACTTCCAATACCAGAATCTCCCGGTATTGGTGATTTTATTATATTTGAATGTGAATTTGTGACTGATTTAAGCGATGTAGTAAAAAAAAAAACGTGATACTACTGTATAGCTAAATATACTATGTTCCAGTCAATAGTAACTGTATTCAGTCAGGAAGAAAGAGCCAGAAGCAGCATAAACAATTTTGACTAATATATGTGATTTCAGTAAAAAATATTGTATGTTGATTGTAATGAGACTTTTTTTTTTTAATAAAAGATAAGTAGATCGGCAAATTGTTATTACTTAGATACTGATTATGCAAATTCAAAATTTTTATTTTATCTTTCTTGTCATAAGTTCCAATACCGGTATCCCGGGATCCCGAAATTTTCTATACAGTATTAATACCGGTTGAAAAAATCCAGTATACGAAACCCCTAAATGTATTGCTTGTCCCAATGAATCCTAAAGATCATGTCAAAGTTTTGCTTAGTGAGGAAATATGTACTTAACCTGGATTTTGGTCAGAACATTGGTGTGCTTATTAATAGGTTTTGTACAATTATGGATCTAGTAAGTAATTCTAAACCAAAAAGTGAATGTGGCTGAATGTTTGTAGCGGCATCTACATCGCCACATGCGAACTACGCTTCAAAGACCTGACGTCACACAACATCCTGACGTCACTCAAATTCTTCATCGCGCAATTAGAGTTTACCGCGCGGTGGACATATATACAAGCTCCCGACTTCAACCTATGGGCAGTTGCCCGCCAGACACGACACCCGTCTGGTCGGAGGATCCTCCCTTTTCTATGGTGTATGAGTGAACTTTACACCCTGTTCCTCATACCCCTAATTGTTCAAGCTCACTGGTCCCCATCGAAGCCTTCTACCCAGCACTAAGCATCTATATTTAAATAAAAATAAAATGCTGAACCTATATGGCAATTTTTTGTTTTAAAATGTTCGTAACAGTTCGAATTAGGTTTTTATTGAAAGAAAACTTGGAAAAAATAATTTTCCAAGGCGTAATTTAATTACCGTTTTAAGGTTTAATATTACATTTTCGCTTCATAGAATTGGAAACAGCCAACACAAATATTTTAATTCCACACATATTTTCATTTCACATTCCTTATTAATCCGAAATAGTAGTACCTATTAGCGTATTTGTATACGCACAGAAATGACATATTGGTACACAATTTTATACTTTTTTTTAACATGACTAATGTACAGAGTACCTGCCTACCAGACAGTTATTGAATATGATAGGATACTCTTTAATATGTTAATAAATACAATTACACATCAGGTACACAAGCAACGTCCTAAATGCTACTGGCAACTAGTAAATATTCTAGTGGATAAGTATTAGGTTAGCTCTATTGATCGGTAGGAACGGCCGACTTGCACCAGTTGTTGTGGCTTTATCGTTAAATATTGTAGTGTCGAACCGCAGTTAGCGTATCTAGGACACATTCGACGCCGGCTTAGTCCTAATAATCTACGGCCTAACAACTATATTTACGCTTCATCATTTGAACATTCATCATTTTCTCTAGGACCATTAGTTTAGCCGGTACGTGTCTTGGCAAATGACCCTAAATCGATAATTTTTCACTTTTTGGAAAAAGATGCCCATCTTTGACGAGCTGTATCTTCGCAACCGATAGACCTGGAGTGCTTGGATTGGGCTCAGGTTGTATAAAATTAGCTTGCTTCACAAAAATATGGAACAAACATACCTAAAAACGCGTCCTTAAGAGGCTTACAACAGCTAAAGCGCGGTCACTGTCGGACTGCATAGAAATGAAAGAGAAGCGCGATGACACGACGCAGGTAATTTATTGCAAAATATGAAGCAGTTAGCGATTTACAAAAAATCTATTGATTGGACTGGAAAATTAAAACACTATTATGCTAATATGTAGCTTGTAGAATAATCTGACAAAAAATCAGAATGATTGCATGTAAATTAATATGATTTTTAATCGTTAAAAGAAATTTTTAGAGGTATCTTCATGATTTTTTTCTATCGTATCAAATTAGTTGTATTATGTTTTCAACACACTATCATACTAGCATATATCCTGAAGAATATCATATATTTTTCTGATTTTGTTTACTGCAGTGGATCATATTCTTTTAGGCATTATAAAACTTGCGTTTAGGCACGTTTAGGTCCTGTAGTCCCCCCGTTAGGCATATTTTTCAAAAAAACTGAAACAAGTGCATGAATTTCGCAGTTTTTCGAGCTCCATGGGAGTAGCACAAGGTTTTCATGGTTGCAAACTTGGGTATAAACTACTCTCACCTGGACTCGGACCTAACAACATATAAAAGAATCGTAGTGACATGCGCGTTTGCGATGTTTGATGTTGTTATTGACCGGGCTACCATTTTCAATTAGATAAACTTTCATGAAAATATCGTTGAGATCTTCGGGGTACCTCCTCATCCTAATCTTCACAAACAAACTCACTTCCGCATTTATAATATTATATAAATATAATTAATATAATTTTATAAATGCGAAAGTGAGTTTGTTTGTTACGCTTTCACGCTATAATGGCTGAACGGATTTGAATGAAATTTGGCACATGGTAGACCACGACCTGGATTGGGATATAGGATCCTTTTTATCCCGATATTCTCACGGGATCGAGACTTATCCGGGTGAAATCGCAGGGCGCCGCTAGAAAACCATAAAAATATTGTTGCTTTTCGTGTCGCCTCGCTCTCAGGAGTGTCAATAGAATGTCCCTTAAGGCTCGTGCAGACCAGCGCGACGCTACGGCGCGACGCGACTTGAACAATACAATTTCGAAGAAAACTTCACGGTATAACAATAACCGGTGTCGCGTCGCGTTGTCGCGTCGCGCTAGTTTGCACGAAGCTTTAATCGTCAAAGCGTTAAGTATTTAGGAATTATTATTATCGTCTTTGACATTTGTCTTCGTCTTGTGACCCTGAGGTCCCGAACCTACCGCTAGTATTTGTGTTGGCTGTTTCAAATCCTATGAAGTGAAAATTTAATTAAACGGTAATTAAATAACTCCCTGGAAAATAACACCGTCGCATCATCATTGTGGTACCATGCATAATTGTATGGGCCGCCATGATTGGATGCGGCGGCATCACCACAGGAAAATGTTACACGAAAGCAAAATCTATCCATGCTTTGAACTAAAATTTTAAAACGCCATAAACAAGTTACTATCTTTACCAGAAAGCAACTTAAGCAAAGTAATAGGGGACGAGCGAGACAGCTTAAAATCTATAGGTAAAAAGAAAAACTGCAAAAAATAAAGGCTCGTTCAGACCGGCGCGACGCGACTCGAACAATACTATTTCTAAGAAAATTTGACGGTATAACAATGACCGGTGTCACGTCGCGCTGGTCTGCTTAATGAAGTTATCGTCAATTGTCGCCGTTGCAGGACTACCCTCACGCAGGTCATCAGTAAGATTTCTACGACTCATTGAACCAGTCGTAAACAGTGGCACGTGTTGGGGCTTCATCATGAAAGGCTATTCGAAGTCTATCATAACTTTTTTGGTGACTAAGACTACAATGAAAGTCGTAATAAATCATAGAGCTAAAATCTTCCACTAAACTCATTTTGACGCGCTACACGCACTTTTTTTTATTAATATGATAAAGCAAAAAATACGTGTCTAATATTTTTTTTATCATCTGACTGACAGACTAAATAGTTTTTTTCCCAGTCAACATCCCTATTGCGTCTGCCGTGAAAACCTATTCAGTCTGTATGGTGAAAGTGGATGCCTGTCTTTGCAGGATAAAGGCTCGTACACACCAGCGCGACGCGACGGCGCGACACGACTCGAACAATACAATTTCTAAGAAAACTTGACGGTATAACAATAACCGGTGTCGCGTCGCCCTGTCGCGTCGCGCTAGTCTGCACAAAGCTTAAACCGCCAAATTGAAGCGAATCCCGCGCAAGATGCGGGACGACATTCCCTCGCGGTAGTTATTTCAACTAACTTGTATAGAGCTGTGTTCTAACTGGCGCGAATAGTCGCGTGGCTTCTAATGCGCGCAGTCGCGTCCCACGTCCCACTCGTGATTTGTCTCAAGGCTCGTGCAGACTAGCGCGACACCGGTAATTGTTCTACCGTGAAGTTTTTTTAGAAATTGTTTTGTTCGGGCCGGGCTCACTGGCGGCACGGCATTGAAATATAACTTATGTGTATGACAGAGAGACGCGTCGCTCCGATCTGCACGACGCTTTAGTGTGACCAGAGCTGAAGGTTTCATTATGTTTTGTTTGTATTGGAATATTATCTGTTAACTGCACTCGCGTTTGTTTTTCGTGTTCTATCATTTACAGCAGTGTGATGTCGGTTACTCAATACTTATATCGTAATCTAATCGAGTTTTATCTTTTATTTTTCTTATCGTTTCTTATAAAAATCTTGACATAAATTGTGAGATACAAACTCAAACTCAAAACTCAAAGCATTTATTTCAAATAAACCAATTACAGGCACTTTTGAATTGTCAAGGGGTCGGTCAGTCAGAAAGATGAAGCTAGTTGCCCATTCCAAAGCGTAGTAGGTTCCTATGGAGAAGAACGGGCAAGAAACTCCACGGACACTCTTTTAAATCAAAATATTCTTACATTAATGGTTATTAAACACAAAACATAACATCACGCCCGTAATCCTCGAAGGGTCGAGCAGAGGTGTATGTATAGTATTTACAGGTTATACGTCGCCGGTTTTAAGATTTAAGTCCCATGTAATAGGGGGCGAGCCTATTGCCATCAACCGGGCACCAATCCAGACTCCGGGCTGCTAATGAGAAATTCCTGATGGGAAAACCCAATAACACCATGGAAAGCGAACCTAGGATCTCAACATGCTCACGCTCAGCAGCTGCAGTAGCACTTGCGACCAAGTAGACCAAGGAGGCACTCCGAACCTATAATAGAAAGATGAATGATTTGAAACAAAACTCTCGTTGAGCGTTATCAGTAAGGTGAATAAATTGACCTAAATAAATTCATACTTGCTATCTGTTCCTACATCAGTCTTCCGGAACGTCTATTAACTGGGGTGTCGGTGACAAAACATGTCACTCAATGCAATTTTCGAATTATGATCCATTAATCCATATCCTCAAACAATTTGTCAATTTTATATTTGGTGGGGCGTCAGCGCGCGGATCCGGTGTCGTTCACCTTATGTGCATTGCCTCGATGCACCTTAACCCGCGTAAGAATTCCCAGTTAGGACCAATCAGAAATATATCCTCGTACAAAAGGACTATTAAGCCTCGTGCAAACTAGTGCGATGCGACACCGGTTATTGTTCTACCGTGAAGTTTTCTTACAAATTGTTTTGTTAGAGTCGCGTCCCGCTAGTCTGCACGGGGCTTTAAACATTAGTTTAGTGTTTAATTTTCCCTTCTCGCGTAAAGTTTAAAGGCCGTCACAGACATAGCTATAATATATAATATAGTTAACTTTGATTTGCTTATTTTGCGTAGTTTTTGTGGTGTACTAAAAATATATAATAGCTATTACTATGGAAAATATATCGATATCGAAATATATCATTTATTAAACAGAAATTATGTCAAAAAGGATTCTATAAAGTTAAAGATTACATAGACGACAAAAAGGCTTGGGAATAATTAAGCTACTCCAACGACTACATGACACTATACGAGTTCATATAATTGTTTAGTTTATTTTATTATTTTATTTGACTGTATAAGTCAATTTATTTTAATTTTATAATCATTTAATATTGACATAATCTACTCATTACAATGTTTTTATATTATGATTTGTATTGCAATTTGTGGTAATGTAAATTATTTTTGCATAAGTACTATTATATAAGCAGCAGGTATTTTTTTAATAACCGACGAACATGTTCAACCTGAAGGGGTTCAGAATCATGTACAGAGTCCATGGTATCAGTTCTCCCGCCGATCATGGTTTACCCTTGGGCCAAATTTCATCCAAATCCGTTCAGCCGTTTTAGAGTGGAAGCGTAACAAACAAACTTACAAACATACCAAAAATCAATTTTTTTCTCTGAATAAATATTAGTTTAGAAAATTGAACGCACTATTGAATGCCTAAAAGTTTTTACCGTTTACTAATAATTCGTCAATGTAAAGCTTAGAATTTCCCTGAAGTCGATAAACACTGCTTAACCTTGGCTGGTCCTTTGATCCCAAGTCTGAGATTTAGCAGTCGCCGCGCTTCCGTCCACTTTGCAAATAATGTTTATTGAAATGTTTCGATAAAATTCTTGTCGTGGAATTTACAACCGGTAATCTTAATACAACAAAGAGGCGTGTTGATTCTATAATTGATTCACGAACGACGTGTATGTAAATGACCGCGCATTGAAACGAATTGAGTGAATGCAAACATTACTGTTCGCGTTACCACTTTGTGTTAGTGCATCTCGTTCCTTAACGGATGCACGTAGGTACGTCCAGTTATTTGGGTACTTCATCGCAGTATGAATGTGGGTGGTTATCCGAGAAGTGGAATACCATAGAAAAAATGCTTGGTCTGTTTGAAAGATATGACCAGAAATGGGAGTAACTACCGAAATTACGACTAATAGAGAAGAACACAAGTTGCGCATTGCTTTGAATGAAATCAATGACCACGATAACTGAGTATTTGTGTTACTGACAAACTGATTACCTACCTAGTTGCAGAGAGTTTTCCTTCCGGGAAGGAGGTACTCAATATAGTTTATTTTCATTCCACAATGTGTACTTAGGTGGTAAATTAAAATTATCTGTGATCATTATGGACCCTGTCGAGCACAGCAAAATACTAGGAGAGAGGAAGCTTTGAATAACTTAGCTTATCAGTCTTCTGTACTAATATTATACTATATAGGGGATTTTTATTCGTAATTATATAGGTTACTTTGCTCTAATACTTATTTGATATAGATTATTCAAGCAAAAGATTATATGTTAATTAAATTAATTATCAACGGGTTCTATCAAAAGCAGGAATAAAAATGGCCTTTCCGTGTCTTCCCTTTAACCCCAACAGGTGAACACTAAACAGATTGCTACTTTAGCAAAACTGTCATCATACTGACATACACTAAAATACATGCACACATTAGGTATATCTAGGTACCTACAGCACCTAGAAATGCTTCTAACATGAATTATTATCCAAAATTTAAATTAAAAAATTGTAGACATGGCAAGAAAATATAATACTTAAAAAAAACATGTTTATTAAGAAAATATAATTAAAAAAACATGTTTATTAAGAAAATATAATAAAAAAAACATGTTTATTAAGAAAATATAATAAAAAAAACATGTTTATTAAGAAAATATAATAAAAAAAACATGTTTAAAATAATAATTTTTGTGCATTTTTTCGTTTGTCAGTTTTTATTTTAGTTTGGCTCGTCATCCGGCTTATATTATATAGCTAGGCTAGCCTTTCTCAATTACTTTTTAATAGCTTTATTTGTTTAATCATATAACCATAGATTATAAAAGGACAACTACGTATAGTTGTCCTTTTTCTTATCTATGGTTATATTATATGTAATAAAAATATATCTATGGTTAGGTGACTGTTAATGAGAAATCCCTTGTGTTTACAATCTACTGTTAATTATTTAAGTGATAGGAATAATCAATAAGAATGCATCGGTCAGTGTATCAGTGTTGTGCCGTTAGGCAGTCTCATCATCCTGCCCTTATCGCAATTTAGTGGTCGGCGCAACATGTCCCTTTCTTCCAAACCTCTCTATTAGTCGTCATCTCGAGTCATCTCTTTCTAGCCATATCATCTTTCACACAGTCCATCCAACGTTTCTTTGGTCTTCCTGTTATATGCAGGAACTAATAGAAAGAAAGAAAGAATAATTTTTATTTGGACACAGTTCGTGAAACACAAAATACAAAATAAAAAAAGTGAATAAAAAATAAACAATTTTTTTACAACAATAGTGTGTGCCTCACGGCTGCGCCAAAAAGGTTCATTTTAGCATTAATGCCAGACAGGTGCTGTCTGACGCTGGTTTTCTAATGAACCTACAAGTAGGGACAAGTGACGGTGAGTACAAAACAGTTTCAACATACCTAATAAATAATTTGTATACTTCTAAATAAAGAAGAAGAAATAATAAATCAAAATAATAACTAATAGAGAAGTATGAAAGAAAAATACTGTAGGGATACGGGCAAAAGGACGATGTTTATGTTGATGATAATGATACAGGAACACAGGCGTTCATGAATTCACTGAAAACGAAAAACTTTGCCAGCGATGGAAAATTGCTACTGAAGGCTGCGGGTGTCGATCTAAGGACGAGCTGCATCTCACACAGACAGACACCTGTACGTCGCTTGGTCCCGAGTCACCAGTCCTGACTCTCTGTATATTATTGGTTGCTGAGACCAAAATTATAAACGTAGTAGCAACGTATTAGTATATAGTGGTGTCTTACGACTTCCACGCGAAGGAAGTCGCGGGCAGAAGCTAGAATTGATTTAAATGCTGCATTTGTTTTAGATTAGACGCACATGTTGATTTGAGAAGTATAAAAAAAAGTCTAAAGCCCCGACTGCCACAAAACAGTTCAAAACGAGCTGTCTTTCCAAGCAGTCTGCGGCAGTTATTTTAGTTAAATCTTGGATTTGATCTTTGCTGTCGCACAGTCGGGTAAATAATTGACGTCCAGCATTTGCTTGCGTTGACACACATGACACTTGAATTCCAACACATTTTAATATGCCTTTTATAGTATGTACCTAACATTGATATAATTTAATTTCCTTCCTTGTTTTTATTTTAAACCACAATTTTATCTCAGTCTTTGCATTTTCGATACAATATAAGTAAACAGAATAATATAAATTATTGTTATGTTACAGTTTCAGTTCCATATAAATCTTTGTGCAGACCAGCGCGACGCGACGCCGCGACGCGACGCCGCGACGCGACGCCGCGACGCGACTCGAACAATACAATTTCTAAGAAAACTTGACGGTATAACAATAGCCGGTGTCGCGTCGCGCTGGTCTGCACGAAGCTTAAATTACACAGTGCCTTTGCGTGCCTCGGAAAGCACGTTAAGGCGTTGGTCCCGACTGTCATTTGTGGATCTTTGACAGTCGTTACGGGTCGTCAGCAAAAGTCCGAAAGTCTGTCAACCAGTCTTGTCTTATCGAGCGGTATCGTATTACCCAGTAAGTGGGTTGTGGAGGTCAGATAGGCAGTCGCTCCATGTAAAATACTGGTATTCAGCTGCGTCTGGTTAGACTGGAAGCCGACCCCAAAATAGTTGGGAAAAGACTAGGTTAGGCAGATGATGAGGGGAAAAGGTTACCACTCTACCGTTTCATGTGCAATAATGTCTAGTACCGAACTATTTAATTGGTTTCGAAGGGTTATTTTTAATATAATTGAAAGCCCTGTTATGTCTGTCCCCATCATAAACAAATCTATGTTCGCTGATCACTCTGGACGTGAGCTTTAATAAAGAGCAGCCGATGCGGAGCACGGTGGGGCCAGATATTCACCCCTTGCACTGCGAGCAGACCCTCCTCGCCCCATGCCACCCAACCCACTCCACTCTTGCCGGTGTATCTCCGGAATGTTATAGGTTTATAACATCCATCAAGGCATCAAAGAATTCGACGAAGAATGTCCTTAGACTAGGTTAGACGCTAAAGTCAATGTTGGTTTGTGTGGTGGCGTAGTGGATGACGGCTTTGATCCCCGAAGGGTTGCTTAGAGGTGACTTATAACATTTCGCCAGTTATGTTTAAGACACAGATATATGCCAGTGATCTTAAGTGGTTAGTTTGCGTATTCTGCACAGAGCTCACGCAACGCGCTGTACCCGCCATCTTGGATTTTCATTTTGACCTCACTATCAGCTTTAGCACCCTCGAAAACTAAAAAAACGACAACCATGACGAAAAATTTGAATTTTTTCGCCGCCGCCGTCTAGGATTTTTATTTTGACCAAATTCACACTTTCTCTCTTGCCAGCCTGTTACTTGTTCATACAATGGTTGTGATTGATCTCTTTGGTGTTGGATTTTTCTTAAGTACCTTCTACACGTAACATAACAGGCGTGTGATGTAATTTAATACCTTCATATTGTCCGCTAATCCTGCAGCACATGGTTGTAGACACACAGGGGCAATGATCTTTTTTATTATAGGATGCACTAATTGGGCGCCCAAAGCCATCACGGGAATGAACTCAAATGATATTGAGCCGTTTCAACAGTCTAGGATTACCTTATTATATCAATTAGAGGGGATTTGTAGCATGCAGCCACCGCACCTGCCCGGGTGGTACTTATCACATTGTTTTGGCAGTTCAACAATCAATATTATTATTCGCATGACCGTTACTTTTCTTCGTGACCAAAATAATGCTTTTCAATACCATACGGTAAAATCGTCTGGAAAATGATTAACGATTCGTCGTGCTCGAAAACAACTATAATAAATTAATATAATATGTTTCAGTCAAAAAACTAAATTTCTTAGGAAATGGAACTTACTTCAAAGACCCACAAACAACAGACCCTCGCCATTGCAGTCATGGTGTCACAAATCCTGCTAGAAGCATTGATTAATTAACAATACGAACAGCGAGCCCTCCACAGTATGACACCCTCTTAAGACTGACGATGAATATCTGCGAACATTGACATTGACCTCGAACCTTCTTTGAAGGTCCACAAACAAACAACGGTCCCCCACCCATAAGAAAATGCTTAGAAAAGTCCCACTCATAAGGAACTGTCGTAAAAAATCGGTTGAATTAATTTTGAAAGATAAAACGCCAGATGTGGACTGAACGACGATATTTATATTGATATAAAAACATAACATAACATCACGCCTGTATTTCCCGAAGAGTTGGGCAGAGATGTATAGTACACCCACATTACGTCAGTAAGATTTCACTCACATGTAATGAGGGATTGCCACAAAGCCAGACTCCTGGCTGCTACCAGCTACTGAGTAATTCCTTATGGAACAACACAATAACATTTTGCCCGACCTGAGAATCTATGTCCATGCCCTCTCACTCAGCAGTCTTGCATTACCAATATAATAAGCAACTTTTAGGCTATGCGTATGCTGAGACGCAGTTGAGCACAGTACAGATTTTGCAGGGAAGGGCAGGCGAGGCAGACTGAGGCCTCGAGCGCATGCTGCGAAGCAGCTACACAGACACATTCGCGTCCTAGCTAGTACAAAAAATAGACGTGTGGTAAAAACACGTGACGATCTGCACGCGTCGCGCAGAAATCTATACCCGCACTACAGCGAGACGCAGAGCAGGATAGACACATGTCTGCGAGGCACGTGGCAGCTCTCAGTACGTTCATGCATTACAAAAACTGCTCTGCCCTGCGCTGCGTGGACCTGCGTCAACTGCGTCTCAGCATACAAGCGTATGCTGAGCCTTAATAATCTCCGTAGCAGTTACATAACCATACAATATCACAAATGAAACTGAAGTTTAATTCATTACTGCTACTCGATATGCATGTGTGAGAATAATTAGGTACATTTTGAATCTAATGGGTAGGTATACTGCATAATGCTGTTGTTGTGACTGTCTTCCTCGTGCGTATCTGTACTATCTGTACTGGCTGGCGTATATCGGTGGCTGTCAGTACATATCCTAGCAGTACGCCGCGGGCGGTATCGATGTTTTCCTTGATGTCACCCTCATGGTTAATTTTAGTCGTAATTAATTGATTTTTATGGTATGTACTCATTATGATCTGCGATACTGTGATATTCACATATTGTGATATTTTGTGTTATAAGTGGGGTTGGCGGGCGAAGTGGCCCACACTGAGCTCGACGCTTGCCGTGTCTACTCGTCGGGTCCGAGTTCGCAACAAGTCAATCGCCTTCCTGAGGATGCGTCGTTGAGAGGTGAAACACGTGTCGATTTCTTACAGGGTTCTTTATGACTCTTTAAGAATAGTTACGCGGATTAAGTTACTAAATATATGTCGTCTATTGTATTTTAATGTGATATTATTCATTTATTTTGGTTGTATGTTTTGGAATTAACAAACAATTACACTTAGGTAATGCCTGATGAAGTGATAAATATCTCTCGTGTTTTCACACGCTGAGACTAGGAACAATAATTTATTTCTGGCTCTTCAAATATTCACTGCTCGAGCTCTCACCCACTGCGTAAAATCAATAATTGCGGACGAAACTGGGCCTGCATTTTCGATAAACACCTTCCCGGTAGCAGACCTAATCTGAATGGGGTGTATTCGGAATAATTCGGGGATAATGGGGAGTTCTCTACCTACTTATAACTGTGTGCCTTTGTTAGTATTTTTCTTAACCATTGACAGTTTAATTTCAGTGATTCTAGTGAATTTCAATACTAAAGAAAATATAGAAATTTAAAGGTATTGTTATTTTATTCAAGAAACCTAGAAAAAAGAAACCCCTGAATTTTCTGCCACATTATAAATATAAAAACAAATGCCTCAAGACGTTCCACAAATAAATCAACTCAAAATATTTTTCTAGTTCCAGGGCGTGAGGGTGGCACGTCCGTCCTGGCCCACCCATCACCCACCACCTCTATAAGCTCCCTTTACCGACATAGATGGGTATTATATTCCACTATTTTATTATTTTTCAAGAACATTTTTTTAAGAAACATTAAAATACCATAGTTATGTATAATATCTTATTGCATTTAGGGAGAAAGAACCTTATGCAGTTGCGATATCAATCAATTCTGGTCGCTTTATCAATTCCAGGAAGTTTGCTCTGCTGGGGTTTGTTTTGTTTTGTTTGTTTTGATTCTTCAATATTCATATTGGTACCACTGAGTACACAATGCTTCATCAAATCTCACCTTTTTATGAACTTGGTTAATACATTTTGAGTGTATGCTGTCCACGTGCGTGTAAGTAGTACTCCTTTGTAATGCTACGTATCACAAATGCTTTGATTGTTTTGTTATGCTTGTCAAGTTTTCACAAGTACGTCTTAAACTTTCCGGTCGTTGACATTGTCTCCGGGTTCCTGAGAAAAAATGTCTCGCCGGCTCTCCTTGGCGGTGACCTCCACGCCCTTGCCCTTTGCTAATTTAAGTAGAACTATATTTTTCCTCTTTCCAATTGACTGAATTCATAATTGTGTTCAGTGCGGTTACGTCTATAAGTATAGATGGAATTTACACAGGCAGCCGTGGCTGTAATTAGTTCAGGTGACACCATGAATGGTACCTTGCGCTAATCACTCGAATCGTCGTTTAATACCATGTCATGCCGTGCATCACAAAACGCGATGAATGTCCGTCATGTTTTATGTAATTAAATTGAACATGCAGTTACGTTATATTATAAACTTGATGACCCGGTGAATTTCGTATTACGTGAGATCGATATTTTTCGGCTGTTCCTTTGGGTATTTCGTAATTTTCTTTTCCTAAACTACCCCAAGATTCAAGCGAAAAAAAAACAAAGAAAAAACAAACAAATCGGTTGAGCCATTTTCGAGATTTTGCGAGACTAATGCATGGCAATTGATTTTTATGTATACACCGTGACATTTTAGTCGTCTTACAAAAGCAGCCCACTTCATGTATCCAATGACATTCATTAAAAAATTTATAGATTGTAAAAATTAATTGTTTAATTGCTCCTAGAGGTATTTTATGTCGGGTACATTGAGTTGTCTTTTGTAAGACGACTAAAATGTCACGGTGTAGATATTTTTTTTTAATGAATGTTCATTAGTCATTGGTGTATAGATGCAACTAGTCCTTGTAAGAAAAAATCCTGTAGCAAATATGTATCGTATTTTGCAATTTCATAAATCGTCGTCGTCCGTCGTCTACTTTTAGCAACAGGTCGGCGAGACTTGAGAATCAAACGGGTCCCGGGAAATATGTGTGCAAATGTATTGTAGATCTATCTATATCGCTGTTGTACACGGATTTTGAGTTTACGATTCAATTGTTGCTTCCTGTTCTTCAAATCCTTACTTAAGGTATTTCTCCAAGATTCAGTTATCATTTTCTAATACAACTTTATGTTTCATTTATGTACTATAATCATAACCAACTTTTAAAGGTGCAATATAGATGTTTACGGGGGCGAAAAATGGATCTAGCTAAGTCATATTTTTGCGAAAATACGTTTTCTCTATTTGACCCGTGTAGAGCTCGGTCGACCAGGTACTAGCTATCTATGTAGGATTTATTTATTGATCCTTTAAATTAAGCTGAATTGCTTTGAATGTCGAGAACTACATATAAAGCGTTTTTATATACACTCGAGAGCAATGAATCCGGGTCACTTAAAGAATGTTAAAAATCTCGGAAACTAAAAATGATAGGTTAATGCAATAAATTGTATTTAATAGACAATGTAATACTCCTTAAATGAAAGTAAAAAAAATATGAGTCACCATACATTTTATTAACACAAAATTACATAAAGAAAAAAACTGCTGATCTCTCCTTAAAACAAAAATAGGAAACATGAAATTTTTGAACTTTATTACGATTTTCTTGAATTTTAATACTTCGTATTGCCTCCTCGTGCTTCCATTACTGCGTTTACGCGGTTTGGCATGCTGTACACCAAGTTCCTTATACGATTTTGGGGAATATTCTCGCATTCCTCTGTGAGAGCAATTTTGAGCTCACGAAGCGTGATTGGGGGAGGGTTTCGTTGTTTTACGCATCTGCCTAGCTCGTCCCAAGCATGCTCGATCGGGTTGATATCCGGGCTGCGCGCTGGCCACTCCATACGAGTAATGTTCATCTCTTGAAGGTAGTCATTCACAATCCTACCTGTATGAGGTCGGGCATTGTCATGCATAAATATAGCATCCTCACCTAAATTGACCATAAATGGACCAACGTGATCATTGAGGATTTCTTCCACATATCTTACGCTAGTTAAAGAGCCGTTTTCTATGATCACCAGCTCTGTGCGACTTTCAGAAGAAATTCCGGCCCACACAAGTACAGACCCACCACCGTAGGCTACTTTTTCTTCGATGCATGCTTGCTTGAATCTTTCCCCTGGTCTTCGATACACTCTGTGTCTTCCATCGTGCTTGTAGAGCATAAATTTTGATTCGTCGGAGAACATAACTTTTGACCAATCTTCAATACTCCAATTTACGTGGCTCTGGGCATATCTTAGTCTTGAAATACGATGCCCACGCTCCTGTTTAGGGCCGTTTGCAGGTCTAAGGGGTTTTAAGTTAGATTCAGCAAGCCGACGTCTTACTGTCCATGCACTTGGGTTACTTCCTCCGAGGCGTCGAAACTGATTTGTGAGTTCAGTTCCTGTGAGAAAGCGATTTCGAAGCATGGTGTTCACCAAGTATCGGTCTTCTCGTGCTGTGGTACACCTGGTTCTGCCCGTTCCTGGTCTGCGTAGGTTAGAACCAGTTTCTTCGTAACGTCGGAGAACTCTTTGTACTGTTGACAGCGACACACCGACAGTCCTGGCTGTATCGCGCTGACTCCGGCCGGTTTCCAGCATTGTAAGTATTCTGGTGCATTCTTCAGGCGTAAGCGACATAATTTCAGCTTGAATAATGAATATAGAGCACTATCAACATGGTTTATGTACCCACATAAATGACAGATTACAAACAAAAGCAAAACCAAATGCTGTAATTTCGTAGTTCCATCTTCGAAAGTGGCCCTTTTTCAAATTTGATTTTTTTATGATATAACTTTACAATAACTAAGAAGTTTTAATACCTTCATTTAAGGAGTATTACATTGTCTATTAAATACAATTTATTGCATTAACCTAGCATTTTTAGTTTCCGAGATTTTTAGGATTCTTTAAGTGACCCGGATTCATTGCTCTCGAGTGTATATATTTTATATATTGTGTTTTTATTTTGAGTTATTTTGTAATTTTGTGTAATTCTGTATATGATCCACTGTTGGTCGAAATAAAAGATTATTATTATAAAGCTAAATAAATCCTATACTTTTAAACGAGCTATATTTGTATATATATATTACAAATATATACCTATATAAAATAGCTCGTATATATATGTATATTATATATTTGTAATCACGTTCTCGAAAACGGCTAACGATTTCGATGAAAGTTCCAATAGGGGTTTACAGGGGCGAAAAATCGATATAGCTAGGTCTCATATCTGGGAAAATTCGTTTTCTCCGTATTGTCATCCGAGCAGAGCTCGGTCGCCCAAAGTTTAGAACAAGATGGCTGCCTTAGAATAATGACATGGCAGCATGGAATTAGTAAGTACCTACTATCATGGCAGCATAGAATTAGTAAGTAGCTACTATCATGGCAGCGTAGAACTAGTAAGTACCTACTATCACGGCGGCATGGAATTAGTATGAACTATCCTGTACTATTAAATGAGCATTCTCTAATTTTACCAGAGCAGAGTTCGGTTGGCCAGGTACTATATGTATCAGTGGCAACTGGCAATTCGAACTGACAGTGCACTGTTCGGAGATAGGTACCAGCCATATAGCACGCATTCAAGACGACAAGCAATTTGATCCGCCTCTGATGCATTAATCGTTTTGCTGCATCCTGTCCTGTACCATTGATATCATTGGCAGCTCGTCTACCCAATATCGTCAACCCTATATAATCGCTACCTACGTCGCAAAACAGTCTTAAGCTGTGGAATGACAGAGATTGAAATTGAATATGCTTTAAATAGGAGATCTTTATTCAGAATCGCGGGAGCAACGGTAGGTAGGTTAATTAATAGGTACATTAATTTATTTAACCACAGAATAGGTTATTCTGAAATAAAAATTTTCACCAATGAAACTGAACGCGTTCAGCACATATAGACGCGTTCAAGACCTGTCAGTGTCAAAATTGTTATGGAATATTGTATACTGACAGCTTTTGAACGCGTTTAGATGTGCTGAACGCGTTCAATTTCATTGTTGAAATCCGCACTAAGTGTGTTTAGAGGAGCTCGTGGCTAAGTAATGACAGCCGCACGGATCGATCCATCAGGTTAAGCTACGCTTGCCGGGGTTGGTCTGTGGATGGTACCATCTTTACATACCGAGACTCCTCCGTGCCTCGGAAACTACGTTAAGCCGTTGGTTCCGGCTGTCATTCGTGGAGCTTTGACAGTCGTTACGGGTCGTCAGAAGCCCGAAAGTCTGACAATCAGTCTTACCAAGGGGTATTGTATTACCCAGTTACTGGGTTGTGGAGTTCAGATAGGCAGTCGCTCCATGTAAAATACGGGTATTCGGCTGTATCCGGTTAGACTGGAAACCGACAAGAAAGAAAAACCGAAAAGGCTAGGCAGATTGATTGAACCGTGTAAGTGTGTATCAGTGTTGTGACATGTGTTGATTCAACTGTCTATAATACCCACCCCATAAGACTTGAAAGATCTTCAGCATTCTTGTTAACAGATAATAATTATTGTACTGTGCGTGATTGGTTACTTAACTCAAAACCTACTTAACTCTTTTGCAGACTGGACAACTCATTATGTTGAACTGTTAGATCGTGAGAGTAGAGTCTGTTTTAATATTGTGTCAATTATTTGTATATTTTATTTATGTTTAGGACGTACCTAAATGTTTGTTTATGCGAAGAATTAATATCCTTCGTCGCTGATATTGAAACAGTTATATTTTTGATTTGCATCGGACCGCGGACGTGTAAAAATAAACCCCCTAAGGGTATCCCGCGTACTAGAAGGCCACGACTCCGGCCAGTCGTGGCCGTCCGGTGGTACTTATATAGTGCGCGATTTGTATCGGTTTCTATAGTTAACCTGTACCCTAATTACGTAATACACGATCAATCAGAATCTGAATCGTTTTGAAACAGATTGCTAATCCATTGCACGTACGTTCGAAAAAAAAATCAGCTCAACAACGTAAATAACACAATGAATGTTGTTGACCTGTCAAATTGAAACAGATTAGTCGGAATTGTCAACGAAAATGTGTTGCGTAATTAGATAGCTGGACGTTGCGACTACTATCGTGGTCGTGGCGAGATCCCATAGGCACGTGGAACTCGTGAATCAATAAAGCCTATTACGGGTATTAATAAAATCATTAGTCACACGGGGTATTCTGTTGTTCATAAAAGATTCTTGCCCATATCTTACGCATAGAAACATACATTTATTGTTGCTCTGCATCAGCCTTCACTGTTTTAAAATAACATAGGTACTTACATTACATTTACTACAACATACAATTCATGTAATTATAAGGACATACATTATCAATGTAACGTGTTTTATCTATGAAATAAGATATCTATATCTTATGTGCTGATTATGTTCAGAGATTAGTAACGTAATGTGGAACGGCACGCCTTTTAAAATGCATCTAGTTTTATCATCATACTGATTACTAGCTGTTCCACGCGACTTCATCTGCGTTTATTTTGTATTTCATAATTTTTTATACAAATATTCAGGGTGAAAAGCAGCCTTTGTCCTTCTCCAGGTCCCAGGATACCAATCTCTCAAATTTTATAAAGAACAGTTTGGTGGTTTAATCGTGAAAAGGTGACAGACAGACGGAGTTACTTTCGCATTTATATGGGTATTAGTACTTGTATGGATTACAGATAAAAATGTCAATTAGGGATCTTTCAGCACACAAACCACAATATAAACAAAGACAGTATAGAAACTAGGCCTATTTGTTGAAATAATTACCTACGTTCCATTTTTTTTTAAATCGCGGCTACCTCGCGTCTCGACACGGCACGGTCCGCAACTGACAGCACCATCACAAACTGACAATCGCTTTGGGGTCTCGTCAATAGCGCGTCTGTGTGAGTATGCCGTTGCGAACGTTTAGTACGTAGTTTCTGTACGTCCATATTTATACTGTGGTTAAGAGCGGATGAAACCTAAAACGCAACCTCGCAAATAACTGTCAAATATTTACTTGTTTTGATTAATATAGCAATATTACTGTATGGAAATAAGAAATGTGGCTAACTGGCGACCTAGAATATTAATAATGAATTGCAATTAACACATTGAATTTGATGTTGTACGTTTTATTTATTTATTAAAACTTTTCACACTCAAAAAAGTACAAAGGCGGACTTAATGCTTTTAGGTGTAAAAAAGGCATTTGGAAAGTTTCCAAATACTTTTTTACATCTACATCAAAACTAAATATTATGTATTACTACTACGATATATTATTTACTATTACGATATTAATTATTGCATTTCATAATGAATTGTTTGTGTAGCGTTCGGGCAAATAATGTAAAGCAAGGTCACAAATGCTACTCAAAAAATTAAAATGAAATAAAATGAAAAATATTAGAAAAAGTAAATTTTCTAAGGTTTTTCAGGAATATTCAGAAAAAAACGGACGGTCACATGCCCATGGCGGCGTTTTATAAATGCAATCGTTAGTTTTGTTCTAAGTAGCATAGTGAAAAGTAAAAATTAACAACTAAGTAATAAATAAATTACTTAAGGAACTTCCAATATTCTTTGAAAGAATGGGTGTTTTTTAACCGACATCAAAAAAAGAAGGAGGTCCTCAATTTGGATGTTCATATCTTTGCTTGGGTACTTTTTGAGTTAGCTTCAATAATACGTATTTTTCCCACTTAGTCTATATGGAAATGGATGATCTTATAATAACATCGTGTCACTGTTATTTACATAGCAGGTAGTGGTATTCGAATTTGTGTGCGGTAGCGGTACCACAACAAAAAAATAAAATCGTTTTTACAGGAAATAAACGACTTAAAAAAAAAACATTTCTAAGTGAAAAATTACTTTATTTCGGAAGTCGGTGTCTTTGATTTTGAATTTTTGTTTTTGCCACCGACTTCCGAAATAAAGTAATTTTTCACTTTGTGTTTTTTTTTTGGAAGTCGGCTTTTTCCTTTTTGTATTTTTTCTGTATGTCTACTGTTTGCAAGACTTCATTATTAATTCTGCGATCACCTTAAAAGCGCGTGACAATTTTAATATTTCAATCATCAGTAACAAAAAGACACTAATTCATGGTTTAACGAACTAAATATATCATGCACGACTCCCTCGTGTCCTGTCTGGATCGATATCCGATAGACGGTCTTTATTTGCGCAAATTATTAATAAAGGTACCACAAATAGATTGCTTCGGAAGTCTACCTCCAGCTGATATTATTTCCCCTTTGTAGTCGTTTTCTAATAGGATTTATGAAGATTTTTTCTGAAGTCATGAATGGTTATCGCGATTGTTCTTATCATTAGTAAGATCAAGAACCGTTACTGATTACCTGCCTTTTGGTTCTGAATTTAAAACAATATTGAAAGTAAAGTGAATTAAGAATGCACAGAATGACAAAAAAGTAAGCAACCTAGGTAGGTACTTATACTTTTTTCTGTCATTCTCTGAGCACTCTCCTGAGAGTGGTGCGGAGAATCACAATGAAGGGGAGATCACACCTGTGTAATCTCCCCTTGCAAGCAACCCTCGTGCAAGTAACCTTGACCTTCAATTTACCAGACATTTAAAAGGGAATGTCGAAGGGAAGGCAATTAGGACAACCCTCGACTTATTTTGGGGTCACCTTGATCAACATTTCTGAATTATACTTGTTTTCGGAACACCCGTGTTGAACACCCAACTACACAATTAATTTCTAGCTCAAACCCCGATTAAGTGTCACCACGTCTCTTTCTGACGTCTCTCTTTCTGACGTTTTAAGTTTTGCTCCCAAAAACTTCTTGTCAAGAAACACGCTTAGTTATTTTGTTATTATTTCGAGTATGCAGAGGACGAGTGTCGAGCTGGTATACTTGTGGTTCTACCTTTCCCAACTTCACTCCCATAAATACAGGCCATACTTAAGTGTATTATTATTAACTCGAGGCTAATTGCTTTCACAATATCATGCAGTGCCTAATTGATCGAGCGAGCGCAGCGAGCGAAGCGTCTCTGCTTCAAGTCTGGCAAAATTTGCTTTCGTGTGTCTGTTGGTACTCCTCTCAGGTCGTATTTTACAACCGATCTG
This sequence comes from Agrochola circellaris, assembly GCA_914767755.1. Lineage (NCBI taxonomy): Eukaryota > Metazoa > Arthropoda > Insecta > Lepidoptera > Noctuidae > Agrochola > Agrochola circellaris. Next base: position 6,770,387 of record OU611840.1, read on the forward strand.
CACGAAACTTGGTATACAGGTTTTACGACTTACTTAATAGATTTTTTTTTGTCGTCGGGGATTTTTGATTGGAGGAGTATTTCTTCCAAAAAGGGGCAAAAAGGGGGCTACTGGATATCTCCGACTTTTGAGATCCGATTTCGATGGTTCATTTTTGTTTCAGAATTCTCTAAAACGTTTTATAGTAAGGTCACTAGATGGTGCTACTGTGCACCGCTAGATCGCGCTGTCGTTGTCGCTCGCTAAATGGTTAGGTCCCGTCGAACATTTGAGTTTTGGTTAGGTTTAAAGTAGCTTCAAAAGTAAAGTCTCGTGTTTGCAGATAGTAGTTGGTTAGTTGTGGGTTAGTTTATTTATGTTTGATTATCGTCTCGCCACCACATGCTTTTTAGTTACCTACAGCCGCAATCGGGTTTTTTTTTAAGTTGGATAGGTAGGTGTATTAATTATAGGCTATTAAACTGACATGGTTATTTTCACTACTAAAGTTATTTAAAACGGGATATGTCTATGTATAAAAAAATAAAAAACTTGGTAAATTACCCGTTTTAAGTAAGTGTAGTGGTAGGTATATTAATTGTTCCAAAAAAGCCAAGTCAGAGCCACGCCCATGGGCGGCTTTAAAACTCTGACACCAGTTAGTCACTAACTAGACGAAAAAGAAGTACCATGCTTAGGTACATGAATAATTCGAAAAGGATTAACATTCCAGACAGGCGGATTTATTAGTTTATTTTGAGCTTGTCAAGATGAGGTGTTTCCACGTCAAGCGCCGTTCAGACCACATTGTGGGAAGCGACCACTTGCTTTTATTTATTTCTAACTGTACAGTTAAATCAAAAGTAGCCAATCTTACTTAAACTTTTTTACTTTTACTAAATTATCATTGTCTCTGTCGCTTGCTATTGCAACTGTGAGATATTATGTAGTGATGTGCACTAAAGTAACAGTATTATCGGGTGCGTAAATGCGGTAGTGGGGCGCGTCATTTCAGAGTGGACAAGCTGCCCTTGACGTGTAACAGTATATTCCTACATATGAACCAATCAGCGGAATTTATTGAAGCTAGAACAACGGTATTGAGCTGATGTCAAAGCATAGTTTCACTGACGGTGACATTGAATATTATGTGAAACAAAACACTGGACAGTAACTATCGGCTATCGAGCTTAGACCATTGAAATTGAAAACCATATTGCAGATAATGAGACTGCTGTGTTGAGTTGACATGCGTGATGCAAGGCATTCATTACAGTTGCTCGATAGTTCTTATAGGTACGTATATCTGTATTTCATTACATTTCACCAGTATCTTTTAAAAACGTACATGCGCACGATCAGAAGGCAACTTGGGGAAATCCCATAAATACTATTTTCCCCATTTACAATCATAATATTTGGCGCGTAATATTACCGCGATCATGGTCAAGGGCAGCGCCTCCTTTTATTCAGAAGGTCCGAGGGGACCCGACAAAGGGTCGCAATTCGAAGGGATCGAGTGTTCCAATGTTGTTATAAAATACAGTTTTGTACTAAGCTTAAAAGGGAATCTTCTTGTCATGTAAAATGTGTCGGTGATTCCGTATTCTACAAATAGTTCAAATGAAAGTAGTTATTTATCAAAAGTATAATTAATCTGCATTGATGTCATGACGAGTCCAATGAATTAATTCTCCATTTCGCTTACTCATTCATCATTTAATTTTATCTACTGAGTACTTATTATGCGTTGGCGCTGAAATTGTTATTTATAAAACAGCCAATGTTTATAATTGTATTATGTTATTTATTGTGCATATCGGTTACTCTTTATTGCTCTCATGTTTAAGGAATTTCTCTTGCGATGACGTCAGCATCGTAAACACTTCTAGAGCAGATACTTGTACGATTGCAGGGTACGTGCCAAACCGCCTAAGTTAACATACCTACTTCACGCGTCTCGACGCCTAAAAATAGCTATATAAGAATATGCAACTAAACTAAGATCTAAGGAAAGGTCAGATTTCTGTATGATACACAAAGGTAACGTTATGCTGGGGAATTAGGAATAGGTAGGTACAGTACAACTATTTTCTTAATGCCCTTTGCACTTGTTGCTTGTACGTATTGAGTCCTACCTACCGCTGCGCCCGCGTTGCCGTCAACCATATTTACCAAGTGCAAAGGGCAACTGATAGAAATCAGACGACTGACGAAATGCGAAGTTTGCAGATGGACATCAAGAAAATAGTTGTACTGTACTTACATTTCTCCAGCATTAACATTGGAAGAGGTGAAGAAAGGGCCTGCAACAGATTATTTTTGAATTCACAATATCAATCTCCCACCCGCCCATTTCATAATCATAGATTATAATGTCCCTAGAGTCAGGTTGGAAATCATAATCCTATACTAATGCTCTGAAAAGAATGAGTTACAGATGTAGTGTTGCCAACAGACTGCCTTTTTCCGTTTTTGGACACGAAGCTTTTCGCTTCCTCTAAATATTCGCGGCACATACAATGCGAGGATTGTGAAACTACACAGTGAATATAGAAGATATCTCGGACTAAGCCCTTCGTATAATTACAATAGAACTTCACTTCAGGTAAGTTCGTTTAATTATGTAATAAGTACCGTACTCATGGCTCTTTATACTCGCAAATATTTTTAATCTGCCCAGCCCCAACTGGTTTGCAGGTTTTACTTAGGCTTTGATTCCATGCCCCTTTTTATTGAATAGGCAGGTGAGGAGTAATATAATATTGTTAAATTGGTATGTCCATGTGTTTGTAAAGCAAGTCCTTCACAAAGCGTCTGGCCCGGGGGGTGCTTTGTTGTTGTTACGCTCATCACAATTCTGACAGCAACTTGCGCTGAGGGGATGTTTCACAGGAGTTAAAGGTGCATACTGATTGCACTAATTTTGTTTTATATTTCCCCTGTTAAGCTTCGTTCAGACAAGCGCGAGGCGACACCGGTTATTGTTATACCGTGAAGTTTTCTTAGAAATTGTATTGTTCGAGTCGCGTCGCGCCGTCGCGTCGTGCTGATCTGCACGAGCCTTAAAGGTGGTAAAATTATTTTCCAGACAGCAAGGTTAGTAGCTTGATAGATAGCCGAGTATGCGACGAACGGATGACCACACTTATTTCTAAGGAAATTGTCGTCAAAAACATGGTGCTGCGTTCGATTGTACGACGGTATGTTATAACTAGGGTTGCCACCCGTACTTTATAATAAAGTATTGTACGTTATTTCAGGTAATTGTACTTTATACTTTATGAAAACAATAAAGTACACGAAAATACTTTATTTCGCATGATTTGATTTCTTTGGGATTTTGAAAAGTTTAGTCGTAAGTATTTTTTCGTTAAACGAAATTTATCGATTGGTGCTGAATTAATGTCGCCGTTCGCCAGCGCCACATCACTTAAGCACTCGATTATAACCATTTTATTTAATAAGAGTGATGATAATTTTTTTAACTTGTATAAAGTGGTTTCGTGTTTATTGTCTATTCCCGCCACGTCAGCATTCACAGAAAGAGTTTTTTTCTGTGATGAATAGCAAATGGTGAGACGAAAAAAACTAAGCGTCTCTGAATTTGATAAAAAATTAATTACTTATTTACTTTAATTTAAATATAGCCTGTAAAGACGCTGTGCAATTGTTGAGTAGAGATACTAATTTGATACAGCAATAAAAAATATGTTTTCAAACATAATAAATAAAGAAAAGTAAATTGTACTTTATTTTGATACTATGTACTTTTTTTTTCTTACCAATACTAACCGATGTACTTTATCTGCAAAAAAAAGGTGGCAACCCTAGTTATAACGTACAAATTAAAGAAAAGGGATTGTAAAGCGATATATTGAATTCCCGTTTAAAATGAATGTTTCTTAAACTTATCACGGCCCACTTTCAATATTCTTGCTTGGACTGCCCGTCGGCAAGGTCATCGGTCTATTTCTTGAACGAAGTTTCGATTAGCCACAAAACTTGCAGAAGTTGACTTCCGCAAGCAATTCTTACCGTGTAACAAAAGAAATAAAGAAAGAAAATACACTTATTTAGCACAGACTAAAAGGCACACAATAATACAGCAGAAAAAAACAGTAAAAAGTGCAGTGTGATCTAAGAACGGCTTGCGGAAGTGAACTCAAGTATTGTTGCTATGTTAGACAGACGACCTTGCCGACGTTAGTGCAAGCAAGAATCTTGAAAGTGGACCGTGAGAAGTTCAGGAAACATTCATTTTAAACAGGAATTCAATCTTATCGCGTAGTCCAGCGACCAAACTAAGCGCGGAAATTGCAGATGACGCATCTTTTCAAATTTAGGCACGCATGGAAATCGCACCTCAACAATGAGTACCTACCCCACTCGTATACACTGTTCACTAGTGTAGCGTACGTATCAATTTGTTAGATTTGTATTGGCACGGGTCTGATTGACCCCTCAATGCCTATTAATATAAGGCTTACCTGTTCCCTGCATCGGGAGGGAGCACAAATGAAATTTCATTTCATTGTTGCGTATTGCTTTTGACATGACTGCACGTGTTTTGTAATTATCCCATACGCAGTAGGACTCTTACGTTTAAATGTTTTCCACTCGCATTCTTTTTGTGGGTACTAAACGTATACTCCATAGGTTTAGGTAGTTAAATAAAGGTAAACAAATCGTAAAAAGGACTTTTATAGATGACACTTTCTTGTTTAAAAATACGGTAAAACCAAATTAAAACTATTTTAGATTTTTACAATAGTTTCCTTTTTATTAATTTAGTATGTTAAACTTAATATTTTTTTCTTAAACTACTTTTCGTAGATGTAACTGCTTGAGCACATTTTTTTATTAGATTTATAATATTTCGTAATCCGTCTATTGTAAAGAGCCCAAACACTAAACGTCAACGAATAATAACGTTGCTAAATTGAAGAGTACAGCCGTGACGTAGCATGACAACTGAAGTGACAGGTATTACGATTAGTCGGTTACTTGACAGCTGTCTCGTCACATGTTTTTTTCTGTTTACCTTTATTTAATTACCTAAACCTAAGCATACGTGTTACAGTTCTAGGCGGAAATAGGGAACTTCATTTAAAAATAGATGTTATGTGAACTGCGAAGTTACTTTTACTAGCCACCTTGTATGTAATATTTGCTAAAATAAAATTAGTATTGATTACTGATTGCTCGCTCAACTTAGGTTGATGGAAGCACTTATTAACAGAAGTGGTTCCAGTTTGGAGGATGTTGGATTATCTGAGGGCACGGTAGTGCCCCCGCCAAGTCAAGCAAAAGAAACACAAAGGCTCAGCCGTATCATCTTTTCTCGAAGCCATTCAGGACATTTTCGACCCCCTGTAACTTCGTTCTGGATATAGCTAGAAGCCTTAATTTTCAGTGACCAAGAGGGCTTAGCATAACTAGGTCTATTCCCAAATTACATTCAATTTGAACCTGTAATTTAAGAACGATTGCAGGTAAAATCTCCTTAGTTTTGTCTCTGACATACACACTCACCAATCATCAAAATTCTAAGGTACTTCTAGGAGACACAAAAGCTTCAAATTTTGAACACTATTAGTGTTTATCCTATAAAGCAAGGAAAACACCGTTCTGTTTTCTAGATATACAGACTGCAGAAGTACTTTTGTAATCTACGTACATCAAAATCTACCTAATATTAGCGCTGTGAGCGCTTTATTTAATTAGGACTATTTGAAATAGTAGATTATTCTTATGTGATTATGTTACAGTGTGTCTTTAAAACGTTGGTAGTTAACTAATTAGGTTTACAATTTATGACAAAGTTGTTGAATAGATGCTCCCCATACATGCACTTGATTTTACATTTTGCGTTGCGAGGGTTGCATATTTTTACATGTTATGCTTTTGATGGGATTATTATTCATAGGCAAGCGTTTGAACACTATCATTTAGGAATACGATTTCATATATATCTCTCATTGAGTTTAAAGCTGGCTTTGGTAAAATCAGTAAAAGCAGGGACATCGATGCGAAGCCGGTTACCATGGATTCCCCATGATAACCGGCTTTGCGTCGATGTCCCTGACACCCTGTATACACTGTTTAGTATTGCACCCTACACTATATACTAAATCAATAAACTCGGACAGGGAAATGCTCTAATGGGTCACTTCACTACCAATATGTTCACTAGTTAATACTATGCTAAGCGGATATGCCACGACGCGTTCGGGAGCTTTTAGCGAGTTCTTATTCAATCAATACTGCCTAGAATTAGGATTCGCACCTCGCGCTCCCTGGTTTTAAGTCCGCTTTTGTTTGAAAAACATGTCAACAAGTAGGAAAAACGTTTCCCAAGTTTAAAAGTTTCAAAATTCAACTTAGTTTTGTAAATGGTTTTAGATTACTTAATTAATATTTTTGAGCAAAACTACGTACTTAAAATTAGAATATAGCCATTGGTCACGTGATATTTAACGCGAATCAGAGTGCGTCACGTCACCACCTTCAGTCATCAAGTCATTACGTCACTTTGACAAAATAACATTGTTTCAGGGTTTACACCTCAGGATATTATCCCCTAAATTTTGGGGATTTTTTAGAAAAAGGAAGTAGAATTTGCATGTTTATTTATTTATTGAAGTCTGGAAAATACGATTGAAATATATGATTTTATGAAATGTCAAAACGATAACGTCAGGACAGATGCGTTTTGAAAAAACCAGCTAAGTATTGAATGTCGGTTCCCCTTGCGTTTTAGATTTTAAGATCCGCGATTTCAAAATAAAGGAGCGATGACAGCATCGCTCCTTTATTTTGAAATCGCTATTAATCGATTTTCGATTCGAGAAGTAATAATTAATGATATCGGTTATTTATCTTTTTTGTTTATTTATTGTTTTGTAAAAAAAAAACTTACAAATAAATTATCGATTATTTGGATCGATATCAAACATAAGGAAAATCCAAGAGCAGATGGAACAAATTTTTTTTTTACTTGTTTGACAGCGGACGTCTGTCATCAACACCGTAATGGCCGTTATGACTATGAACTGGTTTCTTAAAAACTGTTAAGTAACTTACTATTTCTTCACAAACATACACATAATGTAGTGAATATCGACTACATAAACGATAAAAGTTTGCCACACATCGACACCTCCATTTACAAAGTTTGGTATTTTCTCTGTCAAAGGTAAAAAAGATACGAACAATGATTCCCAATGTCTTCAAATGCCTACAGCAGAATATTTAGGTAGTCTTCAGTACCTAGGCCTGAAAAACAACATAGGAATAAAAGTAATGGGCGGCCGGTGAAAACTTTAGATAGCTGGCGCTAGCCGTGGCTTTCACCTGTCAAGTTTGTGTTGTGTTTTGGCTTCCTTGTTGACTGCGTTTTTTAGGGTTCCGTAGTAAACAAGGAACCCTTATAGTTTCGCCATGTCCGTCTGTCTGTCTGTCTGTCCGCGGCTTAGCTCAGAGACTGTTAGTACTAGAAAGCTGTAATTTGGCATGGGTATACATATCAATCACGTCGACAAAGTGGTGAAGTTCCAACTACGGACCCTTCATTGTGCGTGGTCCGACACTCACTTGGCCGGTTTTTATAATATTGAAAGAACTGTTGTGAAAAAGCATGTTTTCGACATGGTAGATAATTGAGTTAAAAGCTGAATTGAAGAAACGAGGTGCATCTTTACGAGGAAGGAAAGCAGACCTTGTCAAATCAAATCAAATGTTCCTTCAGAGTCTTTTATTTTCGTTAAAGCTATGCTAGCGCCTCTTTGACAGTTGCCAACTCCATTTACACTCGAATAGAGCGTAGATAAAATTATGATCTTATTATTGACACGTAATGTATGCTTTCGCGGAAAAATCTAGTCAACTGTAATTTGGATTCGACTTTTAAGAAGTGTTTTCTCATATTTTACAAACACGGATTTTGTTTTTTCCTGTAATACTTACTCATATTATTATTTGCTTTATTTCACTTGTTAAATATAAATTATATTTTTAAATATTAGAATAAAAACCCTTTAAAAAAAAAAATTACACATATATATTATTATTGCTGCGTTGCGATAGTTTTGCGATAGCGTGTGCTGTGCCTTTCCTTCAAGAATTTAGTTTAAAAAAACTAGGTAAATAAAAATATCAAACTACTTTAATAAAACAATTTCTGCTTTGCAAAGCCATGGCCAATTTGTTTTGCCTTCGAATATACAAAAAACACTAAGCTCTTTAGAATACTTCTCAGACTGAGATTGTATTTGCGATTTCTTTTGCGTTGGAAAAACCTGGGAGAAAAGTTTATAAGAACCAGACTTAGGTACCTATAAGATTTTTCCCACGGATCTTTTTTTAAGGCTCGTGCAGACCCAGCGCGACGCGACTTGAACAATACAATTTCTGAGAAAACTTTACGGTGTAACAATAACCGGTGTCGCGTCGCGCTAGTCTGCACGAAGCTTTACTGTCACTAACCTATATAAAGTATGTTTATGAATATGAAGCGACTCAACTTTGTTTTCTGAAATCACTACTTTGCTGTGCACAGCGACAAACAAAAAATAAGTTAGTACTTAGTTCTTTGTACAAGGTGCAAAACCATTGCTTTGTTGTGACTGTCGCCGCTATTGTCACCATTTCTATTAAAATATGCTGTAGTTTTTGTTTTCATTTGCCTCTGCACGACTCGAATGGCTAAGTAGGTACTACAATGACTTACTAAGCTAGAAATTACTAAAAAAAATTGAAATATATCTTTCGTTATTCCCGCAGACAGGCGCGGTGCGACTCTGGTGAAACAATTTCTATGAAAACTTCATGGAAATTGTTCTATCGGAGTCGCCGTCGCCTCTGCGGAGCCCTAACTTGTAAACTTGCTATGCTTAATTTTGAGTGCTAAGCGAATTCGTCAAAAGATTCGATTTTTCTCAGCAAATTCTTCCGAACTGTCCAGATTTTCAATGATTTATTAAAAAGGCATTCTTACCTTTTCTTATAAGATTCATATAGTTTGTTTAATGTTCATCTTTAACAGCATCCGAACGGAAACACGCTTGTATTAGGCCCTTCGCTCTGATGCTTCGTTAATAATCTTGACTCCTTAGTACAAAGCGTTTTATTTGAAAAGTTCAGCAGTTCGGCCGCCATTTAATCAAAGTTTTTCTCCATTATTCTGTATTACTCTGATGAAGCATTAGAAAAAATTTACGAGTTATTAATTTTGGTGTTTTCTCTGCTTTCGCATTATTGCTGCTGCTGCTTTGCATTGCTATTAGTGGATATTTCAAGCCGAGCTGCGCAATTAAACGTACATTTAAGAATTTTTAAGAAATCGACACGTGTTTTACCTCTCAACGAGGCATCCTCAGGAAGGCGATTACGAAGACGAAACACGTGTCGATTTCTTACAGGGTTCTTTATGACTCATTAAGAACAGTTACTTACGCGGATTAATTTACTAAATATTCGTCGTCTATTGTATTTTATAATGGATTTCCGCAAAGTCAAGCCTGAATCTATTAACTATCTTAATTGTTAAATTGTTATCTTAAAGCGATATGTGTGCATATATATTGTTCCAAAACGGCTTCAACCCGAGGCCTAGGTTAAAGTTGTGTGCGTACCTACGCACACAACTTTGCTGCCCTTCTATCCATAGACACATATAAGAGACCTCTCTTATATGTGTCTATGGATAGAAGGGCAGCTAAATCATGCAATACTCGACAATTTGAGATTATATCAATTCTTGACTAATTATTAAAGACTCATCTTGAGTTACTCATTAGCTGTGCGGAATGTGCGCAAGCCGCAAAGCAATCGTTATTATAGATTTTATATATCGAGACGGATTTTCGGTTTAAGTACTTGCTCGCGATAATAGCTCTTTGTTCATGTAGAAAGTTAACCTTATTTTTGCGATGAAAATCACTTTTTTTTTGCGAAACCTTTTGTGACAATTGCCACTAACAAATTAACGATATTTTCATGTATGACTGTATACCAAGTGGTCTGATATATACCTATCTTTAATCTGTGTACCAGGAGGGAGTGACAGGCGAGTGGCGCGGTGCTTGGGTGATGCTGATCCGGCGAGTGATGGTCTACTACACTACCAAGGAACCTACCGTGCGCACGGTGGACCTCAGGAAGACGAGATGTGTTGGTAAGTCTGTTTCAATGGCCTTTACATTAATACACATATTATTTTCGGGGTGGCTTATTTTATATAAGACCAATATAACCTACCTATGTCACGAGTCGCGACGAATCACGTCACAAAACGAAATAAACGACGAGAGTATGTCAAATAAACCCCTATCGCTTATTTCTATTTGCGCAGTAGGATTGTATGCGGTGTCATTTTTAAATTTTCCCGCATTCATATAACTTATTACCAGAGAAGCGACAGCGAAGCGTGGGGGTGTCTCGCATACTACAGCAGGTATATCTGTCGCAGGCAGTTTGTATGATTCGTCGTCATTATAGAAACGGCGCCGGCCGTTTACAAACGATCGCAGTTATGAAATATGCCGAAGGCAAATTGGCAACTCGTTCAATTGTTATTATTTCGACATTGATTGTTATGACCATCATAAAACACGTACAAATCAGACTTTAATCCTGCAATGAGGTATCTATTACGTCACCGTAAAATTGTGGGAACCTTTAGTATTATTTCTGTTAGATTATAAATTGTCGAAATTTTTTGTACTGTGTGAAATGGGTTAGGTTAAGGGGGATGCGCTAAGGTAGCCCCGCGACATTCAAATTTTCTTGAGTTTTTTTCCATTTTGCAGGTCAGTGTCAGGTTGTATGTTGATTAAAATATAATTCGCGACTGTAACAAATATGACTTTAAATAATTATAATTATAAGATTCCGCAGGAGTCATCCGAGCACCAGATTTCATGGACACTTTCGCGTTTTTTACGCGCCGTATAACTAAATACTTCAATTTGCCGCGGCATTTCGTAAATGGCGTTTGAGTTATTCATCAAATTTTGTGGCATATAAAAAATTTACAAGGCAATTTAAATTTTGCGAGCGTTTGTAAACGGATGACGCCGTTTGGAAAAAACGGAACCATACAAATTGCCTGCGACATACAATGACGTGTTACTTTCGTATATGCGTCTATTTATAATACGTAATTGGCGACGTATCTATAGAATTGAGCGGGAGCAATACTACTAAATAGTATGAAATATGTGAGTGACTTTTTTGTTCGATATTTATATAATTATATCGAGAATTTTGTTAGTCGTGCATACCAAAAAGTGCTGGTAGGTACCCATCTTTCACCCGTTTCAGCGGAATTTATTTAAATAGAATGCTTATTTTCCGACTGTAGCCTAGCCTTTGTGCGGGGCGTTTGATTCCGAAGCTAACCTAATTACGTACAATTGCGTCCTACTCTCATATCTTGTATATCATCATTAATTGAATATTTGACTATTGGGTTGTTTCAGACGCGATGCAAATAATTTGTTTGTTAAAATGAATTTTGAAAATTATTATTGTTGTGTGGGTAAATCGCATTGTGGAGTAACTTCTGCACATCGTCAGTACAACGCCATTTCGCGCTTCTCACAAGGTTTAATTTCCCATTTACCCTGTCAACCCAAAGAACCAACCCCGGGCCGAGATCACTTAAGATTTATAGTCCGGGAGGGAACTGGTGCCAAGGGGTGTAGGGGTGAATAGTATTAGGGCGTTCGCGGGGTGAATTTGGACAAAGACAACGATAGCACCTGCCGGTTTTTTTTTCAACATGATCCTTTAAGGAGGAGCTTAGTAGGTTAAACCCCGTTGGCTCCTCCCACAGGGTAACGCCCACACTTGTAAACAAAGAACGAATATAGGTCATCAAATTCAGGTAACCGATTAGGTACGGGTAAAACAATCAAAATAACCACGTTGCTTCACCATATGATACAAGACACCACCATACCTACATATTCCCATTGGAATTGAGAACTTTGTTTAATTTTTCTAGATTTTCGACGGAGCAAGTTCAAATCTGGCTGGAAGATGCCTTGATAGTGTAGGTAGATTATGTTCCTACTTACGTTCAGTGTGGCCCTGCAATGCTTCAGATTTTATTTTTACTAACTTTTTATAAAACTGTAGCGAAACTTTCTATCACCAGATAACAAAAAAATAGTACCGAGTAAGTGCACATAGCTTTAAAAAGTAGCTTAATTATTAATAGTTAGACTGGGAACATTTCATTAAGATACCTTAGTAATCTCAAAAACTTTTTGCCAATTTTACCAAAACGTCTCTGAAAAGTGTTGAGTATTTAAATTTAACACATTTAGACGTGAGCTTCGGTCCTAATGGAAGATCTTTATATCTAAGCAGTTTGAAAACAAAATCCCGTGACCACTATGGCCGCATCTGTTTAACGCTCCTATTTGCCAATGAAACAAAAAATACATATTCATATTTTGCCGTTTTTATATATTTTGTTCCTCGTGTGTTTTGTAGGCTCTGTTACAATTATCACATATGTCCGACCTTTTTTCGACCACTAGGAACTGAACAAAAGAAACAAAGATGAGAAAGATTTTAATTTTAATGTGTATTGTCTTTTTTTTTCATTTCCAAAAACAAGGGACACTTAAAAAATCTGATGCTGCGATACTATTGGTTGATGAAATTTCTATAGCAGCCGAGCGCTGCAAGCAGAAATAGTCTTTACGGTGCTTAGATATGAAGTTCTTCGATAGTACATGTGATTTGTTTTTAAAAAATAAATTAAAAAAGCTTTAGGTCGCAAGACGTGGCTTAAGATTTTCCTCACGGAAATAAAGGGTTCCTAGTCCATCATAGTTTATCTCTAAACCACCAACGATCTTGTTTCAAAGAAATTATTGATTAGTTCTTATTAAAAATACTGTTAATCAGCAGCATCCGGTTAGACTGACTGACCCTAACATAGTTGGGAAAAGGCTAGACAGGTGATAATCTTATTTCAAAGTTTCAGTTATTTATACAGGGTGGCAGGGACATCAACTCTAAAACTATTGCCATGGATTCAGTACATGATTCTAAACCCCCTGCGTTGACATTTAACAAGATAATTTAAAAAAAAAAATGGTATTTCAAAGTGCAATACCTACGCGGTCAAAATGTATGGAACAGCTGATTTATATATAGAGAATGACCGACGTAATTTTTCAACGCAGGGGAGTTCAAAATCATATACTGAATCCATGGTAAAAGTTTTCGCGGCGAGGTCCTTGTCACCCTGTATGTCAAGATAGTGTCGCGCGGCAAAAAAACTAAAACAAACAAACCAAACTTTGTTTTGCTAGTGTGCGTGACAGCTACGTCTTACACTTAGCGGCCAACAGTTGGACGCATTTATTTTTGACAAGTTCATAGCTTTGACTGTCTATCTAGACATATTTATATCTTTGTTCCAAAGATAGAATTCGTTCAAAATTCCGCGCTGCAATGATTGGTACCCATGTAGGCGTCACAATTTGTGTAACGAAGTTAATCGTCAATAAATACATTGTGACGACGTCCCGGATGTCCTATAATTACGTTTTATTAACGCACAGACATACACTATACAGTTTTGTTCGTTTGTTTCCGTGAGATAAAAACTATTTAACAGTAGTTGAAGGTTACTGTTTTATGTTACGCTATGATCTGGCAATTTGACGAAATGTGCCTAAATATTAGTAAATCGTTTAGCAATTGAATGACATAGATAATAATTTTATCATGCGTAAAGGCTCGTGCAGACCAGCGCGACGCGACGGCGCGACGCGACTCAAACAATACAATTTCTAAGAAAACTTCACGGTATAACAATAGCCGGTGTCGCGCCGCGCTGTCGCGTCGTGCTTGTCTGTACGAAGCTTAATGGTTTAAATGATAAATGATTTTATTTCTGTAAGTAGGTCGGTACACACAGATTTTTACACGTCAATCATATTTTAAAAACAGATGCTGTCGACGTTTCCTATCTGACTACTCTGAGAAGAAAGGCCGAAAAAAATCAGAGGTCTCTTCATAATCTTGGTTAGATTAATATGTGAAAACCATGTAGATTGGGAGCAGTGGTGGCCCGGTGGTAACGGCCCCGACCTACGAGTTGTGTAGGTCGTGAGTTCGAACCCACGCAGGAGCTTTACTTTTTATAACTCATGTCGTCACCATTGCTCTCAAAACGGTAAAGGAAATCATCGTGAGGAAACCGACATCTGTGTTTGATGGGATAAGGTTTATAATTGATTGTGTAGTACGTTCTGATTTATAAATTGCAAATGTGAGCGCGACCTCGTATTTATTGGGTTTACTGATCTGCATGTGTAGTTGTGGCGAGGTAATAGGGATGAACTGGAGACATTGGGTTTCGATACATTTGCAAGTACTGGGCATATCTCCTTCTTTCTTATAACCATGGAAACAGTACTAGAGTGGGAGGCGAAGATTTCTCTCAGTTTTTGATAGCTACACAGTGGCTACACAGTTATAGTTCACTATATTTAAATTCGTTAGTCATGTTACTTTATTATGCTTAATTATGGACGCACTTCCTTGGCCTAAAGTAGGTTTCAGAATAAGCAGAAAAATGTACGGCCATCGCCGTACATAATTATTTATTTCCAATATATAAACCACCACTCGGTGACCAAAATACACCCCTTAGTTTTGAAGGTGAAACAAAAATGGCTTTCTTACTGGGGTCGGAACCCCTCAATGTCAGAGAATTGTATTTTTGGTTACAAAGACGAAGCGTATCTCGAAGGTTTTATTAGTCACGACATAACTAATACACTGTAAGGTAGGTAACCAGAATACCCGCGAAATTTCGCGTTGTTGCTTAACTTTTTAATGAGTCGCGATTTTTTATTCAAATTCTTTACATCAAAAAATATTTGGCCTAGGTCTCCAGACGTAAAAAGATATTCCACATTGGGTAGGTACATATAATTTGTGTTAATGAAATTCTTCCTTGTCGCGATTGGTCCATTGTTGCTTAAACTCCTTTCCCTTATTTTCCCTTGACCTTTCTCCAATCTAAACCAATCTCATCTCATGTACAAAAAACCTGTTAACGATGAAACAAGCGATTCACTTGTGATTCCTTCCGTTTTCATCTATTTGGGTAGTCAAATTGTTGTCATGCTAGAATATAGTGTTTCAAGACATGACTACCCGAATAGAAGGAAAATAATTTAACTAATTAAATCAGTAAAATCTTGATATTAAATATATCTTACTAAGAAATAAAATTGATATCAAACTTAAAATATTTCAATTGAGTAGGTACCTGGTCAATAAGATTTGGAAATGATTAAAATTCTTCGAAAAGAGCAAGTTGCTAGTCAGTACTTACTAAAATTTTAAAAGACATTTGTATTTCGTAAAAAGTACTTTACTGGGAATTTATAATAATAATTCCTTTATTGTCAGGCAACTAAGGCCCAAAGATAAAATACACAAATGATTCTTACAAAATAATAAACGAATACCTAATTGTAATAAAGTATTAAAAAAGCACCAGTAATATATTAATTAAGTAGTACGTTGTGTCGTCGACATATTGCGCTGAGTCGAGGTGTCATGTAGCCTTCCGCGAAAACGGCGATACGCGACACCTGTCGGCCAAATTTCTTCCTTCAAAAGGTCTCTAGGTCAGTGGTTCCCAAAGTTGACTGGACCGCGCCCACCTTACAAAAACTTCCAAATTTGGGACTCCCCTCTTGGATGTCATGTTGAAAAAAGGGGCATGCTTAATTATATATGAATGAAGGACTGTTCAAATAAGAAAAAAACATACTATCGAAAATGTTAATACTTAATTAAATACAAGGAGTGCTATTTCAATGAGAAGGATATATTTGTTACCTATTTTTTTTATTGACATTATAACTTTAGCATCAACTTCAATTTTAGTTACTTTTAATCGAAATGTGTTTGTTACGTCCAATTTATTTCGGTATTTACTTTTTATATTAATCATAGCTGAAAATAAAATTTTCAAAGCCCACCTAATATTCTCTTGCGACCCACCATTGGGTCGCGACCCACCATTGGGTCGCGACCCGCAGTTTGGGAACTACTGCCACGATCTTCTATGCCTTCGTGGAGTGATGTAAACGCGACACGTACAGCTGCGTCGATGGAATAGCGGAACGCAGCAATATGTTCGGATCAGTAATTGCGGTACCGCACTGATTGTGACAAGCAGGTTTCATCTTCTTCTTACGTATGAAGCCTTCTTCATCGACCTGTCCTTGGACTGTTATCGCCGGTAACGAGCTTCGAACTAGTTCAGCACGGCCCCTGGGCACCCGTCGTATGCTTAGGTTGACGAGTTAATTTGTCGTGGTGTGGACGTGCTAATATTCGTCGGCGTAACAACGATGAGGGACACGTGGAGGGCGGGGAGCGGTTGTGCATCGCTCGCAGTGACGGCGGACGGCGATGAGTCGAATATTGCTGACTCGAAACTCAGCTGCGATGCATTAAGTTACGCCATTACATGTGTTGAACGGGTATTATCAATGTTCGTCTGCGCAGACGAACATTGATAATACCCGTTACAATTATTATGAGAAAAGGATTCTACTAAAACTCAATCAAATCATTCGTTTTTAAGGCTTCACGTAGTGCGGGTTCGCTTGCGTTCGTTACACTACTTATAGAAACGTGCTTATAAGCATAATATTGACGAAATGTCTTATACTCGTAATCAGGCGAAACGCACATTTCCCCACTTGAGTTTATCATGGATCTTTACGAGTGTATTGGATGCAGACATTACAATCACTAGATCAATACGCTGCGTCCGTATGCGTTGCGTGGAATTCAGGTTTCACATTATTGCATCTTTTTCAACCATACCCAGATTTTTAGTTAGCGTCCGTCAGGAGAGCAGTATTTTCGTCACAAAGGGTGGAAAAACTAAAAAGAGACAGATTCAGAAAATGCGTCGTCATATCGACTTGTCGTTTTTCATGATTTTCAACACAAATATAGTAAAATACTTGTGCTGATTTATGATAACTGGTTCTATGATTTATAAAGTTTCTAGTTTGGCTTCGATTTTTACAAGAAACCACTGAATAACACGGTATTCTTAAATATTATCACGATCGCGTTAAAAAGCGCGCTAGTTAGCGGAGACGGCCATTTGCCTGAGACATGAGCATCATGATCACGACGTGCCGACACATAGTTACGCCCCCGTGCCACTTCTCCTGTTATTTATATTTCTATGACTGTTACTTACTCTTAACTTTTAAAGAAACTTAACTACCTAAACTGGATTTGGTCGCGTTAAGCAAAAAGAAATAACATTGAACTTGCCTGGGAATTGAACGCCGTATCTGCGTGTCACTGATTAAATACGCACTAAATAGCATACACGTTTTATCACACTCAGTTATACGAGTACATCCTGTGTCTGTTTCTAAACTTTTAAATACACTACCTATTATATCTATCAATAAAAGCGTAAACGGGGATGGATTTTGAAAATGTTTAAACGTCATACGGTTTTCATCCTTTATTACCTCGTCTAAGTTTATCTTGTCATTGAAATGCTAGTGATTGACATAATAAATATCGACTATTTGTACAAGGAGTATTTAATACTTTTCGGCTAGGATCTTCAAGATGCTGTTGGAGCTAGCCCGCGTTCTACTTAATAAAGATGGGGTCTTTTTGTCTTATTAAATAATGTCATAGTTTTATCATCGACTTTATATAATCACTGACAGGAAGTTATTATAACATCATACATAGAATATGTGGAAACAATAAATAACGAGCCGCGGTTTGCCGACTACTGACCTACTCGTAGTGTATCTTAGTGGAACATGTTTCTCTATACTGACTGAACTTACAAACCTTCACGATGAATACGGAGTTAACTCCTAAAACCCGTACATTTATGCACAAGCCCATAATCATCACATAAGCTTAACATCAGTTTTCATGAATTCCTGACAAAAATATAAGTTTTCTTGAAGTTGCTACATTCACGAGTAGCGATTCAGTCTTTTGAGTTATGTAAAGACGTAAGGTAATGATTGAGTGTTGTTCTTTGTCTGCACAGTGACCCAGGAGGCTGACGAGGAGACCAAGTCCTCGTGCCCAACAGACGGCAGTGACAACCTACTGATGGACTGTCCGCACGCTACCCTGTACCTGCGATTCCCTCACGAAAGAGAACTCAAAGTAAGATCATTTCTTATTCTGTCGTATTTACCCGAACTATTACATATTGGTATATAAGAATAACTCATAACGTGTCACTAAACTAGTTATATAACTCGCCAATTTTCATCAATCTAACTGAGCACAAATCTCTCAACAAACAAAATAAAGGAAATACTCTGTGATGTTTCGAGGATGTCTTAAGGATTGCTAAGTAGGTTTTCAAAAGAGTTTTGGTTCACAACATGATTTTAATCCTATGTTTAATGGAAAATAAACAAGGAATTTCAAGGAACAACATCTTTTTCTCGATATCTGTTAATCTTAACAATACCAAGACATATATGGTAGTGATATGAATCACTTTATTTTACTTATTGCTTATTTCTTCCAAGGTATTACAAGTACCTAAATGTCTCAATTCATGGTGTATAGTGTAGTAAAACTAACAGTAGCTGTAGCAGCGCCATCTTTGGGCAATAACATTGTCGGAAAACTGGTAGGATTCATCCCTTCCTAGGCGCTCGAGAATAAACCCCTCACATCCCTCGCACAGATGGCGCCGCCGTATACATACAGATTGGTAAAATCGCGGTATTATCTGTCCCTTTCATTTTCCCCGTTTTGATCATAAAACAGCAAGGGACAAACGATCGCTTAATTTTATAGATTCAGACGCCCGCTTATATACCGAACCGAGTTGTATTTATATGAAATCTAGCTCCCTTAAATTGCTGCGTCATACCTGCTCTGGATTCGACCAGAACGTCACGGACGTTTGTGATCGGGACGTTTATCAGCAATTTTTTTTAAGTCCAACGTATCAAATAGTGAACGTGTTGAGCCAGCAACAAATAGTGCACTAGTTGAATCAGTAACAGTCAGTTAACGTCGTCCACAACTAGTTGACATGGAAGATCATCCACAACCGGCGAACTTGGAGGAGCAAGAACAAGCGCAGAACGTGGAGGACCCGCCACAACCAGTGAACGTTGAAGATCATCAACCGCCGGTTAACGGACACGTTCTGCCACTACCGCTTGCCGCAGACGATCATCAGTTCCTGTTGGCCCCGAATCAAATACAACTACTGGACTTGGAGAATCATCTGGTGGACGTGGACAATCTAGCTGAACTAATGAATCGTCACGATGAACCGCCTATGAATTTAGATGAAATTCGGCAGCTTCTGGATGTGATTGATATTGTTGACGACGAAGAAGAAGAGGAGGCAAATGCGCCAAATGAGCCAAATGAGCCAGATATGTGCAACCCTGTCAATGAAGAACCAGGTGAACATCATCATGACGACAGCGACGAAGAACCAGATTTTGAAGCACTGGCTGCCATTATATATATCGGAATGATGAATAAGAATTAATTATGTTGTTCCATCAGCAGCAAGCAGTCTTGGGAATAAAGTGCCAACTTGCCAAGTAAACTGTGGTGCTGCTAAACATATTCCCTAAATGCACAAACATGCAACCTGTCTGTAAGCCACTTTCCCAGCGATAGAATTTTTCAATAATATTTGTGTCACTTTTATAATAGGTATACTATTCATAATACATACGCGTTGGACGTATATTTCAAATTGTGATTAATGTTTTCGGATACCGGTTTGTGCAAAAAGGAGTGGAACCTTCGGAGTGTTCAGGGTAAACATGAAATTGTATTTTCTGGGTATGTTCTATCCGCATGAAGTTATTTTCATAAGTGTGACTAGTCTTAGTCTTTGTATATTGTATTTTCTCTTGTATAGGCAGCACTGAGGAAAAAATACGTCAAAATAACAAAGTTGAGTCGCAAGATTTAAGTATCCACCTATCACAAATGCTGACCGTTCAAAAGTGATTGTATTTTGTAAAATGTATTGTATTGTGTAAGATTTCATAATCTTTTACAAATAACTTATACTTAGTTATTATACTTATACCTTATACTTGATGGATAAAAGTATTTTGAACATTTACGAATAAATCTTATATCTATTTCATGTTTTTTCATTGCTCACTTACCAAGTATTGAATAGGTTTTATTTATATGCTAATGCGAAGTATTTTATAAATAAATCTTCGCAAATAAGCAATTATTTCACCTTCCATCAAGAATAACATGTAGGCATAAATAATTTCCCCGTCGGCGTCGCGAGCCGTCGGAACACAGCCCGGCGCCCCAGAGCTTGTGGAGCCCTTGAAATGTGTGGGTGGAGTTTTTAATGTTAGCTGAGCGAAAGCGAATGAAAATGTAGCGAATGTAATCTATTAAATGTTGATTTAATACCATAAGCGACTCAATTGATTGCCAAATTTGAAGCACGATTAAAGTGTTTAGTCAAGATCTTTATAAAGTTACAAACTTTTAAATAAAAATGTTCCTGCCTTGTTCCAAGATAATAATCGAATTAAGTATCATCGAAACTTATCATACCGCTTCCCAGCATAATTGATGCAGTAAAATATAGAAGCAGTGTAGCCAAGGAGAGTAATAGTAATAGTTCATTTATTTGTGAGAATATAGTTACAGAGATGTTACATAGTTTTTAAGTACATTACATTCACAGTACATACATTCTGCCGTTTCCGGTGTACAAATACATTGTCAGGGTTTTGGTTCGTTTATTAGATCACACATTGAATAAATATTGAATTAAATAAATGAGGATAACATTCAAATGGCAGATTAGTCATATATTATAGCTATAGAAATGTCAGAAAGATTTAATTAAGTTAAAGAGATAGAGAAGAAAATAACATTATACTTATTTCCTAAAATTTATGTCAACTTATCATTCATAAAATCATTAGTCGAGTAGTAGCATTTACTTAAGAGGTAATTTAATAAAAGTCGTGAATTTACATTTAAAAGTCATGAAGTTTAGAGTTTCAAAACAATCTGGTAGTTTTTTATAAACTTTGGTCGCCATACAAAATACATTATTAGAAAATAGTTTATTATTTCGTCAAGGTACACGAAGCATGTGAACTTTGCGGCTAGGTCTGGATACTACATCATTATGCAGAACAAATTCATGATTATTTTGGTACACCAAAATACAGATTTCAAAAATATATAATGCTGGGAGTGGTAATATTTTTATAGGCTATTGCTAGCGGTGGATTAAGACAGGCTGTGATAGATGATGTCTAATATTAGTTGAAATATACTACGAGGGATGACAACCTCCTCAATGACATGATAATTTATGCTCACATGTAACGAATAAAAACATAATTAAATTATTGTAGTAGATTGCGGCCCATTCTCTCACATAGAGAGAAGGCATGTGTCCCAGCAGTGGGAACATAGGCTGATTACGCTTTTGCACATGTTAGGGTGCAAGATCTCAAGTGTGAGCAAACTCTGACGACTGATCCGGGCTTAATGAACGGGAATGAAATGATTAAGGTGGATCCTGAGTGGTGGCCCGCGAAATTTCAAATAATTTTTCTATCAAATTTTCTTCAATTTGCCTTGAAATTGAAGAAAATTAAAATACTCTCTTATGGAAAAGTTCTTATGAAACAAATCTAACTTAGAGAAATGTGTAAATGATTCTAATGATTATAATTCTGTAAATCAATATGGTCGTGAATCATATTTTAATCAAGATACAACCTGACACTGTCCATCAAATTGCAAAAATCGAAGAAAATTTGAATTTCGCGCGCTACCTCTGCGGATTCTTCTTAAAGTGGACTTAGGACAGTTAGAAATGCGCAGGTATTAAATGATTGCGAGCTTTCATTAGGGGTTTCTGAATCCAAAACAAAACCTAAGTATTTCTTCAAGAAATAGTAACCAAGAAATTTTCTTGGGTATTTAACAAGAAATATTCAACATAAATGTGCTCTGTGTACTCCAGGGTTGGCGCTACATGGCGAAGCTGGCGGCTCACAACAATGGCGCCCACATCCACCACCAGCAGCTCACGAAGGAAGATGTGCCGGCCATCGTTGATAAATGCCTTAGCTTTATTTATGCTCATGGTATGTAAACGTCTTCTCCGACCGTACGTCTCGATTGTAATGGTATGGACGTGTGAAGTGTTAGTAATGAATGTGGCTAGCTATAAATCGTGGATTGGATGGAAATTGTGGAACATGATGTATTCGGGCTAGAGAGCACAGTATAAATATGGACAGTACTGAAACTACATAGTAAACGTTCGAAATGGCACACTCACACAGACGCGCTCATGACGAGACCCTAAGCGATAGTCGCGGTGCTGTCAGTTGCGGGTGCCGTGTCGAGTGGCCGCCGCGATTTAAAAAAGAAGTGAAATCAGAGATGACGGCTAATAAATGAGTATGGAATAAAAAGACGTGCCGGTTGCGCAGAACTCAAATAAAATGTGATAAGGGCAGGATATAAGCGTCCATGTTGAATTGTTAAGGTAATAAATGATTAGGGGTGTCCAGCAGTGCTATTCTGTAACCATCTCACCGTGAAAACTTAGGTGAAGTGAGCGTGGAGTGAGCTGTCATTCCACAGGGATTGACACTATTGCCAGTTCACTTCACCCAAGTTTTCACGGTGAGATGTTTACAGAATAGCATGGCTGTTCTAGTGCGAAATTTGTTTGTTTGAATTTCATTACTACGAGCAGGTTGCCCGGGTACTATTTATTACTGCGATGCTTGTTTCATCGACACACTTTAGATCGATGTAACGTTACGTCGATAAATTCCTATGCTAACTTCGTTACACCGATGTATTCATACTTACGTAGATACTATTTGGATTCTGTAAAACAACATACGCAGGCGCGGCGGGGAGGAGCTAGAATAGTAAAGTACTAAGTGTTATAACTTGTATTCGATTCGAACAATAAGTAATTGTAAGTATTTTTAAGTATCAAAGTATCAATACATCGGTGTTAAGGTGTTCGCATAAGTCACAAGGCATCGCAGTAAGATAGTATCATGGCAACTTCTTGGAAGTAAGAAGTTCGAAAAAATATGTTTTGCACTAGAATATGAGGAGGAGGGGTTCTGGAAGTCAGATATATACAGTCGCTTCATGAAAATACTGGTATTCAGCTGCATCCGGTTAGACTGAAATACGACAAAAAATGGCTAGTATTATGACTAGAATTTGACACCCTGTATAGTAGTAGGGCTTTTAATAGTATGTTGGAGAAGCTCGGCTGGGGAATTACCTCCACCCTTATTTCTTCTGCCGAGCAGCATTGCTATGTACGGGTATGAGTGGCGGTGCAGTTACAGGCAAATCAGACATTACAGTTGTTCTCTTTGAGATAGCAACGCCACCATTTACTGACTACTTACCAGAGGCGTCGCAGATAGCCATAAGCTGCGGTATGCAGCGGATAACGGTCCAACGACATAAAAAATATTTTTTATTTTTTTAAAACTTCTTTTGTAACTTAGAAGTATTCAAGAAAATTTATAAGTCGTGTATACAATATGTACTTCAAACTTTGGACTATACACTTTTTTGATACACGAGCACGCATGGTGATTAACTCTCGTGCCTTCTCTGTATAAGAAGAGGCCTTCAAACCACTTTAACTTTAATACATGTATTGGTGAAGATGATTTGTTGCTGCACCTACAACCGGTCTTCGCCTGAGAAAATTCCTGAAGGGTTACTGGTATCACCTGAAAACATTTTTGTGCTTCTAAGATCTCACCTATTTTGGCCGGGACAAATTTTTTGGTCGCCATAGTAAAAGTTGCTATTGGTGATAAGATTTCAATTCTCATTGATCGCATTTTGGGCCAGTTGCATCATCCTGAACACAATCCATTTTTTAAAGAAGCTAGTCTCGCTCCTTTGCGATGCTTGTGCCTTTGTCCAGCAGTGGCAGTTTTTCGTTTGAACGGCGATATTGTTTATTTATTATTTATTTATTTAAACTTTTCACACTCAAAAAAGTACAAAGGCGGACTTAATGCCTCAAACATGCCTCCTTATTGTTTCTCTTTCTCCTCAAACTATTAACTGTATGTTCCAGGCAGTCTGTCCGAGGGTATATACCGTCGCGCCGGCAGTAGCTCGGTGCTATCGGAACTACTCGCGCGGTTCCGTCGCGACGCGTGGTCGGTGCAGCTCAGCTCGACGCAACACTCCGAACATGACGTCACTGGCGTACTCAAACGGTATTTACAGCTAAAACGTGTAATATAATTAAATACGCCCAAGACCTGACAGACTAATTAGAATATTGAGATGATTCAGATATTAGCACCTTTACAAATTGTGTGATTGAATTCTGTCGAACCACTTTTTAGTTAATGCAAAGGAAAGTGGATGTAGTAATTATCTCTAAACTGCAAACTAGGTATCACTTTCAATTAAATCGCGGTAATTCGGTCGTGAAGCTCTTCTTTCATAACCTTGGTTCAAAAGCTGTAACTCGAACTTCGTTTTCTTTTTTATTGGCACATAATAACGATAAATAAATCCACAGCATTCCTTCCAGTTATTTGAGTCCAGAAATAATGTGTTTTATCCAGCTAGTGCCGCCTAACGTAGTTATTGACACTAAAAGCAAAAACAAACATAATGCTATGGAAGCGTTAATTTTGGGTTGCTTAAGGGGAGAAATAGAGGCACCGAGGCCCGAAGCCTGTTCTCAAACTAGTCCCTAAGCAGTTTCTTTATGAAACCATAACGTGAATGCGCGATCTCGAAAATGTCGCTTCACATTTCTAGCTGCGTTTGGAGAATTATTCTACCTCAAGCCCTGAAGGGGGTGCCCACTAGCGCCATTCCTTTAAAAAAATATTATCTCGTGACTGTGAACGAATTATGAATAACGGCTAGTAAGGACCGTCTGTAAGTGTGTCTAGGATTTTCTAATACCTTTTATAAAGTTTCGTGTTGAGACACGAAGCTCTTAAGGCGCAAGCGTCGGGGTAGACATCACGTTTAAGATTATTCTAACTTAAGGAGTTGTATTGCTGATTTTAATGGTTATAGTCCTGTAAAGCCATATTTGTTACGGTCGTGAATCACATTTAGATCAACATACAACCTGACACTGACCTGCAAATCGCAAAAAAATTAGGAAAATTTGAATTTCGCGGCTACATTAGCGCTTCCCCTTAACATTCGCGGTCATAATCGTAAAAAAATATTATCAATTAAATATTATCAATTTCAGGTTCTTCCGCGACCTTCCGGAGCCTCTGGTGCCGCAAGAAAAACATAAGGACCTGATCTCAGCGTTAGGTTAGTTCGTTTAATGAAATCCATCATATTTGTATTTACAAAGTACAATTTAAGGTTACGTATTAGCGTGATGTGTCCGTATGATTTAAGTGGATCTGTCAGTAAGCAAGCACGACCCTATCTCCTAACCCAATGGTCGGCAAACCGCGGATGGCCGGTCTATAGGAGTAGTCTGTATAAAATATGTCGATCAGTGTGAGCGTAGGGGTATATATACGTATATATACCGTCATACACGCCCAGGTCGGGGTTTCGCCAGCGGCATAATAGTGGCGCTGCCTCGGCCCGGCTAAAGTGCCGTAAGCATTGCATTGTTACTCTCACTGAGTCACTGTCACTTGTTATTTTGTTTGATTGTTGACGTTATTTCGCTGTAAAGACAGTCCCAAAACATTACATTCTCTTGTGCCAAAACAGACCCTGGCACTTGCCAGGCACCGCTCGCTCCGCCCGCTCGGCTCGTGCGTTGTGTGGTCACAGTTTTAACCTAACCTACTTTTCAGCCATTTTCATTTGCTACTTAATTGTTCGTAAATTCATGCATTGTAGTGACTTTTAATATAATTATCTAAAACATATACGATCAACCAATACAAAGGGCAGCGAACTAACCTCAACTCTCAAACAAAATAACAAGTGACAGTGACAATGACAATGCAATGCTTACGGCACTTTAGCCGGGCCGAGGCAGCGCCACTATTTTTGTTTACATGAATTATCACGAACAAACGCGACTTTATTGATCGCGCGAGTATATGAATATCACATACTCGCGCGATCAATCAAGATATATCATATCATATGATTTATACAGGGTGGCAGGGACATCGACGCGAAAACTGTTACCTGGATTCAGTACATGAATCTGAACACTCCTGCGTTGAAATTTTTCGACGGATATTTAAAAAAAATCTGCTGTTCTATACATTTCGACTGCGTAGGTTTTACACTTGTCTATGAAACAGCAGATTTTATTTTTATAACCGACGAAAAATTTGCGCTGTGGGGCTCAGAATCATGTACTGAATCCATGTTAATAGTTTTCTCGTCGATGTCCCTGCCAACCTGTATACTACATGTGGAAACTTGTAACTAGACATATTTTGTATAAACTATTACTTAGTGTATCTGCTTAGCTATAAGTTTTTCTAAAACTGAAATAAATAAATATGACATTCATATAAACTCGCGCGACGATCGAGTACTCGTGCGACAGTATGCATGCACTTTTATCATTTCCGAGTCGTGGACGTCCACGATTATATCGTCACTATAGAAATTCACATTCGCACAATCGCTTTCAGTTAGGACAGGGCCATCGTTTAGC
Source organism: Agrochola circellaris (assembly GCA_914767755.1). Taxonomy (NCBI): domain Eukaryota; kingdom Metazoa; phylum Arthropoda; class Insecta; order Lepidoptera; family Noctuidae; genus Agrochola; species Agrochola circellaris. The sequence continues at coordinate 6,797,094 of OU611840.1, forward strand.
AGAAGCTCAACGACAAGTTAAGGACGGACTCGACGAACAGTATCGTCAGAATGAACTTCTGGGTTGAACACTTGAAGTACTTAGTAGTGCCAATATTATTTGATTGCTATTAGCAAGTAAAACTTATAGTTTTACTGGTTTCGTTAGCTATTTAGTATTATTTGTTATTGATATTCCTTTCCTTATTGTAAATATGTCTGTTTTTAATCAAATTTAACCGAGCAATAACTTGTGATCTATGTCACAGATTAGTACAGAGGGCTTACTCCGCAAAATCATTTAAATTAAAATCGACTCTTGCTACGACACAATAAAGTGCAATTCAAGTCGCACAGCGCTAATTACCTACAGTTATATTCACCTAGAAGTTGCCTCTCTTTCTATCGCGTAACTCTTATTTCTTCTGACTACGATACGCTCACTGAATTGGCCCGACAACACGAGCCCGTCGCGTACTTGTAGCTTCATACCTGGAGTGCGCTTTCTGTACTATTCTGTGGTTATGTCTGTAATGTTGTACATTTTTTACCAAAAAATTTAGGTACTGGGAATAGACCTTTAAAACTCTCACCTTGTTGTACTTTCAGAGCTACCAGACGAGGCGGCGCGTCACCACGAGTACCACCGCATCATGTCCTCGTTGCCGCTGGTCGCGCGGAACACTGCTCGCAAACTGTTCGCGCACCTGCACTTCCTGCACTCGATGGCCCACGCTAACAAGATGGGCGCTGAGAATCTCGCCTCCGTGTGGGCGCCTACCATCATGCCTGCTGCGATGGTAAGCTAGGAGACTATAAATACAAGTATATGATCATAACATCTCGCCTACAGTCCTTTCACAGTTTTTTGCCTCAGGCAGCAGCAACCAAACAGCAACCTATTTACAACGAGAACAAAGATCATTGTGATTTTGACAGACTTGTCAGTGGCAGTAAGCAAACAGCAGCCTTATGGCAACGAAAATAAAGATCACTGTGATTTTGACAATGTTTCAAAATCAGAGGTAAAATAATTGTGCAAGCACTGCATAATTTTAACCGTCTCTGTGGTCTAGTCATTAGACCACCTGTCTCAGACCCCTACCGGGTTCGATTCCCAGTGGGGGAAAAAAATTCTGCTCGGTTTGGTTGGTGGTAAGGCTTGTGCTAAGTCCGCCTGACTAGCTACCACCATCTTATCTAAGTCTGCCATTACAACAATGTTAACAGCATTGTTGTGCTGTGGTGAACCTCTTGGCCTGACTTGCCATCAGGTGAGATGCAGGCCAAGAGGTAACACGCTGCAGAAAAAAAAAAAAAAAAAAAAAAGGTTGTTGGCGCTTAGCAACAGCTTGCTGCTATACATAAAGCATCGTAAACTCATGCACACGAGCACAAGCAACGCAGAAACTAGAATGTCATGAGTTCGCTCACGTTTGATACTATCAGGTTTGTCTTGGGTTTGAGTCCCAGGTTCAGTAGACCATTATATCATTAAATCTGTGGACCATTTAATATTTTGCTAAGTACCTGGTACTTGTTGATGGGCCTACACTGTCCTCTCATACCTTTTAACACTGTAACTTGGAAACATTGTAAAAACCATTTACTTTTAAAAGAGTAACCGTGGAGTTTCTTGCCGGCTCTTCTCCATAGGAAACGACCAATTGGAACCGTGCACCTAGCTTCTGACGTTTCATAAGTGCCCTTGTAGGTTTATGTGAAATAAAAATATTTTGAATTTGAATTTGAAGTAAAGTAAGTGTTACTGGGTTTGTTTAGTACAGTCTATGCTTGACTCCGCAAAAAACATTTAAATGAAAAGCGACTCTTGCTGCGACACAATAAAGTGCAATTCAGGTCGCACAGCGCTAACTACCCACCTAGAAGTTGCCTCTCTTTCTATCACGTAACTCTTATATCTTCTGACTACGTTACGTCCACTGAGTTTGACAAGACCAGCGCGCCGCGTACCTACTTGTAGCTTTATGTAGGTACCCGAAATGCGGAATGAACCATTTGTATTCATCGTTGTTAGTGTTACAGAGAAGAATGTGGTATGGATGTTTGTCCGGTTAATAAAATAAATTATTGGCTCGCCTCAGTCGCCGTACTAGCAATATCGTTTCTACTTTTGCATTGTCACATCTCAAAAAAAACCTATTACCCTTCCCTTCACTATAAGATAATAAGACAGTTAAAGATGATCTTCGCTATATTTAATATTAATAAAAGCATTCCCTCTAATCCAGACGAGCAACACACTTCAAACCGCTTGGTCGACCAAAGAAGTGTTCGTTGTTCGAGACCTAATAGGAAACTTCGAGAAGATTTGGGAGCCGACAGAGGCTGAGAAACGTCGCGAGGCCGCGGTGAGGCGCGTCATAATGCGAGTGCTGAGCAACTCGGCACCCACCGCCCCCAAGGCAGCCGGCGACCTACGGACCTGGGTCTATGTGCATGATAAGTCGACGTGCTATCAGATTACTGTAAGTAACTATCAATATTTAATAGTATCAGCCGGTTGGTGACGCGGAGAGAGGACGCTTTTGAAGGATAATATACTATGCCGCTACATATACTATATACTACTATGGGCATGTGACCGCCCGTAGTTTTTCTAAATATTTATGATTATTTTTCTAAATTTACTTAAAAAGACCCCGGTCTATCTTAATTTATTTTTTCCTAATTGCATAACACACTTCAAATCACAATTCGAAAGATTGAAGAAAATTGCTAATCCATTGCTTAGTATGTATGTTAGAAAAATTCGTCTGCTTAACAACGTAAATAATGCAATGTATGTTGGTCATCTGTCAAAATGAAATGCGTTGCCGTACTTGTAAGTGTGTTACGTAATTACTTCTGCGGAGTATGAACGTAAACTCAAAGTAAAATGAAGTATACAGGATATGTAAGGATCGTATATTTCTGCTTACCCCTATGGGAAAAAGGTGTAAGTAAATAAACTTACACTTTTTCCCATAAGGGTAAGCATGTGGTCGTACCAGCCGGTTGCTGTCCCGCTGCAGGGCAAGGATCTCTTCGCTCAGAGAAGGCAAGAGGATTGATCACTACGCTTGCTCAATGCGATAAAGTCTGTCTATGATGTTGAAATAACTGATTTTTCCAAACTCTTGATAATTTGTCTGTTTGTTTTTTTGCTGCCTTATCTTCAGAACTCATTTTGATGAGACTTCCACAGGCAGGTAAAGTGTTTTGCAAGAGATATCTAGGCTTTATTTAACGAAATTATTTTGGAAGTCATTAAAGCTACTATGCTATTGTCAAATCGTTTAACTGAGACGTTTCCTGAGGTAGCTGCGGGGTGTGGTGACCTGCTGCGAGAGTTCAGTGATTCGCCAACTTGTGACAACTGTCATGCCTCCCGCCCCGCGCAGCTACCTCAGGAAACGTTTCAGTTAAGCGGTAGGCCGATATTTCTTTTTTTTTATTGTAGACTTGGTTGCATGAATGCCCGTTCGCTCTTAGAGTTGTTTTTTGAAAGTATCTACTATAAATAAACTTCTTTTCACAGCTAACACCAAACAAAACCAGCTCCGACGTTTGCATAGAACTATGCGAAAAGGCGAAATCAGAGTCCCATCTCCTGATGTTAGAGGAAGTGATATGCAACGACTCCATGCGGCGTACCGTTCACATAGACGAGGTGGTGTTGGACGTGGTGCTGCGGTGGAGTTACTGGGATGAAGACGACAGGAAACACAACTATTTGCTCGTCAAACATAATAAAATCCTCCATGACATGGAGGCTCTGAGGCAAACGACGTCTGTGTGCGGCGAGCTCAGGCTTGCGACTGAGGCTATGAAGTCTTTTAAATTGCATATGTTTGAAGTGCAGAACACCAGGCTGTGTTACTTTAAGGATAAACAGGTTAGTTCACTGCCACTTTCTTTGTTGTTTCAAAGTAGGCAGAGCATGTAAATTCAAAATTAATTTATACTAACTAGGCTGAGAATCAGCATTTTTCGAACGTCAAATTTACATAAGACGGTCCCTCAAACCGTCCACCCTTCACCACTTCCTAGTGCGTTAGCTGGGAAGAAGAAGTGGCGCTACAAACTCCTCAGCAGCACAGCTGTCTGTACAGTTAAAAAAAAATGGTTCTATATAGTATGCAAAATAATTTACATTATGCAACACAAAACATAATTTAAATTATAAATTATTAGCCATATGTCAGCTAGCATACGCCAATATACCAACCAAAAACATCTAGAACTATACTCGGGTAGAATTAAAAAATAAAAACGAAAGGTAAAGAGATTCTAAATAAAAGCCTCCAGGCATAAAGGGCGTGCTCGCTATAACTGGAAGTTATAAATTATTTTTTTCACCATTTTCTAATCCGGGTTTTACACTTCATTTAAGATAAAATGCCGCTCAGTATAAATAAATCATTTGCCAAATATCGAAAAAAATGCAGGACCTAACGTTGACAATCAAACAAATATTAGGTCGCTCAAATATTAAAAAGCTTCTCATTTTGTATTTTAAGTAACTCAAATTAGTGTTTGTAAGTTGCTGTTCTATTGATTTCTCGTCACTCGCAGTCAGTCGCTCACTTAGTAATACTATAACGTAAAATAATTATTTTTGTCACTTAAAACTTTATTTACAGTCACTCGTTTAAATACTCAATGATAAATTAGGATCATCGAGGTAAAATAAATACGTAATGTATGCAAAGCAACACTTGCAGATACCTATCCTGTCTTACCAAGTCTTTAAAAAAGTGATTATATGTTTGATTTGATTTATATGTATCTGGCGGTGGGTGTACCAACAAAAAGATTTCATCGGATAGGCTATAATTCGATTTTCCATTTGTGATTACCAACGTGGGTGTGGAGATAAAAAAGCGAAAGGACTAGTGACTTCAACATAACATATCACGCCTAAATTGCATGAAGGGGTAAGTAGGTGGTGTTCACGGGTACACCCACGTCCCATGTTAAGAGAGAGCAAGCCTCTTACAATACTCAAGTTATCAGATTTTTATAAATAATATGGTAAATTGTATTTTTCCAGGGCTCTCACAAGATCGAGGAGTGGCAGATCAAGGACATCTTGTGGTACGTGGGGCACGAACCCAAGCGGAACCCACAGTCGCGGTGGGCCATCACCTTTATACCCAGGAACAAACACAAAAGGTAATCACAGAAACGTAATATCACGCTTCCATTGCCAGAGGCCATAGGCAGAGTTGTTCAGTAAACCCACATTTCGCCCGCTATGTTTTAAATTCTACGAGCCTATTGCCATCAGCCAAACACGAATTCGGACTTCGACTTGATACTGAGAAATTCTTGATGAAACATATAAATAAAATGAAATCTTCTTTTCGTGTCGTTAGTGACTAACCTGAGGGGCAATTCCCGTAATTTTTGAGAACGTTTGCATTCGCATCTCATTCGAAATCTGTCAAAAATACAATCAATTTACCAACATTTTTGACAAGTATGTCAGATTGCAAATTAGCTTCAACTTTCTGACTAACTGACCGACTATTTGACAGTTCAAAAGTGTCTGTAAATGGTTTAATTGAAATAAATGCTTTGAGTTTGAGATTGCGACTGGAATGTGAACGTTTTTTAAGTACGAGAATTGGCCTTCTGGTGTCAGAGGTTTTTTTAAAGCCGCCTATGGGCCTCTAACCTGGCTTCACATGCCATCGAGAAATATCTCTCAGGCAAGCCGGTTTCCTCACGATGTTTTCCTTCACCGTTTTTGAAGCAAGTAATAATTTTACAATACGCACATGAATCTGAAAAGTCAGAGTTGCGTGCCTTGGGTTCAAACTCGAGACCTATGACTTGGTAGTCCGATGGGCACACATCTAGGCTATCACTGCTATAGAATAAATAAATAAAATGTTATTTGCCCACTTAGAGAAACATACATAAGTACACAAGGGTTATAAAAATATTGTACAATAGAGTCACATTAAAGGGCGAACTGCTGCCTCCTAAACTAGGCCAAAAGCCTATGTTTTAGGAGCCAAGTTCCTCTAGGTATAATGGCATACAAATGGTATTGAGTGTCATGCAAGTACTTATAGAAAAATAAACTTAATGCCTTAATTTAAATTCAGTATTAATAAGTTCTACTAAGAGACAATTATAATAAGATTCTCGGTTTTGTCATACGTCAACGTTCTACATAAATCAACCATGGGCCAAGGGCAATTGGCATAGGTGACCAAAATAGTGAACAATACATGTCTGCAACAACGTCAATAAATTAATGCTACATCTTCAACAAGACTTGTAGAGAACAAGTATCGCGGTGTATGGGTGTATATGCGGGGAATGAACTGAAATCAGGACCTCCAGGTTCATCAGTCTAGGTTCGAACCAATAGATTGATCTATAGTTTGACCGAGACCGCTGTACCGTGCAAGAGGTATGTGCGCGGCGAGAAGGGGGTATTGTTGGCCGCTCTTTCGTCAACGCTCACGCCGTCCCGCGGCTGATTCGTCAACGCGGCTCCCCTCCTCTTCGCGTATTTCTAAAGCGCGGTACAATGGTCTCGGTCAAACTATAGTGGCCTCAGGTGAAATGAACAATTTACTAAACGTCTTAGTGCGGATTTCACCAGTGAAATTGAACGCGTTCACCACACCTAAACGCGTTCAAAAGCTGTCAGTGCCAATATTCCAAAGAAAATAATGACACTGACAGCTCCTAAACATGTTTTATGTGCTGATCGCGTTCAGTTTCGTTGGTGAAAATCGTCCTTATTGTCTTCATGAAATAGGTTCTACAGTTTAATTAAATTTTCTTCTATACTAAAGTTCTTTTACCACGGTTTCAGGAGTAAAGACAAACCGTGGTTCGGGTGCACTATAGCGGGCGCGGTGACTGAAGACCAGCTCAAGTGGCTGACCGCGCTGATGTTCGCAGAGCACTCCACAGTACTGCCCACCCCCAGACTCGTCATAACGTAGCCATGATAGTGTGGTAAGCACCTTTTGTATATGTCGCAGATAATAGGAAACAAATTTTTTTGCGTAAACCTGACATTAGCTCGTATTATTGCGAAAACCTTTCGAAGTCTCAATAATAATAATAAATTAAAATTGTCTAAGGGGGGCACTTAGGCGAGTTGGCTTCGGCCCCTCGTACGCCTTCCAAAGGTCCGGGACACAGTGGTCCCGATATGCATATGTCAAAGACATTTTTTAAATAATAAATAATAATATAGAAAAAAAGATTTTACCAATTATCCTGCGCCAATACATTAACAGCTTTTGCAGTAGAAGAGAGCTGTTTGTGAAAGATCTCTTCCGGAAAGTACTACCTGCCGCTAAGTGGCGTTGCTGTGTTCCGTTTGAAGAGTATGGTGCTGGCATCATTACGGTCACATGTTTCGGTAATGCTGATGATATCCATAGGTAACAGTAATCTCTCATCAGGTGGGCCGATGGTTTGTTTTTACCCGATAACAGAAAAGTATTTAAAGCAAGGATCTCGACAGTCTTTATACTTTGGGCCATCCTTATAACCCTACACTATTTTATTAGGGGTCGGTGCAGTGTATCCCTTTCTCAACATCTCAATTAGCCCTCTTCTAGTATCCCAAGTAGCACACAAGCTGCTTAAATGGCTTCTGTACAACCTGAATGTTGTATAATAGCTGTTCAAGAGATTTACTATAATACTCAAGTTGTTCAGTAGCGTATTTAATAGTGCTTTAACAGGCATGTGGTACAATAGCCGAACAGCGGTAAATATAATCCCAATGAAGATACAAAGGCGTGTTATAGAGTTATTGTACGGGCATTTGATATAAACCAGAGTTATAAATACCTTTTAAAACGCCGCGAGGTCTTATAGAGGGCTTTAGTAGTTAAAAGTGTTTAAGTGGAGTTATAAGCTTCCTTTAAAGCGCGTTAGGTTATACATTGTATATTTCTAAACCTGTAATCTGTAAAATAGAACTTATTACAGCTTTTGAAACGCTATATCTACAGCAGAGAAATATAATTATATAGTCGCCCGTAAGCCGTTATATTCGAGATTTTTACAGCAACTGTATGGCAAATAGCTGAATAAAGCAAGAAAAACACGCTATAAACAGCTAAAAGAAAAAAAAAAAACCGTTTCTATGGTCACTTTAACAGCTGAAGCGAGAGAAGAGTGTTTTACTAATTTAATTGCTTCATTGTGACTCCATTTTGTGAAAGATTATCGTAAATTTATCATGGATAGCCAAAAAGCGTGGAAATTAAGAAAAAGACATGGTAGTGTGAGGAAAAAGATTAACAAAGAATATGGGAATATTATTAATAATCGACCAGAACATAGTCCCGGCAAAAAATTTGGAAACGCTAGTAATCAAGTGAAGCTTCAAGGAAATTCGTCTAATATTACCGTAACTTGCAATAGCGGTTTAGCTGACAATATTATTGTTAATTTCGAAGAAGTTGAGGCAAGTGACGCTGCATCAAATAATGTTAGCAGTGTTGAAAACTCTAACAGTCAAGTGTGTGTTGAAAATAAAGAGGGTTCCGTAGGTTTAAATTCTGCGACGAATGTAACCTGGAGCAGTGATGTAGCTGACAGTATTAACTGTGACTTCCCAGAAGTTGAGGCCGAAGTAATTGCTGAAGAATCCGTAGATGACACTGCATCAAATAATGATGACTGTGCTGATCTCCGCAGTTCAGATACAGATACTGCCGAGTCTACTAGTGATTTCATAAAGAACGTTGATTTTCGCAATGAATTACGAAAATGGGCAGTTAAATTCAATATATCGCATGTAGCATTAAGACATTTGTCAGAAATTTTAAATAATACTATTCCTAATATTTTGCCTAAAGATCCTCGGACCATATTGCATACCGCTAGAAATATAAATTTAAAGCCGATTGCAGGCGGTGGTGTATACTGGCACAATGGGGTTATGACTCCTCTCACAAAAATTCTACGTTCTTGGGCCCCAGATGAAATACCAGAATCTATTTCCTTAAATTTTAATTTTGATGGGCTTCCTATTCATAAAAGTTCGAAACAATAATTCTGGCCAATTCTCTGCAATATTTTTGAAACAACTGAAGAAGACCCGTTTATAATTGGTATTTATTGTGGGAGCAGTAAACCAAAAGATCTAGATTCCTATTTAAATGATTTTGTAGAAGAGATGCTGCCGCTACTGGAAAATGGAATTCATATTGAGGAACTTGGTAAAACAATAAAAATAAATATTAGATGTTTCATTTGTTTATTTCATTTACTTCATATGAGACAATATTTCGTCTCTTAACTGAGCAATTTATCTCCAACCAATCGGACCCAGGAATCGTGTCCTGGTTTTGAGACAACTTTGCGGCACCTCTTTTAGGCCATTTTACTGTACCGCCACTTTCCCACTGAGATGGCACAATACACAACTCTGGTTTCCCCTTTTCTATTGTCCTCACAATTTTAAAAGGCATTCTGAAAAGAAAAATATACGTATTTAATGGCTATATCCGTCACCAAAACTGTAGAAATTATTACAAAATAAACAAGTCGCAGGCATGCTTTTTTTATTTTTTATTTCGTACTTAGATGCAATTAATGTTTACATAATTAAAAGTTCAAATAATTAGACTATATGTTATCTGTAAATATTTAATTGATTGTATATAAACAAGAAATATTGCAGTAAGAGTCCTATTTAATTAGTAGAGTATAAATAGAAACATACAAACGAACAATGAGAAAGTGTAAGAGGGAATTAACGGGTTTTAAGATTCTGACAATGGACCCCTAAATAAAAGGAGCCTAAGAATATCAATAGTCCGTTGTACAACCTTAGGCTCTTAAAAGAATATATTAATTGCTGATGTACACCTAAAAAAGTACAATAGAGCGTCAATACCACAATTGTAGAACCGAAAGGTCTGCAACGGTGGATACTAGCGGCTTAAATCAATAGAACGGTTCTAATAAACTCTGAAGGCTCTTGTAACCGAGACGCCATTAATAGTTTATGATAAAAGCAATTCACATGATTATTTATAATTTTTTAACATCATAAATATGTATAAAAATCGAATTCACGCCACTCTTTCTCACCCAAGATTCTAAAGAAACTACTTATAAAGCTAAACTATCTTATATAAATTAAATTCAGAATTCAAACCCTATAATTAAATTTACTTTTTATACAAAAAACTGCATAAATAGCAGGCGCGTGAAAATTTTAGCTAAAACATATGTATATATTTACAATAAACTGGTACTCGCACTGGTATTTTGCATGCATAAAAGAAAAATCAATACTTACTTATTTTTTAATTATTTTCAGTCGTATTTTCCATCAATCACTTTCCATTGGCACTAAGTCTTTGTTGAGATGGTTCATTTCCCCAAAATATTGCTACCGTATACGTAATACAGATCCGTAAACTCTAATTCAGAGACATAGACGCATCTAAATAAGACGCGAGCGCTATAGTTGCGCTACAAGAACTTATTTTAGATACTTAGGCGCACACTATTGCTCGCATAGCATCTTTGTATCTCCGTACTAACACACATTTACGAACATTGTAGAGACACTGTAGAACCTCAGGCCGTATAAATCTGTGCCTCTTTCGGGGGTACAGCGGCGCTGTATCCGCTTTTACATCTACTGTAGAACTTGTTTATGGAGCCAATGCCGTTATTAAGAACTTCTAACCGACCAGTGTACGGCTTGTTATATAGCTTGTGTGCTACTTGGGTATGAATGCTCAGATGTCTCGTGTCTTGATGTCGGTGGACCAATCACTTCGCAAGAATCCACTGTATGCGGGTAGTGAATAACAGGTCCTCGTAACGATGCTCGAAGAGGCCCTCTATATCCAGAAGTAGAAGTTTTTTGATGATACATATAAAATATATGATTTTCTTGTGTTGTTACAGCACCAGGCTGAAGATGAGTCGACAAACCACAGGAAAAGCTGACTTCAACGTCGTGGAAAAAAAACAGCTCAAAGTCTGATCTATCTTGCAAGTAACTTTAGTATCCTTACAGAAGCGACGAAATTATTTTTGAAACCAAATACTTAAATTAAGAAAATCACAAATGTCATAAAGTTGCCTTGAACGAAAGTAAATTACTTACTAGAAAAGTAAACGTACAATTTTTTATTAAATCCAAAGAAACCAGAAACCGTAACTTCGAATGGTCTGTGGGTTTGTTGTGCACTGTTTTTATATTATCGAAAGTACTATGGACCATCGGTCCCTTGAGAAACAAGTTTTGCTTTTCTAATCTAAACTAATATTATAAAGAGAAAAGATTTGATTAATGTATGTTTGTTTGTAATGGATAAACTCAAAAAATACTTAACCGATTAAAAAAATTATTTCATTTCAATGTATAAAAGACAGGCCAATTTTTCAAAAAAAATTGACATCCCTACGAAATTAGGGAGTATGCACATTTAAAAAAAAAATCTAATGCAATAATAGACAGTAATATAAACCAAAGAAAAATATTAAAAGTTAAATTCAACTACAATTTATTGCTCAAAAAATTTTTAGTCCCAACAATTTTCTACTACAGTTCAAACGTTCTGTCGCGTTCATGATGTGACGTCATTTACCACATTACATCTGTTTTTTAAGAGTTAAGTTATTTTTGTGCTTTATACAAGCAGAAATCACACTTACGTACCTTAGTGAGAAAACTCTTTGCAAAGAATAGATTTTTATTCACATAGGGTTTTATGTCATTTCCGGCATTGACGAAGACGACGCGTTTTGATCCACCAAAAATTGCAACATAAAATATTGCGTTATTTCTTTTAAGTGTAAAATAAGTAATTCATAAAAAAAAAAATGGAAATTTATTTCTCGACTCCTATATAATGTTTAGGTAAATAATTAATAAGTTTTAAATACTTGCATATTCCCTATTGCAATAATGTAACCCAAGGTATCAACAATTTGTATATAGAAGTCATTATTTGGCGTGCGCTGCGAAAAATATTGATGATATATAAAATAATGTCGTACATGTTTATAGTACTCATCATTACCCACAAAAAAGTCCGCGAGGCTATATGTCTAACTATTATATATATATACAACCTTATTTTTTGTTTACCCTAAACCTCTTAGGGGTCATTGCACTCATCATTATCAATAACTTTCACTATGGGACCGAAGATGAAATCGCGAAAAAATAAAAATCAGCTGTGCCCTACATTTCGACGAGATATACGAACATAAATGTAGGGAACAGCTGATTTTTTTTTCGCGATTTCAGCGTTGGTCCCATAGTGAAAGTTTTTCATAATAATGAGTACAATGAGCCCTTAAGAGGTTTAGGGTAAACAAAAACTAAGGTTGTATATAAAATAATGCTGTTCGTTGGTAAGTGCATCACTTGAGAACGGCTGGACCGATTTGGCTATGGTTTTGTTTTAAAATGTTCGTAGTAGGCCGAATTAGGTTTTATGCAAATAGAAAATGGAAAATTTTCCCGGAAAATCTTAAAATCCAGGAAAAAATTAACGTCCTTTTTCTATGGGGTTTTTGTATGTACTATTATTTGGAGAGGACAATGTCTGTTGGGTCGGCTAAACTTAATTTTTTTATTCCGTAGACTAATTTGGCAGGTGCAAATGTCAAGCACCAAATTGAAAAAAAAACAAACAACACTCATTTGAAATGTCAAATTAGTCTTCGGGATAAAAAAATGAACTTTAGTCTACACTAATATTATAAAGAGAAAAGATTTGTATTTTTGTAAGTTTTTATTTTTGTTTGTAATGAATAAACTCAAAAACTACTCGACCGATAAAATAAAAATACCAGTCGAATGCTTTATTATCACTGAGTAACATAGGCTATAATTGACAAAGATATCACGCGGGCGAAACCGCTGGCGGAAGCTAGTGTAATATAAAATGAAAATGAATTGACAAAAGAATGAAATCATTTTATATATAGATAAAAATCTTATTTTTACACAAAATTATTGTTTCCGAAGACTTTTACATCCTGTAATCTATATTAAATTAAAACTCAATAAAGAAATAGGATTAAGTAGTGTATATACATAGATGTAAGCACATAAATGAATTATATACATATTAATTAATTACATATGTTAACCATAACATAGTACAATTTTAGACAACAATGTGTGTATATATTATAATTATATAGCCTTGAATCTCTACTTTATAGATTTTAACAAAACAAGATTTTATTTTTCGTTTTTATGTAGTAGGTATTGCCAGTTTGTTGCTGGAATAGTGTAATTATTGTATAGCTTGTCCACTCTGAAATGACGCAGTCCATTACCGCAGTTTACGTACACGTCGCGGCGCCCCGCGTCATTTCAGAGTGGGCAAGCTATAACATGAAATATAACGGAGAATTTAAATGACTTGTCACTCACAAGCTCTTTACCGTGTTAATCTTTGCAGAAAATATAAAAGCTACAAGGCTACATACACCAAAAGCTACAGTTATCACGACAGTCGTTTTAATTTTAAGTTTTATGTATATTTCACACATGCAAATCTTGTGCCTCAATTCAATAAGTACCATATACTTGCCAAATAGCTGAATATATGTTACCTAATCGACAGGCATACTGCCAAGTCTATAACTAATATACTATTTACTTTAGTTATACAACCTTATTTTTTGTGTACCCTAAAGCTCTTAAGGGGTCATTGTACTCATTATTATGAACAACTTTCACTATGGGACCGACACCGAAATCGCGAAAAAAATCAGCTGTTCCCTACATTTATGTTCGTATATCTCGTCGAAATGTAGGGAACAGCTGATTTTTTTTTCGCGAATTCAGCTTCGGTCCCATACTGAAAGATGTATATAAACAGCCGCATATAGTTTGTGCAAAAGAAAAAATTGCTTTGTAATCGTAACCGATTAACAAATATATTACATAATCGGCACACTAATTGCGTAACACACGATCAATCATAATCTTAATTATTTTGAAGCATAATTATTGCTAATCCATTGCTTCATAAGTTCGAAAATGTTGTCTGCTCAATAACGTAAATAACGCAATGAATGTTGTTGAACTGTCAAAATGAAACAAATTGGGATTGATCCAATTAGGGTGCTGATATGACAGTCCTGTGTGTCAACGTAAAGCTAATATAATTATAGTCAATCAAATATATATTTTGCTGTTAATGACATTACTATAGTTAAGTTTTTTATTATATGTTAAAAATATATTTATCTAAAGTGCTCGAGGTTAGGAACCAAGTAATAAAAGAAATAATTAATCGGTTTTCGTAATGTATTAAATATTTATGCTTCTCAGAAAAAAATATCAGAAGATTGTTATTATAATGGTAATATGAATAGAAATAAATTGTAACATTTTGTATGTATGTTTATTGTATGATAATGTGCTCAAATAAATGCGATTGAAAATAACTTTCTGTTTGATTTCATTTGTACTACGAAGAGAACATAAGAAAAGAGTACACCTCATTATGAACGAGCTCGTTTGGGGAATTACACCACCCCAAACCTTAGAGTACATAACACTGGAGAAGCCTTAGGCGCGATATTCCGAACAAAGACGACTGTTTCATTTTAACAACCACAAAAAAACAATAGCTGCTCGCGTACCATCAATTTTTTTTTATCGATTTCTATATGCTTTCGGAATTTTGTTTGAATCCATGGAATAAAATAGCTGTTGCAGAAAATAGTTAAATTTAAATAAGAAGAAAAAAACTACAATTAAATAATAGTAACGTTTTTAATAATCATTTTCACGGAGCTCCGCGCGCCTTTAAAACGATTTACGAAGGGCATTAGAATAGATTTGAAAGTAGTTTTTATGAACGTACTAGAATATTTGTTCTTGTACTTTTACAGAAGGGAAGTGTTCGTAAGAGACACCACACCTATTACCTATTTAGATTTAATCGTACCACATTACCCATAGATATAAGAAAGAAGGAGATATGCCCGGTAGTTGAAAATGTGTCGAAACCCAATGTCTCCAGTTGGTCCCCACCACGGCGCCACAACTACACATGCAGCAGTGCTATTCTGTAACCATCTCACCGTGAAAACTTAGGTGAAGTGAGCTGTCATTCATCATCCATTCATGGGATTGACACTATTGACAGCTCACTTCACCCAAGTTTTCACGGTGAGATGTTTACAGAATAGCATGGCAGATCAGTAAACCCAATAGATACGAAGTTGGACTCACGCTTGCAATTCATAAATCGGAATGTACTACTCAATCAATTATAAACCTTATCCCATCAAACACAGCGAGCATTTATTTATCATGGACTGTACAACTCACACGAAAACATCGATCGCTATCGTTGTGCTCTGCAAAAGCCATTTATTTTACATAAACGCTACTGATTGACTAAATCGGAAAGTCATCGATTCTCCCATTTACGGTTGCTTTATTCTGGAAGTTCCTGAAATGTTTATGAATAAAAAACGATAGACATATAATACCTAATTAATATTAATAATCAAAACGTACCTAAAAAACAATATCAAGTAAATCAAAAAATTTCAGCATTATGAGATAATCTAAATGAGATAAAACAAGATTTGACGTCGAGTTGCGGATACCAGCCCGTATTATGTATTACCGTATTACTTATTAGAACAAGATTTCACATCGGTCTTCCAACCAGGCTAATAACTGTTGACAAATTGAAGAATATTTTTTAATAAACATAATATTATAACATTGAAAAAAAAAACAGCGTGGCAGGGACATCCACACGAAAACTGTTACCATGGATTCATTACATGATTCTGAACCTGCTTTGTCATATTTAGTCGGTTATTAAAAAAAAAACAACTGTTGCTGTTCCATACATTGTGACCGCGTAGGTATTGCACTTTTCTATGAGAGCAGTTTTTTTTTAATATAATCGACTTTATATCAGCAGTGCTGTTCTGTAACCATCTCACCGTAGAAACTTAGGTGAAGTGAGCGTGGAGTGAGGTGTCATTCCACAGGAATTGACACTATTGACAGCTCACTTCACCCAAGTTTTCACGGTGAGATGTTTCCAGAATAGCATGGCAGGTTTAGGTTCAGAATCATGTACTGAATCTATGGTATCAGTTTTACCCTGTATACAGGGTGTCAGGGACATTGACGTGCAAACTGATACTATTAATTCCGTACATGATTCTGAACGACCCTGATTTGAAATTTTTCGTCGGTTATTTAAAAAAAACCAGCTGTTTCATACATTTTGGCCGCGTAGGTATTGCACTTTTCTATGAAAGAACAGATTTTTTTTTTAATAATTTATTTATAATTTATTTATTTATCAACTCATCATCACTATCATTACAGGATTGTCCTAATTCAATAGTGTGGCTACAATTACAGTTTTATTATTTAAGTATCTTATTCATAACATAATTATTTTGTATATAGGTACTTAGTGATTTTTGTGAACTCACCCAGAGAACAAGTAAAAAGATCTATGCTGTCTGCTACGTCATTAAGTATACGCAAGTTACGCGTTATAGGGGCTTTACTCAGTAGATTGGTCCTACTACTGGGAACCGCCAATAGACGTGGCCGTCGCCTTCGCAATACATAATAATAATACTTAATACTACGTAATACTTGAAAGGCTGTGGTTTGTTGTGGAAAATGCAAGATTTCGAAAAGAGTCTGGAGGCGCTTTCATATCTGGTGATCTGGCCGGCCAGTTCAAATCGCTAAAACGTGAGATCACAAAGCCAGGAAATTTGTGTTTCAAAATCTCCATCGTTGCCTGAGCTGTGTGATTGTGTGTATCGCTCCATTGCATTATCAACTTATTCTCTCTGTCTACAACATAATTTATCAAATCACAATGCCATTATGACGCCATTTGCAAAAATTATGCTACATTCACATTATGACATTACTTTTGCCCCACTCTGTATATGTCACCGTAAGGCCGCTTGTATACGTTTTTGTCACCGGACAATGGAACGTTTTTTTTACCGGATTCGCGGTGGTGTATGGTTTATAATGAATGTGTGTACATGCATCGGACGCCGGACCGGTGGCCAACTCATACAAATATGAAAAACACGGTCCCTGGTCCGATGGAAAAAACGTGCGTCTACTAGCGGCCTTAAAGATTGTGAGCACTGTTAGTTTATAATCTAACTAGCGAGATTAAAAGCCATGGAAAAAATGTGAACTGTTACAATATAGCGCATAAATTTTTGGTAGTTTACAATAATTATCAATTTCAAATCATCAAATTGTACTGCACTTATCGACAGGGTTCATAATTTGTCACATTTTATCACCCGTAAAAAAATGTGGTCCGTCCCTGATTAGTAGGTCTTGGCGGTAGCCGAATTGGTCGCAGTAACTAAGCTAGGGCACCCCGACCAAATGCCTTAGGTCAGA
Source organism: Agrochola circellaris (assembly GCA_914767755.1). NCBI lineage: Eukaryota > Metazoa > Arthropoda > Insecta > Lepidoptera > Noctuidae > Agrochola > Agrochola circellaris. The sequence continues at coordinate 6,814,488 of OU611840.1, forward strand.
ACTGTGCATGAAACGCGCATGCACGTACCCTATACTATATGCAACATATGAAATATTCTATCTGCCTGTAAGAAGTGTCAAATCTATAGAAAGTATTTTTTATTGTAGGACATATTATTATCTAATCGCTTATTGAGTGTTGCCAGGAAGTCTCTAGCTTACCAGTAGGTATCACCCACTAGCCATGAGTTTCTCAAACAAACTGTTCAGGTAAGTATGTGGTGTAACAATTGAGGCGAAAACATCGATCGTTTTAATTATTGACATAAGTGATTTAAACGTTTTTTTGTTGGTCGAATTATCAAATCAAATCTATCACAGTCCATTGCTGGACACGGCTCTCTCTCACGGTTTCCATCAAAATACGCGGGTTTTAAAAGAAAATAAATTAATAAATTCATATTTCGACAATGCGAACTCCTTCTCGGTTATGTTATATTTGTACTTATTTTGCACGCGTTGCGTTCCGCTCATGCCGGACGCCACCGAGGTTGCGTTCGAGAGAACAAACCGATAAACATAGTTGCTGATTCAATATAGCTTTTACAACACTAGTCTAGACAAGGATAGCAAGAATTAAACATTTTCCTCTCTAAAGTTAGGGGTGGCAATAACCCAACCCAAACGTGCCCAAACAACCACCTCATTCTGCGCTTGAATGAAACATCCGAGCATTACTGAGAATGAATTACTACTCTGCGTTCATTCTCTCCTGGTACAAGTGAGTTATTTGGCAGAAACCCCAACCTAACAATGCCATCTACTTTTGATTATTGGAATTATAATTTGTGCCACACAAATTATTTTAAACGTGATATAGACCAAAAATATGGACGAGACATCTAAAAAATAAATTGTAAGCACGCTTTAATTTTTAATTATGCGGTACCTGTAACTGTGAAATATTCTGCCAAACAGTTTCACCTAACTTTTCCAAATTGTTGGAAAGCGTAGGTAGGTAGCTATGAAGTATGAACCATAGCTTCAATTACTTTATTAATTAAATAATTAAAAATAATCGTAATTTACAGTAACAAACTCACGTTTTGGTATGGTTTTTTAACAAAGGCATCTGAAAAATTAAACTGTGAACACGCTTAAAGAACCGAGCTAAGAACTTCCTTACATTTGTCTGCCACTTTCGTGTAACTTTGAAAAGTTGTATGGAAGCGTCGTGAAGTTTAATTTATTTATATTTATAAATCGTTGATAAACATTAATTATACATAAAATACCGATTATCAACGATATATAAATTTTGTCACTTTTGAATTTTAGATTATAGATTTAAGCTTGGTAACAAAACATGTCTTGTGTGATCTTTGTAAAATGATACGAAAATCGGTGTATTTTTTATTATTACTCTGCGTTCATTCTGCTGTCCTGGTATAAAACGTCGAAACGAGTTCTTTGGCAGAAACGTCAATCTAACGACGACATCTAATTGTGAGTCCTAACAGTGCTATCTTGTTTGGTTGAGGGGTTCTTATGGCATTATTGCGATCTTTCAGATGCATCATGAGGCCCGGGACTACACCTTGGATACTTGCCGTACTTGGCAAGACAAAAGCAACGACTTCAAACACAGCAGGTTTATCCTGTTTAGTTGACGAGTTCCTCTGGCCACCTTCCGGCTCCATTATCAGACCCTAGACAGCATCTCATGTTACAGCATTGCGCACTACCGCAAACAGCGAATTTTCACACCAAAAATTAAAGTTGTTTCCCAGCATCTATTTTTGCAGAAAGTTACTTATACATAGAGTTTGATGTCCCTAACAGGCGCTGCACAGAGGGGGTTCCGGATTGGTCTTTTGAGAGGTAACGGTGCCCCTTCCATGTGTAGATGGTGACCACCGGGGTGGTTTTAGTGAGGTAGGAATCCCACACTCCCCGGTCTTTTCCCCAGAGACCGGGCGGCTTTTGAAAGTCAGTAAATTTAAGATTATCAGTAACAAGAAGATACAGGGTCAATACTAATACGATAACGTACATACTTGATTCTATCTCATCGCCAAGGCTGTCTATTAACACTCAATTACGTCTGGCGCACCCTGGCGGTAGGACCCCTGCTATCAACTTTGCTATCGTGATATCAGTTATTCTCGTACAGCTCGTGCCAACACGAGGAAAGCTGAATGATGGTGGTTCGCAATTTTTTTTAAACATATATTAATTTGCGCACTCTTTTAACTAGACTTTCAATATGCTTTTTGAAAGACAGTGAGTCGTCCATTATTACCCCGAGGTATTTTATGCTGCTCGTTTTGAGGATAAAAGGGCAATTACAGATGTTGACTGAACGGTTTCCATATTTATGGGCATATAGATGAGCGTTAGTAGTGTTAAGGTGGGGCTTGCGCATGGAGAAGTGAATATATTTTGTCTTGTCAGCATTTAATGTTAGTAAATTGCTTTGAAGCCAATTAGTCACAGTATTAAAACCTAGTTGAGCAATTTCGTACAGTTCGCTACTGGTTTTTGCGGTAAATATTAACGCCGTGTCGTCAGCATATGATATAATTCTGCCGTCTTTAAGATTCAGATTACAGAAGTCGTTAATCAAACTGGAATTTAGGAAGGAATAACGTAGGGCCCAGAATATTATCTATTCTAACACATTGGTATCGTCACCTGAGTAGTCCGCAAATAGTTTCAGCAGCGTTCCCCTTATTCCTATGGCCTCTAATTTGTTTAGAAGAACAGAAACAGACACCGTGTCGAAGACCTTGGCTATATCTAGGAATACTCCCAGGGTCTGGTGGTGGTCCACAATGTGGTCTTGCACTTACGTTGGACAAAGGGAAAGGAGAGGATCAGTTAACAATTAGGAGAAAGGATTCATTGTTTTTCGTATGGTTGCAAATCAGATTTCATGTTGTTTGAAAATGTAGTTTAGCTAAAAGTTGGGAAGTAGTTCCAGGAGTAGTTCAAGATTAAAACAGGAATTTCTGCATCATAGGTTAGTTAATCACAATAAAATTGTTCGCAACCTTTCCAAGTGGATATAACTGATGTATTGTTGTTTGAGTAAATACTAAAACGTTTCGTCCGTGTAGTATGCTTGTATAGTCTCGCAATTGGAATGATTTGTCGCTGGTTCGCCATATAATATGGATTTAAAACAAACTCGGGGCGGGTTGTGCAAGCCGGCGACGTCCCGGCCGCGCGTGACCGCACGCTACGTCCGCTGCTCCCCGCATCCGAACTAAATTACTTTTAACATTAATAAACCATATTGCTCTAATTTACTTTACTTTCTCCTTCTTTTAATAAGCCTTTGGAAAAACTCCCGGGTAATGTGTACCAGTTGTTTTTTACGTCGCCCTGACGTCGGGCGGTTTTTTTCTGTTGCGATTTTTTGTGTAACTAATTGTTTAGTGAGAGTAATACTGACACATGGACAACATGGATGATAAGGACAGAGCACAGGCCATGCTATTGGCAGAGGAGGAGATCGCCAGGGTACGTACTAAACGCGTTGTATGTGGAACGCACGCTAGCGTTCGTGCTGCGTTCGAGCCGATATTTATGGCTTACGATCGTTGTTTCCACACATACTTTAGAAAGTAGGAAAATTTTGAAAGCAGTCGTAAAGACTTTAACTTGATTCGCTCTCATATTAGTATTGAATCGGTGGAACCGCAAGACGTCATCAATGTTTGACTTAACTCAAACAGTTATTACGTTTTAGCATCTAAAAAGAAGAACAAGTATTCAAAACTATTTTATAAATAATGGAATATAACTATACCTAGTAGCTCTATTTAAGAAATTGTTTGACTGTACGTTAATGAACAGAACAAATAGCTTTTAGATTCAGAAAGAGTCAGCGGTGATTATAAGCTTATATCAAAAGACAGTTTTATTTTAAACTTGTCTGTTCTTCTACCTTGGGCCTCTAATAGTCTCCACTCTCCATCCTTGTGTAATAATTCCTAAAGCATTGATAGGTAGAAAGTAACATGAAGCTTATCTACGAACACCAGAATCATTACGGCGGCCCTTACAACAGCGGGTACTAATAAATGAAATTGTCAGTAATGATACTAATCCCTTGAAACTATTAAAGGTAAGGATAAGATGAAAAGGTATTCCGTCGAAACCATATTCTACGATGACTGTCCAATTTTTTTTACACTTTTTTGTTTTCAGGATGTTTGCTAATCTGTAACTGTGAAATAAGTATTGGCAAAATAATTATGTAATTAGGAATCATATAACTCGAATCTAGCAACAGTCGCGTGGGTCAGATTTGTCAGGAACAGAACCAACAATCTTTTATTTCAGATGGAATACGTAAGCAATGTTGTAATAATTGCATTTTCTGTAGAAGAATTAAGGTATCCGAAGAGACAAATTGACATTGATGATAAAAATACTGTTATGTCAGGATACAAAATTAAGATAAAAAGATAATTTTTACACAGCAGCCTATGGCGTAAATACGTAACACACAATGTAAATGGTGTCCAATTTGACAATTCAGCAACATTCATTACGTTATTTAAGTTGCCGAGCAGACGAATTTTCCTAAGATTTTAAGCAATGGATTGGAAATTTCCTACCGCAATTGGAGTGTTAGTTTAATAATGGATTTTGTTTCTATCGCTATCAACACACGGCTATCTCATCGATTGCCTATCGAAGGGTATCTTAGTGGCAACTATGCTGCCCATTACGTACCTATAATGGGTGCATTAAAATTGCCTCCAGTAGTGGCCATAGTTAAATGTACGTCCAGTGTAGCCTGAGCAGTCACCACCTACCTATCAACTTGCTGACTGGCTTGATTTTTGCTACTACGAGAGACCAAGAAGTTACCTTACTGGATGATCAAAGTCTATTCATGTTTTGGAGATACTAACAAAATAAATATTGTCTAAGCTAAGAACATAAATATTGTCTAGCAAAACTTTGTCTCTAAGGCCGTTTTTAACAATCTCAACATGGCAGCCAGGATCACAAAAACAGCAGTGCTATTCTGTAACCATCTCACCGTGAAAACTTAGGTGAAGTGAGAGTGGAGTGAGCTGTCGTTCCACAGGGATTGATACTATTGACAGCTCACTTCACCCAGGTTTTCACGGTGACATGTTTACAGAATAGCATGGCTGTTGCTAAAATGTAAGTCTCATCAGAATTTAATAGGTATTGTGCTTAATTATAATATGTTACATTGGTTCAACTGACATCTGATGTGACATAAAGGCGACGATAACCGACTTTTAATGATTTTACACTAAAGATCACGTCTAAACGAGTAGCGTTATCGATTTGGATAAAATATATGTTAAATTAGAGCATTTTTTTAATAACTTAATCTTTTCAATTACTGAATAAATGAATTGCGTATTGTAATTCATTTGTAAAGTTATGTCTAACGCGGATAAAATGAGAATCACGCAAAAACTTCAAGCGTATTTTTCTGAAACCTTTACCATTTTAATGATAATTTAATTATTTATCTTATAATGTATATGTTTTATTAAAATACGTTTTGATTTATGTATAATAAATTAGTAACGCGTCTAATTTGGGACAGCGCTCCTTGATGGGCGAGTCCTATTACTGGCTGGACGTACGACGCGTTGCGTGTTCTCAGTACAGAACACGCAAGCTAACCAGTCAAGGCCACTGGCATATATCGAAGTCATAAATGTGTAGGTACTTAACCGTAAGAGTGATTCAAGACAGAGTTTAAAGAAAAACAGTGTTTAGTACAATTTTAGTTACCGACACTCAAAAAATAATATCGTTGCTTGCTACATTTTCGTACATTTTCTTGAAGCTTTAAGCCAGTAATTTAGTATACAGGGTATAATAAAAAGACCTTTCACGAAGCTGTCGTTTACGCATTCTGTACATCAAACTAAGTAACTTAGTGCAAAAATAATTGCTGGGAAACAACTTTTATTTTTGGTGTGAAAATTCGCCGTTTATGGTAGTGCGCCATTTAACGCACGCAAAAAATTGTACTTATGGTTGCATGCGACGGTAAAGGGATCGTGGGAGTATTTAAATTTAAGTTATATCATTTCAAAAGTTTCTTTCGTAAAAATAACGTCATGGAAGTTGGCACTAAGACCTTCAATATCTCCGTAACCAGAAAGTATGTTCTACTACAAAAAAAATAACACGATGACGAGAAAAACAAGACCCGCGGCTTCGTTGTATTTTTACACCCGTTATAATTACGGCGATAAGGGTAACTACAGTTTTAAACCGTTTGGGGTCTAAACGCTTGGGTCATGGGGCCCGAATCCACGTCTCCTTTTTAAGGAACTTTCTCGCTGACTGGTCGACACTTTACGTCACCAGAGGGCTGGCTTGTTCTTTGACAAAAGATTTAGCATTGCCATTCAACGTGACAATGCTGCCAGTCTTCTGGGCACGTTTCCGGATGACAGCGATGCGGACGAGTACTTCGAGGCCTAGATAACCTTTTGTCTTTGTATTTATTTTTATAGTTAGTCATTTAATTTAGTGTAAGATTGTACATTGTATATAAGATTTACTTGTAAAGATAAAAGCGGAAACTCAATAAAGTTATACATTAAAGTTTAATTAAAATGCTGTTCTATTTTATTTACATATAGGTCAATATGCAAATTTCCAATGCTAGCTTACGCATATAAGTAGAATATTTATTTCGGCCCTGGATTTGGTAACACGAGCGGATGTTTTACAAATGTCTGCGACAACTTATCTTATAATCTGAGGACATATAACAGAACAATAAAATGTATGACTTCTAGACAAAGAATAGTTTTTTGGCTATCTTGTTTTCGACAAGGAATAAACTATGTTTCAAATAGTGTCTCGGGCACGATACCTGGATGCTCAACTAGCTAGGTTCATATGTGGCTTGCCGTTATACTGTGAACACTATTTCGGCTCAGTGATAATACGGATAATATTTCTGGATAATAAGTGACGTAGGGAAATGGAGAAGTGTGTGTAGATTGTACCTTGTGGCGTGTCACGTGGTTCTAGCGCAAAGGCTGGCGCAAATAAATATTCGCATTAAAAGAATGTCACGTCTAAATATAATAAAAATAATGTATAGGTGTGCAATTGGCCTGGTCTTAGTGCTATTGATATATTTTTCTCTTAACCCTTGGATTAATGATAGTCAGGTAGTTACCCTTTCCGTAGAATTGTTAGTTTTTCTAAACGATTAAGAGCGTATATTCTGAGAGTGGGCAACGTCACAAATAGCTGTCAAATATTTCGCTTTTTTTATAAATTTGGCAATATTACTGTATGGAAATAAGAAAGGTGGCTAACTAGCGAACTAGAATATTAAATAATGAATTGCAATTTAACACTTTTGATGTTGTAACCGTTTTAGGTATAAAAAAAGTATTTGGAAAGTTTCCAAATACTTTTTTACATCTAAAACGAAATATTCGGTGTTACGATATTAATTATTACAATCAATATTTTAGTGAACTAGTTCGCCACATTTCTTAATTCCATACAGTAATATTGCCAAATGAATAGAGAAAAAGGTAAATATTTGACAGCTATTTCCGACGTTGCCCACTTTTAGGATACGTTTCACAATTCGTGTTCATTAGGAATTAATATTAATGCTCAGGGCATAGGTATATTGTAGGCTGGCAAAAACGTGTTTGCCACAGTGTGACGGTGAATTAATGAGCTTTCACGAAATAACTTCGATGTCATCAATTAATGAATATAATCCCTCACCTGACATTTGATACACTCTTCATTCGAACATTTTGCTCACGCAGTAAAAACACAAAATTTTCTAGTTAAAAAAACTTGTTTCAATTAACAATCGCAGTCTACACAACGAAACCAACAAGCATAACAACAAATCTATGCATGCATGTCTATACCCAATTCACGTTTGATGGAAAGTAATTACCTGCCGCTCCACCCCCATAAACACCTAGATAGAATGTTTTGTCGATAGTTTTACACCTTTACCGTTTTAGTATCCCTCATATGGACAGTTGAAAAACGTAGTTGCTGTTCAATTTTGGAGAGAAACCTTTAAATTAATCAAGAAGTGATAAACAGAAAGTAAAAATGATATCAAAGTTTCTATACAGACGCTAGAATCCAAGTGCAGTTATTAAAGTGTGTCTACTAGTAGATAATCATGAAGAGGATAGCAGTGAGTGCTATTGAAAAAGCTGAAGCCAGGGAGCACTTTGAGAACCAACTGCGGTATGCTTTCGTGAAGTATGACCATTTTGACGACGATGAGGAAAATACCGAGGTATTTAATGATATTTGTATGGTAATCTAGCCATTAAAACTCGATTATATCTGGTGATGTTGAACTTAATTGTTACTGCTGACTTTATGTTGTTTTGCAAGCGATGCTAGGATAGGATAGGTTTGCGTTATTATATTAGCTCGCTAGCTTGGCTCGTCTAGGCTGTAAATATAAGTGCTATATGAGGCTTTCGTCAGAAAAATAAGGCTTTGTTCCTGAAAAACTAACAATGTAATGTGCATAACTAGTACAAATAACTGTTTTTTTTTGTTCTAGATAGAAATGGGGATAATGTAGGTTATCTATACACATAAACATCAAATAGCGCAGGCATTTGCTGCATCTACGGTGTGCAGTTCACTAGAACAGTCTGATTAATCCACGCGCTTTTTATGAACAAAAATGTTCACGTTATTATTATAAAAGCCAAAACCTACGGTATCTTATAAAACGTAAAAATCCTAGTTTTAAATTGAGGAGAAATTAGAATCAAATCTGTCATTATCATTCTGTATTAGATTTGAGATTCATGCTTGAGTACCTATTGTCCTAGAATGCGGGCCTAAGAAAGCGCTACGCGTCTCTTCGTAGGCTGCTACGAAAATCATCGTCGTAGCCGCAAAGTGTCTACGAAAAAGCTGTAGACTACAATATTGAAATACTTACCTACCATTTATTCGACTGCTGATAAGTACTAAATACGTAATTTAAATAATATGAGTACAATTAAAATCGAGTTACTATAGATATAAAGATGTTCTTTCCATTTTGCTTTGATCCATTTTACTTTACCTATTAAGAAAAAAACAAAATACATTCACATGATATCAATGAATAGGAATTTACTGCTTTTTCAATACAATTGCGATCGTAAGAAAGAAATTATTATGACAGTCAGACTATTAAGTATTGTATTTAAGTATCAATTCGGTTTGAATAAAAAAAAAAAACTAATGTTGGAATAATGTGAATTGTTCAGTTCACTTAGATAATACAAGAGACCAACTGGTTTTTTGCGTTCCTAACACATCAGAACAAATGTGTACTGCGTAACTCAACTTTCAATGAAAACTAATTCTGAAATCAGTGTGCGAATTCTACCGAGCTCTGCATCATTAAGTTAAGCTCATAAAAAGTAAAAGAAAAAAAAAAGCAAGGCTTTAGTAAAAAATTGAAACTAAATCGATTTGCAGAAGCAATAAACAAATAGGTTTGTGAAAATCATCCAATAATATTAGCTCACTGACCTAGCATGTATGTACGAAAATCGAATAGAGTAACGTCTGACATCGAACCAATAAAAAAACTTTGATGACGACCACGCGACGCGGCCTTTCGATGCAAATCACACACATTTATATGAGGAATGCTACAGACATGTGACATGAACATACAATTCAGTCAAAAAAGTTTTCTCTACAAGGAGCCGGACGAAAGCGGAAATCGGCAACTTGTGCTTTGTTGCTGTTGTTAGTGTTGTTCAACAACTTTATTGAAGTGTCGTGGCAATGGATGAAGATCCAGTGCAGGTGACGTACCGTGTTCCTTACGTTTTTTTTTGTGTGTTTTGTCATTGTGCCCATTTTAAGGGTGAGGCAGCTATGAGATGACGTAGTATAAAAATCAAATCATCTAAGTAGGAACTAGGCGTAATGACTGAGATAAAAATCGTATTGTCATAGATACGATGGGAAATAAACATTTCTGTATTTTCCGTCGTATCTGTGAACATAGCCCATTTTATTTATTTTATTTTATTTTATTTCGGGATAAAAAACAGGAGTACAATTAAATGTTATACATAGTATCTTACTAATTATACAAAGTACTTATTATACTACTAGCAGCATTATCCACTTATTACTAATTTGTTGATTGTTAATGCTACGTGAGATAAAAATAAAAACAGACTACATGAATGAATGGACAGAAAGATTAATTTTTTGAATTGATTGATTGAGTTAATGCTTCCCAATAACTAAATTTATGGGATAGAAAAGAAAGGGAAAAAATAATAATAAAATAAAATAAAGCACTTAATCATTCATAAAGCTAAGATAGAATCTACTACAGATTTCTAAAATTGATGTGCTGTTAGACTAAAAATATCAATGTCTTGAAATCTAGTGTTGTAGAAATCCACAAGTTGGCATTTAGTGACTTATATAATTTAACTAACGGTATCTTACAATGTTTAAGCTCTCTGCTGGTGCTATGCACTTCTGTAAGTGATGAATTCACAATACCTAAAACTGTAGGCATGTGATTTTTGTTTATGTACGTTTTATAGAGTAAGTCGTTGAAGTGCAATATCAATACATAAATAAATATACATCCTATCATCCCTCCATCCACCTCAAAGTGCAAATAAATAAAATAAGTTTACAACAAACCCAAGAATAGGTAAGCCATACTAAGCTAGTTTTCTCTTTCATATTATTTTCTGTATACAAGAGAAAATCATACCTAAGTGAACATAATAGTTTAATATTATTATGCATCACAAAAATAGTATTGCATTAGTGTGTTGTGTTTGTGGAAAGTATGAATCATAGACTATAATAATTATAATGCTGTTAAGCGTGGCCACAAATAACACGAAGTTGGCGTTTTAGTGAATTTAGTTTGTAACTTAGGTGATTGAATACCTCTAACTGTCTGTGTTTATAATAAATAAATAATTGCTGTATCGCCAAATGATAAAGTTTTACTAAACTTTGCATTATTACCCCGAAATTACTATTTACTTAGACAATTTGGATTTGAATTAATATTAATTTGTCGTTTACCTCGTCGATTGATAACATGGAGTTGTTCGATATTCATTTCACTGAAGAACTAGCCAATCAGGAATAACAGGCTCTAGATTAAAAAAGAGATTGATGTGAAAAAATATAATCTTTCTTCCCACGTGTTTTTTTGAATACATTTTTTTCGACGTAGTGAATTCTGTCTAAAATGTTGAGAACTTTTTTAGATGCAACCATAATAAAAGAAGATCCCGTAAAATAAATAAATACTAGCTAGTTAATCTCTGTTACTTATTCTTCTACATTTACTTGAAATGGCGGGTATACAATATAAATATTATTAACCATTATCATTTGGTTTAAATAGGTTTTTATTTTTATTAGGTTGTTCATTTATCTTTTATATAGATTATTTTCTTTTAAATTTTGTGAATGAGAGAACGTTGTAGACATAATAGACTGTAGATCCGTGGACCATTTAATATTTTGCTAAGTACCTGGTACTTGTTGATGGGCCTACACTGTCCTCTCATACCTTTTAACACTGTAACTTGGAAACATTGTAAAAACCATTTACTTTTAAAAGAGTAACCGTGGAGTTTCTTGCCGGCTCTTCTCCATAGGAAACGACCAATTGGAACCGTGCACCTAGCTTCTGACGTTTCATAAGTGCCCTTGTAGGTTTATGTGAAATAAAAATATTTTGAATTTTGAATTTGAGTAGCATAATTTTACCAAAATATTTATATTTATTAAATTTCTAGGAGGTCTGTTTGGTTTTGAGTAATTGTGTTGTGTTTGCTTATTCATGAAGATTTACAGCTACAGCTCGAATTATAAAAAAACCGAATGTTTAATATTATATAAGATAAAGGTATACTATTCGTTCTTACGGCTCCGACGCAGAATGTGGCCTGAAACTCCGTACCACAAAACTGAATATTATGTATGTAATTCTGATCAATGAGTAAGCGATAGTAATACCAGATTCACAGGTCTCGCAGGAGGTTGATCACGGATCTAGGTTAAAGGGTCTACATAGCATATTCAAGCAAATATAAGCTTTAAAACGATGAGCACTACGATTCAAAAGCTAGTAGTGAGTAGTTTGGCAACCAATAGATATCATCCCCGGTACCAAGTCCTCCTTTTTTGTTTTCGAATATTAATAGAAACAAGTTAGTTGTTGTTAGTGGTTTAGTTTGCAAGTTTTGTTAATAGACACTTTAAGTATCTGAGATGTTTGATCTGACAAGCTTTGCATTCTTTTCGGTAGTTGTGCGTAAAATTGTCAATACAGGTGTGAGAACTTAACCTAACGTATAAAGCGCTAGCTTTAAATTGTATTTCATTAGAAAATATTCGAGTTCATAATTGTAGTTTTGTTTCTTCTTAACACCCGACGTAAAAAAGGGGTGTTATAAGTTTAACGTGTGTACCTGTGTAACTGTGTTTCTGTCTGCGCCATCGTAGCTCCCAAACGGTTGAACCGATTGTGTTTTTGTTTTTTTTGTTTGAAAGGTGACTTGATCGAGTGTTCTTAGCTATGATTCAAGAAAATCGGTCCAGCTGTTTGAAGATTATCAGTTATTTTCTGGTTGATGAATGGATGTGAGGATCTTCCACAGGTCTGATCGATTTGAAATTTGGTATTCTGTTACTGTAATTATATTAGAAGAACATAGTAACCTTCAACTGATGCTGCAGCATCACCTTGAATTTGCAGGATACCAACATACAGCACAGGTAACGTGTTTGTGCTCATTGGAATCGTCTTAATGAATAGGTTATAGATAGATGATGAACAAGGTCTGGTGATGGAGTAGAAAAAAGGCATGTCGAAATGTTAGTCTCATGGGTTTTTTGAATTTTAAATTTATGCTTGTAAAACATCAATAATAAAACCTCAACACAAGATTATTTTCTCACTTGAACTTAAGTTAAAAATACTTCGTAATTATGTTTAGGAATCCTATATTTTATTTTATATTATTAAATAGGAACAACAAACAGCTACATTATGAAATATAACAAACAGAAAAACATAAATATCTTAAGTAATAATGCGCTGTTCACCGATTACCATTAATGAATAAAACCTTAGTCACTAAGAGGTGAACTTTTCATGTATAACAGTTACACTAATATTACACATCCAATAAAAAAAAACATTTTAAATCAACAACAAACAAAGTTCCAGTGTCTCATACAAACCTTGGCTACGAAACCTTTTCAAAGAGCATGTAAATATGTCTATGTTCGAAAGGTCTTTATAGTTTGTTGCTATTCGCTGAACTGTTGAATGTAGACCAGTGTTAGATCGGTAGGTACCTACTGCAAAGAGTTTGCCTGCACGCGCCTATCGCACCGTCTATGGACAGTTCTGGGGACTGCATAGCACAATACATTTTGAAGCAACACATTATTCAAATCTATACAGTCAAAGTTGCCACTAACCATGTTATACAATGCCATTGCTTCTAATTGTTTACGTCTAGAGATGAGCGTCAAAAGCTTGTATTTACTGAGCAACTGGTTGTAGATAAGTTTTGTGACATCTGCACGCGTAGCATGACGATTGTGGTCATGCTAATAATAATATTGTTAGCTATTATCTCTACAGCGCAGCATTCAGAGATGCCTGAAACTGATTGTTTTGCTATGTCCGATATTTCTCTAAACTGCAGTCCTACCCAACTCTAACGAAAATACATGTTCCTCTCTTTGTATTTCTAGAAAAGAAAGCAGCTGGACAAAAATTTGCGATGTGTAATAAATCCTCATAACCCGTTTGTATGAAATCGCACATCCATCAATTTCTGATAGTTGTTTTTAAATAATCAGTATCGCCAAGTTATTTTTTTCTCCCTAAAATACTTTAATTATTAAAAACAACAAGCAACTTAAACATTTTGTTTTAACCCTTCATGTAATTAATAAATCAGAAAAAACCAAATAAACAACTCACCCATGACTGATATCATCGTAATTATAACAATATAAACGTTTAAAGTATCCGATAAAAAATACGTTGCAATATGTACTCGTATTACCTTAAAACCTGTTCCGGTATACGCCGCGTATGGGTGCTGACACTGGTACGCTTTTGTACCGGGGTGCCATGAGTCGTAGGAGATCATAGAATTGGAAAAACGTCAGCGGGCCAAAAAGGGATGGAAAGCACATGTATACGCTTTTCCACCACAATCGAAAGTAACGCCATCTTGCGGGTGGATGGAGCTGCAAAGCTATCAATTTGTCCAGATAGATGGCGCTACTAGGGTGTTTCAAATAAAAGTAGTACCTAGTCGAAGCAAGCGGACTTAAGTAAAAAGTAGTTTTTGTATGCCTGCAAACAGTAGTACCGAAACTTAAAGCCTGCGCTAAGGCTTTTGTTAAACGAACAGCGTTGTTAGATGAAGCTACCAGTTGTAGTTCATGGCTTTAAACCCAGCTAGGCATGCACTATATTATGTGCAACTTATTTCATCATGACTGCTCTGGAAGCGGTGATGAAAAAACATCGTAAGGAAACCAGCATGCGTCTTAGAACCAAAAATATATAGGGTGGCAGGGTCATCGACGCGAAAACTGTTACCATGGATTCAGTAAATGATTCTGAAACCCACTACATTGAAATTGTTCGGTTATAAAAAAAAATCTGCTGTTTCATACAAAAGTACAAAGTACCTACGCGGTCAAAATGTATGGAACAGCAGATTTGTTTTTAAAAAATTCGCGTCGATGCCACCTTGTATAATGTGACATCCTCCATCCTACACAGGGCCCGAGGGTTGGAATGCAGCCTACTTTCTTTCACAGAGAGGAGGCCTGTGTTTCAGCAGTGGGAACATTATAGACCGATATGCTTATAAAGCATAACTTTAACAACATTAATTACCTGATAAGTTTCTACCATTCCAGTACGATTCGGTTTCATTCATTTAAATCCGTTGGCTAAAATCTGGCTTACCACCAAATGTCAATTTCCATTCTAAAATACTGCTGCCTGCCTAGGTAACTTGGCTTTAGCAGAGAAAAGCAATTAATAACGTACAATCAGATCTAACCTACATAGTTCAGGCCACAGTAAATACAGAGGAACAGTTTTCTTTCGGCCGCGATACAAACTGCTGTGACGTCAGTGCTTACTGAAAAGATATTTATTTATTTACTAGATCATTATCAGACCAGACTGAAACTGTTTCGTAACAAAACATTCACATGCAGATGACACATATCTAAGAAATATGGCTTCTCGTGTCGCCATCGTCTTCATAGTACCAGCAGACATCAAACTTTTTGAATTACGACTGTCGTGTCCCATACTCTATGTCTAGTAACACGGCGGCTTTTATCGTTCGACATATGAGCATAAAAATACAAGCGTATAGACGTATTATGTGGTACATAATCGTGTAGGTTTGTGCTTAGTCTTCTAGTTTCATCCATACGCATTCAACGGTTTTCTTCTAATCTACTTCTTGACAATCTCTATAGCTCGGAAAGATCTATTGTGCAACCATGACGATGTAATACTCTACGGTATCATAGTATCAACGTACACTTTCATTTGCATTCCACGTAATAAAACGTTGTAAACAATTGCTTATATTAATTTGTGCTACGGATTTAGAAAGCTAGCAAAATGGATATGTCAGTGCTTAGAAAATTTATAAGCAACTTTGTAAGTACTTAAAATAAACTAGCCTAGTGACCTCTTTAGACCTGGAATAGAGCAAGTGCTTATTGTATATACGGGTGAAAAAAAAAGAGGGCATAATGCAGTCACTTGGACCTATCACTGTGCTTCTTTGGAAGGTAGGTAAACTTTAACCTGTTGTACACTGAAAAAATTGTGCAGTTTATTGTTTTAATCAGCGTTATTTAATTTTTAATTTATATGATTAGCGTGAATATAATAAATTACTTATGTCGTTTGGGGTAAAAATGTGTTTTGAGCTGATTAGAATTAACACGTTCACTGCCGGGAGCCCACCTGGAGGGTTCACCTAGACGCAAATGGGGCGTCATTTTAAATGTAGGTGTTTGTTAGCGAATACAGCATTATAAACCGTGAAAATAAAAGCTGATGTACATTTTTACTAGTACATGCGTTAGTTTTAAAATACAGATATATATTTTTTTTTTAATTTGTTGTTCGCGGTTCCAAATATTCACAAAAAAATTAAAAGTTTGGATACTACGTATAGACCCCCTGAAAACACTATCTTATTTCGTTTTACAGTGTTTTCTACGAGTAACACGGTTTTAAACCTAATGCCGCTAATTGTCTGCGATAATTAACTTTAGCGCAAACGTAATGTCGGTAACCCTCCCGGAGGGTTCACTTCCAATATGTATGGCGGCATGGCGTATGAGTTCTATGAAAACTGGGTGGAGTTGAAAGTGTTAAGCTAATTGATTATTTTGTTTAAAATTAGTAGAATATGTCTAATTTATTTAGCTAAAATTAGGTTGCCTGTTAAAATGTTGTCAACTACTATTATGAGAAAAATTATCTTTAATGAATATTACAAAGAAGTTATCACGAAACTTTGAAAGCAATTAGTAATTGGATTAATATTAGGAAACCTTATTTTTACTGCCGCCCCAATTGCCACTATTATTATCATGCGATCAGAACTGTTACCACAAAAAAATCCCATTAAGAAACTGTCAGAAACTCTAAATTAAGAAAATTAATTTCTAATAATCGCTTTTCGTTAATGCCTGTTGCCTTTGAAACAATCAGAAGGTATTTGCGTGTCTTGAGCAGCATTACGGGAAAGTGCGGCGCCGTGCCATCCCCCTTCACGACCCCCTACCTTAATGAAACCCATCTATCTGTTCATTAATTTGCATATTACAATTTAGTATAGTGCCCTAGGCTAGTTTGAAACAGACCGCAACGAGACACCGACATGGCCGTAACGAAATAATCAAACTAAAAAACGACACCCAGGTCTAAGACGAACTGAACACGCGAATGAAAGTTTCCAGTTTTGGTTTAGGTCATAGGAAAGCTCAAACCTAGCCGGATTTTGAGGGATTTTCGACAAACAGTTGTATTTTCCTCACTCGGTTTTGCTTGCTTCGTAAAAATGTTTGTCCACGGTATTAAACCAGGGTCTAGTGAGGAAGAGGAGGAGGAAGATGTTATGGATATTCTCATGGTCTGTTCTATATAGGCCTTTGTTCTTTACCAAAAGTATTAGAGCACCAGATGAGAGCAAGGAGCTGATGATCTTGTGGTTTTGCAGAAAAGAAGAGAAGAATGCGAGCGCAAGGCGAGGAGGGGGGAGATGGACCCCCGGCTGGAGTTCACCTTCCAGCTCCTGATAGATGGCACAGGCCTCCCGCGGCACTCAATCATGGACCATGTGTTTGAAGGAAATATGGTACAAGCAAAATTGAAATAGTTTAAATCTTTTTGTTGTAATTGGTGTAGTGTTCTTAAAACGTCAAGACGTGTTTTAGTTGAGCTACAAAATAAAAACAAATTGAAAAATGTTTTTAGTGTGTGCTAAAAGTATTAGATTATTTCCTAGAAAAATATTAATGTTATACCAATACATATTTTCCTGCAGCTGGATGACATCAACCAGCTGTTCCTACCACACATGAGGAACAAGCTCCTCTGGTACTACCAGGATGTGGAGGAGATCGAACACCGTCCACTGCCCGAAGGCACGAAGAAAGGCCAAGGGAAACCACCACCTCCTATTATAACCCTGAAGAAGAAGCTGTTCCTGTCTGATGGCTGGGATGTAAGATTTACAGGTGTCTGCATTTACATGTTCAGAATTAATGTCAGCAAGCAACTACCTGAGGAAGGATTCCATAAGGATCTGTGAGTGTCATTTGTTTCTCTTGGTGAATCCATTTGATTAATCTCCTCAATGGTCAATATCTCCATCTTATTAATATAGACAGAGTAAAGTTATACCAAACTTAAACCTCGAAAAATGTTTTAATCTGAAGATAACACAAAAGATTTAACTCCGTATTTATTAATAAGTGTCTGTAGCAATCACAAGAAATAAGTAAATCGGATTAATTATGTGATACCAGTCAATTACGCGATTGAAAATTTCAGTAGTGTATGTACATTTTCTATCTTATGAGTTTTTGTGCAGATTCTGTGGTGTCCTGAATGCTCAGCAAGTTGGACTGGTGACGGCAATAGAACGAGTGATGGAACACGTGTACATGAATGCCTTGGCACATCCCAGCAGCGACGGCGAGGAAGACGAAACCAGGTTCCCCATTGTGAAGAATCAACTTCTGCCCGGGTTAAGGTCATTTTGCAGTGCCCTGAAAGGTTTGTTGCAAGTTTAAGTCGCTTTTCATATTCATTCCATTCATTAAAAAGTCGTAGAAGAAATCTACTTTTTATTTTAAAACATAAATTGTGCAAAATAAATATTTTTAAGTAATCCTTGATGTAAGACTTGAAAATGGCAAAAGATAGGTCACATCACCTGGAGTTTACTTATAAATCTTTGCTACTCTTTTCCCCAGTATGTGAAGATGTCTGCAACCAAGTGAACCTATTCGATGATGGCCAAGCCCACATGGCGGAGCTCCAAGACCACAACCAGCTGAAGGACATGGCCAAGAATCCCACCACCATCACCATGCTAGAGGAACGCGTCAACGAGTGGATCAAGAAAGTTATGGAAGTCAGTGCGGGTTACATGGTGTTCTTGAATTTGAGGGGATTTGGAACATCTTCAGTTTTGACGTATTCTATCACGGACGTGACAATGTGACCCATTTGCAACAATTAAGCACCCCATAAAGCTTAGGCAAAAAATCATGTAGCTGTAGTAAAATTTTGAGATAACTGCCATGCTATTCTGTAAACATCTCACCGTGATAAACTTAGGTGAAGTGAGCGTGGGGTGAGCTGTCATTCCACAGGGATTGACACTATTGACAGCTCACTTCACCTATGATGATGAGATGGTTACAGAATAGCACTGCTGGTGTCAAAGTTCAGGAACGTAGATGATTTTTTTAAATGGTTAATAAACTTATTCCTTTATTTTTTAAGGTATCCAATGGAATCACAATGAAAGCCATTCAATTTGAAAATTTAGAGAAAAGTGATATTTTGTGACGAATTCTGGGAAATATCCAAAAAACATGAAAATTAATTTTTTTGAATCCCATGAATTCGCCTAGGCTTTATGGGGTACTTAATTGTTGCAAATGGGTCACACTATCATGTGCTTGAAGGAATACGTCAAATTACAAGTCACCCTGTAGATAGCTTCAACCCTGGGGTAGGACGTTAGCATTCTTTCATATAGTAAATTACTCAACCGCGATGAAATGAAGTTTGAATCGGAACTTCCGATATTCATGCCCTAGAAATCGTGGCAAAAATTTAGTTTTAGTAATATAAATCAAACTGTTTTCCACCATTCTATAAGAGTTACAGATACACACGATTTTAACAAAAACACAAAGTTTAAGGCGCTGCTGACAGTCGTCATGCACTGGAGTGAAAATGTCACACATAAGCCGCAAATAAATCGCGTGCGTATCGTGACTCAGTTCCGTAAAACACACGTTGTCACAAAAACTTTTATTAAGCTATTCCGGAAACTCTGGAATAAATAAGTGGGGAAATCCGCAAATAAACGTATTTTCTTTCTTTTCTTTCTTTTTCTTTTTCTTTAAATCCGGAAAAGTCCGCAACAACAAAAAAGTGTTATTAAAATCGTCGGTATTACTTACTCATAAATATAATAAGCGAATGGTTACAGGGTACTTAATATATTTATTACCATAATGTTTTCAGATACTAAGTGAAAGTGAACAACTAAGACGCGAGGTGGACTCCAGCGGCCCTCAAGACGAGCTGGAGTACTGGAAGAAGAGGGGCGCTCAGTTCTCGCAACTTGTCTCGTATTTACAGGTTTGATACTTATGTAACTCCTAAACCTCACAAATTATAAAATGCAAAGTCCTTCTGACTGTTTGTTAGTGCGCTTACATTTAGTTTTATTTCATACTGGTTGAGACGGTGAACTTCGTACCACGTGGGCAATTCCTATCCAGACTTTTTGGGTATTTCCTCATTTTTTTAAGGCGAAAAAAACAAAAAGAATTATATCGGTCGAGCCATTTTCAAGTTTTTGCGAGACTAAAGCTTCGTCCAGACTAGCGCGACACGACAGCGCGACGCGACACCGGTTATTGTTATACCCTGTTTTTTTTTTAGAAATTTTATTATTCTAGTCGCGTCGCGCTGTCGCGTCGCGCTAGTCTGCACGAGGCTTAACGCAAGGCAATTGATTTATATATATACATACAGACAGACAGATATTTCATAGATAGAGGTTTTTTTAAGTTTTAAGAAACGTATAAACAAGCCAATCTGCAAGGTTGGTATCTTGGCTAGTTCTTTATATCAATGCAAGTTATAAATACAGTTGTTATTATAAAGTTCTATTCCCACAGGACAACGAAGTACAACTCACACTAAGCTGCCTACAAATCGCAAATTCCAAAGTGATAAAACTCTGGCGAGACACCGACCACAAGATTACCTTCTGCTACAATGAAGCTAAAGACAATGCGAAGTTCATCCAGGCGATGGAGAAGTGTTGCCATTCACTGTACCTGGACGATCCTGTGAAGATCAAGGACTCCATCCTGAGTCTACTGCAGACGGTCCGGCTGATACACAGTGTGTCGCAGTTCTATAATACTTCGGAGAGGATATCCTCACTCATGGTGAAGGTGGGTGCTTTTGCTGCAGTAAAGACTTGGGGCAGGACTAGTTACAGATGTGGACTACGAGAGACTGACTTATGTCCGTGTCCAGGCGTAAATACCATTATCATGTTTCATCTTTTTCAACCTTATGTTACAGATAACAAATCAAATGATAGAAACCTGCAAGCAGTACATAACGTGTCGATTCAAGGAAACGATATGGTCACAGGAGCGGGCCCTAGTACGGGACAAGTTAATCCACTGCATCAACCTGAATAGAACGTACAGAGAAACGTACTTATTTGTGAAAAACCAACCGTTTCTTCCGAATACGGAACAGTTCAGTTTCTCAGAGAATTACGTCTTCGGGAAATTCGACACATTTTGTAAAAGGTTGAATAAGATCATAGCTATGTTCGATTTGATGGATGACTACAATAATCTGTTTGAAAAGAGGATGGAGGGACTCCTGTTGGGAGAGGGTAAGTTGCGACACCTTGGGATAAAATCTCGACAACGAATACATGATGTGACAAGCGCAAGGCTTATCATGAAAAACTCATAGTTTACATCTCGCATTGTATCCGATTTTTTACAGATTTTACATTGCATGCCCATTTCTACATAGGCATGGAATGTAAAAACTTGCAAAATAATGAAAAGGATTGATTTATAATTTTATTTAACTAGCTTCTGGCCAGGACTTCGTCCACGTGAATTTTCGAACCCCGTCTCGATCCTTTTTCGCTTGGCGTTCTTTCCCCCTTTTTTTTTTTCGTTCGGCTTCTAAGGGTTGTAGCGTAATGTTCAATAGCTTCTGACCTTGCTCAAATGCAAAAAAAATATTTTAAATCCGACTAACAAACAAACTCTTCAGCTTTATTATATTAGTATAGATAACTAGATAAATCGGAATATAGGTTATACGAGTCAAATAAAAGCGTCCAGAGTTTATTTATATGCCATTAAATCAACAGCAAAATAATATTTTTTCCAAACATTTAAACAGATTACGCTCAGAACTGAAAAATTAAATTTCATAAAATAACGTATTTTTTTTAACGAACTACGGAAAATCGCACAGAACTTTATTGGAAAAGCATTTTCCATGCACATAACATGCATGGAATATAATTTCCGGAAATTTTCCGAGCGATAAATATTTCCATGCAGCAGGTACACACGGCTACATATCAAGCTTATACATTTCCAGTATAAACTGATCTCGCATTTTAGAGGATTTTTGTACAATGGCCGGTCAGCATAAACTAGAAATGTATAGCTTGATGTAGCCGTGTGTACACGGAAAATACTCTTCTATTGACAGTTACTGTACGTACCTGCACCATTGCATCTACCTATTTTGAAAATTGACAGGCTATCAAAGTCCTAACTGGGGCTGACCGGCCACCAAAGAGTTCAAAGTAAAGACGCGGGTACTAGGGAAACATAGCATATGAAGAGATAGCCACATGAAATAAAAAATGTTCATCAGCATTAAATGACGATACTAAGCCTTACGGTACCAGCAATAACACCCACACAATTGTATTACGGACGCTCCTAACATAGTCTTATTCATTCACACAGAACTGGACCACCCCGACTAACACCGGTCATGGGCACGCGGGGTTGGGTTGGAAAATCGCAATTTTGAAAATTTCCATTCGGTTCACATTGCGAATACTATAATTTAGAATACGGAAATTCTTAAAATAGTACCAAAACAGTCACACGAATTTATTTTTATTATGATGTCTTTCCAGTTTTTACAAAACTTTTTTAGTAATAGTTTTGCTTGATAATAATTTGCGCTTTTAAAGCACCAAAAAATATTGAGGTAAGTATTATTATGATATATGGGGAAATGGCAGGTGGCAACGGCCTAGGCGTCCAATTAGCTGGCTAATTTAACCAGATGGCTGCGATATATTTACCTACTATTAACTTACCTACATATAATAAAGAAATCTGGATGTTTTGTCAATGATTAAAAACTGTGCGAAGAAGGGGCGGGTCACACACACACATTATGTTGTATTGTACAAGACTGGACGCAACAAATATCCGCATCGGCCACAATCGGCACCTGTACCAGGGAGACATAGTTCCGAGAGGGTTGTTCAAACCAGTTTTAAACTTTACGCTGAAGGCATAGAGGCTAAGAAGAAAATCGGCCCGACTGAAACATGTTTGGTATCGTCTGGTACTGTCTGGTAATCTTACAGCTGATTAATACGTTTGACAAAAAACTTGTTATTTAATTCTTACTTTACTTAATTAGAAAGTTATTAAGGCACATGTAGGGATTTCGACAGATATGATTTTATTTTTCAGCCATTCTTTTTTAGTAAAAATCATCATTCATCTAACCTTATCGCAATATATTTGGGGTCGACGCACGCAACATGTCCCTTTCTTCCATACTTCTCTATTAGTCGTCATCTCGATAGTCGATGGACTGTGTCAAAGATGATATGGCTAGAAAGGAACCCGTCCCTTTCTAGCCATATCATCTTTGACACAGTCCATCCATCGTTTCTTTGCTCTTCCCTTACTCTTATAGCCATCGACATTCATACTCAAAAGTTTCCTCACTTAGTAAAAATAATAGAAAAAAAAACATTATTATGATTCATTTTAGACCTCGAAGAAGCTATGCACACGTTTGAAGAAGCAAAGAAAGCGGTGACGACCTGCCAATATGACTACTTGGATTATAGAAATAACGAATTTGACAAGGATTACAACATTTTTGAAGACAAAACGAATGCTCTGAGAGAGTCTATAGGCAACACTATAGAAGAGAATTTTTCTACTGTTTGGGAGACACCTCAAGGAATAAAGTTTTTGACTAGATTTGAGAAGGTGCGTTTATATAATATCATTTTATTATATTTTTTTTATTTTTTAACATTTAGGAATATAAAAAAACTACTATACTCCATTCAAAATAAGATTAGACATTTAACTAAACCTTTTTTACAGTCCTTTCAACCCATTTTGACTTCTATTGTGCTGGTGGCATTAAAAATTGCAGCTGCAGTAAACAGTTGGTATTGTAACCACTTTTTTGCTTTTAATGCCATTCTTATGCCTACGGTATAGAAGGCAGAATCGGTTGAACGGACTGTAAAAAAGGTTTGTTTAAATATCCAATCTTTTTTCAAATGGAGTATAGGTACCTATTACTAAAACTATTTACAATTATTATTAGCTAGCACATAATGGGGGGCTAAGGATGTCTTGCATGATGATGGACTGTCAGGAATTACATTATTAATTTATTTTTACATTTTCTATGGTTTATTTGTTTAGAAAAATTTTCAAGTTTCATTTTCGTGATTCTATGGTTATGTCTATAATATTTTTGTAAATACCTACTAGGTTACATTAGTACCAAGTCGTCTGTATACGGGTAGACTTACGGCTAAAGGATGTGTATCATTATAATAGGTCTTTACCTATGAAATTGCCGTTTTGTATGAAAAAATTTAAACGATTTTTTTTCATGTATTTTTTATTTGTTTTAATCGAAGTAATCACCCATGCAATCAATGCATCTTTGCCAATGCAGTGGCAGTTTATTGATGCCCTTCTTAAAGAAATCAGCTGGACGGGAGGCAACAAATTCGTCAAAGGCATTTTGTACTGCCTCTCGGGTTTTGAATTTTTTTCCCGCCAAGAAGTTATCCAAATTCTGGAAAAATTAGTAGTCTGTAGGCGCAAGGTCTGGTGAGTAGGGCGGATGACGGAGAGCTTCCAACCCCAGTTCTTGCAACTTGGAGACCGTCTGCTGTGCAGTATGAGGTTGCGCGCTGTCGTGCAGTAGCAGCGGAGACGAGCGATTGACCAATGCTGGTTGGAGATGTGCCAGCTTCTCCATCATTGTGTTCAGTTCTTCACAGTACACATCTGCAGTAATGCTCACCCCGTTTGTTAAGAAGCTGTGATGAATCACGCCGGCGCTAGACCACCAAACAGTGACCATCACTTTTCTAGGGGTAAGTTTTCGTTTAGGGCATTGTTTAGGTGCTGAACCAGGATCCAACCAACTTGCTGAGCGCTTGCGATTATCAAACAGAATCCATTTTTCATCGCAGGTAACAATGCGGTTCAAAATTCCTTCATTTGTGTGTCTGTTGAGCAGTGCAAGGCACGTCTCGACGCGTACTTTGCGCTGGCGATCATTGAGTTCGTGGGGCACCCATTTGTCAAGCTTTTTTACCTTGCCAATTTGACGCAAATGGACCAATATTGTTTTGACGCTAACGTCGAAAGCTGCTGCTAATTCAGCCGTAGATTGTGTATCATCAGCTTCCACAATCGCCTTTAATTCGTCATTGTCGACCAGTCTTCGGACGACCGCGAGGTTCATTTTTCAGGTCGAAATTTCCAGAACGGAAGCGAGCAAACCAATAATAAGGTGGTGCGTTGGTTTGTAGTGTTAGCTCCGTAAACGTCGTTGATGTTGCGTGCCGCTTGTGCCGCGTTGCTGCCACGACGGTACTCATATTCCATAATTACTCGAATTTTTAACGTATCCATGATGACGAAAAAGATTGAAATGCGATGAAAATGTAACACTAATCAATAAACAAATGACTACTTTTGGAAAAAAAAATCCATGTTTTTAAAATAAAATTAATTTGAAATTAGAATTCTTAGCCAAACAAAAATTATTTTGATTTGAAATGGCCAGTACTGTAGAACGCCAATTTCATAGGTAAAGACCTAATATATATATTCGCAGTAAACTTGTCATACAGATAAAGCGGTTCTTTAACTGTAGGGTCCATCCTACAGTTAATGAAAATAGTCAAAGACGACT
Source organism: Agrochola circellaris (assembly GCA_914767755.1). NCBI lineage: Eukaryota > Metazoa > Arthropoda > Insecta > Lepidoptera > Noctuidae > Agrochola > Agrochola circellaris. The sequence goes on from OU611840.1 coordinate 6,840,055, forward strand.
ACGGCGCAGCTCAATGTGTGTTGTGTTCCAACACGATTTAAATTTTATATATTTTTCATTTTAGGTGAGTCAAAAGATCATGATAACGAAACTTAGTGAGAAGTACGACAGAGTGCTGAGATATTGCGAAAAGGAAGTGGATAAGATAACCAAAATGTTCAAGAGGCAGCGAGAAGATCCGCCGCTGCCCCGCAACTACTCTCCAGTAGCTGGTAAACAATATTTTTATAAACTGAATCGTATTTCATGTACTAGAGACGCAGATTTCACAACAGGTGTATCGCAATCAAACGCCATACCAAATAAAACGGGGTTGATTATCTACATAGGTAATATTGGACAGTATCTAGAAATAGGTTTGATTATATTGAAAATAAGTTATAGTACAAAATATATAATTCGGAATAAATGTTTTTTTAGTATGAACATGTGTATGACACGCTGCAGTATCCAAGCAATCAAGTAAAATATTGTAGCACTTTAAAAGTTAATGAGAAAAATACCTCACAGTTACCTTTGTCATAATTTAACCAGCATATAAAGAGATGGCATGCTGTAACAAGTTCTATCCCATACTTGTTCGTTAACTTTGCGGATGACGTCATTAGAATACTGGGGGTAGTGGTTAAGTTTGTCTGACGTCACTATAATCGTATTCAATTCAAGGGCGACAGTGTCCATCGTAGGTGCAGACATTGATCGAAAAATCAATAGGCCGTTGAACTTTTAGCATTGAACTCGGGTGTCGATTGAGGAATGTACTTTTCTTTTTATCGTACTGAAAGCGCGTTTCTTAAAATAATTAAGTCTATGTTCACTTTTCGGATTTCGTACCTAACAAAGGCATTAGGGTCCCTGTTACTAAGCTTAAACCGTCCATCCGTCCGTCCGTCCATCTGTCACAGGGTTGTATTTTTTTAACCGTAATAGGTACTTGAAATATTCAGAAACTACGTAAGTGCTCGGCGACACGATGTCGTCGCCGCGCCGCCACTGCGCCGCAACCGCGCCTCCACCGCGCCGTCACCACGCCTCCACCGCGCCGCCGGCGCTCCTAGCTGTGTATATGCAAGGTCGCCACCCTGCTGCCGCACCGCCGCCGCCGCGGATTTTAGAATTATATGGCAAAATCAAGCGGCGCCGGCGCGGCGGCGGCTTAGTCTACATGGTTACGCGGCGCGGCAGCGGCGCGGAGGCGGCGCGGCGATGGCGTCGTGATGTCAAGCAATAAGTAAATCTTCTAAAGGTCGTCAGTCCATCTAGCTGGGGGTGTCCTACACTACACTTCAGGTCTCGTCTGCTCCACCGGCCATCGTTCCTTCGACAAACATGGCCAGCCGACTGTCATTTCAGTTTGCTTACTCTGCATAATTTAAATATTATCCATTATTATTATATTTCTGATTTTATGAGATGCGAGTAATTTTATTCAATAAATATATTATATAATGTATATATATATAACTAAAATAATATAATATAATAAAATCAGACATAAAATTATATCATAAAATCGCGCGCTATGGAGCGGGCTATGATCCAAGCACAGCCCGCTCCATAGCGCGCTGAGCAACTTGCCCTAGGCAAACATACTCCTCCATAACTTATAACATAAAATTAATAAGTTCTTTAATAGTTTTAATGGTACGGAACCCTTAGTCCGGGAATCAGACTCGCACTTGGTCCAGCGTTGTTGCAATAGTCATAAGGCGTAAAAAAAAATAAGAATATTAATCTAAACAAGCGCCTTTATGTTGTCAGCTCCAGAAAGTTGTAAGAGTGGTTCTCCTGTTCTGTTGTTTTTAGTTCCCGACGAGGAATAGACACCATTTGCTGCGTCCTTTTGGTAAATCAGTTATGACCTCAGACCAATCATGAAAATCAATATTATGAGTCAGCCAAGGCAATATCCTCTCAGACCATTCCTTAGGCCCGTTGTACATGGCACGGTTGTTTTACGGTATGTTAACCACTCAGTACAAAAATCGTGTGAGCTTGTATACGACGATGGCGTCAACAAGCTTCCATAGTGATCCATACGATACTGACGACCGTGCCTAAACGCGGTGAATCAACCGTAATTTTTCACGATAAGAAAAACGTGTGTAAATGGGCCTACGATACATTCAGTACCTACTTACTGCTTTGATATGTTGACATGTTATGAATGTTAGATTTAACGAAGACTTATGAAGATTCATGGGAAGCCGTTATTCACCAGTAGTGGATGTCTTTATCCTATAATTATGATGATGATTACATTAGATGTCTTGCTATAATGATGATGATGATGAGACATTTATGTTCTTCAGGTCGTATAAAATGGTCTCGTTGCCTGATGTACAACATGACGGAGACAGTCGAGAATGTGTGCGCTCACCCGGTGCTACGGGCCCTGCCGGCTTCAGCTGACATGATGAGAAAGTACTCTAACACCCGCTCCCTCATTCACAACTACGAGGAGACCATGAAAGCTGTGTGGATGAACCAGAATGTGAGATCTTTAAGAATTTATTTTATCATTAAAGGTACAATTCCGTAGCCGATCGCAGGCGGCAACTGCAGGCGACGCGCGACGTGCCGCCGCGACACGACTGGACAATCAATACTCATAGGCATAACCTTAAAACAAATTTTTAGTTCAATTATATTCCCCCAATTTTGGCTGTCAAAGTGATGGATTCTCTTTGACAACCAAAATTCTTCAGACAAGATTTTCTGTCAACGGCAGTCTAAAGGCTTGTCCCAACTGAGGCCACGCGGCTCCGTGAGGCCAAGCGGCGCGGCCGAGTCTCGTGAGTGAGTACGTGAGCGAAGACTGAGCCGCGCGGCCGAACAGGTTCGCGCGGCCGGTCTCGCTCAACCCGACGATTGTGAGTCTACTTCAAAGAAAGCCGTGCGGCTCTGGGTAGTGGGGGACTGACGATCGAACTCTTTTATTAATTGATTTATACAGGGAGAGCCACGTAACACACATAGAAATGACAATTGATCGCAATGGGTTTCATTTTGACAGTTCACCCACGTCCATTGCGTTATTTACGTTGATGAGCTGACGAATTTCTTAAATATATGAAGAAATAGTTGTGAATGAAGTGAGCAAAGATCAAATTGATAAGAAGATTCACATTCTTTCTGCGAGGAAATTAAAAAAAAGAAAAGGACTCTAACAGGTCTGGAAGTAATTGACATGCGAAAACAGAAGAAAAAACATTCGAAATCATCCATATAATCAAGATTTAATTGATCTACATTATCAAATATTAAATTTAATTATAATTGAATTTAATTATATATATTATTTTTTATTTTTCTTCTTGTTAATGGTTATGCGACTTAGTGGTCGAATCCAAAGACGCCGTCGCCGCGATTCATTTCTTCTTTGCGCAGCGGTGCGAATTACTATAAATGCTGCTGAAGTTAAAAGCACGTCATTTTCTTCGTAGATCTCAAAAGTAAATGCGCAAGGCGGCTACGAGGCTCTTGTAATGAGGACGCGTTGCAAATAAACTCAAAAGCCTTGCGAGGCCGACGCTCGCGGCCCCAATATGCCGCGCGTCTTGCAGTAATTACTTACTATTTACCACCCACCATTTATTTAAAATAATATTTTTTATTGGTTCTGTTTGTAAACTGTGAACTTACTATTATGTACAAATAAACTATAATGTAAACTATTATCAAAAAACTGACATTATTTGCTTGTGCACATCGTGAAGTAAATAATATTTAGGTGAGCTTATTGCAAGGAAGTGATCATTAATCCGTTGCGGACGGTTAGAACGTGATCGTTTGCAAATTGCCATCCATACCTATCTATGGCGACTATATTATTCTATAGACCAGAAATAGCCAAATGCACCAGGGTTTCATGAACGCCTGGATGTGTAGGGGTCATATGCAAACACATGCACAATCATGTGTAGACACACTGCAATTTCACCGTATCTTCAATGTTTGACGCTTGGATGTGTCTGTATCTCAGGTGCGTGTATTTGACGAATGTGCCAATGTGCTCTGCAGTCCGTACATGCTTTTATAGATCTGACTTATGTCTTCCCAGTTCAAGGACATCATTTGTCTAGCACTAAACAAAAAATCACTTATATAGTAACGATTCGGCTTATTGTAAACACGCCTGTGACTTTGTGGATTGTTTGAAAAACGGTGAAAGAAAACATCGTGAGGAAACTTGGCCTGAGAGATATTTCTTGACGGCATGTGAAACCAAGTCAGAGACCCATCGGCGGCACAAAAACTGGCACCAGGTTAGTCAATAACCACAAAAAATAAAAGAAGGCTTATTAAAAATCATTACCCACAAATGTTAAAAAAACTACAAAGGGGGTGTAACTAACGAAAAGTAATAGGATATAAACCAGCGAATTTTAGAATTCTTTCTGTCTGTCTGTTTGTTTCTTCGCGCACATCTCCGGAAGTACGTTACGTATTTTTCCATTGGCCATTCAGTTGACGTAGCATTTGCTGCAAGTTTTCACTGCCCGTTTTCTCGGATGTAACAGTCATAAAACTACTTTGCTAGATCTGTTTTTATTTTGATAGACTGTTTTGCAGTCATTATAAAGTTTTAAGGTGAGCGTGACACCTAAGCAATTATTATAAACACTTCATGACGATTTCGGTACTTCTAACTGGGTCATTGCGGTGGTTCCGATAGATCGACGTACACCGCGACGACGGTGTTGTGATGCGTCTGCAAAATACTCTTGACTGGGGACCGTAGTAACTTAGTTAGCCACATTTCTTATTTCCATACAGTATTATTTCCAAATTAATCAAAACAGGTAAATATTTGACAGCTATTTACGACGTTGCCAACTTTCAGAATAAACGCTCTCAACTTTTTGAGAAATTTTGATTTGCAATAGTAGTAAGTAAGTAAGTAAGTAATATTTTATTTTGTAAAACATGAGTACAGTATAAAGGTCTTATAAATAATATGAGGTGGCTACATGTTTTGCCATTCATGGCGTACAAACTTAGTTGCACTAGACAACAACAAAAAAAAAAAATTACAATGTCAAATTTAAAATAAATTGAAATTACATTGTCATGCAAACATTAATGAAATACAGAATCAAAATAAATAAAAATAAAACAACACTAACAATGTCAAAATATAAAAATTAAGTTATGCCGTTAAATTGCATGCATAATATTATAATTATCTTAGAATAGAAGTTTACATTAGGATATGTCACTGTCATTTATAAAATCGTTAATCGAGTAGTAACATTTTTCAATTAATAATGCTGTTAACTTCTTTTTAAAATTGCGTATTGTGTCCTCTTTTATTATGTCAGGTATTTTGTTATAAATTGTAGGTCCCATACAAATAACATTTTTTCTATATAAAGCAGTATTGCATCTCTCAACTATTAGACGATTTTTGTATTGGCTTCTAATTGGTCTCTTACTACTTTGTGATACTTTAGTAAAAAGATGCATGTTACGTTTAACAAAAATTGCCATTTCTAAAATATAAATTGTAGGAAATGTTAACAGCTTTAGGGAATTAAACACTGGAACACAACTGTCAGTTGTTTTCATATTTAGCATCGACCTCAAACAACGTTTTTGGGCTCTGAATACCTGTTCCCGCAGGCATGAATTCCCCCAGAAAATTATACCGTATCTCAGAATGGAGGCTACGAGACCATGGTATGCAATCAAAGTTGTGGTGATGTTAACTTTCTTAGTCAAATTGAACAGGACATAAGCAGATATGCTCAATTTTTTACATACCTCTTCTACTTGAGGTTTCCACGTCATTTGACTGTCAATTACTACGCCTAAAAATTTTGCATTTTGTACTTGGTCTATTCTATTTCTATTAAATTCAATTTCTAAATTTGGTATTGATGTCCGCTGATAAAAATGTATTATGTTAGTCTTTCCTAAATTAATTACTAATTTATTATCGTCAAGCCAATTCACAATGTCCCTGAGTGTACTATTTATGTCATGTTCATATTTATTTGCATCAGAACCACTGATTAATGCAGTGCTGTCATCAGCAAACAAAATCATTGGGTCTTTAATGTGCCGCGGTAAGTCGTTTATATAGAGCAGAAACAAAAGAGAACTCAGCACCCCCCCCTGAGGTACGCCGTGTTTGACATGTCTGTATTCAGAAAAGTATTTCTTTTCGCGTCTGCTTTTTATACATATCCTAGATATTTCTGTGCATTGTTCACGTTCACTCAGATATGATTTGACAAGATTAAGGATGTTTCCTCTTATGCCATACATGTCAAGCTTACTTAGCAAGGTGTTATGATGGACACAGTCGAAAGCCTTCGTCATATCAGTGAGAATTGCACATATTGGTACTTTTTTGTCAACATTTTTTAAGATTACGTTAAGCAAATCGTAGATAGCTAAATTAACACCTTTGTTTTCCCTAAACCCTTTTTGTTCATTACATAGAATGTTATACTTACACAAAAAATTATTAATTGATTTATACAAAATTTTTTCGACGACTTTAGAAAAGATTGGAATTAATGCAATGGGTCTGTAGTTGGCTAATTTGTCCCTTTCGTGTTTTTTAAAGAGTGGTTTTACGATAGCTACTTTTAACGCTTTTGGAAACACTCCAGAGCTGATGCATAAGTTTATAATGTGACTGAGGTGTGAGGCAATATTATCCGTTACAAATTTTACTACTTTTGTGGCAATCAACGATTTTGAAAAAAAAATACAGTCAGCAAGAAAATGGGTAGTCTTCATAAAAACTTTTTTAGATGCCAGTCGATTCTGTTTCTTATAAGGATAAAAAACTTTATTAGACCAAATGAGGTTTGACTACTAGAAATTCAGAATCGCAAAAAACTTTTCCCTTACATTTCGTAAGAAATGAGACTCTTTTTACGGTGGATAGGCTGGCCGGAAATCAACAAAAAACTTGAATTTTCGGGATATAATTTTATTTGATTTGAGAACAACAATTTGATAGTTTGTACTTTTAAAAAAACCTTTATCCTAGTCTAACCGGATGCAGCCAATACTTTACATGAAGCGACTGTCTGTCTGACCTCCAGTAACTGGCCTTTTGTAAGACTGGTTGTCAGATTTTCGGGCTTCAACTACCCGTTACGACTGTGTATGAATGACAGCCGGGATTAACGTGCTTTCAGAGGCACGGAAGGGTCTCGATATGTTATGGTATGAATGGTCACCAATACATGGGCTGACCTCGGCGAGCGTAGCTTAACCTTCGATTGACCCGTGCGACTGTTATTTTTTGTTTGTTATCTTTTAATTGGTTTATAAACAAACAATCAGCACGAAATTACTACAAACGCAAAATCCAACAGGTGGTTGAACACTACGAGGCGACTTACTAGGATAACATAACTGCCAACGAGTAAATATTGTTACACCTTTATAGAGGACCATTATTTTTATTAACAAGCAAAGTATTACCGATGCGCATGCAGACAGTTTCTGAAAACTGTCGGGCAATAGAAAAAAATAAAAACATTGATTACGTCATAATAAATTGATGATTTACACGACGTGTACTCTTGGTTTCACTAAACGAGTTTCCATACAACTTGCCGTATTTGTTTATCATCGAATTCTTCTATAGACCCCCCCTTTTAAAGTTAAATTTCGATAATTTTTCATAAATATTCAGAAAAATACGGGCAGTCACATGCCCTTGGGCGATATTGTATAGATATAGAAGATGTGGTGATAAAATGACCTATGTCACAATAAGACGGACGTTCGGATCTGATGGTTTCAGCAGGCGGGATAACTTGAACGACGTCATCCCGGAGTACTAGTACGTCAGAACTATTCAGAAGCAATGCTGACGCAAAATTATATCAATTGTAGTTTTGTTGTGGAATCCGCACTATTTATATCCGTGCCATTGCACGGGTAGCATCAAAAAGAAGAGATGTTTCAACATATTAGTTTTTGAGATGATTGCTGCGTGCTAATATTTTAAAAAAACTGTGCTGTTTATAAAAGCAGAATAAACATAGACTTCCACAGAATTACAGGTGTTAATATGATTTACATGTAAAATAATATTATAAGTTTAAATATGTATTGTATATGTAATTAAATTATGAAAATAAGTACCTACTTATCAATCCATCCCATAACATTTAATTTCGAAAAGGGGTTTAGCACTTGTTACAAACAGATTCTTAAACATTCTTACCAAAAATATTTCCACTTTCATTTTTCATTTTATGAAGCATAGGACTAAGTATCTTGATGCGGCTCGCGAGGTTGTCGGCATGTGGATGTGGATACAACAGTTATTGCATAGGATTAAGTATCTTGATGCCGCTCGCGAGGTTGTCGGCATGTGGATGTGGATACAACAGTTATTGCATAGGATTAAGTATCTTGATGCCGCTCGCGAGGTTGTCGGCATGTGGATGTGGATACAACAGTCATTGTGCCGTTAATCTTGACAAACAGTTGAAACCGAGTTCAGGAGCGCACACGCCCCACGAAGTCAACGTAGAGGTATCTCTTCGTTGACATCGTGGGGTGGGGTTATTATTATTATTATTTAATTACTTCGTTTCTTGAATGGGTATTTTTTTATTGACAGTAAATACATATTATTATGTTTTCTGGTTACTAAAACTTTATTCCATTCATATCTCGTCGTCCGCATAACAAAAGTATGAACTACAATTTATTTACAACTCAGATGCGTAGGCGGCAGCTGCTACGAGTACGTAGTAAGCGTAGCCGTGACAATGCTACGCCGCCGCGCCGTAGCTGCATTGTAGGCGTAATTACGGAGCTTTGTGCTTTCTCAGCGTAACTATTTGTAGAAATAATTATGGATTTTAAAGAGATAGTTAATTATGCTTATTTTAAGTTTTATTCTTTCCAGTTGTGGGATGTGGATGACAGCCTGAACAACACGCTACTGAGGATTGATGACAGTGGCTGCGTCGTCGTAAACCTCGACCACACAGTACGACTCCTAATCAGAGAATCTGACTGCCTCGTTAAGATGGGCGTCGATTTACCCATTGTCTGCCACTCGCTGTATGCTAAGAAAAATTACTTTACCCTCGTCAATGATTCTTTACAAGTGAGTTGGAAATACTTTATAAAATATAGTTCAGCCCAGTTGAGTGGTTTACTCAAGTGAACGTTTAGTAAACAAAATTTCGGCCTATTTTCGACTAAAATATTTATGAATGGATGTCATGTTGCTGTACGTATGTTATACCTTTATTTTTTCAGTTCCTCCTGGAAGACTACCTTCGCACAGTACGGCGTGTGAAACTCGAGGTTCGACCACTTTTTCTCCCACAAGTTGTACGCTTGTCGTCTCTTTTACTCCCCGGCCTCCGGTTTGTGGGTTGGACCAGTGACGACTGGCGGGAGTTCATAGATCGCGCCAATGCAGCTATCAAGAGCTTTGATGTCCTAGTAACTAGGGTTCACGATATATATACTAATCGTATAATATATATGCTGAGTGGAATGCAAGACGTTACTTTAATTACTTTACCAGGTAAGTTCACTAGACAGCTTAACTAAGTTTTTTTACAATTGGATTTGAGTTTTATTTATTTGAATATACATAATTACAAGTGGGTACAAACAACTTATAACGAATTAATTAATAAAAGTAGCTAAATTATATACTAACTTAACTAAAACTATTTACAAACTAAAATATAGCATCGAAAAATTCATCCGCATCGCTTTCGACTGGTAATGTACCCAAGAGACTGGCCGCATTGCCACGTTGTATGGCAATGCTTAGCCTCTGCCCAAGGTAAAAACCAGTCCTTGGGTCACGGGAAGTGTCAAATAGCCGTTTGGAGATTTCTTTAAAGAGGCCGTGAGCACTCGGACCCCATGGCCCGAGGGTTTCAACCCCAAACGCTCGATATTATAATAAGTTGTTAAATATAATATTAACTAAGTTGTACTAAATTCAATAATTCCGTGTAAAAACTAAAAAAAATTGAACCCTAGATAACGTTTAATACTGGATTAGCAGGCAATTTACAGTACATCTGGGGTTTTCAGAATAATAGCTGGACTTTGAATTGTCGCGTTTTTAAATGATATAATTTGTGTGGTGGTTACTTTCTAGGACAAAATTGAAGCTCTTTATATTTAACGAGTTTCTAATCAGGAGATAAATATTTATTTATTTTTATTTTACAGAAGAAATGCCGTGGTCTGTAGAAGAATTTATTGAAAACGTCGAAACGGGATGTCGGTAAGTAATCTAGAAAATTATAAAAAATATATTTTATATACTGAACTTACAGTGCATAGTGATTAGAGGCGTGTTGTTGTTGTGGTTTTGTTCCACGTGTTGTTTGTTGACATCTTTAGCAGTATTAAAAAAATGCACAAGGTACCTACAGTTACGTACAGTAATATTTGCAGATATGATTTCAGTTGAATCGAATACTTACAAGTGATTTATGTGTCCCTGGTACCGTGAGAAAATTCAAAGATGAATAAATCTTGTTTTTGGCCAAAGATCCTGGTACAATTTTCATAAGAGCGTGTATGAGAAGTAAAAGCCTAGCAAACATATTTTTGTCTATAAAATGTTATTTATTTTGTTCAAGAGAGAGTTTTTTTTTTAAATAATAAAATTGCACAAAATAAAAGTATGAGGCACTGTCCAGCTCATGTTTAATCACTATCAGAAGGATGCAGTTTCTTTACTCTTGTGGATTAGGGTATAACTGTAGATAATATAATTGAAATTTATAACAAAAAATCCTACTAGTATTTCCCAACACACATGTAAAGTGCACTACACACACGTATATCGACAGCCATTGGGTTATTGAAGCGTGAACGCAAAAATGGCGCCAAGGTTTTTATATCCTGCGTTGGGGCGCGTATAGCCAATCCCTGTGTATGAGCCAAAACCTTTAAAAGCAAAGCATCATTTTGAGCCCAGCTAAAAAAAACAGTTTTTTTGTACGGACAATATTTGTTACGAAAAAATCGCAGCTGTGAGTCGCAATATAATTTGCCCGCACTATCAAGAATGTAATTAATGTTTTATCAGAAAATATCTGTAATGAATGGACTCTGAACATGTTTATATCTGTTTTATTTATCGTTGCACCTATATTAATTTTAGTATTGGATATGTCACCGTATGATTATGAACATGGTTGGTTTGTAACCTATCTAGCGAGATTATTTAACTATCGAAAAATTGTGGACTGCATCAAACCATTTACAATTTAACGCATTATTTTTAGATAGTTTATAATCTATCCATGGCAAACCGACAAATTCTGGTATGAAACTTGCATGCGATGAACGCATCTGGTATGAAACTTGCATGCGATGAACGCACCTTGTGCTAAGATTAAATAGCCAAGTAACTGCGAACACCTTGTTTGAAGCGCTCGCTCGGCTCGCGCGCTTTTGGTCACAGTTCTAACCTAACCTAACCCATTTTGTCGGGGTATCCCGGCTTAGTTACTGCGACCAATTCTGCTACCACCAAGACCTACCAATCAGCGACGGTTCACAATTTTACGGGTGATAAAATCGGACAGATTTCGAACCCTATCGATGAGTGCAGCTCCTTCCACAATTTGACGATTTGGAATTGGTGGATTGTAAACGAACGAAAATCATTGTTTACATAGTTTATAATCTCGCTAGATAGATTATAAACTAACGGTGCCCACAGTCTTATGGTGACAGATACATAGTCTAGATTGAGTTAGATTAAAAAACGTAATTTGATTTGTTAATTACGTTTGTGTACTATAATTTTATTTGTAAGTAGGTATATAAATATAAAGTTAGAAACATTAAGTTTATTATTTTAATATACGTATTTCTAAAAGTGATTGATGAAAATGTGAACAAATGGGTCGGCAAACGTACCTGTGCGTTCCAATTTGTAGTGCAAATTGAGTGTGTGAGTTTGATTATTTGAATAGTCAAAACTGAAATCCTAGTCTATAACCACGTTAAAAAAAACTATTTGTCTTAGAAATCATCTTCCTGCGATTTACGTAATCACGTAAACAAAATAAAACTTTCGCACGTGCAGGTAAATATCACAGCTCAACTAGCCGTAACGAAAGCAAACAAATAAGTAGTAATGCGAACAAAACTAAACATCGCGGCTGTCTGGCTCTAGCTCGAGCCATATTCAATAATAATGCAAACAAACGTGCAATACACTTGTTACCCTGTATCTCACGCCATGATTCATTCAGCACAGATTTATTCCCAGCTGGCTTACTTTCTTTATGGGACAATCAAAAGTGATAAGGCTAACATGATTGCCCTATTGTCTATTCCAAACGCCTCGAAACAGATTAGGACAGTGTCGCACCATCCGGTGTTGGCTCGTATACAGGGAATTAACTTTACGCCGCGTGCCAGGTCCGGACGCCAGCATATTATTATGCAAACAGGCCACGGCTACATTTTTGTAAGATTTTTTTGTGTTGTAACAGTTTTCAAGTCAGAGCATACTTTTGAGGGTGATATTTCATTGAACTATTTAATAGTTTTTGCTGTGCCCTACAGGGTCCGTAATTGTACCTTAGCTCTAAGCCATTATAACACCTGTATACTTACATTATGGAATGCAAATAAAGATATGAATATGAATTGAATATGAACCGATCAATTGAGATTATAGAGCAAAGCTAGGGTTTCCTACGACTACGGTAGCCGCCACGGAGAGTCCGCAATTTTACTTGGAATGACGTCACTAAAACATTATTTATGAAAGTAAGTTGGTGTGTTTTCCTAGTGAGCGTTTTTTGTCAAACCTCGGTGCCGTCAATTTCATGGCGGCCGTTATATGGCGGCCACCGGTTTTGTAGGAAAACGTAGCTTAAGAAGACAAGTAATTTACTATTACCATCGCTCTATAGTGTAGCTAACATGTTTAGTTTGCCCGGAGAAGATTTACAAACACTAACTTTGTATCAAAATATAAGACATTATTTAAGTTAACTGTATATTCACATATAGGTACATTTACACCTTGAAATGAAATAAAAACTAGAGTTACAAAAGTGTAATAATATAAAATAATAATTCTCAAAATCTATTAAAACAGGATCCAAGTACAGTCTGAGATCTGGATTCGTATTTGGGGAAAACAAAAAATCAAATGTATCGACTTTGGAAACCATCGGCCCTAAACTAAAAAGTTCATACTGGCGAAACGGGAAAAATCGACGGCCCTTATTTTTTATAGTATATGTGTACTTTAACAACTTATGTTGTAAATAGCAATCACTAAATTAAAATTAGAACTTAGCAAGTTAGCAGTTTTACAAAAAATATGATCCTGGGAACAACTGAGACTCCCGCATTCCCCTTAAACTTAAGGGGAAGATTTATAAAATAATGGTTAGACCTGCTGTCTTGTATGGATCAGAATGTTAGGCCACAAAAGGGATGAATGAAAGGCAATTGCATGCAGCTGAGATGAGAATGGTAAGGATGTGTGGTGTTACGCGACTGGATAGAATAAGAAATGAGTATTAAGAGGAAGTCTGAAAGTGACACCGGTGACTGAAATCAACGACCTGCTACAGCTTAGTGCTATTGGGTACGCAGATAACAGCACAGCCTCAGAAAGATACCTGTCCAATGCAAGAGCCAGCAGGGATGGAACAGCTACTCTTAGACAGGCCATGGCGGAGCGAATGAATTTGACCTTAAATCGTTTCCCAGTGGGGCGATGATAATCTGGGCAAGTTCAATGCTCTGAAAACAAAGGCGTATCTTTTCACTGTTAAAAGCAGCCAGTTTCAGTTATCTCCTACTTTCCGAGGTGCAACTGTACCAGTTAGTTACCGACCGCTTAGAGCTTTAGGGCATGGAGTTGACGCCTGATCTCATTTTCGGCTCAACCATCAAGTCAAAAGCACAGACTACAGCCAAGAAGCTGGGCATCCGGCTTTTAAATTTGTACAAAGCACAGATCCGGTCTTGTGTGCAGCCACTTATGGGATGACTCAGCAAAATACCAACTTGCTGCATTTGACTCGGTGGAACGCAGAGCAAAAAGGCTTATAGGCGACGAAACATTGGTGGCTAGGCTTTAGAGCCTGGCTCATCGGCGTAATGTTGCTTGCCTGTTGGTCTTCTACAGACTGTACTTCGGAGAGTGTGCGCAGGAGCTCCAAGTCCTGATCCCACCATCAGCCTATTATTACCGGACTACCAGGCGTACTGCAGGGTACCATCCGCACTTGGTTGTTATGCCGTCTAGTCGTACTCAGCGCTTCTCCTCCATATTTATTATGTGCACAGCCAAAGCGTGGCACTCTCTGCCAGCGTCTGTGTTCCCTTCCTCATATAACCCGCCAGCCTTCAAAGCAAGAGTGAACAAGCATCTTCTGGGCACGCTCGATCCATCATAGACCTCATTCATCGCTTTCCATCAGGCGAGATCGAGAACAAGAGAAGGTCTATTCAGCAATAAAAAAATAAAAATAAAGTTGTGTGGAAATCGGTTGTCGTGGTATGGGTATGTGATGCGAAGAAATGAGGAAAATGTCGTCAGGAAAGTTTTGAGTATGAATGTGAATGGGTAAACGAGTAGGGGGAGCCTGAAGAGGCGATGGATGGTCTGTGTGAAAGATGATATGGCTAGAAGGGGAGTGACTACCGAGATGACGACTAATAACCAAAAACTCTCGCTGAAAACCAGCGTTGGGGCGCTGTCTCGCATAGGGTCGCAGCATTAAGCTGAGCGATGGCCGTTTTGCGTGGATGTGACGCATATTTTCCCCCAAATTGTTTATTTTTGTGTTTTGTTCTTTCTTTGCGTCATGTGTACCGCAAATAAACGTATTTTCTTTCTTTCTTTCTTTCTTTCTAATAGTATGGAAGAAAGGAACATGTTGCGTCGACTCCATATAAATTGGGGATAAAGGCAGGAGAATGATGATGGTCGAATACCTACGAGCTTCTCTGACCAAGAAAAGAACATGTTAGCCACCAAAAAAACATGTTAGCTATAGCAATAGGAATCGTTTAGAAAATTACTATTCTTTTTGAGAGAAAGTTTGCCGAGCTGGGTTTTTTATCTATGGAATCTGCATAAGGAACCATAATGCATTATGCATGTAACCATACAAAAAAATACTCAGTTGATTGAATGCTCAAAAGAAGATAAGCATTGAATTTAGAATTCATGTTTTAGATGGTAAACTCCTCTCTGTTTAATTGTAATTATTATTCGAAAACACCAATTTTCTGTCTTCATTCAATTCATCAATATTCTGGTAAAATACAAAATAAACCTTTTTCGTAAATCTTCAACTTATTCTGTTATGCTAGTACTTTGGTTGGAGGAATATTGAACTGAATTTGAATCCCTCGGGTACGGAACTCGATCAATACTTGTTTTGACATCACGTAAGTTTAATTTTCTACCAATTTGGGAATTAGGGGTTATTCTTCGATAATAATTCATCTAAGCAGTAGCTTTAGAGGGTAATTTCTACATCAATAAGATTGATATCATGCATCATGTAAATAATTATCCAACAGGCGGTTTAAAGTAAATTTCTTCAGAATGCATTTGAAGACAATTGTTAATTATACTCACAAACTTACCTCAACGTATTATTTTTCAGCAATGCGTGCGTAGAACTGAACCGTAAGAGTCTCATGGTAGAGGAGGCAGTTGAAGAAGTTTTGGACTTGGTGAAGAAAGCTGCTCAGCAAATCAAGCCAACTGAAATTAACCCAGACTTCGAGTTTCTTATCGCTGAAGGTGAGTTAAGATATTTGTAACACACGGGAAAGTAAAAATTATTAATTACAATGTAAGGCCCACATTAGTACACTGTAAATAACCGTCTCCTGGCAGCTAGCTGTATAGCAAAAGTTATTCACGGCAGCAAAGTAATATAACCGTGAATTAAGTAGAGAAAACATCAGCCAACTGATCCCAACCCAGCTACGGTAACCCCTAGTACATGCAAACCGAATAAGCAATATATAACTGTGTGAAGAGAGAATAGGATAAAGCATCCACGAGTCACCATGAGCACGAGAGCATTTTGTTCACTTTAGTCATAGCAAAGTTCTTGTAGAAGAAGCATGTTTGTGTGTTCCGAGATTCGTAAAATATAAATAAATTGTATAAAATTACCTGTGGTATCCAAGGGACTCCCAATATCATTCAATTATTAAGTGGATAGTACATAATAAGTGAGGGTAGATTATAGGCGACATAGGGATTTAACTATCTACCGTATTTAGAGTGTATCTTATTTAATTCTTCTGATTTCAAGGTAAAATTATTCGATCATAATGCTGGCCTATGTAACTAACCTATGCACAAGCGATTTTTGGTTACTTAAGTAATTTATATTCTAACTCTGTATTCATATAAGCGTTTGCGATTGTTAGATAAGGAGTGAATAATATTCATGTAAATATTGGTGGTATTTTACTACAAACGCATTTTCTTTTTTAAAGCAAATGTTATATTAAATTAAATAAATAAATTTAATAATTTTTTCGTGTTGCTTTTTACTAAACGTACTAACGTCAATTTCAGTCTATTTAATAATAGTGATATGAATAATGAAACTAAATTAGAATAATTTCTTTGTTATTTTAAGAGTTTATGACTAACATTTAAAAATAATATGTATAATATACGTTCTTGACATACCCGACCCAATCCCACTCGCACTTGGTAGTTTTGTATATTCTGTTCAAAACTTTGAGAGATACGAGTACACATACTCGGTGTACATATGTTTGTTGGTTTTCCTGCTTCATGAAATATAAAATTTGGTAGAGTCTTATCTAGTGCCTACATATGTATTCTAATCATTATGATCTACTAGTCCTAAAACTTCAGACAAATAGACAAATTGACTCGTGTAAGTCTTGATAGTCTTCGATATGCTATATATAGTCATAGGATAATTAATGTCGGCTCGCATACTTCTCCCGTTAGAGTTACCGAGTAGTTCGGTTTTGCCAGCTGCAGCATTTGTTACTACAGCTCATAACTAGTTGAAGGGTGCACTATAACAAGAGTGAAAGAGATATGTATACGTCCCACATTTCCTCATTCATTGAAAATTATAAACCTGATATAACTTACTTCTTAGTGTTCATGAAATCCTGGTGGGCTAGAGCTACATTGTAGCTTGCATAGTGCCATTTCATCGCATTTCGTATTAATTTGCGTAGCACTGCTGATGACGGATTGACAATACATTCAAGTCATGTCAAAGACGGTAGGGGACCCTAGAGGTTCTTTGAGCAAGTATATGCAGGGCGAAAAGTTGATAGCTGAGTAGGTGCGGCATGACGAGAGAACACTGAAAATATATTTAAAAAGTGTCAGATAGGAGCCCCGATCAGGAGTCCACTTTCAGGTTTCGAACGAGGCCAAAAAATAAAGTGATCTTCAGACCCTTTGATTTTGGTATGATCGTGTGCGGCCTAACCCATTATTGACTTAAATGGGCAAATCTGATGAACATTGTGAGCTTTTCCTAAAGCTGACGAGTTTAAACACACAGATTTGGGCATAAATTGCGCCTTTTCCATACACAGACATACACAGACACACGATTATATACAGACGAATTGATAACCTCCTTCTTTTAGAAGTCGGTCAAACATAAATTCGTGTCTCATGATCTTTTACTTAATCTAGCAGCTGGCGGCCTTTAAGCAAAAGTGTTGATAAAAACAAACTATCACTAAGAATTTGGAGCGATATCGGTAACGATATAGGGTGCAGAGGCTCGTATTTACAATAAAACCTTGAATAGAAAAGTGTCACGACGTAAACAAGGCGTTAGTTTAATGATTTCGTTAATTTTAGTTATTGTTGTTTTCTATCTTTGCCAGCTTTATCAAACAATATTGACTGACGGGCACCTCTGAATATTTTCTGAAATGTTGATAGCTCCTTGAATAGCTAATAAAACGAGGATGTTTGCAAAAAAATATTTGCTTAGCGACATTTAAAATTTTGAAATAATCAACTTTATGTTCCTACTCTGATGTTCTAATTGTGCTACTTACCTTTTAATAATTACTTTCAAATGTTTGATATTTTCAAATTTCTGAATACCGACAAATCTTCCCAAAAGGGTCTGCTTTAAATTCTAATAGCAATCAAAGTTATTCGATTCGTTGATTTAGAGATAAATGGAAAATCATGACCACTTTTGGGTACTTTCCAAAATCAATGAAATTTAGTTATATTTGTCAAAAGACTCCATCAATCCGTCAGATATTTATATATTCACTATCAGGATAGGCTGCACTATTGCACAGAATAACTTTCATTCACCCTGAATATCCTTTAAAAATTGCCCAATCTTAGTTTTTAAACTCGTCAGATTTAGGGAAAGCCCACATTTTATTCATCAGATTTGCCTATTTAAGTCAATAATGGGTTAGGCCGCACACGATCATACCAAAATCAAAGGGTCTGAAGATCACTTTATTTTTGGCCTAATTTCAAAATCTGAAAGTGGACTCCTGACCACGGGGCTCCTATCTGAAACTTTTCAAATAAATTTTCAGTGTTCTCTCGTCATGCAGCACCTACCTTTCAACCGTTCGCCCTGCTTATGCTAGCTCAAAAACCCTCTGAGCTCCCCGGGGTACCAGAAAAAATCTGAATGTTTGTGGAGAGGTAAACAATAATAAATTGTATGCGATTTCAGTTTTTTATTTGAAAATTATGAATTCGGTTCGGGATATTCCGGCTAGGGCAGTCTGTGATTATTATTATCGGTGTACCTACAATACTTTATAGCCAACGTTTTGTTATAATCACAGATGTCTTGGTTAGTTCTGTTATCCTAGTGCGCCAACATCCAAAAAGCCTATAGGTAGATTTCCAGCGGTATATTTGACCACCTAGCGAATGGCGACGTTGCCATTCAGCAGCTTGTTAATTTCTATAGCAACAAACTAAATGTAGTTACCCTACATACTACGGAAAAAATACTAGTACTGCAAATACACCCTTGAATTTACAAAGGAATTCGTTTCTTATATTGTTTTGTATTTTATTTAAAAGTTTATAAAGTAAACGGAAAACAAAAAAAAAAAAAAATCTGATGCTACAGTTTTCGCGAAAATCTAAGTACTTCACGGAGAGGTATTGCCAACTATGCTATATACAATGAGAAGTTTAATTAGTTTGCATTCTCTTAAAGGGTCATTGTACTCATCATTATGAACAACTTTCACTATGGGGACAACACTGAAATCGCGAAAAAAAATCTGCTGTTCCCTACATTATAACGAGCTATGCGAAGATAAATGTATGGAACAGCTGATTTTTTTTTCGCGATTCTATGAAATTTTGTTGATCATGTTAGGCTCAGGTACGAAACGGTATTGAAAAAAAAAATTTAGAGAAGTCTGGTATAAAAACTACATGTTGCCATTCAATATAATTCTTAAAATCGATTGACAAACGCAGAATTTTACAGCTTTAAAAGATAATTTTAACGACCGTTATCTAAAGCGTCGCTTAATACAGTGAAAGAAAAATAATCATAACTGGAAACTGGTGTGAAATAAATAAAGTAAATTTAACAAATCAAAATCCCGACTGCGTAAAAAATGAACTTGTAAAAATATGGAAACAAGATGACCTATTTCTGTCTCCAATACCACTTAATACTATACACAATCTCATATAGTCGAAGGCAATAGGTAATATAGACAATATTGTTAAATTTGAGAAGATGCCTCCGACTGCATGAGAAAAATCAACTGGATACTTAATACGGTTACAGATAAACAGCGCGCTGTGACAGATAGACGAACAGACGGATAAAAACCTGTGGGTACAGAACCCTAACTATAAACCAAAAAGTTCCGTAATTATAATTTAAACTACGGACGTAACCCTAAGAAAAGGAATGAAGTTAGACTCACAGTCAAGAAAATTGGACGGTAGTAATATAACTACGATGAAAATACACTAGTGTATTTTTAGTCGATTTGGAGACCCTACTAGTCCTAGAGCTAAACACGCGCCTCGGACGTGGAGTTACAATAAATAATACAGGGCTCCTAGGGCAGCCCTACCGTCGGACGGTTTAAGGAGAAAAACACTGCTAGTTTGAGCAGGTCAGCTCTGTCAGACTGACTAGAGCTAATTCGCATTTTAAAAGTAGATTGATTAGGGAAATGAACTTTGTTACTTGGTACTAATATTAAAAACCCGTTCTCTTCTCTTTGCGGCAATTTAACAAAAAAATGAATAGGCACTTACTCAGTATTTAACTGCAAATGCGTATAATAATGTAGTTTACGACGATACGAGAAAATATAATTTGAATTGAAAAACATTACGTAAGAAGATCAATTGAAAAACTTTGTCTTGTTGACATTCTACATGAGAGTGACGGTCGTTGTCCTATTTGCACTCATTCTTGCATATTACATAATTTTATTATGGTTATTGTCGAGTTCAGTGCAAGCGAACTCACACATGCATTCGGGAGAGTCGAATGCATGTATGTGTTGATTATCGTGTATGATTTGTTCAATGATCTACGTCCTAGTGTTCATTATATCCTAGTACTATGCCTTATGCGTCGATGAATTATAATCATGTATGTAATATGCGACCGCAAGTCTGGCCCCCCCCCACGCTCAGCAGACGCGCCCAGTCCTAGGTTCGATTCCCATGTCTGGCAAAGTGTTATTGGGTTTGGAAGTTGGCGGCGTGATACTCCCATGCGTCGGAAAGCACGTTAAGCAGTTGGTCCTGCGCCTGATCTCTCTCTCTATACGTGTTGGATTGTCGTACCATCGGACTATCGCCCTCGTGCACCTGTGTCTGCATCACTACACAGGTGTACACTCGTAGCTCCTGGGTCGATTGCTACCCTCTGCTGAGATTGGCCGCCATGACCGAAACACGCCACGAGGACCATTAATAAAAATACGTAGCTCCTCGGCTATGATCCAGTACATACTCACTAGCGTAGCATTCGTTGTGACGATTCTTCAGATTCGTTCTATCGAATTCGTTATTTGGATGTATTCGTATGAAATTAATAAAAATATTTTGAGATACATAACAGGTGCTTACATTAATACTACTCCGGCTCGCTAAGCCTCTGTTTATACAGACGAGATAGGGCAATGGCGCGATAATTCATACTGGTTCCTTATAGCGATGGCGGGATTTCCTTCTAGCTTGCGAATATTGACAGTGCCTTTTTTAAGCCACGTGCCACGTGCCACGTCGTGCCGTGCCTTTGCTGCTCGAAATAACGGATCTCTAGCATGGGTAAAATAGAGAATGCTCATTTAATAGTATAGGATAGTAGATACATACTAATTCCATGTACAGTACATACTAATTCCATGCTGCCATTATAGTAGGTACTTACTAAGTCCATGCTGCCATCATAGTAGGTACTTACTAATTCTATGCCGCCATGATATTAGGTACTTACTAATTCCATGCTGCCATGATAGTAGGTACTTACTAATTCCATGCTGCCATAATAGTAGGTAGGTACTTACTAATTCTATGCCGCCATGATAGTAGGTACTTACTAATTCCATGCTGCCATGATAGTAGGTACTTACTAATTCCATGCTGCTATGTTATTATTCTATAGCCATCTTGGTCTAAACATATATTTTGAATTTTAATGCTTTGAGCGACCGAGCTCTGCTCGGGTGAAAATATAGAGATAACGAATTTTCTTTGATATGAGACTTAGCTAGATCTATTTTTTGCCCGAGTCAACCATAGGGGTTGCAACTTTCGTATAAATCGTTAGAGCCGTTTTCGAGAACGTGATTACAAATATACATTTATATAAATATTGGTCATTTAATAGTAAAGGATTTGTACATACAGAAAACCACACAAATTGGTAGGAGGAGGATATAGAGGTAGGAATAGAGTATTCTATCTATCTATATAGCCATGTTTTCTTCAATATGTCTAGACTGTGTGATTCGATACACGTCCTAGTTTTTATAGTTTCCTGGTAGAACTTAATGTTCTGATGCATTTTCTGTACGTACAATGTTGTTGCGTCGTTGTACGACGAAGAAGGGAAAGCAATGGAACTGAAAATAATAGTAACGGATTATAGTTACGCGCCATTTGGATATTTGTCAACCTCGTTGTTTCTCATTTTCATATTTTTGTACATAAATAATTGATAAGATGGTAAAAGAAAAAAAAAACAACGAGGTAAGTTGATGATTGTGACCGTTAATGTGTGAAATGCAGCAACTGACGATCTACCGATCACCAGGCGTGTTTCCTTAACGTTTCCCAATCATTTCAAAACAATGATTTTGATAATGTGAATAAAACGATTTGCAGAATGAGGCAAACAATTGAGCAATTTTACGTTGAAGACCTGATCCACGACGCCCCAGCTTTTTCAAAGATAGCCTCTCTAGTCCTGCTGATGGAGGTTCGGGGATATTTTTCTCAGTCGCCATATTAATTACTGTTTAGTGTTATGTTATTGTAAATAATTGAAATGAAATTGCTTGCATATTTGTGTTATGATAATACTGTAAATTTTTTGATGATAGAAAAGAACACAATTTCATCGTTCCGAAGTGCATACACATCTATGAAGTAAGGGGTGACTGGCAATTCGTTTATTTCAACCGCAACCGGTCGAGATTTTGTTCTCTCCTCACCTCGTTCCATGAAGTTTCATGCAACACTGGCCACCCCCCCTCCCATAATGCACTGAAACTTCCTACCCCCAACTCTTTACGAATGTGTGCAACGTGTAAGCATGGTGGGGGTGTGCTTGTGGTTGTTGGCTAGACTACTTAGTGCTTATTGTTTCCTAGTATGTCTTATGCCTTCAATGCACTCTAGCCTCGATGCAACTTCACGTGGCTTGTGCTTGGCTGCAAAGCTGCAATGGACGTCGACAACATTAATACTAAGATCTACACAACCTGTCTCTCTGCCTATGACATACCTTTTAACTCAACGTATTTGAAAACATGTTGTTGATATTAAGAACTGCATTATTGCAAAACATTATTAATTAGTTAGAATTTGATAATTGATGGTTATTGGGTGGATAAAGTAATTTAATAGCAGTTTATGAAACTGTTGCACACTGAGGAATTTTCAGTACAATGCTTGCTCGAACATTTGTCGGGGTTTCCTTGAATTAATTTCCGTCCGTCGCATTAGTAGGTACCCACAAGCTGTACCATTAGCAATAGCATTTTTTTTTTCATTTGGATGCCCAGGTGTTATGTTATAATATTTAAGTATTCATGTTATGCATGAACCTATGTATCCCCCGATACAACGGTAGAAATTGAAAAAATAAAAATGAAACTGCACCAGTTTCATTTTTATTTTTTCAATTTCTACCGTAATGAGTATTAAAATACGAGGTTTTGAATCACACTAGTGTTTTATTACCTAGTTATGTGCAGTTTCATACATTACTAAATAAAAGATCAAAGTTAAAGATCAAGAATACAAAATTCCCACGAAATTCAGTACAACAAAACGTATGAATAGCGCCTGCACCCAGCTCATCACCGCGCATCTGCTGCTGTCCCCGCTAACGTTCTATAACAAAAGTTGATGGAAACTCCTTGTTGATATTAACTTTTTGGATTAGCTCTGTATCGTAATAGAAAAAAAAATGTTTTATAGCAGTATTTTATTATTTGTGTAGGGGCATGAGGGACACATACAGGATGGGGCAAAAGTAATGTCATAATGTGAATATGATATAATTTTAGCAATTGGCGTCATATTGTCATTGCGATTAGACACTAATGTGTTGTCGCCCAGCTGTGTTGAGCCAAACTGACCCGAACAAGTGTGTAGCACTCCTATCGGATTATGAGACTGTACTGGACCTACTGAGATGAGAGTACCTTTACCATTAGGAGTGACATCACGGACGAATTACGGTACACATCAGCGGTTCGTATTTTTTTCGATATTCCGAGTAAAATTCATGTTTACATTATCACTGTAGTTTTCCTTAAGTATGTGATCGTTTGAAAAGGAATTAAACCGCAGTTCGGTAGTGAAACGCAAAAAGCAATTTTCAATTTTAATAACTTTTTACTTTGAAGTTTCTTTTCAGTTTTTTGGTGCCTCCCTTCAAAAGGTAAAGACACTTTTACAACTTTTGACAAGTGTTGACTACATTACCACAGATTACTGAAGTCAATAATTTATTGCGTATCAGGCGCCATCTAGCGCCGCCAAAATAACGTGAGAGTGCTGTGCGCCATCTGCTGCTCCAAGCCGTAAAAATATGGTGAAGTGTGCAGCCTGCGAAAGGTTTCTGTTGGCAAAAGGGGTCACCACGTGTAGCAATTCTGCGTGGCGCAATAGGTATCACTTCGCTTTTTTATATTCGTTCTTACTTTATGTTCTTGCCAGGTCCAACGCAGATACTCAGCGATTGACTGTGCTCTGAGTGCAGACGAAAGTTGCCCAGGGTAGATAATAGCGCCAAATTCAAAGATCTGGATAGTGGTCCCCCTGTTATACCAGCAGTTGTGGCGGCACCAGCAGCAGCCCTTGTTGAGGTAGCGTCGTGAATCATAGCAGTTCCTTTTTTGGCAACGTCGGCAGCGGTACCAGCTCTGGTTGTTGTACCGGTCCAAGGAGGTGACCTGTCGCGGTGACTAAGGCCCTGACCCCCTGTGGTGGCTAAGGTACTGTCTTGGGCTGGGAGCGAACAGAGTACTGATGGGGAGCCCTCGTCGGACATACAGCTGACCCTCCGTGAGGAAATAACGCTCTTCCTATTCGAGCTGCGTGAGTTTCGGGATGAAATGAGGGAATTTCGTCGCAGATGGCCGGCCTGCACTGGTCAATGGGAGTTTGTACCGAGTGGTTTGACAGCCTGGAGGCTGGAGGATCGAGGCTCTTGAGAGTAGGCAAAGTGCTGCAGTGCCAGACGGCAAAGTGGGCCGGCAGGAGCAGATTGTGCTGCAGTTACAACTTAGCCTCAACGACGGCGAGCAGGATTTACTTAGCTCGGACTTAGAGATTACTAACAACCCGGAGACTTCTGGTTAAAACGGGTTGCATACCACCAGCCTGGTAGCGGCAAAGCCGGGGTTGACTCTCGACAACCGGGACATAGTGTTCGCGCAACGGGTGGGCCTGCGAGCTGAACGAGAGGTACAGACAAGCACTGTGGGCGGCGCGAATTCGGTCGGCGAAAAGCTGATCCAGCGGGTGCAGAATGCCCTCACATCACTCCATTTTTAATAAGGGTAATTTAAAGAGAATATCGGCACGCAAAAAGCTTCACCTGGCTACCCTACTCTTTGACACTATTCTCACAATGAAACCAGATTGAAGAAAATGTCTTGCTCACGCGATGTTAAGAAGATTAAAACTTATTTATCTTCGTACCTCATATTAGCCTCATTGCACAGAACTTCTGCATTCCGTGGTAGTTTCCAATTCGCTGTCTCTAGTTGCTGGAACGACTTGCCCCCGTTTCGTGGTATACAGACAGTAGGTACATTCAGAATAAAAAAACAGCTTACTCCAGCTTCAAAAAGATATCACACTTTGAACGTACCCTTGTTCTGCACGCAGCTGGCAATGGTAGCGAGCGCCAAAAGTGATTGTTCACTGAACGGTCACAGCAGTTCCTTTTATTAGATTTATGTTTTATCCGTAACATAACTAAGATGCGCTTAAGCCGTGATAAAAAAAAATATATTTAGTAAGTTGCTAAAAATACTAACTGCTTGCCCACTAATTAAGGCCAATTTTATTTCATATCCATTTGCTTAGGCGTTATCTCTACAGGTGAGAGAATCGTGGAAATAGTCTAGCCGTGACATTGCTGATAGAAACTGACGACTTCTACTAATTCTCGCAAAGCCCGGGACAGCCGAATTTGTGCTCAGCCCTAATTGCGCGGGCGAATATTATTATTAATGGCGTCTCTAGTCGCTACCGGTGCGGTGGCGGCGATTCCGTGCTCTCTGAGTGCATGCTTTGCCCCGGTTCCCAAACTTACTGCAAAACAATTGCAATGCGGGAAGAATGTGACTCGGCTTTTGCGATGAGTCTTATTGCACCTATTTTGTGTAATCAATTAATAATAGTGAACCCATTTTCCAGTATTTAAAAAATCCGCATTCCGAAGTTTTCCCACCAAATAACGGCCGCAATGGTAGAGAATACACAATCTGCTCGCTTTGATCTCCTGGTACGCCTGTTCAGTGACTACAATTTAAACTCCGTGACTACAATTTAAACTCCCCCGATTACGCGCGTGGCCGGACCGTACGAACGGGACGCAACGTCCATAATGCAAGCGTTCAGTTTTGCAAATTGCTAGTGTAGTAGTGCATGAAGACACGCCCCTATCGTTTCTATGTAGTTGTTATAAAGACACATCCTAGCTTTTATGTAACCCTGTTAGTATAAACTATTGCATTTAATAACTAAAATTTTAAATTGTTTATAACTGAGCGTTGCCACGGGTGTATAGTTGTTACTGTGTGATTGCACTGGCGAAACATTTACAACAAAACATGTTGGGATCTCTATTTTCTGTCAAATTTTGACAGGAACTAGAGATTTCAACATGTTTTGTTGCAATGTTTCGCCAGTGCAAACACACAGTAACACGTACCTTATACAGTAACAATATTTCGTAATAACGAATTATGCAAGACAGTTACTTTGTACAGGCTAGCATACAATTAAAAGGTCAAGCGATACCTTCAGTAGGTTTAACCAATCGAGATAACATGTTATTAAATCATTATTTTTTTAAACCCCGTTCTACTCTTCAAAACCATCAAACACACATACATTTACGAAGTCACTGCATTCAGCTGAGCAATGACCTATTCTTGCCAGATACGACGCACAGCTTAATTGTTCTTGTTATTGTTGTTACTTGTTACACAAACTGTTATTTTTTCCACTTTGCAATCGGTATTTTGTAGGTTTGATTGTTTGTTTTCATTTTGTAAATGTCGCAACAGATTATGTAATTGTCTTATTTGTCGAACTTTTCTGTTATAAATAATGGATACGAGGCTTTTGGCTCATCTGTAAAGTGGTATTGTTTTGTTTTTTTTTTTTTGTAATGTGCGTTTGGTTTGTGCAGAATAAACACTTTTTCTTTCTTTCTTTTTTTATTTATTATTTTAATTATTGTCATTGCTATTCTAAATATTGAAAACCATAAGTTTTATTTGAACGAGTGGAAGCCTTTAAACATCTACGTTTTCTATTAGTAGGGCCGCGTTCCTGTAACCACCTTCGAACTCCATAGTCAGAATTTGTCAGTCAACTACTCCTCAAGACCAATTGAATAAGCTCAATCACGATCTGTCTGCTGTAAGCTGTTGTGTATTGGTTGGTTAGTCCACAGACTTTCCATGCTGCAGTATCAGGCCAAGGTTTCCACATAATTACAGTATGAACTAAGAACAAGGGGAAATTTACATGAACCCTAGGCGCAGTGTTATGGAAATTTGGTTTGAACTGCTGTAACTTTTTATTTTATTAAAATAATGTCATGCTACGATAAAATAAAATGTTAGGATTGAACAGATCTTCATTTTGATGTAGGACGGAAACTGCTGCAGTCTTGGATCCCTACTGCTCCATCTTCCTTATATCGTGTACCAAATACTAAGTCGATCATCGAGTCGATGAGTGAAAATGCAATAAAATGACCTTTTCATGGCAGAGATCCTTACACCAATCAAAGAGCTGATTGTATTCAAAATGGCTGAAACAGCTAAAATCCCCAAAGACTGAACCAGTCTTCTAATGAAAAAATCCTGAATTAAATTAGACCATCCGTTTGGGAGCTACTATATCACAGACACGTAATTAAGACGAATAGGCGTCAATCTTTTAACCCTCTGTCGTCGTAAGGGATTGAAAATCTTCTCCGTTTATAAGTCATGCTAGTAGTTACAATAGTTTCAATTTTATACAAAGACCCAATTATTTTTTTTAGTTTTTATATTAATTTATTCTCCTATGAATACAATAATTCAGTTATACGAGAATATTAAAACTAAAACTTATAGTGCATACGGTTAGGTATTTTACAAAAACTAGACATTTGTACAATCATTATTTTATGGGTAGGAAAAAAATATGATTCTTATAATTTTTTTGTAGTACGGTATCCTTTTCGGGTTTTCTTCTTCAACCAATTTTAACATTGAAGGTATGATTGGTACGCAGCCTGAGCGATTGATTTCTAAAATAGGTTTTTGTTAATGTCTGAATATTTGTGTATTTGAGATTTGTGCCTGTACCTTTTAAATAAACTACAATACGAAAAATGGATAAGTGACTATTGACATCAACTGATGACTCTAAAGAGTTTGCTAATTCTGTAATTTTCCACAGATGACAGTCAAGCGGGTAGCGGGGCCACCTCAACTGTCAACGACTCTTCGTCGAGCGGTCAACAGGACTGGTCTGCGGTCTGGGAGTGCTTCGAGAGTCCTCACCGGCTGCTGTCCATGCCCGCTGGTGGACTGTCGAAGAGCATGCAGGTAGCTAGGCTACCCAACCCCTTTACCACCCAGACCCGACGCACCCGAAGGTTAACCCGACAAATGTCATATGAACCAGTGATTGTTCATAAGAAAAATACACTCGACACAACAAATATAATCGTGAAACCCGTTGAGTTGTTCCAGTGACGAAAATGAGACACTGAATACGACTGACTTCGGAAGCATTTCGTTCTGAAGCAGCAATTATGGTTGAAAATTTGTTGCCGCCAAAAATGTGATAAATATAAATAACATAATAATATCACGCCTTCTTTCCCCGAAGGGTTGGGCAGAGGTGTACCTGTATTGCAACCACATGTCGCCAGTTATGGTTTTAAGTAGTATGTAATAGGTGGCGAGCCTATTGTCATCAATCGAGCACAATTCCAGACTCCGGGCTGCTACTGATAAATTCCTGTCGGAAAAACCCAATAGTACTTTGCCCGACCCGGGAATCGAACCCAGGACCTTATGCTCAGCTTCGTTTGCGACCACCTTTACCGCTTTAGACCAACGAGGCAGTCATATAAATACTACAACTACGACAGATAAATATTAATACTATACTACAATTTATTTTCTCGCAGTCAATGGTAAAAAGTGAAAAAAAAAAATGTCTTTCCTTGTATCCCTCGCTCCGCTCACGATTCAAATCTAGAATCCTTCGCTTCTCTCTCGGGATCCAACTTAGTCCTTCGAATTAAATTCCCTTTTTTGTCACTTGTTGTATAATCTACTATTGTTGTATTCGTAATTGTCTAGACAAGATTGGCATGAAAGAAAATTTTGGGACATCCGCCGGAAAAGTCGGAAATACACCCGGGCAGCTAGTTTATAAATTAGTATGTAATAGAAGACCTCTATTTTGGATTTAGTATTGTTTTATTGTCATCGATGAAAATACAATTATGTATATATTATTACTCAAACAAACAACAGCGTCGTATATAATAATATAGCAAACAGGGCTTGTCTGATGTCATAAGGGTAGTACACCGCGACTCTACGACCTCGAAAATAACATTCTTGGAAACCTCTCCTTCATTTATGAGAACCTAGTGTTGAAATATTTTACGGTCTGACTGGATCAATACTTTGCCCCAAGCACATGGCACGCCAATGCAGTTTCCATGGCAACGATGCATTTCCGTACAGTTCGCTAAATCAGCTGACGTTATACTGCTGAAGGAAATTTAAAGTTACCGAATAAATATAAAGCTCTATTAGCACTTTAATAGCTCGTAAATATTTATGGCATGCCTGTTCAAACTTTCAAAAAATGTTTAAAACTTTCCTATAAAAAATATTTTAAATAATTTTATGAAATAAGTTTCATTTGACGAATTTCTCAGTGGCATTCTTGAACCAAGTCGGGACTTTATACCCGGTTCATGATAATGGGACTTAAGACATAACTGGCGATGTGGGTGTACTGTATATGCTTCTGGCCAACCATTTGGCCAATATAGGCGATGCTATGTTTGGTGTTATTATTTTACTAAAAAATTATTTCCACTTCTCAGGAAATGGTGAAAAATGCAGTGAGTGAGATGCGCCGCTATTATAGCAGAAAAGTTGTGGACGTACTCATCAAGGTCACCAGGAGGACTCTTGACGTCATTATCAAACAATTTACTTCAGACATCAATGCAGAAGGTAAAAGATTACAAATTATCATCCTAACTAATATTATAAATGCGAAAGTGATTGTTTGTTTATTGTGTATGTCACGCTAAAACGGCTGATCGGATTTGGATGAAATTAGAGACATGGGTAGACCATGACCTGGGTAAGAACATTATAGGATACTTTTTATCCCGATATTCCCACAAGGACGAGATTTACGCGGGTAAAACCGTGGGGTGCAGCTCGTTACATTAATAAATAGGTAATACATTTCATCAACATCATTTGAGTAGAAAGAATTCAACTTGGCCAGAACAACGTACCATCAAAGAAGTTCATATCTAACTAGTTTCAAAACAAAATCCCGTGAACACTATGACCACATCTGTTACCGGCTCGGTTCTATAGTTGCCGAGCGCTGCAAGCAAGAATAGTCCTTACGGTGGATAGATATGAACTTCTTCGATTGTACCTCGCCGAGTAAAGATTATGGAAAGTTGATAATAAGTATCAAGTAATACTTTATAAGAGCAAAATAACTAGGTAAATCTTCTCCTGTGTAGGTACGAAACAAGTTTTTTTGCATATCACGAATAATTGCCAAATATTAATAACTTATCAACCTTATTTATCGCAATTCCAGGTAGTTTGCTTTAGACTCCATTGAGTTGATATAAACTTAGCCCCATTCATCTACTACCACGACACGAACGTGATGCATGCGGCTAAGTTTTTTTTTCTTTCCACTTCATTCAGTGACAAAAGAATTATGAAGGAAGGAGACTCGTATGGGCAAAGAAAACTATTGCAATCCACCCAGTGTTTAATTAGACCTAAACTCTGTGTTATCTTGTACACCATTTCTGTCATATTTTGTAAGATATTTGCAAAGGAAATTACAAAATGCCCCTGAAAAGCGCCATTTTGGATTGCCGCTTCTTGAAAACCTAACAAATATAGCCGTAATGAAATGGTGTCCAAATTTTTTTTTACTAGTATTTGTTCAGTTTTTAATAACGCATGTTTTCCATATGATATTGCGTACATTTATGTCATAATTTGTAAGAAATCAGCAAAAAAGTCGCACACTTTCATTTCATGATGGGAACTACCGATTGAGACTGCGCGTTGAAAAATCAATATGCTAAAGCATGGATCCGATTTACAAACTTAAAGTGATGAAAACAAAGGCGAGTTAATCATCACGCTACCGCGGTAGTTGTTACGTTTTGATTACTACTATTTCTCGATTTAAGCTCGTAATGTTTATGGGCTCCTAGTATCTTGCATCGTATTTGAGCTGACTTCGCGCGGCTTTATGGGTTTGACGCAAGCGCGTTGAGGGGAAAGCCACGTGGGGCAGCAAGCGGCCACCGCGTGGAAATGAGTTTATTATTTTACTAGCGACCCGCTCCTGCTTCGCACGGTTCTTACGACTTGACAAAAGAACGAGATTTCTTAGGTAACTTTAATATTAACATATTATACACAAAGCTTCCGGAATAAATTTTCTAAACGATGGTAAAAACCTCGTGAAAATCTGTTGCGTGGTTAAGAAGAACAACGTGGACATACAGTCACACGCGAAAAGCGACTTTGTTTCATAATATGTATAGATTACGTTATATCGGACTCGTACTTTGCGAATGCAGACGAGTCTGAGCAAATAAACGTAGTGTTCAGACCATTAAAAAAATTCTAACATAAAATGCACTGCAATAATATTTGTTTAGTTTTGTGATGTTGAAAACCGCTCTAAATTTAAATTTTTAATTTGTTTTTATCAAACTTAGTACGCTTTGTATAATTTTGTTTTTTGTTAGGCTTATTTCTCCCTAAATAGGTAAAAAAACCCGCATCAAAAAGTTGAAAACTATGACTGTTATGGCTGAAACAGGAAGTAGATACCTTTGATTTGATATTATTTAAGAAAAAAAATGGCACCGACGGTTCTAGCTAATTCGCCTTTTAAGACCCCGACATTGGTGATTTTCTGAGATCGAGAGACAGTTAAAATTGTGAACAATTATAATTGGTCGGGGTCTTAAAAGGCGAATTACCTAGAACAAAAGCATTATAAGGAAGGAAGGGAGGCTGTCCCAAATTCTATTCCCATTTCAATCCAGCCGCTATAAAATTAACCTCAAACGAAACTGAAAAATATCGACCACGTCTCCACGACCAACCTCAAAGTGAAATGCGGGTCAGTGTGTCAGTTAAATAGACTTCCTCCACGGTCATGTAGTCCTGGCAGACATCTGTCTGTTACTCAGTAGGGGGATCCCTACCATCGCACATGCGCAGTACTACCCGGGTGTCGGGTTATTGGCTGACAATGGCCTTGACCTCAACACAGATCAGCAGCCTCCACTAGTCCATGTCTGTCTGTTTGTTTGCTCGCTCACATCTCCGGAACTGCCGAACGGATTGTCATGTAATTTTCTTAGTGTAGACAGAGATTAATTTGGAGCAATAAAGGGTTTGTTTAATTAAAACCGGATGTTGCAAAAAAGTTATCGTAATTTTTAGGGTTCTGTAGTAAACAAGGAATCCTTATAATTTCGCCATGTCCGTCTGTCTTTCCGTCTGTCCGTCTGCGGCTTAAGTCAAGGACTCTTTTTTTTAGTAGAAAGCTGTATTTTGGCATGGGTATACACCACTTTGTCGGCGTGATTAACATGCTTGGAAATTCGAACATTATTTAAATTGCTGTACTGGTCAGAAACAAGCGAGTACTCGGCCGGCAATGTTATATAAAAATCTATAACTGTCGTGTTATGAAAATGGGACTAACTTTTTACTTCGGCCCATGGCAACCAAGGAGGTAACTTATCAATGATTTTATTTAAAATTTCGAACTGGCTTAGCAAATAGAGCTGTTTAGAATAAAGAAGAAACAAATTAAATTATTGGCGCGTGAAAAATTTACTTTGTTCGTCATTCATTCTGGAATTTAAAATTAATTTACTTAGTTTTAATTTCGGCGCATTGTTTGAGAAAAGTACTATACAAGCCTTGGCCACAACCAGGTATTGATGAACTTTACCACGTATGTTGGCCGAGGCGAAATAAATTCCAGAATCAATGAAGAACAATGATAGTTTTTCACGAGCCAATATGTTAATTTGTTTATTTTCTTCTTTAAAAAGTTCTAATTGCAAGCCAAATCGAAATTTAAATGAAATCTTTGATAAGTTACCTCCATGGTTGTCATGTGTTGAAGTAGAAAGTTCGTCCCATTTTTAATTAACATGACAGTTATGAGTTATCATAGTAATTTTTTCGGCCGCTAAACACGTCAGATATTGATTTTCATAGAATCATTGCCGGTTGGGCCCTCGCATGTATTCGACCAGTACAGCAAAATTTCGAATTATCCCGAAGAAGGTTTTCAAAATAATGCTCGAATTTCCAAGAATTTTTGAGAAAAGTTTGTTTATTCTTCATGTATTCTTATAATTCTTAACATGCTTGATTGAAATTCTCCCTTTTTTAACTCCTCTGATTTTGCCTGAATGAAATAAAGTAATTCTCAATTCAATGCGCTGCCGCCGAAAGGTCATGGGACCATGAGTTCTGTGGACTTTTTAATAAAAATATGGCTGTCCTTTTAGTATATTGTGGTGTCTTACGACTTCAACGCGAACGAGGTCGCGGACAGAAGATAGAGCTTAAATCGAGATCGGCTAATATTATAAATGTGAATGTTAAGATGTTTGTTACTGAACGGATTTCAATGAAATTTGGCACACAGATAGACCATGACCTGGCTTAGGACATAGAACACTTTTTACCCGGGTAATGCATTCCAGTGAGATAATTTCCGACCTCCACGCGGGTGAAACCGCGGTCGAAAGCAAGTAGATTTTTTTTAAAGAAAAACACAGATTCATGAGGTCGGCACAACCCCAAATAAATTGGTATAAGGGTAATAAAACAATATTGTAACTAATCCTAATTTTAAGTCAACGACTGAAATCATAGTGTCAATTAAAGGCTTTTAATTTCGTCGCAAAGTAGGTAAGCATAAGCTAGAGATGTTTAATTCCATTTTCTGTTGCTTGTTGCGCTCTGACCATTGACGATCAACGGATTCAGTACTCTCATGATTTATAGGGTCCTAGTATTGACCATCGTATTTGCCCCGCGACGTAGTATTTTCCACGCAAGCGCAATAAGTAGCACTCCATGTGGACCAAACACCACGTGGCAGATTAACATAATAAATAACAGGGTGAGGGTGTAGGGATGACTACCTAACTAACCCATTCCTCTAACACCTCACCCTCGATCAGCATTATAAGGTCAATGAATCCACTTATTTTTAGCTACGTTAAATGATAAAACTAGAAAGTGGAATTACTGTGAGTAAAATATAATTTTGTAATACCGTACATAATAAAAACTCAAACAAATCCTTTTCATTGTAGGTTGGTATTGAAAATTCGTAACATTACTTTATAAATTCCTAGTATCAAGTATGGCATTCGCGCTGAGTTTGTTTTCACGCAAGCGCGTTTAGGACACAGCCCACGTGATCTGGATACTAAACCACGGGAATCATGTGAATAATACCTGAAACATGTCGTCATACTGACTCATTAAATTTTTACAGTAGGTGTCAATATCATGAAAACGTGGATATATTTAGGGGGAGAATCTAGTCTAGTACAGAGATCGGAAAAATTGGCAAAAAAATCTATGATGCTGAAGATTGAAATGGAAATTAATACCAAGACATCCACGACTTGAGTTTCTCTGTCAGTTTTGCGCCCAGTGCCAGTTGCTGTGCCGAGGGACAATGCTCGGGGCCGAGGTCCGACGTCAAAACTGATAAAGACCCGCGCTTTGTTGGGATGATGCATGACATGTGATTAATCGGTATCTCTTCGATATTCATGGTTTCCTAGTGATTTGGATCAGAAATTGCCTGATCGGGGATAGTTATGGCCACGCCCCCCTAACCACGCCCTTATGCTTAAAAAGGATGGACTGCTGTGAAAGAGTGATAACGCAGCATTATTGTATTTGGCGACAAAACAGCTGCCAGTGGTACATTTCACATACGAGCTCCATTTAATCTATGTTCCTAGTGAGTCGGAGTGTAACTTACCTGTTCATGCCATGACAAGTTTGCGCTCTTCAACCCCATTGCCACCTTCACTTTTATGCGGCTCTAGTATTTCGTTAAGTTTTTCGTATGTTTTAGGCGAAAATAGGAAAACGGAAAAGATCATACGGGAAAGGTGAAAGCACCAGGGTAGCCCGCGAAATGCAATATTTTTTTTTGCATTGACTGTAACAAGTATTTTATTACAGGATGTTCAACAACCTGTATTATCATTAAAATTATGAATAGACTGTGTGTTCGTTCGGTATACAAAGGTTAGTTTTGCAGCTTAGGTTGGGCAAAAATTGTCAAAATCTGTTAATGTTATCTGTTGAAATATCTTAGTCTAGTTACTAGTGTATTGGAATGAACTAAATACCTATAACTTAAGTATCAGCCAGTCAGCAAGATCACAGATACAGGGTTGGCAGCCAATTAACGGTGCGATGAACGAATATTTATGTATCGCCCCTCTTGGAGATCACTTAGATAGCCCAAGTGATCTTTACGAGGGGGAGTGATGATATTGAGTGACTATGATATTTTTCAGACGCGCAAAAGAAACCAATCTTCCTACTTCAAGCGTCACTAATGATACCTAACGTGTCAGTAACTCCTACTCTTGACGAAATCCAAGAGGTACTGTTGCTAGCGGGCAAACACATATCTGGACTGTCGAAGGGCGTCGCGCAGTGGACAGGAGGAAAAACATCTAGGGTATGAATTAGGAATTTTTCATGAGCTAAAGTTGTAGGTAATGCTGAAATGATTGAGATGTTGGATTTTATAATTATTTATTCTAACGCTTTCTATAACGTAGTCAATTTGAAATATTGCAAAATGTTTATTAAAAAGCAATTTTAAATCTCCATTCTCATTTATTTTAAGTTTTTTAAAACCTTATTGTAGGTAAATGGTCTAAATAGTACATTTTCTTTGTAATAAGTTTTGCAACTTTCTATTTTAAGGTATAAACTAATGAGATTGTTTTCTCTCTTCCTACTTGTGATGTTCATTGTCTTGTGTCGTTTGTTTCACTGTGCACAATGTGTATTTGACTGTGTTTTTGTCTGCAAACTATGTGCTTCTGCATTATACGTTGACTTGCTGGCACTCGATGTGGCTTCATTATTTCTGTTATGCTGTGAATATGCTTCGCATCCTGGCTTTGATGTGAATAGGTAAGCTGGAAGAAAATCGCTCGCCCTCCGTCGAACCCGTTGTTAGACGTTGTTACCAAGCTTGACGAACAGGTCCAATCAGTAACGGCCCCGCCGAACCCTACTCAGAAGTCAACGAAGATGGTTGACATGGCTAAGATGAAAAGGAAGAAACATTATAGACTGGAGTCGGAAGAGAAGCCACAATTTCCATTTCAACAGAAGAACTTTTACCCCTCCATTATGGAGAATAAGGAGATTGTTAAGACTTTAACTTTATTGTCAATGTGCTCAGCGAATGTTAAAACCGTAAGTTTATTTATTAATCTATTGTCTTTGATCATGCGCAAAAGTAGCCCTTGTTGCTGATAAGATACGTTGGCTAAATATTCGTATAAAAGTGTTCGGACTTGAACGGGAAGTGATTGAAAAGAAACAAGTATTATTTTACCTTTACAATAAAGTTACACAATTTTCTAGGAAGTCAACACCTTAGTAAAACGCTGGCGACCATACCATTACTTATGGAAATGCGAGAAGACTCTGCGACAGTTGCTTGCCTGGAATCTGAACGACTTTGAAGTGTCTCTGAAGAGACATAGCGAGCTCGAATCTAAGCTTGAGCTTGAACCTGATGTGCTGATCATTGGGAACTGTCTAGCTGTTTCTACTGAGAAATTGAAGCTGGGATTGACGACAGAACTTAAAAGTGAGAATATGTAATGAATATTGGGGTCCGTACTTTGATCTATAAAAACCCTCCCGTATTATCAAACTTTTATCAATGCAGTTTTTTTAAGTAACATTGACATCTTATTTTTACGAATAGGGGCACTGGCACCTGCAGATTAATTGGACATAAATATCACGCGTGTCGGTTTACAAACGAATCAGTTTACAACACAATAATATCGTTTTCTTGTAAAGTTTAATTTCTGAACTGAATCCTTTTTTTAGATGGTACGCACAGAATAAGCCAGGCTATGCGCAAGAAGTACAAGCGTGAGATGGACTACGTTTACGCCATCATGAATGACCTGGAGCGCAAGTTAGAGAGGCCTATCAGAGACCTGGATGACGTCAGAACTGTCATGGAGACCCTCAAGAAAATCAGAGAGCAAGAGGTTGATATGGAACTGAGAATCGATCCAGTTGAGGTAAATTCTATAAAAAAAGTCTAACCACTAGGATAAGAGTTTATATAATTTATTTAAGTAGATAGAATATAACGGATGCAACAGATTCGTTTATCCTCAAAACATACTTAGTTTTTTTCTCAACCGAACATTATTTTCTTAATTCTTACTTTTACGAGACACAAAATCGTTTGTTAGTTATGTTTTGTCATCCAATCATTCAGATTAAGTAAACAAACAATTACAGGAAGCATTCAACATAATAACCCGTTACGAGTTACCAGTCAGCAAAGAAGACATAGAACAAGTGGACAATCTCCGCTATACTTGGCAGCAGCTGCAAGCCAGAGCCTTGGCTTCACACTTCATGCTGCTAAAGATGCAGCCGCAGCTGGAAGCCGACCTCAACAGTAACCTGGACAGGTTTAGAGAAGACAATTCGGAGTATGTCCATGAGTATCGATATGCGGGCCCCATGCAGCCAGGGTTGAGTCCTAGAGAGGCTTCTGATAGGCTGATATTATTCCAGGTTAGGAACCTTCCAGTTTTGTCATGTTATTATTTATTTTACCAACTTTTTATATCCTTATAAATAAAAATGAAATGCTGTTTGTTGGTAAGCGCATCACTTTAGAACGGCTGGACCGACAAAATTGCCGAGTGACGGCAATTTTTGATTTTTGGAAAAGATGTAAAAAAAAATGAAAATTGAAGGTGTTTTTTTCTGTGGGATTTTTGTATAACCTCAAGACGTCATCATCGGGTCAGCTAGTTTAAACTAATATTATAAAGAGAAATGATTAGATTTTTTGTATGATTATATATGTTTGTTTGTTTGTAATGAATAAATTCAAAAATTACTGGACCGATTTTAAGCATTCTTTCACCAGTAGATTGCTACATATATTATCACTGAGATACATAGGCTATATAATTTATAAAGATACCACGCGGAAGCCGCTGTCGAAAGATAGTTTTAAATAAAACTGTAACACATCTTTTTATTTCTTTAGAATCGATTCGATGGTATGTGGCGAAAGCTTCAAACGTACCAAAATGGTGAGGAGCTTTTCGGCCTACCCCACACAGAGTATCCGGAACTTGCCCAGATTAGAAAAGAACTGAACCTTCTGCAGAAGCTGTACAAACTATACAATGACGTCATAGACAGGGTCAGCAGTTATTATGATATTCCTTGGGGAGAGGTGAACATTGAAGAGATCAACAATGAGCTGATGGAGTTTCAGAATAGATGCAGGAAATTGCCAAAGGGGTAAGTAAAAACGAGATTTACATTTTATTTACCACTAAAATCTGATTGACACACTGGGTATTGTAGTTGGAAACCCCATGAATGAAATTGATAAGTAAACATTACTATTTACATACTTACATTATAAAATTCATATTATCAGAGTTATAATCTTCAACCTTCTTTCGCAGGCTCAAAGAATGGCCTGCATTCTTCGCGCTTAAGAAAACCATAGATGATTTCAATGACATGTGCCCACTCTTGGAGCTGATGGCCAACAAAGCGATGAAGCCACGCCATTGGCAACGGATTATGGAAGTCACCAAATACAACTTCGAGTTAGACAACGAAGATTTTTGCTTGAAGAACATTTTGGAAGCACCTCTGCTGCCTAATAAGGAAGATATTGAGGTAAGACTCATTATTTATGTTTCGCTAAATAAACAATCGTGATTCATTGCCTAAGAGAAGTTCGTTCTAAAAGTGTAGCATTTTAGTGTAAAGAAAACTGCATTTATGCAAAAGGAGGCTTCACCTTCATAAAATAGGTTTTAATTATTAAACTTTACGAATCAATTTATATGAAACACCCCCGTTGACCTTCATATCCAATCAAAAGCTCGACTACGCCCAAATTAAAGCAACCCTAGCCCAAGGTACTGAGAGCCCTCCCAACGCCCGCGCGAATGTTAATGGGCTACCAGGACTGCAAAATCTTTGAAGAGTTTAAATTAATATGACCGCATCATACGTTACATCTAACGTGGTATTCTTTACAACGTACGTTAGGAAACCTTGAAAGGGCGTATATTAGAAATTTTTAAAATAAAATATTGTATAAAAGTTAAGCTTAGTCATACATTAATCAGAGGCGACCCTGGTTACATGAGAATTAAAGAAAAATGTGCGGCTAAGTGTGGGTGTCTATGTACACCTCTGCCTAAGCCTTCGGGGAATATAAGCGTGATGTTATGTTATATTAAGTTAGTTGGGGTTGATTTAGTACAAATACAAAAACACGATTTTTATTTTTTTGGGAAGATTATCAATATCAAGTTTCAAATTAATCGGACAGCGTATTGTGATTCTTCCATAGTTGCATAGTAAGTTTAAACCATTTTGCCCCTATGGTGGGTAGTATAAAAAACTAATTACGTCAAATCCTATTACTTATCTTCGGTCGAGTCGCGTCGCATCGCCCGGCCGCGCTATTATTTCTTTTACCTTAGCGTTCTTAAAGGCTCGTACATTTTTTTAATTCGGCTGGTACGCGTAGTCCCAAAGATTTGCGGGTTCAAACAAACAAACTCCATTTACGAAAACCGAACGAAAATTGAATATCGCGGGTATGGGTAACGCATGCTGGAAGCCCACGTTGTTAGAAGCGTTGTGCGCTGGAACAAAGTCGTCGTGCAATGGTAGTGTTACTAGGAGCCCATGAAGCAGCAGTAGCTTTAAGCAGAGGACGTCTGATACACGTGGATTGCTTACCAATGCGCATGCGTTAAAATATGAGGCGTGCGTGGAACACAACGCACCAGCGACCCCTTCCTACGATGGCCGGAAATCGGCTTGCGACTCCCGATGCCCGGGGCCTCTCCTGCGGCGACTAAGGGCGCGAGGGCGCGTACCTTGCCTCTCCCTCACGCGTTCCGCTTCCTCCTTCACGAGCATTACTGCTTCGCAGAAGGAAGTGACGGCCTCCCATGCAATTTCGCTCGGAACCATGGCCTGAACCAGGGCCGGACGCAAGAGATCGCCGCAACCGATCGCCTCCGTGAGGACACGGCGGTGCTCCGCCCAAGCCGCACAGACCTCCACCGTGTCCTCCGGGCGATCCACACAGTGGTGACACCCGGGCGTTTCCTCTCGCTTTATCCTGAAAGGAATCTCCCGAAACAACCATGTCCGGTGAGGACCTTCGTCAGAAGCCCTCCAAAACATACCAGACTCATTTTGCGTTGTGCATCGTGCACGGCGGACGGACATCATGAATGAAAATAATGACTCCCTAGGCACATGGTGTTATGACAATAGATGCCAGATGGTGGAAAAGTAACATCAAACTAAATGTCAAAGGAGAAAAAACTGTTATCAATAAAATGTAGATATTATTTATATTAACCTTTAATCACTGTTAAAGGTGGTGCCAGGATCACAGGACCGACATTATGACAGATTCCCATAAAAGAAAACTGCTGTTGGTTCGTTTTCCTGCTCTGTAGGTACCTACTACCGAGAATTGTAACGGCCAATTTGAAACGAACTCTCAGGTTTTAGTAACCCTTGAAATGCAACCGTTTCGTAAACTAACCTACTTACTAGGTATTTCCGCAGCCTTTCGACCTGACCTATTTAAATTTAAACAGCTTTAGACGCAAAGTTAACACTTGGCCTTTTTTGAGAAACTGATTACTTACAGTACAAAGATAATATTACGTATAAAGTAAAAAGTTAGTGTAAAAGTATAAAGTTACGTACAAAAATCCTTGTGCTCTTGTTTTTCGAAAAATATGAACTTAAAGAACAATGGCTATAAGCCATCGACTGTCAGACTAGGCAGTTAGTTGAAAAAAAATTAAGTTAGGCGCAGTTCGAGCCCGCGCCGCAGAGTTTCGTGTATTGTCTGGTGAAATAATAAGAAAATTTCTTTAACGATGTTGTTTAATATTTACAATTGCCCTCGCGATGTGACGTATTAAGCAAATTTAAATTATAAATATGACCTATCTTTTGCGTGCGCAACCATTACTCTAGTATTGAAAGTTTTGTAGTTATAACCGATTGAAATCTTACATGTTTTTGACGGTAATTGATTGAATCTGAGGAGCACTTTTCGTTTAAAAGGTACTTTTTAACTCAAATAATAATCCCCAATTAAAAACTGCGTATGCAGAACAAGAACTCCAACGCCGTAGAAAAATTTAATGAGTCACCGGGAATGCATGAACTTAAAGAAGTTGAAATTAATTAATCCATCATTCCTCATTTTCTCTCCCTCTTTAGCATAAAAGTCAACGGCTCGTTACGTTTCACTCTGTTATGATGTATCGCGGATGATAGACGTGTACTGTTGGTAATTTATTTGAGCCTACTATTTTAATGACAAATCGATAAAACACAATACACACGTTTGATGCCCAATGAGCTCTCCCTTTATTGTTTATAATTTATATATTTTAGTGTTAGTTGTATATTTTAATCTTAATGTTATTTTAATTTTATTTGTAAATTAGTAGCATAACATAATAAACCTATTTCGAAATATTGTACTATTGCACATAAAAATGATAAGATACACACGTTTGAAAATTGCACGTGCACGATTCTCTTTCACACACACTGAGAGGATCTTATTATTCAGTACCGGTGGTGACATGACAACATCTATCCCGATCCGTTAAGGTTTTCGCGTTTGTTATTATTTTGTGCGATGTGAGATACGGTCACGCCTTTTTCCCTGTAAGGGCCGGAAGAGCTGTATTGTACACACAATTTCAGACCGCGACAATATCGTCCAGACGTTGGTATCGAAACGAACGTGACTGTTGCGTGTGAGGTCGTCCTCACGCTCAACAGTCACGTTTGGGATTTTGGGATTGGGACCATGCGGCCAATAAATAAATCATGCTTTATAAATTGCAATAAACCTCTTTGAAATAGGTGGTAAACAAAATAGAAATAATGTTTGTAGCTATAAGCGCTGCATTTAAAAATAACTATGGCTATCACTGCCTACATAATTATAAGTATGTAAGTATTTTACTTAGTAGCTAAGTAACGTAAGTACCTAAGTAGGTACATACTTATACTAATTATAATTATCTTTGATGTAAGTATGTGCTTTACTTAGTAGCTAAGTAACCTATTTAGTTATGTAAATTTTCTAATTTACATGACTAAATATGTTAGTTATCATTTAACATACGCTGAGTACAAACGCGATGTTTTTTACTCCGGTTGAACTCCGATGCTGACATACAAATGAATGATGACCTATCGACCTAGACCCAGTCTCAACTATAAATAAATAACCTTACACAGGGTCGCCATCAGAAAGCGATAAACTAGGACAACAGAATACAAAAGCACGTGGTAATAGATATAGAAACAATTTTAGCAGTGCACGTGACCATTCGCGTAATGCGCATGTTCGATAATCAAAAGATATTCCAGTACAAGCGGAAACATTAGGGTTTTATGAATCTGAAAGAGATGTTACGATACCAATTGTCGTGCATGTTATCAGTGTTTTGCATTCAGTAGCCGCTGTTGATACAGGCGCTATCACGCTAACAATGCACTTGTGCTGCATGACAACCAAGTTTACGAAGTAAGTTTTACTTTGATCGTACCTTTGGTTGGGTGAAGTGTTATTTATTGGGTTTTTCGATTATGAATTTCTCAGTTGCATCCGGACTCTGGATTTGTCCCTAGTTTATGGCAATTGACTTGCCCTTTATTACATAGGACTTAAACATAACTGGCAAAATATGAGTGAACGAACACTTCTGTTTAACTCTTCCGGAGAAACCGGAAAAATGTTGTGTTATTTACACAC
This sequence comes from Agrochola circellaris, assembly GCA_914767755.1. Taxonomy (NCBI): domain Eukaryota; kingdom Metazoa; phylum Arthropoda; class Insecta; order Lepidoptera; family Noctuidae; genus Agrochola; species Agrochola circellaris. Next base: position 6,883,448 of record OU611840.1, read on the forward strand.
ATGATACATATAAATGAATTGGCCCACTGATCGGTCGGTATGTGTTACAATTCTGCTTGACTGTCTTCGTGTGTTCGTGTAATGGAACGAAGTCACAGCACTACATGTTGACAGAAGAAAATGTGTCAGCTAAATAGAACCTCAAAACACTTCTGTACAATAATATCGTATCACCATTTTCATTTGTTTCCCGATTAATAATTTAACCGTAGCTTTGGTATCGCCAACCCCACGTAGGGCGTATAAGTGGCGCTGTAGGTACTAGGACAGCATGGATCGCAAGAAGATAAAGCAATAAAGTGCAACATTAATTTTATTCATCAAGTTTTTATTAATGCTTTTTTTTAAATGAGATGTGACCAGGGTATTATAAACTTGAAGAGATAATAATAGTTAAAATAATATTATACAATTGTTATTATTAACTTTCTATTTAAAAGGTGTAGACCGAAAACCGATTGAAATTCGCCGACTGTATTGACGAATCCCCCTTTAAACCTACTGCAAATTCTGCTATAAAGTTTCTTGTTGTATAGGTGTAGGACATTTTCAGTCTTATTTAATTGTAATATTAGATTATTACCTACTAACGGGCTCAAATTAAGTAAGTACAAAGAAATCTTACTGAAATAATCAATAACAGGAAGCTTAGCCGGGGCATTGAACCCAGTACCTTACTAGGGTAATAGTCAGTGTTACTTCGGTGTCTCTCTCCCCCCTCTCGTCTCTTACCCCTTAATAATAGAAACGTTACTACGTGTTTAAGGTGTATAAGGAATGAATAAGAGGGTTAATGTTTATAAATGTATCTGTTTATATCAGCAAATTAATTTTGACTTACACAAAATTACATCTGAAACATGAGCATAATAAAGCTTAATACTACATTGAACTCATTTCATAAAAATTCAGCTAACTTTTGACAGCTACTATTGTGAAAATAAACGAACGTATCATTATACGAGTACTTCTTTTTCCAATTTACCCCTTACTAGGAGGCAGTAGAAGCCAAAGTTAACTTTGAAATCACTAACGTTTTTACATGTGCGTTAACATCATTGTTCTATATGTAGCTTGAAATATTTTGCTGTTCTAATAACACATATTTATTACGGGTTTACTATGGGTAGGCTACATAATTTAAAAATTGTGCTTATTTTATTCAGGAACTTTTTTCTTAAAATTTCTTTATTCGCCCAGAAAAACTCCCAGGAGACTAGGTGAAATTGGTCTATGACCAATTAGCATTTTAGTTACCATGTTATTAAAGTACACAAAATGTACAGTCGGAGAAATTAATTGTTCATAAAATTGACATACCACATCAATTGGCCATGTTATAGCCATTTCATACCACAGTCAAAGAATGAAAGTTGTTATTTTGAATAGGTGCGGACATGTTAGTTTGTAGATAATTTGATAAAAAAGAAATCCTTGACGTTACATTATTTCTCAACATGTCGTCATAAAAATCTGATTTATCATTGCTGAGGAAGGCAATGTGTGATGGAAGGTAGTCTTCTATCTCCTAAACATTATTTTTCTCAATCTCAATTGGTACATTTGACGTCTCTCCGCAGCAGAATGAAGAAAGAAGAAAAAACTCAGACCCTAAACATCCATTTCGTCTTCAGTTAGGTGACCTAATTACTAATACTTACCTAAATGCTAAAAAGAAAAACTATTATTACATTTTTTCATCATACTTATTTTCAACTATAAACGGCTTTGAACTTAATATATCCTTTAGGCAGGAATTGTTAAAACTACGTGTGAAATGAGATAGATTTTTATGATATTGTTAAATTAGGCTTATCCTAACAACAAGTTGTTATTGCACATAGCCTACCAGGATAACAGTAGAAGGAAGACATCGAGAGTAGTGAGGCCAGTCATTGAAGTTAGCTGAAAGGGAAATATTTAAGTGAAAGAGAAATTTTAGAGGTGGGCCGGGGGCGGTACCTGATTTAGCGAAAATCTAAGAGAGAGAGAGAGAAAGTTAGTGGAAGAAAGGGATGTATATTTATCGTTGACGGATACGCTTTTACATTTTATAGTGCAGTAATTAATTTGTTGTAGTACCTTTATTAATACCAATAGAAAAATGTATCCTTACGTACATTAATTAGGTATTACGCTGATTTACATAAATCTACTGTTTTATTTTATGCATTTGTTTCTGTGATAAATAAACTTTTTTTTTTATTGTTTACATATTAGGTACTCAAATCTGTCATCCAATCAGTATATTTTGTATTTATGTATGTTATTGTAATATAATTGTGCATAAATAATTATCAAATTGGCTTAAAAAGCAAGTTATAACTGATATTATTTTTAAAGTTAGGTATACACACAGTTATGCCACGTTAAGCGCGAATTAATAATTCGTAGCGAAGAGAGATGCGCGACCGTTTCCGAGCGCGTATCGCTATCGCACTAGACTGGAAATGTAGTGCGTTTAGTGCGTTAAGTGGTACGCACGACATTTTTCTTAGTACGCATAATGTTGTGCTATCGACTATAGGTGTGGGTAACTCAGTATACCTAATTTATTTCAAGTTTAACTTTTTGCACAGGCTTTATTGAAAGCTATATAATTGTAAAACTTAGAAAAAATACAAATAAAAAGTAAAGAGTCATTTAAAGTAATTTATACTCGGTTTTACCAGTTGCAATCATTTATCCTAAAATACGAAGTGAGTTTGTTTGTTACGCTTTCACGGTAAAACGGCTGAACAGATTTGGATGATATTTTACACATAGATAGACCATAACCTGGATTAGGACATATAATACTTTTTATCCCGATATTTCAACGGGATCGAGACTTATGCGGGTGAAACCGCGGGGCGCATAAAACAGAAACCAAAGCAAGAAGAAGACAGTTTGGGCCGACCCTTGATATACTAAAAACCCTACCGACCCTAAATATTGGGTCCCCACCTATGAAATTGGCGTTTTTTTCTCACAAATAGAGAACCTCGTCACTTCTATGAATAAAAATATTCATCAATTGCTTGTTATTATATCGAATAATGACCATCATAGACAACTACCAATAGTAAAAAAAACCTTATTACTTATAGTTTATAAACATAAAAAATACCTTAAAAACTGACTCCTCATTTTGTTGGCAGAAATGACCACTATTTGTTTTAATTTAGCCAAAGCATATTTTTGTCGCTTAATATAGTGGCATATTACGTTATCTTAGTTTTTAAACATTAGCGCATAAAAGTTTAAAAACATTAGTGTTCATGGTTGTTATATAAATTAAGAAAATGTTAGTATGCAATAAGCAACTTCTTTAAAATTTTCCATACAAAACGCTGATTTCATAGGTGGGGACCTAATAAATTGGGATAAGGGCAAGAGGATAATGATGGTTGAATGTTACTATATAACTTTGGCATTTCAAATTTTCCAACACGTTGAATTAAAAACATACCTTTATATTTTTTCCTTGTTTTTTACCTTTTATTTATCGACTTAGATAAATACGAACGTTAAATTATGAAATTCTAGAATCGAATAAACCACTTACTGTTTCATTATCTCCTATTACACGTGCGGATTCAGGAACCTGCGGGTACGGAACACCGCGTGATTTTGCACTGAAACTGATACATTATTATAGGTACTGATAGTATCAAAGTAACATACTAAAATAGCCCTGGAAAATAAGATATTCTGCGAAAAAAAACCTAATGAAGAATTTTCACCGCGATTATCTTTATTTCAGCATGAGAAATACTGTATGAAAAGTTCATTATGATAACGAGTGCGTAAAATAAATTTCCTCAATTTATGTTAAGACATGTTAATTCCATAATCAACTGCACAAAATATGTCAATGTTTTTAGAACTGTCAATGTTTGCACTTTACTTTTTCTGAGCCGTATATATTATTGGTCTCTGAGTTTATTAATAAAGGGAATTATGTATGTATAGTAAGGCCGCGTTCTATGGCGTCAAATAAACCTAAAAGAACTAACTTTGATACCGCCCGCCCAAGTGGCAAGTTCCACCTGCAATGAGCTGTTTTCAGTTCTGCCATCCTAGTATTCATGCGGAACAAGCTAGTTGAGGATACGGGAAACGCAGCTCCCTGCGTTTACGTACCGCGCGGGCGGAGAGAATGAAAGAAAGGAAAAAGTCTAGTAAAGTATATATTATACCGCACGACTTTTTTTACCGTCTCGAAAAAAATAGGGTATAATAGGTGAACGGAGTACAAGCCTATGGCATAGAAATTTTAATGTTTTAATTTTTTTCAATAACCTAGAATGAAATTGATTTATCGATAAATACCAAGCATATAAAGTGAACTTTTCATTCCAGAACATTAAAAATAGAAAATAAAAAAGAACCCTACCCTCATACGCACCCTACTAGATGCGCGGAATTTATCATGATATATGATGGATAGTTTTCATGTTTTTTTAAGGATATTTGGAACTTTTTTTTTTTTTTTTTATTGAAAAAAATTAAAACATTAAAATTTCTATGCCATAGGCTTCTACTCCGATCACCTATTATACCCTATTTTTTTCGAGACGGTAACAAAAGTCATGCGGTATATATAAGTTTTGAGTCAAGCACAGGAGATCACAAATTAAACCAAAACACACTAATTCAAACATAAAAAATAAAAAACAATAAAAATCAAAACAAAGTAAAATTAAAATAAAAGCAGAATATCCTGTGCTAGGCCTAAATACTGATTAAATGAAGTGTTGTTAGGTATTTAAGAATATTATTTATATATTAACAAAGGCATCAAGGGTGCTATATCGAAGTTAATTATATATATATTATCCTACACATATAAACTTTCTAAAATTAATTCCTTAAATGTAGGTGAAAACCGCATCAAAATTCGTTGCGCAGATTGGAGTTGGATTCGTTGCGCAGTACAATACGGCCACACAGACAGACGAATGACACGATTTTTAATTGTATAGATAAATCATCTGCGTTGCCTTTTCCCAACTATTGTGTTCCGTACCGGCGCCCGACCGCATGTTTGTGTAAACGAAGATCGCGTATGCGCCGCACAGCCGCCGCGCCTCCGCCACACCGCCACCGCGCCGGTACCACATGGACACTGCACATTAACTCGGCATGAATGCGGTGTCCACGCGGTTACGGCGCGGCGTCAGCGCGGTTCCGGCGCGGCGGCGGTGCGGCTTCGGCGTCGTGTACAGGAAGGAACCCTTATTAGGGTCGGCTTCCATTCTAATCGGATGCAGATGAATACTTACCAGTATTATACATTTATATTAATAACTAGCTTATACCCGCCAGACGTTGTCCAGTTCAAATAATTCATATTAAAACCCCATAGAAAAAGGACGTTCAGTTTTTCCGGAATTAAATGAATTTCCGAGAAACTTTCTTAATTTTTCTTTCCATCAAAACCTAATTTGGACTAATACTAACATTTTAAAACGAGAAATTGCGAGATCGGCCCGGCTGTTCTCAAGTGATACCAACGAACAGCATTTCATTTTTATTTATATAGAAGATTATACATATATCAAACATTTACCTGAAAATATTCCTGGCATACCGATAAAAACATGGCAAGCAATCTACAATCATAGTAGGTATTTATCGTCAGTTGGAATATCAATTGGAACGTAGGAATCTATTTTGTAACAGGCCTACAAAATCATAGAGTATCCCAACCAAGTAATACTATGCAAATATCTAAACAAAAATAAACGTAGATATTAAAAAAGCATATGGAAACCATGTTTTCGTCTACATTGGTGTCACTTGGTAACGTACACGATGTAAGCAATGCCTTTGGGCAGAGGTAACCATCCGTTTATCGCAAAACAGAAGTCTTTGATCAAAATATTAGCACTCAGACCTAGGAACCGACCGGTTTAAACCCCAAACCGGATATGTTTTGGAAAGAGAACCTCTTTTTTAATGAGATAAACATGTAGAACGTTTCTTTCTTATTAATATTTTGGTATCACCCCACTAAAGTGGAATAGGTATTTTCTCTAACCTTTACTACTAAGGTAACAGTCACTACGAAGAGGTAGATTGTTAGGTATGAAAGCTCTGCGCGTTATATTATTACGGATATAATAAGTAGAATCATTCAACGTTTAACAACTTGGCGTATTGAAAGTCAGCCTTTTGAAGATGTCTGACGAAGACTCAGTCAAGTGATTAAAATAGTGAAAAAAAATCTGCGACCAACTTGGAATAGCGCTGGCCGGCAGATGCCACGGCACCGCTCGGTACGCTCGCTCGGCTCGAGCGTGGTGTTCACAGATATATTTTTTTTTTTTTTTCGGGTTGGAAAATCCTCATGTATGTCCTCCGCCCTGGGGCGGGCGGAGGGGTCTGTCAGACTATTACTGACTAAAAACCACCCCGGTGTTCCGACTCACATAACCTAAACACCCAGTTTAACTAAATGACTACACGACATTCAGCCATCTGGTTAAACGTTGCGCTCAATAACTCGGCTTGTTGTCCTTCAGCTATTTAATTTGCGTTTAATGAACGGCCTAGGCGTCCAATTAGCTAGCTAATTTTACCAGATGGCTACGATAGATACACTGCTGTAGTTGCTATCTTTGGAAAATATTGTATTATTCAATAAAACTACGCGAACTTAAATTTTTACAAATATTTTAAACCCATGTTCAGAACTTTTTATTTTGCCTTCATTTTCCCATGTTTCCTTACAGAAAATAATATTCCACTAATTTATTCAAATTAACTAGATGTAACTTTCCCTTATATGTACTTAAGCGAACCCATTTCAATACTTCTATATTTTTTCCACAGGATATTTGCATATCGGCGATGAAAGAGAAAGATATAGAGGGCAAGTTGCGAGGAGTAACAAACGAGTGGTCGGTTCATGAGCTGACTTTCCAAACTTTTAACAATCGCGGTGAACTTCTACTGAGGGGCGATACGACTGCTGAGACAATCGGACAGCTTGAAGACAGTCTTATGATCTTGGGTTCTTTGCTATCCAACCGGTAATAAATGATTCATATTTTTACTAAAGAACTGCTTAAAAGTTTTTTTTTAATTTAAATTAGCAGCTCATTTGTGGAACTTTGTTTTTTCTTATCAATAAAAAGTTTAAATAGGTACCTATAACTTGCATTAATGCTTGTCGCCTGTTGTCTTGTGAGCGAATTAATTCCTACGAAAGCGGTGGCTGCCAGATAACGGCCGCAGTGACGTCATGAAAATGATGGCAGCGGACTTTGACTTTACGTTGTCAAAAAACGTTTTCTATGGAAACACCAATTTACTTTCATGAACAACGTTTTAGTGACGTCATTCGACGGTTATTCGTGGTCGCTATGCGATGGCCACCGCAGTCTTAGGAAATACTAACGTTATATTGTTTTTTTGCGCAGTTAACATGTTTTTGCTGCCCGCGAAAACTTTCCTATAAATTAAAAAGAAAAGTTTATTTCTATCGCATTGCAGTATGAACTTAATTCTTTGCAGGCCAAGATCTTGCTGCAAAATAATATTTATACTTATAGATTAAATTAGTTACTAATTTAGCACTTTTTCGTCCACAGCTACAACGCCCCTTTCAGAAAACAAATCCAGCAATGGCTATATGATCTCCAGAGCACTAACGAGATCCTTGAAAGATGGCTCCTTGTGCAAAACATGTGGGTCTACCTTGAAGCCGTATTCGTCGGCGGTGACATCGCTAAACAACTGCCCAAGGAAGCCAAAAGATTTTCCAAAATCGACAAATCTTGGCAGAAGATCATGCAAAGAGCCCATGAAACACCAGGTGTAGTATCCTGCTGTGTGGGAGATGACCTTCTCAGACAGTTACTGCCACATCTTCAGGAGCAGCTAGAACTGTGCCAGAAAAGTCTTAGCGGCTACCTGGAGAGAAAAAGAACTATGTTCCCGAGATTCTTCTTTGTGTCTGACCCTGCGCTATTGGAAATTCTGGGGCAGGCATCAGACTCTCATACTATACAAAATCATTTGCTTTCGATATTTGATAACATCAGATACGTTAAGTTTCATGATATCGGTGAGTTCATTTTTCAATGATATCGGTGACACCTTAATTATATATTGTTACTTGTAATAAGCTGAAATTCTCTGCGTTTGGTCGGTGATCGCACTATATTGTAAATAGCACGTAGATGGATCACTATAATTTATCCCAAAAAATCTTTAAGACCTACTTTTATTTTGGAGAGCGTTTATTGTTTGTGGGCGCCACACACATTATATTCTTTTTATTTTTGAATTCTACGACTAACAACATAATAATTTCGGATCGCAGAATACAACAAGATGATAGCAATAGTGTCATCAGAAGGTGAAGAGATCAAACTGGAGCGTCCGGTGCGAGCCGAGGGTTCTGTGGAGACGTGGCTCACCTCGCTGTTACAGTCAGCACAGGGCAGCTTACACTCCATCATCAGAAACGCGGTGGCAGTGATAAATGACCCTTCCTTCAATCTATTGCTGTTCTTAGATAAAATGCCTGCGCAGGTTAGGACTCAAGTTTTTTTAAGTTGTTAAGGTTTACTAAAGTAGTCTCTGTCGTAAACGTGTATACTCGCGTCCGAATACTATTTTACTGAATTTTAAGTAATGACACAGATGAATACAGATGGTTTCATTGCTACGACACAATAAAGTGCAATTCAAGTCGCACAGCGCTAATTACCTACAGTTATATTCACCTAGAAGTTGCCTCTCTTTCTACCGCGTAACTCTTATTTCTTCTGACTAAGATACGCTCACTGAATTGGCCCGACAAGACGAGCCCTCGCGTACTTGTTGCTTCATACCTAAAATCCGGACTGAACCATCTGTATTCATCTATCGTAATGATGCACTCAATGAATTATTAGTCAGAAGCTCGAAAGTCTAACAACTGGGCTGTGGAGGTCAGATAGGTTGTCGATCCATGTAAAATACTGGTATTCTGCTGGATCCGGTTGGACTGGAAGCCGACCCCAAAATAGTTGTGAAAGGCTTGGTATAGACGACGACAACATTATGTGCAGCAAAGGATTTAGTTTAGATTTACATCTCAAGCACAGCGCTGATTTTGAACTGGTCCTTGACATCAATTTATACAAATAGTTTGTAATGTCGATCAATTTTAATTTTCCACAGATTGGTCTCTTGGGGATACAAATAATATGGACGAGGGATGCTGAATTAGCCCTAATGTCAGCTCGCCAGGACAAGAAGATAATGATGGAAACCAACAATAAGTTCTTGGAGTTACTGAACACGCTGATCGACCAGACCACGAGGAACCTACTGAAGATAGAGAGAATTAAATTTGAGACTCTTATTACTATACATGTACATCAAAGAGACATTTTCGATATGCTGGTAGGTTCACTTCATCTATGTTGTTACGGTGAAATAAACGAACCGATCTATACGAGACGTCCATTCATGAACACGGGTTCATAGAAAGTGAAACTACTACACTATGATCAGACCTTCGTGTTCATATTATCCTAGTCACTGCCTCTATAAATAACGATCGGAAGCTAGTCCTTCCAACCTATGCCTATATGTACGTCACAGTGAATGCAACGTTGCGTCTACCGTTCTGGTGTTAAAAGCCCTCGATGTTGATCTAGTTTCAGACCTTTCACAATAAGTAATACACTAGGTGTACCTCATCCACATTGAGTAGATTAAATAAAAATAACTGGCCAAGTTCCATTTCTAGCAGTATTTCGTAGTAGTCAGAGAGGAAACGCCGAACTCATCTAGCTTATTTTTAATATGACGTGTAAAAGTGATTCCGATATCCTATTTACAGAATAAACAACTTCATTTCAAAGACATTAGAGCAGGAACAATTAACAACAAAATGCATTATTTAGGTTTCTTGTAGGTAGGTATCGTTGACAACTTTTTCATGTTAGAGGCACTGTGCAAGTTTCAACTGTAGACTGTCGTAAAACAGCGCCTTTAGCACTACACATGCATCTTGTAGGAGCGTAGACCTACTTATAAGCTCTTATACCTTCCCTCTCAGTTTACTGACTGCTCCTTGGCGTCTGCGTATTCGCGCGCAAAGTAAAAGCGCGTGCACATGCGTTTGTTTTGTTAAAACAAGTTTCAAACACTTGAAAGTCTGAAACCGCCTTTAATACCCTAACACTGGCCCGAAATTTAGCACACTATGGGTACTAGACCTAGAAGTATAAAATAATGTATTTAAAATATAATTATTATTATAGCACGCTTAAATATTATGCGTGTTATCTAATATTTTCAGTGTCGCTTGAACGTCCGCTCGGCGAACGACTTCGAATGGCTAAAGCAGTGCCGGTTCTACTTCAAGGAAGACGCTGATAAGACCTGGATCTCCGTCACTGACGTCACGTTCACCTATCAGAACGAATACTTGGGCTGTACAGACAGGCTTGTGATTACACCTTTGACCGACAGGTGAGCTAAAAGCAGAGATTGAATCTGGGCGTCATTCCGGGGTCGTATCAACAAATAATCAATTGAATAGATTTTTCAATAATTTTTTTAAATACTTAAGTAGGTTGTATTTTTTTTAATGAATAATTATATTGTAATGTAGTGATGAAATTTAATAAGATTTAATACGATGAAATTTTAGCACTAATTATTATTAATCAACTGAATGGTTATTAATTTACAATTTTAAAAAAGTTTCAATTTTTGAATACAATAAATTAAAACCAAAAAATATTTCAAGTTCGAACCTGTAATGACCACCGATATTCCGATCTCTGGTTATAAAGCAAGCTTTCCTAATTTAATTTGTTTGTTTTGTAAGAGAATTCTAACAAGTGAAACTATAAAAGCTTGCAAAGGGATGCATATGTATGAAATATGAATACTTACTATATGCAAGATTTGCACCAATTGTTCGTTCCCGGTAGCTCTTTGAGTAGCCAAATGATCAGTTATTTGATTTCTGTTAACTCCCTCCGTGTGAGTGGAGATTATCGTGTGAAATGTGTCAATAAAAGCTCTGGGAAACGTTATGTTTTCATGAAATAGTCACATTTCCCAACAAATACTTAAGAGGAATATGTCGAATTCATTCAGTACTGACGCATAATTATCTGCATGCGACCTATACAGAGCTGCAATTTGCAAAAAGCGTATGCGTTTATATTTACGTAAAACGATTTGAATTTCACTGGCTACCTTCGTTAGGTTCAGTTAACTAAAACTATTATTTTCATTGATAGTTTCGTTCTATCATCTATCATCCGTGACTAATAAACAGAATAATAAATTGATGATGAAATATAATTTTGCGTCATCTACGTGTATGCTCCTCGATATTTATGTCGTGCTAGTACTGCGGGACGACCACTTTCAGTTCCTCCCAACCGTCAAAACAAACTGATCAACTGAAAATACCGACCTATAAACATGTTGTACGTTTAGTGGTGGCGCTGCTAGTTAAGGTAAGATGGCAAATCCAGTGTTTCATGTTAGTTCTCCATTTCACCACATGTATTACGTAACTTTGTCAACGTTCACAGTGCTCCTGTAGATTTATGAAGTGCTAGTACTTCGGGACAACAAAATTCAGTTGCTTCCGCCCTTAAAACTATCTGATCGTCCGGGGTCCGCCCCTTTTTTTGCTATCCACCAAAATGGTGTCTTACAAAGTAGACAATAATTGATAGAAATAGAGGAATGTGAAACCTTTGGCATAACAATTATGTGTTTTTATATCTATTTTTTTAATCATATTAAGTAAGTACTTATTGAAAATATAAATTTATATTGTCTATGCGTACCTATGTACATCACGCTAATATGCAATTATATTTTGGGTTAATAGTTTCATACAATATTACTCTTGAATATGACATAGTAGATAGACGTTCTAATCACTAATCATAGAAGAATATGGGTCTGGTTTCATTCACTCTTCTTTCTTCGTCCAGGCTGTCTTTCTATGGAATGCTCCTTCTGAACATCATTCGATCCATCCTGTAAACATCTCACCGTTAAGAGTGAGGTGAAGTGAGCATTAAGTGAGCTGTCCATAGTGTCAATCCCTAGCTTTAGGTGCATTGACAGCTCACATCAAGCTCACTTCACCCAAGTTATCACGGTGAGATGTTTGCAGAATAGCACGGCAGGACGGCAACCAGTCGGTTATAGGTATTCGTAAGAAGTTGGCAGAATCATCCCAGCTCTGATTTGCTGGATTCGTTTTCTCCTCTACCTATAGTTATTTCTCTTGTTCATATGTATGCATCTATGTATCAGTATATATTCTTTTTCGAGTTATCTATCAATTATGTTGGCACCTGCCATGTTTTGTCTCTGCAGCACCCTGAGGTTGACTGGTAGAAAATGCCTCAGACATTAAGTCCGCCTTTGTACAGTAGTTTTTTACGTGTGCATAAGTTTGAATAAATAAATAAATAAAGGAAACCAAAAATATGAACAATTTTTAACGATATAATATATAATTGGGGGAGGCCTATATTCAGCACCGAACGTCTTTCGGGTGATAAGATGGGTGGTATTCAAAAGATTTACTTTGTTTATGAAACAAGTTATGTAGCTGAAGATTTTTTATAATTAATTAAATAAAAATTAATGTAACTTGCACAAGACCATAAAAATAAACAATATTAAAAAAAAACAAAACAACCGACTTCCAAAGAAAAAACACTACTAAGTGAAAAATAACTTTAATTTCGGAAGTCGGTGTCTTTGGTTTTGAATTTTGGTTTTTTACCACCGACTTAATTTTTCACTTTTTATTTGTGGTACCTACCCCACACAAATTCGAATACCATTACCTGCTATGTAAATAGCAGTGACAGGAAGTTATCATCATATCATCCACATATACTAAGTGGGAAAAATACGTATTATTGAAGTTTACTCAAAAACTATCCAAGCAAAGTTAATAGAATTAATATGGGACCAACTTGGGAGCATACCCTTTCATACAAAAAAGAATTTTCAAAATCGGTCCACAATTGACGAAGAAATCGGCGGAAATACATAAAAAAAAAAACATACATACGCGTCGAACATATTATTACCTCCTCCTTTTTGGAAGTCTGTTAAAAATAAATTAAATTAAATTTGTAAAATTATATTTCTTGTAACCGATTGTACCACACATTTGAAATAAATAAATGATTAATTATGAGGAATTTGAAGTTACGTTAAAAAGAATATAATGTGTTTTAAAGTATACTAGCGACCCGCCCCGGCTTCGCACGGGTGCATTGCTGATACTAAATATACTACAATATGACTTTATATACAACGTTTACAGCTTTTTTTTTTGTCATCAGTCAATACAAACAATCTACATAGTCTAGCTAATCGCAAAGAACAGGTTTTGCGTGGACACGTCCTGTTGTTTTCATATAAGTTTTATTTTGATTTTGTAATTTATATTTTATTACTAGTTTATTTATTTATTTAGAAGTATACAAATTATGTATTAGGTACCTATGTTGAAAAAAAAAATCTTTTTGCATTGGATAGTCCAATTCTTGAGGAAGAGGCTCGCGGATGAAGTCACGGGCAGAAGCTTGTTCTTCTATATAATTTATATAAACAAACAATAGATCTTGATGCGGGTTCACCATAATTTAGAGAGTTTATTCCTGGAGGTTTATGTGCATAATCCAAAAATATTATGCACATAAACCTCCAGTATCTACCACTATCTTTATTTTAGTTATAGCACAGAAATCTCGATATCTTGCCACATCATTAGATCGCACTCCCGAGCGCAGGAGCATATCGTTGGTGATTTAAAAAAGCCGGATGTTCCACGTCTACCTATATTTTCCAGGTGCTACATAACCCTCGCTCAGGCGTTAGCTATGAGCATGGGCGGTGCCCCGTGCGGTCCTGCCGGTACGGGCAAGACGGAGACAGTCAAGGACATGGGCAAGACTCTGGCGAAGTACGTCGTGGTCTTCAACTGTTCCGATCAGATGGACTATAGGTAAACATAATATCAAGCAAGTACATACTAGGGTTTGAATTGAATGGAACAAATAGTTAGAGATTGATGCTGGACGATAAAGTCTTATTCTAGTATTTTTAAACAACGCTAGGTTCTTCGCACGTCAAATAATTGCACGTGATCAAATAAAAGCACTTGTAGAACGACACTTTTATTTGATCTGGTTCACACGTGTTAGAGCATAAATCTAACAGATTGCGTGTGACTCCGGATTTTGAATTTGTCTGTCTGTGATGTCTTGTTTATACCTTATTAGTTGACTTTTATGTCGTAGTTGGGTTTTAGTTTTGATAACTTATATTTTTATTTAAATTGTTTTGGGGTTTTAATTATATTATTCTGAAATGCGCTAATTAACCCCTTTCATTTGATACCCAACAGGGCATCACTAAAAATATTTTTTTTGTTCATGACATTGTCCTCTAGATGGCGCCATATTCAATTTAATGTGACGTCACATAGCCTATACCAGCGGAGGATTAAGACCAAAGATATCATTTTGTCAAATTATGATGAGAAGTTAAGAAGTTATGAGGGAATAAATGAACATACATATATACCGGTCAAAATCATAACCTTCCTGTTTGCTTCGCCGTAGTCGGGTAAAAGGTTTTTGTTTTCTAGTGCAATGGCGCCCTCTAGCAGGAGCAATGGGCATTAAGGTCCTATTTTAACTTGTTATACCACCACGCATTCTTGAGAAAAAGGGTCTTGACAGGTCGAGGAAGTGAGACTGTAAGGGTTCCGTTTTCTCATTTTGAGGTCCCAAAATATTGTTAAAAAAAATTGTCAGTATCCCTTCTTTACTTTGCTATAGGAACCAAAACAATCCCAATAGATGCACATGGTGTCGTGCCCGTGGTCCACATGAACTTCTCCACAATGCGCTTGCGTGTACAAGCGAGGCCGCGGAAAAGTCATTGGATGCTTGGAAAGCAGAAGTTCATAATGTTGCTCTTACTAAAGCGTTATGATAAGCTTTTTTTTTGTCTACGTAGCTGGTACATTAAGTTATTAAGAAACCGTGGTTGAAACATTCAATAAAATATGTTTAAACTGCATGTATCGACAGATCATAATCTGATAGTTGTTGATGATTATTTGATTCTATGCAATTGGAATCGGACTCGATAGGATCGGGGGAAGGTTTACTTATCGCCATACGTACCCATAAGTCACAACTACTGGGGTCACATCTTAGAGGCAGTGGACTCTAAAAACTATCCAAATATTGTTGTCAGAGGTCTGGGGCGCATCTACAAAGGACTGGCACAGTCAGGGTCGTGGGGGTGCTTCGACGAGTTCAACCGCATCGAGCTGCCGGTACTGTCAGTAGCGGCACAGCAGGTCGCCGTGGTGCTCGCGGCTAAGAAAGAGAAGAAGAAGAGCTTCGTGTTCACTGACGGCGACGTCTCTGAAATGTGTCCTGAGTTTGGAATATTCATTACTATGGTAGGTACCTACATCTTTTCTATTTTGATATAAAACAGGTGCAAACAGAATATAAGGCATCAAGTGAAAGTGCAGTTTTTGGGATTAAAACAAAATAAAATACCTACTGGCATCTAAGAGCTAACAGTTATATCCATAATCCTGTCTCACTTTTTTTACTATAGAACCCCGGGTATGCCGGTCGTAAGGAGTTACCAGAGAACTTGAAGATCCAGTTCCGTACGGTGGCTATGATGGTGCCCGACAGACAGATCATCATCAGGGTGAAACTCGCGTCTTGTGGTTTTCTGGAGAACATCACCCTGGCCAGGAAGTTCTACACGCTATACAAACTGTGTGAGGAACAGCTGACGAAACAGGTTGGTAGGAATATTTAAAGATATTTATGGATCTTGTTTGTATCTTAGGCTATATCATAATATTCAAAAGGAAAGGTAGGTAAGTTAGGTACATCTGTCTGGACTGGAATCAAAACTTTGCATGGCTTGTTCTTAAACTATTTTCAGAAAACAATGTTATTGTAAAATAACGACAAGTTGCAATACCATTTTACCTCCGTATATTAGTGTACTGGCTATAAGTGGCCCAGTTTTCATACAAAATAAAATAAAAATACATCTGAAAGAAAGAAAGAAAATAAATTTATTTGACTCAGGTCATCTAGATAGATACTATACAGATAGATGTACCCGAGATTGAACACACCGCGACGCCGCACCATTTGTATAGAGGTTATGATATCCTAGTAACCAAATATCTACGGTTTCTATATCGTATTATGTACATAGTATCCAAACGTAGGTTTTGCATTGATCTGGCCAACGGATGACTATTACGGGATGCTCTCACTTTTACTGATGTTTTTAAGTACCTTAATTAATTAAACGACCCTAGAGGTTATTTTTCAGGTATCGAGCTTACTTACTTAGCCGAGAGTATTTATAAAACTAATTTGATCTAAAATCCAATCCCACATTCTACGAGTATAATGCCTTCTTCGCACTACTTCAGGTCCACTACGACTTCGGTCTCCGTAACATCCTGTCCGTGCTGCGCACCCTCGGCGCAGTGAAGCGAGTCAACTGTAAAGATAATGAGAGTACCATTGTCATGCGAGTCCTCCGAGACATGAATCTTTCCAAGCTGATAGATGAAGATGAACCTCTCTTCATATCGTTGGTAGCAGACTTGTTTCCGAATCAGGCTCTAGAGAAGACAACTTACAATGACTTGGAGGAGGCAATCAAGAAGCAGGTGGATTTACTTGGCCTTATCAGTCATCCGCCGTGGTTGTTGAAGATTATACAGGTAAAAGTTCAACCAAGTCGTTGCATAGATTAGTCCAATGTAACTTTTATAATTGACTAGCTGACCCGACGGACGCTGTCCTGTGAAAATTTCAATATGGTCGTTAGTTCATAAGAAAATCCTATAGAAAAAAGGACTTTCAGTTTTTCCGAATTTTCCAATTTTCTGGGCATCTTTCCCAGTTTTTCTTTCCGTAAAAACCTAATTAAGACTACAAAAATTTTAAAAGTCGGTTCAGCCGTTCTCAAGGAATGCGCTTACCAAGAAACAGCATTTAATTTTTATTTATATATAATTTATTTAAAAGTAAAAATATACAAATTTTGTGCAATAATGCTGAATGATACAATACAGTTTTAAATAATAGGTTAAATATTAGTATCACACCTCACAAATTCTATCACCACCACGCATTACCTTTTACAGGCCAACTAAGCAGTCGCTAGTGAAACAACCCAAAATCACATAATAGTTATTTTTTGGGGGTTTACTTGATAATTATTTAAATAATTGCAGCCATCAGCCCCCTGTCTTTATATTTTCTCTCCATAAAAACCTGAGTCGGACTATTACGAAAAGCTATAGCTTTTGATAACACCATAAATGCTATTAAAAATAACTGAATTATTCTTACCACCCAAGCCCCAGCCTCTTATTATTAGCAAACTTACATAATTAGCATTAGAATAGGCAACTAATGTTTATTCGTAAAAAATAAAATAAACGAGACATACTAAATTGTATAACACAATCACTGGCAGACAAAGTTAACAATAAATTAATCAAACATAAATAGGATTTTGATGGTGTTTCCGCATGCAAAGCGCAGAAGACTTCTGCGCTTCGCAGATGTTCGCGGAAGCCCATGTCGACGATTTGCATGCCATTATGGGGAAGAGAATAATGGGTAGGTTGCGGGGGAACACCAACAGCATCATATAAATATTATTTGAAAAAGTGCACAACCCCTTTATTTGTCACGGAGGCACGTGTCAACAAGTGTTTGGCCACGTTTTTTAAGTCGTTGTTACTAATACTATTGTGCATACTTGTATGTGTGGTCCGAAATAAATAATATATTATTATAAATGTGTATTTCAGTTATACGAGACTCAGCGAGTTCGTCACGGTATCATGACGCTGGGACCACCAGGTGCTGGCAAGACAACGTGCATACAAACCCTCATGAGCGCTCTCACTGAAATTGAAAACCCTCACAGGTAAGAGTATAACAATATATCCCTTAATCGCTCAAAAGTAACAATCTATCAAATGATAACTTGTTTTTAAATAGACAAATCTGATTTTGATTGTTTTTTTTGTGCTTGGTTTGAGAACTAAATACCAATTTCATTGATTACGTTAGTCGACAAGATATAAATCGAAGTCATGTTAGTATTTTAAACACCAACATACAGTGGGCTTCAGAGAAATCTCACACCCTTGCATTGTATATTACATTGGTGAGGTTTCTCTGGAGCCCACTGTATATGACTTTAAAATAACAAACTTGACTTTAAAGTAACAAACTTATACGCTTTGAGTCCCGCATTAAAATAGCCACGAGCTCCGTGGCTGAGTAATAGTATTACCCGCACGGGTCGATCCATCAGGTTAAGCTACGCTTGCCGGGGTTGGTCCGTGGATGGTTTGACCATCTTTATACATATACCGAAACTCCTCCGTGCCTCGGAAAAAACGTTAAACCGTTGGTCCCGGGTGTCATTTGTTTTGAAAATGCAGCCGATTTCTCGCGTCGACGAATGACAACATTATTTTCATTTCTGAATTAATGTTTTATTATTTTTGATAAGAGCTTACGGGTCAAACTTGAGCCCTCAAGTTTGACCCTATCTTGTTTTTAGATAGAAATTAAACGTAGAGTTGCAATATTTAACTTCAAAACACAGCTTTGTGGCGGCCGGTCTCGATAAAAGTTGTAATATTTAAAAAATACAACCAGTTCCATGACTTCAATTTACTGATATTTGTTCAGTTTTAAATAACGTTGTTTTTATATGCAACTTGTAAGTATATTTATGTCAAATCCTATGAAATTTTTGCGAAACAAGTTACAAAACCCTGATAAAATCGAAGAAAACCATGTTTCTGCTGAAGGGATCCTAGCCAAAGTTCCAATAAAACGAGAAGCAAAGTAGACCTTAAAACTGCTTGAATACAGCTTAGTCTAGTTTAAAGCTGAAGTAGTGCTTGTTATGTTGCCCCTATTTTGAATTTTCCTTTCAATACTGTGCTGCTTTATGGGCTCCTAGTATTGTAAATCGTACTTTTGTGGCCAACTTCGTACTTCACGCTGGCGCATTACTCAGCAGGCCGCGTAGTATGGTTATTATTTAACTTTGCAGTTTGCAGTCACGTATTGAAACTAACGAACGTTTCAATTTTACAATTTTCTAACTTACTAGCTGCCCGCCCCGGCTTCGCACGGGTAGCACTAAGTACTTATCTACGGCGCACCTACCTACCTTCACGTACCTATCCTAAGAAAATGTATTCCAAAAAATAAAAATTTAGTTTTGACCACCCTTATCACTTAGGGGTATGAAAAATAGTTTACGTCCTATTCTCAGACCTACTGAATATACACACAAACACTGTGGCACGAGAATTTTATATATTAGAAGATATCGCAAGTCTCGGACGTACATCGAAGTTTTTTAGACATGTTTCATATGAATGTAGCCTAAGTCCTTTAACTTGTTGGTGTGTCCTCAGAGCTGTAAGCACATGACGATGCAACAGAACATAACTTATGTAAAAATAGTTATTTAATATGTGTGACAGAGAACGATTGCAAGACATGTATCAGATGTATCATAGATTTCATCATCTACATTTCAATCATAAAGGTCAGACGAAGTTTTATTCAACATGGTTGTAGTCTTTTGAGAGGAGTCGGATATGATTAAGCGACCTATGAGGTAAGGCCATTGAGACAATGCATCATAGATCACTTATAATTAGAGACAGGTTCCGATAAGACTAGGGCTGGCACTTAACTTGACATTTATACTTCAGTTTACCCAAAGTCTTTTACTAAATCAAGTTGAAAACCCCAACCTCAGCCAAACCCTTTCTTCTATTCTATTCAAATTATAAATTAAAGTCGATTTTCATGTTTGTGTGTGTGACTGCGTTGTTCGTCTAAACTACGTAACGGATTTTTGTTTATGAAATCCTGATGTTTTGTCAAATCATAAAAACCGTGCGAAGCAGGAGCGGTCTATAAATATTATGTTAAATTGCTAGAAACAGAAACATTATTGGGTATACTTATCCTGGGTATTTAAAATATTATCATCAGTTTGAAAGAAGACAAAAATTTTTTTTTCAGTGTTTCAGAGGTAGTTTGTTTCATTTCCATTACGTGCTTTTATTGATGGACGGGGTCGGTCCCCGTACCATGACCCAATGATATCGCTCTCCGGTACTAAAATACTAGGGACACAGAACGTGTGGAAGCTGGATATTTATTTGCATCTCCTAAGCTTGAAAGGCCAATATACCTTAGCCTTCGGTATAATAATAAAAAAATTAAATGCTGTTCGTTAGCAAGCGTTAGGCGAATGATGCCTCTAAGTGAGAGAAAGGAAAGATGATACAGAAAAATGCTGATCTTTGCGTGATAACGTGATTTCACCTTTAATCGATTTCTATCGGTCGACGACGGTCCCATTTTGTCTACCAAATTTCGCCTTTTCCGAAGATATAGGTAATAGGTAATAGGTAATACGGGCAACCGGGTAATATCCGCAACTCCACGTCAAAGGTTTCCGAAGATATATGGAACATTTGACTGAGGTCATAAAGTTTTCGTAAGGTAGTCGTACTATAACATACTAAGTAATAAATAGCAAACACTAAACTTGTTATTATTTCAACGCAAACGTTTTCATGAAAACTCTTCGGCGCGGAATTTAACTGCGCCTACCCTCTTTTTAGCATTTACTGAAGTGGTATGTTTACATGCGGGTAGATTTATCCCTCGCCGTCCGATCGGGGCGAGGGATAAACCTACCCTGACGGACGCGACGCGTCGTCAGCGCCGCGCGCCGTGTCGATTGTCCGCTCAGCGCGCGCGGCAATGTCCCCCACCCCTCTGAAATTATGGAAATAACTAGTTATTTTACCATCGACAGCAACCCATCGGCAACTTTATGCGAATGAGAATAATGGTCACATTGATTTTGGCAGTGTTACGAAATCAGAGATAAAATAACTGTGAAAGAACTGTAACACCACCGATTATTTGATATTAATATAAATTTGTTAAATATTTTTACGTATTTTCTTATACCCACCCTCAGACCAAATAAAAACCAAGACGGCGCTGCGAACAATACAGTGAAGCATGCCAAAACTACACCACCGCTCTGTGCATCCACACTCACACGCACACATTTAACACCTTAAACACTAACTAACACTTATTGTGGGCAAACAGACACGAATAACGACTTTAAATAAGTTAATATAATAATAACTGTTTTAAATGTTTTAATATTTTATTATTTAAAAATGTAATTTATAAGTGTTTTAAATGAAATAAAGGTAATAACTTAAAAGTGTCACGAAATAAACTAATTTTACAGCTGCTATTATATATTTTTGTAGCAGTTGACAATTTCAGACTACAATATAAATGACATTGAATGTGTTTTATTTACATTTTTTTTATTCTATAATTTGTCTTCTCTGTATTTCAGTTTAAATATCTTTAAATTACAAATCTTAAATAATAATTCATTAATCCAATACTTTGCATATGGCACGGCACACGTACCGATTGGGTTCGGTGACGTTATCAATGTAGATAGTCAAATACTTGGCTTCCACGTTGTATCGAATCCTAGTACACCAAATACAAATATATTTTTTTACGTGCTTAATGCAAAGTTCGTGATGACTAAATCCAAAATTTTGAACGTGAGGGTCGATTATTCATTCCAAATTTTGGCGTGACGTCAAATCATGGATTTTCCGTGCGCGCTGTAATCCACAGCCTCACGCCGTTTGGCGTCGCGCCATTTGTCTGTGAGTGCGAATCTTTTATTTAGTAGGTCCAATCCCAATGTATGAGAGAAGATAAAGTAGTTTATGAAACTGCACATAACTGGGTATTAAAACACTACTATTAAAAACCTAGCCTAACTCGTATTTTAATACCCCTCTTTATGCACCAGTATCATAAACTACTATTGTATCGGGTATGAACCTATGTATAACATGAATACTTAAATATTATAATGTAACATAACGCCTGGGTTATCCGAATGAAAAAAAAATGCTATTGCTAATGGTACAGCTTGTGGGTACCTACTATAATGCAACGGACGGAAATTAATTCAAGGAAACCCCGACAAATGTTCAAGCAAGCATTGTACTGAAAATTCCTACATTCCACAAATTGCAACACCAGGAACGTATAAAATCTAGGATGCCTAGGAAATATCTACTCACACATGAGTTCACATGACATGACGTACTCGTAACACACACTTTTGTATCTAAGGTCATCTGAAGATAATTTGCATCTACTTTGACGATAGTATTGCGTTGGATTTAAAGGCACACTTTTGTGCAATTTAATTTCATCACTTTTGTGCTCTTGAAAATATAGTTAATTTCGCCTTTGATTTAATTAATTTAGATATTGTATTTTCATAAAATAAAATGTTGATTTTATTTCAAGCAAACCTGAACGTAGTCTTCACTAACGTGATGTTTAAATCATCACATTATTCTTCTGCTATATTTTGAATTTAAGTTGAAAAAAGTGGAGGGGGCGGAAATGATGTTGATGATATTTTTTATTTTTATTTATCAATAATAAAAAAACTTGTAAAACGATGATCTTAAATGTCAGTCTCGCGACCATTTTCGGAAAACTTGTTGCAAATATTAGTGATTTTCCAGTATACTTAAGTTATTTATAAAAACCCCTTTGCCACCTGCAAAACTAGGAACTCGAATTTTCAAATCACAAACAACTTTGTTTGAATTCTTTTACCCTTTCTCGCAAACTGTGAACAATTGATCAAAATCAGTTCGATTTCGTGCACGGCCCCTTAAAATTTGTATTATTAATTTGTTTTCAGAGAAATGCGAATGAATCCAAAAGCCATAACCGCCGCCCAGATGTTCGGACGTTTGGACGTAGCTACCAATGACTGGACTGATGGCATATTCTCAGCTCTTTGGCGCAAGACCCTCAAGATACGGACTGGTGAATATATTTGGTTGGTGCTGGATGGACCGGTTGACAGCATATGGATCGAAAACTTGAACTCCGTACTCGATGACAATAAAACTTTGACTTTAGCAAACGGTGATCGTCTGACGATGTCTCCTACTTCAAAAATCATATTTGAACCAGAAAATATTGATAATGCATCGCCAGCTACTGTGTCTAGAAATGGTATGGTGTATATGAGCTCGTCAGGCTTGACTTGGGACCCAGGTAGCGATTTTTTTATTATTTCGCATACGTTTTTTTGAGACTACGTAATGTCCCACTCATTTTATCCAAAGTGATTATTTTAAAAAAAACCGCCTCTGTGGTCTAGTGGTTAGACCACCTGTCTCAGATCCGGAGGTCCCGGGTTCGATTCCCAATCGGGGCAAAATATTCTTGGTTTAGTTGGTAGTAGGGCTTGTTCTAAGTCCGCCTGGCTAGCTACCACCACCTTATGTAATGCCTGTCGCCATAACAACAATGTTAACAGCATTGTTTTGTTTCGGCAGTTAGAGGTAAGAAAGCCAGTTTCTCTGTTGTTAATCATTTCGGGTGAAGCTCGCTTCCACCTTCGGCCTGATCATCACTTACCATCAGGTGAGATTTAGGCCAAGAGCTTCGACGTTCTGGATAAAATAAAGAAATATATTGTATTTCTTTTTTTCAGTACTGCGTGCTTGGCTTAAAACTCGATCGCCGCGTGAAAATGAAGTTTTTACTCCACTCTTTGAAGAAACTTTTCCAGTAATATTTACGTGGTGCACACAAAATCTTACCTTTAGCATGCGCGTACTTCAAAGTAACATTATAGCACAAATGTTGAACCTTCTAGAAGGGTTAGTGCCTCCACAAGTAGTTGAATCAGAGGATCCATCGGGGAACAAATCTCTCAATGGTGATGAGGACGAAGAAGAAAAAGATAAAGGCGAGGAGATCATACTGTTTACGCCTGAACACCTCCACAAGGTCTACGTCTTCAGTCTTGTTTGGGGATTTGGGTCTTTACTTGAAACTGAAGATAGAAAGCGTTTCGATGGTTATTTGAGAAAAAAGTTCAGTGAAATGTTAGACTTCCCTAAACATCCGAACAACAAACCGTGTATAGCTTTCGATTTTTTCGTCAAACATCCTGGCAAGTGGGAGCTGTGGGACGACTTGATGATGCACTATCAATATCCTGACACAGCGACACCTGACTATGCAAGCATTTTAGTTCCGATCGTCGATAACGTTAGAATTAATTACTTGATTCACTGTATTGCAAAACAAGGTAAAGCAGTGCTGCTGTTAGGCGAGCAAGGTTCGGCGAAAACTGTAATGATGAAGGCCTATATGAAGAATTGTAATCCAGAACAATTTATTGGACGTTCATTTAATTTCTCGTCAGCAACAAGTCCTTTTCAATTCCAAAAAACTATTGAAAGCTACGTAGAGAAACGCAGTGGCATGACATTTGGGCCTCCTGGAGGAAAGAAAATGTTAGTATTTATAGATGATATTAACTTACCACAGATTAACGAGTGGGGTGATCAGATAACAAACGAAATTGTAAGACAGACCATGGGTATGAATGGTTTTTACAGCCTTGAAAAACCTGGTGATTTTACCACTGTCATTGATATACTGTTTCTTGCTGCTATGGGTCAACC
Organism: Agrochola circellaris; assembly: GCA_914767755.1. NCBI lineage: Eukaryota > Metazoa > Arthropoda > Insecta > Lepidoptera > Noctuidae > Agrochola > Agrochola circellaris. Next base: position 6,908,130 of record OU611840.1, read on the forward strand.
GGGTAAATAAAATATTTTTTAAAAAAGCTTATTGGTATGCTTGTTTTATTATAATGACTTATTTGGAATAAATTTCTATTCCCCACCAGGTGGCGGAAGAAACGACATTCCAGCTCGTCTAAAACGCCAATTCTCCATATTCAATTGTCCATTGCCTAACAACGATTCAATAGACAAAATCTTCAAAGTCATCGGAGAAGGACACTATAATGCAAAAAGAGGTTTTGCTTCTGAAGTTAGATCACTTATAAAGAAAGTGATACCTTTAACAAGAGAACTTTGGGCAAGAACCAGAGCTAACTTACTGCCTACACCAGCAAAATTCCACTATGTTTTCTCCTTGAGAGATCTTTCAAGAGTCTGGCAAGGAATGGTGGGGACTCTGCCAACTGTGATCGAATCTGAGAAATGTCTGATGCTGTTGTGGAAACATGAATTTTCGAGAGTATTCTCCGACCGGTTCACACATGAGAAAGATAAAGACTGGTTCAATAAAGCCATGTATGACATTACTGAAGAAGTGCTCGGTACTGAGTATAAGAAGATGATGCTGGACAAGGAGCCTGTCTTCGTGGATTTTATGAGGTAAGTCGAAAAGAGATAAGAGATTATATTTGACCTATATAGACGGATTACCTTTAGACCGTTAATAGAAAGAAAAGAAAGAAAGAAAAATAAGTTTATTTGTCACAGAAACACGTGCATAAAAAAAAAAGATGATAAACTCGAGTAAAAATTAAGAAAAAGAAACAGAATAGATTTAAATACAATAACGAGCACAAAACAGAAATAGTCGGCAGCTGCTGGCACGTCATGACTGTGACAAGAAGGCTTCCACTCAGCATGATGCTGTGCTATGGAGACCCACAGCATAGCGCTGATTTTCAGTGGTCACCCGAAAGAGACGTACGGAGACCAAGTCAGGTTTAATGAATTTTACATAAATATACAATAAAACAAATAGTACATAAAATTGTCAATATACAACCAATAGTATGAATACTTAAAATGATTAAATAACATATAAATAATTAGAGAAAAGAAGTATAGAGAAGTATATTAACGATCTAAAGGTACCTAAATGCATCTATAGGTGCAGAGTATGTTTTAAGGTAGACGAGTACTATCTGTTTCAAACGCGGAATTCATAGAAAGTGAAACTACCTACTACACACCACAACTGCTCTCGCCCTGTATGCGAGTGATAGTCATAATATTGAGGTACTATCGAGGACACAGGCGCCTGACCGCTTTTCGACCTTATTACCTAAGCAATAAGATCGAAAAGTGGTCAGGCGCCTGTGTCCTCATAGTACCTTCGATCCTTTGCTCTCCTTGCGACAGATTCTATAAAAAGCGATCGGGATCCATTGGCATACTCACAGTTCTATAACATATCATCTACGTCACACTAAATGCACCCTCACATCTTTTTCATGTCCAGGTGTTTTGTGGCAAATTAATCAATTAGGTTTCCATACACTGTAGCGAGGCAAAATCTGAGGGAATTGTGCCGAAAATGCCACAATTTCCTCTCCATTGATTGTTGTTTGTCTTTGTTCTTTTTAGAACCTAATAGACATTTTGCGATGGGAGTACAAACCCCCACACTACTAACAACCACTGCAACTCTTGAAAGCTAAAATCTAATAGGAAGCTATCACTTCCTACTGGAATGTCTTTATCGCTATGGCAGTTGGGCTTTTGATGTGGGATACAACCTGTGTTGACACTCTTGCACCACAAACATAACGGTGGGCTGCGCCGCTCGTTGATAGCTGCAGCAGTGTTACTTTCTGGACCACATGTCGCAGGTTCGATTAACACGTTAATAATATCAGTCGTTTTGGATCTTGAGTATCAAATTGCAAATAATAGTTATGGAATGCAGAACAGCTCACAAAACGTGCAAATACCTGACCAGTGACATCGCCATACGTCCTTGAAGTAAGAGTTTATCTCTTGGAGTCCTCTGATATCCTTGTATAATCTGGTCTACGGCGCAGTTTCGTTTCATAAACTGCGCAAAGCAAACTCTGGTCTATCAATATTTTACTACTAAAAGTGGCTTGTACATTGTATTGGTAGGTACATGATACTTTCCATTTCTAACGTGCGTGATTCCTAGAAAGTGAAATCACTAGACACAAATACTCCGTGGTACCTGTATTGGTATCTTACCACCTTCGTGGCCATGCTTTCCTAGCGACAGACTCTATAAATAACGTTCGGTATGCAGCCACATATTATGTACACCCCATTTAAAATATAATACGTCACACTCAATGCACCCTTGCATCTCTCTGCTGTCTTGGTGTTTATGGCAAAGGCATTGAATTGGTTTCCGTCCATTGCAGCACATAATAGAGTCACATTTTGCTGTTGACTGATGTCCTTTGTGTACGATTGTTGAAAATAACAATCAATAGTTTTTCGTATTATATATACATAAGCGAATCGAATTATATATACCGTTGACATAAACATCGCTTTAGGTCGCAAAAAAATGCATGTACTGGTTTTTTGGGATGTTGTTAAGACCAATAGTGTAAAACCAAGTTTGCAGCTTCGAAAGACCTGTGCTATCTGCATGGTGCTCGAAAAACCTCATAATTTTCAGTTCCTTCAAAAATTCCTTTTCCGTTTTAATAGTAGTAGTAGTGGTAAGTAATAATCAAAGCTATATCTTATCCTGTTTGGATGAAGTCTTAGCTAACTAATACTCTGTTTCGTACTTCGATTAAGAGTGATCGAAGGTTTTGTGCAATTAATTCGAGTCTGCATAGTAGTAACCCTAAACTTGTGATTTATCAGTTGGTTTTTCTGGTATTGTGGCTGTTAGTTTGGCCTCATACAAATCTATGAATAGATTCGATGCATCAGGTTACCATGAATACCAGGATGTAGTTCCCCTGCTATCTCTGGAGTCTGAACGTGATTGTACGCACACCTAAACACGGTATGATAATAATCGTTTGTATGCACTTGCGACAGCCATACATGAAACTACAAAGAAGAAATGTGACAGAAGTAGTAGGGCGACCGCTACACTCACTTGCATTCAGAGGTATGTTAAGTTATGGCATACTATCTATATTATGCGCCGCACATTGGTTGCCATGGAAACGGTACGCGTGCCGAAAGTACCAGCACAACATAAACCACAGGCGTTAAAACCTAGATAATAAAAGACCTTGACCTTAGCGACAATACCGGAGGTGAGCAGACTGATAGTAGGCAGATGGATAGGGGTGGTCGAGGAAAGAGATCCTTAGCTTGGGTGGAAATTATTTTACACTATGCTGCGTGCAATTCAACTTGCTGTTGTAATATTGAATACATCGTCCTTTCAGACAGTAAAGAATTCTATAAACAAGTAGAGCCAATAATAATAAAGATACATACGTGCAAAATTTTGCAAAACACTGAGATCAAAATTAAACAGACTGATATCGGAAAATAAAACTTACATCTTTGGCCGAATCCACAAGATATCCATCTACCAACTTTCTCGGGCTACTAGGGAAACACAAATCATAGAGAAAATTCGAATAATGAAAACATAAGTGTAAAATTTATTGTAGTAGGCAGTAGCTATGAGTGTAGGCATAATGTTTTATTTAAGACATTAATGACTCTACATTTTATAGAAGTTTTCTAAATTATTAATACCAAAATACCTAAACCTACTTTATTAATTTTCGTATGTATAAGAACTTTTGCATTCTAATCTCAGTCTCTGTCAAAAAAACCTCTAATTTACTTATGTTTTGACAAGTTTTTGGCATATCGTTGAGATGAGATTGCGACATACACACATAGATATTAATAAAATAAAAAAATTAACGTTCTTTAATTACGAGAATTGGCGTTATGGTTTCTGAGGTCCTCGATAAACTCTGAATAAGTATTATTTATGAATTCGACAAAGTTATCAATCTAAGGAAAATTAGAGGAGACATGACCAATTAATAATGGAACTGAAATTATGTGAAACTTAACTAGAACTTGAATCCGAAGGTGATGAACAGCAGGTCGTAATTTTACTCTAAAGAATTTGACGAAAGTTTCTTTTCGAAATAAAATGTCCCTTAAATAAACTTAATGTTGATGCGGCTGCCGAAGCACTGCAGCGCATGTTTGCCGATGCTCGTATTGATGGTTTCCATGCCATTCTCAGAAAGAGCTGCATCGTTGCTAAGTCGTGCCCACGGCAGTGGCAACAGCATTCCTACCGTCTGGCTGGCAGAATTATCTTCCCAATATTGGTGCGTTGTGTATATGACAAAATTATATTGATTTTTATGCATTTATTTTGTTGATTTATGATTTTAATTAATTATTTTTTTTAATGAATTTCTTGATTTTAAAATATTATAGATGATTTTTATGCATTTATTTTGTTGATTTATGATTTTAATTATTTTTTTTTTTTAAATGAATTTCTTGATTTTAAAATATTATAGATGATTTTTACACATTGTATTAATTTAGAGATGATTGTGATTTTATTTATGTGAGTAATGTAGTCTAGTATTTAATTTTATAATAGTTACATTTAAATCAATAAAGGTGATAAAAGAAGCGATGACATAATATTCTTCACCAATAACTTCATATTACGTTTTTCATGTTAGGCTTTTCCATACTGATTTGGTAGGTATATTCTTACCGTTCATATTTTCTTTCATCATCATCACATCATCGTTTCAGCCGAAAGACGTCCACTGCTGGACATAGGTTACCCCCTAGCAGCGTCACTTCGACCAATTCCGTGCTTTCCACAATGAATTATAATTTTCTTTAGCTAACAAAATATAATTTATTATGTATTGTACCATAAAGTCAGAAATAAACGATATCCTATTCTTTTAACTCAAGGTACGGACGGTACTTTTGCTTCATTCTTGTTCGTGAATGTTTTTCAAGCTCAGCCTTACAGTTTCCATCTCCAAAACCTGCCGTTTCATTTGATAGCTTGCTGAAAGTGCCATCTTTTTAAAGCTTTTCGTAACATATGGGGTGTTTGCGGTTGGAAACCGACCCTTACTACCTCTTGTCTGTCTAGATGGAGCTTTGCACAAAATAAATAATAAAGTTCCAATGATAAATCTTCTATCATGTAATGTTCCCTGGTGCCCTTATGCTAGTCATTTGGCTAAGAACACTGCCGCCGCATGGGCTGATGCAATTTCAACATGTAAAAAAAAATGTTTTATATATAATTAATTTCACTTTTCGCAAATGTCCTTCGTAATGCTTTCTGTGAAAAAAGTCCCAGGCAGTTAAAATTGGCGAATTATTTAATTTTCTACCAATCATCTGCGTCAAATACGATTTTGAAGATTCTACAGTTACGTTAGATGAAAATAAAAATAAAAAGTTGCCAGTTTTGTTATTTTTAAATGAAATTATTGACGTTTGAAGTTTGAGCAACAACGAATTTCGAAAAAAAACAATTAAAATATTAAAATATTATAATTTATTTTTTAAAGCTTTGACTATGTCTATTTAAAAATTTGCACGACTAGAAAGTCGAATATAGTGAAACCATTTAATAATTTACCATACACAATGTACCTATATTCTGGCAAATAAAGAATTCATTCATTCATTCATTCATTCATACTGAAAGTGGGCAACTTCGCAAATAGCTGTCAAATATTACGCTGTTTTGATTAAATTTGGTATGGAAATAAGAAATATGGCTAACTAGTAAACTAAAATATTGATTATACAAAAGCAATAAGTTATATCGTAACACCGAATATTTAGTTTTAAATATTCGGTTAAAACATCAAATTCAGTGAACTATTGTTATTAATCTATTCGTACATTTCAATAAATTTTGAAAAAAAAAACCTTTTTTCACGAATTATGCTATTAGTTCGAAATCTGCAAGTTCGTAAATCGGTGTCTCTACGTTGGGTACAATGAGGATCGGTTTTAAGTTTATCACAAATGATTGAACTGCTAATTTACCAAGGCAAATTTAACTTGGAATCGATTATTGCACAAAAAAAATTTACTATAACCATTTTGTGCTATAGTTCAAACGTCCGTTTTTTGTCGCGGCCATGATGTGACGTAATTTTTCAGGGAGAGACACACACACTTAACTCTAACAAAAATAAAATAATTAATTGTAAAATAAGTTATACGTTAATAAATGAAAAAGAAATACAACTTGTTTCTAGACACCTATTTAATGTATATTTTATTTAAATAATGAAAAAGTTATGAATTACTTGCATTATATAATTTCGTGATTATATTAAAATATATCTTGTTTGACAGAGACGCTCCAGAACCAACCGGCGAAGAGGGTGAAGATACAGACATGGAGCTACCTAAAGTTTATGAGCCAGTATTCGATTACGCAGAGCTTCGAGAACGCCTGGACATGTTCCTTGCACAGTTCAATGAAATGGTGCGGGGTTCCGGCATGGACCTGGTATTCTTCCCCGATGCTATGCTCCATTTAGTAAAAATTTCCAGAGTCATAAGACATCCCAGAGGAAACGTCATGCTCGTAGGCGTGGGAGGCTCCGGGAAGCAATCTTTAACCAAGCTATCTACATTTATAGCAGGTTACCGCTCCTTTCAAATCGCGTTGACCAGATCCTATAACGTGAGCAATTTTCTTGAAGATCTCAAGTTGCTCTACAGATCTTGTGGTGTCCAAGGGAAGGGAACTACTTTTATATTCACAGATCTTGATATCAAAGAGGAAGGCTTCTTGGAATATTTAAATAATATCCTTTCGTCTGGTGTCATATCAAATCTGTTTACTAAAGACGAGCAACAAGAAATAATTTCTGAATTGACTCCCATTATGAAACGCGAGAACCAGAAGCGGACTTTGACTAATGAGTTGGTGATGGAATATTTCTTGAACAGGACTTGTCAGAATCTGCATGTAGTATTGTGCTTTTCACCGGTAAGAGACTGTTCACCTTTTTGTTGGATAAATATATTCTCGTTTTTTTATTCATAAATGTGACGCAGAAATCAAAACGCGGATCTTGTGTTTTTTTTTCACGATACTATAAATTACTCATTTTCAGGTGAGCGAAGCATTTAGATATCGTGCTATGCGTTTTCCTGCCCTCATTTCTGGATGTACAATAGATTGGTTTCAACCCTGGCCTAAAGACGCTTTGGTTTCAGTAGCCGACCATTTTCTAGCAGAGTTTGAAATTGAATGCACGAAGGAAGTTAAAAAAGAGCTAGTCACCGTTTTAGGGACAATACAAGACGTTGTATCTCAAGTATCGGTAGAGTATTTTCAAAGATTCCGTCGTTCATCTCACGTCACGCCAAAATCATATTTAAATTTTATCGGAGGCTATAAAACAATTTATCAGATGAAGCAGAAGGAATTAGGTGATGGTGCTTTAAGAATGGACACTGGTCTAGAGAAACTACGAGAGGCATCCATATCAGTAGAAGTTTTGAAAAAAGACTTAGCTGTGATGGAACAAGACTTAGCTTTGGCTTCAGAAAAAGCAGGCCGAGTCTTGACTGAAGTAACCGACCGGGCAATGCAAGCTGAAATTGTCAAAAATCAAGTACAAATTGTTAAAGAAAAAGCAGAGGTGTTAGTCGCTTATATTGCCGAGGAAAAAGAGAAAGCCGAAATCAAATTAGAAGCTGCAAAACCTGCCCTAGAAGAAGCAGAGGCGGCACTGAACACTATCAAGCCAGCTCATATAGCTACTGTTAGAAAGTTAGGCAGACCACCACATCTCATTATGAGGATTATGGACTGTGTGTTAATTCTCTTCCAAAGAAGGTTACATCCCGTTATAGCGGATACCGCTGCCCCTTGCCCTAAGCCATCGTGGGCAGAATCGTTAAAGGTATAGTGTACTGGAAACTGTAGTCAACATCTCTTCTTAAGGCTTCCGTAGACAAACAAGGATTGCTTATGGCTGAGTAGTCATGTTGAATATGACTACCCAGCTATGATGGCTATGGATCACAGCCAATTTACTTTAGTAATTGCAAAAAAATTATGGTTAATCCAATTATAATCCTTTGGCCGAAGCGCACTGTCGGGAAGCGCCAACGATTACCATTACTAATCTTTCAGTTTTGTTTTTAGATGATGGCCAGTACCACATTTTTGTTGCAACTACAAAACTATCCGAAAGATATAATTAATAATGAGATGGTTGAACACTTGACTCCATATTTTGAAATGGAAGATTACAACATGGACACAGCGAAAAGAGTATGTGGTGACGTAGCTGGCTTATTGTCTTGGACTAAAGCTATGGCTTTCTTCCATAGCGTAAATAAGGAAGTTCTGCCATTGAAAGCTAATCTGCTATTGCAAGAAGCACGGTTGAAGGTACGTATCTTTTTATACAGTCATAAAACGTCATGTGTGCATAAGTAGGTATATAAACAAGTCTTCGTTTGTCTCGTAGGTTGCCATGGACGACTTATCGTCCGCTGAAAGACAATTGGAAGAACGAGAAATGTCTCTAAGAAAAGTTAAAGAACAATATGAGTCCGCGGTTTCTGAGAAACAGCAATTAACGGATGCAGCTAATGTGTGCTTAAGAAAAATGACAGCTGCTACAGCTCTCATAAATGGATTAGGTGGTGAAAAAATACGATGGACTCAACAAAGTAAAGATTTTAAAGAACAACTTGGTAGACTAGTGGGGGATGTAGTTTTGGCTACAGGATTTTTGTCCTATTGTGGTCCTTACAATCAAGAATTCAGAAATAATTTACTTGATACATGGATGGGAATATTAACAAGTAAACAAATACCTGTAACGCATGACTTAAATATAACCAATATGTTAGTGGAAAATGCAACCATTTCAGAATGGACATTGCAAGGTCTTCCGAATGATGAATTGTCGGTTCAGAATGCTCTAATAGTGACTAAGTCGAGTTCCTATCCACTTTTAGTTGATCCACAAAGTCAAGGAAAAAATTGGATCAAAAACAAAGAAAGTTCTAATGAACTTCAGATTACATCACTAAACCACAAATATTTCAGAACTCATTTGGAAGATAGCTTGTCTCTGGGTAGACCTCTGCTAATAGAGGACGTTGCTGTGGAATTAGATCCAGTCATAGATAATGTCCTTGAAAAGAACTTCATTAAATCAGGTTCTATAGAAAAGGTTATTGTAGGGGACAAGGAATGTGATGTAATGCCTGGATTCATGTTGTACATAACAACTAAACTTCCCAACCCTGCTTATTCACCCGAAATAAGTGCTAAAACATCAATTATAGACTTTACTGTTACTATGCGAGGTTTGGAGGATCAGCTACTTGGTAGAGTAATATTAATGGAAAAATCTGACCTAGAAGAAGAAAGAGTTGCATTATTTGAATCTGTTATGAAAAACCAAAGGAGTATGAAAGAATTAGAAAGTAATTTACTGTGCCGTTTAACATCATCTGTAGGTTCTTTGGTAGATGATGAGGCTTTAATTCAAGTTCTACAAATTACAAAGACAACTGCTGAAGAAGTAAATGAGAAACTTAAAGTAGCAGAAGTTACGGAGAAAAAGATAGTAAAAGCTCGGGAAGAGTTTAGAGCGGTAGCCGCCAGAGGCTCTATACTTTACTTTTTGATCGTAGAAATGAGCAATGTGAACCTCATGTACCAGAATTCCTTGAAACAATTTCTGACCATATTTGATAACTCCATAACTAAGTCTACAAAAACCAATGTAACTGAAGAACGAATAAATATCATACTTAAGTACTTGACGCATGAAGTATGGGCCTTTACACTTCGCAGTTTGTACGAAAGACATAAGGCATTGTTTACTTTAATGTTAGGGATGAAAATCGATTGCCAACGTGGGTTAATATCACACGACGAGTTCATGGCGTTTATAAAGGGTGGCGCATCGCTAGACTTAAATGCGGTCACTCCTAAACCCTTCAGGTGGATTCTTGATATCACTTGGTTGAATCTGGTTGAAATAAGCAAATTAAAAAATTTTAGCGACGTTCTCCCTAGGGTAAGTAGTATCAATTTTCAACCCCTTTTTAAACATTACATGTGAACATTACCTACACCGACACGAAATGTTTGATTCGAAATCAAATTAGTAGTACATGATGATAATATCTATTATGATATGTTATATGCACAACACAATTAAAATGGTATTAAAATAACAGATAGCCTTCGATTATTTAATTTTATGTTAGAAGTTTAGATAAAAGATGCTTTTCCAGATAACAAGTAATGAAAAAGAGTGGCGTGTGTGGTATGAAAAAGCTAAACCAGAAGAAGAAAGTTTTCCAAGCGGTTACCAAGAAAGTCTTGATGTGTTTAGAAAACTGTTACTTATTAGATCCTGGAGCCCTGACAGAACTTTGTCGCAAGCCAGAAAATACATTGTTGGTGAGACACAATTGATATACTCGTATATTTTATTAGAGATCAATAAATACTTATTAAATGTCACGACCGCTACAGCTTTCCATAAATGGTTAAAGGTTCGGAAATAATATAACTTCTAATACTTTTAGATTCTCTTGGTCCTGAATATGGAGAAGGGTGCATCCTCAACTTAGAAACAACTTGGGAAGAATCAGAACCTCGTACTCCCCTCATCTGTATTTTGTCTATAGGTTCTGACCCTTCTGCACAAATAGGATCTCTTGCAAAAGCTAAAGAAATAGGTAAGATATAAAAAATAAAATGTTATGTACATGATTTGTCTTTTAAGATCTAAATCCAATTGAATGTTTTTGCTGCAGTTTTGAAATCTGTATCCATGGGTCAAGGTCAAGAAATAGTGGCAAGAAAAATGATATCAGATTCAATGAACGAAGGTGGTTGGGTTCTGTTGCAAAACATACATCTATCACTCCCATTCTGTGTGGAAGCTATGGATGCTCTCATTGAAACAGAGCACATTCAAGAGTCATTTAGACTTTGGCTCACAACTGAAGTCCACACTGAGTTTCCGATCGGCTTACTACAAATGGCAATTAAGTTTACCAATGAACCTCCACAAGGTATCAGAGCCAGCATGAAGAGAACATACCAAAATATTACGCAAGATTCTCTTGATTATTCTTCTTTATCACAGTGGCCGCCACTTCTTTATGCAGTAGCCTTTTTACATACGATTGTACAAGAAAGGCGAAAGTTTGGCCCTCTAGGTTGGAATATACCATATGAGTTCAATCAATCTGATTACGCTTCCAGTGTTCAATTTGTCCAAAATCATTTAGATGAAATCGATCCTAAAAAGGGCATATCTTGGCCAACAATATGCTACATGCTTGGAGAAGTCATGTATGGTGGCCGGGTTACGGATGACTTTGATAAACGCCTACTTACTACCTTTACAAACGTGTGGTTTTGTGATGTTTTGTTGCGACCCGGCTTTGAGTTTTATAAAGGATACAAAGTTCCAACAACGAGGAATATTCAAGGATACGTGGATTACATCAATCAGCTTCCGCTTACTGATACTCCTGAAGTCTTTGGTTTGCACGGTAATGCAGACATAACGTATCAAATTAACAGCGCAAAAGATATTTTGGATACCATCTTGAATGTGCAACCTAAGGAAGGAGGAAGCCAGGGTGGAGAGTCCAGAGAGAGTATTGTGTATCGGCTGGCTGAAGATATGTTAGAGAAGTTACCGAAACAATACGTCAGCTTCGAGGTCAGAGAAGCACTACAAAAGATGGGTGCATTTCTTCCTATGAACATTTTCTTGAGGTAAGAGTTCGTTAGTTATTAGCCGATAACATCGTAAGCACAGTCATGAGTATAAATATACTAGCTGCGCCCCGCGGTTTCATCCGCATAAGTCTTGATCCTGTAGAAACATTAGGATAAAAAGTATTCTATGTCCTAACCCAGGTCGTGGTCTACCCATGTGCCAAATTTCATCCAAATTCGTTCAGCCGTTTAAGCGTGAAAGCGGTAAAAAACTAATCACTTGCGCAGTTATAATATTAGTTAGGATTACTGTGGACAGCTCGGAAATAATATCTGATTTTATGATTCATCCGTTAATATATGGTGGCAATAATATGTGATAATTTGTGAAAGGCAGTTACAAGTGGCAGCACATAAAATGTGACAACGTAAAAACAACAAAACTATCTGGCGAGACAAGTGACGACGCCACAATATAGGATGCTGCATCGGAGTCAAAAATATGATGTCAATGCAATATTAACGGACATGTCTTGCGTCATTAAAATAGAATCGAATCAAAAACCTTTGACATTACTTTGGCAACATAAAAAACCTACACCTTCCACAAATAATCACATATATTTGCCAAAATGTATGGATGAATCATGAAATCAGATATTATTACTCAACTCAGAACGAAAAGAGCTCAAAAGATTTTAATGGCAAGCCAGAGATGAGGAACAAGATTTCTCCCGGGAGATACGGTCCGTGGGGTCGCCACTACCCAACAGCTCGCCACATGCTGCCCCGCGGGTTTCTGTATCTCTCTTGGTCTAGACCCGTTCCGGCAAAGTAAAGTCTACCGGCACAGACCTAGAGTTTGGAGCGCGCAAGCCCCACCATGACGTCAACGTAGAGATACGGCGGTGGAGTTATTATTATTATTATTTATTTATTTGTCAGATAACATGATTCATGATGTGTAGTAACAACAGGAGCTTGTAATGATGGTTTATCTATTTTTTATAATTAAAATATTTTTTGCAGGCAGGAAATCGATAGGATACAGAAGGTAGTGAAGACTGTCAGCTCCACATTGTGTGACCTAAAGTTAGCCATAGACGGTACCATCGTCATGAGCCAAGGGCTCAGGGAGTCATTGGATGCTATGTATGACGCCCGTATACCACAAAAGTGGCTGAAGGTATATTCAAGTCTTAAGTAAGGTATTTCAGTCGCAAGTGCAAGGTTGGGAAAACTACCAAAACAATAAAAAAAAAAACGTAACAACCCAATTAAAGTATAGTAAGTAGCCAAAATCAGGTTGCCAAATACTTAAGTAGCCGCGGGCGTCCGTCCTGGCGATCAGTTGGCCACTGAGTGAGTGAGGCTTAACTTACTTGTATACAAAATACTGGCGACTTGGCTACGCATCGCTGCTGCCCGCGATCTGTCCACTATTCTGTATTGTCATCGTAAAATTGATAATGCATTTGCTTCTTAAAATTTAATTTACTGCCAGTCTGGCCGGCGGCGGAACCTCGCTTGCGGCTGGTGGCGACGACCCTATAATAATTATGTTTCAAAAGTATCTGATAAACTTACGCTATCACGCATACATTCATAACTTGATCATTTCACCACATTTTCATTATTACATTTTTGTTTATTAAATCGCAATTATAAATATAAATAAACCATCCACGGGAATTGAGGTTATAAAACTAACCATAATTGTCAAAAAATTCATATTTCTTTTGAATTGTCAAAATGTTCAATATTTACTAAACGATGACTGAACCCAAGACCTCTGCCTCTGACTTTTCGGATTCATGTGCGTATTGTATAATTATCACTTGCTTTAAAAACGGTGAAGGAAAACATCGTGAGGAAACCGGCAAGTCTGAGAGATATTTCTCGACGGCATGTGAAGCCAAGTCAGAGGCCCATGAGCGGTTTTAAAACTCTGACACCAGGTTAGTCACTAACCACACAAAAAGAAGAAGATTTCAAGTTCATAATTTTTATGTTTATTTTCAAAGGTGTCTTGGGAGTCAGCAACACTAGGTTTCTGGTACACCGAGTTGTTGGAACGAGAACAGCAGTACAGAATTTGGCTTCGGAATGGAAGGCCTACTGCATTTTGGATGACTGGTTTCTTTAACCCCCAGGGATTCCTCACAGCCATGAGACAGGTTTTATTATCATTATATTATACTTTAATCATTTTACCCATATGTTGAAAATTATACCAAGGAAGAAGTTATGTATAGTCAACCACTTACCGGGAGGATTCGTCATGCTTACTCTAATGTCTCGCTGATGGTGGCCCGTGTATTGGATCATTTAGCTCCCTTCAAAATGGTTGAGCTAAATGATGCTAACCCTTGCGTCAGGTTCGAGAACGGGCGCCGTCAGTAGGGTCTAGACATAGGGTCTTAGCTGCCACGGGTTATTTTAGCTTAATTTATATTCATTTCTTATTTATTTTTTTGTTAGAGCCATGTTACTTCGAGCATGGCTAAACTTCGTTGTTTCAAAATTTGCCAAAGATGTAAACAACAATGGCCGCTCAAAATTGTCTAGATCGTTTAATAGTGCGGTAGTATGAGTTTTAAATTTTGGTGCTATCGATGTTACGATTTTTCTTTCAAACTTTCAGATCGAAAGCCGTTTTTATTCCAATTCCATTGAAATATGTTCATAAGTTAAAACGTGAAAACGAACAAGATAAATTCAATCATATTTTGCACTGATTGAAAAACGTATAGAAGGTAACAAACCGTAATCGAAATAAATCGATAAATCTTGAAGACTTAAAAATATTAGCACACATGGGTACCATAATTACATACCTACTAATGTTATGGTATGTCAAAGATTACAAAACCAAATACTTGACAAATAATAGGAGACGAGCTTACAGATGGTGTAGCTCATATTATCTGCCCGTACTTCTTCTCTGGGACATGTTGAGCAAAAACAATATTTTGCCTACCAGGTTGAATCTGTGCAAGTATTCCTCGTGAGTAACCCGATAACAAGTGGAGTTAATGTGACGTATAGATTTCCCGATGATCGGGTAGGCGTTGCCTGCATGCCTTAGATGTCAAACATACCGTTCTTCACAATATATTGCCGGTTATTCGTCGTATCTTCGTCTGTGTGCGAATGTCAATCTGCCGGTATTTTACCGATATTTCATATTTCCATACAGTCTATTGCCAAATAAATCAAAACAGGTAAATATTTGACAGCTATTTGGGACGTTGCCAACTTTTAGAATAAACGCTCTCATGTTCTTAGGCAGGTGTCAAAAAGTGAATAACTTTATAGGAGAGAGTATATTCGACGCCTAATTGACATGTAACGTCGTAGAGAAGCTTTGACATCATATTATCTTAGATTATTTACCTATGTAGGGCAGGGTATCAAAGGCGGAGGTGGGGTCCTCCCCCCTGCCACACATCATACACTCAAATGTATACACACATACACATGATTTGTCCTCTTTAATATAAATTCATGGTAAAATTGTGATTAATAAACTATTTGCAGGAAGTGACGCGCAGCCACAAGGGCTGGGCTCTCGATTCCGTGGTTTTACAGAACCACATCACTAAGTTGAACAGGGAGGATGTGCACGAAGGGCCCGCAGAGGGCGTTTACGTCTACGGACTGTTTTTAGAAGGTAGGATAATTTTAATCTCAGAATGATTTCACTGTCCATGTATTACATGTAATGAACTGAAGACGTACCCTTAGGTATACGTCCGTGCATGACAGGTAATGCATATTATCCAATATTCCAGCGAAATAAACCAAAATTAAATAACAGAACCAGTAGATACTTTGTTTGATACAACGTTTACAAAAAAGTGTTTGTTTTTATAAGCGGCCATGCCGCTGGCATTGTGTGTAGCAGCCATAAGATATTTAACCTTATTTTACATTTTTCCTCAGCACGACCACAAATTAATTAATTCCATCGGTTATTTGTTGTTGTAATATTGTACGTTGACTCACATACAGGCAGTAGAAAATGAACAGTTTATTTTTTTCTAAAAATGCTAGTAAATTCACAAAAAAAAAAAAAACCCAAGTATTAACATGAGATATATATATTTTTTTTAGAACGGCCATGAGGTATATTATAGGTTATCCATTTTTTCCGGACATGTCTATTATTGTACAAATTACTTTAGATATTTAAAATGCCAAAGATAGTCGTGTATTGTCATTAATTATTTATGTGAGGGCCTATAAAGTTCATATTTAATTTTTTTCCAGGAGCTTCTTTGGACAGAAAGACTGGTAAACTGATAGAATCAAAGCCCAAGGTCCTGTACGAGCAAATGCCGGTGATCTATATCTTCGCAATTAACACGACTGCAGGCAAAGATCCCAGGTTGTACGAATGCCCAATCTACAGGAAGCCGCAGAGAACCGACGCTAAGTACGTGGGGTCTATAGATTTTGAAACTGATAGCAATCCGAGACATTGGACCCTAAGAGGTGTTGCCTTATTGTGCGATATCAAATAATTGATTCAATAAATTATTTCATATTTATGTTTCGTTTTCCTCGCAACGCCCTCCCCCAATAGCAGTACAGCAAGCTCTTACAACAAAATGCATAATTCTCTATGTTATAACGGTGGGTCTCACTTGGCATACTCGTGGTCACGCAGCAAATACACACAGTACCCAGCTTTTGGCCCAGAGGGGCAAATCAGAAATTTCCCCCCGCAGATGTTTTACACATAGTTTGATATAACTGCTTCGTTCGCGTATTTTTAACCGACTTCATAAAAGGAGGAGGTTCTATGTTCGTCTGTGTGTTTGTATTTTTTTTTATATGTGTTTTTATCGATATTTTAATAAATTGCGGACCAATGATGTTTTTTTTTTCATTGGAAAAAAAAAGTTTTCAAAATTGGTCCACAATTGAAGAAAATATCGATGAATATTGTAAACAAAAAAAAACACCGAACATAAAGGCTCGTGCGCCTCGTCCAGCGCGACGCGACTGGAACAATACAATTTCTAAGAAAACTTCACGGTATAACAATAACTGGTGTCGCGTCACGCTAGTCTGCACGAAGCTTAAAACTTCCTCTTTAGCAGCTATATATATAAGATATATATTTTAAGTAAGTCCACGAGAAAACACCCTTCAAGGCTCCGAAGCTTTGCCTCGACCAGTGGTTAGTTGCTGATGAGCATTTTGATTGAGAAAACGTATTTTTTGTGCAGCCAGTTCTTAATGTTACAATTTTGTTATAAATTAACGTTGCTAGATGTATACTTTCAAGCCCAATAAAAGTACGCGCTAATATATAAAAAAAACTGTATTAAATAAATGACTCGTCACAACACCCTTTTGTAGATAACAATAAAAATAGCAAGGCTAGAACCCACCCAATTAATGCATGGATAAATCATCAAGTTTGGAGCTTGAATCTTAGTTTAAATGGAATCAAACGAACGGTGGATCTCATAGGAGTTTCTTTATTACATCGTAACCCACAAGTACAAAGGCCCCTCCGGTGCCTCTGAGTACGTTAGAGAAGGCCCCTTTAAAGAATGCACCCGCCCCCTCATTTTTTAATATTTTCGCCCAGCAGTCTATTGTGCCCTTGTACAGGCGCTGTGATTCTGGAATTCCGGACTGCATCATCAATCGCCGACGCACCGTGTCGAGTGGGTAGGAGCAGATACCCGCAAATGTAGTCACAGTCTGTATCAAACAAATCAATATTATAAACATGACGAAAGTTCCATAGTTTTGATGAGAACCATGTATAATGTCAATCGATAATTTTCTGTTAGGGCTGAGAATCACCAAGCGTTGCATCGCAACGCGTGTTTTTAAGGGCGGGTTATTCCAAACCTGTATACTGTATACGGCAAAATACGCCTCCTAAGCCATGGAACATGAGAAGCACAACAGTTTGAGACTAATCTGAGGAGTATTGCAGCCACCTATATTCCTCTGACAAGAGGTCGACATCAGAAGCATTTACTGGAAGAAATAACGCAGAACAAAAATAATGTTTTAGGGCAGTACCGACGGAACAAATTAGAACTAAAGCCTGGAACCGCCAGCACTCTGTTATGTCTCGGGGGCCTCTAGGTGTAGGATCAGCGATAGGACATAAAACGGACCGTGTTATCTATCTATACAAATTATCAAATGAAGTAGCGAAGATATAAAATATTTATATTAAATGTACATATAATAAAGAAATCTCGATGTTTTGTCAAGTCGGGAAAGCCGTGAGAAGCTTTCGCTTCGACCGCCTAGAACATGGACCGTTTTATGCATATAGCAATATAACAATAAATTCAATAACCTGTGCGACAACCCAAGTGAGAAACAGCGAAGTGTTTGCCCCGTCAGGCATAAGGCCTTTGGCTGTATCGAAGCACCCGAAGTAAGTCGCACGATAGATGACGATACCCTGCACTGACACCAGGAAGCCTCGGTACCAGCCCAAAGGTCCGTCACTCTTTATAGTCTTGGAAAGGCAGTCAATGAGTCCATTGTACATCTTGTCTTTGCCTTTGCCGATGTCAGCTGCCAACCTATCGAGCAATTTTTTTATTTTTTTTAACATTCTTAATCTGCCAGTGTACAACACAGTGTTCCAGTAAAAACGATAAAAAATAGATTTTATAGCGCAATATGGAAACTGCCGTAGCCGACTGCAGTTAACAGCAGTAGGCGACGTGTCGCCGCGACACTACGACATTACTGGTTTCTGTGTATTTCTATGAAATGTCTTCCGTAGCTAGAGATATGTCGATTTCATAGAAACCAGTACGGAATTGTACCTTTAATAGCATGTTAATAGGCCTTTAATGTTCCCACTGCTGGGACACCGACCTCCTCTATGTGAGTAGTGGGCCATAATCCACACCATGCGGGTCTAATGCGTGTTGGTGCGGATGACTCATATCATCATATTTTGGGTTCTAGGGCTTGCAAATGTTTTCCTTCATCGAATATACAAAAAAAGCGCATGAGGCGCTTGAGTCTGAAAGTCACATGTTCCGAACACACGGCTCCTTAGTCGGGGCTATTAAATAACACTGGGCCACCAACGTAATATTGCAAAACGTGTGCGGCAGCGGTATAGAACATTGTGAGGTGACACGAAACTAATGAGCAATTTCACTTGGTCGGGTTATATTTAAGCGATATAAAGCGCTGTCGTCTAACGTTTTCTAGTAGTGAACGCGTCTGAGTTCCAGTACCACAAAACATTAGACGACAGCGGTTTATATTGCTTAAATATAACCCGACCAAGTGAAATTGCTCGTTAGTTTCGTATTACACGTATGTTGCCTTGAGTTAATTGAAATTGGGATTATTTGTTTCGCTACGTAATTTAGTAGAAGTTCTTTGTTTACTAAATTTATAGCTTCTCGTGACGGGGACTTCGCATAACTTAAATTATTTACCTGGTTCGTGCAAAATCTAAAGGGTAGACAAAGCACATAGAAGTTGCGCCCGCGGCTCCACCTGCCGCCAGGTTGGCAGCAAAATACTTCCAAAACTGTTTATTTTTGTTTATGCCGCCCATAAAAACCTCCTTGTACTTATCCTTAAATGCAAAGTTCAGGGCTTGCGTCGGGAAGTATCGAATGACGTTCGCCAAGTTACCGCGCCACAATGAGAAAAATCCTTGCTCTTTTGGTACCCGGTATAATATATCCAGGATACCTATTTTGTAAGAAAAACAATAATTAGTTTCACGTGACTATGAATTTGGGCGATGCTTGGCGGCTTATGTCCAGTACATAACGTCTTTCGTCCATATTGTTGTTGTAGGATTTAACGATGTATGAAATAATATTACTAACGGTAAACGTGATTGTGCATCGTGGCAGATCAAGGCTTTGTTGTCGGGACGAGCGCTACGCCTGTAAACGGGAGCGACCCTTACTAGGCCAAGGTTCAAAGTAGTGGAATAAAGAAAATGAAGCGGTTGGTAAACACAATGCTAATAATAAATTAATATTTCGGTTTCAACCGCATTAGTCTCGATCCTGTGGGAATATCGGGATAAAAAGTATCCTTTGTCCTATTCCAGGGCATCGTCTACCTGTGTACCAAATTTTATCCAAATCCGTTCAGCCGTTTTAGCGTTCAGCGTAACAAACAAACAAACTTTCGCATTTATAATATAAATAATAATAAAAATTGTTCGGATTAAAGCGGTACAGCACCAATTACATTAATTAACATGGAAACACAAAGAATAAAATTGTTTTTTTTTGTGTATAATTCAATTAATACTATCATGGAACAGTAGACTCCCTTGCATAATACCAATGGTAAGATTACTACTTGATTCTTCTATTATTATGAGGAAAAACGTTGAAGTTTACTTCCGCAACACAAACTGTTAGAAATAACCCATCAAATAAATCGTGTCACGCAAAGTAAGCTTCAACTTTTTTGTCACTTCAATAATTTAGACATAAAATATACTAGTGTAGAGATAGTATGCAACTTACCTTTATATTGCTGACCCTTTTTGACTTGTTTGTTAACATCTTGCACCTGTAAAAGAATCTTCACTCGTTCGATGGGAGCTACTGCGGTCTTTGACACGGCAGCTGATATACCACCAGCAAGAAAATCCTTTACGAATCCCGCACTCCCTCCACCAGCCTCTGGTTTCTTTCCTTTATCTTTACCTTTTTCTGCCATTTGAATCTCTTTTAGCTGGGCTCACTCCTTAAACTTCGGAAAATACAAAATAGGTTTCAATCTCTTTGACGGGTTCACACTACGAACACAAATTTTGTACCACTCCTCACAATATTCCTCTGCAATATTCCACGGCTTCGTAATTACATTTTCACTAGTTAGATGAATGCCCCATAAGTTAAATAAATGAAGAAAAGGAGGGAAATTTCATAACATATCTAATGAAATTATAATAAAAAATATAGACAAGTCAGGAAAAAAATCCTAATCACTTTGGCAGACAGACACTATTACAGGAAAAATCAAACAAGCGTAATCGTTTCGTTTGAATTTCGAATTACAAGAATCAACCAGAGACTAGAGTTCGATACATAGATCAAGAACAAAAGAAGGCATTAGTGCTTCTTAATAAAATTAAAAAATAGAATCTGAGAATAGAATACAAGAATAGTGCGGTGAAACAAATGATTTTTGACGAGAAATTTTAGTGCACGCGTTTCTAATGCCTTGATCACACGTACCGAGTAGATGGGCGAGACAGTGGTCTCGGCCGAGTGCTCGGTACGTGTAAGCATAACACCGAGTGCTCGGCCGAGTTAAAGGGCGAGACAGTCACTCGGACCCTGTTTTATTTACTAGACCGAGTGCACCTCCTCGCTTCCCTGAATTCACTTGCTTGCCCACTCGGCAGGTATAAGCATGCACTCGGTGCATACTGCACACACGTCGCTAACAGCATGCTAACGTCCAATTTTTTATTATGTTTTGCGATAAAATGTCTTGCTAGTCTGCAGCGTCGAAGCTGAACTGACAGACTGACTCGGTGCCTATTAAAAAAATACGTGTAAACACCTACTCGTCCATAACTCTCTCGGCCTAGTATCATTGCTATCTCGCCTATCTACTCGGTACGTGTGATCAGGGCATAACTCTCTCGCAGAGTCTAATTTATATTGTCTTTGACCGTTTTGTGTTAATTAAATTAAATGCCATCCTATCTAAAATGCTTGCTCTTGCCCACTCTGACACAATTTCTGTAGTTGCATCCTTGTCAGTTTATAAAATCTCGTAAGTTCATATCGGTTCGTTTCAAATGCATGCTTCACAGGTCGCGGACGTTACTTCCCAAATCATAATTATAAAACAAAGCCGCACTTCGTGTCTTTCTGTGTGATTACTTGGATCTTCTTAGTTACACAATTGAGTTTGATGCGGTTTTCACCATCATTCCGGATGTTGAGAAGATTTGGATATCAGAAATCTCAGTATTTTGACATATCGGTGTTGAACCCACGCGAAACAAAGGCGAGGAACTAGCGATTTTTTTTTTTTTTCTGTTCTTCCTATATTTTTTTGTCTGATTATAAACTGTTTGAATAGCAGTTGCTAAAATGATTGGATATGACCGACAGTCAGATGGACGAAGTCGCAGCATAAGGTTACTTTTTTAATGAACACATTCCTGTTTATGGATTATAAACAACGTAACCGGAGCACTATTTCCCACAAGTCGTCAGCGGACTACTAGGTTTTTGTTTTCTGTTCACACTACGTCCACATACACCATCTTAGTATGTCTGTGTAGTATGTTGGCGCACACCAATGTAGATATAAACAATATACAAATGAACGCGCAGATAGAACTCGTGCACGTCCAGTATGAAGTTCGTTTCTTCGTTGACATTCGTTGAATAAAGTCTGCATAAATGTGTGCGCTGTCCTGCGCAGACTTAAGTTTATGCGTGTGGACAGGCAATTAGTTTCAAAACAACATTAACACTACTTTCCAAAACATCATTTAAAAAAAAATTGCCCAAGCATGCAAGCCATAGACAAAATTTAGAAAAAAATAGGTAATCTGATCAGAGTCTATGGTCTTTTGCGACGTGACAGGTATCAAACATCAAAATATTTGCGATACGATGTGATTACGAAAAGATTTGTACCCATATTCTACTCTTTGTTAGTACCTAGTGTGTTAGGTTTAGGTGAGTGTTTTGGTGATTATTATATACAGGGTGGCAGGGACTGGGCACTCTACAGTTGCGGCGATAAGTCCCGTCTTTGAGGAGTGGCTAGAGAGGCGCCACGGCGTCCTCACCTTCAACCTGGCGCAGGTCCTCATCGGACACTGTTGTTTCGGGAGGTTCCTGTTCCGTATAAGGCGGGAGGAAACGCCCGGGTATCACCACTGTGTGGAGCGCCCGGAGGACACGGTGGAGCATACGGTGGAGGTCTGCCCGGCTTTGGCGGGACACCGCCGTATCCTTATGGAGGCGATCGGTGGCAGTGATCACTCGCGTCCGGCCCTGGTCCAGGCCATTAGCGAGACAGTCAACTCCTTCTGCCAAGCAGTAATGGTCGCAAAGAAGGAGGCGGAACGCAAATTTCGCGGCCTCACGCACCTAGCCGCCGCAGGAGACGCCCTGGGCGTCGGGAATTGTAGGCCGATTCCCGGCCACCGTCGGTGCGTGCTTGCGGACGGTGAGCAATGGGTAGCTCGCCGTCCGATAAGGACCAGGCTCGGGTCGACGGCGCATTTTGTTCCATCCGCGCCTCTAAGAAATGTCGGCACAACAGAAGGGGTCTGCTAGGACCGATGCCTGCCGGCGTCGCGGGAAAGTCCGAAAGGGATACCGTCGCCCCTGGCAACGTACAGGGAACACCGAAGGAACACGGGTGGGTTTTAGTCAGTAAGAGTCTGACACGCCCTCCCGCTTCGCCCAGAGCGGGAGAAGTTTTTGATAATTTCCCACCCTTTGTTTTTAAGAAAAAAATGGGTGGCAGGATTCAGTACATGATTTTGAACCCACCTGCGATGAAATTTTTGGTCGGTTGTTTAAAAAAAATCTGCCGTTTCATAGAAAAGTGCAATACATCCTTTGTTTTTACATAATTATTATGCATTGCATCATATCACACATTTAGGACTAAGTATTGTATTTATTCATTTTATTTTTGTCTCATTTTGTTATTTCACTATATGCTGCACCGGTTGACGTCATCACGTCAACGCCGGCTGTCGCTGAAAACCAGCGTTGGGGCTCTGTCTCGCATAGGGTCGCAGCATTAGGCTGAGCGATGGCCGTTTTGCGTGGATGTGACGCATATTTTCCCCCAAATTGTTTATTTTTGTGTTTTGTTCTTTCTTTGCGTCATGTGTACTGCAAATAAACGTATTTTCTTTCTTTCTTTCTAACCTACGCGGTCAAATAATGTATGGAACAGCTGTTTTTTTTTTAATAACCGACGAAATGTATCAACCCATGGTGGTTCAGGATCATGTACTGAATCTATGGTAACAGTTTTCGCGTCGATGTCCTTGCTACCCTGTATATGTAGTACCTAATAATTCCATGGTGTTTATTACGTCTAAGTACGTAACATTTTTTAGTGTTTCTTTTCGCTGAACAATAATCAAACAATCATCGTACCTACCTACACTTTGGCAAAGTTATATGAAAGTTAAGTTTATTGATTCTTAGATCGAACTTCCACAAATGCCACTAGTTATGTAATAGACAAAACTTACTTAAGAATAGGTGCTAATATTGAAAAATTGGTACATTTCAATTACATTTAAATTCAAGAAATTCTGATTAAAAATTATAATATTGGTAAAGGTAAAATTGATTATGCTTTGACGTTGAAAACATTGGTAAAACTGATAAGAATTAAATAAATTATAAAATTGATTGATTTTTAATGACGATAACATGCAAGTGGAGCAGACGATACGTAGTCCCGAAGGTCGCTATTCCTCTAAATCACCGCAGATACTTCGACTTCCCTCGCAAGTTGTGAGCGAAATCTTCGCAGCGGGGACGTGAATTCAAGGGACATTGACCTCATCTGATGCAACTTTACTCCCAAAAATATTTAGCAGAACAGTACGTTAATATACACACGTTTTAAAGTTGTATAGGTTATGACATATTGTTGTGATCTTAAAAGAGTCATACATTGTTGAGTAGCGGAAATCACTTGACCTAGTGTGCACAGCTAAAACGAACGCTTTCGGCAATGATCGTTGAAGATGACGAGTGATGACTCGTAGAACCCATTAAATTACGTGCCAATCCACTGCGGGGTGCATACCTATGGTCGGTTTCAGAAAAGTTACAGACAGCGTTGTGACTACACGCCTTTTCAGTTGGAATGACTTATTAGGCCAAGTTATTGCGGAGTTGTGAAAGTGTGCAGTGTATTATTTTCGTGATTTTTGTAGCAATATAAAGTCACATTACTGTAAAAATCCTACCTAAAATTCAGTTAAATATTATAAATGTGCATTTATTTATGATTGTTTTGTTTACTTTAACAATAGTGCCTTTTTTGTGGAGCAGAGTGTGAATCAAATATTAAGGGTATGTGTCTAAAAATTATTCATCAATGTTATAATTTTGCACTTTAGAATCATTATTAGCTCGGGTTTAGTTCGGCTATGCCAAATCCTGTGACCGATATTAGAATTGTAGAGGAAGGTTTTTTTTAACTAGAACTCTTCAATAAAAAGTTCTTTGTATAAGGATTATAATTATTGTAGAATTCTAGCAATGATAATTTATCTTTATAATGTCTTATGAAATGATTAGCACCATTTTTTTAAAGGTTTGTTATAATTCACAGTGGGTAGGTTCTGAATCAGTCAAATAATTGTCCTATTATTTCCTTCTGACTAAGAAGGGAAAAATAGAACAATTATTTGACGCCTAAAATGTGAGTTTTTAGAAAATAATGTCAACTTTTAGGTATATGCTATCCTAGTAGGTATGCGGGAATATTTTCACATTTCACAGAATAATTTATTCTCTTATTTATCGGTCAGTGATTTTATATGCTGTCGCGATTTGCGTGCTTAATTTACAATTAAATAAACATGCTCCATAACACATAACTAACAAAGTATTTTAAGACGTAAAAAGTGATATAAAACACTGGACAATGATGTTAAAGACAAAATTACAAAATATTATAACGTATTTATTAAAGATTTATTTCAATAATACTGCGACCCTCTCTTGGTTACATTGTGCTCTGTAAATTAGTAAAAATCGATACCTTACACAGGGTAGAGGGTGAAACACACGCTGTAAGACCCTGAAATTCAACTAGTATAATGTCCACTTCTGTTAAATTCATGACAGCCTGGTGGTGATCACGATGTAGACATTGCGGCTCTTTAGTTTTTCGGCTGGGGTTAAAAAAAAGTAGATTTAACTGTGTTAGAATACGGTAGAAAAATACTGTAAAAAATACTGTGTCAAATTCAATGTTACAATTGCATATTATAATCAATATTCTAGTAACTTAGTTAGCCACATTTCTTATTACCATACAGTATTAATTCCAAATTAATCAAAACAGGTAAATATTTGACAGCTATTTACGACGTTGCCAACTTTCAGAATAAACGCTCTTTTTTTTTTCTTTTTTTTGAGTGTGGGAGATTATCAAATAACTTCTCCCGCTCTGGGCGGAGCGGGAGGGCGTGTCAGACTTTTACTGACTAAAACCCAACCGTGTTCCTTCCGTTGCCTGTGTGCCGGGGTCGCGATATCCCTTTCGGACAAACCCGCAACCCCGGCAGGCATTGGCCCTTCCGGACCCCGTCAGTTGGTGCTGACATCTCTTTGAGGCGCGCGTGGAACACAACGCGCCGTCGACTCGGGCCTGGTCCCTATCGGACGGCGAGCTACCCATTGCTCACCGTCCGCAAGCCCGCGCCTACGGTGGCCGGAAGTCGGCTCGCGACTCCCGACGCCCGGGGCGTCTCCTGCGGCGACTAGGGGCGCGAGGGCGCGCGTTTTGCCTCTCCCTCGCGCGCTCCGCCTCCTCCTTCGCGAGCATTACTGCTTCGCAGAAGGAGGTGACGGCCTCCCATGCACTCTCGCTCCGGCCCATGGCCTGAACCAGGGCCGGACGCGAGAGATCGCCGCCGCCGATCGCCTCCGTGAGGACATGGCGGTGCTCCGCCCAAGCTGGGCAGACCTCCACCGTATGCTCCACCGTGTCCTCCGGGCGATCCACACAGTGGTGACACCCGGGCGTTTCCTCCCGCTTTATCCTGAACAGGAACCTCCCGAAACAACCATGTCCGATGAGGACCTGCGTCAGGCGGAAGGTGAGGACGCCGTGGCGCCTCTCTAGCCACTCCTCAAAGAGGGGACTTATAGAATAAACGCTCTTAAGATTATTACTGTAAACTCTTAAACATCTATTAATTTCAACCAAAGTAGTTCAAAATAGTTTACTAATGTTTGCCATAATTTCAAATGCAATAATTTTATATACCATACTTGTATTTGCCATAATTTCATTAGAAATAACGCTTCAGTTGCCATAATCGTGAAATTACATAAAATCATTTTCACTAATTTCATTGGTCATATTCGATCAAGTGTCATAATAATTTGAATCCATAAATTTATTTATATATTTATAAACATCTCACCGTGAAAACTTAGGTGAAGTGAGCGTGGAGTGAGCTGTCATTCCACAAGGATTGATACTATTGACAGCTCACTTCACCCAAGTTTTCACGGTGAGATGTTTACAGAATAGCATGGCTGTTCAAAGTGTGAGATTATGATATTTGTTTTGGTAGTGAAAACCGCACTGCACTGCCTTTTCACCAGGTATGGACTGGTCGCTTCTAACTTAATAAATAAGGCACAATACAAACTAAGTTATCTAAAAAAAATCCTATATGGTACGATTTATACCAAACTAGCTGCGCCCCCGCGGTTTCACCCGCATAACTCTCGATCCCTTGGGAATATCGGGATAAAAAGTGTTCTATGTCCTAATCCAGGTCATGATCTACGCATGTGCCAAATTTCATCCAAATCTGTTTAGCGTGAAAGCGTAACAAACAAACAAACTCACTTTTTCATTTTCTTATATTATATTATAAAAGTAGGAGTTAGGATAACAGCCCTGTGCCCGATGGTATTTCCCGTCGGCAAAAATAACAAACTTCCTTATAAGCTTTCATCCCCTGTTTATTTTACCTCATCTTCGGTCACAGTATAATAAAGTAACAGTATTGTGTCTCGGCAGTGACCTTGAAATAATAACCTACGGCCGCTCCGTAGTTAAAGCGACTGGGCGTAACTGCCGCACACTCGAGGTTTCGAAGCGCATCGTTTCGACCGTTTTCTATGAAGATAATAGGCACTGTTACTTATTTATACTGTAAATTTCATGCATCTCGACCCAGTGGCAGTTCGTTGTCGGTTAGCGAATTAATGAATGAATTTAAGATTTTTATTAAGTAGATTTGTGTAATCGTAGCATAACCTAAATGTTTCGTGTTTTTTTATTTTGTAAGTTTTCCATCCACTTACTTCTCTCTGACAACAGAGATTAAAGGCTCGTGCAGAGTAGCACGACTTTTCGCGCGAGGCGACACCAGTAATTTTTCTGTCGTGAAGTTTTCTTAGAAATTGTTTTCTTAGAGTCACGTCGCGCCTGTTTGCACGAGGCTTAACGCCGTAAATAATACAAAATTGCCGTATATCAACTAGGTACGGTGTCGTGTCTGGTAGGCAACTGCCCAACGATTGATGTCGGAAATTTATATATAAGCTGATCGCGCGGTAAACGCTGCTTGCGCGATGCAGTATCTTAATAGTGTTTCTTTTTCAGACAACCGTTGGTGCAAGGCTTAAGCTCATTTTTCCGAAACAAATTAACAACGCTGGCTTCAAATCTACTGAGGAACAAAAGCTCCACATGGAACACATTTCTAACACTCAGGTATGTCTACTACAGGAATATTATCAACTGGAAGAGCTTATTATAATACGATTACAAAATATTATGTATAGTCGACATCGTAATTGCTTTACCACTTTTGACAATAACTCCCAGATTGAAACCTCACTAAACTAAGGTTGTAACTGTCACGTCGGTCTTGAAGCAAAATAGACCTTGACGTTTTATAACATGCAAGTGACATACAATCTTAGGATGGTAATCATGAGGTCGACAGATAAATACATCTAGGTATACATATTATAAATTTAAGTCACTTTTCATGTCTGTATGTTCGAGTTATTCTTCTAAACCACGCAACAGATTTTAATGAGGTTTTACCCATCGTTTGGAGAATTTATTCCGGAAGGTTTATGTGTATAATACGTTAGTATTAAAGTAACATAAAACTGAGAAATCTCGATGTTTTGTCAAGTCGTAAAAAAACCGCGCGAAGCAAGAGCCGGTCGCTAGTAATCAAAAAACCATAAATAGTCATTTGACAGGCATGCTATTACAGCATGCTATTATATGAATATTTAAACGGTTTTTTTTAACTAAAATACATTATGCAAACAAAAAAATTGGCAGGCATGGGATGAATGATGGCAGACACAAGAGAAAACTTAAAACTGGTATTAGCGCCATCTATATTCTATAGTAAAGCACTACGGTGCGTCAGTGACGCGAATCCATAAGTTTAGCCCCTACCAAAAATCGCCCAAAGCACCTAAAGAAGTTGTCACTTCAAAAATTTTACAATTTGTTATAAATACAAAAAAACCAAAACAAAACCAAAAAAAAGACTCTTGCTGTTCATTACTCTACTTCATTTTCTTTCAAAGGGACCTTGCAACAAACAATTGATCTGCTAACACAACGCAACTTCGTAAAATCCTAATTAGACTCACAACTAGGCCTACCTTTCGCTATTTTTATCTCTGTCACACATTCCAAAAGATATTGGCAGCCTTCTTTTACACTAAACAAATCGATACCATTCTGAGGGTTACGTCACTCGGGGAGGCCTCTACTGCGGTTTTGACGTCAACATGACAGTACTGGCCAAACACGCATTTGGGCAATATCATCAATAAATAATGAAAGTAAATTAAAGGATAATGAGAAGAATTGGGCCAGGATGTCAACATTTTTAATGAACACTGAAATGTAAAAAAAATTAGCATGGATTATGAAATGACAATAAAATAAGTACTTAATCGTAATCACCCTTTCGAAACAACGTCTTCTTCTGCCCGTAGAGTTCTGTGCGAAAAAGAAACCCGATTTTCGAGGTTATTAAGAGGGCGCCTAAAGGTCCACTAGCGCCACTCTTTAAAAAAAATATTATCTCGTGACTGAGAAGGAATTATGAATAACGGCTAGTAAGGACCCTCGGTAAGTGTGTCTAGAATTTTCTAATACCTTTTATAAAGCTTTATATTGAGACACGAAGCAACAAAATACGATCTAGAGGAATGTGGCCGCTTTTCTTTAGATCGTATTTTGTTGCTTCGTGTCTCAATATGAAACTTTATAAAAGGTATTAGAAAATTCTAGACACACTTACCGAGGGTCCTTACTAGCCGTTATTCATAATTCCTTCTCAGTCACGAGATAATATTTTTTTTAAAGAGTGGCGCTAGTGGACCTTTAGGCGCCCTCTTAGGGCCCCAAATGCAGCGCGACGTATTTATTTACGCAGCACCGCCGAACATTTCGCGGAAACTCCATGCCACAGTATAAAATATGTGCAGAAGATCAATTATTGTTTACATAGCAAGTAGTAGTAGTATGGGAATTTGCAATTGAATAAAAAAATTCGAAGTCGGTTGTTTTTTTTGCTATTTAAACAAATACAGCCATCTAATTCAGAGGTATATACACCGTAGAAGAGCTTAAGGAACCACTCATTTTACGGTTTTCCTTGCGTGTATACACAGCGATGCAAGTATACTTTAAACAAACCTTGCAAGTGTCGGAGTAATATGGCGTCAACGATTAGTAAGAAACTGAAATGGTATGGTATGAATGGGTTGGTATGTCTACTTATTGTGTATGTTACTGTGAAAGACCGAACTACTAAGGCTGCGGTGGGTTTTTCTACCAAAAAATCTGTGAAGTATGAAACACAGTGGAAACGCGTGCACTGTTAGAAAAAAATCGCATAAGAAAACAAAGCAGGATTTTATTCGTTGCGTCGAAAAAAACACATCGCAAGTTACCGCACCGCAGTGCGCGCTAGGGCTAAGATTTACCAAGTCTTAGGCCCGTATTAATAAATGTTACTCAAAACTCAAGCGTTACTTAAAACTATGTAGTTTCAACCAATCAAATGGCTTGAATCTAGTTTTAAGTAACGCTTGAGTTTTGAGTAACGTTTATTAATGTTACTCAAAAGTAAGCCTTAATAGTAAAAAGGGCGAAATACTTCGTGATCGTGAAAATCGTTAATCATGGTCTCTTTATGTAGACAATAA
The DNA here is from genome assembly GCA_914767755.1 of Agrochola circellaris. Classification (NCBI taxonomy): domain Eukaryota; kingdom Metazoa; phylum Arthropoda; class Insecta; order Lepidoptera; family Noctuidae; genus Agrochola; species Agrochola circellaris. The sequence goes on from OU611840.1 coordinate 6,938,742, forward strand.
TGTTGAAGTTTATAGTGATGTTGAGCGAGTGAATCGCGCGGGAATTGTGGTTCCCCAATAAAGGTAAGCCTAAAAATGTATAGCAAAAACTGATAAACAGGACATTTATTTTATGTACTTATGGAATTTGATTCAAGACTGGCATTAGCGTCCACGCTTTGTGCGAACAAACTTTTTGGTAACCCTACATAAATGACGTGTGTAAGTATAATACATTTCTACGTTGCTATACATATTTTAATTTAATATTTTCGAACAGAATAAAAACACTTGTGGTTTTTTCGAAAACTAAATAAGGACTGAACAAATTTTCACTAAACAGGTATTTAGCTGAAGGGACGGTAATCATCCATTCGGCAGAGGTAATTCGTCTACATCTGCTTAATACTATTAGGTAGGTTAGGTATCTATTTTCCTATTAGATTTAGCAGTAGCAGCGCCATCTCTTAAAATTTTACTATCTCGAAAAAGTATCTCTTGCTGCTGATGGTCTCCTAGTAGCAAGGGGCGACTGTTGGCACAATTGAGCACACCTGTTGAGTTTTCGCCCCCGGCCAATAGACGATGGGGGCTCTGGTTAGTCCCACTTTTCGGCAAGAACTTACCTACTTGCGTTATGCTTCAGATGGTGGCATTTTCATAGTTAAATCTGTTTTATGCAGTAAATAGGTATAAAAGCACTCATCAACCCTTATAACAGTTTCATTCAAAAAATATCTTTCTTTAACGAAAATCCTTTTTTGTGCTCACAATATAATATCAAACAGAATTCTTCGAATTCCTTCTAGCGGTTTATCCAAGAAAATATAAAATTCACGCAGTCGATGATGTAGGGCCAAAATAGTTATGTATGATACTAGTGCGGTAACTTAGTTTTTACAAACGAGAGTCGAGGGCTTACCATAGTCACGAGTTTGTAAATACCACTTTCCGCACGTGTGTCATACAATGTTTTTCGGTAATGAAACAAACTTTTTTATTTGAGTATTTTTAATAGCAAATAAGAAATTTTACAGATAGGTCAGTGCTTTGTAACATTGAATAAATTGAACACATTGACGACGGTTATACTTCACACGTAATTCATTGAAATTAAATAAGTCATCAAAAATATAACATAGTTGATGTGGTGTGATTACCGAGCATAATAATTATGATAACAGACGGAAACTATACTATGGCGGTAAATTTCTCAAGATCAAATATATGGTGGTTCATGTATCCTAGTACGAAAAAATCAAAAATTTAAGATTCTACACGAAGCAAAGCTTGTAAGCGTATCCAACCTCATAGACTGTTCGGCTATTGAACTGTTGGAGCATAAGTTAATTTGTATATGTATATATAGGCCTCCGAAGACTAAAAGGGATTGTATAGAAATATTTTTGACTGTTTAACGTATGCTTGCAAAATTATGTACCAAATGTAAGAAACTTGATAAGTGTGGTGATTATAACATTGATCAACTAAAAGATACTTCCTGTTTCGAGAGAGTTTGATGAATTAGTGCGGAGCTTTAACTTAAAACTTGCAATAAATGAAACGACTCGTTTGTAAAGTTAACTTAGTTCGCAATAAAGAATTTGAATTTGAAAACATTTTCCGAGAATGATTGAGTATTTCTTCGAGTCTTCCATGATATAAAATTAGCGCTCTCGAGATTTTCGCGGCAAGAGACCATTTTCTGCAATTTGCGCCTCGTTCAAGATATCAGGTGGAGTAGATTTCATATTAATATCGGATTCCTTGCTTGAACTCATTATTATTTTGTTTATAAATAAATATCACTCGGAAAGTCACAACAATCTTTGACGTTTCTAATATCAAAACGTCGCGATTTTTTTAATGGCGCCACGTGGGCGTGATGAAAATTAGAACTACAGCTTTCGTCTCATTTTCTCTTTAGTATTAATGTGAGACAAATATATTGAGCAAAAGCTTTTCCAAGGAGGTTCAATCAGTCAGCTTATTTGTTCTCGTAATGTGAAATCCCTTGGTGGAATTCTTATACAAGTGGCAGGGACATCGACGCGAAAACTGTTACCATGGATTTTGACCACGTAGGTATTGCACTTTTCTATGAAAAAGAAGATTTAAAAAAAAATTACCGACGAAGAATTTCAATGCACCGAGGTTCAGAATCATGTAGTGAATCCATGGTAAAAGTTTTCGCGTCGATGTCCCTGCCACTCTGTATATTGTATTACGGAAATTTAAAAAAAAACCTCGCTCCAGAGATAGCCCCGCAAGCGACTTTAGTCACTAGTCACCTACGCGTGTCTAACCGCTTAGTGGAAAATAGGTCAGCCACCTCGCACGCAGTGAAGCTTACAATCACGTGGAAAACTCTTCCACGTGGACTGCTCCGCAAAACGCTTGCGTGGAAGTGTGAAGTCAGCGCAAACACGATACTGGATACCAGGACACCAGGAGGCATGAACAAGTTTGAAACGGTAAACTTATGGCACAGTGCTCAAAACAGCAGTAAGTACGATATACATATCGCGCTATTTTCTTCTTCATTTTATTTATTTTATAATTATTATTTGCTTGTATTTTATCCTTGGTTTATTTAATGATAATTGATTGTCATAACTATTGTGTTTCATCATTACGAGGATTTATAATAAGTTAAGGGCAAATCTCAGGCCAACATGGTCTGAGGTGACAATGTCAAAAATCTGGGACCTGCAGTGCTATTCTGTAACCATCTCACCGTGAAAACTTAGGTGAAGTGAGCGTGGAGTGAGCTGTCATTCCACAGGGATTGACACTATTGACAGCTCACTTCACCCAAGTTTTCACGGTGAGATGTTTACAGAATAGCATAGCTGTAAAAATATCAACGTGAAACTTAGGTGAAGTGAGCGTGAAGTGAGCTGTCACTGTCACAAAATCGACCGGTAGGATGCTAGGGATTAACACTATTGAAACGCTCTAATCTATCCAGCTGAGCTAATGTGCCAGTACTAAAACCGACCAAATATGCTATCTATATCGTCCTTGTCAGTGCATTGTCGACAACAGCGCCCTACGCGGCTATGGCCTTCAACAATTTCGGGTGCAGCAGCGGACAGAACCGGAACTAAAACACACACAGTGGAGAGGGTCAGGTCTCTGCCGTTCGAAAATATTGCAAAAATATTTGGCAAATGCATAAGTCCCCATAACGCTCATTCAAAAATTTTACCCATAAATATGGGTAAAATTTCTCACCTCGCATCTTTACGTACTGACAAAGACTATTTAGGTTTGCTTTGTTGGTTGCTGGGCAACGGAAGAGGATCGAAGTTAGAAATATGTATAGATATTATATTAGTTAGTTTGTATTAATAATAATTAAACTACTTTGAATAAAAGAGCCATTATCAATACGGTTCCTCATATGGCTGAAACGAACGACTCGATTAATTATTTTTTAGCAAGCTACAATGGTCTCAGGTTTCATACTTGATAGACGGGATTTTTTTTTAAACTATTTTGGTCCTTTTTTATTTTCTGCTGCATTAAATCAATTTTTGAAGTGTGAAGTACAGAATTAATCTCCATTAAATGATCTATACAATGTTATATAAATTAAGTAGGTTCTGTATACTACAACCTATTTACAGAAATAAAAATCATTCATTCACTCATTCATTCATTATACTAGCAGGAGTGTAACAATAAAAACAGTTGCAGAAAGGAGGCAAAACAAATTTTTCGATCGCAAAGCACTCTCTAAGGGCCCTCGCCCATGGCGACTTTTTGTAGCGATGCTGTCGCGCGTTTCGTAAACGCGCAACAGCATCGCTACTAACGCGTGCTAGTCGCATTTGCAACGCGCTACAGCATCGCGACTGTATCGATGCAAACGCGCGACCGTATCGGACGACATCGGGGAGAGAACGGAGGGAGGGTGGCGCGTGAGTGGAGAACCGAGCATCAGTGCAACACAGACAGGTCGAGAGTGCTGTTGTCCGTCACATGCAAAATGGAGTCGTTCGACAGAAGCGCGACAGTATCGCGTTTGCATCGCGACTGAATCTGGGCCCGTGGGCGAGGGCACACCGCTAGCGACCGCTTCGCGACTGTATCGATGCGGACGCGCGACAGAATCGCTACTGCATCGCTACAAAAAGTCGCTGTGGGCGAGGGCCCTAACGCTTCACACTTCTCTTCAGTCGTGCAAAAAACGAGCGAGCTTTACAGTAGTCGCATATGATGTGTAACATCTGACATCTTACCTTGGTAATAAGCAACATTAACATTATATTCTGGAAAAAAAAACTGGTAAGGATTATTTGAAATGATTTTTCATCCATCGTCACCTTCCATTACTTCTATTTGGCGACCAATTCTAGCACTGCACACGCTAATTGGTCAATTCAAATAGCGCGCGCTTCCTGTTACATACTTCCGCCCATTTTCACGAAATGACTCCCACAGATTGCAGAAAAACGAGAGGAAAAATATTACACATCAATAAAGAGCGGTTTTAATCAACTGCAAAGAATCTGGCAAAAAATATTTAAAATCTTCTAAAAGCTAAACCTATCACTACTTGAGCTTGAAAATTTTAAACTTTGAAAGTATTAAACTAGCCTTTCTTTCACCTGTGAGTCACAGGTAACGCAAAGATAATGAAAATTAGGTAAACCCGAATAAAAAAGACAAATTATCAATAGGTAGAAAGGCATTGGCTTATTACTTGTGAGATTACGTAGTACACAGCAAGCTCACTTGAAATAATGGGTGTGTGTGTGTGTAGTATTTTCTGTGTATTTGAATATAAACGAAGGGGTAGATGCCTGTCCTGCTCTCTCAGCAGCCACCCACGTGTACACAGAGCTCGCACATTGTAACATGAATGTGTGTAGTGTTTTTCCGACTAGGGGTAGAATGTTACGTCCTGCTCACTAAATCTACTTTAGGGCAGTTGGAATAGGTGAGAGCAAGACAGAACTAACAGCCCAACTACCCTTCAGAGCGACATAGCTAGCGGGAAATATTCAGTTCATCTCCTATGCAGGACTGGTAACCTAGTACACTGGTGCCTTTCGAGAAAGCCGTACATTCCCCGGGATTCTCAAGGCACCGAAAGCAATAAACTAATATTATAAAGAGAAAATATTAGATTTTTTGTATCCTAACTTCCTAACAAATATTATAAATGCGGAAGTGAGTTTGTTTGTTTGTCGCGCAAAACGTCTGAACATATTTGAATGAAATTTGGCACGGGGTTAGACCTTGACCTGGAGAAGGACAAAGGCTACTTTTCATCCTGGATGTCGCATCCGAATCTCTAATAATGATATTTGTATCATAACATTAATCCTTATCCAACGAAATAGTTTCATGATCAAGGTTGGTTATCATCATGCTATGACCCTTAGGAGCCGTGCAAAAGTAAAAAGCTAGAATGAACGGTAAACGAAAAAGAAGTAACAGCGCAGGCGGGCGATGCGAAGGACCAAGAAATTTCACGCGGAGGAAATCGCGGGCAGAAGCTAGTCTATATATATAAAAATGAATCCCTATTTCCCTTGGTCACGACATCACGCGTGAACGGCTGGAAACATATTGCTCATTCTTTTTTTGTTATGTTTGTTATTATAAGGAGAAGGTTATTACGGAAAGAAAAATTAAGAAAATTGCGCAGAAAAATGGAAAATTTCACAAAACTTAACGACTATTTAACGCACTACAGTTAACGCATTTGATGAATGTGGATTTAGCAGAGTAGGGTAGGTCGGTAGGTATGTAGGTAGGTAAGTAGATAGGTGGGAAGATAGGGTAGGTAGGTAGGTATATAGGTAGGTGGGTAGGTATGTATGTAGGTAGGTAGGTAGGGTAAGTAGGTAAGCAGGGTAGGGTAGGTAGGTTAAGTAGGTAGGGTAGGTAGGTACGCCGTAGATAAGTACATAGTGCTACTCGTGCGACGCCGGGGCGGGCAGCTAGTATTTTATAAAATAACTAGCGACCCGCTCCTGCTTCGCACGGGTACAATGGCGACATGTCAAAATATCGAGATTTCGGTGGTATAGCTAAGTTAAATGTTAATGTATTATACACATAAACCTTCCGGAATAAATTCTCTACATGATGGTGAAACCGGCATCAAAATCCGTTGCACGGTTTAAAAAAACAACGCGGACATACAGACAAACGTGAACAACGACTCTGTTTTATAATATTTTGAGAAGAATTCATTTATTACTAGCTCAAGAGTTGCATTTAGCTGTCCGTTTAAATTCATTAAGATTTATTCGATCTGCTCCATCGCTAAAAAAAGGCATTGCTATCCTATACTATTAAACGAGCAATATTTGTAAATATATATAAATGTGATTATATACTCGTATTTGTAATCAAGTTCTCGAAAACGGCTCTAACGATTTCGATGAAAGTTGCAATATATTGCCCTATATAGCAACTTTCATCGAAATTGTTAGAGTCGTTTCCGAGAACGCGATTACAAATACATATAAAGACAAATAATGCTCAGTTAATAGTATAGGATACATAGGTCGTCTTGATGACAGAGTAACATAATAATTTTGAGAAAGTAGTGTGAAGGTCCAGGTGTAGTAGTGTCCAGGGTTCTAATCCACTGCTGGATCGCAACTGGAATAATCTGAACGGTGTTTTTATTCTAGTAATGGCGCTGAATCTAGTGGGATGTCCAATTCAATAATTGCATTGGCGATCTACTTTTCAATCCTGCGCATCCATTTAGAGCTATTGGTATCGTCTAAACTACATTTTCTTGAAACCATGAACCTTATGGTGTTTGTTTGTAAACTCCATAAGGCTTTTAGTACAATATTCATAGTTTACCTACACGACGACATCCAGATCTGGTGACTGGAATAATGTCCTCAAATGACATGATTCTTCTATGACTCGTGCAACTTTGAAGACAGCCACACACCTGAACCTACCTACCAAGGAAACATAACTACAAAGAACCTGTTTCGGAGTGTTCTAGCTACTGCTTAAGCTAAACTTTTGGAGGGGGGTTTTATTAAACAATTTTCAGTAAAAGCGGCTACGTTGTTTTTTCGATAATTGTGTTTGGTGTAATGTGTAAAAAGAAATCGGCCATCTCGTAGCTGACCATTGAGGTCATGACTACTTAACCGGGCTTTCTTGTGGCTGCCTTAAGCTTTAAACTGAACCCTGGCTGAAGGCTTTGAGTGTAGACACTCAAAGCCTTCAGCCAGGGTTCAGTTTCAAATTCAAAACTAGGCGAGCGCTCGCTAAGGGCACCCCCTGTGGGGTACAAACCTCGGCTTAGGGCGTCGCTGGGGGGAAAAAAATCAAGAAGAAAGGAACGAATATAAATTGGCCTATCGTAGCAAGCTGTCACGATGGCACGACCGATTCACGTTCCGATATCCAAACAAACCCTACATAATATACCTACTCTGTAAACTAGACCTTCGTAAGCCTGACATAAAACACGTAGTTTTGCCAGAAATAAAACACTGAACACTGCGGTAATCAATTTCAGTTTCTCTTCGCCAGTATCGAGGATTCTATAATTATGTATACCGAAGTAAGTAAGGAATACCTACCCAATTTCCAAATAGCATTATAGAAAGTCCTGTCAATGTCACTACGGGGTTAACGACCTGACCCTTTTTTAATTTTCCCGAGAGCTAGTTAGGGGTGGTCCGCATGTACAGGACACAATATATCCCACCTTTTTTAATTCGTTACATAGTAGTATAAATCTTCAGATCGCTGCTATTCATTCTATGTGGTATAAACGGATCAATATCGGACAGTTTTATGAGAAGCACGCGATTTAGTTGTCTCAAAGATCGCAAAATAAACTAGAGCAAAACAGCCATAAGTCTAGCTGGCTATTGTGACTCCCCTAGTCCGCAAGACTGAATAAGCAATATCTGGCTATCTAGCGCGAGAGCGGGAAAGAAAATACACGAATCGTCACAAATCGTTTCGTAGCATTTTGCAGCAGTAATAGCAAAGTTGTTATAGTATTCGCACGTAACGTATTTTGGGGTTGAAATAAGTTCATAAAATTGGATTTAACTTGGAATTAAATTATGTTTGACAGCGGAGGTGGAAAAAACGAGGCATAAGCTTGTAGCTCATAAGAAAGTGAAGTTTTATTTTGTGAAATCGATCGGATGAGACATTAATGTTTGTGCCAGAATGTTCGCGTGGTGCAGTCAGTATTTTACGTGTTTGATGTTTGTTCAATCCTCAAACTTGACGTAAAGGTAAACTGCAAAATAAGCGAATTTTGTAAATAATGAATTAACCTTACTTAGCCTGGGCTGCACCAACTAACATTTACGATAATCGGAGGTTTATCCGGAGATTTAGACAGCCTGTTCAAGTTGTCAGCCGTCAAATTTCCGGTTGAATTTCCTGTTATCTTAAAATTTATGTTGATGCAACTCACTCTTAGTAAAGCTGTAACATTGACCTTCAGAGCGCTTGTCCTAAAAGTTGACAACGTCGGAAATTGCTGTCAAATATTTACCTGTTTTGATTCTTCTTCTTCTTCTTTTCGTGTGGTTAGTGACTAACCTGATGTCAGAGTTTTAAAACCGCCCCTGGACCTCTGACTTGGCTTCACATGCCGTCGAGAAATATCTCTCAGGCACGCCGGTTTCCTCACGATGTTTTCCTTCACCTTTTGCGAAGCAAGTGATAATTATACAATACGCACATGAATCCAAAAAGTCAGAGGTGCATGTCTTGCGTTCGAACTCGAGACCTATGACTTGGCAGTCTGACGGTCACACCACTAGGCGATTACTGCTTTTTTGTTTTGATTAATTTGGCAATATTACTGTATGGAAATTTTAAATGTGGCTAACTAGTGCACTAAAATATTCATTATGAAAGCAATAATTAATATCGTAACACTAAATATTTAGATTTAAGATAGGAAAAAGACTTTCCAAATTCCTTATTTACACCTAAAACGGTTACAACGCCTAATTCAGTGTTATAATTACAATTCGTTATTAATATTCTAGTTCGGTAGTGAATAAGGCTAATCACATTTCCTGTTTCCATAAAGTAATATTGCCAAATTAATCAAAACAGCGCAAAACAGCGAAATATTTGACAGCAATTTGCGACGTTGGAGACTTTCTGAATAAAAGCTCTTAATTTTTTTTGTAAAATCAGGGAAATTAATTGTATAAGAAAATTTAGTACCGACTTATATCATTCGTATAATTAAATCACAAATGTCATTACTTGACAGTTGTGAACTGTAAAATATAACACAGCAGACTGATGTAGGGTGTCAATTTCCTAAACAATTAGTTTCCTTGACTGTACGTAACCCTCACGCTTGATTAACCTAAAGTCCCCGTCACGAGAAGCTATAAATTTTGTAAACAAAGAACTTCTACTAAGTTACGTAGCGACAATTCAAACAACCAATTTTTTTTTTTTTGGTTGTGATATTATTCAATAACTTCTCCCGCTCTGGGCGGAGCGGGAGGTGTCAGACTTTTACTGACTAAAACCCACCCGTGTTCCTTCAGCTGCCTGTACGTTGCCAGGGGCCGCGGTATCCCTTTCGGGCTTTCCCACGTCCCCGGAATTCAAACAACCTCAGTACGACAAAACATTAAACGACAGCGCCTATATAACCCGACCAAGTGAAATTGCTCGTTAGTTACGTATTACACGTATGTTAATTTGATTTGATTGAATTTGGGATTATTTGTTTCGCTACGTAACTTAGTAGAAGTTCTTTGTTTACAAAATGTATAGCTTCTCGTGACGGGGGGACCTTATGTAAATATTTCAAGTCGTCATTCATCTGTCTCATAGCCTTAGCCCACCGTTCAGGCTGCCGGGATACCACCACGGGGTTGAATATTAGTGCTATAGTACACATGCACATGGGTAGACCATTACCTTTTGGGTCAAAGTAGTTTTATGTATTGCCGGAGTCTTTAGTGAGATCCTGTAATACGGGCATTAGAGTATAATACCTTTGACATAAACCGATTTCACCCGGTTTCCCATACATTCGCTGCTTGGCAGCCTGAACGCTTGAAAATGTAAGGGTTTTATTACTTATAACTTAAAATAATCAGCTTTAAGCGAACGGTGTAACTAAAAAATTAATTGTAAAGCTTTGGATTTCCAAGAAAGCGTTGTCGCCTCGGGTGAGGCAAATCGATTGTAATTTCGTGAGTCCCTTTTTCTCGGTCACGTAATTTACGCTGCGGCAGTAGGCAATAAAATCTGTTGTCCCGTACATTTTGTCGATTTATGTGAACACGAAATGTATGGGACGGCTGTGTTTTATAATGTGTATTACACGACTCATGTTGTGTGGCCGAAATTATGCTAGTTTTAGAGTAAATCTAACGGCCGGAATATTTATAGGGTAGGTACTACGTAAAAAAATACGGCCGTCATATAGCGATGTCATCATTGACATAGCAGTCGTCATCTAGAGTTGCTGTCATTGCAACATGTGGCGGCATCACTTTCTTAAGAGCGTGCATTCTTAAAGTGGGCTACGACGCCAATATTTGTCAAATATTTCGCTGTTTTGATTAATTTGGCAATATTACTGTATGGAAATACGAAATATAGCTAACCAGTGAACTGAAATATTGAGAAATGCAATATTTAATATCGTAACACCGAATATTTAGTTTTAGATGTAAAAAAGGATTTGGAAACTTCCAAATGCCCTTTTTACACCTAAAACGGTGCAATTTTCATTACTAATATTTTAGGTGACTATTTAGCGATATTCCATAATTCCATACAGTAATATTGCCTATTTAATCAAAACAGGTAAATATTTGACAGTTATTTGAGCCGGCAACGGCTCAAATAACTGTCAAATATTTACCTAGCTTTTAAAATGAACGCTCTCAAGTGTAGGTTAGTATTTTTCCAAATTATGCTAAAAAATAAAGATATTTATTGATATAAGTAAGTATAGTATAGTACTTTATTAACTCCCGCGCCGTTTGCACACCAACTAACAACGCAGCGTAACAATGTGTACGCTCTCCCGCTCCGCCCAGAGCGGGAGAAGTTATTTGATAAGTTACCAAGCAAAAAAGAAAAAAGAAATAAAAACACAATGTTTAAGTTGTTGTATTTTACGAGCGTGCGTCAATAAATGAAGTTTCCTTATGTCAGTGTAACAAAAAGTCAGATGACGCTTGCTATTGATTTGGAACGGTTACAGCAGAAAATAATGTTTGCAAAAGAACCTTTCATTATTCACAGTTGTCAGTTATACAGTCGACAGCAAATACAGTGGTAACAAAATCAGTATAGGCTGACCTTTCATTATATTTGAAACTACGTACTACGCTGGGCCAGCTCAAGGTCAAAAATGTTACCACTGACTCACGGTCATTCATCAACAAGAAAAGAGCTGATAATCTTCAAACGGCTGAACCGATTTTCTTGAATCATAGCTAAGAACACTCTCAATCAAGTCACCATTCAAACCAAAATAGAAACAAAAACACAATCGGTTCAGCCGTTTAGGAGCTACGATGGCGCAGACAGACACACAGATACACACGTTAAACTTATAACCCTACTAACCGGGTTAGGTTGGTAGGGTTATAAGTTTAAACCTCTTTTACCGTCGAGGGTTAAAAAGAGCTAGCGTCACCATTTTGTTATTGTTAACCTAATAAATTTACTTTACTGTGTATTTGAAGTATTTAAAAATAAAGACCTAAAATGCAATGCCATGGTTTTCTTTTTTATATGTATCATAATTTGTACCCTAAAGCTGTGCTCACTATTGACCTGCTCCTTAGTTGCATAACACACTTTTAGTCACAATTGAACTTTTGAAGGATATTCGTTGTGGCGGATCTACATCGCCACATGCGAACTACGCATCAAAGACCTAACGTCACACAAAATCTTGACGTTACATTAATCCTGCATCGCGCAATTAGAGTTTACCGCGTCAACAGCATATACAATGTGAAATTTAATTCGTTTGCATCCTCTTAGGGGGTCATTGTACTCAATTATGAACAACTTTCACTATGGGGCCTTTTTTTTTTTTTTTTTTTGACGGTGGGAAATTATCAAATCACTTCTCCCGCTCTGGGCGGAGCGAGAGGGCGTGTCTGACTTTTACTGACTAAAACCCACCCGTGTTCCTTCCTTTGCCTGTGTGCCGGGGTCGCGATATCCCTTTCAGACAAACCCGCAACCCCGGCAGGCATTGGCCCTTCCGGACCCCGTCAGTTGGTGCTGACATCTATGACACTATGGGGCCAACGCTGAAATCGCGAAAAAAAATCAGCTGTTCCCTACATTATAACGAGCTATGCGAACATAAATGTAAGGAACAGCAGATTTTTTTAAATATGCTCCCATTTCATAAGGTGTTTTGTCTTGGACACTAAAACATCGCATACAATATTGTTGAACTATGACCCGTGCGCCGAGCTAGCCGGATAAGTAGAAGTGGCTCCATCTACATTTCAGCAGACAGTACCTACTTAGCCAGATGGCAGTCGGCTTGTGACTTGTACTAGCTGGCTGACTACGTAGTGCAAAATTTTGCAGTATAGGTGTCGCTACAAGTCGTGGAGTTTATCAACTGCATCGTTGTACTTGCATACCACGTGACTGGCGCGCTTCCAAAAACACTACTACGCCTCCGGCTTGTGTATGATAACCTGGTAAGTACTTGAAATATTATGAACGTTGCGAACCCCGCGGTGGCCTGACAAATTTTTCTTGCATTCAATTGCAGGTTAGTGTCAGGTTGTATGTTCATCAATATAAGATACTCGACAGTAATAGATGTGTATTTAACGAAGTACATGTTTGTTACATTATACCTAATCGACAATATTATCAATACAACTCATGCCTACTAAAGAGGGCAGTGGACTGGCTATGATTGTCGAAGGACCGATGACCGGTGGAGCAGAAAGTTAGAATGGGGTTTTAACGTCATAATTTCATGAAATTAACATTCAATGGGGTAATTTGAACTTAAAGAGAAATTGATGATTTTAATAAAATAAAAATTTAATAACTATAGGATGCCATGGTAATTATCATTGTTGTTTGAAAGAAAAACTTAAGCACCCAGCCATCATCTCTACAGATGAATAAAAATATTTATACTTTATATAATTCGAACCAAGATTTTATGAATTTACGAGCGCATTATGATCAGTTTATCGTCAATCTAACCAAAGAATCAGATCATAATTAATATCTAAATTGGAAAGTTTTAAGCGAGCCGTCGTAGCGAGCAGCTAAACTTAGTTAGTTTAAGGTTAGTTTAGTTTTAGCTCGCCAGTTTTTTATACATGTAATTACCGTATTTACATGTATGAAAAACCGGCAAGCTTAACTAGTTTAGCTGGCGGTGGAGGGCTCGCTTTAAGCTCATTTCGCTCAGCTTTACCCCAGGTGTACCTACGCTGACTCGAGAGAAATAAAAAGTAGAAACATAATGTAGGTGTCACAAATATTAATAACAGCTATTGCATATAATAATGGCCATGACTCTATTCCTACAAACATCAATATTGTTTTTATTGATTTGTAGAATATTTCTTACGCTCTTTGTCTACCGCACCATGATTACGCGGCTATAGTAAATGTACCGTCGCTTCTTCGGCGTCGTCATCACGTTCTCATTGACGTCCCGTTCACGGTGCAGTGGACAAACGGCCTTTAACTAAAGTATTATATGTGAACATTTTGCAGTAGCAAAGCGAAAGCATTTCGAGCTTTTTGCGCATTAAGGATTTCATCTCCATAACACAACATCAGCATAAAAATCTTTTGTTGTCTTCAGGTAAGTGCAAAACAGCAATACTACGTCGCAAGAGTTGAATGAAGGCACAAGAATGAAGAGCCGTTGCTGCCCGGTCAGACTGGTGGACTGGCGAAGAGCATGGAGGTAAGCTTCCTAATTGTAAAAAAGGTTGTAGTGCTAAATGTGGCAGTAGAAGAGTAAGGTTGTCATGTTCACCAGCGTGTACTAATTGCCAAGGTCAGTCTTGCTCGAATTTTCAATCGAATCCTATATACGAAGATTCGTGTATTATCGATGAAGAGACTGCTGATTCATCTTCAATTGAACAATTTATGGACATCCAGCAAGATGAAACAGGAAAAAGAAGAAGAAATCGAAGAAGAACAGATCGTGGAAACCACGTTAAAAAAAAAGCGCCAAGTACACTACCTCATAGGTGGTGTGGAAATGTGTGCATATCATGTAGAATGTAACTCCTTCAACTTTTAGAATGGCGATATCTTAGGAATGGTGATTCTTAAGAAAAAAAGTATGAAGTTTTTTTTGTAGATAATTTTATGGTCTACAATTCTTGTCTGGGCTATATTCTTGATAAAACTTCGAGAAGAGTTTTCGAGAAAAATCCAAAAAAAACCGAAAATGTTGACTTTGACCTTGAATAACTTTTTTAGCACCCATGGGATCAATGGGGACTTTTGGCACTTTATTTCTACTGGTGTACCCAAGGTCTCTATTAAAATTTTTTTCGGACTTTTCCCTTTTTGTGCTACGGGACCTATTTCCTGACAATTTTCATGATTCTATGTCAACGGGAAGTACCCTGTAGGTTTTGAGTTAGTTGCAAGTATCAAAATATGTCGCCGTATTTTTTTATTGCGTTACCTTAGAAGCTTGATTTTTTAGAGCTCCCAGGCACCGCAAACTTACGTATTTGATATTAATTTCAACTTGATATTTTCAAACGCTCCTGAGAAAAAGGGTCTTTACAGACTGGCAGACAGACCGACGGATAACGAAGTGATCCTATAAGGGTTCCGTTTTTTCTTTTGAGGTGCGGAACCCTAAAAACGGAGTTTAAATAACTGGCACACTCAGAGATGTCCTTAAAACTACTCAATCATTAACTTGCATCTACGAAAATGACATATTTTTTTAACCGACAGCGTACAAAAATAATTAACTATGTCAATCAAAGTTAGTGATTGATAATATCATTATTGAACTGAGTATAAGTGACGTAGGAAAGAGCCTAAGTGTAAATAATAGTAGATTACAAAAACGCTCAGAATCTTCTCAGGTACGCACGGGCGATTTTTTTCGCGCACTTTTTTAATACGCCCTTGGAGTCTCAATGCTCGGCTCAACACCGACAGATGAAAATTCAGTGCACAATAAAATCCCGCCGCGATATTTTTACGCTCGTGCGAATGTGGGCTATGACTTACAAAAGCTAATTGACTCTTGTGATGTTCATGGATTCCTAGTATCATGCCACGTATTTGAGCTGACTTCGCATAATCGCGCAGGCGCATTGAGTACCAAAGCACGTGTGGCTGGGTGGAGGTTAATTATCCACTGTAAATGAAACTACTGAATGCCTCATGATCTCCCGGTATTTTAAATCGTATTGCTGTAACTTCGCGTTGCGGAGTAGCAGCCTACGCAGGAACTTCATTCCGTTACGGTAGTCTGTGTAGTACTTTAGTAGGTACTACTATATTTGAGTACTGCCATGCTATTCTGTAAACATCTCACCGTGAAAACTTGGGTGAAGTGAGCTGTCAATAGTGTCAATCCCTGTGGAATGACAGCTCACTCCACGCTCACTTCACCTAAGTTTTCACGGTGAGATGGTTACAGAATAGCACTGCTGGATTTGGAAAACGTAATGTATATTTGTATAATTTACTTACTTAGTTGTGTCATAAATAGTATAAAAGCATTTTAATGTTAATAATATCGCTGTGCCAAGTTTCAAGTTGGAATATATGCTTTTTGATTAAAAATTTCAGGGGGTGGCAGTTTGGGAAGTGTTTATTTCCTTCATTATAACCTATGGCTTTTGGTTAAGACATGTTGAACCTTCTCTTTTTATTACCGAACTTTACTGTAGACAATAGAAAACTTAGTTTCGGTTCAATCCTCCTTGCTCAAAAGCAAAATTCAAGTGAATAATCTCAAAATGGGTCAAAGGGACCTAAACGTGCGTCATAATCCCGTGGCACAGTGTTGAGGTCGAGGCCATTGTCAGCCGATAACCGACTCCAGTAGTCATTACTGCGCTCGCATGTACTAACGATGCACTGGTATGATATCTGTCTTTTACAGATATCTACCAGGACTACATGATCGTCGAGCAAGTCTATCTTTAATTGACACACTGACTGAGGAAGGACAGGATCGATGTTTATTTTTCTGTTTATTTTGTTTTCTTTTTTGTAATTAATCTTATTTAAGGTTCCGTACGTCCGCATGTAAAAACGGAACCCTTATAGGATCACTCGTGTGTCTGTCTAGCTCGCTAGCTGGCTGTCTGTCTGTCCGCCTGTCACAACCAATTTGCTCCGAATCTACTGGACCAATTTAGTTCAAAGGTACACATATGAATTTCTGTGATCCAAGCACGGACGACAACTTAGTAGAACACGCGACCTGACGTGAAACACGTGGTGTGAGCACCGAGGCAATAAATTAGTCACGCGGCGCGCCTACTGTTCGACATTGGTGGTACTCACTAGGTACCTACTTCGTCCTGCAGTGACTACGTCAAAACAGTGGACTGGTTTTGTTTTACTGACTAAGATAGTTATTGACAGAGGGAGCGAAGCGTCTCTGCTTCAAGACTGGCAAAATTTGCTTTCGTGTGTCAGTTTGTTGGTATTCCTCCACAGGTCGTATTTTACAACCAATCTGGACGAAACTTGGTATACAGGTTTAACGACTTAATAGACTTTTTTTGTCGTCGGGGATTTTTGATTGGTAATTCCTCCAAAATAGGGGGCTACTGGATATCTCCGCCTTATGAGCTCGATTTCAATGGTTCTTTTTTTATTTGAAAGGTAGTAACTTTAAATTAGTCTGATAATAAAATCGTGAAGATCTGATGAGGATCTTCGACGTGATGAGCAGAATAGCTCCTCAAAATGCAGTAAATTGCTCACTACCAGCGGAATCGGTCCTTCAACTACTAGTAGGGTAGTTCAGAACATGGTCTACTATCATTCTATAGGATCTATTAAAAAAAACGTCATAAGTGTTTAAAAAAACAAAAACAAAACAAAGTTAAAAAAGCCGGGATTATCGTTACTCCCTACAACACAGACACTGCGGCGCTCGCGTCTCAAAGTAGAGGCGGCGCGGCGCGCGGCTCACGCCAGTGACACAGCATTCTCTACCTACAGGGAAATGAACCTCGATAGACGAAATTCTGTAAGCACTTATTTTTGAATGTCTTACTAGAAAATACCAAAATTAACTTTGGTAGGTATTTTATCACTGATAAGTAGCTACTTTTAAACAGATTTTGGGTCATTGAGTCGTCTTAGGGGCGGACTTCGGGTTAGCTCCTTGTGCACCAAGACAACATTGACTTCAAGAGTACATGCGCCTAGCTTCCGCCAGATTTTCACCAAAAATTGCGTAAAAACGCACCTTATCCAACCACTCCACATTCGAATAGTTAGAACTCATTTTCACAAAAAACGTGCGATGCGTGCCTGTGATGTAAGTACATCGGATGCATATGTGACGCTAGCTCATGAGATGTCGGTAGACTGGCTACCGTCCGGGCGGCTCGGGCAGCCTGCGGTAGTCAACAAAAGAAATGGGCGGTGCGGTACTCCGCGCGACTGCATATCATTGGCTAATGATTTATTTGGATTTCGGGCCGCATTGGCCAGACATCCTTGTATATTCAAAAGAGTTATGAGGAGTCCACGTGGACACGTGGACTCCTCATAACTCTTTTGAATGCCATATCACTACCGCGATGAGTACTTTGATGTTACGGTTAATGTTTGAACACATTTGAGCAACATACGATTAGTTTGAGAACGCCTAGTTTAGTTTGTTTTAACATATTTGATGCTATAGAATGGTAGAAGACCGTGTATAAGGTGTTATAAAATGAACTTAAAGAATTTCATGAGGATGCTCACTATCGAAAAACAAACATATACTCGTAATTTTTCTTTTTAACAAACAGTACATATAATATGAAACAGTTTGAATATAGTAAAACAACTGATTTTCCATTTAAAAAAATCCTGTATTTTGGCTTAACTAAATTCGAAACTAATATTTTCCTTTTGTGTAATTATAAAGTGAACTGGCATCATTCAAATCATTTTTGTACACACGACATAAAAAGCAGTACTTTTATGAGTTGATTGAATATAGAAACATAAACAGATTATAGAAATAGAAACAACGGTTAATACAACAAACATAATAAATAATCAGCAAGCATATTTATACAAGGTGCTGACACTGCAGGTTCCAGCTGCAACGTTTATAACGCAATGGCGGCTTTGGTTTCGGTATTTCTACGACTGGTACCTCTGCAGCTTCCAGCTCTGATTGTTGAGTCTTCTTTGAAGATAGATTCTTCTTAGAAGTTAGATTTATGTTCAGCTCAGCTTTATTCTCAAGGGAGAGCTTTTTTAATGCTTTAGTCATTCTTTCATTGTCATCAGCGCGCTTTTTGCCGATTCTCTTTTCCTTATTAAGGTTTCTTTTCTTCTTCTCCCGTTTCTTTTTTTCTTCAGCATTCATTGTATCTGTAAAAAGCGAACAAAAGTAATGTTAGAACTATATTAAATTGACGATAATTTATATTTTCTTCAATTGCAGTTGGATATACGATGTGAAATTTAATTCGTTTGCATGAATAACTTTCACTATGGGGCCAATCCTGAAATCACGAAAAAAACACAGCTGTAAAAGTGGTTGTCCATATTTTACCGTACGAAACATTAAGTAATTTGTCATTGTAGCAAAGTCCAAAATCGACTTTCGTTAGTAGTGATTGAAATTGTATGGTGTTAGGAGCATAGTATTCCTATCTTTTATATGCCATAGATTGGCAAACAACTGACCGGCCTAAAAACTTGCAATAATTAAATCTCGAGAAAATCGCTTTCGTATTTCGCTAAATGAACACATTCTGATGCTCATGAGTTTACATAACTACTCCATATGCAACCATGCATGGCATCATGTTGTGGATGGCTTTATTAGGGCGATTTGATTTATAATTTAATGTCGAAGGAACAATAAGTAATTTTATTTTATTTGACATGAGACAGTGGGAATAATATGGTTTTTATAATAAAATAGAAGATAACCGTTGCTTTTATAAATCACACAGACTATGGGCTGTTTGTTGCAAGAAGTTTCTGAATTGGGAAACTGAACGCTGCAACCAGACTGTCCGTACCAACTGCATGAAAATGGGGCCTAATTCAAGTGATTATTATCATCTACGATTGTGTTTCGTATATTATGTATTACACTTACTACTACTAACCTGGTTTGATAATCTTGCGGCCGTAAATATTATTTTTAAAGGAGTGCAATGTCAATCGTGGTGCGCTGCCTCACCTAGCTTTTGTTAAACGATTGATCGATCTGTTAGTTTGCGCATGTGCAGGTTTAAGCCAACATAGTTCAACTTAATATTTATGGTTACATATAGTTAAGTAAGGAGGCATTCAGCGTGGCACCGAATATAACAACCAAGTTCGTAAGAAAAAACAATACTTATTATACCGCGTAATGTTGGAGCTCATTCTGTTTTAATAACTTGTTAATAAAAGTCTTATAGATGACGATTTATTGGCCATCGACACTACATTAATGCTTTGAGCAGATGAATATCGAGTGAGAGCCTTATTTTTACTTATAAAAAAATCTTCGATTTTATAACGATTTTGAAATAAAGTCGATTTCGACTTTATTTGTTTAACCACAGATGATTACAGATGGTTCAGTCCGCGAAATCATTTAAATAAAAAGCGACTCTTGCTACGACACAATAAAGTGCAATTCAGGTCGCACAACGCTAATTAGCTACAGTTATTCACCTAGAAGTTGTTGCCTTTCTTTCTATCGCGTAACTCTTATATCTTCTGACTACGTTACACTCCTTGAATTGAACCGACAAGACGGTTTATTCCAGAAATCCCCACCGACAACACCGACTTCCGGGTAGACCTAAAACCGAAAAAAGGGCGAGAATTGAATCTGACGAAATCCAAAATTCTGAAACTCCTACATTTTTTGCATGAAGACGCTTTGTTTCATGAAAGAAGTGCTAACGAAACTCACCGTCGGAACCCGCGATCACAAAGAAGCAAAGAAAAAGACCAATTCATCTTGGATGTTCAACTAGAGTTAATGCATGGCAGCATTACAGTGCCACTTTTTTTGGAAAAAATTAGATAAATTCATAATCACAATTTACGTGATCCTATAATGTTTAAATAATTTTGGTTTGAATGCAGGCAATTGTTGTAAATATTTTTGATTTTCGTTTCAATTCAAACAATTTATAATGAAAGTTGATTAAAATATTGACATAATTACTTACTTATCTAATTAAATGTATTGATTAACGCGTTTTTTGTTTAATAATTTAGAAACAACAACACCAGCACGCTTAGCATGACCACAATAGAAACGGGTTTTGTCGACGGAAGAATAGACAAAATGACAGATAAACAATCACAATCTGTCATCTAGTCTATTCTTCCGTCGACAAAACGTGTTTCTATGGTGGTCATGCTACGCGTGCTGGTGGGGGATTATTACTTATTTTTCCAAAAATCCCCACTAGGCTGAGTTTATTTAACTAGTGGGGATTCTTGGAAAAAAAAATAACAATCCCCACTGGTGGGGATTTGTCGGTGGGGATTTCTGGAATAAACCGACAAGACGAGCCCGCCGCGTACTTGTAGCTTCATACCTAAAATGCGGAGTGCGCCTTCTGAATTATTCTGTGGTATAAAACATTTTTAATGTCATAAATACATACATTTAATTAATATACTCCGTTCTAAAGTCCGCTGTTCGTCTGCTGCAGCCAGGACTGACTCCAGAAGACGGAACTTCTCAGTGGTCAAAAGCACAGACACAAAATGTTATATACCTACGTATTCAATTGTGATAGCCTAGAAGTTTTAATACCTTCATTTAAGGAGTATTACATTGTCTATTAAATACAATTTATTGCATTAACCTATCATTTTTAGTTTCCGAGATTTTTTACATTCTTTAGGTAAGTGACCCGGATTCATTGCTCTCGAGTGTAGATGTCAAAGAAATGTGGCTAACTAGTGAACTAGAATATTAATAATGAATTGCAATTATAACCTAGAATTTGATGTTGTAGCCGTTTTAGGTGTAAAAAAGGCATTTGGAAAGTTTTCAAATACTTTTTTTACATCTTAAACTACATATTCGGTGTTACGATATTAATTATTGCAAATCATAATCAATATTTTAGTTCGCTAGTTAGCCACATTTCATATTTCCATACAATATGTAATATTGCCAAATTAATGAAATATTTGACAGCTACTTGCGACGTTACTAACTTTTACGATAAACGTTCTTAATTTCTTTCGACATTTATAATAACGAAAACCAACAAGTAGCAGTATATGTTCCTAGTCAAGTTGCACGCCGGTCTTATGTTCTTCCGATGAAGGATGTAGCGGTAAAAGCTTATCGTAATTTCCTTGATCTACTTATCAGCAATGAATGAATACGAAGAAATATTTCAGCTGGAATCAACATGTCAGGTTGGCCGAGTGGTCTAAGGCGCCAGATTTAAGCTCTGGTTCTCGAAATCCCTTTCGAGAACCAGAGCTTAAATCTGGCGCGTGGGTTCGAACCCCACACCTGACAGTTACTAGCAGTCTTAGCCATCTGCTATTCTTTTTACTTTTGACCACGCTCAATAGCCAACTTAGACTAACTATCAGATACCAAAAATTTTTTTTTTTACTTGTCACTTTTGAGAATCTCGACTAATCTTAGTTAATTACATATTTTAGTTTTAATGCACTGCTGTTATTCAATTTAACGGTAGTATCGTTAGACAATTTAATATCGATAGTTTAGATGTGTGTGTTAGAGAGCTGTATAGATTCTGTACGGCTTTTTTCGAGTCACAGCAATTTCATAGTTTTTCAGCCGTTTCACTTTTTTTGAAGCTGTTACGCTGTAGTTTTATGAGCGGTAGCAAGACACCAACTACGTGTCTATTTAAGGGTACTCGAAAGGATTCCTTCAAAGTTGGAGGATCAAGTGAACCCCAATCTGGGAGAAATTCGCTTTACTTCACGCAAAGTTTTTTATTTTATTTTCAAGCAGTTCCGCCGTAGCGCTACGAGCCGAAGCAAATCATCAACTTCGCATGTATTAAGGGTACTCCTACTTTAAAGGATTCGATCTAAGTTGGAGGATAAAGTGATCCCCAATTTGATTTGTTAAGAATATTACATTTTATTTATCCCACAAGCAACGAAAATGTTCTTGTAATACACCGTCATAACCGCTTTACAACTTGAATTAAATTAGGTACTCCTTACTCAGTTCACCACTATCTGGATACGTTTCCCAAGTAACTGACGATTGTCTGACTAATTGTCTAATGATGTGTGATACACAGATCTGCTATATAAATCCTGCAACGTGCTGACTGTTCGCCAACTTTTCATTATGCACTTAGTATTAAAACAGCACACCATGCTTTCCTACACTGCTGACAATACTAACAAGAGACGGAATGATATAATATGCACATCTAATGCAACCTCAAAACATGTCTTTGTAGAGAGATTTTTTACATTCTTAGGCCCATTTTTGTACAATAGATTAAATAGAAAACTAAGTATGTATAACTTAAATTACTTTAGCTGTAAAAAAATTATAGTTGAATATTTACTAACCATAGATTATGCGCAGACAGAAGATCTACTTGTTGTCTGCAAATAGATCCGCTAACATGATATTTTACTTTTGTTTACCTAATTTAATTTAGTTTATCCTTTATACTCATTGTTAATTTATTACATTAAGTATTTATGCTCTTCCTAGCCTGAAACACAGGTTCAACCTAGTTCAGGCAAATAAGCAACTGTGCTCTATTTTAATGATTAAGTTACTTATTGTAAATGTGCCCCTTTTTATAAATAAACGATTTTATTATTATTTTATTATACAAAAAAAAAAAAAAATGTTTGTCCACTTTTTGTCATTATGGTCTAAATATAGACATAGGTAATTGTTTTATAACTGTATGAGTCACAACGGAACATGTTCTACTAGTTTAGAGGTACGAGCGAACATTTGATGCTCTTCTTGTCTTTCTCGGAGACACTCAGTTTCGTTCTAGCCAATACACGAATATTGGGATAATAAATGTAAGTAGGTACCTACTTTTCGTTTACCAGCAGTTTGTAAAACCTACTATAAGGTTGTCAAAGGCCATGCGCACACAAGTTGACCAACATAAAAACAGTTTTCAACGCCGACGAAAATTGGCGTGTTATCGTTTGAGCGGTGTCTGAATGAATGATGAAATGACAAAAATTGATACAACTTGCGTTGCGCCATGGGAGAGTACCAGTTGCAACGCAGTCATCAATGCCCGTTGCCAACCAGTTAAGGTTGAGTAGCCGTCACCCCGTGTGAGAATGGCCTTATTTAGAATTTTGGCATTTAAAATTATGCTCAAGTACAAACCTAATATTTTTTAGCTCCTACAAGATATAACTGATATAATGGTGTCTAATGCGTTTGCTAAAATGTGCTCCTATCATCAATGCTAGCCTAGTACTGGAGCGACAAATGCTGGTTCATGGTACCTGTTGACTTCCGGAATCGAGATTACTTGGTACGAGGTGCATAGAGCGGAATAATATAAGCAGGCAACCGTTTGAATCACGTTCGTTTACGCGACTGACATAATATATTCCCCCACTTCCTTGCAGCAGACTCTTTTTGGGTTGTAGATGAAATCAAAAACCGTCTCATAAGGTCCAAAACCTTAAGAAACGATTTTATGGTATTTTATGAAATGAGTTTTCTTAATACGTTTATTTTTTAAACTTTGACCATGCTCTTACTTTGGTCTCCCCCTCTACTGGAACAGCTGACGCTCAGTTCTATTAAGCACTAAGTAAAAACTATTTTTGGTATAAGCCGGTATAAAATTACTTTTTCAAACGCCATCGCCGCGTACTAGAACTATCGAGGTTAAAAGTAGTCAAGGAGTTGTTCAAATTGTGGTTACGTCTGAGTATATCACCTTAACAGACATCTGTTGCAGTTTGAATCCATAGTTTAATTGCAATTTTGATCCTATGAGCTATGTAATAAGGTCTTCAATGAACGCCATAACTTGAATCTAAAATATGTATCCAACTTCCGTACGTCCTGTGTCCCTAGTATTCACGAGGAAGCAATATCGTGCAATGTTGTTGGCACGTGGTACGTGGTCGCTCCCGATAAAATCAGCAAGCAATGGAAATGGTAGTCTGGGAAGTCAAACTCACATCAAACGAGTCCATATCAAGAAAGCATATTATGAAATTAAAGACTACGTTGAAGACAAGGAAGTTTGGCAATAATTCCGTCTGCACATGTAGCTTTCCTGGTACATCATTAACGGCATATTATGTTACATTACATTCTTCCTTGAAACACTAGGGCCATGGGGTCCGAGTGCCCACTTAGTTTTTCAAGACATCGCAAAGCGGTTAGTCGACTCTTCATGTGACCAGAAGGCTGGCCTATTCTTCGGCCAGAGAATCAGCATTGCCATACAGCGTGGCAATGCTGCCAGCCTTTTGGGCACTTTTCCTGTTGACAGCGATGCGGACGAATTTTTTGATGCCCTATGATTGTCCCCCCCCCTTTATATTTTGTATAGTTAGTTAATAGTTCATATATATTTTAGTGTTAGCTTGTATAATATAATTAAGATTATATCTGTATAAAGATGAAATAAAAACGCATTATTATTAGTACCCTCCTTGACATAATCATCCTATTACTTGACAATAAATACCTACAATTTAATTTCAACACTTTATTAGTGGCTTTTGTGTACATGATACGAGTAATGATTCAGATTTGTTACAGTTGTAATAGCAATCATGTCATTTCGTTTAAAATAATTTTTATTTTTATTAATTTATTTTTATTATATATACACTCGGTTCCAAAAATAACGGGTCAGTCACATAAACCCGAATATCTACCGAACTACGTATGCCATCCTAATGAAACGAAGACGGTTCAATTGAGAATTTAATTATACAGATAAAAAATAAAATAAAACTTAGTTGCACCCACAATATTAATCTCTAAATTAAAAAAAACTAAAGTAGTCATATTTTTCTTAAGATTAAATTTTTTTTATGATTGTTTTTTTGCTGTTTTTCATCACTTTCTTCATTTAATACTTTGTATTGCCTCCACGAGCTCTTCTGAGAGCTTCCAGGCGATTAGGCATGCTGTACACCAAATTTCGGAGCCGGTGCTGAGGAATACCTTCCCATTCCTCCACCAGTGCTTGTTTGAGCTCGGGAAGCGTGATTGGTGGGGGGTTTCGACCTTTCACGCATCTCTGAAGCTCGTCCCAGGCGTGCTCGATGGGGTTTAAGTCCGGGCTTCGCGCTGGCCACTGCATGAGTTCGATACCGACCTCTTCAAGGTAGTCATGTACAATTCTGGCGGTATGGGGACGCGCATTATCATGCATTAATATGCCATGCCGGTCCATCCTGGCCATGAAAGGACCTACATGTTCATTGAGGATCTCTTCCACGTACCTCTCTGCATTTAGAGTTCCATTTTGAATGAGTACCAGCTCGGTGCGGGCCTCAGCAGAAATCCCAGCCCAAACTTGTACGGAGCCTCCACCGTACGCCACTTTTTCCTCCACACACGCTTGATGGAAGCGCTCCCCTGGTCTTCTGTACACCAACTGCCTACCATCATGCTTATAAAGCATGAATTTAGACTCGTCCGTGAACATTACCCTAGGCCAATCGTCTAGTGTCCAATTAAGGTGCTCGCGCACGTATCTCTGTCTTGCAATTCGATGTCCCCGTTCCAGTTTGGGGCCATTTGCGGGCCTCAATGGTTTCAAATTTGCTTCAGCAAGACGTCTTCTTACTGTTTGAGCGCTTAAATTGCCACCTCCAAAGCGAATAAAGTGAGTTTTTACACCAACAGCAGTTTGAAAACGATTTCGGAGCATTGTAGCCACCAGTTGTCTGTCTTCCCTGGCCGTTGTGCATCTTGGTCTGCCATTTCCTGGTCTTCTAAGGTGTGATCCGGTCTCTTGGTACCGCTGGACTACCCGCTGAACAGTCGACAAAGATACACCAATGTTTCTGGCTGTTTCACGTTGGCTCCGCCCAAGTTCCAAAAAAGTTAGGATTCTGGTACATTCCTCTAGCGTGACTGCCATGCTTCACCTCACAGAATAATAATTATGCACGTGGAAGACGTTCACGATAATTTTTTTTGTGACAGAATAGAAATGGAAAGCATCCATAATGACATGAAACAAAAATATTGTTTTTAAAAAGTCATTTTTTTAAATTTTGTTTTTCTAATGAAGTTTTTTTCATCAACCAGTTTAAATAATATGCTATTAGAAGCGCAACTAAAAAGTCTTTATTCTGTTTTTTATTTCATTGATCTTTTACAGTTCTGGAGGTATTTAAATTTTTGTGACTGACCCGTTATTTTTGGAACCGAGTGTAGATTCTTTTCTATTTTGTGAATGCTGTAGGCTTAGTGGATTATATTCTATTTACAATTTTAATAGGAATGCAAAAAAAAACAAAATTTTTATATCTGTTAAATTGTATGTAGAAAAATTTATTCATTAGTACCATTCTGGGCCAATAGACGTCTCGGAGATGAAAAAAAAAATTACGCCCTGTCTACAAAATATAAACTCTATAATATTTTTTTTACAAAACTAAAAATTACCGAATTCCACAAAAACACACTTAAAAATGAAAAATAACTTTAATTTCTTAAGTCGGTGGCAAAAACCTAATAGTACGTAAACGTAGTAATACGTATTTCTAATTCGCAGGTGACGGGAATTAAAAAAAGTATATAGATTTGGATTTTCACCGTAGAAATTTTATTTTGCGTATAGAAAATATTTATTTATGATTACAAATATATAGACAAATATTGCTCATTTAGTAATATAGGCTTACCAATTTTTGGATTTTTCTCTTTACTTGCTTCTCGCCTAACTTCATGCTGCTGGGCCAACGAGAAAAACCAAATAGGCTTGGGGGTGTCGGAATGCTTCGGCCTGGTCATCACTTAGCATCAGATGAGATGCAGGTCAAGAAATATACCTCGATGTCGTTAAAAAAAACATGTCATTGAAACGGTCAAATAAAAAATGCACAATATCATTTACCTAACGTTTTTATTTGTTAAAAAACAATACTACCTAGGTCAAAGAGCTTTTAAATTTTTCACCAATTTTTATATTTTCATAATTTGTTCAGCAAATAATTAAATAATACATGATTTTATTTCTGTAAGTACGTTTGTGCAAACACTTTTACACATAAATCATATGTTTTAAACTAGATGAGGTCGGAGTTTCCTATCCGACTAATCTGAGAAGGCTCGGAATAGTCGGATAAAGGCTGAAAGAAACTCGGAGGTCGCAGACTCTTTTAATGTTTGGTCTAAGCATGTGAAAAATATAGAAAACTACTAACTATAAATAATCGCTGAACATACAAACGTGTTTCGGGAACCTCTTTGGACGTTATTGCACGGGCCTCCCTGTATAGGTTAGTAAGCGACTACACTTATTCATTCTGTTTGCAAAACCTAGGAACTGAACTTACTCAGCAGTAACTGTTGCGCTTGCCACAATTAGACCACATTGATCCACTCGGATCAACGACGTTCTTTTACGTTTCCGGCACCACTTCACGAATCAGAACAAATAGATAAAATAAATACACGAAATTTTGAAAGTGTTTAGGACGTCGTAGGTAGTTTTTGGCTACGCCGTAGCTGCTACGGCGTAGCATGATGCTACGAAACCCAATCATCACGCCTGACCCTATCATCGGAAGAGGGAGGCAGAGGTAAAGTAATTCGACACCCATGTACAATATTGGTCATAAATGGAGTAGCCATCGCACAAAGCAATATATTGTCACTTCGGTTTAATTTACGACCTTATAATAAGTAATTTCTATACTATAGACACACACACACACACTCATATTCGTTTGCAAATGATTGTATTTAGGGCTATAAGGATATTTGGCAAACCAATGATGTTGCCAGAGCCAAAAAAAAATAAAAGGGAGGCGCTGTAGCCGGTGCCCTTATTCTCAAGACACCCATAATTGCTACCGTAGGAAACCCAACTTTAACAATATGAAACCGGTAAGTGCAATCTTACAAACATTCACGCCGTCTCAAGAGCGGACGCAACGACTTCCAAATACACATTCCTGAAAGCTTCTTAGTGGTTTATGAAAACCTAGTGCTTCGAATATTGTACGGCCTGGGTGGATCAATACTGTCTCCCGAGCACATGCCACGCCATGGCGGTCCACGGTAACGATGTAGCTAGCGTGAAGTTCTTTCTGAACATGAAGTAAATACCTTGAACTTAAACTAAATACTGCCGCTGGCAACCTAACAAAAGTAAAATAATTACTGTAATTTTTTGTCAAGACAGTGTGTACTTCATAAAATTCTTATATTCATTCATTCATTAATTCACTGACAGACAACGCACATCCTAAACCGCTGTCTCTAGAAACATCAAATTTTGCGCAAGAGTTAATTTTATAATGAAGGTGACCACTAAAGAAAATTCACCCCCTAAAGGGGTTAAAGTTTGTTAGAAATGTGGAACTCGGTTTCTGTTTACGAGTATAAGTTAGTCGTATCATCGTTTTTTTGAAAACGCTAACGGATAGTTTTAAGTATTCAATCAAATATGTGTAACATCATCAACCAGGCTGACATAGATTTCCGCCAATATTCGGAAGATAAAGATAAAAATTAGTTGCATCCCTGTCCCACTTGCAGACGTACTTTTTGAGTCCTGTGCATAAAAGGAGCCGTCCGTGCAGTTTGCGGCAGTGACTGATCACGGACCATCCTGGCTGATAGAATGGTTGGTTCCTGAACAGACCACAAAATGCTTTGCTATAGGGTTGTGCCTAAGCAAGTACCTATATAATTTAAAATAGCTTCATTAACCGACACTAATTAGCGTTGGCAGAGATGGAATAGTTTGTAACCAACCGAAATTATTGGTGTATGAATATCTGTGCTTTATGTTCTTTAGATCGTAGTGCTGAATTCGTTTAGCTGCATTATGATAAAAGCCCATTCCGCCATTTTATTAGTAATTGCGTGCTTTTGGCTTCGCGTAGCACATGACAAGAATAGACAAAATGACAGATTGTGATTGTGAATCTTCCATTTTGTCTATTCTTCCGTCGACAAAACCCGTTTCTATGGCGGTCATGCTACGCGTGCAGGTTTTTAAGGAAGAAACGGTTACAGTGTTTTACCTGTTTCTTTATGTGTGAGCCCATAAGTTAATTATTAAATAATACGGGGCTATTATACTCTCACCAATCGGTACCGACTTGTGTTTACAGGGAACCTGTCTTTATGCATTATCCCTTTGGCATTATACGATTAAACGCATATTTATATACCGCGGCGACCATTTCGAGCCACGGTATATGAATATGTAGCACAATTTGCTGAGCTTTCAGTTAGTGAAATGTTAAAAATGTAAAAAAAATTGCCTGTGGGCACGAAACCAGCGCCGAGCGGGGCGGCGCGGCGGCGGCGACAGTACAATTTTTTTACAATTTGGAACCGTCGCCTCTTAGACTACCTTACGCATGCACCGCCCGACGGAATAGTAAGGGGCTTAAGTTCATTGTTTTAACGCTGTACATCTAGACTTGATACAGGTACTTGGTAGTTTGCCGATAGGTACAAACTGAAAAAAAAATGTGTTTGTGCCCTATTAAACATTCACATAATACCTGAAACGATTTTCAGAGCAATCATTTTGAATTAATAAATTAGCCAAGACAAATACATACTTTTATTTGTGTTATCAGGTTCAGTTAAGGTTTTCTAACTAGATACAAAATTTGTTTAAGGCCATTGGCTACAAAAAAGGCTCGCGAAACCAGGCGGGATGCGACACCGGTAAAACGAATTCCGAGTATTCATAGAAATTGTTTTACCGGAGTCGCGTCGCGCCTGTCTGCACAAAGACTTTATTGTAACGAAAGGCCTTAAACAAATTTTGTATCTAGAAACCTTAAATTTCCCAGATAAAATAAATAAAAGTGTCTGAAGCTATCATCGTGCTGCAAGTCGATATTTTAATTGGATCTAACTCTGGATAATAATTTAATTGGATCCTTGTCAATTGTTATAATTACGGGTCATAAAAATAACTGGCGAAGTCTGTATTATTAATGTGCTCCGTTACAGTTACAGTTTACAATTAAGTTCAAGGGTTATTTATAGGCAGAGGTGTACCTTAACGTGCACCTCTACCTACTAACCCTTCGCGAAATACAGCGCTTAATTGCGAGAATATTATCACACGTACATGTTTGGTTTCATTGTGTTTGGTCATTTGTGCGCAATAATGACAGAGCACTCAAATGTGAATGAAGTATTGATGGCAAACTGACGGCGAGAATATCTAATTATATTATCAGTAACATTCACTACCCGTGAGTTTCTCAAACAACCAGTTGAGGGACGTCTGTGGTGTAATAATTTAGGCGAAATCATCGGAAGATCGTTTTAATTATTGACAAAAGTCATTTAAACGTTTTTTTGCGAAAACTTTGTTGTTGGTCGAAATATCAATCAACTCTATCTTAATTGCTGGACACGGCTCTCTGTCACAGTCCGCCAAAAAACGCGGGTTTGAAAAGTAATATTTCGACAATGCAAACTCCTTCTCGTTTATGTTATCCTTGTACTTATTTTGCACGCGTTGCGTCGGACGCCACAGAGGTTGCGTTTGAGAGAACAAACCGATATTATTATCATAGTTGCTGATTGGGGTGGCAATCGCCCAATCCAAACAACCACCTCATTGTACGCTTGAATGAAACGAGAAGACGGAACACAAAGTATTACTTTGTGTTCATTCTCTCCTGGTACAAGTGAGCTATTTGGCAGAAACACCTACCTAATAACGCCATCTTGATTTGCATACTGAATTACACAAATTGTTATTTTATTTTATGGTTATAAATGACAAATAAATTATCTAAGATTTTGTAAGTTATTACTGACTTTTGAATGTAAGATAAATCCCGGTAATAAACTTATGGCGCATCTTTGCAAAATGATCCGAGAATCTCTAGATCTCGGTGTGCTATGCCAATATAAAAATTATCATATTTTTTGCTTTCTCAGAGATATTTATTTATTTAATACTTCAAGTACAGAAATGTACAGAGGTGGACTTAATGCCATAGGCATTTTCTACCAGTGAACCTTATATACAACCTTAGTTTTTGTTTACCCTAAACCTCTTAAGAGGTCATTGTACTCATCATTGTGAATAACTTTCACTACGGGACCGAAAAAAATCAGCTGTTCCTTAGTATATCACGTCGAAATGTAGGGAACAGCTGTTTTTTTTCTAATATTTTATGTAACGTGATTTGATGTTTCGATTTCTTACAGGGTTCTTTACGAGTCTATAAGAACAGTGAGCGGATTTTGTTACTAAATAAACGTCGTCCATACATCGTCGTACATAAATTATCATCACCATCATTGAAAAAATAATGCTAATATAAGATAAAATAGATGTTTTGATATTTAATTACATAATGGCATCTAAAGAGACCTCACCCATAACTTGAGTGAGATTCTTATTGCGCAATAACTAAAGGTTTATAAATTATTATTTGCCTTCCGAAAAAAAGTCTTAATAAACCTATGTTTTTTTTTCAGGTAGTGAATCCAGCAACCGTGCTCTCATTCTTCATCGACTCGTCACTAAGTGACCGCTGGTGGGCTGCTAAACATTAAAAGGAGGTAAGGCTTATTCATTTAAGAGTTAAGCATCTTTTCAGGTATAACGAATACTAACGTCTTAGTTCTTCAGATACAAAAGTATATTCTTTTGATATAAGTCACTCTTTTCAAAGGACCACGATGTCTCTTCTTCTTCGTCATATATCGATGATTACATTTCTATAATTTTTGTCAACGACGACGAGAATGTGCGACGTCTCTTCAAAATTACGAGTAGGTACAGTCGATCCGGAAAAAAACTAAGTTAGAAGTCATGAAAATGTAAGATTAAGCCCATAACATTATTATTTAGTATTAATAGGTAGGTGTATATAAGTGGGTACTATGTTAATGTATACCAACATTTTAACTTATTTAAACAATAATCAAAGCAAAGCACATTAGAGGTTACCGTTGATACTCGTAGCAATATGCCAAAATTTACAAAACACGTATTTTTACTTCTAACTCCAAAGTATCAGTATACTGACTGCCTACTGTTTGATACTTAATGTGCGAAAACTATAATATTATTCCGCACCTGTACTAGGAGATAACGAAACACAGAAGATTGCAACGGCAACATGTTCAGAACAATTTCCCGCCAAATGTTGCTTTATACTCGTAAATAGTAAGTTTTGGACAGGTACTGAGATAGAAGACCATACATACTCGTCTTTTGATTTAATTTATTTATTGATGACTCAGAATACAACTAATAATAAAACATAAAATTTTATTGAAAGGTTGTGTATTCGAACGACAAAACGGAAGCTCATCGGTTAATTTCGTAAAAATATTTATCTAATTGTTTTTCATTGAATTTAACTGAGTCGTATGATTAAAGTAACCGCATACGACTTCTTTACTAATTCAACTAAATTCATAGTTATATATAAAAACCCATATTTAAACCCAATACATAATATTATTGAAGAAGCACATCGATGTTACGTGCATTTTAGGTGGTGCCATCTAACCGGCCGGATGAGAGATGTAACTGCACTATCTAGCGTGCAGTATCGGAACTTGCTCGTAATGTAGCTGTCTATGCAGTTCGCTTTACATCCGTGGGGTGGAAAACTGAATAGAAGTCAATTCCTATTAGAACACCGTAAATATAACGTTATCAAATTTGCTTGGGCCACCTTTTTACTTTTCACTTCTTTTAAGTATAAAAATGCACAATAAAATTGCATAGTTTCGCTGAAATTCAACGTTTTGTATCATGACAAGAAGTGAGAGAAACTTAATTTCAGGTTTTCAGTCAGTATCCTCGGTAGTATAGTGGTTAGTATTCCCGCCTGTCACGCGGGCGACCAGGGTTCGATCCCCTGCCGGGGAGGATTATTTTAACTTTACACTTTTTTTTAAATCAAATGTTATCATTTAATATTGGGCCTGAACTGAAGTAATTGCGAATACAATGTAGGCTCGATCTTCCGGACCAGTATAAACGATTTGTGCTGACAGACTATATGTGGATTGCTCAAACTAGTTTAGATATTATTATTCATACTTACCCGGATTTGATTTATTTATACTTAACCAGATACTTAAAACCAAACTAACAGTTTTTTTTTTGTTATTAATAAAGCCTTATTATTAGTAAACCCGCACGATCGCACTGTTTAGTGTATGTGCATAAGATTCAGGTCTCAAGAATACGAGATAAAACATTGCGGGGGCAACGTTCCCGTGGCGCTACGGCGTAGCGGCGTAGTAGCGCTGCGGCGTAGCGGCGTAGTAACGGTATGGCGTAGCGGCAACAATGTAACTATTTTACTTTTCATTTTGTGAAACCATATTGCTGGATGTTTTAATTTTATTATTATTTGAACATCTACAAAATCATTTGAAGACAAATTCTTGGAATTAAGTGTAAGGTAAGCTTGGTTGTTTATTATTATCAAAATTAAAAATAACAGACCGTTATTTGCTGTCAGGTGTGGGGTTCGAACCCACGCTCCCTTTCGAGAACCAGAGCTTAAATCTGGCGCCTTAGACCACTCGGCCAACCTGACATGTTCATTTAAGCTGGAATATCACTTGCCACTCTTTCATCGGTGACAAATAACAAGAAATAAAATTATTTTTCAAGTTTTGCGTGATAGTGTCTGGTAAAGTAACACTGACTAAGGACTATTTAGGGAAATCCTGTCACTAGGTCAGGTCAGGTTACAATTGTGACGGTGCCGTCACATTTTTTTTTTGCCACCGACTTTCAAAATTAAAGTACTTTTGACTATGAAAAATTTTTTTGGAAGTCTCTTGTTATTTTTTCATAATTGTTTTATAGTTGTGGTACCTACCCCACACAAATTCGAATACCAACACCTGCTATGTAAATAACAGTGACAGGATTAGGAAGTTATTATAACATCATCCACATAGACTAATTGGGAAAAACACGTATTATTAATTTAACTAAGCACAAGCAAAGGTAATAAAATTTATAAGAAACCACCGCGCAAGCTTTCTCTACCTTTCCAATACATTTTTTTTAAACAGACGAACATAGAAGTTTGTGTTTTTGAAGTCGGTTACAAATAAATGGCGTAGGTACTCCTCTTCCCTCAATTAACAAATTGGATAATCAATAATCAGTACCAAGTACTGACCTGAATGGTCGTAACCATTCTTAAACTCAACTCTGTCTTATATTCTGATTAAGATTCCTTAGTTCAAAGTAGAGCTATTTATGGGCGAATTATTTTATTGAATGCAGACGTGTCTTACTTTTGTTGCCATGGATACGATATGCGTACAAGGAGCACCAGCTCAACATGAATCACAGACACTCAAACTAAGTGATAGCCTCTGTATTTGGTCGCGATTTGCAAAAAGCAATAACATTGAACTTGCCTGGGAATTGAACGCGTTAACTGCGTGTCACTGATTAAATACGCACTAAATAGCATACACGTATTATCACACTCACTTTTACATCCTGTGCGTGTTTCTAAACTTTTAAATACACTATTATATCTATCAATAAAAGCGAAAACTGGATGGATTTTGAAAATTTTCAAACTTCAAACGGCCGTCACCCTTTTTTGCCTCGTCTAAGTTTATCTTGTCATTGAAATGCTAGTGATTGACATAATAAATATCGACTATTTGTACAACTCCTATTTAATACTTTTCGGCTAGGATCTTCAAGATGCTGTTGGAGCTAGACGGGGTCTTTTTTCCTTATTAAATAATGTCATAGATTTATCATCGACATTATATCATATCCGACAAGGAGGTATTATAAAAACATCCACATAGAATATCTGGAAAAAATAAGTATTATTGAAGCTAACTCAAAAACGCCTTATACAAAGTTAATAAAATAACACGGCCCAGTATTGCGGAGAAATCGATGAATATACATTAAAAATACACACAGACGAACATAGAACCTCCTTCTTTTTTGAAGTCGCTTAAATGCACAGCTTTTTGTAATCTGTTATTTAGCTATGTCGAATTTGCATGTCTTTTGCTGTGTGTACCTTCAATATTACATTATTTTTGTTATATATTTTGCGCAACATGACCGAGTGATGATGCGGATAACTGAGGACTGGATAGTCGACTTTCTATCTCCTTTAATTTTTAAAGGCATTATTTTAAGTAACGTAGATAACCAACACCAATTTCAAATTTAGCATCTCTATTATTACAAAGTAACCTTGACGGACGCACTGACATTAGAGATGATTAGTCTTTGTTCCAAAAAGTGCACTGGTTCTCCTATTCCAACTCCAGTTCCGGTACTGGTTCAAAGTAGTTAGTTGTTTGTCAGCACCTGTACGCGTAGCATGACAACCATATAAACGGGTATTCTACGTTTTTTGTCGACGGTAGAATAGAGTAAATTACTGATCGTGATTGTTTATCTGTCATTTTGTCTATTCTTCCGACGCAAAATACGGTTGTATATTTATTATTACTTTGATGAAACAATTTTTATTGTAATTCCAATAAATATTGTTTTTGATTTGAAAGTTACGCAACATAAATTTACTGATGGAACACTTTACTATTACTAATTACATTGGATAGAACGCGAAGCATTATTTCGAGTACCTACCAACTGTTACTTTCTGTTTACTAAGTAATGTTCCCTTGTGCTCGGATGCCTTAAAGCCAGAGTATCCGTTGCTATGGATACGAAAAGCGTGAATAATACCAGCACAACATGACTAAGTAAGAGTTCCAATAAAATTTCAATGATTCAGTTGTTCAAGATTTTTAGCACGGACAAAAGTTGCTTAGGCAATAGGGATGATGCCAGGGTAAAAAAAAGAAATTCTATTTAGTCCGTCAGACAGATGAAACTCAAGATGGCGGCTCTGAAATTTTTCAAATTTATGATTATGGGTATCATTTCCATGGTTTTCAAGGGTTGCAAGGGTCAAAATGAAAATCCAAGATGGTGGCTGCGAAAATTTTCAAATTTTTCGTCATGGGTGTCGTTTTCATAGTTTTCGAGGGTGCTAAAGCTGATAGTAAGGTCAAAATGAAAATCCAAGATGGCGGCTGCGAAAATTTAAAAATTTTCATCATCGCTATCGTTTTCATAGTTTTCGTAGGAGCTTAAGTCGATAGTGAGGTCAAAATTTAATTTGTGATAAAAAGTAGAGTATTCTCCTCGGGAGCAACACTATTTTAAGCTCGAATGACGTACTTTGAATCCCTCACTGCACTCAGGATTCTATTTTATAATCCCTCGCTACGCTCGGGATTCTCTAGAATCCTTCGCTTCGCTCTGGATTCAAAGAAACACTTTCGCCTTAAAAATTGTTGTTTGCTCCCTTGGCAAACAATCTAATATTCAGCCATCATCCCTATTAATTAAAATGTTTTTATTCTGCACGAATTTTATTTATCATAGGGTATCAGCAGTTAAATTTGAATAATTATCTTACGATGCTATGCCCGACTGTAAGTCAGAGGTTTTTAAGTAGGTAGGTAAGGAGGAATATACAAGGTGGATTTTTGAGATGGGGCTATAAGGGCATATACCTTAACTGTTGTAGCTACAAGGAAACGGTTAGAAGACTGTGTTTAACTTTTTTATCTACATTCACAGATTTTGAAAAAAAGTACAGACAGCAAGAAAATGCACATGGTGTCTACCTCACGTGAACTTATCCACCATGCGCTTACGTGTACAAGCGGACAGGCCGCGGAAAAGCCATCGGTACCAGGAGAGCATAAAGCTTTGGATACTTGGAAAGCAGAAGTTCATAATGTTGCTCTTACTATAAAGCGTTATGGTAAGCATTTCGTCTATGTAGTTGAAAAATTCAATAATTGTTTTTTAAATATTTAATCTGAGATAAACTGTACAACAATATACGTGTACTAAATGTAGGTATTATCTGCCTGTATCGACAAATGATATACGCTCAGTCGTCGATGATTATCTTATTCTATGTAATTGGAATCGGACTCGATAGGATCGGGGGAAGGTTTACTTACCTCCATACGTACCCATGAGTCACAACTACTGGGGTCACATCTTAGGAGGCAGTGGACACTAAATTCTAAAAACTTTCCAAATACAATTTCCAGAGGTCAGGGAGGCGCAGGGGGACTGGCTCAGTCAGGGTCGTGGAAGTGCATCAACGAATTCAATCGTATCGAGCTACCGGTGCTGTTGGTAGGGGCACAGCAGTTCGCCGTGGTGCTCGCTGCCAAGAAAGAGAAGAAGAAGAGCTTCGTCTTCACTGATCTGACGATGGCATTTTTTCCTGAGTTTGGAATATTCATTACTATGGTAAGTAGCTGCATCTTTTCTATTTTGATATAAAACAGATGTTAGGAGACAGATTGTAAGAGTAAGCGTCAGAACCTCTGGACCAATAGAGATATTTGATGTTTAGAAAATACCAAAACGCACTACCTTTTTGCCACTATTTGATATCAAATAATTTCAAATATTTAGTACCTCGACTGACAGCGAAAAAACGGGTAAAGAAAGTGGTCAGACATTGGACAATTGTTTTTTCATAGTTCGGGACAACACAACTAATTTATCTTTCTGTAAATATTTACTACCTTTTTAGTACCTAAACATATTATTATATATCTATTACATATCTTTTTCATTTTTTTTTGTCATACTAGAAAAATGTTACTTACGCATGAAAGATTTTTTTTTTAATAATGAATATTTAATTTGCCACTTATTGCATATATTTTTAGGATATTTAATTGCATTGTGGATCAAAATCATACACTGTAATATAGAAAATAATTTTAATAACTAGAATTGGAGGTACATGATGTTATTGATGAATGATAAATAATAAATATTTCTTGGCGTATATTAAACAATGAGCAGTAATATTCTTACAACTTATAGTAACTCTACTAGACATATCGTCGTAACATTGCCACTTCGAATCTCGTCGGCAATACGATATGTAATGTTCTTCGGGAGTCGCAGATAGCACAAATTCAATAACTATATTTGATTCAAATTTGTGGGTTTTAGTCAGGATTGAACACACCGCGACACCACGTGTCTAGAGGTTATGACCTCCTAGTAACTCAATATCTACGGATTCTATATTGTATTATGCAGTATCGAAACGTAGGTTTTGCATTGATCTGTCCAACGGACGACTATTACGGGATGCTCGCGCTTTCACTGATGTTTTTAAGTAGGTACCTTAATTAATGCAACGCACCCTAGATGTTCTTCTTGAGGGTACTTATAAAACTAATTAGACCGTAAAATTCAGTCCCACATTCTAGAATGTTTTCTTTTGACTACTTCAGGTCCACTACCACTTCGGTGTCCATAACATCGTCTCCGTGCTGCGAACCCTCGGCGCAGTGAAGCGAGTCAACATTAAAAACAATGAGAGTACGTACTACCATTGCTTAAGAGTACTCCAAGACATAAATCCTCCAAGCTGATAGATGAACATGAAGCTCTCTTCATATCGTTGGTAGCAGACTTGTTTCCGAACCAGGTTGTAGAGAAGACAACTTACAATGACTTGGAGGAGGCAATCAAGAAGCAGGAGGATTTACTTGGCCTTATCAGTCATCCGCCGTAGTTTTTTAAGATAATACAGGTAAAAGTTCATTCAAAATCTATCATAAATGACCACCACTCAATACATTTTACAGGCCAACTACCATTACCATCCAAACCCCAGCCACCTGTGAAATAACTTACATGAGAACAGCATTGCTATTCTGTAACCATCTCACCGTGAAAACTTAGGTGAAGTGAGCGTGGAGTGAGCTGTCAATAGTGTCAATCTCTAGCATTAGGTGGAATGACAGCTCACTCCACGCTCACTTCACCTAAGTTTTCACGGTGAGATGGTTACTAGCATGATGGTGTTAATAGCACTGCTGGAACTAATGTTTATTCGTAAAAAAGAAATAACAGGATGTCCTACAAATTTGCATAACACAATCATCGGGCAGTCAGAGTAAACAATAAATTAATCAAATATAAATAGGTTGTTGATGGGGCTTCCGTGCTCCTGCAGCGCTATATTATATTGACGATTTTCATGCCATTATGAGGACGAGAACACAGTCAATAACGGCTAGGTTGCGCGGTAACTCCAACAGCATCATAAAAACACTATTTGAGGCACGTGTCAACATGTTACGCCACGTAATTATTAGTTGTTAGGTTAGTTTGTAAAACTTTACCATTATAGTTTTTTATGTCGTTGTTACTAATACTATGAATTGTGTATACTTGTATCCGTAATCCGAATTATATAATATATTATTTTATGTGTATTTCAGTTATACGAGACTCAGCGAGTCCGTCACGGTATCATGACGCTGGGACCTCATGAGCGCTCTCACTGAAATTGAAAACCCTCACAAGTAAGAGTATAACAATATAATATGCACCCCCTTGTGGGCGCTGGAGGCCTAGAGGAGGGCGGTAACGGGCCCAGAAAAAAATGGGGGCTGTTGAAGTGATTTATGGGGGCGATGGCTGATTTGTAATTTCATCTACTTAATATTTTAAAATTCACTGAAATTAAAACCTACCTAATACACAACATCGATTATTTAGTTCATATTTCTGCCCTGTTGGATTGTATAAAAACTAAAAATATTTTTAAACATAGTTTTGGTAGGTTAGCCCGTGAGCAATTAATTTTTATAATAACGCGATTTGTACTATTCTGTATCAATCGGTTTAAAGTTGGAAACATTGAACAAATAAAACCAGTTTCCTAACTTTAATTTACTGATATTTGTTCAGTTTTTGTAAATAACGTTGTTTTTACATGTTAATAATATTTATGTCAAATCCAATGAGAATGCAGCGAAAAAAATAAAATAAACCCTGATAAAATCTGCTGAATCTATTCTCGCCGAAGTACCAATCAAACGAAAAGCAAAGTAGATCTTAGAAGTGCTTGAATATAGCTTAGTCTAGTTTAAAGCTGAAGTAGTACTTGTTCCGTTACACCTTTGTTGAATTTTCCCTCTCAATACTGTACTGCTTAATGGGCTCCTAGTATTGTTAATCGTACTTTTGTGGCCAACTTCACACTTTATTTACTTTCAGTTAGTTTCAGCGTCGTATTAAACTAATGAAGGTGGGATATGTGTCGTTTGCAATTTTCTAACTTATAGCGCAAGTCTCGGACGTTCATATTTTTTTTTAATATGCTTATACTAATGTAGCTTTAAGTCCTTTATCTTCTTGGTCCTCAAGGCTCTGAATGCATGACGATGCTTGTGTTCAGTATAGAACATAAATTATGTAAAAATAGTTATTTAACACGTATGAGAGTATCCAAAATGACCTTTCTGTACTTAGTACTCTGGTTTATCGGTTTTTCTTTACATGTTTTATCTATTGAAGTTTGAGACCTTCCGCCTTTTCCATTTTCACCTCCATTGCAAGACGTGTATCAGATGTATCATAGATTCCATAATCTACATTTCAATCATAAAGGCCAGACGAAGTTTTATTCAACATAGTTTGTAGTCCTTTGAGAGGAGTTGGATAAGTATGATCCAGCGACCTATGAGGCAAGGCCATAGAGACAACGCATCATAGGTCTCTGGTAATTTAAACTTGATTTGACTTTCATACTTCGGGATATCCAAAGTGTTTTACTAATGTATAAAAAGATTCCCCACACCAGGACCCGATAAATTCCAGGATGTAATCCTCCAGTATATTCGCGGGATATTCACCTGTATGCACTGGTGCGACAGTCATATACGGCGCGAGCGCTAAATAAATAAATAAATAAAGTACTACGCTTGCATGAATTCAAGATAGTATTTCATTAATATTATTAAGTACTTATTCTGTATATATTTACATAGTATGTGTAACCTATGTCCATCTTTTTTTTTTTTTGGATGGGAAATTATCAAATAACTTCTCCCGCTCTGGGTGGAGCGGGAGGGCGTGTCAGACTTTTACTGACTAAAACCCACCCGTGTTCCTTCCGTTGCCTGTGTGCCGAGGTCGCGATATCCCTTTCAGACAAACCCGCAACCCCGGATGGATTGCATAAGTGAAAAGTAGTGGCTTTGTAGTGGTCCCGGTTTTATTGTAAATGTGTGATTATTGTTTGTAGTAGTAGTGCACTAA
The DNA here is from genome assembly GCA_914767755.1 of Agrochola circellaris. Classification (NCBI taxonomy): domain Eukaryota; kingdom Metazoa; phylum Arthropoda; class Insecta; order Lepidoptera; family Noctuidae; genus Agrochola; species Agrochola circellaris. Next base: position 6,980,216 of record OU611840.1, read on the forward strand.
CACTACAATACATTTTCAATATAAATAACATCGTCATAATATACACAAGTCCATCAGTAACTCCCATACATCAAGTTATGTTGTAAATTCCTAAATAATTGAATAGCTATTCTTTTGCTGCTACTCGTAGATGCTAACAAAATAAACAATTTGCGTTCCTGTGAAACAAATAACAATAAGTGAAGCAAGGAGAAACGCGCCGAATCTGTTGCCACGGAACAGTACGCCTGCCAGGAGCACTAGCACAATATGAGTCAGGAAGAGTTACTAACTAATAAATAACCAACCTGCTTCCTTGTGTCTGGGCAGGTAGCGATAATAGAGAGGCAAAAAGCATAGAGATCGGGAGTTATTGTAATTTTAGTTTATTAGATATACCGAAGATAATCATAAAAGAATCATCATAAAATTGTAAACTCAGTTCTCTATGTATTTAAATTCGGAGTTTTGCTACTTACTGGCTATTTAATTTTATATCTATTTTTGTATACGGAATTAAAATAAAATGTACAGAAATACCTAACAACTTATACATAATTTAAAAAACGTGTGCGGTCCACCCCCGTCAGGAACGAAGATCATTGTCGAGAATGACAAAAAAAAAAAATGTAGCCGCCATCTTGAATTTTCATTTTGACCTCACTATCGGCTTTAGCACCCTCGAAAACAATGAAAACGACACAAATAACCTAAAATCTGAAAATGTTCGCAGTCGCCATTTTGGATTTTGATTTATGACCAAAATCACAATTTCGCAACCCCTTGCCGGTGGTATGGGTATCACTTTGAAAACTAAAAATTAGCTTATATTTTTATTGAATGAGACGATTGCAATGAAACAAAAACTAAATGTTACTTCATGATTATATTTTATTTACAATTTGAATAGGACTGTAATTAAATTTCAAAAATGTTATATCTGTTAAATTGTCTGTGAAAAAATTTTAATCAATAGATTTCTTTGTGATGAAAAAAAAATGACGCCCTTTCTACATTTCAAGCAATGAAAATGTATGATTACATCTTTATTATTACCCAGATAAATACCACGTTTTCTAAACCAAATGAATAAGATCTTTCATAAAAACTGTATCCAAAATACAGAACCATATAGTATTATACATTAAGATGGTTCTCAGTAAGATGGTTGAAGCCGTGATATAGTTATATCCCTAGGAATATAGTTATGAATCGCTTTCATACGCTATATATTACGGTATATTTTGCTATATACTTACTATAAAATATTTTCGTTTTTGCCACCGACTTCCGAAATTAAAGTTATTTTTCACTTTATGTGTATTTTTGTGGAATTCGGTGGTTTTTGTTTTGTAAAAAAGTTATTTTAGTGTTTCTTTTGGAAATCGGTTGTTTTTTTGTAAGTCGGTTGTTTTTTCGTAAAAACGTTTTTATTAAATAAGTATGATTAATATTTACATAGCTTACGGGCAAACGTAAACAGTAATATACCTTTCATTATTCGATCAGGGCGAACCGAAAGTAAAGTAATTTTAGAGCAATATAACAATTAAACTCGTATTCAAAAAAGTTTATGATAAAGTGCGCCCAGGTCCTGCTTGGCACGGTTTTTACGACTTCACAAAACATCGAGATCTATTTATTATTAAGTACATTAAATTGTGAGTTTTATGTAACTCATAAATAAACCTTCCGCAATAAATTCTCAAAATTATGGTGAATATCGCATCAAAATCCATTGCGTAATTTGAAAAACAACGCGATCACACAGACAGACACTAAAAGCTCTTTTGATTTGGATATAGATGTAGGACGATGCAGTGGCACCGATCAGATGCCGCACAGCAGCCTCAACGCATCATATGGCTTCTCGTTTTCGATGTTTCATAATTGAAATCTCCTGGTGCGTCATGTGCTCCTAGTAACAAAGAACAGATCTGCGCTCACTACCAAGCGCACCCAGTGCGCTGGCCCCTGTGATAGTATCGGTTTTCATATTTAAAATCTCCTGATGCCTCATGTGTTCCTAATATCAGACGATAGAACTGCGCTGACTTTCAAGCGCAACAATTGCGCTGTCTCCTGTGAATCTATCGGTTCTAACCACGTTCAGCGTGGAACTGACACTGTGTAAAGTTCTTACAGTCTAGATATATAGAAAGACAAAAAAAAAGTTTATACCATTCCCCCTCTAAAAAGCTTATTTTATTCACTGAAAACAGTGAATAAAAAGCTCTTTTAATCACTGTTTTGGTGTTTGAATTTAGAACACACCAATATATTCGACCTCCATCTAAATGCTATACAACCTCCTTGCGAATAAATACTCGATACACAGGAAATATATTTATAGCGCTTCACAAGTTGACCAGCCGAATAACAATAATAAGAAAATTACTCTTAATTTTAGTAATTGTTTCAATTGTAATGTACATTTTAATTAATTTAACCTTTTTTTTAGGGTTCCGTAGTAAACAAGGAACCCTTATAGTTTCGCCATGTCCGCCTGTCTGTCTGCGGCTTAGCTCGGAGACGGTTAGTACTAGAAAGCTGTAATTTGGCATATGTATACATATTAATCACGCCAAGAAAGTGGTGAAATAAAATCAAGAAAAAAAAGATTTTTTTAAGGTACCTCCCCTACACGTAAAGTGGAGATATTTTTTTTTTCTCATTTACCCCGTGGTATGGGGTATTGTTGGAAAGGTCGTTCAAAAATATTGTAAGTTTGTGAAAATCATTTTTTAATTAAGGGATCCGTTTGCGAAATAGTAAGGTTTTAACTGAAATTTTTTGTTAGAGTCAAGTGTCCCCCCCCTGCCAGCTAAATGGTTGTACTTGGATTTGTGAAAAAAATCATAGCAGTAGTATATATAACGAAACTAAAAGGAAAACTATCACTGCTAATTAGGCTTTATAGGTTAACGAGTAATAATCGACCAACTTCAATTTGCAGTTTGGTAAACATGATCTTCCCATACATTCCGTATGGGAGAAAATGTTTTTCAACTACTTACATTGTTAAGTTTTTTCTTGGGATAAATTCATTTCAACTACGGAACCCTTCAATGTGCGTGGTACGACATGCACTTGGCCAGTTTTTTTTCTTAATTAAATGTCTATTTTCGCTTAAATCTTTCTTTTTCTCGTAGTCATGGTATAAAGTATAGTATGCAACTCATGAATAAAACGGATTTATATCGAGGGCCATGAATCACTCGCGTCGTTCAGGATTCTAACACTTGAATCACTCGCTACGCTCGTGATTCAATCATCATGAATCACTCCCTTCGGTCGTGATTCAGTCGTTAGAATCCTTCACTTGCTCGTGATTCATCTATGGCCCTCGCTTTAAATCCGTCCTTTATTCACTAATTGCATAATATACTATTATACCATTCCCCCTCTAAAAAGCTTATTTTATTCACTGAAAACAGTGAATAAAAAGCTCTTTTAATCACTGTTTTGGTGTTTGAATTTAGAACACATCTATATATGCGACCTCCATCTCAATGCTATACAACCTCTTTGCGAAAACATACTCTATACACAGGAAATAAATATCGTTTCACAAGTTGATTGTTATTAGTAATAATAAGAAAATTACTTTTGATTTTAGTAATTGTTCCAATTTTAATGTGCATTTTAATTAAAGCCCCTTGCAGAGTAGCGCGACGCGACAGCGCGACGACACCGGTCATTGTTATACCGTGAAGTTTTCTTTGAAATTGTTTTGTTAGAATCGCGTCGCACCAGTCTGCACGAAGCTTAATTCAACCTTCCTTTTTTCTTCAATAAATGTCTATTTTCGCTTAAATCTTTCTTTTTCTCGTAGTCATGGTATAAAGTATAGTGCAACTCTTGAATAAAACGGATTTATATCGAGGGCCATGAATTACTCGCGTCGCTCAGGATTCTAAAACTTGAATCACTCGCTACGCTCGTGATTCAATCGTCATGAATCACTCCCTACGGTCGTGATTCAGTCGTTAGAATCCTTCACTTGCTCGTGATTCATCTATGGCCCTCGCTTTAAATCCGTCTTTTATTCACTAATTGCATAATATACTATTTTTAATAACTTACCATATTTAAATAAACGTAAAAAATGTTGCAGACGTTTGGGCACATATCACTGGAATGTGTCCCATGCATAAGTAGACCCGGCTTCTGAGACAAGTATAAATGACGTGTCAAATTAAACTCATTATTAATCAACCATCATCGTAATAACTAGTCGTCAAAACTTAAGTGAAGTGAGCTGTCAATATTTTCAACAGCTTTACGTCAAGCTCACTTCTGCCACAGTGATTTTTTCTGTTACAGTTTAAAAAGTCAACCCTTCACTACATGTTTTACTAGACTTTTGCGAAAAGCATAATATGGGCAGGAGTACTAGGTCAAACTATTACTTCTCCTATAGGATTTCAAGTCTGCCTGCAAGTAGTTATTAAGTTACAAAACAGTTCGAAGTACTAAAACACATTTTCCCTCGAAAAAATATAAAAGCAAAGGAAGATCAAGCTAAAAACCAATTATAATTATTGATCTTAGAGTAAAATAATTACTGAAATGTAGGAAATTAAATTACATTCAGGGATTCAAGGGAACGTGTGTTTTGGTCCTACCTCCAGCACATTCAGCACATTAGCTCAGTGGGATAGAGCGCCGCGTTCAGTCATAGGTAAGGACGCGGAGGTCGGGGGTTCAAGTCCTTCATGTGCTCAGAACTTTTCGAGTGAACTTGTTTGTAATTTCAATAAACTTTTGCATTTCATAAGATACATTAAACACGTAATAGCTAGTCAATACTTCTGGGCGGATTACAATGTGAAAAGTTGGTTGATAACAACCGCTTGGCAACAATTAGCTAAGCTGGAACTGCACATCAGCCAATAAAATAGGTGGGTGGGTGACCAACAACAAACAACCTTATTACTAGGAAACCATAACATGTGAAGGTATTACAAGATAACCGCTAACGTGGAAAAAGTTTTTTAAATTCGAATCTTTCTATTCGGTAATTTTCTATACCGCCAGTCTACTGAAAATGCATCATGTCAGTGCTCAACTCAACCTCATTTTTTGAACAAGCGTACTGAAAAATTTGTGAATAAAACGCGTGAAATGCATTCCGCTTTCGTTCGTAATTGTTTACTTAAATTCAGATATTACGGAGTTAAAAAAAAAAATTGTGTGTCTTCCTCAAGTAGTGAGAATTAAAGTATTATATTAACTCCAGACAACATAGTTGCACTTTGCACTCACTTATTTTCTCATAGCGGGTGATAAAAAGTAATGTCTACCTCGGGAGCAACACTATTTTAAGCTCGAGCCACGTAATTTGAATCCCTGTTTACTCTCAAGATTCTACTTTACTCTTGAATCCTTCACTCCATTCTGGATTCAAAGAAACACTTGCCTTTAAAATAGTTGTTTGCTCCCTAGGCAAACAATCTACTATTAAAGCTCAACACACACAAAAGGCGGGAGTGTGTCGGGCGCGGGTCGGGACGGCTGTAGGGCATGCTAAAAGCACAACACACATACAGCACACAGCTCCTAATAAAGTCAGTATAGAATCCAGTATCAAGCGGAAAACAAGAAGTTTTTGTTTTATTTAAAGTCCTCCTTCCTCATCCCACTTCCCTCTGGTGAGTCGTCACCCTCTGACCTCACCTGAGGACCCCAGTGACCGGCCCATTTCCGGGAGCTGCACCCGCAAGTCACCGGATGGCCACATTCCGGAGCTGTCCAACTGCGTCTCCGGCCGCCCTGCTGCACGGCGTAGGGACACCGCAGCTTCGACTCACTGCAGGTGACCTCCTGTCATCGTGCCTTCCACCTACGTCCGTGGGTCGCCCTGACTGCACGGGGTGACGGACCGCTCCTGGGCGTAGGTCCCTCTGACGCCGGGGCACTCTCGCTGCACGGCGTGGGGCGCCGCAGCCCTGCTACTCGGCGTAGGACGCACCCCCGCTGCACGGCGTAGGACGCACCCCTGCTGCACGGCGTAGGACGCACCTCTGCTGCACAGCATAGGACGCACTCCAGCTGCACAGCGTGGGACACCGCAAACCTAATTCTGGAGCGCCACTGCAACAAGGCGCTGCGGTCCTGACTCCTGGCATCTCGGCGTGGGAAGAAAGAAAAAGTAGTCAGGAGTCAGATATCCTGGTTAGTACCAGGATATCTGAATCCTGACTACTTTTTCTTATATTTTTTCTACCCCTTCTGTACATCTAATAATAATTCTGTTTTTTAACTTATGGCTTGCAATCTGTTCGCCTGGTCATTTTAATGACAGGCGAGGTGTAACGTTACAAGGGTTGGCTTCCAGTCTAACCGGAAGCAGCTCAATACCAGTACTTTACATGAAGCGACTGCATATTCGACCTCCACAACCCAGCACTACGGTAATCCGATACCCCTTGGTAAGACTCAAATAAGTTTTTGAACTTAAAGTGTCAACTTACTGTTATTATAGCCCGAAAAGGAAATAGCAAGTCGTTCCAGCAGCAAGAAGCAACGAATTTGAAGATTCCACGGAATGTAGCAGTTCTATGCATTGAGGCCAACAGAAGGTAGACACCCTCGTTTTAACTTTATTGATATCACGACGAATCGTTTGAAGATGATAGACGCAAACGGATGTTTTAATTAAGTATAGCGTTAAATGTACGAGAGTTGTAGTGCAAGTGGGCCTTATATTACTAAATATCGTATTTATTGATCACACAGAAAACTTTTTGTTTTTAATCTTCGTGTAATGAATAAACCATTAAGTTAAAAGACCAAATAAAAAACTCAACCATGTGATATAGTCATTCGTCATCCGATATATGTATATAACACGTTGCAATACTCGTATCACCTTAAAACGTAACGTTTTTGTACCAGGATGCAATGAGTCGCAGGAGATTAACTAGAGTTGGAAAAACATCAGCGTGCCAGAGAGGGATGGAAAGCACATGTATAAATAAGCTTTCCCGCCCCAATCACCCCATCCCTCAATGAAAATATCGCCATCTTGAGGGTGGATGCAACTACGAATCTTTTTTTGGGATGTTGTTAGGATAGATACCAATAGTGTAAAAACAAGTTTGCAACTTCGAAAGACCTGTGCTATCTGCGTGGTGCTCGAAATACCTCGAAATTTTCGGACTTTTTTCAGTTTTTGACTTATACCTTCTAAAAGGATGCATGCATCCTGCGTATAACTCACCCAGTACATGTTTTAAAAATATATTTTTCTATAATTTGAGCGCTCTATAAGTGCAATAAAATCCGAGATACAGCAATTCAATCTTAGGCCTACCTGACTTCCGAGCAGAGTATCTAAAATACTCATCGTTCTAGGAAAGTCATGGAAGATGAAGGTGTAGAGCAGTTATTTAGGATCGTAGAACGTGAAGTGATGGCGGGACCTCAGCTCAGCTTAGTATTTTTTTTTCAAAATTTTAGGCTCAGTAGTTTCGTAACATAACGGGGGGACAAACAATTTTTATCAATTTTCTTGAATATCTTTAAATGTATTTAAAAGTTATAAAAAAAATATTTAAAATTCTCGCAATAACCCTTTTCATTTGATATGTCACACGGTACAGTTTGCAAAATTTTATTTTTTATTTTTCTTATTTGCGCCTAAAAATTAACCGCCGTATTCAAAATTCATTTATTTACGTTACACGTCCGTGTTTGGATCACATAAATACATGCGTGTACTGAATTCCAACTTAATTGGTCTATAAGATTCGGAGCAAATTGACAGTGACAGACGGACACACGAGTGATCCTATAAGGGTTCCGTTTTGTCCTTTTGAGGTACGGAACCGGAACCAAAAACTGAAAGATAATAACATTTCGAGGTTTTTCGAGCACCATGCATTTGAGGTCTTTCGAAGCTGTAAACTTAGTTTTACACTATTGGTATATATACATATATTATATGCTAACAACATCCCAAAAAATCAGTGCATTGCAATTTTTCATCTTAAAATGACGCGCCTATTATGTGAGTTCATACTCACATAATAGGCGCGTCACTGACATGCGGTTAACCTTACATTAGTGACCGCGAAATTGTTGACAAGGCTTTTATTGATAAACTAACTTTGGTCATGTGACTGCGTATCTTAGTCAAAGGAAATTTGAGGCCACAGTAACTTTATCGCTTTATTTTGATACAACTGCGTAGCCCTCGTAACCGTAATGTTCGCTACGACGCGTCGTAGCGACGGCGACGTAGCATCACCTAGAATGCATAACAATTTTCCTAATGCTATACACATGGGGGAAGACTTGACCAATATTTCTTATCAATACGCTAACACAAACTAACAAAGAACAGTTTTGTAAATATATACAATAATAATTACGTTCATCTGCTGGCTTTTATACATGACGTTTCCACCTTCGTCGGTACATTTTTTATTTGTTGTACATGAACTGTTATGTAAAGATGAAGTGTAATGAAATACTGAACGATAAATAGTTATTAAATAATTATACTGTCTGGGTAAACCATGTCGTTAATATAATTATTGCTAAAGGACTAGTAAAGGTCGTCTCCACTTATTCGTTCTCGTCATCTGCTTCTCTTATATGTACCTCTACTTTTTCATTATTGTCGGTACGTTAGAAATTTAAGGTTGCGGCTTCAGTTTGACTGAAATTAATGCCATCTTTCTAGCCCACATGACTTGACTCCCCAAGGTTCAAAAGGGTTTTGTTTTGAGTGCATTAGTTCCGTGTCTGGCCGCAACTGAAAATTTCAAGGGCGTAGGGCGCTGTTGTCGCTCCATGCACTCAAGGACGATCCGGGTTGCGAATTTGGATGCAAATTGTACCTGGCACATTAGCTCAGCTGGATAGACTAGAGCATTCGCGTACGGGGTAGAAACGCGAAGGTCGTGGGTTCAAGTCCCACATGTGCCGCCACCCTTTTGCAGTTAAAATTTTTTTATTAACAAAGTTGATGAAGACTGCTAGTTATTTGATTTTAATCATCCCATTTTGTGTGATGGTTTTTAGTAAGAGGTTGTTTTCAGCGTTAACGCACTCATATTTTACTTTTTCCTGTTGATTGGTTGATTGTTAAATCCAGATGCTGATGATTGATCCAGACAATTTTTTATTGTAACTGCACTTAATCTGGATCAATCATCAATGGAGAACGAAGACTTGTTTTATCTAGATTACTACTGCGCCCCGCGGTTTCACCCGCATAAGTATCGATCCTTTAGGAATATCGGGATAAAAAGTATCCTATGTTCCGTGTCCGTTCGGCCGTTATAGCGTGTAAGCGTAACAAACAAACAAACTCACTCTCTCATTTATAATATTGTATAGTGAGGATTATCGTGAATGCCGATTATTTCTAGATTTTTATCGCAATTTACAGAGTACGTGATAAGTAAAGCATGCCAAGGTAACAGTTTACAGTGGTTGCGCACATGGTACAAAATTGCATAACACTTTACTTTTTGTATAATATTGACCTTCTCTAAGATCTAATAGGTACTCTGACGAACTGAATCGGTTTTACCTTAGTGGTAAAACGTTTGTTACGTTTTTGTCATTTACTTACTAAACCGGTGCCGTTATTTTCATGTCACCCATCATTACGGTCGAGGGAAGCCCTAGAACATAACAATGATATTGTCTCGTGTTACAAAGATTCCCGCAGTCTCCAGAGCGAATCCACATTCTTGAAAGCTTCTTAGCGGTTTATGAAAACCTAGTGCTTCGAATATTGTACGGCCTGGATGGATCAATACTGTCTCCCGAGCACATGCCACGCCATAACAGTTTCCATGGTAACGATGCAGCTAACGTGATGTTCGTTATGAATGCGAAGTAAATATACCAGGTTGAGACATAAACTGAATAAAATAATGCAGCTGGCCACTTAACAAAAGTAAAATACTTACTGTAATTTTGTGTCAATGTAACAGTAATGAACTTAATAAAAATCTTATATTCTTTCATTAATTCACGGACAGACAACGCACCGCTGGGTCCAACTAGACACATGAAATTATGTGCAAGAGTTCCCCTTATAACGAAGACGAGCACAAAAGTATTTTTTTCCCCTAAAGAGGTTAAATACAGCATGAAAGTGTGTATGGAAGTTTATCGAAACTCATCCCCTAAGGCTCGCGAGAAGTTGAAAATTAGAAACCCCATTAGTAAATGCCTTGCCAGAAATAACATTGAATTACCAACACGTGGAAATATAGAACAATACGGAGTAGGTACCTACATTTGACTGGGACGAACCTAGCTGCATATAGCTGTAGTACGTCCCTAAGAAATAAATATATAAATAACAACATAAATAAAAGGGAAAACCTTGCAACGTATTCAGTCTTTAATAACGGTTTAGTTATATATCATTTCCCACTGTGATTCTGTTATTTTGTATAAAATAATTGCCAAATAAAAAAAATTGCCATATTTTTTAGGAGCCGACTCCTATACTATACTAATATAGCAAATAACGGCAAGGTTTATCAACATAATATTTCGTGAAATTCGTTAGTTTTGTATGACGCTTCGATTTTTTAAACAATTTAGTCTTATTTCAGTCATTACTCGTAAGAAATCAGCTATCAAAGTCTTAAAAAACATTTTATCGATGCAAACGGTGATTGGAACTCAAGAAATTCGTACAGAAATACATATGTAATGCAAATAATACTAGACTTAAAAGCAATATAGTGAAAGATGAGTATAGTACAGTGGTCTAGCAGTTCTTTTAACGTTTTAGTTGTCACAAACTCCCCGACTCACGCTTATGATTTTTATGGGCCCCTAGTATTCTGTCACGTAATTGAGCTGACTTCAGACTTTCACGCAAACGCATTGAGCACCAAGTCACGTGCGTCGGGCGCCACGTGGTTATTGAACAACGTGGTGGCTCTTAGTAGCCGTGTTCCTGTCGGGATCTATCTCTTATGGTGAAATGTTTATACCTTTACAAACAATTAAATCTACTAACTTCTGGTCGGTATTCAATAATTATTAAGTTCACTTTTGAATACTAGAACAACTTATTGAACCAAAAAAAAAAAACAATTAAGAAAACGGTTGACTATATTGAAGTCACTACCACTAAGCTGTAACACAAGATTAAAAACGAATAAGTTATGCTGGTAACCAACATTTTGTAAAGATCAAAATAACAGTTAACAACAACTTTACATATGTAGTGCCATCCACGAAGACGCGCCGCACTCCGCGATTACTGTACTGTAAGCTGTACCTTAGAACGGAGCAGAGCAGACTGGGACGCGTCTTCGTAGTTGCTGCTACCTATACATTGATCTAAATTAAATTTCATGTCACGTTGTTTAAGTAAACTTTATAATAATTTGTTTATCGTCGATTTGTGTGTCGTCTAACAAGGTATTTAAGGGAAGGTGGTTATTCAAACTGCGTCGGCACATTAGCTCCGTGGAAGACCGCCTCGCACCAGAGCAATATGAGTGAGGAGGTCGTTGGTTCGGGTCCTTCAAGTGCCCAGTTTTTGGTAACTCGCTTTTACCTAAACTTAACATTTCAATGTCAAAAATAGAACAAAACATGTACTCATTTTTATAGAAATAATATTGCTAGCTAACAACGCCCGCTGGCTCAATGAACCAACAGCACGCAAAGTTAGCTGTATTGTAAATACATTTTAATACTCTACGCAGCTGCATCTCTTTTTTAGTTAGGTTAGATGGCACCACCTGATCAAAATTAACGGTTTCTTCTTCATTCAGAGTTAGAATTATTGCATTAAAGGCAACGTTTTGGATGCAATAATATACCGTATGTGCACAAAACAGTACTTATAGGGAGCAAAATGGTTCAATACTAAAACGGTACTTCCTACCTTTTGACTATTGGAAATAAAACGTTTCGAACTACTGAGTACCTCATGGGCTCCTAGTATGCAGCACCGTAGCTGTGCTAATTTCGGTTTGCGCTGCCACGCGTTCCACTACCTACAATATCGTTCGTTGTCATGGGAACGTAATTTTTGTTATGTCATAATCCGTCAAAATATTTATTAAAAAAAATGTACTTACACATGGAAAGTGGTAGGTACTAGGTAGCTTTAGCATTATTGAATTTTTTGGAATTATTGGTACAGTTCCTGAAGGTATTAGAGGTTGATGATATGATTTACATCTCTGATCGATTGGTGTATCCAAACTAAAATGTCAAAAGTATCAAGAAAAGAATGTTGTTCTTGCACTTTTTCTGGGTCTATGATCGTTTAATATAAATTTACAAATAATCCTAACTTTATAATGTTATTAACTAGCGACACGCTCCTGCTTCGCACGGTTTTTACGACTTGACAAAACATCGAGATTTCTTAGGTAAACGTAACTTTAATATTAACGTATTATACACACCTTTCGGAATAAATTCTCTAAACGATGGTGAATACCTCATCAAAATCTGTTACGTGGTTTAGAAGAACTACGCGGACATCTGAGACAAACGATAAAAACGACTTTGTTTTATAATAATTATGTATACATAGATGCGCTACGCTACCCGCGTAATCGCTACAACTACGCTACCCGCGTAGCCGCTACAGCTACGCTACCTGCGTAGCTACAGATGCGCTAGCTAGTATGACTCTCATACAGGTATAGGCTTTCATCGAACTCATTGCACTAGGTAAGCATAACGTGCCAGAAGGTTTTGTTTATTGTGAAGTTTGTTTAATGTTGGCTATTCGGGAGATACATTAAAATATAAACGATTTAAATATTTATTTAGCTAAACAACTTCTACAAATGAATTTACACATTCATTTAGACACATTTCATACATCAATTAACGTTTCTACTGAAGAAACGATGGAACCTTTGACTCGTTTCAAACAATATTAATCAATATGCTAAACAATTCAACTTTATGAATTGTGTTACTTTTTAGGGGATGATCATTATATGGTTAAAGCTTTCAAGGACACTAAACTCCGAAAGACGTCATAACAATAAAACTTCTATAGTGTCTCGTTCAGTGGCCTTGAAGGCGTTAAAACGCTAAAAATATGTGTAAAGTTAGACTTGCATGGGGAAAATTATGTAATGAACTTATGTATAACTTAATTAACTTATATATGTTTTCACAATTTCATAAAATAGCATAAAAAAGTGCGCAGGTCAGTCTTAAGAGCGTTTACCCTAAAAGTTGGCAAGGTCGCACATACATGTCAAATATTTACCTGTTTTGATTAATTTGGCAATATTACTGTATGGAAATATGAAATGTGGATAACTAGTGAACCAAAATATTGATTACGAAATGCTATAATTAATATCGTAACACCGAATATTTAATTATATTGAGATGTAAAAAAGTATTTGGAAAGTTTCCAAATGCCTTTTTTGCTCCTAAAACGGTTACAACATCAAATTCAATGTTATAATTGCAATTCATGATTAATATTCTAGTTCGCTAGTTAGCCACATTTCTTATTTCCATCCAGTAATCTTGCAATTACTCAGCGAAATATTTGTCATTTATTTGCAACGTTGCCCACTTTCAGAATAAACGCTTTTAAGTAAGTTTATTATGATTATTCACAAAGGCGATACCGAAGGCAGAAATAGATCCTATAACGTTAGCCCACTGCTGGGACACAGGCATCCTCTCAGTGAGAAGGATCTTTAGCAGAAGACAGAAATCTGGATTCGCGCTGAATTGTTGATAAAGTAATATTAGCCATGGATGTATGATGCAATCATCACAAAAAATACAGCAACCACGTAACAAAACTTCAATTCGTGAAAAGTGGCAAATACATCTTGTACTTATTTGGTCAACACAGGCTAGAAATACACGAGAATAAATATTTGTAAATTCATTTGTTTTTATTCACGTCATGTTAGTATTATTTAAAGAGCTGAGAAACCCCGTTGCGGACTACGCACGGTACTCGCGGTAACATCGTGGAACACGCGGCTTTGGTACTAGGGTACAATACATTGCGAGAGTTTGCTCAACTGGTAACCTCTTTGCAGTAGGTAATAACAACGTACACTTTTCCGAGCTAGTTCTACGTTAATATAAATAAAATTAAATAAATATCTTCAGAATATTTTTCTAATGTAATGTACCCTACACAGATAAGCAATAATAGTAGTTTATGAAACTGTTGCAAAATGAGGGGTATTAAAATACTTACGAGCGTGCGTTTAAAAACCGAGCCGTCGTAGGTGAGGTTTTTAATAGTATCACACGACTGTTTGTGTATACCTAGTTATGTACAGTTTCATACACTACTTTATCTACTCTCATACATTGGGATTGAACCTACTAAATCAAAGAACAAAGTTAAAGATCAAGAAAGAAAAATCCCACGAAATTTAGTACAACAAAACGTATGAATGGCGCCTGCACCCGGCACACCGCGCATGCGCTAGAGCGGTGCTGCTGTCCCCCGTACCGTTCCATTACAAAAGTTGATGGAAACTCCTTGGTGATATTAACTTCTTGGATTTGCCCTGTATCGTATTAGAAAAAAAAATGTTTTATAGCATTATTTTGCTAGAGAAAAAGTGTTATAATAAAATGATTCTATTTTTAAATTTTGGTACTGTGTTTATAAAGTATGTCAATATAAACTCGTTTTGAAGTTTATAATTTGAATATTACGATACGAGAGTAGATAAAAATAATAATAGTTGGGTAAAGTTACCGTTTAAACGCGTTGTAGAATACGCAACGAGTATTGAAGCTGTAACGCTTTTATACCAGGAAACAATATGACGTAGGAGGTGAACCGTAGAAAAAGCGAGGGTGGGCTAAAGAGGCACGGAAAGCGCATGTATTCGCTTTCCCGCCAGAAACACCCCACCCACAATGAATGTAACGCTGCACTTACATCTATTCAACAACTGGCGACTTCGTGGAAAGCAACATGTTGTTAGCATCACTGTTGCCGTTTGTTGAATGAGTTTTGCAACAGAGCGTCGACCACGAAAAACTGAATAAGGTTTTCATTATTCCACTGAAGATCCATTTTTGAACACAAAACGACCAAAAACACATCAACTGTGCAAAGCCGCATTTTGTAGAACAGTCGACGCGATTGTACCGATAAATGATAATAAATTCGTTGATTATGCTACAGGTAAATTATTATATTTTAAGATTTTCAAAAAAAAATCGGACCATTTAACACGCGCACCGGATTTAAGGGGAGCGAACCAGGGCTCGTGCCCCGGGCAGACAAGTACACCACCCAGCACACCGCACTTTGCAATAAATGAGGCGCGCAGCACATTTATACTTATAATCTTTCTATTGTTTTCTTTTTTACAACTGTTTTGGCGCCCCTGTTGGATTGGCGCATTATCGCTTTAAAATTTTATTAATATGTTGCTGCCAAAATTTTAATTTCGCGGACTACCTTTGAGCATCCCTATAAAGGATTGACGGGGGGCGGCAGGCTGGTCCCAATTATTTACATTCTGCACTATTGCTATTACCAAGGAGTCTTGGCACTAAACGAATCCTGCATAATATCTAGAACTCACGCATTAAAAGATATTTAATGTAAAGTAGGTTGCCAAGACTCACATATCGCTTTCACTTTTACAGATCTATAATTTAAAGAGAGCCAAGCTCCTAGCTTTGGTTTCCTAGAAAAGCAGTTCCGTTATATTATATCGGCTGTCATGAAAATCTGTCTTTTTCACCTATTTGACATTGAGGTGTCAAATAACGCTCTGTATTTAGACAGCCGATATTGTGTGACCGTTCACTGCTTTCTTAGGAAAGCAAAGTTAGTACAAGGCCTAACTCTACAAACATTACATTTTGCCATCTCACCTTACAAAATGTACGGCGGATAATAACGAAGATGAGATACTACTGCCCGAAGTCAGAATACAAGATACCAAAAATATTCAACTACAAACTAATGATGGTGATATTTGCATAAGTAGATAATGGTTATGTCCGTACTTTTCAAGAAAACTCAAAAACACAAAACTAACTACTACCTACTAACTACTAACTACATTAAACCCAGCCGTTTGTTAACATTGTTTTTTAAAGTAGATCGCATTTGATGTACCAGGAAAGCAGAATACACAACAAGTGTATCGCAATCAAACTAAATAAAACGAGATTCAAAAATTGTAGTAAAATTTTGATGCTATTCAGAAAAAGATATTAGTTATGGTTCAAAAGACATTTGGACTAGCAGCTATATTAATAAATATTTTTGTTCTTTTAGTCAGGATTGTGCCTGTTATAAGTATTAATCCAGTCAACTAAAACATTGCAGAACTATAAAATTAAGCAATTATATTATTGTGACGAGCTTTGAAAAGGGATGGCATGATGCTGTAAGCTTCACCTTTATGTGTCTGATATCGTTGCTGATGACGTCATCCGAATACTAGGGGTTGAGTTTCTCTGACGTCACTATATTAGTTGTCTTACTAGGTCGGCAGCGTCCATCGTAGGGCACGGAAATCGACCGGAAAATCAATATGTTGTTGAACTTTTAGCATTGAACTTGGAACGTAGTCCGAAAACTATATTTGTATCGTGTCCGGGCACTTGACCCTTTAATAATGAACGCGGAGTAGTAAAGATAGAACCAGACTAACAATACATTTTTTGAGGTTTAAGTTACTCATAACTTTACTCCGCGTTTATTAATAATATGATGTCTATACAAAGAAAAAAAACATTTTTTACGCATGTATCCAAAAATCTTCGACGTTACATGTGAAAAGTGCCATTTGTCAGAAGATTTGATTATGAAACTAAACGCGAAGGTTATCTGTAAAATAACTGTAATTAAATTCAATAAATATTACCAAAAATTATTTTATAAAGTGAAAATCTGTAAAAAAAAAACAAATTAATTGACAGCATTTCAAGATGCTTATAATGCACGAGGGTTAGATTCCCAATTCAGGCAAAGTTTTATTGTGTTTTTCCATTAGGAATTTTTCAATACCAGACCGGACGTATTGACCGCCGACGCTGTGCGTAGCGTTCAGACGTCGGTCGAAACGTTGACCCTGAAGTCAGACATTGCATATAGCATAAAATAGGAGACCAGAGCTTAGTAGGTGGTTTTATAAATATCTCGCACTTCAATACATACTGTGTTTAAAGTAAGTACCTATATAAATTGTATTGAAATCCTCTCAATTCAAGTATTGGGAAGCTGGCTCAGTCACTCTGACTCGTCGAAAGATTGTCAGATATTTTTTTTTTATGTCGTTCAAATTAAGGTTCCTCGATTCGGACGGGAGGCAAGCTTTATTATGCAAACAACTTTACAGGACCGCACTTTTGTTGCCATGGATAGGGTACTTGTGCCAGGAGCACCAGCACAACATGAGACACAAAGAGTAAATCTAGAATATATACCTGGCTACTGTACGCTAGTTGGAGCGCAATCCACGAAAAGAGACGAGTAGTGACGAGGATAACTTAGTAACTTGGATTGACATTATTATAATATTAACCACAAAGCGTGCCAGTGAAGCATGCCAAAACTACACCTCCGCTATGTGCATACACACTCACACGCACACGTTAACAACATTTACAATCAAACTACACCTCACTAAGTGCACACATACATGTTTACGAAACCGGCTTCAGGTCACTATTGACAGCGCTCTGTCTTGGTTTTTTATTTGGTCTGAGATGAAGAATACGATAGTGTCGCGGTGATATGGTCCCACTGCGTACCGTGTCCATCATACAAATTCCCGATGTGTCAGCACCGCGGCCCGCGGCTGCGATTGCAAACTTAAATTTCTAGTACGTAGACCAGCCAAACCCGACCCCGTTTCCCCTTTTCTTCTTTGTAATAGGGGTCAAGTAATGTAGAGTACTGACTGTATTTCTAGTACATAGACCTGCCAAACCCGACCCTGGCTCCCCTTTTCTTCTTTGTAATAGGGGTCAATAAATGTAGAGTACTGACCGTATCTAATAGCTTTTATTTTGAAAATTAACCTGTGATCCAGTCGTTAGCATCAAATATTAGAAAAAATCGTTCGTTCAAAAGTCAGTGTGATTACAATACTTATCATAAAATCACCCCTTGGTTGATTACAATAGTGAATCATAATACGCAATAAGGGATCTTGTTTCTGAATCCAATTGTTAAATTTAGCGATATAACTTCATTTTCAACCCATTTGCTGTCGCGGCTATGCACACAAGTACAAATTCTCGGCCATATTCCACAGGTGGATAATCTTAGATAATAACTCCTTCTGATTCCTGCTGCGCTAGTGATATGCACGCGTTGCGTATCCATGGCAACGACCGTTCTCGCGTGGCGGAAGCTGTACAGAAAAGGTGAGGGGGATGCGCTATGGTGACTGCCAAAGTTTTGTTTTATTCACATATTTTGCAATTTCTGGCTCAGTCGGTTTGTATCAAAATAAGTATTCGCACCAGTAACAAATATGTATTTACAGAACAATATCATTAATGGGCTCCGGACACGAGGATAGTTCACGTTCAGTAACAGAATTTACTCAAAAGTTAAGTGGCTGAGAATGGTTTTCGCATTTATTCGATTTTTTCTTTATTTCCACCAGGATTCCGGAATATGTTAACTTTATGTAAGTATGACATAACGTTGTGCGTTACGCCGCTGCTATAAATTTTTATCCAAGTAGTCTCCGTACAAATGTTTCTGCTTCTTCTCATAACAAAATGTTTTATTTTATTGTACTCTTTTTCTTCCTTAAATAAGTTTAATTATATAGTAAGAACTATTTAAGTGACAGCAGTTATGCTACTGTTAGCTATTTGTTAACTCGTTCAGTGCCGGGAGCCCTCCTGGAGGGTTCACTTAATTGCATATGGGATAGCGAGAGCCCTCGCGGAGGGCTCATATTAAATGTAGGTTTTTCTTAGCGAATACAGCATTATAAACCGTGAAAATTAAATCTGATACATATTTAATAAAATTTATTAGTATATGCGCTGGTTTTAAAACCAAGCAAATTTTTTTGTTCACGGTGACATAATATTCACAAAAATTTTAAAGTTTGGAAAGTACGTATAGCGACAAGCCCCTCTGAAAACACAATTTTACTTCGTTTTACAGTGTTTTATAATACGCTTTTAAACCTAATGCCGTTGACCATCCGCGATGTTTAACTTTAGCGCAAACGTAATACCAGCAACCCTCCCGGAGGGTTCACTTCCAATATGTATGGCGGCATGGCGTATGAGTTCTATGAAAAGTGGGTGGAGTTAAAAGTGTTAACACCCACGACCGCGTAGCTGCCGTAGCAATAACGTCAGACACTTTTAAGAAGACCGACTAAAAACAGAATTTTTATCCTACGTGCTATGTAATACAGACTTCAATGAACGTCATAACTCTTTGTAAAATATGTATCCGTCTTCCGTACGTCCTGTGTCCCTGGTACTAACGAGGATGCAATATTGTGCAATATTGTTGGCTCATGGTATGTGGTCGCTACCGATGAAATCAGCACGCAATGGAAATGAAACAAACTGATAATTTTAAATGGTAGCAATTAAATAAGACGTCTTGCAAAACGTCTTTAGTAGTTTTGTTTATGGTTCAAAACTTCAACATAAAGCGAAAGTTATTTATCTGGTTATGGTGGGCCTTAGTAATAATCAATTTAATTTGTTTAGAACTTTAGAGCAGAACTTGCTATTTTACAGGAACTTCATTTAAGAGGTTCCGATGAAATTCTCATTTTATTATTTTCCCCAATAATTGGCCATTTTGCGAATTAGGTATTTATAGAATTAGCCATTATGAGAATTAGTCCATTAAAGACTCAGTTGCCATTTTGAGAATTGGGCATTCTGCGCCTAAACCCAACCTACGTTTATAGGCGGAAAGCCAGTATCGGGCTGCATTTCCAAGGTATCCCCGCCAAATGGTGACCGCGTATTAGTAGTAAATACCGACATTCTACTGGCTTATAAACTCCTAGTAAGTTCCCTACGATCAGTGACCACAATTTGAACTACTCCCTGACTACGTTTAACCTCGACTTTACAATACGTTCGTTAAAACGTTATAATTCGTTGAGGTTTAGAGAACCTGTCTTGGGCTCTTTACAAAATATTATATTATTATTATAAATCCAACAAAAAAATTGTGCTCAAGCAGTTGCATCTACGGACAGTAGTTTAAGAATAAATGATAAAGTTTTACATACATTAATAAAAGAGGAAACTATCGTAAACATGGAAAAAATATAGTTTGACGTATTTTTAAACAAGAAAGTGCCATTTATAAAAACCCTTTTTAGGGTTCCGTACCCGAAGACTACCGTATTACTAAGCCTACGCTGTCTGTCTGTCTGTCTGTCAGCGAGCTGTATCTCATGAACCGTAATAGGCAGACAGTTGAAAATTTCACAGATTATGCTTTCCTGTCGCCGCTATAACAACAAATAATAAAAATTCAAATTTAAAGGGGGTCTCATACAATAAACTTTTGATATTGAAAAAAAAGTCTATAACCCTGGCATTTGGGAGTAACATTGGCTAGGGCTCATCGAGTAGAGAACAATGTTTTATTGCCTTCATAAATGATGAAAAAGGAGTCCGTAAAAGTTGTCAGTTTTAGACAATTTTTGTACAAAGAGCTCGTACAAAAATCTCAACAACTAAACAAGTTGGGAATTTGAAAATTCTTTATCGTATGTACTGTATATAATCAACAAATTCTATTATTTCCGTTAGATTAGAGTGTTTCTTTTACGTACCAATTTAAGTAAAAACATAATATTAAACATTTTTATTTTAATTGTTTTTTTTTTTCATGTATGGGCGCTATTTTAGCACCGTTTTTATTTCATAAACTTAGCAATTCCACGTAAAAAATAGAAAAATCACAAACGTGTACTCATTTTAATAGAAATACAAACATGCGTAGTTAGCTGTATTGTGAACAAGATCCAATACTATTAAACCACTGTAAATAGATACATTAAATTTACCCGGGCGACGCCGGGCATGTTCAGCTAGTAAATATATAAATCGAAATTTAAAAATTGGTCCTAATTAGAGTACAAAAAATCTGTTATAAGACCAGATTAATGATGGGCCATTGAGGGTCCGAATCCAAAAAATAAAAGGGACAACTCTTTACAGATAAATCTGGTTAAAGTTGTTGGTGAAATCGGAAGCATAAAGACATCCAAATATAAGAACGAGTCAATAATCTTAAGTTCATAAGACAAGATAGAGGAGACCGTTTTCATGATTGCGGTCTGTACTACACTACAATAAGCTTCTGACAGAGCAGTGCACCGAAAATGCATTCAATACATTGCACTCTACCAGGAAAATATAAAACTAGAATGTCTTTAAATTACGTACACGTACACAGAGAAGTTTTTCTACACACATACATAGTCGTTACGTAAAATGAGGTCAGGCGACCACTTGCACCACAAATGTGGCACGAATACTTTACTGCGCCATGTTTTCAATGAATACAGAACTCAAATCTGAAGCAGATTTAGAAAAGAAAGAAGATTGATTCTAAAGCCTAATAATTTTACTTAAGTATATCCTCCTCATTATTAAATTGGGGTAACGTTGTTAAGGTTCTGGAGTGGCGACCGCGTACCGCAAGACGTGGCGTTGAAAGGCCAAGGACAAAGGACAAGGTGGACCGATGACCTTGTGAACACCGCAGGAATCCGTTAGATGCGAAAATCTCACAACCGGTCGAAGTGGCGATGCTTGGGGGAAGACCTATGTCCAGCAGTGGACTTCGGTCAGCTGAAATGATGAACTTTGTTCTAATCATGCTTGTCTGGTACATAATCCGTTCCGTTATTACGGTAAGTGTTTAAAAAAGCCGTGTATGTGTATTACAAATGCCTACCTATCCATTTTTTTTTTGTCAAAGTTGTCAACAAGCCAATAAAACACGCAGTTTTGTGAATCCAACCCGAACTATTAAGCTTTCATTGACTTACAGGTAAGAAATGCATTCAAATCATTAAGCAGCTGGTCTTAACTTGTTTTTCCGAAGTGTTCCGCCAGGCACCGAATCCATCCAGAGTGAAAAATACTCTTCGTCCACCTCTGTTTACCTAGTCGCTCTCTCTATTAAGTTACTACAACTGGTACTCCCCGTCCGCTCGTCCTCTAATGCTAGTGTAGTGCATACTTGAAGTCACGCCCCTATTGTTTCGATGTAGTTGCTGTTTGTGATAAACTTCCTAGCGCTTATGCTGTCCTGCTTTATACACTGAATCTAGAAATTGTCAATAACAGAGCGTTGCCATGGTAATACAATTCTTCTGCACAATCATGTCGGGGTCAACAGTATAGAGGATGAGTGAACTTTACACCCTGGTCCTCAGGCCTCTATATAACTACGCTACTAGACAGTACTGTCTATCTTGAAAATCTTTATTTTCTGTCGACAATCCCTATAAACTATCTTTCGAAAGTTCAAAGATACGAAAAGCGCAGTTATGGATAAACAGTCATCATCATCAAAAGAGTAACCCGTGGAGTTTCTTGCCGGCTCTTCTCCATAGGAAACGACCAATTGGAACCGTGCACCTCGCTTCTGACGTTTCATAAGTGCCCTTTTAGGTTTATGTGAAATAAAATATTTTAAATTTGAATTTGCCTTACAAACCCTTATCCCAATTTATTTAGGGTCGGCGCATGTCGTTTTCTTCCATACATACTTCTCTTTTAGTCGTCATCTCAATTTCAGTCATCCTCCTTCTGGCCATATCATCTTTCACATAGTCTATACATCATTTCTTCAGTCTTCCCCTACTCTTATACCCACATTCCATATCCACAGTCATACTAAAAACTTTCCTCACGACATTTTCCTCATCCCACCGATCACATGATTTCCACACAACTTTGCAGTTACCACTTTCATACTTTCTCTGAAACTTTGATTTCTTATTCTATCCATTCGCGTAACATAACACATCCCTTTTTACCATTCTAGTCTCAGCTGCATGCATGCTTTCATTCGTCCCTTTCGTGGACCAATATTCTGAATAAACAAAGTATCATCCATGAAAACTAAAACAGAGTTTTTGTCAAACAAATGTATTTTTGTCTTTCTGGTTGCAGTAAATAATTTCCATGCTGGTTTCAATAACGATTGGGTTGTCGAAGCACTAAGGTTCTTCCATACAAAATGTGAAAAATACTCTGTCCGAACCTTGGGGGTGTTGTTAGGTATCATACTGAGACTATTTGTGAGGTAGTTTTTAGAAAAAAAATAAAAAAAATCGTTTAATTTTTTTTCAATGGGTTATTTCACCACTTTATTACATGGGGCGCAAGTCGTCACTTAGCGGATGTCTACAAGTCCTAACTTTAGTACCAAAATAACTGTAACATTATGTGAAGTTTAAATGGCAGTAACTTTTTACTTTCAATAATAATAAGATATTTTTGTACTTTTTGGTACCTATTTGCTCCTTTCAGATCGGACAGGTATTTTTCATATGTATAATATTTTTATATGTACAATATGTTGTACATATAAAAATCAATTGCCGTGTAGTCTCGATAATGGCTCGACCGATTGTGATGAAATGTTGGTAAATTGTTGTGGGCGCGCCGGAGAAGGTTCCTAACAAGAAAAGGCATTACGGCGTGGTATTAGCTAGTAGGTAAGATATGAAAATTAATATCAAATAAAATTTGGTTTTGTTTTTTATTTGTTCTTTTTCGCTGGACACTTCCCGGAAAAGGACCCGCAAATATAAAATTCGTAGGTACTTTTTTTTCATTCTCCTAGCGCTAGTCTAAACAGAGTGATAGAGTGCAACAACCGTATTATCAACAATTTGTAACATAAATATCACATATTCAAGGCCTTTATTGAGAAATTCCTACCGAACACGGCCCATAATGAGCGGGTCACACATCTATTCGGGTAGCATAACATGAAAGAACTACAATATTTTAAAACTTTAAAGTTCTGGCCACACTGAGGCGAATACATACATACATGCACATACACATATGGTACATTGCCTATTTAAAGTTAAGACAGAATAGAATTACGAAGTTGCTACGACGAAAGTGACGTCACGGCTACGATGGCTACGCGGTCGTAGCACTCGTAGCAAATTTTATTATGCTACGATCATGAAAATGAACGCACAATGACTGACAAGACTTCCAGAAATAAGGTATCAGTAGCATTAAGGTATTTTTGTCCTTTTCATTTTATGCTCATGCATGAAATGACAAAAATATAATTCTTAAAGTACGTCATAAGGTAAATCAAAAACAAATGACTTTTTGTTTTTGATATGAAATACAAAAAATAGATAAATCATAAATGTTCACCACGAATGTGCTTAGGATTTTTAAGACAATATAACATAGTTGGTGGACACTCTGACTAAGGAGCATTAGCTTTTGTAACCGCTCAGTTGTAATGCTCGGTTTTCCGCACTCACTGCTGCAATGTTACGAATTATATCATTACAGGTACGCACTGTAATGCTCGCCTGGACGCACTGATGAAATACTTAAATCTGACCTATGACATTACACGCAAATGCTCCTGGTTAGTGACCACCTTAAGATGTGATCGTTGTCATGGCAATAATATGTCAGTCTGACGCGGTAGAGTAAATAAAAAAATTTATGACATCGAATTTGCAACTAAATATTTATTTCTAACACCTCCGCTCGAGGTGAAACTTTTCTGTATACATATCTGTGAGACTTATGTAGATTTACCTTTTTTTTGTTATAGGGTGTATAGATGTATTGGGACAAAATGTTTACATTGTTTTGGTAAAATAAATTGTATACTATATTCTGTACGTGTACGGTGGATACAATGTTATGAAACAATAGTTGTAGACAATAAAATGATTCCTTGTCGTGTATATATCTTTTTGGGGCTGACTGTACCATGAAAAATGTACCGATTTCACGTACACGATGTGAACCGAGAACAACTTCATGAACTCTTTACAAGTCCTGTCCTCCTGGTAAAACGAACGCGTAGCGTTACCATGGTTACGGATTCTCAGGCGCGCAACAAGCGCGCCAGTTATTAATAATATGTATTAATTATAATTCTATTAATTTTAAAGATACTACTTATT
Source organism: Agrochola circellaris (assembly GCA_914767755.1). Lineage (NCBI taxonomy): Eukaryota > Metazoa > Arthropoda > Insecta > Lepidoptera > Noctuidae > Agrochola > Agrochola circellaris. Next base: position 7,005,322 of record OU611840.1, read on the forward strand.
GAAATTCGTGCGTGTTTTGTTCCCGCGATAGCGCGTAGGACCTACAATAGTCAGACTATGGGCCTATTTCACGATGTCCGAATAGGCACTTCTTACCGAATAAATAAAAAATGGAACAGAATTTGTATGTTATCTGCCAAGTAACATAATAGGAACTTAATTAGTCGGTGAAACAGGCGCAAAGCTTCATTGCACGTAAACCATCAAACATGTTGTTTTTTTTTTTCGAAAACCAATGCGGAAGTCATACCATGGTTTCAGCCACTCGGTACTAGGCTAGCATACATTGCAGAGGCAGAATCTGTTTGAGCTTAGAGGGATGCGATAAGTTAGCCCGCGAAATTCAAACTTTCTTACGTTTTCTGCATTTTGCAGTTTGTATGTTGATCTGAATATGATTTGCTACCATAACAAATATGTATTGACAGAATTATAATCATGAATCATCAATACACTCAAGTATCAAAAATATTACCTGGGTTACCCTGGCGGTTTTGCCTTAAGTCAGAGAAACACAAATAAAATATATTTTGCACCTACCAATCTTCAGTGATTTGGCGTGAATCTTTAATATAATATTATACATTTGCATGGTAAATAAACCATATAATCCGGATCAAAAAACCTTCCGATTTATCGAATGCTGGGAAACATGCGTGGTTTTTTTTGCGATCAATAATTTCTTAGGTAGTATATAAAGGTTAATCGGCTACTCCGAGAACGTTAAGGAGATGCTGCTCGAGCTCGGGCAGATTTGATGCAACATGAGTAAACTGCCCTTCCTGCACTATCACTTGAGAATTTGTCTGAAAATCTTGTTGCATTAGCGAGAAACGAAAAATCCCGTGATAGGACTTTCTCATCTTCCATCCCTTAGTCCCAGTTCTATCTGGGGTCGGGTCTTCTTGTACAGCGGCGCCATGATGCTCTGTCTTTGGATGAATAGACAATAGGATGACAATAGGTGAGATGACGTGGATGGGTTTTTGATGATGATGGGTGATAGGATTTTATACGTCCGTAATTTAAAAATACTAGTTTTTTAGAATAGCCCATGGTATAATAATATACTTAGCCAGGTATAGCATTCCGAAACACAGTGGTCACGTGGGCAACACAAGTCTACGTCATCATATCTGTGTTACCAGAAATTTGTAATAATAACTCCCCAACCACCTTTATTACCTGTGCGAATCCGATAAAACAATGAGGTTTTATTTAACAATTATATTGGTTTCTGTTTAAATTGAATTGTTTCGTTTGATTAGACACAATTTAAATGCTTTGTACATAGTTTTTAACAGAATGGTGGCGGAAAATCTTTCCTTAATCGTGTTTTGTTGCAATAAAGTGGCAACTGCATAGTGACGTAAGTATGTGTTAGTCCCGGAAAGCCAGACCTTGTTTTATTAGACCATGGAATAGCCGTGCACCGGACAGCGAAAGTATTGCTCATTTTGTTTTATAGTATCAGTTCCCATGGAAGGCGTAGGTATGTAATGCAATATACGTAGCAACTGTTGGCGCGAAACAGTTCCTGAACAGTTGGACGTTGCAACCTCCTCTATTTCATGATCTTCTAGAGTAGGCACGGAACATAGCGTTCCGTTTCTGAACCGGAACTGATACTGATACTAGTTAGAAGTAAGTAACGCGATTGAGCGTTTTTAAAAGTTCTCAACCTCTGATTCAGGGATCATTCAAATGACACCTGTGGCTATACGTGAAACAGTTTGACTGATTATAGTTGATGGACCATGATAAATTGAAAGATAACTTCTTATAGTTTTGGGCTCCCAGTATGCAGAATCGTAGTCGCGCTGACTTCATACAGTGCCGGTCAGTCAGTCACTACTGTCACGCACATATTACGGGGATACCACGTGAATGCGTTCTGCAACTGGTAAACGAAAACCCACTTTCAGTCGACGACACACTTTTGTTGTAGTATAATATAATAATAATATTATAATACACAACATGGTGTAATCAATGAAATAAAAAATAGAAATAAAAAATATTACTTAACAAATATTATTGCACTTGTTACGAGGCCAACCTACAAGCTCAGCACATCGTACCGCCAAAGTGACCGATCGTATTACAATACCGCGCTTCCCACGTAACCGACTATTGTCATCGCCTTTTCTTTACCTAACTTCGGTGGGAACGGGCACTGATACATTAAACCTAATTATTAAGGAATCTATTTTTATAATTTCTATGTGAAACTTTTGAACTTTCAATTATATTTCGTAACCTAAAAAGGACTTACTTATTGGAGTTTCCCGACACACGCCCCCACACATATCTCACTGCTATCAAAAAAGTCGCGGGCAAACCAATATGTCCTAGAACCAAAAAAATCATAGCCATTGTCATCGTGTGATATCCACCAACCCACACTGGGCCCTTGTGGAGGTACTACTCCCTCTGATAAAGAGGATCCATAAGAACAAATCTCTTAAGGAAAAGTCCTTATGGAACAAATCTAGCGTAGAGAGACGTATTAATGATTCTAATGATTATAATTCTGTAAATACATATTTTGTATGGTCTCAAATCGTATTTAAATCTAAATACACCTGACACTGACCTGAAAATTGCAAAAATCTTAAGAAAATTGAATTTTGCAGGCTACCACTGCGGATCCTCCTTAAAGGTACCAGGAATGGTACCTAGCATTATATCAGACGATGGGCGATAATTGTAAGCGTTCGTCATCAATGAGGATGTACTGTAAATAAATAATTTAAAATTAATTATTAGTGTTTTTCTTTCCTAGCTCTCCATTCTTTCCACTTCTCATATTGCACTTCTTTTTTCATATTCTTATTTGCTGCAGGCATTATGCAGTTGTCTACAAAAAAGAATCAGTCAAAAAATATGTACTTAACCATTAATCTAAAAAAGCTGATTTTGCAAGTAGTTATACTGCATATTTTGTTTGCAGAATAATTAAAATATTTAAGTGAATAACATAACAAACATAAAATCTAGCCTGTTACATTCGCCGTTGGCTTGGACAGAGATGTACCTAAAGTATACCCACATATCGCCAGCTGTTTAACTGTAACTGTTCCCATGTAATAAGGGAAAACTGTATAATAATATCAAAATAAAATAAACGACAAAATACTAATTAATACTTAATAACACATACATCCATGAGACTATTATTTCTTGTTAAGGATGGCGATATCTATGGAGCCATAAGATTGAGTCCTATCTTCTGGCTTTATGAACTACCAACCTATTAAACTTATGCAACCCTGGTGACATAATAAAACGGTAATAATTATGAAAAGCTTTAACGAATAGTTATTGGATCCACTACTGGTTATAGCTTACTAATGTTATCAATTTCAGTGCCAAGTAAAAATAGTAATGTTCCATTCTAGAAAATAAACAAGGTTTGCAATGTGTTCTAGCACCTCATGTTCAGCGCTGAGGCCGGTGCAACTCTGACTTTATTCGCAGTGCTCTCAGTTTGTGGAGTGAAATGTGCGGAGAACATGACCGGCTGTGGTCGTTGGGTCATGCACGTTTAACTGTGTTTAACAATAGGTCATTTCCAAACTTTTCTATACAAATTACAATTTGTATGATGACGGTGAACACTTTTATGGCCACAAGTGTAGAATAAAATAGGTGTGATGAAAGATATGGTAAGTTCTTTCCCAAAAAGCGGAAAATAAGACTTGACAAATAATCTTTCCTTGTCCCTAATGCTGGACAAAGGTTTCCCCCAAATAATCTTTATCAGTTGCGGATACAGAAACGATCCCAAAATCGTCTGAGTTCATCCCTGACAAATCTTAAAGTGAACTTCATATTATTCTTATTACTAAACATTTTTGCAAGTCACTACTATTATGATACAATTGTCATTTCAAGTTTTTTTCTATACGATGTTTCGTTTATGTAACAAATTTTGCCCTCACGCTGCCCGGTTTGGCGGCCATGTATATTCACCAAGATATCTCTGGTAGTCTACAACCTAACAAAGTCATTGAGGAATTTGCGAAAAGTAATCCTAGGAGGCTTGTAAAATGCTGTGTGTTTTTTTAGCGTTTACTTTGCTAAAACATCTAGTTAGTCGCCGGTCGAGTTATTCAGGTTCGGTTTTACGCCTGCGATACGGTGTCCTTGTCTTTTGCACGCAGTGAAGCTTGTGTTGCCCCTCAATAAATTGCTCTCCACTTTTTAGCTTGTATGCGCTCCTAGGAACATTTTGGCTCTTGCAGCCTGTTGTGTGTGACGTTTAAGGAATTTTACATCAAATATAATAATTACTGCTTGCGATTTATAAACGATATTTAAAAAAAAAGAAGTCAGACAGCCGCCTTTTCCTATGTCTTTTAGTTTTTTTTATTAATTTCATAATTTTAGTCCTTAGGCCTTAATCTAATTTTAGGAACTTGATTGGCAATTTTTTTTATTTTATTGCTTACTAGGTGTGCCGCAGATGATAAAATACCACCAATGCTATAATAGAAAGTAATAATATACTAGAAACTGGCCGAAAAACTTAATGAATGGCTAAGTTATCTGAAAAATTATTAAAGTAATTATGGAAAAAAGTTGACAAATAAATATATTTGTATTCATTTCTTTTTTCTGCTGATCTCTTAAATGTCTTGTTTGATTCTGGTAGCTTTTTATTCATTACGCATTTTTAGAGGATTTATAACGTTCCTTTTCGGAAAGAACTTTAGGTATCTATGTATATAAATATAAAAGGCGTGGTCGAGACAAGACAACACACTTAAATCTATAAAGAAGAGAGCTCATATGTGTGACAATGCAACCTCTTCTCAATTATTTTCTTGACTGATAAACCAGATTGACATATAGCTACTTAACCGTGTCTATTCCATTTCGTTCATTTAAAAAAAACAATAAATAACGCAACAACAAAACGCTAACTAGTAAGTCTCTGTCCAATATTAGAAAACTAGTTTGATGTGAGTGTCGCGATTAAAATATGCGACACTCATGGCGCACGTGAGAACAGATTGTACTGATGTTTTAGCTTATTAAAACAAAACTATGCTGTAAATGAGTTGTAAATAAGTGTTCAGTATTTCATAACTCTCCGCTTTCATTGACTAACACGCCGTATTTATGTGATATTTTAAAAGATTTTCGCTATAATACAGACGATTATTGTCAAAAAAGGACACTATTATTGTATCGCTCCCTGATTAAATTCGAAATACTAACAAATTGATGGAGATTTCTTACACAATTTTGGTTGTTAAGTATTATTTATTTCATAACCAACTGTTTTCCTTAATATTTTCATGACTTTTATGTCATAATACATTGAAAATCTGCTAAAGATGTTTTAAAACCGCAGCCGAATAAAGCAATCCCTTTTTGATACTTTAAACAACATTCAAAGGCCCAATAAAATGCACACAATAGTAGTCTTTACTGCCAATGATAGAATAATCAGTCTGGTATAACGATCAAGAGGTAGTTAAGTCACTGCGGCCGAGCATCAAGCCTATGATGCTTCATAAACTCCTAGTATCGAGCATCGTAGTCATGGCACCATCACAATTTCACGCAGGCGCATTACGAAATAATCCACGTGCGTGAAATACCACGTAAGAAGCGTAGACCTTGCTGACACACTAATGTTGAAATCACGGAGTATTTACTTGTTGTTTAAAACAATTGAAGATCCACTAAAGGGCTGACTTAACACCATCGTTAGATATCTTTTAACTGTGGAATAAAATGGACGACTCACAGTTTCTTTTCTGGAAAAACACTAGCCTAGTGCCTGTTGGACCACGCACAAAGAAGGGTTCCGTAGTTGGAATGAATTTATCCCAAGAACAAACTTAACATTATAGTTGCAAAACATGTTCTCTCATACATTACAACTGCAAATATAAGTTTGTACGTTCAATATTGAGAGATTTACCATGCTATTGTAACAGCATGTATTTTCACATAATAATAATAATGTGAAAGCTTGTATGTGTTTAGATGTTTGATCCGGCTCGAAGGACCAATGATAGCGTGGGGAGCAATAAAAGAGTAAATTGTATTTTAGGCAATGGTTTATTTGCCGTGCTTATTACGAACTTACCCAAAAAAACGGTTAACAAGAGAGGAATATGGTCCGTCGCGTTGGAGTCCGTGGCAGCGAGTGGTCGTCGGGCCGAGCCATGCCGCTGCCGCGCCGCAGCTCAGCTAGCCGATGACGCGCTGATGACGATACCTGCGCGAGCAGAGCGCGTGTTGTGTTTGGTTCGATTCCCAACATTACTCAATCACGCAAAAACGGCTGAACGGTTTTGGATGAAATTTGGCACACAGATACTTTATAATATATAGAATAATTTTTTGTCCCGGTAGTACGTTCTTGGGAATAATTTCCGAAATTCACGCGGGCGAAGCCGCTGACAAAAGCTAGTTCACTACAAACGAAAAAATTCACAAGCAATGGGAAATCGCTAGAGGTACTGAAAGCGAGTGTTGACCTCAGGATGAGCTCCCCACACGTACAAGTGTACGTCGCTTGCTCCCGCGTCACCAGTCCTGGCTCTCTTCATATTTAGGCTGCTGAGAACAAAACTAGGTACAAACGTAGTATACATGGAAGTTCTATAAAAATGTGGTTGTTACTTTAGTACACTGCGGTGTCTTACGACTTCCATGCGAAAGAAGTCGCGGGCAGAAGCTAGTTAAAAAATAAAAATTCCATTCGTGTACTTTGCCCAAACGAGAATTGCCCATTTCCTAAAAAAAAAAACAATGGATGTTCCATGTACCAGGAAATCATAAACATTGAAGAGATACAGTCATCGCAGTGATCATGACGTCACTAAACCTACCCCTAACCCCTGTCAGCTACTACTACTAATGCAGTTAATACAAATGTAGTAAATGCATACATTCGAAACAAGTAGAACATAAATATATATTGTGTGGCTCACTGTCATGTGACAATTTTTAATTTTCAAGGCTTCATGATGCCTTAAAAATTAAAACAGTGTTAACATGGGCCGTAGATTTCAAAATTATAGTCTGATACCTATTCATTACATCGATGACTTTGTGAAGATCGCAGGAATCCGCTGGATGCGAAAATCACAGAACCAGTCGAAGTGGCGATGATTTAAGGGGGCCTATGTCCAGCTGTGGACGTCTTTCGGCTAAAATGATGATTCACTACATTAAGAACGTTACAGTTGTAATTATATAAGATAACTAATAGGTTACTCTACGAAGTATAGACGATATTTAACTGATATTAATTAGCTTGTCAAAACGGCCAAATCGACAGACTGTGAAATTCTTTTCTACTCGGTTCGTTACCAGATAGAGCTTGTTCTAAGCCCGGCTGGCTAGCTACCACCATCTTATCTAAGTCTGTCCCCATAACAATAATGTTAACAGTATTGTTGTGTTTCGGCAGTTAGATGTAAGATAGCCCGTTCTTCTGTGGTTGAGGATTCTGGGTGAAGCTCGCTTCTATCTTCGGCCTGATCATCACTTACCATCAGGTGAGATATAGATCAAAAGTTTTCAAGAGAGGAAAAAAAAGAGGAACATAGCAACAAGCATCTTCAATTAGCTAAGACATCTGTCACAGCTAGTCTAGAGAGTTATCATCACTCTTACGAGTAGTATTTTCTGCGATAATTATACATAGGTACCTATAGTTTAAATTGCCTACCTCGTTTGCATAAATGGGCGGAGCATGCATAGAATAAAACTATAAAAGCTTGAAATATGTTCACCGACGAATGTAAGTAAGTATTTATTATCCAACTGAATGAGTACCTACAAAAATTTTAAAGTATTTTCGTCATAAAGTTGATAATAGATAGCTTAATGATTTCTAGACTACCGAGACGTCTAGTCGTCTTGTGACGTATCGTCTGTGACGTCACCACGTCGACATCCCATGAACATGTAATACTAGCGATACAGGAATGAGGGGACATGCCATGCACCCTATTCACTATTGAACGATAAGCATTATAATTATGTTCTAGTGTAGATACAAATGATATAACAATTTAAAGACGACCCTGAATCTGAATTAAGTTAAATTATAGTAGAAGTTAAAGTACATAGTAGTTATCTATATTAAACTTATAATGCTGATAAAATGAATAATAACGAAGTAACGTAAAAATAACGTAAAAAATTAAAGAGTCAAAGGGATTTAGAAACTTGTCCGGTGCAATTATTATACTTATCCTACCCTACTCTGCCAACGACCATGGTACGGGTGGTACGGGCCAAGTTCATTCCGTACGTTGCTCAGTGATGCGCTTGTGCAATTCGAAACTAATACTAGGAGCCCAAAGGTATCAGGAGCTTGATCTGAAACTTCGAAATTCAAAGAGCTACATTTCATAGGTATTTTCATTGCATTAGGTAGACAGCCGCATGTTTTCATACATGATGGTGCCCAGGGAACGTGGAAGTACTCCATGACGGGGGGGGGGGGGGGGGGTCTTTGGACACCCCTTCCTTCAATCTCCAGCCCCGGCTCCCTCCGGTCAGTCAGTTACATGACGAAACAGAGATGACTAGGTCAATCAAATTTAAAAAATGATAATGCGGTCCCTGAAGGTGCCCCACGGTTCGGTTGGGTTGCCGCGTCATCAGCCAACCAGTCCAACTCAGATCCTGCCGTAACGACTGTTGTGTGAAACATTTAACGCGTGAAAGCCGGAACCAGCGGCTTCACGGACGGGTCCCGGCATGTAATTTATGGATGGTCATTCATCCACGGACCGACCTTGGCAAGCGTTGCCTAACCTTAAAGATGACCCGTGCAGCTGTTATTACTAAGCTCTACGATTACCACGTTCACAGATAATAATATTTTATTACAAAAAAAATAAGTTAAGTTGTGATGTTCAAAAGGAAGAAATAATTCAAGAACCAGAAAAACCCTTCAAAGTTTTTGTTTTGTTTATATTGCAATAAATAAAAATATACGTGAGGAGATTGTCGCTAAGTTATAACAACCGCACGGGTCGATCGTCCAGGTTAAGGTACACTTGCCGCGGTTGGTCCGTGGATGGGTGACATCTTTACTTACCTAGACCCCTCCGTGCCTCGGAAAACACGTTAAGCCGTTGGTCCCGGCTGTCAGTTGTAGATCTTTGAAAGTCTGACAACCAGTATTACCAAGGGATATCGTATTACTCAGTAACTGGATTGTGTACGTCAGATAGAAAGTCGTTCCATGTAAAATACTGGTATTCAGCTGTATCGAGTTCTGGAAGCCGACCCCAACATAGATGGGAAAATGCTTGGTAGTTAATGAAATAAAAATATAAGTTTTTGCAGCTTCAGTTGAAAACCTATATCAAAGGTTGTAAATTAATAAAAATTACGCCTTAATTATCCTTTACACCTACTTAGTTTTATTTCTCTTCTTGTTAATATGAGAGGAGTTGTCGCGAGTAACTCGCGGACGGATTGACGGATAACGGATAACAATTTCAAGGACGAACTGTTCGTCCTTGAAATTGTTTAGTTCCAAAAGTGACCACGTCTGATATGGCGGGCACTAGATGCAGGTCGTTGCTCCTCTTAAAAACACACTATCACAAGGTTTTTCTCTGGGTAGCGCCTTATCGTCCCTTCATGTAAACCTGAGATTTATTTAATGATGAATAAAGACGAAGAATTAGCTTTGTTATTCAATTCAACAAGTGTTAGAATAAAATTGGCTGACCTGATTTGTTTGGTACACCTAATTTATGTACCAACAACCTGTGTCCCTTATGAGATTTCCCATTGGCAAATTTAACGCCTTTATGAATGATCCCCTTTATGGGGGATGTATTTTCAAAAATTAATTCCATATTGAACTTTTATCCCGATATTCCCACGGGATCGAAACTTATGCGGGTGAAACCCCGCGGGGCGCAACTAGTATGTATATATTTGTAATCACGTTCTCGAAAACCGCTCTAACAATTTCGACGAAAGTTGCAATATAGGGGTGTACGGGGTCAAAAAATCGATTCAGCTAGGTCTCATATCTGGAAAATTCTTTTTCTCTATTTTCACCCGAGCCAAACTCGGTCGGACAGGTACTAATCATGATTTAAGCACCAAACACTGAATCAATTAAGACTTAAGAAAAAAATCCGTTCGTCCTCGTCACCAATCGGTCCTTGGTTTCAGCAACTAAAATTAAAATTGAACAATAACACGGGTAGCTCAAACCTAAACAATTAAAATGGAAGTGCGGATTGAATACTTTTTGTCCGACAGCACAACTTAAGCTGTAAGTAAACTATCAACTTGGGTGGATGATAACTCTTTCTGATACATGTGATGCTGGTATTGTTCACGTGTTTCGTATCCATAATAACGAACGCTGTATCTAGGCCGCCACGTAGACGAGAAGAGAGTAAACCGGAACCAACTGTTACTCACAGCACTGCTTCTCGTTCTGACACTACTGATAATAATAATCTAGACAAAGATAGCGAGAGTGCAACGAGCGTATTGCCGTCAGTTACAACACTATACGACCTCGTACCACGTGCATACAGTTGTAAGGGATTGTTCGCGAAAGCCGCCATTTTATTTTTTCAATATAGTTAAATTCACAAAACAATTTTACCAACAGTTACCAAAAGCACCGTCTATGTCATTCAAGTACCAAAAGGTTCTTGTCGTTATGTGCAGTGATCTCCAGAGAAACTTCACCCCCTAGCAATGTAAAAAACAATGCAAGGGCGTGAAGTTTTTCTGGAGCCCATTGTACTAGTAACCCCTTAGAATCCTTAGATAATCAAAATCCATGGCACCCATTCTATGCCACGAGGTCGTAAACTTCTCACAATCTTCTTTAGGATTGATGTAAATCAGCCATATGAGGTAACTGCCAAAATATGAGGACTACTCAGATTTTACGAGACGAACGTCATCGCTACGGCAACTACGCCACAGAAGACCTAGTAGAACCTATTATTACGAAAGGTGCGTTCTTTAGGAGAACTTTCAGAATGAAATAAATTAGTAGTACCCAGTATCGTCATTTCATTTGTAGATAATTAACATTGATAATCTGTCTGTTTGTGTCCGTCTGTTGTGTGTTGTATAACTATCTTATTAACTTATTTTGTTTTAATGTTCTGTTTGATTTTTATTATTTTGCTCTTTAACTACTTAATTTATTGTTATTCGAAGAGAATGTTTTAATTAATTAATAATATTCCTTGACATTTGCACGTCACATCATGTGGCAAACATGCCTGTACCTAATAATGTCCTTACCAACTTGCATGCATGTATTTTTCTTGTATGTATGACACATGTTTAAGCAAATAAATGTTATCTTATCTCTTATCTTATCTTATCTTGTCATTATATGAAAAAACGTGATTAACTTAAATGTATCAATCCTTAATTTTTTCGCGAAAATAATGTGCACTGGTCATAAAGAAGTCAGACTTTTCGAATTTAAAATAAAAACTAGATGTTATATGGCGATGTTTTAAGCTACTATTAACAAGAAATTTAAAATCCATACCTACTAAAATTGTACCAGCCTCGTTGGTCTAGTCATAATACCGGTTGGTATTGCAGATGCTGGTATCGTAAGGGGGTTCCATTCACAGGTGGCAAAGGGGGAACAGGCGTGCTGTCATGAAACTATTTCATTCCTCTCACACCCCGTAATATTTATGTCTTCCTAGTCACAGCCTCTATAAATAGAATTCGGCGCCAGGCGACAACAAACATTCCCCATAGGTTACATAGTACGTTCATCTATTGCCAATACACCGCCACATCTCTGCTGTCTTTCAGCGATTATCGAACATCTTCTTAACTCAGTATGATGTCACAGGTGTAGTGTAGTTATTAATTGTTTTTAATGCGATTTTCTGACAGCGTTGGGATGGAAAAAAGCATGGGAAAAAATCAGGGATATGTGGGGTGGCAATCATAAATGATACCAAATGCACAAAGTACATCATGAAACAAGTGTATAATGTATCAACGCAGACGCGTTTCATACGTTTTTCAACACACTTGCAAGGAAAAAACAGATAAAGGTAAAAATGAACATAAAGACAACTGACCTTTGTTGCCTGGTACTTGACTATCCGGAGCTTTTTTTTAAAACTCTTCAACGTCTTTTGGTGACAATACTTTAGATTTCGTATTTTTGATATTAATTAACCACAAAACGAAAACGTTAGCAGATATTTATGGAAAATGCCGCGCTGGTTTTGTTTTTTCCGCCTGCCACGCTAACGATGCGCGCGCAGGCGTAAATAAAGGCACTGGTTAAACCGCTAAACAGCATAATCCTTATCCTTAACCTTACATATTATAAAACAAAGTCCGTCGCCGCGTCTGTCTGTATGTCTGAACGCGATAAATTCAAAACTACCGAACGAATTTTCAAACGGTTTTCACCAATTTACGGAGTGATTCATAAAGTTTTAAGGTTTTAGTGTATAATTCATTAGGGTTTTGTGTAAATTGGCTGAAATATGACGATTATTGATGAAGATTTTGCAAAAAATCATGCCGCCTGGGAGCTTTACTGGCGTGTACCGCGTAAACCGTAAAAGATACATCAAATTTATGTTCTACAGGATTGTTCATCTTAAAAAGTTGAACATTAAAGTCCGCAATGGCATAAGTCTATCTATGACCCACGTCACTGCATTATGAACCTAAAAGCGGTTCAATAAGAGCCACTTTATGTACGAGCAAATGAAAATAATATTTTGTTTGATGATCATATTCATTCTCGACTATTCTACACTGCACGATGTAGATGGAAGGCTAGGGTGCGAGCCCCTCTCCGCCGACTTTTAGGAACCTATAACTCACAATTCATTGATTTTCATATTTTAGCGCTATCGCAATCCAAATTTAAAAGAATGGTTTCACAATCTCTTGCAAGTCGCCTATAAGACAGATGCTCTTTTCATCAACTTCCTTCGATTCGTCGGTATACAGTGTTTTTCTTCTAAATATGTGATTTTTTTTGTAAATATTTTATACTCCGATGTCACCTCGTGGACAATAGTGTGGGTTATACGTTTTTTCGACTGTAATATAACTCCTTTTTGTAAATGCTGTAATGTATAACTGATTTTTGTCCCAAATAAATAAAATAAAATAAAATTATAAACTAACGAGATCTTTTTGGTGACAGTCAACGCTTTTCGCTACGGGGTTTCGTTCGGGTCGTATCACAGAACCTTACTCAAAACTCAAGCATTACTTAAAACTCGTTTAAAGCCATTTGATTGTTTGAAACGAGTTTAAGATCTTGTAATGATGCTTGAGTCTAGAGTAAGGTTCTAAGGACCATTAGTCGTAAGTAACTTATAACATCTCACACCCCTCGGTCAAAAACTTCTAAATTATGTTCTTATGCTCACCTAAAGTGGAACCGCTGCAGTTGCTGTGAAACATCTTCATATTTGATGTTCACCTAGTAACCGATTCTATTAATAGCAATCGGGGCCCATCAACATGAATATACTCATGGCACAATATGGTATCTGTATACGTGACAGGATATGCACCCTGCTGCATTCCTGCTGTTCTGGTGTTTGAATTCGGTGTTAGTATTGGGTCCTGGCGCGTTGAGACTGCCAACATAGTGTGTTTGGTATTTGAGAGTACGGTAGGAGATAAAATTAAATGTCTTTTAAAAATGTTCTCCAGATGATTTTAGAACATTTTTCTATCGTTTTTTTTATCGTTTCTGCGGAAAAATGACCAAAATACACCTAACTACATGATACACAGATATCTGCCACTTTTAGAGACGTTACTTAAAAGTATCAATGATCATCTACCTTGCATTTTCCCGACTATGTTGGGTTCGGCTTCAAGTCTAACCGGATGCAGCTGAAAACCAATATTTTAAAGACCGATCGCCTCTCTGACCTCCACAACCCAGTTACTAAATACTGGGTAACACGATACCCTTTGATAAGACTGGGACTTTAGGGGATTGGGATAGACTTTCAGTGGCTTTCAGCCACTCGCAATGACTGTCAAAGATCTAAGAATGACAGCACTACAATTACGATGTGAAAACGATTGAATCAACAATTTTAATTTAATATAAGGTTGTGTACACGTTTTTTCACAGGAAAATAAGTACTATTTAACAGTCCATCTGATCGGCAACGTTGCTACCACATGCAAATATTATGTACTGGGCTATGCATAGGCTTTCATCAAAATCAGCACACTAGGGTAAAATAACATACGAGGAAGTTATTGGTTATAAATAACGCGTCAAACAAATTTACGATAATTTTTGGATGATAAACCAATACGTATGAACGTACGTAACAGCTCATAATAAATGGTTCAAATTCTTCAGGAATCGGCAATTATGGATGGTATGGATTAATCTGTAACACAACATTTTGAAATTAAATAGAAATATCCGTAATATATAAATATATTTATTATTTAAAAGCAATAAATATATAAAAAAATTGCACAAAGTCAACAGTAACAGGTTTTTTAGACATTATATCATGTACCTCTAACTGTATGCCTCGTCTCATGCATATATAATACAAAACTAGTACAAAAGACATTAAAAACTATTTTGAGTTCAAAAGGGCACATGTGGGACTCGAACCCACGACCTTCACATTTCAGAAAACGCGATGCTCTATTCCATCCAGCTGAGCTAATGTGCCACTATAAATGGCTTCCAAATTCGCGTCCTGTATCGTCCTCTGAGTGCATTCAGCGACAACAGCGCCCGACGCCTTCAAAATAAACGATTGCAGCTGCGGTCAGACGCGGAACTACTAACACCCGCATTAACCCTTTTCAAGGTCAGAGACAATCCATACGAGACAGATGGCATTGACTTTAGTTTAATTTTCGCGTTTTAGATTTTCATAAATGATGACGCTTTAGTCTACCCTTTTAGAGTTAGAATAAGGTTTATGTGCAGGGACGAAAAGATGAACATAATCTGTTCAGTTTACTTAATTAAGTTAAAAGATTCAAACATACTTCATTATACGTTCACAAATAAACATAATATTTTTTAGAAATAATAGTCGTTTAAGTGTGGTCCCACTGCGGACTTTGAAGGCCTTTTCGCATACCCCACCCAGAAGGCATGAACAATGATTACCACACGCATGCTCAATACGAATTGACGGCTTCAGATTAATAATTTACCTTTCAGTTTATTTACAAATTAACTTAGAAAGTATAGTATAGCTGTATTTGAATAAGTCATAATGCTTATTTGCCTAGTTTAGAACCCGCATCATCTTGCTTGAAAAGCTGACGCCTTAACCTCTGGGCCATCACGCTTCAACATAACTATTCCAAAACACGCTATATGTTGCAAAGACACTATAAAAGGTGGTTCTAAACAAATACTGTTATTTGTGTGTTAGTATCAGGAATCTTGAATATCATCGTACCCAGTATTTATGACGCGAACACTACGATCTTTGAAATCACATTCCTGAAAGCCTCTTAGTGTTACATGAAAGCCTAGTGCTTCGAATATTGTAAGGCCTGGATGGATCAATACTGTCTCCCGAGCACATGCTAAAGCGGTTTCCATGACAACGATGCAACAAGAGTGAAGTACGCTGTACTATACACAAAATTAAATGCAGTTTCTTCCCACTCCGTGAGAAAATTATAAATTACAACATTATCAAATGCGTATCCCGTTTGAAAACTATTCCATTTTATTCAGTTTTTAATTCTGCTCCAATTATAAGTATTTTTTTATTACAATCCTGTTATTTTACGTAAGAGTTTGCCAAGAAAATGTCAACCCGCCCCCGAACTGCACTATTCTGAAGTGCTGCTCTATATAGAGCGACAAGGTTTACAGAGACAGAATTTACTGACATTTGTTAAGTATTTTATAACGCTTCATTTCCATATTATTTTGTTTAACTTTCCTGCAATAATCGTCCAGAAAACTGCTAAGTCGGAAAATCTACCATTTCTAAGCAAACCGTGACGGAAACAAAGAGTCACGTAACAAATTGACTACAGAATGCAAGCAAAGGTAGACTTCAGCTCAATGTAGTTAGAAGTGAATTTACTACAGCACTATGGCAATACTTGTTACATTATTACGATCTCAAATCACTGAATCACCCTTGAGATGTTGATGTGCTCCTAGTATTGTACCACGTATTTGAGCTGACTTCAAGCGTTTGCAAACGAACTGAAAGACCACATGCTTTGGACACCACGTGGGTAGCATGAATTTTTACTGCATTTCTGATGAGGAAATGTAAAAAATTCTTTAATTGGTCATCAATTAACGATTTTATTTCATTAATTTCATAGTGGCTTTATAATTCTTTGTATAATATTGATATATAATTTCTTCATTTTTTTTATATTTACTGTTCTACAGACCTACCACTTTTTTGTCTTCGTATTAATTCCATTGCGCGCTGATTGATATTTAGGTACACGGTCAAACTGACGCTAAGACAAAGTAGCTGGTGTTTTGCACGCGATCCCGTACCATGGTTACTGACGCTAGTAACCGATGAGTTATATTGAGAGGGAGAGTCATTCAACTTCTCGTTTATAGCATACTAGTCTAGACAAAGATAGCAAGAGTTTCTATCTATGTAATACCCGGTTTGATTATAGTTGAACAACTTCTGTTGTTCAACACTAAATACTCTGTTTATACTGTTTTATATCAACTTTTTAATTCAGGTTTTTCAAGTCTAATAACGAATTGCGTAAAGCTTCGTGCAGACCAGCGCGACGCGACAGCGCGACGCGACACCGGTTATTGTTATACCGTCAAGTTTTCTTAGAAATTGTATTGTTCGTGTCGCGGCGCGGCGTCGCGTCGCGCTGGTCTGTACGAGCTTTAAATCGCAGTTTGAAAGTACTTAAAGGTACAATTCCGTAGCCGACCGCAGGCGGTTTCTAAGTATTTCTATGAAACCGTAGTGTCGCTAGCTACAGAAGGTATTTCAAGTGTTCAACGGTGCCAGTTCGACTTAGGAGAAAACTATTATATGTGGCCTTCTATAACACCCTTATGGAAGCGGGTATCGCGTTTTATTTTCCTCTGAAATTCACTTCCGCTTTGAAACCATTTTTTTCTTTTTATAAGCTTTTATTTAACTTGCCGTGTTAGTTAGTAAGTTAGTTACTATGTATTGGTAAAATCTTGTAAGCTAAAACCACTTCCTCTTGTCGTACGGAGTTGAAATTTTACATTTTGGTTCAATTTTGAAGACAATGCATTTCTTTATGATGCATGACCTGATTCTACTGCCACGATTGGCTCCAGACGAAGGAACTCCAGAACAGTCAACGGTACAGACACGAAATTTAATATACGCATTTAATTATGATAGTCCGTTTTAAAGTCCACGATGACCTAGCTGATGCACCCAGGATTAGTTCCAGAAGAGGGAACTTCTCAGCGGTCAACAGCACAGACAGAACATCTTATATAAGCATTCAATCATAATTAAATGCGTATATAAAATTTTCTTCTAAAACAGCATAGAGACATAAATTTATTTAGCCGTTTTAATTGTAATAAATATACCTTTTCAAATAAATCCATTTTGATAGTAATACTTAATTTATGTCAATTTGACATGACACTTTAAGCTCAAGCGCGGTCTCTACCACACTTGGGTGATTATCCAATCACTGCTTGGGTTCTATTCGCGGACTGAGTAACGATCTAAAAATATAAAGTCTAATTCAGCTGATCAATGAATCTATGCTTGAGGAACGTTCTAAATTTAAAACCAGACTTAAAACAAGTTTTAAACAGAAACCTATTCTTGAGCTTCCTTCTGTAGGCAATACGGACCTACGAGGTTTTCAGGAATGCTACATTGAAAGTTCGTACGCGCTATAAATGTTGAGTAGGAGGACCATGAGGAGTCGCTAACTACAGATGCAACGCGCACTCATGTAGATTGTGTGTAGCTAAGAGCAGACCATATCTATTTATATACGCTCCCGAAGGCACACGTCATAAAAAAATATTATTAAAATAGCTGTGACTGTTTGCTACTAGGTGCACACTGACTTAGAACAGACCGCTTTTAGGTGTACACCGACCTTTAAAAAGATATAAAGACTCCTTTTATCTGAGCTAATGTAAAAAGATATGAACATTTATTTTTTGCTTGGAGTGCTGCTTTAGTAGCATATTGTACAAGTTAAGTACACTCTAACTTACTTTTATTAGAATTGTTGCTGTTTTATTGACAATTCTGATTTCTTAACAGCTGTTGGTTATTTAGAACTTATTAAGGGCGAATTTCACCAATGAACCTGAACGCGATCAGCACATCTAAACCACTCTAAGCTCAAAGAGGGATGGAATAAGGCAGCCCGCAAAAATATAAACTTCATTATGTTTTTTATTTGCAAATTCCAGCACTGTATTCATTTAGGTCTTTCGGGGTACATTGAACAATTCTATTATTGTGCCCATGTAGGGCAGCTTTAGTGTACGGGCGTTACGCCAAACTACTATCAAACTTCAAACAAAGAAACACTTTTAATTCGATGCAGTTAGTGTATTTTTTTTAAATATGTTTATTAGTTTGCGTAATCTTTAAACCACACAAAATGATAGCGCGCCTCAATCAGTCAAAGCCGATACTCGTTGGCCCCAAACACCAGTGTAGCAGAGATGAGAAGACTGATGCATGTAATTTTGAGTGGTAGACCACTGGTCTATCAACTAGTTTGAGCTCAAATTCTATTTGTAGAGGCAGTGACTAGGATAACACGAACAAGGGTGTATAGGAGACTTTCACTTTCCACTCTCACGTTCCATGACTCATTGGAGAGGAAGGTACCTAGGTACGTCTTAGTGCATTGATAGGAGTTATAATAGACGGTGTTTAATAGTATAATTTTTTTGTAAATTATTGACCTATTACTGATAATCGGTATATCGTCGCTGGTACTTTTTAAATGTGCGGATACCAAAGTCGTACAAATACTTTAAAAACCTCTATGAAAAACTTTACAATCTTATACTTTACATCAATAAAGAAAGTCTCTATAATCCATGAGCAATGATGATTCGAGATTTAGAATACTTACTACATTACTGCAATTATTTTTAAAAGTTTACTGGCCCTATTATTAAAAAAAAAACGCCAATTTTAGACCGTTTCTTTTGGAACCATTTCCAAAGAATCTTAAACTTCTCAAAACGAAAAGAGATATCGAAAAAATAAAATCCAGGAGAATTTAAAGGGCTTTAAAATGATATCATTCTGGTTTCGATAGGATTATAATTAAGGGTAGCTGTTTACCTCTTTCAGAGACACCTTTTTGGTGATTGGTTATTTATAATTTTAAAAAATCTTAACATTACAATAAAACCAGTGTTGTGGCCCTTTCAGTAACGCATCTTTTAATATCATTATTTTCTCTATCTTAATAATTGAGGACGGGAGACCCCTGGTCAGACATTTCTTGAAAACACGTATCCTACTAAAGCGATCGAAAAAGCATTTTCAATGCTAATCCTATCGAAACCAGCTATCTAATTACGCAACACATTTTCGTTGACAATTCCGACTAATCTGTTTCAATTTGACAGGTCAACAACATTCATTGTGTTATTTACGTTGTTGAGCAGATTTTTTTTCGAACGTATGGAGCAATGGATTAGCAATCTGTTTCAAAACCATTCAGATTCCGATTGATCGTGTATTACGTAATTAGGATACAGAATGGTATCATTTTAAAACCTTTAAATTCTCCAGGATAATTTTAATTTGTTTTCTATATCTCTTTTCGTTTTAAAAACGTCCCAAAATAAACGGTAAAAAATGGCGTTGTATTTAAATTAAATAAATATATACGCGAAAAAAAATCTGCTGTTCCATACATTTATGTTAGCATAGCTCGTTATAATGTAGGGAACATCCATGCATCCTCGCAAACGAATTAAATTTCACATTGTATAAATATTTTTGCTGTGCAGTATTGTAGCCCTATCAGTAACGCATCTTTTGTACCATTTTCATTTCTCTTTCTTAATAATTGAGGACGCCAGCTAGAAAAAAATGTTTCAATACTCCACCTATTATCATTCAAATAAATGAAGGCGCAGAAAATATTTGATATAGACAACAATCATCATTCAACAATCATTTTCTTCTTTATTTAATTTTCCTTAATTAACTTGCTTTTCGCGATTACTATATCTATACGATAGATAAGTTAACTTAATTTTGATTCACAAAAATATTCTACAACCTAATATATTACACTACTTGAATTGTTCAAATTTTCTTTTTTTTAAATTAGCTATACATTCCGTTAAAAAAAAACTTTCATTCACTGTTACTGAAATCCGAGGTTTTCATGTTTTTAACGCTCCAATCATAATTGAATGCTTTTTATTGCGTCGCGTAGCCAGACAGTTATCTACTACGACCACGTAGCTGTTTAGCCGTGACGTCAGACACTTCGTAGCAGTCGCTACGAAGCGTAGCCTTTGGTGTTTTGTTCAATTTGAACTAGGAAAAGAAGTTTGATTGCGCCTATATTTTTCCTAAGAACACTATAATAAAGTAAAAGAAATAAAATCGAGAGATATACGTACACACGGTTACATATTATCAAGATATACATTTCCAGTATTAGCTGATCTCGCATTGTATAGGATTTCCGTACAATGAGAGCTCAGCTTATACTGGAATTTTATAGCTTGATATGTAGCCGCGTGTACAAACTTAATTTCATTTTTATTTAATTGTAAATTACAACTCAAAAATTAATCCATTCGATCTCAGACAAAACAAAAGACAGTCGAAATTTATGACAAGTTGAGAACCATTCTTCCTTCACAATTTTTTAATTTTTTACTTGCGTTTTTGGCTTGTCACAATTATTATGATAATGAGTTAAAATATTAGGAAAGTGTAAGTAAAGAAGTTCCATAGGAGGTAGCTTGCTAGGTAAGTTTTACTTTATTATTATTCAGTACCTACTTATTATTTTCATGAATTTCATTGTAATCCTGGATAGTCGTCGATATATTCGCCGGGAAACAAATTTGAGATGACGTGACGTGAAATTGTTGGGGTACTGCCTCATAAATTTATTTAGAAGCAACCTCCAATTTCAATGTTAATGCAAGGTTCATTCAGCTTCTCTCATTGTTTCCCTACTGAAGCCACCTTGTGAAGGTCGCCACCTGGCAGCAGGACAGAAGGAAACAGGTTGGTTATTTTATTAGCTAGTAACTCTTCCTGATTCATGTTGTGCTAGTGCTCCTGGCAGGCATACCGTTTCCGTGGCAACAGATGCGCCGTGCGTCCTGACATGCAATTTTTATATGTTTCACACAAACAAGATTGAAGAGTATCTTTTGTTAGTATGCAATAGAAAAAACTCATATGAATAATTTTTTGGAGCGCTGCGAACTAATTGTCTAGGAACAGCCGATGCAATTTTGTAAGTAGGACGATGTTATTTACCTATATTATTCAAAATGTGTTGTAATGTTTGTGCACTACTACACTACACTACATAAATAATTGAAACTTCGCCATAGTACAAAGCCACAAGTCCCCAGTTATGCAATCCTGGTAGTTTAATATAACGGTAATAATAAAAGGGATAAAGAGCATTTCAGTTCTATTAATATCTATCGATAGCTTCTGCCCGCGACATCACTTAACTCGCATGTAATAACAATATACAACCTTAGTCGCGAACAAAACACAACTAAAACTGAAGTCGCGAAAAAAAAATCAGATGTTCCCTACATTTATGTTCGCTCGCTGAAATGTATGGAACAGCAGATTTCTTTTGTCGCGATTTCAGCGTCGGTCCCATTGTGAAAGTTATTCATAATGATGAGTACAATGGACCCCTTAAGAGGTTTAGGGTAAAGAAAAACTAAGGTTGTATATGTTTTTACAGAGTGTATATATGGCATTAGTTCGACCGACAGATCCCCAATCCCGGTAGTACGTTCCCATGAGATATTTCCCGACATCCTCTCGGGTGCAGCCACGGGCAAAAGCTAGTATATAATAAAAAGAGGCAAAAAGATTGTGACGTAGCTTGTTATCTCTTTCACTCATATAAACTCTGTACATTTCAAGTTATATTGCTCCTTATAAAATACAACATAAATATTATATATTTTAACAAAAATCATCACATCTGTATGCGATAATGGTCCACTTTGTTTACTGTTTTGGTTAGTTATCGTTTTTTTATGTGGTTTAGTAACAATTCGATTATTATAATTGTATTGTATAATGAAACAGGGTCGTTTTCAAAACGATTTTTCGTTTCATTTCCTAATTACAGCACAAAATAATATGAAAATTGCATGTGTCAGGAAGTAATCGTATTTTATAGGAAATGGATTTTTGTTTAATGTTTTTTTTTTTTTTTGATATATACAAAACTAGTAAATCGGGTTAAATCGGCTCGCACAATCTTACGGGACGTCATCGAGGGTGGACCAGAGTCAATAAAAAATTTGCTGTACCTGTCGGTGTTCAAAAAAAAATTCAAATAAAAGAAGAACACACTAGATATGAAACTGCAACAGCTCAGAAAGATCTCGCAATTATATTAACAAATTATTATCGATAAAATTATTTCAAGTACGAGTTAAACATAATTTTTCGTCGTTTTGGACAATTTTTTTAACAGATTCATCCGTATCGAGTATAATACAGCAATAGTATGATGCACACATACATGAATGTGAGTGATGCATTTCCCCCTTGATACCGCTGTCGCATACCCTCTCGCAAATTTTTCATATCGCTGTCGCACGAGTGCATACAGGTGAATATCCCGCTTAAAGATGTGTGAATACTACGTGTCCAGAGGGGACAGGAGAATTACATCCTAGTATTTTATCGGATCCTGGTGCACTGAATCTATTTATAGATTTGACGTGCATGAGGCGGGAAACCTTCAGAAAATTTATTGCTATAAAGGTAAAGATAAAGAAAGATACTCTGGAAAAAATAAGCTTCTGAGTTCTCAAGTGAGTTAGTGAAAAAGGGCATAAATCTAATATTTACGAAATCCAGATCAAAAACATTTAATTTAAAAAAAAAAGCTTTTTTTCATGCATTGTCACGAGAACCAAACACCCGCCAGCCCGATAGCTTCAGTGGAAGTGGGTGAAATATTGATTGCAATATTCCAGGACATACATACAAGTGAAGTTAAATAAAAGCTTTTAAAAAGAAACATAAAAGCTATATAATGTATCTTCCATACTAAAAGTAGTGCACAAAGTTAAGTAAACACTTTGCTTCGGAATAGCGTGTGTAACCGAAACGAAATCTTAAATTGGTTGAAAGCAGTCAGTTCCCTCCCCGACTTGTTTTTTTCGTGTTTGTGTGCTTAGTTTAGTGCAAATAAATGTATTTTGTTACTTATTCTTGTCTTAGTTTATCGAATTAAATTATGTTTCTTGTACTACGTTTTTCGTGTTAACCTTTGGATTTTTTTTTACTTACACAAGCACTAGCTTTAATGAATCAGAGAAAACATAAGATGATTATTTAATTAGTAAAAGCAGCAAAATGCAGCAATTTCCCGAAGAATGCGCCTGAAACAACACCCTGAACTTGTGCGCCAGAAACCAAATCCATACAAGCAACTACGGTTGACAGAAGTTTGCTCTGCGCAGTTTAATACGAGGATGCGCCGTTGACCATAATGTACAAGGATTCCATACGAGCTGAAGAGATATCAAGGACGTTATCCTGAATTCGTGACGTCACCAAGGCCATATGCTAGCCATCACTGTGTGCAGTTCTGCCCTCATACAAAGACTTTATTTGCATTGTTTCAGAATGCAAAGATTGCTGATACTTATGAGTAGTCTTCCTCATTGAGGCCATTAGGGAGCTGTATTTGTATCGCCCTGAAGTATAAAAGTTGAGAATAATATCTAACAACTCGTGATCACAACGATGTCGTCCTGCAGTAATCTAATAAAAGCTGTTACTTTTTGGAACGAAGTACTTTAACGCGGCTTGCGTTAGGAGTAAACTGGTAAAACTACACTCAAATGCATACACAAGGCTCAGGAGATTAATAGCTTCGACTACATTAATAAGTCCAAAAATAAAGTAAAGTGGTCCGGAACATGATTAAAACAAACACAAATAATATGACAAGTATCTCTGAAGTTGACGCAGTTAATGCTAATAGTAAAGTTTATGACGATCCAAACCAAATATGTGACTTATTTAATGACTATTATATATTCCAACAAACAAAGACAACCAAAAAAGCTCATAAAAACATGCAATATGACATGAAAATAACCAGTCCTCAAAACCCAAAAAGTATTTTCCTTACACCAGTAGATGAATCAGACGTTTATATAATAATTCCCAGTCTAAGAAACTCTAACTCGACTGGATATGATGAGCTGAGTACTAAAGTGTTAAAAACATGTGCAATGAGTTTAGTGTCTCCCTTAACCTACATTATAAACCTGTCTCTAACAGAAGGAGTATTCCCAACACTTCTGAAAAGGTCAACCAATTACAGGTTGTTAAATTGATTAACATTTAAAAATAAATTATTGTTTAAAATTGCATTTGTTGAACATCTAGCTTGGAGAGTTTGTAAGTACCTACGTATTTGTATTTTATTTAGTTTTGGTGCGAGAGTATTTCGGAACTGTTTGCCGTTGCAACCTTCTCTATATACTTATCTCCTGGTTTGTTGTGGAACATTACGTGTATTTCTGTAGGAAATGAGTAGGAAGCTTTATTTATATTTTGTTGTGTAGCGGTTTGGACACACAACCAAACAAATTAAGCTCCTTAGCGTGTTGTTAAACTTATTTTTAATAGGTTTTATGTAATTGTCATTTTATTTATTTTCTTTGAAATTAATTAAAAGTGTGAGGACAAAATCGTCCACCGCCAGCTAAACTAAGTTAATTTGTATAGTAGAGCCAGTTTTACAAACATTTGCGTTTATAATAGGATGGCCGACCTGTAGGAAATGAACAGGAAGATTATTCTTTTGTTGTGTATCCAAACGGGATGCTTTATTGATTAGTTAATTTTAGAATTGAGTTAGTTTTTTTTTAGGTTGAACGAATTTAAGATTTTTACTATGCAGAAGATACGAGTACATCAAAATCATGTGTTTGCATTATTACGAGTATTATTGCCGACGTACATAGATGACTTGGTCATGCAAGGACAATAATTTATATATCATTGCTGCGTTTGCTGGGACGCAGTTATAGCCTAAGATCCGAAAGATCCAATGTATAAACGACCTGAACCCATACGTCATGTATGAAAAGTATTTTATATCTGATTTACACCCGAATACTGAAACGCCACTCAAAACTTAAGCGTTACTTAAAACTAGTTTCAACCAATCAAAAGGCTTTAAACGAGTCATAAGTAACGCTTAAGTTTTGAGTGGCGTTTCAGTATTCGGGTGTTAGTATGTTAAAATATATATCCCGAGTGGGTTGGCAAAAAAATCCTTCCCATTATTAAAAAAAACAAAAATGATTACTATTTTCAAAAATTGCACTCATTCCTTTTTATAACGAATAAATTTAATACCAATCGAAAGTATGAAGCCTATAGAATATAAAAACGTTGGGTTGTCTATTTTTTTTTTAAATATAACTATGGATTGGCAGGTTTAAACAGGTAATTCGATACTAGTAATTTACACCCATCAGTTCAATAAATAAGTCTTGTATCAAAATAAACACTATTTCATGGCAAACACGTCAAAATCTGGTTTGAATGACGGTTAGCGAGCTTTGAAAAGAGAAATTTTACGAAAAGCGATATAAAGTACTTGTCATCCATTAACACTAACGACTCCACCCAATTTTCATAGAGGTTATACACCATGCCGCCATACATATTGCAAGTTGACTCCAGGAGGGCACCGGCATTACGTTTGCGCTAAAGTTAACCCTCGAGGAATGTCAGCATTTGATTTGAAGTCCTGTTAAAATATACAACTGATTTTATTTTCACAATTTATAATCCCGAATTCGCTAAGAAAAACCTACATTTAAAATGAGGAGGTCTCCCGGCATCCCATATGTGACTTCAGTGAACTCTCCAGTGGGCTCCCGGCATTGAACGTGTTAAAAGAAAGCCCTAGAGATCTTGATTTTAAATTGTTTCTTTTTAATAGGATATTATGCACCAAAATTCCGTAGCTTATATAATGTAACAGTTATGTAAGATCAATATTAATTACATAATGCTTATCTTTAGCCAAAAGTTTCAGCAAACATGCAATAAATTCTATATTTTACAATACAATTAAAATTCGATAGCCTTGCATGGTCCTTATTAAGGCGTCGCTGCGATGATTGGAATCCAAATCGATGCGGTTACCGTGAAACGCCAGGATAACAGAAAGATGCAAGGGTGCATTCAATGTAACGGTTTGGATATTATATATGAAGGTATGCATGCGGTGATCCCGATCGCTATTTATGGAGTTGGTATCGTCACTAGGAGATCACCCAACATGGAGGTTTGTACATTACAACTGCCTTCTGCTGCAGTGTGCAAAACGTGTTTACTTGTAGTGGTACGAATTTCACTTTTCATAAATTAGTCTTTGAATCTTTTGAATAGAAAAAAATCCTCAACACTAGAATAATGTTTACGAAAGGATTAAAATGTAGCACGTGATAAAATTAAAATGAACTCGAAAAGGATAAAAGCACACCAGGGAATGTATGGACATGCAAAAATAACATGAAAAATAATTAGTTCCCTGCGTTCGTCTATATCCTGAAGAACTCCATCATCTTTAGTACACAGGAATGAGTCTTGATGATAGCTATGTCCAATCATCCGAACACCTGCTCAGCCGTTGTCTTCTGGATAAGTATATTCGCATTTTTCTGTAAACAAAATACATACTATCGTATGTCATATATCGTTGGTCGGAGTCATTACTGGAACATCTCTAAAATTTTGTGTTTTGGACTAAGTATGCAGAATGATAAAGCATTTGATTTTTTATCATTCTGCATACTTAGTCCAAAACACAAAATTTTAGAGATGTTCCAGTAATGACTCCGACCGACGATATCATAAATCTCATTTATGAGTAAGCCGCGTGAAGTTTTTTTTATATGGAGCCACCTGGTACTAGCCAGTAGCCTGAAAGTTTGGAAACGGGCTCGGAGTTATGCAAGTAAACTGGAATAGCAATCCTATCCCAGGGACGGCATTAGCATCTAAGAAAATAATCTTTTATAGGTACTCGTACCATATCCTGCACCATTTGGCAAAGCGCAACATTTTCTTGCTCAGTTCAACGTGCTAGCAGTGTATTCTGTGTATACGCGTGCAGGCTGTAAAATGAAAACTTTAAAATGCAAGCTTGACTTAACAGCTTATCACATTGAGCTAAATGTAATCAAAATCAATCTGCCTAGCCTTTTCCCAACTATATTGGGGTCGGCTTCGAGTCTCACCGGATGCAGCTGAATACCAGTATTTTACATGGAGCGACTGCCTATCTGACCACCATAACCCAGTAACTGGGTAATACGACACCCCTTGGTAAGACTAGTTGTCAGACTTTCGGACTTCTGACGACCCTTAACGACTGTAAAAGATCCACGAATGACAGCCGGGACCAACGGCTTAACGTGCTTTCCGAGGCTAATTGCAAAAGTAATAATTGGAAAATTACGGCCTGAACTTTTTGTTCTTCCACAACAACCACATCACATTTGCACAATGCCACTTGGACTGCTGTTTAATGCGCTTGCGTTAAAAGCGCAGACCAGACAAATATGGCGCTCAGCATTAGGAGCACATGACACATCAAGACGTGATATTGCAATCAATCGTCAAGGTCAAAGTCTAACGAGACCTGCATAAAAGTGAAGTGAGCTCGAAGTGAGCAGTCAGTAGTGTCAATCCCTAGCATCAAGTGGAATGATGGATGGTGGATAAAACAGCTCACGTCAAGCTCACTCCACCTAAGTTTTCACGATGAGATTTTTACAGAATAGACCGGCTGATGAAGTACAGTAGGTATTAGATCATCTAATTTAAAATTGTGCGCTCCTCCACTGCTTATTACGCAGTAACGTCAATAGTGTATATATTAAAAAAAATGAATATACCGAATTAATTTATAATTAGTCGAGCAATTTAAAGTTAAAGACAATCGACTGTACAATTTTCAATACTAGGTCAATAAGTCAGTCTTAATCCATCGATTAAGACTTGTTTAAGATCATTGCGTTGAAAAATATCCACTAAAAGCATTCGATTAATGGGGATGTTTTTTTCAACTTAATGTTCGTATGAGACTGTCTCGTGTTACAATACACCCTGGGTTCTTGAACGCAAATACAAGTGTGTGATAAGAGATGCCTCGTACAAGAATTGATGAACATTCTTGTATTCTTATACTCCTAGCGGTACTCGATAACCAAAATGTGTTCACATTGCAATGCCTGCTTGAACGTTAGAATTGAACAGAGTGAATTTTCAGTCAGGCTAAAACGACTCTCGTCTTTTAAAAATTGGTAACTCTTCTTCTTTTCGTGTGGTTAGTGACTAACCTTGTGTCAGAGTTTTAAAGCCGCCCATGGGCCTCTGACTTGGCTTCACATGCCGTCGAGAAATATCTCTCAGGCATGCCGGTTTCCTCACGATGTTTTCCTTCACCGTTTTTAAGCAAGTATAATTAATTATATAATACGCACATGAAACCGAAAAGTTCAGAGGTGCGTGCCTTGGGTTGGAACTCGAGACCTATGCCGATTAAAAGACATAGAATCAGTAAGTAGGTACTCAAAAGATGAGATAGGGAAAAGCGTCTATCATTGGTAAGAGCAGACTTAGTGGTAAATTACTGGTTTTTTAAATTTCTCTTTGCAGAGCTTTTCCCATTTTTTTTTTCTTTTAACATATTTTGGGAAATATATATACCAAGCTACAAGTACGGCAAGCTCATGAGTATCGAGAGTTGCGGAAAAAAGCTGGAATTTACCCCATTTTGACATAATTATCAACAATATCCATTGCTTCTGCATAACTTAACTTATTACTTGTTGCGCAGCAGGATGCGCTAAAGAGGTAACAGCACAAGGAGTCCAGAAACGCTGAGAAATGAATACTACGTGCTTCTCACACCTGTCTGTATACATACAGCAGCTGGAATCAACGGGATGCATGGTCCACGTGCAGTGGACAAAAATGCGCTTGCGTAAAACTGCGCTTCAATATGCTGCATGCCAGGAGTCCACGAAGCACCAAGAGCTGAGAACGCGAAGGCAGTGGGTGGCAGGCAATGAAATTTTTATGAAAGCACGCCAAAAATGTATGAAGCCGGTTTTAATTTTTATTAAGGTAATACTGATGGTATCTAAGTTATCTATAAGGATATAAAAGACAAACGTAAAATTAGATTTTCGATATAATTGTTTACTACATTTAATTACTATATTTAAGTATGTTACTTCTCTCTCAGTCTTTATTTCCATTACATTATCATAGTATAATTTCATGAAATTCAACGTTGGAAAAACAACCGATATCATTGGTGATGTCCTGTAAAAAAGGTCAAGTACCTACACATTATGTATGTACTCGTACTTCCTACTACGCTGTATTCTTAAAGCCTTTACCCATATATCTAAGACAATCATCAATCATGAACATGGATGGAGCAAGAGGCGGAAAAGACAGCAGTCTGTTGAACCCTTTTTTTTTTGGGTGGGAAATTTTCAAATAACTTCTCCCGCTATGGGCGGAGCGGGAGGGCGTGTCAGACTATTACTGACTAAAACCCACCATTGTTCCTTCAGTTTCCTGTACTTTTCCAGGGACCACGGTATCCCTTTCGGACTTTCCCGCGACCCCGGCAGGCATCGGTCCTAGCGGACCCCTTCCGTTGTGTTGACATCTCTTTAAGGCGCGCGTAGAGCACAACGCACCGTCGACCCGAGTCTGTTGACCCCTAGTAGTTGCTGCCTTGCCCCAGTAAGAAAACTGTATGACATTGTTCTTTATCCTTAATGTTTGCATACCCTGACTTTATATCGGTACCTATCTATAAATTGAAGTCGTTTTTCGTCTCTACTGTGTGACCGCGTTGTTCTTCTAAACTACGGAACTGATTTGGATACGGTATTAATCCGACTACGGCAAAGCGTTATGATTTTAACAGGCTATGTATGTATGTATGTATGTTCATCTATTCCCTCATAACTCCTAAACTACTCGTCGTATTTTGAGAAACGAGGTTTCGTTGGAAGCCTTATGTAATGGGTAATATAAAGTCATAATAATTCCAACATCGCGGCTTAAAGCGGATGCAAAGAGATGTTTAAAAAAAAATTGCGTGATTGGCATCTAATGAAAAGTAATAAAGTAGTAGGTTGAGAAACTGGGTTCGTATTCTTTACAAAGTGACTCATACCCAAAATTTATTTTAATTTATGTATATACTAACACTAGGTATAAGGTACTTTACTAACACTACGGATCTCTGTTATCTGAGTATTTGAAATAAATTATTATTATAAAGAAAAAATATAAAAATAAACAATCAAAAATATCAAAATATTTTGTGAAAGTACTCTTGTACTTTCACAAAATGTTTTGGTTAAATGGTTATCTATCTATTATTTATTCTAAGAATGAAACAATTATGTTTACTCAGCCCGCTTTCAATAACTCTCAAAATTCATTTCGGTCTGCCCCTACATTATATATTTTATTGATACATTAATATTTTAAACTAACACATAACGAAGAAATCTCCCTGTTTTGTCAATCGGTAAAAACCGTGCGAAACCGGGTCGGGTCGCTAGTTTGTATAAATATTTTCATATTATTAGTAGGTAATACGAATGAAAATGTCCCTAGATATTGTACACATACACACCTATCTAAATCACAGGTCATGTTAGTAGGTCAAAACTAGGCCTGTCAATGATAAAAAAAAGTTTGGTCCCAGTGTTACTAGGATTCCATAAGCACGGAAGCGATGGTTCGACTTTCTAGGGCATGACGTAACATGACGTCACAGATTGATCGAACCCAATCAGTGACTAGTAAGGGTGCAACTGCACACATGCAAAACTTACCGACATGAATGTACCCTAATACACCCCCTAACACACACATACAAAAGAACAGTCCTTTGCGGAGTGGCAGAATTTGGAACTAACATGTTAGCTTTTGTTTTTATTAACGACCAGCGACATCTGCCGTTGCTATGTTATGCTGATTCTTTGGCCAAAAAATTGGCCAGCCGTCTGGTCCCGTCAAGACTCGTCCAACCGCTTGGCGATGTCTCAATACACAAAGTGAGCACTAGGACCCCATGGCCCCCTAACAGCTCGAACATATAATTAAGTCCCATTATGATTGTAGTATTAACGCCGTTTCATGTTTTTCGCACCTGCAGCAACCGCCCCAGCACACATACTCAATACTTTATTGCATTCCATAATGTATATGCTTAGGTGGTAAACATTTGCTTATGAACAATCGTGGAGCCTGTCGGGCACAGCAAAAGAAAGATACTCGTTACAGATGAGGACTTATCGTTTATAATATAATCTAATTTACAATTTTATTAGGGATTTATTATTTAAATATTCGTTTACACTGTAATGACATTTACATAATAAATAAAGCATATTGTGTGTGTGACTTCTAATTTAAATTCTTGTCTATGGTTATGCCTATTAATGTGATATTATATATGAATCAGCCTATAAAGTTTCCACTGCTGGGACACAGGCCTCCTTTCTGTGAGAGGAAGTGGGCGGGCCATTTCGAGTTGGTGGTAATCTCAGACTAATCCAAAATAACCAAAATTATATTACGCAAATTTAACGACATTTCCGTTTGTGTCGTTTCATGCCATTCTTTGTACGGGGCGTTAAGAGAGTTTTCTTACAGTTTGCATGAAAATATTGATTGCAATTTTGACCCCACAAGCTTTGTTATAAGGACTTTTATAATCGTCACACCTTAAACCTAAAACATGCATCTAGCTTCCATTTGTTCTGTGTCCCTAGTATTTCAGGGTATGCGATATCGATAGAAGCTAACGTAACCGGAATATGAATAAATTGTGAAAATCACCAAGATAACATAAATAATGAGGAGGTCTGAGGAATCCTCTAGGTGTCCCACGACTTCGACCGCGTAGAATTTAGTGTTATCTGGCACCACTTAGAAATTTAAATATTGTAATCTAATAGTTGATACAGTTGCAGTAGCTTACAAATGAGAAGATTACTACATCATAAACTGCCCACGTCTATTTCAATCTTTACAATAACAAAAGATTACAGCCTAAAGGACATGGACAAAGTCTGGCCTGGCACAGACAAAGATATAATTTTATTGATAACATAACTGATATTTGACATCGCACCACAGCTTTCGGTACTTGGCAAAACATTGGAGGAAATATTTCAATTTAAAAGACTTTATAATTATTATTTTGATTCAAGTATTCGGGAATATTTATGTTGCTAACACCCGAATACTGAAACGCCACTCAAGACTTAAGCATTACTTAAAACTCGTTTAAAGCCCTTTGATTGGTTGACACTAGTTTTAAGTAATGCTTAAGTCTTGAGTGGCGTTTCAGTATTCGGGTGTTAGTTTTGGAAATATGATGGTAATTGGGACATGCTTATAGTAGTAACAATTGATATGATTTCAGTATTTTAGAATATACAATGTTGACACTGCGCTCAGTGCAGCGCAGAAAGAGTACGCTTTAGTACTTATGCCATTCGTTATTTTTTGACGTAGACTCTGGGTGATTCCTAAAATATGACTTATGACTGTAAGTGATTGTTGCATTGTCGCACTTTTGCATGTTACTTTTACCATAAAACCAGCGTAAGCCGTTGTTGGTGAACCTATTAAAATAAATAAACCTAACCCTAGTGGTCATAAGTCAGATTTTTGGAATCGTCGGCCTTTTTTTTGACGTACCTACTAAAAACCTTTTTTCACGACTATCATTGGGTTCTAAAGCCCGCACTGTTGAAATTTGTGAAACGTTAGTTTCCCCTAGAAAATTCATATGAGGGAGGTTGATCGGGGAAACCACCTTTTCAGTAAAGAGTATATTTGAAAGTAAAAAAAACACTAGTTCACAGTTAACGAATAGGTATAAAATATTGGTAACGAAAACCCTTAATAATATTATGTTCGCGTAACAATGGCGGCACGAGGCGACGTTGAGCGGTACTATCGAATACGCGTGTCCGCTCTCCGCTGCCAATAGAATTAGGAATTTTCTTCATGATCCTGCGGATTGCGATTGCGCAGAGTGAAGTGCGTTACGCTGGGCGGTTACGACAAACGTAACAACATGTAAAGTATTAAAATGCATCCAGACGTGGATGCCACGAGGGAATAAAGAACCTCGAAACACCAATACATCAGTGCAAGCCAATCACTTATTTATACATGAAAATGCACGAGTCGCGGCTGCCATCCGAAGGCGCCGCGGTTCGTGCACCTTCTGCCGCATCGGAGCTCGTCCGAGCCTTATATAGACCCGTCAATCAAAGCGGTATCCTACGTCATGGCGGCTGCACTTTTATATAAATTCTTAGTAATTGACAAGTAAAAGGAAAGTTCTGAAGAGAATCGTCCTAATCGTATGACGTAAATATTCGGCATCACAAAAATCGCACCGCAGATCTTAAAGAATCTCCTTTAAATCGCGGGTAGAATAACAATAAAGTTCCATTTGAATGACAATTCAGGATTCAGAAAAAATCAGGGGTTCTGTTTTGGTATAAGTATGTACATGGTCAAATAAAATTAGCTAGCGAAACTCCGCAGACGTGATAGGTATCTATATATAAACATGATCAAACAAAAAATATATTAATTTGATGAGTTTTTTTGGGGTCATCAACCGCACTCCCTTAGGGACTGAATTTCGAAAAATCCTTCCTTATTCCTTGTCTACATTATAAGAGCAACCTCTTTGCAAAATTTTAGTTTTTTTGTTCCAAGGGTTTGGGCTGGGCGGTGATGAGTCAGTCAGTCAGTCAGGACTTTTCTTTTTATTTATACATATAGATAGATAGAAGATTGGGAAAAAAAGCTAAAAATGCATTAACGCCGTAATTAGAGAGTCTTAATAAATCTAATGTCTAGGAATAACCGTTTGCTAAACGTATTTATTTTGATGCGACAGTTTTTTTGAAGCGTTCGATATTACTACGCTCACGTAGGCTTGGTGGCTGCTCTAGCCACTGCTACGCCGTAGCAAACACCACGGTCTACGAAGTCGAGCTTTACCGGCAAACATAAGTTTGTGAAGAAAGGAGAGAGATATATTTTCCCCTACATTTTATCAACATAATATAGTACAAATTACTAATGGAAAAAGACTTGGCCGTTTTTTTCTTATCAATGTTAACTCAGACTTGACAACAGAACTGGGTTTTAGAACCGTTACTTGTTTGTTCTAACTTTGTAGAGGATACAGAATAACGATTATACAAGTTATACAGACAGTCAATTTATTAATAAAAAACCGGCCAAATGCGTGTCGGACCACGCACAATGAAGGGTTTCCGTAGTTGGGATGAGTTTATCCCAAAAACAAACTTAACATTGAAGTTGAAAAACATGTCGATATACGTCACGGTCAATTCTCTAACTGAAAATTAAAGTTTGTAATCGCAAATAAAAAAAAGTTTGCGTGACAAAACTACAAATTCATATAAAAATTAAAAATTTAGTTTTTAAGAAAGATTCGCTTTTAATAAATAAACACTGGTGGTTGTTGTACTGTTTTAATAGCTGTTTGGATATAATTTCAAATATAATGAATGTTTGCTGTGCTTATTCCACTAGATCTATCGTGTTTTGTGTCGAATAATGCGAAAGTTAATGACATATGAACGCTAATATAAAGCCAAAATGAGGCCCCAGCCTTAGAGAAAATGTATTCTATTTCAAAGTAGCTCATTTTAGCTACATTGATATTTATTTTCTTATTTCAAAATATATACAGGGTGTAACAAGACCCTTCACGAAGCCGTCCTCTACGCATTCTGTACATCAAACTAAGTAACTTAGTGTAAGTAGGTACATTTAGAATTTGTTTTCATAAAAAATCATTAAAAAAAAGTTGGAACTTTTACCTTCAACATCTCCGTAACCAGAAGGTCCTCCCAGTTATGATCCGGTACAAAAACTGTTCCCATTAAAATCCCACCATGTGGCCATTATTAATAATGGGACGAACAAGTGACTCTTGGCTTCCTTAAGAGTATTTCTACACCCGTTATATTTAAAAGTATTCGTACTTCTTTAAAATGTGTGTTCTTTTTTAGATGTGGTGTTTCGTCGCTTCCGCGGACAAGTTCCACACGACAGCACAAAGTCAAGTGCAAAGTGAAGTGCTACTAACATAGTCTAAGCCTTATTTATTAACACAAGTTTTTGTTTATATTAAAATATGTATGTTTAGGTTAAGGTATTTTTCTATGGGCCTGTGTCGCCTGAAATAAATGATATTATTTTTTTATTTTTTTTAAAGCGGCTACACTGCCGTAGTCTATGCTAAAGAAACCGTGCATTTTTCTGAGATAAAAAGTAGCCTATTTCAAAAATCAATATCAAATGCAATTCAATCCATCCATGATCAGACTAATGCATTAATTATCATATCATTGCTAATAGTACCTGCGCCTTACAACCTATGTATTCTCCTATATACTTTTGGCGGGAGAGAATTTCTGAACATTTTGTCGTTGCAACCTTCTCGTAGATAATGATCTCCTAGTATAGATGCGGAACATTGCGTGCCGTTTCCATGGAACTGGAACTGAAATTTAATAACAAGTATTTCGCGGTTCTCTTGAATTTTAAAAGGTGATTATTAAGAAAATAAGACATGTTAAGAGGGTTTATCCTAAAAGTTGGCATCGTCGCAAATAACTGTCAAATATTTACCTGTTTTGATAGCAATAATACTGTATGGAAATAAGAAATGTGGCTAACTAGCTAACTAGAATATTTGAATTTGATGTTTTATCCGTTTTAGATATAAAAAAGTCATTTGGAAAGTTTCCAAATACGTTTTTTACATCTTAAACTAAATATTCGGTGTTACGATATTAATTATTGCATTTCATAATCAATATTCTAGTTTGCTAGTTAGCCACATTTCTTATTTCCGTATATTGCCAAATTAATCAAAGCAGCGAAAGCAAACATTTAACATCTATTTGCGACGTTGCTCTTAAAGGCAAATTTCCAATTGAGAAGACAATTTTCAATTGCAGGAGCAATGGTGCCTTTATATTCTTGGCGCCCATTGAAAAAACTTATTAGTTATCAAATATTAGATATTATATTATTCCGATATTCTTTACCGATTTAAGTACCTATATTCTTCACCTGCGATAAATCATAAAAAAATCAACCGCAAAGTCTAAACTGACATAATTAAACAGTGTATACAGGAAAATTGTGTTTAGCCATTAGAGTAGGACTAGGACCAAATGGTTCAAAGAACCATGAGCTCGATGTCGGGAAAAACTAAAAACACAATTGAAAAAAATTAAGCTTCTCTTCCGCATGGAACTTTTCTAATTAATATTAATCTGATACATCTATGTATTATTCTTTATATACCTATAAATAAAACTATTTAAGAATTATGTACTAATTCTTACAGTGGTGGCCCAGTGGCAACGGCCGCGACTTTCGAGTTTGTAGGTCGTAGGTTCAAACCCACACAGGTGCTTTACTTTGTGTAAATTATCACCACTGCTCTCAAAACGGTGAAAGAAAACATCGTGAGGGAACTGGCATGTCTTAGAGCCAAAAATTCGAAGACATGTGACGTCTATTATCACTTATCAGTATAAAAAGTAAACAGATATAAGTAGTTGTTCTTGCGACAAAACGAATGAACTTATTTTTTTTTTTTTTGAATTTTTGATCTTAATCAGCCATTCGTGATCGGAGTCAAATTAGACGTCCAAAAGAACTGAAAAACTGAGTTTTCATAGAGCTTTAAGTTTGCCACACAAGTAAAATAAAAAAGATATTACATCTCTTTCATTAAAGGCAAACTTATGACGCCAGGTGAAGTTCGGGCAGTTGACTGCAGTTGACGGTACTTGAACTTGGTTGAAGGGGTTGAAGGCCCAAGTAAAACTCAACTTACGGCGAGCGCGTGGCACGGACATGCCCTGCGGACTGAAAAGAGCTCGATTCAACAGGTCAGACCAGTACAAAGCTCAGATTGGTCTCCGCTTTGTACTAGGATCCCATAAAGTTTGTAGAGGTTTTGCAATGACAACGTGTGTAAACTAGATGTCGTTAGTGATTTATATTTATAATTTTAGCTGCGCCCCACGGTTTCACCCGCAAAAGTCTCGCTCTCGAGGGAATATCGGGATAAAAAGTATCCTTTGTCCTAATCCAGGTCATGGCCTACCCACGTGCCAAATTTCATCTAAATCTGTGCAGCCGTTTAAGCGTGAAAGCGCAACAAAAACCAAACAAACTCACTTTCGCATTTATAATATTAGTTAGGATAACTAACTTTTGCCTGCGGCTTCGCCCGCATGGATGTCGGAATCGCACGGGAACGTATTACCGAAATAAAAAGTATCTTATGCACCCAGGTCATGGGCCATGCCTTTCATCCAAATCCGTTCAGTCGTAACAGACAGAGTAGGTTATAAACTGCAGTGGGGCCAGATTGGTTTCTGAAGTGGTCTTTTGAATAAAGAACCACACAGATTGAGTGGACCTGTCCAGTCAGTGATATTCTTGTACTAATATATTTTTATAAGATTTAGTTACAAACCATTCAGACTGCCTTACGTACAGCATGGCGGGCGGTGATCTGCATGTCGGCTCGCACTCACCACACAGAAAACTGATCAGCATAATGTCTATTCACAAACATTCGATACACTTTCGTGCCGAATCGAAAATCAATCCATGTCATCCAAAGAGTCCTATAAACAAATCCACAAATCCAAAACCCGACACCCGAAAATCTTGACAGTTTAAACCAAATAAACAATCGCTCTTCTTCCGACAGCTATTTGCAAAATGTGTCATTGTCGATTCGGAAGCCCGTCGGTTGGTTGTGAATAGCTATGCAGGTCACCTTTACAGGATAATAACAAGGAAAGAAATAAAGTAAAGAATCAAACATATCCATGTGTTTAATTTTATTGATTTATATAAATTTGCCTCAGATCAAGCAGTTTAAAAAATGAAAATTTTACAATTATACCCCCATTGAATACAAGTTAATACTATTACGCGGGTTAGTTACGAACTGAAGGCACTGTTGTAAAAAAAAAGTTCAGTTCTGAAGACAGACAGCCAAATAAAATGTATTAAATACACAGTTAACCACACCGGCTCTCTGTCGAGCCTTGTGTTGCTAAATAAACATACCCGCTGACGGATTTCATCTTACAAGATTAAACTATTTGTCAAAGCTGATTAGCCTATGGCTAAAACAATGTCTATAAACGAAATCACACAGATACTTTGCCATAACTAGTGAACATTTTGATTATCACTGCAGTTGCTTCATGAATACATTTCCGGAAGGGCAAGAGATGTCGTAAGTCGATCATCACAACCCTGGTATCACTGTTAACGCCTTTATATCTGTCTGACGACTGAAAGTCAACGATAGACGAGGCATATTATTATGTTTAATATTAGAAGATATAAATAATGTAGTCAAAAACGTTTGAGAAGGCATCCGTGTTGCTACCTATGTAAGCCGAAACATTCACTATTACATCTAGTCACCAGCGCGAGCGCACTGAACGGGCTCACGTACATTTGGTCGATCACCACACCGCATACAACACTCGTGACGGTGTCTCACACATACCATGGTAACATTTAAAAAGCTTCTAAACATTTAAAAGACGGACAACAATAGATTTTCAAGTTTATTCGCTTATGCTTAGAATTAGGTACTTGGAATATTATGCACGAACAAACACTACCCATTACCCCGAATTTATCATAAGTAGCAAATATTTTGGTACCATCCCCACTCCAACATTATAAATGGG
Organism: Agrochola circellaris; assembly: GCA_914767755.1. Lineage (NCBI taxonomy): Eukaryota > Metazoa > Arthropoda > Insecta > Lepidoptera > Noctuidae > Agrochola > Agrochola circellaris. Next base: position 7,044,431 of record OU611840.1, read on the forward strand.
GTATTTTTTTTGCAGTTTCCATAGTTTGGTCACAGCTAGGTCTGACAGTTGAGCCTCCATGGGACCAGCTACTTGTTTAAAGTTTTAAGATTTAATTCAACTTGTTATATGTTCTAGTTTTTCGATCCCATTTTCTTTAAATAAAAGATACCATTACAAAGATAGTCCATAAACTAAAACATTATATTTTCCTTCAGGGAAAATACAGATAAATCCAGTTAAATAATAGGTAGGTAGTACTTAGCATCTTACCTCTAGAAAACGCTCCTTTCATTCAGAAATTTTAAATTTTAAAATACATACAGAGTACAGAAATAGCAGTAGCAGTATTATTGCAAAATTATTATTTAGCAATAATACTGCCAGTGTGCCAACAGTATAATTAATGTTTGCAATTATTGAATGATTTTGTTTGTTTGGTGATGATAATTTAATAAAATTTCTTTAATTATATGAAAAATGATATAGGTAACAATTGAATTGTGATTAACATAAAAAGCAATTAATCTGAAATTATTTAATTGGAATGACAATGTTTCAAATTTGACTGCATAATTATGTAAACAAAAATTTGCACACCTCTTATGGTTATAGTAGATGCAACTCGCAAAGTGGGGCGATCTCCACGGCACGGCTGCACGGTGTGGATTGCGGTTGTGGCACAACTACGTCCCAACTCCTATCCTGCACTCGGTGCTCCAAAAAATGTAGTCATACAGACCTCTGCATTGCCACCGACGATACCATGGTGGCGCCACCACCATGGTATCGTCGGTGTAGTAGTCTCGAGCCAACAAAATTTAACACACTGCCGTGCCATGTGCACGTTGAAGGAAATTAGGGATACAGTACATAATCCAATTTTATGTAACTTCCCGTAAACCTGTATTATGCAAATAAATGAATTTGATCTTCATGGCAAACAATAACTATAAACCGCTTGGAAATATAATGAAAAAAAAAAAAATGTGAACGACCAAATGTAAGTGCCCTAACACTGTGAACATTTACCGGGCGACAGTACTGGTGTAAAAATATAATCCATAGTAAGCTAAGTTCAGTGTTAGCAAGATACTTCGCTCCATAACTGGGCCGCGATCACCCGGGAAATATATCACAAAATTATTTATAATACCACTATTACTAAGCTTCAATAGGCAGCTTAAGGAATCACAATCCTATAATAATTGTCGTTCACAAACCGGTCTAAGCGACAACTCAACTACACCTGTGACTACGTACACTCCGCGACTGTTAATCGCAGTATACAGGGTGCTCGTTTGAGTCGGAGCACTAAGGACAGCTACATTAACCGTTGCAGCCATAACCACCCTGTATATCCACGCAGCTGCGACTATGTCGCTGAGTGTATACAAACATTACAGATACATTTATTCGCAACAATATACGACTATTCATAACTATTTCATTTAAATATCGAATAATGATTGTAATGTATCGTTAAATATTCAATATTGGAACATCAATGTCTTATAACTATGACCTAACGGGGAATTTAGACTACGGCTAGACGAACCCGTGTACGTGTTTGTGTACAGCCATTTTAACATCAACTTCTTAAATAACGGACACTATAATAACTTCCAAGTGCCATTAAGTAAACTCGATTAAGTAAATAAGGTAAGTGCTATGTAACATAGCTTAGTTCCAGACATTATTGTTTCAGAATTAAACATAATATGGAAGTGTTATCACTCACGCGGAGATCATAATCTGAGAGCCGAGCATTCTCGGTGTTAACAATGGCCGGACTGTTAACAATATGATACGTTGTAGTGTCCTTTTCACTGGTGTAGACGTGTGTCAACTGATTGTAGCAGCCAGTTTGTCAGTCGCAGATGGAGCGGGAGCGTCGCGCGACGGACGAACATAAACTAAGGGTAATAGCTAGGCATTGGACTATTTGCGGACATTGGTCGCGTTCTCGGCATTTTCCTTCATGATCTTGGACTTGAGGTGGTCCTTGTACTTCAGAATGCCGCCCTGCCACTTCGTGACGGTGCCATTCTCGCAAATCCAGATTTCTTCCGCGACCTGTGACGACAAATTGATTGGGTAAGTAAATATAAGGGTGCAACTGCAGGTGCAGGTGGTCGGTCAGCGTCGATCAGTCAGTCAGTCATTGCCTCAAAACATAACTGAAGGCCAATTAACCTCTGCCCTGACTGGCAGACAGTTCGATCGACGTCGAACGATCACACGCACCAGTCTGGATCAATATGAATTGTGTATGTCATTAGTTATGCTGTGCTGACCTCTAACAAGGTTAAAAGAGGAGAATGTTGATAATTATATTAGATAAAATATTTTCACTAAATATTTCCCCTTTGATGTGAGTGAAACCACACCCTAGCTAATCTGGGTCGAATCAACTTATGTTAACATGACATCACATAACACGTGTTGTTCTCGAAAGGTTAGCCAGAGGTGTACCTACAGTTCGCCGGTTATGCCATAAACCAGGCACATATCCAGAGCTCGGCCTGCTACTAAGAAATTCCTGATAGAAAAACCCAATAACACCCAGAACCTCATGCTCAGCAGTAAGCTTGCGACCACTAGACCAACGAGCAGTCAACTTATTTTGTTTGATATCGCACCTGGTTGATAAGCCTGAAGTCGTGGCTGACCAGCACCATGCCGCCGTCGTACTCGTTGATGGCGTCGCCCAGCGCGTCGATGGTCTCCATGTCCAGATGGTTGGTGGGCTCGTCAAGCAGCAGCAGATGCGGCGTCTGCCACGCGAGCCACGCGAACACCACGCGGCAACGCTGCCCGTCAGACAGCTGGCGCATCGGACAAACCTGAACCGAAAGATGTTGTTAAGTTAATAGGATAGTTTATTTGCTACCGGGTACCCCATGGGATTTCCCATCGGCAAGTTATGTTCTTTAGGAGCTTTAGTTTTGTTATATCCTGGGTTATAACAAAACGATAATGTAACTAAGTTTTACTTATAAAAATAAGCGTAATGGCCAATTTACCACATTCCTAACTATAAAAAATGCGTACATCCATTCAAAACTTCATCCCCTATTTTACCCTTTTAAGGGAAGAATTTCCATTACGAGAATTAAAAATAACCAACTTCCACGTTTCTAACTGTAACGAACTTCCGTTGAAACTTTCAACCATTATTTAATTCCATTAGGGGATTACTTTTCAAAAATCCTTCTTAATGCTCACTTGCGTCAGCATGCCAGAGAGATATCTTTCGATATGAAGCCAAGTCAGAGACCCATGCGGCATATAAACTCTGACACCAGGTTAGTCACTAACCACACGAAAAATAAAGAAAGAATGGTCACTTTCGTTGCCTGTGCATTGTCTGTCACTAAAATTAAGATTTTTACTACTGTATCTAACAAAAAAATCTCATTTATTTATTTATTTATAGTTAATTAAAACGGTACAACACCAATTACATTAATTAACATAGAAATATAAAAAGATTAATATTCTCCTTATATATCACTCATAATAATATCAGCAGAAAGTTCAACAATGGATATAACGCGGAAGACGTCGCACATTACCAGTGTTATTTATTTATTTGTTATTTTAATTTTATTGTATGTATGCCACAGACAAGAAACTTGCAACACGTAAATGGGGCTTAAGTGTGGTGATTACACGAACTTTTAATCATTATTTTCAAGTTTAAGTTTATTTATTTATTTGCTTACATGTAAAACACTGGTTAGTAGACATAAATAAAATAAAAATATGTTTATTCAGTCTCAAAAGTTACATGCTATACATGAGTTGAGACAGCCCCAGTAAGTAATTAAAAATACTTGTGTTGGGGTTGACTCGCTACTTCCCTTATTTAATACAGTATTGAGACTAAATTAATTAGAAAATAATACAATATAAAACAAAACCCAGCCAAGAATCAAAGCTGGTAAAAATATAAAATTGTTATAGTTTCTATGAACTTATTCTAAGCATGCGTGATTGTGTGTGTGAGTGAGTGTGTGCGTGTTTTTGAGTGTATAATTATGTATGTGTGTGTCAAGTCAGCAAATTCGTACTAGAATGTGCTCAGTTTCATCATACGTTAGAGTGTTTAGCCATTCAGTTATAACTTTCTTACATTCATATAAGACTTTAGGATGAAATTGTAGTTTAGCATTTATTTCCAGCGTTGTCTTGACTCTTTTCTGGTGGACGGCACTGTATATTCCTAGCTTTCAGGAGTTTCTGTGCTTAGGAGCTTAGCCTAGCCCTATCAGACGTGATGTAAAATCATATTTATGTTTAGCAATATGACCGCCCATTGTGACACCTCATGTTACTTTGAACTATTGGCCGCCATTACACTCGTCTTGTAAGTTGCTTCCGTAAAATTTATGTAAGTAACTTATGACTGCGTAAGATGTAAGATAAAATTACGATAAGCTACTTACAAGAGAGTTTACATTTGCAACTTTATCGTAAGTTAATTGCACGTATAAGTGTAATGGCGGCCATAGACTAGACTAAAAGTAGTGTGGAAATGGGTTGTCATGGTATGGACATGTGATGCGGAGGAATTATGAAAATGTCGTCAGGAAAGTTTTGAGTATGATTGTAGATGGGTTCGAGTGAGGGCAGACCAAGGAAACTAGGGATGGTCTGTGTGAAAGATGATATGGCTAGAAAGAGTGACTACCGACTAGATGACGACTGATAGAAAAGTATGGAAGAAAAAACTATTATACAAAAAAAAAACAACCGACTTTCAGAAAAACACTACAAAGTGAAATTTACTTTGTGTTTTTTTTGTTGTCGGTTTTTTTTTAATGTAGAAATGTTTTTATTTCTCGCTTATTAGTGAGTCGGGTTTGTAATGTATCCACGTTACAATAGCCTTATGTCAACTGCTCATCACCTTTTACAAAATATTGCTTTTCTCGATGCAAGGACGTTAATCGTTAAGGAGTTGTCCTGGTACTTTACTACTTAACCATCACCTCCACTTCTCCATATGCATTGTGACGAGCATAAATTGAACCATATTAATCGAATCGCAACCCGTGAAATACTTATTATTGAGTAGTTCCGGTGGCCATCTGTGGTCATCATCATCAGTTCCACTTCACCAATGGTGCTTTCCGAGAGCAACTCGACGAGTTACTGGAGTTGCTCTCGGATTGGATCCTGGAGAAATCAGGGAACTCTTTCCCTGATTTCTCCAGGATCCAATCATCAGACCCTGACCTGATGACAATGGGACCACCTCGGAAGTATACCCTTTCGAACAAAATAAGAATTTTGTAAATCCGTCTATATACGACGGAGTTATGCCCGAACATGCATTAAAAAATTAAAAAACTTCTAAATGATAACCTCCTCCTTTTTAGGTCGGTTAAAAAAGACATGTTGCGTCGACCTCGAACAAGTTAGGGAAAGGGCAGGAGAATGACGATGGTGTACATACAATAATGTACTTGCGCCGGCGCGCGTCGGGCCGCATCGCAGCGCATTTTACAATGTGTCAAAGGAAATTGAATTTACGCAACTGTATAAATTGACTGACGTCAATGCAAAACATGTGTAAACTCCATGCAAATATGACATTTAACGTACTAATTCTATTCTACTCTGTACTGACCTGCTGGCGGCCGGTGAGTCCGTAACGTCCGATGATCTTGCGCATCTCCTCTCGCTCTCGCACGTCTGGGAACTCCTTCATCATATAGTCGAGTGGAGAAAAGTCTAGGTCCAGCAGCTCGTGAAGGTGCTGGTGGTAGCGCCCGATACGCAAGTGAGAGTTCTTGCGGATCATGCCTGTTGATGGGACGAGCTGCGATGGAAAAGGGTAGCGTTAGATTACAGAATAATAATACAATAATATCTTTTATTGACACAAAAAATTAACATCACAACAGCCTTATTTGTACCAAAACCGGTACAATTTTAGTAGTGTTTTTATTCACTCACGTTGATTTGGAAAACACAAAAAAAACTGATTAGGAAAATACATTTTTAAATTTCAAATTTGACCCTGTGAGTGGAATCGCCGGGACTTGTAAATAGAGTACGCGTAAAAAAATTTCCCGTGTGTTCCTTGGGTTAAAGTACCACTGCAGTATGTATGTATGCCCCATTAGCTATTGTGGAAGCTGCCAGACATGATCTCTCTCTCTCTATTGCTCTCGTGTCACGTAGCAAAGATTAGCTTGGGCCTTAGCACTCGCGTCATGTTCTGCTACTCGAATTGGATTCGAGTAGCGAAATATGCCTAGATGACTATAGGATTAAACTACTGCGACTTCGCTGCTATTGTTTCGCGGCGGTGTGCTACTCGCCTCAGACAACCAACACAGTTGACGACCCATGTTGAACTTGAAACCTAAAACCTGATTAAGACGTACCCCACAAATCACTAAATGCATTTAATGCTAAACATATTTAAACATCATTCTCTCAATACACAACATTGATCTCTATTACAATAGAATTCTAAAATAGAATAAGAATGATTAATAAATGCCATAATAATTTAATATCTACATGTCATCTATGATTAATAAGAACTATTTCTGTCCTTACGTTACTGCAATTTTTTTATTTTATGTTGTTTTTATTTTTATTACGTTTAATTTAGACTGAATATGAGTTAAATACGTTTAGCGCTAAACGCATTTATTGATTAGTGGCGCAAGCAGGACTAAAAGCCTGTGTACTCACATCTCCGTACAATAGCTTGAGGAGCGTGGACTTGCCGGCTCCGTTGGGTCCCACCAGCGCCAGCCGCGTGTCCAGGTCGATACCGAACTCCAAGTTCTTGTAGATCCACGGGCTTGTGTCCGTATATCTGAATGATACGTTCTGGAAACAAGAGATAGACATAGAAAATAGTTCAATATCCAGGTAATAAATACATAAGTAGTTACACAGGTTAAACACAATTAGTATGTCATAAATGGCTAAAAAATAACCTACAGCCAGGTTACATTAGTGTTAGTTGCCAGTGAGCCCCGAACTACAGTCTGTATCCTGGGGCTCAGGCTATAACTTTAATCATTATGTTGTCGCTTTGGAACTGCAACTAGCTTCATTTTTCTGACTGATGACCCTTTGACAAATCAAAATTCATTTATTCAAGTTAGGCTGAGAATTTCGAACGTCAAAATACAAAAACGCCCGCCTGCCACCAAGGGCGCAGATTCAGACTATTCTGGAGCATTTTGTGAGTGTATGACTGTCCACGCGCGGACACCGTGCCTCGGGAGCCAAAGGCGGGGAGCGGGAGACGCGCGGGACATACAGTCCACTACTAGTTTCATGGATTAATAAGAACCAAGAACCTCAAACAATAATCAATTATACTTGTTTGTATTAGTTATAAGGTATTTTTACTAACACAATTACAAACACAATGGAGTCGGAAATAAAAATTAAAAAAACTATTATTATCTTGACTGACCACAAGCACTGCTTGCAATGCCTATTTCAGGCACCAGACCTCAGCTAGTTTTTAAGCACTTACACTGTACATTTGTGAAGAAAAAAAAAAGTACTTATACTTATTATTAAAGATAAAATGTTCTATCCACTTGAAGAAACTATTATTATCTTGACTTAAACCACAAGCACTGCTTGCAATGCCTATTTCAGGCACCAGACCTCAGCTAGTTTTTAAGCACTTACACTGTACATTTGTGAAGAAAAAAAAAAGTACTTATACTTATTATTAAAGATAAAATGTTCTATCCACTTGAAGATACTAACCTGCACCATAATAACAGGGGGCGGCACTTTTCCACACGATGGGAAGTAAAAGTTAAGGATCTTGTCATCTGTGACCTTCTCGGTCAGTCCTTGGGCCACCATCTTAGCTAGCGTCTTCTCCTTAGACTGGGCTTGTCGGGCCAGTTTAGCGGAACCGTGACCGAACCGTGCGATGTAGTTCTGAAAAAATTAAGTACATTATTTAAATTAAAGTCTAAAATGGTCAAGTCATAATTCTGTATGAAATATTGCTTGAGTTGACGTTGCATATTTAAAATGTAACGTTTCTCAGTTCGTTAGGTCCGATCGTTTTATAAAGCACGGAAGAAAGGGCACAAATAAGAGCACAGTAGTCTTTCAAGGCGAGAAGTACTGTGCTACTCTCTACTTTAAGCGAAAGCGACAGGGTAGCCCGCCAAAAAATCATTTCTTATGTTTTTTTGCAATTTGTATCACAGTATCTGGTTGTACGATAATAATAAAAAATGCCGCGCCCGCAACTAATATGCATTTACCGAAGTATAATCATCAAAATCATCAAAAAAAATAATAGAATATTTAGGTTTCGCGGGCTACCGCATCCCCTTTAAACATTCATTGTGCTTTCCTTCACGAAAATCGCCACTATCGCATAGGGGTCGCCTACTACACCTAATTAGGAAATAACTGTACAGGAGGAACAGAAAGTAAATATGTAAGTAATTATCTTTTGTCCTTCTCTTCAATATCTGTCTGCAGCATTGTTGCATTTGTAGATAATTTTGAGATTTGGTCTGATAGCAGGCCCTGGAAGGCCGGTTTCACATTTTGGAGAAATAAACTTTGAAATAGTTAAAAAATACAACCGCGGACACTGGCGGTGAACCACTTTTCAGCCTTATTACAAAGGGCATAAGGGTGAATAGTGGTTCACTGCAAATGTCCGCGGTTGTATGTAAGCCAAATATGAGGTACTTAAGCAGTTGTGTGATAACAATGAACATCCATTAAATACTTTTTTGTAAAGAGTCGAAAAAACGATTTTAAGCTAAATTTGAAGAATGGGTTTCAGCAATTTCACAGAAAACTTGGTTGGATGCAACAAGAAGATGAATAACAGCATACAAAAGTCTATGTGTTTGTTGAATTTAATGTAATGTCCAGTAGTTGGCCTATGCCTACAAGTGGGTCTACTTGCTAAGATCACGCGACGAAGATGACGTGGGCAGCATTGGTGCCAACTGGTGGCAGGCCGTTAATCCACATTGCCGCTTTAATCTTGCTCAGCGTATGTTCGTGATTTAACAGGAAATATACGACCATCTGCTTAACATAAGCTTCTTCCTAATACGCGGTCAAAGGAGGAATTTTAATCACGCTTGGAATATTGTTGTTATTCGTTAGACAGAACACAAGTCTCCACATGTTTCCGTCACCGACATGGGTGTGAAAGATCGGCTATATCCTTTCAACAGCGATGTTTACCTATTGCACGTTACAATAGGTAAACATGAGCCCTTTGACATGCTCTTGAAATGCGCGGTAACAAACCTTCATGTGAGCGATCTGGTCTTGTTCCCAGTTGTACTGCTTCATCTGGTTTTCAAGCAGTTCCATGCGTGTCCTGACGAAGGCCTCGTAGTTGCCCGTGTAGTACTTGAGCCGGCGCTTGCTCATGTGGATGATGTTGGTACACACGCCGTTCAAGAAGTCCTGCGAGTGAGATATCAGGACGAGGATGCGCTTATAGCTGGAAAATAATTAATGAAGGTTATGTCAGCATTGTTTGCACTGGTAGAAAAGAAAAGTTTTGTTCAAGCAGTGCTGGGACATAGGCCTCCTTTCTGTAAGATGGTTGCTAGATGTCACATTTCTTCGAAATTTTCGTTCTAGGACATGCCTTTTTCCTCACGATGTTTTGCTTCACCGTTTTGAGAGCAGTGGTGATGATATAAATTGTGCAAAGTAAAGTTTCTGTCTGGGTTATCATTCGGCCACCACTGTTATTGGCACTTTGTATTTCCTTCATTATATATTGCTTTTGTGTGTAGTGGTATTTCCTTTGTGTGCACTGAATAAATGGTTTATCTATTTATCTATCAACACCTTGTACAAGAATAAGTACGTACTGTTTAAGTTCTTCCTCGAGCCACACGCAGGCGTCTAGATCCAGATGGTTGGTCGGCTCGTCCAGTAGCAGCAGATGAGGCTTCACGTACAGCGCGCGGGCCAACGCGATACGCATGCGCCAACCTGCAGTAACAGCGTTAGTTAGAAGAGTTGTCTATGGACATGTGCAGGATTAATTTAGTAGGATGACGGAATTGTTGATAGATTCGTTTTGGACCTGAATAGGACTTTCAATACTGGTGTTTAGCTGCATCCGGTTAGACTGGAAGCCAACTCCAATATAGTTGGGAAGAACATAGGCGGATTCCTCAATGAATGGCTTTCAGGTCCACACACCGGTGAATTGAAGCGCTAATTTATGTAATTATTTCTAAACTGAAAGGTGAGCTTAAGTTCGCAGACATGGAATTTCAATTGATGCGAGTAGATGACAACATATCAGGCGGTGGGTCGCCGTAAATCGCCGTCGCTTATTGCACATCAGCGTAATACTACATGGCGGGTGCACTGCCATCTCAGAAAACACATAAAGCAAAAATCTCTCATGTGCATCGGTGGCACATGCTTTGTATACCACCCGTAGAATAAACCTGACGCCTATGATTTTTAATTTGATATCAAACAATCTTATGGTTTTACTAATTTAACTTTAGTCGTAAAAGAATACCCAGTTCTGAACAAACTGTGCTATGGCACGTAACTTATTGTGGTGCAGATAAATTTCGCATCGCAAGATGCTAAGTTAACACTTTCCAGGACAATACACGCGAGGTCTAACACCAACAACTGTTAACAATGAAAACTCGTCGTGTATTAAGACAATTCATCCATTCAACTTTATAACTATGAGATAATGAGATTGTATTACAACATTTACATAACATCAAGATTGTGTACCTCGAAAGGGTAGGTAGGAATGAGTACACCTAGATTTTGGCAGTTATTTTGGAATAGAGAGTGAATATATTTTCAGTCTATGCTCTGGGCTACTACAGCGAACTTCTGGGAGCAAAAATGGTTCGCCTACCCGGCAATAGTGAAACTATTGGATATATTTGATTGAATTTTCATAAACAATTCGGGAACGTCATAAGAAATTGAATGGTGTTAATTTAGTGTTGTATTGTTGTATCCACATAATATGTATGTAAGGTGCTGACCTCCAGAGAAGTCCTTGGTGGCCTTCTGCTGCATCTCGCGGGTGAAGCCCAGACCGTGCAGGATGTTGGCAGCACGTGCCTCCGCCGTGTCGGCGCTCAGGTCTTCGAGACGGTCATACACGTCCATTAGCTGTTCTTGCGCATCTGTGGAGGTATAAATGAACAGGTTAGTTACAAAACCTAATAATTTACAAATGTTTTCATGGTCTCTCCATTGTGAATTTTGGACAGATTTGCCATTCAAATTCGTCAAAAACTAACCTGATAAAATTAAGAGAAAAACAAGTAAACTTTGTTTTTTGTAAGATATCGCAGGTTCAATGATTGTCTTTTCAGTTGTTTTTGCAGCCGGTTTTTTTTTAATAGTTTTGTTTCAAGCTTTTTAGTTTCACTAATATGTATTAATATTTGGAATTGACTCATTACTAGGTTTTATTTGATACCAATATTGTTGTAATTAATTTAAATAAAATACCTTTCCCTCAATATTATATCGCCTATGTCAATCCCACAATCAAGACGAATCTAACGACGTTATATATTATGTTAAAATCAATCAAGCCGTTTAGGCTACAGAGCGTTCCAACGAATTAGACATACATACATACTCTCGAAAAACATTTCCCTCCTTCCAGGGCAGTCGCGTAAAAATAGGCAAGTACTTCCATGGTTGTAACAGCTCTATATTCAACCTCATCATCGCGCATTCGTCGACGTTCGACGATGATTGCGGAAGTGCATAATTTTTTCTGGGGAATCTGTATAATCTTACCATCATCCTCGCATTGAGCCAGTTCCTCAGCGAGCTTTTCCAACTGGATCCTCTCCTCGTCGACCTCCATGACGCACTCGAGTGCAGTCTTATCGGAGGCGGGCATCTCTCGCGTCAGGTGAAAGATGTCAATGTGCGCGGGGATGGTCACCTCGCGCCGACCCAGCACCGCCAGCAGTGACGACTTGCCTGCAAACATTGATAACGAAGGTCTTATAACAACTTTGTTAAAGGAACATACCGTAATCCACATCATGCCTAGTCATGCCTTGTCTTTTCCCAAAAGTACTTGGGTGACTTGATTAGTAGTATTAATATCAGTACATAGCGTAACTTCCAGAAAACTTAGAACCCTTTGCCAGCTATGTTTAAGTTTTATGAAATCGTTAGCCAGCTTATCGCCATTAACTTGGCACAAATCGAGACTGGCGTCTACAGAGAATTTCCTTATGTAAAAACAGTTTTCTCTACCCAGGGATCGAACTCAGCGGGGTAATTGCATAACACACACTTAAAATGGCAACCATTACCCCGCTGGACACCACGCGCAGCAGACCAGCAGAGCTTACGATACGATCCTAACGATGTTATAAATTCATAAGTCATACTTCAATGGATTCAGACACTATGTTGCCCGGAATTTAAAATTCCACCGTAGTACATACAAACCCACTATTCCAAGAAAAGCAATGCACTATTTTAATATTCACTCGCAGGGAAAGACATGGTAAGGAATTGCAAGATATCGTTCGCGATAACATTTATTTTAAATAAATAAGACTTTCGCTGTTTAATGTGTAGCTACATATTCGTTTAGCATTTCAATACGCAAGCATGAAGTGAATTTCTAAGCTTTGGCATCTCTTAGACATAATATAGACGCTTAAAGACGAAGCTAGCATTTCATCTTAGTTGGCTCTAAGCCCGTTAGTTTATAAGTGAAGGGCACTAGTGACTGTCCAACCGGGCATTCTGAAGCCCCCTCCAAATGTTAAAAGCGAGCTCTCCGTATTTTTTGTCGGTAGAAGTGCAACATAAACTTCCAGTATCAAAGCCGAATATTAATGAACATTTCTGTTTTTTTTAAATTATGATATAGTTATAAAATTCTTTCAGCCTGACACTAACTAATTTAAATTAAACTCATCGATACTATGACAAAACTCTTAAAACCTTCGCTTTTAGAACGCAAAGATACATTATTTTCTTGCACAAATGTCTAATTCAACCGTGATAAAACCGAACATAGTTTTTAGAAAGTTGAAGTTTTGGAAGGAATATGAATCGCTTATTAATCCTTTTCGCATTATTTATTCGAGAATACGTAGTCCATTAATCAATTCAAACGATGCCTCACTTAAAAGTCGCAAACTCATCATAAATGCAAATAGCGCATGTTTGATTAAATATTAACTGTGCCAACGAGTCGCAATCGAATAGGTTGACTTTGTACGGATTTGACAAGTAATGCTCTATTTAAAACAGTATTGTGTTAGGGCTCGGGGATTTTCAGACTTAGTGTCCGTGTACGACAATGCATTCAGAAAGCGTGAACATACAAAATGTATATTTTTCCGATCCTGACGTGACACTGTACCTTCTTTGCAGCCTGATGAACTCTAATTCATGACCACAAACACTGTCTAAATCGATATGATACTCGCAGCAAGAAATTTGTAGCAATACCACTAACCCATTACTTTCCCCCACTTCCTTTACTCCATGGTTACTTGGCCAGGGTATTAGGACCGTTATTAATTAAAAAGGCGTTCCAACTGGCTGGCGTGTGATCGAACACACTGTACAAGTGTCTTCATATTTTATTCAGCAACAAGAATAAGCAACGTGCAGTACAGTACAGCCCTCCGTCAATTTATAACATATCGATTTTATAAGGGTTCTGTATAAGTTTTGTTGTAGGTACCTACAGATTTCTTTAAATTCACTCCAAAAATGGTTATTATGAGGTGATCCAACAAAGAGTTAAATATACGTATACTTAAGGGGACTACAGGACCTAAACGTGCCTAAACGCAAGTTTTATAATGCCTAAAAGAATATGATCCACTGCAGTAAACAAAATCAGAAAAATATATGATATTCTTCAGGATATATGCTAGTATGATAGTGTGTTGAAAACATAATACAACTAATTTGATACGATAGAAAAAAATCATGAAGATACCTCTAAAAATTTCTTTTAACGATTAAAAATCATATTAATTTACATGCAATCATTCTGATTTTTTGTCAGATTATTCTAAAAGCTACATATTAGCATAATAGTGTTTTAATTTTCCAGTCCAATCAATAGATTTTCTGTAAATCGCTAACTGCTTCATATTTTGCAATAAATTACCTGCGTCGTGTCATCGCGCTTCTCTTTCATTTCTATGCAGTCCGACAGTGACCGCGCTTTAGCTGTTGTAAGCCTCTTAAACAAACATAATCTCACGCCTTCTTAACATGGGGGTAAGAGAAAATAGAGAACGCCACCTGCCGATTCTTGCATACTACTTTTGCTTCATACACGCGGGTTGAGAGTTCTATATACCTAAACCTTTCTGGAAAACATCACCACAGCAAGCTAAAGTGAATTGGTTAGGTTTTTGTCGGATAACCAATTTTTTTTTTTTTAATCTTTCTTTTGTGTTCACTTTCGGGACTTCTTGTGCAAAACTTCATGCTTCTAGACCGAGCGATTTAGGCTATGCGTACGGTCAGGGAAAGAATTAATTTAAGATTTTAATTTAGTAGAATATGTTTCATTAATTGGGATGTAACAACATGTAATGGATTGTACAAACCTACTCTATTTGATGCGTTATATCAACGGCCGCGTATTGTACAACCTTAATTTTTTGCACATTATTTGGATTTTTTAGTTTTCCTACATTTAATCTTCTAAGCTGATAGCTGTTAAGAGCGTTTATCCTTAAAGTTGGCAACGTCACAAATAGCTGTCAAATAGATACCTGTTTTGATTAATTTGACAATATTACTGTATGGTAATATGAAATGTGGCTAACTAGTGAACAAATATATTGATTGTGAAATGCAATAATTAATACCTTAACTATAATATTTAGTTTTAGATAAAAAAAAAAAGGATTTAGAAACTTTCCCAATGCGTTTTTTACACCTTAAACGGTTTAAAACGGTTACAACATCAAATTCAATGGTATAATTGCAATTCATTATTAATTTTCTAGTTCGCCAGTTAGCCACATTTCTTATTGCCATACGAAATATTGCCAAATTAATCAAAATAGCGAAATGCTTGACATCTATTTCGCGACGTTCCCACTTTCAGAATAAAAGCTCTAAGTGTAAAGAGAGAAAGAAGGTTTTGCTCTGCAATGGGACACAAACGGCTGATAATAATAAGCTGTTTAATTTCTAGCGTCGACGCTTGTATCCATTTTCTATGGTTTTAGTATGAGTGAGTTGGGGAACCCTAATAATGACACAATTTCTACAGGTAATACACATTTCGCATCACGAAATAGAAAATCATACATTATTTATTGTTTAGATTAAAAACAAAAGACTTTGGAAGCAGTTCACGGATAAGAAAAACGCAAATAATTCACTACATATTTTTATTACATTTCATCTAGTATATGTTACTACTTTCTTTATAACTTCCTCGATGCTCTTATCCTAGCATGTCTACAAGGTCTACTAACACTTCATTCTACAATATGCAAGGTAAATTGGAATATAGGAACAACCCATTAAAAAAAAGAACAATATTTTGTATATCACTCAGGTCACTGGCAAATGGATAGTTTCCTTGATGAACGAAACTTTTTCTAGGAAGTGTTGTCTTCTAATTGTTTTCTCTTTTGATGATAAAAATGGCATTCCAGGCCCAGGTAATTCAAAATAACACAAGAATTTGTCAAAATGACAAATCAGATTTGGCTTTTCTAGGCACAGGCAACAAGTGCACATCTTTGACACGATCTTCAGTTTTTAATTAGCCTTTGTAGTTTTCAAATTAAGAGCTCTTTTCCTTCACACCGGATATAACGATAAGCATTTTCTAGTTTCTAGTGCATGAGTATGAACTCAAATATACATTCGCACTCGCATTCGGGCACACATTCACAAACATCCAGGTACATGTTGATGTTTGTCCAGACGCGGACAGCAGACTTCGAGAAGAAACGCTTCCCTTCCTGTTGACATTCACATACTAGAAATTTTACATCCAATGGTTTCGTCACTGGTTTCGTCAGATCAGACACAAGTACGTAGACACGGGCGCGCACTATAACCATGATGATGATTTATGCGAAGACAGCTTTGTGCAATACGACCAGTCCTTAGGGCGGAAGATTAGAGTATGTATCAGTAATAAATGATTTAATCGTTGTCTTTAATTACAAAAGAAGTAACACTACGTTCGTCCGTTAGCGTCGACGGTTCATTTCTTTGTATTGTATATCGATCGATGGAGGGGCCAGCTATATTGGTTTATCGGTAAATGCACCATTATTTTCATTGTCATAACAATGTTTTTGCATCATACGTAGGTAATCGTTGGTTTTGTAAAGAGGCTCGTTAGGGCCTCGGGCCTCATGCACAGTTTTTTTCTCACAAAAAATACCACTGGCAATTTTGGAATCACCTTTGTTGGTATGTATCTCAGATTAGATTTTGTTCCAAACTATTTGAGTTAATGTTATTGCGGTACCTATGCATTAGGTACTTGTGTGTCTTTACTGCCTTGGTAAAATCAGCAGGATAGATTTGAAATTGTAGCAATATTTTATATTTCAAACTAAGTGATAAATAGGATTTTTTGATAGATAGAATCACAGTTTTATTAGATAGAATTAAACTTCGTGAAATTTCGAAAAAATATTATTTACGCTGTAGGCCTAATTACCTTTATTGTACGTAACAATAAATAATTGATTGGTACATACAAAACGAAACTTCTTCATAAGTTTCACCGTCAATCAGCGCCGGTCCTGGGGTAGAGCGAGAGGAGCGGTCGCTCTAGGCGCCAGACGGTAAGGGGCGCCAAAAAGCCAAATGCGAAATATAATTTCCGTAAGCTTTCTTAATGTTAAATAAGCAGGAGTATACTAATTAGAGCTACTTAATTTAAATTCAATAAGTGTTGATATTTGCAAATAAAGCAGATTTTTGAAAATTTTGTAATTACTATTTATTTAACACGTAACCAAAGTAGAATTCACGTGAAGTGAAAGCGTCGGTCAAAGGGCGCCGAAAAACAATCTCGCTCTACCCTGATCAAGGGCTAGGGCCGGCGCAGGCGCCAATTAAAGACGGATTTAGACCAGCATCCCGTAATGACCGGCCACGAGGAAGTCCAATTAGTACAGTCTCAGTATATTTTTCAAAATTTTAGGTTGTTTAGTTTCGGAGATAACGGCGGGGGAGGAATGGTCAATTTTCATCTGTTTTCTTAAATATATTTATAAGAACTTATTTTAAAATTATAATACAATTATATTTGAGATCCCTGTCACACGGTACGGTTTTATTTACGTTACACGTCCGTGTTTGGGTCACAGATATTATTGTGTACAAAATTTCAACTAAATTGGTCCAGTGGATTCGGAGCAAATTGGTTGTGACAGACGGACAGCCAGCCAGAGAGTAATCCTATAAGGGTTCCGTTATTTTTCTTTTGAAGTACGGAACCCTAAAAATAAACCTTAAATTTAAATGTATAGTTTTTATTTCATAGCAATAATCTTTTTACTACACATTTGTATGGTAAAAAGATTATTGCGATGAAAAAAAAACGAAAAAGAAAAAATAGGATCTGAGGGGAAAATAACATTCCTAAAACTATCCTCCTTGAAATGAAAACTTCCTGCCTCCCCTTTTCGAAATCAGTAAAAAAATAAAGTTTTATATATTCAAAAACTTGTAATTTATAACATGGTACACTTCATGTGTCAACGAATAATTTTTATATTTGCATGATAAAGTGAATGTGCAGTCGTGATTTGTAATCCTTTCAGTACCCATGGTAACCCGCTCCCCTCTCGTTAAATAAATCGGTGTCAAAATACCCACTGGCTATGAAACTACATTGTTTTGCTACAATAACATCGTATGCATGACACCATATCTCACATTCTCATTCGTCCATCGAATGAGTTTCATATGTTGTTCGAATTAAATTTATAATTCTAACATGGAATAATTTTGACTTGAGCTGATAACATGCTTTTATGAACTCTACAAAGGTTTCTTTCTGCACTGGAATTTGTTCCAGTTTGTAATGCGCTATTTAGGAAAGATTTCATTAAAATATTAGTTTGTATTCCGCACCCGATTAACGGTGACCCGAATATACGGACCGCGTCTCCGCATCGGATAAAGTAATTGTTGAACCGTGATTAACGGCACATATAACTATCATGTTATAACAAAATAATGATAGCTGTTACTAACTCGTGTTCTGAACCTATGTATCACACTTATGTTTATAGCAAACACGGTAGTACCAAGGTCGGCAGGCAGCGTTGTGTAAAATTTTCCATTCATAATATTGCGAAGCAAAGTAAGTTTGTTGTATATTTGTTGATACACGAAATTCGCCGGAACTTTTCGAATTAAGCATTCTAGAACAGCTGGGCTTTCTTCTTTTATAATACTTATTACAAAGACCGCTGACGATGTGCATTCTATACGACCGTTTTAAGAGCTTGCAGAAAAGGCTAGTCACTCAAAAAACGGAGTGAGGTCGATAGATGAATGTCGCAGGCATTCGCTGTTGATCTACTGCTAAATTAATATTTTCTTGACCTTACACAGCCGCCGTTTCTTTGTCACCATGGTGTATCCTGAATTTTGATTTGAGTATAACGTTTACGTCATCAACATAAATGCAAAATGCAACACTAGCTACAAGCTTGTATTCGGTTTCCATTGCTTTAATTAAAGCCAAAACACCTATTTCACTGTTGCTTTAATTAGTTTCATAAAATAATTACTTTAACATAGAACTTCTGCTAAGAATTCTCAAATAGCGCTCCGTTACACTGAGATGAAACAAAAATGGGTCAGCGACGTTGGTGGGTGTGGGTTAGGGCTAATCAATACTTGCAGCTAAGCATAATGTTATATTCCCTGCTACAACATTCGCTGCAACTAGAAAAAAGGAGGATCATATTTGTTGATATCCTTCTTCATGTTATGTTTTATCAATACCAGCCAATATTATTGTCCCACTGCAGAACAAAGGCCTATTCTGCTACAGAAAAGGTACAAGCATGATCACCAAAACTGGCTCATCACATTTTTTAAGTTCATGATTCCTCAAGTTGTTCTGGTTTAATCACTGTTTTCCTTCTACGATATGTTTAAGTTATACTTAAATATAAGTTTTCTTGAAACTTTGACTGTTTTTTTATGGCAGTATGAACTCTATAAATAACATTTCGAGGACAAATTTTAATAAGAATTTTCTAAGGTTTGTATTTCCACGCTAACAGGACGTAGCTACCTATATATTTCTTACAAATCACCTTTGTTATGCACGTTAAACGAGGAAAACTGTTCAACGCATATGAGCCTTCAGATTTGTAGTCGAGAATAATTTATAATAGCGGCGAATTCAACCGATAACAAACGCAAGCTGACCGAGACAACTATTCGCTTCGCGTTTTCGTTGCAAAATTGTTAGAAACCAAATTCGTATGAAGAAATTGATTTAAAATTTCATCTTAGAGCAACAGTGATTTCGTTGATCGTAAATTCATCTTATCGCCGAGTTATCCCAGAGATGGCTTTCCGACACATTGCTTATTGAATAAACGAGTGCACAAAGTGCAGGATTCAATAGTACAGAATTGTCGAGGGACTCAACGAGCACTTAGCCTATAAATTAAACTTCCCCGCTGGACGTTATAAAACAATCTATTCGACGCTTGCCCTTACTCTGTTTCAAGGAAAAACTGATAATGCTGTACAATAGAAACGCAATCATAACTCCGTATCGGAAGTGTTTAATAGTGAATAATACCTACAATGACGAATTAATTACGTAATAATGTTTGAAACACGTCATTTCTTATAGCTTTAAATAAGAAACTATTGTTTCATGGTTGAGACGGTCTTATCAAGCTCACTTGTCAATAATTGTACACTTTACATATTCACACCTGATTTTGTATTAAATTAATATAGGTGTTAATCGCACCTATATTCATTTAACCACACGTCCGGAATAGTTAGGCTTGTTATCGGTAATATCTACCTAAGTTATATCAGCAAATATCCGAGAAACATCATGTTTCCCCCATTTCTGCTGCACGGCATGTGTCAAACATGTTTCAAACATGCAGCTCGGTGTTGCAGAATGTAATCAAACAAATAACATCATACTATCGTCGAGACCAAAGATACTTTCGCATGGCTGCAACGCTTCATAAAATATTTTGATCAAGTTCGTTAAGTAACTGAATGAACCGATATACGCCAGCATTACAATTTTTGCGCAGAACATACATTATTTTGGCCAGCCCATAATTGCTCACAGCTAATTATGGTTCTTACTCATCATTTATTTTTATACTATTAGCAGCTAGTTTTAAAGCCTTTGCCAGGCACTATCCACCAGCATTTGTATAAAAATAATGTGTCATATAGGTCCAGCATCCTAATTGAGTAACACACTTTCAAGCACAATCCGAAAGATTTTGAAGGAAATTGGTAATCCATTGCTTCATATTATGTGTGAAAAATTCGTCTGCTCAATTGGTGCTACGTAAATAACGCAATGAATGTTGTGGAACTGTCAAAATGAAAGGTATTGGCACTGTAGGTGTGTTATGCAATTACCAATCTAAAGATGGAGAAATAAAAAAGAAAATAGTACATACCACATCCGTTTAATCCCACGAGGCCGTATCTTCGGCCGCAATTCAACTCGAGGAGAGTATCCTGGAGTAGTTCACTTCCGTAGAATGTGATTGAGAAGTTTGCGATCTTGATGTCCCTGGACCTCGGGTGGACGGCAAGGGAGCCGGTACACGACCTGGCCTCCGAGTTCATCTTGGCTTCCTCTTCGAGCTTGAGGCATAGTGCCTCTGTAACAAACGGTTTAGCTATAGTATTTACTTTTGTTTAAAATCAGGTATCAACCACATTTTCGAACAAACTATGAAGTATTCCTTATATATTTGTTTACATGTATGTATGGAAAGGGGGGTAGGGTAGGTCCGTATTTATAAACCACCATGGATGGATGGCTGTTTTTGTTCAATGTATTAAACTCCGATCATTAATTTAGCAGTTTGATTGCTTCTAAATACTTAGTTCTCAAGTGAGACCTTTAAAACTGGCCTACATGATGGAGCCACTTGTTTCTCTGCATAGCACATAGGATTTAAAGTCATACCAAAACAAAACAAGATTTAAAATGCATAGCCCAAGGAAAGCATTTAGTTTGTTTGTATATTTTAAGTGAGTGATACACCAGTACACACTAAGTGAATGCCGCGCAGCCCTGCGCAACTGATGCGCAACAGCTGCATAATAAACAAAGATTGCATGGAGTTAAATTGTCGTCGCTTCTGCAGCTGTTCTGCTGTTGTTTCAAAGCCATAACTATATTATTGTACGGGGTGGCGATGTCACCTGCACCCGGCCAGTAGTAAAACCTACTGATGAGCGTGGTAGGTACCACACTACTAGTATGAAATTCTTCTCCTAACATTCCTGCACACCTCAATAGCACGAACATTTGGATCTACGTTATATAACTTTGTAGTTACTTTATTGCAGGGTTGGAAAAAATTACGATCTTTTAAATTACATAATTATAATTTTTTCAATTTTTTAACCTATAGTTTGATTGAATTTTGCGTGTGCCATAGACTGAACCTAAGGTAGATACTAAATCCTGTAGTAAACCAGCCGAAATGTTTCAAGCATGGAAACAAAAACTTAAAAAAAATACTTGTTATAATAAAATATTAAAACCAAAGCCCAGAAAATTTTAATATTACGTTGAAGTTTTTTTGTTCAAATATCATAAAAATGGCATTGATTGATACAGCAGAGTGACATTTTGATTCATACCTTAGATAATAAAAAGTTAGAAATAAAGACACATGATTAAATCATAAATTTTTACTGAACAAATTCCTAATAGAAAATCAAAATAACAATAACACTTTGCTCAACCTGAGATTCGAACCCAGGACCAAATGCTCAGCAGTAGCGCTTACGACAACTAGACCAACGAGGCAAACAAAACAAAAATCTGTGCCTAAGTTGTTAGCATTTTCATCAAAAACATTTAAATATTTAATTGCTGTCATAAACTGTACATTTCTTTTTATTAAGCTGCATCTTGCAGACATACTTTTTGATTTATGTTTTTCTCTCTTGCACGATGCGAGTGCAACTGCGCATCCGGCCATGCACCCCGCGCTGCAATCGTCATAGACATAACTCAACTCTGTGCGTGACAGACAACAAACAAGGGGTACTATAAAGAATCCTAGAATGAGTGCAAAGGAATTAAGTAAAGAATTTAATCATTTTTCCCCTAGCTATTTCAGGATCATTGCTAGCTATTTCAGGATAATCTTTACACTCATTGCCAGCTGTTTCAAGTCAAGTCACAAACACTAATGTATTAGCATAAACTTTGACTATTCTGCACTGATCTAATACACTCTTGTTGATACTGAATAATGTTTAAGTGAGTGGACTACCATGACTAAACATGAACCTCCCATGTTACAAAGTGAAGTGATGGACTGTCAGAGAAGTTTGAATGAACACAGACGGACTACAATGTTACCAAATCAATAAGTATAGTGCAGTTTTGGCAAAAGAGGTCATTTAGCAGTTCCGATACCATTTGGAATATAATAAAAAGTTGTTGCATAATGGGCTGTTTAATAACCAATAATGGATACTATTATGATGCAACAAGTACCAAATGTTTCGCAAGTAACAATAATTGCATTGAATTTAACAATACTTGCTGTGAGCAAGAGGGGAGAATTCACAACATTTTGGTGAAAGCATGACTAATGCAGTGTGACTTTTTGTTTATTTTTTCTCAAGTCTACAGTAGATAACTATTAGCCAGTGGCCCATGACTTGGTTGCACCAAATAATAGAAAGCTGCCACATCATAACAAATTGATTTATTTTTCAGTTCAAGCTTCACTTCCTGAAGTCATAATCAGTTTGCAAGGATTTCTATTATATCCTTTTTTTTTACATTTCATGAAAAGAGCAACAGCTGAAAATTAGTGCCATAAGTCAGCACGTTGATGGGTTTTTACAACACTGCAGGAAAATAATATGGGTGTGTTCTCCATAAAATTGTGCCCACACAAAATATGTTTTACTTGCTCTATTCACACACCTATTTCATGCACACCAGGATCCAGGTATGGCCTGATTGTGCGGAGCCAGCTGATTTGTTCACCATGTAGGTGCTTTTATAATTGCAGATAGCATGAGCACTGGCCCAGGTTGGGGTTTCAATTGGATTTAATAACCATAGTCCAGTCCATGCACCAGTCCATCTATGGGAGTGCCAATAAATAATTAGTAATTTAATTATTCTTCAAAAAATCAATGATATGTTTACGACAATCACTACGTACATCGGAATTGTAAGTGCTGTACTGCTATCAGAATAAGCAAAAGGTTTAAAAAAATAAATTAATAATGGCATTGCATGTAAAATATGCGAAATTATGTCAGGTGGCGAAATATGGAACTAATATTTATAGTACTGTATTTGACATTAGACTCAACAAGCAGCGCCACCTTGAACTGCCAATATATACTGGGCGCCCTGTACCTACACATTCATGAAATCATACTTTCTCACATTTCTTTAAACCTTCAAATCAAAGGAATACCGCAAACAGCAAATTTAATTGTATATTTTAATGAATTTCTGAGTATTACAAACTTCTCCCCAAGAGTTGTCATTACAATAACCTAGACACACGAAATAACTTTACAAAAAATTTAAATAAATCAATAACGCGCCTACACAACATATTTGAAGTTAATAAGCAACCAATGACAACCATGTAAATGCAAATTAGTGTGCCATGTGCTTCATAACGTATAATATAAATTAATTTCTTACAGGCCTTAGTCAAGCCTATTAGAGCCCCCAACAACAAAGCCTAGATGACACATACTTTAAAGTTCAAACATTCTGTCCCATTGAAATAAGTAAGTATTTATGAATAAAAGTTCAAAATATCAAATTTCACGGTGGTTTACCTTCTGCGGTAAGCTCACGTTCCTCCTTGCCATTGGTAGCAGATCCATTCTCCTCGTTTGTCACTCTCGCCACAGGCTTCTTGTTCCTGCTGCCCGCCTGATCTTTCTTCTTTTGTTGGGCCCTTTTCTTTGCATCAGACGGCATTCTGGCTACCTGGTCAACGCCAATTTTTTATTACACGAACACAAAAAATGTAGCAGTACTTATGAGATGTACGACATCAACTCTTGATTTTGTAAATCTTTTATAGTCGGGCGCGTTTAGAAATCCCACGACACTGAAGAAATAACCTTTGTACCAATCACTTTACTTTATTCACGTGTTTATACTGGAATAATTAATATTACCTAAATTACTTTTATGGGATGATAAGCAAGTCGTCAGCGTCTACACGTGCTGAATTAAAAAGAAAGACATTTGAAAAATCACAGATACACAAATGTCAGTCAGAGACAAGATTGTTTTTTGGACATGGTATTACAACATCTAAAAATACAATGAAGAGGTATTTTGGTAGTGAAAGTCCACGGTTATAACTAGCTGCTATCGGAAAACATGGGAAAATGATATCGATGGGAAACACAGACTACGCTGTTACTTCAGCTCAGTCAATGACTTAGAATTTTTTATAGAACATAAGTATAACTAATTTCGTAGTTTACTCACCAATCTAATTAATTCACTAATTGGTTCCCGAGCCAGCAACACTGTTGAAATAAAAACGAATAAGTTGTTTTGTGCGTTTTGTACTAAACGTAGACATTTTCTATCTCTATGGTACTAAACCGTAGAAATAAGCTGGGAACAAATTAATGGACGCGTCCGTAAGTATCAGGCTGCTGACACTGTCAGTGCTACTGAAACTTATAGCGACACCTATGCATCCACATTATGTACCACAAAGCTACAGGTTTACAATAAGATATTATAGACGGCGCCACCGAGTACCTAAACACAGCTAAACGAAAGGGACGTCCTTTGGCCGAAAATAAATAAATAGATATACATACTAGATATATTACATAAATAAAACAAAATCATATGTATATTGCTTATCATAATATTAGTACCTATTTTTTTCAGGCACCCGACATACAACTTCGTCAAGAGTCATCTGTTTTTGGTGAAACGAGCAACATTCGAACCAGTTACACAGACGCACTTCAAATAGAGTTAAGAAACCAATATTGGCAGGACACATCGCTTTTTTAAATTCTGGCAGGCGAATGGAATGGCTGCATAACACATCAAAGACGTCGTTCATAATAATTATAAAATTGATAGTGTCCCTACATGTTTTAATTTTATTTCCAGTACTCCAGGGCATCTGCTACTGAGCTACTGAACAATTGTGTCTCTAGCTTCACTTACATCTTTTGTTTGTGATATAATACATGCGGCTTTTTAATTTTATTTGCAAGATGTAGGCCCTGTTTTTCTTGAAGTTTCAGCAATTCTTCTAAATATTACATAAGAATATTTGAATTTAGCGGGCTACCTTAGCGCAGGAAGGTAAGTAAACTCATATTTTTCTGTTATAACGGATTTATTATGATCCAAACGTGTTAACTAGTAATACTCGATATAGTAACACCTATGTTCCTTGATTGACCCAACCCTAGAAATGGCAGCCATTTTATGTTCCACTACGAGTTTTAGGTATGCACCCTTTTTTTGTAGGTATTCCAGTCCATACATTTTATGTGTATGTTATTTTCGTTTAATCATTATTTCTATGTATGTCTATAGTTAAGTTTTGATTGACATCATTGACATTGACAGTGACCGCGCTCTGGCTGGCTCAAAGTGTAGACTAGACTAGAGAGCGGAAGCGCGCGCGCAATTAAAAACAGGTAAAAATTAAATGAATCCAAAAGTTTTATTTGTTTATTCAGGTAAATATCCATCAACAGCCAATAATAATTTATTGAAATATTTCAACAAAATAATTATATATTTCACAGTAATATAGAATGAATAGTATTTGAGAATAAGGCGTACTGCGGATATAACATTAGATCCGTACTATGTATTATTAACAGGTAAATAGATGTAGTAAGAACACTGGTTTTATTGCACATTGCTTATATCTCACTTTGATGATTGTGTACTATATTCTCATTCGCGTACTTGTTGGTAGGAACTGTCTTCGAAATGATCTAAGGAAACTTTATTTTCCCGCCGAAATTTTTTAAGCTATAAGATATAAGCATATTGCTGATACACATTGCATAATATATTATTGCGTATATATGCTACATGCGATGTCAACTATTAATTATAGTATACTATATTCTTTCTTATTATTTAATATGGACTTGAGATTTAATAGTAAACATTTTTTTTTTGTAAAGGTACTTGATTCTCTCTAAATGAGGTGTAATGATTAACGGTATTTTGGGCCCCCTCTACAGTCACCCTACTCTGGTAAATGCACACGAAACTCTACTATTGCCTGGCATCAACAAGGCAACGCATAGACAGGGTTACAAATACGTTATACAATACTTACATCCTCAACAACTATAATGTATAATATTATTTATTTAGGGAAAAAGGTAAACTAGCAAAACTACTTAATAAGCACAATACGAAATTTGTTTCTACCTATCCTAACTACAGTCTAGAACTAAATTGAAATTACACCAAAAATTGCATTACAATTCAACACACACTACATGTATGATGTTGCACTCTTAACAAATTAAAACGAATAACAACAGCGTGTGGATATAGTTGAATATAATGCTGATTACGTTTAGTTGATATATCATATAAAAAAAATCCGACTTTAATATGTTTCTCTATATTTTGCTAAATTGTAAATTGGGAAAGTAGGTCTCCATCACCCAATCTTCTGTAACAGGTTTTTATCATAATTGCTTTCTTCAGACATCTTTGATGATCCACCCAATGTCTCATTATCTTTCTCATATGGAAATTCAAGTCAAGGAATGAGTATTCCCTTACACTTTCAATACCTCCCATGTCGTTCTATAGCCATGAATGCGAAAAAAAGTATCAGACACAGTAGGTGGGTAGTCAACCACTTAGGGATTAAATTGTACATACCATAATACATCATAACGCCTCAGCGTGGAAACTGCATGGTTTATCTATTATCATGTGTAAGTAGATATTCACCCTTCAACTATTCCTCATATTTCAGCTCGATACATAGGAACAAGATATATTATATTTCCTTTCTGAATAGTTTTCACAGTAGTTTAGAGCAGAAGCATAGAGTTATTCACACAATTCTTTTTAATAAACAAACAAACATGCATGTAGGGCGTGCATTAGGGCAATTTGATTTTTTGCGAAGCACAGAACCTTAATGTTACATAAAATTTCTCATAAATAGTACACGCTAGTTAGCCAAATGTTATTATAGGATTTATATTATTTTGTTTTAAACACAACGGCCCACTATGGCATATCTTAACGCTCTCTTTGATTCGTTTACGCGACATACATATTTTAGGGTGTCAGGAAAACTGGAGCAAAGAAGCACCCATGATTTATTCATGAAAATTTTCCAAAATATACGCGTGCGATTAACTGGCCACACTGTATCACGAGAAAATATTGTGGAAATGATAGATATTCGTCAAGGAGCGTTAAAGAGAAGCCATCGTGCGGGGTCATGAGGAGGTTAACATCAAACACAACACTCATAGGTAATACGGGTAAGTAATAGGTAATATGGGCTGGTGTCCGCAACTCCAAGTCAAAGCGCATATTTTGTGTACAAAATGTCTGTGATGATACATTTTCAACTTTCATTGATAATCAGAACTACTGGATGATTTTATATGGAGTGTGCAATAATCGTTGATAATGTTAATATTTCTTTCACGGACATTCTGCACGTAGCCCATAATGCCATAAAACAGAAGTTACATTATTTTTAATACAGTGCATATAGGCAAACGGTGGCGGTATTAATCCTATAATATTCGACTAATTTGTAATAATTTGAAAAGTCTACCTAACACTCAATAATAAGATAGGAAAATTTTACTAGTATTATTTCTAATATCTAGGGGATAAACATTAAGAAAGGCAGTAGACAATTTTAAAGGCCTACCTATATAAATTATTTAATTAATTTGATAAGATTTTACTATGAAAACAAGAAGATACAGTTTTAAAATTTTCCTTTTTTTTAAGTAAAATTTGGATAAGAATCAAACTGGTTATATTCAGGAAGAGGATGATTTTGAAGCGGATATTGTCTAACTTGTTATACATTTATAATATCCAGATTAACCTAGTGTTCAAACATATGTAAGAAGCAATACCACAACAGTACATAACAGTTAATTTCCCTAAACAAACGCACAACACAATGAAATGGTATAATTTATTCGTGAATTTTTATGAAGAACCACCATTTGAGTTCGTTAGTAAAATGATTAACTACATTTTTTAAACATAGCAGGTTTTCTATTATTCTCTAAAAATTGCACACGTAAATAAAAAAAATAGGGAGCATTCGTGATTAAAAATAAAATAGTTAGTGGGATTGGAGCATAAGGCCATTGACAGAGTTTATATAAAGTACCAGTCGGTCGATTCTGTAAAAAGGTCAACGTGAAACTTAGGTGAAGTGAGCTGTCACTGACACAAATCGACCGGCGGGATTAACACAATTGACAGCTCACTTCACCTAAGTTTCACGGTGATATTTTTACAGAACCGATCGGCTGGTATGTAACTATATAATGTACTCTGGTGTTTCTAATATTCTTTAACTTTTCTCTGATATTCGGTCCATATTAAGCTCTGGTCAATTGACGCGAAACCGAATAGCGCGAATTGCGAGACAAATTCACTAGCGCGGATTGTGTCCAATAACTTTTATGTAGGTGTTCAAACTGGCGCGGATAGTTGCGGGATTCGCCTCAGTTTTAACAGTCCTTTATACGTCGGCGTTAAACCTTATTTTGAGACATCCGTAAGGTTATACCTTATATAATTTGTTCCAAACATGTCGCTTATACTAATCACAGCTCGTTCCTTACCTCGTGTATAGTATAGCTGCTCGCATTCGACTAAAATATACTTCCATACCCATTGAAATTCAAAATAGAAACCTTCTACATATTCTATATTTCATATAGAAAAATAGAAAGTTTTGTTTTGAAGCAACTGCACTCTTTCAAATTAGATTGGTAATGTGAGGATACAGTCAGAAACTTAAAATATTGTAACCAACATGGACGGTCTAATTAGAGAGAGCGCTCAAGGTAAATAAATAGAAATAAATAAAATAATGTAAAAAAAAAAATGATAATTTATTGTAATCACAGTTATGAGACCGACGTTCAATCGGTGTATCATTTTACTCTATCCACCTCAATTTACCATCAAATGCAACCAATGGTTCGCTACACAATTACAAGCTTAAAAGATTACAATATCCGTTCAAAACAATTATAATAATTGGAATATGTCACGTATGTAGAATAAATAAGACTTAACATGCACAAGAGCTATGTACAACGAAATGCAATTTGCTAATATGCTTAAATTAGAATGTGATGCGAGTTTGAGCTCGAGCGTTAGGGCGGTTCGGTGGCGACCGTCCGCGTGACGTCACAGGCCGGCGGGGCGCGGCGCGATCACGTCATGTTGACGCCGAGCGACCGGCTGGCGTACTCGTACACCACGTACGAGATGGACACGGCCGGGATCACCTTGATGAAGTTGGGCGTGATGCCCCGGTACAGGCCCCGCAGGCCCTCGCGTTGAACGATCTCGCGGAACGCACCGCGCATTGTGCCCTCCGCGCCTTGTGCTGCTTTCTCTGGAAAAATACAAGAAAGTTCCGTTAAATATTGTTCAGGAACACACTGGGAGTGGCAACTAGCAATCGAGAAACCCTGTATTAGTTAAAAGAGTAAGAAAAACATAGGAAGGCGATGAACACTTGTCACACCAAGTGATCAACAGAAAAACGACTAATGTGGTTTCCAAAGAACCTAGTCAAAATTAATTACTGCGGCTAACTTTACATTTGCTGCTCAAATTTATGTTGCATTTCAACACAAGTGTTTTCCACCAAATTTATACACCTGAATTTAGTTTGGTGCTGATCGATAGCTGCATAAGTCCACTCTTTATCGCTGGAGCTTATCGGCTGAAGAGTTATCGGCTAATAAAAACGAGTTCCTAATTCCGGCGTTGACGTCCGTATCTTCCCTTAAATGTATAGAAATATTCTAATGATGTAATATGTAAAGCGTAGTTACCGTTATCACACGTTGATGAAACTTATGGGTAACTGTTTTAATATCGATATAATCTGCAGACAAGGAAGTGCCAACTAACGCTGTTATCATTGCGAAGACAGACATTGTGATAACGTTATCAGTTTAGGCGCTATAGGTAAGTGATTTTTTGACCTTATAAAAATGTATTCGATATTGACTATGGCGTATTAACAATGGTCTACTATTAGTTCTGACACCACTAAAAAGTTTTGAAATCATAAATTATAATTTGGTTATTCTTGAAATATTAGGCTAGATTCTGCTGTCCAGAGATATAACATATAAGCTGATGGTGATGACTATTAACAACCAACATTTAATCATTTGCTGAATTAACTAATACGGCCAGTTCTAGTAACACGAACATTATTTATCTAAAGTAATATGTGTATTATAAAGAGATAAGATTTGAGTTTTTTATATGTCGGTTTGTAATGAGTAAACTCAAAAAATACTGAACCGATTTAAAGAATTCTTTCACCAATAGAAAGCTATATTATCATTGAGTAACATAGGCTAAGGCTAATTTATAAAGATATAACGCGGGCAGAAGCTAGTATAACACAAATATAAACAGCCATCTGTTTACATTTTGTGTATTATCAACAACTGTACACAAAACAAAGCCATTCCTTTACGCACTCGACAAACAAGCCGATCGCTAATATCAAAGTGTTCTTAACAATACAAATCGAATCAGTACTTGAACGTTGATTGGCTGTGATTCGATCCAACGTGTCGGAGTCAAATATTGATTGAACGATACTTGATCCTTTGCGTGTGGCCTCCGCTGCATAAAGGATAATTTGATTGTTCTGTATTAACGACTCAGGACATTTAAGTTTTAAATTGTTGTGTTTTGACGACAGTTAGCAGTCTTTACCGAACTTTTTTTTGGAGTAAGTTTACGGATGTTAACTCTAGAACACCGGTGTGCTAAGATTTGCGTAAAAATTTAAGGCAATAAGAATAAGGACAGAAATTTAATCGTTTACGAAACTTATTTATGTTTGTGGTGTATATTTTTTAGGTCCGCAAAAATTACAGAGAAACAACAATATTAAGTGATGTTAAGTGTTATAAATTTTCGTGATTCGCGACTTAAGTGTTTATCTCAAAACACAAGTTTTCAAAATACTAGAACAACTCAAAATACAAAATCTAGGCAAATTATGAGTTTATGCATTGATAACACAACTCACATAACAATAATGATGAGGGTAGGTACTCAGAAAAATAATCAGAAAAGATTTGATTTGATTTTTGTATACTTAATTGTTTTGGTTTGTTTTTTGTATAATCTGTTAATTTTAATTTTTTGCCTTGATATTTGATTAGATTTTTGTGTAATTAGGTCTTAAAAACTATCACCAAAATAAATAAATCCCGCAAACGATGCAATTTCTGTCCTTTATTTAGATTTGTGTGTATAAACACGTTTGAGTGTTTACCTAACTACCTATCTGAATAAAAAATATTAATTTAATACATTTTTTTTTTTTTTAATAATTTTTGTACGCGAATCCGACTCGCACTTGACCGATTTTGTACTGATACGAAGTATTGAATTTGAAACATTGGAAAAAGGGAAATTTTGCGAAGTGGCCATTTTGGGAAAGAGAAATTCTGAGAAATGGACATTTTACGAAAGGGACATTTCGCGACTAAACCCCTCATGAGCAAGATGCTACATTGTTATACGCTTTCTGCATAATCGATCATAGTACTAACATAATAAAACTTGAATTACCTTGAGCTTGCAACCGCGTCCGCACTAGCGCGAGAGGGTAGGAGCAGACCTGCCCCAGCGTGCATGAGGTACTGCCACACGCCAGCAGAAGTAGCATGCCCGGCTGTCCGTTGTTAGCCTGATACTTGGATATGTACTTCTTCTTCAGCGTCTCATACACCGCCAGGTCTATCCCAGCATACGGCACTATCCCCAAAATATTTGGAATGTATCCTTTGTAAAAACACTTTAGCCCCTCCCTTAAATATATCTTTTTTGCAGCATCCAGTATCCCACTGTACTGGCCAGTCTTTCTTAAAGCTAATCTTGTTTTCAACACCTCCAATGGATAGATCACAGTCTGGGCCATCACGCCGGCCATGGCGCCGGCCACGAAACGCTCGTGAATTTCTAATGGGTGATTGGCTCTCATATCGCCTTTTATTAGTCTTTTTAGTTGTTCATAAGCGGCGAATTTAAGTGCCGATTCTGGTGCTATTTTAATTACATTAATGCCGTTCCCCCGCCACAAGCCGCCGATACC
This sequence comes from Agrochola circellaris, assembly GCA_914767755.1. Taxonomy (NCBI): domain Eukaryota; kingdom Metazoa; phylum Arthropoda; class Insecta; order Lepidoptera; family Noctuidae; genus Agrochola; species Agrochola circellaris. The sequence goes on from OU611840.1 coordinate 7,077,028, forward strand.
GCCTTCAATTATCATTTTAGCAAAACATCCTCTCATGTTTTCTCTTACAGGGTTGACCTGGAAATAGATAATATATCAGGTATTAGTTTATTATTATTTGACAAGTTATAAAGGCAAACTAAATCAGAACGAAGGACTCGGCAGCTTTGGGTAAATAATGTTTTTGTTAAATAATTATAGTTTCATTATTATTGTTGTTTACATATCTCGGGACTTGGGGTCCCGGGCCTTTGGCATCTGGTACGACACTAGCAGCTATTTAGCTGATGCGTGTTTCAAATAGCTTGGATTGCTATCTATCCAATGCTAATTATTTTAGCTACTAAAACAGAGTATAGACACACATACCTGCAGAAATACTTTAAGTCTATCTAAAGGTGCTGTACAGGTCCGGCTGACTGCGCCTGCAATGCCCCCTGCCAGTAAATGGCGCCACCACTTGCCCGTTTGTAACTCGCTTGGGGTGAAGTCATCGGGCACATTCATGTCCTCCCCAATATCCAGGTACTAGAAATAAAAAAAAAGCACGTCAGTATTTTGAGGAATTAAGTAGTTCTAATCTTAATTACCAAATAAGATTTATCAGGAAGAAATGGCAAATCAGAAATTTCCCCCGCTCATGTTATACATAGTTTGATACTGCTGCTGCGTTCGCGTATTTTTAACCGTCTTCATAAAAGGAGGAGGTTCTATATTCGTTCGTGTCTCTTTTTTTTTAAATATGTATGTTTTCATAAATTTAAAAAAATTGTCAACCCTGTTATGGATCCCTATTACGGGACGTCGACAACTTTTATCGACAACAGTACTTAGGCATACTAAATCCAGGGGGGGGCTGCCCTCCCATGCCCCCCCGGGTACGCCCATGTCTGTATCTACATTACAGAGCCCATAGTTTTTAATGAAATGTTGATCGAGTAAAATAAAATTACTTATTTAAAATGGTACGTGCATTGGTCGATACGTAACAACTGTGTGGCGCGTTTTAGATTTCTAGACGAGACAAGTGAAACTAGGTACCTTCTTACAGATAGGATTTCAATAAAAAACATATGCCAATAATGCACTCAGTAGTATATCGATTAATGTGAAGGAGCTAATACTATGATTGTGACAAATTCATAAATGATCGCTACCTACACAATAAGCTATGACCCACAGACTAATCACCATTATGAATCTACGCTATAACATTTATATTATGACATAGTATTAGACCGGTATTACAGAACCTAACTCAAGACTCAAGCATTACTTAAAACAACCAATCAAATGGCTATAACTAGTTTTAAGTAATGTGTAAGTAGGTAATACCGGCCTTTATTCCTTTTTTTCGTCGCTCCGGTTCATTTCCATCCGGTTTCTTAAAGTTCCATACCGTCTCATATTTAAGTTGTTCCGCCTGCCGTAATAATGATAGCATTAATTTATTAGTATATAAATTAAAAATTACATGTTATTGCATTACGTTCAAGTTTAATCAAGATCGATCCCTCTAGGTTTTACTTGCACTTACAGAAACAAAGTAATCGCTTCAAATTGCGTTATTTAAGTTGTTGAGCTGACAGATTTTTCGAACATAATGAAGCAATGTATTAGCAATTTCCTTCAAAATTATTCACATTGTGATTGAGTGTGTTAAGCAATTAGGATGCTGGACTATTCTACCTTTATTATAACTACAAGCCTCCCCAAATTACTTCTTTATCATTGTGTGTGGCGCCAGGACCCACATCCCTTGTTTTACTAGTAAACAAAAACAAAAAGTCCAGACGGCTACAATCAGAGCAATATGCATCATGTTGTTGGTGGCCTCTTGTGGAGGGCTAAGTTTTTAATGAACAGCAATTACCGCCGCATCTTTGTAGAGGCGCAGCTTCTTTAAATCCAAATCCAACGTGAGTGATAAAAGGGCAACGTATAGTTTCCAACGCATCTTTGATTTCTTGAGTAAGCCTGTATGAACAAAAATTTTCAACACATACTTTGTCGTCCTGCACATTGTCGAGGTAATTTAGAGTACAGTCAGAAAACAATCATTTTATTTATTTTGAATTGTTCTATGGTCGAAGGTGAGTATTTGACAGATAAACTATGTGAAAGACGTCAATAATACGTTGACGTTTATTTTTTTATTAGGGTATGAGGTTTTTGTTTATCATAATGACAGAGTGAAGGAGGTAAAATGTAATGCAAAAATTCTGATATTTGTCCTTAAATTAATGGTTATGTAAGTTAAGACCTTACTGGCCTGTTTGTGAGTTTGTGACCACAATCAGCCATTGTAAAACAAATGACATCGCTAGAGAATTTAGTGAAAGTATACATAGGAATCACAATGCATTGGATCTCTTTTATTTTTCAATATGAATTTATTTGCATAAAAATGTTATAATGGTTTTCTTATGAAAAGTACCTTAGGTTTTAGGTACTTGATTCTTTTGCCAACATACTTTCTAAGCTCGAGTCATAATTTGTTAACCTTTTAAATTGTGCCGAGACTGCCTATATCCGGATCCGGTTTCTCAGTTAAGTGTAGACTAGAAACGAATTGATTATTTTTAGATTACGTATCGTCAGAGCTTATTAGAAAGTTAAAATGCGGATTCATCTCAAGTAACTCGTATCTTTTAGTGGATTCTTTAGAATTTAAAATGATATCTTTAGATATTATTATTAATTAACCTGAAAAACATCAAATTGCTTTACGATTAAATAAAAGATGACTTTCACTTGTCAACAAATCTGAATCAAGGATAACAATACAATTATTCTAGTATAATATATCCGCCTGGCAATACAGTGCTTATCGTATCTACTATTTTACAATTACCACATTATCCTCCAGGCAACATACCTAGACCTATAATTAAAACCTTCGGTCTTCGAAAACATTTCAAGACTAAATGGCATGGATATGTCGTCACCGTGTTAACTGACCCACTGACCGTCAAAATAATCAGCTAGATACTAGACAGCCTCGTGACGTTTTCATGTGAACCATTAACTTATCAATCATTGTAAAAGAAAAATAAGTTCTCGGGATTGTATTAGGAGGCTGGACAGACTGTCACCGTGATCGGGTGACCACGACCTCGATGACAATCTGTCCAGCCTCAGCTTATAGGTATAAGCAGAAGCATTTATGGGTAATATGCATAGAAGCCTAGTCAGTCATTAGCCAATTAATGCACTGATTGTTCGCTAAAACGAAAAGTTTTGTTATTAAATAGTAAAATTACTTTCCGTTCCCAAAGTATTAAGGAAAATAACAAATAATTTTCAGTACCTAACTACGTCGGAAAAACCTACTAATAATTTTGAATTTTCAGTGAAATACTGTTAAGAGCAAAACCTGGGTAATATTTGCAGATTGAAAGAAGAATTTGATACATTCTACTACTTAGTTAAAACTGTGGGTTCGTTAGACAAATGGTGTCAAGGGTGGCCGTCAGTGGGTTCGCATTCGGTTGAGACTCATTGCCTAACGTAAGAAGCTACAAGGTTAAAGATAAAATACCTTTAAAAATATTGCATTGAATAATTCGTTACAATAGTGATGATCAATAAAAAAACTCAGTGGCATTGATCAAACGTGACTGCATTCTTGAAAAGTGGTTTTTCTGAACACAATTGCTGAAACTAGTGCAAATATTTTTCTTTGTAAAACAACGTGACAAGAAGGAAATAGTGTTCCTGTGACGTATTTCTGCCAATAAATTGTATAATTTTAATGACACCAAACAATAGAATTAGAAACAACATTTTCTCAGCCTTAAGGTTGACCTTGCGATACTAGTTTTTAGGTAATGCGGTCAAAGTCAATCGATTGGTCAACAGATACCAGAGTTATGGCACCAGCTGTCGTAGAAAAGGAGTTACAAAGTGTCTAGAGATAGAAATTGGTTCAGCTGGTCTTTGAAATCCAATTTTTGAAGCACTTAGACATTATTTGTCGCTGATTTTTGAGCACAGGCATGAAAGGTGCCTTATTCGTTCAAGGGTACAATGAGAAAGGTAGGTACGGTCCAGGCCTCTGAACGGCCGTATAGCATCAATCGTAAGATGGAATGTCTTATTACATAACAGTCATTTTCGACCTCTAACAGGTATAAGCTATGGAAATGAATTTTGTCGTTTTCTGACAGTGACGGCGGACTTTAAAATTTCCTAACGACCCAATTATGGGGCAGCTTTTATTTCTATATCTGCAAGTTTTACTAAGAGACCTGATAGGAACAGACAGCATCGGGCGAACAATGACTATAAAATAGCGGGGAAGCAAACTTGTTCTATTGACCTTTGAAGGTTCCTGTTCCATACAGACACAGGTGACCAAATGCCCTTGGCAGATACATCTCTAGAAAGACCATTGACTTTTAATATAACCGGTTTCCTAACTTCCCAGGAATTGCCATTAAGTTCTAGAAAGATCTTAACAAATTGATGTCATCAATTATTTCCAACAGGTAATAAAATAAAGGTCAATCTGTTACCTGTTGCCATTTTGCATATCAATTCTATATAAAATGTTAAAATAACTTAATAATAATAGGCTAATAAGTGACATTTGGAATCCAAAAATAATTTTTTATCGTTAGTCATAATATGACATTTAGATATAGCCGATAGCAACATTGAAACTTTGAAAGTTCGTAGAAAATCTTAAAAGCCGAAGCCGGAGCACAGAGTCAATAAACGGAAACTCATGTGGCCGGAGTTTACCTTATCTTTCCGGAAAACTCAAAGGACGCGATATACGCGAAAATACTAGAATCAACTCGAATGGGGACACGATAGTGTTCTGCCGACGTATTCTGTAAATAAAAAAACTCACCGTGAAGACTTAGGTGAAGTAAGCTGTCAATAGTGTCAATCTCTAGCATTAGGTGGAATTACAGCTCACTCCAGGCTCACTTCACCTAAGTTTTCACGGTGCGATGGTTACAGAATAGCACTGCTGTTCTAAAGCAAATCACTCAGTGCAACGTACTGTAGTAAAAATGATCGCACTGTTACGTAACAGCCAACTGTTACGTTAATGTGTTAATTTATAACGTGACACGATGTGGTTCAGTGTCACGGCATTCACTCATGATCTAAATTTTCAGTTTCCTGTAAGGTCAATAACACGGGTTTAACCAGACTGTATAACGTCAACGTCATGTTAAATTGTTTAGCAACAGAGCATAGCGAACTGTTACTGCACTTTATCGTCAACGAAAACTTTAAAAGTATGTCGTGTGACGTTTATGCTAATAATATCGATGAAACAATACCTAATATTTTTATCCTATCCCAAAGATCTCACGTGAACGTGACGTGGGCACGCGATAAGATCGAATATGGGTCAGCAATGTACGAAAAAGCAAAACTGTGGAATATTTTACTCTACATATTTGCAAGTTATCTCATTTAGAGACAGACGCAGTGGCGGGCAAAGGCCGAAACGTATTTATAAGTCCTATAATTAAATATTAACGGAATGCAAATATGCCAGGCACGTGCAAATTAGAGATGAGTGATTTCAATCTACTTGTGGACCAATGTCAAACAATCAATAAGAATAAGAACTGCAGTGCTATTCTGTAACCATCTCACCGTGAAAACTTAGGTGAAGTGAGCGTGGAGTGAGCTGTCATTCCACCTAATGCTAGAGATTGACACTACTAAAAGCTCACTTCATGCTCACTTCACATCACTCTTCACGGTGAGATGTTTACAGAATGGATCCACAGGTACTGAACCGTAATAGACATTTTTACAGAATGTGTATTTCTATAACAACAAATAATAAAAATAAAATAAAGTCCATACAAGAAAAGTGTTTATTTTGCAAAAGTATTTAAAAAAATGTGTAGTGTTAAATATTTTACGGCGGTACGAAACCATTCGTGTCCGAGTCCGACTCGCACTTGGCCGGTTTTTTCCGAATTGATAACTGTTGATTAATGGAATTCATAATCAATATTCATTAGTCACTAACTCACCAGTCACAGCAGTCACCACATTGAGAACATCAGTACTGTGGGCATTGAATTACTAGCTATCAGCTTTATGTTTACAAGCTGATCATTCTTTACGCACATGATTGTTTACAGAATGTAAATAAATTATGAGTTGTTTATCTGTCTGCGACTACTATACGTCAGATTGTAAATATTCGAGATTGGACGAGAGATGTGCCCCAATTTCACGCAAAATGTTTAAAAAAAGCCATCCGTCTAGCTCAAGACCTTGCTCTTAAAATTAGATCTAGAATTTAGTCTCGAGCACAGACACATAAAAAAACGGTCTTACGTAAGCACTGGCCGTTCGAATAAATTGATAAGTGTAAAAAGTCATAAGTACAGGAAAGTGTGAATCACTACGATAAGGATGTGTGTCCTACAATATATTATTAGGATTTCCCCGACGACGAGTTTAATGAATGTAGTTTGCCGCCTTACTCGGGTGCGTGACGCAATACGCGCGGATGACGCGTCATCGTCGCGAAGCATGCACTTGCGTCGGATACTTTCAACGCTATTTATACACTTTCTGATTTTCTATCGACATACTATCGAATACAATCTTAAAATTATTTGGAGATTTTGAAATGGGAAGGTGAATAAAGCTTCTGAGGAGCCTATGCCAATTTAAAAAATGCATGTTTTTCTGGTAATGTGCTATTCAGTTGACGCCATTGCATCTTTGGAATATTGACTTTCAGGTTTCAAACAAGCATGCAAAGCAAATAAACGCATACGTCTTCGTATGCGTTTATTTGCTTTGCGTGCTTTGCGTTCTGTACCACCTGACATTTATCTAACACAATTTTTAAGCTATTGCATAGCTTTTATCGGAGACTCTGAGCGCGGCGACCGAATGTAGAAATTCCGTAACGAAAAAAAAAACCTGACGCGAAAGTTTGTGAGGATGGATGGATGGATGTTTGTTACTCTTTCACGCAAAAACTACCGAACGGATTTTAATGAAACTTTACAGTAATGTGGCTTATATATCAGAATAACACATAGGCTACAATTTATAAAGATTTTATGTGATTTAGCCATAATATAACGATAAGTATCCAGTAAGTCGGAAAAAATCCTGCCCTCTGAGATCTATCTTTGCGTGCGCTGCCTAAACCGCTGGAGTTACATGAAAAGAATGTATTGTGGGGTTGTTTGTCTTAAAGAGTTCTAAATAAAAGTCCGCGACAGCATATATCTACCTTTTATGTGGAAGCCATTATAGCCAAAATAGTGAGCTATAAATACATTTAAATTGAATACTTTTTTTAAGTTGCATATTTTAGAGTATTTAGTTAATTCGTATCAAAATAAATACCTTCATCGCTTTCGGTATTTAATGTAGATAAAATTTGTCTTTTACACTAAGTAATTTGGACTAATATTTTAAAAGTTAGAACGATAAGAATGACCTGCGATGAGTCGACGGCGGGCGCGCAGAACGAGGGTGGAGGGGCGGGATAGGCAATGACGCGCGATCGCCGAGTGCGCGACCCGAACGCGGGCAGATGCGTGAGGGCAGACGTCATTGACGGTTGTGTAAATTCTGCGATTTAGGGGGGGGGTATAGGGGTATTTTTTTAAAAAAATATTTTAAATCAACAATATTATCTTCTTATTTTTGAATATATGCTATGCAATAGCTTTACCGCGGCAGTCCTCGAGTGCCACACGTATTTTTTTTTTTATAATACTTTGGTAAAAGCAAAATTCTTTACAATTTGTTGATAAAGCGGCAATAGGAATACACAATCTGTGAACAGCTGTCTACCTATTACGGTTCATGAGATACAGCCTGCTGACAGACAGACAGACAGACGGACGGACGGCGGAGGCATAGTAATATTGTTCCGTTTCGCACCCTTCCGGTACCTACTGAACCCTAAAACAGGGTCCTTCATAAAAAAACTATGGGTGTTTCTTTAATTATTTATCTTTAGTCATTACAATTTCCGGTTCTTCGTTCAACAGGTAACATTCAGCAAAGATTACAGCACAAGATATGGTAACGGAAATGTGTGTTCTGAAACCGAAGTATTAGTTATTACTCTTACTAAGCAGCGTGTACAGTTCACGCAAAAGTTCATGGGCGGTCTGAAGTTAGCGCTATATTCGACCCCGCACCCCTGTCTACACACCTTAGTTTCACACATTGCTAACTTTGCACGATTCATTCATTGCTAACTTTGCTCGATAAGCCTCTAGTTATTGCGACCATAATGTTTGGAGAGAACTTTAGCAACTAGATGCAGTTGCACCGATGTACTCTCAAGAACGCGAAAGTGTAGATCCGAAATGCATATTAACAAATTACAAATTAGTAATATACATATTAGTTCACAAAATCTTTCACGAGAGCTCAATTTTCACTCATGTATTAGGTATAAACGAAATTAAACAACGAAGCCAGAATTGACTTTGGTAAGGACAGTTAAATTAAGTGACATTAGTTAGTGACTTTTTAATATTAAAATAGGAAATTATATTTTATTATTAAAAAGTCACTAACTAATGTGCATGTAACATGAAGCATTATTTAATTCGCCTCATACAAATAAAACCATTAATAATAATACGAAAATGTTGCAATCAGAATGATGTAATTTAAAATAACGACGATATAAATAATAAACTTACAAAGTCAGTGATAGGAGTTAATGATAACAAATGTGTATACAGAGCAAAGTATATTTTATTAATTTTTATGTTCTGTAAATTGGACTTTCCAGACCGCAAGTTTATTTGGTTTTGTTCACTAAACACTGACTGACGTTAATTTTGTTACAATAAAATAATATAATAATTGATGTTACAATCGTTACAGCACTACTACTTGCTTGTTTCTGTTCCATTTAATATAACATTAACCTAATTGAGAGAAGTGATTCATATAATTTACAATAAATAGTACTCGCCCCGATTCATTTGATATTAGCGACCGACGTTACATCCTGGTGACGTTACACCGATAAGAGTTACATTTCTATTCGCGTGTCTTGAATAAATAAATCGATACATCGAATAACAACTATGTCGTACAAGAATATTTGAACCGTCGCGTGCTGAACTGAACACATTCAATCGTCATCGATTTGAATTTTAAGGTGGTCGGCATCGACTAAATAAAAATAATTGTATAGGGTTAGTGTAGACTGACTGTATTTATTTATTTAAGAAATATTTACCCACATAGTTATCACTACGGTACCTGATGCGAAATGTAGGGCATGCGTTTAGGCGCTGATATAACTTGAAAGTTAACGGTCTAAGTAATTCGCTATAGCAGACTTAAATTATGACCTACAAAAAAACAATTTGCGTTTATTACCACCTCACACTTTCAAGCTAACTTTTTGTCAACGACGATTGATCATTATGGTCGCCTACCCTCTGATACAGAAACCAAGGAAAACAAGGAAACCAAGGAATATGGGCATAGTATCTAGATCATCATGATGATCATACTTATTGTGATTCAACACATAAAGAATTTTTCAAAAACAACAAAAAAGTCAGCAAACAGTTGTATTTAAAAAATACAAGATCAAACAAAAAAAAAAGATAATGCGATGACGCAAATTAAGGAAAATCCATTAAAAATATTTTACCTGCACATCTGGTTTCTACATTTCGTACCAAGTCCAAGAAATTCGCACAGCATGTTTAAGCAGAGCTAATGAATAGTGTGGGTATGTCAATTTTGTACGCTCAAGCAAGATTATTTTAGGATAAGTCAGTATTTGCTGACTGAAATCGCAATATCATTCTGACACGAGTAAAGAATCAATCAACATGATAACAAGCTGACTCTGACGATGAGCATAGACAGAGTATTAAGTAATGATCTGCAAGTTTTTGATGATACCTTTTAGAAATAGGATACCCCAATAGATAAGAAATATTATTTAATGTTATTCTAATGATAACGAAGAGGAAATTAAAAGCAAAGTAAAATGACTCAACACGCTAAGTTTTAACACAGAGAAAAGTGAAAGTATCATCATCAAAGAAAGTTCATCAAAATTCGCGAATTCGCATAGCGGCACCCACGCGCAGCATGGAATGTAGCCTATTGTAAATGTTAAAGAAATAATTAAACACTATGACATTTTTAATATTCATACATTTACAACATTGATAAAACTTATAAGTAATAATTAATGGTGATACTGTAAAAAAAATCCCAGAACTCTAACGAAAATTAAACATCAATGCCCCCACGCATGCCCGTTGTTGCCTAGGCAACGCAAATGCCACGCTTTCAAGGTTAATGTTGGAATTAACATTTTGAGAGGTAATGTATATATATAATTTATTACTAGGTGCAGGTACCGCATAAGTCATATTTTATCAAACAGCTAAAATCTACAAAACCCATTTTGCAACATATAACCAAACTCTACGCTATGACACGTGTTTCCCGCTTTATGCCGTTATTGGATATTCCCGAACGGTCAGGTCGGGTGTGAAAGAGATAACATGCTTTTCAATAGCGGGATATATGAAGTTTTTCTCACACGTAATTTTATTCCTGTACTTTTGAAAACGTTCCAATTTGCAAGCACTTATGTAAAATGACACTAGGTCATACCTTCAAAAACCATTCCCAAGCGTCGTCGTAAAACTCCATATCCTATGTGCGAAAGTCAAAGTAGAAACTATGGACCCGTGCCCAACGCAACGTCTTTAGTAACTGCCATCGTCTCGACCAGCTGTCCTAGCTAACCCGAATTTAGAATGCATTTACCTTTGCCAAACAGCGACGAAAGACGATCAGGAAATCCTCGAAGACGTCGCCGGTGGTTACAGTTAACTCCTCCATCTCAAGAGACATTTTATCTAGTTTACAGTTTTGTAAATAAGACAAATATAATAAAACTATTTAAAACTAAGATCACAGACGATTTTCTTCTTTGGAACTATATCAGATCGTATATTTAAAAGTCGAGTGTGCGTACGGCTGGTACGACAACGACCACGCGTCTCACTCGGCCAACGGACAGCCTCACACTGAGCACTCGGCGTGAACTGCACGACGAACGATACGGTTTCGTCATTTTGATCGGGCAGAGAACCGCGTGTCACCGGTTTAGTGTGGTCGACAAATACCAAGCCCCCGATACCAAGATTTGATTCGCACGCTTTCCAAGTCGCTGGTGGACCCGATCGTGCAGTGAAATCGGCGGGAATTCAGATACAGTGGTACGGGCAGAAAAACAGCTGATAATGAAGGCGCGTTCAGGTCGATATACAAGTTCACTGGGGGCTCGCCCCATACGTATTGTGATTTGCGATAGGACAGGGTACTGCGGTGCTGGTTAGCAACCGTACTCCGCGTTGGTATTCAAGCAATGTGAGCGAAGGTGAAAGTGGTCGCGCTACAAGAATTTATTAAGAAATTAGACCAGAACATTGCTTATTAAGGTGATTCGAACAAAGCAAACTTTTACATATATTTTTAAATCAAGGTATTTCTTAAGCGCGTAAGAGATAAAGCAGGCTTAATAATTCCCTAATTCTTCGTCTCCTCTCCTCATTTTATCTCCTCTTTTGTCTTAAATACTATTGCTGGATATACCACAATGTGTCATTGCCTTCCTTTTAGGTATTGCCATGATATTGTACACCTTTTATTTTTTTTCCAGCTTCATTAATACTAGGTAAGCGGCGAGTCGCGTCGTGTCTCTTCAAATTAGGGCTCCAAAATACTATTTTTGTTTTCCGTGCCAAAGAGAGGCTATGTGTCCAGCAGTGGGCAAAGTCGGACTTATTGGTAATGATGAGACAGTCCATTTGATTGGACTAGTGTTTTTACAAAAATAGTGGGACTGCTAAGAGGTACCAAGTCATGCAGTGGTTTTGTACCCTCAAATAGTGAAATATAATAGATTATTGTAAACGAAGCCGTTTTCAAAGAAATTAAACACATGTTTAACGTCACACCTGTTCTGTTATCAAATCTTTGGCACGTGTTGATAATAAATGACGGAGTGCTGTGCTGCTGACGTCAAATCATCTGGTCCATAGTATTTATTTGCAGGCCATTTAGTACGGAGTTGCTAAATACAACCTCTTGATATTCTAATGATATGATGAATATTGAATAAGCTTCGATAAGGAATTGCAGAAAGGGGACAGAGTATTTAAGTCATTATTTTAGGAATTTTCAATTTTGTGCACAAAAGGAAATTAATTTTCATGTCCGGCCACCCATCATCGCCAATGTTTGGTAAATTTATTCAAACAAATCACTTTAATACATTCTGTTTAATACGGACCTAAAAAGTATCGATAAATGGCATACGTATTAAATAGGTTTTAGATTAACTTTGACATTTTTGAAGTTACCCGTAGCCTGAAGATAATATCATAATCATAACATTAGAGATCATAAGATTCTATCATAACGCATCCCAGCAGATATTGCTTGTATGCTCGGTGTCGGACTGTCGGATCATAAGCTATAATCATGGCGGCTGAAGTTGCTCGTTTCTTCGTAAAATATTACAAGAATCTTAGGTGTTATCCGATAATTCGTCATTTTTCAACCTGCATAAGACATGTTCTATAACAACATTAACAATGTCATGTTTAAAATCACTACGCTGATCAGTTATAGAATAATCTCGAAAACGATAATAATAAACACTGATATAAGTATGTATTAGATAACACTACATTGCTCTGGGAGAATTTCGACAGTGGACCAAAAACGTTCCTCTAAGGACACCTTCATTCCCAATCACGAAGCATGGTATTAGCAAAAAATTTACATCAACATCAAAAACAGTCAAGGGAAGTCCAGATTGTGTGACAAGCAAGAGTTTATGGACAGAATAATAGATGGCAATATTCGTAAGGTTATATAATATGTAAGTAGATCAAAGTGAAGTTAGACCAAACCTTTTACTATATTAGTGTCAATATTGCTCTTGTGAAGGTCCAACCACCGTCCATTAATTATCATGTAGGCTACGGTTTAGTATCATTACTTGCCCTTTGACGAATACGGGGACACATAATGTCCCAAACCAAAAAAAAGAAGAAGAAAATTTAAAAGAAGTAAATAACTAAGAAACGGTTGGGTATTATTTTACTAAACTAGTTTCTGAAAGTATCTTTTCATTTTTTATTTATGGAAACACAGCATCCAAACTGTCATTATTTGAATATGCTTAGTGGAAATTGACAGTTTGTTTGGTACAAAAGCGATTTTCAACGTTTTACATCGTGAAATATATTTTCATTATCTATAGTTATAAAACCGTTTTTTTATTGATAAGTCGTTGTAAAGATAAAGGGACACCGATGTCCCTATTACCCATCAGGGTTGTTTTTATTTTCATTTTGCAGTCATGATTTTTTACAATTACCCTCATTTATTTATTTCTATTGTTACAGATTATATTTCGTAAAGGACGTGGAGTTTTTTAAATCAAGGAAAATGAAATCTAACCGATTTTGATGGGTGATAATAGTGACGACGAGGACAATTTACTGCTGGACGAAGAAGATCAAAGGCTTCTGACACAGGATATTGAAGATATGACACTTGAATGTCAAGAATCAAGAAGATCTCCACCCGAGCCTTCAACTTCTGTGATAGAATCTGCCACTGCACCACTTAGCAACCATCAACCTGTTTTCAAATGGAGCCATAGATCATACGTTCCGAGTGTTTTTTCTAATGTGGAATATGAATTTGAAAAAGTGCAAATATGTCAAAATCTTGAAGGCGTTGACTCCATTCCATATTCTTTTCAACAACGAAATTTGACATTTTACTTCCAATGATAGAGTCAGAATCCGTACTTTTACGACCATAGGAAAATCTATGTACCACAAAAAAACACAAAATCCATTGTTGTTTTTAGTATTTTCTTTTGAAAATAAGATTTTTAGACGCTCAATGGATCATTCTAAAGAGTTAAAATAAATACTTCATCTCTCACAGCCTTATGGTCCTGAAAGGGTGCAACCAATTAATTTAAACCATAATACTTATAGGCAAAAAATATTACAGAACACGCCGCATTCGCTGGTAACTTGTCAGCTATTTTGAAGGAAAAATCATCAGGTCTAAAGTGTTTACAGTTTTCTTGTTTCCTCATCAGCAAGAAAACGATGTATTTCGCATTTATTAATACAATTCAGTTATTCACTGCACTACATACAATGACTGCTTTAGTGCAATTGAATAATTTAATGATATATGGTGGGTAGCAGGTATACAATACCAGCAACGATGCGACACCCAGCGGTATAAATATTGGTTTTGGTGTCTTTCCCCATTAGAAATTAATAATACGTGTATAGAAATGGTATAGACACTGGAAAAAATTGTCATTTCTATGTCTTAGAAAAGGAGAGCGAAGCGTCTTTGTATGAAATACTATTTTCATACAAAGACGATTCCTATTACGCTTCGACGTTGCTATTTGCTATGGGTGGGCCATATATAATACCAAGAAATAACGCTCGTTACCACTTCGGCAAACAAGAACGGTTACGCAGGGTTTTAAATAAATATAAGAGTTGCCATGCGGAAGGCCCAAATGACGCTGGCAAGACGTTAAAGCCGAAATAAGAGTCGAATGAACTAATTGTTAAAAATGTTGAAGCACAGGACCCACGAGCGCTGATCCACGAACGAACCCTGGCAATGAACCAATTAGGTCGGAAGTCGAGTGTCGGAACAGAGCTAAGATGAACGCCATCGAAGGAACATGAATAGAATAACTATTATATCATTATTATCAGAGGCAGTAATGACCAGTGACAGTGATAACAGACAGCGCAAAAACAGGAAAATAATGTTTGGCAGAATTACAATTTGTCACCAGCAAGGTTGATTCGCTGTGTTTTCTTTTGACGTAAAGATTGTTTTTCACTGTTGTGAATGTGGGGGAAGTTGGAATATATACGTTCATCCTTGTCGGAACCGGAACCGAAAAATGTTTTTTATATGTTTTATCAGTTTGTCTACAAAGTAATGGACGGACACAACGAGATACTGCCATGATCACAGCACTTTAGTATAATGATCATGGGATCGTGTGTGACCTCTTAGTAACAGAGATTGTCATTAAATATATCGCACACCTAGATAAAGAGTAGCACAACTCAAAATACCTCTTTTTTTCAGGAACAGCAAAAAACTGATTAATTAACAGCAATAATCCGTTTTTTGCTGTTCCTGAAAAAAAGAGGTATTTTGAGTTGTGCTACTCTTTATCTAGGTGTGCGATATGTTGACTTGATTGTCAACCATTGTAAATTAACGTCGAAATTGCCTATGCTGAAGTTTGAATTTAAACAGCAGAAAAAGAAATCAAGTGGCCGGAGATTTCCTGTTCATATCCGATTGAGATTCCGCTGCAGCTGGATAGGTATGTAGCTAGCTATCATTAGATGACAATTTATGGGCTTATTAGCAAGCTCTTACAACTATCAATAGTTGCAAACTGATCCCTTTCTTATAAAATAAAAAGCCTAACAACTGCACAATCTTTTACAACTGAACCATCTTAGCAGAATTAAAGCGACATTTATACTGAGTTTTCAAAATACGGCACACCAAATTGTTTTGTAGAAATCGTATGTAAGTGTTGATATTTCTTTACTCGGAACTGGGCGAGCATTGTTTTCTAATGCTATGCTTAATCTCTTCCGCTAATATGAGTATAGCATTGAGTTCGTTCAAGAGCATGCATGATAATAGGTTACCGACTAAATAATCGGTTTTGCTTGATATGTTGTTATTAAACAAATGAACAAACAGAGTTGTATCCTTCAGTTGATATATCTCTATTTGTTTCTCTAGCCTTTTGTGATCGGAGAGATTTTCTGCTCTTCTGTCGTAGTACTATTAGTCAGCTACTCTGGACATAGGTTATGTCCAATATTTTTGCT
This sequence comes from Agrochola circellaris, assembly GCA_914767755.1. Taxonomy (NCBI): domain Eukaryota; kingdom Metazoa; phylum Arthropoda; class Insecta; order Lepidoptera; family Noctuidae; genus Agrochola; species Agrochola circellaris. The sequence continues at coordinate 7,092,954 of OU611840.1, forward strand.
TATTATTATTCCTGCGGTTCTTAATGGATTTCATTTTGTGGTTGTGTTGTTAGGTGGTCACGTATGCAGGTCAAGTTGAAAAGAAGAGTTAGTTTTGTTGCAAAACTCTGTACATACCTTTATCAAAGCAAGTAAAATTAGCCAATAAGTCACTACCTGTGAAGTGTGATGGATGAGTTCTTGTAAATTCTAGCGTAGATTATGCAGATCGGATTACTTCCAAACATACTCCAATAAAATAAACAGAATGTCGACGGAATTAAATTAACTAACGGAACTATCGTATGAATGACTTTCGTGACCTAGTTTAAACTAGGTAAGGTAGAATAGTCAGTAAGGTATACTCATTTAGGGGATTTAACTAGACTGAAAACGCATTCTCAACTGGATTATCTAGGGCTTTTAAGTTTCTAAATCGCCCCTCCTTGTAGCATTCATACAATATCCGGAACACTACTGAACGCTTCATTGTGCGTGGTCCGACACGATCTTGGCCTGTTTTTCTTTCAGCGAAAGTTTATAGACTTTGTTCAGGACGTAAATAGTGCATTCAATAGAGCAATTTCAAAATATTAATCACTTAAAAATGCGAAGACATGCAGTAGAAAACGCTGTGGTTTTTTCCTGACTGCCCCCTGAAGGATGGTAATGTTTTTATCGTGGATCCTACTCCTCTCCGAAGAATGAACACAATTGATTGTATAAAGCATAGCATTAATTGCACTTTATGCCGTTGGCACTCCATGCGGCAGTGGAATCAGGCTAGAAAGAAGCTCTCACAATTTATGCTAAAGTGTAAAAAAAAAGAAGTTTTTTCTAAATGGATTCTTCGGGCTCAATCATGGGTTTCTAATGAACTGTGGTAATTGGATAATGCAAAAAGTTTTGAATAATTAATTAGTCAATGGGCAGGGCAATGTTAGAATATGTGTGGCTAGAGTGATAGATAGACCATGCACGATGTTGATACATGTATTGAAACATTTTTAATATCCAGTAATTACACAAGTTAATGAAACACGTGCTGTCGACACTCGAGATAAGCCATAAACCCTGTCAAACGCAAACGCAATTGCCTCAATAAACTTGGAACAACGTGATAAAAGTAATTCTGCTATTATGTACTCAGGCTCATTTTAAGCAGAATGAAATTATATCGAAATCAATAAAAAATATCGAAATATTATTATTTTAATCATTTGGTTCCAGTATTTCGACAGTAGGTAGGTATGCATCAGATTTCGCAGAAATTTGTATTACATATTCCAGTATTATTAAATAAATATGAAATCATAAATTTCCCACGTTTAAAACCAAAAATTAAGAACAGAAAAACCTACTGTACCTACTTTTTTTGTTAAGTACACAATATTCAATCACTCATTTATAACCAAAACTTTTAAAATTATCGACTTCAGCCCTTCGCTTTAATCGGTTTTAGACGAATTTTATTCGGCATACATTTAATCGAACCTCTAATAATTCATATTTTGCGCTCCTAAAAATATTATTGAACACTCTAATATAATAATTGCGCATGTTTTGGTGAACCTTAAATAATTCCTATTTTAGGGCCCAAAAATACTAAATAGCCAAGTTGGAACTGCGATTAGTTTAGATGTAACGCTTACCGGCCTGCTGCGTCACCGCTCGCTTGGCTCGCACTGCTCGTAGGCGGTTGTTCACAGTTCTAACCTAACCTAACCTAACCCATTTGGTCGGGGATGCCCTAGTTTAGTTACTACGACTAATAGCTTGTGCAGACCAGCGCGACGCGACACCGGTTATTGTTATACCGTCAAGTGTTCTTAGAAATTGTACTGTTCGAGTCGCGTCGCGGCGTCATGTCGCGCTGGTCTGTACGAAGCTTTATTCGACTCGCACGTGGTTGCTCACAGTTCTATCCTAGCCCTTTTGGTCGGGGTACCATAGTTCATTTTTTTTTAAGTGTTCTCTTTAGGTAGTCAATAAGTTTTTAGAGGATCAATTAAATATTTCCCATTTTATTCTATGGATTGTTACGACCGGTCGACCTTCCGCTTGACCAATCACTTGATAACGTCACTAAATGCTAAAGACAAACCATCCATACCAATAGTTTGTTAGCTATTTCACTTGATGAAAAGGAGACATGCTTGAAATAGAATAGATAAAATATTGAATAATGAAATACTAAGTAATGAATACATTTTCACCGAACAATATTCAACTATACATTACTGAAGTCCTCATAACATGTTTTATGCACATATAAAATATCTACTGTCTAATAAATAAAGGAATCCTGTTCATAAGGATTTAAATACTCCCCTATACATTTGTGGTCAATCAGAGTAAATAGACCTCAATTGATCTGCAAGACTTAAGCTTCGTGCAGACCAGCGCGGATAAACCTTCAAGTTTTCTTAGAAATTGTATTGTTCGAGCCGCGGCGCGGCGTCGCGTCGCGCTGGTCTGTACGAGCTTTAACTGAAATTATCAAAAAGTCCTACACAAAAGAATATTAGACCTAACCCGCTACAGCCGAATAACTGCTGATGTAATCCGGTTCTCTCCTGACCACATAATAGACTGTTTGCATACCATGATTCAATCTTAATTGTAGTACGATTATGTTCTATTATATCGTTGGATGGTTTCGGATGAAAAGACCAACCGACGGGATGTTAAGGATGTTGTAGGTATGGGACTAACATAATCATTATTATTATTATTATAGCATAAGCTACGGTTTCCTAAAAGAGCGGTGGCCGCCAATGATAGACAACAGCAAGTACAAATAAATGGTGTCAATTCACTCGGTTTAAAAGTAAAAATGGGTGTTCCAAAAGGTTCGAGATTAGGTCCTTTCCTCTTTTTAGAGTATATTAATTATTTATTCCATTTATTAAAAGATCAACCACAAATGGTGTTATTTGCTGACGATGCTTAGATAAACAGACGTGCTACAAATTTTGATGACGTAAAAAACACGAGCTTCTGCAGGACGCCTTTCTTCCTTTCCAAATACTTCAACTGAATGAGACGAAATTCAAATCTTGTTTATAACGCACACTATGCATATTACAAGTTGGGGAATAATTACATTGCTAATAAAAATGCTTGGCTCAATGCAATCGTATTGTTGTCCTGTTCAACAACCACAACTAATTGGTTAATATTTGAAAATACTGTTGGAGCTGCTGAAGATTGTAAGATTATCCTTGTATTGTATAACTCAATCTCCTTTGTATGGATTGTATCATTGCATAGCATAGCACACGTGTGAATTGTGTGCAAGCTACCATTTACCGGTTAATATGTCTTTCATTGACTTGAATTTGCTCTGGCGGCTGAGAGTATGTCATGCTTACTCAAATGTCTCGCTGATGGTGGTGCGTGTGTTGGATAATTTAGCTCCCATCAAAAGGTTGATCTGAATGGTGCTTATCCAGGCGTCGTGTTCATGAATCGGCACCGTCAGTTGGTACTGGTCATCTCTTGCCACTTAATATTATGGCTTATTTTAATTTATTTATTTTTGAATCGTTTTTTTTTTTCATTTGCTATCTGGAAGCTTTTTATAAATTTATCATTAATTATGTAACAATATAATTTAAAAGAGTGTCCATGGAGTTTTTTGTCTTTCTTCTCCATAGGTACCTACTACGCTTTGGAATAGACAACTCGCTGCATATTTCTGACTGAACGACTCGTTGACAATTCAAAAGGGTCTGTAAATAGTTTAATTGAAATAAATGCTTTGCATTTGAGTTTGACTAAGTGAATTAAGATATTCCAATTAAGTCGGTATTTAGAGCTTAGGAATTCTGCAAAATAATTGCTGGATTATTTCATATTTTGAAGACTAGTGGAATTATTTCATAAATTAAGGTTATACAGGGTGATTGGAAGATGGGTACAAAGCTTTAAGGCGAAGATAGTACAGACAATTTAGAACCATTTAAGCCATGGTTGTCTTAGACGAAGTCTTACCAAATATTTTTAACCAAATTTTTAATTTTTTTTTCGGAAATTCTCAAAATTTAATGTAAACTGCATAATTATGGCCAAATTGAATGATAAATGAATTCATTTTTTATTTATTTAATTAAAATAATGTGTAAGCAATCAAGCAAAACATGTTTTAGGCTTCTGTGTCATTAGACATTTTTTTTACAGACATTTAAAGCTCAGAAAAAATAAAAAAATTGTACAATACGTCTTTTAAACCTTATAAAAAAAAAAAAATTTGGTAAGACTTCGTCTAAGACAACCATGGCTTAAATGGTTCTAAATTGTCTATACTATCTTCACCTTAAAGCTTTGCACCCATCTTCCAATCACCCTGTATATCTATTATTTAAAAATAAAAATTGAGAGAAAATATACTTCACACACAAAATACCATAATTTTAAAATATAACTATACTAGTTTTGTTTATTTCATTCGTGTTTGATCGAAGAATATTATTAAAACAAAATTCGCAGAAAAATACATTTAGCTGAGTAAACTATAGGTACAGTCAAAGATCAAGCAGCTGAGATAAAGGTTCACATTAACATAATAAAATATTTAATTGATCTAGGTATTCCTTTTAAGGTCAACTATCCAAGTCCAATGTACAGAAGATACTAGATTATATTAAAAGTTAAACCAATTAAGGTATATAAATAATTTAACCTAGAATTTTAATTCACAGTCATAGACATGATGTTCCAGTACAGAAGATAGCAGTCTTAACTCTCTCGTTAAAATGGTAATATAATTTCACAACTTACGTGACTAAAAAATTTAATAAGTTTGTTTGTTCGTTACACAAGTAGAGGCTCTCATACTCAGTTTTTATTATCCTAGCCTAAAGAATTCGTTGAGATAAGCTTTCAATATAGGAAAATGTTAATAATTCTATTATGTTGATTACATTCTCCTCTTTAACCGTAGAAAGTTTTCAAGCGCTTTAACTATCAATTTCAGGAGTGGCATATGCTCCAGACTTTAGATTCGAATTCCTAGATATTTATTGGCTTTCACATTCAAGTAAATAATCAAGATTGAAATCGGTCCTTGGAGCCGGATGAGTTCATGGGCTTATCGTTGGGTCTTCATACCTGGATTAATTTCCGGCAAAATCATCATAAAACTATCTAATCGGAGACATTTCTTTTCACGGATATTTAAACGTCTCGTCTGCTTCGACAGTGAAATATTACATTTTTCATGCGATAAGATTGTATCGATAGTTTTCATTACGTATGATTATTTAATGCAGCAAGTCTGCACGTGTTTCTTCAATTTATCAATATCGATAGAATATTAAAACTCTAGGTTTTTACTGAAATCTTTTTCAATTTTCTTGTTCGGTAAATATTACAGAGACTTGTCCACAGGTTTTAAAAATAAAAATAAAGTAAAGCTCGCGTGAAAATTCATTCTCTTATTTGTTTATGCTGCGTGTAAAATATCTACTAAGATTGTATAATCTAAAATATGAAGTAATCAATGGTTCTTCTAAACACAACAAAAAAATGGCCAGGTACGAGTTGGAATCGCACACGTACCACCCTCCAGTATTAAACTCGACGTTTTTTACATTAGTAAAAAAACACGTTTGTTATATTTTTTTTTAACTTTATCTTATTTTTATTATTATAGCGGCAACAGAAATACACAATCTATGAAAATTTCAACTGTCTACTACGCTTCATGAAATACAGTCCGGTGACAGACAGACGGGCGGACGGACGGACAACAGAGGCTTAGTAATAGAGGGAACCCTAATGACATGAACTAATGAGTCCTCATTGGAAACAAAAGGTAATTCCACGCCTGCTGAAATTGCCAATTAAAAGAAATTACGATCCTTTGAACTAATTCATAAATACTTATTTGTAAATTACGGTTAAATAATAATTTGAGTGTTCACTGACTCATTTTGATGGCGAAGAAATTACCTACTTCAAGATTCAACTCTATGAACGAACCTTACCCAACTAGCACACTAGTGGAAATAGCAGCCTATTTTGCAACTTTTAGCTGTACAGTAGCGCTTTAGGGGTTCAGAAAGTGGTTTTAAGTTCTACTATTGCTTCCGTAATTGCTCATAGCTGTAAATATCACTAGGGGTAGTAGAAACTGAACCAAATGCCACTCTAGGTTTTATAAGAGTTAATTTTATAACCCATTTTCCGTCTATAGCTTTTAGAGAGTTAAAACATAGATGTTAAAGCTTAAAGCTTCTAAAAAGCTTCTATTGCCGCTGCTGTACGCTTCAGAACTGCATAAAGACTTTAATTGCAGACTTTTTAACGGAACTGTATAAAAGATATATTTATCACTGTTCTGCCACTGAAAGTTTCATTGCAGAAGTGATTTGTTCTTTTGCGCAGACTTAAGTAGGAATTTGATCAACTGTTTTACTAATAGCGACATTAAGGCTTCAGAATAGAAGCAGGAGAGTAATGGACATTGCCTACTCATTTGGATACATTCTGCTATTTTTATTGGAGAAATCAGATTTTATAAAATATTTAAGCCAGTTTAAAAGAAATATGGATCTGAAAGCATGGAAGTTCAAACAAAGAACTGGTGGATATCGGAAGAAAGTACGGAGAGTTTATCAAAATATGCAGAAATTAAAAAGGGCAACTGTTTACGAGAATTCTGTAATTGAAATATTAAATAACACGTAAGTTCGTTGGTTGGTCCGATAAGGTGTGGCGAGAGCGCTGGTAAGAGTTCTGTGGCTTCTTGTTTTGTTGTCGAACAATCTAACATTTCTGTCAACTGCTTGTCAGCAATTTCGTACGACATAATATTTTTCCTTTTAACAATGCAGTTTATTTTAGTCCAGTTTGGTTGTGGAGTTGAATCTTCTATTTTACATAATTTTTTACTTTTTTTGTTCGGCCAGTGTAACACTCCATGTTTTTCCCGCTTAGATGGACAGATATAAGTGATAGATTCTTGCTTATTTTGTTGTTCATTATAAGTTTGAATTATTTTGAAAGGCATTCTGAAAACATGGTAAGACATAGTAAGTGTTAAACAATTGAAAGAGCGAAAAATATAGAAGCAGCTACAAATGATCATCGTATTTTAGGGTTTTTAACGAGTTCTACGGATCTCTAAACAAATAACCATTAGTGTGGTTCGATATCTGCAGTAAGTACGAAATAAAAGTGATTGTAAAGACTTGAACTGCATTAGTGGTACATGTATTACTTGGACCTTCAGAAGAGTGAAACTTAGCGCTTTGACGCGCAGAGAGGAAGTATTAAGGTTGAAGTTGCAAGTCAAAGCTGCTTCTCATAGACATGTTTACAAGACAATTATTTAACATTACTTGAGAAATTTATAGGTTTTTATCGCAATTTGTAGTAAAATATAACTAAATATAGAACCAGCAACTTACTAAATACAAATGTAGTCAAGTATGTAATTTCAATATCGTGTAGGTATGTGATATAATAATATTTATATAATAATATTTTACGATATTCTGAGGTAATTATTGAGGCGCGTTAAAAATACTCCAATAATATCAACTATATGCACGATAAACTGATCTGCGTTTGTAGCCACTTGCATATAATACAAAATATAACTCAAAAACACTTACCTTCACTTCACTTATTATTTATTTCTATTCAGAATGTCTGACTCAGGAACAACAGATGTATTTAATAAATGAGAGACAAGGTGAATGATCAGTGATCCTTTATTCGTTCAGTTAAACCTGTCATTCATTCAATAAGCGCCACAAGAGCTTTAGTGTGGTGTTAACTATTAGTTGCAGCTCCTCTAGCGCTTTTATGCCAGTATTATGAAGTTCTAATGGAACTATAGATTGCAAAAAGTTGTGCCCCTTTGGCTCCAAAGCGGCTGCATAAGGTCTGCAGTGCACGCTCTGGCGCTTGAGCTTGGCGCCTTTGGGAATAATCGGATTAGCTCCAAAGCTCTTAAGCAACAGTTTGTGCTAGTTGGGTAGTACTCATCAGTTTAAGAGGGCTAACAAAGATATGGGATACCCCGTTAAAGTTCTAAACGGTTACAAAGCTTCACAAATTGGTATGGTGAGTGTTGAGATAATTATTTACAGTGATACGCGCCTCTTGACGGATCTTTGTCTATAGCTCATAGCCAAAAGTCGCGTCGAGCGGCCATAATATTAAAAGTGACGTCACTCGGCAACTTGCCAACTAACCAGTTGCAACCGGATCAGTGAAGTAGACTGTCGCGGCTTAATTATTCAATTGTGTATGAATGGTTTTCGAAACTCTCTGAATAGCGCGCCCGTAACTAGGAAAAGTCTGGTTTGATTTAACCTTCTATACCTATACTTTACTTACTCTCACTAGAATTAGTGTGTATAGAAATTCTTCTATGTATAACACTGAGTTTTTATGTGCTATAAGAACTTATGGAATAGGTGTATAAGTCACGGGAGATGCTGACAGCAGTCATATTGATCCTAACAAAATGAACGAAAACATCTTTGATAAATGCTATCTGCCGTTCTGCTCGCCTTAACATTTAGGTATACCATTTCAAAGGGACCAATCAGAAGACATTGAGACGACTTGCTAAACTTTTAAGGTAGCTCAGAACTACGAAATTAATATTATGAATCCAATTTTAAAATTCAAATCGTTACCTTTCAAATAATTTTAAAACTTTACCTATTTTTATCAATATATTAGGACACAGGGAGACATCGCTAGAACCCAGCTGGCTGTTACATATCCACTCTCTCCCTCTCATAGAGAAGACCTTTGTCCCAGCAGTAGGAGCATTATAAGCTGATTGTGCCAGTACCTACCCAGAGAATTTAGAAAAAATCCCGAAAAGACCTAAAGAACATAAATTAAAATGTATTAACCCATCGACCTTACTGATAACAGTGTTTGTGCCGTACGAACAAACGGTAGGTACCTAACTAGAAAAGTCTCGAACTTTCCATTAACCCGCGTTACCTCTTTGACTACTGAATACGTCATTACATAAGGATCGGCTATAGAAGGCCATGTAGGAAATATGTATCTTTTGACGTCACAAATATCCGGTTTCACTGCCACACCTTTGCTACTCCATAGGACAATTTACAGTCTAGACAAAATCAAACTGGTTGCTAATTTAATTGTATAATTTATTATATTTAGTCAAAAGTGCCTTTTATGTTCCTAATTGAAATAAATTATTTGACGTTGACTTTAGAAAAATATTACAAATAAGGTTCTTTAAATAGTAGTTGCAAGTGAAGTACGGAAAAATATTTTTCTACAATTAATTCTGCTAATTTTGAAATGGGAAGCGATATGTAGAGGGCGCTCATCGTGGAGTGGAGCTCAGAAATTAGGCCTTACTAAGTTGCGGGGAAGGCTTTTGGGTGTCACCCCTTTGTTCTAGCTTTTGCTAGCAGCTTATAAGACCGGAAGTGGTGAATTTTTGCTATTTTGGGTTTGAGAACTGTTCGTTGTAACTTTTTAATGTCCGAAAAGAGATGATTTTTAGTCTTATCTGAATGTGCTATGACAAATACGCTAACTACTTTACAACAACTAGCCAACTTACGGGTAACATGAGAAGGAGTTAATTTCAGTTCATAAAGCCCTCAGAGAAGATCACGCAACATGCATACTATTCTTAAGTCAGAAAAACAGTCCAGCCACACCATTCACCAATGAGATGTTTCTGACTAACCGACTCCTTGACATAAATTCCTCCTTGAAATAAATGGTTCGAGTTTGAGTTGAGACACTCTTGATTTTTAGAGTCTGAAAAATCAAGAGTTTCGAACTCAAACTCAAAGCATTTTAGACCACCAACGCGGTTGACAACAGAGCCTTTGCAAAGTAAAAGTATAATCCTTGAGTTAGCACAGTCATGTGGTGTATAATAAACAGCTGTTTAAATGTTACGTGACGTATGTGTGACGTATGTCTTCAGTCTTCACTGAGCGGCCATTTTGTAACGACCTCCCCCTCCCTCATCTTTTCCTCCATAATGTACGGAGTTTTTAATTAAATTAGCACCGCGCGCCGTATGGTAGAGGCCTAAACAAAATGGTCCTTTTCATTTAATTCTACACGTGCCCATTATTTATATTCATTGACTACAATTAATACTCTTTATGGGGGGGATTCCTTTTAGGTAATTCTTTGATTCATTTACTATAATTAATATTGATCACATATACCTACTGGGCTGACGTAAATGGAAATAATGTCTGGTAATTTGCTTGTCAAATAGTTACCTACAATATTTTTATTTAACTAATTATGTAATAGACTACTAAAACACCAGTCCATTTTCGCGTTTATTCGTTAAATAAGAATTGAGAAATAATGATTTATCATCCTGATAAACAAATTAGATTTTGTCTGGATTAAAAGTTGTCAAAATCCGTCAAAAGTCATCAAATATCGATCCCAAGTTTAATGTGGACATGTAAGAAGCAATTAAAACACGATGCAATTAACGTCGTTTCAAATGAAGCATTGTTTGTAAAGAGACCCTACGTATACACCCTTTTCCTCAATGCATTCGAGAAATCGGCACCTGCATAGCGACACAGGATCAATTAACACAATGGCAAGTCATGCGCTTGCACTAACATCGTTGCTATACGCGACACAAGCAATTAGTCGTGCGATATGGTTCGGTTGTGTTCGAAGCGTTTCTGCGTGACTGTACCAAAGGAAACCCGCAATGGCCTCGCTCGTCTGGGCAGGTTAGACGTGGTATAAAATCGCTTCTCGTGTTTCGGACTTTCGATAAAACGCGATTGCCGAACAGACAGGAAGGTATCGTGTGACCTTTAAATGTGTATCGTATTAAAAAGTAATCACGTTTCGGGCAAAGTCCACAGACAGTGTCGGCTTAGCATAAATACACTATATGAATTTACATTCATATGTCAATGACATCGCACATCGCCAAGGCAAGGTTGATTTTGACCTGATTGCGCCTAACGAATTTTTCTAGCGCTCTGCTGGATTGTAGCCCTTTGGTAATTTTGTTACTACGACTTCTCCTCTTGTTTTAATAAAAACAAGAAAACCGCAAAATGGATAAATGCGTATTGTTGTAACCACGCGGAATAAAGAGTTACGTTTGACTGCAGAGTTAGCCTAGGTGATGCTCGCTGATAGCAGTTTTATCTTTGGCATTTGGCTGGACATCTGTAGACGTCATATAATTTTTTAGTCTTCGGAGCTTCATTAGTTAGCGGAATTATGCTTTGCCAGATGAAGATAACAAATATCTCCCAAAAGCTAGCTGACTTTGTTGAACCTGCGTAAAGAGGTCACTGCTAATGCTATCTGTGGATTAGTCCGGATCGAAGCTAATATGTTTGTTTAAAATTTTGCTTTCGGATCGTAGTCACGAACACGATGTAGAAGATGAAGGAGTAGAAAAATCTATTTTGAAAATATCAAGCGCGGAATCCCTGTGGAGTTTGGTCAGTAGCACGAACCTAAGGACCGGAGTTCAGCCTGTGGTCATTAGGCCCTACATAGTTACGTGTAGCCCTGTACCCTAATTACGTAATACACGATCAATCAGAATCTGAATCGTTTTGAAACAGATTGCTAAACCATTGCTACGTACACTCGAGAGCAATGAATCCGGGTCACTTAAAGAATCCTAAAAATCTCGGAAACTAAAAATGCTAGGTTAATGCAATAAATTGTATTTAATAGACAATGTAATACTCCTTAAATGAAGGTATTAAAACTTCTTAGTTATTGTAAAGTTATATCATAAAAAAATCAAATTTGAAAAAGGGCCACTTTCGAAGATGGAACTACGAAATTACAGCATTTGGTTTTGCTTTTGTTTGTAATCTGTCATTTATGTGGGTACATAAACCATGTTGATAGTGCTCTATATTCATTATTCAAGCTGAAATTATGTCGCTTACGCCTGAAGAATGCACCAGAATACTTACAATGCTGGAAACCGGCCGGAGTCAGCGCGATACAGCCAGGACTGTCGGTGTGTCGCTGTCAACAGTACAAAGAGTTCTCCGACGTTACGAAGAAACTGGTTCTAACCTACGCAGACCAGGAACGGGCAGAACCAGGTGTACCACAGCACGAGAAGACCGATACTTGGTGAACACCATGCTTCGAAATCGCTTTCTCACAGGAACTGAACTCACAAATCAGTTTCGACGCCTCGGAGGAAGTAACCCAAGTGCATGGACAGTAAGACGTCGGCTTGCTGAATCTAACTTAAAACCCCTTAGACCTGCAAACGGCCCTAAACTGGAGCGTGGGCATCGTATTTCAAGACTAAGATATGCCCAGAGCCACGTAAATTGGAGTATTGAAGATTGGTCAAAAGTTATGTTCTCCGACGAATCAAAATTTATGCTCTACAAGCACGATGGAAGACACAGAGTGTATCGAAGACCAGGGGAAAGATTCAAGCAAGCATGCATCGAAGAAAAAGTAGCCTACGGTGGTGGGTCTGTACTTGTGTGGGCCGGAATTTCTTCTGAAAGTCGCACAGAGCTGGTGATCATAGAAAACGGCTCTTTAACTAGCGTAAGATATGTGGAAGAAATCCTCAATGATCACGTTGGTCCATTTATGGTCAATTTAGGTGAGGATGCTATATTTATGCATGACAATGCCCGACCTCATACAGGTAGGATTGTGAATGACTACCTTCAAGAGATGAACATTACTCGTATGGAGTGGCCAGCGCGCAGCCCGGATATCAACCCGATCGAGCATGCTTGGGACGAGCTAGGTAGATGCGTAAAACAACGAAACCCTCCCCCAATCACGCTTCGTGAGCTCAAAATTGCTCTCACAGAGGAATGGGAGAATATTCCCCAAAATCGTATAAGGAACTTGGTGTACAGCATGCCAAACCGCGTAAACGCAGTAATGGAAGCACGAGGAGGCAATACGAAGTATTAAAATTCAAGAAAATCGTAATAAAGTTCAAAAATTTCATGTTTCCTATTTTTGTTTTAAGGAGAGATCAGCAGTTTTTTTCTTTATGTAATTTTGTGTTAATAAAATGTATGGTGACTCATATTTTTTTTACTTTCATTTAAGGAGTATTACATTGTCTATTAAATACAATTTATTGCATTAACCTATCATTTTTAGTTTCCGAGATTTTTAACATTCTTTAAGTGACCCGGATTCATTGCTCTCGAGTGTACGTTCGAAAAAAAAATCTGCTCAACAACGTAAATAAATAACACAATGAATGTTGTTGACCTGTCAAATTGAAACAGATTAGTCGGAATTGTCAACGAAAATGTGTTGCGTAATTAGATAGCTGGTCACATAGTTTATTAAACGGTCAGAGAACGTATTTTTTGCTTTTACTAAATGCTCAGGTAACTTAGAGCTCGTCAAGCCCCTAACGTCCTGAATTGAGCTACACGATTACTGACAAATGCTTGCACTGACTGAACAGGTCCACTCAAATATTTGTGATTCTTTCCCCAAAAGACCATTTTAGACACTAATCTACGTGGTCCTCACATAATCTGACCAAGATTATTTCTGGACTTTAAAAGAGGCTTTGTTTCGCTATTTCTTCTCAGGGGTAATCGGAAAGGAAATGTCCACTTCATCTAGCTTATTTATAAATATGTACTTTTTTATTATGACGTGTAAAAGTGATTCCGATATCTTATTTACAGAATAATCAATATAATTTCATTTCATTAGAATAAGGCTTTCCATTTATGTTTTTTGCAAAAATGGACCTTCAAAAATTTTTCAAGTAAGTACACATATGTATTTTGAAAAATATTCATAAAACTTCAATGGTCAACTCGACAGTAATATTGACGAAGCTATTTCCCGTCTGTTGTTTATGTAAATCAACAGCAATTTTCATGCAAATCACTTGGGGACAAAACACTGTGGCATTTGTCTTTTGAAACTTGAATAAACCATTAAGAATTTTTTCAAATGCTATATTAGATTATTTTGTAGTTATACACAAGGGATGTGTAAGATTAGAGATTTATTGCAATAAGTACATGGAAAAGCTAAATATAAACCACTGAACAAATCGCACACCTAGATAAAGAGTAGCACAACTCAAAATACCTCTTTTTTCAGGAACAGCACAAAACGGATTAATTAAAAGCAATCATCCGTTTTTTGCTGTTCCTGAAAAAAAGAGGTATTTTGAGTTGTGCTACTCTTTATCTAGGTGTGCGAAATGATAAGAGGCGACTGATACAACCTGAGACTAAGTGGGAAAAATACGTTTACGTAGATCTTGAAGCTAGCTCAAAAACTACCCAAGCAAAGTTAATACCATTTATATGGGACCACCGCGCAAGCTTCCACTAACAAATTTTCAAAATCGGTCCACAATTGACGAAAAATTCGATGAACATACAAAAAAAACACAGAACCTCCTCGTTTTTAGAAGTTGGTTAAAAAAAGGATGGGGTTTAATTCGCCGGATAATATGATTCATCGTAGGTACCTACTTACTGCAAGTATTTTGTACAATACGGTCATAAAGAGCGCACGTCTGACATTCGTCTCGCGATCCGCGTTAAGCTTTGTGTAGACCAGCGCGACACGACACCGGTTATTACTCTAGGCCTACTTTTAAACGTTTTTTTAAGACAAAAGAAAGGAGGTGCCTCGGGAAGGCACTGCCTCGATGGTCTAGTGCGCTACTGCTGAGCGTGAGGTCTTGGGTTCGTTTCCGGCGTCGGGGAAGTGTTATTAGGTTTTTCCATCGGGAATTTCTCAGTAGCAGCACGGAGGTTGGATTTGTGCCCGTTTGATGCAATAGGCGCGCCCCCTATTACATGGGACTCAAACATAACTGGCGAAATGTGGGTATACTAAAAGTACACCTCTGCCTAATCTTTTGGGGAATACAGACGTTATGTACGTGCTTTAGAAAACAGTGTGCTTAAGGAAATACTTGTGTTTAGTTTACGCAGAACAGAAATAAAAGCATTGCTATCAAACATCATCAGTGTCAAAGACAGGATGGAAAAGTCTGTGTACAAATAAAATTTAACCCGTCTGCGAACAAAAATTTCCACAACAAACAATTCCTGCAATATAATTAAAGTACGTATCTCTACGTTATCTACTACCCAGTGAATAGGAAACGATGTTTCTGTGTGTCTGTACAAAGGTTCATCGGAATATCACTGATTAGTCGGAACATTAATCGTACATTTGTTGAGCCTTTTATCCTATTTTGGAGGGGCTCGTGGGTAAATAATAACAGTCGCACGGGTCTCTCGGTTTTAAGGCGACGATAACCGACTTTTTTAATTATTTTTACTGAAGATCACGTCTAAACGAGCAGTGTTAATGATTTGGAAAAAAGAAATGTTAAATTAGAGCATTTTCTTAATAACTTAATATAGGTTTTTTTTAGATTATGTTTATATAACATAGTGAAATTCATTTGTAAAGTTACACCTAATGCGGACAAAAATCTAAGAATCACGCAAAATCTATCAAGCAAGCGCATTTTTCTGAAACCTTCACAATTTTAAAGATAATTTAATTATTGATCTTTTAGTATACGTGTTTAATAAAACTACCTTTTGTTTTGCAATAAATTAATAATGTGTCTAATTTGGGACAGCGCTCCTTGATGGGCCAGTCCTATTACTGGCTGGACCTACGACGCGTTGCGTGAGCTCAGTACAGAACACGGATGCTAACACTCAAGGTCACTGGCATATATGTGCGTCTTAAACTACGCGTGCCACGGTCGGTTCGCGGATGGGTGACCAGCCATTACATATTGTCGGGATTCCCTCCGTGCCGCGGAAAGCACGATGCGCTGCTGGCCCCGGTGTCATTCATAGATATTTGGCAGTCGTTACGGGTACGGGCAGTCTGAAGCCCAAAGTCTGAGATACAGTGGTAGCAACGGTTTATTTACATGCACGGTAATACACTTGACACGTGCATCGTTTGTGATCTTATGATGTTTTCTATATAAATAAACTAGATGTTTATTTTTGGCATCACTATGTAAATAAGTTAGAAAGACTAGTCATGTGAATTTTGTGACGTTAGTTAATTCTTTCATCAGATATTTATTAATAAGGTAATTAATTAATGAGTTAGGTACTGTCAGGTTCCTTTTGCCAAGGTATGGGAGCGTCTATAAACTGTATGAGAATGGCACTTATGGATCACTTGTGCGTTCAAAAGTTTATGCCAATACTGTTTTTGACATTTAAATTCCTTGGCGATTGAAGATTGTCGTCGAGTGCACCATTCTATTATGTAAATCTTATACTTGACGAGAATCTTGAATCGCAAAGGAATTTGGCGGATGTGGGTGCTATTTCTGTCGCTAAGTTCCCTAGATGGCTTGATTTACCTAACTTAATGTAGGGGTCTGTCCTCGCGTTTTCTATAAGGAAGTTCTCAGTAAGTGGCAAGGAGTCTGAATTTATACCTGGTTGGTGGCAAAAGGGGCCCCCCTATCTCATGGGAATTACAAACGAAAAATCTGGCTAAATGTGGGTGTGTTTACTCTCCTCTGCCCTCCGCTTCGGAGAATACAGCCAATACGCAATTCTGTTGTTTTCTTTCAATCCTAACATAATCTCGGGTTCATTTCGCTCTAATCATCTTGTTTACAACAGTCTATCCTAAGTATAGGTTCGCTACGCATCTAGCTAAGGCGGATCTGGGCGCGAGTGTGTCAAGACGAGGCAAACAAATGAGCGGCTACTACAATATCTTTTCCTAAAGCGTTTCAGCTATTTTTGACTCTATGGATTTATATAGGTTAGGTAAAGTTATGGTTTCCTAGAAGAACGGTGGCCGCCACATGGGGTCCTCAATTTACCGGCTAATGACGTCACTGAAACGTTATTTATGAAAGTAAGTTGGTGTGTCAAACCCCGCTGCCATCATTTTCATGACTGCCGTCACCGCGGCCGTTGTTTGACGGCCACCGCTCTTTTGAGAAAACGTAGCTTTAGACAGGATGTCGTCTTATTTCAAAAGATTTATCTTCAGGCCCAGGTTTAAACCGTAGAGCCATTTTTAAATTCCTTTCTTTATTCCGGCTAAGGTAAAGTTCGAAATACAAATCTTGACTCGAAGTCTGGGCTAAAGTAAGATCACGTTTCGCAATACGATGGAAAGGGTCTTAAAAACAGTTGAAGGCTTCGTCGTTCAGTGCAATAGTGACTTTGCGCTGTCAAGCAAAAACGCGGCTTTCATAGAGTACCTATCATTATTTACATCGAGTGAATAGTCGATGATTATTTGTTTGTCTAGAATCTAGGCTGTACTTAAAACCTATTAGTAAACAGCAGTAAGTCATGCGCGTGTAACCTATCTACAAACCGTGACTGATTCGGCGGCGCGTGCCTTCGGCGAAAGTTCATTGAAAGTAGCGTGTAATTTATAAACAGCTGGGATGACGTAGTCCCAGCAGATCAATAGGCACCTACCATTTATTTGCAATATTTTACCATATCCAAAATATGATGTTATTTACATGCAATCAGCCAATGCAATCGACACAGCTAAGTACTAATTAGTAATTATTAATAGAATATCGAACGGAAAATTAATTATTCTGACATTCTTGCTGGAGGCTGGACCCTTTCGAGTGACCTCACCACGTATAATTCAT
Source organism: Agrochola circellaris (assembly GCA_914767755.1). Lineage (NCBI taxonomy): Eukaryota > Metazoa > Arthropoda > Insecta > Lepidoptera > Noctuidae > Agrochola > Agrochola circellaris. The sequence goes on from OU611840.1 coordinate 7,110,568, forward strand.
TCGTTTCGAGATAACACAAACCAGTCTACATAACGCTCATTGTATTGTTCATTAGTTTAATGAAATAAGCTTATATTATTTGCAGATAATGCCACGTTGCCCTCCCGCGTGCCGCTAATGCTTGTGCTCGCAACAATCAGTAAAATGTCACATCCTGGACAAACAAAACATATCCGGAACACTGGATGATAATGGATTGACAAGCAGGTACCAATAATTTTGAATTATTTCATGTTAAAGTATCTACAGATATCGATTTGATATGTAAAATAAAGTACCTATCGAAGAATTCTATACGCCAAATTTAATTATATACTTTTGTCTTTGACCTCTAGCCCCATAAATGATCTTTTGCTGATATAGGATCGCGAGGTCAGAAGGCAATTACTTCGCGTCAAATAGGTAAGTATTCAGCATAAGTCTGAAAATATGAAGACTATGGTTTGTAACTGCAACAAATTGATGAAGGAAGAAAATATATGAAAACTAGGTAATTGAGATGGTCCTCGCATGAAATATTTATTTCCTTCATGTCTATTAGTTTAGAAAAAGTCATGCTGAAGTTTGGACCGCAGGAAACGGTAGGATTAAAATATGGAAAGACTACTACACAGACAAGTCCAAAATGGACGAAAATATAAATTTAATTCATCCATCGTGTATAGCAGATGAAGCTGAAGTTGTGTCTATAAATTGTAAACTTACGCTTAATTGTATTATCACGCAGTACATTTTGTGTATGTAATAAAAACAAACAAACAGTTTAGCGAGATAACAGACGGTTACGCGAATCTTATCAATTGACAATAAATGCTCTCTGTTGTTTTCTAACAACAATGTGGAATGTCAGTGACTAACAAACTAATGGGGTGGTCTTGGCATGTTAGTTTCAAGAGTAAAGTTCAGGGCATCAGTGTGTCATTCTAAAAGCTGCAGACGGAATGAATGACACGTGAGGATTTTTTTTTTTTAAACACTGCCATGTGTCTTAAATTATTAAGTAAGTATTTATAAAGAGGTATGTATTATACAGTGCCGTGTGCTCGAAGGCCGAGATTCTTTTCTTGGTATAATGGCGTGTGCTTACCTAGCTGACATATAGCAAATAATTTAATTTAATATTTTGAGTTGCGTAATTTTAATTATTTTGCATACTATTATACAGGATGGCAGGGACATCGACGCAAAAACTGATACCATGGATTCAGTACATGAATCTGAACCCCCCTGCGTTGAATTTTTTTAATGATCTATAAACGTTACTCATCACGTGCTTACAGTTGTAGTAGTTGTCGTCGTCGTTGACAGTTGTGCGACAGTGACAGTAATAACGCTTAGCTAAAGTACGTGTTAAGTAAAGTTTATGTATCCCGACCTTAGAGATCAACAATCTCTTTACGTGAAATAGAACAACTTTTACGGAACATACGTTGCCCTAGTCTACCCTAAATAGAAACTATCTAAACGTAAAACATAACGAGAAAGGTCCCGTAGTGGTTTCTTTAAGAAGAAGCCATGATAATATCATACTTGCCACGAGAACTACTCAAAAATTTATGAGCGATGATAGTTGGAAGAACTAAGTAATAAATATGAGACATGGCTCCTCAATCCATACAGACACCGTTCCGAACGGCGTACTTCTTAGCAGAGGGAAGTCGCGAAAACGCTGGTATGATGTCAAAGTATTGAAAAGTGTGAAGAACAACTTCTTTCACGTTGTGAGATAATAAGTGTAGAAGAATAGACCGACTAAGAAAATCACCGCTCAATGAAAATGAGAATAAAAAATATAAATTTCCCAGAACCTAATATTCAATACAGAGGTACATCACATTTTGCTAATTAAAATAAATGCAGTTGGACTACCCCGTGTAAACCAAGAGAGAAAAAAATCTCTTTTTATACGTGTTTTTAATAGACTGACTTCATTATGTCGGCTCTTGAAGCATGATAATTTAATTGAGCATTGTGAATGCTATCTATTTGACTTAAGTGGAGTCTCGGTTATACTGAAATGACGGCTGACAGGCATGTTTATAACAAGAACACAGCGTCCGCGTCGGCCCCAAATTAATCGGGTTGCACGTATTGCAGGAAATGCATCTTCGCCCATCTGTTGAACAATCATCTGATTGACCACGAGAACTTCTCCAATGTAATGCTTAGCCCACATATTTTTATCTACGGTGTTTTTCGGGTATCCGGGGATTAGTTCCCCATAATGACCGGCCAGGAGGGAAAAATCACGACAAATAGAGACATGATCTTTATTGACGAGACTTTATGCAACCCATATTAAACAATGCTCAAGTGTATTCGAATTATATATGTATGGCAAAACTTCGCCTGAGGCTGGGTGTAACATTATTATCTTTATTGAGAGCTAAAGATTTGATGTACTTGTAGGTAAACAAACATCATGTAAACGTCATCAGTCTATTAAAATAGCCTCCATATGAGTGGCGACACTTAAACCGTCTGGCATACAGGGCAATCCCCGCTGCCACTTGAGTAAAAGGCTATTTAGATAAATTATTTTATTTCTGTAAGTAGGTTTGTACAAATACTTTTTACAGTATGTTTATCTTTCGAAGCGACGCGCGTTTTACTTGTGGTAAACAAATGTAAAAACACGCTGTGAATGTGTGTAAGCGCAGGAGCTCTCGGTGTGTATATTATGTGCTGACACTACTCTTCTTCACGCACACATTCACAGCGTGTTTGTACACTTGGTAACCACAAGTAAAGCGCGCGTCTCTTAGTGAGATAACAATACTATACACGTCAATCATAAACTAGATGAGGTCGGCGTTTCCTATCCGACTACTCTGAGAAGTAAAGCAGAAATAAACTCAGAGGTCAGTCTCTTTTAAAGACCAGACATAATATTGGTCAGATCATATTAGGACGTTATAGATTAGTATCTGAAATTGTCTTTAGAGCTATTTACATAAACAGGAATATATATCACGGAAGGTGGTAATGGAACGGGTGGCAGGGTGATGGAGGACTCATCGATTAACCCTCACATTTGTTTGTACAAATCCCAATTACTTTAACAAAATGTCCGAGAAAATGTACAGGTCACGATACGAAAGAAGAACACTGTCCCTTGAGTAAGCAGTGGCTATAAAATGTAAGTTAGAGATATACTTTGTGGTTTACGTCCATCTGTCTGTTGCAGTCGTTTATCTTTAGGACGAGATGCCAACGGAATCAGGCTAATATAAAGTGAAACCGCGCGCTCATTTGCGTTGCGCTTGAGTATAGTGAGATAAGGAAATTATGTTCGACTTATTTCGCGTCGACTGCTTGTGGCCAAGTGTGTGCAAACCGCAATAATGTATGAAACTGAAACATGATAATCGTAAATGCAAAAAAAAGAAAACTTTAATTAAATAGAATCTATCATTTCTAAATGAAGAAAAGCTCATGTCATACTAAATAAAATAGAAACTGGCCAAGTGTGTGTCGGATCACGCAAAATGAAGGGTTCAAAAACATGATCTCCCATACGGAATGTATGGGAGATCATGTTTATCAAACTGCAAATTTAAGTTGGTCTGTTATTACTCGTTAACTTGTAAAGCCTACTTAGCTGTGATAGTTTTCCTTTTAATTTCGTTATATATACTACTGCCGTTAATATTTTCACATATCCAAAACCAACCATTTAGCTGGCAGGGAGATGACGACAAAAAAAACGGCACTTTAAAGCTTAATATTTCACAAACAGATCCCTGAATCCTAATATTTTTGAACGACCTTTCCAACGACACACCACACCATGGGATAGATGAGAAAAAAAAACAACCCCACGTTACGTGTAAGGGAGTAAACTATTTTTTTGTTCATGATTTCATTTTACCACTTTGTCAGCGTGATTAAAATGTATACCCATGCCAAATTACAGCTTTCTAGTACAAACAGTCTCTGAGCTAAGCCGCAGACAGACAGACGAAAATGGCGAAACTATAAAAATACTGGCAATATTTCTAAAACACTAATTCGTCACGATCATTCTTCATTTACCTTTTCTTTGTTTAAAACGTCCTCCATTTTCGCTAACACTGATAAGAGTACCATTTTGTCACTTGTTGCGTCTAGCTTTTGCCTGCGATGTACCTAATATCGCCCAACACTAATATCGTTCTAGTTACAAAGGACATGAGAAAGTTACACAAAGGAATAAGAACTAAAAATTATTAGGTAGGTAGCTATTATAATAAAAAAATATAAACAAGCTGTCACAATCGTTGTCGTAATTAAGATAAATTGACCAGATTTTTGGATGTTCTAATACTTGCTTGGATTTTCTAATACTTGCTTGATTTAAGTAATTTTATTTAATTATAGGAAAGTTATTAATTATTTAGGTACAAATGTGCCACTAAAACTTTAAAGCTTCGGAAAATACACAATATTAAAAAAACTTTCAGTACTTGCAAATATACCAAAAAAAAAACTTAGCTAATAAAAATAATGCATTTTTGTCAAAACAATAATTATGAGGAACGAGTAGTTTTAAAATTGTCGAGAGTCGCCGGTCCCGAAAGTCGTCCCGCTCGTCCCAGGTCGACGCTGTAACTAGGACAACCAGGTTGCATAGAGCCTGGAATGGCCTAGTGCATCCCACCTTCTGTCCGCTTTAGAAACTTTAGATACCAATTCTTTTGTTAAGTATCTCACTATGAGATATTTAACACTTAGTTTTACGGAGATTGTTTTACATTTATTGGAGAGGCAATAATAAATTATTTATTTTTATTGGTGCATCTTTTTTTCATTAATAAAAAATGCAATGCAGAGCTACTTGTAATTAATTACAAGTTATGAGAAGGTACGACAGGTAGAAAAAAAAACTAAAAGTTGTATGTAATTTACTGATGTGCACTCGCTCAATTAATTACAACTTAAATTGATAAAAGTGAACATCTACTAGTGGTTTAACAAAACAACATAGGCAACCTTTATCAACAAGACTTTTTGGTTTCGCAATGTGAAATAAATGGATTCGTATTAATCAATGTGAAATAAATGCAAATAAGCAGGCAACGAGCATGTGAATATTGCGTTTCGTCATAATTAAATCGTTAAGAGCATTCATTCTAAAAGTCGCAAATTGCTGTCAAATATTTACCTGCTTTGATTAATTTGGCAATATTACTGTATAGAAATATGAAATATCGCTAACTGGGGATCTAAAATAAATTGCAATTAAATATGACACTGAATTTGATGTTGTAACCGTTTTAGGTGTATAAAGGGCATTTAGAAAGTTACGATATTAATTATTATTGCATTTCAAAATCAATATTTTAATCAAAACTCCTAATTAACAATGCGAGCCTTCCCAATTTTATGATGACCTCTGAGGAGGTTATCAGTTTTATTTAACAAGCAGGTTGGTGGCCATTACGCAAGGTACGTACCTAGTTCCTATACTTAGTATAACTATCAGTTATACGTTTGCAACTCTAAATCATATGGTATGGTGCACGATAATTGAATAAGAAGCATCAATTAGAAGCTACTTTTTTAACAGACATTGCATTGTTTTTGGTAAAGTAGGGAAGGATATATAAATATTAAAAATGGAGAAAACAAAGTAAAAGTTGGATGTGGAAGGTGATATGGCAAAAAAAAGGGTGAATATTAACACGATGGCTGATTGAGAGAGGCTATGGAAGAATGCGACATGCTGCCATCAATTCCAGACGGTAAAAGATAAGGTTTTTTTTAGTATGATATTATTTATACATACCTTTAAAAAAACGATGGATGGACTGTGTGAATGATGGCTAGAAAGAGGTGGCACTGTGTGAATGATGATATGGCTAGAAAGAGGTGACTACCGAGATGACGACTGATAATGGAGAAGTATGGAAGAAAAATACATGTTGCGCCGACCCGATTTTTTAGATTAGACGATTTTTTAAGAAAATCCTCTACTTTTACAATGTTTATAAATATGTGAGAACCGTGCATCTATGACATAAGTAATTAATTTATCTTTCGTTGCTTAATTTTTTATTAATTCTGTTTTTTACCTATTGTAATATATAATTATGAAACTAATGTACCTACATATACAAAATAATGTAACACTTATTAAAAGAGTAACGGTGGAGTTTCTTGCCCATTCTTCTCCATACGAAGACTACCTTTTGGAAGGGGCGACTAGAATCAATTAAATTTTTGTAAACTTTGACGTTTAAAAGTGCCTTACAAGGGCCTATTTGAAATAAATGATTTGCAAGCAAAGATGGTGATTCTTTACCAACTACCTATTGCCTATATTTGCTTTCGTACCCTTTGTTTATTTTAATTATTTTGAGATTTTCCAACAAATCAACATTACTCCTTTGCTCAAAGTGGAACGGATCCCTGCACTTAAGCATCCGTTACAAACTGATACTAAAGCAAACCCTACAGGGATCGCTGTCCTCGGTCTGTTTACCGGTTGATTTACTCGGCACGGTACCTGAACTTGTGAGTGATTTAATTAATTATACAGGAATCAACATTGTGCAATAAAACACAAAATATTAACTAAAAATCAACCTGTAGATACGTTTTTCAACGTCAAACTTTGTTTAAAATGAAGTCTGTGCTATCAAAACCAACTTAAGGTTAATAAAGGTGTATTTTTACTTCTGAAGCGCGCCGTTTTTAAATCATATTTTGCTTCTCTTACCGGAAATAGAAAACAAACTGGTTAAAGGCGACGCGCAAACAGAGTAGCTACATGTTGATGTATAATTTTTTATTTTTTATTGTAATCAACATGTAGCTCCTCTGTTGGAAAAAGTGTATTTCTTCTTTAGAGTAGTTCTGAACCGTACGGTATTTTAAATCATATTTGGCTTCGCTTACCGGAAATAGAAAACAAAACGTAGGTACGCTACGAACAGAATTGAATTTACTGGCAGTTGACCACAAACATTTGATGTTGGGGGGGGCTTACCAATTAACGTTTCAGTTGCATTTCAGCTTTGCACTCTTCAGTAGGTAATATTATCGGTAGGTACTCGTACGTTTTAATTGTGTCTCCACTTGTGCATCGTATAGAGTTAAACACGCCAGTTAATCATGTGCTGCAATTAAGTTTAATTACGATATTAATACGATACCAGATTGGCGAACGAGATTGAGCCTCTGCCCAGCAGGGGAAGTCAGATTTTGGACGATGATGATAGTGACGAGATCATTACTGATGACGATATTATAAATGCGAAAGCGAGCCATTTTGTTATGCTTTCACGCTAAAACGGCTGAACGGATTTGGATGAAATTTCGGGATCTGGGTTAGGAAATATGGCACTTTTTATCCCGATATTATAAAAAGAAAACTATAACTGAATAAAAACTGAACTGAAAAATTACATTATTTGTTCGAACATTTCTAAGGACGTAAAAGATCTACTTTTAGTCGGTACGAACGTCTACAATAAAGGAATTGAGAATTCTTTTTCAAATAGAGTCTGTTAAGCCTTTTAGATTTAGAAGTTTATGAACTATTGTGTTGCAATATTTTTCTTGTTCAGCACTACAAAAGCGTACGTTCTTAAGATTTGATTCGATGTTCTGTATTCTGTATGAATTGTAAGGGACAGCAGGAAAATAGACTCTAAAAGAGACTGTTTTGGACTTTAAAAGATACTGTGACCTGAGTTTGTTTCGGCCTACCTTCACATACTAGAGATAGGAAACGCCGATCTCATCTAGTTATTAAAACATGATTAACGTGTAAGTGTTTGTACAAACCTACTTAAAATAAAATCATTTTTCATTTACCATTTAGAAACTGGATTGGAAATTGTTAACTGTTTACAATTAGGCTGTTTCAGTGCTGCACTTCGTTGGGATTATGCGGTATCTAGTTTTAATTCATAAAGCCTATTGTCTTCAGTCACTGAACGAAATTCCTGATCCAACTTCTAACACCAAATGATTTTAAACAAAATAAATATGATAGCTACCTGAAAATAAGATTTCAAACTACAGCTTCAAAGGAGAAAGCAGTGATATTCGTTCTGACCTTGCCAACGAATTGTAAGTATTGAGAGTCGTAGTTTAATTTCAACAGTTAACAATTATTTATTTTTCATAAGTGCAATAAAAGTAATTAAATAAGAGTCAGAACATTCGATATTCCTTTCAATAAACTCATGTAACTTCCAGAAGCGATCTGTTAGGTTATTTGTGCAACTTGAACAGTTACACAAATAAAGGTGCAGAAAAGCCACTTCCACCAACGGCTGATAATGGGACGAAGCATCTTACAGCATCGGGCAGTATAAAACCGTAGCATATGAGAGGCATGTCAATATTGGTATGACATTTCATTGTTACACTACAAACAAAGTATATTATATGGGTACCTACTTTGCATGCCGAAAGGTAAAAATATGATACCAAGATTGTAATATACTATTATCATAACAAGCATTTGTCAAGCATTGTGTTACAGCTCTGTCACTGCTTTGCTGCGGTAATGCGTTGCCTGTACCTCGTTTTGTCTCCCTGTCCAATAGATAACATCGTTGTATTATCAGGAACCTGGATAGGCAGTAATTATAATAAAGCCTGAGGGTCTAGATAAGAGGTAATCGCTTTCAGTGCGTTTCCTACAGCGACTTTCATCAGCACGCTTAGCATGACCCCAATTGAAACGGGTTTTGTCGACGGGAGAATATACAAAATGACAGATTAACAATCACAATCTGTCATTTTGTCTATTCTTCCGTCGACTAAACCCGTTTCTATGGTTGTCATGCTACGCGTGCTAGATTGACATAAACTTTTCGGTAGTTAACGTTAATCCAATACATTTTAGATGTATCCACAATCATTACCGCTGAATATAATTATATTTATAAAATAACAAAGTCTAGGCTGTCTGTACCTTCTGTGGTTATAAATTCAGTTCAAATAGTGACGTAGCTACGCAGTTCGCAGTCATAGTCCGACCACGCCTTCCATTTTTGATGGATGATCCAATTACAGAATTATAGGTGTCATTTTTATATCTAGGGCTGTCCCGAATACCGAGTATTTCAATTTTTTTTTTGCATAAACAACTTAGTTGCCATGAATGATTTGTGATTTGAAAATATTTTACGAGTACTGCTCGCTTGTGTCAATATACTTTTTCGCTTCAATGCAGACTGTATCCCGAATTTTTATTTTGGGAGTGGAGAAACGGATTCGTTTTTCACAAAATTAAACGGCACTTCTCTCTGTTCATACCAGCACGCTTAGCATGACCACAATAGAAATGGGTTGAGTCGACGGAAGAATAGACAAAATGACAGATAAACAATCACAATCTGTAATTTTGACTATTCTTCCGTCGACAAAACCCGTAGAAAACCCGTTTGTATGGTTGTCATGCTACGCGTGCTGTAGGCCTATTTCCTAAGCATGGAACAGTACGTATCTACTATATGAGCTAAACCATTATCAGTAAACAAGCTCTACGTATCGGTGTTGTGTTAACAAACTTTTTATTTTAATTACGAACTTTTAATAACATGCCAACGGCACTGAAGCATCATACATTTCCAAGAAAACAATATTGATATTAAAGGGTGTATGTGCAAAACACATCGTCGGTTTATAAAAGGTTCTAATTGGCAACGGATTTTCGTTTAGCTAAAGACTTTCAACAGCAACAAAGCAGAGCTTTGTTGCCTAGTAATGACGTTATAATATCCAACAACCGTTTGAATATTTAACAAGCGCTTTGCAATTATTGTAATTTAAACCTTATGACAATGAAGATAAAATTCACATGCTGCATGCTCATTATTTGCAATGACTACACATTCGATTGCGCTGCCTACATTCTTTAGTGGTATATTATATGTATAGTGGTAACAAGCTTGCTTAGTACGATTTTTTTATTATTATTTTGGAACGCTGTAACATAAACTTCTATTTGTACTGAAAGTACTGAAACTGAAGGAGTTCCGTCTGGTGACAATAATGGAAAACATAATAATTTCATACTAATTGACGTATGTGAGTGAACGCTATCGCGATCGAATTAGTCCGGGTCTAGGTAAAACGCTTGGAGTAAACTATAAACAGTCTCTTTTTTATTTTATTTTTTTATTATCATTAAACAAAAATATTGTGTATTTTTTTTTACTTTTCTCTCTTTGGGAGTACGGATCTTCAACTGAATAAAGTAATGTTAGCTTTTTAATAAAATTTTGGACAAATCACGTTGACTCGACATTATTTTATCGTTCGTATGTAATTCGGTTTCCGATCATCGCTAGTGAAGTGATTATCCGATCTTATGGACACTTTCACTGTGTGTGAAGCAGGCACTAAATATATATATATAGAATCGCCATGGACTATAATATGTCGGTCGCTCTGGGCATATGTATTTCTACTTAGAGTATTCCAATTTAAAAGTAAACGAGTAGAAATATATTGTATGGATTCTTTCTATTTTGACAATTGGTTAGTTTCACAATTAAATAGATGTTGTATTAGCTCGATATGTATTATGATTTTTTTGATTTTAATTATTAATTTGGTTTCGAATTTAATTATAATTTAAATTGGAATTTTTGTTATTTTTAATTTGATTGTGGTATTTTTTTTTTTGTATCGTGTTTTTATTTTTTTATGGATCATGTGGTCTGCAATAAAGATTTTTATTTTTATTATTATTTAACAAATTCTAATTATAGTAAAATATTCGTGACGCACGACATCCAAGTGGGTTACTGAATTTGCAAAGTGTATGTAATGTACGGTTGATGGTAAGTGTGAAGAAATATTATGAAAAATAAGAAATAATAAATGACTTAGTCAAAGTTGAACGAGGGGCTCGTGGGATCGGCCGATCGCGCGGCAGACCGACCAAATTATAACAATTGTTTGTATAAATATTTGTTTTGAATAAAGTCAATGTTTGGGCAACCCTAACGAGTGGTGAACAAACGTCGTCATAAGAAAATCGTTGCCTCGTAATACATACGCCACAGCTCACACCTCCGTTCAGGGATGCATTTAGATGTGCGAGTATTTTGCTATTTTAGTTTTAAGACAATAATAAAATAAAATAAATATCAATAAATAAAATGAAATGAAAAATGGTTTATTTTAACCTTAACTTTGATTGGAGTCTCTTTTTAAGCAAATAAGCCTGTGTTAGGAGACTCCGCTCTTCCATAGCTCTTATTCAAGTTAGTTTTTCATAATAGAAATTACGATTCCAAAGGCACGACCCTTGTAATATATATTATTATTTCCTTTATTTCATTTAAAATACTTATAAATTACATTTTTAAATATTTCTTAAAAAAAAATATAAAAAACATTTAAAAATATATATTATTATTATTATTATCTGCGCGCTAAACAGATCCATAAACCGAGACCCTAGTACGAGTTCCTACCGCGTTTTACCGCGTTCGGCGCTCCGATCCTTTCGATGCGTAAAGTCGAGATGGTTAAAATAAACTCACACTATAAGGGCTTCAGAACATGTTATTACTTCTGACTGTCACTAATGAAAACCCGATTACTAAATCAAATATCTGAAACTATTTAAAAAACGAATTCAGAAAAAACGGAGCTGTTTATATAGAAATACAATTGCACTGTCTGATTTTTCACTTTGTTACAATGATACAAATATTATCAACTCTAGTGGCCGCTCCAACCCGTCCCTGGACGTTGAATATTAAAACTGTTGTACCCGTCACAAACAATCAGATCCACACCCCGTTTCCGTCGGACCACCGAGATCAAACGCAATAGCAGGAAATTGCATAAATCGCTGTAATGTTGCGTCACTCACGGTGCAAATTGCAACTTGTGCATGACAGAAGTTGGTAGCTGTAGCTTGTATCGTGATTACGGGTGATGTTCGCAACTCGACGAGTAACACCGGTTTTTACGTACGGGTTGGAAGATTTATTCGCTTCAAACTAACTTTTTGAGAGTCAGCAAGCACTTACAATAAAGATACAAGAATAGCAAAGGAAATGCATTTATTAATGAATTGTTCGCTTTCGCATTCATTTTCAATGAAAAGATTTAAATCGGATTCGGATGTTTTTCGGGTTAGAATGGAAATGGATGGAAAAATAATGGAAAACTACTTGGTTCAGTGATCCTATCCCCTTGTTATTGAACGTCGGTAGCTAAAACATATGAATGATGCATTTGTAACAAATACCAATGCTTATCTTAATACTACAGTATAGAAACAATATTCTTGGTCGTCAATTAGTTATAAGGGTTGCAATAGAATATTTAAAACTTGAATGAGGCCATAAACTTTGAAGTACGAAAGGTCTAAACTAGCAAGCGATGTCTGCAAAATGTACACACACGTACCAACTTGAATTTAAGAGCTAAAACACCGCAAAAGAGCAGAATATATTAGAAATAGGTACAACATAGGTGGAGGACATGCAAAGAGAAGAAGACAGTTGGAATGGTGATGGACAGGACGCAAGACAAAGGACAGCAGGATAAAATGGACGAAAATCATAACGGAATGGCAACCACATGAGGGCGAAATAAAAAGAGGCAGACAAGTTAAAAGATGAATAGATGTTATTAAGATTATTGGGAGGACATAGTAGCGAAAGGCAAAAAAAAAAATTGAGTGGAATGGAAACAGTTGAACGAGGCCTATGTGTTACAGGACAAGCTGACCACTAAACCGTGAAATCTAATGTGCTAGATTATAAGTTAAAACAGTTTGCTACTATGCATTAAATGTATAATGTTAGTATCAGCAATAAAGGCATAATAATATTATTGTTTTAATTACTCGTGATTCCATAACATTAAAAATTTTCAAGCCTCTATTTTCTAGCCATCTGATTTCTAAAACCGTAATTATTGGTCATAATTTCAGGCAAAATCGTCCACTTGGGTATCTCACATTTCGTTTGCATGCATCCAGCAGATTCTTACGACGACGTCGTAGGTCCATATTGTTGCGGGCCTCTGTCTACACGCAGCACCGTGACACAGAGTCTTAATCGAAAGCGTTTATATGAATATTACGTACTCGCGCGATCAATGATATCGCGTTTATACAACGTGTTCCTTTTGATGTCCCATAACTCTTAAGTTTATATGCTATAAGTAAAAGTAATACAAAAAGTCCTAGATCAAAAGTGTTCCAAAAATACATCGTTTCGAAGATAACATAATACACACACACATACAAAACACACGCACACACACACACACACACACACTCACTTTATACATACTCTCGATGTGTGTATCTAAGTTTCATTGATAAGTACGAGTAAATCATTTTCATACAAACCAATAATTCATATTTCAAGTTAAGAAAATGCGACGTTGTCTTTTTTTTAAGGACCATAATAGTCTGAATTAAATGTTTTTTCTTTCTTGACTAAGTAGAAAAATGCAAAAAAAAAAACACGAAATAAGAAGTATACAGAAATAATTCCTAAGCGAGTTGATTCTTTGACATGGTCTCATTACTACCCTAGCGTTGTGGAATACCAAAAGGAACACGTCGCATAGTATAGAGGAACGTCTAGCGCCTTCTACTAGTTTGCAGGTAAATTAAGATTTTTTTTGCTCTCATTGAATCATTTACATTCAAACCAATAACATTAAAGCTAATACAATGCGACGTTGTATACTTTTTTTTTATGAACTAGAATGATCCGAATTATACGATTGCGTATTCGCGCGACAGTCCCTTTTGGTTAGGAGGACGCGGTCTCATCGTCATACCAAAATGGCATCATTACCTATAATACGTATTTTTAAAATGACAAACAAAAAACTGAAGATGATTGAGATAAGATAAGCCGGTTATTTCCTTACAAAAAATTACAATGACTTGGCAGATCAATTGTAAATTATATCTATTTTAAGTACACGATTGTGTACTGCGTTTGACGTTCAGTTTTTCTAGAAATGCGCTTCATATTCGCATTCATTATAAAATAGATGTCAAGCTCAGTATTTTTCCTGTTTTCTTGCTTCAACGGACTAAGGTAGATTATCCACCGCCACCATCAACCGGGCGCCACTGAGAAATGAGATTATTCGATCGAACCGAACAAAACGTCCCGGCGCGGCGGCGGCGGTGATGATTGGTGGATGTGCGTGGCCATAGTAATTTCGGCGCCGTCATCTTGTTCTCGCTGACGTCCCGCCGTTCACGGTGCCGGTGGACAAACGGCCTAAGGCTAAGAGAGGCTAAGAGTTTATGGCCCGGTTCATTAATGGCTGGCTCCTGAAATACAGGTACTCTAACCTAGCTCTGGAGCCAGGGTCTCTCTCACATTTTTCTGTAACGTGTTTTTATGCCAATAAAGATTTATTATTATTATAATTTTTTATTAATGTTTCACCAAAATACCATTGACAATTTTTTAGTTTACAACCAACGTTTCGTATACTATTTATTTTATAAACAACTTATACCGCAAATGTTACATATTTTTACAAGCTTTACATACACTCGCTTTACAAACATTTATTTAGCAAAATATGCTTCGCTTTACAAATGTTTCGCATCATATTTAATCATTTATACATTTTTCATTTAATATTGAGATTCTTTTGGAAAAATCACGTTTATACTAAATATATAGTAAATAAATAGTTACCACCTACATAAGTACACATTATGGTAAGGCAATAAAGGTATTGAGGATATCATAAAAATAAAAAAACTAAACCCGTCACAAAGTGATCATGGTTGCAATTTTCATTTGGGTTAAATAATTTACAGGCAAGTCGTTTTAGGCACTCGCTCGCTCGGCTCCTGCGTAGGGGGTCGCAACTTTTACCGTGGGTTCAGTACATGATTCTAAACACCCTGAGTTGAAATTTTTCGCCGGTTATTAAAAAAAAAATACCTACACGGTCAAAATGTATGGATGGTCCAGCTGTTTTTGTTGAATTATTTGGCCAACTAGTTGTTGTATAATGATGAAATAACAAATCATATTTTTACCAATCGTTACTTGTCAAGTGAAAATTTGTTAATTTATTTTTGGTGAAATTACTGGACAAAATTTTGCCCGCGGCTTCGCCTGCGTGGTGTTCGCAAATTATCTCACGGGGACGTACTGGGAATCCCTCTTGGCATAAAGTTTTAAGGCATAATTTTGTTTGGCATAACGTTTTCGCATAACTTTTATTAGCATAAATAATAATACTGTGGCGTAATAATACTTTGGCATAATGCGAAGGTTAGCATAACTGGCATTTGGTCTAATTTGTTTTGGTATAATTTGGTGTTGCATAAATTTTTGAGGCATAATATTTTCGTCTGTTAAGGTGATTAGTAGGCTCACTGACCTTGCGCATATGGGCGGAGCTAAACACCCTACCCCTGGAATACGTAAAACGCGCGCGGTGGCGCGCTAAACTAAAACGACGGTCAAAGAATATGCAGGAGCGCAGACATGCGCACGTAGGTCGCTATTTTTGCCTATGATTCCAGAAGGGAATGGTGGATGCAAGGCTGATATTTGTATTGATAGATCAGGGCGTGGAACCGATTTTGAAATACCGGTTAATATTTTTCATAAACCGAATATTGTTCATTGATTAACCGGTTAATTAAAAAAACGATTTTGTATAAACCTAAATAATTTTGGTTACCGGAGAATAGAATTTTAAAACTCGCGCTAACCTGAGTAAACCGGTTTTACACACGCCCGCCGCGCCGCCGCCGGCTGTCACATTCTCACGCGCCTGCTTGTTTGTGTTTTGTTTTCTTTCGTCGTTCGCCACAGAGAGAATTTGGTTCGTTCGTTGTACTAGGGACATTAAAGTAACTGTTTAAAAATGAGCGCATCCCCCGATGCGCTAAGGTAGCCCGCGAGATTCAAATTTTCTTTATTTTTTTGCATTTTGCAAGTCAGTGTCAGGTTTTATGTTTATTAAAATATGAATCGCGACCGTAACAAATATGGCTTTACATAATTATAATCATTACAATCAGCAATACAACTCCGTAAGTTTGCATAATTGTCAAATATCATGATTTCATGAAATAGTCATTCAATGGGATTACATGAGCTTAGAGAGTAAGTAAATAAATTTAGTTCGTGAAAACTAACAATGGTGCCGATTCTCTTGTCACAAATGCCTCTAAACTAGACTAAAAATCACTAAAATTTTGTTTAATCCTGTCAAACGACGATTTCCCATTCTGAAATAGACTAAACTGACACAACTTAACTATATTTTAGTTTGACAGCACTAAGATAGTACAGAGTTTTTAGTTTAGTGAAAATGGCAATTTTGCTATTCTGAATTTGACGTTTTTCACCTAAAATTTTGATTGCAGTTATCCAAACCAGACTAAACCTAACAATTATTAATCGCGTTTAAAAAGGTGTGGGGTAAAATAAGTTGTCATGAACTAAAATTCACACCAACATTTCGACTTCATGTGCAAAAACAGTAGGTACTGTTTTTTTTTTTTTTTTGCTTATATCTCGAAAATGGTGCGTCCTATCGCAAAAATAATGAAAATTTCGACCCCCTTTATGAAACCCTTAAACCCCTAAAACTCAACATGTTGGTAATATTTTTTCATATTTTCCATACAAAAAGTGAAATATTCCATATACTTAAAACACGTCGAGGCTGCACCCGTGCGCGCCTCTGGCTCTAAAAAAATTCAATTTCATTTCTTCACCATTGGTACCCTCTAAAACCACGAAAACGAAGCCCATGACGAAAAATTTAAAAAAATAATCGCAGTCGCGACTCGATCTTGGACTTTTATTTTGAACCCCCAGAAAAAAATATTACTTTCACATGGTCATCATGTGAGTCATGCTAAATAAAAAGGTTTATACCATTCCCCCTCTAAAAAGCTTATTTTATTCACTGTTTTCAGTGAATAAAAAGCACTTTTAATCACTGTTTTGGTGTTTGAATTTAGAACACATCTATATATGCGACCTCCATCTCAATGCTATACAACCTCCTTACGAAAACATACTCACACACAGGAAATAAATATCGCTTCACAAGTTGATTATTATTAGTAATGATAAGAACATTACTTTTAATTTTAGTTATTTATCCAATTTTAATGTGCATTTTAATTAATTCAACCTTCCTTTTTTCTTCATTAAATGTCTATTTACGCTTAAATCTTTATTTTTCTCGTAGTCATGGTATAAAGTATAGTATGCAACTCTTGAATAAAACGGATTTATATCGAGGGCCATGAATTACTCGCGTCGCTCAGGATTCTAACACATGAATCACGAGCGAAGCGAGTGATTCAATCGTCATGAATCACTCCCTACGGTCGTGATTCAGTCGTTAGAATCCTTCACTTGCTCGTGATTCATCTATGGCCCTCGCTTTAAATCCGTCTTTTATTCACTAATTGCATAATATACTATTATCTTTTTTAACAATTCGTGCATTGTTGATTTTTTCATGGATCAATTCAAAAATATGTTTAGGAGCGCAAAAGTTAGAGGTTCCATTAAATAGTTTAGTTTGTAAATAAACCAGTCTTGTCATTTTAAAATTCAATCAATTTTAATTCTCGTTCATAGTCTCTATTGCAGTTCTTGATACGCCTTGGCATTTTTTAATACTTATTTACACAATATTTTATGTCAACGACTGCCTCGTTGGCCTAGTGGTCGCAAGCGCTATTGCTGAGCATAAGGTCCTGGGTTCGATTCCCGGGTCGGGCAAAGTGTTATTTCGTTATTCCATCTGAAATTGCTCAGTAGCAGCCCGGAGTCTGGATTTGTGCCCGGTTGATAGCAATAGGTTCGCCACGACATGGAAGTTGAACATAATTGAAATGTGGGTGTACTATAGGTACACCTCTGCCTAACCCTTTCGAGAATACAGGCGTGATGTTATGTTATGTTTTATATATACTTTTTTTTGTTTATATTGTAAATTGTTAATTTGTATGTAACGTGTCAATGAAAAATAAAAAAAAGTATTCATAATTGCACATAAAAAAATACTCAACAATAAAGCACCTACGCGCTCAATCGATTTGGACTCTCTGCAGCGAGTTAGTCTATAAACGCACACTAATACAATAAGTTCGTAAACATTCGCACTAACACATACGTATGCGCATAGTCGGTCGATAGCCGGAGCGGAGCAGCGAGCGACACAGCCACCCCGTCTCGATGCTAACGCACGACTGCCGCCCGCGTCCCGCGCAGAGCACCTCTGAACCTTTATCTCTAAATGGGGACATTTTCTTTGCAAAAATTGATTGATTTACATATGCTGTTTCAAATCTTTAGTACCTTTAATCATCAAATTTTCAGTGTAAAAATATTTCTAAACATCAAAGCCGTTTAGAAGTAGTTAGGAATTTTAGGCAAAAATAGCGTTTTTGTAAATATTTTTTTAAGACAAAAGTATTAGTCATACGAAAAAATCCTGTTTCAGAAATATTGTACATGAATCTATAACAAATATATATTTTTTTCAAATCTTTTAACCAAGCCGTTAATGAGAAGACAGCTTTTTAAAGTGACCGTTTTACGGTACTAAACGAGAGTAAGGCCCTTAATAATGAGCCATAAATATAAACATTATTTATTACTTATATATAATTAGGCAATTACTCTATTGGATAAGGTTAAGGTGGTGAGCCGCGAACATATTTGTTTTTAAATGAGATATATTAGGGTTAAAGCTTTGTTCAGACTAGCGGGACGCGACACCGGATAATTGTTATACCGTGAAGTTTTCTTAGAAATTGTATTGTTCTAGTCGCGTCGCGCCGTCGCGTGGCGCTGGTCTGCACGAGCCTTTATAATTTTTATTCCAAAGAACATTATGTGTAATCATTATGCGTTTAAAGAAAGAAAGAAAGAAAGAAAAATATTTTATTTGGGACACGCACAGGAAATACAAACAGTAAGTAGGTAATAACAAAAAAAAAAAAAAAAATATAAAAAAAAAAACAAAAAAAAAAAGAATAACATTATGCTTCATTATTATTATGCCTACGTTATGGTCTATCCGTGTGCCCATCCAAATCCGTTCAGCCGTTAAAGCGTGAGAAGGTAACAGATAGACGGTTAGACAGAGTAACTTTCGCATTTATAAAATTACTAGTTTCTGCCCGCGACTTCGTTCGTGTGGAAGTCGATAAAATACAGCCCATTTTACTCGCTGAAATGTACCATTGTATAAGTGAAAGAGCTTTTGAAATGGTTAAGTATTTTTTGAGTTTATCATTACAAACAAATATACAAAAATTCAAATCTTTTCTCTTTATAATATTACTTTAGATATGTATGGATTTTTAATTTGGTCTGAGGCATGGATTAAGTATTTTCAAGGCCGTCTGATTTCTGAAGCCGTCATCGCGTCAGACAAAAATGTCCTGCTGGACTTGGTTCTCTCACAAGAATTGCTTTCTCCTGTCCTGGATCCAGCATATTCCCGTGACTTTAAGCAGGTCGTTGGTCCACATTGTTGGGGGGCCATACCTAGGTATACGCAGCGTATTTTTTTTTAAACCTGCATAGCATTATACCACAGATAATATATTAACTACGCCATAACCTAAGGAGTATAGTTAAAAATATTATGATCGCGATAAGATAAGACGGTTATTTCCTAACAAATCTACGATGACTATGCAGATCAATTGTAGTTTTTTATAGTTATTTTAGTACACAATTGAATTTATGAGGCATTAGGATCGTTTATCTTTTGACGTTTTTATTTTCGCGTTCGTAGATAAGCTAGATGTCAAGCTCAGTATTTTATGACGTCATTGGATCAGATGCAAGAAAACAGGATCTGACAGCGAGTTAAGACTATCCGTCGAGAGTACACGGCCCATGTTTCAATCTGCCTAGCCTTTTCTCAACTATTTTAGGGGCGGCTTCCAGTCTAACCTGATGCAGCTGAATACCAGTATTTTACATGGGGCGCCTGTCTATCTGACCTCCACGAGCAGGTACCGGGTAACACGATACCCTTTGATAAAATTGGTTGTCAGACTTTTGGGCTTCCGCCGGGACCAACGGATTAACATTTCCGAGGCACGGAGTGGTCTCGATATGTAATGGATGGTCACACATCCACGAACCGACCGTGGCAAGTATAGCTTAACCTTCCATCGACCCGCGCGGCTGTTATCATTTAGCCACGAACCCCACACTTCATGGCCCATGTATAATAGTGCTATTTCAAACATGTTATTTCACTAGGTACTTTATATTTTAAAGACGGAAAGAAAGAAAGAATAATGTTTATTTTCTGACATTTGGAGCATAATGAACCGAAAACCCGGTACACTGCTATGGGCCATTATGCTGACAGCGATATCTCAATAAAAATTGTCCCATCTACTGTCCCACTGATAAGCCTCCCTGAGGCAATAAAAATATGTGACTTAATTTAATTAAGTCATTAAATCACTTGATCTGGTAATTTAGACTCACGAAAACGAACATAATATGGCGGCAAACTAAAATATAACAGCTGAAAATAAAATTTTGGGAATTTTCTTTTCAGCTATATTTTAGTTTACGGCTACGGCTCTACAAAACAATTTTTTTTTGTTTTTTTTTGTAACCACAGTTTAGTTATCATTGGCATGCATAACACATACACAGCAGGTAAGTCTCTGATTGGTAGGAACTTTATCTCTGCTGTCTACGAACTTTGACCGACCCCCTTTATTGCGAAGCGTGATGTCATTCTTCCGTGCATAATCATAGTAATGACGTGTTTGTTGTTTATTAATTAACATAACATTAGTATGAGTTTGCTTTGTTATTGTAATATCTATAGGCTCTGTAAATAGTCTTACTATACATGTTCCTTTTGATAAGGTTTTAAGCTATAAGTAAAAATAATACAAAGTCTTAGAAAAAGTGTTCCAAAAATACATGTGTGTATCTAAGTTTCATTGATAAGTACGAGTAAATCATTTTCGTACAAACCAATAATTCATATTTAAAGTTAAGAAAATGCGACGTTGTCTTTTTTTTTTAAGAACAAAAATAGTCTGAATTTTATTTATTTTTTAAATTTCACGTAAGGGTGTTTTACATAAATAGTCGTGACTTTGTAGAACTACGCTGAAAAAAAAAACTGCTGAGAAATAAGAAGTATACGAAAAATAATTCCTAAGAGAGTTGATTCTTTGACATGGTCTCATTAATACCCTAGCTTTCTAGCTTTATGGAATATCAAAAGCGACACGTCGTATAGTATAGAGACGAACGCCTAGCGCCATCTATTAGTTTGCAGGTAAATTAAGTTTTGTGATTCTTATAACACAGATCTCATAGGCTTGAAACACTGATCGGATGATAATATTAATTAGTAATTCTGGTCAGTGAGCGAATCAATCTATTTTGAAGATCTCAGCATTTTACATCTTATATGACAGTCCGACCAATAGATATTTGACACAACAGTTACTCCAGCAATACTCAATCCTCTTGTTTTGACGGGTACCATTGTTACTTGGGTCATACTGCTATAATATCGTAAAAGCTACCAGTATACCACGCGACCCTTAGATTGAGTATCGCTGCATTAGAGCGGCACCGAATCGGTGCCAGCGCGCCACCGATTCGGCCATTGGTCCTTTGGCGGTTAAGGAGTAACTACACACATCCATGAAGTGTCACCGACGTGTCAAGTCTTTAAAAAATTTTACCATATTGTACTTAAACTGTACTTAACTGACTGGGGCCACGGAAGTGTGCGGTTAGCTCTTACTCTTAAAAGCTAGTACTCACAGTAGAGTGTCTCCAGAAATGTATGAGCGAGTGTATGTCTGTGTCCGGCGCCAGCAGCATGTAGTCCCGCCACTCGTCGTAGCTGATGGTGAGACTGCCATCCTGGTCCATCCTGGGGACAAACTATATGAGTGAGGGAGACAGACAGACGTTGAAAGCTGCTCCTGCTGCAAATGGTGAACAAAGAAGAGTTATTCATTCCTATTTCTATTGTAAATGCAAAAACAGTTGAAAAAAAAAAAATTCAGTAGTTATTTTTTATATATTATATAAAAAAAATATGGAGATGTGTGGTGAAAAGGCTATTAAATATGGATTTTGTGGGAATTATTTGGGTAGTTTTTAATCAACGTAAGCTGGTAAGAAAACTAGAGTTTTATTTAAAAGGTAAATAATCTTATAACTTCGAATCAATAAAAATTATTCGTTATTATTATTGTCACTTAAGTAAGTATATCAATGAACAACTTATTTTATAATAAGCGTGAAAAATATTGTTCAAGTGCTTTGTGTTATTTCGTGCAGTATTTCATACAAGTGCACATGCATCGTGTTTTTTTTTATTAATTATTTGCTATATTCACAATATTTCGTACATTCACATTTCAAGTAGGTATTCCGGACCCAAACGCAAAGTATTTTCAAATAAAACAGTCACTTTTGAATTTTCAAGAGGTCGGCCATTTAGAAAGATGAAGCTAGTTGCCCATTCCAAAGCGTAGGTACCATCGAAGTTCATATCTATAAGTCGTATCAGTAAGGACTATTCTTGCTTGCGGCGCTCAGCGACTATAGAACCGGGCCGGTAACAGATGTGGTCATCGTGTTCACGGGATTTTGTTTTGAAACTGGTTAGATATGAACTTCTTTGATGGTATATATGGAGAAGACCGGCAAGAAACTCCGATATGATGTTTAGCTTCCATGTTTTATATTTTGTAAATCTATTCCAAAATCTACGTTAGCATAAATCTTTGAATGTCAATCGACACAATGATTATTCGTTAGCATATTTCATCTTAAAATGTTATATGTCCCTGTCTGTCCGCTAGTGAGCTGAACTAGAGAAGACCATAGATTCTCAGCCTTGTTCCACCCACTACTGTGTACAGGACTCCTCCCTTTTGTGCCATGTTTCCCTGGTCTGTGCGTGTCTCAATCAGCACGCGTAGCATGACCATAGAAACGGGTTTTGTCCACGGAAGAATAGACAAAATGAATGAATAGTGAATCTTACTCGCGATCTTATGAATGTTATACACCCATCTGTCTGTTGGTCTGCCAACACTCCTACCATCTCTTGGCAGTCTTTCAGCAAGGGCTCTACTTAATTATAAATTCAACTTTAATATAAGGTAGCATATATGTGCTTTTAAGAAATGATAATTGTTGAAACAATTTCGTACCGAACGTAACGTATTCGTTAAGGCGTCGCGTTTGTCAAAACAAACGCGACGCCTTAACGAATACGTATCATAATAATATATTTGTATAAAAACTATCGTTTACAAAATATGATAAATATTTTAGTTGAAATAATCGTTTCCCTATTTTAACTATTTGTATAGAATAAGTGTCTGTATTCAAATGATATTCTTATTGATGTGCAAGAACATTCAAGGCCTCTTGTGACATTTTCAACAATTTGTACAAAACTTTGCGTTCTTTTGTTTTTGTGCTCAAGGCCCCAACTATTACGTGTGTACTATTAGCAACACCAATAGCCAAATGACATGAAATTAGAGTCTAAATGTTCGTTTGCATATGTACATTTAAGTTCTAAATCTAAACAAAAAGTGAATACATACTAGAGGTAATAATATACTTACCTAAAGGAGGAGTAAGTTAATGTTTGAATATCTATATATATAAAAGAAAGTCGTGTTGGTTACACCATTTATAACTCAAGAACGGCACAAATTTGGCAGAAAATTGGTGGGGAGGTAGCTTAGAACCAGGAGACGGACTTTTTAGTAGGGTAGGTAGGGTAGGTGGGGTAGGTAGGGTAGGTAGGGTAGGTAGGGTAGGTAGGGTAGGTAGGGTAGGTAGGGTAGGTAGGGTAGGCAGGTAGGTGCGCCGTAGATAAGTACTTAGTGCTACTCGAGCGAAGCCGCCCCGGCTTCGCTCGAGTAGCACTAAGTACTTATCTACAGCAGCAGTATCTAGGGCAGCTAGTTATTAATAAAGGAAAATGTTGATGACTTGCATTATCGTTATTTGAAGTACAAGACCTTTCCTGGACTGTCTCACCAACAACGTTTTTAAATCGATCTAGAATAAAATGTTTATCTTTGCGGCGAGTTTTAGCATTCGTGTAGCCGGTATATTTGTACTAGAACTAGAAATTGACGATAATGATTAAATGCTATTCAATTTAAAAGAGAAGCTTATACCACAGAGCCACGCCGTAATAAAATAAGACATTAAGCAATATAATTACTATTTAGAAGTTAAAGAGTTATATAAAGAATTACAAAGAAAATTATAGTAAACTATGACACAATTGCCTGTTTGTAACTACTTAAGCAGTAAATACATAATAGAGGTAGGTGACTTTATAGGACGCTTTTTTCTTTCACATATTAATTTACTTTTCTAAAGTTACAATTCCCTTTATGATGACACAACTTACTACGTGTGTACTATAAATACTACATATTCAATAAGTGGTGGTATCTCGCGACATCGTGAGACGCAAACAGTCGCCAAAATGTAGCTTTTACGCCCTTGTGCCTTTGGAGTTTGGAGCTCCACAGCACGGGCTTTGGTTTTGATCGATGTGCTGATATCAGAGTTTGAAGAGAAGATTTTGAAAAAGTAAAACAAAAGAATAACGACCTCTCAGTTGCCCCGCCACACACACCACAGCTGTGTGTGGAACGTTGGAACTCCTTATTCAGCAAAAGTGTAGGAGCTAACTATACATTAGGTATATACTTAGCTGTTTATACAAGAGATACGCCATGCAAGACGTGGAGGTAAGTGGTACCTTGTACGGGACAAGCGCTATTTTCATAAAGAAAAACGGACATTTAATTCCAATAACACTAAGATTATTTTCTCAGGTTCTCTTAGTCATGACCGTGATTGTATAATAATATTTGTTGCTATTGAGCTGGTTTAACTAAAATTAGCGCATTAAGTACTAACACACGTGTTTGAAACATTAATGCGGGACGAGGCTAGCTCTAATTTTAGTGTTAAGTAACGCTCGGGCGACATTCTGTGCGAACGCAACTGAACTACTTAGTTCTACATTTTCTGCGACGAAGGTGTGGCCCTACACAAAGTTATGTCACATAATCGACACAAGATAGCGAACATAAATCACAATTTAGCTGATATAAAAATGACGAAAATAAGTAAACAAACAAGTTTTTTATAAACACACGACAGACGACAAATAAAATAGAAATTGTGAAAAGCCTACATTCGCGAGTTTGTACGCAGCGTAATGTAAAGCATTTGTGATTTTATGTTGTTGCTTGTGATTTCTGTATTGTTTTATAGTACAAACTGCTTGGATTATGAATATTAGATAATAATTAGCATGGTCAAACGCAACACCCGACTCTATGAAAGAATTCGTCCAAGCAACTTGCAGGTATTCACATTTAAATAAAACTGAAAAAAGATGAAAATTTCGTCACATTCGAAATACAAATGACATGTCAACGAATGTCATAAGTCTGTCGAAGGCTTCGATCGAAGGTCAGTAATTTATAAATCTTTATAAAATCTTTAATGACGATGTTTTGAACTTAGCGTAAATGTTTAGCAAGTCTAAGCCATTGACTACTTGTGGTTTTTCGACTTACCACCAGAATAATGGCCAAACAGCTTTTCTGAAACATTTATTTTTTTATGCTTTTTTACTTGTTTGTTTTCCTGGCCTTGTGCATATCTTTATTGTGTTTATAGTTATAAAGGTAAGTTAAAAGATATATTTTATTCATAATTAAAACTTGGGATATTTCTAAAATTAAAGATATTCGACAATCGCTATCGCAAACCATAAAAAACTAAAAATAAATACTCAATAATATTGTAATCGCGGTGCCTTTAAATCGTGATAACATGTTGCCATCCCACGACAGTATTTTTACCTTTTCAGTAGATTAGTAGCTTCGCTTTTGCCAACCACAATCCCCATATCGGCGAACGCGCATATAAGTTCTTCCAGATCCACTTTTCCTGGAAAATAAGAGAAAAACATAATATTAGAACATTAATCCAGAACCAGAAAAAGGTCATATATTCGTATCTACTAGGAATCTGTCCTAGGACCATTTGCCGCCCGGGCGAGATCTACAGTGGCCTATATGGAAAGCTCTCAATCGATTCAAAATTCAAGTCATTTATTCAAACTAGGCCGAGAATCAGCACTTTTCTAACGTCAAAATTACATAAGACAGTTCCCTAAAAACGCCCACCCTTCACCACTTCCTAGTGCTTTAGCTATTAGCTAGGAAGAAGAATCGATTGCGTATCCAGGTAGGCCGCTGCAAACACAATCTGACGAAGTGGGTGACTACTGACCCGTCCAACAATCAGGGCGAGTGCTAGTGCTTCTGATCAGACCATGCCCCAATTGCTGGAGTGTCCTAAGTGCACGTTTATTTGCACTAAAGAAGACCTAATGAACGCCACTGATGCCTAAATGAACGTGGCCCCCTACTGGGCTCAAAAGATATAAAAACCTATTTCTATTCACTCGACACGAAAGAAGAAAATAATGTTATTTATTCTCTAAGTCTCCGAATGGGAGATTAGTACATTAGCAACAGTTTTCATATATCCATTGTTGTAAAGCTATTGAGTAAAACAACGGCAACCATATGTTTAGACTACGCAATCATCGGAGGCCGCCGTATAAACTATGGCACAGTATAAATAAGTAACAGTACTATGTCTTCATAGAAAACGGCCGAAACGACGCTTCGAAATCTCAGTCAACAGTCTCGAGTGCGAGACAGTTACGCACGGACGCGGAAGGTTTATACCGAGCGGCCGTAAGTAATTATTTCAAGGTGACTGCCGAGACATAATACTGTTACTTTATTATACCGTGACTAAGGCGTAGATATACCGCCGGGCCGGGCGTCATGGCTGTTAGTCCTGCCACGTCAGATTTGTTTTAAATCGGGGCAGAACGTAAAACAAATCGGGATTTAGGATTGTAGATCGGGACAATAAAAATTTTAATGTTTTTTAAAATTAAGGTTTAATTTATTGTGTTTCGTAATTAATATTACTAGTAAATCTGAATTTAATCTTATAATAATAGTGAGACTTGCTGGACTAGTAGAAATTACAAAATATTACAGTAAAATCGTAGTTTAAATATTAATTATTGACGCTGTTTATATATATATATAGCTATAGTTTAAGTAAATAAAAATATAATTTTAATAAAAAATAAATTAAGTATTTATTTTTTATTAAAATTAAATTTTTCTTTACATTTTGCTGCCTTTAGGATTGCCTTATTTAGAGTAGAATTCCCTGGAAGTTATGTTAAAGTTAGTTTTTATTGAATTTCTGCTATGACATGCTCGAGTGTCAAACGATTTCGCCTCTCAGACCAAACCTCGCTTTCTCGTTTCGCCTTTTAGCCTGGGAAAATATCCTTTCTGTTGCCGCGTTTGATACCGATATTGAAGCCATAAAATAAAACGTGAAGATTGGCAAAGTCTTGACTGTCTATAAAAAAATTGTGCCATTTTTGGAGCGGCGGCGGCGTCAAGTCTTTGATTTACACTGCTGCCTTTATCGCACTCGACATAGTGGTGTGTTATTTATTTATTTTTGCTATTAATAATCGTTTTTAATAAATTTATTGATCGGGACAATAAATTTCCCGATCATGTGCAAATCGGGACGCGTCCCCAGACCCCTGAAAATAGGGACGTCGCGCGCAAATCGGGACACCTGGCAACGCTAGCTGTTACATACACGCATGCAGCCAACACAGTACCACGCGCTGCTTGCCAGCAGTAATAATAATTAATTCAAGACTAAAAGAAACACTATACCTACATAGACTTGGACATCTGATACATGTCGTTGTGCCATAAATAAATTATTGTTTACTTAAATATTCTAGCTTATTCAAATGAGCCACGCGTGCATATTTTATTCTAAGCTTATTGCTCATTTTGCATGCAAAATAATTATGCAACATAATGTAATCCATTCTATTAATGGACGTACAAATGTCACGCGTCCATTTTGTCTGCGAAGTGTACAAAATGGAAATAAAAACGGCTGTGGAATCACAACTGCCATACCAGCCGGAATGGGCACTCATCCAAATGAAAATGTGATTACTGCGTCGCCGTTTGCGATGTCCATAAATTGCTGAAAGTTACAGAACTATAGAGAACTGTCTGGGTGCCCGGTTGAACAAATAAATGAGATTATACAGCATTATTTCTAATGTTAGAAACATTAATTCAAGAACAACTAAGTAGCAGAAACCGTCTAAAGCTCATTAAACGTTAATGCCCGTGATGTGGAACTGGGCTCCGAACAGAAATAGCTGCAGCCGACTTTGAAAAATGTGAATTTCAAGCCACTGATAAAACCAACACTTGAAAGAAATTATCTCAGACAAAAGATCAATGTCAGTATGAATCCATACAGTCGTCGAGGGCTGAAGCCTTAGGGCGAGCTACGTCATCTATCTTTTACATAGAAGCAAAGGTTATATATGAACCTAACGATCGACGATCGTCTGTGCATTGCGTAAACTACTGACGTTGGCCGAGAAATGTCAATGTTAACGAGCGGAGATAACGACTCGATATCGTCGGCCTGAATCAACCTACCCTCCTGGTTAGCATATCAACGTGTTGTGGAAAAGTGATGGTTTTCTAATAGTTTGCTACAATGTAGTACAATCATGGCAAAAAAGTTAGAATCGGCACTTATGGTAAACGGAAGAGCTGATTGCAGCTTGGTTTGACTAAGGGACCGCTAAACATTATATTATGACTAAGATATTTACCATCTTGGTTCTTGTCCAGATGAGAGAATTGGAGCCTAAGGTTCTTTTCATGTTCGCGCACGTAGTGGATGAATTCCGATAGAGTGACGTCACCTCCATCTTTCCAGCCAGACTTCGCCAGGAATTTCTGAAAAACAATTAAATCAACTTTAGTATGGGCGTAACGAAATTACGTAACCTGCAATAAAAAAGTTATCCGTTCGAAGATAAGGGACGTGAGTTGACGAGACATATATAGGGTATTATGCCTAGTCTGTATAGACTTCATTGCCAAGAACGGCTCGAATGTCGACGCTGCTATTCACCTGATATAGAAACACGAGTATTTTCCCATACTTAGTTGCCTATTGCAGCACTTACGGGAAGTTATCTCGTTTATTCTAACTAACCGCAGGGTGACACGTCATCCATGCAAAATATTCAATACCTAAACAATTCCATCATTCATGGTCTTAGCTAAGTTCTCACAAAAAACAATGTATTTTATCAGGCCCATCAACACGGAAGACCGTCGGTAAACATATTTTATGCAAATACGACTGTAACAGTGAGCAAATAAGATATTATATCGATCATTGAAGGTCAGACGGAAAATACCGCATAAAACCAAAAGTCTGTAATAGGTATCAGGAAAAAGCAGAGAAAACTGTGGTCAGATAAGAAAAGAATATAAGTATTGAACTGAGAATTAATCTTAGTGACTTTTGCTTCGTTTGTGAGCAACACATTTGCCACAGGGTTTGGTAATCTTTCGAGGCGTGCAAAAAATCTGCTAGCTATCGTTTACGGCGGCTGACAGTTGTTATAAACTAATAAAATCAGTGAGGTTAGACACAATGAGCTTTGTATGAATCACATCGTTACATCATCTCGCACATTTGTATGGGGAAGCTATATAGGGCAACGTTGTAGGTGGAACAATTAAAACTATTGTACCCTTCGATCAACTTGTACCTGCGTGTGTTTTATGTAAATCGAATCGTAAGGGTGTGAACAGGAGTATCTAAGATTAAGATGATGTTAGAAACTTCTACATAATAATATGTGTTTCATACCCTAAGAGCACTTAAGGGGGAAACCTGTACCTATTCTGTTTTCTAGGCTTACGCGGCTGCGCCGCCTATCAAAGGTTTGATCTTTATAGGGCACCTAGTTCAAATTTCGTCACAATACTTGTTACTATGCTCATTTCATGGAAAGTTATAAAATATCTAAAAAGTCCGAACTGAAAGGGGTCGTTATCCTGATTAACTATCCCTGCTCTATTTTATGGGGCAGAACCTTTAGTGGGCGAGTTTAAATCGCGCTTTGCTGGATTTTTTATGACAATGTTGTAATAAGTTATTGCAACAGAGTGATTACTATTACAATTCAACATCAATTCTTTCTTCATGCATCAAAATTACACGTTAATTACTGAGCTAGATTAATAATAATATGGCATTTTGTATGCAGTGTAAAGGGATAGTTTTGTACAAATGTTTACAATTTGTGTGAAACTAATTATAAATTAATAACAATTTTATATAACTATCTGTTGATGTTTTCAGTTTGTTATAACATTTCCTAGTGTGAACCGGTGCCACTAACATTATGTATTTGAAATGTAAATAACGGGACCAAAGTCATTGAAGCGGGAAGTTCAATTTAAGCATTAATTAATGTCTATTTTTATAATAAAATTGTCACAATACACTAATATTTTAATAGTTTTGTCTAAGTAATAACAGCCAGATAGGTTGATCCATCAGGTTAACCTTTGCTTGCCAGGGTTGGTCCGTGAATGGGTGACTATCTTTACATACCGAGACTCGTCCGTACTTTGGAAAGCACGTTAGGCCGTTGGTCTCGGCTGTCATTTGTGGATCTTTGACAGTTGTCACGAGTCATCAGTTAGATGAAAGCCGACCCCAACATAGTTGGGAAAAGGCTACACACATTGATTGTTTAACATAATAAATACCATTTACAGTTGCAATATTTCTTATGAAAGTGGAAATATAAATCGGATGAAAACATTATTAAATTGATCTTTTAATCGAGCTACGGTGTTCAGTTGAACACCGTAGCTCGATTAAAATATCAATTTAATGATTTTAACAAGGTAAATGTTCTTCATGATGGCATTCTCTCACTATTAATATTCTGCCCATTATGTGTAAGGGATATATTAATCTAAGTGATTGTAGAAAAGTAGGTCGGCAGTGGTTCTTGGTATAGTGTTTTAACTAAAGGTTAGTTTTTACAAATTTTTGTTTGATTCTGTGTTACAACTTACAGTAGATCAAAATGCAACATTAAAAGAAGGAATATAAACATCTGAATTGATAACATCCTCCTTTTGGAAGTCAGTTAATAAAAGGGAAGATATTAAACCTCTTTAATTTTCTCTTACTTTTGCATGCCAATACATGGATGGGGTAAGTTGAAATATTGACTATAAAAGACTATTTGAAATGTTAGGAAACATGTATATTGCACTAATATTGCTTTGGCTTTTTGAGTGTTTCCTCATTTCAATAACTAATAGGGGTCCAAAAATATTGTATTAGAAAAATTAAGGTCTGCTGCTTTGGAGACAAGAATAGCAATAACAAATACTCAGTCTCTAAATAAAACCATTATAGAAACTAAATCTAACAAAAGTGTTAGAGGTTGTGTGGTTCATAGAAAAATCACTTCCTGTTTAATAAAGATCCTTTCTATTCATTGTTATTAAAATCAGATAAGTATAATGTAATTCATGAAATTCAGCTTTTTGAAATACCTGCTTCTTTTAGAAACTAGTGATGTGGAGAGATTATCTTTTGTCATCAGACTCATAACAATAAATCTTGACACAAGATAATTTTATCAGTGATTTATCGTTTTTTTACCATCACATTTTTCAAATTTAGAACATCTTTGCATACACTAGTTAGTAAGAGCGTAAATATATAATAAAATTAAAACCAGAAATGAGGGTGTTGCCTTTTTTGTACTGAATTTCTTACATATCTGACCCAATTTTGTACAATCTACTGTTAACTTTCATGCATATGTTTAACAATAAGTAAATCGGATAAAGAACGATTCAAAACCAAAAGTTGGAAAACAATAGGTGTTCATTTTGAAGTTTTATGTAATGAAAAAAAAAAATCTTGGGCTTAGAAAAATGTGGTTCATATAAAGTATTGAACATGAAATAGCAGAATTATTGCGGCTTACGTGTCGACAAGCAATCGAACACACCGTCTGGTGAAACCGTTAGAGCAAAAATTATAGGAAATGTCTACATTCTAACCTCTGCGTAACTGCGGTTGATGTGCGGAGCCAGCTCCTTGAGGGCGGCGGACAGGTCGTGGATGTCGATTTTCCCATTTCCATCAGTGTCTAATTTAGAAAACAATTTCTCTAGCCTTTCTTCGTCTTCTTTTGGTATTTCCTCTAGTTGCAAAGGTGGATGACACTGAACCATGGTTCCTGGTGTTGGCGTAAGTACGGCTTGTTAGATAACAAGTTAATATTATTTCATACGGGTATGTAGAGGCAAACATAACTCTAGGCTAAACTATTAACGTAATAGAAATCATTTTTAGAGGAAAAAGCGAGCTCGTTTTTCATCCAGTAGTTATTTGACAGCTACTTGCTGCCGCACTGCTGCACACAGACACACACTTTACATGGACAAGAACGAATACTCCCAAAGCTTGCTGTCTTCGTGTCCTACTATTCGACAAAAAAACTTTATAGTTCACATGAATAACGAAATATCAACCTTAACGCTCAGAAAATAAAATTTAACTAGAGTGCAGATATGTTTCGGAATGTATTCATGTGTGCTCTTTTTTACTGTGTGCCAAAAACTTGTAGTAACGCCATCTGTGTTCTATGAACTAAAATTTTACAAATAACGAAATGATGATTCAGCATGAAAAAAATGTATTCACAAAAACAATACTATTGTTAAATTTTGCTATTTTTAGAAAACATTTAGAATAGCAAATATAAATCTATAACTTTAGCAAATATAAATCAATTACTTTACAATGAAAAATAATTTGTGACAATGACAACCATGACCGTGACCGACCGTGTTATTGAAATATTTTATCTATTTTAGCATGTTATTGATAAATGAAAACTTCTCCATTGAATAAATTGAGAAATTTCTTATTTTCTTTTTCGTAAACGAATGAAAATGGAAGAAGATGGCAACATTGGCTGTTTCCTAAAGATTTAACTTTGCACAAGTTAGTAGGTTTTTGCGCTAAATTAGAGCAGTTTAACCGCAATTAGTTTCTTAAATTTATGAGATATTTCAAAAGCTTCTAATTTCAAGACAAGGCCGGGCAATTGGCAATTGTCACTGTCAAAGTGATAATGACATGTAAAGGCTACTGTCAAGGACATTGAAATAGGTTCTGGTTTAGTTTCAAATTAACAGATGTCACCCGGACACACTGGCAAAGAAGATTCTGCAGTATACCTATAGATGGCGCTGTTACCACAACTTATAACGTTGATGATGATACAATTTTTATTTATTATTAACAATTATGTATTTTTAACCGACTTCCAAAAAGGAGGAGGTTATATGTTCGACGCGTATGTTTTTTTTTTTTTTATGTATGTCCGCTTATTTTGCCGTATATTGTGAACAGATTTTGAAAATTTTTTTTTTGTTTGAATGGGTATGCTCCCAAGTTGGTCCCATAAAAATTTATTAACTTTGCTTGGATAGTTTTTGAGTAAGCTTCAATAATACGTATTTTTCCCACTTAGTATATATGTGTATGATATGATGATAACTTCCTGTTACCGTTATTTACATAGCAGCAGTGCTATTCTGTAACCATCTCACCGTGAAAATTTAGGTGAAGTGAGCGTCGAGTGAGCTGTCATTCACCTAATGCTAGAGATTGACACTATTGACAGCTCACTCCACGCTCACTTCACCTAAGTTTTCACGGTGAGATGGTTACAGAATAGCACTGCAGCCATGCTATTCTGTAAACATCTCACCGTGAAAACTTGGGTGAAGTGAGCTGTCAATAGTGTCAATCTCTGAGGAATGACAGCTCATTCCACGCTCACTTCACCTAAGTTTTCACGGTGAGATGGTTACAGAATAGCACTGCTGGTAGTGGTATTCGAATTTGTGTGGGGTAGGTACCACAACTAAAAAGTGAAAAATAAATCCTTTTTACAAAAAAAAAAAACAAACGTGTTCCAAAAAAAAAAACCCTACAAAGAGAAAAATAGGCAAAAATCGAAAATTCTAAACCAAAGACACCGACTTCCGAAATTAAAGTTATTTTTCACTTTTTAGTGTTTTTTTTTTTTTAATTCGGTTGTTTTTCCTTATCGGTTATTTATCAACATTCGTTCAATCTTTTTTTAAATTCTATTCGACAGCCTTCCTATTAATTATGTAATGAAGCTTTACTAATAGCCCTGGCAGATTTTTAATTTTTCAGAAAAATTTGCTAGACTTCAGGTGGAGGTTGAACTTTGAACTAATAGGTAGCCTCTCAACAACTCCTTGCAGTCAGCCAAGCCATCAACGGTAAAAAAAAAACCTCAGGTGTGTCCAAACATAAAGCGGCAATCGTGAGCGGCTGCCTCGCGCGGCCTGCCGTGCTGTGATTGGATTGGACGACTGCCACTCGCGAACGCAAACATTCGTCGGTTAAAGTTTATCGAGGCCAAAAAGCCGGTCCTAACTAGAGCACGGCTGAAATGTGTCCTGCAATCGCCGCGCTGCGTGTTGCTGCCGCGCTCTTGCAGCTCAATGTGTGTGGACACACCTTAACACTATTGCCTGTAAGTAGGTGTAATCTCAAAGGGATAGGAAGAGGTCTGCCTCATTGGACTATGTTCGCAAGCGCTGCTGAGCATGAGGTCCTGGGCCCCAGTTCAGCCAGGTTGGGCAAAGTGTTAGTTTCTCAGTAGCTGCCCGGAGGTTGATGTGATGGCAATAGGTTGCCCCTTTTACATGGGACTTAAATATAACTGGCGAAATGTGGGGGCACTAAATATGGGTAGGTACACATCTGCCTAACACTTCGGGGAATACAGGCGTGGTGTTATGGATAGGAAGAAGTACGAGTAGGTATACATTTCGCCAGTTATGAAAAACAATAAAAAGAGTTATTGATTAATGTACCTGACTTAAGTGTAACTTTAAGTGTAACTTTAAGTGTCACTTTAAGTGTCACTTTAAGTGTAACTTTAAGTGCAACTTTAAGTGTAACTTTAAGTGTAACTTTAAGTGTAACTTTATGTGTAACTTACATCTCTCTCAGCTGTTACTTCTGTTAACGTACCTAGTAAACCTACGGCTGTGCCAGGTGACAGTTCTGACGTTAGCTTCCGGACACATAGTAATATTATAACTCAATGACATAATGGGCTTAGACTGGGCCGTGATGCACAACCTAAGTGTATTATATAGGTAAAATGTCACAAATAGAATAAGCACGTACCGACTCATACTACTACTTATAAACAGGCTCAGGCGAGTCATGCATTTAGCGCTCTTTTTAACCGACTTCCAAAAAGGAGGAGGTTGTAGGTTCATCTGAAAGTTTTTTTTTCCCATTATGTGTGGCTCCACGATATTTTCGTCAATTGTGAGAAAGACCATTTTTGGATTCAGGGAACCGCCCTGAATCCAAAAATGGTCTTCACAAATTCCCAATATTTTTGAACGTACTTTCCTACGATACCCCACACTATGGGTTAGATGAGCAAAAAAACATCGCCACTTTATGTGTAGGTGGGTAAGTACCTACTACTCGATTATTAATAAAGCTTCGTGCAGACCAGCGCGTCGCGACAGCGCGCCGCGACACCGGTTATTGTTATACCGTCAAGTTTTCTTAGAAATTGTATTGTTCATGTCGCGGCGCGGCGTCGCGTCGCGCTGGTCTGTACGAGCTTTTTAAGGTCGAGGCACTAGCCTATACCCATAAAATCAAAGGCCTGAAAATCTGTGGGAGTGATTTCGTGAAAAGGGACGGCAGTCAGAGAAGCGCGCGCTATTTGATTTGACCAATGACCACGTGCGGTGCTAGAGTTGGCCGTCAGAAACGACCTAGAGTTGAGTCGACCTTGAGTTTGAGTTTGAGATGTTACACATCATTCGCGACTACTGTAAGGCTCGCTCTTTTTATTTTTATTTCAAAGAACCTAATTAGGTACTTGCCTTTTTTGGATCTCATGCTAATTTTCAAATAATTAATTTTCAAAGCGGTCTAGTGTGCTATTAAACCCGTACCTACTTATTATTAATTTACTGTCATGGGAACTGCCTGAATAGCAACAGAGTCATTCTCTTTCATTAAAATTCGGAAGTTAAACGTTTCCAAAACGTTGATCAATGAATAAAGAAATGTTATATTTACATAAGCAGGAAGGTCCCAATAGTTTAATTCTGCATCAAGAATTCAAGAGGAACCCAACGCGTCAAAAAAGTGACTCATAAAATTGGTTACAAGATATTTGGGGCGCATTAACCGACGACAATAAGTCACATTCAGAAATATTGTCACGTACCCTGACGGTGACACAGACATAAAGGACTGTCACCCTATTATACTTCATTAAATTCACTCAATAACAGCCATATTTCCCTAAGTAGGTCTTTCATTTCGACATTATTCTGTCCCCATCCCTCTCTCAAACCGAAATGCGCCCCCGTGCGAAAGAGATGCAGAAACAAATTTGTCAAAAACCGTAGCAACTGTCATCGGGTTTCAACCAATAAATCCGTGAGGATGGGATAGCTATTATGTCTGATATGACAATACACAGATTGACGCGACCCAAAATCTATAAACTTTAAAAGTTAATGCGCGCATGCAGTACAGACTTGCCAATACAATGTGGACTTAATCTTTTAGAACTGAAAGCTCGAAATGGCTGGTGTGCCGCTGAATTTGCATTTAATAGAAAACTAAGCTCTAACTGTAGTTGGTTAAAGTTGTAATTTGCAAAGACTAGGGGTTCTTTTGTTGATGGGATGAGCCCACAAAAAATCTTCAATAGGGAGTGAACAAAGGCTCATAAAAGTTTGAGATTAATCGGGGATTTGGGCACAATAATACACACACATGCCGCTGACGTGGTGTAAGTTCGTCTGTTTGTCCGTCATATTGTCATGGGGGCACGTCATTATTATTGATCTAAGTAGGTAGGTCTCTACGTAGTACGGGTTAAGTTAGGCGTTTCATTTAGTTTAATTTTAATTTAAACTGTCCCATTACCTCAAACCAAATAAAATACTAAGACATAGCGCTGCGATCAATACAGTGAAGCATGCCAAAACTACACCTCCGCTCTGTGCATACACGATCAAAATTTACAATGAAACTACACCTCACTAAGTGCACACATGTTTACGAAACCGACCTCACGTCACTGTTGATAGCGCTGTCTTGTCTGTCTGTTTTTTATTTGGTCTGAGCCTATTACCTTATCAATATACTTATCAGTATTCGACGAGCTTAAGACAATTGATATAATTAATCATCCTACAGTTTTGTTAGACTAGACTTATATTTCACTTTATTAGGTAGGTAGGTAGTACGGCTCTAAGGCAGGTTTCTCGGTTACGGATAGGTAAGTACAGTCAGCGATTTATGTCGATGATCATTTCGGAATTAGGTGAATTATTAAATATTGTAGAACTTAAATATACCTTCTAATATCAAGTATCTTTCAAGTATTTTCCACTTTTTAATAAATTATTATATACACGTACTTAATACTTATTTAAGACAGTTTTCATTCTAAATCTTTCTAGAATTCTTAATGCTTAATGCCTGGTTTTTGAGGTTCTTATCTAACTGTAAATAATAGCCCACTGGCGGACTAGTGGGGGGGGGCAAGTGCGTTCCGTTCTGAGGCCCCCAAAGATCGAGAAATACTTTTTATCAAACCCATACAAAATCAGTTCGTAGTAAGCAAAAGGCAGTTCGTAGTTGGGGGCCCCTACGCATGCTAAATATAATAATATAACGTAGGGTGCTAAAATTTTAAATTAACCATTCGTCTAATGCTCTAGCTTTACTGTTGTCCACAAAGTATCTGCTATTTCTATGTGAATAGTCAAAACAAAACCTAACCTTATACATATTTTGATGTTTATTCCTGGGCTTGAGGGCCCCATTTAGTTTTTGCACCCCGGGCCCCCGGCAGGTTTACTCCGCCACTGATTGAAGAAGGAGAAATAACATATGTAATTATTTCGGTTTAAAATAATTAACACCACAATTTCTAATAGACATTTATTTTAAAGCTTGGGACATAAGACGTTATATTTACAATAATTATTCATAGTAACACTTAAGTATAAATATATTTTATGTAATATGTACATAATATACTTAACATAATTATTTGAAATTAATATTAAGGCCTAAATTGTCTCTCTCCAAAAAAGTAATATATGTACATAGGAAATTAATATCATAGTTAGTTTTGGTCGCAATTTTGCTAGTAATATCTACCTAAAAATTAAAAGTACATGATACTAGTACCTATTATATAACACATATTTTACAACATTAAACGGAATGTTTTGAGGAATGTATAATTCAAGAAAATTGGCAATTTTGACTAGATTTTTCTTTACCTATTCCAACATTTCAAATGACAATTCCAAATTATTTTCTTTTCTAATGTTACATACAATTATAGACAATACATACAGAAAATATAGAAGTTTCGATATAGATGGGATAGATTTAGATTGACAGTTTATAGGTAGGTACTTACATCGAGATTTTTCTTAAAAAGCGAAGTAAATAATTGTTATTGATCCCAGTTCCGAAAAAGTTAAATTTTAAGCATCATCGTTCGTAGGTAGGTACTGATTGGATATATAGTGGATATATACCTTAGAATCGACAAAAGTACTAACATCTAGATATTTAATTCGGATATGTATGTACTAATGTAAAACTATAAAAACTAGTGGTCGCCCAGAGGTCGAAATTCGACCATAATTCATTTATATGTCATGATTCTAAGGTAGCCATGTCATGATCTTGTGTCAAACGTATGGTAGTGTGTGTAATGTTTTTTTTATTAATTTAATTTATTTCTAATGTATATTATATAAAAATATTAGCTTTCTGCACTCCTTCTGCATATAAACTTTAACTGTGCCAAATTTCATACTCCTCCGTCCGCGTAGTTTTCGTAAAAAGGGGTACAACGTTTTTGCTTTACTTATTAATATAAGTACTACAACATCCATCGAATTTTTTGAAATACCATAAGTAGATGCAATTTTCAGAATATTTAAATAAACCTTTACCAACAACAACATTGTAAAATGGATCGGTAGCTTATTCACCTTATAAGTTAAAATAAGAAAGATGTAAGTACACAGTTATGCAATAAATATCTTAAACTGTAAGTAGGTAATAACACTTGGACAGTGGTCGGCAAACTCATTAGCCAATAGAGCCAGATATCAATACTATAACGACTAAGATTTCTTATGAGAGCCAATCCTTTCTGTGTGTCCAAACTGTCTCATTACACTTTTCTTAATCCATAAATCTCCCATCCTCTTTCACTCCACAACGCTTCCTAAAATTAACTTGCTAAGAAGTAGGATGCCTTCATCATCATCATAGCGGCTGATTATAATATGATGAAGGCATCTTACTTATTAACAAGTTAATCATGGAAAACTTTGAAAGGTACCTACTTAAATGATAATTTTTTGACGTCCTGTAAATTTTTTGTGAAAATACACTCGAGAGCAATGAATCCGGGTCACTTAAAGAATCCTAAAAATCTCGGAAACTAAAAATGCTAGGTTAATGCAATAAATTGTATTTAATAGACAATGTAATACTCCTTAAATGAAGGTATTAAAACTTCTTAGTTATTGTAAAGTTATATCATAAAAAAATCAAATTTGAAAAAGGGCCACTTTCGAAGATGGAACTACGAAATTACAGCATTTGGTTTTGCTTTTGTTTGTAATCTGTCATTTATGTGGGTACATAAACCATGTTGATAGTGCTCTATATTCATTATTCAAGCTGAAATTATGTCGCTTACGCCTGAAGAATGCACCAGAATACTTACAATGCTGGAAACCGGCCGGAGTCAGCGCGATACAGCCAGGACTGTCGGTGTGTCGCTGTCAACAGTACAAAGAGTTCTCCGACGTTACGAAGAAACTGGTTCTAACCTACGCAGACCAGGAACGGGCAGAACCAGGTGTACCACAGCACGAGAAGACCGATACTTGGTGAACACCATGCTTCGAAATCGCTTTCTCACAGGAACTGAACTCACAAATCAGTTTCGACGCCTCGGAGGAAGTAACCCAAGTGCATGGACAGTAAGACGTCGGCTTGCTGAATCTAACTTAAAACCCCTTAGACCTGCAAACGGCCCTAAACTGGAGCGTGGGCATCGTATTTCAAGACTAAGATATGCCCAGAGCCACGTAAATTGGAGTATTGAAGATTGGTCAAAAGTTATGTTCTCCGACGAATCAAAATTTATGCTCTACAAGCACGATGGAAGACACAGAGTGTATCGAAGACCAGGGGAAAGATTCAAGCAAGCATGCATCGAAGAAAAAGTAGCCTACGGTGGTGGGTCTGTACTTGTGTGGGCCGGAATTTCTTCTGAAAGTCGCACAGAGCTGGTGATCATAGAAAACGGCTCTTTAACTAGCGTAAGATATGTGGAAGAAATCCTCAATGATCACGTTGGTCCATTTATGGTCAATTTAGGTGAGGATGCTATATTTATGCATGACAATGCCCGACCTCATACAGGTAGGATTGTGAATGACTACCTTCAAGAGATGAACATTACTCGTATGGAGTGGCCAGCGCGCAGCCCGGATATCAACCCGATCGAGCATGCTTGGGACGAGCTAGGCAGATGCGTAAAACAACGAAACCCTCCCCCAATCACGCTTCGTGAGCTCAAAATTGCTCTCACAGAGGAATGGGAGAATATTCCCCAAAATCGTATAAGGAACTTGGTGTACAGCATGCCAAACCGCGTAAACGCAGTAATGGAAGCACGAGGAGGCAATACGAAGTATTAAAATTCAAGAAAATCGTAATAAAGTTCAAAAATTTCATGTTTCCTATTTTTGTTTTAAGGAGAGATCAGCAGTTTTTTTCTTTATGTAATTTTGTGTTAGTAAAATGTATGGTGACTCATATTTTTTTACTTTCATTTAAGGAGTATTACATTGTCTATTAAATACAATTTATTGCATTAACCTATCATTTTTAGTTTCCGAGATTTTTAACATTCTTTAAGTGACCCGGATTCATTGCTCTCGAGTGTACTTCGGAAATAAATCTTTGAAATATAGTTTGAATTTTAAATAAAACTTGAATCTTGCTTAATGACCGAAACCCCGACCCCCGAGATAATATCTACGCTCGCACGTCGACTTTCGGACAGAGCCGTACTCTATAAGCCAAAGAGCCGCATGCGGCTCGCGAGCCGCGGTTTCCCGACCAAGGACTAACCTAGGCCAAAATTGCATAATTAACACGTTCAGTTCCGGGAGCCCTCCTAGAGGGTTCACTCAAGTCGCATATGGGAAGCCAGGAGCCACCGCGGAATGCTCATTTTAAATGTAGGTTTTTCTTAGCAAATTCGTTATTATAAACTGTGAAAATAAAATCAATTGTTTATTGTAACAAGATTTCAAACCGAATGTCGGTGACACTCCTCGAGTCAACTGGCAATATGTCTGGCGGCATGGGTTATGAGCTCTATGAAAAATGGGTGGAATCGAAAGTGTTAATTAAATATTAGGTATAATTTATAGGTTGGTTTACTTGACTTTCAGTACCTACCGAAATATAATATTTTCAAATGCGGTTAAATGTTTAAATAAAAAATAGATCTTTGTTAATTATAAAAGTGTTCATGAGCCATAGGAGAGGAATCTTTTGTACCACTAAATTGTCTAAACAAAAACTACATCAACAATCAGTATATTTCTCAGAGTGATGTTACAAACGATTGATCATTTTCTTCAATATTTTATTATGAATCGGTTGCCGAAATATTAATTGGCTTCGAAAACTAGTTGGCAAACATTGCAATGTGGTTTTTAATCCGAAAGCGTCAACAATAACATGGAAACGGTTTACAATCATTGTTCATTGATGTAAATTAAGTACTCGAACACCGGAATTTAAAAAAAAACTACCACTAACATCTTTCAGTGCTACTAAATGGACTAAAGCTTCGTGCAGACAGACCAGCGCGACGCGACAGCGCGACGCGACACCGGTGGTTGTTATACCGTGAAGTTTTCTTAGAAATTGTATTGTTCGAGTCGCGTCACGCTGTCGCGTCGCTCTGGTCTGCACGAGCTTTAAAGGATGTTAGTGGTAGTAAGATGTTCTACATTGAGATCCCTATATAATATCGGAAACAACACTGTTAAAATAGAACATTTGCCTAGTGAGTAACAGAATGTTTGAGTATGTAAATCTGTTATATACGAGTACCCACATAAGAAAGTCTTATCAATTTAACAATAATCCTGGTAATACTAAACTGTGTTTACAAAAAAATTGATGAACGTAAAGGCTCGTGCAGACCAGCGCGACGCGACGGCACGACGCAACTCGAATAATACAATATCTAAGAAAACTTCACGGTATAACAATAACCGGTGTCGCATCGCGCTGTCGCGTCGCGCTAGTCTGCACGATGCTTTACATGTGAACCACGTATAGAATAGAAATACTCTGTATATAAATAGTAATATAAAAATAGAAATTTTACATACATTGACATAGTAACATAAGGTGCAGTAGCAGTTCACTGCTTGTCATTATTGATTTGCAAAATAAGAGTATATCCTAGGCTCCCATAATGCAACGCGCCTATTGGAAGAGGTTCCCGCTGTTATTCCTTGCCGTTTGTATACATATCGGTAAGTATACGTTCTATAGGTGTATCTCCAACTGTGGCTCTGAAGAACAGCCCAACGATGGCGGAGCTGGGTACGCTTCTGATGATGGGGAGCAG
Organism: Agrochola circellaris; assembly: GCA_914767755.1. Lineage (NCBI taxonomy): Eukaryota > Metazoa > Arthropoda > Insecta > Lepidoptera > Noctuidae > Agrochola > Agrochola circellaris. Next base: position 7,153,378 of record OU611840.1, read on the forward strand.
ATTCTGCAGTCTGCAGACCCTAGTTGGCTGCAGCGGGTACGTGCGTCGACAATACTGGAAATAAAAATGTTTTTTTGTGTTTTACGTTGAAATTGAAGAAGAGTAATGTCACTTCTTGTTTTGTTAAGGGCTTAACGTCTGAAACCTTTGTATTTCTTCTATTTAATACTGCGTATATTCAATTCTTCTTTTGGAAGTTAAGGAATTTGAAGTTTCAACAACTTCTTCTAGTTTAAGGTTATGTTCATCCCAACGAGTCTTACCTCTGTCAACATGTACATCGTCTGGTCATGCAGCACAGCGACGGCGGCAGCATTATGTATTTTCCTGTTCTCTGTATCTATGTTGTTGGGGCTGCGCCCCCCCTCCTTGTCCAAACACGTCTTGAACAGGAAGATCGCCCGCAGACACGCGTATTCATTGGCATCCGGATTCACTTTACTAATCTCTATTAAAGCCGATTCAAATATTTCAACTTCTTTTTTATTATTATCTACAATTGAAATATTCCTATCTTTTAGCAGGTTTAAATCCATCGGGTAAAGAAATTGTGCAGCTCCAAGAACGAAGAGTTTTTTCCAGGATTCTTCTATAATGATGAGTCGGTTTTCCAGGGAAAGGTTCGCGAATGCAGGAATGTTTGTGGTCCACCTAACGTTCATAAAGAGCAGTCGTGCAGCCGCTTCACAGATCGACGCGGGGGTGAAGAGAATCGGGCTCAGAACAGGCGAGGGGGGCAGAGGCTGAGGGGGCACCGGAGGATCAAAGAGCATGGGATAGCTGTAAGGGTTATACATTGGCATCGGCGGCGGTATTAGGTTGTGCTTCGGCAAACTTAGGTTCAATGGTGGTGGTACAGGTCCTCCCACGTCAGGGCGAGGCGGTGAGTCTTGCATAAACAACGCCATTTGACGACGAATAGTTGAGTTTCGGGGACCCCTTTCATGTTGGACAGCTGTAAAGAAAATTTTACTTGTAAATAGTTCCAACGTTTACTTGCACCAAGGTTGCAATTTTATCTATGTAACTCAAGTACTTACTGCTTTGTTTTGTTAAAACACGTACGATTTTAACAGTAATAAATGTAACATGATAACAATTTAAATCTCTCTCATTTATTACAAGAATCTGAGCGGGCCATCGTTAGAAATAAACTTAAACCTGTGTCTTAGTAAGGATATAGGTACCTACCTATATCCTTACTAAGACACCGGTAACTGTCCATCCCAGTTAAATCATCACCATCATCATTACAGCCGAAAGACGTCCAGAATGTTAGTTAAAAAGTCATAGAAAAAACGCTTATGACATAAGCATGCATAGCATAATCAGCCTATAACCTTCGAACTGCTGAGACACAGGCCTCCTATCGGTTAGAGGGAGTGGGCTGTAATCTACCACGCGGGCCCAGTGCGGGTTGGTAGATGTCACTCGAATTCACTCACTCACTTCGAATTATTGCTTCTAGGACATGCCGGTTTCTTTCACCATTTTGAGAGTGCGTTTAAAGCAGTGGTGATGAAATAATTTACACAAAGTAAAGCGCCAACACTGCTCTCTCTCTGCTGCTTATGACATTATGTTCCCCTAATATGGTCTAAACTCACCGTCTTTATTCATGCCAGATTGCAGACATTTCTCGAGGCGACAGGCTCTGCACTGGTTCCGATGTGCCTTGTCCACGAGGCATCCCCCCGGGACACGTGCCTTGCAAGTGTACCGCCGGTCGCGTCGCACGGATCGCTTGAAGAATCCTGCGCAGCCGTCGCACGCGAAGACGCCATAGTGCTTCCCCGATGAGTGGTCCCGGCAGACGGCACACGGCACGTCGTATAGGATGCGGCCTGGTGGAAGTAATATTGAATTGATTAATCCGTATCTAAGGCAAAAAGTTCAAAATGGAAAGCCCAAAATTCAGCTACGATAACTCCGTTCACTGACGAATTTATAAGGTTACCTGTGCCTAGTTTCATTAATGTAATTACCTAATTGCTTAAATGCAAAACAATGTTTCGCCCCGAGATTTGGTTTTTATCAAGTGCCGATGTTAACATACCTATGGCGTTTGTTTTACAAAACACTTTTTTTTGGCAAGTGTTATTTACTTTCTTCGGCCTGTAAATGAAAAACCAAACAAGGAGATACACAGAAATAATGATCCAACAAAAAGTTAACGACTTGGATCACTTCTTCTCTATAATACATTATGTATCCCATTAGTCCCAAAGTTTACTCTTGTGAGTTGTGTAACAAAAGCTGCCACCCACTAATAAATCAAAGTTAACTATCAGGACACATTGCGAGGCCTCCGATTGAGCTATGATTGAGCACCGACACGGTCCGAGGCCCCGCCTCCGGGGGGAGGCACAATTTATCGTCACCCGGCCTTTTACTGTCGAGTGACGAATCGTCAATGTTTATTCAGTGCGCAAAACAATTGACACGCAATTAAGTTTTCGCCGGCTTACGCGATGTTCACTTGTTACGATTCCCTGATGACAATTGTTTTTTTTTTAGTCCGTCATGCAGATTATTAAAAAAATATTGAACGCGTATTTTTTCTCTTTTTTTACGTAATCCAAATATTACGGTGATAAATTAAGTTAAAATGTGCCATAACGTCACGAGTGTGAAGATTTGTAACGTAGCGACCGTCGGGGTCGCTACGTCCCCGACTTAAAATGAGTTTTATCTAAGTATTTTTTTATTAATATGATACAGCAAAGAATACGTGTTTAATATTTTTTTATTATCTGACTGACGGACTTATAATAATTTCTTTTTTTTTACCCAGGCCTTCCCTATTAGTTAAAATATTTTTTGACAAAGCGTTTATTTGACGTAACGCGACAAAATATTTTGTAGTGTAGTGCCTAAAATTCTGTTGATTATTTGACATAATGACTTAAATTATAATTTTAGGCTACTGTATTCCATTTAATAACAACAAGTAAAATAAAACAATTATGTTAATTATATTCTGGAATTTAATAGGAATTGCTAAAGTGCGCTAAGACTATATTACCCGCCGCGATGCTTGTGTAATTACGAAGGTACAGACTGCTACGTTCGTAGACTTCGTAGCGCTACGACGCTACGCTCGCTTTGTCTATAAGTAATCGAAGTACGAGTAGGTATCTTAAGTTTATAGGAACTGCGTACTTACCTGCTACCTCTTCTTTTTAGTACCAAATAGCGACCCGCTTCTGCTTCGCACGGTTTTTATGACTTGACAAAACATTGAGAGAGAGAAGGATATTAATTTATAATATTTCCGTAATAAACTAAGTGATGGTGAAAATCCCCAAAGAACCGTTGCGCAGTATAGAAGAACGACATTGTCATACATACAGCCACGAAATCCGACTTTAATTAGAAAATGTAGGTATCCGTATGACATAAATTGCATAAAATTACTCAATACTTAAAAATGCAGTATTTTTCCTCTCTCTCTATTAAAACGACCAGATCAAAGGATAGAAATCTTCGTGTCAAAATATTTTCTGAACACAGTTCGTTCCAAAGATTCCCGGTGGTGCCATTCGAGGCACTTTTGTAAAAAGTTGGCTCGCTATATAGCTGCTTGTATGTTGGATGATTTTATTACGTGGGTTCCGTCTAAAATCGAGCCTTTTTGGAGTTAGGATTGGACAGAAAATGTAAGATCTATTCGTTTTGTTTAGTTTTATGTGGAGGTATGTAATAAATAAAAATCATTAACTTTAATAGGTACCTAGTTCGGCTCGGTGCTTGTTTTCAAAACAAATATATGAAATATTTGTTTTGTTTTAACAAGTAGGTGCCATAGTTAGAGTTAACTAATCTATATTATAATTAATATTATAAATCGCTAAAATTTGTTTGTTTGTTTTTGTAAGTTTGTATGCAGTGGGTGATCTCCGGCACCAACAGTCGGATTTGAAAAATGTTGCTCTACGGACTGATAAAATAATACTTGGACTTCAGAAAAATTGTTGACGTCTTGGGATTTTTCGAGGAATGGGAGCTGATTATGATTGGTCTTACCTATTTACCTAAAACATATGGCTATTATAGAAAAAGACATGCCCGAATTAACTAGTTTGTAACTCAAGTCCGCTTCAGTACTTACGTATCACTATAACATTAAAGTAAGGGCATTATAAATAAATATCCCTAATTCTGCATTGAGCTATTTTTTTCTCAAAATAAGTTGTCTAGACGAGTAGACCGGAAAAACTAGACAAGATTACTACCACTATCTCTGTCTACACGCGGTTCAAGTCAAAAACATAAATGATTCAAACACTACCCTCCGCTACGGTACCCTAAACTGAACACAAAACACTGTCTGATCCCACGACCGCGAAGATAAGACGCCATTTCTGTTCGCCGCCCAAAAGCGACCAGTCGAAAAGGCATAAAGGCAAACTGAATAAGCATTCCATTATTCAATACGTGAATACACTTGCGATACAGGAAGCGCGGTGTCGAGTGTTCGGTAAAAACGGGCTAAACAATGAACAAACGAGAGCAGGAATAAAACGGCCGAGATAAATAATTATAGGTTTTCATACAAAGACAACTTCATAATAAAAGCTGTGGAAAGACCTTTGTTTTTTTGTCGCTTTTCGATTTATTTGTGTTTCTCAAGTACTTGATCGCTGTTGAAGAGGTTTCGAAATAGATTTTAAATAAACTGTCAATATTTATTTAATCGGTAATAGATTTCTGTTCAACCTGTATATGAGCGCGCAACTACTTTTCCTAAAATTGAACTATGCTTCTTGTTGATGTATTTTTTATTTGCAGTCCTTAAAAAGTGCCTATGTATTAACAAGTATGAGAATTAAACAATAATAAGCAACACCTCTCTCAGTTTATCGACGTCCTTACAAGTGATTGTGAGCCCTATCACCCAAATATTTCTAAACAACGCGGAATCGTCGGTGAATTATATTATCAATTCAAACTCGCAAAAAAGTTATTATTTTTATTAATGGTAGTTGTGACCAGACACGTTATTAGCCCTATCGCTTCCGAATCATCCATAACGATTTTTATCAACCGTGCGAACGCCCACCTGTGTCAAATGGACCGATCCCATGACATGGCGTGACTCCGATAGCTTAGGGTCAAAACAAACGCACGATTAATAATCAAGGATGCTATTTAAATTACAATTTATTTGAACTATCTGGCAGTGGTGTTCCCACATCAATTTTGATGTGACTTTTGAGAGAAATGTGAACCCTATTTGTGAATTTGATATGTGATCATTGTTTGTAACGGATGCTCTATGCCTCTATGGTAATCATTTTGTGAGAAGGATGAGTTTGGTAAAAGACGTACTTATAAGTCGTTTAACATAATAATAATCATTATATTATATATCTAATTCTTTACTAAGTATTGCTAGAATATTCACTGGTTTCGTCCTTATATTCTTAGATATAAAATCTTTTATTTCAATCTTGTAATTAAGTATTATTTCTTAATAAATATTATCTTTATTTTTTTTTGCCTTATAAAAAAAGATGATCTCTATCCTAATAAAAATCTCATTAAATTCACAAATGTTGTTGACACTGCTCATACTTAAGTGATTTTAACACCAAATCAATATAATACAAAAACAGGAATCAATAAACAATTCTCCTCCAAATATTAGTCCCATTTCCAAACAAGCTAATAAATGGTATCAATAAGTACTGGGTCAGTTCGCGGGGTGGGGGAGTGAAAGCGGCAGATGCGCACACGCACCTCGTGGGAATACCGCGGATGGGACAAATTGGCCAGGACACGTCATCTCGTTCGCTGCTAATTAACGATGGATGGGCATGGAGATAGATGGTCATAAAATGTGTATTATTAATGTCCTATTTATTTAGTGAGAGGTACTTTATTATTCTCGTCACACGTGAACCTATTCCAGAATCGAGTCCTGTCATTTTTTATATACGTAATTTTCTATCCTAAAAAGAATTTAAACTACGTAAATTACAGTCACACTTCCGCTGTACTGTCGAAACAAATCAAAATGGACGAAGTACTCCTACCAAGCTACACCCATAAACGTGTGCGACTGTGTACGTGCGTAGATTTGTAGTGTGAACACAATTTTCTTCTACAATCAGTATAGCTATCACTTGTATGCCGTTATTGGTAATATATGAAGCACTAGCACTACCAATTTTTATAAGATCTCTATAAGAAACTATAGGTTTCACAAATAAATTAGTCTTTTCCATGTAATGAATGAACAGGGGCTCTATACTGAAATAAGAAATAAAATAAAATACTCACTTGACGAAGCCGTAAGGGAGTGCATGATACTCCTGCTATTTCGTCATTATATCTGTAAAAAGAAAAAATAAAAAAATAAAAATAATCTCCGAAGTCATCAGAAACATTTTCACACAGGAACCGTCCCGCGAAATAAATTTCAAGTGCAAATCTTTCGCTCGCGGTTTTCAAGAGCACTCCAAGCCCAATGCGAAGAAAAGAATCAATCAAGAATAGCAACAAATGTAAGAAAATAAAGTTCCATTGTATTTTGGCTTTGTGGCTGACATCTTTTGGCCACAAAGGTGAGAGCTAGCTACTTGTATTTTTGTTCATTATTCTCATTGTTTTTAGGGCCACTTGTTATAAACGGCCATTGGTATGAATGGCTGTCAAGTGCTGCCGTTTGATTTGGTACACTTACAATTTTATTATACCACAAAGTATGTTCGTGTGAACTGAACTTGTATTTGCATTTCGATTATTGTGTTTTAGAGTTTCGAGACATAAATTGGTTTCTTTCGTTATTGGGTTCGTAGGTATACGAGAATGATTAGAAGTTGCAGTCGCTTAGGTAAGACTAGAGTTAGGCTATAAAATGGCATTGCAGATTTTTGGAGAACGTAAATTGTAATGTTTTAAATTATTTCAGTTGCGTTAAGTATTAAACAGATAACAATAAAAGGGAAATCAATAAAAAATATTTACAACCGATTTGCTTAGAAATAGTACAGATTAACTCACAATAAAAAAACAGAAGTTACTCAAAGGAGACAAAACATTTTCTTCGAAATCAAACAATAAACATTGTGTTTGCGTCAAAGACAGAGCTGCTGAATCCGAGCCACAGTAGCAGAACTTCTCGCTCTTTGTGTGTCGGTCACTCAGAAGTTGGGATTGCATACTTTTTGCAAACGTAATTACGGACTCGCAAAACAGGTAATTAGGTTCGGATAATCCCGATAAGTGCCGGGACAAAGGCTCGGATGAGCCGGGACTAAGGCCGGGCCCAAAAGGCCTGGTGTGCGCCGGAGGGTTAACAACAAAAGCGAAACCAATAATAACATCGGAAAGTCGGTAGCTTCTTGCTTTTAAAATTGAGATGGCGCAAAAAATCACTAATACGTTTTTTGAATGTTTGGGACTAAATAGCGAATAGAATTTGCGAACCATTTTTTTTAGTTTGACTTTATGCAGCTGTTGTAATAACAAACATGTACGGTATGGGTTTATTAATCTGTAATATTCAAGATGTAATGTATTTTAATGTGCTGTACGTGAATAGAGCCCGTATGAACTAAGTAATTTTATGATTTTATAGAGACAGTTAGAGACTCAAAGAAAGGGTGTCAAATGATGATAAAATCGAAGTAAAAGAATCATATACAAAGACTTTATTTTTTAATTAACAATGCCCCATTCACTTAAGTTAATAGAACAAGAAGGTGCCTAAACGAAAGTAATATTAACTTAATTAATAAAACTATGCATAATGAACTGATTACAGAATGAGGAATTGATCGCATTTAGTCAGTAGTTTTTTTTTCATAGAGGTAAATTTCTATGTATTAGATGCAGTAGTCCTAATTAGAAACAATTAAACCGGGAAAACTGCAGAAATGACTGAAGAAATATCAAATATAAAGAAATCGTTTTACAAATTTGACTTACGCTGGTTTACAAGATCTCCCGTGTAATGCCAGCAAAGAACCGATAACAGACGTGTTGACGTGTTAAAACAATTAAAAATTAAGCCAATAAGCGTGACCAGAGCACATTAATAGAAAACTTTAACAACTTGACAAATAAGCGAAAATTAATTTCAGTATTAACGGCTTGGTTATAGTTTTCTATCGGAAAATTCATTTAACGCCACCTCCTGTTAAAATTATATTTTTGTAATAGGAGATTAGCGAGTTTAAGAGGTTTGATTACGTATACAATTATTACACAACTAACTATTTGCACTAGCTACTAAATTCAATTACTAACTATTACGTAATAAGTGTAGACGGAAATTATTTGACAGTAGGTAGGTATTACTCAGATGACGACTAATAGATAAGTAAAGTATGGAAGAAAAAAAAAAAAAAAAAAAAACAATCGACTTCCATAAAATACTATACATACCTATAACACTAAGTGAAAAATAACTTTAATTTCGGAAGTCGGTGTCTTTGGTTTGGAATTTTCGTTTTTTGCCCCCGAATTTCGAAATTAAACTTATTATTCACTTTATAGTGATTTTTGGAAGTCGTTTTATTTTTGTTTTAAGTTTTTATTTGTCACTTTTTAGTTGTGGTTCTTACCTACCCCACACAAATTTGAATACCACTACCTGCTATATAAATAACAGTGGCAGGCAGTTATCATCATATCATCCACATATACTAAGTGGGAAAAATACGTATTATTGAAGCTTACTCAAAAACTATCCAAGCAAAGTTAATACAATTTACATGGGATCAACTTTGTGGCAAACCGTTTCATTAAAAAAAAATCGGTCCACAATTGACGGAGAAACCGGGGGACATACAAAAAAAACATACATACGAGGCGAACATAATTATAACTTATTTTCTTTCTTCATAAATGCCCCTAAGCTTATACGATTTAAAAAAAACATTGGGCATATAGGTACATAAGTTAAAGGTAATGAACAGACAGACGTTGCGTTATGAAATAGTAGGTATATGAATTATTGATCGTAGCACATTACAAGAACAGAGTTATTTCAATTAGGTCTAAAGTAATCTATATACTGAGCATAGAAAGATGTCAAATACAACAACCGCGATGTATCTATAGTACCTAGACTGACACGTTTGTTGTCCCGGACAACAAAATTTTTGCGCAACATTTTGTTGTCCGGGACAACAAAATTTTTGCGTAAAAATTTTGCTCTAGTTTACATTGAACCTCAATGCTATGTTACAGCCATTTCATACAACTTTCAAATAATTACAGTTGTGATTCAAAAATAAGTTCGTAAACAATTAATTTCTCTTCGCACTAATATTATACCCAAAAATTAATTATGCTCAAGTTGGACAATTTTCCTAACACCACTGTCAAGGACCATGACACAAATAAACACAACCCCTCCTCTCTCGCAGCAAGTCGAAAATATCAAGTTTCCTCAAAAGTAATACATTTTAACCCTCTCAATGATACCCGCATGTACTTGATAGCCTATTTGACAGCAGAGGCAACCTACCGCAGCTTACAATAGGTGGTCCTAGTGTCAACTAGTGGTGGATAAAGAATAACTTCTAAGTAATAGGTAATTAAGATACTACTGTGCATGTTCTAACGTGCACGTCTTCCTACATTGTTCTCACATGTATAATTTCAACATGAATTATGTAACCAATACTTTGGAACAATTTATTTTATTTAAAAGAGTGTCCGTGGAGTTTCTTGCCCGTTCTTCTCCATAGGTACCTACTACGCTTTGGAATGGGCAACTAGCTTCATATTTGTGACTGACCGATTCCTTGACAATTCAAAAGTGCTTGTAAATGGTTTAATTCAAATAAATGCTTTGAGTTTGAGTTTGAAAAATATAATGATGTAGAGAGAAAACATACAACAGCAAAATACTTTATACAATCAACTCAATCTTAGTAATTCATCCATACCTTCTAATATTAGACCAGTGGTGGCCCAATGGTAACGGCCGCGACTTACGAGTTATAGGTCGTAGGTTCAAACCCTGACAGGCGATTTACTTTGTGTAAATTATTTCATCACCACTGCTCTCAAAACGGTGAAGGAAAGCCTCGTAAGAAAACCGGCATGTCCTAGAGCCCAAAATTCGAAGACATATGTCTGAGCAGTAGGAACATTATGGGCTCATTATACATTATTATGACTTATGGCATTATTAGATAACCTAGTGGTGTGACCGTCAGACTGCCAAGACATAAGTCTCGAGTTCGTACCCCAGGCACGCACCTCTGATTTTTCGGATTCATGTGCGTATTGTTTAATTATCACTTGGTTCAAAAATGGTGAAGGAAAACATCGTGAGGAAATCGGGTGACTGGGAGATATTTCTCGACGGCATGTTAAGCAAAGAAGAAGATGGTACTAATATTGTAAAGAGGTATAATTTGTAAGTTTGTATGTGGGGGGTAATCTTGGGAATTACTGCCCCGATTTCGAAAATTCTTTCACTAATGGGAAGCATCAGTATTGCCGAGTCTCATAGGATATAATTTAATGTTAAAACAAGAAATTTCACGCGGACGAAGTCGCTGACTAAAGCTAGTAAAATAATAATTTCGCTAGCAGTTTATAAATAAAAGCATTAATAATAACATAATAACTACAAAATAGCAATGCGTTTGTCTGAATCGATTCCTAATATTTAAAAAAAATATGCTTCTAAAGTGCGAATCTTAAAGTATTTACAAAGAGAACGATTCGAGACAAGTTACTTCATAACTGTGGCCCTCAATAAAGTACAGGACCCTTCAGGTCAAGGTTACCCACATTACAGACTGTCCTTGACCTGGGTTACAAGATATATTCAAAACAACAAGTGAAATTTTATAAACATTAAAAAAAAACCCGTCGCAAATATTTCCTCATTTCTCTTTCCTACTCCATCACCAGACCCTGTTCATCCCAAACACGATACTTGTGCTTTAAGTTGGTAAGGGATTTTGTTATCCTGCAAATTCCAGGTTCTTCTAATATCATTGAAGTAACAGAATACCAAATTTCAAATCGATCGGACCTGTGGAAGACGCTCACATCCATTCATCACCTAGAAAAGAGCTGATAATTTTCAAACGGCTGAACTGATTTTGATAAAACATGTCTACCCATCAACCATCGCTAGAAAACCTGCTTTCAAATAAAAAAAACCGCATCCAAACCGGATCACCCGTTTAAGAGCTATGGTACCACAGATAGACACACAGATACACACATAGCGGTCAAACTTATAACAATTACTCTTTTTGCGTCGGGGGTTAAAAAGGTTGATTTGAACCTTTTTAGATACTAGTTATTTCAGGACAATTCGAGTTTTCACGTAATTATACCTACAGAACCAATGCTATATTTTTTGTACTGGTATATCGATTGATTGATTGGGGGATTATCAAATCAAAATCGATACTCATTTTTTAGGCTGAAAATCAGGACTTTTTGATCTTCAAAACCACATAAGACAGTCCCCAAACACGGCCCGCCCTTCACCACTTCCTAGTGCTTTACCTGGGAAGAAGAAATGGCGCTACAAACTTCCCAGCAGCAATAAGTGATAATGTAGGTCATCACAAACACATAATATTTTATAGTTTTTCAAACAATATTCTTGAAACTTAATGCAGGCCACACATGTTTCCATATACTTGCGCAAAATTGGACTTGCACAAGTATAAATTAACGTGTATGGGATGAATTAGCAGTAAGTATCCAAGCCATTCGGTGTCACGTAGATTTGTTCAAGTCTTAACTTGTGCAAGTATACTGTTACGTGTATAGCTACGATATGGATAACCTAATGATGATTGATTTTCTAAATGTAAAAGAAAAATGCTGAGTATTGTTTGATTAGGTAATTAAATCAAATAGTTTTTATTTCGGATAAATTAGAGATCCTGGGGATTAGCACAAGAAAAAAGAGGCCTATGCGCAGCAGTGGGTGACGTCGAGGTGTGGACGATGATGATGAAGAGATTCATAAAGTTTTAGTAAAAGGCAAATTAAGGTAAAGTAAATTGCTTGCCTTATGGAATTATGTCAGTCTTACTGTGCATGAAAGAGAATACAAAAAAAAAACGTGGTTTTACCGTGGTTTTTAAAAATCCTATGTCCTGACCTTAGTCATGGTCTACGCCATGTGCCAAATTTCATGCAAATCCGTTCAGCCGTCTTAGCGTGGAAGCGTAACAAACAAACAAACAAACTCACTTTCGCATTTATAATATTAGATAGGATTATAATATATATTATATAGTTTGGATTGATAAGTACGCTGGCATATTTCTATTACGCACACATTCACATTACTAGAACACACTGAATAAAAATGGCTCTTTTATTGCGCACAGCATTGATAAATCAAGTAATCAAGCAATTTTTGTGAACTGAAAACTTTATTTTAATTTGCACAGCTTTTGTAAACAACACCGTTTGTACGTTATTTAGTTATTAATTAATTAGTAAAAAACTCACAAGATCTACAGCAAGAGCAGCTACAGCACTAGTACTTATCGATAGTTTTAATCACCTTACTAGTTTTATTTTCAATGTGAAATGAAGTTTATTTATTTTTATGAGTAAAGTGAACACTACTTTTTAAAATACTATCAATAATTTCACTAATACGAGTTTCTACAGACACTACTCACTTCTAAAGTTCTCACTAAATAATTCGCACTTCACATTAAAAATGCTCAGAAAAAATGTTGATCTATTTGGCTACGTCAGTGTTTACGTCAGAGGGCTGGTTGGTGATTGAGTGACGCTTGCGCAGGCCGCCGGGGTTGGACGGGGCGGCGGCAGCGGCGGGGCGCGCGGCACGCCCTAACCGTTGTCCATTTGAAGTCATTCATATTTGGAACGATCAATGATTTATTGATGAGCATCCTCACAGAAGTAAGTACAAAAAATCGTAATATTTACAACTTCATGTGCTAATTCGTAACTACTTTAAAACGTCAGTTATTCGCATAATATATTTCGTATTTTTATTCCGACAACGTATAAATAATTGTTATAACTATAATTAATTAAAATAATTTATTTAATATTGTTGACCCTAATTCAGTAAGTGGCCACTTTTTGAGATAAAAATATACCTAACACTTAAAGAAAACAAATTAAAATACCGATTTTTTAAGACAAAGGCAGAATCTTAATAATTACAACTGCGTGATTAGAGAGTGCGGTGAATAATTACCTATAAAAACTGTTTTCAGTGGTAAAGGATTTTTTAACAATAAATGATGTATATTTTTATACGTGGTTTTCAGTGGGCGGTGAACATTTGCAAAATAAATTCATGAACCCTTTAATCTTCCACTTAGTTATCAGTTATCACTTAATTAAGACAAAACAATATGCCGGACATATTAAAATAAAAACCAATTTTAGCCTCAGACCAAATAAAAAACCACGACTGAGCGCTGTGAACGGTGACGTGAGACCGGTTTTTTAAACATGTGTGCAGTAGTGAGGTGTAGTTTCATTGCAAATGTGTGCGTGTGAGCGTGTCTGCACAGAGCGGAGGTGTAGTTTTGGTATGCTTTACTTTATTGTTCGCAGCGCTATGCCTTGGTTTTTTATTTGGTCTGACCTTATAGCACTAGTAAATAAATATGGAATTCTGAAAAAAAAACTATTTATTATATCAGTCCCATAACAGTAGGTCTTACAAAAATTAATGGCTTTTTCGTCAATTAATAATTTAGAATAAAAATCACCACAATCTTGTAGAAGGTATTTAATTTATTATACCTTTACTAATATAATCTTCGTATATGTAATCGTTCATATCTAATATTTTAGACAAAATGAACATAAACTAGTAAATAAATATGGAATTCTGAAACAAAAGAACTATTATCAGTTACACAACAGTAGGTATTAAAAGGCTACTTACTCAAAGCTTTCAGAATGAAATCCTGTAACCCAACTACTAATAGGATTTCTTTCAGGAAGCTTTGAGTAAGAAACCAATCGATATTGTATCAAATTCAGTCGTAAAATAGTTACAGAATCGAAATCATAAAATCATGACCGAAAAGATGACCGTCATAACAAACGACGACGTAGAACAACTAAAATGTTGATACAAAAAAAAACAATTAACACGGTGTGGATATAATTACAATACTAATCACTTTTCTTATCACTCAAATGTTTACGATATCAATTTTTCTGGGAGAAGTGACGAATGCAAATATTATTTGGAACGATAAACATAAACTGTGACGCAAAGGGGTTGGTGGGTGGATGCAGACGGAAAATCAATCAATGTTCGCCGTTTTCACTGCGCTGAGAGCAATATTTAATTTCCATTTGTACAATATCGGCTCTTAACAAGTTGCTGTTCCTAACCTAACAAGAACACTTGTTTGATTATGCCGAAATTAGAACATGATGGTTTTAGTAATCAAATAGAAAATATGGGAAACGGCCTTGCACAAATGATATCGTATTTTGTTGTATATGTCAATATACAACAAAATACGATATCATTTGTGCAAGGCCGTTTATATAGCTATAAGGTGTCAACCTTATAGCTATATTCATGTATTTAGTTATTATTTAATCGTGTTTTTGTATTTTATGCTGTCTTTTGTGTGCACCAAATAAACGATTTATCTATCTATCTATATGTCTATATCGACAAATGTTTGGACCCTAAAGCTTCGTGCAGATCAGCGCGACGCGACAGCGCGACGCGACACCGGCTATTGTTATACCGTCAAGTTTTCTTAGAAATTGTATTGTTCGAGTCGCGGCGCGGCGTCGCGTCGCGCTGGTCTGTACGAGCTATAATTCGGTTCAAACTGAAAGCATTTTTAGGCTATTGCCCTATTTTAAAACCGAAATATAATTTGGTATAGGTACTTACATGCCGGGCGCAGCTTTCCGTAGGAGGTCGTCTAAAATTGAAGTCCATGTTCAATGCGACGCTCTCAATAAACGGTGCATTGTTATTGAACAATTGTCGTTTAAATACGAGAGGCACTGTACGCGTATTGGTTTTCCTCACATCGTGAAAATAGTTACATAACTTAAAATTTTACAACCTTTTATTTAACTTGCCTTGTTAGTTAGTTAGTATACAGTATTGATCAAATCCTGCAAGCTAAATTAAAACTATCACTTCCACTTATCCTACGAAGTTGAAATACGTGTTTGTTCAGTTAAAAAAACAATGCATTTTTTAATGATGTATGACCTGATTCTACACCCAAGATTGGCTCCAGACGAAGGAACTCCTCAACAGTTATCGGTACAGACACGAAATTAAATATATACATTTAATTATGATAGTCCGTTCTAAAGTCTGCCATGACCTATCTGCAGCACCTAGGATTGGCTCCAGACGAGGGAACTCCTCAACGGTCTCACATTTTTTTATACGCGTTCAATTATGACGGTCATCAACACAATACTAAAATAATATATATTTGTTGCATCGAGATATAAGTACTAACGTACTAGAGAAGACACCGTAAATTCCTACTTTGTCTCGTTCAACTGCGGCGATCGCGCCGCACCGGCGCCGCATATTACCGTGATTTACATGGCGCTTTTGCCGAGAATAAATACACTTCCGGAGCAAATCTAGCGCTGTGGTAAATTAGTTACGGTTTAGACGAATTGTTATTATTTTAGCGCTGCAGCGAACTAAACATTCAAATTACGAAGAATAGGACAATTCAGTTATTTGACGTAGCTTCTCTAGTACGTTAGTACTTATATCTCGATGATTTGTTGCAATAAAGATTAAGTAATTGAATTGATTCCCTACTTACTATTGACAGTGATTTACTCCGAGAACTGGATTTCACCGAAATCATCAATGATTTTTCGACGAAAAAAGCTCGAAAAGTTCCATTCGCCTAACATTTTTCTTTTTTTCTTTTGTATATTTGTATTATGTATAAATGATTGAAAACTATGTTCTTTTTTTTCGTCTGGTCCAAAAACAAAATCGGTGGCTCAATTTCTTAGTTTCCCCAGGACCACACCTTTAAATCCGGCCCTGCGTGTATGGACAAGGTACCGCAAGTCAACGCACGTTGCGTTTTTTGTTTGATTGCTTCCGTTATGGAAATTTTAATCTCAACAATGAGCCCCGTTATACGACGAATTGAAAGCCATAGTGTAAGCAGATTCATCTCAAACCTCGTCGGAACTTGCACCAGCCTTCAACTTAAGTGTTACATCGATACTGATTCATTTACGTCAAATTGGAAAGATAAAAAGCTCGCAAACTGGACACAGTATGAACTCACTGAACAAAAACAACGAAATCGTGTCGAAGTTTGTCTTTATTTGTTGGAAGGCACACAACTGAGGGGATTCTGAATCGGATTGTCACCTATGATGAAAAGTGGATTCTGGGTGTCAATCGAAAACGTCCGTCTTTCGGACTTTTGATAACTTTTTACAGGGGAAAAATTTCAAATCCAACGAGGCTGTGAAAAGGGCCTTTAAAGAGTTCATTGATTCCCTTCCCTAGGATTTCTATAGCAGAGGCATGAACGAACTTCCATTAAAATACAAACAGTGCATCGACACTAATGGCCAATACCTCGATAAAATAAATATTTATTAAAAAAAAAAAAAAAGTTTTTTTCTATGTAAAACGGCAATTTCATAGGTAAGTACCTAATATACGAGTGTTATTATAGAAGAGAAACTTTTTTTACAAAATTTTCAATTTTTACTACTTTACTTCAGTAATTTTCCTAAGTGGAACGCCAAAAAACAATTTTAGAGAGATTGAGATTGTTTTTTGGCGAGTAATAGTTGAGTACATATTAGCATTATTTTAGCAAAACCATCACTTTGCAGATGCGTAATAGCCGGATAGTGCATGGGGAATCGAGTGCCGATAATAATACCCCACAATAAAATACTGCAGACAATGCATGGCTGGCCAGCCGCATCCACAGGCAAATAGAAGAGGGTGCCATCTTTAAAATATGTCACTGCGCTGTCAAAAGCGTGACGTAAAATCAAATCAGTGTTCTGATTGGTCGATTTTTGACGAACAGTACTGGGGGAGCATTTTTAATTTAGGGCCACTTTGCCGAGATTACCCTTTGTATGTGTGACTCCGGGGTTGCCTTTGTGACTGGCTAGTCATTTTTTAATCGCAGCTCATTATTTCTTTGTTTGTCAATTCTGTGATGCTTTTAGGGGGAGTAGGTATAGCGTCCTTGTGTTGAGCTTTCGTAAAATAAAGTTTAGAATTCAACTGTTTTGTGTTGGGTTTTGGTTGCATTAACAAACAATAAATCGCATCTCCTATCGTCAAGTTCGTGGGTAATTTTGCTGACCCAAATGGAACAGCTTAATTTTCGTACCTATATACTTACCTGTGTATCTGTATACTTACCCAAAAAATATTAGTCATTTGAATATCACTTTCGTGAGGTATTTAAAAATGATAGACTACAATTCCCAGTGTTACCTGGTTTTGCGCTGCTCGCTAATTCTCCGGGAAGACTGGTCTCTTCGTCCCGTCGCGTCCTCTCTTGATCTCCAAATTTCTGTCCATCTTAGGCAGAGCTGAACTCGAAGAAAGGAGGCCTTTGTCCCAGCAGTGGGAACATTATAGGCTGATTATGCTTATGCTAAGGTTTACCCCAATGCCAATACGGTAGGAATTATTCAGTCCGGATCATGAGCGAATATCGTTTAGGTCTTTTGATCAAATGAAAAATGCTACATCATAATAACCACATAGCACTAGGTTGGTTCGCGCCGCGACATTATCTCGCAACCGGCCAACCAATGTCATGTGATCTACTCGTAAATTGGACCATCGGATACACATTCAATTACATATTTCCAATACCATTTCTGGCATTTTATTCAGATTAATACGTACTGAAGTTGCAGAGTGGCCGTGAGTTGTACGAGTATTATAAAAACAATTTGATGACGGATTTAGTTTAATCAATTTATTCGCACCGATGCGCTACAAAATGGTCTCAGTGACTCCGCAAATGGCATCGACGAGTGTTGTCGTATCTATCAAAACTTAGCGTACAATTTAATTTTATAATCCCGTCGAGTACGTTACTTATAAAACTGTGAGTTGAACTAAGATTTTTCTCATCGGGAAGTTAAGATTGCCAGTTTGAGTAAAATAAAAAACGACGATTTTACAACATTCTTTATTGTTACAAATAGTTATATTATAAAATAAACAACAACATTTTCGCTAACAAATAAAATGCCACGGTATCTAAACATCACTCATTCGTGCATTACATATCATAGGTACACTGAGTGGACAGTTCATACAACCTGTAGACACGAAGTAAAGAGATATGACGAAGAAGAAGGTCCATTCTATGCTCCGGTATGATGTCATGCGGCATAGGGGCGTAGCCCAAATATTGAAATCGTTGGATGTGCCCTCACCGTACTTAGTCACGTAAAAAAGTGTCCATACTGAGAAGAGTGAACTCACATATTATTAAATAGTTTTTCTATGACAATCAAGTCAAGTCACTGTCAAAACGAAACAGAAACGAGACTATCCTTTGACGTGGTAGGGCGAATCCAACGATTTAAACCTTTGGCGTAGCCGGCGTATGACGTCTAAAACGTTTGAAATCTGGTTCAGTCGATCCATTCTGTAAACATCTCACTGTGAAGAGTGAGGTGAAGTGAGCATGAAGTGAGCTATCCATAGTGTCAATCCCTAGCTTTAGGTGCAATGACAGCTCACATCAAGCTCACTTCACCAAAGTTATCACGGTGAGATGTTTACAGAATAGCACGGCAGGTCAAGGTCTTCTTGACCAGAAAGGTCATTTAGTACTGCTTTGACCAGTTTCTTATTGTTCATTTAAAAGGGGATAGCTTGGATGTTTCGAATTTGAACTGGTTCATCTTATTTTACGGCCGCCCGTATGTCTGAAAAACTTATGCAATCACAAGTGGATAGTTTTTTATCCACGAAAAGAAGGAGCACGTTCTCAAACGCGTATATTTTTTGGTCGGTATGATGATGATCTTTAGAACATTGAGAGGTAGAGCTTCTTCAATCTCTTTACTTTTCCTAAGGCCGTGGCCAGACATGGCTATCTAAGAATAAAAATGATTAAAAGTTTTACAAAGAGTTGGTAGATGGTAGTAGACAAAGAGATGGTAGAATCAACATTTTTTGTATAATAATAACAATTAGAGTCCTCCCGACCGAATTTCGGCCATAGCGGCCAATCTGAGCGGACACTAGCCTTCGGAGCGGGAGATATTATAGTGCACAAGTGTGTACGCAGACACAGGTACACTCTCTCTCATAGTCCGATGTGGCGGCAAACTGACACGACCGGAGCGAGATCAGGCGCAGGACCAACGGCTTAACGTGCTTTCCGAGGCACGGGGGTATCAAACCGCCAACTTCCAAGCTCCGGGCTATTACTAAGAAATTCCTAATGGAAAAACCAATAAATAATACTTTGCCTAACCTGGGATTCGAACCCAGGACCCCACGCTCAGGATTCGCGCTTGAAACCACGAGAAAAACAACGGGGCAGTCCAAGTCCAGTTTTTGTTGTACCTATATACTGCACAACAAATGTTGATTCTACCAATACATTTGTAACGTTTTGCAATGGTCAATTGATAGGTAAATACTATGCTACGACGTCCGTAAGTACGATGCCCCGAGCTTGTCACTCTTCACCGAACTAAACTGCCGAACGCGGAAATTAACACCACGAATATTGCAGTGTAGCAATCGTTTTGGACGACGCTGAACGTCTGACGGGCGGATATAGTAGGAGAACCAAATCTGGCCACAGCAGCCGGTCTATTGTGTTAAAATCTAACCGTAAAGACTTAAGTGTTGTGAAGTCAGCTGTCATTCCACCTGATGACAACTGACTGATGACTCACGAAATGACACTATTAACAGCTCACTGCACCTAAGTTATTACGTTGAGATTTAAATAGACCGGCCAGGTCTTATTTTTACGTTAACACAACACAACCTAACTAAATTCGCTTTTGTCTTTAGCAAACGAACAACCAAACATGAGATATTTTCATGAGTTTTTTTTTATCACACCATCAAATAAATTAATGAGACAGTTTAATGTCCTAACTTCAAATATGATTACGTATATAGACGACCCCTTATTATATTATATTATCCGAAAAAGAAAATCTTTTAAAGATTCGCAGATGAATGCACCCTATGGGCATTATATTGGCGAGACCTTCCTATCTACAACAGTAAAGTATTCATTGTATCGTGGACATAGCAAAGGCACATTCTTCGGCCTAGAATATTTTTTTAATTAAGCATTCCATATAACTACATAATTACGTGCCTCCGCATCCTAATGGCTTTATTTTGGCAAGTCCTATCTATAACAGTTAAGTAAGTACCTACACATTTATAAGTCCTCGCCTCGATAAATATAACAGAGACACTTTGTTTTATCTATCAAATAACAATTCCTTAATAATAATGTGGAGGTATGTGAACAATATTGGTTAATATTTCATTATTGCAGATTCTGAATTCAATTAATTGAATTGAGTCGTCCTCTCTACACCCAACAGAGCAATTGAGTCGATCTCTGATACTCGTTCTATAGAGGGGATCAATTAACCCCTGGCTCAAAATAGGGTTCCCGTTCAAGCATAATGTTTGCCTCTGACCATATTATATAAGTATCTACATAAAAAAAAATCTACTCTTCCATTTGAATCTTTTATAGGTACAGGATTTTATTACAAATCATATCATAATATTAATTAAAATGTGCGTCCAGACATGTGCTCCGATTGGTAAGTCACGCATGTGACGCGTGCCTCAGGCTGCGGCATTTGATATATAAAAAAAACATTGGCGGCATATGCGTCGCACTGTCTGGATACACCTCAAGATACAAGCTCTTCTACAGATCCTACCTAATATTCTGCCCCGTGCTTCGGTGTTCTTGTTCTGTTCAGTTCTTCGTGCATTGGATATTCCTTAACATTGTATTTAGTCCCGGAGATAGATAAATGCAGCTAGTCTTTTGGTAACGCGCTATCACTCTTCCCTCGTGAGTAAACTCTGTAAGCTGTTTTGGAGCCTAGCATTCTGTCGAGTAAACTGTGTTTGGCTCTCCGTCTATGTGTTAAGACTTCTCGGCAGAGCTCGTGGAAGACTTCGCCGACTTGGTTGACTTGCTCGGCGGCGGCGACTTCGGCGAAACTGCATTCGAAGTCCTTAGCTAGGATCTCACCTTCCTCTGGACTGACCTGTGATGAGACGATATAATGATTACATGAGTCACCAGCGAGCAACCTATGAGACATTTCGACTGTACCAAATAGCTTTGTTCATACAGATTATTTCCTAACTAAGCGTAGTAATTGCGTAACACACCCACAATCCCAATGCCATTAATTTTGACAGGTCAACAATATTCATTGCGTTATTTACGTTGACGAGTAGACGAACTTTTCAAGTATTTATGAAGCATAATTATAATTATGGCTTTCCTTGAAAATCCTTCGGAAAGTAAGCGTGTTCCGCAATTGGGGTGCAGTTCCGGTTCATCAAACAGAGATCCTATCTATGATTGATTGTATTGAAATTATAAAACAAACAATAACCTGTCTCAAATGCACCATATCAGCCTTATTCCCGACCAGGGCGAGTGGTATTTCAGGCTGCAGGCTCTGCTTCGCGCGCCGCACATAGTTGAAGGACTCCCGGTCGGTGATCGAGTACACCAAGAACAAGCCATCGGCCCACTGCGCTATGTCGTTACCCGGCAACTCCTCTATACTCTGGAACAAATTGGGGTTCGTTAACGTTTGAGGACTCTTGTTGAGCCACTTCACAAGAGTTGCTACTTGTTGCATGTTACGCGGTTGTTTGTTACGTTTTGGACGTGGTTGTGGTTTATCCTTTGGTTTGGTAACTCATATTCATTTATAATGATTATAAGTTATATTACGTTGTAGAGTGTTTTTCACGGCAAAAAAAACGTGTGTACAGATCCGTAGATACGGCTCGGTTTCTTTCCGCGCCGTAGAAAAATCGCGTGAGGCGCTACGGCGACGACGCCATGCCGTACTGCCACCGTGTCTGTCAACAAGCTTCCATAGTGATCCATACAACACTGCCTACACACGGGGAAGGATTATCGAAAATCTACGGCTTTGCTGTGAAAATCTACGGTTGATTCGCCGTGTGTTGAACACATAAGAAACAATGCTGTGAACATACTATATAGTATAGTATATACTAAACCTGCTAGTTTATTTTGTCTCTCTACACTACATAATAGTTAGTCAATAGTCTAGCACTAAGTGCATGCTTATTCACTCGCCGTATCATAACAATAAAAATAGTTTATTCGTTCAAAAAAGAATGTTTGCATACAACAAGCAATTTTGTCAGTGTTTATTTTTAGAAACAGTTACCTCTTATAAATACCTAGGACTAGTAATAGATAATACATTCACATGGAATCTATATGTTAATAACGTTTGTAACAAGTTACGCTCCATTTTGGGTAAATTGAAAAATTTAAATATGTTGTCAGCAGGAAATTACTGTATAAGGTATACAGTAATTTCTAATTTGTATTACGCACTGGCTGACTCAACTATTGGTTTTGGCTTGGGTGGAGATGGTCTTACATTCCTGACACACTCATATAGAATTAACATCTTGCAGATAAGGTTACTAAAACTGCAGATTTAAAAAAAACTAAGAAAACATTAAATAAAAATTATGAAAAACTGTTAAACATTTGTAAAGTACCTACTCCCGATCCATCTTAAAAGTAAGTTAAATATGTTGACTGAACAATTTGACAATCAATACCACAAACTGGAAAGTAAGCATATGTACCCAACTCGTTTATCTAGGAAGAAGACACTTGCTGTTCCAAAAGTTAAAAAAAACTACTTTGGTAAGCACACTCGAAGGTACGTAGTACGTAGTACCAACGTTAGCGAATGAGATACCCCCAAAACAATAGCGATATCGCATATCAAGTGTAAGGACCAACTTAAAAGAGTTCTACAAAAACATTATCTATCATTGTGTCCATAGCTATATCTGTAACAAACATCACGTTTGCTATAATTCCCTTTTGTATAATGTAAGAGATCTTATCTGGACTGTAGGCATATTATTTTATAGTTTACTTAGCATAACTAAGTTTTAGCACATTAATTTACAAAATTCAAAACGACATGTCTGGCCCAGCACAGACAAAGAGATAATTATATTTCAAAAATTACTGATAATATTTGAAATCGCACCACACAGCTTTCGCAACTTGGCAAATCATGGGAGGAAATATTCCAATTTAAAAGATTATTATTTTGATTCAAGTTTTCGGGGAGATTTTTATGTTGCTAGTTTTGGAAATATGATGGTAATTGGGCTATGCTTATTTTAAGAATTGATATGATTTCACTTGTATTTTTAGAATATACAATATTCAAACTGTATTTAAAGCGTATTGAATTACAACTAGACTGATATTTCATATAGAATATGATATTTAATACTTAATTAATGTATCAATTTCATTTTTAAATCAATAGATCTAGTTCCAGTCTTAAAACTATGTAATGCCAGCACCTTCTGAATCTTTCATATTCATTGTCACTGCCCGTCATTGTCAAGCATCTTTCATCTATTGGATTAGGAATTTCCTTCAAAATCCTTCGGATTGCGATTGAAAGTGAAGTACGTTTCGCTGGGCGGTCACCACAAACCTAACGACATGTAAATTATTCAAATACATTCAGCCGTCTGGATGCTACGAAAGAATAAAGAATCTTACACACATAGGGCATAAGTACCATACAAATACATAACCTTTTTTGTCAGTCGGGTCTGTCTTTGACTATTTTATTTCTAACTCTGTGGTGCTGCGTGTGACAGCATCATGAATTTTTTGTTGTGATTTGCTCAAAAATATCATTGGCTGTGTTTCTGGTTATATATTTTTTATTTCTGAGTGATTACGGCTTTCTTGAACTATGGATCTATGCATTACAGTTTACCTGGACTACAATAATACCTGTAACTCACATCTCGGACCACTCTGATTTTGCCTGGTTTCCAATGGAGATCCAACGTTCTCTGGGACATATATAGTTAGATTTGAGTGAAATTCAATCTGCTGGAAGACAGTGGATTACTCTGCGATCGACTGGTTTGAATTGTTTTTTGAAGTCATCAGATTTGACATTTATATTTCTATGAGATTTGAGAAGGGTCTTATGTCCCTTCACGACGTTTTACGGCGAACAAAAATATACAGCGCTATGAAACACTATCATAGCTTCATAATACATTTTGTTTCATTTGTGTTCATTGCTAGGCCAAGCTTGTATGGGACCATTATCCATCTCCTTTGTAATACATTGCTAGACGAGAACAACTGCCGTCAAACTGTT
This sequence comes from Agrochola circellaris, assembly GCA_914767755.1. NCBI lineage: Eukaryota > Metazoa > Arthropoda > Insecta > Lepidoptera > Noctuidae > Agrochola > Agrochola circellaris. The sequence goes on from OU611840.1 coordinate 7,177,789, forward strand.
ATACAGTTTTGCAGACTTTATGTATGTTATTGTTAGTACAGATTTTGAGTAAATAAATAATATAAAAAGGTTAATGGCCTGCGCTGTCTACCTGCAAAGCCGTTACAGTATCGTACAACTAACTACGAAAATGTTTTTCAATTCCTTATTATTATTTATTAGAAATTGCTTTGCTTAATCATTTATTGATTAGGGGGAACATTCTAGTTTCAATTGAAGCAAATAATTATATATTTGTCGCAGGCAAATAGTATGATTCGTCATTTTACAAACGGCGCCGTCTATTTAAAAACGCTGGCGGTTTTGCAAAATGCCTAAGGCAAATTGGCAATTCGTTCAAATGTTATAATTTCGACATTGATACATTGATTGTTATTGTTAGGGGACCATCATTAAACATAGGTTGGACAAAACATACTTTATACCAGCAATCGGGTACCTACTATTTTACCGTAAAATTGTGAGAGCCGTTAGTTTGTAATTTATCGGTATTATTTCCGTTAAATTATAAACAATCGAAAAATTGTTAACTGGGTGAAATAGGTTAGGTTAGAACTGTGATCAACCACGCGCGAGCCGGCGAGCGTAGCGAGCGGTGCAGCGGCAGCGGCCGGCAGCGAGCGCTACTTCCAAGTTGTTCGCAGCTAGTATTAGCGCAAAATGCGTTACGTCGCAAGTAAGTTAGTTACCAGTTCACAATTTATAGGTACTATTTCCGTTAGATTATAAGCTATCAAAAAATAATGCGTTGAATTGTAAATTGTTTGTTGCAGTTCAAAGTTTTCGACAACTTTGTACCAATAATATTCCGCAGGAGTCCTCCGAGCACCAGATTCCAAGGACACCTTACGTTTTTCACGTGGATGTTTTTCGCCGGATAACTAAAAACTTAAATTTGCCGCGGCATTTTGTAAACGGCGTTTGAATTGTCCATCAAATATTGTGGCATATTATAAAGTGACTGGACAATTTACATTTTGCCTTAGTCATTTTGCAAAACCGCCGGCATTTTTAAACGGACGGCGCCGATTGTGATGAAATGACGAATCATAAGATCTGCCTGAGACATATGCATACTGGGATAAAGGGCCTGCCAACTACATATAACTAGTAGGCACTTATGTTTGAAAAGTAAATTCGTAAAAACAAACATATGTTTTTCAAAGTGAAATCAAATTCAAGGTTGTAGACAATAAAGTAACACATTAGACATTGTTGAACAAGATTCTTACAGTCACAAACTACCGGGCTGCCGTGCCAAGCGTGTTCTACGAAGCGTAACTAGATGGAACGTCTGGTTACGCCTCGTAACCACGACGAGACATGAAGCTCATTTCCAGTTTATGCTGATCTCTCGTAGTACTGAACGCCTAGACAATGCGAGACCTGTTTATACTGGAAAAGTATAGGTTGAAGTGTCGCCGTGTGTACAACGACACGTTACACTAAGTGAGACTATGAGAAATACGTTTTGGCAGAGATCGTATTTTGTAAAGATCAATCAATGTTTTTTTAAAGTCTCTCTATCTAATGTGACGGATGGTAAGTCTTAATAATGTAAACTAGCTTCTACCCGCGACTTCATTCGTGTAGAGGCCTAGGATACCACAATATTGACTGCGGCCGTTTTGCAGCCACCGCTTTTTTTGGAAACCGTAGCTTAACTCTTCAAGATGTCAGTGATACTGGTTTTTTATCCTCGACAAAACGGAAGAAAAATACACTTGCACAGTAACAATTTGTGGTCTTAACAGACTTCTATTAATTATTACTTTCTGAAGAAATATAAAAGAAAATGTGTAACATAGAAAATAGGAATGCTAACGATGTTATATTATTTATTATTATTTAAAAGTCAACACATACAAAAAAAAACTAAAATAATCACTCAAACAGAAAATCAGTTGTGGATTGAACCTACGAACCGTGGATGTGGAATCGATATGTTATTTACTTAGCTGAGAATTTGACTAAAATAGCCGCGTTTCATGTTATGATTGACTGCTTAACTCCTTGTAGGTATAGTATAGAGTGGTGAAAGACAGGTGCTCACAGGTTAAATCCGTATTTATCTACAATATTATAACTTTTGCTATACTCGTCTAGTAACAATCTTGCGGCAAACTGTTGAAAATTATAAACAGAATCTATTCAGTAGATTTTGCGTCAATCCGGAACATACATCCAGACAAACAGAAAAACTGACAAAAATTCTAAAAATTTTCGCCATCAGAATCGTTCCCACATCTCGTAGCAATTACTTTTTTTTTACAAATGTACAGTTTTGACTCCGTTACATTTTATCATAATGTTTATATGTTTGAAACTCTGTTATTTTGTTTGTGATTAATGAACACAAAAAATGGAAGCGTTTCTCTTCTTCTAGGTTTTGGGAAATAGACTCTGCAATCATAATAACATTTTATTCATTATTTTCATTCTGTATTTTTAGTAGCATAATCAGCCTACAACGTTCACACTGCTGAGACAGGCCTCCTCTCTGTGAGAGGAAGCGCGCCGTAATCCACCTTCCAGTGCAGGTTGGTAGATCAGATGCCACATGTCTTCGAATTTTTGGTTCCACGACATACCGGTTTCTTCACGATGTTTTCTGTCACCGTTTAGAGAGCAGTGGTGATGAAATGAATTAGACAAAGTAAAGTGCTTGCATACCTGGGTTAGAACCAACGACCTACGACACAAGTTGGGGCCGTTACCAGTGGGCCATCACTGCTTCTATTCAGTATATATCAGAAATACGTGGTCATATTTAAGGGTGTAGTCAAACAGCTGTCCCATACAAAAATTCAATACTGCTCGACCCAAATGGATGGGACAGCTATACAGGGTGTCCGGGACATCAACGCGAAAACTGTTACCATGGATTCAGTACATGATTCTGAACCCAGCGAAAAAATTCAACGCCCCCTGCGTTGAAATTTTAAGGCAGGGGGCGCTGATTTTTTTTTTTCAGATTATTATAAAAAAAATCTCCTGTTTCATAGAAAAGGGCAATACCTACGCGGTCAAAATGTATGGAAGAGCAGATTTTTTTTTTAATAACCCTAGTAACATTTCAACGCACGTGGGTTCAGAAACATGTCCATTGTGGTGGCATCTACATCGCCACATGCGAACTACGCATCAAAGACCTGACGTCACACAACATCCTGACGTCACACAAATACTGCATCGTGCAATTAGAGTTTACCGCGCGATGAACATATATACAAGCTCCCGACTTCAACCGCTGGGCAGTTGCCCGCCAATTTAGTGATATGAGGAACAGAGTGTAAAGTTCACTCATCCAATATAGAAAACGGAGGATCCTCCGACCAGACGGGTGTCATGTCTGGCGGGCAACTGCCCAGAGGTTGAAGTCGGGAGCTTGTATATATGTAACAGGCTTTTTACCTTTGGACAGGTATCCAGAATCTCGAACAGTATCGGTTCGCCATCCAGCATCGCTTCGTGTTTGTATTTGCTATCTGTTAACAGAATAATGATAATATGAAATACTTATTATGAAAGAAAATAAAGATAGATCGTTTTTAAACTAAACTTGGTCAGGATAAGTTTTTATTTTCCCGATTTAATAGAAGTGTAAGCATGAGAAGGAGATAATTGAAAGTGGGTACCTGACTAACAGGTCGAATAGGCTTAAGTTTTATCTATCATGCTAATAAAGTATCCGATAAAGCCGGTAACCTCAGTAATGACGGGTAGCAATCTACGTAATAAAAATCTTAATTTCATTCTATCACTGACGGACAACGCGCGGCCTAAACCACTGGCTCTAGAAACACGAAATTTTGCGCAAGAGTACGGAAGGATTTTTGAAAATTCATCCCCAAAGTAGTTACACAGGGGATGAAAGTTTGTAAGGAAGTTCGACATTTTGGCGATGGGAAATCCCATCGGGGGCACGGCTTGTTCTTAGATCATTTTCAAATAGTAGCCATATATAGGGCTTCTAAAAGAGGCTGTTAATGATTATCATCAGCATTGCCCTATTCATCCTCAACCTAGCAGTCGAGTGATGGACATGGGCATCTCGAATCAAATTGCACGCCACCGATTCCATTCTTTCGTCTCATTATCCATCTACCAACGTTCAGTCGAAATCGCCATTACAAACATTTTTTGTTTTTTTTAACAAAATATCAATTACCTTGTTGATGATCGTATTCTCCAATGTACCTCTTTGTCAAAAACCGGACTGTAAGAGCTGAAAAGGAGAAAAACACTCTTTAATTATTCATTAGGAGCAGCGATGTACCAGGAGTACAGACATTATCAGGTGATTGTATTGTGTTTTATGGTGATGAGATACACTGAAACGGACACACTGTGGCGTTTCCTGAACAGCCGGTACTGCACTAACGATCGACTATTGTTGCTACATACTCGTATTATTATCAAACAAAGTCCCCTCGCCGCGTCTTCTGTCTGTCTGAACGCGATAAACTTAAAAATTACCGAACATACGCTTTTCATCAATAGACGGAGTGATTCATGAGGAAGGTTTAGGTGTATAATTGGATAATAAACTATATTTTCTTACTGCGAATAATTATTTTAGACATAAAAGCCGAGTAATATTGATGTTATTTAAATAATCTTTAATAAAATACATGATTTTCGAATAATAAAATGATCTTGTTCATGGAGAGAAAAAGATCTAATAAATCTTAAACTAAAGTTCCATTTTGATTGTATGCGTGGCTGTTTCAGAATATTAATGCAAATTAACATACTATTTAGGGAGCCTCCTCTAAGAAATCATAAGGGAAAAAAAAGCAAGAAATGATTTTTCCATTTAGTTTTTAAGTTCCGATAGTTTCGATTTTTTTAGATGGTTTATTAGGTACGCTCGTATATTTTAACTACACGTCAAATTGCTTTTAAGTTAACCCCTACGTGGGAGATTTATTAAAATAAACAAGGAGAAACATCCCAACACTTAAAATTTCGTTCGTAAAACAAAAACATTCAAACGACAGTTGTTATGTTACATCCGGATTCTATTTTCCCTCGACCCTGCGCTCGAGGTCATGGCCTGGCGAAAATACTACGCGTATTACGAATTTACTTGTTGTAAAATAACACTTAAAAATTATATATTGTTGTCTTCCGTGATTTTTTGTTACATTTTTGTTACCAAAACTCGGCGGTGTTGGTAGCTCAATGTAACAAAAAAAATCACGGTCGATTTCAATACAGTTGCAAGCGACATGACTGCAGAGCGCGGTGTCATGTTGGTTGCAATTTTGTTGAAAATTTGGGAGCTTAATATGTATGTATGTAAATACAGTAGTTTAAGAACAGTTTTCTATGTTGATAAAAAATTGCACCTATTCCTGATGAACTAATTGCACCCAAGATAACAGGAGTAATTAACGTCATTTTATCCATGTAGTGGTCACACGCTACCACAATGTGTTGTTGTGTGTGAATCATGTGATCTAGGCCCCCTTTATAAGTCCTTATGGTCTGTTCCAAACTATCTGATGAAAATGTAAATAAGTGGATCAGAAAACGTACCTGGGAGTGCCAGTTTGTAGTGCCACTTAAAATTTAAGTGCTTTGATTATTTGTATCCTTAAACCCGTAAGTAATTCTAATTTTAAATCAGCTGTCTTCTTCACTGACCATTGAGGTAAATTATATAACCTGAATTTTCGTCGATGATTTTTCAATTACAATTTAATAATGTTATTCAAACAATATTTGTTAGATAAATTTGTGAAATGTAAAGATGAAACCTTCTAAATAGGTACAGATGAATGTGTTACTTATTCCCTTTCGTGAGTTGTTGCGTAAGAATATTACCTGAACAGGGTATGTTTCACTTTCATCAAATACTTTTGGAACTGTTTATAAGCTAAATTACATCAAATTAAAGTAAGGGGTGCATTCAAATAGCCTGCTTTGGTGGAATACTACCAGTCAGCCCTAGTTACATCCATGATAGCATGGTGGCAACCGGGGCTGACTGCTGCTGACTGAATTGCCATAATAGCCAGCCGGCAATTTTGTAAGCAATTCTCATAGTTGGTGTCAATACGACAGGAGACAAAAGAATTAACTGTTCACACTGACTTTCATAACTAATTACACGTATTAGAAAGGATCTATTCAAATTGAAAATAGTTTTTTTCTCTTCTAAATCGGAATATAATGTAGATCGGTATAAGTCCTTTTGAACCCTCGACGCAAAAAGAGCGGGGTTATAAGTTTGACCGGTACATACCGGTCAAACTTATAACCGTAGTACCGGACAAACACATGTGTGTCTGTCTGTGGCACCGCAGTTCTTAAACGGGTGAACCGATTTGATTGCGGTTGTTTTATTTGAAAGCAGGTTTTCTAGCGATGGTTCTTAGACATGTTTTATCAAAATCGGTTCACCCGTTTAAAGATTATCAGCTCTTTTCTAGTTGATGAATGGATGTGAGCGTCTTCCACAGGTCCGATCGATTTCAAATTTGGTATTCTGTTACTTCAATGATATTAGAAGAACATAGTAACCTTGAACTGATGCTGCAGCATCACCTGGAATTTGCAGGATACCCAACTCCCTTACCAACTTACAGCACAGGTATCGTGTTTGGACTCATTGGAATGGTGTTAATGAATAGGTTATAGATATATGATGAACAGGGTCTGATGATAGAGTAGGAAAGAGAAATGAGGAAATGTTAGTGTCCGGGTTTTTTTAAAATTTTAATATAATTTCACTTGTAAAAATCAAAGTACATAAGAAACACACTCAACGAATGCCAATAGGTTAATGCACTGGTTGACTGACAGGTTTGGACATAAATTGTGTCAAAGAGATCGCTGATCACCTTGCCAAGTGCCAAGCGTGATTACTTCGGTGTTACCTCTCAATGTCGTTCGTTGAACTAAAATAACAGAACAGTGTTTTGGTAAGTGAAACATCTAAGTACGGGATGTTGGCGATTGGTTATACATTTAATCGAATATTGGATACTACCCTCATGGTTTCCGCCGAAAGCCGTCACATCAAATTGACTACCAACTCAGGTTTTTATTATTTTCAAATAAGATAATATTTACTAAACTCCCGGATGCCTAAATCGATCCACTTCCATACATATTATAAACTAGCTTAAGCCCGCGGATTCGCTCCTTGTAGTTTGGAAATTATTCCACGGGAATTAATTACCGGGATTAAAAGTATCCTATGTCCTAACGGTCTAGATAACAAACATAAAAAAAAAAACGAACAAACTCGTTTTCGCATTATACAGCATGTCCCGGAATTAACGCACACCACCATAAACTCAAATTAGAATATTATGATATAGTCATACTACGTAGGTACACTGAATTTTTACTATTATGGATAATTCATTGTTCATTTATTATATTAGTTACACTGATTGTAGGAGAAAATTGTGGTCACATTGCAAATCTACGCTCGCACACAGTCGCACACGTTTATGGGTCTAGCGTAGTAGGTACTTCGTCCATTTTGATATATTTTGTCTGTACAGTGGATGGGTGATTGTAATTTACGTAATTTTAATAATTTTTGGGAAAAAAAATTACCTATATTAATAATTTCAGAAATCGATTCAGTAAACGATTCTGGACAAACTACTTCTTTCATAATGTATATTAATTCAGATAGATACACATTTGACCTTTTTCGCTTTTCGTGTCTGTCTGTGTGACCGCGTTGTTCTTCTAAAGTACGCAACGGATTTTGATGCGGTCTTCACCATTATTTAGAGAAATATCATAAATTGTCTAAATGATGGTGAAATCCGCATAAAAATCCGATGCGAACTTTAGAAGAACAATGCGGTCACACAGACAGACACGAAAAGGTGAGTGCTATTTGGAAGTTGCTCGCAGAATTTTTTTCACCATTTGAATCACTTGGCTGTCTTGGTCAGTCAGCTTCAAAGGGCTGACTTTAAATACGCCAAGTTGTTAAACGTTGAATGATTCTAGTTCAATTAACTATCAGCCTAGGTATCTAATTGGGTGCCGGCTTTTAATGAACGGCCGAGGCGTCCAATTAGCTGGCTAATTTAACCAGATGGCTGCGATATATATATACATAGCTGGGTATATGTGTACGTGTACATACGTCATTTGTCATTCGCTAAATATGCTCGCGTATTTATTTTACCAACGGTTTCTTTCATCTTTATACGGTTTTAACTAACTTTTCTACGAATCATAATAAGCGACTGCAATGTTGCAACTATGATTCTTGTTTCCCAAACAATGTCCGTTTCATAGTGTTGCAGTAGATTTATATAGGAAACATGTTTACATAACATGAGCTTGTTATGCTTGTAACATATTTGGACGTTGAGGTAACGTATGGCTTTCTCTGTATGATTTATTTATTCGAAACTTTTGGCAGTGAGCGCTGATTTAAATTGCAGTAGTGCTGAAATACTGCGATGTGCTTAGTTCGATAATTTATTCGAGTACATTTTGACCAGTTTCCATTTATCATTATGGATATTTATTTATTCAGTTTTTTACATGGAGCGACTGCCTATCTGACCTCCGAAACCCAGTAACTAGGTAATACGATACTCCTTGGTAAGACTGGTGTCAGACTTTCGGGCTTCTGATGACTCGTAACTACTGTCAAAGATCCACGAATGACAGCCGGGACCAACGGCTCAACGTGCTATACGAGGCACGGAAGAGTCTCGGTATGTAAAGATGGTCACCCATCCGCGGACCAACCCCGGCAAGCTAAGCTATAACCTGATGGATCGACCCGTTCGGCTGTTATTACTTCTTTAGTATAAAAAAACCACATCGCTGGTTTGCGAGAATAGCGACGGAACTAAAAATGATTAATTTAAAGAAAGAAAGAAAGAAAAAGTATTTATTGAGACTCGCACAGGAAATCACACATTAAACTAAAAACACACTAAACATAAATAAAAAACAAAGTAACATTAAAATTAAGAGTTTCTCTGTTCCCGATAAAATATCAAAGATTTATGATCGTTTGGCACAGTATTCAATTTGATAGAATTTTGAATTACGTCGATATTCTCGCAAACCAGCGACATGTTGGTCAGCCTAAACACTTCTGGTAAGGAAGCTTTTGACCTTTCATTCTTAAAACTAATTATTTATGATTACAAAACACACCTCCCAAATATGAAAAAATCCTGAGTGACTGCCCATGTATTGAAGCGGTGGCATAAAGTACTTCTATCACGTTAGTTGATATTGAATTCTCAGCTGAAACGGTTTCCAGCTTCCCGAAAATTACAATACTGAATAGAATAGTTTTTTTTTTAATGTTCTAAAATGTGTTCTCAAGTAAGTGAAATCCTTGTAATTTATTTAATTTTTTAGATATTAATTTTGTAGTATAATATTGTTGTGACAACAAAAAACCGAAACACTTCGAAGAACGAAACCATAGCGACTTCTTATTCGACGGCAACGCCATCTAAGCATCAGTCAGTCACTTAAGACGCAGATATATGCCAGTGGCCTTGGGTGGTTAGCTTCCGTGTTCGGTACTGAGGTCACGCAACGCGTCGTTCGTCCAGCCAGTAATAGGACTCGCCCATCAAGGAGCGCTGTCCCAAATTAGACGCATTATTAATCTATTATATATAAATCGAAAGGTATTTTAATAAAACACGTATACTAAAAGATAAATAATTAAATTATCTTTAAAACAGTGAGGTTTCAGAAAAATACGCTTGATAGATTTTGCGTGATTCTCAGTTTTTTATCAGCGTTAGACATAGCTTTACAAATTAATTTCACTATGAAATATAAACATAATCTAAAATATTCGTATATTAAGTTATTAAGAATAAACTTTTATTTAACATATATTTTTTCCAAATCATTATTATATTAATGCTACTCGTTTAGACGTGATCTTCAGTATAAAATCATTAAAAATCGATTATCGTCGCCTTAAAACCCGCGGCAGAATACATGCCATTACAGGGCAAACGAATGAGTTAAGTAATTAATTAATAATGGTATGTTGTCAAGAGTTTATAATATTGTTTCGTACAATACGGGCACAATAAGAGGGATGGCTCGTAGCCGTAGCAATCTGCTACCACGACGTAGCAATCGGCTACGACGACGTAGCAAGCAGTTGAGCAGCCTACTTTGTTTATTTTTTTATTAGGGACCAGCCCCTGCTTTACGACTTGACAAAATATTTATAAAATACCTATTTGAAAGTTTAATATTAATATCCAATAGCCTAGTGGTGTGACCGTCGGACTGCCAAGTCATAGGTCTCGAGTTCGAACCCAAGTCACGCACCTCTGACTATTCGGATTCATGTGCGTATTGTATAATTATCACTTGCTTGAAAAAAGGTGAAGGAACACATCGTGAGGAAACCGGCATGCCTGAGAGATATTTCTCGACGGCATGTGAAGCCAAGTCAGAGGCCCATGGGCGGCTTTAAAAACTCTGACATCAGGTTAGTCAGTAACCACACGAAAAGAAGAAGAAGAATATCCATTAATACTTAAAAACCTTTCGAAATAAATTATCTCTAAATGATTGTGGATACCGCATCAAAATTTAATTCGGTCACACAGATATACACAAAAAAATTACTTAAATTTAATTAATATATAGATTCTAATTAAATCTCTACTCTCAAAGTGCTAATAGGAAAAACGAGTAAGTGGCTTGTCGCAAATATGAACTATTTTTCGCGTGACGATTTCTGCCAGTGCACGCCTACCGCAAGCCGCGATAAAGAATTTCGATCCAAAAATTTTCTAGCTAAAATATGGCGTCGAAACATTCCTTCGTATCGCTGTCGACTGGCAATGTACCCAAGAGACTGGCGTCATTGCCACGTTGAATGGCAAATTATTCGACGGCAAAATTTCAGGTTTAACGTTTGGTATCTTGATGGTGGAACTTTGGGAAGCAATGTAGAAACAGTTTTTTCTCAAAAATTATTGGAAATTCAAAGAAACTTGTCCAAATTCTTTTGAATTGAATTAATACCTAATAAAAACTGACCCACTGCAGAGCAAAGACCTCTTTTCGGGCTTGCTCAAGGCGGATTGTGAATGTACGCGTCATCACGACATTTTCCTTCACCGATAGTATTGATGTCCAAGGTAATCTTGAACTTAGAAAGTGCGTATGAACTAAAGCATAAAATAAAAACACACGTGCTGTTTCATTTCATTAATTACATTTAACGTGACATATCCCTACATTTCCCATGCACTTGATTGCATCAAGTCATGTGTTACACAACAATCTAATCAGCAGAACACTGGAACGCAATTAACGTCGACTGAAACTGAATTGCAGCCATACAGTACCGCTTGAGCTGAGTTGCCGTAATATGAGGCCACGTGGCTACGGAGCTAGGAATGACGTAACCGCTTAAAATTAGTTTTACCCACGACTTCAATCAATCAATCTGCCTAGCATTTTTCCAACTATGTTGGAGTCGGCTTCCAGTCCAACCGGATGCACCTGAATACCAGTATTTTACATGGAGCGACTGCCTATCTGACCTCCACAACCCAGTAACTGAGTAATGCGATACTCCTTGGTTTAACTGTTTGTCAGACTTTCGGGCTTCTGACGACCCGTAATGACTGCCACAGATGTATGAATGAATGACACCTCTCCCAGACTGCGCTACCCTGTCCTGCTTCCGCATCTTAGGTCGATTTAGTTATTTTTGGTAGATTTAAATTATTGTAATAAAAGCTCTAAATGAGAGAAATTAATGAAGAGGTAAATTTGTCACTTTGTGTGTAGGGGGTAATCTTCGTAACTATAGTATTGCCGAATCTCATAGAACATTTAAGAGCGTTTATTCTGAAAGTTGGCAACGTCGTAAATAGCTGTCAAATATTTACCTGTTTTGATTAATTTGGAATTAATACTGTATGGAAATAAGAAATGTGGCTCACTAAGTTACTCGAATATTGATTATGTTATGCAATTGTAACATTGAATTTGATGTTGTACCCGTTTTAGGCGTAAAAAAAGCATTTGGAAACTTTCCAAATGCTTTTATTACGCCTAAAACTAAATATTCGGTGTTACAATATTAATTATTGCATATCATAATCAATATTCTAGTAACTTAGTTAGCCACATTTCTTATTTCCATACAGTATTAATTCCAAATTAATCAAAACAGGTAAATATTTGACAGCTATTTACGACGTTGCCAACTTTCAGAATAAATGCTCTTAATGTCAAAACAAAAATCATACGCGGACAAAGTTGCGGGCAAAGTAATAACAGCCGCACGGGTCGACTCACCAGATTAAGCTACGCTTGCAGGAGTTGGTCCGCGGATGGGTAATCTTTACATACCGAGACGCCTCCGTGCCTCGGAAAGCAATTTAAGCGCAGTTGGTCCCGGCTGTAATTCGTAGATCGTCGTGCAGTCTAAAGCAGAAAACTATGAAAGACACTTACAAAATTGACGGGTCGCCTATCACTTGTCACCTGTCGGTTTTATTATATAGGCCCCTGTGTTTTACGCACGTGGATCGCCTTATTTAGACAGATTAAGATATCGAATAAGTCGAGTCAAGAACACGCTCAATGGCGCGCTGCCCTTAACATGTCATCGTCATGTCACTTTGCACAGCTATGTGTCATCAGTTTTATTCTAAGCTCTCCGGAGCATTACTACGAGTATTATAGTCTGGCTCGCACTTTCAACACCACAATTATGTGCTTCCAAGGTACTTACTAAAATAAAAATAACACGAGAGTAACTATTGCGTAAATAATAGAAAATGTTCCTTTATGGTATGAGGAACAGGGTGTAAATTTCACTCATCCTCTTTAGAAAACCTAGAGGATCCTCCGAGCGTCGTGTCTGGCGGGCAACTGCCCAACGATTGATGTCGGGGAACTTACATACATATATGCTATTCGCGCGGTAAACTCTAATAGCGCGATGCAGGATTTGTGTGACGTCGGGATTTTGTGTGGCGTCAGGTCTTTGATGTGTAGTTCGCATGTGGATAGATGTAGATGATGTGTGTGTGGTAGATCCCATCACAGTGTCTAGGGCGTTATGCTTGCCCAGGTTAGTTCGTGGCTCTTTGACCACCCATTACATGTCGAGCCCCCCTCCGTGCCTCGGGAAGACCGTTAATCCATTGGTCCCGGGTATCATTCGTAGATCTATGACAGTCGTTACGGTTAGTCAGGATCATGAAAGTTTAACGACCAATCTTTTCAAGGGGTATCGTGTTACTGAGTCACTGGGTTGTGGAGGTCAAATAGGCAGTCGCTCAATGTAAAATTCTGGAATTCAGTTGTATCCTGGAAGCCGAGCCCAAACTAATTGGGAAAAGCCTAGGCCGATGATGATGATGTTCCTTTATGGAGAGTGAGGAGAGAGAGTGTCAGGTTGTTAGTGATGGGACAGGCAGGTCGCCCCCTATAATATGGGACTTATGTACCAGAAATGGCTAAGTGCTCGCAGTGTTCTACACATCTCTGTGTATCCCTTTGGAGAATGGATACAATACAACGTGATGTTAAGTGTTTTTCTCAAACATGCTTGAATATTCGAGCATTATTTTAACAACCTTCTTCGAGATTAATCGAAAATGCTGCACTGGTCGAATATATGCGAGCGCCCGGCAGGCAATGTTTGTATGAAAATGCATAATAGTCGTGTTTAGCGACCGAATAAATTACTACAAAAACTCTATAAAAAATTATCTTTCGTGTTATTTAAAAATGGAACGAACTTCAACACATGGCAACCAAGGAGGTAAATGATCAAAGATTTTATTTAAATTTCGATTTGGTTTGCAAATAGAGCAGACTGTTTAAAGTAATGAAGAAACAAATGAACATAATGGCGCGTGAAAAATAATATTATCGTTGTTCGTCATCGATTCTGGAATTTATAATAAATAGTAAACTTAGTTTGAATTTCCACGCATTATTTGAGAAAAGTACTATACAAGCCTTGACCGCAACCAGGCATTGATGGACTCACGTCCATCGATGACGTGACTCACGTCCATCGATGACGTGACTCACGTCCATCAATACCCTTGTTGCAGGTCGCGGCAGTAATGTACTATTGTTTTAACCTAGAATTGAATAAAACTTCAATCATTATTATAACATTATTAATGTTCCTTCTTAGCGTATCGATGGCAAATATTTTTTTGTGTAAAATAATCATCATAACATCACACCTGTTTTATATACAGTACACCCTCGTGTACCTCGTACCTCGTGTAGTCAGACGTGTTTAAGTCCCATGTTACAAAAGGTGAGCCTATTGCCATCAACCGGACACAAGTCTAGACTCCAGGCTACTACTGAGATATTCCTGATGGAACAATAACATCGACCTGGGAATCGAATTAAGGACCTCATACTCAGTAAATAGTAGCGATTGCGACAATACTAGACCAACGAGGCAGTTAAAATTGACGCCAGTAGCACATCTCCGCTGCGAAACCGTAGCAGCGCAACCGCAGCAGTTCAATTCAACTGGCTCGCGTCATGTTCCGCTACTTGAGTTCCGCTATTCGAATTTCGCGTAGCGGATACTGACGCGAACCAGTTGAATTGAACTATAGCGGTTTCGCCGCTATGGTTTCGCGGCGGAGATGTAGGGTGATTGAAATATTCATTGGCTGGTTTTCGAGATCTTAGGCAGTTCCTCGTATCCTCAATTCAGACAGGGACCGTGGAAGAGGGGGGCAGAGGCGGCCAAATGCCTCCCTTAAATCAAACGGGGGGGACCGCACCCCCTCCAATTTTACTACCTGGTAAAGAAGGTTTCTCTGTGCTTCCTTCACAGAGCTTTGTTTTTTTCTGAATCGCCTGGACAAACTCGAATCTCTTCTTCTAAACCATTCAAAGGAATTATTAGCAAACGACATCCAGACCGAATTAGGTGTTCACGTAACCGATTTTGATATTGACTCGACTGACTAGCACTGCAAATAAAGATAGCAATAACTAAAGTGAAGACCGAGACTAGGCAAGAGAACTGGCTCCCCAAAGTTTCAAGGGCAATGATTGATCAAGTAGAAAGGTTTGTAGTCTTGCTCCTTACAGTGCCAGTCGTCGTCGCTATGTCGTGTGAAAGGTCGCGTGAGTGCCCTCTGACGTCTCGGAACATTCCTCCGACTATCAATGAAGCAGAGAAGACTAATCTAGCAACCTGCACGTATATATGATAGAAACATTTGGTTTAGATTTAAATAACATTCTTAGGGAAGAATGTTATTATTATAGGTTATACATTCTCGCCTCAAAGACGGCTGAGACGCGCAATGTCTTTGGAATCGTCCAGTGAATTTTGGCAATATAGGTACCTAAGTAATAAATAAAATATTAATATAATTTGACCGATAATTTGATTGACCTAATCATCTCTGCTTCGTCTTATAACTGCAGTAGATCGACCGGAGGATGCCGGGCCGGAGATTGAAGGAGAGCTGTGACCAAAGAAGTTTGCACCCCGTCATGGAGTACTTTCGCGGTCCCTGAATAAACCTTAAACATGCTGTAATTTTAAAAATATATTTATAAATTATTTTACTACAAATTCCAGTATCGGGCCTACAAAATCGCCTAATTTACTACTAAATATTGGTAGTACCCGCGTTTAAATATGAGACAGGCCTTGGAGGTAGGGTTGCCAGGCCCAAAAATAGAAAAGCCGGACACAGATTCATATTTAGCCGGACATTTTGCCCTGAAAGTCTGACAATGTTTAAAAGAAAATAAAAAAATGTTTTATTTGTGTTTTTAATACTGTTATTCATTTGAGACTTACCTACTCCAATCTTAATAAATTATGAATCACATAAAAAACTCGGTAATTTGTAACTTCTTTACATTGAAAGTACCTATAACAATCAATAATCAGGCATCTTTTGCCGGGGCGGGGTTGAACAAAAGCCTGACAAAAGCCGGACAGGCCGGACTTGTGTATATTTGGCCGGACACGATTGTAAAAAGCCGGACACCTGGCCACCCTACTTGGAGGACACAATAATTGTGTAAAAATACCTACTGAAATGTTCGCACTATAACTTGTTATTTTTTCTCAAATCAGCTGATTTGGCTCTAGCACTGACCGTGTCTAACGAAAATAGGTTTTATTAATAATTTTACAAACAGTTTCTGGATCAAATAAATAATACGACTCCGATATTTATTGCATGTTGTAACATTTATGTGGAAAAATTATAGATTTATCGATCTAAGAATAACTTTAATGTTACGGTTTCTTTAATCCAGCGATTAAAGAAACCGTAGGAATAGAATAGACAGTCGCTATGCGATGTTTTTAGGTATTGTTTCGTGATTTTGTTCTGAATGCAAAGCTGTGTTCACGTCAGCTCCTCAGAAGCCCTGAACAGATTTTTGTTAAAATATGTTAGTACAGTGAGCTCCCCTTGTACAGTTTTTTTATATTTTTAGAGGGTGAAGTTTTTCCGGAGCCTACCGTAAATATACGTATATGGATAAATTGCCATTATTACAACGGTGAAATAGCTATAGTTAATTAGTATTACACACAGGAGCTGCAACAATTTCCCGTCATAATATCCTCTTTTGTACACGGAAGGAGACTTTCTATATCACCCACGACTTCTACGACAATACTGTCAAATTAAAGTATACTCACAATTATCTTGACAGTAGCTAATAGTTAGGTAATCACCTACTAATTTAGCTTTATGTAGGTCTATGAAGAACAAAGAGATTTTTTAACCAAGAAGTAGGTATAGATACTATAGTCTATACTAATATTATAAAGAGGTAAAATTTGCTTGTTTGTTTGTTGGTAAGTTTGTATGTAGGGGGTAATCTCCGGAACTACCAGTCGGATTTGAAAAATCCTTTTTGCATTGAATAGTCTAATTCTTGATTAAGGTTATAGGGTCGCGGACGAATTCGCGGACAGAAGCTAGTCACTTAATACTAATATTATAAAGAAGTAAAATTTGTTTGTAAGTTTGTATGTAGGGGGTAATCTCCGGAACTACCAGTCGGAGTGGAAAGTTTCTTTTTGGATTGAATAGTCAAATTCTTGAGATGGTTATAGGCTCGTGGACGGAGTCGCGGACAGAAGCTAGTAATTTAATACTAATATTATAAAAAGGTAAAATTTGTTTGCTTGTTTGTTTGTAAGTTTGTATCTAGGGGGTAATCTCCGGAACTGCCAGTCGCATTTGATTTTTTTTTTGTATTGAATAGTCTATTTCTTGAGGAAGGTTATACACTCGCGGACGAAGTGGCGGACAGAAGCTAGTCACTTATCATATCTTTATAATATAAAGTTTCACCCAACAGTAGTGCTATTCTGTAAAAATCTCACCGTGAAAACTTAGGTGAAGTGAGCTGTCAATAGTGTCAATCCCTAGCATCTGATAGCTCACTTTAAGCTCACTTCACCTAAATTTTCATGGTGAGATTTTTACAGAATCGACCGGCTGTTCTGTTTGTCTCGTTTATTATATCGTTCCACCTCGTTTGGCGTGCTGTTAATACAAACTGACACTACGGACAACATAATACTTAATTATTAAAAACAAATGAAAACCGAATTTATTTGTGAAAATATATCAAAACATGTTACGTGAAAACAAAAACTGTTCTATATTTTGCAATAAGGCTACCACAGTCAGGCGCGACGCGACTCTGGTGGAACAATTTCTATGAAAACTTCACGGAAATTGTTCAAAACTTTCTATCTCAAGCCGAAAGATTGTGAAGGAAATTCCTAATCCATTGCTTTATTTATTTGAAAAATTCGTATGATTGACAACGTAAAGAATAACGCAATGAATGTTGTTGAATTGTCTAAATGAATGCCATTGTAATTGTAAGTGCTTTACGCAATTACCATGCTGCACGCGTAGCATGACCACCATGGAAACGGGCTTTGTCGACGGAAGAATAGACAAAATGGCAGATGCACAATCAAAATCTGTCATTTTGTCTATTCTTCCGTCGACAAAGCCCGTTTCTATTGTGGGAATGCTACGCGTGCTGGCTTCATATCTGCTTTTCTATCGAGTGTTCAGAAGCCAAGCAGAGGTACCTACGTCGGTACATAATTCATAAAACACGTAGATACGTTTTATGAATGAAGATATTTCGACAAGACTGGTAATTTTCTTCGCTTATTTGTTAAGCCGTACTGACCATGCTCCCAGTTCAGAATGACGCGAAGCAAATTCTTATGTACTATGTAAACATAAACATACGGAATCGATATTCGTTTGAATAAACGTAGCAATCGGTTTCATAAATACAACGTTAATGTAATCGTACTGAAACTTTTATGGCAACATTGTCGATTACAAATATAAAACATGTGCCGAATTGAAAAGTCGAACTTGTATTATTTTCAGAATGAGTAATCGGGAATTTCTCAACGTAAAACACGAACATATACACCTTTCATACACGATTGTGTAAGAAATTTTAGGTACCTGCACTACCTACCTAGGTTAATATGCAGTGCAGCCTCAGACCAAATAAAAAAGCCAAGACAGCGCTGTCAACAGTGAAGTGAAGCCTATTTCGTAAACATGTGTGCACTTTGTGTGGTGTAGTTTGATTGTTAATGTGTGCGTGTGAACGTGTATACACACAGCGGCGGTGTAGTTTTGGCGTGCTTCACTGTATTGTTCCCAGCCCTTTGTTTTAGTTTTTTATTTGGTCTGGGTGTGCAGCATGTCTTTTCATCGCATACAAATTTAACCGACTTCAAAAATGTGAGGAGATTATGCATCAGGTCAGTTTCTTTATTATGGGCCTTTTTCTGGATCGTTTGTTTATCAGTTTGCAAAGCTAAAAGACGAGGTTCAAGGACTTGATAACGACAAGTACCTACGTAGCTCCATCATGGGACAGAATCGTCACAAAAGAGAAGACGCGTTAAATTTCCCCTTGCAACAATTTTACGAAAGGCAATGAGACTTCGCTAAATATTAAGGCATAACTTTTATTTAAACATCTTTCACGACCACTTACTATTTTGTCAACATATAATATACTCCTCTATAGTGCACTCAACTAGCTGGCAAGTCACAAGAGTTGTATTCCTTTGCATGCACACAAAAAGTGAATGGATAGTCTATTCCTATCGCGGCGAACCCACACGTGGTCTGACGTTGATTGCGATTACATGCAAATATTTTGATCGTCGACACCTCGTATAATATTTACACAATCTGTCTGGTTCACCTATTATCGTGTCTGTTGAGTAAGATAATAATGTCTTAAAATTCGACAGGTTTGCATACACGGACGTCGTTAATTTCCTGGCTTGTCAAAACGGTATGTTATTAAATATCTACGATGATGAACGGCATGGCAAACAGTAAGTATAGGTAAGCAGAGTAGTAGGCAGTGTTTAAGGCTACCAAAGACATCCTATAATATTAGACAAGCAATATTTGTATATATATTATTTGTAATCACATTCTCGAAAACAGCTAGGTCTCATTTCTGGGAAAATTCGCTTTCTCCGTATTTTCACCCGAGCAGAGCTCGGTCGCCCAAAGTTTAGAACAAGAATAATGACACCTTAGAAAAATGACATGGTAACATGGAATGATTAAGTACCTACTATCATGGCAGCATGGAATTAGTATGAACTTTTCCTACACTATTAAATGAGCTATTTTCACCAGAACAGAGCTCGGTCGCCTTATTTGAGCAAACCTACGAATTCATTAACTGCGCGGTAATTGCGTAACTCGCTTACAATAGCAATGGCTTTCATTTTAACAGTTCAACAACAATCATTGCATTATTTACGTTGTTGAACAGACAAATTTTTCGAACATATTGCAATGGATTAGCAATATCCTTCAAAATGATTCAGATTGTGATCGAAAGTGTGTTACGCAATTAGGGTGCAGGAATGATTTATTATAACTACCAATCGTATCGAGTGAATAAGCAAATGTTCTACAAGTATATAAGCTATAATAATAATATTGTTTACCTACAACACGCTATAATGGCTAGCGCAAATTAGGGCGCACCGCAACTACCGCAACGCATTGCAAAAATCCTCCTTAATTACTTTCGCACATTTTCTATGAACCAACGCACACTACAGGCAGCACGCTTAGCATGACCACAATAGCAACGGGTTTTTTCGACGGAAGAATAGACAAAATGACAGATAAACAATCACAATCTGTCATTTTGTCTATTCTTCCGTCGACGAAATCCGTAGAAAACCCGTTTCTATGATTGTCATGCTACTCGTGCAGGCCGCACCACACTTTTTTGTATGAAAATGCGTTGCGCTGCGGTCAGTTGAGGCTGTTATGTAGGCTTGGATTTCCTATCCTATTATTATTAGTGGCAATTGAACGGGGTTCTTTAAAAACTGTGCTAATGAGGTAAGATTTGAAAAAGCTACTTGTAATAAAGTGTATCAAGAAAAATAAGTGTTTTTAGGTAACTAGAGCGTCAAAGATCATTAAACCATTTCGCAAATATACACGAAGGTTACACGTTCGCTTGACATTCGCAACACGCTACTAATAAAAATAAAATAAAAAATATTTTAAAAATATAATATTCGCATCTAATAATAAATTCGCTTTTTTTCATCTCAAGATTGATACATTAAAACGCCTATCCGTTGTTGGCCGAAGCATAGAAAACAAGACTATTTTATTTGATAATAAAACTGTGACGACCATTACGGCGTGGGTTTGTACGTGGGCAACTTTAAACGGAGCAAAGTGTATTATCACATTTGATCATTTACATCAACACCATCGTCATTCTTCGTAACTTTTTATGATAGAACAAAATGGATACTTCAAAGTTTAAAATTAATCGTGGTCTCATTTATAGACATTTATTTCGGGAACTTTGGGAACCTTTCTAAAATTAAATATGCCGTCAAAATAATCCAGTATTAAGATACGGAAAATAATGCCAAATGTAACAGGTTTTGGCTACGGTTCATATGTAATAAATTCAGCTGTAATTTTAACCGAAACAATTGGTGGAACAATAAAGTATTACGTTTTATACCGGCGCCCGCGCCGAGGAATTACTACTTCGTTTACTATCGTTGGCGTTTTGACATTTCTGACAAATAATTACTCAGACGTGGCGTGTCCGCGTTTATGTTTAGGAATACAGCAGATTAAAGACTCGCACACAACTGATTGTAAGTCTAGAATTAATTGAGCTTCTGTTAATATTTAATACTTACGGTATTTTTTTAAGACATAACAGTGATTCATTTTCTTTCTCAAACATTTATTGACGGTTCTATTTCTTGCCAATCAGACTTTCAATAATAATCATCTTGTCTAGCACCCAGCCAACATTATGTCACGATCGGAATAAATTGTAAGTAAAGGAATTATTGAGTTAGTCTTATTTTAGTCTTGTTAGGATGGGTGTTACTTTTCGAAAGTCCCGGAAACGGTTTCCGGGAGAAAGGGGGTTACCCCTTTTTGAGCACCAAATGACTGTACTGTGTGGTAACAGTACAATAAAAACCAGACATAAAGTCACTGCTAAACTACATACACAGCAAATAACCTATTTACTTTATTTTAGCAATAGATTATTTACTAAGGGCATAAAGCAGTGCTTTTTGTCACGGACGCTGTTTTGAATCCCGAACGTAACAAAGGATTTTAGGGCTCTCGCGAGCAGCGAGGGAGTTAAGACTAGAATCCTCAATACAGCGAGAGATTCAAGCACACCCAAGACGAAGACACCTTTATCCCCGAGGGGACTACTCTACTCTTTGCAATCCTTCATTACGTTGGAATTTAATATAGCGAACGTGTCAAAAGACACTGCTTTATTCCCTAAGTGAATTTACTATTATGACTTAATTCAGTGCATGAGCATTGCTCGTATCGCTTCATTTGAGCGGTTCGACGGAAAAACAAATGAACTCATTTGGCTGGCTAAAATACGAACTTCGTATACCGACGCAATCTGTAAGTCCTTTTACTTGCATTGTGGCCAGACGAAAGATGGGCCATTTTCTGCGGAGACTATCCGCATACACGCATCAACTCCTGTTAACTTCCAAACTAAGCCAGTGCTAACATACATCTAGATTTAAGTTTAGTGGAAAAGTTCAACTAGACATAATATAATCTGGTTCGTGCCGTAATATTCACCAGTCGGCTGCCAAGACCATTCACAACGCTTTTCAATATTCTGGATATATCATGTGATTGCGCGTCAATACTATATGAACCATTATTATACCAAGAAGTTGATTGAGAAGTTCCACACTGAGTCCTATTTAAAAAGAATAAATGGAAGACAAATGAATTACGGAATTTACGTCATTACAGCCTATAAAGTTCCCACTGCTGGGACACAGACCTGCTATCTTCGAGCGGGAATTGGCTGTAATCTACAAGGCGGGCCCAGTGCAGATGAAATTGTTGAAAAGGGGTTGATTACTGAGATGACGAGCGAAGTTTCTGTCCCACATGCAAACCGTGTTAACAGTTTTGCGTGGATTTAAGTGTATGACTGCTGTAATCTTTTTTTATATAAAGAAACATAATAAATAATAATAATTGGGTAGAATAATGTATACTGAAAAGCCTTTGGCAAATAACAGTTGAAAAGGGTTACCGCTGACCAGGTGGTAGTCGTGGAACATGGGCGAGGGTCATCCAGGAATTACGTCACACTTTACGGGGGAGGGAGGGGTGAAAATGGGGGACACGATAAATAAGCTTGGTAACGACAAATTTATAAATCTAAAGTATTAAATCTTCAACCCTAACGAAAAACTTTTAAATATAATCAACCCTATCAGTATTATTATAAGGTTTAATTAAAAATTGCAAAATATGTGACGTCACGCCATGGGGGTTCACACAAATATCACCACCAAGTGACAAGGTCGGCCCCAAAAACATTATTCAATTCTACTGATGTAATTTATCCCGACATAGCTTGCAGAGTAACCAAGCCACAGTGGCAGTAGGCTGGCCATGTTTGTCGAAGGACCAATGGCCGGTGGAGCAGACGAGACCTGGAGTGGCACCGCGTATCGGCAAACGTAGTGTGGGACGCTGCCAGCTAGATGGGATAAAAAGCTGGCTGTTGTAGACTGGATGCGGATGGCGGAGGTCAGGGTCTTGTGGCACAGTCCGGGAGAGGCCTTTTTCCAGCAGTGAACTGTGAGTTGATTGAATTCATGTATGGCGCCTTATCGTAGATTATATTAAGCAGTTCCTCTGGCTCTTTCTCCATTGTGGTGACGTTATCGTGGTACATAGCCATTGACCCACATGCGCGAACACGCGGTAACAATGTTAACGCCTAAAATTAGTTCAGTTATGAAACGTTCTATTTTTAATGTCCACTTGAACTGTTACAAGCTCTTTAAACGTTTAGGTGAACACAATATAATAATCTTTTGTTCGTTTTATTTAAATTTTAAACTCGATTACATCCTTTACCTTGATACTAATGCTGCTAATTATAATAAAATATCTTGGTTATTTAGAGGGGCTTGTGATTAAGTTATAACAGCCGCACGGGTCTACCGATCAGCTTAAGCTACGCTTGCCGCAGTTGGTTCGTGGATGGGTGACGATCTTTACATACCAAGACCCCTCCGTGCCTCGGAATCCCGGCTCTCATTTGTAGATTTTTGACAATTGTCGGGTCGTCAAAAGTCTGAAAGTCTGACAACCAGTCTTACCAAGGGGTATGAGCCTCCCCGGGCAGGGGGAAGAGATGGGAATTTTTTGTAGGTATAAACGCATAGGAACGCACGGAAAGGGGAAGAGATGGGACTAAGCCTGCATTTTACCCATAGATTGAACGCTATCATAATAAGTCAGGGTCTCATACTACATTTCAAATTTCATTGTTCATTTCCAATGAGCAAGCTTGGGGCGTCACGTCGCGCCATTCTGCGGGCGCCTTAAAGCTGGTCGCGACTTGCATCTATTAATTAGAATTATCTATTGTGATAGAGAAGTCTGGATTGAGTGGTGCCTGTTAATTAACTTTAACATTAGACAATGTGGTTGTAGATGGAAAGATAATTGCAATCAAGACTTTTAGAGATAAGGTTGGTTCTACGATTAGTTTTGTTTTGGTTTGCTTCTTCGACTAACTAAGTTTTGTGCTTATTGCACACCCGTCTCACGTTTATTTCGATATTCATCAACATAGCAGAATTTTCAAATTATTTACCGTCGTCAATTATGGTTATGGAAACCCGCAGGCCCGCAGGCCCGCCCTACATGTATAAGTCTGTAGACCTCAGTTGTACTTACGAAAACTTAGCTCTTACAAAAAAAAACCCTTATAACATTTAAATGAGTATCGAATGCACCCATTCCCAATATTGAACATCTGGTACACATGTTCTGGCACGTGTGTCCGATATCTAAATAAAACCAACCTTTACCTTAATCCATAATTTTGTTCCACATTGAAAATCACATGATATTTTTACGTAGGTAGCGAGAAACTGACATTAAAAGACGAAAATAAGTTGGTCTCGACCGATTGATCGAAATGAGCTGCAGAAACTGAACAGACTGTCAATTGGGGCGACTGGATGCAGACAGGCACAGATTTTCGAAATAAATAGAGTAGAGTCATCTCAACACCCCTCTCCCTTGATTTCGTATATTTGTATAATATTTAATATAGGTATATATTATAGTAAATATGTATGTATGTATGGGTATGTAGTTTGTAATCTATTTATGTATTGTTGTATCTATTTTAGTTATAAGTCATTAGATTTTTTTTTTTTTTTCTTTGTTCCTCTCAAATAGAGCACCTGCCATCTAATCTCTTCACCACCCTTGGTTGACTGTCCGCCTTTGTACTTTTTTGAGTGTGAATTTTTTTAATAAATAAATAAATAAATTTCCGCATTTTAAAATGAACTTAAAAATGTTCCTCATGTAAAAAAAACCGCCTTGAAGGCAAAAAGACATGTCATGGATTGCCCTTTACAATCATGTGATCTTAAAAGCAAAGCATATAGGTACAATTCCGTAGCCGACCGCAGGCGGCAACAGCAGGCGACGTGTCGCCGCGACACGACTGGTTTCTATGTATATAATATCTATGAAACCCGACGTGTCGCTAGCTACGGAAGACAATGTTTATGTTCTTTCTCCAGAATTAGCTTACCTACTGACAGGCTATATGAGTTCATTGTATATTTTAATTTATTGTTGACATAATCTACTCATTGCAATGTTTTTTTTTTATGAGTTGTATTGCGATATGTAACTAGTGACCTCGACAATTGATCATATTATTTATTGTTATTAGTAAATAACTGTTTATTTATTTTACCTCGATGGTCCTAGTTTATCATTTATAACTTCTAGTTACAGCTTTATGTAAGCGGGCACGCCCTTTATGCCTGGAGGCTTTTATTAAGACGTTAAGTTTTATTTAACTACGTTTAGTTTTTATTTCTGCCCGAGTATAGTTCTCGATGATTTTGTTTGGTATATTGGCGTGTGCTAGCTAACATATGGATAATAATTTAAATTAGGTTAATTATGTTGAATACTATTATATAGAATAATATTTTTTCTTTCTAAAAAAGAAAGAAAAAATATAATAATTTATTGGATAATAATTTAAATTAGGTTAATTATGTTGAATACTATTATATAGAATAATATTTTTTCTTTCTAACTGTTCAGACAGCTGTTGCTGCCGTTGGGGAGTTTGTTGCGCCACTTCTTCTTCCCAGCTAACGCACTAGGAAGTGGTGAAGGGTGGGCGTTTTGGGAGACTGTCTTATGTAAATTTGACGTTCGAAGAGTGCTGATTCTCAGCCTAGTTTGAATAAATGACTTTTGAATTTTGGAAGGTATTTCATAGAAATTCATAGAAACCAGTCGTGTCGCGGTGATACGTCGCCTGCTGGTGCCGTCTGCGATCGGCTACGGAATGGTACCTTAAGGCATAATATAATATGAATCAAAACAGCGAAATATCAGCTCAGTTAAAAGACGTTAATTGTTCGATTTAGAGCTCCTCTAGGTCCCACGGCACACGCCACAACGACCAGTCTGACGACTTGGTGTAATTCGCAGGAATCCGCTGGATGCGGGACGAAAAGATATCCGGAAAATACCTAAAGAGTTCAACCTAACAAAAAAACTCTGAACCTATCGCACTATTATACATACACCAAATTGTTAAAGAACTTTCAAATAATTTATACCTTCTGATAAACTGAGGTATCTTCATATATATATATGTATTGTACATACACACACAAACAAACATACATATTTACGTTTCGTACTTTATTTTTACTAGATGGCTGTGTTACTACAGAATGCTTTTGATTCACTTTTTTTGCCTACACGCACATCAAGGATATCAAGATTACTAAAATTATTATCCCTTTTCGCGTCCCAAAGCGGGAGGATTATTCTTAGCGCGCTTATAATAGACGGGCCCATTAAAATCCACGTGTAGCAACAGAAATAAACGCTTAGTGTACGAATTTAAGTAAATAATACACATCGACGTTTGCGAGCCCATAAATTTTCATTATTATCGTAGTTGGCATCATTATGTGTTAATATGGTACTTAATGAGTGCAGTTAAGCTGCAAATAACGTGATTTATTTGCTTTCAGTTTTAGTACTAGGTACTGTGGCCTGGTGACGGGGACCCGCACTGCTCGCTGAACAAACACTTCCACACAATAGGCATAACAGTCCTCTGTGCAGGGCGTGCATGGAGGCTGAGGAAACCGTCACTCACTCGCTTTTTGTGCACAGGCATCACCCAGATTAGAACAGAGACCCTCGAGACACCCAGATCTTTCACAGATGTTCTCAACAGACTAGGAGACTTAATTAACTTCTTGAGGGAGGTGGGCTGGTTGGAATAACCACCAACGGCCGCTATGGCCCACGCACAATGGTCCACTGAAGGACTAAGTGCGGAAACCAAACCCCATAAGATAGTACTAGGTACTGCTCTGGTATGATCGATACCTACCTACGACTAAGCATTTTGATATCGACAATCCTATGCTTGGATATAGGCATGAACCCATGCAATGGGCGAAGCCGGGGAAAAAGGTAATTGATTAGCAGTGCGCTAATCAATTACCTTTTTCCCCGGCTTCGCCCTTGTGTATGTCGGAAATTATACCGGGAACATACCAGGAGTCAGGACTAAAGTGTCCTTGGTCCTAACTCAGGTCAGGTTTACCTGTGTAGTAAATTTTCTCGAAATCCGTGTAGGCGTGAAAAGGTAGATAAC
Source organism: Agrochola circellaris (assembly GCA_914767755.1). Taxonomy (NCBI): domain Eukaryota; kingdom Metazoa; phylum Arthropoda; class Insecta; order Lepidoptera; family Noctuidae; genus Agrochola; species Agrochola circellaris. The sequence continues at coordinate 7,205,083 of OU611840.1, forward strand.
AGACAGGCTGACAGATAGACATTCACATTTATAATATTAATACCTACATCCATATCATCATCATCATCATCATTTCAGCCGAAAAAACTCAAAGTCAAACTCAAACTCAAAGCATTTATTTCAAATAAACCAATTACAGGCACTTTTGAATTGTCAAGGGGGTCGGTCAGTCAGAAAGATGAAGCTAGATGCCCATTCCAATGCGTAGTAGGTACCTATGGAGAAGAACGGGCAAGAAACTCCACGGACACTCTTTTAAAACATGATATGGTTACAAAATATTGGTTACATCATTCATGTTAAAGTTATACATGTGAGAACGATGCAAAACATGAAAAGCGTTCGTAACAGAAATAAAAAAAATAAAGAATCCAAAAAATTAAATTAAATTAAAATAAGCCGTGGCAGCTAAGAGATGACCAGTCCCTACTGACGGCGCCCGTTCACGAACATGACGAAAGACGTCCACTGCTGGACATAAGGCTCCCCCAAGCACCTCCACTGCAACCGATTCTATGCTTCCCGCATCCAGCGGTTTCCTGAGGCCTTCACAAGGTCATCGGCCCATCTTGTTCGGAGGCCTTCAACGCTACGTCTTCCGGTACGCGGTCGTCGCTCCAGAACCTTTCAGCCCCATCAGCCATCTGTTCTGCCATTGCCACTTAAGTTTGGCAATTCTTCTTCTTACATCCATATCCATCTTTGATTCGGCCGATGTGCGCAGCTCAGAGTGGACGTGTGTCGAACTGTATAAGGAGTTCCTATCTCTAAATTCTGTGATTGGCTGTGAGTTGTGATTTTTGATTCCTTGTCACTCTTTAAGTGTTTTTACCTGTCGTCACCTCCCACTGGGCGGTCATAGAACGGGATAGATATTGTTGTGCCGGTGACTTCTCAATTGTCGTCCCAAAAGTGACTGTGATTTGGTGGATCTGAACCGGCGTCATCTGCCTCAGCGGTCGGCGTGTGTTCCGCTGCGCCACCGTGCATGTATCAGTGCGCACCAAACTTCGTTATTGTCTGTGAGCGGCTTACGTCATCGCCTGTGCTACGGCGGTGCTTACCAGTGCTACGAGCTACGCGCTACGAACCTGCTACGAGCCAGCTATCGGCTACGCCGCTACTGCCACTAATACAACCCAATATCGACTTTGGACTAAGCTACTGTATTGTCCATAATGTCGAATATGCAGCGCACTCCGCCCAAAACACCGACAGTAAGTCTGAGCCACACTCTTACGCAATCAGAGCCTGACATTAACTCCGCTGCATCGATACGTGGATTTGTCACCACCCGTAGCAAACGCCCGCGCAATGCTGACTCGCCGCAAGACGGTTCTAGCCACCATACTCCCCAACTGAATGAACAGGACCTCTGCATCTCGAAATCATTAGCGGAACAGACTGCCCTAATGAACAAATTAATATCCGACGTTGCAGAAATAAAGTCCCAAAATTTGGCTATTCAGGCAACAAATGCCGCAATTCAGAATTCCAACGAAGAGATTATTCAATCCATGAGTTTCCTCAACACTAAGTTTGAAGACATGAAAAATGAGATAGATGAACTAAAAAAAACACGTGATGCCCAGCAAAGACATATTGACCACCTAGAAAAAAAGATGATCGACCAACAGCTCAAATCACGCTCTTCTGGTGTCGAAATCCGTAATGTGCCTACTGCTGACTCCGAAACCAGTGCCAGTCTCTCAAGTACAGTGATCAAGATCTGCGATGCTCTGGGAACCCCCATCAGTGAATCCAATATTCGTGACGTGTACCGCCTATCCGGGAAATCCACTAATACTGACTCCCCGCGCCCTATAATTGCCGAATTTGTTGCTGTAAGTACTAAGCAAACTGTCGTAACGGCAGTGCGATCATTCAACAAGGGCAGATCTAAAGACCAGAAACTAAACACCTCTCACGTCGGAATGCCAGGCAAGCCGCAACCTATTTATATCGCCGAACAGCTGCCTTTAAGTGCAAGGAAACTTTACCACCAAGCCCGGGAATTTGCTTCAAGGCACGCTTACAAATTCTGCTGGGTTTCCAATGGGAACATTTTCCTGAGGAAGCTGGAAGGGGACAAGCATATTCTGATTGGTTCTGAACAGTCTCTTCAGGGTCTCGAGTCTAAATGACTGTATAATTCATGTTACCTTCTCTCGCATGACATTTTTGTTTTTCTCCGATATTTCTTAAACTCAATTCTCTCAACATTACACATAAATTTTAGACTACATACTGTGCACATCCACACTACCTCACCTCACTACAAACACAAACTTCCCTTAATATACACCGTACCACTTTTCCCACGTCGGATCCTCTTAGTTCTATGTATTTATAAGGCTCCAACTCCGTTCGTCTCTCCCCATCCACAAGCCTTTTTCTATAATTGCCTGTCTTGTGGTTTATACATAACTCTAAATGGCGAACATAAATGATATTATACAAGAAATTGATGCATCTACGTGTCTAGGTAACTCCTTCAACTGCCTACCTGAACACTGTCCACGATATGTTGTCCCATCAACTCATGGTAATTTTAATCTGCTTCATCTAAATATCCGCAGTGTCAGTAAAAACTTTGACTATATCCAGCTTCTAATTAATCAAACTAAGCTCACTTATGACGTTGTGATTCTCACCGAATGCTGGCTCAATAAGGTCACCTGTTTACCTGTCCTGGACGGGTTTCAGGCTCACTCTACCATCTCAAATTGTAATCAAAATGACGGTATTATTATATACACCAGATTTGGTTTGGAAAGTTCTGTGCGGGAACCGGAATTTGAAGGAGGCAACTGCCTAGTATGTGAAATAGGTAAGTACGAATTGGCAGTTGTTGCAGTATATCGTTCACCATCGCTTAGCTCTAATAGTAAATTTAACTCCTTTCTGTCTAATCTGGACAGTCTATATAACAGTATCTCTCGCTACTCTAACATCGCTCTTATGGGTGATATGAACTTGGACCTGAGTCCTACCAGCAGAAATGACAGAACGCTCGAATACCTTTCACTTAATGCCTCTCACGGACTAATGCCCACCCATCTCATCGCTACTCGATTAGATCGATGTTTAGACCATATCTTCCTTAAGTCCAACCTACCATCTACCTCTCTCATCCTGGAATCGCATATCACTGACCATAGACCTACTCTCTTGAATATTGCTAACTACAACCCACCGCACAAAGCATCCCACATAGTCACTCGCTTAAATTATGCAGCCATAGTTGCTGATCTCGAAAATGTAGACTTTTCCGGAATGTATAAGACTGACGACGTTAACACATCAACATCCATATTTATCGACACTGTTACTTCTGTCGTCTCTAAACACTCAATTCAAGTTAATGTCCCTAGGAAAAAACATGTTATAAAACCTTGGGTCACCCCTGGACTGTTAAAGTGTATACAAAATCGTGATAGAATGCATATAAAAGCCAATAACTCTCCAAATAACATAATCGTAAAAACTACCTACACTCGATACCGCAACTTCTGCAATGATTTACTTAGGAAACTAAGAATTGCTTATGAAACAAATGAGCTACAAGAAGGCAAAAACTGTCCCCGTAAACTATGGCAAACTATTAACACTATCACAAACAGACATAAACCGAAGACAAGTCCCACCGAGTTGTTAGAATTGAAAGGTGATTACATGTCTTCAATTAACGAGGTTTGTCACTTCTTTAGTTCCATAGGAAGCGACCTAGCTGACAAAATCACAGCACAGCATCATGCTACTACCATGCCAGTTACACACGGTTCCCACCCATACCGTAATAGTCCTCTACCCTCACAGGTTAACTCCCTTGGTATTTTAGATGTTTCTGAATCTGATGTTGAGTCTCTCATACTCCAGTTACGCGACAAGAGTGCCGTGGGCTGGGATGGTCTGTCGCCACAGTTGTTGAAATGTTCTCGACATGTTTTGGTCCCACCCATAACTTTCCTGTGTAACCTATCCCTCAAATCAGGCGTATTCCCTGACGCTTTTAAAAAGGCTATTATTCACCCGATATACAAGGGTGGGGACAGAAACTGTGTCACCAACTACAGGCCGATCTCGGTACTGCCAGCTCTTTCTAAGGTCCTAGAAAGGATTCTAAACAACCAGCTAAGGCGCTTCCTTGACAAATACCATATTATCTCCGACAACCAGTACGGCTTCAGGCCAAGGCTATCAACAGAAGATGCTGTTCTGGAACTCACGAAAACGGTTGCTGCAAACTTGGACAGTAATACTAAATGTCTCGGAATCTTTCTGGATCTTTCAAAGGCATTTGATACAGTCTCTGTCCCCAACCTCATCTCAAAACTTGAAGGCATAGGTGTGAGGGGTATTGCTCTGGATATCTTTCGGAGCTACCTTACAAACCGCAAACAGTGCGTCAAGATAGGTACTTATCGGAGTGATGAGGAAATAATATCCTACGGCGTTCCCCAGGGTAGCATTTTGGGTCCAACCCTATTCCAAATTTACGTCAACGATCTGTGTCAATTGAACCTTCCTAATTGCAATATTTACGCCTACGCTGACGATACTGCAATCGTGGTCCGTGGCTCAACTTGGGATATGGTAAGGGCAAATGCGGAAGCTGCAATGTCTGATATACTGATATGGCTAAACTCTAACCTGCTAACACTAAACCTAAATAAAACCACTTACATTCCTTTCGGGTTAAGACGTGGTGGAACCCCTGGATCAGATTTCACCCTTGTAGCCCACTCCTGTCCTGACCGCAGGGTACCTTGTGCCTGTCCCACCATGATCCGTTCAGACACTGTTAAGTACTTGGGTGTACAGATCGATTGCGGACTTAGGTGGGACAGGCACATTGATACCCTTGCCTCAAGAACTATGCGTCTTATCCACATATTCAAGTCCCTCAGAGATTCTGCCGATGGTACAACGCTGAAGATGATTTATTACTCCCTCTGCCAATCTATTCTCGGGTACTGTATAATAGCATGGGGTGGAGCAGCTAAAACCATTCTTATTAAAATAGAAAGAGCACAAAGAGCAATACTAAAAGTAATGATAAAAAAACCTTTTAGATACCCAACTTCTGAACTCTATGCTGACTGTAAAGTGTTAACAGTGCGGCAGCTCTTTGTGTTCAAGGCAATACTAAGGACACATAAGTACCTCCCACCTCCGGACCGGAACAAACGCACTTTAATCATACCCAGTACCCAGCACAGAACCACTTTCGCCCGGCACCAATTTTACATTCTTGGTATCTATCTGTACAGGAAAATCAATAATAAAATAAAAATAATGGACCTAAACTTTCACAACCTGAAAATCAAACTGAATGAATGGCTACTGCAAAAAGACTACTCTTTCACGGAGTCTTTACTTACGTTCATAGAATAATCTCAAAATCATTACTCTATCCGACTCACACTCAACACACGATCACTCACTCATCTACCAACCCTTATCCCTGCATACACACACACTCCCTCTCACTCGCACCCTTAGAGGTACGCACTCACTCCCATACTCTCCACTCATACACTTACACATACTAATGATTACTCACTTACACAGTACACTCAAACACATTTACACACCGGCACACAAATGCATCACTTAACCACCCTTGCGCTAAACACCCTGGCTGCTGCCATACCTACATGACTGATCGCCTCGAATGGCCTAACACTGTCTCCTAAGATACAGGACTACCTAGTTTAGGGGACAGGGTTACATAATCTGTGTAGATTTATGTAGTTATACGAGTACCATGCTTTTTGTAACATCTGTTTTTGTGTATCATGAATCTTGTGTGTATAGTAATAAAGATTATTATAGATTATTATTATATGTTCACGGCATATAGGGCGTAAGGCAATAGATTTTTAGGTACCTCAACAGCAGAAAAAGTGGCCCAAACACTTAAGCACCAATTTGTGAGCTTAAGAGTAAGGCCAGTTTTACTGCCGCTGCAGAGCATTATAAGTATTGTCTCATTATTGTACTAATTGCGAAACGTTTTTTATACTAGTCAGGAATTCGGACTCCTACCAAAAAAACTAAAAACGAATAAATTTCAAACTTTCATCTACATTATGAGTTCCACGAGTTTAAAAATGCTGCGGAATGCCGGATATCGACCATCCGGACGAAAATTTTAAAAATTTTAACAAAAATTTTGCTTCTCGATAGGTATATCAATAGAATTCCTGATCGAGCTTGATCACGAGTTCTACAATACGCTTTAAACAAACCAACCTTGTATACAGTGACAGGAACCTATTTTAATATCATCAACATAGGTACACTAAGTGGAAAAAATACGTATTATTGAAACTAACTCAAAAACTACCCAAGCAAAATTACTAAAATGTATATGGGACCACTTCGCGAGCTTCCTCTACCAAACGAAAACGAATCACGTAAATCGGCCCAGTAATCACGGAGAAAATCCCGAGCACATACAACAAAAAAAAAATTAAAAAGAAACTCGCCGAATGCGTAACCTACTGCATTTTTCGCTAAAATAAATGCGAAATATGTGAACAATCTGGGAGACAGCCAACTGTTTACATTGTTTGCGAATCGTCAGTCGTGACACTCGTTGACAACGCTCTTGTTATTAACACCGAGGTAAGCGTTCCTAATGGCGCTTGCGCAGAACGATCGATGTACGAGGCTAAGCTGCCAGTGGATGGGTGACCAATGTTACAATACAACGCCTGAAAGGACAACTTGGTTTTGTTTGAGATGTCGTTTGAAGCCGGAAAACGAAGAAAGCATAGAAAGTCGTATGAAAAAGTGAAACCATGATAGCGTCGGTAAGTAGGTATAGATCTCTAGTAATATTATACAGGGTGGCAGGGACATCGACGAGAAAACTGACACCATGGATTCAGTACATGATTCTGAAGTCATTCCGTTGAAATTTTTCGCAGGTTATTAAAAAAAAAATCTGCTGTTTCATAGAAAAGTACCTACACGGTCAAAATGTATGGCACAGCAGATTTTTTTAAACTAACCGACGAAATATTTCAACGCAGAATCATGTACTGAATCCATGGTATCAGTTTTCGCGTCGATGTCCCTGCCACTAACTGCCTGTTTATCGGTCTGTCTGTCTATCTTTTACTTTTTCACGCCGTAAGAATTTGGGTGGGCATACGGATACACCGTGGCTTAGACTTTCTATCCCAGTAGTACGGTACGTCCCCGTGGTATAATTTCGGAACACCACGCGGGAGAAGCCGCGGTCAAAAGCTATATGTGGAACATTTATGAACAAAATGTGAATGGTTTATTTTACAGTTCTATCCCACTCGTTCTAATTGGGTAAAAATACCGGTATTGGATATTTCTCAATATAGGTATACCGAACCCAAACTTTGAAGCACCCTTCGCTGCGTAGTAGGGAAGAACGAATATTTTCAAAGAGAATGAGTTAGTTAGCCTACGTTCGTACGAACGCTTTTTTAACGCGGCGCTTCTTGCCGCGCACTGGATTTTCAACGCTCGGCTTAGCGGCGTGAGTTGAAAATGCAACTGTTCGCGTTAAGAAAGCGCCCGTGCGGGCTTACTCGGTAAGTATAAGCAGTCTGGAGAGTTTACGTGCCGAGTGCGCTTGTGTTTGATTTGAATTGGACGGAAAGGGTATCTACATCGGATTTTTATTAGAGAAACGTTCAGGTTATATTTATTAGTACGCTTAGTATAAAAAAGTTGGAAGGTGTCGTGGGACACCCGGCTGAAACGAAATTCCCATTCGCTGTATAACATGTATTAATACAGAGCCATCTAGTATGGTTTCAAGTTTCAAGTGTCAGAAGTATTTGTTTTTTTTAATACAGAGCCATCTAGTATAATAAGACTTTTTTGGGCATAACGCTTCTTCGTTACCTGTTGATTTCTACCAGTCAACATCCTACCGCAAGCCGCGTTAAAGAACTTCGAAGTTCTTCTCAAAGAAGTTTCAAAAACCGTTGAATGTTTTTCCTTTTGTACCGTACCAATCTGATCCAATAAAGTCTCGTGTCAATGTAAACAAAGGATGTTATAACTAACTGGGCATTTTTTACCACAAAATCAATTTTTGCTGGGAAAAATGTTTTCTGCTCTGCAATACCTACACTTCAGAAAGCTGAATGCCCGTTGTCACTACCACTGAGTAAAATCGCGTTGTCGTTTTTTTTTCTCAATACATAATCAAAATTTAAAAAACTGAAATGTAAAGCGAAGTGCACATTACAGTGTAGCTGGAAAGCAGCGCATAGAATTAAAAAAAAATACAAAAAAAATCTTTCGTTTGGGAGCTACGAAGCCACAGACAGACACACAAATATACACGTTAAACTTATAACACACGTGTGTTTGCGTCGGAATCGGCCGTTAAAAAAGCGCGGTGGGTCGTGCTTTAGGAGCATTTTGCAATACAGTGAGGCTCGTCCATATCTGCGTTGAGTTTTGTTGCTGACTGTACCTAATAATGCTCTGCCCATGTATAAAGGGTATTTCTAAACATTCGCTGTGCATAACAATCGCTGAGCATCGCATAGTTATAAGTGGTTATTTTAGAGCTTCAGCATAAATAACACGAAGCAGGTTTTCAAAAAGGTGCAAAAGTAGATTTTCGCCAATTAGTTCTCTAATAGAACCTATCATTAACTTTGTTATCCTTGTTATTAAATTGGACGCTATGTAAGAAAAATTTAAGATGGTTTCAGTTTTTCAGATAATGCCAGAAGGTGCTTTGTATCATAAGCATTTACCTATATATCTAAGAAAGTGCTACGGAATTGTTAAAGGGCAAGTTGACACTATTCTTAATTATAACATACTTATAATCTATCACGAAAAAATATACGAGTAAGTTAGAGTTAAATTGCTTATTAGTCTATTAAGCTAGATTGTAATCAATTATTAAGAACTTAAGTTCTTATTAATACAGGAAAAATAAAACATTTACTGCCTAGACAAGTTTTGAGTAAGTACCCACAGTAGCAAAAGTTTGATTACTTAGTTTATTATAATATCGTTTAAAATCGGGTAACTGCTTTTGGCTGTTTTCAAGTCATGTAGTGTGAAAAACAGAGTTTCATTGAAAAATATTAGGTAAGCTACTATGTAAACGTTCAAATCTAACATTACACTTATTACGAAACAATGAATAAGCGGAGTTAATAATAGTACCGAGCACTACTTGAAATCGCATTCGGCTCAGTTATGGAGGGTTAAAAGTTAATAAAGTTTCATTTACGTATACATTTCGAGTAATTACAGGTTATATTAAATCATTCGACTACCTTGTGGCTCAGTTAGAAGGCACCATGGTTGCCAATATCCTGTCTCGGATAAATGATAAATGGCATAAGAAAATGTTATCACAAAAGACATTTTGCATAAGTAGTTAAATACTTATCATGTGGTTTGAAAAATCAAAAACAAAATATTTTGTTTCACATAAACCTACAAGGGCACTTATAAAACGTCAGAAGGTGCACGGTTCCAATTGGTCGTATCTTATGGAGAAGCGCCGGCAAAACCTCTTTACTCTTTTACAAATAATTAATCGGCTTTTACAATATTTCAAAATTTCAGTGATAATATGTATGGGAGGACAGTGTAAGCCCATCAACAAGTACCAGGTACTTAACAAAATAGAAAATGGTGAACCTTTACATATTTATTATATCTTCGGCGTTCGGCCTAGATAGAATAGCGAGTAAAACCCCAGCCAGGACGCGCGGGGTCTTTATTAATTGATTAATTTAATATACGTCACTCCTGCTGGAGGCACTCTCAATGCACTCAAGGAAACAGAATTATTAATTAATAAGAAAGATAATATAGAAAATGGTTAAAAGTAAATTATAAACAGAGATTTTTTTTACTAGGACAGTATGGGAAAATAGAAATCCAAAAGGAGATACGGGCAAAAAGTTTAAATCCCCGTTGAATAAAAACGAGACGGTTTTTTCTCAATTCTTCTGAAAATTACCACATAAATAGACTCTCAGTACGATACCTAACAACACCCTCATGGATCGGACAGGGATTTTTAAAATGTTGTATAATATATATTATCGTATCATTTTTAAAGATAACTCGCACTTGACATGTTGCTCCGTATCTACTCATACTTGGCATGTTTCTTTGGACAGTTTATTCGTATCTACTCATACTTGGCATGGTTCTTAAGACAGTTTCTCCGTATCTACTCATACTTGGCATGGTTCTTAAGACAGTTTCTCCGTATCTACTCATACTTAACATAGTTTTTAAGACAGTTTCTCCGTATCCCCATCATCATTAGCATCATCATCTTCCTGCGCTTATCCCATGTTACTTGGGGTCGGCGCAACAAGTTTTCTTCATCCATAGCATTCTCCCCCATCAGCCGTAAACATTATAATGTCTCTGTATCTCCTATGGATTCGGATTTACATAAAGGTACTGCCCCAGTTAAAAATAACAGTCTGTATAGTCATAAGTATCTGTTGCATAAAAATAGATAAATTCTCCCATATATTTTCGGATCGGATGCAAACACAAAGAAACTGTTTATTTTTATCTCTCTCGTAATGTTTTATTACTGTAATAATCGTTTTGCAAAATGTTTAATACTGTTGTGTTTGAACAGCAACCTACGTTGTAACGTCAGTACAATTAAAATGTTGCACATTCCGCAGCGATGGACTATTTATATGGCTAATACCTCGCTAACATAGAATTTATTACATTAGAACGTACAATTATAATGTTTAGCATTCCTTTACTACATAACATAATATAACGCCTGTTTGCCCTACGGGGTACACAGAAGCGTATAGTAGGTACACCGGGTTTATGTGTTCCCAGTTTTTTTCTAACTAAATGTTTTAATTTTTATGTCAAACAATTTTACGTTCATGTATCTTGAACTAATGGACCTTCCGAGCTTCCGTCTCTATCGTACAAATAGTGCCTAGAGATAAGTACCATAATATAATAATTTTTAATGTTGATTTACTCAAAAACAAACTGTGTTAAAGAAAAAAATATTGTACAGTCATTCGAACAATTTACGAATTACGGGAAATGGATAAAAACGTTGTTCATGACATTCGACTGTTAGACGGGGATTCAACTGAACAAAATTCTTTTAAAATATTTAACCAATACCTTCACAGATTCCACCCGGCGTTTCAGTCACATTTGCCGAGCAATGCGGAACTGAGGCCGGCATGCGTCACTTCTGCCGTGTTTACACGAGGCAAGTTCTTAAAAGCACGTTAATGACTCTAAATATACGAACAATACTACACGACGTCACCCACTGAGTTAATATGCCATGAAATTTGCGCTGGAATGAAACTTCATTCAGTTTCAATGTGATTCATAGTGAAATATTTGGAACTAATTACCTAAGGATTTTTTTGTGTTATGCTGACAACGGGCCCCCTGTGATGGCAGCTGGTCACTGCCGCCTATATGTAGACATCTGCAGTAGCATAGGTATCGCTGATATGTTGGGAGACAAAGCTTACATGTCTCTGGCTGGATTGTTATCCAGCCAGAGACATGTAAGCTTTGCGGGTTGGCAGTTCGGGTTCCCCCAAACAGCCAACCCGCGATGCTATTTTCCACGGGGAGTTCGTCCGGATTTTTTTAAATTTCCATATAATTAAGAGGTTATTAACCTGTTGCCTGGTACTTAATACAATACTTAATAATGTCAATAATCTTAAGTCGCTAGTGTGAATGAGTTCGAACCGATAGCTCACCGCTAGACCACATCATGACTTCAAACTTCAGAGTTTTACTCTTATAATCTATTGTAACAAGATTGTTACCTTAATATTGTTTCAACTCCTGTGAGCGGTTTCCCCTCTTTTCACGAGGAAATTAGTCACTAAATAATACGGGTAATACCAAACCTTTTGTGTAGCTACTCTAGGTAGGTAGGTTAAGTGTCGCTCTAGAAGTTTGTACAACATTAATAAGCTCATCAATTAGCCCTTTTAAACATTTTCTGAAGAAGTAATATCTGATTAAGAACGACAGTTATCACGACTGCTTAGCCACCTCTTCCGCAAGTTATTTTAAAACAAAGACAAATACAATGAAGTAACGCTTTCTGAATTAGAACTTGTCAAATCGCAACAGCTACAAAAAGTTTATTATATTTTTTCATATCCGCTATCTGTGCTAATGTTCATGTGAACGTCTTGTAAAATATCAGGCAATGATAAATTCCGCTGTTTTATTATTACTCATCGATCCCTCACGTTTTATTGGTAAAATTTACGATCTGAAAATATTCAGGACCTTGAGACAGAACCACTTGTAGTCCATCAACGTTTTTTTAGCAATGGTGTATGAAAGCAATATCGTACCTACGCATGTACTAATATTAGTAATTTTCTTATAAACTTAAATAGAATATATTTTTTTTTTTAAGTAAAACTGCTATCTTAAAAATGGAAAAAAAATGGTTTTCAATTTTCGTGCAAATGTCAACAATACACAAAAACAACACTGCATTAAATAATAAACAAACACTCCACTCCACGTACCGCTCTTGCCGACAGATGGCGCACCGATCACAGCGACTTTCACTTCGGACAGCGACGATTTCTTCCGTCTGATCCCTCTCGCGGACATTTTACATCCGACGCGACGCGTCCGTACTTCGTCCGTACCCCGATTGCGCGCGAACTCGAAACAAAAAGCTTCAGCGCCCCAATCTATAAATACACGGAGCGACACTCACTGACATCCACTGCGTGGACTGCGTGTTAATAGGTCAAGATCTGGCCAAGATCAAGTCGTGCAAATAGCCCTGTTTACACCGGCTTCCTCACTGCGACTGAGTATGGCGGTAGGCCAACGGGCATCACTCCCACTTGGGCCCAAATGTTCCAGTGTATTAATCATGTGGAATTTGTATGCATGTAATTTAGTCGTCAATGTTTTTTAACGTTCGGTTCCAGAACGTTTTGGCTGATTGACATATGACGACATATGTATGTCGAAGGCCTCAATGTTAAACAGTTGTTTGGTGTCGTGATGGTGGAAGTGATGTTTCTTGTTGCCAAAACAAGAGTATGAGAAAAAGCAAGTTTTCAGCCTAATTTGAATATACCTAACCGATTGTCGGTTTTGATTTTGAATGCGATTTTAAACTTAAAAACCATTGTTTTAAATCATAGGTGTGTGGCTTGGTTTAAAGCCTGTACTACGCTACTCGCGAAGTTGATCGAAGTTAAGCGAATACGAGAGTGTAGAAGAGCACTTCGGTTCGCTTCGTGCAACCTCCGCTCGCCTTTGGCGACTTCCAAATCTTCCAATCGTTGTCGGATTTTGCGCCCGAGTCAAAGGACTCGATGCGTCCTGTAGTTTTTCACACGAGTGTGTAGTCACGTACTTCGGACTTCGGTCAACATCGACGAGTACTTTGTCGAAGCAACTTCGCGAGTAGTGTGTGTAGTTATTTAATTAATATTTATTAACGCGATATTGACAGGCTTAAATAAAGGTAGCTAGTATTCATAAATATTATATGGCTACGACTAATGAGCAAGCTCGTGGCACTGGTAAAAATATTAGCCAGTCCGCAGGATGTCGGAAGAGCCTAGAGGGTGCACCATGCTCTGGACGTACCCACCTTACTTTTTAGTAAAACCACTCGTGAAGGCTACTTTTACCACTGAACCCTGAACACTACAGTTAGAAACTCTCCACTTTTAGGAGAATAAAGGGTTCAGTGATAACTACACAAAAAGGATGTACCTACCTAATCTCAGGGAAATTAATTGTTTATAAAATTGTCGACGAAGTTAAATTCTCCACTTCTTTGAGCTACTTAGGTAGGGGATAAACTTATGGATTCGCGTCACCGACATGCTCGCGCCGTAGTCCTGCACTATAGAAGCTAGATGGCGCTAATACCAGTTTAATGTGTACACTTCTGTCGGCAGTCCCCATGACTGCCTATTTTCTTTTAACTGGGGCACTATGGGGAAACCTTAATCCATAGGAAAAAGGAGGAACTGTCTTAGGAACACCCCTTTTTTCATGAAAAACATTTATGCATTCTTAATTTTTTGGTCATGTTTGAGTTGTCCATAAAAATAGTAAAATTGTCCAAAAAAATATTCGTTTTATTCTGTTCCATAATCATAAGGATTATTCCATTAAATTGAAGAAAAAATATTGAACAGCAGAAGTGAATTACCATTAGCGCTTTTTAAATATTTTATTATCTTTTACTAAAACTTTTAAAAAGCGCCAGTGGTCTTATGACATTATCCCCGAATCTCTAATAGACTCGGATCTCTCCATACTGCCCCAGTTAAAATAACACTCTACTTATATATATCGCAGCCATCTGGTTAAACTAGCCAGCTAATTAGCCGCCTAGGCCGTTCAATAAACGCCGGATCCAATTAAATAGCTGAAGGATAACTTGCCAAGTCATTGAGCGTAACGTTTAACCAGATGGCTGTAGTCATTTAGTTAAACTGGGTGAAATAGGTTAGGTTAGAACTGTGACAAAACCGCGCGCGAACCGAGCGACCGAAGCGAACGCTGCCGCGGCAGCGCTATTTCCAAATTGCTCGCAGATTTTTTTTCACAATTTGTATCAGTTGGCTGAGTCTTGGTCAGTTATCATCAAAGGGCGGACTTTCAATACGCCAAGTTATTAAACGTTGAATGATTCTAGTTCATTTAACTATCGGCCTAGCCATCTAATTGGATAACGCCTAGGCATTTAAACTAATTCATATCACAACTGTCATTCTTCGACAGTTGTATTGGCCTTAAAAACAGCAAATTGACGTAGTGTGTCAATTTTATTATTAATTATTTTCCCTGACCTTATTCAGCTTCGTGCAGAATAGCGCGACGCGACACCGGTTATTGTTATACCGTGAAGTTTTCTTAGAAATTGTATAGTTCGAGTCGCGTCGCACCGTCGCGTCGCGCTGGTCTGCACGAGCCTTTATGCGAAACGTAATACGATTTTACTAAATTCAACTCAATGGGTATAACCCACGGCGTGTGCGCACGCAGAGTTATGTTTTATTGTACGTGTATAGTATGCAATAATACTTATCATATTTGAATAGTGAATTGTTAAAGGTTTAGTTTTCTGAGTTTTAAATATGGACGCCTTAGTTTAATTTCTGGTTTAATAAAATATATTTAATAATTAAGTAAGTACTTACTTAAACAGAACTAGAACTTTAATATTTTCTTAAAAGCTTGAGGTTTATCTTTAAAAGTGTAAGAAGAGCTTTTAAGAAAATATTAAAGTTCTATGTTTACGTAAGTTTTATTTAACACTCTTTAGTTCATTAAAAGCTTATTAAAAAAAGATGTCCCGACTTGTAAAAGAAGGAGGTTATCAATTCGGATGTTTACCTATATATTTATTTGTACCATTCCCCCTCTAAAAAGGGCATTTTATTAATTCGATAACAGTGAATAAAACTCTCTTTTACTCACAAGAGAATAAAAACTTTTTGAATTAACATTACAAGCATGAACTATTACATATGAGTGCCTCGTTGGTCTAGTGGTCGCAAGCGCTACTGCTGAGCATGAGGTCCTGGGTTCGATTCCCAGGTCGGGGAAAGTATTATTTTGTAAAAGGTGATGAGCAGTTGACATTACACTATTTTAACTTAGAAAAATTACAAACTGACCCACTAAAAAGCGAAAATCTTTTTTACAAGAAAAACAATCGACTTCTATAAAACACTACTTAGTGAAAAATAACCAATTTTTTCACCACCACTAGGAGGTGTCCATAAATAGACTCGCAGTACAATACTTAATAACACCCTCACGGATAGGGCAGGGATTTTTTTACTTGTCGTATATAGGGTAGTGAGCTCGTCTGCTAACCACTTCGGAAGGTACCTACAGGCGTTATGCTAAGTTATGTTTTGAATAAGTACCAAAGGTCTCACCCTTCCGGGCTGGTTACGGCTGAACAAAATGCTGCGAAATTCAGTAATGTTCACAATTATCTTATTTATTGTTTTAATGGTGTGTTGTCAGTATAAAAAGTGAATTAATTACGCTTGTAACACTGAAAGCGACCAGCGTCCTTAGTACAGATCCGTCCAAGGGTGCCTGAAATTAAACGTCAGTTTCAACGCATAAAGGCTTGTGTATTTCAGTATTTCTTTTTTTTTTTCTTTTTACTAACTGCGCCTATGGCTCCGCTCGCTCCTACCTAAAGTGGGGATACCTATATACTAAAAGAATTTTCTTAATTTCACTATTTAATTTAGGTAAGGTCAGGTAATACCTACCAATTTAAATTGTCCGAATATTCTAATCACTTTCAATCATTGACAGTTGTATGAAATGGCTATAAAACGGCAAATTGACGGAGGGTGTCAATTTGCTTAACAATTAATTTCCGTGACTATACTTACCTAACACGAGTGAGATTCCTAGAAAAGCAGTTCCGTCATATTATAACACTGTAATTTTCACCAGTAATCATGTATTTATAGCCATAGATATAGGAAGTTATCTACAATCAGACCCACCTGTGGTCTTGTATAGCATAGCCAATTAGCCACCAAAACCAACCAATACGCGAAAACTGGACTGGCAAAACGTTAGGTTGCAGGACGCCCATAGTAAAACCGATTATCTGAATAGGTCTCTCTGACGTACTCCAAAAACTCCTTCATTTACTGGCGACCTGATACTGATGTTAGTGTTTGCCTTAGTCTGCTGTGATACTGATAACACACCGATCACCATGCTACTGATCGGGATCTTCCACTTCTGGACTTACAAGGGTTTCCCCTTAGGCCTTAGAGGATGTCGAAACTGGGTACCGTTATCACATCGAGTGCTTTTTCTCTGAGATTTCTGGGCCGATTTATTTTCTACTCGGTAAGGCATGGGTGATCCAACAATTTTATAAGTGATTTTTTTTTTTTGAGTTTTTTTTTAAATGGTTCACTTTTCTATATCGACGATATTCCTGTATTCACGCAAGAATCACGTAAATCGGTTACAATTTAACGGCCCGTTTTAATTTTAAATCGTTACGACAACTAACGTTAAGATGTTTACAATATATACAACGTTTCGGGTACTGTGTGTTTACTAGACGTCGGTAATAAAGGGCGGTATTATTTATGGCGGACGTTTCGCTAATCCCGGATCCTATGCGAAGTTAGGTCATATACATACAACTCGCACCTTTGGTAGAACAAGGGCACAATTGCAGTTTTTGCAATTTTACAGGAGAGTAATTTTAAGATATTTTTTGTACTTAATGTGGTCTAGCTATGTTAATAATGTTCTAAGGTTGTTCTGCTTTGTATGACATAAACTATATCCAGTTCAAAGGGCCTTTTTAAAGCATTTCTGCATATTTAAGTCATTTTGGCAATTTATGACAATTATGCCCTTGTTCTACCAAAGGTGCGAACTGTTTACAAATTTAAAAGAAAACTGTCTATTTTTTATTTTCAAACAAGATAATATTTACATAAATGTAATAATATAATACTTAATAATAAAATATATATGTAGGTATGTAAAAAAGGAGGGGAAAGAATCATCATCAATCAATCAATCAGCGATGCGGACAAATTTATCATCAATAAATTTGTCCGTATCGCTGTCAACAGGAAAGTTCCCAAAAGTCTGGCAGCATTGCCACGTTTTATGGCAATGCAGGTACTTACTTATATTAGCTGTTGCCCGTGACTTCGACAGTGTATCCAAGATGAAAAGTAACCTATGTCCTTCTTCAGCTACCTATCTGTCCAATTTCGTAAAAAAAATCGGTTCGGCTTGAAAAGGTAACATACAGAGTGACATACAAGCAGACAGAGTTAGTATCCATATAATATTAGTAACTACAGTGCGTTCATTTTGGCTTGTCCCTTGACGCGACTGGTAGCACTGAATTTTGCAGTCATAGTGTCAATACTAATAAAGTTTAAAATGGCGACTGACAGAACAGTACCACCAATCACATGACTGCAAAATTCAGTGCCACCAATCGCGTTACGGGACTCTAGACAAAATTAAATTGTTTGTAATTGTGTAGGTTATTATTTATTTATTTTTTGTTATATGACATTCATTTTATTCTAGGATTACTTCCTCACACACTGAATTATTAATTGCATTTTTATTGGAAAATCGTCTACTTTTACAATTATTATAAATATGTGAGCACCATGTATTCATACATAATTAATTTGTCTGTCGTTGCTTCATTTTTAATTATTTTTACCTATTGTGGTATAGTAATTTTATTCTAGGTGCATCGTCATCACATGTAATTATTTAACTAATGTGCTCTATACAAAATATTGTAAAACATTTTAAAAGAGTAACGGTGAAGTTTCTTGCCCATTCTTCTCGATACGAAAATTACCTTTTGGAAGGGGCTAATAGAATCTTTTTTTTTAGTGCCTTACCGAAATAAATGATTTGACTTCGACTTTGACTTTGGACGAATTTTAATGAACGCACTGTACTAATACATAGGTTTAGTATTTTCTTAAAACCGTCATGTTCATGTTACAGATTGTGTGTAATTATGACATGTTTTTAACACATCCAGACCCCCACGCGAGTCGTTAGAATAACACCAAATAGGGATGATAACAATTTTTTTTTGTCCGTCCGGTAAATTATAAAAAAATATTGGACACGTATTTTTTCTTTTTTTTACGTAATCAAAAGATTACGGCAATACATTGAGTCAAAATGTGGCATGTCGTCACTCCTCGGTAGATTTTATACTGACTTGTGACGTAGCGAGCCTCCACTCCCCAACTTTAATGCGTTTTATCTAAACCATTGGTTATTATTATGATAAAGTAAAAAATACATGTCTAATTTTTTTTTCATTATCTGACTGACTGACCATTTTTTTTTTTTTATGAGGTCCTATCTGTAAACTGTAACAGGAATACTGTGAACGTGGTCTTAGTGCAGCCGTAGTATTAGGTACTCGTATATATGCATCAACCAGTGCTTACTGCTGGCGGTCTGCCAGCGGTTAAATCATCTGCTGGTTACAATTAAACGAATCCTCATTATTATACAGCTTTGTGCAAAAGAAAGTTTTGACCTTGGCTTTCATTATGTATCACGAGCATATAAATACCTTACAGTTACGCAAAATTCTTTTTCTCGTGAAATAAAAATTGCAACTTTGACAAAATACCTATTTTAAAATAGTATGGTTTCGATGATACTCTGTTGGTAACACCATAAAATATCTGTCAATAGTATAGGAGTAAATTGCTTCTGAATCTTGCTTAAGAACGGATATACTGAAAGTGGGCATCGTCGCAAATAGCTGGCAAATATTTCGCTGCTTTGATTAATTTGGCAATATTACTGTATGGAAATAAGAAATATGGCTAACAATGATCTAAAATATTGATTATTAAACGTAATAATTAGTATCGGAACGCCGAATATTTCGTTTTAGATATATAAAAAGTATTTGGAAACTTTCCAAATACCTTTTTAACACCTTTTAGGGGTAAAAAAGGTAACTACGACTGTACCCACTTACACTTAAATATACCTACTTATCGTAAGTTGTTATTGTATGAGATCTAGCAGTGGTCTATAAGGTACGGTAAGGTGAGGTCTATATGGCGACCCATATAAGGCCAAAAAAAATCCACTAATCCTGTCATTCAAATGCAAACTTCGGGCTGCTGCTGAGAATGCAATAAAATTTTGCACAACCTAGGAATCGAACCTAGGACCACTCGTGCTTGCGACAGCTAGACCAACGATGCAGTCAAGTCCAGAAAAAAAATGTTTTTATAATAAACTAGGTTCGCATCGGTTTCGCCCGCGTTGAGGTCGGCAAAAAATATCCTAAGTCCTAACCGAGGTCATGGTTTACCTGTATGCCAAACTGAATCCAAATCTGTTCAGCCGTCTTAGCGTGAAAGCGTAACAAACAATCAAACTCACATTCGCATTTAAGGTGAGTTGCGACGACGTAGCGGCTGACCACGGAAGAAAGAAATTGAACCGCCACTCCCCGCATGCGGGGGAAATAAGCCACGCCCATCAAGCTACCATTTATTTTCAAGGTAGCGCCTTAAGATATTACTTAGGATTAAGAAACAAGAGTAAAATCACGTGTTATATGCTATTTAACATTAAAATTAGAATGTTGTCTCAGCCGCTCTATACTTCCGTGTAATAAAATGTTATCCATGTTTTATTAAACGCCCGTGTTTGTTTATTTATTTAATCGCTGTCGTAGATCGCTGACTAAAAATATTACCTACGTTATTTTCGCCACAACATTTGGTTCGTTCACTGTCCTGTCAGGGTCGGGAAGAGATTGCTTGTATACTTACATTTTGTATCAAATTTTTACACATTGCAGGACTCCGGGGAGTCTTATGGGCTCTGAGTTTTTTTAAGCATATTCTGACGCACACGACCAGTTTCCCGACAGTACATTATTCTGCGCGGGACGGCTGGGATCCTGATAGGCGCTGACTGACACTGTTGTGTGGATAGGCTCTTATACAGATACATACTTACTTTTTCTTGGTCTTCATGTCCAAGTCTGCATCGAAATCCGTGTCTTTCTTGTAACGACAATATCTTTCTACCATTGTTTGAGCCTAGGATGAAACCCTGGTTGTAGACGTTGTGTGAGAGACACCGCGCGTTCTTTTTTTAATAAAAGGTAGGTACCACCCATGCACCTACTTATGCCACTGCGAACTTAAAGTACGCAGTTTTTAAGTTCGCGAACTTCTCAGTTCGCCGTCGGTGACACACGTGAAGCTTGCTCACACTGTATCGCGATGTTGTCGAATTTTCTGAACCAAACTAGACAAACATTACACAAATGGCGGCTCGCGACTTGCGGCGATGACAGACGAACGAAACTACGAACCAAGGCAGGTTACGACCAAAACCATTCGAACCTGTCGGATCGCCGACGAACTTAATCAGCGGTTTTAAAGTACTCGTACTTAACATGACACACGGGCGAGTAAGGTCGTCGAGCTATAAGTACGCGTACTTGCTCGTGCGTCTATCACCCCTTTTATTATACTGTGTGGAGTCATTGTGGAGTGGATAGGTATCGTTTAAGCGTTCCAGAAGGGATCTAAAGAGGCGCTTCTCGAATACATCCGACGCAAGACTCTTGTCTCCTTGTGTAGGTAATTGTTGTGGGTACCTATTTGGTACCGATTGTTCACAGAAGTATCAAAGGTTAAGTAAGGTACATGAAGTGGTCGTCAATAAAACATAAAAAAATATAATTATCAATTTATTTTGTACAATTTATGATACATAACGCAAATCCAACATCTAAATCGGTTTGCTGTTAATCTACAAAATAAGTTTTGACGAAATGAAAGGCCCTATATATTAGCAACAACAAAGTGCTTAAACTAATATTATAAATAGTTATTGTATTTATTATTGCAATTCGGTATAGTAATGATTAGCACTAAATTTACTTCCACCATTACTAAAGATGGACATGAAAACATTAAGAATAGCGCCAAAAAAATTTGTTGAAGCCCTGAAGGTACCACACAGAGAGACACATTTTCTTCGTCACAAAAACTAATCCTATTCCAAAATACTACCACTATAAAACATTGTTTTAACTCTGTGTGATTCTTAACTTCTGGGTACGATTTAAAACCTGTAACTTATACAAAAATGGTGCACAACACAACTTAACACAAGTCACACATCAAAACCGAGATACATTATACAATATACAAGTTCATAAACGCTCAGGGCATAATTTCGTCTATTTAGTAACTATACAAAGTGGTAGTGATTGATAGGAAATGTATAACACATTCAATTTTAGGTGCCTATAACTCTATACACAAGTATATAACTACAAATTACCCTATTGAATCACTCTTTCATGAAATCATGACTTTTGAGGTCAATTCTAACTTTAACATATTTGTTCAAGTTGTGAATCTTATTTTGATCAACTTACAACACTGACCTACTTTTGTAGGTCATGCAACAAAAACATATCAAAGCGCATCCCCTTTAAGACAACGGCAACGTCGCAAATACCTGTCAAATATTTACCTGTTTTGATTAATTTGGCAATAATACTGTATGGAAATATGAAATGTGACTAACTAGTGAACTCGAAACATTGATTATGAAATGCAATCATTAATATTGTAACACCAAATATTTAGTTTTAGATGTTAAAAGAGTATTTGAAAACTATCCAAATGCCTTTTTTACACCTACAACGGTTACAACAACAAATTCAGTGTTATAACTGCAGTTCATTATTAATATTCTAGTTCGCTAGTCACCTTTCATATTTCTATACAGTAATATTGCCAAATTAATCAACACAACGAAATATGTGACATCTATTTGCCCACTTTCAGAATAAACACTCCTAAGTAATGATAAAATATCGCAAATACTAACTTTTAATTCTCTCGAGAATTCATATTTCTGTAACCTTCAAAATTTGATGAATTATACGCTTCCCATAAATGTAAATAGTTCATAACTACCTAATTAAATCGTAATCTAGCGAATGTTACTTTGGTCCGTATTATTAATGTGCTTGGACAATACAAACACCATGACTACAGATAATCATCTTATTAGTAACCCGACAAGCGAATGACATGCGTATATAAACCATCCAATATAGATTCTTCATTGTCCTAAAAGAGAGCTAAATAACATCACTTGAAGACGTATCTAAACATATTGGTTGAACTTGTTAGCAATATCAAACATTAATCATGAAAACCATCGTCACGCTTATGGCAGGCGGGTTGGCGGTACCGCGGGCGCTCTCTCGTGGCTCCTTCCCAACTTGGGGGGGCCCAGCGCGCGATGCCGGCAACTCTACGCCGGCATGTTGAGGAGCATGGCCCTCTACGGGGCCCCCATCTGGGAGGATTCCCTCCACAGACGAGAGAACGCCGCGGCCTTGCGGGCACCTCAAAGGGCGATAGCCCAGCGGGTGGCGCGGGCTCACCGCACGGTGAGCTTCGCCGGGGCATGCGCTCTGGCACCCCTCCTTGGGAACTCGAGGCGTGGGTGCTCGCCAGAGTGTATGAATGGAAGGCGGGGCGGAGGGCGTTAGGCCAACGCTTCGCCCCGGAAGAGCGGGAGGCCGTCCACTGGACGAGGGACCTCGCCACCGAAGTCTTCGGCCGCCGAACCCTCGACGCGATCGGGCCGGTCCTACGGGACTGGCTCGAGCGGCCGCACGGGTTCCGTCTGGTGCAGGTGCTATCCGGACACGGTTGTTTCGGATCGTACCTGCATCGGATCGGACGGGAGGAGACGCCGTCGTGCCACGACTGTGGAGCGACGGAGGACACGGCGCAGCACGCTCTCGAGGTGTGCCAGTCGTGGTTCGAGCCGCGCCGCAGTCTTGTCGCGACGGCGTCTCCTCGGCTCCCCGGCGTGGTTAACGCCATGCTGAGGGACGAGGGGTCCTGGGCGGCAGTCGCCTCCTTCTGCGAGCATGTCCCAGAAGGAGGCGGCGGAGCGCGTGCGGGAGGACGATCCCGACGCGGCGCCGCTCCGAAGGCGGAGGAGGGGTCGAAGGAGACGTCAGTTCGACTCCTCCTCGACGGGAATGGCCAGGTGCTCCCGGCCATTCCCGTAGCCCCCCACCACGTGGGGGGCATGTGGGGCCCGCCAGCTAGGCGGGTATGCGCCGGGAGGGCTGTGGATGTAAAGGCTGAGCCGGTTTCCCATGGCCCTCCCACTACGGCGATGCGGGAGCACCGCTGAGTTTTAGTGGGTATACTGCATTTAGACAGGAGTCCCACATACCCCGACTCGTCCCCCACGAGCCGGGGAAGCGTAACGCATTTCTCAGCGATAAAAAAAAAAAAGAAAAAAAGGCGGTTGGCGGTCGTAGTATGGTTGGATGTTGCTAATTGGTTGGCTAACCGAACTCAGAGAAGACTGCTGCCCGTCCTCTAGTGAATCCCTTAGTCGCCTTTTAAGATATCCGCGGACAGACATGGGGTGGTGCTATTCTTTGCCCGGCACCACCACGAGACGAAAATCAACATGGACATGACGAAGATAATGTCGAGTCGAGTGGTCTGCTAACAACGTAATCCTTCCTTCTAGTGGAAACAACAAGTTTCAAGTAAAACATATTGAAACAGATGTTCGTGTGCTGAGACACACGCCTCCTTTCTGTGAGAGGGAGTGGGCTGTAAACTACCACGCGGGCCGAGTACGGATTGGTAGATGTCACATGTCTTCGAAATTTTGGTTCTAGGACATGCCGGTTTCCTCACGATGTTTTCCTTCACCGTTTTGAGAGCAGTAACGTAACGGCACCGACTTACGAGTTGTAACTCCTGGGTTCGAACCCAAGCAGGCGCTTTTCTTTGAGGGTATTTTATTACACCATAAATGTATTGCTGAAGGATGTGCCGGAGCAGTCCATGCATGCAGACATTGAGTGGTCTTCTAGTGACGTTACGAAAATTCAAGCCTTGAAAACTAACTCTGCGATGTGTGTCATGTTCGCGAGTAGGTACTATCGAAGAACTTCATATCTAAGCAGTTTGAAAACAAAATCCCGTGAACACGATGACTACATCTGTTACCGCCCCGGTTCTATAGCCGCCGAGCGCTGCAAGCAGAAATAGTCCTTACGGTGTATAGATATGAAGTTCTTCGATGGTACGTAACAATAAATCAAAATCATTTGGGAACTAGTTCCTAGAGGAAAAGATGCTGTAAGATCACTTTTATGACAATGACGAATTTAAAATGTCGGTAGCCTTATACAACTTCAGTAACGATATAAAGTTATTTTCTTCACCAATTCAGTTCTTATTGGTACCAGATACCGACGTTTTTTTCATGAAACCTCTATTCTGGAAATACGGGCTAAAATAGTGAATAATAGGAATCATACGCATATCATTCGATACACCTATTCTAGACACCATCGATTATTTTATATCTACAAAGGAAAGCCAGTATATTTACTTTTAATTTTACAGTGATAGTTTTATATACAATCAGTCACTAAAGACTTCGTAAAGAAATAAAGTTTATTTTTTTTCAACCATGACATGTTAACTTATTTCACAACCTAAAAAGAAAAAGAAATTAATCTTAATTGTGTTTTTGAAAACTGATTGATGATGTTATCTAAATAAAATTGTATTAATTAAATCTTATGTCCGACCCATAATTCGAGTCGGTAAAATGAAAATAGGAACTTTCATGCTATAAAAACAAGGGTGGTCAACTATTTTTTTTTCTGCCCGCGCATCGCTCTCTACATTTATGGCATTTTACCGTCTAAAATTATGGGACCGAAATTGCTGTAAGTCTTAAATTTACAATAAATATTACCTTTATGTGTAGAACTCACTATATAATGTGTACTCACCCAGTTGCGCAGACAAACATTAATGCCCCATTACGTAATGGATCATTAACGCTAATGATTTCATTAATCTTATCAAAGAACCATTAAAATCGAATCTAAATGTCGCTTTCTGACAGCTTTAAAAGTTATAGTTCGTTTCTGCAACTGGCTGTGTCTATAATCTAGATTTGGCCTCGTCAAACAGGTCAAGCATAAGCCATAAGCACAGCGTTAAGCCCCATTTACACAGTGCAAGTTTATTGCCTGTGGTATAAAATAAAATTGAAGCAACAATTGACTGGCACCGTCTAAACAACACCTACAATTGTTGCAAGATACGGGCAATTTAATTGCTATTCAAAACTGGTACAGGTGTAAACACGTACAATAAAATTGCATTCAATTCCGGCATGAAAATTTTCTATGATTCAAACATGAGTGCGGTGAGTGAGGGAGTCGTAATGAAAAAAAAAATCGTTCAATGAGATTGAATGAAATATTTGGCTGCGCAAATACGGGCAATACTTGAATCAATTGTATAAGGAAGTGCAACTCTGTGTTTAGACAAAGCAAAACTTGCTTGCAATAATTGCCTTGGTGTAAACAGAAGTCGCATGCAATTATTCAATTGCAAAAATTGCATTCAATTATGGTATGCCATTTTATGGAAATCGCACGCGTGTAAACACTTGCATGAAATTCTTGAATGGCAATAATTAAACGTGCTTTATGGCATGCGATTATTGCTCTTGAACGTTCCAGAAACTTGCACCGTGTAAATGGGGCTTATCGCTGTCAAAAGTCAAACGTGGGTCACTTGCGACCCAAAGACGTTATAGAGGCTAAGTTTCAGTATGGGCAAGACACAGCTATGGCTTTTATATAGACCTCGGATTGGTTTTAAGGCCTTTTCACTAAGTGTTGTTACTGTTAGGTGCCATTTTCAATGTGCGGGTATAGGTACAGTCAGCCTAAAAAAGATTAGATTAGTATACAAAGAAAATAATTAATTAAATTGACTGCAATGTTTGTTCCATAATACGGGGTGGCAGGCATCGACGCGAAAACTGTTACCATGATTCAGTACATGATTCTGAATCCCCCTGATGCCATTTTTTTTTTTTCTGATGTCTCTGTCACCCTGTATAGTAACATTGGTAGCCACAAAACATATTCTAACATTGATACAGTATTAAAGAAAACAAATTGTAGACAATCGAATGAATTCTTGTCGATACATTTTTTTAAGGCTGACTGTATTTGCTTCAATTCGGGCATGGTATTGTTGACTTCTCAAACTAAGTTCAGTATGCTATGTAGGACACAGGAAAAAGAGTGATCTGACTAAATTAGGGATAGGTAGATACTGATGCCAGGGACCAAACCAGGTTATTTTTGCAAAAAACATGACGGTATAATAATAGGGGTTATTGTACCGCCATCGTCTGAAGAAATTTGATTTGGCTAATCAAAGGAAGAATTTTAATCTCAACATCAGACGCAATTGTATTAAGAACTAACTGTCCCGACAGATGTTGACTTGTCCAAATCCCATAGAAAAAAGCATTTTCAGTTTTCACCCACTATTTCTATTTTTTCCGGCAACTGTCCAAATTTTTCGTTCCGTAAGAACCTGATTCGGGCTATTACGAACATTTTAAAACCATAAGTAGCCATATCGACCCAGCCGTTCTCAAGTTATGTGTTTACCAACGAACATTATTTCATTGTCAATAAATAGATTTGTTATTCTTTGCTACTTTGGTGGTGAACTTTTCGCGGTATACATTTTAACATACAACATCCTCTCTTGTCCACACCCTACACGTTAAATGGAAAAAATAGCTGTTTTAAATTAATGCGAAGTTAGCCAAAAATTCGGCGTAAATTCCCCGGGCCATAGGTTCTAAATGCTCAAAATAATCTATTTCTCTACAGAGTATTCATACCACTTTAATCTTTATTTCGATCAGTCTGTCAGTGTTGTCCCGAGTGAGGCGTTCTGCTCACGAGGATCGATGCGATGAGGGCCAGTTGAAGTGCTCTGCACGTTTTTAGTGATATTACATTTTGGTGAAACTCTTCAGCTAGCCAGAAGATTTTTTTCGTGGCTACTACTTTAAGTTTTCTATAAACTTATCCAAAACCCATAACACGATTTCCTAGTGCCGACCCTTAAAAGCTTGTACAAGAAAACAAGATCACACCGACCACGCCGCGATCGAATAAACATAATCACATACGGAGTGCATATATTATTCGATATCATATTTGAAGTGGCTTTCCACTACTTATATCTATACAAAAATAACCAAGAGTGCCAATATTTTTAACTATAAAAAAAAAGGAAATACAATAAAAATTTATATATTTTCTTTTAAATAAATTTGTTAAGAACGTACACACAGGTATTTTAAATAAAAATTAAAGAGAAAATAAAAACTAAACAAAATTATATAAAAATGGATTCGGTGATTGCTCTTAAATTATGTTTGTTAAATGGGAAGTCTTCTTTTTCTGCAGCTTGTACATATAATGTACAGAATTGCTACCAGAAAGGGACTAGCATTAACGTTGCCTTGGGGAAGGTACACCCATAGTTGGATTATCACAATAAGTAGATATTAAGTGATATGTCATAATTACATATACATAAACTCACGCCTTATACCCATGGGGTCAGCAGAAACAACAGAACGCAACCTGCAACGATCCTTACATACATAAATATATAAAAAACTTAAAACTATATACATAATTATATATATACAGTGGAATCCGATTATTATGACTCTGCCTATATTGACCAACCGCCTATTATGACGTAATTACACAACCAAGTTTGGTTTTCATATAAAATTCTTTGTAACAAAGTCGGATATAATGACTTCATGACTTCGCTTACAGTGGCTTATTATAACCCATTTTTAATCAATTTTGACCGTTTTTGACAGATTTCTTAAGTAAAAAATTAAAAATATACTTACATACATACATGTATTACGTGCAATTTTTATTTTGATTTAATATGCTATGTTTCTCTATTAAAATAAGTATTTACCTTCTAAAGGTTGTTGTTTTTCACAAAAATGCTTTGTATGACGTCCGCTTAGTATGACGTGATTGTCAATTCCTTTCGATGTCATTATAAACGGATTCCACTGTATTTACTTTCATTGCTGGCCAAGCGCAACACGTCATACTCATAACTACAGATATACTGTTATCATTAGCATGTCGGTGACACGGTCCCATAAGATTTTCCCGTACCAAATATAGCTCAACACATATAAGAAGTTTTTACTTCAATAATATAGTACACACGGCTACATATCAAGCTATACATTTCCCGTATAGACTGACCTCTCATTATACGGAAATCCTATACAATGCGAGCTCAGCTTATACTGGAAAACATAGCTTGATATTTAGCCGTGTGTACCAACCACAATATACCTATTAGATTTTTTAAATATTGTTTTAAAGTGTTTAACTTGCCTTTTAATTTCTTTGCATTATTAATTTTGTCTTTATATTTTTATTACTACGCCTTTTGATAATACGAAAATTGAAACTATTCAATAAATCTTGTCATCTGAAGTTCAATTCTCGTGCTTAAAAACGTTTAAGTTCCAGTCGCAATCTCATGACATCGAAAATCAATATAAAAAAAACTGTAGGTAAAGTCCGCGCCACCACTGAAGTCCATTTGACGCGGCGCTAGTGTCTAAGCCACTGCATCAGATTGCATAAAAAAAAATGCAGTTCCATAATTTTCCGCGGGCGCTTCTTTCGTGGCGCGAACTTTATATTAGAGGTTATTTTGACAGATTGAAACAGAAATGCAATCGTTCTTAAAATATTTACGGGAATTGCCCCTCTGAACTTAAAAATAAAAATAAGAATAATAAGATATACTAGAAATATTTTACTGACCCCTGGTTTCTGAAAGCCTATTCAAACTTATTATAATGAATGTTTTAGTGGAGTCAAGGTTCGAAGAAACTACTTAAAGTACAGGACCCAAATTAACCCAGCTTAACACGGTCGTAATGACAATCCCTTTCACTTCAACAATATTCATTGCGTTATTATTATTGCAGGCAGCTCAGCAGAATTATTTTCAAACATATGAAACAATGGATTGTCATTACGAATATGTTAAGCAAACCTATCAGAAACCGGGGGTTGTATTAATAAAATCCATGGCTCGACCCTCCCCAAGCATTTACTAATCCTATAATTTTAAAACTAAACTTACAGCTAGTCAGAATTATAGTTAGTTTCCTGCATGAGTGGTTGTAGGTCCTCCCGTTTCCTGTCGCCTCGGTTAGATATCCGGGTCACTCCTTCGAGCACTCCGATATCTGAGAGACTGCGGACAAACAGATATATTTTTCAGTTTATATTTTACGTTTCTGTGATGTTAAAGTGAGAACTGTTTTGTCGCGACTAATATCGAAAACGTTGGATGACCAGAGACAATATTTTTTATTTTCTTGAAATCATTTTGAGGTTAAGAATGTAACTAGTGGCTGTGAGCTGACTATATCTTTTGAAAAACGAATAACCGTAAACCAAAACACGAGTCCAGACTGCAGCGTTAAGTGATCCGGTGGTCGTTTCACCCCGGGTGAGTCAGTACTATTCCATTACGAAATTCTCACTAGCAGCCTGAAGTCAGCATACAAGCTCGATAAATGACAATAAACTCGCCTCCTATTCTATGGGAGTAACTTAATTGTCAAAATCTGGATGTCCTGGATGAAAACCAAACAGATTTATGTACGACAGACCATTTTCCAGTACTATTGATGGATTTGTACTTTAACTGTATTTCGGCGTAATGTAACATATCAAAACATCACGCCTGTAACCTTATATTTGTCGCCATCAACTGGGCATGCAACTGAGAATTAATGGAAGAATCCAACAACACTTTGCCCGACCTGAAGGAATCGAACTCTGTGATCCAAGATGAAAAGTAAGCCTATGTTCTTCAGCAGATCCTGGTCTACCCATGTGCCAAATTTTATCCAAGCCGTTTTAGCGTGAAAGCATAACAAACAAACTCACTTTCGCATCTATAACATTAGTTAGGATGATATACTCACACTTGAGGCTCCACGTCGTCGATATGCGTAGGCGTGAAGTACGGGTTGGCGGCCGCTGGGCGGAACTTGTAGCCCGTCATCACGAAGAACACCAGCGTCGCCATCTCACGGAACATCTCGTCTATCCACGCGTACTGGAACGGTACTGTGATCTAGGAACAAATGAAACTTATTTAGTTAGGTCTAGAAGAGATCTTCTTTTCTTTTATATATACACTAACTTGTGCCCGCGACTTCATCCGCTTACAGACTTCGTCCTATAACCTTCCTCCAGAATTGGGCTATCCAAAGCTAAAATATTTTTTCTAACCCGACTGGTACTTCTGAAGGAGTTTACCTCCTACATACAAACTTACAAACAAACAAATTTTACCTCTATAAAATATTAATTGATTAATTAATATGTAATAGATTTATTATTATATCTTTTGCATTTATTTCACATTTATTTATTATATCTTTTGCTGTGCCCGACACGGTCCACGATTGTTAAATAAATATTTACCACCTAAGCCTACATTGTGGACTGCAATAAAGAATTGAGTATTGAGTATAGTTTGGTGGCATGAGGAATAGGGTGTAAAGTTCACTCATCCACCATAGAAAAGGGAGGATCCTCCGACCAGACGGGTGTCGTGTCCACCGCGCGGTAAATTCTAATTGCGCGATGCAGGATTTTGACGTCAGGATGTTGTGTGGCGTCAGGTCTTTGATGCGTAGTTCGCATGTGGCGACGTAGATACCGCCATAATAGTATACGCACGCCGCAACTAAGTAAAATTTTAGTTTTTTTTATTTTATTGCGGAAATTTTCATTACTACCTTTAGTTTCGAAATAAAATACTCTATTATTACAATTAGCTTTTGTCTGCGGTTTCACTACGTCGGTCTATCAGCATCCAAATCCGTTCAGGCGTAAAAGCGTAAAAGAGTAACAAACATCCAAACTCACAAATATCCAAATTCATAAACATCTAAATTCACAAAAATCCAAATTCACAAACATCCAATCTTTCATATTAGTAGGTTTGTTCAAGCAAAAACTAGGCTTACGTTCAATATAGAGATGACGATCCTGGTGAAGTATATGTAGCAGACGACCATAACGTAGAAGTGTCGGAACAGCTTCAGCTTCCGAAGGTTGATGGCAGCCTTACCGTCCGTACTCGAGGCATCTTGCAAGTGACGTATTGACCTGAAACAAGATGGCACCTTTTAGGAGCTATTTAACAGATAAATGATGGTTTTTGACGGCGCTGGTGCCGAAAACCGAGGTCAAAATCCATCATTGCAACCATTAAAATTGTGTAGGGCATCTTTATTCAGGGAGTTCATACCAAAAAAAAAAATACAACAAAAAATTGCGGTCTTGTCACAATATTTACATGAAAATTTGGTTTTCGTGAGCACAATCAAAATTTAGCTGGTGAAATCGATTGGACGTAAATAGAGATCAATACCGACATTTGAACTCGTTTATGAAGAGCTTTAGTTTTCTTAAACGCGTCTTGTAATACGAACGGTGTTTGAATTGGCCCTTAGTGTTACTTACCACACGACCGGGAACATGATGGCTCCGCAGCACAGCAACTCGACTAGCACGAAGATGTCCCGCCACGCGTTGTGTTCCGCCGCTCCTTCTTCACTCTCTGCCAATATTATCTCTGCTACGTTGGCTAACACCTGAAATGCACCAAGTCTTAGTTCAGGTTATAGGCTAAGTCAGGGCTTCCCAAACTTATTTTTACTGTGACGCCCTTGAGAGTTTACCATTTTTTTGCGACCCCCTCCCCCCTTCTATCCAACCAGTGTGTAGTTCTAGCCTAGTAACTAGTTACTTAACTCCAAATAAAAATATTTGCAACCTGTACTTGTTCTTTATTGCTGCAACTGCAGAAAAGCCTGTTTAGCACAAATACGATCTCGCAAAATGTTAATAGAACACTCAATGCTGCAGTAATGATGGCACGATCTTCATGAGAAACTGAATTCAAAAATTTAAGCCTTTGTCGTATTGGAGCGGCTGGAGTCACAGGATAATCGCCTCGCGACGCCCCAGGACGTCGAGACGCACAGTTAGGGAAGCCCTGGGCTAAGTGACATCAAAAGGACACAGTTCGTGACACAGAGAACGCCGTGCTAGAGGCGTTGATACTAAAGCCACGCTGCAAAACAAAACGCTGGGGCTCTGTCTCGCATAGGGTCGCAGCATTATGCTGAGCGATGGCTGTTTTGCGTGGATGTGACGCATATTTTCCCTCAATTTGTTATTTTTTT
Organism: Agrochola circellaris; assembly: GCA_914767755.1. Classification (NCBI taxonomy): domain Eukaryota; kingdom Metazoa; phylum Arthropoda; class Insecta; order Lepidoptera; family Noctuidae; genus Agrochola; species Agrochola circellaris. The sequence continues at coordinate 7,237,870 of OU611840.1, forward strand.
TTTTGTTTTTGTTCTTTTTTTTGCGTCTTGTTTACCGCAAATAAACGTATTTTCATCCTTTCAAACAACAAGTAGCACCGGACACCGCCACAATATGCAGGAAGAACTTTAATCATCATCCAAATTAAATCGTCTTTGGTGAAAATGAAAAAATACGTTATTAATTTAATGTAATTTTTTCTTTAAGTATCAATCAGTACTAAAATATTAAGATCTGAAAAAGTTTACGTTTGTGTATACTTTCCGCAGATACAAAGCTCAGTTGCACCCGAACGTCGTCCCTTTCTATCATTCAACGTTTGACTTAGTAACCACGCCGAATGGATAGTACATTTGAGAAGAATATCTATTGTAAAATATTTACCCTACAATCTTTTATAATTTTATTGAGTCTGTGAATAATGCCCATAAAAAAATTTGATAGAGATTAAAAATCACCTGCATTGGACAAATGCAAATCACAAGGCTTGGTTCTCTCTATGAACATCATCGGCTCCATACGGCGTCTTGTATATATCTTCGAAACGCATACATACTGGTTTCAAAATACTCGTTGAAGCTAACGCTGACTCCAAATGTCACCGATAGCGTTTAACAGTAATCCCCACCATAAATAATCTTATTTATTTTCAGCGCTGTCTGACACAAATACACATGTTTCGTTGCCTTTTATTAAAAGTCGGGAACCAGTAATATAATAAAGGAATAATTTCTCAGTACATATAGTGCCATCCACGAAGACGCGCCCCACTCCGCGGCGACTGCACTGCGTTTCCACTGAAGCGGAGACGAGCGAAGCTGAGCGGAGACGTGCAATCACAATGGTTGAAATCTTCATCGCGTCTCTCGTCTCGTCTGTGATTGGACGATTCCTGCACGTCTGCGCTCAGCTCCGTACGTCTCCGCTTCAGTGGAAACGCACCCTTATTTAGTACGGAGCGGAGCGGAGTGGGGCGCGTCTTCGTGGATAGCATTAAATCTATAGCAGCCTGGATTTGTGCCTGGTTGGCGGCAATAGGCTCACCCCTATTAAATGTACCTTAAACATAACTGGCGATATGTGGATGTACTTCGGGGATTACAAGCGTGATGTTATGTGCTTGTTGTAGTAATATAAAACACCCACCTGCAACGGTATAACAATCATGAAGAGCTTCTTGTCTCTGTCCGACAGGATGTGCTTGATGAAGTTCCAGCCGGTGCCCACCAGCACTATCGTCACGAATAGCACCGCGCCTTTCAATCTGGCAACAAAGTCACAGTATTAGCACAGTGTATGTACTACTTATGGCTAGAAAGACCGATTTTTCGATATGCAACAAGTCCCAAAATTAACGCACTCCACCAAACACCCCAATTAAAATATTTTGTTATAATTTTAAAACAGGAGCTCGTGGCTAAGTAATAACAGCTGCATGGGTCGATCCATCAGGTTAAGCTACGCTTGCCGGGGTTGGTCCGTGGATGGGTGACCATCTTTACTCCTCCGTGCCTCGGAAAGCACGTTAAGCCGTTGGTCCCGGCTGTCATTCGTGGATCTTTGACAATCGTTAAGAGTCGTCAGAAGCCCGAAAGTCTGACACCAGTCTTACCAAGGGGTATCGTATTACCCAGTGAATGGGTTGTGGTGCAGATAGGCAGTCGCTCCATGTAAAATACTGGTATTCAGCTGCATCCGGTTAGACTGGAAGCCGACCCCAACATAGTTGGGAAAAGGCTAGGCAGATTGAATCTTAATACATACACTGAATTTTTACTATTATGTATATGACTGCTGGGAGAAAATTGTGGACAAATTACAAATTTACGCGCGCACACAGTCGCACAAGTAGTCTAAAGTCCCCGTCACGAGAAGCGATAAATTTTGTAAATAAAGAACATCTACTAAGTTGCATAGCGACAATTCAATCAACAAGAAATAATCTCAAATGCAATCAAATAAACCGTGCCATAGAAGAAACGTGTCTGTCAACAAGCGTCCATAGTAACCCATACAACACTGACGACCGTGCCTACACACGGCGTATAAACCGTAGTTTTTCACTGCAAGAAGAATGTGTGTACAAAGAGCCTAACTGTTTCAGTTTAGGTACACTGGTGGAAAATAAATCTAGGTTTTCAACAACAATTTAGCTTTATGTAGTAAAGAAAATTTCCAGTCATTGCTATCGGATATTTTCACTGGGTTGGTCGTATGTTCATAACGCAGGGGGCGCCGGATGTAATTAAGTAAATATTATCTTTAGAAGAAGCTCAATTAATTTACTTATACCCGTTATCACCGACACTAAGTGACACTATTCGACTTTCAACTCAGCACTGAGCTTAGAGTTGAAAATCCAACAGTTCATATTTATTTAGGGATTCATTTAAGTGTCACTTAGTATATAACACTAAACGGGCATTAATTTACAATCATCTTTTTGATGTGTAAAATCTTTCCTCTCGCTTTCCTGCAATCTGTGGGAGTGATTTCGTGAAAAGGGACGGAAGTGTGTAACAGGAAGCCGGGGAAGCGCGTGCTACTTGATTTGACCGAAAAGAGCGCGCGGTGCTAGAGCTGGCCGTCAGATGGTACCAACCCATTTTCCAAGACGTTGGTTCTGTCAGCCAAGATGTCAGATGTTACACATCAGATGCGACTACTGTAAGGCTCCCTCGTACATACCCTTTCGTAGAAACTCCTATAATTCTGCAGTCAGGGAAATTAATTGTTAAGCTCTCACAAACAACCTATCAAAAATCAATACTCACAAATGCGTAATATAAAACAGAATCGCCCAAGCAGTCACATGTTCCCCCTTCGTCTGTATAAAATGGTAGTTGATTCCGTGGAAGGCGAGCGACAACGCCTTTAGATAGACCAGCACACACATGATGATGTGTATCCTGTACACCGGCTGGCGACTGGTCCGCAGTATGAACGTCCAGATTGCAGCGCTCATCAGGAATATTAGAGACATCATGCTGTATAGCACGGGGAGGGGCATCTCGCCAGCTGATAGGAAGTTGCCGGCGTTGCTTTCGTAGATTTGCACCTGGAATTAAGAACATTTGTCTATAACTCAAAATTCGAAGGCATCGTTTTTGATCTTTAATTTATACTTTTATACATACACAATCTGTTCTGAGAGCTCTACCCCTTAAGTTTGGCAATTCTTCTTTTTATTTCGGTTACCTTGGTTCTCCTACGGATGTCTTCATTTCTGATTCGATCACGTAGGGAAACTGCAAGCATAGCCCTCTCCATTGCCCTTTGGGGGACTTTTAGCCTTCTAATATGGCCCGTTGTGAGCGACCACGTTTCAATGCCATAGGTCATCTTGGCAACACGCACTGGTCAAACAGTTTCGTCTTGAAACACGGCGGTATGTGACGAGTCTCTACGTTCTGTCGTAATACGCCTTTTTTTTGAGGGTGGGAAATTATTTATTTATTTATTTATTTATTTGTTTTCGGAAGGCTTACAGACTAATAAAATTATAGTAACAATAATATATAACTAAATTGCTAATTACAAGCCCCCACAGATAAATACAGAGTTAAAGATAAGATATAACCTAGACCATGAGGGAGTCTCATAGTATCAGTTGCATCTCATCTGTATACCTACATTATAAGCAAAATAAATTATTTGTATTCCATTCTATTCAGACAATAATTATGGTAATTTAATTTTTATTCAATCTAAAGCCAATTTGTTCAAATTTTAAGCAAATCCGGACAACAAACAAACACATCACATCATTAACACATTATCAAATAACTTCTCCCGCTCTGAGCGGAGCGGGAGGACGTGTCAGACTTTTACTGGCTAAAACCCACCCGTGTTCCTTCCGTTGCCTGTGTGCCGGGGTCGCGATATCCCTTTCGGACAAACTCGCAACCCCGGCAGGTCGTAATACGCCTCAAATTGGTTTCCGTTCCCATTGAGCGTAGTATCAAAAATGCCAGCTTTTTGGTTAGAAACTTTCGAAAAGCAACGAAATGGCTGATTACCGATGCTAACAATAGCATGTCTACTAAGGCCCTTCATGAGTTATAGTCTTGACAATCAAACTAGCGAGTTTTAACTCCGTATAAAACCGATACATTTACAAATAGTAATGAAAAGAACCGCTTACTATCGTGTTGACTGCGGTCGCTCCTGATTTGGTGTTCGGGCAGTTATTCAAGTAGAGATTGTAGAGACCTTCCTCTTTTTGCGACGCCACGTATAGAGCAAACTGAAACGATGAATACATTGTATTAAAAAGAAAAGCCATTTTGGCTCACGTCACGTTTGAACCTCGGGCACTAAGGATTTGGGGCCACCCTTTAGGTTTACACTTTTATTATTATTTGCCATGATTATTGCTTTTTCCCAACTACGTTGGGGTCGGCTTCCAGTCTAACCGGATGCAGCTGAATACCAGTATTTTACTTGGAGGGACTGCCTATGTGACCTCTACGACCTATTTACTGTGTAACACGGTAACCTTTGGCAAGACTGGTTGTCTGGCTTTCGGGCTTCTGACTACCCGTAACGACTTTCAAAGATCTGCAAATGACAGTCGAGACCAACGGCTTAAAGAGCTTTCCGAGGCACGGAGGATTCCCGGTATGTAATGGATGGTCGCTCATCTATTGACCGACCTCGATAACCGTTGCTTAACCTTAAAGATGGACCCGAGCGGCTGTTATTACTTACCCATGAGCCTCTGGCCATAGTTCACGTTATCTGTGAACATTTCAACTGCATGGCTACTAGGTCCTAAAGATACAGCTTTGAGACAGATAGACGGGGTTATAGGGTTACGGAACGTTAAAAAGGTTGTTGCCATTCTTTTAATAATCTATGGCTTAGTCACTCATGGAACATGAGTATCTTTGATATTATAATGTAGTTATGAAACTCACGCTAGTATTGTAGTAGTCGAATCCATTTCTGGTCTCCTTCGTGATAGGTAGAACTGAATAGTAGCACTTCTCCTCAGCAGGTACTTCTGGAAAATAATAAATTCGTTTAAAAATAAAATTGTTACCTTAAAATATTTATATTGTATTAACTATCGGATGCAAATTTGTAATGGCGTGCTTTAGTTTGATAGTTTCAATTTTATAACTTTAAGTTTTTGTGACGATATTTCAACTATATATAAGTAGCTGCGCCCCGCATAAGTCTCGATCTCGTAAAAATAACGGGATAAAAAATATCCTATGTCCCAACCCAGGTCATGGTCTACCTATGTGCTGAATTTCATCCAAATCGTTCAGCCGTTTTAGAGTGAAAGCGTAACAAACAAACTCACTTTCCCATTTATACTATTAGTTAGGATAATGTAATTCAAACAATATTTGTTGGATAAAGTGGTGAGTTATAAAGTTGATACATACTAAATACAGATGAATGTGTTACTAAATCCCTTTAGTGTGTGAACTGAGTAAAACAAATCTAAACTATCGACAATCGCATCAACTGTACCAAAATAGGTTACCCTTAAGAGTTTACTAAAGGGTAATCTATTTTGGTTTATCAAAAACCTTTCGAATAGTATAAAGTTGGGAAATCGGGAGATTTGAATCACCGAGACAACTTTGTGATAACATACATATCATCATAGTCTGTGCAGACACGCGGACTACATATATTTTACTTTTCAATGTATTTCACACACCTATTTTGTTTAATTTTATTTTATTTAGTATTTTTTCTGTATCTGTGGTCTCTATCAGAATATCAGCGCTGCGACATTTATTTTTAAATGTCGCAACATCATGCTGAGATAGGAGCCTTTTGGTCTCGTACAGGACTTTCTGCTATTTTAAGTTATCTTTGTTTTTTTAATATTTTTAATTATGTTTTTTAATTTGTGATTTCCTGTGCCAGTCTCAATAAATACTTTTTCTTTCTTTCTTTCAGTAATCCCCAAATTGGCTTTGAGATATTTTGACGTTCAAGATTGACTATAACAGCTGTTACGGTTGCTTTCTTAACCTAATGCATGCTTCATTAGTGAATTAACCTTTTTTTTTTTCTTTTTTGTAATAGAACGCAAAGTTTGGAAATAAAATTAACGTAATTATTTAAATTTACATTTTTCAAACTTATAAGTACCTACAAAGTTATGAATATTTCCCAAATGAAATAATGTCACTGATATTACGCAGTACCAATTTCAGAACCCACCTTCTGTTGCCAGTGGTTTTTGTCATAAGCAGTGGGTAACTAGTCATTGTTTAAAGACTGTTTATTAGTAAGGGTAGTGTGTTACGCCTATTACTACTAGCTTAAACTTTGTAAAACAATACAACCATTTAACAGATGTTTAACTGATTTTTATTAGTAAGGGTGATAGTGAATAATAAATTTAACACAAACATTTTTTTTTTTTTTGTTATTTTATGTTATGAATTAACTTACCATTTGGTATCGATGACTTGTTCTGATACAGATGCAGAACTTTAGCTTTACAAGTCACATTCAATCTGTAACAGTTAACAAAAAAAATAAGTTAAGTTTTAATAGTGTGTTATAGATATTTACACACACAGACGACGCTGTCGACGGAAGAGTAGACAAAATCACAATCTGTCATTTTGTCTATTCTTCCGTCGACAAAACCCGTTTCTATGGTGGTCATGCTACGCGTGCAGGTTAGAAGACAACCCTTGTTGTTCGATCACCAGTTCACGCAGTGTTATTGTGTTTTCCATCAGACATTATTCAATAGCAACTAGCAGCCCGGATTCAAGATTTAAATCATGTTAAAGCGAAAGCGCAACGGTGGCCCGTAAAATTATTATATTTCTTGTTTTGGTCAGTATTAGGTTGTATATTGATCAAAATATGATTCGCGACCTTAACAAATATGTATTTACAGAATTGTAATCATTAATCAGTCGTTTCTGCTCACCCCCATTGTCAGTAGGCGTGAGTTTATGTATGTGTAATCATCATAGTGATTGAAATCATCAATACAACTCTCTAAATTAGAATTGGCCTCAAACGTCGTGATTTCATGAAATAGTCATTCAACAGGGCAATGTGAGTAAATGAAATTCATATGTACAAGCTAAAGTCTATTCAGATGACCATGAATATTAAGCACAATGACGCTTCTTATACTAGTTACACGGTACACAAGTTATTGCTACGGCGCTGGGAAAACGACTGCCGCTATACTCTATGCGCGGGGAACATTGCGTTTTGCACCGCTAGCATTATTGATACCTGTGACGGACAGACGGACGGAAGAATAGACAAAATGACAGATTGTGATTGTTTAACTGTCATTTTGTCTATTCTTCCGTCGACAAAACACGTTTCTACGGTGGTTATGCTACGCGTGCTGTAGTCCCTACAGTAGACATAGCATCTTTGTCTGGCATTTTTGCTCAACTGGGTGTTTCTGGCCCAGTCGTGAGGCAAACAATCATTCTTCAATTGTTTTTATTTTGAAGAATAATATGTCTGTGCTAAAGAAATTTATTTTTCATCTTTCTATCCCCCCCCCTGTATAGAAAAATGGAAAATACATTTCTGTATCGACGCGCAACCAATTATTCTGGATTCAGAACATGATGCTTAGACCCCCTGCGTTAAAACAGCCTGTCCATACATTTTGAGAGCGTAGGCATTTCACTTTTGTAGGAAACAGCACATTTTTTTTTCTTTCTTTGATACTGACCTGAGATTCTTGAAGTCCATCTTTAAAAACACGATAGCCGGATGCTGCGGCGACAGTATACTGTTGTCGCTATCCTTGAGGAAGCATGTTGCGGAGTTGGACTGCGCGAGGTACGGACTGATCGCTGCGTTTATCGTCCGATCCAACGTAAACCCATACTGCGAAAAATTAATAAAATATTTTTTTAAATAAATCTCTAAAGCAAAGGTTACGCTTAGTAGAGTGAGACAAGGATATTTTGGTAGCTAAATAACATTGAAAGGGGGCGTTGTTTGTAAACATTTATGAAATAGTGTCACATAAAAGAAATTGTATCGACAAAACAAGAGGGCGACATTAGTTCGTATTTTGACCACGCGGCAAGATAACCTTGTAGCGTTGTACCTATAATTACAAAATGGTCTGTAGATAGACCAGACACAAGTTTAGTCCTGGTAGGTATCAGACAAGTTTGGAAACCGGGAGAGGAGGCGTACTCAGCAGTAGATGGATACATCCTGATGATGAAAAAGTCATATTTTTATGCCACATGAAAAATAAGCTTCTATCAAAAGGAGTATATAACGACCTAGCAGGTTTCGATATGTAGTTTCTGCCCACCCCCATGGGATCAAGGCGTGAGTTTATGTATTTATATTGTGTTTTTTTTATTTCATCTATTAAAACAACAGTTACAAAAGCCTCGTAGCTAGCCCTAGCCTAGAATGTACCCTACATTATGAAGTCTTAAGTCCTGTTGGTCTTTCATTCGCCTATACGACAATACGTGACTGTAAAACAGAAGGGCCACTTTAATCTTTAATCAGAAATACACCTTTAAGTTCTTTACTAGGCTGTAGTAACTAGCAATAAATGAATACATCACTGGGTAAATCCGTTTGAAACACATATTCAAACTCAAACCATTTATTTCAAACTACTTGCGCTCCGCGGTTTCATATAAGTCTCGTTTCCGTGCGAACATCGGGCTAAAAGATAACCTATGTCCTTCTCCAGACCACGGTCTACCCATGTGCCAAATTTTATCCAAATCCGTTCAGCCGTTTTAGCGTGACGGCGTAACAAACAAACAAACTCTATCTCCTTCGCATTTATAATATTAGTAAGGATAAACCAATTACAGGCACTTTTGAATTGTCAACAGGTCGGTCAGTCAGAAAGATGCCCATTCCAAAGCATAGAAGGTAACTATAGAGAAGAACGGACAAGGAACTCCACGAACACTCTTTTATATCAAAATATTGATTATATAATCAAAATATTAGTACTATAGCAAACACATACTATAGACACACATACTGAAACACTGGCTATATCCGTTTGAAACACATACTCCTTTTCGTATGTCTCAATCAGCTGACACACTTCTACCACCGCGCCATCAGACTCCTGAATACACTTGTCATTTACTTTACACAAAGGCAGGCTTACGGGCCTTTGTTCCCCATTAACTAATAGTTTGCTTCAAAATGATTGGCAGCACAAACAATAGTATCCACCTGTATATATACTGAGATCAATAACTAATTTGCTTAAGAAGACGGGTATGTAGATGGCTAAGTACGTAGCAACAATCCTATGTACAGAAAATTATCATATTAATAACAACTATATTAACAATATCATATATTAATAACTCGTAGGCTGCAGCTAAAACTCAACGTTAGCACGCGTAGCATGACAGCAAGAAAAGGGTTTTCTACGGGTTTTGTCGACGGAAGAATAGACAAAATGACAGATTGTGATTGCTTATCTGTCATTTTGTCTATTCTTCCGTCAACAAACCCCATTTCTATTGTGGTCATGCTAAGTGTGCTGGTGGTGGTAGCACCCAGTTGTCATCTTACATTATGCTGAGCTCTAAACCGACTAAAATACTGTCATGGTCTATTCAAGTGTGCGGATCGATACAATCTCAATTAGACAAACATCCAATGCATCACTGCATTATTGATCAAATTGACCGAACGAACAGTTTATGAATTATTGATGCCAATGCCCGGTTATTGCATGCCGTGGCCTCGAAACGTTTTATTTTTATGCATTGATTGAGGGAGCTACTGGATGGATACTTTCAAAGCAAACGTAGAAAGCCTTCGAATTATGACATTGCTATTGCAGATACTACATAGTAGGACTAATCCGAAGGCTAGAGTGCACGTGGTCAACAAAAACCTAACTCCAAAGACGACGTATATTACACGGACGTAAATAAAGTTGAGGTTTAGAAAAGGTTCGGCTTTGTAGAGCGATGTATCCCTCACTTAGGGGTCGTCCATTAATCACGTGATGTGTTTAAGCGACTTTTTAAACTGTTTTACTACGCACACACGGCGTGAGGCACACACTATTATTGTAAAAATATTATTTTCACTTTTTTATTTTTTGTGTTTCACGAACTGTGTCCAAATAAATATTATTCTTTCTTTTTTACTATTTGGTACACTTCTGCCGAACCTTTCGGGCGTTACAGGCGTGATGTTGTTTTATGATATGTGAAGACCTTACCTCCCCATAAACAGGTCCCGAAGGCATCATGAAATTAACCATCTTCACGTCGAGAACTCCGCCCTTAAAGAACCCGAAGGTTGTAAGGTCCACGTAGCGCCGCTCATCGTCCTGTAACAGTACATCAAACAGGATCAGTATTATAGCAAAACATTATGGTGATTGGGAAATGTTTTGCGATAAAGGAAAAATTCTCAAATCTTCTGGTTAATGAAAATCTTAAATTCATTCATTCATTCAATGACAGACAACGCACTGCCTAAACCGCTGGGTTAGAAGCATGAAATTTTGTACGGAGTTTCTTAGGCCGACTTGTGCGTTAACAGCTAATTTAGGGTTAATCCAAAGATGGATTAACCCTGAGTTAGCTGTTAACGCGCAAGTGGGCCTTATAGATAATATAACGCAATAAGGAAGGATTTTTCAAAATACTCCCCCTATACAGGTTAGGCGAAAGGGATGCGTGATTTTTCTGTAGTCGGGTTTTTTGTTTTTAAAACTTTTCGTCGGAAGAAAGAAATGTGCATAGCATTATTATTACCAATTAAACGATTTTCTTATCTAAGTCTTCAACTAGGTACTTAGAGATAAATTTGCAAGCTTGTACTTCATAGAATGTCTTTGGATGATAGAGTTAATAATAAAATTATAACGTGTCTTTTAATTGTTGAAAGTGAACAGTTCTAGTCTAGATAATGTTGTTTAAGCCCTTGTACTTAATATTAGATTTCATGGATATCATGTACTATCGAATAATTTCATATCTAAGCAGTTTGAAAACAAAATCCCGTGAACACGATGACCACCCTTTTTGCATCGACCAATGAAACCAAAATACATAGTAATATTTTGCCGTTTTTTTTAAGTTTCTTTTTCTTCATATTTGGACGCTATACCTACTGTTGCGGGTTAACGAGAACGCTCTGTTAGTTAACGGCTGATAAGTCGAATATAGTGAAACTAACATTATTTTACCATGTTATTATGTAAGTAGGTACCTATATTCTGGCAAATAAATAAAATTTCATTGCATTTCAAAATAAAGCCACTGTTCGCGTCTGCGTGACCGTTTAATTCCCTTCAACTACACAATGGACTTTGATCCAGTTTTCACAATCATTTAGAGAATTTATTCCGGAAGGTTTATCTATAATGTATGATACATTATAAATAAACCCTCCGGAATAAATTCTTATAATGTTTAATAATTAATAAATATTTAATTAGTTAAAACACAGAAATCTCGATGTTCTAACGTTTCGCCATATGAGTAGATCGCACATGTGCAAAGCAAGGGCGGATGGCTAGTATTAAATAAAAATTGTAGGAATCAATTTTCCAAGGTTTTCCAATTCAGATGGTTCAAATGGTATGGATATTATTATAAGGCGGTATAGAGATAGGCGTAAAGGCTCGTGCAGACTAGCGCGACTTGTCACACGACGCGACATCGGTTATTGTTCTACCGTGAAGTTTTCTTAGAAATTGTTTTGTTACGAGTCGCGTCGCGCCGGTCTGCACGATGCTTAACTCGGAATCGAACTCAGATATTGCATGTTGCATAATAGCAATTGCTACATTTGCTATGGATTTGCATCCGCAGTGGTGAGGCACGTCATTTTAGATTAGGCGATCGCAATAATAATCTTTTCGCTTGAGCGATACGTTGGCCATAATACAGATTCGCTTCAAAATTATTCATAATAGATGTTCACAGAAAAAGAAATCTAGATTCAAGTAGAAATCAAGAAGTCTATGAATTTTCTACAGAATGATAAAAAAAATTAGCTCCATTCCAGTTTCTAGCATCCAATTACCCTCATCAAAATAAGATCCAATAAAGGCTTTAAATGGCTGAAATTGAACTTATGCTCAGAAATAGGTTGTTTTCCCAATCATGAACATCACGTATTTTTCTTTTTCTAACGATACCTAAAAGGTAAGATCTTTATATTGAAAAAAAACTACCAACAATAGCTGTAGTAGCGGTAAATTAATTTCAATAATTTCATATCAACGTTGTTACCATTCGCACCACTCGATTATGATGCGAATAAAGAATGGTTTCATTAAAACCAAGAATTTTCGTTAAATTAAAACTGAATACCTAAATATAAAAAATATATTTTCTTGAAGAGGCAGGAATGAAGTACCTACTGGATCTTATTTTAGTTTAGCCATAGACAGGTACCATAGGCCGCACGACAGTGGTAACAAAACCATCGCGCTTAGCATGACCACAATAGGAAATGGGTTTTGTCGACGGAAAAATAGACAAAATGACAGATTGTGATTATTTATCGTCATTTTGTCTATTTTTCCGTCGACGAAACACGTAGAAAACCCGTTTTTTTGGTTATCATGCTACGCGTGCAGTAGGTGCAAGATGACCTCATATTCTTAAAGCCAGTTCAAGGTCACTGTTACCACTGACTGACATGCCGCCTACAGTCCATGTTTAAAAAAAAAATAGAGATAAAAAATACAAGTGTTCATAAAGTGTGCAAGTGCAAAGATAAGACACAAAAACAATAAAAAATTATAGTGCAGTTCGCAGGGCACGATGGACGTTAATGCTCGGGGCTGAGCAGACCGAAGCAAGCACAGCGATACTCAGCAAGCAAGCAAGAGGGAAAAAATAACAAAAATAATATAAAAAATTGCAACAAAGACAATCTACTTAATTATTAAAAATCTTAAATTCATTCATTCACTGAGTTGTCGCACAGCCTAAACCACTGGGTCATGAAATTTTTCACAGTCGGTCCCTATAAAATAACGAAAGTGAGCAGGTAATAAGGACGGATTTTTGAAAATTCTTCCCCTAGTGGGGTTCAAAGGGGATGAAAGTTAGTTTGGAAGTTTGTTATTTTTGCCGAAGGGTAACACCATCGAGCACACGGCTTGTAACTAAATAAACGACAATTAAATAGCAAAAGCAAGCATAATCAGCCTATGTAACGGTCCCAATGAACACAGAGCTCCTCTCTGAGAGAGGGAGTGGGCCATACATAATTCACCACGCGGGCTCAGCGCGGGTTGGTGGGTGTCACATGTCTTCGATTTTTTGGTTCTTGGACATGCCGTTTTTCTCACCATGTTTTCCTTCACCGCAATTAAAATTAAGTACACACCTCTTTATAAAATTATAATTTCGACTGAATCATCAATGGCCCTCACAGGAGCACTAATTTAGTAACCACCATAGATCAATAACGGTATTGTAAGGTAATTCTCGCTAGCTCCTTTGTCGAGATATGTTATACATATAATTCTCGCTAGCTATTCCTTTTGTGAAGAAGTTAGTTCCAAATACATATTACATATAGCGTGTTACAATTATTTCAATACATAGCAACATGATAACGGAAACTAGAACTATCAATATAATTTTCCCTAAATGTTCAGTCTACGGTGACTGCGATATTTCTGTAGAAATTCCATTATTGTTTAACTAATTCTGTGGTAATTATTTAAGAAACATTTTTCTATGACTCTGGACAAAGCGCGCTGTGAGATTTTTAATGCTTGGCTTAGCGCCGAATGTAGAAAATTTTCAATAGCTCGCTTTTATTTAGGTGTTGCTTAGTGTTGGTGAAAACGGAGATCTGTCTCCTTTCTTCATATGCGTGCCCACATAAATGGTTGGGTTATAATGTTATGCAATGCCAATGTTGCACTTTTGTTCCTTTAAAAGGCAATTCAATTACAATACACTGTGTATTTTCTTATCAGGCAAACCATTTGCCATTCTTACTCGCGTATAATAACAGGAAAACGAACCAGTTACATTGTAAACACTAACTGAATAGATGTATAGTCGCAGAGGCATGAATTTTCATACAATTAGGCTTCCCGTACATGACGCCGCAGCCGCACCGGCCAGCGCGGCACCGACGACGTCGGGTCGCATGTATAATATCACCCATACACAAGACGCCACGTAGATTTTACACTCATTACGAGATATTCTGTGCCCGTGCGGCTCCGGCATCATGTACAAGAAGCCTTATGGTCAAAATGGTAAAACATTAGAATTTAGAACATCGCTTGAGACGATAAGGGGTGATGAGTTCATAACATCAATTGTACCGCAAGACTCGACACGTGGTTTATATCCAAGACATAGCGAAGTGAGAAGTCAAACTCAAATAATTTATTTCAAGCAGTACCCGTATACACCCATGCAATCGATACTAAGTTATGTACTTGTACATACAACTAGTTCAGTAATTTCTCGGAATCGTAGCTTGATTCATATTATATCTACACCGTGTCCAATAAACACGAATACACTTTGAAAACTCAATAAATAAAAAGCTATCATACTTAGTTTACACATAATATTTTTTATTTTTATTTTTTTACAATTAAAGTTGATGTTTCGGTATAATTCTACCTTTTTCCTTCCTCATCAGGTTCAAACGTTTTTCAATCCCGTCACACGCGACACGCACAGCTTCCATCGGCATTTCTTCCCAAACGCGCTGAATAACTTTCTTGAACTGCTCCAGATTTGCAATTTTGTAGTCATTTAACATTGACAGCATGTCTGACCATACAAAAAATCCAAAGGACTCAAATCTAGTGAGCTAGGAGTCATTCATTCTTGGGTAGGAAATCAGTCAAGTTGGCGTGACACCATGCTTGAACAACGTTCGCTATGTGTGATGTTGCCCCATCTTGTTGGAAGATGTAATAATTATCTCCAAGCATGTGACGTAAACTCGATGCTACAGTTTTCTCCAAAACTTTCGTCTTGTAACATTCAGCGTTGATTTCAACACTTCAGGATAAACAGTTTCTCATCGGAAAACACGAACTCGTCCCCAGCATGCCAGGAGAATATTGTTTTTAATCTCTATCTCTATCCTCTATCTATCTCCTGTTTTCCTTACATGCATTTGTTACGCCATGAATTTGACGTTTTTTATAAGCCTGACACCCAAGGTCCATTTTCAAATTCCGATCTGTCAAATTGTGCGCCGATCCCCTTGAAATTTTCAAATCAACCGCAAGTTTTCGCAGATTCGAGAGTTTAAAATATAAGTTTTTGGTGCAGATACCTAATAAACGAGGGTAAATGAGTGTACTGTTGAGATTTAAAAAAATCAATAGTAAATAGTTGGTGAATTAAGAAATACAAAATTACGTGTTTCAGTTTCTTTGTGAAATCATCCCCCAGTGGGGGTAAAATAGGGATAATTTGAAATTCACATGATTCTTGACATTCTTGTGTACCTCTTTTTAAGAGATTTAATGAATTGGAAATATAGTCAGAATCCGTATCTTGAGGTTATATTTAATTAATTATAAAATCGGTACACCCGCTTAAAAGTTATAAAATAACTTACTTAAATGTAGGGATTACGTGGTCAATGGCGGCGCTACTGTATTTCAAATTAACGGTGATAGTAAAATTATTAATCGTCAAATGAAAATTGTCACAACCGTATACCCTAAACACGACAAAACAAAACACTAGCGGTATGGTGCACACCGGTACTGAAAGCGGTTTATTCTTATTTCGAGTTGATGTATGTATACATATATTTATAACCTTAACCAATATATTTTCAGTTAAGCCGCCGTGTTGGAGTTTATGTGACGTCACATAAAGTGAACAACATGACGCTTGCAACGAAACTTCGTTTGTCCAACTTCGACGAGTAGTTTAAGAAGTATGAGGAACAGATGATCATACATCCTTAGCTTGTTAAAGCATAACCCTCCTTTAGCTTTACCGTAGTCGGATAAAAAAGCACTACATTCATTCAGCTGCTATTTTTAATGAAAATACATTATATAATGACACATAACAGCTAGTTAACTTCGTATGTCGAGAAATATTGAAAAAGGCAACTTGAAATTGTCTGCCAGTAGCACGACTGCCCGGGTGGTACATAATAAATCAAGGATATTAAAAATTACGTAATCCCTACGATACATATAATACAAGTACCGCGTAAGAGAAACACTACAAATGCTACAGCTATATTTGTCGCTTATTAAAGACTGCCAAAGAAGCCATCAGAATTTCCCCTGATTACGACATCGTTGTTACTATACAAGAAGTGACTGCGACTGCACTCGCGTGGATAATATGGAAAACTAGGCCAAACATATCCTTGCTAAAAAACTTGCTTGAAACACGCAAATTGGACAAGTGGTTGTCGGGTTTACGAGTTAGAAGTGAACGACAGACTTTGCGATTGATAATATCAGTTATGTAAACTTCGTTGTAAATGACTAAGTTCGAGATTTGGCATAGCGTTACGTCTATATACCTAATCATTTTTTTGGAATTCAAACCAAGTCGATACTCCCAGCCGTTTGCTTGCACTGAGGTGAGGATTATGAGGAGACGTTTACCCCACAATCCTCACCAACTTATAGCTATAACTTCGGAATCATAATGAGACCATTTTTTTTATTCCAAAAATTTCCTAAAATGACCCAATTAGACAACAGTATTTCCTAAAATGATTAGTAATTAATAATTATGTTTTTAAAATAATGTTTGATGGATATTAACTGGGTCGAAAAGTACTGTTTTGGAGCCAAACAGCGCACAGATGGCGTAAACGCTCTTAAGAATCTTTTTATGTAACATCGAAGAAGTTCATATCTAACCACCGTAAAAACTATTCCTGCTTGCAGCGCTCGGCGGCTATAGAACCGGGCCGATAACAGATGTGGTCATCGTGTTCACGGGATTTTGTTTTGAAACTGGTTAGATATGAATTTCTTTGATGGTACATTCACGAAAAATGGTTTGTCCCTTGAAAACAGCCCAATCATGTTATAATTGCATGGCAGCGAGTATTCAGAACTCTATGACAAACAAGACTGTGGTTAATGAGGTGTGTCTGGTGACACAAAGTTATATACGGTCAGCTAAGCGTTGAAGCGTAACTAGTACAATGAAACTTGGAGCAAGTTACGTAAACTGCGATTTAACATTGGTGTTTTTTTTTTTAATCACCTATCGGAAAATATCCCACGGGAACTTTACCAGGATTAAAAGTATCCTAAGTGTTAATCCAGGTAACAATATTGGTTTACGCGGCTCATGCCAGTAAACATGATTATTATTTGGCATGATTTTTTCCGAAATTTTCAACAATCATCGTCTTATTTCAGCCAATTTACACAACACTTTCCTCGTGAATATGAATACCCGTTCGGTAGTTTTTAAATTTATCGCGTTCACACAGACAGACGCGGCGGGGGGACTTCGTTTTATAACAAGTAGTGATAGTGATGTAGTGTTAGTGTTACTCGAATCGTAGAGCTCGTAGTCGGTTGTTTTGATGGTGGTTATCAATGGAGTATTTGTACAGCAGGCTGCACATAAGAGCGTGCATTTGAAAGTGGGCAATGTCGCAAATAGATGTCAAATATTTCGCTGTTTTGATTATTTGACACTATTACTGTATGGAAATAAGAAATGTGACTAACTAACGAAGTAGAATATTGATTATGAAATGCAATAATTAATATCTTAACACCGAATATTTAGGTTTAGATGTAAAAATTGTATTTGGGAACTTTTAAAATGCCCTTTTTACCCCTAAAACGGGTACAACATCAAATTCAATGTTATAATTGCAATTCATTATTATTAGAATCTCATCGCGCCGTCGCGTCACGCCTGACTGTGGGAATCTTTAAATGGTAACAAAACCAATATAAGCAGGCCTTTTTTTTTGTGTAAGAAATTATCAAATATCTTCCCCGCACTGGGCGGAGCGGGTGGGCATGTCAGACTTACTGACTAAAACCCACCCGTGTTCCTTCAGTGTTGCCGGTATGTTGCCAGGGACCACGGTATCCCTTTCGGACTTTCCCGCGACCCCGGCAGGAATCGGTCCTAGCAGACCCCTTCTGCAGTGCTAACATCTCTTTGAGGCGCCGGTGGAACACAACGCGTCGTCGACCCGGGCCTAGTCCTTATCGGACGACGAGCTGCCCATTGCTCACCGTCCGCAAGCCCGCGCCTACGGTAGCCGGGAATCAGGCAGAAGGTGAGGACGCCATGGCGCCACTCTAGCCACTCCTCAAAGAGGGGACTTATCTCCGCAATTGTGGCGTGCCCAGCACTGGGTTGCGACAATCGCACTCTCCATGACGCCATGAGATCCCGCCGGAGCTCTGTCTGCTGTGCCGTTATTTCTCGCGGCAGCGGAGTTACTCCTGGCGTTTCGCCTCCTCGCGCCACTCCCAAATATGCGCGAAGGCTTTTGCCTCCAGATCCCATGGCGAATATATATATATAAGCTGGCCTCGCATTCTATTTAAAGTCCGTACTACGCTAGGCCCGCTCAACGTAAGTGTATTAAATATGTTCTCAAAGTATGTATTAAATAGTTATTTGTATTTTGTACTTTTCATAATCTAATTTCTGTATTGGCATTGTAATGTTTGTATGTCATAAAAACATAAAAACCATGACTTACTGCTTTGGCTCTTATTTATATTTAATTACCTAATTTACATTATTTTCGTGCTGTTAACGATAACAAAGACAGGTTCTGTTTTCAACAGAGAATTGAGCACTCTGTACGTTTTTATTCTTAAGGTGGGTTTAGACTAACTAAATGAACATAAACCAGAACAAGAGCTAGACCATTGTTTTTTGACATTCTTGATATTTTAGTAGGGAGAAACCAACGAACTAATGTTCTATGCCTGTTTACACCAAAATAAATTGGTAGAGTCACAGATGAATACAGATGGTTCAAATAAAAAGCGTCTCTTGCTACCACACAATAAAGTGCAATTCAGGTCGCACAGCGTTAATTACCTACAATTATATTTACCTAGGAGTTGCCTCTCTTTCTATCGCGTAACTCTTATATCTTCTGACTACGTTACACTCACCGAATTAGCCCGACAAGACGGGCCCGCCGAGTACTTGAAGCTTCATACCTAAAATTCGGAGTGAACCATCTGTATGCATATGTGCTGTAGGTGACTATAGCGCACGAGAGGAACCGCGAGACTGCAAGAGCCCGCGTGCGTTTCCTCGAACATCTGTTGCATGTGACACCGATGTTTTTCGAGCATGCTCGCGCAGTTGTCGAGCCGTCTGCGCTGACCCCGTTACGCGCGTATAGGATCGCACGTGGTAAAATAAGGCGCCATTAAAATTTCTCATCTTGACAAAATCAATTCACAAGAAACCTTATCCTGTACTAAATTAGATAGCTTATAATATTTAACAGGAAAGGAGAAATAAGGGTAGTTTCAATGGTTATCTACATAACATAAGTTACACCTCTGCCGAACCCCCTGGAGATTACAGGCGCAATGTTGCGTTAAGTTATGTAGTTTGCAGAAATCACTTAAAACTTGCCAAGAGGTAGGAGAGGGTGTTAGGTACCTGGCTGAAAATATTATCCACATTCTAGTAAATTAATTAATTTTCAGATATTTGGTAAAATAATGTTAGAGTGACTTTCACTTTACGATAAAAAATAATCCTTGAGTAATATTTATGTCGCTTGAAAAATCAGGCATTTTGTTAACAAGTTAAAAGTTTAAATTTAGTTTTAATGATTTCTAGTTAAATCCTAATGGCCTTTATTCGTTCATTAGGCTATTATGCTACAAATAATATAATATATTAGCGATTGTACAACCTATTAACCTAATTATAACATACTGGCATTATTAATCTGCTTGTGCTGTAAAGTGATTATGAAATACTTTTTACCAATCATTATTAGACAGAGCTAAATATCAAACAGGGACTGCCTGCTTTATGTGCTTTGAGGGATAGAGAGGCCATGGAATAAAATGGATGGTGACTTATGCCATTCAAGGATTAACCCAAGCAAGTGTAACTTAACGTGATTCAAAGACAGTGAACGAGACACAACAGAAGTTTTATTGTTATAACAACTATGGGCCTATGGCTTTTTGTCCCGCAAAGTGTTAAGTTTCATTGATTTACTCATAAAGTTGTTACTAAATCATGGGCCTGACTAATCATATGATATATGTTTTTACAACGAGTCGCCTAAATCGGTTATGGAACTGAACTCAAGGTCAACTTTTAAATCCATATTAAACTAGCTGACCACCACGGCTTCGCTCGAGTAGCACTAAGTACATATCTACCAGCATACCCTGTTTTATAAGTATTTTTACATCTTTGTTTCACTGAGAACTTAACAGGCTTTTTATACACTTAAGTGCTTTATACGTACTGGTTCTAGTATACTTCATAGGAACTAACACATTGGAAATCACATGCATTGCATGCATCACACAACACATTCATTCCGAAGTTTCATTCAAAGTAACAGTGTAAATTTAAGACAAATGAAATATTTTGAATTCAGAATTACAGGAACTCTTCACTTATTTTATTGGTTGTAAATCATTAAGACTTTAATACTTTTATTAATTAAATAGCCTTTCAGGATACTATAGAAGATAAGACAAAGAATTTCAATGACCAAATTTAGTATTTGAGATAACTGATCCCTGAGTAATAAAGATACATGCTTATCAATAAAAATTAACCAATTAAATAGAACAGTAATTTAATTTCGGATCTCAATTTTATGATAGTTACTTGAAGAAAAGTTAGCTGCATTTGTGTAAGAACAGTAATCTAATATTCGATTATGATGAACTACAAGACGAGTACACAAAGCTGATCCAAATCAAACAATGTTTTACAATCGACAATGCAGGGCTTCATATTTTTGACTTAACCTGTAGAACAATGACAGCACGACAATAACTTTATTTAATTACCATATGGTTTTCATGAATGGATTGCTCTATATCTATCATAATTTTCCTACAGTTACAAGTCATAAGTTTAACTTACCGAAAGATGCAGTTTGTGTATTCTGCAAGACACGGTTGCAGCTACCACCAAGATGCACAAAACAGCCTTTTTCACCACACAAATCATGTTTCATGACGGCATTAATTTTGAAATATTAAATTATATTCTTTACTGTCTGAAATACCAATTCTTCACAAAAACATTTCCTCAGTCAGTGGCGGAGATAAACACGGCAGGTAAGTTTCATACAAGATAAATTGTCTATGACTTACTTTTTGACTATGGTTCACGTCTGTAAAGTAAAGTGCTACCACACACACACGCTCAAATTGTCAAGGTACCCCATAGACATATAAAATATTTTCAATCCCCCCGAATTAAAAACCCTAATAAGCGCAAGTCTGTGAATGGGACATTAGGTTTATTTATTTATATGTTTTAACTTTATTGTAAGTACACCAGGTTAAACATTACCTACAAAAACAAAAAGTAATACACTACAAAATATACAATGGGTGGCCTTATTGCCTACTGCGATCTCTTCCAGTACCCTAATTACGTAATACACGATCAATCTGAATCGTTTTGAAACAGATTGCTAATCCATACTTCATAAGTTCGAAAAAAATCTGCTCACCAACGTAAATAACGCAATGAATGTTGTTGATCTGTCAAAATGAAACAGATTACTCGTAATCGTTTACGAAAATGTGGTGCGAAATTAGATAGCAGGCAACCTTGAAACGGACAGTGATTTTCTGGACACAAAATAGGGCTATCTTTGGTGGAAATAAAAAGTATATAAGTACAATATACTATAATAGAAACACAGATAAATGATATATAATAGATATCGATGCCTTACGGGCGAAAAAGGATAACCGCCTCTTTTCAAATTTTACAGGGGAGTGATTTAAAGTTCAAAATAAACGAATAAAATCATAAAAAATGTTGAAATCTCTAGGTCCCGTCAAAAATTATATGGAAAATTGACAGTAACTAGAGATTCCAACATGTTTTGTTGTGAATGCTTCGCCAGTGCAAACGCACAGTTATTTCTGTTTCAATAGCCAAAACAAAACCTAACCTTATATATATTTTGACGTTCATTCCCGGGCACGGGGGCCCCATTAAGTTTTTCCGACCAGGGCCCCCGACAGGCTTAGTCCACCACACTTGTTTTTGAAAATTTGGAAATTATTATTTATTATAATAATTAATGACACCGAAGTAGAATTTACGTGAAATTAAAGAATATACGTTTAGCGTCGATCAAAGGTCGCCGAAAGACAATCTCGCTCTACCCTCTTCTTTTCGTGTGATTAGTGACTAACCTGGTGTCTGTGTTTTAAGGCCACCCATGGGCCTCTGACTTGGCTTCACATGCCGTCGAGAAATATCTCTCAGGCATGCCGGTTTTTCACGCACATGTGGGAGTTGCGCGAGGAGGCGAAACGCCGCGGCGTTTCGCCTCCTCGCGCAACTCCCACGAGGCGCCACGGCGTCCTCACCTTCCGCCTGACGCAGGTCCTCACCGGACATGGTTGTTTCGGGAGGTTCCTGTTCAGGATAGCAATTTCATATAAACCATATTATAATATACTAGCTTTTGCTTGCGGATTTCACTCGTGTGGAGGGCGGAAATTATCTCACGGAAACTTACTTCCGGTATTAAAAAGTATCCTATGTGTTAATCCAGGTTATAAAACGAATCACCTGATTAGTTAGAAAAATATACTTGTGAAAGTCAATGCGAAACTGGCGAAGCATTCACAACCAAACATGTTGAAATCTTTACTTTCTGTCAATGTTCCATACAATGTTTGACAGGAACTAGAGATTTCAACATGTTTTGTTGTGATGTTTCACCAGTGCAAACGCACAGCTATGAGCATAATCTAGAACACTATTGTCCTAGGTTATGAGCAAGAAATCGTAAGGTGTGTGTGTGACCTGCATCAGGCAGACCCGACGTGACAAAATAAATGCACGCAAAATGCCCGTATCCGCATAGATAAAAGTGGTGATTTGTTCATGAAGAAAAGAGAATGTCAATGAATTATCGATTTAGTCTTTGGTCATGTTGTGTGCACGGTCGTTTTCTATTGTACCGATTTATTATTATTCTCATATTTTTGTCACGTAATTCGTAAAAAAACAAGTTACTAACATACCGGTTAATGGTCTGTTTACTTGTTAGCGGTTATTCGTAAAGTTATTGAACGCTCGACTATTTCGGTGGTAAAATAGTGTGATTGTTACGGTTATTCGGCTATAAGATTTGATTTCGTATAAAATTGCCTTGAATCCTTTCACCGTCATCATGAAATTATTTTGGCAATGTTTGTTTGCTCCGCGTCTGTTTAAGGTGTACAAGGATGGGCCGAAAGACGTAAGTTTTAATCGATATTTTTTGAGTCTTATTAAATGATCTTTGACTAGCTTTTGCCCGCGGCTTCGCCCGCGTGGATGTCGGGAAATATCCCACGAGCACGTACTACTGCCATTAAAATTACCTACCCTATATTAGTGTGTTAATCCAAGTAAACAGTGTATTGTGTTGGCCCAGTGGTAACGGCCCCGTCTTACAAGTTGTGGGTCGTGGGTTCAAACCCAGTCAGGCACTTTACTTTGTGTAAATATTAAATAATTCCATCACCACTGCTCCTGAACACTGAAACCTGCATGTCCTATATATTCGACAAAATATTCGAAGACGTATGACATCCATCAACCCGCACTGGTCCTGCGTGGGGTATTATGGCCCACTCCCTCTCACGGAAAGAGGCCAGTGTCCCAGCAGTAACATTATAGGCTGAATAAGCATATAACAGTAAAGCTCCCAGTCGGCATGATGTTTTCCGACATTTTCAGCAATCATCTTCATGTTCCAGCCAATTTAAACAAAACCGTAATGAGTTATACACCTTAATCCCCCTCATGAATCACTCCATCCATTGGTAGAAACCTTATGAAAATCGTTAAACGGTAGTTCTCGAGTTTATCAGATAGTAAGATGCGGCAGGGGGGCCTTGTTTTATAATATGTAGTGAAGTTTAGCAAATAAATATAAAATAACTGTAATTTCTTGAAAGTATGCATATTTTAATCAATAGGCTCATCATCCCCAACCAACTTCACCGACATAGGTGATCATAGGCCTCTCTTTCTTTATCTCTAAGATCTTGTGATAGTCTCATCCAGGCATCATTCTTAATGGCAGTAAAGTTTGCGGCCCATCTCGCTTCTACACAACCATTGCTACTTCCAGGTTTTGGCAGCTACTCGGTCACTGCCTTATTTCACCTGTCATTATCACAACTTGCCAGGCCCAATTGAGTTCTATTACTTGTATTCCAATTTTTACGATCTTTGTGTGACTTCGAATCTCTCATCATCCACGGAGGTTAGTTTAGTTTCAGTTTTATGCCAAACTAAGAACACTCCATAGTTGTATGTGCAGCTTTTAATGTGTACACAATTTCCTGTGTGGGCATCCAACTCTCGGCATTGTAAATCATAGCGGGCAGAACACACTGGTGATAGAGGGGTGTCCTCATACATTGTCTCTTCAAAATCTCCATGAAGCTTCTTAGAAGCATCATACAAGACAACAAAGATTATGGCAAACAAGCAAGTTGTTATGAAAAGATTGGAATTGCTTGACTGATATGTTTATGTTGGCCAAATTCTTTCCTTTGGCTAAAGCATCTATACAAAGATATCAAGAAGACTTGGAACCAAAGGACAGTGAATTAAGTCACCAATCAATACACACCAAGCAAATTTTCATGGTTTAACTCAGCTTGACTTAACCATTTTATTAGGTTACCTATGAAATCAGCCTTTTGCATGGATAATTTTAAAGAAGTTGCATTTTTCATACTAACATTTTCTAACAACCATGAACACTATGTTTAAAACTTTTATGCACTAATGTTTAAAAACTAAAGATTAGATTAAGCGACAAAAATAAGTTTTGGCTAAGTTAAAACAAATAGTGGTCATTTCTGCTAACAAAATGAGGAGTCCTTTTTAAGGTATTTTTTATGTTTAGAAAACTATAAGTAATATTTTTTTTTTATAGAAGTGACAAGGTTCTCTATTTGTGAGAAAAAAACGCCAATTTCATAGTTGGGAACCCAATATTAAACAGCAGTATTGCATTATAAAGTAGAAGAGCCGACTCCTTCAACCGAGATACACAACTTAATGTTTTCTTGTCCATTACAGTATTCTCCTCAGTATTAGCTTTGACTCAAAGTGAGTTTGACCTTCTCATCCATCAATTATAGAGATTACATATTTATTTATTAGTTCTATAAAGGAGACTATTCAAATTTGTATGGGAAGTGGTCTATGAACCAATAGCGATACGGTTTTGATATTGGTGTTGGGATACTTCATTATACTCTTGTGCATCAAAATCTGACTCACCAATTTAGAGAAAAATATTTTCTTTTAGAATTATCACGATTTTCCAGGGTACCTTAACCGTTGTAGCCACAGAAAACTGTTCTTAGGAGACTGCCCTTAGCTTTTTGAGTAATTGCTAACTGCATTCGCAGATTTTGTAAAAATGGTACAGTCAGCTAAAAAAAATGACAATCCTTACGTTTTATTTTTATTGTGCCAATTGATCCAGTTTCGTGTAAGGATTAAAAGACTCTTCTATTACCTACTGAGTTTACAGTGCTAGAAAATGTTATTTTTTTGCCATTTGTGACATCTCTCATACTAGAGTATGAGACTATACCTCGATTTGTCCCCTAGTTTTTGATCCTTATTAGAAACAGGATCGAATGGCATCAAAAAAAGTCTGTGTAAATTGCCCATTTTATTGCTGACTACATTTTTTTTACAAAATCTGTAAATGCAGGTCTAAATGTTTAAAAAAGTAAAGGAAGTCTTCTCAGAATGTTTTGCTCTAACCCTGCTCTTACGACCCGTCAGAATAGCCAGCCTGTATATTATAAAAGTTTATTTTTCTCAAAATTGCAGGTCAGATTTTGATGCCCTTTTGCACAAGAGCTAAACTGAGGTATCCCTACACAAATATCAGAACCATATCGAGAACCATATCGCTATTGGTCCATATACCACTTTTGCTCAGTCTCCTTTCTAGGATGCTTGGTCCCTTGCAGTCTGATATCTAATAACCTGTTTTTCTACTTATGATGTTAACCACTTTTTCGGTGTTTATTCCGCCATTGATAGCCTTTTCATCAAGAGGAGGATAGAGCATTTGTCAGACTCCTACTGACTAGAACCCCAGTGTTCTACACTTCTTTGCTGTTATATTTTTGGTCAGAACTATATATTATGACATTTCGTTCTATTTAATTTAATAGCAATGTTTTTTGGCACATGTGCAATGATGCTCAATTTTAGGAAAAATTATTCCCATCTTGAACTTAAAAAAACCGACCAAGTGCGTGTCCGACCACGCACAATGAAGGGTTCCGTAGTTGGGATGAATTTATCCCAAGAACAAACAACATTGCAGTTTGAAAAACATGTTATCCCATAAGGAATGTATGGGAGAACATGTTTTTCAAACTGCAAATTTAAGTTGGTCGATTATTACTCGTTAACCTGTACAGGTTAACTGTGAATTTTTTCACAAATCCAAGTACAACCATTTAGCTGGCAGGGGGGGGGGGATACTTGCCTCTAGGAAAAATTTGCACTTAAAAGCTTAATATTTCGCAAACGGATCCCTCAATCCAAAAATTGTTTTCCCAAACTCAGAATATTTATGAACGAACTTTCTAACGATACTCCACACCATGGGATGGGTGAGAAAAAAAAACATCCCCACTTCAAGTGCAGGGGAGGCATCATAAAAAAAAAAAACTTTATTTTATTTTACCACTTTGTCGGCGTGATTAATATGTATAGCCATGCCAAATTACCGCTTTCTAGTACTAACCATCTCTGAGCTAAGCCGCGGACAGACAGACGGACATGGCGAAACTATAAGGGTTCCTTGTTTACTACCGAACCCTAAAAAAGGAGTAGGCGTCTGTTACCAAACCGACTCATTGTTCCGAATTCAAAAACATCCCCGTGTTCCACGTGTTGCACGGTGGTGCAGTATGCAGTTGCGTATCGATTACGCGTGGGCGGGAATTTGGGAAGCCCTCAAGCACTGCGCGAGTGCGCAGTGCAGGGCGGGGCCGCACGGCACAGGTGGGGCACGGTCGTACAGTTCACAGAAAGATGCGCGTGGTTGCAGCGAACAATCGATGCGGAGATTAATGTTTCAATAGCATAAATTGGAACACATTTTCTAAACTAGGTACTTGATTCTAGATTCCGCTTTAAAGGAAATTGTATCTTTTTTGGATGTTTTATCCTTATGGCCTGCTACAATTTATTTCTAGTTCCATGATTAAGGTTACCGAATTGAAACGATGTTTCCTATATGTTTTCATAATATAGCGCTAAGAGTTTAGGGATAACTTATTGACGGACACACAGCTAGTTGGCAATACACTAAGTCGAACCAAGTTCGCAGATCTACCTTATTAAGCTTATAACGTTGCCACTGCTGGGACAGGCCTCCTCTCTGTGAGAGGGAGGTTAAGCTAGTGTATAATCGCACGATAAACTGATGATTGTACATTCTGATCTAATTGTTTATATTTTCATCTGATACTTTTTGAATAGACCATAAGCGCAGATGAATACGGATGGTTCACTCCGAAAAATCATTTAAATAAATAGCGACTCTTGCTACCACACAATAAAGTACAATTTAGGTCGCACAGCGGTAATTACCTACAGTTATATTCACCTAGAAGTTGCCTCTCTTTCTATCGCGTAACTCATATATCTTCTGACTACGTTACACTCATTGAATTGGCCCGACAACATGTGCCCGCCGCGCATACTTTTATCTGTGCCATAAGTAGATTGAGCCTGGCTCGTCAGTTCATGATACCGCGGTATTGCGAGATGTACCATCGAGCTTGCCTTAAGAGACCAACTGTTAGCTCGGTGGTGTGTCAGGAAAGATAAGCCGCGAACCAGCGGGGAAATTGCGTAACAAACATACATGGCAGTCGATGGTAATGCCTTTCATTTTGACAGTTCAGCCACGTTCATTGCGTGATTTACGTTGTTGAACAGACGAATTTTTCAAACATAGGAAGTAATGCATTAAGAATTTCCATCAAACCCTCGGATTTTGAATGAACGTGTGTTACGAAATTAGGGTGCAGGGTTGTCAATGAACGACTTGAGATGGAGTCAATTATTGTAAATCTAACTTAATCCTTTTGTTCTAGTCACTGTACCAGCCTCAAGGCCTGGAGAAGTATGGAGACATGGTTATTTCAACGGTAAGGTTTTAATTATAACTTATTAATATTTTTTCTAATAATTCAATTTTATGCACTGATGGTTCCCAATAGCATTATTTATAGGCAGCAAAATGAAATATATTTATTTATTTTAGGCTCATACGCTGTTAAACATAAGCATGTATACGTCGCCCTTCATCATAATGTACATTATGAAACGAGGCTTCTTCACTGTGGACGAGATGAAGTCACTTGGGCGTTTCTTTGGCGGGGTCACTTGTCTCTTGGCTTTCTCGTTCATCATACGAGCATATGGAAGATCAAGCAGTCCTAAATACGTACGGTTCATAAGGGCACTGAGAACTCCGACAGCTGATCAGCAAGCCTATATTGCAGAACTGAGGAAATATGACTTTGACATCAAAGCCTGGCCGACTACTTACAGCGTTGCTTCTAAACAAGGGTGAGTGGTGACGCAGTATATTTGGGTGTAGGAGGAATTTTTTCACTGCTGTATACCAAATAAGGAATTTCAGTTTAGTAAGCTGAAACAAAATGGTAGTCAAGGCTGTTAAAACATAAAATTAAGCAATTTTTTTAGATTTGTCTCTTGTTAGGTATAAAACAGTCGAAGCCCCAACTAGTATTCCAAGCATGATTGTAATCTTTAACTGAATAAACTCCATCTTTAACCTCAGACCAGTAATTTTTAATAAGATATTAAGTTATTATCTATACAAATAAATAAAATTGAAGTTTCTGTTAGTGTTATCAAAATACCAGCTTTTTACTAAATGCATATGAAAGTATATACGGTACCCATAATATACGGTGCTCATAATAAAGACTATTTTTGAAATTTTTGTCTGTCTATCTGTCTGTCCGTTTGTTCCGGCTAATCTCCGAAACGGCTGGACCGATTTTGTCGGGACTTTCACGGGCAGATAGCTGATGTCATTTTAGAAAAAGTTTAAAAATAACAGCTGGTTAATAGCTACTTAAAAATAATATAATAAACACATAGCATAGAAGAATTTATGGTTACGTTTGGGTAGGTTAGGTTTGAAACGAACATAGCTTATCATATCATAGTTCTAGAGAACAAATTAGAGAATAGTGTATTTTATATATTTCTTCTATTAGTTTAAACCTCAGAGCAGCAAAACTCAACTGATGAGTGCTATTATTATTTTGTTTATAAGACTAATATATTCTGTATTGCTTCTGTATATGCTACAGTTCTCGCGAAACTTTATGAGCCCTCTGAACATAGGCCCGAGTACGAAACCGCGCATGGTACAATTGAGTTGAGTTAGTCTAGTCCCGTCCCTCGGACACCTAAAATGCTTAGTGCGCGGCCACTCGGGTGCAATTTCTTAGAGGTATTGCGCGGCCGGCGTACTGGGCGATCCAATTGTTTAATGCATGCACTTGCCTGAATTGGCGTTTATATTACTCTATTGGCTTTGGGTGTTGCAGGTATATTATGCCTTTTCTTGCGCTAGCAGTAGTAGCTGTTGCACAAGCATCAACTTTTGTTTGCATGCAGTTTCTCCAAACCACACTTGCTTCAGCTAGTCACTGTTTTTTGCAATGCATGACAGTAGTCTTAGTTAATAACTCTAAATTACTTTCTTTTATTTTCAAGAAACAATTGATCAAATGTTGGTGTTTAATCTTATTTCAGTAGTTCACAGGATCCTATCATAAAGATGGATCCAATTTATGTAGGGTAAGTACCTACCTAAAGAGGAAATTATACCTGCATGCTCCTCTAGAAACTACAAAGTCACTACCTGACAAAATCACTTTCGAACTTAACCTTAACCTTAAGGCGAAGAAATAATTTAATGAAATGTAAGGATATTTTCTATTCAATTGCACAAAAGTACTTTTTTTGTGCATACCGAACTCAGAAATTGACTTGGTCTTTTCTAGCTGCCCTTTATAAACATATCCAGTGGTTTTCAAACAGGTAGTCTATGTGCAATGCACAATCGGTCATATCTTTTTTTTAATCAACCTTGTGTGTTCCACTACTGGGCAATGGTCTCCCCATGACTTTCCACTGTTCCTTGTGTGTCGCCTTCTCCGACCAATCCCCCGTAAACCCATCTGAAGTCATCACGTCAGTGTTTCCTGGTCCTCCATCGGAGACGACACCCGTCTTCTGGCATCCACTGCGTGACGACTTTGGCCCATCTGTCTCGATGCATCATGGCTCTATAGTTAAAATGCTTATTTGTATTTCTTCCTTGTGCATGCAGTTATACATACGTGAGCATCATCTAATTCTAGATGGAATAAACGAACTTTGTGGATAATAACTAATTTACTTACTTATTTTCTATCTAGGCTGTTTTTTGGTGTACATAGAATACCAGATCTAGAGTCATTTAAATCCTTTAGGTTTGAGGTTTTTTAGTTTGTTCAGGTTTTTGTAATAAATGAAAATATTATTTAGTTGATAGATAGAGGAGTCAGTAATCTCGCGACAATCTAAGGAGCCCGATTTGACACCTATCAAAATACTTTGTGTAGCGATGGGAAAAAAAATCGGTTGCTTTAAAAACCGATTCCGAGGTATGTCTTGGTATATCCAGCTGCTAAAGCTTGTCCACTCTGAAATGACGCGCCCCACTACAGCATTTACGCACATGGGAATGCGGTAGTGGGGCGCGTCATTTCAGAGTGAACAAGCTATCATTTTGACCTAAATAAAGCTAAAACTATATGTGATCAGATTTTGTTTTTATATGTTTTAACATTTAGTATTACAGTACTAATACGTAATACGTTTCTAATGTAATTTTTGTAATAGTATTGATTAAAAAAAAAAAAAACAAAACATTTATTAAAACACACACAAAACATATTTCATTATTTGGTCAGAAAACGGCTTAGAACGGTCACAGCCTGTCCGTCTGCCGTCCTGTCGGAATATTAATCAACGATTAATTCGTGGTTTTGAGTGGATTTTTCCAATATACAGTGTAACTTGTTGCTTACGAATGATACCCATTGTTATAGTGTATGGATAGCATAGTGTCTGTAACCTACTAACACTAGAACTTAAGTAAAATTGTTACTAACCCTATGGACTCCGGTCTGAAATAAAAACTTTCTATTCTATTCTATAGTGATTAATTAGGATTACGAATTAGATTTTTAAATTTCTTACGTCGACGTTCATACAAAGTTATCGCGGCATGTATAATGAGAAACGTTAAATCGCGCTTCTAACACCCGAATACTGAAACGCCACTCAAGACTTAAGCATTACTTAAAACTCGTTTAAAGCCCTTTGATTGGTTGACACTAGTTTTAAGTAATGCTTAAGTCTTGAGTGGCGTTTCAGTATTCGGGTGTTAGACTGTCGTAAGTTTAGGAGCCACTATAAGTTTTGATTAAAGAGCATGTTTATATTTACAGTCGCCTTCATTATTTGGGTACGTACCCCTGATATACAAAAACATTTAGAAAAGGGAAGTAACCAATTACTGTAGGCGCCCGTATAGTACCCTAAGTGCTTATGAAAAGGGCACATCGAAGTTCGGCTTTCGTAGAGCGTTGTGTCTATCACTCATCCTGCTTGACAATCTCTTTATAAAACTCGCCAACCAATTATCAATTACGCCCGTGTTTGCGTGCCAATTTACTCCCGGGTTCTGTACATAGGACACAACGTATTCTACGATGATGTGTTGATTTCACGATTTAGCCTAAACTAGCCTTTGCATGCACTAAGCCATACTCATTTACTACTATAAATCGACAAATCAATTTGAACAGACGAACCTGCTCGGGTCTGATCAGGCGTAACAAACTCAGTTTAAACGGTTCGCTTCAGGGTACGGTCACCCCGCGCGTAGAGCTTGAGGCAGTGACAGGAAGCAGGAACCGACTATGTGTGATAGCCTTTATGATCTATTCCAAAGGTATCTGATGAAAATGTAAACAAATGGATAGAAAATGTACCTGTGGATGGTGAATGCCAATTTGTAGTGCCACATATAAATTTAGTGCTTTAATTGATTAATGGAATACTACAATTCTTATTTTTAAGCCACCTGGATGTTTTTCACAACTTAGGTTAATTTTATAACCTCAAAATTTCTCGATAGTTTTCAATAAAAATGTACTCATGTTATTCAAACAATTGTTGGAAAAGTGGTGAGGTATAAACTTGTAACCTTCTCATTACAGATGAATGTGTTACCAATTCCCTTTAGTGAGTGATTACGTAAGAATTTAACCTGAACATGGTTTGTTTACACTTTAATCAGATACTTTTGGAACAGACAATAGCGTTCATAGCCAGACAAAACTCCTAAAACGAAATTTGTGTTTTTAGTTCGCCTTGGTTCGATCACCACCCCTTCAAGTACTGCGCCAACCCCGACCTGCCGATATACCAAAGAGTGCCCATTCAGATCCTGGCCTACTGCGCTACCCATAGCTTCGGTCTTCGACTCATCTACCCTGGATCTCTTGGTGTGGTTCATACTCTGCTTTGTAAGTACCAATCTTGGAGAACTTTCTTCAGGGGCTGCCAGGGTCATAGTCAAACACATGTTGTGTTTTGGAGAAGGTCACTATAGAAATGAACTCGTATCAATCAAAGCCCAATTTCCGAGACAGTCAAACAAAAACTAGACAAGCTCAGATAAAATGGAATACACCATAATACTGACTACTATGAGAAGACTACACACATCACAGATGGAACGTTGGCATTGGAAGGTCGTTCTTAAACTATGTTCTTTCAGGGGGAGCACTATTCCAAGGCAGGACAACCCTCGTGGAAAATCATGACGGAAAACGTGCTAAGATAGGAACTGCTGATGGTAATAAAATTGACACGATCTTCGTTGACAACCGCTCGCGCTCCGTGAAAGGCCGAACCTTGGTCATATGTTGTGAAGGAAACTCCGGGTTCTACGAGATCGGCATCATAAACACGCCGATTAAGTCTGGCTACTCGGCATTGGGTTGGAACCATCCAGGGTTCGGTGGAAGCACTGTAAGTATGATTTTGGGAATAGATACATTTGATATAGTTAATCTAACTTTTATTTAACCTATTTAGAGGATTCTCTCGATTTTTGACGATAATCAAATAAAATCGATTGTTAGCAACAGACTATTGACATCGTATTTTTTGTCAATAGCCTTTGTCGATATCAAGTATTTATCGATCGTTTTGCGAACGACAGTAACGATCGGTAAAATCCAGAAAATCTGTAAGCACCTTTACTATGTTTCATTTTACAACGAAAAAATATCACAACAAAGAAAAATAGAAATTAAAGAATATTTTCTAACATTAAAATACTTTAGAACGTTTTTTTTATTCTACATAATCTTTAACGTACATTACTTACATACAACTATTTCCAGCACAGATATCTATACCGATTCAAGCTTTGTGCAGACCAGTGCGACGCGACGCCGCGACGCGACTCGAACAATACAATTTCTAAGAAAACTTGACGGTATAACAATAGCCGTTGTCGCGTCGCGCTGTCGCGTCGCGCTGGTCTGCACGAAGCTTCATTTGTAGCTGCATACATAATGCCTTTCGTATTTAAATGGTGATTGTTAATCCGAACTCTTTGTTGTACTTGTGACCTATTTTCCCCACATTATTATAACGTCTAGTCTAGCCCGACTAGAAGTTAGTTTGTTTTATAATTCAAAAACATTTACGACATTCTAATGAGGTTGCCGGTTCACCAACTCGTGCTATTCTTAATGTAAATCTCATGCAACAGATGCTTTAGTTTCCTAGGAAAGCGGTTCCGTCATACTATAACGGCCTTCATGACAATCTATCATTTTCACCAGTATTTGACATCAAAAGACGCTCTGTATTTGGACAGCTGTTATTGTGTGACCTTTCACTTTTCATAAGAAACCTAAGCTTTATGCTAAGGTTTCCTAGAAGAGCGGTGGCTGCATTTAACGGCCGCAGTGACGGCTGTCACGAAAATGATGACAGTGGCAAAGATTTAAATCGTTAGATTCGCCCTACCGTACCGCGTTAGGAACTTCCTACACAAGGCTACGCAAATCTTCGATACCCGACGATTTTGTCTCTAAGCGGCTACCGCAATACAAATTCATAGAGGTTCGTAAATAGCCACGCGTCGCCGACCCATGGGTCAATCGCTTAGAGACCAAAATCATCGGGTATCTAAAATTTGCGTAGCCTTGTGTACGAAGGGCCTTAAAAGATAGTCGCGTTTTTGTTTCGTTTTAATACCTCTGACACATTAACGCAGTAATTAGACTTGATTGCCATGGAAACGCTTTTCAATAATGTGTGAGCTCACTCTTCTCAGTATGGACTCTTTTTCGCATGACTTAGTAAGGTGAGGGCAAATCTAGCGATTTAAATCTTTGTGCAGCGGGGTTTGACTTAACGGTGTCAAAAACGCTTTCTAGGAAACCGGCATGCCTGAGAGATATTTCTCAACGGCATGTGAAGCCAAGTCAGAGGCCCATGGGTGGCTTTAATACTCTGACACCAGGTTAGTCACTAACCACACGAAAAGAAGAAGTTCACACAGTAATAAATTCGGCCATATATTTGCAGTACCACCTACTCTTGAAATAAGTCTGATACTAGTCGACATTGGAGTTTGGAATATCCTTGTCCTGAGGCACACAAACCGTGTGTGTGGCTCAGGCTAAGGATATTCCTATAAGCTGAAACCGCAGGGAACAGCTGGTAAACTGTTTCGTTTTTCTTTCTTCCAGGGTAAACCCTACCCGTCGCAAGAGCATAACGCCATCGACGCAGTCTTGCAGTATGCTATCAACGAGCTCGGCTTTCAACCTGATAAGATCGTTATGTTCGGCTGGAGCATCGGCGGGTACACCGCCACGTGGGCCGCCGTCAACTACCCCGTCGCCGCTTTGGTAACCCGCTTTGCTACTATTTAAAATTGTTCTTATAACTCTAAGCATTTATTTGAAATAAACCAGATAGGGATTGTCTATTAATCACGCGATGATTTTAAGCAAATTTCTAACCCCCCCCCCCTCCCTACTGGTTATACGTGGTGAGTTTTTAGACTAACCCCTCCCCCCAACCCAAAGTTACGTGTATACACCCCACACAAATTCTAATACCGGGTTCGGCACAACATGTCTTTTTCTTCCATACCTTTCTTAGAGTCGTCATCTCAGTAGTTACCCCCCTTTTCTAGTCATATCATCTTTGACACAGTCCATCCATCGTTTCTTTGGTCTTCCTCTACTCTTATAGCCATCCACATAAGGGCCGTCGCCCACGGTGACTTTTTGTAGCGATGCTGTCGTGCGTTTTGTAAACGCGCTTCTGCATCGCTACTATCGCGTGTTAGTCGCGTTTGCAACGTGCGACAGAAACGATGCAAATGCGCGGCGGTATCGATGTAACGCGCGACCATTTCCTACGACATCGGGGGAACGAAGGGTGGAGAACTGAAGGAGGGGTTTTGGGGAATGTGTACTAAAGCGCGACAGCATCGCGATAGTAGCGATACAGAATGTGGACGAAGGTACTATCGAGGACACAGCCAGCGACAGCATCGCGGCTGTATCGCTACAAAAAGTCGCCGTGGGCGAGGCCTCTAATATGTAGTCGTTCATCGGTAGTTGGTCGGTTGTAGGTTGTAGTCGGTCGTAAACCTAATTGTATGTGGTTAGAGTAATGTGAAATACACCCCAAGTGAGGCAGTCAGTGATTAAACATTCCAATGATAATAAGATGTAAATTATGCATCTGTGATACTTCTGGAAATGCAGATGCCCGTAATCAGGGGTGACCACTAGCCATCAGATGGGTCTTCCGCTTGTTTTTCACTAAATTACAAATAAATACGTTACTGAGACCAAGACTAACCTCACAATGTTATAATATTAATTATATCCTAATTTTGCCTCAAACATCATATTTGTACCAGATCCTGGACGCTACCTTCGATGACCTCCTCCACCTCGCGCAGAACCAGATGCCACAATCTTGGTCGCTGTTGGTAAAAGAAGTGGTGCGCTCCTACGTCAACCTGAACATTGCGGAACTGATTTCCAGCTACCAAGGCCCCGTACAGCTGGTCAGGCGCACCGAGGACGAAATTATTAGCTTGCGGTCAGTAATCTTAAGAATATTCATTTCTTGGCTTCTTTCACGGCTTGGGGACACATACGCCCTGTTTCTGAAAGTATACTCACTCAATTCTCCTTCACAATATCACGATAACTCAATCTTACAATACCTGTACATGAACGTATTTACCACGTACTTTTTCCCGTGGGGAAGACAGAGACAGAACGCTTTATGCTACAATCCTTATATACTATTCCTAGTTTGTCCACATTCATACATTTGGTCAAACACGCGCTCAGCTTACGAGTATTTTCACACACCTGATCTTTTTGCAATACTTAACAGATAAATACATTTTTACCTGACTATGGCAAAGCCAAATTGAAGGGTTATTCAGTCAGTATAACACAGCTCTCTAGCTGAGTTACAATTTGGGGTAGGTACAAAAGTATATTGTATCTATCTATAATATTTGAAATAAAGATGGATATTAACGCCACATTACGATTACAGATCATTGCCACTTATGATCATTGCACGGATCTCATTCATGTTGTTATTTTGTCCAACTAATCAATGAGATTTGTTAGCAGATATTTCTGCTCTCAAAACGGTGAAGGAAAACATCGTGAGGAAACCGGCATGTCCTAGAACCAAAAATTCGAAGACTTGTGACATCTACCAACCCGCACTGGGCCCGCGTGGTGGATTACAGCCCACTCCCTCTCGAAGAGAGGAGGCCTGTTTCCCAGCAGTGGGAACATTAAAGGCTGATTATGCATTCATGTTGTTGTTTTGTCCAACTAATCAATGAGATTTGTTAGCAGATTTACGTATCTGTGACTTAATTAAGCTTTCAGAAACTGGGGGTTTTAAAAACCATATCTGCGAGGAAAGTAGTGTTTTATTGGCCTTGTCGATTGACATGTAAGGCTAGTTTTTAATCGTAAATATGTACCTATTGTATAAATTTCTCAAAAACGAACTAATGAAGAATATGGTTCACCCTTGTTTGATCGAACAACGTTTGATATAATATTACTAAATCGAACAACGTTTAAGAAAATCATCACTTTGTATAATATCATTTGACAGAATTTTCAGTTCATCGAATATTTATTTGCTATAACAACGTTTGCGCTAATGATCAAAAGGTATAATGTTCATTTGATGTAATGTTCAGATGGTATAACCATGTATTTTATCGAATATTCAATTGGTGTAATGTAATGCAGAAAAAAAAACATTATGCTACAAAATTTTGTGACAGAAACGAATCGCTGCAAAACCGACTTCACGCAGTCTTGTCTGCCCTACCCCTAGAGTGTAATTTAAGCCCGCGTAGGCGCGGAGGGGTGGGGCGGCCCGCGAGCTGAGGAGCAGGTGGTTTGAAGGCCCGCCGCCGCGGCTGAGGCTGGCCGGCGAAGCCGGCCAGCAAGCCGAAGCTGCGGTGGTGAGCGTTAAACCCATCTGCGACGATAAGCTCGCGTGGGGCCGCCCAAACCCCGCAGCGCCGGAGCCGTGACAGAAACAATGCTTGCTGCATGTTGCATGCCTGCTTGCTTGCTGCTTGCATGCTGCATGCCTGCTTGTATGATGCATGCCTGCTTGCATGTTGCATGCCTGCTTGCATGTTGCATGATTGCTAGCATGCTGCATGTCTGCTTGCACGCTGCATCTGCTTGAAACTGAAAAGGTATAATGTTCATTTGATGTAATGTTCAGATGGTATAACCATGTATTTTATCGAATATTCAGATGCAGCGTGCAAGCAGACATGCAGCATGCTAGCAATCATGCAACATGCAAGCAGGCATGCAACATGCAAGCAGGCATGCATCATACAAGCAGGCATGCAGCATGCAAGCAGCAAGCAAGCAGGCATGCAACATGCAGCAAGCATTGTTTCTGTCACGGCTCCGGCGCTGCGGGGTTTGGGCGGCCCCACGCGAGCTTATCGTCGCAGATGGGTTTAACGCTCACCACCGCAGCTTCGGCTTGCTGGCCGGCTTCGCCGGCCAGCCTCAGCCGCGGCGGCGGGCCTTCAAACCACCTGCTCCTCAGCTCGCGGGCCGCCCCACCCCTCCGCGCCTACGCGGGCTTAAATTACACTCTAGGGGTAGGGCAGACAAGACTGCGTGAAGTCGGTTTTGCAGCGATACGATCTTTCGACTAAATCATTATTAGTGTAGTGAAACATTAGTTTAAATAAAATTAGTGCATTTGAAAATTCGGCGAAATGAAATTAGTTCAAATGAAATTAGTTCAAATAAATAATTACGCTAAATAAAAATTTACCAATGAATTATTCGGTCAAATGAATAATTCTTCGAATTGACTTTATTGCAACAAAAATTCGATTTAGTAATATTATATCAAACGTTGTTCGATCAAACAAGGGTGAACCGAAGAATATTGCTTTATATTATGGGGAAGTGTGATATCGGGATATCAATTTGCAAGCTCAGATCAATCAGCGGATCAGAATTGATATCATTCGAATGTGATGGAACAATAAAAAGTTGGAAATTAGGCTTTAATATAAGGAACAGTATTGTATTGTTTGTAGTAAATGCCTATGGCATTAAGTCCAATTATATGATTAGAGAATAAGCGAAGAAAGATTTATTTTCCCAGAGATCCCAGAATAATCTATACACCCATTATCATATATTGTGATAAAAAATCTTGTTTAATAGCATATATATATAGTGTTCTTGACAGGTTTTGTGAAGATACTTAAAACCATACCAATGTACATAATTACAACTTTAACAGTGTTATTTATACAATAAATTGAATTATTTACCTATTATCTTATATAATTATATATTTAATAAACTGATAAAAATGTTACTTAGTATTAAGACTAAGCTTTGCTGATTATTGTAAAAGATATAAATTTATGAATAAAGCCGTGAATGAAGAAGAGGAATAAAACAGGTTTACTAAAATATACGACAGCTCGTTGCTTTCTTGAGACGTTTTATGCTAATCTTGATTGATTAATGTAAATAAATGTTATTTACAAGTACAGTACTTTTTTTGGTACGATAGATCCACCTCGCTTGATTACGTAGTCGTACCTAATTATCTTTTTGCTTTAAATACACAATCCATCTGTTTACACATGCTTTCTTATCACGAGGACCACGCATCTAACCTTTTGTTCAGGTTGAACAGCGACAAGTAAGTGCTTCAGCTTTTAGGGCGAGATTCAAAGACCACAGTTTTTTACTTTGCTTGGTAAAATAACCATTTTATACGAGTATGAACCTTACACTAATGCGAATAATGTTCATTCGCGTGCTACGCTTAGTTATCTCAGTAAAAGCAAAGTGTGCTCTGTTAATCTTGCCTCTAGTGTCATCTGTACTCATTAAAAATCTCAGTAGCTGTACAAGGATCTTTAGGCATGTAGCCAAATCGAAACTAACGTTGGCTATCGTGCTTTTTCAATATATTTCACAAAACAATTGCACTTGAAATGTTTACCAACAGCGCCCCCCCTGTCAATGTTATTCGAATGCCAAATGATCGTATAGTCCGGCCGTCGAGAGAATGCGTTCCTGACATCTGTCAGTTGGTCAATTTCTAGTAGTAATAAGAATCAAATTCGCAAAACAGATAACCGTTCATATGAAACTGACAGTTGTCAAGAACTCATTCTCTCGACGGCTGACTGTAGCAGTGTATAAATACGCACAATTATGACAGGTAATTCAATGAAAGCAGAAGAAATCTGGGGATGTATCAAAGGATAGTAAAGTTATATTCAAGAATTTATTTTCCATTCACCGACCTGCCTTCGTCGGCTACAAGACTAGATGAGACACTATTTTCAGTCCGAATAAGATATCACTTTAATTGCCTTGCATATTTTGCATTTCTAAAACTGATTGCAGACTGCTTGCTATCGCACTTTATCCATGTTTGTCGATGGCCTGTGGTCGCATTATGAAGTATTAATGCCATAATTTTTCCAGTGTGAGAGAGAGACGGACCGAAGTCTTTTACACCCTGTATAGGTCATCTGACCTATACAGGTTGTAAAGGACTTCGACGCGCAAACTGGTACCATACATTCAGTACATGATTCTAACCGACTAGCGTTGAAATTATTCATCGGTTATTAAAAAAAATGTGAGCCGTCACGGGACGCCTGGCAGATGTGAAACATCGACATTATTTTGTAAAAGTAATATGCAGAAAAGAACAGATTGTGATAGGAACTACATATGTCATAATGATAAAGTAAATATGCGTACACACTACTGCATATAGACTGTATATATATATCATCATATAGCGTGGCGACGCGTCGCCACGGCATGCGTCGCCACGCCTGAAATCGGTTTTACGTGCGGCTATAGATGTTTCACATCAAAAATATCTCAACTGTTCCATACATTTTGACCGTGCAGCTTTGTACTTTTGCAAATTTCTACGCTGTGGGGTCTAGAATCAAGTGCTGAATTCATGGTAACAGTTAACGCGTCGATGTCCTTTACAACGTGTCATGAATACTCCATAATATCACTGGTCGGCGCGACCAACGCTAGTGTGTATCCGACCGCCTATCCAACTTGACTCATATATTTCAGACAAGGCATCCTCTCCACAAACCGTGGCAACTACCTTCTGATGGAGCTGATTGAGCAAAGACACCAAACCTTGGTGCAGAATCCATTCGCAAAGGTGGGGCTTATCAAACTGCTTGCTTTGGCAGAACATCAGCGCAGTGCTCTGAACGCGACTGAGATCCAAGATTTTGAGAGACCCTTGCTGACCTTGGTAAATCATTCATGTTTAACTTACCTACTTCTCGTATCAGCACGAACTTTAACCTTCTTATTAATAAACCCGGAGTAAAGTTACCAATCAAGCAGCTCAGCCTTCTGCCGGACATAGTCTTCTCCCAAACTGCGCCACAACACCCGGTCCTTCGGCTTCCGCAAAAGCCAAGTAAAGTTATGCCAACCTTGAACTTCGGAAAATGTATGGTTGAACTAACTTATGTAACTTTACTCCACAATTATTAATAAGGTGGTAAGAGAATCCTGCCATGGTAAAAATTATACCCATTTTCAAAATTGTAGTGAAGCTGTTAAACTAAGTTGCGCCAAACCTACATTTACTAAATATCTTCGTCATATGAGCAAGAAAGAAGACCGTTGACTCTTTCATAGACACTCCGTCTTATTAAAACATGAGAGCTAACTTTACCCCATGCTACCTTCGATCCAGTTTTTGTATTTCGAACTTTAATCAGATTATGGTACAATTCTTAATTAAAAACTGATAACTTAGTACCGGACTGTGTTGCCAGTTTTGTAGGAAGAACTGTATTTGTATTGCAGTTAGATATTTATTACAAAAAAAAAACTGGCTCTATGGTTTAAAAAGAAACCTTGTTTTGTAATAAAACCTATGTTCTACGTAGCAGTGAGAATTAAGGGTCAAGTTTATGGTTTTGGGCCTCAAAAGATCGGGGAGTAAGAATCGGTCGAAATCGAGTTATATGAGACCGTTTTGAACCGACTGTGTTATGTATTCGTATTTAGGCCCCTTGTAGATACTGACAATTCAGAGGAATCAAGATTAAATAAATCGGAAACCCCATACAATTAAATTTTAATACTATGTTCATAATTTAATGTATGTAATGCTTGACTTTACAGATAAACCGGTACATGCATGACTACAAATCATCGCACTGCACTCCGTTGCCAGAGAATAATTTCGCCGTCATAATGGACCGTCTTGAGGCCAACAAGCAAGAATAATGCTTTCCCTTACGATTATGTATCGTACTCATCCATGGCTTACATGCTAATCGTATCAACGCACCCGAGAATCAAAACGAAGCCGTTTTGGTCGAAATAGACTAGATTTAGAGCATCTGTAAAGAGCTCCTATGTGATTATTTTTTGGTGATGACTCAAGAAACTACCAGGCTAGTATTACGAGCAGCTGATCGACTCCATTCATCCAGCTTCTCAGTCGATGCGTGCAGAATCAAGAGCTTAAGTGGTGATAATATTTCAAAATTGATATCGTATTTTTTCATTTATTTATTGTATTTCGACAGTCACAATGTAGAATAGTATTTTGTAACACGGTACTACGCCGTGTTTACGTTCCGTAGAAAGAAAAAATGCCACGTGTAATGTATTACGTAATAACGGTAAAGATCATTTGGAAGACATGTCCTACGTAAACTGACGGAGTAACATGTCCGGAAACCTTCCTGCATTTAACAGAAGAATGGACACTTCTCTTTAGTGTGTTTTGTGAGAGAAGAGACAGTATTCCACATGTCGATGTAAAGCATTTGTATGACGGACATTCACGTCCTTTCAGTATTGTGTAACTTTTACTGTAGTTGTCGCGACATGGTCGTTGTAAGTTCGCGGTTATCTGTTTCGAAATCCATAATATTGTAGTTTCTTAAGAATGTAACAAGATCAGTCAGTGCCGTCCCCTGCGCCGGAGTTTAGTTTCTAATACATTTAACCGTTTACTTTAAGATACAGTAAAATTGTTGTTTTATGATAATATTGATAATGTAAGAACATTTTAACATTTTAATTATTGATGGATTATAAAACGATAATTAATGTGTGTTTTTAACAGTAATGTAGTATTACCCGAATTTTAAATTTGACAAATAAGTACATTGTTTTCTTGTTGACGTAATTCAGCTTTCTAGAAATATCTCGTGTCGATGGTCTATGAATGTTGTGTTAGTGGTCTTGTAGTCAGAACTAGCCTGCCTCATCGACTGCTCCTGCTCTAATAAGTAATTGGTTTTGGGGATGGTATTCAGACTGGACAATGGTTATTGTAAGCATTTAAATGCCAACATGTAAAGGCAAGGTAAAGGTAAGGAGAAGCATATTTATTTATGTGATCTATGTGGTACGTAACGTAGTAAATACTTTTTTAATATACTCTACATGGTATGGGATAAGTCTTGATAAACGTGGGCGTGCGTAATAGTACTTCATGCATTTATATAATGTCGTAAATGTGTGTTTAACTTATTATTATTATAAAAATCTCCAGTGCGTTATAAATTCTTATTTTTATGTTAATATTTTTAGATGTGAGATTTGTACCAAACATTTCAATACGCTAGCATACTATTAAGAATTCTGTAAATCGAATGATTTATATTCTCGAAACGGATATATCGTGTACGTTACCCCAGCAAGAAAGTGTCTCCTAGAGTTATATGAGTAGAACGTATAATTTGTGCCTTATTTGCTGTAAATGTGCCCCCACATAAAAAATGTGTGCCCCCTGTCGTTTTGGAAAAAAACGGAAAAAACGATTCTTGCTGGGGTAACGTTTTTCTAGCAGGAAAATTCTAAACGAATGATCGGAGAGAGAAAAATTATGCATGGCCATAGAGCTTATTTGTGTGCCAAAATGTGCCCCCAAAAATAAAATCTGT
This sequence comes from Agrochola circellaris, assembly GCA_914767755.1. NCBI lineage: Eukaryota > Metazoa > Arthropoda > Insecta > Lepidoptera > Noctuidae > Agrochola > Agrochola circellaris. The sequence continues at coordinate 7,281,716 of OU611840.1, forward strand.
GCCCCTTCAGGTTTTCGAGATATTGCATTTCCTGCTGGAGTAACGTTTTGATGAATCGTATATCTCTAAAACCATTGCATGTGCCCCTGTAGAATAAACATACACGAGTAGCTCTTAATGTGTGCCCCTTAGTGCCCCAATTAGATTTAAGAAAATATTTATAGTTTTCAAGTTATCGCGGTTTTATGAAAACCCAAAAAAACATCGCAGCGCTTAAATGAGACAAGGTATAAGTTCGCTGAAAACTGTATTCGGTCTGTATTTTAATGAAATTTAGAATGGAGAAGATAGCTTACCTTGGAATATAGCACTTAGGCTACTATTTATAATGTACTTAATCATGTGTAAGGTCATAGAAACAGCTAGTAGGATATAATCCAATAACAACTTTATTTTATTACTTATTACTTTCTACTTCATTGTACTCAGGCACAACACGTGTGAACCGGTTAGTGAGTAAAGTAAAGAAGGTCATCGATATGTATGAATCCGTCGCTTTTTAGTAGTCATTCATATTTGGTCGGATAGCCAGCCGTTGCTTACATATTTTGGTTTTTTGTTAATATTTACTTAATGCGAAACATTCCAAGCTGAATATTTTCACCATATATTTTTGACTAAAGGCACAAGATTTTGGTTTACACCTACACATCTGGGATTGAGCCGGTTCCTTGTATTTTGCCGTCAAAGTTATGACACCATCGTTTTGACTTTTAGCAAGATTATTCAAAAACGCATGCATGTGCAGTTTTGAAACTTTGTATGGTTATTATTAGCGTCAAGAAGGACCGAATACAGTTTTCAGCGAACTTATACCTTGTCTCATTTAAGCGCTGCGATGTTTTTTTGGGTTTTCATAAAACCGCGATAACTTGAAAACTATAAATATTTTCTTAAATCTAATTGGGGCACTAAGGGGCACACATTAAGAGCTACTCGTGTATGTTTATTCTACAGGGGCACATGCAATGGTTATAGAGATATACGATTCATCAAAACGTTACTCCAGCAGGAAATGCAATATCTCGAAAACCTGAAGGGGCACAGATTTTATTTTTGGGGGCACATTTTGGCACACAAATAAGCTCTATGGCCATGCATAATTTTTCTCTCTCCGATCATTCGTTTAGAATTTTCCTGCTAGAAAAACGTTACCCCAGCAAGAATCGTTTTTTCCGTTTTTTTCCAAAACGACAGGGGGCACACATTTTTTATGTGGGGGCACATTTACAGCAAATAAGGCACAAATTATACGTTCTACTCATATAACTCTAGGAGACACTTTCTTGCTGGGGTAACGTACACGGATATATCGGTCAAAACTGGCGGCATACATGGTAAGTTTAAGCTTCGTCTACACGACGCCGGAGCCGCACCGGAGCCGGATCGCTTGTTTGTGTAGTATACGAATGAATATCACCCATGTACCGCCGCCGGTAAATATTATACAGGTGGTCTAAATAGAAGTATTATCATTCGAACGTAAATTCCTCCTTTTCGATCAAAATTTATCTTGAATTTAATGATAGGAAGATGATTATTTCATGTTGGAAAGCATATTCCATAACAATGAAAATCGAAAAAATAGCATGTGAAAAAGCCGCGTAAAAATAAAGATAACCTACTTAGTTTTTTTTAAAGCGGCTCCTGTAAAATTCAAGAAATTTAAAAGAATAATAACAAACTAATCACGGAACATACATTTTCAACATGCAGGGGTGTTGCAGTCATGAACTCATGAGGAATTATTCTTTTTTATGACGCCTCAATTTGGACCACCTCTATAATAAATATCATATCATAAATATCTTAAAATTGTGCCAAATTACAAATTTGTATGGGTAGTACAGATGTAGATGCAGATTTAATTTGAATAAGGAAGCTAACCCGCATTATATAATGTTTATTTTGGTAAAAGGGTACCAAACTGTACATCCCGATTCAAACTCAATGGCGTATACATGGGTCAGCGCGGGGAGGGGTGAGGTACTGCGCAGCGAGCAGCGCACTTTCGAGCCGCCATTAAGTATGAATTAAACTGTACCTACTGGCCTAAAACTGAAATAATTACGAAAACACAAATGTGCGATCATTATTCACAATCTACCTACTGTTCTATTGTCTACAAGCGCAATTAGGTTTTCTTTTTAACAGAAGTTTTTTGTCGCATCGCCCACGTGAAACACAATTTAGATACCTACCTACAGCATACTAATTATTATACTTATTGTACCGATACAGTAATAAACAAGTGTATTTTTAAAGTGTGAACATTAATTTATTTCCGTGTATGTTTTGTATATTAGATTTTACTTTATTTGTTCTAAAGGACGGGTTTGTTTAAATAGAATAAAAAGGTTTCGTTTTGTCTTTAATAATTTTTTTCTTTGGTGTCGACCCATTTTATATTTCGATACTTATTTATTTGTGAAATAGTAAAATAAAAAAATTATGTTGTTCAATCTTAACTGTTTTTATTTTCCCGTGCAATGCGAAATATAAACCCTTTGTGCAATGAATCGTACAAATATATTTCGTCGAGTCCGTATAACAAAATAAACCATGCAGTAATGCGAGAAAAGGTAAAAATAAATAAAATTATATTATGTATCTGCAACAGCAGTATATTTCTAAAAATAACATTGACATCAAATTAAGTGAGTGAATGCCTGTTTGACACATGACATTTGGACATTAGACTGTCAGGGGCTGCTGGGTTCCCAACTTAATTGTTTTCTCCCCATATATAGGGGGTAAATAAATGATATGGAACTTTTTGTATTTGTTCGTTGAATTATTTATACCAACACCTTGTACAGTACCAGAGTAGTTACCCTCGTTACTAAGAATTCGGACTTCTTTATGGACATCATAAACCAACATTTCGTTCCAATGTGAATCGGATTAATCCATCAACTACAATGTATGTATATGTAAATTACAATAATTGTGTGTTGTGTATGTGTTTTATTATCATATTAGATCAGTGCTAGAATTTTGACAACTCTGAATTATTTCTGGATAGGTTGTCAGAAAGATCATTCTCGAGTAGGTCTTTGACGCGGATCCAGGTTATTCCTGTCGTATGTACGCCTGCAGTCTTTACCAAAAATGAACTTAGTTAACAAACACAAAATAACCTATAAATATTATAAAATGTTAAAATTTTCTTTACTTTTCCACTACAGCTGGTTTTTTACAAGTGGTAGCTTCCTTTTCCTTATCTCGTCTTTTAATGCTACACACCAAGTCGCATACATATTTATTTAGATAACTAATTTTAATTTCGGATCAACACAAAAGTAAACATAAGCAAAACAATGGCGATTTGTGGATGAACAACAGTGCCGGCACGTATGAAGAGCTTTAAGTTTTTAGCCCCATTTCTTGAAAATCCCCTAAAATAGTAAGTAGAATTTATACTATGTAAGAATCTTTATTTATACATACATAAATAAACTCACGCTTTCTTACCATGGGGCTATGTAGAAACTACAGAACGCCACTTGTTCCTATCCTTAAATATTCCATTTGCTTCGTGTACATTCATACATCTGCAACCATTCGACAGGTTTCCGAGTCGAAAATTACACATTTTCGGTTTAAGTACTTGGTTTGCCTAGTAGACCGCAAAAAGCCTTCGGAAGAATATTGGTCGTCTATGTGGTTTAAACGGTCAAAAGTTTCGGATTTGTGAACAGCGTTCAAAGGACTCCTTCGATAACATTGATTGATATTTGATTCGGCACGGAAGCGCATCGGATGGCTGTGAATGGCTATGCTGGTCACGCCGGTTATGGTTCTTTATATATAAATTATATAATTTAAAAACAAAATATTTTTTAATCAAGCATTTAGAAATAAAATTAAAAATAAACCATAAGTGCCTGTAGGTAATTAAAACAGATTTAGTTTTCTTTGGCGCATTTCCTGTTTACGAATTTCTCCCATATAAGTCTTCTGATTTAACAAAGTATATATATCGTCGAAACATTCATAGTTTCGACGATATATCGAGTTTTCATTTTCTTCTTCGGAGAACTTTCTCCCAACTGTTAAAATCTTTAGGAAATATAATGGGTTCCCGTACTTTTTTAGTCAACAGCTGCGCAACGGGGCATTTAATTAATTATGCGTAAAAGTAGTCGCTTCTTTACAAAAACGTAATGGATAGGGAGAGCTAGCAATCTAACTCTTTGACTATAATAGTGATAGAAGCAAGTGCACGTCTGAAGCAAGTGGCAGTTTTTATCCCCATTGTGGCGATTTGAAGGGTTTATGGATTTGCCTGGAGTAACTGTTTCAAGAGTTGGCAACACTGAGTGGTAGTGGTAGTTCTCTCTGTGGTAGTGGTGGTTGACATTTCGTTTGTAATAGAATTCGAGTGTTTGTAAAAATTTGTAGCGTAAATAAAACATTTTTACAACAAGTATTTATTTCAAAGAATGAGTGGTCAGTAATACTAAATTTTAATAACGATAACTGTTCTTATATTGTGGTTGCAGTCAAATTACAGTAAGTAATTCAGTAGTTTCATTATTACGAGCTTACAGGCGTGCAGATGATAAGCAATGACATTTTTCAATAAAAAAATATATTTTCGAAGAGAACATAAATAATTATGTAATTTAAAACAACTTTGACGTAATTTCCCATGTTATATTATGTTATGCAATATTTACTATAACCTTGAAAACTGACTAGCGCCTACGCGGCTACGCTATAAATTGCAAAGAAAGGAAAATGAATCACAATTTTTTGTGAGGCGAATGCAACCTTTATTACTCCCCAGGTTCATAAAAAAACGATAGTTTTGTCTTGAGTTTCAAAGTTAAGCATTTATTGTGCAGTACATATTCAGCATGGTTTATTATTTGATTTAAACAATTTTTTTGTTAAATTGGCTTTTAGAGTTAGTTACTGACAAAAATAACGTCGTATAAAAACTGGAAAAACTGCATTCTGAACTGTCCTGTCAAATAGTTTCCTCAAACATAACCTTTCTATACAATATTTACCCTTAAAATGGGGTGACCATTTCCTACAGTGCAACCAAGCCCTACCTAGTCTGTGTGCATCTGTGGGAGATAACATCTGCATGGTATGGCTATTAAATAAAAGGGAAATGTCATTTACCTGCTCACTCACTCAGTATTGATTTTTCAAGTAATAATTTTTAAGAGGTGCATTGGAAGTGCTCCTACATAATTTTGCTCTGAAAATTGCCAAATCTCATCTTAATTGTGTCCTAATTGTAGTATTGTATTGGGATTAATCAAGTTCAAGTGCAGATCAAGTTATTTTATATTTTGTTTGAGGAAATACCAAATTAATTTCCAATAGCATACCTATAAATCAATATGGCTGAGGAGCAACCAGTTAAAATAATTGAGATTTCTATAATAATAATTAATGTCCCAATTGCTTATCCTCCTCCACCAATAGTGAATATTGAAAATGTTGTGCAAATAGACGAACAGCACTCGGAGAACACTTCGTTCGTGGGTGAGTGCGGCAAAACATATTTCTACAGAACATTTACCGGGAGTTTTCTTTTATTCTTATTTCTAACTTCAAGATTGAAATGCAATTAACAATTATCAAGTGTTTAGAAGATTTATTATGCAAATAGAATGAAACACTTGGAAATTCATTGCCTACTTAAAGAAACATTTTTGATTGCGCGGGTGTATAACCATGTGGCCAGCAGAATGTAAATTGAAGGTTTAATCCAAATAAATCATGAGCCAAATCAGTTTCATTGATTGTTTGGAAACTTAAACGAGCCAGATAATGTAGCTAAAGCAAATACTTAGGCATTTCAGTTTTATGCGTCCTACAATGAGAATAAAATCCGAATAAGATGCATATAAGGCACATTATGTGAGTACTCTAACATAAGTAAAAATTTTTTTTTTTGGCCTTTAAATCTTTAGCAGAGTTTTTGTGGGATATTGACTAAGTAAAAATATGAGTAATTATCGAAAGTACTGCAAAAATAGTGCTTTGAATGTTAAAATCCTTCTTACTAGTAGCTAGTACAATGTTTTAGAATTATTCTCAGATTCAGAATTTGGTTTTACAGGCCACTTTAGTATACATTATTTCAGGGAATCAGTTTTCACGCCTCCCCCTTAAGACCAAGGCCAATTCTTTTTTGGTATACAGATAGCTCATGACCTTAAGAAAGTTATCAAGAAAGTTAATGCTAATTAAAAAAAATATATATATATATAATTCCGCAGTTAAAGCTAGTGGATACACATTATTGGCTATTAACTAGCAAACAATTCTAGCAGCCGGTAAAACTACATTCAGAATCTTAGAGAACTGTCTATCATTTGATATATGAGATCAGTTAGTTCAGTTTATGCATTATCATAGGGGGGCAGGGGAGGGCAGCTGCCCCCCCCCCCTGGATTTTGTATGCCTAAGTACCTACTGATGTCGATAAAAGTTATGTTAGAGTAATGTTAAGACTTACTTTGCAATTACAATATATGATACAAAAATTTTAGAAAAAATCGCTCTGCTTGGTCCTTGTAAATTTTATTAGCAATCCCTTATTCTATGGCTACAATTATATTGAATGTTCATTCAGATGCGTAAAAACAATGCTGGGACCAACAATAGTCAAAGACAGGTTAAATGGGCTTAGCTGTGTCAGTGTTATTTTGTATCTTGACCAAAATATGATTCTTGATCATAAAAAAATATGTATTTTCACAATTGTAATCATTAGAATCATTAATACATTTGTCTAAGTTAGATCTGTTCCATTGACTGACTTTTCCTGAAATTATGACATTTCAGAACTGATTGAAAAATGGAAGATGAAATGTTTGTTATGGTAACCAATCATATTTTAATCAATATACAATCTTATGCTAACTTGCAATTTGAAAAAAACTTAAGATTTGACTTTCGCGGGCTACCTTTGCGAAATTTCTGATTTGCCCCCCCCTGGGCCAAAAGCTGGGTACGCCCATGTGCATTATGATGATGCGATCTAGAAAGTTCAGCTTGCATAATATGAGCTGCATCTGGGATTTGCGTTATTACGCATGCGCCGACCGCAGCTTTAAGCCCGGCGCAGGACAGCTGGTGCGTGATTATCGATCGGCACGATCGGATTCACGGAATTAAAGCAGGCCGCACATGGATACTTTTGCGTGGGCAATTTTGCTGTTTGCGACTAGTGCGACTACCTACTATCCTGCCCACTCGTATAGAACCGTCAACTAAAATAAAACTGACCTGGAGGTTGATTACTCTTGGGAAATTACTCTAAGAGTACTTTATTTAATTTCGGTGTTGTACTTAATATTGCAATAACATAAACAACATATGCGACTAAGGTATTATTAAAAAATGTCACTTTGTATATAGGAGAAAAATGCACTTTTTAACTTAATACAAGATCCTGTACTACACTCCCGGACATCCCGGAATCGAGCCACTCTGCATATTTTTATTCAAAAATCTTTTTAAATAATGGTAGCACAAAATGTGGTTTTCACACTCACTTTAATTTCCGTTTGTCTTTGTTCGAAATTTGAAATTGGAAGTCATCTTTTCGCGTATCGCAGGGGCAAAATTATAGAGAAAACATTTATTTAGTAACTTGTGTTACCTCCAAGAGCATTTACGACGGCCGCTATGCGGTTCGGCAAGAAATTAATTAAGGCTACTATGACATGCTGTGGAATGTTCTCCCACGCTTCCAAGATGGCAGTTTTCAGCTCTGCAAAGTTTTTGGATCTTGTTGGTTAGTTCGAATACTGCTGGTTGGTTAGCCTCTTCATTTAATGGGGCGACGTCCTCGGGGTCTCTAGTTAAAATGGGCGTGCCTCAAGGTTCAATTCTTGGCCCTTTCTTATTTCTTGTTTATATAAATGATCTTCCTTACATGATGGTTAACTTATCAGATATAATTCTATTTGCTGACGACACTTCTCTTAATTTTGAAATAGATAGAAAAGATACAGATCTTTCATGTCAACGACAGTCTGGCTTCGAAATGGTTCGCAGCTAATAATCTTTTCTTAATGCGAACAAAACTAAATGTATTAGGTTCTCATTACCAAATGTACCTCAAGTGGGTCTAAATCTAAAACTTGATGGCAAAAAATAATCATAATAATAATAATCATAATCACTGTGGACTGGTATGTGGACTCAGCGATCATTGTGCCGATAGTCGTATCAGCAAATGGCTTGATTGCCAAGAGCCTCGGCCAACACCGAAGGAGGCTCTCGTTGGGCAGCTGGATCAAGGGCTTGATTCAGAAAGCGGTACTCCTAGACACGGCTCGCATTGTCAGGAGGTTCCTCTCTCTGGAGCCCTGACCGTATTATTCCGATTTGCTTCTCTTTTTCAAATTCGTGAATTCAAATTTGGAACAATGGTGATATCAAAATGGCCAGTAGGTATGTCAGCTTCAAAACTGCATAAAAACTTTTTCTCTGACTTATCATTATTTAATGTTTAAGGCCTATAAACATAAAAATGCACGGTAGGTCGATTTAGGAGTCCGGGAGTGTATAATAATATTTTAATTGCAATAATTAGGTAATAATTGGTAATCTAAAAAAATCTTAACTATTTCCACTATCATAAAAAAGATCTTGAGGCACATGTCCCACCACCGTCGATTAGCGAGAAGCGAGTAGAGGTAGCAACTAAAAAAACGTGCAGCGAGTGCGCGACAGCGACGAGCGATTACTCACTGGTATGCGCATGTACCAAGGGCGTACGGGCCTGCGCACACTGGCAGACGGCAGGGGAGAGCACATGAGGATTCCTCTATCCGCCAACGCACACTGGCAGACGGCTGGGGATAGCATCAAGGAGGATTCCTCTATACGCCGCGCACACTGACGAAATATCTTCTGCGATACCGCGAGCGTCCGCCAGCTTAATACATCCGTCGTCATACATATGCCGCGGCGTTTGCCAAGTAGCCACTGCTCGCCGGGATTTAATTATTCCACTAGCAACTACGCAGTCGAAAAATCGCTTTTGAAAGAGTGTGGAAGATTGGCAGGTTCCAGCGCATACCGGCGCATACAGTCGTTTCCCGCCGCGGTATGCTCCAGCGTGCTCGTTCGATGCTCCAGAGAAAACTGCGCTGCAATGCTCCAAGGTGTGCGATGGTCCACCGAGCATTAAAATATATACCTTATTTCGATTGGATAAGTATTAAAATCAATTGATAAATTTAAAAACCTCTGCCGTCCCGTCCGCCAGTCTGCGCAGGCCATAAGTCTCTGAGCTAGTGTTCTGCTCGCCTAGCGAGTGTCGTAGAGCGAGTACTCTCTTTGATAGCTCTTGTCGCTGCGACAAACGAGTAGTCGCCGGCGGTGTTATCAGACGGAGGGTCAACTATTAAATATGTATCTCTTTTACTTACATGGAACCTAAAATTTTTTGAACGTTTTCTGAGCTAGAAAACCGTTGGTAGCTAGTCGCTTCTCCGTCGGTGGTGGACAGGTGACTAGTGAATACGATGATCTGCCAGTCGATTCTGTAAAAATATCACAGTGAAACTTAGGTGAAGTGAGCTATCAATAGTATTAATCCCTAGCATCCTGCCGGTCAATTTGTGACAGTGACAGCTCACTTCACCTAAGTTTCACGTTGATATTTTTACAGAATCGACCGACTTTTCTTACAACCACATTAAACTAACTGCACTCATTTGCAAAACTATTATTAACTTATTAAGTATATTTATGTATTGTATGTAACCAAACTAACATTTACTTCCAGGTTATGTCTCATATTAATGATTTAATAAGCGTCTTGAGAGGTCTTCGGTTAGTGGTGGAAGCGGGAGTCAGAACACAGCAAGAATTGTCAAGTGTTGTATGGAATAACTCCACCGTGAAGCCTTTGCTTTTGAACTGCCCGACTTACCTATTACCCTACAATCCCAACCCTGCTTCTGCTAAAGAGTTGGTGGACAGAGCCCTAGTAGTCGCACACGGCTTTAAACAGTTCGCGGCTTTGCATTTGCCTAACATAAGTAACAACGCAGCAAGACCCGAGATGGACCAGCAGATGAAAGACGAGATCGACGAGCTCAATAAGGAGTTCAACAGAACCTTTGACACCTTGAGGAAGGTTCAGTTCATGGATGATCCACAACCCGCGGTAAAGCCAACAACCAAAGATCGACCAACCCCGGTTTCGCCAACTATACAAATATTGGCGCCCATAGAAGATTTGCATAAGCGAATGCGAGACGCAGAACTTCAGAGGGTAGAAGACGTACTCGAAGCCGTGTCGTCCCCTGAACCGGTGGAACCGTCTGCGTGGCCTAGAGATGTAGGGTCTACGGGGCCGAAGCCTATGGCTAAGAAGAAGATTAGAGTCGCTGTAAGTATCACTTAATTTGAATTAATGTGCAGTTAGTAATCTTTTTAGAGCATTTTACTTATAAGATTTACGTCACAGTAAAAGGAGTTGTCATACATTATAATGTATGTTTTTTCAGCTAAGCGAGAACTCAAAAGAACGCGTGGTGCCGTCTTCGCGCCTTGGCCGTATGTTTTCATTCGGTTCCTTGGCCGCCGGTTTGGGAGTGGGGACCGTGGCCCAATACGCTCGGAATACATTTCAGTCAGTGACGGGTCAGGTCGATGAGTCACCCAATGCGTTCATGTCCCCGGCAAACGCAGAGAGAATCGTTGATACGCTGTGCAAAGTTCGAGGTACCTACCTAATTACTGTAGCTCTAGGCCATCCACCTTATTAATTTCCTAATAAAAGTAAGACTGTAAATAAAGAATACTCTAAAATCTCAAAAGCACATGTCACACATCACCACACACACATGTGACATCTCTAAATCTTTATTTCTCTAGGTGCGGCTCTGAAACTGGGTCAACTGCTAAGCCTCCAGGATGACTCGATGATCTCTCCAGAACTGCAGCAAATATTCCAACGTGTACGTCAGTCTGCTGACTTCATGCCTTCCTGGCAAGTGGAGAAAGTGATGAGCTACCAACTGGGTCCTCAGTGGAGGACAACAGTTGCATCTTTTGAAGACAAGCCGTTCGCCGCTGCTTCTATCGGTAACTGTTTATTCTGAGTATGAGTATCTTGTATAGCGAGACTAGGAAGGAAGTCATAGTCACCCAAACAGAATAAAATAAATATAAGAATCCCAAACCGCTTCCATGGCTGCAAATAAACTTTCGTCGTCTTCGTTAACTATACAAAGATTTTATTCATATGAACATCAACACAGTTGTAATCCTAAGGATTCTGGAGTTTTCTGCCGGCTGTTCTCCATATGAAACGATCAATTCTAACCGTGCACCTAGTTTCAGACGTTATGCCTCAGTTGCCCGATCCGGAGCCACACTCAGTAGTCACACTTCGCGACCACTATACCAGCGGCGCAGTCTTTATATCAGTTTGTGTTTTGTACAGGTCAAGTACATCTGGCCGTGATGCATGACGGCAGGGAGGTGGCAGTCAAGGTGCAGTACCCCGGCGTCGCTAAGGGCATCAACAGCGACATTGACAATCTAGTCGGAGTGATGAAAGTACGACTTAATTACCTACTGCCGTAGTGCCGTTAATGTGATACATCGACGAGGTTGAGAAGTGAGAGAGAAACGACGCTTATAAAAGCTGAACTTTTTCTAAAACTCGTTGCGTCATAGTAATGCCAGGGTATAATTAACTTCTATTATTATTTTGGACATTATTTCATCATTGCCAGTCAAATTGGGTGATTTGAATCATTCAATGTCGACCACACCTTTAATATACTTAACTGCCATCTATAAATTGTTTAAGACCAGGCACTCTAAACACAATTTCCAAGCAAGCTCCGCCGCCATGCACCCCGCCACTCCACTATGTGCTAAACGCTAACACATCAGTAATAAAGTTGAATATCGCGTGCGCTCTTTGATCGTGTTCGAGCACGGAACTACATGGCGTAAGTCTCAATACTTGCATCGTTTATAACTAAAGTAATAATTAATCTGGAGAAAAAAAAATCCTGTGAGAATACTTATTTCACACATAAAAGCCAAGTAATCTTCATTGTATTTAAATACTCTTTTAAAAAAGACATGATTTTCGAATAAAAACTGAATCAAGCGAAAATGTTACAATTACGTATCTTGTACATGGAAAGAAAAAAAATCCAATGAATCATATACCAAAGGTCCATTTTGATTGTATGCGTGAATTAAAAGTTTTGGAATATTAATGCAAATTAACATACAATTTAGGGAGCCTCCTCTTAATAGACTTTCAGAAGCCGGTAGTCACTCTTAACAAATACAAATGTTGCCAGGTATGGAATATCTTCCCCAAGGGCATGTTTATAGACAACATCGTGGAGGTTGCTAAGAAGGAGTTGTCTTGGGAGGTGGACTATGTGCGCGAGGCTGACTGCACCAGGAAGTTCAAGAGGCTACTCGCTCCGTATCCCGAGTACTTTGTACCTGATGTCATCGGTAAGGAACATACTACTTACAGGCAGTATGTTAAGTCCTTTCCCAGTTATTTTACCTCCGTTTTTGCATTACTGAAAGCAATATTTATTGTCACGAAAATAAGGTTGCTATTAGGTTACTGCCAGTGACAAGTCTGTCAAAATCACACGAAGATAAAAACTGTGAAAGAAAAAAAACAATAAATGGCCACAGAAGTACAACAACACAAAACTACAACAACAATTTTCATGTATTTTAGGCTCTAAATCGCATACACATTTTATTTCTGCTTTAAATTGTCAACACAGTTACATAGGTACTAACTTTCGTTCAGGCTACCAGCACGCTTAGCATGACCACAATAGAAACGGGTTTTGTCGACGGAAGAATAGACAAAATGACAGATTGCGATTGTTATCTGTCATTTTGTCTATTCTTCCGTCGACAAAACCCGAAGAAAACCCGTTTCTATGGTTGTCATGCTACGCGTGCTGCTAGCTCAATTCTGCTCAATTATTGCCCTTTTTATGACAACAAACATAAAGGTCTATTTCACAGTATGCAGATACTATCAGGTTAACCTATCCGGAATAATACAATAAATATTGTTTAATTGTCAAAATGACAGAGAGTATCATGGTGCAGGCTATTAATAATACTAATTCCCTACCACCAGACGAACTGTGCGCTCAGGAGGTTATAACCACAGAGTTGATCGACGGACTGCCACTGGACAAGTTGTTCGACGCAGAATACGAGGTGCGCGTGGACATCGCGCACAAGATCATGCAACTGTGTCTGCGCGAGATGTTCGTACTGCGCTGCATGCAGACCGACCCGAACTGGGCTAATTTCTTCTATAATCCAACTACCAAGCAGGTAATCTGATTATAAAAATAATAATAAACTTTATTCCCTGACAAACAACGCACCGCCTAAACCGTCTTTAACATGAAATGTTGCACATGAGTTCCTTTTAAACCGAAGGCGAGCACTAAGGAACGATTTTTGAAAATTCATCGCCTATAGGAGTTGAATAGGGGATGAAAGTCTGTATGAAATTTTGTCATTGCTGACGCGCAACCTTTAGAGGTAAGACAGATGTTAACAGAAGCGGTCAGAGACTTAACTCTTGTCTGTCCCGAACAGGTGATTCTGCTTGACTTTGGCGCCACACGCGAGTACTCCCAGCAATTCATGGATCAGTACATCGAGATCATACACGCGGCCTCGCGGGGCGATCGGGAAGCCATCTTGGATATGTCAAGGGAAATGAAGTTCTTGACTGGATACGAATCCAAGGTTGGTATAGCTGTACAAGGATCTTCTGGCGCATGACAAAAATCGGAGCTAACGCCGCCATCTTGTTTTCCATGCCAATCTACATAAAGTATCTTTCATTTAAATTTCGAACTTATCATTTACAGGTAATGGAAGAGACACACATCGACACTGTCATGATAATGGGTGAGGTGTTCACCAGCGACGGCTCGGGCGAGTTCGACTTCAGCACCCAGCAGACTACACGTCGCATCCAGGCGTTGATACCCACCATACTGACCCACCGCCTCTGCCCACCCCCCGAGGAAATATACTCACTTCACCGCAAGCTCTCCGGCGTGTTTCTGCTCTGCTCCAAGCTCAAGATCAAGATGAACTGTCGCAACATGTTCCAAGAGATCTACGAGCAGTATAAAACCAACAGCTTCAGATAGACCTTAGCATCCGTGGCTCAGGTGTGGTCAAGTTTTAGGTACACCATCTTTAACAGCGACTTTATGTCAAATTTTGATGTTTTCCAGTAATTCAACATACGTAATCAATATTTTCTAATTATTAATTGTTGTGTAAAACCTACTACTATACGAGTACATGGGGACGCCAAACTAAACTAGCGCGACAGATTGGCAGATTTAGTACGTTCACATGCGCGCACAAAACGGTCTGATCAGTTAGAAAGAGTGATACCTCGGCCGGCGCATGCTCGTATGCCTTGAGGCATAACAACCACATCACATGGTACAGATTTTGAAGTCATGAGACAAACTTGAAGGTTGTAATGATCATGCATGGTTAATTGTCATAATCATGAATCGTGTTTATGTCCAATTTTGATGTTTTGCAGTAATTCAACGTATATTCATAATCAATGTTTTCCAATAACTTATTGTTGTTAAACCTACCATACATGGGGACGCCAAACTGAAAAAGCGCATTTGTCAGTTTGGCTTGATTGGATGCGAGCACCATGCATGCACGAAACGGTCTCCTCAGTTAGAACGTTGAAGCCCTGGCCGCCGCATGCGCGTACGCTTTGATGCAAAACAACCACACGGTTTTGAAGACATGAGGCAAACTTTGAAGGATGTAACCGTGCATTTGCACTGGCGAAACATTCTCATATAAACATGTTGATATCTCTGTTTTCTGTCAATGTATCGACTCGCGTTCGCATTGTCACGCAACATGTTGACGCAAAACATGTTTGTTTTTTCATAACACCTGACATGTCTTACACAAATTGTGAAAATAAGTCTTTATGAATCTTGTAACATGTTGTCCACTAGGTACATGGTTCGATGTTTACCGTCTCATTTGGAAAAAACTAACTTGAGATCTGTCTTAAAACTTACTCATGTTGCGTGCAGTGCGATCGCAAATTCAACAAAACAAGTTTTAAGATTTTTGTTATGTCACACGTTTTGAAACATCTACATGTTGAAAGTTTTCTGGTGCAAACGCATAGTAATGATCATGTATGGTATCGTTAATAGTCATAATCATAAATGTTGATTAAACTGTTACAAATATGAGTGTTTAAATTAAGGAATGTTTTGGGTCATAGAAACAGGGTTAATGTGGGGTTTAAAAGTGCGCCACTTTGAAATATGCGTGTTAATGAAAACCTAGAGCATCATGTGCTCATGGACTTACTCTAGGACTCATACATATCGGAACAGTGAACGATCCCAAGTTTTCAGTTTCCAACAGACTTGTTATAAGTTAGCTAAGGCAAGCTTCCGCGTTCCTATGACCTGAGATATTTATTGCATTTTATCGAGTAGTTAACATTATAATTATGATTGTTGTCAAATACTGGAGTATTATTATGTAATAATATTATTATAAATTACTTTTTGTTGCTAATTTACAATCATACAGGTGATATGATATGAAATACGATTTCATCTGAGGGCATTTTGTTACAATTTTTTAACTCCTAGATGTAGTTGTACTATAATTTCCAACTAACTTAACTAAACTTAACGTAATGTAGCCTAGTGTTTACAAAACAGGAATTTAACATATCGCGTTTACATAGACTTGCGGGTTGTGATCCACGAATATTTCGAATTAAACGCGTGAAAATGTTATCGTACAATTTTTTCAAATTTATCTACAAAGTAGAGTTTTATTAAACGAATTATATCTGGCACAAAAAATTAGGTCTTTGAGATTTATAAATTCCATTGACCAACTGAAACGAATATCGTCCATTTTGTATGTCGAATTTATTGGGCCCTGTAAGGGTAAGACTGATGACGGTATTTCGTTCCAATTTATACGGGACAATATTAACTTAAAACTTTGTATCGCCTTTTTGGGAGTAGTTCTACAACCGGGCTATCGTTGAGGATTTTTTCTAAAGAAAAAAATATGTATATTACCCGACTTTGGACGAGTAAGGTTGCGGGCACATGAGCCACCGCCGAAGAGCGATGGCCGAGCGGGGCGGTAGCGATGGAACTATTTCGTACCGTTGCCAACGCGGCACGGCCGTCGCTCCTCGCCGCTGGTTCCGTGCCCGCAGCCTCACACGGCGGCTAAGCGCTGCGCCGCTAGACCCACCGAGGTAGCTAACAATTTTTTTTTTTTTTTTTTTTTTTTTTTTTCTCTTTTTGTTCATAGTTGGTAAACTATACACGAGTTCAAACTTGCACAACACAATTCCGATGATATATAGATTTTTTGTTAAGCTTTTTATACTTAAATAGTAATATATCGTTTGGTGTTATTAGAGGGCTTTTGACTTCATTGATGTATCTGTTAGTTAACATAAATGTTGAATGTTGCATCCATCCTTTCACTTGACCGACACTCACCTGAGCCGCGCTTTTTTCCTGTCGCAAACTACCTCTTCTCTTACATTAAGACTTGGCTATTATTGTGATCGTATTTGAAATGTTGTATTAGCAATTTCATGTTGCGTAGTACACTGTTTGTAAAATGAATGTTACCTCTATGAATATACTTATAAATGTTATTAAATGGCTGTAAAAAACCCCATAGACACATGTCGTTTTGATTTTTATAATTTAACTATTGAACAATGGTTGTGAAACCATAAGTTAAAAGAAGTATGGGTCTATGAAACAAAAACCCTGACATTCTTTGACTGACCGCTTTCCTGCTACTTCATCAAATCCTTTTCGCCGTCTGTGTACTAAGTACCGACTTATACAAACGAGTCCATTCTCGGTGCGTTTACAATATTAGTAACGAAGAAATCGGAACATTCATTTGAATGCTACGATGCCACAGATCTATAGACACGCATACAATACACACAAATGACACAACATAGATGTCAAATTTTCATCACCCCTTTAAAAAAAATCAAGCGGTCAATAGGTTAAACTTCAGGAGTTAATAATAAATAATAAACAAAGTCGTAGTGTTACATTGCGTTGTTTATTTGTAAATTGATTTTTTCAATTCAATTCAAAATATTTCACATAAACCTACAAGGGTACTTATGAA
Source organism: Agrochola circellaris (assembly GCA_914767755.1). Taxonomy (NCBI): domain Eukaryota; kingdom Metazoa; phylum Arthropoda; class Insecta; order Lepidoptera; family Noctuidae; genus Agrochola; species Agrochola circellaris. Next base: position 7,298,939 of record OU611840.1, read on the forward strand.
ACGTCAGAAGCTAGGTGCACGGTTCCAATTGGTCGTTTCCTATGGAGAAGAGCCGGCAAGAAACTCCACGGTTACTAGAGTAAATGGTTTTTACAATGTTTCCAAATTACAGTGTTAAAAGGTATGCGAGGACAGTGTAGGCCTATCAACAAGTACCAGGTACTTAGCAATATAAAAGACTCAGACCAATACTTTTTTATTGGTCTGAGATAAAAGATAAGTAAAATAATAAAAATAAAGACCCATTTAAACCAAATGACAATGGTTGCCACTACAGCTGTAACAAATCAAATTTAAAAAAATAAATAGAATATTGTAAGTATATAATGATTCCTTTTGATTTCCATCACTCATGGCTTGTTCTTTTGATAATTGAGCGTGGAAAGCAACGGAAAAAGTACGCTAAGGAGAAAATAAAGTTGAGCGCAAGAGTGAAGGAGTACCTAAGTCTCCACTACAAGGGAAGATTTCTGATGATAAGGTACCTAATTCTGTTCTGATAAAACTACAAAACAGTGTATTTGCAATTTTGAAACCTATCGTCACTCAAGTATCCGTAACATACAGATGTTCCAAATAGTGACGTCATAAAAAATTTGATTCGTCATATCCGAAAATACCCCAAATGTAAATGGAATACAACGAAATTCCAAAAAAAGAAAAATACAAATTCATAACTAGTTTTAATGATGGTAGAGTCCTAGAGCCCTCTATTGTTGATATTATTACACGTTCACCATGTATTATGAAGCGTGTGAAGGTGGCAATCAAGGTGCAACGACTATCGCATTGCACCCGTGTATAATCTATGATTGCACCTTGATGATTCCTCGGGTTCAAGTACGATTCGAAAAAGTTCCACAGTCACGCGAAAGAGGGCGGTGATCCAAATTCTAATTTCGGGTTCCAGTATGATCCGCTTGGGTTCGCTAGTGAATTTCTTAAATCCTTGCAATATCCAGTGCTATGAACGAAATTTAACTTGATATGCGCTGCATAGTTTCAGCAGCATTTCGAGTCGAGTACCTAGTTCCTTGATTCATCGTAGTATCTATAGGTGTAAGTACCTACCTAGCTATGTACCTTTTAGAATGAATGGCATTCATGTCTATTTAGTATATTATGTTGGGTTTCCTGAATATAGGTAGTGGGTAGGTTTTATTACCTAGCCTTTAATACCTGTCTTCTGAGATCTGATTGATAACAATAGTAACTTATCTTTCTCCGGTTTAGTCGCAACTTTCCTTTAGTTTTGCTATTTTACACTGGTGCGCACGTGATGTGCACGCAACCTAACTATATTTTAGTTTGACAGCACTAAGATGGCATCGAGTTGAAAATGGCAATTTTGCTATTCTGAATTTGACGTTTTTCACCTAAATTTTTTGTTGTTTATCTAAATCTGACTATTTTTAATCGCAATTAAAAAGGTGTGGAATAAAATTTGTTGTCATGAACTAAAATCCACGCCAACACCTCGACTTCAAAGTGCAAAAACAGTACCTACTTATATATTTTTTCTTGTCGTTTTTCCGAAACAAATACCAAATCATTTTTATTTAAACTATGTAATTCCAAATTCGCTTGAATGCCGAATGCAACCAGGGCTATTTGTCTATTAGTCTTATAGAACTTTTGGTAGAATGTGGTAGAGGTTCTATAGTAGAAGAAATTAAATGTACATTCAATATTACATAATGAATTTAATGATGAAGTTACTATAACTAAACACGGATTATAAACGACGTGAGTGGCGCGAGCAGCAGCTAGTGACTGGCTGTGTGTAGTATCGTATTGGAACTGCGTGTATACTCACAGACGGGTGACGTCTTAAGTACTTGAGTTCGCTGGTTGTGTGCATGTTCGGGTCAGACCACTACAGTCTGTACGACATAAGGTCGTCTTTTGCATGTAACTTTTACAGTACTTAATACCTACCTAAAACTCTGAAGTTTTCAGTTAGAAGAAAGTTCTAGGAGGTGGTTAGTAGTGGAACCTACCTACTTAACTTTCTTAGCCTGAAGATTGATTATGGAATTTTACAGAGATGCAGATGCAGTGCTTGAGGGATCTCGCGCACTAGAAGGCCACGACTCCGGCCAGTTATGGTCCGTGGCCCGGTCTGCGGCTAGTTGGCCGTTGCGGCCAAGTGCGCGATTCGTATTGGTTTCTATAGATAGATCTTTACCTGGTCGCAGCGACGTCTTTAGAAAATTGATTAACGTTTTTTGTCTTCATTACTTAGGTACCTAACGGCCAAACCCAATAACCTATTTGCAGTAAAAGACAAAGCGCTATTGATGGTAGACAGTATAATTCTATCTGTCATTGAATGCCGTCCCACAATTCTGTAAGATCCTTATTCTCTGACAGATTATTGGGACGTTAAAACCGACGTTAGACGTTAATATGTAGATAGGTTTTTCTGTCTCCAGTAGGTATGTCAAAACTGTTGATAGATAGGTTAATGGATTCGGCCGTATGAGCTTATCTAGGTAGGAACTAGTAAGTTACTGCCTACTTCGATTACAGTAACTTAAAATCATTAAAACAAGTCTTTTACTTATACAAGGTCAAATTAAATTAGCTAGCGAAACTGCGCAGACATGGGTATCGTTACCTAACCACCAATAACACAAACAAAAAATATTTTATGATATTTTCTTTTGGAGTCAACTGTTAGTGCAGCTACTTGAAGTATATGTTGAGAAAATGTGTTTTATTTTTGTTTTATTGTATTATTATTATTTTTTGTTTAGATAAGGACAGCCACTGTGCAGATAACAAAAAAAAAAAAAAAATTACCATATATTTCAAGCAACTTAGCTACGGTCGTTGACGCAAATTTTTGTTTTGCTTTATCGTGTCAAGATATTGGTACCCATCACGTCTGCAGAGTTTAGCTTACTAAATAAAATAAAAAAACTTGAATATATGCTTTTTTTAAAGCGCCATGTATTTCACCAGCCAGCAGGCTGTATAAAATTGCCGAATATAATTATAATAACCAGTGTGTAGCCTATGAAAATCGATAAAATGCAGATGTGTCTGAGTGCCAACAGTCGGTAATACTAACATGCTCCACTTACGGGTCATGTGTAACATTGTATAACGGTTGCAGGACATTCTGGCAGCTTCATTGGTACGTTTAGTAAAATAGCTTATAAAAGCGAGCCATTCGAAATCGCCTCTAACAAGCAAAGAAATCGAGGTTAACAAAATAAAATAAATTAAATAGTAGACCAAATGGTCCTAAGCCCAATAGCAAAACGATATTTTAGCAATATAGGACATGATGCTAAAATATCGTTTTATTTTAGCAAATCTTCCTACAAGGAAATGGTCCTTAAAACAAAAGAACGGAAATGGTAGTCATATCATGTCAGCCACACATAACTAAAGTAATTTTGCTAACCATTTACTTTTCCATTTTCTTTTAATTTTGTGTACATAATATAGATTATTCTATTCTACTAAAAAATACAGCTTCCTTTCATCGACTAATTACCTACTCGCATAGTTGTTTCTTTTCTAATACTCCAGGACACGAAGCGTATTAAAATAATAAATATCTTCAGGTAACTCTATCGATTTGTCTATATAATTCAGCACGCGAAGTACTCTGTAGAGCGTAGTGTAGCGCGTAATTCAGTTTTGTAGCACGATGCGTAGTAACTGAGCGCGTAGCATGGTGCGCGTAGTTCAATGCGTAATTCGCGTAGCAACTCGCGTAGCAATTTGCGTAGCAAGTCGCGTAGTAGGACGCGTAGAAGAAAGTCGCATAGCAAGACGCATAGCAAGACGCGTAGCAAGACACGTAGCAAGACACGTAGCAAGACCCGTAGCAAGTCACGTCGCAAGTCGCCTAGCAAGCCGCGCAGCAAGGCGCGTAGCACGAGTGCACACTCTTGTATAATATTTACCAGGTTCATACGTTTTGTAATTGTCATAATCTGCCTAGCCTTTTCCAAGCTATGCTTTGGTCAGCTTCCAGTCTAACCGGCTGCCGATCTATCACAACCCAGGTAACACGATACCCCTTGGCAAGATTTGTTCAGTGTATTCTGCATGTCTTTTAAAATAATATAATATGGTTCTTCTCTGTATATATATACAGTACGTTTTCGTTTCATTAAAGGTGTGTTTGTTGTAAATAGAAATAACACGTTTCCTTTTTGTGCCCCACGGCATATTATTCTAAGACATGTCCGATATACGTATAGGAATAATGTAGATAACTTATTTGCCAAATTGTTATTTTGCATTTTAGTATCTGGGTATGAACCCGTTGTCCTGAAAAATATATATCGTGGGTTTCATATAATATTGGATTCATTGATGTATTCGAATTTACTTAGACAATTTTGGCCTAATTCAGTTTAATAATAAAAGGTATAAATGACATGGGAAAAATTAAATAAACAGCACCAAATCAATTTTAGAAAGTTTTTATTTGCAGGTCGAAAAGGCATTGGGGGAACATTAAAGCAACCATACATCGAACCTGCGACCTTACGGCGGCCGCTAATTACTATAAACCTTTACTTTTCTTACTTACACACCGTACCGCATGCAATTCATCATACTGTACTAAATTTGATTAAATAAAAAAATGGTATGCTTAATTAAAACAGAAATTTAACACTAAAAGTACCATGACGAGTAAAAGTATGAAGTTCAAAGGTTTAAGAAGCTTAATTCTACGTGCCATTGTTGTATAAATAGATGTTGCAATATAAAAGACCGTGCTACCCCCCGGTGCTGCCACGTTTCCCAAAAACATAAGCTGTGCCTCATTTTGACCAATCCGCTTGCAGGATTATTTTATCTCGATTGAAAAAAACCGGTCATAATGTCACACGTCCCACATTTTCACGTCACAGACACAGCGGGCAAACAGTCAAAATAAAAATTGAATTTCAATTTAAAACAGTCACAACTTTTTTGGCAAAGTTGTTGCAAATCGTTCTAGCAAATCATATTTAACTTAGACACTACGTTTTTAACTGGAAGATATATTCGCCTTTGACTATCTATCTAACTAATTAACTACTACAACTATGTCAAAGGCATTGTAGAGTGTCTCCGCACTGGAGGTCCAGCGGGCGCATAGACGGTGCGTATCGCTCTCGCAACACCAATAAGGACCAAAGAAAAACATGGTCAAGCGACCGCGACCGACGTCTAAATAGAAGCGCGCGCCAGAAGCAACTTAATGCGAAGGCACCTTAAGACACTATTACTAAATAACAATTGTTTTACGGCAGTGTGGCGCTGGCTGCAACATACTACATCAACAAGGCACCAGGACAGGTTAGAGGGAAAGTTCCTTTGATATCACGCGGAACTGTGGTACAATTGAGTATGACATTTTCAAATTGTGGATACCTCCCCTCACAAGAAAATAATAGAAGTTAATATAAGTTTCAGCAATAAATGGTTAAGAATTTAATTAGATTTGTGGTACTTTCAGTAAAAATTGGCAACACAAAATGTTTGGGTGGCCTTGGCAAGCAAGTCGACGGGATAAGTGGTCACCGTCGACGACTGTGGCGATGTGCAATACCAGAGCATCGAATTCTTTGCTATCTTAGAGATAGAGCTGAAATGTCTAATGCGCCTGTAACTACACTCGCAACCAAACCCTTCCAACCGGAAAATTGCAGAAATTTGTAAGGTGGCTGTACCTAGTCTTCCGGGCGAGCTCTTTCACAAAATGCTCTTCTACCTACATAAACATATACATTATTCTGAGTAAAATTTCTATACATATTTATAAGTTGCATCCTTCACTGCAAAAAAAAAAGTTTTCAACATATTTGTTATTTTTTTGTTCTAACGTCTGGAGGTACTCTTAGTATTTTTTCCTGAATTGCATACGGTATCTAACTTCGTCTACAATCTCGTATAATAATAGTTACAATAGTCTTTAAACAGTATAAATATTTGAATACTAATTGTTTCTATTATTCTAGTTATTATATGTCCGATATGCTGAGATTATGTGAAATATTAACATTATATAATATTTACTGTACAAGCCATTTTTAGGGATACTGTAGTAAAATTATTGTGTGAATGACTTGATGATAATTATTTTGGTATTTATTTAGTAGGCCTACAGTTTATAAATTACCGATTGAGTTTTTTCGAATGATTCGATGTTTATAAAGATCATTTTCACGATAAAATAAGCGTGTGCGCAGACAGACAGCTTTCAAGCTTTGTACGTTCCAGATAATGTAGTTATGTGTGTCGATATTTAACTACATACCTACTATAATGTACACCATGGCATGGCCGACGTGCGATACCAGTCGATGAAAAACTTCTAGAACTATCGCCATTATTATGTATTCATAGGTAAGATACAATTTTACGATTTCAATCAATATTATCTTTACGGGTATGTATTTGTCTATCAATGGTACCATTCTGGTGTTACATACCTTAATCTTGTATGTCATCTAGGGAGTGATGAGTTACAAGAAAGCATATACATTTTGTTAGGCCTACTGTGTAAAAGTCTTAATTTTATGCTATCCCTTTGATGATTTCGAGTTTTTTTTTTTGTATCTAGTGCCAAATTAGTATATATACTGACTTCTGCGCAAGCATTGAGCATGTACGTTTATTTCATACCTAACAAATTAGATTTTTAATTTATTTTTATTAAGCCCTTCTCCCACGTTCTGGCGGCCGGTTAGCCGGCACAGGTACCCGACTGCAAATTTATAGGGTAAATCTGACGGTACGTGTAAAAGCCGTCATATTCATTGGTGCAGTACTACACCTCCTGCGCCTGAGCAAGCGAAAAGGGCGTAATTCTTAAAATATCCGATTCTTATTCTCACCTTACACTATACTTACATGTTATATATCTCAATTTTATATTTCTACTCTTATTTTTCATAATATCAACAATATGGGTTACTAAGGTCCTCAAGTTAAGTTTTGAACATGTAATGTATGATTATGTATTGGAAATCATAGGACAGGTACACATGGCATAGGACAAAAACACACGATCAACAACAAAGATAAATGAAATATTAATAGGTGAGAAAAGTGATTCATATAATCCCAGCAGACGAACGACTCAATTCAGTTCACTAAAGAAAAAGCAACACTTAGTATTGTAATCGATATAGTGTAGGTAGTAATTGTAGGTATCACAAACTACTATAAGTTTGTAGTAAAGTTACAGTCAACATTATATTCTGTGCATCATTTGATACAGTGGCTATATTAACTACACAGAGTGCTACGTACCTCTCATTTTTTTGTAATTTTTCTAAATTTTTATTTCATGAAACGTGGATCAACCCGTAAAAATACAATTCTTACTTCACAACGAACTAACTCTGATACTTACAAATCCTTCTCTAATGAGGCAGCAGAGGCGCAGTAAAAAATGACATGATTTTGGTGGTAGTCATATGAAGATTCCTAGATTCGATTGACGTTGTTGCGAAGCACGCTGTTGTGAAAAACTTTGGGAGTGGTACGCCAGTTATATCGAATGACAAAGTCATGATATCGAAATCCACTGTTGACTTAATTTGTCTAATATCACGACTGCAACCCTTGTTTCCACCTAGTTGGGGTCCTTTTATAACCGGGTTCCAAATGCGGTTTCTATTTTAAAGAAACCACTTTAGGCTAAAATAAACTTTATATTCAAATAATGCACGAGTGTACGGTAGGAAAGTTGCAAGACGACTGGCGTGCTGGACTGTGAGGAGGAGGAGAGAGGAGTAAGAGAATGCTGCGTCAGCAGCAAGAATGCAACATAGGCTGCTGAGTAAGTCAGAAGGGGTACCTACAGATGAAAGGTGTAACAGTATTTAAAATAATAATTTGCGTCTTCTGCGAACTAAAAAAAGTGTGGAAACATGGCACCGGCGATGGTATTGCATAATGGACAATCGAAAACTTGTGTTGTACTGTACGGCTGTATACAAAAGTTCATTATCGAACAGAATTACAACCATCCATAAAAATGAGAGAACTTTGGGTAATATCCTACAGATTCCGCACCAAAAAAGCGCATTAGCGTGTTCGCGACAACGTCTTTCGATATAGCGGTTTTCGATTCATTGTGTTTTCGAACTGGCGTACCAATCGCAAAGTTTTTCGCAACAGCGTGCGTCGCAACAACGTCAATCGAATTTTCATATCACTCCCGATTTTGATAAACCTTCATTGTTTTTACGGGTTTTCAATATAATGAATAACTAACAATAATATAGAATAGTGATATATTTATTAAAATAACACAACACATGGATCACATCGTTAAACAGCTAACAACTACTCGGTAACATTTATCTACGTACGTCGATTAATCTTTTAAATTCAATATGTGAAACTATTGTTAACATAATCATGTTAAACATCTACGTGGTACATTCAGATGTAATTAACGTCTTTAGATTGGTTATTCATTCAATTTTTCTACAGCCAAAATCTTTCGTGGTAACCTGACGCTTCGGCGCCGTCTGCGTGAACAAGTTATTATATACTTTAAACCATTTCCATTAAATATCAATCCTTGAAAGGAACATGTAGTTGTCAGTATGAAGCAGAAACTATTTGGCTTAAGAAACATGAAATGACCGTTAAGTGGGGTTATTAATGTAATAATAATATCAAAGGTGAAGGATTGACACGATGAGACAATTGCTTTAATATTATAAGTTATTAGAAAACCAACTGGTCCATTAGACTACATAAAATTATATAAAGTAACGTGATTTATCTATGTGATTATGTTTTAACTAAATGCGAGGCCGCCTCGACTCCCCTAACTTTAGATGTTTGAACGAAATACTAGTGCCTTTGCTTTTTAACGTATCCATACCAAGTAAAGTAGTGAGTGACCCAAAATGAAGGAGAAGTAGAATATTGTCTCATCACGACTGCGTAGTGTGAGGAGGGGTTGCGCTCCACACTCGCCGCTGCCGGTGGTCGCAGCGGCTGACCGTAGTGTGAGGAGGGGTTGCGCTCCACACTCGCCGCTGCCGGTGGTCGCAGCGGCTGACCGTAGTGTGAGGAGGGGTTGCGCTCCACACTCGCCGCTGCCGGTGGTCGCAGCGGCTGACCGATGTCGTGGCCCCGCGCCGGAGCCCAGGGTGTCGCAGGGGAGGTTAACGAAAGAGAAGCTAGTAACACCCTGTATCTTCCTAATCCTACCGTCCGCCGCTGAACACCAACGCGCGCTGTCTCGTGGTCGAGTCGTGCGGCGCCAGTGTCCAGCGACGGAACTTAGTTACAACGCTACACTGGCGTGTTGACCGTGCCGAGGGAGCCTGCGCTGGCACTCGCTCCGAGCCACACAGTAAGTACGGTGCAACTGATAGCCTCTTATAAAACGTACGCTCCGCTGTTATCGCTCCCTCCAGATTTAACTCTTAGGTCGCGGCGACGTTCAACAAGTCAACACGGCGAGTCACTCTAACATACGCCTCTAACATACCCTCTAATCGCAGGTACTAGAACGTGCTCCGTAGTTATTAACTAGTAATAAGTATTATTAGCTATATACAGTACAATCTACATGTCCCGACCGTTCCTCTACGCATAACGCATCACCGACAATTTATCGTAAATTATGAATTCCCTATTTTCCTTTATAAATTCTTATAAACAATACAAAATTTTACATCCAGATAATTATACTAACATCAATAAACATTGGCTAATAAAACATCTAATCAGATCGATAATTTACTAGGTAAATAAATATTTAGATCTAATTTAATATTTTAATAAATCTGATTATTTGGTGTCGCATAGAGATAACATTTAGCGACATCATTTTGAAAACGAATATAGTGTGAATACACACATAAAAACATGAATAATTTGTAGATAGGATAATATAAGTATAATACTGCATTAATATATTCTCGCTATTGCGAGTGTAGATCGCTAAAAACTGACAGCAGAGAAACGGTCTAATGTAGACGATCGAGATCGATCGCTGGTCGGCCGGCATCGTAAAGTGGATGGCGGCCGGAGACGACTTAGGCCTTAAGCGTTGGACTCCTTGAGGTCGGTGAGGCGCGCGAGCTGCGCGGGCTCGAGCTCATCGGGGATGCTGGCGCGGCCGCCGCGCGGGGCCGCCGGTGGGGACTGCGGCGCAGTGGGTGGGCCTGACGCTACGGACGCGCCGCCTGACTCACCCTCCGATGCCGTCGAGCTTGACTGTGGGTGCGGCGCCGAGTCCGCCGGCCCGTCGTCCGAGTCCCGCAGGCACACGGCCGTCTGTTCCGACAGCGAGGACTCGTCGTCGTCATTCTCTTCGCGTTCGGGCTCGGGCAACGTCTCCGAGTCGGGTTCAACGTCGCCGTTGGGTTCAGCGTCGACCTCTGATTCTGGTGGAGGGAAGGGTTGGTCGGGCTCCTCCACCATAGGTGTGGCTGCGGTGATGACGATTTGAGCCACACCCAGCCCGCAGTCTTCTTCGGTCTGCTCAATCTGCACTGCCTGGACCGGCTCCGGGATCTCCTAGTGGGCGGAAATACTCTTCTTATACACCAGACTAGGTAAAAATATACTCGAAAGGGGAAGGTTGAAAGTTTCGGATTTAAAAAGTACTTAACTTGAAAACAGGCATTCCAAAAGAGGACTCAAATCATGCATCGAAGCGGCATGCTATGATGACGTGAGCTACCAAAAGTAGTCCAATTTGAAAAAGAGTAATAAATAAAAATTATTTCACTCATAATTCCTGGAAGAGAGAGTTATAAGTGAAGTCTAAAACAAACAATAGCAACAAGCTACAAATCGTGTGTACAAGCTCCGACAAGCGACATGTAGAAACACATGACAGAGAGAGGGATAGATTTGTATGATGGACTCAAACCTCTTCCCAGCATTCACCGACCACTTCGTCGACTGAAGCATGAAAAAGAATTCACACTCAGTTAACACTAATTCATAAACATATAAATGTTACAAGTAAATACATTAAGATCCCTAAAACATAAATAAATTACAGCGAAAGCTACAAGAATATTAACATCCTGGAACTGTGTACTGTAACGCATCCTTTCGTCTTCTTTGATTGTAGATGCGATATAATGACACAGCTATCTATGAGATAGCGCATTTTATGATATTCTGCCTGTGTAGATTGAACGTTATAAAGTAACCTACCTACTATCAGTAACCTACCTCGTACTTGTTGGCTTATTGGCAAGTCTCATATTACGAGATATGTATGTAAAGATATGTATTAACGGGTAATTTCTACAGATCCAGAAAATGGTTTTCAGAAGACATATTTTATTACCTATGGTATTCCTAGAAACTAGGTCTGCTAAGGCTAAAATCATCAAACATGCATGCCGCTACTGCATGTTACAAACTTTGTTAACTCCAATTTTCCTTTTTTTAGAGTTGTGTGTCGTATTATGTTTAGGGACTTTATCGCTGACATATTTATTGCAGTTTATTACTAGAAATTCGGAAAACCGTTTTATCTGTTCCATTATCAAGGGATTTAAGTTCGGACTATCTAAACAATGCAATTCTAAGTTTGCCAATGAGGAAAAATAACACCGCGCTATTGGAACTTTCAAACTCAAACATTTTATTGCAATTATGCGGCAAATAGTTGTTATATTCAAGGCGTCCACCACCCAGCATGAACCCTGTAAGGGCACAGCAATTACTTTTCTTACAGCTATGACTTTCATTAATATGTTGTTATTTGATATCTCATGCCATAATATTAATTCTAATCCTACAAGACTCTGAACCTACACATTCTTTGTATGTTAATATTTTTATCAAGTTTTGCCCAGAGAATACTGAATAGGTTATGGGTTCTGAGCCGTGCAAGGCCCGAGGGATCGATAAAGTCAGTTGTATTGGCTAGTCCGATTACACCGGCCTACGCAGTGAATTCTACCCCTGATACATGAATTAGAGGGAGCAGGTAATGTTGTATGTAGCTGCTAAAATACATATTATTTTCTCTGTATATTATCTCCGTGTTCGTCGAATATAGATTGTTTCTTTACATCATACTGTATTTGAATATTATGATAAGAATGCATTCGTGAAGAAGGTAGATAGTCTTTTGTTATTTCATTACAAAACTTTGAATAAATTACCTATTAATCAAAATATTTGCAGTAAACATTCCCCTAAACGATGTTGCATTTTCAGTCTATAGGTAAGGACCTAATTTGATTGATTAACTTATCATTTATTTCGAAATATTTGACGGAATTGTAATTAGGGACTGGCAACTGGGAAAAAGGCAGGTGAGTTTATTTGGAAAATTATTAAGATAACTTGGTGAGACAATCGTTGCTGGCTTTAATAGTTTTGAGTGAGTGCCAGAAGTGCTCATATTTATTGTTAGATAAGATAAATTGCACATTTAGTTAAAAATGAAGAAATGGTGTGACTTCGTTCACATTTTCTAAACTAGAATTAATTTGAACTTTAAGCTAAACAACTTGAACGAAAGAGATCCTCATTGTAAAGAACCAAATTACAATCGCAGTCCCTACTTGCAAGCTAAGTGCCTAAGTCTATTTATTTACGAACGTTGCAGTAATCTCGCCATTGTGTGTTGTTTTGTATGGCAAATCTGTCCAAAACTCACAATGGACAGACTATTGCAACGTTTGTAAGTTAGTAGACTTGGCCCCCTGAACTTAGCACAAAAGTCCTGGCCGTCAATGTCGAACTTACCGACAATAGTAACAGAGGGGGCGGCGAACTGAGTGCCGTAATGCTCCTGCTGGTTCCTGCTAAGCTCAAGATTAAAGCTGAAGTCAGGCTGGCTATCCATGGAGTCGCCGAGGGCCGGGGGCGGGGGCGGCGGGGGCGCGTCGGGGGGCGCAGCACCTTTAGTATTGTTGTTGTCATTCAGGATCTCTGGCAGCGTCCGTAGAAATACACAGTTCAGCCACACAACAGGATCAGTGCAAATTTTTACATGCAATGCCACGAGTAGTGGGCTCATCCAATTTAGGGTTGCTACGGTCGGTCGGCTAGAAAGTTGTCTACCAGTTTGCGATTGAAATTCGTCATTAACAATAAGGAAGGTATATTTTCACTTGCATGAGTTCTCTGAAATTAATTTACTAACACTATTTATCATGTATTGAAGTTCCACCATGCGTTTCTTGTGTATTTAGGTGACGGAACTGTACCTCAGTCAAACTTAGCGAATTTTTTTATCGCTATTAATGTCTGTCAATATTTATAGATGACTTTCTCGGCCGACATACGACATACTTGTTGACATCGATTCGTTAAATATGAAGTGTGTTTTTTTTTTTATTGTTCTTAAACATTGGTACATTATTTGTTGCTTTTAAAATTTTGCTCGCCAAACTTTCCAGTTTGATGGCGAGAAGCGCTTGTTAATCGGTATACGCAAATAATGTAGTAAATTAATTAAATACAATTTCGTTATCGAGAAATAAACTTCATAATTTTGACTTTAACAGACCTTTACTTACTTGAGGGTTTTGTCTTAACAGATCTATTTTATTAAATACTTCTGGGACTAGATATTTGGAAGTTCTGTCCCCATAATAATTTGTTACCTTCGGTTCAACCAGCTTTTTCTCTCTTACTTCTCGTATTATATTTATTTTTAACAGGTTTTGTGCAATTAGTAGCTTCCAGATGCGTATGTATCGCATGCAATTGTTTTAATTGTGTAAACAGGAATTAAATTCAATCAAGAAATGGCTCGCCTTGGGGAAGCACTGCGAGCTTTGTTTATACAACTTAAACTGTTCTTATATAAAACGAATCGATGGTCAAACGCAGACATGCTGTACAAGTTTTGGGGTACATACAAGCTTTATTTACATTTTTTAAGACGTTTATAATTATATATAGAACAATATTCCTATTCATAAAGCATATTAGAAACTGTTCTCTATAATTGCAGCCGGGAGTAGTCATCAGTATAAACGACGACGTTCTCGTAACGTCGTTTATAAATGAACATTTATGTGTCTGTAATTCAGGCTTGGAAGTACACAGTGCGTTTAGCAACTTAACAATAACTTATTTTATTATGTGATATTTAAGTTCTAGTACTGCACTCAAAATTAAGGCCCGCTTACACAATAAGTTAGTAAATACATTTAACTCTGTACGGATATGCACCAACGTTCTATTTCCGTCAATCATTTAAAGATGACAGAGACAGAATTATGCTTTAAATAAGTTTAGTTATTTGTGGTGCAAGTGGACCTAAGTGTATTTGTGCGCACATACAAGTGTGGCTCTCAATAAGTTATGCCGTCTTGGTACAAAATCTGTAAGACAGCAACCAGAGCTCCAAAAAGGACCAGTCTTCTGAATATTTTATTGAAATACAATCACATATTATGTCAAGTTTGATTTGGAAAGTTTCGAATTTTTAAACCGACACAAAAAATATTTTGGTTTTCTAGGGAGACATAACTAATCATTTTTATCGAAAATATACGAAAAATCAAAGTTCTTTCATTCTCCTGTAAATTATAGCAAGTATCTTTAACACCCACTTTCGTTAAGTCATCTCATAATATTCGTAAAAGCTACCTATTTGTATATTTATTAGGGATTTATTTATAAATATTGGTTTAAGTTAAGTAGGTAATGATTAACGTCTGAATAACCATAAATTGTTCGACATTTGAACTTCTTTTAACTTCAATGAACGTTTATAAATAAGCCCCTTACTGTATTAGGTGGTCGCGATCGATTTCAGGATCGATATTCTTTTATATAACTCGGTTGTTAACACTTTGAAATACGAATAGTGTTGAGTTTCGAAACTGCGATGATTTTTTAAACTTCAAAAACAAAGGAGTTCGGTTTCGTGTGTCTAGTGAACTTTACTGTCATAATTGTACCATAAATCTTTTAGCAAATCTAATCTTTTTTTAGTATAGAAGGTAGTGATCGCGACCATCAAACATACCTAATATTATACACTATATACTTCGTGCAACACATGCAGTATTGTGACGATGTGGTGTCTGTCCGAGCGGCTAGCTGTGCTTTAAAAACATGCTAATTGGGAACTAAACCACTGTATATTAACCCAATCAGCCAAAGCTACCATTTGTCTATGGTACGTCATCATTCAATTAAAAATGCCATTTGAAAGGGGACAACTTGAATTTGCAAAGTAAACAGTCGAAAAAGGTGTGACAAAAAGTTATAAGATTGTGTTTTGTTGTGCAGACCCTTAAAATGGTTTTCCGGTCGCCATCTCAATGGAGTGACTACTTATGTTTTGGATCACTACAACCACAATACAAAATTAGGTCTGTTTAACACATCACTCTAATATTATTATTACTTATTAAAGCCAATTGAACAACCCTGCAAAAATTATAAGTATTGCGAAGAACTTCATTTTCCGTTTAAATTAAACAAACCTTTTATAAAATGAAAAGTTTATTATTGGCGTATTATTAGAACTGACAGTGACACAAAAGTTATACAATTATGTCGTAAATGGAAAAAAGACGATGCGAGACGGTTTATGTATTAATAAAAATGACACATTCGCCATGTCAGTTTATTCCTAATGGTAGTGTAGCGTCGTGAATGTTTGATGAACACACGTAATACTTCGATTAAAAAAAAAAAATACAAGCCGTGTTCTCCATGGGATTTCCCATCGGCAAAAATTACAAACTTCCATGTGTAAAATCGTCTTCGAGAGTTCGTCACATATTCTCAATTCAAATCTGTTTTTAACCGACTTCCAAAAAGGAGGAGGTTCTATGTTGGACTTTATGTATTTGTTTTAATTATGTTCATCGTTATTTTCTTCAATAGTGGACCGATAATGATTTTTTTTGTAGAGGAGGCTTGCGCTTTGGTCCCATACATTTTTTATTAACTTTGCTTGGGTAGTTTTTGAGTTAGCTTCAATAATACGTATTTTTTCCACTTAATCTATCGGGATGATATTATAATATGTTCCTGTTACTGTATTTTTTTGTAAACCATTTTTCTTGTTCATGTTCAAGTTTCAAACAAAAGTACCTACTAATTTGAAGTAAGGAAGTTGTCCCCATTCAAGTGGCCATCTAGCTACGTATGCAAATGTCTCTTACGGTCCTCAGCAGCTGCGGCCTCAGGCGGGGTGTGTGGTGGTGATGCGAACACCGGTGGTGCGGCGCTCAGTGGTGGCCATTCCTCAGCACCACTCAACGGTTCTCCGTTCTATATTCGAAATTATGTTAAAAACCAAAGAGTCTCGATAGCCGATAGGTCATTAAAGAAGTAAAAAGTTAATAGAAAAATACACAGAGGTTTTTAGTAAGTACCTATACAGTTACACGAAAAATTTATACATGTCTTTCAATTAAACTGTACACGAAGTTGTAGAGATCTAGAAGAAAATAAACGGTATAACGAAATTGTTGTTAGCACGGATGAATTCACTCTTATAAATTCTTTTCCATATTAATAAAGTCTTCCTATACTGATTCGTAACATGTACCTAAATTTCGAATTCAGGATTGTTGTAGCAACATACCTTTCAAGGAAACCGTTTGAAGAGGTTGAAGTATTACTTACGTAAACCAAAGTTTTACTTGACAGGCTCTACGTCCGTTGCTACTTAGCTGCCACTAAACATACATGAGGGAAACCAAACAAAAATAATTTTAAACAAGGAAAAAACAAACTGAAACTTAAACAAGGTGTTTTTTTAAACAATCATAATAATAATAATTAAAAATATATATAAAAAATTGGAAAAATAATAGAAAAAAAAATGTGCAAAATTAAAGGTAACGTGAATTTTATTGTGTGTTATTATCGTCTGGGGCGGCCCACCTCATCGCACTCCTCGACGATCAGCGACGGAAAGTTGCCGATCACTCCGTTGGCTTCTCCGCGCCACCAGCCGTCATCCACGTCATGCGCGTTGCGGGACACAATGCGGATTATCTGAATAAACATTTTAGATATGAAGGAAAAATCGATTTATTGGTAAGTGTCGAAAACCTTCGGCCAAGTTTCTAAAGTGATCTCACCTGTCCCTCCTCCAGGTTCAGCTCATCAGGGCATTCAGCATCATAGTCATATAGAGCGAAGCAATATCCGAGAGTCGGCAAATCAGTTTTCGGCGTAACCACCTTCGAAGACTCAGGTATGGTAGCTGCGACACCGGTAGTCGGCCACTCGGCCACAAATGATTCAACCTGAGGCAGCTCCTCGGCTTTCGGCTCTTCGGGTTTGGCGGCAGGAGCCGAGATCACTGAGATCTGATCGGGAGACTGGACCACGTCGGCATCTTCTCCTTCCACGGTATAGTCAACCGAAGAGAACGAGATTTGGGAGACCAGGCCCGGAGCGCCAGTGCTTGAGCAGGGCTACGCAGAAAAAACAAATGCTAGTGTTACACTCAGTCGCAGTTAACAACGTTAACGCCACGTACTCATTGGAAAGCAAAGTCGAGTAATAGTTGCATATTATTGATTTTACTTAAAATCAAATAATTCTCGAAACAATGTTGCGCAACTTTTGTTTCCCGATCAATACGGTTCCCGCATAAAATAATCCAATCATAAAATTAAAAAAAACGGTAAGGTTCAATATCGGCGGCACACATACAGCGCGCAGCTGAGCAAATCTAACGTGGGGTGTTAATCAACTGAGTACTCGCATGGATGCAGTAAGTACTATATTGATTTCTTGTCAAATTACTTTTTTATGACAATCTTGCTCACTTAATTCATGTATTGTCAACGACACCACTGGACGACACCACTGGGGTGTAGTTTATAATTTTTGGTAACTGTTCTACACCACCGTAATGAAGTTCTTATACTGAACTTATAATTTATCGATATCAATTATTTATCTTTCGTACATTATACAATGGCAACACACGTCACAAATACTTCACTGCTAATAATTGCAGTTGATATTTTTGGAGAGGATGAATACTTAAAAAAAATAAGGTTTTCTCCAGTTATTACAGAAAAGATACCGTATGAGGTTAAACAAAGATACGGTGGAAAACATTAATAGCTATATAGGTAACATATAAGTTATTGTGCAATGTCTGGTCGATTTATTTGAATTATTATTGTTATTTTTGTTTTAAAGGATAGAATTATTATGTTTATCGAATCTCTGGTGAACTTGCCCAATTTCAGCATTTGCATCTTATTACTTATTATAAATAAAAATTAAAACATAATAAATTGTTTTATTACCCGTAGCACATCACTAGTCGGCGGTGGAGTAGTTACCAAACAATTTTTTTTAACGATACCCTAGTGGTGTCGTCCAGTGGTGTTGTTAACAATAAATGACTTAATTTAATTAAGTGTGGATCTAGTCCTGTACTGACATATTTCGATGAAAGTTACTTTATTAAGTTAATAATGTAAGTGCACGTCGTCATGTCTAGTACATTTTTATCGATTTTCTTTAGCGATCGATATTCCTCGGAAAGGCAGTTTCATAAGTGGTTCACATTAAGTAAAAGTTACCTGAGCATGTTTTTTATTACAGTCAATAAACTTAGACTCGTAGCAAACCCACACACTATGATGGAAGCCAATATTCGAGGAAACGAGAAACTTATTTTGAGAAATAGTGGTGGCTGCAGCCGCTGTTCCATGTATTAATTAATCAGTGCCCACGGCCTCTTTGTTGTTTTGTACATTTTAATCTTCGTGCCTCAGTACTGTGCCGAAACCTTGCGCAAAACCAGTAAAGATATGACCTTATCAATGCCCTAAACTAGTTTTGTTGGTTTGTACATTTTTTTTTTGTAAGCCTGTCGCTTTTTAGAGTCTGCGCCACTACTGAATTCCGGTTGAAAATTGTTGAACTAAATAAAAAATAAAAATAAAATATGTAATGACATAGACACTAGCGCCGCGTCAAAAGGACTTCAGTGGGGGCGCGGAATCTATTTGTTAATCTGTCAGTTTCCGTCGACGGCTTTGTGTAGTTTTTACGATGTCCATAATTACCTGTTCCCTGTCCACATCCAGATAGTTATGAGGCACATAGCCTTCTTCCCCGCGGTAGTTCCTAGCACGGAGCCAGCCGTCGCCATCTCCTTCTCCCACGACCTCCAACTGTTCGCTCTCAATGATTGAGAGTTCATCAGGATTTTGAGCCTATTTGAAAATAGTTGTGTAAGAACTGGTCGATTTCAAGCTTAGTCTTTGTTTGTTAGATCAAGTATGAATTGTGTTTAGCCGCTAAGCCTCCACGCATTATCATTGTAAAAGATCCTGTGGTGACCGACCGTCATACCCACTTGTGTTCAATGTACTATTATATCACTACTGTGCAAAGCCTCCTTTAGACAAATAATGCTCTACGGTTGTTGCCCAGCAAACCTTCGCTTCTGTGCTGTCCACAGTGCACTACTGGACAGCACAGAAATATAATACGTAGAGGACTTAACCAGCTAAATATAATGGACAATGACTGAGTATACCTTGTAAAGAAATGCACTTATGTTAATTGAAATACACAGTTTTTTTACTACATATTATTACATAGCCTTTTAACAGAGTAGCCTTAGTTTATGCAATATCTAAGTGTCAGAAAGATTTGTTTAAAATTGGTAACTTACGAATACCAATCTAGCAGAATTAATTAGTAGTTAGTTGATGATAGGTTTAGAGATTCAGTAACGATGAAAAGTAGGAATTGTAGGAGAGCGAAGAGGATTGTCCCAAAAACCAGTTCCTAGCAATTTCTACCTTGGGGCTACGACGTTAATTCGGCCTACATCATGTTCTTCCTGTTCGTTATTGTAATAATATTATAATGTGAACCAATAACGTAACTTGTAATGTAATGGTAACCAGAATTTGGTCTTCCTGTTACGCTGCTATTTTGCGCCAAGTTTTCTCGTGTAAAGTTTATTGTGACGTCAACTTTTTATGTTGTAGTTAATTAACCTATTTACTCTCTCCCTTTTCAAGCCTCAAGCACTTACTAAATGTCTGTATGCGGCGGCAAGTGTACTTAGCTAGACATAACCGAGGTACGTTTATTTAGGTAAGTGTTCCTGGCATTTTGAAATGTGGGCAGAAAATGCCTGCTCGCTTCATTTCAAGTCTGCTTAAGTTAGCAGGTATAGGTTACTAATTAAGATGTTGCATTCCTAATAGCATTTGCAATACTGTCGTGATCGAGTAGATTGGCGGGCAGACTATAATCCTGCCCGCAGTGAGACGAGAATTAATCAATCAATAATACACGAGAAGCACTTCGTCATTAACTCGTTTGATGGATCTATTGTTTGCGTCGCATCCGATGCACGTCACTGGATAACTTAACGTCGGTCGAATGCATTCGTTAGCCCTTCTGATCATTGCATCCTTTGCCTGATAAAGGGATGGAAGGAAGGTGGGATATTCTCGAAGTTTTCTCAATTCGATGGATATGATTTGCGTTTTTGTTACTGGTTTATATATTTAGATTACTTACCAGTTTTTTAGGTAGATAATGTAAGAAAAAAAATAGGTTCTGCATAATTCCTAGCATTTTTAATAGTACAATTTCGTCTTAATTTTCTTTGTGACAATTCATGTAGGTCTTACAATGAATAATCTAGCCTAACATAATCCCTGTAAGGACACATCAATGAATCAATAAAAAAATTGTAATAGGATTACGTCTAAAGGACATCGCCCATTATAACAGCACCGCTCCGACTCGGCAAATAACTTGTCATTCAAGTTAGCATTTTAAATCAAATGCATTAAAGTCTATTTTACGTGGGCCGGCTTGCAGACTTTGAGCGGCCGGCGAGACTTTAATGCATTTGATTTAAAATCCTAACTTAAATGACAAGTTATTTGCCGAGTCGGAGCGGTGCTGTTATAACGGTTGATATCCTTAAGTTAAATTAACAATGATATTTCATAATAACGTATCACATGACGAAGTACCCTGACACAACTACAAACATAGCTAAATATAAAATAAAGGAAAATAAACTGAAAAAAAAGTAAAAAAGAAAATAAACTGATATAAAGTTGGCTTTTATAAGCGTTAGCTTTATGTTTTTTATTATATTTGTTACGATAACTTCTAATTTACATAAATAAATGTATCATAGATACTAAAAATAAATGAGAAACGTCATATTTAGCGCTAGAGATAAGTCTGATTGAAAAAACGAGGATTTCGCGAGCGTTATGTCCTCTCACAAGCGATAATAATAGTTTTACAATCTTAGTAAAATGTTCCGAAAATACCAAATCTGAGTGAAAAGAATGCGCTTTGTAGCGACGCCGACAGTTCGATTCGCTCGCGAAATCCCGCTGTTTTTCCGCGCAGATTTGTACCTAGCCTAAACCGGTGTACAATATCAGAGAGGCAATTCTCATATTTTTAAGAGTCTATAATATCTCAAATGGCTTATCATGATCCTCCGTTATATCGAAAATACTGAAGCATTAATTTTGAAATAAATATATGGTAAAGTTGAGGATACATTTTAAGCACTATATCTGACGAAAACACGATTCCGTAAAATTTTCTTGATGGAAATGAATTCCAAAGTTATCTCTAAACCGAACAGTAAACCGCTGGTTTTCAAAAAATTCTTCAAATTAGATCATGAAACTTTTCATAATAACTATAAATGAGTTACTATGTTTTTTTTTTCTAATTATCTTTATTTTCGCCGTAAAAAGAAATTACCTAAACTATTGGCGCCTTCGAGGCTTCTCCCCGCCGCTCAGTCTCGCTCTCATTCAGTCCGCGAGCAGTATCGTGCGAGCAAGTTAAGGAGTGAACTTGAGCCAAGGTATTATGGACTATTAAGAACGTTTGCTTGCTAATCACAGTCTGACAAAATAACCTAAAAAATTCCTAAATTTTTTACAATGATTGCCTCTGAGATGAGATTGCGACTAAAATTTTAACGTTTTTTAAGTACGAAAATTGACCTTCTGGGTAATATTCTAATTGAACTAAATTAACCGCTTGAGCGGTCCGTAGAGCAATAGTTGGAAATGTATATAATGTAGTTTTCCTTCTTGCATGTCGCAGGCGAACTCACCGTATAGGAGTAAAGCGCAGTGCACTTGTAAAGCGGAGCCGCGGGCACTACTACGGGCTCGGCCCCTGCAGCCTCCCCTTCGTCCCAGTTCACTTGAGTGGGGTCATCCCAACCCACAGTGAGCTGTTCGATGCGCATGCGATCTTCCTCCAGCAAAGCTAAAGAAATGTCCACAAAAAACGTTGAAAATTATTTGCAGTTGCGCTAAAAACTTGCGGAATGTGCCTGTGGGTACCTAAACTTTTCATAGTACGACATCCCGAAACCGGAGGTAATAATGACAGTGAAATCGTTTCACTGTCATTATTACCTTCGGTATCTATAAGTCGAGTTGTTTTCAACCCTTTCAGCCCTAAATACAAGTAGCTACCTAAATAATCTGTTCTACCAAAACTATACAGGGTGGATTTTTGAGATGGGGCAGTAAGGGCAGCTACCTGAACCGTTGTAGCTACAGGAAAACGATCTTATGCAACTGTCCTTAACTTATTGAGAAATTTTGATCAGCATTCAGAGACTAAAAAAAAATTACAGTCAGCAAGAAAATTTACAGGTTTCACAAATACTTTTTTAAAGGCCTGTATAGGTTATATATTAATATTTTTCCCTATAGACCTAGCTGTTTTGTCAACTGTACCTACTCTAATCGCTTACGATAACGGTGACGATTTTGGACTTTGTCACATTAGAAGCTACATACCTTTATCACTTGCGTTTTACGTCTTTAACGCGCATTGGAATGACAAGGTTCTAAGGTAAGGTTTTCCTAGGCCGATGGAGCTGGTACTTACCATCGACATCTTCGTCATGTTCGTCTTCGTTCTGCGAGCCTGATGTGGTGCGCTGGTGGCTGCTAGAGGCGACTGCAGCTGAAGCGGATGCAGAAGCAGAGGTGCCTTCACCCTCGGTGTTGTCGCTGTCGTAGAACGAGTCCGAGCTAGGCTGGTCCTGGTTGGAGAAATTGGTCTGTTGTTTTATTTGTGCAGATGCCTGTGTTTATTGGTTATTTCTGTTTTAAATAGCGGGTTGCATCAAACTATTCAAATTAATCATGTGCAAATTGCATAGTAAATTAGTACTTGATGCTAATTAAATAGTAATTTTTACGTCTTCGAATTCTTACGGTTTACGAGATCACAAGATCTTTTTTATGCAACCCTCTGTTGAAAATTTATCCAAGATTTTAACGCAGGCACTTTGATAAGATTTTGCAGTACACTTCATCCAAAAATATTTTTCTAAATAGTGAAAAAAATTATCTTACACTAATTTACTACTTTACTTCATTCAAAAGAGAACAAAAATTAATAATTCTGACAAAAACATACTACGAACTAAGAAGAAGCAAAAATTCAAAAATTGCAAGAAATTCGAATATCTACATTATAATCTATAATAGAATGTTTAAGAAAACTTAAAAAATAAATAAAATATGTAGAAAAACATACTGCCAGCATTAGAAGCTCAAATAATAATATTGCAAGAAATATCAGAACTCAGAACCAAAGAAATAAAAATAAGCTTTGCAAAAAAAATTAAAAACAATTTGCATGGCCGCTCTACACGTCACCGTCGCTGGACTCGCAGATCAATCTTATTTATATTCTAGGAAAAATAACAATGTCTCAAATTAATTTGTTGCGGCCTTTTAATTATTGCAGATTCAAGTGCTTTCAATTTTTAAAGTTCCTATTAATCATAGGCCTCTCCGAAGTTCCCCCACAAGTGTTGGTTCTTTAAATTAACATTACATAATTATCTTAAAACGCGACTTTCTTTTTCTCTGTCAGCCCCTTGTATATTTTTTCTATTACGTGTCAAGTGCTAAAAGTAAGGCACGCAGGGGTTGAAAAATCTATCAAAATTAAATACTAAGAAAAACTGAAAATAAGATATGGTAATAAAGTAATTGAAAAATATAAATCGCCATTGAATAGTTCGCTGTGTCAGGGCTCAGCGTTTAAATGAAAATGATAATTATAAAAAGTGTAAATTCCACTTCATTGAATCACTAGCACTTTGCCTAAGGCTAGCATCTCATCGCGGTCGCCTACATCCCGACGACAAACACAACGAATGTTACAAATAATATTAAACCATAGAGTAAAAATAAGAAAAAACAATGGAGTTATAGAAAGCAGCACAGCAGAACAAATTAAAAACAAATTACGCTAAAAAGAACAGAAAGAAAGAATAAAATGAGATCTTATCATAAAATTTGTTTGAATACTCACGGCTGCACCAGAAGCATCGGTGCGGACGCTGAGCAGGCTGCTGCTCCTGGGTAGGGGTTCTGTCACTGCCAGCAGGTCTATCTCCTTCAGCCATTCATCGACAGGAGCTCCGCTCACACGGAGACACTCCAACCGCGACTCATACTTCGCCTTCGAGATCTCGGAGCGACGGATGCTAGAACGGAGGTCATCCAAGCGGACCTCAAGCTCGGGACCATTCGGGTCATTCGGGTCCACCTAAAGAGAAATAAGATGGTTTAAACCACAAATTCAAACACTTTATACATGTGAACCGTCACACTCGTTTTTGTTTGGAAGTTCTAAATTAATGAATTTTTGCGAGGATGTGACGCATATTCTCCCCCAAATTGTTTATTTTTGTGTTTTGTTCTTTCTTTGCGTCATGTATACCGCAAATAAACATATTTTATTTCTTTCTCTTTCTAATGAAACAACACTGAATTAATATTCAGGTGCGAACATATAGATGACTTTAAATTTAAGTCTCACATCACAATAACAAGAAACTGTATTTTTTTTTTTTTTTTTTGTTTTATAAATAATGATCGAGACCGATCATGTAGGATCTTTTGAAACGCATTTAAATAGAAGAATCTGAGAAGGAAACCAAGATCGATGCGGTAAAACTTGAGGTACAACACAAAGATGATACACTCGCGACCAACATATACTGCATATCTCACCCCTGAAGTCCTTCAACAATTAATTATACATGGTTCATGGTACAGTCAGCCCCAAAAAGATGTATACACGGACAAGGAACCTATTGTCAACAACCTTGGTTCCACAAAATTGTCAACCCTATAGGTACAAAGCATAGTATACAATTTATTTTACCAAAACAATGTAAACATTTTGTCCCAATATATACACCCTTTGACCAAAACAAGGCAATCTACATAAGTCTCACAATTATTATTGTGACTATTAAAACCCGGACTATATCCGGAAAACTAAAATTTTAAGTAAATAGATTTCGAAAAGATTAGTAGTACGGATCCTTTTGATTGAATTGCGTGATAGAAGCGTGTTTTTACTTTTTGTTACTTTTAAGTCTAGTATATTATTCATTTAGTTAATAAGTCTAAAGTCAACGAAGTTGACCGGTTTACTAGTAGCCACTGAAGAGTTCCACTATCTACCTCCTGGCTCCATCATCAGACCCTCGATACCGTGGCCACTTTATTAGACTAGTCAAGTCGAATCTTATGAGCCCAAACTCGAGTTGTTTACTAGTAGCCACTGTAGAGTTCAACAATCCACCTCCTGGCTCCACCATCAGATCAGTTCCAAGATACTAAATTATAGTATTGTCTTCCGTACTATACAAAGTTTCAAATAAAAATAAATTGAACTGGGTGAAATGTAACAGAATATGAAATAAGTTAGGTTAGGTACCAAGCATTTCGTGCGGGAATCGAACCTGCGACTCGCACGCTCAACCGTGCTGTGGAACTCAGAATTAGCTGACCAATTTGATCAATTAGGTAGGTACTATAAAACCAGACAAGTTAAATACATCTACTTCTAAAAAACAAGACAGACGGACAATAAACTGATCCTGTAAGGGACTTTTTATTCCTTTTGAGCAGCCCTAAAAATGTAAAATTTCTGCAGTAAAAAACAAATAAACAACAAAGTAAGCTCACCTTTTGCCCAGCATCTCGCATAGCTTGATAGACGTGCATCTTGCGTGTGGCGTCTCGCACCAGCGAGGTTTCACGCAAGACGCGCGTGGCCCAGCGACGGGCTTCTTGCCCGAGTGTCTGCGCAACTGACTCGTGCTCGATGGTGACCGTGTCAATAGGGTCGTTGTCGCATGGCTCAAACTCGTACTGCTTGAAAATATGGCGTCTCATTATGTTCTTTAAAGTATTTGATGAAGTTAGCCTAAAAGTTTGACTATAAGCCGGATATATTTGTTAGTTAGACAATAGGATAGAATCTAGCCCAATTCTGGATCAGTTCAGACGTTCGTTAGCTGCTGACAAATTGTTTTGGTCATGCCAGTGTGGTGACAAATTGTTTTGGTCATGCCAATGTTTTGGTCATGTATTCTGCACAGATTTATTCTACCCATGGTTTAGAACAAATATTTTCAGAATTAAACCTATAATTTATTGTAGACACAGACCTGTTTTCTGACCCTTTTATTCTTTTGCAACAAAGTACATAACTATTTCTAGTATTTCTGAAAATTGCCTCGAGACAAAGACATAGGAGCAACTTAAACAAGAAATTACAATTAATAGGAATACCTGGTACGATCAGTTAGCAGATAATTATACAATATTAAACTCAAATATAATGTCATTATTAATTATGGCGATAGCGGGGGTTAACTATTATTTAGTTAACTTTTCATCGTAAAGTTTTAACAACTTTCAACCTCTCACTTTGATGACAAATATTTTAGAAAGAGCATAGCATGAGCATAATTACCCTACAATGTTCCTACTGTTGGGACACAATTGTCCTCTCGAGTGGGAGTAGGCCTTAATCCACCACGCGGGCCCAGTGCGCGTTGGTAGATATCACATGTCTTCGAATTTTTGGTTCTAGGACATGCCGGTTTCTTCACAATATTTTCCTTCACTGTTTTGCGAACAGTGGTGATGAAATAATTTACACAAAGTAAAGCGCCTGTCGGGGTTCGAATTGCGAACCAACGACCTACATATAACTCGTAGGTCGCGGCTGTTACCACTGAGCCACCACTGCTCTACGAAGAGCCTTCCTCAACAATTTGTTTAAAAAGACATCAATTAGGTACATTATCTTCCTCTACCTGAATATGTTGCTTCAGCACCGGGTAGTACAGGTACAGGCACTGCAAGTTGTACTCGCGCGTCAGCTGCTGCGCCTGGTCCCTTATCTTGCCGAACGAGTGCTGCGTAGCCGAGCATGTCAGCAGCTCGGTGCGGCCCATGAAGGTCAGGAACTCGGAGACCTTCTCGTAGACTGCCGCCTCCATGCTCAGCATGCAGTTCTGCAGCTCCACCAGGAAGTACCGGTTCTAGGGGCAGTTACGGTATCTTTCACAGAGGAAATAGAATCACCGCGCCGCGCGGCGGCAGCGGCTAGAGTCAGTACTAATAGAATTCGTGTTACCGAAAGTGCATTGACAGCATAACGTGTGTCACTGTCTGCCTTCAAAGCAGTTTTTGTACGTCATTAGTGTCGTAGTGCGAGCAAACGGTGACACGCTTGGTTTTGTATGGAGAGTGTTGACAATGCCGCTTGTAGCAGCCGCCGCCGAAGGCGTCTCTGTGCTCTGTGGTCTATTTACTAGAAAGTTCACGTTTAAATCACGATTCGGTCTGTTTACTCGTACGCCCAGTAGACGTACGAGTAAACAGATCGAATCGTGATTTAATAGTGGATGGGGTCAACTTTTTAAATTCGTCATTTTTCGATTCGTGAGCGTGTGAATACGGTCGTAGTAGTTACTTCACAGGGCTACTGAATAAAATGCGATTCATCCATGTGTTTGTGTTGTTACAGAAGAAAAAACCATGACTAAATTTTTTGGTATTTATTGTTTGTAACTTTAGGGGAACCGGATTTATTTTGAAATGATAATACTGGAATCAGCATAAGTTTGTATTATAAGTTTGGTTTTCAATTATTAATCTTAGTATAGAATAAAGACTGCATGGCATTTTTATTGCTCATTGGTTCAGGTTTCGACTGAGCGCCGTTAAGGCTCTTCTTATAATCTTAATACTGACTTGGTGGGCATTAGCCGCGGCGATACTGAGAAGATAATCGTTCCTGGCTCCAGTAGACTTCTCCTCGAGCTGGTCCCGTCGGGAGGACACCTTCGCACTGTTCTTCTGCAGCGACGTAATAGATTGGAAGAAGGAGCCCTTCTTCTTTTTCAACCTTTGGGAAGAAAAAACATTATTACAATAAGGACTTTGATCGTTTTGGTCTGCTAATCACATATTTGACAGCTGTTCAGCTGTTCATACATCCCATTTATTCAATAGACAATCACTCTTCATGAACGCGACCGTTTTGGTTACCAAAGTGTAGGCTGAAATATCAGGCTCTGTATCATCTGGGTTCAACCATATCCTGAAAATCGCCGAAGTATGACGATTTTCGAGACAAAGTCGAAAAATCAAAAGTTTTTTTTCAATTATCTTATAAGTATTCTGTATCTAACTTGTGGTATTTATAAGTTATGTACGTGACACCCCACAAGGTATACATTTTCAGTATAAGTTCATTGTTCGAAAAGCATAAACAATACAAGGCCAGCTTATAGGAAATGTATTGGTTACTTTGATATGTATAACGATAAAGTAGAAAATTCTAATGTCCCCACTTGATTCAGATACAGATCCCATTTATGCAATTCTGCAACCGTCATCTGCCTAGCCTTTTCCCAATTATGTTGGGGTCGGCTCCCAGTCTAAGCGGATGCACCTGAATACTAATTTGTTCCAATTCTGTATCCATATCATGGTAGTTATTCATAAGTAAGTGTAACTCAATACAAAGGTCATACAAACGCTACCTATTCGTATGTTTGGGTATATTTGTGTGCGTATTTTGGCATCTCTCCAACTGCACTGCCGCAGGAAGATCAGTCATAGGAATCAATATAAGTTCCAACCCATATTTCTAGTTTGTAATGGCTGTTATACAGTTTAATTTTATTTATTATCACAACACATTATATGAAATGCAACGTCTTTCTGTCTGTCTGTGCATTAGAGCGGTTGTAACTCCAAAAAACACTCATATAATGGGATGAGTGTTTTTTGGAGTTACAACCGCTCTCAGTGCGATTTTTATGAATCCTTGCATTTTTTCCTCTTGTTTTCGATGTCGTATTTTAGTTACGTTAGGTAACAAGTGACAACATGTATTTTATACACAGAGCTACTGAATTTTTACAAGGTTTCAATTTATTATATTTTCAAGGTTCAAGTTATTGCTGCTGCTTCTAAAATATAGTATTATTGTTTAGACATCTTGCACGGAGTTGTACGATGGTGAGAGAAGAACACATTGACCTATTTTTTGTTGCGGGGACTACACCATGATAATATTGAACTAGGACAAATTACAATAAAATATGTATCCATTCTGAGCCACAAAATTCAAGCGACGCTTAGCTTGTGGCTCGCCGAACACATTACTAGATATGACCGAACATGTCTTATATTCGACAGGTTGTGACATTCGGGAAGTAAATATTATTACAAACATAAATCAAATTACTTCATATTTAATTATCGGCCAGAAAAAATAAAACGGGGTACAATGAAAACTTGTAAACTTCATAATGGTTCGATGACATTCAATATTTTACATAGAAGAAGACGTCTGACAGATGCATCGAGATATAAGTACTAACGTACGTTAGTACAAGCGCGTCCAACTTATCTGTGCAGGCGGTAAAAGACAGAACTAAAAACTAATGTACCGAATTTGTCATGCTGTTCCATTTCTCCTTGACAAGTAGCGCCACCGTGAACTGCACACTTAAGTTGGTCATGCTTGTACTTATATCTCGATGGACAGATGACAATTTTTACGATAGATACGTCAGAGTACCAAAAATTAAGTATGATATTGGAGAAGCTGCTACAATAAAACAACAAGTTGAACAAGGGAGCACAAAGTAAATATAAATCCGGTTAAACGCGGGACAATGTATAAAAGCTTTTCAATAATATTGCATTGAACTCTCCTGTTCTACATCCAAGTGATTTTTTTTTAAATTAGATAATTGTTAGACCGTTTTTTTTTATGTTGGGATATTATCAAATAACTTCTCCCACTCTGGGCGGAGCGGGAGGGCGTGTCAGACTTTTACTGACTAAAACCCACCCGTGTTCCTTCCGTTGCCTGTGTGCCGGGGTCGCGATATCCCTTTCGGACAAACTCGCAACCCTGGCAGGCATTGGCCCTTCCAGACCCCGTCAGTTGGTGCAGACATCTCTTTGAGGCGCGCGAACACAACGCGCCGTCGACCCGGGCCTGGTCCCTATCGGACGGTGAGCTACCCATTGCTCACCGTCCGCAAGCCCGCGCCTACGGTGGCCGGAAGTCGGCTCGCGACTCCCGACGCCCGAGGCGTCTCCTGCGGCGACTAGGGGCACGAGGGCGCAAATCTTGCCTCACCCTCGCGCACTCCGCCAATTGTTAGACCCTAAGGTCTAACAATTATCTAATTTAAAGAAAACTAACAATTGGCATCCTATATATAAAATCAAACAACTAGACGGTTTTTCAACCAGAATCGTTGGTGCAGACCTTGGGGAACACATATTGCATATTTCTTATTGACAGTTCCAGGTTTAGATAAAAATGATCCTTGGATCCGTATATTAAAAATATTTTCATCGAAATAGAATCGTTTGGATCACAAGCTCCTTGTTGAATGGAAACTCGACGTTTTTGAATAAATCGAGCGCGTTTTTGCAGCGCCTAAACATTATGGACGATGGGGTATATTGCATTTTGACGGCTGAGCTCACGGTGAGTAATGCGTGTTGATGCAGGATCGAAATTTAAAAATTGGATGCCAGTTGGAGGCAGTCGGTGTGAATGCAATGTCGATGTTTACCAGGAGTTAGATATCGGTTTTAATACCAGTTTGTTTTAGTGGTGGAATATATCTAGTAAAAGCAGCATTGAACATTATTCAAACTACTTTTTCCAACTTTTATCATTATTAAAAGTTGGAAAAAGTAGTGGTGTATGAAGTTAAACCGCCTAAATACGTACAGATAAATGAGTTACTTTAGTGAGTGACTGACTGTGTAAGAAGTTAAACTGATCAGGGTTTTTCTTAACAGACCTTACGTATTGTTTAAAGAAGATAACTTTGAAAGACTTACTTCTCTTCAATATCCTTGGCCTTGTCCCGGACGTCATGAGCAGTGTGTTCCTCATCAAAGTACAGCTTCTTGGTTTTATCTACGTCCAAGACAGTGGTTTGTAGCTCTTTGTGAGCCTGAGCCAAAGTATCTGTGCACTGGACAATGGAAAAAGATGTGTTAGTAAAAGATAAACTGACTTATAGGTTTAGGAAAAAAAAAGAAGCACCTCACCCCCCCTCCCCCCCTTATCAGTCCGAAAAACGGATGTAATTCGATCATGTATGTATGTTAAGTCGCTCTCTTCCGCACTGGAATCATTCAAATTCATAAAACGGTACCTGTATGGATTACCTCTAAAATGGAGTTGGTTTGGGAGTTGGGACATAGAGCAAAAAGCTAATAAATATAATTATGGATAATTTGAAGCTCAACATTTGACTTGGCTAGTTTTCACATAAAAATTATCTGATTATTGGGTAATCAACTTATCTTCTTTATGTTATACGCAAGTTAATCTTTTTCTATTGTAAGGTCAACATCTTATTCTTCTAAAAATTTGGAGTTCTGGTAAAAACTAGCCAAGTCAAACCTTGACCTTCAATTTATCCTAAGATATCTGGTTTGTATTTTTTTTTAATAGCAAACTTTGCTGTAGCAGGAAAAATCAAGAAATTGTGTTTTAAATTGATTTTAGAACGTTGTATGTCTAAATAAATTTTAGGATTATCTACAGAACTTGGCACCCATTTAGATCTCAATTCTTTTGTCGGCGAAGTCGACAACCACGCATATTCTTAATATTGAACTTGGCTCCCATTTTAACATTTATGTTTTTGATGGGATTCTCATGTTTTTAGGAACATTCGGTCAAAAAAGAGGAGTTATTTAAGTAAAAAATCCGCAGAATTTAAATACATAAAATCATACCACAAGATAAAGTATATTGGTTAAAAAAAAGTCAGTACGTTTTGCAACGTGCTACGGCGTAGCAGTATCGCGTAGCATTCGAGCTACGAGCTCATATGCTATATTTATGCTATTCATTTCATTTGGAGTCTTGAATATGTTTTCTGTGCAGCTCATACACGCCTACCTCATCAGTCCAGGTATACAAGATGTACCTACATATAAAAGTGTCATAATGACCTTTACTAACAATATCTTTGAACCACATTATACAATACACATTGTATGACACAAATGTTTCAGTTCCTTGCGTAACTATGCACATTTGAAAGAGACTGCAGCAATAATTTGATAGTATTTTCTATAGATTATCTGTATCAAACGTGTTGTACATAGTAGGTAAATGTCGTAATAAATCAATGCAAACGATACCAGTGCTGGTTACATAATTCACTTAAAACATAATAAGCACATGTGAATACTTAAATCTATTTTCACGGTCATTTTGTCGATCACCTTCTTTAATTCAAGACGATTCAGCAACAAGGTTCTTTGTGTTCTGTTTTAAAAATAGTAAGTTTGTCTAATTAACAACTTCGGCTATAATTATTCTTAGACAGTTTCAGGATAGTTGAATACATTGATATGTTTTGTTACTTTTGAAGTGAAACTTCTTAGAAGACGATTCGATTATTGAACGAGAAACGAGAAGAGAGTGTGAAATTTCAAGAACGTGTCATATTTAGGCAAATTTGACATGAGAGAGAGGCAAAGATATAACTCTCTCTGTCTCACACTAAATCTCTCATACTTAATCTTTATTTTTTAAGAAGTTTACGTGTACGCTGTCTTTTATAAAATATCCCGGTCATCCATCAGTCTTCGTCTTTGTCCGGTCTTTGATGAGATGGTATCACGCGACCCCATTGATTTCGTCGCCAAAACATTAAAAACAACTGCAAACGAAATCAAGGAAGGTGAGCGCACGATATCGGTACAGATGACGCGACGCAGTCTTCTTTAAAATTTAGAATCATGGAAATTAATCTAAAAACACATTTAGAATTTAGAATTCATAAGAGCTAATTGAGAAAACAAAAACAAAAAATTAAAGTGATTGGAACAGTCACTTGAATGACCAGCAGTGCTATTCTGTAACCATCTCACCGTGAAAACTTAGGTGAAGTGAGCGTGGAGTGAGCTGTCATTCCACAGGGATTGACACTATTGACAGCTCACTTCACCTAAGTTTTCACGGTGAGATGTTTACAGAATAGCATGGCAGTATTCGGTTCGTTTGCGTTTTTAAATATCAGTAAAATGAGACATTTGTAATTGTTTTGTAAGATATTTTATGAAACTTTTTCCAGTGATCCAAACGGTGTCTTTTATTTACTCGTTGATGGTCTTCGATGAAAATGGTACCGTGCGACCAAGACACCGGCTTATAACAGGTTGGTTTTTATTACACAACGTGTTATAAGCTTTGTGATGGCCGCCCGATCCTTGATGCTCAGGTCTCTCGATGTTATTTGTATCTTCTTATGACGATTTGCTTCGGAATTGCTAATTTTATGACTAGTTTTAAAAGTTCACATTATTATTTATTTATAAAGACTATTAACATAACATCCGCTATAATCTCCAAAGGGTTAGACAGAGTTGTACCTACCTATCCTGTCTTACACTCTTAAATGAGCAATATTTATATGTGTATATATTTGTAATCATGTTCTCGAAAACGGCTCTAATGATTTCGATGAAAGTTGCAATATAGGGGTTTACGGGGGTGAAAAATCAATCTAGCTAGGTCATATCTATCTGAGGTTATTCGTTTTCTCTATTTTCACAACCTCGATATGTTTATCTATTTTTACCCGAGCCGAGCTTGGTCAACCAGATACTAGTATAAGTATATAAAATGTGTAGTGTGTAAGTACTAAATAATATAAAATAAAAAACGCTTTTCGTGTCTCCTTGTGTGACTAAGTTTTTCATCTAATCTACGCAAACGCATCATTTACAGCATTTTTTACGAAAGGCACAACAATATTGAAGTTTTGATATGTCACAGCACCCGTGTGAAGCAGGAGTGGGTTTGTGGGTGTGTGTGGGGTGGGTTTTTTCCTGCTGCTGAAGTATACTAATAAACTTAAAACTCGTAAACACATCTCTTTTTAACAATAATTGTAAAGTGCCTATTGTTAGTCGATAGAAAAAAATCCTACATTTTATCATACAGAGTTTTGTCAGATAGGTTTTCGTGACTATTAGTCAAAGTCAAATAATTTATTTCAATTAGGCACATGAAAGGCATGCAATCTTGTCAATAATGAAGTATTTACCAAATTCTTTAAAGTATCTCCTAAGCAATGGTACCGCTTCGTAACTATAACCGCAGTGTAAGTTGCCTGAGCCATTCTAAACATTATTACCGATGTTCTATTAAACTGAATATAATGACGACTCAATTTTGGGTTGGTGTATCCTACCAATTGGAGCTTAGCAAAGGGGCAGTCCTTTGCTAAGAATAGATTAACGGTATGATTAAAACTTTGATAGGTTATATATCCTGCTAGAATTCTGAATTAAAATCTGAAAACTTACACAGTCAAGGTAAATAAATAAAAAATAACAGAATAAGCGAAAGACTTTAAACACTCAATATGGACTATTCAGTTAATTTAGCAAAACCTTTCTTTATTAATGGTAATACTGGTATTATACCGGTATTCAAAATTTCAAAACCGGGTCACCGGTATTTGGGCATATTTTTTTTTTTTTTTAATTAATTGAAAAATACCTCTTTCTTTCCCCTACGTCATTATTTTCTTTGGTTAAAGTTTAGAAACGTGCCGCCTCGATGGGGAGGGGGAGAGGGGCAGGGTTAGTAGTATATCTGTCTTGTTTCCACCGCATGGAGGTCTAAAATTATCCCACGGGAACGAGTTACCCGGATAAAATATATCTTATGTCCTAAGCCAAGTCATGGTCTACTCCTGTGCCCAATTTTATCTAAATCCGTTCAGCCGTTTTCAAACCGTTACAAACGAGTAAATTCACTTTCGCATTTATAATATTACCTAGGTTTTGGACGTTCTTTAAAAGGCCTTTCATCTAGGTACTTACCTTTCCATTCCGCTGTGTTATAACTAACTAAGTTGGTAAAACTAACTAAGTTAACCAGTTGGTCTAATTTTAATTATTTTCCCGGAAAAACGTCACTAACTGTACGAAAAAATTACATAATCTGAATTTTCCTATGAGGACTTAGGCTGTCACAAACAAGTTAAAACATAGCCCTACCTTTTTAGCCACGTTCAGTTTGTGTTGTCGCAGGAACTTGGCTTCATCTGCTATCTGCTGCTGGAACACCTCGACGGCCGCCAGCCTGGCTCGAGCCAGCTTCTCATTCTCCTCCAAAACAGTGCGCCAGACGTTCCACATGTTCCTGACAACAAAGTATCGGGTTGGAGTCGATAGAATACCAGCATAAACACTACCCAGCCGTAAATGTGGAACAACGAGTTTGAGAAATAGTTTGTCACCACCACGTACCAAGAGGACAGCCTCTTTCCTCTCCTAAAATCAAAAATCTTTTATTCAAATTAGGCTGAGAACCAACTCTTTTTGAACATCAAAATTACATGAGACTGTCCCCCAAAACACCTGCTCATCGTCACTTCCTAGTGTTTTAGCTGGGAAGAAGAAGTGGTGCAACAAACTCCCCAGCAGCACAGCTGTCTGTTCAGTTAGGAGAACTTTATTCTATACAATAAATTCCATTACTAAAGCTCGATATCTTATTATTGACTTAACTACATATTTAAGACTAGGCTAGGGTGGCTATCGTCGCCGATATTATACAACTTGCATTTGTAAATAAAGAGAAGTGGGCGCCAGCAAAACTAGCTCAGCTCAAATTATCGTTGGAGAAAATAATAAAAAAGTGGTTTTAAATAATAATAATTTTAGAGCCTTAAATAGTACAAAATTAATTTGTTAATTGCAGCTTATCATCTAATATCATAGTGAGAATGGTCTCGAAGTTAGTTTATTTTAAGCAAGTATATTTTAGTGATGATTTTTAGTATGCGTATTATTTTGTATTACAATTTTTCGCTGTCGCGGCCGCCTGTGGAAAATTCGATACCTGAACTTGAATTCGCTTTGAAGTAAAATGGAATAGTTAAAAGGTGGAAAATGGTGCATTAGTATTACAGCACTCACGTTGCTGTCACCCACGCGCTATTCATTTGTGTCACAAAGGTCGCCTGGGCAATAAGTTTTCGACGTTCAGTCTTAACTGGGCAAGGGATTAAAAGTGATTTTATTACCACTATGTGCATAAGGTTTGCATTTTAAATTAATCACACCTATGTATAATTTAGTTATACATGAATGACTAATAATCATTATAACATTTTTATTTACCGAGATGAATACGGAGTAGTGCTTCAGTCCCATTTTACACGTTATGCCTGAAAGAGATATCGCGACCTCGGCACACAGGCAACGGAAGGAACACGGGTGGGTTTAAGTCAGTAAAAGTCTGACACGCCCTCCCGCTCCACCCAGAGCGGGAGAAGTTATTTGATAATTACCCAAACTCAAAAAAAAAAAAAAAAAATGCCTGCACCAGCAAATTGTCCTGCGTATATTCTGGGCATCAAACGCAGAATCCTTCAACTTCGTACGTTTAAAAAAGGAGTCAAGTCCATTAACAGCTCAAAACCAATCCTTAATCGTAAATCTAATTTGAGTCCTCAAACCAAATTACGCATTTATTCCACATTGGTTCGTTGTATGCCATACGCATGGGTTGTCTGGAGTAGTATTAGTGACACTAACTAAAAAAAACTCCAGGTCGTTCAAAACAAAGCACACCTCTCTACACAAACCTTAAACAACTACGTAATGATATCAAGTTTCCACCTCTAAAGGATTTCATTCTGAAAGTATCCCCCGTAAACTGCGTCATCACCATTTCCTGGTGGATTAACGTTAGCTCACTTACCACCTGTCCAGCGTGATTGCTGTCACCTAACTCAATAATATGTACATTACATTATGTATACATTCCTTTTACACAAAAAAATATTGGATCCAATCGATCAAAAACGATCAAAACACTCTATCGGATCAACTGAAGTTTGAGTACTAGAAAGAACAGTAATCGCAAAAAAAAAAATCCCATCAATTTCGTAGGACATTAAATAAAAAGATAGTAAGAAAAGGAATGGCACAGGAAATACAAATAGTCAAAAAGGAGTATTTAAGACAAACAAAATAATTATTAAAAAAAAAAACAAAAAGACCTAAATGAGAAGTGGGCAATGGAACAATGGGCATTATTACAAGGCTAAAATTCACCCAAAGGGCAATGGAGAGGGCTATGTTTGGCGTTTCCCTACGTGATCGAATCAGAAATGAAGACATCCGCAGGAGAACCAAGGTAACCGACATAGCCCAAAGAATTGCAGAACAGATGGCCGATGGGGCTGAAAGGTTCTGGAGTGGCGATCGCGTACCGGAAGACGTAGCGTTGGAAGAATCCCACAAGGTGGACCGATGACCTTGTGAAGTCCGCAGGAATCCGCTGGATGCGGGAAGCACAGAACCAGTCGAAGTGGCGGTGCTTGGGGAGGTCTATGTCCAGCAATGGACGTCCTTCGGCTGAATGAATGTATGACTGGAAATGAGACTTACATTTACTTTTTGATGACGATTAGGGTTGTGTTATGTCATACATGTGTTAATAAGGCTGGAAACTAATATCCACAGTGTTCGTCAATAGAATTAATATCATTTCAGAGCTTTCGAAGAAGAATACGCGATCAATTGCCAAGCAAGATGCAAGTAAATGTCGTCTTGTATTTGTACCCATTATGTTCTTAAATAAACAGTTCGCAGTGCCATATTTGCAATAAGCCCGAAGCTTGCATATTTGTTTACTTGTAACTGGAATTCTGTCAAGGTAAATAGCCTTGTACTAACGTCCAGCTTTCAAGAATGTTGTTTCACCGTCACGGAATTTATGGAACAAGTTCTGGGAATATTTAGGATGAACGCACAATAAATTTTATTGGTTCGTTTTGAATAAACCGAATTCACCTAAATTTTCAGTATTTAAGACAAAGTTTGTCATGTGCAAATAGTTTAAAGATTATAAAGTTTCTGTTTTTGGGAAATTTCCTACGTAAGGGCCTTTGGATGGAGTTTTTTTAATACACGCCTATCGACGGCGCGTTTTCTGCCTGGAAAAGTAGAACTAGTTGCATATGCGACGACGGGGCGTAAAAAAATGTGGGCATATGCCCTTAAAGTTAAAAATTGCAAGATCAATCTTTCCATCTCCTGTAAACAGACTCCCCTAATATACAAACACACTAACTTGCTCCACATTCTTATCATTTATTTTCACATCACACACCGATACATTCTCTTCTCTTTCAAATTATATCTTTCAATTACATATTCACATTTATATACATATATTTATAGCTTTCATCTTATATGCTTCATCAATCACAGTCCTCTTAACTTGCAACTGTTCTGCTGATGATACAAGTAGAATTTAACTCCAGCCTTCTAATCAAGCTTGAAAGTTTAGGTGTCAGAGGGTCTTCACTTGATCTCTTCAAGTATCTTACTGATCGCTCACAATTAGTCACTATAGACAAATACAAGAGTCATGAACTGCCGATTCAGAATGGCGTACCTCGGGGTACCATTTTGGGGCCCACACTCTTCCTTGTGTTCATTAATAACCTCTGCAATCTCCAAATTGCAAATGCCAGATTAGTTTCATTTGCAGACGATACTGCCATCACATTCACCGCAAACTCATGGTCGGAACTCCAGGTCACTGCATAAGACAGCTTTAATTCAGCCTTGAAGTGGCTTTCCTCTCATACTCTTACTCTCAATGCCAACAAGACTAACTTCATTACTTTTTCATTGACTAATTACTTCTCATCCAAAAAACCCAATATCTATAAAAGCTCATTCTTGTCCCACACAAACCCATCCTAATTGTCAATGTCCTATCTTAACCTCAGTAGAGCATGTTAAATATATTGGTATAGTGCTGGACAAAAAACTAAATTTCAAATTCCACATCAACACTCTTTCTGGTCGTATACGAAAGTGAATTTACGTTTTTAAAACCCTGCGACACGTAGCCAACCCGTTAATCATCCGTAACGTGTACTTTGCTCTTTGTCAGTCCATCCTAATATATTGTATCTCATGCTGGGGTGGTGCTGCAAAGACAATACTTAAGCCTCTGGAGGTCGCATACAGAGCTATTCTAAAAGTAGCTACGTTCAGACCGATACTCTCTTCAACTATCGAACTCTACCAATCATTTCACCTTTTATAAAAATCTCCAAACGCCGCAAAGACGTAATCTGTACAATATACCACCTACACGCACAACTTTTATAAAATTTTATAAAAAAATCATTCTACAATCAAATTAACGCAAAATATCGATTTGCGGCTTAACAAACTTTAAATGCAAAAAGTCTATTCACTCCTTCTTTCTAATTTCAAACTACGAGGAAACCGGAGAATTCCTAAAGAAGTGATCTCTCAAACAAATACATGCATCACACGATACATAAATTAACGAAACACTCACCACACTAACAAAATACTCACCACACCAACATGCTGAACCTCTTTTTAAATTTTTTGTTTATAAAGTTGTCTTTTACAAAATTGGTATTTTTAGATTTAAGTATTTTTAATTGTTTTATAACCTTAATTTCTTATTCTCATTTTGTAGCTTGCTGTAATGATTACGATTTACATATAATATTCATAATCAACACGTGCTTATAATACTCGTAAGTCAACCACTTACGACGGGGTTCGGACCTGTTTCTCCTAAGCACAGGTAATTTTGTAACCTATCTAGGAGAACAGTACGGCACCCACTAATTTGATTTAAGAAATTTTATGCTTGTGCTTTATTTATATTACCTTGCCATGTAATCTAGTTCTAGTTAAGAGCGTTTATACTAATAGTTGGCAACGTCGCAAATATCTGTCAATTATTTACCTGTTTTGATTAATTTGGCAATATTACTGTATGGAAATAAGAAATGTGGCTAACTAGGGAACTAAAATATTGATTATCGAATGCAATCATTAATATCGTAACACCGAATATTTAGTTATAGATGTAAAAAAAGTATTTGAAAAGTTTCCAAATACTTTTTTTACACCTAAAACGAGTACAACATCAAATTCAATGTTATAATTGCAATTCATTATTCAATATTCTAGTTCGCTAGTTAGCCACATTTCTTATTTCCATTCAGTAATATTGCTATATTAATCAAAACAGGTAAAGATTTGACAGTTATTTGCGACGTTGCCAAATTTACGGATAAACCCTCTTAAACAATACACAATATTATTATAATTTGATAATTTGCGTTCATTTTTACCATCACTTTCACTTTCGTTTAATTTTGGAGTTCGTCTTCAGTCTTTCCAAATCACCTGTCACTTTCATTGCGTGATTCATCCTATTTAATCCAGACCTGGTGTCTTCTTCCGCATAACCTCTTTGACATAACTTCCCATCTAGCCAAGAACCATTCGTTCTTTTTTTTCAACTTTTAATATTACCAGATGCGGCTAAATATCCGTCTAATGTATTTTTCAATGTAGGTTGCAATATGTTAATTGCCGACGCTACTTATTTCCTTCATGTTGCCTGGATAGCAACATAAGCCAACCACGACGAGACGACACCCGCGGCTGACAGTTAATTTAAAATACAAGGCAAGCTATCCTATGTTAACATAGTATTATAACTTGACTTGAGAACTAAATCTTCTATCTAAACTAATATGTATTATGAAGAGGTAAAATTGGTTGTTTGTAAGAGGTGGTGTAGTGATCCGATTCAAACTACCATAAGATATGCTTCATGGTCTTGTCTACTTCCACGCAGACGAAATCTCGAGCAGAAGCTAGTATTTCATAGTTTACTGCATTTCCAAGTTGAATTGTTATATCCTAAACAAATGACGACTCTTTATTTACTTGGGCGCACAGTCAGCTTAGAAACTGACATAATGTATACACTATTCTGAATTCTGAATCTATTTTACGAACTAGTACTTTTGTTGTTTTTTTTTTTGTTATGAACAAATCTGTTAAGTACAATAGAAGTTTCATAGGTAAATAGAAAAATGACCTGTCAACATGCTTGATTTAAAAAAAATACAGTTTCATTTAAAATGAAAACTGGAACAAGAAAACAATTTTAAAATCAGATATTTTTTGTTTATTTCAGAAGCAATCACTATGTTCACTTTTTAATAGAATAAATCCCATGCTGATTGAAAACGTACTGCAGCTCCTAATAGGTTCCTTTACATTTGTTTACATTCAGTGTATTCCAATTGCTTCTTTAATTTACCGAAGAAAAATGCTATTTTATTTCTACAAAAATTAATTCAAGAAACTTGCACTCAAGGCAATAAAATCAGTCGTTGGCTATACAAAGTAGGTTTCAAAAAATTATACGAAGACAAAAAAAATATGGCTTTTTATAAAAAGTTGTAATACCTACCACGCTAGCCATTTTATTACAATTATTTTGACTGAATACCGTTTTTGAAATAAATGACACTTGGTAGGGCTATAAACATCGGGTCGGCATGATTCAGGAAAAAGCCGTCCGACTTAGCTCGAATTATACCGACCCGACCCGAAAATGCTTAAGTGAATAGGTGCCGAACGAAGTTTGCCGATCGTCACGAGTCGAATGAAAGTCGAATATTTGTGTAGTAATTGCTTCGTGTCGGCTTTGTTGTTCAACAAATATTGGCGAACCGAATTTGCCAACCCGAACATGTGGTTACCCGTTACATGTAACCTATTACTAAATAAAGGTTATTTTCAAATAATTGCTTACCTTCCTAGTAAACAAAACCGTGTTTAATTGTAAGGCTATGATAAAACACAGGTCCTATTAGACATCCAATAAGAAGTAGTTAATCGTGGATTGAAACTATGTACTATCGAAGAACTTCATATCTAAGCAGTTTGAAAACAAAATCCCGTGAACACGATGACCACATCTGTTACCGCCCCGGATCTATAGCGGCCGAGTGCTGCAAGCAGAATTAGTCCTTACGGTGTATAGATATGAAGTTCTTCGATGGTAAGTGCTCATATTCACGAGCGACACGTTGCCAACGTCAGAGGCAACTACTGCCGCCGACACTGTCGTCTTTCGTCTCTCAATATTATACATAAATGTGATTGTTACTCAATGTGTTTGTTACTCAATCACGCCATAACGGCTGAATGAATAAATTTGAATGAAGTTTGCCATACAGATAGTTAATAACCTGGATTAACATATAGGATATTTTTATCCCGATAGTACCTACGTTCCCGTGGGATAATAAATTTCCGACCTCCACGCGGGCGAAGCCGCGGGCAAAAGCTAGTGATATTATAAATGCGAAAGTGAGTTTGTTTGTTTGTAAGGCTTTCACGCTAAAACGGCTGAACGGATTTAGATGAAATTTGGCACATAAGTAGACCATGACCTGAATTGGGACATACATACATTTATCTCGATATTCCCATGGGATCGAGACTTATGCGGGTGAAACCGCGGGGCGCAGCTAGTAATATAATAAATGCGAAAGTAACTGTCTGTCTGTCTGTTTGTTTTTCACGCCTTAACGATTGAATGGAATTAGATGAAATTTGGCACACAGGTAAACCATGATCTGGGTTAGGACATAAAATACTTTAGATCCTGCTAGTACGTCCCTTTGAGATAATTTCCGACCTCTACGCCGCTAGCAAAAGCTAGTAATTATTATACAAACCAATTACTTCATTGATAGCCTAGTACTGTGACCGTCAGACTGCCGAGTCATAGGTCTCGAGATCGAACCCAAGGCACGCACCTCTGACTTTTCCGATTCATGTGCGGATTGTATAATTATCAATTGCTAAAAAACGGTGAAGGAAACCCTGGCATGCCTGAGAGATATTTCTCGACAGCACGTGAAGCCAAGTCAGAGGCCCATGGGCGGATTTAAAACTCTGACACCAGCCGTGCTATTCTCCTGCCGGGGTTGCGGGTTTGTCTGAAAGGGATATCGCGACCTCGGCACACAGGCAACGGAAGGAACACGGGTGGGTTTTAGTCAGTAAAAGTCTGACACGCCCTCCCGCTCCACCCAGAGCGGGAGAAGTTATTTGATAATTTCCCATCCAAAAAAAAAAAAAAAAAGCCGTGCTATTCTGTAAACATCTCACCGTGAAGAGTGGGGTGAAGTGAGCTTGATGTGAGCTGTCATTGCACCTAAAGCTAGGGATTGACACTATGGACAGCTCACTTCATGCTTACTTCACCCCACTCTTCACGGTGAGATGTTTACAGAATGGAGCGACAGGATAGAATTCATTGATGAGTCCTTTATTAAAGTCTTATCAAAATTTCAAGTAACATACTTTTGCCCCGCAGCCTTCAGTTAAAGTTAGCACTTAGTTAGTGTCCAAACATTTAGCTTAAGCATCTGAACTTGTGTTTGTAAACGATTTATCTAAAGCGACAGAAACTTCTATCATGAGTTTACGTAATTTTTGAATAATTAACGTATTTATAGTTGTTTTAGAGTGCAGAACTCAAAAGGTAAACGGTTATAAGATCACTTTCATGTCAGTCTTTCACAAAGGTTTTTTTTAAATACTTCTGTAATTTTGTCCTGTTTTCTAAATCATACAAGTGTATTTATTGACAAACGTTGCAAAATGGTTTCCATACAAAATCTGTCAAAAGCTCACACTCATTGCAACGTTTGTGAATTAGTAGACTTGTCCCTCAGATTTCAAGTCATGTCATGTCTTGGCAACACACATGTGCACACTTAATGCATTCGAATATCGAAGTGCTTTACAGTTCACAGTAGTTCGATTTATAGTTAATTGAACTGAATGCCATGATGATTGCACAAAGGCCACTAATTACTGCGGGCGAGATTGCACATGCCACGCGTCCCCGATGCTCCCAGTCCTATAGATGTTTACCCCTGATAGCCTTCCATCGAAACCAAACCGCTGGATTAAGCCTGTCAACCGAACGTCCATAATAAGTAGAATTAAATTCAGCGTTTAAGCGGCTTAAACATTGAAAATGAATGATGCT
Organism: Agrochola circellaris; assembly: GCA_914767755.1. Classification (NCBI taxonomy): domain Eukaryota; kingdom Metazoa; phylum Arthropoda; class Insecta; order Lepidoptera; family Noctuidae; genus Agrochola; species Agrochola circellaris. The sequence continues at coordinate 7,343,183 of OU611840.1, forward strand.
AAAAGGTATTGTCGCATATTATTGTGTCAAAGTTTCGTCTGGGCCTGATTATCGGCGGTTGACTTTAAAACTAGACTAGAACGCAGATTGATGGATACACAACATGAAAAAGGGAGACCTTTGCGTAAGGGGTTGTCCATTAATAACGTGATGTTTTTAGCAACTTTTAACCCCCCCTCCCCCCTGGTGATACGTGGTGAGGTTCTAGAATAACCCCTCCCCCATACCCAAAGTCACGTGTATGTTTTGGTGCAAAGTATCTTAATAAATTACATAATATTTTATCTTTAAATACAAAGAAAGAAAAATATTGTGATACTTCACTACACCACCCTTGCTTTTTCCGCCTCCCCCTTTTCAAGCCTTTCTAGCCGCCCTTTTGATTTATGGACGACCTGTCATTACCCTGCTTGTGAATGACCTAGCGCTGTCTTAAAATAAATATTATAAATATGTTATAAAGAATACTGAGAAAAATAAAATAAGTACCTAATTAGAAATAAGAACGAACTTACGAAATAAGTAGAGAAGTAACAAAATAAATTAAACATAACATTACTTGCCTATCGTCCCACCGAAAAATAAATCACATAAAATAAACTGTCAATGATATCATTATTTACTTTCATAGGGAAAACAACACCGACCAATTGATGCTAATTCTTGGAACCACCCCGCGGTTAGGCATTAATTAGGCTCATCGATGCACGCCGGGTAGGCCAACAACAGTTGAATAATAAAGAGCTAGCCAAAGTGGCCTCCATTGTGTATTGTCGACGAAGCATCGTATAGGTTATATACGGTTGCTTACCAAAGTGGTATCTATAAATGTTTTAATGTCATGACGTACAAAACAGTATGGCCTTCCAGCAGCTAGTTAAAATACCCACCAATGGGAAATGCCCCTTAAAAACAAACACCTGACTGAATTTTAAATAGATGATGCATCTTTAAAAAGTTAAACTTGCTTTAATTTAATCAGAATCGCCATGAAATTGGAATACGAAACCATTTAAGTGGTATGTACAGGAAATTAGAAAGAAAATGCCCTTTTTTAAAGTTAGACAGCTGAGTGGATTTAAAATACACGGCGCATCTTTTAAAAGTTCAAGCTATTTTTAAATGAATCGGAATGGCTATGAAGTTGGAATAATGAACCTTGTAAGTGGTATTAGAAATAAGACAGGAAACACCGTTTAAAAGATATATCTTTTAAACGGTCATTCAAACATTCAGCTGTATACAGCTGAATGTTAAATAGACGGCGGATATTTTTAATGATAATGATAAGAAAGTATTTAATTGGAACAAGAAAATATGAAAAATCATATTAAAATTTAAATATGTTGTATTTGAAAAAAAAAACTGTAATGAAAAGTTACAACTACTGATTTTAAAAATGTAATTTTAAAGGCTTAAAAAAAGTAAACGTCTGTCGATCCATTCTGTAAACATCTCGCCATGAAGAGTGAGGTGAAGTGAGCATGCAGTGAGCTATCCATAGTGTCAATCCCTAGCTTTAGGTGCAATGACAGCTCATATCAAGCTCACTTCACCCAAGTTATCACGGTGAGATGTTTACAGAATAGCAAGGCCATACTCATTTGTAATAAACGCTTACCTACAAGGGGATTGTGTAAAGCTAATAATGAATTGAAATATATTACAATGAAATACCACCTTATCTAAATTATAATGTTTCCACGACTTCGTCGAAGTGAAAAGCTCGTTGGTACACCACTTCATTCTTTCTTCTTTTTTGTGTGGTAGTTTCCCTGGTGTCAGAGTTTATATGCTGCCTATGTGCCTTTGACTCGGTTTCACATGCTGTCGAGTGACAGCTTGCTACCTTCACCGTTTTTGTAGCAAGTGATAATTATACAATGAACACATGAATCCGAAAAGTCAGAGGTACGTGCCTTGTTTTCGAACTCCAGACCTATGCCTTGGCAGTCCGACGGTGACACCACTATGCCATCACCGTCATAGATAGTTAAACTATGTTATTTTAGTTCACTATGTTTTATCTCATTCTTTGACATTCATAGGTACTTTATGTACATATTATAAATGGCTGTTATCTAACAGTGAGATGACTGATAAGTATATGTCAAAACAATTTTAAGGTGAACTATTAATACAGGTAGTAAGAAGCCCAAAAAGTCTGACAACTACTCTGAAAAAGGGGGTATCATGTTACCCTGCAACTGGGTCGTGGAGGTCAGAAAGGCAGTCGCTCCATGTAAAATACTGGTATTCAGCTGCATCCGACTGGAAGCCGACCCCAACATATATAGTTGGGTTTCCCCAACTATATATGTTGGGGAAATTGATTGAAGGTGAACAATTAATTGAGATAATTAATCGCACTTTTCCTTAATTTTTACCCGACTACGGCGAAGCAAAAAAGAGGGTTATGATTTTGACCGGTATGCATGTATGTATATTTATCTGTTACGTCATAACTTCTGAACTACTGATCATAATTTGACAAATGAGGTATCGTTGGAAGCGTCTTGATTGTCCGCTGGTTATAGGCTATGTGAAGTCTACGAATATGGCGCCTTCTAGAGGGAATAAAGTCATTAAAAAAAAACTAATTGTGTGGGGTATCAAATTAAAGGGTTTGACGGGCACATTACAAACATGTATATACATCATATTGTCTAAGTAAATAAATTGTTACTAAAAACAAGCAAAAGTGAGACTGTTTTGTACGGTGTGGCTGTAAAATTGATACATTTATACAATAAAGCCTAAAATAATGAATACTAAATAATTGAAGCCGCTCTGCAAATACTTTATCCCGTTTTAACTTCCGAAATAAGTTCAACAAAAAAATAATTTAATTAAGTTTTATAAAAGCATGCTTCATTATCTATATACTATACGTAAAGAAAGAACTTTGTATCCCTTTTTACGAAAATTACGTGGACGGCGGAGTATGAAAGGCACAGTTAAAGTTTATATGGAGAAGGAGTCCAAAAAGCGAATACTTTTATATAATATGCATTAGAAATAAATTAAATTCGTTAAAAAAACATTACACATACTACCATGCGTTTGACACACACACTCCTTTATTTATGGTTAAAGATCTACCTTAGAATAATGACATGGCAGCATGGAATTAGTAAGTACTATCATGACAGCAAGGAATATACATGGAATTTGTATGAACTATCCTATCAAACTTAAAATTTTAATGAATTACCGTCGAATTTCGACCACTGGGCGACCACTAGTAATAATTAATTGGCAATCGCATGTCACTCGTGACGTAACCTACAGAAAAATCGTTTGTTAAGAATACCAATGCTTTTGCTACCCTTCCAAACTATTTTGCTCCACTGGGAATCAACTTTTGAACAATGCACGAACGAAAATGTTTCGTTTACAATTCAATTTATTTGTTTATGCATTCGTAAGTAAAATACTTACAGTTCTAGACCTACCATTCTATACACAAAGTTAGAAACTCTTAGAATTTGGGTACATTTTTTAAATCGATTTTATATTATCACTAGCTGTGCCCCGCAGTTTTACCCGCTTAATTCTCGATCCTTTGGGAATTTTGGTATAAAAGGTATTCTATGTCCTTTTCCAGGTCATGGACTACCCATGTTCTTATTTTCACCCAAATCCATTCAGCCGTTTTACGTGAAAGCGTAACAAACTAACTCACTTTCGTATTTGTAATATTAGTTAGGATATAATTTTATGGGGAATGAGTCCTATTATGTATAGTTCAATATTTTGAACACAATGCCTTCGTACCAGACGAAGGCATTGTGATCAAAATATTGAACTTGGAGGGAGAGATTTTAAAAGGCAGACAAACAAACTCCAGCTCTTCTATTTTGTATTTTAAATACTGATGATTTTTATTTTTACAGTTAAATGTAAGGAGTCTATCGCTAACGCTTACTTGTGTAAACGCGCGAAAAATGTGCCGTATATGTAAGCGCTTTTATAAATGACATAGATAGATGGCACTAGTATGCACAGTTAACTACTTAAGTTTGAAGTTTGAAGATTTTCATTTGTGTCAAAATTTCCATTTAACAAAAGCAGACTTTCTGAAGGTCAATTCTAAAAACGCATCTCAGTGACAATCAATGTTCAAAAAAATTTTAAGATATTTTCTAAAGATTTAGATCTAGATTAGAATGAGACAATTCTTTAAAAAAATATTAGCTTGCTTCGTTCGTATGTGTTTCCAGTTATTCCAGTTGACATCCATTTTTGAAGCACTTTCTGTCATCCGAGCTGAAACTTGCTACGGAGACATTAAAAACAATATGATACCATGGAGCTGGTCTGATGATGGAACCTAAAGATGGCCATAGGAACTCCTCAACTAAATAAGATCGCGTCGCTGAGATTCAACTACTGGTTCGGACTATCACGAAATATGTAGCGAATTTTGAGCGCAGTTGGCCCTAGCCCACTACTTACCATCGTTGTATTCATTAAGCCTTTAACATTAAGCGGCTAGCGACTAAATTACAATACGTTATTTATAATTGAAGTCAGATAAATCGCAAAATATAAATAACTGGATAATGTATCTGCCAATGTAATATTGAAATAAAATAAGCATACAAGTTATGGATTTTGGGGTTCCTATTGACTATTATGTCGCGTGCCATACTTAGTGGTGGGCGGGCAGAAAATTGACATGAAAAAAAATAAAAAAAATTGATTTGTTTATAAATAAGTTATTGTAATACAACAAAGACTAAATCAGTTATAATAAGGCTTTGAGAAATAATGGTTACCGAGCTTATTTTGGAAGTTAAAATAGTGAGAATAGTAACACACACAAGTCTTGTCTAAAATCTGTTAGGATTTAACTTCATTCATATCATTTAATGACAAAAGTGACTTTAAATAGTTAACATAACATCACGCCTGTAATCCCCAAAGAGTGAGGCAGAGGTGTACCACAATTCGCCTGTTATTTTGAAATCTCATGTAATAGGGGGCGAGCCTATGGCCATCAACCGGGGACAAATTCAGACTCCGGGCTGCTACTGAGAAATTCCTGATGGAAAACCCCAGTAACATTTTGCCAGACCTGGGAATCGAACTCAGGACCTCATGCTCAGCAGTAGCGCTTGCGGCCACTAGACCAACGAGGCAAGCTGACTTTAAATTAAGCTTACTATTTCAGGATCCTATGATTGATTTGATAATCAGTAAATTAAATAGTATAAATTGACATGGCGAGTTGCTAGAACAACTGTGACTCAACAATAATGTGCACTAATGAGAGCTATTTATAATCTGTCAAATCAATCAAGTTATCCTGAAATAGGGGTAGACTGCTACAAGGTTTTTGAGGCGAGTGGCTAAATTCGGAACTAATGTCGCCATCTTGTTTTGTCAATACAATTTCTGTGACACAATTTCACGAATATTTACCAATAACCCTTCCTATCAATTTCATTTAGGCACCAAATATCCTTGAAACACTAGTTATTTGTTTAGTAATTTAAACAGACATTCGCATTTATGAGCAATGCATGGTACGCACAGCATAATGGCTGAGATAATGGCTTCTGCGCTATGGCGCAGGTTTGACTTCCGCAAGAGACAAATATTAGAAGGGCTTGGACTGGGTGGTTGAGGTAACATAACATCAAGCCTGTTTCCCCCAAAGGAATAGGCAGATGTGTAACTTAATAATAGCAATCCTACACTTCGCCAGGTATGTTTAAGTCCTATGTAATACGAGGCGAGCATAATGCCATCAACCGGGCAGAATAAAAAATCCAGATGCCACACTGCTACTGAAAAAATCCAAATGGAAAACCCCAATAACACTTTATCCAACCTGGGAATCGAACCTAGGATACTCAGCAGCAACGAGGGAGTGGATCAGCAGTGCTATTCTGTAACCATCTCACCGTGAAAACTTAGGTGAAGTGAGCCTGGAGTGAGCTGTCATTTTACAGGGATTGACACTATTGACAGCTCACTTCACCCAAGTTTTCACGGTGAGATGTTTACAGAATAGCATGGCAGGTATGTGTTTCTAAACACAACCTTGATTAAAATAATTTCTAGCGTGGGGCAACGTTTTTAAGAAAGGCTCTATTAAAGGTACCATTCCGTAGCCGACCGCAGGCGGCAGCAGCAGGCGACATGTCGCCGCGACACGAAGGTTTCTATGTATTTATATGAAATACCTTCCGTAGCTAGCGACACGTCGGTTTCATAGAAATACATGGACACTAGTCGTGTCGCGGCGACACGTCGCCTGCTGCTGCCGCCTGCGGTCGATTACGAAATAGTAACATAAGCTACAGAACCAAATATTTTTAAGCAGCTAAAGCTTCGTGCAGACCAGCGCGACGCGACGCCGCGACGCGACTCGAACAATACAATTTCTAAGAAAACTTGACGGTATAACAATAAACGGTGTCGCGTCGCGTGAAAAGTCGCGCTGGTCTGCACAAAGCTTTATACGCAAGCTTCAAATCCTGTAAATATGTACACGCATCTCATTTATGTTCGAGCTAAATAAGCAAATTCGTCACTTACTTAGTATAATATTGTTACATCACAAATATCGACTTAAAAAGCATCTCAAAAAGGTTATTTTGGAATATAATCAACTTTCATAAATTTAGCATAAGACAATCATTTTAGCAGCAGCGAAAACCAGGATTTTTCTAATAATATAATTATAGAGTTATGGTATAAGTAAAGTAGAATAAGTTTTACTATATAAAATACTAAAGCGTTTAAAAAAGCCAATCTAGAAATTAGTATAGGCCTAAATCAATAAAACGTGTGTTCAATTGTCTTCAAATTTGTTCCACCATCTACGAATAAGTTGCCGTTAAGTTATCTTGCGATCATTTCAGCTACTTTGTTCTACATATTTTTTTATTGAACTGGTGAATAGCGGTTATCCTGACACTGTGAAACAGTGTACAAATATTCTAGATACTCACCATTTTTCCTCGGCTCCATCCACCTTTATGTCAGGAATATTCGGGATCTTCTTGTTGAGGTAAGCCGAAGATATCTTCAGCAGTGCCTGGTGACAATTATACATAGTTGACGTTAGTCGGGAAGAACAAACGGTTAATTAAACTGCTGATTTGAAGCAATAATTAAATAGGTCCACACCCTACAGCAGCCGAGAGACTGAATCTAGCCAGACCGTTCTGTCTCTAAAGTTCTCAGTATTTTGTAATCATAGGCTTTTTTTCCCGTAATGCAGCAATCATGTATTCCCGGGAGATAAACTTCACGTGAACACTGGCAACAAAGTCGCACTAAATACAAAATAAGTTATTATTATTTTCCACGAATATCTCGCCCTCTGCCTTAGCTATACCGAGAAAAGCTGCTTGCAGTACGTACAAAATTTCTGCTTATTTTATGCCAACATGTAAAGTAAGATATTGTAGTTAGTTATAAGTACACATTTTGGCATGCCGAATGGTAGAGTGTACCTGGAACGAAACATTAATAATAAAATAAAATAATCTTTATTTATTTCAACAAATTACAATATTAGTTATACATATTAAGTTGCAAGGTATTTTGACAAAATTTCGTGGTAAAACAGTAGGGGCAAAATGCCTTAATTATGGTGGATTTGTCGATAAAATTGATATTGCTTCGCCTTAACGGGTCGGACGCCGGTGACCAGACTCACTGTATATAAATTGAATTGCAAGCAAAGATCTAAAGAGTATATAGAGGTTGACACTTTGCTAGCGCTTTAACTTAGTCAAATAACAGTCTTAACCCTATTACAGATAACTAACAATATTCCTGAATTCATCTATAATCTCTCATCTCTCTTCTCTCTCTCTCTTTTCTATCTATTCTGTTTCATTTTCTTTATTATTTACTCGAGTTTATCATCTTTTTTTTTTATGCATGTGTTTCTGTGACAAATAAACTTATTTTTCTTTCTTTCTTTCTTTATAATAATAGCTGCCTGGTTGGACTAGTGGTCGCAAGCGCTACTGCTGACTATGATAGTCCTGGGTTCGGTTCCCAGGTCGGGAAACGGTTATTGGGTTTTACCATCTGGAATTTCTTGGTAGAAGCCGTCTGAAGTAAGAAGAGTGTGGATATGTGCCCGGTTGATGGCAATAGGCTTGCCCCCTATTACATGGGACTACAACATAACTGGCGAAATGTGGGTGTACTATCAAAGAATTTCATATCTAAGCAGTTTGAAAACAAAATCCCGTGAACACGATGACTACATCTGTTACCGCCCCGGTTCTATAGCCGCCGAGAGCTGCAAGCAGAAATAGTCCTTACGGTGTATAGATATGAAGTTCTTCGATGGTACATGTCGCACCATCGGTGGAACAAGGGCACAACTGCACGTTTTGTTATTTTCTACTAGACATTTTTTATGATTTTTGTAGTTTTTCTGCTTATATCGATTTTAAGTACTATATATTTTTTGGGTGAAATTAGCCTTAGGTACACTTTTGCGAATTTACGTATTTACCAAACCAAAATTTAAATAATTTTGTAATTATGACCCTAGTGACACACTCATTTTCAGATGTTTTGTTAGTTGTGCCCTTGTTCCACCGATGGTGCGATGTGTGAAAAGTGGGGGTGTATAGGTTCACCTCTGCCTAAACGTTTCTCGTCTAACCCATGGTGTGGGGTATCGTTGGATAGGACGTTCAAAAATTTTGCGGGTCTGCGAATACTATTTTTCGATTCAGGGATCCGTTTGCGTAATATTAAGATTTAAAGTGCAAATTTTTGTTAGAGTAAAGTGCCCGTCCCCTGCCAGCTAATTTAAATGGTTGTTTTTGGATATGTGAAAAAAAAACACGGCAGCACTTGTTTAAACTCAATTCTTAAGAGAATAAGTTCCATATTACCCATCCGAAAGATGTTAAAACGCAAGCTAAATATGAAATTCCTTCCCAAAATTACCTTTATACCTAAAAATAAACATATATAAATACGTACATATAAAAAATTGACAATTTTCTGGAAATCTTTCAAGAGCATCTATAATGACGGATATGGACTATTCAACAGCTCGACATCGTTTCGCCTCACCTGCGACGATTTGCAATAGAATTTCTCGGAAATAAGTTCACTTATTGAGCAAATGTCGAGCTTTGAAAGTGCCATATGTGTTATACACTGTATTTCATCTAGGCTTGATATTATGTTGACATTCTAAAGGGTATTTTTATCTTTAAGATGTATGTATGTAACAGAATGTCCGATACTTACACGCAGGTTCATTTCAAACTTCATGTAAGTGACCACTTACTAAAACGAACTAGTTTGTAAATAAAACCGTAGCGAATTCCCACCTCGATAGCATTCGAGTTTTCAGAAGCTGTTTACGAACGACATTTTATTCAGCTTTTGATTTGGTTAATCACCTGTACCTACTTTATAATGGTGGGTACAGTACGACTATTTTCTTAATGTCCCTCGGCAAAGTTCGTGTTTCGTCAGGCGTCGGATTTCTATCAGTAGCCCTTTGCAATTGGTGCTTGTAATTATTCACTCCTACCGCTACGCCCGCGTTGCCGTCAACCATAATTACCAAGTGCAAAGGGCAACTTATAGAAAACCGACGACTGACGAAACACGAAGTTTGCCGAGGGACATTAAGAAATTAGTTGTATTGTATGTATTTTTTTTTTGGCAATATGGGTTTGTACTATAGGTACACCACTGCCTAACCCATGGGGGATAACAGGCATCATGAACATGACGTCATACAGTCAACAATAGTAGGTTATCAATCATTATGGTTCTTTATCGATCAGCTTAGCACAAAGAGACTAGATAACAACAACATATTTTTGTTGTTTCAACATCTTTTTAAATTGAAGGTAACTGTCATTGCGCACACTTATTATGTCAAGGCATACAAATTCAACATTCATCCAACAAGTTGGCAACATCGCAAATACCTGTCAAATATTTACCTGCTTTGATTAATTTGGCTATATTACTGTATGGAAATAAGAAATATGGCTAACTAGTAAACTAGAATATTAATAATGAATTGCAATTATAACACTGAATTTGATGTTGTAACCGTTTTAGGTGTAAAAAAGGCATTTGAAAATTTTCCAAATACTATTTTTCATATAAAACTGAATATTCGGTGTTACGATATTAATTATTGCATTTTATAATCAATATTTTAGTTCACTAGTTAGCCATATTTCTTATTTCCACACAGTAATATTTCCAAATTAATCAAAACAGCGAAATATTTGACAGCAGTTTGCGACGTTGTCCACTTTCTGTATAAAAGCTCTTAACACAGAGCATTTACGCTCAAGCCAAGCATAATAAAATGAGTGAATGATATACTGCCCTGCTAAGCCAAAAGGCGCCTTCTCAGACATACACCCTTTTAGTTTTTTTTATACCATTCAATAGCTATAACAATTTCACATCTAATAGTAAAGCCAAATATCGCTATCTAACTTAAAACATTAAAAAACAACACTCAGAAGTTTTTTATTTCCATATGTTTCCTTAAATTACAATTAACAAAAAGTCAATTTTCTCAAAACTTACTACGATTGAGATAACGCCTTTCGGCTTAGCAGGGCAGTATAGGCCTCTCACAAGTTCGGAGAGATATATCCTGCAGGCTAACCGATACAAATTTGCAAGTGATAAGTATCTACTTATAGTTTGATTGTTACAGTCAGTTTACCTGCCACACATTTCACAGAAGTTAGCAGATGGAAATGGGGTCTTATATGTCAATAACTAAGAATCAAATCCGTGCAGTTAACGAGTAAAGTGACGTTGTCTTGCACAATGCAGGACCACATAATTGACGAAATAAGGATGTAATATTATATAACATTTATTAAAAATACAGTATACACCGTCAACTTACATAAATTCCGACAAGCAAGCACGGTACACCGCGCGGTGTCGTGTTGACACCACACAGTACACCATGTTGTTTGTACAAATTTTTGCACAAACTGATTGCATATGCAAATTTCTGCGTGTAGCCAGACCTTTACCGACAAACGGTTCGTGAGACTTCGAGTTAAACCGAGCGAGACCAGTCTTCGAATGCTTCTCAATATTCCGACTCTCAAGTCCCAACCGGAGGCCCAAGTACGCCAGATACGCCAAACTTGATACAAATACAAGTTTCGAAGCGTTTCAATGCAGTACTTCGAAGCACCGTGCCACATGCGGAACTAATGTGTTGCAACTAACAAGCCCATATTATTAATTTTACAAGGGCTTATGAGTACCGGAAATAGAAAACTAAAATGTTTGGAGAAAGTAGGCGTACTTGTTATTTTTTCAAGAAAAAATAAATACTTACGTTGCATACGCAGGGAAAATGAAGACAAAATCTTTAGTCAAATTACATTAATTACCATCACCATTTTATATAAAAAGAAAGCTTACTTCCGCATTGAACCAGCTTTTAAAATGGTGTGATAATATACTGCATCGCAATTGCGTAACACACCCACAGGCTTCAACCACCGAAAGAGTTCTAAGGAAATTGCTAAACCATAGCTTCAGCAGTTTCAAAAAATCTTTGACTGGACAACGTAAAAGACGCCATGAATGTTGTTGAATTGTTCAAATGAAAGGCATTGCCATTGTAAGTGTGTTACGCAATTACTCCGCAGGCTTTTTTGCCTGGCGTATTAAAACGCTCCTTATCAATTCAGGGAAGACAATAAAGGGTTGTTCAAGTTATCAACGACTTGCACATAAAACCTAAGCTACCAACCGAGATCAGCTAATACTCATCACAAAGTGTTTTAAAGTGTATCACCATATTATTTATACTGTATATTTTTAAACAAATACATTATTCTTATTCTTAAAGATCGCATAAAATATATCTCGACTACTAAATCGAAGTGACAGCAGTCGAACAGTCACCTTTGACATTGACCGCGAGTTTAATCTCGTATCTATGTGGCTATATATCAATTGACACGATAGCCATTTATCCCAAGCCAAGGTCACAACAGCCATGACGGATCATATCAAATGTAATACTTAAATACTTCCCATATTATTGAAGAGTTCTCAGTATTTGCACAGAGTAGTACAGAGAGTCGGTATACATAGGGTCGGGTTCATACCACACAGAGGCGCACGCACACATAGCCTAATTGCGTATGTAATCGTACGGCGATCTCAGACTATCTCAGCCAAATGCCAGTCGCGAGTGCGCTTGCGCTCGATTGACGTGAAGCGTGCATTTTCGCTCAGGTACGGCCAAACCAGAGCGTTCAACTCTGTCCGCGATGGTGGGCAAATATGCGTTTATTGAATTTCATTGTGACCGCGATGATCGCAACACGCGCCAGTGTGAACCAGTATATAATTTTTTTTTAAAGTAAATAGTAGAAAACATACATACATACATAGATAAGGATATACTGTTGTATTTTCGATTCAAAAATCGTTCGTGCTAGCATCAGAACTCCACCGTGCACGTCATCGCGGACGCGTTCGTTTGACAGATTGTCCGTACCTTCAGAGTATGGAGCGACATTCTGCACTATTCTTTAGTACTGTTGAACTGCCATGCTATTCTGTAAACATCTCACTGTGAAAACTTGGGTGAAGTGAGCTGTCAATAGTGTCAATCCCTGTGGAATGACAGCTCACTCCACGCTCACTTCACCTAAGTTTTCACGGTGAGATGTTTACAGAATAGCACTGCTGGAATGCTTAACACGTGTGAGATGAAAGGCATCGGAGACTGCGCACCGATTTCCCGGAAACAGAATTCAACGTGCTCGACCAATTACTTATTGTGTAGCTAGGTATTTTCCCATTTCCCAATAATATTTCATACACAGGTGTATGCAATATTATTGGGAAATGTGATATTTGCAATGAGATTCAAGTTCACGGCTGTACCCTTGAATAAAACATATTATTTGCTGCGAATTTTACCAGTACTTATTTTTTGTATGCTGGCTAGTTTATAAGAGCAATTAAAAAGTTTACATTAGAATTTAGAGGCTTTCAATACGCATTTTTAACTTTAAGATTAAAAAAGATTTTCCCTAAACTTTGCGTCGAATAGAACTTAGACTTGTAAGTTGTCAGTGGTTTTGTAAAACAATCAAAGCTCGAATTTGGAATGTTCAGCCAGTCGTGGTCTTTCAATTTCAATTCCATTTACCAAAACCATAATAATCTTCTTAATCTTCTTCTTTTAATTGCTTAATTCTTATCCTCTTTCTTAATCTTCTTCTTTCTAATATTCCATCTTTTCAATAAACGATCCGAATTTCACGTGTCTAGTTTGTGAATATAAACGCATCCTGACTTTCTGTATGTATTGCAGAGTAATTTAATTTCCTCGGGTTGTGACGTTGTAGTTGATTAAATAATGTTAGTATATCTACGAAGTTTCTAGTGGCTTCCTGAATACACAAATGATTATTAGATCCTATAAACATGTTGAAACACACTTGTCTTGTATTGATTTTAAGAGTTCAGTGTTATAATCAGTCTATAATGTTCCCACTGTTGGGACACAGGCCTCCTCTTCTTGTACCAGGCACTACAGAGCGATATTTTATAATTTAATTTGGTAATATTGATAAATTAATCAATGCAGCGAAATATACCACACCACATAACATTTACCAAAAAACGAAAACCTTTAGTAGGTTAAGGTTTTAGTTTTTTGGTAAATGTTAATGTTGTCTTACTCAATAAATGGGGTAACACTACAAACAGTGTCCACACGATTCGTGACCTAGGAGTGCAGTCCGACTCTAAACTCACATTTGTCAACCACATTGATAATATCACTGCCAAAGCTGAAAAAATGTCTGGCTTTATAAAAAGAATATGTCGGGATTTCCAGTCCATCTCTACCCTGACGGTGCTCTTCAATACTCTTGTGAGAAGTCTACTGGACTATGCATCTCCAGTTTGGAACCGTACTTACCGTGTTCACGTAAATAGGATTGAACGAATCTAAAGAAGCTTCACCAGATACCTTCGTTTTAGAAGCTCTAGTTGTCCACGAGATTCTTCTTATAGTCAAAGGCTCAGTCATTTTAAAATATGTCCTCTTGAACACCGAAGAGACGTGAAAGACCAGATCCTTCTCTACAAAATCGCTAACGGTTTTCTAAATGTTCCCGATCTTTTGGCGGAATTAAGTATAGCTGTACCTCGACAGAAAACTTTTCGATCTGGTCGCGAGACCATTACCTTTGCCACTATTGCAAGTCGCACTAACCTTGGCAGCACCGCACCCATGAACCGTCTAATGGGAAATTATAATAAAATCGCTACACGAACCAATAGCATCGACATCTTCTCTAACCCTTTTCGTCAATTCCGTACGAGACTTTTAACCATCTCGGAACCTCAGACCTCTGTGCGACACAAGCCGCCTATTAATTAAAATTGTATACACTTCCATTTCCTTCTTTTTAGGTCTTTTTTGTTATTTAATTAAATATTTCTGTACTTACCATCATATTTGTGAACATACAGGGTGTAAAAAGACACATCACAAAGCCGTAAACTACGCATACTGTACGTATAGCTAAGTAGCTTTGCGCAAAAATTATTGCTGGGAACCGTAATTTTTTTTTTTTTTAATAAAAAAAAACAAGTTTTTATTGCGCGCAATGTAACGCGAACCCACGCTTGAATGAACGGATTCAGTGTTAGTTAAGCTCCGCCCCTACGCTACGTAGGTAGGTACTTGTTGTTCATTGCGTTTTTGTAACTTCAAATGCGTAATCTGTTAAGATAAATCTAAAATTCAGGTAATGTTTGTTTGGAAAAAAGTTTCGTATTATCGCATAGAATTCATTTACGTGAAAAAGTAAAAAAAAAAAATGCGACTTTGACCTTCAATATCTCCAGAACCAGTGGATTCCCAGGTATGGTCTAGTGGAAAAAAATGATGCAAATAATGGGTAGAATATGTGGCTTTCGGCTTCGGAAAGTGTCTTTTTACACCCGATATTATCTCTGTTTTTATCTTTTTATTCTGTAACTATATCAACTAACGTAACTAAAATGACCTTTAATCATTAAGTTCTCTGCTAGTGCTGTGCACTTCTGTAAGTGACGCATTCACAATACCTAAAACTGTATGTGATTTTTGTATGTGTATGTTTTAGTGAATAAGTCGTTGAGGTGCCTTACCAATAAATAAATAAATATTTTACAGCTATTTGCGACTTTGTCAACTTTCAGAATTACGAGGTGAAGTTTTCATAGGCGAATTTCGTACATTTAAGGCCCTTTGTACACGGTACGGTTTCTTTACGGTACGGCGTATAAACCGTGCTGTAGAAAAATGTGTTGGTCAACAAGCTTCCATAGTGATCAATAAAACACTTACGACCTACACACGGCGAATAATCGTAGTAATCGCGGCAAAAAAAACGTGTGTGTACCTTTGTACGGTACGTTGTATATTCTAAGGTTTTACCCTTCAATGGAAAATATTAATGAACTACCATCGTGTTTAAGCGCCTTATCTTGTAAGCTGCTTTTAATATTGCTTTTATTAAAATACCCAGTTGTAGCACAAAGCGGATTAAGATGCTGATCTTTCATTAAATTGAAAAAAACAATATTCCTTTCCCACTTCAGTAGATTTTACGTTGTATCTATAATTATCCTAATTAATATTATAAATGCGAAAGTGAGGCTAAACGGATTTGGATAAATTTTGGCGTAACGTATGGGTAGACCATGACCTGGGTTAGGACATAGGGTACTTTTATCCCGAAATTCCCACGGGATCGAGACTCATCCGGGTGAAGCCGCGAGGCGCAGGTAGTAATATTATTATAAATGCGAAAGTATGTCTGTCTGCTACCTGTCACGCCTTTTAACGGCTGAACAGCCGGTCGATTCTGTAAAAATATCTCTGTGAAATTTAGGTGAAGTGAGCTGTCAATAGTGTTAATCCCTAGCATCCTGCGGGTCGATTTGTGACAGTGACAGCTCACTTCACCTAAGTTTCACGTTGATATTTTTACAGAATCGACCAACTGGTTTGGCTAAAATTAGGCCCACAGGTACACTACAGGGTGTCAGGGACATCGACGCGAAGCCGGTTACCACGGGGTCATTACATGATTCTGAAACCCCCAGCGTTGAAATTTTTTGTCGGTTATTAAAAAAAAAGTCAGCTGTTTCATAGAAAAGTGCAATACCTACGCGGTCAAAATGTATGGAACAGCTGTTTTTTTTAAAATAACCGACGAAATATTTCAAAGCAGGGGGGTTCAGAATCATGTACTGAATCCATGGTAACCGGCTTCGCGTCGATGTCCCTGCCACCCTGTATAACTTGTGTCAAGAGACTTTTATCCCGACAATATATTTGCTAACGGGGCTTATTCTTTGAAACAGAAGCATGGAATTTAGACTCCTTAGAAGGTGTATGTAACATATAACATAACATCACGCTATATTCCGCCAAGGGTTAGGCTGAGGTGTACCTATAGAACACCCAGTTATGTTTAAGTCCCATTATAAGGGCGAACCTATTGCCATAAACCTGGCACAAATCCAGACTCCGAGCTGCTTCTGAGGAATGTAAGGTGTATCTGTATAAGTGTATAATAGTATTCGTGTTACCTACCTGTATCGTGTAGGAAATGTCTCTGCGTAAGTATTATTACTTCTACAAGTTTACTTTTGTATGTGAGCTTAGGTAGATAGGATAGAACAGAACAGAATATTATTTATTGTTGCAAATTAAGTTTGTCAAAATGTGAAATGAACCTAGAAATAAATAAAAAATACAGTAAGATCATTTTAATTTTTATGTAAAGGACCTAATACTTTAAAACTCCCCTACACAGTCACAATCTCGTGTCAAAAGAGATTTAATCCGCTTGGGTCTCAGCCGACGGATCTCTGGCGACGAAGGTACAAATCACGATAAACTTCTCTTATTTCGAGCGGTCAGCAGGTTGACTCGGTTTAGTAGCTATTGAGGAATTGATGGATGAGAAATCTCGACGATAGAGCTCAATGGAGTGCAATTTTTTAAATTTAATTAGTCATTGAAATTTTATTTTGTTTTATGTACCTTATATGGGTTTGACTGAATCAAATGCTGTGTTTTATTTTATTTTATTGGCCCTTCGTGTACGGTGATGATGAAAATGGTTAAAAACCCCCGACCCGGTACCTCATGAGAAGTTATTTGACGTTCGATGTGCTAAAACACCGTACAATGGGCACGGTGTTTGTTGAAGTATCATTGCAATATTCGACAGCAATGCGAAGAAAGAAGGATTACTTTTAAACTTTTAATCATTTATCACGTCACTTGTGAATTGTTGTTGTTGCTGGTTTTCTTATCTCTCAATAAGAACGTTTTGTAAGTTTTACATACTTCTGTATAAGGTGTATAAAGAGCCTATCTATTTAACAACGTCTTTATAATTATCTATATACAATTTAGTGTATCAATATACTGGACTATTGTATATGAATAGTAGGACTTAACTTCGAATAATGTAGTCAAGCCAAGTGTTTCTCAACTCGACAAAGTTGCGACGGTAGCGGATGTCATCGCGATTTTACCGCGAACTGGTGCTCGATGCTACGAGCTACGCCACTAAGTTGCTACGGCGTAGCCATGCTATGGATGCTACGACATTGGCGTAGGCGTGCTACGAAATGAAGTTGTGCATAGAATGTATGCAGCGGTGGACTTACATTCCGTCCGGTGAACATAGGTGTTATATTAGAATAAGATTTTTTTAAATATATTAGCAGTACACACTAACGATCTTCACGCTTTAATTATTCGAAGGCAGAGCTGTTTAATAAACAGCTCTGCCTTCGAATAATTAAAGCGTAAAGAAAGACAACATAATATGTTGTCTATTGAATTGGAATCAAACTAGCACGACCAAAAATTACTTCAATACGATCAAGAAGGACCCATTACTTTAGTTTTTAAAATCTCAAGCATTGGACTTTTTAAAGCGCAATCCTCCTCTGGGTTGCGAACAAGTCGTAAACAATAGAAAGTGGAGAGGGCGCCGACTACATACAGATTGGAACAATGAGCAGTTTCTATGAGACCGCGGAATAACCGACAAATGCCAAACTAAGCGACGCACATGCTTTTTCCTACTCGTAATTAACAAAAGAAGTGCGACATTTTTTATTTTTACTATCAATCTGTGAGAACTGCTGAGCGTGTAAAGCTTCGTGCAGACAAGCGCGACGCGACACCAGCTATTGTTATACTGTGAATTTTTCTTAAAAATTGTATTGTTCGAGTCGCGTCGCGCTGGTTTGCATGAGCCTTTAAGGTGCCATTCCGTACCCGACCGCAGGAGCCAACTGCAGGCAACGTGTCGCCGCAACACGACTGGTTTCTACGAATTTTTATGAAATACCTACGTCGTTAGCAGCTACAGGCGAGCGACAGGCGACATGTGCAGCCCGACCGCAGACCAGTAGTGCCGCCAACGCTCGAGCGATAACACGGTTTTCTATCTTCTATCTACCGATTGGTATACGGGCTGCTGCCGACTGCGGTCGGGTTCGGAATCATGACTGCAACGACATGACGCTTCGACATGATGCCGCGACGTGTAGCCACGACATGACGCCGCGACACGTCGCCTGCAGTTGCCGCCTGCGGTCGGGTACAGAATGGTACCTTCAAGTTATTGAGTGGTAAAAGCGCAGCAGCAACACGCGGCGTTTGTAGAACACATTTTTGCCGCGCTGTATTAAACCTTCGAATGTTCGCGCGGCAGTCGACCAGTCACATTGCGGCAGGCTGCTCGCAGCAGCCGCGCACGATTGCCGCTCAATGTTTGGACACACCTTTCCGGTGAGAGAGAGGTGAGGGGTCGTTTCACACATATACTTTACTTAGTTTTAAGACTTTATTTATATCTATGGGTCATAATAATTTTGCATGCCGCATAAAGTTAAACCAAAATGCTTAGGATAGTTGTGTTTTCGATTCAAGTATCATTCTTTACCTGCTGGACCCTCTGGTCTTTTATCGTAATGAACGCAGTCTTCAACAGTATAAGTACACCTCTATAACTAGGGAGGGGTAAAATATGGGAGCTTGCTGCATTGTTCCTTTTGGCTCAGATCTGACTGCGTTTCGTGAGTGTTAAATGTGGAAATATTCTCGTGTTGTCTGGAAATAGTTTTATATTTTATACAATGTGGAATTTATTTTGTTCATTCAAAAATTCAAAATTCAAAATTCAAAAGTCATTTATTCAAACTAGGCTGATAATCAGCACTTTTCGAACGTCAAAATTACATAAGACAGTCCCCCAAAACGCCCACCCTTCACCACTTCCTAGTGCGTTAGCTGGGAAGAAGAAGTGGCGCAACAAACTCCCCAGCAGCACAGCTGTCTGTTCAGTTAGAAAGAAAAAAAATGACTCTATATAATAGTATTCAACATACTTAATTAACCTAATTTAAATTATTATCCATATGTTAGCTAGCACACGCCAATATACCAAACAAAATCATCGAGAACTATACTCGGGCAGAAATAAAAACTAAACGTAAACAAAACTTAACGTCTTAATAAAAGCCTCCAGGCATAAAGGGCGTGCCCGCTTACATAAAGCTGTAACTGGAAGTTATAAATGATAAACTAGGACCATCGAGGTGAAATAAATAAACAGTTAATTACTAATAACAATAAATAATATGATCTATTGTCGAGGTCACTAGTTACATATTGCAATACAACTCATTAAAAAAAAACATTGTAATGAGTAGATTATGTCAACAATAAATTAAAATTAAATTAAAATAAACAATTATATGAACTCATATAACCTGTCAGTAGGTAAGTTAATTCTGGTGAAAGAACATAAAAATTGTCTTGAGTTAATCACAGCGACCAACTATTCTTATCATTTAAGTAGTCGTTGATAGAATAGTATGCCTTTGAACAAAGGTTGGATTTTACTTTCGTTTTAAACGCATTAAAAGGCAAATCTAGCAAAGAAGAGGGTAACTTGTTATAAAAGGTTATACCAAGCCCAACAAATGAGTTATGAACCTTATGAAGCCGGTGAAAAGGAACTCTTAGTTTTTCCTTATTTCTAGTGTTAACATTGTGAAAATCACTGTTCTTACTGTATAAATGTATATTTTGCCTAATATATAAGATGTTGGCGAAAATGAATTGAGATGCCACTGTGAGGATACCAATATCTTTGAAAAAATCTCTCAGAGAAACTCTGGGGCCTAGCTGGTAAATAGCTCGAACAGCTCGTTTTTGAAGGACAAAAATATTTTGAATATCAGCAGCTTTGCCCCACAGCAGAAGACCGTAGGACATAACGCTATGAAAATAACTAAAATAGACTAATCGAGCTGTATCGACGTCAGTGTATTGTCTTACTTTCCTGACGGCGTAGGCGGCAGAACTGAGCCTTCCCGCTAGGCTCGATATATGTGGGCCCCACTGAAGTTTGGCATCTACTGTTATGCCCAGAAAAACTGCCGAATTTACAGATTCAAGCACCTCTTTATCTAAGACGATGTTGGGTCCTAGATTTCTAACATTTGGTAGGGCGAACTTAACACATTTCGTTTTCTTGGCATTGAGAACTAGGTTATTTGTCGTAAACCAATCCGTAACCATTGAGAGTGCACTGTTTACATCGTCAAAATCTTGTCTATTCCGGACTACTTTAAAAATAAGAGAGGTATCGTCTGCAAACAGTACAACTTCACAGATACCCTTTAAATAGAATGGTAGGTCATTGATATACACTAAGAACAAGAATGGACCCAGTATTGAGCCTTGAGGTACACCTAACTGAACTGGTAGCCTGGAAGATTTCACACCATTAACATCTACACATTGGGACCTATTATGTAAATACGAATTTATAACGTTGAGAGCTTCGTTTTGCACACCGTAATGACGCAGTTTACGCAAAAGCGTGTCATGGTGCACGCAATCAAAGGCTCGTACGCATTCAATAGTTCTATGATTCTGTAATAATATATATCATTGCATCACGCCCTTATTCTCGAAGAGTTAGACAGATGCGTACCTATAGTACACCTTTATTTCGCCAGTTATGTTGAAGTCTATGTAATAGGGGGCGAACCTATTGCCATCAACCGGGCGTAAATTCAGACTCCGGGCTGCTTCTGAGAAATTTCAGATAGAAACCCAATAACACTTTGCGCGACATAGGAATCGAACCCAGGACCTCATGCTAAGTAGTAGCGCTTACGACCACTAGACCAATGAGTCAGTGGTGGTGGCGAAATGTGGGTGTACTGTAGGTATACGAGTACTTCTGTCCAACTCTTGGGAGAAACAAGACATTACGATATGTTAAGTTTCTCGTTAGAATTAGGAATATTACTTAGTTTGAGGTAATCTGAATCCCCCTCTGATGTGGACATTTTCTACTTAATAAAATAGACAAAGTTGAGTTTGTTTTCGGAATTGTATATACTTTTTAGTTAAAAATATTCCCTGGGACAGCATAGCATTCGCTCCATGTAAAATACTGGTATTCAGCTGCATCCGGTTAGACTGGAAGCCACCCCGAACATGGTTGGGAAAAGGCGAGGTAACTGATGATTCCTGGAAATTGCATATATATCTCTGAAAAATGACTTGTTTATAGTCGCAGACAAATATTAGTTGTACTTAAAATATTTTGAAAACGATAACTTTAATTTGTTATTATGAGTATGAGCTTGTTAACAGATAAATATGAAATCGTTATAAACGGTTAACGTTAAACGTTATAAACGGTTAATTTGAAGTTTATAAATCATTTCATCAAAATAATTAGCTCATTAACGTCTAAACCGAACCGTCCACGGCCAGTTAAACTAAGTTAGTTGATTAAGGTTAGTTTAGTTTAGCTCGCCGGTTTTTCATACATGTGCGTCCACCCACATGTATGAAAAACTGGCGAGCTAAACTAAACTAACTAAGTTTAGCTGGCGGTGGACGGCTCGCTTTATTATGGAGAAAAATTGCGTTATGAATAATGACATTTCAACTACATTGCTTAAGTCCGATAATACCGATTGCCTGCTTCTGTTACTCATACTCGTATACCTAATTATCGTTTACTACCTACTTAATACATTATCTTTGCTACAAATTGACTGGATGCTCTATGGACAGCGACAACAGGATCTATCGGGACCAATCAATCTATCAATCAGGCAAGTCGGACGCTGGCCTTTGTTTCAGTCAAACCTGTCGTAGTGCAGCCGGTTATCCGCCTTCTGCATCTAATCTCAACAGGCTGTAAAGGGCTAGAATTGGATTTGAGAGATTATCTGTTATATTAGTTGACTGTTATGTTGTACTGGTAGTTAGTAAAAAAGGTACAAGCAATTTAGCATTCCCATTCAAAGGCGAAAATGAAATAAAATTAGTCTGACATGTCGAAACGGACTATAAAAGGTAGAAATTGTATGAAGCGTCAAATTATTTTGTATGTGACATTCCCTCGTGTGCTGATTCGATACCAGCGCGCGTCAGTTTCTTGATCGACAGCTGCAGAACGAGATACGTTTATGAAAAACAGAAAATTTGATGATTTTTATATGACGTTCCCGTTTGGGAAACAGTCCAGTAATGAGAAGTGGTAACGTAACTGCAGGAAGGAACAGCATTGCGTTTCAATACAGAAGCTGAAATAACCTATATTTTTATCCACCACGACAGTCAGTGGTAACAAATCTAGTAACAGCTGGCCTCTTATTCTCTAACAACCCCGTGTTACGCTGAACTAAGGTCAAACTGTTACCAACGAGTCTTAGGTGAGAATTTGCTAAATTAGCGTACGAGTAGGTACGTCCTTATACGTAATATTTAAAAAGAATACATACGCGACGAACATATAACCTCCTTCTTTTTGGAAGTCGGTTAAAAATAAAGTCCCCCGCCGCGTCTGTCTGTCTGTCTGAACGCGATAAACTCAAGAAATACCAAACGGATTTTCAAATGACTTTCACCAATGGACGGAGTGATTCATGGGAAGTATTTAATTCATTGAGGAGAGAGATTCAAGAATTTTAGTATATAATTCATTAAGGTTTTGTGTAAATTGGCTGAAATATGACGATTATTGTTGAATATGTCGGAAAAAAACATGCCGACTGGTATCTTTACTGGAGTGCGCCGCGTAAACCGTAAAAGATACATAAAATTATGTTTTACAGAATCGTTCATCTTAAAAAGTTCTACAAAAAAGTCCGCGATGGCATATGTTTATCTTCTAAGGATAATCCACAGTAACAATTATTATCTTTCAGAATTTGATAAAAATTTAATTGTTATTTCCGAAGCTTGTTTGAAGCGGTATTAAATTGGGCATTTAATTTAGATTAAAATATACCGTGACATCATATCATTTAATTGAATAGTTTAAAAGATATCACAGAATCAAAATTACGCGTAGGACTCGATGACCTTTTCCTCGACTATTAGGTATGTACTGCCGGTAGTACGTTCCCGTGGAATATTTTGCGACATCCACGCGGGCGAAGCCGCAGGCAAAAGCTAGTATTGTCTATAGAACAGTTACAGTAATTTTGGGCTATCAGGTTCGACATGTTGACTGTTACCATAGGTAGTATCCACTGATCTCTATAGTTGATGAAAAAGCACACTGACGTCACGGCCAAATTAATATAATTATCTAAGCACTCCATAAGGGTTTGGTTTGCTAAGAAAGCGGTGCACGGTCACACTATAATGGCTGTCCAAATACAGAGCATTTATTGACCATAAAGTCAAATACTGGTGATAATGACAGATATCAGATATGATGGCCGACAGAACCCCTTTTATAGGAAACCAAAGCATACCTGTAACATCAATTTCAAGCGATTGCACCAGATTGTACAAGTCAATGATTATGTCTAAGTGAACTCATCGAAAAAAAAAAGTGTCCAAAGGTTAGCCGCTAAATACACGCACACTCGAAAAGCACAATGACGTGGCGCGGGTGTGACGTAGCTGTCACGCACACCAGCTTACCAAGGTTGGCCTGTTTGCGTTAGTTCTTTTGCACCGCAATATTCTATCTAGACATATAAATAATCAAAGGTTCAAGTAATCACTACTGCGTCGGCAATCGCCGCTTTACCATAGATTGCGCTGAAATTGGAATAACACTATCTACACATACACTGCGAGAAATCCCGACTAGGTATGTATTTCGTTCCGTTTTTAAAACGAGAACGGCTGTTATTTTTATTTTGTGCCTACTTTGCTACCCGCCATGTTGCCGAGGGACAGTACTAATTTCAGTGGTCTAAAAAAGTACTGTGGAGTAGATAACAGTGTCGTGTGTTGTCGAAACTTTGGTACAGCTAGCAGAAGTCACAAATATTGTTTAATTATGAACAGTGTGTGCTTCAAGTTTTGAGAGATATCAACAAGTGAGTTTTATTGCATTCAGAAATCAGGAATAGTAATTTATTTAAGTGCATTTTGCAGTTTTTGGAGCATATTAACAAGCAAATTAAGGACTGGTAGCTTTTGGGGGGGGGGGGGTAATCTCTGGAAGTACTGATACGATTACAAAAATTCTATCACTGATATACACTATTGCCGAGTGCTTTAAGATATGTTATATATTTAAACGAGAAACTTCTTGCGAACGAAGCTAGTCAAGACTACGACTCTATAAAGTGCAATTTAGGTTGCACAGCTTTAATTAGGTAATTAGCGCTGTGCAAGTTATATTCACCTAGAAGTTGCCTCTCTTTCTATAGCGTAACTCTTTTAACTTCTGACTACATTTACGCTCCTTGAATTGGCCCGACAAGACGAGCCCGCCGCGCAGTTGTAGCTTCTTAACAATAATGCGTGAGTTATGGCTGTATGGCAATATCAATCTTTCGCAACATAAAGCTTCGTGCGGACCAGCGCGACGCGATACCGGTTATTGTTATACCTACCGTGAAGTTTTCTTAGAGATTGTATTGTTCGAGTCGCGTCGCGCTGGTCTGCACGAGCCTTAATTTGTAAGTCGTCAGTTCATTTCCCAATGGTGGGGATTAACAACGTTTAGTGTTTTATGGTTATAAAAGCGAAATCAACTCGAACTGCATATTTATGAGAATCGGCGGTCCTTTTAGTAGTGTGGTGATTGACAGAATTTCCTATATAGGTATACACAATATGTTAACTAACAGAGGGCGTTACCGTTAATCCAAAAAAACAAAAACATTCAGTTTTAATCAATAATGTCTGTAACACAAAAATCTAAATAAAATTAAAAGAGCTGTACGTAAAATTAATATAGTAGGTACATACTAATTCCATGCGTAACATCGAATGAATGAAATGGAACCTCAAGTAATTGTTGCTATGATAAAAGTTATTTGTTTTCAATAACTTGCTACATCGGTTTCTCGTCGCGCGAAAAAGAAGTGTCAAAGTGCGAGTTTACTCGAGCATAAAGCTTCGTGCAGACCAGCGCGACGCGACACCGGTTATTGTTATACCGTCAAGTTTTCTTAGAAATTGTATTGTTCGTGTCGCGGCGCGGCGTCGCGTCGCGCTGGTCTGTACGAGCTTTTACGTTCACGTTAGGCATTAGGGTGACGTCAAAATTATAGAAAATTTTCGATAAATCGTGATAGAGAACGTTCGCTTGTCATGTTAACCCTGCAGGTGACCAGCTATAAACGCCATTGGTCATTGGGTTAATTGATGTTAAATTACACGTAAATTCCTCACTATTGTGAGGAAATTCACGCATTAATGCTGCTTTGTTTAATAATGCAGCTTTTGGACGTGAATTGACCGTTTGGTCGCCTTTTCAGTGCCATGTTTATAGATACAGCTAGTTGGAGCAATTTGATGTTAGGTTTTAAAACTATCGCGATAAGGGAAAGTTTATTAAAATATTAATTAAGAATGTCAGAAACTATCACTGAATTGTACTTCTTTAGTTTTTTCATGTGAAAACTACAATTTCTTTTTTACTGCAACTGGTTGCAATTAAAATTTTACTGAAATCGTTTAAATTAAACCGTAAGGTAGGTATTAAGGATAAGTTATATCCCACAATAAATAGATCATGCAATATTAAGTTCAACCATCAAGACATCGAAATTCTGACATTCACAAAGGTTGAAATATTTCAAGCTGCAGTAGCTTAAATCTTAAGACTAATAAGACCACAAAGGATAATACATTTCAGTCTCTGTCAGAACATTCAGGTGAAATCCAACGCTGAAATTATAATGTTACTCAAAGCACTAAATGCGGTAGTTAATTGGCTCATAGAAATGCTATTTACGTCCACGCTGCATTTACGCTTACTGGATTACAGACAATCCAATGAGGATGTACTTTTAGTAAATACGTATATTTGAATTCGCATTTTACGGTAATCTTGACATTTCTGTAATCTTCCAAAATATTTATTTATTTACTAGGTATGTAAAGCGGGAAATTAAAAGAATATTACACCCCTAAGGCCGGGGTCGCGGGAAAGTCCGAAAGGGATACCGTGGCCCCTGGCAACGAAAAAGCAACTGAAGTAACACGGGTGGGTTTTAGTCAGTAAGAGTCTGACACGCCCTCCCGCTCCACCCAGACCGGGAGAAGTTATTTGATAATTTCCCACCCAAAAAAAAAAGGCCGTAGCGATCGACGCACGAATACGTGATAGATCGCGTGCATATGTCACTCTTTGTTCGGAAAACAGGAATGCGCCCTCTGTCGGCGCGAACACGCGTTCAGGTTCACCGAAAAAAATAATCAAACCATCGTGTATTTGCACGACGATCTCTTTTGTCCTATTAAAAGAGATCGTCGTGCAAATACACGATGGTTTGATTATTTTTTTCGGTGAACCTGAACGCGCGGGGTCAGAAATTAACTTTCAAGCAAGTAAAAATAATTTAAGTATTTATAAAATTGGTTGATTGAAAAATACCTTTCCTATGTCCAAAAATACGCTTAAGAACTAATTACCAAACTTGTACGTGACTATTCCAATGTTTCGTCTTAAGCAGTATGTACTACACTGCCAGCCTCATTCAACAAAAACCCATTGCTGTTTTCAAGAAATTTTCAATGAATTTTTGACAACAATTTGGTCTGGAAATCGTTTGCTGCAATAAGTCGATTGTTTCATGCACGGTGAGGCAGGTGGCGCCATGCTGCTGAAACCACATGTCGTCCAGTCCCATGCCATCCAGTTGAGGCCACAAGAACTCCATTATCATGTTCCTGTAACGTATGCCGTTCACAGTCACTACAAATCCGGCCTCATTTCTCCATTTTTGTGATGGTTGTTCACAATGATAACGCGTCCTTCTTTCATAGGTGACAGCTGTCAAAGTTCAGAAGTACAGAGTTGCACAAAAAAACAGACACAAAATTTAAATAGTGCACTCTTATTGAGACATCCTATAAATATGTCGAGAACTGGAAAATGCAGTGAGAAAGTAGAAAATACTCCTACTGTAAAATAATAATGCTGGAAATATAACGAAGTTAAATGATAGATATTTTATACTGTTACATGTTTGTGTGAATATTTATTTTATACTGCATTTCCAGAACATAAACAAATGCCAGGCTTACATAAATAAGAGTTACCTGCAATTTGTATTTATTAGTTTTAAATTTTATTATTTGAGAAAATAATGAGTATCATATTGCAGTTGAAATAATTATCTGCGCTGTATTTGGATAGCTCAATATACAAGAGATTTTTGAGCAAAAATATTATATGTTTCACGTGGGGTGATATTGAAGGTAAAATTACTAATAATGTTTTATCTAGACCGTTAGATTAAAAAACGAGAATACTCATATAAGTTTGGATTTAATAGCACTATATTTTCTTTAGAAATTCGAAATTATAACATAGAATATATGATATTATATTATTTTGATTTGTTATTAGAATCGTTCATTTGTGTTTCAATAAGTTTTAACTACGCTTGTTCATTTAAGTCACAAAAAATACATGGAGCAGCAGTTTTTTCTTTAGTAACATACAAAAAAATCTACAAGTTCGTGGTAGCAGTTGATGTCCCTGTTCACATTCAGCGCCGGGAGCCGTCCTGGAGGGCTCACTCAAGTCGCATATAGAATGCCGGGAGCCCTCGCGGAGAGCTCATTTTAAATGTAGGTTTTTCTTAGCGAATTAGGCATTATAAACTGTGAAAATAAAATCAGTTGTATAATGTTAACAAGAGTTCAAACCTAATGCCGGTGACACTCATCGAGGGTTAACTTTAGCGCAAACGTAATGCCGGTGACCTTCCTGGAGTCAACATGCAATATGTATGGCGGCATACGCATGCGCATGCACTTTCGATTCCACAAATTTTTCATAGAGCTTATACGCATAAGCTCTATGAAAAATTTGTGGAGTCGACAGTGTTAAGTGTATTTAATTACGTCTTATAATGTCAACGTTACAAGTTGTTTCTGTGTCATTACGTTATTAATGAATAATTAAACTAGGCTTAAACAGGGCCGTAAGTCACTGGTAGGGAAGTCATTTTAATTTTGCAGATTCAAACTCGTTCTCCTACCCTTATCCCATTTATAACATGTCCTTTTCTTGCATACTTCTCTATTAGTCGTCATGTTGGTAGTCACCCTATTTGTAGACATTATCTTCTTGCACAAAGTCCATCCATGGTTCCTTCGGTCTTTCCCTACTCTTGTAGGCATCTACATTGATATTCAAAACTTTCCCTACAACATTTTCCCCCTACCTCCGCATCACATGCCCATACCATGACAACCGATTTTCACACAACTTTTTAGTCACCCGGTGCATTCTCAGACTTCCTCTCATGTAGTCATTTTTTATTCTATCTCTATGTGTAACACCACACAATTTTGTACATTCAAACCTGTTTAAGAGCGTGCATTCTGAAAGTTGGCAACGTCGCAAATAGATGTCAAATATTTTGCAGTTTTGATTAATTTGAGAATAGGTATTACTGTATGGATATAAGAAATGTGGCTAACTAGCGAACTAGAATATTAATTAAAGTGCAATAATATTGTCAACCCGAATATTTAGTTTTATAATTATGTAAAACTGAAAATTTCCAAATCGTTTTTTTACGGCTAAAACGGGTACAACATCAAATTCAATGTTATAATTGCAGTTCATTATTATATTCTAGCTCGCTAGTTAGCCACATTTTTGATTTCCGTACAGTAATATTGCCAAATTAATCAAAACAGGTAAAATTTTGACAACTATTTGCGACGGTGCCAACTTTTAGGATAAACGTACCTACTAATTTAACCCCATACAATCAGTAACAATATTGCAAAAGTAAATAGCAAAATACATTGCAAATAACATGAATAAGTTAAAAATCACAATCGCGACAAAAAGTAGCATTATTAAAAATTTAACTTTTCAAAAATAGCTTTTTCTCCTTTTGTAGTGAAAATCAATGGCTAACCAGACGCAGCAGCTGCATCAGATATTAGTAGTGTTACCTAACACTACCACCTAAAAAGCCTAATGAGCCTTTATACCTATAAAGGGTCATTATTGTAGAGTTGAAAACGTATTGTATACTAATCCCGTATAATGACGTCGTTGATTGGCGCGTGACGTGTGATGTCTATAGACGCGCTGCAGCGATGCAGCACACGCTGCTCTGCAGACGACCTGAATTCGGGGGGTGTTTTGTACCTCGGATTACCAATTAAGCTCCAAATTCAATGTTTCTTGTCAAAGCGTATAATTTCAAAGTTAATACTTTGGAAATGCAAAATATGTGAGTTTTTGTTGTTAATATAGGGTGGCCAACTCAAAGTAAACAACTTTATTAAAAAAGAAAAATACCAGATATTTATTCCATAATTATATTATTTAGATTTAGCAATTTTATATGATAAATAACATCTCCCAAGTCTCCACTTTTTGATATTTAAAAGTGCGTTTTCCATCGTGTTTTTCTTCAAATTTTCGCATATTTTATTAGGTATCCCACGAACAAAGTCATGTATATTCTGCTTTTCGTCTTCAATATTGACGAAGATAGTTCCCTTTAGATAACCCCACAGAAAAAGTCAGGCTATGTCCCAAATCCTCAGTGATCAAACTGGTATTCGTTACTCGTAATAATTTGTTAGAAAAATTGGGTCGTTTTTCAACCCCTTTTAGAACTACGGGATAAAATTGCTGAAGGTATTGCGGTGGTCATAGTCTCACAGACTATGCCTAACAAAATTTGCCGCATTTTCATTAAATAATAGATATCAAACAACAGCAGATCAAGGCGCCAAGCCACCCAATAGTAGGAGGTAACCTACAGTAGTTTTGCCGAAATACCTACCTACAATTAAATATTAATGTGACGTACCTTTGGATTTGTTTTAAACATTTTCTTATATTATTTGGATCAAAGTTGTAATACATTTACCAAAACGGCGGAACGCAGAATCTTTCGAATCGAAACTGTTGTTGAGATCTGCGGTATGTTCGTTCCATATTACCATTCACAAAAGAAAAGTATTTTACTAACAAAAGCATTTTTCCCTTTATCACAGAAGCCACTGAATTCTCAATCCTAATTGGCCACTCAGGCAACCCGATTCGTTTCTCTTGTAACATTTGCCTCAAACCAAGTGGGTTTAACGTATGTTCCGAGATTCGTAATAAAAAAAAAACCGGGCAAGGTCGTGTCAGAACACGCACAATGAAGGGTTCCGTTGCTGGGATAAATTTATCCCAAGAACAAACGTAACATTGTAGTTGAAAAACATTTTCTCCCATACGGAATGTTTTTCAAACTGCAAAATTTAAGTTGGTCGATTATTACTCGTTAAGGCTCGTGCAGACCAGCGCGACGCGACGGCGCGACGCGACTCGAACAATACAATTTCTAAGAAAACTTCACAGTATAACAATAGCCGGTGTCGCGCCGCGTTGTCGCGTCGCGCTTGTCTGTACGAAGCTTTAATCTGTAAAGCCTTCTTACCTGTGATAGTTTTCCTTTTAATCGCGTTATATACACTACTGCTGTGAATTTTTTCACAAATCCAAGTATAAAACCATTTAGCTGGCAGGAGGGGGGGGGACACTTGACTCTAACTAAAATTATCACTTTAAAGCTTAATATTTCGTAAACGGATCCCTGAATTGAAAAATGATTTTCACACACCCAGAATATTTTTAAACGACCTTTCCAACGACACCCCACACGATGGGATAGACGAGAAAAAAAACATCCCCGCTTTACTGGTTTTTTTTTGGTAGGTAACCTAAAAAAAATATTTTTCTTGATTTTACGTATACCTATGCCAAATTACAGCTTTCTAGTACTATCCGTCTCTGAACTAAGCCGCGGACAGACAGACAGACGGAAATGGCGA
This sequence comes from Agrochola circellaris, assembly GCA_914767755.1. NCBI lineage: Eukaryota > Metazoa > Arthropoda > Insecta > Lepidoptera > Noctuidae > Agrochola > Agrochola circellaris. The sequence goes on from OU611840.1 coordinate 7,374,558, forward strand.
AACTATAAGGGTTCCTTGTTTACTACGGAACCCTAAAAAGGATTGAAAAATCTTGTTATCTACCTCCACTAGTTCACAAAGGATTCCATCGCTCTGCCCCTATACGTAAATAATACAAGTTATTAACAGTAAATTCTATTAAAACCTACCTTGAATGTATCCAAGAACTGATAGTAGATTTGAAGTAACATATTTTTTTCAAGACCATAATTTAGTCTCATTTTTAGGGTTCCGTACCTCAATAGGAAAAAACGGAACCCTTATAGGATCACTCGTGTGTCTGTCTGTCTGTCCATCTGTCACAGCCAATTTGCCCCGAATCTAATGGACCGATTAAGTTGAAATTCGGTACACATACGTAAATAAATGAATTTTGAATATGGTGGGTCACTTTTGGGACCAAAAAAGAAAATTAAAAAAAAAAGTTTTGCGAACTACAGTTCGCAAAACTTTTTTTTTTAATTTCACAAGGTACACCGTGTGACATATAAAATGAAAGAACTTATTGTGAGGATATCAAATACATTTTTTAATAGTTTTAAATAGATACGTTTAAAAATTTAAAAAGATAAGAAAGATTTAAGAAAATAGATGAAAATTTACCATCCCCCCTTCCTTATCTCCAAAACTAAAGACCCCAAAATTTTGAAAAAAATACAGTATTTGGTTCTATGCTTATAGATTATAGGAAAACCTATAATAAGTCTTAAAATAACTTGGTAAATCACTCAATATTGTGCGTTTATACTTACATTTGCAGTTGGAACGTATGGGAGAACATGTTTTTGAACTACAATGTTAAGTTTGTTCTTGGAATAAATTCATCCCAACTACAGAACTCTTCATTGTGCGTGGTCCGACACACACTTGGCCGGGTTTTTTTTATGTTGTGATCTACGTCGGCCTCATTCCAAGAAGTTAGTCGAGGAAACATCGTGCTTTCTACATATGTTGATACTAGAATAAAATTAGAAGCAGGATTTAAACAACAAACAATTCTTGTTTATTATACAAACAAAAATTTAAAATACTTGGACTCTAATGAAGACTTCAAAAAATTCTCGGTAATAATTAAGTAACTGAGAACTTTGCAATACTTACTCCATGTCCATGAAACCTTTTGTAAAGTACTTCTGTAATTCTTTATCTAATCTATCTTAGGTTATTTGTGTATAGCTAGCTTAAAGCTCAACGCGCACGTACATATAAGCACTACGGCGATCAGGATCACCATCTTGTCTATGAAACTCGTACTATCGGACGGCATCGCCCCGGCTCGGGATCAGTTAGTAAAAATGAGATGAGGAGATGCCAATCCGGTCCAGTGATTGTGCTTATACGTGTGCTATGAGCCTCATTCTGAATAAAATTTCTCAAAACATCCGTTTTAAATATCGCCAACGGCGTAAAGCTAAAACCACCAAACCCAATCAATAAACTGCAACACCACTGCAAACTAAAAAATAAATACAAACTTTAAAACCAATAATTCTGCCGCTAGCAAACGGTAATTTCATCGCATCCGCTCGAGCAGGCCCCGGCGGAAAACGAAAAAAAAAAAACAAATTTAAAAAAATAAAATGCTGGTTTGTAAATAGAACTTCAGTATGGATCTATTTCCTGTTTACGGTAAAGATAACATCGAGTCGTTACGTTAAATCGATTGAAGTAAATTCAAGGCGATTCGATCATGTTATTGCAAATTTCGATTCGTCTAACTACCGGAATCCTTCAGGTATCTAGTATTAGAAAATGTCGTCCTTTCCCGAACTGAAATTATGTGCTTTGAAATGCGTAAGTTATTTTGTTCAGGAATTTCGCCGTGGCGTGCGGCGCATTTGTTTCTGAATAGAAACACAAATAAATAAACATATTAACATAGTCAAGAACCAAACTTTTTTAAACAGTGAATTTTGAGGCATCACGTCTTATGAAAGATTTCTAAAGAAAAGAAAAGAGCTACTCAAGTGATATTATAAAAACACAAAAACTTGCAATTTACTTTACTATTTTGTTGTATTAGGCCATTTTTTATGAGCCGCTCTATCATTCATCCATGACAGCGCAGGGCCTAGACAAGGGCAATCGCTTTCAAAGCGTTTCGTATTACTACAACGACTTTGAACAGGACTAACATTAAGCTTTTCTGTAGCCTATGTGAAGTGAATATTTTTTTACTTTTTTTTATCTTTATCGCTGACTAGCTGAGGCGACATACGTTGTACTGTCCATCTGCCTACCCTTTTTCCAAGTATGTCGGGGTCGGCTTCCAGTCTAACCAGTAGCGGCTGAATACCAGTATTTTACATGGAGCATGGTAAGACTAGTTGTCAGACTTTCGGGCGTCTGACGACCCGTAACGACTGTCAAAGATCCACGAATGACAGCCGGGACCAACGGCTTAACGTGCTTTCCGTGCCACGGAGGAGTCTCGGTATGTAAAGATGGTCATTCATCCACAGACCAACCCCGCCAAGCGTAGCTTAACCTGATCGACACGTGCGGCAGTCATTACTTAGCCACGAGCTCATTAATGGCCGATTCCTAATATACGGGTCGTTTTGGTTAAAATTAAGATTCTTGTATCTGTACCAATAATGAAGCTAAGTCTTCATTGTTTTGCATAGTAGTATGTCCTCCCATATGAAAGTAGCTATCACAGGTAAAACTACCTTACGAATCTAATTATATGTCTTGTTAGGCATTTTTTTTTACCATTGGTAAGGAAAACGATTCGTTTTCCTTACCAATGGTACCTACTGAGCAATAGTCTTTATTAAACACAACTTTTGTAAGAACTCATATTCTTGAACGAAACAAACAGATTTATTTCAACCTATTTTCAACTGCGGGAAAATGCATTATCATTGTCTTAAACTTATTTGGTGAGAAACGACGCTGAAAACAAGTAAAAGATGATAAACAAGCTGAAGTTAACGAAAGAAAGATAAATCATTTTGTTGCATCTTTTAAGTACTTCGTTTGCCTGAAGGTGGGAAAAGTAAAAAAAAAAAAAAATACACCATCGCCTTGGCTTTCATTTTTATTAATATAATCACTTTGTATTTACATTTCTTTCAAACATAAATGAGAAGCTTTTTAACAGCATTTTCTGACAGCAATTGTGTTTACTAGTAAATAATAAAAGTTCTTCTTTGTCAGTTTTAAATAACAAAGAAAAAGTGTCCGTTTTAATTATCACAACTAAAAAATCCAATTTTTTACTTTTCTTAGCTTAGTAATAAACTCGCCCTTAATACAAAGGACTTATAACTTGTCAGGCAAAATATGCTTTTTATCAAAATATCGGCTTCGTGCTGTAAAAAAGCTTAAAAAACAAAAAATCCATTCGCTATTGCCGCAATGGGTTATATAATTCGATATCCCGCACAGCCCGCGCTTATGTTTAACTAGTGATGATACAATAAAGTTTAGTTTTCCTAATCCTATTAATATATTTAAACAATAGAAAAGTTTTCCTAATCCTATTAATATATTTAAACAATAGAAAAGTTTTCCTAATACTATTAACTTGTGTATTCTGTTGTGCCTATGTTTCCTAAAGTTTTGTATAACCCGTTTACAAAGAACCGCTTTTTGATGTGTAACAAGAACACTATTACCTATATGTTCCTATCTGCCATGCTATTCTGTAAACATCTCACCGTGAAAACTTGGGTGAAGTGAGCCGTCAATAGTGTCAATTCCTGTGGAATGACAGCTCACTCCACGCTCACTTCACCTAAGTTTTCACGGTGAGATGGTTACAGAATAGCACTGCTGTTTATTATCTGAAACAACTGTTGGTGAACCTTAATTAAATAAATAAAAAACATCTCTTCACTCGCTTTCCTGCAATCTGTGGGAGCGATTTCGTGAAAAGGGACGGAAGTATGTAACAGGATTCCCAGTACAGTACAGGTCCCAGTATTTCTCTTTGCCTAGAATGTATCGTGACAGCCTACTACGTTTATACAGTAGGTTTTCAGAAAAAGCTGTTCCTGTTCTCGCATGTAAAAGTACCTAAAATATTTATTTATTTATTTAACACTTTAAGCACACAAATGTACAGAGGCGGACTTAATGCCATAGGCATTTTCTACCAGTCAACCTTTGGGTGATGCAGAGATAAAAAGTGGTAGGTGCAATATCGAAAATTGTGGAATAAATATTTATTTAAATATATATATATACATATACCTATTAACCTACATATATAATACTATATAAATAAATACAAGAACAGATAAATACACATAAATACAGGAATATACTAAAACAAATAAGACAAACAATGGGAAAACATTACCGTTGTGATGATACTGCCAGCAACATTCGTAAGAATGTGCTCGCGAACTTTAACTTTAAAGGATAATCGGTTGGTTGCCATCCTGATTTCCTGGGGGAGCGCATTCCACAGGGAGATAGATTGAACGAAGAAGGAAGAGTGAATGAAGTCAGTGCGGTGAGTGGGATATTGAAGAAGACGATTGTGTGACGAACGTAGAGTTCTATTGTGGTTTGCGCAAATGTACTGAAAGTGTGGGGCTAGATAACTAGGGCAAGAGGGAGAGTCAAGAAATGAAAACAAGGTGGTCAGTGCCCTTTGCTCTCTGCGCTGCCGTATGGGCAACCACTTTAGAAGATCTTTAAAATATCGCATGATCAAGCTGCAAATTATTTGAAGAAGTCATTCAAAATGAAGTAGGTACAACATGATAAACGTATATCAACTGACTGGTTGTCAGACTTTCGGGCTTCCGACGACCCGTAACGACTGTCAAGGATCCACGAATGACGCCGGTACCAACGGCTTAACGTGCTTTCGGAGGCACGGAGGAGTCTCGGTATGTAAAGATGGTCACCCATCCACAGACCAACCCCGGCAAGCGTAGCTTAACCTGATGGATCGACCCGTACGGCAGTTATATGCAAACTAAAATGTCTAATGATGTGAAATGTCAAATGAAAACTGGCCAGAACGCAGTAAATTGAGAAGGATGTGACCCGCCAAAGGAAATAGCAACACACAACTTCAAAACAGATACCACGATTATCTATTAGTTATGGTCAGGAAATGTTGATGAGAAAAGATACTATCAGGAAACGGTTGGTGGTGATCGATCTCAAATATAGAAGTATCATCAAGAAACGGTTCTTTTCCGAGACACTTGAAAAACACGAAAATGACACTGGCCAGGAAAACATAGATGTTGCCTGATGCTAACTTTTTAATCAGGTTAACTATCAGGACACTCTAAAAACCTCGATTATTTACCGGCTTTTTTATTTAGTCATAAAAAAAGAGCATTTGAAAATACTAAGCCGTGTAAGCAGAGCGGAGAGTTTGAGTTTACCAGTGACTTCGATACATGGCGATGTGGGAATGACGCGATTTTCTACCCGCGGCGTTGTTATTCCTGTTTACCGCAGAAGAGTGACTTTCATACATGTGCAAAATGTTATTATAGTATATCCAGCCTACTAATCTACGTTCTAGCAAAAATGTTTTTTTGCAAACATTTACGTTTCAATACGTATGGATCCTAAGGTTAATTATTTACTTCCATTTTATCCATATCCATACTTCCATAGTATTCATACTAATATTATAATTGCGTACGTAACTCTGACTACCATGCTATTCTGTAAACATCTCACCGTGAAAACTTGGGTGAAGTGAGCTGTCAATAGTGTCAATCCCTGTGGAATGTCAGCTCACTGCACGCCCACTTCACCTAAGTTTTCACGGTGAGATAGTTACAGAATAGCACTGCAGTTATGTTTTCATGCCTAAACAGATAATCGGATTTCGTTGGGCGCACAGGTTGGCTACAAAGGAGGCCAATTCTCGCGTTTTCACTCGTTCAAGTCGCATTCGTATTGCCGCTCGACTTCCTATGTCGCTTATAAAATGGTGACATTATCCAGATTCCGGCCAAGTGCGTGTCGGGCCACGCACAACGAAGGGTTCCGTAGTTGGGATGAATTTATCCAAAGAACAAACTTAACATTGTAGTTGAAAAACATGTTTGGTATGGGAATACATTCCAACTGCAAATGTAAGCTTGTATGCACAATATTGAGTGATTTACCATGTTTTTTTAAGACCATAGACTTATAGGTTTTCCTGTAATCTATGAGTAAAGAACCATTCTCTGTATATTTTTCATATTTTTAGGCCTTGTAGTTTCGGAGATAAGGGGGGGCAATATTCATCTATATTCTTATTTTTTTAAAGTTTATATAAATGAGATCTTCACAACAAGCCCTTTCATTTGATCTGTCACACGATATAGTTTACAAAACTTTATTTTTTTTCCAATTTGCCCCCGAAAAGTTACCCCCATATTCAAATTTCATTTATTTACGTTACACGTCCGTGTTTGGGTCACAAAAATTCATATGTGTACCAAATTTCAATTAAATTGGTATATTAGATTCGGAGCAAATCGGCTGTGTTAGACGGACAGACAGACACACGAGTGATCCTATAATAGTTCCGTTTTTTCCTTTTGAGGTACGGAACCCTAAAAATGTTGTCATTATACGTCGCGTGAAGTGATCCATTCCACAAAATGATGCTACGTTTTAAACGATACCATAGATGTACTTCTTATAGTTTATTAAAAATACTTTTAAGCGTATATCTATAAGGTTTTGAGCAAAATTTTATACGTATGTATTTCATAAACATTTATGAATACCATCATCATTATTGATTTTGGTACTCCATTTTTATTTTGTTATTAACATTAAAATAAGTTCTCTTACAACGGAATGCATGGCTGATGCTTAATGTGTCAAGTCATTTGTCACGTCAAATTATTAAGGTCATAATTTCTGTTTATTTACATTGATTATCTCTTTATCTCTACATAAATTAAGTAATTAAATAAAAACAGGATGCCTGCCAATGATATTATAAGTGAACTGATGACTACCACAATAAGATCAAGACTTATCAAGATGGAGAAAAAGAAGAAGAATAGGATGTGTGGTTGTCGTAACAAGTGTGGTACTGCAACAACTAGACTGTCCTGCTGCTCCATCGACGCTGCTGTACCTACGTGTCCCGATTATAATACTTTCTAAAGGCCCAAAAGATAGTTGGGAAATCCTAGCGAAAACAAATTTCACGTCGTCACAACACGAATTCAAATTTATTTGTGGTCAAAGTACCGCACAAACATCTTTCGAAATTGATGAATAATTTGGTCGAGAAGGGACATGGTCCAGCGTTTCTTAAGCTCACGGACAGCGTGTGATACAGGACGCGGACTATTCGTGTAAACTTGTGATAATTATAATGTATTGTTTACGTATAGTATTTATTTTAGATATATAAGTTTGTATTGAAAAAAATAATATAAAAACATTAGAAATCTATATTGTTTGAAATACTTTTGAAATACTGCATCATGTTGGTGGTACAATGATAATAGGTGCGTAGGTATATCATTTAATTCTAGTGACAAAATAACCTTTACATAAATACCTTACAGACTCTGAAAATTCAGTATACACCCAATTATAAACAAAAATATTATCACACCACACATGGAAATTTAGTTTTGGTCATTCTTTTCTGTAACATCTCCAGCCGGCCAAAATTCTGGGCAGCGCATGAACCTAGAGGATGTCAGAATTAAAATCTCGTTCGACTGCATCGTCCTTCCTTCGGCACTGATTAGACCTTAGCTCGTTTTCTATCGATGTCTGTAGATCCAACCGGGAAATGTACAGGAGCAAGGTGGGGCACTGCGGCTCGAAAATCCTCGCTTCCAGGAGCAGTACCGCGTTTGTTGTGGCTGCGTCACGATCAAACCTACTTGCCCTCAACCAGAGTAAAACCCTCCGAGTCCATTTGACTGGTTAAGGAGTCGACAATCTTGAAAAATTATTTCAAAGTGAAACAAATGTTTCGAGCACCATTTTATACGTATCTCATAAACATTTATCAAAAAAATATTCATTATTGATTGCGTAACTCAATTTTTATTTAATTACTGCCTTCTGCCGCCGCCTTTGTCCGCGTAAAATTGGCACAAGCTGTGCTTCCCCTTACTTCATTTTCGCTTAGCCTTCTTTCTGACTTTTTCTTTTTGCTTGGCTCCTAAGGGTCGAAGCGTGATGTTAATGATGTTCTTCCTCAAGTATTAGACTATCAAATGCAAAAAGCATATTCCCAAATCAGACGGGTAGTTTCAGAGATTAGCGCCTTCAAACAAAAAAAGAAACAAACTCTTCAGCTTTATTAATAGTATAGGAAGATATAGATGAATATTTAAATAAACTCTCCTTTGTATTTGGTACAACGGAATGCATGGCTGATGCTGATTTGTCAATGTCAACGATTTTAGTCACGTCATAATAAAGTAATCAAATAAAACAGAATTTCTGCTAATGATTAAACTGAGTAAACTGATGAATACCGAAATAACATCAAGGTTTATCAAGATGGAGAAGAGGAAACGTGATTGTCGTAAAGACCGGACTGAATCACGGGCTCTCAGAATGCTCTCATAATGGCTCCTGCGTCCTACCGTTCCAACGACGCAGCTGTATCAACGTGTTACGGCTACATTAATCAACAAAGTCTGAAAATATTGTTAATCCTTGCAAAAACCAATTTCCTCCCTGAGGGTCAAGCGGAAGAGTCTCATCACAACACGAATTTAATTCTTTTTGGGGTGAAAGTCCTGGACAACGTCTGTCGAGATTCATGAAGACTTTGAGCAAGAGGTGTAAATGATCCGGCGATTCCTAAGCTGGCTACTAAACAGCGCGCCACATATATTATGACGCCGACTAATCGTGTAAACTAGTGATTTTATATTATTTAAGTGTAGTATTTTTGATAGTTTGAGTTTCATATTGAAAAACAATTATACATGTTTGAAATCTTTATTGTTTGAAATGCTTTTGAAATTCTACATCATGTTTTTGGACCTGTGGTAATAAAATCATAATAGCTATATTATAATTCGAGTGTCACTTTTGTCACCCTTTACATAAATATATCACAAACTAATTAGACTTGGGTTTATACCACAACAACATAATTATTATCACACAATACTTAGGTTTGGTCATAGTTCCCTGTAACATCTTCATGCAACACCTGCCTGGCAAAATTATGGGCTATGGACGATAGCCTTTTGCAGCGCGGGAACCTCGAGGATGAAGGACTTAAAATTTGTAGTACAGCTCGACTTCATCCACGACAGCTTCAGCAAATCCCTTGCTGCTGCACTGATAAGACCTTGGCTCCTTCTCTCTCAATGTTTGTGGGTAACACCGATATGCATGAGGATGGTGAGCACTGTAACTCAAAAATCCTCGGTTGCAGGAGTGGTGGTACGGTATTTATTGTGGCTGCCCCGCGATCGCCTTCTCTTGCCGTCAAACAGAGTAAAGCCGTCTTCGACCATTTGACTGGTTTTAGAAGCCTTCCGCTTCTATATCTCAGATGTGTGTCTTATTAATCGACGCCGCACAAGATCCACTGCTTGACAACTTTGACGAAGGCGTGAAGTTTTCTTCGTGTGTTTTTCCTTGGTGTGGCGATCGCAGCGTTTCTGAGATGTTTATGAACTCGTGTAACACATTTTGTAAAAAAAACATTTATTATTTTCTTCCGCATTGACTAATCATGAATGACACAACAACTGTTTGACGTTGGTACGAAGGTCGACATGACGTCATGAACGTATCGACTGGTCCCGACCACTCTTTGCATGTCGCATGTAAATTATGGCATGTCGCGTGCTTTCCTGCGAGAAATCGTCGAATCGACATGGCGAGAATAGCTCTACTCCATTTTCACGAGCGAAAACATGATTTTCACGAGGGAAAAGTTCGAATCGAGCGACAATAACGAATGTGAGATGCGCGAGAATTGCCTTCCTGGGTTAGGACATAGACTACATTTTTATCCCGGTAGTACATTCCCGTGGGATAATTTCCCGACTATATAACGGGGGTGAACCCGCAGGCAACAGCTTGAAAGATAAAATATTTGATACCTATCCAAGAGTTTTGTCTAGTAGCAAATTCTTCTGTTCAAGAATGCTGTCGAAACAGGTATTCCGGCGGAACTGGAAACAATGTTGATCTCAGTTCTCACCTTAACACAGAGCTTAAACAGTACCTTAGAATGACAGTTGTGATATGAACATTTTGTGATAGAGAGGATTGCGGCATAATAATATATATATTAAAACATTTTGTGAAGCAAAACATTAGTTTTATTAATATCTAGCAAGACATTTCAATAGAAAGACAATTTGTAGAACCTGTCATCAGTGAATTTGAATATTGGCCATAGAGCAACATGACGGCGGCATTACACCTTCTAACACCTTCTCCTGATGTGGACTCATGTGGCTGAGGCACGGCGCTATCCACACATCAGCCTTGCACAGTGTCTGGCAAACTTCACCTTCGACAACGGCTTTGTCATGATGTCAGCTAGCTGTACCTCTGTCGGACAGTAGCTGATGTTGATGAGTCCATTCACGAAGTGTTCGTGAATAAAGTGATACCGAACATCAATATGTTTCGATCTCTTGTTAAAAGAACCAGACTTCACCAATTGAATCGAGCTTTGGTTATCTACATGCAGATTCAACTTTGCTTCTGAATCGATTATTTCTTTTAACAGTGACTTCAGATACAACGCCTCTTTGCAGCAGTCAGCTGCTGCTATATACTCGGCTTCGGTCGACGACAATGCGACAATGGGCTGTCTCTTTGATGCCCATGATATTGGTCCATTTCCAATCATTAAAACGGAACCAGAAGTGCTTCGTCTCGTTAATGGGTCACCAGCATAGTCCGAGTCGCTGATAGCATCAATATCCTGTATTGGGCAATTTCGCTTGAAGAGTATGCCCTTATCTTTGGTTCCAACCAAATACTTAAATATTCTCTTCAGCTTTATAACATCTTCTTTAGATGGATTCTCAACTTTTCGGCTGACTTGATTTACTGCTTGAGCGATGTCTGGTCTAGTTCTGGTAGACAGGTACAGTAAACTTCCCACTGCTTCCCTGTAGGGATATTCCTTCTCCTGGGCAGTTTCCTGTATCGACTTGGCATCGTTACTAGCAGGTGTCTCACATGGCTTCGCATTTTGCATGCCATACTTTTCCAACATTTCATTGATATAACTCTTTTGAGTCAGCCTTATTCCTTCTTTGGAGTTCTTTATTTCCATACCAAGGTAGGTGCTTGGATTTTCATTCTTTTTCATTTCGAATTTGTTTTCAAGTTTTTTCAATAAACCATCGATCTGTTTTCTATTCTTTCCTATGACCAAACCGTCATCGACAAACAGCCCGATGATTATAGATTTGTCTTGGTTCACGAAAACGCATCTTTCGGTATTGATTGTCTTGAATCCCAAATCAAACATCGCTCGGGTAAAAGTTTTGTTCCATGTAAACGGGGCTTGTTTTAGACCGTACAGTGACTTCTTCAGCCGGCAAACTTTTTCCGTTATATTACAGTCAGTATTGTAGCCAACAGGTAGTTTCATATAAACTTCATCTGTCAGTTCCCCGTACAAGAAAGCAGTCTTGACATCAAACGTCATGAAGTAATAATTTTTAGATGCGGCAACGGCTAGTAAGGTCTTTAGAGCAGATTGACTTACGACTGGGCTATATATTTCTTCGAAATCCAGGTTTCCTTTCTGTTCGCAGCCTCGTACGACTAATCTGGCCTTATATGTTCCGTCATCTTTTATTCGAAATACCCATTTATTAGACAAAATTTTGTGTCCTTTAGCTTCTGACCTGTCAACTATTACCCACGTGTTATTCTGCTTTAGTGAGTCCATTTCAGATTGTATCGCCTTCTCCCATTTTTCTTTGTCGGTGCCTGTCACAGCTTCTTTAAACGTAAGAAACGAACTGTCATTGCTTTCTTCAGTAGTAAGCATAGTTACGCATCGATTTAGCTCATAATCCTTTGTCCATACTGGTGGTCTCACTTCTCTTTGTGGTCTGCCACTTGTAGAGGGTGATTCAGTTGGCTCTAGATCAGGCTGGAACGCTTCTTGATCAGATTGGACAGTAGAGTCAGAAGGTAGATCAGTATTCTGAAAAGGTAAGTTTTTATTATTAATTTCTATTTCTATTTTTTCGGTTTCAGGTTCCTGTTGTTCCGGTTTACAATCTTTGTACATCTCAGTAGGATTCTTTTCATAGTGCATCTTTTCGATTACTTTTACATCTCTACTGATGATTATGTTTTTCTTCTCCGGTACGTATATTCTGAAGCCTTTAGCGTTTTTCGCATATCCTACAAATACTCCTTCCACAGCTTTGGCTGAGAGTTTCCCTCTTCGGTTTTTATTCAATACAAACGCTCTATGACCGAACACATGCAGATGTTTTGCTGACGGTGTTCTTCCTACCCACTTCTCATAGGGTGAACTTCCTTTTAGAGCTCTTGCTGGACTCCTATTTATCAGATAGTTTGCAGTATTTACTGCCTCTGCCCAGAAGTTTGTAGGTATATTGGACTCAATCATCAGACATCTAGCCTTTTCCATGAGCGATCGGTTTTTTCTCTCACTACAACCATTTTGCTGTGGGGTGTAGGGTGCAGATAATCTTCGACTAATTCCATTTTCCATGAGTAATTTATCAAATGCTTTTGATTTGTATTCGCCTCCATTGTCAGATTGAAGACTTTGTATTTTCTTCTTATGGAAGAGTTCAACGTTGTTCTTATACTCCTTGAATTTCTCGATAACTTCGCTCTTTTCTTTCATGAAGTACACGCAACAGTATCTCGTATAATCGTCAATGAATGTGACATAATACTTTGATCCGCCCAGTGACTCATGTTCGAAAGGCCCGCATACATCGCTGCTGACTATTTGTAGCGGTTCGGTAGAGAATATTTCGTCATGGCTTTGGAATGGTAATGTTGTCATTTTTCCTTTGATGCAGGTTTCACACGTCTCAAGTGTGTTTTCCTTAAAGTTAAGTCCTCGCATCATTTCGTTTCTTACCATCAGCTTTAGGTCTCTTTCATTCACGTGACCAAGCTTTTTGTGCCATTTCATTATTTCGCTTTCAGCTCTAGGCATGAAATTTGCTGTCTCTTCCGGTTCATCAAGTTCAAGAAAGTATAATTCATTTTTTCGTTTAGCTTTTAAGACAACACTATTATTTTTCAGGACTTTAGCTTCATTTCTTTCGAATAGTACTTTATAGCCATGATCCGTAATTTTACTAACTGACATTAAGTTATTTGTCAAGTCTGGTACGTATAGTGTGTCTACTAAATTATTTTTGCAGTTTTCGGTGTAAAGTACGACTTTTCCTTTGCCTTTAACTTCGGTAGTGTGCTTTTCCGAAGCTAATCTTAGCGTGTCGTTCGCAGGAAATAGGTCTGTGAATAGCCTTTTTTCTCCTGTCATATGTGACGTGCAGCCACTATCTAAACACCATGAACCATCTTTGGTTTTGGAATTTTCTGTGGTCAAACACGTGTTGAAATTTTGTTCTTGACCTTTATTCACGTTGCCCTTCGGCTTTTTCTTTGACCAACAATCGTCTGTCGAGTGCCCCTTTTTGTTGCAATTCTTGCACAACAATCCCTTTTTCTTTGGCTTGACATAGAATGCCTCTGAAGTTTGAGGTTCGACTTGCCTCCTTGCTTCATATTCTTCTATGATTTTTACCTTTAGGGTTTCTGGACTTGGTAGGACATCTCTGGACTCAATAGCTGTTCTAAAGCTATCAAAGTTTGCGGGTAGACTATAGAGCATCATAATGCTTAGTAACTCAGGGTGAATTGTGACATCCATATCTTCTAGTTTACCCACTACGTCCAGAAAATTATTAAGATGGTCTCTTACGTCTTCTTGAGGAGTCATTTTCTTTAGAACCAGTTGCTTTAGCAGCGTAGCCTTCCTCGCTGGCCCTGAACTTTGGTGGACTGACTTTAACTTGTCCCATACTTCTTTTGACGTACTACAGCTCTTAATTTGCTTGAGTTCGGCAGGAGAAATAAGCAACATTAGCTCTGACCTTGCCTTTAAGTCTTCCTTTAGGTTAGCACTCTTTTCTTCGGTAGTCGCAGTTGCCGCTAACGTTTTTTCTCCACTCGCGATGTCCCACAAGTCGTTTCTTATGAGGATTGCCTGTGCCTGTAGACACCAGGTATCGTAGTTCGATTTCGTCAACGGTTCTATGCTCCGAAAATTTGAGCCCATTTTGTTTACTCACTTTGTGTTATTAATATAAATAATTTTCTAACCACGCTCTGCTACCACTGATAGAGAGGATTGCGGCATAATAATATATATATTAAAACATTTTGTGAAGCAAAACATTAGTTTTATTAATATCTAGCAAGACATTTCAATAGAAAGACAATTTGTAGAACCTGTCATCAGTGAATTTGAATATTGGCCATAGAGCAACATGACGGCGGCATTACACCTTCTAACATTTTGAAGTGGTTGTCGATAAGCTAAATTATTGTTTTTTCTTAATGACCTGGCCGCATCTGCGTCTATCGAGGCAGAACAACGCGTGCCGAAGCTGATCTGAACTGATCCGCTAAAAACTTATTGATCTTCTAATGGTGATCTCCTTGTTTAATCCTCTAAAAAGTAATGGGAATTATTGGGGGATCACAAAAAGGCGCTCATTTATTATATTTGCGTATCGATTAGTATTTTTAGGAAATCATATGGGGAATTATTTGGGAATCGATTTAATGCATGCCTTTTTTAATGTGAGAAACTTCAAAAGTGGTCAACGTCTTCGTAAGGTAAGGTGGAATTGATCAATCTGTTTTTGTTAATGTTCAGCAAAATTGGATAAGTTGCTCATAAAATTGGAAAATCTATAAAAACTAAAATTGCTTTTTTATATGGCTTGAAATTTGGACAGGACAACATCAGTGGGGTCAGATAGTAAATAAATAAATAAAACGACGAAAATGAAATGAATAAATAGGACGAGATAATACTGTCTATTTGATATAAACGATTTATCTATCTATATATCTATCTATCTATCATATATATGTCTTGGTGTATTATGATAGCCTGACAGTTGGTAAGGTTGACCAACCTTACCAACTGTCAGGCTATCATAATAGGGAGCACACACAGCATAAGGAAGCTGAATGGCTTAATTGTGCCACCTGTAATCTTTGACAACTCAGTCATTCCATTTGGCTCCGATGTTAAGGATCTTGGCCTGCGTGTCGACACTTGTCTCGACTGGCGAAGGCAGGTCACAACTGTCAGTAAAAAAGTTACCGGAACGTTGCGGTCGCTCTATCTAACTATCTAAATCTTCTCCCATCACACATAAAGGCAATGCTTGTACAGTCCCTAATATTTCTCATAATTGACTATGGTGATGTGTGTTACTATGACCTGAATGCAGATCTCCTCAATGAACTTGACCGCCTTCTCAATAATTGCATCGTTTTCAATCTTCGTAAGTATGACCATGTATCCGCGCACCGATTGCTTTTAAAGTGGTTACCGCGCAGAGAGGTGAGGGCTCCGTCTATTCTCGACAAACCCACCTCTCCATCTTACCTGACTTCCTTTATTCAATACTTATGCTCTGCCCATAGCAAAAATATTCGTTCCACCAGCAATCGTCTTCTACGATTTCCTTCTCACCGTTCTGGTTTCATTCACTCTTCTTTCTTTGTCCAGGCGGTCTTTCTTTGGAATGCGCTGCCTCTGAATATCAGGACGGCAAGCGGTCGGTGGTCTTTTAAAGTGAAGGTCCGTGAGCATATACGGAAGAAGTTGGCTGAAACATCCCAGCGGTGATTTGCTGGATTAGTTTTCTCCTCTACCGATCGTTATTTCTCCTGACAAAGTTTTTCTGTTTATACTATGTATGTATATATACTAAACTTATTTGTATGTATTTATTCTTATATTTTATAATTCATTTCGTGTTATCTATCCCTTACGTTGCACCTGCCATGTTTTGTCATTGCATCACCTTGATTGCATAAGCAGATGAAATAGATTAAATTGAAAAGCTTTATTACGGGCTCTGCAGCTTTCCTGGATGCTGCAGCATGAGTTCAAGGTTACTATGTTCTTCTAATATCATTCAAGTAACAGAATACCAAATTTCAAATCGATCGGACCTGTGGAAGTCGCTCACATCCATTCATCAACTAGAAAAGAGCTGATAATCTCCAAACGGCAGAACTGATTTTGATAAAACATGTCTAAGAACCATCGCTAGAAATCCTGCTTTTAAATAAAAAAACCGTATTCATATCGGTTCACCCGTTTCCGAGCTACGGTGCCACAGACATACAGATAGACACATACATAGCGGTCAAAGTTATAACACCCCACTTTTTGCGTCGAGTAAAGTTTTGTAAAGACGACCGTTGTCTTGCCTGCCCTTTCTTCTCTTCTCCATAAGAAAGTACATTTTGGATTGGGAAATTCCTTTCTCGTTATGAATTCTGTGCTTTCAGAAGGTCTTATTGTTTAAAAGATGTGAAATTAATTAATTTTGAGCGAACATTTGTGGCTCTTAAAGTTTGGTTTTGTAACAGTTTTGTGTGATTTTATTGTTTTTTTATGGCTTTGTCTGATGCAGGCATTATGCATGAAATAATCACTCACACCTCATCCTTGCTATGATCAAGCCGTACTTAAAACCACGATTTTCATAAGGCAATCTAAAATCAACCACTTAAGTTCACACGTCACTTAATTTTCCACTCCAAATGCAGTCCTAATTGGATGAACTAGAGTGCAATTTGCATTGTAGCTGGGGACGCTGGGCGTGCATTATTTAATGTTATGAGGAGGAAAGGAGATGAATAATATGTACCTAGCTAGGTATATAACTTCCATCATATTCTTGCAAACTTTTAAGAGATGTAAGTAGCGAGCTGAATCTTATTCGTCCACACTCCACAACTAATTTAAGTCTAATTAATCAATTTCTCTATTTTAATAACAATAATACTGTATATTAATAAAAATTCTATAAGATTGAACAAAATTTAAAATGTTGGCTAAAATGTTCCAGTATCAGAAAGGTATGGCGCTGTATGCCCCAGATACAGGATTTTCACCTAGTTCGGCTTCAGATGCTCCCATGTTGTATTATTTTCATTAATGCCTACAAATTTCTTTTTACGCAATATGGTTGTTATACAGGATGGCAGGGACATCGACGCGAAGCCTGTTACCATGGATTCAGTACATCATTCTGAACCCTCCTACGTTTTTGCGTCGATGTCCCTGACACCCTGTATACCTAGTGTTAATATTTTTGGTGTCAATAAATAAATTATTATATTGTAGAGGTGGTAGAAATAGGCATAAGTAGTATCTATTTTCACAGACGAGCTTCCTCACAAGACCTCTGCTTCTACTTACTTTCTACTCTCAGGCGTGACGTTTCAACAAGTTTAAACCTGGTAAGCGATCTAAGTCCAGTAACGATTTCATCCTCAACTACCAACGTACTTATCCCCAGCCACAAGAATCCACCATCAGCTGGTTTCAGAATATTCCAGAAAATTTTGCATAAATAATAACAATCTTGTTAATACTGGTATTATTAAGTCTGGTTTTTATTTTTCTCTGCAAGTAAGTTGCAGTTGTGAAACTAGGTTAATCGTGGTCCTAGGAATACTCGAAGAAACTGGTGTTTCTTTGTTTATTAAAGAAATGTCGAATCGTCTCATACCTATCGAAGAAAGATCTATGGTACCAACTCAGGTACTTATAGAAGATATATACCGACATAAAGGAACAGCTTCATCTTATGTAAGCAAATTGGCAGTTATTGCATCTTAGGTACCTACATGGACGTGCTTGTAAATGTTTCCTAGAAGAGGTTGGCGTCATATGTTTTGTTTTTTTAACCACAACGGGGTAGCTCTTGGCCTGCATCTCACCTGATGGTAAGTCATAATCAGGCCGAAGGTGGAAGCGAGCTTCACCCGAAATCCTCAACCACAGAGGAACTGGCTATCTTACCTCTAATTGCCTCGAAACATAACAATGCTTTTATAACATTATTGTTATGGCGACAGACTTAGATCCGATGGTGGTGCTAGCCAGGCGGACTTAGAACAAGCCCTACCACAAACCAAACCGAGCAGAAAATGTTGCTGCAAATCTAACCCGGGACCTCTAGGTCTGAGACAGGTGTCTAACCATTAGATCACAGAGGCGGTTATAACGACCGTCAAGAAAACCTGTAATTTTCCACAGTATTTGACAATTTTGACATTTTTGGTGTCAAAAAACGCGCTGTATTTGGATAGCCGTTATTGTATAACCGTTCACCGCTTATATGTATTATTAAATACATTGACCGCTTTCTTAGGAAACCAACGCTCAACTGACGGAGTATGGCAAAACTAGCTCCTCCTGTGTCAACAAAGCTCACGAAGCCGTCATATACCACCAATAGATATATCAACGAGTGTGGATAACGCTCCGATGTAATGAAGTTACTCGCGTTGACCACCCAACATCCACAAAGTGTTTAGTTCATATTGGGATACAGTGCCTGGGCGACCGAGCTCTGCTCAGGTGAAAGTAGAGAAAACGAGTTTTCCCAGAAATGAGACCTATGATAGCTAGGTTTATTCTTCGGCCCCGTAAACCCCTATATTGCAACTTTCATCGAAATCGTCAAGTGTTCCACTTAGACAAACATCAACCTTATGTTTTGTTGATTTTAGACCGACTAGTATTGTTGAAAAAGTCATTAAATTGTAAAAAAAATTAAGTTGTAGCGCAAACTGAACCTTAAGTGTTTCTTCCACATAAGGTTCAGTTTGCGCTACAACTTCACTTACAGTTGTTTTTTCTAAAACTCGTGTTTTGTTTACATGTTTGGCAAATGAATTGTGAACGCAGATTAATTATGTAGTTCAACTATCCTGTAACAATACATACCTATTGATGTTACACTAGTGACCAGTTATAGAACCTACTTATGTCTGAGCTGAAGTAGACCATGTTCTAACTAGCAATCAATACTCTAAAAAAATAATTATACAGTTACCGGATATACAAGTATCGGTTTTTCTTGAAACGCAAGTTAAATATTTGAAGAGCATAGATCAAATACGAAGTCAACACGATGGTAATTGAGTTTCCTTCAGAATTTGCACTGAATCTCATTCCGGAACTGTAAGCTTAACGCAAATGCAATTCGAACCACGAAAAACGGAAGTTTTAACTTCGTGATTTGAACGCAGTACTTAGGTATATTTTTTTATAACCAGAAATTCGCGAAGACAGTGAGCGGTCTGTATAGAATCATAATAATAGCAACGACCGTAGTCTTGCAAAACAAAGCTGGCTTAGTACATCGAAGAGAATCATAATTTGGTTTAAGAAAGTATCGTTATAAATTAAGCCAATAGTCTAGCTTGCTAATGATCTCAAAGCCGCTTGAAGCACAGCGCTTAATCAACATACCGTGAAACCACAGAAAAAAATAACAAACCATCAGCTAAAAGTCCATGAAAAAATGCAGCGGTTTTTCCTGAGATAACCAAAGCATCAGATACATAGTGGACGCAGAAAAATACATTTGTTGGAATAACATCGATAAAGCGCTTGAGAATTAGGATGCAGCGGAACGGAAAAGGATACGGTATGTTTCCATGCGAAAATAAGCTGACAGGATTATCGTTTTAGTCTCGTATTGTCCTTAGGTTTTGTATTCCGTAACAAAAAGTTTACAGGGTGAAAATGTGTATCACGATCATCAGGGTGATTGCGCAACAAACCAAAAATGACAATTGATCGCAATGGGTTTAATTCTTACAGTTCACTCACGTTCATTGCGTTATTTACGTTACCGAGCAGACGAATTTTTCAAATCTATGAACCAATGGATTAGCTATATCCTTCAAAACTCTCGGATTGTGATTGAAGAAAGTGTGTTACGCATATAGGCTGCGTTCATAGCCTAAATTTTAATAATTTTTTTGCAACTGGTAACATAATATTAAGCCCTTACCTATGAAATTGGCAACTTTTGATACCCGCCAGAGTCGTTATCTTGTATTCTATTTAAAATTCCAAATTCAAGTTAATTTATAATATAGCATGACATTTATTTTTTCCAAAATCAGTTGTTAATTTATTTTCCCGCCGTTCGATTTTTTTTTGTATCGCTGTGTCTGGAACCGTGTAATAGTCGAAATAGCACGATATTTTAGAATTCAAGTTCCGTCGTGGCACCAACGCAGCACAGACAGCACGCAATAATAACGACGTGCATACGTCAAGGCAACGCACGGTGCGTTTTTTGGTAGATCACTTCCGTTCTGGAAACTTTGATCTCAACAATGAGCCCTGTGGCCGACCGGAGACGAAAGCCGATAACGACGAATTGAAAGCCATAGTGGAAGCAGATTCATCTCAAATTATGTTGGAACTTGCAGCAGTCTTCAACGTAAATGATATATCGATACTGATTCATTTACCTACGTCAAATTGGAAAGATAAAAAGCTCGGAAAGTGGTTATTGTACAAAAACAACAAAATTGCATCGAAGCTTGTCTTTACTTGTTGGATCGCACACAATGAGGGGATTCGGAATCGTATTGTCACCTATGATAAAAAGTGGATTCTGTATGACAATCGAAAACGTCAGTCTTTCGAACTTTTGATAACTTTTTACAGTGGAAATTTTTCAAATCCAAGGAGGCTTGGAAAAACGCCTCTAAAGAGTTCATCGATTCCCTTCCCCAGGATTTCTATACCAGAGGCATCAACGAACTTCCATTAAAAAGACAAAAGTTCTTCGGCACTAATGGTCGATACCTCGATTAAACCAATAAATAATGTACTTACATTTTTTTTTGCTATTTAAAATGGCTCCAACTAACGTCCACTTGCACCATAAATCAATAAATGCATTTAAGTTTACGATTAACAGCAACAGAACGGTGTTTTAAATTTGTTTGAATTTAAAACATCGTTCTGTTTCTGTCAATCCTTTGAACATGAGACAGACAGAGCGATGTTCTAAATATGTTTAGCGCTAAATGCATTTAATGATTTGTGATACAAGTGGTAGGTACCTAGTATTATAGTTATGCAGCTTTTGTATGGCGCTACAAAAAACTAAAAGACTCGACTGCAAAAATACATAACTTAAATGAGAATAAAAACAAGTAATCTAAAGAATTTTGGTATTCCAGGCGGGACACACCAGTAACCTGAAATATGGTGTAAGTTTTGTTTAACCCCTGCGATACCAAATTCTACAGATTATAAACTTGTTTTTATTTTGTTTTCAAGTTACCTTTGGTGTTAGCTAGGAAAGCGGTTCCGTCATATTTTATCGCCCGTCATGATAATCTGTCATTTTCACCAGTATTTGTGCATCAGTGTCAAAACAGGCTCTGTATTTGGACAGCCTTTATTGTGAAACCAAAGCCTTTAAATCTATCGAATTACATTGACGTCAAACTTGAACAAAGGTAAATACAGAAACAATAAATAATTCCTAATGTCTGCAATTTTCTACCCTTCACCAACGCTAGGAGCGTTGCTACACTGAAACCAAAAGGTCAGATTATGAATTTTACAATATATTTCAAATACTTCGAAACGGTTTTGGTATATTATTGAACTAGCGTTGACTTGATAAGTGGACTATCTATTAGATAGGTGACGTGAGGCATTAATATTTATTCCCATAATTGTATTGTATTCGAGCTAATACAAAGAAGTGCTATAGCTAAGCTATTCTAAAATCTGTCCGTGAAGACTTAGGTGAAAGTGATCTTGAAGTGAGTTTTCAAAAATGTCAATCTCTGAAATGACAGGTCACTCCAAGCTTAACCTTGATAGGTTAAGCTTGGAGTGACCTGTCATTTAGATAACATCACATTTTAGTGATCTAAAATGTGATGTTATCTATGTAAAGAAATAATAATTTCTTTAATTATGTAGTTTATTCGCACCACTTTCGGTGACGAGTGAACTAGGTACATAAGTATTTCAATAGATGGCGCTGTTTGCGAGACAGTCAACTCCGCGAGTAAAGCAGGATGGATGTTGACAGTTGTTTTTCACCGTGACAATCATTTTAATTGTTGGAATATTATGTATAAAAAGGAATTGTTATTAAATAATAGACTTTTAATGTCGATGTAAGCTTATCAGTGTATTTATTAATGTATGTATGTGAGTACTAAAATAAATCTATGTTTTTCAGAGCAACACGATAGGTTATTTGAAATCTACAATTCCTGTTAAGTTCAGAGATATTATCTTATACTTATCTATTTAAATTGATTTGTTTTTTAATGATAACTCTACACTTATATCCTAATTTTAAAATTATGACGTACGTACAATTAATATGTAGGTATTTACTTAATAATTTTAAAGCATGCTCGTTTTCATATTGTACTAAATTGTTGTGCCCGACAGGGTGAACTTTGTAACTATTATTTTAAGATCTTGTATTATTAAAGAATAGTTTCGAAACGTGGAACGACGATGTCATTGTGTCGATTTTAAAAACAAGTGTGTTCGCTCTAGAATAATTGTGTGAGTTCCGAAGAGATCAGCCGGTCGATGCTGTAAAAACATCACCGTGAAACTTAAGTGAAATGAGCGTGAAGTGAGCTGTCAATAGTGTTAATCCCTAGCATCCTGCCGGTCGATTTGTGACAGTAATAGCTCACTTCACGCTCACTTCACCTAAGTTTCACGGTGATATTTTCACAGAATCGATCGACTGTATATTATAACATGTTGGCATATGGCATTAGAAATCGTCAAGAAACTACAACCGGAAAGACACCGGAAAATTCAAGGCTGGATTGTCGTAATAATAATGTATTATTACGACAATCCTGGAATAAATAAACAAATACTTATACAAAACTGTCTGCACTAACGTTATAAGTAGTCAAACGATCGGTTAATAAAATATCTTCGAAGTGTTTTTTTTTAAGTTTTTAACACGTCGACGAAAATCATGATCCTCAATCTTCAAGCAAAAACACAAAACATTAAATTCTGAAAGCGAAAATAAAATGTTCCAACGTTACGTTCGTTTATTTCCGAATCGATATGAAAAGCAGGTCCATTTGTAATCGTAAATCGATATAAACGTCAACTCTTCCAATATTTTATTCGCGTCACGTCGTCGTTGATATAAAATGCGGATGACTTCCATCGCTTGAACTCTTGCAGTCGATTTTGAAATGCAAATAGGCCTACCTACACATTTTTTTAGGAAAAGTGCGACTTTCCTTTCCCTTCTAACAGGAATATACGACAATCATGACGACAGTCATATTTAATTTTATTTACGATTCTTTACGTTTATCTGTCTGCAAAGTACCGGGCATATTTCCTTCTTTCTTTTATCTTTGCTCTGCAAATACCACATGAGCGGTTGTCAAAACATTCTAAGGGTACCTAAATTCAAATAAACAACCTTATTTAGCCGGAAGTCAAGACAAACGGTTCATAAACTTTTGTTGGTAAGTACGGTTACCGTTACTGTCAGTGTGTGTCAGTGTCAGTCAGTGTAATTTATCAGTCTGTTTCCACTATATACGTGGGTAGAGACGAGGTGAGAGGAACCCATAGGTACGGTCAGCGACAGCGGTCGATTAACACTGTTACTTTTACACATTATCTAAAATGAAATGAAACTACTCGATACATTGTAATTCAGCATTTTATAAAAGTTAATGGTCTTTTAATTTTAGTTCTGTGCCGATTTTAATTAAATTTTGACAGTGTATAGAGTGCCGCTAGCGGCGCTCTATACCTCAACCATCAAACAGAATAACAAGTGACAGTGACAATGTAATGCTCATGGCACTTTAGCCGGTCCGAGGCAGCGCTACTATTATGCCGCAAATAGCGGCACTTTATCCGACAGGGATAAAGTGTATCTAGCGGCACTTCCTTAAATATTTAGCTCAATAAATAAGATTAAAAAACTTTGACACTATCTGTAAGATTGTTTGAAATTAAAAACGAAAAACAACAGTATGAGGTAAAAACCTGTTAAGAATCCGTTCACCAGATTTTATGAAACGTCATTTCGATTTCGATAAAAACTTATTTACTTCGAGAACACAACTATGCCTTTTAGACGACGCAAGCTCCAAAACACGTGAGTTTAAATTGAATTCCATTGCAGGAAAATGAATTCAATTACCGGTTGAAAATTTAATTAATTTACGTAACTACATTAATTAAATTTTACAAAGTAGCGTTGATGATATGACGGACCGAGCACGGTTCAAATTTTACTTATTTGACGGAATTTCGAATTGAGGCAAGCAAATCTAGTAAACGGCTTCAGCACTTCCTGTAACCGCCTAACAATGCGCTTTCTATATGTTGAATATTTTGAATAGTATTATTTATTTATTTAATACTTTAAGCATACAAAGTCAAAGCATTTATTTCAAATGGGCCCTTTTATAGCACTTTTGAACGACAAAATTTACAAAAAACAATATTGATTCTAGTCGAAAACTACCTTTTGGGAGTGGAAAAGGTAGTTTTCGTATGGAGAAGAATGGGCAAGAAACACCGCAAAGGTGGACGAGGTGTCATAGGCATTTTATACCAGCCAACCTTTGGGTGATGCAGAGACAAACAGTGGTAGGTGCAATAACGAAAATTGTGGCTAATTAATACCAACCGCACCGGGCGATCTCAAAGGTTAAGCAACGCTTGCCGAGGTCGATCCTTAGATGGTTAACCATCTATTACACACCAAAACCCTTCCTTGCTTCGGAAAGCATGTTAAGCAGTTGCTCCCGGCTGTCATTTGTAAATCTTTGACAGTCGTTGCAGGTAGTTAGAAGCCCGAAAATCTGACAACTAGTCTTACCAAAGGGTATCTGTTCAGTAACTGGGTTGTGAAAGTCAGATAAAGGCAATCACACTGGATTTGTGAACTGCATCCGGTTACACTGGAAGTCGGCCCCAACCTATTTGGAAAAAGTCTAGGCAGATGATGGTATTTGTGATGATGTCCTCGCCTGCCAAAAGGGTCTTGTGTTTCAAGAACTGTGATTACAGCAATAAACTTGAAACTTGGCACAAAAAGTACTAGGCTTGCATGAATTCACGATAGTATTCAATCATTATGTTATGCTACTTATAGGATGAGAATGAGGCAGACAGATACTTTATAACCTGGATTAACACATAGGATACTTTTTATCCTGGTAGTACGTTTCCATGAGATAATTTCCGGCTTCCACGCGAGCTAAGCCGCGGGAAAAAGCTAGTCTATACATATAATAAAACAGTAGATAGAATACGGTGTCTGTCTGTCTGTATGTTTGTTCGCGCAAATCCCCGGAACTACTGAACGGACTTTCATGTAGTTTTCACAAGTAGACTGAGATTAATTTGGAAGAGAATATAGGCTTTGTTTGATTAAAATGTGATGTTGCAAAAAAAGTTAATCGGCATACAATACGGTATTCTGTTCACGACATGTTGTGCACATTTTCTGAGAGTTGCCTAACAAGAACTACTAGGCTTGCATGGATTTAAAATAGTATTACAATCAATATTATTATCCCACTGGATGAAAGGCGCACAAATAGTTTATAACTAACAAAAAGTACTAGGCTTGCATGAATTCACGTTTATTGTATTTTTAGTACATAAAATAAAAATGCTATCCATAAATAAAAATCTATTGCCTCATGTATGAAAGATCATCACTAGAGAATGGCTCGACCGATTTGTTTGTTTTTTTTTTGTTGTATTCGTAAGTGTCTAGACAAGGTTTGCATGAAAGAAATTTTTGGAAAATCCACCGGAAAAGTCGGAAATACACCCGGGCGACGCCGGGCACGAACAGCTGGTACATACATATGTGGTGTAATATCATCCGACTGAATGAAATGCCTTTAGTATAAAGCCATTATGGTAAATAGGTATAAAGCCGAGTCCACATCGTCGCGTGACCCGCTCTCGTTTAGTGACCACTGTATTTTAAGTCAAGGACAAATAATTTTTCATGTAGGTACTTGATCAATGAAACATTTGTTGTAAGTAATAAGCTGTGTTTATTTAGAAATTATGGAGATTATGGAGTTTTGAATTAGTCTTGTTTGTAGATCTTGAGTGAGTGAATAACAAATTGCTATAGCTCAATTCGGCACGAGTAGGAACAAACAGTACTCGTCCCGTGAAGAAAAAAACATGCGGGGCAGTCTTTGGGGACTGCCGATAGAAGCGAAAACTAAGTAAGTAACTTGTGAATTGAATATCTATGTACATATATATAAAGTATACATACAGCTCATGGAAAGCGTGCGGTGACGATGACGCGAGTTTCACGCTTTTTGTTCACTCAAAAAGTACTGTTAACATTAGCATGTCGGTGACGCGAACCCGTAAGATTTTCCCCTACCAAAACCAGCACAACGTGCCTAAATGCACTTAAAAAAGATTTCTCTTCAAAAATTATCAGTCATTGATTATTCGCAAGGCTGGTTGACTAAGGTGTGCCGGGTGTACAGTCACATAACTTAATTGGTAAGTAAATTGATTCCTTACGTCAAGTTAGTTATAGTTTTATAGCCATTTCTTACAAATGTCAAAGACTGTTAAGGCCCGGCTCCACCAAAGCGGAGCAGAGCGAGAGGAGAGATGAGTTTTAAACAACCAATAGAATTTCATAATTCACACATCTCGTCTCCACTCAGCTTCAGTGGATACCACTGAGCGGTGATGATTTTTGTATAGCTCCGATCGAAGCGGACATGTGAGCTGTGCCTCGCCGTGATTGAGCTGGGCGGCGGTGCAAAGCGGGGACTAGAAGAGATGTGAGCGGCGCCGTAATTTCGTTAACATCCAACGCCCAACTCACGCAGCTCTGTTTCGCTCTAGCCTACACAAATCTTTACTACATTCTAGCCAGTACGCATCTCCGCACAGCTTCGGTGAATACACCCTAACTAAAAAAACATCTCTTCTCGTCTCCGCTTCGGACATCTCCGTACATCTCCGTTTTGGTGGAATCCGGGCCTTAGTAGTTGTGAACTGACTATACGGACAATTTGTTATGGACAGTTGGACTGCAAAACTCAGTGCTACCAATCGCGGTGCGGGTCAAGATATAATGAACGCACTGTACTTTATATTTTGAATTTTAAAACTGGAAGAGCGTAAGAGCGTTCGGTATTCAATAAAAGTCCAATAAAAAATCCTTTCCGGTCTAAAAGCCACTAAGCCTTTGTAGTCACGGGAGAGAATTTGATTAAGTTTTATATTTTTTAAATTGGCCACTCTGTGAAAGTTAGAAGAGGCGAGGAATTCAGCTTTTTACACGGATAATGACATTTATTATAGAATATAACATCACGCCTGTATTTCCCGAAGAGTGAGGCAGAAGTGTACGTAGGTATTGTACACCCACGTTTCGCGCGTTTGTAATAGGGGGCGAACGTATTGCCATCAACCGGGCACAAATCCAGACTCCGGGCTGCTACTCAGAAATTTCAGATGGAAAGACTCAATATTACCTTGACCCGGGAATTGAACCCAAGACCTCTTTCTCAGCAGTAGCAGTTGTAGCCACTAGCCATCGAGGCAGTGGTCTTGAAAACCACTGTGTCTTGTTCAATGTCTCTTCGTGAACTGCATTGCTGTTCCAGTACTCGCTAACACGACCTGCTAAGTTTCGGCTGCGCTTTTGATCCGGGATATCTCTTCGGAACTCACACAATTATTCTAGAGCGAACACACTTTTTTTTTAAATCGACACAATGACATCGTCGTTCCACGTTTCGAAACTATTCTTTAATAATACAAGATCTTAAAATAATAGTTACAAAGTTCACCCTGTCGGGCACAACAATTTAGTACAATATGAAAACTAGCATGCTTTAAAATGATTAAGTAAATAGATATTAATTGTACGTACGTCATAATTTTAAAATTTGCTATCAATTTTGTCAATCCCTAGCAACTGACAGCTCACTTTAAGCTCACTTCACCTAAGTTTTCACGGTGAGATTATTACAGAATCGACCGGCAGGTAAAATGTTAATGGGATGGGGAAAAGTTTCCGGCAAAATGATGGTAATGGACCATCATTTTGCTGGAAACTTTTAGTAACAGGTCAGTAAATATACAACAAACACAAAGCGACGAATCGCTTTTTATTAGACCACAAATGGTAAAGGTATTATAAAATCTATATGATACGAATACCTGTATCGACATCAGTCTTGAATAGCATCACAGCTATTTATATGATGCTCTTGGATAGGTATCTAATGTTTTATCTAATTCAAGCTTTTGTCCGCGGCTTCACCCGCCGTGAGGTCGGAATTTATCCCACGAGAACGCTACCGGGATAGAAATGTATTCTTTGTCCTAATCCAGGTTATGTTCTATCTGTGTGCCCAACAAAATCTAATTATCTGTTTAGGCGAGAAAAGGTGACAGACGGACAGAGTTATTTCTTATACAGGGTGGATTTTTGAGATGGGGTAATAAGGACAGCTACCTTAACCGTTGTAGCTACAGGAAAACGGTCTTACGCGACTGTCCTTAAATTTTTTAAACATTTTTATCTGAATTCACAGATTTTGATAAAATATTACAGTCAGAAAGAAAATAGGCAGAATTCACATAAACTTTTTTTGATGCCTATCGATCTTGTTTCTTATAAGTACGGATCAAAAAACTTTATTGGACCAATAGAGGTTTAAGTACTAGAAAAGTCAAAAACCTTAAAAAGTTTTCCATATTTACCTATGGTAGGAAAAAAGCTCCAACTTACTTGTTTGTGATTTGACAGACTAGCTCAAAATAAACAAAAAATTTAAACTTCGAACGAATTCGCGTTAATATTTTATTTCCTTTGAGACAAGATAGTTTGCTGATTGTATCTCCTATGCTCTGAGAAAAAAATTACCTCAAATAATTTTTAACTTTCAGACTTGCATGGGAAACGTTAAAAAAAACTATCCGCTGCAACAAGTCAGAAATTGCAAAAACCTTTGTATGGAAAAAGTTTTTTCAAACCAACAAACTACCTACATTTTGTTCTCAAATCAAATAAAATTATAATGCGTTCGTTCGAAATTTGAAATTCCTTTTTTTGTTTATTTTCGGCCAGTCTGTCCATCGTAAAAAGTAGGTTGGAGTCCCATTTCCCACGAAATGTATGGGAAAAGTGTTTTACGATTTCTGGTAGGTACTCAAAGCTCAGTTGGTCCGATAGAGTCTTTTGATCCTTATAAAAAAACAATATCGATTTGCATCAAAGAAAGTTTTTGTGAAAACTGCATTTTTTTTTACTTAATAAGCTAATTATTAAGTATGAGTCAATCAAGATTATGTTTCAAGACATTTTACCTCATGTTTTAATTGTGACCATGATACGTATGTCGTCTTGTTCTTGTTGTATCTTTCGATTGAGTAATTTTAACTAAAACCGGTACGGTACAATAGCCACCAATTTAATACCCTCGCGGACTTTTTTGTGGGTAATGATTAGTATTACTAACATGTAGCACATTAGGTATTGTTTGTAAGTATCGCCGATAGTTTACGCAGCGCACGCCAAATAATGACTTAATGGGACAACTTTTTGATACCTTGGGTCATGTTATTGTAATTTTCGTAGAGATCTCTGGCGTTGACATCTCGTTAACCTTGTGCGGTGGAATAACAGTATACGGCTGTTTGTCCACCGCACCGTGAACGGGACATCAACGAGAAAGAGATGACGACGACGAAGTAGCGACAGTACATTAACTATGGCAGCGTAATCTCGTTTCTCGTTGACGTCCCGTTCACGGTGCGGTGGACAAACAGTGAAAAGGTTTATTTGGAAACAGTCAGACAGCATCTGTCAGGCATTAATGCTGAAATGGACCTTTTTGGCGCAGCCGTGAGACATACACTGTTGTTGTAAAAACTTTCACTTTTTTAATCATTTATATTTAGCGTTTCACGTTTATATGTATAAATAAACGTTATTCTTTCTTTATAAACTTGTTGATTGCATAAGGAACTGTGGCCAAAATCCATATCGCTGATGTAGGCCACACAGATGCCACACAAGCTAAAATGGAACTGGGCTACATCTGCCGCATGCCTTCGGCTATGTGCAGAAACTACCGCACGGTGGGTCCAAAACAGGTGCAAATGCAGCAATGTAGGCCTCGTAAGAACGCGGGACGAACTCGACTGTTCTCTATAAAGCTAGTCATGTGGCCGACAGGATTTCCCATCAGCAAAAATTATGAGCTTCCGTACAAACTTTAATCCTTTAGCTAACCCATTTAGTGATGACTTTTTTATAAGAAGAACTCTAATGTAAAATTTCATGGCTCTAGACCCAGCGGTTTTAAATGCTGTGCGTTATGTCAGCGAATGAATAAATTTAAGATTTTATTAAGTAGATTTTCCGGAACGTAGATGTGACACTCGACAGACCCTAGAAGACCCGTGTTCAAAATTTTGTTATCGAAACAAGACCAAATAAGAAATACTCAAGAAAATATGAGATATTCACTAAACATTTTTTATTACAGATTAATTTAAACTTGTATGCTTCAATTGATACCAACTACCGCTATCACAAAACGCTGAACAATGACTATGTTGTTCAGCTTTTGATACAATAGATATAAACTGCAGGACCATTTTCTATTTTGTTATGTACTATTCTGATGGCAGGCTCTGACCTTCCATACCTATTAACAGTGTAATTTGAAAACATTGTAAAAGCCAATTATTTTTTTAAAAAGTAACCGTGGAGTATCTTGCCGGCTCTGCTGCATAGGAAACGACCAATTGGAACCGTGCACCTATCTTCTGACGGTTCATAAGTGCCCTTGTAGGTTTATGTGAAATAAAATATTTTGATTTGGTTTTGGATATTGCTGTCAGCTTGGAGATTAGCACGAAATGTTCAAATGTATCTAAGGAGGAGTATGTAAGGATCGTAGAGGTGGAGTTCTGTAGTTTCTACCTACCCCATGGCAAGGCGTAAGTTTATGTATGTAGGTACAACTGGCCTTTAAAAGCTGTATTGACAAGGTCCTTAGTCATTTGTCAGTGTTGTTATCCCTGCCTACACTTCCCTGCGTATTTACAAGGCCCGTTGACACTCGAACTAAGTATTTCAATACGTACCTCGGAGTAGGACTTCTCGATGGCCGACCGCTTGATGGTGTATGTCCGCAAGTCTTCGAGCAAATCGCATTCATGCTGATTCTTTGCATGAAGTTTCGCGATCTGCTCCGTGTGCAGATTTTTGAGAAATTTCGTATAGTTGCTCTGTAACATAGAGATGGATTACGTTAGACGGTTTATACTTGTGATATGCATAAAATAATAGAATATAATAGTTAATTAAACATAATGTAGTGAAGGTTAGTTATAAGTCCGCTCGCAATTATGATGCAAAAGAGATTCACTGTAATTGCAGAATATGAAGCTATATTTCGGCCTGCACTGCGTCTTGCCGCGCACATACCTAACGCGCGGAGCAGCGGTACCGGTCAAACTATAGGCAAAGCAAACTGAGTACCGTTTATAGATCTCGCCGCAAAGAACTTAAACAATTTGCACTTTTCACAATAGAAGCGAGTATCGGAGTTAAATTAAATTAATTACAGCTTGATCGACCGTTAGAAACTACCAATGGCGCTGCGTCCAGTGATTCGATTTATTACTATCGGCTTAATGCACAAATTGGTTTCAAGTAGAATTGCAGTGATCGTCGTGTCTCAAGACGATTTAATCTATCTTTGAAGTTCGTAGGTGTCAAAGCTAATCGGCACTGTAGTTTGGAAAACTGTTTCTTCCCTTCATTTCTTAAAGGCCTTATTCATCAAGGGTGATGAACCATAAGCGCATCATTTCAGAACGCTTGGATCGATCTGGATAATTATGTTTTATAATGTTTGTTTTTTTTATATTTTATTCCAGGATCCGACCTACAAAATCGGCTAATTTACTACTAAATATTTGTAGTACCCTCGTTCAAATATGAGACATGGCTCCTCAATCCAGACGCACACGACGTTCGTGATAGACCGAATCATGTTCTTACGTAAAGGTAAAAATACAAATTTGCAGAGAAAATTGCAAAACAGAAAGTGCATTTTCTTTGAGAATTTTATATGAATGATTGAAATTTGGACAAGACAACGTCTATCGGGTCAACTAGTGTAAACTAATATTATAAAGAGAAAAGATTAGATTTTTTGTATGTTTGTTTGAAATGAATAAACTCAAAAACTACTGAACCGATTTTAAATTTTTTTTTCACCAGTAGATATATACATAGGCTATAATTTATAAAGATATCACCCGGGCGAAGCCCCTGGCGAAAGCTAGTTTTAAATAAATGCGAGAGTAACTCTGTCTGTCTGTGTTTGGAAAGTTTTCACGCCTTATCGGCTGACAGATAAAATTGGCACACGGATACCCCATGACCCTGGGTTAGGACATAGGATACTTTTATCCCGGCAATACGCTCCCGTGGGATAATTACTGATATCAACACGGGTGAAGCCGCAAACAAAAGCTAGTTTCGCATAAGGAAAAGCACAGAAACAGCTACTGTTTAAGGGGACTACAGGACCTAAACGTGCCTAAACGCAAGTTTTATAATGCCTAAAAGAATATGATCCACTGCAGTAAACAAAATCAGAAAAATATATGATATTCTTCAGGATATATGCTAGTATAATAGTGTATTGAAAACATAATACAACTAATTTGATACGATAGAAAAAAATCATGAAGATACCTCTAAAAATCTCTTTTAACGATTAAAAATCATATTAATTTACATGCAATCATTCTGATTTTTTGTCAGATTATTCTACAAGCTACATGTTAGCATAATAGTGTTTTAATTTTCCAGTCCAATCAATAGATTTTCTGTAAATCGCTAACTGCTTCATATTTTGCAATAAATTACCTGCGTCGAGTCATCGCGCTTCTCTTTCATTTCTATGCACTCCGACAGTGACCGCGCTTTAGCTGTTGTAAGCCTCTTAACTAGTGACGCAAGTAAAGACATGAGCAAAAGCTTCCTACGTGCAAGACAACAAAAAATAATAAGCCATAAGCCTGCTTTTAGGACCATGTCTGCGAAAATAACCATCTTCCCTTACTGACATATTCTATTTATAAAATCTTTCCAGATTGTGTCCTCGCTCGCTCACTAAGATGACACTGAGCTCTATGTAGTTCTACTTATTGATTAGTCTATCTATGACGTTGTAGCTCGGAGCAAACATAAAGTATTCGAAAGCTTTTAGCATTGAAAATTAGTATTTTCAATGTTAAACGCTAGTAGTTTTAAACTTATGTCTATAAGTGTTACCATAGACATCAAAAAACATGAAGGGTTCCGTACCGTATTAAAATCGAGTAAAAACGCGAAAAAGCATGTTTCTTGTCCATACAAGAAATATAATGAAATTGAAAATTTTATTAAATAAAGTCCCCATGGACTTTATTTAATTAAATTTATTACCTATTTGTTGTTATAGCGGCAATAGAAATAGATAATCTATGAAAATCTCAACTGTATTACTATTACGGTTCATGAGATACAGCCGGCTGACAGACGGTCGGACGGACTGACGGACAGCGCAAGCATAGGGTTCCGTTTGCCACCCTTCGGGTGTGGAGCCGTAAAAACATCTTCTTTCTTATATATATGGGTGTTACTTATTGTGCTTGTTACAAAAAATTAAACAATACTGCTACAGAGATTTGTATGTTTGATGCAAAAATCATTTCAATTTACGTTAGGTTTATGTCATCGTCGTCCCCAAGCAGTGTCAAAACTTCGGTCGGTAATGTCACCGAGACGCAAAACGGTTGAGCTTGGTTGAGGTCGAAAACTTCCTCATGGGTCAATGTATACGCTTTTACAACAAACTTCCCATTGACATTCGAAACTTACCCATTAAACAATTTAAAAGCTGTATTAAAACCAAACTTTGTAAAAAAGGGTACTATAAAATTTTAGATTATTTAGAAGATAAAACAGCTTGGGATTGAGCTGCTCGCTCATAAAACTTGACATTTTAATTATTCATCACAATAAACCAGTTTTATATACATATTGACATTGTTGAAAATTATATTCAAAATGACACGATTACTTTGTAAAGTGTTATATTATTTTAATTATTGTTAAAGTGAGGACTATGTGGATATTTTATTTTTATTTTTTCTCTTTTATTTATGTTTTCTTTCTCAGTTAGTTTTCCAGTGTTAGCTTGCGTGTTCTGTACTGAGCTCACGCGACGCGTCACACGTCCAGCCAGTAATAGGACTCGTTCATCCAGGAGCGTTGTCCCAAATTAGACGCATTATTCATTTATTATACATAAAACAAAAGGTATTTTAATAAAACACGTATACTAAAAGATCAATAATTAAATCTTTATCTTTAAAATGGTGAAAGTTTCAGAAAAATACGCTTGATAGATTTTGCGTGATTCTCAGTTTTTTATCCGCGGTAGACATAACTATACAAATTAATTTCGCTTTGTAATATAATAAACTTAATCTGAAATATTCATATAATAAGTTATTTAGAAAATGCTCTAATTTAACATATATTTTTTCCAAATCATTAACACTACTCGTTTAGACGTGATCTTCAGTAGGCAATGGTGAAGCCAAACGACGGATGAATTGTGTGAAAGATTATAACGATGGTTCAAGCCTTAATAAATTCGGATAGCGGAAGAAATATCACTGGATTTATCTAAAGCCTCACAAAAATATATGAATAAAATTATTTTTAACTTGTAGTTTGCCTCGTACTCGCAAAACGAATTTAATTCTGTTAGAAAAAAACCAGTGGGGTGCTATAATTTTTTTTTTATTATCAAGCGTGAAATCCTGCCCCGAGCTACCGCCATGTCTGAATTTGGACCCGGATATGGCGGCACCGAGCTTACACAAAAAATATGAAGTCAGTAGGTAGGTACAATATCGGAAAATATTTTGTAAATGATGCTGCATTTTACACCCTACCACTGTTTGCCCACCGCACCGTGAAGGGGACGTCAACGAGAAACGAGATTACGCGGCCATAGGAAGTGTACCTACCTACTGTCACTACTTCGGCGTCGCCATCTCGTTCTCGTCCCGTTCACGGTGCGGTGGACAAGCGGCCTACAACTTATTATAGAATTTAGCATGATAGAACAATGCGAAAAACGTTTTTTTAATGTGTACCTGATATTTACTTATTTCTCGAAACGTCCAGGTTCAAAGACAAAGAAATATAGGTACCTTGAATGTACAGCAAATTGTTATAGGAAGGTTCAAAGGGATTTTCAGTTATTGTCGATCTCAGTCTCAGTTATACAATATTGATCCGTAACGTTCGTCTGGTTTTCCTTGTACCAGTAATACCACTAGTAGGTATCTGAGCTTGGCTAGCTTAACAAAAGATCCTAAACTCCCACGAATTCGATCTCGATTGCTTCATAATAGGGCTCGGATGTTCGACGTCTATGAGTTTCTAGGCATCCCTTTGAGCTATGAATGCTGAAATTGAGGTTGCAAATAGTGTAACGGCTCGCGCACACCTAATCATCGGCCGGACTATGCTCGTATGTCGTCAGCCGAACTCGGCCGATCAAACTAAAATTTGAATGAAAATGAGTGTGTGGCGGCATCTACATCACCACATGCGAACTATGCATCACACTGACGTCACGCGAAATTCTGCATCGCACAAGCGAAGTTTACCGTGCGATCACCATATGTATAACTTTCTGACCTCAATCGTTGGGCAGTTGCCCACCAGACGCGACACCT
This sequence comes from Agrochola circellaris, assembly GCA_914767755.1. NCBI lineage: Eukaryota > Metazoa > Arthropoda > Insecta > Lepidoptera > Noctuidae > Agrochola > Agrochola circellaris. The sequence continues at coordinate 7,410,406 of OU611840.1, forward strand.
ATCTGGTCCAAGAATCCTACCTTTTCTATGGAGGATAAGTGAACTACACTCCCAATACCTCATATTCTGGTAACCCCGACGTGATTTGAACCTTCTGATACACTACGTCAATCGACATCGTCCGATGACGTCTCATAACTAGATGATATACACGTCCATTAACGTCAGCGTCTTTGCAGACATGACCGATGGATCGCGACCGACAACAGAGTACCACTTACATTGTTTGCTGCCAGTAGTAAGTACAGACTCTAGCTATTGATGTTCACAATTAGTTCCTAAGCTTTAAAGAAACACTTTAAAGCTTAGCAATCCAAATCCAAATGTGCATCCAATCCAAATTCTACAAAGGACTGTTCGAAGTGCCCGTAGTACTTTGCATACAAAGTACACAGCAGTCAGTGCAGTCAGTGTTTGCAGTCATAACTGGTAAAGTACTAGATCCAAATTCCATCCGTATGAACTGACACTTCTGCAAGGATATTTTGCCTCTCGAATGAAGTTGACAGGGAGGCGCAGTCGGTAAATAATTTTGTGAAATGTATTGAAATAACAAGATGGCGGTGTTAGTTCCGATTATGGCCACGCGTCAAAAGACCCTTGTTTGTACATCAATAGAACATTTTCATGGATTCGGATCGACGCCCTTTTTTGAGGATTGAAGTTAATCTATTCTGCGGTCAAAGAATCAGCATTGCTATTCAAAATGGCAATGCTAATTCAGTTTCAACGAAAAATTGATGTGGATTTATTTTTGGTGCCCTACTTTATAGTCTTTACTTTTTGTAATTGATACCTGTAGCATTTAACTATTATTATTTAAAATCTTGTTTTTATGTGAATGTAATTTTTTTTTCATGTTTTACTTAAGAAATGAATTGGATCTGAAACCTCGTTATTTTTTCTAGATACGGAAACGTCAAAGAACTTTAGTTGCAAAGTCGAGTTTTCGTCTACACTGCCTTTGATAGTTGATCCATTTAGTACGCTTTCAATGCAGACAATCTACAACTGTATTGGAGAGATATAGGTATCTAGTTATTGCAGATTACACTTGTTAGGAAGTCGATACCTACTTCGAACTGTTTCGGACCTTCGGCTAAACAAACAAACTTCGACTAAACTACACGAAACAAGGCCTTTAACATCTGCAGTGCTATTCTGTAACCATCTCACCGTGAAAACTTAGGTGAAGTGAGCGTGGAGTGAGCTGTCATTCCACAGGGATTGACACTATTGACAGCTCACTTCACCCAAGTTTTCACGGTGAGATGTTTACAGAATAGCATGGCTGGTGTAAGTTCCAATAGATTTAAAATTTCTCTAGGTAGTATTCTTGTCACTGTATTTACGTCACTCATACGTGGTATGTTGTCCTAGTAGGTAATGCAATGCGAAGAATTAACGAGATCTATCCGCCCACTGCATTGCTACTATCCTATGACATCAGATGGCTAAAAGAGCCCTTTTTGCTCGTCGACAATCAAGAGCTAAGCTGACATGACAAAAATAAAATAAAAAAATTGTGAAATCCGCCAATTTGCAGCAATAGGCACACCCCCAAAGGGCGAAATGTGGGTGTACTTTAGGTACACCTCTGCCAAAGACCCTTCAGACAAGCATGGCGTGACGGTATGTGATGTTGGTCAGACAAAATTGAAACATTTTTATTACACGTTTAAACGAAAAATCACAGGCCAAAAATTTTAGCACCTAACTTACACGCTACACTGGTTAAAAAGGAGTATTAGCTAGCAACCAGCATACTTAGCTCGTTCATTGTCTGTACCACCACTGTCACCACAGAGCACAAAGAGGCCGCGCCGGAAGCGTCTAGACACGACAGTGGGAACTAATAAAATTCGTGGTAACGAAGGTGCGTTGAGCGCACAACTTCTGTCATCTTCGCCATTCAAAGCCGTCAGTTTCTATAAGTTATTTGTGTCGTAGTGCGAGTAAACGGTGACACGCTTGGTTTATATGGAAATTTTGACAACGCCGCGTCTAGCAGCGGCCGCCAAGTCGTCTCCTCGTCTCTGTGCTCTGTATTCATCATTATTCTTGGAAGCTCTATCAAACTTTCAATGCTCTGCTAAATAATAAATTGAAAACTATTGAAAGGCACAGATTAATTAGTAGTTCCAAAGGTTCCATTCCGTGGCCGACCGCTGGCATTTTCCGCTGATCTGCTGATGTTTAAAGGTAGCAGGCGACGTGTTACCGTGATACGACTAGTTTCTATGTATTTATATGAAATACCTTCTGTAGCTAGCGACACGTCGGTTTCATAGAAATTCATAGAAAACAGTCGTGACGCGGAGACACGTCGCCTGCCGCTGCCTCCTGCGTTTGGCTACCAACAGTTCAACAGTTCACCGGAAATTGCATGCATAGTGGTCAACTGTAACCTACATCACGGTACACTGGATCACAAAACAATTAGTAATCAGCGTTATGAAAGCGGGTTTTCACTTAACCGGGTATAACGCCAAACCGGGTATAACGCGAATAACCTTGAAACTCGGTGGCCAAAAACAATAGACGAATGAGTATCGCAGATAATAGACTCTCATAATGGCTATAGACTTTTTGCCGAAATATTTTTTAGGTGATAACGGATTTTGGGTGTTTGTAAGCGAATTCTACAGAGGGACAAGGTGCAGTGTTTCCTGTGCACACAGGTGAAATGAGTACAGTACGTAGATAAGCTCGTAGGTACTAATGTTCAGACAATTAATGCTACAATTTATACAACAATACGTACGATTATCGATAGAATATAGGTGCAAGGGAGTTTTATTCGAATATTATCAACTAGCTGTCGCGACAGAAGTCGTCCTGTCCAAATTTCGATAGTTCATACAAAAATCTCATAGGAAAAAAGACGTCTAGATTTTTTAGAATTAGAAATTTTTCCAATTTTACTTTCCATGAAAACCTAATCGGACTATAACGGCCATTTGAATTCATAAAATAGCCGAATCGGTCCAGCTTAACAATATGCGTACATTGATGAAATGAAACAACAGTGCCAATTCCCAAAAACCGTAATCAAATGCCGAGACAGGAGTTTGAAAGGACTACTCGTGGAATAATAATGACTATGACTATACTACTAAATATGACATACGTTGCCTATGAGAAACATTACGGTTACCCGAAAACCGTAATCTTAAAAGCACTACGCGAAGGGCAGGCCTAATTGATGCATCGCGTTTAAATGTTCAATCATCTAATTGATGCATAAGCATGATATTTGCTAGCTTACAGTAGGGTTGCCAACCGTCTTATTTTCCCAGGACATGTCCTGCTTTTTGGGATGTCCTGGGGTGTCCTGGATAGTTTTTAAGTAACGTCCTGGGTTTTTTAAAGCATGCTGGTAAAGTCCTGTATTTTAAATTTCGTCTTGAACCTTACGTTTATAAGCACATAGTAGTTGAATGAGAGAAATCGCCTACTTTCAACAACAGTAAGTAGCTGGAATAATTGATACCATCTATAACATAGATATATGAATTTGAAAGTACGGGTGGGTGGAGGCGTAGAGTTTTTTTCTCTCTAGGAGATGCGTTTATTTACCCTCTTTTCCTATTGCATGTGCAAAGACAATTAAGTAAACTCCAGTGGTGCGTCGGAGCTGACACACCCACACTTTATTTTTTAGAAGAAACTTTCTTTCAAAATTTATAAAGTATTTACATAATTGAGTTTCATTGCGTGTTGCTATTAACTACTGCTCATAAATACTGCGTCCTGTTCTTAATCCGAAATGTCCTGGCATTTTCACCTTCTAAATCTGGTTTTAAATTTTGCGATGGCAATCCTAGCTTAGACGGATCTATTAATTTATTACAGTAACGGAACATCACTCAAATGTATTAATTATTTTCTAATCATACTTAAATCTTTTGACGTTCAAAGGCGTATTGCAAAGAGATTTTTTAAATAAGAAACTAGTCTTGTTCAGTTATTATGGCTTCTTGGACGCATAATTTAGTACTGGATTATCGTATGGTAATATATTTATTGATTATAATGACCTAGTTAAATGAAGTTGAATGAAACTGTATATCAATGTGAGGCACACTATTTTATGTAGGTACATAAAATAGTGTGCATCACATTAATATACAGTTTAATTCAAATCACACACCCACACCACACCACACACACACTACACTATTTACACACACACACACATTGCACTATTTTATGTAGGTACATACACACTTTACATTATAAAACTGATTTACACCCGTCACATCACTCTTAGGTCCAGTTGAAAACCAGCGTCAGGGACTTATAGTTGTCTGGCATTTTTGCTGAACTGAGCCTTTTTGGCGCAGCCGTGAGACACACTTCCCCGCTAATTTCTTAAATCGCATTTTACAGTTTTTATTTGATTTTTAATTTTTATCCTTTGTATAAATTATGTGCTTTTTAGTCTGTGTTGAATAAATGTAAGTATTTTCTTTCGTTCTTTTTTTTTTATTATAAAGATTTTTGATATAATACTGCTTAGTTCTTAAAATCTAAATTAATGTTATAAAGAGAAAATATTTGTCTTTTGTTTTTTTTTGTTACCACTTCATGCTGAACGGATGTGAATGAAATTAAACACATGGGTAGACCATGACCTGTGCTAGGACATGGGATACTTTTTATTTTTATTTTTTTATGGGATATTTTTTATTTTGATATTCTCACGGGATCGAGACTTATGCGGGTGACCCAGCGGGGCGTAGCGCAGCTATTTATAAATAACATGATGTCTCTAACTAATACGTAGGTACCGATTTTTGCTATAAACCCTCGTGCAGACTGGCGCAACGCGACTCTAACAAAACAATTTCTAAGAAAACTTCACGGTAGAACAAATACCGGTGTCGCGTCGCGCCAGTCTGTACGAGGCTTAACGCTGTTGTGTTCAAAAGTACTAATCACAAAACTTCCTATTTCTACCTATACATCTATTTATTTTGTTGCTAAAATCGCACTTGGGACTAAAAACGAATGAGGCTGACTGATTTTATCGTGAATTTTTTAGTTATGTAAGTACCATACTGAAAGTAAAAAAAAACATTCTGTGACCGGCTTAGAGGCAGTAAAAAAAATAAGAGTAGTGTAGATCTTCTTATATCATTTTATTAACTGAATATGATTGCGAACAGACTTTTAAAAAGCTTAATAACTTTCGCTTTCATCTGCGAGCTCGGTTTAATTTAACATTATATCAACTCTGGAATCGGTTCAAGTACAAGTAAATGGAATAATTATTCTATTGTTCATTGCTCAAAACTGGTAGAATGAATACCTACTTTTTAAGGATTCCAGTAATTCACGAACAAAACTAACAATTAAAATCGTTTCGTATTTGAAAACATACTTTTAAAAATGTTAGAAAGTATAACTATTTATTTTATCAATAGATTAACACGTTTAGTGCCAGGAGCCCTCCTGGAGGGTTCACCTAGTCGCATATGGGATGCCGGGAACCCTCACGGGGGGCTCATTTTAAATGTAGGTTTTTCTTAGAGAATAGGTACTTACAGCATTATAAATCGTGAAAATAATATCTGATGTATATTTTCTCAAGAGTTATATGCGTTGATTTTAAAATCAACGCATATAACATTACACACACACATTACACATTACATTACATTATTTTACACATTTTATAAAAAACACTATTTTACTTCGTTTTACAGTGTTTTATAACACGATTTTAAATCTAATGCCGCTGACCGTCCGCGATGGTTAACTTTAGCGCAAACGTTATGCCGGCAACCCTCCCGGAGGGTTCACTTCCAATATGTATGGCGGCATGGCGTATGAGTTTTATGAAAAGTGGGTGGAGTCGAAAGTGTCATGTATAGAATTGTATTGTATATCGGCTTGGTGTCCGCAACTCCACGTCCAAAGCGCGTATTTTACGTACGGATAGATGCATGTACTTATGTATATATGTATGTTCGATAACGGTTAGGCAGAGGTACACCTATAGTACTAACCGTCTCTGAGCTAAGCCGCAGACAGACGGACATGGCGAAACTATAAGGGTTCCTTGTTTACTACGGAACCCTAAAAAATGACTTCGATAAATATGATATTAAAGTTGGGAAGTGGAGTATAAAATCTACATAGGAAGTCATGTAAATATTTATGTAAATATTTATTCTAGATTCAATGCCTACACGTGACGAATAAAGATAGATAAAAAAAATGGCAAGATATCAGCCACCGTTCCCTTTTCTGTTAATAGGTAAATAGCTGCGTCCCGCGGTTTTACCCGCATAAGTCTCGATCCCGTGGGAATATCGGGATAAAAAGTATCCTATGTCCTTACCCAGGTCATGGTCTACCCATGTGCCAAATTTCATCCCAATCTGTTTAGCCGTTTTGACATGAATGCGTAATAAACAAACAAATTCACTTTTACATTTTTAGGGTTCCGTAGTAAACAAGGAACCCTTATAGTTTTGCCATGTCATTGTTTAATTGTTTATTGTTAATTAAAACGGTAACACCAATTACATTAATTAACACAGAAATTTAACAGTTGTGAACAGAAATATCTTAAAAACTAACATATAATAGAGGAAAACCTAGCATACTTACTCTCGCAAAACGTCAGACATACACGCATAATTCTGCTCCATTCATCAGCAAACACATCACACTCAGGATTGGTGGTCAGGAGGGCGTTAAGCATCCTTAGGGTACGACACACAGGGGACTCAGCTCTGGCGACAGTTTTGGATAACGGTGGCGCAAATAGATTGCGCCGACGGCTTTGGCGATGTCCGATATAATTGTCGGGAACAAATAGCCGACAGAAAAGATCGTGGAGTTCCGGACTGTCGATGCGTCCTCGTAGAGTTTTGCAGGCTACTGCGAGCTGTAGAAGGCCTCGTCTAACCTCCAACGAGTTGAGGCCCAAAACTCCCAGGAGGTAGTTAGTAGGGTACATGAAAGGAAAGACGTGAAATGTTTTTTTATACAGAAATCTCAGGAAAGTTTTCTGTACCTTTTCCAGCGCTAATGTATGAGTCGCAGTGTAGGGATGCCAGATACAAGCACCAGCCTCAAGTTTACTACGAACCAAAGTGGTGTACAGAAGCTTAATTACATTTGGGTTGTGAAAATCACGGGCATTCCGCAAAACAAAACCCAAACGCCTAAAAGATTCCTTGGCAAGAGTGGAGACATGATCTCTAAATGTCAGACCAGTGTCAAAAGTCACGCCGAGGTCCATTATTTTGGTGACACGACTTATTACTTCGCTACCCAATCTGTAGTTATGGTGGAGTGGTTGACGTTTTCGACTGTACGTCATGACGTAACACTTACTAGTATTAAAAAAGAGTTTATTGTCCATGCTCCATTCATATATAGCATCAATGTCTTTTTGTAGGAGTATGCAATCCGCGACCGTATCAATTTGAACTAATCGTTTTAGGTCATCAGCGTAGAGCAAGCATTTTGCGAAACTAACCTTACTTATAAGATCATTTATCATTATAAGGAAAAGCAGTGGGCCAAGCACGGATCCCTGACTCACGCCTGAGCGGGTATTATAAGTTTCAGACTCAAAGCAACCATGCCTAACAAACTGCCTGCGGCCTCGCAGATAGTCCGCAAAGAAATTCAGAAACTCCGACGAGAAACCTGATGCCTCCAATTTCATCAAGAGCACGTCATTGTCAACCCTGTCGAACGCCTTGCGAAAATCGAAATAGAGGACATCCACTTGCCCCCCACTGTCCAAAACCCCAGAAATGTAGTCAACGTGAATCATCAGATTCGAATTAACTGAGCGACCTTGGCGAAAGCCATGCTGGGCATCAGATAGAAACGCATTTATACGTTTATAAATGTACCTGTGGAGTATGTGCTCGAAAATCTTCGCAAGAGTTGGCAGGACAGCAATAGGCCTGTGGTCCACCACAGATGATTTGTCACTAGTTTTTGGTATGGGAATAACACGCGAGACCTTCCATTGCTCAGGGTATACGCCGGATTGAAGAGCTAGATTAAAGATATGGCAGAGAGGAGTTGCCAGGATATCGTGACATCCCTTGAGGATAAAAGCAGGGATGGAGTCAGGGCCGATCGAGCTATGAGGTTTAAGTTTATCAATACCTTTAACTACGTCCTGTGGGGTCAAGAGGGGGATAGGAATATTATTTCCTGAGTGGTAGGTCGGCCTGAGATTATTAGGGTTTAATTCAGGAGAATCGGTTAAGAAAACGCTGGAAAAGTACTGGGCGAACGCTTCCGCAGCTTTGATACCCGAGTAAACTATACCGTTGTGGACAACGTTAGGCTCGAAACCACCCTTCGATCGCAGGCTAGAGACATGGCGCCAGAACTGTCGTGGATTACTTCCTATGTTGTTCTCTACAGTACCACAGTAGGATTTATAGGCCTCTTGGGTTCTGACTTTTAAATCCGAACGTAGACCACTAAATTGATTATATATAAGGTTACAGCGTGAAAGTTTCCATTTGTGATGCAATTTGTTTTTACGCTGAGTGTCGTTGACTAAATCTTTTGTGAACCATACCGGATATCGTCTGTTGCCAGAAATTTTCCTCTTTTTTTTTGGGATACATGAATCGAAGAGGTCATAGAATGTGGTATAAAGCTGACTAGTAGCCGAGCGTACATCCCGGCTGCACAGGAGATCCTGCCAAGGGTCGGCACGAATTTGTTCATTGAGGAGTATGTAGTCTCCTTTGCTGAAGTTCCAGTCTCTACTCCGGTCGATATTGCTAGGGCACAATATTTCATCAACCTGATGTTTTGACATTATTACAGCAATATCTAAGGGAGGATGATACAGGTCGATAGGGACTAGCTCCGAGCCCACGACGTACTCGCAGATTACTTCGGCACCCTCCTGAACCAACACGATATCTAACTTACTCCCACGCACATTCATCACTTCATTCATCTCTACCAGATTACAAAAGTTTAAAAAGTAACAGTAATAATTGTTAACATTCAATGACGCACTTTTTAAGTTAAGGTCTCCTAAGATCACAACTTTTCCATTCAAATTTGAAATAATGCTCTCAACCTTACTAAACCACGTCATGTAGTCTTCGTCAGTGGCAGAGGGCTTGATGTAGACAACACAGACGTACATATTACGGCCATTGATTTGGATCCTCGCCCACAGGTCTTCACCGCAATCCGTTTCTAGGTGATATTGCCTGCACATAGTAACGCCATTGCGTGCTGCTAGCAACACACCACCCCCAAGAGTCACTCTATCTCTACGTAGGATGCGCCAATCTCCGTCTGTCAATTCTGAGTCTTCCACTGAGTTATCTAGGTTTGTTTCTGTGACGGCTACTAAGTCTTGCTCGGCTAGCAACAAGCTTGATCTCCATGTACGTAATTTCGTTTTCAGGCCACGGACATTTTGGTACAATACACGTAGGCAGTTATTACGATAACTGACGTTGGGCGGGCTGGTGGCAAGAATGTTAGTGGGATAATTGTTCACTACTTCGGGCACGAAAGTTGTGGCGCCACGGTTTTACACAAATATCCTCTGCCCAATTATGAACCGCAGATACTTGGTCGGCTAGTTTCGAGGGCACCCCCAACTTAAAAGATGCATAGTTGCCACGGGATTTGAGCACTTCTACTGTGCAGGTATCCGTTCCGCAGATGGTGAGAAGGTGCTCACGCACCTGGCTATCAGTGGTACCCTGCTTTACGTAGAAGAGGTGCAAGTATCTCCATCGTTCAGAAGCCTCTAACTTTGTGGTACCAGGCGCAGCTGTCCCCCGCATAACATTACCAAGCGAACGACGCGAACGCCTGTTACGAACTTCAACCCAACCGTCATCATTCCTCTGCCCGTTCAAGTCCCTGTCACCCATAGAAACATTCGCAGTAGCAACAACAGGAGCAGCAGACACTGGCAAAAGGACTTGAGGCTTGGGCACTTGTCGTTGCCGGGCGGCCGCTGTCACTGGATTGGTCGGTGTGCGTATATCACGCCTGCTCCGCAGACGAGTTTCCTGATCCACAGCTTTCTCTCCCACGGAAGTCATCGTTACTACGTTCTCCCTTTCGTTTGGTGGTAATCTTATGGGGCTATTTGTAGTATCTAGGCCAGAACGAGAGGTAAGGTCTGGAATTTCCTCGAGTTGTTTGTCTAGATCCGACACCGTGACTTTTGCTTTCTCTAGATTCAGATTAAATGTGTTCATGCTGATTTGAAGCTCAGTGGCGGAGTTTTGAATACCAGCGCACAGGTTTTTAAGTCCGTTAACATCCTTAACCAGCGTAGAGAGGATTGCATCATACTCAGATTTCCATGTAGACAACTTACGGTTATAGTCAGTCTTCCATGAGTTCAATAATTGCATAAGTTCCTCTTTTAATTCGCTGCAGGAGCAGGAGGAAGAGGAATGCATCACCAATTCGTTAGGCGAGTCATCGAAACATTGTCGCCTATTTCTAAGGGTGACATTCCTGCTGGCTTCACTGCAACTGGAAGCTGAAGCAATATCAGGAACCGACTGAGATTGACCTGGTATGGGAGTCTTCGGTGGGGTGCGTTGCACTTTGGGCATTGTAATTGACAGCTTGTAAATCAAAGCTTAACAACTGGTTAAAGTCCGTACCTGCGTGTTGTTCTGAGGTTGTGCGCTGGCGCAACGAACGGTGCTAATCTTCGTGGGTGTTTGTAGAAGTTCGCAAACCCGAGCGGCAGCCAAACGATACCGCACCGCGCCCGCCGTGCGCCGTCCTATAGATTGTAGATAAGGATCGGCACAGATCGACACAGAACGCGATCCTTTCCAGCAGTCGTTCACTGTGCGACACAGTGCTGGTGGGCGGGGCTTACCGCTGCTGTCGCCTGGCCGCGGTGACACGGTGAGACACAGATCGACACAGAACACGGTCCTTTCCAATTACGCGACACTGTGTTTTTTCTTTAAAGTTCGTTATTTAAATTTTAAGATTTGTTTTTGTGAATCACTTGATTACCACTTATTTTTTTTTAGTTTTTATTTCACGATCACATAGGTAGTTTATAACGGCACACCACAGTATGTTTCACTCAACCATTAATTTTGTTTTTACGCAAAATTGAATTAAATACATGAGCTGCTCCGTACAGAAAAATACACGGACGTAACACCCGCAAGTGGATTATAAAGGTATTATCATGACGTCATGACACATTTTAACTCAATGTATCGCCGTAATTTTTTGATTACTTGTGTTTTTTTAATAAATTACCAAACGATCCAATTTTTTTTTTGGGTCGTTCTTATTCGAACTTAAGGATATTGCTGATTCTAATGATTATAATTATTTTAAAGCCATATTTGTTTCGGTCGCGAATCATATTTTAATCAACATACAACCTGACACTGGCCTTTACTTGCCAAAAACGTAAGAAAATTTGGATTTCGCTTGCTACCCTGACGCTTTCGCCTTAAGTAATAGAGTTTGTCGAGTTCTTAACTTAAATTTCTCAAATCAAAAACCAGCTGTTAGCATACCTAAATCATAACATAATGTACCCGGAGATTAAAACTATTTATTCAGTGTTACGATAATAATGATTGCATTTCATAATCAATATTTTAGTTCACTAGTTACCCACATTTCAAATATCCATACAGTAATATCGCCAAATTAATCAAAACAGCGAAATATTTGACATCTATTTGCGACGTTGCTCACTTACAGAATAAACGCTCTTAATTTACTTTATATTTACATAGATATCTTGGTCATCGGGATTCTCTGACATTATTCTCGGATATTTGACAGCTATTTGCGACGTTGCCAACTGTTAGGATAAACGCTCTGACACGTGAAAGCATTAAAAAAATATCATTTTCTCATAATATGAGAAAATGATTTTTTTTCTCGCCTATAATATTTATTATTATTAGTTAGGATTCTCGAATGTTTGCCACTGCATTTAAATCAGATGAAAGCGAGGCGAGTCACGAGCGCCCGGGCGTTGACAAAGGTATTTAATTACAATGATAGCGCGCTCATGAAATGCAACAACTATAACTTGATTGCATGGACGTAGAGTCGGACACATCGCCAATGTATTTCGAGAACAATAAGCTAATTAATTGCACAGTTATAAAATAGGATGTGTAATTTGTATACTATTTGCTTTGTCTTGAATAATGATGACTTGACTACTTAGCACACTCCGAAAATTGTTTAAAGTTAGCTGCCTGTATAGTTACTCGTACCAATAGGTAAGAAAAAAAAATCTAATTAGTTCGTCAGTCAGATAATAAAAAAATATTAGACACGTATTTTTTGCTTTATCATATTAATAAAAAAATACTTAGATAACACGCATTTTAAGTTGGGGAGTGGGGGTCGCTACGTCACTAGTATGTATAAAATCTACATACTCGTGACGTCATGGTACATTTTACCTCAATGTACGATACATTGATATTTTTATACGATACATTGATTTGAAAAGAAAAAATACGTGTCCTATATTTTTTTATAATCTCAAAGAGGGCCAAAAAAAAATGTTTGGTCATTATCCCTATTTCTTTGTTCAACTATACAGTCCCACGCAGCTGGCTTCGGAATCTCCCCAGCAATGATATCGTGATATTAAAAGACAGGAATTCAAATAAAGGTACCTCGAAGAACTAAAATTCATACGAGTATTTCGCAAATGAAAATGTAAAAAACAAAAGAATGTGTCTAACCATTTTTGTATGTGTGTGTGTATGTGTGTGTGTGTATGTGTGTGCGTGTGTGTCAACTACCTATACCTAACCTATTTCATTTTTAATTCAAACTTTTTCATAAACAGTACAAAATATTAAAACTCCTAGAAGAAGGTATTTTTACTCAGAATATTTTTTTATCTCGATACCTATAACAATAAATGTTAAAAGTAATTCAAGCGATGCACAAAGTTACTTACAGATTGACCTTTGAACGTTATTTAAATAAAGTTACAGCAAATCTGATATCGAGGGAATATAAAATTTTCTCGTAATTTTTGCCTGACCTTTCGGGAATGAGTTAGTTGTGAAAAAAAATATCACCTCCATTCCACTTTCGTAGAAATAAGAAATTCTGATTTGAATTTTGTTTATAAGTAATCAGAAATTAAACATCATGACACCTACTTCTGACGCTAAAAAGGCTTGCTGCGTTCCTGTTTTAAGGGTTGACAGGGTTATATACTTGAAACATTTGATATTGGCGTGTGCTAGCTAACATATGGATAATAATTAAAATTAGGTTAATTATGTTGAAAACCATTATACAGAATCTTTTTTTTTTTTTCTTTCTAACTGAACAGACAGCTGTGCTGCTGGGGAGTTTGTTGCGCCACTTCTTCTTCCCAGCTAACGCACTAGGAAGTGGTGAAGGGCGGCCGTTTTCGGGGACTGTCTTATATAATTTTGACTGTCGAAAAGTGCTGATTCTCAGCCTAGTTTGAATAAATGACTTTTGAGTTTTCACCTTTTTCTCTGAGAGACAACATACTCGTATCTGCGATGATTTTGGTATGGCAGATGTCAAAAGGCTCTGCTGACCATTAACAAGCTATTTTAGTGAGCCACCCGTCAATTGATGTCTCTAAGTTCTCAGAATTTCCTACAAGCGTTATTTAATTCCAATTTTGAAAATACCTATAGTATTCTGAATTAATGTATTAAAAGAAATGTCCTCGTTGTTCTAGTGGTCGCATGCGCTACTGCTGAGCATGAAGTCGTGGGTTCAAATACCGGGATCGGGCAAAGTGTTATTAGGTTTTTCCTTCTGGAATTTCTCAGTAACAGCTCGGAGTCTGGATCTGGCCAAGTTGATGGCAATAGGCTCGCCTCCTTTACACGGGACTTGAACATAACTGGCGAAATGTGGGTGTACTATAGAGACACCTCTGCCGTACCCTTCGTGGATTACAGGCGTGATGTTATGTTATGTAGTTTGATTAGTTTTAATAGCAATAGTATGAAAAATAAGAAAAAGTTAGTGAGCCTATTGCCATCAACCAGGCACAAATCCAGATTCCGGGGTGGTACCGAGAAAGATGGAAACAGCCAATATCCCTTTGCTCAACCCCGGGAATCGAACCCAAGACCCCATGCTCACCTGTAGCGCTTGCGAACACAAAACCAACGAGGCTGTCTATAAGTAATACAGTTGCTTAAAAATATGAGCTGCCATGCTATTCTGTAAAGATCTCACCGTGAAAACTTGGGTGAAGTGAGCTGTCAATAGTGTCAATCCCTGTGGAATGACGCCTCACTCCACGCTCACTTCACCTAAGTTTTCACGGTGAGATGGTTACAGAATAGCACTGCAGGACTGTTAACATCTTTCGAAATCAAGCGAGAATGTAATTAATACTTAAGGTCGTGAAACTAACTAGTAATAAGCTGTTTTTAGCGTAATGAAACTAACCAATATATTCCTCGGTACTGCCAGTGATGCCACCCGTCAAAAATCACCGAAAATGCATTAAAACTACGAATGTCCACTGTGCAGCCATTTTGGAAAAGCACCCTTCCTGCAACAACGTCATCGACGTTCGACCTAAAAAACCACTAGTTACCAGTATCAACGTTTTGTTTATTTTAAAGTCAAACGGTGCTAGAATATTAGTTTTTTATTAATAAAAAGTGCGAGCTGAATATTTCACTGTTTTGTTATAAATTAAAACGGATATGTAACAATATCCGTTTTAATTTGTTTTTACGAATAAAAGCCGTATATATTCGGCCAATATTGGACCAGTTTTGATTAGTTTTATCCAACCTCCGGTTTACGGCTTTGTATGGTACATAAAAAGTAAGCGTGGGTAGGTCCTTTGACTGCACATCGTACAACGAAAGTTTCTTTAGACCGTTTTTAAAGCTAGTTACAGCAACAATGAAAGATTATTTTTTGTCGTAAGAAGCTTGGTCTTCATTGAAACCGATTTCCTTGTTAATAAGCCAAAGTTAATTTAGGTTATCTTTTTGATGTGTAACATCTTTACTTCTCGCTTTCCTGCAATATGTGGGAGTGATTTTGTGAAAAGGGACGGAAGTGTGTAACCGCGCGCGCTCATTGGCTGTTCCATACATTTTGACCGCGTAAGTATTACACTTTTCTATGAAACAGCTGATTTTTTGGGGGGCTCAGAATCATGTACAACAAAAAAAACCCTATTTTTACCTTTGAAGAACATACAAAAAAAAAAGACGATAAATTTCAACGAAACCCCTACGTTGAAATTTAGCGTCGGTTATTAAAAAAAAAAAACAGCTGTCCCATACATTTTGATCGCGCAAGTATTGCACTTTTCTATGAAATAGCAGATTTTTATTTAATAACCGACGAAAATTTTCTACGTAGTGGTTTCAGAATCATAGTCTTCGCGTCGATGTCCGTGCCACCCTGAATACTGTGCCATTTGTCAATAAGGGTCAGTTCACACCGAGACGTGACGCGACGCGACGATGCTTGAAGAGGCCAGTAGTTCCGCGCTACGCAGCGCGGCGTCGAGAGGCGCATCGTGAAGTCGTTGGCAGCGCCACGCCTCGCGGTGCAGCGTAACGTCTCCACGTTCGGCGCGAGCTCCTGACACGCTAGCTAATAGTAGAGACAAATGGCCACGATAGCTTCAGGCCGCGCCTCGCGGCTTCGCGAAGCGCAGCGCGCGTCGATCTTGCACGCCATGCCTATCGGCGAAGCAGCGCTGCGTCGTGATGCGTCCGGCTGTGCCGCGAGACATGTCGAGGTGCAGCGCGGCATGGCGCGACTCCGCGGGACATTTTCGAATTATCTCAATTACATGTGTATCTTTTTGTGCTTCAACGTCGCTTCGCGTCTCGTCTCGGTGTGAACTGCAGTAGCTGTTGCGAACCTCGGAACTGGAAGGGAAGCCGGTAGGAATCGTGTTGTGAACCCAAATCACAGTAGAAAATCGGTAGAGTTAATCGACGAAATTGTTCAGATTCAGATTACATTCTATTCGCCCGTTGCTTGTACTGATTTATTCGCAGCAGTGGCTTTCTGAGTCCAAAGTCGTCTGCAATCAGTACTAGAATGTTCCAGAAAGCGTAGTTCATTGCATGCCTTAGCTGGACTGTTAGTTATACCTGTATACATTACTCGTATACAGGATGGGAATTTGAATAGTATCTAGCAGTAGAGGGAAAGGTGCGAAATATCAGTAATTTTGAAAACAAATCTTGACTATGAGTAAAAGAGTAAGTATCTTCATAGAAGTTAAAAAGTACAAGAAGTGTAGTAAATTGTTTCGCAAAATTTTTAATACTCACGGATATTTATATAATTTTAATTTACGTAGAAACACTCTAAATTAAATTTTATGCAGAATCATATAAGTACGCGTCGACTACCTACTTCTTTTTTTTCGTCGGTTAAAGACACACAATGGTCACGATACAAATGTTTTACAATAATGCCAAAATCAATTTTATATAGGTATACCTATATACATAAATAGGTATATCGAGAAACTCGTGTGATAACTTATTTCGGCTCCCGGCGTTCTCTCGGGTTTTATTGACTATATTTATGACTGGGCCCTTTATTCGGAACTAAATATTCTGTTGAGTTATGTTTTCCACTTATATTGTTTCGTAACTTTATTGGCTGAAAATGGGTAAAGCCTCTTTTTACGCATGCAGAGTCTGTAAGAACTATTTTTTTGAAAGTAATTATTGATGGACGATCTTGAAAATGTGTGCCTCGAAGTGAAAATGTTAGTATGAAAATGCATATTTGTCGTGTTTAGCGGCCGAATAAATTACTATGAAAACTAATATGTCTATCATGTAATTTAAAAATGGAACGAACTTTTTACTTCGACACATGACAACCAATGACCTCCTTGGTTGACAAGTAGATGTTGTATGCTGGTGTCGAAGTAAAAAATTCGAAATTTTAAATTTTAATAACATCTTTGATAAGTTACCTAATTTATCAAAGATTTTATTTATATTTCGATTCTGTTTGCAAATACAGCTGTTTAAAGTAAAAAGAAACAAATCAAAAAAATTTGGCGTGTAATTAAAAAAAAAAAAAAAACTGATGTTGAACTTCCACAGATTATTTGAGAAAAGTACTTTACAAGCCATGGCACAACCAAGCTTTGATGGACACACGTGTGCCTCGGCTTCGCTTGGGCCCACATTTTGACATTAAAACATCAATGCCTCTTTTGTAGGCTGCGGCAGTAATGTACTATATTTTGTAAAGAAATATTTGTTTTACTTTTATTCGTTTTTTCCCTACGCAATTATGTGCAATTATAAAAATATCTGTAACTAAATTACCCAATTCCCCGATCCCGCTAAAGTCAGGGACGTATCAAACCAAAAAAGGATATCGGGCATTTTTTTATACCATTATTCAAACTCAAAGCATTTATTTCAAATAAACCAATTACAGATAGATACTTTTGAATTGTCAAGCGGTCGGTCAGCCAGAAATATGAAGCTAGAACTACGAACGATGAGCGATGAACTACGAACAAAATATCCTTCTAAAACAAAACAAAAACGACTATCTATCGTCTGGCTTCTGAATCAGAGTAAATTTTTGTCTTCACGGTAGCGGTCGCATCGTGATTCCTCGTGTTTTTCGTTCTATATGACTTTGTTGTTGCTGCTCGATGGCGGTTACTATTCATTCGAAATGAACATTTAGTTTAGAAATACGGTATTTAGTCGTGGATCATCATCATCATCATTTCAGCCGAAACACGTACAATGCTGGACATAGGCCTTCCCCAAAAATCGCCCGACGTGGATAAAGCATAGTTTTAAGCTCTGGCTACCCTGACGCGAAACCCGCGCTGGACGGGAGACTCGACTTTGTGATTGTTTTAAGGATTAGCAACTCACGCAACTATTCGCGCTAGCGTCAGTAATTTGCCATTGCCATTACCTGTTCTGTGGCACCAGTTTGAAAACCCCCATATAAGTTAGTAAATACAATCGGTGCGAGCGAATTTCGTCCTGCATCCCGCGCGGGACTCGCTTCAGTTTGACCAGAGCTTCATTGAAAATGATTAACTTAGTTTCGTTTCTTATATCTATCAAAGTTTTTTTTTTATGGAAAATTACGCCATCAATTGTTTTAAATAAGAAACATCATCACTAGAATGGAATCTTGATTTCATTCAACCCTCTATTTGTAATCTTTTTATTTATTTTTTTATTTAAAGGGCTTTGTCGCAGTTTGAACCAAAGGAAGAAGGCATGTTTACTCGGTGTGGCTGTAAACAGTGTGAGCAATGTAAACAGTGTGTTTAAGTGAACAGCCTGCAAGCTGATCTCATTGTTGTGACGTGCTTTCAAATGGAAACTAATGAGCTACATGATTATACACAGCAGGAGAGGTTATTGTATACATACTGTATATGTTCAAGCTTGAAAGTACTTGTGTGTGATGTGATGTGAATGTACCTTCCTAAGGTTTACCTTTTGTTTAAAATTACTTCAACATATATTATACACTAGAGTGATGACCCGGTGAAATTAGTACCACGTGAGACAGACGTTAGATTTTTTCGATTATTCGTATGTTCCTTTGGGTTTTTCCTAATTTTCTTTTTTCCTAAACCACCCTAGTATTGAGTTGAAGGACACAAACAAAAAATAATCAAATCGGTCGAGCCATTTTCGAGTTTTTGCGAAACTAACGCACGGCAATTGATTTTTATTTGTGGAGTAGATAAGATAATTGCAGTTTTTTATGTTTCACTCTAACATTTGAACCGCCTCAATGTGAGTGAATGCCTCTACTACAACGACTTTAAGTAAATGTTTATTTCCCTATATCCTATATGGATATGCATTTTGGTAAAACCATTATTTATTCTCGCTAACATGGAACTCATACATAACAAACTTAAAAGTAGGTGTAGGTACTACACAACTCTGCTTATATTAGGTGTTCGTGGAATACTGTACATTCGGGTAATTTACATGTGTTATTAATGCAAACAGTGGGCAAACCCACTAAAACTAATTTCATTGCGTTCTCGATTTGGACAGTATTCTGCATAAAACTTTGTTAACATCGATTACTTATAGCTCAGCTGCATTTATATACCAAGTAAATACACAGACCGAACGATCTCTTAGAACGAATATAACCCTTTATGTGGCGAGATAACAGTGAAGATACTTTTAATGACAGCTTGCGTCTATCGCAGTACCGACTTGTACGTTAGTAACCCTTTGCTACCGCCAGCTTTTATGTATTTCGGGGATGATAACAAACTTGGCCAGAAGTATGTTTAGTGAACATGATTTGGATTTAATATCCAAATCATGTTCACTAAACATAAATAAAGCATTCAATACCGGTGTTAGGATATTCATTATTGCATTTCGTAGTCAATATTCTAGTTCGCTAGTTAGCCTCATTTCTGATTTCCACAGTGAAATATATGACATCTATTTGTGACGTTGCCCACTTTCAGAATAAACGCTCATAACATAAGCATTTGTTGGTGAAAAGCTTCTTCACGGAAATGTAATTTCTTGCGTCTAAATGATTTTTAGTTTGTGTTAGTCGTCCGTATGCTATTGATTTCCTAATTTATGTTATAGGTAGGTATTTAGTACCGCCCTTTTAATCGTTTTTATATTAGTGGTTAGGTTATCAGTG
Organism: Agrochola circellaris; assembly: GCA_914767755.1. NCBI lineage: Eukaryota > Metazoa > Arthropoda > Insecta > Lepidoptera > Noctuidae > Agrochola > Agrochola circellaris. Next base: position 7,430,083 of record OU611840.1, read on the forward strand.
GAAACTTGTAAATGACCTTCAATTTCATATTGTTTAACTAAGAACACTGCAGCTAACTTGCATAGCTGTAAGTTTCTCGAATAAACTGAAATATGGCATACCTATACGATGCCTATTTAAGGGGTCTATGCTAGCGTGGTTGGTTATTCTATGTATACCGTAAAAATACATGCAAATCAAGCGGCAAATCACGCAAAACGGCCCAGTACACGTTGGCCGAGCGACGGGCTCGCCTTAAGCCCCCAGTACACGTTGGAAGAGCCCGTCGTTCAGCCAAAGTATACTGAGTCTTTTTAACAAAGATTAAAAACACTTCATGTTATTTACCACTATCTTCAAAGAAAAGTTGTAAGTAAAAAGTCCTAGATGCAGCATCCGCTCATTATCAATATTTGTCAAGTTGTTGAAGAAAATTACGAAAATCATTTATTATAGTTAAGCCGTGGCTGTCGGCCGGCGTCGCTTGCCTTCGCTTGCAATACCCCTGCAATCTGTCTTCTTATGCAGAGATCGTTTAAAAAAGGAATTAAAAATCCATTGCAGTTTTTTTTAGCCGCTGAAGATTCACGATAAGAGGATTTTGTCATGGTCCGGGACGGAATGAATAAATACGACTTTCATTCACTTTATCCTCAAGCATAAACATAACATATAGTCACGCCTATTTTTTCCGAAGAAATAGGCAGAGATGTACCTATGGTGCCTACCCACATTTCGCCAGTTATGTTTGTAATTAGGGTACGAGCCAATTACCACCAAGGCTCCAGCAGACAGAAGCGACGCGCTCGACGACCGCGACGCACTGTGGATAGAAAAAAGGCTCTCGAAGCAATAGGAGCTTCAATTTTAAAGTGTCGGTTTTTTGCCAATATTATGCATAAATAAGATACAATTAGGTAGGCAAATTAGCAACTTATTATCTTTTTGCAAAAAAAAATTATGGAGCTAATGCTTTTATCTTCGGAATCGATATATTTATGCATAATATTGTCTATTAGAAGCCATTTTAAGCAAAAACCGACAATTTAAAATTTAAGCTATTATTTCATATTTATGCATAATATTGTCTATTAGAAGCCATTTTAAGCAAAAACCGACAATTTAAAATTTAAGCTTCTATTTCTTCGAGAGCCATTTTTCGATCCACAGTACGACGGCGCGAAGCGACTCTGGTGGAACAATTTCTATGAAAACTTGACGGAAACTGTTCTACCTGTGACAATTCGCGCCTCTCTGCGGGGAGAGCCTTCAATTCAAATTCACGAATTCAAACTCCAGCCTTCTACCGAGAAAATCTTGATGGAATAATCAAGCTCAAGCATTTTCCAACTTCTATATATTAATAGGTTACTTATTATATTTTAAAGTCGCTTTTTGTGTCAGTTTGCTTAACCGCGTTGTTATTTTCAACTACGCAACGGATTTGGATGGGGTTTTCACCATCGCTTAGTGATATTCCGGAAGGAATTTATTTATTCTCGATATTTTGTCGTAGAAACCGTGCGAAGCAAGGGCGGGTCGCTAGTATTAAATAAGACTGTTACAATTATTGTATTTATGTAATTCGAAACTTCTTTAAAGTCTTATCAACAAATTATATTAAAAAGTTAACATAAATAACAAGGTTTAGAAACATATATTTTTGTACATTATTGAACATAAGGGCAAGCCAACAAATTCCTTTGAAAAAGTAGGGCGGGAAAGTAAAACTTTATACCCACACGATCAACTTTGAGTAAAAATAAGGTGAATAAGGCTCTTTGTACACGGCACGGTACTTTGTTCGTTCGGAAAAACGTGTCTGTCGTGAGCTTCCATAGTGATCCATACAACAGTGACGACCGTGCCTACACACGGCGTATAAACCGCGCCGTAGAAAAAACGTGACTGTCAACAAGGTTCCCTAGTGATCCATACAACACTGACGACCGTTCATTCACCGTGTGTAGGCAGGACCTAAACACGGTGAATTAACCGTGCTTTTTCACGGTGAATAAACCGTACTTTTTCACGGTGAATAAACCGTACTTTTTCACGGTGAATAAACCGTACTTTTTCACGGTGAATAAACCGTACTTTTTCACGGCAAGAAAAACGTGTATGTACACACGGCTACACATCAAGCTATACATTTCCAGTATAAGCAGACCTCGCACTGTGCGGAAATCCTATACAATGCGAGATCAGCATAAACTGGAATTGTGAGGGCTTAAGGAGGCAAAGGGCTTAAGGAGAATCAATTAGCGAGCGAACCAAGTTTGTAAGTAATTAGTTATTAATTATTGAAGATATTTTGTAATAAAAACGGTACATTATCTTGAGTAAGAGTATGCCCGCGAGCAACGAGCTTCAATTAATAAAAAATGAACAAAGGTAGTGTAGGATGAATGTATTTTTGCCCAGACAACCTTACTGAATGTAAATTAGGTGATTTTATTTTTAAAACAATTATGCGATTTGCAAATAGATTTCGTGAGATGGCAGGTGATTTTTAAGCTTTTTTTTTACTCTTAACCGCTACTTAGTTATCTTAAGAGGGCGCCCAACGGTACAGTAGCGCCATTCCTTAAAAAAAATACTATCTCGTGATTGAGAAGGAATTATGAATAAGGGCTAGTAAGGACCGTCGGTAAGTGTGTCTAGAATTTTCAAATACCTTTTATAAAGTTTGATATTGAGACACGAAGCAACAAAATATCATCTAGAGGAATGTGGCCGCTTTTCTTTAGATCGCCCTCAAAACATCGTCGCATGTTTTAACATTAAGTATACTAATAATTGTGTACTTTTATGATGTTTTTTTTTTCTTTTTTGTCGAGTTAATTTTGGGCCAGGTATATCAATTAAAAGCAATTTGAGTAAAAATCTATATTTATTGAACATAAAATCAAATCCTAACATTAATATACGAGTATAACGTTAAGTAATTTATAGCCTAAACAATATGCATGTTATTTATTTATACTGTGTGAACAAGTATAGGTATGCACTAGGTCACGTAAGTATAGGTAGGACTTCTATTCTTGGCTCACTTAACAGATAGAATATTAGAAAGCATTTCAAGTTAGCGAGCAATTGAACGCTCGTCCATGCGGTTGAGAATTTCTAATGCGAACTAGTTACAAAGTAGCGGTGCGATTATACATCATTAGGGTTCCGTACCAAAATGGTAAAAGAGGATTCCCGATGGCGCGACTTCGTCTATAGATCTGTCCGTTACAGCCTGCCTTTATTTTCATTTACGCCGTATATCTTTTTGCTTATAATGGAAATTGTCTGTAAAAATACCATTCCCGCCCCCTTATGTCTTCCCTCTGTACTCTTTGCTAACAAACTTGATATTTATTATTTATCCTACCAAGGTTCAGTACGACACAACTTAGATGTAGCATACATTTGAAAATTTTCATTCATAATTTCAATTTTATGAATTTATTTGGTTATATGACTTTACAATTTATTGCGTTTTCGTGAAGATCATTTTAACGTAAGCAGTAATACAGATTGGCGATTTTGAAGACGCACTCAGTTCGGATGGTGATCGGTTTTACGAATTTTGCCGATGCTACATCTAAGTTGTGTCGTACTGTACGGAACCCTGAATGTGCGACTCCAACTCGCTCTTTACGGTCTTTTTTTTGTGTGTAAATGTGATTACCTACTGATTAGAAATTACATTTTTAGGGTTCCGTACCTCAAAAGACAAAACGGAACCCTTATAGGATCAATCCTGTGTCTGTCTGTCTCTCTGTCCGTCTATCACAGCCCATTTTCTCCGAATTTAATTAACCGATTAAGGTGTGGACAGATATGTATTCTGTGACCCAAACACGGACGTGTAACGTAAATAATAAATAAATTTTGAATATGGGGGTTTCTTTTTGAAGGTTAATATGAAATTTAAAAAAAAGTTTTGCTAACTGTACCGTGTGACATATCAAATGAAAGGGCTTGTTACGAGGTTCTCAACTATTTTTTTATAATTTTAAAATAAATACTTTTAAAGATATTTAAAAAAATAGAAGAAAATATACCCCCTTATCGCCGAAACTACAGACACAATTTTTTTTTTTTAATACAGTGAATGTTTATTTAATCATAGATTACAGATAAACCTATAAGAAGTCTATGGTTTTAAAATAACATAGTAAATCTCTCAATATTGTACATACAAACTTATGTTTGCAGTAGGAATGTATGGGAGATCATGTTTTTTTCAACTACAATTTTAAGTTTGTTCTTGAGATAAATTCACCCCAACTACTTAACCCTTCATTGTGCGTAGGGTTTATTTACAAACGTTTCTTAAAGTTAAGTAATGATAACCGTCTGTTTAACCATACGTTTTTGACGTTTGAACGTCACTTAACTTTAGGCAACGTTTATAAATAAACCCCTAACTTTTTTCAATAAGTAGATTGAAATTAAAATATATAATGCTTTGGTGCAAGAAGTACTCAAATTCCTACTCTATGGCTCTGTTCTTCAGGTTTCTTTTCTAAATCAGTGTTTTAGTAGGTATATGGAAACAGGTATTTATAAAGTTGCAATTTTATGAATAAGGGGTCATTTTACAGGGGTTTGGTAATGGTGACAGGGTCGTCCCCTCTCACTAGGGACCAAATATCGACCGGCCGAATTAGTTCATCAGTACACATTGTTCCTATACTCCCAAATAATTAAGTGGGGTAAATAGGTGTTATTGTCTAAACATTACTTCGAGATTGGAATCGGTGTCGAGATGTGAGTCATCGATTTTTTTTTTAACTAATCCGTTCGCTCTAGAATAGGATAAGTAATCTAGTTGACAGTAGGAATTCGACACGATTTTCACCGCATAGCTAAAATCGACTGTCTATTCGGCTAGGCCGCAGGTGACTCGCAAGTTTCGTAGTCAAGTGGTTTTGACTTTTGTCGCGAGGCGACAGGTCGCATGCGGCGGGTGACTAAAATCCACTGTGAAAATGCTTAGTCGCAGGCGATGAAATGAGCTTCCTGTCCAAGATATCGAGGTGCCACCACTGTAGTGCCATCCCACACAGGATAATACGCCACACTCAGAGTTCATCAACGACAGTCTGTTCGTTTTGGAGATTACAAAGGCGACAAAATTCTTTTTTCCATCGAGTTCGTCGTTATCATCGTTCCATCTACTTTTATGTTTTTGGAGATTACAAAGGTGACTAGTTGTCACCTGCGATTTTTATCGACCTGTGTAAATTGGGTGGCAATTCGGCTTGTGAGGCGATTTGGTAAGCGGCTATAGTCGCACGGCCAAAATCGATCTAGTGTAAATCCCCAGTAGAATGGTTGTGAGCTAAAAATAACAAAAATCAACTTAATTTTGTATCATTTATATGAATGAATATTTTTGAGAAATAATTGCGTAAAAATAGAGCCAATGGTGACGTGACATTGAACGCTAGCCAGAGCGCGACACGCCAGGATTTTCAGACGACAGTTTCAGATTGTTAAAAGGTTCCAAAATGAACTTTACAGAATAGGGTTAAGAAGTCGATTAAGTATCTAACTGCACAGATTCACACGATTGCATTCATTCGTTCATATTAAATAGGTGACAGGACCGCTATTAGAAAAGCTTCGTGCAGACTAGTAAAAGCGCGACGCGACACCGGTTATTGTTATAACGTGAAGTTTTCTTAGAAATTGTATTATTCGAGTCGCGTCGCGCTGTTCTGCACGAGCCTTAAAGCATTTTCAGTACAAAGTACAATAAAACACTATCAATTTGTAAGCGATTGTCATAATTTGTCAATGCGTTATTTACCAAATTTAAACGTTAGAAGCCACCGCAATAATGAATGTAGCTAATTAGTGAAAACCGATCATTTAATACGTTAAATGATCTGTTTTCACTAATTAGCTTCAATTATTTTCAAATTACGTGATTTTCGATTGCAAAATAATATTGATTAAATTTTGTTTGCCTGTAATAAAATACCTACGTAATGTCGAAATGAGATACAGACTGTCTACAAAAAGAGGAGAAGAAATGGCCACTCTTCAACGTCCGTGACAGTCAGAAGTTTAATGTTTGAATATCGAACGATTCTATTTGCTCTTGACATTGCCAATGTCGTATTTCTGGCGACGCTCGTGAAAGTTCGTCTGCCTTCGGATCTAAATCAGCCCTTCAACCTTTCTGCGATGACCGGGCTAGCTGCTTTTACGTTAAAATTAAATGCACGCCAAAAGTTTGGCGTTCAAGCTTAAGGCTACAATAGCATACGAAAATGGAACAAGTCTTGTTGTTGGATGAAAAGTTGCATACTTAAAAGAAAAAAAAAATAGGTACTTAATGCATTTAACAACAGTCAAATACACATATTGTGGGAAATCACGTTTTATGATTCGAATGAAACCGCGGGTAACAGTTTGTGAAGTAATAATTAAATAAAGGTTTAATTCAAGAGATACTTGGAAAAACCTTATAATAGTTACATTTCTAACACAATGGATCATTGTGGATATCAACGTAAATAATAATAACCTTCAATCAAAGTTCCCTGAAGTTTCACTATGTTAGGCATACAATATAAAAAATATATATAAAAACACTGAAGACTTATGGGGGATTTCCGTTAGGTTTCTAGGAGATATAATTGACACAATTGCCCCTGTCTTAACGGGCATATTTAATCAATGTTCAGATAGCGGTACTTTTCCTGATTTAATTGAACAGAGTAAAATAGTACCAATTTTCAAGTCGGGTAGTAAGAGTGATCCCTCTAATTATAGATTACCTGTGCTACCAGCATTGAGTAAAATTTATGTTTTTTTTTTTATAATTTATGCTAAACCAGATGTTGTCACATTTTAATTCAAATGACATTTTACATAGTCACCAGTTTGGTTTCACGATAGGTAGGTCGATGACTGACGCAGGAGTAAAACTGATCAGTCTAGTAAGTCATTTCTGCGATGGAAAGTTCAAAACCCACATTAAACGTGTCCTTATCAAAAAAGCATACCTATTATAAAATTAAAGACTACGTTGAAGACAAGGAAGTTTGGAAATAATTCCTCACATTTAGCTTCCCTGGTACCTCATTAACGACATAATTATGTAAATGTCTATTAACTGCTCCCAAATTACGTTTTTTTTTTTTTTTTTTTATATATTCTTCCTTGACATAATCTTCTCATTATTTGACTTACCTACGTACCTACAATTCTTTCAATCATAGTTTAAATACTTAGGTTTTTATTTTTATTATTTTATTTATCTTTTATATAGTTTTTTTATTATTATTATTAATGCGAGAACGTTGTAGGCCTCGTAGACTGTAGATTTGTAGAACATTTTCTATTTTATTTTGTTACTACAATATTCTATATTTTTTATTAAATTAGATTTTTTACAGCTGTAGTGGCAATGATGTCATTTGGTTTAAATAGGTCTTTATTTTTATTATTTTATTTATCTTTTATATAGATTCTTTTCTTTTAGATTTTATGATTTTCTGAATTTTATGACGTTGTAGGCTTAGCAGACTGTAGATCTGTGGATCATTTTATATTTTGCTAAGTACCTGGTACTTGTTGATAGGCCTACACTGTCCTCTCATACCTTTTAACACTGTAATTGGAAAACATTGTAAAAACCATTTACTTTTAAAAGAGGAGTTTCTTGCCGGCTTTTGTCCATAGGAAACGACCAATTGGAACCGTGCACCTAGCTTCTGACGTTTCATAAGTGCCCTTGTATTGTAGGTTTATGTGAAATAAAATATTTTAAATTGAATACCTAAACGAGCATAATTTCATATCGATTGGTTAAGGAGAAATGTTGTTAATTATACTTTCCTTTAATCGCTTATAATAATATACAAAATTAAAACGTGTGCTCCAATAGCCCTTATTAATACACAATACTAAGAATTGCAGCAGCAGATAATATTTTAATAAACAGGGATGCGCCAAGGTACCTCGAGAAGAACAAATTTTCTTAATTTATTTTACAATTTTCAGTTCAGTATCAGATTCTCTGGTAAAACTTTTAAAGTCAATTTGCGCGATGATAACATTATGGTCAAACTTGTTGAATCTGTTTCCGAAACAAATTTCCTAGTCTTGCACAAGTTTCTATTGCATATGCCCCCCATACCCCGTACCCGCAAACTTGGTTCATCCTGTATCTACTAACTAAGGCTATCATATTATAGCATAGGATCCGCAGAGAAACGACCTTCACTCTTCTGTTTAATGGATGAAAAGTATTTTAAATCAAATTTAGCATGTCAGAAAATATATCGCGAGTGGGTTGACTAAAAAATTCCTGGCCAGATTGTGATTAATAAAAAAAACAAAAATGAGTTATTTCTAACATTGCAAGATATACACCAATTGAAAGAGCCTTTCAAGAAGAACTTTTGCTACTACTACTACTAATTTCACCATGAAAACTTGTAAGCTTGGAGTGACTTGTCAATCTCTATGAATTAAGTGGAATAACTTAAACACAAATAGTCATTTACCCTAAGATTTGACAGTGAGATTTTTACAAAATAGACCGGTCGTTCTCCTTCAGCGCCGCCTGACATTATACATTCGTTCACTCACTCACTCACTCACTCACTCACTGACAGACAACATACAGACTAAACCGCTGCGTCTAAAAGCATGAAGTATTAAACAAAAGTTCCATAAATATAACATGGTTAATGGCTAAAGATTTTTGAAAATGTTTCCCCTAAAGGGGTTAAATAGGGGGTAAAAGTTTGTATAGAAGTTCGTTATTTTTGCCGATGGGAAATGTCATCACACAATTCGCACACGGTTTGTATTGAATGCCAGCTCTATTATCATCTGCCTAGCGTTTTCGCAACTATTTTGAAGGTCTTCCTGTCTAACCGGATGCAGCTCAATACCAGTATTTTACATGAAAAGTCTGCCTATAGGGCAAGCCCTATTACTCGATATTCAATATTCTATAGTTATCTACAGAAACGTGAGAACATCGCAAAGACGGATGTCGAAGTGTTCGTTCCGAAGAAAAAAGTCCCGACTTAACTGAACATTGTCTACGATTGCATCGGAAACTTCCTCAAAGGTCCTCAAGTCCGTAGTAATACGATTGCAGCAATATTTGAGCAAATAGCTCCATACTTGTGTCTGATAATAGAACCGATGTCAAGTCGATGCGATGAGAGTAATTTAATATTTTATCAGAAGAATGCAAGCTGCAGTGCTATTCTGTAACCATCTCACCGTGAAAACTTAGGTGAAGTGAGCGTGGAGTGAGCTGTCATTCTACCTAATGCTAGAGATTGACACTATTGACAGCTCACTTCACCTAAGTCATCACGGTGAGTTTTTTATTTACAGAATACGTCTGCTGCTCTGTCTTTCTCGTTTATTCTGTTCATTATTCAAATTCAAATTCTTTTATTTGCCAGAATGTCGGTTTACACCGTATGATCTTATAACTATAATGGCCCCTTTACACTCTACCATTTCTTAAAGTGTGCAAATATTTAATTCTATCTTATTGTTTATTTAATTATGAATTATTTATTGCGATCGTCCGCCATTTACCGGTGAATGACGTCTCGTTATTTATGAAAGTAACTTGATGTATTTTTCTAGAGATCATGATGGCACTGTAAAGTCAAACCACACTGCCATCATTTCCATGACAGCCGTCACTGCGGCCATTGTGTGGCGGAACTGGCCGACACCGCTCTTCTATAAAACCGTAGCTTTATCTGAGTGTCAGAAGTTTTTTAATGCTTTAGAATTATAAAACAGCATTTCCAAACTCATCAAAAAATTCACAGGATTTAAACAATTTCAGCGTTCGGTGTTTCTATAACTCCTCATTGCACTTCTACACTAACTATCTTCTAAGTTTCTAGATAATTGCCAGTGTTTTTTTTTTAATTTCTAATGGTAGGCCGTTACGTGTGTGGCTACCATAAACGTCAAGAAAGAGTTTTCTGACAAATGAAACTAAATACTCGTTTTGTTATTATTTCTGTCCAATATTTATTTTATTCAGATTTAATATGAAAGCAGATTTATAACTGTCTATGTTTTTTTATTTCTAATGTCAACAAAGAACTTTATTGATAATTGAAACTAAGTAGATATATATTATTATTTATGTCCAATATGTATTTTAATTCAGGTTTCATTGGAAAACAGACAATCAATGGCCTATGTTTTCTTGTAAAATCAACAAAATTTTGTTGTCAAATGAAACTAAATACTCGCAATGTTATTATTTATGTCTGACATTTTTTTCATTACATGGGACTTAAACATAACATACAACAACATAAATATACAGGGGCGTGATGTTATTTCTTTAAATTCAAAATTTATACAAGGCTCACGCATAAAACGCGATTGCCATGCAAAACAGTGTGTGTCATCGTGGTGGAAGTAATGGCTGTTGTAAAATATGCTTTGAGCTCAACATCGTGTCTGCAACACTGTCAACATTTACAGTGCGTTACCGACACACATACAACCTCTATTTACTTTTACAGGTCGCTCAATGAAACCGAAACGGTATACCTAAACGCGTAGCATGACCACCGTAGAAACGAGTTTTGTCTACGGAAGAATAGACTAAATGACAGATTGTGATTGTTTAACTGTCACTATGTCTATTCTTCCGTCGACAAAACTCGTTTCTACGGTGGTCACGCTACGCGCACTGCAGGGAAGTTTGAAACGGGGCAGTGAAGGCAGGTAACGTGACCGATGTGAAACGTTCTTAGAATACTTAGAGAATTACGTTTGAATTATCCACGTTAATTTATTTCTTCGGAAAAAGGAAAGGGCCTTTGTGCAGCAGTGGAGATATCACAGATGAAATAGATTTTCTAGTACTTCTACTTCTCCTTTTCGTGTGGTTACTTGGTTAGTAACTGACTTAGTGTCAGATTTTTAAAGCCGCCCGTGGGCCTCTGGTTGGCTTCACATGTCGTCGAGAAATATCTCTCAGGCATTTCTTCACGATGTTTTCCTTCACCGTTTTTGAAGCAAGTGATAATTATAAAATACGCAAAAGTCAGAGGTGCGTGTCATCGAACTCGAGACCTATGACTTGGCAGTCCGACGGTCACACCACTAGGCTATCACTGCATACGATTCTAGTAATCTAACTTCAGTCGGTCTAGAAATGTATTTTAACACGAAACTGCGTCTATTGGCTCCATAAAAATAAAACGTGAGAACTAACGTTGTTCTAGCTGACTGTAACATTTTTCCAAAATCTGTAAATGTAGTTAGGAATTGCTCAAAAACCAAAATCAAAAAATTGTTTCCTTAGGACGACTGCCCCGTTTCAAAAGTCCACGTTGTATACACATTTCTTTTCATGCAGTGACCGATAACAGCAACACCAATCGGTTATTTTTCAAAAAAGGAATGTTGGCAGAACGAGACGTTTGTACTCGTATTAAAAACTACACAATATATTATTACAAGCTACGAGTAGCTTTTCTTTTTATATATTTTATTGGCTACTCGCGGTCGAGGTAAAATGAAATTGGATGCGCTCCTGATGGACATCCTGAAGGGATCTTTCAAAGGGACGGTGGACATATTGTGAGGTCAGGATGTCTCAAAACGTTTCTCATATTATTGAGTTGTTTGGAGACAATGTATTAGATTTGAAATATCAGGTATTTTCAAAAGACTTTGTAAGAAGAGGGAAAACGTAAATTCGTTTCAAGAAAATTGAGTTGATCTGAACGATAATGTACGAGTAAATGTGTGTGATATATATAATAGGTAGCTATATTTTCATCATCAATTGCTCAAAGAACAAAAACCTTCACATAGTAGGTACTTTCTATAGTATCGCTGTGTGTACCTAATGATTAAATACTTGCCCAAGTCTTATGTCGTTATGTCGCCTTTGTTATTTTTAGTTACAAAATACTGTATTATATAGTACATACGAATTACATTTTAAATACCATTTCCTTTTTTATAGTACAGTAAATTTTTATAACACCGATGAACAAATAGCGCAATCTAAAAAAGTAACAGCCAAGTCAGCCAATAATTACATAGACATCTCTAGAGTAGTGTTCCATTTTTAAAAGCGTGTTCTTTAGGATCAAATAAAAAAAAAAGTTGTATGAGAGGATGGATTAAAAAGCTGGTCGTTTAATTAAGTGCCCGTCATTTCACTTACCATTCTATCCTTTTAAAATAAAGAGATTATTATAAGTTTGTTATCAGTTGAGATATTTTTAGCGTAGTCAAACATAATTTCGCTTTTAAATTTTATAATTTAGATAAAGCTATAGAAATACCTATGCATGCTCCGGATTTTCAAACTTAGTTATGAAGGGCGTATAGAAATATATTCGAAGGACCATACTCAACTAATTCAAAGAAAAAAGTAAACAAAATTGGATGGTAGGCCAAATGAAAAACTACAAGTATGTATACACCCGGAAAATGTTTCACAATTGGGAAGGCCGAGATTCTGTAAACTTATTAAAGTATAACGAAGTTTTTAATCAACTCGTGGTACTATTTAACTGGTAAAAATATACTCGTAAAAGCGACCACCGTGATAACAAAGAAAGTAACGGAGCAGACGACAGCACACTTGTAACAAGGCAACACAACAACGGGAAGCAATGAGATCGGTCTAATAGAATCTGCACAAATCCTGGGACATGCAAATGCATCCATTTGCAACGAGAAAGTATTAATTAATGCTTTTTGCAACTGACTGTCTAAAAAGTAAAGTGCAGTAGGATAGCTTGTCCACTGTGAAATGACTCGCCCCACTCCCGCATTACTGTGTGCGTTAAGGGGGAAGCGCTAAGGTAGCCCGCGAGATTTAAATTTTCTTGAGTTTTTTCCATTTTGCAGGTCAGTGTCAAGTTGTATGTTGATTAAAATATAATTCGCGACCGTAACAAATATGACTTTACATAATTATAATCATAACAATCAGCAATACAACTCCATAAGTTAGCATAATTGTCAAATGTCATGATTTCATGAAATAGTCATTCAATGGGATTGCATGAACTTAGAGAGTTGTATTGATAATTTTTGTAATTATAAATCTATAATTAAACATTTGATACGGCCGCGAATAATATTTAGATCAACATAGAACATGATACTGACCTGCAAATTGCAAAAAACGTAAGGAAATTTGAATTTCGCGGGCTACCTTGACGCTTTCGCCTTAAATGCTGTTGTGTGGCGCGTCTTTTCAGACTGGACAAGCTTTATCGCATTAACTCTTTGCTGAGACTGTACAGGTATTAACCTGGATGGCGTTGCCAACCAACCTCCTCGAATTTTTATTAGATTAATTGCATGTTACGAAATATACAATTTATATTTAGAACAGAAAAGAAGAAACAGTGTGCCCCTACCACCCGTTGACTGGCGTTGAGTGTATTTCATATACTAAAGAGTGCATTCTTCTATTATAGTATTAGTGAATCGAGCATCTTTTGTGTAGACTAAATAATAGCCAATGTTGGTCTCACTACTACGACTGTTTAAACGGCGTATGAGGCTAGGACATACAGACGTACAGAAGAATTAAACGTACTATCCTACTTTAATATATATATATATATATATTCTACTATAATATTATAAATGTGAAAGTTTGTATGTGGATGTTTGTTACTAAATCACGCAAAAATTACTGAACAGATATGGATGAAATTTGGCACACCGATAGTTTATAACCTGGATTGACATATAGGATATTTTTTATCCAGGTAGTACGTTCCCGTATGATAATTCCCGACCTCCACGCGGGCGAAGCCGCGGGCCTAAGCTAGTATCTATATAAAGATTGTCAGGTTAGGCTTTCAAGTCGAACAAAATAATTTCGAGGAGATGCTACTTATTATATTATGATAGGTACAATTTGCATGAATACCTATACAGACCATAGGTCAGCAAACCGCGGCTCACGAGCCGCATAGAGGGCTCTATGCCCTATAGAGTGGTGCTCTGTAGAAATGTCGATGAGTCCGAGCGTAGATACGCGCGGCGGTCGAGGCTTCGGTCATTAAACAAGATATCAAGTTTTATTAAACATTCAAACTCTATTTCAAAGATTTATTTCCGAAAAATTTACAGGACATCGAAAATTAATCATTTACAGTACCTTTCAAAGTTTTCCAAGGTTAACTTGTTATTAAGTAAGATGCCTTCATCATAATTATTATCAGCCGATATGATGATGATGAAGGCATCCTACTTGTTAGCAAGTTGATTTTAGGAAGCGTTGTGGAGTGAAAGAGGATGGGAGTTTTAAGGATTAAGAAAAGTGTATTGAGACAGTTTGGACACACAGAAAGGATTGGCTCTCATAAGAAATCTTAGTCGTTATAGTATTGATGTTCGGCTCTATTGATTTATGAGTTTGCCGACCACCGACCCAAGGGAACGTAGACCGGGAGCTAAAAATAAGCATAAATTCTATCTAGTGGCAAACAAGTACAAAAGTATGCTTTTTAAAAACACATCTACCTTTAATTACCATTAATCATCTACTAACAATATAGTCTTTGATGATACATTGCTGTAATAAATTATTGAATGGCAGAGTACAGATTATGTGGCGGATAAAGCTTCGTGCAGACTAGCGCGACGCGACAGCGCGACGCGACACCGACTATTGTTATAACGTGAAATTTTCTTATAAATTGTATTGTTCGAGCCGCGTCGCGCCGTCGCGTCGCGCGGGTATGCACGAGCCTTAATATACAAGCAGTGAGGCACGGCTGTAATCCCGCCGCAGAGCACCTATGCTCACTTTGCCATGTGGGCAGCACGACACGGCACGGCGACGGTGACTCTGCACGATTGATTGGTTGGTCCTTGCGGTTGCTCGCACAGTCTATCATTTACATTACGTTTTATGATAGCTGTTTGCATTAACCCCATCAGACAGCACAGGGTTTGCGGTTAGTGATAGTTAATGATAATGACATGTTAACATTGAAAATGTTTTTTCGATCGCTTTTTAGGGGCCATTTCCAGCGAAAGTGCGCATCAGCCGCTTCGCCCTTTCCAGCGAAAGTGCGCATCTCCGATTATGTTAAAAGTAATAAAACTACCTCAATAGAATGGGTATTAAAATACGCAAAATATGATGCTCTACAAGTTATTTAAAAAAAATTGTAACTAAAAATCTTTTGTAGTTATCAAAGTAAAACACACAAAAAATATAGTTTTTTTTCTTCTTCTTTACTTTAAACAGCTCTATTGGCAAGCCAAATTGATATTTAAATAAAATCTTTGATTATAAGTTGCCTACTTGGTTGCCATTATATCGTGTTTAGCGGCCAAATAAATTACTATGAAAACTCATAACTGTCGTGTAAAGCTTCGTACAGACCAGCGCGACGCGACGCCGCGCCGCTACAATTTCTAAGAAAACTTGACGGTATAACAATAACCGGTGTCGCGTCGCGCTGGTCCGCACAAAGCTTTATTTAAAAATGGAACAAATTTTTTACTTCAACACATGGATTTTCATACAAAGATATATATTTTTTTTTGTCTAAATTTTTGTTTAGAGTTTTTAAGCTGTTTGTATTTTTGAGAAATCCTACTATATAATATATTTATATCCTACTATAATATTATAAATCTGAAAGTTTGTATGTTTGGATGTTTGTTACTCAATCACGCAATAACGGTTGAACGGATTTGGATGAAATTTGGAACACAGATAGTTTATAACCTTGATACATAGAATACTTTTTATCCCGTTAGTAAGTTCCCGTGGGATAATTTCCGACCTCCATGCGGGCGAAGCCGCGGGCGAAAGCTAGTATTATATAAATGTAATGCGTTTTTTATTTTGTTGAGTTCATTTTCAATTTACCTCAAAGGTCGTCTACGCACGAGATCTGTGAATTTTTATTATCATTTCTATCAATCTTTTTAATCTTTTCAAAATCTGCGATCGTACCATAGATGATGAATGAAGTAAAAAAAAGTAATTTAAGAAACTAAAAATCCCGTCTGCAAAAACACATTCTCATTATTCTCTTTTCATTTATATGTTTTTGCAGTCGGGTTTAAATTAAAGATAAATTACTTTTTTATTTTAAGATTTTTTGTTTTTTATCGTTTCTCCGTCCAAATTACATTTAAACATACAGTGGTTTATTCATAAACGATGATTAAAGTTAATAGACGTTTAAACGTCAAAAATTTATGGTTAAACAGTCGCGAATCATAACTTAGAATATCTTTAGAAAGCATGGTAGCAACTGTAAAAAGTGTCTGGCAATGGATAACGTGATTTCTAAAGATATTCTGGAGAAAAAAAAAAAAAAAACTTTATACTTCAAAGAATTTAAGGTACTATTTTATACACCTTTACTACCTGTTACCTGCCCAAGTAACCACAATCGAACTCTATAGTCGCGGGTCGTTCTTACCTATGTTGGAGACGTACACAGATAAACTTTCAGCTTTTATAAAATAACGAAGGTCTAGCCGTCGCGGGCTCTTGGTCTATAAGATAATATTTAATATTAGCTGTCTTAAAATAATAAATCCAGTTCTACAGAATACCACTAAGGCCTCTTAAAATTTAAGTTAAAACTGCTTTTAAGTTTCATAAAATTGACATTTTCTTTCAGTACCCTAATTACGCAATACACGATCAACCAGAATCTGAATCGTTTTGAAACAGATTGCTAATCCATTGATGTGTACGTTCGAAAAAAAAATCTGCTCAACAACGTAAATATCACAATGAATGTTGTTGACCTGTCAAAATGAAACAAATTTGTCGGAATTGTCAACGAAAATGTGTTGCGTAATTAGATAGCTGGTTTCCTTCAAATTATCTTTTTGCTCCGCTATGTTAAAAAAAAGATAGAAATATTTTCATTACTATTTGGGTCTTCAGTAATTTCTTCGTCAGCCTACACATCCCACACGCTGTCAAAAAGCTTTTTGCGACTAAACCTCTGAATTAAATATGTGACCGACGTTTTATCATTTTACAGTAGACTTTTCAATAAAACTACGAATAATATAGTATCATGTCAGTTTCTTTTGATGAAAACTGTGTAATCGTCAAATGCTAAAAGATTTAAAGAACTAGGTAAAGATAAATTAAAGTCGCTTTTCATGTCTTTGTGACCGCGTTATTCTTCTAAACTACGCAACCGATTTTGAGGCGGTTTCGGAAGGTTTGTACATAGTAACTTGTTATTTGACGTATTCCTTCCAGAACGAGGCAGTATGATCCATTTTTAACAACAAAGCACCCCATAAAACCCGTGAAAATTCATGGGATTCGAGAAAACCCAATTAATATATATTTTTGAAAATTTCCCGTAATTCGTCACTAAATATCACTTTTCTCCAAACTCTCAAATTTAATGGCCTTCATTGCTATTTCATTAGATACCTAATACTTTAACGACCCTTTCGATGTAACAAAATTATCTAAAATATCCAACAGTTAAAAGTTAAAGGAAATAGTTTATTAATCATTTTCGAAAATCATCTACGTACATGAACTTTAACACCACACATAAACTAATCAATGTTCTAGGTCAAGCCTAGAACAGATTTTAGCAATATATTTATCTCTCAGAGAAAAGAGATTCTATATGTTCTTAACATAAACAGTGGTTTTTCTCACAGGGACTATTTTGCAACAGTCACATATCCTCGTTTCTAAGATATATCCTTGTAAAATGGTTTATTTATATGCAAATAAACTTAAAACAATGAAAATAAATCTTTAAGAAATTTTTCAGGAGGCTTTTAAATGCTAAGCCCCGTAACCATCTTGCTGACTTTTTAATGGCATGTAGTTAATGGAACGTCTAATAATTCCCTTTTTGCTCTCCTAAAAATATTATTAAACACTCTAATATGACTGAGAGACTGTGCCTCAAATAGTGAACCTCAAATAATTTCTGTTTTAGTGTCCTAAAAATACTAAAAGCGCAAAAACTTTGTAGAGGATAATTAATTTAAAAAAAGTCCATCATTAAAAGTTCAATAAGTTTTAGAGGACCAGTTAAATATTTTTTGTTTCTAATTTCAAATAGTTGTTATTGTTGTTTGTTGCTGTTGTTGTTATGTGTGTATGATGTGTGTGTTGCATCAAAGAACCGTTACGAAAGAAGAAGACCAAAATCCAAATCACAATAAACCAGTTGCAGCAAGATTTAAAAGTCAAAAAACCACAACACTAACTGTTGCTTGTGCAAGTTTTTATTTGAGGGAGACTATTAAAGGCAGTGAGTTCACAGTGGTATACTATGCGGTCGCATCATTATGTTTAAGATACACTATGTTTGTTTTGGACGGTCAATGGCCATATGATGAAAACTTGAATCTGTGGCGGCATCTACATCGCCTCATGCGAAATACGCGTCAAAGACCTGACGTCACACAAATCCTGCATCGCGCAATTAGAGTTTACTGCGCGAACAACATATAATATATCTTCCCCGACATCAATCGTTGGGCAGTTGCCCACCAGAAACGGCACCCGTCTGGTCGGAGGATCCTACCTTTTCTATAGTGGATGAGTGAACTTTACACCCTATTCCTCTAAAAATCTATACCGCTGGTCTATTCTGTAAGAATGTCACACCATGCAGTAAAGTGAGCTGCCAATAGTATCAATCCCTAGCATATTTGGTGGAATGACAGCTCACTTCACTTAAGTTGAGTGAAGTGAGCTACCAATAGTATCAATCCCTAGCATATTTGGTGGAATGGCAGCTCACTCCACTTAAGTTAAGTCAAGTGAGCTGCCAATAGTATCAATCCCTAGCATATTTGGTAGAATGGCAGCTCACTTCACTTAAGTTAAGTGAAGTGAACTGCCAATAGTATCAATCCCTAGCATATTTGGTGGAATGACTGCTCATTTCTAAGTTCTCACTGGGATATATATACAGAATAGCACTGCTGAACTGGATCTATTCTTTAAAAATGGAAGGTAATACTGTTCGAATGTCTGCACTATGTGTTATGTGTCATTATTATGTACCTATCTCATCAGTGTAATAGGCTGTATGTCGTTCTGATTGAATAAATTAAATTAATAAAAATTTCTTGGTGTTAAAGGTGGTTCCACAACGAGCGGGGCTGTGGCAGAAGAGTGAGTGAATATCTAGACGAGACTTCTAAAATAGAATACTCTTTATTATGTGCTTCTAGATAAGCGGGTGTCCAAAATTACTCGGCTGCATTTAAAAGCCGGATTATTACAAAGAGTAATAATATAATGGAAGGAAAGATAGTGAAATGAAAGGTAGATTTAAGCTTCGTGCAGACCAGCGCGACGCGACGCCGCGACGCGACTCGAACAATACAATTTCTAAGAAAACTTGACGGTATAACAATAACCGATGTCGCGTCGCGCTGTCGCGTCGCGCTGGTCTGCACGAAGCTTAAAGTGTAACACAGACGGTCGACCGACCGTTGGGGTTTTCATGACGCCCGTGATAACCTGCATATGACGACAGGAGCTTAAATGCATTATCTCACAGCAACCGACGCCGCGTGGTGAAATAATTTGGCACGTCAGATCCAGTCAGATTCCTGTCTCAATGCTTTAATATATACTACCTTCTATCGATTACGGGTTTGATTTTACTTGTGTATATACTTTTATAAATAAAAAACCTTTTGTTTCCTATTCTTAGAATGTTTCACGCCACTTGACCACGCCTATAATCTCCAAAGTATTTGGCAGAGGTCTACCTATTAGTGCACCCACATGTCGCCAGTTATGTTTAAGTCCCATGTAACAGGGGGCGAGCCTATTGCCTTCAACCGGGCACAAATCCAGACTCCGGGCTGTTACTCAGAAATTCCGGATAGAAAAACCCAATAACACTTTGCCCGACCTGGGAATCGGACCCTGGACCTCATGCTCCGCCATAGCAGGTGCTTCCACTAGACCAACGTGGCAGTATGATTGACTGAACAGTCCAATAAAATACAAAATGTCAATGAAATAAAATGTAATCACTATGCTAAATGAAATAGAAGCCAGTTTACCTGTAGTTGGTACAGTAAAATTGGACTCCATTTTAGCCAAAGTGATTATATTTCAGGCAGTAATTGAGAATCTATTATTCTCTGCAGTTTCCTAGAATATGAACACGACCAGCCAACTCGCCGACTCGCCCGTGATGGAAATTCAACGCTGCCTACGCAACGAAGAGAGAAATTTAATAACAACTGGTTTTCGCCAGAGCGTTACTGATAGAGGGTCAGGCTCAGTGCAGGGTGAATTTACCGATGTTATCGTGACCGATAGGTGTAGTACGTAGGTATGTATATACGTAGTTAAACACGTTTGGTGGAATTAAGGGTGGACGCTCCAAAATGATTGCTGTTTTCGTATTTTGATGGGTAAACGATTTTAAACGTTTATTTAGAAGTTATGATCTGAATTTTGTAAACTTGTTGTAACTAAGTACTGCTTTTAAACTTTAACTATATTTCAGTCAATATAATTTGCAATCATACCCAATTTTCTATTTGTAGGTTCTGCTTTACTTCTTTGCAATTTTAGACTTTTATTATATAATATCTTGAATCTAACCGTTTCTAAGTGAACATGTCCTATCTAAAAGAGCTGGGTGATCTGTAACTCAGGTCTCTCCTTCCCTCAGACACCTTTCTCTATTTAAGATTGTGAATTTTATTATGTTATAAGTAATCAATCTAAAAAGTAAGTAAGTATTAAAAAAACACTACAAAATATTCTCAATAAATGTGTGAAGGTTTCGAAAAGTCAAAACTGCTCACAAGAAATGGAACAATCAATCAACAAACTAACCATAAAACGGAAATAAATGTTGCAGATAATATAATGTATATCCAAAAACATTACAATTTGTCCCGAAATCCTAAAAGTAAACATAAATAACAACCTTACAACGTTGTCTCTACACTATTGCCGATATATTCAACCACAACTTTGCATCCGTAGGCTCCCCAAACATGCAGACCAACAGCTCACAAGCTCCCATATACCATATTGTAACTAAGCCTGCCATTAATTCTAAGTTCCTAGAGCCTGTTACCGAAAAAGAGATATTTAATATTATTCAGAACCAAACACAGCTGTGACATCGACTGGGCACGCCACAATTGTGGCGATAAGTCCCCTCTTTGAGGAGTGGCTAGAGAGGCGCCACGGCGTCCTCACCTTCCGCCTGACGCAGGTCCTCACCGGACATGGTTGTTTCGGGAGGTTCCTGTTCAGGATAAAGCGGGAGGAAACGCCCGGGTGTCACCACTGTGTGGATCGCCCGGAGGACACGGTGGAGCATACGGTGGAGGTCTGCCCAGCTTGGGCGGAGCACCGCCGTGTCCTCACGGAGGCGATGGGCGGCGGCGATCTCTCGCGTCCGGCCCTGGTTCAGGTCATGGTCCGGAGCGAGAGTGCATGGGAGGCCGTCACCTCCTTCTGCGAAGCAGTAATACTCGCGAAGGAGGAGGCGGAGCGCGCGAGGGAGAGGCAAAATGCGCGCCCTCGCGCCGCTAGTCGCCGTAGGAGACGCCCCGGGCGTCGGGAGTCGAGAGCCGACTTCCGGCCACCGTAGGCGCGGGCTTGCGGACGGTGAGCAATGGGTAGCTCGCCGTACGATAGGGACCAGGCCCGGGTCGACGGCGCGTTGTGTTCCACGCGCGCCTCAAAGAGATGTCAGCACCAACTGACGGGGTCCGGAAGGGCCAATGCCTGCCGGGGTTGCGGGTTTGTCTGAAAGGGATATCGCGAACCCGGCACACAGGCAACGGAAGGAACACGGGTGGGTTTTAGTCAGTAAAAGTCTGACACGCCCTCCCGCTCCGCCCAGAGCGGGAGAAGTTATTTGATAATTTCCCACCCTCAAAAAAAAAAAAAAGCTGTGACATCGACGAGATACCCCTTACATGAATAAAAATCATGTATCCTAGAACTAGAACTAAACCCCCGCTCACATTACGTTGTAAACCAACGCCTTGAGGAAAAAACATACCCGTCTCGATTAAAAATAGCAATAATCAAAACAATACCAAAAAAGGTGGATAATCTGACCCTAGTCAATACAGATTTCTGCCAGCATATTCAAAATTCTATTAAAATCTTTATGTTTAAAATTACTGTAATTATTATAAATCTATACATATTATAAAACAAAGTCGCTTTTCGCATTTGACTGTATGTCCGCGTTGTTCTTCTAAACCACGCAACAGATTCTGATGAGGTTTTCACCATCATTTAGAGAATTTATTCCGGTAGATTTATGTGTATATTATATTAATATTAAAGTTACATATAACTAAGAAATCTCGACGTTTTGTCTAGTCGTAAAAACCGTGCGAAGCAGGAGCGGGTCACTAGTTAAATATAAATAGTTGGAAATGGAATAAGGTATTATATTAATGTGTTGTGATATTTATCGTGTAGGTATGCAATATATATGTTAACTTTAAAATTAACCTAGCTATAAGTTAATTGTAATAATACTTGCTGCGCGGTCATAGCCTGTCTGACTGTCATAGCCTGTCTGACTGTCATAGCCTGTCTGACTGTCATAGCCTGTCTGACTGTCATAGTCTGTCTGACTTTCATAGCCTATAACTGAGTGTACATTGTGCGAATATATAAATAGATAGTCGCTTAAATTGAAAACGCTCCGGCGTGCTAAAAATACTCAAATTCAAAACGAATTTATCAGAAGAAAGTTCAGCACCACACGATTGGTAGAACGAAAAGAACCGACGGTATTTTAATTGGATATTTCTTCTCTTTCTATCTTTCTTTATCGATATTTTTATAACGTCTTAAAAAGCTTAAATTGAAATGAGTACGAAAACAAAAAGTCATCTTCCATTTATGAAACACAATGAAAGAAAAATACCTTCGTGATTAGATATTTTACCCTTATTTTATAGTGTTATTAGTACGTGTACGTCGCATTGTAAGCGCATCGCACTGCAATTTGTTACTGATGGGTCGATCATTGACCGCAGTTCATCGTTCCCTCGTTCATTGGATCTACTAATTCAATAGTCTAACAGACTAATAGTATGACGCAAACTATCGGTTACCGATGTTACGCAGCGGTTTGTTAGTAAATAAAATAATGTTGGAGTTCTGTATACAATGGCCCATGCTGGTCGTTCTTTAGGATCTGCCCTGAGATGTATCATGAATGATGGCTACTTGTGGCAAGTACTTTCAAGATACATTATACAACTATAAGAAATTACATTTCGTAATTTGACAAATCTTGTTCTTTGGTCAGTAAACGGCATTATTAATTTAATAATTTGAAAGCAATAAGTGACTGTGATAGTACAATTTGTGTATTATTGCTTTAGGATTTCAGAAATTCAGTAAAAATCCGTTTCTACATACTAAAAATGAATTCATCTAATACCTACTTAAAAGATTAACGTGATTCTCAACCCCGGTAATAATTATTCGTAGTTGTTAGGGAGAACAGTTAATGAGACTTATTAATCGAAAGTTTTCCCAAATTAACCAGCGTCGTAAATAGTTAATCCTGAGAGCAGCGGTATGTAGAACTTCTAATTACTAACTGTGAGCCGAAACAGAAATACCAACGTATTCTACAACTTTTCTCATGTAGAAATAAGGTTCGTATGAAAATGGAAAATATTTTTGAAAAAGTCAGGTTATGTATGAAAATTTAAACAAAAACAAACACAGTCAGTATTTTTGTCATTCAATCGGTCAATTGTCCCAAAAATTAAGTGATCGAAGTTTCCAATTCCCGTATCAAAGGAATGAAATTGAAAATAGACACGAATTTTAACGAATGACAGCAAAAAATTTGACCGATTTTGGACAATCGTAGTATAATAAAAGAATAAATGTTTTGGAGAACAAACCGTATTGATGAAATTCCTCGTATATTCCGAAATATAGGGGACCAAGGCCTATTTTCAGTATACATAAATATCACGCGTTTTTCGTCACGAGACGTCAGAGCGATGCGGTCGGAGTGCTCTTTAATTTTCTGAATAAAGTACAGACCTTTCTGTTTTACCAAATTTTGGACACTTTGCTAGTTCTAATTCTAGTTTTTATTTATAAATATTTTCCGTAAGCGTGTTTACCATCGCTACGGCCTGTTTATATGAGATTAGGGGTTTATTGATTAAATCCTCACAGCCTACGCTTGGTATTTAATCAGAACAACGTTGCAATACGAGTTTTACTTCACGCGTTCCAAGACATAGTTATTTTAACATTTATGATAAATAAATCCGGCCCCAAAAATTGTAGCAAGCGATGGGCCCAGTGATTAAAATACAAACATAACAGTAAAGTTATATAATTTCATAGTAACACGCGACGAGCAATTTGACGCGTTGAGGAAAGTACTTCATTCACAGTTCTGCGGCACTTTTGGAAAGTTTGAGTGAGGTTTTGAAGGAGTTGTATGAGGTCGTGTGGCCGTGGGGGATCTTGAACTCACCTTCCGCGGTGGCGGCTGCATGTTGACGCTCGTCGCCGGACCGTCGGCGACTGAGTCTCGGAGCACGAGGAACTAAGGATCGATGTCGCGCGCCGGACGCGTCTCCACCCTCTGCCGAGCGGTCGCGTCTGTTCGCCCTACGGGACTAAGCCGCGCATGCCCCCTACCACGCGCACAGAGTCATAAGCTACGCTCGCTTATTTTTTCAACAAAACGTTGGTTCATGAAAAAATTATGGTGATCATTATGAAGAGGCTACATTATTTTTCCAAAGTAATTTCTAGAGAACTTACGCTACTAATTATACGTGAAATCGATCAAATTCTGTGGGAGAGAGGCAGCATGCTACGCTAGATGTGCTACGATTCTACGTTCCCTTCTACGAGTTCGTGGCACGTTACGTGGTGCGCACGTAGACGGATAATACAAACGAATAATCTCGATGGCATCCCCAAAAGGCTCGGGGTTAACAAAAACCGCCCCTAATACAGATTCGGGTATCTTAATACTGGAACACGCTACTTCATTTTACCGACTTTTTGATAATTTTTCATATAAAGCTTCGTTCAGACCAGCGCGACGCAACACCGGTTATTGTTATACCGTCAAGTTTTCTTAGAAATTGTATTTTTCGTGTCGCGGCGCGGCGTCGCGTCGCGCTGGTCTGTAGGAGCTTTAACTTTGAAAAGATCCAAAATGTAGTAGTGCCTACTTGGTACAAATATTTCAAACGTCTTGTAAATATGTTTTCTAATTTTAGAGTGAGAAGTACTGTGTCAATCATAAATAGTAAATCGCACACGACACCAGCACTAAGTGCGAGCACACAGCCTGTCATCATTCGACGTGCACCTTCTACAAAACCTAGGTTATAATCTAAAAGGGCTCGCCACAAGAAAGCAATTTCTATTCTCTTCAAGTAGGAAATTGACAACTGCAAGGCTACCGACGATGTACAAAAGGATCACTCTCTAATGTTCCATGGAAAGTCACGTGTCACTTGTTTTGTCCTCAGACCGTATCGATTTTTGATTAGTGACCCACTGGCCAACATTTAACTGTCAAACGACAGGTTATCTCGTATTAACGGAGCAATGAGTTTCAAAATCATAAAATTCGGCAGATATTTTCTAGAAAGTTCTCGAAACTGATTTTACAAAATTAAAACAAACGATTAGTTTTGTGCGTGTTTTTCAGGTTTTTTGAGAAGTGTTTATATAAAATCTTTATTGCGCTACCAGCAAAGTACATAAAGGCTGAATATAAAGGCTCTAGAAATATCCAACATTAAAATATATACTCAGAAACCATCCAGGGAACAGACGATCAGACCGAAAAGAAAGCTCCGATGACAATACTATCAACCAAAGAGATTTAAGATACCAACTACCAATAATTTTATGTCTTTGCTATCAACTTATAATATATGAAAATAGTTTGAGTGTGTACATTGCAGAAAACCCAGTCATTAAAAGTATCGTAAAAACCTTGTTTTGAGTGACAATGTAATATTTTACATTAGTGTCGTTTACGTGCTATTTATAAAATAAATACTGAAGAAATTAGATTTCAGTTTTTATTGAAGGTGCCAAAGTCGTTGCCAAATTCATTGCCGACTCTATTTAGATTGCCATCGATACGGCAAGAAGATGATTAAAGTTTACAAAAATCTGTGAATACACGTAACTGATCGTTGTATGGGTTTTCCCAGTACCCAGCAGAATACAAAGAGATCACTCAGATCTCTTCAGTAGCGACGATTAATGTAGATAATGTGTAGATATACAAAGATCTTCCTATACGTAAGCCAGTAAATGGTTACTGTTTTCTAAATGCTCGCTACGAATAAAAAACGAATAAGAATCGGAATATTGCTAAAACCTATTTATTTCCAGTAAAATATTCCCAAAATAATAATTCTTAAAGCATCTATCGTTCATCTGACCAAGATTATGTCTGAACTAAGAGACCTCTGAGTTTGTTTCGGCCTTTCTTCTCAGAGTAGTCAGATAGGAAACGTCGACCTCATCTAGTTTATTTATAAAATTTTATTGATGTGTAAAAGTGTTGTCATTTCATCCCTAGTTCGTAGTTTTCAGAACGCACGTAAATGATTTGTGTCTTTCATTTGATGAGAAATTGATAATAGATTTTAATTTTCAAATAACCTCGTGAAGGGGTTATTCACCACGCTTGCAAGCCAGTTGATAACCAGAACCTATTGTTCAATAATAAATCCTGTAATGACATGGTATAGGGCGAAAGGGTCAACGTTTTCACAGGGGGAGCCAATTGAAAACTGACTGTTGCACATTCGTTAATATTAGTTAATAACAGGGGAAACGGGAAGCCATCGTCGTGTACAGTTTCGAGCATATATTCCTTACAGTTACGCAAAATGCAAAAGCGTTTTTCTCGTGAAATTAACATTGCAATTTTGTTAAAAGACCTACAGGGATGCTGGCAACTTTTTTTATGTCCGTCAGATTGATGATTAAAAATATTGGACACATATTTTTTCTTTTTTTACATAATCAAAATATTACGGCAATACATTGAGTTAAAATGTGGCATGACGTCACTCTCCGGTAGATTTTATACCGAATTGTGACGTAGCAAACCCCAACTCTCCATCTTTAATGCGTTTTATCCAAATAGTTTTTTATTAATATGATAAAGCAAAAAATACGTGTCTTATTATCTCACTGACGGACTATTTTTTTTTTTCCCCAGTCGACATCCGCTATTGTAACATTTCGATTAGCCGGAGGTATAATTGTAAGTCATACAATTAAAGAAAATACAGAAAAGATAAAAAGGTTTGAGATGTAGGAGCTTCAGGTCGGCTTCAGCTTCAGGTGTATCTGTTGCTCGGGATGCTCAGAGACAGGAACGATAAGAAGGACCAACAGGCAGTAGTGGAACACTAACGAGGAGCAGGGCTGTGGTGTCTTACGCCGCACAGGTATGGGAGGTTTGTGATGTCATCAACCCTGTCTAGAGGAGGAAAAGATTGAGTAAAAACATCTCGTATTGGCGAAGGCACTTTATAACTCGCAGGACTATAACTCGCAATGGCGTCGACGACGACGACGTTACGATTAGCCGGAGGGCTAATTGCTTACTGAATAACAAGTGATAATGAAGTTAGTATTTGTACAAGCCATATTAACTAGATTCTAAGTGCCTTCTTTGCACATATAGGCTAGTCAGTCGAGTGCACGGAAAGATTTTACGAGGTTCCAGCTATTTTCTGTTGTCGTCATCATAACAACTTAATACAATCGAACTTGAAAAGTAAAAATCCGAAAATTAAATATGGAACCCGTAGGTATAAATTATGGCGAATAAAATATTCGAATTCGAAGTAGGATTGCGACTATCTACTTCATGATTTCGATTACCTTTTACTTTGAAAGAATGTCAGCTTTCGTCAATTGCAATAAATCGCGATGGATAAATAAATGAGCATTTGTTATGTTACGTAATGTTATGTTATCGTATCGTGTGTGTCTGGATTGAGGAGCCATGTCTCATATCGGAACGAGGTTACTACCAATATTTAGTAGTAAATTAGCCGATTTTGTAGGCCGGATCCTGGAATTTGTAGTAAAACCCTTAAAAAGTTATACGACGTTAAAGGTGGCTCCTCAATCCTGACGTCTGGATTGAGGAGCCACCTTAGAACCCGAAAACTAGCTAACGGATATTTTTGAAAATTTTGTAGGATTAATTAGTACTTATGCGTAATCTCTACAAAAAAAATGGGGTTTGTACGGTCTAATTTGAGATAGCTACAACGTTTTGATTTTTCATAAAAAAACATAAATTTCACCGCGCTGTATCTCGGAAAGTTATTAACCAATTACAACATATTTTTAGTATGATTTAGTAGTAAATGTGCTCGAATTTGTACAATAAAAATAAAACGGAAATGCTATATAATTTCGGTCTATAGAAATGATATGTACGTAGCTACTAAAGTAGTTGATCAAATCGGATAACAATACATAACACCAATATTTAGTAGAAATTTCTACTAAATATTGGCGTAATCCAACATCCTGCGCAATCAGTATTTCAAAAGATATTAATAAAATAAACATTCCTTAACAAATTAGTGAATAGGGTGACCATAAATAATTCAAACTATGATCATAAACAGAGTTTTACTTACACATGAATAATTCTTCACCAATCAGTACTTAAATTATGAACACAATATTAACACCAAGAATAAAAGAAACTAAAAGAGCAATATCCCATAGAATAAATAAACAAACACCAAGAATAAAAAAAGAAATCACAAAGAATTTTCAGCATCAGCACTAACTGCGAGCGACGCTCTAAAGAGATTCCAGCCCAAACTATAACATATCCACTGCCAACCGGCACTTTTTCCTCAAAACAAGCTGGCATCAATTCTACCCCTGGCCTTCTGTAGACTCTTCGCCGCCCGTCACTTGCACACAGCATAAATCTGGATTCGTCAGAAAACATTACTCTTGCCCATTCTTCGTCTCCCCATTGTGCGTGTTCGCGGGCGTAACGTAATCTTGCTACCCGATATTCCCTTAAAATTTTGGACCATTTGCGGGTCTATTAGTGTTGGCAACACCGAGTGAAGCTACTTGGAGCGTTGGCGATGAAGTTTTGGGGAAGGAAAGAACTTTTCCGCCAATTTTGGCGTCAAGCCGCGAAACGCGTATAATTTTGTAATTTGTTTTCGAATAAATATAAGTTTATATAAATTGCTACGTATTTTAAACCTCCGTATAGAAATAGTTAATATTAGCTTGAAGGAGTCGCCGCCTTACTATCCACTCGCTTACGTCTCTACGGGTCTCCTGAAGTTGACTTGTTACTTCAACTGCCGTAAGGTACCGATTTCGGAGCATGGTCGTAACAATAAATCGATCCTCTCGAGTCGTAGTACATCTCGGTCTGCCGGTTCCTAGTCTTTTTACGTTCTGCCTAGTTTCTCGGAAACGTTGGACGACCCGTTGCATTGTAGAAATTGACACGCCCATTATTCTTGCTGTACTTCGCTGACTTCTGCCTTCTTCTAACATAGTGACGATACGTGTACAATCTTCTGGTGTTAGCGACATGATAGAAATTCAATAATGATGGCGAAAGACGACAATGCCCGCCTTTTAGCATTTTGATTTGACAGATTCAAAATAAAAGTGGGAAAACAAGCAAAAGTAAAACAACCGCGAATCGAATTTATTTCCAAATACAAGGTGTAATAAAAAACTTTTTGAAATTACTTTGTAGATCATTTAAGGTTTTATTTCATACGATATTAAAATTTTAAGTTAGTGTTACAAGATTGTACATTTTAAAAAGATAATAAAAACGTCCGCGATAGCATGTCTACCTTCTAGGGAGCATGACCCACAGTAACCACTTTTATCTTTCAGAATTTGATAAATATTGCATTTTTATTACCAAAACTACTTTATTTTATAATTTTTGGAAAACAGCTACAAACGCACTATTGCACATGCCTAATAATGCATTTGTTATTAACCTGAATATGGCCAAGTTTTCATAGATAGGGAAACAAAGAAGTACGAGTTTAATATGTTAAACACTGCAATAAACGAGAGAGATGTGATACAGAATGCCCAGTAAACATAACGCAATGACAGAACATACAACATAAACCGACGCAGCGTATAATGAGATACGAAAACCGGCCAAGTGCGTGTCGGACCACGCACAAGGAAGGGAGTTGGGATGATTTTATCTCAAGAACAAACTTAACATTGAAAGTAGTTGAAATACATGTTCTCCCTTCCCCCCCCAACTTTAAATTTTGCCATATGTAATATGAAAATATTTTGGTAATTTTGTACTATTGCGAATTTTGATTTCATAATCGTCATAGCAAAAAAACTGACTATCCATAATGTAGTGACATTTATAATGGCCCATGCCAACTTCACTGAGTGCTGGAATAAATTCTATAGCTCCAATGAGAGAATATGTTATACCTTTAACTATAATGTGATACGGATGATGATGTATATCTTCTAAAATAAATTTGTCACTGCCATTTAAATCAAACGACACAATATTGGATGGCACATAATTGGAAGTTCCTTCATCACCGCAACAAATACAAGTATTTTTCTTCCAGAATGCAGATTGCGTCTTCCAAACATCGGATGCCAAAATTTGAAAGAACATTTAAGTTTAATGGCAAAACTGCAATCTGTCTAGAGGTTGTAAGAAATAAACAGAAATCATTCTGACACTCTTTGGTGAAGACTGCACTACACAAATAATTTAAAATTACTTGTTCAAAAATGAACGTTACATTGCAAGCACATTCACAATATTGTGCTTGCAACGCTACATTCGCTTTTTACTCTTTATCAAAATATAATACTGCGATTTAGTTAGGATCTTATTTATAAATTAGGTTAAGTTGTTATTTTTATACATTCATATTTTAATAAATTTGCTTTAAATGACGGTGAACTTTCCCACATCAAATTTCATCTGTAGTTTAGAAGATTTAAGCGGTCACACAGACAGACACGAAAAATGACATTGTTTTATAATACGTATAGATAAAATAGATTAAAATTAGTACCTTAAATCTCTTTGTATGTCATGTTAAGGCGAACGCGCTCAGATAGCCCGATTCAAATTACATAACATAACATAATATCACGCCTGTATTTCCCCGAAGGATTAGGCAGAGATGTACCTACAGTTCAACCACATTTCGCCAGTTATGTTTAATAATGCCCATGTAACAGGGGGCGAGCGTATTCCCATCAATCGGGCACAAATCTAGACTACTTGCTTCCACTAAGAAGCAAGATGGAATTCCCAATTCAAATTATCTTATGTTTTGTGCAATTATCTGCCCGATATCCATATATGATCAAAAAGTAAATTTAAATAAAATAACAACCCGACTGCGTAAAAAATGAACTTGAATGAAAGGAGGCAATAGGTTTTTATTAAAAAGATGTTTCCGACTGCATATAGTATATAGTATAAAAGCTCGTTCAGACCAGCGCGACGCGACGCCGCGCCGCGACACGAACAATACAGTTTCTAAGAAATCTTGACGGTATAACAATAACCGGTGTCGCGTCGCGCTGTCGCGTCCCGCTGTCGCGTCGCGCTGGTCTGCACGAAGCTTTAAGTGGGATTGGAGACAGAAATAGGTCATCTTGTTTCCATCTTTTTTTGGTATTTTGTTTTGATTTTTTAAATTTACTTTTTATTTTAAATTTTTTAGTTATTTTATCATTTTTTAGATTACTTTTAATCATATAATTTGTTTATATTTTGTAATCAGCTGTTAAAGCCCTTCATTTTGAAACCCCACTCGATAGGCTTTGAGACACATTGACAAACATTCAGTGTTACTCACGCAATAAATTAGAATTTAACGACATATCATTCATGTAAATCGGTTCAGCCGTTTAGTAGTTACGAGGGAACATAGTTCCCTCGTAACTCGAACATAGTTCGAACTCGAACATAGTTCCCACGGACGGACATACATAGATAAACATTCGGGTCAAACACATAACACTCCTTTTTTGGCTTCGCCACAGTTTATACAGGTTATACAGAAAAATAAACTCATTACAATCATTCCTACGGACTCAGTTTAAATTGTCCGAATACTTCAACGAAATCATGCCATTTGAGGCCAATTCTAACTTAGTGAGTTGAATTGTTGACTCTGGTGATTATACTTCCTATAAATACATTATTTGATAAGCCGTCAGTCTCTTTAGTACATTATCAGTCGACAGCGATGCGGAATTTTAAGACACTTTATTTTAGTTTGTTATAATTTTAATTAGGTTAAGGCCGGTCGGTGTTATAGGCGTCGGCGTTAGGCGTCGGCGTAAGGCGTCGGTGTTATAGGCGTCGGTGTTATAGGCGTCGGTGTTATAAACGTCGGTGTTATAGGCATCGGCGTTAGGCGTCGGTGTTATAGGCGGCGGCGTTACGCGTCGGCGTTAGGCGTCGGCGTAAGGCATCGGTGTTTTAGGCGTAGGCGTAAGGCGTCGGTGTTATAGGCGTCGGCGTAAGGCGTCGGTGTTATAGGCGTCGGTGTTATAGGCGTCGGTGTTATAGGCATCGGCGTTAGGCGTCGGCGTTAGGCGTCGGCGTTAGGCGTCGGCGTAAGGCGTCGGTGCTATAGGCGTCGGTGTTATAGGCGTCGGCGTAAGGCGTCGGTGCTATAGGCGTCGGCGATAGGCGTCGGTGTAAGGCGTCGGTGTTTTAGGCGTCGGCGTAAGGCGTCGGTGTTATAGGCGTCGGCGTTAGGCGTCGGCGTCAGGCGTCGGCGTAAGGCGTCAGTGTTAAAGGCGTCGGCGTTAGGCATCGGCGTAAGGCGTCGGTGTTATAGGCGTCGGCGTTAGGCGTTGGTGTTATAGGCGTCGGCGTTAGGCGTCGGCGTAAGGAGTCGGTGTTATAGGCGTAGGTGATAGGCGTCGGTGTTATCGGCGTCGGTGTTATAGGCGTCGGTGTTATAGGCGTCGGCGTTAGGCGTCGGTGTTATAGGCGTCGGCGTTAGGCGTCGGCGTAAGGCGTCGGTGTTATAGGCGTCGGTGTTATAGGCGTCGATGTTATAGGCGTCGGTGTTATAGGCGTCGGCGTTATAGGCGTCGGCGTTACGCATCGGCGTTAGGCGTCGGCGTAAGGCGTCGGTGTTTTAGGCGTCGGCGTAAGGCGTCGGTGTTATAGACGTCGGTGTAAGGCGTCGGTGTTATAGGCGTCGGTGTTATAGGCGTCGGCGTTAGGCGTCGGCGTAAGGCGTCGGCGTTATAGGCGTCGGCGTTAGGCGTCGGCGTAAGGCGTCGGCGTAAGGCGTCGGCGTAAGGCGTCGGCGTAAGGCGTCGGTGTTATAGGCGTCGGTGTTATAGGCGTCGGTGTTATAGGCGTCGGTGTTATAGGCGTCGGCGTTAGGCGTCGGTGTTATCGGCGTCGGTGTTATAGGCGTCGGCGTTAGGCGTCGGTGTTATAGGCGTCGGCGTTAGGCGTCGGCGTTAGGCGTCGGCGTAAGGCGTCGGCGTTATAGGCGTCGGCGTTAGGCGTCGGCGTAACACCGACGCCTAACGCCGACGCCTATAACACCGACGCCTATAGCACCGACGCCTTACGCCGACGCCTTACGCCGACGCCTAACGCCGACGCCATTAACACCGACGCCTATAACACCGACGCCTTACGCCGACGCCTATAACACCAACGCCTGACGCCGACGCCTAACGCCGACGCCTATAACACCGACGCCTTACGCCGACGCCTAACGCTGACGCCTTACGCCGACGCCTAACGCTGACGCCTTAAGCCGACGCCTAAAACACCGATGCCTTACACAGACGCCGACGCCTATAACACCGACGCCTATAACACCGACGCCATACGCCGACGCCTAACGCCGACGCCTTACGCTGACGCCTAACGCTGACGCCTATAGCACCGACGCCTATAACACCGACGCCTATAACACCGACGCCTATAACACCGACGCCTATAACACCGACGCCTATAACACCGACGCCTATAACACAGACGCCTTATGCCGACGCCTATAACACCGACGCCTTACGCCGACGCCCTACACCGACGCCTATAACACCGACGCCTTACGCCGACGCCTATAACAGCGACGCCTTACACCGACGCCTAACGCCGACGCGTAACGCCGACGCCTATAACACCGACGCCTTACGCCGACGCCTTACGCCGGCGTAAGGCGTCGGCGTAAGGCGTCGGCGTAAGGCGTCGGTGTTATAGGCGTCGGTGTTATAGGCGTCGGCGTTAGGCGTTGTTGTTATAGGCGTCGGCGTTAGGCGTCGGCGTAAGGCGTCGGTGTTATAGGCGTCGGCGATAGGCGTCGGTGTTATCGGCGTCGGTGTTATCGGCGTCGGTGTTATAGGCGTCGGCGTTAGGCGTCGGTGTTATAGGCGTCGGCGTTAGGCGTCGGCGTTAGGCGTCGGCGTTAGGCGTCGGCGTAAGGCGTCGGCGTTATAGGCGTCGGCGTTAGGCGTCGGCGTAAGGCGTCGGCGTAAGGCGTCGGTGTTATAGGCGCCGGCGTTAGGCGTCGGCGTCAGGCGCCGGCGTAAGGCGTCGGTGTTATAGGCGTCGGCGTTACGCGTCGGCGTTAGGCGTCGGTGTAAGGCGTCGCTGTTATAGGCGTCGGCGTAAGGCGTCGGTGTTATAGGCGTCGGTGTAGGGCGTCGGCGTAAGGCGTCGGTGTTATAGGCGTCGGCGTTACGCGTCGGCGTTAGGCGTCGGTGTAAGGCGTCGCTGTTATAGGCGTCGGCGTCAGGCGTCGGCGTAAGGCGTCGGTGTTATAGGCGTCGGCGTTACGCGTCGGCGTTAGGCGTCGGTGTAAGGCGTCGCTGTTATAGGCGTCGGCGTAAGGCGTCGGTGTTATAGGCGTCGGTGTTATAGGCATCGGCGTTAGGCGTCGGCGTTAGGCGTCGGCGTCAGGCGTCGGTGTAAGGCGTCGGTGCTATAGGCGTCGGTGTTATAGGCGTCGGCGATAGGCGTCGGCGATAGGCGTCGGTGTTATCGGCGTCGGTGTTATAGGCGTCGGCGTAAGGCGTCGGTGTTATAGGCGTAGGTGATAGGCGTCGGTGTTATCGGCGTCGGTGTTATAGGCGTCGGTGCTATAGGCGTCGGTGTTATAGGCGTCGGTGTTATAGGCGTCGGTGTTATAGGCGTCGGTGTTATAGGCGTCGGTGCTATAGGCGTCGGCGTCAGGCGTAGCAAGAGGTGCTACAACTATTTAAAACTTTGAAAGCAACGTAGCGATATTTTTGTGGTAAATTGCGGCCAATTTTTGCTACGGGTCGCGCTACCTAAACTAATTTTTTTTTTTTTGTGAAAAATATTATTTTTATTTTTCTTTAACTGTCAAATAATTTTATTCGCTGGAATTCGTATCTCTTTAAAATTCCAAATCTGAATATTTGTAGTATTTTAGTATTTTATTGTATGTTATTATATCTATTCAATTCCTTTTTCTGAATTCATATTATTAATTCCACTACATGATTTCATAGAGAAATTCCGGCTGTAGAATACCTTGTGATCGAGTTTTCATGCACTTCCCGATTTTCAACTGAGTTGGTATTTTGCACGCGTATTCATTGTTCTGACGACAATGCAATCTGAGTCATTGTCAAATAAAATGGTGGTGTAAGATAGAAACTAATAGATTTACTAACTGCCTCGATATTTTCGTGGCTGCAACATATTTTCGTAAACGATTACGACTAATCTGTTTCATTTTGACAGTTCAACAACATTCATTGCGTTATTTACGTTGTCGAGCAGATTTTTATTTCGAACTTACGACGCCATGGATTAGCAATCTGTTTCAAAACGATTCAGATTCTGATTGATCGTGTATTACGCAATTAGGGTACGGCCCTACTCCTGCGGGGTTGTTCTGGGTCGGTAAAAGTGTTATTGGGTTTTTGCATTGAGATTTTTTTATACCGACTTCAAAAAAGGAGGAGTTTTTCTATTCGTCTGTATATATATTATTTTTATATACATACGTTAATCGGTATTAGAAATTTGATTGAACCGATTTTAACAATTCTTATTTCATTTGGTAGAGGAAGCTTGCGCGCAGTGGTCTATAAATTGTATTAACTTTGCTTGGATAGTTTTTGAGTTACCTTCAACAATACCTTATTAATATTTTGAAGCTAACTTAAATACCGGCTGGTGTATGGTGATGATCTTATAAAACTTCCTGTGGCTGTTGTCTACATATCAAGTAGTCGTATATGAATTGGTGTGCGGTAGGTACAACACCTAGAAAGTACAAAAAACGGTCGATGCCAAAAATGAAAATACACAGAGTTCCGAAATTGAAGTTATAAAAAAAGCATTATAATATTGCTTGATAGCGAAAACAGCATACATTTAAAATATAATCTAAAAAGCCTGTCTAGAAGAACATAACTCAATTTGACTAAATCAGGCAACTTATACCTTACTACATAGACAAGCTTTTTAAATTAGAGAAGTAATACAGTAAGTTACAGACCATTTATCGACAAACAGAACATTCTGACTCTTACATCTCTAGGGGCACATCCTCGAAACCTGTCTCTTTGTCAAAAAAATATAATATCTCTTTTCAACAATCCCGTTAGTAACGAAAGAAAGAAAACTTTATGGTTTAAAATTTTCGTTTTTAAGTAAAACATTTAGTTCCAAATGTCACCACGTCAGACTCATTTATGTCGGCCCGAAGGGCAATTCCCGTAATTTTTAAGAACGTCCACAATCGCATCTCATTCGCTATCTGTCAAAAATACAATCAATTTTCGGACATTTTTGACAAGTTTGACAGATTGCGACTAGAATATGAACGTTATTTATGTACGAGAATTGGCCTTCTGTACAATGTTTTCATATTAGTGTTATGTAATAGGTATGAGAGGACAGTGTAGGCCTGTCAACAAGTACCAGGTATTTAAATGTTTAATTAGTAAGGTAGGTATTATGTGTATAATGCCATTATTATATTCACCACGGCCCAAACTTTTCTCTCATTATAGTTGTCGACACCTTGACAGTTTGACAACTAAAACAAATGTTTGCGGACCAATACTCATAACATAACGTCAAGTCTGTTTTTCCCGGCAGAGGTGAGGTAGCGTACACCCTCATTTCGCCAGTTATGTTTAACTCCCATGTAATATATATATGGTCCCATGATCGAGGGCGAGCCGATTAACCATCAATCCAATTAGCGGCTATTTGCTTATTTTATTATCAAGTTGTTCCTTATTGTATCTGGTCCCTAGGGTACTCCGTACTCCTAACATACAGCATTGTAGGTACTCTATTTCGCGTAGGCGTACTTTATAATCTACAAAAGATATCTATTTTATTGTCTCTGGCTTTGAATTGAATGAATTATGCAACTTCGGCATTCTCTGAGGGAGCCTAACCTATCCCAGCCGGGATGCTAAATCGGATGGGAAAACCCAATAACACTGCCCTACCTGGGAATCGAACCTAGGACCTCTTGCTTCGCAGTAGCGCTTGTGACCAACAAGGCATTCTGGTCGGAGAGGAATTTCAGCTAAAGCGAAATGTTAACTAGTGCTCTCAATTAGTTCTGTCAATTATTTTTAAGCTGTGTAGTAGCACATAACAGTGACAGTTTAATACTAATGTAAACTCTAATAATATTAGTGTTTACATCTCTTGACATTTCTCGGGACCCTGGGGTCCCGGACCTTTAGAAGGCGTACGAGGAGCCAAAGCCAACTCGCAGAGGCCCGTCAGACGTTTTTAATGAAATGAGGCACCAACCGACGATTATCCCTGTATGTACTATGCAAGTGCACCCAAGGACAACCCCCGGTTGGTGTAGCACTATTGCAGGATATGGAAACAAAAATATTGGACTATGGCTTTGGGTGGCTTAAGTTGGCTGGTGACCTGGAACTATGGGAGGACTATGGCCCCTGCCTGATCAATGTTTTATATGTACACGGATAAAATGGCAGGGGGTGACTTGCACACTCAATAATGGGCCCCCGGAAAGTGTCGCTAGCACATAGTGACGTAGCGACAAGGGGGCAACACGTCCTGAGGTGCTTGCGGAGTGGAGAGGTATTCCACGGCTTTCAGAACAATCCCAGAGCCCGGAAGATGGTCAAGATCCCTACGAGCAGTATTAGTGTTTACATTATTATTAAGATTCATGCTTGGGCATCGTTCTAGATAAGTCCTAACGTCTTTCAAGTACCTAACTGTCGTTAACATTACAATATTATTATTACAATATTACTTAAACAAAACGAAATAAATCTGGGATTGACTAATAATTGACTTATTAGTCAATCCCAGATTTATTTTGTTTTGTTAAAGTAATATTGTAATTTTAATCATTAACTGAAATTCTGGAAATATAACAGATTTAATTAAATAATGTAGTTATTTCATGCTCGCCCCGGGACTTAAACGTAACTGGCGCAACGTGGGTATACTATAGGTACGCCACTGCCTAACCCTTCCGAAATTACAAGCGTAAAGTTATGTGTATGTTAATGTAACTATTTCCTTACCAGCACTTTCGGCTTTCTGCGAGCAGTTCCGTATTTGCTTTCGTAATAACTCATCGCAAACAAAATTACACTGTAACCTAAATTATCTGAACAAATATCTGTTTACACATAGTATCACTAAAAACCACCAAAATTGTTTACACTGGGTAACGTTATAAACATTTCTGTTTACGTACAGTATCATCACAAGAAAAATTGAGTAGAAACACAAAAAATTGCACGTGGATATCCTAAAAAGTCGGGAAGTTAGTTATTGAATAGTTATATATTAGTGTGTTATCGACGGCCGCACCTCGTTAGCCATGTTACAATGATAAAGGTAATCACCAAACTGACTATCAGTTAGTTATGATTCTGTTGAGAACAGCTGATAAGGCGCTAGGACTCTCTACTGTTATTGTTGTTTTTGATAAACTGACTATTGGACAGATTAGAGATTGTATGTAAATAGTATTCTGATAATTAGGGATGGCACATTTTTACTGTTTAATGCTAAATGTTATAAAGTCGTTAATAAATAAACAGCTGTGATAGCTTAGTGGTGTCGCCGTCGGACTGCCAAGTCTCGAGTTCGTTCAAGGTACGCACCTCTGACTTTTCGAATTCATATGCGTATTGTGTAGTTAGGTTTCAATGTATTAGGTACATAATTGTTGGGTATTGTACACCGAAAGATTCGATATGTCAAAATGGTGCACCAACGGCCTTCAGTGGATCCATTCTGTAAACATCTCACCGTGAAGAGTGAGGTGAAGTGAGCATGACGTGAGCTGTGCATAGTGTTAATCCCTAGCTTTAGGTGCAATGACAGCTCACATCAAGCTCACTCCACCCAAGTTATGTTAAGTAAGTTATGTTTTTACGACAAAATATTCGTATATTCGTTAATAATCTATCAGTTTAATTGTAATGTATTATACACATAAATCTTCCGGAATACCTTCTCTAAATTATGTTGAAAACCCCATCAAAATCCGTTGAGTATTTTAGAAGAACAACGTGGACATACAGACAAACGCGAAAAGCAACTATGTTTTATAATAACTACTATGTAGATTGACTTGTTTTGAAGTTTATAATTAGTTTAAAAAAATAAGGTTTTTTCCGCAGAATACTAGTGATGAGTTGACAGATTCAAAATATTTTATTTCACATAAACCTACAAGGGCACTTATGAAACGTCAGAAGCTAGGTGCACGGTTCCAATTGGTCGTTTCCTATGGAGAAGAGCCGGCAAGAAACTCCACGGTTACTCTTTTAAAAGTAAATATACTTGATAGATACTTGTTCGCAAGACAATAAGTAGGAACTTGACGACTGTCCACTTAATAGGAAAGAGCATTAGTATCAATTTAATCATTATATTACTTAGGAGAAACGCAATGAATATATGCAAAACATTTGATTTTAATTGATTATATCTTTTCAATCTAGATTCTACTGTCAATCTTTATTCGGTGGCTAAGCTCCGTATTACAGAACTTTCCTCAAGTCAAATTTGATCTTCAATCAGTCGATCAGGTTTAATATTTGCCGTGCCCACAGCGCCCAGCTCATAAATCGACAAATAAATGTTTAGGTCGAACAGGGTCGTGCAAAGACAAAAAAAATCGTAGTCGTGGTGGCAACTGGAGCGGTCAATAGGTTAAATAGGTTAAGTAGGTATAGAATTAGTACTCAGCTGAATCAAGACACAAATCGAGCCTCAGGCAGAGGTGTGTACCTATTATCCATCAGCCTTATCGTTTTTGATTTATTTTATTTACCCACTTTGTTCTGATTCTCACAGGATTAAGAATATTAAGAGAGAGCTCAATTATTTAGGAAATCCGCGTTATTATTTCAGTCCCGAATAGTTCTTTCTCACTTATACTGAAGAAGTAAAGGTCTTCGAAGCAGTTAATGTTATTGCAAATATTGTAATGTTTTAAAATTTTCATTAAATAGTTGTTCACCTTTTAATAAGAATGTTGTGAATGCCTATATACGGTGTAATGATGAGTCAGCAAAAGCCGAGTCAGCACACCCACATCAGTGTTTTATTAAAAATATTTCTGCACAGAGAGATATCTGCAATATGAGAGCCAAGCACCATAATTTTCTGTGCTCATTGTTTGTCTAGACTCCTCCTACATTTACTACTATGTACATATGCACATAGCATAGGACCTATTGTTTGATGTTAATCTTGTAAATCAGAATAGAAAACAGAACTTGAGGAGTAGGGAGGTTTTGTAGCTGATGTCACTGGCGTTTTGTGTTTGCAGGTATCTTCCGAACCTTTTTATTTTTTGAATGCGGTGATATTTTTTTTCAACATAAATGAGAATTTCAAAATAAATATTAACAAAGTAGATTTTTATGCGTCCATGTTTCTTTCTACTCTGAGCCTTGATATCCTACCGCTTGCCATAGGGACGTTTCTTTCTAGTTACCGAATCGCCGTCAAATATATACAAATCATTACAAAGAAGAAGAATATATTCAAATATATACAGATTTTATATTGTTTGATTGTTTTTTATTGCAACAAAGTTTCTTATCGCACGCTATAGGTACTCTGCACACTTGGCGTTTGAGAGCTAAGTATATTTTACATAGAGCGACTGCCTATCTGTCCACCACACACCACAACCCAGTTACTGGGTACCTAATACGATACCCCTTGGTAATTACTGGTTGTCAGACTTTAGGGTTTCTGACTACCCGTAAGTAGCGACTGTCAAAGAACTACGAATTACAGCCGGGACCAACGGCCGAAAACTGGAACTCCAAACAGTTTATTCCGGCCCCTGCTTCGCACGGTTTTCTACGACTTGACAAAACATCAATATTTCTTTATTATAGTAAGTTATATAGTAGGGGGGCTTGTGGTTAAGAAATAACAGCTGCAAGGGTCGATCGATCAGGTTAAGGTCCGTGGATGGGTGACCATCTTTACAAACCAAGATCTCTCCGTGCCTCGGAAATCACGTTAAGTTTTATGGGAGCCCATTTCTGCTATATCCAAAGAAATAGGCAGACGGTTTCATTACATATTAAGTTCAACTGTATATAAATAAAAAACTTATGATGGTGACAAGCTTTAGTTCCGGTGCTAGCATCAATATCAACACCTTCTTAGTATTTTTGGTCATCTTATAGTACGTCTAGTTCAACGGGTTCACCACAGATGGCGTTGTTATTAGCACGGTGTACTCTGTAGTGGTGTCTGCAGTGCGGCATAATCCTCTTCCTATTTCCTATGCATGAAATTAATTAAACCTACGAGAAAAGAGTGTATGGTGGCCTAGTCTTCGCCGGCATCCACAGAGCTGATTAAGTGCACATTGAAAAAGTTACATTGAACACAATCCTTAGGTTGTTGCGACAACAGATACTTTCCCGTGCGTCACCCGGCTTCCAGACGAGTCTTACGCCGGAGGTCGACAATCAGTAGCTCATATATATTCAAGTTTAGCAATATGTATCACGCGAATTTAGCCTATACAACTTTTGTAGGCACCTTCCAAAACCTACTCTCACCTAAATCGCTTCTGTTTACTTACACAATTTACAACAGTCGTCAACCAATCGAGGAAAAGGTATTGATATAGAGAGAAACAAAGTGGCTATTTTTTTTACTAAAAATTACATTTATTGGTATACATGGAAATTAGTTGTAAGTATATTACAATGGGCTGAGGTAGACCATGTCTACCCGAAAGTTTATTTAGATTAACTAGATTCTGTCGTGTGGTTTCCGAAAGATAGGCCACCCATCCTTTTTTTTAGAGCATCATCGTCATGGACCAACATCACACTGCCACCAGGCACCACCTGCTTTATTGGGTTGATCGTAGGTATCCAAGATTATATAGCGATTCCCCAATATCTAATTATTGAAATATAGGCTATAGGCCCAGACCAATTAAAAAGTGATTTGATCTGAGTCTGTAGTACCTATATCTGTGTCCTGATTCTCGTGTAGGTTATGTATTATGTACGAAAAGTGAAACTCAAACTCTAACCTAAATAGAACTTCGAGAAAATTTTGTAATAGATACCTACCTACCTATTCTAAGCTACAGAAAAATATATCAGATGGTAGGTAAAGATGGGGCCACGATTAGTACAAATACTTACTCGAAACTTTCAATAAATACCTAAGTATCGGGAATACTCCCGAGTACGTATTAAATCTCCTTCCAGGAACAGCAGTCCATTTCTCCATTGTTTCCTCGATCATGCTGCATTGCCAAGAAGTTGTAAGACTATACTTAGGCCTATTCCATTACTTTGCTACATTCTCTGCACTAAGCTTTACCTACGCCGGATTCATCAGCGCCACGGCAAAATGTTACACATAGGGAAGGAATTAGGATCTAATCTAAGGAATCATCGACACCGAACATGTTCTTTGATGCAATAGTGACATATTCATATAGTGGTTTGTAATATTGTACATATTATTTATTTAGGTGCTTGTTATGGTATGTAAATGGCCCATGAAACTAGGTAGAGCATAGGTTTTTGGGGTGTTTTGAAATACCTACCTACCAATGTGCAGGTTGTGAAATTCGTGATAGCAGTGCCTGTCGACCACAACGAATGAAAGCGACGGTGCCATATCGTACGAATACCGCATGATTAACACAATATTCCATTAACTAACCATTAAAAAATGTCGAGTATAGACATCCAGATTTAACATAAGTTTTTTGTAAATATAATACTCACTTATTTAACAAGAATTGATGCATCGTGCCCCAACCAAGACCCAAGGTCTGCTCATGGGCATCTTATTTTGTGAAAAAAAATCCTTATTGATCTAAGACATAACTATCAAGTTACAAGTAAATAAAAGTAAGTTTCGATGCTCACTTAGTATAAATCCCCATTTCATATAATCAATCCCGAGCTTAGTTTAATCATAAGTTCTTCGGCAAGTCTGTTTTAACGTTTACTTACTTGAAACAAGCTCATTAAATCCGTAGAAGTCCTAAACGGAACATGGGCCCCACCAAACCGAACTTATGCAGATCTTGGTGATGGTAATAATACTTTTCTTGTTCACGTTACCTAACGGTCTGGAGAGCACAGCAGCAGTGACATCCACCATAGTCGCAGTTTTATCCCAGGCTAAGAAAAGGTAAACGCATGTTGGGGAGGTATAACTCTCATAACTGAGTGGTAGTCTCGAATATTGTCAGCTTCTGTTTTACCGATCATAGATCGTATATAAGTTTATAGAAATAACCACAAAAATAACATGCTTCAGTCACACTATTACAGTGGTCTTTCAGACAATCCGGATAGAACAACAGATGCAGATGTTATAACTGAGCTTAAAATATCTGATTTGATAATTATGTATTCTAATTAAAATATCGAACTAGGCAAGGTTCAAAGGTTCATGATCCCTGGAATTATTTATGGTACCTTTACCTAGCCATGGAATATTTGATGATGGTAAAGTAAACGGCATAATAAATAAAAATCTATGATAAGAACAAAAAAAAGACTTCAAAAAGTATTTTGATTTTGATGACGTAAGTATAATTACGTAGTTACAGGAACTAAGTAATTATACCTATTCAAAAAATATTATTTTCCATCTCGAAATAGGTTTAAACTTGGGAAATATGCAGACTAATAGTAGACAGAAAAAAAAGGAACATGACGGATGAAATTTTTGTGAAAGTTATGATGCCCGTGCGCAGATTTCATGCTACGTACACTTCCAACAAACATTGATCGCTGATAGGATTATAAACTATGTGCAACGTGGAATTCGACACACGAGCTAACAAAACGATATACAA
The DNA here is from genome assembly GCA_914767755.1 of Agrochola circellaris. Classification (NCBI taxonomy): domain Eukaryota; kingdom Metazoa; phylum Arthropoda; class Insecta; order Lepidoptera; family Noctuidae; genus Agrochola; species Agrochola circellaris. The sequence continues at coordinate 7,474,462 of OU611840.1, forward strand.
AGGGTTTTAGGTATAGAAGATTCGGGAATTAGAACTCGATGTGATACTATAGCGACTTGTTAAATTACTATGATTTAGGTGGCTATTGAAATGTAATGTGGGCAACTGTTTGTGGTGCAGTGCCAAGGATATAGACTGCTGCAGTGCGAAAGGTAACAAAAATGTGTGATGCGATACAGATGGACTCCGCGATGATACTGTTTATATGTGGTAAAGTCGTACCTAATAAATACGATTTTAAGTATGAATATCTCAGTAACACAGTCCCCATTGAGTGCGAGCAGGGAATGCTGAAACTTTTTTTTACATTCGTTCTGACACATCTAGACAACACAACAAGTTGTATTTCCCTTAGCGAAAAAAAGTTTAGTAGAAAACCAAAACGGACAGACAGAAGGCAAAAAAATCAAAAGGAAAGATTAATTGATCTAAAAAATTTATTAATGAATGAGGCGACTATGTGCACATTGAAAACACTTGTTATATTACAATATACTTGTACACTATTTACAAAACCCACGATACATCTGTCCTCTCTCGGCTAGGCGCAGGCGCCATTTTAGCATCATCATCTTAATTTACACACTGTACATAAGTAGTTTGTACAAGTTTATTCTTAAACGTTACATTTTATTTAAACTAACAACACTAATTTTAAAACAATGGAAATATTGTTGATCATAATACTTATACGGATAATGGTATAAGAATTTTACTTTAATCTCTTATGAGCTAATACTTAAAACTGATTATAGAGTCTACAATATAAATAATATAATTAAATATATGTATTGAATTTTCTCTATAAGCTAATGACTGGTGCGCGACGCTCACCATGGCTAACACTGAATACTCTCTGCGAGCGGCGCCAACACGTCCGCACACGAGCGTGCCCGCGCGGCGTGCCTGCTACAGACACCGGAACCAACATGCTCGACTACAACTTACTGCTACTGACGTTTTCGTCTCAATAGTTAGTGTAAAGTAACACGACTCTATCAGGGCGTTAGTGTCCCCGCACTATGCAAGACAACTAGATCGCGCGTCACGTACATATAACATACAAGTAATTAATACATAAACATGTCAATAACACACATACTTAGCATATTACATTACATTGTAAATTACAATTCCATACAACACTTCATTATTAAATCGGTAAATTAAAAATACTCATTACAAAATGCGCTTACAGCGTAGCAATAATAACGTTTCTAAATTAAAAAAAAATACAAACATTATTATTATTTCTATATCGATAAAATATAAAACAGTAACAAGGTAATGATCGACACAAAAGTATTGAAATGTGATGCTGATACTCGTGTCCTTCAATTCGTAGATTTGTGCGTACGAGTTTGTACGAGCAACAGTAAAAAGACCAACAAAAATGCAAATTTTGTAACCACGTATATGACCCAATGTAATTAATGCCCAACCCCGTAGCCTGATTTATTTGCAACTTTGTTTCGCCGTTTTACTTTTGCAATTGCACTTATTCGTTACATTTGAAGAAAGACACAAGAAGAGCGCTCAGCGCTCTTTAGTAAAAAAAACGAACGTTTGGTAGGAAGACGAATCAAAACGTGATTTTGTAGATGTAGAAAGGTTCTGGTGTTTGTTTTAGAGGGTCCTAGGCATTATAGAGAAAATTATTGCGTTTGATTCATACTAAAACCAGCACAGCTGTTGAATGAAGGTACTATGACAAGCCAGGTTGTGATTGTTCTTAAAATTATAATTTCACTATTAGGAAAGGGAAGTTTTGAGTACATGCCTGATGTTTTGTTTCGAAAATAATAGTTGTTCGCGAGCTCATACGTCTGGATAAATTAGATTATTAGTTAAAACTTAATCATTTATTTTAAAATATTATTTCAGAAGAATGGTGCCAAAGTGAGTCCGTGATTTTAATTATCCGCACAGTAGTCTGGGAGTGTCATTTTTTCTCTTTATTTTATGTTCATTTTTCGTTAAACGCGTGATAACGCACACATTGCCTATAATTTAAAACACTTTAAAAATCCGTCGAAAATACTAGTATGGGTTTATTAAGCTCTACTCGGGGTTTTATACCGATTGTTTTAAATATAGACAACGTGGCTACACTATCGCAAGGCGCTAGTGGTTCAACGAAATGGGCAAAATCGGATAGTTATAGCAATATTAATATTGCCTGGTCATCAATAACAAAATATAGATAGGGTCTATATCAATGTTATGTCTGGCCAGGCAATATCAACACTGCAGATATATCAGATTGTTTTAAGATGTGTAGGCGTGGGCAAACTGTGTCATACTAACATTATTTTCTAATCTACCAATAAATACGATTCCAAATGTTATTCTTAATATACAAAGTACTTAACACTACATTTTTATTTTTAAATATTGAGACATAAAAGTGCCTGAACATAACGAGAGCTCCACCCTGATTAATCCGGAGTTTGCCCGTGCTGTTAACTGACTGAAGCTATGAAACGAGACACACCATGGACTCCGCGATACTATTACTGCATTTAATTTAAATTGATTAGGTCTGATTGATTCGAAGCTTATTTTAGAGTCTAATTTATCTCAGAACGCGACTTGTTTTATTTATTATTTTAACACACTCATCAACAGAAACTATTTAATAAAGTAAATAAATCTTTAGTGATTAAATTGATTGGTGTAGTAGTCATCAAGCTTTGCTAAGAGACTATAGCTCTATAACGAGAAAATAATAATGTAAATTATAGTAAAATATGAAAGAAGTTTGCTACCGTAGTGGTGAAAACTGATTTACACAAATAAAATGTTTTCGGTTGTGGGTCACAGGCATATAGCCGAGAGAGGGTTAAGAAAACCAGAGAAGTCAATGGCAAAAACAGTCACCTCTAGTGGCAAACTGTAGACTGGTGGCTAGGAAGGAAAACAATTACTGTTACGCTTAAGGCTATTAATTAAAGACGTCTAAGATTATTAATATTACGGTGCCTTCGATCAAGGTGATAGCTACGTAAAGTATATACATAATTTAATCATGGAGGATACTAGAAGACCGTCTTTTCATAGGACCCACACTCATAAGATTGTGAGAAAAATCTCAGTATATCAAAATAAATGTTATATCATTCCGTTATTTAGAAGTAAGGAAAAATTATTGCCGACCATGAAAATAGTTGCAACCAGATTATTTACAAATATAAATAATTTAAAAGTATGGTAACTTTGTTTTATATTTATGGATAAAGTTATTGATTATATAGACACGAATAAACTAAGCATTTTTTTTTTATATTTGCTTATTACTGATATTAAAATTTTCCGTTTTGGAACGTACGTAAGCTACAATAAAGGTAATTAATTATATTTACATTTTTTGTTAACATTTACACAATATTAAATTAAATCTCGTGTCCGCCGAGGAGCAAGGAGAATTTTCCATTTAACTTTAAGACGATTTTGTGTAATATTTGTTATTTCATTACATTTACAGACTGCATAATATTTACACCCATGTAAGCTAAGATATTGTGATTATTTAAATCCTGAGTTTGAAATGTGCATCACTCGATCAGAACTAAAGACTAAGGAGTGATGAGATACTGATTTTTTACAATACAATGTAATCTCATTTTTCTGGTTAGTTTATTCATCATTCGTTTTACGGGCACCATTCATTTTTTATTTTTATTTAAATGCAATCACTGATAGTGTTAGTAGATTTATTTTAAATATGGGTTATGTCTGAAATAGTAATAAATAAAAAATTTAATTCATATTAAAAATATAAAAGTATAAAAAAATCAGTAAGCTTCTCGCTTATTTAGAACTTGTGCACACAATTTTGATAGGATGTTTAAATTTATTGGAGATATTTCCATGGATGTTTTATAAATAATGAAGCGAAACTAAGCACAGCCTACAACCTAATTCGGTTTTGTGATAGCACAACATGATACTTCTACTTCCCAAACAAGAAAATTAATTTTCCGTTGCACTAGACATTAGAATGTCAAGAACGAAACTTATTAACAGTTTCCATTACTATTTTTACAATTACCATGTACATTGAATTCGAAATTACTAATTTCAGATTGGTACTAAGCTTACATAATTTAATATTACGAAAATGTGATTTTTAAACATTTAGTTTTATACTAAGCTCATTGATAGGCCGCTATCTCATAACAGACGCGCCGTAGCGTACTGTCTCGCTGCGGCCCAGTCTAACACCATTTAGTTATCTCCTGCTAAGGCACTGTCCAGATGTAATACTATACGTAAGATAATCAATTTAGAGGAAAAACCGCAATTCATAATTAATTCATCCAAATTAATCGTATCACACACTTAATAGTAAAATAAACTGAGAATCAAACCAAATAAACAATCCATAACATAAAAAACAAACTGAACCGTAAAAATCTTTTCTATTCATATTCAACACATCCTCCTCGCGAAAACTGAACAAAGCGAAATTTATACATAATTTGTATCGGTCGATTTTCAATCGCAAATCTGGACAAGGCCTTAGATTACTATTAAATATTTTATTTACAAGGGGAACGAAAATGAGATACTTATGAATAACGGACATGCACTTAAACCTAACACACCACGCCTACGGTCAATCAATCTTTGACTATGCGATGAGTATTGCCGATTATTGCACAAACAAAATCATATTGTGGTGACATCACTAATAAATTAGTAACATATTTACCATATTCTACGTAACGACTCTACGGTAGCATCAGGTGGCAATAGTGGCATAGGATTTAATTTATTTTGTGTGATTTTGTGTAGGGGAGGCCGGGGTTACAAAGTGCCGGGGGTAAGTTGTTTCGGCACGAATAACTTCGTTAAGAAAAGAGATAGCAGTAAATGTGAAATGCATCACTGAACGTTGTACCATCTCGCTTCTTTGGCAACCATTTTAGTGACGCTGTGAAGGCGTGAGTTCGGTTTTCACTTGGTGGTACATGTTGGTGACGTTAGTGTATTTTTCCGTTCTTACACTTTTTGGTCTACTTCAATCAATTTTACAGATATTTATGTGCTAGTTACTGATAAGGAAAAACTATAGGGTATGTTTTTAATCGCATTACTAGTAATTTGTTACTTGTTTTTTTGCGTTTGATATAACTTTGAAAAATAGAATTTGAGGGTCAAAGTTCCGCTATTCTGGGGTCAGTTGTGCCGTGAGAGACATCGAATGAAGCAACTTATAATAAAATGAAAATTTTGTTTACAATCAGAACAGAAACAAAAGGAAAACCGAACGGGGCAAGAACTCAGTTGAACTGCGGTGGTGGGTCGCTGATCCCGTCATCAAAGATGGAAATAAGCTTAAAAATGCTTGGGATCAAGAAATATGTAACTTATCTGGAACACGTTCTTTTATTAATAAATGAGACATGAATATTTGACACTAGATATTTTTGCTTCAATTTATTTTTTCTGCCTAAGAAGTTATAAACAACTTATACAAATATGACCATTTAGTTTGAAACAAGAATACATTTTGCCTCTACATATCCGAAAGTCTAAGAGATCAGACCTTGCTTAAATGTTTTTTGTACGTGTTTTTTGAAAATCGGCACTTTGAACCCCGGTATCCAATAAGTATAATTTATCAATCAAGTATAATTATCAATCTTGTTTCTGACCAGTACTGAAATCGTTAATTAATGTCTCTTTCTTTAAAGAGACATTCATTTCAAATATAGAACTGAAGCAACCATTAGATATAACCAGCGTCGTGTAGTGTTTATGGTAAATATGTTGTATTTAATCAAATAAATATTCCAATCAGTTCGTTGAAGTCTAATTTAAATCAACCTTATTTATAATTATTGATAGTTGAAAAAATTATATGAAGAATAGGCAATTAGCAAATTGTTACGTTTCAAGGTCATTCGCAATAGACGACCACGCAGTCATGAAACCTCAAAAATATTTACAACATTTTATGTTCTATTAGGAAAACAGAATACCAATACAGTGCTATTTTCCACTGCGCTGTCCCCGTGGCATCGCAGATGTGCAACAACTACGTTTGCTCAGAAAAAGCACAGTGAAAAGCAGAACTGATACCATTTGTCTACGTGCTATGCGCTCATAGACCTCTAATTAATTCCATACTTGGTTTATCTAAGATACTCGAATTACACTGTAGTACAACTATATACCGTACGCACTAACACAAAATTCTATTCTGTAACGTATAGTACCCTATGTCTAGATGCGTGGTCATCGATCACGGACATCCTCCGCTAAATTATTATATTTCATTAGACTGTAGAAGCTTATCTCAATTTAGGTATTCCATACATCTGTTCAAACAGCATCCAACGACAGATGTCAATAACGCTGTTTTTATAGTAATCATTATGTAATGGCACACAGCTCTCATTTAGTTATTTATCTCAAATTCTGCTTATTTTTCTGTCAGGTTATTTTATCTCACATTGTAACTTGTACTTGAATATGCCCTAAAGTTAGTGACAATCTCTCCGTAAAATGAGCAGAACAGAGATATCTATGTATGCTCTCGTGTATTAAAAGTCTGAATGTTGGTGTTCCGAAGATGTTGTAGAAAACACGTTGAATGTCAATTATTATCAGTATTAATGCCCGTTTGTATGCAGTAACTTTGTTTTGTAATCAATCTTTGGTTAAAAGTGAACCATGATCTGATTATGTATAGTTTCGTGTTATTGATTGGCCACCAGTGCTGCCTTAGCACTCTGGTTAATATTATGCTTTGCTATCGGTGACAACATTAAGTCAATAGGGTCAGAGCCTCTCTACGGAGTAGCGGGGAGGTCACAGAATGGATAATCATTTTAAAGATTATTTGAATGTCTTTGATATTCTGTTGAAGTTGGAATGTCACAGAGTAAATCGTTATAACTGTGTGTGAGCTGAGCAGTGCCTCGCCGCTACTGCGCGGAGAGAGACCCTCGTACAGACAAGTGAATGTGCGCAGTGAGTTGCACCACGCACTCGAGGACAAGTGTGGATCTGAATCTACTGCTGTGTTGTGTTGTAAAAATAATAAGCTAACGACAGTATGTGATGATTTTCATGATTGTGAAGCGTACAGAAATAAACATACATAACTTATTTTCAAAAATTACACAATTAATTCGTGAAAATTAATGAGATTCCATATGAGGCACAAAGTAAAACAGTAACTTTAACAAAAATATATATGCTATACTATAATAAGATTTACTTGTGCACAGCATAATGCACAATTTTTTTATACCTTAGAATAACTTTAAGTTAATCGTTGAGCTTTCCATTTATACAAATAAATAATATATGTAATAATAAACTACATCATGATAGAGATAAAATATTGTTTTAAAAATATACAGACACAATATCAGTATTTAGTTAACTACACAGGAGATTTTATACTTGTTCTATTGTAACATAGTTCATTTAGTAATTGTCCTTACTTCTTTTTAGCCTTATTTGCAGCTTTCTTATTTTTAGGCTTATTATCTATATTTTTCTTACGCGGTAAGTTCTTATTGTTGTCCTTGGTACACTTGACGCTGCCGGCACCGCGCGGCTTATATCACCTCACTTCACAGTGTTTATTGTTGTTGACGGGCACGGCGGGCCGCGCGTCGCCGTCCGCCGCGTCCTTCATGACGTAGCCCGAGCCCTCAGAGCTACGCGCTATTTTTAACCGTATGGGCGTGACCTTGTCGGTGCGCACACGGCGCATGGCGGCCGACGCCTCGGAGTAGGAGGGCGGGTCGATGGCCAGCGGGTCGGGCGCCGCTGGGTCGTACTCGAAGGGGTCGATCGCCGGCTCCACCGCCGACGGCCCGGCCGCCGCGCTTTCGCCCTGCTCCTCCTCCTTGGTGCGCTTAATTTTGATTATCAACTTTGTAGCACTATCACTTTCACTATTCACAACTTGTAGTTTTTCCGCTTTTTTGTCCTTTTTCTTCTTACGTTTTTCACTCTTTTCACTCTTAGGCTTCTTGATCGTCGTTTTCTCGTCTTCTTCGAAGTCAGCCATAACCATTTTACGGTACTTCATGCTTTCGCGACGCAAGTCTTCTAGACTTGGTTTGTTCGCAATGATCCTCTTTTTAGGAGGGCGGTAGATGATGGGGCCGGCCGGCTCATCAGCGGCGGCCAGGGTAGGCGCCGGCACCTGCTGCACTGTGTTTATTCCGAGCTTGATCTTCAGTTTAGGAGCGACCGGCGACGTAGCGTTCGCTCTATTTGGCTTAGTGGTTGTACGGCCGCGTCTCTTGTGTGCTTGTTGACCCGACGTGCTAGCTATCGACGATAATTTCACGTCGTCCGCCGGATCAACGTCATCATTCATGCTAACCTCTAAATGCCTCAGCTCTCTCGATAGCCCGCTAGTGGTTTTGCGCTTGGTTTTCTTTTCTACCGGACTGTCCGTGATCTTATAATCCTCTCGCGTGGGTATGCTCGTCATGGAGGCGACGGCTTTAGGGATGGTGATGACGGCGCGAGTGAGAGGAGAGGGCTGGGCAGGCGGCGGCACCGCGCCTATGTTAGCGTTATGGTTGGGGTCGTCCATGTTCATGTCCTGGGTCCAGTACTGGCGCAGCAGCTCCTTCTTGCGCATGCGCCTCAGGTTGGTAGAGCCTGACATGGCGGAGGCGCCGGCGGCGCCAGCCGGGTTCATCGCACTGGTGCTGGCCTCGTACACGGGCGCCGGCGGCGGCGGCACCACCTCGCTCACCACGCGGGATGAGCTCGCCGAATAGTTGGCGTCCAAGAATGGTCCCTTAATTTTAACTTTCAGTTGATTTCTGGAATCGGATAATGAAACTTTTGGTAGTTGAGGAACAAATACCTCTTTAGGGGGTGGTGCTGGCTCGGCGGGTTGTTGGGTCGGCGAACCTGTCTGTGGATTACTAGCCATTAATGCCGAGTGCAATTGTTTCTCGACTTCTTCGTCGATTTCAGGCAAGTGCTGATCAGCTGTGCCACTAGCAAATGCTAACAAATGGTAAGCGTTTTCAGTCGCGGGCGCAGGATTTTCAAAAGGTTGATAGGTGCGCATATCAACAGGGCCGGGTAAGACTGGAGCGACTTGAGAGAAGCCTGCACCGCGCTCCGAGCACGCGGGAGACGAGTTCGCGTCGGTAGGCTCAGGAGACAGAGGTTTAATATCTTTAGCGTCTGACGTCGGGGGTCTTTTAGTTGGAGGAGGAGTGAGAACGCGAGGTGATTGAGAGGCATCCTTGTATGAGTGTTCAGATTTCCTATCATCCCGGACGTCGATGGATTTCCGTTTATCACGAAGGGCTTTCAAATCGACACCATCGTTTGCGATTTCTTCATCGAAGTCGTATACTGTGCCGACCAGCTTGCTCTGGATGGAGTTGCCGGTGTAGTCTACGGGGAACCCTTGCCCGCGACTCTTGGAGCGGCCGCGCCCTCGTTGGCTTCTGTTACTGCGGTTGCTGGGACGCTTGGTTCCCTTCGGCGCATCACTCTGCTTAGGCGATATCCCGGGGCTCTTGCCTGGTGACTTGACAGGAAACTTAGTACTGGCTTTGCTCAGTTTTGGAGGTGATTTCGATTCCTGTGGATGAAGGCTCGTCACAGTTTCGTTGCTGTCGTTCGACATCTTAGTTGGAGCTTTGTTACTGTTCGTGTCGTAGGAATCTACGCTTACACTGGGACTAGACACAACGTGTATGATCTTGTCGCTTCCTGACACGTCGTAATCGCCCGAATCCCGCGGCGAATCCAAGGGTTTCGGTGTGGGCGGAGCAATCATTGCTGTAGTGAGTGCAATATTCTGTGAGGAAGATGTGAAGGCTGCACTATAGAAGGCGGGTTTGAGCGGCAGCGGCGTGGCGCCGGAATAGGATACGCCATAGAGCGGACCCGGCGACGGCAGAGCACCTGCGAACAACGGCAGCGAGCTCAAGAACGGTGACGCCTCGGCCGGGTACGTGGCGTACTGGTTCAACGGCATGGACGGCTCTACGGGCCGCGAGTACGCGGGGATCGGCGGGTACGTGTCGATGTCCGGCATCACGTTACTTTGCCGCAGGTGGTCACTTGCACTCATACGAGATTTCATTGCATGCTTGTGAGAGCGCACGGAGGCATCAGAGTTGGAGCTAGAAGCGGACGATCGTCTCGTTGCTATCTTGCTCTCGCGCCATTTCTCTTGGCTTACATACTGTGGTGAAGATATTGTGGCACAATCTGAGTGTATCATTTCATTATTGTCATAATTTTGGTTGTCATGGACCAATTCCACGTCATTACTGTGCACGGAATGGTCGACTACAGACAAAGATTGTGAATCATCGCTTTGTTTCGATATTGATACAGTCTCGGCTACTTCTGATACAGACTGGACTGATTGCACATTGATAGGCTCTTTCCCTTCTTCCGTGTATGAGTTGGAATGATCATATTTCTGATCGCTGGCAGATTGGCTCTGCGTGTCTAATTGTGACACTGAGACCGGTACGTTAACCCATTTCTCGTTGCTTGCCATAGGTTGGAATTCTTTAGCATCCATTGCTGTATCTCCAGAAGGCAAGTCTCTTTCAATAGAGGCAGCCATTCTTGGGACATGGTTGAGAGACTGTCGCGACTCTTTCGGGGGCGAGCGCTCGGCTGGTCTATCGGCAGGAATATGTTTTTTGGGAGGCGGACTGTTCTCTTCAGCCTTCACCAAGTTACAAGGGGCGCTGACTTCGTTCTCTATGGGATCATTGTCATCAGTCACCACGATCGGTTCCTCTTGATCGGGGTTCTCTGGCGGCACCTTCTTGGTACTAAGTTTAAATCTTAGTCGGTCCACCAAGTTCAGAGTCTCCTGCACACCCTGCTTAGTATCCTCTTTGAAAAAGAATTCTGGATATGTCGCAAACGGTTTGATAATATCGTCGTGGTTGAAACCATCATCGACGGCCATCATTTCAAAGTCTAGGAACTCATCTTTGGACTGCGGCGAGAACATAGATCTGTTTGGATACGGGTTTACAGCCGAAGGTATCTTAGCGCTCTTAGATATTTCGACGCCTTGTACATGGCTGGCGTCTTGCGTTATAAACTTCTTTTCCGCTGATCGCTTCCTCATGTTTCTCGCCACGTTCTCAGCCTCCATGTGTTCAATAGTGATTGTTCTCGCATCCATTGGCGTCTTCGGTGACTTAATCATAGTATTTTCATTGAGATTAGCTTGTATTTTAGCCATCATTTTGACGCTGCTCTTGTCGGCATAATCAGAGTCCATAGATTTGTCGTCAATGTATTTCTCGTTGCCGCCTGGCTTTTCTACTGGTGGCGGAATAGCATTCGGGCTCGGAGCCTTCGGTAGCCAATGTTTGTCATTGTCATGATAATCTGTATTGATGTGGAGAGGACTCTTTTTGTCAATCACCTCTACTACTGGCGATATCTCTACTTCAGTCCTTACTTGGGTTGTCTTCTTTTTAGGTGACGTCGTGCTCCGATCGGATCCGGCGACGCTGTGGGCCACGCTGAGCCGTCGGTCTTTCTTGGCTGGTTCCTGAGCCTCATTTGTGGTGGAGCGTTCTTTGGGTGTCTTCTCCTTTACGCTCATCCGTCTGTTCGCCAATGATTTATGTTTGGGCTCACTACTTTTCCTAGGACTCACTTTCGGTACTGGGGGAACGTCCATTTCAATTGTCTTATTGACCTTCTCTTTGCCTTCGTTAGACTCGCTTCGCCTTTTCAGCTTGTTACTTTTAGTTTTAGCATTATTCTTGGGTATCTCGATCGCGATCTCGATCTTACTTTCTTCCTTAACTTCTTCCTTTACTTCTTCCTTCTCCTTCACCACTTCCTTCACCTCCTCGTCCTCTTTCCGTTCCGCAGTTGGAAGTTCACTGGACTGGCCGCTCTCTTTGGGAGTCTTATTGGGTCCAGCGGTATGGGCTTCGTCTTTAGATAATTTTCTGGGTCGGGCATCAGACTTATTAGACATATTTCCGCCTGAAGTAGTGCTTCTGGTCCGAGCACGTGTGGCAGCGCGCGCATCACTGGGTCGGCTAGGTTCCTCTCCTTCAGGAGTCGGTGATGGTACCCTACACTCGGACCGCCGTTCGGAAGTTTTAAGCTTCTTATCTGGCGGCGCTTTGCGTGGGGACGCATCAGTGGACACACTCTTGCCTTTTCGCCTTCGCCTTGGTCGTTTGGGATATGGGCTTCCTGATCTGGATCCGTCGGACACTTTAGAGCTGTCAGAATCACTCGAGGCACTAGTTGAAGACAGCGGTCTTGACACCCTGTCAAGAAAGGGCAAGTCCACAGTAGGTCTAGAGCCGGGAGGTGAGAACATTGACGGCTGGCGTGTGGTCGCGGCCGGTTTGATCTCGCGCGCCTTAGCGGTGGGCTTGATGCTGGGCTTCTCGGGCTCTTCTTCTGAGCTGGACGACGACGAGTAGCTGCTGCTACTTGAATTAGAAGAAGAGCTCGAGCTTTCTTTCTGAGCGGACTTGGAGCTTTTAGCCTCGTCTTTGTCTTTCTTCGGAGATGACTTGGCTTGACTGGTCTCGGGCTTCTCATCTTTCTTTTTGTCAGAATCGTTCTCAACAGCTGGTGCCTTGCTGCCTAATCCACTCTTGATGTGAGCAGCTGCTTTCTTGGCAGCCTGTCTTTGCGGTACATATGCAATTGGCTCCTCCGCCTCCTTAGATTTCTTCCTGCTGACTTTTGAAGAATGTGCATCTTTAATTTCTTTGCCCTTTGTCTTCTGCGGTTTCACAGTTGGTTTGGATTTGGTATCATCACCGCTTGTTTGTTTTTGTTCTCGTTGTTCAGGCACGGGTTCATCTTTCTTAGCCACTGTGGTGGATCGCATGTTTTCAGATGCTTTCTTAGCCGCTTGCCTTTGAGGGACAATGAGATCCGACGGATGGTCTTTTTGTTTGGAGATTTTGATATTTTCTTTATTTTTAGCTTCATCGTCAGATTCCGGCTTAACAGGTAGCACCTTTTTATCTTTGTTAGAGGGTTTTCTGCCCCGCTTCTTTGGACCAGCTTTATTTTCTTCTGGGGCGGTAGTCTTTTTCTCAGGTTGGGTTGGAATAAATTCTTTCATAGCTGCCTTTGTTCTCGGCAGAGATTGTTGAGAGTCATTACCGCTGGGAGACTTTTCCGGTTTGACTTTATCTTTTTCGATCTTTACCTTTTCTGTTTTAACTTTTTCAGACTTTACCTCGGGCTTGTTGTCCTCACTGCTATCCGAATAGATGTCTATCGGGAACTTGCTATTTCTCATGGTCGGTCTTATCGGCATTAGGTCATCGCTGTCCGTACCAGATTGACCCATCTTTCCCGCAGTCATTTCTTTTTCCATTTGCTGCAGCGTCTTGCTGCGAGATCGATCCTTATTTACTCTAGAATTTAAAGACTCATCATCACTGCTGCTTTCGATGACTGGCTTAGACGGTGGCACCTTTTTCTTCTTTCTCTCAGTCTTCTTAGGAGATCTCTTCCCTTTACCTTTCGGAGATACCTTTTTCTTTGGTGAGGTTCCAGCTCTTCTGCCCTCATCATCGGTGCTGGAGCCGATGGCTTTGCGGAACCTACTGGTACGCGGCATCTCTGGCGCGCTCTCCTCGCTGGACAGTCCGCTGTATATGCTGCCGCTGCGTCGCGATCCGTTTACGTAGTGTTTCTTGTACGGATTCGCTGACTTCGAACCCTTCACTAGGCCGTTGCGATCCTTCTTCTTCTCGTCACCAGATTCCGGTGGCGCGATGCGAGCTAGCAACTCTTCGAAATCATTTTTGTGATCCGGGGCATTATCGTGAGAATATAGTCTGTCATATATTGAAGGTCCGTGATTAGCCTCAATGATGGCAGCCAACTCCTGCGGGGGAATATCGCTGCCAGCCGCTGATAGCACAGCCACTTGTTTGTGAAACGTTTGCTCTCGCATGCGAAAGAATGAGCGGGACAGCTTCTCCCTCCTGCTCACCATGTAGCACAGATTGCGAACTCTTTCCAGGTCCTGGCGGAGCTGCACGAACATCTTCAGCTTGTCGATGTCGGCTTGCTCCTGGCGATGCGTCAACACCTCGGTGTCATCCGACTTGGGCGGCAGCAAGGGTTGGTTCTTCCCTGACCGCCTCTTCAGTTTCCAGTAGTTGTAGATGTAATTGATTGCGTCTTGATCGACGTCAAGGAGATGTGTACTGATGTCCTTGACGCTCACGTGTTTGTCGAACTCCCTCTCAATCTCATGCAAGCGAGCGGCTCGAGCTTGCGTCTTCTCCTCCGATGTCATGTCCTTCCTACGCTTTCGTTTTACCTCTTCCTCCTCCTCCCCCTCCCCTGAGCCGGGAACTTTTTCTTTTTTAGAATTAACACTATGCTTTTGGCAATAAGAACGTAATTTCACACCGTCGTCAGCGTTTTCGTCCTCAATAATAGCGCGCATTTCTAAACCATGTTTGAATGCGCACGTAACATGGTATGCAGTTTTACAAGTCTTTACGGAACACTGAATACAAGCGCCTTTGCGATTACGGCATAATACACAGGTGAGGGCCCATCGGGAGCCGGGAATGGCAGATATCTTAGTAATAGGTTCCATGATCTCCGCGCAGCCGATGGACACCTCGGGTATCCAGAGTACGCAGCTGACGTGCGCCCACTTGTGCCCCGACGGCGTGCACTTCATGGCGCCGCCACTGTTTGGACACAGCACGCATTCCGGCTGGGCACCGTCTCCGCACGGCCGACATAGCCATTGTCCTGAAATCAGAAAGAGTCAATATTAGCTCAATAACTGTACACCTGAGCAGACAGACACACAATAAATTATTAACAGCGGGTAAAAGAAGTCGAACCTGTGTTGTAACACTTACCTTCGGGAATCACTGTGATGCCGTAGCAGGCCTGGTGCACGCAAATGTTGCACATATCGCAAAATACCATCTCATTGCCATCCTCCGAATCAGGAGAACGACAAACGTCACAGATGACATTTTCATCGTACTCGATGCCAAGGCCTTCTTCCGACTTCACGATAGCCTGGATTTTATCCCAGCTACGTATCTATAAAGACATCGAACGTTTTTATATAAACTCCATATGTTAGTACCGCGCAAGTTAAAATTATTAGAAGTAAAATATTTATTAGACAGAACACTTGATAATCGCGAGTTTATGGATGTGGGTTACGCTCTTCTTACTTATCTTAGGACTATAAACCTTCCCGTACCGTGGGTGTACCTTTGCCCAGCCCTTGGGGAGAAAATGGGTGATTTCATCTTATGCGCCGCCGTGTGAGGTTATAATGTATTGCTACTTCAAGCAAATACGAAATAAGTTAAAAAAAATCTTTTTTGACGGGTCAATTTCGTGAAAATTGACAAGCACAACGAAATGCAGATAACAGATATCTGCGGAACATAGGCTTATGTTATTTCGCTACATTCCCATTTTATTTTCATGCTTGTTACCGACATTAATAAATGGGTTATTACTTCTTAGTTTTTATAAATAGTACAACCGCTTTGCAAAACATTAGATTATTAGACAATAAATGTTCTTTGTTCTAGAGAAGTATGAGAGACTAAAACGTTTTAATAAAAAAAAAATACAACCAACTTATAAAAAAACCATTACTAAGTGGTGTCTTTAGTTTCAATTTTAATTTTTCGTCACCGTTTTTTTTTTCCTTTTTTTTGTGGTACCACCTTACACAAATTCTTATAATTTACTACTTGCTATGTAAAATTAGAGACAGGAAGTTATTATAACATCATCAACTTCTGGTAAGTGGAAAAAATACGTATTATTGAAGCGAACTCAAAAACTATCCAAGCAAAGTTAATAAAATTTATATGGGATCACCGCGCAAGCTTGTTATCAAATGAAAAAAAAAAAATCAAAGTCGGTTCACATCAAAAATATCGTTGAACATATTCAGACGAATTAAGAACCGCCTCCTTTCTTAAGAAGTCGGTTAAAAAGACATGTTTCAACATCTCTTTTTCAATGTCCGAATCCAAACAAATTGGGATAAGGGCATTATGATAATATGTTCTTTGGCTACGAGCTGTTAGATTTAGTAGGTACCAGTTTGGTACCAAACGGAACCCTAAAAAGTGTTACCGATTTTTTTTTGTATCATTATTACTTACGGAGTACTTCCTGAAAATATATTGATCATCTATAATTATACTTACCTACCTACATAAACCCCACAAAAGAATAATTTTTTTTTTTTTTACTTTGGTCTGTTTTCAATAACACCAAAAATCCTTCTAAAATGTTAAGTATGCTGCTTAAGGAATCATTTCCATTTGCTACCTACCCTGAATGATTCAGAACCTCAAATGGTATATACAAGAGAGCTGTACGATTTTATATGACATATTTAGTAATGACATGTGACTCCGGCTTAAATAGCACTGTTTGTGGCGTTTAAGGAACTGTGGCGAAAAAACATCACACTGTTTGTGGCGTTTAAGGAACTGTGGCGAAAAAACATCACCAAAATGGGTCACTATTCATCATAGTTACTAACAACATACAGATGCACTATTCACTTATTTAGTTATAATTCACAGAATTTAAAAAAAAATGTCAACGATCAACGCACAAGTACGCCCCACATGGCGAATAACTTTCGACCAAAAGTTTATAGCTCGAACTTCGAACAGCTTTCGTACTAGCAGCCGCGAGTTCGTACGTCACTAACCACGCAGGACTGCCGCGACTTCGGTACTGCAACATTGGAACAGCACAAAATACGTTATGTGTTAACCAAGAGTGGGGAAATCCTGTTTAACGATGAATAATAGGATAATAATACCCACCCTACTGAACACAATCGAAAAAAAGTGAAAATCTTTCTGAATTATTTTAACTCTTCATAATTTCATCGAAAATATCTCAAAATTAAAGAGAGACAAATACATTACATTTTTGAAATTCAACAATGAACTTCATATTAAAATATTTTCTCGAACATGCTTGGATATTCGAGCATTATTTTGACAATCTTCTTCTAGATAAATCGAAAATGCTGTACTGAATACATGCAAGTAGGCGGCCGGCAATGTTACTATGAACATTCATATCTGTTGTGTTATTTAAAAATGGGGCGAACTTTTTACTTTTCGACACACGGCAACCAAGGAGGTAACTTATATTTTTTTTTATTTACAACACTAATGTACTATACCACTTTGTTTGCATTACATAGAAAGGTATTTAATTGCAGATTGTGGACCTCAAAAGGCCCTCATTAAAGTAATCAGGCCTGGTTTAAATTTTAAATAATTTGGTAATAGGTAAATTTGTTTTTCTTTTCTGATTTTGTTATGTTAAAATTCCTACATAAAGTAATTTCAGTTAATTATTTCAACTGTACCTAAAGGATGTGCCAAAACCGTGTAAGTGCTTTATTCTGGAACCAAAACATTTCTCATAATATTCCAACGGGAATTCCTTTCGCACGTAATATTTTGTTTGTTGTACTACAAGGTCTTTGGGACCCGGTTTCGTGAACATTAACATACCTAAAGGTCACAGGGGCTGAGACCACCGCTGCAGAACATGCAAACTGCATCAACCATTGCACAAATGCACACGAACAGGGGATCCAATTTAAAAGAGATAGGAAAGGAATCTGTAGTTCTAGTGGCCCAAGTTCACAGGATATAATACGAGTTGTGAGATGAAATCATTGAACCAAAATTCTATGAAACCGGTTTATGTGCCAAAAAAGCCGGTCTACCGTACTGAGCACAATAATAACTTAATACACATTTTAATTGTACAGTACAGTACACTCGGGCTTTCACAATCCACATGTCTTTCTTTTCATTCATTTAGGCGTGTGACAAGTGAAGTGAATAGTTTTGACGGTGACTGTACCACTTTATTAGAATATACAATATACCTGAATAAAGTGCAAAAACGATTGAATAAATCAGATCAAAATTTCAAAATTTCTTCAAAGAAACGTGTTTTTCAGTTGATGACTGTTTTTATAGGGTTTCTTTGTATTTGCCATGTAACATCAATAATTATCAGCCATCATTATAGTTATTATTTTAACAGAATTCACTCAATTAATACAAAGTTATTTTGTTTTCAATACAGGGGAATTTAATAGGCAGTAAAGAAGTAAAAAAATCGATAATAATTATTACGTTTTTTTTTTTTCAAATTTATTTGTCGATGTCTAATGGTCTAGTTTCACCCTTTTCGTTTGTGCACGTTATTCAGGGACACACTGTATATGCGGACAGAAGAGCCGCAACAATCCAAAACTTGCTGCTGTAACAGCCGTTATTATTAAAACTAAAGACTGGTCACAAACGAGATATTCGTTGCATTATGCCATCAAACAGATTTTGCTCAAGTATACTTTTAATACGACTACGGCTACTTTTTGAACGGCTTCAAAGCATGACAAGATAATGATATAATTTACCAACGCGAACGAACATCATTCATGATAGCTGATTATAAGGGACACTTCACCACAAACGGTAGTTTAATAAGGTTGGTGTCATTGTTGTAATTTATTATTTTCTGAAGAACTGCACGCGATGGTCCCACATACTTCATACTATCTTCTATTAAGTCCCCCAAAATGGTAGAGGTATTCTCACTCAGCCTAGGCAACAGCCAGCCGGCGCTAGGTATAAAACTACTTTCAAATTGATCTGCAAAACGATCGAATACCTTGAAGTTACAATGGTCGTTTGCATCCCGTTGCCCCTCATAGCATCGCTGTGTTTTACGTTACATCTCTCTCAAACGTTCGTATAAAGAAACTCCTTTAGTGATGCTGCAGTGTCAATCAGCATCCGACAGCTGCTTCAAAAGCCACACTGTATGAAACACGTAACAGCTTCAATGGAGTATTTTTTTAATCAAACATCGCGAAATTCTTTCACTATAAAATTATTCCATTCAAAAAATACCGGTACTGAAATGCCCCTTTTGGTCAGTTGTTCTTTGTGATCAAAACGTGGCGGCTAATAACAACGTTCGCGTTCGGCGTCCGGTGGTCGGTGGTTACCGCGCGGCTGGCAACACGCGGTCACTATACATTACAATGGTGAAAAAGCCTTCACCCTGCATCGCGACTCGCGAGCTCGGGGTACACTAATATGCACGAGCGAATTTGCACACTTGCAAGCGTTAACTCAGCTGCGTTGACACCTCTGGCGATACTGGAACTGAAATGATGCTCCAGGCGGAACTGATATTTGACCCAACGGATACTGAGCTGATCAATGTTGCAATTTGCAAGTACGGATGAAAATAGATATAAATTATATTAATAGTATTCCCAATACAGCCGCAGTCTTCAGTGCGTGCGAAGGCGTGCTAAAGCGTCCTGCGCTATACCTATAACTTGACGGCACTCGCAATAATCTCTACTTCGCATTAGGCTTAATGATCGATACGCAAAATACGCGAATTGACGTGGAGTTGCGGATACCAGCCCGTATTCCCTAGGCTTAATTAATTACGTCGGAATCGCTGCCTTGACACCAGAATCAACCCAGCAAAGAAAAGCCAGCCAGCAAAAATTACTTCAGTCGCCGACTGACTATCCGTTCATACTTTCTCAGAGTCGACGGCCGACTATTCGTCTGGTGTGAACGCGGTTGTAAGCACAGCAAACCTATTTATCTATATATGTCTATATATTTATCTATAAATAATTTTTCTGAATGAGAGAACGTTGTAGACATAACAGACTGTAGATCGGTGGACCATATAATATTTTGCTAAGTACCTGGTACTTGTTGATGGGCCTACACTGTCCTCTCATACCTTTTAACACTGTAACTTGGAAACATTGTAAAAACCATTTACTTTTAAAAGAGTAACCGTGGAGTTTCTTGCCGGCTCTTCTCCATAGGAAACGACCAATTGGAACCGTGCACCTAGCTTCTGACGTTTCATAAGTGCCCTTGTAGGTTTATGTGAAATAAAAATATTTTGAATTTTGAATTTTATTATATAAAAATCAATTGCTGTGCGTTAGTCTCGTAAAAATTCGAAAATGGCTCGACGGATTTCATTTTTTTTTTTCGCTTCATTTCTGTGTTAGTTTAGGAAAAAAGAAATTAGGGAAATCTTTTGACAGGACAACGTCAGCTAGTGTGAAATAAAATACTTTTAATTTGAGTTCGATGTGTACCTCCAAGTACCTATAAGGAGTAAATTGTACCTAGTCTGACCTAATGTGTCAATTCTAATGTATTAACGTCTCCATCTAGGTTTATCTCGACGAATCAATAGCCTATATTAAGGCTCCGCAGGTCAGAGAACACGGTTTTAGAATAGCCTGTTATACGCCAATCCAAGTTGTCCATTTGAGGTTAATATAGCCCAGTGTTGAGTGCTAAATGGCGCAGATTTTAAATTTAGAAGTTTAAAGCTAAGAAAGTATTTAATTTTAAAAAACTGTTATGGAAATAAGTAACTTGAAAATGTTAATTGAATTAAATATTGATGCTATATATTTGTGTGGTTTCATAAAAGCTTTATTTTACACGAGTTTGCTACAAGAAAATAAAACATAAATAAATTAACGCACACTACCAAACACCCCAATTAGAATAGTATGTCATAATCATATACACTGCATTTTTACTATTATGTATAAAACATAGCTTTATATATTAAATTAGTTATACTGATTATGGGAGAAAGCTGTGATCGCATTACAAATCTACGCGCGCATTCAGTCGCACACGTGTAAAGCTTCGTGCAGACTAGCGCGACGCGACACCGGCTATTGTTATACCGTGGAGTTTTCTTAGAAATTGTATTGTTCAAGTCGCGTCGCGCTTGTCTGCACGGGCCTTACGGGTCTAGCGTAGTACGTACTTCGTCCATTTTGGTTTTGTTTTGACTGTACAGCGGAAGTGTAAATGTAATATACGTAGTTTTATACCTATTCAATATCACAAATCGATTCAGTAAACGATTCATAAAAAACTACATACTATTGAGCATTAATTCAGTTACACATAATTCAGCTCTTCATTTTATTATATCAACAGTTGTTAATTGAACCCATGTACAATAAAAAACATGCGGGGCAGTCTTTGGGGACTGCCGATAGAATTGAAAACTAAGTAACTTGTGAATTGTATATCTATGTACATATATACACTGTATACATATAGCTCATGGGAAGCGTGCGGTGACGATGACGCGAGTTCCATGATTTTTGTTCACCCAAAAAGTGCTCAACGCGCCTAAACAAGTTTTCACTTCAAAAATCTGAAACAGCGGAGGAGTTTTTAGGAAGTTCCTTTGAATATACCTACGTTGGTAATAATTGAGCTTTAAATGCAATTTAAATTATTATTATTTACCTGGAATAAAATGAAACAGCTTGTAATTCTGGAAATTTATTACTGAAATATTATTTGTTACGTACATAACGTTTTGGGCTACCTGAACTGTACTAATTTGTTTTAAGTTTCTGTGTGGCCTTATTTATCCCTACTACTAACGTCTTATTATAACAGGGGAACAAACGTTCCTTTCTAGCCCTTTCGAATAGCTGTAGGCCCCGCCCCACGGACGAACCTACCTATTGCTATGGCTCCCCTTTGCAGGTTTACCAGGACCACTCCCCTGCCCCGCGCCTCGGGCCGCCAGTAACACCCGGACGACCACCGAAATCAGTTGTCAAAACACGCTTAGCGCCTGAACTGTGAACCTCAAGGTTTCACTCAGTCTCCGAGTAATTCGTCGCTATATCGCGTCGCGCCTTTTCGCGGTATGCTTTACCTATTCCCGTCTACCACATGTTGCATATCCCTAACGTATCGACCGGTCCTGGATACAATAGTAACGCAAGTGCAAACACTAATGGAGGAGACCGAACTTAAGATGTTAATTATAAAACAATATTAGATATTTTTGACAATACTGTTGACAAAACAATGTTACGCCGACCCCAAATAAATTGGGATAAGGGCAGGAGAATCATGAATTTAAAAAAACACGTTTTCCCTGTTATTTCAAACCAGGGAAATCGTGTTTTTTTGCTCTAGTAACCGTAGGAGCCGTCTATAACGGAACGCTAATAGACTAAAATAGAACTAAGAACACAATTAAGAGTTGCATTTTTTTTATCAGACTGTTTGATTTCCTGCCTCGTTGCGGAAATAAGAAAGGCTTAATTTCTTTTGCAACGGTTTCCAATAAAAATATTTTGGTTAAAACTAAGCATTTTCGGAGTTAATTTATTGTGTAAAAGTGGTATTTAATCCTGACTAGGTAAGTACTTATACTTAAATCGGACGTGCAAAATCCTACTCCTCCGTAACCGGATAAAAAATCGCGCGCTTTTTCTCAAAACAATACACAAACCTTTTTGTGCAAACGTACCTAACCGTAAAATACTGGCCGTACCAAACGAACACTAATGTGACTTATATATCATCAACTGGATGCCTAAACAATAGGTGATTTGCTGTTAATGCAATTATTGAATACATATTGTAACGTATCGCTGTTGGCTTTGATCCCGTAGTTTGTGGTGTGGACAAATCAGTTTTTCACTTGATATCGTTGTTACCCTCCATCAGTAAAGTTATCAAAACACCCACTATTACGTCCACTTTGAACTGTCTATGAATACAGTGGACGCACTAGACAACGGCAGCCAGGCTACTTAGGCGAAGACAGGGTGGGTTCAAGGAAGGCATAACAACGATATCATGTATCGTTCATCATGCACTACCTGGTAGGCAACCGACGGCCTCCAACGCATCAATTAACTATGTTACGGACCCGGAGCTTTGATGCGACTACACAAAGCACAATAGAAACATATGTGTAAATAGATATGCTTTGAGCACATCATTAGGGAAAATATAATATGCCAAAGATGAAACTATCAAATTAATCTCAACAAAGGCAGACACTCAAAGCACTTCAACAATGCCACTGAACCGCTTTTATTCGAATATCGCATAAATATATTTCGATGAACACTGTAGCTATGTTACATACATACCTATCACATGAAAACCCACGCTCAATACCAATCAATAAAATGCGTGGGAAAAATAAGGGTACGTTTCCGCGAATAGTTAAAATGACGGATCATTTTTAACTATTCGCGGAAATGTACCTCTATTTTT
Organism: Agrochola circellaris; assembly: GCA_914767755.1. Taxonomy (NCBI): domain Eukaryota; kingdom Metazoa; phylum Arthropoda; class Insecta; order Lepidoptera; family Noctuidae; genus Agrochola; species Agrochola circellaris. The sequence goes on from OU611840.1 coordinate 7,497,609, forward strand.
TTATTTCATTTCGGTCAAATTAAATTCATTCTAGTCCTGTGTATAACGTAATTCCGAAATTATCCGCACGTAACTTAACACAAATAACCCAAAATGTTCAAAGGATTTTTTTTTTCTCTTTTCGCACAAAATATTTAACTGACTTCGCGGAAATTATATTTCCCTTGTATAAGATACTAAGAGGCGAAAAACGTCCTTGTATAAGACTACCCCGTGAAAGGCGTTAATTTTTTTATTTTTTTTTTCATATTCTTATGGCACCTCTTAAGATCATGAGCTAAACGAACATCAAAAAATATTTAGCCTAGGTCTTAAGGGAGAGGCGTGAAAATTGATTCGCGAAACAACCTCTCCTTTTTTCGCCTTAGAGTCATTGTAACAAATTACTCCAAGGCGAACAAAGGTGAGCGAGAGTTCAACATAAACGGGCCGTGATAGAAAGTTTGACCAGCAGCCTTACCAAAGGCAGTAATTGGGTTGTGGAAGTCAGATAGGCAGTCGCTCCATGTGTTCAGCTGCATCCGGTTAGACTTGAATCCGACCCCAGCATAGTTGGGAAAAGGTTAGGCAGATTGATTTTTTCTACTTCATTTTATTTACAATAAAATTATCTCATTCTTTCTTTCTTTACACTAAATGTAATTTACGTACGTTAAACATTTATTTTTCTAAGACAAAACGCGAGTCGGCTTCCTTATTCATTATGTCAATTTTTGTTCGGTTTATCAGAACGCACAGGCGCGCCGACAGAGGGCGCTTTCCGGTTTTCCGAACAATAAGTGACATAAGCACATGAAGATCGCTTTTAAATAGGACGCGGTCAACCACTATGTTAATAGGTGTATAGTCGGCCTTGTATTTGCTACCCTAAAGTTGAATGTCAGTTGCACGTCATAAACCGACGAGGTATATTTGTCGACAAGGTATATTTGTCGACAAGGTATATTTGTCTATGAGACAGTCTGTCAATTTCAACCTTAATGAAATTTCAATTTATTGGGAACACATAATAATATCACGCCTGTAACCCCTAAAGGGTTAGGCAGAGGTGTAAATATAGTAGCTACACCCACATTTTGCCAGTTATGTTTAAGTCCCATGTAAGGTGGCGAGCCTATTGCCATCAACCGGGCACACAGGCTGCTACTGTAAAATGCCTGATGGAAAAACCCAATAACACTTTGCCAGACCAGGCGGGAGTCGAGCCCAGAACCTCAAGTTCAGCAGTAGCGCTTGCGACCTGATAAATTCACCACTGTAAAATCTAAAATAAAATACGGCATATCGTTAAATTAAAACGTAATAAATAATAGATCTTACAGATTATAGCACTTTTTATAGATTATTCTTTAATAAAACAAAATATAAATTAAACTATTTATAAAAAACAAACAATGAAAACTTTATTATATATTGATAAATTATTAAAAAGCTAAGCCTATTTTCCCTTCTGGAGTGAGCAGTTTAAAAATACTACAATGTATTAATAAATTCTTATAAATAAATTAATTCATAAAAAGTTACACTACTATGCCATTCCCACCTCCCGTGCCTAATCCGAACGCCGCCTACACGTAACAGGTAGCTGAATGTCCCACCCGACCACAACACCCTAAAATACTAATACTACTACGTATATAATATACTATACAAAAGTAGAAAATATATTATTATAATACTCACTAGGTTGACCGGTGGTCGATGGTGGACATGAGGTCCATGGTCCATGAGCCCGAATTCTCATCTTTCTAACACGTTTCATCGCAACGAGATATTTAAAACGCTCACAAAAAAGAACTTAAGGCCAGTCGAAAAAGTGACGAAGAATAGCAAGAATATAAGTCATTAAGAAAAAAATAAACAAAAAGTAAAAATACATAAAAAACGAATTACTAAAAGACCAATCAGAAGCAGGATATGGAACAAACATGGTGAAAATAATGATTAAATCCACAAAACAACTAACAAAACTTTTAAAATTGAGTTAGGTAACACTTTCGATCTTTGTCGAAAAATAATAATTTTCCGGAGTGACGCGCGTCCTCGTGGAGAGGCTGAAAGCGAGAGCGGGAAAGTCAGGGCGGCCCGATTCCCGGCTGAATTCAGGTGCATTAGCCCGACTACCGATGCGCGCGCCACACATCACAAGCTGCATATCTCTTTATTTCATTTGTTTGCGCGATTTAGACTTTTTATTCACTTTTAAAGCCTTAATATTTAAGTAATATAATACTCACTAGACTATACAATGAATACAATCAAGCACTAACTATCGAAAATAGGTTTTGATTGAAAGCAAAAATTGCAGTTTATTTGCACTGAAATGTAATTAAAAGCGTAGACAAGCGGAGCTGAGTGGAGGCATGCAGGAATCATCCAATTACAGACGAGACGAGAGACGCGATGAGGATGTCAACTGTTGTGATTGGTTGATTCCTGCAGGTAGGTCTCCGTTCAGCTCCGCTCGTCTCCGCTTCAGTGGAAATGCACCCTTAGCGGAATTTACGCGAATGTTTTTTTAACTCGAGTTCTCTTATTATTAAATACTAATTATACACAAATAACAACTGTTTACCGCCTAGTTTGAGTGGAGAGGCAGATCATTTTTTTATTATTATTTAAGCACAATTTTACCTGTACCCGTAAGTCAAATCCATAGAGAGTAGGCGTGGTGTTCTATTATAAATATACCATGTTCGTCAGAAAGGGGGGCATACTAAGCTAAAGGAGTGTTAAATCACTAATGAGCCTCAAGTCTCTTGGGTTATAAATTAATTGTAAGACGGTAAAAAGAAACGAGTAGGTTAGCTGAAGGAAAACAACTCAATCCCTCTATTATAAAAAAATTGCAAGAATCCTGGTTGATTACTTACCCGAGCAAGTAATCAACCATGATTCTTGTAAATTTTTTTTCATTCGTGGGAGGAGCTTAGCTTCTCGGCGGAAAAGAAACACGCGCCATTACAAGTACGGCCTGCACCGAAATAAATTGTATTTTTATTAAATATAACGGCGGAACAGTAATCTACGAATTTAGGAGAAAGTCATAGGATTACAAAAGTTTTATTGACCAGCCATGCTATTCTGTAAACATCTCACCGTGAAAACTTGGGTGAAGTGAACTGTCAATAGTGTCAATCCCTGTGGAATGACAGCTCACTCCACGCTCACTTCACCTAAGTTTTCACGGTGAGATGGTTACAGAATAGCACTGCTGATGTATGAACGTAAACTAGTTAGTGAAAGGAGTAATTAAGGATCGTAGTAGGTGGTGGTGGTGGTGGTGGTTGGTTCTTTAGTTTCTGCCTACTCCCATGGGAAAAGGGCGTGAGTTTATGTATGTCTGTATATAAGAAACGTTATTTTATCATAGCGTGGGGAACAGTTTAATAACCGGCTGTCGCATGCGTATCGTAAAAAGAAAATATTTTCCTAAAAATCGCACCGCTCTGTTGCGTAATTGTACGTTTATGAGCCGTTCGTACGCAAGAGAAAGAGGTACCAAAACATTCCGCTCACATGTTCACTTTATAAGTCGCGCAAGTCAGTAAAACGCATCTGCATCACAAAGTACAAAAACTTAAAGACAAGCAAGCACCGCTACGTTAGAAATACGAACCGTAGCTATATCACGAAGTTGGGCCTAGGCACCGCGCGGCCAAGGCCAAAAGCGACGTTCGTACTGAACCAGTAAAAGTTAACAGGCTCGGGAAACTATGCAACAAGTAGAGCTATCTAGTCGCCAGTGTATATGACGGACTAACAAGTATCTATTGCATCCCTGGCATCCGACTACATGAAGTTGTGAACTCCGTGCGGTGCGCTACTCAAGCGAGATATTTTACACACAGTTACACGAGAATGCCGAAATGTTATTGTTGGCACTTCATTGGCATGCACTCGTGTGTTACATCAATTAGCACTCACATAACTTTAGACACATACTTTAGCACTATTCGTGACATGGAAATACTTAAATACACCACATTTTTCCTCTTCTAAGATCTGAGTTCCTTTGAACACGATATCTACATAACCAACGTAGATTAACTGGAATATACGAGTACTTACGAGGTCGATCGGGCGGGCTATGCTCGGAGTGTATTTGATGGATAAAATCAGAAATTAAGGTATCCGGAAAAGAACCGGAGTTATCGACATAACTTGCGAGTAAGCAACCTTAAGTGGCAATGGGCTGGTCCTGTTTGTCGAAGTACCGATGGCAGGTGGAGCAGACGAGTCCTGGAGTGGAGACCGCGTCTCGGCAAATGTGTGGGACGCCCCCCAGCTAAATGGACCTAAGACCTTAAAAAGGTGGTTGGGACAGACTTGATGCGGAAGGCGAGGACAGGGTGTTGTGGCGCAGCCTGGGAGAGGCCTACGTCCAGCAGTGTACTGCGATAGGCTGAGTTGATTGATACTTACCGAAGAAAGTAGGAAAAATCCCTAATTACCTTAGCTCCTGATTTTATTAAAAGATGGTTTTTTAATACTCGTCAATGAAACTAGAAACCAAAAGTTTCTGTAAATAGTGGGCTTTGCGAACAACATAGGTACTGCTGTGAATAGCGCGCGGTCAGGTCAGTTTAAGAAAAAAAGTCTGGTTTTCACCCCTGATAATCACCCTTGGGAAGGAAAATTGGAATCGTAAATGTCCAGTAATCCCCACTGAGGCAATTAAAATTTATGTTTTTTGAGTTTAAATAGATAGATTATGTTGTTTTTGTTTATTTATGGCACTGATTTAAGAATAAAATCTACATTTGGAATCTGCTAAAGGTTATGACCCTATAACATATAGCATGAGATCCGGGGTTCGAATACCGAGTCGCACAAAGTGTTATTGGGTTTTAACATCTGGAATATCTTAGTATCAGCCCAGAGTCTGGGTTTGTGTCCGGCTCATGGCAATAGGCTCGCCCCCTGTTACATGAGTCTTAAACATAACTGGTTAAATGTGGGTTTAGTATACCTATATTTAATATATTGGATGATGTGTGTGTGTGTTATACTGTACTATAATATAAAGCCTAAGATTCAACAATTCTTTATACATGATCTCCGTGACATTTGCAGAAAAGAGATTTGGCGCGGGTCAGTCACCTACAATATTGTATTGGTCTATTAGGTGTTTAAAGCTCAGTGGCTACATGTTGGAGGAACGTGTGGATAACCATTGTCACTCGTGGACACTATGGTCAGGCCTCACGGCGTTCGAAACCGTTCTATAGATATATAGAAATATATCTAAGCCCGAGAAGGCAGCAAGAAGATTATAAATGACGCCAATTAAATATTTTGATCGCAAACACTGCAACGGGTAAGTAGAAATCCTACCTACACCTAATTACCATCAATTTCGTAAAATTCGTTTTCCACGAAAATTGAAATAGTTTCAGGGATATAACATTTTCATTTTGCACTCTTAACAAGCTTTAGATCTTATATTCTCGTACACGTTACATTTCCAGCAACAACATATTTCTACGAACCATCCATCCGCATTTCCTTTGAGGATCTGCAGCCTACGCACTACTAAGAAAGCATTGAATATTTTGTACTGTTGGACGATAAAACTACCGAACATCTCGATCTGTCTTCGCTTCATCGTATAGCATATAGTTTACAGGGTGGCAGGGACATCGACGCGAAAACTGATACCATGGATTCAGTATGATTCTAAGCCCCACTGCGTGTTTTGCTGTTTTTTAATAACGAAGATTTCAACGTAGGTTTCAAAATCATGCCCGAATCTATGGTATCACTTTTTGTCCTTCCCTGCCACCCTGTATAACATCCAAGACTTCTTATAAATGTAACATCTATATCTGAAAACAATACGGTATCCATGGAGTCGAATAGAAAGCAGAAATGAAAAGAGGACACTATCTAATACCTATGTATTTACTATTGTTATTTGTGTAAACAAAGCTAATACTTTAGATGTTGGATTAATGAGGTACCTAAGTGAACCTGCTGTCCAGGCATTGAAAACAAACAATGCACTATACATTACGAGAGTAAACAAGTCACTGAGGATTTTAGAAAAATGTAAGTAATCCCCTCTGATGTAACGACATTGTTCACTGCCCCAGGTGAAGGACACTGTGTCTATTTCAGACCTAATTGTGTCTTTAAAAGTCCTTTAAAATACTTGCAAGAACGCAACGATTTTTCTAGTTGAGGCGCTCGTGGCTAAGTAATAATAGCCGCACCGGTCTGATCCAACAGGTTAAGCTGCGCTTGCCAGGGTTGGTCCGTGGATGGGGTGACCATCTTTACACACCGAGACTCCACCGTGGCTCGGAAAGCACGTTTAAGCTTTGGTCCCGGCTGTCATTCGTCAGTCGTTACGGGTCGTCAGAAGCCCGAAAGACTGAAAACCAGTCTTACCAAGGGGTATCGTATTACCCAGTTACTGGGTTGTGGAGGTCAGATAAGCAGCCGCTCCATGTAAAATACTGGTATTCAGCTGCATCCGGTTAGACTGAAAGCTGACACCAACATAGTTGGGAAAAGGCTAGGCATATTGAATTATCGATAGCATTTTGCAGTAAAAGTATTCGCTAGTTTTTCCTTCGAGGAAATCGAAGCAATCTGAAGATAATTTAATTGGGTCTTGCCCTCGTTATTACAGAGAATGCTAATATATTTATTGAGCGTGTATTTCATGAAGAAATTTCAGACGTGGATTGATCGAAGCTTTAAGTCGATTACAATAAATGAAAGAGCAAGCCCGTTGTGGGTATTTTTTTTTTAAATGCAGCTCTGGCAGAAACTAGCGACACGACGTAAGGCTTATTATCTATTTAAATAAAAATGAAATGCTGTTAGTTGGTTAGCGAATCAGTTAAGAACGGCCGACCGATTTTTAATTTTGTTGTTCTTAAATGTTCGTAATAGTCTGAATTAAGATTTTACGGTTTTTTTTTTTTTTTTAAATGGCCGACAAGTTTAAAAATCGGTAAACTGAAGTACTTTTTTCTATGGGATTTTTGTACGAACTGGACAGGACAACGGCTGTCGGGTCAGCTAGTTGAATAAAAAGGACCTGTCAACAATGTCTCGAAAATTCAATTCTTCACAGGCGGCCTGAACGGAAATAAACGTACGATGAACTTATGTTAAAGTTATGTATTGTCAGTTTTGTGTTGCAGTTTTGATGACAATCAAATTATTTTAAAATAATCTCAATCGCGATCTTGCCTTTGTTGAACAGTAATAAATTATTCCCGTGTCAACTGAGAACAACCATGCATGCATGCATCACTTCAGTTTTTTTTTTTTTTGTAATGGAAAACGCAAAAATTTTCTTTTTCCAAATGTAGTGTTTACTAGGCATTTTAAAATTAAATAGTTCCAATTAATTATGCGCTACTTGAAATAATACAGTTCCATTATTCATTTTATAAAATGAAGTTGTTTTTTTAATTCAATTGTCTGTTAGACGGGCTCGTGGCTAGGAATAAAAGCCGCACGGGTCGATTAATCAGGTTTAGCTACGCTGGCCAGGGTTGGTCCGTGTGTGGGTGACCATCTTTACATACCGAGACATCTCCGTGCCTCGGAAAGCACGTTAAAGGCTCGTTCAGACCAGCGCGAGTCTGTACAAAGCTTTAACCGTTGCTCCTAGCTGTCATTCTTGATCTTTATTTTTCATCTGCATTCGGCTAGAAGCCGACTCCAACATAGTTGGAACAAGGCTAGGCAGATTGATTTTTTTTCTTGGTGAAAGTAAAATGAAAATGTTGCGAGCGCCAACCGCTTCGTGGAACCGTAAATTGATTTGCCTGTTTTTGACATTTTGCATGAACGAGCCGCGGACGCGTTATTCATATAAATTCTATTCATAAAAGAATAGCAAGAGCTGATGCCAGTTAATTACTCGATTATTTAATCATTTACTTTAGTCGACTCTTTCTCAGTCAACTATACGCTACATCGGGCGTTGGAGTAGGCCATGAACGGATTTAATTCAAAGTAACAGGTACCCGTAATGTAGAAACCGTCTTAATAGCCTCATTTACCTAACACGTGTTACGGCTTCCGCAGACAGACGAGACGCAAGGGCGCGACGCGGCTCTGATAGGAAATTGTTCTGCCGGTGTCGCGTCTCGCCTATCTGCGCCAGCCTTTACGCTTGCTTACCAATGAAAGGATTATTGACTTTTATTTGACTTCGAAAGCCGGAAATTACAGCGCTGGTGTATTAAATATTTCTATTCGCTGAGTTAAGCCGCACTTTTATTGGGTTTATAGATATTTTATGTATAACCGAACCAGCGGAGAAGTTTATCCATAAATTTTTATTTCTTATTTTCACTTGGACGAGTGCGGATTGCACTATGATTAAATTTTCAAGTGACCACCCAGTGTCAGGCAATACGCCTGCCACTAAGTCATAGTAATAATTGTAAATTAATTTTATAAATTTAATTAATTAGTTTTATATATATTTATTGTGAATAGAATTTTAATTTTAATTCAAATGTAAAACATAATAATGATCTTAAATGGATTGAATAAATGATTTTTGAAATTGAATTTTTAATTTTAATATATCGAAGCCGCATTATCTAATATGTAAGGGGTGAATTGATAAGGTCAGTAAATTATCAAAATCTCCATACGGAGGTGTGAAACCTTGTGACGTCATAGCTAGATGCAAGCCAGACGGTATATTAATAGCTAGTCTGCGAGAGAATTTAAACATTCAGAGGGTTGTGGAAGGTCAGATCTATTCACTCGGCGGAGCCATTTTTAGGCTAGAAGAAAGCCAATCTGAAGAGTTGAAAAGATGCAAGATATACTTTTAAGCCAAACGGAATAAAATTGATGATATAAATTGTGGTTCAGATTTTCTATCGACACTAAGTTTATTCTATAAACCGCCTTCTCAATCTCAATCAGCATATAATGTTCCCACTGCCAGGCTTCTGTCGGTGAGAGGGAGTGGGCTGTAATCCACCATGCGGGCCCATATCACATGTCTTCGAATTTTTTGTTTTAGGACCTGCCGGTTTCATCACGATGTTTTCCTTCACAGTTTTGAGAACAGTGGTGACGAAATAATTTACACAAAGTAAAGCGCCCGTCTGGGTTCGAACCTACGACCTACAACTCGTAAGTCGCGGCCGTTATCACTGGGTCACCACTGCTGCCGCCTTATGTTAGAGAAATTTGTGTGTTAGCGTGAGCAAGATTGACATCAATCATTGAATGCAAGTGATGATATATGAAGGCAGTGCTACAGAACGACTGACACATATTTTATAGCCCTATTTGTCTCTGGTGCAGCGGTGCATTTATTTTTATTTTAGGTGGAAATAAAGAGGTCTTGTTCTTCAGTTGCTCAGGCGAGACTTTTTTTAAATAAAGAACATTTTCATAATAAAACGTCATGCATGATTTAATGGGTGACGAAAATAAAATTATTTAAAATAATAAGCGGTAACTACTACGCAAGAATTATTTAATGACTACATCAGCTTTTTTTTTATATACCCCGTAAAAAGATAGTCAATACCGACGCCATTTTTAAAACAAAAATACCGCGCATACTAGGTTGCAAGTCTGTGACTAAATATTATTGAATAGAGAGAGGAAGAGGCTTCCCTTCTCATTTGATGCTATTAAATTTCTTAAGACCGGGTTTTATTTTATTGCTAGCTATGCTCCGCGGTTTCACCCGCCTGGCTCGGGTGCTAAGGGTTGTAGCGTGATGTTAAATACCTACGCGAATCCTGTAGTTTGGGTTCGTGCAAAAAAATCGACAGCCGATGGTTAGCGTGAGCGTTAGATACATGAAATTATCGTAGTCCCGTCCACACGGCGCTCCACCGGAGCATTCGAAGACTCGATTTTGAGCATTACGTTACAATACTGCCTCACTTACTGACGAGCATTCGCCTGTAATGTAACAATCAAAGATTAGATAAGTATCGCATTCATGTTACAAATTGTATCACGGATGCGTCACTACTGTAACATTTCAGGTGAATGGTCCCGGTGAATGTAATTTTCCAAATTGTAACATTATCGTTTATAATCGTAGTAGTTTTCATTATCGTTGTGCACTGTAATGCCCGGTTCTCTTCACTCACTGATGTAATGCTCGAATCTGAACAGTGACATTATAGGCGAATGTCCCGGTGAAGGGAGCGCCTTTACACATTATTCGCGTCTTTTATATACACGGCTTGTATCGATGTCGATCGACTCCCTTACCTGCAGTGTGGACCGCGTGTGTATAATTAATTGTTGTAGGTCAACTTATCAATTATTCATTTTTATTGATTATCAATTTCACTCTGGATATTATCCTTGAAATATGTACGATGTACTGCATTATGATGTAAAGAAAGGGCCATTACGATTGCTATCGGCTACAGACCAACATTAAGGTGTCCGCTCGCGACGAAAAAACCTGAAGATTTTTTTATTGGGTGCAGCAACCACTTGTAACCTTTCAGATTGTGAAATAATGCTGCAATTTCAAGTAGAGAATAGCATGCACTAATTGATTGAACTTAATATGCATTGTTAGGTGGGCACCATTGAGTGACAGCAACGTAACTCAGTGCACCGAGAGCGGAAAGCGACGCGAGTCGGGACACGGGAGCGGGAAACAGGTAACAGTAATAATATTTATTTGATAAAATACAATAGACGACGTATACTTAGTAACCTAATCCGCTTAACTGTTCTTAAAGAGTCATAAAGAACCCTGCAAGAAATCGACACGTGTTTCACCTCTCAACGAGGCATCGACAGGATGACGATTGACTTTTTGCGAAGCCGGACACAACGTGTTGCCACGTCAAGCGCCGTAATTGACTATGCTGTGATTTTCATACCATTTGACTGTCATATATCGCAATGTCTGCGGCGTGAAGGGTAAACAGGTAGGTAGGTAGGTAGACGATATTAATTTATAAATTGACTTAGGCGTGGATGTCCTTCTTTCATGTTTTTATACGAGTACCTGCAGTCTGTGGACCAGATACTCGCACAAAACGTTTAATGCCCTGCGTGTGCAATACAACAATGCTAAGAGGATACTTCTGTCGCCGCCATGTTTCTGTAGCACGTCAGGGACGTTCGCAGCAGTGCGTACAGATAATTTGCTTGCGATAATGCGTAAAAAAATCCGCGTCACTACTGCGTCGGATGCGAGTAGAGATGGGCAAAGTATCATTTTTGCGATTGGAACATTTGCATCTGGATCACTGAAATGATCCGAATCATTGATAAGTTTCATTTGGGTCATTAGAATCATCAAATCAAAGGATATAAAAATGCATAACGACAACGAAAAAGTGTGAGAGTATGAGTGGTACACATCCCATTTGGTATCTCTTTCTGACTTAAATAGATTGTAATGTGTCACCCGCTCACACTCGCGACTCGCAAGTCAGTTCAGTAGTATTGACTAAAGTAACGTAACTGAGCGTTTCAGTCTTTTGCTCTCGCTCACTGCTGCTCAGCCGCCTCGCAAGCGACGGTCACGCGGAAAGAACACAAAGGCAATGTAATGATTCAGATCCAAATGATGCGTTTGAAACGTTGTTACTGAAGCAATCTTTTGGAACACTTCAATGATCCGGATCAGTGAGTCGGTTCCGTAAAGAGTTACACACGCCTAGATGCGAGACAGCGACAGCAGTCTCCACAGCATTGTTGCTAGCAAGACTGCAGGCCACCTGATGAAGCACCTATGCGCAGTGCATGTATTGTTGCCAGGTGTCTCCAGAAGATGGCTTAATAGATATAGTATTCCTTAAGTTGATTTTTTTCTAAGTTGTTCACGTTTGTGTCTTAATTTAGGGTCATCACATGGCCCGTTATTTCCCCAGGCAGTGTCCACTGTCCAGTCTAGGCTTGAGCGCAGTCACTGACAACTAATTGAGTCTTAGCGCTTCCTGTTACGCTATAAGGCTATAGATTACTTCCCGGAGCATAACGTCGCAGTCTAGAGCTTTCCGATAAATCGTCAATACCAGTCGAGGCAAAAATAGAGTATCGCATTTTGTGATATGCGATGTTATTAGGCGAGAGAATTAATATGATGTAGGAAGGACGCATCATACATGCTACAGCATTCTAATCAACGCCAGCATAATTATATTTCAGAACCGTACATTATATTTTGTGTTCCCTGCGCGTCTCATTAGTTGCGTCATTTAATGAAGACATTTTCCGCATAAATGACACCCCACCTAAATAATATAGGTACATACAGAATTTAATGAAGACGTTTAAACTTCAGTGAAGATTCAACTCACTTTGAATTTGTAATATCTTGATTTAAAAGAGTGTCCTTGGAGTTTCTAGCCCTTTCTACTCCATAGAAATCTACGTTTTTGAATGGGCAACTAGCTTCAACTTTCTCGACTAACTGACCAGCTCTTTGCCAATCCAAAAATACCTGCAAATGGTTTAATTGGAATAAATACTTTCGAGTTTATTTTTGTAAAAAGTGGTAATTACGAGGTCAAAATTCAAATTCAAAATTCAAAAGTCATTTATTCAAACTAGGCTGATAATCAGCACTTTTCGAATGTCAAAATTACATAAGACAGTCCCCCAAAACGCCCACCCTTCACCACTTCCTAGTGCGTTAGCTGGGAAGAAGAAGTGGCGCAACAAACTCCCGACGACTATACAACAACGTATTTGAACCGCTAACAACAAACAATCTAGCGCCGCCGGCGTCATTCAAAGGCTCTTAATTAATAGAACCCTTACAAGTTTTATTATTTTTAGAATTGCACTCAGGACTAATTACATCGGCTTAATGGGGTGGTGGGTGGTTCAGCCACCCACCACCCTGTTATCAAACACTTTTGATATTCAATCTACCTAGCTTTTTCCCAACTATGTTAGGGTCGGCTTCCAGTCTAACCGGATACAGCTGAATACCAGTATTTTACATGGAGCGACTGCCTATCTGACCTCCAAAACCCAGTGACTGGGTAATACGATACCTCTTGGTAAGACTGTTTGTCAGACTTTCGGGCTTCTGACGAGTGTAACGACTGTCAAAGATTCACGAAGTCAAAATTCAAAGTCATTTATTCAAATTAGGCTGAGAATCAGCACTTTTCGAACGTCAAAATTACATAAATAATGACATAGACAGTCCCCCAAAACGCCCACCCTTCACCACTTCCTAGCTGGGAAGAAGAAGTGGCGCAACAAACTTCCCAGCAGCACAGCTGTCTGTTCAGTTAGAAAGAAAAAAAAAATCTCTATAATGGTATTCAACATAATTAACCCAATTTAAATTATTATCCATATGTTAGCTAGCACACGCCAATATACCAAACAAAATCATGGAGAACTATACTCGGGCAGAAATAAAAACTAAACGTAAACAGAACTTAATAAAAGCCTCTAGGCATAAAGGGCATGCCCGCTTACATAAAGCTGTAACTGACAATGACAGCCGGGACCAACGGCTTAACGTATTTTCAGAATCACAGAGGAGTTTCCGTATGTAAAGATGGTAACCCATCCACGGACCAACCCCGGCAACCGTAGCTTAACCTGATGGATCGACCCATGCGGCTGTTATTAATTAGGCTCGAGCTCCTCAAACACTTTTTATATTACGATTGCAAATTAAATAGCGTTCGGTCAAGCTAGTCATACTCACATGCACGCTTTGCATTTTTGCTCAAGGCAATCCTTTGCGCAATGTAACAAAGCTCAGGGGAAGAAATCGTAACCCATAGGAACCTATTTGTGATATTTGCACAAATAATATTTTATTTACTAGCGCGCTTCATGTCAAAATCCTTTTACTGTGTCCTGGTAATCGAGCTTAGTTCCCGGCAATTTTTTTTTATTGAAGATTGATTGAATTATTTTGTTTATTAATATTCCTATACCTTCCACCATTTTAGTTTTGTTGTTGGACAATACTAAAGTGTTTAATTTTAAATTAGATCGCACACTAGAATAAACATAACAAAGAATTATCAGCCATGCGATTCTGTAAACAACTCACCGTGAAAACTTGGGTGAAGTGAGCTGTCAATAGTGTCAATTCCTGTGGAATGACAGCTCACTCCACGCTCACTTCACCTAAGTTTTCATGGTGAGATGGTTACAGAATAGCACTGCAGGTGTCCGGCTAATAAAAATGTTACACTATAAAATCTGCGTTTGTTAAAACCGTACACCACGTGTGTAGGCGCTAAGCTGCTTACCGCACCTCCCGTGCCCACCCCCAATCAATCGACTAGATAGACTAATCTCCGTTGCTACAATAAAGGCTTTTACGATAAAACTATTACAAGTACATAAATAGTTCATGCTCTATTATTGGGACTGGTTTCCGCACTTAGTCCTTCAAGTGGATCATTGTACGTACAATTGGGAAAGAATAGTCTATAACTAATTGGAATAAAAATGATTCATCATAATCTGCTGCCTACAATAAGCCTTCAAACTTATTGTTTTAAGAGGTAGGTACCCAAAAACTATGACCTCATATTCAAAATCGGTGCGGATTTTTGTTAAAAATTTTAAAAAGAGAAAACAATAATTTCAAAAATCCAATCATGATCCATTTTTTATAACCTTTTTGCATTAAATATTGCAGCGTAAAATTACTGGGGTTTGAAAATGCTTATGTGTGAGTGTAGTGTAGGTGGACTTCACAAAGAGTTTTATTAATTAAGTGTGCGGCATGGGTAATATTAGTGTACGTCGCGTGTCACCCACGGATCTCCCCCGTGCACGGTTAGGGCCCAGGTACGCGGCGGCGGAATTGAGACAATCCAGGAATGTATTCTCCGTTTATACGTGGATGAGGCACTTACTTAATAAAAAAAAAACACTTCACATAGCCGCTATCTACGGATTCTGTATATCAAACTAAGTAACATTGAGCAAAAATTATTGCTGGGAAAATACTTTTGAGAAAAAATTACAACATTTAAAAACTTGTTTATGTGAGCAAAAAAGAACGGTGGAACGTTGACCTTCAATATCTCCGTCACCTTCTGGACCATAGTCAATACAAAAAAATTACCACAATGACGGGGAGTACAAGTAACTCTCGACTTCGTTAAGCATGTTTTTACACCCGTTAAAGAAATCATAAGTGAAAAACAATATTAGTAGACGAATACTCGAATTGCATGCTAGGCGATGCGCGGTCTCCTTAACATTTTATAAGATTTAAACAAAACGGTTACTTGCGTTGGGACGCCGGCCCTTTCAGTCACGGCTCAAATAGACCTAAAGCTTTTAACTAATATAACGTGGTTAGATACTATTTCAATAAAACTTCCGAGTGATTCCTGTAAACTAAAATAACAGCAAGTTTAAAAAAATGGAACCATATTTGTACCAATCTATCAAATATAGAAGGCTTTTATAGTACGCAGAATGACAACCGCCAGGACCCAGAGCTTTTAGCCTAATGCATTTTACGTAAAACATCATCAGTACCTGCAGGTATTCTAGTCGTTTCTCCCAACGTAACAGTTAATTTAATGTATGGTCGCCAATCAGCTGCCATCGAAATCTTTACATTTCCCCCTGTGTTCGTTGTCGAACAAAGAATCTTCGCTCATGAACTATGACCCATGTTCATGTTCATTCATGTTTGATTCTGGTAAACATGGCTGTAAGTTATTCTGATAGTATCAGTACCAATGTCGCTGGGTTCACTCGTGCCATATAAGAGTGCACCTGTGAAAATTTGCGATAAAATGTAGAGAAAATGTCTAAAAAAAGTTAGAGATTATACGGTAGGTAGAACGAAGGAATGAAACTTTTTTCGTTTCTATTTCATCGCTAATGCATACATAATATGTATGATAACGCGGAAACGCACTGAATTTCTTTTTCGTGTATTTTAAAATAAGGTCACTTCTCGACTATATTCAGATGAATACATAAATATAACATTAAACAGTAGAATAACAGATTTTAGTCTACTGTTTAAAGTTATTTTTAAGGTTAAAACAACGTCATTGAGCTCGCGCAACGACCTAGTGGCGCCTCCACGAGAGGACGAAACGAGCGTAAAGCAAACAGGATCGGTCTATACTAACTCAGAGAAAAGAAATGATGGCTGTTTCCCTTGTAATGCAGTTTTAATGTAATACGCTTGTATAGCTAGAAACGATTTCTACCTCTAAAGGTTAACTTAATAAACAACCTAAATATCTGCTTACTGGTTGTTATGAATTAATATTTATATTCTTGAATAGTCGGTAGTTAGTAAGGTTTCTGGCAATCCGAACGTTTCGATTTCGGTTATAAAAACTAGTTCCGTTCGGGCACTATTTTTTTATAAATACAGGCCTTATAATCTCCGTAACCATGTTTCATTTGAAAATCACGTCAATCAGTAGTACGTATCGCCTGGCGGGCTAAGATGTGATACGTACGCATAAGCAAGCGTTAAGCAATAGTCATCGAGATGGTATATCATCAGCTAAAATTCACGACAAATAGAAAAAAATATTCGTCAAGGCATAGCAGCTTTAAATCAAAATCATTTTTGAACATCAATGTTACCAAAGGTGCAATCTCAATACGCATTCAGCCCTTCCTAAAACGCTTTTCAGAGGGTAAATAATTTTAAACCTTACGAAGCTTCACATAAGGCACTAATTAAACTCGTCGGCTTAACTAACACGTATTTCGTAACCCACGTCCATAAAGACGAAAATCCAGTGCGCAATAGAAAATCGTATAAAACTTTAAAAACAAGATACTTGAGAAAACTGTTTAAAGCACTTACCTCGAGTTCTTCGATGACTTTTTCCAGTTGGTCTTCGTTAACTGGTGGGGCGCCAGCCCTTGCGCGCTCTGCATTTAACAATTTCAGCCACGCAGTATCAGTGGCGTCCAAGTCATAACTGCAAGCGGCCTCGGCTCGCGCTGGCGTCTGACTCAGTAGGTGTTTGTCCGAATGGTAGTGAACATCTCGACTGAGGTGCAGATATTTGTCTTTAGGCCTGCCAAATAAAAAAGTTACAATTTTAGTAACAGTTTTGAGTGCGAATTTTTGCTAGCCGAATGTTGAATTTGGATTGTCTTTGGAGTAAAGGTGAGTCGTGCGTATATCTACATAAATAAAAATTAAATGCTGTTCTTTGCCACTTGAGATCAGCTGGACCGATTACGACATGTTTTGTTTTAAAATATTCATAAAAGTCCGATTATGGTTTTGAGGTGAAAAAAAAGGGAAAATTAGCTCGGAAAATTGGCAAAAAATAGCAAAAAATTAAAAGTGCCTTTTTTCTACAGGAATTTAAATTTAGACAGGGAAACGTCTGTCGGGTCAGCTAGCTGTTTATAAAACAAGTGTTGAATTTGTTTGCAAAATAATCCTGTGACTACGGGAGTATTAATTTGTTTTTATTATTCAACTCTCCCTTTCTATCGGTATTTTCTCCCAATTGAATGCAGCTTTTAATTAAGTTCCATACATCACTTCAATGGTAAGAATATAAAAGTTTTGTGCTTGACCGTAATACGGGTGGTTAAAAGTTGACTTACAATTTGAATTCCTGAAAGTTGGGTGGAGGTGGATTGTCAATGATCTTGACCTTAGGCGCGGGGAGAGAGTCAGGGTTTACTGGCACCTGTACTCCTCTCTCCCAGTCCTGTTTCCACGTGTCGGTGATTATCCAGTATGAAGACTGTGTGAGTGGCTCACTGTCCGGCAGTTTCATGGCGCTGATAAGGTCCTTTCTGAAATTCATACATGTAAGCCCGGTTAGCAACATTTAATGAGTTCGATTCTTTTAGTCGAGAAACCATTACCCATGCCAATTTTTACAGACGACACGAACAGATACCTGATTTAGATTATGAAAATCAAGTTCAACAATCAGAATACATTACCAATTTCATTTAATTGTCGACATGTTTTTTTACAGTTTTGGTGGAAGTCGCGACGTCTGTAAAATAATTTAATCTCTGATACATACTAATCTTTTCAGTGATGTACCTAATTAAAAAGTGTGCTGTCCTGCCCAACCCCTCACCTTGCGACTGTGACTGTGATTTCACTTTGAAGGTCTGCATCTGTTTGTGAATACCTGTGTCATTCTATTGTTTTTTGTGTTATCGAAGAGGGGTTGATACATTCCTGTCTTTTTTTTATTTTTGTCGTAGTATGCAAAACTTTGAAACACAGCTTTTTTTAATTTTTGGTACACAGTTAAGACAGCTGAGCACTGTCACAGATGAATACAGATGGTTCATTCAGTATTTTAGGTATGAAGCTACAAGTTTGCGGCGGGCTCTTGTCGGGTCAATTCAGTGAGCGTAACGGAGTCAGAAGATATAGAGTTACGCGATAGAAAGAGAGGCAACTTCTAGGTTAATTTAACTGTAAGTAATTAGCGCTGTGCGACCTGTATTGCACTTTATTGTGAGATAGCAATAGTCGCTTTTTATTTAAATGATTTTGCGGAGTGAGCCGGTATTCATCTGTGGCACTGTACCGAAGCTATTAATTAAATCATGCTTAATTACTTCTTAAGATTAAATAAATTAATACAAGTTCGCAAGTATTTACGATTATAAAGTATTGTAAATAAACATTGTAAATTCCATCAATGGGATTTTTTATGCAGATATTACCAGTTTTCATTTATATTAATTTAACAGAAAAGATTACTATGTACCGATGATTAAGGCTAGTGATGTTGATGATGATAAAGATACATGAGGTTAGTGAATTAAAATGTGCATCCTAATTAAAATGAATTTAGTAAGTTAACAGTAATTTTTAGTAACATCCCATAAATTGGTTAATTTGTAAGATGACACTAACTTTTCGATTAGAGAGTAATAATATGACAGAAGATTAGATTCAATATTTTTTTTCAATATAGTGTAGGTGTTTAGTTGAATAGCAATAGCAGTTCAAAATGTTGTGGCCTTATTTAAGATAATCGGTAAT
The DNA here is from genome assembly GCA_914767755.1 of Agrochola circellaris. Classification (NCBI taxonomy): domain Eukaryota; kingdom Metazoa; phylum Arthropoda; class Insecta; order Lepidoptera; family Noctuidae; genus Agrochola; species Agrochola circellaris. The sequence goes on from OU611840.1 coordinate 7,516,549, forward strand.
TGCGCTATTTTAAGAATAGTCAGACTTCACATATTCTAGTTAGGAAGCATCAACTACCCATCGTTTTATGACAACTATGAACAAAGTTTAACATAAGGTTCAAATTCGCTTAAAATATAGATATGTATTTGTACAATTATCTTTTTGGGCGCCAGCACAAACTCGCTTTGAACAATAGTAATGGATAGGAAGATGTGCCTATTTATAATGTAAATTAACAAGAATGCAAATTATAATAATACCGTGAGTACGATTCTAAGTTGCATTCTTGTTAATTTGCAGGAACCTTTAAATCCCAAATATTTTCCCCGATGCACAAATATAATAAATAAAGAATTCTTGAATCAGCACATTAGGAGAGATTAGAGCGAATTTGAACCGTATGTTAAAGTTCAAATTCGCTTAATAATATATTTGTACAGTGATGTTTTTCTGCGCCAGCACAAGTTCGCTTTGAATAATAGTTATAGTATGAGAAGATGTCCTGTCCTGCCTTTTCATAATGTAAATGAACAAGAATGTTACTTATAATCGTATGGTCATGGTTTTCAGGAACCTTTAAATCACATATTTTCTGTTCATATTTGCTGCACAAATATAACAAAAAATTCTTGAATCAGCACATCAGGAGTGGCAGCCCTGTAGGCCCGCTAGTCAAGCTTCAGCGTGTGAAAGTAATGGCTAGCGTGCAAATTTTCAGGTAGCCCCCATATATATTAATTTATGGAGTACCGTATGTAAAAAATACTATAAAAAGAATATTTCTTCATATTTACTAAACTGATGTGTCAATTTATTAATTATGATTATTTTTGCTTATAATTTGTGTACATAATCATTTTTAACAAACATTTAACATATTGTTAATTCCAGAAGGATAGCCGCCACCTTTGGCCAGTATATATCGAATATGAGGAATTATGCTAATTAAAAACCAGTCATGAACATTTAATTAGACTATTTTATGGAAAATCTTTGGATTGATATCATATTATGAAAAAGGTTCGTTAAGGCAGGATTATAACATTCAAATCCGTACAGAGAAGTTACAAAACCATAATTTCAATAACTAAATAAAGTGTTGCCTAATTATTATAGTAGGTATTTAAAATGTGAATTCTATGTTGATAGTACCAATTTATACAAAAATATTGTCTTATATTCTGTCCAGCAGTGGACTGCGATGGATTGTCCAATTAAACAAAACCTAATTTATCCTAGTATGCAGTACCCAATATTTTCAATATGATAAAATTACAATTTAAAAGTTTTTGTATAATATTTCAGCACCAACAGAGGAAGTAACGGGCAGTTTCCATGCTTTGCTAACTGAAAAACAGGTAAGAAAAAAAAGTATTGCGTCAATATAAATATCATCATCAATTATTGAGATTATCGCAAAAAAATTTACCTACACATACATTTTTATTAATCAAAATTTTAAAAAAGTCTATAAAAGTTATTCAGTTTATATTTATGTATTAGTATGTATTAATTTTCCATTTACCTATCCCTTATGTTGCACCTGCCATGTTTTGTCTCTGCATGACCCTAAGGTTGACTGGTAGAAAATGCCTCAGGCATTAAGTCCGCCTTTGTACAGTAGTTTTTACTTGTGAATGAAGTTTTAATAAATAATTAAAAGCTCCGCTCTGTGTAGACTACCAGTATAGGTCAAAAGAAATAATCTTTAATATTTTGTTTCCAGTGCGGTGATTGCTGACTGGCTGTACCCTGGACTACATCCAACCCAACAGAAAAACGGACATTTATTTCCTACCAGAATACGATGAATTCACTGTGTATGCAGGCATATACATATTTATATGGATCTGCGCCTGTTTCTATAACAATAGTTTTAATACATGTTCACAGATACTGTGTATTGGTAACAACTCCATTAAAAATTCACTTTAATTTTCACTGCACTTTGAGCTAATTTGTTCATGACTGTACATCAAACAATTTGCAACTCTGTGATTGCAATTCATTTATTAATAAGTTAACATCCTGAAATTGTCGGATTATCTGGCTATTGTTATTTAATAACTAAAGTTCATAAAGCTTAATGATGGAAATGTCAAAATTAATCTTTGATTGAAGAAATTATGACATACTTAAGAGCATTTATTCTGAAAGTTGGCAACGTCGTAAATAGCTGTCAAATATTTACCTGTTTTGATTAACTTGGATATAATACTGTATGGAAATAAGAAATGTGGCTAACTAAGTTATTAAATTAAGTAATATTTTGTTTTAGGTGTTAAAAAAGCTTTTGGAAAGTTTCCAAATGCTTTTTTTATGCCTAAAACGGGTACAACATCAAATTCAATGTTACAGTTGCATAACATAATCAATATTCTAGTAACTTAGTTAGCCACATTTCTTATTTCCAAATTAATCAAAACAGGTAAATATTTGACAGCTATTTACGACGTTGCCAACTTTCAGAATAAACGCTCTTATAGATCCAGTCTATTTCAAATAAATTCATAATGTATGACATACTTAAAACTATAAGATCCAGACTATTTCAAATAAATTAATAATATCCATATAGGTTGGATGCTGTTTCATGGGCAATTTATGAAAAGTTATCTATACCTATCCACACCAACTGAACATAGTCAGGCATGCAGATAAGCAATAATATTGCTCCTGTTCAACTATTGACAATATTGCCAGCAATTTGAAATATCCTTGGATAAGAAACTTTACCAACTTTTACAGCAAAAACGAGGTTATGAAGATTGTAATGGTATTTGGTTCAGTTCGTAGCTCATAGTCTATGTTATGTACTTTGTATATATACATTTCCTTAAGTATGTGTTACTCTAATCCCTTATGTAATCCTTATCTAATCTTTATTATAATATACATACTTTTATTACAAGGCACAGGCACAACTTCCCAATTCCAGTCATAAAATTTAGTAGTGTTGGTACATTAAAAATTCAATAATTTTGCAAATTACAGAGTTAGTAATAATTCAATCAACAGTCGCAATCACTTCTATTTATTTTATTCTTATATTCTATTACCTGTTTATAAATTCCTATAACTTAAAACTGTAACTTTTCACTTTAGCATTAAGAGCAATCTTATAATTTCCTTACATTTTAATAAATTGTTATATTAAACCACATACAAAGATTTTTAAAAGGAAATGTTTTGAATTTTGCTATGTATATAGCTAAATAATAATATTTAAATGTAAGAACCAGAAAAATATGTTAATAACTAGTTTACAGAACATAACAGATGGAAGTTGGAAATAAATAAATAACAGATAATACAGCGCACAGCATCATTGTAAAATATCAGTTACTTTTATCAAAATCTGTATGAAAGGATATTTAGTTAAATTGTTTCTTTGAGCCAAATTTTTTATGTTTATATTACTCTGAATTACACAAATTATTGTTGTTTTTTGAAGCATTGTAAGCTAACCTCAATCATAGAGCCAATCGCTGTTTACCAATAATTTAATTTTAATCGCAATGCAGATGTGCTTATATGTGCTGACACAACATGTTAGAATAAGAAAACTTTGCAAACTTTTATTAATTTGTACATTTATCAGTCATCAAGACATTGGAGCTTCAGCGAATATCCTGTTTTAATTACTTATTTATGCTGAATTTATATGTCTTCATTTAAATCTGAATAAATATTTTTAGCACAGCTTGTATGTACTTCCACAAATCACACCCTATTTTTGAAATCTTTCATATAATTGTTATTACTTATTAATCGCAAGCAGACGCTTGTAAACATAAGAAATGGCACAGCAAATAATTATATAAATAACTAGTACCAAGGTACAATGTTTATACTGAAAACAATAATAGAATACAATATAAGCTACTCAAATGATATTAATTTACCCCTGGGTTTTGGAAGCCTGATCTGAATATTTAGATCATTTACTGTTCATGGCAATTCATATTAACTATTGTGAGAAGTTCACTGTTATAACAATATACAAAACAACTTTCAGAAACCAGAGGTTTTTGTGATGCTTAACACTTAATACAGTTATGTTTATACTCTAAACAACCACTATATGATGTGTACTCTATTGAACTTAACATAATACTATAAACCATATTTCAATCATATTGCATCCAATCCAAACATGTCACACAAACCTGAATAGTTCAGCGGGTGCCTCTGAGGCACTCCTGTTATATATTGATGACATCTTGAGGTCACTGACAGGGCGGAGCTGCCAGAGAGCATCCTCGGGCTCCGTCCTGCGGCGCTTGGATGCGCCGGCTTCATCACCGCGCATCCCAGACGCCCGCTTTGTGCCTCTCAACGACATCTCGCTTAGTTGTCCACAACCTACATGTTCACGATCCTTCTACTGCTTTACACTTAGAACGCGGTAACAACATTGTGTAGAATGTCACATCATTCACTACATGGCACTTCAGTTTGCGTTCTGTAAACCTGGAAACAATAAAATGTATCTTTAATATGTACTTTTCTACTGAGCAAAATGTTAAGAACTGCTGATGCCCTTTGATAAGTGAATCTATGAGCCTTTTCTATCATCCAAATTGATCACTCAATACAATAGATCAGTAAATTTTGACAGATAAAAATAATGACCACAGTGAACCAAACAACAAAACAATGTGCTGTACACAATAAGAACTCTAACTGAAAGTAATGTAGCATTAGTAAACAGTATTAAACCCTTTTATTTAGGATTATTCAGTACAAAAGCATTTTGACATACAGAACAAAAATGTCAATTTCAGGATTCAACAATGTAAAATGTACAGGTGTTGAAGAAGTATGATGGTGTTTTACTTCGACATAATACATCGTATGATCAATATACAACGAATTTGACTGTTTTTTAGTGCATATGTATAAAAATTAATAACAATCCTGTTTGACGTTTCACTTTATTGCACGAGTAAAATGTATGGCGGGCCAGTGGTCGGGCTGAGACTGTAAATAGTGGCGAGCCACATAGAACAGCCGCCCGTTGACAATCTCACTTGCACCGTTTAATAATATACAAAATGCACTCACTAGACACCACTAATGAATCCAATAATTTCATTCTACAACAATTAACCGTAAATATTTATCTCACGAATAGTCTCCATTGTAGGCTACATAACAAAGTTGACAACATAGATAGCAGCACTGTTTTGTTGCCAGATTGACGTGAGTCCTACGCATCATTTTCTCCATCGTTTCGCTATGAATGTATAACATGTATACAACAAGTCGATTGTATATCAATTTGCAATAATGTACTATGTTAAAATACCTCATAATTCACATACATTTTCTGTAACAGACATTTGGCGCCATTGATCCAAAAACTACTTTGGTCACGTGACTATGTACGAATCACCAACGCAAGCCAAGTAAAATGGCCAAAACGCACATCGAGTTCATCTAATGTCATTGGTTTTGAAAGTAACTTGCCGCATAACATATACATGGAGACAAGATTTTTAATTCCTCAAAGCCGAGAATAAACCAAACACGAGCACATAGTTAATAAACATTGGATTTGTCAGCAAGTAACACAAATTACTAGAATAAATTACAACATGAACATAGAGTCAGAGATATCAATATGAAGTTACAGAAATTAGTCACCAGTTGGCGCTCTCGTCCGAAAAAGTTATTATGTTGCTACAGTAAAAAAATGTTTATGAGTAATGAATAAAAAAATAGTACGATAACACCTACTAAAAAAAATAGATTTGAAACTATGCAATACACTTAATTATGTACTTTACTTAATTAGTACAGGTACCAACTTAGTTATTACTTTTGATAAAATTTTGGTGAACCTAACAACATTACTAATTATTGCTACTACACTGAACCAGAAAACGAAAAGTACACAGTAACAAAAGTAGAAATAAATAAAAAATGTAGAGAATATATTAGGTACAATATTTAATCTGAGGGTACAATAATATTATTTATTGTTTCAGCAAGTGGTTATCAAATAAAGTTGGTCAAAATTTAAAACGATATCTCTACAACATACCCAGGAGTACACTAATAAGAACATAAATAAAAATAACTAACATATACAAAAAAACAAACTGTAATACCTAAAATATTATTGCTACTGGTTGCTACTGGTTTTTTTTTTACATTAGATTGCTGTCTATTCCGCCCACCCGACACCGTAGATTTCGGCTTGTTGCAATTAGTCATTGTTTCAAGTATCAACGAATAAATTATAAAACACTAGGTAACACCTAAAAAGTGATGGCACTGTTTATACTGTACTTAGGAAATATACTTGTTATATTTTATTCTCAAAATCAAATCGACAACGGCGTCGTTTATTTACGAATTTTTATCACGGGTATCATTTTCATGCTTGCTAGTAATGAAAACTAGGTCAATTCTGCAAAACAAGATGGCCGCATTCATTTCACGGTTCTTTGAGGGCGATTAACAGAACAAAGACGTCTTTCTTGAAAAATATATACCTTATCATTTATCATTAAAAAAAAACTGTAGTAATGTTAAAAATATTAAGGGTGTGCTAAACTAGCCCGCGAAATTCAAAATTTCTTACGAGTGGCAAGTCAGTGTCAGGGTGTGTATGTCGATTGACGACCCTAAAAAATTTATATTTACAGAATTATAATCAAACATCTTTGATCTTAAATCATACATCCTTAAGTTCAAATTGCCCTATTGAATGACTTTATGATTTCATGAAATCATGATATTTGATGCCAATATTAAATTAATTAATCGTCGGTTATAAAAAAAAAAATCTGCTGTTTCATAGAAAAGTGCAATACAGCGGTCAAAATGAATGGAACAGCTGTTTTTTTTTTAATAACCGACGATATATTTCTACGCATGGGAGTTCTGAATCATGTACTGAATCCATGGTAACAGGCTTCGCGTCAATGTCCCTGCCATCCTGTGTAGTTCTGTCAAAAGCAAGGCGATTATTTGGAGCTATTATAATAATACAGTGTGTATTAAATGACTACATAATATTTTATAGTACACTAGCGACCCTCTCCTGCTTCGCACGGTTTTTACGACTTGACAAAACATTGAGATTTCTTAGTTTTACTTAACTTTATAGGTACTATAAGTACACTTTAACTTGCAGGAATAAATTCTCTAAACGATGGTGAAAACCTCATCAAAATCTGTTGCGTGGTATAAAAGAACAACACGGACATAAAGACAAACACGAAAAGTGACTTTAATTTATAAAATTTATAAATAAACACATTTTCCTCAATGAAAAATAGTCTGTGGTGTGGGCAACACTTTTTTTTGTTATCAAAATAAAAAGTAGTACATAATATATATAAAATCTTCACGAAGGATAACCTCATCGTGACCTACCAATGTTGTAGAGTCCGCGCACCCACTAAAGTCCGGCGGAAAATTGTAGCATTTTATGACATAGACACTAGCGCCGCGTCTATCGGACTAGAGTGGTGGCACGGACTCTTAATCTCGTGTGATACGATAAAAAACACCACGTGTACATAGTATAATAATGTTCCTGGGAAAGTCCCGTAACTAGAACATTTAACGGACGGCAACGGACAACAATTTCAGCACGATGTTTGTTACACAGTACACTACTCTAAGATGTAATCCTACAACAACGTAATTAGTTATTTTATTCTTCGTTCCATATAACATTAATTAACCACATAGCTTCGTTCTTATTTTCGTATTATCAGGGCTATTCCTATTATTAAAAATGTCTGTACTATCGCCATCTTGATTATCCATGTTATTCCCATCTATCGGAAATAATCAAAACACAAAGTCGAGGTAAAATTACTAACGGTAAAATAAAATATTTCAGTTGTAATACCCACAGGTATTAGCTCCTCTATTACTTACATAGTGCGCACTTTTATTTCCCTGAATTTACACCGACTGCCTATCCACTGAAGCGAAGAAGAGAGGAGAGGAGCGTAGCTGTGCCAATAATCTAAACTCCGCTACAAAGTTTTCCAAATAATACCTACCTCAAATTGCTTAGCATGATCCTCCGTATATCGAAAATACTGCAGCATTAATTTTGAAATAAATATAAGGTGTAAAGTTCAGGATTAATGTTCGACGAGAACACGATTCCATAAAATTTTCTCTATAGAAAAAAAATCCAAAGTTCCTCCAAACCGAACTTTAAACCGCTGGTATTAAAAATACTTCAAATTAGATCTGTTGGCTGAAAAGACTACACTACTAAACTATTGGCGCCTTGGAGCCTTTTCCCCGCCGCTCAATCTCGCTCTCACTCAGTTCGCGAGCAGTATCGTGCGAGCGAGTTAAGAAGTGAATTTGAGCCGAGGTATTATGGACTCCCTCCAACCTTCCCATGGCCCTTCCAACGGAACGTTATACGGGCCGAATCGTGGGGCGGCTGCGGTCATAGCACCCTTGGCGATCTGAACAGTCCGCAGGCGCTTCTTGATCCCTTACAAAAACCATGTGTGTCCCTTCTGGCAATTCTCCCAAATGGGTATGCACGAAACACAACAAGAAGTGATGACTACTGGTATTATAGACTATCTAAACTCTGGAGCGGAGTTTAGATTCTATTGATTATTGGCACAGTTCCACTCCTCTCCTCTCTTTTCCGCTCCAGTGGACAGGCAGCCTTAATCTAAGATTCGCACGGAGGCCACACAACGCCTGTCTGGACAATGCATTACTTGTTATGGAGGCTAATCTGCAACATACGTACTAAGAAAAAAAAAAAACAAATATCATTCGGGTAAATCATGATACATATCACCCCCATTACCTGAAGGCCTTATAACAGGTCAAAAACTTGCGTAGGTAATCCAATTTTTCGGAAATATACTTTCTTAGGTACTGTTAAAATATTTCCAAACCCACACTGGAGAAAGTAGTTGAGTACTGCCTCTGGTGCTGTAAAACTACGTGGTGTTCCGCATGTCGCGTGTCGGGCTGTTACTTAATCAACGCAACAATCAATCAATCTACTAACCCACTCGCAGTTCGTAGTGCACTTCTAACGATGCAATGGATTTTGTAACAATTTCCATGCACCCGTTACGCGAAAGAAATCACGTTTTGTTTTACCAAAAATAATATAAATTTGATACTAATAAATTTTTATTCAAGTTATTACAGAGTTTTATTTTGTTAACAGTTTATATATTAAAATTTAAATAATTAACTCTAAAAATACAAAACTACTTCTAAATTAAATAAATGATAAATTTTCATGATTATCTTTCCGGCTTACTAATAAAAAATGTACAAGTATCAAGGTTAACAAAATACTAAGGATCATAATTTTATTTTATTTATTGAGTATGTATGAACTTTGAATATTAGAAATGTGCAAGTAAGTACCTTTATATATTTTGTCATTTCATACAGTTTTTATTAGCAAGTCTATAGCTTTTATAAAGCCGCAGATCCAACGAAATATAATTACTGTCTGTTACGAACATTTTCCAGTTCATCTTTATTATCTAAAAATCTTATAAATTACCCTTTCCGGTTATAGAATATTAATTTACAAAATGATTATTTGAAGTGCTTAATAAACTTCGTTGTTTAATAAGAAAGATAATTTCCTTATGGAATGATGACTAATTATAATTAAAATAAATATACCGAAACGCAGTAATTTTAAGAATTAATACTTAACCCCAATTCGTTTATTGTTCATCCGTATAGTTATGTATGGCGATATCGCGATAGTAACTACCGTAGGCTGGCTGCGATGTTATAATGACGTACAGTTACTTTCATTCTTAAAAATTGTGCACGACAAACCGGTTCGCTGCGAGTCTGACTCACACGCCGACACACTTTGCTTGTCATTTGTAAATTAAACATAACGCCATCTATTGACACCTTACGCAAACTGGGATCATGTTATATGAAACTATTGTATGGAAGTTATTGGTCACTGTCATTACATGAGTAATTGATATCATATTTTAATACATACTATTATGCGTTTATACATATATAACAGTAGTTTTTAATTTATTATGCTAGTACATACAAAAAAAGGAATTTGTTTGTGACGTTTGATAGTTTGGTACATCGTAGCAAATGGCACGGTTCGTTAGATTTTAGTTGGTTTGCGTAAAATAAACATCAAGCACGAATAGTATCGTGTAGTTACATGGTTATAGTTTAAGAGTCAACAAAAACAAAGTTGAAAAAAATTAATCAAGAGTTTGAAATAACTGATACAATATATTCAGTTGCAGACAATTTTGTCATGCAAGTTTTGCAGCAGAGTGATAAATTGCCGCGCTAACTGGCTTGATAGAAAGATTATGCCCCAGCCAGAGTTCAGAGCGTTATTACATAATAATCCTTGCAGTACCAAACACGTTTACATCAACAACTTAAACACATACGAAACATGTTTTATTTTACGCAGAAGAAAACAAGTAATTATTTCATTAAACGGGAGATTATGAGATTACTGCTGCTGCGTGGGAATATCATGAAAACTGATTATAATAAATAGTTATATCTTACTTCCAAACATCATGTTCCGGTCTAATTATTACATACAAGATAAGACCAGTTAGATTGATCAGGACATAAACTCCGACATTTAACCAAAACTAAGATAAATAAGAACAGTAGTACTATTCTGTAAAAATCTCGCCGTGAAAACTTAGGTGAAGTGAGCTGTCAATAGTGTCAATCCCTAGCATTGACAGCTCACTTTAAGCTCACTTCACCTAAGTTTTCACTTTGAGAATTTTACAGAATCGACCGGCAGAAGTGCTATTCTGTAAATAACACACCGTGATATCTTAGGTGAAGTGAGCTGCTAATAGTGTCAATCGCTGGTGGAATGACAGCTCACTTCACCTAAGATATCACGGTGAGATTTTTACAGAATAGCACTACAGTTATTTAAAAAGATAAGAAAAGTGATTTACAAAACAAGCAGGTTACGCATATAATCTTCTAGGATACTATCCATAAAACTATTTTTACTTTTTATTTAACAGATCAAAAACTAGGGGAAATCTTCCCACATAGCACACATGTACTGGCCTCAAAGAAACATTTTATTTCCCCGTTACATATCAAAGATGAGGCCCTAACACCCATAATACAGTAAATTGTTAGTTATTATCAACTAATAAAGATGTGTTCTTAAAACTACATAACCGCTACTCTTTGTTATTTTTGGTATACAATCTTATTAATACAACTATTTTTTTATATTAATACGTACATTCCTTATTCCATATGATAATATTGTAAGCCTCAGTAAATTTCAGTAGTGTTTGTAATATTGGTGTAATTGTGTGTCTGTTCGGTCCACAAACTACAAAATTACTTTTGGATTTCTCTCTATGCTCTTGATGCGAAGTATTGAGCGAACGCTTTGGGCGAGTTAACGAAATCTTTCGCGTTATTCTGATGATAGTAGTCTCTACTCGAGGAGAGTAAGTCTTTTAAAGCTTTTATATTAGTATCTACTCGAGGATAAGAGTACACCAAGACGTTCACATTGCATTCGTCAACTGCCCGCGTGCGCGTATTTATAGTAGGGCATCCGGGCCGTAACTATGGCTGATAATCTTCGTCTATCTAATAGTTTTGGAATAGTAATATAGTGAGAAAAGAGAAATCTATCGTGCTGCTGACGATAGCTTCATCGATTGGTCCACTTAATTGCGGGCACACAAAATCATCCAGAGCGTGCTAGATTGAAAATACAAGAAGCCTCGGAAATGTTAACACACGACTGAAGTTTAGATAAATTAATGTTATCCTTTACTTTTACTGTATACAATATAACAACGGATTAATTTGGTTTATCTTAGACAAAAGCTCACAAATCTAAATCCGATATAAATAAATACCAGCCTGTTACCTGTACACACGGCTACACATCAAGCTATACATTTCCAGCTGACCTCGCATTGTACGGAAATCTTATAAAATGCGAGATCAGCATAGACTGGAAATGTATAGCTCGATGTGTAGCTGTGTGTATAGGGCAAAGGTTTCAACTTATACAGAGAAGGTACGAGCATTGGTAACAACACTCGCTCAAGACAGGTTGGGGATTTCAAAGTTATATTAACTACAAGGGATCTCGGGCACTAGACGGCCACGATCACGCCCAGTGGTCGCAGTGCTCAGGTAAACTATACTAACCGATACGAATCGCACACTTGGTCGCAACGGCTAACTAGCCGCAGACCATACAATACCACTAAACGGGCACGACTGTCAGGAGTCGTGGCCATCTAGTGCGCGAGATCCCTAAATCCTCACGATATTTTTCTTTACCAATGTCAGTGTTTTCCAAGATAAACTTAGAAAGTACATATGAATTGAAAAAGTCACATTGGTACTTTCCCCGATACATAATACAAATAACTTACAATAAATCTACCTGTAATAAACTTAGTCTACATCCATCCAAGGGATTCTAACACTAATTTACTCCCCTAGAACCCCATACATATGATATTGTGTTAATGTCATATTAAATTACATACTACAAAATGATTAATTATTGTACTACAAGAAAGTACAAAGAAGAAACGTTATCAAAACTTGTAAAAACCTTTACAATACTTGTAGAATGTTTGAAATTGATCTCTCACAGACTACATAATTAAAAGAACCATATTTCTGTTTAGTAAAGAAAAGATCCATTAGTATTGTCAATCGATATAGTTCAGTTTAAAAAAATGTAGTCTGTATGAGGTTCGCTCTCTATACTTAGATCAACACACAATCCTGTATCATCAGATCCATTAATTTCTATCAGTCCATTACAATTTGCGTACAGTGTAGTAACAAACCTTTTTACATTACCACTGTAAATTCAATCACAGAATCTACAAATTACCTAAGAGAAACTCAGGTAATGTTACTAAACCAGGTACTTTACATCACTCTTTATGAATTTAATTCAAACATTGGAATAGTGTTTTTAAAAGCAAACAGTTGTACATAAATGCCTCAAATTAAGTGCCGGAAAATTACGTGTGAACAATAGGTCATAAAAAGGAATGATTATTTGAATACAATGTTTCATAACGTGTGTAATGTTTTAGTGTGATACCTTAATAGAATGTATAATTTTGACGAAGGACTTCTTAACAAGTGGGTACTCAAACGACATAAGACACAATTTCCTGTAAAATACGCCAGTTATCAAGACATTATTCACGTAAGTACTTCACTACGGAAATTGGAGTCAAGGAATAATTTTGTTAGTCCAATCTGTTACAGCATTAAATTATAACATTTTTTAAACACATTCCAGATCTTACGTGCAATTTCATTAAATTATAATAATTATATTAAAACATAATTTGTACATCTAAATCACTACGAAGAAGCCGCATATTATACTTGTGCGAATTCAATTAAAATGTAGTTCATATGGTTTCAAGAATTTATTTAGATGCAATTGATATATTTTTGTTCGTTAATTGTCTGCTTACACCAAGTTTTTAAAAGGGGAACCGACACAAAAATTTGCTCAGACTGCAGAACTCTTACAAACTTCCGTGATTGATTAGCTGTAAGAATTAACAAAAGCCAATGACATCATTTGAATCGAGAAGTTAGTTTAAAAAAAAATGATTAGCCTTTTTTATTTAGACACCGTTAAGCCTCATAATCATGTTAAAAACAAAAGTTCCACAACATTACCGCAATAACATTTTGTTTTGCTGGCAACATGTTTCCAACTCAAAAACATGTTACTGAAACAAAGTTGTGCAACTTTAGTTTACCATGAATACGGGGTCTAACAACTTAACCGTATGAGTTAAATAAGCATTTATTAGTAAGCAGGCAAGACTTGGACGTTGACGTATTGCTCCCCTAAGGCCATTTGTCCACCGCACCGTGATCGGGACGTCAACGAGAACGAGATGACGACGCCGAAGTAGCGACAGTACATTTGCTATGGTTGCGTAATCTCGTTTCTGTCCCGTTCACGGTGCGGTGGACAAACAGTGTCAAGCCGAGAAACGAGATTACGCGGCCATAGTAAATGCACTGTCGCTACTTCGGCGTCCTCATCTCATTCTCGTTAACGTCCCGTTCACGGTGCGGAGGACAAACAATGTAAAGGTTATGGGTTGCGAACGTAAATCGGTATAATCGATTACACAGGTTCAGAGGGGCATATCGATTTCGCATTACAACTGTCAAAGGCTAAAACGATTGTTAAGCTACAACTGTACGGTCGTCTTTACGAAGGTAGGTTCAAGGTCATACGGAAACACCAGGATTCCATATGGAATGGAACTTTCTATCTTAGTACACATTGATTTAAATTCTTCGTGTACTGCCAGCATAGGGATGGACCACGCATACTTACGTTCTTCTTCAATAAATTATTTATGGGCAGTAGCCAAATGATGTTTCTATAGAGCTTTAGTCGTTACGTACTTTATTTTAGGGAATGTTTTGCTTTAGCTTTTCAGTACTGGTTGTAAAACCAAACGTGGGAATATTGTGCGCAAAATGACAGCGTTTTTACCCGACAACCCCATGATGGTATTGTTTTTTAAACTAACGTATTATACTGTTCCACCATGCACTGTTTTTAAAGTATGTTATTTTTATTAAGAAAATACTGCAGTATCATGCAAAATGATGCCAACATGCGTATTTCTGTAGGCCATAATATTTTTTTAAATATTTGTACGCTATTTTGCGTGGTGATTGCGCGCTATGGTGATTCCTTGCTACTACTTAATTTTAGTTTCATTACAGATGACCAAGAAAAACAATTACGCAGCTTTATTTGATTAAGTTAAGGAATGTTCTAGCACGATGGAAGAAACTTCTCTGTTACGAATGGAATTGAAAGTTTGATCGGATAATAAATTCTACTCGAGTCTACTGCCTGTTTCTGTTTTTTAGATTTGTGAAGTATTAAGAGTACAGCGCGTTCATTATAATTCGACTCGTGACGTGATTGGTAGCACTGAATTTTGCAGTCTTAGTTTCCATGCTAATAGAGTTCAAAATGGCGACTGACAGAACAGTAGTACCAATCACATGACTGCAATATTCAGTGCTACCAATTGCATCACGCGTCCAGTTGTAATGAACACACTGTAAGTCGTGTATTTATATGATTAGTTTTATACTTATGTTCCATTTTTAAAAGTTGTAAAGGGTAATTGTTTTGTAATTATGTGTTATTTAGGTGAGCTCTATACCAAAAAAATAATGTCGCTCACAAACCAAATTGTTTACTTATTTATAGTTTACCCATTGATACCATATATAACTCTTCCCTATATAAATATTATTATGATGAGGGGTTAAAAGCAGTCAGCACATGCATCATTAATAAGCTTTCTTTATAGATCTCATATAATATTATTAAATTGCAACAATAAATACATCTATTATCATAATAACTTGAAACATATCATGTACTACATGTGCAATCATCATGAAATGAATCCTTCAAGAAAATATAAAAAGGTGACAATATAAATAGAGATTCTGGTGAAAAAAAAAACATTCATTTTAAATCCATGTTCCGCGTATTTTCAAGCGTAGTGTTAATATTGTCGCATTTAGACAAGACAAGACTTTTCTAAAAATGAATGAAAACATTCTGAAAATAGAGCTCCTACCAAACGCCGTCTAACAAAAATTTGGCATTTACTAAGTCAACATTCTTTAACTACCTAGATTTATGTTTTGCCTCGGGACAATTATTTCGGCTATCCATTTGATCAGTTTTTACAACACATTAGATGATAAAGATAGATTCCTGGTGTGCTAGGAGGAAGTCTGTAAAGTTGTTGATTGGTGCGATCGACAGCAGTGACATCTGTCCGTTGGGCGGCCAAGCGAGGTTGGGCCCGAACACCACGGCGAGGTTGTTCGTAGTCATCTTGTTGAGACAGCTCCTGTCTTGTACCTGTGGGAGAACCGTTATTCAGTAAGGAAGAATAGACTTTATCTACCGCGTTTTAGAACTGATAGTCTGAAGAGCACCGCACGCGTTGATGTATGAGACATTGTTATTTATGTTAATCGATCAATCTTAGGCACAATCTGTTAAAAAAAAAGATTCTGTTCTGTTCTGTACAGGCGATTTATGACAGGTGTTTTTGAACCAATTCCCTATTAGTTAAAAAACACCTCGTCGACGGTTCGTAAGCACATACCTTCCATAGAAACTGGAATACATATTTCAGCAACTTGTAGTTGTCGAGTGGCAGACGCTCCAGAATCAGGATCTTAACTTTGCGCGGTTTGTCTCGAGCTGACCAGTCTATAAAAGATTATAAAAAAACAGATTAGAAGCAACTCGCATCATCTCAAGTTTATTAATATTTAAGGCCAGTTTGTTCATCTCTGGATAAGTTCCGATTAACTTTGATTATCTACAAATCCTGTTCCGTTGGAAAAAGATAAAGCAAACTTAAGAGCGTTTATTCTGAAAGTTGGCAACGTCGTAAATAGCTGTCAAATATTTACCTGTTTTGATTAATTTGGAAATAATACTGTATGGAAATAAGAAATGTGGCTAACTAAGTTACTAGAATATTGATTATGTTATGCAATTGTAACATTGAATTTGATGTTGTACCCGTTTTAAATATTCGGTGTTACAATATTAATTATTGCATATCATAATCAATATTCTAGTAACTTAGTTAGCCACATTTCTTATTTCCATACAGTATTATTTCCAAATTAATCAAAACAGGTAAATATTTGACAGCTATTTACGACGTTGCCAACTTTCAGAATAAACGCTCTTAAACTTTAATTCTACAAGACAATTTAAAACTCATTGTATGGACATCATACAAACATCTTGAAAACATGCATAGCTCGTAGAAAAAACTTACTAGGGAAATCCATAATCTCGTCGTACAAATCGAAGGTCAGAAGCGGCTCCTCCAGGTCCCTGAAGAAGGTCTTCAGTAGCACGGCTGCGTTGTGGGGATCGTTCCTGAAGCGAAGTGGCTCGCCGCGGTTGCAGGCCCGCTGGAGTTCCTTTATCACTGACATGTTGGCCGAGCGACGGAATATACCCTCGGTCTCTAGAGCTGAAAACACGGCTAATTTTATAAGACGTTCCCCCGAGAAGACTGAATAAAAGATACATTTCAATAAACTGTCGAATATTTTGCTTCTGCGTCATCAAATTTCTGATCAATTTATCTGCAAGCGAGTCTCACATTGCTGTTACATTAAAAACATTCGCATTAGCTGATATAACTTTTGATAGAAATAAGCTAGGCAGTAAGAGCTATATTTAGCTAGACACTGTTTGAATTGCCCACCATACAGAGCTGTACGCATTATATTGGCAACACAGCTGTGTTTGTGGCATGGTGCCCCAGTGTTGTATAGCTCTAAACAAAAACCGTGAGTATCCACTTACCATCAGGCTGTGACAGAAATTCAACGCACTGCCTCACGACTGGCGGGATAGCTCCAACCATATTAGCATTATTGTCCTTTATGAACGCCAGAGAAACGCCAAACTGTTGAGTTGGCGGCGGGGATAGACTGCTCTTTGGTTTCTTTTTGTTCTTGGCAATCGGAGAAGTCTCGGTTGGGGCCGTATTCTGACGAGCCGACTCGGCAGCTCTCGGGTTCTTCGACAGCAACAGTTTGTCGTACCTAAATAATATATTTAGTCGTTAAAACTTACTCGTATCTATGGTAAAGTTGAATGTAGAATGGGAAATCAGATGTCATGCTTGCTATAATTGTTACAGACTACACACCATCGTATAAACCCTGCTCACCCTGGTTGAATTATCGGCGTTTAGATTGATACGACAATCATGGAGTGTTGTATTGATGATATTTTTGATTATAATTCTATAAATGTTTTGATACGATCGCGAATCATATTTTAATCAATACATAATAGACCAGGGTCGATAATTTTTAAAACCAAAAAAAATAATAGTAGGATGAAACCTATTAGAAAAGGAGGGGAATATTATAAAAATGAAAGGAAAAATAATTTACGGGCGATCTGAGGTCGGGAAGGGGATGGGGGTGAGTTTTTAAGGGTAAAAAACGGTTTTTCTCGATTTCCGGCAAAACTTAAAGTCGTATCGAAAAAAGTCAAATGGCAAAGTTGTATGTAATAAAAAGATCTAAAACTTTTGTATTTACACTTTTTTCACATAACCTCAAAATGTATGTGAAAAATTCAAAAAACCAAGTTTTTGGTTTTTTATTTTTATCTTTTACAATTTTTTTTTTTTTTAACGAAATTTCGTGAAAACTTACCTTTTTATGTCCCAAATACGCTGTAATTTATTTGATTAAAAATATTTATTTTTTCACCTTATAATGAATTAATATCGAAAAAACACCCTAATTTTCAATCGAAAATTCACCCGTCAAAATATCAGCGTTTTTCAAAAAGTTGGTATGGTTTCTATTCGTTGAAATCTCTACTTTCCGACGGTGAAAAAAAATATATATGTTACTACAGTAAATCTTCTCAGAAAATGCAAACATTCAAAAAAAACTTGAATTCGATTTTTTTTTTTAAATTATTATAAATAATTTTGAGCTATTTATTAAAATTTACACTTTAATTACTCGAAAAACGTTAGATTACATGTGACATTGATAACAAAAAAAATGCAAATAAAAATATACCACTATAATTAACAAACAAATAAGTTAATAAAATTAATATTTAATAAGACATCTACAATATTTGGAGAAAGTTGTCGAATCTTCTTTAAATTATATGCGTAGATGCCTATTTATAACTATTTTAAGATAAATTATATATACCTGAGTAGATATACCTGAGTGACCTACGAAAAATTGTAGCCCATCAAAAGGTATTTCGTGGAGAAGTGGGGAAGGGGCTAGGCGGGTCTGGGTCTTACTACATACATACCTACTATTATATTCTATATATTTCGTAGCAGCTGTTACAACCGTTAGCCTAACCAGTATTCGAAATACAGTACAGTATACAACATCGTTTATAAAAATACACGTGCACGCTGAGTTTCTTGAAGATAATTGTGACAAGTTTACTTAAAAAAACAAAAAAACTTTTCGAATCTGCATAGGAAGGTAAATACTATCTCTATTTTTATCTGTATCAATCAACTCAAACATAAAAATCGTAATATTTTCTTTAAAAAATAGTATGCTTAACGTAACATTACCTAAAGATTTAAATTAAATGATATTTTAGTACAAGATAAAAAAAAAATAATCTCCTTAGTTTTGCACAAACAAATTTAGTTAATCCCATGAAAAAAAAATATATTTCAAAATACATAAAAAATATATTATAAATCTATTAAAAATGTATAAAATATATATGAAAATCGGCCAAAAGATTGTTATTAAAAATATATTTACGATATATATTTTTTATAGATTTTTAATATATTTTTTATGTATTTTGTTTTTTTCCATGTATTAACTAAATTTGTTTGTGCAAAATTAAGGAGATTATTATTTTTTTATCTTGTACTAAAATATCATTTAATTTCAATCTTTAGGTAATGTTACGTTAAGCATACTATTTTTTAAAGAAAATATTACGATTTTTATGTTAAACAAATTTAGTTAATCCCATGAAAAAAAAATATATTTCAAAATACATAAAAAATATATTATAAATCTATTAAAAATGTATAAAATATATATGAAAATCGGCCAAAAGATTGTTATTAAAAATATATTTACGATATATATTTTTTATAGATTTTTAATATATTTTTTATGTATTTTGTTTTTTTCCATGTATTAACTAAATTTGTTTGTGCAAAATTAAGGAGATTATTATTTTTTTATCTTGTACTAAAATATCATTTAATTTCAATCTTTAGGTAATGTTACGTTAAGCATACTATTTTTTAAAGAAAATATTACGATTTTTATGTTTGAGTTGATTGATACAGATAAAAATAGAGATAGTATTTACCTTCCTATGCAGATTCGAAAAGTTTTTTTGTTTTTTTAAGTAAACTTGTCACAATTATCTTCAAGAAACTCAGCGTGCACGTGTATTTTTATAAACGATGTTGTATACTGTACTGTATTTCGAATACTGGTTAGGCTAACGGTTGTAACAGCTGCTTCGAAATATATAGTATATAATAGTAGGTATGTATGTAGTAAGACCCAGACCCGCCTAGCCCCTTCCCCACTTCTCCACGAAATACCTTTTGATGGGCTACAATTTTTCGTAGGTCACTCAGGTATATCTACTCAGGTATATATATAATTTATCTTAAAATAGTTATAAATAGGCATCTACGCATATAATTTAAAGAAGATTCGACAACTTTCTCCAAATATTGTAGATGTCTTATTAAATATTAATTTTATTAACTTATTTGTTTGTTAATTATAGTAGTATATTTTTATTTGCAATTTTTTTGTTATCAATGTCACATGTAATCTAACGTTTTTCGAGTAATTAAAGTGTAAATTTTAATAAATAGCTCAAAATTATTTATAATAATTTAAAAAAAAAAATCGAATTCCAGTTTTTTTTGAATTTTTGCATTTTCTGAGAAGATTTACTGTAGTAACATATATATTTTTTTTCACCGTCGGAAAGTAGAGATTTCAACGAATAGAAACCATACCAACTTTTTGAAAAACGCTGATATTTTGACGGGTGAATTTTCGATTGAAAATTAGGGTGTTTTTTCGATATTAATTCATTATAAGGTAAAAAAATAAATATTTTTAATCAAATAAATTACAGCGTATTTGGGACATAAAAAGGTAAGTTTTCATGAGATTTCGTTAAAAAAAAAAAAAAATTGTAAAAGATAAAAATAAAAAACCAAAAACTTGGTTTTTTGAATTTTTCACATACATTTTGAGGTTATGTGAAAAAAGTGTAAATACAAAAGTTTTAGATCTTTTTATTACATACAACTTTGCCATTTGACTTTTTTCGATAGGACTTTTAGTTTTGCCGGAAATCGAGAAAAACCGTTTTTTACCCTTAAAAACTCACCCCCATCCCCTTCCCGACCTCAGATCGCCCGTAAATTATTTTTCCTTTCATTTTTATAATATTCCCCTCCTTTTCTAATGGGTTTCATCCTACTATTATTTTTTTTCACTTTTTATTATTTTTAAAGGCTTCTACCCTGGTCTATAACCTGACACTGACCTGTAAATTGCAAAAAACGAAAGAAAATTTTAATTTTGCGGGTTACCTTAGCGTATCCCCCTTAAGGCGGGCGCCGCGCCGCAACTAAGTTGACGGAACGTACCTTTAACTTTGATCAGAAGTATGATTTATGATTAATGGGAAGTAATAATGACTCAAATATATAATTACCAATGAAAATTGATAGGAAATAAAGTAAAATAACAATTTTTTTTGAGGGTCTCGTTCTTTATAAAAAAAAATATATATAATATAATAAAATAAATAAATTTATCAAAAACGTAAACATAACTTTCTTTGTTGACGTCTCCTAACAAAGATTTACAATAAATTGCAAATGGAGTCTTAATTTTTTATTTATTTTTGCTGAAAGTACGCCTAATAAAATAGTTTACTTTTGACATGTTTGGTGATAAAGCATCAAAGATATGTGTAGAGCAATAATTACTTTCATCATGCATTTAGCAGAGCGAGCAGATAGTAAACGAAGTGTTCAATAGCAGTTCGTAAATAGATACGAGACACCGTTTCTGTCCCTAATGAGATCAATGCATCCAAGTTTATATCAGGAACTCTCAAAGCATTTTCCATCCAAATAAATTGGTCATGCTGTGTCCAAAAATCGCAAAAGTTATAATAAATACATGCGAAACAAAAAATTATTAGCGGAAATACTAAAATGATTAGCGGAAATACTAAAATGCTTGTAGTTCCAATAAAATGTGGGGTACCTAGTTAAAGATTTACTCACTCAAGGACCGCGTCAGGTATGCACAGCTTATCCAGATTCAAATACTGCTGCAGCTCATGTAGGTAATTAACGTACATCATTTTCCTGCCAAACTTGACGCTTATGGCTGGCTTTAGCATCTGCCATACTATACGTATGAAGTTCGTCGGGTGTACGAGATACAAGGCTTTTAAATTTTTCTTGTATTTCCTATCGAATGCCTTGTAGGCCCTCCAGAGCCATGAAAGTGGGGGTTTGTTCTTGCTGGTCAGACCACAGTGGAAATACACGACGCTGTAGTCCTGTTCCACGTACTTGTCTAGTGTGAACATCAGGTATCTGAAACGATAACAATTATCAGGTTAAAGTATTGCTGGGCGAAAACAGTGAGCTTTGGGGATAACAATTCTGGTGAACTTCGCCGAAAGATCAAATAGGTAGGGAGAAAAGTTTCAACAGTTGCAGAATTGAAAACTTATCAGAAACGAATGAAAGCTATGAAAAAAGAAAGTGTTTTTATAGGCCAGCCTATAAATAGTCAAGTCAAGGAATAATCGTTTAGTATAGTGCAGTAAACTTTAACAGGGTCAATATTGGATAAAGCATAGTCCACCGGACGCCTTGATGCACCAACCTTCATGGGGTCATGCACAAGTAAGCCAACACGTAGACTTTCACTGAGTCCGCACTGTTCTAGCTTGTTGCTGAAGACAATGAAACTTGGAAGTTTGACTGTTAAGACATTTGGTACGGACAGAGCTGCAGTTGAAGAATCTTTTCCGTGTAAGCACACAGATCTAAGAATGGTTATTGTACCAAAATCAGGATTTTCAAGACTTGATTATGCTTTCACCAGCTGGTTCAGAGGATTTATTAGCTTGAAACAATAATTACAATCTTCGCAATGCACACCATTTCACATACAAGTTTACAATTAAAAAAAAGTATATGTGAGTCGAATAATTGTCGTACCTGAGTAGTTTGTCAGGATGCAAGTCCTTGCTGGGAGGTAGTCTGCAGGCTGACACCACGATGATGCGGCGGCCCACTTCGTCGTCACCAACCACTTCCACCAGACCTGTCCCGTTGAGTTCCGCGAAAGAATCGTCCAGTGACGACGAAATCTAAACGTAAGTGTAACAACGTCTTAAGAACTTTGTTCCTCATAATTACAACCTATTTTACCTACTGTTGATTGTTTATATAAGCATAAAGAAAGGACCAACCCAGTAATCGATAGTAACAAGCTGCATGCCAATAGAGTCCTTATAATGACATTTGAAAACACTGATTTTGACATGTATTTTTCAATGCCAACTGAAAGTATTCTGATATGCGTGCCTGTTTGCCGGAGTAGAGCCTTAGTGCAATGCTGGGAAAATTACAGATCTGTATGCATAGCGCATTTGTCAACGGAAGGATGGCCACCAATTATAGGGTTGAAAGGAATATAACTATATATTTCATTGCCCTAGTTGAGACATCAGAAAGCAGGTATGTGAACTTAGGGGTTCCACAAGGAAGTGTATTGGCACCATTGTTATTTATTATTTACATCAACGATTTACCAAACATTATAAAACAATCAACATTTCTTTTTGCTTATGATTGTACCATTGTATTTAACGGTAAAATCAGAATGACACTTGAAAAAGATATTAATGACGCTATCGAGAATATTATAGAATGGATTTCATCTAACAATTTAAAATTAAATATCGATAAAACTAACATAATGATATTTCGCAATAGAGTCGCACGGTTTAATGACATTAACATTCTCAAATAAAAAAGTCACTCACATAGAAACTACAAAAGTTTTGGGTCTAAATATTGACTGCAGTTTAAATTTGAAAACAAATATTGAGCATTTATGCTTAAAATTAAATCGACAATCGTACTATGATTTACATATGTTTTCCAAAATGGTCCATATATCGACTGTACTGTCTGAGCCTTCACACCACGGTTATATGGGATTCATAATAAGGTATGGATTATTTTATTAAGTTTTCGGGACATTCCTTACATAGGGATGATGCTTTTAAGGCTCAGAAGAGATGTGATCAATATGTAAACTTAAACAAACAGATAGTTGCAATAAATATAACAAAATCTTAAACTACTGACACTTTCATGCGCATACATTTATGAAATTATAAATTATTAAGTATGATCTAACATTACTTTCTTTTAAATATAAAAGTAAACGAAACATTGGTAAAATTAGTTGTCCTAATAATAAAACGGAGCGTCAGGTTCCCCGGGAATTCAAGGCACGAAGGACCGAATTTCGTCAGATGCTAGTGGCTGCATGGAGGGAGTAACTTGCACAACCCAGGTGAAGTCTTGCCACAATAGTGGCAGTAAGGTCTGTTGTGGAGGAATGGCTGGAGGGGAGGCATGGCACCCTCAATTTCCGAGTAATGCAGGTTTGGGGTTACTGGGCACAGATGTTTCGGGAAGTACCTGCGTCGCATAGGTCGGGAGCGGACGCCCGCTTGTCATCACTGTGTGAACTGCCCCGAGGACACAGCGCAACATACGCTGAAGGAATGCCCAACTTGACTTCAACAGCGCCAGGCCCTCGTCGCGACACTACCTCTGCTTATTCTTCCCGAAGAACTTGTTGGCTGTACATACCTCTGCATATACTTCAGGTGCGGTTGCAAGCTCCTCCTCGAAGTTCTCTTCTATCGTACCGTCGCTAGCTGAACGCTCCAGAAGATCATCTGGTATGTCCAAAAGTTCTGGTGGGAGCGGCGCTGTTAACAAAATCGAAGTCCACGTTACTTTTCTATGATAGTGTATATTTTCTACTCTATACAATCAACAGAAATAAAGAAAAGAAAGAAGATTTGTTCATGCTAAGACGCGAATGGTCTAACTCTAAACAATTTCCGAAATAACCATTCCCCAAAATAAAATCACAGGAATACCATAATTATAGTATTAATTGTTAAGTAAACTAGAGCTGTGAAACGACTGCCCATAGTAGGAATCAGCCATGCGATTCTGTAAACATCTCACCGTGAAAACTTGGGTGAAGTGAGCTGTCAATAGTGTCAATCTCTGTGGAATGACAGCTCACTCCACGCTCACTTCACCTAAGTTTTCACGGTGAGATGGTTACAGAATAGCACTGCAGCTGTCAAAAACTCGGTGCAACATCCAAAGTGGACAGCTATAAACGAACGGTAATGCGACATCCTGCTATTTGTATAATATAAACGTCAAAACAGTCGGCACACGTGATAGATAGCCATTGCGCATAGCAGTGACTATTACGATGCTGAAGAGGTGACAACAAGATCATTAACTGAATCTGGTCCTGAGATCTAAAGAATGAAGATAAGTCTACGGAGCGCAAGTTCAACCAATCGGGTTTTTTTTTTTTTTTAACTACTGCCCGACCCTCCCCGACACGCACCCGCCTTGTGTTGAGCTTTAGAGTAAAATTTTTTGCTACACCGAGACCCCGAGCTGCCTGAAAAAATCCTTTATAAGAACATAATTAATTATTTAATTTTGTCTCATATCGATCTAAAAGTTGACTTGGCGCCGGATTTTGCAAGCAAACTTACACCTTACGCCATCTACCGCCGACAAATAAAACCAAGCCGGCAACGTTCTCAAGTGCTGGCACGTAAATTACAATAGAAAGTGTTCCACGAAGGCTTATTGAGATAATACTGCACCACTTCACCAATCAGCGGTCACTTTGTCAAGTGCAAGGACGGCTCTCCTAATCAGTGTGCTAGCCGCCTAACATCACACCAGTTAGCGCTATGAATGCATAATCCTTTGAGTGAGTGCAATTTTACAATCATTGGATGTTAAGACTCCTGATACTGTAGGCATAAATTGCAGCAGTACTGTAACGTTTCCTGCATATTTTTTTGTACATACACATCACAATTTTGTTTGGTGGGAAGACCTTTGTACACCTTTAGAGATCTACAATTCGCAAATTCTTTTGCAATGCAATCTATAAATTCACTTTAATTATTTTCAATCAATCATTATGAACCTTGCAAAATTTGACCTTGTTACAAACAAATTTCTAATTTATTTTTGTAATTTTATATTGTACCTTGTTTTCTGAACCAAATAAAGTTTTTATTATTATCCTCACTTAATATCATTAATGCGAAAGTGAGTTGTTTGTTTGTTTGTTAAGTTTTCACGTCAAAAGGGCTGAACGGATTTGGATGAAATTTGACACATGGGTAGACAATGACCTGGAATAGGACAAACGATACTTTTTATCCCGATATTCCCGGGATCGAGACTTATGCGAGTGAAACAGCGGGGTGCAGCAAGTTTTATTATGAAAGTAAATAAATTATTATGACTAACCACACATTGTCCGACCACAATGACTATTGAAACCATCTAGAAAGTTTTGAATTCATTGTACCGCAACAAAATATCAACAGGATAAAAGTGGGAGTCTTTCCTGCCAAATATTCCTGTGATTTGGTATAATGTTTGTCTTCTGTATAACGTAGTTGCTTAGTCACAGGTATCAAAGCAAATATGCCTTTTGTAAAAGATTGCTGTATCATGGATTTAAAGGGAGATTTATGTTTACAATCATGTGTACGTCAGCGCATAGCCTTCTTGCTCCCGATTGACTATTATTAGAGCATTTTTTTCTTGTCTAACATACACGAGGTTGTGGGTTCAAATCCGGTACCAACGTGACTTTTTCAATTCACATGTACTTTCTGAGTTTATCTTGCATTACTGACATTGGTGAAGAAAAACTTCGTGAGGAAACCTGTACCCTAATTACGTAATACACGATCAATCAGAATCTGAATCGTTTTGAAACAGATTGCTAATCCATTGCTTCGTACGTTCGAAAAAAAAATCTGCTCAACAACGTAAATAAATCAATGAATGTTGTTGACCTGTCAAATTGAAACAGATTAGTCGGAATTGTCAACGAAAATGTGTTGCGTAATTAGGTAGCTGGACTTATAATTAATATAAATCTGAAATTGCCAAACCATCTTGAGCAAGCGTGGTGATCAATACTCGTGCCTTCGCTATATGAGTAGAGGTCTTTGCTCAGTGGAACAATAATAGGCTAGTATTATAGAGCATATTTGTATGGGTTTTGATGCGTTTGCCTTTCAAAACTCAATATTCAAATTATAGGAAGCACACCATATAAAAACAATCCTTACATATTATAAAACAACGTCCCCATCCGCGTCTGTCTGTCTGAACGTGATAAACTCAGAAACTACCGAACAGATTTTCAAACGGATTTCACCAATGGACGGAGTGATTCATGAGGAAGGTTTTGGTGTATAATTTATTAAGGGTGTGTGTAAATTGGCTGAAATATGACGATTATTGTTGAACGCGCCGGAAAAAATCGACAGATTGGGAGCTTTACTGGCGAGCGCCGCGTAATCCGTAAAAGATACATAAAAAATATGGATTGTTCATCTTAAAAAGTTCAAGAAAAATGTCCACGATGGCATACAGAATTTGATAAAAATGTATTTGTTATAGTCGAAGCTATTTTGATCGGTGTTATATTAATCCTTATGCAATAAAATGTTATTTACATTGAGCATTTAATTTAGATAAAAAAATATGCCTTGACATCTTAAAATTTAAATGAATAGTTTAAAAGATATATGTTTGACGGCTACGCGGGCGCAGCAGTAGGAGTCAATGACCTTTGCCTCCGCTATTAGGTATTTAATCCCGGTAGTAGGTTCCCGTGGGATATTCTGCGACAACTGCGCGGGCGCAGCCGCGGGAAAAAGCTAGTAAGTTATAAGTATGACTACAGAAGTGACGATAAAAGTAAACATGAATGGTGATACATTCATTGTCAAAAGTATGAAATGAAGTCACTAACATACTCAGATTTTAGACATGAATCTACTCTTATAATTTTATCAGTAATTACTCATCATTTATAAATAAAGGACCAACATTGAATGTTAGAGATGAAGTGACTCATTTTATTTCCTCTGTCTTTCCACAGAATTAACAACAAAAAAAATGAAGCGAAGTAACTATAATAATTTTTGGTAGTAAATAAAGTCTTTAATATAAACAAATACAGTATAATAATTTATAAAAACAAAGTTATTTTATAGTGATCTCTAGAATATTATGATGCAAGATTGTTTATGCCTTTCATGGCCACTAATCTACACTAATAATAAAAAGTGAAAAATTTGTATTTTTGTTCGTAATGAATAAACTCAAAAACTACTGGTTCAATTTTTTTAAATCTTTCACCAGTGAATATTATATTACACAAACATAACATAGGCTTATCCTAACTAAAATTATAAATGCAAAAGTGTGTGTTTTGTTTATTACGCTTTCACGCTAAAACGGCTAAACGGATTTGGATGAAATTTGGGACATGGGTACACCATGACCTGGAGGACATAGGCTACTTTTCATCCTGGATTGCAGACGAAGTCGCGGGCAACAGTTAATAATTTATAAAGATATCTCGCAGGAGTATACATGTTATATATATACATGATATACATATATGACTATGTAATATACATGACTAGCTATTCGCTCGCGACTTTGTTCGCGAGGATTTCTAGTTTTCCCTATAATTTTCAACATGTTCCTTTAAAAGGTATTTATCGACAGTTTTCTTTTTTTTTATTTACTTTCTGTGATATATTCGCAATTTTTTAACGGATTTTGATGATTCTTTTTTGTTTGGTGAAGCTCCGATGAAAGTCTTTGGATCACCCTGCATAAAGAGATCTTGGATTTACAATAACATCCACTTTTTATGTATCAGGCATACTCGTCAATGAAGAGTAGCTTAATATGATGTTAGATGTTTTATGTATGGAATTATTTGAAACTTTTCAACAATAATTTATGCACTCTTGACAACAAAAGGCTATGTAAATACAATATTTACAAATGGATGGGATAGACAGGCAAATATTAATATTACTCAGTTAGAAAAATATTATGGAAACAACGTTAGGGCATTGATTTTGGAATCCTGACTAGTGTTTTTATGATTTACTTGATTATTTGAAGTTCAAAATTTATAACCAATTGATTCCAAACTTTAGACGCTAAAGTAAAGAGCCTAGGTATAGCATACACTCTTTAAAATTTAAATTATCCTGTCTCTGGTATATCATTAAATTCAATAGTTAGAAAACCATTTTCTAACCAACAAACAAACAAAAAAACTACATTTTAAAAGGTAATTTCTTCAAATAAAATTAAACACGATGCCATAATATATAGTTCCGCCACACGTCAGTGATATGCAAGGCATCAATAACCAGACTGTTAAGGTACCTATTACACCATAGCCAACGAATCAATTTGAATGCACTATTGTCTGCACTCCATTAAGTATTAAGGTAGGGAAAAGGTCCTACAGCAACGCAAGCATTGTTCTAAGTTAGTCACGGTGTATGAAGCATGTGTTTGTCCTGACATACTATACAATATTCCATTATTAATTTTGTTTTCAGATGTATGAACAAATTGCATTGTATCACAATCATATTGACCCCTGTAACACAGGTTTTTTCCTAACATAGGGGTCATTGATCAATATGTTGTACCAGGCTATTTCCACATTTAATTAAGTGTCACCCTGTACCTATGTGGACTGTTTATGTCAAATAAATATTATATTTTAAGGCCCTTTTTCATTTACAGAAAATTCACACTTATTAATACTTGTTAATAAAAAGATTATAGAACTTGCAAGATCTTTGATAGCATCATATTCTTTACTATGCTTCACTTTATGTTTAAGTACTTAGTCATGAGTATTACTAACTCATATTATTGCAGTGAGATAATATACTTATAGTACTTAGAATTTACAAGAAGTAACTGCTTATTAATCTACTGGGTAGAAGAGAAAGGTACACTATAATATATAGTATGACCCCACTTCTATCTATTCTTTTAATTCATTTAAAATCCTTGGATAGCAGATGTAATTAGAACGAGTACCAAGTAAAACAAAGAACTTCAACATGCATCAATCAATTGCGTAAACAACTAGCCTAATTTAACAGTATTATAATAATCTCATATGTACTGATCAAGTTAAATAAAACCTTATCACACGTTTTGAATCTTACCTAAGCCTGAAGTCTGAATAAGTTCCGAATCATCGAACTCCAAGCTCGGCTCGTAGTCGTGGTACTCCGAGAGGCTGGTGTATGTCTCTTCAGGGTCAGGGTTGCAGCCATGAAGCACTGGGAAGTTAAACAATAACATCATTCACGCTACTATTTACATACTTATGTCACCCGATTGCGGATATGTCTTTTCGTACCTTGGAAAGCCCTCACAGGACTCAACTTTGGCTGATGCTCGGATTCCATCGTAAAAACACCCACACCCCTTTGCTTTCGTTATCACCAACTTTTGTACGTAAACCAAACTGTGCAAAATGTCACTTCCTCCGAACGAATTTATGTTACAACAGCATGAAAACCCTATTGGCACATTAACAACGTTTTTCTTACGTCACGGCATACTAAACGAAATAAAATACAACGCTAAAAGTAAACAAATAATGCTAATCTTCCAATAGAAAAGGAGAATCGTTTTCGTAAATCTGTTATTTTTTAGGGTGGGTGACAGACAGTCCACAGAGTAGTCACATAAAACCAAAGAGAATAATAACTCTCAAAGTAGAACCCTAAAGTCACTCAATCTACATAAATTAGAGATGAAGGCTGCCAGACAGACGTACGATAAATATCGTACATTTGTACGCTACTTTGGACACCGGTACGATGTATGATACAATATGTATTAGCTTACGCAAAAGTACGATAATTTGCAACCCTTCTCCGAAGTGGGATGAAAAGACTATTCAGCAAAAATAATGTGACGAAAACCAGAATAGGAAACAAACTTGCAACACAAAAGGTGGATCCGCTGTTGCAGCCCGCGAAATTCAAATTTTGTTACGTTTTTGCAGTTTGCAGGTCAGTTGCAAAAAAAGTAAAAAAAAACGTCGCGGGCTGCAACTGTGGATTCACATAAAAGGGGCTTTACTTTCAGCACAATGTGTAGAAAGGCAATCAAAATAATGCTGATATGGTTAATAAAGTATCGAGTTGTGATTTTTACATTGCTTGTCCTGTCACTTTGCGACATATTTGGGTAGTTTAAGAAGTAATGTATTTACTGCAAAAATAGTACACTCGTTTTGGTTTACAGTTTGGTTTACGTACAAAAGTTGGTGATAACGAAAGCAAAGGGGTGTGGGTGTTTTTATGATATGAAAACAAAAATAACGTAGAAAAGGCAAGAAATATTTTACGATTTGTTGTTTTTCATGATTTTCAACACAAATATAGTAAAATACTTGTGCTATTATTATGGTGGCTCTGTGATTCATAAAATTTCTAGTTTGGCTTCGATTTTTACAAGAAACCACGTAACAACACGGCATTTGTAAATGTTGTCACGATCGCGATCGAAATCGCACTAGTTCGCGGAGATGACCATTTGTCTATGACATGAGCATTGTGATCACGACGCACAGCCACAGCCATGCCACTTCTCCTGGTACTTATTGAATAAATAAGAAATTTTTTGCAACCGCCGTCTTGGATTTTCATTTCGACCTCACTGTCGGCTTCAGCACCATCGAAAACCATGAAAACGTTATCCATAATGAAAAATTTTACTACTTTCGCAGCTGCCATCTTGTATATTAATTTTGACCTCACTAGCTTGGCTTTAGCACCTTCAAAAATAACGAAATTGACACGCATGAAGAAAAATGTGAAAATATTCACAGCCGGCATCATGGATTTTTGTTTTGACCAAATTCACACTTTCTCTCTCTCTCTTTTTATCGAATTAGAAGATGATAGATGGATTTTTGGAACGAAGTTCGTTCCAAAAATACGTTTTTAAGACACATTATGAAATCGCAACAAGAAAGACATGTCGTGCCTCTAGGTTATGTCACATGGTTGACCAGTGCTAGCATTTAAGACACGGTTTTATCGCCTAAACGTTGAAACAAAAACTATGAAAAATAAAATGTGTGACTCAAGCCATGTCAGAATATGTCGTGCTCGCCCCGCAGGAATATAGGTGCGTCGCGTGCCGCGTGGGTGCTGTATTTTTTATGGATCTGCTCCAAGCCGTTCGTGTTAGGCTGTATTCACGTAGAAAGCTAGTAACGGGTGCCGATAATGCTGTCGTTGCTTATCGGCGACGGATTGCGCTTATTTGGTTTATAGTATGATAACGATAATAGTGTCCTGTCATCCTGTGATGGTAACTACCAGCGCTGCGCTGACCGGCATTAACAACCAGCGGTTGTTAGCGCCGACAAGCGCTGGCACATCGGCGCCCGGTTTCCACATTTCTGCATGAGTACACCTTATAAACCCATAAGGCGATTTTTTTTAAAGTTGCTAAATGTATCGTTTCATACTTGATATTAATGTGAAAGGAATTTATCGTTATAGGCCCCCGACGACATATACAAAATATAAACGTTTCCCTTCGGAGTACGGACTTTTCCCCCCAGACCCTCGTTCGACGCAGTGCCAGCCGCGCCGAAGCTGAACCTGTAGCTTTAATTTCCCCCGATAATAATAATTAGCCAGTTATGATGTAGCCTGTCCCATCTTGCTGTCCTCCACCAACGACGCCTTAAGCCCAGGCCTGTACCCCATAGGGGGTGCCCTTAGCGTGCTGTCGCATAGGTAGTTTGTAAATTTTATGCCGCTGGACGCTAGGCAGGCAACTACAGGATAGCCTGTGGCTGCCTTCAAAGATTTCAACGAGCGGCATCCAAGAATGAAATCTCGTAGTTGACCTTGAGCTCTGGCTCAAGATAAAGCACGAGATGCCAATCTCTCATTCAAAAAAAAAGTACAGTCATTTATAATCGGATATTCGGTTCTGGCAGCATTGTGCAGACGCCACGAGACCACAGACTAATTTATAAGACAAGACCGGTGACAGTACTACATACATAATCTGTGGACGAGACGCTTGCCGTTGTCATCTGAACAAAACTGTAGGTAGGTACAAGCTTACATTTTTATTGTTTGAAAATAATAAATATTACTAAAATAAACTGAAAATTACTACCTACTTATCTGTTAGAGTACGCTTGAATAATGGCATTAATGGTTACAAATAATTTGAACCGTCTAAAATTGTGATTCTGTTTAGTACACACCACGCCCTACATTCTAAAGGACCGTTGAACATTAGGCGCGGTCGATTATAGAAATTATACAGTGCTTTAAATTAGTTCCTCACTGGGATTTTTTCTTCAACAGGTTGGCACCAGTTTCTAAAGAATGTCGGCATCTGAAATTAACCCTTACTTTACAGGGAATGGGACGTACAAGGCTATTAACCCCATTATATCGAAAGTTGGTGATTTCACGCCGTTTTACATAGCCATTGCAATCTGCTCGGTGATTTTCGGCTTTCTACTCATACTCAACATCGTATGCTGCTGCTCGAGATACTCTGACTACTGGCTAGACAGACATACAGGTGAGCATTCAGAAAACTATTTATACTTCTGTAAATTGTTGTTATGACCACTAGGAATAAATTGTATCATCTAAATAAATAAAGAAACAATTCTGGAAAACAAACTTGTTACTAATACAACTTGTTTTCTCACAGGCAACCGCTGGATTGTTTCAATCTGGTCTGCTACTCCCCACAAGCAGCCACCTCTGGATTTCACTGAGCTAGAGAGCAACTTTCAACAAGTTCATTACGTGCATCCTTACGGTGAAGACAGTGAAGGGTACAGTGACATCCGCAAGCACATCGTCCCTCCATCTGTCTCACGGCAACCGCTAACTTCTTCACAAGAGTACTTGGAACTGCACAAACGAGAGAGTGACATATAAACATGGCCTTCTTAATGTTGTATCCTGCTGTAGCAGTTCTCTCTTTGTTTGTACTTATGGTTATTATATTGATCTTAAGATTTGGATCTCGCTGGTGTAAACTCCGCCATACTACAATATCTGATCAGGACTATTGGAATGAGGATGATGCATACGAACAAAAAGTTTCCTATGCTTAGTAAAGATCTGATAAGGTTTTGTTTGTATCATTTGAAATTCTTATATTATCATAAAATTGCATTCCCACTAACATTAAAATTAGGCATCTTTGTTTGTGAGTTGGTTAGCTATATGTTGTTTAGAGTAAATTGATGGATATTGTATTCTTAATTTTTGTGTACTTTTTATTGTATTTTTTCTCTTTTATTTCTAAATTATATTTTTGTACTGATTCCATCCATATAAACCTGATTATTATAATTTTTTATTAGAAGTCGATTTTTCGTCTTTAAATTGTATCCAAGACTTAATAACAAGCATACATTTATTGTTTTTATAAATCATGCTTTGTTAATTTACATGACTGTTTTATACTCTATGCTATAATCTTACTAAACTACTGACACTACTATGTAGTATGTATTAACTTTAAGTATTATATATATATATATATATGTATATTTCAGTGGATATATATATATATATATATATATGTATATTTCAGTGGATATACATTCACAATAAATATGTAATAATTATTAAGCTTTAATCTTTATATAAAATGAACTGGAGTTTCTAGTAATGTAGAGCCTAGCACATCTTGAATGTGGCATATAAAAGTAACATTTAATCCGTCCAATAAATTAGGTATTATACAGCTCCCGATTGTTTCATTTGTCAATACATTTAGCCCCTTTGCACACGTTTATTTACTTTTATTTCCAAATAAAAATAATACTAAAGTTATACAGTAATGCGTGGCAATAAATACGCGTCAACTTTGAGAACCTTCTCTTTTTTTTCGTCGGTTAAAAATAGCTAAGGTATTTATGATAACGCCGCGCTGTATGAGTTGGTGGATCATTGCTTTAAATTAAACAGCGAATTTGACATTCGATATTTGGATCATTGCTTTAAATTAAACAGCGAATTTGACATTCGATATTTGGATCATTGCTTTAAATTAAACAGCGAATTTGACATTAGATATTTGGAACATTGCTTTAAATTAAACAGCGAATTTCACATTAGATATTTGGAACATTGCTTTAAATTAAACAGCGAATTTCACATTAGATATTTGATTTTATTTAAAACCTATACAATAACAATAGATTAATAAATTACGTAACATGTACAGAACCGCTCGCAGCGGCCGCCGAGGCGTCTCCGTGCTCTGGGTACGTTATTTTACTCGTAGCATACCTAGCTATGATTAATAACATTTTGTTAAAGTTAAACCTACTTAAAATTATAATTTTAACGATTCTTCCCGCATTTTTCTTCGAGAAGCTAATTCCTAATTTACACGTAAGCATTGTAAAAAGCTTCATTTTGTTACAACATAATTAATTTCACTTACAAGCACTGTCCAATTTCCCAATGAAAAAGGCGTGTTGATATAAAAGTCTTAAGTTAATACTGACTAGTGGTAATACAAATGTGCCTACCTACATTGATTAACATAGAGGAGGCTGGGTAGGATTGATCAGGTAAAACAACGAATAAGTTTAACCAACCTCGTAATTGCTTTACTTTAATGTTACTGAGGTTTAAGTATAGCTTGTCCACTCTGAAATGACGCGCCCACCTACCGCATTAGGTACCCATAGAAGTCCGAATTACCATGTATGTGCGTAAATTAGGGGCGCGTCATTTCAGAGTGGACAAGTTTTAGACGTAGATGCTTAGGGTAGACGTGTTCTTGAAGACCACGAATCGGCAAACGTATGGTAGGCCGCCCTCGGGCTAGGCAGAGCGACGATCTTCGCAGGGTAGCTGGTAGCTGCTGGATGAGAGTTGGCGAGGCCTATGTCCAGCAGTGGACTACTGTAGGCTGATGATGAAACATTCATGCTCTCTTCACTCAAATTATTTCAAATCAGAAACTGTTGAGACGATACAATGTTCGTTATTTAATTCTACAACTAAATTGCTCCTTTTTAATAAATGAAGTTTGGCATAGCTGTAGGTACCTACGACAATATTTAACTACTATAAATACGTATGACGTCCAAAATCTTTGGTGTTTCTCGCTGTTGCCACCCTATATCTAATACGAGCCATCCGTCATCGACCGTGGGTTAACCATGCCTGTCTCCTCAAACAACTGGTGCTATAATGAAATCAAATTCACTCAATCTAGTCTTCAGTTAGAATGGCTGGTATCAGGTCGGCAGACGTGTGACGATCGGCCAACATAAGTGTGACAACGCTGTTGACGGCTGCCCAAAAACCGTATGAAGTGAAATCGTAGAATACTTAGTAGGTACTTACAAACCTTCCTGACGCTTGTCAAAACAAGCAATGTCAAATGTCAAGCAAACAATTTTATAGACAAGAGAAGTATAAAATAGTAGGTAGCTACATTTTATAATTTTCTGTTTTGGCGATAAGTTACTTATAAGTTGCGTGATTCCTAGGTACTCGTCTAGTGAAGCTATTCAGGCCATCCCGAAACACACGTGAGTTAACCAGCTCACAATAACTGGGGGTCTTGAATTGCGAATGACTCTAGCACCCTAATTGCGTAACACACGATCAATTCTGAATTATTTTGATGGATATTCCTAATCTATTGCTTGTGCTTCATACGTTTGAAAAAATTGTCTGCTCAACAAAGTAAATAACGCAATGAATGTTGTTGAACTGTCAAAATGAAACAGATTGTGATTGATCGTAATTCGTGTGTTAGGCGAATATTAGTTACCAAAAGTAAGACTATCTCTTAGACTACTATATAGAGGGCGCTGTTTGGACTTGTCTGCAGAGTGAAGTTGTTTAGAAGGGTTTGCAGTACCTAACTGTTAGTGCAGGAGAAGTGTATCTAACTAAGGTACAACATCTATACGTAATAGGAGTGCTGGCTAGTCGGGCACGCGTCAGACGGAGAAAGCGGTCCGTGGCCTACCAGCAGCCGGCACGTCGGTAGTGGAGACGAGGAGTACTGCTGGAAACAACAACAGTCACAAATTACTCATTCGGACAAAATCTCACAAAGATTATCTTGCGTTTGTTAAAAGATTTTTATGTACTATCGCGGCTTATGCAATATGGTCGAAAAGTGGTCAGGCGCCCGTGTCCGTGATGGTATCTAGGTAGGCACACTTTTTAAGAGAGAGATTTAAGGGATTGGAAATATAGTCATAGTAGGTAGGTATCTTGAGGTCACATTTAGTCTTTATTTTATTCAAATCGGTCCACTTGGTCAAAAGTTAGTCACAAAATAACTCGGCTAACATCATACTTATTACTTATGTGCTAGAATATTTCAAATTAATCGTGAAATCATAGTTAAAAGAAAGAAGTGATAATATTTAAATTTATACTTACCTAATACTTATTTTTAAGGTAGTTTTCTTTAAATACATACCTACATACAAATAAATACAATTTAAGTGTCTGTTAATAATTTCAAAATAACAGCTTTTTACTAAATGCATAAGAAATTATATTATACATACGGCAAAACATAATTTTAAAATTTTTGTCTCTGTCTGTTTGTTCCGGCTAATCTCAAAATCGACTGGACTGATTTTGATGGGTCTTTCACTGTCAGATAAGTAGCTGAACTAGCTGATGTTAAAAGGAGTAACTTAGACTACTTTTATTTTAGAAAAATAATAAATATTCACGCCGGCAAAGCCGCGGGCAACAGCTAGTTAAAGGTGCTGATAGACTTGAGCATTCACTTGTAATAGACATCGAGCATTCGCCGTTTTGAAATTTGTTGAACTGAATAACGAACAGAGCCAAGCATAGTGAACGAACGCTCTGTTACTAGAGCATTTTAGTGAACGCTCAAGTTACTAGAGCGTTCACTAAAATGATCGTGAATATTTTTTTGACAAAGATGACAGACTAGACGGTCGCGTGTGCGTGATGGCAGCGGAACAATGACAGAATGGCTCGGTTCGGCAAAAAGCTCGAAGCAAAGGTCTGTCATGTTTTCACCCCATAACGGCTGAACGGATTTGATAAAATCCATACGGATAGATACGGACCAATTATTGTTCTGAGGCTCAATGGGCTGAAAATAGTAGACGTATTTCTATGTAGGTATCTGTACTTACGTTTTGACACGCTGCTAACTGATTTACAGTAATATTCGTGGTCCCGAGCAGTCGCTCCTCTCGGACGAAGTCGGGCTCCCGATGGAATATACCTTGAAACGAAAGTATAGGCTTTAGAATGAACACGTTTAGAGTGGGTGTGGCGCGAGCGCACAATCACATGTCACATCAACATTCAAGACTTCAGGTCATGGATTCAGTCAGGGCCGGATTTATACGTGTTGATGCCCTGGGGCAACTAAGAAGTGGAGGCCCCGATAAAATTTTGGAATAAAAGTTTTTTTTTTCCACAGTTTTCAATAATTTATTAAGCTATTAATGACATTTATTTTGACTCAACTGGCCCTTAACTGTGAATCCGGAGCTTCCATAAAAGCGGAAACGAGCGGAGCGGAGTAGAGACGTGCAGGAATGGACCAATCGCAAACGAGACGAGAGAAGCGCTGTGGATTGCCAATGGTTGACGCCCGTTTATGCACCGCTCGACTCCACTTCGAAAACGCACCCAAATACCTAAACTCATACTCACTATAGTTTTGCAGATGCAAATAGTCATTGGAAAAGGCAGCACGAAACACAAAGAAACTTACCATCGGGTGGTGGTACGATGTCGGGATTGATCTCGCCGCTGTCACGCCGAGCTAGCAGAATCTTGACGGCAAGAGTTATGGTAGTTGCGGCAATGGCCAAGGCCACTACGCCGGCAAGAACTTCGATGTATGGCATCCAAGTACTGTGGATATAGTTATTGCCCGCTGAAGGGAGAAAATTCAAATGAATACGATTTTGAAAAGAATTTTGAATGTCGTGACAGGATTTTAATCTTTTAGTTTGCTTACATGCTTCTAAAAGAAAACATTCTGACTGTTCACCGCGGAAGACCAACGAAGCTTTAAAGGGCAATTTTAGCACTATCAAATCAGTCAGTTTATATCCGGAGAGTAAAAACTGGCATCTTTTGTAAATGAGATCACGCCAGGTACAGTGTGAAATATAAGTGCACTGTAAGCAGGCGGCCCCATCAGTACTTTGTCGGCTGGCTAAAAACTTTACTACGAGTTTTCATAACAGTTAGTGTCGGAAAGAAGAACATTTGATTCGATCTGGTTATTTAGCTTTCGACGTTGGTTGTGAACAAGTGATGATCATCTTACCTTCTGAGATCGCAGGCAAAGTGTGCAGGTAGATGGTCTTCTCCTCACTTTTGCCGCGAGCGTTGGTTGCGTACAACACTGCCGTCAGGTTGACCTGGTCCACAATATTTGGTAGGTAGAAGTGGCCGGCACTGTCAGAAACGTTCTTGATACGTGTGCCGTCTTCGTCCACTATATCCAGATGAATTATCTGAGGGCGGCCGCCGTCCCAGCCTGTGGAAATTCGGCATGGTACGTTAGCTCAAATTTAACCTACAGCTGGTTGATGTTATGAAATAGGTAGCTACTATGAAGTAAGAATTTTCAGTACAATTATATATAGTTAAATGTCTTCTGTAAAGTCTTGTATTTATGGTAACCAAAGTTGCGCAACAGTGTTGCTTTCAAACATGTTTTTGTGTTGCTGAAAACATGATTCTGACAGCATTTATTACAGTATTTAAGTACAAAATATGTTCCGGTCGGAGCAGTGTTGCAGAATGTGGAATCATAATAGAGGCCTCAGGCCACTTATTTCAACAATTTCAATATGTAAATTAAATCCATGGTAAACAATAATATCTTCACCTTTAACGCACTGCACCCTCAGAGAGTTCGGGTAAATCCTACGCACGTTGCACTCAGGCAGTTCAGGTGGCCCTCCCGAAGATATGTTGTACGTGCATGGTTTCTTCTGCTCTCCGAAGGCGTTGGTGGCTCGGCAGAGAAGCATACCGATGTCTCCATCTCGGGACAACCAAGTCAGGGTTGAGGAGTAGCGGTGGCGGTAACCGACGACTTTCTGTAATGTTAGGGGCTTAGTAACAGTTGTTTTTGCAGAAATTTTAAGATGAATTAGTATCACACAACCGGGTGACCAGTTATCACAACACAACGGTCCTGATTTATGGTTTTGGGAAACATGGCGAGAAAACCGTGTCGTCCTACATCCAAAAAATCAAAGATTGTGATAACGACCAATTCCCTCCGAGAATGGTTCCGTCGCACAAGGTTTCCATAGTATCAGCAGCGAAGTATTGTAGGCTGAGACTACAGACTATACTTACAGTAAAGCTGGTGTACAAGGTCTTGGAATCA
The DNA here is from genome assembly GCA_914767755.1 of Agrochola circellaris. Taxonomy (NCBI): domain Eukaryota; kingdom Metazoa; phylum Arthropoda; class Insecta; order Lepidoptera; family Noctuidae; genus Agrochola; species Agrochola circellaris. The sequence goes on from OU611840.1 coordinate 7,556,802, forward strand.
GCGAAGGTCCAGCTGAACTGAAGTGGTTCAGGAGACGCGTCAACAATGCACTTCACCGTCTCGGCCTCCCGAACCACAGCACCTATCTTCTCTTCACGACCAACCTGGCAGGTTGGGCGGTCTGTGGAAATATGGTCATTGTGGTATATGTAATTAGAGTGTATTTTTGTTATGTAAGAAATTATGGTTATTTGTGTTACCTACTACCTATCTAGCTGACGCGACTGGCGTTTTCCTGTCCAATTTTCAATAATTTATACAAAATTCCCATAGAAAATGCCAACCAAGGGGATGGCGAAGTAGACCGAGACGTAGCGCAACCGATCAACTAAGGATGGATAAAATAGCGACTGGTCACAGGAACAAATTGCGACTCACGGATGTCCTACAAGTCCGTGATAAGGCCTGTCGTACTGTATGGATCGGAGTGCTGGGCCGTGAAGAAGACGGATGAAATAAGATTGCATGCATTACATTAAGCTACTCCAATATACGGGGGGTACATTGGAGTAGCTTAATGTAATGCATGCAATCTTATTTCCCCCCAACCAACAAACAAGTGTTTTAAAATCAACGACTAGATGACACTATATGAGTTCATATAATTGTTTAGTTCATATTATTTGACTGTAGGTACCTAAGTCAAATTTTTTTCAATTATTATTAGAGTTGCCGCGAATACTCGCTATTATTCGGTATTCGGCATTACTCGTCATTTCTTTGATATTTGTCGAATACCGAATAATAGCTAGTATTATTCGACATTCGGCGAATAGTCGTCGAAAATAAACTTTTAACGAACAAAAGAACTAATGAGTTAAAAATAATCATTTTTTTAATTATTTTCCTTAATAAAACAATACACAATATCAATTATTATCTGTAATATGTGCCTGTGCCTATCATATTCATGAAATTAAATTAGTAAGGCTTTTTAATTAATATTTAAAATCCAACAGAGGCAGATTGTGGTGCAAAAAAACATTTTTTTCTGCACGTTCTGGAGCAAGTCGGTTTCGTTTTTCCTCGTAAATTAAACCTGCCTCGGAAAATAGTCTTTCTGAATAAACAGAGCTTGCTGGTGTGATTAAGTATCGTTTAGCAAGCTTACTTAAAATAGGAAATCTATTCTTATTGGTACTCAAAGCTCACCATTCATATGGGTTTATTTTTCTGTCAGCCTTTGCTAATGCGATGTAGTTCGTAGGTAGTAGTAGTAGTAGGTATGTATAACATGAAACAGATTTCTTTAACTGTATTGTTTTCTTTTCTCACAACCTTATTAGAAATTAGAAATATTTTTAATGTGTTTAATGTTTTTTTTTATGTCGAATAGTAATGTCGAGTTATTCGACTATTCGCCAAAGTGAATGGCGATTAATCGGTATTCGACTATTCGCTATAAACACTATTCGCGGCAACTCTAATTATTATTGACATAATCTACTCATTGCAGTTTATTTTTTTAATGAGTTGTATTGCAATATGTGGTTAGCTAGCGACCTCGAGCCTGCCTGTGCAACCGGCATCGGCAGCAAGTTGGTCATGCTCCCATAGCTGCACTGCTTGCGGTAGCATCGGGAGTCGGGTTTCCTCGTTCCCTCAAAAATGGCGAGGGAGATAATGGCTGATCTTTGCTTTAAAAAGGTCAAATGAAGGTTATTCTTAAAATCATTTATGACTTTGTAAGTAGGTTTTCCTTTTAAATCTCAATAAGGCGTAAATTATTTTCTAGAAATTCGCGAAATGATTATAAGCTTTGTTTAAAATAATAGAGGCGCGCCTGCGCCTGCACTCACGATTTAAAACGTCATACGAAAACTATAACCTGCCTCAAACTTAGTACAAATTTGCTCACAAATTGCGCTAGCTAAAAAAAAATTGCCATGGCCATAGGCAACAATCATCAATATCATACAAATCATCATAGATTTGAAACCAGTGAAGCGAAAATAATGTGACCCCAGATATAAGAGAGAATTGGCAATAGGGTGAGTGGCTCTGGCTACCCAGCAGGGGTCGACCCGGTCAGGGTTGATTATGAAATGTAAACTGACTTGAGATTTTCCTGTATTGATAATATTTAGATACCGTGCCTGGGTCGTGCGATATGGTTTTTAAAAGAATTTAATAAAAATCAATATCTGATAAAAACCGTCGCAACCTCTTTAGAAACTGGTACCCGAAGACCGCAATTTTTTATTCAGTAATGTTTTAGTAATGTTTTTTCATCAGTACACTTTCATCGCCATTTCCCACTGTACCTACATATAAGTGGGTAGGTACTTACATCCAACATTTAGGGTAACTTTGTCCTGGAACAGTTCGGTTGGCATGTGGGAGTTGTGCGCCCTGCAGACCAGTTCGTTGTGATGGTCGTGGAGAGAGGGCGCCAGCGTCAGCGATGAGACCGTGTAGTTACCGTCATGAAGCTCCTGCAATTGAAAATGTATGATTGAGCTTTTGGAACATTCCAGTTTATTTATTAAGCCCCGTATTCGTGGGAAAAAAGCCCAAAAAGTGTTTGGAGGTCCATTATTTAAAAAAAGCGTTACACATCATTAGACGGTCAATAAGTTTTTAGTTCACCAACCTGCTGACGCTAGCCGCATGGCCACGTAGTCATAAACGAATCAGCAAAACACGTTGGTGCAGAAAAAAATACTGTCCTGTACCATCCAAATTACAATGAAACAAAAGAAACTACCTATTAGGTATACTACTACCTCGGTACCGTCGATGTGACGCGAGGGCGTGGCGTCGTTGAGCTTGTATGAATAAGTAATAAGATGCGGGCTGTGAGTGGGTGGCGGGCTGTCGTGCATATCGCACAGGCCGCGACAGACTCGTTACAGCTGCTTGTTGGGAGGGGCAGCGTTATTGGCAAGATGGCCGATATACGGATGACAGAAGTGTTATTGAACTTCTCACGCTGCTGTGGAACTGTGTGGTCAGTTGCGTAGCTACGTAAACAAAGGCACTGGTGCAAAAAATGGAGCACTATCTAAAGTACTTAGGTTTTATCAAGTGAAAATTTAAATGTAATTATCAAATAACATCTCCCGCTCCGCCCAGAGCGGGAGATGATAATTATATTAATATTTTCACTTGATGAAACCTAAGTACTTTGGGCGGAGCGGGAGGGCGTGTCTGACTCTTACTGACTAAAACCCACCCGTGTTCCTTCAGTTGCCTGTGTGTTGCCAGGGGCCACGGTATCCCTTTCGGACTTTCCTGCGACCCCGGCAGGCATCGGCCCTAGCGGACCCCCTGGTCCTTATTGGACGGCGAGCTACAGCACGATAAAGTAGCTTTACAGCTAATTTAAGGATAGCAAAGCTACTTGCTACAGACAGACCTCTTCCAGAAAAGAGAAGAGCTTAGGAACTGCCGGTGTCAGAAGACCAAAAGTAACGTACCTACCTAAACAATAACGACGTAGATTACAATTAATAATGTAGACCAGGTATTAGGCAATAAAAAGAACTAGAAAAGATTAGAGGGTTCACTTTAAGAAGGTCGGACCTATCAACTGACAGCAAAAATCTTTTCCTAGCTTTAGTTTTCGTAAAAGTATCAAAGACTTCGGTTACATCCAGTCTTGATGCGGCTTTGTTTTCAATTGCTATTTACTCGTAGCGATAGGTGTCGAAGTCGAGCTTGACCGATTTATGAAATGAGAAGATGTGGTACCTACCTCGGTACCACATCTAAAAAACACTAAAATGTGAGTCGGTTGTTTTACTCAGAAACAATTTGCACTATATCGATGAAAATTAAAAAAAAGTGTTTAGTAGTGTAGGTTAGGTATTCTGTGCACCGCTAACTAATGGAGTCGTAAAGGTAAAAAAAAATTGATTGTCACTCCCCATACAAGTAACCGACGACGGATAAAAATCTAGTCAATAGTTTTTGAACTATGATTTCTTTTTTCACACTTAAACAACTGGAATTTAGATAGCAATAGGTACTTATCTAATCATTGAATCAGTAGGTATTTAATTACCAAAAATTTTTTGTTTGTACTATCTTTGGACGCGGATCCTACCCACCTTATGCACAGAGGGCCTGACCATGATGCTGCCAAGATGCCAGGTGACGGCCGGCGGTGGGACACACCCCACCACGACACAGTCCACCACGCGAGGCTGACCTGCCTCGAAGTCATAATTGTTGTTCATGCGTATCTCCACGCTCATTGGGGGCACTAGAATGAAGTAAAAACTCGTAAAATTATAAACAGAAGATACATGTCTGTGGTCAGACTAGAAACTGAGCCTAATCTCTCTATCTCTCTCTGAGCCTGTCTCTTTCGGGTGACCACTGAAAATCAGCGCTGTGCTGTGGGACTCCATAGCACAGCATCATGCTGAGTGGAAGCCTTCTTGTTACAGTCATGACGTGCCAGCAGCTGCCGACTATTTCTGTTTTGTGCTCGTTATTGTATTTAAATCTATTCTGTTTCATTTTCCTTATTATTTACTCGAGTTTATCATCTTTTTTTTTATGCACGTGTTTCTGTGACAAATAAACTTATTTTTCTTTCTTTTCTAATGTAAGTTGTGTAACACATAACATCACGCCTGTAATCCACGAAGGGAAAGGCAGAGGTGTACCTATAGTACACCCACATTTCGTCAGTTATGTTTGAATCCCATGTAATAGGGGGCGAGCCTATTGCCATCAACCGGGCACAAATCCAGACTCCGGGCTGCTACTGAGAAATTCCAGATGGGAAAACCCAATAACACTTTTCTCGACCCGGGAATTTAATCCAGGACTGACAGAATATTATCGACGCGAAAACTGATACCATGGATTCAGTACATGATCCTGAACCCCCCAGCGTTGAAATTAATCATCAAATTAAAAAAAAAACTGCTGTTCCATAGAAAAATGCAATACGTTCGCGGTCTAAATGGATGGAACAGCTGATGTCCCTGCCACTCTATATAAAAAAAAAACAATGACTATTTGTCGACGCGAAGTTAAAAAGGAGAGAAATTGGGATGACATCTATATCTAATTATAAATATATCTTTAGGTTTATATAATAAAATAGTAACGAAGTCAAAACTGTACTTTGAATATTTTTGAAAAAAGAAATTGCTATGAAGTGTGGGAACGATTCCGAAAATATAGTATTTTGAATTTTTGTCCGTTTGTCTGTTTGTCTGGTTTCAAACCTCAGTTGGTCTAATAGAGGTTTTTTATCCATAAAGGAAGCAAGATCAAAAAAGTTTTTGTGAAAACTGCACATTTTCTTGCAATCTGCAATTTTTTGCCCATCCATCCTATACAACTGTGTTACACAATCAAGCCTGCAAGTGCAGAGTTGCCAAACATTTCTAGTCTCCCTAAGTACTTACGGTACATTCTGACGAGTACACTGGCCACCAGCGGCTCGGAGACATCCGCGTTCTGCGCCAAGCACTCGTAATGTGCGTTGAGTTCTCCCCGAGTGAGGTTGTGTAGACGGATATCAACGCGCATTAAGGAACCAGGACGAGTCGTAGACGCTCGCTCCACTATGACGCCGTTGCGACGCCAGTACACCTCCGTCTCCGGGTCTCCTGCAACTGAAATATTATGGTCTTTCAGCACTTGTAGCGTGACAACTATAGAAACGAGTTCTCTACGGGTTTTATCTACGGAAGAATAGACATTTGACAGATTGTTATTGTTTATCTGTCTTTTTGTCTATTCTTCCGTCGATAAAACCCAATACTCAATACTCAATTTTTTATTGCATTCCACCCGTTTCTATAGTGGTCATGCTAAGTGTGCAGGGTGGGAAATCGATCCGATTGATGATACTAATTAACTTTGCTTGTGTAGTTTTTGAGTTAGCTTTATTCACTTTTTAGTGTATTTTTTGGAAGTCGGTTGTTTTTTGGTCTGTCTACTGCTTAGCGCGTGCTAAGGTATCAAAGTAGGTAAAGTTCAAGTGTCCGCAGAAATGGTCTGAATATTCTTCATGTAATGAAACAATTATATTAGGTACTTAAAATCATATTGTTTCGACACAAGGCCTACAAACCTACTTACCTATTTTCAATAATATATCCACGGAATTACTTATGAGCCACAACCCAACCCCTTTATTTATTAACCGACTACCAAAAAGGAGGTTCTATGTTCGTAGCGTATGTACGTCTTTTTTTTAAATTATCTATGTCCACCGATTTCTCCGTCAATTGTGGACCGATTTTGAAAATTCTTTTTTGTATGAAAGGGTATGCTCTCAAGTTGGTCCCATATAAATTTGATTAACTTTGCTTGGATAGATTTTGAGTAAGCTTTAATAATAATAAAAAAATCCACTTAGTATATGTGGATGATATGATGATAACTTCCTGATACTGTTATTTACATAGCAGCGAGTTTTTGTGTGGTAGCTACAACAAAAAACACTACAAAAAAAAAACACAACTTACCTACTTCCAAAAAAAAAAACACTACAAAGTGAAAAATAACTTTAATTTCGGAAGTCAGTGCCAAAAACCGATAAATCAAAACCATACACACTGACTTCCGAAATTAAAGTTATTTTACACTTTGTAGTGATTTTTTTTGTAAATCGGTTGTTTAGTTTTTTGTAAAAAGTTTTTGTTTAATACTTACTATCCTCTACTTCGCAGATCAGGATGAGGTCGGAGCCAAGACTGAGAGGACCCACAAAGCCTTTATTGAGCACTTCTCCATCGCCTGTGTATAGCTTGGGTAATCCGGTTGATTCTGGAAAAATAAACATGTTTCTGTCGAAAAACTCTTTAGCTTACGCCCGTAGACGAGTAGGTATTGTAGTTATGATCTTAGTTTAAAATTTACTGATTTTATACAGAGTGAAATTGAATTCATGGGCATCCTCTTAAGGAGTCATTGTACTCATCATTATGAACAACTTTCACTATGGGACCAACCCTGAAATAGCGAAAAAAAAAACAGTTATTTTAACTGATATTTCAAGTTACTATAACTGCGGTCGATCACCGCAACAAAAAAAAAAAAATTGTCTTGTCATGTTTAGGTATCGATCGATACCCATCACGTCTGCGGAGTTTCGCTAGTTAATTTAATTTGACCGTGTTTTTTTTAAATATTGTGGTCATTGCTCCAGGACACGGTCCTTTGTATTTGTTATAAGCAGTGCTAAAGACAAGCACTATCACCTCGGTCACAACACAGGGAGTTCTGGTCATACACGCACGCCGCTTGCGAGTACTACGCACAACCTAACCTTTTTGAAGAACATCACCAATACTCCCAAAAAGTATGTTGAACTTACCAACTAGCCTGACATCAATGACGTAGTCCACTGAGGGCGAGGCTTGGTAGTGGACCCGGCAGCGGTACAGCCCTCCATCACGGTCGGTCGTCTTCTTGATCAACAGCGAGGTGTCGTCATAACAGAAGCCGGACTCACACGACGTACCGAAGATGTGGTCACGGGTTCCGGCCCTGCAAGGGACAGGTATGAGTGGCACTAGACTGCTCAACGACGTCGAACTTGTTCCTAAGTATCTACAGTTGGTGGAACCGAGTGAAAAGATACTGTCACGTCAAAAGATACTGTTCTTTTTAGGGTTCCATACTCGAAGGGTGCCAAACAGAACCCAATAGGGTTCCGTTCGACGGACGGACGGACAGCCAAGGCTTAGTAATAACTAAGTCTCGGCTGTCCGTCCGTCTGTCTGTCAGGGGCAAGGGCGGACCCAAGGGCGGGTCGTGGGAGTCATGACCCCCCCTGGGCTGTGTTTAGATTGACCACAGATATTTTTTCTAATCTCATTGATAAATTTAATCAAATAAATACTTTGTATGATGTTGCCACGTCCACGTAGGATGTGTTTGCCACACATGCGCAAACGACACGCATAATAAGACGTAATATATGATATTATAATTATAGACCGTGGAGTTTTCTGCCGGTTCTTCTCCATAGAAAACGACCAAATGAATCCATGCTCCTAGCCTATGACGTTTATGAAACGTCAGAGGCTAGGAGTTGTAGTGTCGGAGTTTATCTGAAGCTAGCCTCTAGACGTAAAAATTAAATACCCCAGAGTAGTGTCAAGAAAAACAGCTCCTGGCTCGCGGTCCTGCCGCCCCCTAAATCTTAAGAAGTACTTTTTAATGATATCCCAAACACGGTCAAAATATGTTTAATACAACGCAGTTTAGAGTTGTAGGCTGAGGATGAAAACTTTCGAGCTCGTTTCGCCCGCTACAATCTACATTCTCAAACTTTCTGCATAAGTCGACAAAGGAACTCCTATTTATGTATGACTTTTCAACAAAAAAAAACCTTCCTTACACAAGGCGGTGTTGAAAAATTGTCAAGCTCTCTGCGCTCGCTCTTGAATTCTATATTCTTCTAGCTCGCAGCGTTTCTGCATAAGTCGTCAAAGCAACTCCTATTTCCGTAAGGATGTTCAATAGAAACCTAACCGGGAATTCCTAGACGAGGTGCAAAAAATTTCGAGGTCGCCCTGTTCGCTACCCTATATTCCTGCTTTTCGTAAATAGCCTATTGAGGTGACAAAAAATACACCTCCCTGAAAAAAATATCCTGTCGGCTGCGAGCTCCATGGTGTAGGTAGATCATAATTACGCACGTAATACTTGTGTTTTGAACCTTCACCATTTTAAAGATAATTTAATTATTAATCTTTTAGATGTGTTTGTCCTTGATGTAAATGCTGTCTGATATAGAGCATGGAAGAAGAAGATAAGATATGCTGTGCCCATAGATATAAGAATGATGTGTGCGACTCCGACTTGCACTTGGTCAATTTTTTAACTATTTTAAGAATATAACGGTTATTCTCTCCGTTCCGTAGATATAACCATTAGATCCTTACATTTTTTTTTGCAAAAATAATATATGTTGATAATTTGCCTATCCTATGATATATTTATGCATAATATTGGCATAGAAGCCATTTAAGCAAAAAATCGACACTTTAAAATAGCCTTTTTTCGATCCACAGTGCGGCGCGACTAGTCGCGCGACATGACACCGTTAATAAAATTGTTCTAGCGTGAAGTTTTCTTAGAAATTGTTTTATTAGAATCGCGTCGCGCTGTCGCGTAGGTACTAAGTATTACGAGAAAGCAGTAAATTCTACGAACAAAATACTTATAATCGGTAACTCAGGGCTACACATATTTCGCAAGTATGTACTTATTTTTAATTGAAACGCAATATTCCGGAACTATGGCTGAATTGTGTGAAAGATGAATGTAGGTCATGTTCATATACCTGCATTGTTTGCCTATTTATATAATATAGGTAAATAGTGTACGTACCTGGATAATATACATGAATAATATATAATAAGTATATACAAGTTATATTTAAGTGATTAAGGAGCGTTTTTATAGCGAATGTGAGTACCAATACAAACCATTTCTGGTTTAATGGTACAAAATAAACAGGAACCTGTATTTATAAAAAATAAAAGAATAAACACAAAAAAAAGAAAATAAAGGTAGGTATTGTTAGCACCGACACGTGCTAACTGAACCGGGACCAAATGAAAAGCGTATTTATAGGATAACATAAACCTATTATACCTACTGAGATGAAGAAAGATGGTGTCTGATATAGAGCATGGAAGAAGAAGATAAGATATGCTGTGCCCATAGATATAAGAAATTTATATTTCTATGGCTGTGTCGGTTCGATAGAAAGAAGATGATGATCGTGAAATTCCGGAATGTCCGGAACCCAATTGGCTAAACACCACTACAACAACACAACAGACTACTGTATAGCTGCACTTCAGTGGTAGCAACATCAATATATTATGGGATCTCGCGCACTAGACGGCCACACGACCGCGACCAGGTGATCTATAGAATATAGAAACCGATACGAATCGCGCACTTGGTCGCAGCGGCGAACTACCCGCAGACCATACAATACCACAAGACGGCCACATGACCGCGACCAGGTGATCTATAGAAACCGATACGAATCGCGCACTTGGTCGCAACGGCCAACTAGCCACAGATTATACAATACCACTAGACGGCCACACGACCGCGACCAGGTGATCTATAGAAACCGATACGAATCGCGCACTTGGTCGCAAAGGCCAACCGGCCACCCTTACCACTAGACCACGCACGACTGGCCGGAGTCGTGGCCGTCTAGTGCGCGAGATCCCTATGTCCGTATTCATTGAAACTTCGTAATAGGTACCTACGCCAAGCCAGCTAAAGATCAAAGAGGTCGACTGTACCTACCAGCGAAAGTAAAAATGAGTTATTATTGTAAAACTGTGCACATAAAAATCGCATTATTGCTTAAAATCGGGTGAAATAACAGTAAAACGCAAGCATTAGAAACATAATTATCACTGACCTTTTCTCAGATTCTTCATTAGGAAATCGGTAGAGAAAGTCTCGATCGTTCTTCAGCCATAGCACGTAGGAGTCAGGTCCGTCAAGAAAAAGCTTTCCTTGGCCGCAAGGGAGCCGCGCATCACGTCCGCGTACCGCACGAAGTATCACCACTTCTAAAACCAGGCATTTATTTTAATTGAGGAGAAAAAGTTCAGAACATCCTACTGCTTTTCTTTTTGTTTTTTTCCATCAGATTATTCAAGGATGCTTTGAAAAAAATTATGGGCTAGATTCGTTATCACAAATCACCTCGTTCGCGATTCGTCAACATCATAATCATGGTCCATGTCCTGAGGACACTCATGATCCCTGACGTCACAAGAGCCACTTTTACTGTCTATGTACTCGTATGAGAGCAGCTTCGGCGGACGTTAGGGCTGTAATGCTGTCTTGTGCTGTCTACTTTCAGTTAGGTACACGAAGGTTCGAAGCCAACAGAACTGAATTTAGTTCAAAAGTTCAGCGTCTCATCGACATTTGAATGGGTAATCAGCCTCCCTCTTCGTGCGGTTGAATGACGTCTATTGCTGTAGCGGCTGAACACATTAAATTTTCATCCTTCATGCACACAATTTACTTTTGAAGAAATTTTAATAAATTCCCTTCGAACATGCCATCGATTGCTTCTGGTTCACCTACAAGCTAACCTATACTATAAAATGAGCATACTCTATTTTCCCCCGAGCGTTCGACCAGCCGTGCTATTCTGTAAACATCTCACCGTGAAAATTTGGGTGAAGTGAGCTGTCAATAGTGTCAATCCCTGTGGAATGACAGCTCACTCCACGCTCACTTCACCTAAGTTTTCACGGTGAGACGGTTACAGAAGAGCACTGCAGGTACATTATTATATCATGTACTTCTTTTTTAAATTGTCTGCCTGTTCCGAAAAGGAATAGACTAGATTGCCAAAGCATAACTGGATGTAAATTTTATGGCGTCAATCGAAAGAGTCAATTATGTCGATATTGAGGATCAAATGTCCCAATAAGAAACATTGCGTATTTTTTCCACCCTGTATAGTGATGATAACCTGTACCCTAATTACGTAATACATGATCAATCAGAATCTGAATCGTTTTGAAACAGATTGCTAATCCATTGCTTCGTACGTTCGAAAAAAAAATCTGCTCGACAACGTAAATAACACAATGAATGTTGTTGACCTGTCAAATTGAAACAGATTAGTCGGAATTGTCAACGAAAATGTGTTGCGTAATTAGATAGCTGATAACAAAAGTACGTACCTGCATCCGATCCTAAAACGTTGTTAACTGCGATTAAAATAAAAAAATACACCGTTCTCTGAAACAACGAGGAAACAATAATAATTAGTACTTGAACCACAGTCTAGCCACTTTTGTACTACACATCCACACAATAACGATTCTATTTAATTAAATCTGGGTCATATTAGAACATCTAAAACTGAACAAAATTATGGCAATTCCATATAGAGAAGAGAGAGAAAAGACTTTTCCTTCCATAGAGAGAAGTTAAAGACATCGTACATACATTTTAGTATTATATATAGGGTGGCAGGGTCATCGACGCGAACACGAAAAATTTCAAAGGATATTTTAAAAAAAATCTGCTGTTTGATAGAAAAGTGCATTACCTACGCGGTCAAAATGTATGGAACAGCAGATTTTTTTTTAAAATAACCGACGAAAAGTCTCTATGCTAGGGGTTCAGAATTATGTACTGAATCCATGGTAAAAGTTTTCGCGTCGATGTCCCTGCCACTCTGTATATATAATTCACAATTGAGATGACTCAGTCAGTATGGATAAATCTAAAATATTAGAATTGGAGATTTTTTATATGGATCTCGACATCAGAGTTAAGAATACTTGCACTCTAAGATTTTCCGAAAATCTCATGAAACGTAACTCGGAAATTTAAACTTTTTAATAATTTATTTTTAAAAATGCATGGTTTTTAGCGCCTATTGACCTATTTTAATGAATCGCCATTCGCCAGCTTGGACCGTGTTATAGACAAAACAGAGCTCACATTAACTCGCTTAGCGTGTCTAGTCGACAAGAATCTATGAAGTTGCAATTGTCGAAAAATTGCCATGGCACAATAAGGGAATTCGCGACGCAAAAATGAGATTGTTTTCAAGAAAATAATCCATAAAAACACAGCATGTTAAACACAAAATATGCGTAATTCATTCACCAAACACACCACCAAGAATTTCACAATCATGACTCATACAAATAAACAAAAAAATTAACGAAACGCGCAGCCCTATCTGCGTATTGCAGCCAGTTTAAGTTGAGCTGCCGACACCAAAGACTCCTCAACTTGTTAATCCAACAGTTTAGCGGATGAAGGGGTCGAGAGGTCAAGCTACGACGGGGGGCAGCAGCAGTCGTACACGCAACTTCCCTGGGGGTGACTCACGTCGCATTGTGTCGTACAACGATCGTAATAAACTAGAAAGCTCCGATTTGTTAGAACCTTTTTAATGAACATGTTAGTACAGTCAGGACGAAAGTTTTGTTGATTTTAGGGTGCCATGTTTTTAATTGACACACACCATTTTTGCTAAGAGTGAAATCGTGCCTTTTATCCGACTTCAAAAATAAGGACACCATTCGTCGTTTTATTTATATGTTCAATGAAAATTGTTTACCACGGCGCGGGCGGCGGCGGCGACCGATTTCGACGTTTCTTTTTTTTTTAGAAAAGGATAAATTTAGGGTGGACTCATATTATTTTGATCATGTTCAGATGAGAGTGGTTTTTGAGTTAGCTTCAATATTAAAAGAATTATCTACTTCGCCTATGTTGAAAATGATAAGTATGATGAAACACAACTTAGGTGCTTTGTCTGTACCTATATAGCATGAATTAAAAGGATTTCTAAATACATCCACACTACTCAATATAGTACACAAATAAAAAATAATTAAAAAATCACGTCCTCAAAATCATCTCTAAGTGCTAAATAGCATTAGTGCAAAAGATGAATCAAACAACGTAAAAAAAGTTTTATATTTTAATTATTTTAATGTAGGCTAATTATTAAGTAAGCTATAATATAATTATGAATAACTATCAACTTTTTACCATTATAATTAGGAATTATACTGCGCGCTCAAATCAGTATGCAGCTCGCTAGGAAGATCAAATTTGACAACATCTAAGGATGAGATTCGATGTACCTACCGTGTGGAGGTGGTCGATATCAACACGTAACACACAATCAATCTGTTTAATTTTTAACCGACTTCCAAAAGGAGGAGGTTATCAATTCGGATGTTAACATACTTCTTTTTTTTTATGTATGTATAACTCCGTCATATAAAGACGGATTTACAAAATTATTTTTTTGTTTGCGTCCGAGATGATCCCATTGTCATTAGGTCAGGATCTGATGATAGGATCCTGGAGAAATCGAGGGAACTCTTCAAATATTATAGGCTCACGGTCTATAGCAATTGGGGTATTTTTTATAGTAACTCGTGCAGTTGCCCTCACAAAGCACCATTTGGTGAAGTTGAACTGATGATGAAAACCACAGATGGCCACCGGAACTACTTAATAATAAGTATTTCACGGGTTGGGATTAGATTACTTTAATATGGTTGCCAAGCAATTTATGATCGTAAAAATGCATATGGAGAAGTGGAGCTGATGGCGAAGTACCAGGAGAACTCCTCAACAAAAAGGTGATGAGTAGTTGACATTAAGCTATTGTAATTTATCTAATTACAAACTAACCCACGAAAAAGCGAACAATAAAAAAAACAACGGACTTCCAAGAAAACACTAGATAGTAAAAAATAACTTAAAATTTCGGAAGTCTTTGGTTTTGTATCTTCGTTATTTGCCACCGGCCCACCGAGTTCCGAAATTTAAGTTATTTTTCACTATGTAGTGTTTTTGGAAGCCGGTTGGTTTTTGTTTTTGCAAAAGAGATTTTTGACAGTCAACAACATTGATTGCGTTATTTACGTTGTTGACCAAACCAGTTTTTCGAACATACATACCTACCTTTTATTATGAAGCAATGGATTATCAATATCCTTTAAAATTATTCAATTGATTGAGCGTGTGTTTCGCAATTAGGGTGCTGGTTAGGTCATTTTGTTCCTATTTCATAGTGACTCTTCATGTTCATTAGTAAAACGGTAAAACAAAATTGTAGGCTGTATTAAAAATTCGTTCTATTTTTGGATTTACATAATACGATAAAAACGCTTTCAGCACTTACTACGTTCTAATTCCGAAGAAAAGCATATTTTTGTTTCATAAATCGGGGGGTAGGCAACGGGGAGAAAATTTTCTACCTCTAATTGCATATTTATAAGTTTTCTGCCTGACTGTACTTCGAGCTTATTTCAGTTTTTATTGACTTTTTTTATATTTTCAGAACGGGAATGGGGAATGTGACAAAATATAAACTTGGAATGAAATACCTGTTTAGGAATGTCTCAAATGCAATATTAAAAGTATTTGTATTTTGCACCTAAGTAACCCTACTTTCTTTATAGTTGTACTAGTTTCCGCCAGCGACTTGATGTGATATCTTTATAAATTATACTTAGCCTATGTTACTCTATGTTAGCATCCTACTGGTGAAAGAATTGTTAAAATCGGTCCAGTAGTTTTCGAGTTTAATTACTCCCAAAACTATAAATCTTTTATTTTATTTTTTATTGTAAGGAACAGCAAACAGTTACATTATAAGAACTTATAACTAATTTAACTAATACAATTTTAATAATAATATAACCCACAACGCTATCCACAGGTAGACATAAAAGTTTAAAGAGTAAAGAAAGTAAGGGTAGTTTTCTCTTTATAATATTAGTGTAGTGTTTGTGTAAAGAGGTAGCTTGAAAAAACCAAATAGCGATAAGTACGATTTTGATATTCTTTGGAGAAAAATACACTTTTATAAGATATTCGGACGCAGTTAGGGCTGAAGTTCTTTGGAGACTGATAGGTACTATCTTTTTAAAGATTATGTCATACATTCACAGATTTTGGACAAAATGTACAGTCAGCAAGAAAATGGATACCTAATTTACAAAAAAAACTTTATTGATGCCAATAATCCTTTTTCTCAAAGAACTCTATTGTTTAGTGTACCTTCTAGAAATGTTACAAATCATTTAGTAGTTATCAATCAGTATAATGCATGCATGCAACGTTATAAAATATCGTGGATGTAAGAACGTTATCAATTTAACATACCTACATCATTATGAGAATTACATATCTGCACCATTATAATAAGGGGTCGGTAATAGTCGATTTATTCAGTCAATTTTATACCGAATACACCCTTTTTAAACATTACTAATAGTTGTTGATCATTCAATATCAATCAGAATGAGAGTCAGTCGGAGTAAGAAGTTTATTAATTTAAAAAAATGCCTAAGTTGCCTTACACCCATAATTTCGAATTTAGCCGTGATGTGATGTGCCACCGCAACATAATATTGATTCTTTACGCCACTAAATTGACAATTATGTTTATAGAGAAAAGATGTTACGTACCAAAAATAGTTTGGAAGTGAGGTCCCAACAATTTTTGATAAGTAATATTTTTGATATGTAATATTTTTGATACTTATGTAATTTTTTTGATATGTAACATTTTTTATATGTAACATGTTTCCTCTCGCTTTTCTGAAAAATTTTCCTCCCGCTGCAATCTGTGGAGTGGGAAATCTGTGGGAGTGATTTCGTGAAAAGGGACGGAAGTGTATTACAGGAAGACGGGGAAGCACGCGCTATTTGATTTGACCAATAAACACGCGCGGCGCTAGAGAAACGACCTTGACGAGGCCCCGCCCGTTTTCGAACAACTTGCGTTTAAACCCAGATTTCTCGCTATTTTATTTACTATGAACCTCATATACTAAAACTGATAACTGTACCAGCCATGCTATTCTGTAAACATCTCACCGTGAAAACTTGGGTGAAGTGAGCTTGAAGTGAGCTGTCAATAGTGAAGCCCTAGCATAATCCCTAGCATCCTGCACGTCGATTTGTGACAGTGACAGCTCACTTCCAGGTTGATATTTAACAGAATCGACCGACTGTACCTGTTTCGGTTCTTTTATGACCTATTAGAATTTGGTTTACAATATAACGAGCATGTTTACACTAAAAACAAGTTTTGTTATTTTCACCAATGTTTTCAACGGTTTTTAAATATGAAATAACAAGTATAATTATGTCTCATATTTTAGTTAGGTATCATAAGTCTATTCTATTGTCTCCGCTCTCCCCCAAATTGAACAAAAATTACTATCTTCAATTTAAAAAAAATGCATTACGTATTCGTAATGATAATAAAATAAAATTTTCATTAAAAAAATAACTTGTTCAAATTAACGCCACCGTCCGTACTAATTAATGTTGTAGCCTTCCTATGAACAACAAAATCTCCACCATCTGAAAAACGACAAAAAATCTGTAAAGTAACCTATCTGCAAGTAACCTATCTACCCTCTTGATATTAAAATTCTTTATCATAATAAACACTTACTCACAAACAATTAAATTCCCTAGCCCCTGAGCTAGTTAGAATCTGTATTACAGCAGACAGCACATTCCTCTTGTAGTTGTGCCAGGAATCTCTTTCAAGTGAAGTCCTATAACAATATTACTAACTAAAACTTAATTAAATACAATGCTGTAAGGATGCAAGGTTACTGAAATAAATTTTCTAAAACTATGAATTGGTATTAGTTATGATCGTTTAAAGGTAGCCTGCTAGTTTGGCGCTTACAAACCGGACCCGCATCCTAAGGCTTCCTGTACATGACGCCGGAGACGCACCGGAGGCGTGCGGCGCCGGACCGCAAGATGAAAAAATTTCAGAACATCTCCGAATAAAAATGTAAAATATACACGCGCGGCGGCGCGGCGCCAGGGCGGCGAATGGTCAATATTCATTCGTATATACAAACATGCGGTCCGGCGCCGGTGCGGCTCCGGTATCATGTACCTAATTGCGTTACACACTTTGAATCTCAATCCGAGTGTTTTAAGCTAATCCATTGCTCCATACGTCTGAAAAGTTCGTCTGCTCAAAAACGTAAATAACGCAATGGACGTGGGTGTGAGCTGTCAAAATAAAACCCATTGCGATCATTATGTGTGGTACGCAATTGCCCCAAGCCGATCTGTACCCTAATTGCGTAATACACAATCAATCAGAATTGATTCACAAGTTCGAAAAAAAAAATGCTCAATAACGTAAATAACGCAATGAATGTTGTTGAACTGTCAAAATGAAACAGATTAGTCGTAATCGTTTACGAAAATGTGTTGCGTAATTAGATAGCTGATAGCTGTTTTAGTTGATAAGTTAACCTAAGAGGAAGTAGGCTAAGCTGTTTTGTTACTAGCACTGTTGACCTCATGGTAGTCTGAATAATTAAAGATTAATTATATCTTACAAAAGCAGCCCACTTCATGTATCCAAATGACTAAAATATAAGACGTCTAAAATGTCACGGTGTATACAGGTAATATTTATATGTATATATATACAGGATGTCAGGGACATCGACCCGAAGCCGGTTACCATGGGGTCAGTAGATGATTCTGAACGCCCCTGCGTTGAAATTTTTCGTCGGTTATTAAAAAAATAATCTGCTGTTTCATAGAAAAGTCTACGCGGTCAAAATGTATTCAACAGCTGTTTTTTTTAAAATAAACGACGAAAAATTTCAACGCACGGGGGCTCAGAATGATGTACTGAATCCATGGTAACCGCCGGCTTCGCGTCGATGTCCGTGCCACCCTGTATATTACTATTTAGAAACTCCCAGCCACTTCGCACGAATGCACCCGGAGAGATTGGCAAAGATCGTCACTCACTAGACGCCTGAGGGAGGACAGCCCCGACGAGGTAGACCGGGTGAATGTGGTGGGAACTGTGACGATCTAATCATGTTTGCGGGGCCAACATGGTCAGAGATCGTACAAAACAGATTGTCTTTGCCCAGCAGTGGGATACAAAATAGGCTTTAAAAAAATAGCTAACACTTATATAAAAAAAGGAGAGAAAAGAATCAAAGGCCATCTCGACCGCATCGCGGTCAACCGGAAAAGTGCCTAAAATGCTGGCAGCATCGCCCGTACAGAACGTGCATCGTGATGAAATGATGACTGATCGTCGTCACGGACGCTATGATGTACCACCTAACTAAAACAAGTTTGGATAAGACCCGCAGCGGACTTAAACTGTTGAGCCAACGGGAAAAATCCATTAATCACTATGAGATCCGTTATAAAAGTTCCAGTATATAAGCACTAATACAAAGTTGTCTGGTACCAAAAACTAGAAATTTCTCAAAATGAAAGTTCAAACTTATAAAATTGTAGGTAAGTATGTAGGTATCTATTTATTGGAATTTAGATAACGTCATCCGACTAACGACTGTAAGATTATAAAGATACTGAAACTTTGTACCTAGGTAGTTCTACACTGAAATATTATATCAATGATCTAAAGTTCCAAAGAATAGTCCATAATTAAGACTAATACCTAACTGAAAATGATCTAGCTCTTTACTAACTTTTGCTCTAAGTATCAATTACGAGAGATATACTGACAGGATTCCGGACCTAAAATTTCTCAAACTTTATAAATCTGATATCTAGCTAGAGTTTCAAACAATAACCCGTATCAATGGGCGCCGGCAAGTTTATTTTCAGGGGCTTGCATCTTCGGCTCCACGAAGCGAGCTCGATCATTTTTACCTTCTTCTTGGGTGCACTCCACTTAGGATAGGTATGTTAAGCTATCATTATTTTGTCCATTCATACAAGGAGTAACTTTTTTCGAATTATGCGGAAAAGCTTAAGAGTTATGATAAAGTAGGACTAGGTAGGATGCAAGAGCGAGCGAAGCATGCTGGATAATGTTAGGACCCGGCCTACGGTCGATTAGATTTTCAGAAATAGGAGTTCAGTACTTTGTCAACTAGTGCACAAAAGAATTATGAGCGTACATTTTAGGATCTCGCCTCCAATAGGTTAAGTTCTCTATTATTGTTTTTCATTTTGTAGTGTTTTGTATTGGAAGTCGGTTGTTTTTTTGTGGAAAAACTTTTTTTGTTTTGGTACCTACCCCACAAAAATTCGATAAGTACCTACCACAACCTAGTTATGTAAAGTACATTCCTTAGAAATTTGGTACAATACGGCCGATATAACTTGGCAGGTCCGAACTTCGCGCAGAAGGCTGCGCAATAACATTTTTTAGGAACCAAATGGTGACATGAGGCGAGTGTGAGTGACAGAACATGCGCGAAAGGTCGTAGTGGCTATGTTCAGACCTGCAAAGCTATATCGGCCGTATAGTTCTTAGATTTTTGTATAAATTTGGTGCGCTCCGGACGGACGCTCTTCTACTTAAGTGTCGACGCCGCAACAGCGATAAATATAATGAGTTATAAGTAATTGACATTCAATCAATCTGCCTAGCCTTTTCCCAATTATTTAAGTTGGAGTCTGCTTCCAGTCTAACCGGATGCAGCTGAATACCAGTATTTTTCATGGAGCGACTGCCTTTCTGACCTCCACAACCCAGTTAGGTACTGGGTAATACGATACCCCTTGGTACGACTGGTTGTCAGACTTTCGGGCTTCTGACGACCCGTAACGACTGTCAAAGATCCACGAATGACAGCCGTCATGAACGGCTCAACGTGTTTTCCGAGGAGTACGGAGGAGTCTCGGTATGTAAAGATGGTCACCCATCCACGGACACACCCCGGTAAGCGTAGCTTAACCTGATGGATCGACCCGTGCGGCTGTTATTACTTAGCCACGAGCTCCTAAGTAATTGACATTTATTTATATTAAGTTTGTTTAGTCTACAGATTGTTTAGGCTATAAGTAAACATTTCACCATAGCGATAAGTACACTATTAAGATTATGAATAGATATCGTGATTTTGTGAAATACGATTGATCATTTAGGAGCCGCCTTAGTCTCAGACACTGAACTTTTTAAGATTCCTAACGATATCAAACGGAAGTCCTAAGAGGCCTCGCCCACGGCGACTTTTTGTATCGATACAGCCGCGATGCTGTCGCTGGCTGAGTACCCTCGCCCAGATTCTGTATCGCTACTATCGCTGTCGCGCTTCAGGGCACATTCCCCAGCACCCCTCCCTCCGTTCTCCACCCTTCGCTCCCCCGGTGTCGACAGAAACGATCGCGCGTTTGCATCAATACAGCCGCGCGTTTGATGCAGAAGCGCGTTTGCAAAACTCGCCACAGCATCGCTACAAAAAGTCGCCGTGGGCGAGGGGCCTAACTAAATTAAAATAAAATATCCTAACTAATATTTATAAAAGCGAAAGCGAGTTTGTTTGTTTGTTACGCTTTCAAGCTAAAACAACAGAACGGATTTGGATGGAATTTGGCACATGGGTAGACCATGACCTGGACAAGGACATAGGATACCCTTTTTCCCTATATTTCCACGGGATCGAAACTTATGCGGGTGAAACCGCAGGGCGCAGCTAGTTTTGATACGAAACAGCACCGATTAGCAGCATAAAAATACGTGGAAATAAATATTTTTCTAGCCGTCTGTACCATTTTTCCAACATCTGTGAATGTAATTACTTCAAAGTTAAGGAAAGCCTCTCCTGAGAACGTTTTCTCTCCGTATACTCTCCGGGAATCGAACTCGCAACGCGACTCGGTTTGCTGCCCAACCCCAAAAATTTACCAATGAATATACCTACACTAAAGATGAGACAGGCAATATTTGTTTGTTGTAACACATCATGTAGGTATTTGTCAATGGCTGACCTTTGGCCTCTCCAAGGGTCAGCCTTTAGTACAGTCACGAGCATAGAGTATATTTTCTTATATCTATTGTCACGAGCATAAATAACGGGTGTAAAAATACCCACTGTCACTTGTTCTTTCCGTTTATATGGTCAAAGTTCGAACATTTTTTTTTTTTACGAAAATAACTTTTTCAAGACACTTGCTCGTAAAGTAGCTTTTATTGAACCGCTTTTCGGTTGTAAGTACCTATGTGTTGTATTAAACACGCGTACTTTTTACACGCAATTTTTGTATTTTTTTTGTAATGTGCGTTAAGTTTGTGCTGATTAAACAATTTTTCTTTCTTTCTTTCTTTCTTTCTTTCGGAGATGTGCGCTTTTTAATCGCATCAAAGAGACTTCATGCCTTTTTACGCCTACTGTGGTATAAATAAAAATAATATGATAAATGATATCTATTTTTTTTTCACCTCCTGAATTCAATAATATCGGACTTGTCGTGCGTTATAACTATCTGCGTAGAAGAAAGTGATTCCTCGTAGTGTTTATCGAGCCTATTGAGATAAAGGCAACACAAATTCAATCAAAATACTCATAGGTACGAGTTCTTTGCGCCAAAGGGGTGCCTAACAAAATCGCGGTAAGCGCATCACTTGAGAACGGCTGGACCAAGTTGCCTATTTACTTGTTTTAAAATTTTCGTAATAGTCGGAATAAGTTCTAGAGGGAAAGTAAAATTGGAACAGTTTTCCTGAAAATTGGAAAAACTTAAACTCATTATTTCTATACAAACCCGTAAATGAATCGAAGAAATAGGAAAAGCTCAGTTCCGTTTATCAAGAAAAACGCACTAAGGAATTTATATTAATAATGAAAAATCTTTAAACTACTCTCCAACAGGTTTGCTGAAATGGAAGGAAAATTCTAAGGCTTTGTACATAATTTTCCTAGAAAGTATCTGACTATCAATACCAATTTATAAAATTGCATAGGTAACTATGACCAATATATTACTAGAAAATGTTCAAAAAGTAGGGAGTTTTAAAGGAACCAATGGGGACTAATTTATGATTAAATTAGGTATCTACCTAATTTTGTGAAAATTATTTCAAGATTATTTCCAATTTAAATATAGGTAGTTACTCGTAGTAGGTACTTCACTATTTCATTAGGTCTATTAAAAAAAAACACTAGTTCACTGAAAACATTGGAATTTTAAAATATAAACAAAATGAAAAAGACATGGACAGAATTAATTATCCAGTAATTGCGCTTTAGTATTGAGTAAAAATGCTAAAATACAGACCCATTTAAGATAAGTTTTAGAACCTAAAAACGAATACTTGATGGCTCTGTATTGAAAAAAAAAACTTTTGTCACTTGAAACTTAGACTTTGAAATTAACTTTTTCTCGGGCATAACGCTTTTTTGTTACGTGACGATTTTTACCAGTCAACTCGTACCGTAAGACGCGTTAAAGAATTCGTTCTAAAAATAAAAAATAAATACATAAGGACAAATAAAAACAAAAAAACCACTGATTAAATAAAAAATATTCAAATAAACTTACCAGAGAATGCATCGTCATCACTTATACCACTGATTTGAATTAAAGTCGAATAAAATTTGATGGGAAAGTGCACACGTCCTGTCGCATCAAATACTTTGTTGGAGTAAACTTTGCAGCGGCGCGAACCTACCGTTTCCGACAGGTAATGCAGGCAGGGCTGTGCGCGCAAGAATAGGGTGGGTCACCCCCTCGTTTTGCTATCATTTTAGTTTTGTGGTTCTGTATCAATAAATGATATACTGTTGTTGTTCGTGTTTGTTTTTTTATAAATATACAGGGTGTCAGATCATACATTTTGACCGCGTAGGTATTGCACTTTTCTATGAAACAGCAGTTTAAAAAAAAATTACCCACGAAAAAGTTTAGCTCATGTCCATCCATCCATGTGTTCGGAAAATTTGTCTGCTCAACAACGTAAATAACGCAATGAACGCTGTCAAAATGAAAACCATTCCTACTGTTAGTGTATTACCCCGCTTGTTGTCGTTTTTGGGAGACGCAACCCTAATAGGTAAGCAGCATAAAACCTAAAGCCCTTTTCACAAAGAATATACGCCTATAAATCGGGTTTCCAAGTTTCCATGGACCGTTTATGTACCTAATAGTAATAAAAGAACCATGGAAAAGCAGCCAGATAGAGCTTCGATCTGCATCTAATTTGCAATGCGCGTTAGTTCACAGTTCTCGGAAACGGAAAATAGAGTTGTTGTATAATAAGTACCTACTAACCTGTAGGTACTTCTTAAATTACCCATTATTATTATAATTATGAAGTATTTTTGTTATGTTGCGTGGACGACGAGCATGAGAGTAGGTAAATCGCTTAATGATTTCAAAAAGGGATGATAAGTACGTCAATGCACCCAGTGGCATAACTTCAGATCAGAGGCCCTGGTGCAAACTGGAAGTTGGGCCACTGTCACCCATCTTCCCAGCGTTATATTTTTTCAAACAGTAATTTTCAAACTTTGTTGTTTTCTTCGTATAATTATTATGTAAAAACTTTGTACCCCTTTTTACGAAAATTACGCGGACGGAGGAGTATGAAACTTGGCACAGTTAAAGTTTATATGGAGAAGGAGTCCAGAAAGCTAATATTTTTATATAATATACATTAGAAATAAATTAAATTAATAAAAAATAACATTACACACACTAGGTACCATACGTTTGACACAAGATACCTTAGAATCATGACATTTAAATGAATTATGGTCGAATTTCCTCAACCTCTACAATCCTCATAAATCTTCTTAAACCTCTGGGCGACCACTAGTATTATTAATTAAATGAAACTTTTGTATGAAATCATCAATTGATAATTGCGTAGCCCTAGTGCCGTGCCGAAA
Source organism: Agrochola circellaris (assembly GCA_914767755.1). Lineage (NCBI taxonomy): Eukaryota > Metazoa > Arthropoda > Insecta > Lepidoptera > Noctuidae > Agrochola > Agrochola circellaris. The sequence continues at coordinate 7,580,924 of OU611840.1, forward strand.
ATTCTAGCACCCCGCTTCGGACAGGTTAGATTTTCTTTCGACCATTCATACACAAATAGAAATTACTTTGTGGCTTTATGCTGAACAGTTTTAAGAATTAAGGCAACCTAGGGTGTAAAAATTTCAGCACCCTGACTCGCATTGTTTAGATTTTCTTTTGATTCATATTATTGGATCACGGTGGTCTTCCTTCTTAGCTTAACACATCATTCAACTCTTTCGCCGACTGAAGCCCTAGGCTGGGGGCCTTAGTAGACCTCCCGGCTCGGATACAGAGGGGGGCCCCCAAACACCGCGGGCCCTGGTATCCAGCACCACTTTGCGCCTAGCAGCTACGCCGCACACAATTAATTTTACAGAGATTTGATGCAAGATTGATCAGTACCCTAATTGCGTAATACATGATCAATCAGAATCTGAATCGTTTTGAAACAGATTGCTAATCCAATGCTACATAAGTACGAAAAAAAAATCTGCTCAATAACGTAAATAACGCAATGAATTTTGTTGAATTGTCAAAATGAAACCGCTATTTAAGTAATTACGTAACACATGTTCGTAAACGAACGACTATTTCATCGTCGTAATGGTTTGCGAAAATATGTTACTTACGTAATTAGATAGCTGATTATTATTTCGATATTTTTAGTCCCATCAAAACGGGCCTCAAGAATCCATACAACGATATGAATGTCGATCGCTTTTAGTTTAACATTATAGGTTGTTTTTTAAAGATACGTTGTATAGATTCTTGAAGCCCGTTTTGATCAGAGTAAAAATGATCGTTCAAACCATTAGATGAACTTATCCATATTAAAACAACCCTATACAGTCAAAAGTATAACATCACAGTAGGCAATCGAATACCGCACTTAATAATAGGGCACAAAATTAAGTTTTCTTTAAAGTATTTAGGAATCTACATCCTCTTTTGACGTGCAAACGTGTGATATGAGCCACCAGCATTTTAAGGTCTCTCGTCAAGCACAAAATAAGCATAAATGGGGATCATGTGATACTGGGGGTGCAGCCAGGGGTGGTCCCCTCCCGGCATATCGCAAGTTCATTAAAACCCTTTTGATTAAATGTGCATACGTGCAATTACAATTAGGAAGACTTGTAGGAGTTGAGTAATACTATAAGTGGATTACTACGGAAGGTAGTGACAAAGAAAGAAATGCACGAAGATTTATATATAAAAAATATTACCGTGCAAAACCTCTTTGTTGTAAAGTAGGTATTGTTTGATGGTTGTAGAGAGGTTTATTTTATCAAGCGTATGTATGTACCTTGTAGTTTGGCCACAGCAGTGCTATTCTGTGATCATCTCACCGTGAAAACTTAGGTGAAGTGAGCGTGGAGTGAGCTGTCATTCCACCTAATGCTAGAGATTGACACCATTCACAGCTCACTCCACGCTCACTTGACCTAAGTTGGTTACAGCCATGCTATTCTGTAAACATCTCACCGTGAAAACTTGGGTGAAGTGAGCTGTCAATAGTGTCAATCCCTGTGGAATGACAGCTCACTCCACGCTCACTCCACGCTCACTTCACCTAAGTTTTCACGGTGAGATGGTTACAGAATAGCACTGCTGGAATCCATTGGATGCGAGAAGCACAGAACCGGTCGACGTGACGGTTCTTGGGGGAGGCCTATGTCCAGCAGTGAACTTCTTTCGGCTGAAATGATGATGATGATGTTGTTATTGTACCTAACCTAGACAGGTCCTACCACTGACGCAGATGAATTGCAATACCAAGCAACTTGTAGGTTTTTTAAAGTCATGGCGTATCCATAACATGAACAAATCTAACACACTAATACGTTACTGCCAATGGCATTGATTGAAATGACGAGTAATTAAATTGCCTGTTCCACTCCATACCCAGCTTGTCTGGACTAAGCCGATTTCAGTGAAACTAGCTATGCACAAAAAGGCATCCTCTAAGTGCTAGCGCAAACTGTGCGTCTTGTCGCTGCAACCTGACGCAGAGTTGTCGTCGTTTGCATTTGCGTCTTGTCATTGCGAAGAATAGACGGTACGACAGACGTCGTGTAGAAAACGATCATTTTCTTTGAGCATTCGAGGAAATCGGTCATGTTGTGAGGGAATATGGAGCCTCTTGGTGCTTATCATGCGAAGACTGACATTGACCTGTCGCATCCGACTGCCTCCTACTTTAACTGGGAAGACCTGGGGCTGCAAAACAAAATGAACCTCCCCCCGGAGGCTTATTTTGTTTTGCAGCTCCGGGCCCCCGACGGGCTTAGTCCCCCACTGAGTCGCATGTACCTACGTAGTGTGCGGTGCGCCATGTATATTTGTCTAAATGTATGTAATGGAACTATCGGATTAAACTCTGTGTAATGGAAGTCTGATTCGGGCTGGCAGCCTCATTTTCTGAAAAAAATACCACAAGAGCATTGAAATTCCCTAAAAAAGTGTTCCGAAACACTACCCATTTAGAACGTTTCCATTCGAAATTCTAAACTTGGGGCATAACGGTGAACTAAAATTGAGTTGCGTCCGTTCGACATTGAAAATCGGGGAAAAGGTTGAAAATTCTTGTGAAAATAGGTATAGGAAGGTACATGATTTCAAAGAATGTTTTGAGTTTGCCAAAAATAGGTCTTTGATTATCAAGTAAAAGTTCAATAATGAAATTCAACGCACGACCCGAAATTCTTACTGACTTTTTGCTATTAGTTGCCTGCTTGGACTATAAACGACACTATTGTTGCATGAGGTTGATTTAGAATGCATAAAGAATTACCTACCTAGTCGGGTGGTATGGTTACCACCACACAGTATTCGTCTGTTGCAGTTCAGCCGGTCGATTCTGTAAAAATATCACCGTGAAACTTAGGTGAAGTGAGCGTGAAGTGAGCTGTCAATAGTGTTAATCCCTAGCATCCTGCTAGTCGATTTGTGACAATGACAGCTCACTTCACCTAAGTTTCACGTTGATATTTTTACAGAATCGACCGACAGATGACTTTTTATTTTTGGCCGTGTGAGCGAAGTGTCTTTGTTTCAGGTCAAAATTAGCTTTCGTGTGTCAGTTTATTAGTACTCTTCTACTGCCATGCTATTCTGTAAACACCTCACCGTGAAAACTTGGGTGAAGTGAGCTGTCAATAGTGTCAATCCCTGTGGAATGACAGCTCACTCCACGCTCACTTCACCTAAGTTTTCACGGTGAGATGGTTACAGAATAGCACTACAGGTCGTATTTTACAACCGATCTGGACGAAACGGTTTTACGACTTTATAGATTTTATTTGTAGTCGGAGATTTTTGATTGGAGGGGTACTTCCTCCAAAAAGGGGTAACAAGGGGTTACTGGATATCTCCGCGTTATGAGGTCCGATTTCAATGGTTCTTTTTTAATTTAAATGTAGTAACTTTAAGTTGATCTCACAAAAATTTGGTGAAGATCTGATGAGGATCTTTGGTGTGATGAGCAGAATAGTTCTTCAAAATGCAGTAAATTGCTCACTTTTAGATTTCTACCAGTGGAATGGGCCCTATTACTACTAGGTAGGGATTGATCACCTGGAGCACCTGGGATCACCTTCTCATAAAAAAACTAAAGAATTCTGAAAATAGTTTTCAGAACTCTCAAACGTTTTACAATAAGGTCACTAGATGGCGCTACTGTGCACCGCTAGGTTGCGCTGTCGTTCTCGCTCGTCAAATGGTTAGGTCCTGTCGAACATTTGTGTGACTGAGTTTGCTAGGTGTAAATAGTTAGTTAGTTGTGGGTTAGTTTATCTGTTTAATTATCCTTCATGTGCTTTTTAGTAACCTACAGTCACTGTCGGGTTTTTTGTAAGTTGGATAGGTAAGTATATTCATTATAGGATTTTAAACTGACATGGTTATTTTCACTCCTAAATATCCCGTTTTAAATAACCTTACTGGTACCTATATAAATTAATTGTTGCAAAAAAGTTTGTGCTCGCGAGGCCTACTGTTCGCAGAACTACTAGTTTATATTTGAGTACCTAGTTTGAATTGTTACTACAGTCAGTGGTAACACTTAGACCTCGAGTTGGCCTAGCGTAGTACGAAGTTTCAATAGAATGCGAAACCAGTTTATACTGGTTTCGTTACTGCAGTCGACTTGACCTACCAAATTGTGGAATCTTGCAAGCTAATTTTGGGCAACTGCCCTTTTGCCTATCAAGTTGACATATTGTAGGTACTATTTAGAGTAATCGTTCTGTTCCCTTGAAAACAGACGTGGGTAGGGAGGACCCAATGTTTATTAATTTAAGTAAAAAATACTGTACAAAGGCGGACTTATTGCCTGAGGCATTTTTTACCAGTCAACCTTAGGGTGATGCAGAGACAAAACGTGGCAGGTGCAACATAAGGGATTGATAAGTTGAAAACTAATACATAACCTAATACATACATACATATAAACCGAATAAACTTTGTCAGGAGAAATAACGATAGGTAGAGGAGAAAACAAATCTAGCAAATCTGCTCTGCAATGATTCTGCCAACTTTTTACGAATATGTTCATGTGCCTTCACTTTGAAAGATAACCGACTGGTTGCCATCCGGATGTTAAGAGGGAGCGTATTCGAAAGAAATACCTACTGCCTGGACAAAGAAAGAAGAGTGAATAAAACCAGAACGGTGAGAATACACAATGTTTCTGCAGCTAGTATCGTATCGGCACTTGGGTAGGTACTCTTTAGGGGTTAGTAGATAGCTTCGTCTTGCAATTTGGTGTGCACCTTGAGATTGAACGTCTATGATTCTTATGTAGGTAATTCTATAATTCTTGATTCTCGATAGATTGAACACTGAACAGCTAAACATAGGTAGTTAATTATAATGACAGCATTTCCAAAACAATCCGGAGTTTAAGTACAAACGTTTGGTTAGTAATTTTGGGCAACTTCCTTTGATACGCTTTTCGTTGCAATGAAAATTCATTATCTAATAGGGATAATCGACAAAATAATATAGGTCATCGCACACAGCAAAACGAAATGAACTCCAAAATCATGGTAATTAGGTATAAATTCGAAGGGGGTGTTTTAAAATGAATGTATCAATGGGGTTGCATTGTTATCACAGGGGTTAACGTGTGAGTCACCGCACTCACCTGGGTGAATCATGCTCATTAACTTGAACGACTTTTGTTCCCAGAAACTTTGTATGATTATATTTTGAAATTCGGCTTGTTAGAGTTTTAAACTCAAAACTCAAAGCATTTATTCCAATTAAACCATTTACAGGCACTTTTGAATTGAATCAAAGAGTCGGTCAGTTAGTCAGAAAGTTGAAGCTAGTTGCCCATTCCAAAACTTAGACATCTTTGGAAAAGAACGGGCAAGAAACAGGACACTCTTTTAAAGGCTTATGCAGACCAGCGTGACGCGAATCGAACAATAAAGGAAAATGCAACTTTTCCTTTGACCGCTGGCCCAAAAAAATGAAACCTGTTGTGCATAACTGAAACCTATGCCAAACGTTAGTACTAATCATCCATGACAACTTTTACTATTGGGGACAAATAAATCCATCCCAGTAAAAAAAATATACAGGATAACAAACGTTTTGAAAAAGTGTCGATGTATTAATATCACTTACTTATAGGTTTTGTTTGTTTTAAACATCGCCAATTGTAAACATATGGACAAATTGGATGTAGGATAGGGTATTCAGAATTGACAAACGACTATACAAACCTTATTACTTACTTATAGTTTTATAAACATAAAAATTACCTTAAAAATGACTCCTCATTTTGTTACCGGAAATGACCACTATTTGTTTTAACTTAGCCAAAACTTATTTTTTGTCGCTTAATCTAAGTGGCATATTCGTTAACTTAGTTTTTAAATATTAGTGCATAAAAGTTTTAAAACATTCGTGTTCATGGTTGTTATTATCCATACAAAACGCTGATGACCTATTATTTATTTAGGTTTAAAGATATTTATTTCTCATAAGAACTATATCACAGTTCATTTATAATGAGATACAGAGTTATTTCTAAATAATAAGTATAATTAAGTCATATAAAAATCGACACTTTTTTTAAACATTTCTTTCCTTGGATATTTTTTTTACTAGGATAGATTTATTTGTCCCCATAGTAAAAGTTGTCATGGATGATTAGTACTAACGTTTGGCATAGGTTTCAAATGCACATTGGGTTTCATATTTTTGGGCCAATCGGTTGCATTGTCCTTTCTAAGAAAACTTCACTGTAAGACAACCGGTTTCGTGCTAGTCTGCACGAAGCTTTAATCAAGGTATTAAAAAATCCTGTGAACATTATTCATGTTGCTTTTATATCTAAAAAGAAAACAACATAAAACAATTCAAAACAAAAAATAAGCCCTTTGTTGAAGTTGTAAGTGCATATGTCATTTATAACAATAATTGCTACTTAATTAGATTCATTGAGTACATTGTACCGTATTCATTGTGGCATCTGTCTCCCTATATTAAGATTTGATTTGATTAGATAGGTATTTTGAGCTCCTGCCCATCAAACAAATGGATGGAGAAATGAGTAAATGTTCGTGCCGACTAGCGCGACGCGACTTCGTTTATTGTTATACCGTGAAGTTTTCTTAGAAATTGTATTACATTGTTCGAGTCGCGTCGCGACGTCGCGTTGCGTTGGTCTGCACGAGCCTTAAAGTAGCTAAGTAGGTACTACCAATACACAGGGCCTTTTTTAATTTGGTACCCCGTTTGCCTACCAAGTATTTTTAACAAATTTCTAATACATAACATAACACTACAGACCCTTTTATTATTAATAATAATAATTATTATTAAAAACCTACGAACCGTATAGGTTAGGTTAGGCGTTGGTTGACACCGTAATGCCGTCATCACCTGTTTACTTGTACTTTTTTTTAGGTTCGATTGTTATTTCATATCGATACAGAGGCCCTGTAACATTTAAAGCCTCGTGCAGACTATCACGACGCGGCGGCGCGACGCGACTCGAACAATACAATTTCTAAGAAAACTTCACGGTATAACAATCCAGTGTCACGTCGCGCTGTCGCGTCGCGCTGTCGCTTCGCGCTAGTCTGCACGAAGCTTAAAGAGGAAGTTTGAAAGAGACGCTCTTTGCATTTGATTTTTTATCATTCTGCATAGGTACTTAGTCCAAAACACAAAATTTAAGAGATGTTCCAGTAATGACTCCGACCAACGAAGTATAAAATATACATAGATGGCGATATAGGTTTATGTGGGAACTGGGAAGACCAAGAAATGACGGACGATGACGGATAGCTAGAAAAGGTGAATACTGGGATACCGGGGATACGTCTTATCTACGGCAGATATATGAAGGTAAGGAAGAAGCAGACATTCAGCCTAAAGAGCTCTGAGCTCTGTAATTTTTTTCTCAACCTTATATGTTATGGCAAGGACATGTATGGCAACCCGCTATAATCATTATGTTTAATTTCGACGGCGTCGAAGCAGCGGCGTTGGAAGGCCTCCCACAGGTCTCACTAGATGGACCAACGACCTTGTGAAGGCCGCAGGAATCCGCTGGACGCGACCACCACAGAACCGATCGATGTGGCGACGCTTGGGGGAGACCTATGTCTAGCAGTGGACGTCTTTCGGCTGAAATGATGATGATAATGACTTCGACTGCCACTGCTTTAGTATGCTCGCTTGCTAAATTAATTCACCAAGCCCACTGTTGGATAGATCTCATAACGGTCTAGCACATCGCCGCCGATCGGTCGGCTACGATCGTGCGTCACCTAGATTCAGGGATTTCCTAGCCTAGTACCTAAGTAGGTCGTTATTTCCCAATGTCTCACAGTCCGCAAATGATGACACGACGAAATTCGTAGATACGTAGCTAAACTTCTAGACAGGTGCAAATGTCAAACTCAAATTGAAAAAATAAACAACAAAGATTTAAAATATCAAATTACTATCTATTTACAAAAAGATCAAAAGTCGGAAGTCTGGTTTTGGTTCTGTATTTTCGTTTTAGAAAAATAACAAAAAATATTTTTCACTTTTTAGTTCGTAGGTACAGCTCCTACGTACCTAACTATATTTTTTGACGTGGCTCGATCGCCAACTTTACATTGACGTGACTGACACGTGCGTGGTGTGTGCAGAGGACGGAACAATGTTGTACCGTGCGTCGCGCGTCGCTGTGACTACCGGCCCCGCTCGGCCATCGCTCCTCACCGCTGGTTTCGTGCCCGCAGCCAATAATACGCGCCAAACCGTGCGTCACCGGCAAGTCGCGTCGCGGTGTCTCGAGGCATGCTTTACACACAACTTCCGCAGTCGCTGTCGCAAAACAGTCGCTGTCGCTTGAGCGTGTAAGTCGCGGCCAAGGGGTTAGACCAAACCTAATCTTATTCGAAGTCGCCTAATTCTATACTATGAATAAGTTGCTCGCTGGCTGCCGCATACTTGTTCGGCTCGTACGGGATAGCTGATCAAGTACAGTCACTACTGGGCAGGGTTTCCCCTATTTCTTTTTTCAGCTTCTCTGGATGTTGTACTTATTTCATTTCGCCAATTACTGAGGAAGCCATCGAAGGCCTCGTCTTATATTTTGTGTTACATAGGTACGTGTCAGAGGCAAAAGTTAGGTTCAACTGTTACAGAACCGACTTACCCCAACCAGCGCGTAGTCTGCCTCGTGTATGCAAAGGTGTAGTTTTTAACCTCAAGGCCCATGCGACATTGACCTGGACCTCAAGGTCATTGACCTTGAACTTGAGGTCATTGACAAAACCTTAATTAAGTTTATATGTAATTTTTTGTAGATAGTGTAACCGCTACGCAAAACAATGTCGTTTACAGACCAACGCGCGCGACAGTTTTTTTAAACGTTTGTCGTAGTAGATACTAATACTGAAGAGAAACCAGTAAGGCTGGTCTCACAGCTATCCGGAAGACCCGTACCGGCCGTCCGTACATGGGAGACCCGTACGGGTAGCGCCCGCAGTGCTCTGAAAAGCGTCGTGCAGACTAGCATGTGCCGTGACGGCACTACGCGACGACGCGTCGCGATTCCGGTAATTGTTTTACCGTGAAGTTTTCTTAGAAATTGTATTGTTAGAGTCGCCGTCGCGCTAGTCCGCACGAGGCTAAGCGAGGGTTTACTACGAAACGTTGTACGGGCTCTACCCGGAGCGGGTCGCGTACGGACTAATCCGCTTCGCTGTGAAACAGTGTTCTAGCGCCTCACGTATGTCTCCGTTCTGGGATCCCGTATGGACAGCTGTGAAACCAGCCTAAAAGGTAAAGGAATGGTTTCAAATAAAATACTAATGTTACCACAAAACTGTTTATTTCACAAATTATATGATATAAATAATTCTGACATGCGTGTCTTCCACGCCGAGTTCCGTCGTCTTCTTACATTACGGTTCTTATCTGCGGAACCCTACTAAGCTTTTACAAGGCAACAAAATTGCAATGCCTAGGATATAAAATTACAGGCAATTTATTGCCTATACCTACAAATAAACTATAAGCCCGACCTGTTTGGAGTAACTAGGAAACCAATAGATGTCAGCTGTTATCGACGGAAGATTTTGTTAAACTTTCCAACGTGAGTCAAATGAATGAATATGAACATGAAGCTAAAGAACAAAAATACATTACACAAACGTTATGAACCTTATGCACATCTACGGATGACGTAAAACCTTTTATCTATACCTATAAAACTGTAGATGTCTGTGCTATCGGTGCCACTCCGCTGTAGTTATTTATACTAATAATAAAGCTAAAGAGTTTCTTTGTTTGAACGCGCTAATCGCACGCGCATGTGGCGTTGTAGATGCCGCCACGAACATTTGTGAAATGTATTGATAGGCAAGATGGCGGCGTTAGTTCCGATTTTGCCCACGCGTCAAATATCCTTGTACCGTTGTAGTTATGTGTAACATCAAGAATGCTGTTGCATGTGTTTCAAGAAAGTACCACAATCTCACCTGATGATAAGCGATGTTTGCGTAGATGATGACTTAAGTATCTACCTAGGACCTAGAAACAACCTGTAAGTACTCATTTGATTCGTTGGAAAGTGCAATAAAATTATAATTTAGTCTCTTAGAAACACCAATCGTCGTCGATCTTCTATATAAATACCCACATATTTACAACGGACCTCTCTGTATGTATGTTTGTATCTCACATGTTCTACATAGGTGAAATACAGTCTGCATTTATATTTATCTGAGAACAAGTCTGTCTAGAAATATGAAAATGAATATATGGTCATAAAAGCAAGGAAAAACATTAGGGATTAAAAAAAAAAGAAAAGTAATTTAATATATATAAGTACCTAAGCTATGAAATTATAAGTTTGGGTTTAAACAGTTGCATTATGGTGGATTTAGGATTATTTAACTGATACCTAGTCTGCGATTTTTATATCCAATTTATTATTTTTCACCTACAGCTGCTTCATTTTGGCAACATCTGCGTTCTGTCGTGGAAGCCCTTTGGCTAGAGTGCGTTTCATCATATAGATCCTTTGCCGGTATTTTGGCTCCACTGTTAAATTTGAAACGGACCTATTAGGCAGCGCCGCGTAGGTATTCGTATTGGTATTACAACAGTGGGGCCAACATTACGGCATAGGAGCTATTTGATGTAATGCACTCTACTGCATTATGGAGTTTGGATAGTCGAAATACCTATTACAAAATACTAATTCGCTGAATTAACTAGGCACTTTATTATATTTAATAAGTATTTAATATGAGGGTGTAGGCTCCCGTAACTTTTCTTGAACTGTACAGGAATAGTGCTTCTTTGAAGGACCAATATGATCACAACGGATCGATGTGTATGGCATTACCCAGATACTGGGTTGTGGAGGTCAGATAGGCAGACGCTCCATGTAAAATACTGGTATTCAGCTGCATCCGGTTAGACTAGACGCCGACCCCAACTTAGTTGGGAAAAGGCTAGGCAAATTGATTGGGTCGAGGTGTATGTAAGAATACTGTATATAGGAGAGGAAGTAGGTATTTATGTTATTCTATGTGCACCAAGTTGAATATATGAAGTAATAAACACTTATTGTAATAAATCGATTTGAATATTATTTACGGTATTTTTGTTACCATGTATAAAAATGTGACATACAAACACACAGTCCAAATACAATGTACAAAACATCCCAACGATTAAGACAAAGGATTACATAATTTTTTGAAAAAATTCAATTACTTTACTGATTTCATTAAAATCTCGTCACAAATTTACTAAATACTATTACACCCCCAAGTTGTAGTCGATTAGTTGACTAAACTCTTCGTTCACACTAAAAAGGAGAATCGATTACCGAATCTAATTCGATTAGTGCAGAGTAAAGTGAATAAATAGTTGTTTATCACAGATATCATACATGCAAAGATACACCAATGATGTAACGACACAACTGACTGAAGCAGCGGTATCGATACTAAATTATCGTATTTTGTATATTTCTCCAATTTAGGGAATTAGTAAGTTTAGTCAGCTCCACGAGCTATGTCTTCACGATGCACGATGTCGAGTGTCTACACGACTAGGTACAGGAAACGACCACTTCATAAGCGATGATTCCCTCGGTTGGCCGCAGAACTGTTTTGTAAAGACACACACACATTGAACTGACTTTAAATTATGATCTATAAAAATGTGTCATGCTCTGCCGCAGAGCCACCATTTTAGAAACCGATAAATTCTATCTTAAAATATTGTACGTTAAACGAACATAATGTACGTAAACCGTTATCGCTGTACGTGCAATAGGTAATGATAAAATAGACATTTATTGTGGCTCTGCTGCAGAGTATACTCTCTAGCAGAGCCACACAGAACATGTACTCAGGAAAGATAAATGCTAGTGTTTTTTGATGAAAGCTGTTGTACGAATAGTGTTTATTGCGTACGTGTTGAAAAATATAATTATTATACAGTGGTTTTATTTATTTTAACTTAACCAAAATTTTCACAGAAAGCGCCTGGTTATTTTGTGTATTGTCAACGACACCACGGGTGTCGTTTACAATTTAACCAAACCACGAAGTTCTAATACTAATCATAATGCATTTATCGTAGTCGGTAATGTTTATTTGCCAGAAGAAAACAGTGCATTAATTTTGCATAAAGTCTACATTAAATAGATAGTTTTACATACAAAATATAAATAAAAACAAGACTTAAAGGAAGCATTTTGTGTTGTGATTTTTCATGTAACAAATTATTCATTCAGTTTCGTTGTGCATCGATCCCCAGAATTTGCCATGTAAAATAATGACCTTGATTCCACGAGAAAATCGCTTTTGAATTCTGGTAAGTGGATACATATAAGCGCTCGTGACTGTACACAAATCTCAAATAAGAATAAGAAAACATCGTTGTCAGAATGAAATATATTTATTGTTTACCATAACTGACGAAACACATAATCTATGTTTGTTAAGAACACTATCCAAACTACGCTTTCCAGCGTCTATATATCAGCAGATGAGAATTAACTACAATGTCGTACTTAACTGAAACAGCTTTACGCGCCATATCATCGTAACACTCCCATTTAGAATTACGCCGTAGACAGTTAGTTTTATAATGACCAATACCTCCGGAATTTGGAATAAATTCAACTACAGCTGCTAATTCAAATATTTTGTCGCAGAGCAGCAATTCATTTGGAATGTCGCATAGACGAATAGTCAAATCTAATTAAAAAAAAATTAAATGCTCCGAAATTAAATATTCTGTGCATACCTTTCCAGTACAATTATTGTTTTTGCAATCAGATACTTCGCTTACCAACATAGATGATGCAGATTCATTTAATGAGGCTACACTACCATCTGATATCATTAATATATTCAAAGGAATGATCGAAACTTTTCTTGTTACACGCATTTCACAGTCAGAACAAACTTTGGAAAGAGTTGCACTATAAATATCATCGATTAAAAATTTTTCTAGCACAAAAGTAACGTTACAATTGCAATCAATTAGTTCGACATGTCCTTGTACCGTAGATTGATAATGTTTTTGTAAGATTTCTGTTCTACTTTTTAAACAATTTACATCAACATCTTTATGTACCAAAGCAGAAATCAGTCTCGAAAAATCCGAATAATAATTCATAGAAGTAATAAATATGGAAATATTTATGTGATCAGTACAAATAACTAACAAAGCATTAAGTACGGCATCAAAAGCACATGTATTCGTGACAACTACATTTTTAATACCTGATGTGCAAATATTTCCATTAGGCAGAATTTCTATTTCTTTTGTTCTGGGTTTTACTTTTTCTATTAACCTTGAGGTTTTTCGATTTTCTGTTTTATTGCGCCAATTTTCTTCAAGTTTAGGGTTGCTTTTAACACCGATTCTCGACTGAAGTCACCATTATTTAAATTAATTTCTTCATTCACACTATGTTTGCAATTTTCGTCAACATTTTTACATTTACTTTTAAGAAAATTGGAAATCCATTCATGCGAAACAAATGTAAATTGATTTCTGCTTTGGTACATAAAGATGTTGATGTAAATTGTTTAAAAAGTAGAACAGAAATCTTACAAAAACATTATCAATCTACGGTACAAGGACATGTCGAACTAATTGATTGCAATTGTAACGTTACTTTTGTGCTAGAAAAATTTTTAATCGATGATATTTATAGTGCAACTCTTTCCAAAGTTTGTTCTGACTGTGAAATGCGTGTAACAAGAAAAGTTTCGATCATTCCTTTGAATATATTAATGATATCAGATGGTAGTGTAGCCTCATTAAATGAATCTGCATCATCTATGTTGGTAAGCGATGTATCTGATTGCAAAAACAATAATTGTACTGGAAAGGTATGCACAGAATATTTAATTTCGGAGCATTTAATTTTTTTTTAATTAGATTTGACTATTCGTCTATGCGACATTCCAAATGAATTGCTGCTCTGCGACAAAATATTTGAATTAGCAGCTGTAGTTGAATTTATTCCAAATTCCGGAGGTATTGGTCATTATAAAACTAACTGTCTACGGCGTAATTCTAAATGGGAGTGTTACGATGATATGGCGCGTAAAGCTGTTTCAGTTAAGTACGACATTGTAGTTAATTCTCATCTGCTGATATATAGACGCTGGAAAGCATAGTTTGGATAGTGTTCTTAACAAACATAGATTATGTGTTTCGTCAGTTATGGTAAACAATAAATATATTTCATTCTGACAACGATGTTTTCTTATTCTTATTTGAGATTTGTGTAGGTACAGTCACGAGCGCTTATATGTATCCACTTACCAGAATTCAAAAGCGATTTTCTCGTGGAATCAAGGTCATTATTTTACATGGCAAATTCTGGGGATCGATGCACAACGAAACTGAATGAATAATTTGTTACATGAAAAATCACAACACAAAATGCTTCCTTTAAGTCTTGTTTTTATTTATAGTTTGTATGTAAAACTATCTATTTAATGTAGACTTTATGCAAAATTAATGCACTGTTTTCTTCTGGCAAATAAACATTACCGACTACGATAAATGCATTATGATTAGTATTAGAACTTCGTGGTTTGGTTAAATTGTAAACGACACCCGTGGTGTCGTTGACAATACACAAAATAACCAGGCGCTTTCTGTGAAAATTTTGGTTAAGTTAAAATAAATAAAACCACTGTATAATAATTATATTTTTCAACACGTACGCAATAAACACTATTCGTACAACAGCTTTCATCAAAAAACACTAGCATTTATCTTTCCTGAGTACATGTTCTGTGTGGCTCTGCTAGAGAGTATACTCTGCAGCAGAGCCACAATAAATGTCTATTTTATCATTACCTATTGCACGTACAGCGATAACGGTTTACGTACATTATGTTCGTTTAACGTACAATATTTTAAGATAGAATTTATCGGTTTCTAAAATGGTGGCTCTGCGGCAGAGCATGACACATAAAAATACTATACTAAGTATAAGTATTTAGTTTAGAAATCTTATTGCTTCTGTAGGTATATGACTTGTAAATATTCGTGCAAAATGAAGACATTACATACCTACCTATTAATTTTAGGCATTAGGTACCTATATTTTAAAGATAAGTTACAAACTATCGTTTGTCAACGAGTTTTTAAGATATTTTTATATTGAAATGAATATTTATGCATTCTTAAACAAATGCAGCCATGCATTTATTATCGGGGTATAGGGCCCCAATAATACAGAGAGGGAATTTTAGTTTCAACCTCCACCTCTATCGAAGTTAATAAATATAAATATTTTCAATATTGTAGCACCGTCACGGGTCCTACAATATAACTTGGTTTATTCATTTATTGTACACACTGTTCGCTACGCTTTCAACTACAAATTAATAACATAATCCAATAGGTACTATTTCTATATAATAAATAAACCAGGTAGGTTCATCATCTGTACATTATGTGAACAATGTCATCGGTGTTGAACATAAAATTCCCCCACTATCCCATAAAATTACGACTGAAAGACTCAACCCCGCGCTGATCCAGGATTTAGACGCAACCCTTGTGGTCGCAGCGACCAACATTCCCGCCTTATATCAAATCTTTTGGTCGCGGCGACCAAAGTAAAATCAATGCTGAGATATTATGGCCGCGCCTTATGTCAAATCTTCAAAAAAAAAAAATAACACAAATAAAAAAAACATGTAAGTATGTGTTTATTGTACTGATGGGCTAGCAGTCAAAGGTGTATTCAGAATGTTGGTTCTGAAGTGAGAAGAATAGATCAGCGGACTTTGCATCAATATAAATAAATAAGTACGTAGGTAACCTATGCATTCTTTGATTGCGCCAACATATAAATAAACGATCTATATATATGTGAATGAATTATTCTTATTACTGCTAATTCCACTTGCGACGTTGTTTCTGATTGCTGAATAAATTTGATCACAAAATCGTTGTGGTAAAACTTGTACTTTTTCAAGGCAATATCTAATTCTATTGCAAATTGACTGTTTCTAATAACTTGCTTATAAAATACTATTATCTGTCTACAGTGCAGAGAAGTTAAATTTGAACTAGCATGACGATCAAGCTCTGCGAGGCGCGATAAGTACTCGTATGAACGACTATTCAGATGCTAAAGAAAAAAAAGGCTTTTTCAATGTACTAGCGGACGGATTGTGGCACTCGTACACGCTGATACTGCTCAAGCGGGAGACAACACAGAGAGGATTTACTAAAAATATACAACACATTTAAGGCTGACACAAATAAAAACTGCAGCGTCGCATCGTCAAAATCCGACATTTCCTTAAAAAACTCCGCGAATGACGTAGCCGATTTCTGCGATGCGCCGCGCTGTCCACACCTTTTTATTAAGTAAGTATGTCAGCCCGTAATAAAACTTGGGTTGGGTCGACCAGTGTCCGTGTCTACCTACCTTCACTACCCCCTACCTCGGTAACGACCCAACCAAGTTGCAGATCAGCAGTGTAGAAGCGCACTTATTGTCTGTTGTGACAGGAAGAGAAGTGTCGTGGGATGTGTCGTGTAGTGTGATTGGCACATGAGGGGTGTCGTGTAAAAAATAAAAATAAAATAAAAAAAAAACTCAACAAAAAGGTTAGTATTTATTTATTTAACTAGGCAAAAAGGTGATCTTTTTTATACAAAAAAATATATTCGCTAAATCGCACTGTGTGCGCAAGTCCTATTACAAGTCTTTAAACAGACCATTTTATTTATAAATAATGACTTTTCCTAGGAAAAAAAATACACCAAAATATGGTATTCACCTTTATACAAACATTAGTTACAAGCGAACCGTACTTTTTAATGTTCATAAATCATATAAAGTAAATGCAAAGAGATCGTGTAATTGTTATTGATAGATCTCCTTTGCCGCATTTGTGTTGCGAATCGACTAGGCAGAACTTTACATCATCGCGCAACATGGATGAGATATTCAGGATGGTAATTTGAGATGCAGAACCAATCCATTTTTTTGCATTATTAACTAAATAACAAATTGACAAAATACTAATTATATTTAAATATTGGCTATATCTTATTGTATCAACAAAATTTTAAATTGCAAATAGATGCTACATGTTTTCTTCCCGAGACTGAAAATAAATAGTATAATAATGCATTTATAAAATTTAATTGAAATAAATAAATTCATAAATTAGGAATTGTGTCCTAAAAATCTTATTTGGCAACCTCACCAACAAACCCTTACCTATCTCAAATTACCACCCTGTATTTTATTTGTAATTAAATGTTGTATCATTTAAACTATAGTATAGGCGATTAAGCTTCAGAGATGTACTAAAAACATCGAGGGAGACTAGTCGATCCGCATCACTAAACACTTATTGCACGCAATTTCATAATTGCACTAAGTTTAATTGTAACTAATTAGCGAACCACAAAGGAATCACTAGGACATAATAGTATTAATATTCAGGAACAGTTGTATACAGGAAAGCTATGAATAATCTCGGACGAGTCCATAGTTTTCCATCTACAACTATAACTGTCAATGTTTTATAAATTACAAAAGAAAAAATAAACAAAAAAAACACTATGATAGGGCGTTGAGTTGTTTCTCTCAGCTATATCTATATTACAGCCTTACATATTTTGTTTTAACTTTTTTCTTCTAAAGTATAAATAGATGTATCACCAGCCTTAGATATCAAAAGGTATTGTTTATTTAAAACTAGAATAATTAGTTATATGAAGCGAGCTTTGCTAGTTCGTTACAATTTGAGGGCAAGCGCAGCACCCTGATTGACTGCCTTGTCAATAAATGTAAGCAATATTCATTGCTCGGATGTATTGACAGGCAAATGTAGTTAACATGTGGAGCAATATATAATATCGTGGTGGGCTCCTAATGAGTTGATCAGGTGTTGCGCAAGGAAGGCGCTGCGCTTGCCAGCATACGAGTCGTGTTCGGACCTGACGAGTGCCTGTAGCAGCAGGGGCTGGGCTAATGCGATGACGTCGTGGACTGTCTATAACTAAAGGAGGATATTATATTACACACAGCTGACCATACGTGACGGACGCGGTCTACGATCTCATACAGGGCCTCAGGAGTCAGTCAGACTCGTCTCCACGTCTGTGTTCTATCTCAGTGGGCAGAAGGAAATAGGGACCTAGCAACAATATTATTCATATCCTAATTTGTTTTATTTATAGCTAATACATATCACGTTTTCTGATTATAATTATGGGATACATTTAATAATTGCTATTAAAATTTCAAGTTGTCACATTACATGACATAATCGGTGTTGTGTTCTGTTGGACTATTTTAACGATTATTATCTATGTTTACATTAATTGGTGTTTCTGTATCACTTAACTATGAACGGCATTAACTTGTTACGATTTTAATTTCGCGATAACCGTCTACCTCATACGAATCGTCAAAGTTTTCGGATCGTAACAGACTAGCAAAGCGGATAAAAATAAACGTAGAAAAAAAATAACATTTTTTAACGCTAACTCATCTAAACTAATAACCACGCTATATATTTATTTCAGAAAATATTTAGGTTTGGGACGTGGACACGCAATTGCCTATAGCATACTAGAGGAACAAGTAGGGAAGACGATTCGGAAGAAAGACCTAATAATATTATAATAGGTAATCGGCACTTTAGCGACCTATGCACATCTACTTTATAATCGAATAATATTATAATCGAAACAATTTGTACGAGTTTCATTTTCAGACTGTCTATGTAACGTATCAACCGGAGCTGGCGGCCTGTTGGAGGAAGTAACGGTACTGATTTAAATGTCAATTCAAATTTGGGGATACCTTGTCATATTTCATGCTTTATCGAAACAACAGTACTGTTTTGTTAGACATAGCTTTTGAAAATTCTTAAAAATCTTGGTAATTTATTCGGGGACTACTACTTCCCTGCAAATTTGCATTAGTGTCATAACTTCATCAAAACGGAGGTACTTAGTACCTATTTTCGTTAAAGTGGATATCGCCTTCAAAATGACCGCCAGCTTTTGGGCTACGTGTCCACGTCATAATTATGGTTTCCATCCATTTGACTCCTTGAAGTCTCAACTTTTTGCGTCAGAATGACAGCACAGCATCAACGTGTGACTGCGTCATTTTGACGTCACGACGTCAAAAGACGTCACCACCTCAATAAAGGCTCAACGCGCATCCTGTCGGTGATCGCCGAAATTCAAAAAAGAATCCGAGCGTACAAAAACAGATTCGAGATTGTCATGCGATAATCAAAGCTATAAACTTTAGGCCGCGTATCTACGACGCGCTATATTATCATATACACATAATAACGAATGATAATTACTATATAGGGCAGTATTCTCTGAGGATTTATAAATTATCAGTTGTACTCGCGCGTTACCGGAATTTTAAACAAAGGCCGAAATGTTGTTCTGTTTCGCTCAGCGGTTTCACACGAGTTCTCGAATCAACATCCAGGATATAATCAACATCCAATTATCTTAAATATCATACTTCTAATTTTCCTCTCAACTAATCCTTATATTCATATATATAATTAGCTTTTCATCATAAGGTTACGTTCTCAGTGTTTTTCCCTCAAAAAGAATCGACCTTTTTCTATTGCATATTAAATACATCGCGATGCTGCGAATGGAAATATATTGCCGTAAGATACTTCATTTCTGTTAAAACCACTCGAAATCAAATTGACACCAGAGATTTTTAAGTAATAGTTCATTATAAAACAAGAGCGTAATCCAAATATGCAATTTAAAAAGAACAATTTTTTCTAGGTCTAAATACATTGTGTTTTGGTACAATCGGCCTATTAAAACCTAGACCAAACGAAGAATTTTGTCATAAATAAAAAAATAATGTTCATTCTTTGCTAACTGCGATATAATTGCTTTGTAATTGGCCAAGTTCCGAACGATTGCAAAGCGTTTCGCTAGCCACGTTTCATAGCGTGGGATGTCCCAAAGAAGCAAACAAAAGAGATTCAAACTTAGAAAGTGACTAGTGCACGTTAGTTAGTCGCATTTCGGCGACTGTCATTTAATTCAAAGAGCATTGATTTTTATCTAAAATACTATTGTTTTTTGGGGTTCCGCAAGTCCGAATAAAAAATAATACTCCGGATCAGTCGTGTGTCTGTCTGTCTGGCTGGCTGTCTGTACCAGACAATTTGCTCCAAATCCACTGGACCAATTTAGTTGATATATTGGGGTACACAAAAGACTTTCTGTGACCCAAACACGGACGTGAACGTAAACAAATGAATTTTGTATATAGCAAATTGTAAAAATTACGAAAATGATTTGTAAACTGTACTGTGTGACCATCAAATGAAAAGTCTTGTTGTGAAAATATGTTTTTTTTTTTATAATTTAACAAAAAATACTATAGAGATATTTATTATAGATGAAAATTTACCATTGCCACACTTATCTCCGAAATTACTGAACCAAAAAATATGAAAAAAAATCAAAGTAAGTATAGTTCTATACTTACAGATTACAGGAAAACCTATAAGAAGTCTATGATCTTAAAATAACATGGTAAATCACTCAATATTGTGTTTACAAACTTACATTTGCAGTTGGAATGCAGGGTAACATGTTTTTCAACTACAATGTTAAGTTTGCTCTTGGGATAAATTAATTCATACCAACTACGAAACTCTTCATTGTGCTTCGTTTTCTAATGTTAATTCGTGGTTGTTTTTTCTTTTGACGTAATAAAAAATGATCAAAATAATTTCTCAAAATTAGTTAAATAATGTATTAACAAGTAATAAGTCGTTGTGAGAAAGTTTAGAAGTGATCAACGTTTTCATAAGACGATTGTACCTGTAGAATAGTCATTTAGTAAAGTATGCAAAAATACTATCGGAGTTGCTAGCGGTTTTAATGAAATCTACGAAAATGGTTTCCGAATAAAATCATTTAACTTTATATTGTCAGTCAGTCAGTTGTTGTTGGTTATACATTTAATAGAGGAACAAGTGAGAGACGGGTGACTATCAGGACGCATTGCTAGAAGAGAGGAAGCTAGGCGGGACATCTTGTCAATGGTGACAGAGACAAGGTAGCAGAAATGAAAGCCGTCCTGCAGCACGATGGTTGACGACAACAGACCGTTTTGTCACTAATGGATCTCGTCTAGACGGCCACGGTTCTGGCCAGTTGGTGTGCTCGAGGCTAGTTGGCCGTTGCGACCAAGTGCCCGATTCGTATAGGTTTTTAGTTTACCTGGTCGCTGTCGTGACCGTCCATTGCGCGAGATCCCTAACAGTTGCCACGACTAACAAAGAACCAGGATGGATCGGACGCTAAAGAAACGCCTATGCGCAGCAGCGGCATGCTGGAGATTATAATTTAAACCATAATCAACATAAATTCAGCCTTTCATTTACGAAAGAAACGGGGACATAATAGAGATTTAAATCTCTTCAGGAAAACACCGAGTTGTAGAGAAGGAATAGAAACGATGATGTAAAAAATAGAAATAAAAAATAGTACATAACTTATGTACTTGTAAACGAAAAATCTGTACTTGACTGATGCAAAGAAAAAAAAAAAACAGACCGTATGAAAATATAAAACCCTCCACCGTAAAATAAATAGGTAATTTCAGTGGCTCAATAGTACAACAACAGACGTACAAATCTTAGCCTGTCTCACCACTATCCTGATAACTCGATGATAACACTATAAATCTATTAATTAATCATTTACAATATATAAAACCTCATGATTGCTTTAATTGGCAGTAAACGTATAATAGTCATTTAACCATAGGCACATTAATAACATTACAATTTCAACTCATTTTTAGTGGTGAAACTGACTTTATAGTAGGTGACGGTATTCTATGACCGTAGACAAAAAGTAAACGAAATGAAGGAAGGTCGAAGTAAGCCGTCGTCGAAAAAGTATGTTGCTATGCGCATGAGTAGTAACTATAATCAACTCTTAAACCGATCATAGAATACGTGGTGACATCAAATGTCGTACCATCAGCGCCACCTAGTATATTGCAGCGGTGTTTTAATCTTGAACTGCGGTTATTGTCGCTAAGCTGAATTAGTAGCGGTCCAGCCGCCTGGCCCTGACAAGCAAAGTGGCCTTATAGTCCAGTGCTAAAAGGCTTCGGAATACAAATAGGGCAGATTTCACCAATTAATCTGAATGTGATCAGCATATCTAAACCTGGTTCAAGAGCTGTCAGTGTCATTATTGTGGTGAATATTGACACTGACAGTTCTTGAACGCAGTTTAGATTTGCTAATTGCGTTCAGTTACATTGGCGAATTGACGCTTACTCTATCGAATGTATTCGAGTATAATTATCATGTTTTTTAGACAAGGCTCTAGAAAACATGATCATTTTGTTTTAAATTCAAATACATTCAGACTTATTTGATTCCTAGGTTTATATGACTGGACTATTAATAACGCTTAATTTTATATATACAACACTATATAAATTTTATATTAATTTGAGGTGTATCAATGTTATGAGCCGGAGGGCCGAGGACTTAAATGATGTGACGTCAATAGCCGTCTTGACCTAACAGCATACATGGTGAGTTTTTAATAGGGACTGCAATGGCAGCTACGCTACGCTACCCTTAGGTACAGATGGGAAAATGTTCAGTGAATTTGAATCCACCTAGTTTTTCAAACGAATAAAAACTACATTTAGCAGGTAATTTAGAGAACTTATGATTTGGCCAGCAGTTAGGTATAAACAAAGAAAATAATTTCCACAAAAAAAAAAAAAAATTGTATATAAAATCCTTGATTTAGTTTTATTTCGTTTGAAAAATGGATTTCTAACAGCCATTATTAAATGCTGGCACTATACTTGGGAATATATTATCTAAGTATCAAAATATTTGCCTTATTTAGCTAATACAAAGAATATAATTTATTTTAAATTATTTTTTTATGAGCTAAATAATGAAAATATTTTCATAAATACCGGATGTAGTGCCAGCTTCGAACGTCTATATAAAAACTCACCCTGTAGGCACAATGTTGAAAAACAGGCACCTGGTTAAATTAACATCCACGGCGAAAGAAATACGCGTTCGACCTCTTCCAAATATTTCGTTACAGACTGAAACATTTTCAATATCCCAGAATACTTTTCACTGATGTTCACTGAATCACGATATACCGGCAAAGTAAATAATTTAAGTATAATATAATGAATACTTAGTCAGCGTTCTTAAATTCAGTGTCGATACGACGTTCAAGCGCTTGTAAGCCCTCTTCAAGTTCTTGCTGTAACAAAAAAGACAAAATATATGTGAGTGGATAAACATATAAATAAAATATATACACACAAACTTTCACTCTTTCTCTGTCTCTCACTGTCTCTCTCTTAACACAACACCTCTTCTGTGAGAGGGAGTGGGCTGTAATCCACCCCGCGGACCCAGTGCGGGTAGGTAGATGTCACATGTCTTCGAATGTTTAGTTCTAGGACATGCCGTAGAATTAAGTAGGAAATATAGGAATAGAAAACGAGATGAAAAGATACCAATTTCATAATTTATACTAATACTAGCTTTTGCCAGCGAATTCAACCACGTGCATGTCGGAAATGATCCCACGGGAACGTATTACTGGGATAAAAAGCAGGCGTTTTTGGGGGACTGTCTTATGTAATTTTGACGTTCGAAAAGTGCTGATTCTCAGCCTAGTTTGAATAAATGACTTTTGAATTTTGAAAAGTATCTTATGTCCAGGTCATGGTCATTTCATCCAAATCCGTTCAGCCATTTTGGCGTGTAAGCGTCACAAATAAACAAACAAACTCACTTTCGCATTTATAATATTAGTTAGGATTAATAAAGAGGTAAGCTTTGTGAGTCTGTATGGAGGCGATGATCTTCGGAACTACTGATCCTATTCCGAAAATTCTTTCACTAATGGGAAGCTACAGTATTGGCGAGTGTATATATTATGTTAAAACAGAAATTTCACTCGAACGAAGTCGCTGGCAGTAGCTACTTATTGTATGCAGAAGTTTTCAAACCGACTGTAAGAAGTAAATATTTACGTGCAAATTATTGTTCATGTACCGCCGTTGTTTGCTTATTTATATAATATAGGCAAATAGTGTACGTACCTGGATAATATATAATAAGTAAATACAAGTTAAATGTAAGTGATTAAGGAGTGTTTTTAAAGCGAATGTGAGTACCAATACAAACCATTTCTGGTTGAATGGTACAAAACAAACCTGAACCTGTATTAAGACTGTATGCATAAAACATATAAATAAAAAATAAAATAAAAGTAGGTAATGCTTTTAAAATGTTTATATATTTCTCAGTACCACATACTAACACATCGATCGCAAGAAAAGTTTTATGACAGGCGACCCGTCTCCCTTTTTGTCATTGATTTTTTTTTTGTTTCCAAAGCACGTGTTGGAGATGTACTGAACGTTATCCCTTTTCTTGATTTATTATTTTATAATGTAGTTAGTCATTTAAATTGTGAGGTTTATTTTTTAATATTTCTAATTTACATTTCTATTCTATTTTTTATATCGATTTTCTATATTAATTTTTTGTCAGGTCTGTGACGGTCGATCCGAACTTTTCTTGTTATTTATTATTGATGATTGATTTTTCTTAAACGGTTATTATCTGAGCAAGCTCAAGCATTGCATGACACCCACGACCATTTTGTTGGTTAACCAGATTCAGGCTAGTCTGCTAATTGCGTAACACACAATGTTCCACGACTGCAGTAACTCAATAAGCCCTCGTACGCACTGACGTAATAAAATCGCGGCGGAATAAAAACGCCTAACGCGATTTTTTCCCGCCTTCAACAGAGTGTTCGAATGAGCGTAAAAAATCACTTGGAACTGACTCTTCGTGCAGTGTGGACGGATGATGGGTTCCGCAAAATTATTAGCGGTAGTTACTTATGAGGCCAGGAGACCACAAAGAAAATTTTGGATGTATCCCTTGAATAATTAACTATATTTAAAAGGCCAATTTTATTTAAGGAAATATCTTGAAAATATTTCCTTAAATAGCATGTTTCTTGTAGTGTATTTTCTCATATTAAACTCGTTTAATGTTTATTTACTTTCTTTATGATAAACTCCACCCAAATACGCACCTATGCCCAGAAATTACAGATTATTCCAATGATTTATTTATTACAGCCTTGAGCATGTGACTCGTCCACACTCTTCGACTGGCGCGCTGAACTGAAAAACGCGCGCGATTTTTTCGCAACCGTGAGAACACAAGTACAGAACTTCGTATGTCGCATGTATTCAACGCTCAAAATCGAACACCGCGCGATAAAAAATCGCGGCGGGAATAAACCATGGCCGTGCGAACAGATGTACCGCTTTCTATTTGTTACATTCCAAGCGCGGCACGCGATATTATCCCGGTCAATTTTATTACGTCCGTGCGAACGTGGGCTAAGTCTATAATATATATAGCTATTTATTTAATTACATATTTTAAAGAAAGTAAGAAAATAAATTTATAGACTTTCGATTGCTCACTTTCCATCTGATATTAAGTAATTTATTTATTATTTTAATGATGTGTTCGACGGTCGTGCTCGCTTGCCTCGAAGAGCCTATTCATAAAGATTAGGAGCAATTATGGAATTCAAGGCGACCGGTCGCCGACGATCATAGCTTTCATTGCAACTTATCGTTTGAAGCAAGAAGAGTACTCACATCATCAAAACCGGCTGCTTGGTACGCATTCGCGGCGGCTGCGAGTCGCTCTGTGACCGACGGCCTCTCTCTGGCCAGCCGGTCAGCGCCCACTGCCAGTCTGCTTGGAAACGCCGCAGTAGGCGGGCCGTTGGCGCTCACCGTGGGGATCTCAGAGGCCCCGGGGCCCGACACGGGGCCGCCCACCGCGCGGGCCCCCACGCTCTCCATGGGAGAGGAACGGTCGCAGCAGATTAAGGGGATCATCACCGAGCGGCCTGCAGGTGGGAATACCTGTCGAAAAGTGGAGCGTCAGAATACCATGATAGCTTATGACCCGTTTTAGATAAACGTGGCAGAGAGGCCACGATGAGATCGAAATATTATGAAGAAGAATAGAAGAAGTGCATAGGTTGCGTTATGTCATCGGGAGATGGAGTTCCCTTTTGATATACATATTTTTCTCAACGAAAAAAGCCTTGCAAAATGAGCATGTTAGTCGCCATAATTTGGAAGATAAGAAATTTTGATACTGGTGAAGATATGGGTCAAGCTACATTTAAAACTTAAAACTAACTGCTAGCTCAGATGTGGGAGTTAAACTGTCGTTAGTACATGACGATCTGCAGCCGCGCATAAGTACCAACTTAAAGGAAAAAAACGAAATCATTGATGCGGAAACAAAATAGTTTTAATATTATTAATAATGATTTTTCTTCTACAAACCAGAAAGTTTCACACTTTTTTGTTCCGCTTGTGGTGGTCCTAAACCCTATGTACTGACAGAAAACTTCTTTACAATTTGTTCGAGGCGGATGACAGAATGATGCTAGGCGCGTGAAACATTTAAGACCATGGCATACCTTTTGGAAGGGGCGATTAGAATAAATTTTCTTGTAAATCTTGACGTTCAAAAGTTCCTTTTATGTGCCTATTTGATATAAATGATTTGACTTTAACTCTGGACTCTGGCAAACATAAATATTTTCGTTACATAAGAAAGAAAATTATTTAATTTGGAATTCGCACAGGAAAATAGGTAGTATTGGGATTATATAACATAACATCCTGTAGTATTGGGTTTATACTGCTTTATTACCAAAATAAAATTTAAGTACAATAAGCAAATTCAAACGGTTACTACAAAAACAAGAAAGAAACTTTAAAAGCAGTCGACTATTATATTGATCATTAGTGATTGTTTGATTATTCATTTGTTAGAATTATACGGCGTGGTCCATGAAGGACTTTATTACATTTGTATACATATTAATTATTTTTTTAATATTTTTATGAAAAAACAATAATAAGTACAAAAAAAAAACATTTAAAAATAAAAATAAATTGTGGCTCATCGGCATCAGGAACAGGATCCAAGCAGCCGGTGTCAGGGCTCTAGAGAGAGGAACCTCTTCCTCTCCTGAGGGGTTGGTCGGGGTCTCCGTTATTAGGTCATTAACCGTTACGATTATCGGTACAATGATTGCAGATCCACGTTCCACATGTCGACAACCTCGTGTGCTAAGTCAAGATAGTCGATTTTTTATATTTTTCTCATCTTTCTCGAGTTTCTCTTCATGAGGGCCAGCGATATCAACAATCATTGCACGGCGCTCTCGTCGATCTATCACCACAATATCAAGCTTATTGGCTACAATAAATGTGGTGTGACCATTCTCGAGAACTGGGTCGGGCACATACCTGTAGTATGGCACTTTCAACTCCACAAGGTTGTACTGCAAAGCAAGTTGCTGGTGGATAATCCTAGCCACTAGATTGTGTCTGCAAATACTCGCCGTCAGCAAGACGACAACAGACGGAAACAATATGTCGGATTGATACACCGGGACGGTGGCATGCCCGACAGATGTCAACCGTACCGTCCTTGACAATGTATTTCAGATAATTATTCGTCATGATAACTGCATCCATAATCGCACAGACAAAACCTTCGGTTTACCCGGAAAGGTCGCCGAAGCACAGCCAGGATACAGACGCCAAAAAGTCTACATCAGGCCCATGGAGCGCCCGGAAAAAGCGCCCGTGAAGCTCTTTCACTTGCCACACTTCCTTACGATCGTTAGTATCAAGTACTGCAGTACTTGCAGAACTGGCGCCAACCTGCAGGGTTCTCTTTCGCCAACGACAGCGGGGTGAGGCCTTTGTCCACTGCGACCAGATCACGGTGCACCCCCACGTAGTTTGAAGGAAATAATCTCTGAGACTGCGAATCTTGCGGTGGTGGAGCGTTTTAGCATTTAAGAAACCTCAACTCCCACACTTCTGCGGGATGTACAGTCTCATCACTGATGACCGTGGGTGATGCATCCGGTTTGCCGTCAGTAATGTCCACGGACCTTCCTATCCACAGCGTGAAGTTCCGCCTGAGTCCATTTGAGTGTGCCGAAAGAATACATCAAAACCGGCATGACCCAACCGTTGAAGGCACGCACCTTGTGTCCACCTGATAAAAGACTATTTACCACTTTATTCAGGCGGCCAAAGAAGCGTACCCTCAATTATTGTTTCATGTCGGTAACATTGAAGCGTACCCTCAATTATTGTTTCATGTCGGTAACGTTTCGGTTGAGGAGAGGGATCTAAGGTGTATGGAATCCGGGAGTTGGGTTCTCACAATTCCATAATGCCCCCTCGCTTTACATGTATGACTGCACATTTGTCCACACCAAATTCCATCCTGATGGCGCTATTAAACGTTTCTGTTACCTTCTGTAGCTCCATCAGTCGCAAATTGTCCAAGTCAAGGAGATATATGTTAAGGAGGTGAGATATCACCTGACCACCTATTCTCAACCGATAGCCTAGACGTGAATCCTCCAGCAGTGTGCTTAGAGGATTCACGGCTAAGCAAAACCAAAGCGGACTCAGACTATCGCCCTGAAATATTCCCCGTTCAATCCTGATTATTGTAACTGATGTCAGGTGAAAATGTTCCAAAAATTTAAAAAGAAACGCTCCTAAACTATAATTAATCGCTGAATATACATGGGAGTGTTTCGGGAAGCACTTGCATAGAAATTCAAAAATATGCTTTTGTATGTCGTTTTTTGGACCAGCCACTGTGTATAAATGTATCATTGGACTAGC
Organism: Agrochola circellaris; assembly: GCA_914767755.1. Classification (NCBI taxonomy): domain Eukaryota; kingdom Metazoa; phylum Arthropoda; class Insecta; order Lepidoptera; family Noctuidae; genus Agrochola; species Agrochola circellaris. The sequence goes on from OU611840.1 coordinate 7,609,753, forward strand.
TGCGCCCTGCGGTTTCGCCCGCATAAGTTTCAATCCCGTAGGAATATTGGGATAAAAAATATCCTATGTGTTAATCCAGGCTATAAACTATCTGTGTGCCAAATTTCATCCAAATCCGTTCAGTCGTTTTTGCGTGAAAGAGTAACAAACATCCATCCATCCTCACAAACTTTCGCGTTTATAATATTAGTAGGATAGAGAAGTCGATGGCAGTGCCTGGTGACCTGTAATACAAGTTTTCAGGCATCAGTGGATCATAACCATTGTATACTTGTTTATGCCAATAAATTTATTTTTAGGGTTCCATACGACCGAATGAAAAAACGGACCCTTATAGGATCACTCGCGTATCTGTCTATCTGGCTGGCTGGTCCGTCTATCACAGCCAATTTGCTCCGAATCTACTGGACCAATTTAGTTGAAATTTGTAATTTCAACTAAATTGGTCCAGTAGATTCGGAGCACACATATGAATTTCTGTGACCCAAAAATGTTTTGGTTACTGCACCGTGTGACATATCAAATGGAAGGGCTTGTTATGAGGATCCTATTTATTTTTTATTTTTTATCGTAAATACTTTGAAAGATGTTTAAGAAAATTTATGAAAATTGACCATTCCCCCCTTATCTCCGAAACTAACGAGTACAATTTTGATAAAAATACAGAATATGGTTCATTACTCATAGATTACAGGAAAACCCTTTAAGTATCTGTTCTTAAAATAACATGGTAAATCTGTCAATAGTCAATATTGTGCGTATAAACTTACATTTGCAGTTGGAATGTATCGGACTACAATATCAAGTTTGTTCTTCGAATAAATTCATCCCAACTACGGAACCCTTCATTGTTCGTGGTCCGACACGCACTTGGCCGGTTTTTATATTATAATGTTATATTTACCTCGGCAGCCAATGGTGGAGGCGGAGGCGGAGGCAGGGCGCTGAGCATATCTCCGAAAGTAAAGATCTGAGGACAATACAATTTACCGTTTAACCTTAGGATGGCAGCAGTCTTCCGCAGCTCTGGCGTTGTGAGACGAGTAGAGTATTTTCAATTTTAAAATCGTTAAGTTTACTCCTCGCGTTCGTGTTAGGTCCACCCACTTTAAAAACTATTTGATGAAGCTACAGCATGCTAGCCCATGCAGTGAAGACACGCTCATGTAAAGAAATTCCTCTAAACTGTCTCCTAGTTCCTTAATCATTCTGTATAAGTTCTCGTCAGACGGTTTTCGTAATTTGAAGGCTAAAAGTCACCCAAAGGGCAATGGAGAGAGGGCTGTGCTTGGAGTTTCCCTACGTGATCGAATCGGGAATGAAGAGATCCGGAGGAAAATCAAGTTAACCGACATAGCCCGAAGAATTGCCAAACTTAAGTGGCAGTGGGCAGGACACATTACTCGCAGAACAGATGGCCGATGGGGTCGAAAGGTTCTGGAGTGGCAACCGCGTATCGGAAGACGTAGCGTTGGATGGCATTCCACAAGGTGGACCGATGACCTTGTGGAGGGCGCAGGAATCCGCTGGATGCGGGAAGCACAGAACCGGTCGAAGTCGCAGTGCCTCTCCGGCTCGGCTGAAAAGAATAGGGGGCGAGCCTATTACCATCAGCTGGGCACAAATCCAGACTCCAGGCTGCCACTCAGAAATTCCAGAAGGAAAAACCCAATAACACTTTTCCTGACCCGGGCATCGGAGCCAGGGCTTCATGCTAAGTAGTAGCTCTTGGGGCCATTAGACCAACGAGGAAGTCAGCACTTACTTTATTTGGGCGTTTAATAAAATGGTTTATGAATAGATTTTCTGTACCCTGTGCGTTCGAGCGCTCTGTGGGACCCCATAGTAATATCCTTGAACACGAGTGTAAAGTCGGCCTGATAACTTATCTGGAATGAAGCACATTCATGTAACCGACCGGGGCGCGCGCATTAGCCTATGTTCGCACGAACGTAAACATATCGCGGCGGGATTTTATTGCGCACTAGATTTTCAACTCTCAGTGTTGAGCCGAGCGTTGAGAATCCAACGCGGTGGCACTCACGTTCCAGCGCGTTGAAAAACACACTATTGGATTTTCAACTCTTGCCGCTAAGCAGAGCGTCGAAAATCCAGTGCACGAGAAAATATCGCCGCGGGAAAACATTGCCCGCGCGAACCTGGGCTTCTACTTTTACACCTTGCCTATTGAATATCCACATTGGTTGGTTGAATTTCTACAAGATAAAACAACAAGAGATAGATAGAGAGTTATTAGAAATAAGCATCATCTTTGTACGTGTTTTTCTGTTCTTTTCTTGTCTGTTTATGTTTGTACATAAATGGTTAAATAAATAAAATATATTTAGGACTTACCTCGCCGGGGTTAGGCGCCCAAACGGCATCGGGGCGCGGACCGTAAGTATTGGCGTTGACGCGGTAGTCCGGGTGAATTTCCGATGGCAGCGCTAAAATATCACACATGTTTAGATCTTACTGTATTATTGTTAAGGTTGATTTTTATTTACAGGGCAAAATCTACTCAAATTATTTTTGTGTAACCAGGGATAGAGCATCTTTGCATCTATCCATAGTAAAATAACAAGAATATTTAGAAAATGATGCTTTGCTATGTTCGTTTGGCCTAAACCCAAATTTAGACACAAACAATATGTACAAAGTAAGCAGGAGGATACAGACAAGAAAAGGGGTCTGATCAGGCTTGACTATCATAGTCAGTCTGAAAAAGTCCACCGTTGGACATAAGCCTGTGCAATCGCGCATATTCACCTCGAGCAGTAGATTTTTATAAATATTTGCCACGTTTTTTCCGGAACAACTTTTATGTTATCCACAAATGCAGATTTACTTTTAAAACATTGTGACGCCTTATCTCAATATTTTAGTACTGAGTTATACTAAAAGAAAAAACACGTATTTATGTATACAAACCTGTATTGAATCCTCCTGGGAGTTACAAAAAAACGCACATTACAAAAAATTACATTAAATGTGTAATTTTAAAAATACATTAAATGTGTAATTTTAAAAATACATTAAATGTGTAATTTTAAAAATACATTAAATGTGTAATTTTAAAAATACATTAACTGTGTAAGTTTGTTGCGTTTAGTTTGTGCAAAAGGAACTTTTTTTTTTAATGTCTTCTGTTAGTCTGTGTTGGCTAGGGCTAACCACTAGTACTTACGTGTATAGAGATCTTCCCTCGGTGCGGGCGCCTCCTGGCCGTAGATCGGCACGTTGTTCTGCGGCACGAAGGTGCGGTACTGCACCGGTCCGTGGTTCTCTTCCGTCAAACGCGCGTTGTACCGCGTGTAATACCGGCTGCCCGTACTCGAGATAAAAATCTCTTGATTTATGATGATAGGATGGGAAGGGTAGCTACTGCAACGAATATAAATAGTTTATGTTAAAGAGGGACGAACCAGCTAAAACCCTAATTACATTAAATACAAAAGTAGCTAACGCACTAGGCCCGCGTTCCGAATTTAGGGCCGCTACAATTCACAGAAAGGAGGCTTGAGTCCCAACAGTAGGAATATTATACACTTATCATAATATGTACTATATATATGATACTCATAAAGGATACTGTGAAGTTCAGTTTAGGTTTTCTTAGAAAAGGGTGCCGTTTCATTGTAACCGCAAAACGAATGATTTTATTTGAGAAGACTTGCACAAAATTACAGACATAATACCACGATGAACTTCATAAAAAAAATACACATTTACAGTAAACAAAAAACCTAAATAATATTGGCAAAAAAAACTAACTCTACCGCCCATCATCTCACAGAATCTCAAACATTCACGACATGCACATTCCCTATCCACTGTACCAAATTATTTTCAGTAAACAGAGATAGAGCATTATTTTGTTGGCCATACTAAAATGTCAAGAATATCAAGAAAAGAATTATCTTGTTCCGTTCGCTAAGGCTAAACCCACCTTTACTTAATTTATGATTCAAATGATGACAAATTAACTTACATCGAATGGTGCCCGTTGTTCACGTGCTCTCTCTCGGGGACGTTCATCGGAGCCATAGCTGCAAACAAACAATAGATGATCTGATGTTTTGTATATTTTTGAATTCAGAAGTATATTTGAGGGACCCGGGGAGCACAAAACGACCAGACTCTCCAAATATCAACCTCACCTGCGCGCGGTGCACCCTGCCGCTGACGGCGCCGGTGACCGACCGATGGCGGTATAACCTAACCATCCAACAAGCCAACATAAATTCTCTAGAGCGATGACGGGCAGCAGCGTCATCGTTGCGAAAGGATTTGTTCTGCGGTCACCAGTCAGCTTGCTCGTGGTGACTATGGGCATAAACCTCTCTTGAATAAAATGCTAAAACAACGGACCCCAGTTCCCGCTGGTCTGACACTGACAATGACTGTTGGGCTGCTCCACAAGTTCAAGGTCGCTCAGAGCACTATGGGCTCGGAGTTTCTTTGAATGATAACAACAGAAATGAAGTTATCCGGAAAAGAACTGGAGCTACCGACATAGCTTGCAGACTAAGCAAGCTGAAGTGGAAGTGGTCTGGCCATGTTTGTCGAAGGACTGATGACCGGTAGAGCAGACGAGTCCTGGAGTGGAGACCGTATATCTGCTGGGGTACGCCCCTCAGATACATGGACTGACAACCTCAACAAAGTGGCTGGGACAGACTGGTTGCAAATGGCAGAGGACAGAGTGTTATGGCGAGTGGGATTGCGATAGTCTGACTTGATTGAGGGGACGCTCGCAAGGAAAAACTACCCAGCGAAAGAAAGTAAAATTTATATGGTGATTAATATAAATTTTATTAACTTTCCTTGAATATTTTTTGAGTAAGCTTCAATAAGACGTATTTAATCCACTTTGTGTATTTTGATGATGTTTTTTACAAGAAAAAAACAACCGACTTCCAAAAAACACTACTATTGTGTTGAAGAGATAACGTGCGAAATAATAAAAAATTGGAGCCGCCATGACAGAATGCTTCGTTTCGACAATCAAAGTCAAATTGCGTTATAAAATAAAATGTTCTGTTAATTTTAATATTTCGCTGAGATATTCATATTTTGAGGTAAGTAAACCACTAGGAAAATTACTATTTGGTGTCTCAATAACTGTCATAGTTGACAGTTGTTGAGAAACCAATTAGTAATATTATTTGCCTATTATTGTGAACACGATTGATTGATTAGAGAACGCTGCTGCCATCCTTCTCCCCAAAATTATCCACTTTTTACCACACACTACCCTGGCAGCCTAGTGCTACCGAACTATATATAGCTAAATACATATAAGAATTGAAGGCCAATGACAAATGACACTCAACAAGGATATAATAGACGTAGCTGTCCAGACCTCACCCAATGCACTATAGTGCAGTTATTATGTAATTCATGTGGAAACCTAGTACACTTACATAACATACCTATTGTGACGTATTTGTTTACAATAAAAAACTCAGTTAAAAATAGAGGTGTATACCATTTCGTAATAAGTCCCATGTTGTACCGCGTTTGTTTTTTAACTTACGGAACTAAGCCAAGCGTTGGAAATCCAACAGCGTGCTTTTATTTAGGCTTTCATCTAGGTGTCGCTAATGCAGCATAATGATAGGTAAGAAGAAGTAGGGCCTATCCCCCAAAATTATACTATGAATGTACACCGCAGTGATCCGCCCCATGATCACCAGCGGGGCCATGGTCTGGTGGCCCCGCGCCAAGCTAGTTAGCCTCCAATAAACTACAACGAATGCAAAGACTAGCCTGCGTGGCGACCACGTGCCCCATGAGGAATACTCCGACTGCAGCAATCGCAGCCATGCTGGGACTACCACCGCTCCACCTGTTTATACAGCAGGAAGCGATGGTGGCGGTGCGTCTAAATGCAATAAATCTCTGGGGTAAGAGAGACAACACACCGCGCTGCTTGATGTGTCAATAAGGAGTTCCCCATTACGGAAGCCATAAATGACCTGGTACTCAAACAATTTGTCTTTGATAAAAAATAAAAAATACAACTTCACGAGGACCGACGAGGACTGCGAGGGGTTGCGCCCCGCAGAGCTGCGTATCTTCACGGATGGATTCAAAACAGGTAGTCGCTCAGGTGCTGTAATCTTTTCGGGGTTTTCAACATACACAAAGCCACACCATTGCGGGTCCATAACAGCGTTCCAAGCCCAATGCGTGTGTATTTCTCTTGCCGCTTCAGCCATCATGGCCAGGGAAGTTAAGGATCCCTAGATCCGCATATTCTCAGATAGCATGGCTGTCCAGCAAGTTCTAAACAGTCACACAGTTGACTCTGGATTAATATACGAGTACCACCAACTCTTCAACCAGATTGGTAGCCTCTAAAAGTATAACTATTCAATGGATCAAAGGACACAGCGGTTCGCTAGGCAACGATGCAGCTGACGAACTTGCCAGAAGGGGATCGAGCATGGCACCAGTGGGACCTGAACCAATCGCGCCGCTCCATCGAAACGAACCAGGGACCAACATCACAAACTATGGCCGCCCAGTACTAACTAAATAACAGCTGCGTACAGTTACAGCAACTATAACTGGCCACGGGTAATTTAATATACACCTCTGTCATGGGACAGTCCACTGTGAAGGACCTGCATGGAGAATGACGAGACAACAGCTCTTGTGTTGTTAAACTGCCCGGTGGTCGCCACATACAGAGCTAAGTACAAGTACTTCGGTAACCTAGGTAAATCCTCCGTGAGATTGTCAGTAACACCAAGGCGTTGCTGGCCTTCCTTGGGGAGCTGGGGTGGATCGAATTATCGATTTTCCAATCCGTACACAATATACGCGCTTTTTTATTACCTAGGTGTCGTTTAATGTTAGTTAAAACGAGTATTAGTGTATAAAAAGTTAAAGGAATATCTTACGCGGTACGTTGTAATTAAGACCGTCGATGTTATGTTGCTGTTGCGGCATTGGGGGGTACGGTGGAAATGGAACGCCCGGAACACCAGGAACGCCAGGAACGCCAGGAGCTGGGAACGGCGCGCCCGGAGCAGGCTGCGGGATTGGCTGGTTCGGATTCACAACGTGTCCGTAATGGTATGACCCGTTCATTCTAAACCTGAAACAATGGGGTTTGCGTTAGTGACGTATCTAATAACATCAAAGGGTCTACCACGCGTGGTGGTTATGGAAATATACCTTACACACACTAAAGATGATAAAGTAATTTGTTGACATTTATTCTAGACCACAGTTACCAAAAAAAAAAATACCAAATGTTGGCGCATGCGCTACCCTATATTAATGTTAGTTTCGATACAACAGCATGTTAGCGAAGGCCAGTGCACCCTACGCCATAACAAGATATTTAAACGGTTATTTAGTAGCCTTTTTCCGATGTATGAAATAATTTGTAAGTAGATGATTTTTCTTCAAGACATTTTCAATAAGATTCAATAATATCATTGTCATGATTGACACTTATTGAAGACGGTTGGCGCAAGCGTCAGCACTAATTGCTGGTATTTTATATTCGGTTGATATTAAAAGGGATATGACGAGACAATATTTGATATTATTAAATATACATTGAAACCATCGCAATCATAGTACCTAAATACACATATCTATTAAATTTGTTTATTGTGTTCTTTCTACGGTTACCGTGATAAATTGCAAGGCTGAGATTAATTTGATGAAAAAACAACATCTGGCGTATTTAAAAAGCTAAGGCTTAACACATTTTTTAACAATCATCTTTAGCCTTACACTGGATTTTGGACTCTCGATATTGAGCCGGGCCATTAAGAATCCAACAGAGCGCAACCAGCGCGTATCCCAGTGCGTCCAGAAAACACACTTTTGGATATTCAAATCTGCGCGCTAAACAGAGCGCTAAAAATCCAATACGCGAGAAAAAATCGCCGCGATAATAACACGCCCGTGCGAACCTGGGCTTAACCACTGAATGCTCAAGACACTTTAAGACAGAGACAGAGAATGAGAAACAAATAATTAAAAAAAAAATGTAAAATATATAACCTATAACCTAAGAATATTATATATATTTTTCAGTCTACCGCCAACTTCAACAATCTGGAAACAACAATATATGAAATAGCTGCCAAGCGATAAAGACAATTTTTTTATAGAAACATTGATGTTCCATTTCAAAGTTAATATCAAAATAATTCAATTTAAAAGAAATAATAAAATAAATATCTACAATTCAATACCACTCAAAAAACAATATCAACGAAATTCATAATGAAGGTACAAACTTACGAAGCACGGAGTACCCAACACGGCTAAGCAAAGCAATTAATATTAAATTGTAAAATATGTTTAATAAATAAAAAATCGCAAGCGTCTTAAACACCACCATCTTTAGCCAGCGGCTTCCCCAGGGTGATATCTTTATAAATTATAGCCTATGTTACTCAGTGAAATGTAGCAATATATTGGTGAAAGAATTTTTTAAATCAGTATTAGTTTTTGTGTTTATTCATTACAAACAAAAGAATAAATCATTTCTCTCTGTGAAGGAAAACTTTCCGCGAACGCTTTCAGCATTTCCGAAAATCGCAACAGATAGACCACACATGTACGAGTACCACCACGCTACGAATAATTTGCAAAACCTGTTTGATTTAATTATTATGTTTAATTATTGTTGCAAATCGTAAAATACATCATTAGAATATACAAATTACCCTATCACAAAATATGTACTAAGAATACTTACCGGACTACTGATCCAGTAAGCCTGCGAGACGAGCGTTCAGTAGCTCTTTGCTTAAGGAACTGGTGGGTGCCGCTAATAAAGTGTTACATTGGAATAAATAATAAAGTTGATCGCACACTGCATCGGTTTAATTTCTTACGTAACTTGTTATATTTTTCTTTTACTTTTTATTGGACGCATGAAAATGGAGTTGAAAATTTATTCAGAGGTTATAGATTTGTTTTAGTGAAATAGATTGTAAGTGTTTCTTTTATGTAGCATAGAAAATAATAACTTCACTATTTGTCTCATTCACTGTTGTTTGTTCAAGTAAGTAACTAACGACCAATAGAAGCAAAAAAGGGGCAACAGTGAAAAAGGATTAACCAATTAAGTTAAAAGCAGCCCCTCGCAGTAATACTTTTTAAAAGAGAATATTGTAGTATTTTTGTATTAATATTTTCTACAAATGGGTATCAATTTCAATTTATTGCAATCCAAAATGTACACATTTATTTTTTTCTTACCACCTGTAGGTAAGAAAACAATAAATATAAACAATTATGGACCCTGTCGGGCACAGCAAAATTTTAAATAAGTAGAAGAGGGAAACCTTATTACTAAATATTTATATTATTTCCTATCATTATATTTATGTTATCACTCATTTATTTATTCTCTAAAAATAATATGTGGAGGTAAATCTATTTATAATTTTTTTGTATTAAATTATATATTACTATTGCTTATTTAATTATTCGCTTAAATGTTTTGTATTGCTATACGTGTATTTAATATACTTATATATTTAAATTAATACTTATAATGTTCATATATTTTAACTCATTTATTTTTATTATTTACTTACCTGGGAATTAGTTATATCTTTTTGTTATTGAATTTATCCGTTACATATTTGTCTATTGTGTGATACAGTAGTAACTTTTATTAATTAGGTATTGTTTTAATTTATTTAAAAATATATTGTTTTTGTTATCTTGTTTTATGATTATAATAGGCTATTTATTATATATTTTGAGATTGCATATGGACTAGATACTAGAAGATTATTCCCTATTCTTATTTCCTCAACAAAACAGAAAACTATCTAAAAGTAAGTTTATATAATTATCATATTTTTATAATAAGCTTAAATTCATGTCAAAAGCAGTCAAACAAAAAAAAAAAAAAAACAAAATAAAAATGTTTTTCATATGTATCGCGTCCAGTGTGCATACATCTTTAGAAATTACTGCGAATACAAGTATAGATCGATACGTAAGAAGTTTGTACGAGTGTAGGAATAAAGTAATGTAAATTGAGGGTACAAAGAAATATGAAATTTGATAGAATTTTACAGAAATTGTAGTTGTTGGTACTTGGTAGACAGTGTTTCTACATACTTATATAAGTAGTTTCAAGCTAACTTTCTTGTTATTTCATACTGTTTATATTGAGTAAGTTGATCACTATTAGAGAAGTATGGAAGAAAAATACAAATTGTGCCGACCCCATATAAATTGGAATAAGGGCAAGAGAATGATAATATTTTGAGTAAATTACGTTTGTTGACTAGGATGGACATATTTATAAAATATACTTAATGTAATTTGACCAATCGATAGTTAACTTAAAACTATAACGATAGATGTCACTTTTTTAAATAGTTTTGTGCGGCTGTGCCGTTTTTTGTTACTGACGCTAACTTGCGTAGTATACTTGTACAAGCACCTTTTGGCGCGTGCGCGTGGGCAAAATCGGAACTAAGGCTGCCATTTTTTTTTTTTTTTTTTACGAAACAGTAGCACAAATGTTTACCAACAGCGTGGGTGTCAATGTCACTCGAGCGCTAAAAAATCCAGTACAGCTGCATGTAGATTTATAATTGGGCAAGTTTATACCTGCCAATCTGCCTAGACTTTTCCCAACTTAGTTGGGGTCAACTTTCACTGGATGCAGCTAAATACCAGTATTATACTGGAGCTACTCTCATCAGACCCCCACAACCCTGTTGCTTGGTAGCACGATACCCCTTAGTAAGACTGGTTGTCCGACTTCTGGGCTTCTAACTACCCGTAACGATTATCAAAGATCTACGAATGACAGCCGGGACCAAATACGGGAATATACAAGGGATGGTCACCTATCCACGCACCGACCTCGGCAAGCGTAGCTTAACCTTGAATCGACCTGTGCTGCTGTTATTATTTAGCCTCTAGAACTGTACCGATGTATGTAAAAAAAAAAATACATTTGCCAAAGAAAAGAAAAAGGTTGTTTCATGTTTCATGACCTGCGCAAACGGATCCATAACATAGGAAGTTTCATGAAAAAAAAATATGTCTCACAATACAAAAGAATAAATATTTCAAAAAATAACATTTCGCTGTGCTTGGAGAGTTCGCAAATGCCAATTAGCTTTATTATAATTAAAAACCAGTTATAATAACTATTTACAAAACATGACACGGACGGTTTGTTCAATTCTTGAATGTACAAATTGAAAATATATTCAGTACCTATAGAAATTAGAGTAAGTACAAAAGAAGTTAAAACATTAGTAGGTAATGGAATGGTGATTGTGCTGGTAATAGTAAAGTTTTTTTCAAATTCAGTGAAATCTTTCATAAAGTAAAGCACATTGTTCATTATCTTAGGAGTTTTGGGTTCCTGGAAAAATAGTCATGCTACGGTGGTTTTAATATTATTTTCTGGGAACGCTAATTAAAAAGCTATAAATTTTTTCACCCTGTTTTAGGAGAAATAATGTTTTTTCAGATGCTGATATTGAGGTAATAAAAGCGTCGAAAAACATGTTTCAGGCCCCTTTAATGTTTTACTTATTTTTTTTATCTTTATTATACGCTATAGTAGTACACTCTGTGTAAATATCAAGTGTACTTATTTCGGTTCAAAAGATACAGCCCTTTGACAGACGGATGGACAGCGGAGTCTTAGTAATAGGGTCCCGTTGGCACCCTTTGGGCACGGAACCCTAAAATTGAATTTCTTAGTCTGTCAAACCTATTTGAAATGAATCGTGATTTACGATTCTAGTTGTTATTTTTAGTAAATGTTTATTTACGATTAATATGAGAATAGAGGGTTCAGTAGAATGGACCTCGTTACCTCCTTCTCTCATTAGAGATTATCAGTGTGCTGCGCCCTCTCTACCAGCGAGTGTCATTAAAGACGAATAAGTACAACTGCTCACTTGTCGTGATTTAATTCTGGCCCTAACTAGATTATTGTTTTCTTCTATGAATTTATTCATTCATGCTTATTTCTACACTTTATGACTCCAGGGCTCGCGATTTTGGGATTGCTTTATCCCCACTTAGTTCTTCAAGTGGATCATTGTACGTGGGCCATGGAGGAGGACGTCGTTGGTCATTCTGACCAAATCTCCTCCCAGAAGCAGATTTGGGTAACCCGAGAGTTTCTGTTCTAATTTGGGTGACGCCTGTACATTCAAAGGGCACATGCGCAACGGTTTTCGCAGCCTCCGTGCACGTTCTGCACAGAGGACTGTCCTCTATGCATATGTTTGTGGAACCACAACACGTTCTAGTGCATTGGGACATTCTAGTATTAGTCTCGAGGTGATGATATATTGGAGAATTGAGGCGCTGTTGGAGATTCTATTTGCCAATGGATCTAATTGCCAATGGAGTTGCTGGTTAAAAACTGTGCCGCGAGATGGCGCTAAAGCTTAGGTTTTCTAGGAAACTGGTTATAACAGCCGTAATGACAATCTGTCATTTTCACCAGTATTTGACAATAAGGTGGCAAAAAACGCTCTTATTTGGACAGTTGGTATTGTGTGACCGTTCACCGCTTTCTGACGATAACCAAAGCTTTTGTGAGGCGTGGCAAAGCGTCCAGCAAACAACCCCATTCGCGGAACACGACGGCTAATAAAAACGTTGCCCGCGAAAGTCAAATTTTCTTACGTTTTTTGAAATTTACAGGTCAGTATTAAGTTGTATGTTGATCAAAATATGATCGACGACCGTCACAAATATGTATTTACAGAATTGTAATCATCATCATCACATCTGATAGATAGATAGATAGATAGATAGATAAATCGTTTATTTGGTGCACACAAAAGACAGCATAAAATACAAAAACACGATTAAATAATAACTAAATACATGAATATAAGGTGCCAATATACAAAAAAATAAAATAAAGAAGAAAATAAAGACATTGTGATGACTATTGGCTAACACACTTTAAAATTGTGAAACATACAAAGGGCGGTGTGCGTCTCAAGGTTGCACCAAATGGGAGTCCAACTCAGCATGTGTCAGGCAAATATACCTGACGCTGATATTCTGCTGGATCCCTGCAGTGACATACGGACGTCGAGCTGATGTAATGATAAATAAGCGAATTATTGGTGTTGTGAAAAGTGAAATGTGCAGAATGAAATTACGTAAGTATACCCGCAATTTAAATAATGATAGGATTTTTTAATGATAACAGTAAAGTTTAGCATTTGAAAACGTTCTTGTTCGATAGTGATTGTGTATTTGATAGGTACTTGATTATTTAAATAAATAAATGTATAATGTATAAATGAGTAATGATAAAAATTATAGTGGCGTAGGTGTGAATAAAATAATCGATTAGTCTGGATTAAGAAGTGGCTTCAATAAATAAATGTAGGTAAATAAGCTTATGTAAACTATCATCTAACAATGGATCCACAAATGAGTAAATTAATAATATTCCCTTTGTTCACAGGTTTGTGATCTTGAGTTGCACCAAAAAAGCAGAATGAATCGAGAAGAACACAATCACCAACACATCTCTTTAATTCGCCATCGAAGCGGAACTTATTCGTCGAGTTTCTTTCTCATTGAACAGATTAGCTTTAGTTACCAGTTTACGACCATAGCCACGCACCACAATTAGTAGCAATTTTAAGAAAATAATAATATTTTATACAGAAGCTGATGAAGGCTACACGAATTATTTAATTTACTTTTTTGCTTTTTCGTTCAAGGGCCACAGACCGATTAATAACTTCACGCACTACGCGAGGCTTTGGTCGCAAAACCTCCCACCACAATGCGGACGTTCATAGTAAAGATCACAAAGTTTGGCCGTAACCAGTCGGACGGCACGTGAGCGAGCAGGCGGCCACGTCTACTATTTTCAATGATTGGTCGTTATGACCATCATTATATCAGGGTCGTGGCTTAGTAATAACAGCCGCACGGATCAATTCATCAGAATAAGCTACACTTGCCGGCGTTGGTTCGTGGATGGGTGACCATCTTCACATTCCGAGACTCCTTCGTGCCTCAGAAAGTACGTTAAACCGTTGGTCACGGCTGTCATTCGTGGATCTTTGACACTCGTTACGGGTCTTCAGAAGCCCGAAAGTCTGACAACCAGTCTTACCAAGGGGTGTTGTGTTACCCAGTAACTGGGTTGTGGAGGTCAGATAGGCAGTCGCTCCATGTAAAATACTGGTACTCAGCTGCTTCCGGCTAGACTTGAAGCCGACCCCAACATAGTTAGAAAAAGGCTTGGCAGATTGATTTTGGTCATTATGAAAACCATACCAAGGGTAACGCCATTCCCATTGTGCTAAAACTTCGTTATCTCCTAAATTCATAATGGCGTGTCGGTGGTCAAACGAAATACGTGACGCATATTTTCCCCCAAATTGTTTATTTTCGTGTTTTGTTCTTTCCTTGCGTCATGTGTACCGCAAATAAACGTATATTTTTTATTTTCTTTCTAAATGTCAAAGTAATATCAGATTACGACTTGTACGAGATTCCCAATTACGAACAATTGTTCAATAGAGCGTCAGTGGCAAATCATATTGACGGCATTCAATTTGAAGATTACCAAAACGGTCTGAATCAACAATTAGAGCCTGTGCACACGACGCGTTGCGGCGCCGCACCGCAAAAATTTCACCGCACTGGCGGTCACACAATCAACTGAGCGGTGCCAGTCCGGCGTTGCAACGCGTACACCCCTCCCCGCCTCGTCTCGCGGGTTACAAGTCCGGTGTACCATCGAAGAAGTTCATATCTAACCACTGAAAGGGCTATTCTTGCTTGCAGCGCTCGGCGGCTATAGCACCGGGCCGGTAACAGATGCGGTCATCGTGTTCACGGGATTTTGTTTTGAAACTGGTTAGATATGAACTTCTTTGATGGTACGTGCGGTGCGACGCCGGAACGCACCGTGTGCCATACCATGGATATTTGTATGTAGGACGCCGCAACGAGACCCCTCCGGCGTCGCGCCGCCGCAACGAATCGTTTGCACAGGCTCTTACGGTGTCAATAATATTGCCATCGACACGAAGAAGAATAGGCCCCTGATAGTGGTCAAGCAAACATGCGCAGCGTGGTAACTTTTTGCCTTCGCATTATTTCGCCGACGTGAGACTTGGTGTTTGTATATTTAACTTCATAATTGTGACCACCCTAAGCTTGAATGTAATTTGCACGTTCTAAAACGTTAAGGTCTATTTTTTTTTTTAAGACCGATTGTTATTTAGAGTAAAGTATTTAACTGTCGCATTGGTTTTAAGGTAAGGTATCTTCAAACCATTATGAAGATTAAATTTATTGTTTTTCTTTGTCCAAGTGGTAAAGAAGTAAATATTTGAGTTTTGAAAATATATAAAAACTGGTACAAGTTACTCTGTTCCCGGAAATTAATCAGCAACAAAAGTGTCATACCTTTCGAGTTCCTCTTCGGAATGCGCGAAGGTACAGGAGTTGCCTCTCGGACAGAAGGAGCGAGTGGCCGCGTCTCTGCACATCGACACTTTGTACTTGGTGTGGGTGGGCGTCGATGCTGCCGTCTGCGGCGATCCCTGGCCTGTGGGCAAATGACACGGTTTAGACGAGTGATGAACGGCTGAAATGAAATACATCGCCTTCACATTTAATTGATGTATACAAAATATTGTTAATAAACATTTTAAAAGAGTAACCATGGAGTTTTTCGCCTAATCTTCTCGATACGCTCTAACTTTTGGAACTTTCACTTAGAATCAATTCTATTTTGTAGGTGGACTGGTAGGTGATACATCTTTTTGAAGCCATTGCAGGGTCTTATATTTTGGCGTCTATTGTCTCGTCAGATAGTTTTGGTTGGTATGGTCTTTCGATGTCACATATTTGTGCTGACACTTGTGTCTTGATCAAATAAATCTTGACGAAAGATATTAAATGATGAATCATGAAATCAGATATTATTGCCGAGCTGTTCGCAGTAATATATGTATGCAAACAGCAGTAAAAAACGAATGCTAAAGTGCTAAAAGTAACTTTAGTTAATCTTGGCCTTGCTACGTTGTCATGTTGTAATCCAACACAAGTTGTGGAGAGCATATAGACCAAGGCCGCTTTCCGAATTAGAAAATGATCGCTCACAGCGCTGACATCAATAATTTGCGATCCGATTTAGATAGCACGATTATGACAGTGAGGGCTGACAACAATTCGGAACGCTCGTGACCCGCCCACAGTGCTCGCTCAACATCAAAACTTGCATATCATATTTCTTTGTGTATATACCACAAATTTCTTCTTCTTCTTTGGTTAGGTGGCCGCGGTAGCCAGAAGCACAATTTATAAAAAGCCACGTTAGTCTAAAGATATGATGCAACTCAACACAAAACAGCACAACTGTCATTTTTGACAGCGCTCACGGTGATATTAATATAGGGCATGGTCAGCGTTATCACAAGATAGCGAATGCGCATGACGTCATCTATGAAGATTCACGGGACATCGTTATCGCGCTTACCTCACGCTAATTCGGTACGGGTGTTAGCACGCTTAAATCGATTACAGCGTAACTCGGAACGCAGCTAACTATCATGCATGTATTGACGTTGTTTCAAACATGTCTTGTTCAAGATTTTTTTTACCCTTTAGACATTTTATAAAAGTGTTCAACAAGTTAAAAGGAGGCAGAAGGAGTATATAAGAATCGTAGCAGGTGGCGTACTGTAGTTTCTGCCTGCCAAGGGAGGCGAATTTATGTATGTTCTACAAGTTTTGTATACAACTATTCTTTAAAGCAAGTGTAAAGGACCCCTGGGACCCTGGGTGTAAGGGTCCTCTCTCCCTTGATTTCGTACATTTGTATATATTTTTAATATAGGTATATATTTATTATAGTAAATATATGTATGTTTGTATGGGTATGTAGTTTGTAACCTATTTATGTATTGTGCTGTATCTATTTTAATCATAATGAATTAGAATTTTTTTTTCTTTGTTCCTCTCAAACAGAGCACCTGCCATCTAATCTCTTCACCACCCTTGGTTGACTGATAGAGAATGCCTAAGGCATTAATTCCGCCTTTGTACTTTTTTGAGTGTGAAAAGTTTAAATAAATAAAGGCAATGTTGAAAACATGCAACAAGTAAATCATACTCACTGGTATTGTTATCCATACACCGGTCGGGCATGGTATGCATCTGGTTGTGGTTCGAGTCCCGGCCTGTCGCCTGTTGCTGTAGGTAGTGTATTAGCCCCGCCACAACTTCCTTGAGTGACGTCATTACTTCCGCCAACTGTTGCCATGATGGATTCTTGGCGTCTGAAATAGAAGAATTTAACATTATTGATGGATCTGTTATGTATGGAGTGTCGAGAATGGATAAAGGGAAGTTTGAAAGTGGGACCACTGACAGAAAATTTGAAAGAAAATCTTTTAGCTTAAAAGAGTGATGAATATAAATGTTGATGGATCGAAAGGTAGAGGAAGCCCCAAGAAAAGATGAGATGGATTGTATGAGGAATGATATGTAAGAGAAGGGAGTCAATGATAGACTGACAGTTGGCAGGGGAGAGTGGATAAAAAAACGTGTTGCGCCGACCCCACGTAGCATGGGAGTTGGTCAACGGCAGGGAGATGATTATACTGTCTGCATTCTCTGAAGGGTGTTATGTTTGTCTCATGTTAAAGGGTGCGAGCCTATTGCCATTGCTCCAGCTCCTGTATTGAGAAGAGCTTAATACGAAGTCTTAATAACACTTTGTCTGAAGATCGAGACTAGACGTTGTAACCACTACTGGGCAGCAACAATGGATGTTCACCCATCCACGAACCGACCGCGGCAAGCGTAGTTTACCCTCCGATCGACCCGTGCGGCTGTTATTTAGCCGATGCATATTTTTTTTTACAATTTTGTGAGTGTGCTGAGAAGTCAAGCCTTTACATAACTCTTATAAGTGTGTATCAAGCATAAAAAGTAATTACGCACACAATAAAAATGAATATTGGCATTGTAGAAGAAAAATAAGTATACTAAGCTGTTTACAAAATTCTTTCGTTTCACTGAATAGCCAACCTCGTATTTGCTTTATCACCGTAAAGTTGAATGTCCCTTCCACGTCATAAACCGACGAGGTATATTTGTCTATGGGACAGTTAGATAGTTTGAATCTCAGATGGAGTTTCAATTAAGTCCGAACCTCTAACTCCTGCTGTTAGCAGCAGAAGTTAGAGGTTAGCAAACATAACAAAACAAAACAAATATTTAGATTAAAGGCTAACCTTTAACCTAAAAATTTGTTCCACTTATGGCCGCGGGACTTGTCTCATGACACGGACTCTTAATTGAAACTCCATCTGAGATTCAGGTATAGTAATGCGATGGAATGTTGCTAACCTCTAACTTCTGCTGTTAGCAGCAGCGGAATACTAAGTTAGAGGTTAGCAACATTCCATCGCATTACTATAGCGCCGCATCTGTGACAGCCAGTTGCAGAAACGAACATTAACTTTTAAAGCCGTCATTAAATACTAAAGCAACATTAGACTCGATTTTAATGCTTCTTTGATAAAATTAATGAAATAACTAGCGTTAATGATCCATTAGGCCATTACGTAATGGGGCATTAATGTATGTCTTTGTGCAACTGGGTGTGTGACTTCTTTCGTGAGACGGACTCTACTGAGGGTTTTTGTTAAAAGTAATGACGAGGTCAACTATACATATATCACATTATTTTTTTCATTATACAGACGTACCAGGACTGGCATCGATGTTAGCCAGTCTGTCCAGATGCAGGCTCATGACGATCAGTTGCGCCGGGTCCCCGGTCCTTTGTAGCGCGATGAACAACTCCTGGACTGACTGCGCGAACGATTGAGGTGTCTGCAATTTATCTGGAAATAAATTAACTAGTTAAATTCGTCATCATTTCATCATTGATGTCCACTGCTGGTCAATAAGCCTTTCCCAGACATCATCCCACAAAGACTGGACTGGCTTCCCGCATCCAGCAGATTCCGGCAACCTTCACCAGGGGCCTAATGCCCGTTTTCACCGACAACTAAGTTACACCTACATGAATCCCTAAATAAGAGTGCTCTGTTGGATTTTCAACTCTCAGCCGAACGTTGAAAATGCAACAGTGCACTTTTATTTAGGGATTAATTTAGGAGTCACTTAGTTGTTGGTGAAACCGTGCAAAAGTCTATTAATTTCCAGACGTTGCAAAGGTCATTTGAATCCCATTGTGATTTTTTGACAGATTTGCCATACAAAATCTGACAAAAACTTGAAGTAGCCCCCTGCAAGCGTTGCAAGCCCTCCGCAGCAACAGAAGAAACGAAATACTAAGTTAGAGATTTATGTAAAGAAATGTCACTTAGTGTACTTTCTACACTAGATATTTCTACTACTTGATAGAAGTGGTCATGCTACGCTTGCCCCTGCAATAACGTGTTAAAACCATCACCTTTCCGTTGATAAATAAGGATAGTGCTATTCGTCCTGTATAGCTTCATCTCTCTCTAACACTGGAACGATGATTGCTTTATCAAGTCATAGTACAGCCCCAGGTCGTCGGACTCATCCACGCTGCGTCTTTCGGTATGCGGTCGCCATTCGACACACGATTATTAGTACAGTTGAATGCCACGCTGAGATTAGATAGTAAATAAAGTGAGATTCTAACTATCGTTGGTGACTAGTGGAAAAAGAATAGCAAACATCTCTGAATGGACGCGTGATTTAATATAAAGAGGAATCAAAAACATTCTGGCTTATTGCCAATTTCAGTCTCCATTTGCCAACCCCCGCGCTTGCCTAAAATTATCTTATTCTACTCAGCTATAATGCACATGTGGGCGGTGCATCCATAAAGCATGGAGATCTGAGCACAGCGCTATGTTAACGACAGTAAAAAGCCATCACAAGTAATTCTGTTTAGAAATGCCAACTCCCGCGCATGCCTAAAATTAGCTCATTCGACTCACCTATAATGCTCTGCATGTGACTCTTGTGGGCGGTGTCTCCGTACAGCAAGGCGCTCCATTGGTCGGGTGCTATCCTAAGCCCCGCCTCCGTGGCTATCTGAACTATCTGCGCGTCATGCTCTCGCCGCAGTGACTCGTACGTTCGAAACTCTTCTTTAAGTTGCATTAGAGATGAGTCGCATTCGCGTTTTGATACCTAAAAAGAGAAAAAAGTCATAACTTTAATCTGCCTAGCGTTTCCCCATCTATGTTGGAGTCGGCTTCCAGTCTAACCGGACGCAGGTGAATACCAGAATTTTACATGGCGCGATTGCCTATCTGACCTCCACAACCCAGTTAATAAAAAATAAGTAAGATGATTTATTACGATTTAGAAATGAGTTATGGCTTAAGCGCATTTTGCTATATTGCTCGCGCGTGAACAAAACGCGCTACTGCATGTGGACGGACTAAATGAACCAGTAGTACCTCACAATCGCGGGATGGTCTACGCGCGACTCGACTCGCGCGTAAATCGCTTCATCTAGACAAGCTCTTAGACAATGTATTTATTTTTGGTCATTGCATTAGATATCGCGATACCCATTCACGTCAGCATCGTCGGACTCTGCAAAATTTCAGCATCTATTTTAATTTGACGCTGCGTGGGATTCTCGTCTTACCTTAAAACAAGAAGCTCTGTATAGGAGCTGGACGACATGGCCTATGCTAGTTTTCGAAGCCTGTGGAAAATGAGGCTCCAGTCTTTGGACTACAAACATCACTAACACCTGCAACAGAAACCAATACAAACATCGTTAGTAAATTGATGAACTGAACTCAGCTCGAGATAATGAACGTTAATTAGCATGCAACTAACGTGGCCATCTACTGGGCTCAAACAATATAATATAAAAGCAAACAAATTACCGAGAGAAGGTTAAGCACCTTTCGGTATAGTTTGACCGAGACCGCCTTAGGAATGCGCGGCGAGGGGGGGTAGCGTTGACAAATGACCGGCGGGATGATGGCGTGAGCGTTGGCGATTGAGAGCCTGCACACTGTCTCACCGCGCATATACGGCGCGCGCGGAACAGTGGTCTCGGTCAAACTATATTTTTTTCACTTGCAGCGTGCCTGACACTTATTATTTTTCCGCCTATCACATTATTTCTTAAGATCGGAAAGGCGATGTGTCAAATAGAAAAATTATAATGAATAGAAAAATCCAATACTGCATAGGTATTGGATTTTTCTATTCAAGAATTTCTACCCGACCCGAAGATCGATCCCAGGACTCCACGCTGACTACATACAATGTACTTAATTATATTTGTGCGTGTAAATGTTTAAGTGTCATGTCAACATGTCTCCTTAGTCCATTTTTCGTTATAAGTCGTCATCTCAATTTCCCTTTCTAGCTATATCTTCTTTCACACAGTCAACCCATCATTTCTTTGGTCTTCCCCAACTCTTACAGTCATCAACATTCAAACTCAACATTTTCCACACACCATTTTCCTCATTATTGGTTACAAGTCGTGCGTCCGATGGGTTCCCATCGGCACATATCAGGAACAGAAACTACAATTTAAAAAAATATCCTTTCTCTGTGCTCACTTTCGTTATATTAGGTACTCTTACGCAAGATTTCATGCTTGTAGCGGTTTACGCTGTGCAATGTTTGACAGTGAAAGAATTTAAGATTTTGATTAATTATAAAGGTTGGTATTATTATGAAATGTGTGGGTATCACCTTTCTAGAGAGTGCGGAGCCGTCCTCTAGCGCGAGCAGCACCAGTTTGAGGACCTCCTCCTGCATCGCCGGGCCCAGAAACTGGCAGCCGCGCGCGCGGACCGCCGCCCACAGGTTCGCGCTGAGCTGCTGCGGGTTCTACAAACAACAAGGAAACATTTATTGACCACAACCATTAAATAGGAAAAAAACAATTAAAAATATAAATGGCTGAATCCGTGGGATCGCTTTTTAGTAGGATGCGGCCTGACGCAGGATGCAAATATTTATTAAACTACTTATTTCTTGATACATGACCTTAAAAAAGTCGATCAAAGAATAATATTGGACGGCAACATTGAATTCACCCGTGTTAGCCCGAGGCTCCATCAAAACATTTTTTCAATTGGCTTGGTAATTTTTACGACAAAAATGACAATAGGGGAGATAACCTTAAAAATAATATTTTTCATGATTTTATTTTACTTTTGTCTGCGTGATTAATATGTATACCTATGACAAATTACAGTGTTCTAGTACAAAAAGTCTCTGAGCTAAGCCGCGGACAGACTGACGGACATGGCGAAACTAAAGGGTTCCTTGTTTACTACGGAACCCTAAAAGAGGGCTGCAATTAGCTGCCATTATTACTTGTTTTATTGACTGAACCCAAATACATACGGCTCGCGCGTATATTATAACACTGTAACGTTGCGGTTCCGAAAGATCTAATACTAATTATCGGGAGTATTTCCGGTCTGATACTGCAAATAGTTCATGTAACTGTACAATTTTGTGGTGGCACTAACCATACACGTATCTTTTTTACAAATGCCTAAAAAGGATAGGTACGTGTGCACACAACACACACAACACTACAAAATTCCGAACCAAGAAATTAAGCACGTGCCTAATTTGTCAAGACGGAACCCTCATACTGATTATTTTTCAACCTACTTTCAGATGCACACTATTATTACAATAATTTCAGAGGCAGATACACAATAGCGGCATTACAAAAGGGATGATGCCAAAAAAAAAATTTGAGCCGTCATCCCAGTGGTCACCCCTTTCTAGCATCATCATCTTCCACACAACCTGTCCATCGTTTCTTTGCCCTTCCTCTACTCTTAGGCGCCATTTCTCGCGAGAGAGTCGTAGCGGTACCGCGCCAAACTATCAAATTCTCGCAGCGATGATATCGCCCTGGAGATTGATTCGTGAAGTTCCCATTGAGTTTGAGGGCAAGGCGTGACTAACAGCGCGACTCTGTCGCCCGTCGTGATGGTGCCTTAGAACGATCCACTCTCCATTCGCTTTCAAATGTGTGCTTTTGGAAAAGAACTTTAGAAGTCACACATAAAGTTCAATTTGCGCTACAAGTTTTAACATCTATATGATTTTTCAAATCATTCTAAAATCAACTTAATTTGCACTAGCATGGTTGAAATTCGATTAAATGGAAATATCATCAATTGGAAGCAAGGATTATAAGTATGAGTTAAGTCTGAAGCGACGGTTTACCTGATGCTGCAGTATAAGCTCGGTGACGGTCCGCTCGCCGAGGGAGCGCGCTGCGCGTGCCGCCCTCCCCCGGCCCTCCTCGTCGGTGATCGCACACTGCAGTAGCATCACAAGCTTTCTCTGCATGGGCCGCGACAGCCGGCTACCGGCTATACTGTTGTTGACTAGAACAAATAAATAAAAGCTAAAATATCTCAAGGTTTGACGTTGTAGATAGACAGGTCTACACAGTCCTCCCATACCTATTATCATTGTAATCTAAAAACATTGTAAAACACAATTATTTTTTAAAGAGTAACCGTGGAGTTTCTTGCCGGCTCCATAAGAAACGACCAATTGGAACCGTGCACCTAGCCTCTGACGTTTCATAAGTGCCCATGTTTATGTGAAATAAAATATGTTAAATGAGATCAATGCTCTTCGAAAAAAACACATCAAATCCGCGGCGGCGCGTGTCGTGATGCGTCATCAGATGTTTGTATATACGTATGAGTGATCGACGTCAGCGTATAAGGAATTTCGACCTAGTAAGTAGAAATATACAAGACTAATTTCGAACCCGACCATAGTCTTTTATAACCAACGAAAAAAGGAGCAGGTTCTCAAATCACCCCTTTTTTTAACCCCCCCATAACTTTCCCCACGCATAACTCTTTTATTAAACTACTAGCGACCCACCCCTACCATACACGGGTGTAATCTACTGATGTGGCGACATGTCAAAACATGAAGAATTCTGTGCTATTTCTAAGTTTAATATTAATGTATTTTACACATAAGCCTTCCGGAATAAATTCTGTAAACTAAATGATGGTGCAAACCGCATCAAAATCCATTGTGTAGTTTAGAAGATCTAAGCGGTCACACAGACAGACACGCAAAGCGACTTTGTTCTATACTAACCTAACCCGTAACCTGGTGAAGGCCGCAGGAATGCGCTGAATGCGAGGAGGCCTATGTACAGGAGGGGAAGTCTTTCGGCTGAAAAGCTGAACCTAACTCATTTCGCGATGCCCTAGCTTAGTTACTGCGATATTCAATTTAATGTGACGTCACCTATAAGAGCAGACTTGAGCGGACGATCAAGACGCTTCCAACGATACCTCATTTGTCAAATTATGATGAGTAGTTTAGAAGTTATGAGGGAACAGATGAACATACATACAATACCCGTCCAAATCATAACCTTTTTTGCTTCGCCGTAGTCGGGTAAAAAGTTTTTCGGTGACGTCAGTAAGAACCAACATAACATAACTTGAAATACTGAAATATTATTTATGGACAACTTGGACAGGACAACGTCTGTCCTATCCAAGTTGTCCATATTTGTCCTGTCCAAATTTCAATAATTCACATACAAAAAGCACTTCCAGTTTTCCTAAATTTTCTAATTTTGCTTTCCCTAAGAACATGATTCAGACTATTACGAATATTTTGAAGCAAAAAAAAAACAAAACGGTCCAGCCGTTCCGAAATTATGCGCTTACCAACGAACATCGTTTTATTTTTATTTTATAGAAAAAAGAAAAGGGGATACCATGAATTTTTTCAGGTAAAAAAAATGTTTTAACCGTTGTAACATTCTAGGTAATTAGGTATTAAGTGTACATACCGAAAACTCTACAGTATAAACTAGCTGTATACAAAGTTACATTAAATTGGATGATTTTCAAAAAAAAAAACTTAAAACTCATGATCGGAATCCATATATGAAAATTTTCTAATCACATAATTTCAAGTAACAACTGCTGATTGCGGGGTCAACGGGACTTAATACCACCAAAACTTGTGTTTTTTTTTTGTTATACGAGTAACCCTTCTTTCGTTTCGTGTGGTTAGTGACTAACCTGGTGTCAGAGTTTTGAACCGCCCATGGGCCTCTGACTTGCCTCACATGCCGTTGTGACCTATCTCTCAGGCATGCCAGTTTTGAAGCAAGTGATAATTATACAATACGCACATGAATCCGAAACGTCAGAGGTGCGTGCTTTGGGTTCGAACTCGAGACCCATGACTTGGCAGTCTGAGGGTCATACCTATAGGCTATCACTGTTATAACCCTGTATAGGTGTTAATTAATGACGTAATCATTCCGAGAGTTTACTCTAACTAATTTGTTGCCAAAGTAATTTGTTTGATTTCGCAAAGTATTTTTATAGTTGAAAAGTTCCCTTCTGAAAAATTCTCGAAACTACATTGTTCAATAGTTGAAAACTTTGCTCCACCATGAGTTTTAAAAACAAAAGAAAAACTTGAAAGTTTGTTTCTAAAGTGCTCATGAAGCCTCTGAAACTCTGAAATTTACAGTATTTTAAGAGGATAGCAAAACGTGCCGCGTACAAATAGTGAAGAGGAAAATGCTAAAGTCCTTTGTAACTATAGCTGTGTCCGTAGTTCCTTCTGAGTAGATAGATAAATACCGAAACCCAGCCAGATAACATTGACTATGGGTATCTATAAATGAGGGATAGAATGATAGCGTGCCGGTTGAGGGAGGAATGGAAACAAAACGTGTAGCAGTGTCCTGTCGGAAGATGATGAATTGGTCATGAGAGGTGGGATGGATATCGGATTATAGAGGAGCAGCCTCGTGCAAAAAGATGTACAGGTAACTACAGTTAGTAAATTGGCATACGAAATAGGTCATGACACGGGTTTTGTTGACGGAAGAATAGTCAAAATGACAGATAAACAATCACAATCTTTCATTTTGTCTACGAGCGAAGTGGCGGACAAAAGCTTTTTTTTTTACTATCCTTTGCTGTCCTACTCCTGGGCAAATGCCTCCCTCCACTCCTTCCAGTTTTGACGGAACCTATCCAGCTCGTCCCGCCATCTCCTACGTGGTCTGCCGCGACCCCGCCTCACTGTCTCAGTGCACCAGTTCTGTGCTATTTGGGCCCACAGTTTATTTGGACTAAAGCTAGTTATTTATTATTTTAAAATTAAGTGAAACAGTTGCAAGTCATAGGAGAGTGTGTACGGCCAAATAGGTAAGATTTGCAAAAAGTACTGAGAGTGTCAGACATGATGAGTTTGATGACATAATTCCGGGAAATACAGATATAAATTTATTAAAAAGAAGTGCTTCTTTTGAATGTAGGTATATAAACGTGATGAGGTAATATTAAAATTAAGAGGAAATTGCACGTTACTGGTAACTTCATAAAACTGGTTTCATTCGTCATAGCTAATTAGGTTTTTCAAGACGATTCATCTGAGGAAATACCTCATAATAACAGAAAAGTCCTAAATGTTGTGCGATACCGAAGTTTCATACCAACACTTAGTTTGCTTTTTTGATACGGTAGTTACACCATACCCTTCGAACCAGAACACGGCAACCTACCACGGTACCTAGTTCTGCCGCCAAGCAGTCTTCCTTCAAAAAGAGCGAAAGAGTAATACGTTTTCCTTGAAAACTCAATCGCAAAGCATTTATTTTAATTAAACCATTTACAGGTAAGTATGTACTTATAAATTTTCAAGGATTAGGTCAGTCAGAAAGATGAAGTTGGTTGTCCATTCCAAAGCGTAGTAGGTTCCAGTAGAGAAGAACGGGCAAGAAACGCCAATATTTGTAAAATCATCCATGTTGAAAATATAGGTACATACCTACATATTGTGAGAACGATGTTAAAAGACGTGCACGTTAAAAGCGGCCAGAGCAAAGATTAAACAAGAAAAAACAATTAAAAAATAAAGTAAATACAGTACAACTATTTTCTTAATGTCCGTCGTCAAACTTCGTGTTTCGTCAGTCGTCGGATTTCTATCAGTTGCCCTTTGCACTTGGTGCTTGTACGTATTGACTCCTACCGCTGCGCCCGCGTTGCCGTCAACCATAATTACTAACTGCAAAGGGCAACTGATTGAAATCCGACGAACTCTGCATCACTGGCAGCTAAGAGATGACCAGTCCAACTGACGGCGCCCGTTCACGAACATGACGCATACATCAGCACCATTCACCTCAACCATTTGACTTTATAAACTGGATTTTTCTACTCACTATTGCCACAATACTTGAGGTAGGCCGCGAGATGTTCCATGCACTTGACGATGCAGTCGTACGCCTGTTTGTCATGATCTGGGAGCGCCTGGATGGAAGGTGGGTGGTAGGGCTGCGTCGGTGGTGTGTACCCTGCGAGCTGGAGGAGCGCAGTGTTCACCACCAGCTCCTCGAGGTCCATTTGGATGACTGCCTGACGGGGCGGAAGAAAACATTTATTAATGCGATGTTGACAAGATGAAGAGCGGCTCGTGGTTAAATAATAACAGCGGCACCAGTCGATCTTCAACGTTAAGCAATGTTTGCGGAGGTATATCCGTGGATAGGTCGCCATGCATTACGTATCGTGACCGCTCTGTGCCTCGGAAAGCACGTGAAGCTGTTGCTTTCGGTTGTTATACGTAGATATTTGACAGTCGTTACTGGTAGTTAGAAGCCTAAAAGTCTGACAACCAGTCTTACCAAGAGGTATCGTTTTACTTAACAACTGGGTTGTGGACGTCAGATAAGCAGTCGCTCCATGTAAAATACTGGTATTTAGCTGCAGCCGTTTAGACTGGAAGCCGACCTTAACATAGTTGTAAAAGGCTAGGCAGATTGATTTGATGTTGACAAGATGACGGAGTTCGGTATCATACTTTACAAAAGACATTTCAGTTACATACAGTGTTAAAAACAGAGATGAAGAGAATGTTCAAAACAGCAAAGAAAATTACCTGCACTATCGTACAATCACGAGCATTACCTTACACCTACGCAACGTTCAAGAGTGATTTCCTCGTGAAATAACTATTGTACAGTTCGCGTCAAATAACTTTGCCGCTCTGAAGTTGGGTTGCGCATGCGCGCTGGCATGCGCGCTACTGTTTTTTAGGTAAGATTGACTACTGCGCAGTCATTTGTAGCTTACTTCAGAGCGGCAAAGTTATTTGACGCGAACTGTAATTTTGAAAAAACACATATTTCCACCATACAATTTCTATCAATACTATGGAAGAAAATCGCCATTGAATAATGCGTAATTGTAAGGTATTTATGCTAGTGATTGTACGTAGTTATAGCGGTCTCTAGAGATTTTTTTTAATACTCAAAGTAGGCGCTTGTAACTTAAAAGCTCATAGAGGCAATCTAACTCCCAGCACAGAACCACGTGAAATATTCTCACGTTTAAGGCGACGATAACCGACTCTTAATGATTTTACAATACATTTGCTCGAAAAGAGTTTTTACAATGCATTTGCTCGAAAAGAGTTTTTACAATGTATTTGCTCGAAAAGAGCGTTTTCCAAGCAGCCAATTTGTGCGGAAAGTGTCACGTTTTATCACTAGTGCTTTTTACGTTTCCGTTTTTTTTTCAAAAAAATTTAACTCTGTCGTCAGCCCGTCGCAGAGTTTATTATTATTATTTGAGAAAAGTTTTACAAATTAAATGTTGATGATGATGATGATGATGATGATGATGATGATGACGATGGCGATGGCGTTGACGGGGGCGATGGCGATGATGAAAGCGATGGCAATGCCGATGATGACGGTCAAAGTTAGTCAAGTCAAAAAGTCACAGTCAAAGTCATGAATGTTGTTTATATAATTTATATACGTCAGCCAATAAGTCAGATGTTACACTTTATATGCGACTACGGTAAGGCTCACTAGTTTTTATTTCCTCGCACAATACATAATAAAACGTTGTATGATACACGTGCGTAAGATGATTTCCGACTCGTGTCGACTTATACACTCGTCGGAAATCACCTACTTTCCGCACTTGTAGCATAAATAACAATTATACTGAAAATCGCGTCTAAACGAATGTCTAACTTAATAGAGGAATATTTTAGATTATGTTTATACATAGTGAAACTGATTTGCAAAGTTATATGTCTCACGACGATAAAAAACTGAGAATCACGCAAAACCTATCAAGCGTATTTTTCTGAAACCTTCACCATTTTAAAGATAATTTAATTATTGATCTTTTAGTAGACGTGTTTTATTAAAATACCTTTGTTTTATGTATAATAAAGAACTATTGCGTCTTATATGGGACAGCGCTCCTTGATGGGCGAGTCCTATTACTGGCTGGACGTGTGACGCGTTGCGTGAGCGCAGTACAGAACACGCAATCTAACCACTAAAGGTCACTGGCATATATCTGCGTCTTAAGTCCCACACTACAGTAGCGTTGAATAGGAGATGAGTATACTATTCAATAAATAGCTGCCTACTGTGGGTTCATGCTTATATTTAAAAAAAGTTGTTATAAGTATACTACCTACATTATGTGATCAAAGGAACATTCATTTTATAGCAAGATTGTAGTTCAAATGGAACCCATTCATTTGCGAAAACTTCAATAAAATGATACTTACGTATGAAGAATGATAAGGGCATAAATAATTGGGTGTGCCCGAAAAGATCATATTCACAAAAGATGATTAAAAAGAGTATTTAGTTGTAAACATATCATTGTTGATTCACCCTCGACTCAGGATTAACGTTCACGGTCGCGGCTCGATAATTTATGTCACACGGCTACATAGCAAGCTTATACATATACATTTCCAGTATAAGCTGACCTCTCATTGTACGGAAATCCTATAGAATGCGAGATCGGCTTATACTGAAAATGTATAGCTTGATACGTAGCCGTGTTTACCTAGATACCTCATATGGCTCAATTTACAAGCATGAGGGGAAACTCTGTTCAAGATACTGATGAACAAAGATAAGAAAGAAAAAATATTAATATCACAGAATTTTAATACCTATCTTAATCCTAATACTAACTATCCTAACTAATATTACTAGAAGTCGAAATTTGACCATAATTCATTTAAATGTCATGATTCTAAGGTCATTCAAAGCCATCTTGTGTCAAATGCATGGTATTGTGTGTAATATTTTTTTATTAATTTAATTTATTTCTAATGTATAATATATAAATGTATTAGCTTTCTGCACTCCTTCTCCATATAAACTTTAACTGTGCCAAATGTCATACTCCTCCGTCCGCGTAATTTTCGTAAAAAGGGGTACAAAGTTTTTGCTTCACGTATTAATATCCTCACTAATATTATAAATGCAAAAGTGGGTTTATTTGTTTGTTACGCTTTCACGCGAAAACCGCTGAACGGATTTGGATGGAATTTGGCACACGGGTAGACCATGACCTGGATTGGGACATAGGATACTTTTTATTCCGATATTCCCACGGGATCAAGACTTATGCGCGTGAAACCGCGGGACGCAGCTAGTAGCTCAATAATTTCATTATTAAAATACCGATACTTTAATTAGCTGTGAATCTGTGATCGACATTGCGTTTGAAGATTTGCTTGAACTTTTAAATTATGTTTTCATGGCTTCGCACGGTACAGATCATAAGCAAAACTTTATGCAGGGTAGAAAACAGGCAGTGAGGCGATTATTTTAATTTAAAAAAATATAACCACAGAGCATGACGCTTCCAATCCAACAATACTTACCGTCTGCCAAAATATGACGAGGAGTTAAGGAGTTTTGAGGGATCAGATGTACACACACATACCTACGTAGCCTGTTAAAATCATAACCCTCCTTTGGCTTGCCCATATTAATTTTAATAACTCTGTTTAAGAAGTTTATGAGTTAGCTTCAATAATAGGTTTTTAATCCAGTTCGTCTATGTTGATGATGTATATCTTCACATCTTAGTGGTACATGAATTTGTGTGGGGTGTTACCAAAATAATACGAAATACCTATATCTGCTTTCATATCTTATATATATAAAAGAAAGTCATGTTAGTTACACCACTTATAACTCAAGAACGGCTGAACCGATTTGGCTGAAAATTGGTGGGGAGGTAGCTTAGAACCAGGAGACGGACATAGGATACTTTTTAGTAGGGTAGGTAGGGTAGGTAGGGTAGGTAGGGTAGGTAGGGTAGGTAGGGTCGGTAGGGTCGGTAGGGTAGGTAGGGTAGGTAGGGTAGGCAGGTAGGTGCGCCGTAGATACGTACTTAGTGCTACTCGAGCGAAGCCGGGGCGGGCAGCTAGTATTTTATAAAACTTGCTTGCCTCTGCCGTGAATCGGACCCAGGACTATAAAAAGTCCATGTAAGAAATGGAACTCTTAAGAAATATATCCACTGACAGCTTTTTCCATTCTGTATACCATATCTCAAATTATACGAACGTTTATTAAACCGTAATAGATCATGTGTACGATTGAAGTTATTCATAAGTTATTAAGTTTTCACGAAAAACCTGTGATAAAAGTATTGTTAGCCCAGGTTCGCACGAGCGATGTTTTCCCGCGGATTTTTTTTTCATGCACTGGGTTTTCAACGCACTGCTTAGCGTCCAGAGTTGATTATCCAACATAAATATGATTCGCGGCCGTATCAAATATTAATTAATAGAATTTAAAAAATCATCAATACAACTCTCTAAGTTCAGATAATCCTATAGAATGACTATCTCATGAAATCATGCGATTTTAGGATTATTCTAATATAAGGAGTTGTATTGCTGATTATAATTCTATAAAGCCATATTTGTTACGGTCGAGAATCAATTTTAATCAAGATACAACCTGACACTAACCTGCAAATTGCAAAAACGTAGAAAATTTGAATTTCGCGGGCTACCTTACCGCATCCCCCTTAACAGTAAAAAAATCACGAGCTTAGCAACATCACTTCAATAGATATTTCGGCCCTTGGCAAGGGCAATAGAGCCAACAGATGTTAGATAAACATTCAGAATCTAAACACCTTTCAATGATCGACTTACTAATACAGCTAATGCATTACCAATAGCTAATTACCATTGAACAGATTGCTTCTAAGCAGCTCCATCGTCGATCGAAGCGGCCGAGATGGTAGACAACACGACCGAGACGAGTAAAAATAATTACATCAATGGTTTATTGACTTTAATAGCACAATACACACAAGCCTTTCTGTTTTGGTTCTGCATGTAGCCAGTAACGGAAAAGACATGGATAAATTAGTGTTTGTACCTACCAACTGCACAAATGCAGAATGGCATTATTGTACGGAAAATTATTTCAGACTTGATTAATTTTCCTTTTATTGACCATCATCATCAAAACATCGAGTTTCTTTATTGTATTAAAGTTTAATATTAATTTTTTAAACACATAAACCTTCCGAAATAAAAATTATGTGGGCAGACATAAAAAACGACTTTAGTTTATAGTACGCACCTATAGATTTTATCAACAGTGAACTTAGGATATCATCATCCAATGATTAAATGTTATTTTCAACTTATTGTCATATCGAGCTGTCTCTTCGGGTTGATATTTTGGAAATTGATCTCATGTTTCCCGTTGGTACAGCTATATTTTGCAAGCAAAGCATCAACCCGGCAACAATGCCAAGGGACTAACTAGGTAAACGCCAAATGTAAAAAAAATCGCAACTAGTTACTTTTTAGTCTGCATGCAATAGATATAACAGATGGATCTCCAATTTCAGTTATAAAAACTATAAGAGTTTGTCTACTTCATCAATGAAAATCAAATTCATTTCGAAATCAATCGTTTAAGAACTTTTAAAATAACTGAAACGTATATGCTTTACGCTCTATACCGAATGCGTCAATGAACGTTATGCATATTATGTCAAGCAAATCATCGACCAATTTAAATGTACTGTTAGGCGGATTACCAAAACGGCTGGAGGTGATGATGTAATGTAACAAGTTGTGATTCGATTGTGATGGTTGGACGGAACCCAAGACATTACAGCACATGAATTCATGTGATACAATCACGACTCATATTGATAACGCTGGTTCTTCTTCTTTTCGAATCGATGATACAACATTCATCTTAGATTTATCTAGGCTAGTTTACTGAAGCCACAATCACACGTACCCCGGGTAGGTGTGATTGTGGCTTCAGTAAAGTTCTTTGCGTCCTCAAATGTATAGGAGTATTGAAACTTTGGACCGCTGGATAAGTTCAAAAGAATGAGGGCATGGCATGAAGAAGCTTTTAAGTATAAATAAAGAGAAAGAAATTGTATTTATTGGGACTCACGCAGGAAGATTACAAAATTACAAAATCATAGACTCATAAAAATAATTTAAAAAACAAAAGTATATACAATGGCTCTTGTGGATATCATTACTTCGGTCAATTTTACAATTTCACCCATAAAAAATATTCGTATTACTAACTTATCATGAGCTCCATCAAACTCGATTATTTTTTATTTGTATTACGTCTGTTTTAAAATGCCACGGAATGTAAGTTAATGTAAAATTTGCGTTAAGTTTTAAAACAGCATCCCCTCATCAATTAGCGAAACGAGCGGTGTTTTTTTTTTTTTTTAACTAATTTTAAATGTGATGTTGCATTTCCATGGGTTAGGTTAGAACCGTGATCAGCCGCTATTCCCACGTTGGTCGCAGTTACTTGGCACATGGGATACCCTACATTAATGATATGGCCAAACGTCGATTGACATTTCATTCAACGTTGACGTTTAAACGATATGGTCAATTTAAGCTGGCCATTTCATGAAATGGTCGACCACTTCATGAAATGATCAATTCTTAGATCTGGCCACGACATATACGCACAGCTTGCGTTCACAGATTTGTATATCAGTAGTAGTGGTGCCTACCGTTCCTAGTAAACATAATTATCTTAAGAGGCTTACAACAGCTAAAGCGCGGTCACTATCGGACTGCATAGAAATGAAAGAGAAGCGCGATGACACGACGCAGGTAATTTATTGCAAAATATGAAGCAGTTAGTGATTTACAAAAAATCTATTGATTGGACTGGAAAATTAAAACACTATTATGCTAATATGTAGCTTGTAGAATAATCTGACAAAAAATCAGAATGATTGCATGTAAATTAATATGATTTTTAATCGTTAAAAGAAATTTTTAGAGGTATCTTCATGATTTTTTTCTATCGTATCAAATTAGTTGTATTATGTTTTCAACACACTATCATACTAGCATTATATCCTGAAGAATATCATATATTTTTCTGATTTTGTTTACTGCAGTGGATCATATACTTTTACGCATTATAAAACTTGCGTTTAGGCACGTTTAGGTCCTGTAGTCCCCTTAAAATATTGCGATACAAAAGCATTTCAGAATTCTGTAACTTTATACTAGGCTGATCAAAAAGCAGTTCTTTTTGCTCGGCGCCTATGGGTCTTAACGTGCCTGTAGCCTGTAGCCTTCCTTAAGAATTGGGCTATCAAATCCAATGATATTTTTTCTAATCCCACTGGTAGTTCCAGAGATTAGCACATTCAAACATACAAAAAACTCTTCAGCTTTATTATTAGTATAGAAAATATGAACCGATTATCATTACTTTTTGATCAGCCTTAACTTTCGTAAACATTGATTGAGGACCCGCTTGATAAAGAAAATACTTAAATTAATTTATGGGTACATAACATTGAAGGTAAACAGATTTCTCCATAGATTCTTCCGATTTCAAGAGATTATTTTCAATACCTATCTGACCAATATCTCTGACTTCATAAACGAGTTTGGTAAACGAACCCGAAAAGAAAATTTTGAATTGTGCTACAAACGCTTTACAACCCCCTATAGGAAATATTTTATCTTTCAATACTCTAAAATATCACACAACCCATTCAATATTCGTTTCCTTTATGATAGTGGGAAACTTGGTAATACCGGCGACTGAATTTCAACCGTCGACGTGAATTCCATCTGTCAGCCATTTTATAGAAGTTTGTTGGACAAGCAAACAATCAATAATATCGTCAATTCAATTTGTCATTGTTTTTCATATTGCTAATTTCCAGAAATATAACGACTGTAAATTACTGGGAATGAAATGCCGGAAATTTACAGGACGTTGTGAACGGATTGGATAAACGAAGTAAGATTTGAAATGTTGAGTACATTCTAAGTATTTCGGTTTGTTTTTACTTTTACCTGTATTTATGATTGAGCGGAAAGTTAGGTAAAGCACTGTATATTGACACATACATTTAATGTTTTATTTTAAAGCTGTAAAGAAATACTGTTTGATTTTACTTCCCGTTATTACCCATCAATTAAATTGTTTTCTTATTTATTAACAGTAAAGATTTAAGTATAGCACTAACTTAACGACACGGTTTCACTCATTTCACAGATAGCTTACCCTAACATTGGACAACTATGACACGGATCAAACAAAACCCACTTGACATGACGCACGTAGGTAGGTACTGTTCGGTACTGTCGGATCGTTTGTAGGCTTTCGCTCCTCATAGCAACACGTTTTTGGTGGAAAGCAATAACTTATGAGGCTATTAATTGATTCAAATTTGCAGGCTTCCTGGACATGACGCCGGAACCGCACAGGGGAGCTCAGCGGCGCCGCGTAGATAAAAAAAAAAAACAAAATATTTCAGAACGAGTCTTCTGAAATATTCTGTTTTTTTTTATCTTGCGGTCCGGCGCCTCAAGGTTTAAGGCTCGTGCAGACTAGCGCAACAGGTCGCGGGACCGCGACTCGACACAATTATTTTGTTAGAGTCGCTTTACGTACTGGCTATATTCAGGCTGAAGGTGGTAAGCAGAGACCGGCATCGTTCTGTAGTTTTGAAAGTGTACTAAATAGATATTTTTATGGGATGACAAAAAAGACAGAATGCAAACCACAAAAAGTATACCGGATCGATCCGAATACACAAACAACAATTATTATACTAATGAGCTGCTTCTCACACGGGCAACTGTACATCGCTTGCTCCCGCTTCACCAGTTCTGACTCTCTGTATTTATGTTTTGGCTACCAAGACCAAAATTACAAACGTAGTATACATGGAAGTTTTGTAAAATATGGCTGTTATTTTTAGCATATTATTGTGATGTCTTACGACTTCCACGCGAACAGAGTCGCGGGAAGAATCTAGTTAATACAGCGGTGTAATTGCTTTCATTATGACAGTTCAACAACATTCATTGCGTTATTTACGTTGTTGAGCAGGCAAATTTTTGGAACATAGGAAGCAATGGATTAGCAATTTCAATGTGATTGTTAGAGTGTTACGCAATAAGGCTGCGGATGAGCACAACAAGCATGTCTTCACGCCAGAAATAGTCACGCTGGTGCTCTAGTCACGCTTAGCACCATAGACAAGCCAGCAATGAGCTAGCAGAACACATGCGAGCATGCTCGCCGACACATGTGCTTCGAGATCAAAGGTTTCGGACAAAGGCCCCAGGGAGCCCCAATACAAAGCGGCCACAAAGGATAAACTTATCAAAATTTGAAGCCAGCAAAGAACGTGTTAAACAACTAAACTGCACAAAACGCTGACGGAGACGTTACTCAGTGTAGAGCCGCTGCGCTGACCCAATTCCTCGCTGGTCTCAATAGATCCTCCGCTCCGATGCCAATTATGGAACATTGTCATATAAAAATGAGAGAACTGAGAATTCCTGAAAGGATTTTTCTATAATTACGTTTTTGCTGCCACTCTTCATATAAAATATTTTCAAGGAAATTTTATATAACAAACCTCGGCATCCATCACAGCTGATAAAAATAGAATTTGATTTAAAGGTGCTAGAAGATTTCAACGCTGAATGAATACGTGGCCGTTAATATTTGATGTTTTTCTTAAATAAAACAATTATGATAGCCTGTCATTGGATTAATCCTGCCCTACTAATATTTATTGGATTTAGTCTGTTGCGAGGTCATACAGCACTGTTGGGGGGAAGTTTTAGGTTTTAGCGTAGGTAATAGACGTTTAGGAAGCCGTTGGTGGCTCCTTAGTTACTCAACATACTCTAAGTATACAAAGAAACTACGTAACGTGCCTCACACCGAAAGTGATTTTAGGCAAAATACATTATCTGGAGGCTAAAATTTGATTCACCTCAAAATTATACTTACCGAAACTTTTAGGGTGGTGATGAACATTCGACATCGTGTTAGGGTAAAAGTTAACAAGTTATTAAATGGTCTAGTAGTTAGAAGTTCTATTAGCATCTAAATACAAGAAGCTAATGAGATAAGTGAGTTTTTTGTTTTTAAGCCAAAATCGGTGTTCTTTCCGGGAATTCCCGATCTGGTATGTATGAGGAATAAAAATGCGCCGGAAGGAGAGGGGTCGTGGATAAATTACTGGTATGCAGCTGCATCCAGTTAGACTGGAAGTCGACCCCAACATAGTTGGGAAAAGGCTAGGCAGATTGAAAAACGCACGGGAAAGTTGAAGATGTGGATTAAGAGGGCTTATCTTAAAAGTTGGCAACGTCGCAAATAGCTGTCAAATATTTACCTGTTTTGATTAATTTGGCAAGAATACTGTATGGAAATATGAAATGTGTCTAACTAGTGAACTAAAATATTGATTATGAAATGCAACAATTAATATCTTAACACCGAATAATTCGTTTTAGATGTAAAAAAGTATTTGGAAACTTTCCAATGCCTTTTTTATACCTAAAACGGTTGTACAACATCAAATTCAGTGTCATATTTGCAATTCATTATTATTATTCTAGTTCGCTAGTTAGCCACATTTCATATTTCCATACAGTAATATTGCCAAATTAATCAAAACAGCGAAATATTTTGACATCAATTTGCCCACTTTTAGAATAAACGCTCTTAAATTAAAAGGAATAACGACGACGGTTTTGTACTCGTATTGTATCAAAGGTTTATTCAGACGTCTAAGGTTACTCGCGGATAGAAAACAGCTGCTACTGAAGTTTTTCTTTTTACAATGAAGTTTTAGGTTCGTTTAGTAAGAATTACATACCTACCTACATGTATTATTTCGTTCAAAATATGGCTGTGGAAACTGATGATGCTTTCAACGCCAAGTTTCAATATAGCCGCAAATAAACAGAAATTGTATTGCCTGTGGATGATAGTTACAACTCCATCGCGAAGCAGTGCGTGACAAAGGACG
This sequence comes from Agrochola circellaris, assembly GCA_914767755.1. Classification (NCBI taxonomy): domain Eukaryota; kingdom Metazoa; phylum Arthropoda; class Insecta; order Lepidoptera; family Noctuidae; genus Agrochola; species Agrochola circellaris. Next base: position 7,647,921 of record OU611840.1, read on the forward strand.
ACTTTAAAATCGATTTCTTTTGAAACTGACCTTGCGTTTAAATTACAATACGTACGACTTTATAATCTTCAGACACGGATTAAAAAACACGATTGAAAAAAATTACGAAGTCCGTTAACTGAAACTTCACAACTGCTTGTTACAGGTTATTAGTTTGAAAACATACTAAATTATTTTAAGGAAAAATACTGAATAGTTCCCAAGCCGGACTTAGCAATAATTGCTCTCAATGGTGGATATGAGCGGAGCTTGTCATATATACTCCGCCAATGGCTCACCCCTTCTATAGGTAGTTCAGCCATGCTATTCTGTAAACATCTCACCGTGAAAACTTGGGTGAAGCTAGCTGTCAATAGTGTCAATCTCTGTGGAATGACAGCTCACTCCACGCTCACTTCACCTAAGTTTTCACGGTGAGATGGTTACAGAATAGCACTGCAGAACACGTGCATTTCGCGACTTTTAACCGCCAATAGCATACGTCGGCCATAAAAAATAGTTATTTAATCAAAATTATAAAAATGTTTATTTCAACTTCAAAGGATAAGGATGTGTTAGGAGACCCTAAAAGTTGTTAAATTAGAGCATTTTCTTAATAACTTAACATAGGAATATTTTAGATTATGTTTATATTACATAGTGAAATTAATTTGTAAAGTTATGTCTAACGCAGATAAAAACTAAAAAACGCAGAATCACGCAAAATCTATCAAGCGTATTTTCTACAACCTTCACCGCTTTAAAGATAAATAATTTTATTATTGATCTTTTAGTATACGTGTTTTATTAAAATACGTTTCGAATTATGTACAATAAATTAATTTGCGACTGCGCTCCTTGATGGGCGATACTGGCATGACGTACGACGCGTTGCGTGAGCTCAGTCCAGAACAAGCTAACCACTCAAGGTCACTGGCATATATCTGCGTCTTAAACATTGCGTTTGAAGAATAGTTTCTAAAGTACTGCGTTTTGCAGGCTACTATATCTACCTTATTCCGATTGTATTCGGTTTGTGCTGTATTTTGAACTTTTTATCCTATTTTATAGCGTAAGTAGAAACGAGTAACAGTTGTCTGTTCGAGGTAGCTCTCGTAGTATCCAAACAAATTTGATGAACTCTGATATAGTGTCGCCAACATAAACTCTTGGAGGAGTACGGAAACCCAAAGGCTCATGTCCTGAGGTTGACCTTACAGTCTTTAGAAATTATGAAATCGTTCTACCACTGGACTCAAGCATTACTTAAAACCAGTTTCAACCAATCAAAAGGCTTTAAACAAGTTTTAAGTAATGCTTGTGTTTTGAGTGAGGTTCTGTAATACGGGCCTTTCTGCATCCCAACCATTGTATAGAACAGAGATACATTTTGTGTGTAGTGACACATAAATGAAGAAATACACAGTGCAAGGTCAATAAACATGATGAGTTGATAATGGAGTCATAATCCGTCTGTTGACCTTATGCTTAATTCTGGCGAACTGATTTTAAAACAGCTTACAACTAAAGAAGGTTGGGGGAAAGTTGTTTATAGGAATATATTTTACATTAATAGATACATGTCACACGATCGTAATTTTACGTATAAGGTCATGTATTTGAATGCATACATTTTTACTCATCATCTGCCTAGCTATGCTGGGGTCGGCTTCCAGTCTAACTGGATGCAGCTGAATGAACCAGTATTTTACATGGAGCGACAGCCTATCTGGCCTCCACAACCTGGGTTGTCAGACTTTTGGGCTTCTGACTACCCGTAACGACTGATGATGTACAAATGGTAGCCGGGACCAAGGGTTAACGTGCTTTCCTAGGCACGTAGTGGTCTCTATATGTAGTGGATTAAACGATCCATGAACCGACCTCGGCAAGCACGTATTTTATAGATGGTATAAATTTTATAAATTCTAAATCTGGACAAGATTATGTGCACTGCAAAGCCCCGTATTCATGATAACCAAAAGTTGCGCAACATTGTTGCAGCAACATGTTTTTGTGTTCCTGGCTATACGGAGAGTTGCAGTGTTGCTGGTAGTTGAAAAGGTTGATGCACACATTTTTTTCCGCACAGAACACGGTAACGCCTCGGCGACCACTATTAAAGCTTATTTTCATTGGTCGATAGGGCTCGTATGGGGGTTGCGGGAGACTTCTGTAACGCATGCCGCATAGGGCCCGCATGCCATGAACTATTTTCATTAGTCGGTAGGGCCCGCATATGCCGGTGCTGGAGATTTCTGTAAAGCATGCCATTGGGCCCGTATTCGGGGAACCGTTTTCATTAGTCAATAGGGAACGATTGCGGTATACGGAGAAAAAGCACCGCAAGTTTCGCAGTTGCTTTGAAGGCTCATTTTGATTGGTCATTTTCATTGGGTGTGACCGTGTGAGTCTCCGCTGTCTTTTTACCAACCAATGAATTTAATTGGTCGCTACTCTTGCTACGGGGATTCCCCGCAGACGGTGTACGACCCGCTTCATCTATTTATGACTTTCATTAGTCATTACTTATGACTTTCATTACTCACCCCGCATGCTGTATATCGGCCGAGTTATCGACTAATGAAAATAAGCCGATAGAGGCGACTTTCGATACAAACCAAGCGAGTCACCGTTGACTCTCAATAGGTACCTACGACACATTACTGTTGTCTTGAATCTGATGGATTTAATTAGAACTGCCGTCTCTAGATGCTACCGGCGCGGATTTCGTGCTCAGTGGTTTCCAACAACGTTTGTATTGCTGATGAATATACTCTTTCTCAGCTGTTGCTTAGCTTTCCTTTACCATGAATACGAAGCTTTCGTATATACATAGAACTAACCTGGTCGAACGGACATTGTTTTCTGTGTAAGTGTTTGAGGCAGTGTCTACATAGTGTATGGCCGCATCCGAGGCTAATGGGGCTGCGCGGCGGCGCGCCGAATTCGCGGCAGCACACTGGACAGTTCAAATAATCCGTCCATTGAGGCGCCTGTATTGGCATTCTGAAACAAATGGTATAATTATTAATATGAATAACAGAACGACGAAAAGACATACCTACCCTGCACTGTAGTACATACAGCGATTCAATTTATACAGATCAATGCTAACGCTCAGTCGACGTGGACGAATTCTGATCGAAGCTTATATAAAATATAGAAATGGAATCATCGATACCAAGAAGGAGCTACGCCTACATTTCCAGTATAAACTGATCTCGCATTGTATAGGCTTTCCGCGCAATGCGAGTCCAGCTCCTACTGGATAATGTGTAAGCTTGATAATTATGTCGCCGTGTCTACAGCAGTGAGTGGAACAGGGCTGCCAATGATGATGATGATACATGACAAAAACATCGCGTTTCCTAATAAAACATTGAGGTACAAACAAAGACATTTAAATCTGTCGCTATATGTTGTTGACATTCTGTCAAAGGGCATTCGCTTTGCGTGACACCTTCATAATGTCGCCTTTAAATTGTGATGTAATATTTTTATCACGCCTGTATTCAAGGGTAGGGCAGAGCAGGCTGTAAACGGACAGTAACCCATTTTTAAGCTGCTCTTGAAAAAATCTCGATAAGTTCCACTTGACCCACTATTCCACAAGATCCCAGTAGTTTATCTACTATCTATGTACCCGCCGGCTACCTCTCAGCATAGCAAAACGAAGGAAATAAAATCAAAACTTTTTTAATCAATCAAGACTACCTGTTTATCTAGTATTCGCAAGCGCTCCTGCTGAGCATGAGAACCGGGTTTCAATTCCCAGGCCGGGCAAAGGTTTTTGGGGTTTTCCGTTAAGAATTTCTCAGTAGCAGCCCGGAAGCTGGATTTATGCCCCGAATATGATGGCAATAGGCTCTCCCCCTGTTAAGCTTTGTGCAGACTAGCGCGACGCGACTACGGTTATTGTTATACCGTGAAGTTTTCTTAGAAACTGTATTGTTCTAGTCGCGTCGCGCCGTCACGTCGCGCTGGTCTGAACGTTCCTTTACGTGGGTCTAAAACATAACTGGCAAAATGAGAGTGTACTTATAGTCACACGCCTCTATCGAACCATTCGGAAAAACAAGTGAGATGATAGATATATTTATGTTGTTTTTAAACTACGGATTGAAAGATATTCTTAGGCCCGTATTACAAAATCTCACGCAACACTCAAGCACTACTTAAAATTGGTTTCAACCAATCAAAACACTTTAAGCGAGTTTTAAGTAACGCTCGAGTTTTGAGTGAGGTTTTGTAATACGGGCCTTAGAGTTGGATATCAATTGAATAGGCAGATATTCATTGTTCATGTCTCAATTTATTTGGCCAAGTACATTTCCTGTCGGCTGCATCCTTCTATCACAAATTGCAGGTTGGAAGGTTCAATCGGAACTAATTCTGTAGTGAGCATTGAACTATAGTGAAACACAGTTAAATGGTCGTGAGGGAAGTTTAGAATATGAATGTGGATATCTATAAGAGAAAAGGCCAATGAAATGATGCATGGATCATGTGAAACATGATATGGCTAGAAATGAGGTTATTACTAAAATAAATTAATAGTTTAAAAAACACTAAAAAACACGCTTTTATGTGCACCTATAAGTTCCATTTCATATCTTCCGGCTCCATCATCAGATCAGCTCGACAGTACCATATTATTGGATTCAGACCTTGAAACCTAATCGTGGTCAAAGTTCATTACAAGACCTTTCTAACAAGTCCAAACACGGCTATGATACGATATTTCATCATGGAATGCTAGTGCCTATCTTCCTGCTTCATCATCAGACCTTGAAACCTAATCATGGTCAACGTTCATTACAAGACCTTTCTAACAAGTCCAAACACGGCTATGATACGATCATCCATCATGAAGTTCCAGTTCATATCTTCCGGCGCCATCATCAGATCAGCTCGAAAGGACCATGTTATTGTATTGTCCTCAAAATCACATACAACTGCCAATTTTCATAACGCTACGATTTTTAGAAGATGTTTAAATTAGTTTTCTTAGATTTGATTACATAGTTACATACATACAGGTCGACCTAATAAAAGCGTGTTAATTACGAATAATAGTGAAAATGCCCAACAGATGAAATAAGACGTAACAGACGTTCTAATTGCGGAAGACGCTTTCAATCACAATCCAAGGGTATTGAAGAAAAATTCGTGTGCTCAAAATCGTAAATAACTTAATGAACGCTGAACTGTCAAAATGCATTACCACCCCGCTGATATGTACTTCCTATTTTACCTACAATATGTCTTCCTTACTTCGGAAGTACGCCAGACGGGGGCGGGCATAAAATAGGTTTCATGGGCCATAACAGGGCCCTGAAATATTTTATTTTTCGGTTACTCCTATCAATAAAATTCGTTATTTATTAATTTTATCTACTCACGATTGCTATCACAACATTATAAAACCCTTAAATTAATTTTACTCTAATGATTGTAACGTTCACTTTATTCGAAACCGAAATTATGTTATGTTATCTATCACTCTTGATAATAGCTGGTGAAATATGGGCTTACATCTCTTCCCACGATAACATAATATAAGAATACAGGTGCATAATCAATCAGCCTACAATGTTCCCACTGCTTGGACTCAGGACTCCTCTCTATGAGAAGTCCACCACGCGGGTCCAGTGTGGGTTGGTAGATATCACATGTCTCTGAATTTATGGTTCTAGAATGACAGGTAAGTAATGCCAAAGTTTGACAAGTAATCAATTTGAAATTCTTAATTCAGAAACCGGGTATTAGATACTTTAACCAAGAATACAACAGTTATCAAGGGCTCACTATAACGACAACGACTTTGTTTCTACTCCTCATAGTTTCGGATTTCATCCTGAATCCATCTCGTTCAAGAGATGGAATTCCATAATCTCAAACATTCTCCAGTGTACAACATAATTATGTAAGCTAAGCAATAAAACTGCTAATTGCTGCACACTGAAAAGGTTTTCAGACAGATCCTTTTTAGGGTTCCGTAGCGTATTTCCAATCTATACAAGGCCAGAACGCAGCCATATGAAACAGCTCGCGTATACATTGTAATGCTATTTTTAAATTTGTGATTACAATGTATACACGAATTTTATATACTGCTCGTGTATAGTTTGTAACGTGGATGCGCGCATGCTGGTTCCAAACTATAGTACATAGCTTACGTCTGACAAGAGTGTTAAAGATATAAATAGTTTAAAATAAATTAAAAAAGAAATACTAAAAATGTGAACTGGGTGAAATGGGTTAGGTTAGAACTGTTACCAATCGCGTGCGAGCCGAGCGAGCGTAGCGAGCGGTGTCGCGGCAGCGGCAGAGGAGCGCTACTTCCAAGTTGCTCGCAGCCAGGCATGCTATTAGCGCAAGGTGAACGACGTCGCAAAAATGTTGGATACCAGCAGTGCGTCGTACGTCTGTCTGTCTGTCAGGACCCTTTTTCTCAGGAACGCGTGAAGGTATCAAGTTGAAATTAATGTCAAATACGCAGGCCTTTTTTTTTTTTTTTGGATGGGAAATTATCAAATAACTTCTCCCGCTCTGGGTGGAGCGGGAGGGCGTGTCAGACTTTTACTGACTAAAACCCACCCGTGTTCCTTCCGTTGCCTGTGTGCCGAGGTCGCGATATCCCTTTCAGACAAACCCGCAACCCCGGCAGGAAATACGCAGGCCTAGCTTGATTTTTTTAGAGCTCCAAGGGTCGATCCCTTGCAATAGAATCATGCAATTTTATATGTGAGTAGTAGGTTTTTAGGAATTTTCTCATTCAAAAATTATTAGGTATAGGAAGGGATGGTCCACAGTGAATTTCATTGGGCATGTAACAAGGACTCACAGCACAAGTAAAGGAAAAGACAGAAAATCCGTAATCCTAACTAATATTATAAATGCGAAAATGAGTTTGTTTCTTTGTTTGTCTGTTACGCTTTCACGCTAAAACACATAGGTATATAGATGTAATGTTATGTTTTTTCTTGTGATAAATTATTATATAATTAATTATTTATGATTAATTTTATATAAAATTAATTATTTCTATAAACAAAACAATGACAATGCTGTGAATCTTGGATTTTCATTATGACAAATTTCTCCAAAAAAAAGTAAAAGAAAGAGACATACGAAAGTAGCATGGAGGGCATAACGCTTTTTCGTTACGTGATGATTTATACCAGTTTACACCTACCGCAAGCCGCGTTAAAAAGAACTTTGTTCCAATAAAAATACATTCGCGTTCCAGCCGCCCGGCCGTAACAAGTAATATGCAATTGATCAAAACGAAATAGTACTAGGCTACAAATCAAGCTATATATTTCCAGTATAAGCTGATCTCGCATTGTATAAGATTTCCGTACAATGAGAGGTCAGCTTATACTGTAACTTTACAGCTTGATTGTGTGTACCACCTGGATATTACGAACGGAAACGAAGTGAAACCGCTTCTTTTCTGAAAGTTGACATCCTTTTGGAATCACAGTAAGCAATATTAGTATAGCACCCGACTCCCTCTATTATTACAATTCATGTGACTACAAGCAGCAATTTATGTGTACAGTATGTAAAGAGAATCAATTAACACATTTTTTTTCTTTCTTATAAATTGATGTAAAATTTTAACAATATTAAGCCTTAGCTATCAGGAACGCACACGAAATGCTGAAAACCAGTGTGTCAAAAGAATTTGTCTGATTTTGTGTTTTAGATGATATTCAAAGTAACATTGTTAATAGACTTTCATTGCTATCTACACAATGGGCAGGAACAAGAACACAAAAGTTTAAACTAATTTATAGTTTGCTTTCAATCTGCATTCCAGAGATATGTTTTCTCCTTACCCAGATATTAAATAAGTTTTTGCTTTTCATGAATACAAATTATTCACATTTTGCTTTACCGGCAATTAGGAAAGTCTAGGCTGGCAATTAGAAAATAGTAATTAAATATATAATAGTAATATTTGCTTAGTTTAGTCAACATCAGCCCATAGCAGGCCTGTGAAATCAGTTCAGCACATAACAAGTACTGTTATATCATATTGTTTCCTTCCCGTAGCCTTTTAACAGGCGATTGAGTTTAATAGGTAGTCTTGCATGCAATTTTATTGAAATCAGTGCAATGTGAAAAATGCACTAGAGTAAAGAGGGCTGATCCTATAAGTTGGCAACGTCGCAAAAAGCTGTCAAATATTTACTTGTTTTGATTAATTTGGCGATAATACTGTATGGAAATATGAAATGTGGCTAACTAGTTAACTAAAATATTGATTATGAAATACAATAATTAATATCAAAACACCGAATATTTAGTTTTAGATGTAAAAAAAAGTATTTGGAAACTTTCCAAATGCCTTTTTTACACCTAAAACGGTTACATCTAATTTACTGTTATAATTGCAATTCATTATTAATATTCTAGTTCACTAGTTACCCACATTTCATATTTCCAAACAGTAATAGTGCCAAATTAGTCAAAACGGCGAAATATTTAACATCTATTTGCGACGTTGCCCACTTTCAGAATAAACGCTCTTAAATGTGTCTATGTCTCTTAAATACTCTTAATATCGAGATGAACGGACTATAGGGCTGAAAAAAATAGAAAACAGCTCCTATAGCTCCTAACAGCTCTATAAAACAAATCCTAGTGTGGTGCACCGGCCTGCATGAACTTTTGTTGATGATGACATGAGTTACGTTGTTAATTTTTAAATGTGTTACTTGTATTATGAATGTTATTATTAATTTTTTGTATCATATAGAAGATTTCAAATACAATGTAAATTGTTTGTGAATAAATAAATCGAAACTAGCATTGTAAACTTGTAAAAATTATACTACAGTGATAAGCAAAAGCAAAGCATAGTAAAAGTATTCTGTGAGCAAAGGAATGGTACCGATTCTCTTGTCACAAATACCTCTAAGCTAGACTAAAAATCACTAAAATTTAGTTTATTCCTGTCAAACGACGATTTCCCATTCTGAAATAGACAAAAGTGACACAACTTAACTATATTTTAGTTTGACAGCACTAAGATAGTACTGAGTTTTTAGTTTAGTGATAATGGCAATTTTGCTATTCTGAATTTGACGGTTTTTACCTAAAATTTTGATTGTAAGAAACCAAACCAAACTAAACCTGACAATATTTAATCGCGATTAAAAAGGTGTGGGATAAAATTAATTGTCATGAACTAAAATTCACACCAACAACTCGACTTCACGTGCAAAAAAAGTACTGTACTTATTTATTTTTTCTTTTGCTCATATCTCGAAAATGGTGCGTCCTGTCCTATCGCAAAAATAATGAAAATTTCGACCCCATTTATAAGACCCATAAACCCCTAAAACTCAACATGTATTTCATATTTTCTATACAAAAAGTGAAACATTCCATATAAAACACGTCGAGGGTGCACCACAGCGCGCCTCCGGCTGTAAAAATCTCGGGTTAGGGCAAACCACGAGTACCACGTGGATTCGCGATTGTCAAATTCGATTTTAGTTGAGTCAAAATATTTTTTTAATTTACAGAATTTTAGTTTAGTTCGGTGTACAAGAGATTCGGCACCATTGTGGACATGATATATTGGTCTGATGACAGTGAGGTATGTAATACTACCAACATTCAACACAAAAGAAAACCATAGAGTTTCTTAACTATACTATTTTGTTTGTAATGATGTGATTTTGAGTCATAATTGGAAAAAATAATTGTTCTATCTGACATTCTTCATTCTCTTGCCCTTATCGCATTTGGTTGGGATTGGCGCAACACGTCTTTTTCTTCCATACTTCGCTTTTAGTTATCATCTCGGTAGGCACCTTCTAGCCAAATCATCTGCCACACAGACAATTTGTTTCTTTCGTCTTCCTCTACTCTTAGACCCATCCAAATTCATAAACATAACTTTCTTCACAAAATTTCCCTCATTCTCTGCATCAAATGTCCATACCATGACAAACAATTCATTTTATTTTTCGAAATGAAATATAAAAAATCAGCAATAAGGCAATAGATTAGTCATAAATATGATGTGCACAATAATATCAATTTGTATGCATAAAAAAAATCGCAAAAGCATAATCTTATACGGATACTTTAAATTAGATCGTGAATAATCATTATGAATATTAAGACGACATCTGGCTACTTTAAGGGCTCTGTCTAAATCACTCTTGATCGAGTGTTGTGTCTTGTAGTGCGTTTTTCTTGCAAATATTTCACAATCGCTAAGGAGTCTCTAGAATAAAATTATATTACCAAATTGGACTTTTCACTGCTGGACATAGCCTCCCCCAAGCATCACCACAAACCTGTTTTAGATTTAGATTTATTTTTAGGCTTTCAAATGTTTTAAATTCTGACGATTTACATATTTCGTTTCTAAAAGCTTATAAGCCAATTTAATCTGTTATCAAGTGATTTGATTGGCCTTTGCCTCCACTCAAGTAATTCAATAAAACTCTTCATGCAACTATTCTTAATATAATCTTCAAAAAGGTTCACCTCTCATACTTATAATTATAACATAGGCCCAATGTATCACTGGTTTTAAGCCAGTTATTTTTACCATACTTAGGTAAATACTGTTTGAACTATAATTAACTCTGGGTTGCAGAATATGTTATACACATATACTGATACTCTACTTAACCAGTAACTCCACTTAATTAAATATTTACAAAACAGTTGTGATAGACTTAAAGAAGCTTGTTAATACTCAAAAAATTTGAGGGTCTTCATTTTATTTAAGTACCAGTATTACACAACATTGAGATGATGTTTTGTTTCTCCTCATTAGTAATTGCAAAAAAAAACACCAGCATTCCAGTAACATTACAACCCATTTAATTTTATGAATGTGTCACATTCAGATATTGGGACTCGTCACTGACATGTAAATCTGGAACTTGTCACTGATAAGTAAATCTGCTGTGAAAGCTCATGTAAGTTGAAGTGATAATATTTGTTGACCAAAATAACAATTCATTTTATAAATTGACAAATATATATTAAATAGATTTGCAGCAACCAGGAATAAATGTACCAAAATGAGTATTATTTGTATAAATGTTAATACCAATAAAAACCTATGAGTAATAGGCAATTACTACAGTTGGAAAATTTAGTTTTGACATCTTAATACAATTACATGAAATAGAACTAAAATATTAACCAAAAGATTAAAAGACACTAAGAAGAATGATATAGTCAAGTGAAACTACATACATTGCTTTAATAATACACTGAATAATGCATGTTTTTTTAATGAAAAGAATTGTGATCTGAGCCAGTACTTCTTGGTTATTATAATTGTTTACACTTAATGAATGTTAAACGATATGACAAGCAAAGGGGAGAGGTCTTAAATTACATTTTCAAAGCCAATAACACCATGAATATGGTAAAATATTCACCATGATATTGAAAAATTAAACATTGAGGATCATGAAGATTTCCTATAGATTCATATTTTAAGCGTCTAGATAAACTGCCATTATTATACTCCATACATTCTACAACATTACTGTTACTCCTTTTTTTTTAATAAACCCCAATAATAGGCATAATACGTGAAAAGTAGACACTCTACAAAAATTATGACATCTGAAAATTGCCACCTAGGCAGTCGTCTGGTGGTCTGAACACGCCATGATTCTCAGTTTATTATTTGTGTATATTAAATGAGGGTACAATGATGTTGTGAAAACAATATTTTTTTGTAATTACCTTACAAATAACTCGTACAGTCATCACAAAAGTAACACATTTATCTTCTACCCACTTCAAAACATGATCGGTCAGCAGCCGTGAAACATAGACTAGATAGAATTTTGCAATTTATTTATGAAGTGGAAAAATTGTCTGACAGCTCCATAAAGGTGATCATACACGCTCAAAATAATAAAAACTAAAGTGTATTGCACACTTAACATGAAAAGTTAAGTGTGCAATACGCACACTTAACTTTTTGCTTCCTGCTAAAAAAATGTTGTATTACACCTAGTGTTTTTCATTTATCTGAGAGTCTTCTACTTATTATAAATAAGTTCTGATATCAAGCGGCGGCACATACTGCCTCCGCTATAATAAAGTAATTTGAGCGAAGACTGATCGGCTGTCCCATTTCAAAACCTAGTAACTAGTAAGGGACAATTTTTACAAAAATTGTTTTGCCGTGATACCCTAGGTTCCTTTTTTATGTCTCTGTCTACTAGGTGGGTGGCCTTTCCATAAAGTCTTTAGATCAACAGTACTTTACAACTAACAATTATTTATGGATCTTTTAGTTGTTTCGAAATAAAATGATTTTAATTATTTTTATACAAAAGGACGTGACAAAAAGGCATCATATTATGTTTAATTATAGTGCAAACCATTTTGCTGACAAAATGGCTTAGATTATAAAACACTGAAGAAGCCATAAGCGCAATATTCCGAACAAAAAGTCTGTCATTTTGGCGGGGACGCGGTAGCTACTACAAAAAAAACAAAACCTGCTCGCCAGAAAAGAGAAGTCCGTACCAACAATTTTATCGATATCAATATTCATTCGGAATTTTGCTTGAAACTATGAAATAGAACAGTAGTTACAAAAATAGTAAAATTTTATTATGAAGAGAAAATAACTGCAATGAAATAAAAGTAACTAAATTTGTAATAATTTCAATAATAACATATATCAAGTAAAAAAAAAAACTAAAATGCACAATAAAAAAATAAACCACAATAATTACTAGAAATTATCGACATGTCAATTTTGGTTTCAAACATGACCTCAACCCTACGGTAGTCTCGCTATCATTTTTACAAAAAGATTTATTTGCAAGTCAAGTGCATGTAAATTTTGCTGATTTGACGTATATTTTTGTAATACAAAAGAAAAGTATTTTGATCTATATGAACATTTAAACGAGATGTAGCGAGACTCGGTGACGTCAGAGAAGCAATGTGAGGAAAATACTCGATTCATGCCATGTTTAATAAAAGCACGACTAAATATTAAACAAAAATATTAACATCTATGGAAGGTTATTCAGTTAAGTTTGACATAGTTGAATGCTTTTTACATAATTTAACAGCACTGCTGGGCATTTTCACGGAGCTCCGCGCGCCTTTAAAACGATTTACGAAGTGCATTAGAATCGATTTGAAAGTAGTTTTTATGAACGGTAAGAATATTAATTTGTTCTTGTACTTTTACAGAGGGGAATTGCTCGTAAGGCTTCTTCAGTGTTATAAACTCTAAGCAAAATGGTTAGCACAGACCATGTAACTATAATGGTGAGTAATCAAGCACATAGTGTATACGGGTCCAGTGACAGCGGCTACACGGTCAAATTTTCTTTTTTTTCCTCTGATGACCAGCTATCCGAACCCTTTGTTTTGAAACCTCGGTTACACCAAGTAATATGCTAACAACGACATACGCGAGTACGCAGCACGCTTCGTATAAGCTGAACGTGGAAAAAATAATGATTTCATATATTTTTAATTTTAGTGGTGTCATTTTATAATAATAAATCATAATGATGAAGCAGAATACATGCTTTGTAAAATTGTCTATGACTAGAAAAATGAAAAAAAAATGTGTCATCCGTCGTTGTCATGGCTCGCTCGACTGTCATCATCAAAAACTGTCAAATATGTAGGCTGTTTGTGTGATGTGACCGTAGCAAACGAATAATAATAAATAGGTATAAAATACAATGATTATCACATTTAGCATGATCCGATAAATAGGCCGTGACAAGTCTTCCTGACTACGTGGTTAAACATAACTAGATAGGCACCCAAAACGAATAATTCAATGTGTAGACGTGGGTATAGGTGAATAGTAAACAGATATTAGTTGATCAGGGTAGTTTTTAGATCCTATTTCTTTATAATGACTATCGCCGTAGTTAAAGTACTGTAAAACCCTATTAGTAGACTAATCTGTCGCGAAGGGTAGGAACAGATGCCTATTGTATGAATAGCAGTCAAAGAAAGGATAGATTTAGATAACTTTTATTAAAATAAAAGGAAATAACATGCTTATTGTGTAAATAGTAATCAAAGACAGGATAGGTTTAGATAACTTTTATTAAAATAAAAGAGTTAAATCATCTTAAATATGAAATTCATTGACGTATGGGTCAAAGGTGTAGGTGAAAGTGTACTATTGTAAGTACACTCACATTCTGTTGAAGACTGCATTCAGATCCACACATTAGGGTGAGCCAATTGTTGTTCTATCACACAATAAAATTTTAAAATGCTTAAGCAACTCAATAACGCTACCAGAACATGAACCTTAATCCTAACACATACTGTTTGCTTGATTTGTCAGTTTACCCGCAATACAAGTATTTAATTATTACTTGAACCTATTTGAGAATGATTCACAAGCATGAATATTGATTTGATTCTGTCTCAGTTCTGTCTCCAACAAAGTAAAATTAGAATTATAATAAATGAACGAGCGATGTATAGTAAATAATTTTATTCCCAATTGAACTCTATACCCAGTTCAAAATCGAGTTTCATGCTTGAGCATTATTCCGCAATACACATTTGAACTAGAGGCCTAAATAGTTTTTCTACTTTGAAAATTTAATAACAAACAAGCTCATCTATTGCTACAGCTTATAGCATCATAATATCTCATCTCAGCCTCTGTAAGGCCTTCAATATTTTGTGGAATTTATAGAACTACAAAATGAGCATTGACTGTAAACTACTTGTACAGTAAGCCACCAATGGTAGGTAACAAAACTAGTAGGTATAAGCTGGCCTTGTATCTTATTCCGTACAAAAATAGGCCTCCTTAAGGTCAAAGTGTTACCACCGACATGCGGTCGACCTTAAAAACAGTATATGTTAAAATATAGTGAATAGATGCACGGGTGACAAGGAGGAACTGCAAGAGATTTCAACTTTGGGTCTCTTAATTGTATATATCTAGATCTTGTTGCTAAAAAGTTTTCATCCTTTATTCATTATATTTTAGCAGTACCTACTGCTGTTAAAACTACAGGTTGTGGAGTGAATTCAACATACCCTTTCTTTTTTCTTATTATTACTAAATATCTTGCGATCAGCTTAACAATCCCCTAACAGTTTTCTGTGGGAGTTTATTGACAGGAGAGAATGGTTCATCCAATGAGGAAGCTGTCTCTTCATAAATTAGAATTTGTTAGTGAACAAAAGTTAGTCAGTTAGTGTGTATGAGTTATAGTTTTTATGCGCGCCGAGAGTTCGGACCTGATCTGTTGATAGGATCTTCCTTACCCTTGCGGCCTCATTATTTGTCTCGATGGATTCATAGAATTTACGCCATGGTGTCCTCCTGGCAGTTCTGATCTGCTTTTTATATGTATTTTGGGTCTCTTTGTATATCTCCTAGTCGTCCGAGAGTCTAGTGTTTTGGCTCTGTTAAATTGCTTACGTAGCGTATCTCTGAGTTTACTAAGTTCAGCGTTCCACCAGGGGTTTCTCTCCTTCTCGGTTTGTGGCGCTCTTATATAGTTTACAGCATGCGTATTCTAATAATTTTGTCACGGTGTATTCTAATTGTTGCTGGTCTCTTATGGTTACTTGTGTTAGGTGTCTAGTTAATAGGGAGGCCAGGAAGCGTTTGTACCCGGAAACATTGGTGAGCCTCGGGTTTCGCCTCGGTTCGGGTTTCCTAGTGTTGCTAGTTTGTGTAAAGCGGATCCTTCTGTGATCTGAGCAGGAAGGTTCGTCCAATATGTGCCAGTTTGTAATAAGGTTCGTCCCGTTTTCTGTAGCAAGTGTTAGATCTATAATTGTTTGTCTTCGGACTGTGAGCCAAGTGGGTTCTGAGGTCCGCGGTTTATAATATTAAGGTGAGTAGAGAATAAATAGTTGGATAGTACCTCTCCTCTGAAGTTCGGTGCGTCGCTGCCCCAGAGCAGGTGGTGGGCGTTCGAGTCGGTGCCGATGATCAGGTCTAGTTCGGCGCGTTCACAGTGTTGTACACACGGCTACACTTCAAGCTATACAATTCCAGCATAAGCTGATCTCGCACTGTATAGGATTTCCGTACAATGTGAGGTCAGCGTAAACTGGAAATGTATAAGTAGCTTGATGTGTAGCCTTGTGTACCAGGTCGGCCATCTCTTTTGGCGGGCAGTCCGCGTCCTCGCCTAGCATGTATGAGCCGAGGCCAGTACAACATCTGGAACGCTACCTTCGGTCTGGAGCCTGACAGCTGTCATGTCTCTGGAACAGAATTGAGTGAGTGGTGCGATAGGAATGTCTTCGGGTATGTAGACGCAGGTTCTTGGCTTATCTGAGCTGTGTGTGTTGAGAATTAGCTTATTTCCCATGTTACTGAGGCCACATATTCTATTGTTCTTGATCCACAGCTCTACAGCGGCCACCCTAATAAAATATTTTTCGTTCTTTCTTTCTATTTGAAAATAAAATATTCTGTATTTTTTAAGATACTTTGTACCAATAAAATACTCGTGAGTTTGGGTAGTCCCCCCTACCCAAACTCACGAGTATTTTTTTGGTTAGTCTAAAACCTCATTACGTATCACCAGGGGGGACGGCCCCTTGGGGACTAAGATAAGTTCTTTCGGTCGTTGCCTCTAGTTGTTGGAACTCTTTACTGTTCGGGAGGACAATGTGTGTTATTGGTGTTTTTAGTTAGTTTCTGATTTTTCTGTTCTTTTGTTGAGGGAGCTGTGTTGGTAGCTTCAAGCTGTGGTTTATTTCCAAGGGATTAACTTCTTGGTCTACTTATAAACAAACTAGGGAGGAAAGCTTGCTGAACATATTTCTTCCTGTCAGTAACATTCACTATACCACGGAAGCCTTGTCGCCTACGTTCATGGAGTCTTCGGTAACCAACTTCTCACCCACCGGCCCGGATACCGGAGGGCGCCGGGTGTTAGCCAGATTGCATGACAAATACTCGCTCTCATTATTAGACATTTTCATAAAAACGGTGGTTGGGAAATAATCTCATAGCACTTTTCCAAGATACTATGTATGTAAAAGGTATTTAGTGCTTCTTGGCCGGCGGAGACCAATGAACGGGTTACGATATACGCCAGCGACTTGAGTGGTTAGCGCGAATTCTGTACTGAGCTCACGCACGCGTCGTGCGTCCAGCCAGTAATAGGACTCGCCCATCCAGGAGCGCTGTCCCAAATTAGACGCATTATACATAAAAAAAAGGAATTTTAATAAAACACGCATACTAAAAGATCAATAATTAAATTATCTTTAATATGGTGAAGGTTTCAGAAAAATACGCTTGATAGATTTTGCGTGATTCTGAGATTTTTATCCGCTTTAGATTTGATTTGCTCACAGTGGTAGTTCCAGAACAAGGTAAACAAGACTGACAACGTCATACGACTTATATCGATTGACACGTCTTTAGCGTCGTGTAATAGAAGAACAAGAATCTTATTTCTGTCCTTTTCATTTTGCCTTTTGCAAGACGTCATTCACTGACTCTCACTGTGTCATTTGTTAACATGCTTTTATTAGGTCGACCTGTATGTATGTAACTATGTAATCAAATCTAAGAAAACTAATTTAACCATCTTCTAAAGATCGTAGCGTTATGAAAATTGGCAGTTGTATGTGATTTTGATGACAATACAATAACATGGTACTGTCGAGCTGATCTGATGATGGAGCCGGAAGATATGAACTGGAACTTCATGATGGATGATCGTATCATAGCCGTGTTTGGACTTGTTAGAAAGGTCTTGTAATGAACTTTGACCACGATTAGGTTTCAAGGTCTGAATACGCCTATAGGTGCACGTAAAAGCGTGTTTTTTAGTGTTTTTTAAACTATTAATATTATTTTTTATTTGAAATACAAATAGGTAAATCATGAATGTTTATTACGAATGTTGCTTAGGCTTTTTAAGTTGGTCACTCACCGGGTATAATAAACATTACATGATATGATTTTGAGCATTGCGTTACAATACTGCGCCAGCTCGACGCACTGACTAAGGAGCATTCGCTTAAATGTAATGTGTTTTGTACTTGTACGTTCATCCTGTTACCGATAGGATAAACCAGTTTTGCCTAGGTCGAATCGGTTTATCCTAGTTAGTATATACATGATTTAGGATAAACTGGTGCGTTCTAGTCACGTAAAAAAATATTTTATGAAAATCATTGCAAAATTTGTCAAAGGCTTCTTTTTCGCCGTTCTATATACCCTACTTTTTCCAGACGCTAATTATAGTCATCCGATATACACCTACGACATTATGATTTTTTCTATAAATATGTAATAATTGAATGACAAAAAAACATTTTACGAGACAAAAATAATGTCAGTCGTTTGACGTTTTTTATGAATACAAAAATCGTCCCAGATTTACGTTATTATACAGGTTGGATTTTTGAAATGGGGCAGTAAGGGCAGCTACCTTAACCGTTGTAGCTACGGGAAAACGGTCTTAGGAGACCTTAACTTTTTGAAACATTTTGATCTGCATTCAAACAGACAAAAAAAAAAACAGTTTGAAAAAAAAAAAACAGCCAGCTGAAAAAAAGGGAAAACGGGCAGTTTTCACAAAACTTTTTTTTGATGCCAGTCCATCCTGTTTCTTATAAGGATCAAACACATCTATTGGACCAACGGAGGTTTGAGTACTAAGTCAGAAATAGCAAAAAGCTTTTCCCATACATTTCGTGGGTGAGACTCCAACCTAAGTTTCACGATGGATAGACTGACCGAAAATAAACTTAAAATGGAATTTCAATTTTCGAACGAATACGCGTTATAATTTCATTTGATTTGAGAACATAATTTAGTTTTCACAAATGGACGGAGTGATTCTTGCGGAAGGTTTTGGTGTATAATTAATTAAGGTTTTGTCTAAATTTAGCTGAATATGACGATTATTGTTGAAGATGTCGGAAAAAATCATGCCGACTGGCTGCTTTCCAAGCGTGCGCCGCGTAAACCGTTAAAGATACATGAAAATTATGTTCTACAGCATTGTTCAAATTTAAAATATCAACAAAAAAATACGCGATGACATATTATTATGTCTATTTTCTAAGGATGACCCACAGTAACCATTATCTTTCAGAATTTGATAAAAAATTAATTGTTATTTCCGAAGCTATTTTGACCGGTATTATATTAATTCATATCCAATAAAATATTTATTTAGATTAAAATATACCTTGCAATCATATCATTTAAATGAATAGTTTAAAAGATATCACAGATTAAAACTTAAGCGTAACAAAATATTTATGGTTGACGGCTACACGAGCGCAGCGGTAGGATTTAATGACATTTTCTTTGGTTAGTAGGTATGTAATCCCGGTAGTACGTTCCCATGGGATATTTTGTACGTCCACGCAGGCGCAGCCGCGGGCAAAAGCTAGTACTTAATAGTTTTCTGGTACTCCACAGGATGAAAAAGAGATTGTGATAGTATGTTTGCTAGTAAACGCGTTATTAATTAGCGACGCGCAGATATCGCGTTCTATTCCTAGGCAAGTTTAATGTAATTGTTTTTGGTTCCTGGGCACCACCTAACAGTTCAGTTCAGGTTCGAGTATTAATTAATGAATAAATGCATACAGGTGAGCATTACAGTGCGTAGGTAGTAGGTACTTGTAGGTGACCCAACGTAGCCTAAAATTGCGTAGAAAACATAGGTATTCACTAAAAACCACTTCTTATCGAAAGGCAATTCTTCGAAATGAACTTTTCTGCCTTGTTCCTTTTTCATTTTCACACATTGTTGTAGCACATGTACAGTCGGCAATACCAGCAGTGGTAACTCTTGCACTACGAAAGTCGTCCTTGCTGCTACGACACGAAGGCGCTGTCAATGTCAATTTGTTGCCACTTAAGTGCGGTTGACTGTACCTACCCAACGTGCATCTCTCCAATTGAGTTTAAGATACCCACCGATTCGACCATTTCAGGCGTAGATACCTGTTCACGGCGCTAACTTGTTCATGATCTTGACTGGGGTACAGTCCCATCCCAAAATTCTTATTTTTTTCCTCGACGAGAAAGTTCCACGACTCGTAGGTAGTCTAAGTTCAGATTCCAATCAAGCAAAATTCTATTGATCGAGCGGCTAGGATGGTTAATCAAGACGGGGAACATCAAATATAATGTGGCTATTGCCATGTCTAGGCCGCAACTAATCAAATTTGCGTAAAGGGTTATCAGGCCCTCTCACTCCATCAAAGCTCATTCGCCTACTGAAATAAAATACATATCATATAATATATCATAAATCATACTAAGCACCACTACCTACTTGGGCCCTTTTTTTTTCTGAGTGTGTGAAATTATCAATTAACTTCTCCCGCTCTGGGCGGAGCGGGAGGGCGTGTCAGACTTTTACTGACTAAAACCCACCCGTGTTCCTTCCGTTGCCTGTGTGCCGGGGTCGCGATATCCCTTTCGGAAAAACTCGCAACCCCGGCAGGGACCTAAGTCCTAAGTGCTGGGGCCTAAGTCTATTAATTTACAAATGTTGCAATGGTATCTTCATTGTTTGCTTTATAACTGTAAAACTTACAATGTAGAGACCATTACAACGTTTGTAAGTTAGTAGACTTGGCCCCCTGGACTTAGACCTCTCCAATCGCACGCCAATTTAAATCTTGTGCAGACCAGCGCGACGCAACGACGGCGCGACGCGACTAGAACAATATAATTCCTAAGAAAACTTCACGGTATAGCAATCGCGTCGCGCTAGTCAAAGCTTTACTCGATCTTGACAATAATGCAAGCGTAGTAGACCAGTGCATACACCCAGCACACCGTAACTTTGCAATAAATGAGACGCGCAGCACATAATATAATCTTACTGTTTCTTTCTTTTTTACAACAGTTTTTGTCGCCCCTTTTGGATTGGCGCATTATCGATCGATAAATTTTGATTAATATGTTACTACCAATATTTTAATTTCTAGAATATTTAAATTTCGCCGGCTATCCCCCTTATAGGATTTGCGGGGGGCGGCAGACAGCAGATTTTGGCCCGCCTCAGAAAAATCTAGATCTGGTGCTACACGAGATTGCTGCCGCGTTGCTCGGAATCTAATCTCATATAAACCTATAGAAAATGTATGGGGACCAGTAGTGACGCGGCAGCACTGCCGAACACGGCCATGTTATATCTCTCTCTCTCCATATGCACGCCGCCACACTGTCTTGATTGTGTCTGCTTCTGTCATACAAAATATTCTTATGCTCTGCTCTCTCTGACAATTTTTCTTACGTTCAAGAGCTTTTATCTAAGAAAAAAACAAAGCTAAGTGAAGGATAACACATAGAAACCTTTACCAGGTAGTAAAGTTGGATTTTTACAGGGGGCATTTGGCCCCCTCTGCCCCGCACTTCCGCGGTCCCTGGCGAGAGTCGTCGAACCACCAAACTCAGTGGTCGGCAAACTCATTAGTCTATAGGGCCAAATATCAATAGGTACTATAATGACTAAGATTTCTTATGAAACCAAATCAATTCTATGTCTCCAAACTGTATCAATACACTTTTCTTAATCTTTAAAACTCTCATCCTCTTTCACTCCAAAACGCTTCCTAAAATTAACTTGCTAAAAAGTAGGATGCCTTCATCATCATCATAATATCGGCTGATAATAATATGATGAAGGCATCTTACTTATTAACAAGTTAACCTTTTCAGTAAGTACAGTAAATGATTCAATTTTTGGGGCAAATACTTCGAAAATAAATCTTGATATCTTGCTTATGACCGAAACCCCGATCCTTTCGCGTATTTACGCTCGCACTCATCGACATTTGAACAGAGCCGCACTCGATATGCCAAAGAGCCGCATTCCACTGACCTCTGACTAGCCCAAGGGCGTCCCACCGAGCGTAGGACTACCCTACGATTGCCGATTCACTGTCAACTCTCTCAAAAATACGGCTATCTATTCCAACCGTACTTAATTAGTTCTAGGTACAGGCTAAAATAACTTACCTATTTTCTGTCATAAAAATATCATTTAGGTATATTTAGGTACAATAGCTTTTATAACTAACTGATTTTTGTTGTTTTACGATGCTCTCGATAGGATTAGGAATATAATCTGCATCGATAATCGAAAAGTAAATGAACGATACGATGGATAAGGAAAATACCAGACTTTTTTACTACCACATCTACAATATATTTACGTTCGGATACAGGTAAAATACAAGACAAAATATATTTAATAAAATTGGTACCATTTGGATGTTTTCCTTTGCTCTGGCAAGTTATTGACCCAGGTCGCAGTTTCAGACTTGCTCCCCACTCACACAGTTTCATGAGTTGTTAAAATATGAACAATAGTGAGTAAACAATAAAGTTGGTTATCCTTTTTGTCCAAATCTCATAATCTCACCTCAGTGATTTGCTTCTTCCAGATCGTGTATGACAATATTTTGATAGACATCCTGCAGTTGCAATTTCAATTATTTCCTGTATCCGGTGGAGTTAAAACAATGGATTTAATTATCGTCGTAACTCTATTGTCATTAGGATGTGCTAAGGTGAGTTATTTATTTATTGTTATTGATTTATTTTAGAGCAGGTAAATATTCAAATCAAAGGTAAGGGTAAATAAGTTTCGTGAATGTCATTCAATGTTATTGATCGACAAGATGCATGGCCCGGCTAAGCCCGCCGATCACCCATTACCACAGAATAAGTATACTACTCTCTTACGCGAGCCCCAATGAGTAGGTACCTTTATAAGCGTCTGCGAGAGCGGTAAGTTAAGCTTCGTTCACACGAGCGCGACGCGACAGCGCGACGCGCCAGCGCGACGCGACACCGGTTATTGTTATACCGTGAAGTTTTCTTAGAAATTGTATTGTTCTAGTCGCGTCGCGCTGGTCTGCCTTTAATAATTATATTTTATTTATCTAGCACTCTTTTCCCTAACTTTAGTGTTAATTGTACAAATAATTAATTGAATAAGTATTTTCCAAGAGTAGGTACCTATGATACGATCTTTTTAAGTGGTCAGTCGGCCGTCTTGCCTTTTACTTGTTCACAAGGGCCAAGGGATCCAAACAATACGATACTGGACCGAGGGGAAGTCACTGGTCAATCTATATCTGGCGGTCATTGAATAACACCGGTCAGTGTGGCTATATTAGACCTTTGATAAAATATCTCAATAGGTACCTTCATTGTTTACCAAGCAGACAAAGGCTAAACATTCACAGTGAACCCTATGGCTGAGCGGCTGGGCAAGGGTTAACATTTGTCTAAAGATACATGATAGGTACCTACGTGAAAGAACGTCGAGACGAGATTACAAGTCAAACAAAATATTTTTTTTTTTTTTTATGTCTGAATACAATGCTATATGCAACAATAATTAAATCTATACCCATGTAAAAAAAATAACCTAAACAAAGCATAGCAAATAAAGTTATAACAACTTGAAGTGAAAGTTATTTGAAATGAGAACAGAACCTGCGTCGCCTTTGCAAAAGACAATAAATCACGCGCGTGGGCGGCGTACCCGGGCGGCGATGAGGTTAGGGTGCAAAGTATATGTATATTACATAAGGGAAGCGCAGCACCCCTTCCGGCTTTGGCACATACATAATAAGGGGGCGGTTGCCAGGGACGCAGGGTGCGTCGGCGAGAGCAACCGCGCCCCGAGGCTTGGCGGGCAGCTGAAAAGAGCGCGGGGAAGGCGCGACACCGACAGACGCCAAAGGTGCAAAGGGAGCGAGGAGGAAGTGGCGTGACTAGTTGCGGGGTGAGCAGGGAACGGGGGAAAAATAGCTTGAAGCATTCCCGGGCGGGCGGCGTCGGCGTTCCTTCCTTCAGTAGAAATGACGCCGTGCACCCGAACGGTCGGGTGCAGGCCCGGCTGATTCATATTTCCTGGTAAACTTTTATTCAGTTAAATACATTGTATCCCTGCAGTAGTTATCGTAAAAATCGGGGATTAATTATGTGCCGTTTTAGATAATAAAAATATTCTCGTTCACGGTCGCGGCAGACACGGCAATCAATAACACATAGGTACATATACCGTAGCTACGGTCTACGCGTAGACCGTGCAGAGCAGCAAAGATGCGCAGTGCAACGCTTAGTTCGCGAAACTACCGCGGTCCAATAAAGTTTTAACTAGATTTTTATATTGCAAGTGCATTCAATTCTAATGATTGCGCCAGAAGAATTATAAATTATAATTATTCTTATTCACTATCCGTGCGGGCGGTCGGAGGCAAAATTGCGGCGTGCAAATCCAGCAAGTAATTTAATAATAATTTCGACCGTCATGACTATTCACTGTCGTTTTTCGTCGTGCATCGTGTGTGGCCTTGGCGGGACGTACAGCAAAATGAAAGGTGAAAATGGCGCTTTAGTAGAAAAAAAAGTCGGACAGATATTTAAGATGGGCGTCGCGCGTCTCTCGCTCTCCTCTCCCTTTTGCTCCTACCCAACTATTTTTAAACTGAAATGAATAGGTAGTGCCATGGGCGTACCCATCACCCCCCTGAAATTCGTATGCCTAAGTACCCACTGCGGTGGATAAAAGTTATGTTAAGAGTCTTGTTAAAAGTTACTTTACAATAACAATATATTATGCATTCATTTTTGAAATAACCGCGCTGCGCGGCCTTTCATTTTGTATCATGTACTAACATACGCGAACGCTGCAAGCAAGCACACAGTATATTTCTTTTACTAGCTATAAAGCAGGATTTCCTGCGGGTGTCTCCCCTGCACACTACATACACCTACCTCATGTTTCGTGAAGTGTGTAAGGTAAAAAATGTGCGGGGGACCACCCGGTTTAAGAAATTTCAGATTTACCTCCCCCTGGGCCAAAAGCTGGGTACGCCCGCCCATGGGTAGTGCTGATAATTGCCATTGAATAACTAGTGTTGTTTTCGTAGGGTCAGTTCTTTGAGGACCGGCGCTGCAGGTGCGTTTGCCCGAGCCCTGCTTCAGTGCTGAACACCACCAACACAAGGCAGATATACACCGGGAACGTTCCACCGAATCAGTGGTATGTACTACATTATTATATGTTTTCTTTATTTAAATCCTTTACAGATGCAGTGACAATTCGGGACGCAAAGCGAGAACGCCTGCCTTTTTTGTTTCACAATTCTTTGCAACATAATTAATTTTGACTCTTTATTATCTTTGTTTTTTGTCCCGATAACTTTTTACATTTAGATTTAGAGGGTTTTTAATATTCTAGTAAATTCAGGACCTGAAAATTTTCAACCAGGTTTAAAGAAACTCTTATGGCGGCTGTACACTCCTGTCCGACTGCTCTCGCTAGGTCTCGCGAAAGAGTCTCGATGGAGGGGCTTCAGCCTAAGTGCGGCCATGTACAATCTCGCCTAGTTCAGTTGAAATTGTGACCCCCCGAGAGAATGGACATAGACATTGAACTAGCTGCTGCCGTTGCTCTATGTGTCATCAGCAAGCAACACTGGAGACACGAGAGTGTACAGCGACGCTTTCGCAACTGCCGCGAGATTTAGAGAGCCTTTGACTCGGGCACAAAAAACGAGAGAAGAATTAGTTTCTATGATTACCTCAATAAAAAAAATACGCTTGGGTCGAAGGACGTGTATAAGCTCAAGTCAAGCTCGATGGCTCGCTTCGAATAGGTGCGAAGGAAATTACCTTTATTTAATTCTATCGAGCCGGCTCGATACGAGTCTTCGAGCTGTAAATGTTGCGGTCCACACGTTGATTTTACTCGTTTTGGAGTAATACCGTATGTGAGTACGGAACATGAGTACCTAACACACGTACCTATGAGTGACAGACACGACGCTCGAAATAGACAAACGTATTCAAAACTCGACGTTCCATTAATACGCCATTACTCTACATAATTATGGTGAGTAGTTTTATTATAAGCGTTGTTGTTGTTGTCCCCAGCGACTGTGAGGGCGTCGTTTTTCCTCTGCTCAGAAAGGAACTTGAGGGAAAGCTACATATATTTTGCCCCAGGTGCGAATGCGTCTTCCAAACTCGAAACACCACTCTCATTATGGTAAGTGACATTTTCAGTATAGCCCGCTAAGCTGCGCAGACGCTGAGCTCTTTTGGCTTATGCATTTGTTTTCTTATTTAATAAATAAGGCGGGTAGAACACCTCCACTGCGAAACTCGCGAGACTCGCGTCATTTATTATTTATTTATTTATATAACAATTGCTTGCTGCTCTTACAGTAAAAACCAAAGCGCGCAGCAAGCCAACAACAACATTTAGTCATGTTCCGCTACTCGAATCCCATTCGAGTAGCGGAACATGCATGAACGCAAGGTCTGCGCTGTTATGGTGTTTTTGTTTAATCCTATTCGCATTCACTAAGTACTCCCTTACTTAGTGAAGGCAAAGCTTTTGTTAAAAAGAACCATGGAAATTTTTCAGAATAATATCCCACTAGGTAGACGGATTAGTAATCTTAGTATATGAGTCTGTTGCCCATTGTTTCTAAAGCTTCGGTTACCTCGGAAAGCGCTTCCATCATAAAACGGCTGTCATTATAACCAGTATTTGACATTAAGGTGTCAAAACACGCAACGCTCTGTATTTAAGGTACTTTGACGTAAAAAGCGAGCTTGTCTTGATTATTGTTGTTCTTTCCGTTTTAACGTAATTTAAAAAATCTGGACTTCATAGTGTAAACGGTTTGCTTACAAATAAGGGGTGTAGAACGATCCATCACCGAGCTTAGAGGCACATATACCATCACTTATTTCTGCCCCATGTAGCTAGATGTTAGAATGCGTAGATTTCGGCTTGGTCTAAGGCCTACGTTACCCAATAATTCGATAGCCTGATTACGTCACCGTTGTTTGCTACGAGTATATTAAACGCTTTATTATTAATATTAACACTGATGATTTCCTACAGGCAATTGTATTCATGATCCTGACGGGCCTCAGCATGTCAATTCTCTACATGGTATCTTTAACCTGGCTTAAGCTCTTAGTCGAGCGCAACAACCGCAACCAGACTGACCGGTCAGCAGAACGCGACTACATTCACGAACATCGCGGCGAATTTGAACGGCAGCGCGAACGAGAACGCAAAAGCGAACGCAACCGTGATGCGAATCCTGAGAGCGAGGAGGTAAGCAAAAACAATAGTAATGTTTATGGTATTGTTCTCGTGTATATTTATCTTACCTCACATAAGTTAACGTCCATCTCTCTATGGAATGAGCACTTGAGAGAGCTCCATTAAACCAATAACCAACCAACCAATGTTAACCAATGTTTTAAACTCTTTAGGCATTTTCGAAACTAACACAGACAGTAAAACCGTTGTTAACATTAATGTATCTGTCGCAGATGCCATTCCACAATCCATCTGCAACATATCAATGTCACGATAATAATATAACTTATATCTATACTTATATTCAGTTATATTTCGGTTATTTCTTCGTCAAGAAATAATTTAACTTTAATAATGTTCAGAGTACTTAACTCATGTTCTTTTTGAAAAACAAACTTATGTTCCAGACTTCCATGTCATTCGCCTTGCTATCAGAATAAAATAAATAATGTCATAACGTGGAGAGTGAAATACAATGCTTATCGAATGCGCAACTTACTTACCTAAAGGTGTTGTGATTAATTTCATTCCGCTCTGCTCTCTCCTGCAACACTTCAAAAAGTCCTTTGGAACACAAGAGTAGGATTTTAAGAACGCAAAGCTGCGGGAACGAAGTCTAGAACATGCCTCTTATCTCCTCACTTAAGGCCTATTCAGCGATATCGCTGTCGCGCTCAATAGCAATACTGGTCCGCCTTCTGGTTAGTCACTTTGGACCAGTATCGCGAGCGCGACAGCGATATCGAAATCATGAAAACATACGCACAAACTCACGCTTAAAGCTTTGTGCAGACTAGCGCGACGCGACACCGGTTATTTTTATACCGTGAAGTTTTCTTAGAAATTGTATTGTTCGAGTCGCGTTGCGCCGTCACGTCGCGCTAGTATGCACGAGGCTTAATTCCCTTACAGTAGGTAACTACGACCCTAACTTACAACATACCTAAGTACTTACTCACTTCATCACATTTCGCTTTACTAACATAACGATTTTGATTCATATAGGAATTAAAATAATGTTTTCGATGTACTTGCAGGAAGGGTTATTGGTGTGGGATCCTGACAAGTAAAAAAGGAAGCCGACGCGATGCTAGCCACATGAAGAGATGACTTAAAATTCACAGTTAAATAGAATTAATGGTAATCATTTATAAAACTGTTATTTAAACATTAGACAGGTTTTATGATCAGTTGAAAAAAATAAACAGGCAGTGATAAAATTTTTCGGCGGTTGGTAAATTAGTGTGACAGTAAAACATGAACAGTAATAAAATGAAAATTGGTCGGTTATTTCATCCTACAATGTCAGTAAAAAAATACTCAGGTGGTGTAAATAAATGAATAGGTACGCAGTAAAAATTTTGGAATGGGCGGTTAGATAAATAGTTCGGCAGTTCATAGGTTAGGTTGGAACTGTGACCAATCACGCGCGAGCCGAATTCGTCGCAGTAACTAAGTCAGGAGCATCCCGACCAAATGGGTAATGGCTCCCACACAAAACTGCGAATTCGCATCGCATTGCAAAAATCTGCGATCACCTAAAAACAAAGCTCCTCTAAAAACCTGCGTTACGACTTCGTATCGCATCGCAGTTTTGTGCGGGAGCCCTTAGGTTAGATTAGAACTGTGTGACCAACTGCGGCAGCGGCTGGCGAGCGCTACTTCCAAATTAGATTTTTTACCGAACAATTCCGATTTGTTAACTGCCCACACATAACTGCCCGTTCAGTCATTTTACTGCTCGATTATTTATTTAATTACCCATTTAAATATTTGTTTAGTTTTCTGCTGAGTTATTACTGCCAAACTTGTTAATAAACATGCATATTGTAATTTTTTATTTACCATAGCTACAATCAACAAGTGCCGCACTAAATCAGTACCAAAAAACATTTTATGTTATTGCACGCTTTTAGACATACATTTAACTTTAAAAAATTGTCGATTTGATCTATGTTTTGATATTATAAGAGTTACTTAAATTGAATTGTACGTAAATGTGTAACTTCTAGTGGTTATTTTGCCATTTGTTATTTTTCTTTGTTTTTTATAAACTTCAAACAAACTCCAATTTCCAGACGAAACAAAATATTTAGGCGTTATTAACAAATAAGTATTAAAAAAGGTTGTGATTGTATAATTCGTTTTATAAAACCAAAGGTTTAACTAATTAATTAAAGCAAAATAAAACTAGTGCGAGTGATATGAATTGATTCAAAATTAGAAAATCACAAAAATAATAAAAAGATAAAATTGGAAAAGAAATAAAAACCAGAAAGTTGACAGTTACTTAATTTTGTGTATAATAATGTATGTACTTCGTTTAGTTTATTTTATGATCTATCGGTATTAATTTTCGTTCGATTATAAGCTGTCAAAAAATTGTGAACTGCAACAAACTATTTACAATTGAACGCATTATTTTTCGATACGAAACCATATATCCATGGGAAACCGACCAATTGTCAACTGGTATCAAACTTGCTAGCGATGCGACGTAACGCACCTTGCGCTAATATTAAATAGGCTGCCTAGCAGCAATCTGGAAGAAGCGCTCGCTTCGCTCGCGCGCGGGTGGTCACAGTTCTGACCTAGCTTAATCCATTTCACCCAGTTCACAATTTTTTCACCGAATTGAAATAAAACCGATAGATTATAAACTAAAGATTTTCTCAATCTTACAGTGACATATGCATTACATGCGTTTCATATTCTACCTACCGGTTCGTTCAACATAAGTCGTTGAAATTCTAAAAAAACTAATTATCAGGAAAAAACAAGATTGTCATTCCCTTAATTAACTATTAACCCACCAAACCTATTGCAAAAAATAATTAAAAATATTTCAATTAAACCTCTTTCTAATATTATTGCGTAATATTAGTTACTTACATTACGCCTGTTTAATTTCGAATTAATTATTTACATTCAGTCTTGAGTTATGTACTTACAGTTCGTGGTTTGGTTGTTGTGAACTAAGGTCAAGTCACGAGAAGCTATAAATTTTGTAAAAAAGAACTTCTACTAAGTTACGTAGCGAAACAAATAATCCTAAATTCAATCAACTCAAAGTAACATACGTGTAATACGAAACTAACGAGCAATTTCACTTGGTAGGGTTATATTTTAGCGATATAAAGCTCAAAAGCTGCGGTCGTCTCATTGGACGACAGCGCTTTTGACATAAAACATTAGACGATAGCGCTTTTTATCTTTATTTACAAAATGTATAGCTTGTGGGATATCATCTTGAGGCACACATGCGTATTTACGCCGATATGTAATATCGGCAAACACAAGATTCTTATTATCTCAGTGAAGACTGAAACACTCGCTCACTGACTGAATTACGTAGGATAGGTAAGTTACTTCTTGCATTGTTTAATTTTGTTGTATTTTTGCAGTTAAAAAAAATAAAATATATAAAATATAAGACTTATAAGATTATTATATGCATACATTTATATTATATTGTATGTGCTACACTCCTTGTAATTATTAAAAGGCCTAATAAATGATTAAGGGCCGACGTTAAATATTGATTTAACGTCATACGATACTCAACTTATGTACTTACTATTGAGTAAGTACATAAGTTGAGTATCGTATCTTTAAGTATGGCAATTAAATACTTACCACAGTTGTTTTTGCAAAACTAATTGTACCTAAACAGTAGTTTAAAACTTTCGTCAAATTGGGTGACCGACAATAATATTAACTTTTATACCTTTTAATATCACTCTGTAAACCTACATAACGTTTTTTTTTTTGCGGTTATTATGAGCACGTCTGTCTTAGTACTTAGTTGTTGTATAATGTATTAAATACAACGTCTAAAACAAACCCTGTCCGAGCCGTGAGGGTGTTGTTAAGTACTGAGAGTCTATTTCCGTGGTAATTTTCAGAAAAAAAGAAACTTATTTTTTTTCAATTGGGAATTATTCACCGGTCTATTTCATGGGCATGACTTATGACCGCTGTCGAAAATTTGCTAATTTTTTAATGGAATTAGGGTAATTTTGGTACAAAAAATGTGTATTTTAAATAGACAAAACTTTTTTATTTTCAGTAATAATAAGATATTTTTATATAACTTTTTGGTAATTTTATTGTACCCTTTCGTATCGGACAGGTTTTTTAGATATTTTTTTGGTAGGAATTTAATTATAAAATTATAGCCATGAAATTAAAAATTTCATGTCTTCTTTAGGCTGCAGCAGTCATGAGACTGATAAAATTTGAATGTTATAGAAATTACTACAAAATAAAAAATATTACTGGTACATAATTGCTTTTTATTTGTTAACTAGCTTTTCCCCGCAGCTTCGCCCGCGTGGATGTCGAAAATTATCCCTCAGGAACGTACTACCACAATTAAAAGTACCCTATGTGTTAATCCAGGTTATAAACTACCTGCCAAATTTCATTTTAATCCGTTCAGCCGTTTTTGCGTCAATCCGGAACATACATTCAGACACACAGAAAACGGACAATAATTCTACTTTACTATTTTATCATTATGTATGTATTCGTTAATAACAGCTATACTTTAGCCAGATACTTTTAATTCGACTACTTCTAAAATAATGGGAATAGCCTATTGTTAATTCAGTAGAACTGACACAACCATAGATATAAGAAAGAAGGAGATATGCCCGGTAGTTGAAAATGTATCGAAACCCACAACTACACATGCAGATCAGTAAACCCAATAAATACGAGGTCGCGCTCACACTTGCAATTTATAAATCAGAACGTACTACAATGAATTATAAACCTTTTCCCATAAAACACAGCGTGCATTTACCATGCACCGTACAACTCACTCACACGAAAACACCGATCGCTATCGTTGTGCTATGCAAAAGCCATTTATTTTACATATACGCTAGTGATTGACTTAATCGGAAAGTTATCGATTCTTCTATTACAATTTGTGGTCCTGATTATAAAATAAATAAAAAACTATTAGTCCAAAAAAAATAAACAATAGATAGCAGAAAAAATATTAATTAAAAAAATTACAAAGAAAAAATCCGGTTCAGTTGGTTTATGTAATCTGTCATAGCGTGTTGAAACAGTAGATATTGTTGAACCCTGCTAACAACGTTTATATCATTTACATATTATTCCAAGCAGCTACATCAAAACCTCACTAAGCACGCAATAGGCTTTTGTTATAAGAAAATCCCTAGTTAGTAAAGAAATTGTTAAATATATGAAAGCAAACCCACACCCCTGCATAACAAATAAATATTATGGATATGTTGACTTTTTTTAAGCAAAAGTAAACAACACATATATATATACACGTATATATTATCTGAACCATGCCGATTACTATAACGCATTCAAATCTTTTGAAGACTTTAAAATACCAAAACCATAAAAAGTATGGAAATAGCACGAGGATAAGGCATAAACGATAATTCAAACCCAAAAACGATCCACCAAAATTTTTAGTAACTTACTTTACGACTGTTGGTTACGCATGTCTCTACTACGCTGTAAAATAATCAAAATAAGTAAAAAACATTATTTCACATCGATCTTCCAACTGGGTAAAACGGTTGACAAATTAAATAATAATGTTTAATAGCAATCAATTCATTCGCCAATCGACATTGTTGTCGATAGCGTACTTTAGTGGATGTGCACAAGTACATCACTAGCTCGTTGCCAGACACAGCGGCCGTACTGCGCGATGCAGCCGCAGGTCTCAGTATCGTTTTGTTATTTTTACATTGCTTGTCCAGTCCCTTAGCAACATATTTAGGTAGTGGTTATCGAGCAATGTATTTTTTTGTAACTTTTAAGTTGCCGACACGCCGCGAATCGGACGCACCGCGACGCATGTGTCTGCGCTACCACGGAGCGTCGTGCGGGCTGGTCCGAGTCCATCTACAATATCTCGCACCGTGGTAAGCCGCCGTGTGGGAGCTGTCCACAAGGAAGGAAATTGGTGATGGGATTATTTATTACACGACAACTGACCAAAAAAGGAGTGTGTTTTCAGGGTTCATGTTTATGATATTGCTATTCTTGCTTGCAGCGCTCGGCGGCTATAGAACAGGGCCGGTAACAGATGTGGTCATCGTGTTCACGGGATTTTGTTTAGAAACTGGTTAGATATGAACTTCTTTGATGGTACCTATAAACGGAAAAGAATAGACGATTGCAATGTGTAGAGTTATTCATGATAACTAATTTATTTTGTACTGGGGCAGTCAAAAGATGAAATATATTTTGGAATCACATTTATTTAAATAACTATAAGATGATAACACATTGAATATTGAAATATTTACACGATCCTTCTAAGGTAACCTACAGATAGCTGCGGGGCCAATACATTTATTACTATTGAATGTTGCACAGTTCCTCCGATTATAGCTATGTTTATCATAATATCTGTAATATACGCAACTTTTACACGAATTTAGACCATTTTGACGGAACATTGACCGCTTGCATTTTGTATTTTTATTTGCAGGCGCATTATCCAACGGAAAATTAGTCTTAAGTGATTATCGTTGTATAGATTTTCGTAAAATTCAACATCTACCTTCTGGAGCTCTGTTACAAATAACAATATCAATATTTCTTATAATAACTTGATTTGGCTTTATAATATAGACATCTGTATAGTCAAAAATCTGATACAATAAACACCTTTATATAAATTGTTCGTTGTTCAGTGCCAGGTCTATAAGTGTATTTAAACCCTCCGTCACGAGAAGCTATAAATTTTGTAAACAAAGAACTTCTACTAAGTTACATAGCGACAATCCAATCAACAACAAATAATGCCAAATTCAATCAACTCAAAGTAACATACGTGTAATACGAAACTAAAGAGCAATTGCACTTGGTCGGGTTATATTTTAGCGATATAAAGCGCTGTCGTCCAATGTTTTGTGGTACTGGAACTCAGATTGCTCGTTCATTTCGTATTACACGTATGTTACTTTCATCTGTTTGATATGCGATTATTTGTTTCGCTACATAACTTAGTCCTTTGTTTTCAAAATTTATAGCTTCTCGTGACGGGGACTTTAACTGTATTCAAACAACGAAAGTCATGATCCGTCAAATTGGTTTAAATCGAATATAGAAATTATTAGTTAAGGCTTGAATACAAGTTCTACATCTAAGGCCTGTCGGTGATGCTGATAAACTTAAGCTAAACGCTAAAAAACTATACACTTATAAACTGATTTACACTTGGCGGTACACATCGTGTAAAAGATCTCGCGCACTAGACGGCCACGATCACGACCAGCTAAAC
The DNA here is from genome assembly GCA_914767755.1 of Agrochola circellaris. Lineage (NCBI taxonomy): Eukaryota > Metazoa > Arthropoda > Insecta > Lepidoptera > Noctuidae > Agrochola > Agrochola circellaris. Next base: position 7,682,304 of record OU611840.1, read on the forward strand.
TATAGAAACCGATACGAATCGCGCACTTGGTCGCAACGGCTAACTAGCCGCAGACCATACAATAACACTAGACGGCCACGACTGGCCAGAGTCGTGGCCGTCTAGTGCGCGACATCTCTAAGATTTTATACCATCATTATATTAGTTATTATTTAGCGTTGATATACCCATGTTACATTACGGAGCTCATCTATTCTGTCGAATAGTATATACGATAAACACAATTGTCTTATATGTAAGGACTGCCAGATTAATAGCCTCTTGATAAATTGGATTAGCAATACATTTTTGATACAAGATTGTCTAGAAATTACATCGTGAAAATGTTTATCTTAAGATCCGCAATATAATAATTAAACGAAGATGGTTAAGATATTATAAATAATCACATGTAATAATGTACATAGCGGTTAGGAATAAATACAATGAAAAAAAAAAAACATAAAAAATTAAAATGGAGTAGATGCCCAATATTTTTAAGAATAAATTCTATACACGCTTTATTAATATGTTCTAATACTATACAGGACGAGATTGTAGACGAGGATCTGGTAGCTACGCCAACCGTTACACATGGGAAGAGTTGATACTTTTGAAAATCTCTAGATGGAGAAATCCATCTAGAGATTTTCAAAAGTATCAAATCTCAGGTATATTTTCTCCTCCACTCCAACGCTGGCATAATTGAGTCAATCAACTATTTTACCCACACTTTGCTGTTCCCGACACATTATTTTAATATGAACTAAATGACAATTGCGTCATTTGACAAATGTCACAATTGTTTCTAAGATTTTTAGGCACAAGCACAACGGACAACTTGATTAGGTTCTCGAAAATCTTTCATTACTATAAAAATTTATGATAACTCAGTATACGGAATATTTTATGTCTTTTGAATTTTCTTAAACCTGTCCGCAGCAAAGTGTGCGTAAAATAGTTGACTGACCCAATTGCCAGTGATCCCCGTTATAAAACTCTGTCTAGAAATACTTATAGCCAAATACTAATAATTAATATTCTAAACATAAATAGAAAACATTGAAACATGTGACTTAAACATCTATACACATAGTGAATAGTATTATGAAGTGGTGACTATAAATCTATGAATATGGTGCAACACAGTGCTATGTATAATATTTATATATCGAGTGCATGTTACAATAATGATCTTAATTAATCTATTTATGACTATCTTACCATCTCCCTGCACTACTGTTACTATATAAACTAAAAAATTTGAATTATAATTTATAAATATTTTTATTTATTTATATGCTTGAAATATGTACACAAGTATGTCTTTATATTTCACCTATAACATGTTCCGTCGTATATTTTTCGAGTATAATCTTACATGTTGATTTTTTTATACGAACTTCAATATCTAGTTACCATTTATATTGAAAAAATATTTTAAAGACATTTATACAAAAAAATTATACAGATAATAATGACCTTAAATACAACTGGCCAACCAAGCTATGAAAACCAAGAACTACAAATTAAATAACTTTTTTAGCTAACTCAGTAGACATAAGACAATAATAATGAAGTCTGGCAGTGGACTAATCAGTATCAAGAAACCAGTACGACAAGAGATGAAATCGTTGAAGAAACCGTTTCCTAAGAACGAGGTGAGACAACACTTTTTGTTGATAAGCGTGTATACTTCGTAAGTATTAAAGATCATTAGCTATGACGCTAGATGAGCAGATGGCCGATGTGATAGAGCTTTCACCGATTGGTGACCAAGGTTAGGCCCAAGAAACTAGCACGCTTAGAAAATCCATTTCAATAGTTGTTTTGCTACGCATGCAGGGCCGACCGTCGAAAAGCGCGTTGGGTTGACGATATCGTCAACACCTGGATGAGGGACCCACGGAACCGGGAAGTATGGCAGAAAAGGGGGAGATCCATGCCCAGCAGTGGGTGATTCCGGGCTGAAATATATTATGCTGAAAGGGGCGACGTGCGGGTGCAGTGGACCTGACAGACGTAAAATAACTGTGAAAGGACTATGCATAGGTCCTTGCGACGAAGAGCGCGAACAGACTAGCGATCGTGACACTGCGCAAGCCTTTCTGCGTAAAGAACCAAAATCTGTTACATTTGAAGTAGGGAAACGGCTGATAAATATATAAGTAAACTAGGTACTTACTGCCTAACTTTGATATATCACTACACTATTAAGCGTGCATACCTGGAATACAATGATCTTGTCTTTTGCTATACCCATATAAATATACTTTGTGAGCCTAATCAGTTACATCTTTTTCTTTGCCATTTTTGAAAGATCTTACTATTTTCCTTGTCTTTAATGCTTATAATTCCAATAATTGTAAAACAAATACCTATTTATTAAACTTTATAATTATATTTTAAACTTCAAATCGGATATATAATTGTTAATTCTAGGTGCAAGAGCATAGTATAAATATTGAAATAAACCTTTTTAACAATATGTACCAATCAATTATTATTATTCTGATACGCGACTGTGAAAAAACCTTAATAAAATTGTTTTATTTAGAATATGTGATACCCATCGATTTACATCGAGTGTTACCTAAAATACCTGCATAAAGCTGCCTTATAGTCTTAATAAACAATTTTTTTTTATACCAGTATTATTTCAAGTGCATAGAGTTCTAAAATCTATGTAATAAAATTCCAAAATACGATTATACAATGAGGTGTTAAAATGTTGCCTTAAACAGAGCATTACTTTATCAATGAATACAGATTTAAATTGTGTCGAACTGTCTATAAAGATTATACTCGCCGTTTTTTTTTTAAGTGTTTCATTCTCAATCTTGTCGTTGTGATAGTGATTCATATTGGCTCTATAATTCACTTGACTCTGTCGGCAGTCCCGAGATGTAGGAAGTCGCGCACGCGTAGCATGACCACCATAGAAACGGGTTTTGTCGACGGAAGGATAGACAAAATGACAGATTATGAATCTGTCATTTTATCTATTCTTCCGTCGATAAAACCCGTTTCTATTGTGGACATGCTACGCGTACTGCAGCCTCTTAGGCCCTTTGTACACACGTTCTTCTTGCCGTGAAAAACTACGGTTTATTCGCCGTGTGTAGGCACGGTCGTCAGTGTTGTATGTATCACTATGGAAGCTTGTAGACATACTCGCTTTTTCTACGGCGCGGTTCATGCGCCGTACTGTAAAGAAACCGTGCCATGTACAAAGGGCCCGATGTAAGTCTTCGTGAATTAGTTCACACTCTCAACAAATTGCTTTTGCGTGGTTGGGAGAACATTCCAGTTCCAGATTCCAGTGTCAGACTTATGACAACAAGCAACATTTTGTTTTTATGACGATTGAAAATATTGAAATGTGTACTTATTCCAAATATACAGCTACTTATATCTAGCTTCGAGGACAGATCGGCTATTCGTATTTGATCATAACAATAGCTGCATAGCCTACTGTCGTTGCGGTATGTAAAGCGATTATTTAAGAATCTAAACGTGCCCGAAGACATAATAATATTATTTAATTTTTATGTCATTTACCGAATGTCTGCATAATCCTAATCAATCCCTTCGTCGCGGAAGTTGGTCTCCACACATACCGACCTCACAAACCTGCCTTTCATTCTACAGCAATCATCTTTTCCGCTATACACTTATAAGACACAATAAGGGTTACTATTTCGGTGCATAATAAATCGATATATCAAAAATGTCTTTTCAGATTGAGTTTTATATCATCGAAAAATATATAATATGCGAGGTGCTTAATTTAATTAATGCTACATCGGATGAGAACTACTCCTCTGCGGAAGACTTTTTCATGACATTTCTTCTCCATTACTTTGTAGAATATTAAGCTATTGCATAGCTTTTATCGGAGACTCTGAGCGCGGCGACCGAATGTAGAAATTCCGTAACGAAAAAAAAACCTGACGCGAAAGTTTGTGAGGATGGATGGATGGATGTTTGTTACTCTTTCACGCAAAAACTACCGAACGGATTTTAATGAAACTTTACAGTAATGTGGCTTATATATCAGAATAACACATAGGCTACAATTTATAAAGATTTTATGTGATTTAGCCATAATATAACGATAAGTATCCAGTAAGTCGGAAAAAATCCTGCCCTCTGAGATCTATCTTTGCGTGCGCTGCCTAAACCGCTGGAGTAACATGAAAAGAATGTATTGTGGGGTTGTTTGTCTTAAAGAGTTCTAAATAAAAGTCCGCGACAGCATATATCTACCTTTTATGTGGAAGCCATTATAGCCAAAATAGTGAGCTATAAATACATTTAAATTGAATACTTTTTTTAAGTTGCATATTTTAGAGTATTTAGTTAATTCGTATCAAAATAAATACCTTCATCGCTTTCGGTATTTAATGTAGATAAAATTTGTCTTTTACACTAAGTAATTTGGACTAATATTTTAAAAGTTAGAACGATAAGAATGACCTGCGATGAGTCGACGCACATACGTAGATTTCTAGGAATTAGGCGGCCATAAGTCGAAATTTCAATAATCGACTAATGACAAACAATTTTTTTCCTGGAATAGTAGACTACCTGACGAACAATAGCCAACCCCACGCACATCCCTAGACTGCGCGAGCGCGCTGCATTACTAGTCGAAACTTGATTGTCGCACTTACTGCACGTGAAAGTTCTTGACGCCCTTTTCGTATATCATTTTCTTCGGTGAATATTTTATGTGTCGTGTCATATTTGCTTGTGTAAGTGATGGATACCAATAATACAGGTAAGCCTTTATTAAATTAATATGAAATTGTATTAAATATATTGTCAATAAATGACTTAATGAGCCGTCAATAATACCCTTTTTTAGAAATGTTTTTTCTTTATTTTTCAATTTCAATCGAAAAAAAACTTTACTTCCGCACCTTTCCGAGTTTCATTTTTGATTTCATTATATAGTATAAAGTCTTATAAAGAAAACTGCTTAAAATCAGCTGCTAGTTTTTGCTAGTTTTAAAAATAAACGAGTTTGAATTTTTTTTGACAAAAATAGGAAAAAAATCGGATTTTATGTTTTTGTGTTAATATTATTTTTTTATTGTTATAGGTTCACCTGGCTGCTCGGGGGTGAAAATGTTGACTCGTAAATACCTCTTCGATAAAATGAACGAGCAACATTCATTATCGATAAATGAAAAAATTAAATATTTAGAAAATTATTTACTCGTGTGTTACGGGGACACAGAAGAACATAAAAATGTGATAAAAAAGAAGTTTTCGTATTTTAAATGTGATTTGATAAAGAGGTGGTCTCGGGCGCATAGAATACTTGAAAACTTTTTGGCGGCCAATAATTCTTGGTTGGAAGGAACATTTGAGATCCCCGTAGACACGCATCAAAGGCCAGGACGACCTACCAAATCTTTTACCGAATCTAGCGAAAGAACAAAGAGAAGAAAAACTGAAGGAGTCCGCGCATCTTACGACGAAGAAGTAATTGTTCACGCGGCACAAGTAATTTTACAAACAGAAGGAAAAAGAAACGCGTCTACTGTTTTAAAAGACATTACGAATTCTTCTGCGTCTGCCAGTGATTGTAAAAACAGACATTCAAAGTCTAAAGAAATAGAGCCCCTTACTCCTCTGCAAGCACTGATAATGTTTGTTGAAGCCGATTTGACCAGAAGACAGTACGAAATTATTCGAGCAACGAACAAAAGATTCTATCCACATTATGAATTATTATTGAAGGCCAAAGAAGATTGCTACCCACCCAAGGAGTCATTACGAGTGACGTCTACCTGCGCAGAAGGAAACTTACAATCTTTGTTGGATCACACTGTAACCAGATTATCCCTCTTCTTAGAAGAAGTCTTACTCACACTTGATGCCGTTGAAAGGAACTCGTTACTGTTCATCTGCAAATGGGGTTGTGACGGCTCTCAACAAGCCCAGTTTAAACAGAGACTCTCAAACGAAGATGAATCTGATGCTAATATTTTTATAAGCTCATTTGTGCCTCTACGAATTGTTTGTGGTGAGGATAAAAGTAAAATCGTGTGGCAAAATCCAACTCCATCTTCACCTAGATATTGCCGTCCAATAAGATTTAGATTCGTAAAAGAATCTACGGACATCACAAAAGAAGAAATCAATTATGTAAAGAATAGTGTAAACTCATTAAACTTGACGAAAGTTGACCTCAATGGAGAGAATTTTTTCTTTCAACATAGTTTTAAAATGACTATGGTTGACGGAAAGGTATGCAATGCAGCTACAGACACCAAATCGACCAGCAGATGTTATATATGTGGAGCTACATCAAAAGATTTTAATGATTTAACCAAAAAAAATGATGTACGCCCTGAAGCTCTTGAATTTGGCCTTTCCGTATTACATGCAAGAATCCGGATATTCGAAAGTGTGCTGCATTTAGCATATAAATTGCCCGTGAAAAAATATCGCGAGAGACGAACCGAAGAAGAAAAAAATCTAGAAAAGCAGAAGAAACTTGATATTCAGCAAAGATTTAGAGAGGAGACAGGTCTTTTAGTCGATATGCCAAAAAGTAACTTCGGAAACACAAACGATGGAAATACCAGCAGAAGATTCTTCGAGAACCCTGAATTGGCTTCAGAAATCACTGGGATAAGTTATGACTTGATTATTAGATTAAAAGTGATATTAGAAGCCATATCAAGCGGCCATAAGATTGACGTAGCAAAATATGATAAATACGCCATGGAAACTGCGAAACTATATGTTGAGTTATATGGCTGGCATCCTATGACTCCAACGATGCATAAGGTCTTAATTCATGGAGCTTCAATAATAGAAAATTCGTTGTTGCCGATAGGGCAACTTTCGGAAGAAGCTGCAGAGGCCCGCAATAAACATTTTAGGTCTTATCGCCTAAACTTTGCTCGCAAGTTTTCGAGGGAAGAATGCAACTTAGATATTTATCATAGGTTACTATTAACATCCGACCCATTTATTAGTTCCATGAGAAAGACCAAAAAAACCGCTTCAAAATTATTTTTGCCTGAGACAATGCAGCTATTAATTCCTGCAGAGCCAAACCGACCAATGGAAATTGATGAAAGCGGCGAAAATTTAAATGTAGATGAATAAGTCTCCAATGTATGATTGATTATTTTTAGTGATTATCTATTTAGCTTATGTAACTTTAATATTGTATAACGAATGTAAAGATCCTTTTAATAATATAATATATTTACTTACTTATTAGAACAAAATAAACTTTGTTTTATTTAATAATACATACCTGAAAGTATTACTAAAACGTAGACAGCTGTCCCTCCTTGGGGAAAGCCGTGAGTATGTCATATGTATTTTCAATATAATATTAAAAAACACTTTGAAATCAACTACGATCTCGAATAAAATATTTTTTGATAAAAAATCACAAGTAGGTGCGCCTAACCACCGTGCACCAACAAATAATTTCGATAAGTTATTCCAAACACAGAATTCTTTTTATGTTACTATTTTGTAATATAAATATCACATAAAATAATTTTGGCCGCCTAAATCCTGAAAAACGATCTATGTGCGACGGCGGGCGCGCAGAACGAGGGTGGAGGGGCGGGATAGGCAATGACGCGCGATCGCCGAGTGCGCGACCCGAACGCGGGCAGACGCGTGAGGGCAGACGTCATTGACGGTTGTGTAAATTCTGCGATTTAGGGGGGGGGTATTTAAAAAAAAAAATATTTTAAATCAACAATATTATCTTCTTATTTTTGAATATATGCTATGCAATAGCTTTAACGCGGCAGTCCTCGAGTGCCACACGTATTTTTTTTATTTATCAGGTCGTTTCAAACTATCAGAGGCAGTCCTAAGATCTTAGATTCATACATAACACTTTTAATATAATTAATTAGTACGATATAACTTTCACTAAGTAGAGTTCTTGTCTTTCATTTGTTATTATTTATTACCGCACGTAACCTAACCAAAGCTGGTTTAATTAAGCTAAATGCTGGCAAACCTTACGTCTATATCTTAACTACTGTTAACAAAAACGAAGAAAAGTGTTTTAGATCAAAGAGAAATTTCTGAAATTATGGGACAGGGATCGTTTTAGCATACCTTAATTTAATAGGCTCATTGGTGTCGATTCTCTTGTTTCACCAACTAAACTTCAATAAGAGTATAGCTATCTTTTACTAACAGACAGCGCGAGAGAAGGACGGCGACGCATTATCAACGTTTTAGAACTAACTTGGTAACGTCTTGAACTTCAACATGTTTTTGGTGGACATTTTCTGATTTGTCGTATAGTGTCGTTTTGGACTAAAGAAGTCGGACTCGCGCACAGAGGGTTCCGTACAAACCTGTAGGTATATCAGTATTAAGTTTAAAATTATTTTTATTATGATGTAACTAAAAATGAATGCTTTTCGCAATTTTTCCTTTATTTGTGCTATAAGAAGTTGCTTTTTACCAAATTTCAAGATTCTGAGTTCACGGGAGTACCCTGTAGGTTTTGAGAGACAGACAGACGGACAACAAAGTGATCATTTAAGGGTTCCGTTTTTTTCTTTTGAGGTACGGAACCCTAAAAATGGCCGTTATGCGGACTGCAGACAGAAGTGAAAACTTAAAACTGGTAGTAGCGCCATCTATATTGTATAGACAAGCACTACGGCGCGTCGGTGAAAAGAATCCATAAGTTGACATCAGTTGCATCTAAACAAGCTTTCACTTCAAAAAAATTGCTTTCACATATGAACCAAATCATTATGAAACTTGGACGTTATCTTTTGAGAGCTCTTACTCACTTCCGTCTCATCCTCTTTGCATCAGAGAGAAAAAGATAGCAACGTCCTCTATAAAGTGTAGTTGGCGTATAACCGAATCTGCACGACTGGCAGAATTTGTTAACGAGTCATGAAAATTACCAAATTACGAAGTGAGAAGAACTAGTTTATGATTAAATGAAGAAGTTGTAAGCCCTTCTGGAAAACCAGACTACGGAATAATATCAACAAGAATAATAACAGTTTTTAAAGTCTAAATAGTTCTATGAAACGGATGCAATTATGCAAATATCTATCTCTATCTACGTACCTATCGAGTTAAATGACTTTTATTTAAATATATATATAATATTAGTATCTCTACTGAACACTGAATATTTAGCAGCAAGTTTAAAAGTCTTGGTTGTATATGATTTTATAAAAGTTTCATTTTAATAATATGGTATATGATTTCAAAATGTATACGAGATAATAAGTTTTATAATAGTTACATGCATTTTTTTTGTTTGGATTTTTACTTTTGTATGATTTATTATAGTGACTTTGTTAAGCTTAATTCTGTTTCTTGCTTTTTATATGATTTAGCTAATTAACATATATTTGTCTGTCCTCGAAGCATCGAATTTATAAATAATTCTCTACCTTCATCGAAACGCAACGCAGCAGTAAAGGGCCCGGGTTTATATAATTTGGTTTAGAGTAAGCGACTTTAGCGCACCGTGCACTACGTATCTTCTACATTTCTGCACAACATTCGTTTTCTTTCATTATTACGGGGCAATCCATTATAAATACGAAAATAACTATAGATCTGCCTGTTACACCCAGTTGCACAAAGACAAACATTAATGCCCCATTACGTAATGGATCATTAACGCTAATAATTTCATTAATTTCATCGAAGCACCATAAAAATCGAGTCTAATATTGATTTCTGCAACAACTTAAAACAAGTTAATGGAAGATTTGTATTTAATGACAGCTTTAATAGTTAATGTTCGTTTCTGCATCTGGCTGTGAACCACAGAACCGATCGTTATCAAGACCTGGAGGAGGTCATAGATTACTTTTTATTCTGGATTAAAAAAATATGAAGAAAGTCGACGACAACGTCTAGTGTAGAAAAAATCTAAAATAGAATCGAAACATATTTAGTCTATTGCACGTTTGACTATATTATTTTGTATGACAGTCATTGGCTTACACTTTTTAATAATATTATAAAATATTGCTTTATGTTTGGTTTGCATCAGAAAAAGAAGAGCTTTAGTAAGCATTGTCTTGTAAGTTTTAAGTTATTGTAAGTATGACTCTACTATAAGTTATTATCATGAATGTTTTACGCCCATCCTTATTTATATGAATGGAAGCAATTGTAATTTTTGTATGTGTATTTTCACTTCACAATACTTCTGCCCAAAAATACTTCAAGCATTTCATTTGACATAAAAACGAAATTGCAAACGCTATTCTCCATAGACGAAAAGATGACTGTCTTTACTTAATACTTCTGTCTATAAAAATAATTCATCGAAAATGTCATTTGACAAAACTGAAACTGCTAACACTTTCTCCATAGACGAAAATTTGATACGTCAAATTGTCACTACATTACCTACATCCTTCTACATAAAAACCGGGGCCCGGTAAACGTTTACCTTAGTCTAGCTACGCCACGGATGAGGTATGAAGCGGGTCCTAGTTCAGCATCGTATGCCTATCGTATATGTTGCGGCGCTGCTCCCGGACCTGGCGTTTCCACTTGTCCTGTTGGTGTGTCACTCTGTTTAGCACGTTGCCACGCGCTCCCATTTGCTGTGATGGCCCACCGAGGGTGCTCTCGTCCTGGAAATCAAACAAGTTCATGTTTAATGTCTGTTCCAAAAGTATCTGATGAAAGTGTAAACAAAAGGTAATTTTTTTACGCAATCACTCACTGAAGGGTTTTATCAGGGTTACTAATTAGTTACACATTTATCTTCAGAAGGTTTCAGCTTTATATCTCACCACCTTTTCCAAGAATTATTGTTTGAACAATATTATTAATTATAATTGAAAAATCATCTACGAAACCTCAGTTCTCAAATGAAAAACATATTTAAGGTGTTTTAAATTGGAACTTCTGGTTTACGTATTCATATAAACAAATCAAAGCACTCAATTTGTAAGTGGCACTACAAATTGGCATCCACAGGTACATTTTCTGATCCCTTTGTTTACATTTTAATCAGATACTTTAGGAACAGACCGTAAACATTAATTTTCAAGGAGTGATTGACAAAAGAGGAAAATACGAGTTATAGTACACTCGAAAAAATGTTCCGTTTTTGAAATGTTTGAATGAATATCTAGTAATAGTACAAAAATCGGTGTTTGTTGAGCGTCGTTCCTGCGGCCACCCATATATGATAGACTCTTTTTGAAGACTTTAAAGCCACGCAGAATTCTGAAGCGTTTTAGTCGTGTAATAGCAATTGCAACTTTCAGAAGAGTCCTATTTCATTATAGTATGGTTTCGATAATTCTATGTTAGTAACACCATAAAATATCTATGAATACTTTACGAGGAAAACGCTTTTGAATCCTGCGTAAGTGTCAGGTATTCATGCTCGTGATTAGTTCCCACTCTAAGGGCCTTTTTATGGAGTCGCAGTGAATAACGCGGGGCGTAAGTCTGGAGCATGACAATGTATTTGAGCGTTTATCAAGAAACGTTTTGTTTGAGTTGATTCCTTTGCGCATATTTAGGATTATATGCGGCGGAGCACACGGCTGAGTGGCTGAATCTGCTGCTGTCAATGTCGGTTCACTTTTTCTAACAGCCATTCGCATTTTAAATACGTATGGCGTGCTACACAGTTGTTCAAGACGGCGTGATTCGGCACAGCCAGGCGGAAAAATAGTAGTGTGTAGCACCCGTATTTTCTTATCTAAAATTGCGTTTTCCATTGTGATGTTTAATAAAACGACGCCCACATTATTATTACCCGGCAGACTCAGCTGTGGTTCCGGCTGCGCGCTCCGTAGCGGAGTACGCAAGAGACCACGCCCGCTCCGCGACGGACACGGCACAGGCGGAGCGTCCGCGCCGCGATCCGCTCAACGCTCCGCTTCACGCGCCGCGCTAAGCTCCGGGGCTCCATAAACGAGGCCTAAGATAGGAAACGGCCTCATTCACATTTAAAAACATTTCGACACGACCTACGTGTTTTACGAACACGAGTGTGTAAGTTCAAATTCGATTTACCCATGTGCATAAAAAAACGTGGCAAGTTAATTAAAATATTGATATTTTCGTGTTATTATCTGCTGACGAAATGTGATACGTAGGCAGTGTCGATTTGGCGAGAACAAAATACATTACACAAGATCACAAGTTTTTTAATAATAGTATAACGTAGCTTTGCTATATATTATAACTATTAAATAACTGTTTTGATACCTACACAAGATTTTTAAAATGCTGTTGTTCTTTGCTAGTTTTTATCAATGCAATCTCAACATGTAAGTACCTATACCGAATTTCAAGATGATACCAATAACCGATAGTTTCTTCATGCAAAGCTCCTGGCTGCAGAATCTGCTCACTCATACCAAAAAAATATAGTCGTTGGAACGGAAACAATATACAGTTTAGTCTTGAATGATCAAGAAAAATCTGTTTGCAAGTGAAACTAAATAAAAGCTGACAGTTTGCTGTTGGTGAAAGTGTCATGTGATTTTGTACCATTTGCCCAAATGGTACAAAATCGCATGAAACTTCACTTTTCGGCTGATATTTACCTGCTGCAAGACTATGTCCCCTATTTATTAATAAAATATACGGCTATACTATCCGCATTTATTATTCCATCTGCATGTATTGACATTTCAAAAACGGAAAAGTTCATTATTTTCGTGAATCGCCATCTTTTGTGAAAAACAATACATAGTTTATTTTACGGGTTCCTAGACTTCACAAAGCACGGAATCGCCGCGTCGACATTATAGAGACGGCAGTACTATTAAAATTCGTGTTGCGGAAAGTGCGTTGACCGCAAAACTTCTGTCATCTTCGCCATTCAAAGCCGTCCGATTCTATACGTCATTTGTGTCGTAGTGCGAGTAAACGGTAACGCGTTTGATTGGAAAGTGTTGACAATGCTGCCTCTAGCAGCGGCCGCCGAGGCGTGTCTGTGCTCTGTACTATAAAGAGATATTAAGAAAAGAATAATTACCGCTATAGACATGCTAAAAATAGATCTAGGTAAACTTACGTCTTCATTGGTGTGCTCCTGGTACGAGGCCTTAGCGCGCTTGTTGATGAGTGGGTCAAGACAGATGAGGAAGCCCATGTATACCACCAGCAACATGATGACCCAGATCACGATGATCACCACCACCTGGAAATTGTGAATCACAGCCTTTTTAATATTGAACCTCAATATGCATGTCTCGAAGCCGTAGGTTCCGCTTGTAATTCCTAGATCTTTGACAGTCGTTACGTACCCGTAACGACTGTCAGAAGCCCTAGTTTCTGACAACCAGGCCTACAAAGGGGTGTCGTGTTACACAATAACAGGTTTGTGGAGGTCAAATAGGCAATCGCTTCTTGTAAAATATAGATATTCAGCTGCATACGGTTAAGCTGGAACCCGACTCCAGCATAATTGGGAAAACGTTAGGCAGGGGATGATATATTTCTTATTATAAAGTAGCACATTCACCCTAGTAGCATCATTTCAACCGACAGAGGCTCTCTGCTGGACATAAGAACATCTCCACAACACCGGTACTGCTTTGCCCGCATCCAGCGGATTTCCGTGGCCCTTACCACATATTTCGGCTTCAAGCTAGCCTGTTATGTTACACTGCTGGGCCTCTACCCTCTCCCTTTTCCTTACGGGCTTGGCCTTTCGGTTGGAGTTAAGTTCGTCCCTCGATCGTCTTGGTCTGACGCAATGTCGCATTTAATGGGACCCAATTAGTTGTTCTTTCGACGTACCTTTACAATAGCTAGCAAGCCCCGTTTACTGCAGCGCTGTTGTTATGCGGCAACCTATTTTAAGCTGCTGGTCTTGATTCTATTATTCTTGTAAAATAACGAGAAGGCCTTTTATTTACCAAAAATGTCATGTCTTACGCCCAGAAGTAGTAGGGTTCGAACCTTTACGTAGTACCAGCTATTACTGCACAGAGAACCAGTGTGCTCTTCCTGGGAATTGAACTGAAGATTTGAGGGATGCAACAGCTAGACTTGAGGACTATTTTTTTTACGAAACAGAAGTCAAATTATTGTCAATATTGTTATCAAGTGACTTGAAGGTTGCAGCAACTATAGTTTGACCGAAACCGCTGTATCGCGCCTTAGGTAAGTGCGTGGCGAGGCAGTAAAGGCCGCTCGTTCGTCAACACTCACGGCGTCCCGCCACTCATTCGTCAACGCTGCGCCCACCTCGCCGCGCATTATAAGGCGCGGTACAGTGGTCTCGGTCAAACTATAGCAGATTAAAGATCCGTGTTTGTTACATAACAACAAACTGTCAGATGTTATCACCTGTTACGTTCAATTGAATGCAGGATCCCAATGTACCTTGATAATGGTTGTGTTCCTGTTCTCGTACTTGCACTCGCATCGGGGACAGAACTCCTGCTCCCGGCCCTTGATCTGGTCAGCCACGCGCGGTAGGATCACTGATTCACAGTTGCTGGCCGAAAAGAAATAAAATTCAAATCAATTCAGTGTTTTAAGAAGCGCAAGCAATATGAACGCAGAAAATATTCACATGATGTTACATTGCAAAGTAAAATATAAAGAAACATAAACATGCAAACTGAAATCTCTGGTGGCAACCTGTAGATTTTGTGGTAAATCTCAGAAAAACAGTAGCTTTTATAATAACAGTCGCTGTTTATTAGAATTATGATACAAACGCTTTTCTATAATATGTATTGTTAGGTTTTTCGTCGACGGGCAAATAGGTTGTAAAAACAGGAAATATTATAATTTGTATCTTTAGGCCCTTTGTACACGTTTTTTTTGCCGTGAAAATCTATGGTTTATTCTCCGTGAGTATGCACACAATGAGCTAGGCGATAGCCTATGCACACAACGAGCAAGAAACATGAAGTATCCTGTCAGGTGATTATAGCACTTGTGTTATGCACTTATCCTAACTAATATTATAAATGCGACAGTAAGTTTGTTTGTTTGTTACGCTTTCACGCTAAAATGGCTGAACAGATTTGGATGAAATTTGGCACATGGGTCGACTATGACCTAGATTAGTACATAGGATACTTTTTATCAAACTCCACGCAGACGAAACCACGGGCAGTAAAAGTTAATAATAATAATTAGCCATAACACTTAGCATAAGCAAAAAAGTTAGCTTTTAGAATAATGATGCTGAAGTTTGTCTATAGTATTTTTGACAATTTTTCAACATGTTTTATTAATTACATCACTCATTGTTTATAATGGCATCCAGCTTCAGTCACAACGATGTAAATTATTCCATTTTGAGCGAATGTAATTCCTATGATCTCTTTAACCATAACTCTTAAATACAGCTGGATGTAGGCCTTGCTCAAAATGATTTTGTAATAGCTTATAAATATCTATATCAATACATTAAAATTAAATGCTGTTCGTCGGTAAGCGCATCACTTGACAACGGCTTGACAGATTTGACTGCTTTTTGTTTTAAAATTTTCGTAAGGGTGTTCGACTGTCTGAATTAGGTTTTTATGGAAATAAAAATTGGAAAAGTTACCCGGGTTTTTTTTTAATTCGGGTTGAACTGAACGTCCTTTTTTTATTGGATTTATGTATGAACTATAGAAATTTAGACAGGATATCTGCCGGGTCAGCTAGTAATAAATAAAAGGTAAGGTTTTATTGCATCAATCGCTGTTAAAAGGTAAAAAAATTGCTCAAGCTCAAGCAAAGTAACATAATCGCATTGCTAAGCAAACATCCACATACAAAACCTGCACATGTCATTTGAAGTGCCCTAGCAGTTAAAATTATATGAGTGCTGAGAAATTAGCTCGGATACACGCCGTAGCTGTGGACATCCGACTTCATGCTGTAGTCAATTCGAAACTACATTACTTAAGTGCCACTGTGTTGGAATATTTATGTATGTTGATTTGTATTACATTCCGTCGCGCTTGTAGCGATCAAATAATGTGCATTTACATCTAATTCAACAGAAAATTATCATCAGTCTATAGTAGTCCACTGGTGCATCATCATCATCATTTCAGCCGAAAGATGTCCACTGCTGGGCCACATAGGCCTCTCCCAAACACCGTACCTTCGAACGGTTCTGTGTTTTCGAATCCAGCTAATTCCTTCACCAGGTCATCGGTCCACCTTGTGGGAGGCCATCCAGGGCTACGTCTTCCGGTACGCGGTCGCCACTCCAGAACCATTCGGCCCCATCGCCCATCTGTTCTGCGAGCAATGGGGACATAGGCTCCTCTAATGGCATGCCAAAATAGCACTGGTTCTCGAATATTTTCATTCAGGTGCTACCAGCCGTCACAAACCAGAACAGCCGATCAAGACAATGACTTGTGTCGCCCAGCTAATATGTATCAATCAGAGTATCCACTGGTGAACATAAGCCTTTAAAAAGTCGTTGGCGATATCGGTTGGTTAATGGTTTGGCATGTTAGATGTTTTTCAGACTATGATTATTGTTCTTGCACAATGTGTGACTAATGCAAGGAAGGATATGAATTTATTTATTTTAACATAAAACTGCCAAGGCCAATTACATTAATTAAAGACTCAAACGCATTATTTAAGTATAATAACAAAGTATAAAACTACTAGAAAAGTCTGTTGTTACACTCAAGGATGCTACTGTTGATTTATCGCCTTTTACGACACTGACTGTACGGTGCAACCGCACATTCTCCAATTCAACAGTTTACGCAACACATTCATTTCAACTCATAATACTTAGTTCAGCTCGCGTTGGGCTATCAATGCAGCCAGGCGTTCTCGTTACAGCCAACAAAGGCTGCGTCACTCACTTCATTTCCACACCATCATCAGTGCATTAAGCCCATTTTACTTTAAGTATCTTTGGAACAATACAGTAGTGTTTTGATGCATTACCTCCTTTCATTCCATTCATCCCTAATCTAAAAGTAATGTGTTGTCTAGCAAGGGATCATATCATATATATCATCACTGACAGAGATCATGGTGCTAAATTATTCGACAGGTAATTAGTCACTTAATCAAATGCGCTTAGCAATTTACTAGGAAAATGCAGCACAAAATCTGAGTGCTCGGCGACACGACGCCGTATCCGCACCGCCACGCAGCCAGTGGCGATCTATAAACGTTAATTAGCAAACACTTTGCTAAGCGTTATTCCTTTATAGAGGCAGGAGCATGTCAAATTTAAAACACAAGCGAAGTAACGTTTATACACATTGGCCTAAATTTAACAGTTATGGCTTTGAATAAAAGTTCTTCTATCACATTAGCAGGAAGCAATGCAATAGTCCACTAGCACATCAATTCTATTGTTGTATTCTGCTGTTTTGTTGTGTACAAAGCAGCAGAATGCAACAATAGAGAACACAATTGCAAAATGCATCTACAATCACACAAATTGAATAAATAGTGTATTTACAATGGCTTAGGCAGTGCATTGCTGATTGAGAGATCTTCGAAGCCATTAAACTATTGAGTTGAGCCTAATCTAAGCGCAGCACAGAGCATTGACATATTTATAATGCAGGTATCTCATTTTATGATATACAATAAAAAATATTAGATAAAACCGGCCAAGTACGTGTTGGACCACGCTCAGTGAAGGATTCCGTAATTGGGGATGAATATTTACGCAAGCACAGTATTAATTATATCGATCACAAAAATTTGTTTGCATTACATAATTTTTCTTGAAAAATCTATGAAAGACAAAGTTTTTTCTGCAGTTGTAACTGAAAATATCCTAAATCTCAAAAACTATTGACTTAAATAGAAGTCACTTAGAAATATCATAATTATGGGATCCAACAGTAATTATTATGCTGTGTGACCATATAATTTCGTCAAAAAAAAATGTGAAAATATAATTTTATTAATTTTTAAATTATAATAAATTATATTTTGCCACTTGGCTACGGAACCCTAAAAAAAGCCATTTGGGCTGGAATAATAAAACATTATATAAAAAAAGTATAAAAAGCTTTACTAGTTATCTGAGGCTGACTTTTCCATCTTCAGATATCACCAACAAATAAAAACAACAGATTTTGTATAGATTATACCTATTCTCGAACAAAATTCTGAGGATTGAAAAATCAGCCATTGATAATGAAATAATTTCCTTACCATTTATTTGGTGGTACGTTGGCAGACTTCATGAAAGGGCTTCTGTCAGCACCTGCTGTATTGTTCAGCACAGCAGCTGGGCTCGGGCAGACACATTTGCAACGGTAATCTTCATAGGAATGTCCCTGTAATGTGGTAATTGAGATAGTGTTTGGTTTTGTTTGTTAAGTGATTTGTGCCTACTATTACATATAATTGTAATAACAAACTGCCTTGTTGGTCTAGTGGTTGCAAGCACTACTACTGAGTTTGAGGTCTGGAGTTTGTTTCCCAGGTTGGGCGGTTTTTCCATCAGGAATTTCTCATTAGCAGCCCAGAGTCTGGATTTGTCCCCAGTTGATAACGTGCAATAGGGGCGATAGGCTCGCCCCTATTACATGGAACTTATACATAACTAGCGAATGAGAGAATGCAAATAATGAATTGTGTAAGTGCAACTGAAGTGTTAAGATTTAACCATTTCAGATATATGAAAGAAGGACAATGACATATCAACGGTCGTTATCGAAATGGAATAAAAAAAAGATGTAGAGATTCGTAGAAGTAAAATGAGGGGGTTGTCTCCTGTCTGATTGAAAGTTGCGCAGAAAAACGACACTACGCTCATAGGTAAAAAAATTATACCAAATGCAGACTAGAGTATGTATTATAACATCACAAGCTAATAGAAATTATTGACGAATAAAGGAATGATTCAAATATTGATATTAACTAAATAAAAACCTCAAAACAAAACAGAATACAGAAAAAATAAAATCCATACTTACAGACACAAACACGGCACAAGTCGCAGCGAAAGCAAGCACGATTAACTTGATATACATTGTAAATAACACGGCAAACAAAACTTGTGCCTAAAACTATAAATAACTACGATTTTGTAACAAATAATAATTGAAAATAATTTAATTTGTCACCACAACAGGACTAGCAGCGGCCATTGGCAATTTGGCATTTTCATTTTGTTGAAAATTCTATGTGAAGTTACCAGCTAGGAAAAAAAGTCTATGGTTTTGAAGAGCTTGAAATGTTTGAAAATAATTTAAAAAAAACCCCTGTTTTTTATGAGGAGATATAAAATCATCCATCATTTTTATTATTACTGATTAAGTAAGATCTGGCTTTGTATTTGTCTTTGTTTGCACGTTCGTAAATGCTACATAAAAAGATAAACAGATGGCGCTGCAAGTTTCATGTTTGGGTTGGAACTGACTAAACTTGTGCTTCCTATTTTGTCCATAGGTGTCGCAAGCCCTGCCATCCCTGAATACTTACTAAGTGTGTGTACTATGAGATGGCGCTACTGGTCTTAGTTTTCAAAATGCTGTAGAACTTTTGCAATAGAATCGTCTGTAAATTATCATTTACGAAGTGTATAGAGTGCCGCTGTTTGGTGCATAATACTGGCAGTAAGCATCCTTATTGCAATGCTTACGGTACTCATGATAATGCAATTGCATTGTCATTGTCACTGAGTCACTGTCACTTGTTATTTTGTTTGATTGTTGAGGTTAGTTCGCTGCCCTTTGTATTGATTGATCGTATCTGTTTTAGACAATTATATCAAAATTCACTATAATGATTGAATTTACAAAAAATTAAGAAGCATATGAAAATGGCTGAAAGGTAGTTAGGTTAGGTTAGAACTTTGATCACACAACGCACGAAACAAGTGAGCGAAGCGAGCGGTGCCGCAACGGCCAGCGAGTGCCAGGGTCTGTTTAGGCACAAGATAATGTAATGTTTTGGGAATGTGGTATTTTACAGCGAACTAACCTCAATATTCAAACAAAATAACAAGTGACGGTAAGACAGTGCCATTACTGTGCGTTTGCACTTGCGAAACATTCACAACAAAACATGTTGGAATCTCTATTTACTGTCAATTTTCCATACAATTTTTGACAGGACCTAGAGATTTCAACATGTTTTGTTGTGATGTTTCGCTAGTGCAAACGCACAGTAAGCCTCTCCTCAAAAATAAACTCATCTTTTGATAAAATTATCAAAAACAAATAGGTACGATCAATCAATACAAAGGGCAGCGTACTAACCTCAGACAGTGACAGTGACAATGACAATGCAATGTTTATGGCTCTTTAGCCAGGCCAAGGCAGCGCCATTAGTATACAGCTAGCGGTACTTATACAATAGGGATAGAGTGCCGCTAGCGGCATTCTAAACAGTGCCTATCATTTACCAAGGAATCAGTCAGTTTGAGTTAGAAAGTGAAGCTATTTGTCCATTCCGAATCATATAAGTTCCTATGGAGACGAACGGGCAAGAAACTCCATGGATATTTTTATTTAATTTTTTTCACTTTCAAACTTGATAATTTTTTGTTTATCAACACAACTTTTTTCACCAATACAGTACCCACGCCACCGCACCGAATGCGGTACGCGTGCTCTTTTAGGCGGAAACCTACCACCACAATTCAAGTAGGTAGGTAGGTAGGTAAAGCATCTTATTTTACTTAGGTATAATATAATAAAACTTACAAAGTAGATGCTTATCAGTTAATTATTTTATCATTAAACAATGGAAAATATTAAACTGATCCTCTAAAAAACTTCTAGACCTTCTAATGTTGTACATTTTTTTTTTAATAAGCCTCTGTTTAGCTTTCTGGTCTTTTCTCACAGTTTGTTGCAGTACATTAGCTAGGGTGCTCCGACCAAACGGGTTAGCTAAGGTTTGAACTGTGACCAACCACGGGCAAGCTGAATTGGTCGCAGTAACTATAAAGCTAGGGCCTAAGCACCCCATGGGCATCCCGACCAAATGGGTTTGGTCAGTGCCAGGTTAACCACGTAGTAAGAGTAGCAATTGCTACGGGCCCCGCGCTAAAGGGGGCCTCGCGTATTGAAACCCGGGCCCCACCTCCGACTGAGCATAATTTTTTGAGTGAAACTTATTAAGAAGTGGTATATTGAATTTACTTGATGTCTCAAAAACGTGATACGTAGGTACTACCTTTGCCGACTAAGACGTCAGAATATGGGTTATACAATTTCTAAAAGTTGATTGCAAATAGACGTATTGAGTATTGTTTTTTTTTTACCACGTTATACATAAGAACCCTTAGCAGATCAAGAGCCCGTCTATAAAATTTGCTACGGGCCCCGCGCTTGCTTAATCCGGCACTGGGTTTGGTTAAAACTGTGGCTAGCAGCGCACGAGCCAAGCGAGTAAAGCGAGTCGAGCAGCGCAACCGGCTGTTACATGGCTATTTAGTATTTTTAGGACCCCAAAATAGGAATTATTTGAGGTTCATAAAAAGAGCATTCATTATTATGAATGATCAATATTTTTAGGGCAGGGATTCGATTAAAAACATCCCTGAAACAATGCTAATATTCTCAAATAAATGCAAAAGCGTTTGTGTCAAATATACAATATTGTTGATAAAAGTTAAATGAAACCCAAAAGTTATTTGTAATAAAATAATTAATATACTAACTATTTTTTTACTAAAACGCTGAATTTTAATTCACAAAGAAGCCAATAGACGGCGCTGATCTCTTACAGCAATCGATACTAATGCGTTGTCATGATTGTAACAATATCCCACAGAGGGCGTGACGTTTTGGGCATGTTGCAAGATTGTTTTATGTAAACAAGATTTTTATTATAAGTAGATTAATTAATAATAATCATAATAGCTTGACGCTCTTGCGGCGATATATACAATAATCACTCAATTTTCGCAGCTGTCCTATAAATCACAAGAAAATTGAAGGTAGTTCCAAATACTTACTACGTGCGTTTTTTTGATGAGGTAAGGTAGGTTAGATAGTTAATGTGGTTAAGGAATTCATAAATCATTTTGTTCGTGTGCCGTGTGGTAATAGACCAGAGGCCAATATTATAATATCAGGTATGTATAAGTAGTAAAGTAGAATTGGGTGCTTCTGCTAGAAGATCAGTTGTATTATTGAGATAAAAACAGTTGACTGTGCCAACTGTTCTTTGTCTTCAGTAACAACAAAAGAAAATGAACATGTGATTTTTTTATTATTTAAAAGCAAAATTTATATCAATATAATAGAAAGAGCGATGTTTGTGAGTTTAAAATAGATATTTCATCATCACCTGCCTAGGCTTTTTCCAACTATGTTGGCTTCCAGTCTAACTGGGTAACACGATACCCCTTGATAAGACTGGTTGTCATACTTTCGGGCTTCTGACGACCCATAACTGTCAAATAAATTAATAAAATGTTTAATGATAATTAATTTAATTGTATAATTAACTGTTTTTTTTATCTGCTGTATAAATTGTGTGCTTTTTAGTCTGTGTTAAGTAAATGTATTTTCTTTCCTTCTTTCTTTACAAATGCAGCAGGTTCTTTACAAATACAAGGCAGCCGGGACGAGCGGCTTACCGTGCTTTCCGAGGCAGGGTCTTGGTATGTAAATTGATGGTCAACCATCCACGGACCAACCGCGGCAAGCGTAGCTTAACCTGATTGATTGACCCGTGCGGCTGTTATTACTTAGCATTTATGACAACGACTTTATATAGGTACCTGACATTATCATGTAAGCGACAGTAAGTGAAGGAAAATAACTTACTATTATTTAAAGTGCGTGTACAAGTACCTACTCTAATTGACCGACAGATCTATTTCAACAGTAATGAGCAATTGTTTTAAGTGTAAGTCATTTATAATTAACTATCTATAGCCCGCGACTTCGTCTGCGATCCAGGATGAAAAGTAGCCTATGTCCTTCTCCAGGTCAAGGTCTACGCAAGTGCCGAATTTCATCCAAATCAGTTCAGCCGTTTTAGCGTGAAAGCGTAACGAACAAACAAACAAACTCACTTTCTCATTAATAATATTAGTTAGGATAAATATTATGGTAGCCCGCCACACTACAATTTCTTTGCGTATACTCGTAGAGGATTCATTGGTCAAGTTATGATTAGCTTAAAGCATAATCAGCCTATAATATTCCCACTGCTGGGACACAGGTCTCTCCGTGAGATGAGGTGCGCCATAAATCCATCCCGCAGGCCCAGTGCGGGTACCAACCCGCATGGATGATGATGGTGGATGTCCGTGTCTTTTTTTGGCTCTAGGACATATCGGTTTCCTCTTCTTTTTCTTGAAACATGTACCTATTTGAATTTAGTTCTTCATCATCATTTCAGCCCAAAGACGGTCACTGCTAGACATAGGCCTCCCCAAGCGTCGCCACTTCGACCGGTCCTGTGCTTCGCATCTGCAGCGGATTCCTGCGGTCTTCCTTCACAAGGTTCAAATAATATCTAATAATCAAATCAAATAATATCTCTTCATATAATATAAAAATAAACATTTTCCAAGGACGCATCGAGGTAAAAAATTATGGCAAAATAGAATGGAAAATTTTGGTTATAATGTGTAAAAAACCGGCCAAGTGCGTGTCGGACCACGCTCAATGAAGGGTTCCGTAGTTGGGATTAATTTATCCCAAGAACAAACTTAAGTTTGTCGTTGAAAAAATGTTCTCCGTTCACTTAAAACTGGTATTAGCGCCATCAATATTCTATTATATATCACATAACTACGCGAATCCATAAGTTTACCTTCTACCAAAAATCGCTCAACGCGCCTAAAGAAGTAAACACTTAAAAAAAATGTGATAATATTATAGAATAACCATATTCGGACTTTTTCCTTTAATTGTGTTGTGAGACCTTTGCTTCTTCCCCAATGAAATTCACTGTGGACCATCCCTTCCTATACCCAATACTTTTTGAATTCTTTTTGCCACCTACGCATTGTAAAAATTACGTCTTTGATATTAATTTCGACTTGATACCTTCACGCGTTTTTTTAATTTTTGCAAACTTAGCCTAAAATACGGCGTAAATCATCCAGGCTGTAAGTTTTGCTATGTAATTAATTTATATTTAGTGTAAGTTTTTTGGTTTCGTTGATTTTCTATACCGTTGTTGTGGTATTTTTTTTCGCACCAGGACGCCTTATTGAGTGCTCTTGAAGCCATGGAGCAAAACCGCTTCAACGGACACCAGTCGCCGAGCCGCTTCGAGTTCGAGAGATTGAGGATTGTGGAGTACCACTTCGGCCCCGCCGCTCACCTCGACGAAGACACCCGCAAGGCAGCGCTGGACACGCTCGCGCGGGGCCTCGACATGTCTTCCAAGAGTGCACTTTCGGCACTGGCCGAAGTGCTGAGCTTGCGTGTGAAGTGGCGCAGGCGTCGTAGCGACATGCAGCACGTGCTGACACTGACGGGTTGCACGCCAACGCTGGATTTCGCCGGTTTCACTACAGAGGAGGCCGAGAAGGACGCGCTGGTCTTTGTGCGCCGCGCCCTGGAGCACGAACCTGTGCCGCTGAGGCCGAAGAGTATAAGATCATTATAGGTAGGTAGGTGATATTGCACCAATTAATAATAACTTGCTGTTGTATTTGTATAAACTTATTTATTTCATTAACAATTTTTAAATTGTAGGCATCGAAATGTATTACTAAAACTAAAACAACATGAAGACTTAATTAAACATAAATAAAAAAAAAAGGATAGTGTTTCCTTTTTTTGTTTAGTTAGTCAGAAAGTTGAAGCTAATTGCCCATTCCAAAATGTAGATCTTTATGGAGAAGAACGGGCAAGAAACTCCAAGGACACTCTTTTAAATATAGCAAATTACAAAATCCTGGTTACATTATTCTTGTTGCTTCTATATGTGAGAACAATGTACAAAAAATAATCAAAACAGTTAAAAATATAAGATTAAAAATAAGCTCTGGTAGATAAGAGATGAACAGTCATAACTGACGCCGCCCGTACACGAACATGACGCGTGGATCAGCACCATCCAGCTCAACCATTTTGTAGGGAACCGAATGATCCAACACACTGGCCACCATCAGCGAGACATTTAAGTGAGCATGACATACTCTCAACTGCTGTGCTCTTTCAAGTCAACATACATCTTAATAACATTAAATACGGCCCCGTGGTACCTACTCACATTTAAAAAAAATTAAAAAATGCTTCTAAATTATACAAAACAATAGTTTGCAATGTATTTGAGAGATTAATAGAATGCTAATGTACTACCAAAAGTAAAGAAAGTCGTTATCCATTGGAGTATTCATCAATTAAAACTTGTTTATCAAGATCACTTAAGTTTCAAATTCACCAGACCGCTACTTGATTGATTCCCATAAAGTCAAAGTCAAATCGTTTAGGTCGGTATTTCAAATATAAACATTTGAACGTCAAAAATTAATAAGTAAATATAATTGATTCTAATAGCCCCCTCCAAAAGGTAGTTTCGTATGGAGAAGAACAGGAAAGAAACTCCACCGTTACTCTTTTAAAATGTTTTACAATATTTTGTACATTTATTATATCATTATAATGTGGCGATACACCTAGAATAAAGTTACTATACCACAATAGGTAAAAATAATGAAAAATAATAAAGCCCTGACAGATAAATTAATTATTGATATAGATACATGGTGCTCACATATTTACAAACATTGTAAAAATTGTCTATTTGCCTACAATAGCAAGTAATCAATGTGTGAGTTAAAGTAATCACATAATGTAAAATCAATATCATTAAAATAATAAATTACCCATACAATTAAATTTACAATCAGCTGTCTAATTACGCAACACATTTTCGTAAACGATTACGACTAATCTGTTTCATTTTGACAGTTAAGTAACATTCATTGCGTTATTTTACGTTGTTGAGCAGATTTTTTTCGAACTTATGAACCAATCTGTTTCAAAACTGTTCAGATTCTGATTGGTCGTGTACTACGCAATTAGGGTACAGAATGATTTTTTGTCTACACTCTAGATTGTCCTACGGAGCAGGAGCAGCATGTGGCCGAGCATTCTTATTTATTTATTTACACACAGTAAAATAGATACAGATACAACACAACTACACCACGGGACAAAAAGAAGAGTGCACAAATTCCCTTTAGATCCTGATTACCTGCAGCCATAGCTGTTCCTACACCTGTCTCTGCCTTAGTTCATTCTTCTACTTTAGTTACAGCTGGGGTTTATTTATTCATTCGTTTTAATATGTTATTACTTGATATATATATATATATTTTTTTAAATTATATTTGGGGTTAACTATATTTATAGCTGGAATTTCTGCTAATTATGAGACGGATTAAAAAAAAAATTGCTTAATCAAGTTTATGACAATTAGGGTTAATAATAAGAATTTTAAGTATGGGACGGACGACATTTCGGTTAAAATCCTCTGTAACTTATACATACTAACTGCTAACAACTAAAATTTCAAACATTTCTATTTACTAATGTAGGTACGTACGTATTCGTGCCAGTTTCAAGTTTATAAACCCAGGGAATGAGATTTTTCATATAAACGAATTCCTTTGTTTTCACCTCTTCAAGGTTTGATTTTAGCAAAATCCTTTCTTATTACCTACATACTTTCGTATTAATCTAAAATTACTGTACAAAATTCATGTTAATATCTTTAGCGATTTGGGCTGTGCGAGAGTCTTCCGAACATACCCTGTTCTTTGATACATATTTATAATAATAATCTTTTGTTAAAAGCATGCTGTTATACGTTAGACAGAAATCTGATTAGTTGAACAACCAACCGTTATTAAAAAGAAAAGATGTCTTACAAATTATAATTCATCTTTCATTATATGGAAATTCATCACACTTGTATTAATTTCAGATGCAATGGCCGACGTACTTCAACTGTTTGTCGCAGGTCGATATCAGTTCTGTGTGCCAGTATGCTCGTAAGATCGCATTCTTGGCTGCCAACAGTCTTCACAGCCAGCCGCATTATACCTTGAGTGATACTTGAATCTCACGACATTTTTTTTATATTAGTTCAGACCACGACAAACTTTTTGAACACAGTTAATGTTCCTTAGAGTCAATGCCGAAACCTCGTAATTTTGGATATAGACTAGTAGTAAAATTATTTTTAAAGTATATGTGTAGTAAAATCATCGATGGGTGTGAACTGATCCTAATTTTACTTGATGCCAAAATCTCGCCTGTTTTCAAAACACATGTCATGGTCTGATTTCTTTACCATGTGATTATTATTAGATAACTTTAAGACAAATAATAATAATAATAATAATAATAAAGTTTTAACAGAAATTATATTAAGACAACAAAATATACCCGATTTTATTGCAACAGGTATAACATACATGCTGCCTAAAAGTAAAAATTCACCACAACCTTCCCAATATAGACCAATCACATGCCTACCCACGATATATAAAATATTAACATCAGCAATAACAATGAAAATTAACTCACACATTGAACACCACAACATAATGGCGGAGGAGCAGAAGGGATGCAGGCGGGGCCATATGGGATGCAAAGAGCAGTTAATTATTGATTCTACTATCCATAAACATGCCAGCACAAAGAATAGAAATCTTCATTGTACCTATATCGATTATAAAAAAGCTTTCGACAGTGTTCCACATTCCTGGTTGATACAAATACTAGAAATTTATAGGATAAACTCAAAAATAATAGATTTCCTACGAAACATAATGCCACTGTGGAAAACCACACTTCAAATAAATTGCAATCACAATAATGTTACAACACGAAAAATATCTATCAAGAAGGGTATCTACCAAGGTGATTCACTGAGTCCCCTGTGGTTCTGTCTCGCACTAAACCCCCTGTCTCATCTGCTACAGCGCTGTCGGGCCGGGTATTGTCTAAAACACACTACAGAACAAACAACAGTCTCACACCTCATTTACATGGACGATATTAAACTATATGCACAAACAGAAAAAGATATGAAGAAATTAGTAGAAGCTACAGCAGAGTTTAGTTTAGATATAAACATGCGATTTGGTCTGGATAAATGTAAAACACTTCATATCATACGAGGCAAGATACGACCCGGCAACTATGTAGTAAATAACACAGACACCATAACAGCAATGGAACCGACCGACTTATACAAATATTTAGGGTACACGCAACTAAAGGGACTAGATCATGTTAGGATTAAAGAAACACTTACTACAGAGTATAAAAGGAGAGTTAATGCCATATGTAAAACCCAACTTTCGTGTAAAAATCTCATCAAGGCCTTAAATACATTCGCCATACCCATATTAACATACTCATTCGGAGTTATTAAATGGACAAAAACAGACACAGAACAATTAGAACGAACCACACGCACCACTCTTACAAAACATAACAACTTACACCCTAAATCTGCAATAGAAAGACTTACTATCAAAAGACAAAATGGAGGGAGAGGCCTAATAGACATCCAGCACCTTTGGCGGAAACAAGTCTGTCGACTAAAAACATTCTTTCACTCAAAGTCCCGCACTAGTAACATTCATAAAGCCATAGCTCAAAATGATTTCAACTACACACCACTTAACTTAAATGAACAGCCAGATACTCCACAAATTACCAGCGATGACCCGCAGAAACAAAAAATTGAGGACTGGAAGAAAAAGGTTCTTCATGGTCGTCATCCTCATGACCTAGAACAATCCCATGTCAACACAGTAGCATCAAATAAGTTTCTCAAAATAGGCAATTTATTCCCAGAAACTGAAGGTTTCATAATTGCAATACAGGATCAGATTATTAACACTAAAAACTATAGAAAATTTATTATAAAAGATCCTTCAGTAACAAATGACAAATGTCGCAAGTGTCACATCCAACCAGAGACAATTCAGCACATAACAGGAGCTTGCACAACTCTCACACAGACAGACTACACACACAGGCACAATCAGGTGGCAAATGTAATTCATCAAAAATTAGCAGTCAAATACACACTAATACAAGACACAAACACTCCGTACTACAATTACACACCACAAACTATCCTAGAAAATGACACACATAAACTATACTACGATCGCGCCATTCTCACCGACAGAACAATTCACTACAATAGACCAGATATAACCCTACAGGATAAATTAAATAAAGTTACTTACCTAATAGATATTGCCGTTCCCAACACACACAATATACAGAAGACAATATCTGAAAAAATTAGTAAATATGCAGAACTCAAAGATGAAGTAATTAGAATTTGGCGCCAACAAAAAGTCTACGTGGTCCCTATAGTCCTCTCCACAACAGGCGTCATCACGAATCATCTTCTCCACAGCCTTAAATTACTAAACCTAAAAGAATCTCTCTATATCACCCTACAAAAAGCTGCAATTTTAAATACATGTCGAATCGTGAGAAAGTTCATGCAAATAGATGAAAACGAAATAGGTTCTCATCATAACACATTCTCAACATAACACACCACACGCTGCATTTACTTGGCTTCGGTCCGTAAATGTTGCAAAAACCAGCTAAAGAGCTGAGAAGAAAAAACACTCACCAAAATAATAAAGTTTATTCAAAAAATAATGTAGTACAGTAAAAACATTTTTCGTAATTCTATGTAATAGTTCACAAGTGTTACATGCCTGAACTAGGACATCCTGTGTTTCAGGCGAGAAAAGGTAAAAAATGTAACTGTCTAGTTGTGGTCGCTAATGACCAACGATTTTTTTTATGTGAAGTCATGAAAATATTATCCTTTAAGTTAGATACTTACGCATTTTTGAAAATAATCATTCTTGGAATTGGAAAGCAAAAAGCTATATAAGTTATTAAATTGCTATAAAAATATGCCACGGGCATTAATTTAAGGAAGTGTATAGAGTGCCGCTAGCGGCGCTTTATCCCTGTCGCACAAAGTGCCGCTATTTGCGGCACAATACTGACGCAGCTTCGGCCCCGCTAAAGTGCCGTAAGCATTGCATTGTCATTGTCATTGTCATTGTCACTGTCACTGTCACTTGTTATTTTGTTTGATTGTTGAGGTTAGTACGCTGCCCTTTGTAGTGATTGATCGTATTTGTTTTTGATAATTATATCAAAAAATGAGTTTATTTTTGAGGAGAGGCTAATGTTAATTTCTTTTATCTATAGCCGGTATGAAAATGGCTGAAAAGTAGGTTAGGTTAGAATTGTGACCAAACAACGCCAGGGTCCGTTTAGGCACAAGGGAATGTAATGTTTTGGGAATATGGTGTTTTACAGCGAACTAACCTCAACAATCAAGTGACAGTGACTTATTGACAGTGACAATGACAATGCAATGCTTATGGTACTATAGCCGGGCCGCGGCTGCGCCACTATTATGCCGCTAGCGGCACTCTATACAATGCCTTAATTTAATGTAAGTTCTTTAGATGTAAGCGATAATTTGACTTAAAACCGGCCAAGTGCGTGTTGGACCACGCACAATGAAGGGTTCCGTAGTTGGGATGAATTTATCTCAAGAACAAACTTAACATTGTAGTTGAAAAACATTTTCTCCCATACGGAATGTATGGGAGATCATGATTTTCAAACGGCAAATTATAGCTTTCTAGTACTAACCTTCTCTGAGCTAAGCCGCGGACAGACAGACAGACAGACAGACAGACGGACATGGCGAAACTATAAGGGTTCCTTGTTTACCACGGAACCCTAAAAACCGTTATTATTACTCATTTTTGTCAGAAAATAGTTTTAAATCAGCGATGGGACTAAAGCAATAAAAAATCAGTTTGAATGTCAAGAGTAATGTCATTATAATTAACCAATTTAAAAGGAAAACTATGACAGCTAAGTAGGCTTTACAGGTTAACGAGTAATAATCGGCCAACTTAAATTTGCAGTTTGAAAAACATGATCTCCCATACATTCCGTATGGGAGAACATGTTTTTCAACTACAATGTTAGTTAGTTCTTAGGATAAATTCATCCCAACTACGGAACCCTTCATTGTGCGTGGTCCGAGAAGCACTTGGCCGGTTTTGTTATTCGCGTTACAATTTAGGTCAAGTTAAGAATTCTTGCAGTTTTGCGTATTTTTATTTAAAGCATATTAGTATTTCACGATAGCGAATGGGAATAGTGAATGTCACATCTTTCGTAAATCTTTAAGACTTGACATTTTTTCCGACAAAAGGAGGTCAGAAGGGCAATTCCCGTATTTTTTAGGAACGTGCGCATTCTAATCCCGTTTGCAATCTGTCAAAAATACAATTTACCAACATTTTTGACAAGTTTGACAGATTGCGACTTGAATGTGAACGTTTTTTATGTATGAGAATTGGCCTTCAGATTATTTGATAAATAGGTACATATGTAGTTTAGGCATGTTTAATAATGTTTATCGTTTTGCCGAACTGTTTGCTGGACCTCACCGCCTCTCCGCGTGACAAGCTCATATGACAGTACCCTTTTCGAGTTTGAAAGTTGTGGTGTGGTAAGTAAGGTATAACGATAAAAATCTAGAAAAATACTGAAATAAGCTATTTACATACATAGAGCCGTTTAAAAATGACTGCCTTCAGTATCCTTAAACAGCCCCGGATCTAAAAAATTTTTGAGGCGGGGTAGAAACTGCTGGTCGCTCCCCGCCAATGTTTTATGGGAGATGTGTTAAGGTAGCCGGCGAAATTCAAGTTCATGGGTGCCAAAACTGTTGTAAAAAAGAAAGACATAGAAAGACTATACGTGCTGCGCGTCTCATTTATTGCAAAGTTGCGGTGTGCTGGGTGGTGCCCTTGTCTGCTACGCTTGAATGTGGCGCCCCCTGAAGTAATCGCCCGGGGCACATGCTCCGGTTTGTCCCCCCTAGATCCGGGGTAGTCCTTAAAACTTTGTAAAGAATAATGCAAGGGTGCTGCACCATGAGTGCCCAAAGTTGTTCATACACTTAGGACATTACCATTGGGAATATAAATTAACTATACCGCTGATGTCGTAATTAAAGTGGCCTACTATACTCAAGTAGGTTGTATAAAAATACTTCAAGTACTACATAGGTTCGGTAAGGAGAAGTAGATCGCCGTATTGCTCAATAATCAATAAAAATATTCTCCAATCCAAAATCTAAAGTAAACTAATCATGGCACGGGGCTGGGTGAACCCCATAATCCAGGCCCGGTCTCCCGAGGTATTCGCGACCTAAAAATAACAGCATTTCCACAAGCCAATAGAGCAGGCTATAAAAAATTAATTACTTTTTTAATCTGCAAAAACGTGAGCAGAAGATGGATTAGAGGGATATACAATTACTGGAAGCGTCAAGAGGATCCTTTGTGCGATCAGAATTGTAGAGGTTACAAGTGGGTGAAGTAATAATTTAGGCTGACTAAAGGCTTCTTCTTATATTTAGTTAGTTAAAAAAAGGATTATCTATTACTTATATAAAACGATAATAAATTATCATATCACTAAGCAGCACGCGTAGCAACGGCTTTTCTACGGGTTTTGTCAACGGAAGAATAGACAAAATGTCAGATTGTCATTGTTTATCTGTCATTTTGTCTATTCTTCCGTCGACAACACCTGTTTCTATTGTGGTCATGCTAAGCGTTCTGAGATGATTTTAAAAGTCGTTTTATAACTTAAAAACAAATAAAAACTTAACTTTTGCACCTGAATACATTTTTAAATAACCGTAGGTACAGCAAACCGCCAGAACCACGAACAAAACTCATCGATCTAACGTCTCTTCCAGCGCAATTTATTGCTGCACCGGCCCTCAGTAGCCCCGAGGCGAACACATCGGCCCTAATGTGATTTTATAGAGACCATAGGATGCCGATTAGATGGTACTTGCTGGGGTCGCACAGTCGTACTCACTAATTTAATTTTATAATTCAATGTAATGTATCTTCTGTTACAAATCGGTCTCTAGCTTGTATTCGACAATGGTCAATTTGATTGGAGTATGGTTGAATTAACTTTCGATAATTGGATGGGGATTTTAAGTGGTTCTTAATTTGAAATCGTTCACATTTACTGCATGTGAGTTTACTTTGTACCTACCTACTTGTTCTTTGTCTTCGCTCTTGATACTTACAGTGTTTAGAAGGTAAAGTCATGAATCCACAGAAAGTAGGGACCTAAAGTAGGTAGGTACTGAGTAATATACAACGTGTTTCTTTTGATATCCCATAACTCTAGGGTATTAACGCGTTTTGTGCCGGGAGCCCTCCTGGAGGGTTCACCTAGTCGCATATGGGATGCCGGGATTGCCGGGTGCCATAGCGGAGGGCTCATTTTAAATGTAGGTTTTTCTTAGCGAATACAGCATTATAAACCGTGAAAATAAAATCTGATGTATATTTTAATAAGATTTATTCGTATATGCGTTGGTTTTGAAATCCAAGGGTAAAATTTTTTTTTTCGCCATTACAAATGTTCACAAAAAATTTAAAATGTTGGAAACTATGTATACAAGACCCCCTAAAAACACAATCTTACTTCGTTTTACAGTGGTCTATAACACGGTTTTAAACCTAATGCCGTTAACCGTCCGCGATGGTTGGCTTTAGCGCAAACGTAATGCCGGCAACCCTCCCGGAGGGCTCACTAACAATATGTATGGCGACATGGCGTATGAGTTCTGAGAAAGTGGGTGGAGTCGAAAGTGTTAATGAGACCATGTCAAAGAATCAATTGGCGCAAATGAATGATTGAAATGTACTACCTGGATAAGAAGTATCCTATGTGTTAATCAAGGTTATAAACTATCTGTCTGCCTCATCCAAATCCTATTTAGTAGCATAACATA
Organism: Agrochola circellaris; assembly: GCA_914767755.1. Lineage (NCBI taxonomy): Eukaryota > Metazoa > Arthropoda > Insecta > Lepidoptera > Noctuidae > Agrochola > Agrochola circellaris. The sequence continues at coordinate 7,716,051 of OU611840.1, forward strand.
ATGATTGAATACTATCGTGAATTCATGCAAGCCTAGTACTTTTTGTGCCAAGTTTCAATTTTATTAACTTAAGAAATAAGATTTTTCATACAAACGAAATCCCCCTTATAACCCCCTTAAAGGTGTAATTTTCAAAAACCCCTTAGTGCTCTCCTATAAAAGGAAGCTGTGTGCAAAATTTCAGGTTCCTAGTCCCAGTAGTTTCGGCTCTGCGTTGATATGTCAATCAGTCAGTCAGTTTCATATAGACTTAATTTTTTGGCCACACAATCAGCACTGGCCACACAGAGGCAGAGTCAATGCCTACCACTTCCATCTCACCTGTACCGTCCAAGAAAGTTAGCTAACGGCTCCCGAGGCGGCCTTCCCAACGTAACTACGAGCAAGTTACCACCTTCACGGTACGTGGCTGCGATTGTAATATTAATGCACGTTTGAGGGTAACTGTCACGAAGCGACTGCTGTACGTACTTGTGCCCTTAATCACAATAACAATAACACGCGGGTACAGGATGGTGCGTTCTGTAGGCCCTTTGTTCGGGGTTTGGTTGAAATGTCATGCAGTACTGAAATAACCTCCTCGATTTTATTGTGTTCAGAATTTAGCCTCGAGTCCCAGAAATATTAAATGCGAAACAGTTAAATCTCTTAATTTTTCAGTAATTTTTCACTCACGTATAGAATGCATTTCTATTCATTCTGATTAAATCAGAAGTTGTTCTTAATCGCTTCGGAGAATATTGACTAAATACCAATTAATTAACCAAAATTTGATAAGATTGGGCACTGGGTTTGCCACCTCTGGAAAAGTTTTTGTTAAATAATCCGGCAAATTCTTTCATACCCGGATACTACTAAACCTATTTATTGTACCCATATACTTCCAGACTTTACAATACTTTTTAATGAGACATCTGCCTAAATGTCGTGAGCCAATTCTAAAAATTTACATTTTACTGTACTGTCTTATTACAAAACGAGATCTAACTTTAGTTCGAGCTTAAACCATCGAGCCAGTTTTTGAATGCCAGTTCACATTGTTTCGATCTTGATTCTAAATAATGTAAAGTTCAATACAAAACAAACAACTTAGTACCGGACGAATTTGTCACTTTTTGTAACGAACTGTATGTCGATCATTGATAATTTTGTTCTTATCTATGGAGCCAGTTCGATGGTTTAAACCATGTCAAAAGAAAAACCTTTGTTTGTTAAAACAACGCTTCAGTTTTCCAGCCCACATAATTGAAACATCCTATAGGTATGACTCCGCAACCCTATCCCAAAGGCAATTATGAAGGCGAGTGAACTGCAATCAAAAACGTAACAAAACCAAGTTTAGTCGAGAAACACTCGTTAATATTTCATAAGCTATCGAATTAGGTGGCATGTTAATCACCAGATATTCAACCCCTTATAATTACGGCAAAAACAACGGGTCCTAAACGAAAAAGCTTAATCTAATTTTAATTTTAATAATATCAAACCGCCAGGGATGCTGTTTTCCTTGTGGTTTGTTGTGATGATGAAGATTTCCAGTATCTAATTGAACTTTCTGGTAAAAATAAGTACTTACCTACATCTAGGTAGATGTCACGTGTAAAAGTCACGTTCAGTCAATAGATATTGACTGAACGTGACTTTTAATAGAATAGGAAATTTGGTTACTTATATATTTTATTTTATTAATTATAATTTTGAGTACAAAGGTAATCTTAACTTAGAGATACTTTTTCATTATGGCTTAATATTTAAGGATTTAGAAGGAACCGAAAATATTTCCCGCCTTGGAATCCAAGTATTTTAGTTTATTTAGTAGGTATTTAAATCAGGCACAAGTCTGCTCCAATATTGTCGAGTTCATAACAGGAAAGTGTGGAGCTATAAAAACTTCACACAAAACAGCATAAACACTCCTCAGCACTGTTCAAACAAAAGAAAACACCTCTCCCGCTCAATTTGTGTGACGTCATTCAATTACCTCTCACTTAGCGCCGTCCACCATCCATCTCAACTCCAACTTTAAATGAACATAATATTTTAAGAGGAAACAGATCAGTATAACAATCTATCTCTTTTCTCAGCTGCCTAACATACTCTATTGCTGTGGCAATTTGTAAAAGTTAACTCACTGAGTGCCAAACTTAGGGAAGAGCGACTACTTTAATTTGACACCCCAAAGACTAAGCTCCTACTTCTGAAGGTAGGCATAATTGGTGCGGAGAGGGAAGGGTGGCGGGTCTTACAAAGCTGGTCAGAAAGAAATGATGATTAGAACCATTTATCATTTTAATACGAATCCCGCCCTTGTTAATAGGGTGTTTGGGGGATTAATAGATGTAACATTATTTTCATTGTTAATTTTGCGGGTTTGTTATATGTAATTTCGCTGTGTCGGTCATTTGCAATGAATTTATTATGAACCTATCTCGTGGAGAAAGGGTTAATTTTAATGTTACTTTTGTTACTGTTTTAACAGGAGAGTTGTTAACGACACATGTATAATGTGGTTACGTAAAAAGTAACTATAGGTATGTCTATAACAATTGTGTATGCCGTGGTATATTTGATCTTACGTGATGTGGTATTAAACGCCATACCAAATCAGAATTACGCGATGTACTTATAAAGATAGTAATATAGGAATTATGCTAAAGTATTTCAATAATGACTACTAAGCTGAGAAACAATATATTTCTGGGATACAGGATACCCACTTCTTCAGCTTCTCTGAAAGTCAGTAGGATTAGACCATCCAACTAGACAAAAAGTTGTTTAGGTACGTTCCATCGAAAAGCTCAGTTGAAATTGATAGCCTAATCGTGTGACCGTCGGGCTGCCAAGTCAAAGGTCTCGAGTTCGAACCCAAGGCACGCACCTCTGGGTTTTCAGATTCATGCCCGTATTGTACAATTATCTCTTGCTTCAAAAACGGTGAAGGAAAATATCGTGAGGAAACGCTTGAGAGATATTTTCTCGACGGCTTGTGAAGCCAAGTCAGAGGCCCATGGGTTGTATAAAAACTCTGACACCAGAGGGGATAGGTCCCGTAATTTTTAAGAACGTTTCATCAAAAATACAATCAATTTACCAACATTTTTGACAAGTGTGACAGATTGCGACTTGAATGTGAACGTTTGTTAAGTACGACAATTGGCCTTCTGCTCTAGTCACTAGTCACTAACCACACGAAAAAGAAACATTTGACATTCTACAATTTGTGATCCATAATACTGTAGATTTTTTTTGCTACAATTAAGTATCGAACGTGTTTAACGTTTGTGGCTCATTGATACAATATTATGGAACAAAAGTTGTAGACAAAAGAATTCTGGTCGTTGTATATAATCTCTTGTGAATCTGACTGTGCTTATTTGGTAGTCTGTACTTAAAAACACAGGTGATAATAGGTAGCCAAACCCATTAGCCAACAGCTACGGTCTGCTAATGGTCTGCTACTAGAAAATCCTCAGTAAAGGACTTAAAAAACTTAAAATCCATCTCATAATTCGAACTCCCAACACCTTCCTGAAACCCATTCAATACAGTTTTCAATCCTCTTATGAAGCTTCTAGAAATTTATTCCAAAAATAGTTACTCTGCACTCGTAGTGTCAAAAAAGCGACAATACGAAATTCTAAAGGCAAAACCGTAGAAACACTAAACACATATTTCTGATGGTATATGAAACATGCAAAACGTATCCGTGCCTTGTATTTTATACGACATTTTGTCATCTGCCCACCCTTGCAAGACGTGGTTTGGGTGCGTAAAACGCAGAACATCTAGTAACTTATGTATTTGTGTTAAACTTTTGTTTTTTGTACATTGCGTCTGTTTTTTAGGTGGAGCTGAAAGGGAAAATGAGGAATAAAAAGAATGTTTTAGAGAGAATTTAACCCAGGCTTAAAACGTCTAAAGCTACTGTCTGCCTTTTGAAGAATAATCAGTAGGTCTAGGAATACGATATCTACCACGAAGTACTTAGCTTAATAAATACCTAAACTAAAAAGCTTGAAATAAAGCTAATTAGCTTTATTTCAAGCTTTTTAGTTATTTATTTTTCTCAAACTTAGAAATTCGAGCATTTTTATGACAACCATCGATATAAATCGAAATTTCTGTACTGGCCGAATATATGCGAGTAACCGGCCGGCAATGTTTGTATGAAAATCCATAACTGTCGTGTTTAGCGCCCAAATAAATTACTATGTAAACTCTTAGCTGTCGTGTTATTTAAAATTGGAACGAACTTTTTACTTCAACACAATGGCGACCAAGGAGGTAAATCATTAAAGGTTTCATTTAAATTTCGATTTGGTTCGCAAATAGGAAGAAACAAATGAACGTATTGGCGCGTGAAAAATTATCGTTATTTGTCATTGATTCTGGAATTTATAATTAATTACTGAGTTTGAATTTTCGCGCATTATTTGAGAAAAGTATTATACAAGCCTTGACCGCAACCAGGCATTGATGGACTCACGTATGAGTGCATCAATGCTTGTTGCAGGCCGCGACAGTAATGTACTATAAAAAAAACAAAACTCCCGACTGCATAGATACCTGAAAAGAGAAAAACAAGCATTATAAAGAGAGAGTAAGTAAGAGAGAGAGAGAGAGAGAGAGAGAGTAATCTATAGAATTTTGGTATTACAGGCGACACCAAAATTCTACATATAACCTATAACGGTTGTTTGTCTCTTTTCAGTCATATGTTTTAGCAGTCGGCTTTTTTGTTTTGTTTAAATAGTTTACTTTATTTCAAGCTTTTTAGTTTTATTAATATGTATACTTTTGGAATTGACTCATTACTAGCTTTTATTTGATACCAATATTGCCGTAAATTATTTTTAAAAACCCTCCCTTTTTATATTTGTAGATGCAATATATAAATATTATACAGGGTGGCAGGGACATCGACGCGAAAACTTTTACTACGGATTCAGTACACGAAATTATACGACAGTTATTTAAAAAAAAATCAGCTGCTCCATACATTTTGACCTCGTAGGTGTTGCACTTTTCTATGAAACAGCAGATATTTTCTTAAATAACCCACGAATATATTCAACGTTGAGTTCGGAATCACGCACTGAATCCATGGTTACCTACAGTTTTCGCGTTGATGTCCCTGCCACCCTGTATAGCTGATGTCACTCTCACAATTATGTCTCATATATGTTAAAATCCATCAAGCCGTTTAGGCTTTAAAGCGTGCTAAAGAAATGGACATAAGTATACATACATACATAAACACTCTTGAAAAACATTACCCTCCATCTGGTGTAGTCGGGTAAAAGTACAATATCATCATATATTTTATTACTAGCTGTTACCGGCAGATTTACTCTCAAAATATACCCGGTTAAAGGTATCCTATCATTCTAAACGAAATCCCTTCAGCCGTTACAGCGTGATTGAGTAACAAACATACAAACACGCAGTCACATTTCATTTTATAGTAGGGTATAATAAACTAGCGATGTACGACATAACTCAAGTGTTTAACAAAACTGGAGTAGCCAATGGTACATGACCAATAAGGTATTCCAAAGCCGTTCTGTTTACCATACGACATGTATTGGAAATCGTGTGGTTACTGAGATGTCAACGCAACTTATTTATAGCAATAAATATGTAATATCTGGATGTAATAAACAAGATAACATCGTATAAAATGGTGGAGAATTTGGAAATCGTTGGTTTGTGTTATGCTTCAAGATGAAGTTGATAGTATAGGGTAGGTATGACGTTTCCCTTAGTTTCTGTTTACTTTTATGGAAAAAAGGCATTTGCAGTGCTATTCTGTAACCATCTCACCGTGAAAACTTAGGTGAAGTGAGCGTGGAGTGAGCTGTCATTCCACAGGGATTGACACTATTGACAGCTCACTTCACCCAAGTTTTCACGGTGAGATGTTTACAGAATAGCATGGCTGTTTATTAAATGAGAGTATTAAGAGCGTTTATACAAAGTGGGCAATGTTGCAAATAGATGTTAAATATTTGGTTGTTTCGATTAATTTGGCAATATGTATGCAAATAAGAAATATGGCTAGCTTGTGAACTAGAATATTAATAATTAATTGCAATTATAACACTAAATTCGATGTTGTAACCGTGCAAAAAAGGCATTTGGAAAGTTTCCAAATACTTTTTTTACATCTAAAACTAAATATTCGGTGTTACGGTATTAATTATTGCATTTGATATTCAATATTTTTGTTCACTAGTTAGCCATATTTCCATACAGTAATATCGTTTCATTGACGGCTATTTGCAACGTTGCCCACTTTCTGTATAAACGCTCTTAACACTAATATGAGAGCCCCGAAAAAACCTGATAATCATCTCTGCTCAAAGATAAAGGATTAGTGCTTGTATATGCCCACGCTGCTTATTGCCATTGCCAGCCAAATCTGGCGATTGGCAATTTTTTTTTTTTTTTTCAGTAGCCCTTAAACTCCTACGCTTAAGGCCCTTTGAACAAAATTATAAATATACGCCAGGATACGAAATCATCTAAAACGATGATAATTTCGTAATGACGAAGCCTCATGACGGGTTTTGGCGTGAATGGAGGCATCGGGAAATTGATCAACAGTTCTCTTCACGAGCCCTGCGTAGGGCATTCGTAGACTACATGCTGAGGAACTGGGTTTTAAGAAGAAAAACGCTGTTTTACAAATAACAATAAATAATACCCTTTTTTATAAATTGTACTCTTTATTTTCTGCAATCAGAAATACTTTATTTCTTCTAAAAAAAGTTGGCAACCCTAATCCCCCCTGAAATGAATTCCTGGCTACAGCCCTGGGTACCTCACTTACAATACAAGCATCTCTGTGACACCAGTATTTAAAGAGCTAGTTTTGTTTGTATCCCGCTTTATTAAGTTTTCACTACCTTACTTACACATTCATAAGTTTGATTAAATCCAAAAAATGCGATATCAAACTGGTCCGTTCTTTAGCAACTAAAATATCGTCCACACTTTGTCCGTAAGTGTAATAAAACTTTCCTATAAGCTTGTTTACAAGCACACGTATTTACTATTTATGTACTGTAAACGGGAGTACAAAGGAAGTAGCCACATAGGAGTGAACCGCTGCTATTCAAACTTGGGTTCGTGCTCCGAACTATGACAATGCTTCAGTGTACGCCAATGTGAATACACCTTTAGGTACGGATGTCGGGGTGTTAAAATGGCGCTCGTGTTTTTGTTTTGTTTTTGGCTGCTGCATAGATTAGTTTTGTCTTGAGTGCTTAAGTAGCTAAGTTCTCGAGTTAATTAGAGTGGGTGAGGAAAGTTAGGATTTACGGCAAAGTAGAAAGGTTCTACGATTAGGAGATATGGTCTAAACGCTGGTTTTAGCGTCGAACAAGTTTGTGCGAAATCTTTTGTGTCAAGCAATTCCACAAAAGCCTACAATCAGGCTTTTGTGGAATTGCTTGACACAAAACTACTAGAACTCATAGAATTATTATAATTATGAACTATTTCTGTAAAGTGAGAAATTGATTTCAGTGAGTGTTGCCACAGTGGGTAAAAAGTGTCTGCTTACCAAAACTGGCTTGATCCCATAGAGATGACCACGCATTATGGTTAAATATCTGTATGTAATCTAGAAAATATCGTATAAAGAGCAAAGTGGATTATACACCTTCCCGCTTGGGAATCGGGCCGAATAAAGTCTACCTCGAAGGAGCGGCAGCAGGGTGTGGATGTCGATCTGTGCCACAAACTATATGCTCCACCTTTTACCTTGCTCTCAGTGCCCCGAAACATGCAGCCAAGGTGACCTCTCGACTGCCACCGATAACGCCGTGGAACTGGCGAAGTTGGGCCAACAAAATATGAATAACTGTCGTGCCAGCGGCACGAAGAAGCAGAAGTGTAAGGATAATCAGAACGAGGCCGAAGTACAAGATGGTCTGACCAGAACCGCATCTCGTTTTATATCATAGTTCACGACGCTGTTCAAGTCGCTGCCGACGGCATTGACAAATGGTGCCATTTGTTTTCAAAGCGTTTCGTATTTCCACTAAGACTTTCAACAGTATTGATAAAAATACTTTTTTGACTTTTCCGTTTTGTCCTCCCTAACGTTGAGAAACAAGACTTCAAGAGATGGATCAGTATTTCAAAAGTACACAGAAGCCTTCCAGCTTCTGTGCGCACGTATACGCACTCCCTACGACTTGGCACGAGCGTCAACGGAAGCGTACTGTGTACCGCGTGTTCGACTAGTACGCCGGTTTTTAAGATCGAATGTGGCGTAGGTAACCTATCTACACTGTAACAAGGATCTTTTGGCGCCTGAATGACGTTATTAGGGGGCGCTGTAGATAAACATTTGTGCAATTGTTTTGTGAAATGTATTGAAAAAACAAGATGGCGGCATTAATTTCGTATTTGGCCATGCGCCACGTGATCCTTGTGCGCCTATGCCTCATTTTAGTTGTAATATATTTGCAGAGAAGAAAGTTTTTAAGCACGTAAGTACATTTAGTTAGGTCCGAGCCGCAGCGCGATCTTATCGCCACCGCCAACCGTTATTGTTCCCAGTGGGGCGGCGCGCGAAATTCAGCGCACTACGCCGACACACCTACACTTCGCAAACTTTATTGCTCACAAATTGTATGCATTATTTATTTAATTTGAAAGCGAAGAAACCCAAGCGCGATCATACGCCTCTGCGCGGAATGAGGGCGAGAGAATGCAAAAATATAAATAAGCTCGCCGTAACGTAGAGGTAACGCCATATTGCTTTGTTTGTAGTGATTTTTAAGTGTAATGTGCATCTTTGGGTTTAAAAACCTAAGTGTAAAATGTTTCTTACAAAAGTTTTTGGATGGACAACGTATATATTTAACCAACCTTGGCACTTTATGTATAGTGTATTTGTTTAATTTTCTTTGTTCTATTGCTTTTCAAGTCGTATTTTGTACCTGGTACCAACGTAGCTACAAACAAGTAGCTCACACAGCAGTATGTAGGTAAAGTCAGGGAAAATGATGGTTTAACAAATTGACTATAAACTTAAGTTGCCCGGATATGCAAATCATAACTGCCACTTGAAATAAATTATTTGATTTGACACATTTTTGACGTTTAAGCGTCTCTTGACTTTGAGTAACGTTTTTATGTAAAGACCTATGGTTTATGATAAAAGCTTTTCTTAGCCAGTAAAGCTCAGATTTTGAAAAAGAGCACACTGTGTCAAAGTCAAAACATATATTGACTATTTAGAAGGCACTTTTGAATGTCATTAATTACACGAAAATAGAATTGATTCTAGGTGTACGAGTATCTTCCAAAAGGTAGTCTTCATCATTCGATAGTGTCGCTAATAATAGGGATCAAATACGGGTAAGTTATAACTTATAACATACGACGAACTATCTGGCTGTCTTTGGAGACGCATCACGATAAAAGTAGTACCTATAATACATCACATTATAATAGTTTTAGCCACAAAACATGAAAATAAGCAGTCACAGTCCTTGGAATCATTACATCCAATAAAATAAAATTAAGAACTCTTCCACGGAAAATTCCTTCCTAGCCAAACGTCCGCGTACTTCCTACTTGAGTGTTGTACCCCGACACAGTCTATATTAAGTGAAATTGGGTCGTTACCAACAATAATGAGTTAGTTAACCGCACGATTGTTTTAATACAAGCTGGAGTCGGTGTAATGAACGCTATTTGTCTCGGTCGCACTGCCGCGTTCGCCATCTTGGAGTCTTGGAGGGAAAACCTTGATGGATGTCAAACGTGTTTGCGCGCGTATTTTGGCGGGTTGAGTTTGTTTTTTTAGGTTATTATCTTATCTTATCCTATCCTCCTATACAATTAAATTAGCAATATTTGTATTTTTATATGTATATAATATATTTTTAGTAACGTTCTCGAAAACGGCTCTAACGATTCCGATGAAAGTTGCAATATAGGGGTTTACGGAGGCGAAAAATCGATCTAGCTAGGTCTCATTTCTGGGAAAATTCTTTTTATCTATTTTTACGAGCAGAGTTCGGTCGACCAGGTACTGTTAGTAAAATGGGACTAGGAAAGTGGTAAAGTACCTGTGTGGTCATATTTAAGAGCATTCGTTATTAATTCAATAAACACATGTTATTAGTATGTACCTAAGCTTTATTAACCCACAAGTAAGCGCTCAACGGTATTTACGATTATATAAAATCGTCCATGGGTATTCGATAATTTGTCTGAATATTCATGACAAATTATCGAAAATTTACTTTAAAATCTTATTTTTTTTTTTCTTACACTTGTGTTTTTGAAATAAATACTGTTTTTTTTTTAATTTATTCGCCTACGTTTTTTTTTCGTAGTCGATAAATTTTATTAATTAATGTTAGTTAATCCGATAAAATAACTCATAAGCTTTTAGAAATAATAAACAGAATCCAAATCGAGCGAATAACATAGGAGATAATATATGGCAAACGCTACTCAAAAAATAAAATAAATGAATAATATGAAAAATATTAAAGATAGACCTCCCCATTTAAAGTTAATTTTATATAATTTTTCATGAATATTCAGAAAAAAATAGGGCGGTCACATGCCCATGGGCAATGGGCGACATTGTATTTATTGTCGTTTCGGATGTATTTTTCTTATGAACCGGTGGTGTTCGTACGACATTCTAGAACACTCTATAACCAGAACGTATCACTAATTTACCAGAGCTTATTATCAGAAACTCAATACCAGTTCGGAGTCTGGATTTGTGCTCGCCCCCTATAAAATGGGGCTTAAGGGGACTACAGGACCTAACCGTGCCTAAGTTCTATAATGCGTAAAAGTATATGATCCACTGCAGTAAACAAAATCAGAAAAATATATGATATTCTTCAGGATATATGCTAGTATGATAGTGTGTTGAAAACATAATACAACTAATTTGATACGATAGAAAAAAATCATGAAGATACCTCTAAAAATTTCTTTTAACGATTAAAAATCATATTAATTTACATTCAATCATTCTGATTTTTTGTCAGATTATTCTACAAGCTACATATTAGCATAATAGTGTTTTAATTTTTCAGTCCAATCAATAGATTTTTTGTAAATCGCTAACTGCTTCATATTTTGCAATAAATTACCTGCGTCGTGTCATCGCGCTTCTCTTTCATTTCTATGCAGTCCGACAGTGACCGCGCTTTAGCTGTTGTAAGCCTCTTAAACATAACTGGCGAAATGTAAGTGTACCTACTATAAGTAGACGTCTTTATGCATGATACTGTTTGATAATGATATATTTTTTTTAATTTGAATTTGATATTATGTTATATAATTACCTACTTGCAAATGACAACATGTCTTACACCACGTAATAAATGGGGAGTAGGAAAAAAACGGGGTCTCTTAGCGGGAGATACACCAATCTGCGAATACAAACATAATATTTGATTGTTATTACATCGGTAAAGGAAATCTACGTCTCCCTCACCTATTCGCGTTAAATTAAATGGTGCTAGTATATCCATGAAACAATAAAAGAATATTACTTGAAATTGTTGCACCGAGCCAACGGATGGCGAGTTCTCGTTCCATGAATCTTTGGAGTCATAGTATGTGTGTGTGTATGTGTGTGTGTGTGTGTGTGTGTGTGTGTGTGTTACCTACAGATACAAACAACTGATTTAAAAAAAAAAAAAAAACTTTATTTGGAGAAAGTCATGCGCGGCACGTGCATTATGCAGTGTACCTAACAGTTTCACTAGCACATGGTCTCTATTTCAGCTTTAGCTCTTCATTAAGAGCTTGTATTCCACAGCTATTTACGACGATGCCAACTTTTAGAATGAACGCTCCCGTAACCGTTTTCGCAGTCCAAGAACAGCTAGTGATTGACACTGCTGGTGTCACTAATGATGTTTGGCCGAACCAACGTTTCATACGTTTAAAACACATTAGCCGCTCACTGAAAGAACTTTACAGCTAGCAAGCCCTCAGACACACACAAATCGAAGAGAATGAGGAAGATACCATTCCGTAGACGACCGCAGGCGGCAGCAGCAGGCGACGTGACGCCGCGTCACGACTGGTTTCTAAGTATTTCTATGAAATACCTTCCATAGCTAGCGATACGTCGCCTTCATAGACATACAAACTACGAAATACAAAACATAGTATGTACCTTAAAATGAAACTAGATTTTACTATGACATCCCAGTAAGTAACAGAAACGTGCGATGTCAAAAAATCAAAGCAAATGATGCACAAAGCCATGAAAATCAACGATGCACATCATAAATATCACACTGAACAATAAACAATAAGCCCGTACTTGAATGAATAACCCTCGCGTATCAAAAACTCCGAACAAAAAATTATACTCATAATAATACATCGAAATATGATGGGGAATACGAACCAACCTACATATGCTGCCGTAAAAACAATTGCCGAGCAATTTTAAACTTTATCACAAACACAAAAATACGTTGGTCCAGTTTCTGGAGTGTAGAAAGAAGTTGATAAAGCTTGGTGTACATTTCTGAACATATGGATCCATTAAGCAGGTTTTGGATCGTTCGCAAATTAATGTAAACAATACTATAGTTAGCCAGATTTGACTGAAAAGGAGATTTGATATTGTATTTTTGATGTTTCGAACATATTCAGTGATTCGCGTGTTTTGTCTGGGGAGGGGGGCCAGTTACAAACCGTCTCAACTATATGCAGAGTTTTGGATAGTTGATCAGTTTGTCAAAATTATTGCGAGATAAATAGACCTACGTAATTTTCGTTTTTACGAATTAGATGCGATACACGCGAAATGTGCTAATTAGTCCGAAATGTTGTGTTTTCTATAATTTGCCACGAAATTTTGAAGAACACATTTTTTATACAAAACAATCCCGTGACGTAGGTAACTAAAGAAGCGCGTCTCGCGCGCGTTGTCACCGCGTTTGTATGACTTTATTCGTTCATCTCTGGACACCAATTTATCACTGGATAGCTTCTCCAAAATACCAGTCTTCAATGAGATACCACAGGATGAACTCTTAGATGGTTACGCTCATTTCCATAAACAGCTACTAAATGTAGTTCAGCAAGAAACTCCTGTCGACGTCATACAGATTATAGTAGCCACAAAATGGAGCTACCCAAGATTTGCCAATGTAGATATACAAAGCCTCCATAGCCCATTTAACAGTGTAGACGCTAAAATATATTTAAGTATCTACAATATTGTCATAAATGACCCAAGGCAAGTACTTATGCAGGAAAACAACCACAGCTGTTAGCTTTTAACTTTTTTTTTGGTATTTAGATCTCATAATGATAATGCAGATAAATACGTGATTTTAAATTTTGATTTATTATTACCGAATAAAAACGAGATTTTGCTTTTTGAGTTTATATTTATGCGAAATTTCGATTTCTTATTTGCGAAATATACGTAACCCTAGAGATAATGCATGATTTTACTGCATCCTTAAAAGAACATTGAAAAAATAAAACAAGGTACGGTAGAATTTACAAATTCTACTAAAATTGTACGGTAGAATTTACAAATTCTACCGTATCTTGTTTTCCTTACTTGGTTATCCCACCGAACAATTTGCTTCTGGTATAAACTGAAGTTTATAATAATACAATTAATTTTCAATTGATTACAAATTATGCTGAGATGTGAGTTAGACAGCTTGATAGATATTTTTGATCCCAGAATCATCCAGAAACGATTATTGAGTCATGTATGAGTTTAAATCTTCTTAACAAAAAATTTAAGAGTTTCTTCTTTAGATATATTTCTTTGCTTAGATATATATTTCTCCACTGTCCGATATCAACGAATTTTACAGGTATTATTTGTTTTTATATTTTTTATTTTACACACAATTCAATCAATAACCACGTTAAATTGTTCTGTGACAAAAAAAAATCTAAGAATACTTTGCGTTCATTCATAAATTATAAATGGTGTTTCTGCACCTAATGCGTTTTCCGTGTTTTGAGCTGCGCCCCGGAGCGTTGGGCTGTTGGGCTCCATTTAAGAAGACGTGCCAGGCGTCTTGACAAAAAAGCCTTTTTAACTGAGCAGATATTGTTATGATTGAGGAAAGGATACGGATTTGCCTTGTTTACTTTTCTTCCAGTTTCAATAAAATAATGTAAGAATGTATCTGTAGACACTTTTTCTGACATTAGCCGACAGCGATTGAGTAATAACGAATTCGGAATAGTCCTTCCTGCATTTCAATCAATCATGTTGCTAAGCGATTTTAATCGATATCTTGTTGGCATTAAGGTTGAAAGGCTAATGAGTATTAACAAGCAATACGGCTACTAAAATTAACCAACTAAAGGGTAAATATTATTTTATAAATTTACTCTATAGTTGGTGAATTTCCCATCATATTACCACGCATCAGTGACAATAGACTTAATTGTCTACGATTAATAGCAGCGACAACGCACAAACATTTGTACGTAGCGTAGACTCTACGTCACATCAATGTAGCAGTTCTAAGCTAAGTACATCGCCTTGCTACGCCGTAGCACCTAAAGCAACTCGTAGAACTTGAAGGAATTTATGGCGGCTACTGGCAATGTGAAACTTCATGTTAAGTTCTGCGTTAATACAATTTAGATTACCTTCGGCACGCTATGAAGAACAAGAACCAACCTAACTTTCGAAAAAGGATTTAATAATAAAAGAGTTAGGTAGAAAAGTAACTTCACCTTGTGTATTATTTTTTTGGTTATTACTAGATTTTTCGTGGATGACTGTGAGTAAGTTGATTATGCCGTTGTTACGTAGATATTTTTGAAATGCAAGGTTTTAGTTCGCCTTCTCGAAGTATGGCGTAGCAAACGTACTACGCCGTAGACTCGTAGCGCAGACTCGACGTCACATCAATGTAGCAGTTCTAAGCTAAGTACATCGCCTTGCTACGCCGTAGCACCTAAAGCAACTCGTAGAACTTAAAAAATTAGGGTTCCCTAAGTATACTATTCTTCAATGGGTTTAAGCAAATCCGCCGCTCATCCGCCTAAAGGCAAAAGCGAAACGTCACACGTCCGCACACAGGCTAATCAGATCAGGGGCAAAAGTGAAATTGAATCGGCACCGCCTTGACCCATTGCGACCCAACGGTTAGGCCAAAAATTGCCCTTAATTCTTTTTCTGTAGAGTGTAAAATCCGTTGAAAAATTATTGCTTCATCAGCCAAGAGAAATTTAACTTTACTGCTAAACATTAAGGTTGATATTTCTATTGCAAAAAGGAGATGAGTGCTTAAATAGGGGTGACCGGTAGATCAATGCTTATTTGTGTCTAATAGGAAAAAAACAACAGATGTAGGCATTTCACGGGTATAATAATGTACTTAGTTGGATTTTTATGGTGCCTTTGATCTGGTGCGGTCTCAGTTGGGTTCTGCGCGAGTAGCCCCCGTCCCCAGTCCCCAGTGATCGTATTGTTTGGACAAGGATTGTATGGGCTTTGAGTTTCGTCATGTGTTTTTTTGGATGTTCCTATTTTTTGGACTTTTGATATCTACATACCCATCTACATACTTGCTTAGTCGTATGATTTATTGTGTATGTTTATAAATGATCTAATTTTGACAAGATCTGAATTTAAATGAAAATTGGATAAGAAATATTTAGGAATTATCTAGATTTATAGGTTATTTACATTACCTGAATTAATCGTTTTTATAACCTTCTTTGATAATCACTTTATTGCCACCAAAACAGTTTTAATTCACCTTAGAAAAATAAAGATAACCGTATTAATTTAATCTCCATACCAAACATTGTTACTCAATATAAAATATACAGCAAAAACAAATTCCAATTGAATTGAAGCCGATATTATCGTTCCCTCTGACAGCCGTGAATCCTTTTTCAATCTGGCAACTTTATTAAAGATGGTGGCTTACGATCATTTTGACATAACTTTGTGTGACGTAAGAGTGTTTAAAAGGATCACTGAGGGGTCCTATGATCCTATTTTGTACTCGGAACTTACAACTTTGTTGCAAAAACTTTTTGGTTTGATTAAATTGATCTTTGAAAGCGATTTTCAGATAAGATTATTATTGTATAAGATTGTTTATTAATAAAATTGTGCTTTTAAAACAAATTATGAGAAAAACCGCACCCTAATGGCGTAACACACTTACAATTACAATTTGAATGATTTTGAAGGATATTGGTAATCCATTGCTTCATTATGTTCGAAAAATGTGTCTATTCAACAACGTAAATAACGCAATGAATGTTGTTGAACTGTCAAAATGAAAGCTATTGCTACTGTAATGTGTTACGCAATTATCCCTTCGGGCAACCCCAACAAGGTTGCTTACTTAGAATATTACTATCGATAATTGTCCAGCAGTGGGCTTTGGTTGATTTAAAGTAGGTACTTGAATGTTGCCAAGATTAAAAACTGATTTCAATAAGTTTTGGCTTAGTAGAATTATCGTTTTTTTAGGTACCTGAAATGTTTATTTTGTCCCTAATTGAATATAGTTCTTCAATCAATTAGTGTAGTTGGGAAGTGTATTCTTTTATCAATATTAAACTATTTAAAAAATACCCTTAATAGTTATGATAATTTTAATCACACAAAGCTCCACTACTAATAGTTAAAAAGAACTCGATCAGATATATTTAAGAGCATAAAATTAACACGATCAAAAACAAATAATCGCGACCTTTCTACTCACCCCTCATCTCATAACAAGATATAATAAAACATAATCGATTATACACCCTAAAACTTATTTCTATGCTAACCCTACCAAATGTTAGGTAATGTTACTTCATAATTACATAGACTCTAAAATTAACGCTATAGAGATCAATTTACATTGGGCATTTGTTTTTGGCACATTTGATGTGTGACGTGCGAATAGTTGTACGGACTGCATGGCCATTTGTTGGTGCCTTAGATTATAAGATTATGGATATCATTTTTTGACTAGTGATAAAATTAAGAGCAGAATGTGCGCTTTATAATTTCTAGACGTTAAATATCGTGGGCGTCAACATCCACGTCTATTAAATGTATGGAAATACGTACCTACACGTTATTTATTTATTTATTTTGTTATGACGTTATTGTAGACGAAAATTTAAAACGCCTTCATATATTTCCATGCACTTTACTTCTCTGAGTTATCGTGGTGTCGTGACATGGACGTCCACGATAATATCGTTACGTTAGAAATTATAAAAGCGCACAATATATGGGCAAACATACCTACATAGAAAAGTACCGATGGGCTGAGTTGGCATCGAAATAAATGGTAACATATGAATCTAGTTTTTGCAGAGTAGGTATCTATACAAAAACGGAATTACTAATAGAGCAACATTTCGTACTTACTCGAGCCACTCGCAGTCACGTGCTGCAACATAAAAAATAAATAAAAGAATAAATAATTCAATAAAGACATTATTGTAAGTGAACTATTTATTGAAGCCCAGATCTGATAATATTCTGAAAGAATAGATAAAAAGGTGTACTTAGTCATTGCATCATTATACGTTCAAAAACTAATAAACTATTCCTGCTCTTCGCATCCAAGTGGACCACACAAAACGGCAGGGCGGTGCACGTCTAATTTCATTGTTATTAGTATTACACATACATTTGTGAGGGGTGAATTTTTTGCTAATCATCATTCGTTGACACACATTGTGCGCCGACGCCGACGGTTGCGTTCAATTGACACCGACTGACACTTTTGGAGAACGACAGCGAAATATTTTCATTGTTTGTTTCTGTTCCATGTTTTACTTTTCAGTGACAGTCAATTGACAAGTTATTTGCAGGGATTACTGAAGCTACCACAAATCAATGATATCACTGATGATAATAGCACTTTTTTATCGCACTACGTTTTTCTCTTTGTATGTTAAAACAGACAGCTCTGTGGTGTCACCACGACAATATTAAGTCAAGAATGTTTCCAGTTGTGGGATAAATCGACAATAATTGCCTTCTCACACACTTACATGTCAAGTTCGAAAAAGCCCAGATTCTCAACACCTGTCGCATTACACAGAGGTTCCTGACTTCTTCTACATTATCATCCACCTTGTCAACCTAAATCCCCCGTGTAAGGTTGTAAACTCTCTTAAAAGAACTCAATATAATGATAACAATAAACATTTATTTCAGACCACAGAAAATCCATATAGTAGTGTTGTATTTAATTATTTCTTTAACATACCTCAACGCCATGATTCACAGAATGACGCAATGAGAAAAAAACACATTTATCCAGACATCATTTCCATAAAAAAGTTACACATTGAATCCACCCGTATTACGGAACTCGAACCGATATGTAAACGACCTCCGAGTGCGTGCAGCGAACAGTGCACCGACCTGCCTCTTTATATTCCGCGATATTAATACATACGCCTCGTGGATCTAAGAATAGTAACCACCACCCACCACCCGGCTTCCACTACCACCCTTGCTTCATAAATACTCCAAGAAGTGGGTGCACCACCGCATATCCTATGCGGTGGTGCACCCACTTTCGAGCATGGCAACTGTGTCAATTACTTCTACAACAACTTTGTTTCTATGCAGTATAGTTGTGCCTATTGTTTCTGGTTTATCTACTTGAGTGGTATTTGGACTGTGGACCCAGACAAAGTGGCATTCTACCAGCGACAACGATGACGGAAAATCAAAAATGTATGAGATCGACGTAAGTTACCGAAATGCTTATGTCAATACTATTTAAAATTGCTGTAGAAATACCCAAGACATTAAATATACTACGATATGCGGGACAAAGTCTAAGCCTACAGGTATAGTTTTTCTATGTCTCGTGTCATATGCAACACGTGACAAGTCGCATTGTGCGTAAAAGAAAATTATTTTTGAAGAAAATATATTGTGGTGTAGCAAACCTTGTAGTTATAAAATGACTTAGCTAAACTACGGTTAATTTTCGTTAGTATTTTTAATTTGACTGAATATTGAGATATATCAAATAATTTTCTTAGATATTTCATACTTTCTGACAGTTGGTAATCAAACGTTGGTATCGTGACAAACTTAACTATTAGGTATGTAATTTTGCTATATTATGCTAGATGGCGTCACTGAGACATGGTGGTCACAGATTTTCTATGAAATCACAGTGGTCACAGTTCTTCTGGTAGCCTCTCTATAGTATGACGATAGAAATTATACGAAACGATTTAAAAGCGTTTGCCACTTTCCTAGGCCTTCTGGACCTGTTATTAGACTGTTTTGTCCAACAGCAGGGCAGAGACCTCGTCTGCATCATTTAATTTTTTCGAACCTGAGGATCAGCGTGGGTCTCCCGATGACCTGTTAATGGTTGTGGGAGTCCGCTGTATGTGGCGAAGGTCATGGTGGAACGCCCGTATCCTGCAGTGACGTCTTTCAGCTGAAATTGTGATCTTCTTATTCTTCTTTTCGTGTGGTTAGTGACTAACCTGGTGTCAGAGTTTTAAAGCCACCCATGGGCCTCTGACTTGGCTTCATTTGCCATCGAGAAATATCTGTCAGGCATGACGGTTTCCTCACGATGTTTTCCTTCACCGTTTTTGAAGCAGTTTATAATTATACAATATGCACATGGATCCGAAAACTCAGAGGTGCGTGCTTTGGGTTCGAACTCGAGATCTATGACTTGGCAGTCCGACGGTCACACCACTAGGCTATCATTGCTATAAAATGTTACTGCACTGCTAAATTGTGTTGATGAGAAATTAATGTAAGCCCATATTTTTTCAGACTTATTTATCTAACAACACACTTAAATCCCAAATCTTACCCATTTTTATTTCAGACTCACCGTTTTATCTTAGACTAACAATATTATTTCTAGCTCTACTACAAGTATACGGGACAAGTCACTTCAAGAAAGGTAACAGCCTATCGTCTCGCCCGCCATCCTGCCAGTCCTATAGGACGGTAGTGAGACAACTAAGCAGCTGTAATCTGAAGCTGTAATCCCTTCGTAATATTGAAAATCAAAGCGAATTTTGCTCACGTAAGAGGGATTTACTTAGTTGTATGTCTTTCTATGAGCCGGAGTAAGTGCATTGGCTTTGCGGTTCAAGATACAAGGTGGAGAGGTACCGACTTTTTTTTTGATGTGAAACATCTATAGCCGCACGTAAAACCGATTTCTGGCGTGGCGACGCATGCCGTGGCGTCGCCACGCAATATGATGGTATATATACAGTCTATATGCAGTAGTGTGTACGTAGTGGCGACGCGTCGCGATGCGCAATCGACTGTGCCATATTACTTTTACAAAATAATGTCGATGTTTCACATCTGCCAGGCATCCCGTGACGGCTCACATTTTTTTTTTATAGCTTTTCATCCTTGCCTGCGTCGTTGGTTTAGTATTGACTAGAGCTACCACTAAGCGGGTCCTGGGTTCAATCATCCTTGAGGAATTGTTACCTTTTAGCAGTAATTTAATTAGACTTCTCTGACATCACAGTTTGAGGACATATGACATATCAGGATTACACCCAAGTTCCCCTTAAGCTGCGTACTGATATGTTCTTTTGTCCGTACCATACCTCCGTTTCGTATCAGCGTCGCGATCCAAAAACTCTGGATGCCAATCGTATCACCTTTGAACGGGGCGAGAAAACCGACGCGCGATGTATCGGAGCGTACCCGGATCCGTATCGATACACCGTACCACCGTACCGTACCGAACGGGCATCCAAACGAGAGCAAGTCCGCGACCCAGCAGTAGCAACACCATAGTCTGAAATTAAGCATAGGCTAGCCATGTATTATGCCATATATGTACCTTTGTACCGCTTATTACTTAACCCGCATATTCTTACAACGCGGCGCGACCAGCCACGTGCACCGGTTATTTGTCACTGGCTACCAGACGGTGCAATATCTCACATAAAACATGGCGCCATGTTAAAATTTAAATAACAGCACTTGTATGCAGCCATAAGTGGATTAGGTTAAAGTGCAATAGGAGTAAGACGATCAAACATGTATGTGGGTAGGTAAGTATGTATGTACTTGTACATTTTTGTACAAGAGGAAACTTAATAAAAATAATCCTAAAAAGAAATAAGGATTTCTACAATGTGTGGTTATTTTTGGTGAAAATGACTGTGTTGGTGTGGCTACAACACATTTTAAAAATAGAAAAAGTTGATACTTCGTTTTCTTCTTGTCAGGCAGAAAATGTATGTTAATTTGCAATCTTACCACGACTACGAAATCCGGGGAATTTAAAAGATGAACTTCAACAGACATCAGTGATATACCTGAGGTTCTAATTTAATTTAACTAATTGTTCAGTTCTTATTAGAAAACAAACGAGTCAATCTAATTTTTAGTGATTGCAAATCTATCGAAAGTGGAGCAAAACTGTAATAAAACTTAAATAACAAAACCTAAAACTCGGCCATCCAGTAATGCTGCGGTTACACATAATTTCACACTAATGCTTGATTTATCTACTAGCCCAAAAAGTAGCTAAAACAACTAAACTCCCAAATTACCCGCCTTTTACCGTCGCATACACACAAGTTAACCAAATTCCCTCCCCAGCGTCCCTACCTACCGTACACTCGCATATCATTGCAATTTACAAGGAAAACTTTGCCTTCTAATTTGTTAGAAAAAAGAAGCAAAGAATGCGTCAACGGTCTGCTTCTGCCAGTTCGGAATGGGATCATAAACTGGCATAATGGAGGGAACCGTCTAACGACCTACAGAAAGAGTCTTAATCTCCTAAATAAAATATCAAGAAGAAATCACAGGGCACGGGTGAGAGGAAGCGCAAGTTTATAGCGGAGAGATTGGACACATATTACAACCAACTTTCCAGTTGCTTTTGTTTCTCGTTTGCAAGTTTTTCGGCTGTAAAATTTTTCGGACGCTCGTCCGTACTTTATTGTAGCGTTCGCAAAAATTTGGACTCCTATGTGTTTTTATTTTGTATTCCATTTTGTTAGATAGGCTGTAGTGTTTTGTGGAAGACTGAATAAGGAATTACATGTTGTCCAGTCTTTGGGAGTTTAGTGAAGATTAAAACAACGTAGACTTTGTTGTATATGCAATGCATTTATTTATCGAAGTGTAAAATATAATGTTCTTTTATTAAATTATGACTGAAGGGCTTACGGTTTACATAAGGTGTGAATTATGTAGAGAATTAATGCAACACGCTACTATAAGCAAGGTAGAAGTAATAGTTTTCGGTAAACTATATTTTTCTGTGTATTTGACCCAAAGGAGGGATAGTACACGACTGTAAAATTAATATGATAGAATTCATTCAACGGTATTAAAGTTTGCAGATGGACTTCAATAACATTCTGCATCTTTTGTGCCGAGCGTATTACACGAGCGTGTTAGGGTTGTATTTCTATCTTTTTGTGGCTTTTATTACAAATATTCTAAATATTACCCAAACAATGCTATCTCTCGATGATTGGTGATGACATATTAACAAAAAAATAATTCGAAAAGCTTCCTTTGTCCTGCTAACAAAGACACGTATCAATCGCCTTTAATATTCAAGAGTGTAAAGAACTCGACCCTTCGCCGTAATAGCAAGTTTACCAACTTCTGTACTTATTCAGTTAGCCAGCCTTCCAGTCATAACCTCGCCTTTCAGGACCTCCCCAAGGACTATGAAATATTCCTTTTTTTCTACCACAAAGACATAATTAAACCCCAAGGATAACAAGTCGGTGCCTCGTAGTGCTTTGTGCGCGGATTTTGAATTTTAATGCGCGCGAGTTTCGATTCCACGCCCGGTGATCATGCAGGAAAAATAACTACTTATTCAGTATATAATTAGAATAGATCATTTTCATGTAATTTGTTGATTAATAATGAATCCCTGAATTTTCTAATGGGTTTTCTACGCGATTTGAGTTTCTTCCTGCAAAAGCCCGAGGATATAAAATTACCGTCGAACTAATGACTTAACAAGGCAGGAGACATGAACTGGCTCCTTGTTGAAAACCAGGGTTCCGGCTGTATTTTTTCGTCGTCAGTTTTCCTACAAATTGTTCCTTGGGTACGGATAATAGGGATATTTTTAATAAATAAGTACGTAATAACCTAATACAGGCATGCACTTTGAATAATTTTGAACTTCATGCAAAAATATTACGTTTTTCTATAGCAAAAGACCTCGTAATTGAGAGGAAACGCTCCGTTCTTAATGAAATATCGAGGAAAACATTATCTATAAATTTTTTAATACAATGAACATTGAAAAAATACACCAGACCTGAAAAAAATTGCAATCCATCAAATATAGACGCCATATCTATAATTTTAACACCCCTTTAATTTTGAGTGCAACATTGTAGAACCAGTAAAAATGTTACATTAATCGTAGCATAGCACATTTAACATTTTGTCACGTCAAATATACCGCAACTTAATGTACTATTAATAGAAATAAGTATAGTAAAATTCACCCATTTCCTGAAACAATTTGTAGGCGCAATATGTTTTAACGCGCCCATCAAAGTAGGCTATCAACGAAAATTTGTTCAACGCCAAAATGTATGCAGTCTCAAGCACTCAACTGCCCCCGAAAATTACAACAATAAAGAAATAACAGATAAGTGCTCTTACATTAAAGTTCGAGTACAAAGTACCAGTATAACTTGATCAACTGAGTCTCATGAACTTCCATTTTAACACCCAGTTTTTACTGTAGGAGGGAAGCGGGGGAGCTCTAGAAAATTTGGCTGAGTTGAGTAGGGTAAAAGCCCCAAAATTTGGGCGCGTGGCTTACGCGTGCCTCAGAGTTTCCCCCTCCACTGCCGAAGTTTACATCACAATTAATGTCACCTCACTAATTGGTGATAGCGGTTTGACAGTTAGGCACAACACTAGACCCGTGGTAAAGTTTGTTCGCTTCTACTTAACTGAAATTGTATAATTTTGGACATTAACGTAAACTTGTCGAATTAAGGTATGATTATTATTGTAAGATTGATATATATATGTCGAAGTTATAAATAGATATTGGTTTCTGCTTATAAATCCAGAGCTGGCAATAGTGATGAAACACTTTTATTGCCAGGAAATCAAATCAAAACAGACTTATTGTAGCGATATTTATGATCTGAGAAGAAAATAAAATAAAAGGCACATTATCGATGTCCTTTACTTTAAAAGTCATGATAAAGCTTATTTTTGTATTTTATTTAATTTTCATGGCACAATAGTAGGTACCATTCTCTTACAATTTGCCAATGCTAGTCATGGTCGTTACCAAGTCTATGACAATATAATGAACAGTCAATAAAGAATATCTGCTTATACATATTAGGTAGATATTGACAATATTCGATGGATTGTTGTTAATTTTTATTTACACACACGTATTTACACGATTTACAAACTAACAGACTTAAAATAATAATAATAATATGTACAAGTATATAAGAAAGGGGTGGGGGGGAACAAATGTCAACAGGAAAAGTGCCCAAAAGGCTGGCAACATTGTCACATTGTATGGCAATTTGCCAATCTTATGTCTTTGTCTAAATATAATATATCATAGAAGGAACCGCAACGCATTCCCAGTTAATTAAAAAAAATGCTTTTTATTCAAAAGGTAAATTGTATTTTACAAATAATCAAAATCTGTTGTTGGTCTTTCGGTCCACCAATAACCACAATCTTAATAATACCTTCCTGCGATTTGATATCTGATTTCCTGACGTGAGTCTAAAAGCAGAGAATGGTCTGGTGACACAAAAAAAGATACACCAAAACCGATTATCTAACACCGTCTTTCAAAACAATATTTATTTAACAAACGCAATCATTCTCATCGAAGGGTGAAAAATAATAAAACTTGAATGTAGGGTTAAATAAAAAGGCCGTATATAGAAAACCGATATCGTCTGTCCGTTCAAAATGCATAATCTAATCTATTTGCTATCGGATCGACGCGTGACTCATGACACTGGATCTCAAGGGACACCACTGACACTTTCGCGTTTTATTTCATGAGCTATGTGAGGACCGAAATTTGGTGCTTTCACCTCGATGCCCTTGGAATTTAGTATTTTATTTACGTAGGTAGGTAGTTTTGACAGTCTTTTTAAAATAAACAGGACCGTTCATTTTGAGGATAATGCTTTTCTATTTGTCGCTCAACCTAGCATAATAGAATCAACGCTAGAATGGTCCATGTAGTGGTAGAATTGACTATCTGAATTTATATGTTACCATGTTAAAGAATCCGTAGTATTTAAGAATTTTTAAATTATCGTCAATTGTTTCTTCATCGTTTAATCTTAAGAAATCCAGCGTAATTCAATCCCAGCAAGCCGAGTTTCACTCACCCTGCTTCGTATCCCAAAACATAAATTACGCGTCAAATTGGCGTATAATCCTATGAGCGTAAGTCTGTATGTCCCGCCCGTGCAGTAAAGATCCCCTAAACTTACTTACTTCGCCACGTGACCAGCAATCAGACAAATAGAGACATGCCCGTTTGAACTTAAAAAATAATAATCAAATATGAATTTGGACACCCCTGTTAAGGGTGTCTCGAATTATAATTATTTGGTAAATGTTGGTCTTTTGATGCGAGGGTGAGAATTTTAAGCGGTATTGATGCTACTGTCATTCTATTGAGCGATGACATTTTCGAGTTAGAAATCTGCATTAGTTTAATTTTATAATTTTAATACACTTTGATGTTGATCTCACAAACTGTATCAACGCTACTTATGTATTTTAGGAGTAAATATTTCATATTTGGGTGTTAAGCAAGAGTAAGTCAGAGACGAATAATGAAGCTAGAAAATACTGAAAGGAATTGTTTATATCTGTTTATTATAAGTACTCACGTGACTCCAATGGGAACCCAAAAATAATGAAAATTATTTTTCTCCTTTTCTTTTAGTGTGGTTAGTGACGAACCTGGTGTCAGAGTTTTAAGGCCTCTGACTTGGCTTCAATTGCTATCGAGAAATATCTGTCAGGCATTCCGTATTCCTCACGATGTTTTCCTTCACCGTTTTTAAAGCAAGTGATAATTATACAATACGCACATGAATCCAAAAACTCAGAGGGCGTGTCTTGGGTTCGAACTCGAGACCTATGACTTGGCAGTCCGACGGTCATACCACTAGGCTATCACTGCTAAAAAAGACCTAGTTTTTCTTAATGGAATTAATAATTATGTATCTGTATTTCAGGCAAAACTTTGTTTAACTGCGCATGCAGAAAGCAAGATAGAACATTTTAAAGTTATCTAGGTACTTACTGTAGGTGGATGATTCTGTTCACTTCCTCATGAAACAAACATTTATTCGTAGTGCTAGAATTGTACTGGTCACCTAATAAGACTGTTCTGCAAATAATAATATTTAATAGGCACAGAAAGTTGTCAGGTAATACAGCAACAACAGTCTTGTCTTGATGAGGAAATTCAGAAGATAATGCAAGCGCCAGAGTCGACGCCATTAACGAGTAGTTTCAAGAACTCTCGTAAAATGCGCCCTTACGGTAAAAGTGTTTTATAAATGTTGGAAGTAAATCATATTTTTTTTATTAACGTTAGACAAAAAATTAACCCCTTTTTAAATGTCTTGATTATTCAATAACAATAATTGAAAATAAAAACACGGCTTTTGATAAATACATAGCAAGTACCTACAAACAGTTTTAAAAAAAACTAGGATTTCTACGAAACAGAAAATCGTAACCGAAAAGCCCCTAAAAACTTAATACAATCATTTAAAACAATTTTGTACCACAATTGCGGTGTCGGTTTGTCGTTTTGGCCACGTGCCGGATCCGAATCGTATCCGGGATCGTTCCGGTTTGTGACTCTAACGGCTGACATTAGATAGAAGTGTTCCATTTATTGTTACCCCTCGATGTATTTAGAATAGAAGAAAGTAACAAAAAACATATGAATGTAAATAGCAAAGGGGAATGTGTTCAGTATTTTCCTTGGGAGAAATATCTATTGCGATCAAATAGAATTTATTATTGGTAGGAAGAGTATAGTCGATGTAGCTATAGTGATATTGTTGGAATTTCTTTGTTGGGAAAAACTAAAATGTTTCTTGGACTAGGACTGATTCATGATTACGGACTATCGTTACATATGCACTTATAAGAACGTTAGTGTCTACAATACTGGAATCAATCACAGGAAGGACAGACTTAAGGGCCTACACAAGTAACGATCGCTTTCAAAGTATTTCGCATTTCTTCAACGACTTTCAACAAGATGAACATAAGTTCACACATAAGACAAACAAAAAAATATTTCATTGTTACATAAATTTTACTGACATATCGTCACTTTGTCTAGGCTTGTTTTATAAACAAGAGTGCATCGACGAAGAACAAAAAAATTTAAAGAAAGATTTCAGCCATGCTATTCTGTAAACATCTCACCGTGAAAACTTGGGTGAAGTGAGCTGTCAATAGTGTCAATCCCTGTGGAATGACAGCTCACTCCACGCTCACTTCACCTAAGTTTTCACGGTGAGATGGTTACAGAATAGCACTGCTGTAAACGTAGAAACTGGACAAACCTTCAGATTTTGATTTGATTGATAAATATGATGACAATTTAAAGACTACGTTTGATCTTGTACAGGCCTTTCACAGTTATGTTGTTTGCATGTCTCTCAAAATCATAGCGCCTTTGTTATCGTTACAATATCTATAATTGGTAAAATAACTGTGAAAGAACTGCTGTTGCTTTTCGTGTGGTTAGTGACTAACCTGGTGTCATAGTTTTAAAGCCGCCCATGGGCCTCTGGAAACGCCCGGGTGTCACCACTGTGTGGATCGCCCGGAGGACACGGTGGAGGTCTGCCCGGCACCGACGTGTCCTAGTGGAGGCGATCGGTGGCAGTGATCTCTCGCGTCCGGCCTAGGTCCAGGCCATGGTACGGAGCGAGAGGGCGTGGGAAGCCGTCACCTCCTTCTGCGAAGCAGTAATGCTCGCGAAGGAGGAGGCGGAACGCGTGAGGGAGAAGCAAATTTCGCGCCCTCACGCCCCTAGCCGCCGCAGGAGACGCCCTGGGTGTCGGGAATCGCAGGCCGATTCCCGGCCACCGTAAGCGCGGGCTTGCGGACGGTGAGAAATGGGTAGCTCGCCGTCCGATAAGGACCAGGCCCGGGTCGACGGCGCGCGGCGCCTTGAGTTCCACGCGCGCCTCAAAGAGATGTCAGCTCAACTGACCGATGCCTGCCGGGGTCGCGGGAAAGTCCGAAAGGGATACCGGGGCCCCTGGCAACGTACAGGCAACTGAAAGAACACGGATGGGTTTTAGTCAGTAAGAGTCTGACACGACCTCCCGCTCCGCCCAGAACGGGAGAAGTTATTTGATAATTTTCAACCCAAAAAAAAAGGCATGCCGTTTCTTCACGATGTTTTCCTTCACCGTTGAACGATAAGTTTCTTACATCTCATGTTACTATTAACATGACAAACTCATGTTCACTGAAATATGAGTTTGTATATTTCAGCAAATTATTTAGATTAGACTTTCAGACACCGGGTGTTAGTCAGGATAATGTTTACTGTTTAGTTAGCTAAATGTTGCATCGCACAGCGTAACATTGTAACGCAGATAAAACCCGCCAGCTCTGTAATTGGGATTAGCGCTTGCTTTAATACGGAGTTAATTATGATTTTAATTGGGATACGCGAATAACATATTTTCCCCAGTCCGTGCGAGCGAGCGCGGGCTCGGTACCGTTGGCAGAAAAGTTTTGTGTTTAGGGCATTTGGATGTTTTTAAGTGTTTGTCTGTTTTCTTGTTAAACTAATAAAATGTTATTGTACAAAAGGAACTCGATATACCATTCGCTGATTCCCATGCGATTAATCTTTTGACAAGAGGACGTAATTAAAACATTTGAATTACCTGATTTTAGTTACCAAAGTAAAATTTTGATTCACAATTTAATACTATTCTTCCTGGATCTATGTAAGTTGTTGTGTAAAATAATGAATTTAATTATGGTTTTATTTTTAGGAAACATAAAACTCATCTTATTTTAAGTGTTCATTTCTTCAATATGGTCGACGTAAAGTGTCAAAAACGTATTTTGGTAAAATGGACTAAGTGGGTTGGAGATTTCTAGATTTTCTTGATTTTCCTGAAATTATTTCTGACGAGTACCTGGAAGGACTTGGAGGAGGCTTTTGCCCAGAAGTGAGACAGTAATGAGAACCAATTATGGCGATCCAAATGATATGAATGATTTATTTGCAACCTCTAAGATGTTTAATGTTTAAATACCATAGTCACATTTGTTCTAAATATCCATAAACAAAAACAAAACCTCTTTCTGTGGACGGTACCACCTTTTGCGTTTGTCGGAAGGGCTCGGTCGCTTCCGGCGGGAGTGGGGGCGCCCCACCACATCCTGCGGAAGCTGCAATCCTCCCTCCCC
This sequence comes from Agrochola circellaris, assembly GCA_914767755.1. NCBI lineage: Eukaryota > Metazoa > Arthropoda > Insecta > Lepidoptera > Noctuidae > Agrochola > Agrochola circellaris. The sequence goes on from OU611840.1 coordinate 7,745,515, forward strand.
GTAGCCTCACTGTCTTGCTCGTCTCGTTCAAACCTTTCCTGCTTTAACTTTTTTCCGTTATGTAATACCTAATTATACCTATTGTTGATGCCTACTCTTTTGTCGGAAAATTCTGAGAAACTGTACTTTCAGAAGTGGTTACGGGGTTATACATTTTCTGTGTTAGTAATAAAAATAGGGAATCTAGCAATTTTATCCAGTAGTGTGTTGGGTTGTTATTACACAAGGAACGGGTTTAAATCCTGGTTTTTGTGATTTATTTCATCCAACAATCTAAAAGTTACCTCTATTTCTTTCATAATCGATCGTTCTAAGTTAAGTTAGTAAGCCACACCACTTTCTTTGTTAACACTATTCCGTTTACGTTTTTTTAAAAACAACAACTTACATATCTTCAGAACATACAACAAAATCGTCGAAAATGCCGCCGTACGAGTATAAAATTAGGGTATTTTGTGTATCCCAAGGGAAGTTCTTCCACTCACCCTTTTACTGACCTGGACATGTGGTGTTTTTTCCAACATACGTATGTACGTTATATACATAAAAAACATACGAAGGCTAGTAAGGTATAGCCTAGGAGTAGGTAGTTATAGATACTTTCACTGATCAACTAAAATTAGAGCCAAGTTGTTTAGACTTACATATTTTAATATCATCAGACTCGTAAAAAATGCACAATTTTTTCCCCATGAGAGTTTATCAAACAATACCATTTTATGTGTTTTATTATCTTTAATATCCTGAAACATTTTTTTATTTTAATTTGTGAGCTTTATTGTTAATTTTTATGTGCATGCTGTGATCTCCTATAAGTTAATTAGTACACCTACTTAATACCACGGCCCTTTACCATTAAATATCACAAGTCTACAATTCTACAAAATTGTTAAATTTTAGAAAATATTGCGTAACACAAAATCTACAAATATGTGAACTGTACGACTTTTCGCTACAATTTATATATTTTTAAAGTTTTTCCTTTAGAGAAACAGACACTTGTAAGAATTACAAACTTGGAAATTGTAAAGTGTTGGCCTTGATATAGCCTATTATTAATGTGTAATTGTATACATTTTTTGGTGGAAATCCTAAATATATAAAAATCCTTCAATAGGGAACAAAAATATACAAACACGGGTAATTACCAGACAAACTTAAACTTAATACTAAGTAATTGAGAGCAAACAGAAGTCAAGAGCTCTGTCCATAATTTTGTAACGAAACCTGCAAAAAAGCAAGTATTCAGCAATTCCAAACTATTTATCTAAAAAAGGAAACATACTAGGCCAAACCAACCACCAAGATCTATTTCTACTATTCCCCAGCCTAAAACAGTTTCAACGAGCACTAAACGCAATTAAAAACGGAAATAGAGGCTCTATACACATTTGGACAAGCCTGTGATAAAGAAAGCGCTTAATTACTGGTCTAATTCGCGATAGAATTGTTAATGGACAGCTAAGTATGGCACAGAACAGGCCGGCCGTACTTCCGTGCCTATCTGTGGTACCCTAAAAAGGGTACGTGGTGGATGTGTGGTCCAATTCATAAGAGTTCAATAAACACATCGCTGTGTTTTAACACAAGTTACAAGCCTGATGGGATTTACCATCAGCCTAAATGGTGAATTTCTATACGATCTTACATCCCGTATTTACCCCTTTAGGGGACCGACATTTTAATTTTGGACTGACAGTTTCGTTATGTAGGGAAACCTTGTACAAAAATGTCATGCTTCTAAATCCAGCAGTATTGGTTGTGCGTTGTCTGTCAGTGAATAAAATTAAGATTTTTATTAAGAGGCTTCGTGCACGGCCTCTTAATTTTTGACTGATTTTGATCAATTTTGTTCTTTAGTAAGAAAGGGAAAAATAATTTATACAAAACTATTCGTGATTTGAAAAGTCGAGTCTTTGTTTTACATGTGGCTAAAAGGGATTTTTCAATTAAGTTAAGTATTGATGGAAAATCATAAATATTCGCAACAAGTTTTACGAAAACTGACGTGAGATTGACGTTTGATCACTTTTTTACTAGAAACTACTTTGGATTTTGATATTTAAAAATATCATCAACATCGTTATAGTCAAATCATTCTACGACACTAGACAAAAGACGACCATAACTGTAATTGCATCAATTGATTGTTTTATCAAAACATTTTCTTTGATGACTTAAGTAAAAAAAAGACCATTTTAAATGATAAATTGGTTACCTTTTCCTATGGTATAACACGGCGAATAGACGTTACAATACAGGGGGCACAAAAAAAACGATCTCCCTTGGCACGCGTAGACCATGACCTCTGTTAGGAAATAAAATACGTTTAATCCCAATAGTACGTTCCCGGGGGATAATTTCCGAACTCCACGTTGGCGAAGGAGCGGGCAAAATCTAGTAGTTATAATTTACATCGTTGACGTAAATGTCGCAAGCCGCTGTCACTCATCCCTTGGCCCCGAACCCATGAATCCCCGAAGGAGCCGCGGTGGCGATAAAAGCCTCATGCATTATACAGGCTGGTCCGAAATCGAAAAATTAAAACTCCCACCATCTGCCGGGTGAGAGCGTAATTACTGGGGAGTTTGATGCACCGGCACTAATTATCAGCATTGTGATAAAATGGGATGAGTAGCAGGAGTATATGGTTATATCTTGGAGGTATGTAGAAGTATGTTTTGAATAAAAGGGTGCATTGTTAATATAACTGTTTGTAGTCATTGGTAAAGGTAGTTGATGTTTCGAGAGCGCGATTTTCGAGTAAGATTTTGTAATTAGATAATACTTTGAAACGTATTAACGAATATTTAAGAAATATGTAGATCAGAAAGACTCGGTATAGAATCTTCGACTTTACAGTTCAAAAGGATGATGGTGTTAAATACCTATTCGCTTTTTTGTCTATATATTATATATATGTCTATAGAAAGTATAGTCAGGAAAATTAATTGTATATTAAATTGAAACACTTCGTCAATTGCCGTGTTCCATTTCATACAACTGTCAAGAATGACAGTTATGATTTTAATATACAGACAGTTTTTGTTGGTAGTCAATTAGATGATCATTAATTTCGCCGACTTTACCTAGCTGTGTTCCTGTGGCCAAGAAAGAACAAATTATGTAATCCGAGATAAACATCACAACCAACCAGTTATTAACTGACTGGCTTTGCCTTTGAATGAACACTATTTCAATGAAGACTTTCTTAAGACAGAACTTGACCGCTTTTCTTACTAATAGATACGGACTCAATTTGAATTGTAAACTTCAAAACTAGGTTGAACCAGAACCTTGCAATTTCACTGCCTTGAACTATAAAAAGGGCATGAGCCCGAATTCCATAGTTTAAGATCTTTTTGGGAGGGAGCTCATACGTACTACCATCCCTATTTCTGCCACAACGCAGAATTGCTGGGTTCCTGTTTGACATACATTTTCAGCTTTGTGCAACGCACCTGCGATGCGCATCATGGGTGTTGTCCATAGATAATGGTGACCACTTATCAGATACGCTGTTTGATTGCGCCACTTCTTCTTCCCAGCTAAAGCACTAGGAAGTGGTGAAGGGTGGGCGTTTTGGGGACTGTCTTATGAAATTTTGACGTTCGATTTGAATTTTGATTGGCAACCAATTCATAATCTGCGTACCCTTTTCTCAACTAACTTGAGGTCGCCTTCCAGTTTAACAGGATGTAGCCTCCTCAACTCAGTTACTGGGTAACACAATACCCATGGGTAAGGCTGGTGGTCAGACTTTCAGGCTTCTGACTACCCCTAACGACGTAATGTGTCAAAGATCTACAAATGTCAGCCGGGACTTAGCTATTAAACCTCCTTTTTACATTTGTTAGCCTTCATTAAAAGTTTATTATTAGTAGTATTCATAAGAAATGAATTGATTATTAACTGACAAAATTCTCTCAGTAATTTACTCACGCACATGATTCCAAAAATTACTTCAAGAAGTTCACTTTTGCAGCCGTATTTAGCATCTATTTCCACTTTTCAAGTCACTATGTATTCTTAGAAAAATAGTACGTAAGTACTAACCTAACCTAACAATAAAATCCCTTTAAATAGCACTATTCATTATTTGTAAGCTGCCGCGATATTCCTAAGGTGAAGTCTCGTTTTTAATAACGTTCAAAATAATGTATCCTATACTATTAAAGGAGCAATAGTTGTATATATATATATTTGTAATCACGTTCTCGAAAACGGCTCTAAAGATTTCGATGAAACGGCTCTAACGTTTTCGATGATACGGGAACCCGAGAATACATAGCTCGGTCACCCAAAGTTTTGAACAAAATGGCTATCTTAGAATAATGACATGGCTGCATGGAATTAGTATGAACTATCCCATACTATTAAATGAGTATCTCTATTTTCACCCGAGCAGAGCTCGGTCGACCAAGTACTAGGTAAATTAGAGGATTTTTTACAGATTGGGACAGAGATTAGAATGCGAATGTTCTTAAAGATACGGGAATGGTCCGTCTGGCTGCGTAGATTCGATTGACTAGAAGTCAGACGACGGGTACCAATGGCTTTCAAATGCATTAGAATTATGAGAGAGATTTTAGATCGCCGACCAGAAGTATTTTACTTCTTTGACATCACGCATTAGCGGCGATAATTATTAGTCTTCGGAAAATTGGGGATGTTGATGTGTAGAAGATGGCCAGCGTAGATTAATCTTAGATGTAATTTTGTTTTAACTTATGGCACAACTTCTAATAAAACCAATTATTGATGCGATTGGATGATACTTGATCTTTGTAACATTTTTTTTCATTTCACCATTCAATATGCAGCAGAAAATCCCACAAAGATTATAAAGCACAGACAGCAAACAATTTGCGTCACACTACTGCAGTGCTCGTGTTAATATAGACCTTGATACATGAACCAACAAGCTGCTAGCCTAACAAGTTTGTGACGCAATAATAGCTCCAGTCAGGGGCGGACTTTCCATAAGGGCGACTGGGCCCATGGCGGCCAAACTACGCCTGCGGCTGACAATATCTTACCTCAGTAAATAATGGAGCTATGACGACTAATCTACAAAAAGAAGTATCTACAAGGTATTAACAAAGCTTATGTGAACGGAAACTCTGGGAGGGGACGCCCTAGAGGACATAATACCTTGGTGATGATCTTCAGAAAGGTCGGGTGCGTAGTACTCGCAACGGGCGTGCGCAAATGAGCAGATCTGTGAACGTAAATAAAGCAAAATGAGTAAGTAAGGAACTTAGCAGACGTTCTGTAGTTTCTGCCTACAATTTATTAGTATGTGTGTGTGTGTGTGTGTGTGACGGATCATTAAATAGTAATACAAGCATAAAACTTCTAAAAAAATATCCTGGCAGTTACAAGTTGAATCGAACACAATGCGGTTTTTGACTTTATATTTTTACACTGCATAATCAGCAGAAGTGGTCAGGCGAGTAATACTAAACGGCCTAGGGCGGCCGAGACTGCTAGTCCGACTCTGGTTCTGATACTGTAGCCTTCTCTCAAGAGAGATGCATTATGTGTCAAGTAAACAAGCTTAGACCTTCATGTCATGAAAGCCAGGTAAGACACGTTTCTAGCAAGAGCTAGGGACCGCATGAGAGCAATCTTACTAAAGCAATGTCTCCGAAACTATAAACAAACAGCAAAAAACAAAACAACGAATCGACACATACAGTTTGTTTCAAAGTGGTAAGATTATTGAGGAACTAAACCATAGGAATATTTATTTTGCTTCTAAATTACAACAAGGGAGGTTTTCTCTAGTTATTCATTCAATGTCGTTACTGACAAAATGAAGGAAACATATTATAAAATTTGTTTGTGGGCTAAAGAAAGTCCTGAGACAATATTGTAGGAGACCCAAAGACTAGGTTTTAGAATCTTGTTGATATCGATAGGTACACTAACAATAACGAGTATCGATGGCAATGGGGGCAAACAAGTTAATGATAAAAAAAAAATAGCTTAAACTGTTCACCGCACCGGTGCGCGGTGTGCAACAGTACCAGGATAAAATGAAACGCGTGTTTATAAAATAACTTGGATAATTATTTCTATATTTTAGTCTACAATATTTTACATTATGACATACACTTTTCAGCTTTTCAAGTTAAGTACCTGGTCGACCGAGCTCTGCACAGGTGAAAATAGAGAATGCTCATTTAATAATATAGGATAATTCATACTAATTCCATGTATAGTACATACTAATTCCATGCTGCCATCATAGTAGGTACTTACTAATTCCCTGCTACCTTGATAGTAGGTACTTACTAATCCCATGCTACCATGTCATTATTCTAAGGTAGCCATCTTGTTCCAAACTTTGGGTGACCGAGCTCTGCTCGGGTGAAAATACGGGGAAAATGAATTTTCCCAGATATGAGACCTAGCTAGATCGATTTTTCACCCCCGTAAACTCCTATATTGCAACTTTCATCGAAATTGTTACAGACATTTGCGAGAACGTGATACATGAGCACATATAGGATTGTTTCCAAATATTCTTAATACAAATTAGCGTTTGCCTCATAATATGCCATCAACTGATAAACTATTCATAAAGGTTGCATGGTGAAACCATGCAGGTTAAAGGCTCATACTATACTTATTTTAAAATATATGCATATTGTTCACACCAGGTAGACCGTGAGTCGCGGGTTTGTCTGAAAGGGATATCGCGACCTCGGCACACAGGCAACAGAAGGAACACGGGTGGGTTTTAGTCAGTAAAAGTCTGACACGCCCTCCCGCTCCACCCAGAGCGGGAGAAGTTATTTGATAATTTCCCATCCTCAAAAAAAAAAAAGGTAGACCGTGAGAAATATAATAAACCATGAACGAGCAAAAACGAGAATATAAGCCGATTATGTCTGGAGCACATTGCAAGCTGTTAGGACTAAAGCAGCTTTATACTTTCATTTGCCTCTTGTTCTAGAAATAAATTCACAATTTGCCATAGTTGTTTTTCTGACGGGATTGTATAATTTAGAACTTTATAGGCTAGACATTTCCCACTGCTGCGACACAGGCCTCCTCTCTGTGAGAGGAGGGGGCCGTAAACCACCACGCGGTCTCAGTGCTGCTTGCTGGATGTCACAATATGTCTTCGAATTTTTGGTTCTACGACATGCCGGTATACTTACGATGTTTTCCTTCGCTGTTACTGGTAGCAGCGGCAATCAGGTCTAAGATTATGCGATAGGTTGGCAAACAGGCCCCGTTGTCGCAAACGCGAATGCAATGTCTTGCTTGAGTTCGATCCCCTGTAGTCAGTTATTTCCTTTATGAAATTCGGCCTCCTTGGCCTAGTCGTGGGCTTCAGTTCTCCAGTTGTAAAGCAGTTTGTGCGAAGGGTGATTAGTACTAACACTAGATTGTAAGTTCTTATTAAATATTATGTTACTAAAATTCTATGGATTCTTTTTTCCGAAATAAAAATCAATATTATATAATATATTATTACAAAACGAAAACACAAAATGCCATTGTATCGTAGATTACTACGTCCATTGCGAGGTCGACCTGTCCTTCACCACATAGGTAAGGTGGTTGCTCTGACATTGCGGTAAGATTGGCTTGCTGACCTGCCGTTGTTTCCATTTATGCAACACTTATTGTTTCCCATGACTCCTTGTGTCCTCTGTAAGGCAAAGGCCTCACTACTCACTTTCCACTTCTCTATTTTTAGGGCTCCGTATCCGAAGGGTGCCAAACGGAACCGTAACGCCTCCGCTGTCCGTCCGTCCGTCTTGTTTGTCGGCGGGCTGTATCTCATGAACGGTAATAGGTAGACAGTTGAAAATTTCACAGATTGTGTATTTCTATTGCTGCTATAGCAACAAATAATAAAAATAAAATAAAGTAAAAGATTTAAGAAACTTGCATTTTTCGGCGTTTTTGCTAAATGTTATACGGCGGTTCGTTCTGTACTGTATAATATTTAGCAAAAAACGCCGAAAAATGCAAGTTTCTTAAATTTTTTACTTTATTTTATTTTTATTATTTAATATTTATATTAAATATATGGTATATATATTTAATAAAATATTATATTATATTTCTATTCCTTCGCGTGCGAGTCCGACTCGCACCTGGCCGGTTCAAATAACTTATTATACAGTTATTTCTCAAGGCCACTTTTGATATGTACCTAAACCTCTTTTTGTACACTAAAATACATGTTTTATTATATTTGTTTTGAAAAACATTAGCCGTACGCTCCCGATTTCCGATACATCTCTTTTCGTGTACATTCCTAGCCGCGGCGCTTCGCTTCTTGCGCCGTTGCCGCCTTTCCTTTCTATTAACGCGGAATATGGTACTTTAATTTTATTTGTTGTAATTTTGTCTTATTATATTAAGAAACGAAAACTAATTAAACGTATTCATTATAGAGAGAAATTTTATATCCTATTAGTTTGTTTGATAAAATTGTGTTTATTTGGAATATAATGGGCGCTCGAGTCATTGCTTTTCTTTACTGTTTCTTTCCGTGAAAACTCAAGGAATTTAAAGAAATTCTAGAAGTCAAACAAGTAAAACATTCAACTTTTATTTTTGTAATTTAAGCTTTTATTAGAATTGAATGAAACAATGTGAATAAGCGTCAAACGTCCATCGCGAACGGTTGTTCTTGTAAACTGAGTTCGTAAAATATTTATAGTAAATTACACGAAAAGAAAAATTAAAATGTGTTACTATAATTAAAATATCTTATTGCTGCTGAAAATTACAACGTCAAAAATCATGAACTAAGTTTTTTTATTTTTTTATTTTTAGGAAATAATAAATTTCACACGGTCGATGTCCCGGGCTGGTGCTAGTGTTTAATAGAGCGCATTTTCATACACATTATATTTAAAGAAAAGACAATTACCAAGGTGAAAATAGAATATCGTCTATGGAGCAGCCGCTGCGGTCGGCGCATTAATGCCGTGCGACCTTGCCACCTACGCTACTCTCGTCTAACGATATTTATAGCAAGTTTTTAAAAAAAACAGCTTCTACTAGCTGAACTAGGTAGAACAGATTTTTTTGGTTCCTTCTTGGAAAATACTCATGTATGTCCTCCGCCTGGGGGCGGGCGGAGGGGTCTGTCAGACTCTTACTGACTAAAAACCACCCGTGTTTCCTTCCCACTCTCGGACCGGGGATAGGAACTTGTGCGCCTTGCACGATCCTTGGGTAGTGCCGGCCAGTTGGTAGACCACCTAGGTCAACTTATTATGAGGTCGACAATTTCGTGGTTATTGTGAAGAGTACCTATTTTGTTAAAAAAAAGGTTATAACTGTGATCATAACAGAATTCATTAATTAACTTTGCGTGTTTTTGATTTTAACTCCCTTGAAGAGAAAAACCCTATTAAGTATCTAACGAAGATAATTTTAAATTAAAGAGTTACCTTTTGAAACTAGATTCAGCTAAACAACAAGTAACATAAAAACAACACGTCACAGAAAAATAACCTGATTTAGGAATTGATTCCCAACCCTTACGGTAAACAGCTAAACCTCGCTACCCACTAGACGTAGAGACGAGCACGCGGCACCTGTACTACACAATAATGATGATAGTCTGTCGGCCGCCAGCAGTCGGCTCCCTCGCGTATCGATTGTCGCGCAATTAGCCCGCGTCGATCGTCGCAGGCCATCCGTCAACCTTTTTAGAGAAGCGTGAAAAGGTAACAAGCAGGAGAAGTGAATGGACCAATTAAATAATTCAGTAATTCGTGAACCCGCCGCCGGCGACGTAAACATGCGTGAGACGGTGAGGGGGGCGGTAGGCGGGGGCGAGTGGAGGGGCGAGGGCGTGGCCCGTGACGTCACCGCTTTCCTGCTTCAGTCGGTCACTACCCGGCGAAGCGGACGGTCGCGGAACCGCCGCCATTTATATACCCGAAAGTACGATAAAAATCGCCAAAATTTTCGACCGGCAGTATCACTCACCTTCTAAGGTGTTGAAATTGGAGGACGACCCGTGGGGGTCATGTGCCATGTACTCGCCGGATAAGATGAAATCCGGCGGGGGGCTCATGGCGCCTCCGGGGTGCTTCCCGGGCCGGTACAGCCCGACGTACCGGAGCGCCGACCCGCGCCGGTGCGTCCCCAACCCGTCCGTGAGTACTCTGCTTTATACTACAGCTTTTACTACTTGAACTGTACGTCTTACGGCCGCCAACTGAACGTCTCGATTGTTGATGTCGTACACATGGACGCATGAAACGGACAACAAATATTTATTTAAAAAAAAAACTTGACGCGTATAAAAACTTAAAAAAAAACTCAACGTTAATACTAATAGAATATTTTTTCAGGACGTTTAAACTTTTTTCAGCGTATTATGTCTATGTATATATTGTTGCCAAGCGATGTGTGTGTGTGTTCTCGCTCGCGCGTGCCGTAGCGATTTCATGGAGCTCCATGGGGGGATTGTTTTTCAGCGAAATTGTCCGTGTGTTCACTCTTGTGCAGTTTTCAGTGAAAATTTGTTTTGTCTATAAAATGAATGACATGACAATACAGTTTTATACCAAGCAAATATTATTATTTATTCAAATCACAATTATAACACCTTTACAGACTCATCCAAGGCGATGTTATAAGTTACAATGTCTACAAAATAAACAAAAAAGAAAATATAAAATATAATATACTCCTGTAAGCCAAAGAATTTTAAACGTACTAAGCAATATGACAATTACTACAAACATGGCAACTTTTATAATATCATAGCTCTTTTAATTATTATTAGTGCCATTTGCATGAATTTCGTCAGGTTTTGCCCAAATAGAAGCTTACTAAAATGTCCATTTATTAGTGAGAAAAAATAGTTTATTGTTTCAATTTTAGTTCACGTAGGAATAATACTACAATTATTTTTACCTTAGCTCCCAATAAGTAGGTAGCTAGTCGGTTTATTTAATAGAAAATTTTGTGAAATTACATTTCTTCATCGCCGTAGTATAAAAAATAATACTGAAAAATATATTTTATCACATAATTAAACGATAAGAATATAAAAATCTGTTGAGTAGCAGGTGGCATTCTGTAGTTTCTTCCGGGGTAGGCTGTGGAAGAAGGCGTGAGGTTGTGTATGTATGTATCAGTTAAGTATCCAACTATTCATGAAAAAATCCCGAGTAAATAATACGACGTTGCAATAAAATAAATGTAGAACAATAAAAAGTATGGAACAAATGATTGTAGATGTTTACCGGTTCGATGTTCTTTGTTTCTAAGTTTCACCGCGACTCTGTCTTCAGAGGGGCAATCAAACGTGCCGCGGCGGGCAGCGCCCTTTCATTACACTTTAAATTGTTAAACAGTTTATTTTCAATCGTCTTGTTATTTTTACACAATTGTAGGGCGCTTTAAAATAAATTGAAAAATGTGAAGCCGCTTTACCGACGGCGGCGGACCGTTTACAAATAAAAATGTTTCCTGTATTAATAGGGGGTGTGTTGGTTGGTAAAGTTTTAAGTTACCATAGGACCGGTTACTTTTAACCTTACCAACCTTATTGTTACGCAAGCAACACGTTTCACTTTCGAACTATTTCTTACAAATACGGTCGGTAAAGGAAGTCGAGGCATTAGTCTAATGATTTGAATAGCTTCAGTCACCTTCATCGATTTGCATCGGCTACCTACAATTTAAATAATGGGCTACAATTTCCTTCACAAATTACTGTAATGCGTGCAAGTTAAGTAAGCGGCCGTCGGCTACGACGTAGCCCGTAGCGACGGCCGTAGCGTCGTAGCGTCGTAGACTACCTACGGTCGACCGACGCCATTATGAAGGCGGGGCGCAAAACATTTTTTTGTAAAATAATAATAGTAATATTCTTCGACAATTTCTGGTAAATGATTTTTCTTAACTTAGGTTGTTAAAGTTTTTGCCTTTAAAACTTTTTGGACTTACAAAAGGTAAAACCTCGTTAAATAATTGAATTCGTTTCATCTGTATTTTAATAAAATGGTAAAAATATATTTTATAGGGCATTAAATTTTGATTTCATTTATTCATATAAATTGTCATGTCATTTAAACGTATTATTGGCTGAAAACTATGCAAGTGAACACTTATAATTATGATTGGCGTGAATTATAATGAATTTTTTCAGGTTCCAGCCGGCGGGCGGCGGCCTTTTAGAAATTGACATGGCGTTAATTGGTACCTACGGAAATAGCTTACAGATACATTTTAATTTTCATCAGAAATCATTTTATTTTCATATAGTGATTTTCTTTTGTTGTTTTTTATTATATCAATTACGATAATGGCTCTTGCAGATGAGTGAAGAAAAATATAAGGATATTATTATTAAATGGATAAATCGACACAAACAAATAAGATTAACACTGCCATTTTATTAATTTGAATTACTACTTAATAATTGACTAATAAAGTTGGGCGGTGATTTTAAAAACAAAAATAATATTTAAACAACATTCGGATTAAGCTTTAAATAAAATTGAACAAACAAAATCCAACGTGAATTAATTTAATATTTAAACCCGATATAATCCCTCAACTGTTGTGCTTTAAAACATTACTTGCTTCTTTTTTAGCGGCTTACGGACATTTTTCTTTTATGATAGATAGTTATCTTTTTAAATAAAGATAAAATGTAAAATGGGGGTATGAACTCGGTCATAGAGAATAAAGACAGACAGTTATTAATTTTATAAGTTTAAGTTATAATTTTTTTTCGTAAGTTGATAATTCTGTTGCATCATTTTATTAATTTAACATTTTTAAGCTTTCCCTGACAGTTATTACAGATATTTTCTTTAGTTGAGATTCTAACACCCGAATACTGAAACGCCACTCAAAACTTAAGCGTTACTTAAAACTAGTTTCAACCAATCAAAAGGCTTTAAACGAGTCATAAGTAACGCTTAAGTTTTGAGTGGCGTTTCAGTATTCGGGTGTAAGTTACCTACTAGATAAACGTAAGTATCCATTAAGTATGCAGGTAGGTTTGAAGTAAATTAGCTTTCAAATCGCTTTATAAAATATTAATCAAACAATAATAAAAACTGGCCTAGTGCGAGTCTGACTCGCACACGAAGCGTTCCGTACCACCATACAATATTTAGCAAAAAACACGTTTCTTGTATGGAGACGCCCTTTTATTTTTAATTTAATATTATTTTTAGTTATAGCGGCTATAGAAATACACAATCTTTGAAAATTTCAACTGACTACTTATTACGGTTCATGAGATACAGCCCGCTGACAGACAGACGGACGGATGGACAGTGGATACTTAGTAATAGGGTTCCGTTGGACACCCTTCGGGTAGGTAACCCTAAAAAGTATTAGGTATAAATGCCCAAGAATAGGTACCATCCATTTCAAAGAAAAAGACAGGTCTTTACGGAACTATAGTACCTATTTATTAAATAGTTTGTGACAATTTTTTTACCTAGCGCAGGAGTCAGGGCGAAATGATCATTAATTATATGGGAAAATAATTATGGTTTTAATGTTTACTTACACATAGATTATTCAAAACTAATAGAAAATGTACAGGCTTATGATTTCATGAAAACTGTAGTGCCTAAATTAAACAGTTGTTGATTCTAATGTTGGTTGAATTCCATTTAAACTTAAAGAATTTCAAATCGAAGTTTTAACTTAGCACATTTCACTTATATTTATGTAGAGCCATCTGTTATTAACATAATATTAATACTTGTCACAAAACAGTGCAAGTTTACAGCAGCGGATTGACATAAAAAATGGTCAATTAAGTTACTAACTTATCAATGAGTTTCAAACGTACAAAATCAACGTAAAACTTAGCAAACTGGGTATATTTTATTGCGTGGAGATTGGAAATTATCCCACGGGAATAACCGGGCTAAAAGTATTCTATGTCCTAGTTCAGGCCGCGGCCTATCCGTGTGCCAAATTTCATCCAAATCCGTGTCTAGGCATAAAAAAGTAACAGACAGACAGCCCAGACAGAGTTACTTTCGCATTTAGGTATCATATTAAGTATAGAAAAGATTCACAACGTCTTTAGCGCTAAATATTAAATTATTATTAAATATTTACAGTTTAGTAGCGAAAAATACCGGGTCATAATAAACACCGATTTCATTGACAAACAAATAATAAGGAAAATATTGATTGCAGCAAAATGTTTCTTACGCCTGTTCAAGTGTTCTCTGCTAGGTCGCCATGTTCAATTTGATGTTCAAAGTTTGTATTGATTATTAAATTGATTATGCAATTAATGATAATATATGAATGCCAATTAGAACTAGATGATGGTAATGTTATAAATATACTTCAGATTATTGCGTCAACAATAACAAACAATTTTTAAACAGTCTTTTCGAAGTAAAAATTAATTTCTTTCTGGTAGCGGAAAATCATATGGGTTCGTGTCACTGACATGCTAAAACCAGACTAATAGTTACCTATTAAGTAAAAATATTCGATTTATATTTTTTTTTACAGTACATTTAATTTGAAAATTCAAAGAAACACTGTTATTTCATAGTTCTAAGTTTTCACATCTGTTTGTAAGATCTCTAAAGTAAGATGCAAGTGACCCGTATGTAGATAAATGCTTTATTTAGCCTTTAGAAATTCAGTTTGTAATATATTATGATGCTTTCTCACAAGACATGTAAGTACCTTCAAAGAAGTTCATATCTAACCAGTTTCAAAACAAAATCCCGTGAACACGATGACCACATCTGTTACCGGCCCGGTTCTATAGCCGCCGAGCGCTGCATGCAAGAATAGCCCTTACAGTGGTTAGATATGAACTTCTTCGATGGTACAGTACATCATTACCGGTTTAAAATTACAACACCACACCGTAAGTGACGGAAATAAAACTGAAAATGTTCCATGATGCCTGGGTAAAAAAAAGAAATTCTATTCAGTCCGTCCGTCAGATAATAAAAAAAATATTAGACACTTATTTTTTGCTTTATCATATTAATAAAAAAATACTAAGATAAAACGCATTAAAGTTGGGGAGTGGGGGCCGGTATAAAATCTAGTAAGGCGTGACGTCATGCCACATTTTAACTCAATGTATGTAAAAAAAGAAAAAATACGTGTTAATATTTAGTAGGTAAATATTTTTAAATAATCTACCAGACGGATACTAAAAAAATTTAGTCATCATCCCTATTCGCTTTTTGAAATCCATAGGCGATTAAAGCAGGCGTTTGGAACGATTAAATAAATTACAGTGAGGCAAAGTGGGTATCCTATGTAGTTATTTAAACGGAATTAAAAAAAAAGCCTTTGATACTGCGGTAGCTCGGTAAATGTCGCAAATTATTCGTCGCATTTTGTATTCAGACTGTTCTGTTATCTGAATGTCTTGCATTCTTTCTTTTCGAATATAGCTCGTAAGTGTCGCAGTAATGGCCACTTGCAGTGTCTTATTGTTAGAATGGAGGTAAGCAATTGTGGTACATGTGTCGTTGTACGAGGTCGTTCAACTTCCTAGGTTTATTCATAACGCTGATATTTTAATAGTGTTAGCGTTCTTTGTGATAGACTTTCTGTAGGATTTATAAGATAATTTTGTCTTTGAATTTGGTTGTATGTTCGATACAGTTTATTGGTATATCGTACAGTCACAACTAGTATACTGTAGAGGTTTTTAACCTTGAATGGTTTTCTCATCCAACCTCTAGAAATGTTTTATAAGGTAATGGAATCTAAGGAGTTAAGGAGACAAACAATATTCTTTCTTAAGACGAAAGAGAAGCCCGATGACACAACGCTTGTAATTATTGGAAAATATGAAGGAATTATGTATTTACAAAAAAAATAGTTCAGTTATTGAAAATAAAAATCATCCAATATGTGCATTCAAATAAGACGTTCTTGTTATTAACCAACGTTGATATTTAATACAGATATTTTGGACTGGAACTCAAGGTAAAAGGTTAGTTTACGCTGTATTGTTTTTTGAAACGTGTTTTGATATAACCAAGTTCTGAGAAACATGTTCAAGATTAACATATAATTTTTCCGCTACCACAAACTTAAACAAAACAATTGTTTTGTTTAAGTCAAGCCTACTTTAACCGGTTGCCTCTTGTCAGCGCCTTAGGAATGGAAAAGATTCGAAGGTCAGCTCCACTGGCGGTATATTTTAAAATAAAAGTGATTTATCCTAAATAATTATCGAATTACAAGTCCATGCGTTTATTTATAGCTAGAAACTCGCACCTAACAGTATACCTACTACCAACACGGTTTTAAATAAGGACCTAGGAACCTTTGTACTTGCATTAGTTATTGTTTATTCAATAAAAGTGTAGTTTCTATACACACTCATATGACTTCACGCCTGTATTTACATTATCGAAATTCACCCTCAAGTTCACCCGGTTATGTTTAAGTCCATAAGAATAAGGTGCACGTAAAAAACCGGTCAAGTAGGTACATGTCGGACCACAATGAAGGGTTCCGTAGCTGTGATGAATTTATCCTAAAAACAAACATAACATTGTAGTTAAAAAACATGTTCTTGCCAAATTTCATGATACTAGGTCAACGGGAAGTACCCTATAGGTTTCGATTTATTTGCGAGTATCAAAATAGGTATGGCGCATAAATGGCCGTATTTTTTTATTGCGTTGATTTTGAAGGTTGATTTTTTTACTATTAGATAGACAGACAGACAGACGACAAAGTGATCCTATAAGGATTCCGATTTTTTCTCTTGAGGTACGAAACCCTAAAAAGTAACATTAACTTAACTTTTGCATTCCTTAGCTGTACGCCTGTTTAATAGGAGATCCGTATACAACTTGATTCCTGTAAGTAATTGTCTACTTAACGCAATGTAAAGTTTGTCCAAAATGTAAAGGTCTAAAATGAGGAGAAATTGTTGATCGATTTAAATCACTTCGACAGCGTTGCGGGTGAATTTGTTGAGGCCCTATAATCTTTCATATACTTGTACATATTATGATTATTATTTTAACTTAGCTTCTGAATTGTATAAATATTATTCCGAAATAAAGACTCTTTAAGAACAATCTAAAGTAATATTATTAAGAGGTCAAATTGTTTGTTTATATGTCTGTAAAAGCCAATCTCTGGAAGTAGGTACCCACTGATCCGATTACAAAAATTGTTTCACTGACAGAAATCTTCATCACTTCTATTGCCGAGGGTCGTAGGATATTTTATGTTATAACAAGAAAACTCACTCGAACGAAGTCGCGGGTAGAAGCTTATAGATTTCAGTATTATTAGCATTTCAGGAAACGGATACCTAATTATAGTATTTTTTTGTTATCTATAAGGGGGGTTGTAAATGCGTGAAAATAGTACGGTACTTGAAAGAGGGTTAAATAAAAAAAATCCAAAAAAATATATTGGAAATTGGCAAAGATTCTGTTTTAGTTTTGGATTGTATTTTTGTTTTTTGACTATATCTGTTTAAACTTACTTAGGTACTTACATAAATACTTACTGACCAAACATCGTCTCTGAAAGTGTAACATGGAAAAAATCTCAAAGAAAATCCATGAATAATTTTCCGCATACAGTAAAAACTACGAAAATCGGGTAAACAGTTAAGTTAAAATCGATTCGAGCATTAATGTGACAGCATTCAGTAGCGTGACTGCCGCTGAAGCAAAATTGATTCACCATTACGTACAGGCGGCGCGACGCGACCTGTTATTGTTCGATTACCGAATATCTGCTGCCTGCCGTGATTGTATACAATACCGTGCACCTGTACCGTGGTCAGGGAGCTTTACTTTTTTTTCGGGAGCAGTTTTCTAGAGTGTGTTTGAAATGGTGATTAAAGAACCAGCCTTCTACAATCGAAACTTAAAAATTTATAGAGTAGATTTATCGAATGTGTTTTGTTTTATATTTATGACGATTAGGAATTTAGAACATCACCATTTCAAATTAGATCGTCGTCTTTTTAATGTTTAGAACACATTGATGCTAATTTCTTCATAGGTAGATTAATCTTAAACACGCAAATCTCAAACAAACATTAAAAATGTTAAGGAAGATTTTGTACCTAAACATTTTAGCAGTATAGGTCTTTGACCAAGCCAAGCCAGGTCAAAGTCAAGTCCAGCAGTGGACGTTTCATTTTGAACAACTGAAACTTTTCATGAGAGGCGGTGCAGGTTATTTGCTTGAGTGACGTAAGTACAAGTATTGTCATAGAGTGTGCTGTTCGTAGACGAGTTATAG
The DNA here is from genome assembly GCA_914767755.1 of Agrochola circellaris. Taxonomy (NCBI): domain Eukaryota; kingdom Metazoa; phylum Arthropoda; class Insecta; order Lepidoptera; family Noctuidae; genus Agrochola; species Agrochola circellaris. Next base: position 7,763,761 of record OU611840.1, read on the forward strand.
AATCTAGATTAATACCTACAGCTTAAAATTTTCTATGAGACATAAAAATAAGAATTTCATGCAGATTATTTTTCACTTCTATTTATTTAATATTGAGTCTTTAGTAGGGTTAACAAAAGGTTAAAGAATGTTATCAATTTTTTTTTCACTTACATGCGCTTGAAAGCCCTAACCCTTAATTTAGGTTAAAATCTCTGAAAATTCATAAATCTCAAAAGGCCAAATGTTCATTGACATCCCAAATCCATGTCAGTTGCCATTGGTCAAAAAATCATACATAGATCATGACGCCTGAACCATGTACCTCTACCTAGTTAGGTATACCTACTGAGTTACAATAAAATATGAAAAACCGCAGCGTATTATAATTTTCTTTTAGTCGAGCAATTTTACAAGAATGAGTGAAAATTGTTTACTTGATGACGCGGTGTTATGTTTTTTTTTACCGTCATCGCGCCAGAGCCAGCAGAAAACCTTTAATAAAGCCGTTAAAATGTGAGTATCATACGAAATTACCCACCATTCGATAATAGACATAATAAATCCTTTAAAATCATACGAAATTACCCACCATTCGATAATAGACATAATAAATCATTTAAAATCTGCATAGATAATTCGTAATAGATTTTTACCAACAGCATCCAAATAAACAACATAATTGTATCAAATTAAATGGAAGTTAACACTTCCAAACGGTTTCTGTTTAAGCAAATAAAACATCCACGCATGAGAGAACTATACCGCTGTATAGGCACAAATCTACCATGTAGGCATCTCTGTTTTATTGCACTTCTACCCTCAGTTACTGTCCCTCTCGCACTTGTTCGAAAACCCCACAAAAGAGCGAGACAGATAGCGGCAGTCAGTGTTATTTTATTCATGTTTGCGCCGACGTAACGTGAGACAGGCATAGCCGTTTTACAATGGGAAAGAAAGGGACGCGTGACGTATCTGAAGACCGTCTTCGAACAAAACGCGGACGAGGGAACGCTACCGATTGTTATTCTTATGTACGTCTACGGTCGTAAAGGAGGCATGCTTATAATAAAAAAAATGCACTTATTGAATCGTAACCTTTGAAGATATGTAAACAAGTTATTGTATTTGGATGTTCGGATGTTATAAGGCAATATTATGTGGAAGGTTATATGTTTTTATTGTTATGTAGTTAGGCTGTGTTTATCTACCGAGGATAAGGGGAGAGGGTTCCTTGACCCGATATATGTCCGATACGGAGCAATAGAACTTACACTACATTTTTACGTAGAGCTGGAAACTTCTAAAATTGGACCCAGTCATGATAAAATACACAGCCAAGGAAATTAATTGTTTAGCAGCTGCCACATTTCTTTGTGTCAGAGAATGACAGAACAGTTGTCATTTGAATATAAGGACAATTTATGTTGAAAGTCAATTTGCTTAGCAGTAATTTTCCCCGACTAAAGAGACTCTGTGAGATAGTTAATCTCACAGAGTCTCTTTCTAACACGCTCTCCTGCTAAGTAGGTAGGTGTGTGTCTGAAGCAAGCCCAAATTAGAACAAAAGCCCTCGGGTCACCCAGATCTTTTGCAGATGTTCTGAACAGACTAGGAGACCTAATCTGCTTCTGGAGGAGGTGGGCTGGTTAGAATGACCAACAATGGCCGCAATGGCCAACGAGTACAATGGTCTACTTGAAGGACTAAGCGGAAAACAATCCCAATAACATAGAAAATTTATCTGATTTAGAAATTCTAAGATAACCTGATTAGGTACCTATTATACCACATCGCTATATACCGCCAGAGATCATTATCTAAGTAAGTACTTATACAATATCCAAATCGATTAATAGCCGACTAATTCACTCGAGTATAATTCTCATAATCGATTCTACCATCGTGTTGAGGTTTGAAAGTCAACTTCAGTCGATGTTGACTGATGAAATTGGCGTAACTAGTTAATTCCAGGTTTGTTCGGTGTTTTAAAAGTGCGATGCAAATAACCTTTTAAAGGGATTTTCGAGAGCATCATGTTAATTTTGGAGAGCAGTGGTTGCCCAGTAGAGCAGTCGTAACGGCCGCAACTTACGAGTAGGTCATGGGTTCGAACCCACGCAGGCACTTTACTTTGTGTAAGTTATTTCATCACCCCTGCTCTGAAAACGGTGAAGGAAAATATTGTGAGGAAGGTATGTCCTAGAAATAATAATATGAAGACGTGACATCCACCAACCCGCACTGGGCCCGCGTGGTGGATTACAGCCCACTCCCCCTCATAGAAAGACGATGGAGGCCTGTGTCCCAGCAGTGGGAACATTAGAGACGGATTATGTAATTTGGAAGTTTTTCAAAAGTTGGGCGGATAGTAAGGTAGGTAGGTCGAAAAACCGATAAATCTCTAATGTATAAACGGGTTTTCACGCAATTAACAATTAAGTTCCAGTTAGATTTTTCAGGAGTTTCCTTAACTTTTGAGGTTCATTTATCTAGCATTCTATGAAAATAATGAGAGAATAGTATTTAGTGGCACGTAATGATTTTTCTGACGGAACATAAAACCGTAAATGTAGCCACTGGGCTATACAGCCAGTTTTACAGAAAACTGAATTGACTATTTCTCTAAATGCATGAACACTTACATACACCTAGAGAAATACTTAATTCAGTTTTCTATAGCAAAGGCGTTTATTCAATGTCAACAATTAACAGTAAAAATAGTGTAAATACCTTTAAACTCTACCTTTAACATTTTCCTGAAACATATGTGTAAATTAACATAAGTACTGCCTACATAAAAAGGTACGGTATTTAATTACAAGCACATCAAAGGTGTATTGCATAACTACTTGTTTCCCGCGACTTCGTCTGTCTGCCATATTTTACACTTTTCATACAAATATCCGAGATCAAAAGTAGCCTAGTATTTCCTTGTCCAGATCCAGCCTACCTAGACCTGGACAAGGACATTGGCACTAGCCAATACTACCTTTTGACGTCTAAGTACTAACTTAGACGTCAAAAGGTAACAGCCACCCAAAAAGAGTTACTGTCGCAGTTATAATATTAATTATGGAGAATAGATATCCAATATTGTCCAATAAGTACTCACGAAAGTTCTTAAAGGAGATTATTTTCGTTCAGAAATCATCCAACTCCCTCGAAAAGTTAAGTCTCATTTGTTTTTACATAATGGTTTAAAAGTCAAATATATATTATTGCAAACAAAAACCAACTTTATGCAATTGTTTTAGAGTCTATTATTGTCCTATAATCCGACCACACAAGACCTTCATATTGTGTACCGGCTATTGTTCTGGTCTATAAGGTCGACATTCCTTTCTAGGATTAGCCATAATTTCCTTTCTTTTAGGTGAGTTTGAAAGAAACACGCTCTATGAAATAGAACTTTATAGGTTTTATTAAATGGGCAAGTATTTTTGAGAAAGGCGTTTATAAATTATAGATGAGTGTTTATTTGATGGGTTAAAAAAGCCTTTTGTAAGTCCATTCGAAGTTTTACTTGTTTGTCGGTTAGAGAAACTGTTTAGGGTTTGACGACAATGCTGCAGTGCGGATGACCGGTGCCTTTTGCGGTATAGGTATTAGTTAGCTGATTTATAGAACTTTAAGGCGTTGTCTTTAAGAAAATCAAGTGTGTTAGAGTGAAGATACATTGGTACTATCGAAGACTTCATATCTAAGCACTGTTAAGACTATTTTTGCTTGCAGCGCTCGACCGCTATAAGAATCGAATCTCGTCAACCAATAGTATTGCAGCATCAGATGTTTGATGTGTCCCTTGTTTTTGTAAATGAAAAAAATAAACAGTAACATTAAAATTAAAATGTTCTCATCTTTGTTTCTTTTCTTCTATTCCTAGTGGTCCTAAACGAGTCAGACATCTGTGATAATTGTAGCAGAGCCTACAAAACACACAAACAACAAAAAAACAAAAACGACAAAATATTACTATGCATCTTTTTGTTTCAATTATCGACGCAAATAGAGGCGTTAAACAGATGTGGTCATCGTGTTCACAGGATTTTGTTTTCAAACTGCTTAGATATAGTTCTTCGATAGTACGTCCACTGCACTCTGACAGTCAGTTCTGTTACATACCTACTTATTTAGCTGATTAGATAATTATTTGGCCAGTTAACTCTATTATCGTTGATAAACCATAATAAAGACATGAAAAAACTATAATCAAAAATAGGTGCATTACTTCCATCTGTATCATCAAATCAGCTGTATCACATCATAATATTGTACAGTCATTAGAGAAGCAGGGATGAGCCAAAATTCAGCTCAATCGGATTACCGAAAGTGATTGAAAAAACGATCGCAAGATTTGACCCTTAGCGTGAAACTGGATTAAACCCATAACAAGGCAGTTAAAAACTGGATTAAACCCAATTCTCTAATACCTACTGTGTTTCGTGAAAACCAAAGCATGATCGGTTACTAAGATTCTTTCTATTTGATCGCTATCCAATCTTAGATTTACTCCCCCCTCCCCCTAAGGCATTCCCCCAGTATACATGCACCTGATACACCTTGTTTTTCTCTAATCCCCAGGTCAACATGGAAGCGAACATACACACTTATGTAAGTACATATATACACTCTTCTTTTTATAGTTTCCAAGACTGTAAAGAAACAATGGTCCGCTTGAGAGATTTTTTTTGGATAAATATTGTGTAGTTGCATTGTTTACATTATTGGAAAACGTAAAAAGAAGACACAACACTTCGCGATTATTGTATATTATAATTATTTATATTAAAAAGTTAAAAATAAATAAATAATAAAAGATAAATATTTATAAATAACTATTATAAATAAACAAAATTTCGATAATTTGTGTTTCCTTTTAGATAAGCAGCTGTGAATGTCAAACGTAATGAATTATATAAGGTTAACACTTTCTCAAAAACTTACAAAAAGTGTTAGAATAGTAATTATAACCAAACCATTCAATCTCTTCACTAACGCAACAGAAAATTACATCAAAAACTAAAAATTACAGCATTATACAGCACAAAACATAATCACATATCAACATAACCACCTCAAACACACACGATAACATAATTTGTCTGACAGCTAATTTGTCAAACCCAATGTAATCGTCAAACTGCATCGAAATGAATACATAGATACAACACATACGTAACAATACGTCACTCATGGCATAATCCCTAAAGCGCTATACTATCTACCCATATTTGGCTAGAGAGGTTACTTTACTGGTATTAAGTCTCAATCTCGCTCGTGGCTAAGTAATATCAGTCGCACGGATCGATCCATCAGGTTAAGCTACGCTTAGCGGGGTTGGTCCGTGGATTGGTGACTATCTTTACATACCGAGACTCCTCTGTGCTACGGAAAGCACGTTAAGCCGTTGGTCCCGGCTGTCTTTCGTGGATCTTTAACAGTCGTTAAGGGTCGTCAGAAGCCTCAAAGTCTGACACCAGTCTTACGAAGGTAAGGTACGAATGATAGCAGACTTCATTAACTTCATTAAATTACCCAGTTACTGGGTTGTCAGATAGGCAGTGGCTCCATGTAAAATACTGGTATTCAGCTGCATCCGGTTAGACTGCAAGCCGACCCCAACATCGTTGGGATAAAAGGATAAAAGGCTAGGCAGATTGAAGTCTCAATCTCACTTATTGGCTTCGTGACTTAATCTCGACTGCTATATGTTACCTAAATCTTAGATGCTAAATCTGTGAGTCAAAAGTTTGAGTTAAGTAAAACAGTAACAAAAAGGAATCGCCAAAATTCCATCTACCAGTTCTGTATAAATAAAAATCAATCGCCGTGCATTAAGGCTCGTGCAGACCAGCGCTACGCGACGGCGCGTCGCGACTCGAACAAAACAATTTCTAAGAAAACTTCACGGTATAACAATAGCCGGTGTCGCGTCGCACTGTCGCGTCACGCTAGTCTGCACGAAGCTTTAGTCTCGCAAAAAGTCGAAATGGCTCGACCGATTTAATTAATTATTTTTTTTGTTTTATGAGGCGAATAAAACAAAAAACACAATTATTAGTTAGTATTATTAGGTAAAAAAAATAAAGGAACGATATACTTGCGCAAAATTGGACTTGCACTAGTATATATTAACGGATGAATTAGCAAATGTCCGAGCCATTCGGAGTCACGCAAACTTGCAAGTCTAAATTTGCGCAAGTATTGGGTCCCCACCTATGAAATTGGCGTTTTTTACTCACAAATAGAGAACCTTGTCACTTCTATGAATTAAAATAGTCATTAATTGCTTGGTATTATATCGAATAATGACCATCATAGAAAACTACCAATAGCAAAAAATACCCTATTACTTATAGTTTATAAACATAAAAAATACCTTAAAAATGACTCCTCATTTTGTTAGCAGAAATGACCACTATTTGTTTTAACTTAGCCAAAACTTATTTTTGTCGCTTAATCTAATGGCATATTACGTTATCTTAATTCTTAAACATTAGTGCATAAAAGTTTTAAAACATTAGTGTTCATGATTATTATATAAATTAAGAAAATGTTAGTATGAAAAAAGCAACTTCTTTAAAATTCTCCATACAAAACGCTGATTTCATAGGTGGGGACCTAATATATCGTAATGTGTACGGCAACATTCAACTGAGGTATTCTACATTTTCCTCGATTACATTAGTTTCCAAACTCACTTAAAAATCTCACACGCAGACATAATCTCTAAAACTCTATTCACACTCTTTTCAGAAGTTTACAGGTCAAAAAGCCACGTTTGTGGTATCTAGTTAGTACGTTCAATTACGTGCTAACAGTAACTGTAGCCAATCACAGGTTAACTGGCACAGTCACTAACTGCACTTTTAATATTTAAATAGCGTTCTGTTGCGTGAGATCTCCACACGTGGCAACTATTTGTAGAACAAGTGTTGCCCACGATCACAAGGAGTAATGAATCCATTTATTTGGAATGATGAACTATTTATACAGCCTTACAACGTGTGTTTTTGTTTGGTAAAAATGTGTGCATTCTAAAAATCAAAGAAGGTATATTTAAACAATTTTCATCCCAAAATAGCTTGATTGAATTTAAGTACAACAGTAGTCATTACCCCATAATTAATGACAACGACGAATCCATCTAACTTTGAACCTTGCTGACCGAATACACATGTTTTAACAACTTATCATTAATAACGACAAACAGGTACATTAGCTGACTATATAATTCAACAATCAGCCGCGTGTACGCGTCATGGTTAGTGACCGGCCTTACTCTCGTTAAATAAACCAACATATGTGACGAGATATTTAATCGTTTCTATATTAGGCTGTCTAGACAATGAGCTACGGCCATCAGTTAGGGCGGTTTGATAGCAAAGCCAGGTGTCAGGCTGACTTACGTGCATTGATGATTTGGGTCGCGACTGTTAGCGAGTGTCGAGCCCAGTGATGAGCGATTACCGAGTTTGAATACGCTATTGAATTAACATCTGACATGGTTGTACTGGAGATAAATAGATTTTAAGCTACAGCTAAAAGTGCAACATAATATATTTTGCACTTTTAGGAATAACATTTTTATTGTTGAATCAAATCTTGCCTAAAGCCAACTTAATATTTTAACATATTGCATAAAGATGTCGCATTTACTTACAATGAGTTTCAAAATCCATTCAAATTGTCATTGTGAAAACATTTACAAAAAGTTTCACTTGTGTCGCTAAATTGCATGTAATTATAGGCTACTTACTGTACTGCCGGTTGCCTTGTTCAAGTCATCGGTTCATCTGACTTTTAATCAAACAAGTTTTTGTTTACACTACAGTTTCTGTAATACACGACAAAGCCGTGGTGTACCTCAACTTTACTAGAGTGTTCCATACTCCAGTTCAAAAATGTTTCTTCAAGTATCCTTTTGCCAAGCCGTCGAGCTTCACACGAGCTTGACTATTACAAAACAATGAACTTCGTAACAATTTCTAAAAAAAAAATCCGCTTTGACAAATTCTGCACAAACATTAAAATTAAACCTTACCAAAATATCCTGTATACACAGCAAAGATAATGTAATTACATTGAAGTAGCCACATAAGTTTATTTCAAGGTTAATTCAAAGGTCTTTGACATCTCGTCCCTCCGCTTTCATCCCTGAAGACTTGTGGTGTTTCCAAATTTTAATAAAACATTTTGTACAAGGTTATTCTTGTAAGGACATTAGCATTTTATTCTCAGTTTTCCCCGTCTGTTTGTTCGTGTTAAATTCAGTGTGTATAATTTTCTTTTACATTATAAACATTGCTGAATCAAAGTCTCAGATAATTCTGTATAATAAAGTAAGTATAGAACCATAGTAATATATATTTTTTAAACCGGCCGTTTGCGTGTCGTACCACGCACAATGAAGGGTTCCGTTATTGGGATGAATTTATCGCAAGAATAAACTTAACTTTGTAGTTGAAAAACATGTTCCATCCCATACGGAATGTATGGGAGAAAATGTTTTTGCTACCGCAAATTTAGGTTGGTCGATTATTACTCGTTAACTTGTTAAGCCTACTTAGCTGTGATAGTTTTCCTTTTAATTTCGTTATATATACTACTGCAGCAACCAACCATTGGGAGGAGACAAACTTGACTCTAACAAAAATTAACACTTTTAAGCTTAATATTTCGCGAATGGATCCCTGAATCGAAAAATGGCTTTCACAAACTCGCAATATTTTTTTATTTGAACGACCTTTCCAACCATAGCCCACACTATGAGACAAACGAGAAAAAAAAACACCCCCACTTTACTAGTAGGGGAGATAGCCTAAAAAAAATATATTTCTTGATTTTATTTTACCAATTTGTCGACTTGATTAATATGTATACCCATGCCAAATTCAGCTTCCTAGTACTAACCGTCTCTGAGCTAAGCCGCGGACAGACAGTCAGACAGACAGACGGACATGGCGAAACTATAAGGGCTCTTTGTTTACTACGGAACCCTAAAAAGGGTAAACAAAACTTTTTCTCATAAAGATGTTATCAGATTTACATTTTTTTTATTGAGAACATAATAGAATAGAATAGAATATATTTATTTGCATTAAACATGGTACAATAATGGTCTTAATAATAGGGTTATGATCTACATGTCTCGCCATGGACTGGCATACAAATATTTTTTAGGAAAAGTAGTTCCTAAAAATTATGCAACTAGCATCAATAATAACAGAAGTATAGGCAACAGTCATTATACTTATTAATACAAAAGTGTAATTCTAAAATGTTGACAATGTTTATTAACGGTTTTAAATCTAAGCAGTATATTTCTATCAGTAAATCAGTAACAATATTTATCATTTACTTTAATACTCAACAACTCAATTTTTTAATACTCAACCAAATCGATACTACACGAATACACGCATCCATTCCTAAAACCAGCTTTGGCAGGCATCCCCGCTGTCAATGGGACCGCGCCCTCATTAGTGATTCCCAGTGATGTGATGTCAGCGTAGCGACGTACCGTCTACGGCCGGTTTAGCCTTTGAATTAGACTAGCAGGCCTTATTATTGCGTATAAATTGGTAGGTTATGTGTGGTACGGTAGGTAGATCTACTAATTATTATGTACTAATGCAACACGTAGATTGGTGATAAGTGTTATGTTGCATTTCACGCGACAGTGGCCGGCGAGCGCTACTTCCAAGTTGATCGCTCTTCACAATATCATATTTGGAAAGCCAATAAAAGTCCATCGACTTTTTTTGCGTTGTTACCCTACTTTGTTTGATTTGTTGTATGCCTCCGCTATGATGCACAATAAACACAAAGCGACATCAACGCCTCTACCGGTGGATAATCTAACTATTTTACGATTTGATCACTAATGTTTGGGCATATCATGAAGTAGTCGTGCGTTTGACTGTTCATATAGTTAAACGTTGAGATTTCAATGATCTGGCCAGGTCACATCATGATGTGACCAGTTGTCGATGTTCATTTAATGAAATGATCAATTTTAAGATCTGGCCACAACATATATATTTTGTTTTATGAAGATAGAAGGACAGAATACAAAATAATGTCTTCACTTTGTACTAGTATTATATGTACTGATTGTTGTTCTCCCGTAGCGTAGAGTCGCGTAGCGCTACGCGGCTACGCCGTAAACTTCGTAGAGGGTGGATAATAAAACTATTTCTATGATTTAGTACACGTATATTTTGGTCAGGGTTATAAAATTTGGTAGAATTCGTCTTAGGCAGTGTGAAGTTTCGGGAGTGGGTAAAAGTACTTTTGTATCTAATGCCTGTTATTTAGATTAGCAAACTTTATTCAGCTTAGGACCAGATACCGCGAAGTGTATTATTAGTTAGTAGTCATATTTTTCTAGTTCCGAGAACGTTGCGATATAATAACGTAATCCTGTAATGTCGAACATTTTTGATACAAAATATCATGGGCGGCATAAAAACCCTGACACCAGGTGTTTTCATACCCCGACGTTTATATTTTTTAAACATACTTATAATGTTAGTAAACTAATCTAAGAACCAAGCGTGGGCGTTAAAGTATTTATTATTTTTTATTAATTCATAAAAATATTAACTTCCAATAACTTATATTTTTTATGGTTCGTTCAAACGACGGCTGAACTTTGTCGGAAGAACTATCAACTTCTACGTTTTATTTTTATTGAAACTAGTTTTTTCTGCACAACTTTTCCGCGGAAGCATTCTCTTGAACTGACATGATTACGTAACGTTATACATATCCGACAAACTGTTTTGCGATTTGGCAAATATTGATTACTGATGTATTGTGTATTTTTTTGGGAACCAATAAACAAACATTTAATGTCAGGTAAATTAATAGTTAAGCAAATTGACTACCAACTTAAATTGTCTGCATAGTTAAGTAACAACTGTCATTCTTTGCATGATGATTGGGTATAACATCGCAGAGAATGCTTATATGTAAATTACTAGCTTTCGCCAGTGGCTTCGTCCGCGTGATATCTTTATAGCCTATGATATGATTCTATAGCATTCTACTGGTGAAAGATTTTTTTTAATCGGTCTATTGGTTCTTGAGTTTATTCATTACAAACAAACATACAAAAAATCAAATCTTTTCTCTCTCTCGTGATTATTATCGTGATTTTCGCTATCAAGATCAAGTTTATCTTTCTACGATCACACGGTGCAGATACAGTTTTATGATGGCCCTAAATCAGTCACTGGGTACTATTGAGCTCATTCGTGTAAGGGGAGGTGTAGGTATCGGTATGGGTACCTACATATGATTTAGGAAAGTATGAACCTTTTGTCCTTTCATAGTTATTTTATGTCTGACAACAGCAACTCAACAGCATCCTTATTGTAACTACAATAAAGATCACAGTGATTTTGACAGACTTGTCAGTGGTAGCAACCTAACAGCAACCTTATAGTAACGATAATAAAGATCACTGTGATTTTGACAGACTTGTCAGTGGCAGCTACGCAACAGCAACCTTATTATTACGACAATAAAGATCACTGAGATTTTGACAGTGATGCTCTCGACGGGTTCGGGTTCGCAACAAGTCAATCGTCATCCTGAGGATGCCTCGTTGAGAGGTGAACCACAAGTCGATTTCTTAGAGGGTTCTTTATCACTCTTTAAGAACAGTTACGCGGATTAGGTTACTAAATATACGTCGTCTATTGTATTTTATAATGGATTACCGCAAAGTCACGCCTGAGTCTAGTGATGCAAGGTTAAATAATAATAAAAATACACACAACCTAAAAAGGTTCTAATCTCCAAAACTTTAATGGAAATTACACGTATTTTCACTTTTGGTCATCGCCCACCGTCAAAAACCAACAGCGCTTGGCCACCGATCCACAAGGCCACAATGGCGCTACTGAAACCCAAGTTCCGTTGCAACTTCACGAACTACCGTCTACTGCCTCCAACAATGGCTCCACAGTATGCCGTACCGTATTCATAGCTTTCATACACGTCCCAGGGGCGCAAAGTTAATTTCAAGTTGGGAGAATGGCTGTGACGTTCTCTCATTTATTAAAATACTAACGTCTTGAACTTAATAGGTTTTGGTAACTGTGAAAGTTGATGGAACGCCAGACTATTGTTCGGCTGGGTATTATGTTAAGGTTTGTATCGGTCTCATAAGGTCGCGAATTTATATGAAAAAGTATCATGAAATTCACTTAACTTGCGTCTGCCACATAAGATTATGTTTAGTGAATTGATCTCACTGAAGTCGATATATTTATGTAAAAATCTAAACGATAGTAATTCGGAAGGTAGGACTTTAACTGAAAATTGCTTGTAATCCACTTGATATAGATCTTTTAATAACAAAACCTGCTGCAACCAAAAACTGTTTTACCAACAAAAACACAAAGCTTTTCTTCACGAAAAAGCTGTTCCGTGTGGTGCCGGACGTAAAGAATAGTACCATCCCATTCCCATGGGTGTCGTAAAAGGCGACTAAGGGACTCGCGAGACAATGAGCAGCAGCGTTCTCTATGCATTTTAACGCTATACTGCGATCGCCAACCCGCCTGCCAAGCGTGGCGATTATGGCAAACACCCCCATGCGGGGGAGGCCTATGTCCAGCAGTGGACATCTTTCGGCTGAAATGATGATGAAATGATTCTTCACGAAAAGAAGCCACAAAAAGATTGTTGCATAAATCACATAATCACCTCATTTGGTCTATTACTGATTTTAATCCGGAAACAGACAGCAGCAGTGAAAAATAAAATCAGTTATTAAGTAGGTACTACAGATTTTCACCACTTTCCACGAAATAAATGTTATAAAGTCACGAAATAGGATAAAAATCTCGTTAAAACGAAACTAAAATGAACAAAATATTTAGAATTATTCATATCGAAATCACGCTTCGAGTGAACCGCATATTAGCGTAGCTACATATTTTTTATGACTGTTTTTACGAGTTATCATTTTTACGAGTTTCGCTCCTCGCCTTGAAGGGCGAGGAAGGGTTTTGACCGATTTCTTTATGTAGTTCTATGTGGTTTTATGTTTTGAATATGATTTTGCTTCCTACGCTATTTATTATGTGTGTTTTTTTGAACGTACGTAAAGAAGTTTTGTCTTTAATTACCGGTCAGCACTATTTATCGTGGCGGCTCCAGATTTTGACGTCCACATTACGATACGTTTAAAACTAACGACACTTATTAATTAACGCTTTAGTCCATCCAAATCTCAGAAGAACTGACCAGCATCAATCATCATCAAGTCAAAAAGAAACCCAGAAATCGCCATTATCATCCACATAAATAAAAATATATCAAAAACTCGAACTTGTTGCATGAATACTGAATCAATTTGAAACGAAATGCATAAGAAAGTCGCCGTAGTACGGTCATGACTAGCAGCGCCGACAGTGGACAAAAATAATTTCTTATGTAGTAACCTACTTTATATTCTATTCTAGCTACTACCCGCGACTTTGTCCGCGCGCATATCATAACAAAAAAAATATCTAATTACAATCGGCACTAGTGTAGTTTTCTATCAGTGAACAAAATTTTGTAATCGGGTCTGATTACCTTCAACAAACATATTATGAAAAAACAATTAGACCTCTTTATAAGTAAACGACTTCGCAATGCTAACGTGCAATGTCAACGTTCGAAGACCTTCAGCATTCATAATGGAAGGAAAGTAGGGGTGAAGGTTTTCATGCAGGATTTTATCATCGTAAATTCTTCGGCTTTTTAGAGTGGAATACCAAACATGCACATTGGTTGTTACCGTGTTTTGATCTTGGATGGGTGATCGAGTGGCATAGCTTTAGTTTCTGGAAAAATATCTTCAGATCTTCTTGGTAGCCGTTTTAGCAAGTCAGAAGTTCAAAAACATTTCTAGTATTCTTTTGGACGCTAAAATATTTGAAGTTATTTTTGGTGACATAAACCCGTTGCAGTGTTTTGTTTTGGATAAATGAGCTCTAATAAAAGAAAGGACATCGGAAGACCCTTTTGTGTTAATTTTAAATTATCTCCTTATATATTGCTCTACTTATTCGTCTGTTGTAGGTACATCTGGCAAGGAGTCAAAGACATAATTTGCTATTAGTTTTTCTCCGGAAAATTTTCTCTCTAAGGTCTATATACCTTGTTTCCAATTGATCATTTCTACTTAAACAAACACCAACTTTATGCATGTGTAAATAAATTTGATTTTAGACCGACTAGGACTGTTGAAAAAGTCATAATAAATATGAAGTTGTAGCGCAAACTGTACCCTATGTGTAGGCATTACGGTTGTTTTTCCTAAAACTCGTGTTTGTTTACACGTTTGGCAAATAAATTGCGAACGCAGATTAGATAGTTTAGTAAACATTTTTAAACCTACACGAGACGTGACTATCGCAGTTGATCATAATCTTTGTAGACCTTCCAAAGAACTCAAAGGAAGGAGTAAAACTAGATTTGGGCTACATAATATTAACATATCGTGTTTTAAGGTTTGTCTCTCGTGTTTCAGTTTGACTAGCTCGGGTATGTGTGACAGTCGACTGACCGCTTGCACTGTTTCAGCAAGACTGATGGCTTAACTCGCTCTCAGAGGGTCGGTGGGGGCAAACAACGGTAGCTCAACCAAGGCGTAACCTCGCCATGGTTCCTTAACCTCCGTGATCGATCGACATGTGTCGTTGCCTCTAGTCACGATGCATTAACAATTTCTCATTGCCATATCAGCTCATTAATGATGAGAACATGTCTAAAAAAGCTCATAAAGGGAAAATGACCTCCAGAAAGACGCTGGTAGGATACTGCCATAATGTTAACAGATGATGGCTGGATCAGGGAGGATGTTGTTGTCAGGGTTTTTTGTTAGGTCTCTAGTAACAAAAAAGCTGCCATCTTTTAAGGGAAACAAGAAGTGTTGTAGTCATTTTCTGAATCGTTTTACCCACACCAAAACAGCTTGACCAAAAATTGGGCGTAGCATGTCATATCGATTGCACATACCATGTCTAGTGGCAAATTATCGAGCATAGTTGTGATTATAATAGTTGGCTTAGTGGTGGCATATGTTGAATCCCACGGTTTGGTCACGCACACCCAGCAATTAGAACTGTTTGCCGAGTTCTGGAGAAGGGTTCAGTTTTGGTGGATTACTATAATTTTATAATTAATTTACGGTTGTTTTTGTGTTGAATGGGCCATGCAATCCTTACTGGGTCTAGTTTTGCCGTCGATATTATGAGAATCAATCGAACCATTGGTATCTGAATCCACATGCACAAATTTTGAGTGGCAAAGAAAGAGCGTCGTTATACCTGCCATTTGCTTTTGGTGTCCTTTCTACATTCCATTACTTCTGGCTTCGCTGTTCTAGGCTTCCTCTCTCTCTTGAAAAGTTTTACTCTTTTTCTCATCTGATATACAACCTGAAGCTCGAAAATATGTTTTAGCCAAATTTTACCTCAATAAGACAAAAAAACGTACCATTTGGACCAACTTCACTTGCCAAAAGAAGTAACAAGCGCCTAATCGTCAATCCACCGCCTTTAATCGTCCAGTAGAAGTGTCGTCCACGGCTGAGGTCTGCTACACGTCACGAGTGGTGAGTCTCAATGCTATTTGCTGTAAGCCGTCCGCTTGATTGCACAAACTTTTATTGGTCTGTTACTACTTTGAAAGTTCCCTTGGCGTGCCTGCCAGCCACTGTTGTTTACTCTGAAATATAGACCCTGTTATTGTTTGAAATAGCGTCCATTTTACATTATTTGCAATTTTTGTTTTTATTGCCTGGTTGAGTGTGGGATTTAATACACTTAGATTTTGTGCTTTAAAGATTATTGTGGAGTGGACTGGCGGGTTTGTGTTTATTGTGATTGCTGCTTATGTGCAGTGAGCTCAAGTTGGATAAGGTTATTTCTTGGAAATATTCACTCTGATATCTTCGTTAGCAGTTCAATTGCTTGTGTTCATGTCAAATTAATGAATTAGACTTCAGAATGAAATAGAATATAAGTATACATATTATATCTACTCAGATATAATATGTCGTCTTCAGCTCGGCCAGATTTGTTTACCATTCAAGTTAGCCTTGTTATTTTCATATTACTTATCTACACAATTGACTAACCATGATATAAATCCAACAATGCAAAGCTGTGTAGTAAAAACTAGTAAAGGTTAAATAATTGGTCGTATGCAGCATGCAGCGGACACATATCGAGGGCTGGCTAAAGGTTAGACCAAATTTGAACACCTACATATGCACATAATCCTCAACAGCTTAATTCGAGGTTAAGTAAAAATAATAGGGGCTTGTGGCTAAATCTAACGTAGTTGGGATAGACAGATGATGAGTATCTTGTTGTACCTTAAGTTATCTAATGTTAAAATGTCATAAAGTCTGTAAAATGTTCGAATAAACTTAACTTTGTATTGTAATAAGTGCGCTTAACATCTTCGAATACAATATGTAGTGATCAGCAGCCACTAAAACAAAAGATACAGTATTTTCATCGTTGAGCAAATAGTAGCCGAGGCATTTAGGAAAATATCTGCCGTACATCAAACGAGCTATATTTAAGAACACCATATTATGGCGTCGATAATCCATATATAGAAAGAAAGAAAGAAAAATAAATTTATTTGTCACAGAAACACGTGCATAAAAAAAAAAAAGATGAAAAACTCGAGTAAAAATAAACAAAAGAAAAATACAATAACGAGCACAAAACAGAAATAGTCGGCAGCTGCTGGCACGTCATGACTGTGACAAGAAGAAAATATATAAAAAATTATAATAAAAAAAAAAAAAAAAAATAAAAAAAAAAAAAAAAAATAAAAAAAAAAAAAAAAAAATAAAAAAAATTATATATAAAAAAAAAAAATATAAAATTTTAATATTTGGATATTAATATTATAAATGTGACAGTAACTATGTATGTCTGTCTGTCTGTCTGCGACCTTTTCACGCCTTTGGCTGAACGGTTTTGGACGAAATTTGGTACACGGATAGACCATGACCTGGTGTAGGGCATAGAATACTTCTTATCTTATACGTGTCGTTCTAGGGACAGTTTAGTTTAGTTTTTTAGAGACGTTTTAGAATTTGAATAAATCGAAACTAAAGCGAATACAGAGGAAACTATACAAAGTGGGATTCTATCTGCGATAACGATGATAGAAACCTAAAAAATGTATTGGATTCACATAATTAAGCTACCGAAAACCGTATGTCAATCCTTTTGACAGTAGAGGACGACATAGGAACGACCTTCACCCACCTGTTTAATGGATGAAAAGTATTTTAAACCAAATTTTGTATATTAGAAAATATATCGCGAGTGGGTTGGCTAAAAAAATCCTGGCCAGACTGTGATTAATAAAAAATAAAAAAAACACTTTTTTTATACATTTCAAGATATAGAATTGTAAAGGCTTTTCAAAGCGAACCTTTACTACTAGCTCGAATTTTGCCAATTGTTAGTCAATTCGTAGTTAATTACTTAAATAGGTGACTTGGCCACCTAAGTTTTGGAATATTCTGGCGACCAATAGCCATAAGTGATATATCAATAGATAGTGCTAACGTTTGTTACTAAAACATATTAAACGTTAAACGAATGAGTGTAATTTTTGAAAAAATAATCATTTTTGAATTTTTTATTATTCATAGTCTGGTCAGGAATAAAACAGATAGGTGAAGTTCGTCTCTAGGTCTGATCTTAGGCCATAAAAGTCGTTGTAGAAATACGAAACGCTTTGAAAGCGATTGCCACTGGTTTAGGCCCTCTTATCCTTATCCTTTGAATAAAAAATAAAATAATTATAATTTAGTAAATATAGCCACTATTACAGATACGAACCTTGTCAATACTAGCGAAGCTTGCACTGTCGGTAGGTCCGTAGAATGATTGTGCCTTTTCTTGGTCAATAACCTTTCTTTTATCGGAATTGGTGCTCAATATCGGCACTGCAGTGTAAGCCAAGCTTTATTCGCGGGTAGCAACCGTCTCCAGGGCGCTATTGATTTTAGGTCGATCAACTTTACTCAAGGTTAAAAATGTACAGTAAATAAACAAACAATTCTAGTGAACTGTTGAGTCAAAGAACAAACACATTACGAAACAATTTAACCGATTAAACTGTTAAAGTTAAGGAAATGTTGATGGATGAATTTGGGGTTACATATTACATACAGATATTCCAAGAAAAGTATATGCTTCGGGTATAATCGACTGTCTTCGGCAATACGAACGCGCGTTGTATAGAGCTGTTACAAACATGAAAGTACCTACCTATTTTGTACTGCTATGATTTGATAATTATAGATTAATAACTCTATGTTTATAGTTATCGGAATATAAGTTTTCGCCCTATAATGTTCCCACTCCAGAGTCTCAGGCATTTTCTCTGCGAGAGGGAGCGGGCCGTAATCCACCACGAGGGCCCAGTGCGGGTTAGTGGATGTCACATGTCTTGGAATTTTTGGTTCTAGGATATGTCAGTTTCCTTCACCGTTTTCGAGAGCAGAGCAGGGGATGTAAGTGCCTGAGTAGTAAGTGAAAGTGAGGGGGTCACGCGGCAGGCCACGTAGCAGATGACAGGATGAACTGAACAGATTCCGCTAAAATTGGAAGGAGGACGCTCGGGGTCGCGAACGGTGGAAGGACTAAAGGGAGGCCTTTGCCCAAGAATGGGACAGCGAAGGCTAAAAAAACAAAAAACTACAACTCGGTCGTAAATCGGGGTCACCACTCACTGGGCCACCACTGCTCTCCACGTGACATATTATCAGCCTTAATTTCCTTTTTAACAGCGTGAGTGGGCCGCTATCAACCACGTGGATAAAGACCCGGTTTTGATTGGTGGAAGTCACATGTCGTTGAGTTATTGATTCTAAAGCATACCGGTTTCTGCATAAAGTTTTCCTACACCGATTTCTGAGTACGAAGTAAAGTTCGCCCCGGGGTACGAACATACGAACTACAGTCCTTTCAAAGTTGATTAAAATTTACATGACATGAAATTTATTTAACAGCAACCCAATCAGCCACCATGATAAGGTGGCTGTTTGCATCACAGTGATCATGTGTGGTGTGCAGTTGTCATCATTATGATGCAAAATCAGAAGTGAAATAATTGGGATGTTGACTGGAAAAAAAAACTATTTGGTCCGGCAGTTAAATAATAAAAAAAATTTAGATACGTATTTTTTGCTTTATGAAATTAATAAAAAATGGTTTAGATAAAACGCATTAAAGTCGAGGAGTGGGGGCTCGCTACGTCACAAGTCAGTATAAAATCTGTCGGCCAGGGACGTCACGCTACAAATTAACGCATTGCCGTAATCTTTGATTACGTAAACTAAGAAAAAATACGTGTTCAATATTATTAATCTACCTGAAGGACAAAAAAAACTTTTTTGGTAGTTTTTTTACTTGTACCTACTCATACTATTATATCAAATAAAAAGAATAAAAGAAAAGCTGACAAACCCAATTTGAAGTTGTATGGCTATCTCTTCTTCGCACATAAAATAAGATAGAGACAGAAGTAAAACCTCCCATACTCCTCCCATACAAGTCTAGACGTATACTTTAGTTCATGACTTGTACCGAAGCTTACGTAAACTTTGTCATCAGCTTGTTTTGACAGCTTTCAACTATCACTGTGCTTTTCTCGCGCTATCTGTTAGTAAGAGATAGCAATATTCTAACGTAAGTTTTGTTGTAACAATATACTTCACAAAAAAATTGTGGATAGTGTGGTTTAATAACTAACAAACTAACACGCACTTGACCCTTTTATGGGAATATAACCAACTGTTATTGTCCTATAAAAAAATGTCAATACTCTATGTAAGAGACTACATTCGTGGGTTCGAGTTTGACCTCACTGATGGTAAAACAGAAATCAGACGCTTCACCACTGTGAAAGTGGTTCATTTCTGTTTCATTTCATGTTCACACGACACTGACATAATATGTCAGTGTCGTGTGAACAAATCATATTATGATTTGTTTTGCTCATCATTCGGAGCGCGAGTGAATGATGCTGAAGCCAAACATCGTTATATCCGTTCCTTAATTCATTTTTGTTCAGGCGTTTCCCTTGGATTGAAAGATGTCGAATGAAAGACATCAATGAACAAAAACTGAAGGCTCCCAAGCTATAACTATTTGGTACCACAGACTCCAGCAAGAAGTTCCACTCTACATTGAATGAATGAACAACTCAAGTTGGGACAAAATAAAATAATCGACAAACAAAAAAAAAACGTTTATAATACTATACTACAATGTTGTGCCCCTTACACCCGCGTCATTTCAAGTGCCCTTCAGTCGATAGGATCGTTCCCCGACGCGACAATTAGTTGCACGTGTGTCATGTGCTTGATTTGTGGATGTACCTTCCGGTGGAACGCACGCGATCGCACGCATCACACACGGATTTCTAACTGTTTTTTATTTTATAGAAAAGTGGGGTAAGGACGATGTGTAGTAGTACCTTTTAGGGATCCGTGTCTCAAAAGGAAAACGGAACCCTTATAGGATCACTTCGTTGTCCGTTTGTCTGTCTATCAGTCTGTCAAGATCCATTTTCTCAGGAACGCGTGGAGGTATCAAGTTGAATTTTCAAATATGTAGGTCTATGGTCCTTTGGAGCTCTAAACAAATCAAGCTTTTAAGTCAACGTAATAAAACAATACAGCCATTTATGCGACTTATTTTGATACTCGCAAATAAATCAAAACCTACCGGGTACTTCCCGTTGACCTAGAATCATGAAATTTGGCAGGAAGCAACGTCTTACAGTACAAGTAAAGGAAAAAGTTTATTCATTTGTTCTTTTATCACAAACTTACATTTGCAGTTGGAGAATTGACCGCGACATATATCGGAAATAATATATTTATATATATGTATGGGAAAACATGTTTTTCATCTATAATGTTAAGTTTGTTTTTTGGATAAATTCATCCCAACTACGGAACTCTTCATTGTGCGTGGTTCGACACGCACTTCGCCGGTTTTTTTATGTATGGTAGGATTTTTTGACAGGTGTAATTACTTAGCTATTAAAGCAGTTGCAATTAAAAAAGTAGGCCACATTGCTTTTTGAGGCTTATCATCTTCGGCCCCTATTCCAAGTTTGATTCCAAAATACGATATCTGGTGAAGAGACGTCATAACTCAATTGCACACCCAAGAAGGCTGCTGCAAGCACAATATGGCGAAGTGGGGGATACTAACCCATCGAAAATCCATTGCGAGTGCGGTGGTTCTTATCAGACCATGCCCCACTTGCTGGGAGTGCCCTAAGTGCCCGTTCATTTGCACCTTCGATCACCTTAGGAATTCCACTGGTGCCGCAATAAACGCTTACTGGGCTCTAACATTATACATAATGTAGTGAAATTAAAATACCGTAACTTTGTTTTTCTCAGTTACTTTCAATCATGGTCTGGCAGCAGTGGTGGCCCAGTGGTAACGGCCGCGACTTACGAGTTGTAGGTCGTAGGTTCGAACCCAGACAGGCGCTTTACTTTGTGTAAATTATTTCATCACCACTTCTCTCAAAACGGTGAAGGAAATCATCGTGAGGAAACCGGCATGTCCTAGAACCAAATATTCCAAGACATGTGACATCTACCAACCCGCCCTGAGCCCTCGTGGTGGATTATGGCCCACTCCCTCTCATAGAGGAAGCTTGTATGCCAGCAGTGGGAACATTATAGGCTGATTATGTATGGTCTGGCAGTTTAAGTAATTTATGCGGCCTATCGAAATGTCCTTTCTGTTATTGGTATTGTTCGTCGAATTGTTGAGCTCCTTAAATTCTGAGTTGAGCTGCACAATTACTGACAAATGCGTGCAGTGACTGGACAGGCTCACTTAATCTATGTGGTTCTTCCCTCAAAAGACTATTTCAGACACCAATTTACATAGTCTTCACATTAACTGACCAAGATTATGTCTGGACTTTAACAGAGACTGACCTCTGCGTTTGTTTCGGCTTTTCTTCTCAGAGTAGACAAATAGGAAACGTCGACCTCATCTAGTTTTAAAATAGGATTGACGTGTAAAAGTGTTTGTAGAAACCTACTCACAGAAATAATATCATTTGTCATTTATCGTCGACAATAAAAAGAAGGCTACTCTAGTAGTCGGTGTTTTCACCAAATATGGGTTAAATGATAGAAGGTTTCTCCATCCAAAATAACCACTCCAAATTGTATCAGCTGAAAGCTTATACGAGTTAGTCCGTCCTTAAGTTTCTCAAATCGCACTTAATCAATCAATCAAATATAACTCCAATTTAATCCCATGCATAATCACCCTATAACGTTCCCACTGCTGGGACATAGCACAGGCCTCCTCTCTGTGAGAGGTAAACCAACCCGCGAGCACAGTGCGAGGTGGTGGATGGTACATGTTTTCGAAC
This sequence comes from Agrochola circellaris, assembly GCA_914767755.1. Classification (NCBI taxonomy): domain Eukaryota; kingdom Metazoa; phylum Arthropoda; class Insecta; order Lepidoptera; family Noctuidae; genus Agrochola; species Agrochola circellaris. Next base: position 7,786,207 of record OU611840.1, read on the forward strand.
TTTTTGATTAGGGGACATGCCGGTTTCCTCATGATATTTTCGTTTTGAGAGCAGTTTTTATCCCATGAAAAGCTTGCCGCAAAAGCTGCGTAGTAAAATAAATGATTACCCATAATTTTAAACGAAACCCGACTGTGCAATCAAACAACGACGGTTCAAAGATCAAAATTGTGCTGAAGTTTCGTCCAGCAGCAAATAGAGACACCCTTGCGAATAATATTCGTGTTTGAATTTGGCGCGACTGAGCGCAAGCTAGCTGTCAAAGGGCATTATTAGAATTGTCACGTCCAGCAATGTCTATGAGCCACCGGTGGAGTCACTGACACGCTTGCTTTGTATAAAAAGTGTTGACAGTACAGTCTCTAGCAGCGGTCGCCGAGGCATATCTGTGCGCTTCAGCTTATTTTCGCCGAATCTTGAATGGAAGTGTTTTTTCTTCCGTGAGTTTTTTTGAATCGTTAGTTCGGTAAAGTTAGTCGTTGCACAGCAAAATCGATGCCTTTGTTTTTGCCTCTACAATGCACTAGCCTCACGTTTAATATGTGATGTCCGCCTCCCATGACGTATGTATGATGTCCTGACCACGGATATGGTTCCTACTAGATTATTAGCAGCGAGCGGTCACCGACGCTACCGTTGCACACGTCCGGTTGTACGCACGCGATACCGGACACAGTATTAATAAGTCTAGTCGATCGTGGTCGAAGTGGTTGCATTCATTTCTGCAAGTACTATTGTTATCTGTGTATGTTGTTTGTGTTGATTTTTTTATTAATTTAGTGGAGCGGTTTTGACGTGTTTGGATTGAAAGTTAATTAACGTAACGTAAAAATTGTGAATGAATTTCCTGTTGAGTTTTGTTGATTCTGATTTGTTTTGACAGAATGTTCGATGTTGATCGTGGAGTAGTATGATGCGGTTGTCGCCAATATTAGCAGCCTTGAGCAGTCTATTGATAGACATAGCACTGAGCTCAACATGCACATGAGATGAGCTCAGTTGTCACTCTTTCTCGGGAATTGGGTGTACACTAAGAAGCCTAAGTCGTGATTTATTCAATTATTTCTCTTTTGTATTAATTTTTCTATAACTTCTGATTTCCTAAAAAAGGTAATAGGTATTTATGAATAACCTAAGCCCTATATAATATTAATATAAAAAGTAAAAGGATCTTAACACGTAATTCATATAACGGACGTAACTCGCGTCGACAGGATGTCAATATAACCAATAAACTTGTCCAAACTTTTATAACTAGCTCCTGAACGAAATTTATCGATTTAAGGCATTTGCCACCCCATACATCACTTAGGGCTGATATTGATAGTCGGTGACAAGACCGGTTTGACATCCCCTGCTACACGATCACACGCTTACATCAACCTCTGGAGATCCCAACACAAGGGACTTCCAACCTTATCTTAACTACGGAAGGTTTAGTTTATTTTAGTTGAGTGCAAACATAGGGATGTCACAAAACTTGTGCGGTATCTAAGAAAATATTTTTCTTTGAAAACGTACCGAGGTTTTCTTGCAGGAGGCTTACGGGCTTTTATTTTTTCTCCTCTCAAACGCCGCCTTTTCATAACTGTCGGGGCCGGGGATCGATTCGGTCAGGACTTCAGAAGATTTGGTTTCCTAATCCGGTCTCATCCGTTACTGCTGTCGTCCGTCTCCGTTATGGTTTAAACCGGTTTAGATCTTTGTAAACTTTCGGTTTTAAGTTTATTTTCTTGTTGCTTTATGGTGTTATAGGTTGACGGGATTTTAGAGTGGTAGATAGGATTTGAAGTTATGGGGAGACGCTGAGTGGACGTATATTACGACAGATTTATTTTGAGTAGTTTGTGATGTTAGTATTTTAGTTTATTTTGTTGTGGTTTGGTTTTTACTAGAATAATTAAATATCAAATTAGAAGACGTGATTGATTTCTGGCCTAACTGTGAGTTTTCTAAATTGAGATTACCAAGACCAAAGATGACAATGAGGTTATATTAGATTACCTGCATTAGTAGAGGTAATATTATACCTACTGTCAGTATCTTTCAAATCTTACAAATGACTCCAACGAAAGTTCAAAAGTAGGTAATAACTTGCCAGCAAAATACTAAAAACGATAAAGAAAACAAGAAAGCTGAGAATCAATAGAGCGGCTGTCCAAATGTTTGCAAGCAGTGCGCCCGCACCGGAAGTACGTAGTTAAACAAGATGGCCGCCGGCCGGTCACGTGACCGCTACCCGGATTCACCCCGACTTCCGGTGCTCGAAACATTATGTCAAGTGTATTGCAGGTAGTTATGGTTTGATAATTATCTATGCCATTATAAGCACCCCTGGCTGGATGGCACGCATATGTCATGATTTTTCGGTGGCCGAGTGGTTAGTTATCAATGTTATCGTATGGTCAAGTAATTAATTTGTTTTGTAGAATGCTGTTTAATTTTATTAAAATGGAATTAGGTACGTGTTTTAATGAGAATATTTTCTTCTTAGGGAGGTTTTTATTAGTTGTTGTTTATGAGTTTGTATAACTTGATTAATGGATAGGTAGATGTACCGTATCAAACCAGTTAAAATTTATTCCGAATAATCTTTAATTGGTAATTATGCTGTTTATCGATAGTGAGTAAACAATTCCCTGACTGGACTAATGATAGAATAACAGATTAAGTTAAGCCAAAATCACAGTACATAAAAATTATGGCACCTATTTTTCTTAGAGATAAATAAGAGTATCTAATGAACACTCACATTGTAAAGGGTTTTAGAAAAGTGCAAATAAAACTTAAACATTTATATAAATTATTTACTAGCTGACCCGACAGACGATGTCCTGTCCAAATTTCAATAATTCACACAAAATTCCCATAAAAAACGCACTATTCAAGACTTTTCAAAGTTTTCTTTCCATAATGACCGGATTCTGACTATTACGAACATTTTAAAACAATTATTTGCCAAATCGATCCAGCCGTTCTGAAGTATCTAATGCGCTTAGCAACGAGCAGTATTTCATTTTTATAGACTTACTAGCTGCCCGCCCCGGCTTCGCTCGAGTAGCACTAAGTACTTATCTACGGCGCACCTACCTGCCTACCCTACCTACCCTACCTACCCTACCTACCCTACCTACCCTACCTACCCTACCTACCCTACCTACCCTACCTACCCTACCTACCCTACCTACCCTACCTACCCTACCTACCCTACCTACCCTACCTACCCTACCTACCCTACCTACCCTACCTACCCTACCTACCCTACCTACCCTACCTACCCTACCTACCCTACCTACCCTACCTACCCTACCTACCCTACCTACCCTACCTACCCTACCTACCCTACCTACCCTACCTACCCTACCTACCCTACCTACCCTACCTACCCTACCTACCCTACCTACCCTACCTACCCTACCTACCCTACCTACCCTACCTACCCTACCTACCCTACCTACCCTACCTACCCTACCTACCCTACCTACCCTACCTACCCTACCTACCCTACCTACCCTACCTACCCTACCTACCCTACCTAACCTACCTTTTCATTGTTTTTAAGATGTATTCTGCTATTCGGGGCGGAGACAAATCCTACGAACTTTATACAATAGCAATAGAGCTCAAATTGACTCAACGTTTTAGTTAGAAAACGTTTGTATGAGAAAAAGAAAAGGGCTGTTTTTACGGTTTTTCCGGCAATTATTCAAATTTTTCTCGCCGTTAAAACCATCCTTGAACTTCAACGAACATTAAAAAAAAAGAATTGGCCAAATTGGTCCAGGCGTTGTTGAGTTATGCGCTTACCAACACATTTTGCGATTCATTTTTATATTATAGATAGATAGAAGATGTACCTATGTCACCGTAAGATTATGAGAACCGTTAGTTTATAATCTATCGGTATTGTTTCCGTTAGATTATAAACTGTCAATATATTGTCAACTGGGTGTAATGGGATAGGTAAAGTTAGAACTGTGACCAACCGCGCGCGAGCCGGGCGAGCGCTACTTCCAAGTTGCTCGCAGATAAGCAGGCTATTTACTATTAGCGCCAGGTGTCGCAAGCAAGTTTGATGCCCTTTCACAATCTGTCAGTTTCCCATGGATAGATTATAAACTAACGAAGTTCATAATTATACGATGACGTATATTAACATTGTAAGTAAGTATGAGACAATCTTTTGTCAATCAATCTTTTTGTCACTTTTTGGTACACAAAAGTGGCCCAAAAAGTGACATTAAGAATTACAGGCCAATAGCAGTTTTATCCATATTCGGTAAAGTGTTTGAATCGGTGCTCTATAAAAAAATATACAAGCAACTGCAACGGTGGTTCGTAGATGAACAGCACGGATTCCTGTCAAATCGCTCAACTACATCTAATTTGCTTAATATAACAACATTACTAGCCGGAAACATCAATTACAAAAAGCAAGTCGATGTGGCTTATTTTGACTTTCAAAAGGCTTTTGACCGCGTCGATAATGATATACTTTTAAGCAAATTAGCCATGGCGGGTTTCTCTCCAGCGTTGCTTAAATTCTTCGCTAATTATCTTCACGAACGCAAGCAAAATGTCACATATGAATATGCCAATTCTGAGTGCTACGCGGTCATTTCTGGCATTGGGCAGGGCACTAATCTCGGGCCCCTTCTTTTTCTAATAGTGATTAACGATTTACCCGCACGAGTTAAGCACTCCACAGTCTTGATGTATGCCGACGATATTAAAGTAGCTCTTCCAATTGTCAAAGCCAGCGATACAGCTGCATTACAACTCGATATCGATAGCATACACACTTGGAGTGCTGCTAATAAACTCAACCTCAATGTTGGTAAATGTGCGATTATGACCTTCTCAAAAGCCGCGCAGCCTATAAACCACACCTACACTTTGAACAACGAGCCCCTGAAGCGAGTTTCCACCATACGCGATTTGGGTACAAACTTTGATTCTCACCTCACGTTTAATCAACACATAATACAAACCTGCAATAAGTCCCGCAAAAATTTAGGTTTTGTTATCCGTCAGGCTAAATTTTTTAATAATCGACAGACCATCATCTTATTATACAACTCATACATCCGCAGTTTGCTAGAAACCAACAGTGTAATCTGGAATCCTCACGAAAAGAAATATACTTTGGTCATTGAAAGGATACAAAAGTCGTTTGTCCGCTACCTTTACTTTAAAATTTATGGCTATTACCCGTATATGTACCCAACACCATTCATACTGGGTATGGTGAATTACCAGAGCTTAGAAGTAAGGAGAAATATTGCAACCGTCAAATATTTCTTCCGTCTAGTCCGCGGTTCCCACTTCAATTCTTCTCTATTGCAATTCATATCCTTTAACGTTCCTTTACCCATTCGACATACACTTCGCCCACGACAGCGTCCCCTTTTTTCAATTCCTCATATCAGTTCCGTGACCCTTAAAACAAGTTCGTTGTATGTAGCCCTCACGCATATAAACAACATTTTACTATATGACGAGTTATTAGATGTTTTCGCTAGTACTGAGCTGAGATTCCTGTCCACTGCTGCACGTTACCTTGAGTCCATAGCTGCACCTAGTACCATCTCATTGCATTGATTAACCAAAGCTGCTCTAAATTGATATTTGTGTACTAATTTTAATTAAACACTATTAATAATTCCATCCTAATTCTATTTTATTTAATTTTGTATAGTTCTATTTTATTTGTTTAATACTATTAAATTTTGTATAATTTTATGGAATTTTTTATAATTACGGGTAAATCTAGTTTTGTATTGTTTTAATTTAATTTCATGACTGTCTCTTATTAGCCTATAACTTGTATGTTTGGTGTCTTACTACTGTTAGTGCAAGTTGGTGATTAATAAATAAATAAATAAAATCTACTTAACAAAAATATTAAATTCACTCAGTCACTGCAATGGCAGATAACGCACAGACTAAACCACTGTGTCTTCAAGTAGGTATAAAATATTTGCAAAAAGTTCCTTTTGAAAATTCATAGTTATGGATGAAAGTTTGTTAGTTTTGAAGTAAGAAACGTGGAAGTTGGTCTTAGACATTTATTTTAAAAAAAAAAACTAAACTAAACTACCTGTGAAGTTGTCAATGGGAAATCCCATTGGGTACACGGCTTGTCAACTAATAAGTTTATAATATCAGAGAGGGAATTCCCGTATTTTATAAGGATTCGCATCTCATTTGCAATTTGTCAAAAATACAATCAATTTACCAACATCTTTGACAAGTTTGACAGATTGCGACTTGTATGTGAACGTTTTTTAACGTTTTTTTATAAGTACTAGAATTGGCATACTGAAGTAAGTACATCTCTCTGATTTTGTTTCGGCATTTCTTCTCAGGGATCAGTCGAAATATTGATAAAATTATTGACTTACTGAAGTGTCTTAGATGATCTATTTACACTGTAAATGTGAATTTTACAGAAATAAACATAACTTAATTAAATTACTACTACATGAGCAAAATTATTTTTAAATCATTATATTATGTTTATTATTAAATTTGCGGACAAAAGTCAGGAGTGGCGCGTGGAACACATTGATGAGTAAATTATTAAATTATCGATAATCAGCCTTGAAATGTCGGATATATATATTGCTTAAACGGACTGACGTGGACGGTTCTGATTTAAAGGTCAGATATAAACTGTCGGTTAGCTCGCGTAGTACGTGGTTATGATCAGATGGCAGTGGCCGCAACGTCCAAATAAAGCATCGTACCGCAATACGCATCGCGCACGTGGCCGCAACTACCAGAGAGACGACATGCCGACTAGCTGCGCTTGCGGCCAAACTTTGAGTAATTTACTATAAAAACCGCTAAGCACCTGCTGTCGTCGTATTATGTAACACGGTTGAAAGCAGTATGGTAAAGGTTTTCATGAGCCAACCGGACAATAACTTCTATTTATCCCAGAGATACTTAAAATGACCATGGATCTCACGATCTCGCTTAACTCTGGTTTGTACCTAATAAAAAAATACACGTGTGCGTGCCTATTAAATGACTATGCATGACTGCCATTATCTCCGTCGATAAGAAAACGGATCACATTTTCATTGCATGTTTCTATTTCTGTTCACAAACAAGAACGACTTAAAATAGCTTCATTTCAAGAAATTGCAGCTAATTATAGTTGACGATATTCAGTGTATGGCAAACGGCATATTCCACTTGCATTTGTAATGTGAGATGGCCTTCTAATAGCCCTAATCAAACGGCAATCAGTCGCCTGCCGTCTTAATAGACGACACTATTTAAGTGCTGGTAACTGGAAAATTTGCATTTTTCATGTGGAAGAGGTCAAGAGTTACTTGTACAGTCGGAGAAATTAATTGTTTATCAAAGGACATCAACCACTTCGTATGGCGTTTGGGCTTGAACTACGCCAATCTGCCGTGTTATACCCATTTCATATCACTGAAGCTACAAAGAAGGATAGTGATATGCAAATTCGGGTTAGAAGCGTTATGACTACCTCTCGATAAGAATTAATCTCGATAAGACTAGATCGCTGTAAAACTAATTAGCTGTTTGACTATTTATGCGTACGTCCAGTCGATCCATTCTGTAAACATCTCACCGTGAAGAGTGAGGTGAAGTGAGCATGAAGTGAGCTGTCCATAGTGTCAATCCCTAGCTTTAGGTGCAATGACAGCTCACATCAAGCTCACTTCACCCAAGTTATCACGATGAGATGTTTGCAGAATAGCAAACAATGGCTGTTATCAAAATGACTTATTATCGATATGACGTACAATCGTGTCTAAAAGTGGCATTAGTATAGGATTTTCATGGAGTACCTTCTTAGCTTTATTGAAGTGTGAATACACTAAGTAGTTCCAGTATTTAAAAAAATTAAACAATAGTTGTTATTGTCACTTTGAATTATTTAAGTTAGCAAAATTACTAATTTTGATAAACAGTTAAATTCCCTGAATTAACTCATTTTAATTAACGGCCAGATCGAGTATCAGTTCATCGAGGTGCTGAATTGTCTGTACGAAAACGCCACTATGTCAGTCCGACTCCAGGACCTGACCTCGAAACCTATTCTTCTGCAGCGAGTTGTGAGACAGGGAGACGTTATCTCGCCGAAACTGTTCACCGCTGCACTGGAGGATGTCTTCAAGGTTCTGGACTGGAAAGGGCTAGGCATCAATATCAATTGCGAATACATCACTAACCTTCGGTTTACCGACGACATAGTTGTCATGGTTGAGACTATGGAGGACCTCAGTACAATGCTCTATGACCTCAGTAGAGCTTCCAAAAGAGTGGGTCTTAAAATGAACGTGGACAAGACAAAGGTCCTGTCAAATGCCCACGTAATACCCACTCTCATGAAGATCGGAGATGCTACCCTCGAAATTGTGGACGAGTATGTTTACCTATGAAACTATCCAGTTAGGTAGGTCCAATTTCGAGAAAGAGGCCAATCGTCGAATCCGACTCGGCCAAGCCGGCGTTCGGGAAGCTACGCAATATCTTCTCGTCCCACATACCGCAGTCTCTCAAAACGAAAGTCTTTGACCAGTGCGTGTTGCCAGTGATGACCTTTGGCACTGAAACGTGGTTGCTCACAATGGGTCTTATTAGAAGGCTAAAGTCATCCAAAGGGCACTGAGGAGGGAGTTTCTCCTCGTGATCGTATCAGAAATGAAGAGATCCGCAGGAGATCAAGGTAACCGACATAGCCCGTTGAATTACCAAACTTAAGTGGCAATGGCCAGGGCACATAGTTCGCAGAACAGATGGCCGATGGGGCCGAAAGGTTCTGGAGTGGCGACCGCGTACCAGAAGACTTAGCGTTGGAAGGCACCCACAAGGTAGACCGATGACCTTGTGAAGGCCGCAGGAATCCGCTGGATGCGGGAAGCACAGAACCGGTCGAAGTGGCGGTGCTTGGGGAGGCCTATGTCCAGCAGTGGACGCCTTTCGGCTGAAATGAATTAACGACTTGGTTATGTTAAGGTTTTCATAGATAGACTCTACACTAACATAATTATATTGTATCAACAACTTGCTGTGCTCATGACCAAAATAGTTTATGTTTGTGTAATTCAAAATAATACATAATTTAATTCTGTAGTTAGTCCAATGTTAAACATTTATTGGTTTCGACACCGAATCAAGTAAGCAGTTAAGATTTTATTTATATCTAACTAGCGACCCGCTCCTGCTTCGGACGGTTTTTAAGAGTTGACAAAACATCCAGATCTCATAGTTATATGTCACTTTAATATTAACGTATTATACACGTAAACCTTCCGGAATAAATTCTCTAAACGATGGTGAAAACCTCAACAAAATCTGTTGCGTGGTTTAGAAGAACAACGCGGACATACAGACAAACACGGAAAGCGACTTCAATTTATAATATGTATAGATTTTGTTGCAGTTTGTAGTACAATAGCAGTCAACTAGATACTGTGACAGCTTAAAGTGTGTCTGACAAAGTAGCAAGTGGCAAAACCTCCGTGAAAACTAACAAGTGACAATCGAAATGTAAGAGTATTGAGTGATTAATATACATTGTAACAGCGAATCAATTTTCGCACCTCCCTAAGAGCCTCCCGGTCCTTGAGACCTAAGCCAAATATTTTGTGATATTTGGATAGCCCATATCCTTAATTTTAAAAATTAATAAAAACCGTGAAATTTCGCTGACAGTGAGTGCTAGATATATAATTTTTGTGGTACATTGACTTTGTTAGTAGGTAGATAGCGTCAGGGAAATGAATCGTTAAGTGAATTGACTACCAACTTAAACTGTCCGTATATTCAATTCATAATTGTCCTTCTTTGACAGTTGTATGAAATTGCTATAACACGGCTAATTGACGTAGTATGTCAATTTGTTTAACCCTGGGTATGGTAATTATTTGGGAAATATAAAATTTAAAATAATAAAATTAAGTTAAAAACCTACAATATTATAATGGCACGACAACGGCTTTACCTTGACTATCGTTGTACCACCTATGAATAGAATAGAATAACTTTATTTTTGAAAATATGGGTAGATGATACATCAATAGGTGTTAGTTATATTTGAATTAGTAAAGTAAAAAGATCAGCCATATTTTGCCATGAAGCATGCAAATATTTACGTCAAATTATTATTATTTTATAGTATCATACACATCAAATTATTATCATAATTAAGTAAGTCATTATTATGTCTTAATTTGTGTCTGAAATATTTTCTTGTTTCGTAATTTTTAGATCACTTTTATTTTTCCGTGGTTTGTTTTTAAACATAATTTACATATTTTTTATTTTCCGTTCTAACGCTTGATATAAGATTTGATTAACTGCGCGTTGGTATAATTTTATTTTATTTTAACCATGCTTTTTATTGTAAGCCGCGCTGTACAGCGCAGTCTCACTTTTGCTTGTTTTTAATTAGAATTGAATCATATTTATTTACTTAAACAATAAGATATAAATGTGCTCCTCAAGACCTTTTTTTCATACTAAACAAGTCATGATTATCTCAATTTAACTTTTTGGGAGGTCAGAAATTTACGTGTAAAGTCTACCTATTAAAAAGGAGAATTTATATAGCCTATATCACTCAGACCATTATTATGAATCTATTACTGCCTCATTCATCAAAATCGGTTCAGGAGTTTAGGCGTTACGATGGAACATACGTAAATACAAACATACATACTTACATAGACTGCTAAAATCATTACCCTTCCTTTTGGCTTTGCCGTAGTCGAGTCAAAATCCGGGTCTGACATACCCACCAGGCATACCATGTTTTTTTGTCACTATTCAAGCATGCCGAGGGTAAACAATAATTATTTCCCAGACTGTACTTAGTTATGTTAGAGGAGCTCGTGGCTAAGTAATAACAGCTGCACGGATCGATCCATCAGGTTAATCTACGCTTACCGGGGTTGGTCCGTGGATGGGTCACCATCTTTACATACCGAGATTCCTCCGTGCCTCGAAAAGCACGTTAAGCCGTTGGTCCCGGCTGTCATTCGTGGATCTTTGACAGTCGTTACGAGTCTTCAAAAGCCCGAAAGTCTGACACCAGTCTTACCAATGGGTGTATTACCCATTTACTGGGTTGTGGAGGTCAGATAGGCAGGCTCCATGTAAAATACTGGTATTTAGCTGCATCCGGTTAGACTGGAAGCCGATCCCAACATAGTTGGGAAGAGGCTAGATCGACTGTACTTAGTTATGTTAGTTTATTAAGTAGGAGGTCAATGTGCCCTTATAGGTTAATTAATGTGATGATAGGGGTTCATACTACGTGTAGTAGTCCTATATTTATTCATGTTACTACGGTTCGTTGTGGTACCAACGAGTTTATTGAAAAATTAGGGTTGGGGCTTTACTTATATAAGAATTAATTGGCGCGTTTTATAGTGTCTGCCGACCCCGATGGATAGAAGGCGTGAGTTTATGTATGTATTAAACAGTATTCCTTTTATTTACTTACAATATAAAGAAAAATAATCTTCCCTTTTTAATTTAATTTAGAAATTTATTTTAAAACAAACATAGCTACCCTTTATGAACAATTAATAAAAACGAAAATAACAAATTCACACTTATAAAAACATTTACAAAACATCAGTCAATCATGACTAACATACGAATCAATAAAACAAAACAAAAAAAAAATTAAACGAAAAATAAAACACTCCTGTCTAGGTATTAACCCTAAAAAGTCTGCGTGGAAATTAAATCCAGTGGCTCTGCAATAAAAAGCCGAACGCAGCGTCTGCCCGTCAGTTCGTTTGTGTCAATCAATTATAGCTGGGAGCGCAGATGAGGCACGCAGCGTCCTAGGCCACGCCTTCTATCGATCGAGCCCGCCCAAACGCGCTGAATTGCTTCGTGCGCCGAACTTACTCTTGTTTCTGTTGGTTATGCTTTGAGGACGTGATTTTTTCGGAGTTTCAGGTTATTTTCTCGTGGTATTTTTCGAGGATCAGCTATCAAAACAGTGTTTCAAAGAATTTATTCTCATAAAGAACACAAACAGTTTACTTAACATAAATGAGTTATACAAATAAATCAAGCAGTTGCATACAACTGCATGATTCATGAATTACGGACTCATTATGTTACCATAGTTACATATTGACTACGTGTGTCGATAAAAGGAAAACAGAAATATTTAATTGTAGGCTTCTAAAGATTTTAAATTCAACCAAATAGGTTATTTATCATACACAGGCAATTTTGTTTGTTTTTCTTCTCTAAGCTTTACAATGTCAACATAAGCATTCAACCTCTTTTTTGTGTTTGTTTTTTTTTAAATTAACAATATATTAATCTATGTTTATCTATGTACAATCTGTTTTTAATAAAAAAATATAGATAGGTACAAAAAATATTACGAGTACATACCATCTTCCCAATATTTTTTATGAAAAACTCTTTTTAAAATCAACAGTTAGCCAAGTATACCAGCGTGTTACGATTCACGATTCGAGTAGTGTGACTGGATGTTAACCCGTCTGCCGCGAATGTGCATTCAAACTACATTTTTAAAGTTACAACTTAATTATAAAACTTTTTATTTAGCAAACAGTTGTAAAATAAATTAATATATTTTTTCTATATTTTCTATGTATTCAAAATTATGAGCACTGTTTCAAATTATACCATCTTATTTGACACTGCTTTTGACAGTTTCATAACATGCATATCAGGTTACACGCGAACCTAATAGTAATAACACTTCGGGGCGTCAAAATAATAATAATTACACGTTGTAAGTGTTACCTGCACTGTCCGTGATAATGACATCGTTCTGTCTCTTCTTTCGCTACGTAAATTGTATGCCTTGGGTGCTAATTGATATACTTGCTATTAAGTCGTGCAGATAGACGGCGTGTTTCTGCAGTATACCCTCTTGGTAGGTATGTACTTTTAGAGTAAGTAATGGGAGTAGGTAGTTGCGGACAAAAGGTAATTTATATGTCTTGGCTACTAATTTGAGGCGTTGCCGTTGTTAAATAGAGTATGATTAGATTCTTGTCGTTTAAATTATGATTTTTCTATATTTGTTATTTTTTCCCACAGTATCGTTGAAGAGTATTAATGAGGAAAAAATCGTTTTATCGGCTTGGCAACAACAGTAGCTACTTTTCCAATTGACATTAAAACATGTACTTACCTACCTACCTGACAAGAAATGTTGTTTTTTGTTTCAGTTCCTTTTTTATGTTGGGGCATAATGTAATTATATGAAGTTAAAAAGACCTCATAATATGTTCCGTATAACCCTAATTATTCCTTTACCTGTTTTAATTATAAAGACACAACACTGAATAATTAAAAGCTAACATGTTGTATTGATATGCAAGTGACACTAAAGCACGAAACTTAATTAACTTAATTTTTATATTGCAGCAATTATACCCATACTAATTGAAGGGTTAACACAAAAACAGAACGTACGTAATTCAATGGGTTATTTTGTCGATGAAGAATTGTAAATATGTATTTTTATATTATTTAGGGTATTATTTAGGGTTCGAATTATTTTTTATTTAAGTACATAGGAGCGTTAAGTTTTAGCTGTCTTCTTTCGGGCCAAAACATAACAATTAATCAGGTAAAATTTTGTTGATAGAACCACATTAGGACACGCCGAATTGATATCGCGACCTCGGCACACAGGCAACGGAAGGAACACGGGTGGGTTTTAGTCAGTAAAAGTCTGACACGCCCTCCCGCTCCACCCAGAGCGGGAGAAGTTATTTGATAATTTCCCATCCTCAAAAAAAAAAAAAAAAAAAAGGACACGCCGAATTAATTTACATTGTATGGAAAAACTTGGAGATGATGTGATTATTGTTTTTCTGGTCCGATGAACATGGAATACGGTAGTCAGTAAGATAGGATGAAAACGGCTTTTCTTGAGTAATGTAATATACTACATAATTAAATAAAAAAACATTCATTCACTCACAGACAGCGCCCACGGATCTTGCCCGAGAACTCCTTACAGAACGAAGGTACGAACTATTTACCGGAGTTTAGAAAATATATGATAAATTCACTCCTAAAGAGGTTAAATAGGGGAAGGTTTGTATGGAATTTCGTCTTCATTGCCGATGGGTAACCCCCCGGCCGCACGGTATGTTGGTATAATATTAGAATATACTTTGATTTCTTAGGTATAATATACTCTTGTTGTTGCTGCCGACTAATTACTATTACCTACATTTCCTAATTAGTCTAACAAAGTCCATACAGATGGTAGTTACAGTATACCAACCATGATTATATACTTACAAAATACATAGAAGAAAAGTCTAAAAGTACCAGGTTATAACACTATAAGTGCCGTAGTGCCAAACACGGCACCAGTAACGGCATCGGCAATAACAATTACTGTAGCATTAACCGTTACAGTTAACCGCTAATGTAACGTTATCGCGTATCGTAACGCGGGACATTCACAACGCGATTGACGATTATGCGACTAAAAGTCGGTAGGAAGAATGCGGTAATTATTAGTGTTTTTGGGGGGAATGCTTTAGTAGGCATTGAAATCGATGTTAGGTTTAGGGTTTAGGGTATCTTTTGGTAACAAAATAACGAATCCTCTTATTCACATGTTTCTGTAGTGTAGGTAGGACAGTTAATTAAGTTATAATCTTCTTCTTTTTAGCGAGTCAATGGCAAATATTATTTGAAAAAAAAAATAAGTTACTTGAAATTAAAAACTGTAACAAGTGTTTGGCCTGGCAAGGGCGCATGTCACGTTTTCGAACTGTGATTTTTATTTAAAATATTGATAATACGTAGAAACAAATTAACCTTACATTGCTTAACGTTTTCATTCGATACTGTACAGCATATCGCATGTCGGTGGTAAAACTGAAAAAAAAAACAAGTTGAGCTGGCCTAGCGAAATACGTAGTTCCAATGAATATGACGCCTGGTTAAAAAAAAATATTTATATAATATTTAAAAATTCTATTTAATCCGTCAACCAGATAATAAAAAAATATTAGAGACGTATTTTTTGCTTTATCTTATTAATAAAAAATTACTTAGATTGCCATGAGCTAGCCAAATAGCAATACTTTTTCGAGTTTTTTGGGCTATAAGAAAACAACATGTATACGTAGAAACGGCCCACGGGACAACCGAAGGTTAACCTACGCTTGGCGAGGTCGGTCCGTGGATGGGTGTCCATCCATAACATTCTTTGGTCTTCCTCCACACAACCATCCACACTCATACTAGAAATTCTTCACACGATATGAAGTGAAAACACATACAATGTAGTAAATCCCTTCGATTTTATTTCTATTAAATATGAAATCTAATCTTAATGCATACATTACTTACCTAATCCTCAAGTCTTCAGCAAATGATTAAAGCAAGCATTAAGAGTTGCAAATACGGCTTTAATTGAGCTCAAAGGTGCAATAAGACAGTAAGTTACAATATCAAATGCGTCTCGTAACTCATAGTCGAGAGCGAATACATTAAATATTCAATGAGCACATTGGATCCCTCTGTAAGCTATGATATCTATCTTTATTGATGTTCTCCGCCATAATAATATGAAATGGTTGTAAACTTTGATAGTTTTTGTTACAAACATTTCCAGGATCTGATTCAATTAGTGAAGTCGCGTATTTGTGAGTTAACTGAGTATTTTACAAGATTGTTGATTTTGGTTTTGATTGGCTGTTGACTGCATTCCGACGGTTCAATTTTGGTAAACTAAAATGCACAATTGCACTACGAAAAACGCTCTTACTGCAACGACAAAAAGGCGCTGTCAATGTCAATTTGTTACTACTGATGTACGGTTGACTGTACCTACATGTACCTACATATATGATGTATAGGTACCTAGCATTTTAACTTAGTAACTCAAAAAATCTCACTAGTAGTCGCACGACTAAAAGTACAAAAATCTGCTCCTTACTCACGCGCCGCGGGTGGCCAGCTTTATCCGCAGAAACCACGACTGTATCGCGGAGTGAATGGCGCGTCTCTAATGAAAGTCATTAACCGTTATTGTTATAGCTTCCCTGCTGATTACCCGTTCGCATTAACCGGGGAGGATATAATAGATATGTACACTGTACATCGCTGTATGCGTTTGATTTCGGTAAATGCTTGCTCTACTAAACAGGGTAACGGAGTGGACTGTGTGGATGTAGGTAGATAGTACTGTTGTGTAACAGCTTTGTACGTACGATCAGTTTTTATATCTTATGTACACTACATAATCAACATCTTAACGAACCAAGGTATTCAGTGGAAACTGTGCAAAGTATAGATATTGCAAAGCTTAGTATCACAGCATTTTAATAGTTTTAGAGAGAGAAAATGATAGAAACTATGTATTTGGAATTGACACAGAAGCTGTACTCAAATTAACTAAAGTGAGAATTATAGAAGCAGTCAAAGCACTACGAGATATAAAACAAAATAAACACCTTCCTATGTAAAACATAAGCAAACAGCCTGTACTAAGCACGACGAATTCCCCGTACACACAGAATTCGAAAAATAACCCTTCGCTGTCGACTAAAAGCCTAACTAAGTTCTCACTCGACACGCGAATAGGAAAATCCCTAAAAACCGAAGCGATAGAGTGCACCCCAATTATCAATTCAAATCCCTCTTATACCCCTCCCGAAAACTCCGCTCCAAACATTAAATACATATCTTTAAATTGGTCGTAAGTACCACCACCCTCATCGGGCATTTTTATCATTATCATAATCTTATAGTCGTCTCCTTCGCTCGTATTCGATTTCAACAGCTTAAGTATTCCTATCTCTGTCTGTGTTAAAGTCCGTCGAATTTAAGGCTCATTCTGTCGTGTCAGATTGAATTCTCCGAGACTATTATGTTTCTGTAATTGTAGAATGAGTTTCGTGAGATACTTTTTTATTGTATCGTGTGAAAAATCGCAGATGTCGCTCAGGTAATACTTTCTGGCTGCTTTAACGACGGAATTATTGTATTTTACTTATACACTTTTATATTTTGTTGTAAATTTAATGTAATTTCCCTATGGGAAAGGTCATAAGAATTATACCAAGCTTGTTGCTTGCTTTTTATATTGATCGGTTTTTAAAGCATAGGTAAATACATACATAAAATCAGTTATATGATGTTCGTTTACTAAATAGTGAAACTATTTCTATCTTAACTTTGGCGAGCCCAAAAATCGTAAAAATATAAAAAAAACCATTTTGTCTATGTCCTATCAGTTAAACTATAATTTCCCTATGTAAACACAACACATAACCTCGACAGTTTCACAAAATTTTTTACTCAACAATTTCACTCACCAAAAAAAGTCTTAAAAGCTATCAAGCCAAAAATATTTCCGTAAAACAAAACCCATCCATCGATGTTCTTTGACCTGCACTCAAAATTGCCCTAAAACAAACGTTCAGTATTAAAAGTTTTCAGTGAGGGGAGAGAGGGGAGGGTCGGCCCTCCCTTATTTAGTCACGCCATTAGACAGCCGAGGCAAAGGGCTGGGTATTAATTATTTAAAAGCCTTGTACAGCAGGAAGATGTCACTCAAAGTGTTAGATGGTCATATTTCGCGATACAGCCTCCGTTGATACGTTCACTTGATTGAGACTGAAGACTTTGTATTGATGGTAGCTGTAAAGGCATGTATAATTACAATTATCTTTAAGATGTTTTGGTTTTTATCGTCAATTCGTTAACATTACTAACTTCCTCATAGACATCATCATCATCATTTTACCCGAGAGACGTCCATTGCTGGACATAGGCCTCCCCCAAGCACTGCTACTTCTACCGGTTCTGTGCTTCACGCGTCCAGCTGATACCTGCGGCCTTCACAAGAAGACATAACGATTAATAATGTGCAATAATGTTATTTATCATTGTCTTCATAGTCCCTTTTGTATAAACTAAAAATTTAAAATACTTATTGAATCCTGTAGCGAACCAAACTTAAGAAAAACATACCTAATGTTCAGATAGATGCATCATCATCATGTGCCTTCCAGGTCAGGTCGGCTTCCAGTCTTACCGGATATTCTAATAGATTTTCAAAGAGAAAATAGCAAGTTTTCCTTTTAAAATCGTTCATTTTGATTACTTAAGGGGCTTGTATGTAATCGCCAGATTTTGATCAATTTTGTTCACTGTTTGTGAGAAAGGAAAAAGAATTTCAACAAAAGTGATTAAAAAATTCGAGTTTCTAGCTTTGCAGGTGGCTTGAAGGGATTTTTCAAATAATTGAAGTATTGATGAAAAATCGACGTTTGATCATCGTTTTACAAGAAACTTCTTCTTCTTAAAATTTTAAACATTAAAAAATATTATTAACATCATTAACAACTAGCAAATTCGATACAAAATATAGGGTTTTTTTTTAAACCTTGTCGCAAATTATTCATTTCATATTATTTAGCAAAACTTTCAAGAAATTAAAAAATCACATTTAATCTTCTGCTATCCTTAAAATAAAGTAAACATTTTATTTTATGAAAAAAAATCATTATTCAAATCAAAAGCGAAATGAACTATATTTTCGAGAGCGCAAAAGTGATGAGGCTATTAAACAGGCGCTTTGACTTACACACTTTGAATGGTTATGCGACTGTACTTTTATAGTCACTAATAATAAAGAAATTCAAACAAAGATTTCAAGTTTTATCACAAATAGGTACCTAAGAAATAGATAAAAGAGGGTATTTTTCGTGCACTACTTAATTAATAAAATATGTAGCTTCTCGACTAGCAATAGTTATGATTATAATAATGTCGCACAGCTGGTGATGTGCGACATTTATTCATTATTTTCATTATTTTTCGTGCACTACTTAATTAATAAAATATGTAGCTTCTCGACTAGCAATAGTTATGATTATAAACTGGCCAGCTTTATGCAGAATGCAGCCATTAGAAAATTTATCGCGTGACTGTTACCGCCATTGGACGCAGTTATGAATTTTCAGAAATTACCAGAAATCTGAATAAACAGAAATTATTTTATATAAAAAAAAGAACATTAATTGTCTCTATTACGTTGAATTTTATTGTGTAATAATAAGGAACATGTTTCATGCCCGTAAAAATAAAAATAACTCAAATATGTCCACTTTGAACTTTCTTCAAGGCGTATGTTCGTGACAGCTCAGTCATCAATTCTTAAGTTTAAAACCCTCAGTACATAATATCGATGGCAATTTATCGTTGGCTAGTTAAACTAGCAAATATAAGTACACAAACGTGTTAGGGTAATTGCTTTGTTTGTCCTTCTTAACTTGACGGAGTGCAATCAATCATTTTGCTGTATAAGGTCATATTGATCACGAACACATACATATTATGTTTACATGTCGTTTTTCATTTGAGCGTTCCACAATTTTACAAAAATGGCATAAGGAATATTTACCCATATTTTTAAACTGGCCCTTACCAATTCCCAACAACCAGTTACTTATTTAAGAACCATTTGTTTCTAAGGGGCATTAGGGGGAAGTGGGCTTAGCCAATGTGTGATCGAATGATTATTTATTAGTATAATCGTTTCTTCGTGCAATGACTCCGAACTAAATTGTATTGACATTACTCGATGCTGCACTAATAATACATGGTATAATGAGTTAAACGACTGAGTAAGGTTTTGTAATGGCCTCACAACGTTTTAGCGTGGAGTTTTTAATGCATTTTATGTGTGATTAATTCTATTTTAGACCTGACTGAAGTCGATACGAAGAACATCATGGAGTTGTAGTATACCTACATGACAGTGCTTTAAGATTCAAGTAGGAAAAGCCTTCCGTCAAGGAGGAAAAGTCGTTATACCAGCGCACGATTTTTTTTTTTTTTTTAATGTCCCCGCATTATGCTGAGGTAGGAGCCTTTTTGGCCTCGCACAGGTCGTTATTATTCTGTTTTTAAATGCTCCTTTTTTGTTTTATAATTTATTTTTATTATTACTTACTGTTTGTATTTGCCCTGTGCGTGTCCCAAATAAAATATTGTTCTTGTTTATAAACTTCTCAACTAATATCATAAAGATAAAAGATTTGATTTTTTGTTTGTTTATCACTAAATAACATAGGCTATAATTTTAAGAGATATCACGCGGGTGAAGCTGCTCGCGGAAGCTAGATTTTTATTATTTATTGTGGTGTAAATGAATGTGTTCGATCGAAAAAGCCGCTTGATTTCAGTAGTATAGTTTAGTAACGTTACCTCGTTAGTACAAAGTCAAACAAACAAGTCGTTGACTAACAATGTATACACAATCAACTTGTTGATTATTTAAGAGAATAAGCAAATATATTGGTCCCACAAATAAAAGGTCGTGGTATTAAGTTAACGACGGGCAGCCATTACTCACGTATCGAATGCAACCAGCCACGCCTGTTAGCCGAATGAAAATTTAAACAGTGCTTAAATTGGTCATTTACTTATGCCCGTTTTCACCAACACTAAGTGACACTTAAATTAATCCTTAAATAAAAGTGCACTGTTAGATTTAGGTGTCACTTAGTTGTCGGTTAAAACGGGCATGAGTTGTCTAATTTTTAATTTTTTAAGTTATTTCGATGCGGTCATTGTCGATTAACACTTTCGACTCCACCTACTTTTCATAGAACTCATCGCTATGCCGCAATAAATATTGGAAGTGAACCCTCCGGGAGGGTTGCTGGCATTACGTTTGAGCTAAACTTAACCATCGCGGATAGTTAACTAGGTACTGTATTATTAAACGCTGTAAAACGAAGTAAAATTATGTTTTTATGAGGTCTTGTCACTTGTACTATACATAGTTTCCAAGCTTTTACATTTTTAGTGAATATTTGTAAACGTGAACAAAAAATTAAAAATATATAAAAATGCTTGGATTTTAAAACCAACGCATTTACTAAATCTTGTTAAAATATACATCAGATTTTATTTTCACGGTTTATAATGCTGTATTCGCTAAGAAAAACCTACATTTAAAATAAGCCCTCCGCGAGGGCTCCCGGCATCCCATACGCGACTAGGTGAACCCTCCAGGAGGGCTCCCGGTATCCCATATGCGTCTAGGTGAACCCTCCAGGAGGGCTCCCGGCACCGAACGTGATAAAAAATATTCGAGAGTGCTGGTGCGCGTTTGAATGTAAGCATTTAGGTCGTAGAGCAGTTATATTATACCTTTATAATATAACTGCTCTGCTGCTGTTTGTTTGTGGTGCTACAATAACGACCGTCTTGAATCTTTAAGGATACGTCAAAGGACATTCTATTTCTAGAGGTTAAAATTGATTGAGATTTACCTCAAATTAGGTTCACTTACACTGCTGGAGAGTTTGTTGCGCCACTTCTTCTTCCCAGCTAAAGCACTAGGAAGTGGTGAAGGGTGGGCGTTTTTGGACCTTATGTAATTTAGTCGTTTGAAAAGTGTTGACTGATTTAAAAAAAAAACTTAAATATGTATATATGGGTAGTGGTTTATTTATATTACATTATTTAACATAACTAACTATTTACACTAAGTACTAAATTAAGTAGTAGTATCTAGGCGACCGAGCTCTGCTCTGGTGAACATAGAGAATGCTCATTTAATAGTATAGGATAGTTCATACTAATTCCATGCTGCCATGATAGTAGGTACTTACAAATTCCTTGCTGTCATGATAGTAAGTACTTCCTAATTCCATGCTGCCATATTATTATTCTAAGGTAGCCATCTTGTTCTAAACTTTGTGCGACCGAGCTCTGCTCGGGTGACAATACGCAGAAAATGAATTTTCCCAGATATGAGACCTAGCTAGATTGATTTTTCGCCCCCGTAAATCCCTTTATTGCAACTTTCATCGAAGTCGTTAGAGCCGTTTTCGAGAACGTGGTAACAAGTATATAATTATACAAATATTGCTCATTTAATACTATAGGATAAGTATTTTAGTATTAAGTAGATACTTTGATATAACTATTCGGAATATGGAATGGCAAAAATAATGATTTGGAGACAAATTCTCCAATTAGGTCTGTTCTATATATTTTTTGACAAGTCTATTTAGTTACGGCAGCGAAAAATTAATCTTGAACATATTTTTGACAACCTGCTAGAGTACATTATTTTTGGAAAAAAAATCTCGATCCTAATGAACGGTAAACTATAGCTCTTACAAGGCCTTGAATCCAAAATATCTGTCCTACTTTGTCAACGAATACATAATGGTAAAATAAATAACAATAACGTTTCATATTTGAAAGCCGAACTTTCAACGTTATATATTATTGGTAGGTACTTAACAAATTTTTGAGTGAATAGATAAGTACTTATTTTGCAATAAATTACAAGCGCATGTCTTTCTTTTCTATGCAGTTCAACAATGTTGATTGAAATATTATTCGCGACTGTAACAAATATAGCTTTACAATATTATAATCATTAGAATCAGCAATACAACTCCTTAAGTTAGAATTGAAATCAAATGTCAATGTGTAATTTCATGAAATAGTAATTCAAATAAAATGGGTAAATGAACTTAGAGAGTTGTATTGATGATTATAATTCTATAAATAAATATTTGTTACGGCCGCGATTTATATTTAGATTAACATACAACCTCTTATTGACCTGCAATTTCCAAAAAACGTAAAATAAAATAAAAAGTAAAATTTGAATTTCGATTACTCTGACGATTTCGCCTTAAGACTTAGTATTTATACGTCAATAATACCTCTTCTATCTTAGCTACCCACCTTATCTATCTTGTTTACGGTACTGTGCTAAATAAACGTTTTTCTTTCAAATCGCAGCGGTTCTTTTGACGTTTTCGTCTAGACATACTAGGTTGTGGACGTTGTTTTTGGATACTCTTAGTAGTGTCTCTTAGTAGTCTTGTTCAAACAGATTAACAGAAGGTGTTGTTTGTTTATTAGGTCCCGCGTTTAATCTCGTGTGGAGTGAGTCTAATCCCGAGCGACGGCAATAAATTTTCTTTTACTAGTAGCATTTCGTGCACGCTTTTATATTTTCCGTGTGGAACAGGGGACACTACGGTAATCGGGTTTGGTACTTCTAAGTTTACGTGTATATTTAGGTTCGTAGCTAATATACAGTATGATGATTAACGAAAGACGTTCCCGCTAACCCGCAATACTATAACGTCCATACATGATATTTTTTTATAGTAATATATTCACAAAAAATATAAACTTGATACGTAAAAGAAAAACTCTGTATATTTCAACGTGGAAGTTCGGATGTTTAGAATTTATTGTCATTAAAAAAAAAATTGAATTCGTTTCTTCTTTGTACTTATTTTTCTATGCTGATATTTTAATTGTAATCTATTAATGATAAAGATTAACGCGTTTAAGGGAACGCCTGTTATTTAACATACTGTATAATATGTAAATTATACCTATACATCTAAATACCCTTGACGGATGAGCTAAGTTTCCTGAGCACACCAGAGATTCCCCGTATTGTTTAAGAATGGTCGCCTTCTGGTCTCCTTCTCAATCTGTCATAAAAACCTCTACGTATGTGCTTAAAAGCTTGATGCTTCGGTATATTTTATTAAGTGTAGGATTTACGTTACTATTATGCCGTTGAAAGGAAAATCAGATTCTCTAAAGGAGATGGAAATGAAATGGATGATGAAGGTCTTGTAAAGAAACTTACAAGAGATTTTATAAGCCATCAATTAATTGTGAACTTACCCAATTACTAATAATTAAACAAAAATACGACAAATTAGAATAAATATATAATTTAACAAGGATAGTTAATTGACTCAAGCGTGATTTCCGGGTTCGCAAGAAGTCAATCGTCATCCTGCGGATGCCTCGTTGAGAGGTGTCGATTTCTTACAGGGTTCTTTCTGACTCTTTAAGAGCAATAAAGCGGATTAGGTTACTAAATATACTCTCTATACTACTAAAAAGAAAAGTTAACCTTATAAACTGATTGTCAAAAGAAAGAAATTGAAAATATTTTTTTACAAATAAATAAATAGAACGAAGAAAAATATTAAATTAAAAACCTACTCTAATTTTATTAGTAAAAAATGACATCAAACTTACTTACTTAATGAAAATATACTTTTGGTTTATAATGTTTTTTTAAATCAAACTGCATGAATAGGTATCTATATTTTATAAAAATACTAGCTGACCCGATAGACGTGATCCGCGGTCCTGTCTAAATTTCAATAATTCCTACAAAATTCCCATAGAAAATACAATATTCAAAATACAAAATTCCCGAATTTTCCAATTTTCCCAATAACTTTTCAAATGTTCTTTCCGTAAGAACCTGATTCTGACTAAATGAACATTTTAAAACAAAAAGAACCCAAATCGGTTCAGCTGTTCTGAAGTGATGCGCTTACCAACGAACAGCATTTCATTTCTATTATAAAAATGTCGGTTCTGAATAATTGATATAATGAAAGGTGCATGCAAAAAACATGACGTGTTTGTTTAAGAACGAAGATTTTTCTTTCCAGAGTCGGATATTGGAAGATGCATCGTTGATGTGCAACTCATGGTCACCGAGGCACAACGTAAGTTCCAAATTCCCCCCAAAAACTCAGAATATTTTATTTTTGTCTAATTTCTAGGTTGCATTGTGACGTGCCTAGCGAATACGCTTGCGTTCATCTTTGGCCAAAGATGTTTGAACTTCTTCTGATTTTTTTCTATTTTTGCTAAGCGATTATATTTTTTTTGCAGAAATTGTAATTTTGTATCCACTTTAATACCTTTTTTCCTTTGTAGATTTGAACCTGCAATTTAAAACCTATGTTTTCGTAGAACTAGTCTGATTTAAACCTATATTTTGTTTTATAGATAGTTGATTAGACTTTGGCGTGAAATTGTCTCGTGTATGACGTCATTACCGACGTATTACTACGTCACTCGTACTAAAGTAGGTAAGTTTCTTTAAAACCGGTTCGATGAATCAGTAACATTGATTTCAGTTCAATTAGTGTGAATTACGTGACTAACTCTTTAATGTGTGTTGTTGGGTTTTTTAAACATTTATAGGTACTAATTACTTTCTTTTAAACTATTCTCATAAAAAATACAGATAAAATTTGAATAGAGATCGAAATAATCTTTTATTACGTTTATAATTTCTGTATATCAAAACCCAGACGTTCGGAAAAAATACGTATTTTGCAGTTTATTATATTAAAATTAATCGATTAAAAAATATTATTTTAAAAAGACCTATAAAATAATATGATTCAATTCTCAGTGAAGATATTTTTTTTTATCACGTCTATTCAAAAAGAGCTAGTTTATTATTCGTAAACAGGGACTAAAATAGCTCTTAAATCCCTAGGGACTAAAAGTGATTTGAATTTGGAATGTCGATATTGTTAGTAAAAATTCCAATCACCGAAGATATCAATCACGAACATTGTATGAACAAGTAACAGCCTGTATGATAAAGTAAACCGCGCGCGAGCTATATTAAAAAAAGTTTGTGAAAAAATAGAAAACCCGTGAAATGCATTCCGCCTTCGTTCGTAATATTATTTATTTAAATTCAGATTTAACTTAGTCTTATAAAAAAATTGTGTGTCTTCCAAGTAGTGAGAATGAAATAAATACACGTAGGTACTATTCTTATTCATAAGTTGTTCTTATTTATCTTCTCATAGAGGGTGATAAAAAGTAGAGTGTCTACCTCGGGAGCAACACTATTTTAAGCTCGTGCTTTGAGTCTCTCGCTGCGCTCAGGATTCTACTTTAGTGTCCCTCGCTATGCTCGGGATTCAACTCTAGAATCCTTCGCTCCGCTTTGGATTCAAAGAAACTCTCTCGTCTTTAAAATAGTCGTTGCTCCCTAGGCAAACCTAAACTACTATTTGACTACATACGTCTACGTTTTTTATTCTGATTACCTGCTTAGACAACTCCGAAAATGCTTTTATGTAAACCATAAAAAAAAAACTTAAAATTAGGTACAAATAAAAGCTGCAAATATTGCAATTAATTTCGTCTCGACTAATTTATAACCGTCAGAATATCGTAATGAAAACCGGCACTAGTAAATGAAATACATATCTCGAATTTGTTAATTGGCCGTTCGGAAATTGCAACCAGTAAAATACAATATATTTCTAGGTAAGAGCTTAATATTCCGTATTTTAGCTTCGTATTTAGGTTAAATGTGAATTTCAAATGAATAATGATTGTAAATAAAGTTCTAAAAATTCTAAAGAGACGAGATAAAGTGTATATCTACAAGATAAATTAATTAATGAAAAAGAATTTGTATGAAAAGGCCAATATGTTGACAATAACTTATCTGGAGTCGCTGTGGAATTAGCTACGTTATATTCATTCATAAGAAACTGTTCTGGTTTAAATTCAGGATATTAAAATTGCTAAGCAAATTAACCACCTTAAATTGTCCGTATATTCAAATCACAACTATCATTCTTTGACAGTTATATGAAATAGCTATAACACGGCAAAGTGACGTAGGGTGTCAATTTAGCCTAGAGTTGATTATTTTTGGCGAAAATCTTCTTCTAAACTTTACTTATCTATACCTTCATAATTTAGCGTGTAAGTATCAGAAATATGTACCTAATCATATTTTAAGGGAGTGGTACAGACTATCAAACTGCACAACTAGCTCCTTCGAACGAAAATCGTAATCGTTTTGGTTCGCTTAGGTATTGAAGGACAAAACTTCAATACCTAAGCGAACCAAAACGACAGCTGATTATTTTAAATATGACCACACATTTCCGATCCACACTGTATAATATATTGCTAACGGTGTATTCCTGAGAAAGCTGGTAACCGGCGCCGATATGCTAGCGTTTGTCAACGCTGCGCGATGGTCGGAGTAGGCAGTTTTCCAGCGCTAACCGGCATCAATAAGCGCCGACAAGGTCCTGTCTGAATTAGTCGGCATCGGTTCGAACTGGTTCACGCTGATTTGGCAAAAAGTATGAAAACTACCTGCACCGACCAGCGTTGACAACCAGCGCCTGTCAGCGCCGACAAACGCTGGCTACCAGTTTTCTACAAGAATACACCATAATGTATCTCAACTTTAAGAAATTAAAATTAACCTTTTCTATTCGAACCTCGGACAGGTCAGTCAGGTGTAACCCAAAAACTAATTTATAGAAGCATATCATGAGATTTCTTGGAACTAAATTGACCCCAGTACATATCGTGATATGCCAGGTTGAAGGCCACACCCGAATTACGGGTAATAAGACGTTTCGTTATTATTCCACGAATTGTCTGTAAAAACTAACATTTGATAAGGAACATTATTTATTTTTAACTTACAATTATTTTTAGGGTTGAACTGTCAATTTCATTTGGCAGCTGTCATTTGTAAATCTTATTACGGTTTTTTTTGACAAAAGCACCAAAGTATGACAACCAATCATACCAAGGGGTATCGTGTTACCCAGTAACAGTTTTGTAGAGGTCAGATGGGCAGTTGCGCCATATAAAATACTGGTATTCAGCTGTATCCTGACTGGAAGCCGACTCCAATATAGTTGGGAAAAGGCTAGGCAGATGATGTACTGTCAATTAAAATTCTTCTATCTTAACTGTTACCTAAGATATATGCATTTTATGTCGTGGTAAAAAATATTTGCCGGCCAGTCAGGTACTATCGAAGAACTTCATATCTAAGCACCGTAAAGACTATTTTTGCTTGTAGCACTCGGCCGCTATATAAATCTCATCAACCAATAGTATCGCAGCATCGGATTTTTGATGTGTTGTTTTGTAAATGAAAAAAGACAGTAAACATTAAAATTAAAAACTTTCCCATCTTTGTTTCTTTTGTTCTGTTCCGAGTGGTCGAAAAGATTCAGACATCTGTGATAATTGTAACAGAGCCTACAAAACACACGAACAAAAAAAAAAAACAAAAACGACAAAATATTACTAAGTATTTTTTTGTTTCATTGGTCGACGCAAATAGGGGCGTTAAACAGACGTGGTCATCGTGTTCACTGGACTTTGTTTTCAAATTGCTTAGATATGAAGTTCTTCGATAGTACAGATAGACATCCACGAAGACGCGCCCCACTCCGCGATTACTGTACCGTAAGCTTTTACTTTAGTACGGAGCGGAGCGGAGTGGGGCGCGGCTCCATGGATGGCACTATCTATAGTAGCGGGGTCATTGCCCTTTTTTTTTTTTTTTTTTGAGGATGGGAAATTATCAAGTAACTTCTCCCGCTCTGGGTGGAGCGGGAGGGCGTGTCAGACTTTTACTGACTAAAACCCACCCGTGTTCCTTCCGTTGCCTGTGTGCCGAGGTCGCGATATCCCTTTCAGACAAACCCGCGACCCCGGCAGGCATTGGCCCTTCCGGACCCCGTCAGTTGGTGCTGACATCTCTTTGAGGCGCGCGTGGAACACAACGCGCCGTCGACCCGGGCCTGGTCCCTATCGGACGGCGAGCTACCCATTGCTCACCGTCCGCAAGCCCGCGCCTACGGTGGCCGGAAGTCGGCTCGCGACTCCCGACGCCCGGGGCGTCTCCTGCGGCGACTAGGGGCGCGAGGGGGCGCCTTTTGCCTCTCCCTCGCGCGCTCCGCCTCCTCCTTCGCGAGCATTACTGCTTCGCAGAAGGAGGTGACGGCCTCCCATGCACTCTCGCTCCGGACCATGGCCTGAACCAGGGCCGGACGCGAGAGATCGCCGCCGCCGATCGCCTCCGTGAGGACACGGCGGTGCTCCGCCCAAGCTGGGCAGACCTCCACCGTATGCTCCACCGTGTCCTCCGGGCGATCCACACAGTGGTGACACCCGGGCGTTTCCTCCCGCTTTATCCTGAACAGGAACCTCCCGAAACAACCATGTCCGGTGAGGACCTGTGTCAGGCGGAAGGTGAGGACGCCGTGGCGCCTCTCTAGCCACTCCTCAAAGAGGGGACTTATCGCCACAATTGTGGCGTGCCCAGGGGTCATTGCCCTGGGTTCACGATACAAAAATTTAGGTATCACCATTTATTAAGTCTGAACACAATTTAAGGGCGTTTATCCTAAAAGTTGGAAACATCGCAAATAGCTGTCAAATATTCTGTTTTGATTACTTTGGCAATATTACTGTATGGAAATACGCTAAGTAGTGAACTAGAATATTAATAATGAATTGCAATTATAACACTGAATTTGATGTTGAATCTTTTTGGTTGTAATAAGGGCATTTGGAAAGCATCCAAATACCTTTATTAGGTACATCTTAAACTAAATAAACGATGTTACGATAATAATATTGCATTTCATCATCAATATTTTAGTTCACTAGTTAGCTACATTTTATATTTCCATACAGTAAGATTGCCTTAATCAAAACAGTAAATTTTTGACATCTATTTGCGACGTCGCCCACTTTCAGAATGCACGCACCTAAGTCTGAAATACACTGTGAACCCAATATACTTAAATGATTACATTTATCAATTATACACCGGTTTTATTTTTACATAATATAAGTATCGGGTCTGTAGCTGTACTCCGACAAATTCCAAAATGCAGATCGCTCACAATAAATACATGAATAATTCGTAATAATTATCAAAATAATTTGTATATTTTACGTCGGGACATAAGTCTACCCTCCGTGTTCCCCCAGTGAATGAAGTACTAAGTGCACAACGCGTAATCCCAGACGCAACGACTCATGTACAGTCCTCGAGTAAAGTGCTTCCGACGAAATCGGACGGATTTTGGCGATATGTAGCAAAAACTCGTGTTTGTGAGCGGTTTTAGCAAAGTTAAAGGATTGTTTAAAAATTAATTGGTTGCATAAGAGCCCAGTTATGCAACCGATTAATTTTTAAGATGTTTTATTCTAGACTGCTTAATTACTAATAGAAACCTTAGAAACTGTATAGTAGGAACAGCACGAATGTTCAATTCGGAAGTAAGCTTCAATAGTTGCATAAAAAAAGATAACAATCAAAATGAATGTACAACTAACAACATTTTTATAAAACTTTTATGTGCTATGTAAATGTTACAAAAGTATTAGAATATGAAAACGATCAACTCAAAAACATAAGAAATATTGTTGATTATTTTTCATTATCTATACCTACCTACCTATACCATAATTATAAATTAAAGTCTGTTTTCGTGTCTGTCTGTGTGACCGCGTTGTACATCCAAACTACGCAACGGATCTTAATGCGGTTTTCACCAACATTTAGAGAATCGAATCCGGAAGTTTTATATGTATACTATAACTCTTTCATATAATAAAGAAATTTGGATGTTTTGTCAAGTCATAAGAACCGTGCGAAGCAGGGGCAGGTCGGTAGAGACATAAAATAATAATACCATAAACGTTTAATGATCAGCACTTACACTTAGCTCCCATAAAAGATTTCAGTTAGTTTATTTAAACCTCTTTCTACAACTGCAGATCAATTCCCGTTATTAAAATCGTTCAAAAATGTAGTCGCAATCTCATCTCAGCGATAATCAATCAAGTCAAGTCAAAAGCTTGTCAGAAATATAGGCAAATTAAAGGTACTTTTGATAGATTGAGGCTGAAATCAAAATCCGGGAGTTGCCCTTCTGCAGTGACAAAACTGCGACTCAAACCGTTGTGTCGCCGACAGTACTCGAGCGGTCTAATCGACCGGTCGCGATATCTCTGTGACATTTGATACAGTCAGCCGGGATCATGCCGCCTCTTAACCCTAAAACGCGCTGCTGATGAGTAATAATAGCGAGGATTAGACCGGGACTAATGCGTTCAGCTTTTAGTGATCAGTTGGTGGGTCGCATCTGAGGGTTGAAAGAGGGATAGATTATTTTGTAATTATTGGGTTTAATGCAGAATTTGATCCTTCTGTAATATTCTGGATAAAAAACAAAAAAAAACTACTTATCTCATTTAAGTTCAAATAAGCACACACACGATCCTAGACACATACGGTAGGTTAAAGTACCATGATTTTGGCACAAATAACCAAACAATCTACCTAGCCTT
Organism: Agrochola circellaris; assembly: GCA_914767755.1. Taxonomy (NCBI): domain Eukaryota; kingdom Metazoa; phylum Arthropoda; class Insecta; order Lepidoptera; family Noctuidae; genus Agrochola; species Agrochola circellaris. The sequence goes on from OU611840.1 coordinate 7,817,206, forward strand.
TTCCCAACTATGTTGGGGTCGGTTTCAATCTAACTGGATGCAGCTGAATAAGAGTATTGTACATGGAGCGACTGCCTATCTGACCTCCACAACCCTACTGGGTAACACGATACCCCTTTGTAAAACTGGTTGTCAAACTTTCGGGCTTCTGACGACCCGTAACGACTGTCAAAGATCCATGAATGACAGCCGGGAACAACGGCTTAACGTGTTTTCCGAGGCACGTAGGAGTCTCGTTATGTAAAGATGATCACCCATCCTCGGACCAACGCCAGCAAGCGTAGCTTAACCTGATGGACCGACCCATGCAGTTGTTATTATTTAGCTACGAGCTCGTGCATTTACATGCACCGATGCATTTCAAATAGGCCACTTAGGCTTCTGCCCACCCATTTCCGGAAAGCAAGCCCGAATATATACCATAACGACGCGTAAACCCAACTACGGAGCACCAGTCACAACACAATTCAATAATAATCGTACATATAGTTGTCGAAAATGAGCTATGAGCTCCAAATGATTCCAATCGACGAACATTTTTAACGGTGAATATCTATTCACCGTTGAAAATTTTCGTCGATGGCTAAAACAGGGTAGTTGGTGATAACAGTTTGCACATCAATATCCGTTACTTACACCCTCGCTAGTAGATAAGTAAGAAGTAATATTCTTTAAATAAGTATTTGAAATCAAGTATTTACCTTCTGGTATACTTTCAAACAAAATATTCATAAATCCCGTTGCAATTCCGAAGCTTGAACTGTAAAGTGCAATTAGATATCATTATATAACGTTAATGGCTGAGGCAGTCTGCAAACTTTTCAACTAAGTATGATACTTATTAAATAATGACAGCTAAGTGGCTTCATCGATCAGTATTCTGTAGTGCTCTATTAGTATAGAAAAAAGGTATTAGTTTACTGATGGCAGTATTCAGTAGTCTGAATACTGCCATCAGTAAACTAATACCTATTATAAATTACGAAAATAAATTTGTCTGTCAGCCGATCTTTATGACATTTGACAGCTATGCAGCCTAGGACCTGGAGCAAGACACTCCGAGATATTTGTATAAAAAAATTGGTAAATGTAACATACACGCTAACGAAGTCGCGGGAAACAGATAGTATTAGATATTCTATTTTTGCATTCAATGCTCAATAACCAATATAATATAGTATAATATTCTTCAGTTGGCCTTGTGAATTCAATTTAGCTCTGTATGAAGTAAAATAAATCTCTATAAATATAGAGATTTATTTTTATAGAGATTTACAGACAAGAAAACTTTTTTAAATGTTTTTGTTTTTTACAGAAAAGGAAACTTTATAATAAAAGTTTTATTTTCTGTTTCCAAGTCGTTTAGGGTTAAGTTGCGAGTAGATGACCTAGGTGAGAGTGATTGACATGAGTTTGATTTCCTTCTGTTGCAATATCTACCGTGAACCTATTCCTTGCAAAAGTATGATAAGCTTGTAGTCTGAGATTCATTGATATTCTTACTTACATCTTAAAATAAATACTAGAAAACAAGCCATTATTATTCATAATTTAAAAAAACAGTAATAAAATTGTAGAAATGGCGATTTTATGGTTTAAGTTTTGGAGTGTGAAGGACACCAAAGAAAGTCGACATATTCCCATATTCTCCCACATCAGCACGCGTAGCATGATCACCACAGAAACGGGTTTTGTCGACAGAAGAATAGACAAAATGACAGATTGTGATTGTGAATCTGTCATTTTGTCTATTCTTCCGTCGACGTGCAGAGCAATACAAAGATCAAATTCCTATTAAACATAAGCTCTCAAATTCCCTCTCATTAAATCTACTATGACAATTACGATGGTACTGTGACAGTAATAATTGTTGTTTGACAAGGGCTCCTACTATACAATTGAATTAGTCCTGGACCCCTGCTTGCTCCCCTTTGAACGTTGTGTCTAATTGATTAACTTATGTTAGTTCATCAGTTTATTTTATGATACGAATGGGTATTGAATGACTGAGCGAATGAGTGAACTTGTGTCGATTGAATGATGATAAAATTAGCCTGTTCCTTGTAGGTTTTAATTAGGTAGTTTGTTAGTTACCTAAATGATTCTGTATATTAATTTCTACAGAGATTAAAAATTAAATTATTCGATTGAATAATTTTTTTTTTCTTTATTATTTGGTTTAATTTGTTACATTTGATTAAACAATTTATTTGTTAAATAGGAATAATTAGTCAATAACACATAATACAAAGCCAAAATCTTACCTCTGTACACATATATTTTTATCCGTTTGATACTTTACAACAAAACTGAATTTTAAAGAGTTAAAATGCTTAAATCTCTCATAAGCTATATAAAGATTGGAAGAGAAGACTTACCTATTACAAAAGTCTATTCCCCATAAATCTCATAAAAAATTACAAACGCCATTTATAATCTATTCAGTAACATAATTCATAATACTTATCGATAATTTTAAAGTAGTGATCAGAGTTTACAGGGCGAGTCTTTATTTTTGGCATCCCTAATGGAAATACAAAATATTCCTGTAGCATTTTGTATTGTCTGGTTTGACAGCATTTATCTAGCGAGCTTTTAATATCGCTTTTGCTATAATTAAAATTGTTTCGTTCATTATTTAGGTCGAGTTGACAGTCGAACAGTAGTTCTTTGAAAGTGGAATGGATTTTTTTTCTTTTGATTCGTTTGTTGGCAGTCCTTAAGTGATTTTTAGTTAACAATTGACTTTTAATATGTAGATTCTCTTCTATTCTCCGTTCTAATATGAGGTAATCAACAGTCTACTGTGCACTGATGATACCGGGAAGTTCTAAGTACTTATTGCAAAAAAATCCTAATGAGAGGATATGTCTAGGTTTACCTCTAACTGCCATACAGTTAATGTGTAGATTAATATATATATTATTTGATTAACCCTGAATTAGTTGTTAACTCCGAGTTATTTAGGATAACTCACAAATGCGCAAGTGGGCCACAGACTTAGCATAAGTACCTACAGGGCTTTGTTTTCAAATTATATACAATTCAAAAAATTATAAAATATAATGGACTCCGAAAAATAAACGTGCATTCTAATAAAATATAACATAATCTTTGACACCTAACCCTTCTCCGGTCGGTACCCGGCGACAAATTACTCGACGCTTCGTATATCAAATGGGCACTTGTTACCAATTACAATGAGGGGTTATGCGAAGTAATGGCTTCAGCGAGGGCATGCGAACAACCTTCTATTCCCACGCTCAATTGCTCCGGATTATATTTTCGATGTCGAATTTTGGACACTTCACAGTTGAGGGTTGATTACTTTTTTTTTGTAAGCAAAAAGTATAGCACTTTGTATGTGCTTTGTTATATTCATATGTAAGTTTAGTGGAAACGCGTGTGATTTTCTGATATGAACTCCCATTTCATGGTCGCAGTAAACTAGGCCAATCTAGAAAGAATATATGAAATAAAGTATTTTTTTATGAGGAGGCCAGTGAAATAGATTTTTTTATTATTTACTTGAATTTGAACATTAGGTTTGAACTTCAAATCTTTCGAGACTTTCCAAGTATTTTTTTTTTTCATCCTACTGTTATGGAAGGCTTTATAGGAAACGACCCATCTATCATAATTTAAACTAACCACGAAAAGCCAACATTCCTACAACTTCCATCAACCTTTTATGTTTTCTCAAAGAGGCGCTACGAAACCTACCACTTCCATTATCGCATCAAAACACGGAGAGCCAACAGAAAACCGAATCGATTTAAGCCCACAAAATTCCAATGCAAACAAAATCACCGGGGGCCTGCCAAATAAAACTAGCAGACGTGCTTGCGACTGCCAAACGTGCTGGCATTGGCAAAGCGGAGAACTAGCGGCGGTTTAAGAGGTCTGGGGCCATAAAACTGCCTATTTGGAAGTCGGGCCGCGCAGTGCGCATGTATCGGGACTCCTGCCTCAGGCTACATTTACACTTGACTTATGGAATGGCCTCACACTTTTTAATGTTAAATGGTTTTAAGGAAAATTGTCTGGGTTCAAGTTAATTTTGAGGATTGCTTTTATTGGATGGTTACTTTTATTTTGTTAGTATAAATACCTACGTTAATTGGTTTAACGTAATGAAAAGTTAATATCAAAATATTCGTCCCTTATGTACCTACTGAAACATAGAAACTTTTTATACTGTTAGTTCTTATTTTGAAACATAATTTATAGTTAGCTGATAATAAATTATTATTAGTATCGTTTGAACTGCGTGACGGTCAAAGTATTTTAACACACATTTATTCGCATTATGAAATCACAGTCGGTTCCAAATCACGTTCCTCAGAAAACAGCGCATAAACGTGATTAAAAACGAAACCTCTTTGTTTAAATACGCATATTTGCAATCAGCAAACCATTTAATCCTACAAAATAGCAACCGAATTCAACAAATATCAATTACGCTGACCAATTGAATTTCAAGTCCGTAGTCCGGGCTCCGGGGTCTGGGGTCTGGGCGAGTGTAAACGCGGCGCAAAATAACAAGTCTCAGAGTAACTCATGGGTCAGAATTTCTCATAAATTATTTAAAATAATCCGGGAAAAACCCCTGTCCGCGGCCGCCTTACGTAGTTGTATTTTATTTATTTATGTACCACATATTGCGTTCCAAATTAGTGCCGGTGAAGGTCTCTCTACGTTTTGAGTGTTAATTTTTGTCATACTGTGACGAAATTAATTTCCCGTGTAATGTAATCATGGAGGGTCTGCTTTTTTTTGTGTGTACTAGTATAAAATTTGGTAAATTAAATTATAGTATGCATGAGGAATTTACTTAATAAGGCGGAATGTAGAGGTCGAAATCGATAATGTTAATAATATATTCGAACGATTCAGTTGCAGTAAAGGGTTAAGTTTAAGAAAATTTTCTTTTTCAATTTTAGACTAATATCGAAGATAATACTATAGATTCGAAAGCTGTGAAAAGTGTTGCCGGCGCTTAAATGAATAAAGATCGAGTTAAGGAAAATTGCTTTGTGATTTTGTTAATAATTATTTTATTAGCGTTTGCCCAGTTTGATCAAAATCTAATAAGCGTAGTTGAGGCCAAACTATTTTTGTTTCGCAAAAACGATGATAAATGAACGTAAAATAAGTCTCGCAGGATGTGCGACGCTTTACCAACGACTCTGTTAACCTTGTACAGGAAAACGCATGAATTATAAACTACATTACATACAATATTTACGTAGTATGCATGTCAGACACATATTAGCTAAACTAAACGGGTACACTAGATAAACGCTGACGTATTTCTACTTACATTGAAGTTAATAAAATACTCGTAGATTATTAGAACAACCTGTAGTTATATAATATTTTTTTTTCAATTTCTGTCTTTGCTGAATTTTTCTTCTTCTTGTTATTAATATTTGTAAATGTTCTTACAATTTGTTTTGTTAATTATTAATTCTAATTATCTATTTTTGAAAATAAGCATGCTGTAGATAGACTGGTGAATTGCTCAAATGGGTTGGAATGGTCAAATGCGTAATAATCACAAATAGAGATAATCTTCAAGGGAATTATGGGCCCAATTTGGAGAAATTCACCGCTTTTCCTTGTAATAATTATTAATATGCTCGTTTATGCTTTATTCTTCTTCAGTATTTTATACATTATTTATTTTAAGACTGGATAATCTTTATCTTTTACGTGTTAGCAATGTCTAAGGCTTGATCCAATTGAAACTTACTTATTTTCGAACTAGAAGTGAGACTTTATTGCCCATATATTATTCTAGAGCGATGCTAAGCATGAATCCTGATCTCAGTAGAAGTTTAACAAAAAAAATCTCATTTACAAGTCACAATTTTTTTTTTAATGGTTAGATGAACATTACTTACATGACTTATAGTCATATTATGTTGAAAACAAAAGACGATATAGACGGTACAAGGATCTATTAGCGCCTGGCCAAAAATGGAAACAGCGCCGCCATCTTGGTTTTTCAATACATTTAACAAAACAATTCCACACAATGTTTACCAAGAGCGCCCCCTGTTAACGTCATTCAAGTGCCAAAAGATCCTTGTAAAGTGCGTTTCATCAAATAGTTCCTTTGCCGTCATTGTGGCTTCACTGTTAAACTTTTCCAACGGACCAATTAGATAGCGCCGTAGCGTATTCATGTTCATCCAACAACAGTGGAGCCAACATTACGGCAGACGAACTATTTGATGAAACCCACTGTAGTAGTTTACATGCTTAAGAATCGTTCTAGAATACAATACCTACAGGCATACCAGCCAGTCTCAATGTCCAACCTCCTTTGTCCAGGGTGACCTATTTGGGGGCCTCAACGATGGTCTCCTGAGCAGGGCCGAAGCGCTGGCTGCGGTGGACATCAGCAAGCACCAATCAGGGCCCCAGCCAGGGCCCCCACTGCCGCAGCTGAAGCACGACATGGTGTACCATCATGGGGTTGGGGGTCCTTCACCACACAATGCCAGACCACATCAGGTGGGTTATACATATCTAATTAATACTTAATATGAATGGAATGCTCTCAAAACGATGAAGGTAAACATCGTGGGGAAACCGGCATGTCCCAGAAAGAAAAATTCGGAGACGTGACATCCACCAACCTGCGGTGGGCCCACGTGGTGGGTTATATAACACTTACACTCACAGAGAGGAGGCCTGTAACCCAGCAGGGAGAACGTTTAAAGGCTAATTGTGCTATGAGTCCTTGTATTTTTTTTTGCTTACAAGGTTTTTTTGAGTCATCCTTGTTTTGAACTTCAGCATTCACGTTAGATTTGAGATGTTATAAATGAATAATTATTATGTTGTTCGCTCATTATTTTGCTCGTCTTTGATACTAAGTCAAGTTGTCAAAAAAAATTACATCGTATTCATTATTTTTTTACCAAGGCTTTAGGACTATACAAGAAAAGTTTTGAATAGCTGAAAGGATTCATTTGGGAAAATGGGAATGTTGTGCCAGTCCCGCTGTTCTGAAAAATGAAATTAACGTTCAACTTATCCCCACTTTAACCAACTGAGTCACATAAGTTACCCCTAGACGTCATAACGTAACGCCCTCTCGACAAAATCCATACATATCATACAAAATCGAGTTTAACATCAATAAAACTAAGGTGGTATCATAAAGTCGATCAAATTCTTCGCAAATTCGACCGCTCCTCGCCTGCCTACCCTTCATAAAACACCCTTGCATCCAACCTTATGGTGATTTCGGCAATATGCATCATATTTTAGGACTCGGTTTATCCATGGCTAGATGCATATACGCTTTTAATGAATTTATTAGAAAATAAGCTGAACCACTTACGTTGTCACTTTTACCGAATTTAGTGCTAATCAACCGATGTTGACTTGGACTTTCGACATATGAAAATGTTGAACCTCACTCAGTGACTGCACCAATTTCGAAAGCGAACTCAATTTATTTTTAATGTTCTAACCTACCTTACCTATCATCCCGGATTTACACCTCTATACCATTTAAATATCAACTACCAGCTGCTATGTCCTAGATCTACAATCGATTATATTGAGGAATCGTTGGAATCCTGGTAGTTTGGATTTCAAAGGGTACAAAATATACTGATAATTAATTCATGAAATGATCCTTTTTTAGATCAAGACTCGATTCCTTAAGGTGATAATAAAAATACCTATGTCAGGGGATTTTAACCAATTCAATACTTACTAGTTTTTAATCAAACTAGGCTAAGAATCAGCACTTTTTGAACGTCAAAATTACATAAGATAGTCCGCCAAAATGACCGCACTTAAAGTACTTTGGCTGAGAAGAAGTAGTGGTGCAACATTACACGCTCCCCAGCAGCATAACTGTCTGTTAAGTTAAAAGAACCTGATTTTATACAAAAGTATGCAAAGTTATTAACATTACGAAACACAAAACATTAAATTAAATGATTCCAACAATCTCTTCTTATCTCTCTTGATAACAAGAGAAACCATTTCTTTAGAATAGAATTTTGTTCTAAAACCCATACCATATCCAAGACCAATCCCAAGATCTATTCACCGAAAAAAAAAATAAGACAACAGCATAAATAATAATAACAAATGCATTTCTGTATGCGTGTAGGAAATCTTCGAACCAATGGGGCTCACTCCTTGGGGACCAGAGGGGCTGAGGGCGCAAGAAATATGTGCCTTGTGCTATAAAAATGAACTAATATTATGCACTATTCGCTGTAACGGCGTATGGAATTGCTTGTTTTGAGGGCAGGAGTAATATCAATAGGAGTAGAATTATTGTGACTAAGAAATTCAAAAAGAAGGGTGGACCCCTAGAGCCTTAGACCGAGATCTATAAACATTACTTAACATGTGCTTTGACTGAGGCATGCTTCCGTCTCTATCTTGCACTCCTTGTAGATTGACAGCTGTTGTGTGACAGTTACAGGAATAACGCGAAAACAAAGAAAACTAAGTAACGTTTAAAGATCTCGGTCTTAGAGCCGTTTCATGTTCTACCGGCAGAATATCGTTGTGATCAAACTGTTGTGGCGTATAACTAAGCAGTTTACATAAAACAAATAATTCTCGTCCGCCATTATTTTACAGTAATATTTGTATTTCTTTTTTAATATGTTGTTTAGAGTGTATGTGTCTTCTGTCTTTTTAACATTTCGTGTCTACCAATTTCAAGTATAAACATTAAATTTTTTGGGAATTTCAAAGCTTGGGGCTCTTATTTTTCTTGAACCCTGCTGATACTTTCACATTGAATTCCCCTATCAGCACCAAGTTAATCTTTTGTGGAAGCAAAACATAAGATTTTTAAATATTTAAAGCAAAGGAAACTTTTGTAAGTGGTTAAATATTAGTATAGAGAAGATGTCGACCTCATAAATTATTTATTGCCATTTTCTGCTCAATGAAAAATAGTTTTTGAGTTGTGCTAAGAATCCGTCTTTTGAAATAAAGTTTAGGTATTATTTGTTTTAAAAAGTCTCTTGTTACATTTTCGAATAAATTATTCTGGATGCGGGAAGCACAGAACCAATCGAAGTGGCGGTGCTTGGGGAGGCCTATGTCCAGCAGTGGACGTCTTTCGGCTTAAATGAATGAATTAATTCTGTCCGAAATTTCCATCGCCAGAAAACCATTGTAGAGTTTTCTTTAATAGGTAGGTACGAAGATTGCTATAACTAACCCAAATATTACTTAAAGAAGATTAAAGTTAAAACGTAATAATAAGTAAACGAACTGTGGTCTCAACGATCATTGTGCCGCGATAGTCGTAACAGCTGCTGGCTTAATTGCCAAGAGCTTCGACCAACACCTAAGGAGGCTGTCATTGGGCAGCTGGATTAAGGGCTTCATTCAGAAAGCGGCACTCCTGGAGACGGCTCGCATCCTTAGGAGGTTCCTCTCTCTGGAGCCCTGACCGCCGGAGCTTGTTCCCGATACCGGTGGGCTATTATTTTAAATATTTTTATATTTTATATTCTAATATTTAAAAAATAATAATTTATATGTATCTATTGAAATAAAGGAAGTAAACGAAATCTTATTAGTAAAACCATCAAAAACCTGACCGATAAGCTATCACAAATTGTAAGTCACTATTTCAATTAAGTTAATTAAACATTTCCCTCACACATCAAAACACACTACTATACAAGAACAAAATTTATAAATAATAGAGTTAACATGATAAACTAACATACTACGAATGTATTTGCAATTTTTCTCGTCCCCCTTCCAAGGAGGGTTGTATGCCACGTAATGTGTTCTTTATTGCCCACGGAACCCAAACGGTAGCCGTTTGGGGTTCCCTACATGTCTGTAATCTGTAAATGTAGTTGTTTGGGGTAGTTGGGACCTTGTAAAGTGGTACCCAGTAATTCTAATGATGTATTTTATGGATATTGGTTTAAAATCGGGGTGGAATTATTTTACATAATTTAAAAGGACTTACAGGTGTTATTTATATTATCAAAGGTTTTTTGAGGATTATTTATTCGAATCTTCACATACGAGTAATTACATAGGTACTCTTTTTCACTCTTATTGGCATGATCAATTGACGAAATTTGTTCATTCTGTCGTTGTTTTTTGTCAGTTACAAGATGGTTGCAGGGCTGCCCAATTCGGTAATTTATAGTAGATTATTTACTAAGGGGATAAAGTAGTATTTTTTTGTTCAGGTTCCAAATTCAAATCATATTATACACCAGAGGATCATATTGAAATTCATGACAATATGATTGCCCGGCTTTAGCTTTAGCTTTAGTGCGATATCGGTCATTATCAAAGGTGAACGATATTACACTCAAGGCTGCATTATCATTGCCTACTAAACCTTGGAGGCGGCATCAAAACATTCATTCCTAAAACCTTAATTTTTTCACCATTATTGAATCGAGTTCACACCAGCAGCACTTCATAATCTATTGATATAGAATAAATAAAAACTCCATTTTGAACTTCTGAAGCCGTTCTTCGAAACTGAACCTAATGCAAGGTGCATTAAAGAGTAATTTTCCTTTAAGTCATTATTTGCCATGAATATATCGACAATGTAGGGTTGTTGAAACAGTAGGTATGCCTGAATGGCCTAATGAGTGTGGCCGGTAGCTTTTTCCTTCAGTTTGTCGGTAGAATATGTCTTGGCTGCATTACCCTCCGGTTCATTTTATCATCGATTGGCGCCGCCTTTTGTTTTCTTTACATTTGAAACGGCTGAGAGTCCTCAATCGCATAGTAAGTTGCATATTAATTATTTATCGTCTGTAGGCCAATAATAAGGGAAGTTTGTCTTTAATGTTAGGTATACGCCTTCCGATGAGAGAATTCGTTCCTGATACCTGTTACTTAAATACTACCCTTTCGTGGCGGCCCAGTGGTAACAGCCGCGACTTACGTGTTGTAGGTCGTAGGTTCGAACCCAGACAGGCGGCTTTACTTTGTATATCCCCATCACCATTGCTCTCAAAACGGTGAAGGAAAACATCGAGAGGAAACCGGCATGTCCTAGAACCAAAAAGTTGAAGACATGTGACATCTACCAACCTGCAGAGGGCCAGCGTCGCTGATTACGGCCCACTCCTCTCACAGAGAAGGCCTGTGTCCCAGCAGTGGGAACAATTTAGGCTGATTATAATATAGCAACGACAATAAAGATCACTGTGATGCAAAATCAGAGGTAATAAATAGTACTCTACTGTCGCAGCCTGCAACAAGGGCATTGATGATACCGAGGCACACATACGTGAGTCCATCAATATCTGTTTGCGGCCAAGGCATGTGTACTTTTCTCAATTACGTAATGCGCGGAAATTCAAACTAAGTAAATTAATTACAAATTCCAGAATCAAGACGAACAACGATAATCTTTCAGGCACCGAAATGTTCATTTGTTTTTTCTTTAGTTTAAACAGCTCTATGTGCAAATCAAATCGAAATTTAAATAAAATCTTTGATAAGTACCTCCTTGGTTGCCATTGTGTTGAAGTAAAAAGTTCGTTCCATTTTTAAATAACACAACAGGGAGTTTTATTCGGACGCTAAACATGACAGTTAAGGATTTTCATACAAACATTGCTGGCTCGCATGTATTCGGCCAATACAGCATTTTCGATTTAACTCGAAGAAAGTTATCTAAATAATGCAAGCATGTTTGACAAAAATAACTTTGCGAGGGCTGTAAATGCTGTGTAGGTTCAAGAGATTATGTGTTTAACGAATTTAAACTTTATTCGTTTCTAATCGTGTCCAACTGACAAGTGTCAAGAACACATTCTCTCGGCGGCCGGAATATACCAAGTCCTTGCTTAGCGATTCATAGGCGATTTTTTTGTATCGTAATTTCATCAATACTTAATTAGTTCAAAAACAGCAATGTGGAAAAACATAATGAATATTTTAAAGATGCTGTCTTCAAACTCGCTGAACAGACGGTTAATTTGGGGCGGTTTTTAAATAAACACATATAATAAAATCGTAGCGAAGTCAAAACTCTACACTGAATATTTTTGAAAAAGTAATTGCTACGAGGTCTGAGAACGATTGTAATGTCGAAAATATAGTTTTTTGAATTTTTGACCGTTTTTCTGTTTGTCTGAATGTATGTTCCAGCATCATACAATACTACTCGATGAATTCTGTTCAAATTTTGCATAGATATTCCCTATAACTCTGGTCATTCTGTAGACTATAAATTATCACGCTATTTCCTATGGGGGATGAGCTATATTGCTTTATGTTCGTATTCTTCTATAAGCAGTTTACGCCCGCCATGCCACGGCTCTAACACAGCCCACCCTCTAAGATTCGACAGTGAAGATAACCCTATTCGTGCTACAAACGTTGGAACTTAAACAACTTGTACAAAGGGTAAACAACACAAGGGTAAGTTCAGCATTTTAGTGTGCAATTGTCGCTGTGGTCACAAGGGACCTCCACGACAGTTTTTTTTTGTACTTTTGTTTAAAAATCGACCGTGTAATGTGAAGGGTTTATTGCTTGGGGTTAAGCAGGAGTGCGCTTTGGTGTTATTGTTTTTTTAGTGGAAAATGTACGAGTCGTTCATAATTTTTTTTTGGTATTCGACATACCCTCGAAACATCAACAACGGCTGGATGGTTACATGAGGTGATCGACTTGTCTAGGTTGTGCGATTGTTATAGGCTAGATTTTGATCCTATAAAATCAAATAGTGGATTTCCGACGTCAATAAGTAAAGGATTTTAAACGCATATATATCTTTTTTGATACCCTGTGGTTCAACAAAATAATTAATTAGAGGACACGATTAAAAAAATATAAAATAAAAAAGTTTAAAAAAAGTAAGACTAGACTAGGCAGAAGCTGATGAGCCTATGTGCAATAGCCCTTATACCTAGGTACTCAATAAGATCTGTGCAAGGTCACTGATAAAGCTGTCGACGTGGCTAAGTGGTCAGGCATTTAGAGACATCATGATTATCGAGATACGAAAATTTAAGCTCAGTTTGTTTGACAAGGATTCTTACTGTAATACTGGAACTGGTTGTAATTCGTAGCCCTTTGACAGTCTTTACGGTTAGTCGGAAGTCGGATAGTTTAACCACCAGTCTTACCAACGGGAATCGTGAGGAAACCGGCATGCCTGATAGATATTTTTCGACGGCATGTGAATCCAAGTAACAGGCCCATGGGCGGCTTTTCGTGTGGTTTGTCACTAACAACACGAAAAGAAGAAGACCCAGGGGTGCTGGAGCTCAAATAGGCAGTCGGTTCACTTAAAGAACTGGTATTCAGCTGCATCCTGTTCGGCTGGAAGCCGAGCCTAAAATTGTTGGGAAAAGACTTGGCAGCTATGATGGTTGCAACTCACTAGGTTCAAGTCACAATCTCTTTCTTATCAACCCTGACTTCCAATCGTTGGGCTAATATTGTCCATGGCTTATTATATAGCCGCACTATGTACGTACCTATATAGGCTATATTTTTCTATGACATGGATATTCAAAGCGGACTGTTCGGTTTCCGATGGTTTTCTTAAAAACTTTGCCTAAAATTTTCTTGTAAAGAATATGCAAACTAATATTTTAAAGAGAAAATTTTTGGTATTGTATGTTTGTATATTTATAATGGATAAACTCAAAAACTACTGGACTGATTAAAAAAAATATTTCACCTTATAGATTGGTAAATTATCAGCGAGTAACATGGGGGTATTTTTTTTTTATTAGAGATCCCTGCGAAAATTGCTATAATGTAACTCCAGGTATCAAAAATTTGCCTGTAAAAGTCATTATTTGGCGTGCGCTGCGAAAACTATTGATGCCTGACTTCCGCCAGCGGCTTCGCCCGAGTGATATCTTTATTAATTATAGCCTAGCATTCTACTGGTGAAAGATTTTTTTTAAACAGTCCAGTAGTTTTTGAGTTTATTCATTACTAGCTTTTGCCCGCGACTTCGTCCGCGTTTTTTCTTGCAATAATATTATAAAGCATTCTTTGAAGAGCAGCCATTTTTTTGTGTCGAAAATAAAAAAAACAATGTATTGCAGTACCTACACAAGCAACAATTTATAGTAGCTACAGTTTTATCTCTATCTTACTGTTATTATGCTATGCTTAACTGTAGAAGGCAGAATTCATTTGTTTTTGTCAGAGTTTAAAGTCGTTTTTACACTTTTTTTTGACATCAAAGTGACCTTTCTAATTTTATACCCACCTAATGCACAATTTATAAATTATTTTTATAAATCACCCACGTAGGTCTCTATCCCGTGGGAATATCGGGATAAAAAGTTTACTGTGTATGTCCAAACATGGGTAGACCATGACCTGCATGGTCTACCCATGTGCCATATTTCATCCAAATCTGTTCAGCCGTTTTAGCATGAAAGCGGAACAAATAAATACACAAACAAACAAACTCACTTTTGCATTTATAATTGTAAGACATAACTGACAGGCACTGAAGAAGAAATAGTAAGGAAAGCTGGACTCGCCAACCCGCACCGGGAAATTTTATTGCTGGCTACTTTGTAGGAGAAAAGGGCCATTGTCCTGAAGGACAGTTAACCGCTCAATTTGTCATTGACAGAACCTTTATGTTGTAGCAGTTAGGGAGGTTTTTGTAGAGCAAGTGGTACCACTGACGGGCGGTCTACTGTACATATAACTGTAGAATTTAAAACGGGCCGCAGTATAAGTTGGGAGTATTGTAGTAATATTCTCTTTCAAAGATGCATACTTACACAGCCCATCAACAAAAATTCATCCGCATCGCTGTCAATAGGAAAAATGCTCAAAAGCTAGCAACATTGCCACGTTTATCATTTACATGCACCAATCAATCTGCCTAGCCTTTTCCTAACTATGTTGGGGTCGGCTTCCAGTCTAACCGGATGCAGCTGAATACCAGTATTTTACATGGAGCGACTGCCTATCTGACCTCCACAACCCAGTAACTGAGTAATACCCCCCTTGGTAAGACTAGTGTCAGAGTTTCGGGCTTCTGACGACTCTTAACGACTGTCAAAGATCCACGAATGACAGCCGGGATCAACGGCTTAACGTGCTTTCCGAGCCACGAAGGAGTCGGTATGTAAAGATGGTCACCCATCCACGGACCAACGCCAGCAAGCGTAGCTTAACCTGATGGATCGACCCATGCAGTTGTTATTATTTAGCTACGAGCTCGTGCATTTACATGCACCGATGCATTTCAAATAGGCCACTTAGGCTTCTGCCCACCCATTTCCGGAAAGCAAGCCCGAATATATACCATAACGACGCGTAAACCCAACTACGGAGCACCAGTCACAACACAATTCAATAGTAATCGTACATACAGTTGTCGAGCGAAGTTGATTCTTATTATCATATTAATAAAGGTGGCTAAGTAATGTACTACGGGAGCGAAGGGACACTCAACCTTATTCCTTTGAGATAGGAGAGTGATATGTATAAAAGTTATCAAATTGTACGACTGTCTATTAACCGATGGGGTAGGAAATGGTTACGGCGTGGCCATGAAGTTACCGAGTAGGTTGAGATTAGAAAACTTAACTTTGATTGAAGATGCTTAATCGATAACACATTTTAAAACACTAGCTTTTGCCCGCGGTTCCACCTGCATGGGGGTCGGAAAATTATAATAGTTTTTGAATTTATTTATTACAAACAAAAATACAAATTATTTCTCTTTATAACAGTAGTGTAGATCTATTATCTTTTTTTATAATAATAGTTTCAAATCGCTATCACATGAGTCTTCTCTACCCGCGTATTTCGTGGCCATCCCCTCGGACAAATTTGGCCACTTGTCCCAATCATAATGTAGCGACACAAATCACTATTAAAGGAATATAATTTATTTAATATCCACTTGCAATCGGATTGCATAGGGAGGGGAAACTATCGATAAATTAAAATAATTTAATTATTATTTGTCGTTTAACTTCCGAAGTACCTTAAATAATTGTTAAGGAAATTATCTTTGTCAATGAATTTCGAAAGTGTATAAAAATACTCAGAAAAAATCTGAAAAAAATACAATAAGTATCGACTAGTATTGATGCATTATATGACATGAAAAACAAAACCTGAAAACAAAATACTATGTTCTGTAAAGTTTAAAAAAGTTATTAAATAAAATAAAGATTCCATATTCCAAAGTTATATTAGCTTCCACAAATAATATATACGAAGCTAAAAATCCAATAATAACTTCCTTTGATCATGTTCTGTAGAACTATAATGACACGACGCAGCACCGTGTAATGTAATTTCGTAGTCAAGAAAACGATAAAAATGTAAAGTAGCATTATTTCTTTAAAAAATACATACCTCGACTCTTTTATTTTGGGGTATTGGCCATACTACTCGTAAGAATAATGCTTTATAGTTTTATAAAGCGAGAAGAGGAAGCCTACGAAATCTATCTTGTTTTATTAACTACGTAGTATTTTTCAATCAATCTAGGAAGAACGAAGATACTAGTAAACCTATCCAATTTTCCAGCTATTCTAGGAATGACCTGGTTCCTGAGTAAAATAGGTTGTTTTAAAGCAATTTCCAAGATTGTGAGATTCAAAAGTCAGTCAAATTACTGCCAAAAAATTAGAGTAGTCGCCAATATCTAAACTCAAACAAAATCAAATGATTCGAAAAATAATTATTTTGTTTGTTTGTAATGAATATACTCAAAAACGAGTGATCCGATTTAAAAAATTCTTTCACCAGTAGAATGCTATATTATCACTAGGTAACACAGACTATAATATATAATGATATCACGCGGCCGAAGCCGCTGGCGGAAGCTAGTGTGGAATAAAAGGGAACTGCCCTTTTTTATGTTGAGAAATAATCAAATAACTTCTCCCGCTCTGAGCGGAGGGCGTGTCAGACTCTTACTGACTAAAACCCACCCGTGTTCCTTCAGTGTTGCCTGTACGTTGCCAGGGTCCACGGTATCCCTTTCGGACTTTCCCGCGACCCCGGCAGGCATCGGTCCTAACAGACCCCTTCTGTTGTGCTGACATCTCTTCGAGGCGCGCGTGGAACACAACACGCCATCGACCTGGGCCTGGTCCTTATCGGACGGTGAGCTACCCATTGCTCACCGTCCGCAAGCCCGCGCATAGGGTGGCCCGGAATCGGCCTGCGGCGGCTAGGGGCGTGAGGGCGTAAAATTTGCCTGTCCCTCACGCGCTCAGCCTCCTCCTTCGCGAGCATAACTGCATCGCAGAAGGAGGCGACGGCTTCTCGCTCCGTACCATGACCTGAACCAGGACCGGACGCGCGAAATCACTGCCGCTGATCGCCTCCACAAGGACACGGTGGTGCCCCGCCCGAGCCGGGCAGACCTCCACCGTATGCTCCACCGTATGCTCCACCGTGTCCTCCGGGCTATCCACATAGTAGTGACACCCGGGCGTTTCCTCCCGCCTTATACAGAACAGGAACCTCCCGAAACAACCGTGTCCGGTGAGGACCTGCGTCACGCGGAAGGTGAGGACGCCGTGGCGCCTCTCTAGCCATTACTCAAAGAGGGGACTTATCGCCGTAACTGTGGCGTGGCAGCACTGGGTTGCGATAATCGTTCTCTCCATGACGCCATGAAATCCCGCCGGAGCTCTATCCGTTATAGTATGGTTCCGTATAGTTACGCCCCGTCGTTTCGCCACCTCACGCCACTCAAAAGGCCCTGAGTAGCCATTTTATTAACTGTCCAGGAGTCCAAATGGTTGTTATTCTGCCCACTTATTAATACCTTTTAGTAAGATTTTTACCTGGTTCAAAAAGATAGTGGTTATAAATATGACAATAATTTTAAACGATTATATAGCATGAAACTCTTTCATCAGCAAAAAAGGATTCTTCTTAACTAACATCGGTAAGGAAGCCGAAAAAATCGGGCATCAGGCCAAACATTATTAATGATTATGAGAAATGCGATCGAATTAGAAACAATAGCATGATATGGAACAAACCAGTCCCATGCCACATTCTTTATACGCCCTCGGTGTTTTTTTCACATTCATGGATTTTTTATATACATGCTCGCCCGATCACGTATATTGCGCTGACCTTTTGGAGTCATCATAACCTGACCTACTTGAAAAACTATAAGTTTTTGATGGGGTTCGTCAAAATAGTATCAACCTTTATTCCTTCAATAGGTTAGTCCGAGAATATCATGGTTTACGTTTAGAATATGCGCAGATTATGCTTCTGGTAAGTCAGACTCAATGTACTGCACAAGGGTGAAGAGTTTTCACTACATCAAAGTAAAAGCAAGCAGGTAGCTAAAATGTCAATTTCTCAATAAGGATTAGAAAGATACGAGGCAAAACACGAGAAAAATATCTGAATAGGATCTGATACTTAGAAATATGTATTAAAATATCACACTTACGCTAACACATCAACATTCAAAACATAATTGACAATGTTATCGATATTTATAAAAGCGTGCGGGTCCCATCACTACACAATGACATACGTGTCCCTTGTTACACGCGTGTATCAAATATTAGGGGAGCAACGTTCGAATTATAGTCGTATGTTGCACCTGTGAATCTAATGTGGTTAGGACTTAATTAACGTTCTGGAATTATGAATTTAATTGAAGGCTTACAAAAAGAGGAAGCGTGAGGAAGTAATGTCATTCTCTAAACAACACTTCGAAATTAGAATGGCGTCAAAGCGGGAATTGGCGATGATTTACTAAAAAGAAAGGCCCGTAGCTAAATTATAACAGCCGCACGTGTAGGTTAAGCCACGCTTGTCGCGGTCAGTCTGTGGATGGGTGACCATCCATTACATATTATTTAGACCCCTCCCTGCCTCGGAAAGCACGTTAAACCGCTGGTCCCAGCTGTCATTCGTGGATCTTTGACAGTCGTTACGTCGAAATTCTGACCACCAGTCTTACCAAGGAGTATCGTATTACCCAGTTAATTGGTTGTGGAGGTCAGATAGGCACGTCGCAGTCGCTTCATGGAAAATACTGGTATTCAGCTGCATCTGGTTGTACTGGAAGCTGATTTCAACAAAGTTGGGAAAAGGATATAGTTAGTTGGGAAGAGGTATATTAGGTAGTTTTAGCGAAAAACTTGACTTTAATTTGTTAATAAGAGGACAAGAACACGTGTATTTAACAATTCATTACTATCATTGCAATCATTTTTTGTCTCTTTGGCGCGAGAAAGGAATAGTCCCGAGTGCAAGGAAAAATGAAAGAAAATTTAAAGATATTTTTTTTAACCGCCTCTGTGGTCTAGTGGATAGACCTTGTGTCTCAGTCCCAGAGGTCGGTTCGATTCCCAGTGGGGGCAAAATTTCTGCTCGATTTGGTTGGTGTTACGGCTTGTTCTAAGTCCGCCTGGCTAGCTACCACTATCTTATCTAAGTCTATTGCCAATACAACAATGTAAGCAGCATTGTTGTGTTTCGGCAGTTAGAGGTATGGCAGTTCCTCTGTGGTTGAGGATTCCGGGTGAAGCTCGCTTTCACCTTCGGGCCGATTGTCAATTACCATCAGGTGAGATGCAGGCCAAGAGCTTCCAAGTATGGGTTAAAAAAAAAGAGAAAGGATGCTATGTGAAAGGAATCAAAATAGTAATAGTAATTTTTATTTCCAAACTTCAGTACACATTACATCAATGAGGTATTGACCCCTGAACTAGGACATCCTGTATGACAGGGTTCCAGGTTTTTCCAGTTACATGGATCAGCATGAGAAAGCTTAGTCTAGATACAATTTATACTTAAATTTTACAATAGTTAAAATAATATAGAAATAAAATATACATATTAAAAAAAATGGCAAAAACTTAATGAACAAAAAATATTACTGACATTACTAATTAATTACAAAGCTCCTTGCCAAGAGGTTAGTACTGGGAAGCACTACTTCCTTGTCAAGGGGCTTTACTGTGTTTCGACTTGAAACATAGCTGATAGCCATATAGAACATAATTGACTTTGTTTCTAAGATTGCCAAGGCAAACGCCGGGCGTCTATAGGTTGTTGAAACCACTATCGCAGAGATTCGTCGAATTCTATGAATGTTTTAGCATTGCAGCTTTGTGCCGGTGACGTACCTGTGATGCCTCTGGAATTGCAGATGTCCGTAAGCAAAGGTGAACACTTACCACCACATAAAAAAAAATAGTTCAGGGCCTTTTTATGTACCTACCTACTTATCTGTCAATTAAACTTTTGGACACAAAATGTCACAGCACCTGAAAATCAAGCCACTAAATAAACTATACCTACTGAACCCAAAGCCAAAGACCGTAAAAAATATTTATTTCGTGCAGCAACATTGCAATAACGTGAGGATTCCTAATTGTGAGTTAGTGCGCCCTCGGGACTCAGGCAGACATGAACCCCGGACCGTGTGTAATAGATAGTGCACTTTTGTTTTTTTTCCTGTCAGTCTACGCGACCTTCGAGAAGCTGGGTTATTGATTGTGGAGACGATATTGTGGCATTTAGGTACGGCTATTCCAGAAATACAACATTCATTGTTGGCGCATGGTTGCAATTGGCGCATGTTTGTCAGGTTTAGGTGTATTCTAGCGACAGAACCATTGATATGTTTTTTGTATATCAATGGACAGAATGAATTTTATAACGTCTTTAAGGTGTCTGATAATTTTATGGGCTTAGGACAACTTAACCTCATACATATTGTGAAACCGACTATATAATAAAAAGACTACTAACATTCAAAGACCTTATCCAGCATTATTAATACATCCTGAGCGTTAATTTTTCACGGAATACTAACAATAACATTTGATTAGCTGAGTAACAAAAGAAGTCTCATCATAAAAATCAAAGCGTCCGATCCAACAGGGGATGCATAGCAATATTTATAGCGAGCGCAGATGCGACGACTACACGACAAACATTCATTTCGGCAACAATGCCGGTCAACAACTTAAGCATATTGGCTGAACACTCACTCCCAATCAACGTCACAACACTCGCCCCCATCTATAAAAAAAACAAGTGTTTGCTCTCATAAAGAATGAGTGCAAATCTGCACAATGATTGTTTATGTTTCCATATCGTCCCGAGCACCATTGTTGCGCCGAGCACCCTCCTTTTATTTACAATAAAACGTACGATTTAACATGAATGCAGAAGTTAATACGGCGGACGAGTATAATGGCGACGACGCCCCTCATAATCCTCTTAATCATTAAAATATTGACATGGAACTAACGAGTATTTCTGTCCGCAGATGGGCCACCATGGTATGGAAGGGCTGGACATGCTCGATCCACTGACTTCGTCATCGATGACCACCCTGGCGCCGATGGGTGAGGCAGCACCACCACACCACCAGCTGCACGGCTACGGAGCCATGAACCACGTCATGAACCACCACCACCACGCCGGCGGGCTCTCCCACGCACCGCCCGCGCACCTCGGGCACCCGGCTGCAGCACTCCACCCCGACACTGACACAGACCCCCGCGAGCTCGAGGCCTTTGCCGAACGATTCAAACAGCGAAGAATTAAACTAGGCGTCACACAAGCAGACGTTGGCAAAGCACTCGCAAACCTTAAACTTCCTGGCGTAGGAGCCCTCTCCCAGAGCACCATCTGCCGCTTCGAGAGTCTCACACTAAGTCACAATAACATGATAGCGCTCAAGCCAATCCTGCAGGCGTGGCTCGAGGAGGCAGAGGCGCAGGCAAAGAACAAAAGACGAGACCCTGACGCGCCGAGCGTGCTTCCAGCTGGAGAAAAGAAACGCAAGAGAACTTCCATCGCAGCGCCGGAGAAGAGAAGTCTGGAGGCATACTTCGCGGTACAACCGCGGCCGTCTGGGGAGAAGATAACGGCCATCGCGGAGAAGTTGGACCTAAAGAAAAACGTGGTGAGGGTGTGGTTCTGTAACCAGCGACAGAAACAGAAACGGATGAAATTTGCGGCGCAGCACTGACCGGCGGGCGGCGGCGCGGCTCTGCTGTACCCGGGTCCCGGGTACGGCTACTGAGCACCGCCGCTCCGGCGCGCCACGCCCCGGCACGCCCTCACAACCCCTCACACTCACACAGCAATAAGGATCTCATTCCGATCTCATTCTTAAACTCCCTTCGAGTCAAGCAACTAGTCTTTAGTGTAGATATTATACCGTTCCTAAGTTTGTCTATACACGTTCCACGGATTCTTATATATTTTTCGAGACACAGGGTATATAATAATCGATTATATACATATCATTACAGTGAGTAGATGTCGCTTCAATCGTTCAGTTCGTGCGCGCCGTCTTTTCAATGTTTTCGGAGCATCGAATATGTACATGAATAAAAAATTGAAATTCAGGATTTTTAAGAGAATGTGCCTTGCAAATAATCAATATTCTGTGTTTTAATGTTAGTAACTTCATTGCTGCGAGTCGCAGGAGTCGCACCAGACAGCCGGATGTCCGGTGTCGGGTCGTACACCCGGTAGGATGCGATGTGCGCCGACCGGACGGGTAACATGCGAAACTGAGGCATCCTTTTAAATGTAGAATTACGTATTAATTTTCCTGACTTTGCTCATTATTTAGAAGTGAACAAGGTTCTCGCATATGTTACCTGCCGGTGGTCTGTGCGCAGTCTAATGTTTAAATATTTAATGATAAATTTGTTAGGCGTTTTGTTCTCATTATATTGATACTGTACAAAATAATTGTAAGAAATTATAGTTTCAAGCCTAAGTTGTAGATAATATTCGGTAGGATTTTGTACTATATTACGATCATTTGTTTTACTTTCTGTTCATGTTCATTTTGTATGATTATTAACATTTTCACGAAATGGCACAATTTCTAGTTTTAAGAGGTTATTAGTGACATTTAGCCAAAATAGTATTAACGATTCATTTGTAAATAACTCACCTTTCAATTAACAAGTAGGCGTTAGTTTAAATACACATAGTTACTAAAACGAATGGAATTAGTACAACGCGGTTGGATTCATGCACAACTTATAGAGCGTTTTGTTTTTTAATCACTTTTGTAATGATCTAGATAATTAGGAAAGGCGATGTTACAAAATCACTCGATGCCAAAATCTTAATTTGAAACGTCAATAAAATCTAAATTGAAATGCGGCCAAAGTATTGACGATAATGAAATTAAATAAAAACTAATTTGTGAGTACTTTTGGTTGTTCACTGCATGAATCCAAAATGGTGTTATGCACCACAGCTTAAGTAATAGAAAATCCCGAAAAAAAACATAAAAAATTTGCGAATTATAAATAATATTTTTAAAAGATATTTTGTAAATATAGATTTAATAAAAAGACTTAAGTAATGAAACGTGCAATTTAGACCTCGGTAATTATAAAAATAACTGCTAGGAATTTATGGGATCTACCACAAACAGTGAACACACACGTTATTATTTAATAAACGATCTAGTCATAGCTTTATTTATATTTAAATCTTTATTGTGTTGTTTTTTAAAAGACTTAATCATTTTTATAATTTATTGATGTTAAATAATTGTTTACTCCAATGTACAATTTTACCAAATTTTAAGTATAATTATTAAGAAATTATGATTGAAAATGTACCTTTTTTGTTAAAATTGAGTACTTATTGAGATTCTGAAGAATGTACGATACCTTACGTCACCACTCAACCTAATATGAACTAAGATTCGTGATATTACAGCGTTAAAATTAGCAATAATTACGCATTTCTTTTGTTATATTATTTTTTATGGTAGCATAGGAAAAGTGGATTTATGAACTCTGAAATTGGTATAGGAGGAAAAATTTACTCTTATTATCAAATAGAGTTACATCTTACTTGTAAATAAATGATTGAATGAAAACTCATAATGTAACAAAACTTACTAAATTGTGACGTAAGCTATGTACAAAAATAATTGATTAATTATTTTAATTTGTAAATAAAATGAGAATAATTAATAATAGACCGAACGTAACTATTATTACTATTAGTTCTGGTAACTAAGTCAGTAATAATTTTAAGTAGACATTAGAAAAAGTTTCTCTTGCAATTATTAATTCTTAATTAATTATTATTATTAATAATAAAAAGAAAACAATCTTATTTCGAAAACCAATAAACAATAAATTGAAAATAGAAATATTAGTAACATCTGTAGTTTCATTACACCATCTGACCATCTGACCATCCCTCCATCCATCATACCTAAAACAGAAAAGGTGATTCGACAATCACCTAACACCGTCACTCGTTTGTAACAGTCTTGTATAACCATATACGAGTATATAATAGAAGCAGAACCTGGGTTCAATTCCCAGGAAAAACAAGGACAAAAAATGCAGATGGAAATATTAGGCTGTTCTCGAAACATTTTTTAATTAAAATACAGCAACTGTTACATAGGTAAGTTTACAAGGAATCAACTATCGCTTTTTAACATATGCCTATCTTGTGAAAAAACGAAAATACATTTCACGTAACGGCTGAACGTCTTGAGATGATAAAAATTTACAAAGTTTACCCACATGGGCACTTATGAAACGTCAGAAGCTAGGTGCGCGGTCCCATTTGGTCGTTTCCCATGGAGAAGAGCCGAAAGTCCATGGTTACTCTTTTAAAAATAATTTGCTTTTTACATCGTTAATAGGAATGCGAGGACAGTTTAGCCCGGATAACAAGTACCAGGTACTTAACAGAATAGAAATTGATCAACAAACCTACATCCTACAAGGCGTACAACGGCTCACGTTCACAAAATAATCTATATAAAAGATAAATAGAATTGTAACGAGAACCTATTTAAACCAAATGACATGATCGCCATTACAACTATAACAAAACTGAATTAACATCATAACCATCATAAAGCTACTAATGAAGAGTTGAATTTGAAATTGTAAGTCATAATGTTAAATAATCAGAACATTAGGTCAAGGCAAAAGACAGAGTGTTGTGGCGCAGCTTGTGAGAGGCCTATGTCCAGCACTGCGCTAGGCTGAGTTGATTGATGTCGAGGTAGTAGTTAAAAATAAAATAACATATCGTAATTTGGGAGCGGTTAATAGACATTTACATGGTTATGGTGTTAATAAGGTACCATGGAATGGAAGCCACATGTGCAGAAGGAATTATTTCCAAACTTCTTTGTCATTAATTTTACATCCAAGAGGGCCCTTAACACTGACAAGGCGATATATTTGCCAAAACTGAAATACTTAGTTGACACATTTTCACGACATATGCTGTTATGTAAAGCAGAAAACTATAAAATAAACGTATATAAGTGTCGGATTGTCGCCTGCGACCTTTATTCAATAGAAATAATATCGAAAATGCCTTAGGCATCACAATATTAACAACTCAACTTCAAAAACTTAATCCTAACTTAAACAAAAGTTTACCTTACTCTTTAAACACCCAATTATTGTGGAAATAGAACTGATAAAAGTTCAAAATAAAACAATTAAAAAAAAAATATGCACATTCTGCATCACTGCTGGGCAAAAGACCTTCATTCATTCCTTCCATTGGTCACGGTTCTTTCCACTTCTCAAGGAAGACATCCAGGTCGTCCTACCACCTCCTTCTCGGTCTACCGCGACCCCGTGTCACTGCTTCAGGGCACCCATCCTATTTTTAACGAGTCACGGCTCGGTCAGCATGCGGTCCAGCCTTTTGAGCCACGTCAACGATTTGCGATTTGAAACGCAGAGTAGTGTTTCAAACGTGATTTGTTCATTTAACACCTAACTTACCTACCTACTGCGTTCCATAGCACATTGACAAAGCTTGAGTTTAGAATTTTGGATATTCATAGACTCCCACTAGCTGTCTCGCAGGATCTAAGAGCATCGCTAGTTAACAAGATAGTTTTAGTTGATTTGTTAGATCTAGGGGATGCTACAGACTGTTTTGCAGAACGATATTTTTATCCATGGAGTATGTAAAGATTTCTGGAGTTGGTGCCTCACCTCATAGGGAAAGAAGAGAATTTATGTAAGTCAAATATGAATTAGCTACATATATAATTTTTTCTCCATCTTCACATACTCCATGGATAAAGATATCGTTCTACAAAAAAGTCTGTAGTGTCCCCTAGATCTAACAAATCATCTAAAACTATCTTGTTAACTAGTGATGCTCTTAGAACTTGTGAGACAGCTCTTCAAATAGACATGTTACAACAACGACCTCACGGCCACGGCCGGGCCATCATTGGTCGATTTATTTTGAACCGGGAGAAAGTTCGAAGTTTGATCAAGTACCTACCTAACGAGTAATTAATTACAGTGTAAAATATTATAAGGGGTTATAGAACTCATAAATATCAACAAGTCTTAGTGTTGACTAATTCTGAAATATTAATTATCTTATAAAACCGGAAGGTCAATTGTTATACTTTAAAATCACTCAAATGCCGAGTTACAATCTTATATCAGTGACATTCAAAGCCAAAAAAAAAAAGAAGATTCATTTGAGGTTTTTTGACGGATTGAGTCTGAGATTAGTGTATGTAATGGGTCGCACACACCTTGGATGTCAGCTTGTAATGATAAGTCACGGATAGCCAAAGATGATTGTTAATTGAATAGTATTAACTACCACGTAACTAATGCTATATGAATGCTGTGTGAATGAGTACAGCTGACTATGAACGCTGATTGTGTACTGTCTGTAGCGTTACACTATAATTTCAGCAGGGCAATCAAAATGTGCTGACCTATGCAATGCGCGCGTGCCATGTACGATACATGACTCGTACAATTTAGAATGCGTACCTACGTTCTTAAAAATACAGAAATTGGTCCTCTAGTTTTGGAGGAGAGTTGAGTTTTGTAATAATTTAAGATTTCGCAAGTGAATGTGTTATCTATTAGTGATTTCTGTTACCTATTTCCAATACTCATCAGTTATTACGTCATAATATCACCCAAAGATATTTTTTTCGATAATTTGTTAAAAGATATGTATAATTATTAGCATAGTTTAGTTTTTTTAGCATTTATCTTCTTGATCAAAAATTTTGTTTTTTTTTTAAAAGGTACCGACTTTCTTATTGTGTTATTAAAATAATTAGTTCGGTGTCTGACATCTAGGTGTTATAAAAAATAATTACAGTCGGCTTTTACAAACAAAGGAAATATTATGTTGTAATGTAAAACATTTTGAACGCCGTAGAGCCACGAAGCTACGCCGTAGAGGGTGCTACGGATTGCGTAGCTTATTCTACGGTGTTATGTGCGTAGTCTTTTTTAGATTTTTATCATATATACTTATGAGGGTGTCGTTTAAACGACAGTGGAAAATTTGAGAATGATAAAAATGGAAATCGTCGATTTATCAGCCGAGAATGAAGCCGACTCACAAGTGATTAAGATTCGAAGTAGTGTTTCTTGCCACGTATTTGTCACTAACGTGTGCAAATGTTATTAAAACAAAACACACATTACATTATAGCGCATTTCTCAAAAATCTTGTGAAATCTATAAAATATGATTTAACTTCCTCTCTCCATTTTATTTTTTACCTCTACGTCGCATCTAATTTCGCCGGCCAGGTCGTAAAGACACGGGTAATCGCTCGCAGACAGTTGATTAGCTCAAAGCGCTCAGAGCGCTCCGCTCACTCCGAGCGCTCAACCCTTGGGTATGTGCTCACTTAGTAGGTATCAAGGCTGCTGATACTGAATGTTGCTGGGTTCGGATGATCATTTCAAATTTGGAACGGTATCGAGGGAAAATAAATTATCTCAGAATCACAATCCAAGATAATTTAATAGAAGAACAAAATCGCTTACCGAATTGATTTTTAAGGCTATCGTCCACGGTGAGTTTGAGATTGGTTGCGTCGTGTACAGACCGCCATTGCCAGTGAAATACTAGTGCAGTAACCTTCTGGCTTTTGAGTAACGGCGTGGACGATCGGCCTATAGATAAGGATTACTATTTGACCCAAACATCTTATCAAACTCTTGCATTTGAAATTGAATCCAACGATTGTAAAAAAATACGATTCGATTTTAGAAAAAACTTCTTGTCTGGTCTTTGCCTATGAATATTATTCAAGGATTGATTTTAAACCAATATAAGTAGTTCGATTAGTTCAGTTAGTTTCCGGACTGACAGTCCCAAAACTATGTGTACATATGAACAATGTCTTTTGGAACCAGACAATGTTATCTTTTATATATGTTAGAAAGAGCAATAGTTCTTCAATTCAAGGAAGTTGAGTGCGTTTATTTATTTTTAGTTTTCGCAATCCACTGACTTCTTTTCAGGATATAAGTACCTCTTCTACTTACTAATATCATGGCAAAGCTCTGGCCAAACTGAAACGAGTGTGCGAGCAGGATGCGGAACTCGAACTGCGCGCGTCGTTTGTTTTAATGACTATAGTAAGTCACGCAACTATGCGCGCCAGATTAAACAACATACAAGTAAGTTGCCACAATCAGCCGCGGTGCGAGTGAATTTCGTCACACATCCCGCTCGCTCGCTTGCTTCAGTTTGGCCAGAAGTAAAATTGTACCCCAAATTATTCAACAAATGAAAATAGCTCGATGCTTGTGTGAGCTTGTAAGTATTTGTATAGTAAAATCTGAAAGATAGACGAATTGAGAAACATTGTGTTTTTAAAATCCATGATATGCTATATTTATCATCCATACTATAAATATGAAAGTATCCGATACCCAAGCAGGCGTAAAAAAAAAAAACATTTATTTACATAAAACATGATATACAATGTGTTAAAATATAATTACAATGGCACAAACATGTTTAGCTAAGGTAAAATATTGCATGCATTTGAGGGTTTTTGAAAATGTTACAATGTACTTTATACATTTTTTATCCATAAATTCTTTTAAACAAAAGAAGCTACACATTCACCCACTTGTACAACTTTATCTTAAATAATGTAGACTTTAATGTTTTTATTGCCGTGGCGAAAAGCGAATCAGGAATAAACTGAAGATCCTGACATTCTGGTTAGATAAGAATCAGCTAAAATATCCCAAAAAAATTATAATCCTATAATTTCCTCGGAGGTAAATCTCTGACTTTCGTTCTCCAGACGTATGACAGACTGACGGACATTTCTGACGGAGAACGACAACCATTATTCTACATCAAGTATTGTTTTATGTCAGGACTTCACGTATATTCATCTTTATTGCTGTAAGTGAGCCGTCACGCGCGCGGTTCACGTTTTTGAGTGATAGTAAACAATTATGATTATACTGTATACTTGGGTTAAAACTATCTAACTGCCAGATTTCACAGACCTTTCAGATTTCTAGATTTTACAGACCTTTTCGCATTTCGGTTGTCAATCAAACAGTTGCTTTACCACTTCCGACTACAATTCCCAGTAAATGGAAACTACACGAAGGTTCAAACTATGTAAGGCGTGGGACATACACAAGTGGCGAGACGCGCGGGCGTGGCCACACGACGCGACGACGACGGTGTGGCGCACGCGACGTTGTGGCAAGTCAAAACTTGCATTGTAACAAAGACAATTTGTAACCGAAGCGTTGCTATATGACTGACTGACTATCTGTTCACACACATCCCTGAAATTTACGTGACTGATCGGCGGCTTGACGGCGACTGATGTGTGTGACGTCTCAACACTCATATCTGAGTGAAAGACGCTTTCTAAATCTCGTTAAGTCAATTAAACTGCATCGTCTACTGGTATAACTGTCAGTCAAGTCGCTGAACCCGAGGGCCTAGGGCCTAGACCAAGTGACAGTCTATCAGCGATCGGACGGTGAGCAATGGGTAGTTCGCCGTCCGATAGAGACCAGGCCCGGGTCGACGGCGCGTTGTGTTCCACGCGCGCCTCAAAGAGATGTCAGCACCAACTGACGGGGTCCGGAAGGGCCAATGCCTGCCGGGGTTGCGGGTTTGTCTGAAAGGGATATCGCGACCTCGGCACACAGGCAACGGAAGGAACACGGGTGGGTTTTAGTCAGTAAAAGTCTGACACGCCCTCCCGCTCCACCCAGAGCGGGAGAAGTTATTTGATAATTTCCCATCCTCAAAAAAAAAAAAAAAAAAAGTCTATCAGCGATAACGATGATGGAAAAGTCAAAAATGTATGGGACTGATATAAGCTATGGAAAGGCTTATGTCAGTCCTCTTTGTAGAAATACGAATCGCTTTGAAAGCGATTGGCACTTGTGTAGGCCCACAGGGCAACTTTACAAGAAAGTTCTACGTGACGTTAATGTTCGTTCATCAGTGTACCTACCCACATTTTAACAGGACAATTATCTACTTGTAAATGTTGCGGTTTCGTTTCAATCACAATAAAATGAGCATTAGTCAGGCAACCCATACGGCTATACAATACATCAATCAGTCTACTTGCCTTTTCCCAACTATATTGGGGTCGGCTGCCAGTCTAACCGGATGCAGCTGAATACCAGTATTTTACATGGAGCGATTGCCTATCTGACCTCCCCAATCCAGTAACTGGGTAATATAATACCCCTGGGCTGAGACTTTCGGGCTTCTGACGACCCGTAACAACTGTCAAAGATCCATGAATGATAACCGGGACCAACGGCTTAACGTGCTTTTCGAGGCACGGAGGAGTCTTGGTATGTAAAGATGATCACCCATCGACTGACCAACCCCGGCAAGCGTAACTTAACCTGATGGATTGACCCGTGCGGCTGTTATTACTTAGCCACGAGTTCCTCTACGACTATACAATACATACACACATACACATAAATTAAATTGAAGTATCTCTTTGTAATGTCAAAATATCAGTTTTTTACTAAATGCATAATATGAAAGTACACGGTTCTATAACAAAAAATAATGTTTAACATTTTCGTGTGTCCGTCTGTCTGTTTGTTCCTAATCTCCGAAAAGGCTGGACCGAATTTGACTTGACTTTCACTGGCAGATAGCTGATGTTATAAGGAGTAACTAAGGCTACTTTTTATTTTAGACAAAGAAATAATTAAGGCCTACGCGGGCGAAGCCTGGGCCAGTAGCTAATTGTGGAATAAAAAGAACTATTGTGTAACGTGAAACGTGTTATTGATACTAAAATAACTGCCAGCCTGCACTTAATGGTGAGTAAGTGATATTTATTTCTGTAAAGAAGGTTATAAGAACACTTTCAAACGTCAATAATATTTTAAAATTTGATTAGGTCGGTATTTAACACTGAAGGTGGTGAGAAACACCGAAACAAACTTCACAGTCTCTTTTAAAGTCCATTCATAATCTTGGTCAGATCATGTGGAAAATAAGGACGAACTAACCTTATCAAACATTACAACAGTATCAGAGTGCCGACGGCGAATACAAATAATAATATACTGCCTCATCTGGCCAGGCTAGCTGTAGAACCCTAATATTATTTGGAAAACGACAGAAAAAAGTTTGAGAGAAATTTTACATAGGATCCTAATTGGAATTCAGTTATTTTATGCTAATGAGATAGTTGGAAGTTATGGAATGGTGGTTAGTCTAGTGATACTACTGCTGTGTGAGAGCGGAGGTCGATTCCTACGTCGGAAACAGGTGAACTGGGTTTTTTCGGCAGGGATTTTGGAGTATCAGCCCGTAACCTTGTTTTGGACCCTATCGCCAAACTGTACACCTCTGCCCACCCCTCCGTGGAAATACAGGCGTGGTGTTCTATTAACATATTGAATTTATTACTGCCATTTTCTTGCAAGCACACTTCTCACTGTTCCTTGGTACTCTGCAGTAGGCTGTACGAATAACGTGCAGTTAATTCCATGTACCGCTAAGCTGGGCAAAGTGGGCAATAGTGGGCATGCTGCTGTAAGCACGTGACTGAGTTAGGGCCGCCCCGCGCCATACGTCACCCGCCTCCAGGGAATAGCGCATAGCACGTAACTCGACGTGCTTCACTCGACTTTGGAAGACGTGAGCTTGAGAATTTCAGAATTTGGAGTCCAGGAGTGGGTTGCATTTCTTTATTTTAAAATGAGACATTGGTGCCGATTCACTTGTACACCGAACTAAACTAACTAAACTATCACTAAAATTCCTTACTTTTGGCTATGAGAATCTTAGAGATGGTCTGCAAATAAAATTGTCTAAATTAAAAAATAATTTTGACACAACTAAAATCGAATTTGACAATCGCGAATCCACGTGGTACCCGTGGTTCGCCATAGCCCGTGATTTTTTTTTAGAGCCAGAGGCGCGCAGCGGTTCAGCGTCGACGATTTTTTTTAGAGCCAGAGGCGCGCAGGTGTTCAGCGTCGACGTGTTTTTTAGGGAATTTTTCATAACTTTGTCAGGCGGTTTCATATGAAATCGCACAAAACAGTAGATATGATTCAGGTGACGGTAGAAGCTTTAGCTTAACGTGGTTTTAGAAAAAAACCTCCGCGAGAAAAGATTAGACAGTCAGCTACCCGAGCAGACAAGCGCATGCTTTATTCTAAATTCGAGTTATATCAAAAACAAGTGTTTGATTTCCGGTCTGGTACTTAATAACATAAACTTTACCCACCTAATATGAACTGGTACCCGAAACCTCGCGGGGTCTGGATTCTAAGAACATGCTTTTTTTAAAATAAATCATGTAAGGATATCGATCTTCCATACAAACTTTCTTCCCCTATGGGGGCGGGTCCCCTTTAGGGGATGGTTTTGTTTCAAAAACCCTGTCTTTGTGCTCACTTTAGTTATTTTAGGAACTCTTGTGCATGATTGTAGCCCCAGCGGTTTAAGCTGTGCGTTGTCCATCAGTGAGTGAATCAGTTTAAGGTTTTTATAAAGTAGATGTTCATAGCTTAGCATTCTTCATCTCGTTTACCTTCACCCGTAATTTCTTTGCCTCATCTCCACCGCACTAGTTTACGTTCTACAAGCACCGTCCGGGTATCTTGGGCGATACATTTTATTGTCGGACGGCACCGAATTATATTATATAACGATGTGTAGTTATAGCTACAGTGGTCGCGCTGAACATGTCTTGTTTGTAACCTGAAGAAACCATACTTGGTTTTAAATACCTGTCTGTAACGTTACTGTTTATGAGCCTGAAAAATGTTAGGTCTTACTCCTATACATATTTTATTTTAATTCATAATTAATGATTTAAAATTCTATTATATATATCCCACCTACAGGTGGGGGGGGACAATATTATAAATGCGAAAGTGAGTTTGTTTGTGTTTCTTTCACGCTAAAACGGCTGAACGGATTTGGATGAAACTTGGCACATGGGTAGACCATGACCTGGAGGAGGACATTAGGCTACTTTATATTCTGGATCGCAGACGAAATCGCGGGCAATAGTAAGTAAGACTGTAAAAGACGCTGTGCCTTTTCCTGGGGTGTCATGTGAAAAGAGGAATCAAAACTGAAAAACGAAAAACAACGACTTGAATAGAATAGAATATTCTTTATTATGTACGCTATAAAAATTACAGATAAATATATAGAAATTTTACATAGGGTAACACAATGGGCGGTCTTATCGCTAAAACCGATCTTTTACAGACAACCTTTGGATGGATGGAAGTAAGGAGAGACAATACTGCAGGTAGTCAGTGGTGTACCATTTACATATACAATAAATACATAAAGCATATACTTATCTATATATAATTATATAATATTCAATAATAAACATGAAACAAGAGCAAGCAACTATTAAATATAGTTATATTACATATATATAATGATGTTTAAGGAGAGACGAAGTGTTTTTACCAGAATTTTAAAAGCGGGCAAAGATTGTGAACGCTTTATCGACATGGGCACAATCACAAGTAATAAAAAAGTAAGTAAAGTATAGTCAAGCCTTGCGCATTAGGCAAGGCTTGACTTACCTACTTGTGTGTCACCAGAATTAGCTTACCTACTGACGGGTTATATGAGTTCATATAATTGTTTATTTTAATTTAATTTAAATTTATTGTTGACATAATCTACTCATTACAATGTTTTTTTTAATGAGTTGTATTGCAATATGTAACTAGTGACCTCGACCAGAGATCATATTATTTATTGTTATTAGTAATTAACTGTTTTTTTTATTTTACCTCGATGGTCCTAGTTTATCATTTATAACTTCCAGTTACAGCTTTATGTAAGCGGGCACGCCCTTTATGCCTGGAGGCTTTTATTAAGACGTTAAGTTTTGTTTACGTTTAGTTTTTATTTCTGCCCGAGTATAGTTCTCGATGATTTTGTTTGGTATATTGGCGTGTGCTAGCTAACATATGGATAATAATTTAAATTAGGTTAAATTATGTTGAATACTATTATATAGATTCATTTTTTTTTCTTTCTAACTGAACAGACAGCTGTGCTGCTGGGGAGTTTGTTGCGCCACTTCTTCTTCCCAGCTAACGCACTAGGAAGTGGTGAAGGGTGGGCGTTTTGGGGGACTGTCTTATGTAATTTTGACGTTCGAAAAGTGCTGATTATCAGCCTAGTTTGAATAAATGACTTTTGAATTTGAATTTTGTGATTGTTTGCGCCGTGTACGGACCGCTATTAAAATAAGTGCTGTGAGATGTGAGTAGTGGACGATGGGCCTTAGCGTAATAAGATACCTATCGACTGCAAAAACAGTTTTTGTATTTTAGTATCTTGTTTGATAACAGCTTCTACCATTATTGATGTTGATTGACTAGGAATTCTACGACATTACTACCTTAGTCAATGACGCAATAATGCGGCCACCATATTGCTTGAATGCCGGCTCGATTTCTAATTAAGAGCATGACCTTAATAACGTACCTACCTATAGGACTTTGAAATTTAAGGAGTAGGTAGAACTTGAGAGCCACAAGAGGACACGGGGCAATTGCTTTCAAAACTTTTCGTATTTCAACTGTATGGACATAAGCTTTTCGGTCATCATCGTGATAATCAGCCTATAATGTCCCCACTGCTGGGACACAGACCTCCTCTCGGTGAGAGGCAGTGAGCCTTAATCCACCAAGCGTTGATTGGTGGATGTAAATATCTTCGAATTTTTGGTTCTAGGACATGCCGGTTTCCTAGCGAACTTTTCCTTTACCGTTTTGAGAGTAGTGGTGATGAAATAATTTACACAAAGTAATGCTCCCGTCAGGGTTAGAACCTACGAACTGTAAACTCGTAAGTCGCGGCCGTTACCACTGGGCCAACACCACTCTTCAGGTATCCAGTATCTTACATGGAGCGTCTGCCTATTTGGTATATCCAGTTACTACGTAACACCAATACCCTGTTGTCAGAATTTCGGGCTTGTGACTACCTGTAATGACTGCCAAAGATCTACGATGATGGCCGGAATCTACCTACGGCTTTCTGAGGCACGCGAGGGTCTCGATATGTAATGGATGGTCATTCATACACGGAGCGACCCGTGCGGTGAATGTGACTACTAAGTTCCCGTGCAAGAAAAAATTGCAGATCAAAAGGGTCACTTCACAAACTAATATTTCGTGACTACCATTTAAAAGACAATCAATTATCTACTAATTTTATATTCTGCACGGAATAATAAACGCGGAGGTTATGGTCAAATGCTATAAGTGAGCTATTGCCACATATAAAAAGCCCGTTCATGTGAAGACGATCGTCATCGCTGTCACAGTTATCTAAGTAATGGCTTTGTTGTAGGGCAACTTGGTACATACCAAATGGCCCTACAACAAACCCTATTACCACTACAAGCATTCAATAATTGCATATACAAGCAATAAGACCTTCTTTGCACGCTTACAACTATATATGAAGTTGTAAGCGTGCAAAGGAGACCTTTTTGCTTGCATGCAGTCTTAATTGGTTCGTGTATGGAAATGGAATATTGGTGTACCTACACGTAAACTCTGATTTTTTTCTGATAAGTCTCTTCGCAAGGTCTTTATGAAATCTCATGTTTTATTTCATAAGAAACTGTTTCTTGTAATATACCTACTATTTTTGTGAGCCCCGGCGAAACTACCCTTTATATTAACCGAGTTCGTTTAAGAACGGAGTCACGACCAACAGCTAGTACTTAGGTACCTAATAAAATATGGAACTAAAAACAATAATTTCAACAAAACGCAAATGAAAAACAAACATCAAATCAATTGGCACGTAAGCTAATAAAATTGTATACTTATAATACAAAACTGTTCAGTGCCCCGTTTGCATTAAAATTGTATGGTAAAAGTGCCTGGAGCATTTAGCTAGTGAAACATATTTGCTCCTCTTAATTCCGTGCTCAACTAGTTTAAATAACGTTGAGCATTTGTTTGTATTCATTCATTGGCTGCGTTGAGTAACTTGATGCGGTTTTTGTAATTTTGTTTCGGTTTCGATACTTAGTTTTAAACCTCGTTTAAACGTGTTTAAACATCTTTGTGTTTTTATTAATTAGATGTAATTGACAGGTGCAGAATGTTATTAAATTGACAACGGTAATTCATATCCGGCTCGAAGGACCATGTTCAGTGATGTTTATTTTTTATCCGCGACGGGAAAGCTCTTGGCCTACTAAGTGACGATCAGGTCGAAGGTGGAAGCGAGGTTCACCCGGAATCGAGGCTCAACCACAGATGAATTCCAAGTAATATTCAGTGAGTTGTGGACAATATTAAGTAGTAAAAGACTGACTGGAGACTGTGTTTTGACTCTCATACAAACTTCAACCACCCGACAGAGTATATCAAAGTTTTCAGAATTCTGAGAAAGCCTTTCTTATTGCACCTCTAACTAATCACTTCTAGCTCTAGACTCTCTATTAATCTTATGTTCGGAGCAAGTTCGTTCATATTATGTACTATAGTGATAACTAAAATCTACTACTAATTATGATTATGTCGTATCTGTATCTATTTTACTGTGTGTACATAAATAAATAAAAGTAACTTTTATTCAGTAATAATTGCTATAATTTTTCAATCGTTAAGCACTAATTCACACTAAAGCCTGAATTGTGTCTATACGAAATACACAGATTAATACCACGATCAATATTTTTGATTGAAGTCAAGCATCAACTTTAAAATTGATCACCAACATCAAGCAAAATCTTAAACCCAACTTTTACATCCCCACATTCAATTACAATATTAACTACACATTTCTTCAATCAACAGTATTACCCTTAATGATTAGCCTTAGGCATTCAATCCCCCACAACAGAGCTTGCCAAACAGCGGTTCATCCAATTAGACGGTAGAATAAACATCTGCAGATTAACCAAATAATGTTTGTGTAACAATGGATCACGAATACATTCGATATTAGGGGCTGATCACGGGCAAACACACTGCATCTATTGTTGCTTCACGTTCTGTGGAGACCAGGCCCTTGTGGGTAGGCTACACCTACATAGGTAGGCCATTTACGTAGGTAGGTATAGCTCAAATACCGCTTTTGTTGCTGCCTAGCGATGCACGATAGATCAACTGTGTGTTCAGCTAATCAATGAGGTTTGTGTTGAAGCTGGCCACTGAATATTTGTCTTTGATTATTCTGTATTATATGTGAGACTGGTACTCAGCAGTGTGTGAATATTGATAGTGGAAGATACTTTCTATTTTTATATGTTTAAATGCTAAGAAGAGTGGAGACATAGATGCTGGTGACATTATAGATACCTAGGGGTGGGCCTGACTATTGCTGCTTCTTGAGAAATGGATAGTATGGAACTGTACACGTTACGCGTATGACACATGCAATAGGATACATTACACTTGAATACTGATCCATCATGTGACCGTTATAACTGAAGCATGAAGCAAAAATGCGCAGCTTTTTTGGAGGATTCCTCTCGTTATTTCATGTGCATTTCAACCTACGACAAGCTTTTTATATCTTATTGTATTAACTACCAATCGACCCGTCCCTAACCCGTGCTATCCCCAAGTAACGCATAGTTCTAACCAGCCATACCACCCAACCATAGGTCATCTATCCGTTATAATAATTCACGCAATGGTTTCCACTGTTTGCTTCCACACAAACAGGGTAATTCGCCGGTGTATCTACTACTTTATTGCGCTATGAATATTTGAGGGGTGGCCAGAAGTCGACGTGGTTTGATTTAGTGCGTTCCTGTGTTAGTATTTGAAGTGCTATGGTATTTTTGGATTGTGATTCTGTCTGTAGTGCTGTTTTGTAAAGTTCAATCAAAACCACTTTAGATCATAGTTTTGCTTCCCTAATATTGATCATGGTGATCTGAATTAGGGCCCAACAGAACCGCATATCTAGGAAACCAAAGTTTGTGAACATCTAGTTTTATTTACTTCGAACATTGGTCATCATGACTTAGATTTTCAAAGCCACCGTTCGGACACAACGTTGCTTTCCAAAGCCACATACTCGAAAGCGAGCAAAATCAGTAATGGGTGTCGTGCAAAGTAAACGGGCAGATTCGGACTGACCAATACTGGCTTCTGTATGTGTTGTCAAAGACGACTAGGGCTTCCTGTACATGCCGCTGGAGCCGAATAATATCTCCGAATGAGTGTAAATCTGCGCGGCACCGGTGCGGCTGCCGTGCGGTGCCGGTGCGGCTCGTGTACAGGAAGCCTAAGGGCAAGGCTCACACACCACACTTTGACGCTTTTTTTAAAATTAAAGTAAGCGTCACATACAAATGTGAACATTATAAGTATTGCACTAATGTTTATATTCAAATAAAACGCGTGCTCACTACAATATGAACATTATTGATCATAAAAAATAAGGTTCTTATTGGTATGACACACTTATTTTAATGGAAACAAAAGTCAAAGCATGATCTGTGAATATTGCTCTAAGTGATTATAAATGGTTGTACGAGTAGACAACCAAGCTACCGTGGTGTCCCTCTTATATCTTGCTTTGCCGTTAAAGAACTTTTGTTAGGGTGTGTTAGAGGTTCATTCAGTTTAACACAATGAATTTAATAAGAAGTTAATATAACTAGACACGGTTTATAAACAAGTAACTTGGATTACGTAGGATAATATAAAATAACGCGAATGACGCGGGACGCAGATAGTGACTGCTTGTGTGACGTGTCGTATTGGAACTCTAATTCGAACTGTCAGAACTCAGAGACGGCGACGCACGTCTTAAGTACTTGAGTTCGCAGGTTGTGTGCATGTGTGGGTTACATACCACTACATGTCCTCGTGCAAAGACAATTTAAAAAAAACTAAGAAAATAATTACATACCGACGCAGTAACATAATGGTTTTATCATGAATCAGGCCATGCATATGACAATATTATGAGTTTGCGAGATTTGTGTTCGTAAACGTACAACGCGCAACGATACAAGCGAAGTTGGGAATTATGTATTTCAAACTTAAAATAATTAAATAAATGTTCTAAGCCAATTTCTTCCCTAAAACACAATATCACCATTTTGAAAATTGGCTAAAACAACGGCACCCTATCAATTCAATTTAGAAAGCTAAGTAGTGTACCAGGTACGGAACCCGTACTCACTACGCTATAAATAAATCAATTCAAAACCGCTTGGGGTGTCCACCTCGCCTGGGGAACTCTAAATTCTTAGAGGGTGTCACTAAATCACTCGTTATTGTTGAATGTACGTACGCGAATGGTCAAAGGAATTTTGCTGTATTATTATCTAGTTTAGAACGGGGAGAAGATTTGGAGTTAGTTGGTTAGTGATCAGAGGGGCAATTTCCGTATTTTTTAAGAAGATTCGCATTCGCATCTCATTCGCAATCTGTCAAAAACCAACATTTTTGACAAGTTTGACAGATTGCGACCTGAATGTGAACGTTTTCTAAGTACGAGATTTGGGCCCTATTTTTGGGCCCTTTTTGGTTCCTATAGCTGCGACATATTTGTCAAAAAACGCCAAAAATGACACATTTTCATTAGCTTTTTAATAAAGCAGAAGTGTATGATAGAAACTTGTAAAAATGTCGGATTGTCAGTTGTCGCCTTTCAGTTTTATTAAATAGGACCCTTGTTGAAAGAGCGCGAAGCCATTGTTCTGCATGTATGTAACGAAGGGAGGTTAAGGTATTAATTGTAAAGTAATTAAGGTGTTAATTGAGCTGTTGTATGCTCCAGATTAATAAGTCACTACGAAGAAAACTTATGATTGAATTGGCAAATTTTCAAGAGATTGATGCGCTTTCCATCATACGATTTGATCTCTTGCCTATGTTAACTTTCCACCATTTGCTCAAAAAATCAAAATTCAGTACATACTGTGCACCTCTGAGCACAGAGGTGCACAGTATGTACTGAATTTTGCACCTTGTATCGTAGAGGCTTTTATTATTAAAATAGCGGCACTGTGTGATGAACTGTGTCATAAATGCAGGTTTTATGAATTTCCGTTCATATTGACTGCTAAATGTGAGGAAATAGATGCCATACTACATTGTTGTACGGCCGGTATGGGTTTGAGTAAGCTATATTTTTATCTTTACTTATATTAAAATATGGTGTGAGTTTGTATGTAGGGGTAATCTTTATAAACACTGATCTGATCTCAAAAATTCTTTGCCTGATCGAAAGCTTCTCTATTACCGACTGCCATTAGATATGCTTTATGTTAAAACACGCGGTCGAAGTCGCGAGCAGAAGCTAGTATTTTTATAATTTCTAAGCTGTCACAGGCCATCGCTCAGTGCCGCTGGTTTATCAACGACTGTAGTACCCGACCCCCTGCACGCGTAGCATGACCGCCATAGAAACGGGTTTTGTCGACGAAAGAATAGACAAAATTACAGATTATGATTGTTTATCTATCATTTTGTCTATTCTTCCATCGACAAAACCCGTTTCTATGGCGGTCATGCTACGCGTGTTGTAATAGCAAGCTACTATTAATGTCCAACTGGGAATCCTTTAAGACATTAAACCTATACGTATTTCTAAGCTGTAGCTGGGTAGATATGAAAACAAATAAAAGCGACTAATACAGTAGCAGTATAAACAAGGCAGCCGAGTCGCGAGACAATGTGCCGAGAGCCCAGTCGTCGTACAATACGAGCGCAGGTGAATGAAGCGGTTACTGCAAAATATCAACGTGACGTCGATGAAATCTAAAATCTAGTTTAACGATCTGACTAGGTATCAGTTTTGGTTCCTGAATGGAGAATAGGGATGATAACTAAAAAATTTTTCTTAGCCCGTCTTTGTGATTATAAAAATATATTGGACACGTATTTTTTCTTTTTTTACGTAATCTAAAGATTACGGCGATACATTGAGGTAAAATGTGCCATGACATCGAGTCATCGAGAGAGTGATCACGAGTATGTAGATTTTATACATACTACTGACGTAGCAATCCCCACTCCTCAACTTAAAATGCGTTTTATCTAAGTAATTTTTTATTAATATGATAAAGCAAAAAATACGTGTCTAATATTTTTTTATTATCTGGTAATAGGTAAATTTTTTTTTTTTTACCCGGGCATCATCCCTATTTCAAGTAGAAACTTGTCAAACTCTACTTTAGCACTATTTAAGGTGAAAGCTATATTCAAACTTTGCGTTCGCAAAGAAATTTGAAGGACTCTTAAGAATTTTTTAATTTCACGGGCTACATCGAAGGAACGGGCTACCTCAAGTAATGCTTAATTTATTGACAATTTCAAGTTCAGAACTTGTCAAATTCAGAAATCTATTATTTTTACTAGATTTGTATTAGGAAATGTAATTTAACATTTAAGGCTAGGCCGTACCGAATACGGTGGTGTGAGACGTGGACTTGCGATACTTATTTTGAAAGTCTAGATGAGATGTCAACCCAAATGGAATGCATGAATGCAATTGGATTTACATCTAGAGTTGCAATGCAAACATCTCACAGAGTTTTATACATAACATTGCAAGTCCGAAGGTACGTCTTTAGTTACCTCAGTTGCAATTTAAACAGTTAAGCAGTTAAGTTGGGCACTAAAGTGTATTCAAAATCTTTTATCCTCAAAACTTCCAAGAACTTAATAAAGTGCGAAAATAAATAAATTACGTAATACACGATCAATCAGAATCTGAATCGTTTTGAAACAGATTGCTAATCCATTGCTTCATAAGTTCGAAAAAAACATCTGCTGAACAACGTAAATAACGCAATGATTTTATTGAACTGTCAAAATGAAACAGATTAGTCGTAATCGTTTAACGAAAATGTGTTGCGTAACTAGATAGCTGATTGAGATTGATTGCAAATTTAACTTTTTACTAAAATCTTCTCTTTAAAATCGGAATAAAATTGTATAACAATGTTTGCGATAAAAGCTTTATTTAGATTGCTTAGAGTTTAAAATATTGGCTTTTAAACTTTAAGCAATGCTGCAGTGCGCAGCTAAGCCTCTATTCACGAGCTCTCAAACCGACTTGTGCTTGCACGGAGGTGCAGTCGGTTGGTTTCAAGCTTCGTCGACGTGGCTAGGGCGGATAAATGTCGATATATTGCACCGGTCTATCGATAATAAATAATTAAAAGTGTTCAAAATTATGGTGCCGTTAAATATAATGTATTTGTTTTTCGAATTTCATAGGTACATATTCCAAAGTTCAATTTGATCAAAAAATTTCGAAACATTTGCTGTGAAATACTTAAATGCCAATTATTCTGATATGAAGTGGTTTTAGTTCGAAATATAAAAAAAAATATATAAAAAATTGGCGATTTTAAGTTTAAGCATGAAAGTAGCGGATTCTGCCGTGTGATAAAACGATGTTATCTTGTACTTACTGCATTTCATAGAAATCGCATATTATCGATATAATTAAGAAGCAATTAACCACATCCTTATCCGCATAAAAGTTTGATCAGGCCCCCCCCCCCTCATTACGTTTTTTTCATGTGAATACTTCAGTAGGCTGGCCCGTGATTTTACCAAAGCTTGTGGCGGCTGGCAGAATACAAACCTAAGTTTTACCGTTCACATGACCTCTATTTCAACACACTTAAAGTTTTTTCAGTAATTCTGAGATTCAGTCAAGCAAGAGTAATATCCTATTACAAGCAAGATAATCTAATCCAATTCCTCTCTCAACCAAACAATATTACATATGTTTTAAAAAAAAATCGTTTATATTGAACAGAGTTGTTATTCTGTCAAAATAGGATGGAATTGTGAAATAATTTTCATTTTTCCATAAATAGGTACCAAGACTTGACTCCACTCATGGCCCTCAACAGTGGAGCGCCTTCTTCAGACCAGCACCCCACACACACTTTCTATTCTTAAACCAGTGTAGCCTCAACCCGTTCGATTCCCACCTGATAACTGGCGTCTGAATAAAAAAACGGATGTGTACCTTCAAAAGTATTATACTGATAATAAAACCAAGCTGGTAAAGCCGGAGGCATACAATAATTTGTCGGTCGTGGGTTACGGACGTCTGTCGTCACTTCTGCAGGGATAGGTACTCCCCTGTAGCTGCAGGCGAATTCCCGGCGCTGGCCGGAGATGGAAGTAAGCCGAAGTTCCGTGCTGTGCTGCACGGTGACGTCACTGGTAGACAGTAAGGCGCAGCCGCCGACTTGCTCAGCACACCGATGGTGAAGCGTAAAAGTGAAGTTCTTAAACCATTGCTTTAATGCAAAAAACTTAACGCAATAACATAGCACACATAGCATCACGCCTGGTATCCCCGAAGAGTTAAGCAGAGGTGTACTTATTCAATGAATGTTCTTGAAAATGAAAGACATTGCAATTGCAAGTGTGTTATGCAATTACCCTGCAGCATTAATTAGGTGTCCCTGATATGTCCCTAGATATCTAGAAATAGGGGATAATAAAAATATCTACCTACTAAGATTTGGTACCAAGCACCTTGCTAGCCCAGAATGTCTAATGATTTCACTACGCCAGGAGCTAGTTATAGCACTAGAGAAGAAATGATTGGACACTAAGGAATATTACTATCCTTTACTCATCATATCATCTGCCTAGCCTTTGGATCAGTTTCAAATCTTACCGGATACGGCTGAATACCAGTATTTTACATGGAGCGCCTTCGTATCTGACCTCCACAAACCAGTTAAGGTAACACAATATTTGTAGATCGTTAATCACTTTTTGTCGTAGGTAATTTTTTTCTCTGCAAGGAAGACAGAATACGTCTGTAA
This sequence comes from Agrochola circellaris, assembly GCA_914767755.1. NCBI lineage: Eukaryota > Metazoa > Arthropoda > Insecta > Lepidoptera > Noctuidae > Agrochola > Agrochola circellaris. Next base: position 7,861,276 of record OU611840.1, read on the forward strand.
AATCTCGGTCAATTACTTTAACCAAAATAGAAGAATTTCCTAAGGAAAATTTGATTTGATTAGACCACACCTCGTTTCTTCAATTCAGATTTTAACTCACCTATCCGCCATGTCGAATACATGTTTTTTCACAACAGATATTTCAATATTATAAAAAAAACGCAGTTAACAAGGGAAGCCAAAAGACAATACAAACTTGACAGGTGAAAGCTATGCTAGCGCCATCTATCTAAAGTTTTCATCGGCCAACCCCATTGTTTTTCAAAAGATAACATCAGCCATTCCAAAATCTACTTATTAAAAATCTTGAATTCATTCACTGACAGACGACGCACAGCCTAAACTGCTGGGTCTAGAAACATAAAATATTGCACAAGATGTCCTTATCTAACAAAAGTGAGAGTAACTAAGGAAGGAGTTTTGAAAATTCTTGAAAAAAACTTAGATGCTTTAAAATAAAAATTCAATGAGAGGTCAGTCGTTTGCGTGACATTCCTCTTTACAAGTAGGTACCGTAATGGTTCCCTCAATATATCCCTTTGGAAAGGAAAATGGCAAGACTGCATTACCTGAAGGAATGTCTAATGTGACGAACTTTGATGTTACAACGTGTAATTTTTGTAAAAGGACATGCAATAGAAATATTGCTAAGCGTTTCTGTTCGCTTATGATGTCGTTATAACACTATATATTTGTATTGTTTTATAAAACTGACTATCCCGGTGTTTACACCAAGGTATAAAAATGGAATTTGGGTAAATGGAATTATAAAAAGTTAGAAAAACTAGTTATAGGTAAACAAAACTCGTTAAAACGATGAACAAATTGGAAACAATACATATCTGAAACAACGTCAATAAAGTTTTATACACGAAATATGTTTTTGACAAGTCTTTTATAAGTTTTGTGGAAAACAGCTGTGCGGCTGCTGCAGGTTCAGAAAACTATTGTTAACAATTTTTTGGCCAAAGAATCAGCATCGCCATACAACATGGCAATGCTGCCAGCCTTTTGGGCACTCTTCCTGTTGACAGCGAAGCGGATGAACTTTTAAATACCCTATGATTCCTTCCCCTCCTTTTTATATACACACAGTTCATAAATTATAATTATATTAAGTTTTTTAGCGTATATATTATGTAAATATTATCTTGTTTGAAAATAAACTGTAAGAATCGTAACACAATTAATTAATTATAACACCTTAAATCTATCTTTACAGCTAACCCTAATGCGATAGTTAAATCTACATATAAATCTCCTTAATTTCTAGTTATTTATAAAATATTTTAAAATACCTTTTGTAAAGTAAATTCAAAATAAACGAAATTAAGTTAAAATGTTTGACATTTTAACTTAATTCTAACATAAAACCTTAGAGGTCGCCAGAGTAAAGTCGTTCAGAGAACAAGAAAACAAGTAAATTTTATCCGCTGTTGAGCGTGCACAGCGCACGCGTCAGCGGTACGCACTGAAGTAGATTGGTGCGCGCTGTCGGCCACTCGGCAGCACCAGCAACTGCGGCCGCCGCGTCGCTGCCTGCTCACATACTTGTCTGCACAGAGTACTTTATACTATACTGAAAGACTGGTACGCACACCCTAATTGACTGTAGTATGGCAAAATTTTAAATCACCCCTTATTACCTGGGTATTGTGGCTAGTACTAGTTCCCGCTCAATCTCAAACTAATAATATCCAACCATTCCCAATATAGATAAGATTGGATACAGCAATGGGTGTCCTGGATATACTACATGTGACCTCAAATACATAAACCTAATATATTTGTTTTGTATCCGCTCTAGCATCGTACTGTAGGTATATAGCTTTACTAGGACTCCAAATAACCGCGTTGTATTCTAAGTCGCTCTCTACAAGTGCTTCGTACAACGCTCTTAAAGCACTCATGTTAGTAAATAACATGTGGGTGTTAACGCGGGGTAGGTAATAAAAATAACTACATACTTTAAAGTAAAACCAGAGAAATTGTACAAACCCTCGCTGCTCGATTCCTAGTCGCACTTGACCACTTGTTTTTCATTTATCTTTGCCATTACGCACAAAATAAACAAAATAGTTTTTAATAGGGGATGGGGCGCAAACACTCCCTGAAGCCATCGCGTGCCCTGCCAATAAAAAAATTGTTACCTCTGTTTATTAAAAAAAAAAGTTACAACCACAGATTAAAAAGTTCCCCGCGTCTGTAAACTCCAATTAAACGCAACTGAAAATAATTCCACATGGGGACAACGAATTTTTATTTCTGAAGTCGCCGAAGAAAAAATTGTAATTTCTTTTTACGACATTAAGTTACTTAGAAGTCGGAGGGACTGGGCGCGAAGGACTAATTAATTTTTTTTGGAAACCTCCCGAATAACGAGCACCGAAGTTGGTTCCCGCCATAATTGGAATATTTACGCGCCGTTTCATTACTCCGGGCTGTTTTTTAATCACCATCTTTTTTGCAATTAATTTCTGCCAATTTTTTCGAATCGAGTTTTGAACGAGTTTTTATTTTATTCGGTAGCTCGTTTTTTAAAAGGTAACTGCATTAAATATTTAGTGATTGAATTGAGAAACTCGGTTTGGTATTTATAGAATAATAGCGTTTGCCATGGTGATTTCATTAGTGTTTTTTTGTTTTGTGAATCGAGGCGGACATTTCCGAAGCTATTATTAACTCATGCATGCTACTGTATTATGCCTATACAATTATATAGATATAGTCCGCTTCACCGTATTCGGTGACAGTGAATTAAACTAATTATTTTTCCTTTCGTGAGCTCTAATAATTATAATGTTATTAGCATTTCCATATAATAGACCACACGTACCTACCTGTGTTATTTCCTCAGAGTTTTCATTCCCTAATGTTTCATCTTCATGTAGTTTTTAGCAAACGCTCTCCTTTGTGCAGTTTTTAAAACAAAAAGTTGGGGCGCGTTCTCTGCCGCCCGGGACCTACATTCATAATCTGATCCAGGATTTCACCCAAATTCAGCTCGCACTTAATTCGTTCAGGGAATTAGTTTCGTACGAACGTAATTAAGGAAAGTTTTCGGATTAACCACCTTGTTTTTCCACTTGTAACGACCATTGTAACTTGGTCTCCTGACCCTCCTTAGCTTATACAAAGCATGCGGTTTTGATAGCCTTTGTTTGTGGGACGGGAGGTCCGTGAAAAACGGTGGTTGTCACAACATTTTTCGGCCACTTATTTAGTTTTAGTTTAGTTACGGTGTTTCGGAAACTCGGCGCCCCCTAGACAGTGAGATATTCGCTAATTTCGTTGTTGCAAATTTGTTTTGTTGTCGGCTTGTTTTCCTCGCGGTGTGCGGTGACAACAGCTGTTAGCAGCACGCTTTTTAAACACTAAAACGCTGCGGTAGTAATTTTCTTGGAACAACGCTTTGATGAACAAAGCTCATAGATTTTTTAGTCGAAAAACGGTTGGCGAATAATTTGATTGATTATTTTCCTAAACAACTGACACAGCGCACGTGTGGGACCAAAAGTTTGAAAGTGAGCATTCAATTTATCTCTTGATTTTAGAGGTAGTGGTTGTGAGTTGACATGGACCATTTCAGATGTAGGAGAGCAACGGACAACAAGGTTATGTGGTTAAACTCTTTAATGACCTACATAGTTATACTTGTATGAAAAAATACCTTAATCTGTACACTACAGCAGTTCCGTCTGTACCTAAACGTGAATATTATTTCAATCATTTCTACATAACTGGCACCCTAGAGGCTTCAACCAAGGAGTAGCGTTACTTTTGAAAAAAAAAACAAAAGAAAATTCAAGGGAATGCCCGACATAAATTGTACTGCTCGTGGGAGCTAGCGTTTGCATACCCGCCGAGTAGGTAGTGCATCATTTTACGAGAATCGAGGACTTAGTTTGTTTTCTGCATTCTTACTTTCGTTTCTTCTGCATTCGTTTATTATATACTTTATTTACACCTAAAACAAGTCTTAAAGACTCGTTGTATTGTATACCTCTTGTCTCTACAACCTTATTAATAAATAAAATAGCATTCATACACAACCACACAAAAATAAATGCAAAAAATAATTACTAAAGTTAAATTTCCAGAAGACTGAAGATCTTCGCAAAACAATCAAATAGAGGTATTTCAAAAACACAAACGTATACGTACATTCATGCATACACTCACACATACACAAACACTCACCCGTGCACTCTCGTGCATGCAAACACACACAAATATTTCAATATAGGTAAGTAAATGAGTAGCTTAATTGTAGTTTATGGAACTTGTTTTTATTATTTTTAAATTACGACTACTGTTTATTTTATATATTTTTGACAAGTTCATCTTAAAACACGTTCAAACACGTACAAACACCAACGATACACTTCTTTCTCGAATGTTCTATATTAACTTGCAAAATTGTTTTTGTGAACCGTAAAATGTGTAAGTATACAAATCTTGTAGAAAACTGGTCAAAAATTTCTAAAGGTGACTAAAATAGTTAACAATACAATATATGTCTGAAACAACGCCGATGCATGGTTTATACACGACATAATATTATTGATAAGTCTTTTACAAGACAAATTTAAAAACAATTTTTGTTTGAACTTTGAATGTCAGCAACTTATTATCTATTTATTCGTAAACAGGAATCTAAATGCTGAAAAATAGCATTCAATCGTTACTTTACTTGACTTAATTGTTGAAATAATATGGCATGAGATTTCGATTACACTAAATTAATGTGATAGATTATTAATTTGATGTAATTAATACCGTACGTTTATTATTATACTACCGTACGATTATTATCACTATTTTTGTACAGACATGTACCTACATGTCTGTACAAAAATCACCACTAGAAGTTGGCGTGAATGTCACTAACATTCACGCCAACTTCTAGTGGTGATTGATGCAAAAACTTGGAATTTTCGTATATTTTCTGTTTACCAATATGAAACGTAAAACATGCACTGTAATAGCTCCTACTCTTTATGTTGGGGTATGGTATCTGATGTTACTCTATTCACTCAAGATCTCTGATCTGACCTGCACCCCAATTGCGTAACATATTCGGAAATTGTGTACTTCATAAGTTTGAATAAATCGCCTGCTGTCAAATTTAAATGATGCAATGGATGTTGTTGAATAGTCAAAATTGCCATTGTACGTGTTTTACGCAATTATCCCGGAGATCTAATCCATGATTTTACCTTACGGGAAAAGAATCGGACTGCCCGTAGTTCCACTTACCTTACAACAACTATGCGGTTCCAGTAACATCTTTTTTTATCCTCGAAACCATTATACAAAAAGTCTCATATAATAAAACCAATCTCCCCGAATCCTAGCCACCCTACCCGCACGCACACACTCGAACATCGCTCATACGTCACACATACGTGTTCCGTTTAGGGCCGCGCGCACTATGTGCTCCCAGCCGGTGAAACATGATTTCCCGCGTGGTGCAACCCTGGATGAGGCCGATGCTTAAGCTTTTATCTTGTGTAGGTACGTCTTTTTTATACTACCTATAAGTTCGGTTGTGTTTTGTTTTTGAGATGGGACTTTATTTTATTACCTACTGCTCCACCACAGAGCATGGAGACGCCTTGGCGGCCGCTGCTAGAGATGCATTGTCAACACTTTCCGTACAAGCAAGTGTATGTGTGGGCATCACAGGGGCAGTGGGCATCACCATGTACTCCTAAAAACTGGCGACAATAGGGATGTTGACTGGGGAATTTAAAAAAAAAACTATTTATTCTGTCAGTGAGATAATACAAAAATATTAGACACGTATTTTTTGCTTTATAATATGAATAATAAAAAATGATTTTGTTATAACGCATTATGGTTGGGGAGTGGGGGCTTGCTACGTCACAAGTCAGTATACAATCTACCGGGGAGTCATGAAATGCTACATTTTAACTCAATTTATTGCCGTAATCTTTTACTTACGTAAAAAAATAAAAAAAAGAATCCAATATTTTTAATAAACGACCTGACAGACAAAAAAAATTTTTTGTTGACATCTCTATTATGCCCGTGACAGCCATATTTGCTCTTAGCACTAATTGCGCGGTCATGAATATTATTATTAATGGCGTTTTTAGTCTCTGCCGGCGCGGCGACTCTATGCTGTTTGCTCCATCAATAGATAACACTTATCATAAAAAACCGGCCAAGACGTGTCGGACCACGGTCCGACACGAAAATAACATGGTAAATTAACCCTTCATTCAGCGTGCTCAATGAAGGGTTAATTTAACATGTTATTTTCAGACTATAGTCGTCTTATAGGTTTTCCTATAATCTATGAGTAAAAAACCATTCTCTGCATTTTTTTTCAAAATTTTAGGCTCAGTAGTTTCGGAAATAATGGGAAATTTTCATCTATTTTCTTAAATATCTTTAAAGTAATTATTTTAGAATTATAAAAAAATATGTCCGTTCATTTGATATGTCAGGTACAGAATGCAAAAACTTTTTTTTTTTTTTAATTTTCTAGTTTGTCTCCCAAAAATGGTTATATTCAAAATTCATTTATTTACTTACGTTACACGTCCGTGTTTGGGTCATAGAAATTCATATGTGTACCAAACAACTAATTTGGTCCAGTAGATTCGGAGCGGACAAACAGACAGACATACCATGAGTGAGTGACCATATAAGGGTTCCGTTTTTTCCTTTGAGGTTCGGAACCCTAAAAACTTTCCGTCGTGAAAAACAGTCTAATAGCTATCTAGTTATGTTGGTAGAGTACCCACCTAATAATCCACAAAGCCAAATGATTGTTACGCTTAATTTTTAAGTTACCATGGTCATCACGTTACCAAGAAGTGCAAGAATATAGGTACCGCGAAAATCACATAAGCTAGGGTTTCCTAAGACTGCTGTGGCCGCCACATAGCGTCCGCAATTTACCGGTAAAATAAGTTGGTGTGTTTTCCTAGAGAGCGTTTCTAAAATCAAATCTCAATGCTATCATTTCTATGACAGCCGTCACTGCGACCGTTATGTGGAAGCACTCTTCTAGGACACTGCAGCTTTAGAGCGAATTGCACCAATTAAAAACAATACGCGATCAGCACATCTAAACTGCGTTCAAGAGTTGTCAGTGTCATTTTGTTGTGGAATATTGTTCTTTTTTTTATTGCCTTTAGAGCGAATTTCACTCGCTCTAAAGGGCTAGATATAAACGATATCGATCGATGTCGTGATCGGTAGCGGTACTGGTCCAAACCGACGGACCAGTATCGCTATCGAGTATGACAACGATATCGCTTATATTACGGCTGAGGACTATCAAATTCAAATTCAAAAGTCATTTATTCAAACTAGGCTGAGAATCAGCACTTTTCGAACGTCAAAATTACATAAGACAGTCCCCCAAAACGCCCATCCTTCACCACTTCCTATTGCGTTAGCTGGGAAGAAGAAGTGGCGCAACAAACTCGATCGACTCGACTATAATCGATAGCTAGTCTACCGAAATCCACCCAGCAGGTCGTGGCTTGACTATTTGGGTAGTTTTTTAGTCGCCCCCATGTCAAATACTGGTATTTAACTGCATCCGGTTAGACTGGAAGCCGACCCCAATATAGTTAGGAAAAGGGTAGGCAGGTGATGAGTTAGACTGATATTTTTTTGGTTATACGCAGAGTAGGTACGCAAACGACTTTAATTTAATATACAAAGAAATACGAGTTGGAGTCGAGGTAGACACGTCTCAGAGGAAACATTGAATAAAATAAAATAAATTGGCGGTATTTTGTCCATGTTTTATTACAAATAAATACTATAAATGCTACCATACAAATTATATTACTCACAAAATTATCCTTCAGTAAAGAAACATATAAAAATTATAGTAAAAAAAATCTAAATAACACACATATCGTCAATTCTTTGGCGAACTTTAAAAAGGAATATTTATATAAAAATCGAATTTAAAAAGACTTAAGGCACTTACGAAAACAGCACTTATGTTTATGTTATATTTACAAAGGTACCAAAAAATTATGGCACAATAATTTTTAAACATAAAAAGCCTCATATTCTATTTTAATTTATTTCAAGATAATTAAATAATTCTAAGTACGAAAATGCAGATAGTAAATGCAGTCTGTAAGTACGAACGATAAAAAACAAGAATGTTTTCATTCACAGACTTAGGAATACGAAATGGGGACTTAGTGCGTGAGTTCTCCCATTGAATACGCCCTTCTCTACAGTGGGAAACGTGAAAATGTTAGACAATTTGTTTTTTTAATGCCGTATTCTATGGGGAATCTTAATATTTTACAGGTAGTCATTATTTAAAGTTATAACTATAGTAACTTAAGGCACTTTTAGGTTTAAAAGAAATATTTAAGGCAAGGTTGTGTTTATTTTTATAATTTTTGCTTTTTCCAAATATATTTAGGAATAGTCATTCCCTGTCGCAATGCTCCATTTTATGAATTGATAATTCGCAAAAATATGGTTCTTTGAAATCCACTTATTTTAATTTTAAGGTAGAGTTTATCAAAATAGTAAAATATACTACTGTATTATATAACATTAAATTTTTTTTAATATATTAAAAGTTTTGTTTTAAAATTGGTGTTGCACAGCACCCCCTTTTTTTCAAAAAACCTTTCAATATGACACCAAACCACACCTCACACCTTTAAACACCAAATCTATTTTTTTATCTCCTCTTGTTTGTGGTACTCTGGCCAGTTATCGCGACATCTACCTGAAGCCGGCAGGTCTACTGGGGCCCTCAGTGGGCTCTAGGACAATCCTCTTGAAGCAACCCTCGGGCAGCTGGTCGAGGATTTCTTTAACGTTATCCACCTCCAAACGAAGGTGGTCGTGCTCATCTTCGTACTGCTTCATCCACCTGTTTGAGAAGATTATTTTTGTTAACAACATACAAAAGATACGTATGCAAAATATGTGAGACAAATATGACCCCCTGTGACAAGGACGTTTCCTAAAATCATAAAATTCATGTGACGTAATTTATAGATTAGCCCCCTAAGTAGTTTCATTTCATTTCATTTCATTGCCATTTATACTGTTTCGCGAAACGTAAAGGTTTAGCAATTATACTTTTATTTTAATTGTAAGTAGTCACCTTTTCGAACTCTCATTTTTATTCGGAACCTTGCATTATGGAAGTAAATTTAACTGATGGTGTTGGTCGCAAAGGTCGATCGACGATCCACACAATATAAGTATCATCTTATCCCAGCGCCGAATTTACCCCAACATACTTCATCTCATCAGAGCATGTTTTGGCGCACAATACATAACACTGAGCTATCCGGGGTAATTGCGTAACACATAAAATGGCAATCGATGAGAATGCCTTTGATTTTGACAGTTCAGCTATGTTCATTGTGACATTTACGTTGTTGAAGAGACAAATTTTTCAAACCTATGGAGCACTGGATTAGGAATTTCCTTAAAAACGTTCCCATTGTGATTGAAACTGTGTTACGCAATTAGGGTCCTGAGTGCCTAGACAAGTGGCGTTCGGAGCGTTTCATATGTCTACACCGAATTTCAAGAGGATTGGCATAAGCTTTCTGAGGTAGCTTATGTCTAGTCAATACATTTTTGTCTTTTTCATCATTGACATCGCTGACAGAATGTCACTTTGTCTAGGCCCTCAGACGTAGCTCTCTGTGGCTGTACATCCGGAACTGTTTTTGTTACGTACCTCTGATGATTATTCTTGGCCTCAGTCAAGCTCTTAATCTTGCCGTCCAAGTCGACCGCTATGAGGTCGCTCTCAGCCTTGTCTAAGCTCTCCTCTGAAATGATATAATTTGAAATCAAGAGTGACGTCAGTAGTTCGTTACACTCGCACATGGCAAACAGTATCATCAGCCTATCAGAAAATGATAGGCACAGTCCTCCTCTTTAGGGAGGGAATGGACCGTAATCCACCACGCAGGCTTGTGCTGGTTGGTGGATGTTACATGTCTTCCAGTTTTTTGTTCTAGGACATACCGGTTTCCTCACGATGGTTTCCTTCATCGTTTTGAGACCACTAGTAATGAAATAATTTACTTTCGAACCACATTCATTCATTTTTTAATTTCGAATTACGTTTGCTACACTGGGCCGCCACTGCTCTTAACACAGCACACATGTTATAGCCGAGAAGTCTGTCATCGTACTCAGATTCTGCACAAAGCGCAAAAGAAATGAATTATCCTAAACGGAAAGATAATACGAGTACTATAGAGGTATGAGGAACAGGATGGAGATATCCTCATCCTTCAAAGAAAAGGGAGGATCCCCCAACCAGACGGTAGTTGTGTGGTGGGCAACTGCCCGACGTTTGATGTCGGGATGTTCTATATTATTAATGCAAGTCACGGATAACTCTTGTTTGTGCGATGCAGGATTTCTGAGTCGTCGCCACAGTACTTTAGGACTACTCACGTAATCGATCGAGGGCTTGATCATCCAATGTGGGCAGGTTCAGCAGCTCGTCCATGATGACCTTCAAGTCTTCCAAACCTTTGGACACCTGCTTCTCAGCCTCCCGAGCGTCAGTGTTCGCTTGACCAACCTAATGAAGATAGATAAAAGGCAAAATAGGTATACATGGTTTTTACTAGTGCTCATCTTCTTATAAGTAGCTATAAATCTATATTTTATGTGATCTTATCATAACTTACGTATATAAAACAAAGTTGGTTTTCAGGCTTATTCCAAGAGTTCTAGCTCTGTAGGTGTGACTAATTGGCAAAAAAAAACGTCTAGGTCTACAGTTATGTTTGACTGCTGGACTGCTCTAAATACTATTTTTTCGTTCCAGGTCATGAACGCATGACTTTTGGTAAAATTCCTATACAGTACGACACAATTTAGATGTAACATAAATTTTAAAATTTGCGTTCATACATTTCAATTTTACGAATGTATTTAGTAATATGACTTCACAAGTTATTGCGTTTGCGTAAAGATCATTTTCACTTAAAGCAGTAATAAATATTGGCGATTTTGAAGGCGCACTCAGTTCAGATGGTGATCTGTTTTACGAATTTTGCCGATGCTACATAGTTGTGTCGTACTGTAGGTACATGAAATGAACAATATTTGTATTTATATATATTTGTAATCACGTTCTCGAAAACGCCTCTAACGATTTCGATGAAAGTTGCAATATAGGGGTTTACGGGGCAAAAAATCGATCTAGCGAGGTCTCATATCATGGAAAATTCGTTTTCTCCGTATTTTCACCCGAGTAGGGCTCGTTAGCCCAAAGTATACAACAAGATGGCTGCCTTAGGATAATGACATGGTAGCATGGAATTAGTAAGTACCTACTATCATGGCAACATGAAATTAGTCTGAACTAACTTATACAATTAAATGAGCATTCTCTATTTTCACCAGAGCAGAGCTCGGTCGACCAGGTACTGTTAATAATACATATTTTATGAGTCTACAAAAGAATTGTGCCTGCCTGTGATCTTCTTAACTAGATAATGGATTTTGATAAGGTTTTGACCATCGTTAAGAGTATTTATTCCGAAAGGTTTATGAGCGTGTGTAAATAATTGTAAGCACACGAATTGCTTTGGACCTTTGACCCTCCGTTAGATCCACACAGGGGTAGAATTTCGTTAAATCGTTTTTTTTGTTGGTTTTTGAAAGTTATTGCATCTTTAGTGGTTTAAGTTGTTCATGGTCACTTTGTCATCCAGTCAGTCATGCAACTGTATTGTATATTTTTAATAAGCTACGTGCCTAATGGGGTTTCGCATCGGCAAAAATGACGACCTTTCGGGGATAATATTTGACCCCATCATTTAAAAAATCCTTCAATAGCCTTGTGCAATATTTCTTGCTTTTACATCCAGCGGTTTAGGTTGTGCGTTGTCTGTCAGTGAATGAATGAATTTAAGTTTTATATTTCGTAAAATATATTACGTACCTTCATTTTAGCATCTCTGGTGAGCTGCATGTTGTCAGCTGCCTCCGTCTCCAGGGTTCCGATCTGTGTGGCAGTTTCTTGGACGCGAGCTGTGGAAATAAGATTCTTTTGATTATATCTATATTATTTATATATTAAGTTATTATATCATATTATTATAAGTATAATAATTAATATTATAATTATATTATATCCTTTATTTCATTTATTTACATATAATTTACATTTTTAATATTTTTATAAAAACAAAAGAGAAAACAAAAACATTTAAAAAAATAAAAAATAGTAGCCCACCGGTATCGGGAACAGGGTCCAAGCTACCGGTGGTCAGGTTATTATTTTGTTATAATAATAATAACATTTTTTTATATTTTTAAATGTTTTTTATTTAAATATTTAAAAATGTAATCAATAAGTATTAAGATGAATAAACGAAATAACTATTATATATTATTATAATTAATCTATGCAAAGCTGGCGTAATACATAACCAAACCAGCTACTTCTATCAACATTGGTCAGAGCTTTTCCTTTCAAACGTTATCGTCTGGGGGTTATTATTATTAAATTATTAGAAGCTTGTGGTGTCCCACTGCAACGCAAAGGTCACCCTACTCTCTATTTAAAGCTTGTTAAGACAGCCTTATTGAAGGAGTCCAGCTCATCCCGCCTTCTCCGTATGGGCCTGCTGCGATGTCGCTTGCCAGAGGGAGTAGAAGCATTTGGATTGACATAATTTACTAATTAACAGCATGTGTTTAATACTAACTGGACAGTTTTTCAGCTTCGAACCGCAATTTGGAAGCATCGGCTCTAGATGTTGACGACTTCTTCTTCACTTCAAACGCCGCCTGAAAAATAATTACAAATTACTTACCATTCGGTTATTTTTCAGTAATTCTATGTTGAAACAAGCTAGGGCCGCGCATTCTCGTGGAAAATTCAACATCCCCGAAAACGCCCCAACTTGATCAAAATACTTCTCTTTTTGTTTCAGTTCGGCAGTTATTTAAGTATTCTCAATCTCAGGTTTGATGCCACCAACTGCATCACAATGCTTGGAGAGTGAGCTTATTTTCAACTTTTTATTTGCTGTCGGCTTTTTTGATTTTTCCAATATTTTTATTTTATTTTCAGTACGTTACTTATGACGTCTAAAATCCGCCATTTTGATTTTATAAAAATAAAACCCTAATTGCCCGACCAAGACGACAAACACCTAATAAATCCATCCAGGCGTTAGGATGCTTCGAGGGTATAAAGAAACCAATATCCAAAAATACAAAGATACGTGTGAAAAACATAACCCTGTCTTTGCAGTCACGCAGTCGGTTAACAATAAATAAGATTGTTTACCTCCGACGCCTTATCAGCGTACTCCTTCTGCGCCTGCTGAGCTAAGTCTCTGGCCTCCTTTGCCTTATCACTGGCGGTGTACAGCTGCTCCGTGATGCTGTTGATGCTGTCTTCAGCTGCGGCGATCTTCTGCTGCACTGACGGCACGTCCAGCGCCGCCTGCTCAGCTAACTGACGGGATTCTGTCACTTGATCGCTGAACTCTGTGGGATAAAAAAACAATTAATTGGTGGTTGGTACTGCTAACCTACACTAGCTAAACGACACAGATTGCATGCAGATCTCTTTTGTTTTCTTCAACCTTACCTTTTAGCGTCTTATATATCTCGTTAGCATCCTTCAGCGTCTGATTGGTAAGTTCTACATCGTTTTTGGCCTGTTCCTGAAGTTCGTCCAGCCTTGCAAGGAGGTCATTCAACTCGTCCTGTCTGTCGTGACCCTGGTCCAGGAGACCACGGCCCTGCTTGATGGCGTTCTCTAACTGGTCTAAAGTGTTTTCGTTGTCAGTCATTAGCTGTTCCAGCTCAGAGGATTTTTCGTCAATCTGGAATGTAAGATAAATAAATAATATAATAATAAATCTTACAAGAAAACAATCAAATATCGTCTGGGTCGAAATCACAGCACGGAATCGCCTCGCCGGCAGCGTGTAGAGACGGCAGTACTAATAACAACTGTGACGGACCAAAAGCCGTCAGTTTCTCATTAGAGTCGTATTGCTAGTAAACGGCGACACGCTTGGTTTGTATGGAATGTATTGACAATACCGCGTCTAGCAGCGGCCGCCGAGGCGTCTTGGTGCTCTGTTGATTCGAAATCAGGAAAATGTCATGACAATAAAACCCTCACTTTAAACGTCAGTCGTGACGTCACCACCTTACCGTCTTATTCATTTCCCTCGCAGTTTCCTTGAGTTTGTTCAGTTTGATATCCGGCAGCAGCGTGGTGTTGACTTCAGCGTACAGTCCGAGGGCTTCGTCATACACCTCCTTGGCTCTCTTGAGCGCCTGGTCAGCCAGTTCTGTCATGCTGTTCAGTTTACCTGACGCTGCATTCAGCTCATTGGTTAGGATTTGGACCTCGTTGCTAAAAAATATGGGGGTTCAGTATAGGAACTATTAAAACTTAATCAATATTAACCTATTCAGGTAAATCACGAACTTCGAACGGTAAAAGAATATCTCAGCATTTCTCAATATTATAATAGGTTAGACATCGAAAAATACTCGAACAACAATCAAACATGGCTTACCTAATATTAGCCTGTTTAGTAATTCCATCCTTAGCAATCTTGTTAGCTGTAATCGAAGTATTGAACGCCTTATCGGCTATTTCTCGAATGTTCTTTGCCTCATTCTCCAGTTTTTCTGCCAACAGTCTGGATTCCTTTGCTAAAGCTGACATGTCTACGGATTGCTTGCCGAATTGGTCTGATCTGTTGCGAGCCTTGGACAAAGCTGCTGCTCCTTCACCGTCCATGTATTCCAAGGCACTCTGGGAAGGTAAAAGTAGAAGTATAAATAACACTATATGAATACGGCATTTAGTCATCATTTGAACTGAATAAACTGGAATGTTCAGGATATACTACAATTATTATGAATATAAGATGGTTTTACATTGATTTCCTTCTGTGCGGCTTCAACGGTATCCTCTGCTTTCGATACGTTGCCCTTACTCTTCTCAACTGCCTCGTTTCCATCGTAACTCTCGTCTTCAATCTTGAACAGCATGTTTCTGGAGATATAAAGCGATTTGTTTGTTTATGTAGGCTATTGTTTAGATACAATATGATTTCATACTAAAAAAATCTGCTTGCGATGCAGCCTACCGTACTTATCTTCTTAATAATAATTTACTCCAACTGATGGGCAATTTTCGTATTTTGGCTCGTTAGACCAACCACCTACTGTGGTATCTTACCTTGAGCTCCTTAAGTTCAGAGTTGAGCTATACGATTACTGACAAAAGTGTGCACTGACTGGACAGGTCCTCTCAAATCTTTGTGGATCATTCCTCAAAAGAACATTTCAGACACTAATAATCTACGTGGTCCTCACATGATCTGACGAAGATTATGTCTGGCGTTAGAAGAGACTGAGATCTCTGAGTTTGGTTCGGTGTTTAATCTCAGAGTAGTCGTATAGGAAATATCTTCCTCATCTAGTTTTTAAAATATTATTGACGTGTTCAATAGTGTTTATATTAACCAACTTTCAGAAATAAACATAATTGATCATACCTGACGTCGGCGAGTCTATCAGCCAGTTCAGCTAGGTTGTCCGTCAGGCTAGAACCAGGTCCATTGCCCAACTCGGCCTGAGCGTCCTGCGCCAGGCGCTCGATCTCACCCCTTACTTGTTGCAGCTCATTATCGAAGTCTGCGTTCTCAACTACCGTTGGAGACTTCGAAATCTTTGCGAGAATCTGCACATAGAAAAATTAAAGATTTTGTGAGATTAATAATTAGGTACGTTCATTTAAAGTCAAATGTTCACGGCACTTTATATTTTTAGCAAGAGATAAGACATTTTCATAAAGATATCTAACTCCAATGACTTAGATATCTTTATGAAAGCCTGGCGGATGCCAGACCTGAAAGAACCTGACCTGACCAGAAGAGTAAAAGGCTGTGAGGGACACCTTTGCCCAGCAGTAAGACAAAACAGGTTGATAAAAAAAAAAAAAAATCTTATACATATTAATTTTACTGTGTTATTCCTCTAGTGAATTCTAGTGGGTTCAAATCTAGCTGTGTCCGTGGTATCACAGCGGGCCCTATTAGAATACCAGCGTAGCCTTATGACTTTTTTATACATCGCAGCATTATGCTACGATATTTGGCCACGCACTGGTCTTTTCCCATTATTTTGTAATTTATAAATATATTTCTTTATTTATTTTTCTTTATTTCTTCACAGTTCGTATCGATACGAGAGGAGGACTGGTTGTACTCACATCATCAAGTTCCCTCAGCTCCCTCCTGTGTTGATTGACAGCATCCTGCACAAGGTTGTAGCAAGGAGGACAGTCCTCACAACCCTGGCCGTCTGCACGACGCTTCTTGTTTTCCATACACCTAGAATGTCATGGGAATAATGAGTATGATGTGAGTATGTCATAGAGAATGTGTTCAATGGTCCCAGATCAGATCACAGGGACCTTACTTTGTCCAGTTGTACAGTGTGGCATCTAAAGTTATATTTAGGGATATAATATCCGACTACGCAATAGCAAAGACAGGGTTATTTCAAGGAACTTATTAAGGTTAAAGATTTTCTACAAAATAAGGCCCCGATTTGGAGAAATACCCAAGTAGTCACATTTTAGGTCATTAACTCCGGATGCACAAACAATTGGCAAAAGTTTTGTTAGTAGCAAAGATTCTCCTTGAAAAGCTCTTTCCATTGGTATATTATTATCTTACGGCTCTTGGGTTTTACGG
This sequence comes from Agrochola circellaris, assembly GCA_914767755.1. Taxonomy (NCBI): domain Eukaryota; kingdom Metazoa; phylum Arthropoda; class Insecta; order Lepidoptera; family Noctuidae; genus Agrochola; species Agrochola circellaris. The sequence goes on from OU611840.1 coordinate 7,878,030, forward strand.
CGGATACCCATTGTTCGTTGCCCATTCATTTTTCCACGACATCGTTAACGTTCACGATAATATCGTCACTTTCGAAATGTTAATACCTACCGGTACCTTACCAGCATCATTAGCGTAACCCAAAAACATGTGACTGAAACAATGATGCGCAACTTTCACAGTTTTTTTCCAATAAATACTCGGTATGCAAGCCTGCACTAGGTTTTATAGAATATTTTACATTTTGTCTATGTTTTTGCTACTTATTGGTTTTAATTTTGATTGACTTAATATACTTTTGTTTTTTACTACCAAGAACCAGCGCCTTTTCCTTCTGGTAGTTAATATTCGGCATTATTAATACGGGTCTTAAGTCATCTTTCTCTTGCCGTATCCCAATTTATTTTGGCTGGGCGCAACGTATGACCATCTTCCAAACTTCTATCGAGTCCTCATCTCAGCACCCATCTCCTTTCTAGCCATATCATCCGTCACACAGTCCATCCATCGTTTCTTTGGTATACATATATACGGGTCTTAAATCTTGTGCTTGAGGGGCTTGTGGCTAAGTAATAAATGAGGTTAAGCTACGCTTGCCGCGTTTGATCCGTGGATGGGTGACCATCTTTACATTCCAAGACCCCTCCGTGCCTCGGAAAGCACGTAAAGCCGTTGGTCCCGGCTGTCATTCGTGGATCTTTGACAGTCGTTATGGGTCGACAGAAGCCCGAAAGTCTGACAATCAGTCTTACCAATGAGTATCGTATGGCCCAGTAACTGGGTTATGGAAGTCAGATAGGCAGTAGCACCATGAAAAATACTGGTAGTCAGCTGCACCCGGTTAGACTGGAAGCTGACCCCAACATAGTTGGGATAAAGCTAGGCATATGATGATATACAGTCCTTAAATCCCGATTTTAAACTTGTTTGAACCTGACCTGTCACAGCGTCTTCCCTCGACGTTCTCCTGGCAGGAGCACTGTCCGGACATGTCGCACTGGTAGTTAGTGGAACCCCATTCGTCGCAGTCGCAGTCTCTGCAGCCGTCCACGGAGAACCCGTAGTGGTAGGCACGACAGCGGTCGCAATGTTTACTGGTAGACAAAGAAATACACTGTTATTCCCTTTGAAGCTTTTGAAGATAGAAAATTAGCGCTGAATGTTAAAAATCGAACAGCCCGTTCAAATTTAGCCATTCATTAAGGGGTTGCCATTTGTCCCAGGTTAAGAACTGACTCGTTAATGTAGTGATTGTAAAATATTCACACCAAACAGAAAAAACACGTAATTGCAGTGTTTCTCATATTAGGGAAGGATCCAGAGTGAAGTGATCTGGCTAAGCTGAAATGGCAATGGGCTGGCCGTTAACGCAGACGTTTTCTGAAGACCGCAAATTGTAAACGTTGTAAATGGAGCAATATTTTTGTTGTTATATTGGCGTGTGCTACAAATAATTTAATGATTTGTATATCTTTGTTTTGTAATCTTTACAAACTATTGTATAGAATCAAGTTTTTCCTACTTCACAGACAGAGTGTTGCTGGGGAGTTTTTTTGCGCCATTTTTTGTTCCCAGCGAAAACACTAGGAAGTGAGACGGGCGGGCGTTTGACGGACCGCCTTATAATATGTGACTTTGACGTCCTAAAAGGGTAGATTAATGCTTAGGCATTATAAAAAAAACATATACCTACCTATAGGTAGATATAGGTACCTATTGTTATTCTCTGAAGTGAGTTCGCTAGCAAATTGGCTGGTTTGAAGTGAACTTAATAGAAGAGTTTTATTGGTGATGGTGAAGATCAGTAACAAAGCTTACCCGTCGATACCAGGCTTGCAGTAACATTGTCCATTGAATGGGTCGCAGGTACTGTTGTAGGATCCCTCCATGTTGCAATCACAGGTCTCGCAGCCTGCGCCGGAGTTGATGTTGAAGTAACCGTCCTGGTTCATACAAAAAAGTAATTAGATAAAAGATTCTCGAAGTCCATTGTGTCAAATACATTTGAACTGTCGTCGTGACCATTTTACGACTACGATAAATATAAAGATGCTTTAGAAATGCCTGTTTCCAGGAGGACGTCTTTCGGTTAAGTAATGTTATGAATTGAAAGCGGTGACACAGCTTGTTTTAACAGTGAGTCGCCCTTTTAGCAAAGTCATAAATTTATTAGGTGTAAAATTGTTTCGATGCACTTTGACGAAATAATGAATCAATGTTTCGACTGTGTAGTAGTACTGGTTTTACATGCATGCATAAGCAATCAATTTTCTCCATTTTGAGTCGTTTTGTTTCAGCGGTGCTACATGATTCGGTAGTATTTATTGAACAACAAAACCGACTCGAAGCAATTACTACACATATTCGGCTCGTACCGTTCGTCAAATCTCGCTTAATCGTGTTTGGTTCGACTCAAAAACAGTTCAAGCTAAACTTAGCGGCTTTTTCCCAAATATACATATTTTATTATATTAAATTTTGCCGCCCGGATGTATCAAATCATGTGGACCCGTACATGTCTGCAGGACTATAGTTATGTCACTTTACAGAACTATGGTCCCTCTTTTCCAACGACGGCTTCTTGTCCAACTCACCTCGCACTTATCACAGTTCCTGCCGATGACATGCGGATGACAGGTACAGAACCCAGTAAGACCGTCGCACTGAGGGGGTCCTTCGACGCTCTCAACTGTACCCGCTTCGTGGCACTGGCAGGGCTTGCAGTCACCCTTCTTCTTGGGATCGAGCGCATCGCCGAAGTAACCTGGATGTGGAAAGTTTTGATAACAATTCTGGTAAGGATGATTTAACATAAGCAATACTGCGCCTGTATTTTCCCGAAAGGTTAATCAGATGTCTATCTTCCTCCTCGCGTCATGTTCTGCGGGTTAGTAGAGATTCAAAATGGCCGAGCTTATTGCAATTACCCAGGCACAACTTAAGATTTTGGGCGGCTATCATTGGCCAGGACTGCGGATCTTAGCCCGAGATGTATTAACCTTACTAACAGGTGTCTACACGACAAGCCCGACAGCCCAACCCGCCGCGGTTTAGCTACCGGGCTCATTTTAAACAAAACTAGTCTGACATACAACGTTCGCACTAAGCGGCTTAGGTGTGCAGACACCTTAACACTAAGCGTTATTCCTATCACTGTCGCACAACTGTCGAACTACAAGTGCAAGTTAGAGACGGGAACATGTCCAAGCCTAAGTTACATTTAAAAATCATGGGTTCAGTCGGCTCTGCCTTTAAGGCTAAGCGACGCTCATAATATTAACGTGCTAAAGTGATTGTATTATATTATTTAATTTTCTACGCCCGACTTACCGCTCAAACACTTGTCACAATGATCTCCAGCAGTATTGTAGATACATTTGAGACACTCCCCGGTGGTCCTGTTGCAGTTGCCGACAGCATTCGGGTCCACGTTTCCGTTGCACTGACAGAGCTCGCACTGTTGCGGGGCCCCGAACTGACCGGTCGGGTCTCCGAAATAACCGTCAGCACAGACTTCGCATTTTGGTCCTGTAAATAAAAGATTGTTTCTTTAAACACCATTCCTGTCATACGGCTATTGGTATTGCAAAAGAAACTTTATGTCTGACGTCTAAAGTTTGTTTCTATTTACAATTTGAAAAGATCTAAAATTATATACAAATGTAACTTTATTTTTATATTTTTAGTTCACAACCATTCTAAAATGCAAAATTCATAACGTATCTTTCTTACTGGCAACTAGCCTATTGTATTCACTCTATTATCACTTTAACATGGATCTTACCAGCATAGCCTTCGGGACAATCGGTACACACGATGCTGCCGTCCATAAGCTGGATACAGCCACTGTCCTTAGGGCACGGGCAGGGTTTGCAGTCGTCAGAGGTGCCCGCAATCGCGTTACCATAGAATCCCTTAGCACAGAGCTCGCAGTTGCTGCCCGTAGTATTGTGTTTGCAGATACAGAAACCTGGAAAAAGAATAATTATGATAACAATAAAGAAGTCGGGTGTTCAGGTAGAATGAATACTCTTGAAGTTTAAGAGTTTATGTTATGTTTGAGTCTAAAGAAATATGTGTAAAATTTATCAGCCATTTAGTTTTCCATATGCTATCAAGTGATTGATTCTACGTTGTGCTTGATCTAGCATTATACAGAAAACCCTATGTCGTTCAAAGTACTGCTATAGGCTGATGACGTATCATGAAACCCACCGGTAGCAGTATCACAAATATGCGCGTGTCCATTGCAGTCACAAGGGATGCAAGTCGAGTAGGGCCCTCCATTCGCTGGCTCATGCTTGAACCCTGGCGCGCACTCCTCACAGTAGTCCCCAACGTAGGCTTTTGGACAGGAACACTTCTCCACCCAGTTTGCTGGAGTAGAACCTTTCTCTCGCCCAATCTTCGCAGTTTCCAGTTTGAAGTTCATCATGTAACCTTCGCCAGGCTTGTTGTAGGTGCCCCTGATTTTGATGGCAGTCAGGTTTTGGAGAAGGGACATAAATTCGAAGTTTGATAAGGTTGGAGACCAGCCGTAGCGAGAGTCCTCGTGAAGTCTGAAGGTGTATTCTTGAGCCTGCAACAATTTTTAAGATGAGAGGTGGAAGAAAGTGATATTATTCGCAAAGCGATAAATTCTAGACTAGATTGAAAGAGATCGTGACCGCCAAGCATATTCACGAATACCATGGGACCTAAATACCACCGATAGTAGCTTTCGGTAATCAACGTTTTGTAAGAGAACAAAATTCATAGAAATGTTTAAATTGGATATTAGTGCTAAGGAAAATTTAAAATTGCACAATCGCAATGATTTTATATTTCAAACATAGTACAGCATAGTCAAGCTCAATCAGACCACTGAAAACACAATTCGCATAGCCATTTTCAGGGCTAAATTAATTCAGTGGCAAAAGAAAAATCGCACACAGCAATAACAAAAATCTTGGAACAAACAAACATACCTGGTTGGTAGGTTCCGGATTATTTTGAGCGTAGATATTAATAGATACGGAGGCCCGAGGTCCTTCGAGGATAATGTCTCGGGCCGAAGGGTAACCCCGAACTTCTCCGAGTCGCAGCGAGAATTTCAAGTCGTGGTTGTATGAAGGTCGTTGATCACCCAAGAACTGGCTTGCAGCAATGAAGTATAAAGTCTCTGCTCCTTGAGAGGCGACAGCTGGAAAAAAGATGATTGGTTAGACGGAGATGGGAAAAAAAAACGAGTTGTTTTGTGGTAGGCAGCCCATCCCATCGTATGTGATGATGGTATAGTCACCACTTCCCATGGATATCTGCAATAACGAAGCATCTTAGGTGAGCTCTGCCCGTGAAGGAGCTCGCCAAGTGAATTACTTCCGCAATATCGATCTGTTTCGCCAAGCAGCGTTGCTGTGTTCCGGTGGTGGCGTAAATACAAAAGCAGATGCGACACAAACAGTAACTGTTATGTAACGCAGCCGCGTCCGCATGTATAAAGTATTACAAATACGATTACACCACAGACATTTGAAAACTGTCTGCAATATGTGATCAGCTCCGAAAGACATTGTTTTAACAAAAACGACTGCAATACAGCTTATAAGTACTCGCTCTGTCTACACTGCAGGTATCAAACTTCTTTGCGACGCAACGCACCTTGCACTATTATAATAGCCTGCCTAGAACTTCGGTAACCCAGGTATCCTACGTGAGATTGTCAGTGACACCAAGGCGTTGCTGGCCTTCTTTGAGGAGCTGGGGTGGATCGAATAAACGATTTTTCCCACCCGTACGCAAAATACGCGCTTAGACGTGGAGTTGCGGATATCAGCCCGTATTACCTATTACCTAGCCTGCCTAGCTGCGAGCAACTTGCAACTAGCGCTCACTCGGCGCACGCGCGGTTGGTCAAATTTATAACCTAACCTTACCCATTTCACAATTTTTCGACAGTTTATTATCTAACGGAAATTACACTGAATCGAATTGGCCCGAAATTGCCCTTTTCGTTGCCTGATACTACTACTACAAACCGTTGTGTTGCAGCTGGCTTATTACTGCTTGCGGCGGACTATTACTGCTTTTAAGCCTTTGCAAGATAAAGCAGCACAGACTATGGATGTCTATGTTGCATCGATGATGAACACCTGCGATGCCACAGACCGGTCGCCAGTTTGTTGCCACCCAGTTTCATTCAAATCGGTATCCCTTTTTATTTACACCAAGTACTTAAATCCTCACCTATATTCTGAGTATTAGCATTAAACTGCAGTTTCGCCATTCTTTCCTGTTCGTCTTCAGCGGCCCATTTCTCAGCATCCCTAATGAAGTGAGCGCTGGTCTCATGAGCTTGGTACTTGGGGGCTGAGCTGCACTGTGAGGAGTGGCCGAAGCAGAAGCAAGGCGTGCAGCCGAACTCGTTGCTGATGTCTAAGTTGAAGAAACCTGGCTTGCATCTGGAAGATGAAGTGGCGTTAGAAACAGGGCTTAAAGAGAATGCTGGGGGTTGTTAATAATTATAGTATCATCATGATCCTAGGCACAGTATGTTTACTGTCCAAAAGTCCAAAAGGATCATGTCAAACTGAACCCCAGAGTATTATATCATATTAAGAAATTAAATTGTGGACATCATTTCATGTAAAATATTCACCAGCATTTGTCTAAACTAGGAGACAGACAAGCCGACCACTTATGATGATGAAAATAATAAATATGAATAGGCACTAACTCTCTACAACGTCTTCCTTCCACATTCTGCTTGCACAAGCACACGCCAGTCTGCGGGTCGCACTGTGGCGTGTTGGCGTAGGATCCCGACTCGTTACAGCCACAAGGTTTGCAGCCCTGGGTTGTGAACTCGTAATGGTTCGGTGAGCACACGTCACATTTGTCGCCCGTCACTCCAGGCTTGCACTGACACTTGCCTTCAGAGTTACATTGGAGGCTGCGGGATCCTGGACAAAGAAAAAGAATAATATAGCATAACTTCCTGCCTGTAATCCCCGAAGTATTATGCTCAGGTGTAAGCACCGAGTAATACACCCACAATTCACTAATTTTAGTCATATTTAGTCCCACGGGCTTAAATCCAGACTCCGGGCGGCTTCAAAGAAATTTCTGGTAATACCCCAATAACACTTTCGCCCTGGGGCCCTGATTGGAGTCCTGGGAATCGAACCCAGGATCTCTTGTTCAGCAGTAGCGCTTGCGACCACTAGACCAATAAGGCTGTCAAAAATAATGTTTTTTCTAATTTTACTTTAGTTGGAATCAATACCAGCCATGCTATTCTGTAAACATCTCACCGTGAAAACTTGGGTGAAGTGAGCTGTCGATAGTGTCAATCCCTGTGGAATGACAGCTCACTCCACGCTCACTTCACCTAAGTTTTCACGGTGAGATGGTTACAGAATAGCATGGCTGATTCCATTGTTAACAGAGGCTTTTCAAACTGAAAGTGAAACTGGGCGTATACGAGTATAGGTTGTTGCCAGCTGTAGGCAAATAGTAGGATGTTAGGAGTGTATGATGCGTTGAATCAGTTTCCTAATGACTGAAAGTATCAGACGTCTGGAAACTATTTTAATAGCACGATTTAGAATGCCTCCTTTAAGACATTAATTCTTTTCCATGCTTTTTAAGGTTCATAAAGTTCTACTTACCAGTAGGGTTACAGTTGCATGGTAAGCAGATATCTCCAGAGCCTTGGAAGAAGTTCTCCTTGCAGCGCTCACAGTTGGCTCCATCCCGGTTCTCTGCACAATCCTTGCAGCGACCTCCGTGGCCAGTCCGCTCGTACAGGTCCTTGTCAAACTCGCATTTGTTCGAGAACCCGTTGCAGTTGCAAGCTGTAAGCGAAGATTAATCAGAACCCTAATTACGTAGCACATTTTCAATCAAAATCCGAAAGATTTTGAAGGAAATTGCTAACTACTTCATTATGTTTTAAAACTTCGTCTGCTCAGCAACGTAAACAACGCAATGAATATTTTTAAACTGTCAAAATTAAGGGCATTGCCTGTGTGAGCGTGTCACGCAATTACCCCGCAAGGCGTGGTGGTACTATCATGGCAAGGTAGAAGAAGCTTCCCAGTAAGCCACTTTTAGCCAAACGAACAAGTCTTTCGCCATTATTGTCACAGTTGTAAAAAAAAAAAAATATTTTAGGAGACACCAAGCCACTTGCCATGTTGCCATGTTAACCGCCTAGTTTTAAAATGGATTTCAAAGAAAATATGAATTCAAAGTTGGGCTTATACGTGTTAATCAACATTTAATCAAGATTTTGTAAGAAAAGTATTTGGAAACTTTCCAAATGCCTTTTTTATACCTCAAAGGGGTACAACATCAAACTCAATGTTATAATTGCAATTCATTATTGATATTCTAATTCACTAGTTATCCACATTTCTTAATTCCATACTGTAATATTACCAAATTAATCAAAACAGGTAAATTTTTGACAGCTATTTGCGACGTTGCCAACTTTTAGGATAAACGCTCTTAAATTTTAATCGAACTTATGTAGGTTACTACTGTAAAATTACTAACGCAAATTTTTCGTTTCCTGTTAAACGTCACTAACATCACGTTTATTACCAATCTAGCTACACCTCGCGGTTTCACCCGCATAAAGCTTTGTGCAGACTAGCGGAAAGCGACACCGGTTACTGTTATACCGTGAAGTTTTCTTAGAAATTGTATTGTTCGAGTCGCGTTGCGCCGTCGCGTCGCGCTATTCTGCACGAGGCTTAAGTCTCAATCCCGTGGGAATATCGGCATAAAATGTATCCTATATCCTAACCAAGGTCATGGATTACCCATGTACCAAATATAATGCAAAACATTCAGCCGTTTTAGCGTAAAAACAAACTTACTTTCGCATGTATAATGTTAGAATGAATCACTTTATTCAATTCGCAAGGCATTTTTTTTTTATCAATGAATTTTAATATGATTAAGCATACTTAATAGAGGTAGATTTCCAAACTTTTTGGCTTTATAATTGAAGTTCTATAGGATCAGTAATTCAATAACGTAGGTAATTTTATCCCCTACGAAGATCGCAAAGCCTAACTGGCACTTAAAAAAAAACCTATTTCAAGTCAAAATAATTATCAAACATAAAATGAGGTAGAGAATCTCGACAAGAGACAACAAATTTACTATCTATATAATAATATAATATAGTTATACTTTATACTGGGATTATACATTATAGTAGGCATTTTTTCTACAATTTAATCCAAAACAATCACTTAACATTTCTATGACCATATTTTTATCTTTAACGAATAAAGGCTCGCACTAACAAGCGCGACACGACTCTAATATAACAATTTCTAAGAAAACTTCGCGGTAGAACAATTACTGGTGCAGCGTCGCGCGACAAGTCCCGCCAGTCTGCACGAGCCTTAAATGACCAATCAATATACCACCATCGTTCTATAGACCTTCGCATTGAAAAACAAATTCGCACTGCACATAGCAAGCAATGAATGTGAAACTAACCTTTGCACTCGTGCACATTGGTTGGTGAAGCTCTGCCCCACGGCGCGTCATTGTAGAAGTCGAGACACCTTTCGCAATCACGACCAGCTGTGTTGTGCTCGCATCTGAAAAAATTTGGGATTCAGCTTGTATAATTACTATACTGATGTTCTTCAGAAATGTCAGAACCGTAATACACGCAACGTGCTTGTTTGACCAGCACCCTAATTGCTTAACACAATTTCAATCATAATCCGAAAATTTTGAAGGATAATGCTAATCTATTGTTTCATATGTTAAAAAACTCTCTACTCAACAATTTAAATAACGCAATGAACGTGGGTTAACTGTCAAAATGAAGCCCATTGCGATCAATTGTCATTTTATGTATGTTATGCAAACCTCGCTGATGTAAAAATACAAAACGAAGCAAAATCGTAGCAGGTGGCATTCTGTAGCCTTCTTTAGCCTAGCCCCATCGTGTATGTCTGTCCGTCGGTAAGTCTATCCGTCTGTCAGTCTGTCCATCTGTCAGTCTGTCCGCCTGTCAATCTGTCTCTCTGTCCGTCCGTCCAGCTGTCACAAAACCATTTTACATATAGTTCGTATTTTAATTCCAGAGACTAATTTGACATTTAAAGTGAATGTTGTTTGTTTTTTCAATTTAGAGTTTGACATTTGCACCTGTCAAGTTGAGACTAACTTGACAGGTGCAAATGTCAAACTCTGTGATAAAAAAAACGAACTTGAGAGACTATATCGATGAAAATTTGAAAGGTGTGTTTTATACATCGTTTAACAATAGTGTAGTGAAATTACGAAAAACACAATTAGGGGAGTCTCTCCCCATACATGTAACCGAGGGATGAATGAAAAATCGTTCGATTCGAAAATTAAAAAGATTACGATGTATCTAAGTTACTTTTTATTTTGTCAATAGTTAGTAGATATGGGATATTTTCGGTTACAACCGCAGTAATAACTTATTTTTTCCAGAATTACTATGAAATACAAACTAACTTTAGCAGTCGATAAAATTAATACTGTTCGTGCGTAAATATTCATGCTAACTACGGAACCCTTTACTGGGCGTGGCCCGACTCACGTTTGGCCGGTTTTTTTGTATTACTTTTACGTAGATTGATTCCAGCATATTTCAAATAATGTCCTCTGTCTCACGTTTCCAGTATCTATCTTAATTTTTGTCGGGAAAACGTGTTTTCGCTTGGTGTACTGGTTTCGAGAAAATATTGTAAAATTCCAATCGCTAATAACTAGAAGACTTTCAATATGGTTGAGCACGCTCGCACGCTCGTCACAAAACTGTGCTCGCTACCCTAGTTTGAGCTAGGGAATCCCATCGTAAGTCAGCATTGCGTGATGTGAATGTGACCATCTCTCATTCATTGGGATAGAGCAAGGTAGGCGTGATAGGGGTTGGAAAAGTGCTAGCACCAACTATGGATTGTTTAGGGAACTCCTCTCACGTTGTTCAAACCACAAGTCCACAATACCGACAGCGGAAACACGGGAGATAAAGAAATAATATTAATACTGGGTGATTTTTACAATGACTAATAAAGTATAATAATGATATTATTATATACAATCGTGTTTAATAATTTAATCATGTGCACAAATTATATTCGATTTATAAGGTCTTCTTTACTGATTGATTGATGATGTTTTTACTAGAATATCATAATACACACACAGTTTAGGTATTTTAAGCTGGAACAGTCTAAGGTATAGAATTGCAATTTATTTACCCATCAAATATAAAACAGAATGCTCAGAGCTATAATTATTTGGTTCTTTATAAAGCAATAATGGTTCTTGTTTTTTATTTTGCTTATTATTAGCCCTTGTCCGCGGTTTCGCCCGCCTGGAGGTCGGTAATTATCCCATAGGAATGTATTACCGGGATAAAAAGTATCCTCTACCCTAACCCAGGCCATGATCTACGTGTGTCGAAATCCGAGTGAAAAGGTAGCGGATGGAGAGAAAAGTAAGTCTTTACTTAAAAATGTATAATATTATATTGATGATCGTCACTCTCCTGTTATTTCCTAATTTATAGATTCAGCGCAGCATTTTTTGGGAAAAGCCACATTATTTCACTCAATTATACTTTACTACTGTTGTCTGTACCTGCAAGCTCTGGTCTTGCTGCCATCATGCAGTTCCTGCGTTTCGCAGACTGAAGCGTGGCCGTTACACTTGCACCTAGCTCCCACAGCCACATCGGCAATGGCGTACCAGTAAGACTGCAGCACCTGGACGTCGCCGAAGATCTCGTCTCCGAAAGTGTTCAGACGGTCCAGGGAGATCCGGAGGTCGGTGGCGGTTACCCATTCCTGGTTACAAAGGTAAGCTAGCGTTAGGAAGGAATTTGAGGTTAGTCGGTACCCTGTAGTAGTAGAAAACAATCTAGTAGTTCTAGAAGAATATCTGATGCAGCGTGATTTTAACAGGATTGAGCACAAAATCCTGCTTTTTTTTTGCGGAATTTATATTCTTTATTGTTTTCATTTTGTGGCATATGTTGTGTGACTTTCAGTAAACAGGGACCAACGGCTTAACGTGCTTTCCGAGGCACGGAGAAGTCTCAGTATATAAAGAAGAGTTACCCATCCACAGACCATCCCTGGCAAGCGTAACTTAACCTGACGGATCGACCCGTGCAGCAATTATTACTTAACCACGAGCTCCTCCCGTACTACTAGTACTTATAGCACCGAAATACCAGCTGAAAATAATAAAACTGTACCTGCAACTCAGGGCTGTTGTCAAAAGTGAAAGCCGAAGGTCGGCCTTCTAGAGTGGAGAACAGGACGTTTCCTCCAGTCAGTGGCGAAATGTCTGAGTACTCGCTGGTACAGAGGGCCCGGGTTTCAGCACCAAGCTCAGCTGCCCTCTGCTCTTGAACGCCATAGGTGTCCCGACAAGAGGCACTGGGGGATAAAAATACGTATATTAGTCTCGCATTCATGCCATGTTCTTTTTTGGTTTTCGTCAATGTGGAGAGGTGAGGAGATGTCTCGAAACCACCTAATACATACATTATTTCGTAATCAGCCTATAATGTTCCCACTGCTGGGATACAGCCCTCCTCTCTGTGAGAGGCAGTGGGCCGTAAACACCACGCGGGCTTAGTGCGGTTGATGGACATAGGACATATCTTCGATTTTTTTTGGTCTACAACATGCATCGTTTCCTCACGATATTTTCCTTCACCCTTTTGAGAGTAGGGGTAAATATTTTATAGATTTTTTTATTTATATATATCCTACGATGTGTACATCGTACGTCGCAGACATTTCCACTGTGCCATGACATATTTGTCAAATGCCCTTAAAACGGGCATAGTAACTTCTGACTTCCTGTCTTTAGAGATGGTTCAACAAGCGAAATACGCATAATTGGCGTCGCTCAAATGGTATGCATTTTTATGGTCGATATATTGTTTTTTTTCAAGATTTTTGCCTATAACACGTTTCATCTAATACAATGGTTATCATGGTTTTAGACCGTAAGTAAGATTGATAAAGGTTTGGCATAAAACTAATTTACCTGAAGTATTGGAACGGCTCCCAAACCCTTTCTTCATCAGTCTTCTTATACACGGCGAAACTCTGAGGTCTGGGCGAGTAGAACACGATCCTCACGTACGTTATATCGTATGCCTTGCCTGTAACAGTCAACATTTAGATAATATCATGATACACCAATTTTGTTATAACATTGTGCGTAAAATTTCGAGCAGCCAAAGCAATCCAAGGCTTGCCTGCTATCCCCGCCGTTGATCACATCCACTAACAGAGAAGTGGTCGTTTCAGCACGGTATTTTTCAACAGCTTAGCACTTCCCTGGTCGAGTCATCCTATTTACAAACTACGTCATATACCTGACCTTGTGTTATACAGCTTAGCTATAGGTAGGCTACATGTTTGAAAACAAAGAGAAGAAAATGCCAACCAATAGATTTATTTTATATTCACTTGTTTCTGATTAGCTTCAAACCGTTGATGACTGTTCACGAAACATTTCCCCTTCTCTTCGCTTGGATGTATCTTATCAAAATAAGCTTACCCAAGTGCAGCGTCAGGTTGACCTGGTTAGGGTACTGGATCCCCTCCTTCATGGTCTCTGACTGCCACCAGGTCTGGTTGTCCTGCTCATAGTGGAGATCTGTTAGGTAGTAACTAGAAAACTGTCCCGCTTGGCAGCTGTCGCAAGACCTATAAAACGGAAAGAAAATAATTAAGATATTTTCGTCTTGGTTTGATTTTTCATTGACTGTCCCATAACAAAGATTAGATAGTAAGTTCTTGCATAAACAAGCCGATTTTCGGACCTGACTCCCGGTACAGTATCCTGCAAGTTGATCTACAGAAAAAAAACGGTTACATGCCGGTTTATTTAATAATTAACCCGTGTTAATTATTAAATAAACCGGCATGTAACCGTTTTTTTCTGATCGATGACCGCATCGATCGGTACCGACTTGTCTTGATCTTTACCGGGCCGGTACAGACAAGTCAACTGCCCGCTTCTTTAAGCAAGCACCCTAACCCGTGACTGGTTTTTGAATAGTTGGTGCCAGCTATCCATGACCCAGTACTTTGAAAAGGGGCTAATTGAGGGTGGAATCGTCCATCAGTCTTTCGTCTTGGATCGAACTGTTTGAGAACAGCCCATGCGTGGTAAAAACAATAGCGAGCGAGAGTTGTGGCTATTTATCCAGGCTACGGAGGCCATTATTTGAAGTATTCTTTGCTTTGGTTTTGGACTTAGTCCAGAACCACCAGTATCAATCGAAATAAAATCTCTGTGTCCAATGTTACCCAGTAACTGGGCTGTGAAAGTGAGATAGGCAGTCGCTCCTTATAAAATACTGGAATTCAGCTGCATCCGGTTAAATTGGAAGCCGACCCTACCATAATTGGGAAAAGGCTAGGCAAGGGATGATGATGGACTTGTACAATCAAACTTCACTGCTTTAAAGAAGATGCTATCGCTACATTATTTTAAACGTACCTAGTAGAAGTGCCAGCTGAAGTCTGGATGCAGTAGACCTTGTTGCCGTTGTCTCCGCAGGTGTTGGTAACTTCCATCTGCACCATAAACGCAGCGTTCTCGAACTCCGGTATACATCTCTGTGGATATGGAAAGAGAATCAGTAAGATAGCTTAGAGAATTGATAATGTTACGGTATTTCAAGAAAGAGACGATAGCAGTGGTGACCCATTAGAGAGTAGTGTTGGCCCAGTGGTACCTAGAGACGATAGCAGTGGTGACCCAATAGAGAGTAGTGTTGGCCCAGTGGTACCTAAAGAACCTAACCAACAACTAACGAGTTATAAGTTGTGGGATAACATCCAATAATGGCGAGGGAACTGACATGTGACTTCCACCAACCATCACTGGGCCCACGTAGTGGATTAAGGTCTGTTCTCTGTCACAGTTATTAGGGCCTAACTCTCAGCCTCAGCAGTGGGAACATAATAGATTGATTATGTTGTTATGTTTGAGGATCATTTAACTGGGTAATATTTCGGTGGCTTTATGACCCACAAAATGTTTATCTATATTAAAATAAACCATTCTATCGTAACAAGTACATAATTGAGATAAAATTTGCCCTTTACAGCATGTCATTTGAGCTAATATGTATGTCGTTTAGAAGGCAATATAAACCGTAGCAGGGAAGAATAGTAACGCCTATCACCAGTTTTGGCATATTGGAGATAGAAAAGCTATCTATCTATGGTTTTAACGTCCCGATATTCTCTCAGAGAATACGGAATCTTACATTTGACATTCAATGAAACCATTTACTTTTAAAAGAGTAACCGTGGAGTTTCATGCCGGCTCTTCTCCATAGGAAACGACCAATTGGAACCGTGCACCTAGCTTCTGACGTTTCATAAGTGCCTTTGTAGGTTTATGAGAAATAAAATATTTTGAATTGAATTGAATTGATAGAATTATACTCTCTACTATCAATAGCGATCTGACTTTTACTGAAAATAGGTTATTGGATTCGGCCGTAAGATGAGTACTAAATCCAAGATAATAAAAACAAATGCCTGCTGATACTGACTGAGAATCTGGCCATACTACTACTGTCTGGGCACGGAAAGCTGGTTTTCCCCCCTATCGACCAACCTACAGCAGAAAATAGAATTGCAATAAAAAAACTACACTCGTACCTTGTCACAGAACATAATATAAGTAAATTACAAATGCCACGTTGAATGGCAATGTTTTAAAACCAAGAACATGAGATCGGTGTTTCCTATCCGACTACGCTGAGAAGAAAGACCAAAACAAACTCAGAGATCACAGTCTCTTTCAAACTCCCGTCATAATCTGGTTCAGATCTTGTGAACACCACGAATATAAGTATCTAAGATGTTCGAGGAAAAACCCACACAGCTTTATATTCTCTGGGAGTATTGATACTAAGTACTTTCTGATCGAATATTGCATGAACGCATGTAATTTATTTAATCATTAATATTCTCACATATGTTGTAAGGCCACGAGAGATAAAGTTCAGAATAGTCGTTCATTCAACACTGTCCTTCTTTATCTTCATTCCAACCATCTTTGACATCGGTGGTCCGAGAGCCATTTAAACTACAGCGTGGATAATACGCTTCATGTGGCGAGTTCTTAGAATGTCCTATTTACTAGTCTTGCTGTAACGGGAATAGTTTGTAGTCATGAGTAATGTGATCCGGGATTATCTGTTGCTGCGTTAAGTATTTAAAATGTTATGTAAATAAAGTAGGTACCTACATACCTAAGTACAATAATGTTCCACCTTTTTTATGTTGATACTGATAAATATAGTAATTTATTGGCTAGTACAAACAAAACCATAGATTTTTTGGGATTTTCTGTTTTACTAACTTTTAGTTAGTTAAACGCTATATTTTGATTTTACTTATTTGATGAAAATTGACATGGATATTTTAACGTAGGTGCCTAGACTTAGGTATTCCCTAGGTATTCACAATGAGTTTGCACTATTTTCGCGACCTACTCTAGTCAAAACGTAAACTAGCTCGTTTACGTAAAAACGTTTACTCGTAAGTTTACGTTTAGGTTGCCCTGATGTTGCAGTGAGCGCAAAATCCTTACGTACTGCAAGAAAGGTGTATGGGTGAATGTCCTATGAGTCGTTGCTATATATAGCTGCACTATTTTGGCTCCTACCATGTGTCACGATATAAAGCGAGTTTCCTCGTCTTTTTTATTTTTTTCTTTGCTTTTTGAAGGCAGGGACGGTATTACCCAAAAATTAAGGTACCTTTAAATTTCGGTATGACGTCATACCGTTAAATATGGGTTACCAAAATATTTCGATACCGTTCTTTTTTTCAGTAGCGGATTTTTTAGGTTGGAAATGCATACCGGTATATTTCGGTAGAAGTACTATACCTTTATAAATGTATCGGTAGCAGTACCTTAATTTACGCACCAAGACTCTTGTATCTTTACCAATAATAGCTTTGGATAATAGACCCTCCCATATGCAAGTAACTATCACAGGGCAAAATGCGCCCCCTCGCGCCCCTAGTCGCCGCAGGAGACGCCCCGGGCGTCGGGAGTCGCGAGCCGACTTCCGGCCACCGTAGGCGCGGGCTTGCGGACGGTGAGCAATGGGTAGCTCGCCGTCCGATAGGGACCAGGCCCGGGTCGACGGCGCGTTGTGTTCCACGCGCGCCTCAATGAGATGTCAGCACCAACTGACGGGGTCCGGAAGGGCCAATGCCTGCCGGGGTTGCGGGTTTGTCTGAAAGGGATATCGCGACCTCGGCACACAGGCAACGGAAGGAACACGGGTGGGTTTTAGTCAGTAAAAGTCTGACACGCCCTCCCGCTCCACCCAGAGCGGGAGAAGTTATTTGATAATTTCCCATCCTCAAAAAAAAAAAAAAAAAAGGGCACATAAATAAATTCATAAGTTATATATAACTTACGAATTTATTTATGTGCCCAGTTTAGCAGTAAAAAAATCTACCATTGGTAAGAAAAATAATTCGTTTTTATTTACAGGAACCGAACATTAGTGATGTTTACATAGGATGGAGAGTCTTATCCAATCTAGACTCATACAAAAGTTTTCTCTGAACCCTTTGAACTACTTAGTTATTTTTGTACTTATTTATATATTTGAATCAACTTAGCAGATATGGATATCATGACGAGACAGTACCTAGTGAATATTCGAGACATGACAAATATACTCATTGAATAACTTCTACATTATTTACCTAGAGTTACATAATGAAATACTTTACATCCTCATTTCAAACGAGGGAGGATAATTTTCACAGAAGGTAGATATTCTTAGATCGATATTATAGGAAGCCATAGAACATTAATTTTACAAAGCCTTTCATAACAAAAGATCGACACTTGATCCTCGAAAAACATTGCAGTCGTACGATGGACTACTTTCTGACTGTATCTAGGTATTATTCAAACATCATTCTCCATCCCTTATTCCATATCGCTGGTTTGCGAGAATAGCGACGGAACTAAAAATTATTAATTTTAGAGAGTTTCTCTGTTCCCGATAAAATATCAAAGATTTATGATCGTTTGGCATACAGTATTCAATTTGACAGAATTTTGAATTACGTCGATATTCTCGCAAACCAGCGATTATGTCTTCTTCTTCTATACCTACTTCTCTATTAGTCATCATCTCGGTAGACATCCATTTTCTACCCATATTATCTTTCACACGGTCCATCCATCATTTATTTGGTCTTCCCCTACTATCTTTGAATAATATCTATTCAAAGATATTGCCGATTGATGGTCTTTTATCAGCTTTTACGGGGCCTTGCCCCTATAAAGACCGTTCTTGATATTCAGTTGTAGGCTGTTATAAACAATAGGCCCAATCAGCCGGTATAGTAATCCAGCACCAATGGCTTATTTGGTTACATGCAATGTCGAAAACACGTGGTATTTTTGTTGTGATGTATCGAACCCTAAGACTCAAATCACTGCACGATCTGAGATGAAATGATCTTGAAAGTAAATCACACGCCAAGTCACATAACATCTTACTTTACTCCCTCAAGACGTGGTATTTTTCCAGCTTAAGAGACGTAGCACTTTTCACTTAGTCACTCCGTAATTTGAACTACATAAATCTTTTCATAGAAGTGTCGTTATTTAATAAGCATAATATATTATCTACTGCTTTCCAGTATATTTTCCAATATATTATGCATATTATCTGCTGGTTTCCAATTCAAACCAATGCTCTTTTCTATCTGGGCTTTTAATGGCATCTGAGTTCCATGGATTTCTGGCTATCGACTGCCAGTAACAAATACTGGTTGTGGGAATTGGTAAGACAATGATGTCAACTAAACAAGCTTCCCAGGATACAGCGGAATATCGATTTGTAAATAGCCAAGGCAGGAGTTTAGCGGAGGGGCATATGCATCAGTGGAAACCATGCAATTCTGATTATATGACATGAAATATTAGTAGGTTTGCTGATGCATCAGTAAGTTCGCATTACCGGTGCTTCCATTTCAATGAGTAATGAGGCGTATAATCGGTTCATTGCTCATTTCATTACAATTAATTTCTATAAAAGAGAGTATGTCACGCCTGTGATCCCGAAAGGACTCATTATAGTCGCTAGCTCCAGTGCGAGGGCTCATCGTTTGTACAAGAAACAATTTTTATCATCCAGTCAATTTGGATGCCGTAACCAAGTAAGTGACAGGCATATCCAAATATCACAGCACAGAGATTATTCCAACTTATCTCTTTAATATTTCCTAAAGCATCGGTCATTAAGTTCCAACAGCCATAACCGAGTGAAATGGTTTTATTTTAATTTTAATAGCGAAGTTTCACTAATAAAAGCCTTTTCAATTCAGTCAACCAAGAATCACCGTATAGAACAAAGGCGAGCTTAGTAACACGAGCACAATAAATGCGCCTAAGGTATTCCTAGACATGCAAGAATCTATAGAATGCAAAATAGATGTCCTTTGTTTTTGTACCAACAATAGATGGCTGGATGGATAGAAAGCGGCATTTTGCTCAAGAATAACCATTTGTTACTTGGAGCTTTGCGAAGTTGGCAGTCTGCTTATATATTATATGTAGGTTGGTCGCCTAAAATAACATTCATTTGAATTGGAAGCTTCCTTATGTTCATCATTGTCAGTAAGCCATTGAACATGGCTAATTATATGACGATGTTCCAAGCACATTGCTTGTGCTTGTGTTGACTGTTTGTTGATGAAGCTTCTGGGCAAACGATAGATGTTTTGTTCTGCTTGAGGTTATTATTCGGCTTCGCTTCTGCCAGGTTCCGTATCTTTTGACGAAAGTTAACTTTACAAGATCAAACTGGACATGTGTGTGTATGACAAACTTTGCTGTCTGTTTTAATCTCGGTCAGCAGCACTGATTCTGTCATACTTTATTCTCATTAGCAAAGGTACGTTTCTGATCAGCGTGGTGATTATTCAGTTGGAAATTAAACATTCATCTGTCTATTTATATCAAACTTAACCCAGGGGTAGTTTCACTGCCATCATCTCAAATCTACGTGTCCAAACCTCCAACTGAATCTTTGCTATAGCTCCCAACTTATACCCCAAAAAGGGCAGCGTTAAGCTACAATAATAATGACACAATTTACATGTAGACAATAAAATAAGCATGACGGATGCGATAAGTATGTTCCGTTTGCACTGATAACGGGACATTAGGCGGAGAGCTAACGAACTCATTACAGAGCTCCCGACTCTGTTTGATAACCTTCGATCCCCTAAAAGTAACTAGCAACTGAGAGGGTTATATTTTTTATCTGTTTCTGTAATAGTTCATTCATGTTGGTTTCAATGGGATTATCACGCTCATATTCGAAGAGATGGGCTGTAGGGGCTAGTGTTTCTGGCGATGCTGCTTAGTCTTCATGTGCAGTACTAGCATATAGATAGACATATACTCCAAAAGTTTTGATAGGTACTTAAACGTAGGTCCAACGTACCCTGGAGACTTAGTCATGGTACCTGATTGCTGGCTTTGTATACACGGCACGTCATTAATTTTTCTCAAATTCGTCATGCGTTATGTGAGAAGTAGACAGATAATACCTACAAGCACTGGTTTCTTAAAATACTACCAATCATGACTGGAAACAATAGGCTTATACAGACAGCTGGTAAAGTCGTAATGCTGAAGACATTAGGCCAACTCTGTGGAGCCCAAAAGCGACGTCTTCATCTTATAATTTATCAATATTCTTAAGAGTAATAGCTACGTTATCTCCTCTGGTGTCGTAATACGGCTAAGGGCTTGTTATCAGCAAATAGACCACAGCATCCAACAGTAGATTGATAAAATGATAACATACTTACTGCTGTGTTGTTGTTGGGGAGCGTTATTAACTTCTACAAGCACCAGACATGATAGTGGTATTCTACAGCAGTTTATGGAGAACCCATTTTCCACTGTAAAGAAGCCAGGGTCTTTGGGCGATAAGACTCTTTATACCTACTTAGTTAAGTGTCGTTGTATTAGTATAACATCTGGTTGCCATAAAGGGTAAATTAATGTTCACATTCCAAAATGGTTGTGTGAATATGATTTTACCAACCAAGCAGTGTCCAAATTGAAACATTTTTTACTGACATAGCCAGATAGGAGAAGTCGCTAGAGCACTGCCTATATTGTAAAGGACAACGCGTTATAGTAGGCATTATGTGGCGCTGGACAGCGGTTTACTTGGTAAATAATTGGTCCTAATGTGGTTGTAGGACCAAACATTCCGTTGTATAAGGAAAGTTAACTTTTAACGAGCTTTTGAACGTAAAATCTTTTCCATTCATTTACAAGTCTATATGTGTGATGATGATGTAAAGTTTAAGATAAACTACTTAAAGTACGTCCAACATTAAAAGTTTTTATAATGGGTCTCTCTTTTAGCGGTCACAACTAAGTTTAGACTGATTGAACTAAAAGCTCTCATAAACAATAGCTTTACTAAGAGACTGTACTCAAAATACACTGTAATCTATCTACTTTATGGTATAAAATCTATCTTGACATAGACTTTTCAGAATCAGAACTTTTGAACAACACAACAAACTCTAAAAGCTACAAAGAAACATACAGTTACGCTCGAAAGCCGAACAAATAAGACAAAAAATAAGTGTTATCTAAAAGCTCGACTTACTTGAGGAATACCTTCACTATTGTAACACGAAGCTAGTTGTTTCGAGCCAATCCGGGGCGTGTGGTAGTAATCCTGTGCGGTTACAGACAGTAATATAGATATTAATGTGATAAATAGTGTGGGGATGTCCGCCATTTTGCGCGACGCGACGTGAGCCCGCGCGCTTCGAGCCAGCACTGAGTGACGCGCGCCGGTTTCACAACACTCGACCAAAGATTAAGTGGCTGTGGGACGTGAGATGGGTTTGCCTCTTAGAGGAAAGAGGCTGGGTATTCATATTTTGTGAAGGTTGGGATTTTTATTACTTTGTGAGGTTGGATGTTTGTTTATGTCTCTGAGATAGGATTTTTGTGACTGTAAGTTTGGAAGTTCGTCATTTTATCAATCTCTCTGCAGATAATAACAGCCACATGGTTCGATCGAAGGTTAAGCTATGCTTCCTGCTGTCGGTTCGTGGATGGGTGACCATCCATTAATCGAGGCCTCTCCGTGCCTCGAAAAACACGTTGAGCCGTTGTTCCCGGCTGTCATTTGTAGGTCTCTGACAGTCGTTACGGGTATTCAGAAACCCAAAAGTCTGACAACCATTCTTACTAAGGCGTATCTGAGTTGTGGAGGTCAGATAGGCAGTCGCTCCATGTAAAATACTGGTATTCAGCTGCATCCGGTTAGACTGGAAGCCTACCCCAACATAGTTGGGAAAGGCTAGGCTGTGAAATTCGATTTTTGTGAGTCTGGATGTTTTTGACTTTATTTTTGGAAGTTTATTCATCAAACGAATTTACATATCATTTTTCATACAGGGTCTCCCGTATGTAAAATGTTATTAAGTGGTGCGTGCACGGTATTTTCAAGCCTTCACGAATGAAACTGAACGCGATCAGTATATTTAAACGTAGTTTAAGAACTGCCAGTGTCAATATTTCAAAGAAAACAATGACACTGACAGCTCTTAAACGTGGTTTTTGTTCTGATCGCGTTCAGTTTCATTGGTGAAATACGCTCTTCCAAATAACATAACTAAGCACAAGACCCTGTTTACATGCATTAAATTCAAACAAATTAACCAACTACCACATCTACACGCTCCCTAATCTTTGCGACCCCAGCAGTGGCAGGGAACGTGGCCCCATATCGACGGTTTTTTGTGAACAAACCTGAAAAGGTTCGCCTTTTGTTTTCTGTTAGAATGCCAACATGTGCGGTCAGCGGGAAGGAATCGGCGAGCCGTGCAAAGGTCTCGGTGATGTTCCCAATTTTAGAGATAATAAAAAATAATTGGTAAGCCAGTGTAGTTGTGCTGAATTGAAATATTCAACTAAAAATTATATTCTTACCGTCCATTTAAAATTTGAACTATCTAATCTAAGTACTTAGATGTTTAATTAGATTGTGTACCTATATCAAATGTTTTAAGATGAGCGCTAAATCTTACCGACAAAATGTCTTGCAGTTTGGCAGATTTATAAAATGTATAAAAGTGTTTGGTCCAAAATAAATGATTTATTTATTTGTTGTGTTTTCCATGAGTTCAATAATTCAAATGATATTTTTTTTAATTTTTTTTTTTTAATATGTTAAATTGATTAATTTAAATGGTAGCTTATATTGAACGTTACGTAATACTATATTTCTTTCCATCTTACTTTCTTACGATCAAGAATCCCATTGAATAAAGTGTCCGTATGGATTGAGGAGCCATGTCTCATATTTAACACACACTACCAATATAAACTTCTGCAGATGAAGTCAGGTAATTTTTTTTTTTTTTTTGCAGCCTTTGATAAGTGGTGTTCCTCGGTTCCGTAGGTCCGAATGAAAAACGGAACCCTTGTAGTATCAGTCGTGTGTCTGTCTGTCCGTCTGTCACAACCGATTTGGTCTGAATCTTCTGGACCAATTAAGTTGAAATTTGATACACATATGAATGTGTGTGACCCAAATATAGACGAGTAATAAATAAATAATAAATTTTGAATATGGGGGTCAGTTTAGGGGGGCAACCTGCTAAAAAAGAAAATCTGTACCATGTAATATATCCAATGCAAGGACTTGTTGTGAGGCCCTCAATTTTGTGAGTCTTTTATAGTTACTTTTAAGAAAATAGATGAAAATTTAACATTCCATGTTTTTAAACTACAATGTTAAGTAAACTTACAAATGTTTCTTCAATAATATCCTATAAAATAAAATGCCTAATCTGATAAAACAATTAACGAGTTGAACCAATAATGCCCCATTACTCTACTCTGTAGTGACTGCACTCCATAAAACTTACATCCAGGTCATTAACCGGAGACAGATTACCATGAGCGTCACACAAAAGGGCTATAGATTATGTACCATCGGTCGGCTTTGAAGTCTGTTAAGGGGTGCATAACTATATGCATAGTATTGCATAGATATATATAGGTACCATCGAAGAAGGTCATATCTAACCACCATAAGGACTATTCTTGTTTGCAGCGCTCGGCGGCTATAGCACCGGGCCGGTAACAGATGTGGTCATCGTGTTCACGGGATGTTGTTTTGAAACTGGTTGGATATGAAATTCTTTGATGGTACCTTAGATAGCCGCGGTACACGACTATTAAAAAAACATTGAGGGCCTAATTTTTTCGATGTCCAAATAGCCACTAGTTACCAAATAAATTCAAAAATGGAACAGAATTTATAGGATCTGCCAAGTAAGTTAACGAGAACTTAATCATAGGTGGTAAAAGAGCCCCGTAGACTATTTTTTAGCACGTCTTTAGCAACAGTGGTAAGGGTAGGCGTTTTTGTAATATTTCGAAAACTGCTGGTTTTTGGCCTGATTTGTATTGAGAAATGTTTTTTTTTTTGTACTTACTAATGTACCATCGAAGAACTTCATATCTATACACCGTAAGGACTAATTCTGCTTGCAGCTCTCGGCCGCTATAGAACCGGGGCAGTAACAGATGTGGTCATCGTGTTCACGGGATATTGTTTTCAAACTGCTTAGATATGAAGTTCTTCGATAGTACACCTACCTCTGCCTAACTCGTCGAGGTAACAAGGCGTGATGTTATGTGTAAATGATTTTACATATATGAAAATTAATATACTTACATACCTACCACTGATTTACACACATACACACGACTACACATCAAGCTATACATTTCCAGTATAAGCTAACCTCGCGTTGTACGGAAATCCTATACAATGCAAGATCAGGTTATACTGGAAATGTATAGCTTGATATGTAGCAGTGTGTACCTATGTATGTTTATCTTGGCTATCTGTAATAACAGCCTGAATCTTCCTGTAACTTTATTACTTACACGTAATATTACAGAATGTTCAATTTAATTTAATGCGTCGCTTCTTCTCTGATCGATTTGTTTATGTAATAATGTATATAAAACTATAAATAACCACAGATGACGCACCGGAATACTGATGCTCATGTTCTGGTTTTTCAGTTTACTGTCGAATATCATGTCCCTTTAATAACCTTTATTAGTTTCGTTATTTTCATCTGAAAGAATTTGATTGCTCACATGGGCCTACTAAAAATAAGTTATGGAGAAACTGACAAAACGAGGGTGTAATACTTATAAAGGTACTTACACCTTTGCCTAACCCCTCGGGATTACGGTCGTGTTATGTTTAATTATGGAGAACATCATGCTTCAGCACGCGTAGCCTGACAACCATAGAAACGGGTTTTCTACGGGTTTTGTCGACGGAAGAATAGACAAAATGACATATTGTGATTGTTTATCTGTCATTTTGTCTATTCTTCCGTCGACAAACCCCTTTTCTATTATGGTCATGCTAAACGTGCTGGAGTTGTTCATGTCTAGGAAGTACGTTTTTACTTGTAGGAATTTGTTACTTCTACTCGTACCTACATTTAAAATTGTTTTAAGCTACTTCTCAGACTTATTCCCAAGAGTTCCTTATAAATGTTTCTGTCAGAAAACACGAAAACTTTGGTACAGTTCGATTCAAACTTAATGGCGGCTTGAAAGTGCGGTACTCGATGCGCACCCATCACGTCCGCTCACCAATAAATTCGTTACAGCGCAGTGATGCGCCTCATGTTCCGAGCCGCCATTAATTAAGTTTGAATCGGGGTGTATCTCATGCCTCGCTGTCACCAAGACCTCAAAACTCATATCAAAGTCAAATCAATTTTTGTTTAAGTTAATTTACCCAAATTAAGTTCAAAAAACAAAAACCGACTACTGAAAAATTTGGTTTAAAAAAACAAGAAAATATTCTCATCAGAAATTGTTCTGTACAAACTATTCAATAAGTATCGTCTATTTAATAAACAACTTATATGTAATATATTTTAATGTAAATGTATTTAATACCTATTCATAATTATTTCCAGAGGATAATGGCATCACTTTGCCCTTAACGTCGTATTTTCACTTTTTCTTTCTAAAGCTTATGATCGCTTACTACTGTTAGAATATATTGTTTTGTTAGGGTCTACCTACCCTACCGTAGATACATACGAAAAAGAAGGGTTATGATTGTGACCGGTATGACATTCCGGTCTCAATCATAACCCTTCTTTTTGCTCCGCCGTAGTCGGGTAAAATGGAAAACCTCTGGAAAAGAATGGGCCACAAACTCCATACTTAGGCAGTTCTCTACAATACTATACTATTATCGGTAAAGTAGTCAAAAAGTCTGACCAAGTGTCACCTCCGCCACAAATAATTTAGTCTATGCCGTTTCCCTGGGTCTGCCTATTTCATTTTAAACACATGAATAGTCTTCGCCGGTTTAGCGTACCAGTGCATTAGGTCATTCATGTCACTGTCTCTTTCTATCAAGTAGCGTCGTCTCGCTCGCACATAGGCGATTAATGTTTAGATAGAGCCAAATATGTAGCGTACTCAAAAATAATGTTGAGTTCAAATTAATGATGATAAAGGGTGTTTAAATTTGAATAGGTACAGAAGTAATTCATATTTTTTTTTAATAAATCGATCTACAATGACGATTATAGTGACTATTTCACCCTGAAAGGTAAAAGCCTTGGAGAGATAATAAATAAAAAAGTTATCCACCTCAAGTTTTTAAAGCTTTCCTCACGTTGGCTAGCCCGCGGTTTCTGCGGGATAAAAAGTATCCTATGTGCTAACCCAGGTCATGCTCTACCTATGTGCCAAATTTCATCCAAATCCGTTCAGCCGTTTTAGTGTGAAAGTGTTACAAACAAAACCAGTTTCGCATTTATAATATTAGTAGTTAGCAAAAAGCACCAAATGTTAATGTTAAAGCTTTCCTGAGGTAATTTCATACTGGAGTGGTACCCAATTTGCATCTTTACCTCATTATGATTTAACGTAGAAATACGTAAGTACACTCACAGTTCGGTTATGCCTGTTTATATGTGTGGGTAGAGCCTTCTTTTCAGGGCATTACCGAAATACTCCGGGTATCCCGGTTTGTTACTGAATTGGCTGAAAGATGATAAGAAATAATTTTAATAAGTACAACTGATTGACTTTGAATGACTGTAGATAACAGATTTTATTCATGCAAAGCCGGATAGGCTTTACCTGAATAAAATCTGTTATCTTATCTTATCTTTGTTATCTTATCTTAGATGGTAAACTCTTCTTTAATGGTGGCTTTCAAGACTTGCGAGGTTTGTGGCTTGGTGTGGTAAACGTGAGATTTCAAAAAGCCCCAAAGGAGACTGCGAAGTGCCTTCACATCTGGCGATCAGGCAGGCCAGTTCAAATCGCCAAAACGGGAGATCACACGGCCCGGGAATTGTTTTCAAAATCTCCATCGTTTCTTGCGATATGTGATCGCTCCATTACAACGCTCAACTAATTCACTATTTGTCTACAAGGTAAGTGTCAAATCACAATAATATTATGACGCCATTTGCAAAAATTAAAAAGCACATTCACATTATGACATGACTTTGCGCCCCACCTGGTTTAGCTAGTTTTTAGTTAACTTTATTCAAGATCTTGAGTAAAGCTGTTTTTCCAAAACCTAAATTTTGACGATCTTAAATTCCAAAAGCTTTCTGGAATATTAAGGATCGTCAAACAACATTGTTTAGAACTCTTTACTCGTATTGCATTATTTGCATTAATTGCACTTTATGACTGACGACAAATAGATTGGACGGTCAATCGATCAATCAATATTGTGAAACATAAGGTTTCCTGTACATAACTCCGGAGCCGACAAAAACATGAAAAAAAAAACAGATTATCTCAGAATTAGTGTAAAATCTAATCGGCGCCAGCGCCGGCGTTGGTGCGGCGCATGGGCGATATTCATTCGTTTAAACAAACATGTGGTCCGCCGCCAGTGCGGCTTCGGTGTCGTTTACAGGAAGCCTAAGTCAAAATATGCAATTCTGGCATTACATTGTATTTTAATAAAGATATTTACATCTTTCTTGGGTTACCAGTTCGAATTTCTCAGTAGCCAATCTAGATTTGGGCTCTCAATCAGCCTATAATGTTCCCACTGCTGGGACACAGGCCTCCTCTCAGTGAGAGGGAGTGCGCCGTAATCCACCACGCGGGCCCTGCGCGTGTTGGTAGATGTCACATGTCTTCAAAGTTTTGGTTCTAGGACATGCCGGTTTCCTCGCGATGTTTTCCTTCACCGTTTTGAGAGCAGTGGTGATGCAATAATTTACACAAATTAAGCGCCTGTCTGGGTTCGAACCTACGAACTACTACTCGTAGGTCGTGGCCGTTACCACTGGGCCACCACTGCTCACTGGGCCAACACTGCTCACTGGGCCACCACTGCTCAATGGGTCACCACTGCTCACTGGGCCACCACTGGTCAATGGGACACCACTCGTCACTGGGCCACCACTGCTCCACTAGGCCACCACTGCTCACTGGGCCATCACTGTTCAATGGGCCACCACTGCTCACTGGGCTACCACAGCTCACTGGGCCACCACTGCTCCACTGGGCCACCACTGCTCAATGGCCCACCACTGGTCACTGGGCCACCACTACTCAACGGGCCGCCACTGGTCACCGGGCCACTTCTGATTCGGGCTCGCGGGACACATAATACTGGGTAAATCATTAAATGAAAGTTTAGATACAACTCCGCCTATCCCTTCGGGGAGGCGTGATATTAAACTATGATAAGTACCTACTTACAGTTTGAATGTGCTCTGATATTTCTTAGCAGTATTACGACGTCTTATCAACAGAACCACACAACACACTTACAGTTAAATAAATAGTAACGAGCTTAAAGTTTACGAAGTCGACTATTTCGGTATAAAGAATTCCAGTCGGGGCCGCGGGTGCGACGAATGTACAAGTATCTCCCGAGCCCCAGACTCATGGTAGTCCTACTACAGTACGAACAGTGGGGTTTTAGTCAGTAGGAATCCGACATAACCCTCCGTTCTCCCAAGACGGAGAGGGCATCCATGAGAATTTCGACAAGGAAAGAAAAAAAAAACTAGAAAAAAAAAACACAAATACTACTGCTCAGAAATAGGTAATCTTTTGCAGTTGCTATTTCTTTTCCAAGACTAATAATAATTATTAGTCCTTATCCTACCAACTTGCTGGAAGGGAAGTGGTCCATAAAGAGGCCAATGTTGAGCACAAGTCATTCGTAACCAAATTGATTCAACGCATAAAATTATTCAGAAACACGATTGGGAACAGTAGTTCATTGTAATCATACAGCTTTAAAAATAATAATCACACAGTTTTGTGCATTTTATCTTTTTCTAAGCAGATAGCTGACCCCAGTGACCTGTAGGCTCATGTACTGTAGAGCTTCATGATAAAATGATGACGTTCATAATAGACCATACCATATCGTGCCTATCATAACTTTATCAATAGTTACCAAATATTTATAGTAGCACTACACTCTTATGTAGGATGAAATAAGACAGACTGTGCACACGCACAGCTGACAGATGCATTAAGAACTTGTTTTCATAAGTATCGAAAGTTTTTACAACTTTTCCAAAAAAAAATGGTTTAGTTTGACCCCTCTGAGCGACGGTCTTCGCAGGCTGGCTGGTAAATATTGGTTGAGAGTCATCAATCGATTTAAACGACGGACGTAGGCCAGTGGACTTAAATGGTGACTATGATTATGAACTTCATATAAATTATAGATCTTTTGAAAACTATCTTGGGTATGAGGCTTTTGGCTACTCTGTATTTGATGTATTTTTTTTTGTATTTTTGTTAATCTTTATTCTCCTGCCTTTATCCCAATTTATTTGGGGTGGGCAGCATGTACTTTTCTTCTATACTTCTCTATTAGTCGTCAACTCGGTAGTCACCCCCTTCCAGCCATATCATCTTTGACATAATCCATCCATCGTTTCTTTGGTCTTCCCTTAAAAGCTAGCTCATGATACGGGATCGAGACTTATGGGGGTGAAACTGTGGGGGGTTTCACCCCCATAAATCTCGATCCCTTGGGATTATCGGAATAAAAAGTATCCTATGTCCTACCCCAGGTCTTGGTCTACCCATGTCTCGACCCCCAAGATACAGGCAAATGCCTATTTTGGGGGTCACCGTCCAATCTGTTCTTGTAAATCATGATTATGAATAAATAAATTTGAATTAGATTTGTGCCAAATTTTATCCAAATCCGTTCAGCTGTTTTAGCGTGAAAGCGTTCCAAACAAACACACAAACTTACTTTCGCATTTGTAATATTAGTTAGGATTAAGATTAGTATAAAATTTATGAACTTCCGACGCATTATACTATTGGTATTATAAGACAGACAACACGAATTATAATGTAGTTGCGCTTGCGTCTAGCAGATGTCAGCCATCTGACTATGTTATTACATTAGATAAATGACTTAAATATTACGAAGCACATTATGGACGATTTATTTATATTTTCAAAACCTAAATTCCAGTTATGACCTCAGACCAAATAAAAAACCAAGATAGAGCGCTGCGAACATTACAGTAAAGCATGGCAAAACTACACCGCCGCTTTGTGCATACACGCTCACACGCACACATTTACGACCTTTTACAATGACACTACAATCAAACTACACCACACAAAGTGCAGACATGTTTACGAAACCGGCTTCACTTCACTGTTGACAGCGCACTTTCTTGGTTCTTTATTTGGGCTGAGTTTATGACGAAGACTTATAGATAGCATATCAGCACTATTAATTATTTTTATCGATAATGTTGCCTCTACCGATCGGCGTAGCATATATTTTATTTCCGTATCATTTTTAGAGGTTACATTGGCACTTCATTTAACATTTATTTAAAAATAATATTAATAGTTTAAATAACACAAAAAAACACGCTTTTACGTGCACCTATAGGCGTATTCAGACCTTGAAACCTAATCGTGGTTAAAGTTCATTACAAGACCTTTCTAACAAGTCCAAACACGGCTATGATACGATCATCCATCATGAAGTTCCAGTTCATATCTTCCGGCTCCATCATCAGATCAGCTCGACAGTACCATGTTATTGTATTGTCATCAAAATCACATACAACTGCCAATTTTCATAACGCTACGATCTTTAGAAGATGGTTAAATTAGTTTTCTTAGATTTGATTACATAGTTACATACATACAGGTCGACCTAATAAAAGCATGTTAAAAACGATCTTAAATTGGGCTTCATACAAATTCGAACAGAGATCGTCACGTCACAAAAGAATTTCATTGACTTGTACACTAGCACGCATCTGACTTATCGCTTGAGATAAATCCTGACCGCCTAATATTAGACTAACGGAAGTTTTTAAACCGTCACTGATAAGCGGTCAAAGAACTCTCTCTGACATTATTACAGTTTAATCTCTGTTTTATGAGGCTGTGAGGTAAGTAGAACTACAGGCAACCATTAAAAGGTGTAACTTTTTTTTCGTGTTTTTCCTTCTGGAATTTCTCAGTAGCAGCCTGGGGTCTGGATTTGTGCCCGGTTAGTGGCAATAGGACCACCCCCTATTACATGAGACTTAAACATAGCTGGCGAAATGTGGGTGTACTTGCCTAACCCAGCATCTTACAGCCGTGATGCTATGTAAAATATAATTTAAAGAACAAGAGTTTAATATAGAGCAGTTGTATTTCACAAATATGTATAAGTAGATACGCACCAGATCAGTGTGAAAAATGATATTCTAGATACAGTGGGTTGCCAAATTAATAGGGACAGTCACATTTTTTATCAATTTCTTACTTTGGGCGCACTTGACTGCAGTTTTAAGTGGTACAAGCATTCCAGGAATGTATTATTTATTTTCGTCATGTCTCCGTAACTCAAATTTTAAGTGGATGTTGAGATTTAAAGGGTATATTTAATTACTACAATTTTTTAAGTTACGTGAGAACCGTAGTGCACTTAAGACGCTAATCAGTGAAAGATGAATTTGAATATTATAACAAAGTTATTTTTATATTTGTGCTACAAAATTTTGATTAAATGTAAGTATTGTTATTATGTTATTATAAAATTCAATTTTTTATTATTATGATGGTAAAAATAATATTTATTTTAATTTTTTTTGCTTTCAGTATGGGTCTAAGGTGCGAAATGACCCAAAAAAAAAAAACAACGAATAAAATCCTACCTCTGTACACCAGCCATTCCCAAAGGAAAATAGCAGACATTACTAGTGTTTCTAAGTCGACAGTCACTAAAATAAAAATTAAATTGGACCTAAATCAGCCAATTTCGCCTAAGAAAAAAGGCAATGGCGGCAGAAACCGCATCACTACCCCATGTTCGGATAGGAAAATTTGAGATATCTGTTTGCTAAGCAGAAATAAAAGTGCTTTACTGTTAACTCAGTTAGTCCAGGAATCGGGAATACCAGTCTCCAAGAGAACTGTGCAGCGTAGATTGACAGAGGAAGGCATCACATGCCATCGTCCTGTGAAAAAACCACGGTTGACTGATGCAATGAAGAAGAAACGCCTTGCCTGGGCTCGGAAACACCACCAAAAGATGGTTAAGGACTGGAATAAGGTCAGTTCGCATTATTACTGGTATTTTACACCATTTAAAATAATAATTTTCAAATTAATAAACCACTTTCTTTTTTTTTTCAGGTGTGTGACGCGGATGAGTTAATATTCGAGATTCTAGCCGACAAGAGCAGCATCGTCAGGGGACGTCCAGGAGAAAAATACCACCCTGACTGCATCGTGGAGAGGGTAAAACACCCTGTTGAAATAATGGTGTGACCTGTTATAAGCGCCAAGGGGGCTGGGCGCCTGTACATTGTCCAGGGAACCATGAAACAAGACCAGTACTGACAAGTTTTACAAACTCGCCTGGTACCGATACTTGAAGAATGGTTCCCTGATGCTGAGGAATTTATGTTTATGCCTGATTCAGCGCCATGCCATAAAGCCAGAAGCTTTACCAAGTTCTTGGTAGACCACAACATTACAGTTTTTATCTTGACCTGGTAATTCTCCTGACATGAACCCCATATAAAGTTTATGGGAGATTACCAAGGCCTAAATTGCCAAAGAAATAACCACCAAGGTCAAGCTGATAGAAAAGCTTATTAATGTCTGGCATCACAACCCTAAGATAAAAGAAAGTGCCAAACAGTGCATAGAAAGCATGCCGAGGCGTATAAAAGCACTAATTGAGGCGAAAGGAAATGTCACAAAGTACTGATTACTACTAAGTAACATTTATTTTCGCCTATTTATGTACTTAATTATTATTATTTATTGTTATTTTGCTCTTATTTTACTTCCTTAATAACAGTTTTGTATAATTAAAGCTTTTATCTTTAAAAAAATGTGTTTTCCTAATTAATTTAAGACTCTTACTTAACAAATACAACATTTTCCTGACTGTCCCTAATAATATGGCAACCCACTGTAGGTTATGAAGATGGCTGGTGACGACTAATAGAGAACTATCGAATAAGAAGACATGACACAAATCTATCTAAACGAATACATATTATGCAGCAGTGCCGCCGCGTCATTATTGGTCCTCATACATTTTCTATAGGTTTATATGAGATTACATTACGAGCACGGCAGCAATGTGGCAACAGCACTGCTGTGCGGCAGTGTCGCCCTGCCGCCACGGCAGACCAGTAGTCCGGCGTTATTCACAGCGATAACAACTGCGATAAATTGGCAACAAAACGATGAGACACCACGAACAGCAGGTGCTCGGAATCAGCGCGGCAGGCAGCACTGCTGCGTTCAGCGGGGTTCGAAATCATACCTTAATGTGCATCTGACATTGCAGTTACTGGTTACTGTGGGCCTACAAGCGTACTATCGAAGAACTTCATATCTAAGCAGTTTGAAAACAAAATCCCGTGAACACGATGACCATATCTGTTACAGCCCCGGTTCTACAGTCGCCGAGCACTGCAACCAGAAATAGTCCTTACGGTGTATAGATATGAAGTTCTTCGATGGTACATCATCATACTATTGCTGGGCAAAGGCCTCCTCCGAAGACTTCCAGCTATTTTGGTCTAGGACTAGTGTGAACCTAGGTTCACACTAGTCCTAGACCAAAATAGCTGGAACAAACAATAGTCCATGGCCCCATGTCTTGGTCTAGACCAAGACATGGGGCCATGGACTATTGTTTAGTTTATTGAACATTGCCGTTATCTTATTTTTATTAAAAATAGTCTGGCTCCATTATCAAAAGTGTGGGTATTCGTAGGTTATTCCAAACAAAAACATAGGTACTTAGTCTTAGCAGAGCGAAAGGTTGGAAAAGAAAAATAAGAAGCGCCATCTCACAATTTATTTGAAAACTATAAAGAACACCCCCTTGAACCACCCCTAATGGTTTCCTAACTAAACCTCACCCCCAAGTCACATCGGAAGGTAACCCTCAGTTTAATGCGATAGATTTTGAACAGATGGCGTTATTTTAGATTAGATTTTATTTTATGACTATAAAATAAAACACTATGAATTATTTTTTATTCAAAATAAAAGTACCTTATATCCTTTGTCGTAAACAAAAAGGCAACTCCAAAAACCCGCTCGCCCGAGGATCACGTTGTTTTAAGTTTTCATTCATATTTAAATCTAACATAAATAATGGATTATCGCAGATATACCTAAGTATTGTTTTAACTACAAAGTAGGGACGTTCAAAAATAATTTTATTTTCTATCTGATTCTTTATCATCAACCTAACCTAAAATTATAGCTTATTAACACTTTTAGGGACACTAAAAGCACATAGGCGTTATAACAACAAAACTTCTATTGTGTGTCGTTAAGTGTAAGAACACTGAACGAGACATAATAGAAGTTTGCAAACTTCGGTAATTGATAAACGCATTCAAAGTTTGCAAACTCGAGACCCAGAGCTGGAGCACTTGCTATGTCTTAATTATAATATAAGAAAATGTGCAAATTACGAATTGACACACTGACCCTTCCTGTCTGCTTATCCTTTTAAAGAGCAGGGGGTGAATTGGGGGTGAGCGACTCAAAGAATAACATGTCAAAAGCCATGTCTTTACGAGTACCGTGAC
Organism: Agrochola circellaris; assembly: GCA_914767755.1. Lineage (NCBI taxonomy): Eukaryota > Metazoa > Arthropoda > Insecta > Lepidoptera > Noctuidae > Agrochola > Agrochola circellaris. Next base: position 7,913,231 of record OU611840.1, read on the forward strand.
AGCGACGACAAGCGATATGACAAGGCATAGTCCTCCATCTGTTAGGATGGAGTACTTCGTTGTTTTATTATTTAGGTAATTGTTGCAAAAACTGGTACCTACCCGCGACTTCACCTGTGTGTATTTTTTTTTAATACTAGTTTCCATGATGAAAAGTAGCCTACGTCCTCCGACAGGTTACCTAGATAGGAAGCCTGGGACTTGAGCCTAAATTGCGTAACGTCCGGTTCAGTGGTTTGAAAAGGTAATGAACAGGAACAGTACAAGGATCAGTAATGGCTCCTACACACAATTTCGTCGGCATGGCCGCCGGCACTGCCGCCGGCCCCGCCGCACAAAGGATCGCAAAGGAAATGGAGGCGCAAAAGCCGGGGGCACGTGCCGCTCGGCAAAAGCAGGGCATTGTGTGTAGGAACCATAAGACAGACCGACATAGTTACTTTCGTATTTATAATATTGATGATATAATTATTAACTATGGATATAGACGGTTAGAAAGGGGGTGAATACAGAGATGCCAGATTGACGGCTGATAGAGATGTAAGGAAAACGAGACATGCTGTGCCGAGCACTAATAAATTGAGATAAAAGCAGATTAAGGATGAATTAATTTTATAGCTACCTACTTTTGATAGAAAAAAAAAGTTTTTTTTTTAATTCTACTTTACCTACCGTACCTTAAAGGTTTTGTCTGCACTTGAGTTGATGATTAGCATAATTTCGATATAGGAAATACGTACTAGATTCTTCCATTTGAATTCAATGGTTGAAAATCATTAGGATCCTATACCATTGATTTCGTCAATGGAGCTGAATAATGTAGTATGAAAAATTTTTACTGAAAAACCTACAATAAATATTAAAAAAAAGTAATTAGCTAGTCACTGACTCTAAATTTACGTGTTCAAAGGACGTTTTGTTTATATCAGTGGATGTGCGATGTTTAGCAACCCGCTCGTCTCACCCCTTTTAACAACCCACCTTTGCGCAGTTTTCCACTAATTACTGAGAGACTAGCCGTAAAGGGACATAACCCTAGTTTCTGTTTTTTTTTTACTGATTTTTTTATGTGCGAGGGTACATGATACCTATTACTTATTGGCGTTTATTTGGAGTAGTTTTTGTTTGTAAATAATGATAAGTTTAAGGGGGAAAAAAACCTTAACTAATCTATTTCTTTTTTAAATAAAAAATTACGACCAAAGGAATATTTTGATTTTTTTTATTCGGATTTTGACCATAACTAGATTAACTAGCTAAATAATACTGACTATTGCCTCTGTAAGCCTCAGAATAATAGGAAGACAAGCCAGAATTCCTCTAGTAGTCCAGAAACCTACAAGAAAACAGAGTAATTAAATTAAAAACTCCCTAATGTTTTTGTTCCCTGTCGTGATCATGACGTATAAAAGTAACATGACATAATTGACACACATACATACACTCGACATTAATCACTTTAACGACTGACATGGCATCATAACATTGTTTACATTGAGACTTTCAACACGTGTGCTTCGAACTTGCTGAAAAGGTGTTGCTTAATGGATAAAAACATAGTTGCAGTTCACTAACCAAACAGAATACATTGGCAATGCATCAGATAAACCATGATTTTGTGACTGACTTACTCATTGACTGACAGACATTCAATCCAAACCATTGCGAACATAGATAAAGAATTAGAAGATATACTTTAAAGGTTGTAGAAGTGCACTAAGAAAGGATTTTTCTTAACTACTCCCTTGAGCGGACCAAGAGGGGTATGAAGTTAAATGTGACCAAAATGTCGGGCCAAAGCTATTAAGTATTTATAATTAAAAAACCGTGTGCCTGATGGAATTTTCCATCGACATAAATGACAAACTCCGTACAAACTTTCATCCCCTATTTAACCCCATTAGAGAATGAATTTTCAAAAATCCTTTCTTGGTCAAAATTGTATGCTTTTAAATGCAGCGGTGCTGTGCATTGGTTGTCAGTGAGTGAATAAATTTAATAATTTTATTGTAGATATTCCAGGACCGCTCAAGAAGAATGTGATCTAGTGATATAGACTCGAAAAAAATTATGAAGTGAATGAGCGTTATGATAATCCTAAACTCAGATTCGAAACCATAATACAAGTGGAAATCGAGCGCTTTGTGTTGGTAATGGTAAATATTGTGTTATCTGCGATTTTTTACTAGATATTCATCAGTTACGAATGGGTCTCAAGCATTTGGGTCAACCAAGGTAAAGGCAGATTACATCAAGATATTTTCCTTTGTGCTCACTAGTTCCTTAAGCAGTTCCTTTGCAGGAACTACTGAGAATTTTTGGAACAGTAGTTCCTTTGCAAATGCGAAAGGAACTACTGAGTCTAGATAATTCCTTTAGCAGTTCCTTTGAAGGAACACAGGTTTTATGAAAGCTGTAAGCTTTCATCTGTACAACTCAGTATTTTTATGATTAGGTATATTAATATTGGTCACAAAATATTAATCTGTGATTATTGTCGTATATTAAGGCAGTGGAGGAAAGTTTGAAAACTCGACGTATACCCCTTTGCGCAGGCATCCTCTTCAACCCGCGCCAGAAGCCGTCACAGCAATCGCTGCCACCGCTGTCTACATCGCGGCACACGATGGACGCAAAGGTACTTATAACACTTTTTAATTTAATAGATTTGACGAGGAAACTTTTATCGTATATAATTCTCTGTTGTGATCGAAGAGTAAACTATTTTGCTGTGTGTACTACTTGTGTACTTGCGACTTTTTTTACAGTTGTTTTTAAAGCTAACAACGTTGTTTTCAGCTTTTTTGCTTAGGATACCCAAAAGTATGTTTTTCTTGTTACCCAAAAGTTGTGTTGTCGTGAAACAAATAATTTAAGAAAATTGCGGGAGGTTTATAAACACCCTTTCTAACCACATTTCTTTTACATTCTTGATTTATAGGTGTTTGTTCTTCCCCTACACTTACATTCAAGTACTCAAACCTGTTCTCGCGACATGTTCCTTAAGTTTCCTCATCACATACTTATACAACCAACTAGGTAATTAGAAAAAGAGATTTGGAATTTTAATTAATGAGCAATACTTTTGCTTTAAGTAGGAAAATCTGCGTCAATCGTTTTTTCAATTAAAAAACAAAGATAGGTACATTTTCGGCGCTACTTTCACAAGTTAGTCAAATCTTTACATTTTGTAAAATTATTTATTGTTTACGTATTTGCTGTTTAAATTTAAAACTAGATTTTATTAGAAGTTATTTTTACAGACACTATTACAAATTACCTATTTCTTTAAAAATTCTGAGTTCAGAAAGTATATGCTTAAGTGCATTTATCATAGACATACATAAGAATAAGTTTATCCTAAATGGATTTTGAAATTCTAAGTAAACTTAAGCAGGCTTAAGGGCTGCTTAAGTTTGAAAAACTTTTTTAAATTCTAGAACTATATTATATAGACTTATTTATTTAATCTTGTTGTGTTTCTGTTCACAATAAATAATATATTTTATTTATTCAGACTACACGGAGGTCCCCACTGCACTGGAAGAAATAAAATAGTCTAGCTTATTTAAGTTAGTACTTAATAACTAAAACAGATCGGGATTCACCGGTTGTCTATTACATATAGTATATCTTGTGTATCTATTTAGTATAGTGGCGAAGCTATGCGCTTATTGCACTTACTTAAGTGCAGTTTAACAGTACGTCGTAGGCAATATTAATTGTATTTAAAATTGTATGTGCGAGACTGGGTAACAGCGACCTTGCTGATCCTGCTTCAGAGCCAGGATATTGTAGAGAGTCGTTCATACATCTACGCCGGTTGCGAGTAAGCCAGACAATTACGAGACAATAGTGCTATTTACTGTACCGGACTGGTTTTTTCAACAATAAAGGTTTTATTATCGATTTGTGACAGTGACAACTCACTTCTCGCTCACTTCACCTAGCTGTCACTGTCACAAATCGATCGGCAGGATGCTAGGGATTAGCACTATTGACAGCTCACTTCACCTAAGTTTCACGGTGATATTTTTACAGAATCGACCGACTTTCTAAATAATTCCTTCTCTTTGTGCAGGGTAGAGAACGTGGAATCTTAAAATTGGAGCCTCGGCCGAGAGTGGTTATCGACACCACAAAATCGGAGCTAACTCCACAGGTATGAACTTCCTTTTCACGTTTCAGTACAGATGAATACAAATAGTTTACTCTGCAAAATCATTTAAATAAAAAACGGCTCTTGCTACGACACAATAAAGTGCAATTCAGGTCGCACAGCCCTACTTACCTACAGTGATATACACTTAAAAGCTGACTCTCTTTCTTTTGCGTAACTCGTAGACTACGTTACACTCACTGAATTGGCCCGACAAGTCGAGACCACCGCGTACTTGTAGCTTCATACCTTCATACCTAATATGCGGAGTGAATCATTTGTTTAATCTGTCGATCCATTCTGTAAACACCTCACCATGAAGAGTGAGGTGAAGTGAGAATGAAGTGAGCTGTCCATAGTGTCAATCCCTAGCTTTAGGTGCAATGACAGCTCACATCAAGCGAAGCTCACTTCACCCAAGTTATCTCGGTGAGATGTTTACAGAATAGCACGGCTGTTGTTTACGACGTCATCTATTTTTAAATGACAGATTTATCGAATCTCTCTCTCTCTCTCTCTTTCTCTCTAAATTTGTCCGCTTTCAAAGCGTGTCCGGCTTTGAAAGCGGACAAATTATTTGGTTTTATTTACCATATCGGATTCTCACCTCGAGTCACTACCATTCAAAGCTTAGACAATAACTTTTAAGGTTAGCAGTTTTCTATAACTTGGCATGACTTCTGAACAAGCTATTTAGTATACAGACATGTTTACCTGTGGCTAGTGGTCAACTACAACTCTTCTCGCAGTACCTTGGGATCCTCTACAAAGATACTGAAGCCTAGCCCGAGGCAAATAAGGAGCTGCCTACTTTAACTGATAGTCTTAGGAGCTAATTTTACAGTTTGCGAAGTGTGATCCTATTCTATCTTATCGGCGAATGTGCTGTGATTTTATTTGTACTCGACGAACTTAATCTTTCCTAAAGGATCTCAAGCACTTTGCGGCCATGACCACGACCGCCCGCAATCTTAAAGAAACTTTGGTTGTAACTGATCGGACGAACGGTCGTGTGTCGATATTTTTCTTTGGAGCTTCTACGACCAAGATCGCTGCCAGACGTGCGACAAGTCGTGGGCGCGTACTAAGCGAGGTCTCTTAGCCTACCGTAGATTCATTTTGTACCAAAATATTCTTCTACTATTGCCAAAATCATTTTACTCAATACTCAATACTCAATACTTTATTGCATTCCATAATATGAGATAAAACAGTTGGTATGTTAGACATTGTATCAATCAACACAAAACTAAAACTAACCAAAACTATCAAAACTAAACAAAACTATCATCTCTGTATACCTTAACACGCTGCTGTGCGTTATTGCATATGCCTTGCTCATTTTCATGTGGTCTGCAGTTTTAAACATAAGTTAATGAAATAGACTCAAGATGATTGTAGCCATCAATGTTATAGGCTCGTTGAGGAATCCAATTCCTCCATTTCTATTACCACTCGTCGAGCTTTATTGTCTTGGGATTTTTCTGGTGATTGCCACTGTTGTTTCTGGCTTTCAGGAGTGTGGTTTGCGTGTCTCTAAAGGTATGATTCCGAATAACGGCGTAGTTCTGAATCATACCTTAAAGCCGTCAGAACAGATGAAGACGCTTCGCTTTTCGTTAATTATGTCTTTCATTTGGCATCCTCCGGTCGGAGTGAAACGTCTGAACGCAAATAATTGCTCAAAAGTGTAAATTAATTAATAAATCGAAAAATTTATTATAATCATAATTATGAAATGAGCAAATTAACGTTAATTTCTACGTAATTTCGTCGTCGTATATTAGGTGGGATGAAATAAATATTAATAAAAAATAAATATGACATACAATCGAGTAAATTGTCTTACTTTCACCAGTAACCGAGTTACCTCCACTTGCCATGTACACATGCCCATGCGACTGCCCAGCAAAAAGTATGGTAAGCTGATTGTACCGTGGTATTTTCACATTCATAAAAAAATTTATACTATTTTCGATGACAATACACAGATTCGATCGTTCTAATTCACACATAAGTACAAGGCACCTTCAAACACCCAAAATTGTGAATACATTTAGCACCGGCGCCATTACTGGGAAAGGTACACAAAGTGTAATTACAGACAATCAGGGCACTCCCCGGCCTCTAAACGGAGCCAATTAACGAAATGTAATACCCTGCGCAGTCGGTAAAGGTGGTGTTCAACGTTTAGAGTGTTTTGATTTGGTATTTGTGTTTTAATTAAACGTCACTGAGTGGATACTGTGTACTGTATTCAACGTATTGGTTGGCAGGAGAATAGATAACTATTAAATATGTAACACTCATATTTATCGAAAGCTTAGGGAAGAGCATCAGTAGAGCTCTTTGTGAATGAGTTCATCCAGGGTAGTACAGTCAACTACCTAACGATTTGAGATTGACAGCGCCTTTATATCGCAGCAGTAGGAGCGTTTTTTGCTGCCATAAGCTATTATTTCTCCTCATATCCGTCGCTCGCTGCCTTCAATCGCACTAAATGTCGTTATATGAAGTGTATCATCGACACCCTTTTTTCGATCCACAGTGCGCCGGTCTGTTCTTGCCGAAAACTCCAAGCCTCTAGAGTCGTATTCCTTTTGCAATTTATGGGATCGTGCTTCGATACTTGAGACAAAAGACAGCGGCCTGCTACAGAAATTTTCCGCACAGAGAAACGCAAAAGCATTCCCGACTCGGGGATCGACTCAGTACCTCTTGCTTAGCAAGTCTGCAAGACTGCCCTGATTAATGTTTAATTAATACACTGTGCAGTTTGGAAATCAATGTGAAACACACCTAATCAGCTTGTTTCCGGTATGTCGTAGAACCAAAAATTCATAGACATGTGACATCTATCAAACCACACTGGGCCCGCGTGGTGAATTATGGCGCGTTCTCACAGGGAAGAGGCCTGTGTCCCAGCAGTGGGAACATTATAGGCTGATTATGCTTATGCAAATAGTTTCTAGATATAAGTTTGTATTAAGTCCTCAATTATTCTTTAAACCAGTTTATAAACTTATGAATTTAAGAATATTCATTTGCGTTGTTTACGTTGCTGAGCAGACAAATTTTTCGAACATATGAAGCACTGGATTAGTAATATCCTTCAAAATGATTCAGATTATGATTGATCGTGTGTTACTCAATAAGGGTGCTGGGTCAGGGCAGAGATATAGGTAATTCGTTCCCGTGGGATAATTACCGACCTCCACGCGGGTGAAGCCTCGGTCAAAGCTAGTAATATATATGTTACCGCCACTTGGTTAGAAAATGTTTCTAAATGAATGGCTGCAAATAATATAGAGCTGTAAAGTATTAAAATATGATAGTAGTGCGTGTGCGTGCCACATGAATTGATACAATTACATAAAATTATCATAATAGCTCTAAACGTATCAAAAAAGCTTCCACGAATTAGTAGAATATCGACCGGTCGCTATCTTTGGTGAAAAATCACTTCTTAATTATTATTCGGAGTGATATAAACGATAGGGAGGGCGCAAGATAATGGAATGAACCTTCAGGGGTGCCACACATACTGGTTGCTTTTTAGAGAATAAGTAGGTACCTGGTTGACCGAGCTCTGCTCGGGTGAAAATAGAGAATGCTCATTTTGTTTAGGATACTCGTATTTCATACTAATTCTATGTATAGTACATACAAATTTTATGTAAAGTTCATACTAATTCCATGCTGCCATGATAGCAGGTACTTACTAATTCCATGCTGCCATGATAGTGGGTACTTACTAAATCCACGCTGCCATGATAGTGGGTACTTACTAATTCCATGCTGCCATGTCAGTATTCAAAGGTAGCTATCTTGTTCTAAACTTTGTGCGACCGAGCTCTGCTCGGGTGAAAATACGGAGAAAACGAATTTCCCCAGATATGAGACCTAGTTAGATCGATTTTTCGCCCCAGTAAGCCCCTATATTACAACTTTCATCGAAATCGTTAGAGCCATTTTCGAGAACGTGATTACTTACAAATAAATATATACTCGTATATACAAATATTGCTCATTTAATAGTATAATATATTATAATAGGCGAATTTTCGAATTACAACTCTCATTCTTTGACAGTTGTTTTAATAGATTTATCACGGCAAATTGCATATGACGTAGTGTTTCCATTCGCTTAAAAATTTAAATTTCTTGCCTTTACATTCCCTTGTCAATGAGATACTTATATCTACTTGACCAGGGAATGTGCGGTGTTGAACTATCAAGCTAATAAAATGACATCACGCCTGTACTTTGCGAAAGAGTAGACAAAACAGAGGTTTTCAATGCACCCCTAATTCACCAGTTATGTTTAGTCTCCATGTAAATAGAGTTCCTATGGCCATCATCTAGCCCTAATTGCGTAACAGCCACGATCAATCCCAATCTCTTTCATTTTGACAGTTCAACAACGTTCATTGCGTTATTAACGTTATGGAGCCGACAAATTTTTCGGACATATGAAGCAATGGATTAGCAATAAATCCTTCAAAATTATTCAGATTATTATTGATCGTGTGTATAAGATCGTGTCAATAAAGGTGGGGGTTTCAGGCTGGTACAGGGAAATTCCTAATGAAAAAACGAAAAATCCCAAATGAACTTTGCCTGACTTGAGCGTCCATCCACCTTCCATCCCCAACACCTTAGTATTCGCGTTTGACCACTATCTCAGAATAGTACAGAGACGCACTCCGCATTTTATAGGTATAAAGCTACAAATACGAGGCGGACGCGTCTTGTCGGGCTAATTCAGTAAGCGTAACGTAATCAGAACATATAAGAGTTACGCAATAGAAAGAGAGGCATAACTGTATGGGAGAACATGTTTTTCTGTACGCCTACGTTTTTGCCGATATATTTATATTAATTTCAAGTTAAAACTGAGTTTTTCTACAAAAATGAAATGTCCTCTTGTAACAGCCCTGTGTAGTTAATCAGTGCGGGACCGGCACTCATTGGCACTACAAGATGGACTGCTGCGTGTCACGTCACTGGCCATTCGTGGCCACTGTGGCCAGTGGGCGTGGCCCATGCTTTACATATAATTTTGGACAAGCGAAATTTTTGGGAAGAAATATGCTTCGGAATGTGGTCAATATGGCCATCGTAGTGGTCTATTAGAAGATTCATATTAAAAGCTTTGTTTTTTAAGATATCTGTGAGCCTGTTCCAAATCTTGGACATTTAGACAAATGCACAGTCTTCTGTACCGCATCCCAGACTATGTCTCACCCCCTTTCCTCCCTCTTTTCCCCAAAATGTGCAGTCAAGGCGACTTCTGCCACCGCAAATTCCGTAAAATGGCGAAGTATTGTTCCAATAAAATTTAACAGTACCATCTATACGAAGAAGATGACAGTCCTCTATATTCAGATTGTAAAACGACCACGTGGCCTAAATAGCTCATTACACTGAGTAAGGGCTAGGCAGGGATCACTAATTAGTTTCATTTGGGGTCTGTTTAAAAAAAGAATATGAGTTTTGCGGTCCGTTTGGAAGACGATTACCTACTATCAACCAAGATTAAAAGGGTCCGTGACAGCTCGGCCCGAGTCAACTCAACCCAAATGATAATACCAGATACTACGTCGTCAGATGTAAAACGACCTTCCACATATTTCTGTTTTCATTTCGATCTGTCGAGTACCTAGCTCTATTACTCCCATAAACATTTTCAGCCGCATGAAGCTGCTGAAATCACGCGTCGTCCGAAGAAAAGTCAAAGCGTGGGGTTAATGAAATTACTCAACATTTTTACATTAAGTTTTATTTACAAAAACTGTGAATAAATGAATGAATGAAATGCACTGAGCCCAGGGTGGTTTAACCAGACTCGATACTAGCCCCTCGAGCCTCAAGCTCCATAAGGCTACAGAGGCCATTACATATCAAGGAGCAGACCGGAGGGCGCTGTAATGGTAGAGAAGACGTGCCCTTAGGATGTGGAAGGATTTGCGAGCCGTACCGGATATATATCCTAGACTAGGCAATGGAATACTGTTTACTTAAAGTCCGCACAAATAGGTCGGCGATCCGGATCCAGACCGCGGTCCGCCATTTGATGACTCGTGAGCGAGCGTGTTGAAGTCCGTTCAGGTCTCTTATCATAGAGCCCCAACCCTACAGAGTAACATCCGTCACCCTCCGTCATATTCATTCATTTCTCCCTGCCGGTCGATTCTGTAAAAATCTCACCGTGAAAATTTTGGTAAAGTGAGCTGTCAGATGCAAGGGATTGACACTATTGACAGCTCACTTCACCTAAGTCTTCACGGTGAGTTTTTTATTTACAGCAGTGCTATTCTGTAACCATCTCACCGTGAAAACTTAGGTGAAGTGAGCGTGGAGTGAGCTGTCATTCCACAGGGATTGACACTATTGACAGCTCACTTCACCAAAGTTTTCACGGTGAGATGTTTACAGAATAGCATGGCTGAATACGTCAGCTGATCCCAATTTATATGGGGGTGCCGCAGCATCTGTTCTTGTTCCATTCTAAGCCAGCAGTGATACAGTATCTAGGTTGACTTAAAGTAAAGATATAATTTATTATCCCCATGGACACATCAGCCCCAGGTTACAAAAAATCACCATAATCAATAATTATAGTGTTTTTAAATTCGCAATTCTGGTTCGCTTTGCGACGGAATGTGGCTTGTGCGTGATGGCCACAACTTTATCATCGAGGACAGTCGCCGACAGCGTTGTTACAAATATTATGTGACATCACATTTTAATTAAATTACCCATGGACGGTTCAATGTCGCGGGTGTTTTGTTTGTTTAGTAATCAAGGTAACTTGCATGTGTTATAAATGTTCGTCCCTACTGAATATAAGCAAAATAAACCTAACCACGCATAACAATTTAAATAGTTAAATTAGAAATGACGACCTCCAACCTTAAAATGGAATTCGTCACCACCATCATCCAAACATTTGCTGAAGCCCACGAACGCAGACTCAACCGACATGTGAATATTGAGGCAATTCAGCTGCTAGACAACACAGATAGTGCGTAGGCTAAAGAGAACTACTCGTAAACCATTTGAGTTAGTGTAGTGTGTAAATAGTGTATTAATAATAAATAGCAACAATGCTGTGCTATACATGTAACACATGAACAAAGTGTTTTCATCGATTATCAGACCCTAAGAAAGTGCTACGAAATTAAATGTGTGTAAAAGTGAAAATTGACATTATTCTTAGTTACATATCTATCTCGTAAAATATTAAGTTAGAATCAAATTACTTATTAGTCTATTAGGCTAGATTGTAATCAATTACTAAGAACGTCAAAAAAAAATTAAAAGACCCCGAGCTAGAAACTTTAAAGCTATTTTCAGCGTCATTCAGTTTGAGTTTATCTACAATTTATTTCTCAATCAAAATTTCACTTACTAAAGAACATAAAAAATACAAATAGTATTATAAGATCTTTGACACACAAACTAAGTAGCTATTGATTTTCTTTATAACAAATCATTTACGTAATAAACAAAGTAAGTTACATTTTTCAAAGTATTGATATTGTATATTTTCATACTTAGATATCAGTTTTGTCCGCGACTGTACATAAGTAGCTTCACCACACCTTACAATAACAGGGCACAGTCTATATTAATTTAGTATCGAGCGGCTCTTCGCACACTGGGATGATATTCTATTTTTATTCATAAACATTTATTCGGTTTTGAGTTCTAGAAGGTACGACGCGACGATTACGATTCAGTTTTATGCGAACACTAGCTGCGCCGCGCGGTTTCACCCGCATAAGTCTCGATCTCGTGGGAATATCGGGATAAAAAGTATTCTAAGTCCTAACCCAGGTCATGGTAAGCTGATGTACCAAATTTCATCCAAATCCGTTCAGCCGTTTTAGCGTGAAATCGTAACAAATATACAATAAAATCAAATCTTCTCTTTATTATATTTAGTTTAGATTTAAAAATAACGTTATCATCATGTCCGTATTACATGAAATTTGTTGTCAGTAAGCAGCTATGACCACCAATATGCTAATGGAGAAATCCAATAATACTAAGTCTATCCTGGGGATTGAACCCAGGATGCAACTGGTGCTTTTGACCGCTCACTAACCCAAGGAAGCCATCACCAACAACAATGGAATATAAGTAAGTTTTCTTTGAAAAAACTAGTTCATTTACCTACGTATGTAGTCAACTTCTAGACAATGAGTAGGTAGGTATGATATATACATGATAATGCATGTACAAACGCCATACAGATGGAGCGCCACTCTACCTACACACACAAGAAAAACTTCTGAAGTTGTTAACATAAATAGCAGGATTTCATGCCGTTTGTGTGCGACCTGCCTTGCGTCAGTCGTTTCCCGATAATCCGCCGCAGTACCTTTCTCCGATTGGTCTAAATAATACATCTGCCTGTTCGAACTTTGAATATTATTATTCGAATTTTTGTGAACGGTAATTTAACATTTTTTTCCATGAGTGTACCATTATGGAGAAGATTTGAAAAGTTTTGTTTATTAATGATGCGTTGTTTGGTTATTTCTCATGTGTTCCAAATTAAGTTGACTGCAAATGTTTTATATTGAATATTTCTTTTTTTATTCAAAACACAGTAAGCTTTTTATACTTATACAAAAAATATAATTTCGTCGTCGTGTTTTTAATTACTTTGTTGCAATCCAAAAAACGATTACAAACGCTATAAAGTTAAAAAGTGTAAAATTAAAAACTGGGTATAATTAAAATCTGACACGCACTTAAGTGATAATAATTGTCGTCGTTTTGCTAAGTAATGAAAACTAAATTAAAATAACTACATCACATGAATTACTTATGTTTTTGTAATTTACTAATAGCATACAAAGTGGTCAGTTTTACCAAGGTTTTACCACTTTCCTTTTATTAATAAAATTATTTTCTAACTCAATGTTAGTATTATTCTCATTAGCTCGTGGGTACTGGTACCTATCGTAGGTAGCTATCTGAACAGTGAAGTCAATTTGATGCTGTGTTCCAGTTTGAAGGGTACCTATAAATAAGTACCGCTATAATCAACAGCATAATTGCGTAATACACGATCAATCACAATCTTAATCATTTTGAAAGAGATTGACCCATTGCTTCAGAAGTTCGAAAAAAAAATCTGCTCGCCGACGTAAATATCGCAATGAATGTTGTTGAACTGTCAAAATTAAACAGATTAGTCTTAATCATTTCCGAAAATGCATTTGTGACCTTTCAGATTAGATTTTAGCATGGTAGCGCACGTGAGGGATGACCCGTATTTGATTACCCTTTTTTAGAGCATTTGCATTCTAATCTTAGGCTCAATTGGTCAAAAATACCTTGGGTTTTTGCTACTTTTAAGGGTTCCGTACCCGAAGGGTACCAAACGGAACCCTATTACTAAGCCTCTGCTCTCCGTCCGTCCGTCTAATTATCAGCGGGCTGTGTCTCATAAAGCTTCGTACAGACAAGCGCGACGCGACAGCGCGGCGCGACATCGGCTATTGATATACCGTGAAGTTTTCTTAGAAATTGTATTGTTTGAGTCGCGTCGCGCCGTCGCGTCGCGCTGGTCTGAACGAGCCTTAAAGCGTAACAGACAGTAGAAATGTTCACTGATTGAGTAGGTTATTGCCGCAATAACAAAAATAATAAAAATGAAATAAAGTTAAAAATAAAGGGGTCCCCATAAAAGAAACGTGTTAATTTCGGCGATTTTTGCTAAATATTGTACGGTGGTACGGAACCCTTCGTGTGCGAGTCCGGCTCGCACTTTGCCGGTTTTTCGACATTATCGCTGCAATATTAATTTATCGCTGCAACATTAATTTATCGCTGCAACATTAATTTATCGCTGCAACATTAATTGTCACTGAGATGACAGGACTAGATTATGTCTAATTACGGGAATAAGCCAGCTGCTTTGCTTCTAGTGTTGCAGATGTTCGTAGGCAATGTCAACCCCTTCAACTGAAATCATTTATTTGATTACTTTGCAAAACCTTACTATCAGGTTGACTGTCTGATTCTACAGTCATGGAAAATGATTGTTTAGCAAACTGACTAGCAACTTAAATTGACCGTCCTTAATTATTTATTTGTCGTTTGAAAAAAACACTAACACTGCGATTTTACGTTGCGTCAATCTGCTAAACAATACATTTACCCGACTGTATTAAAAAAAACTATTCGTCTTTTCTTTGTAGGGTTCCTGTGACCCACCGCCGTCATCTCCGCAGCCATCAGTAGACCGGCTGTCGGTGACCTGGGCAGACCCTGGCAGCATGTCGTCGTCAGGGGTCAACCTGTTCCACCTGCCTTCGGAGACTCCTGTCAGCAACGAGGTCAAGTTCTCGCCTTCTGCTGGAGGTAAGATAATAATCATTTTAAATTTGAATCGTAGTACCTATGTATAATAGTTGACATGTTCGCGTAAAAATATGAAATACCTATCCTACATTACTATCCTACATTACAATCAGCGAAATTGTATCTTCAAATGCTTTGCGAATTCTAAACAAGAGTGTATGTGTGCAATCAGCTACATATTAAGTCGGGTATAACATCAGCTGTCAAAATACTTAATCAGCGACTTTTGTCGCTTATTTTGTACCTAACAACATATTTTTTTTAATTTTCTAGTTTCTTATAATCTGAAGTACTTACACCTAACTCCGAGGTTTAATGAAATTATTAAACGTGTTTACTGAACCACTGTTAATGACTGTACAATTGGGAAATAATTTAAAAAAAAATGTGATGATTCTGCTATGTAATTTTGCACCGCGAAATTCAATATGTTCATTGAATAATGCTTGATGAAAAAAAAGATGGTCATATATTAACCAATATATCGGGTGTAAAAAGACGCTTTACGAAACCGATAACCGATTGTGTTATTCTTTTAACTGGACCATACCTCGGAACTTTCTGGTTACGGGAGGTTTTTAAGTTGCAACGTTTTTTTTTTTGACGAAAATTTGTTTCATGTGTTAAAAATTAACTTTGAATACCCCCCACAACTCGTACCATAGCACGCACCCGTAGTACGCTTTTATAATTTTATTCTGCACGTCATTTTATCCGTTCTCCGTTCTCCTCATCCGTTATCGCCTTCTTGTATTTTACGAGTATTTCTAGCTAGACTATATAGTATAAAGATGTGCAAGAGTGACATAGAAAACTTTTTTATTGTCATCTGTGTCATATTATTAGCAAAAGAAAGCGTTCTTTCGTTAATGAACGTAGGCTACTTATATAGGTATCATAATTGAAATAGGCGTTGTACATATAATTATCTAGAACGCCTATTTCAATTATGATACCTATATAAGTAGCCTAGTTATTTACATACAAAGCAGGAAAACATAATTATTTTCCTGCTTTGTATGTAAATAAAAAACCAAAATTCACGGAAAACAAAATTAAATTCGTAATGATTAATTTTAAAATATCTATTTTCTGCCTGACCGTAAAAATCACCGTAATCAGGAGTGAAATATCTACTAGTATTATTATTAGGGTTGAGTTGACTCGGGCCGAGCTGTGACTGACACAATATGTCATCGTGGACAGAAATCTAAAAGCGTTTTATATATTTCCATACATGTAACTTCCCTGTGTTTTCGTCTGTGTTTACGTCCACGATAATATCATCACGTTAGAAATTATATAAGTGCACATTAGCATAATATTTTTCGTGCGGTATTTAGCATGTATAATCAGCCTTAGATAATGTTCTCACTGCTGGGACACAGGCCTCCTCTCTTCGAGAGGGCGTGGGATGCAACGCGGACCCTCTGCGAGTTGGTAGATGACACATGTGTTCGAATTTTTGACTCTAAGACCCTCCTCGCGATGTTTTCCTTCACCGTTGCTTGGTGCCAACGGTGAACGCAACGGTAGCGCGATGCCGAAAACAGCAATTTTTATCACCAAAAATAAGTCGTTTCCCAGCAATAATTTTTGCTCAATGTTTACTTAGTTTGACGTACAGAATGCGTAGATTAGCAGCTAGTTAAGTGATGGTTACACCCTGTAGGTGATCCTTGCACAATTTCTAGACGACCAATATGCACTATAATTAAATATCGAAGACTACATTAAGCTGGAACAATTTTATCAAAGAGCGTCCTTTTATACTTTTTGCTGATAACCAGTCAAAAAAGGCATTATGTTGGCTAAAATTAGAAGTGCTACAGTTGGCTGGATAGTTCTACCGGTTTAGGGGAACGCGGTTTGTGCATTCCCCAACAGATTGCTGTAAATATTGGGTCCCCACCTATGAAATTGGCGTTTTTTTCTCACAAATAGAGAACCTTGTCACTTCTATGAATTAAAATATTCATCAATTGCTTGATATTATATCGAATAATGACCATCATAGACAACTACCAATAGTAAAAAAAACCTTATTACTTATAGTTTATAAACATAAAAAATACCTTAAAAATGACCCCTCATTTTGTTAGCAGAAATGACGACTATTTGTTTTAATTTAGCCAAAACTTATTTTTGTCGCTTAATCTAGTGGTATATTACGTTATCTTAGTTTTTAAACATTAGCGCATAAAAGTTTTAAAACATTAGTGTTCATGGTTGTTATATAAATTAAGAAAATGTTAGTATGAAAAAAGCAACTTCTTGAAAATTCTCCATACAAAACGCTGATTTCATAGGTGGGGACCTAATATTATGTTCCTATAATGCACAAAAGATATGAGAGCTTTGTTCTGGATTACAGATTTTCTCCTTAGTACCATACTTTAGCGACCCACGCTCCGAAAATCGCATGCATTCATAGAGTACCTAAGTATGAACAATGAACATATGAAATGATCATAAGAAACTCATTGAACTGGGCCACTGGGTAACCAGAGAGATTGGTCAAAACTCTGTGGGCTAGGAGTGGGACCGGGCTAGTGGCTGGCAGAGGTCTTTTTGAAAGCTGTCATTTCTATTGATTTGACATTATAACCACAACTTGTAAACAAATACCATATAAAGCATTTACATTTGTTTAAATGCTTTTCGATGGAGGCATAAATGCGTTAGCTGTAAAAAATATCTATTCGAGTCTGTGAGTATTGAATAAAGCTTCAGTTTTTAAGCTGTTATTGAAACCCCGTCATAGTTTTGAATACATGGCCAGCTATGACGGTCAGCAAAAGTAGCTGCTTCTGTGTAGGTAAACACACACTTAGAAGCCAAATCCATGTGTAGCAATATTTAGGGTAGGTACCATTCATGACCAGGATAATTCAGTATTGCCTCATCCCTTAAAAAACCTTCACCACATATGAATATATATAATTTTGGTGTCATATATTAATTCCCCTTATCACAACAATTTAATAAAACACCCTCTAATAGACGTTCAGTATCACGAGTTAGAAGGGGATGACAACTAATAGAGGAGTATGAATGAAAATGACATTTTGCGCTGACCTCAAATAAATTGATATGATGATGAAGGGGCATGCGCGATTTCTTCAACATACAATCCGATACTGAGCTACAAATTGCAGAAAATGTAAGAATTTCGTAGGCTACCTACCGTTAAGGCGAATGCGCTAGGCATTCATCTTAAGCAGAGCTCTCTTAGTTCCATTTGTTCGAATATAAATGTCTTTGTTTGGGGTCAATTCTAACTTAGAGAGTTGTATTGATCACTTTCATGTTATAAACTTAGGTTGATACATATTTAATACGGGCGTGCTTAACTTTTTTATTACTGTATGTTGTAACCATACTGAGCTGCAAATTATAAAAAACATAAGAAACTTTGAATTTTGCGAGCTATCCCTTTAAGAGAGCACATTCACTTTAAGAAAATTATTGTTTTACCCAGATGGCTCAGAAGACGAAGATTACTCGGCGAGCTTGAGCGCGGTGTTGCGTCAGCGCAGGGCGAGCGTCAGAAGATCTCGTAAGGGAAGAGCCAGGCGCCCGTCATCACCCTTTCTCGCTGACGAGAACAGGCCGAGAAGACGGTCTTCTGTCTTTACTACTAGCTCTGGGGAGTAAGTATTTAATTCGAGGGTCAGAAAATCAGAATATTGAGTCACCTATACACGGGGTATAGGTGACTCAATATTCTGATTTTCTGTGAATTTTAAACTTAACATTTAACCATTTAAAATTGACTTCTGACCACGAGCTACACGCTCAAGCAACACGCGTCAGCGACTACGCAGAAAACAACTATTAAACTCCGCCAAGAACTGTTCCGTAGACATATCTAAGACTAGCTTCTGGCCGCGTCTGCGTTCGCGTGGAAGTCTCAAGATACACAATATACTAAAAATGTGCCTGTTATTTTATTTTTTATTACTTCGTTTTCGGTTAACGTTCTTTCTGACTTTTTCCTTTTTGCTCGGCTTCTAAGGGTCATAGATAGCCTATAACCGTCCTCAAGAATTGGGCTATACTACGCGTTCAAACAAACACACTCTTCAGCTTTATTAGTATTCTGTAGATATCAAGACAAAACTAAGGATTGTGTCGTGCCAGTCACATCACAATATACCTTAACTTTGTTAAATAGCACCGCAATATCAATGGAGGACGCTCAGCTGGCGGCAGTGGTGACGCAGGAGCAGATCTTCGAGAACATTCATCTGCACAAGGAGGTCCTAGGCTCTGTGAAGCAGCAGCCCCTCGGAATGAGGAGGAAACTCAAGATCGTACATCAGGTGATATTTAAAAATGGACCCTATTTATTTCACGTATAAGTTTATTTTAGTATGATTAACTTTCACAAGTGGGAATGAGGAAAGCAAGCAGGATGGATGTTGATGGATCTAGGAGTAGAAAAAGACAAAAGAACTATTTAAACAATGATGCTAGAAAGTGGATAACACTTATACCGAGATGACTCCGAATAGAGATGTACGTAATATGTGTCTACATCTTATATACATCTCTATTTGGAGTGATATCAATGCATGCTTCCGTGCGAATTAAAGCCCGAGGTAAATAGTCAGTATAGCCAAAAAGCCATGTGCAATGGGGAATGGCTTAGGCCGTGAAATATTGACATGGTATATTCTTCAGTTTCCCAACTTTTCAAACCAGCATTCTTGACAGGCTAAAGCGTACATCAAGCGACACGAGGGCCAGCTTCAGGAAAGACTGGCGCAGTCCAAAAGCACCAGAGATATCTACGCTAGATTCAACATCTTGTTGAATACTGTAAGTAATCTTATTGTATTCTTTATCGAGTTCAGAAAAAGTTTGCTGTCACTCATACGTTCGTGACAATCTCTTTTTAAAACCCGATACGGGTACCTACTGGACCTTAATTGTAAAAGATGATGTAATTGTACATAGATCATAATTATCATTGTTTGTGCTAAAAATGAAGGTGTTACGAAGTAATACATTTTAGTAAAAGTAATAAGTGATTCGTAGTTGTAATTGATATTGTTTTTAGGGTTCCGTAGTAGGTAAACAATGAACCCTTAGAGTTTCGCCATGTCCGTCTTTCTGTTTGTCTGTCTGTCTGTCCGCGGCTTAGCTCAGAGACGGTGAGTACTAGAAAGCTGTAATTTGGCATGGGTATACATAATAATCACGCCGAAAAAGTGGTAAAAACAAATCAAGTTTTTTTTTTTTTTAGGTTACCTCCCCTACACGTAAGTGAGGGTGTTTTCTTTTGTAGTCTATCCCATACTGTATCGTTGGAAAGGTCAATCAAAAATATTGTGAGTTTGTTAAAACCATTTTTGGATTCAGGAATCCGTTCGCGAAATATTAAGCTTTCAAGTGCTAATTTTTGTTAGAGTCAAGTGTCCTCCCCCTGCCAGCTAAATGGTTGGTTTTGGATATGTGAAAAAATTAACGGCAGTAGTAGCGAAATAACGAAATTAAAAGGAAAACTATTACAGCTAAGTAGGCTTTACAAGTTAACGAGTAATAATCGACCAACTTAAATTTTCGGTTGCAAAATCATGTTCTCCCATACGTAATGTATATGTTTTTCAACTACAAAGTTAAGTTTGTTCTTGCGATAAATTCATCCCAACTACGGAACCCTTCATTGTGCGTGGTCCGACACGCACTTGGCCAGTTTTTTTCTTTAGCCTTTTGCTTGCATTACATGGTACCTACTGATACATAACCAGTGACACGTAGGTCTACTAGACACGTCTTTGTTACTCTACAGATAATGCCGCGTCCAATTTAAAAGCGATCGTCGTCCGATTATGCAACCGTCGCGCTCATAAATGTCACTTTTTGTTCAGTGAACCTGAACGCGTGGTCGCGCCGACAGAGTGCGTTTTCCGAACAAAAAGCGACATGTGCATCGCATTTAAATAGAACGCGGAATCAAAGAGACAATCAGAAGAGGCTAGAACACATCTGTAATACACAGATGTGTTCTAGCCTCTTCTGATTACGTTTTTTTCTCTCCAGTACTGGCATGATATTATCTAATCTAGCTTCTACTGATTACTTTCCTCTCCCTTTAGTACTGGCAGCAAATGAAGCGTGAGGCAGCCAACACCTCCAACCTGCTGATCCCGTGGGAGCTTCGTATCAAGGAGATTGAGTCTCACTTCGGCTCCGTGGTCGCTTCCTACTTCACCTTCCTTCGCTGGCTGTTCTGGGTGAACCTCGTCATTGGCTTCATACTGCTCGTTTTTGTTATTGTACCTGAGGTTTGTAACTATAGTCATAATATTAAAACACAAAAACTGCGTTATGTATTCTGTTATAAATTATTTAATCGCAATATTATTCAATGCTTATTTAAATTTTATCTGATGTCCTATTCTAAGACAAGTTTAATAAAAATACTAAGCATTTATTTATGTATACTAGTTTTAAGCAAAGACTGTGAAAAACTCGCAAACCTGTTTTCTATTCATTGAACCAATTTTTTACACATTCAATTCACATCAACATTTCAGTATCTGACAGCTAACCCACAGCAAGACGGCGAAAGGAAGATCATCATGGAGGAAGAAAAGCGTAACGCCTCGAATCTTCTGACTCTATGGGAATTCGAGGGGGTTCTGAAATGCTCCCCCATCTTCTACGGGTACTACAGTAACGTAGAAAGAGCTCAGTACCGAATGCCGCTGGCATACTTCCTCACAGGACTCGCTGTCTATATTTATAGCTTCGTCGCCATTTTGAGAAAGTTAGTTATTTTGGATTACACTTATAAATAGTCGATCTAATAGTTCCTTTACCACCCTAAGGTTGAATGTCACTTTTACATCATAAAACTTCGAAGGTATAAGTTTCAATTTACTGAGAGCTTTTATCAAAACTGGTAAAAAAGAGGTCGACTATACAAATGAATGAATCTGCTAGATGCGAGAGGTTCAGGACCGATCATTGTTGTGATGCTTAGGGGGCCTGGCATATGTCCAGTAGACGTGTTTAAGTTGAATGATGATTATGTAAAATGGCAGATTCTAATAATCTGACATATTGTGATCAGATAAAATTTTGACCAAAACAAAGTTCACCTCACCTCAACAAACGGCATCTAATTAATTTAATCATGTACCTTACCTTACTAAACGAAGCTAATAATTTATCTGCACAATTTAGACTAACCGTTTAATGGTCTAAATGAATCATTCATCCTAGTTATGTAGTACGACACAAGTTAATATTAAACCAAAATGTAAACGTAACTGTTTGTAACTATCTTGTTCATAATCATAATTTGTGATTTTTTTTTAAACGAATTCCTATTCTTAAGAATGGCAGAAAACTCCAGAATGTCTAAGTTGTCTGAAAAAGAAGACGAATGTATATTTTCCTGGAAACTGTTCACCGGTTGGGACTTCATGATTGGCAATACGGAAACGGCACACAATCGGATTGCCTCAGTTATTTTAGGATTCAAAGAAGCATTGCTTGAGGAGGCTGAGAAGAAAAAGGATTTAAGGAAGTGAGTTCTTCTAGATTTTAAATATTTTCTTACCACATGTACTCAGTCCCATGGAAAAATATTTACAGAAATTTCTTCATTCTCAGGGACTGTACCTATTTCATTCAATCCATATATATCCATCCATTCTTAATTATAATTAATTATAAAAGTAACTCTATCTGTCTGTCTGTCTGTTATGTTTTCACGCATAAACTACATAATCGATCGTTATGTTTGAAATATTGTTGCCTGGGACCAAGAAAAGGACATAGGCAACTTTTCATCCAGGATATTTGTATCAAAAATGATAAAATACACACAGATGAAGTCGCGGGCAACAGTTAGTTTCGAAAATATTTAGAAAATTGTCCACATTGCCATCCGGCCTTATTCTGCTTCCTTTCAGTTGGCGTATTATATCCCTACGTGCACTTGTCAACATTTGTGTGATCATACTGCTGGCAGTGTCAGCTTACGCCGTGGTAACAGTGGTGTCTCGCTCTGATGATCACTTGAAAGTGAGGAGTTGGTGGCGCGAGAACGAGACGACTATAGTTGTCACGGTTATCTCTATCACATTTCCTGTATTTTTTGAGTTGCTTGGATTTCTGGAACATTATCACCCGAGAAAGCAGCTAAGGCTACAATTAGCAAGGTATTTATACTTCGAATAACTGTACATTTCTTTGATATTTTAGAAATAGATATAATCTTTTTTTCAAATTGTTGTAGGATCATGTTATTGAATCTGCTCAATCTATACTCTCTTATATTCGCTTTATTCAGCAAAATTGAGGGAATGAGCGAAGAACTAGATTCATTAAAACCAACCCTGAGTTTGAATGCAACAATAATACCGAATGAAACTCTAAATCTCAGTGAATCTTTTACTACGAGTTTACCTGACTTTTGCGTCGAGCAGAAAATCTCCTGTGGACCTTGTGACACACATGTTACTCTACCACAGAATCTAGCAGACGGTATAATTTTGAAAACAGGGTCAGCGCCATTTCCGGAAAAACTCACCCCTAATATACTACTGAGACGGCCACGTGAAGACACATTTGTAACATCAAACAATGTTGATAAGGGCAGTTTCGAAAAAAAAGACACCACCACTTTGAACAGTATTTTGTTGGGGATAAAAGAACTACAAAGATTAAGAAATATACGTATTCAACAACCAGTAAATATTACAAATGAAAATGATACCACATCAGATTCAGGCGATTACGAATACACATTTTATGATACTGTTGAATCTACTACTGGAGCAAAGACGGATACCACATTCGATTATACAAATATTGACTACTCGAGCACTGTAGCTGATTACAGTTCATCAGATTTCATGACTTCTGATAATAGTGTTGGCACTGAGACATCAACGGTGACAGACAGTTCAGAAATGCCATTTGCTATTGATGATTTCAGCAGTAACACAGATACAACTACAGACAGTGAAACGACACTCACTGATATTGGAACATTCAGTGAATTCGGATCGACATATTTTAACATTTTTGAAACAACAACTGATATTTTAGACCTAGCATCTGAAGAAATAACAGATACATCACGAAATGAAATGACAGACACTACTACTTATACAATAGATACGAGTACCAGTTTAGATGTAACTGATAGTTCTTTAAAATACAGTTCTGACTACGACTTAATAGAAACTTCCAGTCCGTATAAAACACCACAACATGAAACTACTGGTAACAATAAGGCTAAGAAATATGACATAGCTACGGAAATATCAACAAAATCAACTGTAGGAACGACTTTGAATTCCAAAACGATTTCCAATATCGATGTTTGTCCTGACTTTACGTTCAATTGTACAATAAATTGTAACGGGAAGAATGTAAAACAAGTATTTTTTATTTCAAACTGTACTATAGTAAAAAGAGTCTGTTATGCGAAGCTTTGTCCTACAAATATAAGTGCAGTCGTTGATTCGAAGAATGGCACTAATGTCACTACAATAGATTTGGTGTACGTAGATGAAAATGAGAGGAAGATGTATAATTTATCCGTTCCTACGAAGAAGAAATTACTGAAATTGTGCTGGGAAACCATGTTTGGACAGGAACTAGTCAAATTGACTATGATGGATTTGGTAAGAGATTTCTACTTGTACTTTTTGAAGTAGCAGTTAAGTAAGTCTGCAGTTCAAAACAAATTATGCATAGCAAAACATACAGGCGATATACAATTACAGAAATTTACCAACAATTTGGAAACAGTTTTATTTATTATGCTTTTATATCAAATAATGAGATAGCAAAAACATCTTCTAATTTTGAATCTTATTATAATTTAGAGAGACTTGATCTTTCGAAAGGTATCATAAAAATTTAGATTGTTATTTTGTGCTGTTGGGGATCGGTTCGATTCTCGGTTTAGGCAAACGACTGTTCAAAAATGATTAAATGCAGTTTTAGTCACTTTTTTCCTCGTAGTAAAAATTTTTAGCATGAATATTTAGGGTGTTTTTCATCCAGGGCCGGCTTTGACTTTCCACTCCGTATAATCCAAAATCTTTAGGAGTCAGTCTTTATCACAACAACACAGAACACCCACATTTCGCCAAAATTATTTTATTACGATTTTATATTAATGATGACTCACCAGAATTTTGTTTTAAATCCCGGTCACAATTACTGATCCAATAGAGTTAACCGGCAAAGAAAATATTGTAATAAATTTAAATAATTATTATTTTAGGGGTAACTAAATTAGCGCACACGATAGGAAATAATAATTTCATAGGATCGCCGTTACCGAAATCGATAAGGAGGTCTATAAATATATTTATTCATTTGACAATGAAATTAGATACGTATTTAATACGCAAAATGTTTAATAGTTTAAAAAAAACAAATCACTAAACTGTATTATTTATCGTACCCCATGAAGTTTTTCAGTTACATTCCTAACTTTGTGAAACTAAAATTTTCCTTATTTTAGGTGTTCGTCCTCCTCGGAACACTGTTCATGGACTTTTTCCGCGCACTGTTCGTACGATACATGAACCGCTGCTGGTGCTGGGATCTGGAGAAGAAGTTCCCAGAGTATGGAGACTTTAAGATCGCAGAGAACATTCTACACCTCATCAATAACCAGGGAATGGTCTGGATGGGAATGTTCTTCTCGCCAGGCCTCGTTGTATTAAACGTCGTCAAGTTAATGATCATGATGTACTTACGCTCATGGGCTGTCATGACCTGCAACGTCCCGCATGAAGTCGTCTTCAGGGTCTCGAAAAGCAATAACTTCTATCTAGCCCTGTTGCTTACAATGCTCTTCCTCTGCGTACTACCAGTCGGATATACTATAGTTTGGGTGAAACCATCATGGCATTGTGGTCCGTTCTCTGAATACGATAAGATCTACTATATATTGACGATCAATATCTACAAAATTTTGCCAAAGAGCCTGAGTTTTGCATTGGAATATATAGCGTCGCCTGCTATAGTTATACCCTTGTTGGTTCTTTTGATACTTATCATTTACTATTTGACGTCACTGACGAACTCCTTACGGGAAGCGAATAATGATTTAAAGGTAAGTCTTATGTAAACTGCAAAAATCGGTAGATGAAACGTATCTGTTAACAAGAGACAACATTACTTACTGTTTTTATAATCTACTTGTAGGCCAAGTATATTATAAAAAAATGTGGTACTTACCTACACCACGGTAATCTCATGTAATATGAATCCTGCCAAACACATATAATTTTGTATGTTCTTACATGATGAAAATCAGACCAACTCTGCGTCCAGTCTTACCAAAACATTTGTTTCTCTAGGACTTTGGAATCGCACTTGACTATGAGTATTATTTGCGCACTAATTCTTACATTTTAGATTCAATTGCGCCGTGAAAGAACTGAAGAACGGAGGAAGATGTTCCAACTAGCTGACACCAGGAGAAGAGCTGGGTCCACAGCTATGGATAACACGCCTTTTGCAAGATGGAAGAAGGCACTGCCGTCATTGCCAATGAGCAAATCTATTGATTCCGATGACCGCAAAACTTTGACAGAGGAGATGAATGAACCGATAAAGATGGCTAAGAAAAAAGGTATGGCTTTCGACGTATTTCTTCTAATCAAGTTTTAGGGTGGTCGCACATCTAACGGAAGAATACGCGTATCATAGCTTAACGTAAAACATTCCATTTTACACACTCAACCGATGATGAGTTAGTGCGTCAACCGTAATAACAAAGTTACCCCCGACGCATCTTTTATCAGATTTGCGACCACCCTAACGCCGATCGTCCACCGCCAGCGAAACTAAGTTAGTTAAGCTGGCGGTGGACGACTCGCTTTTTAGATTAGTTCTGTCCAATTAATGTCTTAAAAGATTACTTAAAAGGTTGATCATAATTGAAATGATCTAATCTAGAATCGTGGCCTAGCCGTTAAATGCGCATGTGTTTATCGGATTCCGTGTGTTTTTATTTTAATTCAAAGATCGTTCTGTGAGTAATACCTAAATCCATGATAAATGTGTTATTTTCAGGTGGAATTTTTGCAAAAATAGTAGGGATGGCGCTCGATAAAAAATGTGACGTAGAAGCCGTTTCAGAAGTAGATGGTCCATCGCCTTCACCAAATAACGTAGACGATGAAACTGATACAGACTTTCACGAAACTCTACCAAGGGAAGTTCTCAAAATAAAAGATATTTTTATACTCAAACCCGATAAAAAAGTAAGAAATAGTGTTGAATTCAAAACAGATGGAGGGAAAAAGCATAAAATTAATGAAATCTTTAATAAAGGTTTAAAAGTTAAGCTCGAGAAAGTTGACGATCGAACTGAAAAAAAAGCTGTGATTGAAAAACAAATACAGGATGCAAAAGAATCAACGAAACCCAAAATTATAAAGGAGCTGTCTAAAGAAAAAAATAATGGTAAAAAAATTCATGAAAAGCAAACTTCGCAATCTAGTACTCAGTCAAAGCAGTCCGACTCGATTGGTTCTGTCATACCTGTTATAACTATAAGTACCACAGAAAGTGACGAAGAAGTTTTATCTCACAAAGACAATAACGATAAAAATGGACAGAAAGTAAAGACTGAAGGAAAACCAAGGAAAACTCCAGATCTTAAGTCTCTACGACGACAGAGCAGTGTCGAAAGCATAAGTGAAAATAAACCTTCCCAAGAGAAGACATCAGAAGAAGGTCACAAGTATCAATACTCATTGTAAACATTGTTATATCACGTAGTAATAGTTCAAATAAATGTTCAACTTTGTAGTTTTATTGGCTTTTCATTCATGGTAACCTAGATAGCCTAGAACAGGGAGTCACCAAATAGCGAGCCGCGTTCCGGATCCGGACCGCCGACCTATTTTGATGAACAGTAATATTATATTTAAATAAATTTTAATATAGCCCACGCTTTCTTTTCTTATCATCTTACTTGACTTATAAAGTCAAATAAAATAAACAATTATATAAACTCATACTCGCACTGGACAACTAATTTTGCCCTATTTCTAATGGAGAATCGGCGCTGCATTAACTGTGGTATAGCAACGCTTCGCATAAGAAGCTATTCGTTGGATTCGGACGAAATCCAATATGTTATAAGACAATGGATTACTCCGCGATTGGTGAGTTTTAACATTTTCAGTAACGTCGTCAGCACATCTAATTAGGATGCCTAAGATCATTTAATCTCAATACTCAATATCTTTATTACTTTACCATAATGTGTCCAATCCATTACTGGTTAGATACACACTGGTTACAATTCTTGCTGAGGTACCCAGGCTTGCCCAAATGCGTAGAGGTACTACTGCTCTAGCCATATACTTAATTAAAATAAGAACTGGGTTTCCTATTACAGAATTTCAAGATTATTGAAAATGTCAAGGGGTAGTTTAACAAAATAAATTGCAATTGCAAGGGAGTTGCTCATGCAAGAGTATTTCCCTAACTAATGGACTCTATGGAAACCACGGAAATGCCATAGCTATTATGGATGGAACATATTTATACGTGCAAAAGAATTCTAATTATTTGTACCAGAAAAATACATACTCGTTGGTTGAATATATAAATCTTATAAAAGATTTTATGATAGTAAGTACTGATGACTGAGATGCTAGGGCCCTATCCAGCAACAACATCAGATGCTGACATTGCAAAGCAAGAATTTAATGACAATCAACCATTGAGGAGATATTTTCATGAAAATGATGTTTTCATTCTGGATAGGGGTTTTATGCTTGCCATTGCTAAGGAACAACGGATATCGCACCTACGTACCATCTTCTGTACAACAGGGTGAAACGCAGTTAAGTACATTTGAGGCTAATCAGTCGAGGGCAGTAACAATATGTCGTTGGGTGGTAGAGGTGATAGATGGGAGATTTAAAATATTTAGACATGAGTATAACAACTCAACGTCCAAAAATATAATGAAGGATTACTCTGTTGCTGCTGCTTTGATAAATGCGTTTTACCCTCTTATTAGAGACAGGGATGATGCTGGGGAAATCATACAAATAATTCAAAATAAAATGTACACTCAGAACACCTTAGCAAATGTAGTTTTGGCAAATAATTTAAATAGACGCCGAATTAATTTCGTTAGAATAAACGTTGAAAATAATAATGTTAACGTTTTTCTCCAGCAGACCTACAGTGAATTAATACTAGTGTGTTTAGGAACGTACCAGATAAAACAGGCACGTTCCTATTACGGCGACCATGTTGGGGCGAATGGTTCCTATACAATTGAAGTGTGCAGAGAGGTCGACAGCAGCCTACTGAGGGAGCTGCCAATTGCAACGAATGCCTGGATTTTGAGAGGCAAAATACAATCGCGACATGTAAGCTGTAAAGTATACTTTGTGTATATTTTAATTGACAGCTCTCTTGGTGGTAGAAATGCCATAATACAGTATTACTGTAATTGTGCAGTAGGCACAATTACAGTAATTTGTTTGGGCAAGATTTCAAGGAAATGTTGCGCCTCCTGCCCCGCACTTCGATGATATATAATTTTGATGATGAAGATAATGTTTAATTCAATAATAATACCAGCCCCACTGCAGGGTAGAGGCCTCTTCTCAGACAGAGAAGGCACGAGCATTGATCACTACGCTTGCTCAAGACGGGCTGGCGATTTCAGACTTACATCAACTGGGCCATCACCACCATTTATAAGACGCACTCGTATACTTAGACATAAAACCTAAATTAACCTATAAGGTGAGTGGTTTAATTCTCAATAATCTTTGTGATTTCAGGAGGGGTAAAAAGAGCTCGCGGCGTTGCCATCGTTCTAACAAACGAACGCGTTTTAGTCATCACTATCATTCAGCTAAAAAGTCCACTGCGGAACATAAGTAGGCCCCTCACATGGTGGAAGTCGCGGAAATTGACTGTATGCGAGGAGCACAGGACCGGTATATGTGATATGATTAGAAGTAAATAATAATAATACCAGCCTATTATTTTCCCACTGCAGGGCTGAGGCCTCTTCTCATACAGAGAAGCAACAAGCATTGATCACCACGGTTGCTCAAGACAGGTTGGCGATTTCAGACTTATATTAACTATAAGTCCAGGTTTCCTCGCGATGTTTTACCATAACCAATGTCAGTAATGTCCAAGATATACTCAGAAAGTACATATGAATTGAGAAAAGTCACAT
This sequence comes from Agrochola circellaris, assembly GCA_914767755.1. Taxonomy (NCBI): domain Eukaryota; kingdom Metazoa; phylum Arthropoda; class Insecta; order Lepidoptera; family Noctuidae; genus Agrochola; species Agrochola circellaris. The sequence goes on from OU611840.1 coordinate 7,942,990, forward strand.
TAGTACTTGCCCGGATTTGAAGCCACAACCTCGTGCATTAGAAGCGAGGCCTTAACCACTGGGCTTTACATACATACCTACTGTATTTAAACGTCAAAATGTCATACCAGAATGTTCAACTAAAACGTCTGATATCTCGTCCACCGAGTTCTAGAGTAATAAAAACAGGAATATTAAATACAAATATTTCTTCATGATATATATTGTTTTATTTATGTCCATACTGGGCCAAACTTGTATGGGAGCGTTATCCATCTCATTTAGCTTGCTTCACAAAAATATGAAACAAAAATACCTAAAACTATTAATTTGTAAAATGACCGGCCAAATGCGAGTAGGACACGCGCACTAGAAGGGCTCCGCAACACCAAAACGATTAAATTATCTCCTTACCGGTGCATGACTAGTTTAAGTTTACATGAAAGCTAACTAACCTGCAGCCTCCATGAAAATAAATTATTTTAAGTAAATAAATATTTATTACTTATAATAAAGTATAAAAAGATACAAAAAATTATAAAATAAAAAAGGTGTTCCTGATTTCATTGAGGAATTGTTGCATAGTTTAGTTCCACAAACACAGACATGGAACCTGGCGTACAGCGATATAGCTCGGCTGAACGGCACAAGAGAAGCGGCCGGACTGGTGGTGCATCCATCTGTGATTTTATGAAGTACTAATTCGAGCTGTGCGAATCTTTTAGAGGCAAAGCTGCGCCCGACTATCGGCGGAATGTGCCTACATCCTCTCTCGTTGTAAATATGACTAATATCCAGGAATCTTTTATAGCAGCCACCTATATATGTTCTACCAAGACATTCCATCCTATAGGACTTCATCCTGAATTTGCTAAACCTTTCCGGGTCATCAAAAGCCTGATAACAATTGTTTCCAATTAATTCCGGTTCATGTATTCCACATTGATAACATGTGTTCTTGGAAAACTTTTTTTTTTTTACTTCATTGCGTTGTCTTGGAAATAAATTCTGATCATAATCTGTTGTACTTAAATAATAAGGTTTTTCTTCAAAAGCTTTATTTGTCGTATCTTGTCCTTCGTAATCAGACATTGTTATTACTAAATGCGGATTCGTAAGTTTCTCGAAATCAACCATATCATTATAATAGGGTTTCTCGTAATGAGTATATTCCGTAGGAAAAGTTCCATAATGTATAATTTCTGTAGATGACTCTTTGTATGCTTTTTCTATGGAATAACGTTTTCTGAACTCATCCATTTCTATAAAATAAGGTTTCATATAAAGTGTATTTTCTACAGGATAAGTTCTATGATGTAACATTTCTGTCACTGTTTCATTGTATGTCTTTTCTATGGAATAACGGCTTCTGAACTCATCAATTTCTATAGAATAAGGTTTCATATAAAGTGTATTTTCTACAGGATAAGTTCTATGATGTAACATTTCTGTAGCAAATTTTTTGTATGCTTGATCTATGGAATAACGTCTTCTGAACTCATCCATTTCTATAGAATAAGGTTTCCTATAAAATGTATTTTCTGTAGGATAAGTTCTATGATGTAACATTTCTGTCACTGTTTCATTGAATGTCTTTTCTATGGAATAACGTCTTCTGAACTCATCCATCTCTATAGAATAAGGTTTCATATAAAATGTATTTTCTATAGGAAATGTTGTATGATATAACATTTCTTTAGCAGATTCTTTGTATCCTTTAGGTATGGAATAACGTCTTCTGAACTCATCCATTTCTATAGAATAAGGTTTTCTATAATATTTATTTTCTGTAGGATAAGTTCTATGATGTAACATATGGGTAACAGATTGATTGTATGCATTTTCTATGGAATAGCGTCTTCTGAACTCATCCATTTCTATAGAATAAGGTGCCATATAAAGTATATTTTTTGTAGGATTAGTTCTCCTAAAATCTAATATTTTTGTCACAGGTTCTGTGATTGCATGTTCTGTAAAATGAAGTCTTCTAACCTCGTCCATTTCTTTAGAATAAGGTTTCTTATAATATGTTATATTATACGATATATTTTTTGTGGAATAAATCCCCTCATCATGTGACAATTCTATCGCAGGTTCCTTGTTTGCATTTTTTATGGGATAAAGTCCATCATATTGTGACATTTCTGTTGCAGGTTCCAGGTATGCATTTTTTATGGGATGAGTTCCTTTATAATTTGACATTTTTGTCACAGGTTCCTTGTTTGCTTTTATTGTATAATACAATCTTTTATACTGGTCTATTTCTACATAATTAGATTGTTTGTGAGATGTATTTTCTACAGGATTAGTCCTTTCGCCGAAACCAAATTTTTTCTTAAGATAAAGCCTTTCTCTATCGGACAATTTATTTAATATATCGGTTTCTATTATATTTGTTTTTTCTGGAAAATTTAGTTTTCTGATGTCGTGCATTTTTAGAGGAAAATGTTTCATAGATATTGTCTTATTTGTATATGTTTTCCCATAATCTAACATGTCTGAAGCCGGTTCATGTTTTTGGGATGATTTTTCTGTAGAATGAAGTGTTCTGAACTCTTCCATTACTAGAGAATAATATTTCTTATTAGGTAACTTTATTGTAGAGTATGTCCTCGCATTATCAAAAGTTTCTGTAGCGGGTTCTTTATGATACACTTTTTTCGTTGAATCTAATCTTCTAAACTCATCCATTTCAGCAAAATAAGGATTGTTATAATCTGCGATTTCTTTAGTATAATTTTTCTTATAGCTAGTTTTTCCTGAAGTACTTTTCTCAAACTCTTGCAAGTCAGAATAATAAGGACTTGCAAGGTCTGTAAAATCTATAAAATATCGTACCTGCGTGGTTTCCTGGTTTTCATATCTTTTTACGGCTTCGCCTTCTTCATTTATTTTCGGTGTCCTAGTTAAAAAGTATATTATTCTGTAGGTTTCCAGGCTTTGCGTATTTTTTACGATTTCGCCATATTCGTTTATTTTTGGTGTGCTGGTTGGAACGTATATTATTTTATGTCCATATTCGATTCTTGGCCTTGTTGGAAAATAACTTTTCCATGTCTTCAAACTGCTGGAACTGGAGGGATGATCTAGGTCTAGTGTCGTTAAGTATTCTGTGCTGCTGCTATTTAGTTCTAACGGAACTACCAACAGCCACTGTTCATTCGCGAATTCTTCTGTGGTCATTGTTAGGCTACGGGAGTCGTACCGCGCCTCTGTACTTGTGGTAAGAAATTTGTACTGCCTTTCTCTTGGTATATGCCAAAACCTAACAATATTACTTTTTCCTGTTACTAACCGATTTATATTTTCTATCTCACTTTTAATCTTTTCAGATGAAGTTTCACCAAGTAACGTTTCTGTTTCTGTATCATAATTATAGTCGTCTCCTGGTACACTGTCTGTAGTTGATATTGATTGCAAAAAATCTGTTTCATAATCCTCGGGAAGTATAATAACATCAGTGGTTGCCAAGTAAAGGTAAGGGTTTTTCGAACGAGGTTCAATGAGAGTTGCGGGTGAGGGTCTCACGAAACTTATGAAAATTAGAAAACCATGTAAAGCATTTGTCATCATAAATAAATAACTTTCTCAAAAACGATTAAAAATAAATAAAATTATAAACAGCTATAAACAGCCACTGTTCCAAAGAGTAGAACATAGATAATTGTAGATAATACACAGAGTAGAATAAACTGTTTGATAGTATTCTTTGGTTGGCTCCTCTGAGGTTGGCTCTGGTCTCTGGTGTCTGGTGGACTCTCAGAACAATAACAAAGCATTGTTTGTTATTGTTCTGAGGGTGGACTCGTAGCGAGTAATTTTCAGCATGTAGACCCGAGTCATACAGATTTATATACTAAATGATGGTACTCTTTGGTACTTATTACCAAAAGTACTTATTACTGTGGCTGTGGACGGCCGTAGACGCAAGCGTCTCGGCACGTTAACATCGCACTTTTTGGCAAAGCCGAATTCATTAAAATGCGTTTTTTTTTAAAATACATTTCAGGTGATATTATAAACAACACAATTGTACAAATAACTACCAACAGCGCTTCCCTGTTAATGTCATTCGAGCTTGTTAGCTTCCTCATGGAAGTAAGATATTCATAATATTATGAGCTTGCTATATAGTACTTCAATGTTCCATGCTTGTTGTGCAGGTGTACACTCGCAACGAGTTTGGTACAGGCGATTTCAAAATTTCATGTCTGCATACGATTTTAACAGTCAATTTATCGCTAGTAGCGATGTCAAAATCTGTGTATGGACGTGAGACGGAGGCGGCCGCTAATGCCGCTGCCTGTATATCTAACATTACCTAGTCTGTGATTATACTCGTAGAAGAGCGGTGGCCGCACTTAACAGCCGCAGTGATGGCTGTCATGAAAATGATGGCAGCGGCAAAGATTTAAATCATTAGATTCGCCATAGCGCGTCAAGTTTCTGTTTAGTTTGGACACCTCTGACACACAATGACGCAGTGACTACACTTGTTTGTCATTGTTTGTCACGGTAACGCTGTCTACGTGGTAAAGCTATTTAATAATGTGACTTCACTATTCTCATTATGAACATTTTTTCTTGTGACTGAGTTCAGTGAGGGCAAATCAATGACCGCTCTTCTAAGGAACCGTAGCTTAACCGGTGAGCTCTCAGTGAGCTACAGTGATCCACAGAACACTATTACTAGTACAACTTAGAAGTTCCTTGACTACTTAGTCTGTGCTATTACTCCTAGGCCAAAGAGTTATATAACGGTGAATAAGTGTATAATCTATGGGCTGTGAGCTCATAGCTTTGTAGTGGGTTTATGGTCTTTTTTTTTTGCTTCATTTTATTGTATTTCTTTTGTATAATGTTTACTAATATTTTATATCATATTTACTTAATATTTTTTTATTTACATTATGAATTTAAATATATTAACTGCTCATTGTTGTCGCGTGTCAAAAACCCAGTGGAACATATTCTGTCCTCCACAACAGCAGCGTCGTACGTCCTGCCAAAAAATATTTACAGATATGAACCGTATAGAGGTAATTTCTGATACTATTCTTGTTTCTTATCGTTCCGTAAAATTGTGGGTACAGAGTGAACTATATCATAATTATTAAATAATATTTACTACACTTTTTAAGATTTCTTCTCCTTTAGATTTAAAAGAGCATCTCCATCACATAAAACCATCGATCTTACATCAATGATAAATCCTCTCTCCACAGGCGCGTTTTTATCGCGCGATAATAACGCAAGCGTTATTGCGATATCTGTGTTCAGTACATTTTGTATATGAACGGCTACGAAGTTACACACTGCTGCGATAATAACGACGCAATAGAAGTAAAACACTTGGGTTCTCACTCCTGCGATGTTCTTAAAACATTTTGTATTAGGACGTATGCGATCTTACACACACCTGGGCTACGGGCGCGTTTTTATCGATCGATAATAACGCTGTGTTTTACAAAATTTACTGAAAATAGATATCGCAACAAAGCTTGCGTTATTATCGCAAGATAAAAATGCACTTATAGTGGAGAACACGTTAAAAATATCGCACGATAAAAACACAGCTCTGTGCAAGGAATCGGGACGCATTATCGCAATAACGCTTGTGTTATTATCGCGCGATAAAAACGCGCCTGTGGGAGCGACGCTTAACATTAAATCAATACACTCCATTCGGCAGACGATCTAGGTCCCTATAGTTATGAGACCGAGAACAATAAGTGTGTCGGTTCAGTTAGTTTCAGAATAAAACAGATCGAATCCACAACCAGTTAATTATTACAGTACACAGGACATTATGGAGACCAACGCCAACAAAAAGTGCTTCATCAAATCAAGAAAGACCATTGAGACCCAGACCCAGGGTTATTTTTCAGCAATACAGACCGCAAGTAGAGGACCAGCGCTTGGAGGAAACAACTTATTGGATTCATTTCGATGATGACGAAGAGGCTTGGCCGAAAGTCGTATTAGTTTTGTCAAGCACGCAGAGAACAACAATAGAGACGAAAAAAAAAAAAACTTTTGCTACCTACTTCCCCCAAATAAAATACAGATACCCGCCTACAGAAAATGCAGATTCTGAAAAGGATACCGGGAATGATTATAGCACCGAATTTGATATGAATAGTATTCCGCGAAATTTTAAGACTTCCGGCAATAATGCTGTTCACAGATATTTATCTAGAGAAAATGAAGATTCTAATGATCAAAACGATACCGGGGAGGATGATACTGTTGCGGAGGCTCCTAAAGCCATCGAATCTGGTATGAATTGGATTCCGCCCAATTTTGAGAGTTTCGGCGATAATGCTGTTCACAGAAGTTTGTCTAGAGAAAATAAAGATCCTGATGACCAAAACGATACCGGGGAGGATGATACTGTTATGGAGGCTCCTGAACCCGAAGAAAATCTTCTTCAGGACGGGGATGACAACATTACAACAACTTCAACAACTACAACAACGACTACTACAAAACCTACAACGACAACAACTACAGAACCTACAACAACAACTACAGAACCTACAACAACAACAACTACAACAACTACAGAACCTACAACAACAACTACAACAACTACAACAACAACGAAAAAACCTACAAAAACAACGAAAAAACCCGCGCCCAGCAAGTGCTACCAATGTGGCTTGTTCAATGTCTCAGAGATCCCCGATGATCCGACGTGTTACCACATATTCGAAGCCAATGAGCGCTTATATGTGCGTATGAGAAAAAATTACAAAGTGACGTGTGGAAAGGAAAACTATAAAGGTCAGGTTTTGCAACTACAAGCACCCTTATGACACTTTTACTATAAACAACTTTGTCCAACATGAACCCCGCTCCGACGCCATTCACATACAGCCCACACTTCTGCAATTATTCATCATTTAAGACCTTTAATTCCCATGGTACTTATTTCAATGAACTATTTGTTTGAAGAGTTTTTCGTTTTTCTCCTAGGTGGATGTTTCAAACGGTTTCTTGACGTTGGCGAGACGTACAACGAGAGGGGTTGCCGGACAATGCCTCCGGTGGTGGGCAAGAGCTTCGCGTCCAAAAGAATGATGCTGCTCGAAAAATCCATGCACAGCCTAAAAGAAGGCTGCATATCCAGCCCATTTTCGTCGTTGACCCCCTTCAGTAGAGCTATTTCCTTGTACGTTAGATACCACGTATGTATATGTGTTGGTAAGTACTGCAACCTCGGGAAGGCCTTGCGTGTTAATCCTATATTCTTAATATTGTTAAGTATTTTTTCATGTGCCTATTTCATATGCGAACCCTTTGGGTTGTCGTAATGCGATGCTGGTGTGGTAGGTAAATGGCCAGTGGCTTCTTGATAGGAGTAATTTGATGCCGCCTTCAGAGATAACATTTACAAATAATCGGCTGAAAATAAAGGCTCGTGCAGACCAGCGCGACGCGACTCGAACAATACAATTTCTAAGAAAACTTCACGGTATAACAATAGCCGGTGTCGCGTCGCGCTGTTGCGTCGCGCTGTCGCGTCGCACTTGTCTGCATGAAGCTTAAGAAAGTGAAGAATTAGGTATGCTAGATTCATGCAGGCGGCACAATCGAATATTGTAAATATAATTATGTCCGGGAAAAAACCGCTCGGCTTAGCTAGAATTTTTCCTAGCCGACCCGAACATGATTCAGCGAAGCCAAACGGAATTTGCCGATCGGCAGAGGCGAATTAAAGCCGAATATGCGTAGTAATTGCTTCGAGTCAGCTTTGTTTGTCAACAACAGTCAAACAGTCAAACGTGAGTAGGTGAGAACTGGGTAAACGAGAAAACTCTACAAATGAGAGTAATGGCCAGGTCCAGTCTTTTAAGCCCCTACAACCTCTATAAGTAACAGAAACCTTTATATGGGAAAGTCGTTTTCACTAAAATTTCGAGGAACGAACTAAAGCCCCCTGTTGACGCGTCGCGACACCGGTAACTGATCTACCGTGAAGTTTTCTTTGAAATTATTTTGTTAGAGTCGTGACGCGCCAGTTTGCACGAGGCTTAACATTGCTTTTGTATCGTATTCAATACGAATGGCCAAATGTGCGTGTGTAACGACTTATTTGTCGAACTTACTACAGTTCATAAATATCAATTGCGAAGAAAGGTTCGGCACGTACACATAATGTTAAAAACGAAAAATTTAAGTGTTGTCTGTAAGTGAAAAACATACACAAAATGTAAAAACAACCAACACAGAAGAAATTAACGGATTTCTTTAGTGGAGCAAGTACATATTAGTGTTAATTATTTTTTCTTTTTGTTAGCATCTATGTCGAATTCTAATGAATATGTACCTATACAATACATACATGTTTATCACTACATATTTGCTGTATTTTTATAAACATTTACAACGTGTTCCTTTTTTCGATAACGCTTCCATAACTTTAGGGTATTAATGGGACCATGTCAAAGAATAAACTGGCATATGAATTATACTTCAAGTATATTTTTTCTTATTTTTTTCAATTTTTCATACAAAATAATTAGACCAAGTCACGCGATTATTTATGTAAAACAAACTTACATGAAAAAAAAAAATTAATTCAGACTATACTTGTCAATAAAAAAAAAAATATTCTTTGCATTTTCGAGTAATTTTATATTTTAAAATGTATGAAATAAAAATATAAAATGTCAAATGACTCGAAATTTTTTGACATTTGCGTAGGAGTCAAAATGGGGTCATGTCGTTATAAATGGCATCTCCTACATCCACAATGGATTGCCAACATATAACTATTAACCCTGTATACAATCTTTCTTATTGACATAGTAATAAATCACAGATTATTTTTAAAATTGTCCTTATATTAATAGTTACTTTTGCCACTTTTCTTTTCACGATGCGGGTATTATCCATGTATTCAGATTTCAGACACAGTAGCTCTAAATTCAAGTACAGCCAGAAAAAATAATTGTTAAGGTAATTGAGTACCAAACTAAATTGCGTGCCTTTTTAAAATCACAGTTGTCTGAGTTCTTTGATTTGTATGAAATGGCTACAGCACGGCAAATAGACGTAGTTGTAACAATTAACCTGACTTTAATGTACTTACCTACTGTCGTGGAGTTAATAGATTAACACTTTCGACTCCACCCATTTTTCATAAAGCTCATACGCCATGTTGCCATACATATTGCAAGTTGACTTCAGGAGGGGCACCGGCATTACGTTTCCGCTAAAGTTAACCCTCGAAAAGTGTCACCGGCATTAGATTTGAAATCTTGTTAAAATATATAATTGATTTTATTTTCACAGTTTATAAACCGAATTCGCTAAAAGCTACATTTAAAATGAGCTCTCTGCCAGGGTTCCCAGCATTTGCGACTTGAGTGAACCCTCCAGGAGGTCTCCCGGCACTGAACGTGTTAAGCAATTTTCATAAGTTACCTTTTCAAACGGATGCGGCATGTCAAAATAAGTACCCATTCATTTTTATAAGTAGGTATTTCTCTGCGAATTAGTACCAATTTATTGACACCCCAGTGAGTTCAGAATTTGATTAAATTTGGAATGAATTATGTGCTTCTGAAATTGAACAAAATTCTCTACTTCATATCAACAACATAATTTCTGTAGACAAAACAGGCCGCAGTCCCGGGAGTGGGAGCAGTAAAGGTTCGTTATTTATATATACTTTCAGATTATACGTCATAAAAAGAAAATAAAAATACACTACAAAATATACGGTAAGAAATATATGGTGGTGTGAGTTATATGTTACAACAAATATCATAGATTTGCAGTTATAAGTAATGAGTTAACTTAGTTGTGCATGAGGAGGCAGGAGAGAAGATGCACACTCCAGAACTTAAATGAAACAAACTTGCTTGTTGGACGAAATATATCATCATCGACACGAGAGGAAGAGGAAGTAGGTATTAATACTTCTCCTTAAACTAGTTTTTACTCAATCCAAAATCCCATCCCGTATCAACCAGCTACAGATACGGACAACACAAATCTGTAGCTAATTGGTCCAGCACAAGTACCTACTCCAGGACTTAAATGAAGCAAACGACAGAGCTGTCCAGGTCTCTACGTAGGAACTGTTCGGACAAAATAAAAGTAATAAACACGAGAAAAAGAAGTAATATGTAAGTAAACTGTTTTTACTCGAAACAATAATCCCAGTCCAAATAGGGTTACCATTAAGAAATTTGAAAAATCCTGACAAGAACCCGGATTTTACTTTTAAATCTTTCTTTTCACAATATAAATTTTACTATTATATTCTTTTTTAAACCTGTATGCTGAAAAGTCCTGACACAAAGCAAGACAAAGTTCGGACGGGGCGTCAAAAGGCTGAACATGTCCGAACAAACCCGGTCCCTAATCCCCTATCAGCCAGCCACCAAACGGACAGACAAAACCAATCCCTAGCTAATTGATCCACAAAAAAAACCACGCCACCCTTGCGCGCGCAGCCGGCATTCGCCGACGGGCCGCCGTCCGCGCAACATGGCGCGCGCAGGCGTATTTATAACGTTCCTAATACTAGTATACACGGCACTAGTTCACACAGAAGTATTGACACCGAGGTATTTTAACTTAGCGTCTAAAAAGAAGATTACGGCGACAGCTACCTGCGGAGACGAAGGACCAGAGCTCTACTGTAAATTGGTTGGCGCAAACGCAGATCATGATGAGCATGTGATTCAAGGACAGGTGAGATTGTTTATATTTTTGTGTGTGAACGGATTTTGTGTGGTTTCGGTTGTTTTTTAGTTTTGGTCCTTCGGTACTTATTTTGTGCGGTGAGGAAGTTATGGGAGATTTGTTTATATTTTTCGGTTTTGTTTTTTCTTCTTTAAGTAGGTACTTATATTGACATGGTCTTTTGTACAAGCTACCGCACGTCTGTGGTAACACTTTGTACGAAGTTCAAAAGGAGGCTAGCTTATAATAGTTACGTTATCATGACGTGCGACCGACCGGACAATATACTTTATAGTATGAATGAAGGAATGACTGGAGAGAGCTTTTACTACGACAAGATAAAAGTTTTGTTAATAACTTGACGTGGTTAAGATAAGTATAGGTGCCTAATTAGCAATTGATCAGTGACGATGATTGCTTTGGTGTGCTACGTTTACCCTCACTTTGATTGAACAGTGTTTTAGTGAGTATGAGTATAAGATTGGATACTGCCATTTGTCTGTTATAAATCAACCATTATAATATATACATCACATAACCGTCCCTTCCGGCGCCCACGCGCAGAGATACCTTGGTTAACTCTTTCACTGACTGACTGACCATGAGCGGTTGGTCAGCGATTTGATTTTGTGTGATAATACGGTCTATTAGAGAATCTGTTACAGTCAGTATTTGACACACCTACGTTTTCGTAGATAAGGCTTTAAACGCTTTAAGGTAAACTTTCCTCTATTTCCTGTCTTTGATGACGATTCCTTTTTAAAGATAAGTAACGCATTTCTATACCAGGTATACATATCCGACATACCAGGTAATAGGAATGGGCCATGGTGAGTAGGCCATAAGCCATTTAAAAGCACAACAGTACCAATCAGCCCAAATTCTGCTCCAAGTTCAAAGCTTTTACTGACAAAATGACAAGTTTAGCTTCCTCAAAACTCATGAAAGTAGACTTTGCTGACACATAAAATTAGGCAGCTTATAGATTAAACTCAAAAGCATCGAAATCAGTAACAGTTTCTTTGAACTGAATTCTAAATTGGAGCAGGTATTAAACGTCTCAGTATTAAGTCCCATTTGGACATTAAAGCAAAACGCCTGAGGAGCCTGCCTAAACAATTAAACTATGAAGCAAGTTTATAATAAACTGAACACAGTGTAGAACAATCAGCTACCGGCTGATAAGCGAGTGATAAGCTATCTCCGTTCCGCTGCCCCAGCGCCCAGACCCAGCGTCCGCCTGATAACGGGTTCGATGCTCTGGCGGCGCTGAAAGCTCTTAAGCATATTGTAATCTAGGTTGAAGTTGTGAAATGGTTTACTTGTTTAGTATACCATCCACCTTTTCGTGTGACTCATGAAAAATGGCGTAAAATTGCAAAAAGGAAGTCAGACATTAGCGAGTTCCTTTTTGCAATTTTAAGCACTACCTTGGGGTAGTAATATCGTGACGATTAGCATAACCTTTGTGAATTTGGAAACATGACCCACATCATTGTGGGGTCGTCCTAGCCCAGCATCCTTCAAGTGTGAGAGAACGTAGTAATATGCCCTTAAGATGAGATCACGTCAGATCACGTCACGTAAATTAATAAGATGTAGGGAATAAAACAATTTGTGAATTGAAAGACACAAGTAAAGTAGGAGGCAGTCTCCACCGCTGCATGGGCTTGATGAAAACCTGTAAAAACACGCAATGTTTTATAAAGTCTATTAACTATTTGAGTATCCCGTCTAACTTCTATAAACACACATGGGTGAGAAGTGAAGAAAAGGGTTTGTAGGGACTTAGTGTGTTTATTCTGAAAGCTTGCAACGTCGCAAATAGATGTCAAATATTTCGCTGTTTTGATTAATTTGGCAATATTACTGTATGGAATACAGTAATATTGTCAAATTAATCAAAACAGGTAAATATTTGACAGCTATTTGCGACGTTGCCAACTTTTAGGATAAACGCTCATATAATGATAACACATAGAAACGTGAAGCTACAGTTATTTCAATCTTAGAAATAAGTAATACATCAAATACTCAAATATATATTATATGTCACAAAGTATAACGTTTTTAGAGTAAAGATTACGTTATCTGTAAACTTTGAACCGTCTATCTAATAAATGTTTATTTTTGACTGGGTTATTGTGCTGTAACATTTTTCTTATTTGAACTCGTAACGTTTACTAAGAATAATCATTTATTTCAGTTAGAATTTATGACGTCATCGCCATTATTTTAAATTTTCAAACTATATATATACCTACCTAAGTTTAATCAGGGTTGATATGAATGAGGATGGCTAAGAGGAGGCAAAGACCAAAGGAACGTCAGATTAATTGTGTGAAAGATGATAAGGCTAGAAAGCGGGTGATTAGGCTAATGAAATGACTATTAATAGAGATGGAGGGAGAAAGAAGAAATGCTGCATCAGCACCGATACCCAAGAAAATTGGGATGGTTTGTTCTGAGCTCATGTGTATCGTATGAGACCCTTCAATCAAATTTTGTTATACATACACGTGTGTACAAATAGTTGTGCAGTGGCACAACTATTTGTTGATACTATCACGACCTATTACAAACATCTGGCTTGCATTTTAATACAATATTTACAGGCTATCATTTCTTATAATAGTCCCAGTCCTGAGCGAGTTCGGCGTATTTCGCCAAACATCGGCGACCCTCGTGGCCTTTTTGCGGACATATGGCGGCCAAATGCTCTCGCGCATCCTATTCAACTTAGCTCCTTTGTTTTTACAAACACAATGGTCCCAATCGCTGCGAGTTTTTGTTAGAAGGTTTTGGAATTAGAGATTTTGTTAATGGTGTTGAACGCAAATGCTTAGATGCGAAACAAGGGTAATGTAGAGTCGATTCCATTGATTTGCTTTTGAAACCTATGTCCTCACAAGATTTGACAAGATGTATCTAACATGGGAAATATGAATTGTAAATATAATCCAATTCGCAAGTATTAAGTAGCAGATTGACTGCCCGGAGTGCGCCGGTCGTCATTATTTATCGCACTATGAAACGGGTAAACTAAAAAAAAATGCCTGAGTAATTCCATTTCTTTTGTATTGGGTTCGCTACAGTGAACATTGGTAATACTATTACTTCATCGTTTTTGTCTTCCACTATCTACTTGGCTTGGAGAACAAGCCAAGCCTTGGACGCTGCCAAGTAGCTCGAACCTGTACGTTCTACGCGACGCGGCGGCGGCCCCTAGCCATCAGGCAGTCGTGCTATACTGGGCTATACAGTCGTCGAACTCATTAAATCGTCAATTCATCACGCAATGCACAATCCCTCCCTGTTTCATCCGTATGGATATATTTCTCAAATTTTTCGTACCGATGCAATTTATAGTTCAACAAGTCCTGAGCCCGCTGGGACTTCCCATTGGCTAAGTAGGCGAACGTCCATACAAACTTTGAGCCCCATTTAGTTGATGATATTTTCAAAAATCCTCCTTACTTGTGCAAAATATTTTGCTTCTGGACCCAGCGGTTTAGGCTGTGCATTGTCCGTCAGTGGATGTTATAAGATTTTCATTGAGTAGATTTATTAATCTGTTGTGCCTATGTCATCCCCAGGTGTGCGATATCTGCGATGTCACGAACGAAGCCAAGAAGCATCCTCCGGAGTATGCGGTGGACAGCTCGGAGACCTGGTGGCAGAGTCCCCCGCTGTCCAGAGGGATGAAGTACAATGAGGTCAACCTCACCATCGACCTTGGACAGGTAAGAAAGAAATGATATATTTAGTCATTTTATTGTAGAAGTGACGCAAGCAATTGTTACTCAAACTACAGTCCTTTCACAGTAATTTTTCCTCGGACAGCAGCACCCCAAAAGCAACTTTATTGTAACGGCAATAAAGATGATTTTGATAATGATGCAAAATCAGGTCTAAAAGAACTGTGAAAGTACAGACAGGGGTAGTAGAAAGAATGAACGCCGTGCGGTATTAAACAGTAAGTCTTACAGATAGCTCCTGAAATTCTGTCACTGGGCGGAGGAAATCCATGAGGATTTCTATAGGAAAAAAAACCTAGATGTCGTCAATTATAATGTAAAGCGTGCTTCGGGTGCCCACAGTATATTCGGCAGTATTTCTTGTACAACCAAGCATTGTAAAGCCGAAACTATTACTACATATTAGTCGATTTTGCCGCTCGGCTGTGCCGATTAATGCCGACATAAACAAGTGTGTTGCACGTCCAAAAATAAACAACATTACGCCTGTATTGTAGGAAAAGGTAGGCAGACGTGTAGATATATTTGCATGTTGCATAACATTTTCTAGTCACATGTAATACAAGGCAAGCCAAGAGACAAATCCCTGGCTACCAGCTGCTATCGATAACTCTTGATGGCTAATGGCAATGACACTGCGCGACCTGGGGATCAAAACCAGCACCCAACGTTCTGCAATCACGATTACTCGACCAACATTCGATACATTGTTCAGATTCCAAGCAGGACCTCTCTTAGGTCACGACTTCACAAAGACAATGGCTAAACAGTTACTTTACAAGGCCCCAATGTCATCGCTTTCATAGATTAGAGAGAAGGAATGCATCCTTTTCTCTCGCAGCATTGTTATTGAGCTTATTATAATAATCTTGGGAGGTCCTGCTATCCAATTATGTAACATATTTTTTCTTAAACGATTACGACTAATCTGTTTCATTTTAACAGTTCAACAACGTTCATTGCGTTTATCTAAGTTGTTGAGCAGATTTTTTTTTCGAACTTATGAAGCAATGGATTAGCAATCTGTTTCAAAACGATTCAGATTCTGATTCATCGTGTATTACACAATTAGGGCACATTCTCACTGTGAACAATGATTTTTGAATAAGTACTGTATTATTACACTGCAAAGATAAGGTAAATGCATGGCCTTTAACCTAGGTACCGCAGTCAGTAATAATAATAAAACTAATAATAATAATAATAATACTGTCTTTAGTAAACATCTTTTTTTTTGTTGTATGAGTGGTCATTGTATACCTAGCCATAACATAGACGTTGCTTGGAAAGCATTTACTCGAACTGTCATTTGTCTCTCAGTGTCAGTCCGTGGCGGATCCAGGATTGTCGTTTGGGAGGGATTTCACCTCGCTGGTTTTAGCAAAGTAAACACTAAAAAAGCACACAACATTTTATTTTGCTTAACGCATAGCAAGCCTTCTCGAATTACTGTTCGCAAATTCCTCAATGACTTCGTTAAGTTCTAGACTACCAGAGATATGTTGGTGAATATACCTACCTACATGGCGGCCAAACCGGGTAGCGTGAGTAGCAGAATGAGTGGCGCGCGGTTTCTAAATTCGTCACGTAAACAAAAAATTGTATAGAATAAAAACTTTAAAACGTAATACTTCTAAGTTAAGGATAATTAATGACAATGGTACCTTAGGTAGTGTAATGCTTGCAAAAAAGTTTAATTCGAATAATATCAGGTTCACTTTAAGATTTCTCACAGAAGAACTCAGATGGTTTTGGGGGACTTGAGCCCCTTGGATCCGCTACTGGTGTCAGTTACTCCATAACCGGAGTCTATTATTGACGTATATACAGGATGGCAGGGACATCGACGGGAAAACTGATACCATGAATTCGAAAGCCCGCTTCGTTCAAATTTTTCGTCGGTTATTAAAAAAGAATTTAAAAAATACAGCCGTTCCATACATTTTGACTGCGTGGTGCACAACCCAGGGTGGTTCAGAATTATGTACTGAATCCATGGTATCAGTTTTCGCGTCGATGTCCCTGCCACCTTGTATACTCGTATTTATTCCATAAGTTGTAGATCAACTTGAACAAGTAAGGATGTTCAATGTAAGTATTCCATAAAGGGATTGAGGGGGCTTGTAGCTAAGTGATAACAGTCAAATACTGGTATTCAGCCGCATCCGGTTAGACTGGAAGCTGACCCGCTCCTGCATTGCACGGTTTTTACGACTTGACAAAACATCGAGATTTCTTAGTTAAGTATATGTAACTTTAATATTAACGTAATATACACGTAACCTTCCGGAATAAATTCTCTAAACTATGGTGAAAATCTCATAAAAATATGTTGCGTGGTTTAGAAGAACAACGCGGACATACATACAGACAAACATGAATAGCGACTTCAATTTATGTATATATCTTTTTTATTTTTATAGCTCCTACCTACTTCTATATATATATATATAGAAGTAGGTAGGAGCTATAAAAATAAAAAAGATTTTTTTAAATTGAAACGTTAATGATCTAATTATATCGTCACCTTTTCTGACCCAGTCTCATCATTCCCAATAGTCGAAAAACTATGGAACATGTGTTAACGTTTTAATCATAACTTTAGGAGCATACAGACAAGATCTGCAATGGTTGTTCGCATAAAGATATTCCAGACTAATCCGATGATATCATCCAGTCATGTGTGTTTGTTTTATAATGTTCGTTATCTTATTAAATGTATCATCCATTGTGTTATTCCTAGGAATATTACATAGCATAACATTACGCCTGTAATCCCATAATACTTAAGCAGTGGTGTACCAACCAATAGTACCTACACCGACTTTTCGCCAGTTATGTTTAAGTTCCACTTAATGTACCTATTGCTATCAAACCGGGCACAAATCCATACTCCGAGTTGTTTGTTACTTAAAAATTCCAGAACGAAAAACCCAATAACACTTTTCAATCTGCCTAGCCGTTTCCCAACTATGTTATGGTTGGCTTCCAATCAAGCCGGATGCAGCTGAATACCCGTATTTTACATGGAGCGTCTGCCTATCCGACCTCCACAACCCAGTTACTGGGTAATAGGATACCCCTTGGTAAGACCGGTTGTCAGATTTTGGGTTTCTGCCCACCAGTAACGACTCTCAAAGGTCCACGAATGATAGCCGGGACCAACAGCTTAACGTGCTTCCCGAAGCAATGAGGAGTCTCGGTACGTAAAGATGTTCACCCTTCCATGGACCAACCCCGGCTAACGTAGCTTAGCCTGATGAACCGTGTGGCTGTTATTTCTTAGCCCGAGCTTCTACCCAACCACACTTTTCACGACCTGGAATCGAACCTCAGGGCCTCATGCTCAGCAGTAGGTTATTTATATTTTATAGTTGAAAATATGATTTACACATACGCTTGCACATCATTAATGACTGATCAATTTTTTCGTAAAAAAAATATATATTTTAACTAGATTGCATTCGAACGATGACATCGACCGATCATATCAATCCAGTGTAGTAGTACAAAGAAGCCGGTCCATTGTTTTAAGAAGATCAATATCGATTAGTCTACGTAGCTCGAACGCAATCAAGTTGCGCCTTTGGTTATGCTGAATAGTTGACATTCTGAAGGATTTGCTGACGGACAATCTATCATGTGTCAAGCGTGTAGCCTAAACTTTTAAGAACATTAACAGTCCATTACTTTGTCTTAATAGGTACTGAATTGACACCGACATTATTTTTAGTTAGTACTGTATGTTACGGCACCGTTAAGTATCATATAGTATCGTCTTACCTTAAGCAACATTCCATAGCTTTGTGGTTCTCCCTGCAAGTAATAAGTTACTTATTTCAATGCCTCACTGCATTGACACCAAAAAATCTCATGTTTTGTTACTGAATATTACGGAACCGTTATGTATTTCCAAGTAAATCTCGTCTTGTTTCTAAATCCGTAGAATCTTTCGCGCCATATGTCCAATGGGGACTATTCAGGACACTCCAGGAATAACGTAACGTTTGTGAGGGCGTCGACCCCGGTTTCATGCGATGGTGGGACATTAAATAATTATAGAACATTTACGAGCCTAGTCGAATGTTTTCACCGAAACGAATCCCTTTGAATGTAGACTAGACTTGGATGTAATATGGTGTTGATTTTCCTTCCGCATCAACAGTATACTTAGAGCTTAGGATTAAAAGCTCGATGCCCTCATCAAAAAATAAAATTAGGATTATATACATACTCGTAAAAGCTCCAAATGGTGGTGAAAACCGCATCAAAATGCATTGTGTAGTTTAGAACATCTAAGATGTATGTCTGACCACACAGACTGACGCGTAAAGTGACTTTGTTTTTAACCCCCGACGGAAAAAGAGGGGTGTTATAAGTTGAACTTGTGTATCTGTGTGTCTGTTTGCGCGATCGTAGCTCCCAAACGGCTGAACCGATTGTGTTTTGGTTTGAAAGGTGACTTGATCGAGTGTTCTTAGCTATGATTCAAGAAAATCGGGTTAGCCGTTTGAACATTATCAGCTCTTTTCTAGTTGATAAATGGTGGCATCCATTTATCAACTAGAAAAGAACATCTTCCACAGTTCTCATCTATTTGACATTTGGTATTCTGTTACTTCAATGATATTAGAAAAACATAGTAACTTTAAAATGATTCTGCAGCATCACCTGAAATTTGCAGGATACCCAACTCCCTTACCAACTTACAGCACAAGTATCGTGTTTGGCTCATTGGAATGGTCTCAATGAATAGGTTATAGATAGATGGTGAATAGGGTCTGGTGATGGAGTAGGAAAGATAAATGTGGAAATGTTTGTGTCCGGGGTA
Organism: Agrochola circellaris; assembly: GCA_914767755.1. Lineage (NCBI taxonomy): Eukaryota > Metazoa > Arthropoda > Insecta > Lepidoptera > Noctuidae > Agrochola > Agrochola circellaris. The sequence continues at coordinate 7,962,259 of OU611840.1, forward strand.
TTTTTTTTTAAATTTGTGTTTGTTTACTATTTCCTATATAAATAGGAGACAGGTAGTTTGGGAATCTACAATGATGAGTCTTTGTTATAAATTCAGTTATAAAATTCTTGAGTGACATTACAATTGTAATACCTACTAGTCGGTCCTAGGTTAAGAAACTAGCCACAATGGTACTTAAACTAGTTTTAATTTTAATTTATTAAAATCTTTATAAAATGCATGAATGAAGTAGGTACATGATCAAAATCCACACAATAACAAGCTCATTGCTTCAATTAGCAAGTAGGTACCTACATAAATGGTAGAGCCACCAAAATATCTGCTAGATATCTATGCAAGTTTCGCCGTTCAAGTAGATAAGTATAAAATTATTATTAAGGTGCCTATTTTATGCATAGTCTACATTTAACTATGTATTATTATCGTGTTTGTTTTGTGCACGCAAACGCAATGCTCTCTGCGAATGATGACACTGTGAAATTTGACTATCTTGCGATGCGACTCTCGTACTTTTTGCCAAGCGAATATTATCATATTATTATGAGCTACTGCTGATGTCCTATACAATAGTAGTGCATTAATGTGTCTAATAGCAAATAGCATTTTTTTCATTTCGCGTTGGTGTGCAATGCGAGTTTCTATCGAATATTTGTTCTGGAAGCATGTTGGTGGTTCATTGGCTCGGATGATTTTTGGGTTTATTTTTAGGTTCATCTTCACCAAAGGTCGTTTTAGATGCTGTAACATAATTTAATTGTTAATATTACTTTGTTGCCCACGAATTCGTATTCGCTTCAGCCCTAACTCACTCGACGTCCGGATGTCACTGCAGGGATCCAGCAGAATATCAGCGTCGGGTATATTTGCCTGACACATGCTGAGCTAGACTCCCATCTGCATGTTCGTTGGTTACATAGCCAATGGTGTCATTGCAATGTCTTGCTTTCGTCTTTTTTTTTTGTATGTTAACAAAAAAAATGAAAAGAAATTGTATTTAATCCTGTTTTTGTATATTTTGCTGTCTTTTGTGTTCACCAAATAAACAATCTATATATTATCTAAGTCACTTTCGGGATAAGAGAGAATTTCGATATTCTTCTTTACTAGAACTGCCAACCCTACCTTTAACTAACGCCTCTAACATTCCTGGCAATTTCAATACAATTTTGGAATAGCCGTACATTGCGCAATTTACAGCAACTCCAATATTCTATAGAAATTGCCAAAAAATGGCTGGCTCGTGTAAGAGGACCGTAAGAATCATGCCTTCCACGTATTCCTTTTTTTTACACGACTGCCCAAAACGGAGTGTAATGATTTAAGGGTTCACGTATGCATGTATGTATGTGGGTTTCTTTGTTCCACCATTAAATTTTTTCACTTGATTCGGCTTTGCGTTATCCTTCGGACATTCAGTCACGGAACTGCTTCGTGAGGATTAATAAACGTTATCAAAATTCTTCAAATTTTTTTCTTTGGTCGCACAAAATGAATATCTAATAACGAATGCTGCGCCTACAATATCGGGCAGCAAGATAGAAGCTGGGCTAACTGCCCACTTATTTGTAATAATTATTCAATAGAGACCAACTATTATACAATGTTTATAATGGATTTCAATATCCTGCGCTTGCTGTATGCCGAATAAAGCGGTTGTTACTTAGTTTTTACCCGACTGCCCCAGAAGGAGGGTAATGTTTTTGCAGACAGTGTTCACGGGAAAATCTATTTGAGTTTCCTCTTCTAATTTTGATACAAGAAAAGAATTTCTTTTGTTTTCTGCGACTTGCTTGCGACAGATCTAGCTTATATACTCGTATATTCTATTATAAAGCTTATTTGATCTTTCTTTTTTATGGAGTGGGTATCATGGAAGGTTCCTATGACCTATTCCAGTATTGGCATTATCCTCAGTTCACTCAAGCGAAACTTTATCTTACCATAGTTGAAATAACGATATCAGTAAAACACACCTTCCATTATGCAAAAAAAGGGATAATAAACGTATTACTCGTATTCGTCCTTTTCGTTGGTGCCCCCTTTAACCCTAACAGGTTAAGGTACAATCGGCTGCAGGGAAATCTCATCCCCTACGCTAATTTTACTACGCTAATTTTATAAAAACTGCAAAGCCCATTTTTCCTGGGCTCATCCCCATGAATTTATTTATCGAATACCCTCCGTCTGGGGAGAAAGGTGGATTATGTGGGACTCCTACTAACTAAAACTGCAACCTCCTAATACTTTGCTTTGCGTGTAACTAATAGGTATTAGGATAACATCACTCAGTGTCCGCATGACCCGATGAGGATGTGTGTCTGCGTGGGTAACGATAGTGACGAGATAAAAAACTTTTATGTGCCCAAAGGGCGAGGTTATTAGTTCATAACACGATTATGTGTGGATGTCACAAATAGATCAGGCAACTCGTAAAATGTTATAGATACATGGTCGTTTTTTATGATAAATTATGATTTAGTTTATTAGATACACGTGTCTATTATTGGTATGATGAGCGATGTAAATGTGCGGCTGCTTTCAAGGGTAATGGCATGGTTTGCATGTTATTTACCTAATAAATATAGATGTGCATATTGTACAATGAAACCAATACAACACAACTACAAACACACATAAAATATACGCATAGGTAGTACACCTCTACACAACCCTTCGACAAATACAGTCGTGATGTTATGTTATTGTGTTATTCCTGTATATTTCTTGAATGATGATGATTGCAAAACTGTTGCTGAAACTACAGTCGAACTAACCCTTCTTGATTAGTTTATTACTTGATAAGTTGTATCTGTATCGTGTATGCAAAATATGATTTAATTGTACATAAATAACTTCCGGGAAATCCCCGCTTTATATTTCCCGTCGCCATCAAAACATACGTGCCTGTATGTTATTTTTAGCCCAGAAATCCGAACTATTGGGAAATATACACAACCGATGCTATTGTTTGCTTCAGGAATTCCACGTGGCGTACGTGTTCGTGAAGATGGGTAACTCGCCCAGGCCTGGTCTCTGGATGCTGGAGAAGTCTACGGATTACGGGAAGACCTTCAAGCCTTGGCAGTACTTCTCCGATTCCCCTCAGTGAGTATTAATGGATCTGGGACCTGGGTCCTAGGCCAGAGTCATCTACGCTGTCATTAGTCATCATCACAGAGAATCTTAAACCCAATGTTAACAAGGATGTGTCAAACACATTGGTAGATTCACAAAGTCTACGCAAGTAATTTTCAGTGGTTACAATGAAGCCAGCATTCCCCGAAGGGGGTGGCAGAGGTATAGAACACCAGTTTCGGCTATTGAGATATAAATAGGTCCTATAAGCTCCCATTTCATAATAAGAGGCGAGCCTGAATCCTATACTTCTGAGAATTTTCTAATAGTTAAAGATCTAATACCTACCTATTGATTGTGCCCCAACTTTTAGTCATAGGTTGAAAGTTCGAGCCCAGACAGGTATGCACTTAACTTTGTGCAATACATGGTCCTCTGTGGCGTATTACATACTGCTTCCTATCACAGAGTAAAGGCCTGTGTTCAGATTGTAGAACACAGGCATCAACCCTTTGATAGCGATAGATCGATAGTTCTCACTCACCCAAGTTGGACTACAGCAGCTGGCTCCAAACGATCCCAACTAGTAACCAGTGCTGTAACTATAACGTTCGAATTCTAATGCTTACTCTTTTCACAGGGATTGCGAGCGTTACTTTGGTAAGGAGAGTCTGCAGCCCATCACTAAAGATGACTCAGTCATCTGCAGCACCGAATACTCCAAGATTGTGCCGCTAGAGGGCGGTGAGGTCAGTCTCATTAATTGATTTAGCATGTCGCAGATACCGGTGACGTCAAAAGCTTGTAGAAAGATAAATAAAAATGCTTTGATGCATAGTCATTCTCATCTCAGTAAGCAGCCGACCTATTCTGTAGGAATTAAATCGTACCGTGAAACTTGGTGAAGGGAGCTTGAAGTGAGCTGTCAATAATGTCAATCCCTAGCATTGGGTGGACTTACGGCTCAATTCAAGCTTATTCATCCAAGTTTTCATCGTGAGATTTTGGCAGAATCAGAGTCGGCATCACAGTCAGCATTTTAGCAAGCCTGCCAACCTGCTGACTGCTACCAAATAAAGAAGCTTTCAAAGTCAAATTGTAACCGATGTGCGGTTGAATGTTCTCGTCCTTCTAAAACTTGTAGTAAACATTTTTCTACTATGTGTACTTTCGCAATCCTAACTAATATTATAAATGCGAAAGTGAGTTTGTTTGTTTGTTATGGTGCTAAAACAGGCTGAACGGATTTGGATGAGATTTGGCACGCAAGTAGACCATGATCTGGGATAGGACATAGGATACTCCCACGGGATCGAGACTTATAGGGGTGAAACCGCAGGGCGCTGCTAGTCTCAACGAATTATCAAGTTTTGGGAATAGAGTTTGTGTTCCACAATGGCATACCTACATGACAAAGTTCAAATTCCATAGGAACCAATTTTTTCAAGACCTGTTTTTTTATACAAACGGTCAATCTAAAATTAACTTAGACTACATTATAACGCTAAAGAAGATACTTAGTTGTTTAAGTGGCAATACATGTAAATTATCTAAGTTTGGGTATTCAAGTATAGGTGCTAATTTCTTCTTTGCTTCCAGATCCCGATTTCCTTGCTGAACTACCGTCCGTCTGCGAACACTTACTTCAACTCCTCAGTTCTCCAGGAGTGGACCAGGGCTACTAACGTGCGGCTACGTCTGCTGAGGACCAAGAACTTACTGGGACATCTCATGTCCGTGGCCCGACAGGATCCTACTGTTACCAGACGTGTGAGTTCAGCTTGCATTTTGTATGAAACGTTCGCCGGAACAACGAGTCCACATCCCTGCGATGCGTCTTCGAGCCGCAAAAGTCTTCGCTATTTAGATTAATGATAAAATTAATGTGGAAGTTTTTTTTAATGTATGTTGCTGTTGTTCAATACGGCTAGGTACAATCGGATAAACAATGTATTTTATAAGCACAGGTTCCTTCCTATGTGCTTATCCAAGGAGTTTCATCATATTTGTTAAACTAACATTGCTTGTCGCACTAACGACATGTCGAACCAACGAGCTTTCGATCTAACGACCTGTCGACCTAATGACATAACGCACACTTGTTTGTCGAACTAATGACATACTCATTTATTTGAAGAAGTGTCGATTAATGTGCAGGTAAAATTGCGGGTATAGCATCAGCTGGTACCTACTTATAAAATCATTTTAACTGGAGCTGCAACCTCATCCAATTGGGTATGTAAGAATCGGGTCCTATGAAAAGGCTGTAAAAACAATAATCACCTGCTATTTGAAACGTGTAAATACCAATAACTGCAAGTAGCAGGTATTGTATTCCTATTGCTCAAGCTTAAAATCAGTGAGCGTGTAACTTACCTGTTATTTATAGCAAAACAAACAGGTCCTTAACTGACGATACGTACGTCTGGTTCAAGGTTATAAGGTCAGTTTCAGCGTCGATTCCAACTTTTTGTTGTATACTATATATGCCTATTTGTGTGTATTTGTTCCAAATGCAAACCACCGAAGAACTCAGTAAGTTCAAGACTAAGTACGAACGACATGTTGGCAACCATTAGGAACGGTTCTTAACTTCAGTGCCAGCACAAAAGCAGCCACCCCGCGTCGGTTAGTAGAACTAGGTAGAGTAGGTAAGTACTTAGCCGTCGTATTGATCGTCTATGCACTGGCGGTGACTGGTCATTATGTTTTTCGTATGATGAGGTAAACGTCAACTCAAGAATAGAGCAACTGACTATCGTCTGTTAAGCAGTGTCTCTGTCTGCAGCAGCGAAATCCCTAGGTAGTTCCTAAATGGGTTTTTTAGGACACTAATTTTATACACCATTTCCTCCCACCAGTATTTCTACAGTATAAAAGACATCAGTATCGGTGGTCGCTGCATGTGCAACGGTCACGCGGACACGTGTGAGCCAGCAGACCCCGCTACCAACACCAACATACTGGAGTGTGTGTGCCAGCACAACACATGCGGGCCCCAATGCGCGGATTGCTGTCCAGGGTTCGAGCAGAAGAAGTGGAGGATCTCGCAGCATTGGGACAGGTTTACTTGTGAACGTGAGTTGACTTAAACTATCTTGATATACGTATCTAGGTAACAAGAGCCTTAGCCTCGTCGGAGCAATCCAAATGCATTTAGATGTATCAAGGAACACCAATGAACATTCAGTTATCCATTGCCGAATCCCATGAATCAGCTTAGGCTGATTTAATTTTTCACGACATAGCGCATCCCTATTTTAATCATCGCTCCTGGTACCTTAGAAATGTAACTAGAACTATACCAAACTATTTTATTAAGCGTAGGTTTAAACATATCATAGTACATCGACTGTTCCACACGTATCTAACTCTGTCTATCCTCTTGCAGCTTGCAACTGTCACAGCCACTCAACGGAATGCGAGTACGATCCCGAAATAGATAGGAAAAGGCTTTCTATTGACATCTACGGCAGGTACGAAGGTGGTGGCGTATGCAAGAACTGCCAGCATAATACTGAGGGCATCAACTGTAACAAATGCGTGCCGACCTACTATAGGCCCTATGGAAAAAGCTGGAATGAAACTGATGTGTGCCAGCGTGAGTATAATTATTACGTAACTAGCTAATGCCTTGGTTGCGTGCGGAGTGCGGAACAACTTCATTGTAGATATTATCTGTTCATCATCAGTTTTTTTTTAAGAAGCACTGTGAAAATGAAAACATCAAAAATATCCGAGAAAAAAGCAATAGGTACCTACCTCATATAAACACAAATCTGTAATTTATTAGCAGCGTTCGTACAATGACAATACTTTTTCTAAAGTCTAAGTCGATTTTATTGTTTCAAGTTCCAGGTAAAACCAATGTCAAAAAGCTTCGAAACAATCATAAAATAATACTCGAAAAAAATAAATAATACCTATTTAGTCGAATTATTAATTCACTAGAATTTACCCGACAGGTTGGCAAAGTCACTTCGAAGTTCGAATAATTAAATAAAAATTGATTTATAAAGTAAAAGTAAAATCTGTTTAAAATGCAATAGATATAGCAACTGCTAGTCTAGCTGCTCCTGATAATTTAACCGCACTGCAATGAGATTCATATTCAAATTAATTTATTGTTCGTCACAGTTCACGATGTTGCAATAACAGCGTCATTTGTTAAACCCACCTGTTATAATAATTTTCTTTTACAAAATCGACTCGTCTGTAAATCAATCGATTACGATTGTACGGTACGTTAGCGTAGCATCCCTACTTTTGACAAATGTCAAAAATTCAAAATGTCGTTGTTTGTATTGTTGTAAACAAACAAACAATCTTCTTTCGAATTCAAAATATAATAATTTACTGAAATTCTTGTATTAAAAACCAAAACACTGTTAGGGATTTATATACCTTCTTCCTGGAACCCTTAAAGTTACCTTATAAGACTAGGTACTTAAATTAGACAAACATTTTTATTAAGAACCTAAACTAAAAGATCCTTTATATCCTCAAAACTTAACCCTTGTGTCCATTCTAAATCGCTTTTTGGTTTAGCATGCAACTGCGACCTGCACTATTCGACCGGTAACTGCGAGGAGGAATCAGGCCGCTGCGAGTGCCGGATCGAGTTCAACCCTCCCAACTGCGACTCTTGCGCATACGGGTACTTCGACTACCCCGACTGCAAGCCTTGTACCTGTAACTTGAACGGAACTGATGGACAGCAGTGCACACCTGTTGATGGCCTGGTAAGTACAAGTTTAGCTACAACTGGTAAAGTGCATGGAGAATAGAGGTGCAGGTAGGGTAGCCAGGTGTCCAGCTTTAGCCTGACATGTCTGGCTTTTTACAATCATGTCCGACCAAATATAGAAAAGTCTGTGTGTGTCTGTCTGGCTTTTGTTAGGCTTTTGGTCAACACCGCCCCGCCAAAAGATATCTGATTAATGATTGTTTTAATTACTTTCAATGTTAAGAAGTTATAAATTACTATAGTAAGAACAAAATTTATGATTCATAATTAAGAGTAGAGTAAGTCTCAAATGAAAAACAGTAATAAATACACTAATAAAAGTATCATTTTAATTTTTCTTATATTTTAGAAACCAGTGTGTCAGGCTTTCAGGGCAAAATGTCCGGCTAAATATGAATCAGTGTCCGGGCTTTTCGATTTTTGGGCCTGGCAACCCTAGGTGCAGGGGTACATCATAAACCTTGAAAATATTTCAACATTGGATTATGTACTTAACCGGTAAAGCCCTGGGTGACCCTCAAGCACGTCAATTAGCACGTTAATTAGTTGTTTATCAGGGCTTTACCGGTTAAGTTTCTTTCGAAATATGGTCTCTAAATTGTTTAATGTTCTTTAGAATGCTTGTAAGCAATACACAACAATAATCAAAGTGCAAATGCCTTTTGAAGTAATGTCACATTCACCTCCAATCCCTGTCCATGCTGCTCATTGGAATATGAAAATCCAAGATTTCCTATTTAAGATCTAGAAATATTAATCAGGTCTTGATAGCCTATTATTCAATTCAATCTTAAGAGTGTTTATTCTGAAAGTGGGCAACGTCGCAAATACATGTCAAATATATCGCTGTTTTGATTAAATTGGCAATATTACTGTATGGAAATAAGAAATGTGGCTAACTAGCGAACAAGAATATTACTAATTAATTGCAAATATAACATTGAAATTGATGTTGTAACCATTTTAGGTGTATAAAAGGCATTTGGAAAATTTCCAGATTTCATATTTCCATACAGTAATATTGCCTAATTAATCAAAACAGGTAAATATTTAGCTGTTTGTGGTGTTGCATTGCTTTTAGGATAAACACTCTTAACACTGATCCAACCCAATATACTCGTATATATGTGAGAATGTATATGTAACTGAAGAAAATACTATATTGGCAAATCAATAATATCAATATTTTATGTCAACCAGTGTCCCTGTAAATACAACTATGCTGGAAAATCCTGTGAGATTTGTGCAGATGGATATTATTCACCGCAATGTAAAAGTAAGTACCAAACAAATTGTAGCTGGGATTGTATTATAGCTGTAGGTTGTCGAATAGATGTCAAATGTTGTGACTATTAAAAAAAACGAAAAATCAAAACCAAAGACACCGCTCCGGAAATAAAGTAATTTTTCCCTTTGTAGCGTTTTTTTTTTTGGAAGTAGTTTGTTTTTTTTTTTATATAAATGGTTTTTATTTGTGGTACTTACCCCACACAAAAACGAATACCACTACCTGCTTTCTAAATAACAGTGATAGGAAGTTATTATAACATCATCCTTAAAGACTAAGTGGGAAAAATACGTATTATTGAAGCTGACTCAAAAAATACCCAAGTCAAATAAAATAAATATGGGACCACGTCGAGAGCATACCCTTTTAAACCTAAAAAAAAATTTTGCTAATCCTCCAATATATGACGGGGTTATGCCCGAACATACATTAAAAAAAAAACTAATTGAGAACCTCCTCCTTTTTCAGAGGTCGGTTAAAAATGATTGTGAGTAGAGATAAGTGATATTTTAAGGTTGGCAGTAACTGGTGTGGTGGTGTTTCAGTGCAGGCTGTTAATAGTTAGTTAATTCTTGATAAAATATAATGTCATCATCATAATTTTTGTTTATTTTATTTTTTTTGGCCTCTGGTCCACATTAGCACTGGAACTCATGAGGAGAGGCCTTTGCCCAGCAGTGGTATGATACAGGCTAACAGTAACAGCAACATGATTTAGTGGAAAGATGACCACTAATTTACAAACGCCGCCCAAACAGGCCCTGTGCCTCCCGATCCAATGAAAAAATCCAACATATAAGTTGACTTTTCTTAATGAATGTTATCTCTTTCCTACAGATTGCGAGTGCAACTCCGTGGGTTCAGTATCGCCAGTGTGCGACAAGGGAAGCGGCAACTGCACGTGTAAGAGCAAATATAGCGGACGGACTTGCAACCAGTGCGAAGCTGGGTACTACAGCTATCCAACATGCAAACGTGAGTATTTCTTAAACTACCTTTACTCTTGTGGCGGCATCTACATCGCCACATGCGAACTACGCATCAAAGACCTGACGTAACACAACATCCTGACGTCACTCAAATCCTGCATCGCGCAATTAGAGTTTACTAGAGTTGCCGCGAATACTCGCTATTATTCGGTATTCGGCATTACTCGTCATTTCTTTGATATTTGTCGAATACCGAATAATAGCTAGTATTATTCGACATTCGGCGAATAGTCGTCGAAAATAAACTTTTAACGAACAAAAGAACTAATGAGTTAAAAATAATATTTTTTTTAATTATTTTCCTTAATAAAACAATACACAATATCAATTATTATCTGTAATATGTGCCTGTGCCTATCATATTCATGAAATTAAATTAGTAAGGCTTTTTAATTAATATTTAAAATCCAACAGAGGCAGATTGTGGTGCAAAAAAACAATTTTTTCTGCACGTTCTGGAAGAAGTCGGTTTCGTTTTTCCTCGTAAATTAAACCTGCCTCGGAAAATAGTCTTTCTGAATAAACAGAGCTTGCTGGTGTGATTAAGTATCGTTTAGCAAGCTTACTTAAAATAGGAAATCTATTCTTATTGGTACTCAAAGCCCACCATTCATATGGGTTTATTTTTCTGTCAGCCTTTGCTAATGCGATGTAGTTCGTAGGTAGTAGTAGTAGTAGTAGCTATGTATAACATGAAACAGATTTCTTTAACTTTATTGTTTTCTTTTCTCACAACCTTATTAGAAATTAGAAATATTTTTAATGTGTTTAATGTTTTTTTTTATGTCGAATAGTAATGTCGAGTTATTCGACTATTCGCCAAAGTGAATGGCGATTAATCGGTATTCGACTATTCGCTATAAACACTATTCGCGGCAACTCTAGAGTGTACCGCGCGGTGGACATATATACAAGCTCCCGACTTCAACCTCTGGGCAATTGCCCGCCAGACACGACACCCGTCTGGTCGGAGGATCCTCCCTTTTCTATGGTGGATGAGTGAACTTTACACCCTGATTCTCATACCCCTAAACTCTATTCACACAAATTAGCACCCATAGTTGCTAATCAATTCGAATGGCAATTCTAAAGAGACATGAAAACTATAATAGTCACTACAAAACTATCTAAATGTTTCATGCATCTATTGGATATCCGAAATAAAAAGGTAACCGTAACCGAAACCGATATAAATGTTTCGGATAATTTTGGATAGGGGGAGAGTCTAAATGAGACACGTTATGACAGGTTTTTCTGCCCGGCCGAGCCGACACACAAGCCGCTCGCAACACTTGCATGTTTTTTTTAAATTTGTTATATGTGTTTTACTTTTACAATTTCTTAAAAATCTAATAACCGTAACCGAAACTAACGGATAATACAAAATAGTATCATATCCGTAACCGTATCCGAAGCCGGTATAATATTATTTCTATATCCGTATCCAAAACCGAAATTTCACATCCATCATACCTAGTTTCATATTTTAATGGCGGTCTATCGACGTCAACCTCTTACATCAAATATCTCAAACCACAGGGGTTAGAGTTAACGTGGGACACACTCTATGGGAGTGTATTGTAGTACTCACGAAAATCAACAGCTTTTGCTATGGGACCAACTCTAAAATATGAAGAAAAAACAGCTATTGTCTAAATTATGTCGAATTATGCGAACATAAATGTATGGCGAAGCTGATTTTTCATACATATATAAGTATAATTGTGTCAGAATTCCGTCGATCGACATCGATGACCGCAGCCTGGTTGAATACTATGTGCACTCAGGTCGGTTTTGCCCTAACAAACCTAGACCCAGAACAAGAATAAAGGTTCAATTCCGTAGCCGACCGCAGGTGGCAACTGCAGGCGTCGGGTCGCCGCGACACGACTGGATTCTTACGAAGGCGACGTGTCGCTAGCTCCGGAAGGTATTTCATAGAAATTCATAGAAACCAGTCGTGTCGCGGCGCCTACAGTTGCCGCCTGCGGTCGGCTACGGAATGGTACCTTAAAAGCATTATTATTTTTCTTGATTATCTTGACATTTCAGAACATGCCAGACATACATAATAATTCAAATGAATAAAACCTATATCGTATTGTATTTTTATCAGACTGGGGAAAAATTTAAACCGCCCGTTTTTTTTTTAATGAGTGTATTACACAGATCTGCTGGGTAACATTCGATTATATCATTTTATGCCTTCTTTAAAATTACAGTATTATTGGTACGAACATTTCTAATATTACTCTTCATCCCTATTGTATTATGGAGCAATGGATTAGGAATTTCTTTCAAAATCGATCTCTCCATCTGTCCTGAATAGTTTCACAAACTAATGATTAATTCTGTTTTTCAGATTGCAACTGTGACGTGAGTGGCACAGAGTCCAGCATTTGTGATGACGTCACTGGCTCGTGTATCTGCAAGATTGGCTTCGGAGGAGCTCGGTGTGACCAATGCTTGAATGGGTAAGAAGATACACAATCTGTCCACTTTATAAATTATAAAAAAGCGGTTTATGTTAAAGTTACTCTCTACTGTATTTGCATCATGAAAAATCCTTCTTCACTAATCACTAAAGCGAGAATGAATAGGTTACGGAATCGTTGACGCCCATGCTAAAGAACGCGAGCGCTTACAACCAACCTTTCTCGCTCTAGTAAAGCATGTCTTTGAGCTTCAAAAAGGGATAGATATATATAACTCATCTTCTCTAGGTTCTACATGGAAGTCCGTGGCCGGGAGCGTCTCTGCGTACCCTGCAACTGTGACTCCACCGGGTCCACCTCGACCAGTTGTTCCGCCGACGGCAAGTGCAACTGTCTCGCGAACTTTGGCGGCAAACAGTGCGACCAGTGTTCTCCAGGGTATTATAAGTACCCGGAATGTTTGTGTAAGTCCTCTAAGTCCATTATTTGTCCGTAATTTTATAACTGTGCGTATGTCAACGTCAAAATATTACAGTGTATGTGGTTTATAACAAACAACTTAACGAATAATAAGACGGAACTGTGGAGACGACACAAGTTGTGTAGACCGTATTAAGAGGCGTCGGGGCACTGAGGAGGGAACCGGGTGGTTGAATTCGATACTAACAACAGTTATAAAAATCGAGTTATAAGGCAGGGGCCTCTATCTACTTTTGCTAATCTCCACCGCGCGGATAGAACCCGGATGAGACTGACATAGGAATGTCAGTCTCATCCGGGTTCTACCCACGATGACAGCAATTCCTAAGTGTAGCTCAATTTAAAACTTATTGGCATACAGGACCCACTTGTCAAGTGTAATAGAATTATTTTTAGGGTTCCGTAGTCAACAAGTAACCCTAATAGTTTCGCCAAGTCCGACCGTCTGTCTGTCCGCGGCTTTAGCTCAGAGACTCTCAGTACTAGTAAGCTGTTAAAATAAAGTGTTTACCTTTCCATTGCATATTCTTTATTTTTGTCTCTTCTGGTTGTCAGACTTTTTGGGCTTCTGACTAACCGTAACGTCCGCGGCTTCGATCGACCCGTGCGGCTGTTATTTTGCCACGAGCCCCCCCTCATTTCACCATACTCATAACGACTATTTTCCCATGCATCTCAACACGTTCATCCAACACCTACAGCTTGCAACTGCGACGTGTCTGGCTCCATCGGCTCGACTTGTGACGACAACGGCCAGTGTCACTGTCAACCCAACTTCGATGGCACCAAGTGCGACAAGTGCAAAGAACAGTACTACAACTATCCTGCGTGTGAGGAGTGCAACTGTGACCCAAGAGGAGTCATCGCTAGTTTTGCTGGTAAGTTAGCTCATATCAATGAATAGTTACGTAATAAACGTTGAACTATTAACCAAGCCTCGTGTAAATTGGAAAACAATGTTGCCCAAGAGGAGTCATCGCTAGTTTTGCTGGTAAGTTAGCTCATATCAATGAATAGTTACGTAATAAACGTTGAACTATTAACCAAGCCTCGTGTAAATTGGAAAACAATGTTGCCCAAGAGGTGTCATCGCTAGTTTTGCTGGTAAGTTAGCTCATATCAATGAATAGTTACGTAATAAACGTTGAACTATTAACCAAGCCTCGTGTAAATTGGAAAACAATGTTGCCCAAGAGGTGTCATCGCTAGTTTTGCTGGTCAGTTAGCTCATATCAATGAATAGTTACGTAATAAACGTTGAACTATTATACAAGCCTCGTGTAAATTGGAAAACAATGTTGCCCAAGAGGTGTCATCGCTAGTTTTGCTGGTAAGTTAGCTCATATCAATGAATAGTTACGTAATAAACGTTGAACTATTAACCAAGCCTCGTGTAAATTGGAAAACAATGTTGTATAACATTGTTTAGAGCCGATATCAGACGCTTGACTTTTTGATAGGTTTCGCCTTTCATTCGGCGTATTACAACATCTGAACACGAAATGAATCAATATGAAACCGATCCGATGTTGGATTTCGGCAAACGGGATCTTTTACTCGCCTACCGAATGATCGAAAAATGAAATGAAAGATGAACGTTCATTCCTATAATTTTTTCGGTGTCCTATGAACGTGAATGAAACAAGAAAGGAACCTGCATTCGAGTGAAGCCCGAGAAGTGCCATGAAGAATATAAATTAAAAATCTCGACAAATAAAAAAGTTATGCAATACCGCGAAATTTCGAAGGTAGTCGTGTACATTGGAAAACAAGAGCCAAGCACCATTGTTTACAGACACATTCGATGTTGTTGGAAACAATGTTTCGCAAGTGAAGATCAACTTTGTTCCACAACAATCGATACGAGACGGCTGCGTTCATCTAAAGTATATTTTTTCAATGCTTGTTATACTGGAAAACAAATATGGCGTACAGAGATTTCTATATTGAATAAATGAATATTAACTTTTATTAAAGTTCTATGATGCACGTGAAAACTCGAAAATTTCATAATTCCAATTAAGGCAGGTAAAGAAATGACGAAAGTTTTCTTTCTGTGACTGTACACTGTAGACTACAGTCAGAGCAAGAAAACGTTCGTCACATGCAATTATAACATTGAATTTGATGTTGTGCCCGTTGTAAACTAAATATTCGGTGCTACAATATTAATTATTGCATATCATAATCAATATTCTAGTAACTTAGTTAGCCACATTTCTTATTTCCATACAGTATTATTTCCAAATTAATCAAAACAGGTAAATATTTGACAGCTATTTACGACGTTGCCAACTTTCAGAATAAACGCTCTTAATGTTTATTTTTGTTCTGCTTTACCGACCCAGTCATTATTATATCGGAAATTGACTGTACATATACATTGTTTTTTTTAAATAAGTTAGGCACAATATTAAACCTTCCTTTTTCGTATAGGTTGCGGTTCGGTTCCGGCTGGTGAACTCTGTCAATGCAAGGACCGTGTGCAAGGTCGCATCTGTAACGACTGTAAGCCTCTATTCTGGAACCTGCAGGAGTACAATCCATTTGGATGTGAAGGTAAATATATTGTTTGTTAAAACTTGTTTTGTATTCAAGGTTTTTTTGGCTTACTGAGTACATTCAGAGTTGGATTGTAAGTTGTCAATGGATATCGCTTGATATTAATTATTTTTGTGTTAAAGCACGTATGTTAACGCAAAAAACCTTAGTACCTTGTTAGACGAATCATCACAAAACGAGACGGCTTCGGATCCTGATTTCGGCCCAAGTAGCAGCCCAGATATTTTATTTTCTAATTCAACTAATGCAAGGTCGATATCTGTTTGGTAATGACAACCGCGCTACGCTGCACCTCGCCCAGTGAGCGCAGCCCCTTAGCCTTCAATAACATATAGGTAGTTAGTGCCAGAATTAAATCACGACATGTGACCAGCAAGCATATTGTGTAGGATGTGATGAGAGCCACCAAATTTTCGAAATATCGTATTATATTTACTACGTAGGTATACAAATAATGACCCTTGTAATGGAGGACTAGCCGCGAACTGCCGCGTTAATAGTATGTGTAGCGTGCACACGGTCCCGTGGCGATGATGGCTTTGGCGGTCGGCGCGGCGCAGCGGCTCGGGGTGTCCGCTTCACTGCCCCTCCTCTTCGCCCCCGCGTTGGGCTCAGCGCGCGGGGTTCTCATGGCGTGTACACATATTATACATATTTACTGATAGAGAACAAAATAGGGCAAATTCTTTAGAGAGGATCATTGCTTATTATTGCAATTGCCTAGTGAGAAATCGTACAATAGGGTGTTGCGCTCATACCATGATTGTATTGTGGACTATTTAAGCTGGGGCCGATTGAATGATGTAAGCGCCCCAGCTCAATTTCTGGATCATTATATTCTATGAAGCCAAACCAGTCCAGCCGTTCTCAAGTGATGCGCTAGCCAACGAACAGCATTTCATGTTTATTCAGCCTAAACGGCACCGCTCAGACGCGGCAAATAACTTGTCATTCAATTTTGTGTAAATCAAATGCATTAAAGTCTATTTTACTATGGCTATACAGAATAGTGGACGGCTCGCCGGCCGCTCACAGCCCGCGAGAGAGCCGTCACAAGTAAAATAGACCTTAATTAATTTGATTTAAAATCCTAACTTGTATAACAAGTTATTTGCCGTGTCGGAGCGGTGCTGTTATAATGAGTGTAGTCCTTAAGCCTATTTGTCTTTACTGAATAAATATTTTTTCTTTCCTGTTTTTGTTTCTCATACTGTTTCTTTCCAACAGACTGCAACTGCCACCTAGCGGGTACTCTTGGAGGTCTGGGAGCCTGCAACACTCGCTCCGGACAATGTACATGTAAGATGAACGTAGGAGACCGACAGTGTAACCAGTGTCAGGATGGATTCTATAAGCTGGACACTAACAATGTGTTTGGATGTACTGGTAAGCAATAATGTCCTTTTATTTTTTTGTTGGTGAAAATGGTCGTGGTGTATCTGATTGTAAGTGGTGACCTATGATTGTGGGCATTTGTACTTTCAGAATTAACGCAGGTGTATTGCCATTCGTAATTGGATTTGCGAGATAAATGTATTCAAGTGAGATAGTGGTCAAACCTAGCCTGTCAATACTAAAAGCTGCTTTTGATAGTAGGTACCATCGCAGTCACGCATATCTAACCACTTTGAAAACAAAATCCCGTGCACACGATGACCACATCTGCATGCCCCTGTTTTTATATGTAAGCGTTACTATAGCGGCCGAGCGCTGCAAGCAGGAATAGTCCTTACGGTGTTCAGATATGCGTGTCCGCGATAGTACCGATTGGAACCAACAGTGAGCATCAGGCGATCATCATGTTTTTTAATGTCCTTAGACTGGAATAGTTCCCGAAATATTGATGTATATTCCCTCACAAATAAATAAATAGAAATATGCGTATTTCTGGTACATATTGTGAGTTTTATGTAGGGGGTAATATTGGGAACAACTGAATCCAATTCCTAAAAATTGTTTCACTAATGGGACGCTACAGTATAGTAAATAAGAAATTTCATGCGGACGCAGTCGCGGGCAGAAGCTAATACCAAATAAATCTAAGTAGGCTCTAGAAGAATCACGAGTATTGTAACCTAGATGGATGTAAATCCTCTTCAATTATCTATTTATTAAAAATCTTAAGTACCATTAATTCATTGACTGACTGACAATAGATGATAATGCACACCGCTGGTTCTGGAAACATGAAATTTTGCGCAAGAGTTCCTTATGTAACGAAAGTGAGCACAAAGGAAGGATTCTTTTAAATCATCTCCTAACGCGGTTATATACTGAAAAAAAGATGGTATGATTGTATGACAGTTCATAATTTTTGAAGGTAGAAATATGGAAGTTGGTACTTGGGCTTCTGTTCATAAGTAAAACTAGTCGTATCATCGTTATTTGGAAACTTATCCGCTAAGGCTTCTAAGAAGTTGCTGATGGAAAATCCCATTGGGCACATGGCTTGTAATAAATAAATCATTTATTTGTTACTTAAAAACAGGAAGACAAGAATCATAACTTACGAAACTTTTTACAAAAAAAAAACAACTGTCTTCCAAAAAAAAACACTACAAAGTGAAAAATAACTTTCATTCAAAGTCGATGGCAAAAAACGAAAATTCAAAACTTTGTAAAAAGTTTTTTTTTCACGTTTAGTTGTGGTACCTACCCCACTCAAATTCGAATATCACTACCTGCTATGTAAATAACAGTGACAGGAACTTATCATCATATCAACTCAAAAACTATCCAAGCAAGGTTAATAAAAATTATATGGGACCAACTTGAGAGCATACACTTAAAAACAAAAAAACTAAATTTTCAATATCGGTCCACAATTGACGGAGAAATCAGTGAACATAAACAAAAGTTTGGAAGTCGGTTAAAAATGACAATTCCTTTACCCTCCCTTCCAGAATGCGACTGTGACATCGGCGGCTCTATAGACAACAACTGCGACAAGACGACAGGGCAGTGCCGCTGTCACTCGCGCGTCGAAGGCCGGCGCTGCGACCGTCCCATACGCGCGCACTACTTCCCAACACTCCATCAGTTCCAATACGAGATTGAGGAAGGCTACACCCAGTCTGGACCTGTGAGGTACAGGAACTCCGATGAAGTGTTTCCTGGATTCTCTTGGAAGGGATATGTCGTGTTCTCTATGCTGCAGGTGCGTGTCCCGTTGTCCTCATAGTTCGGTTGAAATAAAAAGATGGAGCTATGTTATACACATCAAGCATAGCGCCATCCCTTTTTGGCAACTGAATAATAATGACTTTAAAACTTCATAATAGCACCAGTATTTCAAAATACGTAGGGTAAGATTGACTGAAATGTTGGTCATACCGAAATCTGTTGACCCATAATTTTGTCGTATAACCAGGTCCCAAAGCTAAAAAAAAATAATCCGATTTTTTTAATTGAAAACGAAGTCCTATGGAAGGTATATTTGAATAAAAATAATTTGCCCGCGTGGATGTCGGAAATTATACAACGGGAACATACTACCTGGTCAAAAAGTATCCTATGTCCTAACCCAGGTCATAGTCTATCCGTGTGCCAAATTTCATCCAAATCCGTTCAGCCACAAAAATGTAACAGTCAGAGTTATTTTTGCATTTATAATTTAATCTATACTTATTAATGTTAATTGTAAAATACAATAGAAGACGTATATCATAAAGGGTAATAAAGAACCATGTAAGAAATCGACGTCATCGACTCTCGAGCGTCGACAGCAGAGCTCTGTTTTCGGCGCTTGACGTGTCATCACGTCGGGTCCGGGTTCGCAACAAGTCAATCGTCATCCTGAAGATGCCTCGTTGAGAGGTGAAACACGTGTCGATTTCTTACAGGGTTCTTTATGACTCTTTAAGAACAGTTACGCGGATTAGGTTACTAAATATACGTCGTCTATTGTAATTTATAATGGATTTCCGCAAAGTCAATTAACTATCAAGGGTTATTGTTATAATGTTAAAAAGAGGTAAACTTTGTTTGTGTGTAAGTTTATATGTAGGTAGGGGTAATCTCCGGAACTAACAGTGGGATTTAAAACATTATTTTTGCATTGGATAATTCAAATCTCGAAGATGGTTATATGTAGCATAACGCTACGACTCTTAGGAGCCGAGTTAAAGAAAAAAAAGTTAAAAAGAACGCTAAGCGAAAACGCGCGGGCGGGCGATAGGATGCGACGCGGTGGGTCGGGGACCAAAATGTTACGCGGACGAAGTCGCGGGCAGAAGCTAGTATTATATAAAGTACGGAATTAGTATGGATGGTTTTCTCTTGTAGAACGAAGTCACAAACAGAGTGATGATACCCAAGTCGTCGCTCTACCGCATGGTGCTGAAGTACGCGAACCCTCTGCAAGACCCCGTCATCGCCAGCATCGTCATCACACCGGACAGCGTCGTCGATATACAGCAGAAGTAAGTATTCGGCATTCTCTAGTACCATCATCTTTCCCTTGCCAGTGTATTCGGGGTCGGCGCAACATGCCTTTTTCTTTCATACTTCTAGCCATATCATCGTTTACAGTCCATCCATCGTTTCTTTGATCGTCCCCTACTGTTATAGCCCCCCCACAACTCAAAAATCTCGCGAGATCGCGGAAAACGATAAGGTCGCCCATTGTATTTTTTTGTTATGTATTTTTGTGGTGTACAATAAAGTATATATAAATGAATCTCCTTTCGACATTTTCCTCATTCCTCCGTATCACATGTACCATGACAACCAATTTCATAACATATCCAATAAAATGACTGAATATATTATGAAACGAGTAGGTGCATCAGCGATATTGCAGAAAATGTCGCTAGAAAGAACAGTCTATTACTCACGCTCAGGTACTAACTATAATATCTTGAAGATTTACTTTTGGTAAATGGGCCTACACTTTTTATAAAACTCGATGCGTCATATTATTTACAAAGTACTTGTGTCCAGAGTACTTTTAGTATTCTATTTGTTACAATAAAAATGAAAATGGGTACTTTTGTATGAACTCCATCCCCAATATAGATTCTGCAGTACTACTATCCATGAACAATAGGGGTCTTTCAAAGACAAGGTGTCTGAAGTCAGACCGTCTCGGGAAATAGGGTGGTAACGACGTGGGGTTTGCACTAACCTTTTTTTACAGTAATCCCCAGAACGTCTAAAAGATAAGCTGCTTATGTTCCAGGTTCAACGTGGCCCTCCGACCGACGAGTAAGCCTCAGCTGGTAACAGTGGCTGGAGACAGGGGCGTGGCTCCGTCTCCCTTGGTTATGAACCCTGGAAACTGGATGATCACCATCAAAACCAGCAAGGAAGTCATGATTGTAAGTGGTTTCAACATGAGGTTGTTAATAAGTATCGTACTGAAAGTCTATTCAGTATTTACGTGGTAATTATCAGAAAAAAAATATATATCCAGTTTTTTTTTGGTGAATTTTTCACGGGACTGTACGAGTACTACTTTCTTTTTTAAACAGTTATTACTATTTAAAATTCACGTTTTCAGTAGGTACCGAAGTCAACCCAATTTCATGTAAACTTATGAAGTTATGAACTCTGTTGCAAATTTTAAATAATATAAATGAAATAGCAATAACTTTTTTATTTTCAAAATAGTTATTGCTTTTTAAAATTCACGTTTTCAGTACGTACCGAAATCACCCTAATTTCCTTATTTTTAATAATAATATGTTTTTTTTTATTACTTTTAGGTAATAAATTACATCCAGACAGGACAGGGTTTTTAACACATTGTATATTTGAATAAGCATAAGTGCATAACATGAATGTATTAGGTATTACAGCGCACATTCATTGCTAGTTCTACCATCAGGCTGTTGATCCGATCACATCGATCGCTTACGACGCCGAGCGATTACTAATAGAAGCAAACCGTTGAAACTAAACAGCCCCATCGTTTCGTATAAATATCTATAGTGCATAGCTATTCACAACAATTCGATGCAGTCTGTCATAAAATGACACTTTTTACATCTGTTCAGTTTTATCTCTGTGGCATTTAAAATAATAATAATAAACCTTTATTTCAGACCACAGAGAATCCATACAGTAGTAATAGTAAAGTAAAATAATAATCTAATTGGAGCCGAACTTCACACTTCTATATAAAAAGTCAAATCAGAATGATCTATATATTTTGTATGTGTGTTCTAAAGAGCGTTTGCAACTCTATAACTAAAACCTTGCAGGAGTGGTTGGTTTTTCCCTAATAATAAGCCTAAACCAAATGGTTTTTGTTTTATACATGTTTATTTCTCATCCAGGACTACTTCGTACTCATCCCCGAAGCGTACTACGAGGCCACCGTTCTAACAAAGCTGGTAGACAAGCCGTGTGTCATCGGCGACAGGAAGCTTTGCCGACACTTCGCGTACCCGAGCTTGTTCGGCAGGCCGACTGCCGACGTCAGCGGGCTTAGCACGTCAGTCAGCGGTTATATAGATGACGTTGAGGTGAGTTACATATACCATCATATGTCAGCCTGGTTTCTCCGAAAGGATACACAAGCTTGTCTTTAAAAGATCACTTTGAGCGATAATACCGCACATATTGTATCAGCCTATGTAAAATTTCTACATTTTATATCTGTGGTGTACATACTTTAGGGACATAAGTGGTATTCTAACTATAGTTTGACCGAGCCCGCTGTACCGCGCCTTAGGTACGTACGCGGCGAGACAGGGGAGCAGTGCAGGCCGCTCATTCGTTAATTCACATGGCGCGCAGCGTCCCGCACTCCTGCCATTGGTAAACGCTGCCACCTGCCTCGCCACGCATTCCTAAGGCGTGGAACAGAGGTTACCGTCAAACTATAGTATAGAAGCTGATAATTTAAGTGAGATCCAATTAAAAATCCGGCCAAGTACTTCTCGGGCCTTACCGTATCGTACGGAAAAGTGATTACATGAATATCGAAACTGTCTTCTATTAACACACTAGCGACCCGCCCCTGCTTTGCGTGGTTTAAACGACCTAACACAACATCGACATTTCCTTAATACATTAAAGTCATGTACATAAATTATACACATAAACCTTTTGGAATAAATTCTCTATATTACGGTGAAAACCGAACCAAAATACACCGCGTAGTATAGGACAAGAAAGCGGTCACACAGACAGACACGAAAAGCGACTTTATTTAATACTATTTATAGATTAAATATCACTCGTTAACTCACTTCCTCTTTCACAGCAACTAAACGAGCTTCAAGCATCAGCTGATTCCATCCCGATCTTGACGGATGACGAGATTCAGTACAACATGAAGATAGACCCTCCCGGAGCTTACATCCTCATAATAGAATACGTCACACCAATCAACAGAACTGTCGACAGTTCCAACCAAATTGAAGCCTACAACTCCAGCTATTCGTTCGTCAAGCGAGGTCCGGTTACCGTCCGGTTCCAGTCTGGCGATCAACCGGAGAGGGATGCTATTGTGAACCTGAATGACTGCCCGTATACGGCGGCGTGCCGGCAAGCGGTGGTCGATGATCTGTCGAAGATACAAGTGTTCAATGTACATGATGCGAATAATATCATTTATTTGATGGTAAGTTTCTGTTTTTTATTTTTATTGCAAACTGCCGGGGTTGCGAGTTTGTCTGAAATATCGCGACCCCGTCACACAGGCAACGGAAGGAACACGGGTGGGTTTTAGTCAGTAAAAGTCTGACACGCCCTCCCGCTCCGCCCAGAGGGGGGAGAAGTTATTTGATAATTTCCCACACACCCACATTTGACTTGATTTATGTGGCTTGATGTATGAGTCTAGTTGCAGAGAATAGAAGCATTAGGGGTGTTACACACTAGTTTGGGTCGCCATGATTCGGCACAGCCGGGCGGCAAAATCGAATATATGTTCGAGAAAAAGTCGCTTGGGGTAGCTCAGATTGTGCCGAGCCGACCTGAATATGTACAGCAAGGACGGAACGGAGCTTTCCGATCGGCACGAGCTGAATGAAAGCTGAATATATGTAGTAATTGCTCCGGGTCGGCTATAAATACTGCTAAATCGAATGTACACCTGCACAAGTGTGTAACACCCCTGACTTATAATGGTGATATCAGAAAACTCAAGAAACAAAAAAATTACTGAGTAAATGTGTTTATATCTAAAATGGTTTCGCAAATAGGTTGTATATCAATTCACTGATGTTACTGGCCACAGATACTTCCTTGTGTTATTGCTGTTATTGCAAATTTGTGCGTTATCATGGTGCGCTACAATATTGTTTAGAAAATGTAGTTAAATTCGTTTTTCTTCTGAATTTCTATAATGGTGGGTGGATACACATGTGTGAAACTTAACATGAAATGTAACATTTCAATACGTCGTATACTACATTACACATTGAAACCAATTTGCCTAGTTTTGTGTTAAATTTCATGTAGCGTTGCATGTATTTGGACGGCATGTTCGTTTCAATGTATTTTACATTTCATGTCAAATCAAATCAAATCAAATCAAATAATTTATTTGCATAATACATGTTAAAAAGGTGTTACAGGTATAAAAGGTACATTGTATTATAACCTAATGAGGTGTGCAAATTAATATCTTATTAATATCTGATGCAAATACTAAGACCCGAGTTCACCAACAGATGGTTAAATTTTAAACATCTGTTCTAACCATAAACGGCTGTTTAACAATATTTTAATGTTCACCAAGCACTAACAATTGATTAAGTACGGTAATCGAATGTCACGTTTCACATGTGTGTAGTCACAATTAGAAATAAGAACATACTGTTTTAATCCATTCTTTCTGTCACAGGGAGACCGCGACACTTTAGTGGGTATCAAGTCAATTGTAGCGATCCCGGAGTCGGAATGGCACCTGGACTACATCACCCCTCGTCCGTATTGCTTGAGACGCGACGGCAAGTGCGCGCCGTCAGTCTTCACAGCTGCTGTTGATTCTAAGAAGGTAAATTACATTAAAAAATATAACATAACTAGCTGCCCGCCCCGGCTTCGCACGAGTAACACTAAGTACTCTACGGCGCACCTACCCACCTACCCTACCTACCCTACCTACCCTACCTACCCTACCTACCCTACCTACCCTACCTACCCTACCTACCCTACCTACCCTACCTACCCTACCTACCCTACCTACCCTACCTAGCTACGCTACCTACCCTACCCTACTCGAGTTTTCATTGTTTTTAAGATGTATTCTGCTATTCGGGGCGGAGACAAATCCAACGAATCAAAAACCATGAAAATTGGTCCAGCAGATCTCGAGTTATCTACCTATCGACGCGTCCGCGCCTCGCTTCAAAACTAAATTTTCAAACTGTAATCAAATTAATATTCTAATTTAGATTAAATTAAATTAAAACCGTAAATTACTCGAAGTGTTGTAACAAACACGACTTTCTTTTATATATATAGATAGATATCATGCTTGTATTCCCCGAAGAGTTATACAGAGGTGTTCCTATACTACAACCACATTTCCCCAGTTATGTCTAAGTCCCATGTAACAGGGGGCGAGCATATTACCATCAACCGGGCACAAATCTAGACTCCGGGCTGCTACTGAGAAATTCCAGATGGAAAAACCCATAACACTGCCCGACTCGGGATTTGAACCCAGGACCTCATAGCTTAGCAATAGCGATTGCGACCACTAGACGAACGAGGCAGTCACAAGGCAATCACATTTATATTATTAAATAAGTACTTATATAGGGCGGCCCGCCATCAGGCGGGCCGCCCTATATAAGTCACCTGCTCACAGCAGTGATCGCTATCAAGTGATCACTGCTGTGAGCAGTAGTGGCTAACAATAATGCTAAGCTTATGTTGAGACGCAGGTCCACGCAGCGCGGGGCAGAGCAGATTTTGTTATCCGTGAATGTACTGACAGCTGCCTACCCTGCGGCGTGCCTACGCAGACATGTGTCTGTTCTAGTCTGCGTCTCGTTGTAGAGCCGGCACAGATTTCTGCGCGACGCGTGCAAGTCTTCACTTGTATTTTTTGCTGAGACGCAGGTACCTCACAGCACGGCCGTCTGTTGTTTGTACTAGTTTGGACACTAATGTGTCTGTGTAGCTGCGTCGCAGCATACGCTCGTGGCGTATGCCTGCCTCGCCTGCCCTACCTTGCAAAATCTGTACTGTGCCGTGCTACGTCACCTGCTTCTCAGCATATGCTTAACCTAATACGAGAGAAAACCTGCACGGCCTTGATGCAACATTTCGAAGAATTGTGTCATTCAGCAACCCGCACTGGGTGCGCGTAGTGGTTTAGGGCCTTTCGAAGAGAGGTCTAGGTATCAGCAACGGGAACATTATAAGCTGATTATCTTATGCTTTTGGCCGTAATTAAGTGTAAATATGGCTAATTAGTGAACTAAAATATCGATTATGAAATGCAATAATTAATATCGCAACACCGAATATTTAGTTTTAGATGTAAAAAAGTATTTGAAAACTTTCCAAATGCCTTTTTTACACCTAAAACGGTTACGACATCAAATTCAGTGTTATAATTGCAATTCAATAATAATATTCTAGTTCACTAGTTAGCAATATTTCATATTTCCGCACAGTAATATTGCCAAATTAATCAAAACAGGTAAATATTTGACAGATATTTGCGACGTTGCCAACTTTTAGAATGAACGCTCTTAACTACCATATTATTCTCTAAAAATAATAATAATTGTGTAATATTTATTCGATTTCTACTATAACACAATTCCGATAGGAAGGTCAGAACTCAAACTCCTTCTGTTAAACACTTAACATCTGGAAACCTTTACTTGGCAGGTGGAAATAGAATCCGGTACCGGGGGCGACCGCGACATTCGACCTCCAACTCTTGACAATTCTACCGTGGTGGTCTACTTGAATGCTGATGTTGAGCCCCTGAAGATCGAGTCCAAGATGCCAGCTCCTGGAGACTATATGTTCATGGTGCATTATTACCAGCCCGTTCATCCAGGTAGGATAAAACAGTACCAAGGCTATATGAGATACAAGGATAAAAACCGGAATAAAAAGTATTCTATACCCTAACCCAGGCCATGGTCTACCTGTGTGCCAAATTAGATCGAAATCCGGGCAAACACCCTTTCTTCACCCTTCCTTAAACAAATTAAAACCAAAGATTTCAATCGTAGATTTGCTCTTCCGCGTCAAAAGATGGTCGCGTTTCTGTTTCGTTTTGACACCTCTGAGGCACACAATGTCGCAGAGACTTGACTTGGTTGTCGTGGAAACGCCATTGTTAATGTGTGAGCTCGCTCCTCTCATTATGGACGATTTTTCGTGGGCAAATCTACGATTTAAATCTTTGATTAAAACTAACAAATAATATCCCATTACCTTACAGAAAGCAGCCTCGACGCAGTAATAAAGACAGACGCACAACAGTTCGACACTAGCATGCAAGTGCAGCACTGTCCCTCCAGCACTGGCTGCCGGTCGCTGCTCAAGCTAGCTGATGGCACTAACCACTTCCCTGTTGCTGACAACTTTACGATCACTTTCTTGGTAAGAATTACTCGCCACAGTTTGATACCACTTTAGGGGCATGAGGAACAGGGTGTAAAGTTCACTCATCCTTATTAGAAAAGGGAGGATCCTCCGACTAGACGGGTGTCGTGTCTGGCCCAACGATTGATAGTCTTATATATTTCGTTCGCACGGTAAACTCTGATTGCGTGATGCAGGATTTGTGTGACGTCCGGTCTTTGATGCGTAGTTCGCATGGGGCGATGTAGATGCCGCCACACCACCCTGCTAGTACAGCGCTGTCTCTCAAGCACTGGCTACGAGTCAACGAAAGGCACCAGCCAGTTCCCCGTCCATGCTGACAACTTTATTGTGACACTTTCATAATGAGTAAAGAAGGACTCGTAATCGATGATTCTGTCAATTCATTGTTCTTATCACACGCTTATTAGTGCCGTAAATTAGTGAACTTAAAGTGAAAGCGCCAGGGTAGCCCGCGAAATTCAAATTTTCTTACTTTTTTTGCCAATTTTAGGCCGGTATTAGGTTGTAGGTTGATCAAAATATGATTTGCGACCATAACAAATACTTATTTTAGATTTATCATCATCAATACAACTCTCTATCAACATACAACCTAACACTGTCCTGCAAACTGCAAAACAATGTAAGTAAATTTGAATGTTGCGGGCTACCCTGGCGCTCTTGTCTTTTAAGCTTGGGTCTTCTTAAAAACAGTAAATCTTCATCAAAACGTCGTATAACGTCCGCAAAGTGACAGCTGTTATCACAATCCGTTTTTATATAACAGTGTCGAAAAACGCTTTTAATAAGGACGGCTGTTATTATTTGACGGCACCCCTTTCTTAAGATTTACGTTACAGCTAAATTAGGTCCTTTTTCGCTATTTATGAGACTCACACAATGAGATTCGGCTCTATTGTTTAATTACAAGAATGGCACAAAACCTTTTTATGTCTTTTTAACCCCTTTACACGACTGTTAAGGTTAAGGTTGTTTTTCGCGTGTATTCTGTATGTTTTAAGGAGTTTTTTTTAAACGTATTCTATGTTACCCAGGGTAACAACAGCAAGGGTCTCTGGATAGACTACGTGCTGGTCATCGCAGCGCCTGACTTCGTAGATGCGGCGCTAACCGAGGCGAACGTCATCGACTACACTCGAGAGTTTATTGAGAAGTGTGCCAACAACCACTTCCACATACCATCTAATGAGACAGGTCAGTTTTAGGTGTTTCTTTAGCCCCCTTTCACCTAGTTTACCCATATATAAGGTTGCCTGGACGTTTCCGGCAGATTATACCCAGTTTTCCGAAATGAAGTAAAATGTTTTGGGAACGTGAAATGTAAACCTCGATCCCCACCCAAGTCGGGCAAACTACTATTGCAATGAGTTTTATCTATTACCGTGTGTTGTCGCTGGCGAAATATTCACATCAAAACACTCAGTATATCGTTGAAATGAAAAGTTCATTTCAACGATATATTGAGTCAATACATTGACTTTTTATGTCACTTAACATGTTTTACTTAACAAATATGGAATTCCGTCTAAAGAATCACTCAGTTTCATGTAGCGCTAACGCAAATTCATCCAAAAATGTGAGAATTGTTTGTTGTGACAAGTTTAATTACGTTTGCATGTTTAATGTCTTCTTGTGCGAACGCATAGTTAGGAATTTCTCATACCAGCCCAGAATCTGGATTTGTGTCTGATTGATGGCAATGGACTCGCCCACTATTACATGGAACTGGAACAAAACTGCAAAAATGAGGTTGTTCTAATTTCTATGCACATCTGCCAACCCCTGGGATACAGGCGTGATTATATTATCTCATAAAATTTACTCGGATCATAAATAAAATTAAGAAAAACATTTTTTTAAAGAGTTTCCATACGGTTTGTACGGATCTACGTTTTGGAATGGGCGACTAGCGTCTCTCTTTCTGACTGACCGACTGCTTGACAAATCAAACCTGTCGGTGGTATGATTGAAATAAATAAATAAAATAACGAAAAAAACAAAAACACTTATTTGGCTACATTCTACGAGACACGCACGGTACACCAGCATGAAAATACAAAATTGTTCTCCCTACAGGTTTTTGCCGCGACGCCATGTTCTCGATCACCGCTGAATACAACAGCGGCGCTTTGGCCTGCGTGTGCGACTTCATGGGTTCAACGGAGCTAGAGTGCAACACCTTCGGAGGTCAATGTCCTTGCAAGCCCAACGTGATAGGACGGTCTTGTAGCGCCTGTCGGACTGGATACTACGGCTTCCCCAACTGCAGGCCTTGTCACTGTCCATCGACTGCTATTTGTGATGATAATGGTGAGTGGATTTGCTATACTTACACCCGGTTTCTGGAACTCTCAACTTTCTTTAAACGCAAGTCAAGGGATCCGATTGGCTAATGATAATTCAGTCAACCTATCACAACAGTTTACGGGCGCTTGGCTATTTGTTATATAGTATATTTTTATGTTGATGTTCGTTCCAGACACCGGACGTTAGAACTGGTTTTGAACTGAACTGAATTTGAACATCGTGTGTTTGTAGTCGCTATAGTTTTGGGAGGGGAAACCCAGAGGGTTTTCGAGCAAAAAGTTGATAGCTGAGTAGGTGCGGACTGATGAGAGAACATATATTTAAAAAGTTTCAGGTAGGAGTGGTCAGCCCCGTGTTCAGGGGTCCACTTTCAGATTTCCGAAATTAACAAAAAATATCGTTATCTTCAGAGCCGTTAATTTGTGTAAGATCCTGTGCGGCCTGACGCATCAAAGCTTAAATATGTAAATCTGATGAAGAAATTGTGGGCTTTCCCTAAACCTCTATCATGATTTAAAAGAGTGTCCGTGGAGTTTCTTGCCCGTTCTTCTCCATAGGTACCTACTACGCTTTGGAATGGGCAACTAGCTTCATCTTTCTGACTGACCGACCCCCTTGACAATTCAAAAGTGCCTGTAATTAGTTTATTTGAAATAAATGCTTTGAGTTTGGTTTGAGTTTTTGAAGACTTTGAAGACTCAGAACTCTATCTAGCTGCCACAGACTATAACAACTGACAGAGTGTGGCATGATTGCTCTATGGAAGCTTAATTCCGTTCTTCAGGTGATGTGAAATGTAATAAAAAAAAAATCTTCTAGGTATGTGCATCTGCCCGAAGAACGTGGAAGGAGAGAACTGTGATCGCTGTAAGCCTTACACTTTCAACTTCGACGTGCAACGCGGCTGTGACGACTGCAACTGCAACCCGCTCGGAGTCGTCGACAACCGGTTGCAGTGCGAGGCTGACAGCGGAAACTGCGCGTGAGTGTTTAAAGAAACAGTTCTCCATAAACAAACCGAAAAGGGGTCATTATGAACTTTTCAAACCTAAAACCACGCTGTTTCATACATTCGCAGTGGTGGCCCAGTAGTTACGGCCGCGACTTACGAGTTGTAGGTTCGAACCCAAATAGGCACTTTATTTTGTGTAAATTATTTTATCACCACTGCTCTCAAAACGGTGAAGGAAAACATCGAGAGGAAACCGTCATGTACTAGAACCAAAAAGTTCCAAGACATGTGTCATCACTCAGCCCGCGTGGTGGATTATGACTCACTCCCTGTCACAGAAAAGAAAGATGAGGCTTGTGACCCAGCAGTTGAACATTATAGGCTGATTATACTTTCGTTTCATACATTTGTGTTCACATAAATTGTAACGTTATGTTTCTAGATGCATCGTCTTCACATATAATTATATAATTAATGTATACAAAACATTGTAAAAACATTTTAAAAGGGTAACGGTGGAGTTTCTTGCCCATTCTTCTCCATACGAGAACTACCTTTTGGAAGGGGCGACTAGAATCAATTCCATTTTGTGTAAAATTGACGTTCAAAAGGGCCTCTTATGTGCCTAATTGAAATAAATTGTTTGACTTTGTCTTTGACTCATACATTACGACCGGTGATTTTATTTTCACGATTGTGATGTTTAGTACAGCTGTTGTGATTGATGGCCCATTAAACAACCGATCATAATACATGTTATAAAAGTTCACATTTGCATGCTTCCATACCTCTTGTTGTGAGGTACGGAGCGAATGCAATATCGCATTGCGTTAAATTTGTTGAAGGGCAGAACGTACACATACTTCTATAGCAATTGTTGTAACAACTTTATGAATTGTATTATGAAGTGTAATTGTATTATATTAGAAGATAAAAGTTGTATAGGAAACCGCATGAGTGTGGACATAGGTAGAAAAGTTGTAAAGAGATTTTGTAAACAGCTGAACCCATAACATAATCATATGCAGTGCAGGTTAAGTTCACTTAAATATTTAAAACCCACCCATTCATCACTGACTGAATCATTTCTTTTCTAGTTGTCGTGAGAACATAATAGGCCGTACTTGCGACCACTGCGTGCCCGGACACTACGCGTTCCCCGAGTGCGTGCCCTGCACGTGCGAGCGAGACGGCACTACTGACGACGTTTGCGACCAGGGCACTGCGCAGTGCTACTGTAAGAGATATGTTACTGGACAGGTTAGTACAGGAAAAGAGTATTTAATAGTAGCACGTGCGAGCGAGTCGGCTCCCCCCCGACCCTTGCTCGACGATGCGCCAGCCCGCATTGATGCTGAGCCTGTAGCTTTAAATTCCCCGACTAGTAATAATTATATATGTTTGATCCAGCCTGTCCTATCTTGCTGTCCTCTCCTAGTGACGCCCTAAGCCGAGGTTCGTACCCCACAGGGGGTGCCCTTAGCGAGCGCTCGCCTAGTTTTAATTAGCATAGTTTGCCCCTGGCTGGAGGCTTTGAGTGTAGTAGCTTAAGGCAGCACAACACAGTAATGTAAATCCGGCTTTAGACTATGTTAAATAAATGCATTTTTTTTAAACTGTCAATAATATTAGTGATATTAAACTGTCAATAATATTAGTGATATTAAACTGTCAATAATATTAGTGATATTAAACTGTCAATAATATTAGTGATATTAAACTGTCAATAATATTAGTGATATTAAACTGTCGATAATATTAGTGATATTAAACTGTCAATAATATTACTGATATTAAACTGTCAATAATATTAGTGATATTAAACTGTCAATAATATTAGTGATATTAAACTGTCAATAATATTAGTGATATTAAACTGTCAATAATATTAGTGATATTAAACTGTCAATAATATTAGTGATATTAAACTGTCAATAATATTAGTGATATTAAACTGTCAATAATATTAGTGATATTAAACTGTCAATAATATTAGTGATATTAAACTGTCGATAATATTAGTGATATTAAACTGTATTTGTTTCTGTTCAGGCTTGCGACACCTGCGTGGATGAGTATTTCAACCTGCAGTCGTCGAACCCCGAGGGCTGTACCAAGTGCTACTGCTTCGGCAAGACCACTAGATGTGCCAGCTCCTACTTATCTTGGGAAAGCGTAAGTAATTACCTAACTACCTCTACCGTACGGAAAATACGCGCTTTGACGTAGAGTTGCGGACTAGCCTGTATTACCTATTAACTACCTATATTTATATATTTTTGCTTAGTTTTTAGTAAACATGTTAATTTGTTTGAGAATGTACCCCTACCCTAAGTTATTTTGAGAAAGAATCTATTGACCAATCTATGAATCAAGATCTACCCATGTGCCAAATTTCATCCAAATCTGTTTAGCCCATTTAGCGTGAAAACGTAATGCTGCGGCCGCATCTGCGTCCATCGTGACAAAGCAATACATACCGAAGCTTCGTATGTTTTGCTCGCTAAAAAGTTATCGCGCTAATGCCGTGGTCACATTAGCGACTTCGCCACGTTTATTATCTACAGCCACCCGGGCGATAAGTGCTAAGCACCTCGAACTATTGCGACAATAACCGCTAATGGCTGTTCACATCTGCATGTATCGTATCACTATGCGAAGCTTCGTCACGATAGACACAGATGCGGCCGCAGCATTACAAACAAATAAAATCATTTTCACATTTATAATATAGTTAGGATTCCAAAAGTATCTTACGCAATCACTCACTAAAGGCAATTAGTAACACATTCATCTGTAATTAGAAGGTTTAAACTTTAAATCTCGCCACTTTTTCCAACAATTATTATTTGAATAGCATTACTGAATTGTAATTGAAAAATCATCGACAAAAATTAAGGTTATAATATTAAACTCAATTTGTCAATCAGATACGCAAACATTCATTCATTTTTACCAGATCGGCGGCATGAGCGACTGGTACCTCGTGAACGTGGACGCGAACAGAACGCTGAACATCTTCCCGCGCACGCTCGCCCCGGTGATGGTGAACGAATCGGTGATCACCGCGGACTTAGTCGGTGATGACAGCGGGCAGAAGGTCGTGTACTTCGGAGCGCCTGATTATTATCTTGGTAAGATTTTGTTACTTGACTTAAGACTTCATCACCATGTTAAGTTCTTGTCCCGTCCTGAGCACGAACGCGAGACGTAAACGTTTCAAATTCGAACTATCTCAATTAGTATCCCCATGGATATGAACAAGGTCTTAAAACTAAGTAAATATTGTGAGCGAAACGAGTGTTCCCAATTTTACGTTACGTTTACTCCGCGCGTTCGTGCTAGGCCCTGTTATCTTCCAGTTCAAGTTTATGATATTTGATACTAGCGACCCGCCCCTGCTCCGCACGGTTCTTACGACCTGACAAAACATCTATATTTGGTATAATCTGTATCGGTCTAGTAGTCGCAAGAGCTACTGAGCACGGTAAACAAGGTTCGAATCCCTGGTTTGGCAAACTTTATATTGGACTTTCCCATCGGGTATTTCTCAGTAGCAGCGCGGAGTCTAGATTTGTGCCTGGTTGATGACAATAGGCTCGCCTCCTATTACATAGGACTTCAAAAAAGCAGGTGTACTGTTTACTTATGCCAACCCCTGCAGCAAAAACAAGTGTAATGATTTTCTCTAAACATATTTCTATTAAATTATAGGCAAACGTTTGACGTCGTACGGCGGTTACCTGACGTACTCGATATTCTACGAGACTGGCCCCAATGGAGGAGCCATCGCAGCTGCTGACGTCATCATTGGAGGCTCCCATGGGTATGTATTCCTTTATCATTAAGCCCCGTGTACTTATGGGAAAAAGAGTTGAGAAATAGTTGCACAACATTGTTGCGTGTAACAGCAAACAAATCAGCAAAAAATCGTGATCGTTTGATTGCCATTCATTGTCCAAGAAACGTAGGTACGTTGGTCTATCCATAAGGAATGTCAGGAAAGGAATTGCTCTTGCCCTTCCTCTGATTCTGTCTGCGTTTGGTCTAAACCCACCTAAACTCACCCATTCATAAAATTTAATACACCTAACTTAATTACATTTATTTAGTTGAATGTTCTTTCTTCAAAACGAACAGAAAAATATGTTTATATGTGTCTACATAAACCGTTAAATAAATAAATAAATAAGCATTCGGTGATTGTCGCCTCAGAAACCTTATCGACCGATGCTATGCTTACCCACTATGGACCTAATAATCTCCACGACACAGAGAATCCTAGTGGCGAGGCTAGTGCTATTTGAATTCTGTATGCTCTCTTGAACAATAAAGTCTTTATTTTATTTATTACTCGCACGTTCAACATCACTAAATACTTCCATCCTCTTCCCTCAGGTACTTAGTCCACAACAGCGTCGAACAGCCACCGTCTCTGACGTCATGGGTACACCCCGTCAGACTGTCAGAAGACGAGTTCAGCAACACGGACGGAACACCAGCGAGTAGAGAACAGTTCATGAACACCCTGGTCAATGTGACCAGCATATACATCAGAGCGACGTATTGGGACCACTCGATTGAAACTAGGTAAGGGTTGATAGTTTGGACTTACAACAGACAAGAAGTCTAGGAAGGAAGATTGCCTTCCTAGACTACTTGTCTGTTGCTTACAACAAAGTTATCAAACTGTCAAGGTGTTGACAACTATAACTAGAGAACAGTTCGGGCCGTGGTGAATATGAGAATGGCATTATACATATTATTACTTTACTAATTAAAAAAAAAAATAGTTAAATACCTGATACTTGTTGACAGGCCTACACTGTCCTCGCATACCTATTAAGCAGGTCAATGGGTCAGGCAATATCTTAATGGTGGAAGCAGCCTGCATTTTTATTATTTTTATTTTTATTACCTCAACCTCAGAGGAACTGGCTAATTGTTGTTATGGCGACAGTCTTACATAAGATGATGGTAGCTAGGCGGGCGCACTTAAAACAAGCCCTACCTCCAACCAAACCGAGCAGAAAATTTTGCTCCCACTGGGAATCGAACCCGGGACCTCTGGGTCTGAGACAGGTGGTGTAACCAATAGTGGTTAGACCACCGAGGTGGTAAAAGCAACGTAATAGAAAATTTTAAACTTGTTCCACATAGCAAAACTTCTAACATAAACATTCTTAAGCCCACTTGCACTACAGCCATGCTATTCTGTAAACATCTCACCGTGAAAACTTGGGTGAAGTGAGCTGTCAATAGTGTCAATCCCTGTGGAATGACAGCTCACTCCACGCTCACTTCACCTAAGTTTGCACGGTGAGATGGTTACAGAATAGCACTGCAGATCACTGAATGCATTTAACACTAAACATATTTAAAACATCATTCCGTCTCTGTCATCTTCAAACGATGGACAGAAATAGAACGTTTTAAATTTTAAAGAATAGTTTTAAAATCGTTTCACGTTAAACGTCTTTAGAGATTTGAAGTGCAAGTGGGCCTTAACCTCATCCACACCTTAATATCACATAAACATTCTTTATATCTGTCACAGCCTAATAGCCGTGACCCTAGACATTGGCGTAGAAGAATACGACGAGTACTCTAAACGCGCATCATCCATCGAAGAGTGTCAATGTCCTAAGGCGTACCGCGGGTTGTCGTGCGAACAATGTGCGGAGGGGTACTACAGGCTGAGCTCTGGGTTCTGCGTCCCGTGTCAGTGCAACGGACATTCTAGGGAGTGCGATGTCAATACGGGAGTTTGTTTGGTAAGTTTTTACATTGCAGTATAATTTTTTTCCTCGCCTATCTTGTCCCTGGGCATTATTAATTTCTTCTGTCAGTTTTTCAGGAATTTCGAATCTTGTCTTGCTATCTTCTTTCTGCACGCGTAGCATGATCACCGTAGAAACGGGTTTTGTCGACGGTAGAATAGACAAAATTACAGTTAAACAATCACAATCTGTCATTTTGTCTATTCTTCCGTCAACAAAACTCATGCTACGCGTGCTGGATCCCATATTGCTGTCTTCGGGCATATTTATTGCCACAGCTTTTTATAAGATAATTTAATACTGCATTATCTTGTAAATATGAAAATAACTGCATTATCATGTCTCCTGCTTTAATGGTGCTTGAACACGATGTATAGTAACATTGCATGGATCTGTGCAAGTATTGTGCATTTGTAGAAAACTTGTTTGGTACTTCCAGTGACATTTGAGCTGCGTATGTAAGCTACACTATTAATTATTTTCAACTCATACGTTTGTCATTATGTCGATGGAAGACTAAATTATATATGATATGTGTGCAGAAGATTTTCTTTATGCATTCGTAAATAACAACTTTTTCTTGCTATCTTTAGGAGTGCACAGACAACACGATGGGTGACCACTGTGAGCAGTGCATCCGCGGTTACCATGGCGACGCGTCGGTCGGCACAATGCGCGACTGTCTCATCTGCGCCTGCCCTATGCCTTACGTGTCCAACAAGTAAGTCCCACATAATCCAGTAGAAAGAAAGAAATAAATTAAATCCACCTGCTCGGAAATTTCAAATTATATGTCATGCAATAAGTTTGCATGATGATTATGATTTCTACTAGTACCGTCCAAAATCCATATTAACGTTTAAAACAATTCTTGGTTGCCAGCCCGGAGTCTGGATATCGATGGCCCCACCGAATAAACATGTAAGAGAAAAATGACAACTTTTCAGCAAAAAATAAAAACGTTTAAACTTCAATAACGCTCATTTAATTGTAACTAGGTATAAATAATGTATAATAGAATTATAGGTAAAATACTATTATTCCTATAATTTTTTAATTAATTATTTTCCTAGGGAAATAATACACGCCTATTATAATACTGAATTTCTTTATTCTAGAATAAAGAAATTCAGTATTTTAAAAGGCGTGTTTTGAGTCTAAAATTCACTAAAAAAAATAAGTAGGTGCAGGCTAGGCAAAAGAAACAAAAAAAAATTTTTGGGATAAGAACTCTTGCACGTTTATTCGGTGGGGCCATCGATATGTGCCCTGTTGATGCTAAGTCTTGCTTCCTATTAGATGGATCTGAAATATAACTGGCTAAATATGGGTGTACTCTACACTTCTGCGTAACCCTTCAAGGATACAGGCGTGATTTTATGTTTCATGTGTTCCCGTTGCTTATAATCGTTGGTTATTACGTAGTGAACGAATACTTAAACATAAACTCTTTGCAGCTTTGCTATCGGCTGTGACCTGAGTGAGAACGGTTCCCTCATCTCGTGTCAGTGCAAGCCCGGGTACGGCGGCGCGAGGTGCGAGTTCTGTGCGGCTGGGTACTATGGTGTGCCCGAACTAGTCGGTGAGTTTTTACGATAAGACTACATAAAGCTCTGGGTTTAGACATCTTACCATTGTCACATGCACTTAGAAAAAGAGTAAAACGTCAATATCAAAATTACGGGTTAAGGGTTTATTTAGGCAAAGGTAGTTCCTAACGCTACAAAACAAATCTTCAAAGCAACATCTAATGAATCACGAAACCTGCTATTAGAAGATAAGGTTTCAAAGGTTATGGGCCTATTTCAGAGTGTCCGGGTAGACACTATCTACCAGATTAATAAAAAGCTATTTGATTATCTATCCGATAAATTAACAGGGACTTATCCGAACGTCTTGAAAGAGGCCGCAACTTCAGTTATGGTTGACGTCTTTTATCATCGTTAATTTATTTTTGGTCACAGTGACATGTATCATAATCATGGTTCATCAAATCCATTGGACTGTGCCCGGATGTCAAAAATATTCAAAAAGCTGATTCTATTCTTGAATTGACACTAAGGTCGAGATTTATAAACGCCACTAAATACGTGCTTTGGCTTAGACATGTTCCCGTCTGTCTCTTGCTCTTGTAGTTTGACAGTTGTGCTACAGTGACAGGAATAACGCTTAGCCTAATTACGTGCTTAGTAACGATTATAGATCTCAGTCTAACGATGAGATTCACAGACCGCGCTTTGACTATACTTTGCTAAGTTAGCGTTTCATACGAATAAGAACTATATATTCTTAAAAATAAGGTTCGTAAACGCCTAATTTACTAATTTGCTATGTGCGATCTGAGAATCTTGCCCTCAACCTCTTTTAACTCTACAAAGAGTTTCTATAACTAAAGTACCTATTATATCCAGGCGACTACTGCAAGCCCTGCAACTGCTCCGGCAACATCAACCCCAACGACCCCGGCTCCTGTGACAGCATCACCGGCGACTGTCTGAAGTGCGTTAACAACACCGCCGGCGCCGCCTGCAACCTGTGCGCACCTGGATTCTACGGAGACGCCATCTTATCCAAGAACTGTACCGGTAAGAGCTCCTTATTAACAGCATCTTCATCCAGCCGAAAGGCGTCCACTGGACATAATAATACCAGCCTATTATTATCCCCTTGCAGAGCAAAGGCCTCTCCTCATACATAGAAGGCACCAGCATTGATCACCACGCTTGCTCAATGCGGACTGGCGATTTCAGACTTATGTTCATTATAATTAAATAAGTCCAGTACTGTCCTCTTTTTCTCGTTTTATCGAAATTTGTCTAGGATTCTCACGTCATTGTAAGGCCTAACATGACCGTAAACGACGAGTAAACTCGCAAAAGACACTTTGATTCTTCTTTATCTCGCGACGGGAGACAGATGTTGCAAATTATTTAAAACAAATCATTTTTATCATAGCAACATCGGCTTGAGATTCCGTTTCATTTGTTCAATTTTACGCATGGATTTTGTATGTACTATAATGATTATACGTCCACCTCTATTAATTTATGTTTAGTTGTTTGTTCAACCGACATTTTTGATTAAAAATAATTGTTTTTCTTTTGCATGTTGAAATTAAAATACAAAATGACTGAAATGAAAATTTAGTGGCCCATAATATACTCACTAAATAATCACCACAAATGGCAAATGGGCCGACGATCGCAATTTGACAAATCGATGTTTGATAATTAAACAATCACCATAAAGCCCATGATTTCGTTAATCACCATAATTGGAAAAGTGACTGGTTATTACTGTAAGTAATACTCATCTACGTAATAG
Source organism: Agrochola circellaris (assembly GCA_914767755.1). Lineage (NCBI taxonomy): Eukaryota > Metazoa > Arthropoda > Insecta > Lepidoptera > Noctuidae > Agrochola > Agrochola circellaris. Next base: position 8,001,733 of record OU611840.1, read on the forward strand.
TGCTCCTCTCCGCACAGTTTCTCTTGCGGTTCCAATGTAAATAGTAGTTTAAAATTAAATATTTTCATTATTAATATATCGCTGGCCCCGGGCAATAAAGCGGTAATATCAAAAATCTAAATTTACAGGAGAAGTAAAAATACATTACTTAGTCGTAAGAGAATTTTCCATGCAATAAAGCTGTAATTGTCAGTGATAGATTGGTACTCAGAGAAGCCAACAATCAAACATTAAAAAGGGCGTAACCGGTGTTTACCGCTATATTGCCCGGGGCCAGCGATATTGTTAAATAAAATTATGACTAAAATAAATACAATTATGAAACTGCCATGTTATTTAGGAGTTTTTTTATGGATCATAATTTTGTGTACTCTTCTCGACGTCAAATCGAGGACGAATAAATACGACTAAATGACAGAAAAATCGCAGATGCGTGTTGAATTGTCAAAAATCGAGATAAGTAAGGTGCCATGTTAGGGTTTGTCGAGAAAACAACAAGTTTGACAGTATGAGTCGAGTATTTTGTATGGTAGCGCTGTCAGAAAACAAGAAAAGTGACAGAAATATACGACAATTACTCACGCGAGAGTGAGTAATTGTCTCGTGTGTGATGCTAGGCATGCAGGTTCTTCTCACGATGTTTTCCTTCACAAAGTACATATCAATTGAAATAGTTACATTAATAGTTGCCGGAATTTGAACCCACAACTGCGTGCATGAGAGGCGAGGATTTAACAACTGAACCATCACCCGAAAATCTTTTAGCCCCCGTAGGCCATGCGCATTGTCTACTACCACTTTAAATTAGGCAGATGCCCATAAAGCGCAGGCCACACCGCCAGCTAGCGGGCGGGCGGGCTAGGCGGGCGAACATCGTTTCACCTCTTTACATACTTCGGTTCACACCGCGAGCTACCGACTAACCATGTAAAGAGGTGAAACGATGTTCGCTCGCCTAGCCCGCCCGCCCGCTAGCTGGCGATGTGACCTGCGCTTAAGAGTACCAATGTAACCAACTTAGCTCAAAGGGTTCTTCGGGATATCTCGGTAAGGTAACCGACATAGCCCGAACCAAGCCAAGCCATTGACAGTGCCAAGGCTGGTTCTCTCGCACGCACGGATACTACAAGCATGTTGGTGACTAAACTGCTTCAGTTTCTCTTTTCAAAGTACCAACGGACGATTATCCATGTTCGCACTATGCAAGTGCACCCAAGGACAACCACCGGTTGATGTAGGACTATTGCAAGATATGGAAACAAAGATATTTTGTTATTGGTTTGGGTGGCTAAAGTGAACTGGTCATCTAGGTCTATAGAAAGACTAAGTATAGGGGCAATACCTAGCTTGACCAATTTTTTATATAAAATACACAGCTGAAATGGCAAGAGGTGAATTGCGCACTCAATAATGAGCCCCCGGAAATGGTCGCTAGCACATTGTGGTAGCGACAAGGGGGCAATATGCCCTGAAGTGCTTATTAGGAGTGGAGAGATCGGGCGGCTAGCAGGACAATCCCGGAATACGGTCAAGATCCCAACAAGCATCCAATTAATATTATTATTTATTTATTTAACGGTTTATGTACACACATATGAACAGACAAGAAGAAAGGAACAGAAAAATACGTACAAAGGTGATGCTTATTTCTAAAGAAATCTCTTCCAGCATACCTGCGATGGGAAGGTATTAAAGAGATGTAGACGTGTGTAAGATTAGATGTGAAAATAAAATACATAAATAAAAACACTTAATTATTCACTAATTAAACTATAAACATACAATATGAGAATAAACTTACATGGATATTTCTAAAATAAATATCACTAAAATATACAATGTGAAATTTAATTCGTTTGCTGTTCCATACATTTATGTTCGCGTAGCTCGTTATAATGTAGGGAACAGCAGATAATTTTTTCGCGAAATCAGGGTTTGCCCCATAGTGAAAGTTGTTCATAATGATGAGTACAATGACCCCTTAAGAGGATACAATCGAATTAAATTTCACATTATATATACTTAATTATAATGTAGTATAAAATAATAAATACAAAATATGCAACTATGACGAAGTGGAAAGCTAGTGTTCTTTCACTCTTCTCTTCTTGTTCTTTTATTATTACATTACTAATCCTAAACCACTAACTACCTCCAGCATGCAGCTGTGACGAATTCGGAATGGAGCGTTGTGACCCAGCCACGGGTATCTGTGTGTGTCGTCCCGGCGTGATCGGCAACCGATGTGACCAGTGCGCGCCCAACCACTACGGCCTCAACAGCGGCCAGGGATGCACGCCTTGCGACTGCGGCATCGCTTCCGCGTCCGCTCAGTGTGATCATAACACTGGACAGTGCAAGTTAGTAATCCGCAGCTACATTGTTCTCACATGTATAATTTCAAGATGAATGATGTAACCAATAATTTGATTTCAAAGAGTGTTCGGGGAGTTTCTTGCCCGTTCTTCTCCATAGGAACCTACTACGCTTTGGAATGGGCAACTAGCTTCATCTTTCTGACTGACCGACCCCTTGACAATTCAAAAGTGCCTGGAATTGGTTTATTTGAAATAAATGCTTTGAGTTTGAATCTTATATAAGACAGTAAATTGGCATATGCATTCGTGGAATGAAAAGGATAAGCAAGTTTAGGTAAATTGTCATTGCAAATACGTGCATATAAGTGTAAACGAGAAAAGGAATGTTAAATTGAAAGATGCCTCAATTTTGCGTTTTTTAAGTGTATAACTGTACCATCGAAGAACTTCATATCTAAGCAGTTTGAAAACAAAATCCCGTGAACAAGATGACCACATCTGTTACCGGCCCGGTTCTATAGCGGCCGAGCGCTGCAAGCAAGAATAGTCCTTACGGTGGTTAGATATGAACTTCTTCGATGGTACATCCTTCTTTGCAAGAAACACGGTGGTCTTACGAACTATAAATACAGAGTTCCACAAACATTTCATTTTGGAGAAGAAAGTTAGTGGCACGACGGACATATGAACGTCACACTGCTAAAATCAATATCTAACTTCCAAACCTAGCCTTAGTAATTATTTATACTATGCAAAATTTTTCACTAGCATAGTAAATCGACTAATGATGTTTTTTACATATATTTTTATATTGTTCTAGTTGTTCCAAAGGAGTGACCGGTAAACATTGCGATCAGTGCGCGGCTGGATACTGGAACTATACCAAGGAGGGATGTGACCGTAAGTAGCCTTCTAGTGCTCGAAATCGTTTCATATCACGAGCGCAAGCCAATTATTGTAATCTATATCGATGTTGAATTAAGTCTTGGCATAGTACTAGAAACAGTTCAGCCGTTTTTTTTTTTTTACTAAGCCAGTTTTTCTTCTTCCTTATCCCGCGTTTACACCATTAAATAAAACATGTACCTATTATAGTTATAACGTCTACTAGTTATACAATGCCGCCTATAGGCATGTGACCATGTGACTGTGTTCTGTTTATTATTTCTAAAAGCTTAACTCATAAGCTTTTAGAAATAATAAACAGGCAAAAAATGTAAAGCAAGGGAACAAACGCTAGTCAAAAAACTAAAATTGAGTAACATGAAAAATATTAAAGATAGACCCCCCTTTTAAGGTTTTGATAATTTTTCATGAATATTCAGTAAAATACGGGCCCATGGGCGGCATTGTATAGTTGTGTCTACTAGTTTTGTTAAGCGTTTACACCTAAAACAAGTTGTAAAGACTATTTGTATACAAAAGTTGTGGGAAAAGTTTCAAAAATGTATGATACACAACGAATGTATGATACTTGTTTTATGCACGACATGTTTTCACAAAACTTGTCTAGGACAAGTAGCACAACATGTATATTTTTTTATTGCTGAATGGCCTCCTGCCTTTGACCTCGTTCTCGCCTGACTTAAAGCGATGGATGAATATATGTAAATGCGTGGTTTAAACATTTTTAACTATCCCCTTTAACCCGGTCATTTAAAACTTGTATAAAATACATCTATTTCTACTAGACTGTAACTGCAACACGGGCTACTCGCTCGGGTTCACGTGCAACGCGACCGGCCAGTGCGAGTGTCTGCCCGGCGTCGTCGGAGAGAAGTGCGACAGGTGCCCGGAAAGGTAACACATACATACATACGTATATAATATAAATCTACTAGCGGCCCGCTCCTGCTTCGCACGGTTTTTTCGACTTGAAAAAACTTCGAGATTTCTTATGTAATCGTAACTTTTATACCCTACCGGAGTAAATTCTCTAAACGATGATGAAAACCTCATCAAAATCTGTTGCGTGGTTTAGAAGAACAACGCGGACATACAGACATGCGCGAAAACTTTGTTTTATATTATGTATAGATTACTGCCCCACTGTAGCACACAGGCCTCTTCTCAAACAGAGAAGGCACGAGCATTGATCACAATCATACATAAATTTATTTTGGCACTTTGGCAGTGGGGTAGTCAGAAACTCCATAAGTTTTCATACTCCGGTCCCAACATGAAATAAATCTAATACTTGAAGTTCAATTTATTGCGAGCAAATTTTCTGTCAAATGAGCTACGAAATATGACCCGATTACGTAACTTAAGGCGCCCAAAATGATTTATGGCGGCAAAGTACCATCAAAGAAGTTCATATCTAACCAGTTTCAAAACAAAATCCCGTGAACACGATGACCACATCTGTTACCGGCCCTGTTCTATAGCCGCCGAGCGCTGCAAGCAAGAATAGTCCTTACGGTGGTTCGATATGAACTTCTTCGATGGTACACTTGCCGCCATAAATCATTTTGGGCGGTTTTTTATTATAAAAGCCATAATTATGCAGTTTTAATACTCCAGAAAAACTCGATAGATAAATTTCTATCATCAAATCTTCTAATCTATAACTTTTAACATATTATTGTAATCTACCACAGGGATCCTTTAAATCCCACCCTGTATACCTGTTATTGTTCTCAGGTGGGTCCTGATTCCAAGCGAGGGTTGTCTGGAGTGCGACTCCTGCACAGATGCACTGCTTATCACCATCGAAGACATGAGTGCACGGCTTGCCAACGAAACTAAAGACTTCAAGGTACGATCTCATTATTATATTTTGGCTAATAAAAACTATATTTTGCACTTCGTAATAATCGACTGTAGCAACTGGTTGCTAGTTTTACCAACTCCAGCTCCATTTACACAGTGCAATTTTATTTATTAATTGAAGTAACAATTGACTTGACACTCTCGCTACTTACAGGACAAAGCCGACTCATTCTTCACAACACAACGCCTGAACTACATCGCTAATCAGACGCAGCTCCTTCAGCCGAAGGTCGCTGAACTCAAGAACGTGGATGTAGTTGATGTTACCACCGCGGTCAAGACCTTAGAGAACAGTGCCAAGAATCTGCTTAGATCTGTAAGTTTATTTACACATGAACACACTACTATAGTTGCGTTATTTCTCAAAAACTGAAGAAAATATTATTCAGTTTCAATGAGAAACACTAAAGTCCTCGTCACGAAAAGCTATAAATTTTGTAAACAAAGAACTTCTACTAAGTTACGTAGCGAAACAAATAATCCCAAATTCAATCAACTCAAAGTAACATACGTGTAATACGAAACTAACGAGCAATTTCACTTGGTCGGGTTATATTTTAGCAATATAAAGCGCTATCGTCTAATAAACATTAAAACATTAGACGACAGCAATTTTTTTGTTGACTATTTGCTAATAAACGTTCATTGGAACGATTACGTGACGCTAGCGCAGATCTATGCGATGTCAATGCCCACACTCGACATAGTTCGCTCAGTTTTTGCTTTCAAAATGCTCTGACTAGTTACTGCACAAATTATCCATACATGCACGTTATTAATGTGGCTCATATAGAGTCTAGAGGGCACAATCTTTTGTTTATCTTCGTGCCAATTACAATTTAGATTCTGCTTTAAAAATTGCACATTCAACTCGTCATGTCAGATTTTGTCTCTTTGGAATTTACCCATCAAAAAAAAGTTCTACAGTCAATGAATTGCAAAACTATAAAAACAGACCGATGATTGTACTTAAAGGGGCAGCTCGGCAAGATTCGGCACAGCCAGGCGACATATTTTCGGGAAAAAACCGCTCGACTTAGCTCAAATGCAGCCGAGTCGACCCGAACATGTTTAAACGACAGTAGATGCCAGACGCAGTTTGCCGATAGGCACGAGCCGAATAAAAGCCGAAAGCTTTGTTATTCAATAAATACTGCCGAATCGAATTTATCGACCCGAACATGTGCACAGAATCCCTAACTTCCACCTAAACACCATCTTTTACCCACAGGCGGAATTCGCAGCCACAGACTCCGACAAACAAATCACCAGAGCAGCAGACATAGCCGCCGATGCCGACAAGACCCTGGCTTCAGTTCGCGACAGCAGTGAGAAGGCCAAGGCTATCGTGAAGCATGTGGCCGAACTAGCCACTGGTTTGGAACTGAGCCAGCAACCGAAGGTTGACAGCGCGCTGGCTGAGGCTCGGCAGATTAAGGGGGATATTGCTGGTACGTTATATTACGTCTTTTCATCTCATTCGATTCTTTCTTTGATTCTTTGAAAGAAAGAAAGCGTAACATGTATTTGCACTAAACGTGACGCAAAAAGAAAGATTTTTTTTTAAGTTACAGGAAAACGCTTAAAACTTTTCAATGCAAGGTGTAATAGACCCTTATGTAACTCGTAGGTAAAGCTAAGGTTTCCTAAGACAGCGGTGCTGCCACATAGCGGCCGCAATTAACTGTCGAATGACGTCATGACAATTTTGTTAATTAGTACCTTATTACTTGATGTAGTTACCTAGAGTGCGCTTTTCATCATCATATGCAAAACACCGGTGCCGTTACTTTCATGACCGTTATATGGCGGCTCCAATGTCTAAGGGACTCCGAAATTAATTCTGGTTCTGAGTAGACAAAAGATTTTCATCGACACGAGAGCCTAGCCTACACAAATGACGAAGCAAGCTTTCTTTCGCTGCCACAGAGGACTTTCAGTAGCGCTACCTACCAGTTTGCTATCTAAACTTTTTATCTCTACTCGTCATAAGCCAATACTCTCGTGCCGAAATAACCCGGACCATAAAAAAACAATACCTATAGTAAATTTCGCCACAGTAAATCATGCCCTATCACTTCCACATCTATGATAAGAATACCGTGATGTGAAAGCCATGATAAGCTCCTTAGTTTGGCCGACATTTTCAATTCGTTTCTTAAAAGACACAGCGCAGGCCACACTGAGAACGAAGCTAAGTTCGTTTAGCTTGGCCTGCGACTGCGCTCTATGCAAAAGCAGATCTCTGTATCGCAAAGTTCTTTACATAGAGAGGCCAAAATCATGGTTATTACGTTCCACAGCCAAGGACCTAGCACCAAAGAAGCAGCTAGCAGACAGCGCATTCACGAACGCGACCAAACAGATCGAACGCATGAATGTTTTCGTGCAACCAGTCAATGAACAGGCTCAGGTAAAGAATAGTTTTTATCCAACAGATCCAACGATCACTATTTAGGTCCGCTTACACCGTATGTACCATCGAAGAAGTTTTTATCTAACCAGTTTCAAAACAAAATCCCGTGAACACGATCACCACATCTGTTATCGGCCCGGCTCTATAGCCGCCGAGGGCTGCAAGCAAGAATAGTCCTTACGGTGGTTAGATATGAACTTCTTCGATGGTACATCACTAAATGCGTTTAGCACATAATATTATCTCTGTCATTCTTCTTGTTTTAAATTCGTTTACTGCTAAAAGTATTTAGTGATTTGTGGCGCAAGTGGGCGTACGTGTTTTTGGAAAAATTACTTTAATAGGTACTCACCCATTAGGTTCAGTTTAAAAAAAATTACAATGTTTTTAATAGCACCAGTCATTCTAAAATCATCTTAATTCACACTAATGGAAAGTTGATATTTGTTTAAGTGGAAATAACATCAATTGGAAACAAGGATTTGAATATGGAATAGAGTTAAGCGAATCGTCCACCGCCAGCTAAACTAAGTTAGTTTGCATAGTTCACCAGCGTTTGCCAGTTTTTCATACATATATGCGCAACACATGTACATGTATGCAATATGCATGTACTCTGAATTTTGCGGGCTACCACTGTGGATCCCCCTTAAGATACCTTCTCCCTTTACCTAAGAAACCACAATATAAACAGTTCTTATTTCTTACAGAAATTCCACATCCTAGTGAACGACACGCGCGACCTGAAGACCAAGTTGGACGAGATGTTACAGTACACTGACTTGGCGCAGCATACCGCTGACAGTGCCGAGAAACTCAACGCTAAGAACAGGTACGGAAACAGTCAGGGGTTATTACGTTTTTATATTTTCACAGACAGATGTGTTGCTGGGAAATTTGTTGTGTACTTCTTCTTCCCAGCTAAAACACTAGGAAATGGTGCAGGCATATTACATAAGGCAGTCCCCCAACTGGCCGCCAGTTGGGGGACTGTATTATGTAATATTCACGTTAAAAAATTACTGATTCCAAGCCTAATTTGAATAAATGATTTTAGATTTCTGTAAACAAACGTACAATGAACTTTCGGGCGCGTGCCTCGGAAAGCAAGTTAAGCCATTGGTCCCGGCTGTCATTCGTACATTTTTGGTAGTCGTTACGGATAGTCAAAAGCTCGAAAGCCCAACAACCAGTCTTACCAACGAGTATCGTGATACCCAGTTACTTGATTATGGAGGTCAGATAGACAGTAGCTCCAGATAAAATACTGGTATTCAGCTGTATCCGGTTAGATTGGAAGCCGAGCCCAACATTGTTAGGGAAACTAGACTGGTGATGTACCATCGAAAAAGTTCATATCTAACCACCGTAAGGACTATTCTTGCTTGCAGCGCTCGGCGGTCATAGGACCGGGCCGGTAACAGATGTGGTCATCGTGTTCACGGGATTTTGTTTTGAAACTGTTTAGATATGAACTTCTTTGATGGTACACTGAACGTTCAAAGTTTTTCCATTCACAAAACAGATAAATATAGAACAGGAGACGTGAGATGTTTGAGCTATCATTATTCCAAAAATAGAAATATATACAAGACGAATAGCACAATATTTTTTTTCGTAACGGAAAAATCATCTCTTTATGCATAAGCTGCTCCTGTAGTAATTAAACAAATGGAAGGTCCATTTGTTTAATAAAATTGGATTTAAAATTGCTTCTCCTTTTCTAAACGCCATTGGCCGCCCAATAAAAGCCGCTCTACAATAATAAAAAAATATGTAATTTCATCCAGGCACTCAAAATTCGGCAACAAAGTGACTTCGGTTACCAAACTAAACACGGCTGCAATGACGGACCTCATAGACGCCGGTTACGACATCGGTAACGGAACTTTCTTCAACCTCGTCGCGGCGACGGTGGTGGACAACTCTACCAAGGCGCTGGATAGCATACGGACAGCCAACCAGGACATGGTGGATAGACTAGCTGATCTAAAAGACAAGATGCCTGAACTCAAGAACCTGACTGCTGTTGCTAAGCATCATACCTCTATGTTGAGGAATAGGGTGAGTTAACTAAACTAAAGGGGGTATTATATACCTTCCTAAATTTAGGATCCGATATTTAGGATGTCCCGAATTCAGAAAAGTTTAATCGCATTTAGGATGAGTAGCATCCTAATTACAAGGATGGTTTCCGACGTCCTAATTGGCTAAATCGGATGGGTGTAATCACAAGACTTGCACTCTTTATCACAATATCAGGTCCAATCTGATGGAGTAGTAGAGATGCATATTTCATCTCCAAATCCTTCAATCCAAAATCAAAATGTGATTGAAGGTAAGGCAAATGTGATGAAAGATTTTCTATTATTTGGTAAGAAAACAATTAATAAATAAGTGTAATAAATACTTCATATTACTAAAAATAATGTTTTATTTTACTTACCTTTATAGAATGTTCAAGACATCTGTAAATAGCTAAGCATGTTTCAGGTATTATTTTTGTCAGTGAGGGTTGGGATATTAAATCAGTAAATTTTAAATCGGAATACGAGTTTCCCGTTGCGAGAAAACGCAGCGTTACAACTAATCTCTGCTTTGCACTAATACTTTCTCGAAAAAAAGTATCTTTCTTTTGTATAAACGGTGTCACAAGATTTAGTAACATATCAAATTTTTTTGAATCCATTCGAACATAATTTCTGAAGTCATCTGGTTCTAAGACCCTCATTATGTTCATGCTTGCTAGTTTTTGACGCAATAACAAGTAGTCCTTCACCCATTTCGTTCTTTTCTTCTTTTTTTTTATATGCATGGAGCCAACCGCAAGGGCTACGGCAATACCAATTTTTTGGTTTTTTGATAAAATTGGGGCCATTTTGTCACACCTCACTCGACACGTCCGTCACTTGTCGCTCGCCTTCAAATCTGATTTAGAACTCTAAACTAGTGCACGTGTAATCACGAGCTCCGGCGACTGAATTTCTTGTCCTAAATCGTATCCTAAATATCGGATCCTAAATTTAGGAAGGTATAATACCCCCTAAACCTAACCGAATACCTAAATAAAAATGTACCGTTCGATTTTCTACTTTCGGCGATAAGCCGAGCGTTGAAAATCCAACAGCGCGCCTTTCGTTTAGGTGTCACCTAGTCTAAATGTAAACGGGCATTGCGATCTTTGCAAACGAGCGCGCTTCATAAGAATTTTATGGTTATTGGTAAAAGGATAATGGCATGGCTTCACACAGTATAATAATTTTTATCTACATAGGCACGAAAAACTTAATTGGAGTATGTCCCAGGATTTAAAAAAAGTTTTCGCAACATGAAACAAGTTTTTTTCATAGTGGGCACGAGCCTTTAAAAGTTAGATTCTAGTACTTCTAAAGTAGTATCATATCGCCAGCTACGCAAACTTTCGTTAGTATTTCTTTATACAAACCTATTCTATTACAAACCATCAAGTAAGACAAGGAAGAATATTTGAATTAGAATTCTTAATATACGAATGTACGCCTTTTACTCTTACGTTAGGACTTAACAACAATCTATATATTTTTGTGGGCCTCTGGCGGCATCTACATCGCCACATGCGAACTACGCATCACACTGACGTCACGCAAAATCCTGCATCGGGCAAGTAGGGTTTACCGCGCGAATAGCATACACAACGTGTTCCTTTTAATATTCCATAACTCTAGGGTATTAATGAGCCCATGACAAAGAATCAACTGGCATATCGTTGCTGCGCGTGCAAAAGTCGCTATGTGTTATTTCGTGATTTTCGGTTTTTTATGCAGTTTGAATCGTCATTTCAATACACACATACTGTAACAACAGCTATGTGATAAATGCAATATTTAAAGAGTTACGGAATGTAGCTATGTGACATTCATACATCGAAAGTTCCTTTATAAACACGCTAAATATGTATTAAAGTAAAAGTAAATTATTTGAATACTTACTCTCGTAATTTTTTGAGAAAATCAGTTTTTTGCGTCTCCTATAAAGTGTGTAAAAAACACATAGCGATTATGGAAAGTGCAGCGACGCACACAGGAGTATTTTCATCTAAAATCCGGTCAAAATTATTTAATGGCTTATTTAGTAATAAAACATGGTAATACGATTTAATATAATCTTTAATGATATTAAAAAGTACATTCATATAAAAAAAACATGTTTTTGTAACTTAAGTTCTTAAAATTGTCTTAATTTTCCTCGTCTTCATCTATATTTTCCCAGCTGACGTTGTCTTCTGTTGACGTTGATGGTAAAGATGGCGGCGCGATTGCGACCATCAGATCAAGCGCCTCTTTCGAAAAACTTTTTCTCTTCAACTCCGGTTTTGGTCGAATTGAGCTTAAATAAGGATCGGAACTTAATAACAATCTGTTAATAATGTCCCTGTTGCAGTCTTCTCTAGAAAATGTTCTAGAAAAGTCAAGCCTGTACTGCCTAAAGTTTTTATTTCGGGCCTCAGCCGCCTCCTCCGACAACTGCCCAATAGGAACGATAGCTTGGCTTATGACTTGAGCTCCATGCATCAAAACTTTGTGAATTGTTGGTGACATAGGATACCATTCATACAAATCAGTATACAACTTTGCTGTTGCCTGGGCGTAAGACGCAAACTTTTCAACATTAATACTGATTCTGCTGGCAATCACCTCTAAGATTGCTCTCAATCGCTTGATGAGGTCTAAATTAATTCCAGTAATGTGAGATGAAGTTTCTGGGTCTGCAAAAAACCTTCGTGATGTATTTCCATCATTGGCAACAGTATTGACGATTTCAGCCATTTGTCGTTATTACGCAAAAAGCGCTCTTCTTTGCGACTAGCTGCTACCCATTTTCGTTTGAATTCAGTCTTAAAAAATCTCAGAGTACGATTCAAAACAGTTTTTTTATAATCAGGGCATTTGGTTATTTCAACTAATTTTGTTTCCAAAAACTCCAACTTTTCTTCTTTTTTCTTTCCTTTACAGTCACGCATGATGTCGTACAAAGCTCTTCTGTTAAAACTAACAGTTGATTCTACATTATCTGAAAATAAGAAATAAAACAACGTAAAGTCAAATATATCCACATTTTACACTATCATCTTCAAAAAATAAAAAACAAAAATAGCGCGCGTAGGCGCGGCATATTTTTATTGTTTTTACTAAAACATATTCTAGGCAACTTATAAATCGTAAAATAAAGGTTTGACAAGCCTTGACAAATAAACAAAAACACGATTAAATAAAATATTTTACACAATTTATTTCAAATTTTTGGTTCATCTTTCTACATTTTTTTAAACACATAAATGAAACATAAAGTATTTAATTCTTATGTTAAAATAATGTACGTACCTTGTACTTCCATATTCACAATGTTTTTTTGCACAATTTATCACACCAAACGTACAGTTCAAACTCCAATGCAGTGAAAATAAACAAGGGCCGAGAACAAAGACATGCGGTTTGGACAACGACTGGGTTCCGACTGCTTGTGCGGGAAGGGTCGACTACCTTAGTCACAGATGTGTCTCTTTTTCAATGGACCGGTTATTAAGCTGCAAAAATGTGGGACTTTAATAGGTTTTTATTTAATTTCGTAAATTCGACTTTTGACCGGATTTTAGATGGAAATACTCGTATGTGCGACGATATGCATTAATTGTTATGTTTTTTTTTTTTCGTTTTCTTAATCTATTGTTATGTATGTTACCTTCGAAACAATGTATTTTTTAACGCTTGTTCTAGGACGTTTTGTTATTTTTACTTATAGAATATAACTGTAGAGTTATGGGACATCAAAAGGAACACGTTGTATACAAGGTCCCAACATAAATCGTCGGGCAGTAGCCCACCAGACACAACACCCGTCTGGTCGGGCGATCCTCCTGTTTGTATGGAGAATGAGTGAACTTTACACCCCGTTCCTCATACCTTTATAAGCCGATAAAACGACATAGATTGACGAAAAACAAGTCACACTGATGATAAGGTTTATTATTCAATATCTCTGGCAGACACTCTGCGCTCCTTTTTTCAGCCAAATTTACTTTCAATTTCCATTTTTATGCATCTATATTAGGCTGATATGTAAGTCTTGGTGGCCAGTTGACCCTGGCAGGTATTTGATCCCTTTTTCGGTCACCAGTCTCACAAACGTTTAGCTTGTTTATTAGACTAAGCACTTCCTATCTACAACAAAAAAATTGATGAGAAAATAAATAAATAATAATAATAACAACAACAATGATTTTAACAATTCTATTCTCTCCAGGCGGACAACTTACGCGACTTGGCAGAGAGAGAGAACAACAACTCGCGCACTCAACACGCGTACACCGCAGCCTCGGCCTACTCTTCAATAGTGCAGGAGATCGGAGACGCCAAGAAGGCGGCTGATGATGCAGAGGAAGGCGTCAGGAACATCACTCAAAAAGTAATTCACAACAATCATCGTCAACTTCATATTAGCAGATGCAAAATTAAGCAAATCCAGTTTTTGAAGCTTGAATTTTTCACACGCCCATGGGATCGCAGACCAATATTCCATATTTATTTCAACTTGATACTTCTACCCCCCGTTCCTGAGAAAAAGGGCCTAGACAGACGGACAACAAAGTAACGGTTCCGTTTTTGTTCCTTTTGGTAGTAAGTTATCACGGCCAGTTTTAGGCTGCCGTTCTACCAGAGATGTGCCAGGTAGCTCAGAGGTGAAACTAAGCTACAATGCGATGTGTCTATTAATATTTCCACCAAAGCTCAGTGGTGAAACGGAGCGGGTAAGATGTGCTACGAAGATGTGCTTTTCGCGTATGTAAAACACTTAGTTTTATTAAACAGTTTTCCAAGCTGCGCTATGACAATCAAACAATCCTATTGGTTGGATAATACACGTCAAACACACTTCTTAAACTGATATCAGATGCTTCACTCGTGAATGTAATTTTTTTTGTCTCATTCCACGACGACACCGACAAAATTACTTAGGAAAGAACGTTCATTGGCTCATTACGTAAAATTTTTCGATCGCGAGTATATAAAAGATGCTTAGTGCCGAATTCCAACATGATTAGATCGGTTCACTAATGAATTCATTTATCACTTTTGATTTATTTTGTATTCAGACTTATTACTTCGGGTGAAAGAAAAAAGAAACGCCGAATGTGAGTAAAAAAATAACAAAAAGTGAAGAGTCCGATATCTGCTTTAGCGCATCTTTGTTGGAAATCATATTCACCCACACATTGATTCATTTTGACAATAGGACCAAAGCAAACATTTATTAAATTTTCTCGTGGCAGACAAACGAACTTAACAACCGAGTGGTGCCAGCTCGCGACAGATCCAGAAGTCTTCTGGAAAGCGCTACGAAGGCACAGAACATCGTCGAACAAACTCTGAGTCCTAACTTGACTAGGGCGGAACAGAAGCTACAGCATGCGGTCAAGACTATGGGCTCCGCTGATGATGACAATAATGCCATACAATTGTAAGTTTTATTTACTAGCTTTCGCCCGCGTGAATGTCGGAAAATATCCCACGGGAAGTATGTTCCCGTGGGATATTTTCCCGGGATTAAAAGGAAGCGAAGCCTTATAACCGAGGAAAGGTCATTGACTCCTGTCCTAGCGTTGCGCCGCCGTCAACCATAATTATTTTGTTACACGCAATTTTGAACCGCGATATCATTTAAAGTATTCATTTAAACGATATGGCATATTTTAATTTTAATTGAATGCCCAATTTTAATAAAATATTTTATTGAATAAAGATTAATATAATACCGATCAAAATAGCTTCAGAAATATTAATTAAATTGTTATCAAATTCTGAAAAATAAAAATGGTTACTGTGGGTCATCCTTAGATAAAAGACATGCTATCGCGGACATTTTTGTTAAACTTTTTAAGATGTACAATCCTGTAGACAATAATTTTATGTGTCTCTTACGGTTTACGCGGCGCTCGCCAGTAAAGCTCCCAGTTGGCATGATTGATGATTTTTTCGGATTTATTCAACAGATCCCTGAGACCTTAAGAGCGTTTATTCTGAAAGTTCGCAACGTCGGAAATAGCTGTCAAATATTTACCTGTTTTGATTAATTTGGAAATAATAATGTATGGAAATAAGAAATGTGGCAAACTAAGTTACTAGAATATTGATTATGTTATGCAATTGTAACATTGAATTTGATGTTGTACCCGTTGTAAACTAAATATTCGGTGCTACAATATTAATTATTGCATATCATAATCAATATTCTAGTAACTTAGTTAGCCACATTTCTTATTTCCATACAGTATTATTTCCAAATTAATCAAAACAGGTAAATATTTGACAGCTATTTACGACGTTGCCAACTTTCAGAATAAACGCTCTTAACTAATCATACACCTTAATCTTCCTCATGAATCGCTTCATACATTGGTGAAAACCGTTTGGAAATCCGTTCGGTAGGTTTTGAGTTTATCGCGTTCAGACAGACAGACAGACGCAGCGGGGGTCTTTGTTTTATAATATGTATAAGGATATCAGACCCTGCGTTTACACCCGTAGACAAGTTGGGATACTTGTTTTCAACTAGTCTTGTAAAAGAATGTCACGACACGTCCAGTATAAAACATGTTAAACATGTGTCTTTTGTTCACCTTTTTGACAAGTTTTGGATACAATTACTCTTTACAAGTTGTTTTAGGCGTAAACGATAAACAAAAACAGTAGACACAACATACCGAATACTTATTTTATACCTTATTGTAAGCGCGGGGTAAAAAAGTAGAACAGACTTGTGTTATGTAAATGAAGTTGTTTTCAGAACTACATACTAGTACTATTGAAAATGTCATAAGAGTATTGAAGTTATAGCGCAACTAAACATTTTATTTTATTGGTTCTGGGTGGCTTACAGCTTACAATACAAAAGTAATTGTGTCAATCCACGACAAATCATTTACAAACCTCCAGAGTTCGCAATAAAGGATTGAGTTTTGTAAAGCTAGTTATTTTTCTAAAATCAACATTTGTAATTTATGTAATTTCGGAAGTTTTTAGTAATTATTTTGAACGCTGAAGAATGTTTAAGTTAACCTAAACGTTCATCTCAAACAGAACGATCTGCCAGTTTAGCGCTTGTGGCAAAATCTGAACAAACATTGGCCTAATATCCCAATATTAAAATACCATCTTCTTCCAGTTCCCTTCGAAAGCCGCCACCGTTCTCCTTAGCCGACGAGGTGGTTCAAGCCGACAAGGTGAACAGCACCGTCAAGAGTACCTTGGACATCATGTCACAGCTGGGAACTGACCTGGCTGCCAGCAAGGAGTGGGCGCAGACGCTGCCCAAACTAGCTGATGAAGCGCAGAAGATGACGTCTAATGTTGAGAACTTAGGTTTGTATACAACAATGAAGCCCCATTTACTCGATTCAAGTTGCCGGGGGAATCCAATTACATTGATGCAAAAAATGTCTGGCATCGTCCAAACACTGTTTAGACGGTGCAAATTTTATTGTTGCTTCAACTTATGGTATGCAGCAGGCAATTAAATTTCCCCGTGTAAATCGGGATTTAAAGACCACATCCCCAGAATTCGCAGTTAAAAGTGTTTGCGCACTCCATTCAACCTGATTTCGAGATCCGAGTTACATCCGAATTAAAAACCAAACTGGATCGATAAGAGCGGTTGATGTATCCGATCACAATCTTGTTACACCTTAGTGTTACTACACTCTTGAGCCGACCCGAACATTATTCAACGATGGTAGATGGTAAACGGATTTTGCCGACGTGCACGAGTCGAATGAAGTACAAATATGTGAAGTAGCTTCGAGTCGGCTTTGTTGTTCAAAAAATACTGCTGAGTAGAATGTGCCGTCGAAGTGTTCGATAGACCACCATCTACTTGCACCTTAAAGTTTCTTCAATCATCCACATTAATCTGGTTCTAATTATAATTTGTTATTGTGTTCAATAAAGAGTATTCTTTATATCTGATAAAACATTTTCCGCTTCAGTAAAGGACATCGAGAAACTAAACCCGACCATAACACAGACGTACCGCACAGTGAAGGTCAGACAGGACGACCTCGAGCACAAGCGCAAGGAGGCCGACGAGAAGCTGCTCAAACTGAAGGAGCTCATCGAACAGGTAGAATGCCATATTGCATTTAAAATCTTCATTCATTTGGAATATCAGACTAAGAAAGTGGAACGGACTTGTGTAAAGTACAATCAGCACTATTCTAAGTTTTAAAATAATTATCACGTAAAAAGTTAAGTTAGATCAAAATTGCTTATTAGTCTTATAGGCTAGATTGTAATGAATGATTAAGAACCTGGTTGTTTTTAATAAAGGATAAAAATAAAAAATAAACATTTGGAATAGGGACAATCTCAAGCACAGACGCATAATATCTTGTACGATATGGTACGGAACCATTCGTGAGCGACTCGTACTTGACCGGTTTATTTAATAACTCAAAGAAAGCAGTTATCCTATTCTAGTTAAAAGTATTCCGATCTCAAATATAGTTGTACAAAGATCTTTTGGCGCGTGGCCATAATCGGAACTAACGCCGCCATCTAGTTGTCTCTCATACAATTTCACAGAACAGATTCACAAATGTTTACCAACAGCGCCGCCCTGACAATATCATTCAAGGGCTAAAATGCGCACTGTTCTGTGTTTGTATTCTTATTTTTAAGACGAAGATTTTCATACTCATTTTCAATCCGTTCAGGCCCGCACCGTAGCGAACCGCGTCCAAGTAGGAGTCACATTCGACCGGCGTACGACGCTACAACCACGCTTACCGGACACCGTCGACGAGATGTCCACGTCGACACACGTGTCCGTGTACTTCAAGACAAAGGAGAAGGATGGTCTCATACTGTACCTCGGCAACCCGAAGGACACCATGCTTAGGAGGACTAAATCGGTAAGGATTCTTTGATAGGCGTGCACAAACATGTTCCGGTCGGCATAATCCGACCGTGCCGAATCATGCCGAACCGAACCGCTTGTGTGTAGCACAAGGGATGATGCGCACAAACTAAAAAATAACTTTAGGAAACAATTTATTTTGGGGAATTGCTCGTGGTAAACTTTCTTGAGGACATTAAAGGATTGTGTCGGACTTCTACTTCGTTAAAGCTTATGGCGTTCCTGCTGATAACACAAGTCGATTGAGCGGGATACGATTGCGACTCGGAAGAAAAAAATATATGATTTTTACTTAAGAGGGCGCCTAAAGGTCCACTAGCGCCACTCTTTAAAAAAAATATTATCTCGTGACTGAGAAGGAATTATGAATAACGGCTAGACAGAACCCTCGGTAAGTGTGTCTAGAATTTTCTAATACCTTTTATAAAGTTTCATATTGAGACACGGAGCAACAAAATACGATCTAGAGGAATGTGGCCCCTTTTCTTTAGATCGTATTTTGTTGCTCCGTGTCTCAATATGAAACTTTATAAAAGGTATTAGAAAATTCTAGACACACTTACCGAGGGTCCTGTCTAGCCGTTATTCATAATTCCTTCTCAGTCACGAGATAATATTTTTTTAAAAGAGTGGCGCTAGTGGACCTTTAGGCGCCCTCTTAATATCCCGTTATTTTGAGTGTATCCAGGATGTTTTATACCTTATGCAAAAGGTTTTAGTGTAGGATTGATGTAATGCTTTTCTTTAACATTACAATGCTCCAGCCTACTTGTAATCTCTAAGATATGATGATCATAGTCCTTTCTCGAACCCTTAGGTGTAAATGAAAACCTCTGATTGATGAATAAAGTCTCTGACCTACTGCAGCAATGACCTGACTGTTTGTAATGAACCAAACAACAAAATAACTGTGACAAACTCGAAACATTTTGCGAAATTCACAGCGTTCATATTACAGTTATTTACTTAACTCTATTTTGCAGGATGACTTCATGGTAGTCGGCGTAGAGAATGGCTATCCGTATCTGAAGATGGACATCGGAGACAGCGCGGAGTCAGGTCGGGAGCCCGCCAGGATCGGCAGCGACAAGTTCGTAGCCGACAACCGCTGGTACCAGGTCATCGTGGACAGGTATGAAAATCTTTGTCTTTATGGCAATGAACACACTTATCGACGCGGAATCAGCTTGAGCCAATCAGATAGAGCTTTATGTCTATAGCGAAAAAGAAGTCATTCGACTCGCTTCAATTCGTTCGATCGCCTCATTTCCGAATCGGATTTGCATCGTGGCGAATTTGCATCGTGGTGAATTTGGATCGTGACGAAATTGCATCGTGACGAATTTGAATCGTGGTGAATTTCCGATCACCGAAGACACAGAAGTGTGTTACGTGATCGGCTCAAGCTGATTCCGCGCCGACAAGTGTGGTCAATCCCGCCCATTTCTCTCATAGCGGGTGCATGACACGTTTTCGAACTGTCCTTTTCATTCAAAATGTTGGCAATACATAGTCGAAAACATAAAAATCTGCTACAAGTACAGGTGCTTAACATTTTTACTCCTTGACTCTACATTGGCCTTATAACATAACTGACAAAACATTTTGTCTTACATTCGAAAAATGCCGGCGTGATGTTAATTTTATTTTACAATAAATTCTATTTTTCCTAACAAAAATAAACAATTTCGTTTACCACCAACAGAGTCGGACGCAACGTCAAACTATCGATCCGGGAGCCTCTAGACAATGGATCAGCAGACTACGTGCACTCCAAAGAAGCTGTACTACCAGGACAGCATACGATCTTCAACTTGGACCGGCAGAAGTCCAAGTTGTACGTCGGAGGTGCGCCGTCAGATGCCAAGCTACAATCCGTCAGTTTCCCTGCCTTTGAGGGCCAGATTGAAGAGCTGATGATTGGAGACACGCCTGTGGGCTTGTGGAACTTCGCCAGCGCTGATAATTTGAAGGGGGCTAGGCAAAGGTAAGAGTTTATTATACATTTTGAGGCTACTAAAGTTGTTTGCTTCCGTAATTGTGATTTACCTGCTATCGCCCGCGGCTTCGCCCACGTGGAGGTCGGAAATTATACAACGTTCTAATCTCAATCTGTCAAAAGTACCTCTTATTTACATCTTTGACAAGTTTTTGACATCGATTGTCGCTGAGATGAACGACTAGATTTTAATTTCGTTTTTAGTTACGGGAATGACTTCTGATGTAAAACAACTAATTCCTTCCCCTCTTCTCTACCCAACCAGAGACAAGCTCCTACCTCCACACACGGGTCCCCAAGAGTACCGTTTCAACGGTCGCTCGCACGTCACCATGCCGGGCCGCGGCTATCTCACGCCGCAGAAGAACCAGGTGCTACTGTTCTTCAGGACTTATGCTCCCGATGGACTGATATACCTAGTGGGAGAAGGCGCCTATTTCTTCTCCGTTCAGATGCAGGATGGAAGGGTGTTCTTGCAGGTAAGGAGTTTTTAGTTTTTACTTTGTTAACTTGTGAAGACTATTCCACCAAGAATATGCTTTTGGAGGTAACAAAGTGTTGTTACATTACAAATCACAGAACAGAGGCCTTGCTATGACGTGTTAAAACCATCACCTTTCCGTTGTGAAATAAGGATAGTGCTATTCGTCCTGTATAGCTTCATCTCTCTCTCACACTGGAACGATGATTGCTTTAACAAGTCATAGTACAGCCCCAGATCTCCAAGGCCAACCGCGCACTTCGACTTGCACTTGCACTTCAGAAACGCGCGGTGATGAGATCTATTATACAACTGTTTCAACAGTGGCACTGTCACAGGGAACTGCATACCTATTTACCCATGGTTACAAAATGAGACATTAACAACTATGAACTTCCAAAAACTTTCCGAAGCTAAAAAAAATGCTAGCAAATGGTTTTCGCGGGCTACTTTAGCTTATTCCCCTAAATAAATCATAAAGGCCATTCTTATAATCTACATGGTCCTCATATGGTCTGACCAAGCCCTGTGCCAACTGTGGCCTCTGAGTTTGTTTCGGCCTTTCTCCTCTGAACTCATCAAGCTTTTTTTTTTCTTAATATGTCGTGTTTAAGTGATTCCTATATCCTATTTACAGAATAAACAATTTCATTTCATTCCTTCTTATCCACATAAATTTGTTGGCAGGTTTCCCTCGGCAACCCAGAAGACCTGCTTATCATCGGCACCACGAACTCGTACAACGACGGCAAGTGGCATAGACTTGATGCCGCTCGAATACTCACCAAATGCTCCCTGAAAGTGGACCGCGAGATATTAAAGATGGATTCCGTTGCTAGAGAAGACTCGATAGGTAATTTGTATTTTTATTTATGACTAGCTGCGCCCCGCGGTTTCACCCGCGTAAGTCTCGATCCCGTGGGTATATCGGGATAAAAAGTATTATAAGTCCTAATCTAGGTCGTATTCTACCCATGTGCCAAATTTCATCCAAATCTGTTCAGCCGTTTTAACGTGAAAGCGTAACAAACAAACAAACTCACTTTCGTATTTGTACTATTAGTTAGGATTGTCAACCTATGAATGACAACTTTTTTCACTGTAATCCTTAAAACTTTATGGTCTTATTTTAGTCAGTGAAATTAATTGTTTATCAAATTGACACACTAAGTCAGTTTACCGTGTTGTAGCCATTTCATACAACTGTAAAAAAAATACCGTTGCGATTTGAATATAAGGACAATTTAAGTTGGTAATTAATTTGATAAAAAAATATTTCTCTGACTTCGCATAAAATTATATTTTTCATACAGTGATTTATAGAGTCTCTAATAACGTCCATATTGTTACTGTGTTTTACTTACTTGATATTCCGAGCAGTTTCCAAATATATTGCCCTAGCGCATAACGAGTCTCATTTCTACCTGTCGTTTTAATTCATCATTATGACACGAGTAAATTTTTACCCTAATGCGCTAATCCTTTTCAATTACCGACCCTACTTATTATGTGCCCACCCTTGCACACTTCGCACCTCGCACCCTTTGATCCACAATAGCACTAGATTAAGGATTAGAAACATAACATATCGCTGAAGGGGACGCGACGCGATTACATATAACTTGATTATAAACCTTAACTCTCAAACATAAAGTTTATTATCATTTGCAATAATATATTTAATTATTGACTACTTCGATGGAAAAGTAAAATATAGTTACTATTTCGATTCAAAAGTGAACATATTTTTAACATAAGAAAAAAAAATTTATGAAAAAATAAAACGTAATTTCTAAGCAATACAGTTGAAATAGCTATGTTGCAAGATAAAACCACACCATTATTTGTGGTTTTATTTTGCCGGCCGTTTTTGATGCGGTCATCGGAAAGCTAGTATTATTATTGACCGAAGCTTGCACCCTAATTACGTAACACACTTTCAGTCACAGTAACAATCCGAGGGTCTGAAGAAAACTCCTAATATATTGCTTCTTAGCATAGGTTTGAAAAATTCAAAAGCCTGAACTGTCAAAATTAAAGGCATTGCAATCTATTGCCATTGTACTTCTTACTACCAATAAATAACTATCGTCTACAGGTGCCCTGGACACAATGAACTTCGGTGGCAACAACAAGGGTATCGTGGAAGTGACGAGCGCCGGCTTCGACGGCTGCATCCGACAGATCAGCATGGATGGCGTCAACATTGACCTCAATGAGAACCTGGAGTCCATCGGCATTGCTTATGGCTGTCAGGTTAGACTTTATAAAGTTGTACTAATTTGCCTAAGCCAACAAGAAATATTAATGGATTTACGGAATGTAATACAATAAAGGGGCAACCAGTTTAGTATGAAAGTAATTTAAAAAAAAACATTAATTATATGTACAGTCAAGAAACAATTAGGTATTTATTTTTCAATTTTAAAGGATTACTAATTTTAAGATTAATTATTTTATGTTGCGTTTTTTTTTTTGGTGAAACGGAACGCAAACTCGAACTCGTCCTCGACAATCAGGAAGCAAAAAAAATACTTGCATATTCCCATTATAGTCTGAAATACATAGTAGCAGTTTGTAACAACAATAAATTATTTATTTATTAATGCAAACGTCTCTAAAATGTTTTTTTTATTTTTATTTTGCCACGGTTCATGTTATGGTAATTGGCTTCCATTCTACGAGAAGCGGGTTCAATTCCCACACAGAAGAATGAATAAGGTTTTCTCTGTCCTGGGTCTGCACATGTACGATTATAAAAAACTGGGTGAGGTAAAAGTTGACAGTATTAATTTTTTTTTTCTTCCACCAGTTCGCGTCCCTGGTATCTCTATCGGGCAAAGACAGCTACTTACGCTTCGTGTACACCACGACAGAGAACCTGCAGCTGACGCTCAAGTTCAAGACATCGAGCCCTGACGGGCTGCTGTTCGTGTACGTCAGCCGCACGCAGACCACCGCCATGGACGACAGCATATCACTGTCGCTCATCAGAGGTACGTGTGTACCTACATACAGATGACTTGACTATGAATTTAATAGTCACCTTCTTTAAGATGGTAATTGTTACTGGCAGAATAGTCGATATTGGCTCGATTGCCAGAAAAGTTTTTTTTTTTACATTTCTACTTTCAAGCATTCCTATTTTGCAATATGAGCGGCTCTGATTATAAGAAAACTCGAAACATTGTACTGTTAGGTTTTTATTCTGCCAGAGTGATGGCAGATATTTTTGATCACAACGAGGTATCAAATTCTTCTGAACTGAGCTGAGTAGGCAGATAAATGTTATAACGCGGGGCATATCCGATATTATTGCTTTCTAAGAGGTGCCACATCTATTTGGAGCCGATGCAACATCCTATATCGCTAAGTCTTAACAGATTGTTTTGTTGTTCCTTCGATGTCAGATATTTGTGCTGCCACTTGTATGTGTCTTCCACAAATGATCAAAAATATTAGCCGTAATCTTGACAACAGATATTTTTGACTGAATCATGAAATCAGACATTACTGCCGTGCTGTCCATAATAATATATTGATGCTCTAGGCTGCACGTGTGTACATACAGATGAAATGAGAACCTACGGCTGTCACTCAAAGTCAAGACATCAACGTAAACTAAAGTTGCTTGCAATAACTGTGCCAAAAGTAAAGTCAGGGAAATTAATTGTTCATCAAATTGAGACTTCGTCAATTTGCCGTGTTATAGCTGTTTCATACAACTGTCAAAGAATGACAGTTGTGGTTTGAATAAACAAACACAGTTGTTTAATTTAATTTAATGTCTGACGTGTAAAATATTTTTCACCAATAATGAGACGAATTTAATTGTGCGACCACGTAGAGCAAGTGCAGTAAATACCAACTAAATTCCCATTTTATTAATATTTATGGGTTATTCAGCATCTAGTTTTATGATATATTTTTATTTAAACAGATTCTAAAAATATCTGATCTTTTCCATAATAATAAATACACACGTGATGATGATAGCCCCCCTAATTTACTTACATTTTGACATTGTATTTCGCTGAAATGAGATTTCGTCTACATTTTGAACGCTAAATAATATAATTTGTATTTGAAGGTAAACTGGTGCTGATGAGTCAGCGAGAACAGCTGGACACGGGTCTGAACACGTACAACGACTCGCAGTGGCACGTGGTCACCGTCACACACAACAACAACGCGCTGCGGCTGGTGGTCGATGACTTCGACTACTTCAGGTACGTACCATCATCATTTGCTCAAGACAGTTCAAGTAGACAGTAATAGCTACACCGCGCACGGTTCAAAATCGCTTAGCATTTCACTTAATGTAATAATCACCTGTTTTCTGTAAAATATTGAGTGAAAGGCGACACAAAAATTACCATGTCAAGGGATTTTATAAAGACAGCAGTAAGGAATTCACTGTGAAATTATCCCGAAAATACTACCTTTTTAGTAATCCACGTCATCGTAATATTTTGGTATCACACATTGGTTAGAGTATATTAACCCGATTATCTTCAGGTTCGAAGAAGCTCATATCTAACCACCGTAAGGACAATTCTTGCTTGCAGCGCTCGGCGGCTACAGAACCGGGCCGGTAACAGATATGGTCATCGTGTTCACGGGATTTTGTTTTGATACTGGTTAGATATGAACTTCTTTGATGGTACGTGTTCGTTAAAGGCCAACTCAAGTTGCGAAGGCACTCCTACCAGCTTGTAATAATAATTTTAGTTTCTTTTTATCTAAGAATCCAGACGTATACTCCATAGGTTTAGGTAGTTAAATAAAGGTAAACAAATCATAAAAAGGGTTTTTATAGTTGACACTTTCCAGATTCAAATACGATAAACCAAACTAAATTTATTTTAGAATTTTACAATAGTTTCCTCTTTTATTTATCTATGTTAAACTTTATCATTTATTCTTAAACTACTCTTCGTAGATGTTACTGCTTTAGCAAATTTTTTTAGTAAGATTTATAATAATAATATAATATTTTGCAATATGTCTATTGTAAAGAGCCCAAACTCTAAACGTCAACGAATTATAACGTTGCTAAATTGAAGAGTACAACTGTGACGTAACACGACAACTGAAGTGACAGGTATTACGTTTAGTCGGTTACCGGACAGCTGTCTCGTCACGTGGATTTTTGTGTTTACCTTTATTTAATTACCTAAACCTATGGAGTATAGATACATAACTTTTATTACCTTCACATGCCTGTACTTATCCTACCAACTTAACATTCCAGTACGGACACAGCGCCCGCGCCGCTTCACATCTTAGACGGCGTGTTATTCGTGGGCGGCGTGCAACCAGGCTACGTGGTGGGCGGCAAGGTGGGCTCCAAGACGCCCTTCAGCGGCTGCATTGCCGACGCCACCATCAACGGCCGCGTTCTCAACCTGCTGGAGCCCTTCAGCAATAGTAGTACCATCTTCGGCAGGTGTGGCAGTACCACCACAACAGGGGGAATCAGTCCAGGTAAGTTTTCAATACATAATATAAAATAAAGTCGCTTTCCGTGTCTGTCTGTGTGACCGTGTTGTTCTTCTAAACTACGCAACGGATTTTCATACGGTTTTCACCATGATTTAATTGATTTGTAATTGTACTTTAAAATAGTTTATATTTAAGTATTTAGAATATCGCTAGTCCATGTCCGGACACACTGTATAATTCCTCGTCATTATTTTTACATGCCGTATGCTTCATGCAATTTAGTGCTGTCAATTTTCATGAACAAAAACAATACTAAGAAATTACCGTAGACTGTCGACGCCTCTGCTTCGCACGGTTTTTACGACTAGATAAAATTTTGTCATTTGTTTATTGTAAAGCCCTTTTTTTTTTTTCGTGTGGTTAGCGGCTGACTTGTACCCTAATTACGTAATACACGATCAATCAGAATCTGAATCGTTTTGAAACAGATTGCTAATCCATTGCTTCGTACGTTCGAAAAGAGAATCTGTTCAACAACGTAAATAACACAATGAATGTTGTTGACCTGTCAAATTGAAACAGATTAGTCGGAATTGTCAACGAAAATGTGTTGCGTAATTAGATAGCTGGTGTCAGAGCTTTTATGCCGTACATGGGCCTCTGACTTGGCTTCACATGCCGTCGAGAAATATCTCTCAGGCAAGCCGGTTTCCTCACGATGTTTTCGTTCACAGCGATAATTATACAATACGCACATGAATTCGAAATTCAGAGGTGCGAGCCTTGGGTTCGAACTCAAGACATATGACTAGGCATCTGACGGTCACGCCACTTATCACTGGCTATCATTGACACATTCACCTTCCGGAATAAATTGACTAAATGATGGTGAAAACTGCATCAAAATTCATTCTGTAGTTTAGAAGAACAAAGTGGTCACACGGAAAGATACGAAAAGCGATTTTAATTGAAAATATACAACCTTAGTTTTTGTTTACACTAAACCTCTTAACTGGTCATTGTACAAACGCAGAAAACGCGAAAATAAAATAAGCTGTTCCCTACATTTATGTTCGTCTATCTCGTCGAAATGTAACGAACGGCTGATTTTTTTTTCGCGATTTCTGCGTTTTTGCCATAGTGAAAGTTGTTCATAATGATGAGTACAATGACCCCTTAAGAGGTTTAGGGTAAACAAAAACTAAGGTTGTATATTATTATATATTGATGTTGGCCTAACGTAGTCAATACATTTTGTTTGTATCATACACCGTTACTGTAGGTGCGGGCGAAGTAAGTTTACCACTAAATAAAAAAAATGTGTAACTTTGACCTGTTAATTTGTACATAGAAATGTAGTTGTTGGGGCAAAAGGATATTTACGACAAATAAATGATTGTTCAGTGTCAATCGCTGACGCAACTCGGTGGACTTAAGACTTGAGGTGTCAAGTTCAGTTCTAAGTGACACTAGTCGCAGCTCATTGTTCGTAATGGCTACGCAAGCGCACGTCATGGTTCTTATTTCAAACATAACTAAAAATTGCAGAACGTTAAGTGATTTGACTTTTTACCTACTTGTGTGCTCGATAATTGAGTTACTACAGAGTCCTTATTTTAAACGATAGCTATTTATTTAGTTTTAGTTATTGTCTTTATGTATACTTTCGGTTAACTATAAATTGTTCGTTTGTTTTTATAGAGATTTTCAAAAAAATAACATATCTATACAGTTAATATACCAACCGTTACAAAAATAAAGATTTGTTTATTTACGTGTAGATCAAGCACAATGGGCCGCGACTCCTCGCACAGACGTGCTACCGACGCCCGGGCTGCCGGGCGCTAGCGAGGCACCACCTACCAGAGGTACGTACAAAAAACTTAGGTTTTAGGTGTCAGAGTTTTAAAGCCGCCCATGGGCCTCTGACTTGGCTTCACATGCCGGCGGAAATATCTCTTAGGCATGCCGGTTTCCTCACGATGTTGACGAACAAAAAGTGAAGGGTCTGATATTAGCATAAGGGAACATCGACAAGTAATCTGTTAGTATGAATTCAGCTCATGACCCCAGCGTTGAAATTATCCGGTTATCAAAACAAAATTTATCGGATAGCTGATTTTACACACTGTTGGGTCTAGAGTAATGAATTCATGGTTTCAGCAACAGTTTACTCGTCGATGTCCCTAAGGCCGCGTCATACTTAAAAGCGATCGTCGCTCGAATAGGCACCTTACAGAAATAAAATCATTTATGATAAAGGTGAGTAAATAAATCGATTTATATTGGTTTATAATTTCGTGCGCATAAATTCGTTTGTCAAAAAAAAAATTTATGTTGTCAAACTTTTACCTATCTTTTTATGTGTTGAACTTACCTATAGCTGTCATTATCATATCTATTTGTCCTGATGTTTAACGTACAGACAGGGATATTCATTGCTAAGCAAATTGACACCCTACGTCAATTTTCCGTCTCATAGCCATTTCATACAACTTTCAGAGAATGTCAGTTATGATTTGAATATAAGGACAATTTAAGTTTGTGTAGTCAATTTGTTTAACAATTTCTGTATATTTTATTACTTTACAAAAAACGCTTAATTATTTACTTAATGCGCTCTCAATCGACACACAGACATCGTCATAACTACACAATTAACAATTTAATTATTTAGGTACTGGGGACGCCGTATTCCGCAACGCGGTGCTACCCGTGCCGGAGACTGAGGACACGACAGTCGCGCCGCAGACGACCACGAGCACGACCACGACCTCCCGTCCCACCACCACCACCACGCGGCGCCCGCCGCCCAAGCCGGAGCCCGGCTGTGCGCTGGCGTATGACCCCTTCTACTCTACTGGGGACCCCGATGTGGGATTCAGATTCGGTAAGTCAATTAATCTTAAGAGGCTTACAACAGCTAAAGCGCGGTCACTGTCGGACTGCATAGAAATGAAAGAGAAGCGCGATGACACGACGCAGGTAATTTATTGCAAAATATGAAGCAGTTAGCGATTTACAGAAAATCTATTGATTGGACTGGAAAATTAAAACACTATTATGCTAATATGTAGCTTGTAGAATAATCTGACAAAAAATCAGAATGATTGCATGTAAATTAATATGATTTTTAATCGTTAAAAGAAATTTTTAGAGGTATCTTCATGATTTTTTTCTATCGTATCAAATTAGTTGTATTATGTTTTCAACACACTATCATTCTAGCATATATCCTGAAGAATATCATATATTTTTCTGATTTTGTTTACTGCAGTGGATCATATTCTTTTAGGCATTATAAAACTTGCGTTTAGGCACGTTTAGGTCCTGTAGTCCCCTTAAGAGCGTTTATCCTAAAAGTTGGCAACGTCGCAATTAACTGTCACAGTGCGAACTTTACATGTTTTGATAAATTTGCCAATATTACTGTATGGAAATAAGAAATGTGGCTAACTAGAATATTAATAATGAATTGCAAATATAACATTGAATTTGATGTTGTATACGTTTTAGGTGTAAAAAAGGCATTTGGAAAGTTTCAAATACTTTTTTTACATCTAAAACTAAATATTCGGTGTTACATAATTAATAATTGCATTTCATAATCAATATTCTAGTTCGCTAGTTAGCCACATTTCTTATTTCCATACATTAATATTGCTAAATTAATGAAAACAACGAAATATTTGACATCGATTTGCGACGTTGCCAACTTTCAGAATAAACGCTCTTAATTACAAATTATAAAATGGTTTATAATTAATCGGGGGTCATCAGGGGCTGGTAGCTAAATAGTAACAGCGGTAAGCTTCGCTTGCCGAGGTCATTCCGTGGATGGATGATCTTCTAGTATATACCGAGACCCCTCCTTACCTCTGCACGTTTAACCGTTGGTCGCAGCTATCATTTGTAGATCTTTGATAGTCTTCACCAAAGGGTATCGTGTTACCGAGTATTTAACTGGGTTGTCGAGGTCAGGTTGGACACCCCTTGTAGAAAACCGGTATTAGGCTGCATCTGGTTTGACTGGGAGAAGACGTACATGAAGATGTTTAATTTATTCATCAAACGATAAACTCGGCCAGTCGCGTCTTGTGTTGAACCATAACCGCTTTCGCTTCCAGTCTTGTCCCATCCAGAATTTTAGGATCGTCAGAAAATCTCTAGGGGGCGCCCCTCGCTGTTTGCCCAAATGCAGTGAAACTCAAAAAGAGCGTAATGTTTTTACGTTTTTACCTGTGTATTTTTCTTGTAGGGTAATGACCCTGTAATGTGGTTTTATATTCCCCAGGGCTTAAAGTAAAAGCCAATGCCTGAAATTGGCGTCTTTTTCCGCAGTGGGCCCGCGTGGTAGATTACGGCCCACTCCTTCTCGCAGAGAGAAGGCTTGTGTCCCAGCAGTGGGAACATTATAGGCTGATTATAATATAGCAACGACAATAAAGATCACTGTGATGAAAAATTAGAGATGGATGGATTATTGTTGACTCCCTCTAACAGAGAGAAAGCCTGTGAGGATAATATAGCCTGATCATGTATGTTATATATGTGTAATAATTATTGCCGGCTCCATATTGCTTATAACATAAGTGGAGAATTTTAGGTACACTGCAGCCTGTACAACTTTGCCTACCTTTTTGCAAATATAGATGCTACGTGAGAACTGATAAGCATGTCGGTCTATAATGAATGTGTTTTTCAGGTACTCGGAACGACAGCCGCATCGAATACTCGAAGCTGCCGGGGCGCCACCTGCAGGGCTTCGACCTCACCATCTCGTTCAGAACATTCGACCAGCACGGCGGGCTGGTGTTCTACGCGGCCGCTGACAAGGATCCCACGCAATTCCTCGCGTTCTACATGAAGGATGCTAAGGTATGACCTTTGATTTTACACACAACCTTCCTTTACACCGTAGCCACGAGCTACGCGCTCAAGTAACATATATCTTGCGACAACGACTGTGGAGAAAACAAATTGAAGAAGTGGTTTAGAGCATGTCACGAGACACTACGACGCGACTTGCGGAGCGTCGAACGGAAACAGGTGACGCGCACGTCTCTTGACACAAATCGAATCGCTCGATGCCGTGAACAGGGCCTTACAGGATTTGATCCTTATATTCAACACCGTTGGGTAAAATAATACGATTGGATACCAAAAGCACCACCTGTATTTGTTCAGCCATAGGATCGCTGTCAAGGAATCCCATATTTGTTGAGCCATAGGGTCGCTGTCAAGGCTCCCCGCATTTGTTCAGCCATAGGGTCGCTGTCAAGGAATCCCGTATTTGTTCACCCATGGGGTCGCTGTCAAGGAATCCCGTATTTGTTCAGCCATAGGGTTGGTGTCAAGGATCCCTGTATTTGTTCGGCCATAGGGTCGCTGTCAAGGATCTTCGTATTTGTTCAGCCATAGGGTCGCTGTCAAGGATCCCTGTATTTGTTCAGCCATAGGGTCTCTGTTAAGGATTAAATAATGCAAAGGAATGTTAAAAGATCCTTGTAGCACACAATGAATGCTTGAATGTCATAGACAGAGGGACGATGTTGGTAAACATTTGTGAAATGGTTTGTGCATGTAATTTTTTTGTTTGTTTAATTTCATGATGTTTTTGTGATTTTTATTTATCGTGTGGTCTGCAATAAAGTCTTTTATTATTAACTGTTCTTTTTGGAACGAAGTTCTTTAACGCGGCTTGTGGTAGAAAAACGTCACGTAACGAAAAATCGTTATGCCCGAAAAAGTCATTTTCAAGTGTCAGAGCCATCTAGTATATGTTATTAGCAAGTGCTAAAAACTTGAGACCATACTAGATAGCTCTGTATTAATACATAATGTACAGCGAAAGGAACTTCGTTTCAACCTTTCAACTTCCCGACATTTTTATATTATTTATGACTCCTAAAATTTTTAAATTCTCCAGCTCCACTTCACCTTCAACTGCGGCGGCGAGACCGCTCTGATCTCATCAACACAAACGTACAACGGCACAGACTGGCACGTGGTCACGCTCACTCGTTCGGCTGGTCACGGCAAGCTGGCGGTGGACTCTGAACTGGTTGGCGAGACCAGCGCCATCTGTAACGCGCCCGCGGTACTAGCCGCGCCGTACTACTATGGCGGGCTCAGAGACCTCAACCAGAATATTAGTAATAATCTCAAGGTAAGGTTTTTCATTTAGTTTATTCATATCACCCTTTTTTCTGCCCTTATCCCAATTTATTTGTGGTCGGCGCAACATATCTTTGTCTTCCATACTTACTTCTCTATCGTCGTCATCTCGGTAGTCAACCCCCTTTCTAGCCATATCATCTTTCACAGTCTATCCATCGTTGCTTTCAAATTCAAATTCAAATAATTTATTTCAGACATGCGTCCATAGTGTTAGTATACAAGATAACTTAAAGACTATTGTTAGTAAACATGAAAATGAATTAAGTTAGTATACAAAATAATAATAATAAATAACTTAAAGACTAAGTGTTAGTAATAATAAAAATTAATTAAAAATGCTAATTGGTGTGGATTCTCACCCAGTGGCGCAGCAGAGGGGAGTCCCACTGATCTGAAAACACGCTCAGGTAGGGTTACCATCTATGTAAGGGAGGATGCCTGTCTAGGATGTACAAAATGCCAGATTTTTCAGAAAAATGCCTGTCTACGTCTATTGTAAAAAAAAACTCTACATCTTAAAATACGCACTTGATAGTTTTAAAGACTAACATTTATTCAAAATGAAAAGTATGAAAATTTACGACCACTAATAAACTAATTTAGAAAAAACTAACTTACTACACTGTAGTGATGTGTGATATTTTACCGAAAACCAAATTTTTTTACAAAAAAATAATTCTAAACATCTCACGAATCGTTTTTAAAAGTTTTCTTGAGTTACTAATAACGCTTTTACCGACTCTACTGTCCTGATTCCTTTCGTATGTAGTAAGAAGATTGAAAAACGCCTGTCGCAGCTTAGCGCCGGCCGCACGCCTGTCTTAACCGTAAAATGCCTGTCAAATGCGGCAAATGCCTGTCAGATGGTAACCCTACGCTCAGGAGACTGTTGGTGGCGGTGCGTAGCCGGCCATTCATGGAGGCGGCCCTTTTGCGTATTATGGCGTAAAAGTCATCAGTATGCGCCTCCGCAAACATACCGGACGCACTACATCGCCACGCCCGCCCCAACAGTATCCTGCACGCTTTGGTGTTCCTCTACCCTTATAGCCATAATTAGTTCATTCATAATGTTGGTATTTATAGTATACTCAAGGCGTGTCCAACCCAATTAAATACAAAACATTCAACATGTCCATGGAATTGACACACACAGACACCCCAATTCGAATTTTGACTTATACTCGTAATATAATTGGCAGTGGTGATGAAATAATTTACGCAAAGAATCCTGCATAATTATCGCTGCACCTTCCAGTAGTACTCATACTAACATTGAAACGTACAAGTAGAAACCAACGGAAAATACGCGCTTGGATGAGGAGTTGCGGACGCCAGCCCGTTATACTATACTACTAACATTGAAATATTCTCTCGCAGGGCTTCTACCAGCCGTTCAAGGGCTGCCTGAAGGGGCTGATGATGAACGGACAACACGTGACCGACGTATCGTACCGCGTCAACTCGCTGCGCTGTGCCGATAACGTCGAGGAAGGAGTCTACTTCGGAGCCTCTAGCAACATGCAAAGCAACTACTTGAAGGTAGTTCCCAATCTATATGATTTCAGTAAAAATAAACAATACTTTATTACCTACACATAAAGCTTACTTTCCGCTACGATAACTATCATCGGTTTATATCGAAAAATCTAGGCAGATCCTAGCCTCTTCTCAACTATGTTGGGGTTGGCTGCCAGTCTAACCGGATGAAGATGAATACCAGTATTTTACATGCCTATGCTCCACAACCCAGTTACCTTTTTGGCCAACATGGGAACTTTTATTATCTTATTTCAGGGGAGGCTGACAAAGAAATTATTTTTATTATCGATTATTATTATAAAGCAAAGGCTGTATTTCATGACACCTCATATCTCCAAAAAAAAAACAAATATCTGAAGTCTCAAATTCCGTGTTACCGTTAAACCCACGATAAGCCAAGACTGGTTGTTGGACTTTCGAGCTTCTGACTACTACTAATCAACTTTACACTGGTGTGAAATGTATACAAGAATTACTATCGTTTTTACAGGTTTTTGAGGTTTATTGTACAGCAAAGTATCTTAGTAAATGAGTTATCTATTAAAAATATATCTAAAACACGCATGTCAATGGGCTTGTTTGCTGGAAGCTTCGCCGCGTGAGAGCGCTGAGTGTTTGTCGCTTGTCAAAGTGATCTGGAATGAAAAGCGATCAAACGACGACAATACAAAACACTTAGCGCCGTCTCACAGCAAAACTTTTAACAAGAAACTCAATTGACAGCCGAATGAAAATGGTCTACGCGGAACTAATTTGACAGTTATCTTCCCCATTACAGCTCCTCGAAAACTACAAAGTGGGCGACGAGGTATCTATTTCCATGGAGATTCGTGCTCGCAACAGCACGGGACTGCTGCTCAGCGTCCACGGCAAGAAGGACTATCTGGTCCTCGAACTACTGGAGAACGAGGTCGTTGCTAACGTCGAGAATGGAAACGGGCCCTTCCGTGCGAGCTACTCGCTCGGCGACAAGTACGCGCTCTGTGATGGCAACTGGCATAAGATACACGGTAAGCTAACTGAGAATAAAAAGAAAAATAAGGGAATAGCCCATTCCCTTATTTTTAAGATAATATATAGTCAAAAATACCTAGAATTTTCCTAATTTTTTTTTCAAGATTTTGACATTGATTGTCCCTGAGATAAGATTTTGAAGGTTTTTATTTTTTACGGGAATTGGCCTTCTGGTCATTCATAACCGATATTAGAGTGCAATAAGGTTCTTTTGGCCTCTGAGTGAGACGGGGCGCGTTGTTGGCAAACATTAATTAAATTGTCTTGACAAAATAAGATGGCAGCATTGACATAGAGGACTAAGCGTATTGTATTCAGTTGTGCAGTGATACAGACCGAAGAGCACGAGAGAGACAAAACGAATTCGCGGCCTGTTGTTGTCTCTTTAGTATTACCTACAACAGGTATTGGCACAGTCGCTTTCTCTTTCTAGAGCATGGTCAGTTTTGTGAGGCTTAAAGCTCGTACAGACCAGCGCGATGCGACGCCGAGCCGAGACACGAACAATACAATTTCTATGAAAACTTGACGGTATAACAATAACCGGTGTCGCGTCGCGCTGGTCTGCACGAAGCTTTACGCTCAGTGCAATTCTCTGTGTCTATGGTTCCGATTTTGACGTGTCCAAGTGTTTCCACGTGTCAAAGGCACCTTGTAGCGTTGTATAGTGAAGTACAACGCTCGTTTCGACAATAAGAAATATTGATTAAAAAAATAGCATTTACTATCGTAAATAACATTAATTAAAGTATTATAAAAAAATACGAGTAGATAATATTCTAAAAATATAATTAATAACTATTCTTAAATATGAATGTACTCATGACATCTCTGTTAATAAAACTGAAAACACTCATGTATTGTTTGTTCAATAACAATATGCAAAACATTAACAAGATTTGAATTTAAATACATTATGAAACATTTCAAGAAGATTTACAATTTTGTTTTCATGATCAAACGAGTGAGTCCATCGAATAAAATAATACAAATACTTTTAACATCAAGTGAAATTATATTAGGCTATAGGAGACTCAGAACTAGTAATAAAACTGTCAATATTTATTACAAGAAGCAATAGTATTGACACGATTTTAATTAAAATGAAATTGAAAAATAGCCAACAACATTTAATAGACTTCAATTTACTTAGACAATTCCAAAAATACAGAGTCAAACATCTTTTTCTTCAATAGGTACATGTTATACGCATAGAGTGCTTCATTTTGCTCCACCACGACCTATCGTCGCGACCAAACGTATTTTTTTTTCTTTTACATCGAAATTTCCTTAATATTTATGATAAGAAATAAGTATATAATTATGAACATTTCATCATCATTCATCACCAGCCTTTTCCCAAAGACAAAAAGAAATCAAATATGTGCTAAATTTTTAATTTTAAAAGTTTTATCGCCACAGCTGTATTTACTGTATTTACTTAATCTTTACTCGTAACTAAGTACAATTCATTTAAAATTTATATTTTAATCATTCTTTCATACTATTCTTTCGACAATTGTTATCGGAACAGTGTGATACGATACGACACGTAACCGTTGGGACATAACACTATGTTGGGGTCGGAATTAGAAATTATTTTTAATAGTTTTATCGCTACAACTGTAATAATATTAGTTTACTTAGTCATCATCTTCACCGAGTACAATTAACTTATTAATTCCTATTTTACTGCTGTTGAGAGTAAAGTCTCCGCTACTTTACCCCCAACGGTTAAATAGTTAACCGAATCGTATGATACGACATGTAACTGTAGGGTGAATTTAGAAACTTCAATAATGTCTAATGTTAATAATAATCTATACCTACCTATATTTTGAATGTTTCCAGTGGTGAAGTCGCTGTACGTGGTATCGGTGGGTGTGGACGGGCATTTCTCAAAGCCCGGGCTCGGCGCGTACTCTTCGACGGACACTCGCTCTGCGCTGTACATCGGCGGGCACGAGCGGCCCCTGCACAAGGTGCGCGGCGTTCGCTCCCGACGCGGCTTCACCGGCTGCATCAAAAACATCGTCATTGGAGAATCACCCGTCAAAATACCACTAACAGCCGCCGGCAGAAACACACACGTTGGTGTTTGTCCCGTCGACTAGCGGAACATCTTACTACAGTCATCGAATTATCCAAAGACGAATTAGCGAATCTTAATTTCATGTAGTTTTGTATAGAAAGCCATAATGCACTGAGTGTGCGAACCTGGTGTGACGTCACATATTTGGCAACCTTATACTGTTAAAGAAAATATTTTAAAGTTTTTCGTTTGTAATGAATTTTATAGTTTTAATACTTTCGATTTGTTTTACGTTTGACGTCACCCAACGGATGACTCCCCTGCCCCTTATCACTTCACTTATTTGGATAAGAACGTAATGAAACCAAAAGTTTATATGTAATTTTATGAGTATGAGTGCATATATTTATATCCAAGTACATAGCTATTTGAAATAATGTAAATTTATATAATAATGTTTGTAATGTTTAAAGAAATTGTTTTGAATTAATTACATTGCATTTAAAATGGAGGACTGAACTTAGAAAAGAAGAAAGTGTAAGCGATACCACAAACTGTTATAATGATATACTACATAATAGGCCTATGTATACCAAAATTATAAAATATATATTTACCATTTAAATGTATTTCTTATTTTTTGTCATTCCATTTGGTAAGTCTCCACCAACGTCTGCACATAGATTCTTTTGAAGTTGCGCCACATATGTTCAAAGATTCTTCTGGAGCAGTGCCATTATATCTCAACAGTCCTTCTGAAATTACGTCACAACATCTAAACAAAAGTCAGTTTGGAGCTGCACTTACATATCAACATACGTATTTCTGGTATTACCATAATCAGCCTATAATTTTCCCACACACGGGACACAAGCCTCCTCTCTGTGAGAGGGACTGGGCCGTAATCCACCACGCGGGCCCAATGCGGGTTAGTAGATGTCACATGTATTCGATTTTTTTGTTCTAGGACATGCCGGTTTCCTCATGATGTTTTCCTTCACCGTTTTGAGAGCAGTGGTGATGAAATAATTAACACAAATTAAACCGCCTGTCTGGGTTCGAACCTACGACCTACAACTCGTAGGTCGCGACCGTTACCCCACTGCTCAGTTCTGGTATTATGCCACAACATCTCAAGTTCTTTTATATAGAATGCTGTTTAAGAACCTAAAACCTGCTCCCTTAAATTCAGCAGGAAAATCGGGCCACGAATGTCTTAGGGCACGCCAATATTTGTCTGCATCTGCCCTTTAGTATCCAGTTTTGACTATATCCAGCTCGCAGTATCCATATCGCAGTATAAACATTATTGCGACAATGAGCTTTCTATTGGAAAAGGTTCCGTTTGTAGATCTCCGCTATTTCTTATGCTTGTGTGGACTGTGAGGCCCTTTGTATACTTGTATACACACCTTTTTCTTGCCGTGAAAAATTACGGTTTACGCCATGTGTAGGTCGTCAGTGTTGTATGGATCACTATGGAAACTTGTTGAGACACGTTTTTTCTACGGCGCAGTAGATACGGTCGTCAGTATTACTGCCGAATCTCCCAATACCGTTTAGATATATATAATTATTTCATTGAAAAGTTCTCGTTTATAAGAACATTTGTTACTACTACGACTTGTCTGAATTATAAGTCTGTTCGGCGTTAAATTCTCCTCATAAATTAACTAATTTATAAACAGCTACCTACTTATAAATAAGTATCATCTTCTTATTAGCCGCGGTCCAATAGGAACACGTCCTATTGGATCGCGTGTTTAAAGTAAGTATCTCTTCTCACATCAAGCTGCGCATAATTGTAGCATACGAAGTACTTAGTCCACGAGCGACAGCCGGGACCAACGGCTTAACTTGCTTTCCGAGGCACCGAGGGGTCTTGGTATATAAAGATGGTCACCAACCGCGGCAAGCGTAGCTTAACCAGATCGATAGTCCCGTGTGGCTGTTATTACCTACTTAACCACAAGCTCCTTTTAACGTTCAAAAAGTGCTGATTCTCAGCCTACTTTGAATAAATGCATATCTAGTTATCCGACTCACAATGTTCCGTAAGTTGATTGAAAGTACCGATATAAGGCCTATTCTCAGAGCGCAGAATTCACCTAATGAGTAAGGCTAAGAACTCAAGGAGCGCTTTCCACCCGCGCCTGCCGCGGTGGCGGGACCGCAAACACCAATCGTACGAACACATATTACATTGAAATGTAGATAGTAAATTTCACGACGGGGTATATGCCCGCAGCTTGCGCGATTGCTTGCGGGTCCCGCTGCACCTGCCACCGCGGCGGGCGCGGCTGAAAACCGCTCCGTGGGTTTTTGATCTTAGTTAGAAAGAAGACTCTGTAAATAGGTGACAAACTTGAGGAAGAAAAACAACAGAACCTTTTTGTAATCAAATTTAATTAATGTCTGAAAGGGATTGCATTGTGAAGAATATTTCAAAAGGAGCGGCGCTAAACCGTACATACTTATACTGTTGGATTTTATACCAGAACATAGATATGGTACAACAGCTCAGTGGACAGATAAGAGACATCGTCTTTATATAATGGTCTAACGTTCTTTGTTGTTTAGAACCACACCTCTTCAATAAACGATTTTCAGGAAAAAAGATTCTGCCCTTATCTGTCTCCCGCGTTATAAACGTCCTTAAATAAAGAAAACCATTTTAAATTATACATCACTTGAGAATTCTACCACGTACACCACAATCAACAAAGTAACAACGCAACATTTTATCAATTTACCTATAGAAATTCATTTACAAATAGTACACGCAAAACTAAACCTAAATGATACAATAATATTTGGTAACACGGAAAAAACGCTTTTCACTTGTAATTGGTAACCATTATAACTAATAAAATTAAATAACATTCAAACAACATTATTATTATCATCGAAATAGAACCAAATTCTACCTTCAAATTCATCAAAATACACAAATTAATTTTACGGTATATTATTTATAATTTAATTTATTATAGGCAATAATTGGGTATTATTGAAGATTAAATTAATTATAAATCGTATTTTTATATAAGCAACACTGAAGACCCACCGACGTGCTGGGAAAAATTGGAATAAGTTATACAGGGTGGCAGGGACATCGACGCGAAAACTGATACCATGGATTCAGTACATGATTTTGAACGCCCCTGATTTTTTTAATAACCGACGAAAAATCGCAACCCAGGGGTTTTCAGAATCATGTACTGAATCTATGATATCAGTTTTCGCGTCGATGTCCCTGCCACCCTGTATAGTAGCGAAGAACAAAAAGATATAGACCCGTCCCTAATTATTACTCGCAGTAGGACCGGTTGAAAATTGTGAATAGAAGATTTAGATAAATATTTTATGACAGACTAGGTGTAATGAAAATACAACATTAAGGAGATTAACGGAAAAAGCTGTAATCCGTCTTCGAAGCGTTATTTTCCAAATGTAGAAGGAAGAATTCTTAATCCGTCTTGGCAGACACCGTCCGTCGTCACGATGGATAGTTAAGGTGGAATGGCTGATAATATCTGGATGTCCCGTAACCGTGAACAATTTCACCGGACGAATTTGTAGCAGTATATCCGATGATGTACCGTTTATTAAGATGATTCATAAACTGCTTCCAGGCTCATTATATTCCCAGAGTCGCTGACCGTGCTGAGCTATCGTCAGAAATCATCTGCCGCGAGTATGAAGAATTTAGATAAGTAGATAACATCCGGTTTCTAAATTGAGAATTTGAAGTTGAGACCTTCCAATTCGCAATTCAGAAACGGTGTAAGCAGGGGCCGATACGTCGACATTTAGTTTTAATGCCAATGTGTTTTTAACTGGTAAGGGACTGAGAAGAAACGTAAAGATCCATTAACACTACTTGGAAGCAAAGTCCCCGTGCCTTACCGTGTGCTACATGCAGTCTTACAACTATGAATACGTCCGCTACGTTCGCGTGCTTTGCAGTAGCCGGTCGTAGAAGGTTAATTCCCGTAGTAAAAAGTTAAAAATCTGGTCGCAATCTCATATCAGCGACAATTCATGTCAAAAATTTAGCTAACAGATACATACACATACATATTTTGAAACAACAGCACTGAAATTAGATTGAGAACGTTCTTAAGAATACGGATATTGCCTCCGTTTTGGGAAAGAATCTTTCGGTAGCGCGTAGTCTTTGTCACAGAATTGGCGACGATAGCGGCAGTAATAAGCCCACGCTCTACTAGGCCGGTTTTCTTAAACTTATTGTGCCGTATCAACGACCGGATACTTTGGACCAGAATAATCCATCGCCTAAGTTAACTTTGTGAGGGCCTTACGAGCGGCATGCACTCAGATACGGACACTCTTAAATAAATTAAACCAATCACTGCCTTTTTAGAAACAGGATTTATACTAAGGAATGAAACAAAATTATACATAAAGCGAAGACGTCCATATCTATTTAGGTTCTTGATTTGGTTTCAATTATTATATTTTAAGTCATATAAAATTGATTATAGACTAGTCGATTAATATAAATATGCGTTATGCAATAAATAGACAAAGATGACACGAAAATTGTGCCAGTACAGAGCAGAGGCTAACCTTAGATTTCGATACAAATATCTATCAACACGTTGTTAATAGAAAATTGCAATGTTTTAATGAATATCGTTTTTTTACAAAAATACTCGCCCCACCCCAGCGCTGTTCCTGGGCCGCTCTAGCTCTGCCTCATTCTACGACCGTGAGGTCGTAGAATGAGGCAGAGCGACTACGAAAATTAAACTTAAAATAGTGACAGTACTTAAATGACATGAAAAAAATACATCCAAATCTTAACGCTATACTTGCAACTAGTAAAAAAAACATACGATTAACGAAACAACACTTACTGTCATAGTAATAGAATGTTACTCCTCTCTCTCTCCAGGAAACTCCACGAGGCTATGGGCCCATGAATTTTCCTGTCAATTTCAAACGAGCGTCAACCAAAAGTAATAATGCTTGTGCCGAGTTACTAATATTAGCCCAATAACTCCGCCCCCGCCCCCACATCTATTGTTGTACATCAATTTCAACAATTTTATTGCACCATATAATCTGCGTTCACAATTTATTTGCCAAACATGTAAACAAACACGAATTTTCCACTTAGACAAACATCAACTTTATGAAAGTGTAAATAAAGTTGATTTTAAACCGACTAGTACTGTTGAAAAAGTTATTACTTCCTAAAATATGGGAAGCTGCGTATGTTTTAGAATACCATTCCGTACTTTGACGTTGAGATTGGGATACTAATATTAATGATTCGGCACGATAGAATTGGACACTGTTTGAA
Source organism: Agrochola circellaris (assembly GCA_914767755.1). Classification (NCBI taxonomy): domain Eukaryota; kingdom Metazoa; phylum Arthropoda; class Insecta; order Lepidoptera; family Noctuidae; genus Agrochola; species Agrochola circellaris. The sequence goes on from OU611840.1 coordinate 8,044,211, forward strand.
AAAGGAAGATTATATCTTTGCGTTCATGGTCTCATACGGGCCGGCGTACTTCTGCAGGCGAGGCACGGCGCAGCGCGGTGTTCGCCGCCAAACCAATATCACCTTTGCATATAACATTACAAGAAATAAAGTTGATAATAAATAAGCTGCCGAGACGCAAAGTGGAACGCTGTGGCGTCTCAGGTTAAAAGCTAAAAGCTGGTTATTTATTTTCGATTTTATTTCAGACGTCAATGTTGATATTTGTTTGGGAATAAAAATACGCGCTGCGCTGCGCCTCGCCAGATGTACGCCGGTCCTCAGAGATTCGGAACATGAAGATATAATATGGTTTAGATATAAAAACTTTTATTCAACAACATTTTACAATCAGTTTTTATCAACTTAACGAGAGTTCAAAATCATTGACTGAGCAGGTCCTTCCCGAAGAGGAAGTGACATGGAATACGTGCTGTTGCCCAAAGCGACCAGTATGTGGTTGGCAACCATAAGAAACTATTACGCATCGCATGTCAGATTACTACATGGCTCCAAGTTGCTGATGTTAATCTTTAGATGACATACGCTACTGAGTCGGGGTTGGTAGGACTACTGGTCAAAGATGCTGAACGCCAAAATAAAACAGTTGCAACGTCTATCGTAAGATATTATAGACATCGATAAATTACAAAAACAGTTCACAATGATCTAATAAATACATGTGAGTCATATTCCAAAGACCGTTGATGAACCACTACTTTCTTATTGCTAATATTATACCTAGAAGAAAAAATCATATAGCTAAAACGAACACCAACATGGACTGATTATATCCTGAGTACGACGACTAGTTTCTGTTGGGGGCCGATTTTTTGCCAAGCTTCAGCCAATTTCACGCGACTGACGTGACCGAGGAGATGGAGCGTCAGTCGCGCAACTGACGCCGTATGGGCGTCGCGCTTGTGTTTAAATGTTACTGCACACACATCCGCCGCGTCGACGTGGGGAGACGTCAGCTGAGCTGGACTTCGGTCGCTCCCCAGTCGTAAGAATACTGTGAAGGTTCACGCTGTAGATCAGCCGCTTCCCACGCCGCTGCCGCTTCAGTTTTCCCAGAACTTCTGTGAGAATCGGCTACCAAATTAAAGCGGACGTCGTCCGCTTGTCCCCGCATGGTCTACGCTCTAATCTCGCTGACTTCCGGACCAATTATTATCGGTCATAAGCGATACCTCGAATATACCTATATGTTACATGGAAAATCGAAAAGAGACAGACAGAGGCTATAGTTGCCAATTCCGGGAATTGATAACTACAGCTACACGAACGCTGAATAGATCGTAAGTCACGAGTACAAGGACCTTCCCATCCTGTAGTTATCTGGAACTTGACTATTGTGACTTAGGGGCTATACTCAAAGTAATTCACATATAACAATTAGCCTAACATCGATTAAAATAACATAAACTATATTTACAATACATTACACCTAAATAAATTATACAAAACAAAATATTGCAACAAGAGGTATTATGAGTGTCTTCTGCGTATAGACGACGGCCAAGGCCTGGTAGAAGGCCACAGAGGTTATATACCTGAAAAAAAAAAGAGAAATACTTGATTATAAGCACTTGCTTTACGTAACAAAATGGCTCAAGAAATTCATTAGTAATGCTAGTTTATAACCGCTCGCTAGCGTGTGGGAAACGTAGAAAAAGACTGTAGTTTGCGGTTAGCTATAAAACCATGCAACAAATTACTAGCGGTTTTTTCCTGCTCGCTCGGTACACTGGTATATTATTTTCTCTTTCCAACATAATTTACTACCAGTCGTCTTTAAAGATTTATTAATTGTGGCTGGCTCCAATCATCAAACAGATTTCAAAATAGTTCGCTCCGTGTTAAGAATGTATAAGGAAAGTTTTCGGTACAATATTATGTTGTTTTTTTTATATAGAACGACATGCCGTTAAATTTTGTCGTACTCATATGCCTGTTTTCACCGACAACTAAGTGACACCTAACAGAATCCAAAAATAAAAGTGCATTGTTGGATTTTCAACTCTCAACGCTGAGCCTAGCGTTGAAAATCCAACAGTGCACTTTTATTTAGGGATTCATTTAAGTGTCACTTAGTGTTGGTGAAAACGGGTATCACTCTTTTTAATAAATAAAACTTAATATTTAGTACATCATGGCCCAAACCGAAAAAATATCGTCTATTTGGTTTCACGTTTAAAAAAAAAACATATTTACTTATACCAACAAACATTCCTTCAGGGACTCTATCTTTAACAAACATTTAACACATTGCAGAGCTCCGAGGATCGTTAACGTCCCTAAGGCGAAAGCGTCAGGGTAGCCCGAGAAATTCAAAATGTCTTACGTTATTTGCAATTTACAGGTCAGTATAATTCTGTAAAGCCATATTTGTAAAGGTTTCGAATCATATTTTAATCAACATACAACCCAACCTGAAAATTACAAAAACGTAAGAAAATTTTAATTTCGCGTGTTACCTTAGTGTATCCCCTTATGTGGACAAGGGCGCACTCGGTCATTCGACTACGTAAACGCTCTGCAAACAAGAGGTCGTGGAAAGTCCTCCATACTACGCAATTTTTTTCTGTTTACTTTTTATATAAATTCACACGCCAGCGGAAGTAAATTGCAAATGCTGTAGCAAATCACGTCAAGAACAAATTGTTTGTGACAAGACAATAGCTTGGCGTAGCGTCGCAAGCCGTAACTAAGAAAAGATAGCAAGCAAGTCCCATAAATACTTGAGGGTGATACTGACCAAGCTACTGATGTTGGCTCTCGACGATCAGCATGATGGATTGATGTTGTTGAGGGTCAGCGTGGATGGTGGGCACTGAGCGCAAGCACTCGATCTGATGAGCCGCCCAGTCTTTCTTCTGGCAGTACGTGGAGCAGTAAGGCGTGCGTCGGCAGAGAGAGCACTCGGCCGATGCCTCGCGGTTGCAATTTGCACACTACATGGACAAACTCTTTTATTATGAAGGGGTACTTTTGAGAACACTACTCATTTTGACCTCTATGATGAAAGTCAATTAGATATAATTGAATTTATGGTCTAAGAAAAATTGGGTAAAATACTTTAATAAGAGACAATTCGGTAGGCTAAAATGGGCATTACATTATCCAATTTGCAGAGCACTCAGTGCGAGATGAAAAAGAGCTTACTCATTACGCTAGCGAAGCTAGTTTGTGACATTTCTTCACAAAGAGGAAAGGATAGGGGGAGGATAGGGAACAGAGATCCATCTCGCCAGTTTTTTGTCGCCCATATTAAACAGTGTCGCCACCTGATAGCAAATCCCTTGCAATAACGTTACGAATAATATAAAGAATAATTCAAAAAGATTTCATTGTTTCGACTCGGATTCGAACCATCGCATCATCGAACGTCGTCATACTCATACCGGAGTTTGACGAATTAGCCAGCGAACCCTTACGAATTGTGTTGAAATTGTTAATTGTACTATTGTTCGAGTCACTTTATCTTTAGGTCTCTGTCTAATCGAAAGATGTTATAATTTGAGGGTATCTATTAATATCCATTACGTTTTCTTTATAAAATTAATCCATACCCTCAAGTTAATATATCAAACGCTTCCTATTTTATCGTTTGCGTTGATAGGATTTCACTTGTCTAGGGACTCGTTTGTGTCAGTTGGCAAAATATGTATATTACAATAACTGTAAATGATCAAATCAAATTGTAAAATATAAATCTTTGCAGTAAAATAAGCTCAGAAGTTTTTTTTAAATAATAGCAATAATAAATATTATTAAACTTCCCTCGTTTGATAAAATTGTCCAAAGCACCATCGGTGTCACTATTAAGTACCTACTAGATACTAATAAGTTTACGGGGATTTGCAAAAAGACGATGCTAATGTCTGCGTCATTATGAATTTACAACAAAATAGGTAAAAAAAAAAAAATTGACGATGTTCTCGCATTCCTGTCGGTTTTTCTTTTTAAGGGCTTCAAGAGACTGATGCTTTTTAACATAAACCCGGGTTTTCAAGTAACCCCACAAAAAAAAGCTGTAGCGGTCAAATCAGGTGATCTGGCCGGCCAGTGCAAATCGCCAAAGCGAGATAGATTAGACGACGCAGAAATGCTTCCTGAAACAATTATTCCGCGGTCTTGAGGAGTATAGCGTTCCATGGCTTATTGACGTGAATTCTGCATCTGTTTACTTCACAAATGTCAAAACAGAATTGACATTTGCCGCCATTTGCAAAAGTAATAGACTATCTCAGCTGGATAGCGTCCAGCACGCGTAGCATGACGCTTTCTATGTCTAAGAAGAATAGACACAGCTCTTTCTATACAAAGTGACATTTTGTTTCTCCATTTTTGACATCGCACCGTAGAAATCCTTCTACAATCTGTCATTTTGTCTTTCGTTTCTAACAATCTTTGTCTAGGTCCTTTTATATGGGATACTTAAGCGACACTTGCAGTGCACAGACGTGCTCGTTAGCAATATTTAATCAATAATTTATTTAATAATAGTGACCTCATTTAGCGCATTACGGTCGTAATGCATCTGTAAAATTTTGCTTAGTGTGTACTTTGGTAAATAATGGACACAAAATAGTGAACTTGTGAAAACAAAATGGATAACAGCCCCATTAATCCAAGGGGCCCAGTGCAACCCTCCGCCTCACCTTCGAAGACGACGCAAAATCCAGCCCTCGAGTCGGCCACGGCTGATATTGTTTCGACGCCCGAGCTTCAAAAATGGATGTCAGCCATTGAGCAGTACCTAAATGAAGTTTGCTCTATTGCTGCGGATGGAAAACTGAACTCTGAGCAGAAAATGAAAATTTCTACCCTATGCCGCAAAGTAGGTTCTGGCACCTCACAAATGGCAGTCCTCTATCAGTCGCTCAAGCATAAAGCCATTCTCGCGTATGACATGGTTGATGCCCTTCAAGAAAAGCGCAACCTGATGGAGCATATTTCGGAGCTCAAGCAGACGATAAAGGACTCTGGCCCTGCGGGAAATGCTTCTTTTGCTGATATGGTGAAAAAGGGATCAAATGATTTCGTTCGACCCAACAATCTAAGCAGTGTTGCCATTTATCCCAATGATAAATTTAAATCAAGTGACGAAACGAAAGACCTCGTGCAAAAAATCATACGGCCCGAGCAAATGAAACTGCACGTTCGTGGTGTCCGGAAAACAAAAAATGGAGGCGTAATTATCAGTACCGAGACGAAACATGACGCTGATAAACTGAAGCATGCAGTCCAGCTCTCTACATCTGGACTTACCGCCGACGAGCCCAGCAAACGCAAACCTCGGATAGTAGTTGTAGGAGTGCCGACTTCCTTGGCTGAAAATGAGGTGTTCAGGTGCATTTTCGAACAAAATGTAGCCGACAAGTTACCAGCACTGTCCTTGGAATCCTTCTTGACCTTGATCAAATTAAGCCATAAATCGGGGAAGAGAGATGCTACGACCTGTAACTACGTTGTTGAAGTTTCGGCCGATATACGTAAAGCCCTAATCCCACAATCAAGGCTTTTTATAAATTGGACGTCCTGTCCTGTCAGGGACTTTACATTGGTAACAAGGTGTTATAAATGCCAACAATATGGCCATGCAGCAAAAACTTGCCGAGACATCGTTACTACGTGTGGTCACTGTGGTGATGCAGGCCATTCGATGTCCGAATGCACGAAAAAAGCCGCCATTCCGCAATGTGCAACTTGCCTACGTTTTAAAAAGCCCAGTGATCACAAAACGGGAGACGCTGCATGCCCTGCCAGGAAAATTGCAGAATACAGATACATTAACTCCATCGATTATGAGGGCACCTAGTGCGTCATCGCTTGTTGCTGACTCAAAATATCCCTGGCCACTGCACTGTCCTACTTAGCTTCGAATTGTCGCTGTCTAAGCACATTAGTCGACCGCTTCAAAAATCAACGTAGCCTAGAAGGTGATTTATGCAGTATTTGTTTCATCGTAGTATTATTAAATATTGCAAACACAATCATAATCGTGTAACTAAGTGCTAACACCATGTTTTTTCCGTTTTACCTTAGAAATTATTTACCTTAATTATTAGTATTTAAGTAGATTATAACTTAATAAATTAACTAACTATGTCACTATTATTAAAACTTATGTTAAATATTGTTTAAGAAATCAGTTGTCCAAATAGTAATTGTAAGAACTCATGCCGCCTGTGATACAGGTTTATCCTAGTACAGGCATCATACTTTGTAATACCTACATTATTTCTAAGATTTATACTGTATTTTACCAATTTTTATTTTTGAATAAATGTTTATTATTATATTTATTATTTTATTATTATATGTAGACTATTTCAGAAGAAAGTTTTCTATCCCAAACTGTCAAAATCACACTGACAACTGACAGTTGTCTCCACGGCGACAAAGTATAAACGGTTATCTACAAAATCATGATTTTACAGGAGAGCATTTAAACACAAAACTGTGATAATTAATAGAAGAACAAAGCTATCTTCTCATATTTTACATCATTTCGTTAATAGGAAATATTACGAAGGAAACGGTTAAGGCCAATATTACAGAAAAATTTTTTTGTTCTAAAATACGGTTTTTCGACACTGATAAAAATTGTTGTAGTTGTCTATATATACGTGACTTAATATCAGTAAAAATTGAGAATCAAACAGAAAAATAAATCCTATGACAAAACAAAGAAACCTGGAGTCGAATTATGTAAAAGAGTGAATTTCGTAAAAAGTGCAGTTGACTCTTTCTACTTTGCTGACGTCGTACTGTCTACACGAAACGTCAGTTTAGTCTTCTCTTCCGTCGACAAAACGGTGTTCATGCTACGCGTGCAGGAAGACACGCAAATTCACGCAATTATCTTCTCGTCTCACATACCGCGGTGTGTCAAGGCTAAAGTCTGACCAGAGTATGTTGCCAGTGCTGACGTATGGCACTGAAACGTCATCGCTCACAATGGGCCCCAATAGAAGGCTGATACTCACCCAAAGGGCACTGGAGAGGGCTTTACTTGGAATTTCCCTGCATGTTCGAGTTGTTGAGATCCGCTGGATCCCCAAGGTAACCGACATAGCTCAAAGAATTTGAAGTGGGAAAATTTGCAGTATGAAAGTTGCAGTGGGCAGGGCCCTTGCTGTGAAGTGGCGACCGCGTACTGGAAGGCCACCTTGTGGAAACAAGGTGAATCGATGACCATGTGAAGGCTACAGAAATTCGCTGGATGCGAGAAGCACAGGACCGGTAGATATTTAATACTATTGATTCGATTGAAGATATTGAAACTGTTGAAAATTTTATGAGTATGATTAAGCACCACGGCTACTAAAATTTACCAAGGAGATGGTATATTGATTAAAAAAACTCCGTAGGTGCAGTTGTGAAAGATTCGCGGGACTTAGATTAGCAGGTTATTTCTAAATATTATGGTTAATCTTAGAAACTAGGAATTGTTCAAGAGTTTTGTTAAGTGATTACGTTAGTTATTGGCCCAGTCTACAACCCCATGCATACGTCTATGACGCAACACTATCACAGACGTACCTACAGCCATTATCATACAGGCAGCGACAGTTTTAAAAAAATCTTTGCACCCAAAATTGCGCAAGCAATATAAGATCGAGTCCGATGAGCATCAGACTTAAAATATTTTCAACGCAGGGTACCTTAATTAATGAAAAAAAAAGTGAAATGCTTATCGGACTCACAAGATGGGAATGTTTCAAAGTTTCTCACATGCTTATTAAATTATTAATATAGCTTTTCAAGCACCATTGTGTGACAAATGTCTGTCCATAAAATATTATGCATAGCATGTGCCGATTAGCTGCACCCAAAATGGCGACGCTCCATTGAAGCACGTCAAGTTTTTTAAATGGCTTCTTAACCCCACCACCGCGTGCGTGACGCCATTTTCAAACAAAATGGCGTGATGCACGCGCTGTCGGCAATGCTTAACTGTACATTTGCACTGGCGAAATATTCACAACAAACCATGTTGGAATCTGTATTTTCTCTCAATTTTCCATACAATGTTTGACAGGAACTAGATATTTCAACATGTATTGTTGTGATGTTTCGCCAGTGCAAACGCACAGTAAGATGGTGCAAGTCACTTTAAAAAAATTGCGGCTTATACATGGCGTCGCACATGCGCTTTTTGGCGACGCGTCACGTACAAAATGGCGGATGGTGGTACTTGACAGAAAATGGCATCTTACAACTGCATTCCGTTGATTCCCGATGTTAGTAAGCATGATGGCAACCAATGAAAACTTAATATTACACTGACCTTTTTAGCTTCAGTGTCGTCCACGTTGTGGAGAGACACTTGCTCGGCGTCCACGTGTGCGTCCACACTCGCGGCAAGCAGCGCGGATGCTCGCTCTTGCTCGAGGCGCTCTAGCTGCCGAGCATTGACAACACGAACATCTTCGACGCACTGTTTTAATTCCGACGCTAACCTTACGAGGGATTGACCTATGTCGTCCAGTCTTTTGAGAACTCCGCTCATGTCGGGAAGTCCTAAAACAATTTTTGAATTTAATAAGAGGATTTCGAAATTAATCACGAATTATGGATGTTTAATCAACCTAAAGTATAGATAAATACGCGGAAGACTTCACGGCCATCTACGGCCAGCTAGGGCCGCAGATGGCCGTAGCAAGACACGACTGGTCGCGGCGTCGACTGACTTGGAAATGAGCGCACCCCGCAGAACCTAGGGCGCTTAACCGTTGCAGCGGGGGTTAGGGTCAGTGGTGGGTGATGGGTATAAGTCGGTGGGCGGTGGGTATAAGTCGGTGGGCGGTGGGTGTAGGTGGGTGGCCGCTGGGTGGTGCCGTAGATCGGTGGGTGGTGGATGTGGAGGTACCAGTGCCTAGGGTGGTAATTAGGATGCTGTGAGAGGACCGGTGAAGGATCATTATTTCGGGTGTTTATACTTACTTAGACGGTTTAAACGAAACTTTAAGTGCATCTTTAGGAGACAAAATATTGAAACGAACTAATTGAGCGCGTACGTAACAAAGAGTTCTATGATATTTCACGTTTTCAAGGTACTGTTTGTATGAAACGTGACCCATCGAATCTAATTGTACATTAAAAAAAAAAAACTATTTTTTTTTAAAACTCGACTCTTATCTCAGTAACAACGCGAAATAGAAAACTAAATACTGATTTAACACTGGATGGGGAGAAGTATGGCCAAAAAAATTTAAAATGCAGACACGACCTAACTCAACAACTGAACGAACCGAAGTGCTGTCGTCACACTGGGAGCTCCGGAAGGCTTGCGACCGGGATACAAAGCTCACGCATGCGCCTTGCCTATTTACGCTTCAACTCTAGAATCAGGCAAAAAGGGACCCTAGCAATGCTAGATTCGGTCGTTATATCCAGTATTTTCTATTTAGGTAATGTGGGAAGGGAAATCAATACAGCTCTAATAATCCTGCCCAGGTCGTCGCTAATAGGCAGTTCCGAAACAAAGAACAAAGATCTCGAAGATTTAAGACAGCTGAGAACCATAGACCCTCGTGTTTACAAACATAATCTTGTAGAGTAAAAGGTCAAGGTTACGTTGAAATAAGATTTTGGGTCGAACATTTTAGTGTAATTTTTGGCACATGTATATTTTAAACGTACCTACATACGTATATTAAGCACCTCGTTGGTGTAGTGGTCGTTACTGATTTCAGTTGATACTGAGATTTAGGACTGTCCGTTAAGGCAATAGAGTCACCCCTAATTTCATGTTACCTACTCCATAGCTATGAAAACGTAGGTGGATACTTCTCTAAGAACTCCTTCGGGATAAAAAGCATGATGCTGATGTATATTTTCAAAGGCTGTTTTTTTTCACCTTAATATATATATAGCAGTAATTCTGACATCATATCTGTCTACAGAACAAATTACGTGGTTATTAATGTAAACAATGGTTAATTATATTGATATATAATTAACCATTGTTAAAGGTCGATGGCCCGGATCATCGGGCCATCGACCTTTGTCTTTGTTTTACTCAATTCAGTGAACCTCTCCGCGACCTTGTCCTTTTGTGGACCGTAGGGTAGGTCCGGGGTCGACCGTCGCGCGACGCACAGTGCATCGTCCCCATAGAATAGGTTGGACACGTAGGCAGCTTGTGAAATAAAATCGATATTTAAAAATAAATAAATGCTATTGTATTCCTTTATCAAAAACCTACAAATAGGAGAAAATCGATAAAGTGTATTCTTATCTTAGAAACTGACACTTAAACTCCGCCACCGCCTGAGTTTCGCCTTGTTTCGGGTAGTCATTTCTATAATGGGTACCTACATATCTACTAAATGCCACATTCTGTCGAAAGACATTTGGTGCCCCAATGGTGCACTTTCCGAGATATAATCGATTTTCGTTTAATCATTAAAAAATACAATAGCTTAATAAAAATACCATGGCAACCAGTATTTTCATTTGGCTTGAACCAAAATAATGTTTTTTTTTTATATCTATTTTGATTTCACAAACTGCCTACGTCCATCTTCTTTTAGGGGGACGATCCACCGTGCGACGTAAGAAGTATTTCGTAAGGAAATTGAAATCATATGGAAGTATCGAGTAGCAAATGTGTCTGAATTCTACAGCTTAATATGATTTAGACGAAACGAGGCATGGTTGAATCTATTTAAAGATTTTTTTAAATTTTATTAAAAATCTCAAGTTTAATATCTGTTCTCATCTTAGATTTGCAATAAGTAGCTTGCAGACATAGCGTGGGCGCGCTGCAAATGAAACTGGGGAGGGGTGCAGTTATCGATCAGATCTGGCCAGGGATACGTTGACTATATACGGCCTGCGGAACAAAAATCTGCCGGCAAGGGCCGCGTTTACCCATCCCTATGAATGAATTCTGGAATGGGGAGGGTGGTTTAGCTGCGACTATTTCCAGAAGGTGCATTTATCGACTGGGCCCGCTCATCCGGACCTCAGCTCAAGTACCTACTTAGGTCAAGGACCAAGCCTCAAGATTTTTAATTAATTACTTACGCTTCTATTTACTCAAACAGCAATTTTGAGAGTTCGGATAGACAATAGATGATCGGAAAGCAATTTTTTTTATAAGGGTATTATATGTTTTGAAATTAAATTGCCAGTCAAAACCAAAATAATGAATACATTCAACAATTCAAATAATCTGTATTAATCTGTCTTATGTTGTATTATGTGGTGTACAAGAAGGTATTTAATAAATAAGTAAATTAAAAGTTGTCTGTCGGTATGTGTAGTAATATTTTTTTTGTTTTTTTTTTTTTTATCTAACAAAAAAGAAAAACTATTGTTATCATGATTTGTTCTAGAAAATATGAACAATTACAATGGTCAAAAGCAAAACGCCCGACCTTCACCATTAATACCAGAAATCAAAATGCGTTTAAGTAAAATAGGAAGTGTTAAGTACAATGTACATGTTTTAAATAAAATAATGCATACAAACAAGTACAAAAAATCCAGGTATTTTTAATAAAATAATTCGGATTAAATGAATAAAATATATAATATTAGTCTGATCGACGGTTATTTAAAATATAGGTATCAATTTATATTTCTAATTATCTTCGGACGGAAGAAGACGAAGAAGATTATTATAATGATTAAACGGGTAAGGTACATACTTTAAAATATACCTAGTTGTAGAATTATAAGAGGTTGTTATTTTTAACGAAAATAATAAAATATAAAATAATTTCAACCTCTAATTCAAATTAATTTGCTTCATTCGCTCGATGTAAGAATGAAAACAAACTATTTTCTATAATTTTTGAAAACACACGTCTTATTTCACTGAAATATAACAAGATGTAAAAAATATATCTTAAATTATGTCATGAGCCATTAAAACAGAATCATAAGAAATCTCATTTAAATCGTTTTATCTAAATGAATTATTATCATATTAATTTATCGATTCAAAGACAAAGTTAAGCTGAGATTTCTAAAGCTGAAAATGTATTATTAAATATTTCCCACTTTACCTTATCTGTTTGGCTATATTTCTGCTCATGCCCTTTGTCAGTGATTTAATAAACATTTAATATTAATTTTCCTCCACCCACGCTCGGGGTAGGCGGAAATTCACACCGGCCAACTACGCTCCAGTTTATCTAAGCATACTTTTGAGTTATGTTTTAAGACTTCTTGACAATTATTCTATGCCAATTTTATTCGTGTCGCAGGCTTTAACATCTTTTTTTTTAACAAGTCACATAATAACGTGCATATACTTTCACGAAAATATAAATCCTAAATGCCCATCAAAACAACAGAAAGAAATATTAAATAAAATAAAAAACTACTACTGAACTGCTTATGCACCTCTGCATTTCACTGCACCTATTCAGGTAACGAAAACATTCACGCTTATAAACATCATTTCAACCAGCTAATTTTTTTTGAACCTCACCTCAGCGGCCTTCTATTGTTTGAGCATTAGATGTTCGATTCAGGTTTACGGGTGGAGAGAGGAGTATATGAACTCCCCACTCCCCTGTAAAATCGACAGTTTTCAGCAAGACATCATTCACCGCACGTGGTTAAAGTTATGCAAAACGATTCCACCCTCATTCTTGCGTTGCCACCACACCCAGGGCACTAGGGGGAAAAGAATTTGACCTTGTACCCATGGCAACAAATGCCGAGTTGGCGGCGTCGCCTATGACGTCACGCTACGTAGGTCGGGGTTCGTGTCTAGGGCTAACCAACTGAAACACTGACGTCATCGTTTTTTCAGTCACAACAAACTGGTGTGCCGTCGGTGCCGTTTCATTCATGGGTAATGTGTGGTAGCAGTGCGCATGCTTAGTAATGCGCTCATTCTGGTTTTAATAACGATATGTAATGGGATTGCCGGTGACGTTTTCTTGCGGGGACTGAAACGTAATGTTTTCGATGATTGCGTTCTCGTAATGTTTCTCTCTCGCTTGTGCACCGCGCAAATCGCCCGCTGATTTTGTTGTCATAGCCGCGTTTGCTTTGCCAACAAAGTCGGTGTATACCTATTGCATACAACTTTTTTACAGACTAATCTTGCTTTGTTGTTCATATCCTTTACTCTAATTACGTCTGTGCAACTATAAGGATAATGTTATGACAATTTTCTCATTATTGTGATTTGAAGTCATAAAAATATTTTTATTCGTTTACACAACGTTCTGCTTTATTTCCTTGTCAGGATTTGCGCTGCATTCCGCATGATGCCGCCTGAATGAAGGGTGGATCAATAAATTATTGCTAGCCTGGGTAGGGCAGGCGAGCAGACATACGCCGCGAGCGCATGCTGCGACGTAGCTACACAGACATATTCGCCTCTTAGCTAGTACAAAGAATCTATCATTGAAACAAAATTATGAATCAGTGGTAAAAAACAAGTGACCACCTGCAAGCGTCGGGCAGAAATCTGTGCCGGCTCTACAACGAAACGCAGAGTAGGACAGACACATGTCTGCGTCACACGTGCCTGCGCCACAGCGTACGCTGCTGTCAGGACGTTCATGCATTACAAAATCTGCTCTGCCTTGCGCTGCGTGGACCTGCGTCGCCTTCGTCTCAGCATACGCTTCGCCTAACAGCCGGGACCAAGGGCTTAAGGGGACTACAGGACCTAAACGTGCCTAAACGCAAGTTTTATAATGCGTAAAAGTATATGATCCACTGCAGTAAACAAAATCAGAAAAATATATGATATTCTTCAGGATATATGCTAGTATGATACTGTGTTGAAAACATAAAACAGCTAATTTGATACGATAGAAAAAAATCATGAAGATACCTCTAAAAATTTATTTTAACGATTAAAAATCATATTAATTTACATGCAATCATTCTGATTTTTTGTCAGATTATTCTACAAGCTACATATTAGCATAATAGTGTTTTAATTTTCCAGTCCAATCAATAGATTTTTTGTAAATCGCTAACTGCTTCATATTTTGCAACAAATTACCTGCGTCGTGTCATCGCGCTTCTCTTTCATTTCTATGCAGTCCGACAGTGACCGCGCTTTAGCTGCTGTAAGCCTCTTAAGGTGATTAGTAGGCTCACTGACCTTGCGCATGTGGGCGGAGCTAAACACCCTACCCCTGGAATACGTAAAACGCGCGCGGTGGCGCGCTAAACTAAAACGACGGTCAAAGAATATGCAGGAGCGCAGACATGCGCACGTAGGTCGCTATTTTTGCCTATGATTCCAGAAGGGAATAGTGGATGCAAGGCTGATATTTGTATTGATAGATCAGGGCGTGGAACCGATTTTGAAATACCGGTTAATATTTTTCATAAACCGAATACTGTTCATTGATTAACCGGTTAATTAAAAAAAACGATTTTGTATAAACCTAAATAATTTTGGTTACCGGAGAATAGAATTTTAAAACTCGCGCTAACCTGAGTAAACCGGTTTTACACACGCCCGCCGCGCCGCCGCCGGCTGTCACATTCTCACGCGCCTACTTGTTTGTGTTTTGTTTTCCTTCGTCGTTCGCCGCGGAGAGAATTTGGTTCGTTCGTTGTACTAGAGACATTAAAGTAACTGTTTAAAAATTAGCGCATCCCCCGATGCGCTAAGGTAGCCCGCGAGATTCAAATTTTCTTTTTTTTTTTGCATTTTGCAAGTCAGTGGTGCCGATTCTCTTGTCACAAATGCCTCTAAACTAAACTAAAAATCACAATTTAGTTTAATCCTGTCAAACGACGATTTCCCATTCTGAAATAGACTAAAGTGACACAACTTAACTATATTTTAGTTTGACAGCACTAAGATAATACTGAGTTTTTAGTTTAGTGAAAATGGCAATTTCGCTATTCTGAATTTGACGTTTTTCACCTAAAATTTTGATTGTAAAAGACCAAACCAGACTAAACCTAACAATTTTTAATCGCGATTAAAAAGGTGTGGGGTAAAATAAGTTGTCATGAACACCAACATCTCAACTTCACGTGCAAAAACAGTACTGTATTTATTTTTTCTTTTGCTTATATCTCGAAAATGGTGCGTCCTATCGCAAAAATAATGAAAATTTCGACCCCTTTATGAAACCCTTAAACCCCTAAAACTCAACATGTTGGTAATATTTTTTCATATTTTCCATACAAAAAGTGAAATATTCCATATAAAACACGTCGAGGCTGCACCCGTGCGCGCCTCTGGCTCTAAAAAAATTCAATTTCATTTCTTCACCATTGGTACCCTCTAAAACCACGAAAACGAAGCCCATGACGAAAAATTTAAAAAAATAATCGCAGTCGCGACTCGATCTTGGACTTTTATTTTGAACCCCCAGAAAAAAATATTACTTTCACATGGTCATCATGTGAGTCATGCTAAATAAAAAGGTTTATCTTTTTTAACAATTCGTGCATTGTTGATTTTTTCATGGATCAATTCAAAAATATGTTTAGGTGCGCAAAAGTTAGAGGTTCCATTAAATATATGCCGGTTTGTAAATAAACCAGTCTTGTCATTTTAAAATTCAATCAATTTTAATTCTCGTTCATAGTCTCTATTGCAGTTCTTGATACGCCTTGGCATTTTTTAATACTTATTTACACAATATTTTATGTCAACGACTGCCTCGTTGGCCTAGTGGTCGCAAGCGCTATTGCTGAGCATAAGGTCCTGGGTTCGATTCCCGGGTCGGGCAAACTGTTATTTCGTTTTTCCATCTGAAATTGCTCAGTAGCAGCCCGGAGTCTGGATTTGTGCCCGGTTGATAGCAATAGGTTCGCCACGACATGGAAGTTGAACATAATTGAAATGTGGGTGTACTATAGGTACACCTCTGCCTAACCCTTCGAGAATACAGGCGTGATGTTATGTTATGTTTTATATATACTTTTTTTTGTTTATATTGTAAATTGTTAATTTGTATGTAACGTGTCAATGAAAATTAAAAAAAAGTATTCATAATTGCACATAAAAAAAATACTCAACAATAAAGCAACTACGCGCTCAATCGATTTGGACTCTCTGCAGCAAGCTAGTCTATAAACGCACACTAATACAATAAGTTCGTAAACATTCGCACTAACACATACGTATGCGCATAGTCGGTCGATAGCCGGAGCGGAGCAGCGAGCGACACAGCCACCCCGTCTCGATGCTAACGCACGACTGCCGCCCGCGTCCCGCGCAGAGCACCGCTGAACCTTTATCTCTAAATGGGGACATTTTCTTTGCAAAAATTGATTGATTTACATATGCTGTTTCAAATCTTTAGTACCTTTAATCATCAAATTTTCAGTGTAAAAATATTTCTAAACATCAAAGCCGTTTAGAAGTAGTTAGGAATTTTAGGCAAAAATAGCGTTTTTGTAAATATTTTTTTAAGACAAAAGTATTAGTCATACGAAAAAATCCTGTTTCAGAAATATTGTACATGAATCTATAACAAATATATATTTTTTTCAAATCTTTTAACCAAGCCGTTAATGAGAAGACAGCTTTTTAAAGTGACCGTTTTACGGTACTAAACGAGAGTAAGGCCCTTAACGTGCTTTCCGAGACACGTAAAGGTGTCTCGGCATGTAAAGATCACTCATACACGGATCGACCGCAACAAGCACAGCTTAACCTGATCGATCGACCCGTGCGGCTGTTATTACTTAGCCACGAGCCCCGAAATACGTTTGACCTTTTTTCAAAGTGAAAGCTGATTCCACCCGCGTCGCCGGTGGAACATTAGTGCGTTCCCAAGTGATGCCAACTTCTCGAGCACGCGAGATTGTGGGTGCGCTTAAAATAATCTATAACCTACATCATTTGGACATCCGGCTATTCTACCAGGGTTCAAAGATCGAACTTTGAGCTTATATCGCAACAGGTTCAAGCTAATACGTGCTTACGACACTATCGTGAAACTTACGTCAGGAACAAAGAGTTTGTGAATTGAATATTGAAGTAATTAGGTAGTTATCAACTAACAGGCTGGATGCGGCGCGGGGGCTGCATCGTGGAAGCAGGACCAGAACGCAATATGATATTGCCACCCTCCCCTTACCCCAGAGAATCTGTGGAGGAGGTAGTAGAGTAGGGGAAGGGTGGGCATTGTAGGCATGTTTACTCGCCCGGTCGGCCGATGCCCGACAAGATCGTAAAACGCAATAAAATGACACGTTTCTGTGATGCGGCTGATACATCCCCTTCCAGTGCTCATAACTTATGCAGGGCAGGTAATTTTTAATCTTATATCTTCTTGAGAATCATAATTGGGTATTCATATTCTCATTTTGACTTGACTCTTTGGCGGCTAAAATGGCAGGTGATTATTAATCTTATATTATATCGAATCATTATAGGTATCATTTTGATTTGACTTTTTGGCGGCGAAAACAAGCAAACGCAGCAATATGCGGAGTAAGTACCTAAAATAGTCTACATTCAAACACACATCAGTTAATTTGACACTGACAGTGCTTACTGATTTTATTTCGTAGCAGTAAGAGTGATTCTCATAATGCAATCTTTACCACGCTGTGCTTGACTGTACGTGTGAAAAACGCCGTTTATATCAAGATTATATTATTATACTATGACATACTAGCAGGGGCGCAGCTAACCAATAACCCGATTCCTGTCGGCTTCCCTTAGGAAATTATGACAGTCAGTAGTTCTCAGCAGTGTTTAATAATCACACTGAATGTATTATTTAATACTTACACCATAAAATTAAAGTATTACAAAACCCTAACCTACATAAAAAAAAAATGTCTTTATATTCCAACGAAAACAAAACATTTAAAGTGCGCGCCAATTTTGCTCTAGTGCCTCCAGTATAACTCGTTGTCCGCCCGGGTTATGAAAACTTAAATTTCTATACAAAATAATCTCGTCGTGACGTCACTTCAGGTCACGTGACACGCTGTTTTTTGAGGCAATAGTAAGCCGTAAAAAGTCGAGTTATGATAGGTACAGCAGTGTAGGAATCCATTCGCTGAATTTCGTAAGCGTTCGGTTTGGTTCGGGACGGGGGGAGGGACAAGCTCCACGCTCCACGCACGCAATAATTTTAAATGTTTGTTGACACGATTGACGTAAATAGTTAATAGAATTTATAACCTTTAATTTTGTTGATACTTGTAGTTAATTAGCATTTTGTTCGTTGTATTCATATAAGTTATTAGTGTAGTATTAGTGTAACAATTAGAATTGGATAATCGTGAGTTTGTTGTGAAATTGTGCGTTCGCCGTCGTTGTAATTAGGAATTTGTGGTAAGTCGATAGATTAGCAAGTTGAAATTACTTTTTTAGAGTAGATTTGAAAAGTTATTAGTAGGGTGGCGGCATTAATAGTTTTAGATTGTTGTGTGACAGATTATTTGCTTCGTGAGGAAACATGCTTTTCAAGGTTAAGTTTTGAAAATAAGAAACACATAATTAGGCTAGGTCGTGCTCGACCAGATATGACTATAAACTACAAACGACGTGATGGGTTGGAATGTTTCCCTTTACGATAAATATCAATGGCTGACTGGTAGTTGTAAATTAAATAAGATGTTTTGTTTTCCATGTTTACTTTTCTCAGATTCTAGTAGTTTATGGAATAAAGGGGGTTTTACAGATATTAATAATCTGACGAATTCATCAAAAAAACATGTGCAGACTGAAAAGCATATTCGTAGCTGTTTAGATTTACATGACTTCGGGAATAGTAGGATAGAACCATTTTTCACTAATTCGCTTGAAGCTCATAATAGGAAAGTAGCGGTTTTTACGATGTTAGCGGAAGTCGAACTGCTGAAGTTTTATACAAACAGTTGTTAGAAATACTTGACCAGTATCGTTGTAGGAATAAGTTAGTTGGTCAGTCTTACGACGGCGCGGCAGTTTTTTTTTTTTTTTTTGTTTTTTTTTGTTTTTGCTCCGGCTTACCTTTCTCATAAACTCACCCTTCGCCACTGCATACTAGACAGGCACTCTAAAGACAATTTCCACGCAAGCTCCGCCCCCATGCACCCCGTCACTCCACTATGTGCTAAACGCTAACACATCAGTAATAAAGTTAAATATCGCGTGCGCTCTTTGATCGTGTTCGAGCACGAAACTTAATGGCGTAAGTGTCAATTCTTATTTCGTTTAATATAAAGTAATAATTCTGCCTAGCCTTTTCCACACTATGTTGAGGTCGGCTTCCAGTGTAACCCGATGCAGCTAAATACCAGTAAGTACCTATTTTGCAAACCAGTATTTTCATAGTAATTTTAAGCAAAAGGAGTTTGGCGTTCTGTAGTGTCTGCCCACCCCCATAGGAAAACTACGTGAGTTTATGTATGTATGTAATATATTAGAAAATAATATAGCTCGTAGGTAAGAAATTCAAAGAAATTCAAATGAATTACGTTTTCAACAACAAAATGCTTGTGTGTATTATTTTCAAAAATTATTTTTTTAATACTTCGTGTTCCTAAAGGGAGCGAAGCGCCCGTAACTACGGCCGAAACTACGGATTTTGCTTAGGGAGTAAGCCCCCAGGGCCGGACGCGAGAGATCACCGCCGCCGATCGCCTGCACGAGGACACGGCGGTGCTCTGCCCAAGCCGGGCAGACCTCCACCGTATGCTCCACCTTGTCCCCCGGGCGTTTCCTCCCGCCTTATCCGGAACAGGAACCTCCCGACGCAACCGTGTCCGGTGAGGACCTGCGTCAGGCGGAA
Source organism: Agrochola circellaris (assembly GCA_914767755.1). NCBI lineage: Eukaryota > Metazoa > Arthropoda > Insecta > Lepidoptera > Noctuidae > Agrochola > Agrochola circellaris. The sequence goes on from OU611840.1 coordinate 8,063,932, forward strand.
GGTGAGGACGCCGTAGCTCCTCTCTAGCTCTTTCCTCAAAGAGGGGATTTATCGCCGCGATTGTGACGTGCCCAACCTGCTACGATCCATACATACTCTTTTGTTTAAAATTACTATGTAAAATACTGGTTTGCAAAATATGTACTTACTGGTATTTAGCTGCATCGGGTTAAACTGGAAGCCGACCTCAACATAGTTGAAATTTAAATTTTATTTATTTGCCATAATACAGGTAGGTACTTACATAATAACATGGCAAAATAATTTTAGTCTCACTATTAACGATTTATCAGTCGTGCAAATATTTCTAGTGCATGCATAATATCATGAAATTGTATCAATATCATTAGTCATACACATCATAATCATAATAAAATGAATAGTCTTGCTTCGTTAATAATAATTAGGCACATTAACATTATAAAATATATTAAATTAGTTTATTAGATTAACACCCGAATACTGAAACGCCACTCAAAACTTAAGCGTTACTTAAAACTAGTTTCAACCAATCAAAAGGCTATAAACGAGTCATAAGTAACGCTTAAGTTTTGAGTGGCGTTTCAGTATTCGGGTGTATATCTCACAGTCAAGACAGTTCATCAATTTATTGAATAGATTTATAAATAATGTCAATAATTATAATTTAAATAAGTGTTCGTTTTATACATCATGTCTGTTTAAAATTTTAATAATCATCTATTGAATAAAAACATCTGTCACAAAGCCGTATTGTTTATAGTTCTACTAAATTCTAAGCTATTCATTGTTCTTATTTTTTCCGGTAGTTTATTATAAATTTTCACCGCCATGGTATAGCAGTTTCTGTTACATAACTTTAATCTGCTTCTAGGTACTACGAAAGGTTTTTGTACTATTTTCCTTTTAAATTGAGCCTTATCATCCTGCTCAAAAAGTGATAAGTGGTTTCTAACGAATATACACGTTTCAAAAACGTATAGGGGTGGAAGTGTAAGTAAACGTTTATCAGTGAATATTGGTCGGCACGAATCAGTCCACTTAAGACTATAAATTGACCTTATGCATTTTTTCTGGGCTATAAAATATGATTATCCGATACCTCAATACTGAACATTAATGGATCGAAGAACAAGAAGAACACTAAACTGCTATGCTGTAATACTAGCCTGCTAACTTGGCACTAACTGAACGCACAAACGGAAAAAAAAATAAGTACCCGGTTTACTAAGTAATTTCAATAATATGACTAAAGGCTGAAGTAATTATTGGATTCCTAATTAGGTACCTTTGACAATTGTCAAGTCACACGACAGCTAATTCCAAGGTTGTGTTTAACCCCGTCATTAATTAATTATATTGTATACGAGACGAATCATTAAAATACGATTGAATACTTGAAATGGGATAGGAATGAGGAAAGATACGGAATATAAGTTCTGCAGCACTAAAATCTTAGGCATTGCGTTAATTTCCACGACATGGTCAAATCTATTTAAATTGTTATTGTTAAAGGATATTCGATATTAATTAAAACCTATGCAATCAGAAGTCCCGTAAATAAAAAGGGCTCAAAATTTTGTCGCATTTAGATCTAAGCGATAACCAATGTCAAAAATATATAAGTAAAGAAAGGTATTTTTGACAGATTGAGCCCGACATTAGAACGCGAACTTTCTTAAAATTACGGAACTGCCCCCCTGAACGGTTAGCCATAATTATAATAAAAAGAGTAAACAATTATCAGAAAACTTAAAATATGCGACAAGTTCATGAAATAAAAGGGTCCATCATTGTACAATAAAACAAGCAAAGCGGCGCAAATAAATCGCAAGAGCAGTCGTAATGCCGAAATTAATGAATACTTAGTCAAGCTACCTTTACAATTGGCCATGGTGTAATTAGACTACAATCAATAATAACTATGACATGCGCATTGCATTCGATACGACTTAATTTTAATTTTGTCCTGATATACTTAAGTGTTATTTATATTAGAAATTAATTGGATATCGCGTAATGTTAGACGCAAGAGTCGAACCTGTGTCTTTATAATTGCACAGCATAACGGCTTTTTGTTTGACCGTTAATGAGCATTCGATTAATGTGATTTTTTATCGTACTTATTTGTAATTCTCTGGCAAGGTAATACTTAATATTAGTCGCGAGTGGAATTGCGGGCACAGCAATATCAAAGTTAAGACAATCGCCGATATTTGGCATTTCAGACCAAGAAGGTTTACCTAAACCTTCTTGGTGTGAAATGCCAAATATCCTAATTTAATAAGTCATAATTATGTGTTATAAAGTTTGTAAGCAGAACACGTGGATGTTAAGGTGAAGGTTCAAGCCACTGCAGAACAATGACTGTTAAGTTCGCTGATGGCTAAAGCTTCGCGTAAGCGAAAATTTTATCTAATTAGTTGCTCGCACAGACCAGCACCCGATATTGCTAATACATTGCTTCATATGTTCGAAAAATGTATCTGTTCAACAACGTAAATAACGCAATGAATGTTGTTGAACTGTCAAAAAGAAATAGATTGATCGTGTGTTACGCAATTAGGGTGCAGGGAAGCATAGCACAAAATCAAGAGGCCAATACTCAGCAGTGGGTGGAACAAAGCTGCCAATGATGAATATGATAATGATGAAGAATTGAAATTTCATGACAGCAGCATTCGTCGCCGAGTAACGCATATTTATTCGCATCGGCTGTATTAAATACATTAAGCTCTTCGCGTTCGATTACTTGGCACATATATGACATGACTCAACTGTATAAGCTCGAATACTTTTTCTTAATTTTCTTTTCAATTGACTCATTCTGTAAGCCTCATTCTTCACTTAAAAACTTGAGATCATAATTTCTAAGCACAGCGTAATTCGCTATTGGCTAATTGAACTTTCTTAGATCGTGTTTATTGATTGTCTCATTATGTAAACCTTAGAGAGCGTAACTTCAAAACTTGAGATATTTTTCTAAGCACAGCGTAATTCGCTATTGGCTAATTGAACTTTCTTAGATCATGTTTATTGATTGTCTCATTCTGTAAACCTCAGAGAGCTTAACTTCAAAACTTGAGATATTTTTCTAAGCACAGCACCAAAGTTTCATACCTACTTCTAAAGGTATATATTATCTACAACCAATTTAATAGTAAATAAATCATTTTCGCTTCGCATACTTATAACATTTTTATTCGCAAAAGCAAGTTCTATAAGTATTAGTATTACGCAAAAAAGACTCGCGAAATTTGTAGGTATTTTTTATGGACCAATATATAATAATAATAAATAAAATAATATATAAATAATATACAACCTTAGTTTTTGTTTACCCTAAACCTCTTAAGGGGTCATTGTACTCATCATTATGAATAACTTTCACTATGGGACCGACGACGCTGAAATCGCGAAAAATAGGCTTCAGATACCCATAGATCTACGAATGACAGCCGAGACCAACAGCTTTACGTACTTCAGAGTTAACGTGGACGGTCACCCATCCACGAACCAACCGCGACAAGCGTAGCTTAACTTTCGATCGACCAGTGCAGCTGTTATTATTTAGCCACGAGCCCCTCCTAATTTGCTCCCCCTGCTGCTCTGGCCAGGATTGAGTACATTATTTGTTAATTTAAAATAACGCTCAGTCAGATTAAAAATACACAATAATATAAACTACATTTCTATTGGTTCATAGACCACATCCCACACAATATGCCCAGTCTCCCTCAACCCCTGTGTTTATAAAGACCCTTTCAAATATAACAAAGAGCAATATAGGACATGCTCCATTTTCAAACAGCCCTATTTAGATATTTGGCTGCATAGTTACTCTATTATCAAATACTTTTTTGAATGAACAAATACATAGACGAACATATTATGTGGGGAAGAAAAATATATTAATTCTATATGATGGATCCTTTTATTTATTTTAATCCTCATACAAGACAGACCTTATATAAAGGAGAGCATTCATTTGGAAAGTGCATTCAGTGAAAGTGTGGCGGCATCTACATCGCCACATGCGAACTACGCATCAAAGACCTGACGTCACTCAAATCCTGCATCGCGCAATTAGAGCTTACCGCGCGGTGGACATATATACAAGCTCCCGACTTCAACCTCCGGGCAGCAAAAAGTAAGTATAGTCAGCAACAGAAGTCGTTGATATTTCTGAAGTTTTTCATTAAACGTACCTATTATAATATTAGTCAAAGTTATCATCAGAACAATCATAATTTGTAACAAAAAAGTAATCATTGGTAAGTTTGAAGTCATAGATTTATCAGAAACGGTGGATTAAATAATATATATACTTTCGTTGCTGACCATACAAAAACAAATTATGTGTATGTGTTTATTTATTTAGTACCAAAAAACGGAGTGATTAGATATGCAGGGGCCAATGGAAATAAAGCGTTGAATGGGATTGAAACTTTGAAAAGGTTTTCAACATTGAATTAATATAAGTATAGTTTATTATTATTACTAAAAAGGTCTCTAAATTCTTTAAATAATAGTTAAAACTGTAGCCCTTGTTGTCAACAAACAATATTTAAATCCCATGACATACAAACACTCCATTTATGTAGGTAATGCGCATTTTCATAATGGCAATACCACCCAAGGACTCTACGAGACAGGGTCGTCCTAGTGTGGAGTTCATATGCATGGTAGGTCCTCTGCGTCTTATTAAAAAAATGTAAACCTAGCTATATATAGAATTGTAGACTTTAAGGAAATGTAAAGCACTGTTTTTGGCAAAAATTAACAAACATTATTATTAAAAGTAAACATTATTGGCTCTGGCTGGTATGCTGTCTGAAAATAAAAGCAAAGCTGAGCCAATTATCTCATACCTTGGTTACATAAAGGCTGTTGCTGACTATACTTGAATTCATAAACTCAAATAATATTTTACATTCCATCGCCACAATTTATTTATTTATTTATTTATTTTATTTCTCCTCACACTGACAAGCTTATTCTAGTTCACATATTATATAGTATTTGTTTTTGTTTTTCTTAGCAATGTGAGGAGCTGGTGTCTGAGTTAGGCGTAAAATGCCTGTATTACAGATCACCAGGTCCCCACCCCACGGAAGAACAGAAAGTTTTACTTAAAAAAAAAGAATAAGATATTACAAAACAACAAAACTAAGATAAGGAGATTTAAGACTAAAGTTATTATAATTTTGGGGGTAGAAGTTAAAAATAATCTATAAACAAAAATTTAATCAGGGCGCCTGTATGTATCAGTGTGTGTGTATGTGTAAATGAGAGTGTATAATGTTAGTGTGTAGTGTTGAGTGTCAGGTGTAGTGTGCCTATGTGTACGTGAATGGGCTCTGGTGCAAGTTATAAACTTATATCGCACTAATTTAATTTAATTTAATTTGATTGAAGTAGACTTTCTGTAAAATTATAATCCAACTTCTTTAACCAGTCCAGAACCAAAGATTTACATTTGGTTTTTGGCAAGGGATATAGCGTTAAGGCTCGATTTACCTTATTGTATAAATTTGAACCCTGATAGCAGAAAAACCTATGTGCAAACCTAGTTTTGAATGACGATGAAGAACAGACTATATATTTACAATGACATAAATAGGTATTTATTTTGTAAAATATTTAATTATTTTAGTTATTGTTTGCGTTATGCATTCAAAGCTGATTTTTCAGTGGCATCTACCTATTATTCTAAATTAAAGTCGATTTTCGTGTCTGTCTGTGTGACCGCCTTGTTCGTCTGAATTACGCAACGGATTTTGATGAGGTTTTCATCATCATTTAGAGAATTTATCCCGGAAGGTTTATGTGTATAAAACATTAATATTAAACTTCCATATAATAAAGAATTTTCAATGTCATTTCATTGTTTTCCCAGTTTCTGATTCAATTATAAACATAAATAAAGTCATATTTAGCCAGGTTATCTGTCAAGAGAGAATAAGGTCTAAACAAAAGCTTCCATTTAGTAAAATATAAGGTCTATAATCCATCCAATATTCAGCCTTTATAACAACTTGATAATTTCAAGTCAGTCTTCCAATACGTGAAGAAGTCTAACCAACAGCGACCTTTAAGGTACAATACATAAGGCCTATAATTCTACAGCTCCTATTTCAACTTTCCTATCATTTCCATCGATGAATAAAGCTTACCTGAAATGGATTCAGCATTGGTGTCCGGATTCTCTAATAAATGGTAGTCAGCATTGGTGTCCAAGCCTTCAGCGATCGTTTGCCAGGCCTCTTTAGAATTGTTGCTATTGTTGCTGCTCTGGTGTATGTTATCAACATCTCCATCTCCTATGCTGGACTCTCTCTTCAGTTTTGACTTCTTCTCTTCTCCTTCTTGGTTGTGGCGTCTCCTTCTCTTGTAGGGTGTGAACAACCGCACAGGACCCATGGCTGGAAAGTGAAAATACGTAATGCTATTCAATTGGGCAAAGTGAAAATTCAGAGTGCTATTCAATTAGGCTTTATATTAACAGTATGTAACAGTAATTTGAATTAGGTCAGCTGGTCATGGTCATGGGAAAGGATAAAAACCAATATTTTATTAGCCAAATTAGTGTGAATTGAGACTGCCAATTTAGCTGGTGGTATATTTGTATGTTAAGCTGCTATCTTGAACCTCTTGTACAGTAAAGTAATCTTAGCTAAACAAACTGAAAATCAATCCAGTCCTCTGAAAGTCATTATTGCATTTGTTTTGTTAATTAAATCAACATTTTAATCAATATAACGCTCACCAATTTTGACCACTAGTAATTTAAGGTTTTTGCCATAACACTGAGTATTAAACCATTTTGATAAGACCTAAAGTAACCAGAACAGGTAAATAAGAACAAAATTCTGATTAACTGCCATAATAAGCAAGCTTATTTTACTACCTATAAAAAAGAAAATATTTTCAATTATGTGTTGTGTTTATTGGCTTACATGTTATGCAGTCCTCTTTGCAGAATTGTTTGAATTGTATATCTTAAAAGCTTTGTCAGTTCTAGTGAAAGATGATTACAGAAATATTACCTAAAGAAGCGTGTTCAGAGAATTTAGCTTTACAAATAGTTGAATTTTAGAGATGGACTCTGCTGAATAATCATGCATTTTGATTCCTTAGTGTCAACAAGTCTTCATGATTTTGTTTTATGTTAATTATTTCTTAATTGTAATCAGATGCCCAGCAGTAGCGAGATTCTGGCTGGCAATAACAGTAAAACTTTATGTTGTAGGCTCAGATCAAATAAAAACCCAAAACGAGAGCGCTGTGAACAGTGAAGTGAAGCCAGTTTCGTAAACATGTGTGCACTTGGTGTGGTGTAGTTTGATTGTAGTGTCATTGTAAAAGGTTGTAAATGTATGCATGTGAGCGTGTATGCACAGAGCGGCGGTGTAGTTTTGGCATGCTTCACTGTATTGTTTGCAGCACTCTGTCTTGGTTTTTTATTTGGTCTGAGGTTGTAGGTATAAACTTCTTTAATCTGTTTTTTCGTACTGACACTTAAATATTCAGCTAGGCTATTATATTACAGTACTGGCTTGTAACATTATATTGTGTAGTACATTTTCATAATTTAAATACTCATTCATGTAATGATTGGTATATATTATGTTGTGATAGCCACACCCCCGGCTAACACATTGTCAAAACTATATTTTACCATGGTTCATTTTCAATGTATGCTTGCTATTAATCTAATTTTGTATAATGACTTCTAAAAGCTTCTTAGGTTTATCATTTTCTGTAGTCTTTCACTTATATCTCTAGTATTACCACAGATGAATACTGATGTGATGGTTGGCTCCACAAAATAATTTAATTAAAAAGAGACTCTTGCTTCGACACACTGTTATATTCACCTAGAAGTTGCCTGTCTTTCTACTGCGTAACTCTTTATATCTTCTGACTACATAACACTCACTGAATTGGCCAAACTCAAAACTCAAACTCAAAGCATTTATTTCAATTAATCCATTTACAGGCACTTTTGAATTGTCAAATAGTCGGTCAGTTAGTCAGAAAGTTGAAGCTAATTGCCTACAAGCCCGCCGAGGCCCTACAAGACAAGCCCGCCGTATACTCATAGCTTCATACCTAAAATGCGGAGTGAACAATCTGTAATCATGTGGTGTTACCTTCTATTATAGCGCCTTTCTTTCACTAACTATCATTACTTATAGATTTGAAAGGAAATACAAGTAATATTAAAGATATTACCCACATCTTTAATTTATTATGATTAAAGGTTTTTGTTAACTAAGTGTTCGGTTTTGATAATATCATCAACACAAGAATGTGCTTATTTAGCCTAACAGACTGTTTGTTGTTATGAATAAAATGTTTGCATGCCTATATTGCCTATTATATTAAGTGATGTACTTTTTGGTATGTTTATGCCCGGCTAATTACTGACTTACTGTATCATAATAAAGTACTGTCACAGTCCCCACCTGACTGATCATCACAGCATGCCCCACAAGTACAGCTTGTGGCATGAGGGGCCAGTATCCCCTCGTCTATCAGGGCCTGGATACTTCGCCCACCAAACCTAATAGATCTCTTCCAGTCTTTACTAGAAGCCCTTCCACATAGGGCCTCAAATTCACTTGGTGTGTACCATTCCATTCCATATTTTATACATCTGCCCCTGCCCCCAGAGCCGAACCTTAGTTTATGTAGCTCAGCCGGCGTATTCTTGCATCGAATGGGCAGGATGGGCATGTTAGCAGTCTCTGCCCATGAGCGAGCACTCGTGTGCCGCGTACTGGGTGTACTCGAGCCGCTCTCTTCCTGCCGAGTCGCAGGAGACGGAGGGTTCTGTATCACGATATGAGTCGGCTTTATGTCATCTGTCACTGGCCCACCTGATATAAACCCATTGTCAACACATATCATAGGCTTGAAATGCGGCAGCTGATCTGACGTTATCACGTTAAATGTCGTGCCAGTAATAAGTGTGCCGACCGGCAGAGACACTGGCACCGTGACCACGCCATTAGAATCACTAGACAATCTTGTATTTTTGATTGCAGTCGACAAAACAGCTCCGCCATCAGATCGGTCGGCATCGTGATCGGCCCCCGCCGACAGGGGATCGGCTTCGGAAACTTCGGTAATGTCCGGCATAACGACGTTGTCCGAACCTCTGTTCTCCGCCATATCTTGTTTCCGCCCACCCAGGCATACACCCTTGCGGTGCGGATGAATTTTAACTATCACATGAACGTTAATCAACTTATATGCACTCACACTAAATGATTATGAACTTCTTTCACCCACCAACTGCGGTCCGCCATAATTAAATCGAAAAATGAAAAAAACATTTCACGTACGCTACTTAGGTTATGGCGGGAATTTTGAATCCTAAATCTGAAATCATAAAATGTCCATAATTATAATTAAATACCGTTTTAAACGTTTTACTATACTGTTCCAGTCTGATTAAGTTGTTCTAAAGTTTATAAATACAATATAGCATATTTTATTTGTGGTAAACAATGGCAGACTATGTGTTTTTTTTTTATCAAAAAAGAGTTATTCATGTTTTCGTTCGAGTTTTGACAGTGTTTATCAGTGTTGCAAAACTTTGAATTTTATCATTTTATCACAGAACACATTTTTTCTTGGTGCATTTCTTATTGTAAAGAATATATTATTATACATCTAATAAGTAACAATTTTCTCGAATCCTATATTTAGGAGAATTACAAATTATTTTCTCACCGTCCACGTCTCTGCCAATGTAATTTCAATCATACAGTTACTCAATTTACTGTTTGTGATTACGTTTAATTAATAATAATGTTAGTTCCTCGTTCTATTTACGAACAACGCTAGAGTGTGGAATTTATTGATTTTGCGTGAAGTATTTCTGAACAGGCAACTCAACTCTGCTTTGGTTTTCCTCGAACGAGAATAAGGCGGGAATACCGTTTTTTTCTTTTTAATCTTTTCCTCCTTGCGGCACTGCACTGCTGTTTCAGTGAAAGTAGTTCTGATACCAGGATTAGGTGCATTCAAATGATCACATAAAATAATAAAAATTGCTATGATTATTTATAAGTCACAAATTGATATTTTGTTAGTGCTTCAGTGCTGTATCTTTCTTTTTACACTTTTAGGTAGATATTTCTTGGTAAGAATAGATTATTCTATGCGCATACTTCATTCGTTTCGATGGGACGAATGGCAAAAACTTTGCAGCACAAAAACTTGGCAGCTCAGAGGTCACTTTAGCATTTTTTAGGGCACATAGCCTCACACGACCTAGAGGGCAGGAGGTGGAGAATAGTTTCCGACACAGCTCCACGTCCACAGCGTACTGCGAATAGAGAACGCTATTGCGAGTCTGTACTGTTGACCGTTAAGGAGTTCCCTCGTCTGAAGTCAATCCTGGATGCAGCAGCCAGATCATAATTAAAGCGTGTATAAATGTTCGTGACTGTTTTGTTGACTGTTGAAGAGTTCCTTCGTCAGGTACCAATCCTGGGTGCAGCAGCTAGGTCATAGTGAACTTTAAAACTGACTATCGTAATTAAAGCGTGTATAAATGTTCGTGACTGTTTTGTTGATTGTAGAAGAGTTCCCTCGTCTGAAGCCAATCCTGGGTGCAGCATCCAGATCATGGTGGGGTTTAGAACGGACTATCATAATTAAAGCGTATTTAAAATTTCGTGCCTGTGCTGGTGACCGTTGAGAAGTTGCTCCGTCTGGAGCCAATCCTAGTCCCAGAGGTGTAGAATCAGGACATGCTTATCTTATAAATGTATTGTCTTCAGAACTGAACCATCATGTAAGACATCAACTCCGTAGGATAAGTAAAATCACTTCCATTTTTATTCAGCTTGCCAGATTCGGCCTATAAAAACAAACAAACTCACTAACGAACATACAAACATGTGTGTAATATCTATTATTTATACTATTTAAATCTAAACTAATATGTAGATTTAATAAATATAATTTTGCTACATACTTTTAATTAATTAGATAAAAATAGATTGTAAATATAAATTTGTTCCCTCAATAAATACTTAGAGAGATATGTAGATTTGATTTATTGTTTTTGTATGTTTGTTTGTAAAGAATAAACTCAAAATCAACAGGACCGATTTAAAAAATTCTTTCACCAGTCGAATGCTATATTGTCACTAAGTAACTTATGCCATAATTTATAAGAATAGCACGCGGGCGAAGCCGCTGGCGGAATCTAGTATATGATACAAACATAGCAAGATCACCAAAGCTTCATCAAATAGTTTCTATGCCGTAATGTTGGCTCCACTAAACTTTAACAACAGACCAATTACTGTGCGTTTGCACTGGCGAAACATCACAACAAAACATGTTGAAATCTCTGGTTGCTGTCAAAAATTGTATGGAACATTGACAGTAAATAGAGATTTCAACATGTGCAAACGCACAGTTAGGTAGCGCTGTAGCGTATTCCTGTTCGTCCTACAATACAATAGTGGCGGCTGTTGTTAAAGTTTAACAGTGGAACCAACATTACGGCAGAACCATGGTATCAATGGTATTACTCGCCAGTTAAAGCATTCCGAGACACAGTGGTCACGTGGGTGACACAAATTACGTCATCACGTCTGTATTACCAGAAGTTTGTAATAATAACTCCCCAACCACCTTTATTACCTGTGCGAATCCGATATAACAATGAGGTTTTAACTTAACAATTACGTTGGTTTATGTTTAAATTGAATTGTTTCGTTTGATTAGACAAACGACGTAAGCATGTGTCACTCCAGGAATGCCAGACCTTGTTCTAAAAAAAAAAGAAGTATTGATGTAACGCATTGTAAGGCACTTTAATTTAAAAAACGCAGTATTATGCAAATGTCAAATATTGACACTGACATTAGTTAGACATTGTTTGATATTGATAGGCATTGATTGCCAGATTTTTTTAAATCGTTTGCCTGACCTTTGGATGACCTCTGTAAATTACCCGTTTTCTAGCAAAATTAACAAAAAGCGTAGTTTTAGTTTTACTTTATCATCGGGCTTTTTATCTTGACTTTACATCAGAGGACTATAGAAGCTCAGCCCCAGACTTAAGTCTGAGTCACAGACTAAGTAGTACTGTCTGAGTACAACTCAGACTAAAAGTCTGGGCTCAGTCTTTCGATCTGTCTGTCTCTCAAAATACCGCAGAGGAATAGGAATAGGATCAAAATTTGATTTATTCTAGAAACTAAAGAGAAACTGAAATACAGTAATGATAAAACAAAATTTATAGATTACATGAACCCAAAGACCAAAACGAACTTGAATTAAAACTGAATTTCGCGGGACAATCGAAAGCCGTTCTATAAATGCGCGAGACGACTCAAATCTGCGCAAAAGTATTGATTATCCGAACGCCATTTCTACGCAATATAAGATGACCGAGTTAAAAAGCTCGTTGTGGCAGGTAAAACTTTCATGATTTTTCTTCGTTGAAGTTGGTTGAAGTACGCACTTTTAATATTAGCAGTACTATCAATGGTGGCTTCCCGATTTTACGACGAAAACAAAGAGGAGGGAAACATTTAAAAAAATATGACTATTATTAATATTGACATGTTTATATTTTAGAGGCAAAATGTGAAATAGTTCAGTTGTTTCCCTTGACGAATTATTAGTTAAGTGAGAGTTACTTGTGTGTTTATATTGTGTAATTTACTATTATAACAAATTGTATCAAATGGAGGAGCTGAGATCTAAACACAAATCGCTGCAGAGTGCAGCTCACCACATTGCCCTGGAATGCATTCACCATCAGGTACTTATCTACACAACCACCACCATTTCAACATTTAACTAAATCTAATTAGGTACCTACTTGTATCTCAATTACCTCGACACAGTAGCCGTCCCAGGACTATGAGAGTGAAGAAAGAGAGTGCACCTATGTCTACACACACACTTGTGCAGTATAATATCTCCCGCGCCGAAGGCCGCCATGGCCGAAATTCGGTCTGGAGGACTATTAGGTACCTACAATTAACATGGGAGTTTCAAACATCTAACAACAATAATAACAACAACTCACAGACCTGGTTTGGTTCCAGTAAATATAATAAAAATTGCTGCTAAAACCAGTGGCGAATTTACCCTAAGGCCCAGTAGGCCCGGGTGTAGGGCGGCCAGATATTAGGGGCGGCCAACCGTGACAAAAAATTCACTGATGATAACAAGAAATAACTCAAAGTACCTATTTAATCTAAACGTTCACGCACATTTTGGTGGGCCATACTGTGCATCACATCGTGTAATAATAATAACTTAAAACCATTTAAAAATATGTCTAAATAACTAAATAAAACGCGTCACAGAACTTTGCGGCTTCAACCCGACTCATAGTTAACTTAATTTCTGAATGAATTTAGAAAAAGTTGGCAATAAAGTAAATTCATTATGTAGTCTATATGATGGATGCTGTGAAAGGGGCGGTTGATACTTAGTACATGGCCTGGGGCCTAGGGCGGCCATGACTGTAAATCCGCCACTCGCTAAAACGGGTATACAGAATAGTTTAAATTCAATCAATTGAACTGTGGTAGGTGAATAGGACAACTGGCAGACAGAGCACACCCCTAACAAATAGATTAAAAATGAAATCTCTATAGGTTCTATTTGCCCATGTGCAAACTAATTTGTAGGCTTACAGCTAGCTTATTTTTAATTAATAATAATGTACTTTAAATCAATTTTCAGATGTGATATAGCATTGGTTTAAGTCAGTTTTAGCAACCATGAAGAGCCGGATTCGCTGGGGCCTCAGCTATGGTGGCTATCAAGCTGACTACTATAAAGTACTATAATTTAATAAACTGCACTTTTGTGTGCCCGATGTACAATATGAATTCATTTTACACCGCTGATACAGAAGCAAAATTAATTCAGGGGAGCAAGAGGCAACCAACTCTATTGTATTATTGAATATAAATAATTTATTTGTGTCCCATAAAGGAATGATTTCAAAAAGTGGGTATTACGCTGCTCGTTTTTAGTATTGTGTCTTGCTTCTCTGACTGAGCTACAGATATTTATTGATGCCACAAAAGTCAAAATGAAACAGCAACATTTAAAATGGTATAATTTTTTGGTGATAGTTGTAATGTAATGACAGGATACAGGAACTCTTATCACTCCCTTGGAACTATACTGTTCCGATTACATGATTAATGAATTAAAATTTAAACAATGTAAGAAAATTGTTGAAAGTGTCCCAGATTCTTAACAGTTGATAAGTTTGACTTTTGAACCATCAGAAATGTATATAAATTGTTTGTTTGATATTCACAGTGTGGAAGCACAAGTTGGCATAGTTAGTCTTGTATGTAATAAATAACATTACATCACTCCTATGTCCCCTAAAGGGTTGGGGTGAGGTGTAAAGTTCAGATGCATTTCACTACTATTCCCATTTTATGGGTAGTTCAGCAGATCCAGCTATAAATGAGATGCTACTGCGATGCGATGGAGGTCCAGGATTTCCAGTGGAACTCAATGTTACCTCTCCTGTCAGTCTTAAATAGCTTATCACGGAGAGAAGTTTATAAAACCTAAGCTATGCCATCTTTGCATGGTTGTTCACAGTGGTATTTGTCCACCCATGTCTGTGCATTGGAACTAGCAGTCGGCACACGGGTCACCGTATCACGTGCACCCGTACCCCTCCCCAGTTCGGCTCCAGCATGCGTTCCAGAACGTACAGCACAGCCCCAAGATGTTTCATCCAAAGGGGCTCAAACCGCACCTCGTAAGTACACGCTTGGCTGTTGTACATGTTAATTTGTTAGATGGAGTTTAGACCATCAATTTAGCGCCATTGAAATATTTGAAGTCAGATGGACAACATGTTTTAAATTTTCCTTCTCAATTAGTAGCAAGCATGTTCAAAATGGGACAATAATAAACTTTTCATTATTATCTCATTTTCAGAAGAGCTCTTCACCAATAATAACCCATTTATCCATCTGCTTTTTTTTTCAATCAGTATATTGACGATTTAACCAAAGTATCAGATCTAATTGACACCAAATTGTTGGTGTAACCTCCTTCCTACTCCCAATAGACTTTGATATTCTGAACTATAGGGAGCAATTTTTTCAGAATATTCTGTTTCATCTTAATGTGGTTTGTCAACTTTTGAGGTATGTAAAACCACCCATATTGCATATTTATATGCAGAAGGGGTAAACAGATTTCAAGCACAAAGCACTGACAGAGTGTCGACACCGCTATTGTATTGCTGGTTAGAATAAAATGCTTAGATATATGTTTGTATGGAGTAAATACACAATTTATCCGACACTTGCTTCCTTGTAAATATATGAAATTGAGCTCTTAAATAAAGCGCACTGAAGTCACTTACACGTTAAATTAATAACTCAATTCAAATTATGGCAATGAGCACTTGACTAGTTATATAGAAAACCAAATAATCAGGCACTATTTTAAAATTTAGTAAATAAGTAATACAGAAAAATAAATTATCAGACTCAGCAGTTTCACCTATTACCCAATTCTTCAGGATCCCCGTGCTTATGGAACGCCGAACGATAGTCCTATTCTGGGTCGGGCACTATGCCTCACTCCTCGAGGCAGCCCGGTCCCTGGCAGGGTCTCCCACCTCAACGAGAAGTTCCAAGACTCCTTGACATTGACTTCGGACACTGATGCCCTGGTAGCCAAGATAAGCGCAATGTTCCCGACTGTCAGCGAAACGCATATCAAGATATTGTTGAAAAAGTAAGTTGTCTGTTTGAACCTTATTATATTACAAGAAACAAAAATAACGAACTTCCACATAAACTTTTATCCCCTATTTACATCTGGGTAGCATTATCTTTAGGGGAAGAATTTTCAAATATACTTTGTTTGCTCACCTTCGTTACATATGGATCTCTTGTGCAAAATTTCATGCTTCTAGACCCAGCAGTTTCGGCTGTGCATTTTTATTGATGGTGCAACTAGATTGCGGTTGTGGATATTGAAAGCCTCGTAGCATCTGCAAAATCTAGTTGCACCCTTACTTTTTAATCATGATGACAAATGCGACTTCACACAACCTACCATAAATGTATGTGGCGAGTAGCTAAATTGTTATTGCTGAAGCGAAAGGCGCACTCCATACAGTTTTACCCACAAACTGTTACCAGGTACTACAACAGAGAGGCAGTGGTGATATCAGCGCTGCAGGTAGAGAAGCACCCCATCACGACACCAGGCCCCCTCACCATGTCCCCGTCAGCTGTCCGGCTGCAGAAGGGCGCCCCAGGGCTCCACTCGGCATTGCAGCTCGCTAAAGGCATGTCTGGATCTATTCCGGGATCCAGTCACTATACACCTTTAACTGGCACTCCGCATGGTGAGAAACATCTACATATTATAAAGAATATTTAATGTTTTAACCAGATTGAAAATAAATCTGCAAACGTATTGCACACCTTTAATGGCAATACCTTTCATTTTAACAATTCAATAATATTATTACTGTTATTTACGTGTATGTATTATGAATTTCCATTCAAAATCCTTCCATTTCTTTCCATCCTTCCTGTTACGCAATTATGGTGTGAAATTGAATATTATATAGTAACAAAGAATGCGGCTCAACCAATTTACATGTAAGGCAGGATTCGTTTGGGACAGAATAAAGAATCAAATAATGTAAAAATTTATCGAAAGGGGGGAAAGACTACAGAAAACTATGGCAAAAACAGTGATCTTGGTATTAGCTTCTTTTGTTACCATTGTGTTTCATTTTATGGCTCATATTAATCCTTATCCTTACCATTGCAAAACTTGTTTATAGGATCTCCATCATTACTTCGGCCAGCGTCAGGCGCTTCCAGCTACTATGGCGTGAGGTCTATGGACGGCCCGCCGCCGAGACACCAGTCTCCTAAGATGAAGCTGAAGTAAGTTGAAACTTTATCTACTACGTCGTTTAGGTTTTTATCGCCATCAGAAATCCAAGTAATGTCCACTGAGATATTTACTCAACTTACTTCTTTAACCTTATTTCAATGTGTTTCGGGTCCGCGTAGCATGCTTTCTGCTTTCATAAATCTCTATTAGCCGGATCATCTCAGATAAACGTGGCGACCTAAGACACCTGGTCCAAACAGTATAGTAGTAGTAACAGGGAGGTACTGCTCGATATGTGCTGGACTGTCTTATGTAATTTTGACGTTCGAAAAGTGCTGATTCTTAGCCTACCTTGAATAAATGCAAAGACATTAAATTAAGTATCTCTTTGAATAAATGACTTTTGATATTGCGAAGAATTTTATACCGTAATTGTATTTCTTGTATATTTTTATTATTTAGTAATCATCAAAATAAGATTGAGTCACCAATCCTAAGTTATAGCATGCCAAATTTGTAAAAACTTGTAAAAAAAGTAATTTCATACCGCGCCATAACCTTCTGGGATTATTTTTGGGATCATTTTCAACCTAGAAAATACAGTGAGCTGTATGGAAGTGAGGGTAATATACAGGGTCAAGTTAAATTACCTAGCGAAACTCCGCGATTGGGTATTGATGTCTAAACATTATAAAACATAACAAAATTATTTATCAACTCATACTTTAAAGTATGAGTTGATATTATAATAACAACAATAATAATGGTCGTTGACCCAAAAAAAAATACATGAAAACCTATGTTTATTTTTGTCGTATTTAGATATCGAAGAGATGTTGCGACAAGTCGGTAAAGCCGGCTATCCGGCCACTTTCGTAGTCGGCGACTATTCGGCAAAGAGCGCTGGCTTCTTACTTTTGCTTTGTATGTATTTCTCAATAAAATGTACATAGGAGGAATTACATTAAATAAAAAACTGATCATAAAATAATAATATTAATTAAAAATCAATGTTAATTATTATTATTATTTTAGAATCAGTTTTACACATTTTAAAATGTAAAGCAACCTTTCCTTTGGTAACTAGTCTCTAAAAACACCGCTTTGACCCGTGCAAAAGTAAAATTCAAGAAACAATTCGAAGTAAACAAAACATGTCCCGACACGCTCACAAACGGCGGTGGCTGAGATTTGCGCTCAGCTGTAAACGAAGCGACACGGAAATTTCTGAGTACCCGCGAAACCGTGATCGGCTTTTCCGACTAGTCGGCCTCTTAACAACCGACTAATCGGCTAGTCAGCCAAAGTCATAATCGGCACATCTCTATACGATACCCATCACGTCTGCGGAGTTTCGCTGCCTAATTTAATTTGACCCTTTAAATGTAGTATCCCGGTAGCACATTCCCGTGCGATAATTACCGACCTCCAAGCGGGCAAAGCCGCCGCTGGCGAAAGCTGGTTTAAAAGAATAAACACGAGGTAATTTCCCACGTGCAATCATTGTCTTTGAGTCATCACGAGACGTTATCAATGTAATCTCAAATGTTATTGACATTATCACCAAAATACATTGTTCAGATTCTTTGACTAACTCTGACACTATTTTTTAAATTTCGTGGTAGCTTATTGATATTTAAATTGTATTTATAATATAATATTATATTAAGTATGTTGGAATTGATAGGAAAAAAACTGTCGTTTAGGCGGTTTTTGAGTGGACATAGTGGCCTCGACATGTTGAAAATAATGCCATCTTGTATTAGTGAAACTGTGGAAAGTGTGCCTTCCGATGAACCATACACGAAAAGTGAGCCTTCAGATGAAGCATATACGAAAACTGAATCTTCTGATGAAGCATACACGAAAACTGAATCTTCTGATGAAGCATACACGAAAACTGAATCTTCTGATGAAGCATACACGAAAATTGATATTACTGGTTTTCTAAAAAGGTCAGCTTGAGCTGTAATGGTCTCAGTAAATTGAAACTCCCTAACGTTGAAACTATCTAACTGTCACATAGACAAATAAACCTGGTCATTTTACGATAAAGCAATTAGGAGCTCGACTATACACAATTTTCTGAATGTGCGTTAAAGCGCCTTCATATTTAACTGCATGTGCAGAGCACCAATGGGTAGCCAGTACCGCATTGCTGATTGGCTAATATTTTTGCCACGGCAGGAGCTAGTCAATAATTATTCTGTAGTACGTCACAGGCAATTGTTCTGTCCTACATGCCAATCAAATTAACCGAATAAATGACTTCAGTTTAGACCGTAGCTGAAGAAATCTGTTTAAAATTACAGATACCTCAAAAGCATATTCACAAAAGCGGAAGAAACATTGATCCTAGACGTGTTAGCGAATAAAGACAATAACGTACAGAAGGCTAGTGAGGAGCTCATAGTCATGGGGTTCGCCAAGAAAGAGACTATCGCACAAAAGAAGGAACCCACGCCATTACCGCAGAAGAAAGTCGTCACTATCATGAAGACTACGGCGGAGAAGAATGAATGTAAGTACTGATATCATCTTCAGTCAATAAGAGCTCTTTGTGCTCACCAGTGGGCGCCACTGGCGAGTAAGGTCCGTTCAGTACTTTTATTTGATATGTTTTTGATAAATGTTAAAGTACCCACATCTTCATTATAATGTTTATCAAATTAGATCTTAGCTGGTTACTTTAAATCTTAAACCATAATTAATCAGCTATGGCACAATATTTACAAAAATTATGAATAGTTAGTAAAATCCGCGAAATCAGTGAATGTGCAGTGACATTTCTAGAAACCTTACTTTACACTAGTGCCTGTAGCGGCAATTGTAACTGCGATAGCCCTCATCGTAGCCCACTGCTGGACTTGGACTAGGCTAGGTGGAGTGTTGTGTTGAGTTGAAAGGCGTGCGATTTCAGGATCCTTCTGAATTCGTACGCCTTAAAACTCAATCCTCAGCATATCTCATCCAGCTGCTAACAGTCACCCTGCGAAGATCGTCACTCCACCTAGCCTGAGAAATTAGGTGTTTTTAAGGTTCGAAAGGAAAAAACGGAAGGCTTATAGGATAATTCGTTGTCTGTCTGTCTGTCCAGACACTTTTCCTCAGGAACGCGTGGAGGTATCAAGTTGAAATTAATATCAAATACGTAGGTCTACAGTACCTTGGAGTAAAAAAAAAAGTGAACACAATAAAAACATACGGCCATTTATGTGACAATTTCTAATTTTTGATACTTGCAAATAAATCAAAAGCTTTAGGGTACTCCCCGTTGATCTAGAATCATAAAAGATAGTTAATTGATTCAGGCGTGACTTTGCGGAAATCCATTTTATAATAAAATAGACGACGTATATTATAGTAACCTAATCCGCGTAACTGTACTTAAAGAGTCATAAAGAACCCTGTAAGTAATCGACACGTGTTTCACCTCTCATCGAGGCAGACGTGTGGACGCATCAAGCGTCGAGCGCAGTGTGAATCTGTGTGAAAACTGCGCTCAAAGCTTGACGCGTCCACACGTCGGGTCCAAGTTCGCAACAAGTCAATCGCCATCCTGAGGATGCCTCGTTGAGAGGTGAAACACGTGCCGATTTCTTAGAGTTCTTTATGACTCTTTCAAGAACAGTAACGCGGATCAGTTTACTAAATATATGTCGTCTATTGTATTTTAGGATCATGAAATTTGGAAAGAAGCAAGGCCTCACAGCATAAGTAAAGGAAAAAGTCCGAAAGACGTTAATTTCTAGTTTTATCAAATAAATTAAGTTTTTTGTACGTGATAAAACTATAGACAGCCTCCCCGCCTCGTCTCGCGGGTTGCAAGTCCGGTGTACGTGCGGTGCGACGCCGGAACGCACCGTGTGCCATACCATGAATATTGGAACGAAGTTCCTTATCGCGCGTTGTGAAAGGGGGCTAGACGGAAAAAATTCTCACGAAAAGTTGTAACGACACTTTTTGCTATAGTAAGCTATTGTAAGCTGTGCGGCGTGCGCATGTTTCTCTGTCTGTCTCTCTCTCTCTTCGAACTTCGTTCCATCCGGGTGTCCCTTGACACCTCTCAAATTTTTGTATGTAGGACGCCGCTGCGACACCCCTCCGGCGTCGCGCCGCCGCCGCAATGCATCGTATGCATCGGCCCTTAGTTCCGATTTTCGGCACGCGCCAAAAAATACCGTTGTACCTATTATTTTAATCACCACCCCCAAAGTTAACACCAAATAATACAAAAATTTCAGTAAAAGAGAAACTACAAAGGAAATACAGCAGCATAGCAGAGCGGGTCATAGCCCTCGCTCTAGAAAGCGTGGGATTCAACGAGGAGCGAGCGGAACAGATGCTGATTGCTGTGCTGCAGGAGGAGGCGGCTCCGAAGGTCGCGAAGGTCGAGGTTAAGGAGACGCTGAGGCCCAATACTGTGGAACAGAAGAAGGGGTAAGATGCATGGCTGTTTGGTGTTAGGAAGTGCCTGGGGTATGAGAAGAAGCAAGGTAGGATAGTAAGGAAAATAATACAGACATCTAAGTATCGTTTTTCGCCCAATACTCGAAAGCGATGATACATTAAACGTGCCTCAAATAGTAAACAATGCATTTTCTTTTTAAAGTTTCAGTTATCACGACTTATTTATGAATTATTATATTATACCTAAGTCCTATCACCTATGTAATAGAAGAGGTGAACCTATTGCTGTGTCGTCATAAGATTAAAATTTAAGAAGCAAGCCATATAACTCGAGGTTATTCAAGCATCAGTTACTCGGTTGGTACTTATCTTACTATCCTCACTTGCTTGCTAAAATACTCCAGGTTAAAGCGGTGATTACGAATATTGACACAGTTCATAAATCATCAATGATTTAAAAGTGTCAAATAAAATAATCTCTGCTTTGAAACGAGATTAGAGCAACATCTAGAACAATTCAACAATCGTTTTGGTTTTAATAAATTGTACAGTAAGGGGACGTTAATAAGGCACAAATTGAGTTTTCACCTAGGAAGTATACCCTTTCGAAAAAAAATAATGTCCAAATCAGTCCAACCGTCTTCGAGTAATTGAAAAACAAACATTTAAAAAAAAACCGAAGAACTGAGAAACTCCTCCATTTTAAATCGGTTTAAAACGTTCGATTTAGTAAGGCAGTGTCTCTGTCTCTCATTTCCGTTTCCGACAGTTACTTTCTAATACTCGATATGTCATTTTAACGCCCAGTTACTGTCCACCTACATTTGCTCAAATTTCCCTCACTTACTTCCCTATTTTATATGTTTTCTTCAACTGCTGTACTCTTGTACAATTGACAATATCGTTGCCAACGTTACAGTAGTTATTCTGTGCCCACAGCCCTAACACTATAATCACAGGTTCCTTACATACTTGACTGCCTATCTTATAGACAGAGCAAAAACAAAGACAACTGACATGCTATTCTATAAACATCTCACCGTGAAAACTTGGGTGAAGTGAGCTGTCAATAGTGTCAATCCCTGTGGAATGACAGCTCACTCCACGCTCACTTCACCTAAGTTTTCACGGTGAGATGGTTACAGAATAGCACTGCTGTTAACATGAGTTGTCAACGAATGTAGGAGTCGAGTATCTGTCTGTCGTGCTAAGAAAAAAGGACCCATAAAATTTTACATTTCATAATTTAAAACTAACTACATTACATACATTAAAGGAATCACTAACTACATCAGCAGGTCGATTCTGTAAAAATCTCACCGTGAAAATTTAGGTGAAGTGAGCTGTCATTTCACCTGATGCTAGGGATTGACACTATTGACAGCTCACTTCACCTAAGTTTTCACGGTGAGATTTTTACAGAATAGCACTACTGGACAATATCTATGGTCGCTCAGAAGTTAACTATCGGAGGCCCTCACCCGATTCATTCATAGTCCGCTACTGATTCGCAAGAGTTGTAGTACATGTTCGGAAACTTATAACATCGCATATATTTTGTTCTGCAGTAAAGCGACTACTGCGTAATGCATAAAGATATACAGAGAAAAAGCCTGAACAGTTTTTCTTTTCATTTCAATTGGATATACATAACTTTTATCTTTTCATG
The DNA here is from genome assembly GCA_914767755.1 of Agrochola circellaris. Classification (NCBI taxonomy): domain Eukaryota; kingdom Metazoa; phylum Arthropoda; class Insecta; order Lepidoptera; family Noctuidae; genus Agrochola; species Agrochola circellaris. The sequence continues at coordinate 8,086,889 of OU611840.1, forward strand.
ACAGATGTGTAGTATGAAATCTGTGGCCACTTTCTGAATCCAACCTCTATCCTAATGCTTCTTAGCTTCTCACACTACGGTGTTGCTTAAATATCTAAATAACAAATCCCTTGATTAAATAAATCAAGATAATAGATTATTAACTGCCTAATGCGCTAAAATATTATTTAATTTAACTGCAGTCCAAGTTTGATTAGGTAAGTGGGATCAAAGTAATTAACACAAAAACTATAAAAAAAGTTCTAATTCACTATCATAATAATTAATTTCTCAGTATTAGAAGCCAATACATGACATCACATTAAATCCAAACAGCACTATCCTATGTATTGATCAATTTTCATTAATAATAATTAAGTACATTACATTTTCATTCGATGATATTTTTGCAACACTTTAACATACATGAGAAAATTATTTTAATTCGGCGGAGCTGATGAGTATATTACATAGAATAATATTGTTTTACACATTTTAGTTTACCAATTATATTTTTAAGTTGGTCATCCCTTTGAACCTCGATTTTCCCGTTCCTTTTTGTATTAAAAAACACCAGCCGGGTTACACTCGGAATACTCTTGATATGTGGCTCATTGTCTTGATTGACCTGTCAGAAACCCAAGGATTAGCAATTTTTCACATTCAAAATAAAACTCGTTTCCCAGCAATAACATTTGCTCAATGTTACTTACTTACGTAGATAATGGCTATGTGATGGGTCCATTTACACCCCGTATACCCACCGATCCCTACTGCTATTCCTTTTTTCTTTCAAAATTGACTATAATAAAGCAAACATGCTCAATGCTCATCGCCTTCGCCCACCTTCGCTCACCACTCATTCTCCCGCGCGTACGCCAGTGTTGACGCGGAGGCGCGCACGCCGAGCCCGGCCGCCGCGCCCCCCGCCTCGCGCCGCATCAAGACGTGGACCGAGCACTTGAAGTATGTTACGAACGCTTGTACGAATGCTGGGTCCTGTTTGTATGGGCCCTTTTCATATGCTCTGACTGCGAATGTGCGGGTAGGCTGACGTTCTGCGAAATTAACCACGAAGTTAAAAACTCCACCAACGGAAGTGATCCATTTTTAATAGCATGTATTAAATACCTCTTCGATATCCTAAAAATATGAACACCCACTCTAATATAAGTAATGTGCCCTATTTTTGTGAGCCTCAAATAATTCCCATTTTATTATCCTAAAATACTAAATAGCCAATATTAAATATTATCTACAATGTGGTAGTGTCTTAAAATTAAGTCGTACAACAGTGACACAGTTAGAACTCGTACGTTTGTCTCCTAAACTAGACAAGAAGCCTGAGTCTTAGAAGCCAATGTTTCCCGAAATTGCAGTGACGTACAACTACGTAAAAGTACTTTTAATGTTCCGAATACAAATAAAAAAGCCAAGAATAGTATGTGCATAGGTACAAAATATATTTTCTAATTTACTTTAATAATTAACTGCAATCAACTTGGAGTTCTTAGAGGATCAATTATATTTACCATTTCCAATATCAAGCAATTTCGTTGGCTGTATCTGCTCCACAACCTCGCACGGCTCTGGTGGAAACAAAGCCTAAGATCGGACGAATCCTGCCGGTATAGTCACGAGCATAAATATATTACTATGGACAGCTTTTTTTTTTTTTTTTTTGAGGTTGGGAAATTATCAAATAACTTCTCCCGCTCTGGGTGGAGCGGGAGGGCGTGTCAGACTTTTACTGACTAAAACCCACCCGTGTTCCTTCCGTTGCCTGTGTGCCGAGGTCGCGATATCCCTTTCAGACAAACCCGCAACCCCGGCAGGCATTGGCCCTTCCGGACCCCGTCAGTTGGTGCTGACATCTCTTTGAGGCGCGCGTGGAACACAACGCGCCGTCGACCCGGGCCTGGTCCCTATCGGACGGCGAGCTACCCATTGCTCACCGTCCGCAAGCCCGCGCCTACGGTGGCCGGAAGTCGGCTCGCGACTCCCACTATGGACAGCTTGCCATTAACATCTGATTTCATGATTCATCCTTAAATAACAGTCGTCGAGATGACGGCAAATATATGTGATCATTAGCATCATAATTGCTATCAACGTAACTTGTCCTTTGCGGTCTGGCGTCGGCTACCCGTTAGTAAGAGCGTATGAAAAGGGACATGCCCGGCTAAAATGCCTTTTGTGGACAGGGTTTATGAATCAGCTAAAAATGCTTGATTTATAAGATGTAATTGTGATAATCTCCAATGATATTACTTTTCAGCGTCTCAAAATAACTTTAATCAATAGTTTGCCCGATATACAAGCAGATAATATCTGCTTTTGTGTATATTGTTTTAGTTCCGTGTGTGACTCAAAGAATTGTGTTCAAACATTTAATATACCTAAAGTGAAAAAAGAACCTAATCAGGTAATTCACTTGAAGATAAAGAGTACAAGTGATAATTAGATAAAAACATGACATGTGTCTTAAAATCAAACGCTTAAATACTGCATTGTTTATTAGTGCCTTTAAATAACTGTACATTTTTACAAAATGTTTAAACAATTTACTGTAGGTACTCATTACAAGTGAAATTTATTAAATTAAATGAATATTTAGTAAACAAAATTCCTCACTGACTGTAATATTAGTGGAGATTTCAACAAAAAACCAAATAGTACCCAGTATCGACCCTTGCAGAGCACCAAATTGTGATGGTACAACTAAAAATGTGTGTGTTTATTAATAAAACTAAATGTATCGCGACTGTTTCGTGAATGTCTTTTGTGACTGTCAAGTTTAGTTAGATGTGTGAAATGTGTGTTTTTACAAGAGTTTTTACTAAGCATGGTGTGTGTATGTTAGTCGAAGGCTTTTGTTGAGTTTTCTGGTGTAAAGGCTTTTTTTGTATCAATGAAGCAAACTTTTTACAGCAAAAATATGTTTTTATATTCCGTGAACAGTGATTTCTAAGAAAAAGTACAATTAGTTTCACTTTTGGAATAATAGGCATGCTGACACTGAAATTAAATTGTTGGTGTTTGAATACAATAAAATGTTACAAAATAGTAGATTTTGGAACAAATTATTCAGTTGAATAGCTTTACAGTAAAAAAAAATTGTACATTGTATACTGATAGGAATATTTTTAGAAATATATGTAAATTGTTTAGTGTTTTGTATTGTTTTTCTTATTTGTATGTTTTAAATTTTCCTTAGAATAAAATAAATCCTTAGCAGTTCAAAAGTATAGACTGATAACATCATTGTATATTTTTTGACATCAAGGACCTCATAGTTTGAGTTCATTGAATAAATTTACCATGGAAAGAATAATAAACTTAGTTGTATTTCCCCCACGTTTTCGTTTAGAAATGCAAAATGATCACAATATAGAAGATAGAAATGTGACTGATTTCTATTAATAAAAATGTTAGCGAATAGACTTAGATCATCATACCTAGATCTCGCTAGTAAGTAGCCATCACATTCATGATCATTTTATTATTATTTAGCTTCCTCAGAGTCACTCTTTATCACCGACTACTTCAGAAGCACAATAGTTTCAAGATTTCCTTAGAATAATAATAAAAAATAGTATTTAGGAGTATTGCATGTCGTCTTCTGTCTTAGGTTGGTTTTTTGGTTACAAATATTGGTTCAAACTTTTGTGGACTACGAATGTTGCAGGCCAATATTGAAGACCAGTAGCAGTGTGGAGTCCAAGTTCAAGTCACAGTATAGTTCGCCAACCAATGGTCCTAATTCTTCGCTGCGACAAGGACCAAAGGACAGTTTGTTACTGTATGTATTTAGATGAGATTAAGAGTTATATTTTAGATTCATTAGAGTCTGTTGTCATCAATCATTATTTATCCAAAAACTCTTAGATGATTTAATGTAAAGGAATTCAACAGGATCCGAAGACGGAAAATTTCAAAATTGTAATGAGACGACTTAATTTTGTGGTGCTGGTGTCAACCAATGGCTAATGCTAGGAGAAGTATTCTCTATTTGGCGCGTTTACATCTGTGTTTAAACACTCTTCATAAAGTTTAAAAAACGCACTTGTTCAGTGTCTTCACCAGCAAGTTGCCTTACATATAAAAAAAGCTTAAAAATTCGTGTAACCAAATACGCAAGCTTACGCACAGTGTGACATCTCGTTTAAAAAAATTGCAATTTTACACTTCACTCTCGACACTGCGCCCCTTCCTACTTACTTCATTTGGTGTCGTAGGTTTTCAAAACACGAATAAATGTTCTCTATTTCTAATTTTCCTATGCATTGACGTCACAACAGTATACACGCTTGGCGAATGCTTTTGACTTTACGTCAGGTTCCAAAAGACCCGTTGACGGTACATAAACGACTGGCTTGTTTTTGTGTGTTTGAATAGTACGTCTCGTTTCCAGACTGGATTACATGCCTTGGACGGGGCCCGATCCAGTACTTCGCAGTGGCCAATCCGTCAAGGCTGAAGGGCCTGAGCCTCGCGACAGGACTTTCCCCCTCGCTCGAGGCTCGTCTGGCCTCGCAAAAGGCCCTTCCGGAATCGCCAAAGGCTCTCTATATCAGAAATTGAGCAAGAAGTCTGCTAAAATGTAAGTTTTGTTGCTGAATAAGGGTGAATTTCTCCGCATTCAAGAACTGTCAGTGTCATCATTGTTGTGGTATATTGACACTGGCACTGCTCTTGTGAGCTGTTTAGATGTACTGATCGCGTTCAGTTTCTTTGGTGAAATGTGGCCTTCATTTATGAACGCTGCGGCGGAGACTGATTTGCTACGTTTGTTTGTAACGAATCGAGTTTTTGTAACGCGTTACAGTATTAGACTGACAGTAGTCAGTCGCGTTACAGTAGTAACACGTTACAAAAACTCGATTCAGCAGCGAGCCAAGCCGCTCGATGCGGGCATTGCGAGCGCATGTTTCCGCCATTCTGAATAAAAATGGAGCACGCTTGAGTCAAGTGCTCGAAGTGAGCGTTCGCCAGGTTTAGTGTATCGCCGTTCTGTAACAAGAAAACCGCGGCAAGCGTATCTAAACCTGATCGATCGACCTGTGCGGCTGTTATTACTTAGCCACAAGCCATCAACCAATGATTTTATTTAACAGTAGCTACTGCCCGCTGCTTCGCCTGCGTGGATCCTAATTCTTTTTCTAAAATAAAAGTAGCCTTAGTTACTCCTTATAACATCAGCAATCTGCCAGTGAAAGTCCCGTCAAATTGGTCCAGCCGTTTCGGAGATTAACTGGAACAAACAATAAATAGACAAAAAATTAAAAATGTTTTTTTGTTATAAGTACCTTATACAGGGTGGAGTTTTGAGATGGGGTAGTCAGCTAGCTTAACCGTTGTAGCTACAGGAAAACGGTCTTAGGAGACTGTCTTTAACTTTTTGAGACATTTTGATCTACATTCACAAAAACTTTTTTTTATGCCAATCGATCCTGTTTCTTTAAGGATCAAACTATTTTTTTGACCAACTGAGGTTTGAGTACTAGAAAAGTCAGAAATCGCAAAATACATTTCGTGGACATATTGGAATCTTAAGGAAATTTAACGCGCACGTAGATACAATTTCGATACGATTCTCAATTGTCCGCGGAGAAATCGTCCAACGTCTGCTCAGCGCCTAAGTGAAGGAGTACACCTACTTATTAACCTGATCTTGCCCATAATTTATGTGTTACGTATTCTATTTATGTTTATGTATTTTTGGTGATACCTAATAAATAATTCAGTATAATTAAGAAACATCTTTTTACTTTTCAGCATCGGCTAAATGAACCGAGGTTACGACATGAACCGTCTTCAACGTTTATTCTACATGAATATTATGTAAATGATAGTATGGTAATTATGAAGTGTAGATAGTGCCATCCACAAAGACGTGCCCCACTCCGCCCCGCTCCGTACTAAAGTACAGCTTCCAATACAGTAATCGTGGTGTGGTGCGCGTGCGCATCTTTGTGGATGACACTATCTATAGATGGTTACATTTTAGTAGCAGGTTGAATATCGAGCAATTCAGCTGTAAGCCTGTAAGCAGTGGATTTTGAAGCAAGAACGGAATGATAATTGCGGTTCAATAATTGCAATTGAAACCTTATGTCAATGACTTGATTTGTGTTTTTGCAAAGACTAAACCAACTGCTCGATCATTAGTTCAAGCTTGCTGCTAAATGAAAGCCAACCTTAAGCATTCAAGTTATACAAAAATGATCTCATTATTTTTAAAACATTCCTGATAAAAACTTTTGCTCAAGACAAAAATATATCGATAATAAATAGGGGGCACTCTATATTAACTAAAATTAAATCTTGTCTAGTGTATTCTTAAAAAATATTTTTTTGTACCTTACCAACTACTGGACCCGTTTTTATACATCGTTGTTATTTCATGTACCTATTTGAATATCTTATATTTAAATAACAGACCGTAAGGTTTTATCGAAGGCATTGAAACAACAAAAGTAGAAAGTATCATGTAAAACTAAAGGGCCAGATAAAATAAATCTTTATGGGTTGATCTGCCAGATAAATTGACAATTAAACTTATTATCAACAATTTGTGTTCTTAAACTAAATTATTTCCCAACATTAAGAAGTACATTATAAGATGGATTAGTGACTGAATTGAATGTCCTTTGATAAAACTTTCACCCTTATTTCTAGTCGGGTATTAGTACGACTTAATCTGCAATCGCAATTCATTTGCCAAACATGTAAACAAATACGAGTTTTAGGACAAAATAACTGTAATACCTACACGTAAGGTTCAGTTTCCGCCACAACTTCATATTTTTTTATGACTTTTTCAACAATACTAGTCGGTCTAAAATCAACTTTATTTACATTAGCATAAAGTTGATGTTTGTCTAAGTGGAAAACTCGTGTTTGTTTACATGTCTTGCAAATAAATTACGCATGCAGTATAGGATAGAAATTGATCATTGCCAAATATGTTATCTTGCTGTGGTTTATTAGTTTTATTTTATTTATACAAGCGATAGGCCTCAACTATACATACACCAAGAAAGTTGCGATGTATGGCAGGCAAAAGTATATGAGCTTTGTGTGCAGAGTTAGTAATAAATATTTTACATCTCGCCACCCCGTATGCGAGGTAATATTTTAAAAATTTAATGAAAAACTTCTTATTAATTGATTATCAGTATTAATATTAGTTATACTTAATTTATTACAACTATTATTCAGAATCGGTTACCAATTTGTTTAATTTATTCAAAGACTGTAAGATAACTTATAAATAAAATTAATAAACCAACAATCTAAAACAATATTCGATAGACTTGCGTTGTGCCCAGTTCTTCCGACCTCTTGCATTATTTTAAGAAAAATAATTAGTAATTGTAATTACTATATCAGGGACTCTATATCCGGCCAAAGATATGTGTGTAAAAAAAGTGTAAAAAGAGTGTAAGGATTTCCAAATATTGTGAACGAAAATGTGTGCTATCTTAGGGAATGCGACACAAAATAATGATTCGCTCTTGGTCAAGAAAACACTGTTTAAATTGGAGAAATAGGTTGAAATAAAAATGATAAAACCTACAGTATCCTGTCGTAAATACGCCGCATAAACTTGGGAAGTTCTACCAGGGCCCTATTTAATATAAGATAATGCTACATACTTGTCAATACTTGACAAAAATGACACATTTTTACGACAGGAGCAGAAAATGTAAGAAAGAAACTTGCATAATTGTCGGATTGTCACGTGCCTATCGGTTTTAATACATAGGCCCGTGGATAAACAGTGTAACACGATACTATAGGTATACGCCAAGTTCGTGGCAACAGCGGTCACAAAACGCGGGAGCGAGATAACACGAGACATTTTTATAAGCCCCGTACTAAATATTCACCGTCGTACTCGCACGTTTCATGACCGCGAATGCCAAGAATCTTGGCGTTTTATGACAAACCTTAGACGTTTAGTAGGCGGCCACATCGCATTGCTCCCGGTTGTCTAACTATGATTATATGTCCGCACCGTGTGTAATTTCAGCCCGGCTACGCGTAGTTCATGTGTTTATTCGAAAGAGCTTAATATGGCAAACAATTGATAAAAATTCCTATGGTTATTTTCTGTATATTTACTTTTAGAGAAATGTTTTATTTTGTGAAAGGTCAATTGAAACTAAATTGACCTTAAGGAAAACTTAATAATTTTTTACTCCTAAAATATTATTGCTTCTGTTTTAGTATCTTAGGTAACGTACAATTGCATTATGTATTCATATTTAAAAAATTAGTAAATGTAGCTGTAATATTATAAGACATATTTAAGATTTTCTTGTTTTCCCTTTTTATTGATTTTTAATTTAATCCTGTATCGGTCGCATTTTATTCTTCATTATGAATATGAACAATATAGAAAAAAATTACACACGACAATAGAAGGGGTAGAGAGATATAGCGTTTCTAAGTAATGTAAAAATAAAGAAAAATGTTTTTTTTTATATGACTTTTCTATTAAAAAAAAAAATTGAGTGATTTAATTACATAAGTAATATAATAAACCAAAATTAACGATGTTATTTATGAGCAGAATCAATGAATATGACTGAATATGATCATTAAATTTCCATAGGAAAGTTAGTGACAGCTTCGGTGTCTTTGTCAAATCTCTAGAATAGTAACAGCTATCAATTAAACACATGAACTACGCGTGGCCGAAATTACACACTGTGGTCCGTCATGTTTTTTTTTAAAAAATTTTTTGTTATTATAGTTGCATTTGTAGACGATGTTACCGTCTTTTATTGAAAACTGCATTTGTAGGATATCATAATTGCCTCACCAGTTTACAGTAGAATGTTTATGCACGTGATTTCAAATGATAATGATGCTTTATAGGTACTTATACTGTATACATTTATCTTTACGCATCTGTCCTGAATGAGAGAAACAAACCAACCTCAGTCTATCACAATCTCTATAATAAACGGTTTAAAAAAAATTAAGGATAACGTCCGGGTAGTACGGTCCCCGAACAAAAACATTGATCACTTTGGACTTTTGTCACATAATCACATTAAACTGGTTCATGCACACACATCAGTCACGTCATGTCGCCGATCAGTCACGTCAGTTTCAGGGCCCTGTGTGAACAGATAGTCAGTCATAGGAACGCCTGTTTCGTTCGCTGCAATACAAATTTGGCTTGCCAGTGACGCGACGTCGACTGAGACGCGCCGGTAGTGACGTGACTGATGTGTGTAGCCAACGTTCTTCAACCTCTCCGTAACTATATTTTTTGACGTGATCGGCGACCTAATGTTGACGTGACTGATGTGTGCGCATGAATCCTTACGCGTCACATTTTTGACGTCGCCATTCGCCTCGTATATCATGACAAAGTTCTAAGGATGGTTAAGGTTTTCGTAAGTCGACCATACAATACTTCTAAAAGTCCGCTCTCGCCATCGAGTTACTAAGATTCGTGGCGCTAATTAGTATAATAAATTATTTTTGTATATAAACGCGTTAATTAAGTGTGATTAGGTATTGAAATGTATGTGCAATATCATTGCCGTTTGGCTTATGAACATTAAGTAGAAACATTCGTTGGTATAGATTTATTGTAATAAAGGTGGAACTTGATTTAACAGAATTAGACTTTATTTATTTATATTTTCTTAAGGCTGTATACACTATAGTTAAACGTAATCTAAACTCTTGCTACGCGGCCGTTGATAAGGCACATGGAGCTTTAGAAGGGGTTTCTAGAGCTTCGCCTCTTTCACTCATATCCGTGTGTCTCTTTCTAAAACTCAATGGGCCAATTAACGCCCGAGTTCTGTACGTACTTTGTAACGCCACAGCCAGTGGCGACTAGTGAGACTTTGTATCCCCTCTTACAGAAAACTGGCTGACCCGACATACGTTCTCCTGTTCCAAAAACGGTAGTTTCAGTTTTTGCCAAATTTTCCAATTTTCCGGCCACTTAAAAAATAAATTGTTTTTAAATAAACCAAATTGCGAACATTTTTAAACAAAAAGTAGCCAATTCGGTCCAGCCGTTCTCAATTTAAGTGATGCGCTTACCAACGAACAGCATTTCTTAATGTAGTTGAAACGACAAATAAGAACATCATTAGAAAGACTATTTTCTATTTTCAAAATTTAGTAGCTGCAGCTCTATCGGTCATATATAATAGAACATTAATATAATATACAATAGCCAATTTTTACGTCTTATCTTTATATAAGTCCTTAAGATTATTTTAAAGTATTACGGAAATTATTTGTGCCAATTTTACCGTTCATACGTCTAGATGTTGTGTATTTTAGTATAATAATGTTCCTGCAAATGAAATAGCCATCGAACACTTCTTCCATTTGTGTTTATACACATCGTAGACAGATTTAAATGAGGTAGATTAATTGCAGTAGGTATACTTGACTTTCTGAATTATTATTTTGAAGCTGTGAAGGCGTGAGTCTTTACTAGTTCGAGATTTAGTTCACAAACTTTATTACTGTTCAAATTTACTACTAGTAGTAGTAGTCGTCCAAATACCTAAAAAGTAAAGAACACGCCTTCCGATAGTTTTATTCTTACAACAAAATGTAGTATTAAGTGTTAAATCAAATTTAGACTTTGGCCATAACGACATATCTTTTGAGGCTCAGTCTCTCCCTAGTCTAGTTCAGAATCTAGTCAATTAGGATAATATATTGTAGCGATCACACTTTATTTTTGTGAATATTAATTATCTGAATAAAATTGTTGGTTTTGTCCAAAAAGTATTTTATTTAACGAAATTCCCTATGGTCATACGGATCGTCCTCTTATCGCAGTAGAGCTTCAAACAAGAGTTCTGGAATGAACATTCCGGCCTACCACGACAACACTTTCGACTCCACCCACTTTTCATAGAAAGTTAAAGTTAACTGACAAGCAACGGGATTAGGTTTAAAACCGTGTTATAAAACACTGTAAGACGAAGTAAAATAGTGTTTTCAGGGGGTCTTGTCGGTACCTATACGTAGTTTCCAACATGTTTTGTGTTTATTTGTAAACGTGAATAAAAAATTATAGAAAAAACAAAATTTTAAACCAACGCCTGTACTACTTAATAATAAATCCTGTTAAAATATAGGTAGGTACATCAGATTTTATTTTAAAAAAAACCTACATTTAAAATAAGCCCTTCCGCTCCGCGAGGGCTCCCGGCATGCGACTAGGTGAATCCTCCAGGAGGGCTCCCGACACTGAAAACCACGTGTATCCCAATGGACTGCTAAAGACAAAATATCTATATCCCGGGCGCAATAACTTGACACCTGGCTCGAAACTCGACTCCCCTCCCGCTAACCCGCGCGAGGCCCCGTTCTCGTCCTTCAGGTTGTAAACCATATTTTTTCCAGACGCTAATATCCTACCTATAGACATAAGGATAGGACAAAAAAAAAAAAGTGTATTAAATACTCTTTGTCCTTAATGTCATCACGCTTGCATTCGGCTGTAACTCGTAAGAGGTTATAGGGTCAAAAAGATACAGGACTGATAAGGGGACTTATATTTATAACTAATGTTAAAGGGGAGTTATATACGGGAACTTCACGAGAAGTTGTAGAGCTTCAGCTATTCTCTTGGGAAAACTTTAGAAAAGTTGCAAGTTATTCTTTTATGGAAACTTAAAAAAAAAGCCTATCCTCTTACGGGAACTTTAGAAAAGTTGTAAGGCTATTATGTGGAAACTTTAGAAAAGTTGTAAGGCTCTCGCTTTATGAAGTTGGTTAAAAAATTAAAGACAAACCTTCCTTCACACCAATTTATTCAAAAATAAAATTAGAAACGTATTAATTTTGCACGTAGGTAAACAAAAACACACACAGTGTTCAATAGAACGTGATAATATTAGATACTAAATAACAAAAGACCACCAAACTAACAAATTGAGAGCAAGTTCGACGTCTATCGAATTTCGGGAAGATATGGCGTTTTACGCTTAGCCAATGAATACTGTTCATATTAAGGCGAGTACGCACGAACGAACAAAACATGATGAACATTCACATACAACACAGTAGGTACATTAATTATAAGCAAAGCGAACACGAACACCATACGAACAAAGTTCGACTTGTGTTCGCGCTCAACCGCTCCGCTCTCTCTTTAGTAGCCATGGATTCGAAACTGGATCGCCACGAACTTTTGTTAGTGGTAGGTACGCACTATGAGCGCCGCGCTGCGACGCGCCGCCGCCGCCGTCGTGATTCCCCCCGCGCCGCCGCCGCCGGCCCTAGGCGACGGCGCGCCGAGCCTGAACGAGCAGCGGCATATACAATTTCTGTGTCCAAGATAACAAACAAACACACAATATTTTTTAACGACCTTTCTAACGACACCCCACATGGGGTAGATGAGAAAAAAAAACATCCCCACTACGTGTAGGGGACGTACCCCAAAAAAATATTTTTCTTGATTTTATTTTACCACTTTGTCGGCATGATTAATATGTATACATATGCCAAATTACAGCTTTCTAGTACTAACTAGTCCGGTCAATTTAGACCAAAAAATGAGAGTGAAGTTACATAAAGTCCCAACAAGCTGAATTTCAGTGAAATTGTTCAAAATATAATTATAAACAATTTCTAGAAGTTCCCCATCATTCCCCTGTAAGGAAAAAATTTAATTCAAGGTCAAAGGTCAAAAAAATGAGTTTTTCGCGATTTTCAGCAAAACGGTAAGTTTTATCATAAAAGTACCTCAGACAAAAATTGTAAATCATAAAATTATCTATAAAAAATGTATCAATACTTTTTTCTTACGAGCCACCGTTTCTGAGATATAACGATTCAAAAAGTTATAAAAGTTGTTATCGTCATAATATGCATGAGTACGCCACGTATATACATCTAGAGTTGTAATATTTTATATAATATTTATAATATATATATATATATATATACATAATATATATATATATATATATATTATATATTAAATGTTTAAATATTTTTCTATCGGTCATTGTAACTTATACTTACAATATAAAATATACATAAGTTTTAACTACAAGAATATCAGGTAAAATGAAACCCAGTCCCTTAATCTTTAAGCCAGTGTAACTTCGAGACATCTGTCTCTTGTTCTATTGTGTGCGTGGCTAGGGTCTTATACCTGCTATAATAAATGAAATACTGTTAGTCTTGAGCGTCACTCTGTAGTGAAAACACGTGTTTATCCAAACCTACACTCGAGAGCAATGAATCCGGGTCACTTAAAGAATCCTAAAAATCTCGGAAACTAAAAATGCTAGGTTAATGCAATAAATTGTATTTAATAGACAATGTAATACTCCTTAAATGAAAGTAAAAAAAAGATGAGTCACCATACATTTTATTAACACAAAATTACATAAAGAAAAAACTGCTGATCTCTCCTTAAAACAAAAATAGGAAACATGAAATTTTTGAACTTTCTGATTTTAGATTTCTGATTTTTGAGATATTCCGAAAAATCATCAGCTCTTTCGATACTTGCATTAATTAATGTCTTCATACCACGTTCAACAGTAACAACTTCACTTTCAGTTAAAAGTTTAGCACAAATAAAACAATATTCAGACATTTTTAATATAAAACTCAAAACAGCACAAGCTGTTTTGAGTTTTATAAATTAAAAATTTATATTAAAGAGCTGATGATTTTTCGGAATATCTCAAAAATCAGAAATCTGTGACAATACATGAAAATTGCCGTAAAAATTATACTCGAAAGTCTTCTATTGCTGCAGCTAATAAAAGACAACGTGAAGAACAAGAACCCAGTACATCCACAGCAAGTCCTCCTCGTACTAGAAGAAAGAAAGAAAGAACTATGCTTATTTTGTGGCGAGAAATTAAATGAAGAGAGTGAAAGAAGAAAATCCTCAGATTTTCGGCGTCGAATCAGCCAAGTACACTTCAATTTAAAGATTCAATTCTGGAAACAGCTCGGGCTCGTGACGATGCTTTAGCAAAAGCTGTTCTTGCTCGAGTCGAATTTGAATATGATTTAGTTGCTGCTGAAGCTAAGTATCATCGAGATTGCTATGCAAATTTTTTAAAACCTTCCACTGGAGCTAGGAGTAGGCCTACTGGGGAAACCACGTTAAAAAAAACGCGTTAAGTACACTACCTCACAGGTGGCGTGGAAACGTGTGCATATTATGACGATAACAATTTTAATAACTTTTTGAATCGTTATATCTCAGAAACGGTGGCTCGTAAGAAAAAAAGTATTGATACATTTTTTATAGATAATTTTATGATCTACAATTTTTGTCTGAGGTACTTTTATGATAAAACTTACCGTTTTGCTGAAAATCGCGAAAAACTCATTTTTTTGACCTTTGACCTTGAATAAAATTTTTTCCTTACAGGGGAATGATGGGGAACTTCTAGACATTGTTTATAATTATGTTTTGAACAACTTCACAGAAATTCAGCTTGTTGGGACTTTATGTAACTTCGAATGTCTAAATTGACCGGACTAAACCGTCTCTGAGCTAAGCCGCGGACAAACAGACAGACAGACGGACATGGCGAAACTATAAAAGTTCCTTGTTTACTACGGAACCCTAAAAAAGACAAGTGGATGCTGGCGCGCGATCTAGCACTATGGTTCGCCAGATCACTTATGCCATTCGACAGTATAAATGATGAAGCCATGATTGAGTTCTTTAAAAAATACAATATATTTGTGGCTGATGACGATCTACCCTCACGGCATAATATTGCTCGAGAGGGCCTAGCAGATGTATATAACAGTATGTTAGCATATGTACAGAGTATTATAAAAAAATAAAATACACGTTTTGTTGGAGCCAACAGATTTGTGGACCAATTTAAACGTCCCAATTATATGTATAACCTGCACTTTCTATTATATTTCGCATGAAATGAAACTTTCAAAATTCACGGTAGCTACCTACCCAACAAGTTATTGGAAAACATACAGATGAAAAGAATAAGAAACGAAATTCATGAAAGGTATTTTGCGGACATTTCAGATTTCACAAAAAGATATTGTCCTTGTTACCAACTCTGGCAGTAATATGAAAAGAGCTGCTGATTTATTGAATATGCAAAATCATCTTTGCCTTGGCCATGGTTCGCATAATCTGGTCACCGTAGATGGTATTCAGAACACTCATGAGGTTCTTTGCCTTATTAATAAATGTAAGAAAATAGTCAAGCAGTTGAAGTATAGAGCTCCTCAATTAGAAGCCGCTGCCAGCAAAGAAGAACGTGATCTGCTCTCATCTTTTGAAGATATTGGTGAAAATATAAACCACTCTGATAATGAAGCTTCATCGAATGATTTTGACCTAGACGAAACTTCGACAAGTTCTGGAACCGGCGCCCCTACTACTATAAAGACTAGTACACCAACAAGATGGCACAGCATGCTTATGATGCTAACAAGCATCAGCCACAATGCAAATCGCCGACCCATTAGAGACATGTTGATTGATATAGGTCGCAGTGCTCTTTTACTAGATGAGAACGAGTACAATTTAACTAAGTACCAGCTTGACATCGTTCTTTGATAAATTCAAGACGATAGTGGAAATATTAAGTTCTGAATCACAAACCACGGTTAATTTAGCATTGGTTTTTAAATCAGAAATTAGAAGTTTGCTGGAAGAATGTAACGATGATGAACCTGTCATTTTGTCACTAGACTAAAAAATAACTTGTTGCAACGTTTGGACCATCGCTTTCCTGATGTAGACACTATTGTAGCGGCTACTTTATTGGATTGCAAATCATCTTTGCTGGAACGACTTCCGCGGCAACACCGTATTTTTTTTGTATGTATTTGGGTGAGAAGCACAGCAGTACATAGCGTGATAGCGTGGTTGAAAATGAATGCTGGAAGTATTTTAGCAGAGTCAAAGATCTTCAGCCATACGCACGGTGATGTATTGATGTTGTGGAAAGACAGAAAGATCTCCTTTCCATGGCTGTCAACTTTGGCTCGAGCAATTATGTTTGTACCGGCGACAA
Source organism: Agrochola circellaris (assembly GCA_914767755.1). Classification (NCBI taxonomy): domain Eukaryota; kingdom Metazoa; phylum Arthropoda; class Insecta; order Lepidoptera; family Noctuidae; genus Agrochola; species Agrochola circellaris. The sequence goes on from OU611840.1 coordinate 8,102,908, forward strand.
GTACCCCAAGCGAAAGAGTTTTCTCTTGTTGCAGGGCAGGTAATAACCGCAAAGCGGTCTCGATTGAATCCCAACAACTATAGCCACTGCAAATGGAAAACCGACTTGATGGTGTTTCACCTTTCTTTAATGTTATTCTTACAACGTAGGTTACGTTGTAAGAATAACATTAAAGATTTTAATAATATTTACAAATTTTAATATGAATACCTAATATTTATAATGTACCTATATATCTATAGATAGAAAGGTACTGTCCTTGTTGATTATCTAATATTTTTTTATAGGGTTAAATGCAAAAATTCTAGTAGGGGGTCAAATAGCTCCAACTTCAATATTAGGGGCTAAACTTCTATGGAAAAACGCTCAAAAAAAGGAAACAAAAAAATAAAATAAATCGTAATTAAACCGTGTTTTAAGTTCCTGATTTCCTATTGATTAACAGCTAAGTTACTGATTATTAGACTATTTTAATTTTGTTTTCTCTTTTAAAATTCATCTTGTCAATTCAATTTGTCACGTCAAAATTATAATAAATCTTAATTATGCGTAAGTAAATGATTGTTTTATTTATTTTCTTAAATGAAGGTTGTTTTATAAGGAGTTCATCTGGACGCCGTCGCGGAAGGACGTCTCAAGCGCTCCGTGCCTTTGTTTCATTGTACTTACGTGCAGCTTGCGCCACAAGTTAGGTACAACGCGTTAATTGCCGGTCAAAAAATAAATAAATTGACGAACAGCGTTTTGTTTGTTCAATGCGGCTGTGTCTCACGTGTCGACAAATAAACTACAAAGTGCAAAAGTGAGGTGTGCTAGGCCTATGTGCGTTCTTGATCCGTCTGCCGAAGGTTTCCTGGGAACCAGGAAAGCCGTAACAAGGATAACCCGGTGAGATCATTCCATGTATTTCAGGGCGTTCTACTAATCATTCCATCAATAAATCAAATCCCCATATTTCAAATGCATGGTTAACTTTAACTCCAACGATAGATCCAGATACCAAAACGAATTAATTTTTTATTGTTTCTACTAAGTGTAGCGATCACGAGTACTAAATTAAATTCCCGGCTTTATTTCAATTACGGGGCCAAAAGTCGGTGGCAAAGTCCTGTATAGTATTTGATAGATTAAGGTTCAACACCGTTAGTGTCAATATACGGACAGAACCAACGTTTATTCTTAAGCTACATGTTTAGTATATAGTAAAAGGAGAATGGCAAGATAAAATAACATAGTGTATGTACTCTGACAAAAATAACAGTGTCGTTTTTGATTTCGTAACAATCTGGAAACTCCTTTAGCCACTACAAAACAGTCGCGTCGGAGGCAACTTCTTTTTTTGTTGTGTTTCTGACCCTAGTTTTTTGTGAAGAAAGGCACATGTGTGATTAAGCTTAAGCCCATTCAACAAAAACAAAAACTGCACAACAAGATAAATTTCTATAGAAAAAGAAAGGGTATCTAATAAATCTCAGTCAACGCATGACCCTTTCAAACTTTTGTATCTCTGTCTCGAAACTAAATCTGCCCTTCCGGCCATCAGCACCGTGGGGTTCTGACTCCCAAACAATAGTTTTACAATGGTAATAATAGTGGCCATGCAAAAGGACGGCAATTGTCTGTTTAGTGCGATCGCCCATCAATTAAATCTCTTAATGGGGATAACTTTTGGTCATATGTCAATACGCCGAGATTTAGCTACGTATGTATCGGAAAACCGTGGTGACGCCAGAATTTGCCTAGCACTCAGGAATAACATTCAAGACATTATTCCTAACAGCAAGCTCTCTCAGGAACAAATGGTAACCAACTACATAACCGCGCAGTTTAACGAGACGTTCTGGGGAGGAGAAGACATCCTAATCGCCGCGGCTGAATTCTATCTCGTAAATATGCATGTCCATAGAAATCGTGAGAACACACTGGTGTACTCACCTGCCGGCGAACCAGTACCCGGAAACATACATATCCTTTACAAAGATCAACATTATGATAGCTGGGTCGTGAGCGCTGACGAACAATACAACAATAATCTGCAAAGTCTAACGCATGAAGCAACCAACATAATTACACCACAACATGCTGAAACGGTAGGTAACAAATACAACAAAAGAGACGAACTAGGGCTGTCTACAAAACCCCGATTTCTGAATAGCCCCCAACTAGCTAGCTCATTAACACCGTGTGAACAATTAACACCAACATTAGGTACACCGTTATCGGTTGAAGTCGCGGACGATACCGGTTACACAATACTTAGAAACCAGCCTTGTGCCGCGACTAAGTACACTTGCTCAGACCTGCGTATCGCAACTTGGAACGTCCGCGGGGCCTCGAAACCGGCCAAAAAAGATAAAATAGACGCGGAACTTTCAAAAAGGGGCATACACATAGCCTGCCTACAAGAAACAGGGATGAACTTAGGAACGTACAACTCCATCCACTACGAATGGCACCTATCTGGAACCGCAGGTAAAGCTCATCGAGGACTTGCAATTGCAGTAAGAAAGGATGCCCAAATTGAAATAATAAGCAGAAACTTCGATACCGACGTGATGTCAATCACTCTTAATTTTGATAGGGAAAGTGACAAACCTGCTCCGCTTTATATAATTAACTCACATATCAACAGCTGTACCTCTAAAGCAACTAGATCCTTCACAGGTGTACTTAACCTGATTAGACAAAAACCAAGGAAATGTACTTTAGTAATCCTAGGCGACTTTAACGCCCACATTGGTAGACAAGATACAATAAGTTTCCAACGCAAAGGGCTGATTCACCAAAATCTACATCACGACTTCTCCAATTACAACGGAGAAATGTTAATGGATATAGCCAACAGGGAAAAACTCCAAATAGAAACAACAAAAGCGAGATCATCATGCAGGATAACATGGTCAAACGGCAAGCAGAAATCACAATTGGATCACATTATTACACCACAGACAACAGAAAAACTCTTTAAGTATATTAAAGGCGAATGGGCAGGTAGGGCCATATCCGACCATAAAATAATTTGGGGGCAGTTAAGAACAAGTCGTATCATAAACAAAGATGAAAATACTAAACGCAAGTCTCAAAAAAATAAGACAACAATAGAGCCCATTAATTTCAATTACAAACAATGTTACTATGCTGCTCTTAATAACAAATCAACCAAAACAAAATACCAAGCTTGCATAATCAAAAAACTGGAAAACGTAGGAATAGACTCAACAGATAAAAGCGTCGAAATACCATGGTGTACCATAACTGAAGTATTAAAAGCGGCGGCCCAGGAAACCCTGATTTTTCAGCAGAGTCACTCTAGGGAACATCGTATAGCTCTTGCTAACCTCCAAAAGGCTAAATTCTTACAAAGAAGACAATTAGATAACCCAAATAGACATAATCGTGTAAAGGAATGTCAGGCAATACTTCACAAGATCAAAACTCAAGACGAAAACAAAGAATCCAGGGCCTTCTTCACTGGACTGGGAAAAAAAAAAACATCCTTCAAAACGCATGCAGGTACTTTATCTATTTTACAGGAAAAACAAGCGAGCAACAAAACGCCGGAAAAGAAACGCTTATATACCAATGTCCAAATGGGAGCAAATCCTAAAAAACTCCGAGGGCCTACCTATACCAACGGTTACCATAACAAAGCCGGTATCTATCGCGCCAAATGCAGGACCCACGCTTGATGACGTAATGGAAAGAATTAACAGCATGCGGAACGGGACAGCGCCCGGAACAGACCAAGTGGTAATTGAGCTCTTCAAAGCGATGCCGCAAATATTACAGGAAGCCGTCACAAAGCACATGAACAAAGCGTGGACACAAAATGAAGCACCCGACACCTGGCTAGAAACAATGCAGGTACCAATTCCGAAGAAAAACAACCCAAAAGATTCAAATGACTATCGACGAATATCGGTTTGCAATACGGGCTACAGAATCTACGCCTCCTACGTTTTAAAAAAATTAGACGAAACAATAAAAGAATTGGGCAACTACCAAGCGGCTTTTTTAAACAACAGATCAACAGATGATCACATATTTACACTAAAAAGGGTTCTGGATGAAGAATGGCGTGCAGGTAAAAGAGTCTATGTACTCGCTCTGGATATAGAAAAAGCTTTTGACAACGTCAGCCTCCAAGCACTGCGAGACATTTTAATACAAAGATCTAACAAATCACTAACCAACAGGATAATCAAAGTTTGCTTGAATGAACGAACACACATCAAATGGTGTGGCCAGCAAAGAAGCTGGATTATCAAAGGAAAGGGAGTCAAACAGGGTTGCCCGCTATCCCCCCGCCTCTTTACACTGGTCATGGATGAGGTCCTTAGAACCCTCGAAGAAGAAACTCATTTAATCAAATTAGACCAAGACTGTGAAATCTCTCTCCCCCTGGTGCTATCATTCGCGGACGACCTCATCTTCATTACAGACGATCTAAAAGGGTTAGAAGAAATAGTATATCATATTAAACCCCTACTGGGTAGCGTCGGCCTACAAATAAACGAAACTACTTAAAACCAAAATTCTAATTAGAGACCCAATAGCTAAACAGAAAGTGACCTACGTATCCATGAACGGATTAAAACTACATACTGTCGACGAAATTAAATACCTAGGCACATACATAACATCTGCATTAAGTAGGATAAGCACAGTTAGAAAACGATGTGAACAGGCCACTAGAAACGCAAAGTCACTATTACCATTCATAATAAATTCAAAGATGGACTGGAAACTGGCCAGACTCATGTTTCGAATGGTGATCGTACCTTGTATGATATACGGATTGAAAGTATCGGCACTCACCAAAGCTAACAGGTCTAGACTGAGAAGATATGAGCGAGTCATAATGAGAGACTTGATTAACCACGCCAGAAATAAACCTAGACAAAAGAAGATTCACGAAATCTTAGAGGGGAAAACAGTAACCAAACGCATCAAAAACCACAGGATGTGCTTTCTCGCACACGTCCACAGGCGCAGCAAACCACACCTTTTATACGCAGCAATGCAGTATAAGGCCAAATCCAAGAAAGTAGGCCGTCCTAATTACACTTGGAACGACAATCTCAAACAGGACTCGACTTATTTCGACAAGGAACTCAATTTTTGGATGGACAAGGCTACAGACCGATACAAGATCATGAAGGCCGCCAGCGTGATCTACAAGAAACCTGAAACGGATAGCAGCGAGCCTTCTGACGAAGACACAGATACAGCAAAATGTAACACAGCTCAGCAGCAATATAGGAACAAGCCCAGAAAGCAGAGTAACCCCGTCTCAAAATTCACCAGTGAAGATAACGACGACGTCGCAAAAGATGCCCATCCATAGATAACTAACACCCGTCTCTCCACTATTCCAAGGCTTACTCTAGGATGCATATCCGGTATGGCTCTCAAATCCTTCCTTATCCTAAGGGCACGTTCTTCCCTACCATTACCCGCGCTCCCCGGTCTACTCCTCGATTTGCAATAGCCTTTGAAATCCCATGAAACATGAGGCTTCATGGGCTAGTGCAAATCTTGGGGTTCATTCGATTTATCGAGTCTGGTTAAACCACGCTGGGATCGGTGCATTTCATTCATTCATTCATTAAATGAAGGTTGTTTTATAAAGGTCACGCCACCGCCGCCGAGCGCCGGCGCCGCCGACAGATTGACCATCGGCGCTCTTATCCGCACATGCGAACAAAGAGTTCGATTTTCGTGTTCACCATGTTCTTGTTTGTTCGTGCGTACACGCATTAATACGCGCATTTCAATTGCGAACAGCGTAACTATGTTCGATTTCAAGCAATTGGGTTACCATGTTGGGTCCAGTAAATGCACGCTAAACGTCTTGTCATAAGCTACTTTATTAGAAAAATGGACAGGGGGAGCCCATCAACTTAATCTTGACGATTATATGCCTGTGTCTAAATCTAACTATCGAGGTTCAATGCCGATAACATTATGTACTTAAATAGGATGCAATAAAGCAGACCGTCACAATAAATGTAGTCATAGGAACAGCTAGGGTAGGTAGCTCTCGTTAGAAACATGGAAACTGGCCGATTATTTCGAACCGAGTAGACATAGGTACTTACCTACTCAATTTTAATAAAAATATAATATCATGATCATTATTTCTAAGTATGCCGATAAAAGTACCTAGGTATCTAAAACGATAATATTCAACGAAACTACGACTTTGAAAGAACTAGGTAGTTCAATAAGTTACTTTCCATAAATTCATGGCGAAAATATTGTTAATTTCCTTTCAGTGTAGGAACAGCAGAGTCTTATACAGTATACTGTCTAAAAGACTCGAAAGACTTATTCGTAAATGTAAATATACGGATTGCTTTCAACTAAAGCTATATCTTTTTCCAACTGTCTCAGTTCTGCCTCCATTTTAGTCTTGCGAAGTATCTTGGGTACTGTATCGGTAAGCATCGGTAGTTGCAGGAAAGCCTTCTGCATCAGTGACCAGTTGTGCTTCAGATCCTGTGAAAGAAATTTAATAGAAGATTTGAAAAGGATAGTAGGTACCTACCTACTCAGTGGCGACACACTAGTTTAGGTGTGGCGGAGAGTTATGTTGGACTTATAGCGACTAAAACCACACGGTGGCCATCCTCGGTCAGGCCCACCGCGTGCGGGCGTGTAATGCGTGCGTCGCACAAGGGCGCCCGCAGTCAGGGGGCGCAAAAGTTTACGATTTGACATGCTGCACTTTTTTGTTATTGTTTCATAATTTTAAACTATCGGAATATAAAAATTTTAAGCTCGCTCCGGTCGCTCTTGTAGCCTGCGTTTTCTCAATTCTTACCTAATAAACTTTTATGCATATGACTAAGTGACGTCTATAGTAAGTAAGTACCTAAGTGAAAAGAAAATCTAACCTAGGAGAGACGGGGTGCAAAAATGTTGAGCTTGCTTAGCTCGGTCTTGCATCTCCGACAAAATAACGCCTATTTCTAAGTGAACGGCCTAATTAGCCGTGCATGGCCGGATTAGCCACGCAGCAGTTAAAGGCTTACAGGCACCGCGCTTGGGATTTACAAAAATACAAATTAAGGTACCTCCGGTGGGTACAACGGCTTATTATGTATGAATGGTCAAAAACAATCTAACCCCTCCGAGGTCTCTAGACTTATTTGTAAGAAGTAACTCCTATGTCTGTATAAATCGTTAAAATAAACCCTAATCTATCCGTGGTGGCGAAATTTCGAGCTCGCTTTGCTCGCCCTTATACCCTAGATTCTCTTGGCAAAAACATTGTTTAATTCACCGCCGCACCAGCTATGCGAAAAATCGATCATGCAGGCTTTTACATAAAGTATATAGGTACTTAATTATTATTGAAGTTTGAAGAAAGTAAACAGGTTCAAGTAATATGCATCTTAAGTAGGACGAGGAAAAGAACGTCTTTGTTTAAAAACATTGAATTTTTGTTGCATAATTTTTCTAGCTCGCTTCGCTTGCTCTTGAATCTTGGCTTTGAGTCTTTCGTTTGTCAGGGCACTTTTTGAGCTTGTGCTGAGAAGGTACCTTCCCACCATGCAAGAGAATCTCGTTGCTGAAATCTGTGTTAGCCGATAAACCGGAAATCTTCAACGTCCAACGTCCTTCGAAACAAGATGATGCGATTCGAAGAACGATGAACGCGATGGCCTAACATCAGCTATCTAATTAACACATTTTCGTAAACGATTACGACCAATCTGTTTCATTTTGACAGTTCAGCAACATTTATTGCATTATTTACGTTGTTGAGCAGTTTTTTTTTCGAACATATGAAGCAATGGATTAGCAATCTGTTTCAAAACGATTCAGATTCTGATTGATCGTGTATTACGCAGTTAGGGTACCTACTCTCTGGGTCGGTAAAAGTGTTACCTATTGGGTTTTTGCATTGAGATTTTTTTAAACCGATTTCAAAAAAGGAGGAGGGCGAAATTAGGTACAGGGCCGGCGTTCTCGACATAGATAGCGATCGCTGATCGACCGAATTGGGTCGCAAAGTCCAAATGGCGTCCCTAGACGCGAGCGACGTGCTTGACAAGCACGTGATTTTTTCGTGCTTGTCAAGCAATTTTGACTGTCGAATGACGCCATTAGGACTTTGCGACCGAATTCGGTCGTAAAGCATCGCTATCTATGTCGAGACTGCCGCCCCTGGACTCAGATGAGAAAGTGTTCAAACGCCTGCTTATGGAATGAAATAAAAACAACTTACATCTAGGAGTTTCGTGCGATCATCGACGCTGATGAGCTTGCACAGGCTTTCCCTGTTATCCTCTTCGTATTGCATTTTTTCTACGGCTTTCTGTAACTTTCTGTTTCTCTTCACCAGGTACGCTGGCATCTGACCGAAGTCGGGCCTGAGGCAGTATTCTGGAACCTCGCCGGAACCTTTTATCTTCTTTATGTGGCCATCTCTCGTGTCCACAAGCCTAAAGGGTGAAAATTTGAAAATTATTTAGATATTCTTTTTGCTCGGTCTACTCGGTGGAAAGTTCAATATTTCTGGCAGATAAAAAAAAAAATTCAACCCCTAATAGCTACGAGACTTATAATGCTAGAGTAATGATGAGCATTCAAAAGGTAGGCCATTTTTGTACCAATTTCGAAGCAGCATTTTAAGTCGTCGCATCGCGAGAGCAGCCTAAGCTAGCCTCATGCGCACCACCCTCTATTTTTCACTGTGTAGAAATTTCAATTCGTATCTAATTACGACAACACTTTTATAGTTAGAACGATGGTGCTGATGTCGTAGTCAAGAATTGACAAAGCATATTTGCCAAAATGGGGTTTAAAAACGCATGTGAAGTAATTAAGATAGAAAGATAAAAAGCAAAATAATTTCAGATGTCGACTCATATCGGCCGTAAATCTGAACAGAAATGAAAAGAAATCCAAATCGAAGAAAGCTTGCATCATAAGGAATGCATTATACAAATAGGTACAATAATTTAGCTTTATCATTAGAACTTATCAGAAACGGTCTTTATTTTTCACTTTTTAGTTGTGGTACCTACCCCACACAAATTCGAATAGGTACCACTACCTGCTATGTAAATAACAGTGACAGGAAGTTATCATCATATCGTCGTCTTAGAACTCGGTTAAAAAGTTTAAGATTTCGCGTTATATCGGGGCGGCGGCGGTCAATCCGCTCGGAATAGTAAAAAAAAGGACAATCGGAAAAAGTTTACAATTATGATGGTTGGGTGGGTGAAGGGTGGTTCAGAGTTAGGGCAAGAAGTTGACGGAGTCGACCTTCGTCCCTCGGGCCATCAACGCCGGAAGCAGGACCATAGCAGAATTTTACCTTGGCTCCACAGGCTTCCCTTTTATCTTTACAGCTTTCTTTATGTTAACAATTCTGAAGTTAACTACAGGCTTCTCTGGTTTCTTTCCCGGCGGAGGGCGTTTTGGTACTGGTGGAAGATTACCGGACACAAAGCATTTATGCTCACTCTTCTTGATAGGTTGACCTATTCCTTCACCCTTTTTTAAAAAGCTGGTAGGAGGTTGGACTGGTGTTTCAGGGTAACCAAATGTGCGTCGTAGTTGCGGTTTTTTAGCTAATCTCAATTCCTTTTCTAGTTTGGATTCATATCTGTAATTAATGGTGTCATATTAATATGGTAGGTAAACTTTACCTCTGATCGACTGTTATAGAACTATTCTGGCGTGTGTTTATGTATAAAAATTTTGATACAATGCAAACAAGACAAACTGTTAGGTACTGCGGTTTATAAACTTTAAGCTTCGTGCAGACCAGCGCGACGCGACACCGGTTATTGTTATACCGTCAAGTTTTCTTAGAAATTGTATTGTTCGAGTCGCGTCGCGGCGACGCGTCGGTATGATCTCCCATAAAAAATTACCCCACGTCTGACAGCAAAGAGAAGTTTCTCATCTTCAAAAAATAATTTAATTAAAAAAATACTTTCAGTTTTAATCCTTACTGGCTAACATATGTACGATAAAAATGCTCTGCATATTCGTTAGTTTTGTTAGTTTTAGAGCTACTAGAAATGCAATAAAAACAAACTTTCGGTTTTAATCCTTACTGTCTATTATAAAAATTGCTGTGAATATTAATTCAGGGGTACCTAATATTTAATTTAAACCGGAACTATGTATTTTTTTGAATTATTGTTTTTGTGATTATTTGAGATACTTCTCTTTGCTGTCAGACGTGGGGTAATTTTGAGCCTTTTCCTCTATAACAACCTGTGGAGAAGACAAGCATATACAGGCTACTTTAAGAGATGGGAGACGACAAGCAAACTGCTACTTGTGAGTTTAAAAAATGAGCGTAGGATAGTAACGTTTTGCTTGTCGTCACAGAGCACTATACAGCGTGGCAGGAACATCTACGCGAAAACTGATACCATGGATTCAGTATATGATTCTGAACCCCCTGCATTAAAACAGTCCGTCGGTTATTTTAAAAAAAATCTGCTATTACATAGAAAGGTGCAATAAGTACCTACGCGATCAAAATGTGTGAAACAACAGATTTTTTTTAAATGTTTACGTAGAGGTGTTCAGAATCATGTATTGAGTCCATGGTAACAATTTTCGCGTCGATGTTCCTGCCACGCTGTATAGTGCTCTGTGGCGACAAGCAAAACGTTACTATCCTACGCTCATTTTATTTGGTCTGACGTCAAAAACTCACAAGTAGCAAAGTTTGCTTGTCGTCTCCCATCTCTTAAGTAGCCTTCCAACGTTTTATTGGGTAAGGTAAGGACCATGTCCACGGTCCACCAGCAGCTTACGAGACAAACATAATTACATCATTATTAACCTACTGAAACCTAACAGAGATTACTTACTTATTTTAAATACTTCAGTAGGTATCTACGTAAATAAATGTCTGCTGATGGTTTGAATACAAGTTTTAGAAAATGTTTTAGATACCATGAGCTTGTAAGCGATGTAAAACGTAAGTACCTTGGAGTTTTGGGTGGCTCTGGCGGTGGTTTGTCCAAAATCGTATAGATGATTTCATCATGTTGAATTATTTCCACCAACGACATGTTTCTAATTACAGTAAAGATGGACAAAAAACTAGAACATAAAAAAATATAAAAATCAGATATCGGGTCACCCTTGTCCGTCGCTATAGAAACAATCTTTGTTGATTTGTTTCGAAATCTATGGAAATATTAGTTATGTCGTAGTGTTTTGTCGATAAAAACCAAGAGTTTTTGTATTTATTTGTAGTTAGTAATTTAATTTAGTAGGTACCTACCCAATGTAAAAAGTTGATTGTATAATTTTATTTCTTATAATTTATTGCACTACCTAAGTACCATTAAGAAAAATAATTGAATAGGTAGCATTATTGCCTGAAAGAGGTGATTTTCTGATTTTGATTTGCCACTAAAATCACTTTTCAGGGTCTAGGTATTGTTTTGAGTTAGTAGAATCCAATATTGAATTTAAACCGCTAGGATAATAGTGCTCTGAATATTTAACTTAGTCAGATTTCGCATTTATGATTTTGGAAATAGATGTCCCAAATTTTACCTAATTTATCAGCCATTGGCCGTTTTCACACTGTGACGATAACGTGCTTCGCTAAAGCTACGGTTTCCTAGAAAAGCGGTGGCCGTTTACGTAGTGTCCGTCCAATTTACCGGCGAATGATGTCACTGAAACGCTGATTAAAACGTTGTAAGTTGGTGTGTTTTGCTAGAGAGCGTTGGTGACTCCGTAAAGCAAACCCCCCCAAAGATTTTGATCGCTAGATTTGCTCTCACCGTACTCAGTCACAAGAAAAAGTGTCCATACTGAGAAGAGTGAGCTCGCATATTTAAATAGCGTGTCCATGACAAACAAGTGTAGTCACTGCGTCATTGTGTGTCAGAGGTATCAAAACGAAACAGAAACGCGACTATCGATTGACGCGGTAGGGCGAATCTAACTATATAAATCTTTGCCACTGTCATCATTTTGACAGCCGACACTGCGGCTTTCAAGTGCGCCCACCGATTTTCTAGGAAACCGTAACTTTATGTTGTGGGATGTGTAATTTGTATTTTTTGTTATCTTTATCTTATTGCTACAAACACTCCATTGTCGTTTTATTTGCAATGACAACACTGAAGAACCTTTCTGTCAGGAATGTCAAATGTTCTGTGCTTATCTGTGCATACGTCAAAACAAAGTTGGCCACAGATCGTTGATTATTTTTAGATTCTTGTTACAATTTTATTCTTTGTAGATGTAATGTAATATTTAAACAGTATTTAATTTTGTTAAGTTTCACTTATGCGTAAATAATAGATAAGATGTTAATAAAAGGTTTCCGGGGGATAAAGAGGTATAATGCACATAAATGTATAGGTATAGTATGTAGGGAGTTTTCAAGTCGATTAGATGCGTTAGACCATGAAGAGAGGTTGGAGGGGTGTTTGTCGGCGTTGCCCCCGAAGGCTAAGGTGGTGATATGTGGCGGAGGAATGATGGGAGCAGCCGTGGCGTACCACCTCGCGCGCCGCGGCTGGGGCGACAAGACTATCGTCATAGAGAAAGAGAAGTAAGTACGCTCATATTTATTACCTAAGCTTTGTATCAGACCGAATATTCAGCAGAAGCGGCGCCCTTCGGCGCGGCCATAATTTGGGTGTTCCTCAGTTCCAAGCTCAGCAATGCCTAGTTATTGTTCAAATTAAGTGTTTGCTTAATTTTTACTGATTTTTGTTCACACTACTTGATTCAGGTAATGCTTTTTTCTGTTCAAAAAGCCCTCTGCATGAAAATATTAAAATTAGGTGTGCAAAGTTATGATAATGCTAAAACTATCTAGCTATAGATCTGTGTAGATTGCTTAAAAGTATTTAATATGCAGATTAAAAAAAAAGCTTTTTGTTTATATAATTTCCACAATATGTAACTGATACTAAAATCATTCTCGGCAATAGATTAATTTTAAAAAAGCTGACATTTTTTGCCTATTTCTACCATATAAATAAGCACTATTTGAATGGCAAAGGTTACAAAATACAGCTCTGAATAAAGGTCACCCATATCCAAATCTTGTGTAATTCAGCTGCAGAAAAAAGGGCCCAACAAAATACCCAGCAATACTTACATGTCTATCTGTTTAGAACTTTACTTTCTATAAAATTATTATTCACTAGCTTCCGCCAGCGGCTTCACTTACAATTACAGCCTATGTTACTCAGCGATAATATAGCAGTCTACTGGTGAAAGATTTTTTTAAATCGGTCCAGTAGTTTATGAGTTTATTCATTACAAACACAAAAAATCAAATCATTTCCCGTTATAATATTAGTCTATATTATGTTAGTACATTTTGCTGCTGTCTGCTAGGGCACAGCAATATTCCAACAAACACTTTAGTATCTTTAACTCAAGCATGAAATGTGGACAATTACTTAATAAAAAAAAAATAATACACCTATAGACAATGCACACCATGAAAAACATGAAATTTTACAGAAGAGTTTAAAAAAATAAGAAAGGACTCGCCTCACTTTATTATTTTTTTCTTGTTTTTTTACTACAGAATGATTTATGTATATTTATCGCCTGAAGGAGATAAATAGGGGATAAAAGTTTGAATGGTAATTCATCATTTTTGCCGATGGGAAATCTTTCTAAATCAAGAAAAGCCTTAGGCTTCTATTGTAGTGACAAAAGCTGTAGCGTTCAGTTTGTGTACAAAGCTAAATCTCTTGTCAGCTAGCAAGCAATACAGCTTCACACCCATCTGAGAAGAAATGCCAGAATAAATGCAAGGTTTTAAGTGTATTTCAACATCACATTAAAGTTTCAGATTGTTTGAGTAAATATATCTTTGTTTTTTCTCTTACTGCAATCTGTTGGACACAACAATAAGCCACTGTTCTGACTGATACTTGTATCTGTTTAGGCTTTTTAGCTTGTTGTTGAGACACTTCTTAGGTAGGTGTCACATTCATTTAATATAGTATAAAGGAAGAGCTCATTCGGCATCAAAAAAGAGTATTTCGGGACATCGCCAAGCAGTTGGTCGGCTCTTCACGTGACCAGAGGGCTGGCCATTTTTTAGGTCAAAGAATCAGCATTGCCATCCAACGTGGCAATGCTGCCAGCCTTTTGGGCACTTTTTCCACTGACAGTGATGCCAACGAATTTTTTGATGCCCAATGAGCTCTTCCTTTATTTATTTTTTTCCTTTTATACTTTAAATAATTTATATATTTTAGTGTTTGTTGTATAGTTTATACACATATCAATTAAGTAAGACAACATTACCTATAGCTTATCACCAATCTACCTAGTTGTGATAGTTTTTTAGAGACATAGCATGAACTTTGAACATTAAAGATAATTCTTAGCATCAACCAGCATCATATTTCTATTATACCTACTAATGTCTGTCTGATACTATTCTAGAATCTATAAATAGTTATCTAAGATGTATGGGTTTTGTTATTATGCTTTTTATCATTTCCTCATCCTTGTATGAATGCAAACTGAACTGGAATTAGGAATAATACTTTGGTATATTTTTATCCCCCTATGTTTTAAAGAAAATTTTATTTGAGGATGGGGATATCGAATAGGTACTCTTTAATCAAACGCGAGCCAGTTAGAGAGTAACTAAAAAAAAACAAGATTGGTTTTTGGGTAGTAGATTACAAAAATCCAAAAAATCTAAGTTTGGTGATGCCCTTCAAAGAGGTCAGACTCGTAGATTTCAATTCTACCTTCATAGATTCTCGAAGACGGCGTCCATTAGGCTGGGGCTGCATTGTCGTGTTAAGCTTCGTGCAGACCAACGCGACGCGACAGCGCGACGCGACACCGGTTATTGATAAACCGTCAAGTTTTCTTAGAAATTGTATTGTTCGAGTCGCGTCGCGCTGGTCTGCACGAAGCTTTATCGCGAACTTTACTTCGCGCGCGCACCACTACGCTACGTGCGACCATCGGTTACTTTTTGTGCAATTGATCGTATATGTATAGTTTAAGAGCGTTTATTTTGGAAGTGTGCAACGACGCAAATAGATGTCAAATATTTCGCTGTTGTGATTAATTTGGCAATGTTACTGTATGGAAAATGAGAAATTTAAATATTTTAACAACTTTGAGTATACGCGCTCTTAATTGTAACAAGCGCTAGAAACGTGGCAAAGTAGACCTGGGGTGAGTCCACCGGGACAGATTAGCCTTAGGCAATCTGATTTTATAATGATCTTTCGTTGATATTGCTTATGGTTCCTTCTCTTTGCGTGTCGATATCAATTTACTTTAGCTTCGTGAATAACATTATCAGTAGCGTCCATGTCACCGTAACTAAGCATTGATGGCTTTAGTGAGGCGGTACCCAGTAGTATAAATTTAATATGGATGAAAAGCAAAAAAAAGCCAGTCGGTCCACATGTAGCCCTTGTTTCGCACATACGCAAATCGCACTTGAAACTAAACCAAGCCTAAAAATACCTGAGGGATAGACTGGAATATTTATTTTGATGTGTTGAGTCGTTGAATGAGGAGTTTGTTACAAGAATAGTTAGTTAAGTATGAAAGTTTATCATAATCATTATCTTGTCCTTACACATAACATCACGCCTGTAATCCCCGAACGTTTAGGCAGAGGTGTACCTATCGTACACCCACCTCTTGCCCTTACCCCAATTTATTTGGACAGCATACATGTCTTATTGTACCATATCTACTAGTAGTACTTGGGCGATCGAGCTTTGCTCTGGTGAAAATAGAGATTGCTCATTGAATAGTATACGATCCATGTATAGTACATACTAATTCCATGCTGCCATGATAGTAGGTTCTTACTAATTCCATGCTGCCATGATAGTAGGTAATTACTAATTCCATGCTGCCATACATATCATTATTGTAAAGTAGCCATCTGAATCTAAACTTTGGGCGACCGAGCTCTGCTCCGGTGAAAATACGCAGAAAACAAATTTTCCCAGATGTGAGACCTAACTAGATCGTTTTTTTGCCCCCGTAGCAATATAGGGGTTTACCCTATATTGCAACTTTCATCGAAAACGTTTTCAAAAACTCGATTACAAATAATATATAGGAAACAAATATTGCTCATCTAATAGTATAGGATGAGTGTGGAATATGGCTAGGTATAAGAAAATACCAAAGAGATGATGAATGGATTGTGTGAAAAAGTATGTGGCTAGTATGATTGCGAACACTGAACTCTAACTTAACTATATTTCTTCTACAGAGTCGGTATTGGCAGCCGCTGGCATTCGTCGGGTCTCGTCGGCGCTTTCAAGCCTACCCTAGCACAAGTTCGCCTGACCCAGTCCTCGATTAGGCTCCTGCAAGACCTGGAAGCTAAAGGCAGAGCGACTGGCTGGAAAGAATGTGGATCCTTACTACTGGCGAGGAACCGGGATCGGATGACGGTGTACAGGAGAATGAAGAGCCAATCTGTGTACGTATTATTTTTCCTTTTCTCGGTAGTAGGTACCATTTTTCAACACTTGCGGCGTTATATATTAGTGATAGCGAAGAGGTCGCTGTTAGAGCACAAAGGATGGGACGTGAGACATACTTAGTGGCTCAGTTCCACATCCACACACTGTACGCTATATTCATTTATTAAACACTTTATTGTTCATCACATAAAACAAAAGGACTAACATATTCAAGGGTCAAGTGCGTAGTACTCGCAATCGCAATTAAACGGCTTGCGTTGCGTGTATGACCAGACGGGCAATTCCCGTAATTTTTAAGACGTTCACATTCGCAATCTGTCAAAAATACTATCAATTTACCAACATTTTTGACAAGTTTGACAGATTGCGACTAGAATGTGAACTTCTTTTGCGTAGGAGATTTGGCCTTCTGATGTATGAACGTAAACGAAGCAAAAGCAGTATGTTAGAATATCAATTGGCGTTTTTTAGTTTCTGCATACCCCCATGGTAAGAAGGGGTAAGTTTATGTAAACTAAATTTAGCGTATTGTATTTATTCCATTTTATTTTTGTCTTATTTTGTTATTTCACTATATGCTGCACCGGTTGACGTCATCGCGTCAACATAGGGTCGCAGCATTATGCTGAGCGATGGCCGTTTTACGTGGATGTGACGCATATTTTCCCCCAAATTGTTTATTTTGTGTTTTGTTATTTCTTTGCGTCATGTGTACCGCAAATAAACGTATTTTCTTCTGTCTTTCTTTCTAACTTAACTATATCTCATGATTTCTCTTTCTCAAATTAAAAATATCAGACCGATAGCAAAATGGAAGCGGATATACCTGTCAGGGTACTTCGGACGTACATTTCAGCATCGCCTCTCATGAAGGCTATTTTTATGCAGCATGTACCACTTTCATAATTATCACAAAATCGAGTTAGTTACGGAACTGTACATATATATAGATAGAATATGAATGTACACCCTAATTTAACAAGGCTCATTTACATAACCATTCATATTCAGGAGACAAAAATAAAATGCTTAGCTTTTTCCCAACTATGTTGGGTTCGGCTTCCAGTCTAACCGGATACAGCTGAATACCAGTATTTTACATGGAGCGAATGCCTATCTGACCTACACAAACCAGTAACTGGGCAATAAAACAAATAATAACAGCTACAGCTGCTGCGATTAGGAATATTCAGGACTAGCGACCCGCCCCGGCTTCGCACGGGTATGTATTGTACATATAAACCTTCCTCTTTGTTAATTGAGCCTATTATTTAAGTAATTAGTGATCTAATTATTATAGTTTTAGATTTAGGAAAAATGAAACACCAGTTGTACAAAGACATCAAATTTACAAGTATATTACAAACAGATTATATTAGAATAGATGGCATTAAGGTAGCATAACAATGATTTGCGATTAACTTATTTTAACACTCTTGAATCACTCTTTATCTATTGCTGACTGAAACTGCATTAAAATCCGTTTAAAAGATCTAAGCGAACAGACAGCGGAAGCAACTTCATTTTATACTATGTAAACATACAACAGCCGTTTTAAATTATGAATAGACTAATCATTGCTCCAGCTGTAAGCAGGACCTCAGAAGTCATTAATGCAATTCACTTGCAAACAGCTATCAGTTAGTCACTCAATGTATACCTATGCAGATTCTATTTATGTAAAAGGTGTCGGCCAAAACCCAGACAAACATTGTTTGATTGCTTCAACGCATATAGGGGGAGCTCAAATTTAATTGAAACGGTGTTTATCGCCTAATTGCACTTGGGGTGTGTCGACAACGCAAGTAATACAGTACTGTGAATATAGGGTTATTGTACAGGCAAAAAAAAAGCAATAACATGTCGGTGTAACGCAGGCTGTCTGCATTCAGCGAAGGGTTGAACCGAAGTTTATGGAACATTCAGAGCGCGGTGGTTATATTTATTCTCATAAGGGTGCGATCCTATTCACATGAACTAGGCGCACATTACTCAAGGCTACTGAAAATTTCAAAATAGAGAAATTAACTAATTCTTTGGCCCAAGTGGGGATCGCACTTAAGCCTCTAGAACCTTAGGTTGTTAAAATTATAGGTTAAAGGTACCATTCCGTACCCGACCGCAGGCGGCAACTGCAGGCGACGTGTCGCAGCGTTTTGTCGCTGCAGTCATGATTCCGAACCCGAGCGGAAGGCGGCATCAGCCCGTATTACATTCGGTAGATCGAAGATAGAAAAACGTGTTATCGCTCGAGCGTTGGCGGCACTACTGGTCTGCGGTCGGGCTGCACATGTCGCCTGTCGCTCGCCCATAGCTGCCAACGACGTGTCGCTAGCTACAGAAGGTATTTCATAGAAAACAGCCGTGTCGCGCCGACACGCCGCGTCGCCTGCAGTTGTCTCCTGCGGTCGGGTAGGGAATGGTACGTTAAAACAACAACTTTTTAAGTTACATCTCTTAAGATCAGCTAGAAATCTGCCACATATCTATTTACATAATATCGATTTTTAATTTCCAAAGGTGGGTACACAATTGAATAAATGCCACTCAACTCTTTTGTTGGACGGCTGCGCCGCAACCACGTACGGTGCTTTGTGGTTCTCGGAAACAATGGAATGAAAAGAGTCGCCTAGATCTATAAATATGTGTGGTTTGTTGTGGTAAGGGGAGAGGGAGGGAGGACTGTGTGATAGATATCAAAGTAACTTCGCGACTCACAGGCAAGATGTATCAATATTATGAAACAATGTTTCTATAAGTTATCTTTTCAAGCATATCAAAAAAATCTGTCGGTTTACTTTCAAGTACCTGGTCGAACGAGCTCTGCTCGGGTGAAAATAGATAAACATAATCGTCGGTATACCAACGTTGTATTACATTCTCGAGGCTGGAAAAATAGAGAAAACAAATTTTCCCAGATATGAGATCTAGCTAGATCGATTTTTCGCCCCCGTAAACCCCTTTATTGCAACTTTCATCGAAAACGTTAGAGCCGTTTTCGAGAACGTGATTACAAATATCCTACTTATATTATATTACTGAATATATTATTTAAAACGCGAAAGTTTGTGAGGATGGATGGATGTTTGTTACTCTTTCACGCAAAAACTACTGAATGGATTTGGATGAAATTTGGCACACAGATAGTTTATAACCTGGATTAACACATAGGCTACTTTTATCCCGATATTCCCACGGGATCGAGACTTATGCGGGTGAAACCGCCTGGCGCTGGTAGTATTTACATATATTGCCATTTAATAGTATAGGATGTCTGAGTTCGATTTTTCATTTTTCGGTCCACCACCCTTTACAACACCTTGTCAATACGCGATAATTAAGCGCGAAACAAAACACCAGACGCGACCGTTAAGGTTACGCTTAGGCCAGCAACCCCCTCTAATTATGTAGGCAGATCACGCGCCGCAAGGGATGCTGCATCGAAACTGGACAACACAGGATCGAACTTGGTTTAAATAATCAAATATTCTATTTTATTCTTGACCAGAAGAAAGAAAGAAAAGAAAGAAAATGTGTTTATTCTGCACAAACTAAACGCACATTACAAAAAAAAAACAAAACAATACCACTTTACAGATTAGCCAAAAGCCTCGTATCCATTATTGACACAGAAAAGTTTGACAAATTTTATCTAACAGAACAAGAAACAACAGTCAACAGTTTTTTTTTTTTCAGAAGTTAAATGATACGTTTAGAATGTTATTCGTTTTATGTAATGAAATTAAATTAGGTACGTTTATTTAGGGGACAATTCGAGAAGTCGAGAAAGTCGTGATATCGTCTATGATGACGACATTTTTATTATTAGAGATAATTATAGGTAGGATCAGAAGCGTGAAATTCTGACAACCAGTCTTAACAAGGTGCATCAGCTTACCCAGCAACGTCCCTAACTGGGTTATGGAGGTCAGATAGGCAGTCGCTCGATGAAATAAACTGGTATTCGGCTGCATCCGGTTAGACTGCAAGCTGACCCCAATATAGTAGGGAAAAGGGTTGGGAGATGATGATGATTAGAGAATTAAGGGTAAAATGATTGTGCAGCTTTCTAGAATTAACTGTAGTTAGGTCGCTAGAGATCCTCTACAGCCCATTCAACTGTGTCGGATCGGTAATTGTATCAATATACACGTTTTAAAAACACTTGGTCTTTATTCCTACGCGTTAATCATAATGACTTTTCTCCAACAGTTCTTGGGGCATACCTTGCGAGCTGGTCACCCCGAAGAAATGCCAAGAGCTGTGGCCGCTTCTGAGCGTGGATGACGTGTTAGGAGGCTTATGGATCCCTGGCGATGGTGTTGCAGACCCTCACTTGCTGTGTATGTCTCTCATGAGAGAATGCGTGGAGAACGGTACGTGGTTACTTCTGAATTTGTTTTGTTTGATTTCACAATTGTACGTCGTAGTCACACGTCGTGCTCTAAATCGAACAGATTACGTGTGACTCCGGATTTTGAATTTGTCTGTCTGTGATGTCTTGTTTATACCTTTTTAGTTGGCGTTTTTGTTGTCAATTACGACGTTTTTGGGCGGTTTTAGTTTTTAAAGCTTTTTATCATTTAAATTATTTTGGGGTTATTATATTTATATTTTAGAAATGTGATAACTAACCCCTTTCATTTGATGCCGAACGGCATCATTTTTTCATATTTTTTTTCATGACTGTCATGTCATGTCCCATAGAGGTCCCCATATTCAATTTAATCATGTGAAATCGCAGTGACGTCACATAACGGACAATCAAGCCGCTTCCAACGATACCTCATTTGTCAAATTATGATAATTAGTTTAGAAGTTATGAGGGAACAGATTAACATATATACATACATACCGGTCGAAATCATAACCCTCCTTTTTGCTTCGCCGTAGTCGGGTACAAAAATAAGAATGAACTTAAAAAAAAAAAAAGGAAATGGGGAAATGCAGAATGTTGTATATATATGAATGTTTGTATGAGTTTAAACGTGTTAAGACACTAGTTTTAATACGTTTTCAGTGGAAATGTAGTCAAGGTTTAATAGCCAAATACGTAATTTTCTTTTACAAGTAGGTTTTGTATGCGAGTTAGCGTGTAGATAGATATTATGTAATTAATTGAGTTATAAAGAAAAGTGCCAAGAAAACTGAATGTGTTGTTCTCTCTGTTCGTCTCTATTTTTTGTTGGAATATCAAGATCTAAGGGAAGTTCAGAGTGTTTTTTTTTTTGTACATTCATGAGAATTAACCACTGCCGAACCGTTACCTTGGCAGTGTCGTTAAAGTTTGAAAGTTGGATAGAGGGTTGGGAACTAGCAACTTCCTTTTAATATAGCTCTTTGGGATCTCTCTACATTTATCATATAAGTTTTATAGTTACCGCCCCAAGTGGTAATGCAATTTACTAACTAGCAAGGATTGGTATTAACTGTATTTGATATGTGTCTTTGATTTTTAAACATCGCACCCCCGGTGCGAGACTGTCACTTATGCAAAAATTGCAATAATGAATTAAATATGTAATAACTGTCCTAAAGCACCCCTTCACTTGGTGCGAATGAATTTGAATTCATTGAATTTTTTGTAATGTAGATTAATTTTCAATGTGTTATTGGAAGCTAAGATGGTAATCTATGATTATGCCAAAATATTTTATAGAATTATTTTTCCACAATCTTAATCCACCGATAAATCCACTGGCAGACGCAAAAATTTGTAATAATGATCCTTTTTTTAACTCCAATTCCGGTCCTGTGCTGTTTCCCCCGTGCAAATCTGGTCCTGAGTTGCGTATGCATGCAGCCGACGTTATGTACAAGTACACATCTAGTATATATGGTTGGGTTAAGTCTCCCCTCGGCTAGATGGCTACTAGGAGAGCCTAAGGACGCACGTGAGCCATCATAACAGTATTGATCAGTTTGTTTAGGGTTTAAACTAGTCACATGCATCTTTTGTTGATTTTTTATCCGGATAAATATGTTTTCTGGTTAGAAATTGATGAAACAGTAAGTAGAAATATTTTTTACTGCAGAAATATTATGTAGCAGACTTGTATTTTCTACCTATATTATTAATTCATTTGTTTTTTCATAGGCGTAGGCGTGATGGAAGATTGCTCTGTGACCGCTGTGCTTTCGAAGAACGATCGAGTGTGCGGCGTGGAGACGAACCACGGAGCCATCGAGTGCGAATACTTCGTCAACTGCGCTGGCTTTTGGGCAAGGCAGGCAAGTTACGCATTTATTATTATGATTTATTTTTAATCGTTGAGAAAACGGAGGAGTTTCTAAGGTCGACGCGCATTTTCCACGCATTAAGGTAGGATTCCATAGCCGACCGCAGGCGGCAGCAGCAAGCGACGTGTCGCCGCGACACGACTAGTTTCTATGAATTTCTATGAAATTCATAATATATATTCGAAATACCTTCCGTAGCCAGCGACACGTCGCCTTCATAACAATACATAGAAACCAGTCTTGTCGCGGCGACACGTCGCCCGCAGTTGCCGCCTGCGGTCGGCTACGGAATGGTACCTTTACTGTTTATTGAGGAAAAGAAGTCTAACTGAGGTCCTAAATTAATGTAAGTAACTAATTTTGAGGTGGCACTACACAAACAACGATGATCAATAAAAAAATATGTATTTGGCGACTTTTAAGGGTTGTATCTCAGAAACTGCCCAGCAGGACCGGATGGCTTATTTTACAGCATGTAGAATACTAGTGGTACGAGGAGCTCGTGGCTAAGTAATAACAGCCGCACGGGTCGATCCATAAGGTTAAGCTACGTTTGCCGGGGTTGGTCCGTGGATGGGTGACCATCTTTACATACCGAGACTCCTCCGTGCCTCGGAAAGCACGTTAAGCCGTTGGTCCCGGCTGTAATTCGTGGATCTTTGACAGTTGTTACGGGTCGTCAGAAGCCCGAAAGTCTGACAACCAGTCTTACCAAGGGGTATCGTATTACCCAGTTACTGGGTTGTGGAGGTAAGATAGGCAGTTGCTCCATGTAAAATACTGTTAGTCGCTACATCCGGTTAGGCTGGAAGCCGACCCCAACATAGTTGGGAAAAGGCTAGGCAGATTGATATAGCGCGAGCGGTACCAATAAATAAACTCACCAATTTTGGAGCGGTTGCCTCATAACTTATTTTTTTTTTTCGAAATTTGCAATTGCGAAAACGGCCCGCTTCGCTTCCGCTCGTTTCGGATGGCAATTTTTTATTATTTATTTATTTATTTATTTATTTATTTATTTATATCATCACTTACAACTATTATTACAGGTACAACCCAATGCAATAGTGAAGCAAACTTAATAATAATAACTTAGTTTCTAAAACTTATTACATAAAATGTTATTCTTGTGAATTCACTCAGTGTACAAGCAAAAATGTCAATTTCCTCCGCTACAAGGTTAAGGGTGCGAAGCGCCCGCGTCAGGGGCGCCTCATTTACCAGATTAGTGCGGCCACGAGGTACAGCTAGCAGCTGAGGCCGCCGTCGCCGCCACACATATCTGTCGGGCACACTCAAACACACCAACTCTAATATGTTGGCGTTATGTATCTTGCCTCTAATTAATTTAAATAAATATGAGACAAGTGCGAACTCACGCCTAACTCTCAGCTCATTGTATCCAACCATGCCTAATATAAACAAGGTGGGATACATAAGCGGGTAAAAAGGATATACTCCATAGAGCCTAAAATATAAAAATCTAACAAATTTATTTTGTATTCGCTCCAACATGAGACTATATTTAGTCTCATGTGGGGCCCAGATGACTGCGTTGCATTCTAATTGGCTTCTCACCAAAGTGTTGTATAAAGCGATAATCGCCGTAATATTTGTGAAACCACGAGCAGTACGCATAATAAACCCCAAATTTCTGTAGGCCTTTTTACAGCACCTGACTATATGATCACGAAACGCTAGCCCCGCGTTAAGACTAACTCCCAAGTCCCTAACCTCTGTAACCCTGATCATCGGCATCCCATCAATGTTGTAATCATGTACAATAGGATTACGTGCACGCGAGAAAGTGATGGTGACACATTTTTGGGCGTTGAATTGCAGAAGGTTTTCCTTACTCCAAGTAACTACGCTATCTATGGCCTTCTGTAAGCGTTCACAATCCTCATCACTCCTCACTGCCATGGATAATTTCAGATCGTCTGCAAATAATAAACAATTTGCATCCTTAACGACTTTGGGCAAATCGTTTACCATAATTATAAATTGCAAAGGTCCGAGGTTACTCCCTTGGCTTACACCAGACCACGTAAAGTACGGCTCTGACTTGTGCCCCTCGTACTCCACGTATTGCTGCCTATCCCTCATGTAACTGGCGAAAAAAAGAAGTAGGTGCGGAGTGAAGCCAACGGCTGCGAGCTTCCGGAGCAACACGTCATTGTCGACCAGGTCAAATGCTTTTTTGAAATCGAAGTAAGCAGCGTCAGCTTGCACCCCACTGTCTACAATCGGCAACACGTGAGCCATGTAACTCTGTAGGTTACTGGTGGTGCTCCTCATTGGCCTAAAACCGTGCTGTGCATCTGAGAGCTGCGTTCTCACCTGCAGAAAAACACTGTTGTGAATATCGCACTCCAACACTTTAGCCGGTGATGACAGCACTGCAATAGGTCTGTATCCATTAACATGGTCGCCTCTTGTACCTCCTTTCGGCACTGGCACGACACGAGTGGTTTTCCATCTCTCTGGAAACACGGCTGCCTTCAGACACTTATTGAATATATGGAGCAACGGTACAGCCATCACAGATCTACAGTCTCTGAATATGTAAGGCGGAATACCGTCAGGTCCCGCAGATCGCTTCGGCTTAAGTTGTTCAAGTGCACTTTGCACATCCTTCAACTGCAATTCCTGCAGATGAATCCGCGCCGCTCCATTCTCACCACCCGCTCCTTCTATTGCCGCAGCAACATTCAACTCGGGCTGTCTCGCGCTATAGACCGAGTGAAAGTACTGCGCAAACTCTTTCACACATTTATCACTAGACAAAACCTCCCCATCTTTTAAAATCCTTTGTGGACTTCGACTACCCCTTTTGGACTTTACAAAGTTCCAAAATGATTTTGGGTCTTTTTGCAGTTGATTTTGAACCCTGTTGCTATGTTGTTCTTGCGCTAAATTAATCAACTGTTTTACTCTAGCCCTACACAGAGCGAACGCTTCGTAATCATCCTGGCTCTTACTAGCCTTGTACCGTTTGTGGTGAATGGCCTTATAACGTATGTTGCGAATTATTTCAGCGGTGTAAAACTCGGGGTAAACATACTTCGAGCTTACACGACTTCGCCGTTTTCTGGGAACACAGTCATCTATTGTCGCATTAATTGTTTCATAAAAATAATTTAAACTCATTTCTAAATCAAGGTCGTAAATATCAGTCCAATCTATTGCCGCTATTGATGAGTACAATGTAAAAAAATTAGCTTTATTAAAATTCCAACCTGTGGGTACAGCACTCGACTCGTACGCCAATGAATCCGCAACCCGGCGCGCCCGCAGTTCGACCAACACGTCGAGCGGCGGATGGTACGCATCCACAGGCACGAGGGGCGCCCCCGCCCCGCGCACATTCACACTCTCTCCCTTCGGAAGCGTACTTAGCACTAAATCCAGACATCGATTATTACAATTAACGATCGTGTTGCACTGAGTAAATCCACAATATGATAAAAAGTATTCAAAATAATTACATACGTTTATCGAACAAGAATGCATATTGAAATCACCAACTACGACGATATCACTATATTTACTACACAGCTGTTCTATAATCCTAAACAATATCATATACTCATTCTCACAACTGTTTGGCGGAATGTAAGTAACACACAATAAAAATAAAAGTCTACTTTGTAAATATACGGTAGCACAAACCAGTTCGAACACCCTATCATCAATGTTGTCGTCACTCGGGCCGGACACTCGCCTCAGTTCTAAACGCGGTGTGGCCACGAGACACGCGCCGCCCTGCTTTCGTCCGTCCGCGCGATCGCAGCGCAGTATTGTATAACCAGGCGGCACTATTTCTGCGTCATGAATAGATTTGTTGCAGCCTGTTTCAGTAATGGCGAACAAATCAGCTTCTGAAGATGACACACCTGCATAGAACTCTTCCAATTTTGTACGCAAACCTCTCACGTTTTGATAGTAAATCTCAATAGCTGTACTAGTTATTTTATGGTTGTTTGGTTGTTCTACGAAACCACACCCATTCACAGAATTCAATGTTCACTGCCCAATTTTCCGATTGACATAAGGTAGTATAACTGCTTTCAGGTATACCAATGATAAAAGAAGCATAATCCCTTTCAGTCTTATGTTTTATTACTTCTACCGTGACTGGTACTGACGATCCACAAATATTCTTGACGTATTTTTCCAAGTTTTCTACTGTAGTTTCCTTACAAAGGCGCCATACATGCAAAAACTTTTTACGTTCAGTTCCCTTTATGTCTACTGCACTCGTGCTCCCACCTCTTTTTACTTCAGTGTTTGGATATCTACTTTTTTTCTTATTTACTGTTATCCAGTTTCCTTCCTTTTGAGATGCTAATTCCTCTGTTTCTGATATTTTCACAGACTGATTCCTTCCATTTTCTGGTCCATTTATCTCCTTTACAACTGGACTTTTTCCGATTCCTTCTTTGTTAGATGGTTTCGTGGCCACAGATTCTTTTGTCGGAACTTTATTTCCAATTACCCGATTTTGGTTTAGTTTTGTTGCCGCTGCAAATGTTCGAGTAGGTCCTTTGTTCCACTCTTTTAAATCATCTTTCTTCGTTTCTACCTCCATGTCATTTGTAAGTTCGGTCTGTTCCATTGGCATCGGCATTTTAAAATTGTTAACCTGTTGTTCTAGATGTTGATTTCGTGTAATCTGTTCATTAAGTTGCTTTTCTAACGAAACTACCCGATCAACTTTTCCTTCGAGTAATTGGACGTACGTACGCAATTCTCGTAGCTCATTTTCCGTGCAATTACATACTTCTTGCAGGTTCCTCATTACCTTAGTTTGTATTTCAAAGTTTAACAGTACCTCAGACCGAAACTCCTTAATAAATTCCATTAGGTTACCCTCTGTTTCTGCTACCCTCGGTTGTTCGGCGGTCTTCAAGCGACTGCCGCGCTTAGTATTAACATTACTGCAGCTAGGAAAGGTGTTCTTAATTCCAGATTCAGGAGTTGCAGGAGTATCTGCACTGCGAATAGGCTTTCGTTGCGAACAAACACACTCAGGGCATACCCATTTCTCTTTATAATCGTGGGTCAAAGTTTCAAATTCCTCTGTAGGTATTCCAATACACTTCAAATCATACACTTTGTTGCAGCTCATTCTAGTGCACTTAATAAACAGCATGCCAGCTGCAATATCCTCACAACAACCACTACAGTTCCGCGACATTTTACTCGTAGCTATAATAATTTTCGATAACGACACAACACACGTCCGCTCAGTGCGCGCGCTTACGCTTCTTCGCTTGCGCTTCTTATTATATAAATAGGGTATAAACTTCAAAGCAACCGCATTTTTATCCGGTTGCCTCGTCAAAAACTTGTATGTTTTGCCACCCATATAAATTATTTTATTATTAATTGTTAAACTTATCGACTTTAAAACGAGCTGCCTGCAAGGTTTCAGTTTCGCTCTATAGTTATTTTTAAGTAAACAGTTTGACACAATTTGAACTTTTATCTATACGTTTACCTAAATTACTTAAATGTACATTTAGGTAGTTATTTTACATAAGGTGACACAGGGCGGTCTTTCACTCGATCTCATATCTTAACCAACACATTTCTTGAAGTTACTTGCAAATGCGACTTGCTTGCGATAAAGGACTGGTCAGATTGAGGCGAATTCTGCGTGGGACGCGACTACACGCGTTTATTGTTTTAATGATTAGGAAGTCACGCGAATCTTCGCGACAGTTTGAACACCACACAAGTTGACACAATCGGCGCGAGAGAATTTCGTCTAGCATCCCGCGCGGGTTTCGCCTCACTTTGATCAGAGCTTGAAACTGTCTGTACCTACTCACATTATGATAGGATGTTTTGTAATAGTGAAAAAGCAATTAAAAGCTAAGCGTGTGTAGGTACTTGCGCGTGCGCCAGCGCGCTTAATACTTGAGTGATGCGAAATACTTACCAAAAAGCCGAGATTAATGATATGATATTAGCTATGTGTTCATGATCATCATCATTTATCCTACAGCAGTCCACTGCTGGACATTGGCCTCTCCAATTGCACGACATTCAACTCGATTCTGGACAACTCTCATCCAGCTGCTAACAGCCACCCTGCGAAGATCGTCTATGTCTTAACTTTTCCAATTCTTCAATCATGTGCTGAAAAATATATATAAAAGACCAATGGCATTTTACACCTGGTTGCAAACCACAAACGGGGCATATCACCGACTGCTTTATTTAACCCTATTGCAGACTCAAAGCCTGATCCCTTTTACGAAAGCTTGCGAAACAAAATAGTTAGTTCTACACACCAACCTCCCGCTCATATCTGGCTAAACTTATTTCCACCGTAAAACCGTTTGCAGACTTTTTTCGTCTAGGTAGCAATGAGGTGCTGTCAGGTGTTGGGATTCATAATTTATTTTGCTGATAATTGATGAGTTTTAATATTTTTGTGCGTTTTAGTGAATGCAGAAATAATAAAAAGCTGGCCGGCTCTGAGAACTCTCGTTTCGCGATAGAGTAAAGTACTTTAAAAAGCGCTCTCTGTGCTTTTAGCTTCAATTAAGTAGGTGTTTCCAGCACTACCCCACACGCTAATTCAATACTGTATTATCGATTGGCATAGCGCTAAGTAAACCTGTTGTAGTGTGTCTGAGGGTAGACAGGCTCGTATTGCGTCATGGAGTGAATAAGTCGTACTAAAGCTGGCGAGGTAAACAACAAGATAATATTCTTCGGGAGCAGATGCGATGCTATGCACAATGCACGTGTTATGTGTGTGTGTGTTGTATAACGCAGAACTGCGCGGCAATGCCACTCAAGCTGTTGCGATTTTCTTATTCATGTCCACTTGATCTGCATCGCGAATATTATGACCAAATTGATGTCGGTTAAAATATCGCCTGCACAATTTATTATAGACCTCCACGTAGAGCTCTTGCAATGATGTCTTAGCACTGAAGTGGACTAATGCATAAAGTTCGCCCTGTATTTACTCAGTGATTATAAAGAACTTAGGGCTCTTCAGGTATAACATGTGACGCAATAGGGTTATTGATATTCTAATTGCATGTTTCTAGAAGTTTTGAAGAATAAAAGAACGCCGTCACGATTATGACCCTTTAGTTCTAAGTCAGCTTCGATCTTTGAAGCATCAACATCGGACGCCACTGTTAATAGTATTATTTCTTAATTTTAAGTTTTCTCCTTCTGCGAATTCCTCAAGCTTTGTGTGTTTTTCTTCATCGATCAATTCTGCTTATTGCCGTCTACTGCCGGACATAGGCATATCTTTTTCGTGATAAGTCACCACCTCGTGCGATTTCATTCTAACGTAACAATGATTACGTTATATTTTTTTGTGTACCTTTTTTTGACTATACAATTTTGCCTCATGATCTTTTTTCTGGAAGTGTTCCAGCTATTGCATGTTATGTATAACGATTTTGTGATGGATAATAACGTGGATTTCGCTTCTGACGACTAAGCTGAATAAGCATGTTAAAAAAAAAAACTTCGTAGAAATATTAGAAAATTTAAATTAAATCTTTTTTCGTTTTGTATCCTCTCCCAATGAATATAAAATGAATGTCTCCCAAATTAAATCAATGTTTAGTGAGTTTCTGTTGTGTGATGGTTAATCACGGGACCATTTGCTGTTTATTTTAGCAAATAGTCCAACGTCTAGACACAAATATGATCAACGATGTCGTCAGGTCAGTTTGCCTCAAACTTCGGTCGGGCAACATTATCTTTTGAATAGTTTTATTAAGGAAATTATTTGTTTCAGGTTGGCCAACTCGCTCGACCTCAGGTCAAAGTACCCCTACTACCCTGCGAGCACTACTACCTACACACCAAACCTATCGAAAACTTAGACCCTATGACCCCTGGTATGTATTATATATACTTCCTTTTTTTGTGGAATTTCTCAGTATTAGCTCGTCGTCTAGGTTTGTGCCCGGCTGATGTCAATAGGCGCGAGTTTATAGGGGCGACCTCTATTACATGGGACATAAACATAACTGACGAAATGTGGATGTACTATAGGTACACCTCTGCCTAACCCTTTGAGGAATACAGGCGTGATGTTATGATGTACAGGGTGGCAGGGACATCGACGCGAAAACTGATACCATGGATTTAGTACATGATTCTGAACTGAAAAACTGCTGTTCGATACATTTTGACCGCGTAGGTATTGCATTTTTCTATGAAACCGCAGATTTTTTTTTAAATAACCGACGAAAAATTTCAACCCCCCCCCTGGGTTGAAATTTTTCGTCGGTTATTTAGCGTTGGATGTTTTCGGTGAGCGTTGGCTGTTTTTTCTCAGAATCACAACATCCAACGCTCACCGCACGCAGCTTAGTTCGGCTCTAGCCAACACACAGCTCCGCTTCAGTCTAGCCAGTACGCATCTCCGCACAGCTTCAGTGGATACACCCTAGCTGAAAACATCTCTTCTCGTCTCTACTTCGGACATCTCCACACATGTCCGCTTTGGTGCAGTCCGGGCCTAAAGATGTTTTTCATTTGACAATTAAAGTTGATTTTATAACCTCAATTTTTGTCGATGATTTTCAATTACAATTTAATAAAGTTATTCAAACAATAATTGTTAAAAAAGTGGTGAGATATAAAGTTAAAACCTTCTAAAAACTGTGTGATTGTGATTGCGTAAGAATTTGTGCTGCTGGGGAGTTAGTTGCGCCACTTCTTCTTCCCAGCTAACGCACTAGGAAGTGGTGAAGGGTGGCCGTTTTGGGGGACTGTCTTATGTAATTTTGACGTTCGAAAAGTGCTGATTCTAGCCTAGTTTGAATAAATGTCTTTTGAATTTGAATTTAACCTCAACAGGGTTTGTTTACACTTTCATCAGGTACTTTTGGAACAGATTATGTATATAATAGTTGTATGGTAATTCTGAACATTTGAATGTACTTGATTGTGATTGTTCCAGTTATTCGAGACCCTGATGGCCACATCTACCTACGAGAAAGAGACGGTTGCATTCTAGCTGGGGGTTTCGAACCGGTCGCCAAACCGGTGTACGAAGAAGAAAGTAAGTTATAAGACACTAGTCATGAAAGAGCTTGGTAGTAGTCATGTAGGTTAAATAAACACGGTTTAATTACGAATGATTAAAGTTATTGTCGTGGGGTGACGCACCTGCGAAATTGCACGTAGGCGATGGTAGTAGGTTTACCACCAATCTGGATTCCTCCGGCTTTGCCATTTACGACATGAAAAAAAAAAAGATTAATTTTTAAACTCTGTTTTTTATGTCCGTATTTTTGTCAGGACTTTTCAAATCTCGAAGTTGTAAAAAGCTAGGCGTTGGTGACCATTTACCAGAAATGCCTGCTTATTTACAATTCCAAACATTCTCTCTCACTCCACAGTTACATCCATGGCTCAACGCTGCGTTCCAGAAGACTGGGACCACTTCCACGTTCTTCTACAGCAACTCCTCAAACGTGTGCCAAGTCTCAGCCAAGCAGTTCTGCACAAACTCTGTAACGGGCTTGAAGCCTTCTCGCCTGACTGCAAGTGGATCGTCGGAGAGGCTCCTGAGGTAGGTTGGTTTGGAGGGAAAGCTCACTTTTCCATACCAAAATTATAAAATCGAAAGTAACTCTTGTCTGTCTGTAGGTATGTTACCTTTTCACGCCTAAACCACTGAACGGAGTTCTATAAAATTTTGCAAGGAGATGGATGGCATCATGGGGCAGGATAAGGGCTCCTTTTTGTCTCGAAAATAATCCTAAAAGGGGTTAATAGGGGATGAAAGTTTGTATGGGAAACTTTAAAGAAAAAGTAAAAAAATAAAATCATGTAGCATATAAAGGGCTTCAAAATGATACCATTCTGATTTCGATAGGATTAGCATTGAAAATGCTTTTTCGATCGCTTCAGTACCTGTTTTCAAGAAAAGTGAAACCTGGGGCTAGCATCCTCAATTATTAATATAGAGAAATGAAAATGGTATCAAAAGATGCTTTAATAAAAGGGGTACAGTACTGCAAAAAAAGTTTGTAAAATGCTTTCTTTTTTTTAATAAAAATAATTATGTGTAGGTTCACGAAGGGAATCGCAATGTAGAAACTATAAATGTAGGAATGGATCGTTGCTGTAGCATGATTTGTAGCCTTGAGAATGTGGTGCAATTTTTTACGGTTCAATCCATTGTATGGTTTTTCAATCACTTCGCATAGTGCTCCAAGAAATTTTTTCGCGACTTTATTGTGGAGTAGACCTTTCCTCTGGTAGTACTTTTACGCAGCTAGAAAACATTTGCTCGATAAGAAGAAACATTTGTTAGACTCACTGTTACAAATAAAACACCGTACGTATATTATAATCAAATATATTTCGTTACTTTGCACTTGGAGCACTTTACACTTCAAAGGCTGAACGACGACTGACTAACATTTTCGTTACGACACAAAACTACGTATAGACCAAGAGCCCGCGACGGCCAGACCTTCGTTATTTTATAAAAGCTGAAAGTTTCTCTGTGTACGTCTCCAACATAGGTAAGAACGACCCGCGACTATAGAGTTTCGATTGTGGTTACTTTGGCAGGTAACAGGTAGTAAAGGTGTATAAAATGGTACCTTAAATTCGTTAAAGTATAAAGTTCAATTTTTATATATTTTCTCCAGAATATAATTTAGAAATCACGTCATCCATTGCCGGACACTTTTTACAGTTGCTACCCCCTGCCGGACACCCCTAAACTTTAATAAATTTTAATTATACTTTCGTTATAGTATAAAAGCTAAATTTTATATATGTTACTTAGGGACTAATAAAAATATGTTACCTCGAAAGCCAGACAGTTTTAATGGTTTTTACATCTTGCCAGACACCTTGAAAGCCTGCTGTAGGTGCGAGCGCGAGGTAGCAACTGTTCAAGCGGGTGCGAGTGAGATAGAGTGCTTAGTCTATTGCGATCTTTTAAGATATCCAATAAAAAAATAAAATAATGTCTTTATATTTTAGGTTATGTTTTTTTCGGATTCCAAAACAGTTCGACATTTTTTCAACGATTCCGAGAACAATATTACTTTACCCTCATTTTTTTTTACAAACGAAACAAATGAACGTATCTCCCATGATAACACTTTTTACTAAAATTTCAATTATATTTCACAAAAAAACTGCACAAATATCAAATGTTAAAAGTTGGTTGTACGCATAATAGATAATAGTTCAATACATAATACACAATACCCCATAAATGATAGCTTTTTTTTTGTTTTGATTGTGGGAATTTATATCAAATAACTTCTCCCGCTCTGGGCGGAGCGGGAGGGCGTGTCAGACTCTTACTGACTAAAACCCATACGTGTTCCTTCAGTTGCCTGTACATAAATATATTATAATTATTATTGCCAGGGGCCACGGTATCCCTTTCGGACTTTCCCGCGACCCCGGCAGGCATCAGTCCTAGCGGACCCCTTCCGTTGTGCTGACATCTCTTTGAGGCGCGCGTGGAACACAACGCGCCGTCGACCCGGGCCTGGTCCTTATCGGACGGCGAGCTACCCATTGCTCACCGTCCGCAAGCCCGCGCCTACGGTGGCCGGGAATCGGCATGCGATTCCCGACGCCCAGAGCGTCTCCTGCGGCGGCTAGGGGTGTGAGTGCGCGACATTTGCCTCTCCCTCACGCGCTCCGTCTCCTCCTTCGCGAGCATTACTGCTTCGCAGAAGTAGGTGACGGCTTCCCACGCCCTCTCGCTCCGTACCATGGCCTGTACCAGGGCCGGACGAGAGAGATCACTGCCACCGATCGCCTCCACAAGGACACGGCGGTGCCCCGCCCAAGCCGGGCAGACCTCCACCGTGTCCTCCGGGCGATCCACACAGAGTGACACCCGGGCGTTTCCTCCCACCTTATGCGGAACAGGAACCTCCCGAAACAACCGTGTCCGGTGAGGACCTGCGTCAGGCGGAAGGTGAGGACGCCGTGGCGCCTCTCAAGCCACTCCTCAAAGAGGGGACTTATCGCCGCAATTGTGGCGTGCCCAGCACCATGATGCCATGAGATCCCGCCGGAGCTCTGTCCGCTGTGCCGTGATTTCTCGCGGCAGCGGAGTTACACCCCGGCGTTTCGCCTCCTCGCGCCACTCCCAAATGTGCGCGAGGACTTTTGCCTCCAGATCCCATGGCGGCAAGGAGGCTCGCCGCCTCACCGGAGACCGTGCGGTATCCCCGGACCATCCGGATGGCCATGACCCTTTGGGACGCGTTCAACCGGCGGGCTGGCCGCAGCCTGAAAGAACGCGCCCACACCGGTGCCCCGTAAAGGGCCATGGACCGCACGACCCCCGCATAGAGCCTCCGGCAGGAGCCGTTTGGACCCCCTAGATTGGGCAGTAGCCGCTTCAAGGCAGCCCCGGCCCGCTCCAGTCTGGGAGCCAAACGTCGGAAATGCTCCACGAAGTTCCACCGGCTGTCGAGGACTAGTCCCAGATACTTCATCGATAAATGACAGCTGATGCGCAATAAAAGATCGCAATAGACTAAGCACTCTATCTCACTCGCACCCGCTTGAACAGTTGCTACCTCGCGCTCACACCTACAGCAGGCTTTCAAGGTGTCTGGCAAGATGTAAAAACCATTAAAACTGTCTGGCTATTGAGGTAACATATTTTTATTAGTCCCTAAGTAACATATATAAAATTTAGCTTTTATACTATAACGAAAGTATAATTAAAATTTATTAAAGTTTAGGGGTGTCCGGCAGGGGGTAGCAACTGTAAAAAGTGTCCGGCAATGGATGACGTGATTTCTAAATTATATTCTGGAGAAAATATATAAAAATTGAACTTTATACTTTAACGAATTTAAGGTACCATTTTATACACCTTTACTACCTGTTACCTGCCAAAGTAACCACAATCGAAACTCTATAGTCGCGGGTCGTTCTTACCTATGTTGGAGACGTACACAGATAAACTTTCAGCTTTTATAAAATAACGAAGGTCTGGCCGTCGCGGGCTCTTGCTCTAGTACTATGGTAAAGCAGTACGGCGCACCAAGCGCCATCTGTTAACAGACGTTATAATTAAAACTGCTTTACCTTAGTCAGTCAAATAAACTAATCTAAACAATGAAAGATCTAATTCTAATAGGGAAAATGCTTAAATTCATTATTTATTCTAGACAACATTTATAAAACAATAGTTTAGTGTAAAACGTAATTTCAGTAACAAAACAATAATAATCAGTGAATCAATACCATTGCTTATAAACGAGTGGTCCTACACATTTACTGCAAATGCTCCGGTCAATATTTTACAAAATATTCGAGCGATTTTCATGGGATAAAGTTACACTAGCGAAAGTTGACCACGTATTAGAAAAACTTTCCCAACTAATAGAGATTCTATAGAGGTATGAATCACTGGGATATTCTTTTTTATTTTTAAAGTTAGAGAATTTTATTAACAAGGAGGTCGTAGTATTACAATTTTCTAGGTTTAAAAATTTCAGTTTAAGTAACGATTTTATTTCAGCTTCTAGGGACTGAAACCAATGCCTGGGCATTGTTTGCCTATCTGAACACAATTGTGATGTGGTTTAGGGTCATTTAAAAAAAATAAAAAATCTGTAAACTTTTTGCTACCTCATGAGTCATGTTATTTGCTCTAGCTAGGAATGTGCAGGGAAACAAAAGAACCAATTGGAACGGGTCGTAAACAATAACAACACGGTTAATTAAGATGAAACAAAAGAAATTTTTTAATTTAGAACATTGTAAAAATACGACCTCCCTGTTAATTAAATTTTTTAAATTATTTTTTTCTTTGAGCACTTCGAAATGATTGAAAAACACAAAAATTGCTCATAACTTTTGAACCGTAAAAAATTTGACCGACATTCTCAGGGTAAAAAAGTTTGGAAATGACCTTGCCCACGCCCATATTCGATTTGATCCTTACTTCTAGGGACACCCTGTATATTATTTTAATAAAATATATTGTAGATGTTTTTTGTTAATTAAAAATACATACAGAGTTGAGATGTCAGAGGGGCATTAAATTACACTACGTATACTATACGTGTTTAGTATTAATTCGATACGGTATAAAAATAAAAAGCACCAAAAATGAGTTTTTTTTTTCTTCAAACAAACTAAATAGCTTACAAATCAGAGTAAAACGCAACCACCCTTTCTAAATAAATTTCACTGACCCTAGATACCTAGGTAACAAAGCGGCAACGTCGCGCGCGCGGGAGCGCGGCGTGTTTTATCTCGTGTCAAAGCGGGCGGCCGGCGCCGGCGGTGGCGCGGGCGGCGGCTTAGGCCTCCGCTCACGCTGGCTTTTACGTTTGGTAAGGTTTAAAGTACGCGCACAACAACAATCACAACAAAAACACTAAATTTTTAAATTCTCAATGTGTCCTCCATTCACATTAATGCACAAATTATACCGACGGAGAATATTGTTATTTATTTTTCTAATTAAATCACTGTCCGTCGCTAAGCACTTTAACTTGTTAAATGCTAAAATAATCCTATTTTTTAGTTCAACAACTGTATTTACCTCTGAGGCATACACTTCACCCTTAATGTACCCCCACAAAAAGAAATCCATGGGAGTGAGGTCTGGAGATCGTGGTGGCCACCGAACAGGTCCGAATCGACCGATCCATTGCTGCCCAAACATTTCTGTGAGCCGCTCCCTGGCAGATATCACAGAATGTGGAGGCGCTCCGTCCAGCTGGTACCACAACTTGCGATAAACGGATAAAGGCAGTTGGCCAGTGTAATCGCCCACAGGACCACTTAATAATTCTAAAAATTTCGCCGCTGTAAGGGTGCCGTCAATAAAAACAGGGCCGATAATATTATTGTTATGGATACCAGCCCACACATTGAGAGAAAATCTGTACTGGTGTTCAGATTCTCGAAACACGTGTGGATTTTCCAAACTCCAGTACCGGAGGTTTTGCCGATTCCAGATACCGTTCCGAGTAAAAGTACTCTCATCGGTCCATATTACATTCGATAAGAAATTACGGTCTTCGGTTGTTTTATTTAGTAGCCATTGGCAGTAACTGTTCCTGACCGGCAAGTCTCTCGATAACAAAGCTTGCACCTTCCGATATTTATAAGGTTTGCGTTTGTTACGTTTTAGAACCTTGTGGATGGTTCTATGGCAAACCCTAAACTGCCGGGCGGCTCTGTGGAGACTCGTTGTCGGGTTGCGGGAAAAATGGTCTAAAATTCGATCTTCCAAAGCAGCGGGTATTTGCCGCGGTGGCACTCCCTCCTGTTGCGGCACTATACTTTTATTGTCCCGTAATCTTTGTACTGCCAATTGTATGGTGCGGGCGTTTCTAGGGCAATTGCGGCTGTCACCATACCTCTCTCGGTATGTTCGCAGAGCTAAAGCTGCGTTTCCACGGCATTCGCCATAAATTAAAATCATGTCAGTGTATTCTGACGCCGTGTAGGTTACACGAGGCATTGTTGATCACTAAAATTACACACACACACAACCAAAGTTTAATTACACGTCGTATCACAATAATAGCAGTCAATCACAAAAAAAAAACACTAACACTAAATAATAATAATCCTAAGTTACGTGTCCTGTCACAATAAAAATACTGTCTTAAACTTATTTAGTGTCCTATCACAATAATAATTGTCAGCGCGCGAGTTCGACAAAACAAAAGCGGCGCAAGAGCTTCCGTGTTACGTAACATAGGTACATTCCAAAAGGATAGGATCGGCGCACTGAAAGAACAAGTTTTTTAGATGCCCCACCGCAAGGATCGCAACTTACCGATAGCAACACACTAACCTATTTCTATTTCTTTTACGCGCGGGATGTTTTGCTATGATTGTCACTATCGTAATGAAAGTGCAAGTGTGAGTATTTATTGCGTCCTTGTTTGCATTGGCATCTTTTTAGCGAAAATATTTGGTTGTACTTGTGACTTGCGTAACAGCGGCAACAACGCATCGTAGGGTATACTCAGATTTATCGTTTTTAAGGTGCATGACCTAAGCGTATTAGACATAATCAGCTGTTAGGAAAGATCTTAAAAAATCATTTGCGACTAAACTACTGCTCCTATTTAATTGATTTTTGGTACAGAGCTTGAAAATGGTACCAAGTATAGGCAGTTCATAGGAAAGCCCCTCTGTCGTATCAACTTTGTATATGATATTAAGAACTAACAAACGAAAGAAAGAAGAAATATGCAGTGGCCGAAGCACGCGTGGGTTTGTATATACTATTGGATTTTGAAAAGACAATGGTTTGTCAGCTCGAACTTGAAATACTAACCCCAGAAGAGAAGAAAGAAGAAACCCTTCTCTTCGAAGCATTCAATTTCACGGATTATAGCAAGAAACAAAAAGCTAAATTCGTGACATCGAATGTTTTGACGGGATTGGGCAAACGTCATGGAAGAGAGAAGAGTTATGAAGAAAGAATACAGTTTGAAAGCACATTGCACAAATAAGAGTGAATGAATCAAAATACTAGCGTTAAAAAACTACAGTGAGTCATTGATTTGGTCTGAAATGTAAATGGCATAACTCAAAACCAACGATTATTTTCCGTCTTCGCATTTGGGCATAGTCCTTTGTAAATGTTCATGCACTGATTAAAAATGCTTATTATTTATGTTGATAGTTCCAATAAATTGAATAGTATCTCTAATAGCAATTAGCGAAATAGTAGTCACTGTTGTTTCGCCTTCGAAAAATATATGGAAACTAAGGGAGCCTTGTGTTTGTTTGGTATTTCCGTGTATGTGTACCTTTTAGCAGGATTTAGCATCAGCATGTAAGTAAGAAGTAAGCAAATGATTAATGATATTAATTTCAAATAAATACTTTTACACGTCAAAAATAAATTATATTGTAAAATTGGACGAGTTCGGTGTTTCAAAGTAAAGCTCTGGTCAAACTGAGACGAATCCCGGGTGGGATGCGGGTCGAAATTAGCTCGCGCCGATTGTGTCAACTAACTTGTAGGTGTTCAAACTGCTGCGAATGGTTGCGTGACAATCCTTATCATTACTAAAGAACAGACGCCCGCTGTCGCGTCCCGCGCGGGATTCGTCTCAGTTTGATCATAGCTTTAGGCTTTTTTAAATAAAAATAGCGACGTATACTTAGTTGTCATTCCGAATACTCACTACGAAGTGTGGGTGAGACAGTTTCGGCCTATTGCAACGAGAATATAGATAGAGTTTGTATCGAAGCGAAAGTAAAAATTAGTAAGATAAAAGCTTATGACAATATGTTCATGCCGTTCGTACAAAATATTATAAAACATTTTAAAAGAGTAACTAAAATTCTTTGCCTCCTCCACACAAAACTACATTTTGGAAGGGGCAACTAGAATCAATTCGATTTTTTTGTAATAGTTTATATAATTTTGAGGTTCAAAAGTGCCTTTTAATGTCATACTTGAAATAAATTATTTGACTTTGACCACAGAATAAATAATAGTACAAGTACAGAAGCTTCAATCCGAAAACATGTTTTTAATATAAATAGCGACTCTTGTTACGACAAAATAAAGTGCAATTCAGGTCGCACAGCGCTAATTACCTACAGTTATATTCACCTAGAAGTTACCTCTCTTTTTATTGCGTAACTCTTATGTCTTCTGACTACGTTACGCCCACAGAATTGGTCGAGCTCGCCGCGTACTTGTAGCTTCCTACCTAAAATATGGACTGCTACTGCCCAGGGTGCGCCGCATGTATACATTTTAAGTATCACAAGTCGTAGTAGCTATTTAAAAGCGATTCTATACAAGCTCATTAATCCTCCGCTTTCTCCTGTACCCTAATTACGTAATACACGATCAATCAGAATCTGAATCGTTTTGAAACAGATTGCTAATCCATTCCTTCGTACGTTCGAAAAAGAAAATCTGCTCACCAACGTAAATAACACAATGAATGTTGTTGACCTGTCAAATTGAAACAGATTAGTCGGAATTGCCAACGAAAATGTGTTGCGTAATTAGGTATCTGTTCCTCAACCATCAAAATCACCAAGACAAATCCTTGTATTTCAGATGTTCAACTACCACGTGGCTGCTGGTATGAAGACCGTGGGCATATCTGCTGCTGGTGGCGTCGCCCAAGCTACGGCAGACGAAATAGTCGAGGGGTACTCCAAGTATGACATGTATGAACTGGGCCTCAACAGGTTTCTGGGTCTTCATAACAATAAGAGGTTTCTCAGGGATCGGGTTAAGGAAGTGCCTGGTTCGTAGTCGGTTCCTATTGCTATAAAGTAATTACAGTACAGGTAAATCAGACAAGGAATGCACTTCGGTAATCTTTGTGTTTCTCAATTAGTACGAACGTACACGCACCACGGTGTCATCCCCACAGAAAGCTCTCATCGAGCTTTGTCGTAGTGCACATATCACGGAGCATTTGCTTGAAGTTTTCTCTGTATTGGGTTACCTACTTTGGTTGCAGCTTGTCATAGTCATAGTCACTCAAAAGTAATGTATTTTTTTGGAATTGCATCTCAAATTTTGTAACTACGGTTACACAAAACAGGTAAGCAGGTACTTCTATGTTGTAACAGCTATAGGTATATTAGATCGCATAATCGCGTGTTCGTATTTTCGCATATAGACAATGATTGCCGAAGCGCATACTTCTGCTGAGAAATCTGTACTTGACAGTCTATTCTATTACACATCGAGCTTCATAAAGTCGATAAAGGCGGTCGATCAGGGCGGCAATAAAAACTTTCGCTTAATTTACCAACATTTTTGACAGCTTTTTACACTAAAATATTGATTGTGAATTCCAATAATAACAGGATTGAATGCTTTTTTTATGTTTCTCAAAATAAAATAAATCGAGCCGTTCCTTATTTCCAGGTGTACACTACGGGCTTCCCTATCCGTTCGCAGAGTTTGAGACTGGTCGAAACCTGAGACTGTCTCCTATCTACCCGACGCTGCGCGATAATGGAGCCGTGTTCGGACAGGTCATGGGCTACGAAAGACCTACGTGGTTTGAAACTGTTGGTAAGTAACGAGAAAGAACTAATACATTCTGGACTTCTGGGCTTTATTTACACAAGCAGTATTCGTGAAATTCTAAATTACCGTACATTTATTGAAGTACTAGCTGCCCGGTCCGGCTTCGCACGGGTAGCACTATGTACTTATCTACGGCGCACCTACCCTACCCTACCCTACCCACCCTACCTAACCTACCTACCTACCCTACCCTACCCTACCAACCTTCCCTACCCACCCTGCCAACCTACCCTACCCTACCAACCTTACCTACTTACCTACCTACCCTACTCTGCTAAATTCACATTCATCAAATGCGTTAACTGTCCAACGCGCGAAGTTAAAATAGTCGTTAAGTTTTCTGAAATATTCCATTTTTCTGCGCAATTTTCTTAATTTTTCTTTCCGTAAGATTCTTCTCCTTACAATAACAAACATAACAAAAAAATAATTAGCGAAATTGGTCCAGCCGCTCACGCGTGATGCCGTGAGAAATAGCCAAGGGAAATAGGGATTCATTTTTATATATATAGATAAGTCTGGCCTGTGTGACTTCGCGTTTATTCATTACGGGGCTCAGATACGGTACAGTACTCGGGCTGAATTACAACACACGTTCAGCTTTAAGAGACTGACACTCGGTTATTATTAACGGAGACGACAATCGAACTTCTTTTTATAAATTCGTTGTGACTTGTGATATATTTACGGTCGGGTACTGTATCTAAAGGAGTGTAGACCGATGATATTGTGAAGCCCACGAGGATCCGCTGGATGCGAGAAGCACAGGACCATTCGATGTGTCGAAGCTTAGGGGAGGCCTATGTCCAGCAATGGACACCTTTCGGCTGAATTATGATGAATGTATTCATTTGACAAGAGCAAGAGCCTGACAAATATATTCGTAAAAAAATAACTCTTATTTAAAACTAGGCGCTAATTCTGTTATACAATAATCATAATTTTCCACCTACAATATATTTTGCAGATCCCAAAGAAGCTGGCGACAAGCCCCGTCCGTTCAAAGTCGCGTACACGAAGACATTCAACAAGCCTCATTGGTTCGAAACCGTGCAGAGAGAATATTGGGCGTGCCGTGAAAGAGTGGGCCTGGCCGACTACTCGTCATTCACTAAGATCGATATACAGGTGAATACGACCTTAACATTATAGCTATAGAGTACATTATTTTTAATATTAACAAAGATCATTTAATTAGGGTAATTTGTCCGGAGTCTTTGCTCGTTCGTAAACGTGTGTCATTACAAAACACAATGACAATCTCAAACCAGTGCAAAACGCACTTATAAGTTGCATATTATGTGCCAATTTTGCACTTATGAGCCGCCTTATTAAGGCTGCAACAAACACGTCACCGCGCGTGTCATCTTAACATGAAAAATAGGCGTCCACGAGCAAAAATAAGCCCAATAGAGAAAATTGCCCTTAAAAACCCTTCTAACTGGTTGCCTATTCAGTCCCAAGGTCGCGAGGTAGTGGATCTGCTGCAATACCTGTGCTCAAACGATGTGGACGTGCCCGTGGGTAGCATCATACATACGGGCATGCAGAATGTGCGCGGGGGCTACGAGAACGACTGTAGTCTCGCCAGGATATCTGAAAACCTGTAAGTGACGTACCTCAGAAGTTATTTAAGCCACACAGGTATGGTCTATTCGAAATATTATCTGATGAAAGTGTAAACAAATCCTGTTCAGGTTAAATTCTTATGCGATTGCATAAGAATTTAACGTGAACAGGATTTGTTGTTTGTGAGTGATTACTCACTAAAGGGAATTAGTAACGCATTCATCTGTATTTAGGTTTAAAAATATCTCAACGCTATCTCCAACCATTGATGTTTGAATAACATGATTAAATTGTAATTGAAAAAACATCGGCGAAAATCTTTTGGAACTGA
The DNA here is from genome assembly GCA_914767755.1 of Agrochola circellaris. Classification (NCBI taxonomy): domain Eukaryota; kingdom Metazoa; phylum Arthropoda; class Insecta; order Lepidoptera; family Noctuidae; genus Agrochola; species Agrochola circellaris. The sequence continues at coordinate 8,146,556 of OU611840.1, forward strand.
CCATACCTGTGTGACTTCGGTCTAATTAATTTACCTGAAATACATGAACTCCTTCTCTTCCAGCTACATGATGATAGCGCCAACAATCCAACAGACCCGCTGCAAATCATGGCTAAAGCGTCACCTCCCCGCCAACGGGTCCGTCACCCTCTCAGACGTCACTTCTATGTACACAGCCATTTGTATCATGGGCCCGTTCACCAGAAACCTGCTCTCCGAACTAACGGATACCGACTTGGCTCCGTCGAATTTCCCGTTTTTCACTTTTAAAGACATTGATGTTGGATTCGCCAATGGGATTAGAGCAATGAATTTGACGCATACTGGGGAACTGGGTTATGTACTGTATATACCTAATGAGGTAAGTTTTAAGTACATATTTATAGAATATAGAGACATTAAACTGAACCTGCAAGGCAACGCAAACCAGTTTAAACGATTCGGTTCAACGAGTGGTCGCTCTGGACGTCACTGGCGCGGAACAGATTAATACTAACAGTCGTCCCTAGATGGCGTTGTTTTACCACTGCAAATCATCCCTAGATAGTACTGAAATTGTCGCTAGATGGTATATTATTTATCCTTTTTGGTAGTAAAATTGGTAGGTACATTTTGTAGCATTCGTTTTAAATATTATTTAGGTACCTACTATTTTACTACCAAAATGGATAAACGCTCATCAAAAAGAAATGTTAGGGTTAAATTTATTTATTTAGGATCTCGAAAAAAGATATACACAATACATGAAACAAGAATAGCGGGCAACATCAAGTATTAATTACGTGTTCACTCCTTCATGTACCATCAAAGAAGTTCATATCTAACCAGTTTCAAAACAAAAATCCCGTGAACACGATGACCACATCTGTTACCGGCCCGGTTCTGTAGCCAACGAGCACTGCAAGCAAGAATAGTCCTTGCGGTGGTTAGATATGAAGTTCTTCGATGGTACATAGAGACCACAGCATGCACAATAAAGTTAACAACTAAACTGTTATGTAAGCATTTCAATAACATCTTTTATTTATTTCGTTCTCAAACGTTCTAGTTCGCCCTCCACGTGTACAACCGGCTAATGACGATCGGTGAGAAGTACGGCATATCCCACGTCGGTTACTACGCGTCCCGTGCTCTCCGCGTGGAGAAGTTCTTTGCTTTCTGGGGTCAGGACCTGGACACCATTACCACGCCGCTCGAGTGCGGACGGACCTGGCGTGTCAAGTTTGATGTGAGTATAACATTATTAATGGAAAGTTAAAGAAAGCAAAAAACATAGGTATATTACATCCATCGAAAGAAATGATCAATTTTTGTCTTCGCATCACCCAAAGATCAATTGACCGAAAATGCCTAATGTAATTAAGTCCTCCTCTGTAAATATGTGTAGATGTACTATATACATAAAAGATTTAAAAAAATGCCTTCTAAATTACCGTTACAGAAAGACATAGAATTTATCGGACGCGACGCCCTTCTCCGCCAACGCGACGAAGGTATCTGCCGTCAATACGTACAGTTGCTGTTGATTGATCACGACCATGAGTTGGACATGTGGTCGTGGGGTGGCGAGCCTATATTCAGGGATGGGAACTACTGCGGACAGACAACTACTACCAGTTATGGGTTCACGTTTAAGAAACAGGTAAATGAGAAAACCACAGAGCACGCAGACGCGTCGCGGCCGCTGCTAGAGGCGACATTGTCAACACAAGACCATACAAGCCAAGCGATTCGAGTCTCCCTTTACTCGCTCTACGACACAAATGACGCATAGAAACTGACGGCATTGAATAGCTGTCCGGAAAGAGCGTCTGCGTTCAACGCACTTTCAGCGCCACGAATTTAATTAATACTGCCGTCTCCAGACGCTGCCGGATCTACGATTCCGTGCTCTGTGGAAAAAAACCTTATTAAAATAAGTCTTGGCATAACTGTCAAATGTGACTATACTATAGACCTCTGCCCATCTTGAAATTCAGCTGTATACAGGGTGTCAGGGACATCGACGCGAAGCCGGTTACTATGAGGTCAGTACATGATTCTGAACCCCCCTGCGTTGAAATTTTTCGTAGGTTATTAAAAAAAAAAAATCTGCTGTGTCATAGAAAAGTGTAATACCTACGCGGTCAAAATGTATGGAGCAGCTGTTTTTTATTTTTAACTAGCTTTTGCCCGCGACTTCGCCCGCGTTTCCGTCGTTTTTCGTAAAAAGGTACCATTGTGCTTCCTCGCGTTTCAGTGGTTTTGATGTAACAGACAGATTAACTTTCGTATTTTAGTAGGGAAATATAATATGTCAATCCACAATACTGTTGAAAAATATCGCAATAAGGAACCGCAGAATATTATTATTACCTAATAGCTGTGCCCGCGACTCCGTCAGCGTGTAACTCCTTGTATGTTATTATGTTAATGTATTGGTAATATTGTTTAGATCACTTTCACATGAGGCTTAAGTACCTATAAAACGAAAATACTTCAGCGCAAAGCTTTCGGGTAAACTATGTTGAAAGTTGACCCGTCCGGCACGTGAACATAAAGATTTCTAGAACTGCTAACCCGGGAAAGAGCGACATATAACTGACCATGCGAGAAACAACTGACACCGAGATCTACTCCAGCAACACGAAAAGTCTGCCCTTGAGCCTTATTAATTGTCATTGCATAACACACCGATACTGGGAATTGCGTTCTTTTAAATTGGAATGGAAAATTATTTGGTATTATGGGAATTCTGGGAATAAAGACGGCCTCTCCTGCACCGCAGCCTGTTAAAATTTGAGCCTCGATTACATTTTGTTGCAACTATCAATTATTGTCTGTCAATAAGGTCGAACGCTCTGAACGCATCAACAGCCAAATATTGAATGAAGCTCGCGCTCGGACGTCCCGCCTTTTTTTACCCTACCGCCACGACCCGCGTCGAGCGCGGCAACCGTTACACAAAAATAATCCTTATGGCATGATTCAGTATTCACGCGCGACGGCGCGATGGCTTATTAGCGTATTTCATGTATAAGTTAGGTGTTTCTATACCGATTACTATGATTCTTTTTTTATTGAATAGGTAATAATAACTTCTTTTAATTAGGGATGAGTGAGAGTATTATAAACGTAAGAGTAAAGAAATATAATCAGAAAGCTCCGAACTGCTAAGCTATCGGGAGTTACACGTGTTATTGTGAGTCAACCATAAAAGATAGACATATGCTGTTGTGGGATATTTTTTAGATAATTTTATGTAGAACATTTCCGTCATAAATGATTTCTATGTAGCTTTAACCATTAAGGCTTCACACGCGACGGAAGCTTAAAAAATGGAGCAACTTCTCCCGTTTTCCCAACATTTCCCTTCACTGCTCTGCTCCTATTGATTGTAGCGTGATGAAAAGTATACTATAACCTCCCCAGGAGTATGAAGAATAATTGTACCAAGTTTCGTTAAAATCCGTCGAGTAGTTTTTGTTTCTATAAGGAACATACAGACAGACAGACAGACAGACAGACAGACAAAAATTTTACTGATTGCATTTTTGGCATCAGTATCGATCACTAATTACCCCCTGATAGTTATTTTGAAAATATATATCATGTACAGAATTGACCTCTCTACAGATTTATTATAAGTATAGATAACCGACGAAAAATTTCAACGTAGGGGCGTTCAGAATCATGTACTGAATCCATGGTAACCGGCTTCGCGTCGATGTCCCTGCCAGCCTGTATAGTATAGTAGTATTGTAGTATTCAGTAAGTAGAAGCAATATGTGTTATCTTGTCCATATTATAAATGTTACTTTATTATACAGGTTTGCCTCGGTTTCGTGGAGAAACTGGACGAGAGTGGTGTGCCTCAACCAATCAGCACCGAGTATGTGCTCAGCGGACATTACGAGATTGATATCGGTGGTATAAGGTGAGATTGACTGTTAAATTAAATGGAAACTCAAACTCAAAAATAAAGAAAATGTATTTATTGGGACTCTCACAGGAAGACATAAAGAAGAACACGAAGAAAAAACAAAAAAAAAACTGTATATTTCAAAAAAAACTATTACGCGTCTGATGTCTTTTCCATAATCGAGTAAAATGGGCTCGAAAAGCGAACTGTATCGTATCTGGAAGTTGTGAAATAGGTTTTAAGTTACCATGCTCGATGGCCCAGTGGTAACGACCGCGACTTACGAGTTGGGTTCCAACCCAAGCAGGCACTTTACTTTGTGTAAATTATTTCATCACCACTGCTCTCAAAACGGTCACGGAAAACATCGTGAGGGTACCGGCATTTCCTGGAACCATAAATTCGAAGACATGTGACATCCGCCAACCCACACTGGGCCCGCGTGGTGGATTATTGCTCACTCCCTCTCACAGAGAGGAGGGCTGTGTCCCAACAGTGGGAACATTATAGGCTGATTTGCATATCGTGCCCGCGACTACGTTCACGTAAAAGTCAACTACACACTAAACCATATATCCTATGGCACTCTGCAATAGTGTAACTTTCTATCAATAAAACATTTTTTGTAATCGGACCGGATCAGTACTTTCAGAGATTACCTCTTACGAATAAACAATTTTACCTGTTAATAATATATAAGTTAAGATTATACCACTTTAGTATTCAGTTTAATCGTATTGGTATCGGTACATCCGTTTAGGAGCTATGATGCCAGAGATAGACAGCCCCGTTCAAAGATTTGAAATTCAATTTGATTTGAAACTTATAACACCCCTCTTTTTTCATCGAGGAACTAACTGACTTATTTGCGAGTAGAATGGCACAAAGACTTTATAACATTTATCAGTTCTCTTAAATGCTAATATGTTGTTTAGTTTATCTCGTACGGCACAGAACAGACTGTGTCCTTGCAATACTTATGACCGATCATATAAAACGTTGAAGGCAAAGTGAATTGAACAAACATCTGACTGATATTTATTTAGAGTTTAAAATAACAATACTTACAGCAGATTTTTGCATTTTATTCTACTGCAAAAATCTTATTGATACCACAATTTTAAAAGTAGAGGAACCTCTTCCATCATTATTTCCATAACTAAACCACAAAATTATGTTTTCACAGATACGCAGCGAAATTGAACTTACACTCGCCGAACTTGCCAACTAAATACCCGGATAAGGAGCGTGACGTGTACCAGGCGACCAGGAAACCCAGCGAGCAAAAGGAATTCCTAGGACGTCACTACCAACCATAAATACTTGTAAACATCGCTATTCTCGCACACAATGTCTCAAGTTACAGTATAATATAGACCTCTTCACCGTATCCCTCGACAACGACCCAGACCAATTTTCTTATCTCCTTTCGTGAGCTCTCTGATGACTAGCGAAGCCAAAACTGAATGCTTTGAAACAATTGAAGACCTAGACAAGAAGCGACAATACGCTGCTATGCTGATCACCTCTTCTGTATACGGTTGACCGGGTTTTCAAGGCCAAGTTACAGTAACAAGATTTAAAACGTGCCTAGCCTTTTACCAACAAAAAATTGGGGTTTGCTCTAGTCTAACCGGATGCAGATGAATACCAGTATTTTACATGAAGCGACTTAGATGCAATATATATATATTGCTTTACAAATGTTCAATAATTTGAGGGATAAATAAGGTTGTTCAAAAAGCAAAAAGTAGCAATCGTTTTTTGTTTTTTTTGCAATAATTGCATAAAAAACCAGTTTATTGTGACAGAGACATTTGTGTGCAAGACTTGTTAAATGGTACGGAATTTGTTAGTTTTCCAATATAATTTCCATTGTTATATTATTTTCCATATAGATTTTTAGAAACACAATAAACCAGTAGTGTTTTTTTCAAAGGTTAAACAGAACATATTCGTCAATAATGTACTAGCTAGCTTTCAAAACTTTTATCTATGTATCTGAGTAAAATAACTGAGGTTTTAACTATCGTACTTCAAATTATTACGATATAAATGATAATAATTTATTTGTTTATGATCTTCTCACACACGCAAATGTTAAAGATGCAAGACTAATAAAAATGAATAATAATACATGGTGTCGTGACATAGACGCGCAAACTGTAACCATGAATTCAATACATGATTCTAGACCAAACAGCTCTGAAATGTTTAAGCAGTCATTTAAAAAAAATACCTGCTGTTTCTTACAAAAGTGCAATATCTACACGGTTAAAAAGCTGTTTTTTTTTAAATCATGAACTATTCAATTCATGGTAACAGTTGGCCTGTCGATGCCCGGACACCCTGTATGTTTATACCAAAAATGATGACACCTGCACGTCCACTGTTTTTTTTATTATGTAAGGATCAGTTCATTCTATTTATTATAGCTCTTAGAAACAGCTCAAATATCTGTAAATATGGAATCCGAAAAAAAACTTTATATTGAGGTGAGAAAAAGTGAGAATCGGAGCGGTATTAACATCAATTTCATAATTCATTTTAGGATACGTCCCACAGTGCCTAGTTTTAAATTTAGCAAGCATTACTGCTAATCATTAGACAGAGTATTGTAATTTATTATTACATCACACTATATGACTTTAAGATATAATTCAATTTTAAGTGATTGGCTCATTAAGAAGCAACGTAAATACAAATCTACCTCGAAACAAGTAGAGGGCAGAAACATAGTATTAATTTTAATTTGCGAGATTTTTTCGATTTCTTACTCTTATGTTGGACAGTGCACAGTATTAGTACTTTCCGACTAGAAGACTGAAACTGCGGAATCTCGAAGGATTATCCGCATCGTAGGCACATCTCTAGTGTGGTGGGCTTGGCAATAATGTATGTCAAAGATTGGCTTTATTAATATTAAAATTAAATAAATAATGGCCAATAACTAGGGTTGGTGTCCGTTACCCAGGCCAGATGTTGTCGAAAATGGTCATTTGAATCTTATAGATAATTAGTTGTGCGGCTTCTGTAAATGTTGCGCACATTTTTAAATTTGTTGCGCTTATAGTTTTTTAATTATTTCACAAAAACATTTCCTGCTGGCGTAACGTTACCGCAGCCAGACCTTTTTCTTTCTAATGGGAATATTTAAATAAATACTAGCTATAGAATTAGTTGTCTAGATGAAGTAAATGTTGTGCCTTATTTTGTATTTGTTCTTTCATCGGTTGCGAAGTTATTCGAGATTTTGCTGGGGTAACGTTTTTGGTTTTGCTAGATCTTTGAAACGGTTAAGCAGATTCTTATCATATTTTGTACAAGACTTCTTAGGGATTAGTTTAAATTTGTTCTGCAATAAAAATACCAAAAAAATGCATAGCTTAATGGTTATTTCATTAAATAGAAAAACACTTCAATCGGTCCCAGCACTCTCAATAAGAGGTCTAAAGACTTACTTTAAACGTTATTTTAAAGCTTGTAACTGCCTTCAAATGTATGTGAAGTTTCATTAGTATCCTGTAAGTATTTAAAAAGATATGATGATATTCAGTTCTTCACGAGCACGGTCTTGATGCGCGCGGTGTTATTTGGCCACTGGATTGGATATATGAACTGAATGTTATGTCAATTATTAGTTGTTTAGTTCAGTTGTATATCAGTAAAATTTCAGCGTAGTACATTGGGTAATTAATGAGATAATACGATTAAAGTCATTAGGAAGTGAATGATCGAGGTAACCCGACCAAGTTTAGGTGGTTACGAAAAAGCGAAAACTCAGAACATTATGCTATCTTTTGAAATGTTCAGTATAATACACCTTACAATTTCGGTACAGACGCGTACACTGTTAAATACATAATAATATTATAATAATATCTGTACTATGAAAACATTATTATTATCTTCCAGTTGCACATACTTATCAAAAATCACCGATATAACATGTCGTTCGGTGGGACGCGGGAGGGGTGGGGTGAAGGGGTAATTCATTGTTTGATTTATTCCCTTTATGTCGAGTCCCGTTAAGTCGAGCCGAAAACCTTGTCTCGCTTCTATTACCCCTATGTCGAGTAGTTTTCTGTCCCGTTTCTATTCCCTTTATGTCGAGTTTATTTACCACGCTTTTATTACCTTTATGTCGAGTTTAATAATATCATATTTTAGAAGTACAGTCACGTCCAATGAAATGTATACACGCACATAATTTAGAATCAATTTTTACACAAAAAAGAATTTAAAAATAACTAATGACTTTAACCTTACAGTACTATGTACGATTATATTTTTAATTAACCATCAAAGTATGTCATAATTTCAGTGTATTTTTTTTAATATTCGAAATTATGTGCATGATGAAAAAAAAAAAAAACTTTTAAAATATTAAGTTAATTTATTATAAATGAACTTAATAATGCAAATGTAACTATTACGTTAGTACCTACCTACATATCAAAATATAAACAATCAAAATACATAAAACACAGTATAAAAATACATAAATACGTAATGATACAATGCACATGTTTTCAATTTATGGTTCAAAATATATAGGTAAGTAGTACCTACCTAATAAATTTCGAATAATATAATCGTTATAAAGTATAGTTATTAATCGAAATCCAAAGCCGAAAAGACCCCACGTTCAAATTCTTTTAATTTACATCTCTGACTTTACCTGTTCACCAAACTCGACATAAAGGTAATAGAAAGCGTAAAATATCAATACTTTGGAGAACAATAGACTTCCAGGCTCGATATAACGGGACTCGACGTAAAGGGAATAAATCCATTGTTTGCATAACGCACTAAACATCTATAATAAAAGGTAATAGAAAATTTCAAAATAGCAAAATTACTATCTGTAATTTTAATCTGTGATTATTTTTAAGTATAAGTTTATTAATACATTAAAAGTTCAATTGAAATGATTATTTTACCTGTTAATAAAAATTCTTTAATAAACATGTAGTTTTTTTTAAAACTTGTGTACATGTCTGTACTAAATTTGTAACACTATCCTACATATTTTAGAAGGTACCATAATGTTCTGAGTTTTCGCTTTTTCGTAACCACCTAAACTTGGTCGGGTTACCTCGGTCATTCACTTCCTAATGACTTTAATCGTATTATCTCATTAATTATCCAATGTACTACGCTGAAATTTTACTGATATACAACTGAACTAAACAACTAATAATTAACATAACATTCAGTTCATATATCCAATCCAGTGGCCAAATAACACCGCGCGCATCAAGACCGTGCTCGTGAAGAACTGAATATCATCATATCTTTTTAAATACTTACAGGATACTAATGAAACTTCACATACATTTGAAGGCAGTTACAAGCTTTAAAATAACGTTTAAAGTAAGTCTTTAGACCTCTTATTGAGAGTGCTGGGACCGATTGAAGTGTTTTTCTATTTAATGAAATAACCTTTAAGCTGTGCATTTTTTTGGTATTTTTATTGCAGAACAAATTTAAACTAATCCCTAAGAAGTCTTGTACAAAATATGATAAGAATCTGCTTAACCATTTCAAAGATCTAGCAAAACCAAAAACGTTACCCCAGCAAAATCTCGAATAACTTCGCAACCGATGAAAGAACAAATACAAAATAAGGCACAACATTTACTTCATCTAGACAACTAATTCTATAGCTAGTATTTATTTAAATATTCCCATTAGAAAGAAAAAGGTCTGGCTGCGGTAACGTTACGCCAGCAGGAAATGTTTTTGTGAAATAATTAAAAAACTATAAGCGCAACAAATTTAAAAATGTGCGCAACATTTACAGAAGCCGCACAACTAATTATCTATAAGATTCAAATGACCATTTTCGACAACATCTGGCCTGGGTAACGGACACCTAGGGTTGCCATATTTGGCAAGGCTCGCGTCGGGACGCAAAAAAAAAAAAATTACGTATGAATATTTTATTTACTTATAAAAAAATACTAATTCTAAAGTATAGAAGCAGTTTGGGGTTCGTTTGAGTATTGGAGAAAGTGCCATTTTTCGGATGACTATTCATCCGAAAAATGGCACTTTCTCTTCCTTGTTGTAGACATTTTCGTGATGATAACAGGCTAAGACAAAAATGTACTAGCTAAACACTAAAACAATCAACAACACGTGCGCGAAAGTACGTCTCACTCACTGACTCACTGTAGTTTACCGACTGACTCGCTGTTGCTGCGAACGCGATAGCACGCGGCGACATCTCCCTTCCCCAGCGCCGAAGTCGCAAACGCGCGGCCGAGAAATTTGGCGCGCGTATTTGAATTGCTGTGACGGCGCGATAAAAAACGGGACGTAACAGTGCTTTGTCGGGACGTCGGGACAGAGGGGCTAATGACGGTGACAGTCCCGATATATCGGGACGTCGGGACAGAGGGGCTAATGACGGTGACAGTCCCGATATATCGGGACGAATGGCAACCCTACCAATAACTCACTTAAAGGCCGATTTTTTAACAAGTGTTGTGAAGAAATCCGATGGTTGTACCAAAATTAAATTCTGTTAGTGATTATTATTTTTGAAAAATGATCCATCTTATATTTTATGATATAAAATATTTATCATTAGTTACCCTGAATAAACTTCTTTTTAATATTTAATTCTATAGTAAATATGTGCAATATTTACAATTAATATGTTTATAATTTATTATAAAATGTTTTTACCATTTGAGTCCATATATTATTGCAGTTACATAGTTTATTGTTTCTTTTTAATTCTTTAATAACATTGTGTATTTACTTTGAATGATATTCATGATAATTATTATGTAAATAATGTTTGCCAATGCTGTAGATAAAAATAAAATCTCAATATTAGTGCTTGATTAGGATCTATGAAACCACAAATTTTGTATTAGATACTGAACAGTAGTACTGCCTTAACAGAAAAATTTACTCTTCCTACGAGCCATTTTAGAAATCGGAAGCAATAATAGAACATCGGGGACGACCTTTTTGCCAACTAGTTCATATCTACAGTACCTAACCCATGTATAAAATGCAATCTGTATAACGCTTATAAACAAGATTATTGAGTTGGCTTCTTGTTTCGTATCGATGGCACGTCTTGTCGAATTATTTGGGCCAAGAGGGTGGTGACGTTAATCGCGGAGGAATTAATTGAGTTTCGCTAATAAAATATATGAAGAAAATGTGTTATGTAGATCATTATTTTAAAAACTTTCCGTTTCTTTATGAACTAGTTGGACAAGATGGAAAAAATATAGACTGTAAGTCTATTATGTAAGCTATTTAGAATAACATATAAATTAAGTCTAAAAAGTAAGTGGATTATTAGTTCAACACTCAGTTCTTATGACAAAATTTAGCAAGTTTGTGTAATTCACAGATTACGTTTCGGTTGTTCATGAAAGGAAAATAGAACCTCGCCATAGCTTAATACAAGCCGCGTGCTGCAATAGCCTAGTCTAATTATAAACACATACATAGATATAATTAAAGCAGGTTTGTATAGTTCCAGGTATGCCTATAGATACAAATGTCCCTATTAAGCGTCTAATTAACAAAGATTTCTGATCGATGAAATTTACAAAACTATGAAATGATTTACTAACAAAACAGTTGCGAATTGAATTAATTTTTTAGATGTATAATTGGGAATCTATAGGCTTCCAACAGATAGTTGATGTTGTAATACTAATACACTAATGTTTATTAACTCATTGTCATTCATTGTATTTGCTCACTGTCTAACATTATTATACCGAATAGCAAGTTTGAACTGTAATTATGGTAATACCGACTTTGTAAATTTATGTCGTCCTCTGTAAAGCACGGAAAGCTTCCATTTACTGTATATAAAAATATATTTGTAGGCCCACTTGCACATGTTTTGTGTGGAGCTCCATTTGAGCATAAGTATGGCGTAGTCGTTTTATATTTACACAATCATGAATTATTTTGAATATAAAGATTTTTAGAGGGATTTTCCTTTAGTGATATCCATAATCGAATGTTTAATTTAGTAGTAGTTAAAAAAATTGTCTTGCCATTTATATGTATTTTGAGCAATTTTTGTAGATAGTAAGCAATTTTTGAAGAAATAAAATTCTAAGTTATGAATTAATGTTTTATTTACAAATATCCCAATAAGTTACATAGTTTTCTTTTGCAAAGCAACATTTCGATGGTATTTCTACACAGGTATGCCCTGGATGGTTAATAGACAAATCACAACTACTAACATCCAATAAAGTAATGCAGCACAAACACTACTGTGTAAACATTAAGAAAACAGTCATTCAATTTCTGAGTGAATGTAGTCTGAATAATAAAATATTATTTTTCATTCAAAATCGTGATAATTATCATTCATTTATAAAAAATAATTTTGTTCATCATGTTCTAATAAGTACATAGTGGTGATATCATTTGCCACATATTTTTTTGCCTTTACACAATTTAATTCAATTATTAACTTCTAAAGATTGCATTATATTTATTGATTCAGTACAAATTATGATTACATCATACTAACACAAATAATACTAATCATTATGATTATATTCCCTTATTATGATTATTACTAAATTAAATTCGGAATTAATATACTTGATACAAAACTTATTCTACACAAATAATTTTAGACTTAAAAGAATATACTGGAAAACTACTGTAAGACTACAATACAATAGACAACGTTTATTTAGTAACCTCATCCGCTAACTGTTCATAGTCATAAATAACCCTGAAGAAATCATATATAAATCCTCGCTCGGCTGGCTCAGGAATAATTTCTTACAGGGTTCTTTATGACTCTTTAAGAACAGTTAAGCGGATTAGCTTACTAAACATACGCTGTCTATTGTATTTTATAATGGATTTCTGCAAAGTCAAGCCTGAGTCTATTTACTGTACTGTAAGACTAACCACTTTAAAGAACTATTTGGCCAGTCTATTTGAATAACAACCAATTGGAACTGAGCACCTAGCTTGTGATGTTTCATAAGTGCCCATGTAGGTTTATGTGAAATAAAATATTTTCATTTTGACTACACAGGTGTAACCATCACCATGCCAAGTAGCTAAGATGTTTTGACCAAATATTGTTACTTACTAATACATCTTAAGGAAGAACCATCTTGAATCTATTAGCCTTATTTCAGGCTATATAAAATATATATGTAGTAGGTTGTGTTAGATACAATAAATTGATCAGTTTACAATATATACTGCGGAACATCTTAATATGTGGAGAATGCTTAAAAGTGCATTGTATGAAATTATTATTACAGATAAGTGATACAAGTTAAGTAATAAGAGTAAATATATAAAATACACATAATGCATAACTAAACAGTCTATGAAACAAATATTCCATCATAATCCTAATCAAAATACTACATAACAAAAGACAAATATATAACTTACTCCCGGACCCCTTAACCTGATATACCTACTACATCTAGATGTTTTAATAATTTAATGAGAAATGCTATTGATTGAAGTAGCCCCAATTAATAGTAAACATGTAATTTTGTTTGGTTACGTTACTATTGATCAGAATCACTGTTATCAATAGCAACACCCATTAATCAGAAAAAGTCATGGTACGTGTTACTTGAAGTGTGAACAGGCTTCCTCTTCAACTTCTCTTTGATCAAGTCACATGGAGATTTTGTGCTAAAATCAAATCTGACAATGTTTGAAGGAACCTTTTCTCGCAAATATGGTGCAGCCACAGGTCTCAAACGAGAAGTTAACACTTTTCCAAAAGCTGAGCACTTTCCCATCTTGATTTTCTCTTTCAGTATGTATGACATGTCTGTTTTAATAGGTAGTAATGGCTCAGGCTCTGGTGGCGGTATTGATTCTAGTAATCTTTCCCGGTTTGGGGAATTGCTAACAAACTCTTTGTAGTCCAAAATCAGTGACTCGAAGGAACTGCTGGGGCTGATGACTTCCTGTGTGTGTTGTGGTTCAGCTTGTCCTGGTTTCTGCACAGCTTTCATTAGATCAATCACACAGTTTTGCTCTTCGATTGCCATCTTTCTCATCTCCTCTTGTAGTTTCTCTTGTTCAATCTCTTGTTGCTTTTTGAGCTCTTTAGCTTTGAGCATGTTGGACAATTGCTCTGAGAGAACATTGGTGATGGGGCTCTCACTCAAACTGAATGCCGGGATAGGTAATCTTTGTGGTGGAGATGTCAGCCTAGTGTCTGACAATCCCCGAGGGAGACTTAGCATCGGCATTGGCAACGAGCCGACCCGCCCATCATCGCTGGGACTGTCGTTCAAATTACACTTCGATAAATGACTGTCCACCAAAGCAAAAAGAGACGTAAACGAACTCGATTCAGTCATCTTGAATAATAATCACCTTTGTCCTCAAACAAAGTCAACAACAAATTTGGACATGACTTATAGCAAAACACTGGACTGGCACAACACTACGCGATAAATTTATACGATTTGTTAAAATAATGCGTCATTTTATGTACGTTCATCTGAACCTAATTATTGTGATAACTTTCTCTTCACGCTTTTATTTTGTTTACGAAACAAGGGAACGTTGAAAAATTGATTGATATCGATCGATGAAACCACCCACAGACAAGAACATTTCTACCACAGATTTCTACTTAGTCTGTGATTTCTCAACTCACAAATGATTTGCGAGTTTGTATAGTGTTTTTTGGCTGAATGACTGTAGTACAGACGCCAGCACATCAAGCTACTACAATCTGTCAGATTTCTTCAATAGATTTTGAACTTTATTCCTATTGTATAAGGTTCAAGGTTGATTGGGAAAATTTGACAGTTTCGGGTAGCTTGACCTGCTGGCGTCTGTACAATGAGTTTATAGATGGTTAAAATAAAATCCAAAAAATATTTCTCGTTTCAGCAAACGTGTTTCACGTGACTTGTGTTCCAATTTTCACATTTTACACTTTATTAGTTTGAAACATTGATTTGAAAACATTTACAGGTCTACGAAAAAGAGAGAAGTTGACACTTGATTTTCAAGAGCGGCAACATTGTTATCAATGTAAATTCGTAAACGTATTAGTCTGTGGCACAGACTACAAATTATGTATAGGGTCTAATCTGTGTACACTGTATGTACAGGGTAGTCTGTGGTACAACGTAAGACGGAGTGCATCGCGAACGAAACGGGAATCGGGAAACTTTATAGCAAGTCGTGTCTTAAGTTGTTAAAATTCTTCCGAACGAAAATCTTTGCTGATATGCGCCATAGTGAGTTCCTGAAAGCGGTTTCGTCGTCCTGCACTAACCATGCCAGGCGCAAAATATGAACAGCTGCCTTTGAAGGCAGATGGTGATGAAGACGTGTTTACAACCAAGCCGAAGCCGAAATGGTCTGATGTGTGCGTCCAGAAGAGCTTGCTGTCCTTGGGTCTGATTCTCCTCTACTTCTCGCTGTCCATCGGCCTCACATTCTACCAGAGATGGCTCCTGACGGTAAGGCTTCTGTTATCAGTTACTGTTTGCTTCATATTTTCCCTGTTTTCTTTTTTTGCGACGTGTTTATAAATTGCTTGCTATGTTCGAGCTAAGTTTGCCGCTGTGCGTACTTTGGCGTATTATTCATAGAGGTGAATGTTTCTGATGTGCTGTTTAAAAGTTTTAATATTATTTGCTGGTTGTTGTCTTGTTTATCTTGCATGGAAGTATCTCACGCTGGGTTTCCCCTTGTTATAGTTACGTCACCAATGTTTTGTTTATGAGAAATATGATAAGTATTACAGAACTAATAGGTAGTTAAAACCATACAAATTGAAAAACTTTATTAACTAATGAACTCTTTGGTATTGTTTGGTATACTGAACATCTTTGCTATGTATTCCTCTTACCATTTGTTCTAATAAGAATAATCTAATTTTATTTAGTCTACAGTATTATATATATAAACAAATAAGTTCATCTGTTTGTTTTCATCTTAAAACAAACACTTAATAAACTAAATTACATTTATGAGTTATACTTACATAGAAAGCTAAATAATTCGTTACCAACAGAACATAATAACTACATATTGTCCAACAAATAATTGCAATATAGATTAATAATCGTTATTAATTGAAATAATTAAATATGTCTTGTAATATTATTCAGTTAGCTATGTAAACTTAAGCTAAAAGATAGTTATTTACTTTACAATGCCATAGACAGTGCTGGTTTTATCTGAGTACAGTAAATTGGGGATACCTACTGTTATTTTTTACTATAACGATTTTTTAATTTTTTTAAAGAAAATATATAAACACAATTAAATTATTATTATTTTAATATGATTCTAGGGAAGTATTTGTCAAATACTATTTGAAACACCAAAAGAACTAAGTTTAGGACTCCTAGCTTTGGCAGTTTAGCTTTATTATTTGTATGGATCAGCTGATTTAAATTAAAATTATTATAATAAACAAGGTAATGAAACCAGACAACTGAACTCACCCAATATTTTTCAATATTTTACCAGACATACTTACAGACAGACACGGACATTATTTGATTATTTATTTGTAATGTCAAATAATTAATGTTCTAGTTACATCTGAATCTGAAAAATCTGTCGATCTGCCTAGCCTTTTCTCAACTATGTTGGAGTCGGCTTCTAGTCTAACCACATGCAGCTGAATACCATTACTTTACATGAAGCAACTGCCTATTTGACCTACACAATGCAACCAGCCGGTCAACCAGTCGGTTGTCAGACTTTTGGGCTTCTGACTACCTGTAAGGACAGTCAAATATCTAAGTACGACAGCGAGGCACGGAGGGGGCTCCATATGCAATGGATGGTCACCCATCTACAAACCTACAGCGGCAAGCGTAGCTTAACCTTTGAACGACCTGTGGGGTTGTGCTCATTTACCCATGAGACTGAATGCGAAATGAGCATAAATATAAGGAAAATCTGCAAGCCATCTGTATTTTTGCATAAAAATGTGGAAAATTTTCTTGAAAACACCTTTTATTTTATTGTTTTACTTGAAATGTTGTTGTCATGTAAATTACCTTTCAATGTTTGCTATGATGAGGTACATCGAACTAGAGGTTACAATAATATTTCTATGTGAACAATGTAGGTATTTGTTTTATTACATTTCATCCAATGTAAAAACATTCAGTATATTCGACCTTACATATCTTTCGGAAAGGTTCGACTAATTTCGTAAAAACTCGTGTTAAGATAAGACATTGTTAGCTAGGTATAGCCCGAGGCGTAGGTCGTAAGAAGATCCCAACAACCACCTTAGCATGTTAAAAAACGCACGATCTTGGTGTAAAGGACATCGACCGAAAACTGTTACGAATTCAGTACGTATATGATTCTGGGCGCACTTGAAATAAATCGTCGGTTAATTTAAAAATAAAGCTCTTCCATACTGTTTGACGGCGTAGGGCTTGCACTTTTGTATGAAACTGCTGTTTTTTTGAATAACGTGCTATATTAATGTAAACCATGGCACTTGTCACAAATGCCTCTAAACTAGACTAGAAATCACTAAAATTTAATTTATTCCTGTCAAACGACGATTTCCCATTCTGAAATAGACTAAAGTGACACAACTTAGGTAACTATATTTTAGTTTGACAGCACTAAGATAGTACTGAGTTTTTAGTTTAGTGAAAATGGCAATTTTGCTATTCTGAATTTGACGTTTTTCACCAAAAATTTTGATTGTAAAAAACCAAGCCAGACTAAACCTCACAATTTTTAATCGCGATTAAAAAGGTGTGGGCTAAAATAAGTTGTCATGAACTAAAATTCACACCAAACATCATGACTTCACGTGCAAAAACAGTACTGTATTTATTTTTTCTTTTGCTTATATCTCGAAAATGGTGCATCCTATCGCAAAAATAATGAAAATTTCGACCCCCCTTTATAAAACCTATAAACCCCTAAAACTCAACATGTACGTAATATTTTTTCATATTTTCCATACAAAAAGTGAAAAATTCCATATAAAACACGTCGAGGGTGCAGCGCTTACGCGCCACCGGCTCTAAAAGAAATCACGGGTTAGGGCAAACCACGGGTACCACGTGGATTCGCGATTGTCAAATTCGATTTTAGTTGTGTCAAAATTATTTTTTAATTTAAGGGGACTACAGGACCTAAACGTGCCTAAACGCAAGTTTTATAATGCCTAAAAGAATATGATCCACTGCAGTAAACAAAATCAGAAAAATATATGATATTCTTCAGGATATATGCTAGTATGATAGTGTGTTGAAAACATAATACAACTAATTTGATACGATAGAAAAAAATTATGAAGATACCTCTAAAAATTTCTTTTAACGATTAAAAATCATATTAATTTACATGCAATCATTCTGATTTTTTGTCAGATTATTCTACAAGCTACATATTAGCATAATAGTGTTTTAATTTTCCAGTCCAATCAATATATTTTCTGTAAATCGCTAACTGCTTCATTTTTTTAAATAAATTACCTGCGTCGTGTCATCGCGCTTCTCTTTCATTTCTATGCAGTCCGACAGTGACCGCGCTTTAGCTGTTGTAAGCCTCTTAAAGAAGTTTATTTGCAGAATAGCGCTAAGATTCTCATAGCCAAAAGTAAGGAATTTTAGTGATAGTTTAGTTCGGTGTACAAGAGAATCGGTACCATTGTCCCATACCATACAGTGTGTATATTATTTCATTTCTAGAAACAAAACTCCCGCCCTGAACACGTTCAGAGGACCGCGGTATTCAAACTGAACTCAACTCTCAACTCGACTTTTGTATAGTCAAGGGGTTAGCTATGGGCGTTATTTCAGGTCACTAGTTACAATAACTGGCTACGGGGCATGAAGCCGAATAACTAGTTTCGAGTCAAACTGTAAACACGTTATTTTGTAAGTAGTTACCAATTTCGATACTGCATCAAAAATGTAACTACTTTCAAAATAACCGACCTAATCCTGAATAAAGTATAAAGGAATGTTTATTTGTGTTAGTATTACGTTAATGAAGTAACTGCTTAGTTAGATAACTACAAAAACTTATTCGTTCCAAAAACTTAAAACTTGTGATACTCGTATGTAAAATATTACGTAGGTAATCATCTATATTTTTGTTTCGCAAATAACTGTAACATTTCGATAGAATCACTATGTTGAATCACCGAATAGAATTTGAAAAAATAACTAGTTACTAAAATCACTAGTTTTCAAAACAGGTGACGCCTTCGAAGTCACTGTTACGTTACGTTTCGCGAAAATAACGTAACGACCCACCCCTACAAGGGGTCGCTCGGTCAGTCAGAAAGATGAACCTAGTTGCCCATTCCAAAGCGTAGTAGATTTTAGGTGGGAGAAGAGCGGGAAAAAAAGCTCCACGGACACTCTTTTAAAACAAAATATTGGTTACATGTATAATATATACATGTGAGAACAATATAGAAAGACGTGCACGTTAAAAGCGTCAGCTATGCCGATGTAATCCCCCAACTTATAATACGCTTGGCAGCATAATGTGCGTTTTGGACAAGATTTACATTTCGTTTCATTTACGAGGGCTGCACTAAAAGTATCGGGAATGGAATATTTCCACTGTTCCTGTCATATTAAAATCTTTTTAATTGAAAACTCCTTGGTTTTAAAAATCGAATACCATTTATTTATTTAAAAAAAGATTCTCGGTCTTGTCAAACTTGTTTAGTCGTTGAGAAAATGGAATTGACTCGAGAAAATTCAAGAGCGATGATTTATTATGACTTTCGAAGTGGTTTAACACAAAAACAGTGTGTTGACCGGATGATTTCTGCATTTGGTGATGAAGCCCCATCCAAAACCACAATTTATCGCTGGTTTGCTGAATTTCAACGTGGACGTGTCAAGCTCAGTGATGATCCCCGTCAAGGTCGTCCAAAAACTGCAGTCACCCAAGAAAACGTTGATGCTGTGCGTAAGCTGATTGAGGAAGATCGACATGTGACATACCGCGAAATTCAGGCAACTTTAGACATTGGCATGAGTCAAATACGAATAATCTTGCATGAACAATTAGGTGTAAAAAAGTTATTTTCCCGATGGATACCGCATTCGCTCTGTGAAGAGCAAAAAGCGGCTCGCGTTACTTGGTGCGTCAGAACTCTCGAAAGATTCCACGCAGGATCCTCAAATGCTGTATACAACATTGTATCAGGTGACGAATCCTGGATATACGCGTACGAACCCGAAACAAAACACCAGTCACGAGTTTGGGTGTTCGGAAAATGAGTTAAAGCCAACAAAAATTGTTCGTTCACGGAGTGTTGCAAAAAAAATGGTGGCCACGTTTTTCTCCAAAACCGGCCATGTTACGACTATTCCTCTTGAGGGACAAAGAACGGTTAATGCAGAATGGTATGCTAGCATTTGTTTGCCACAGGTCGTTTCTGAACTCCGTAAAGAGAACTGCAACCGCCGCATCATCCTCCATCACGACAATGCGAGTTCTCACACCGCGCACAGAACAAAAGAGTTTTTAGAGCAAGAAAACATAGTATTATTAGACCATCCGCCGTACAGCCCCGACCTAAGCCCTAATGATTTCTATACTTTCCCTAAAATAAAAAATAAATTGCGTGGACAGAGATTTTCATCACCTGAAGAAGCTGTGGACGCCTACAAAACGGCCATTTTGGAGACCCCAACTTCCGAATGGAATGGTTGCTTCAATGATTGGTTCCATCGTATGGAAAAATGTGTCAAATTTCGCGGAGAATACATCGAAAAGCAATAAATACATTTTTAAATAGTAATGTTGTGTCACTTCCTTGATTCCCGAAATTTTCAGTGCCGCCCTCGTAGTTGGAGTGAGTGGGGAAGTATTTAATTGTAATATTTTAAACAGTATCATGAAGGTTAAGTCTACTTTATTAGCTTACATTTTCGGGGTGAAAGATAATTTAGAATTAGCCAGGATTTGCCGGTCAGTATCCGGACTCCGGGTTGATGACCGGGTCACTCCGGACTAGACAGAAGTCTTCCCACTCCCTCTCGCTCCGAACCATGGCCTGGACCAGGGCCGGACGCGAGAGATCACTGCCGCCGATCGCCATCTGGCATGGGGCACGTCCGCACTCTGCGAGCCGGCGCGCCGGATTGACCAATGCGCGCGGGTTTTTCGCGTCTGTAGGAACACAAGTAGAGAACTTCGTATGTAGCATTCATTCAAGGCTCAACGCCGAGCTTTGAAAATCGAACAGCGCGCGATAAAAAATCGCGGCGTGAAAATATCGCGGCCGTGCGAACAGATGTACTGCTTTCTATTTGTTCCATTCCAAGCGCAGCACGCGATTTTATCACGCTCGATTTTATTACGTCCGTGCGAACGTGGGCTAAAAGTTTGGGAAAGCTTCTACGGTGAAGTTTTATTAGAAACTAGCTGCCCGCCCCGGCTTCGCTCGAGTAGCACTAAGTACGTATCTACGGCGCACCTACCTGCCTACCCTACCTACCCTACCTACCCTACCGACCCTACCGACCCTACCTACCCTACCTACCCTACCTACCCTACCTACCCTACCTACCCTACCTACCCTACCTACCCTACCTACCCTACCTACCCTACTAAAAAGTCCGTCTCCTGGTTCTAAGCTACCTCCCCACCAATTTTCAGCCAAATCGGTTCAGCCGTTCTTGAGTTATAAGTGGTGTAACTAACACGACTTTCTTTTATATATATAGATTGTTTTCTTAGAGCCGGGTCGCGCTGTCGCGTCACGCCTGTCTGTACGAGGCTTAACACGTTACATTTGATTAGCGTCGTGGACGATGGGTCTTACTGTTATAATGAACTTGCGGTTGGCTGTACCGATATACTCTAAGCTGTACCGGGTACAATCCTACAACGCTCGGCCACAGCTTTGGCCGAGGTTTGCTTCTGTTCGAAGTCCTATTTGACCGAATCATTCAGGACGGATGAGTCTAATGAAAACTTTGTAACTTTCCTCGTTTCAATACCAGTAGGAAATAGACTTGTTGACTTCTATATAAGAAAACCATCAGTTGGCCTGTCAGTCAGACTTAGATAAAGGAAACAGTCACTTAATTCAAAGACCACAATTGTATGAACACTGGTGACTGTAATGCAATTTATTAACGTCCCCCAGTGGTTTATAAATGTACTGACTGCAGTCAAGAGTAGGGGTGGACCAGTGTACCAACGCTAGAATATTTCATCTTATAACACTACGACTTTGCCCGCCGCGCTAAAGTGCTTCCAATTCTTGATCCTGGGCCTAAAGATTGGACCTCATAACACTACGGGTTTGCCCGCCACTCTCGGTAGGACTTTCTTAGATTCCTAATTTTTGATCCTGTACCTAAAGATTGGTCCATGTATTGAACACTCGCGCTGGTTGTGGCGGGAGTGGTAATGCGTTCCGAAATATGATAGACGGTGTGTTACGACATATGATCGCGTTATATCTCCGGTAAAAAGGACGTTTTTGGTGCTCATACGCCAGCCAGTTGAATTGAACTACTGCGGTTTCGCTGCTATGGTTTCGTGGCGGAGGTGTGCTACTATTCTGTAAAGATCTCACCGTGAAAAGTTAGGTGAAGTGAGCTGTCAATAGTGTCAATCCCTAGCATCAGATGAAATGACGGCTCACTTTAAGATCTGCCATGCTATTCTGTAAACATCTCACCGTGAAAACTTGGGTGAAGTGAGCTGTCAATAGTGTCAATCCCTATGGAATGACAGCTCACTCCACGCTCACTTCACCTAAGTTTTCACGGTGAGATGGTTACAGAATAGCACTGCACTTCATCTAAGTTTTCACGGTGAGATTTTTAAAATAAATAAATTTTAGGAAGCGTGGAGTGAAAGGGGACGGGCGTTGTAAGGATTAAGAAAAGTGTATTGAGGGACACAGAAAGCATTGGCTCTCATTAGGAACTTTAGTCGTCATAGTACTTATTGATATTTGGCTCTACTGACTAATGAGTTTGCCGACCACTGGGTTAGCCATCCACCGGGCACAAATCCAGACAGCGGGCTGCTATTGAGATTTCTTATGTAAAAACCCCATAAAATCTTGCCCAACCTAGTAATCGAATCCAGCATCCTAATTGCGTAACACACGATCAATCATAATCTGAATCATTTTTGAAGGATATTTCAAATCCATTACTTCATATGTTCGAAAATATTGTCTGCTCTACAACGTAAATAACGCAATGAATGTTGTTGAACTGTCAAAATGAAACACATTGTAATTGATCGTGTGTTACGCAATTAGGGTGCAGGAGTTTCATGCTCAGCGGTATCGGTTGCGACCCCGAGAGGCTATATCCAAAATGGAGCAATATTATTGGTGGATGTTTCCTTGCTTCTTCGCACGCTCTAGTGGAATGCAAGCCAGAAACGGCTAATGGAACCAGTAGCTTATTCATATACGTCATCAGTCGTTTAGTCACTTTGAGAATGCAAAATATTTGATCGTTCGCGTTTTCAAGGCAGTCAGGTCTCAATTAATATTGAAACGGTATGCGGCAGTTACGATAGCATTGTTTCACTTTAAATTAATTTAGCGATTATTATTTGGAGTAAATTGTTTTACCAAAATTGTATGCATCATTTTTAGGTTTATACCATTCTTGAGAAGGAACTCTTATTCAAAATGCGTTGTCTGTCAGAGAATTTAAGATTTTTATTAAGTAGTAGTTCAATCTGCCTAGCATTTTCCCAACTATGATGGGGTCAGCTTCCAGTCTAACCATCCTTTAAGGGTTACAATTTTTCGTTTTGAAATACGGAACCCTAAAAGAGATTTATTATCTGCCAGTTACCTTTTCATGTCGTAACGGCTGAACGGATTTAGATGGAAGGCAGACCTGGGTTAGGACATAGGATACTCTGAATCCCGGAGCACGTTCCTGTGGGATATTTTCCGACATCCACGCGGGCGACGCCGCGGGCAAAAGCTAGTACTTATTATAAATGCCAAAATGGGTCTGTTTGTTTATTTGTGTGTTGCGCTTTCGCGCTAAAACGGCTAAACGGATTTGGATGAAATTTGGCACATGGATAGACTTTAACCTGGGTAAGGACATAGGATATTTTTATCTCGATATTCCAACGCGATCGAGACTTATGGGGGTGAAACAGCGGGGCGCAACTAGTAAATCATATAAATCGTGATTTGATAAATCCGATTGAACCAAACTGCATAAACATTTCTATGAAACTTAGGTATGCACCTACTCATCTAGCCTTGAAATAAAATAATTGATGAGCGATTGTGGGTACAATATAGCCGACAGGTATGTCCGGCACGTTCTGTCCATTATTATTAAATTGGCGGAGCTGCGGTGCAGTGCAGCGGATGTGGTATAGTGCTTTAACCATTTTTAGGGTTCCGTAGTAAACAAGGAACCCTTATAATTTCGCCTTGTCCGTTTGTCTGTCTGTCCGCGGCTTAGCTCAGAGACGGTGAGAGCCTATTGCCATTGTGGCGGCATCTACATCGCTATATGCGAACTACGCATCAAAAAGACCTGACGTCACACAACATCCTGGCGTCATACAAATCCTGCATCGCGCAATTAGATTTTACCGCGCGATGGACATATATACAAGCTCCCAACTTCAACCTCTGGGCCCGCCAGACACGACAACCGTCTGGTCGGAGGATCCTCCCTTTTCTATGGTGGATGAGTGAACTTTACACCCTGTTCCTCATGCCCCTAAACCATCAACCGGGCACAAATCCAGACTCCGCTGTGCTACTGACAAATTCCTGATGGAAAAACCCAATAACATTTTGTCTGACCTTTTTTTTTTTTTGAGGATGGGAAATTATCAAATAACTTCTCCCGCTCTGGGTGGAGCGGGAGGGCGTGTCAGACTTTTACTGACTAAAACCCACCCGTGTTCCTTCCGTTGCCTGTGTGCCGGGGTCGCGATATCCCTTTCAGACAAACCCGCAACCCCGGCAGGCATTGGCCCTTCCGGACCCCTGACCTGGGAATCGAAACCAGAACCTCATGCTTAGCACTAATCAGCAGTAGGTTTTGTGACAACGAGGAAGTCAAGCAGTAAAGTGCTGTGTTGTAAAAAAGCAGAGTAAATTTTTCCATGTGAGTCTTCTCATCTTTGGTAAAACCTGGTAACTTTCCAGTGAGTTGGAAACTTTCCATGACAGATTTTTCCAAAATTGTCTGTGTCTGACTTTCCAGTTTCCACTGGATAGTCAGACCAATATCACACAGTATATATTTTTTTCTCTCACGGGTTTTTTCGCAAACTTGTCTCATATTAGGATTGTTGATATCGGCACAAATGCTATAAGGAAAATAGAATAGAATAGAACAAAAAAACCTACCTATTAGATATGGGCGTTTTTTAATTTCTGCGCAAACGGTGAAATATCTGATTTCAGATTTTAGAAATCGATTTCAGGAGCGGCTCCGGCTAGCTTCGATCGTCTCTAGTAATATTATTCGGTTGTAAGTGCGTCGATCAAAACTTTCCAAACATAAACAAATAGTTGCTTACGCATATCTACTCTTGCCGTGGTTTTGTGAAATCGGTTTGTCTAGTATGGATTATTGATACGAGACGATTTGTGACTGAAATCCGATTTTAGATACGTTTTGAGCTGCAGCTGTTTAAACAAAGCCTCATGGTCACCGCCACCCAATACCTGGGGTTAGCGCTAAGCGCTTAGCGAAAATGAGGCAAGAGCGCGGGCGGGTGATGCGATGCGACGTGTTGGGTCGGAATTTCACGCGGACGAAGTCGCGGGCAGAGGCTAGTAATCAATATTTTCAAATGCTATGCAACTAACCCGCCTTCTCATTTCCAGGACTTCAAATTCCCACTCACAGTGGTGATGTACCACCTCATAGTGAAGTGGATCCTGTCAGTCGTCGTGAGGCTGGTCCTCCACATCATCACGGGCACTCCTCAGTTGCTGCTGCCTTTCATGACGTGCCTCAAGTCAGTCGGGCCGACGGGGCTGGCCAGCGGGATTGACGTCGGCTTCTCAAACTGGGGCCTCGAGCTGGTCACGATATCCTTGTATACCATGACCAAGTCTACCACCATCATCTTCATTCTTAGCTTCGCGATTCTGCTGGGGCTTGAGAAAAAGGTATGTTTAATTTTATTAATTTGTTAGAAAGCGTAATACTGTTCGCTTGTTCTATACTTCATTCGCGATTTCTTTACATGTCCAAACATGTAAAGAAATATGTGTTTTTGAAATAAGCAACTCTAATGCCCACATCAAAATTCAGTTTGCGCTACAACTTCAAACATTCAATTTTCAAGTTATGACCTTACGCGTGCCGGACGGGAATGGCCAGGTGCTCCCGGCCATTCCCGTAGCCCCCCACCACCCAGGTGGGGGGCATGTGGGGCCCGCCAGCTAGGCGGGCATGCGCCGGGAGGGCTGTGGATGTAAAGGCTGAGCCGGTTTCCCATGGCCCTCCCATCACGGCGATGCGGGAGCACCGCTGAGTTTTAGTGGGTATACTGCATTTAGACAGGAGTCCCACATACCCCGACTCGTCCCCCACGAGCCGGGGATGCGTAACGCATTTCTCAGCGAAAAAAAAAAAAAAAAAAAAAAAAAAAAAAAAAAGGCATAAGGTTGATATTCGTAACGTCTGTTGGAAAAAAAGATTTGAATAGACTTTTCATAGGTATGAGACTGTGCTGTTCTGTTTTCCTAGAAAATGTTTATATCAAATTCGTGGTAGGACCCCTGTATTCTATGTAAAAGCCTTGGACTCATGTTACTATGTTTTTAGTTATCCTATCCTATTAAATGAGCAATATTTGTTCTCGAAAACGGCTCTAACGATTTCGATGAAAGTTGCAAAATAGGGGTTCACGGGGGGGAAAATCATTGATGTAAATCAATTAGTTTTCTCTATTATCACAGCCTCGGGAATGTGATACTCGTATAACGTTGGTATACCAGGCCCTGCAGTCTTGACATAGTTATCGATCGCTATACGACCGAATTGGGTCGCAAAGTCGTAATGGCGTCCCTAGACGCGCGCGACATGCTTGACAAGGAAGTGATTTTTCCGCGCGTGTCAAGCAATTTTCACCGTCGAGGAACGCCATTAGGACTTTGTGACCGAATTCGGTCGTATAGCGATCGCTATCTGTGTCGAGACTGCCACCCCTGGATGATATGTTTATCTATTTTCACCCGAGCTCAGTCGACCAGGTACTGGTTAAATTGTGATAACAATTTTTATTTTTTACGTCTTCAATCTCCTATCGACAATTTCTAATTTAAACATGATCGTTTGATAGGCGTCTCCGGAAATCAATCGTTGCTTTTTGAAATGCCTTACTGGTTTTATTTCTTACTTGTAAACGCCTGTAAAGGTTGAATACTTCTGCTCGTTATTCTATGATGAATTAAGGACTCCGCTTCAAAATGTGCGAGGGTATAGTCAAAGCTCCTGCAGACAGGCGCGACCTGACGTTGCGAGTTGCGACGAGATTCTGGTAGAATAATTACCATGAAGTTTTCATAGAAATTGTTTTACTAAAGTCTCGTGACGCTGTCGCGTTGCGCCTGTCTGCGACAGCCTTCAAGGAACTTGATTGATAAGCATTGTACCGTAACTAACTTAATAAACTTGTAAGTATTTAAGACGCACATATATTCCAGTGACTTTGAGTGGTTAGCTTGCGTGTTCTGTACTGAGCTCAGCAACGCGTCGTACGTCCAGCCAGTAATAGGACACTATAGGTTAATTTATTATACATAAAACAAAAGGTATATTTTAATAAAACCAGGAGATCAATAAATCAATAAATCTTTAAAATGGTGAAGGTTTCAGAAAAATACGGTTTATAGATTTTGCGTGATTCTCAGTTTTTTATCCGCGTAAGACAAAACTTTACAAATTAATTTTAATATAAACATAATCTAAAATATTCATAATATATTAAGTTATTAAGAGAATGCTCTTATTTAACATATTATTATTACAAATCATTAAAACTACTCGTTTAGGCGTGATCTTCAGTATAAAATCATTAAAAGTAGGTTATAGTTGCCTTAACGAAGCAGCAATGAACTTTAGGTACCTATTTACCATCATGTCGCTTCGGACGGGGTGCACCGTGGCAGGGAAATTGCATTAGCATACATTTTAGCATAACGTGATTGTGCTTTGACAGGCATAGTGCTTTCAGTGTTCTCTCCTCTATATTCTATTATGCGGTAAGGGTGCTCTGAAACGGCCATTGACTTACGCTGCACTTAAGGCAGCCTGATTGATTCCTTTTACAAGCTTTTTTAGAGGTGTTCCTCGTCCTCTATAGCAAAGGAGGAGCCTCTAACCAGACGGGTATTGTATCTAGTGGGCTGATGTTGGGATGTTGTATTGCGCGGATAACTTTGCTTGCGCGATGCAGGGTTTGG
Source organism: Agrochola circellaris (assembly GCA_914767755.1). NCBI lineage: Eukaryota > Metazoa > Arthropoda > Insecta > Lepidoptera > Noctuidae > Agrochola > Agrochola circellaris. The sequence goes on from OU611840.1 coordinate 8,174,875, forward strand.
GCGTGAAGTCAGTGTGATGCGTAGTTCGGATGTGGCGTTGTAGATGCCGCCACAAAGCATCCGCCACCTACTTACTTGCTCTTTGTGCCCTGTCACTTATACAAGGGACAACTTAAGCGACAAATGCTATGCTGGGTGGATTTATGGGACGTGGCAACTTAACCATTGTAGCTACAGGAAAACGGTCTTAGGAAACACTCCTTAATTATTTGAGAAATTTTGATCAGCTACAACATGAAGTGTTGGCAGCATCCAACAGTTTATTGCGATTATGGTCAAGATCAATGTAAATTAATATTTTAGATAACTTCTAGCAACTGCAGACCTCTGATACTTACATGATTTCGTTTGTAATGTGATGTAGAGGCAGAATATTAAAAAAAAAGTGATAAAAAAAATCTTCAGAAACACTTTTTTTGTAAATTCATTTTAATGTCAGTTTTATTTTCTTTTAAATTGAGCTCAACGCTCCTTTCGGCGTTTTATCTATGACCTGTAATTTAGTACTTACCCGTTGTTGGCTAGAGAAAAAATAACACCCTGTACAATTAAGCTGTTCCGATGAAGTAGGTACTCGTGAATTCATGTTGACCTTTTCAACGTTACGGACATGTGCACGTGAATCCGACATGAGAACTAATACGGATGAATATCACGTCACTGGCGCTTTGTTTATCACGAACGAGACCATTAAAAAGTGGGTGCGCTTCAATTTAAATTGCACTGTTATTGCGTCACAAAAAGTTATGAGCAACGCCAGGATTTTAGTTCACTACATATTCTTAAATATTATAAAACAAAGTCTCTCGCCGCGTCTGTCTGTGTGTCTGAACGCGATAAACTCAAAAACTGCCGAACGGATTTTCAAACGGTTTTCACCAATGGACGGAGTGATTCATAAGAAATGTTTTATGTAAATTGACTGAAATATGACGATTATTGTTGAAGATGTCGTTCGCACGGGCGTATTTTTATCGCGGCGATTTTTTTTCGCGTATTGGATTTTCGACGCTCCCGCTTAGCGCCCAGAGTTGAATATCCAACAGTGTTTTCCTGACGCGTTGGGATACGCGTTGGATGCGCTCTGTTGGATTCCCAATGCTTGGTTAAATACCAAGAGTTGAAAATTCAGTGTACGAAAAAAAATCGCCGTGAAAAAAATACGTCCGTGCGTACATAGATTTATATCTTCTGATTACGTTCGCTCACTGAATTGGCCCGACAAGTCGAGCACGCCGCGTATTTGTAGCTTCATAGGTACCTAAAATGCGGAGTGAGCCTGGCCTGACAACGACTCAAATGGTAAAGCAATAAATATATTGAGTATTGAGGTACAGAAACTGACTACGCCGGTCGTGCGTGACAGAATTTGTGCCCTCAACGGATTTTCGGCGCCATGAATTTTGTTAGTACTGACTTTAAACGTAGCCGGCGAGGCGAGGCAATTCCGTGCTCGGCGTTGATAGCCTGTTCGATACACTTTTGAGAAAGGCAAGTATAGACTTCCTCTCTTTTGTGCTATGCAATGGAGGGAGATAGGTGCTGGCCTATGATGTTTAAAGACCTGCTCGTGTTTCGAACTCACGCAGTTTTAATATCCCTTTAACCAACCATTTGTTTGATGTGGGCTGCTAATTTCAGAAGTTATGTACCACTATCAGAAGTTACAATAAAAGCAATAAATGTACGCAAAAAAGTATCTAACCTAACGGGCGTGTGTTGAAATTTGAGCCTGACTTTATGTAGGATGCGGAGCCTGAACGTGGCGAATTTCAGTGTGAATTCAGTTTTCCAGCCGTAAAACTTAATTACACAACTGTCTGGACCGGGATTTAGTGTTAGAGCTGACACCGATATTTTATCCGATGGTTGAAGAGAAAATTGCATGAACAGTGCCATATAGGTAATTATTACATTTACACCCGTAATCTAAGACTTAATTACTGAAAGGCTAATCAACTGAAATATTATTAAAAGATGGTCAAACTAAGCTGTATTAAGCTGCCTTAATATCAGCAACCAATTAAATTACTTGAAATGAGCGTTCTAGTCCCCATTTTTGTACCCATCTATAAAATAGGTAACGTGGCTAGTAGGTGCTTTTGTGAAAGCGGGTATTAGAGTTTCTCCGGATAAATCCTGCACTCCACTCAACGTCAAAGAGCTATTCTCAGAAATCTCCTCGACTACATCATATATTTATGATGTTGCAGGAATCAACCATATTTGGGTTTCGTTGAATTCGGTGTAAGCGTGAAACTAACGAGGTGTTGTGAAATGGACATTTTGTGACTGAGCATATGACATCCACTTTTACAACCACTGCCTACCCAGTACTACAGACATGAACTGGTTCCCAGTCTCGGACGCCTATTATGAAGAGTTTCTAGGATTCTTACGGGTTAGCTCACTGATGTGGTTGTAAAAGGATAATGTTCTATGTTATGTGTGATTCTTGTCATCTCCTTCCCTTATCCCAATTGATTTGGAGTTGGCGCAGCATGACTTCTCCTTCCATAGATGTATATGATGTAGCCTTCATCACAATAGTCACCACCGAATGATTTGCGATGTACTAAAGACCCGAATTTTTATGAAAACGCACGAACCACATTTCGTCGCTGCAATGGTTGTGGTTGTGGTACGTGTGATCAGGCCCTTTATCTATTTGTGCTCAAGATCAGAGGTTCGTATGTGATGCATGGTGATTGTTTGATTAACTATTGTGTCTGCTTCGGATAGTGATCATGCGCGGACTCTAGCTAACGATGTCCATTCTTTTCAGTGTTACGTCAAGACTAAAAAACAATAACTACTCCAACATTACACACTTCGTAAAGCCCGCGCACGCGCCGCGCCCCGCCGCGCTTCGTTTGTGCTTCGTTCGTCGTCACTTCGTTCTTGTTTAATATCTACGTGTCACCCCTGTCACCTACTTCACTAAAAGGAAATTGAAAGCTGCAACGACAAAGTTTTAAAATCAGCGTGTCCATCACCCAGTCGCCCCCGGGGATGAGTTTAAAGCGAGCCTCTCACCCCACTGCGCTTTACGTGTATTAATTTCACCCCTCGATACGGGAATGATTAATACACCAATGTGCATCGCCAATCCAGACTTTAAGCAAATATTCCTTGATTGGATATTTCATGAATATCCGAAATTCGATTACGGTATGAAGCTTTGTATGACAAAAATATTTGTTTATTAAATTAGTTATTAATATTCTGCGCGGAGTTCACGAAATTCGATTTATGCATATTTGTTACGCGACTTACGAGTTGTAGGTCTAGGTACAAAGACAGGCGCTTTACTTTGTGTAAATTATTTCACCACCACTGCTCTCAAAACGGTGAAGGAAAACATCGTCAGGAAACCGATATGTCCTAGAACCAAAAATTGGAAGACATGTTAACATCTACCAACCCGCATAGGGCCCGCGTGGTAGATTACGGCCCACTCCCTCTCACCGAGAGGAGGCCTGTGTCCCAGCCGTGGGGACATTATAGGCTGATTATGAAGAAAAGTAAACTGAGTGGCGTCTAAGGACTGGAAGACGAAGAGTCGGTCGGCAGACGACATTCTTACCACCACGGATAGAGCCTGAATGAGGCTGGCACAGGAACGTGGGCATTGGCACAAGAAAAGAGAGGCCTATGCCCGGCAGTGGGAGAAGTCGGGCTGTGGGTTTTTTTATTTTTATTTTAGCCAAGAATTCTTTACACAATACATTTAAAATAAATTCCTTAGGAGTACCTACGTTTATAAGTGCAACATTTACTTACAGGCTAACACTACATGCAGCATTTATGGTTTTACATAATATTTACAAAGCCAAAAAAGAAATCTAAAATTCATATTATTCAATAATATTTGGTAATAAATGATAATGTGAATGGACGATGATGATGATGAATATATTTTCTGTAAAATAAAATAAATAAATAAAATATAAACCGATGGTCAGGGTGAGCCAACGACAATATTCCACTACTCTTATCTAATTTTCAAGGAAATTCATCGAAAAGTAGTATTTAATTAATTTTGATATTATTTTAAGTAGGACATTTCGGCTTCAGGTCCGTCGACTACTCTAATGATTTTTATCATTAACATCGACGTTACTATCAATCAATTTAATGCTCAGTTTATTGTTCGATGGTAATAAAGAGAATAATCGAAAAGCGATAAAAAAAATACGTAAGAATTTGTACTAGATGCCGATAACCCAACGAATTTTATAGGCAGGTACAAATATTTCGTTGTTCCGATTCGATTACAAATCATATCAAAAGTCATTTATTCAAACTAGGCTGAGAATTATCACTTTTTGAACGTCAAAATGACAACCCAGCCCCCCAAACGTCCACCCTTAGTAACCATATCCTAGTGTTTTAGCTGGCAAAAAGTGGCGCAAAAAATCTCCTTAGCAGCACTGTCTTATTATAATTAAAACTAGTAATTAGTATATTAATACGTGAATAATATAAAACCCCTTTTTACGAAAATTACACGGATGGAGGAGTATGAAATTTGACAGTTTAAGTTTATATGGAGAAGGAGTGCAGAAAGCTAATATTTTTATACATATAATATACATTAGAAATAAATTAAATTAATTTAAAAAAAACATTACACACACTACCATGCCTTTGACACAAGATGGCTACCTTAGAATCGTGACATATGGTCGTATTTCGACCTCTGGGCTACCACTAGTGATTATAAATCTATATTATATAAAATGAATTGCCGTGAATTAGTCTTGAAAATTGCTCGACCGTTTGCAATTTTTTTAGTTGTTCGCCTGAATCCTGTGGTGGTTTAGGAAAGAAAATTAGGAAAACCCTAAGGAACAGCCGAAAAATCGAAACGTTGTCTCACGTGGTACGAAGTTCACCGGGTCATCTAGTCTTTAATAAAAAATTACCCAAAGGTGCCTAACCTTTTCGTTCCTCGGCTGTACATGAACAAGATGGTAGGATGCGTTTGCGCACGAAAGTGCGGGCAGCAGCTAGTCCTCAGTCCGCACATTACTTATTTCAGTTTTTACTACACCGGCGATTACCGAATTCGCTTATCTTAAACTTTTATCATGTCATAAATATGTCGAACCGGCATTAGCTTCCGAACAAAAACAATGACTGCTGTAAAGTAAGGGAAGTTAATTGTTAAGCAAATTGACTACCAACTTAAATTGTCGGACACTTGATTGATTGTACAAGTAGTATAACTGTCAAAGAATGACAGAGAGATTAAGAATATTTGAATATTCAAATCACTACTGTCATTCTTAGGCAGTTGGATGTCATGGGTATATAACACGGTAAATTGACGGGTCAGTGACAGCTTGGCCCGAGTCATCTTAACCCGAATAATAATACCAGATACCGTCGGCAGGAACAGTATCGAGCTTATTAAAGCTTAGCTTATTAAAGCTTAGCTTATTAAAGCTTAGCTTATTAAAGCTTAGCTTATTAAAGCTTAGCTTATTAAAGCTTAGCTTATTAAAGCTTAGCTTATTAAAGCTTAGCTTATTAAAGCTTAGCTTATTAAAGCTTAGCTTATTAAAGCTTAGCTTATTAAAGCTTAGCTTATTAAAGCTTAGCTTATTAAAATATAGAAGATTTTTTAAATTTATGGATAGAATTGATTTTTATGAATAAATGTAATAAATATTATTATTTTAAATGAAACTGAATGCTATAAACTTGTTCTGCAATAAAGACTGTTTTTTAATATTTAAATACTTGTTCATATAACCAGAAATCAGAATCGCAGAAATCGCCTTCTTTTCTATTATGTTATAGACTATTGTAAATGTAATGTGCGAGAGTCAGATAGAAAACTTTCCCATTGTGATCAGATCCGATGAGTGTCATATTCTTAACAAAGGAACACTACTTGTCTTTTTTATCAGGACAATAAAAAAAAAATTGACTACTTATATAGGTATAATAATTGAAATAGGCGTTGTAGATAATTATGTTTTCCTGTTTTGTATGTAAATAAAAAACGAAAATCTTAATGTTTTTTCTTTTCAATTCGTAATGATTTACTTCAAAATATCAATTTTCTGCCTGACCTTACAAATCACTGTCACTGGGAGTGAAATATAATATATCTGGTATTATTATTCAGTTGAGTTGACTCAGGCCGAGCTGTCACTGACTCAAATTGACGTAGGGTGCCAATTTGCTTAACAGTTAATTTCCCTGACTGCACAAACGTCTCTACTCAATATCATATTGAATATAGAGCCGTAATCTAACGCGATTATTTGAGTACTATGTGACGATAAAACTGAACTATTAGCATGTAAATGTTTCTAATCGCCTGCTACTGAACTGCGGTGCAGCATCCGTTCGTATGGATGGCGAGCGATGCTCCATATAATTGCGTTCCGGACTATTGTACAGACATAGGGGTGCCAATAGGGTAAATACACGTTAGCTAGCAAAACTCCGCAGACGTGATGGATATCGATTATTGATACCTAAAAGCAAAACAAAAAAAAAAAGGTCCAATGGTGACCCAGTGGTAACGGCCGCGACTTACGAGTTGGAGGTCGTAGCTTCGAACTGTGAGCTTTTAGAAACCCACATAGAGTCGCAGAAGTAGGTAGGTAGGTTTAAAGGAGTGAAAAAACAGGTAAACCCAGATGCACAGTCATGTATTGACAACAATACGGAATAGAAAAGACAAAATAAAATTTAAAAATATTTTTCTCAAAATAGGCCAGTGTTTTGATTATGATAAAACGTAGGTTTCAACAGGAACCCAGACAAGCGCTTTACTTTGTGTAAATTTTTTCATCACCACTGCTCTCAAAACGGTGAAGAAAATCCTAGAATAAAAAAATCGAAGACATGTGACATCTACCAACCCGCACTGGGCCCGCGTGGTAGATTACGGCCCACTCCGTCTCACCGAGAGGAGGCCTGTGTCCCAGCCGTGGGAACATTATAGGCTGATTATGACTACGGGGTCAACGGCTGCTTGTCACTTGAAATTGAGTTAAGATTTTTTATTTTATCTTCAACAGATTTTCTCCATGTAAAATACTGGTATACAGCTGCATCCATTTACACTGGAAGCCGACCCCAACATAGTTGGGAAAAGGCTAGTGAAACTCTGCCGAGAGCACTGTTTCTGCTCTAAATATCTAAGGATTTATTTCAATAAAACCAGTCGGTCAGTCAGAAAGACGAAGCTCGTTATCACTTTTTAGTGTTTACCCACTATACTCGGTATGTGTAGTCAATTCAGTAGGAGGGGAGAAGTGCTTCGCGGTGCTTCGCTGTGCTGCTGTACTTCGCTGTACTTCGCTGTTACTTGGGTTCAATTTAGAAAATGGTTCCTCTTATCGGCGACGTTCCTTATTTTTCTGTATTTCTCTTGACACATATTTATCGTCGCACGTTGAGGTTATTTCAATGTCCCCTATTTTTGTTAAATATGGTTTAATTATGTGTTTGACAAAGCAAAAAGAACACGTTTAGTTCTATAATGCTCAATCATTTTTTAAAATCAAATAACGATTTTCTTTGTCTCAGAATGAAAGCGCAAACACAAGTTTTAGGTCTAATAGTAGGCTCTTTATAGAGAAGAACCGGCATAAACCGATATGAATACTCCTTTGAAGACCCTATAAAGCCATATAAATGTTTTGTGTGCAGTTGCAACCCTAACCCATAACCACATCGTTCCCGCGTCATGTGTCGCCCTAGCGTACTTATGTACCTACTAACTTTCAGCGATGTCAGCCTCGGGTCCTATTGTACTTTGTTATCTCTTCACCACTGTTTATTTCATACGGAAATACTTTTTTTATATAGTTTGGTAATGAGCGGCCATACAGAATGCTTATGCACTGGTATAAGTATGAATGTCTTGTCCCTCAATTGACTGGTACAGTGATAGGTTCGTATAATAATATTAATAGTTTAAAAAACACGCTTTTACGTGCACCTATAGGCGTATTCAGACCTTGAAACCTAATCGTGGTCAAAGTTCATTACAAGACCTTTCTAACAAGGCCAAACACGGCTATGATACGATCATCCATCATGAAGTTCCAGTTCATGTCTTCCGGCTCCATCATCAGATCAGCTCGACAGTACCATGTTATTGTATTGTCATCAAAATCACATACAACTGCCAATTTTCATAACGCTACGATCTTTAGAAGATGGTTAAATTAGTTTTCTTAGATTTGATTACATAGATACATACATACACATTTGATTACATACATACAGGTCGACCTAATAAAAGCATTAAAAATATCCAATCTTTCCTGTTTAAATAGATGATAATTATAATTTACTTTGTTGTACGTCAAAATTGCTACAGAGCTCTTTTACAATATTGCTAATACTATGGGTACAATCTAGTATAGCGGACTTAGGTACTAATTCAACGATTTTGGAAATTAATTCAACGTTTGTTTTTCTACTAAAATCACGCGTTTCCATCCAATGCTGAGTGTAGGTCTCCTCTATTGCACGCTTTTCTTTCCGGTAGCCCTCCGTATCCAATTCTTTCCTAAATCGATCAGCTATCTAATTACGCAACACATTTTCGTAAACTATTACCGACTAATCTGTTTCATTTTGACAGTTCAACAACATTCCTTGCGTTATTTACGTTGTCGAGTAGATTTTTTTTTTCGAACGTACGAAGGAATGGACTCCCCTCGACTATTTCGTCTGCCGTAGCTTGGGCGACGCCACCAGCAGCAGATATGCCCACAGTCTTCATACCAGCAGCCACGTGGTAGTTGAACATCTGAAATACAAGGATTTGTCTTGGTGATTTTGATGGTTGAGGAACAGATACCTAATTACGCAACACATTTTCGTTGACAATTCCGACTAATCTGTTTCAATTTGACAGGTCAACAACATTCATTGTGTTATTTACGTTGTTGGGCAGATTTTCTTTTTCGAACGTACGAAGGCATGGATTAGCAATCTGTTTCAAAACGATTCAGATTCTGATTGATCGTGTATTGCGTAATTAGGGTACAGGTTGTAGATTCACCTCTCGCGTGGCCCGCCTTCTCCTACGGACATTTCTGAATCACCGTTTTAAAACTTCTGTCTCATTTACTGTCTAGAACTTACTACTCTAGCATCTACGGCTTTTTAGGATCATTTTAAAATAATAAACTTATTGTGTAATCAGCAATGTGAGTTTACATCATAGAAATATTTAAAAAAGTCAAATTTCTTTCTTATTATCTATGGTGTAGAAAATACTTCGACCCCTTTAGGAAATATAGCTTTTGCCCGCGGCTTCGCCCGTGTGGAGGTCGGAACTTATCCCACGGATTGCCGCGCGATAAGTTCCGACCTCACACGGGCTTGAGTCCCGGTAGCGCATTAGCGCTACCGGGACGAAAAGTATGTATGTCCCAGCTCTTGGTCTACCTGTGTGCCTTGCTTCGAAATCCATTCAACCGTTAATGGCCTATACTACCTCAATTGACTTCAAAGATTATAATTTTGTAAATACATACCTGATATAGATGATGCAATGATGATGAAAATTTGAATTTCGCGGGCTGCAACTGCGGATTCACCTTAAGACGTAAAACGGTAACAGACAATGTATACTTTCGCATTTATAATATTAGTATGGATGTATGTTTGATACCATTAATTAAAACATGGCCCACACAGCACACTATCATCAATCGTATCAGACAATAACAATGATATATAACAATGAGATATCCAAAACTTAGTTTTAAAAGTGCGTCGATAAGCCGTTCCAAGTTAGCGATGATTCATCAAGGTTATTATTACAATAACATATTATTATTGTATGTTTATTATGTTTTAGGTTATAATTATTATATACTGTTACTTCATTATTATCTCTATACTATTTAATTATACAAATTAAAAGTGCCAGTGGTTGATTTGATGATCATAATAATTAATAATTATGACCTCTTACGTCAGCTCGTTAACAAACGGGAGTCCCCGGAGATATTTACAGCTGTTCGTTGTATTGATATCGTTTTTAATAAGAATTTATCTATATATATAAAAATGAATCCCTATTTCCCTTGGTAACATCATCACGAGTGAACGGCTGGACCAATTTCGCTAATTCTTTTTTTGGTGTGTTTTTTATTGTCAGAAGAGGAATCTTACGGAAAGAAAAATTAAGAAAATTGCGCAGAAAAATGGAAAATTTCACAAAACTTAGCGACTATTTTAACTTCGCGCGTTGGACAGTTAACGCATTTGATGAATGTGAATTTAGCAGAGTAGAGTAGGTAGGTAGATAGGTAGGGTAGGGTAGGGTAGGGTAGGGTAGGGTAGGGTAGGGTAAGTAGGGTAGGGTAAGTAGGGTAGGGTAAGTAGGGTAGGGTAGGTAGGGTAGGTAGGGTAGGTAGGGTAGGTAGGGTAGGTAGGGTAGGTAGGGTAGGTAGGGTAGGTAGGGTAGGTAGGGTAGGTAGGGTAGGTAGGGTAGGTAGGGTAGGTAGGGTAGGTAGGGTAGGTAGGGTAGGTAGGGTAGGTATGGGTTAGGTAGGGTAGGTAGGTAGGGTAGGTAGGGTAGGTAGGGTAGGTAGGGTAGGTAGGGTAGGTAGGGTAGGTAGGGTAGGTAGGGTAGGTAGGGTAGGTAGGGTAGGTAGGGTAGGTAGGGTAGGTAGGGTAGGTAGGGTAGGTAGGGTAGGTAGGGTAGGTAGGATAGGTAAGTAGAGTAGATAGGTAGGGTAGGGCAGGTAGGTAGGTAATTGCGCCGTAGATAAGTACATAGTGCTACCCGTGCGAAGCCGGGACGGGCAGCTAGTTAGGTATAATTTTTTCAATTTGTGTATGTTAAGATTGATTTTTGCGAGCTAATTTTGGATTACCTCCTCCGACTCGAATGTTTTCGTTGCGATGACAATACATAATACTCGTAGAGGTAATATTGTTATATTTATAATACATTATTCGCTGGTATATTCTTCGGTACAATCGAGGGAACATTATTATAAGTACACGTTGGCAATGGTAAGCAAAACGTAATCACAACACCATCTATAATTACAAATACCTACATAAATAATTAGTAACGGAAATATTGATCGATCTCTGAGACAGAATTAGTTGTTCCGATAATATTTCATCTATAGGAATAGAAAGGAAGCTCCACGTTTTTTTTAACTAATTAGAGCAAGCAAGTCTGCCCTAACCAAAATGACCGTTCGCGCGAATACGCGATCGTCGCGTTCATTATGTCACTTTTTGTTCGCAAAACCGGAAGGCACCCTATGTCTGGGCACGCCACAATTGTGGCGATAAGTCCCCTCTTTGAGGAGTGGCTAGAGAGGCGCCACGGCGTCCTCACCTTCCGCCTGACACAGGTCCTCACCGGACATGGTTGTTTCGGGAGGTTCCTGTTCAGGATAAAGCGGGAGGAAACGCCCGGGTGTCACCACTGTGTGGATCGCCCGGAGGACACGGTGGAGCATACGGTGGAGGTCTGCCCAGCTTGGGCGGAGCACCGCCGTGTCCTCACGGAGGCGATCGGCGGCGGCGATCTCTCGCGTCCGGCCCTGGTTCAGGCCATGGTCCGGAGCGAGAGTGCATGGGAGGCCGTCACCTCCTTCTGCGAAGCAGTAATGCTCGCGAAGGAGGAGGCGGAGCGCGCGAGGGAGAGGCAAAATGCGCCCCCTCGCGCCCCTAGTCGCCGCAGGAGACGCCCCGGGCGTCGGGAGTCGCGAGCCGACTTCCGGCCACCGTAGGCGCGGGCTTGCGGACGGTGAGCAATGGGTAGCTCGCCGTCCGATAGGGACCAGGCCCGGGTCGACGGCGCGTTGTGTTCCACGCGCGCCTCAAAGAGATGTCAGCACCAAGTGACGGGGTCCGGAAGGGCCAATGCCTGCCGGGGTTGCGGGTTTGTCTGAAAGGGATATCGCGACCTCGGCACACAGGCAACGGAAGGAACACGGGTGGGTTTTAGTCAGTAAAAGTCTGACACGCCCTCCCGCTCCACCCGGAGCGGGAGAAGTTATTTGATAATTTCCCATCCAAAAAAAAAAAAAAAAAAACCCTATGTCGGCGCGATCGCGCGTTTATTTTCGCCGAACAAAATGAACGCGGCGGTCGCTTGTTTGTGCGACGTACGCTATGGTTAGGACGCGGCGTACCTACCTATGTATGGCCACTACGAGGTATCATTTACGCAGTATTATCTATCGTAATAAGTAATTATCTGTCTGTTACCTTTACACACCTTAACAGATGAACGGATTGCGAGGCAAAGCACACAAATAGTCCATGACCTGGGTTAGGACATGGTAATAATATTTTTGTCCCAGTAATACCACCCGTTTTCTCGTGGGATAACTTTTGACCTCCACAAGAGCGAATCCGCGGGCAAAAGCTAGTACCTTTTAAGGAAAATAATAACATTCTAGTAGGCGATGATAAACTACTAGCACACTGAATCAATAATGAATTAAGGCTCGTGCAGACTACCGCGACGTGTCGCGCTATGCGACAACAAATTGATTGTATAACTCGATAATTAAACGACCAGTTTAATTATCGAGTTAGCGAGACTTACGGATACGGAGAGAACTATTAGTTGTATCGAATCTCTATAAAACGCTCTATGAAGATTTTATAACTAATGAAGGTTGAAATCTTCCTCAGACTTTGAGAAAGACAGTAAAACGGTTCTTTTACCTTGTTTCTTATTATAGAACTAAGTCAGCATCGTTAATGTGTTATAAATCAATAAAGGTATATTGATTAGGCTGGGTTCAGCTTAAAGCAACATGTAAACCGATCTGAAGCTCGTCAGAAAAACGCGCGCGGTCGGGTTTTCCTCCTACAACAAGCAATGAATGTTTTCGCTGAAGGCGGAACCTTTGGGGAAATCAGGATGCCTTTAAGCGAAATATTATCCTTTGGGAATAAGGCGAATAAGCCTTATTTTGTGTCCTTTCACAATAGTCCTATTATCTTATATTCGTAACTAGCTTTTGCCCGCTTCGTCAGCATGGAGGTCGGCAATTATTCCACGAGGACTTACTACTTACCAGGATAAAAAGTATCGTAAGTCTTAACCCAGATCATGGTTTCCCGGTGTGCCAAACATCATCGAAATCCGTTTTGTTAAAGCGTGAAAAGGTAACATAGACTGAGTTACCTTCGCATTGAAAATCCAAGATGGCGGCTGCAAGAATTTTCACATTTTTCGTCATGGTTGTCGTTTTCATATTTTTCGAGGGTGCTTAAGCCGATCGTGAGGTCTAAATTTAAATCAAAGATGGCGGTTGGAAAAATGCTCAAAACGGCGTTTCCACTTACATATGCCTTGTAAAATACTTGGTTCTTCTCTCGTGTAAGCATGAACTATACAGGGTTACTGTATGAACTGGTGTCACTGTAGGAATACTTGAAAGAAGGAATCCATCTAGGGTTTTAAATTAAATAAAACTAAATTTAGGATTGTTAAACTCAATTATAAGTCTAAATTGAGAATAAAAGTAAGACTGTCAGCAACCTTAGAATAACAGTCCGTTAAATTTTATTTTGACATAACAACGAAGTAGGTAGGTTCTTATGTTTCATCGGTAAGTCTGCTTTCTACAATAAAACCTTGAGTTCAGCTCACCTTGCGAGTTCAAATAGCGTGAATATAATCATCCATCTCTAGCCTTCAGTTCACGCTTCAAAACTCTGCGGTTACTGAAAGAAGAACCTATTTTTAGTTCCCTGAACATCAATCGATTGGGTAAAAAAAGTTTCATTGCTTCCGAGGCTGCGGAAGCCTTCCGATGTTTTTGAAGCTAAATTGGAGTAAAATTGCTTGATAGTTTTATAATTAACTAGCTTCCGCCAGCGGCTTCGCCTGCCTGATATCTTTATAAATTATAGCCCATGTCACTCAGTGATAATATATCATTCAACTAGTGTTTTTTTTTTTAATCGGTCCTGTAGTTTTTTAGTTTATTCATTACAAACAAACAAATATAATTTTTTTCTTTTTCTCTTTAGTAGTTTAGATATACTAGATTTTGCCTGGAGTTTCCTTCGCATCTTAGAAGAACTACCTAATTACAGAATGCCCCATGTCAGTGGTATGGTTATAAACCAAGTACCTATAAGCTGACCTCGCATGCTTTTGAAACTGCGTACTAGGCTAGGCCAGCTCAGTCAAAGTGTTATCAGTTATCACTTATTACTGACGTGCGGTCTACTGTACCTACTACCCAGTGGCGTGCCTAGGGGTCAAAATTAGGGCAAGCCGAGACATTTTTTTAATTTTTAATTTTAATCATTATTGACACGAAGGAGCTCTTCGAGTTAATTCATATTACACTCGCTCGCAAAGTCGCAACAGTCGCTATGGGCAAAATATTACAATGAATCCGGCTACTATATGCCGGATACTATATATATTTCTGATTTCCAACTACACATTGTTTACGATGTTGATAATATTTATAATTACTCACAATGTGAACAGCCTTCCGCTTCTTTACCACAGATTGTCTGTAAAACTCAAAGTATTTACCTTACCGAGTAAGGATTGCACACACTTTAGTCCTAAACTATGCAATGTACTACAGTATTTACGTTTCCATTCATCGATGCGATCTCGCGTCCTGCTTATCGCTATTGTATTAGATCGAGATCGCAACTGCGGCATCCGAGATAGTTGGCAACAGTGCGTGATGCAAAACGGTGCAGAATTTAAATATTATTCTTTGAGTTCTTAAACCAGGCATCGTAACTTTTATAGCGCGCGGCTGACACAGTGTAGCGCTTAGTTTAATGTAAGGTATTATTCTTATCAATTCTTGCGAGATGAATTATTGACTTGGTTGCTTTACAAGCATAGCTTTTTTTTTTGTTGGTCTGCTCACATTTTAAGGCAAGGACTTTTTGGCTTTAATGAAAGGAACGCCACTGCTACTACCTAGTACTCAGAAAAAAGTATGAATAGAATGACAAAAACGATACATGTCTGAAAGTCTTTGATGATTCGATCCTCATAATAAATTGACCTTGTCAATTTGTACCATGAAATGGAAATTACACGATAGAGTTTTTAATTCTTATTGATTCGAGTACAGGTTTTGACAAGCCAGTTTATAAAAGTCATTTAAAGCAGTAATTCTACTTACCGGCCAGGTTCGTGTCGGACCACGCACAATGAAGGGTTCCGTAGTTGGGATGAATTTATCCCAAGAACAAACTTCAATTTGTAGTTGAAAAAAAAAGACAAAAGATATGGTAACTGTTGTAACGTATTGGAAAACTTTGAAAAAACGGTTCCTACTTATTATTGGGTACAATCAACCTACAAAAACTTTGATTACTTTGGAAGTTTTGGACTTAGTCACATTAAATATTCTTGCTAATTACCTGTCCTTAATTAACGGTCATTTTTGACTCAGAGGGCCATTCTAATTCTAGGCATGGTCAAGGTATTCATAGGTCGATTTTACTACACTTTGGATGCGTTTTCGTACGAATTTGAATTATTTGAACTCATACGAACTCCACGAACGATCCCAACCTTCCAAGTACTAAGGGAGTGCGCAGAGTGAGTGCGAGTTAGTCGTACGTATACGTACGTTTAGTTGCAACGTCCGAAAACAATCGGAACTTGTTGGGAGAAAAACATGTACAGTGTGCGCACTCAGTTCGTACGACCACGGTCGTACGTTTACGTACGATACAAAGTAGTGTTCAAAGTGCGCGCGGCCTTAGTAACAAAGAAGACAAAAATAGATAAGAAAAGAGTATGCTTAGATAAAGAAAAGAGTATGTTTGGTCATGTTGAGAGGATGAATAAAACTAAAAGGTATTTACAATGCAGATATGAGTGGAAGAAACGCCGGCATCTAGAATCTAGGGCGTCCCACAAATTGTAGGTAGGATATTTTTCCACAATATTCTCCTTGATGTTTGCAAATTGTCGTATTTTTTTTTACATATTAATATTATTATTTGGTATATTAAACTTATATATTTTTTGCCTTGCCACGATCGACTGAACGCGAAAATAGTCGCGATCGGTTGGCCACCCCTGCCCTAGAAGGACATACAGTGACCTTGTTGGTGACGGTCTTCGGAGAGGTCAGGTGCGCAGTGCTCTCAATCGGCGCGCGTCTATGACCAGAAGGCCAAATTGTCGTACTTAAAAAACGTTCACATTCTAGTCGCAATCTGTCAAACTTGTCAAAAATTTTGGTAAATTGATTGTATTTTTGACTGATTGCGAATGAGAAGTGAATGCGAACGGTCTTAAGTATTACGGGAATTGATCTATGAATGTTAACCATAGACATCGAAGCAAAAGGAGTATGAAGGATCGTAAGTAGCAGGTGGCGTTCTGTAGTTTCTGCCTACCCCCATGGCAAGAAGCCGTCGAAGTTTATGTACCTATTTAAAATGTATATTATAAGATAGTGTTATAATATACATAAATACATAACCTCATATATGACCCATTGACATCCCACGTCACCTGCGTGGGTGATGTTCTAATCACAGTCTCCTTTATTCAGTTACCCGCCCACGTCTTTTGCCTAGACGCCTTATACTATAAGGCATCTAGACGACAGACTTGTGTTGCTATAAGGCTTATTGCACAGTATAAATAAGTAACAGTAATACGTCTTCGTAGAAAATGGCTGAAATGACGCGCTACGAAATCCCAGTGTACATATGGCCTGAGGCCCTAGCCGGCCGGCCTTCACCAGTGAAGGGCCAATCGGAGCGCCGAACGCGGTCCGTAAAGTCGAGATGGTTAAGAGGGCGCCTAAAGGTCCACTAGCGCCACTCTTTAAAAAAAATATTATCTCGTGACTGAGAAGGAATTATGAATAACGGCTAGACAGGACCCTCGGTAAGTGTGTCTAGAATTTTCTAATACCTTTTATAACGTTTCATATTGAGACAAGAAGCAACAAAATACGATCTAAAGAAAAGCGGCCACATTCCTCTAGATCGTATTTTGTTGCTCCGTGTCTCAATATGAAACTTTATAAAAGGTATTAGAAAATTCTAGACACACTTACCGAGGGTCCTGTCTAGCCGTTATTCATGATTCCTTGTCAGTCACGAGATAATATTTTTTTTAAAGAGTGGCGCTAGTGGACCTTTAGGCGCCCTCTTAAAAGAAACTCACACTAGGGCCTCTGTACGCAACAGTCTCGAGTGCGCAGCAGTTATGCACGGACGCGGAAGGTTTATCCACCGAGCGACCGTAGGTGATTATATCAAGGTGACTGCCGAGACATAATACTGTTACTTTATTATACTGTGCTTATAGCAACATGTCTGTTGTTAGGTACTTGTTATCAATGTAGGTATCGAGTCCCCTTCCCATGTCACAGTATGACTTTCCTTATTGTAACGACGTGGGTGTATTATTTTGTAAAATAACATGATGTTGTGTAGGTATAAACGTACGGTTAAATACACTGGCTCGTGTATATTGATAAAATTAGTAATGCAAGATAACATGTTCTTTATATAGCTTTGCTTTCATTCCGTCTTTATATACCTAGGTATGTTAAGACAGGGGATGATCTTCGCTCAGAAAATTGACTAAGTAGGTATCTATTACCTAGAATAAAGAGTCCTAGAGTGCGTGCCACGAAAGAAGTCCGGAGGAAAATTGTGGAACCACATTTTTTTAATGCAATGTGATGCAATGACATAAACAGCGTGAAGCCATCACGGTGTGTCAAAAAGACAGTGGTTACAAAGGGCAGGTTATGGTGCAAAAACACGAAGGGATCTGCGTTATCTGGCAGGAGTCTGTTATGATTTTGTTCGTATACATTTCCTGGCTCTGAGAAAAGTCGCTTAGAATATACGAACCTTCCAGGAGGGGATAAAAATATTTGTGCCAAAAAATTGTGCAGCGCGGTAAAAATAACCGAAGTTCACCTAACTTTTTATTTTCACCGAATGTTCGGCCGAAGTTCGTATTCGGTTCAAACCACGTTTGGCCCATCAATAATAATGTGCGTTGATGAAAATTAGGTGATCTCGAGATCCTTGGTAAGCTCCGAAAACTACCATATTCGGAAACTAAAGATCACTGACTCCTGAATCCTGAATCAAACGAAACTATAAATTTTAAATCTTGGTCAAATTAAGGATTGTAGATTCACGCTTACTGAATAACATTACCTAATGTTGGAAAATGCCGAATGCGAATTTCAGCTTCAGCCACAGCGACTTGTTGGCGGGCTATTGTGTTATGATGTCTACTACCAAAGACAAAGGTTATGGTAAAATAATTATAGTCATTTCAATGCGAATGCAACTAATTAGTGAGTAGCGGCTTCCTAATTAAAAGCGATCGTCTCGCGATTACGCGATTGTCTCTTGCATATGTCAGTTTTTGTTCGGTGAACCTGAACGCGTGGTCGCGCCGACAGAGGGCGCTTTCCGGTTATCCGAACAATAAGTGACATTTATGAAGGCGACGATCACTCTTCAAAAGTCGGAATCTTCTCCATATGCTCAAACTTGCGCCTTTGCGAGCATCTTGTCGGAATAAATTGCATTGCGACTTGAAGCCTGCCTCGCAAAAATCTATTATATATACATGTTTATATAAAGTTAGGAAAAATCTCATTTGACAGCAAGTGGTTGGGGTGTTGTAAAGGGTATTTATTTAACCTCAAATATTTACCATTTTGCTTTCCTAAAAATATATGGAACACGAATATAATGATTGTGTTTCTTTTGTGAACATAACATAATTCTATTTTGGGGTCCTAAAAATACTAAATAGCCAAGTAACTGCGAGTAACTTGAATGTTTTTTAGAGGTTCAATTATATACAGGGTGAATTTGAATTCATGCGACACCTGTTAAGGGGTCATTGTTCTCATCATTATGAACAACTTTCACTATGGGACCAACGTTGAAATCGCGAAAAAAAAATCTGCTGTTACATTTATGTTCGCATAGCTCGTCAAAATGTAGGAAACAGCTGATTTTTTTTTCGCGATTTCAACGTTGGTCCCATAGTGAAAGTTGTTCATAAAGTTAGTTGGTTAGTTAGTTGTTGTTGTTGTTAGTTGTTCGTTGTTGTTGTTGTAGTTGTAGTTGTTGTTTTGTTGTATTGTTGTTCAAGTTGTTGTTCCCCTTAACAGGTGTCGCATGAATTCAAATTCAACCTGTATAGTTCTGTAAAATATACTGAATTGAATTTCCTTGGTAGCTGTCTGCGAATGTTTTTGATTTCTTCTCAAATTAAACTTTTTATTTAACTGACTTGTGAGTTCACTTAGTAACAATGGCTTGTGTTGACGCAATTACTTGTCTCATCTTGTTTTAAGGTTTCGCACTATGAAGGGTGTAGTTCTTCCTTATATGGGTTTCACTTTGTAGCTAGGCAGACATTGTTGAATGGAACTGTTATATTTAAACCAGTTAAAAAAAAAGTTAAAACTTCTTTAGGCCCGTTGAAGGATTTTTGGTAGGGGGTAAACTTATGAATTCGCGTCACCGACATGCTGGCGCCGTAGTGCTCTGCTATGGAATATAGATGGCGTTAATACCAGTTTTAAGTTTTCACTTTTGTCGGCAGTCCCCCATGCTTGCCTATTTCTTTTACTTGGCTTTGCCTTGTATAGATATAGCCAAGATGTTGGTCCTAAGTATAATCAGCTTATAATGTTCCCACTGCTGGGACACAGGCCTGCTCTTTGTGAGAGAGAGTGGGCTGCTGTAATCCACCTCGCGGACCCAATTGGTAGATGTCCCATTTCTTCGAATTTAAGGTTGTAGGATATGCATATTTAAAATTTAGTCGCCTTTTTCGTCATACATATACGTGCATGGAAACATACCTACGTATAAAGTAGGGGTAGATACTAGAACGCCAGGCTTGTGTTAATAAAACACGCCACATGTCTGATGTGGCCAAGGTCTACACGGCACTGACGAACATTCCGGGCTGTTTTTACAGATTATCAGAAATAGGTGACTCGCACGCAGTGTTGTGACTAGATTTATTGTGTTGGATCTGTTGGTTTTCTTTACCATAATGAGTTGTTCAAACAGATTGTGGCGGACGGGTCAGATACTCACATTTATCTGACGCGCCTCCGTCTGGACAACACATAATAATGTGCCTATACCTAATGTTCGCACTGAGACACAGGCCTCCGCTCTGAGAGAAGTCTGTGTCTCTCTCTGTAGTGGGCCACAATAGTGGATGTCACAGATCTTAAAATTTTTGGTTCTAGGATGTCGGTTTCCTCCCTATGTTAATATCTTCGCCGTTTTGAGAACAGTGGTTATGAAATATATTGCACAAACTTAAGTGCACTATGCACTACTTGTGTTCGAATCCACGACCACGACCGACTCGTAAGTCGGGGCCGTTACGTCTGGGCCACCACCGCTCTTGACCGTAGGCATTCTTATTATTTTTATGAAGTATAATAAGCCCCATATTGTTCCACTACTGGAACACAGGCTATATCTCTGTGAGAGGCTGTGGACTAATTCAGCACGCGGACTTACAGCGGGTTGGTATTTATGATGTATCTACGTTCTTTTGCCCGCGGCTTCGTCCGCGTAGAGGTTCGTGACCTTGGCACACAAGCAACGGAAGGAACACGGGTGGGTTTTAGTCAGTAAAAGTCTGACACGCCCTCCCGCTCCGCCCAGAGCGGGAGAAGTTATTTGATAAATTCCCACACTCAAAAAAAAAATAAAAGCGTTTGTTAATTATGTCACGGGAACGTACTAACGAGATAAAAAAATATCCTATGTTAGGACATAGGGTACTTTTGATGTTTGGCACACCGGTACACCGTGGTACCTGTGTGCCAAACATCGAGAGCAGTTCAACCGTGAAAAGATGACAGACCGACGGCGTTACTTTCGCATTGATCATTATTAGTGTTGAAAAATCAGCCTGTGCTGTAGATATGTTATGAAGGGTTACCCTAATCCTAAAATATTTGTTCCACAGTCGTGGTCGCTGGTGTTCATTGTCCTCATGATCGCGGTCGGCCTCATCATGTTCACGTACAAAGCGACGCAGTTTAACCTCCTGGGCTTCAACTTCCTCCTCATCGCGTCGTTCGCAGCCGGGTTGCGGTGGACCTTCGCACAGATGCTAATGCAAAAGTCCAAGCTAGGACTCCACAACCCAGTGGACATGGTGTTCCACGTGCAACCCTGGATGTTCATCTCGCTGCTGCCGTTCACCATCATGTTCGAAGGTAAGATATTCTTATTTACTAATAGTTGAGTATGAAAGTTACCTAGGGTAGAACTCACTAATTTGACAGAATTGAAATAATGACGTCACTCACACTAACCGCCATGACAGTATGTCACGTTTCGACTTTAACAATTCAATAAATAACGTTATAAGGATTTTTGCACTTTAGAATTATAATTTATCAAGGAGTCATTCAGTGTTAGTTGGTGAAGCTAATCGCCCATTCTAAACGAACTAGGTTCCTGATGGAGAAGAACGGGCAAGAAGCTCCATGGACACTTTTTTACATCAAAACATTACGTAAATTTTTATCAGTTAATTCTTTTATAATAACAGTTATTAATGAAGCGATTCGCATGTGAAATGTAGTAGCATCAGTTGCCTTGCAGTAAAAAAAAAAAAATAGACACTAATAACTGACAAAGATCTTAAAGATACCACCACCTTTACCTTAGCCACCTCACCTTTTTTTAAACACTTGTGCAAATAAAAACAAATTAATAGGGAGCGTTGTAGACGATCACTTTTAATTATTTACGCAGTGGGCTGTCTGTGGTACAGTCAACTGCACGTCATGGTAACAAATAAAGTAAACAACCGCGTCACCGCGTCGTGTGAATAACGCCTTCAAATTTGCCGCAAGCAATGACGGGCCAGCAACGCGGCTGCAGCGCTGCTCATATAAATAAACTAAGGTATACTTCTGAAGGCGACCGCAACCGCAAACCGCAGCGGCAGCCGTAGCCCAATCGCTACAACAGCCCGCAGCGACAAGATACACGACTGATTTCTATTCTAACTATGAAAACGCTTCTGTAGATGGCGAAATTGCCGCCCATCACCGTTTGCATAGATTTACATTTACATGAAACCAGTAGGTAGTGTCGCTGCGGTCTGTCATTGCGATTGGGCGACGTCGTCGTTTGCGGTTGCCTTCGGAAGAGCACCTTTAGAAACGCGTGGTTGCAGCGCTGCGGTTGCGCGATTTTAATCTATTATTTATACATGTATAATGAAATAGTAAAAAGGAAGAATAGGTTGGCGCAAAAACGGCCGAATGGATTCGGATGAAATTTTGCACACAGATAATTTATAGCCTGGATTAACACATAAGGTACTTTTAATCCCGATAGTACCTACGTTCCCGTGAGATATTTTGCGACATGCTCGCGGGCGAAGCTGCGGGAAAAAGCTATTATACAACTTTAGTTTTTGTTTACCCTAAACCTCTTAAGGTGTCATTGTACTCAACATTATGAATAACGTTGTATATACAGGGTGTCAGGGACATCGACGCGAAGCCGGTTACCATGGGGTCAGTACCTACATGATTCTGAAAGCCCCTACGTTGAAATTTTTCGTCGGTTATTAAAAAAAAAACTGCTGCTCCATACATTTTGACCGCGTAGGTATTGCACTTTTCTATGAAACAGCAGATTTTTTTTTTAATAACCGACTAAAAATTTCAACGTAGGGGGGTTCAGAATCATGTACTGACCCCATGGTAACCGGCTTCGCGTCGATGTCCCTGACACCCTGTATGTTTAACAAATTGAATGAGCCACGGAGCTGCAGCCATGTTGTCGACGCTGTCGTGTTTGAAGGAAATTATTAATGCTGCATAAAGTCGAAAAACTTAGATTGTGATTGATCGTGTGTTACGCGATTAGGGTGCCAAATCGGCTATCAAAATCTGTTCAGCCGTTAAGGCGTAAAACAGTAACACAGACAGTTACCTACTTCGAATTTACAATAATAAGTAGGTATGCTGAGTGTGACTTATGTTGCTTACTGTGCCACTGAAAGGCTCTCATTATCCGCAGAGTGACATCCTTATGTTTTTAGTTTCCACGTCACTGCCCGCCCGCGTCGTCCTTCAGAACACACATGGCGTGCTTACGACAGCAATTTACATAATCTTCATAATTTATACAGCCTAGCCGATCAACTGTGTAGTCAAACGTTTTGTTTTCTCACTACTTTTTGTTATAATGATGCCTTCATCGTTTATATTAAGGGGGGTGCGATAAGAAGGCTCGCGAAATTCAAATTTTCAATTTTCAGGTCTGTGTCAGTTTTTAGGTTAAACAAAATATGATTCGTGGCCCTAACAAATATGTAGGTATTTATAGAATTCCTAATAATAGAATCATCAATACAACGATTTCAGTAATAAGAAAGAAGACCCCCAATAACACTGCCCGAACTGGGAGTCGAAACCAGGACCTCACGCTAAGCAGTACCGCTTGCGACCAAGATACTACTTTAAGGCGCTACCCTAACCAAATAACCTTGAGCATTCGTGGCACACTAACTCTGCGCAAGAGTTACTTAGCGAGTACGCTCAGATTTTAGAATAAAATCTTTATAAAATCAAATTTTCGTGTTTGGAAAAAAATAAAACTAGCAAAATGTTCTTTATTAAATTACCTATCCATTAGTTTAGGAAGCAAATCAAAATAATGGTTATTTTAGGAGGAGATGCATATTATAAATCATTATTTCTCATTTCTGTGGCTTTTTTGTGGCCCTTTAATTAAATATTATGCCGCTTAAAAAAAAAAAAAAACTACCATTTTGGAGTCAAGATTATGTAGAAACTTTATGTATTTTTTATTAGTTGCTAGTTCTTTTAGATAAAGAGAAGTTGGCTCCCAAAAACAGCCTAAAAAACGGCTACCGCTGTGTTTCGCACGGGAACGCGCCTTAACGAGGCAGGCAAAATGTATTCACAGGGTGATGACCTACTCCGCGTCCCCCCGCGTTCTAATAGAAAGCGATCCGATCGACCCGATCGTTATTATGTTTTAATTTTGACGTACAACCGCGACTTGACTGATCGAATGATTGTTCACTCATCATGCCATCGCATCACGGCTGAACTTTTTATCCCAGTAGTATGGTCACGTGGGATAATTTTTCGAAATCATAAATCATTTTCCGGCCTCTCTTTGGACTTCACTTTATTAGTTTTTTATTTATTCTTTTTTGTTTAGGGACTTTTGTAACCGCAATGCTTATGAGTAGTTATGACAGTTCCATCATACCCTGAATAAATATATTCGTTGCTGAAAAGTCTTGTCCACATTAGCGTAGGAACCCATGAAGCCAAGAGTGTCTGAACTTCTCCAAAAAAGCTTAAAACATTCAGTGCTGGGAGCCCGCCTGGAGGGTTCATCTAGTCGTCGCTTATGAGATGCCGGGAGCCTTCCCGGCGGGCTCATTTTAAATGTAGGTTTTTCTTAGCGAATATAGCATTATAAACCGTGAACATAAAATCTGATGTATATTTAAACAAGTGAACCCTCCCTGAGGGTTCACTTCCAATATGTATGGCGGCATGGGGTATGAGTCCTATGAAAAGTGGGTGGAGAGAAAATGTTAAAAAACCTTAGAAAAACACAATAAAATCTTCCTCGTCAATTCCAGGTTTTGCGTGCTACGACTACCTGCAGAGGATGTCAGCAGAGAAGCTGCTGCCCACTATCCTGAAGGTTTCCGTCGGAGCTACCATAGCTTTCGCGATGGAGATCAGCGAGTTCCTGGTTGTCACCTACACTTCTAGTCTTACTCTGTCCATCTCTGGTATATTTAAGGTATGAGAACTGCTTATTGATAACTTAATTTCACGACTGTTTTTCCCTGAGGAGGTAGACAGTCCGCCTCTGGCTACTCACTATTACACAAATTTACCAGTAATCCTAATGCTGTGTATTCTGAAAGCCGACAACAAGATTTTTGCGATGGTACATCAGGGCTAAATTCAAAACTATAAAATAAATAAATAAAACTGCATTTCTTGTTTTTCGAAAAAGCTTCTTTCTGAGCCAGAAATCGAACCCGATCTCTTTTGTCACTAGAGCAAGGCAGTTAACTACTTATTCCTTACTAAAACATCTAATTTAAACATTTTCAGGAAATGTGTATCCTAGTCCTGGCCGTAGAAGTAAGCGGCGACGTGCTCTCACCGATCAACGTGATCGGCTTGAGCATCTGTCTCCTCGGCATCATCGGCCACATCATCCACAAGGTCCTGTTCATCAAGTCTGTGGCCGGCACGGTCCACGCCATTGACCAAGACTTCGACGCCATCAAAGACTTCGAGTCCATTCGACGGACTTCGAAGGTGAAGGGGGAGCATGGTAAGCCGCTGCTCGAAGATCAAGCGTGGCCAGCGAGCGAGGAAAGTGACTTCGACAGCAATGTGGTGCTATTTGAAGTGCTGCAGCGTAGAGACGGTAGGTAGATTCAAGGTCACGAGAGTTCCGATTGGTTCTTGCTTAATTTTACGAGAATT
This sequence comes from Agrochola circellaris, assembly GCA_914767755.1. Lineage (NCBI taxonomy): Eukaryota > Metazoa > Arthropoda > Insecta > Lepidoptera > Noctuidae > Agrochola > Agrochola circellaris. The sequence continues at coordinate 8,200,401 of OU611840.1, forward strand.
TGTACGATTTTCATTACGTGCAATTGTCTATAAAGGTGGGTTTAGAGCAAACGAATATAGAACAAGAGCAAGAGCGTTTTTTTCTCGGTATTCTTGTCATTTTAGTATAGACCCAGAATATTACATAAGTCGCACTCCGCATTTCAGGTATGAAGGTATAAGTAAGCGACGGGCTCGTCTTATCGAGCTAGTTCAGTGAGCGTAACGTAGTCGGAAGATATAAGAGTTACTTGATGGAAAGAGAGGCAAATTCTAGCTGAATATAACTGTAGGTAATTAGCGCTGTGCGACCTGAATTGCGCTTTATTGTGTCGTGCAAGAGTCGCTTTTTATTTAAATGATTTTGCGGAGTGAACCAACGAAAGAATGGTTTAGCGAACTCATTCTTACAAATTGTTGTTATGTAAATAGACATAACAGCAATTTGTAAGACTTGGTTCGCTCGTTTGGTTTAAACCGACCTTAAGAAAAATGCACTAAAAATTTAAATAAATATAATCGTGAGAACCGTTGAACCCTAACGAGGAGACAGCTTCTAGAAGCCTTCTAGAAGCCGTCTCACTATAGTTGCTAGACTATCGCTTGAAGGGATAAACAACAAAAGCTTCTGTGCACTACTGATAGCAAAACTAAACTCCTCATTAATAAACAACGTTAGTAACGTTATGCCAAACTTTGACTTAAAATTTGACTCATTCTCAAAGGCCCGTGCAACAAACCAGTGGTGAAAGAGTTCGTATATCCATATGTGGGTAGGGATTTCACCATCAGTTTTAGTTGGGTCAATAGGCTCGCCCCCTATTACATGCGACTTCAACGTAACTGGCAAAGGCAAAATGTGGGTGTACTGTCGACCACATCTGTGCCTAAATCTTCGGGGGTTCAGGGCGTGTTAGTTCGGACATTTCTCTTTTAGTACTCATTAATGTTGATATGGGTTTATTCCTGAAATAAAAATGACTTATTTAGAGAGATCAATTATTCATATGAAAATAGTACACGTTTCCCCCGATTGAGTCGGCACTCATGTTTTATCGTTTTACCAATAAATGTGAACTAATACAAGACAGCAGAGTATTATCAGACGTATTTTTGTACGAAATACGTTTGAAATTCTGTTACAAAACATTTGGCTGTCAGCCTGACTTCCATAGACACACGAATGGATGTGAAAAATCCAGTGTATTCGACCTATTATACTCTCTACTCTTTATGTAGTATCATTTTTTTTTCATGGTCCTTCGTTGCCATTTTTAAGCCACTTTGAAATTAAGTATATTCAATTACTTACAGTTAATAAGGTTACCTAAATGATAAAATAAGATTACCTTCTCTAAGGCCCGTACAAAACTCGATTTTATGTTTGACCGAAACTTCCGTAACGCGCCTTAGGAATGCGCGGAGAGGCAGGGGTAGGGGGGACTAGGGTTGCCAGGAGAAAAATAGAAAAGCCGGACACCGATTCATATTTAGCGGGACATTTTGCCCTGAAAGCCTGACACTGACATAAAAAAAAAAGTTTTTTCGTGTATTAGGTTAAGTAATGTTATTCATTTGAGACTTACTCTACTCTTAATTATGATTTAAATCACATTTTGTTCTTACCAAAGTAATTTGTAACTTCTTATCAATCAATAATCAGCCTTTTTCATTACATTGAAAGTAATTAAAACAATCAATATTCATCTTTTGGCGGGGCGGGCTTGACCAAAAGCCTTACAAAAGCCGGACCGGCTTATATTAGGCCAGACACCTGACAAACCTAGGCGGGACGCCGTGAGCATTGATGAATGAGTGGCCTGCACTTCCCCCCCCCCCCCCCCCCCCCCCCCCTGTGAGCCGCGCACATACCTAAGCCCGCGGTACATCGGTTTTCGGTCAAACTATAGCCGATATTCTTCGAATCATATTTGTTAATAATGAAAATCGTTATTCTTGCCTATGCAAGAATAACGCTTTTCATTATTAACAAATTTAGACCCCTATGGGTCTGAATGGTTTAACTACAGAGCACGCAATCGCCGCCGGCAGCATCTACAGACGGCAATAGGTACTAATAAACTTCGTGGCGCCGAAAGTGCGCTCAGCACTACTTTTGCCTGTCTATTCTGTAAAAATCGCACCGTGACAATTTAGGTGAAGTGAGCTGTCATTCCACCTACCTGTCTATTCTGTAAAAATCTCACCGTGACAATTTAGGTGAAGTGAGCTGTCATTCCAACTACCTGTCTATTCTGTTAAAATCGCACCGTGACAATTTAGGTGAAGTGAGCTGTCATTCCACCTACCTGTCTATTCTGTAAAAATCTCACTGTGAAAATTTAGGTGAAGTGAGCTGTCATTCCAACTGCCTGTCTATTCCGTAAAAATCTCACCGTGACAATATAGGTGAAGTGAACACTTTGGTGAAGTGATTCCACGTGATGGGGGATTGACACAGCTCACTTCACCAAAGTGTTTACGTTGAGATTTTTACAGAATATTTCAGCTGTTGTCTTATCAAAGGCGTCAGTTTCAATACGTCATTTGTGTGGTAGTGCAAGCAAACGTTGACACGCTTGGGTTGCATAGAAAGTGTTAACAATGTCGCCTCTTGCAGCGGCCGCCGAGGCGTCTCAGTGCTCTGTGGTTTTAACTATATATAATACACATAAAAATATATTAATAGGCAAGCTTTTAGGTATTTGTTAAAAATAAATTAAAATACTGTAAATGTAGTTCTGATATCCTCCATTACAATTTAAATGATTAATTGCCAAATACCTCTCCAGCAGTCCCGTTTTCTAGTTCTGCACTTCTTTCATTCAATCACTTCTAAATCAGTCCGTTCTTCAAATCAAACTAAATCTTCGAACAAAATAGGTATATCAATTAATTGAAAATATAAAGTATCATCTATGGTCGGTTATATGCAAAGGAAGACAATGCAAAAATATCCCCAGTTTATCTTCTGCCAAATCTCTTATAGCTGTTTTAATTCAAACTCAAACTCACAACTCAAAGCATTTATTTCAATTAAACCAATAGGGATGTTGACAGGGGCTAAAAATACTATTTAGTCCGCCAGTCAGATAATAAAAATAATATTACACACGTATTTTTTTAAATTAATAATAAATGAAGGGAACCGAATGATCCAACACACACGCCACCGTCAGCGAGGCATTTGAGTGAGCATGACATACTCTCAACTGCCAGGGCACGTTCAAGTCAATTAATTGGTTGTCAGAATAACGACGAACAATCACAAAGTGCGTACATGCACGAACGATCAAGAACATGGTGAACACGAAAGTCATACACTTTGTTCGCATGTGCATATCACGAACGAACATCAAACACTGTGTTCGTCAAAAAAGATCGTGGCGTTCCAATTTCGAATCCATGGCTACTAAAGTGAGCGGGGCGGTTGAGAGCGAACTCTGTTCATATGATTTTCGTGTTCCCTTTGCTAATTTACGTCCACACGTACGAATCAAATTTTCCATGTTCGATGTTCGTGTTCGCCATGTTTTGTTCTTTTGTGCGTACAAGCCTTAAGATGATAATAATGATATTTTGCAGAAGATTTAGTATTCGAGGAAACGGGGGTAAGTCCATTTTAAAATAGAATAGTACAATTATGAATTCATACGTGGACGTATGCAACTATGAATTCGTGAGGGAGAAAATTATACCTATGTTCTAAACTACCTTTTAAATTTTTTGCATATAGCCGATCACAATATGACAAATAGTGTAAGCACATAGACAATACACCCATGTTAAATAAGGAAGATATGATTTACTGAAGTTTGTGGCTTATTAAATAGTTTTAAAATGACAATAATCCGCAGTATGGTTGAACACAGACAGTCAAGGAATCTGACTAAATATGAGAAATATGACATAAGTATAAAAACTAATTTACAGTTAAGATCTCATTCACAAGGGATTTTGAAAATTTCATGTGGGTAGCATAAGTATAATCAGCCTATAATGTTCCCACTGCTGGGACACAGGCCTTCTCTCTGTGAGAGGGACTGGGCCGTAATTCACCACACGGCCCCAGTTGTTAGCGTCATTTATTACTATAAATTAACTAAAGCCAGTAAATGAAATGTTAAGCAAATTGACTACCTAGTTAATTTGTCCGTATATTCAAATCATAACTGTCATTGACACTTGTATGAAATGGCTAAAACACGGCAAATTAACGAAGGGTGTCGATTTGCTTAACAGTTTAGTTCCCTGACGGTACATATTTGCCTGTAAAGAAAAGGATGACAAGCATATTAGATGCATACAGACTTAAAACGCACTAGCCAACATTTCCAACATTACGGCTTTAGATACACTGCAACGAAATATTTCACTGCCTCGGATTAAGCTGTATCTGTCAATTAAAAAGTCATCTGCTGACAAAATAAGGCTAATTTATTAAGATATTTTAACGTGATAATAGTTGCAACGCCACATGCCACTAGAAACTCAAGTACACAAGTATAGAAATATTAATTAGTTAAAGCAAATTCCTACGTCAATTTGCCGTGTTATAGCCATTTCATACAAGTGTCAATGACAGATATGATTTGAATATACGGACAAATTAACTAGGTAGTCAATTTGCTTAACATTTCATATTTTCAAATGACAACTGTCATTCCTTGACAGTTGTCATTTGAAAATACGGACAATTTAAGTCCGAAATTACTTAACAAGTAATTTCCCTGACTTTACATAATCCTAAAGAGGTTCTATTGCAACTACTATACAATACTTATGAGAATGTTTCTTCATTTATTTGTAGTTCCTGCTAATTCTAAGAGATGGCGCAACGGGAGTCGCCATGAAAGGACTACAAAGAACAAAAAGCAAGACCGTATGGACTGAAATTAATTTTTATAGACTTTATTAAAACAAAGCGACGAGGCCAACTATGAAAATCTGAGTGTAAATAAGTGCCTGACTTTTAATGAGAACTTTAGTATTAAATTTAATGTAAATCGTAGAATTTATACGCCATATTCGGTAAGCATGTACCTAGTTGACATACCGGAGATATTTAGCAGACATAGGTACCTCTTTTTCATAACGGAACCCGGCTAAGAAATAAAACAAAGCGGTTTTTTTCCCGCTGCAACAAAACTTGTCGACATCACAAAACAAACAATGTAATAATAAAAACAGAGTTTAAAAAAAAAAACACTTGTGGTCGTTTTCATTAACTCTAGCCGTCATAAATGTCTTAATAAAAGCGCGTTGTAGGATTTTCAACTTTCGGCGCTGAGCCGAGCTTTGAGAGCCCAACAACTTGCTTTATTGCCACAGGATAACGAACAAAATTCGTCACGATAAAAACAGGTTTGCGGGTTTTAAACGTAAATAACATTATATCAGATAACGCACAGTTAATGTTGTGCCTATAATAATTATACCTATGTGTTTAAATTGTTTATTAATTAATTAGGTGCCCATGAGAACATCACATAATTAGACATACTATAATGAATTAACAAAGGTAGAATACCGTCTTATGACAAATAAGTCTTAAACCTTTTCTTCTTGGTAAAAACAGCCATCACCATCATTCTCCTGTATTTTTCTTCCATACCTCTCTATTAGAGAGGAGCTCGTGGCTAAGTAATAACCGCCGCACGGGTCGATCCGTCAGGTTAAGTTACGTTTGCCGAGCTTGGTCTGTGGTTGGGTGACCATCTTTACATACCGAGACTCCTCCATGCCTCGGAAAGCACGTTAAGCCGTTGGTCCCAGCTGTCATTCGTGGATCTTTGACAGTCGTTACGGGTCGTCAGAAGCCTGAAAGTCTGACAACCAGTCTTACCAAGAGGTATCGTATTACCCAGTTACTGGGTTGTGGAGGTCAGATAGGCAGTCTCTCCATGTAAAATACTGGTATTCAGCTGCATCCGGTTAGACTGGAAGCCGACCCCAATATAGTTGGGAAAAGGCTAGGCAGATTGATTGACTTCTCTATTAGTCGCTATCTCGGTAGTCACGCCCTTTCTAGCCACAAATCTTCCCCACAGTCGATTTATTTAAAAAAATACAGCCATGACTAAAAATATACCTATAACCAGACCACTACATTATTATACATTGCGTTGATCGTGCAGCAATGTATTATAGTATTTAGGTACTTACTAGCTTTTTATCGTTTCCATCTCTTGCGTGTTTAATGTCCGTTTTCAATAACACTAGGCAACATCTAGATGAATACCTAAGTAAAAACTCGCTGCACGCGTGGCATGACAACCATAGAAACAGGTTTTGTCGACGGAAGAATAGACAAAATGACAGATAAACAATCACAATCTGTCATTTTGTCTATTCTTCCGTCGACAAAACCCGATTCTACGGTAGTCATGCTACGCGTGCTGTTGGACTTTCAACGCTCGGTTCAACGCTGAAAGTTGAAACCCAACACTGCGCTCTTATTTGGGTATTCATTTCATGGGATCGACCGCATTTGGTGCTCGGGCCCTCTAAGAATGGTGGGCTGCAACCAGTCGGGGGTGTGGCGAATGTACAAGTATCTCCAGGGCCCCCGACACATGGTAGTAGTAGGAACAGTGGGGTTTTTTGTGGGTAGGAGTTCGACATAACCTAATGGAAAAAAAGTTTGGACGACATCTTTTTTTTGTTGTGTTTGTGAAAAAGGACATTACACAGATAGGCAAGCAAAGATCAGCAATTCAAACATTCTCTCAAACAAACTACATACCTTGTGTGTTTAACCATACAGTGCTGTCAACAGAAAAAAATAACAGAGACAGTATACTAAATGTTTAAACAAAGTGAGATTAATGATAATGTTTTCTCAATCGATGCGAGAATATGTGCGTTATATACTGAATTTTTAAAAAGTGACTTATCGAAAATTCAACAGTTTTTGTAAAATTATCGTAATCACTTGAAGATGTTAAATTAAATTAAATGATTCTCGTTGCTGTGATAGAAACCATGGCATCGATACAGCACTGCAATCACTTGTTATAGATGAAAATAATAATTAATATTGTAGGGACTAGTGATGTGACCGTGGCAAAAAGTCAAAGTATATCGAATATTCTGTATAGATACCGACGACTTGCGGCGACCACAGTAACCTCACTGTGACTAGCGCTTGGTCAGTACAATCTCTGGTCGAAAACACATGTTTCTACCATTGAAGTAGTCGTTTTATGGCATAGCAACTAATCGGAACTCTGCTGTATGATGAAACAAAGCGTTCTATGGAAATTGTATTTTTAATATATTGATATTTTTATACTTACTAAGACACTATTATAATATAAATAAGTTTAAAAAACATGTAATATTTTTTTATTGTTGGATTTTTTCTTTGTTTTTGACGTATGACGTGCGATAATGATGTACCTAATAAAAAGAAATTGCTTTTCTAGCCGGAAAGAAATAGATTATAAAAATGCGGTTCTAATTTTATACTCCAAAAAATTCTCTCGACATTATAGTTACATACGTAACGAGTATTTAAAAAAGTTTTATGTAATTAAATTTTATATAAATAACATTTACAATTTATATTGCTGTAACAGAGTATTATGTGGAAATGCCTTTACTTCTAAAAAAAAAAAAAACGGTTGTTTTTTTTCCATGCTAGTTTTTAAGCATTTCTACTGTACACTTATTTGTGAAGAGAAAATAAATATACTTATTATTATTATTATTATTTTGTAATTAAATGCAATCGGTCGTGGTTGTCAACTGCATTCCAATTTCCCTCAAAATTATGACTTTTTTAGGATTATAGTACAAATATAATATAATTATTGTAACATAATTTGAAATAGCTTTATTAACGTGTTAATTATAATCCTTATTATATGTGTGTTAGAGCATAATTCTTATAATAATGGACATAAAAGTCCCCGCTCTTACAAAACTGTATTGCTAACAAAACTTTTCAAATAAGTAAAGATGTTTTACAACGATCTTTTGGCGCTTGGTTGAAACCGGAACTAAATCTTGTTTTATCAAAGCTTATAACAAAACAATTGCACAAATGTTTACCAGCAGCGCCCTGTCAACGTCATTTGAGCGTCAAAAGGTCCTTATAGCTTTGTAATGTCTGATTGCCACAAAATCACTTTCAAGTATCATATGGAGTTGAAATGACGAGAACACCGAACACAACCGATCTGCGTTCGGTTTTGCTATTAAAGCATAGCTATTTTACACTCCCTTATGTCATTCAGGAACATTGGCTGACATTAGGAGATGCACGTTTATTCTGCATTCTAAAAAGTTCTTAAAGTGCTCTAAATACACCTAACGTTAGACCTTTGTTTCCAAGTTTCATAACCATTACCAAGTTTTCCTATTTGACATTCCTAACTGTTGCTTAGTATAATTGTGTGAGATGTAGATACCTAGTTAGATAAGTCCCGACTTCAATTTTGTAGTTAATAGAACATGATTTAAAAACTAATCGAAAGTTTGTCTAATACCCGGTTTCTGAATATTTACTAACCGTCTATCAAACTCATGTCATTTCTGTGTTGATGAGCCTTTCAGGAACTGGTTGCTTACCGCAATCCTACTGGACTTTGTCGTTAGATAAACACCCGGATTCTGAATATAATAAATAAAATTTCTTCTTTCTCCACTCAGAAACCGAGTGTTAGTGTGGCCAATATTGCTATAATATTCCCTTCGAACTAGATGCACTAAAATGAGTTTAGTAGCAGATGTTTTTAATCTGAATTCGGCTTTCAAAGTAGCCGAAAGAAGCATTTATGAAATCCTTCAAAAACTTATTGTTATCAACATAAAATAAACAATAGAAATACAGTTTAAAAGTTAAAATAACAAATATCTTAAAGTATTTGGAGGTGCCTTTCATTTATAAAATGCAATGTCTTAAAATGTCCATTGCGTACTGCCACTAATGCTAGGATGTATGGTTTACCATTACCAAATAATAAATGATAGATATGATTATCGAGAAAAGGCGAATTTCAAAGAAAAAAAGTCGATTTTTTATATATTTCAATAACTATAAAACGGCTTCATCTAGTATCGTTTAAATACTTAGACAAAAGCAAATTTATACAAAATCCTTTTGCAATTATTAAAATGAAAACCACAACACTACGCCATTAAAATTTGCCACTGAATAAATGTACCAAAATGTAATATTTGTTGTTCAGAAAATGCAATATTATAAAAGAACAGTTTTATTCGTTTCATTTAGAACCATATTATGGGACCCTCAAGATCAAACCAATGACATTAACGTTCTTACTGCGCCCAGCATTTGTTTATGTTTTAGAGAACTTGTCTCTAAAAAATAAAAGAATGTTTTTAAAAATGATGACATATCGGTTCAACGAAATTGGCTGAATGGCAAACAGGGGTATAAAAAATTATGTCAAAATCAGGCTTTCAAAAACCGGGATTTAATTTAAAAATTAAGTAAATAAGTAAGTTCCTTTGATAAAAGATTGAATAAGAACAGTCTTGTCTTCAAATTAAGAACCGAGTACATATTACTATCTGTATTGACGATTTTTATACCTACTTAGCAGAATGTAGATACTTGTGTTTGAGCATTTAATAAATAAATGATACCACGATGTTTTCTATTTTCTGTATTTTTTTTATATTGGCAATGATTGTTTTACAAAAACATATTTCAAGATTCCCGTAAAATCGAAATAAAATATATTCCAAAGAAAATGTGAATTGTGTTGGCGATTGTAAGACTTTACTTTGTAATAATAATTTATTATAATTGTTATTTAGATAAAGAAATGCTTTATTTAAGTACTGCTGTTTGCGTTGAAAACGATGAGCATTTTAGAAATTTGAAATTCCCGCCGTGACTATGCACTGTTTAAGATTCCACTGCTAGATGACTCTAAATTATGAACTGTAAGGTATTCTCAGCTGACTTCTGCAAAAGCTGATAACACAAGTTTAGCTAAAGTTAAAGTTAATCTCCCACCCTCAAAAAAAAAAAAAAAAAAAGCTTACAGAATATCAACATGTCAAGTTTTGTATTGGCGGCGTTTCTTTCGTTCAGCCAATCACACCGGTAACATGAGTTGGACAGTCTTCTGCCTAGCTTTTCAAAATCTGGGTGTTACAGTGCGTTCATTTTAAATTGTCCCGTGACGCGATTGGTAGCATTGAATTTTGCAGTCATGTGATTGGTAGTTGAACTCTATTAGTATTGAAAACAGCTTGAGAAGCAATATGACGGCAAGGGACAAGTTATAGTGAACGGTCTGTAGGTGCATATTTGCATTACCATTTGACAATTTTTTAGGTCATGGCGTGAGATGTATCCAACTGAACGCAGGCATCATGACACTAGCATTTGTAGTCATCAGTAGAGAGTGCATTATATACAACGGCTACTGTTACTGCCATGCTATTATGTATACATCTCACCGTGAAAACTTGGGTGGAGTGAGCTGTCAATAGTGTCAATCCCTGTGGAATGACAGCTCACTCCACGCTCACTTCACCTAAGTTTTCACGGTGAGATGGTTACAGAATAGCACTGCTGTAGTCGTCTTGTACTACAAGACTACTACAGTAACAGTAGCCGTTAGTAGTAGTACTGGGAAGGATAATTAAAGTATTTTACAGACCACATCGTTGTTGCTATCGCTGATCTCAATGAGCCTCCTTAAACGTTTTCAATGCCGATAGCAAAAGCTTTTTAGTGTGGAAAATATAGTCACTTTATTTAAATTATGAGGGTAGTTTGTAATCGCCATTTTTGTCGTTCAACTTGAAACAGACAGGATGGACGCACGTCGGAAAAAGACGTGAGATTTTTGTGAGATTATAAAATAAAAACAACGGTTGAAATCGTAACCATTTTTTTGATAACACTACTTATATTGGAGTGCCTGGAGCGTTAAAAACATGAAAACATCTGATTTCAGTTGAATGAAATTAAAAAAAATCGAAAGGGAATATTTTGCTAATAAAATATATAAATAAGTTTACTAATAAAAAAAATGTGAACATGATTTGAAAAAAAGAAACTAATAATTGGAACATACCACTTAATAAAAAATGAAATATATTTTATAGTATAAAAAACAAAACTCCACCTCGATCTTAAAAAATCATTCAAGGTTACAAAAGTTCGAGGTCAAAACCCCCAGGCGCTCAACTATTAATATTTTTAGTTCGTTTGTCTGGATATTGCAAGACTACCCTCGATGTGTGTTGGCTCACTACAACAGCCGGTCGATTCTGTAAAAATATCACCATGAAACTTAGGTGGAGTGAGCGTGAAGTGAGCTGTCAATAGTGTTAATCTCTAGCATCCTGCCGGTCGATTTGTGACAGTGACAGCTCACTTCACGCTCACTTCACCTAAGTTTCACGTTGATCTTTTTACAGAATCGACCGACAGGTGCGAGCCAGTACATAATAACATTATGTAGTTGTTCGTACCAGTAAAATGAGCTGACTTGTTATATACAGTCAGTCTATGAAAACTCCAACCATACCCTGTTATATTAAGATGGAATTGGCGAAGTAAAAAATTACTAGCAAATACACAACACGGCAAAGTAAAAAAAAAAAAAGTGATCGACGTTTTCGTAAGCTGATTGTACAACTATTATACCAGTGTAAGACGGCTGTCGTTTGATATTGTCAGACTACCTATTCTTTAAAAAATATATCATTTAAGTACCCGCATTGTTTTATTTTTGTCTCTCCTGGGAGATTCTGTGTTGCATTTAATACGGCAACCAGCTATCAAATTACGTTACATGTTTTTGTAAACGATTCCGACTAATCTGTTTCATTTTGACAGTTCAATAACAATCATTGCGTTATTTACGTTGTAGAGCAGTTTTTTTTTAGAATATACGTCCACACTTCGTCATTCCGGCAGAACATCAGCCCCCTGAACACGGTTATTGCAGTCGGCAATCTGGAATACTCTGAGTGATGGCGCCCCCGCGTATGGCGAATTGCGGAGTGGGTCTCGCCCCGCTCTCACCCCGGACAGGTTCATACGTGTAGAATATTTGTTTAATGCGCCGTTCATTCCGCCTGTGCGGTGCGCGCCGTCACTCAGGACGCACACGTGCGTTTCAACTGAAGCGGAGACGAGCGGAGACGTGCAGGAATCGTCCAATCACACACGAGACGAGAGACGTGATGAGGATTTCAACCATTGTGATTGGTCGATTTCGACAGGTCTCCGCTCGTCTCCAATTCCGTGGAAAGGCACCCTAAGACGATTGCGAGCTCAGGATGACCGTTGGTCGCTGTAGAAACGATCCGGCGTGTCATCAACGTATCCCAAACAATGTGTGGAGCTCCTTCATAGGTTAAGGCCTCACCTTCTCATAGGATATGGCTTACCTCATTTCCTGCCCATCTTGCATAACCACCTGCACCTTTCAAGATTTGAACGAGGCAAATTACACCTGGATCTCTCGGGGTAAAACCACTACACAAACAACAGCATGCGTACTCCACAGGCAAATTCTAAAATTGAATGCGCAGTGGACCACAAATGCTCAGCACTTCATTGACATCGAGGGCGCCTTTGACAAGACCATGTTCAACAGGGCCATGTTTATAAACATGGCCCTCGACAGACAGCTTAGACTCGACCCTGAGTGCCTGGATCGCTAACATGCTATGCTCAAACTGAGAGCTGTACCAGTCACAGTAACACTACGAGGCCCATCGTTGCGAAAGGCTGCCCGCAAGGAGGCGTCCTCTAGGCGCTTCTATGGAACCTGGTAGTAGAGAGCCTCATCAAAAGACTCAACGACAAAGGTTACTTCAATGTAGGCTACGCCGATGACACAACCATAATAAAAAAATGTGACCCGTCACGGGACGCCTGGCAGATGTGAAAAATCGGCATTATTTTGTAAAAGTAATAAGTATGCAGAAAAGAACAGATTGTGATAGGAACTAAATATTATGTCATAATGATAATCGATTGCGCATGGCGATCGCCACACCGTACACACTACTGCATATAGACTATATATAGCGTGGCGACGCGTCGCCACGGCATGCGTCGCCACGCCAGAAATCGGTTTTACGTGCGGCTATAGATGTTTCACATCAAAAACGGGACGGGATCAACCTTATGCGACAAGCCCTGAAAATAGTAGATGAATGGTGCAACAAGCAACAACTCTCAGTGAACCCTACAAAAACCGAACTAATTCTCGGAGGCATAGGCAGATGAAAATATGGTTAAATAAAATAGGACGAGCCAGCTTATTCAAACAGTTAAATGTGTCTGGAATTGAATTCCATAAATATAACGCGATTTTTATAACTGTGTAGACATAACAGACTGTAGATCTGTGGACCATTTAATATTTTGCTAACCTACCTACCTGGTACTTGTTGATGGGCCTACACTGTCCTCTCATACCTTTTAACACTGTATCTTGGAAACATTGTTAAAACCATTTACTTTTAAAAGAGTAACCGTGGAGTTTCTTGCCGGCTCTTCTCCTTAGGAAACGACCAATTGGAACCGTGCACCTAGCTTCTGACGTTTCATAAGTGCCCTTGTAGGTTTATGTGAAATAAAAATATTTTGAATTTGTGTGCTTGGAGCTGTCAAAATCGTAGGTTGTTAGTATTAAGTTGTTAGTATTGAATTCACCCGCCCGTTTACCTCCTCAGTGCCCCGACGCCTCTTAATACGGTCTTCACAACTCGAGTCGTCTCCACAGTAATTCTGTGTTATTGTTATTATTTAAACCACATACACTATATATATTAACGTTGACAGGCGCACAGTAATAAAAATCGGGATAATACCTACACAATTTTGTTACTGGCATTTTTACATAATTGCTTGTTAATCTTTGTGTCAAATTTTGGAATCCCTATTGAACTAAGATTGGAAATCAATCAAACTGCATTTCAAATTCTTCAACAACTAATTTCCGTATCGTTTCGATCGAAGGCATGTCCATAATATTTTGTCGCGTTTTGGGCACGCCATTGGTTCTCGACCTCGACCCCTGTCCTAGTGTAATAGGCCTAGTGCACTTGTCAAGACAAAACCAACGAGTACAAATACGATGGTGATATCTTGTTTGGTTGAGGAGTTCTTATGGCCACCTTCCGGCTCCAACATCAGACCAGGTCCATGGTTTCATATTTTTGCGTTATCACCGAAGTTATATAATATAAGTAGGTACGCCATGTTTCAGCTCGGATCGGATGTCAGGAACGACGTAAATCGATGGTCAGGAACTGCTTGAAAAATGAGAGTAATCGGAAATACCATACGAATACGAAGAAAGCAAGCTAATATACATAATAGGTCTTTACCTATGAAATTGCCGTTTTGTATGAAAAAATTTCAACGATTTTTTTTCATGTATTTTTTATTTGTATTAATCGAAGTAGGTAATCACCCATGCAATCAATGCATCTTTGCCAACGCAGTGGCAGTTTATTGATGCCCTTCTTAAAGAAATCAGCTGGACGGGAGGCAACAAATTCTTCAAAGGCATTTTGTACTGCCTCTCGGGTATTGAATTTTTTTCCCGCCAAGAAGTTATCCAAATTCTGGAAAAAGTAGTAGTCTGTAGGCGCAAGGTCTGGTGAGTAGGGCGGATGACGGAGAGCTTCCAACCCCAGTTCTTGCAACTTGGAGACCGTCTGCTGTGCAGTATGAGGTCGCGCGTTGTCGTGCAGTAGCAGCGGAGACGAGTGATTGACCAATGCTGGTTGGAGATGTGCCAGCTTCTCCATCATTGTGTTCAGTTCTTCACAGTACACATCTGCAGTAATGCTCACCCCGTTTGTTAAGAAGCTGTGATGAATCACACCGGCGCTAGACCACCAAACAGTGACCATCACTTTTCTAGGGGTAAGTTTTCGTTTAGGGCATTGTTTAGGTGCTGAACCAGGATCCAACCAACTTGCTGAGCGCTTGCGGTTATCAAACAGAATCCATTTTTCATCGCAGGTAACAATGCGGTTCAAAATTCCTTCATTTGTGTGTCTGTTGAGCAGTGCAAGGCACGTCTCGACGCGTACTTTGCGCTGGCGATCATTGAGTTCGTGGGGCACCCATTTGTCAAGCTTTTTTACCTTGCCAATTTGACGCAAATGGACCAATATTGTTTTGACGCTAACGTCGAAAACTGCTGCTAATTCAGCCGTAGATTGTGTATCATCAGCTTCCACAATCGCCTTTAATTCGTCATTGTCGACCAGTCTTCGGACGACCGCGAGGTTCATTTTTCAGGTCGAAATTTCCAGAACGGAAGCGAGCAAACCAATAACAGGTGGTGCGTTGGTTTGTAGTGTTAGCTCCGTAAACGTCGTTGATGTTGCGTACCGCTTGTGCCGCGTTGCTGCCACGACGGTACTCATATTCCATAATTACTAGAATTTTTAACGTATCCATGATGACGAAAAAGATTGAAATGCGATGAAAATGTAACACTAATCAATAAATAAATGTAGTCATTTATTTATTGATTAGTGTTACTTTTGAAAAAAAATCCATGTTTTTAAAATAAAGTTAATTTGAAATTAGAATTCTTAGCCAAACAAAAATTATTTTGATTTGAAATGGCCAGTACTGCAAAACGGCAATTTCATAGGTAAAGACCTAATATGTCGTAGGATGATTTGATTATTCGAATTTTAGCGAAAACCCCAGGGATATGCGAACACACGGATAATTAGATAAAAGTGAAAACATTTCTACGAGCAACTTGGTAGTAGCGCTCGCCGGCCGCTACCGCGGCACCGCTCGCTTCGCTCGCTATATAAAAAGCTTGCAACAACACGCTAACACCTTCGTTAAATATCTCCCTTAAACCCCTTTATGCCAGAAAACCATAAAAAAAATACCATAGCCAGGTCATTAGAATCTGTTTTACCACGTCGTTTTTACACAAACCAATTGCAGGTCAAGTCAGGTCATTTAGGTATCGGTATCTTTAACTACTTAACAAAAAAGCTTCTTAACTAATAAGTCAATTAATTACTTAGTAAACAATTATTGGGCAGGTATACAACCAAACGCTTCTGGCAATTCCAGTCAAGTCATTTGTGCGTCACTGAGCCTAAACCTGAGCAATAAAACGAATAACGTACAAAATTGTTTTTTTATTATTCGATGCACAATAATTTGTTAACGTTGTAAAGTCGTTTTCGTTCCCTTATGTATAAATATTTCTTTGTCTCCAAAATTTCAAATTTCGTTTTTGAGGATACTTAGGAGCGATGGTGTCCGAGCAACCAGCTGTCCGCTTAGCCGGAAAAGCTTGCCGTTGATCGAAGTTCCTGCTTCCATTTTCCTCAAAAACATATTTTTACTGGACGTTTTGAGAGTTTTCTCCGTCAAAGTCTTGTTGGATTCTGAACCCAAAGAATTTATGATGGAGTCTGCATCCGTGTCCAGATTTAATATATTGGTATGAGACTCCTCGCGCCACAACTTCTGCAAGTTAAGCGCCATCAACTCCAACTGGACCTGAGACAGCTCTCTGATCACGTCGATCTGCACCGACATCACGTTGTCACACGTCTTTAGTAAGGAGTTTAGCGTTTCCAGAACGTTGGCACGTCTCTTCTGGATACTGTACTGATTGTCTATATTTCGTTCGAAGAAGGCCAAGTGCTCGTATAACTCTGCCAGCTGCAGTGAACAGGATATGTACTGGGCCGAATGATGCTCGAAGTCGTAGTAGTGTTTCGCCCTCATTAGCCATTTGTATGTAAATGCGAACAGGTTCCTTGCTTCGTCAACGCTGCAAACGCATTTTAAAGGCACTTTGTCCTCCATCTCTTTCAAATCCAAAGACGGAAAAGTGAACAATTTCTCTGGAGTGCCGCAATCTCCCTTTCCAGATTTTTCCGCACCCAGATCTTTCAAGTTTTCATCTTCTAAGTTCTCTGAGCTATCCAGCCTGTCTTCCAACAAGTCCACGGTCTTCCACAGATCTGTTCCCGACGACGGTTGCGTGAAGTATCTGTTCAGAATCTTCTTTTTGGACATTTTAAAAAGCGTCAAACCGAATTTAACCCAGTGATGGCTCAACTCTAAGAAGTGGATTTCGAAATCTGCCTTCTGTAATACGAATTCTTCAGGCATGAGTTTGCAGTTGTCGTGGCAGGTCCTCAACACGTGGTAGGCAGCGCATAGGTGATGGCGTGCATTGCCAATCTGGTTAAGATATGAAAAATAGTTTCCCAGTCGCGCCGTCCGCAAAGCCCAGTCTTGTGGCGTACCTTCTTTCATTTCCAATTGCCTCCGAAGAGCTGTATGGTTGTATAAAGTGTATTTATCAGGCAAGTTCATTTTATTGTACAAGAACGCCTGCATCTGAACGTTGTTGGTGATGACTTTGTCTACTTTTTCAGGATTCACACGTTTGATATTGCTCATCGGCTCTGCCGTGAACAAGTCCTCGGCGTCTAGGAACTTGTCGGGTTCAGACTTGCTGATCTGGTCATACAAGTCTTCCATGCTCTCGAGGATTTCGCGGGCTTCTGTGGTCTGGTCTAACTGGATCATATAATAGCATAGAATATTCTGTATTCTTAATAAGATGAAGAGACATTCGTCTCTCAGGGCAAACTGTTTTAATTTTTGAAATGAAACTTGAAGCAAGTTCTTTTTCTCGATTATGGGTAAAGGCATAGTTTTAGCGGAAAGAAGGGCAAGGTAACCTTCCATCGCTAGAGACCTTACATATTGATCGTGGTTCTCCTTACCTAGGACTATCAATTCATTAGAGAGAATTTGAATATCTTTTTTCAAGTTTTGGAGGCGCTCAGACGAGTTTTTCTTTAAGTTGGTTCTTACATTTTCGAATGTGGTCGTGATCCGATTTATTGTTTCCATCTTGTTTTATCTAAATTTGTTTTTACTTATAATTTTGTCAGTTGCAAAGAAGTTTATCAAAGAAGTAAAATTTTTCATGGATTCTTGCTACTGTCAGATTTAATTCGATTCTGTTTTGTGACAGAATTAGCGTGCTTAATTAAAGCTTTTTCAGCCAGCATGAAAGAAAGTCGAAACAAGGAGTTTATGACACTTAAATACACTTAGATTATGGTTTCAGAGTAATTATTTTTAGTAGTAATACAAGAATATTCAAAGCTATTATTTTCGTGTAGATAACATATCTATTGTTAGCAGCCTAAAGTATGTAATGCAGGCAAAACTTGTGTAAACTAAGCTTTACAAAAGGCTTTACTTCAGTTCTCCGAAGATTGTTGTACACATGGCATAATGGTTTCGAGACTTTTGCCTGTATGATTTTGAATATTAGAACGTCATTGGAGAGAAAGTACTCTTTGGCGGGTAAGTACCAGCTATTGAGATGGTACTTTGAACATTGAGGTTCAATATAATGACAGACCGTTCTCTATAACTTGCCACAGTAACTGTAGAGCAGCTATTACAAACTAAAGTCGTTTCCCGCGGATGTCAAATGTAACGACAACCGCGGTGTATTCGTATTCAAGCACAGTGCGTTCAATATAACTTGTCCCGTGATGTGACGCGATTGGTAGCACTGTTCTGTCAGTCGCCATTTTGAAATCTATTGGTATTGAAACTAAGCTTGACAAGTTAGAGTAAACGGTCTCTAATAGTTTGATGTTTGCTGTCCCGGACAACAACATGTTGCTCAAAATTTTTATTCGCGGTGTTTGCTCTAATTTACATTGTACCTCAATGATTCGAAGCTCTTGGCTATTGAGCCATTGGCTGATACGAATATCGGCACAATGATCGCTGAGTCCGCATCCCACATGTCGACAACCCCGCGAGCCAAGTCAAGATACTTGATTTGTTTAACTTTCTCGGCATTCTCG
Organism: Agrochola circellaris; assembly: GCA_914767755.1. Taxonomy (NCBI): domain Eukaryota; kingdom Metazoa; phylum Arthropoda; class Insecta; order Lepidoptera; family Noctuidae; genus Agrochola; species Agrochola circellaris. Next base: position 8,219,235 of record OU611840.1, read on the forward strand.
AGATTCCCGTCATGCGGGACCGTTATGTCAATAATCATTGCACTCCGCTCTATTCGATCCACCACCACTACATCTCGTATTGGTAACAAGTAGTTTATTAATTTATTTAAGAGCAGATTTTTCTCACGTTTAAAACAAGAGTTTTGAATTATTGTAAATAAGGTTTATTTTTACATGGCATTTCTTTTATTATTGAGGATGCTTGAGAGCAAACCTAGCGCGCTTAGTGTGAAATGATAAGAAGAGCCGACCGGCTGCCTCTCATGACGTACTCTTCCGCGCTCGGGTAGTCGACGGCTCCGATTGCGTGCTCTTTCACGCTCGCACGGCCGACCGGCTCCGATTGCGTGCTCTTTCACAATCGGAACTGGAGGTACACCACCCTTGTAGAGCACCCGCTCGGCTCCAAGCGCATCCGTCCGGCTCCGAGTGCATCCGCTCAAAAACAGTGCTCTTCCAGCCGGTCTATGTGAAACGGCCGTCGGCTCCGGGCAGTTCCAAGCGCATAACTCGCGCCGGTCTGTCTGAAAAGAAGAGCGCCGGTCGATGCTCGCTGAGCCGGTCTGTGTGAACGGACCCTTATGAGTTTTTTAGTTTAGAAGTTGTACCTGTATGCTTAACACATAAGTTGACTGCCTATCCTATACTATTAAAAGAGCAATATTTGTATTTAAATATATAATAACGTTCTCGAAAACGGCTCTAAAGACTTCAATGAAAGTTGCAATTATGGGATTTACGGGGGCGAAATCAATCTAGCAAGGTATCATTCGTTTTCTCCGTAAGCAGAGCAGAGCTCGTTCGCCCAAAGTTTAGAACAAGATGGCCTTAGAATTATGACATGACAGCATGGAATTGGTATGTAGGTACTATAAATGAAAATCATATAATTTTTTGCACGTTGATTTGCGTTATCAGGAGTGACTGTATTTTTTAATATATTTATTATTAAATACCGAGCTCTTGAATACCATAGCATAGCAAAACATTGAACAGAATTATAGCATAGATAACACATAAAATATAAGTGTGTTCGTTAGTAATAATTACTTTAACCTCGAAAAGGTATTGGTATTTTTTATACATACATATAAGAGCGAAAGTTGAATAAAATAACCTTTCCCTATAATTCTGCCGCTTTTTGTGAAATGTTAGTACCAGATTATTTTCTTGTATTTAAAGGCAAAGTAGTAATAAAAATCTAGGATTTGGGACAAAAGGTATTTGTTAAAAAAAATAAAAATATACCGTTTATTAAATCGCCAATCAGCCTCGAGCAAGCGTAGTGATCACAGTAAGTTCGGGCACATTCAATTCGGCTGTATTTTATTAAACAACAAAGCCGATCCGCAGCAATTACTACCTACACATAGTACCTACTTATTCAGCTTTCTTTCGGCTCGTTCCGATCTGCGAACTCCGTTCGGCATGTATACCCTCGCTGAATCATTTTCGGGTTGGATCGGCACAATTCGAGGTAAGCCGAGCGGCTTTTTCCCGAACATAGGTACATCGATAACACCCCAATGTAAAATACTTGAAATTTTTCTTAATAAATGTCTCTGTAATACTCTCTCATACAGTCTTCAAACTCTGGACACTGATTGACAGTTAAGGTACCATTCCGTAGCCGACCGCAGGCGATGTGTCGCCGACACGACTGGTGATGTATTTCTATAAAACCGACGTGTCGCTAGCTACGGAAGGTATTTCACCGGAACTGGCTGGAACCAACGGCTGAGAGATGGAGAGGTCTCATGGTAGCTTAAACATGTCGCTCGACCCGCGCTGCTGTTGTTAGCATCGTTGACCTTAGCCAAAAAATACTTATTCCGAAATAAGTATTTGAGGTAATAGCTTGTTTAAGACCCTAGTTACTATACGGTAAGCTGAAAAGTTCTCGGCCTGACACAGAAATGACATTCCAATCAACAAACATTTATTTTTGACGCCTGGGTGCACGTGTCATTAGTTCGTATGAAAAGTTTCAATTTGTTCTCTCAAGTAAGTAGTTTGTTTAGACGATTTTTTTGCGGTAGAGTTCTTGCGTGTATTTCGTTAAAACGGATAAACTTGAATATCGTGCGGTCATAAAATTCTTCGTTCTGGATGGGTCCCCTAAGGAAATTCATCTGAAGTTGAAAAATGTTTACGGGGACTCTGCTCCTTCCAGTCAACCGTTAAAAAGTGGGCAGCTGAATTTAAACGTGGTCGCACGTCCCTCGAAGAAGACCCACGTGGAGGACGGCCAAAAACTACACCCACACCGGAAAAAATCGAAAAAGTGCATGACATCGGACATAAGCGAGTGAAGGTGTGTGAGATAGCCGAGGTTTTGCGGATTGCAGAAGAAAGGGTTGCGAAATATCTTGCACATAGAATTAGGGCGCGAAAGCTTTGCGTGGGTGCCGCATTTGCTGAATGCTGTTAAAAAGCAAAAGCGCAAACGATTTTGGCAGCAATCTTTGGGCCGATTCAAATAGGGATCCGACCGATTTTGTGCGGCGATTTGTCACCATCGATGGGACATGGATCCATCACACACTACACCTCAGACTTCCATCTGTCCCAAACTTGAAGTTTGTTTCTGGGAACCGCTTCGCATCGAATAAAGAAGTTGAGAGGGCCGTAGATGAATATTTTCGCAGTCTTCCAGACTGTCATTTCCGGGAAGGAATAGTGATGTTGGAAAAGCGCTGGACCAAGCGCGTTGAAGACAAGGGAGATTATGTAGAAAAATAAAATCATTTTTTAACTGAAAAAACGGAGTCTTTCATTGTCAGGCCGAGAACTTTTCACCGCTTTTTTACGCTGCCTTTTGGTCGCTCAATAAGTAATAGCAGTCTGGTATGAATTTCTTGGACGGCAGCTCTTGATTGAATTCGTTACATATAAATTAATAAAATTTTATTGAGCGCCCAAAACGACCAACAAAAATGTACAAGGCGCGTGGGGTGCCTGTTATACTTATAACTAGGGCCTAAAGGTGCAGTATAAGTTTATTTTGGACATCATCGAAAATCATCGTGTGTAAACCTGGACTGAGCAAGCGCGGTGACCAATGCTCATGCCTTCTGTGTTAGAAGTAGTCCTGCATTGCGCCAATGATAGGCTGGTATTATAATACCAGCCTATCATTGGCGCAAGTATTGAGTATGTTAGTAAAGGAGACTGATTAGTAAAAATAATCACACAACTTCATAACTCGTCATATAATTTATTTGAAATCCCCAATACCCCGAGGTGCTACCTTTGGAAGTTTGGACTATCTAACTTAGGCAACGCTGAATAAATCTTTACAAATAATACTTTATAATGTATCTAAGAACTATATAGGTCGATTTACATGTCGGTAGAAACACTCAAGACTAGGTCGCTCCATATTTCGCTCTCTTTCTAACGCGTAGCTGTCATAATAGTGTCATCTCACTCTAACATCCTGAACCCATTGATTTTTAGTGCCTAGGCAAAAAACAAAACAAAATGCTTAATGTATAATGTTTCAAAAACTTTTATTCAACTATTTTGAGTGAAGTTTAAACTTGAAAAATTCATATTTTTGGAAAAAAGCAAATTGTTGTAAATAATGTGTTTAAATTTTAAGTACCTACCTACATATTATAATTTAAATTCACTTTTTAAGTAGGTCCTTTCGTAGGTACGTACCTACCTTCTACCATAATTTGGTAAATAATTGTTGTACTGCAGACTAATTTTAAATATAAGTAATAAATACGTGACTTAGAAAGCTTGTAGATATTTATAATGATTCGTACATATCATGTTCTTAATAATATATATTTTTTTTACTATTTCCCTATTAAAACTTTCATAATATGCAATTAAAAACGCAAACCTTAGAAATAGATCTATAACAATATAATATTCTAGTTTCCTAAAGTTTTATTTGAGACGTGACATGTAAACCGACCTTATAAAATACCTAACAGAAAAAAAAAACAAAAAACTTAACATTTCTTACTTCGTCGTTAAAAACAAAAGTTACGTCATACGAGTAAAAAAGTAATAAATAAAATGCACAGAAAATAAATTACAATAGAAAAAAAAAACAAATTAAATTAATTATTGTTATTATCTTCACGCGCGATGTTTCCTTTCCTGAAATAAACATTATTTATTGAGAAAATAATATTGCGATACAAAACGAGACTCGCAATGCTGAAACTCGCAAAGCTTACACAGAAAAATGGGTACCCGAATTCGCGTCGCTCCTACAATCCGAAAAGCTAATTGATTTTCAACAATTTTTTTAACCGAAAAATACATAGAAAATCAATCACCATCTCAGGACTATTACAAACCATTTGAGAACTTACGTAATCATACTGATCAAGATGTTCAGTCTTGTCGGGGAACCGAGGGATACCTCCGGTAGGTCAGCGACTTCCGCGGAGAGGGGCTGATTGCCCTCACTCCTGCGTAGAACTTGCCCTTCTGAGTGATCACCTCCAACCGGGCTGAAGCTTCAGCCCTCCCGAACTCATTCTCGACAGTTATCCTGTAGATACCGACGTCTTCGATCGTAACCTTAAAACAATAAGAACAATCTTAATATACCCCAAAGGTTCGCCAGAAGTGTATAGGTATAGCACACCTGCATTTCCCCGTTACGTTTAAGACAATACAGTAGTGGGCGAGCCTATTGCCATAAACTGGACATAAATCGTATCAGAACCTACTATGGCGCCTAACCTAAGTTCCTAAAGAAGTTGACAAGCCTCCTTAGGTACACTATATCTAGGATCATATGCTTATCCTATATGAAATATGAGAAATAATTATATATTAAGTATAAAACGCAAACTCAATTTCAAATAAACCTATCACAGGCACTTTTGAATTGTCAAGGAGACGGTCAGTCAGAAAGATGAAGCTAGTTGCCCATTCCAAATCCTAGTAGGTATAGAGAAGAACGGGCAAGAAACCCCACGGACAGTCTTTAAAATCAAAATATTCTTACAAAATATTGGTTATATCATTCATGTTGAAATTATACATGCTGAGAAGAATGTAGAAATACGTGTGGATCTATACCGAAGCTCACAAGCGAATCACATGTTTTTATTACATTGTTATTGACTAATAGATATCATATGTTATTGTAACATCTCCCAAAATGATTCAACGGTCTTGGAACTCATAACGAAATGAATCTAAAGAGGACAATAGAGGATTAAAACATTGTATTCGTTCTGATCAAAAGTAGCACAACCATTTTACTGATGCTGAAAACATGTTGCAGGCAACTTTGCACATGTACAATATGTGTAAGATATGTTTCGAGCAACATAAATCATGTTTCTGGTACCTACAATATGGTGCTGAAGTTCACCAACCTGTTCAATTTCGAGTATCCTAAGGAGCTCATCCTTTTCCCTGATGGTGAATCTGGCAGAAGGTGTGATGATGATGCCGTCCTTGTCCCACGTGGCCCAGGGGGCGGGCTGGCCTTTGACGGCACATTTGAAGGTCACGCGGTCTCCCTCTTCCACTACTTTGTTGAAGGGATACGTGTAGAAGGAAGGTGCCATCTGTCGGGAAGGACTGCAGAGGCGGCGGGTGTCTGGGCCTGACATAAATGGAGGAAGTTAAGAAAATCGTATGATCCGTGCTATATGTGAGAACAATGTACAATATATAATAGAAAACAAATTAAAATATTGGGTTAAAAATAAGCCCCGGCAGCTAAGAGATGACCAGTCTCAACTGACGGCGCGCGTTCGCGAACATGACGCGTGGATCAGCACCATTCAGCTCAACCATTTTGAAGGGAACCGAATGACCGAACACACTTTGACGTTCAAAAAGTGCTAATTCTCAACCTAATAAGGACTTTGATTTTAATTTTACAACATTTGAGTGAGCATGACATACCGTCAACTGCCAAGCTCTTTTAAGTCACACGTCATAATAACTAAAAACCGACTACATTCTGGATAGGTTAGTTACTTTGTGGTCAAATGACCACCACATCTCTTAAAAATATTATTAGGTCACTAAGGTGGAATCCGAATAATGTTTTGCCAGACGTACATTTAAACTCGGCCACAAGGAGCTGGATCCTGCGCGAGACGCGGGACTCGGTGGCGAGTGTCGATTGTTTTAACACGTTGACTATTTGCAAATGTCATGATATGTCACTTCAAAGTCCCATACATTTTGTCATACCGTCTACAGCCGTACGTACCGGGCGGCGCACATGTGACACTAAATATCAACATCATTATATGTAGGTAATTGTATGGGTCAGTCTGCGCTTGTCGGCGGTGTGAATGTGTTGCATAAGCACTGCTGTTTATATGCGTGTGTTGAAAAATGACTCGAAATCCGTGTCACCTACGAACGAATGAAATCGCGTGATGTGACACTAGATCATGTGCTTCCTAGGATTGTTATGGGCAAGGAACGGCTATCGAAATAAAGTTCGGTCGGTTAAGATGCGGTCCGTCCGGGAACGTGTTAAGTAATGACTAGGAAGTCAGTTTGAACCATACTTGAAGTCAATTGAAACAATCAGCGCGAGTGAATTTCCCTGAAGCGAATCCCGCACGCATTTTGGTGCGGGATTCGCTTCAGTTTGGCCAGAGCTTTAAGTATCTCCAATCGAGAATGGCATGAAGACTTACCAGGTGTTCTGGAGACGGATCTGGCGGGCGTGCTGCGAGGTGTGGAGCGTGGCGTGGACGCGGCCGACAGTAACGCGGGCGGACGACGCAGGCGCTGACTCAGGGTATTGGGCTCGCCAGGTGCTGGAGAGTAGCATAATAATAATAATTAAATAAATATAAATTATGTTGGTAATCACCTCCACTATTGCCTCAAACTAATAGACCTGAAGGACTCAATTTACATAATAATCCAAAAAGACGAAATTTGAATAAAGTCCCTATAAAATTGTGAGAAAGGGCAAACAAATCGGGGAAAATGAAAATAAAATACGATAGAAATTCACCACACACACGCTACACTGACATGGCTTAGGCCCATTAATGTAGCTTAAACTAGCCTAAGAGCTAAAAAACAAGAAGTATTCCTTACAATTAAACATTTTGCTAGCATCGTAATTAGCCTAGATAACGTTCCCTCTGCTGGGATACAGACCTCCTCTCTGTGAGAGGGAGTGGTCAGTAAATTTCGTCTATCTACCATGGTAGGTGACATTATCGTGCAAAGTCGATGCATTATGTCATCTTCTGAATCACGAAGCTGTTTTTGTGTACCGAAAAATTTACTTGCAATCCGTTAGCAAGTAAAATTGTAGTGTCCCATCTACAAAAGTCTCAACACAACAGTTGGAGTTGTAGCGCACAACATTCATATAAACGGTAGATACTTACGGTACACCACGAGGCAGGCACTGGACTTGGCTTTGCCGAGGTTGTTGGAGGCCTCGCACGAGTACGTGCCCTCATCGTCAGCCGTCACTTGTTTGATCTTCAGCCGCGCGGCGCCGTCATCGAACGAGGATTCGAAGTCCGGGCAGTCGTGTATTAACTGGAAAATTATATTAATACATATTATACGTGGTGTTAAAAAGACACTTCACAAAGCTTAATCTACACATCCTGTACTTACATCAAACTAAGTAACATTGTAAAATAATAAATGCTGGGACAGGACATAAAGTCGTTGTAGTAACAGGAAATGACGGTGATTACCACTTCTAGCTGACTCTATTCGTATGGTGCCGGACGTAAAGAATAGTACCATCCCGTTTCTTCCCGTGGGTGTCGAAAAGGACTTACTAGAGAATGGGCAGCAGCGTTCTCTATGCATTTTAACGCCATACTGCGATCGCCAACCCGCCTGCCAAGCGTGGCGATTATGGCAAACCCCCCCATTTGGGGGAGGTCTGTGTCCATCAGTGGACGTCTTTCGGCTGAAATGAATGCATGAAACCACTTCGAGGCCCTCTTTTTCTACTACGTCCATAGCCTAAACTTTAGGCTGTGCTCCCCAATGGGTTAATGGAGACAATAAAATCTAACTGCACGCTTTTATTTAGCCACAAACCGTGTGCCCGATGTGTTTTGGAAAAAAATTACAAAATTTTATATAAACTTTCATCCCCTTTAGGCTTTAGGTGATAAATTAATTTAAAAAATCTTCTTTAGTGTTCACTTACGTAGTATAAAGGAACTCTTGTACAATATTTCATGCACAGCAGTTTAGGTTGTGCGATGTCTGTCAGTGAATGAATTTAAGATTTTTATTCAGTAGATTCTTTTACGTGTCGCTTAGTGATAGTGAAACCGGACATAAAAAGCTTTCTCTTCGCTTCTCGTACCTCATTGTAATGGAACCACCGGATGTCAGGCTCGGGGTTGCCGGTGACGTGGCACTCGAACTCGATCGCGTCGCCGTCATACGACAGCAAGTCTGTCAGCTCCCGGTCGAAGCGAGGAATCACTTCCACGCGGCTGGAAGGAGAAAAACACTTCATGAGTAATACTGTTAGAGTAGGTAGTGTCAGACCAGAGAAACAGGGCCGGATTTAAGGTAGGGCAACAGGGGCCATGGCCCCGGGCCGCCACAAAATTGGGGCCTCCACAATTAGATTTTTTTTTATAAAAAAAAAGCATAGTTTGTCCAATACGCTAAATTTACCGTTTTGCATGAAACGATTATCAAAAAGAACAATTTATGAAAATCTTCTATTAGAAAATACTCGAAAATTCAGAGCTACATTTCCAAATGTTGAAATTACGTTGAGAATGTACTTGATGTTGATGGCGTCGAACTGCCCTGGAGAGTGCTCATTTTCTTAGATGAAATTATAAAAAATAGACTTCGGACTTAAATGACACAGAACCGGCTATGAAAGTTATCCCTACTTAGTATTGAAAGTGATTTACTTCGGGAACTGGATTTCACCGAAATTATCAATGAGTTTTCGACGAAAAAAGCTCGCAAAGTTCCATTCGCCTAACATTTATCTTTTTTTCTTTTGTCTATGTTTAGTAGGTACCTATTATGTATAAATGATTGAAAATTATGTTTTTTCTTTCGTCTGGTCCAAAAACACAAGCCTCCACTTCTTGGTTGCCCCAGGGCCTCCACACCTTTAAATCCCCCCCCTCCAGAGAAAGTCTCACAGAGCACGAAAACGCCAAAAAATTCATGGCCCCGAAAATGCGCTGAGTGCACAAATTCTGTCATCTTTGCCATTCAATGCGACGGCTTTACCATACACGTTTACTACGACACTTAATGAATGACTTAGGTACAAAAACTGATGAGTGTCTATTCGTCATTTTTAGTGTAGTTAACGCTGACTCACTTGGTTTGTCTAGAAAGTGTTGGCAATTCTGCCTCTAGGAGCGGCCACCGAGGAGTCTCCGTGCTCTGTGTTTGTCTAAAAGATGATATGGCAACGAATGAAGTGAGCACAGAGGTGGCGGCTACTATAAGTATTGGGATTTTTTGTAACTTCTTAACATTTCAAAGTAAAAAAAAATTTAGTGCTTACCCATATCTTACGTTGTGTGAATCGTCCGTTGATGATGGATCTGAAATAGAAAAGGGTAAAGTATTATTCTGCCGTCCTTTAACTAGAAGGCCGTTAAGCCCAAAAAGTTGTTTCCGAGAAAATGGCAAAAAACGCGGGAATCGTTATTTCTTAAAAACTATGATACTTTGGTTAATGATTGTTGAACACATCAATTTATATTTCTTTCTATTTATCCTAAAGAATCATTTATGTCCAAAAACTCCGGAACTATTTATGCTGTAAAAATGTTTCTTAGACAGAAAGATAGAGAGAATTTTGAACTCTATCACTTTCTATTAAAAAGTAAAAATTTACCATTTGAGGCTTTCTAGTTAAAGGACGCAATTATTCTTTCTATTATAACACCTATTCCGATCTGAAGTACAGTAGGTAGGTTTGTGCAGATTCTATGCTCTTACTGCCTTCAGTTGCAATATAACGCTTTAATTTGCAAATTTCACCTATCTGTTTAATAACACCTCACTACACAACTACACTTAAATTACTACTTTACGACTACTAAATACTAAAATTACTTAGAATCAACCCATTTTTTCCCAAGCGAAAATAATAAATCCTTTCATATTCAATACCAAGAAAGCTTAGCCCTTCAACCCTCAATTCGAATTATCAACCGCTCATCCACAAATAAAAAGATGTAGTAATAACCTTTTTAAAAACAAGCTTTTAATTAACTAAAAAGTACGAAATAAAACTTACGTAAACATTTACTTACGTTCTATGTTTACGTATGTTTTATTTTGTACTTTTTAGTTCAATAAAAGCTTGTTTTTAAAAAGGTTTTTTACTTAAATTTTATTTTGTACTTTTTTGCATTAGAATTTGTTAAATATCTGCTCTATCAACTTCACTTGAAAGGTACTTGTAAAGACAAATCCTTCGAACCCAAAAACGCGTTTACATACATAAGTCAGGTGTGAAGTCAAGCAAGTTGCACTATCCAAGTCATGCTATAATTTAGAACGGGCTATCATAATTACATATGTATATAAGATTGTGTCTGTGCTGTTGACCGCTGAGCAGTTCCCTCTTCTGGAACCAACCCTGGGTGAAGCAGCCAGATCTTGGTGAACTTTAGAACGGACTATGCGTGTATAACATTTCTTGTCTGTACTGTTGACCGTTAAGGAGTACCCTCGTCTGGAGCCAATCTTGGGTGCAGTAGCCAGATCATGATGAACTTTAGAGCGGACTATCATAATTGAAAACGTATATAAAATGTTGTGTCTGTGCTGTTGACCGCTGAGAAGTTCCCACTATTGGAGCCAATCCTGGCTGCTGCGACCAGATCATGGTTAACTTTAGAACGGACTATTATAATTAATGGTGTCCATAAATTTTTGTGTCTGTACTGTTGACCGCCGCTTAGGGGTTTACTCGTTATCATAGACTTTAGAACTAGTAGACTGTTGTGGAGTTCTTCGTGTGGAGTCCTGGCTGTAGAATCAGGTCATGCATCATAAAATAATGCATTGTCTTCAAAACTGAACCACATTGTAAAATTTTAACTCCGTAGGATAAGACTAAGTGGTTTTAATTCAGCTTGCAAGATTTGACCAATACATAATAACTAACTAACAAGGCAAGTTAAAGAAAAGCTTGTAAAAAATCGTTAGATAATCTAAGCCCGCCCCCTAACGTTTCATCCAATACAATGTAGCACACCAGCCGTTCTCGCGAAAACTTAAAGTATGTATAATAAATTGGGGTACCTACTTGTTCAGTAAAGTGGGTCACGGGGCGTGGCACGCAGTTTATTTTCAGGGGGCGTGAGAGAGTTGTCTAAGAGATTGTGAGGGGGAGACTAACCGACCGAGAACAATGGCGGGGAATGGATTTGAACTTACAGTCCTTTCACAGATGTTTAACCCCTGATACCAGCAAACCAATAGCAACCTTATTGCAACGACGATACAGAACACTTTGATTGTGACAGACTTGTCAGTGGCAGTAACTCAAAATCAACCATAATAATAATAATGAGAATAAAGATCAATGTGATTTTGGCAGGGATGCAATTCGAATCTCTGAATATCTCCGATAATGGGAGCTAGTGAACTAGCAAAGTAAGTGTACAAAGCCCCAATCGTCTCTTACCTAACCCGTGCCGTTTGTGGGTTACCCAGTACCCTAAACTAAACCCAAAACTAAACTCCTAAACTCCAAGTTCCAAGTTTAGTTTCAAATATTTGAACTAGTCTTACCAAGGTCTATCTGACCTCCAAGCCCTTGCTACTGGATAACAAGATACCCCTTTTCTTGTTATCCAGTAGCAAGGGCTTGGAGGTCAGATAGACAGTCGCTCCATGTGAAATATTCAAACAGCGCAACTTTCGAGCACTTTACGAAGCGTAGTTTTGTTAATCTGAAGATTTGATCTTTCGTATTCATAGATGTTTGAAATACTTGTTTATGTATCATTAGCAATTCTTTGGTTCGATAAACTAACCAAACTTAAGCAGTAAAGGAAGAAGTCATCATCATCATCATTTTAACCGAAAGATGTCCACTGTTGGTCAGAGACCTCACCCAAGCGTCGTCACATCGACCGCGACGCGCGGGAATTCGCTCGATGCCAGAAGTATTAATCGCATCGAGCGGATTCCCGAAACCTTCACCTGAGACCCTAGGCAAATGATAATCGCTTTGAAAGCTTTTCAAATTTCTTCAACTATTTTCAAAAGCATTATCATAAGCTTTTTGGTAACACACATTTTGTCTTTTTAATCATTTTTGTCGCATTGTTGAGTGACATTGGTCCACATTGTGGGAGGGCAAGCAGATGTGAAAAATTTAAGTCAAAATCTTACCTTTAGCCTTAATTTGCAGTGATATAATCGCCTTAGCTTCTCCGTGCACGTTCCTTGCGACGACGGAGTAGGCTCCGGTGTAGTCTAGCTTAGCGTGGGGTATCTCAAACCGGTATTCCGGGCCGTCGCCGACGCGTTTGAAGTGAGTCGCGTCCCGGTAGTAGTCCGGCTGGGGGTGAGAATTTATTTTTTATGTTATGTATAATCAAAATCAATTGTTTATTAAATTCCATAAGGCAGTCTTTCAAAACTCCCCACAAACACACCTGTCTGTGAAGATTTTCGAACTTTAGAGAGTAAAATTTATTATTTTCTCACCTTTAGGAAATCCCTGAGCCAGTACACATCAGGTTTGGGGTCTCCGATGACCTCGCAGGCTATGATGACGGTGTCTCCTTCCCTGGCCTCACTCGAGCGCGGCTTTCGTACGAACATCGGCTCCTTTGAGTACCTGCAATGGTAAAGTTTTGGGTTTAATGTCTTCAAGGATCCTTTTAGTACCTTGAACCCTAGTAGGTTGTCCGATCACGATGTATGGCAAGCCGATCTCATGGGAGAAGCGAGCTAAAAATACCTAGGTGTGATCCTTGATCAACTGCCACGCAGCAAATTGTCACTAAAGTGTAAATTGCGCATCTACACTGCGGTCATCCGTCCCATCGTGACCTATGCTTGCGTCTTCGCACACGCTAAACCACACCATCTCCATATGATGCAGACCCTCCAAAATCGTTTCGTAAGGAAGGTAACGGTAGCTCCCTTCGATGTCCGCAATGAGAATATTTACTTATGGCTACACACTATGCCGGCGGCATTGCCGCCGGCTGTTGCCGCGCGGCACGTACCCCCGGCTTTTGCGCCTCCATTTCCATTGCGATCCTTTGTGCGGCAGGGCCGGGCGCGTCGGGACTAGCCCGGCGCTGCCGCCGGCATAGTGTGTAGGAGTTATCAGATCTCAGAATGCCCACCGTCCAGCAGTTCATGAACCGCTTCTTCGAGCGCTTCTCAAAGCGTTTCTTCGACACTGCTACAAAAAACCGCCCGCAGCTTTCTTTAAGAGTGACAACGTATCTGCGGTACTTTTGCACATGTCCATATAATAGTCGGCGGTTTGTTTACCATCCAATAACACTAAAACATGCCAACCATGGCAATACTGAGCATTTCAGTTCTTACTAGAATGACAAAGTTAACCTTGGGCAATTAGCCATATTACCTATTTGAAAATTAGACATCATCGTTACGACTGCCACAGATGGTAAGCGTGCCGTGGTAGGAATCCTAACCTTAACTGGCGCTTTACGAGCATCAGAATGTAAGGAAACCGCAGCTTAACTGCGTACAAAATCCAACGTTGCTGCTGCCGACGCTGCTGGTCAAGGATTTATCTATCTACATACTGCCAGTTCTATCTGACCATCTATTACATGGGACTAAGTCACTGTTTACTCCTTTGCTTACCCATTCGAGGAAACCAGACGAGGTTTTATACTATACACAAAAACTCACGGTTCATCAGGAGCATTGATTACTACTGGAGGCGTCCTCTTCTCTCTCGGCTGAGTCCCTTCCACCACGATCACTTTCCCTGACGTGGAGGCTTTGCCGACTTCATTAGAAGCCGTGCATGTGTAGACCCCTGCATCTCGATACGTCACAAAGGCTAGTGCCAGTTCTATCTGACCATCTCGGTCTAGCGTCATGATGGCGCGACGACTTGGACGGAGACGGACGCCGTCACGGTACCATGTGACTCCTACTGATGGGTATGCTTCAACGACGGCTGATATTCGGAGCTCTTCACCTGGAAAATTGGTTGAAGATTGTGAATGGATTGTTTGTAAACAAAAAAGAAAAAGCTGACGTCATCATGTACTAAGGTTAAAGAAAAAGCTGACAAATTGGTTATTAGATATTTAATTTTAGGACAGTTGCGAATTTATGGCTTATTATAAAATTTCATAATTGTTCTACCGTGAAGTTTTCTTAGAAATTGTTCGCGTCGCACTGTCTCGTCACGCCTGTTTGCGCGAGCCTTAAGTCTTGAGCTTTATTATTTTATTAATTATCACCTCTGGGCCAGTGAAAGTCTCAGGCAAAAAGACAATTTACCTTCACAAAGTCTATACAACGGTTCCAATCCGCAGCAGAACTCGGGAGCCACGTACGCCCTGATGCCCTTATCCACCACCAGGCTGCAGCGACAGCTGACTGCGCCGGAGCTGTTCCGTGCCATCGCCTCGTACACCCCTCCATCTTCTAGTGTCGTAGGAGCGATCTCTAATGTGTGGAAGTGCTCGTCCTGGTAGGTGTTGCGGCGACCTTCAAATTTAAAAAGAATATTTGTTAATTAGTTACCATAATGCTGATTGGTGACATGTTATTAGATTCTCAAGGTACGAAATAATGATTTGCGATTTGACTACGATACTGTCGTGTTTGTACAGTTTATAATCAAATATATACAGACCCATAAGATGAACAATGACATTTTAAAGTTCGTTTGCTTAGGGTATCTTGGTATTCAAAATATGAATTTGGTTGGATCACTTTACTTTGCACGTAAGATGCCCACATAATATGAAAAAAATGGTGTCCAAAAAGTGGAGGACCGGCAGAACCTGCATTGGAGTTGGTCCCCACTTTTTCTGAAGTCACTTAAATAAACTTTTTAAGCCTTTCCACTCTTAGGAAGATGGACAGTCTATTATATACGGTGATATATAACAACATCAACTTACTATCAAACACCAGCGTGTCGCCATCTTTGAACCACGTGAGCGTTGGGGGCGGGTTGCCGACCACCTGGCAGGTCAAGCGAACCGGGTAGGTGGCCTGCACCCGCCGGTCTCGCAGCCGCATCGTGAACTGGGGCGGGTAGTCGCCTTCCGCGTCTTGGGAACGCTCCCTGCAAATGAGATTTGATGTGTTTAATTTTGTGACTAGGTAGCTCGTTTATCTTGGGCATCACTGACATCGGTGAAGTAAAACATCGTGAGGAAAAACCTCCACTTATAATTAAATAGCTTTTGCCTGCGACACGGAAATTATTCCACGGGAACGTACTACCGGAATAAAAAGTTTCCTATCTCATGGTCTACCTGTGTGCCAAATTTCATCGAAATCCGTTCAGCCGTTATGGCGTGAAAAGTTTACAGACAGACAGACAGAGTTACATTTGCATACCATAATATTAATATGAATGATGTAGTTTGAAATCGCCAACGCGCCGTGAGCAAGCGTGATGATCAATTCTTATGCCTTCTATATAGAGAGAGGAGGCCTTTGCACTGCAGTGTGACAGCAATAAGCAGTTCCGAGTCAGGGACTTCCGGATTTAGGCCTTCCGGAGTCAGTGTTCGTATAGGGTGTTATCTGGAATACTGAGGGCCTCGGACAGCGCGCAGTCCAGACATCTGTGAGAAACAAAGCACAAACTAGGCCTTCTCTGATAGGACACTGAGCCAGGACAACCAGAGACCGGAAAGTCCTAAGTGCCTAGACAAGTGACAATCGGTTTCTTAGCCTTTCGTATTTCTTCCAAGTCTTTCAACAGGATTGACATTATGTCAGTCCTATTTTTGACTTTTCCATCGTCGTTATCGCTGATAGAATGTCACTTTGCTTGACGTGAATAAAGCTAAAAATGAAGACTATTGATTCCTAGTTTTCTGTCTAGCTAATTTATTTACGAAATCATTCATCATACCTACATACTAAGCCCACGTTCACACGACATTGATCAGTACCATATTTTTTTGCATATCGTTGGGATCACACAACAGTTTCATACTGAATTTCTTAATAACCGTATTAGTACTGTATTGTACTGTTATCCCAACATTTACCCGTAAAGTATCGTACAGTTACTGCGATGGATTGAAATAGAATGTGCTCAAAACAGTATGCCCATTTTTGAAAAGAATATGTGTACATTTTCAGTTCTCATACACTTAAGTGTATATAGATCTAAACTATTACCTAGGTCTAGTTAATGCTTCTGTGCGTTCTCGTTCGAGATTGGCTAGTAACCGCAGCAATTCTATTGGACTATCGGATTTTTATAAAATGTATGCAAGTCAACAACAGCCTAGCTTGATATTAAATACAATAATTTAAACAATTCAAAACCCTCAATGCACTTATTAAGGCATAATATCAATAGGGTATAATCTCATGCTGTTAAAAGTTGAAACAACGCGGTCTACTCTCCACAAAGCTGTCCTACGTAGCTTAAGGTGAAAACCGCTGCATTGCACCACATAGTATAAAATGGTGGGTGGATGCAAGTGCTCTCTGCAACAGGTCGAAAAGGTCGACCAATCGGCTCTTTAGTACAAAAGTACAGTAGTAGTATATTTTTTCCAGCCCAATGTGACTAGCGCGCAATGATGCACTATCTGCAAATGTGCAGGCTTAGATACATGTTTATGTTCTAATTGAATTGAATTCGATTCGAATGATTGAATATATATGTATACAGGGTGTTTGTTTGTTTTTTGTAAGTTTGTATGTAGGGGGTAATCTCCGGAACTACCAGTCGTATTTGAAAAATTATTTTAGTATTGAATAGCCTAAGTCTCGAGGATGGTTTTAAGCTACGTAACATCATGCTACGAAATTTAAGATCTGAGCAAAAAAAAAAAAACACTAAGTAAACCGAAGTAATAGCGCGGGCGGGCGATGGGTGGCGACGCACCCACCGCGTCGCCGTCGGGGGCCGAAATTTCACGCGGTCGAAGTCGCGGGCAAAAACCACTATCTACTACCACCTACTAACTATTTTTATAATTTGGTGTAAACACACAGTACTGTAAGATAGACTAACATTTGTGTCGGTGAATCGGTCGCCTTTGAAACGTTCTATCGGCGAAACACTGAAAAGAGATTCGTTCTGTCGGTGAACCGTTCATCGGTGAAACAAATGTCGGAGAAACAAATGTCGGAGAAACAAATGTCGGAGAAACAAATGTCGGAGAAACAAATGTCGGAGAAACAAATGTCGGAGAAACAAATGTCGGAGAAACAAATGTCGGAGAAACAAATGTCAGAGAAACCCGTGTTTAATGTCTTCCCTAAGGCATCCAGTGCAAGTCGTAGAGATAGTGAAAGATATATCAATCAGCTCTGCACATTGGGTTGGATACCTTCCAACCAAGGCCATTGATCTCTCCTCAGAACGTGTAACTAAATGATCACGTCAACTTATTAACCTAAAATATCACCTAAAATAAATAAACATATTAGCTACCTCATATTAACTAACTACGAGTATCTATGATTTTTGACAACTTAGTTGGAGAAAAAAATTATGCGTTCGAAACTTGCGCAGAATACCTACTTAGTATGGGGTATGGCCTACTGGTGAACACAACGTTCAGTATTAGAACTAAAAGTTGATGTATATTTATTTACTCTAAAAACTTGTTCATACCAAACTACTTCCGCACTTCTATTCTGAATTCTCTGCGATATTAATCAATCAGTATAGTACGGTTGTCATTCATTTATTGGAACCGTGACAGGGTTAAAAAAATCCTATTTACAAACAGCAAAACCAAAACATTGGCCTGAGTTCCGCGCACAAGTAAATAATTATCATTGAAAAGATTTAGGAACCTCGGTACCTATACCTACTAATAAAATAATTATTTACCTACTTAATGTAAATATCGAAAGTCCAAAAGGTAAGTAATAATTAAAGCTTGTTTATTAAACTGTAAGTAACGGTGCAAAGCAAACAACCTTTTTCAATAAGTTCGCAAGCGCATAAAGGAATTTAAATTGTGAGTTTAATATGAATTACAAATTAAACTCACAATTTAAATTTATTCCAGTACAAATCCCAATATAACACTTTAAAGACTTACCTCTTGAGCTTAGCATCAGCTTCCCAGATCAGTCTATCCGTCACGACGGCCACCCGCGCGTACGTGGACGCCCTTCCGTGAACATTCGACGCCTCGCAGCTATACCGCGCCTCATCCTCGATGCTAATGTCCTTGATAGTCAACGAACAGTCTTGACCGTTGTACAGAGTCGTCATCCGGCTCTCTTCTTCAATCTCGTGCCCATTCTTCATCCAAACAATTTCAGGTAAGGGCTTGCCCTTCACACTGCAGCTGAGGTTTGCTGTCTCGCCAGCTAACACCTTTAATTGTCCAGGTAGAATGTCCACAAATTCCGGCCTGTCACCGGCGAGGCCGATGCCGACCGGTGCGGAAGTCGGCACTGACTCTCCCCACCCGTATCTGTTCCTAGGAGTCACTCGGAAGTGGTATTCCTCTCCTTGTTTCAAATTGAATGCGTCGAAAGAGTTTAGCGGGGTGATTCCGAGCTCAACCCAGCGCGCGCCACCTTCTTTGCCGAGCAGCCAGCTTTCTATCTTGTAGGCGAGGACCGGTGCCGTGTCCCGAGGGTCGGCTTTCGGCCAGGCGAGAGAGACCCAGTTGTTGCCTCCGTCCACGACGCTCGGCTCACCCGGGATGCGATCCGGCACGGCTAAAACGAGAACCGATGCGGCACTGACCTTAAAGAATACTTGACGTGATGCCAGCCGAGACTGCCAGATGCCTTATAGTATTGATTTGAGATTGATCGAGCCAGAATTGGCAGGTTAGGCTAAATATAAATAGTGGGTATGATCTAATGATTTGTTGCTGAGTGCCCAAGACTGTCGTCATCGTTACGATGACAGATTGACGGATGACACGTGAATAGGTTCCTATCGACAAGAGTCCATTACATAATACTATGAGTTGGTCTCCTGGTAGATTTCATGTCTGGCGCATCAGTATTAATTAACGTAGCGGCAGTAAGGTTTACTGTTAGCACTTCTAGTTTCCAGAAGCATACAAAGTGATTAGAATTATGGATGGAAACTGGAAGTTTTGATTGCAGTGCAGTAGATCTACTATCAGAGCGGTGAGCTCTCAATGGCAAGAATTATTATTTGTGCACTAGTACGCTTACATTTTATAAGTTCTCGGTCGTAAGTTGTAAGTTTACGAGCACAAATACTAGGCCCACTTGCACAAACCACTAAATAAATAGTGATAAGCGCAAACGGGACTTCGCGTTGCTATACTGAGAATTTTCTTATTCATAACAAACAGTCTGCTCTGGGGATCGAAGCCATGACCACACACAGCTTTCACCTTTGCGAACACTATAGACCAAGAAGGTAGACGTAATAAGGGAGGATTTTTGAGACGAGCCAGGTACTTTGAAACTACAAGAAAACGTTCTTCGGTAAATTATAGGAAAGGTATTTTGTGATTTGTGGCCTTTCTAGTATTCTAACATTAGTTGGTGCAAAAGAGACTTTTAATCCTAATACGAAACTGCATCGATTGGCATCAAAAAAAAAAAAATGAGAGTTAACGGTTTTTAAGACGACTGCAACATTCTTCCAACATCCGTGAATGCAGTTAGCCACTACTCAAAAATTTAAGGACAGCCTTCTAAGAACGTTTTGCTGTAGCTACAACGGTACTTGCCCTAACTGCCCCGTATTGATAATAATCCACCCTGTATAATTTAATAAGGTTTTGATAATATTTACATTTATACTTCCTTTCACCAATGGACATGGAAGAGTCATCCATTGGATAAGTCCAGTCCGATATGAGATTTTCAGAAGAAGCTCGTTGTCTGACCTGGGAAATGAAACAAGTACAAATTGAAGTACCTACACAACGTTAGTTTTTGTTTACCTAAACTAAACCGGCCAGGTGAGTGTCGGACCACGCACAATGAAGAGCCATAGATGGGATGAATTTATCCCAAAATTAAACTTAACATTGTAGTTGAAAAATATGTTCTCCCATACGGAATGTATGGGAGAACACATTTTTTCTACTGCAAATGTAAGTTGGTCGATTGTTACTCGTTTACTTGTAGAGCCTATAGTGATAGTTTTCCTTTTAATTTCGTTATAATTATATACTACTGCTGTGAATTTTACCACATATCCAGAACCAACCGTGTAGTTGGCAAGGGCACTTGACTCTAACAAATTTTTTGACTTTAAAGCTTAATATTTCCCTGGGACACAGGCCTCCTCTCTGTGAGAAGGAATCGGTCATAATACACAACGCGGGCCTAGTGCGGGTTGGTACATGGCACATGTCTTCGATTTTTTGGTTTCTAGGATTTACCGGTTGCCTCACTTCCTACACCATTTTAAGAAAAATGGTGATGAAATAAATTACACAAATTCCACTGTTCTCAAATAGGGGTTTTTCATGTCATTGTTTTCATAATAATTATTGAATGTTTATCTTATAGTACCAAACTTGTAATCGCGCAAATAAAGTCACAAAAATAAAAAAAGTTATAGGTACTGTACAACTATTTTCTTAATGTCCATTGGCAAACTTCGTGTTTCGTCAGTCGTCGGATTTCTATCAATCGCCCTTTGGACTTGGTAATTATGGTTGACGACAACGGGCGCGCAGCGGTAGGAGTCAATACATACAAGCACACGAAGTTTGCCGAAGGACATTAAAAAAATTGTTGTATTGTACATATTATTGTCCCACAGCTGGGCAAAGGCCTCTCATACAGAGAAGGCATGAGCATTAATCACCACACGCTTGCTCAAGACGAGTGGGCGATTTCATACTTATATTCATTAAAAGGCCAGGTTTCCTCTCTCACCATGCTTTTCGTTCACCGATAAACTGTTATCGGTGAACGAAAAGCATGGTGAGTGAGGAAACCTGGCCTTATACTATGGCCTGGCCTTGGCCTGGCATTTCGAAGTAGCTCAGAAAGTACATACGAATTGAAAAAGTCACATTGTTGGTTGCCCGGAAT
The DNA here is from genome assembly GCA_914767755.1 of Agrochola circellaris. NCBI lineage: Eukaryota > Metazoa > Arthropoda > Insecta > Lepidoptera > Noctuidae > Agrochola > Agrochola circellaris. The sequence continues at coordinate 8,240,397 of OU611840.1, forward strand.
TGAAGCCACAACTTCATGCATCAGAGGCGAGCCCTAAACCACTGGACTACCTATGTCACTTATTTTTTTAAGCATCCGTAAACTTACCACAACAGTTACAAAGGCTCGGTCGCATCCATACGCGTTCCTAGCGAGTATGCAGTATGTCCCCGCATCCGAAACTACGGACCTTTTGAGAGTAAACTTCACGTAGTCATCTGAAGTCATCTTGCAGACTCGTTGGTTCGTTGTAATGTCACGGATGCCTTTCATGAACACCACTGTGAAATAATAATCAAACTATAATACCGACAAAACTTTTTGAAAAAATACTGTTTTCAAATATACCTACATACTTACATCGGAAATTGAATGAAAAATTTCCGGTGGTTATATTACATCATTATCTACCTATCCTTTTCTCAACTATGTTGGGATCAGCTTTCAGTCCAATCACACGCAGCTGACCTATCTGACCACCACAACACATTTACTGCGTAATACGATACCCTTTGGTAAGAATGGGTCGGCAAGCGTATAGCTAAACATTCGATCGTGCGGCTGTCATTCCTTATTTGATGTGTTCATTAATTAACTTCTGTACTTTCACATAATATTTATCAATACATTAGAGTTAGTTATGTAAATGAATTCGGTGATTCAGTGGAATTAAGGAGAAAAGCTTAAACTATCGGCAACATTTTGGGTCTATCACGAAAACGAGGAGTAAAAGTAACGTACGATTTTAAAATTGAAAATACTCCTTTCGCCCAAATAATAATTTACTTCATTTGAAGTGGGTAATCAATTCGTTTAATTTTTTGGTCCTAAACATACCGGTTTCCTCTCGATGTTTTCCTTCACCGTTTTGAGAACAGTGGTGATGAAATAAAATACACAAAGTGAAGCGCATGCTTGGGTTCAAACCCACGACCTACATCGCGTTATAAGTCGGGGCCATCTTGTAATAAAGAAAAACGATAAACTTCAAATTGACGAATAAAATCTCACCTTTTGGTTTAGGGTCTCCTTGAACCCTAAATGAAATATTAACATCTTCGCCCACAGAAATGAGAATATCTTTCTCCGGTCTGCCAGCAATGATGGCAGGCTTTCCCTCCGGCTCGTTGTTCACCACAGTGATCGCAGCATTCATGTCCACATTGCCGTGAGTACTCCAAGCCCTGCACGTATACATCCCCGATTCTTTTTCGGTGACATCCGAAAGTGCTAGAGTATACAGACCCTGTTCGACAAACGTTCTTGCGTTTCTGTATACTTCGGTGACGGAGCGACCTTCTCGCAGCCATTCTACCCTGGTAGGACAGCCTCTGATCTCCACCTGGAGGCCTATCGTGCCCCCTTTGGCGACTTTATAGTCGGATAGGACGTTGGTAAAGTGTGGACGGCGGGATTCCATAGCTTGGCGGTTGAAATGGGAGCGTTCTCTTGTGGCTATGTTTGGGCTGAGGCGGCTTTCTTTACCTGCAATTGAATAGTTAAGCATTATATTCGGTGCTCCATAATACATAATGATTATAATTTTTCATAATATTATGTAGCCTATTAGCCCGCGACAATTTTGTATTATATTCAGGATGAAAAGTAGCCTATGTCCTTCTCGAGGTCTGGGACCTGGAGAAGAACATAAGCAGCCAATATATCTTTCGTAACGATCGGTTCAGTAGTTTTGTAGTGAAAAGGTACCAGACAGACGGAATTACTTTCGCATTTAAATACTACTAGTATGGATTTACACTACAAACAAAAATCGTTACCTAACATTAGCATTTAATAAGTTTGTAATTAGTAACTCAGACTCAGACTTTTACTTAAAATCTTGTAGCAAACGTGTTACACAAAAGTTTAATTTAAAATTGAATACGGTACTCTACTATGTTATGACATAAATCTATCCTTTATCTCTTTCAATGCATTAGGGTAACGACCAATGATCGTTGCATTAGGGTGAGGGATGTTGTAAGCTCGGACAGCAGACAAATCAAGTTCAACTCAACATTGAAAAAGTGTTCGTTTATCTCGTAAATAAGGCCAGTAATACCAAATAAAAATGGGTGTACCTACCTAATAAGTTCGAAACGTATAGTTTTGAATTTGGAACGAATAATTTTATATGAAATGTTTTAAAAGCGATCGCGGCAAAAGGGCAGCGTGTGGTTACCGCCGGCGGGCGCTGGCTGGCATTCCGGCATTTCCCTGATTTCCCACAATTGAAATATAACACGATGTTAAAGCGCGCTGATTGGCTATAATTGGCGTGTATACAATGTACGCAACTCACCGGTAAAACTAACAACATGGGTGATTTGATCCGTCCATACGGAATTCTCAGCTTTGCAGGTGTATTTTCCACTGTCATCGGGAGTAGGTGAGCTGATTGCAAGCCTGCATACTCCGTCTGCGAGGTAGTAGGCTTGGTACCTCTCGTAGGTAGAAACTGGCTTGTCGTCCTTTAGCCACGTGATCGTTGGAAGAGGCTGGCCGCGGATTCGGCATTCAAGTACTAGCTCGTTTTCGGCGAGGTGGTATGTGTCTGCGTGATAAGTATAATAAGTATTAGAAATTAAGGAATTTTAGCGCGTCTTGAATTTGTTTAAACGGGTTTTGGGTCGAAACAGATACACGAACGCAAAATAGCCTGTTTGAAATGGATATTGGCGCCGATTCTCTTGAACACCGAACTAAACTAACTATGTCATGCTCACTCTAATGTCTCGCTGACGGTGGCGCGTGTGTTGGATCATTTAGCTCCCTTCAAAATGGTTGAGCTGAATGGTGCTAATCCATGCGTCATGTTCGTGAACGGGCGCCGTCAGTAGGGACTGGTCATCTCTTAGCTACCACGGCTTATTTTAATTTAATTTTTTGGATTGTTTATTTTTTTTCTTTCTGTTACGGACGCTTTTCACGTTTTGCATCGTTCTCACATGTATAACTTCAACATGAATGATGTAACCAATAATTTTGTAACCATATTATGATTTAAAAGAGTGTCCGTGGAGTTTCTTGCCCGTTCTTCTCCATAGGTACCTACTACGCTTTGGAATGGGCATCTAGCTTCATCTTTCTGACTGACCGACCCCCTTGACAATTCAAAAGTGCCTGTAATTGGTTTATTTGAAATAAATGCTTTGAGTTTGAGTTGAGTTTGAGTATCACTAAAATTCCTTGCTTTTGGCTATTTTGACACAACTACAATCGAATTAGACAATCGCGACTCCACGTGTTTGCCCCACGCTGTGAATGTTTTTTAGAGTCGGAGGCGCGCAGGGGCAGCATCTCCGACGTGTTTTATATGGAATTGTTCACTTTTTGTATGGAAAATATGAAACATTATTACCTACAAGTTCGAAATTTTCATTATTTTTGCGATAGGTCACATCGTTTTCGAGATAAAAGCAAAAGAAAAGACAAAATCCAGCCAGCTGCGTGTCAGACCACGCACAATGAAGGGTTCCGTAGTTGGGATGAATTTATCCCAAGAACAAACTTAACATTGTAGTTCAAAAACATGTTCCCCATACATTCCAACTGCAATGTAAGTTTGTGCGCACAAAATTGAGTGATTTACAGACATTCCTGAAATCAGAGGGGCAATTCCCGTAATTTTTAAGAACGTTCGCCTTCGCATCTCTTTCGCAATCTGTCAAAAATATAATCAATTTACCAACATTTTTGACAAGTTTGACAGATTGCGACTTGAATGTGACGTTTTTTAAGTACAAGAATTGGCCACCTGATATTTTTAGGGTTCCGTATCTCAAAAGGAAACAATGGAACCCAACGTCCGTTTCTGTGACTCAAACACGGACGTGTAACGTAAATAAATGAAATAAATTTTGAAATAATTTTTGTGGGGAAAATAAGAAAAATAAAAAAACCTTTTGCAAACTGTACCGTGTGACATATCAAATGAAAGGGCTTGTTGCGAGAATCTCAAATACTTTTTAAAAATAATTTAAAAATAAATACATTTAAATATATTTATGAAAATAGATGAAAATCCCCCCACCCCCCTTATTTCCGAAACTGCAGAACCTTAAATTATCAAAAAAAACAGATAATGGTTCCTTACTTAAAGATTATAGGAAAACCTATAGGAAGTCTATGGTCTTAAAATGACATGGTAAATCTCTCAATATTGTGCGTACAAACTTACATTTGCAGTTGGAATGTATGGGTGAACATGTTTTTAAAATACAATGTTAAGTTTGTATTTAGGATAAATTCATCCCAACTACGGAACCCTTAAATTGTGCGTGGTCCGACACGCACTTGGCCGGTTTGTTTCATTAAGTACTGAGTTTATTTTTCGCTAAGTCTTAACTTTCAAATGTTGGTACTAACAAAGTGAATGAACCGCCACCTGTAAGAATTCCTTCAAATTAGCCGCTACACTTACAATGTAGTTCATTCAACATTTTACCGACAGAGGGCGACTCTTACCCGAGTACTGTTTTGTAAACGCAAAATAAGTCACAGATTTGACATTGCTTATTAACTAGTTGCCTATAAAAAAATATTATTAACAAGCTACGGTTTCTTAAAAAAACGGTGGCCGCCCGTGACGGCTGTCATGGAAGTGTTGACAGCGGCATAAAATTACAGGTTTATACTGCGTTCAAAATTTCAGCAAGTTATGTCATTGAAATGAACATTTTATTAAAATTATCTACACTAGAATAAAACAATTTATTTTTAAACGGATCAACGTCAATGGAAACAATTTGAATAAGCTATAGTTTAGTTAGTTCCCCTGATATAAAGATGGCGCTTGTGAGTGCGTAGGGAGAACCTCGGTGAGTCATAGGGGGCCGTGACCTTCAGGTGGTACTGGGAAATGTTACCAGCAGTTTGGGCACCTATATTTTGCGTGAGTCATCGCTACGATACACTCGTAGGTTTATTTTGGGTGAAAGTTCTAGGAAACAGTGCTGAAGATTGTTTAAATAATTTAAGTAAAGACGCGGATCTTAAACATAGAAATGAGTATCAACACGCCCAATTTACCGAAAGGGTAGGCGGAGGTGTAGGATAGTAGTTATAGCTTTCAAACGAAAGATTCTAACAAAAAATAATAATTTAAATTCAAAAATATACTAATACTTAATACCTATTATACCTAATTTGTGAGTTTGTATGTAGGAGGTAATCAAGGGTAGTAGAATTTCCGAAAATTATTTCACTGATGGAAAGCTTCACTATTGCCGAATGTCATAAGATATTATGTTGAATCAAGAAATTTTACGTGGACGAAGTCGCGATCAGCAAGTACTTAATAATATTATTATTGAATAATATTATATTGGTAGAAATATTGGGTGCCTCTTTTGGCGGTTACAAACAAATTAAAAATCCGGAGTCATACGTAATCTGTTCGTTTTATGCCCTAACACATGTGACTCTGGATTTTTAATTTGTCTGTCTGTGATTTCTTGTTTAAAGCTTCGTGCAGGCATAAAAAAACCGGTAGCGCTCTATCGGTTATTTTTATGCCGTTAAGTTTTCTTAGAAATTGTATTGTTCGAGTCGCGTCGCGCTGGCTTGCACGAGCCTTAAACCGTTTTAAGCTTCGTGCAGACCAGCGCGACGCGACAGCGCGGCGCGACACCGGTTATTGTTATATCGTCAAGTTTTCTTAGAAATTGTATTGTTCAAGTCGCGTCGCGGCGTCGCGTCGCGCTGATCTGCACGAAGCTTTACCCGACTACCCCAAAAGATGGATAATATTTTTCGAAAGTATGTATGTTTAGTTGACTTATTTTAGTTTTTATAACTTTTATTTTTTTATAATTATGTATTAAGTATGTACACGGTGGATTTTTGAGACGGGGCAGTAAGGGTAGGTAGCCATAACCATTGTAGCTACAGGAAAACGGTTAAAGAGATTCTGCTTAATTTATTGAGAAATTTTGATCTCCATTCCCAGATCTTGAAAAAAATTGACAGTCAGCAAGAAAATGGTCAATTTTCACAAAAAACGTTTCTCAAAGGATAGAAAACTAATAAAGGTAGTAACTTACCGCGAATAGATCTCGTAAAGGTTGGTGGAATAGGTGAGGCTTCGAAACTCGGGTAGACCTTCAGGTTGGCAGACGTGTTGACGGATCCGTTCTCATTCTCCGCCGTGCAACTGTATTCAGCCGAGTCACTCACAACTGCATTCAAAACCTCCAGGGTAATGAGTCCATCCATAAACTTTGTGCTATACTTTAATTTATTGTCCAACAGCACGCCATTTTTATACCACGTGATCTTAGGATCCGAGGATGATAGAACGCTGCATGTGAGTTTGACTCGGGAGCCTTCGACGGCAGTTCTGTCTGTGAGGTAAGTCGAAAATACTGGTTTCCTCTTTAGGTCCCTAGAGAGCCCTGAACGTTTTTCTGATATTAGGCTTCTAGCTTCACTTAGAGCTTTTGATCTGGGCCTTTCAACTCGTCTCTCAGAATCGCTTCTGTCATACCTCTCAGTACTTCTTTCATATTCGCTTCTATCAGGCTGAGGTGGGGCAGACGATCTCAACTGCGAGTCCAATATTATCGTTTGAGCTTTGTATATTTTAGCACTTCTACCTAATGATTCCCTTTCAGAGAACTTTTCATGTTCAAATGTTTTCTCTCTGTAGCCAGAAGGCCTCATGAACTCCATGGTGTAATCTTTGTGGTTGTGGTCAACGAATTTGGCTCGATCATCAGACTTTTGTCTCGTTGGTTCATAATTATACTCTCTTATATAGTGATCTTCTCCATCCGTTTCTCGGTTTGCAGAGACATCTCCGTTTTGTTTTCTTTTAGTTTTAGATTCTCTTGATGTGTCTACTTCTGAGGTTGATACAGGCCTCTGAGCTGTTTCATTTAGGTCTTTCTCTATTTCTCGTCGCCTCTCTTCTCTTATTTTTCTGTCTGTTTCCCTAATTTCTTGTTCACGTTTTTCATATTGCTCTTGTTCTTTTTTGAGACGCAGTTTCTCTTCTTCTTTTCTCTTTTTTACAGCGTCTTTTCTAGCTTTTTCCGTTTCTTCGGCTTCTGTTTTCAAGCGTGCTTCCTCTTCTTCTTTTTTCTTTTTAGTTACCCGTTTCTTTTCTAACCTGGCCTTTTCTTCGTCTTCACGTATTTTTTCTTCTTGTTTTTCTTTTTCAAGTTTCTCAATTCTTTTCTTTTCCCTCTCTCGTTTTTTGTCGTCTTCCTGCTTTAAATTTTCTTCTTTCTCTTTAGCTACTTGTTTTTCTTTTTCTTTTAACCTTTCATCATCCTTGCGTTTTCTTTCGGCTTCTTCCTTTTCTTTAAAAGCTTTTTCTTCCTGCTCTAATTTTAACTTTGCTTCTTGTTTGTGTTTCTTTTCGGCTGCTTTTTTATCATTTTCCCGTTTTTCTGCTTCTTTATGTTTTTTAAGCTTCTCGTCTTCTTCGCGTTTCTTTTCGGTTTTAATTTTTTCCTTTTCTTGTTCCTTTATTTTGACTTCTTCCTTCTTTTTGAGTCGTTCCGCTTCGATCCTTTCTTTTTCGCGTTTTTCTGATTCTACTTTCTCATGCCTATTTTTTATTTCTTGTTCTAATTTGGCTTTTTCTTTTTCTAATCTAGCTTCTTCCGCCTGTTTCATTTCTGTTTCTTTCTTAGCTTTTTCATCTTCTTCCTTGCGTTTTTGAGATTTAGCCTTTTTGAGCCTATCGGCTTCATCTTTTTGCTTTTTGGTAAGCTCATCTTGTTTTACCTTTTCATCATGTAGATGCTTCTCTTCAAGTTCTTGTTCTTTCTCACGTTTTTCAGTTTCTCGCTTTTCTATTTGTACTTTAGCTTCTAGCTCCGTTTTTACTTTTTCTTCTGATTGTTTGATTTCAGCTTCTTTTCTTACTCTTTCTTCTTCCTCTTTAGGCTTTTTAGCTTTTTCTTTTTTAAGCTTATCGGTTTCATCCTTTTCAAGTTGTGACTTTTCTTCAGTACGTTTCTTTGAACTTTCCTGTTGTTTTTTATTAGATTTTTGTTTTGATTCCTCTTTTTCTTCTGATGCACTTTGTTGGTCCTGTTTTAATTTTTCTTCTTGTACTAAATTCTCACCTTCATGATGTTCTTTGCTTTCCTTCTCCTTTTCAATTTGAGATAGTTTTACCTTTTGTTCTTCTTCTTCCGTTTCAATTCGCTCTTTGTCCTCTTTGAGATGTTCTTCCTTTAGTTTTCTTTCGGCTTCCATTTTCACTATGTCTTCTACGTCTTTTTTCTTCTTTTTTGTGAGTTTTTTCTTTTCAGCCTCTTTTTTATCTTGCTCTTCAGCTTCTAAACGTTTGTTTTCAGACTCTTGCTTCTGTTTTCTTTCGGCTTCTATTTTAGCCTTTTCTTCTTCTTCTATTTTCTTTCTTGAAAGGCTTTCTGCGTCTTGCTTTTCCGACTCTTTGTTATCTCGTTCTTCAGCGTCAATACGTTCCTTTTTGACTTTTTCAGCTTTATTGCGCTCTTTCTCAGCCTTCTCAGCCTCATCCTTTTGTTTTCTTTCATCTTCTAATTTTTCATTGTCTTCGCCTTTTTTCTTCGTATTTTTCTCTTCCAGCTTTCCTGCCTCTATCCGTTGTTTCTTGAGTTTTTCGGCCTCTATCCGTTCTTTTTCTTTCTTATCAATCTCTATCCTCTCTTTTTCAAGGTTTCCAGCCTCTATCTGCTCTTTCTCTAGGTTTTCAGCCTCAACTCGTTCCTTCTCGAGCTTTTCAGTCTCTTGTTTTTGTTTCTTTTTGGATTCCAATTTAAATTTATCTTTCTCTTCTTCTTCCTTATTATTCTTTTTCATGAGCTGTTTCTTTTCTGCCTGATCTTTCTCCTTTTTAGCTCGTTCTTCATCTTCTTGTTGTTTCTTTTCTGCTTCAACACGCTCGGTCTCGAGTTTTTCTGCCTCTAATCTTTCTTTCTCGATCTTTTCGGACTCAATTCGTTCCTTTTTGAGTTTTTCAGTTTCTTCTCGCTCCTTGTCAAGCTTCTCAGCCTTAATTCGCCTTTTCTCGAGCTTTTCCGCTTTAATTCGCTCCTTTTCAAGATTTTCAGCCTCAAGTCGTTCTCTTTCGAACTTTTCAGCGTCAGTTCGCTCTTTCTCGAGCTTTGCAGCTTCAACTCGTTCCTTTTCTAGTTTTTCAGTTTCAATTCGTTCTTTCCCGATCTTCGCAGCCCCAACTTGCTCTTTTTCGAGATTTTCAGCCTCAACTCGTTCCTTTTCGAGTTTTTCAGTTTCAAATCGTTCTTTCTCGAGCATTGCAGCATCAACTTGCTCTTTTGCGAGATTTTTAGCCTCGACTTGCTCCTTCTCGAGTTTTTCGGCTTCAATTCGCTCTTGTTCGAGCTTTTCAGCCTCAACTCGTTCTTTCTCGAGCTTTGCTGCCTCAACTTCCTTTTCTTTTAGATTTATAGCCTCGACTCGCTCTTTGCCGAGTTTTTCGGCTTCAATTCGCTCCTGTTCGAGCTTTTCAGCCTCAACTCGTTCTTTCTCAAGCATCGCAGCCTCAACTCGCTCCTTCTCAAGCTTTTCAGCTTCTAGTTTTTGTTTCTTATCAGCTTCTAATTTCTTTTTCTCTTCTTCCTCTTTTTTCTTCTTTTTCGCGAGTTTTTTATGCTCTGCCTTTTCTTTCTCCTCCTTTGCTTGTTTTTCATCTTCCTTTTGTTTCTTTTCAGCTTCGACACGCTCAGCCTCGAGTTTCTCAGCCTCTATTCTTTCTTTCTCTATCTTTTCGGACTCGACTCGTTCTTTTTCGAGCATTTCAGCCTCAACTCGATCTTTTTTAAACTTGTCAGCTTTAACTCGCTCCTTCTCGAGTTTTTCGGCTTCAATTTGCTCCAGTTCAAGCTTTTCTGCCTCAACTCTTTCTTTCTCTATCTTTTCGGACTCGACTCGTTCTTTTTCGAACATTTCAGCCTCAACTCGATCTTTTTCGAGCTTGTCAGCTTCAACTTGCTCCTTCTCGAGTTTTTCGGCTTCAATTTGCTCCTGTTCAAGTTTTTCAGCCTCAACTCGTTCTTTCTCGAGCTTTGCTCCCTCAACTTCCTTTTTTTCGAGATTTTCAGCCTTGACTCGCTCTTTCTCGAGTTTTTCGGCTTCAACTCGCTCCTGTTCGAGCTTTTCAGCCTCAACTCGTTCTTTCTCGAGTATCACAGCCTCAACTCGCTCCGTCTCAAGCTTTTCAGCTTCTAGTTTTTGTTTTTTATCAGCTTCTAATTTATTTTTCTCTTCTTCCTCTTTTTTCTTCTTTTTCGCGAGTTTTTTCTGTTCTGCATTTTCTTTCTCCTCCTTTGCTTGTTTTTCATCTTCCTTTTGTTTCTTTTCAGCTTCGACACGCTCAGTCTCGAGTTTCTCAGCCCCTATTCTTTCTATCTCTATCTTTTCAGCCTCAACTCGATCTTTTTCGAGCTTCTCAGCCTCAACTCGCTCCTTCTCGAGCTTTTCATTCTCTTCTTTTTGCCTTTTTTCGGCTTCCAATTTGGCTGTTTCATCTTCCCCTTTTTTCTTCTTTTTCACGAGTTTTTTATTTTCTGCCTGTTCTTTCTCTTCCTTTGATTGTTCTTCATCTTCCTTTTGTTTCTTTTCGGCTTCGACACGCTCAGTCTCGAGTTTCTCAGCCCCTATTCTTTCTATCTCTATCTTTTCAGCCTCAACTCGATCTTTTTCGAGCTTCTCAGCCTCAACTCGCTCCTTCTCGAGCTTTTCATTCTCTTCTTTTTGCCTTTTTTCGGCTTCCAATTTTGCTGTTTCATCTTCCCCTTTATTCTTCTTTTTCACGAGTTTTTTATTTTCTGCCTGTTCTTTCTCTTCCTTTGCTTGTTCTTCATCTCTTTGTCGTTTCTTTTCTGCTTCACCTTGCTCGTTGTCACGTTTTTCAGCCTCTACCCGTTCTGCCTCGATATTTGCGGACTCAATTCGCTCTTTTTCGATCGTTTCTGCTTCTAACCGCTCTTTATCGAGTTTTGTTTCAGCCTCTATTTGCTGCATTTCCAGTTTTTCAGCCTCAATGCGCTCCTTTTTAAGATTTTCAACCTCTTCCTTTTGTTTCTTTTCGGCTTCCAATTTCGCTTTTTCTGCATCTTTCTTCTTTTTTGAAAGCTTTTTCTGTTCGCCTTGTTCTTTTGCCTTCTTACTTGGCTCTTCATCTTCTTGCCGTTTTGTTTCAGCCTCAAATTGCTCTTTTTCAAGCTTTTCAGCCTCAATTTGTTCTTTGTCGAACACGTCAGCCTCAATCCGTTCTTTCTTGAGTTTTTCAGCCTCAGTCTGCTGTTGTTCGCGCTTTTTAGCCTCCTCTTTTTCTCTACTTTCGGTTTCGACTTTAGTTTTATCATCTTCTGCGTTTTTTTTTTCAGATGCTTCTCTTTCTTTATCGAGAAATTCTTCTTGTTTTATTTTGCCCTCATTCTCTTTCGTTTCTGCTTGTGATTGTAACAGAGCTTTTTTTGCCATTTCTGGGTCTTTCTCGACATCTTGAGTTTCTCCGGCTATGAGTTTCTCATCACGTTTCTGCTTAGCCTCCAGTTTTAATTCCAGTTCATCCTTTTGTGCCAATTGTTCTTTCAGTTCAGCATGTTTGATTTCTTCTTCTCTGTATTGATGTTCTGCCTCTTTAGTAGTTTCTCCAGCCCCATCAGTTTTTGTCTTTAACTGATCATCGGTTTCTTTGGTTGTTTGAGTTTCTTCAGATTTTTCCTGTTTATCTACTTCTTTTTGTTCTTCCGTAAGTTTGTTTTCAATTTCTTTTTGTTTTGTTTCGTCATCTGCAACTTCTCTATCACTTTCTAACCCTTCCAATAGTTTGACTTGTTTACTTATTGTATCTTTTTGTTCACTTGTGACTTCTTCTTGTTCCAGTATAAGTGTTCTTTTTTCTTCTTCAAGTAACCTAAGTTCTTCTATCGTAGATTTAACTTCTTCAGTTTGTTTAGATTTTGCCCTGTCTTTTTGAGTATTTCTATCAGATTGAGTTTCTTCTGTGTCAATTTTTGTTTTTTCTTCCAATTTGCAGGCTTCTTCCTTTTCCCTTTCAAGTTTTTCATTTTCCTGCCAAACTTTTTCTAAGGTTGGGGCTTCGTCTTTTTGATGAACTACTACGTCTTTTTGTAAGAGATTTTCTTCTGATTGCTGCTTCTCAACCGGTGTTTCTTTCTGATTTTCTTGTATTGCGTTTTCGAGGACTTCCTTTTCTTTCACCTCATGAACATCTTCCTTTTCTTTTTGGCGCTCCACTTTAGCTTCCTGCTCTTCTATTTCTGTCTTTTTCGAAAATTCTTCTTCTTTTGTAGCAAGCTCTTCTAACGTTTCGCTTACTTCTATAATTTCCTTAGTTTGTTTATTTTCTGGTTCAGACTCTTTCTCAGCGTCTTCTTCCTGTTTTTTATCTGAAGCTTGTGATACTGCTTTTTCTGCGTTTTGTTTTTTACTAGTAGAAGTAGAAGGACCTGAAACTGTTGCTTTCGATTGTTTTTCATTTTCTTTCAGTTTTGAAGTCTCTTCTTCAAGTTTTTCTTTTTCTTGTACCAGCTCATCTTTTTTTTTTTTTGAAACTTTTTCTTTCTTTTCTTTTTCTTCTTGTATTGATATGTCTTCAGAGACTTCTAAAGCTTCAGCTTCAGGCTTCGGGCCTTTAGTCTCTTCTTCAGTTACTGAATGCACGATTTCAGTATCTTGAATTTCCAAAACTTCAGAACTTTCTTGTTTTTCTACGCTTTTTAGTTCCTTTTTGTTTGCCTTTTCTTCTTCAAACTCTTTCTGTTTGTCTAATGCGTGTTCTTTGGGTTGTTCAGGTTCCTTTTCTTCTGCCTCTAAAGTTTTGTTTTCTTGTTCTGGTTCTTCCTTGGAATCTATAATTTCTTCAACTTTAGGAGAAACACTCGCTATCTGGTCATCGGCTTCGTCTATATTTGTTTTTCCACCTGGCTCAACTGCAGTTAAAGTTTGTTCGTCAAGTACAGGCATACTTTCTTCTACAGTTCCTTCAATTACTTCAGAAATTTCAGCCTCATGTAGTTTATCCAATTCAATGGACTGAACCATGGCCTCAGGCAACATTGCTTCACTCGCTAAAATACCCAACTCCTCCAAATTTTGCACAGCAGCAATAGCTTGTGCAGCTATTTCATCTACAAGTTCAGAAGCAATTTGTTCTATTTCAGTTTTAATGTCCGTTTCTTGAATCATCACTTGTTTACGTACTTTTCGCTTTTTCCCTTCATGTTCAGCTTGAATTGAACTAGATGACTCTACTGCTGTTTCTTGTGCTTTTTTAAGTTCTGTTATTTGTTCCATTTCTGGGGCAGCCTTATTGATGTCATCCATTTTGTCAATTGTTTCGAGTTTTTCCGTAATCTCATCATATGTAGAAGGATATGAGACAGTTCCAAGGGAACTTTCTTGTTCAACAGCAGATATTACTTGTTGTTCTAATATTTCTGGTTCTTGTTTTATTCCTTTCGGTTCACCTTCTTTCGTTTCTTTGGATAGTTCACATATTTTGGTTTTTATGGAATCGGTTACATCAAATATTTGTGAAGAAAGTTCTTTGAATACAGGAATTTTTTCCTTGACCTCTAAAGTAGACTTCGATTCGATGTCAGTAAGACATCTATTAACACATTCAAGGAGATTGTTTACCTTTTTAATAGCTTCTGAGTCTAATACCGAAGCTTGTGGAATTAGTATTTCACAGACATTAGATTTCAGTTCTGCAAGTATAATTTTAGTAAATGCTGCATCACTTGGCAATCTAGCTGTTTTATCTAGATTGATATAAAACTTGATGTCTTCAAAATGATTCAAAACTTTTCGCAATGATTTTTTAAATGTCGTCCACGTTGGTTTATCTGCTTCGTTAATTTCTAAAATACTTGATACATTCTTGATAGAACGTAAAAGAGTTTCGGATGGTTTACCGTAGTTTTCGAACATGTAAATTTTTTGTATGCTCGAAATAGTCCCCCGCATGTTAGAAATACTCCCGTAAACAGAGTGGACGGCTGTGAGTATTTGATCCCGTACTTCTGTTCTAAGACTAACTTCAGCTAAATCTTTCTCTAGCGTAAACACTTTATCTTCTAATTGATCAAGAATTTGTACAACATCAACGCCTTTTTCTATCAAAACGTCAGCGCTATCCGCAAAGCTTAGCTTAAGTGTTTTAATTGTATCCTTAAGATTGTTCAAACTCAACACAATACCAGCCAAGTTACCTTCTCTGATATTAACTTTGGACGCCTGTTCTAAAAGTTTTACTGTTTCATCTGTCTCAGTGGAACATTTTTCTAGAATGTTTTCATTTTTGAGCTCTACAGATAAGGCTTCAGCAACTTGAACCTCTTGCGTTTCACTCATATTGTTGACTAGTAGTTGTAATGTAGCACAGGCTTCTTGAAGTAACTCTGGTGGACTGTCCTCATTAATCTGTAGCTGCACACTCCTCACGCTGCACTCTAAATCTTCAAGAGTCTCATTGAGAGTGTCATTTGCAGCTCCGTCATAATCCCGCTTGAGTTTAATAATGACTGTCTGTACTTCATCAAGTGCATCTCTAAGAGCTTCATTGTCTTCAACTTCTCTGACTGTCGGTAGATTTATTTTATCCGTCACTTTTTGAAGCAATACTTCCAGTTGTTTCATTGAGTTTTCTTCTATTTCAGGGGTTTCAACTGAAAATAAGTAGAACAAAGTTAATATTAATGTTTATAATATATATGTGATAGTAAAGTTCTTTAAGGATGTATTATTAATTATACCCCAAGAACTTGATTTTCCGACATGTTATCATGACGGAAAATCAAGTTCTTGAGCTGTTATCAGCTTACCTATTTCCGCCGCCTTGAGAACTAAAGGCATTCCAGAAACAACCGTTTTCTCCAAATCTTCCTGCAAATGCGTTATGATTTCCGACACTCTTTGAAGAGCGTCAGGTTTTGCCATGGGCACGATCTCCTCCGCACTCTCCAATGCTTTAGTATGAAGATTTGATAAAGCAGCTTGCAGCCTTTGTGCCAATTTAGCCTGTTCTACTTTGGCCTCTTCCAATAAACCAGGTTTTTCAGCCACTTCAACAAACTCTATACTTTCTTTCAAGGCTTTAGCCAGTTCAACCGACTCGTTCAATTCTTGAGAGTTGGTTAGCCCCGAAATGACACCAACTAGTTGTGATATTTCATCCGATATAAAGTCATCAATGTGCTGAATGATACCTCCTTGTTCTGTAAATAAAAAATATTGTTATTCTTGATCTAAGAATGTTGCTAACATTGAAAGCGAGACTTACAGCCACTATACATTATTAAATGCGTGTAAAAGTGTGCGTGTCTGTGTGTGTGCGTGATAATGTGAATTATGTTTAAATTGCCGATCCTAGAAGCCGGAAGCTTAGGACTAATTTAAAATTAGATTATAACGTATCTACCTATACAAGAAAGCAAGAAAGTGAAGGAAGAAAAACATGTTAAATCCTGAAAAAAACTTAGCGCAAAAAAACTATCATGAATTAGGTAAGTATGATGTGAAAATTCAAACAGATGACTAAATAAATTGTCTTGTTTACCGGTTCTTGCTACCAAACTACGCATCATGGTATCATCTATTTCACATTCTCTTAATTTTGTACCTATTTCACCTTTTGTATCAGATATTTTTGATAAATTATTTGAACTAGGAACTAAAGACTCATTACTAAATGTTTCGTTTAAAATGGGTTCTAGTTTCTCTGAAGACTTACAATCATTGTTTACGTCTTCAATTATTAGTTTTGAGTCTTCCAACAAAGCCTTTCCTAATATCGGAGGTTTTACCACTTCTATTACATATTCATTTATTTCTATGTTATCTGAAAGTTCTAATTTCATGGAATTATCAGTTGTCACCAAAACTGCTTCTTTTTCAAATGCTATGCTCATTTCTTGTATTGGCGTTAGTACTTCTAATTGAGTATCAGTAGGACTCAGCTGTAACGCACTTTCAGTCAGCATTATATTCATTGGACTGCTGGTTTCTAATAATAAAGATTCAACAGTTTCATCTAAATCATTTGCTTCGACAGTTGGGGTCAGAACATTTACTGACACTCCCTCACATTCCGAAACAATTGGTACCTCTTGATTAGAAGTAGCATTATCAGTCTTCTTTGGAATTGTAGATATCGCTAAGTTATCTGCAATGGGTGTCAATGGTTCTAAAATTAAAGGATGACAGATTTCAGTGCAAAGTGATACTTCTGGACAAGAAATTACTTTACTCGTCATTGATGTTGGTTCCGCATCTGATAATGACTTATCCTTGACACCATCATCAAATTTTAGGTTCGTTGTGATAAGTTCCGATGTTTTTTCATCAATCGGTGCTGCAGAATCGATTGTATCAATTACGGTACTCGTTATCATAGTTTCATTTAGATTTAAGGTTTCTGAATTGATTGGTGCAGTTTCTTGATTTACAGCAAATATTTCTGAAAGAGCTGATACTAAAGAAACAGCAGCATCAGGTTGAACTTCTTCATTTTTATTAACATTTTCTTGTAAAAGTGTTTCAAATACTTGTAATTCCTTATCAAATATATTGTCTGTAGATTCTACAGCTTCTAAAAGTGTGACTTTGATATGTGTTTGCTCATCAAGAGTCAAAGGCTTGGAGTTCAAAACTTCGGGGCAACTTTCAGTAATATTTTTATTTTCAGATAGTAGAACTTTCTGGCTCATGTCAACATTGTCGAATATTTGATCACACTCAACTAAATGTTCAATTAGTTTTGGTTGAATAAAATCTTCCTGAGCATATTGTTGGAGGTTATCAGAAGGTTGGACTTGCTCAAAAATAAGTGGTGGGATTTCTTCATTTATAGTATTTTTCTCGTTTTCAACAGTTTTGATGGCATCTTTGATAATGTCTTCAATTTGTTCAAGGACCATCAATTCAGCTTCATGGCTCGGAACTACCTTTTCTGCTACACAATTTTCAGTTACCAGTTCTGTTGCTACAACTAATCGTAGTTCTTTTAATGGCATGGCAATTTCTAATACAACAGGTTGTAAGTCCTCACTTGCCACTGCTTTTTCATCAAAAATGATTTTAGGTTCTGTTGCAAAACTTTCGGTTTCATCAGAACTAACACTTTCTAAGCAAACTGGTTCAGTTTGCAGACACACAACAGATTTTTCAATGCTTTCTATAGATAGAGCTGCAAAAAATTCAAGCTCTTTTTCTTCCACTGGTGTTAAGGATTCCAATATAAGAGGTTGTAGATTCTCACTTAAGATCAAATTTTTATCGATTACCACAGGTGTGTCGCCGCTAACACTAACATCAATTATTTGTCCAGAAATACTTGCTTCTTCAATAGATACTACTTGTTCTAAAATTGATAGAATGTCTTCTTTAACAGCAATTGTTCCTAAAGTTTCTTCTACGCAATTTTCAGCAATTTTGTTGGTTTCTTCTATTTGCTCAAGTATGACTGTTTCAACTTGGGTTGGAGCAATCTTTTGTGTTTCATCATCATCTGATTTCAGTGGAGTTGCAACAGCCAGTTGAATAACTTCAATGGGTATTAAAGTTTCTAAAAGCTCTGGCATAGATGATTCGACTTGATGGACAGGTGCAACATTTCCTAATAAATTTTCAGTTACATCGGTTTGATACGCAACTTCTGCGAAAGTGTCAATAGGTGTCACTGGTTCTAAAACTAGAGGTTGAGAGTTTTCACTGAAAGCGTTTGCTACCTCTTGGTGTCGTTCGATTACAGTTGCAGCAATTGGATCTTCGTCAATATTTACAGATTCTGATAAAATTACTTCATCTGTTTGACTTAAATTCACTTCTTTTAGAGAATTTTCCTCAACACTTGGAACAGCGAATTCAATACTTTTTTCTTTAACAGGTGTTATCGACTCTAACAACATTGGAGACAAGTTGCTGTTTATTGCAATTTGTCCATCAGTAGATTGTTCGTCCGATGTGATTGGCAATATTAATTGCACTATATCAATTGGTGCCACAGAGTCTAAAATTATGATTTCGGTCGTTTCCTGAATAGCGAATGCTTCTTTAGCCGCTTTATTCGTTTCAGCAGCAATCCTAGAATTGTCACTCACTTTCAGCTGCGATGATGGTATCTCTACTTCTTCTTCTTCTAGTGTTATTGCCATTACAGATTTTTTTTCTGGCATTACAAAATCAAAAACGATTGGTTGCAAAGTCTCATTTATAGCTAATGTGTTTTGAGGACTTCTATCAGCATCACTTTCTAATAGCAAAGATGCATTATTTTCACCCACTGCCGTTTTTTCAGTTATATCAGCTTGAAGCCTTGTTTTTATTACAACGCTAGGTTCCTTCATAGGAGTTAAAGGTTCCACCACCATCAGTTCGGAACTTTCACTTAAGGCTACTAGTCTAGATCCGCCATCGTCAATTAGAACGGTAGCTTCAGTTTCATTAGAAACCACTTGTTCCAAAAGGATTGGTTCATTTTCAAGAACTGGTACCACTTTTTCTGATTTGACTTCAGTTGATTGGCCAGCAATCAATGGCTTCATTTCATCTATAGGTGTAACAGATCCTAGAACCATGGGTGGAGAAGTTTGACTTACCGCTATAACCGTATCAAATGCAATGTTTTCTTCATTCACAGTATTAGAACTCTCGTTGATGGTTTCACTGTCAGTAGATTTTAGTAAAGAAGTTTTTTCCGTATTATATTCAATAGGCGTTACTGATTCAAAAACGAACGGTTGGGACGATTCACTAATAGCTTCATGAAATCCTACATCTTTCATCTCAGCAATATTTTGGTTACTTCCATCAATGACACTTTCAAATAACACTGGTATGATTTCTTGACCCGGGAGTACCTTTTCAACTATTTCCGGTTCCAATTGAACAGCCATCATAGGGCTTAACTCTGCAATAGGAGTCAAAGGTTCTATAAACATGGGTTGGAAAGCTTCGCTTAAAGGTAACTCCTCGTCTTGGTTTTTATTCTCCAGTTTTAAACTTTCTGTTAATATAATAGGTTTAGTTATTTGTAAAGCTGCCTCGGTATTTTGAGCATCAAAGATTTCTTCAATAGAAGAACATTCTAACATTACAGGCTTTTCGTTGGACTCGAATACATCAATAGTTTGTGTGTGTTCATGTGTAGTTTTATTATCATTGTTTGTACTTGTTGTTTCATGAACCAATAGAGATGGATCTTCCAGGCCTGTCACGACGCTTTCAGAGTTTGTTTCTGAAAATATTTAAGTAAGGGTATTTGAATATTGTACATGTGAAAGTGTAAGCGTTATTATCTCAGAAAGTTAAGTTGAATTTGAATAATTCATTATGAAGTATTTTTTCATTAAACAGCTCTATATTATTTTTCTCTTATGCTTGTTAATAACACTCATAAACGTAAAAAGTTTATAAAACCATCTACGACTTAAATTTGAATGTTTTAAACATTTAGCAGTTAATGATTTTGTTATTATTTTGCGATAGAATACATAATTCACTAAGCTATCAATAATCATTTTGGATTATGGCGTTTGTATAAACGTATTTTACTTTAACGACGTCATAAACGATTGTTTGTTATTATTTAAATAAATATAATATTATGCTAACTACAATGCCATTAAGTGAGTTATAAAAATTATTATTCATCTTTTACCGTCTTTCGTTTGCATAATATCTAAATTATAGCAAACTCGCTCGCACTTTGTTTGTCTTTGGTTTCTACAGTAGTAACGTTCGGAATTTGAACAATAACATCATCACCCTTCAAATCAACATCTTGTTTATTATCCTGTTCATGGGTAGCTGTTTGTATTGCAATGGTGGTTTTTCTTTCGGATTCGTCCCTTATTTCCAAAGTTTTATCTTTACCAAGAGGTAGTTCCTCAAGTAGGTCATCAATTAGATTGACTTTACCAAAAATTTTGCCTTCATGAACTTTTAGTGTACCAGATTCATCATACGAAATAGGCATTGTTGCTGGAGGCTGTTCTATTTGTCCACTAATATCATTGTCTGATTGATTTTTAAAATGAATCAGTATTGCTTTTTCTTCCAATTTTAATTCATCGACTG
This sequence comes from Agrochola circellaris, assembly GCA_914767755.1. Taxonomy (NCBI): domain Eukaryota; kingdom Metazoa; phylum Arthropoda; class Insecta; order Lepidoptera; family Noctuidae; genus Agrochola; species Agrochola circellaris. The sequence goes on from OU611840.1 coordinate 8,260,446, forward strand.
GTCCTTTATTTTTATTAAATAGTAAACTTTTCATAAAGTTTTGATCCTTCAAATTCTGTTATGAAATTGCTTTGTATAAATACAGCGAGTAAAGACAAAGTTACATTTCAAATGTTAGAAATTAACTAAGTACTGGCAAATAAAAAAGATTTATTGTTCATTAGTTAGTTTTGTATGAAAATAATATATTGAAGCCTTAATTTATTTATTAGTTAGACTATCTATCTGAGACCTTTACTGCAATCGATTCAGAACTCTATAATTAGTTCTAGAAGCTTTATAATTAGTGTTTAAAAAGTTACTAGTTTTTTACCAAAATGTCACGTGTTTATAGGTAGGAGTTAAATATTATGTTGGATTAGTTGTTTCGATTTACCGATAAAGTTGTGGGAATCCGATGTCTGTTCTAGAACTAACAAGCATTTGTTTTCTTTTTCACTGTCTAACTCTTGATTTTCAATTTCCTTCAGACCTTTGTGGTCTAGAGCTAATTCTATAAAACCCACATGACATATTTCTTCAGCAGTAGTAGTAGTATCGGTATTGAGTTTTTCCACTGGAATTTCTGCATTTATTGAGTCGAGAGAAGCTGGTAACTCTTCTTTAAGAACATCACCCACCACCGTAATTATGATAGTTTTTGCAGTTTCCATTAGCAATGATTCTAGAATATCACTTCGAGTCGTCTTGCCGTATTCCAAGTCAATTGCTTCATCAGTTTTTTCAATTATTACATCTTCTTGATTATCTCCAAGAGTATCTGTTATTGTTTCGTTATGACTAGCTGGTTCAGTCATTCCTCCAACTTCTGCAAGCACGGTTACTGAAGCGTCTTTATTTAAATTATCATGTGCCTTGGTACATTCTACTGACTTATCGTCAATTTTTTTGTTTACTAGTATTTCGTCTTTAAAAACTAAACTAGTATTTTCGATACTTTCAGTGAATTTTGAGATTTTATTAACAGTATCTTTTTCAAATTTTTCTTGATTAATTAATCTATGCGTTGTGTTATCTTTGTGTTTTATTTCGTCATTCAACTTTTTAGTCTCCATTTTACAAATAATTTCTTCTGGTTGAGTAGTATTTAACTCTTCATTGCATTTATCATCCGAAAGTAACTCGGAACGTATTGAAATGATGGTATCAAGTTCACTTGAAAAAGATTCAGCAATATCGAGAATATTGAGCAACCCTTCTTTGCTTATTACTGGGTTTGTTTGTTCTACAACTTCAAGGGCTACTAATTGCAATGCTAATAGAGCACTGTTTAAATCTTGGACTAATGGGACTTGTTCTTCTTTTATTTGGGTATTTTCGTTAAGTGTTTCTTGAAGAGATATACTATTGCGTAACTGTCGAGCAACTACTATTGACTGAGAGAGTTCAGTGTTGTCTGAAGCCTCTGCTAACTTTTTGACTATATCAACTATTTCATCGGATAAGTACTGATCAATGTTGTGTAAAAATGTGTCTGTAAAAAATCATAGAATATATTTTAATGAGATAAAGAGTAGAGATTTGACAACAGGTATTTTTAATGGTGTTGTTATTTTTTAATCATTATAATAATTAGTGAAATATAATAAGCTAATTTGATGTGTCGGTTTTAGTAGCCTTTTTACTTGTAGAAGGTATTTATTATTATGCTAGTATTTAATGACCATTCGTTGTTTTGCTGTAATACTCACAATTTTAACATTACTTTATTCACGACTTGTATAATAAATCACATTAAAGTCACTTTACCAAGGCATTATTTTGAAGATTGACTCCACTAGTTAAGGCGAAGAGTAAAAATCTACAATAGTACTAATTGATTTCGTCTTGTACCATGATCATTTATTAACGAGTTGCCTGTCAACTTAAGTTTTACTAAGAAAACAACTACACTAAAGTATACCTATTATTGTACCTACCCCGTGTATTTTAAAGAATGTATACTATGTTTATTTTTCATTTGATTTATGTTAAAGCATTTTATATTAATTGATCAAATTAAAGATTGTATTGTCTGAGTCTAAGTATCGTTAAATTCTACCAAGGCACTAAATAAGAAGCCATTATAATTATGTGTGTGTAGGGTTGCCAACTTTTTTATATCAAATATAGTATTTTCGAAGCCATTGCCTGTAAAAATATAGTAGATGGCGGAAAAGTTAATAAATATTAGTATATTTTTTGCTACTTTAATTGTTTATTACCAGGTTTTTTTTTAATGTCTCTTAACTAATTTTACTCTCTAAATACCATTCATTTAGCTTTTAATGAGATTAATACTGGCCTTATCGCGGTCATCTGACCATTTTGTATTGAAATGAAAATATAGTAGTATATCTGCCTACTATATTTTTTCGTTAGAAATATATTATTTAGGCCTCCAATATTACAGGATACTATATTATACGAGTATAGTGGGGTTGGAAAGTGTGTGTGTAAAAGTATAGGTTGCAAAATTAAAGAGCTGGAGTGTGTTACAATGAATGCCACTAGGTACCTAAATTATAGTCAAAATCGAAGTAAAAAAAATAAAATAGGTCGCCCTCAAGTTGGGTGGAGAGAGTTGCCGAAAATCGAGTTGAATAGCTTGAGAAGCCTATGGCCAGCAGTCGAATGCTGTAGGATGATGAAGAAGTCAAAAACCTTACTACTTGACTTACGGATTACAAGCTGTAGCGAATTATTAAATGCTGCATCTATACCAAACAAATGAAGGCGCGAAGGCGCCGCCGCCATACGTAAAACATAAGCGCGCACACGTGAAATTAGCGTATCAATTAAATACATATTATACATACATATTACAAAATCCCAACTACATACTATAATATATTACAAAATACGAGACTTTAGCGTCGATCGTATTGTTAATAATAACTGTTAAATATATGAAAATAAATGAAATGCAGAGAAAATTGCGATATTTATGTATTTTGACACAATCTCAATATTTCATGAAAGCGTAACTGTGTGGCTTCGGATATGGCTACAGTGAAGAAAAGATTCGAATATTTACACTGATCCAAACATATTTATTTTGACTTCAGCCAGCCGTGCAATTGCTTATTATTATTTTGTGCATCAAGCTTCGCAGTATTTATAACTCCACAGTATGGAAAAAACATTTTACGTGTAACAATAACTAAATACGTTTGACAGTTAAATCTGATTGAAATATTCGATTGTTAAATGAGTCGGCCATCTTAGGTGAACGACCTTTTCATCTGGTGGCCAATATTTGAGAAAACCGGGAGAAATGCCAGTACGTATGAAAGCTTACATACTTATCCGTACACTTTCAGCACTGGGACTAAAAAGTCATCTTCGCCGTAGTAATGGAAGTTACACATTACTGTATATAAATTTTACTGGTGAAAATCAATCAAATAAAAAAATATAATGTCTAATTATTAGAAGTCATACTGTGTAGCTATTTACCATTTTAGAATAACAAAAGCTGTTCTACTAAATTAAAGAAATCATTAATAATAGCGTCACAAAATTTGTTATTATTACCAAGAGTAATATTTGTTGCTTCCTTTGGTTGAGGAACGCGTACTTCTGAAGTTAGTTTTGAAACAGTTTCACTCGTCTCCGGCAGAAGTAAAGCAGAAGAAGCTTCACACGTTTGAGTATCTTCCATAACTTCAGTTGGTTTATCCTCAATCACTGGTTCAAGAACTTTAGCCTCTCCAGTTATTTCTGGCTTTACACCAATGTTTTCTTCAAGTTTTTCTTCTGCACCTTCACCAACTAGTTTTTCTTGTTCTGACTTCTTTATTTCTGCTTCTGCAATAGTTTCTATGCTTTTTATAGTTGATACCTGTGTATTTTCAGTGCTAATGAGTACCTTGTCATGCCCTTGTGGTTCCAATACTTTGGGTTCAACTTGAACGATTGATTCGACGGTTTTTGTAATCACTGTTTCTGCACTTGTTGTGACTATATCAACCTGTTTTTGAGGTTGAGGCTCTACTAACTCGGTCACCGCACTTATTTTTACAGTTTCATTGACAACTTGTGATTCAGTTTCAATAATTTTCGGTTCTAGCTCAATAGATTTATCTACATTGGCATGTTCGCTTGCTGTTTTTTCTTGATATAATGGCCTTATTTCCTCCACTTCAATACTTGTAGTAGTTTCTTTACCAACAACTACAGGTTGCTCTGCTATAATGGCATCACTAAGAAAGACTTTTTGTTCTAAAGGTTGAGGTTCTGCTACATCAGTAGCCGCAGTTGTTTCGACACTTTCTGTATCCAACTGTGTTTTAGTTTCTATAATCTTCGGTTCTTGCTCAATAGATTTATATACTTTGGCATCTTCGCTTGCTCTCTCTTCTTGGTTTAATGGTCTAGTTTCTTCCACTTCAATACACGCAGTAGTTTCTTTACCAACTGCTACAGTTTCTTCTCTTATGATCGTATCACTAACGACTATGTCTGGGTTCAAAACGTTTGTCTCTTTTGTGGTGGTAGCAGCAATAGGTCCAATGTTTTCTGAAACTGGTTGTTCAACCGTAATAGCTTTGACTTTTAAAGGCTCTACCTGTGCCATTTCTTCAGCAGTGATAACAGTTTGAGTCTCAATCATTTCTTCCACAGATTTTCCATGAGCAGTATCCCCAGATTTTTGTTGCTCGAATGGTTTTGTTTTATCTACAGAACCATCAATTTCTGGACTTTCTATAGCATCCTGATCTATTGAAATAGTTGTTCGCGCCGCTAAATTTAAAGAACTTTCTTCAGTTACTTTTACACCAACATATTCGTTGTCCATAACCAATGGCTCTATATTTTTGGGCTGTTCTTCAATAATCGTTGAAGATGTTTCTACGGATTCATGGACTGCTGTTTCTACTTTTGTAACATCAGTTGTAACTTCACTTTCTATCAAAGGTATTTGCGAGTCAAGAACCTCTTCTTTTTCTAAAACTAAAGGCTGTATTGCTTCTTCAGCAATAACAATAGCAGCATTGATAATTTTGGTGGCAAATTCATTTATATTAGTAATAGTAGGTGCCACTTCTTGTTCTAATTGCTGTACAATGTCTTCAACTACAGTAATTGTAGTAATAGCACTATCACTGTCTGCAATTTGGTCTACAGTGGGCACTTTTTCAGTGACTACATCAGTGCCCACGCTTTCAATGGCAAGCTGATCGATAACAACTTCCTCTGTGGTGTTTTCCTGTATTTGGGATTTTATTACTTCAGTTGCAGCAATTGTTGCAACTTCATTCAATGAAAGCTCATTCGTTACTAAGTCTGTACTAATTTTATCCTGATCTATAACTTGTTCTATATTTTCTGGCGCACTATGAACTAGTTGTTCAGTAACTATAACAGGAGTCTGCAAAGCATCTTCAATCAGCGGCTCAATAAGTGTAACTTGAGTGGTTGCAACAGTTTTGCTGGTAAGTTCCGTTATTACAGCTAGTCTTGGCAAAGAATCTTCTACATTCAAATCCTTTGCTGTAGCCAATTCCAATGTAATAGCTTCTCCTGATTTTTCTTCTTCTTCAACAATCGCAACTGGTTTCGTTGGTGCATCCGCTTGTTCCGATGTCAGTGGAGTGTCTTCTCCAGTCATTGTTGCGGTAACATCAATTGTTTTCGACATTATTTGAGCTTCACTTTCTTCGGAGACTTTTATGCTTTCTTTATCTATGACTGCAGTAGTATCAACTGTTTCTGTTAGGAGTTTTTCTGCGACGACTTCTTCTTTGACGATTTGATCTATAAATATTTTTTCATCACCTGATTTAATAACTGCTTGTACAATATCCTCTGTGATTTGTTTTGGAAGTAGTTCGGTAGCTCCTTGGTCTAATATTTTGGTTACATCAGCAGTAATAATATCTTCGATTATGCCTGTAGTAGGGAATTCCATAGTTTCTGCTATTGGCACATTATCTTCTATGATAATTTCGACTTTAGCGCATATTTGTTCCACATTTTCAGACAGTCCTTCAGCTTGTTTAAGAATGTCTTGCACTTCCGATGTGTCTGCTTCAACCTGAGGAGGTTCGACAGTTAATTCTTTAACTTCTCCTTTTCCTGCTAATGTTTTTTGATGTACATGAACTTGTGATATTACTGCAGCAAGTTCCAAAGATAAATGAATACTGGTATTGGCAAGTTGCTGCAGCGCTTCTTCTCCAATCGCTGGCGTCAGTTCATTGGTAGACTCTAATGCGAGTTTTTGTACCGTGGATAAAGCGTTTTGTAGTTGTTGAAGTTGTTCACCGCTCGCCACACTAATTGTTGTTGTTGTTGTAATGTCTGTAGCTGTCTCGATACTTTCACGTAAGTCACACGCAACTGCTACTGATTGTTTAAGTTCAGCAACATTCATAATTGCAGATATTTGATTGATTGTTTGCACAATGTTGTCTGATAAGAATTCATTGATGTTTTGTAACAGTGTTTCTGAAAATATGTAACTTTCATGTAGTGTAAGTTTAAATACCGTGGCAGTTGAAGGTGATATGAGTAATAACAATAAAAGTATGTCTAGGTGCTGAATGAATACACATATAACGTTTCTAAAGTGAGTTAAATCCTATTTCCACATCTCTTTTGCAATTTTGTTAAACTATTTCATAATTGTAACTAGAGAGTAATCTGAAAGTGTTTTTTTTTAAGAAATTCAACAGTTAACATTAATTAGCAGTTTCAATTTGAAAGATTGAATAGAATACGAAATAAATTGTTGTAATTAACTTCTAGATATACTAAATCAAAGAAAATATTACTCAATCTGACCTAATAATAAAAACTAATGATTAAAATGACATAAATTACCTGTGGTCGCTTTCCGTACTGGTTCCTCAGATTTCTGTATCGCCTGTCCTGTAGTCACCCTCTTCACGTCATTTACTGTCACTTCTTCTAAAATAATTGGTTCAGAGTCGGTAGGAACTGCTAATGCGTCACCCAATTTAATATCGGCTTCAACTGGTTCTGTTTCTGCTAATTCAAGAGATGGTTGCGTAGTAGCCAATATATCTATTGTTTTGGCTTCATGTTTTATTTCTTGTAATTCAGCACCTTCCTCTACTTGTTGTACTTCTGCAGCTACACTCTCTTTATCTTCATAAACAGTAGGCTTTACAGAAGCAATTTCAACCCCTGTAATTTCCAATTCCTCGGCTGATGCAGCCACTTTGGACTCTGAAGCTTTCAATTGCGCAGCATCAGATGAAACTTTTTTAAGCTTCACATCTTTAAGTTGGTCAAACAATTTTGGGGTTGTTTTTACCACTATGAGGTCAGCGCGCAGATTTTCAGTTATTGCAGCAACGCGCTGTAGCGTATCTTTGTTGATTGAAGGGATATCTGTTAAAGTGTCTAATGGCAAAGTTTCCAGTGCCGCCAGAGCTGTGTGCAGCTGTTCCGCTAGTTGTGCATATTGTTGAATAACTTCTTCTTTCAGAACATCACTTGTTTCTGCTTTTAATTCGACTTCAGAAGCAGCGATGTTCTCACGCATTTCTTTAGCAATACTAATCGATTGCTTCAGTTCTTCAGCATTCATGATGTTGGCTAGTTCGTTGATCATTTCTGTTATATCATCAGATATAAACTGATCTATATGCAGAACTAACATTTCTGTAAAAAAAAAAAATCGTTAGCATATATTGATAACAAGAGTTTTATAGGTATAGACAATTCTACAATATCATTATAACAACATTAAGAAGTAGTTTATTACCAATAGTTGCTTTAGGCGCCTCTTGTAGCTTGGCTTGTTGACTTATTCCAACATCAATCTGCCGCTCATCAACGGTAACTTCATGGAACACTGGTCCGAGGTCGTCAATCACAACGGCACTTTCTGATTCTAATTTCAATGTTTCTACAGATGCCACTCCTTGGGCTTGATCTCTTTCAACTACACTGAACTCAACATCTTCTTTGGGAACTGTTTCTGTACAAACTGCTTCAGTTTGTTCCAGAACCACAGTTTCAGTGCCCTCTATTGCAAGAGCTTCTTCAGTATCAGGGGGACCCGACTCGATTATTATTTCTGATGGTAATAGTTTGGCGTCTTCCGCTGTGACAATTTCTTTAGTTTCAGCGATTGATTTTGCCAACATTTCCGTTGTAGCAATTAACTGTTCAGAAGATGATACTTGCGCGACTAAACTAATTTGTTCTAAAATAGTTGCTTCAGATCCTACAGCTGCTGTTACCAATTCTGGAGTAATGATGGCAGCTTTGCTCTCTACATCTTCAATCTTCTTTACGATTTCAGTTAAAGGTTCAGTAGGAGCTTGAAGTGCCACTCTAATGCCAGTAACAGCGACCAAATCTGCTTGTAATTGTGCAGTAACTCGAGCAATTCGCTGAATCACTTCTGTACTGAGTGCTGGTGCTAACTCTTGTACGCTGTCAAAAACTTGAACTTGCAAAGCAGATAATGCTGTATGTAGTTTTAAAGCCAACCTGTTTTGTTCTTTGCGAACTTCTTTCACTCGTTCCAGGCTTTCCTGTCCTTCTGTGATTATTTCTGAGGCAGCAATGCTTTCACGTAACTCTTTCGCAATATCCATGGTCTCTTTTATATCATCAATCTTTATGATGGCTGATATTTCTTCCACTATTTCGATTAACTCTATGTATTGATCAATATGCTGAATGATTTGCTTAGCTTTTTCTGAAAGTAGAATATTTATTTTAGTTCAATTGTATTGTTAGCTATAAAGTATTATAAACACGTGAATAATGAAGCATTTAAAAACTGTAAAATGCTGAATCACTTGGTGTCAATCACAAAAAAATCTATTGTTTTTGCATATAAATATTAAAAACGCGAATTTGAGGAATGGAAAGAACTGTTTCTATTGCTCATGATTATTTTTTAATTATCATGTTTGCCGTTTTTCATTTTTAAGCCAGACATATTTAAAATTGACGAAACACATTAAAGCATTATATTTCTTTTTCACGACGGCGTTTGTACAAAGCTCTGATTAATAACGACAAAGCCAGATTATTGACATTCACTCCTACTTTACCTTTTTTAACTTCTATATTTCCCAATATATCAACTTTTTCCAACTCGACCAATAGCTGATAAGCCGCAAGGAATACGAGCTTCATGTTTTCAGTTTCTAATTGATTCTTTCCATTGTACGCATCTGTACTTTGCCAATCGAATTTCGACATGATAGCTTTTAGAGACATTATTTTTTTGTTTTTTAAATCTGATATTTTGGAAGAGGCCAGCTCTTCAGGGTTAAGGGCCAATAATCCTTGCAGTTCAGTTGCAATAGTTAAGCTTTCATTCAAATCAGCGTCGCTAAATGTACCTGATTCGACTAATATATCCATTTCAATACCTATGAAACGGTCTATTGCGTTTTCCAAAGAATCGATATTTGAATTGACATCTATAAAAAATTTCGACAGAAATATTTAGTTATAATTTTGTTAGACATTTTTCCACCACACGGTAGGTAAAACCAATTAATTATCTATTCTTTTGACAATAAAACACACGAATGTATTTATTTGAGGTTGACTACCATGAACATGGGTTATTATAATATCGGCGAAATGCATAAGCTTTTGCATATTACCTCTTCAATGAATTTTGACGTACCTCTATAAATATAGTATTGTCTTTCATTAGGAACCACGAATTGTTTTTACGAGAACTTATGTTAAGCTTAGGTTCTGGTCCTGAGATCATCAAGATCTTTTGTATTATAATTATTTATATGAAAAGCTAAATATAACATAACAACTCACCTTTTGGAAGTTTATCTTCACTGTAAATGTTGGCTTTCTCTGAAGACAAAATACCTTGCATGGACTTCTCAATGTCTTCCACGGGCTTTGCGATTTCTTTGACAACCTGAGCAACTTGAACGTTTTCTATAGATCGTAAGCTGTCTTGTATCGAGTGTATCTCTTTATCAACTTCTATGATTAGAGAAATCTCCTCATTGGCAATTGCTTCTTCCGTTTCCATCCTTTCTATCATTTCTTTATGTTTTTCAGTCATCGTTTGAACAAGAGATTCCGTAGTTTCTATATCGACGGATATTGCATCTTCGTCAACACCTCTAAGAACTTGTTCTTGAACATTTGTTAATTGACTGTGTAATGCTTGTAGAGGTTCCAACATCTCTGTTAGAACTGCTTTCAAAGGACCTTCTTCCAACTTTTGTTTTGGAATCTTAACTTCAAGAAGGCTCTCTTGTAATACATCCGTGCAGTCAGCCAAACATTTTAGTAAAATCAAAGTCTTGCCTGTACTACTCGCATCTTTGAAATCATGGTGTTTCTCAATTACAGTTGAAACTTTTTCTAACATGTCTTTTGTTACCATATCTATTTTCTGTATTTTAACTTCCTCAACAAATGTTGCGAATTCTTCAATCAAATTAACCAAAGTAGTGTCTTCAACCACGTTAGGTTTACCACTTTTTATTTCCTCTAAAATATCTGCCTGTACATGTTGCAGAGAAGGTTTAGCTAGTTCTAATATTTCTACGAATTTGTCAACTATTTCAAATACTTGTTCATCGTGTTTAATTTCTTTTGCCACTTTAAGTTCTTTGGCCGAGTTTTCAAACTTCGCCAAAGGCGCTTCAATCAAAAGTTCTGCTTGAGAATCAACAATCTTTATAAGAGAAGTTTGAACATTTTGAAGGCAATCATCGGCATGAATTAGGAAAGTAGCTAAGCAGCCGTTTACGTCATCAGTCAACTTTAATTCAAATCTTTTAGTTTTGAAGTCATTTATTGTACTTTGCAAAGAACTAAACTCTTGTAATAATCTTATAATCTTCTTATGAGTCGTAGCTTTAGATATAAGACAACGCAGAATGGTAAATTCATTCTTACAGGTCTTAAAGAAGTCTTCTACTATCATAATATCAGCTATTGGCATATCATTTGTGGAGTCTTGCACCACGTTAACAGCACTATCTACAATATCTTCCATTAACATAAGAGAGTCCGATTCAATTTCAGCTGCAATTTGTGGTGACGTGCAAGTCAAGTCTGAAGCACGAGAAAGATTAACGAAATCATATTGCTCTAGAACAGCAATATTGCTTTGCACTTCATCAATAGTTTGAATTAGTTTTGCCTCTTGAGCTAATTTTTCCGGAGCTTGTGGAGTAAATTTAATCATCTCCTCTTGCACGGTAGCTACTTTTTCATATAAGTCTTCTGTAATCATTTTAACTTGCTCAATCCTGATTCCTTTGGAAACATCAGTAGCGTTAAGTAAACTGTCAACAGTGCGTTCCAAAGCTTTAACTTCTTCTGGCACAGAAATATTTTCTACGGTCTTAGTAGTTTCAATAATGTCTTTTAAATGCTCACATACTTCTCTAAGTGCACCGACTTTGGTCGCTATTTCAACGGTATTATCAGTGGTGTACATGGCAGGGAACACAGCGAGCATACACTTATCTAAATGCTCCTTAAATTCAGATACGTTCTGAATCACGGAATGTATTCTTTCCGTCGGCATCTCTAATAAATGTTCATATATTGGAATGTTACTTGTGTCTAACACCGACAAACTTTGCTGCAGTTCCTGCATCGGCTCAGCAATAGCTATTAGTTTTGATGGATTGATAAAGTTGGCTATCTCATTTGATCCCTCCATCAGTAGAGGGTGTAGAACCTCTTCGATTCCAGAATGCAATTCACCTAAGCCTATAACAAATGATTTTAAACTAGAGTAATCGCTGACTTCAGATAACGTATCTAACGCGTCAATGATTTCAGGATTTTGTAATACAGTTATGTGTTCATGCAATGTTTGTAGTGCTTCCGCAGTTGCAGTAGTTTGCATTTCCTGATTAAATGGTGAGATTGCCTGTTCTACCGCAGTTTCTTCGGCAGCTGGTAGAACCAAACGGTCGGATGGGATAGTGTCTGCTGTAGTCTTTATTCCCGATATATCTTCGAGAGTAGACATATCGTCTGCCGCTTCTACTCCTGCCTGTTCTTGTATCATTAAAATGCAACTCTGTAGATTTTGTACTGCGCTAGCCATATTGACACTGACATCATAAGGAGTCAGGCTTTCACCATATTGAGAAATAACATCTTGCTGTAATATTTCAAGTGTCGTGTGGAGCTCGTGAATAGGCTCAGCAATCGTAGCCATAACGACACTGTTTTGTTTCAAACTTTCAATGCTTTCGACAATTTGTTGATTTAGAACGATTATATTCTGGTTTAGTTCGCAAAGTGGCGTAGCAAAAGTTTGGGCAAAAGATGAGACTTCTGATATATCAGAAATATGTTCTTCTTCAACACCACTAGCTTTAATGGAAGCTACACTTCGTTTTAGTTCCTCTAGAACAGGACAAATGTTCTCCAATGTAGGAGCAATGCTTGTCTTAAAATCCTGTGTCGATTCTATTGCCTTCACATTTTCAATTGCGGCTATCACCTGGTCAATATGTTCCATTACAACCTTGGCCTTTGTTTCGTCATACTCATGAGAAGCTATGGGTTGTAAGTGTTCGGAATCAACATGAACACTGACTTCCTCAGCTGTGTTGATAGCCTCTTGAATGTCAACCAAAGTATCAGCTATATTTGTAAGAAGCGAACAATTAAGCTCCGAATCAAAAACATTTGTGATGAATTGGTCTTGAATAATTCTTAAGGTGTTATTGAGGCTAGCGAGGGACAAAACGTTATCAACATCTAGATTTTTGATCGAAGCATTGATTCTGTTAACTGCATCACAAGTTTCCATCAAAGTAAAATATTTCTTAGATTCGTTACTCTCTATTACGTTTTCTAAAACTTTTGTTAAGTTTTTGTGGAACATGGTCATGTGATTCTTAATTTCTGGCATCGGTTCTAATCTCGGCAGATTATTTTCTAATGCTATAAGAATCTGGGCCATCTTTTGTAGCGCATCCAGCTTATTTTCGCTTTGTAATACATCAAACGTACCCACGTTATTTTCAATTACTTCTATTTGTGTTGATATTTTGTAAAGGTTTTCTTTAATTGAAGCTACGGCTTGTTTCAGTACGGCTTCATCTTCGCCGTCAGACTCTGTGGATAGTTGCTCAAAAGAACTCCTGAGTTTTACAACTGACTCCATTACAGTTTCAATAATCTCAGTATTGTATTTTTGTAAAGGCGTATTTGATTCTTTGACTGAGAGGGTTTCAATTTGTTCCAAAGCTGTTTGCAGGTCTTGTATCGAAGCATACATATCATTGAGTATCACCTCACTATTGCGCACTTTAGCGATATCTATTGTTTTTCCACTTTCAGCACCCTCAGCTATACAGAGTAAAGAAATAAGAGGACTTTTTAATTCAAACACTGCTTTTTGTGTATCTCTCAGATGTTTGACTTCAAGAGAGGGCTCATCCACTTTAATTTCGCTAGCTTCGTTTAGGAGATTCCTGGCTTTGATAGTATCAGCAGAGAATTTGATCACTGTGCTCATCTCGTTATTTAACGATTCGATTTCTGTGAGAACTCTATCTTCAGTAAGTAAATAATCTGTAGACGTAACGGAATTAATATCCGAGATCAATTTCTGCATTTCACTGCCGCATGTTTCGACAAATGCTACGCAAGTTTTCTTAACAAGTGTTTTGCTGTCACTTTCCATGTCAATACATTTTTCAATGATAGTCAGCGACTGTTGAAGAGCTTTTAATGGCTGAGGTAAACTATTAAATAATGTGCTGTTGACCTCTTTACTTTCTGTACCCGATTCTTTGGCAGCATCTGCAATGCTATGTATTTCCGAAAGCGGAGATATCAAACTACTGATAATTTCCAAACTTCTTGAAGCAGTTGCTGCAGATGACATCAGTTCTGACTTAAGAATAATATCTCTTTCAATAATTTGAACGTCGTTTATAACCTTAGACAATGAAGTACTGATGTTGACCATTTTGTTTTTGAATTCTTCATCTGTAATTTTGGGTTTTTTGGGCATTTCCATTTCAAATGTCTCTTTTTTCCGAAGGGCTTCTTCTCTTGACTTGCTAACAGACTTCTCGCTTCCTGAACTGGATCGTCTAGAACTACGGCTAGTACGACGCTCTCTCTTAGGTTTTACAAAAGGAACCGGCTCGATGTCTAAGTGCTTCAAAGCTTCATCTTTAAAAAGAATAGTTTTTGTGGGCTCCGATGACTCCTGACCGTCTTCCCCTGATGGTTTCAAAGATTTCGATTTAGGTTTTCCCGAACTGTGTGCACTCGCAAAGCTTTGCAGATCAGATATGGCTTGAGTGTCATCGTCTCTCTTTTCTTCCGACAGTGACTGATCACGTGATAAACTGAAAAAGTCATCGGCGCTTCTCTGGGAATCTGACTTCTTCCTACCTAGTTTAAGATCGGATCTTTCATCCGATAACAACGCCATAGTTTTTTCTAAGTAATCCTCTCCACCAATCTCAAAGTCTTGATCTAATGATAGCTGAGGCGGGCCGTTCTCGTCCGCAATCGATAAGTCTTCAAGATCTGCTTCCGTTCGCATATCTTCATCAGGAGAAACGAAATATTCCGGTGAGACGTCAATTATAACTGCCTCCATCAACAAATTACCAGATGTAGAAGTTTCTTTAACGAATCTTAAAGGTGGAAGTTCCACCACGTTGTGTTCTGTAATATTTTCTGATAATTGATCGGCGTACATTTCCACAATTTGTAAAGCTTCTTCTTCAGTCAAATCTGGAGTTTCGTAAAGAGACACAGAAACTTCTTTGCCATCAAATGAGAAGGATATTTCTCCTTTATCGTCAAGAGTGGTGACGTCACCGACTGGTGTGTCGTACATCTGTGAAGTTCTTTCTTCATGTATGGTGCTAAGAGATAAATTCCTTTGTAAAGCTTGTTCTTCAGCTTTTTTCTTCTTTGCTTTCATTGAATCATCAAATCCGAGGAGTGAAGCAGAACTGGCGGCGATGCCCATACAGTTCTGCGCTTCGCAAGTGTAAGTACCAAGGCAACACGTGCCGTCTTGGCCGGATATGATTCTGTGAATATCCCCAGGCTTTAATTCCTCGCCATCTTTGTACCATTTGAGGATGGGTTGCGGGACACCGATGACCTTACACTCGAGGTTTACGGCTCCTTCGTCAGATAGTATGGCTTGAAGGTTTTCTAAGAATCTGGGTTTCTTGTAGTGTCTAGGTATGATTAGTTTGAGGAAACATGAAGTGACGCTGTGTCCGAAGTCGTTCATGGCGACACACTTCCACTCCGCCTGGTCGAGGAACTCCAGGCTCTGTATGTCGAGGTAGCACACGCCGCGGTCTTCCCGGCCGAGGTGGCAGCGCGAGGACTCGTCCACCGGCTGGTCGTCGCGGTACCACAGTACCGACGGTTCAGGCGGAATGGCGACTGAAACATATTACAAATTGGTGGTGTGTTATGATTAAGCAAAACGAGGTAATTAATGATAAAAGATTGTTTTATAAAATGTCAACTGCGATTCTAAAACGCATGTCCGCACAGCTTCGGTGGATGCACCTTAGCTGAAAAACATCTCTTCTCGTCTCCACTTTGGACATCTCTTCTCGTCTCCACTTTGGACATCTCCGCTTTAAAGGAGTCCAGGCCTTAAGACCTTATTCATATGTATGGGTAATACTTAATATTGTGCTTGCCGAAAAATATTAACCCAAAATTATATAGGATAGTTGTATTTTCTATTACACAATTGTCCGAATTTACGTTACGTTTACGGTAAAGTAATTTGCATGAACTTTACACGTGTAAATGCTCTCAAAAATTGGTAGGTATATAATTTTTTCCAAGATGAGAGAATATCCTATGCTTACCACTTTTTGAGAGACATACAAGAATTAAAACAACCATAACTAACCTTTTATTGTAAAACGGAATGGCTCATCAATCTTTGCTTCGACGCTCTTCAATCCCTGAATGAACTTCGGCGCCTGATTCTTGGAGAACAGCTGCAGTTTCTCTTCCTCATTCAACTGGTTCTGGATATCTTCAACTGTCAATTCAGCGGAACTGCTGGCTTGACCCATGCAGTTCCTGGCTATGCAGCAGTAGGAACCTAAGGAGTTGGTTCCTGTGAGTTGGTACACGTCTCCTGGTTTTAGTTCTTGGCCATCTTTAAACCAACTGAGGACTGGAGTGGGGAAGCCCACTACTTTGCACTCGAAGGAGACTAGCCCTTCTTCTGTTAGTACAGCTTGAAGGTTCTCCATGAATCTTGGCTTTCGGTAGTTTTTGGGCACTGTGGATAATGAGAAAATTATTAAAATATCAGTTAAATAAGGAAAGTACATAACTAATAAAAAAACAATAACCATCTACATTAGTTAAAGTAATCAAAACGAAACTCTAGACTGGCACAGAAGAATATCAATTATTAGTAGAAATAACCCAGAAGCTTAAACTTGTACAAAATGGAAACAAAAATATGTGTACAACAAATATTAACCCTTGATGATGCTGCGAATATAAAAATAGGTACCCCTAAAAAGTATTATTAAACTCTTTTTAGTACTATACTGTAAATCATTCCAAACCCACTCAAGTGAGCGATGACTTGAGACTAATGACTTACACTAGGTGACACTTAAATTAATGCCTCATTAAAAATGCGCTGATAAATTTTCAACTTTCGGCCCTGATCCAAGAGTAGTAAAAACGGGCACTAACCTCACTCAAATTATCGATCTCTTAAGTAACTAAGTAATCCGACAGTGTCCGATTTTCGACTGAAATTCGCGTAACACACAGTCTAACGAACCCTACATTATCAACCGTAAACAATGTACGGGTTGCTAAAACATAGAACATAGTAACATAGAATACGCGCGACGTAAACGTAACGTAAATTCGAACTAAGTTTGAATCGAAAATGCAACTATCCTAAAGCATTTTGGTTAAAATGTTTGCGACAAGTAGAATAAATAGCTACATAGATATAAATAAATTATTAAAACTAAGTACATATTCTGTCGTCGAATTTACGTTACGTTGATCTCGTGCGTTCCTGCTAGGCCCGCTAGTATGCAGTTTCATGGCGGTAAGATGGCACCTCGAGTTTTAGAGAAAGTTCAGCTTTGTAAAACTCAATGTCCCTATTAACACCTGGCTACTGTAGGTATGTATCTCACCATCCATGGTGACATAGCAAGTGGAAATGCCGATGCGGCCCCCCGTGCTGGTCGCGACGCACTTCCACTCGCCCTCGTCCGGCCACTCGGCACAGCCCACCTCCAGCAAGTAGCCACCAGCACCGTCTTCAAGAACGTGATACCTGGAATAATATCAAGAAAATGATAATAATTATCAACAACTTCATCAGTCCTATTCGAGTCACTCGAGTGACTGATCATTTTGTTACATTTCACGTTCACAAAATACCGATAAAACTACTAAGTTCATGAACTTTCATCTACTCTTTTCATTAAATTTTTCGATCACTCCGTAGGCGAGTGAAAGATGCCGAGTGCCGAAATCCGACATCCTTGGATTTGTTCTCTAATTAATTAATTTTTCACTTAATATTATTTATTTTAATTTTTTTTTCATTTTAGGTCTCGAGTTCGAACCCAAGGCACGCACCTCTGACTTTTGGGATTCAAGTGCGTATTATATAATTATCACTTGCTTCAAAAACGGTGAAGGAAAACATCGTGAGGAAACCGGCATGCCTGAGAGATATTTCTCGACGGCATGTGAAGCCAAATCAATGGCCCATGGGCGGCTTTAAAACTCTGACAACAGTTTAGTCACTAACTACACGAAAAGAAGAACTTTACATTCATAGGTTTCACTTCGGAAGACAGATGGCGAATGAAAGGCAAAAGTTAACAAAATTTGAAGCGTCTGATATCCATTTTAGTTCTCTCAACTTTCCTAGCGCCTACCACCTACTGCAGGAGGCAATGTTGCCAATTCTCTTGTACAACTATCACTAAAATTCCTTACTTTTGGCTTTGAGAATCTTAGAGCTAGCTGTTCTGCAAACAAAATTCACAAAATTAAGGAAATATTTTGACACTAATAAAATCGAATTTCGACTATCGCGAATCCACGTGGTATCCATGGTTTGCCCTGCCCTACCCGTGATTTTTTTTAGAGCCGGAGGCGCGCTTGTTGTGCATCCTCGAAGTGTTTTATATGGAATTTTTCACTTTTTGTATGGAAAATATGAAAAAATATTACCTGCATGTTGAGTTTTAGGGATTTTATAAAGGGGGTCAAAATTTTAATTATTTTTGCGATAGGACGCACCATTTTCGAGATAGCAAAGAAAAATAAATACTGCAGTGCTATTCTGTAACCATCTCACCGTGAAAACTTAGGTGAAGTGAGCGTGGAGTGAGCTGTCATTCCACAGGGATTGACACTATTGACAGCTCACTTCACCCAAGTTTTCACGGTGAGATGTTTACAGAATAGCACGGCAGTACTGTTTTTGCACGTGAAGACGAGATGTTGGTGTGAATTTTAGTTCATGACAACTTATTTCACCCCACACCTGCGATCTGCGATTCTGTTTGTTGACACCGTATCGCTAGTTTAAATTTAAATATTTATTATGTATATATAAAAATTTAAATTTAAAACCGAACAAAAATATTTACGTCATGTTATGACGTAAATATTTTTGTTCAGTTTCACCATTTTCAAAGGAGTTCAAATATTGATATAACCGTAAATAATCCGAGTTTTAAAGATAAAAAGCATTCTGTTAATATTGAAAGCTCTGTCGTTTGTAACGTGTTTTTGTCAACATAGTTACAAACGGCTGTTTCTGTGTACTGTTAATGTGTAATCCAGTCAGGATTATTCATTCGTTTTACGTCGAAATCGCCTGAATGACCTGCTCTAAAAATGTGCACAGTTTTATCAAGTGACTCGGTAAAGAGCATTTTTCGATAAAAATCTCTGCAGTTGCTTTAAAAAATTGTTCACAAACATACTTTTAGCTCACATTCATAAATCCCTATTCTGGGAACATTCAAAGTCAACAGAATTCATACATATCTCGACTCAAATGTTGCAAATTGGAACACAAACTCGAGCATTGTTCTAAAATAACGAAAAATGTTTTGTAAATCTATTAATCTGTCTTGCCTTTGTTGAGGTTGGATTTCAGTCTAACCGGATGCAGCTGAATACCAGTATTTTACATGGACCGACTGCCTATCTGACCTCCACAACACAGTTTGTAAATGTGAAATGTGTTTTGTTTCTGTATGCATTAGCCTTGCTAAAGCCTAAATGGCTTTTGGTACAGTGTCGGATTATCAGACTGGAAAATCACAGACCTACTACCAATATATTTCCGATTTGTATTCGGTGCAATATTTGTAACTGTAGTAATAATTATATATTTCAAACTGCAGTGGATTTTCACAATCACGTGAAAAAAATGAGGATTTGGCGGCGGAGAAGAATGCGGAGGAATCTCGTGAAAATATTGACAATATGACACTATGGACGTTGTGCGTTGGTAGCTACCACTGTGTTATATTTTGTAGCATAGTACCTATGTATCTATCTAAAGGCTCGTGCAGACTAGCGAGACTTGTCGCGTGACGCGACACCGGTAATTCTTCTGTCGTGAAGTTTTCTTAGAAATTGTTTTGTTAGAGTCGCGTCGCGCCAGCCATCAAATAATTATACACCTTCGCAGGTT
The DNA here is from genome assembly GCA_914767755.1 of Agrochola circellaris. Taxonomy (NCBI): domain Eukaryota; kingdom Metazoa; phylum Arthropoda; class Insecta; order Lepidoptera; family Noctuidae; genus Agrochola; species Agrochola circellaris. The sequence continues at coordinate 8,280,097 of OU611840.1, forward strand.
GATCATCTCCAAAAAAGCATAGAAAAATAAAAGACTAATTACCTCTCGCTGGGCTCAATTTTTCCTTCCTTGTTGTACCAGACGACGCTGCGGGGCCAGGGAGGTACCACGATGTGGCAGCCGAGGGTCAGCGGGTCGCAGACCCTCACAAACTGGTCCTCAAGTTCTTTCGTGAAGATCGGAGGCGGCTCTGGAGTCACACTGCTGGAAAACCAAGAAGGAAAATGTTTATTTTGCGACAAATATCGATGCACACCCGCGACTTACGTGTCGTAGGTTATGGGTCCGAACAGAGAGCAGGCACGTTGTGTAATTTACTTCATCATCACACGAAAGAAAGGAAAACATCGTGAGGAAACTGGCCGATATGTAGTAGAACAAAAAATTCGAAAACATCTGACATCTACTAACACGCACTTGGCCCATGTGGTGTATTTTGGCCTACTCCCTCTCACAGAAAGGGGGTTTGTGTACCTGCAGTGGGAACGTTATCAGCTGGTTATGCTATGCTAAGGAGGATTCGAAAGAACGGGAGATGTTATTTATAAGTAGGAGACCAATAAACTAAGAACTTGTTAGGGTTAGTCAGAGATGTTTCGAACATCCATTTTTCGCTAGCTATGTTTGAAACATGTAATTTGGCGAGTCTAACTGCCTTCAAACAGGCATAATTGGAGACCCCAGACTGCTACTGAGAAATTATTAACAGTAAAATCCAATAACACTGCCCGACCTGGGAATCGAACCCAGGACAATACACTACTTAGTCTGGGAAAAAGTACAATGATCGAGGAAAAAAATACGTAATAGATTAAGGAGTGGTTTTGACAAACAAATAAATGCGACGTCGAGTTTCATAATAGGTTATAGGATTATGATCGCCTAAGCCCGCGGAAAAATACTTTTATCTACTCTCATATCGTAATATTCGAATTATAAACTTCAAAACGAGTTTATATTTACATACTTTATAAACACAACACCGAAATTTAAAAATAGAATTATATTATAACAAAGTGTTATAATATAATTCTATTTTTAAATTTCTCTAACAAAATAATGCTACAAAACATTTTTTTTTCTATTACGATACAGGGCAAATCCAAGAAGTTAATATCACCAAGAAGTTTCCATCAACTTTTGTAATGGAACGTTACGGGGGACAGCAGCACCGCTCTAGCGCATGCGCGGTGATGTGCTGGGTGCAGGCGCCATTCATACGTTTTGTTGTACTGAATTTCGTGGGAATTTTTTATTCTTAATCTTTAACTTTGAACTTTTATTTTGTAGGTTGAATCCTAATGTATGAGAGTAGATAAACTAGTGTATGAAACTGCATATAACTAGGTATTATAACCCTTATTATGCCCCCCAAAAATACTCCTTATTATGCAACAGTTTCATAACCTACTACATTCAAAACCCTTTAAAACGACTTCGCTTTAAACGACGTACCGGTTGTAACGACGAAATTTTGAGGTCCTAGCATTTCTGTTTACTTAACATAGTGTTTGGTTATAAGGACTATCGGCTATAACAACCGTAATCCGACGGTCTCTTCGAAGTCGTTATAAACGGGTTTGACAAGAAAACACAAATTTTAATCACCTGTACAATTCCCGGCCCGTTTCCAATGGGCCAGAACTGCTCTATGCGTGAGCATTCATTGATATAATATGCTAGTATCCGATTAGTAATTTGATTTCCTTTGAGTTCTGAATATTGAAGTTACTTTCCGAGATAGTTACCTGGAGCTAGGCCTGGCAGATCCTTCCCTACTACCGCGGCCGACGACGTGGACCTTCGATGAGGAGTAGGCCCTGCCCATGCAGTTCACGGCCTCGCAGGTGTAAGTGCCGAGCGATGTGGGATCCTCGGCATTCGCGGTGAGCGCGAATACATCGCCTGCCTTTATTTCGCGACTGTCCTGTAATAGATTGAGTGCAGTATTAGGATAGAACCTTTATTGAAGTTCTCAAATAATTTACTGGTTTATGTCTATTAAATGTACAGTGTAGCTTTCTCCCGCAGTTAAGTTCGGGTGGAAGCTGGTTTTACCGACTCAGAAACCTTCGCGAGTGTGCACACCACCAATTACTAAAATTACAAAGTTTCATTCCAATCGGATTCAAATTATGAGCACCTACCAATGAGCCGACAATCCACAATCAAAGAGACACTCTTGTTATTTAAGTATGTAATTTGATAGAAGATAGAAAATATTAATATCAATGTTTTTTTAAGAGTGCTTGTAATAAATTATTGTTGAGTATTATTTATATTGAATCTTTACCCGTACGAAAAAACTTTACTTAAATTACCTGTTACGGATGTTGGAATAATTGCTTATTAGATTTGTATTGAAAACTCTTACCTAGATCCCTAGACCATGTAAGTATTCAATTCAAACCAAATGAGATTTAAAAAGGAGTTAAAAAACTTATAAACAACACTTTTGACACCGACTTTGTTACATTATATGCACGAGATCCAACACAAAATATTTCATATAAATTATGTTAATTATCTGTCTAGCCTTTTAACTCACATACAGGGTGTAAAACGACCCATTACGCAGCCGCCGTCTACGCATTCTGTACGTCAAACCAAATAACATTGTACAAAAATAATTGCTGGTAAAAGACTTTTATTTTTAGTGTGAAAATATTCTGTTTACGGTAGAGCGCAATATATCGCATATGAGTGCATGCAACAGTAAACAGTCGTGGGAGTATTGAAACTTTTAAAGTTAAGTTGTAAAATTTAAAACACTTTTTTGTAAAAAAACGTCAAAAAAGGTACCCACCTTCCATAATATCCGTAACCAGAAGGTTCCCAATTAAGGTAGCGTAGGCTTTGTTAAGCGTCTTTTTACACCCCTTATCGAATCAGATCATTTTAGTTCGGACAACTAAGAGATCCTTATAGTGTTAGTATTGTAACCAAAAAGGTTTGCACTTAAAATACTATTGTTATTAAACTAAAGACAAAAATACACTGGAAAGACCAACAAAAACAGCAATCAAACTCAAACTCAAACTCAAAGCATTTATTTCAAATAAACCAATTACAGGCACTTTTGAATTGTCAAGGGGGTCGGTCAGTCAGAAAGATGAAGCTAGATGCCCATTCCAAAGCGTAGTAGGTACCTATGGAGAAGAACGGGCAAGAAACTCCACGGACACTCTTTTAAATCATAATATGGTTACAAAATTATTGGTTACATCATTCATGTTGAAGTTATACATGTGAGAACGATGCAAAACGTGAAAAGCGTCCGTAACAGAAAGAAAAAAAATAAACAATTAAAATAAGCCGTGGTAGCTAAGAGATGACCAGTCCCTACTGACGGCGCCCGTTCACGAACATGACGCATGGATTAGCACCATTCAGCTCAACCATTTTGAAGGGAGCTAAATGATCCAACACACGCGCCACCGTCAGCGAGACATTAGAGTGAGCATGACATACTCTCAGCCGCCAGGACACATTCAAGTCAATGAAAGACATACCCTGCACCTAAATGGTAGCTTTATAGTCGGTACATAGTACTCACACATGTTCTATGCAATTATACAATGTTAAGAGATTGAATTTATACAATGCAAAGATAGTTTTTAAAATCTTCAGCAGCTCCAACTGTACTTTCAAATGCTAATCAATTAGTTTATACGCCCTTGTGGAGCAGGACCAGCATTGGGCCAAGCATTTTTATCAGCAATATAATCTGCCAATTTATAATATGCTTGGCTGCATAGTGTGCGTTTAATATAAGATTTAAATTTCGTTTCATTCAGTTGAAGTATGTGGGGAGGTATTTTATTGTAACACTTTAAACAGTACCCCATGAAAGATGAGTCCACTTTAGCCAGCCTGAAACCCGGTTGAACTAATTGGTCCCTATTTCTAGTAATATAATTGTGTCTTGCACCTCTTTTACTAAAAAGATGTAGATTTTTCCTTACGTACATAATGTTTTCATAGATATATTGACAAGGTACCGTCATGATGTTAATATCTTTAAACAGTTCCCTTAAAGAGTCGCGCCTGCGGAGGCCATATATGGCTCTGATGGCTCTTTTCTGCAGAATAAAAATAGACTCGATATCTGCAGCCCGTCCCCATAGTAGAATACCGTACGACATAATACTATGAAAGTAGCTAAAATAGACTAGCCTCGCGGTACCTACATCTGTAAATTGACGGATTTTTCTCACAGCATATGCTGCTGAACTTAATCGTCCTGAAAGGGATGTTAAATGAGGACCCCATTGAAGCCTTGAGTCAAGCGTGATCCCTAGGAAAACAGTTTTATCGACGAATTCTAGTTTCTCTTGATTCAATACTATCTCACAATTACTACTTTTGACATTAGGCAACGAAAATCTTATGCACTTAGTTTTTTTCCCATTTAATACTAAATTATTAGCAGTGAACCAATTTTGGACCTGCTGTAGGGCGTTATTTACGTCGTCAAGATTTGATGCACGTCTATTAATTTTAAAAATTAAGGAAGTATCATCAGCAAATAACACCATTTGTGGTTGAGTTTTTAACAAATGGGGTAGATCATTAATATAAACTAAAAAGAGGAAAGGACCCAATATTGATCCTTGAGGTACACCCATTTTTACTTTTAAACCGATTGAATTGACACCATTTATTTGAACTTGCTGTTGTCTATCATTTAAATAAGATTTTACTAAACTGAGCGCAAGTTTTCCAAGTCCGTAATACTCAAGTTTTAAGATTAAGGTTTCGTGGTCGACGCAGTCAAATGCTTTGGAGAGGTCACAAAAAATTCCTATGGCGTCTTGGGCCTCTTCCCACGCCGTAAATATGTGTTTTAATAAGGTGACACCGGCGTCAGTCGTACAACGTCCCTTGGTGAAACCATACTGTTGATCATGTAAGATTATATTGGTGTTAAAATGATTGAGCATTTGATTAAGCATTACCTTTTCAAACACCTTGCTTAAAACTGGCAACACGGATACGGGTCTATAATTATTGGTGTCTTTAGTGTCCCCGGATTTGAAAAGTGGTATTACTTTACTATATTTCATTAGATCAGGGAAGACTCCTTGATCCACACACAAATTAAATATTAAGGCTAAGTACGGCGCTATAGTCTCAATAATGGAGGTACACACTTTGATTGACATTCCCCATATATCTTCGGTTAATTTGATCTTGATTTGCTTAAAAGCTTTTATTAATGTTATGGGGTTTATATGCTTGAATTTAAATTCAATCGGGCAGGATGAAACGTTTGCTCTTAATAAATCAATAGAACGCGAGGGCGAGGAATGTAAGGTTTCAGTAGTTTTAATTGGCATACTGGTAAAGAAATTTACAAATTCTTGAGCAACTTCTTTGTTAGTGCTTATAAGACCCCGTGAAGTTTCTAGTGTGAAATCATTATTATGTCTTTTATTCCTGTTTGTTTCGTCATTGATAATTTTCCAAACCGTCTTTATTTTATTATCGGCTGATTTGATCTTGTTGCTAATGTACAAGGCTTTAGCTACCTTGCAGGTATTTTTAAAAGTTTTAGAGTAAATAGCAACGTATTTATTAAAAGTTTCAGAGTTAATATAAGGCTTAAGGCCATACAGCTCAAACAATTTTTCCCTACTTTTCCTAATACCCCTAGTCGCCCAGTCACTGAACAAAAAATTTGGGCAAATCGTTTTAGTTTTCTTCTTTAGAGTATTATTGAACTCGGTGCGCACTACCGAAAAGAATTCCTCATATAATTCATTTACATTTATTATAATATGACCCGGTATACTTAACTTACCAATTAAGTTATTATTAAATCTACTTAGATTGCTGGTTGTTATTTGTCTAGATTGTATCTGAATTCTTTGTAATGGTGTGTTGGACTTGAAAGCAACGGTTTGACCGCTATGATCAGAAGGGAGATAATTTACAATGGCTTTGTCTAAGTAGTTGCAGCAACAAAAAACATTATCAATACATGTAGCTGTATTTGTAGTTATACGGGTTGGTTCTGAAAACACATTTGACAAATTGAATGATTGAAAGAGACTTAATAATCGACTGCTATTTGAACTATTTTCCAAGATATTAATATTGAAGTCACCACAGATAATCAGTGATTTTTTACCCGTTGCAAGTTTTACTAGAACATCTTCCATTACTGACTCAAATGTGGAGTAGTTTTGATAATTTGGGGGTCTGTAAACGCACACTATAACATACTTATCTAGCTCAACACAGGACAACTCAATGTTATGTTCAACCGACAAATCAACTATATCTTTACGAGTCTTAGATTTAATAGAATTTTTAACTAAGATTAATGAACCCCCACGTTGCATAGACTTTCGGTTAAAACAACTGCCCACACTATAATTTTTATAATTAATTAGCATCTCATAATCTAGGGTAATGTTTGTCTTCGCACAAATTGCCTTAATATAGCGGAGGAAGAATCTCCCGCTGCAGCCTTCCGGATGCCATTGATAAACTCGATTAAATAACCTTAGTGCATTGACAAAGATTGCAAGCCAAGAAATGAAAACTCTATTTCATCGCATTTCTTGGAACAGGGACGTCTTATCAAGAAATACTAGGAAACAACTACTAATCAAAGGAAGTTATCTAGAGGCTTCGAGCAGCTACTTCATCTACACTAATATTATAAAGAGGAAAGATTTGTGTGTATGTTTGTAATGAATAAACTCAAAAACTACTGCGCCGATTTCAAAAATTCTTTCACCATTAGAAAGCTACATTCACCCTGAGTAACATAGGCTATATTTATTGCTAGAAAAGATTAGGGATCCTTACTAAAACTTTAGTAACGTAACCCAAGGTGTAATTTTTTTTCCTTTCGTCGCATGCGCTGCGGAAAGTATTGATGAGAGAACAAAATTATGTTCTACAATATTAAAGAACATATCAATAACTACAAAAAACTTCGCGATACTATATGTCCAACTATTATCGTTATGTCACAATAACCACTTTTTACATTTTAAAAGTTGATAGAAATACCAAACAAAATTAGACCATGTTATTCATACTTCTGTTTAAATCCTTATCCAAATAAATCATATTGATTTCAAGACTGTTTCAATTAATGTAGATTACTTTTTGAATTGTTCAAATCGGCTATTCCATTCAATAGATATTACGAATTTAAAAAGTTATAGATATAGAAAAGGCGCCGCCGCGCCGCGCCGTGGCGGATGTAATCCAGTATAAACTCTGTATGTGATCGTATAGCTTTTGTACACGACGAAGCTTCCCCGCGTCTTATTTAAAAGCGACCGACGCGCGAATACACGATCGGTCGAACTTTTGTGTTCGGTGAACCTGAACGCGTGGTCGCGCCGACAGAGGGCGCTTTCCGGTTTTCCGAACAAAAAGTGTCATATACACGCGACCGATCGCGTATTCGAGCGGCAATCGTTTCAAATAGTACGCGGCCTAACACAGATGCTCTACGAAATATGTCTCTTTGATGAGGAACAGTATAATCTTCTTCTTTTCATGTGGTAAGTGTCTTGACTGGTAGGTAGGTAGGTAGGGTAGGTAGGTAGGTGTAGGTAGGGTAGGTAGGTGTAGGTAGGTAGGTGTAGGTAGGTAGGTGTAGGTAGGGTAGGTAGGTATAGGTGGGATAGGTAGGTGTAGGTAGGGTAGGTAGGTGTGGGTATGGTAGGTAGGTAGGTGCGCCGTAGATAAGTACTTAGTGCTACCCGTGCGAAGCCGGGGCGGGCAGCTAGTCTAGGATAAATTGAAACGTTTTAGAGTGATTTGAAGAACCATATTTGTTGTAATGTTTCTGTAGTTAAGGGTCGGTACTTCTACGTAATTAGCTTGAAGAATTTCGTGCAAACATGAAGGATATTTCAGTGATTTGAAATGTTATGATTATGATTTCTGTGAGGAGATCTTTGAAACTTTTACACGTCGATGGTTGTGGATCTGTTTAACTAGACTGTCTCTGTGATTGTCGATCTCTGGGAAGACACAACAACAAGCTCTAAGGTCAATGGTCTCTTTTATAATCCAGACAGTGACAATGGTCTTTTGAAGAAAGAATTATTGCAACTTTGAGTTGACCCATCCCAACGGACGGTCATCAGTCATCGTGTAGTCAGTGCAGTGCAGCTCAACCTTATGTTAGGGAACTCAACTAATCACATAATAAAAATCTTTTTACGGACATACATCGCTGGGTCTACAAGCATAAAATTTGCACAAGAGTTCCGTATAAGTACAGCGAAAGTCACCGCTAAGGAAGGATTTTAGAAAATGCACCTAAAGAGGTTAAATAGTGGTACAAAGTTTATATAGAAGTTTGCCGATGGGAAATCCCATCGCACACTCGGCTTGTATTTTAATAAGTATTTTTAATAAAGTGCTTTACCTTAAACCATCGCAACACGGGTGTGGGCACGCCGACCACCTTGCATTCAAGCGAGACGGTCCCCTGTTCAGTCAGGAGTGCGCGGAGTTCTTCCACGAATTCAGGGCGTTTGTACGCTTTCGGTACTGTGAAAAGAAATTGGTAGAGATGAGTTTTCTTTTCATAAACACACATAACATCATGTCTACGACGGAAACCTGGAAATCCCGGAATAAATTAAATCCGTATAATAATTTAAGTACCCGTCTGCACGCGTTTGTATTTTCCTCTCTTCGCAGTTAGCTAAGTGTGTAGTGGGGCTTACTGCTTTTTTGTGCTAAGGACGTATAAATTTATTTATAAGTATCGCCACTGTTGGAGCTTATGCACCCCTTCGACTGGATACGGGAATCATAGAATTGGTCGTTATGATGATGCTAATAATATATGAGCCAAAATGTATGTAATGTAAAATGTTAATTTAGTGATATTTATTTTAGAGGTATGTATGTAAGTTTATTCTCATGTTTATAGTTAAATTTGTGAATAATTAAGTGTTTTTATTTTATGTATTTTATTTTCTCTTCTAGTCTTACATACTTTGTCTACATCTCTTTAAGTTCCTATCGCAGGTATGCTGGAAGAGATTTCTTTAGAAATAAGCATCACCTTTGTACGTATTTTTCTGTTCCTTTCTTCTTGTCTGTTTATATGTGTGTACATAAACCGTTAAATAAATTAATTAATAAAAAACAACTACAGGTTTTTTTTTCTACTTTATGCAACCCAAAAGCAGCTGAAACCTTCAAAAACTCACCAAGTACATTAAGATGCGCAGAGCAGCTGGCCCGGCCACCTGCATTCTCCGCGGTACAGGTCCATCGACCAGCATCGTCCACGCTGACGGCGGCCACGTCTGCACACCAGAAGTTGCCATCCCGGGCCAACGCTACCCGCTCTGCTTCCAACAGACGATGCTCGTTGCGGAACCATGTCACCTGGGCAAAGAAAAAGAAAAAGTAATTATTCGTTTCGTTGAGTTAGTGGTTGCAAGTGGGGTCCGGAAGGGCCAATGCCTGCCAGGGTTGCGAGTTTGTCCGAAAGGGATATCGCGACCCCGGCACACAGGCAACGGAAGGAACGCGGGTGGGTTTTAGTCAGTAAAAGTCTGACACGCCCTCCCGCTCCGCCCAGAGCGGGAGAAGTTATTTGATAATTTCCCACACTCAAAAAAAAAAAAAAAATTGTTTGCATGTGCTACAGCTGAGCGTGACTTCCTAGGTCAAGTGGTAGAAGGATTCCCACCGTATCAAAAAATCGTAAAAGCCATTTGCTTTTACGATTTTTTGTCCTAATATCAAAACGACCTATAATCACAACGACACTTTAGTAAAATGTCCTATCAGCAAAAATCGTCTTACAAGCAAAAGAACGGTAACGGTAGGCATACCACACATAGGTAAAGCTTCGTACAGACAAGCGCGACGCGACAGCGCGGCGCGACACCGGCTATTGTTATACCGTGAAGTTTTCTTAGAAATTGTATTGTTCGAGTCGCGTCGCGCCGTCGCGTCGCGCTAGTCTGCACAAGCCTTTAATGTCTTCGCTATTAATACAAGTGGTTCCCTATGATAATGGAAACTTTTCATAGATGCAAAAATTTTATTCTTTTAGCTAAAAATAATGTTTTACACTAGACTTTTACTTCTCTACTTTCACGTGAATAAAATAAAACAGATAGGTACCTACTAGTGAAAAGGATTTTCAAACAGATTATAGTGGTTTTTATATAAACCTACTTTAGGCACCAATCTTTCACAAAGTTAGCTCATTCTTCATGCACTATTGTGAAATATTAGCATTAAGTAGGTAATTAAGTTTAAGTTAATTTTTATATTATACTAGCTTTTTCCGGCAGCGCGTGGAAGTCGGAAATTATCCCATAGAAACGTACTACCGGGGGTTATAAACTATCTGTCTGCCTCATCCAAATCGTATTAGTAGCATAACATAATGATTGAATACTATCGTGAATTCATGCAAGCCTAGTACTTTTTGTGCCAAGTTTTAAGTTTATTAACTCAAGGAATAAGTTTCGGCTCTGCGTTGATATGTCAGTCAGTCAGTCAGTTTCTCCTTTTATTTATATAGATAGATTACTTATTTTCATGAACAAGTTTAATTAATATCAAATTATTATTATTTATATTTCAGAACAAAGAATCCATAGATAATTAAGTAGAGCGCAACTATGTTCAAATCAACAAAAAAAAATTATACAGGCTGGCGGTATACACAGTAGCCAGACTATTTCGATTCGTGTATGAAAAGTTTTTTTTAAGAATCGTATCTATTTTGAAATACAAAAGCCAGTCATTTTTGTGCACAGAATTGTAAACTTTAAGCCGTTTACACGATGCAAATTTCTTGTCAGGGCATTCAATTAAATTGAAACAACTACTGACTTGCCTCCTTTACACCAAGAGTTTAAACAGTGCTTTTATTGTTGCTTCAACTTAAGGAATGCCACCCGCAATTAAATCGCACTGTGTAAATCAGGCTTAAAACCATCGCCAGAGCTGTGAATTCATTCGCTAAAATCATAGACCATTAATTAAAATAAATCTCGTATCTTTAAACCACCACAACATGGGTTCTTGAAAATGTCCAACGGCATCGTGGAACACCCAGGCGTAATGGCGGGACGAACTTGATGCTTATAGGAGGGAGGGTCCATATTCAAATTCAAATTCAAAAGTCTTTTATTCAAACTAGGCTGAGAATCAGCACTTTTCGAATTTCTAAATTACATAAGACAGTCCCCTAAAACGCCCACCCTTCACCACTTTCTAGTGCTTTTGCTGGGAAGAAGAAGTGGCGCAACAAACTCCCCAGCAGCACTGCTGTATATTCAGTTATAAAAAAAAAGAAGAAAAAAAAGCATTGTAGCTCAGAATCGAGTTGAGTGGACAAAGGAAAGGCAGGCCTTCGCTCTGCTGTGGGACAGTACATACTGACTATTATAATTAATATACTAAGGCATTCAACATTTATTGATTGCATTAGAAAATAAAATCTTGATGAAATACTAATAACAGAGTAATTATTCTGGAGCACATTTTAATTGCAAATTTGCCCATAATGACGAGTAGTAGAGTAGTTCAATAATTCAATACAAAAGTAATTCAAACAAGGCAAGCGCAAAGCATTTCCAGTTTCGTCGAAAAATTCGCATTTCTGGTTACTACAGTCGGTAGGTACAGTTAGGAAAATTAATTGTTAAGCAAATTGACACCATACGTCAATTTTACTTGTTAAAGCTATTTCAAACAACGGTCAAATACTTAGTTGTGATTTGAATATACGGACGATTTAAGTTGCTAGTTAATTTGCTTACTTTCCCTGACTATACGTAAGTATTGGAAAACAAATATGATTCACAATATTTGTAGAGATTTCAACCGCATTAAGACACACAGATAACAGCAACCCATTGGGTAATGTTATCGCCATGTTGGGTCACTTTGTGCGACTAACAACTAGAAATAAAACACGTTTATTTGGTACCTGTCGCAGAGAAATAACACAAACGCAAAAAATAACAAGTTGGGGGAAAATATGCGAATATAATAACTAATTACATCGTGGTGTCCACGCTTAAACTACACCTACATTACCGGCCGAGTTAATCGAATGCAACTGTTATTATGTACCCTTGGATAACATCAATAAGACCCCGTTCACGGCCTCGAGCGGCTTGCGACGTGACTTACATCAAGCGACTCGCGCGCGCATCTCTTGTTTCCTTAGCGCGAGCTTGACCGTCGCGCGTCGGGCAGAGTCCTAACCGAAAGCGATAAGTAGTCGCGTGAGTACGCGATCGTCGTGCTCGTTTTTAAGAATATTAGATATCGATTCGCATATGTCATTATTCAGGTAAACGATAGCGTAATCGCTTATTCACGCGACATTCGCTTTCGGTTAGAACGCAGGGCCGCACCGCAAGTCGCGTCGCGTCGCTATGACTCGTGGTATGCTCTCAAGTTCTAAACAACTTCTTTCAATTGTTTTCTCCGCAGTCGTTTTCGCAAAACGCATGTGTAGTTATAGCTCGTGGCCACGGGGTAACTGATACTGACACAGCTGACCAACAAATACTAGGTGGCGCATAAGTTATTACCTCTTTGAAAGATGCTCTCATTTTTGAAAATGGAATGTTTAGTCATTGCGTTTTTGACATTTTTGAAGTACACAAATGTAAAATACACATCTTAAAATCATGGTGCGCTATATTCTACAAGAAGAGAACATCGTAGAAGAAGTGTCGAATCTATCGCCAGAAGTACCTCGGTACTGAGTAAAGTAATGTAAAATTCTCTAAAACGCGCCCATTTGTGCGTCAATATTGGCGGAGGGCGGCCACATAACAGATAAGTAGTATGTTTTCGACTTATACAGAACAAAAACTATAACTCCGAATAAACAATATAACAATAACCAGAACAATTGTTCTTATTTACTCAAAAAGTTATAGCCTTAGGAAATCGGGTGATTACTTATGCGCCACCTAGTATATTTATTGCATTTCATTGACAGGCAATAATGGGTTTGATTGAAATAATTGTGGAGCAAACAACAGGTTTTATTGCTAACATGTAAGTACACTTGAACATCAACCCTTGGATTTTTTTGTAATTATTGAGAAAGCACTGCAATAAACCATATATTTTAATATTACCAACCTTATATTAAAAGCAAATTATAAATGGCCTAACATAAAACGCACATTTATAAGAGAATGCGCACAAATCATTTTAAAAATAAACACTTTTTATAATTCGCACGCTTGCGCCGCCATCTTTGTTTTTCCGGGAGCTGTCAGAAGAAGCGCGGGAACAGAATAACAGATTATAAATACGCACAACGGATGCGGTTTGAAATAGACGAATTATGTCACGAGTAGCGTTGTTGGACATTCCAATGTTTCTCAAGGTTCTTGCGTAGCGTTAATGAAAATGTGTTACGGTTAAACGTGGGTTGTAGTATCCCACCACGAGACGCGAAAGATAAGTCGACGATTTGTAAAATTCTTTCCAGCATCTGCTGGTAATGGTCGGAGATGGCTACAATTCAATGGCCATTACTCCTTGTACCTACAAACATAGAAACTACCTAATCCCTCTGTTGCATAATATTCGCTAATGTGTCCAGATTCCAATATATTTTATTGCACTTTTTCTCAAACAGTAAAAGAAATGCATGGGAACCGTGTTAGATATTTTAGAACTTCGAGAATATTCTTTATTTTGTTACAGTAAAACTGTCTCAATGATTGTTGTTCACACAATAATGTTTATTCAACCTAATAATTGTATAAGATTGAATAAACATTATGCAATTTTTATATTCGCGCCTCCTGGCACAGGCATCTAAATGCTTAAAAGGAGGCGCCACCAACTGTATAATGTACAGACGCCAGCAGGTCAAGCTACCCGAAACTGTCAAATTTTCCCAATCAACCTTGAACCTTATACAATAGGAATAAAGTTCAAAATCTATTGAAGAAATCTGACAGATTGTAGTAGCTTGATGTGCTGGCGTCTGTACAACGTGTAATAATGAAATAAAACATTGTAGTTTGTTTTTTCACTGGCTTAAAATAACCTCCTATGTTCTTTATTCGATGAGTTCGAATAAAGCGCTTAAAGCGCAATTTTTAACAAAAAATGCCAGGTTAAAAACATATAAAACAGGCTCAGCAAAGTATAAATAAATTTTACTGAAATGCCCGTAGTTAGGTTTATGATTTTGAGAATTCCATCCCCTACTTAATTATTTTACAGTGTAATAAAAATGAATTCCTTATTCAATGCTCATATTTAATTAAATTTATACCTCTATAGGTAACTTGTTCAAAGAGGCGGGTGGCAAACAAAATATGTAGTAAAAAAAAGGAGGTTTTAATCAAAGGGAGTGGTCATTTGCTAAATGGTCTTTGTTCTTTGTATCACCGCAACGCAAAGCTCGCTGGACGCTATTTTCGTCGCATAAGTAATATAAATTTATTTTTAATTAAACTAAAAACGACATTTCAATCTCAGTTATATTCGGTTTAATGGAATGTAGCCCTTAGTTGTAAATTAGGGGCTAAAAGCTTTTAGGTGCCAAAATATCGGCCTCGTTGACGGATTTTGGCTCAAGAAAGGCGTATGTACTAGTTGTATTTATGGTAAAATTAGTATTGTTTTAAAAAAAACATAGGCAGTCTTGACGGACAGCCGACAGAAATGAAATCTTAAAACTATAAATATATTCACTTTCACTGCTGAGCTGCTGACCCTAGTGCAACACGTTATACTTATAGCTACAGATATAATGTTAACATTAGCATGTCGGTGACGCGAAGCCATAAGGTTTTCCCCTACCCAAAAAAAAAAATCTATTATGAAATTCTCAGTAGCGACCCCGGTGTCTGAAATGTTTCAAGGAACATTGCAATAAGCGCGCCTTCTACTCCATGACTCCATGGGACATAATATAACTGGCAATATAGCGTAATCATAATTAGCCAATAATTTTCCCACTGCTGGGACACAGGCCTCCTCTCGGTGAGGAGTGGGCCGTAATCCACCACGCGGACACAGTGCGTGTTAGTAGATGTCACATGTCTTCGATTTTTGGTTCTAAGACAGTTTACTCACGATGTTTTCCTTCACCGTTTTGTTAAATAATTTTCGCAAAGTAAAGTGCCCGTCAGGCGTTCGAACCTGCGGACGGTGAGCAATGGGTAGCTCGCCGTCCGATAGGGACCAGCCATGCGATTCTGTAAACATCTCACCGTGAAAACTTGGGTGAAGTGAGCTGTCAATAGTGTCAATCCCTGTGGAATGACAGCTCACTCCACGCTCACTTCACCTAAGTTTTCACGGTGAGATGGTTACAGAATAGCACTGCAGGCCCGGGTCGACGGCGCGTCGTGTTCCACGCGCGCCTCAAAGAGATGTCAGCATCAACTGACGATAACTGGCAATATGTGTGTGCATAATTAATACAAGCGATATGTTATGTATGTGGTTCGAAGCTTTGTATTGAAACCATAAACAAATTAATTATTGGTAATTGTAAACCTGATTAGCTCTAATTAGGTGTTCGCGTTTCAGGCTTACATAATTATGTGTACATAATAACTACGCACTAAACCGAAACAAATACTGTCTGTGATAATATTTCGAGATTATTTAACAAAGCTTTGGTGTACCTACTATGGGCACACCTCTGCGTACCCCCTTGAGAAAGCAAGGCGTGATTTTTGTTATTCAACAAAATACGCAAATAAGTAGTGTATGTTTCGCTATGGACATGCTTTGATGCTATTGCGTTTTACATGCTTAATTAACTTTACCTACTTAGGTACCTATTAAATTATAATAAGTAATATATATATAATATAATATAATATAAATCGTTATTAATCGTTGTCTACATCTCTTTAACAACTTTCCTATCGCAGGTATGCTGGAAGAGATTTCTTTAGAAATAAGCATCACCTTTGTACGTATTTTTCTGTTCCTTTCTTCTTGTCTGTTTATATGTGTGTACATAAACCGTTAAATAATAATAAATAAAAAATATTTCTTTTCAGACCAGAGATCCATAACACACGATAATAAATGTATTAAACACGTTTAATACATTTATTATCTCACATATCTGAATGACGGTCTGTGTGCCGCCGTCCAGTGGCATACTATTAGCCCATCTACCCTGACGTCTACAGTAGCCATGAGGCTCTTGGGGCTGTCGCGCACCCGAAGCATCAGTGAATAATAGTATAAGAAGCTTACTGCGATCATGATACAGTTCTTTATTCAAAACTGACAACTTATTCCGGTAGTGAGTTGACTACACTCGAGAGCAATGAATCCGGGTCACTTAAAGAATCCTAAAAATCTCGGAAACTAAAAATGCTAGGTTAATGCAATAAATTGTATTTAATAGACAATGTAATACTCCTTAAATGAAGGTATTAAAACTTCTTAGTTATTGTAAAGTTATATCATAAAAAAATCAAATTTGAAAAAGGGCCACTTTCGAAGATGGAACTACGAAATTACAGCATTTGGTTTTGCTTTTGTTTGTAATCTGTCATTTATGTGGGTACATAAACCATGTTGATAGTGCTCTATATTCATTATTCAAGCTGAAATTATGTCGCTTACGCCTGAAGAATGCACCAGAATACTTACAATGCTGGAAACCGGCCGGAGTCAGCGCGATACAGCCAGGACTGTCGGTGTGTCGCTGTCAACAGTACAAAGAGTTCTCCGACGTTACGAAGAAACTGGTTCTAACCTACGCAGACCAGGAACGGGCAAAACCAGGTGTACCACAGCACGAGAAGACCGATACTTGGTGAACACCATGCTTCGAAATCGCTTTCTCACAGGAACTGAACTCACAAATCAGTTTCGACGCCTCGGAGGAAGTAACCCAAGTGCATGGACAGTAAGACGTCGGCTTGCTGAATCTAACTTAAAACCCCTTAGACCTGCAAACGGCCCTAAACTGGAGCGTGGGCATCGTATTTCAAGACTAAGATATGCCCAGAGCCACGTAAATTGGAGTATTGAAGATTGGTCAAAAGTTATGTTCTCCGACGAATCAAAATTTATGCTCAACAAGCACGATGGAAGACACAGAGTGTATCGAAGACCAGGGGAAAGATTCAAGCAAGCATGCATCGAAGAAAAAGTAGCCTACGGTGGTGGGTCTGTACTTGTGTGGGCCGGAATTTCTTCTGAAAGTCGCACAGAGCTGGTGATCATAGAAAACGGCTCTTTAACTAGCGTAAGATATGTGGAAGAAATCCTCAATGATCACGTTGGTGCATTTATGGTCAATTTAGGTGAGGCTGCTATATTTATGCATGACAATGCCCGACCTCATACAGGTAGGATTGTGAATGACTACCTTCAAGAGATGAACATTACTCGTATGGAGTGGCCAGCGCGCAGCCCGGATATCAACCCGATCGAGCATGCTTGGGACGAGCTAGGCAGATGCGTAAAACAACGAAACCCTCCCCCAATCACGCTTCGTGAGCTCAAAATTGCTCTCACAGAGGAATGGGAGAATATTCCCCAAAATCGTATAAGGAACTTGGTGTACAGCATGCCAAACCGCGTAAACGCAGTAATGGAAGCACGAGGAGGCAATACGAAGTATTAAAATTCAAGAAAATCGTAATAAAGTTCAAAAATTTGATGTTTCCTATTTTTGTTTTAAGGAGAGATCAGCAGTTTTTTTCTTTATGTAATTTTGTGTTAATAAAATGTATGGTGACTCATATTTTTTTTACTTTCATTTAAGGAGTATTACATTGTCTATTAAATACAATTTATTGCATTAACCTATCATTTTTAGTTTCCGAGATTTTTAACATTCTTTAAGTGACCCGGATTCATTGCTCTCGAGTGTATTTTGAATTAAGAACTTTACCCTGCTCGGAATGAAGTTCGAGAAAAAACTGACTATGAAAGTATGAGCTAAAGTTAGATCTCGTTTTATAATAAGACGGTGGTTTATGTCCACATTTATATAAAAAAGTAATCCGTTACACTAAACAACGAAACAACAGAGAGAGCTCAGCGCTATTTTTATTTTTATTTCTAGCCATTTCTATTAAGGCGGATGCGCTAAGTTAGTCTGCGAAATTCATATTTACTTACGATTTTCGCAATTAAAATATGATTCGCGACCGTAACAAATATATAGAGATAAAAACGATGACACGGGACAATTAAGACGCAGATATATGCCAGTGACCTTGAGTGGTTAGCTTGCGTGTTCTGTACTGAGCTCACGCAACGCGTCGTACGTCCAGCCAGTAATAGGACTCGCCCATCAAGGAGCGCGCTCCGAAATTAGACGAATTATTAATTTATTATACATAAAACAAAGTGTATTTTAATAAAAGCACGTATAATAAAAGATCAATTATTAAATTATCTTTAAAATGGTTTCAGAAAAATACGCATGATACATTTTGCGTGATTCTTAGCTTTTTATCCACGGTAGACAAAACTTTACAAATTCATTTCACTATGTAATATAAACATTGTCTAAAATATTCCTATATTAAGTTATTAAGAAAATGCTCTAATTTAACATACAGGGTGGCAGGGACTTCGACGCGAAAACTGTTACTATATTGGACTGTATACTAATTTAAAAAAAATTAGTATACATACAACACAAATGCAGCCGCCTGCATTGAAATTTATATATTTATTGAATTTGTTGGACGGAAAAAAAAATCTGCTGTTTCATTGAAAGGTGCAATACCTTCGCGGTCAAAATGTATGGAACAGCAGATTATTTTTTAACAACCGACCAATAATTTGCCTAATACACCCTGTTATATTTCTCCAAATCATTGACACTACTCTTTTAGACGTGATCTTCAGTTTAAAATCATTAAAAGTCGGTTATCGTCGCCTTAATATGGTGGTAGTAAGAGTAGGTACTTCCCAGGAGTAGGTTACGTCATTATTATAAAGGCAATTTTTCAAATTTTTGCGTCATTTATGAAACATAAGAATTGCAAACACTGGCACTTTCTATGATTTTACACAAAGTATTCCTTTGCAGTATTTGATGATTGTCGGCAACAATATCGCTCAGTTAAAAAAAAACAGGATGGTTTTTATTTGAGGAATCGGGTTCAATTCCCGGTTCAGGCACAAGCTTTTTCAAAAAACAATTTAAAAATATAACCGCAACTGGGATGAGTCCCGCGGCAATTGCGTAACAAATGTGTGACCATTCAATAAGATGTTTACGTTACTGAGCCGTTTTTCAAACTTATGAAGCAATGGATTTCCTTCAAAATCCTCCGGATTGTGATCGTAAATGTGATTCGCAATTGGAGTGCAGAGCTATAAATTGCCGAAAAACCGCCTGCCTTCATTTTACAGTCGCAATCAGCGTGACTAAATATCTATTCAACTCGACTCACCTTACACTCAGTGGAGCTAATGATCTCGACGAGGAACCGGGTCCTTGTGCCAACCTTCACGGTGAGGTCCTGTAGACGCCGCAGGAAGGTCGGAGGATCCTCGCCGGTGGGTGCCTCGTCGGCGCAGACTTCCAGTCGGAGCCGACTTGTGTCGCTGCCGGCTGCATTGGTCGCCTGTGTAGGACACAAAATTTTAGTCATGTTTTGCAAAAGAGCTCAAGGATTAAGGACTATTTAGGACGATCTTATGCAGAGAGCACAGAGACGCCTCGGCCGCGATATTGGAATACGGCCGCAAATCAAATTTAGATCAACATACAACCTGATACTGACCCGCAAATTGACTTAAGAAAATTCGAATTTAGAGGGCTAGCCTGACGCGTTCGCCTTAAATAGAAATGGCTACAAATAAAAATAATGCTGAGCTTTTTCAGAGAAAGTAAACAAATTTTGTTTTCTTTGTTACAATCTTTAATAGAAAGAGCTTAGCTTTGAAGTTATAAATAATACTCGTAATATGGCGAACGACACAACGATCTGAACAAAACAAACTTTTAAAAATCTATCTGAACATTTCTATAATGGATTTGGGCCAGTCGATACAGGATTTTTAAGATCTTACCGGTGGCCCACATGGTATGTACAGTCGACCGCAATGCAGTGGTAAAAAACCAATATAAGCTGACTTATTCCAATGAAACTCCGTACAACGCTAGGCCAGATCAAGGTCAAAGTGTACTTTACGTGATTTAACTATAAAAATTAAAAAAAAAAAGATTAAAAAAAAAAGAACCTAATTCAAAATTCAAAAGTCATTTATTTAAACTAGGCTGAGAATCATCACTTTTCGAACGTCAAAATTAGGTACATAAGACAGTCCCCAAAACGCCCATCTTTCACCACTTCCTAGTGCGTTAGCTGGGAAGAAGAAGTGGCGTAACAGATTCCCCAGCAGCACAGCTGTCTGTTCAGTTAGATCTTATCTAACCAAGAAAGCAGGAGATATTTCAGTGCACTTATTTGTATACAAACAAAAGTACACTCCTTCTTCCCTCACTCTCATAGTCCGATGGGACGGCAATCCGACACGACGGCAATCCGACACGACTGGTTAGAGATCAGTCACTGGACCAACGGCTTTAAGTGCTTCCCGAGGCACACCACCAACTGCCAAATTCTGGACTGCTACTAAGAATAACGGGGAATGAAGAAGCTGAGCATGAGGTTCTGGGTTCGATTCCCGGGTCGGGAAAAGTGTCATTGGGATTTAAATCTGGAACTTCTCAGTAGCAGTTCGGAGTCTGGATTCGCGCCCGGTTGATGGCAATAGGCTCGCCCGTAACAATAACCCGCGAAATGTGGATGGAATTTAGGGAACAGTACCACTTTTTTCCTAATGTCCCTCGGCAAACTTCGTCTGGAACTTTATATACTTCTAAGTCGATTGAGAGCCCTTATCCGACGACTGACGTGTTTCGTTAGTCGTCGGATTTCTTTCAGTTGTACGTGTTTGTTTACATGTTTGGCAAATGAATTGCGAACGCAGATTAGGTAGCTAAATCGCGGGGGCTTTCCTTTGCAAATAATATAATTTTGGATTGAGGAAGCGTGAAGCAACTTACCCTTCCCCCCTTCACTTCCTTGTTGAGGCACCCTCCGCAACCAAACAAAGCTTTAAATGAAACATCAATATTTTGTGCACAATTATAGTAGGTACCTAATTGTATGATCAGACCGCAATCACAAATATACCTGCCAGACGAAGTACCAATGTTAATTTCCCTACCTTGATTGTTATTGCGGAAGACAGCCAGACAAAGCAATTATCTGTTTTGAATGGAAGCGTTTTGAACGTTTTCAAATAACAGAATTGGCCATCTGGTCTAACATGTTACAGAAGAACTCATGTTTTACAAGAAATTATGAATGAAAGAAAATACCTATTTGAGGCTATTGTTACATGTCTTAAGAAAAGTTTCGTGTTCCTATGAATGTAGTAGATTTCAAAATAGAGGAAGACTAAAGAAATTGTTGATGGATTGTATAAAAGATCATATCATTATGGCTAGTATTGGTAATAAAGCTTTAGAAATTGACTATTGATTTGGGTGTGGATAGAGATGTATAGTAGACCTTGGTCCATTTTGACAGAAAAAAACTACAGAGAACATATTTGACTGTCACATAGACAGTTAAAACTTGTCGTTTTTTGACGTGCAAGTAACATTCTAGGTAAAGATATAACAAGGGAGACTATAATGCCTATGGAATAATGTAACATGCTGCGTTGACTCTGTGACGGCATATACATCGCTACACGCAAAATATACGCATCACACTGTAGTCACGTAACATCCTACATCGCGCAAGCGGAGTTTACCTAACGCGCGACTAGCATATATATATCGTCCCTACATCAATCGTTGGGCAGTTGTCCACCCGACACAACACCCGTCTGGTCGGAGGATCCTCCCTTTACTATCCATAGTAAAGGGAGGATCCTCCGACCAGACGGGTTGATGATGACGGGGATTGATGTAGGGACGATATATATATGCTATATGCTAGGATGAGTGAACTTTACACTCTGTTCCCTCTACCTCTAGAACTCCAAAATAATTATTTAAGTAACGGCAAGAGGATTTTACCAGACATTTTATCATATTCCTAATTGTTGCATGGTAAAAAAGTTAGTTACTTTTTTCCATGTACACATTGGCTACACATCAGTACAAGCTGATCTCACATTGCATAGGATTTCCCTACAATGAGAGGTCAGCTTATATACTGGAAAAGTATAGTCGTGTGTATGAGACATGTACCAGTTACGACCCCTAACATCACACATAACAACTTTTAAAACTGATTTTCTCCTATTGTATTAATTAATTTTACCTATGTTGTTTTAACTTTGTGTATTTTAACATTGTGTTTTGGAACACCGAAAAAATTCAAAATCGTTTTTCTCGTGGAATAACGATTGCTAGTTTTAGAGAAAACCTATTTCATATTCTAAGTCCCGTATTACAAAACCTTACTCAAGATTCAAGCATTACTTAAAACTAGTTTCAACCAATCAAGAGGCTTTAAAAGAGTTTTAAGTAATGCTTGACTTTTTTCGACTTTTTTTTTGGTTTTCCAAGTGTGTACATATTATAGTGCTCGTATACAATAATAATATGACAATTTTTTTTTAATGAAATCCGAAACTCATTCTTTTCTCCATTTTACCTACATTTCTTCGCTTTCTACAAGCTATATTGTTGCTTTGTTGTTGCATTGTTAGGTTTCCACAAACTAGTTCGTTACTCAAAACTGCATTGTTGCACTCAAACAACAGATGGTGCAAGTTTGATAGCACCTGCACCAAAATATCGAATATTCTCTTATAGGGTAACAAGCACGAGCCTTTCTTTGACGACCTTTGAATGTTTCGGACATGGGCAGCAGACCTTTCATAGGAAACTTGAGAATTTACGTCACAACTTGCGTAAATGTTTTGCTCTGCGACGTTCGAGTAGAGTCGGCAAAATTATTAGGGTACCTGTTCAGTTTTAAAGGAGTTTAGCAACTGAGTTTTCGCGTATGTGGACAACTAGTTAGAATCTATAATCTTGGAGCATAATATTATTAGGTGTTATGGTCATAAACACAATAGGGATTAGTTTTTTTTTTTAACATAACCTACTTTTTAACCGACTTAAAAAATGAGGAAGTTTTTTGAAACAAAGAAAAAACTTTTTCAATCCGTGTAGGAACTTAGGGAAAAAATTACTGAAGGTAATGTGGTCGTCATCGTCTTATAAATGATGCATAACGAATTTGCGACATTTTAGCTAAGTAATGGATATCAAATAACCGTAAAATTTGGCGACAAAAGATAATGGTGGCCAAACAAGTTGTATGCATTCGAATTGGCCACCTTAAATAACTTGACCATTCACTTTTTTGAGTGCAGGTTGTCACATTCGTCCGTAGGGCGACGTGGGTCAAATATGTAGCTTACATACAATAACGCCATATACAAACAACCGGCGCGGCGTGTCGAAATAGACTTTCAAACACAAGTCCGACCGCCGGGACAGCATTGACTGACATGGCCTGTTTAGAACAGGCTGCTGTCGCCCAATATTCTGCGACGTGGCCTGAACGGAAAAATATGACGTTCAATTTTGGCATTCAACGTGTTTGCATCTATTACGTTTTTTGCAAATAAATGAATTTCGGTAATGCTAAACTAGGGTTCGTCAAGTTTTCGCAGGTTTGACAAGTCTACTTCAAATTCTCAATTCAGAAACTGGGTGTGAATCAAAGCTAAGTAGCGCTTATAGATTTTAGTCTTAGTCAAAAGAATTAACAAGATTACTGGTAACACTTTGAAGTTAGATTATGTCAAAGTCGCCTTGAAACCTAATCACTTAATATTTTAGGAGTACTTTTTATAGGTACTGGTAACATAGAGCGTTCCCGTGGTATAATTTTCGATTTCTACGCGGACAAAGCTCTGGCCAAAAGTATTGTATAAATATGTAGTCACAAAACACATTGGGTACCTACTTAATTGCAGCTTAATTTGTACTATGGAACACAAGATATACATCTTTTTGACACTGACTGTACGTTTTTAGGAATACGTGTATGTAAATGTAATATTACTTAAGTAGGTAATGTGAGCCTATAAATTCAAGGAACTCAAAATATACTAAACTTCTGAACGATATGTTATCACTATTATAAAGGAGCATACTTAATCACTCGTAGTGAAATGTTTCTAAAATAACGTACTAAAGCTGTCAAGAAAATGAACCATATTATACACAGAATAATAAGTTGCGTCACACCAACCCCTGATTTCAGCCTTTCAGACATACAATAATAAAGGCAGTGTTAAAAATTCAAACTAAATTTAATGATCACGAGACGTTCCTCCGAATCATTGGTCTGACTATCGTACTGTAAGAATATGCCTCACTATCAACTGTTTGGAACAAGGCTACACAACAATGTTATCTTACTTCACAGATAAGGGTTACTACACACATTTTCGGGTCGGCACATTCGATTCGGCAGAAATCGTTGAACAACAAAATCAAAATCAAAAGTTATTTATTCAAACTAGGCTGAGCTGTCGCGGAGATGGAATGCGCACGACAGAGAGCATTACTGTCATAATATTTTCCCAGTGAGTCGAGGGCCGGTGTCAAATTATTGTGCTCCACGTGATCGAAAGCTGCTGATTGTGTCGCTAGGGCCAAGTCATCCGCGTACAGGAAGAGCTCAGTGTGTTGGGTGATAGGCTGGTCATTGGTATATATGTTAAAAAGAGTGGGAGCCAAATCACTGCCTTGAGGGAGACCATTCTTTTGCCGTCGCCAAGTCGCCATTTATTATTACCAGACCCAAAGCCCACCTGAAAGCGGCGCGGCGGTTGTGCATGAATTCGGTTAGTATGTGCGAAAAATCCTGGTCGTTAGAAAAGGTTTACTTTACCAAGTACGCTCTTGATATTTATGGTGTCGTAAGCTGCCGAGAGTTCAATAAATACAATTTTAATTTCGATGAATTTTAATTGAAAGGATTACGCAATTGGGGTACTGAACATGTTTGTAGCACTCCTAAAGCAGGCAGGCTGGCAGTATCATCACTACGTTAATGTTTCTCATTACTTGTATTACTTGTTTTAGTATGTTCGTGTTTTTAAGTAGATTTATTTGAACTTATATTTATACATAATTTGGTTTACCCCTATTATATT
Organism: Agrochola circellaris; assembly: GCA_914767755.1. Lineage (NCBI taxonomy): Eukaryota > Metazoa > Arthropoda > Insecta > Lepidoptera > Noctuidae > Agrochola > Agrochola circellaris. The sequence goes on from OU611840.1 coordinate 8,305,252, forward strand.
TGTAGTTTGTATTTAGTACCTAGTGTAAATATTTATTTGTGTTAAATACTGTAAAACATTAATAAACACAATACATTAGTAGATAATCACAGAATTAAAGCTTCAGTATATGTGTATCATAATATATGTGTGTGTTATATGTGTACGTGTGTATGTGTATCTTTATATTTCGATAAATATTGACTCCTTAATTTTTCGAAATTGCACCTGCCACTGTTTGCCTTTGCATCACCCAAAGGTTGACTGGTAGAAAAGGCAGAACAGAAATATACAGTATATTTCTGTTATATGTTAGTATATTTCTGTGCTTCAAGTATTAAGTAAATAAATGCATAAGGGAGCATACTCACTTGCAGGGTGTACACATTGGTGTCGCCGGTCTGGGCCGCAGACACCGTCAGCCGGACGCCGCCCGCATCATCCGACGCCGTGAACCGTTCGTCTAACGACGCTCCGGCGCGACTCCTGTACATCGCACAACAATATTTTATTATTAAGAAAGGCTCGTAAGGAAGGGAATTGTGAATTAAATGGAAATTCAAGATTACTATTGTCTACTATGAATAGGTACTGTACTTTTACTCAATTGTACACCAACAGGTTGATAGCAATAGGTTCGACCCCTATTACATGGGACTGAAACATAACTGGCGAAATGTCGGTGTACCTTCAATGGGTACACCTCTGCCTAAGTATGTTTAGCCTTTTCTGCCCCACTGCTGGGCAAAGGCCTCTCCCAAGTCCTTTCAACAAATCTTCATCTTACATTTAAAAATACATATCATTCCTTTCATGACAATATTTTTATTAATTTGGGACTATTCTATGGCATTCTATGTATTTTCACATAATAAAAACTAACATAAAGATGAAATATGGCATGACACTTATGAAGTATTTGTACTTGTTATATAATGACCCATGAAAGACACAGACACTGAAACACTTAGGTACTCTAATTTAATGATACAACGAACCAGTGACACAGACATACAATAACTAAACCATAAAACCATAGAAATAGAAAAAAAAACGAATGAAACGCCGTCAAATGAATACCAAACTAAAGCTAATCTTTCCTGCGACTACAATCACACCGTCGGATGACGTCACCGAAATATTATATATTTAATATTAAGGCAGCTTAAAAGCGGATAAAATAATAATATAAATGAAATTAAGTTGGTATGTTTCCCTAGACAGTGTTTTTTAACACGTTAAGTCAAACCTCGGTGCCATCATTTTCAGCGCGGCCGTTGTATGGCGGTCACCGCTCTTCTTGGAAACCGTAGCTTAACGGTAACAAAGGTTGGGAAAGAGATCGATAACTCCTTACAGATATCCGCCAAAAATCCGATAAAATATCTGCACGCAATCATCAACTCCCTAGCCTTTTCCCAACTATGTTGGGGTTGGCTTTCAGTCTAACCAAATGCAGCTGAATACTAGTAATTTTCCTGGAGCAACTGCCTATCTGACCTCCACAACCCGGTTATTGGGTAATAAGATCCCCATGGTGAGACTGCTTGTCAGAGTTTTTTTTTTACACACGGGCCCAAATATCTGCACACAATCCAATGTACAATCTCCCTTAAATCAAGCCGTCTGGGCTAGCTCGGCGCATAGAAAATCATGGAACCGTGTAAAAGACAATAGGGCAGAAACGACGAGCGGCTAGGGTTTCAAAGAGGTCGCTGGCTTGATGTCTAGCCTACACAGTCACACAAACGAGAAAGGAATTTCAAGATAGGTGAACAAATCATGCTAACACTCACACAACTATGGCAATCCATACTGTTGTTATAGAGACGGATAAGTGACACGTTTAAATGCCGTGATGTTTTGGTAGGAAGATTAGCCAATGGAATGTCATTTAGCTAAAATGATGCTCCTTTACAAACTTTTTAATGATTGGAAAACAAATGAAATCGATAGGCATATTACAGAACTTTAAGGCTTGTGCAGACCAGTGCGACGCGACTGCGCGACGCGACTCGAACAATACAATTTCTAAGAAAACTTCACAGAATAACAATAACCGCTGTCGCGTCGCGCTGTCGCGTCGCGCTAGTCTGCACGAAGCTTAACTCAAGACTCAAGCATTACTTAAAACTAGTTTCAACCAATCAAATGAATAGAAACTTGACTCATTTTGTATCAAATTTATTTTTGCAAATAGGTTTTCCTTATTCAGTTTCTCACTAATGTGTATTCAATGCGACAACGAGGCAATTTTAGACACTGAAAAAATTGCACTCGAGAGCATTTCGAAGGCATCAACGAAACGATCGTATGAATTATCGAATCATATCGATCCTATTCTCGCCGGTCCACAAATAACACTTAAGTAGTATGTCATCTTAAACCAGTAGGTCAGTGAACAGATTTGCGAGATAATATCATTCATCTCAATTCCGAAAATCGCCACGACAAGAGTTGCCATGGCTAATTTGGAAAACCGGCTCCGGATTCAGGTTGATCGCAGCAATGAAAACCTGCTCAGGCGAAGATTAAACAGTTCAACAATCGATGGGACACCGGACTTCATGTCTTACATGCCCTACAGCTCTTTCACATTTATTTAACCTCTGCAGTAACCCAACAGTCACCTTATGATAATGAAAATAAAGATCATTCTTATTGTAACAGTCTTGTCAGTAGCAATAACCCAAAAGTAACCTTATTTTACAAGAATAGTAATGAGTGAGGTAAAATACTTGTGAAAGGACTGTAAAGCCCGTCACAGACGTAGCTATAATATTAGGTCCCCACCTATGAAATCAGCGTTTTGTATGGAGAATTTTAAAGAAGTCGCATTTTTCATTCTAACGTTTTCTTAATTTTTATAACAACCATGAACACTAATGTTTTAAAACTTTTATATGCACTAATTTTTAAAAACTAAGATAACGTAATATGCCACTTAGATTAACCGAAAAAAATAAGAAACGGCTAAGTTAAAACAAATAGTGGTCATTTCTGCTAACAAAATGAGGAGTCATTTTTAAGGTATTTTTTATGTTTAAAAACCTATAAGTAATAAGGTTTTTTTACTATTGGTAGTTGTCTATGATGGTCATTATTCGATATAATACCAAGCAATTGATGAATATTTTAAATCATAGAAGTGACAAGGATCTCTATTTGTGAGAAAAAAACGCCAATTTCATAGGTAAGGACCCAATATATATTAATATACTGTGCTATACATTATATTATATTACAGCAAGCCACAACACACGATAGCTATACTATAATATATATTTTTGCCCTCATTTGACCTGCGGTTATACCCATAATATATATTAATATGTCTTGCTATATCTATCCACATATTTTGGTGACGTAACAGAAATATATATTTATAGCTGCGTCTGAGGTCGCTCGAAGATAACTATGGAAAATATATCGTTATATGCCCAGCTATGATTCATAATATCATATAAGTATTCATTCATATTCATATAATTCATTCATACAGGGTAGCATCCCTCATCGACGTGACAACTGATAGCGTATTGGACTTTATACTAATTTTAAAAAAAAACATAAATATATAAATTTAAATGCAGGGGGCATTGAAATTTTCGACGGAAAAAAAAAACTGCTGTTTCATAGAAAAGTGCAATACCTACGCGGTCAAAATGTATGGAAATGCAGATTTTTTTTTAACAACCGACCAAAAAATTGCCTAATAGTTATATTTTTCCAAATCATTGACACTACTCTTTTAGACGTGATCTTCAGTATAAAATCATTAAAAGTCGGTTATCGGTCGGATGAAATTTTTCGTCGGTTATTTAAATAAGAATCAGCTGTTCCATACATTTTGACCGCGTAGGTATTGTTCTCTTCTATGATACAGCAGTTTTTATTTTTTCGTTTTCAGTATGTACCATCAAAGTTCATATCTAACCAGTTTCAAAACAAAATCCCGTGAACACGATGACCACATCTGTTACCGGCCCGGCTCTATAGTCGCCGAGCGCTGCAAGCAAGAATAGTCCTTACGGTGGTTAGATATGAACTTCTTCGATGGTACATACTGAATCCATGGTACGAGTATCAGTTTTCGCGTCGAAGTCCTTGCCACCCTGTATATTATAGCTACGTCTGTGATGGGCAAATTGCGGACGCTATTGATAATACTAAGCCCGTACCTAAGTTCTGTGCTGACATAATTACGATTGCCATCGACACGCTCAGAAGTAGTAGACTAGTCACAGATTGTGCAATTATTCTTAAATAGAGATGACGTAGTGATGAATGAAAGCGGTTGGCTGGTAAAGCTAATTTATTTCTAGTTACGCTCAACGGTCGTGTGATATTTAGATTTGACGGCCTACTGACTCGAACAACACTAATCTAATGGACGCAAATATTCTGGGAATTTAGAGTGCACGTTTTACTTTTACAGATAAACTCTTACGGACTACATTTTAGCTGTATGACTAACGATTACTGTGATAAAGGGACAATACTCGTTAGTTTACTAATTGAGCATGACTACACTAACGTAATTTTGAAAATAATACATCTACGTTATGTACTATATCGTACAATTTATATGCCAAATAACAACTTTTACCTACTTATACACATTAAAAGAAAAAAAAAAAGAAAAAATCTTAACAGCTAATTATATGGCGTCGAAAAATTTATTCGCATAAAGAGATGTTGTAAAGTTATAAAAAGGTGTACGTGTATGTTATAACAAATAATTCCAAATTTATTTGGCGTCGGCGCAATTTGTCTTTTTCTTCCAGTCGCTCACTTCTGGCCATATCACCTGTCACACAGTCCATCCATCGTTTATTTGGTGCCTTATTAATGCGCTCGCTTGCAACTTTATTGATATTGATCTATTTCATTCCAGAAATCATAAAAAATATCTCAACATTTTAAAGTTTTTGCCCAATTCCTTATTATAAGTGAACTTGTTTTTTATCAGGTTATAGTTTATTTTCATTATATTATATACCTACACGAATGCAAAAAATTGCACATACGAAAAAACTACAATAGGCGGCTGACTAAGTTAATAAGACAACTGACATTCATAATGTACTCTTCAAATATTTTTGGGCCTTATGATACTAAGACGAAAAGGACATATACATCGTATACTAAGATAACCATGATGAGGCTGGCATAGGAGCGTGGGAATTGGCACAAGCAAAGGGAGGCCTATGCTCAGCAGTGGGAGAAATCGGGTTGTTGATGATGATGTCAATGAAGACGAACATTAGACCTAATGACCTAAGACGAAGAAGGCTTAAGACGCCTATCACAAAATTGCGTTTTGACAGTCCGAGCAGCCGACGCATCGCATAGTAATTTGGCAGTTGTAATTAGGTTTATTTTGAATTACATTTTCTTTTTTATTTAATTTTTTTAAGTAAGTATGCAATTTTTGTTCCTTATGAACTAACGTTCTGGTATATTTTACGTAATAATATTAATGTAGTAAGGACAAATTTACAGTTATTTCTGAGTGTTTTTTATGATTTTGTATGGGTTTTTTTTTAGATATTCCATACATATTTCAAAATTCGGAGGCCGGTTTGAACTAAACCACTCTTTAAGAGATGTTATTATATATATTTAATTTCATTTGCTATGAACAGTAGTTCAATTTAAAATTATAAAAATTAAAATTAAATAAACAAATTCTCGAAAAATTGCAGTCGCGCGGTTTATGAAAAACTTGCTTCGGAATTTTGGCTTTATATAAATAAATAAGAAAAAATGACAAATAGCGAGGCCGCTATAAACTATACTAATAACTATTCTCCACAGTTTCTTAGAATAAGAACGCCAAAATTGCCCATTTAACGCAAAAATCACCGTCGAAATCAAACGAAATATAATAGGCCTCTTAAGGGAGCGACGAGGCAACATAACACCAGTTGCATTGTCTTGTTCAACGTTGTTTCACAAAGGGCCAGCGGGATAAATGCCTAACACACTTACAACGGCTTTACTTTTTGACAATACATCAACATTAATTGCGTTATTCACTTTGTCGTGCAGACGAATTTTTCAAACATAATGAAGCAATGGATTCGGAATTCCCTTCAAAATATTTCGGATTTCGGTAGAAAGTGTGTTACCCAATTGAAATGAAATGATGTTTATTGTTGAAAGTAGATCTTTTAATACACTTTTACACGGCAATTTTTTGGTTAGTGATTTAAAAATAGCTGACGCCGACATTTCTCATCTGACTGATCCCTGAGCAGAAATGTCGAAACAAACTCAAAGGTCCATGATCTCTTTTAAAGCCCAAACATGATATTATTGAGTTACCAATTATGAACTCTAACAATGCAGTGATATGTCTGGAATTGGGATGCAGCTCTTAGAAGGACCAGTTTGTCAAAAGACCAATAGCCGGCCTTCGATACGAGAACTTGGAAGCGAACCCGACCTTGCGTCCCTTTCGACACAGCCGGCCTCAGAGCGTCCCGAAATAAATATTATTGCGATGTATCTACTGGTCGCCAAAATCGTAGCCTAATTATTGTGTGTATACTGATCGGAAACCGATGCCCTAGTTATCTAATCTAACGAACGATTGCTTTATGGCTGTCAATAGCATTAAATTAATAGTGGGTTTAATCCGGGCGAGTATCAATGTGAATTTTCAATTCATATGTATTTTCTGAGTTTATCTTGGACATTACTGACATCGGTGAAGGAAAACATCGTTAGGAAACCTGGTCTTATAGTTAATACTAGCTTTTGCTCGCAGCTTTCCCCGCGTGGAAGTCGGAAAATATCCAACTCGAATGTACTACAAAAAAAACCAGCCAAGTGAGTGACGGACCACGCACAATGAAGGGTTCCGTAGTTGGGATGAATAAAATTTATCCCAAGAACACACTTAACATGTAGTTGAAAAACATGTTCCCTCCATACATTCCGAATGCAAATGTAAGTTTGTACGCACAATATTGACTGATTTACCATGTTATTTTAAGACCATAGACTTCTTATAGGTTTTCCTGTAATCTATAAGCATAGAACTATTCTCTGTATTTTTCAGTAGTTTCGGAGATAAGGGGGTAAATTTTCATCTATTTTCTTTTGAGGTACAGAACCCTAAAAATTGTAATTAGTAGTTTGAATATAGTCTGTTCTAAAAGTATCTGATGAAAATGTAAACAAATAAATCAGAAACGTACAGCTGTGAATGCTGAAGTGGCACTTACGAATTGAGTGCTTTGATTTGATTATTTGAATACTTAAACCCGAAATTCTAATTTTATATCACCTTAAAGATGTTTTTAAATAGAGGTTAATTTTATAGGTAACATAATTTATCGTAGTTTTTCAATTACGATTTAAAAATGTTATTCAAACAGTAATTGTTTGAAAAAGTAGGCATAAAATTTACAAATAAAATTAAAATTAAAATAACATTAAGATTAAAATATACAACTAACACTAAAATATATAAATTATAAACAATAAAGGGAGAGTTGAAAAAGTTGTGAGATATATAGGAAACCTTCTCAATACAGATGAATGTGTTAATAATTCCTTTCCATTGTGTTAGTGAGTGATTGCGTAAGAATTTAACCTGAACCGGGTTTGCTTATACTTTGATCGGATACTCTTCGAACATACCACAGACATCGGACTTCGCTCGAGTAACCGCCGAAAACGAACTTCTATTTGTTTCATCACGGTTTCAGACCTCATTACTCTTTATTATAATACCTACACTAAAATTGGCGATTTCAAGATTGCGCAGTATAGTCAATTTACTAACCGGGTTCGTTTCACATGTCGGGGCCTTAAATTCCATATTATCTGCTTTTGTAGAACAGAGTCTAGTATATGTAAATGTAGGTAGGTTGGTATACACGAATATATCATGTATATGACGCCAGAAAAGCTCGTGTCATTGATCATTGCCAAAAGTATTATTGAAGAAGTCTTAACTTGGCTTTTTATATAGCGTCCCTTTTTTAATAATACATAATATAACATCACGCTTGTTATCCTCACAGGGTAAGACAGATGTGTATCTATAGTACACCCACATTTCGCCAGTCGTGTTTAAGTCCTATGTAATAAGGGGCGAGCCTATTGCCATAACCGGACACAAATCCAGACTCCGGGCTGCTACTGAGGAATTCCAGATAGAAGAACCCAATAACATTTGTAATAGGTAATATGTTTTTAATAGTGTGTTTGGGCCTCTTTTCGTGACCGGACCTCACGTCAGTGGGAAGAATTTGAAAACCTTGAGCTGACCTACCGTAGTACAGACTTTCAGTAGAATAAGAGACCAGGGGCTGTACTATGACTTGTTAAAGCAATCATCGTTCCAGTGTGAGAGAGAGATGAAGCTATACAGGACGAATAGCACTATCCTTATTTCACAACGGAAAGGTGATGGTTTTAACACGTCATAGTAAGGCCCCAGTAGCTTATACTGGTACCTCTGATGGGCAGCACACTGTACCTACCTACAAGCTACCACGTCAAAGAGAATAAATCAATACTGGAATAGAAATTGTAACCTTTTACGTCATTAAAATGAACCGATGGTGATGGGGTCTTGTGGCTAAGTATTAACAGCCGCATGAGTCGATCGCTATGCTTGCCGCGTTTAGTTCGTGAATGGGTGACCCTTTACATAGCCAGAGCCCACCTCTGCCTCGGAAAGCATGTTAAGACGTAGGTCCAGGCTGTCATTCGAAGATCTTTGACAGCGTTACGGATATAGCTAGAAGCCCGAAAGTCTGACAACCGTCTTAGAAGGGCTACCCAGTAACTGGGTTGTGGAGGTCAGATAGGCAGTCGCTCCATGTAAAAAACTGGTATTCAGCTGCATCCGGGTAGACAAGAAGCCGACCCCAACATAGTTGGGAAAAGGCTAGGCAGATGGTGATATTATTATGTTAGGTCACTATATGTCCTTCCCTATACTAAATCCATCCCATTTAAATCCCTAAATTCGAAACTAACTCCAATTCTAGCTAAGCTACCTTATCCAGCATAAAGGAATTTCAGAACTGTGTTCCTATTTCCGACAGTTTAAAAACTATAAACGTTTAAATATATCAGCGTGTATAATTTATGGTGGAATATCAAGTAAATATAGAGCATGGGATTACGAGGTCAGTGAACCCGCCTAAATAGATCCCCATGACTCTAAACAAACAAGATGGTGAGAATAAGAATTTACTAGCGTCAAGTGTGCCTATTTGTAGCGCTAAAGCCCGCAATGTATCTTCGAATCTATCGTCACGTTAAAGTGACGATATTGATGATACGTTGCGATATATATTTTACGTGTCTGAATGGCGGCTGCTAACGATTAAATTTTATTAAACTTTAGAGTAGGACGTCACTTGCGTAAGCTGTGCTGTACTATTCTATACAACACAATTCATTATAATTATTTGAATGTAACAGGGTAATGAACTCATTAGGCACAATAAAATTCGCCGGCATCGCTGTCAAAGGGAAAAACAATATTGATTAAAATGTCCTAAAGCATTCGAGAGACTGCCGCGGCTCCTTTGGCTAAAATCACACCGTTGTTTCTTTATTGCACCGTGATTTTTGTGCCCACTAATATTTGGTGAGTTCATATCAGTAACACTGTTCATTAATTGATGACAGGTTTAATAAATTAATTGTCAAAAATATGAACTGTTATTTTCTAGTTGAGGTTCCCAGTGACAGTTGTCACGAGATACTTTTGTTGAGTATTTAGTCCATAGTTTATCCAGTCAATGGATTCAAAATCCGTTTCTACAAGACGGACTGAAACCTCACAATTTACAATAGACTGCTCAGAATCCTGCCTTTCAATGCTCCTGGAATCTTCGAGGAATATTCCAACATAAAGGCATTCACCTATTTGATACTCCTCGGGTGTGGTAAACCCCAATAACACTTTGCCAGACCTGGTAATCGAACACAGAACCTCATGCTGGGCAGTAGCGCTTGCGACCAGTAATAGTACCACTAGTTTCAATGTAACAAGTACCCAGCGGGACCAAGGTTGACCCAGTCGACCGACTGATCCAGTTACACAGTACGTATAGCATGTCCAGTCTGAAATTACGCGAAACCGGTGATTTATCTACCTTGAAGTTTTCTTAAAAATTGTTTCTTAGAGTCGCGCCGCGCTGTCGTGTCGCGCCGTTCTGCACGACGGTTAAAGCGAAAACTAACTTTCTAGGAATTTAAAACAACAGAAAATCGATGTACGTACGTCCCACTTGTAAAGGCTCGTGCAGACCAGCGCGACGCGACGGCGCGACGCGACCCGAACAATACCATTTCTAAGAAAACTTCACGATATAACAATAGCTGGTGTTGCGTCGCGCTGTCGCGTCGCGCTTGTCTGTACGAAGCTTTATGCTTCCTTTTCATTGAATTTAAAACATTAATAATTTTTGGTAATTTACTAAAATTATGGCAAAAATAAATCTTTTATAGCTTTTTGGTTATGTGCGTCATTTCTAGATGAAAATAGATTTAAAATAACCGAAGTGAAGTGGCGGTGCTTGGGGAGGCCTTTGTCCAGCAGTGGACGTCTTTCGACTGATATCATAAAATAACCCTCGTTGACTAGACGACTCGTTCTAAGTTTAACTGAAGATTTCTTAGAACCAGTTTCCTGCTAATATTACCTAATAGCAATAAATGTCGAAACATTTGTAGACCGTAAAAGGGCTGTCAACTACTGATTTGTAGCTAAAATTTCGTTTGAAAATCAAAATAAAAAGTCCACGATTCTCTTTTCTGAACAACAAATACAGCATGAAATGGACATAAAAACACGACATTAATCAATGTTGAACATCCTTAATTCAGCGTCACATTTTTTAATCTTATAACAGAACTCGAAGCATATTTTTAGAAAATAGATCAATGTAAACAAAGCTAACGGATGACTGAAACTTGTTCAGTAACTTTGTTCTGCTATACATACCTATAGTACATACTAATGCCATGCTTTGTTGGTTGGTTGTACTATAGTACTTATTAATTCCATGCTTTGTTCTTACATAATGACACTGGAATTGAGACTTCAATACAAATTGGGCCAAGACGCGTTTCTTTGAAAGATGGATGGTAATGCGGTAATAGGTAGGGACCCATGTTCCATAGGCAAAAATAAACTCTTATTGCTGTATTATATTTTTTTTGGACGGCCACGTTTGTATGTGGTCGCAAACGCTAACACTGCTGAGCATGTGGTGTTGGATTTGATTCCCGGGTCGGACAAGTGTAGTGTGGGTTTTCCATATAGAATTTCTTTTCATGTTTTCGTAAGTAGTTTCCGCAACTATTATTCAAGACTAGGTACTTACCTACTTACCTATGATATTATTGGATATTCTGCAAATAGATTTCAATCTGCCAGATAATTACAACGGACCTCATTTGGATAGGTAATAGTCGTGACAATACAACCAGAACCTATGTAACTGGGTATTACGTAGGTATCTGTTATGCCGAGCAATGGACGGTTTCCGATTCAGCCACAATACGAGTACATACTAATTATTACATTTCATCGCTAATAGCCTTATCAAAATCGCACTGAAATTCATCAAAGTAATTATCAGAATTTAATTAATATTATTCTATGGATTAATTAAACTTAAATGTTTTATATTATTTTAAAAGACAAATACTTTGCAATGATATTAAAATGTTCATTTTATTGTGCTGAATAAAGATTTGAAAACGGAGATTAAAAGACTAATACCTAATATTACTTCGCAAAAAGGCATGGTATGACCGTCAGTCTAGTGGAGTGGTAGGCAAACCGCGGCAGCCGCGAGCCGCATGCGGCTCTTCATGCCTCTATGCGAGACCTATGCGAGCATAGATACGCATGGGCGTCAGGGTTCGGCTGGGTTCGGTCAAGCAAGATATCAGGTTTTATTCAAAATTCAAACTATATTTCAACGATTTATTTCCGAACTATTTTCACCAAAAATTAACAGGACATCGATAAATTTATCATTTACTGTACCTTTCAAAGTTTTCCAAGGTTAACTTGTTATTAAGTAAGATGCCTTCATCATATTATTATCAGCCGATATGATGATGATGATGAAGGCATCCTACTTCTTAGCAAGTAAATTTTAGGAAGCGTTGTGGAGTGAAAGAGGATGGGAGTTTTAAGGATTAAGAAATGTGTAACCAGTTTCTTTATTAATTATTGGTTTAAATGAAAGTCCGTGGAGTTTCTTGTCCGTTCTTCTCCATAGAACCGACTACGCTTTGGTATGGACAACTGGCTTCATCTTTCTGACTGACCAACCCTTTGACAATTCAAAAGTGCATGTAATTGGTTCATTTGAAATAAATGCTTTGAGTTTGAGTTTTGAGATTTCTGATACGACTTTTATTACGACACGTCTTTAAAATCGGACCGGGGCTAAATCCGTCACCGTGTAAAGTAGGCTAAGTAGGTACTTGTCTTTGTTTTCATACACAGAGGACTGAGTATACTCAGTTTAACTACGGGTTAAGTCGTAACTTTGTAGGAATTTTTTAATTCATTTTTGGTTCATTATAATACGGTTATGTAGTTCCATTAACCCGTTTTAATTTCATGTGAGTAGGTATTTCATTTTGGGGGAGGCCATGTCCAGCAGTGAACGTCTTGCTGCTGAAATGATGATGATGAGGCACATCATTTATTTAACCAATGTAGGTATTTACATTTCAGAATTCATTCATTTAAATTGGCAATTTTTTTCATAATGTCTGCCTGTTCCTATTTATATTTTCTTGACGAATCAGGTCAATTTGAGAGCAATGTCGGTTGCCTAGTATCCGTTTCATTCGTGAAGGCGTAACTAAACTCCGCGTTCAATCCTGTAAACGACACTTTATTCAATACGGAGGATGTGTCCGTATGGCGCTCGACAAGCGTTTGAGGGAAGCCGTACTGGGCACGTATCATGCACAGTGCCTTCATAATTGGCAATTCACCAAACCAAAGGGGAAAGTCCGGCAGCACAAAAAAACGTCGACTTTCACCCCATATTCCCACAAAATTCTCACTATTCCAACTTTACGCCTGACTGATTTTTGGAGGCATCACAAATACATAAAAAACGCCACAAAATGTAACCTGCATACGTACAAATTAATGTTTTCCTTAACCTCACATACTTAATTATTATTTTAGCGTTATAAAAACAAACGTTCTGCCGATTTCATAGTACTAGGTACTCCATACGGATGAATCTAAACATGAGAGCAATAATGTATGAAACTGGGAAATATTTCTGTTGCAAATAAAATACAAAACCATGTTTGATTCCTTTGTTGCCGAACGTTAAAATAGATATTATTCGTACAATCATTGTGTTCTATGAGTGATAAATGTTATGAGATGGTTGCATTATTGATGGGCTACAGATTAGCGTTGATTTACAAACGTCTACTAAACAGTTCCTAATAAATATCCCGACATTTGCACCTATCCAATAAGTTAGGTTATAAATCGGAATACCAGTCGGTCTATTTTGTAAACATCTTACCGTAAAATGTTTGGTAAGGCGAGCTTAAAGTGAGCTGCCAAATGCCAGCCACCAAGTGCTAATCCCTAGCACCAGGTGGAAGGACAGCTCATTTCACCTACGTTTCATGGAGTTTTTTACAGACTAGCATTACAGAAATATGTGTAGGTAACTGACAGCCTAGGGGGACGCGATGACGTCCCAGTGAAGGCTGCGGTGGACAAACGCACTTAGCAGTGGTTTTTTCTTTGTCTTCCACCTACTTTGTCTCTAAGTTGTCATAAGTCAATCTGCCTAGCCTTTTCCCAACTATGTTGAGGTCGGCTTCCAGTCTAACCGGATGCAGCTAAATACCAGTATTTTACATGGAGCGACTGCCTATCTGACCTCCACAACCCAGTAACTGGGTAATACGATACCCCTCGGTAAGACTGGTTGTCAGACTTTCGGGCTTCTGACGACCCGTAACGATTGTCAAAGATCCACAAATAACAGCCGGGACCAACGGTTTAAAGTGCTTTCCGAGGCACGGAAGAGTTTCGGTATGTAAAGATGGTCACACAGCCACGGACCAACCCCGGCAAGCATAGCTTAACCTGTTGGATCAACCCGTGCGGCTGTTATTACTTAGCCACGAACTCCTCCTACCTCCTCCACCTACTAATAAGTACATATCATTTTATTTTTTTTATTCGCTTTTTGTTTTTATTATTTTTAAATATCGAATAACTATTAGGCTTTTGACCACTTTTTAAGTGTGAGTATTTAATTTCATAATGTGCGTCTTATTTCAGCAGAATAAACATTTGTGTTTCTTTTTTCTTCTTTCTTTCAATTCTTCTGGGTGTTGCGTGGTCTGCCAACATTTTTACTACCGTCTCTCTCGGATTTTGTTGTACCTGTTCTCACCACCTCTTGCCAAGCATCTTCTTAAATTGCATAATACAATGACTTAAATGCAATCCATATCACAACAGTCATTATAATTGCTGTCGGAATAAACTGCTACGAAAACATAAATTAAGTAGGTACCTCACTACCTACTAAGTAGTAATTTTTATTGTACAAATGTTACAATAATCAAAAACAGCGTTTATTGGACTTTGCTTATTTTTTTATTGAACTCTTAATAAAATACTTCTATGTACTTATATATTTTAACCTTACAATAAAACCGTGGAAAACTAGATGTTTTCTCCACAAAAACAGTTTTTTAATTTTTTTATAGTATCTTACCTACTGAATAAATTCATTTTGGGAAAAATCTAAATCGGTTTCACTAACATGCACACGCACGAAAACAGTTAAAATTCCCGAATACGCAGAAATAGAGCTTCCGCCTGCCGGGACCGTGTCCGGTAAATTAGTACAAAGTCGAACTTATAACATTGCGTGCAACATGTATGTACACAATGCGACGACGTCATTGGCTATTTTTAGTGATAGGTAATAATGTGGCGGTAAAAATGAGAAATATGCAGTACGTGGTGTTACCCAGGAAGCGGAAGTGCAGTTGCTTTACGACCTCATTTCTTTGAGATAGTGTTTTTTTGTTGCTTCCTTATTTATTTTCATGGCTATTTTCATTTGGGAGAATCACTTCTTACGAATTGAGGCGTAACGGTTTATCTCATAATAGGATTTATTAATGTGGTTATTTGGAATTCATTTTTGTTAATTATATTTCACGTGTGGTGTGTTTCATAAAAAACGTACCCTTTGTAAAAAGGGCTCCAGAAAGAGATAAATTCATTATCAGCATTATTATCACATAAGTATGCAATTAGGTAGAACAGTGGTGGTCCAGTATGACCACGACTTACGAGTTGTGAGTTCGAACAACTCAGGAAGGCACTTTACTTTGTGTATTTAATTACCACCACTGCTCTCAAAACGGTCAAGGAAAACATCGTGAGGAAACCGGCATGTACTAGAACCAAAAAATCGAAGACTTGTGACATCCACCAACCCGCACTGGGCCCGCGTGGTGGATTATGGACCACTCCCTTTTGTGTCTCTCATAGAGAGGAGGAATGTGTCGCAGCAGTGGGAACATTACAGGCTGATTATGTATGTTATGTATGTAGATATGTCTTGATTTCGATGAAATTACAATATTATTTTTGAAAAGATGAAATGTAATTACACCCTCGTTTATACAGTATTACCCCACATCAAGTTTTAGAAAAGTATGGTCTTGTACGGAGTCATCTTTTGCACTCAGACCTGTCTGCCAAACTTTTTCTAAAATCCGATTGATTTTCCATGGTTCTTTCACAGCTATTTTATACAGATTTTACATCACAGTAATCTTTATTCTACTGCACTCCATACATTTTCTATAGGTTTCTACGAGATTACATTCCGAGCAAAGCAGCAATGCTGCGCGACATTGCTGCATCACATATATTTTCGTATTTTTGTAAATTAACTGCATCAATTCCTACCCGCTTCCGGAAATTTATAAAATAATTGTTCAGTTCATTTTTCAAAAGTATTTAACGCACGGCAGGAAATGACGGATATTTTGATTCCTGATCAAAGAGAGAACGGGCTCAATAAAAAAAATACTCGGCCATAAATATCATGCCAACGATCAAAAAGTTCCAAGAACGAATTGCCGATAATATGGCTGAAAAGTTGCGACCGTTTATTCATAGGTCGCACAGTTAATTGATTGTATTTTTAAAAGATTTAGACAAATTACAATGTGAACATTCTTAAAAATAAATAAGTACCTGGTCGACCGAGCTCTGCTCGGGTGAAAATAGAGAATGCTCATTTAATAGTATAGGATAGTTCGTACCAATTCCATGTATAGTACCTACATACTAATTCCATGCTGCCATGTCATATTATTCTAAGGTTGCACCATGTTCTAATTCTAAACATCTTGTTCTAAACTTTGGGCGACCGAGCTCTGCTCGGGTGAAAATACGTAGAAAACGAATTTTCCCAGATATGAGACCTAGCTAGATAGATTTTTCGCCTCCGTAAATGCCTACATTGCAACTTTTATCGAAATCGCTAGAGCCGTTTTCGAGAACGTGATTACAAATAATTATACACCGTGACATTTAAGTCGTCTTACAAAAGCGGCCCACTTCATGTATCCAAAGACTAATAAACATTCATTAAAAAAAAATATATACACCGTGACATTTATGTGTCTTGCAAAGGGCTACTCAATGTACCCGACATAAAATACCTCTAGGAGCAATTAAAAAATTATTACAATATATAACTTTTTTTTTAATGAATATTTAGTAGTCATTGTATACATGAACTGGGCTGCTTTTGTAAGACGACTAAAACGTCACGGTGTATACACAAATATTGCTCATTTAATATAGTATAGTTAGTAGTAGTATAGGATAACATTTTTATCTAAATATTATTAATTGTGTCTTAATTAGTATTTTTTGCTTGCCCTACAGGGTCCGTAATTGTATCATTATAAGATCTTGTAAACACTAAGGAACGCAAATAAAGATATGAATATGGAATAGCCCCTCCGGTGAAGGGCGCGGGAATCCGTTGAATGTACGCAGATCAGAGGCACAGGACCGGTATGGTAGCGATTCTTGGGGGAGGCCCATGTCAAATAATGCATGTCTTGTGAATGAGCGTAGTCGAAAAGGAGGCAGAATTAAAAAAAAAATCGTCTTTGCCCAGTCTTATGAAAGTGTAAAGTAGACCCTAACGCCGTCTGGCGAGAGTCACCAGTTACGCAAATTCGCACAACCGCTGGATAGCGTCCAAGCGTCGTCGTGCAATCAAAACGATTGACAGATGCGCACGATATAAACTAACAGTTGGTTTAATAGCATTCGGATACGGCAGGGATGTGCACACTGAATCGTATTGCATGGACTACATAGCATGGAATATGCATGCATAAAGTGATCGAGAAGTGAGTGACGCTTTGCATTTTAAACAAATAAATATTAAAGTGTCTTGCAATGACAACATAACAGCTTTTTACTAAATGTATATGAACGTATAAACGGTATAAACGGTAATAACAAAACAACTTTTTTTAATTTTATTTTTTTGTCTGTTTTTCTGCCTGCCTGTCTATTTATTCCGGCTAATCTCGGCTGGACCGATTTTGACGAGACTTTCATTGGCAGATAGCTGATGTTATAAGGAGTAACTAAGGCTTCTTTTATTTTAGAAAAATAATTTGGGTCCACGCGGGCGAACGCGCGGGGTGTAGCTAGTTTCGTTAATAAAAAAGGTAGCACTAGGTTCAAAGAACGCACATCCAAAACCTGAATAAAATAACGTTATCATAATTATTACGATTCATGTTCTCGCTTTCCAATAACTAAATAATCAATAAAAACATATAATTTAATACAAAAATAAATAAATAGATTGACCTAAACTTATTATAATCAGAGAATAAATAAATGAGTAATAAAATAAATAAATATAATAACTAATACTGTTGCAAAAAATTAAAAATAAATAGACGGATAGGATATAATTTAAATATTTAGTAATAAGCTTCCTCTCTCTTACTTATTTAAAATTTTGCTGTGCCCGACAGGGTCCATAATTGTTTCATTTTATTTATTACTACCACCTGTATGTGTTCATTATGGATTGCAATAAAGATAAAGATGGATATGTGGAAAAATTCGCAGCAGTAGTATATATAACGAAATTAAAAGGAAAACTATCGGAGTTAAGTAGGCTCACAAGTAATCCAACCAAAGGGACAAAAGTTATCTCGTCTTTTATTCCCGTTCGTCCCACTAACAAAATCGTTGGGACGAACGAGAATAGATTTAGTATTATTTATTAAATATACGTTCATTTCTCCAGTGGAACGACGTCAGTGGGACGAACGGGAATACACGGTAATAACTCTTCGAATTCAAGTGCAAAATTCGTAATACTAGCTTGGAAATGCTGTAGCTTTGTCAGTGATGCTACTGAAAGGTGAATATCTAACGGAATGCCTTTTGACATTTAGCTTTGAATGGCACAATCCATTGCCTATTGCATGATGCCAAACGAACGTAATAATTGGTAGGATTGGTACGTGGAACTCTCACAGATTTGAGTGAAAATCCTACTCGCATAGAGGATTTTGTACGTGAACACTCACAGGCTAAATAGGCAGGTATGCTTATGAAGTGAGCATCACTAATTGGTACGTTGGCTAAAATACCTACTGCATCAATTATATTCATTGGTATGTGATGAAACAGAATGAACAAGCTAGATACGCAATTAAAATATTGTTACAATACTTATATCTTTTTTTTTTTTCATAATGAATGTTTAGTAGTCATTGGATACATGAAGTGGGCAACTTTTGTAAGACGACTAAAATGTCACGGTATATTATCTCATTCAAACATTATAATTTTCTTAATTTTTTTAGTCTTATTTCTATCTACACCAAAGAGAAAAGATTTGTATTTTTGTTTGTATGAATAAACTCAAAATCTACAGGACCGGATTTCACGCGGGCGAAGTCACTGGCGGAAGCTAGTAGCATGTAAAAAAACAATCAAATAATACTTATTTAAGATATGTACGAAAGAGTGCAGTCTCCGAACTCCTCTTTAACTTAAAGGAGGCGCCAATAAATAAGTTGTTAAGGAATTCACTTGTTAAAAACTAAAAAGACAAAAATAAATGACATGTAACCCGTGTGAAATGAAGCTTTTTACTTAACTTTGAACGGATTTGCATGAAAATTAGCACACCCGTGATCCGAAGATTGTCTTGGATTCGTACAAAGGTAACTTATGCACCTACACGAAGAAATGCCTATAGGATGCAAGTAAAACCAACTAGGATAACGAGGAACACCACGATGGCCAGAAATAACGTGAAAAGAAGGACGTGGTTAGAATAGTAGTTTGTTTTGTGGCCAATGAGTACTATGGTGGCCAGTTTATGCCCTTCATAAAAACCACATAATTATTTAGTCGTAACGACCGCGCTACTGCTAAAGACCGCGACCAACCGCAACGTAGTGACCGCGTTTACACGTACCTATACCTACAACATCATAGGACATACCTAAACTAGAAACCCGAAAGTATTTTATTCTGAAACAGTGATAGAATCTGTTTCTGAAGTTTTTACAAGGAAAAATGAAAACTACAGGGTTTTCCAATAAGAGGTGTTATTTTGATATTCAAACAAAAATGCAATTTTTTAATATAAATGATCGGATGTTTATTTCATTATAAAAAGGAAGGTATGCCGTTAATCGTGGAAAATAACATCAGGCAAATGACCACCACGACCACGCTTACAGGACTTTAACCTTTTCATGATATTTTCCATAACCAAATCGCAAAGTGGCTGCCCTATGTCTTCGATAGCCTCACGAATTCCACCTTTGAGGTCTTGAATCGACGCTGGGCTGTTGGCGTTCACCTTCTCTTTCACGTGGGCCCAAAGGAAGAAGTCGCAAGGTGTTAAATCACAAGATCTCGGTAGCCAATTGTGATCACCTCTTCGAGAGATAACATGGTCCGGGAACTTTTCCCGTAAAAGATCAATGGTTTCGTTGCTTGTGTGGCACATAGCGCCGTTTTTATATTGAATTTAATAATTTAAATGCGTTGTTGAAGCGTGTATCGTTCCATTTTTATTAATGGCGTAGTTTCTACTTGTCAAATGACAAAAAATTACAGCTTCAAAAGTGACATCTACCGAAATAGCGGGGTATTCAAAATAACACCTCTTATTGGAAAACCCTTTATAACCTAATCAGAGTTCATAATAAATTATGTCAAAACTAGTCGATATCCTGACGAAATGATTTTACTTTTTCTAATCACAAAAGCAAGCAAAAACAATTCTCTTCGAAGTGTACCTACTGTACCTACTGTTAGTCGTTCTAAGGTAGGTAGGTAAGTAGGTAGGTAGGTAAGTAGGTAGGTAAGTAGGTAGGTAAGTAGGTACGTAAGTAGGTATGTAAGTAGGTACGTAAGTAGGTATGTAAGTAGGTAGGTAAGTAGGTCCCTACCTACTTACCTACCTACTTACATACCTACTTAGGTAGGTAGGTAGGTAGGTAGGTACGGAGGTATGTAGGTACGTAAGTAGGTATGTAAGTAGGTAGGTAAGTAGGTAGGTATGTAGGTAGGGTAGGTAGGTAAGGTAGTGTAGGTGGGTTGGTAGAGGTAGGGTAGGTGGGTAGGAATGTAGGTATGTAGGTAGGTAGGTAAGGTGGGGTAGGTAGGTAGGTGCGCCGTAGATAAGTAGGTACTTAGCGCTACCGTGCGAAGCCAGGGCGAGCAGTTAGTGCTATATAAAATCAACGCAAAAAAAAAAAAAAAAAAATCAAATACCGTCTCTCAGCCAACGGGGCCGACTCTCTACTCTTTTCACTTCTAAATTATGAAATTGTTTTAGTCTCTAAAATATGCCATGAACTTATCAAACTTTCGCGAAAGTTCTATGAGACAACCATGCAGGTTAAAACCCCTACAATAGCTACCTATAAATCCCCCTGATCGTGTTAGGAATCAGATTTAGATAAGGTGATACTTATCCCTAGTTCTAACAGCACTAACTGAGGATATATCGCCGCACCGAATCGGCCAGCCAAACCTAGTGTCCCGATAATGTTCCAAAATGATTTTAGTGGCAGTTTAAAATAGTCAGACAGGCATGTTTTATAAATAACTCGCTACATAGTGCAGATCTAAAGGTCGCTGTATATCTATGCTATGCCGTGCGATGATAAACAAATACCTACGTACGATTAATCGGCTCCCGCGGTTTTCGACGACGATCAGTAGATAGGTAGGTACTGTAGGTCTGCTAAGTTTAATTCAAGTCGAAAGTGAATTCACTGGTAACTACAATAGTCGACCTCGTCACACGCACGCACGTCATAAAACTGTGCGTTTGCACTGGCGGAATATTCACATAAAAAAAAACATGTTGAAATCTCTCATTTCTGTCAATGTTTGACAGGGAATAGAGATTTCAACATGTTTTGATGTGAATTTTTCGCCAGTGCAAACTCACAGGGGTACATAAGTACATCACAAAACTATAAAATGCTACAATTTAAAAAAAAAAAATTGGAGAAAATATTGCGTAACACAGAAATTACAAATATGTAAATTGTAGACTAGTCACTACAATTTATATATTTGTAAGGTTTTTCCGTTACAATTGTGTGGCTTAGATTTGTGTGGTACAGTCAATATATGATTTACAAAGTAAATTGTAACATCTAAATTGTAATTGTAAAGTTTTGTGGTTTATGGCCAAGGTCTATTTGTCTATGTGACAGACATAGTTTCAACCTCGCTGAAGCTTTAATTTACTGGGAATTCTAGTAAAAAAGGTAAAGGTATATCGAGGTTGACTAGCTAAAATTATCGCCGATTCGCATTTCGACACAATATCTTTCGATGTTATGTCCTTACTTTACACATAATTTCGAAATTATGAGAAGTAACTTGAGAGGGTATGCCCATCGCAATTTCCCCAAGAAGAAATAAAGAGCATAATCTACAATTGCCATAAATGATATGCCAAGATGTGGGCACCAACAATCATATATTATAATATTTTGTTATTTTCGTCTGTTGACTGGTTATTCTTTAATTGTTTTATATTTGTTCAAAATTAATTTGTATTATTTTGTACCCTTACTATTTTACTTTTCATTTTGTTTTCCTTTGTATGATTGTGAGTTATTTCAATGTTTGTGACTCCTGGTCAAACCTTTTGTACCTACCTAGATTATACGTTGTTGTCCCTATGTTTGTTTACATGCACGATAGGCCAAGCACGCACTAAAAATAAAAATCGCGCGAAATCTTTATCGCAACACATGGTATCTTATTGTATCTACACACTGTGGCGATTAAAATTTCGCGCTCGTTGCAATGCCGAACACTGAATATAAACCACGCGGATAAAAATCGCGCGATAAAATTTCGCAGTGCGTGCTAGGCCTAATTCTGTAGTCCTATAAATAAATAAATAACAAGTTACTCAATAAAAACATTCGAATCAAACGAATAAATAGAAATCGCTGCTAACATTTTATAAAATTACCTGTCTGGAAGACTACAAATTACTTTGAAAATTACGGGGTAGATGTTTTTTTCACGATAAAAGAAGTAGAAAGCAATGTGTTCAATTAGCGCGCACGATACCATTTAATTTTTTATTTATCGATACTAGGTCTAAAAATACGCTACGAAGCTGGAACACAATTATATTACCCGCCACTGTAATATTTTTTGCAACCAACCATACGCTTCCGTGCTGAATCGAACATCAATCAATGAGTACTCTAAACTTTCAAACATCCGTAAACCGAAAATTTTGTCAGTTTACATCAAACAGACGAAAGCATAGGTAGGCTGTTTGCTGTCGGGAGCAAGGTAAAACAGGTAAGCGAAAATGTGTAATTTTCGACACGAAAGCCTATCGAAAGGTTGTGAATAGCTTTGCAGGCTAACACTCTGTAAGCCTCCGTGCACTCTAATTGCGTAACACACGATCAATCATAATCTGAATCATTTGGAAGGATATTACTAATCTATTGCTTCATATGTTCGAAAAATATGTCTGCTCAACAACGTAAATAACGCAATGAATGTTGTTGAACTGTAGAAATGAAACAGATTGTTGACGGTCTGAATGTTTGAGCACCATATGATTTGTACACACCTATAAATCAGGAAAACATCCTAGGGTTTATTAAGTTCACGGTATGTATAAATTGATAAACATATTATTCGATCAGTGTATATCTGATTCCATATTATGAAATTCTTCAGTAGTTACTCATAATGTTTACATACAATAAAGAATTCTAAAGTTCGTTTATAACTACTGTTTACGTCAAACAGTATTTTTGACATTACAGAACTTGGCATCGAGTGAACGGGCGGCGCCCGCGCCGTTATGAAAACATGTTATAAAATATTTACTACTGCTGCCATATAGCTAACTTTATGTAGTTATCTGGTTTAAATAGCATATTTAGAATACAAAGAAAAGGCTACGAAGTGGCTTGTAGTCGCAAAAAGTCAGATCTAGGTCCTAGACAAGTGGCAAGCGCTTGCTTGCTTCTATTTCTACAATGAAACAATGAATGTTTTTCTATCATTCATAATTATCACTAATAGAATATCTCTTTTTCTAGGACTTCTATGTAGTACCTATAAAGCGTTCTACGCGCTTACATATAGGTACGCGCGTAAAAACACCCCCGTTGCTGAGATACTAGGATGGAGTCAATACATTCCATCCATATATGC
The DNA here is from genome assembly GCA_914767755.1 of Agrochola circellaris. Taxonomy (NCBI): domain Eukaryota; kingdom Metazoa; phylum Arthropoda; class Insecta; order Lepidoptera; family Noctuidae; genus Agrochola; species Agrochola circellaris. The sequence goes on from OU611840.1 coordinate 8,329,040, forward strand.
ACGCGTAATATTTAAGGCCAGATGCTCCGGGCGCCTGATCAGGTCCTATTTTGGGTGTGTGATATGCCTTATCAGCACGCTTAGCATGACCACAAAAGAAACGGGTTTTGTCGACGGAAAAATAGACAAATTGACAGATAAACAATCACAATCTGTCATTTTGTCTATTCTTCCGTCGAAAAAACCCGTAGAAAACCCGTTGCTATGGTTGTCATGCTACGCAAGCTGGACTTACATTCAGCTCTTTTTTATCTATGAGCACCTGACGTCATTAATCCGAGTACTGTCGACTCGACGTGTCATGCAGCACGCTTAGTATGACCACAATAGAAACGGGTTTTGTCGACGGAAGAATAGACAAAATGACAGATAAACAGTCACAATCTGTAATTTTGTCTATTTTCCGTCGACAAAACCCGTAGAAAACCCGTTTTTTGGTAGTCATGCTACGCGTGCAGAGAGACAAAAGTCTATCGTATCTCCTTAAAATAATGGTGACATCTACTAATAGGATTCCAAAGATGAACAATTTTCAAATCCCTATTTAGATCTATGTACCTACCAACCACAAGTCTACAAGCATGAATGCCCTAATCACAACCTTATTAGGTCCTTTCATCGCTACAAGGGATACAATTAGATACCTACCCTACTAATCTAGTCGAAAAATATAACCAGTAAACAAAAAAGTAGAAAGTAAATTATGAAGCTAGATTTCGAAAACCCATAGAATATTTAATTTCCTCAAACATGCTTGGAAATTCGAACATTATTTTGACAACCTTCTAGATAAATCGAAATTGCTGTACTGTTAAAAAACAAGGTGGCCGGCCATGTTACTACGAAAATCCATAACTGTCGTGTTTAGCAGCCAAATAAATTATAATACTATGAAAACTAACTGTCGTGTTATTTAAAAATTCGACCATGGCAACCAAGGAGGTAACTTATCAAAGATTTTATTTAAATTTCGAACTGTTGAAGTCAGTTAAGTATTTTTTAAATTAAGTCCTACACCTATGGACATTTATATTTACTTTGTAAATTATTATTGTTTGATGACGTTATTTATTTTGATTTGATTATATTTATTCCATTTATTTTGGTTAGATTATATTTATTCCATTTATTTTGATTTGATTATATTTTTTCCATTTATTTTGATTTGATTATATTTATTCCATTTATTTTGGTTAGATTATATTTATTCCATTTATTTTGATTTCATTTAAATTTATTTAATTAGATTTTGTATGATTTTATTTGTTTTAGTTTAATTTTATTTGGTTTTATCAGATAATTTCTATGTTTATGTTTGACAATGGGTGTTATTTACCAGTTTTTTTTTTTTAATAACTTTTTATTTGAATGTGAGAACTGTGTGGGGTAATTTTATTTCAGTTGTGTTTAATGATTGTCTGGCAGTTAGAATACTTTATACGGCTTACCCAAATGTCCTGTGATGTGTATTATTCCGCTAGTGCTTGAGTTCCTTGAGTTCTGCGTTGAGCTACATGATTACAGACACATGTGTGCACTGACTGCACAGGTCCACTCAAAGCTGTGTGGTTCTTTTCTCAAAAGACCATCTCTGACACTAATCGGCATTATTACGATCTGACCAAGATAATGTCTAGAACTCTAGACTTTGAAAGAGATTGTGAGTACGTAGTCTGATAGGAAACTAACCCCATCTAGTTATAATATATTATTTTATCTACGTGTTTTGTTTGTTAAAAACAATTCACAGAAATAAAGTATTATTTATCCCAGTAAACTCGGTCTATGAAAACCTTGAACAAACTTAGAACTTTGTCATATTATTGGATGGAAACGGTGAAGCAGAAATGACACTAGGTATATAAAGACAGCTCAATGACAAGAAACAAACCCCCTGGCCAGAGGCTTTTAAGTGTAGAAGCTTAAGGCAGCCACAGGATTGACCGGTTAAATAGTCATGACCTCAGAGGTCAGCTATGAGATGCCCTACCTAAAAAAAAAAAAAAAAAAAAACAAGAAACAAGTTTAATGTGACAAAGTCCAACGGTGATCCGTTTTCGTAAGGCGATACGAACTGAGCAATACGTACTTAGACTGTGTAGGTATTTGTATTGTCTCAACTTTAAGTAGGTACTTCAGGTCACGGGTGACCACTGAAAATCAGCGCTGTGCTGTGGGTCTCCATAGCACAGCATCATGCTGAGTGGAAGCCTTCTTGTCACAGTCATGACGTGCCAGCAGCTGCCGACTATTTCTGTTTTGTGCTCGTTATTGTATTTAAATCTATTCCGTTTCATTTTCTTATTTTCTACTCGAGTTTATCATCTTTTTTTTTTATGCACGTGTTTCTGTGACAAATAAACTTATTTTTCTTAATTTTATATATTATAATAGAGTCTAAATGTTATGTCTATAGTCTAAGTTTTTTGTATTGTTATTAGAGTTTATGTAGTAATAAGTTAGGTTTTATAACCATGTAAATGTAAATATTCGTATGCCGCTTTTAGCGGCGGATGTGTCCTGAACATAATTATACCTAACCAACTTGTACGTACCATATCTGACGAATAAATGTCTTTGTCTTTGTCTTTTCTTTCTTTCTTACCTACTTGTTCAAATTACCAATTCACCGCCCCTTACGGGTAAGGTACATCTGAAAGATGGTATACACTCAAGTCAAGACTCTATTAGACGTCGCTCTATGAGAACACACTCGCAAAAAAAACGAAGTCTCATAGTCAAAGTGGTCCAAATGTACAGTCAGCGAAACTAGTTATTAGTAGTAGTACACACTACACGGTAAATTAACCATTTCATACAAGTGTCAAATAAGACAGTTGGGATTTGAATATTGGTAGGTATGATCGAAGAACTTTATAGCTAAGCAGTTGGACGTGAACACGATGACCACATCTGTTTAACGTCCTTATTTGCGTCGACCAATGAAACAAAAAAATACATTGTTCGTGTGTTTTGTAGGCTCTGTTACAAATGTCTGACCCTTTTTCGACCACTAGAAACAGAACAAAAGAAACAAAAATGAGAAACATAAAAATTCTGACGCTGCGATACTATTGGTTGATGAGATTTCTATAGCGGCCGAGCGCTGCAAGCAGAAATAGTCTTTACGGTGCTTAGATATGAAGTTCTTCGATAGTACAGGCAATCTAAGTTGGCAGGTAGTCAATCTGTTAACTATTACTTTCCATTTTCATAGTTCCATAACTCCAACCATATTGCGGTTTTTGTATTGATTATTGTTTGATCAATATTATACTAGAGATATATTGATAGTTGATCGCTGACTGCGGACCCTAGTAGGCCGCTGCAAGCACAATGTAGGAAAATGGGGATAATAGATCCCACCCATACCAAGTGTGAATGCGGTGCTCCTGACCAAACCATGTCCCATATGCTTTTTTTTCTTTTTTTGAGGTTGGGAAATTATCAAATAACTTCTCCCGCTCAGGGTGGAGCGGGAGGGCGTGTCAGACTTTTACTGACTACAACCCACCCGTGTTCCTTCCGTTGCCTGTGTTCCGGGGTCGCGATATCCGAAATGGATTCAACCAATCTCATGCAGTAGGACTAGGAGGCATCTTCTTAAATTTAACAATAAAAACCGACTGTACGAGATACTTCCCCCCATTATATGATACCCGACTTTTTTTTTTTTTCATTTTCGCATAAGTATATTTGTTTAGTATGATAAACACATTACCCTCCTTTGCGTCGTGCAGTCGGATAAATAAGTAGACAACATGTAGAATGCATGTTTGATGTCTCGGTATAAAGCCTCGTTTAAACTGGCGCGACTGATTTGAATCAATGTTGTCTGAATAAATAAGTTAATACCTAATAATAGTAGCCTTTGTGAACACTTTTGTTATACCACTTCAAATATTTAAAGCCGGAATTTTATTCTAATTTGACCTACTTTTTGTTTCCTTTTAATTTCTTTATTTCCCTGAAATTCCTGAAAACCCTCTTCAACTTACTCCAACTTTTCAACATTGATTGCCTATAAATATTTTGTCTTAAGTGCTTCAAAAACCATTTCACATCATATTATTTAAAATATTTACACTGGGCCCTTTTAAAAAATGTAAACATTGAGCTTGTTACAGTATTTCTCCAGCACTATGCAACACACATTTTTTATTAGTGAATCAGGTCGTCAGAATTGCCCGCCTTGAATAAAAGGATCCTGCAAACAGGCGCGACGCGACTCTAGTAGAACACTTTCTATGAGAACTTCATGGAAGTTAATCTTCTACATAATAATATATTTAATAAAATATTAAATTCTCTATCACTTATTTAATAAAATAAGTGATTGAGATAATTTTAGTACTAGAAATAAAGCTCAAATAGATCAACCATTTTTCAGATTATCTAAAGTAGGTACATACATCTTTTATGGGGTACTGTGTTAAATGTTACAACAAAATACCTTGTGATTTAGTACAATTAAATGAAAGAAAATTTAAAACTCATATTAAAAGTACACTTTGTAAACAAGCATATTACAGATTAGAGGGTTATATCCAAGATAAGAATGCTTGGAAACATGCTGGTCCTGCTCCATAGGATAATCTAGAATCTAGACAAAATCGAACTGGTTGCTAATTTAAGTTGTAGATATTATCATTTTTTAATATATGACATTGATTTTACATTCTTTGATAACTTCCTCACACACTGATTTATTAATTGTATTTTTTTTGGGAAAATCGTCTACTTTTACAATGTTTGTAAATATATGAGTACCATGTGTCTAACACATAAGTAATTAATTTATCTGTCATTGCTTCATTCTTAATTCTTTTTACCTATTATAGTATTTTTTTAGGTGCATCGTCTTCACATATAATTTGTATAACTAATGTACCATATACAAAATATTGTAAAACATTAAAAGAGTACGGTTGAGTTTCTTGCTCATTCTTCTCCATACGAAACTACCTTTTGGAAGGGGCGACTAGAATCAATAATTTTTTTTGTAAAAGTGCCAAACAAGGGTCTATTTGAAATAAATGATTTGACTTTGACTTTGTTCTATCAGAATCGCGTCTCACCGTCGTCGCGTCGTTCCTGCCTGCAGGATCCTTAAAAGTCAAAGTTACAACGCGGCAAAACTCACGCCAGTAAGAAACATTCTGTTTTCCAAACGCTATGTCTAGGTCCTTTTCTTTCTTCCTAGTTGCCAGATTATAAATATAGATTCGACAATACTTACAAGTAAATCACAAAATTAAAAGTACCTAATAAAAGGCACTTTGGATGTACAAAAGTGCCTTTTTTGTATCTATTTGAAATAAATGGTTTGACTTTGACTTTGAAATTACAAGACTTGACTCAACAAGTATTTTACTATTTTTTGAGTGAATAGGTACCTACACGTAAACCTTATATCTACTACTTACTAGAAAACATAATTTTAACCGGTAAAGCCCTGATAAACAACTAATTAACGTGCTAATTGACGTGCTTGAGGGTCACCCAGGGCTTTACCGGTTAAAGTAGAGGTAACATGCTAAAGAAGCAAGACTTCAAAAATAACGGTTATTAAAAAAAACATGGGTTCCCCACAAACACTAGAAAAACAGTGTTTTTTAATATTGTACCGTGTTTTTCTTTATTCAAAGTATTATTATTAACAAAATGGCTGCTCGGAAATTAAACAATCCATGACTACCACGGCAAGATTGCATTTGTTAATTATTTGTACATTACTGTGCAACTGACGCAGTATAAGGAGAATTAATTAAAATTTACTCAAAACCATTTTGTCCATGGCTGATGTGAAATTATGTTGGTTCACAGTAGATGGGATGGGGTCTACCCCAAATCACCCTTCAGACCGCCTGGCCAGTCGTTCGTTGGTTCTAAGCGTACTAAACATTTCCTACAATAATTAATTTTATTAACTCACCCATAAAAACAAACTTAGTGTGTGTGAGTGGTCATTGTGATTATAAACGTTGTGGCTTTTAAATTATGTGGGGTGAAAATATGGATAAAGTACCTACTGTATGCATTTTCACCACACATATTTTTTATAGTCAATGAACCATATGTAATTTGGAAAAAAAACGACTTTCAGAAAAAGAAAAACATAAGGAGTTATTCCACTAATCCCCATTGACGAACCCCACCGGTTTAAAAAAAAAAACACTATAATACTATACTAACTTAAGAATCACAGCAGTTCCATATACTATTAAAACAATGTAACTTGAAAACATTGTAAAACCTAATTATTTGTAAAAGAGTAGCCGTGGGGTTTCTTGCCGGGTGACGTACATTTTTCTAGGAAAAAAAGACCATATTTTCGTAATTATAAAATTAACGACCAAATTATTTACGAGAAAGAAGTTATTCGTGATTTGGGGGTTTATATTGACAATAAGCTTCGGTTTAATATTCAGGTTGATAAAATTGCTACTAAAGGATTTAAGATGTTGGGTTTCATTCTGCGTTACTGTAAAGATTTTAAGCACGCTTCAACTAAAATTGCAATCTTTAACTCGATAGTCAGACCTGGCTTAGAATATTGCAGCATAGTTTGGACTCCATTCTACGAGATATATAAACATCGTTTGGAGTCAGTGCAAAAAAGACTTCTTTGGCACTTGTCATATCACTTCAATATGGCCAGAAATCTAACTAGCTACAGCTCACGCTTGAAACATTTCAAACTTATGAGTCTGGAAAATCGCCGTATGTTTCTGGATCATCTGTTCTTATACAAAATAATGAACACTCATATTGATTGTCCGCGATTGCTGAGTCAAATAGTCTTGCTCGTGGGTCTAGATATCGGTTGCTCCGCGGCTTTTTTACCAAGCTTGGTTTTACCAAGCTGGGTCATTTTTCCACCATGAACAGAATGCAGATCCAATTTTGTCGCCTGCCACGCTCACCCAGCGTAGATATCGATATGTCTTACTCTTTGCATACGTTCAAGGCTGTATTGCTTAGGGTATTACGATAAAAGTGAAAAATCGATATAGTCTTTTTCATTTACTTAAATCTATCGAAATTAGTTTAAAAAAAAATGTTTTGTGTTGTAACTTTTTTATCTTTTTGTAACTGCATTTCCTGCTCCTATATTCAATGCATGCCGTGGCAGCCTTTAATTAAGGCTACACTACAAAATGTATAAATAATATGTGTATTATAACATGTATTTTTGATGTATGCTTTGTTGGTTGTCCTTAAATAAATAAATGAAACGTTTCTTAAGCTAGCTTCTGACGTTTCTTAAGTGCCCATGGAGGCTTATGTGACTTACTGTGCTATCTAATTACGCAACATATTTTCGTAAACGATTACGACCAATCTGTTTCAACTAATAATGCAATGGATTAGCAATCTGTTTCAAAACGATTCAGATTCTGATTTGTCTCTGTGTGGTGAGTGACTGACACTTGACTTTAACTTCCACACAATGTTTCTATCGTAAATAAAGTTATTACAATATTAATACTTAGTTATTCAATTGACTACTTACTTACTTATATTATGAAATGATTGGATTTGATTTGATAACTCGTAGTAAGTAAATAATGTCTAAATCAAGGGCTCTAAAAAATTACACGGTTAGTATTTTATAAAGCGATCTTATAAGATTGTTTGCTTGTTTAAATATCCGCGGCTGTGTGTAGTATTAAACATATTATAACTCACTGAATTGCATACCTAATTTTTTAATACAAATATTCAGGATTAGAAGTGCCTTTGTTCTTCCAAGCTCACAGGCTCATGTAAAACATAACGACCGGCGTCTCGGTAATTACATAACACACTTACAGTAGCAATGGGTGTCATTTTGACAGTTCAACAAATTCGTTGCGTTATTTAACTTGTTGACCAGACAAATTTTTCGAACTTATGAAGCAATGGATTAGCACTATCCATAAAAATCTTTCAGATTTTGTTTGAAAGTGCGCAATAAGGATAATTAATTTCGCAATTATAATATTAAGTAGGTACCTATGAATGTTTACTGTATGAATGTGTTCGAACATATTAGTTATGTAACGTTGGAAACCTTTGATTTTTTGACACTTAAACTTTTGCTGGGTATTTTTTTTCGCGACTCTTCTATTTAAGTCTTACCCTGGGTCCATACATGCGTCAATTGTCACAAAGCAAAGGGTGATGTAGTTTCGTATCTTTAACTCGCTAAAAAGCCATCGTGCTTACATACGGAATAAAATAAGCTTGGCATATTATATTCCAGCCTGGTTAATTTTTATTTTCCAACTTTATCATTGTCAACATTTTGAATCAAAATTACGTTTTAAAAAGGTGACATGTGCAGGAAAGGAATTTGTTTGAAAATGGCTTAACATTATCCCTCCTTGACCGGCTCCTAGACCACTCGTGTGGAAAGCAATCTGATCCTTCACTTCCATACTTCGGATATCTTCGGATATATCTTCGGATGCATCAGCGTATACCGTATTATAGCGCAAAGCTTCGTGACGATAGTTGATATAAGTGGCAGCATCAGAAAAATAAGTTATAGCTACCTACCCAATTCTCTCACTCGAACTAAATAATATTCTTTAAAAAGAAATGTCGCAAAGACCTTGTTCGTTGGAGCCACTCGGAGGAATCTGACATAGTGACCCAAATACAAGACACAAGGTTACAAAGAGATGATATAAAAAGCCATGATGACATGTTAGTGCTTATTTTTATTGTGGGCTGATAGCATTGCTAATTATAGATGTTGGTAGTATTGCCAGCAGGTGAGGAGACGGGACAACGTCTAACGACCCAGAATAGTAGCGTCAATATTGTATTGGAATTATGATAGGTGGTCAATATCAGCAGCTCGGAGTCTGGATTTGTGCCCGGTTGATGGCAATAGGCTCGCCCCCTATTAATAAACATAACTAACTAGCGAAATGTGGGTGTACTACACCTTTGCCTAACCTTTCGGGGAATTCAGGCGTGTTGTTATGTGTGTTCTGTTAAATATAACGTTCACTGCCGTTGATTTATTGTCCTTGATTATTATCAAGGACAATAAATCAACAGCAAAGGCCGTGAACGTTTGGGCAAGAAGTCGATAAGTTCATACCTCGCCTGTTGCTTTTATCCGTTATGGTACTAGCATACAATTCCGCAAAGCGGGAATAAAATTTACCGTAAAAATGAGAAAAAAATAGAAAATTAATAAATAATTCGTGTTTGTATGTAAATCACATCCAACAAATGCAAGTCCTAAAAACTTCTATGGGCAAAATACAAAAAACAAAAATATCGATTTCAACTTAAATATTGTGTCATACAGCCCCAGTATTTTACAATAGTACCTCACCCTTCCCTTTAGTGGTGACATATCAATGATTAGTTCAATATGTAAATAGAGAGTTTATAGAAAAATAAACTAAACCAATAATTTAGCAGCTCTCGGTGTATGAAGGGCGTATGTATACCGTTTTTTTAGCCTTTTAGCTACAGCAAAAATACCAATAATTCAGATCCCAGAGAGTTCGGCATATTTTTTATATTAAAAAAATAGCAGTCAGAGCTCGTTCACAAATTCGTTTGCGCATGAAAAGTAAAGTTGACATTTTTTGTCACTGTACTGTATCAAAGGATACTGCCGCAAATGAAATGAGGGATCGTGTACCTACATAGGTACTATGCTGGTTATTTAGATATAACCAGTTATTCGTAATGTGTCCACCCTTTGACGAACTTCAGACTTTTAACGGAATTCCTCCATTCAAATACGAAAGTGCACTAGAGAAAAAGAAGAATCAACGTTTATTTGGACACAGTTCGTGAAACACAAAATACAAATAACAAAATAAAAATGAAAACCATATAATAGAGTTCCTCACGGCTGCGCCAAAAAGGTCCATTTCAGCATTATTTCCAGACAGATGCTATCTGAAGCTGGTTTTTTAATGAACCTTTCGGGACAAGTGACGGGAAATACCAACAGTTTCAACTACCACTACCATCGATATAGTTTCAAACATAAGCATTACTAGGGCAAACCATTTACCCCAGTAACGAAAGAAAAACACACATTATATTGTAGCTATTAATAGGTTTAAAATGAGAAACCTACATAGTCAGTGGTCATCCCTTCACTGTACATACGTAGGTAACTGTTCTATCGTTTTTCGTAGGACAGCGTTGAAAGTATTGTGCCGTGCCTCGGGAAGCACGTTAAGGGGGATGCGCTAAGGTAGCCCGTGAAATTCAAATTTTCTTTAGTTTTTTGCAATCTACAGGTCACTGTCAGGTTATATTATGTTGATTAAAATATGAATCGCGACCGAAATAAATATAGCTTTACAGAATTATAATCATTATAATCAGCAATATAACTCCATAAGTTAGCATAATCCTCAAATGTCATGATTTCATGAAATACTCATTCAATAGAATTATATGAACTTAGGAAAGTTGTATTGATGATTTTTATGATTATAATTCTATAAATAAACATTTGATGCGATCGCGAATCGTATTCATCAACAATAACTCAACATAAAACCTGTTACTGACCTGTAAATTGCAAAAAACGTAAGAAAATTCGAATTTCACGGGCTACCTTAGCGCACCCCCCTTTTTTTTTTTTTTTTTTTTGAGGATGGGAAATTATCAAATAACTTCTCCCGCTCTGGGTGGAGCGGGAGGGCGTGTCAGACTTTTACTGACTAAAACCCACCCGTGTTCCTTCCGTTGCCTGTGTGCCGAGGTCGCGATATCCCTTTCAGACAAACCCGCGACCCCGGCAGGCATTGGCCCTTCCGGACCCCGTCACTTGGTGCTGACATCTCTTTGAGGCGCGCGTGGAACACAACGCGCCGTCGACCCGGGCCTGGTCCCTATCGGACCTACCCATTGCTCACCGTCCGCAAGCCCGCGCCTACGGTGGCCGGAAGTCGGCTCTCGACTCCCGACGCCCGGGGCGTCTCCTGCGGCGACTAGGGGCGCGAGGGGGCGCATTTTGCCTCTCCCTCGCGCGCTCCGCCTCCTCCTTCGCGAGCATTACTGCTTCGCAGAAGGAGGTGACGGCCTCCCATGCACTCTCGCTCCGGACCATGGCCTGAACCAGGGCCGGACGCGAGAGATCGCCGCCGCCGATCGCCTCCGTGAGGACACGGCGGTGCTCCGCCCAAGCTGGGCAGACCTCCACCGTATGCTCCACCGTGTCCTCCGGGCGATCCACACAGTGGTGACACCCGGGCGTTTCCTCCCGCTTTATTCTGAACAGGAACCTCCCGAAACAACCATGTCCGGTGAGGACCTGTGTCAGGCGGAAGGTGAGGACGCCGTGGCGCCTCTCTAGCCACTCCTCAAAGAGGGGACTTATCGCCACAATTGTGACGTGCCCAGCGCTGGGTTGCGACAATCGCACTCTCCATGCCGCCATGAGATCCCGCCGGAGCTCTGTCCGCTGTGCCGCGATTTCTCGCGGCAGCGGAGTTACGCCCCGGCGTTTCGCCTCCTCGCGCAACTCCCACATGTGCGCGAGGACTTTTGCCTCCAGATCCCATGGCGGTAGTCCGGCAAGGAGGCTCGCCGCCTCACGGGAGACCGTGCGGTATCCTCGTACCAGCCTGATGGCCATGACCCTTTGGGACGCGTTCAACCGCTGGGCTGGTCGCAGCCTTAATGAACGCGCCCACACCGGTGCCCCGTAAAGGGCCATGGACCGCACGATCCCCGCGTAGAGCCTCCGGCAGGAGGCGTTTGGACCCCCTAGATTGGGCAGAAGCCGCTTCAAAGCAGCCCCTGCCCTCTGCAGTTTGGGAGCCAAACGTCGGAAGTGCTCCACGAAGTTCCACCGGCTGTCGAGGACGAGTCCCAGGTACTTCATCGTCGACTCGACACCGATGTGAACCCCTCCTGCCGTTATCCGGGAACCCGACAGTGGCGCGTTCCGAGGACCATAAAAACACATGGCCTCGGACTTGTGCAAGGCCACCTCGAGTCCCAATTGCCGGATCCTATCGACGATTGTCGCAACCCCGCGTGTCGCCAGTTCGGCCGCCGCCTCATGCGACCTCCCCTGCGCCAGGACCAGCGTGTCGTCAGCGTAGCAGACTACACTGACGCCGCTAGGGAGGTCGGCGCGCAGCACCCAGTCGTAGCCGATGTCCCACAGATGCGGCCCCAGGACCGATCCCTGTGGGACACCGCACGACATCTCTCGCCGGTTCCACTCTCCGTGGTGACCGGGGTAGATGACGGCCCTGTCCGTCGAATAGGCCTCGACCACTCGACAGAGGTAGGTCGGCATCCGGTGATACCGGAGTGCCTCCCTAATGCAACTCCAGGGCAGGGTATTGAAGGCATTGGCGATGTCAAGAGACACCGCCAAGACGACCCCACCCCGGGCAATAGCATCCCCCGTCGTGAGGGCTCGAACGCGCATGATGGCATCCACCGTAGAGCGCCCCTTGCGGAAACCAAACTGGCTCTCCGCCAAGTCCGGTCCCACTCGCACCAGCCGCCCGACAAGGCGGTCTGCAATCACTCTTTCAAAGAGCTTGCCCACCTCGTTAGCGCACCCCCCTTAAGGTGCTTTCCGAGGCACGGCACAATACTTTCAACACTAACCTACGAAAAACGAAAGAACAGCTACCTAGGTACCCTTTACACTCTCACCATAAACCGTTGGACCCGGGCCCCGGCTGTTATTTGTAGATCTTTGACAGTCATAAAGGGTAGTCAGAAGCCCGAAAGTCGGACAACCAGTCTTACTAAAGGGTATCGTATCACCAGTAACTGGGTTGTGGAGGTTAGTTGGGCAGTCGTGTAAAATACTGATATTCAGCTGCATTCGGTTAGACTGGAAGCCGACCCCAACATAGTTGGGAAAAAGCTACCCATCGATGGCTTGAATTTCTGTAAACATCATCATCTGCCTAGCCTTTTCCCAACAATATTGAGGTCGGCTTCCAGTCTAACCGGCTTAAATTTCTGTAAACATTGACGGCTAAATGTGAGGAGACTGGTGACATTTGTATTATTTTTGACATTGTTGTTCGGGCCTCAATAATAACGTACCGCTGACTTCACCATCACCACCATCCACCACCATCCAACATCCACCATGCATCACCAAGTGGTTACCATCTTTTATACCATGTATTTAGCAAATAAATGATATTGGGTTCCCACCTATGAAATTGGCGTTTTTTTTCTCACAAATAGAGAACCTCGTCACTTCTATGATTTAAAATATTCATCAATTGCTTGGTATTATATCGAATAATGACCATCACAGACAACTACCAATAGTAAAAAAACCTTATTACTTATAGTTTTCTAAACATAAAAAATACCTTGAAAATGCCTCCTCATTTTGTTAGCAGAAATTACCACTATTTGTTGTAACTTAGCCAAAACTTATTTTTGTCGCTTAATCTAAGTGGCATATTACGTTATCTTGCTTTTTAAACATTAGTCCATAAAAGTTTTAAGACATTAGTGTTCATGGTTGTTATATAAATTAAGAAAATTTTAGTATGAAAAATGCAACTTCTTTAAAATTCTCCATACAAAACGCTGATTTCATAGAAAAACCGACTTCCAAAAAAAAACACTACAAACTGAAAAATCATTTTAATTTCGGAAATCTGTGGCATAAAAACCAAAATACCTATATAGCCAAAGGCACCGTCTTCAGAAATTAAATAAGATTTTTTAAGCTATTGCATAGCTTTTATCGGAGACTGAGCGCGGCGACCGAATGTAGAAATTCCGTAACGAAAAAAACCTGACGCGAAAGTTTGTGAGGATGGATGGATGGATGTTTGTTACTCTTTCACGCAAAAACTACCGAACGGATTTTAATGAAACTTTACAGTAATGTGGCTTATATATCAGAATAACACATAGGCTACAATTTATAAAGATTTAATGTGATTTAGCCATAATATAACGATAAGTATCCAGTAAGTCGGAAAAAATCCTGCCCTCTGAGATCTATCTTTGCGTGCGCTGCCTAAACCGCTGGAGTTACATGAAAAGAATGTATTGTGGGGTTGTTTGTCTTAAAGAGTTCTAAATAAAAGTCCGCGACAGCATATATCTACCTTTTATGTGGAAGCCATTATAGCCAAAATAGTGAGCTATAAATACATTTAAATTGAATACTTTTTTTAAGTTGCATATTTTAGAGTATTTAGTTAATTCGTATCAAAATAAATACCTTCATCGCTTTCGGTATTTAACCGGTAAAGCCCTGGGTGACCCTCAAGCACGTCAATTAGCACGTTAATTAGTTGTTTATCAGGCCTTTAACGGTTAATGTAGATAAAATTTGTCTTTTACACTAAGTAATTTGGACTAATATTTTAAAAGTTAGAACGATAAGAATGACCTGCGATGAGTCGACGGCGGGCGCGCAGAACGAGGGTGGAGGGGCGGGGGATAGGCAATGACGCGCGATCGCCGAGTGCGCGACCCGAACGCGGGCAGACGCGTGAGGGCAGACGTCATTGACGGTTGTGTAAATTCTGCGATTTAGGGGGGGGGGGGGGGTATAGGGGTATTTTTTAAAAAAAATATTTTAAATCAACAATATTATCTTCTTATTTTTGAATATATGCTATGCAATAGCTTTACCGCGGCAGTCCTCGAGTGCCACACGTATTTTTGGAAGTCGTTTTTTTTTTTTTTTGAATGCTATAATTTGTAAGCTATTACAGGCGCTTTTATACAGTGCCACTGGTTTAAGCTTCGTGCAGACTAGCGCGACGCGACAGCGCGACGCGACACCGGCTATTGTTATACCGTGAAGTTTTCTTAGAAATTGTATTGTTCGAGTCGCGTCGCGCCGTCGCGTCGCGTTGGTCTGCGCAAGCCTTTAGTGTTTAAGTAGGTACCTACATGTTACGTTATTTACTATTCAGTGAAAATTAACAAGTGAGATTATTTTCTATATAATCTAGGTATGTTCTATGTGAAAGATGATATGGCTAGAATGGGCGTGACTACCGAGATGATGATATGGAAGCAAAAGAAATGTTGCGCCGACCACAAATAAATTAATATAAGGGCAAGAGAATGATGATGAATCTATACTCCATTTGAAATAAGATTAGACATTTAAACAAACCTTTTTTACAGTCCGGTCAACCGATTTTGACTTCTATACCGTATGCATAAATATGGCATTGAAACCAAAAAAAGTGGTTACAATACAAACTGTGTACGCGTACGTGTGTCACGAATAGAAGTCAAAATCGGTTGAACAGACTGTAAAAAAGGTTTTCTTATTTCAAATGGAGTATAGCTATGTTCACGATTGTACACATCGAGTTCGAAACCGAAAGTAAATACCGACGAAAAGATTTGCCTCAAAAAAAAAAAAAAAACTTTGCGAAATGTGGCTACTATGAGGTACTCCTCTGCACAACTCTATGGCAAACAAGACGTGATATTATGTAAGTTTTCAAACAAACAAACAAAATAAATAAATTAAAATCCAGTTGTAGTACTGACGTGTTACGACAAATGTTTAGGCTATAAAAAGCAGCATTCAATGTTGCTTCGCTGCAGTGAAATAAAAAACAACATGTGTCCGCCCGCCATTACTCTCGAGAACTATGAATCAAAATATAATCGGTACTCGTGTTAAGAAAGATTTAATGACTACGGCTTAAAATAATTCTTACTAAGCTGTTGTGTAAATATTAGGGATTATTGATGAAGCGCTGTGGCTGTAACAAACTATTCGATAAAGATTTAAGATTTACTGTGAATACAGCAGTTTAAATTATATCCCATTCGCTATTTCATTACACGTAATCTCACTCACAGAAGGTTGTACATGTAAACAAATCTAGATAGTACAAACCTACGTCAAGAGCTTTCCTGGAACATTTTGCTGGATTTACAACTCACAAAAATATAATTCACTTTATATTACATAATAAACTTTTTATAAAGGAAATCGCTATGCAATATTTCCAAAAACGAACAAAACTGTCCATCGTATCATCCTCACGGACACGAGCGTAACAAATCGACCAGATAATCATACGACGTCAAATATGTATAAAAATAACGCGACTCTCAAAATTATGAGATGAACTCATTAATTTTATGACACAAATAAAACTAGGCACTATTACGGAGACACCTGTAGCATCCGGAGGGTTATCAACAGATTTCATGAAACAAATAAAATAAAAAAGACCAGTAAATTCGCTCAGAAAACCCAAAAGCCAGACAATTGAATCATATCACACGAAATTCGAACTCAGCTTGAAAAATGTTACCGTTCGATTTTAGCGAGCCATGCTTTACTTTTCACTGGTACCCGACCTTAATTACATAACTAAAGCTATACTACCTCAAGCACAACACTACACTGGGGCACTATCACTACACTACGTACGGGCGTAATGGTCTGAGGACCCAAGGTACGCCGAAGAACTCCTGAAGTATGGTTATAGCCAGCAAGAAATACCTGCTGTATATAGAGGAGTTAGACCTGATAGGTCTGCCGCCGGCATCGCCTTTGCAACAGTTGCTGCCCATAATGAGGGCGCATTTCGTTCGAATACCCGCGGAGCCGGGCGATAACTGCGCGAGCGCAGACTTATTTTCGTTAGAGCGACTCTAGCGCCGCACGGTTCTGCGCAGGCTCGCCACACGCGTGCGTCTGACGCGACAGACAATGTTGCCACACTGAACGATTCGGGTTTATAGGTCTATCGTTTCGCGATTTTATGTTCGTTTGTTAGCAGTTCCGTATTTTGAGGGTTTGTTGTTAGAGATTCGTTAGGGAGTTTTAAAACAATCATGACAGTATTGTGGGAATATTGTAAGTTTCACACGATCCCTTGAAAACTAGGTACATAAATAAAATTATAGCTATTGCCAGTGCGATCACCAACCACTAAACCTGTAGTAATTACTGTCTTTATAACCCATTCTTTAGTATGGAAGTAAATAGAATAGATTGAAACATTTTTAATTGCCATGAATAACTAGCCAGGAGATGGAGCAGGCGAGGAGATTACTGGGCCCGCGTAATGGGTTATGGCCCGCTCCCTCTCTCACAGAGGCCTATGCCCCAGCAGGGGGAACGTTGTAGGCTGATTATGCTGAGATGATAGAGCCATATATAGATATGCTGCTGATATAACATAGTAAATGTCTCCACGACAGTACTTAAGTCTGTAGTTTGGCTTAATTTTGATACTTTTGCCATTGACTCTGTCAAAATTATCACCAAGTCAATTGCTAGAGTATCAAAATAGCGTGAGTTTCTGAGAACGAACTCCAGAGAGCTTACAACACTACAGTAATATTCGTTTTTATGAAAAAAAACATTTTACGACAATATCAATAGCAGTAAGTATTGGTAAAATGTTTTATAACCATAAAATAAAAAGTATTTTTTTTTCTTTTCCCGTCCAAAGGCTTATTATTTCGAAAAGCAATCACAAAGCGTCAAGAGTTCTCACTCGAGAGTGAGAATTCTTGTTCACGAATAAATTTTCACGCATAAGGCTTTGGCCAAATATCTTTTGTAATTCGGATAGCTGATGACCTAAAACGGTGCCATAAAAGATATGATGTACTAAAAACAAAAAAAAAAATTGTTTATATACTTAAACCCGCTAAATTACGCGAGTTAAAGCTAGTAATAGACTAAAAAATTAAGAAGAAGTACTAAAATGTTTTTAAGGAGGAGACAGACAAATTTAGGGCAATCCGTGATATAGATAGCCATTTCATACAAGTGTCAAGAATGACAGTTATTGTTGTAATATGAATAAACGGGCCATTTAGCTTGGTAGTCAATTTTTTTATCAATTAATTGCAAAATTCGGACAAACTGCTATCGGGTTTTTCCATATAGAATTTCTCAGTAGTAGCCAGGAGTCTGGATTTGTGCCCGTTTGATGTCAATAGGCTGGCCTCCTATAACAAGGAACCTCAGACCAAATAAAAAACCAAACAGAGCGCTGCGAACAACACAGTGAAGCATGCCAAAACTACACCACCGCTCTGTGCATACACGCTCACACGCACACATTTACAACCTTTTACAATGACACTACACCACACAAAGTGCACACATGTTTACGAAACCGGCTTCACTTCACTGTTGACAGCGCTCTGTCTTTGTTTTTTATTTGGTCTGAGCAAGGAACTTATACGTAACTGGAGAAATGTGGATGTACTATAAGTACTCCTCTGCCTAACCCCTCGGGGAATTCAGGCGTGATATTATGTAATTTCATGTATGTAGTTTCATTTTATGTATGTAATTTCCCTGATTTTACTATAAACGAGTATAAGTAGTGCTCAAAGTTTACTTTAGTTGAAGCTGTACCTATAATGTGCACAATTACGAATCAATTTGGTTTTTTACTATCGCGGATACAGAATTGTCTGAATTTCGAAATGATGTTTATAAAACAACTCCATGCTAATTCTCGTACTTAAACATGTTTTAAAATCTAGTTGAGATCTATTCTCAATGCCAATCAATGTCAAAAACAACTGACACAAAATTTTGAACGAAAATAGGTTCCCTGGTTTTCAAAGTCCATTATCAAATGACTAGTGCATGGCAAAGACGGTAATAGGAAGCGTATTTAATCATAATCTGGATTTATTTATCCACATCGTATGGATTTTCTGATTCTGATGTCAAAAAGGATATAAAGAAAGCATCAGTCTCGTATCCTTCATTCCCTTTTGAATCATAGCCAGCTGTGACACTGATGTAAGATTATGACGAACACAACTTCGAATTTATGAAGATATGCTCGAGAAAAAGCCGCTGGGCTGAGCCCGAATTATACCAAGCCGACCCGAACATGATTCAGTGCGAGTAGACGCCGAACAGAGTTTACCGATCAGCATGAGCCGAAAGATAGTCGAGTATGTGCCGAGACTTTGTTGTTCAACAAATACCGCTGGAACGACCCGAACAAGTGTTTAGCACCCCTAAGACTTCTCCGCATCAGTTGCAAGTAATAAGTTTATTTATAGAATAAAAAATCATGTTCAGCTAAAGAATAATTGAAAATACTTGCTTACGAGTTTTTATACTTTTTACGGCATATAACATTGCACTGAACAAACAGTTATTTATAAACAAAATGTTACTGAAAACATTTCTTACAAACCATACTTAATATTATATGTGAATTCGAAAGTAACTATATCTGTCTGTAAACTTTTCACGCCAACACCACTCATAAAGCGATCGTTACGAAATACAGAGAGAGAGATAACCTGGGACCTGACGACGAACATCGGCTACTTTTCATCCCGCATATTATTAAAAAGTAGTATTAAAAAGTAATGAAAATAATACAAAATACACGCAGACAAAGTAACGGGCAACAAGTACGTAATAAATATTCCAGGAACTATTAATTATTATGCTTAAGCCTACTATTAATTTTATATTTTGAAAAAGACATTTAAAAAGCACTACTTAATTATTATCTGGATAATAGAAGACTAAATATACAACATGTAAAAAAAAACCTGTCGGATCCGTGAGGCTGTTATTAAGTATCGTACTGAGGTCTATTTATGTGGAAATTTACAGGAAAAAAGAAAAAAAATCGCCACTTTTTT
Source organism: Agrochola circellaris (assembly GCA_914767755.1). Classification (NCBI taxonomy): domain Eukaryota; kingdom Metazoa; phylum Arthropoda; class Insecta; order Lepidoptera; family Noctuidae; genus Agrochola; species Agrochola circellaris. Next base: position 8,348,645 of record OU611840.1, read on the forward strand.
TGAATGGAGAATTTTACCGGGCCTTTGTATAGCGGGTGTCTACAAGTCACAACTTTATGACCCCTGCTGAAACTTTGCAAATTTTTAATTATGGTACTAAAAATGTGAATTTTAAATAGCAATAGCTTTTTTTTCTATAATAATAAGATTATATGATTGAGATTTTATGTCTTTTTGGTAATGTTTTTGCAGTACAGACAGGATTATTTTTACTTATTGTAGAAGCATTGAAGAAAAAGACAAGTTGCGCCGACCCCAAATTAATTTGGACAAGGGCACGAGAATGATGATGAGATCTGAATTCTGTATTACTCTCTCATTACCACTTTGAGGTTGTTTATTGGCCCTCTGCTCATTGGTGTTCTTCATAAACTTTTAATTCAACTCTATAACTTCTCTCGGACTTAAGTTCTAGCATTCATGTTTAAATCGCAAGCGTGTGACCAGCCTTCTTTTGTCACATTAACCCTGGCACATTATAGACAAAACCAGCCCTATACCTATACACAACATAATACGTCATCAACCTTTTTAGGTTCACTAGTATTCTTCGAATAAACAGCACAGCCTAAGCATAATTAACCTATAACATTCCCAGTCTGGGATACAGGCTTCTTCTCAGTGATAGGGAGTGGGCCATAATCCACCACGCGGGCCCAGTGCAGGTTGGTGGAAGTCGTTTATCTTCGAATTTTTGGTTCTAGGACATGCCGGTCTCCTCAATGTTTTAAGAGCAGTGGTTCTGAAATAAATTACATAAAGTGCCTGTCTGGGTTCGAACCTACATACGACACGAAAGCCGCGGCCGTTACCACTGGGCCACCACTGCTCTGCGCTCGCTCATGGAGGTGTGTGGTAGTTAATTCCGACTCCGGGCTGCTACTGAACATTGTGTAGTGTTCATACTCAATAACTCTTTGCCCGCCCCGTGTTCAAACCCAGAACACAGTTTAGCAGTCATGTTCACGACCACTATACCAACTGAAACAACCACCTACTGACGTATACACATCTAGGTGTATATCAATCTATAGGTATCTATGCGTGTTTATAAACCAAAGTCGCTTTTCGAGTCTGTCTATGCGACCGTGTTGTCCTTCTACGATCATTTAGAGCATTTATTCCGGAGAATTTATTTTATGTGTATAAAACATTTATATTGGACTTGGATATAGCACATTTATCTCGATGTTTGACATATTGTCACTATTGCACCAGTGCGAAGCAAGGACGGCTCGCTAGATTGCAATAAAATAAAGTAAATACCTACAACTTATTAAAACGCTCACTTAACTATTATTTTTTAATCTTCACATTCGCTATTTTTCACAAAGAAAAGTACTGAAAGTGAAGGGCGGGTAGAAAAATATCTGTTATCTAACGGAGTTAAAATGGAGGAAGATAATCTAGAAACAAGAAAAAGCAAAATATCTTTCTAGTTGCTTGTACACGGATATAAGACCAACTGTGCTTTAACACAGTTTAATGGTCACGTCTTATATTCGTGTTCATAAACAGTAGGTGATATCACGTAGGTACACTATAAGTTCATTAATTATTATTTTGCTTGCTCAGTCTCGAAAACTCGTTCGTAATCTTGGTCGAGATACGAGATCTCACGAGATCGAGATTACATTCCTCCCTAGTTTAATATGATGCATATTTTTTTTTTGGCGAACTGAAGTAGGTAAACACGTCTTGTTAAAAATATATAGATAAAAATAGCTGTCTCGTTACTGTAGAGCTATAGATACCTATCATAACTAAGTAAGTTCTGTAGGTAGACATCTTAACCTGCTTGGTTTTACCCTCTACCATGCAACCTTTTTGAGTAATTATAAGAAACTGGCATAAGATTATGATATAGACTCTATTACGAATTTAGAAGGCTGAAAAACAATTAGGAAGTCAGCTTGAAGAGCTGGCTTATTTAAATAATTACGCTTTAAAATAAATAGTATTTTACTCATTGAAGGACGACTTCCACAGTAATACCTAGGTTGAGTAGGTCCTTAAATAAATGTCCAGCGGACACTGACCTATCAGCTTTGCTAATTTTGCCACTCTTTGAGCTATTTTGGCGTATTTTGGCGTTTTGGGGACTGTCTTATATAATTTTGACGTTCGAAAAGTGCTGATTCTCAGCCTATGTAGTTTGAAAAAATGACTTTTGAATTTGAATTTCATATGTATGTTTCTTCAAATACCTCATAAATATCTTTCTCAAAGTAGGGATCTTCTCTTTCCTCATCAGCAACTTTTATAATAATACACTTGTGATGAGGAAAGAGAAGATCCCTACTTTGAGAAAGATATTTATGAGGTATTTGAAGAAACATACATATGAGTTGAATACGTCCGCCAACTCTTAAAATACCATTATCATCTATAATGGGACAAAGATTGCGTAGTTTGCTCCTTTGTTTTAATTTGTGACAAAATGAGAGAGGAAGACACACATGATCAGGTACAGGCATGATGAAATAATATGCTTTTGGCCTGGCCTGCTCTGGACCTCGATCTCGTCTGATGGAAAGCGATGGATGAGGTTCACGATGGAACGAGCGTGCCCTGAAGATCCCTGTTCACTGTTGCTTTGAAGGCTGGCGGTTTATATAAGGAAGGGAGCACAGACGCTGGCAGAGAGTTCCACACTTTAGCCGCGCGCATAATAAATGTGGAAGAGAAGCGCTGAGTACGACTGGTTGGGATAACAACCAAGTGCGAATGGTATTCTGCGGTACGTCTAGTTCGGTAGTGAAAGGGAAATGTTGGGATCAGGTCGTGGAGCTCCTTTGCACACTCTCCGAAGTACAGTCTGTAGAAGATCGAACGGCATGCTGGATCTCGGTGATGCGGTTTGCCGGCAGTAATTGGTCTTTCCCGGGCGTGATCCTTCACAAAGATAAGGATAAGATAAGGTAAATTGATTAATAATAATCAAGGAATGTTGACATAATATAACAAATTAGGTTCTTAACGGTAGCATGCGCATGCGCAAGTGCGCGGAATCTTGTTCCTTTTATAAAATTGGAGCAAGGCAATCAATGGCTTCAATTCTAAAAGCAACAAGCTTTTCTAAGAAATCAAGCTCCTAAAATTATATTGCCTAACAATGATCTGACTACAAAAATAAACTGCCAGGAAACTAGTTCATGCGGGCGCCAACAGATGGCGTTAACCAAACAAACATTTACTAGGTCACAGTACTAATGCGTTTGCACCGTAACAAGCTAGATGGCGCTGCGAGCGTCACAGCTTAAGAACCTCGCATTTATTTTTGGTTATAAAAGGTAAACAGGTTGCAGGCGGCATTCTAATTTAAACGCTTTATATAAGTCCGATAGTCCGGGAGAAATTAAGGAAGTTCAGTTACCTACAGCTATGTTTGGCGCTTTTTTAAATTAGACTAGATTTCTGGCTTGGGAGCGAACAGCCAGCTGACTATTTTACACCGGGTGCGGTATGCGCGGGATTCGAGACGGCATTTCTACAAACAATTACTTCTAATGCTATTGAAGTACCCTTCCAACTAGAACTAACTACATAAGTGTAGCACATTATTATTTTGATCAAATGAATTATTGGTGATCTATTTGTACTCAATCGGATAAATATGATTTCTTGTGCATTTCCTAAATTAAAATGTTAGGTTCTAGGTCGGGTCTAATTTAACCAGATGTAGTGTAATATCAGTTAATGCAATTGATATTAACGATTATTTCATGAAATCTAACATATTTGCAGGAATTTCAGTGATAAATGGAGGTTTATTAATTAACATTGGCAATCCTAACTGATACCATAAATGTGAAAGTGAGTTTGTTTGTTTGTAACGCTTTCACGCTGAAACGGCTGAACAGATTTCGATGAAATTTGACACATGGGTAGACAATGACCTGGAGAAGGCCATAGGCTACTTTTCATCCAGGACTTTCAGACTTGCAGCGCCCCGCGGTTTCACCCGCATAAGTCTCGATCCCGTGGTAATATCGGGATAAAACGTATTCCATGTATTAATCCATCTACAATATATCCTTTTTAGCCGTTTTTGCGTGACTAAGTAACAAACATCCGAACATTCACATTTAAGTCTCTGCTTTCTGGCAAAATTTGCTTTCGTGTGTCAGTTTGTTGGTACAGGTAGTATTTTACAACCGATCTGGACTATACTTGGTATTACAGGTTTTACAACTTTATAGATTTTTTTGTTGTCGGAGATTTTTGTTTGGACGGGTAATTCCTATCCGATCCGATTTCGATGGTTCTTTTTTTATTTGAAAGTTATTAACTTTAAGATGGTCTCATAACAAATTGGTGAAGATCTGATGAGGATTTTCGGCGTGATGAGCAGAATACTTCCTCAAAATGCAATCATTTTAAATATTTTTTGTGGTATGTATATTATATATTTAGTGTTGCATATTGCTGTTCTTAGAACTACTAGTATTATATATAATTATAGTAGTTTGTAGTAGTCGTTTGTATTTAAAGTAGGCAGCCACTACAAACCATGATCAATAATAAATAATTGATTCCGTAATTTAAAACTAAATTCAACAAGCATCAAGCATAAGCGCAATGGAAACTAACTGAATACAACACTACATTACAAAACGAATGTAGTTAAAGGTACCTTCTGTGATACTATTAAATTAATTATCCATACAATTACAATGAACAAGATCTTCTTATGTTTTGGTGGAGCAGGCAATGTCGAAATCAAACTCCAGGCAACGCTATAAAATTATTTAGGTATATAATTTTATTGCGTTTTATATAATATTTATATTATATTATTATATAATTTATATTTAAATTTTCTTGTCTGTACTGTTGACCACCGCTGAGGGGTTTCCTCGTCTGGAGCCAATTCTGGGTGCGGCAGTCAGGTCATGATAGACTTTAGAACGGACTATCATAATTAAATGTGTATATAAAATTTTGTATCTGTTCTGTTGACCGTTGAAGAGTTCCTTAGTCTGGAGCTAATCCTAATTGCTGCAGCCAGGTTATGGTAGACTTTAGAATGGACTATCATAATTAAATGCGTATATTAAATTTCGTGTCTGTACCGTAGACTATTGTGGAGTTCATCGTGTGGAGTGAATCCTGGCTGTAGAATCAGGTCATGCATCATAAAAAAATGCATTGTCTTCGAAACTGAACCACTTGTAAAATTTCGACTACGTAGGATACGAGGAAGTGGTTTTAATTCAGCTTGCGAGATTTGACCAATACATACTAACTAAACAAAGCAAGTTAAATAAAAACTTGAAAAATATGGTCATTTATGACATTTGCCACTCGCAAATAAACTAAAGTCTATAATGGTACATCCCGTTGACCTAGCAGCATGAAGATTGGCGAGAAGCAAGGTCTCACAGTTCAAAAGTAATTCTAGTCAGACAGGAAATGTCGTATCGATCTAGTTTTTTTTTTGTTATTTAAATATGATTTCGATATCCTATTTACAGAATAAACAAATTCTTTTTAGTTCAACTAGTTAACTTCGGCCCACAATTAAACGCGTTTACCGTACTTGACAGATGCACTGCCGTGCACCGCGCAGATATATCACAGATAGGCAACGGATTCAAGTCTATTTACGTGGTCGACGGGCGCAAGATGGCGTACGAGTAGTTTGGTTTATTTTCATTGAAGCAATAAATATCAGTTGCAATCGACAAAGATAATTCATGTTTAATGAGTGCCGATCAGCTATTGGGAAAACAGAACTGAATACATGGAGATTATTAGGGTTAAACTGTGATTTGGGTTTTTGGCCAAGCTTTACGATAAAAAGTAATGACCTAATCGGAAGTAAAAGGCACTTTTGAATGTCAACATTTACAAGAGAAAAAATTGAATTTAATAAAGTGATCCCTTCCAAAAGCTAGTTTTGAATGGAGAACAATGGGCAAGAAACTCCATAGGTCAAACTGTTAATAATACTTTGACCTTGAGTCGGCCAAGCGTAGTACGGAGTTCAAGTACAATAAAATGCCAGCATATACTGGTTTTGTTACAAAACAAAAAAACTAAACCCGGCCGCCTGTGCTTTGATATTACAAGCCCTACAAGCTCACATAAACTTCTTCAAAACCAAAGACAAAGCTTTTATTTAAAAATCGCAAGTTACAAAGCGAAATCTTAAAAAAAATACTCTACTGTAAACAGACGTATGGCCGCCTAGATACATTTTCAATGTGGCATTGACTGCGTCAACTCACATAAATCGATCAATCGATTCTTGCATAAACAATCAGTGACCTATTCTAGTATACATTATTTACTTAGCCTTACACTGCTGGACAGGGGCCTTCCTAGGACTCGTCATCACATCAGAAGCTCACGCCTTCTCCCCATGGAGGTAGGCAGAAACTACAGAAAGCCACCTGCTACGATTCTTACATAGGTACTCCTTTTGATTCGTTTACGTTCATACATCTGGACATACACGCTATCCGGTTGGGAGTATTACGCACCTGACCTTTGTGAAGATTTGAAGAACGTCATCAATAAGGTCAATGTCCTTCTAGGGCGTTTGCACTCATACCTGCTTTGTAAATATCTTTTTTTGATCACCTTCATTCATCCTCTCTGATAAGCAAACCAGCTAAGCATACTCTTACATTTTTGTATCTACATCTTCTTTTACACCGCACCGTTGCCTTATCACAATATTCCTCAGCCTTTTATTCATAGTTACACACAACATAATAACCGTCATCAACGTCGGAATTTCGTAGCACACAACGGCAATGCCTTTCATTTTGAATGTTCAACAAAATTCATTGGGTTATTCATTGTTGAGCAGATGAATTCCATCCTTCGAATTATGATCAAGAGGTCACGTTCTGCAAAATGTATCACAGACTTTACCAGGAATTATTTACTGCTTCAAAAATAAATCTATATTTCTAAACACAGCGACATTCATAGCATAACTATGTCAAAAAGGTTTCTATAAAGTTAAAGATTACTTAGACGAAAAGCTTGGGACTAATTAAGCTACTCCAATGCACCCAAAGCAACCCAAGCAACAAACAAGTGTTTTAAGATCAACGACTACATGACACTATATGGAGCTCATATAATTGTTTTGTTTATTTTATTTGACTGTTTATGTCAATTTATTTTCATTAATTATTGACATAGGCAATCTAACCTTTACAAGGTTTTTTTATGAGTTGTATTGCAGTAAATTATTTTTGCATAAGTACGTAGTAATTAAAAAAAGTTGATTCTATATAATAATATAGAATCAACTTTTTCTAACTGAACAGACAGTTGTGCTGCTGGGGAGTTTGTTGCGCCACTTCTTCCCAGCTAAAGCACTAGGAAGTGGTGAAGCGTTTTTGGGGGACTCTTATGTAATTTTTGTCGTTCGAAAAGTTCAGCTTTTCAGCCTAGTTTGAATAAATGAGTTTTGAATTTGAAGTCAATCAAACAAAACATTATACATTTAACCTAGGTACCTACTTGTAAAGTATCAAAAGATTTTTGATGTCTCACCAAGCCTGAAAACTTTGGTAAAGGTTTTATCGAGTTTCTATACGAAAATTTTGTGTAACTAACATTCAAAACAGATTTTATTTATTTGATACTAATGATCTTTTTCAGTTGTTACGGGTCGTCAGAAGCCCGAAAGAGTAACTGGGTTGTAGAGGTCAGATAGGCAGTCGCTCCACGTAAAATACTGAATACCAGTATTTTACGTGGAGCGACTGCCTATCTGCTACAGCTAACTGCTGCATTCGGTTAGACTGGAAGCTGACCCCAACATAGTTGGAAAAAAGCTAGGCAGATGATGAATAGTCCAGATAAAATTTTAAGGAAAGAATAATAATTGGAGAAGTTACCCGGAAAATTGGAAAAAATGAAAGAGCTATTTTTCAAATCACTACCTACAGCGTTTTAATCCCGAGCCACAGAAACTTTAATTCTATTCTGATAAGTTTTCCTTTTGATTTTCACATAGATGAAAAAACAAAGCATTGTCAATACTTTTAGTTTATTTATTAATTAAAGCTTGTAAAACAGTGTTGAAATATTAAACACGACGTAGGTAAAAAGTAAACATTCATTTATTTACATTCGTTATTCGTAACATACGCGAGCAATTAATGAATGGCTGCGAAACGCACAAACGAAGACACAAAATAAATTGACTCTTTGAAATAATAAATAAAGTTAATATTTGTCCAACATATGCTTACGCACGAATTAATCTTTATGCAGGTAAAATAAAACTGTTCTGTGACTAACTGACAATGCACAAACCAATGAAAATATCCTGAACTTTCAGGTAAGGTTGGTATTTCCATAAGAGATTCTTTTTTCAAAATACCAAGCCAAAGATTGAATTAGGTTGTTTGCAAATTAATTCACAAGCACCAACTATCTTAATTCAAAATCTATCTTAATCTTAACTTCATTCATATCAATGGGTGGTACTAATTTGTGCTTGCCGCATAAAAAACCAAGATAAATACTATAGAATACTTGCATTTTCGATTTAGAAGTCGTTGAATTGCATTTTGGATCACTGTCAAAAAGTAGTAGTAATCTTTATTCTCCTTGCAATAAGGTTGCTGTTGTCAGAGGTAAAATAACTGTGAAAGGACTGTAGACCCTCTGCTAGTGCATGAAAACCCTCCAAACTCCAATGGCCTCCAGATGTTTCTTTCAGTATCGGTTCCAAAAAGATTGTTCAAATATAATGACTATACAGAAAAATATAAAAAAAAGTAGCCAAATCGGTTCAGCCTTTCTCAAGTCATGCGGTTACCAACGAACAGAATTTCATTTTTACTTACTACTTACTTTTTTTTACTTTTAGTAGTTTTAGGGCTGATTTTTCAATAGTCAGATAAATTTTAAATGAGGAATAATATTGCGGTTTGACAGCATTTGCATAAAGAATATGTCAAACTGTCATATTTATTTTGCAGATAAAAGTAACCTGACTATTGTAATTCTTGCTTGTTTCGTAGAGGGTCCGCCACGCAAGCTTGCTACGCGCTACGTTGCTACGACTCGTAGCATTAAACGTTCACTTCGAAATTATAACAGGACAATATTCCAGACTGAATTCAATTCACTAAAGAACACGAAGACTCTCTTTGTCACCTGGCACTGACTACAGTTAATAAGCTTATTACCTAGATAGTTCATAAATGAAGCCAGTTTGATACTCTAGCAAAAGTTGTACTATTAATTAACAAAATATAATTACATACATGGAAACGGTTTTATTTTTTACTTTGGTGTATTTTTCAATACAATTTTTATGGTGGGATTATACAAATGTACGGATTGCATCATTAGGTATTTTCGTTGTAAATGTATTTTTCAGGCATCTGTATGCATAAATGTTTGTGACGGACATGACAGACTTTTTTTAACTTATTTTCTTTTTTAATTTTAAACCGACACTGACCTGCAAAAACAAAAAACTAAAGAAAATTAAATCTCGCGGGCTACCTCAGCGCATCCCCTTTAATAAAACTTACGTAAACATAGAACTTTAATATTTTCATAAAACAAGCTTTTAAGAAAATATTAAAGTTCTATGTTAACGTAAGTTTTATTTTGTACTTTTTAGTTCATTAAAGGTTTGTTTTTATTACAAATATTTATTAGTTATCCTATAGGCCAGTGATTTCCTGTAAAAAAAACTCCACTGGGCGCCATACAAATTGAGTTAAGGGGACTACAGGACCTAAACGTGCCTAAACGCAAGTTTTATAATGCGTAAAAGAATATGATCCACTGCAGTAAACAAAATCAGAAAAATATATGATATTCTTCAGGATATATGCTAGTATGATAGTGTGTTGAAAACATAATACAACTAATTTGATACGATAGAAAAAAATCAGGAAGATACCTCTAAAAATTTCTTTTAACGATTAAAAATCATATTAATTTACATGCAATCATTCTGATTTTTTGTCACATTATTCCTACAAGCTACATATTAGCATAATAGTGTTTTAATTTTCCAGTCCAATCAATAGATTTTCTGTAAATCGCTAACTGCTTCATATTTTGCAATAAATTACCTGCGTCGTGTCATCGCGCTTCTCTTTCATTTCTATGCAGTCCGACAGTGACCGCGCTTTAGCTGTTGTAAGCCTCTTAACGTTGAAAATAAAATACGACATACGCGGAAAATTATTTGTTGAAAACAATTTTGTTAGTTTTTATCCAACGGTCTACGTACCTATAGTAACAGTTTGTAGTTTACTTAATCATTGTATTCGATTAGGTACATATTATTTAACCATTCCCGGTAGCTGTAATCAAAAATTTTACTGGACAGTGCTCAACTTTTTTAAAGCTATTATTTGATAATATATTATAACAAACTGATTTCTGCGAAAAGTATCTCAGGATAAATAAATTTATTCGTCAGTACTTAGTTATTTTATGTGTAATTTACAAAGGCCTATGACACGTCACACGGGTGTCACCACGCTCCCCCGTTCAAAGCGTTCATTGACGTAATTATCCTTATGACGTAAAGTCTATCTCTATATACCCTGCACGTAAACTGGGGTGTTTTCTTTTCTCGTCTATCCCATTGCTGGGGTGTCGTTGGAAAGGTCGTTCAAAAATGTGTGTTTGCGAAATATTTTGCTATAAAGTGCTAATTTTCGTAAGAGTCATGTGTGTGACCCTCTCCTCTGAACGTCCTCTGAGCGTCGTGATGGCCCAGTGGTTAAGGCGTCGCTTCTCATCCACGAGGTTGTGGGTTCAAATCCGGGCAAGTACCAATGTGACTTTTTCAATTCATATAGACTTTCTGAGTTTATCTTGGACATTACTGACATCGGTGAAGAAAACACCGTGTGGAAACCTGGACTTATAGTTAATATAAGTCTGAAATCACCAACCCGTCTTGAGCAAGCGTGGTGATCAATGCTCGTGCGTTCTCTGTATGAAGAAGGAAGAAGGTATGAAGTTTCTATAAAGTTAAAGATTACTTAGACGACAAAAAAGCTTGGGACTAATTCAGCTACTCCAATGTACGCCCCAAGCAACAAACAAGTGATTTAGAATCAAAGACTACATATGAGCTCATATAATTGTTTTATTTGACTGTAAGTCAATTTATTTTAATTTGTTGATATAATCTACTCATTAAAATGTTTTTATTTTGCGATTTGTTTGCAATTTGTGGTAATGGAAATTATTTTTGCATAAGCACTATTATATAGGATCAAGTTTTTGATCTGATGAGACTGATCAAGAGTGACTGATCAGACAGCTGTGCTGCTGGGGAGTTTGTTGCGCCACTTCTTCTTCCCAGCTTAAGCACTAGGAAGTGGTGAAGGGTGGGCGTTTTGGGGGACTGTCTTATGTAAATTTGACTTTCGAAAAGTGCTGATTCTCAGCCTAGTTTGAATAAATGACTTTTGAATTTGAATTTGTATCTGAATATATGAGAAGTGGTCTTTGTCCTGCAGTGGGACAGTAACAGGCTGGTATTATATGTGCCCCCCCCTCTCTGTCAGCGAAATGTTTGTACTTGGATTTGTGAAAAAATTCACAGCAGTAGTACCTATATATAACGAAGTTAAAAGGAAAACTATCACAGCTAAGAAGGCTTTACCGGTTAACGAGTAATAATCGACCAACTTAAATTTGCAGTTTGCGAAACATGTTCTCCCGTGCGGGAGAACATGTTTTTCAACTACAATGTTAAGTTTGTCCTTGGAATAAATTCATCCCAACTATGGAACCCATCTTGGCTGGTATTTTTTAAGTTAAAGCTTGTTTAAAGAAAGTAGGTGTGTCGGTCCACACTTGAACAGATAGATTTCATAAATCATCTTGTATCTTGTGTGTCTCTAAACTAAAGTGAGTGCGCCGGACACATCGCATATCATCGTGCGATGTCGGTTGAAGTATACGTAGGTACGTTTGTCGAACGGTAAGCGCCAGGCAGATAATAATTATGGTGAGCTGGATTAACAACGCATGTGAATTCCGTATTCGTTAGTACATCAGCAATAATCTATGTTTACTGGAACGGTATTAATTTTAATGAGCACTGCAATGTCGGTATCTACGAGTAACAGAACCAAAATAAACGAAATGCAGCTATACTGAATAATTCATGATCTAAATCTCATTTAAGTAATGAACGGCTATCACAAGTCTTGCTTGACTTTTTTAATATTACTAGTTTCTACCTGCGACTTCACCAGCGTGAAGAACAAGATGTATGGTTAGGCGCGGGCGACACTAAAGGGACACAGACGCGGCGGTCCCTTTCACGTATCTTCGTTATTCTTCAAAGAAAATGTATTATAACGCGATCTAGCACAAAACATATAATACAAAAACTGGCCAAGTGCGTGTCAGACCACGCACAATGAAGGGTTCCGTAGTTGGGATGAATTTATCCCAAGAATAAACTTAACATTGTAGTTGAAAAACATTTTCTCCCATATGGAATGTATAGATCATGTTTATCAAACTGCAAATTTAAGGTCGGTTATTACTCATTAACCTGTAAAGGCTACTTAGCTATGATAGTTTTCCTTTTAATTTCGTTATGCTGCTGCTATAAATTTTTTCAAAAATCCAAGTACAACCATTTAGCTGCCCAGTCAGCTAAATGGTTGTACTTGGATTTTTGAAAAAATTTATAGCACTTGACTGGGGGGGGCACTTGACTCTAACAAAAATTAGCGCTTTAAAGCTTAATATTTCGCAAACGGATCCCTGAATTGGAAAATTATTTGCACAGACCCTCCATATTTTTGAACGACCTTTCCAACGATACCCCATACCATGGGATAGACGAGAAAAAAAAACCACCCACCCACTTTACATGTAGGGGAGGTAGTCTAAAAAAAAAAAAACTTGATTTTATTGCGAAACTATAAGGGTTCCTTGTTTACTACGGAACCCTAAAAAGGACAAGACACCTGTGCGTTGCTTTTCCATCTGCATGCTATTGCCATATCTGCGACCCGTCCTCGCCTCACGTCCTTTCTGTGTGGTCCGCGCCTAAGGCACTTAGCAATAGTTTAGCTTTCGATCATTGAAATTATTTTTGTAATCGGATCAGTACTTCTAGAGATTACCTCTTTCAAACAAACAATTTAACCTCTTTATAAAATTAATTTGGATTATGACAACAATTCCTAGTTTCCAGGTAAATGCGTCAAACCGTGGTGCCAACCGCTTCTGGCCTTCCATTAGGTGCAATAGCGCGACGATAGCATGTAATAAATTTCCATTACAGCGATGCATTTATATGCACAAGAGAATTTCGATGGAGCTTGAATTCCGGTGGTAGGTATATAAATCTAGAAATACGTTACGATGCCAAGCGATGGAAATATTAGGTATGTACCGAGATGGCTAGCTGAGAATTGAATCCTTACGCATGTTTGGCGAGCGGAGTGAGCACACTGAGCACACGGTGAGCAGTACACGTCCACGTAGGTAAATAAAACATGTATTTCATCATCATCATCATCATCAGTCAGGATGGCAGGAGGAACATTCTCCTGCCTTCGTCTTTGACTCAACGCAGTAAATTTTTCGAACATCTAAATCTATTTAAATATACCAAAGCTGAAATTCCTGGGTACTTATTTTTTGTGCAATAGGAAGTCAGGTTTACAAATAAAACCGAACTTTAAACTCACATGATGCATATCCCCAATCAGCGCTAGTCAAATAAAAACGTTAAACATGAATGCGATCATTACTTTGTACCGACGACGCAACGATAGAAATTTAAATTCTAGGAAAACGATCTCAGCATAGCGCTTCATAAAACCAAAAAATAAACCTACCCCGCATATTGTAAACGTAATCAATACGGGTATTTCTGTGTAAAGCTTTGTTCAGAATAGCGCGACGCGACACCGGTTATTGTTATACCGTAAAGTTTTCTTAGAAATTGTATTGTTCGAGTCGCGTCGCGCCGTCGCGTCGCGCTGGTCTGAACGAGCCTTAAATCGGTGACAACTAACGAACAAGTAAAATGTCCGTAACTACCCCTCAGAGGTTTAGTACGAACGCGCGACGTAAACAAAAGGCAAACTCGAACGATTTTTTGAATCAAAAATACAACTTTACTATGCTATAGCATTTTGGTTTATTTTATATGAATATTTATTTTTATATGAATTTATTTTTATATGAATGACCGCCTAAGGCCGTATTCTCGGTGGCAGCGGGCAGCGGGCGGCGGCGAAAGCGCCGCGTTCAAAGGCATACGTTGTTTTATATGGAATTGTCCTCGCTCCCCGCGCCGCTGCCATCGAGAACAGTCGGTCGATTCTGTAAAAATATCAACGTGAAACGCTCACTTCACCTAAGTTTCACGGTGATAGTTTAAAAAAATCGACCGGCAGTTCAATATAAAACTATGCATTTGAACGCGCCGCTCTCGCACCAATGTCGCTGCCGCCGCCGCCCCGCTGCCCGCTGCCGCTGCTGTTAAGCAGAGGTGTACCTATAATAAAGTATACACCCACATTTCGCCACTTATGTTTAAGTCCCATGTAATAGGGGGGCGAGCCTATTGCCATCAACCGGGCACAAAACCAGACTCCGGACTGAGAAATTCCTGATGGACAACCCAAAATCATAAAAAATAAAGTCGTAAAAAAATATTATGCGAAAACAGTATATTCAATTTTAAAATCGTTTGAATTACTCCACGCTTCCGTGATAGACCGTAATAAAGGGGAATAAGAAAATGCACTCTTTACAGACTGAAAGATTCTTTAACGTAAAACAAACTGAGCTTTGCGAAGGGTTCTAGGAAGTGTGTCTAAAACAGTTTTTTTTTTAATCTTTTTGTTTCTTCATTCGCAGGTCTGCTAGAAGTATTTCTCAAGAAATAAGCAGTACCTTTGTGCTCAATACTTGTCGTTTCTATATCTATTTTATTTACTGTGTGTAATTATATAATAATATAAAAAAAATAAGATTCTATAAACTACTCTGTGGCAGATATAGTGTTCTCTATGATTACAATTTAATACTTGGCTGCGATAAAATTAGCTAAGTATTTACAGTCGAAAGTGTTACTATCCTACCACCGACGGGTGGTAAGATGGTAACATTTTGACCTTGAGCGGGCCTAGCGTAGTACGAAGTTCCAATAGAATAAGAGGCTAGTTTATACTGGTTTGGTTCAGCAAATCAGAATTTCCCCCCCGCACATGCTTTACATAGTTTGATATTGCTGCTGAGGAGGTTCTATGTTCGTCTGTATGTTTTTGTTTTTAATAAGTATGTGTATCGATATTTTCGTCAATTTTGGACCAATTTTGAAAAACATTTTTTCATTAAAAAAAAAACATCGGTATACGGTACGAAAATATCAATACACGTTGTAAACAAAAAAAAAAACAGGCGAACATAGAACCTCCTCCTATTTAAAGTCGGTTATATAAGATAGGTAAAAACATGAAAGATTGATTGATACTGTAATTGTAAAGTAAGTCTTAACGTGACTGTATATAACTTTTTTCGACAAAAGTACTGAGTCATACTAAATCCAGAGGGGGCAGCTGCCCCTCCCCTGCCCACCCCTGGGTACGCCCATGGTAATGTGTAAGTATCAGTTTTAATAAACAGCTTACTTACATGGTGATCTTCTGTAAAATAATCTGTTTAAATTGAAGTATTAATGAGGCTTACAAGATTTTATCTAAATCCAAGCTAAAATATTAGCGATGACTACAAATTAAGATGGACCACGATACGCGAGAAAGCGAGAAAGTATTTAGCTTCAGTAACGTTTGGCAAACGACCGTATTACTCATAAGTCATATACAACATGTAGTTAGATACATAGTATAGTATATTATGCTTAGACATAACCAACACACAACACGACATGTATCTTTCGATCGATAGTTATCTGACATTGACAACCGAAAAAACATCGCCGTTAAACTCCGTTAAACAATTTAATAGCTACATTAAAATTTTAAAAATATATTAAAGCGATAACATTCTGCTTCGCACCGAACTAACGGAAAGCTCTGCATCCCGTTTTTATTTTTAATAACACCTCGTTGATGCAGTAATACACATTTTTCTATTACGAAATGCCCCAAATTATTATAACAGTATGCGCCGAAGTGTCAAGTGTCTTTGCTAGCTTCCTGGTGTTGTATTTATAATCGACACACGAAAAACAAACAACGCTTGCCGGCGCGGCGCGGGCGCAGCTCCGGTCTCACCTAACCTACATGCTCTCGCGTCGAACACTGCACGATCTATTGTGATCGTAGTACAGCATTAAATTATAACCTAAATCTGTTCAGCTGGACTGAAAAAATGGCGAAAAACGTACCATTGATAGTTGAACGGTGGTGTGCCGGTGGGTAGAGGTAGGGCGAGGATCGCGTCACTCCCGGGTGCCGCCCGCACCGTGGCAAGGCCGCTGGGAGGGAACGCCGGGGGCTCCATAGGGCTCCAGTCCTCTCGGGCCGCGCGCGACTTGCCGTGTGCGCGCGACGACGCCCGCCCGCCGCCTATCTAAAAATAATACGGAAAAATGTAACGCGCGCGCCACGAAATTCGTACGACGCGAATATTTTGCCAATACCACTGGTACGCTCGAATTTTGTACGCGATCAGCTGATCGACTGCGCGGACGGTTTTTTTTATGAGCGCAGGAGATTCTTTTGAGGCCTTAAAAGCTTTAGATGGCCCTTCGCAGGAACAATTCTGGAAAATTGACTGGAGAAAATATTTCAGTTGCAGGTCTTTTTTATTTGACTTCTAAGTGAATGTGTTGCTTGACATTAACTTAGATTGAGACTTGGTTATTAGTTCTCTAAAATGCATAAACCCTGGTTTAACTTATTATTATACACTTATGGTATCAGAAAACTTTCATTTATTTCCGGATTTATCTAGAACCACTCAAGTAAAATAGTAAAGTAAAGTAAAATAAGGACCCTTCTTATTTTTAGACCTCCTTTTTTACATTAACTTTTATAGAATAAAATCGAAATACTTTTTGCAGGATACCTACTTTTATAAGTTTAAGCTTTGACTGTCTGTGAAGAGCTTGGAATGTTGGAATCGAGGATATCTATTTAATTTGACTTCAAATGCAAAGAAAATTAGATGGTCAATTAATTAAAAAAGACAATAAAGTTAACCACTATACATAAGGACTTTAAGCAGTCTCCACATACCTACCTACTTACAATTGCAATTTCATCAATATTTCTCCTACAGTTTTGGATACAGACTGTTTCAGACGAACTATTTGTAGCTCTACTTTTTGCGTTAGGCGCCAAACGTTATACTAACAGAGCAATTAAAAACCAATATGTGCACTTGTATAATTTCTAACGTGAAGATATTATCGTGGACGTCCACGTCCACGGCCATGAAATGTATGGACATACGAGTACGTACACGTTATAACGTTATCGTGGACGGAAATTTAAACACGTTTTCATATATTTCTATACATTTTACTTCCCTGTTCTCGTGATGCCGTGGACGCCCACGATACTATCGCATCGTTTGAAATTATAAAGCGCACATTCAATAGTAAGTTACGTTTTAATTCAAATGGTTTTAATAAATGTATCTTAAAGCTAGACTTCTCAGAAAATAGATGCTAGATACAACTTTTCATGAAAGGATTAATCCATTAAGCAAATTCTGAGAATGATTCAGTAAGTTTCTAACTTCATACTAAACTGACCGCAGTTGATACTATTCCATTTAAACGAATAAAATGTTACTTTACATACCTGTACGAGTAACAGCACAGATCTTCTCGCCTGTTGCACTGAACGCCTACTCTTGAGTTCCCCACACCTTGCCTGACTATGTTCGTAACTTCACAGTCATCGCTCTTTGACAAAAAGACTCACTTTTCACTTAAACTACGTGTGCAATTTTTGATAAAAAATTGTGGAAAGTGTAAAGGTGCCTATGCGATCACGTGAATAAATATCGTAGGTTGGATTTAAAAATGTCCTTTGCGTCTGGCGCTTCGGAATCCTTATTAGGTAGGTACCTACTTTTATAATCTCTGGCAAGTGTTTGTAGGAGCAGTGATCACCCAGTGGTAATGACCGCGACTTAAGAGTTACAAGAGCGTTGTAGGTTCGAACCCAAATCGGTGCTTTACTTTGGGTAAATTATTTCATCACTACTGCTCTCAAATCGGTGATGGAAAACATCGTGAGGAAACCGGATGACCAAAATTTCAAAGTCATTTGGTCATCTATCAACCCGCACTGACACCCTCGTGGTGGATTACAGCCCACTCCGTCTCACCAGGAGGAGGCCTGGGTCCCAGCAGTGGGAACATTATAACCTGGTACTGCTACTGCTGCTGTTTGCGTTAAGTGTTTGTAGCAGGGCTCGGAAACCAGTTAATTCCCCAAACCGGTTTTGGTAATTGACCTCGAACCAAAAACATTGCGATTTAGGTTTCGGTTACCGGTAAGTTAACCGGTTACTGGTTAATGTATTTTTTTACAAATTCCGATCCTGTGTTGCTAAATTAACCGGTTAATTTGAGTTTCGACGGTATAAACGAGTTCTATCTACTACACCATCTCTATTACACCTAAAATAACAAAGCACTCGCTCTACGCCAACAAATACGAAGATAATGTGACAAACAGCAGCGGCGGGCGTGCTGTAACCAAACCCGGTTTTGGTTAACCGGTAACCAAAATTATTCTAATTTAATGGAATACGTTTTTGTAATTAACCAGTTAATCAAAGAACGGTTTTATGAACAACATTAACCAGTATTTCAAAACCGGTTTCAAGCCCTGGTTAACCTGGCAGGTAATTTCTATATTATATTGTATTTTTCACCAACCCACTCGTGATCGTGGCTCACGTGGTAGCCGACAAGAGGAGGCCAGAGTCAGCAGTGGGAATAGACTGAATACGTTATGTATAAGAGCTAAATAATTTTATCTGAAAAAATATGTAGGTGTTCCTAAGTACATACTTAGCTCTTAAAGGTTCTTATTACTATTTATAACCAAGGATCAAAAATACTACTTTCTGGAACGACCCACTCACTACGTAACAATTATAACTTACCCTGTTGTTGCAAACTGAGAAAACGCTTAAGTACCTATTCCTTGTCTAGGTACAGCTGACTCTTTTCGGTGATAAATAGATTTTTATTCATATCTCTCAATACAGCACCTCTTGACAATTAAAACAGATGTGAAAGGCAACTTTATGAATATACATGTTAGCAAGAAAATAAAAAACCGACTCGTGGAAGGACATTAAAGCTATTAGCACCTACCGATAATAGTTATATGTTAGTCTGTGGTGCCTCACTAACTTATTGGAGTTTTATATAGCAGGCATTAGGGCCAAGACACACGATACGACGTCGCATCGTGTTATCAATAAAAAATAGTTATTGAAACATGTCTGTAACAACGCCGGTCGCAACGTGGCACGATGCGACGCCGTATCATGTTTTGGCTCTTAGGAATGCACTATCCTATCAAGGATGGCTGAATCTAATCAGATTTTAGGTAATTTTCACCGTTTTTTTTAAATTGTATATTTATTTCACCTACCAGATAAACGATGTACGGTGTGCGTGTGTGGTGTGTGTGATGTTATTTTTTTTTGTTAAAGTAGTCGTTCAACGTTCTACAGGTTGATTCGTTATTTAATCTCGCAAAATTTGATTAAGAGTAATGACTTGAGTAAGTACCTAATTATTTATTCAGGCTATCAGAGAGCTTTTTATTTATAAACTTTATTAGGTCAGCACGCGTAGCAGTACATTGAATGTTTTGTCGACGGAACAATAGACAAAATGACAGATAAACAATCACAATCTGTCATTTTGTCTATTCTTCCGTCGAAAAAATTGTTTCTATATTGTGGTCATGCTAAGCATGCAGGTAGAAAATTAATCAATATTTTTCACTGTGTTTTTAATCTTGAAGTTACAATTCTGTGTTTTTGTTTAAGTAATATTATTGTGTGTAGGGAAATATAACCACAAAAAGGTGTTGGATTAAACAACAAAATGATTGATATAATATATTTATTTCTCATAAGTCAAATACATATTCGAATACACTTAAAATTAACTCGACTAGACCACAAATTAGGCTAATCTATAATAATTAAACCAGGGCCTGGTGTACTTACTTACAACAAAGCAAACATTATGTTGCAAAACTATAAACTTAGTGACTTAACGTAATGTGACTTAATATTTGGGACATATTATAGCTGGTATATCAAGAAAGGGCCCTGGTGGAATAGAAACATGTACTCTAAAAGGTTTGAAGAGTACCGTAGGTAAGTAATTTTTATTTTGCGAAAACCATGGTAGCACTATGTTATGCATTTCAAGTTATTATAATATATAAGCCTCATTCAGGCTATAGTGATCCCAAAATAATGAAAATCTGGTACTCTTCAAAAGAAGTGGGACTTACAACCATTCTTAACCAACTATCGCATCTGCTATAAATACTTTTTCCTCCAGAATC
Organism: Agrochola circellaris; assembly: GCA_914767755.1. Classification (NCBI taxonomy): domain Eukaryota; kingdom Metazoa; phylum Arthropoda; class Insecta; order Lepidoptera; family Noctuidae; genus Agrochola; species Agrochola circellaris. Next base: position 8,369,164 of record OU611840.1, read on the forward strand.
CAAACGGTGTGTAATTTTAAACCGGCAAAAGCGACACGATAAACTTTTTATGGATGTTTAACTTGTCGTAAAAATCTGGATGTTTCCGGACGTATACGTAGAAACGTATAAAACTTGGATTTTTGCCATTTAGTGAAATTTCAAATTATTGTTGAATCTCAACTTTTTGATGTGAAACACCTTGGCGCGCCTTGGGGGTAAAAACGATATGACGCTCTCTTATCACGCCCCCATCCCACCATGGTTGTCATCCGCCACAATTCCCCTGACGGCCACATTTTTTTTTTTGTGACACTTTATTCTGTTCAAATATTCGCTCACAGAAGGTATACGAAGGTATGTTGCAGTTATGAATTAATTTAATTTTAAATATTATTAAGTACAAGAATATTTAATTTTGCTGTTTGTCTGAAAAGTATTTACAACAGATGCCTCACCTTACCGTACGCTAAGTATTTAGAGGAGGTACCAAAGGTTTTAGCTGTAGACTGACAAATTGGCACTGTCGAGGTGTACAAGTAGCTAAAATAGTGACATCACCATCAGGAACAGTTTTAAGAAGATTTTACTATTTGGTTTCTAAACAATTATTTAAATTCGTTATTGTACTTACTTAATTTATAAAAGTCGTAAAAACATCTCGTACAAATTTTTGGTACCAAAATCGTTTACTCGACAAAGTTGAGCATTTAAGAACAGTGCCAAAAAGTCAAAGGGGGTTATAAGTTAAATATAAAGTTTTAAAAAATATGTTCAGACTAAGTGCAGTCTATACATCATCTCGTAGTAAAGTGAAGTACAAAAGCCTTCTTGTGAAGCTGGTGTGTGGGCACAGGTTGGTTATACCAGGCCATGAATGGAACAATACTGAGGATTTTTGGTTTTAGTAGCACTTGCCTTGACACGGTGCTCCCGTCAAATTGGCTGAACGATGTCAAATGGCCAACTCAAGCATTTATACCTATCCACTCTGATACAACCAACCCGTATGTTTACAAAATGAAAATAACTATAATCACAATATGGCGCAAGTCTCACTCGCACCAAGGGTTCCGCACAAACAAAGTTAAATCTCAAAGAATAAAAAATAAATGCAATCATTTCGAGATCTCTAATTTTGGACCCTCACAAAACTCCTTAAATAAACTTAATTATAAAATATTTAATAAAAACTGAGCACTTATTTAGAATAGTTACTCACTAAAGTACGGAACCCAAAACTCAGAGTAAAAAATAAAATAAATAAATAAACATAACAATAATTTTACGGTAACATATTTTTTGCATTTGGCAAGTTTTACATCGCGTGTCACTTATTTACAAAAGGTTAGCAATTCACTCCTTATTCAATTCTAATTTTGTTTTGAAAGCGGTCGAAAACACTTCATTAATTTACTTTAAAATAACTATAAAGTCTGAGATTTAAGCCTGTGTGTCACAAATAGTCGAAGTTACGGGGGCCACGGTTCATATGATCCGGGTTAGTTGTTCAATCAGCGAAGAACAACGCGCGAGCCGAGTTGACCATCGCAGGTCAATCTTCCAACCATGGCGAAAATGGCTCCGTCTTTTATCAGGCACACACTTTTGAATACAATTAAAAATACGTCGTCAAACGTACATATTTACAGCAGTTACTACCAATTTGCTTACGCCAGGATGTCAGAAATGAAATAAAAACGTATTTAAATCCTATAATTAAAAATTGACATCCTAAAAGTCAACGTGTTTGCTAATCTCATAGAGTTAGCGTTGAACGTCGACTTGACTACCGACCGCTTTCAAATAGTCTAAAAATACGAGCGACAGAGCTCTAAAATACAGCCGTTAATTTCTAATAACGCCGTCCCCATGGTTTCTCGAAAGCATGGCCTTATATTAAAAATTTAATAATACTTTTTATTCTTTTTCTATCGCCCCGGATCCCATCCTTCTTGTCGCGTTTATGCACCTTGCAGAATACGACACAGTAATTTTGTTTTCTATATTTTATTTTTGAGAAATTATTGGTTATTAATTTCTCAAAATTACCAAAGTATTAGACAGGCTTACAGATAGTTATTCAGACAAGACAGAGTTTCCACAAAATGAGTTTCCCTTGATTATCAATACTAAAAATGTCTTTGAAAACCAAAGCTTATCAATGAGCAGTGGTCGAAAGAAAAATACATGTAATATCGAAACTATGGTAAAAATTCATACAGGCCCAAGGCGAAAATTTTACTTTGTTCAATGAAAAATGTTCAGGTCGTATGTAGCATGTCGGTATTCCTGCCGTGCTAGATGCGAACGCGGTACGCTTAGCAAAAAATATGTTATAAAAATATTAGTTCTCACTACTCTTTAATATTAGTTTTTTTTTACAAAAATAGGGTAGAAAAGCTAAATGGGGATAAGAGAAGGGTACACCCACCAACCATCCGCCCACGCTATAGCTTACGCACTAAACAAATGCGTTAGTTGCTTAAGGCCGACAGTTGATCCACCCACCCTCCTCAAAAACAACGGTTTATTAATCAAAAAAAATTAAATCATCGATTAAATAATTAAATAAAGTCCTCGGAACACAAAATAAAAAGTTTTAGGCCAGCTAAAACTGTTAAAAATAAGTAAATTAAATAATTATATATTCCTAATTTTTTACTTAATAATTAATTCTAAAATTAAACTAAAATAAAGTCTTACAAAGTAATTGAAGCTTTTTAAAAAAATAATAAATAATATTAGACACATCTGCTTTTAGATTCAATTTAATGGGGTTCAATTTTATATGAAATTCAGATCCACAGATGTTTGAAGAAGTTCTTTGAGTCACTGAGTTTTGTTCACTGTGTTTGCGAATGCTCATGAATTTATCTCTGGAATGTTATTTTTTTACTAAAAATACCTACTTTTATTTTATGCCGCGTGGGAGAGATTCACGCGGATACTAGTCAATTATAACAAAATAAATCGGTATTTTTAATACAATTTATGAGCCGTTCTGATTACTAATTAGTTTGAACTTCAACATGAGCGAAAAATATAATTCAGTATGCCTTTTTTAAGAAAAGATAATAGAAGGAAACAAAAACTACAATAACTGATCGGGAAATTAAAAAAATTATAATAATATACCTACATCATTTATCTACTCACTAGAATCAACATACTACTCGCAGACTGAAAGTGATTCAAAAATAGGTCGCGAGTTCGCATTTTCTTTATGCGAAATCACTAAAGCTATAGCCCCTGATTTAGTAAGCCAATTGAGACCTTATGGTCTATGAAATAAGAGGGCTGGGGTAAGCGGGGCTTTTTAAATAAAAGATATATACTATGTGAGCTTGGCCGGCCTCTGCCGAGCATATCAGAAGCGGCCAAACTTCCAGTCCGCTACATGAAGCAGGAAAGGATCATATTTCGATTTTTGATGGAATATAGAGATATAATAACACACAGTAATACATAGACTTATGTTTTGTAGACGACAGTTGCTCAGAAATGTAAATTACCATCTAAGTGGCCGGAAGACTACTAGACTCTTCAGTTCGTAATGTTGTTCAGCTGACGAGCACTAGCATACTAATGATGACATAGACATTTATATAGACTAAGAGATGTGATTGCTGAAACCTTAGACTTGGACCTCCGATGCTTGTTTGTGTCTCAAGCAAGTTCCAAGATCAAGCAATAACATGTCCAAGCCTAAAAACACGGACATATGTTTATTTCACATCTATTATACAGAAAGGCAGAGGCAGACGAGATTGCCATTCAGAGATCCTTTCCTCCAACTAACTATAAAGAGCGGGCATTGCCTCGCAAACACCAAATGGACTCCCTTATTGAGCCTCTGATAACACAGATCATCAGGATGGGTACATGCACGTGTAGCCCACGCGGATGAAAAGAACTAGGAAAATAAAAGTAATTAAAGAGCGCTTTACACGTGCGCGATTTCGGGAATCTTGTGGTTGTTGTCAGTGCGCCGCCGATTTCCTTTCGGCTTGATGTCAATGTTGCCGTTCTGCTCAACGACAGTGTCCTTCAAGTTTGGGGTCGACATGTTGTTGTTCTTTTCAATGGTGGTACCAGAACCACAAGCGCAACTAACGTCCTTCATCACCGTATTGACGGCCTTCTCCTGGACGGCTACTGACACCGTTTTACGTTGCTTCTTCTCAAAAGTCACTACTACCTGAGCGGGGTCCTTCTTCAGGACGCGACGGCGGGGATCGTTTGCAGCGTAATCAGATGAAGAGCTCGACGGCTGGTAGTGGTACTTCAGCTTGTTGCGTAGACCACAACGGCAAGCCTTCAGCGCAGTTTCGCGTCTGTAAAGAAATACTAGGTTAGGCTGGGAAGCGAACTTAGATATCAGGAGTTAGAGATTACAAATGAGAATTAGTACCATCTGAAGAACGTTTGCATTCTTATCTCAGTCTCAATCTAAATAAATCAATTAAACATAAAACTCAATTAAATCTCAATTAAACATAAAACACCTACTTTTTTGACAAGTTTTAGACATTGATTGTCGCTGAGATGAAATTGCAACTAAATTTATAATTACGGGACTTCGCCTTCTGGCTATATAACTAAACACATTTTCCCTAATTAAGTTTAGCACGGAGTAAACAGAAAGTGACAGTAGAAAATAAGAGCTGTCGCATAAAGTTAAACTAAAACTTCCATATATGTTTTAAAAAATACGCTTGCAATATTCTGGCTATAAATACACTGAGGCTTAACGCGTAAATTAGTTAGACAGCATTAAACAGTCGCAGTCTCTTTCCCGCTTAGAATCTGCGAAGATTGCAATGTTCTTATTTTATTCATCAGTATCATTTTAAATGTTACGCAATTTTATTTTCGTTAAGTTACGGGTCATTTCAGTAGATATTCACGAGAGAGGATCAAGATCATTTTAAATGAACTTGACTGCCAATGACAACAGGTATATTTCATTCGCGCCGACGCACAGTGGTCTGAAAATCAAGCTCCATACTCATAGAAACTTAACGTCAGAAATTAATAAATAAAAATATGTTTTGTGTTTAATATACCTCCCTTTGTTTTACTAATATAGTATGAAGGGTATGAGTAGCTCCATGCGTGAGAAAAAAAAATTTTTCTTTTTTTTTGTATGGAATAAAACACTTAAAGTGCTTTTTTTCAAAACTGAATAGAACTGATGGGCTAGTATTCACATGAGCTATTGCACCATACACGGCGATCAAGATGACATACAATTCTTGAGCCTTTCGGTGCCGCTTTGCATGTAGCAAGCTTTGGAAATTTTGAATTTACAGTCGGTGATCTTTCAAATCTTTGATGGTATTTTGTGAAGCTACATATTGCTTTGAATATGAAAATAGTATGTAAACTAATACTCATGCAAGAAGAGACAAACATACACACACACACACCCTCACACACTCACAAACTTTCGCCTTTATAATCTTAGTGTGATTATAAAGGCGAAACTTTGTGTGTGTGTGTGTATGTTTGTCTCTTCTTCACGCTCAAACAGCTGAACGGATTTGGATGAAATTTAGCACACATAATAGTTTATAACCGGGAATAACACATAGGTAATATATTTAACAACACACAGGTATATAATTAAATGAAGTAACCAACCACATAACTGATATTGTCGTTAGTTAATAACCTGCTAATGACTTTTATAATGAAAATATTAGAAAACGATGTAGATTATTTACATTTTACTACAAAATTAATTTCACGAAATAACTCATTTGTTAATCACCGTCATTATTGTTGAATTTTAATTTAATAAGCATTATGGGACAGCGAGTGTTAATGAGGGTAGTTATAATATAAATAGGACATTTAAACTAACTTCACTCAGTAGCTCTTTGCACTTGTGCTTTACTATACTTATTACGTTCGATTTGTTTTCGTGTTATGATGGAAGCTTTTAGTACCAATTTGGATATTTTTATGTTTGTGGCTAACAATAGCTGTTTCTCACAGCCCAGTGTATTATATGAAGTTTTTGTCAATGCCGTTGATTTGTCAGAAATCGAAAATAAAGAATTGAAACAATTCTGTCAGACTCGTGTGTGTTCGTTGAGGAACAAATGGATCTCGTGTAATCGCACGAGACATACTTTCATAAAAAAGTATGAGACATGGCTGCAAGAAGACATAAAATGGCCTGAGTTCATGAAGGACAAGATGACACCTTGTTTAATGTTAGAAGAGCAGCAACCATGTTCCAGTTTTGACTTCGGTGTAAATGAGGGTGCATCAACATCATACAAACCGGAGACGTACAGTGTTGGAACATCAACTGTTGTGAGTCCAAGAAAAGTGTTCTCGGAGCTAAGCCCGCTACAGAAGAGAAGAAGAGTGAAAGAGCTCCTCACGCATAGCACTGAAAGCCTTGCTTATGCAACTGGTTTAAGTGCAGATAACAAAAATGTAGCAGATATAATAAAATTGATCACAGAGCATCCCGAAGAGGCTACAAAGATAAAGGAATTGTTGAAGTCCAAGAAAGCTATGCCCATATATTCCGCTGATAAAGCTTTAGGAATTCTGACTTCATTGAAGCTTTCAAAATGGCAGTATACAATATTAAGAGCTTGTGCAAAAGAAGAAGGAATACTACTATATCCTTCATATACTGCTATCTTAGAGGCGAAAAAGGACGGTTACCCACCAAAAGACACCATAGAAATTACCGAAAGAGGGGTAAAAGTAAAGCTTCAAGCGATTTTGGACAAAACTGTTGCTAGATTTGGGAAATTCCTACGTTTGGAATCTTCGCTAGATGGCAAAGAGCTAACATTGATATGCAAGTGGGGCTTTGACGGTGCTTCAGGGCAAAGTTTGTACAAACAAACTATGGCGGGTGAAGATGATTCAAGCAATTTTATGTGTTCTTTTGTGCCTCTGCGCTTAGTTTGTGGTGAAGAAAAGTTATGGGAGAATCCAAAGCCATCTTCCACAATGTTCTGCAGACCGCTCTATTTTAAATTTGCAAATGAAAACAAATTAAATATTAAGGAAGAACAGGCTTTGATTGAAGCTGAGATTGTAGCACTGGAGCCGTCTATTATGGGAATTCATACTGTTAAGCACTCAATGCTTATGACCATGATAGATGGTAAAATCACTTCGCAACTGTCAAATACTTCAACGCAGACTTGTGACATCTGTAAAGCTACCCCTTCGGAAATGAATAAGTTAGAGAAGATCTCAGAGTAAGTTTTGAATAATTTGTTATATTTCAGATTACCGTAATGCTGTGTATCTTTTTATTAATTAATTCACTTTCTTTCCAGAAAACCTGTTTCAACAGATATATATCAGTATGGTTTGTCTACACTTCATGCTTGGATTAGATGTATGGAGTGCCTACTCCATATTTCGTATAGACTAGACTTCAAGCCAGAGATGCAGACAGCAAAGAGTCATTGAAGAGTAGAAAAAAAACTATACAGCAGAAGTTTCGTGATGAAATGGGCCTCCTAGTAGACATCGTTAAACAAGGTGAGTTATGATAACAGTCGTTGTTCTTAAATCTTATTTTTTCAAATAACGTTAGTTCTATTTATTCTTTACAAAGTTGTGGATTAGTTTTGATTCATTTATAATTTTCAGGTTCCGGAACCACAAACGATGGAAACACAGCGAGGAAATTTTTTGGTAATCCTGCCAATACTGCAGCTATTACAGGCTTGGATCCTAGTTTGATCCAAAGATTTGCAACACTTTTGCGTGTGATGGCCTGTGGGGAGCCCATAAATGTTGAGGCGTTTAAAAACTTTGCGCGCCAAACAGCAGAATTATATGTGGAGCTCTATGGCTGGTATTACATGCCTTCGAGTGTCCACAAACTTTTACTGCACGGTGCTGAAGTTATTAAACACTTCAATATTATGCCCATTGGCAAATTATCTGAAGAGGCATCGGAAGCCAGAAACAAAGACTTCAAGAAAATCCGAGAACAGCATTCGCGCAAATTTTGTCGAAAAGCGACAAACGAAGACATTTTCAATGGTCTCCTTGTCTCGTCAGATCCCTACCTGTCCAGCATAAGACCTGTGCTGAGAAAATCAGTAAATACACCTATTACTGATGATATGAAATCTCTTCTTATTGGTGACGATGCAGATCTAGACAAAGAGAATGTTGAATTTATTGATATTAACGCGTCAATGCTGGACTCGGATTTAGAGGACTGACGACAGCAAAGATACTCTCTGCTAATCGTTTTTGTATAAGTAGTTATAGCAAATAATTATAATAAAATAATAATAAGAATATAATTAAATTAATTAATATAATTAATTAGTAATATAATTAAACAGTAATATTTAATATATCATAGTTATAGGAGCTGTAAATAGTTGTTGTAGTCTTAAATTGACAATTTTGACGTTACTTTTATTGTTATTGCCTTTCTTGCACATAATTTTTGTTGTAATGTATTAGTATTAACTATTTCATTAACAGCTCCCCCAAACGTATTATACATTAACTATTTAATACATGTTTTTATCTTTCTTCACTTTTAACCATATATTTAAAAATAAAAATATCCTTAGTACATATTTATTCCTTACTAGCTGCACCCCGCAGTTTCACCCGCATAAGTCTCGATTCCGTGGGAATATCGAGATAAATAGTAACCTATGTGTTATTCCCGGTTATAAACTATTATGTGTGCAAAATTTCATCCAAATCCGTTCAGCTGTTTGAGCGTGAAGAAGAGACAAACACACACACACACAAAGTTTCGCCTTTATAATCACACTAAGATTATAAAGGCGAAAGTTTGTGAGTGTGTGAGGGTGTGTGTGTGTGTATGTTTGTCTCTTCTTGCATGAGTATTAGTTTACATACAATTTTCATATTCAAAGCAATATGTAACTTCACAAAATACCATCAAAGATTTGAAAGATCACCAACTGTAAATTCAAAATTTCCAAAGCTTGCTACATGCAAAGCGGCACCGAAAGGCACAAGAATTGTATGTCATCTTGATCGCCGTGTATGGTGCAATAGCTCATGTGAATACCAGCCTATCAGTTCTATTCAGTTTTGAAAAAAAGCACTTTAAGTGTTTCATTCCATACAAAAAAAATTAAAATATTTTTTTTCTCACGCATGGAGCTACTCATACCCTTCATACTATATTAGTAAAACATAGGGAGGTATACTAAACACAAAACATATTTTTATTTATTAATTTCTGACATTAAGTTTCTATGAGTATGGAGCTTGATTTTCAGACCACTGTGCGACGAAAAGTATATAAGAAAATTCAATAAAAAAATTGTGTTCAAAATCGCGGATGTATGGAATAGTCTCGGGCAGCAAGAGTAAAATCGATGTCTAGACGTGTTCCTATGTAATGAATTAAATTTGTTTTGATATAATTCATTAACTTTGCATTATTGTTATATTGAAGTTGTATTAATAAACGATAATATCCATTAACTTGAGGGCCCGAGATAAACTCTCAAAAGGTATTGATAAGACCTTAGTTATCAATTTTATTAAGAGAGAAGTTCTACCGAATATACAGTAACGCAATGCGTCAAGACATCAATAGTGTTGAATAGATAAACTGAGATTAAGAGTTCATCCTTTATCCTTAATAGGGCATTAAAGGTGCGTCCACACGAAGTTACTACCACAGGGTAAAGACGTTCAGGGTTGCGAGTTTGTCCAAAAGGGATATCGTGGCCCTGGCGCACGGGCAACGGAAGGAACACGGGTGGGTTTTAGTCAGTAAAAAGCTGACATGCCCTCCCGCTCCGGCCAGAGCGGGAGAAGTTATGTGATAATTTCGAACCCTCAAAAAAAAAAACGGTAAAGACGTTCAGAGAAAAACCGTCTTTTTAATAAAGTTAAATTCTTACGTAATCACTAACTAAAGATAATTAGTAACACATTCATCTGTATTTAAAACATTTCAACTTTATATCTCACCACTTTTTCTAACAATTATTGTTTAAATAATGTTATTAATTTGTACTTGAAAAATCATTGACGACAATTGAGGTTATAATATTAGCATCAATTTTCAAATAAAAAATATATTAAATGTGATTTAGAATTAGAATTTCCGGTGTATAAATAATCGAATCAAAGCACTTAATTTTTAAGTGGCACTACGAATTGGCATCCTTCGTTTACTGATCCATTTGTTTACATTTTTATCAGATACTTTTGGAACAGACCATAGACCCTAATTGAATGAATGGTTGAAACTTTCGCTTAGGTACAAGTGGAGACTCGCTTTTAAATGTTCGCATGTAAGACGCACTTCCAAATCATCACACATTAATCGCATTAGCAATTCGAATTGTATAGTATTATACTTCATAGAGAGCGCAGCCGGCGACCAGACGCACGAAACCTTTCGCACACTTTGAAGTTGCATCAGCGAACTTTTTATGTAACACAACTATCGAACGAAATTGAACTCTATTTGCAATATTTACAAAGGTACAAATAATATTTAAAGGCACAAGCTTTTCCTATAATAGTTATAAAATTATATTCTAATTAAGTATTTAAGGTTTTTTCTTGTTCCTGATAAAGTTCAAACTACAGGCGGTTAGGCTCCAGTGTGGATCTTAGTATGCCTATACACCGGAGCGAGAGTGCATGGGAGGCCGTCACCTCCTTCTGCGAAGCAGTAATGCTCGCGAAGGAGGAGGCGGAGCGCGCGAGGGAGAGGCAAAATGCGCCCCCTCGCGCCCCTAGTCGCCGCAGGAGACGCCCCGGGCGTCGGGAGTCGCGAGCCGACTTCCGGCCACCGTAGGCGCGGGCTTGCGGACGGTGAGCAATGGGTAGCTCGCCGTCCGATAGGGACCAGGCCCGGGTCGACGGCGCGTTGTGTTCCACGCGCGCCTCAAAGAGATGTCAGCACCAAGTGACGGGGTCCGGAAGGGCCAATGCCTGCCGGGGTTGCGGGTTTGTCTGAAAGGGATATCGCGACCTCGGCACACAGGCAACGGAAGGAACACGGGTGGGTTTTAGTCAGTAAAAGTCTGACACGCCCTCCCGCTCCACCCAGAGCGGGAGAAGTTATTTGATAATTTCCCATCCTCAAAAAAAAAAAAAAAAAAAGTATGCCTATACACGGTAACATATTAGCGGCCTGGCCTAAAACTACCAATCTCATTTCCCTACTTAAAAAGCATCAAGAAAAAAACTTAAAATAACCAAATTATACAGCTGTCGATTCTTTTACAAATTAGGCGGGCCGCCCACTGAAGGTCGTCACTATTATAATCAAAAGCCTAACTTTTATGTTTCGTCGTGTATGTTGAGCGTATATAGATAGATGGGGCAGTAAGAGCAGGTACCATCGCGGACACTGGCGGGTGACCACTTTTCGACCTTATTGCTTAGGTAATAAGGTCGACGAGAGACTGTCTTTATTTTTTGAGAAATTTTATCCTTATTCCAGATTTTGAAAAATATCTATTGTCAGGAAAATTCGTCGCAGCATCGATTAACATCAAAAAAAAACTTTATAAGGATTAAAAACTCTTTCATAAAAAAGTAAGTTAGTCTTATCCTACGAAATGTATTCGAAAAGTTTTTTGCGATTTCTAATTTTTCTAGAACTCAAACCTCAGTTGGTCCGATAGAATTTTTTGATACTTATACGAAACGAGCGACTGGCATCAAAAAGGGTTTTTGTGGCCCATTTTCTTGCTGACTGTACATTTTTTTTTAATGTGTGAATAGGGATCAAAATAAAATAATGTGCAACAAAACGAAATTGTGTCACAGTAGTTTCTACTAAAAAATAAAACAATAAAATCAGCTTTTGATACCGACTACCGATACTGACATTTCAATACCGGTATTGTAAAATGACAAAAAATGTCCGGCTCGGGTTCCCGGTATTGGAAGCCCTAGTGGTGCTTAATGCTCGTACCTTCTCTGTATGCCTTTGCCCTGCAGTGGGAGATGTTAAGTTAAATCTTTCGGGCCAGCATGTCGGACAGGTATTAATTAGTATCAATTATTTTAAGCGTTGGTACTTATCGTCTCTAGCTGTTCAAAGACTTTCATGAAAGCCTGGATTGAACCCGACATTGTAAGGTAAACACCGTGCGTTCTCATTTGATTGAATGTTATTATGCGGGTATTGCCCCATTCGATACTCAGTTTACGTTAGAACTGCAATGTCGATTCTTTTCTCTTAGCGAGGTTTTCGTAATTAAAAACCTACACTGTTTTATTTTGGATTCCCGAATTCATAAAAACTGGATGCATGCAGGATCGCAACGCGGAACGATCGAAGCGGGTGTACATTATTTATATAAATAATCTAGATTCTATTTTGGCAAAATACGAATTAAATAAAAATTTGAGCTTAGGTACATGGGCGTACCCACGGGGGGCAGGGGGCGCAGGGGGGCAGCTGCTCCCCCTGCATGTTGTATGCCTAAGTACTGTTGTCGATAAAAAAATATGTTACAGTCACGTTAAGACTTACTTTACCATTATAATATAAATATGCATTAATTTGAGAAAAAAACCAAGGCTTTTCGTGTTCTTGGAGGAGGTTCTATGTTCGGCCGTTTTTTAGGGTTCCATAGTAAACAAGGAACCCTTATAGTTTCGCCATGTCCGTCTGTCTGTCCGCGACTTAGCTCAGGGACGATTAGTACTAGAAAGCTGTAATTTGGCATGGGTATACATACATATTAATCACGGCGAAAAAGTGGTAAAATAAAATCATGAAAAATACATGGTGGCAGGGACATCGACGCGAAAACTCTTACCCTGGATTTAGTACATGAATCTGAACCCCCCTGCGTTGAAAGATTTGGACGGTTATTTAAAAAAAAAAGCTGTTACATACATTTTGATCGCGTAGGTATTGCACTTTTCTATGAAACAGCTAGTAGTGTCCCCCCCCTGCCAGCTAAATGGTTGGTTTTGGATATGTGAAAAAATACACGGCAGTAGTATACAATGTGAAATTTAATTCGTTTGCATCCTCTTAAGGGGTCATTGTACTCATCATTATGAACAACTTTCATTATGGGGCCAACTCTGAAATCGCGAAAAAAAATCAGCTGTTCCATACATTTATGTTCGCGAAAGGTATTCATAATGATGAGTACAATGACACAATTGTGCTCAGGTATCCAAAAAGGAAACTGATAGAGTAAGTAGACACCTGCCTGTAAATTCAATTCGCGGTAACAGACAAACAACTAACGGTTTCCGTATGAGCAGTTTAATACACCGCAATTAAAACTCCTACAAACGTTGTACCATCGAAGAAGTTCATATCTAACCACCGTAAGGACTATTTTTGCTTGCAGCGCTCGGCGGCTATAGAACCGGGCCAGTAATAGATGTGGCCATTGTGTTCACGGGATTTTGTTTTGAAACTGGTTAGATATGAACTTCTTTGATGGTACCTATGAGTTTAAATAAACTATAGTTTTACAAATAAACTCTTGTGGGTAATTTACCTACAGAAACAGTGTATGAGGGAAAACTATAAAATTGTAGGGTGCTTATTAGCTTTCCACGCTACTCGGACTACGGACTACAGTCTATAATCTGGAATTAAGAATTCACACTTCCATTTCAAAAATAAATTTTAAACTGCACTGCATGATTAAATATTTAAATGGCCCGTAGTTGCTTATTATTTATTGAAAAGTCACATCACGGAAACACTACGACTCATAATACAAATCAAAGAAAGTATCTAAAGAGCAGAAATCCAGAGTCCAGGCTAGTACTGAGAACTTTCTAACTGGAACTAATAGGTACAAAAAATCACGGAAACCGGCTATGTGATTCGCGTGATTAGCGTAGGTACCATCGAAGAACTTCATATCCATACACCGTAAGGACTATTTCTGCTTGCAGCGCTCGGCAGCTATAGAACAGGGGCGGTAACAGATATGGTCATCGTGTTCACGGGATTTTCTTTTCAAACTGCTTAGATATGAAGTTCTTCGATAGTACGTTGAGGCGGGCAAAGACACAAAGCGTTCTATAATATGTAAGGGGAATTTAAGACTGAAGAAGGACGGTAAATAATAAAAAAAACTTACCAGAAAAAAAAACCGACTTGAAAAAAACATTACAAAGTGACAAATAACTTTTATTTCGGGAGTCGGTGGCGGTTGGTTTTTTTTGTGGAAAGTTTTTATTTTTCGCTTTTTAGTTGTGGTACCTACCCCACACAAATTCGAATACCACTACCTGTTATGTAAATAACAGTGACAGGAATTTATCATCATATCATCCACATATACCAAGTGGGAAAAATACGTATTATTTAAGCTTACTTACAAACTATCCAAGCTAAGATACAAGATATTTATTTTGTAAAACATGAGTGTAGAATTATACAGGTCTTATATTTATTTTATATTTATTAAGGTTAATAAAATTTATATGGGACCAACTTGGGAGCATACCCTTTCATACAAAGAAAGAATTTTCAAAATCGGTCTACAATTGACGGAAAAATCGACGGCCATACATAAATAAAAAATTTAAAAAACATACGTACGCTATGAACATAGAATCTTCTGCTTTTGGAAGTCGGTTAAAAAGAAAAAAACTATTACACTCTTAAAGAGAGACGAAGTGAAGATAAAAAACCTATCTATCACCCACTTACTGATAAATGTAACTGGAATTAAAGCCAACAATATTTTAATATAATAAGCTGATCATTAATTACAATATAACATGATATTTTCAAAGTCCTTTCAAATTATTATTTTAATCATTTCGAGACCAGTGTAAATTTCTGGGAAACTGGGAACTGTACTCATCAACAATAGTGAACGTTGATGAGCTGTCCAAAAATAGGGCTTTACGTCAACCCATCCAACCATCAACCAATCGGTTATATTGCTGTGGCTTAATATAATTAAACGTTAAATAAGCCAGCTGAAAATTCACGTCTCATTATGATTTTCCAAACTACGTATGAAATAATTCTACGTTGCATTCGTTGTAATTATCACTAATTATTTGTGTATAGGATACTCTATAGGAATTTCACCACAATGCGTTGAATTCACCATTTCATTCAGAATCAGAGTAATAGGTAAATAATAGGCGAATCGTAATTCATTGGATAAAAGATATATACTAAACAGGCTGGCAGGGACACCGTCGCGAAAACTGTTACCGTGGATTCAGTACACGATTCTGAATGCCCCTGCGTTGAAATTTTACGTCGGTTATTAAAAAAAATCTGCTGTTTCATAGAAAAGTGCAATACCTACGCGGTCAAAATGTATGGAACGTCTGGTTTTATTTTTATTTCAGGGTGTTTCAGATTCATGTGCTGAATCCATGGTAACAGTTTTCGCGTCGATGTCCCTGCCAACCTGTACATTGTATTATGCAGCCTGGCTGTGCCTAAACATACCCGAACAAGTTTAAGCTTTGTGCAGAAAAGCGCGGCGCGACGCGACTCGAACAATACAATTTCTAAGAAAACTGTACGGTATAACAGTAACTGGTGTCGAGTCGCGCTGTCGCGACGCGCTAGTCTGCACAAAGCTTTACGTCTTAGCTATGCTAAATCGGAGAATTCATTGTAATTTCATAGATTGCGGGTGTATTCACTTTGTGATTGCATCTCAATTATATTAGAGTAGCATAACCTTAACTTGTAAAGAGAAATTCTGAAAAGTATGAACTGATCCGTGTTGACCAATAGATCGATGCTACTGCGTATCAGACACTTCGTAGAACAGGCAATTATTTTTAAAGTGCATGTTCGTAGAATTGACTCGAACAAATATATTTTTTTGTTATGAATTCATCACTTATCTCAATGGAGAGCGAGTGGGCGACTCGAGCGGTACAAGCCCTACGTTGTACATATAACCAAACTGCGCCATTTCATAAAAATAGAATCATGGATATTGCGCGGATTCCAATGCACTACCTATCACCCTTTGTGCTTTCTACCATGTTTTATATTAATTATTATTCGGTCGAGCACTGAGGATTTAAAGATATTTCCAATTTTTTGTGGAAAAGTTGTCAACAAAGTCGATATTATGTTATAATAATTAAAAGAAACACGATGCAACAATGAAAACCCAAACTTTGTTACACAATACACACATAGACGAAGTACATAAAAAGATGTGGGCGGCTAATTGAAAGCTATTATATGGTATTAGGCTATTAGATCTTGAGAAGACTAGGAACAAAGGATGGAAAACTAAACAGTTTGTCTGTTATTTAACATACACATCATTCGTGATTACAAATATATCCTCATTATCATTCGTGATTATATATTCGTGATTATTAATTTATATACAAATATTGCTCGATTAATAGTATTAGGATAGCCGATTTTACGACTTGACATAAGGTGAAGGTTTCTTTAATATACCCAAGTTAAATATGAATGTATTATAAACATAAACCATCCGGAATAAATTCGCAAAATGATGTTCAAAACCGCATCAAAATCCGTTGCTTAGTTTAGAAGAACAAGGCAGTCACGCGGACAGAAGCGAAATGCGACTTTGTACATTGTAACTACCAGATAATTATCAAAGTAGTCTAGAACGCGGGCAAGTAATTGGGTACCTATAGGTATGACCACACCAGCCAGAATGTTCGCAATGCTCCTTAAAGATATTCTTTATACAAGGATAAATATGTGGTTAACAAACAGAGAAGCTCGAACGATTGCGCGATAGCTACACAAATACGTGACACGGCCATGAAGTTTAAGATATGTCTTATTGGTTACTAGCTTTTGCCCGCGGATCCACCCGCAGTTAGGTCGGAAATTATCCCACGGGAACATACCGGGATAAAAAATATCTTGTGTCCTAACCGAAGTCATTGTATAAACCATGACTTCGGTTAGGACACAAGATATTTTTTGTACTTGAACTAAATTACACCGAAAAAGTAACAGACAAACATATAGACAGACTAACATTCGCATTTATTAGTATGGATAATCTTATGCGAGTGTTTGTAAGACTCGTCGCACAGCTCTGAAAAACGCTTAGCAGCCTAACGAACCGCAGAAAAAGCTGAAAAATGCAAATACCAGCCGTACTCAACCTGTAGCTTCAGAGTTATTGCCGGATCGGAATGAAACAGCGACTGCAAGTAGGTAGATACTGGCCAAGAAAACAAGTCAAGTAGGTACCACTGATACCCACATGTACCTAAACAGTAAAAAAGCACAAATTTGCATAAACAAGTATTTTTTGGAAGTTGACCGCTGAAGACGATGCTCAACGGCTTACTGATAAGTCGCATCTCTGTTAGAGAGGCGACTTTTCTCTAATCCTAGACGAAAGTCAAATATACTTACTCTTCAACTTCCTTTTCCCTTTGCTCTAGTTGCAGTCGCACGGCACAGACTTCCAAGAACAGTTCATTAGCGTGACTGAGCTGGTTTTCGTATATCTTGCGAATGTTGCGCGCTGACTTCAGGTCTTCGCGACGGTTGCTATCACCGCCGCTAGCGCCCTCCTGGCCATCGGTTTTGGTAACTCTAGGAAATTATCACATCGTTAAAAAACAGAAGTAGACGAAAAAACAAATTTAAACCCGATTGCAACTAATCAGTTTTTTTTTAAGTAGGAAATGTGTTTTGCATCGACTACTCAAGATCTTTATATTGATACCTCACATGGTCATGGTGGATACTATATTTATTTTTTGAAGACATTACTTATTGACGACAAAAATCCGTCATTTTGATTTGATAAAAACAAAACCTATACTTAACCATCGCGCGACCTAGACTTGTGAATAAAAATCCATTTAGCCGTTAGGAGGCTTCGAGGTATAGAGACCTACATTCAAAGATTTGTACAGACATAAGCGTGAAGTACACAACCCTGTCTTGGCGCAGACTATCGATGAGAACCGATTTTCCCAATAATTAAAAGAAGAAAATAAAGTAAGTTAGCGAAGAAAGTTAAATCTTCATCACTAATGTTAACTAACGAATTTTAAAGTACCTACTTTAATAAAGAAATCAAATAAAACTAATATAAATAATACTGGGGAAAACAACTTAATTTTTTTATTCCATAATCATCACATTAATCACTGATGTTAACTAACGAATTTTATAGTACATTCCAAAATAAAGAAAAAAAAACGAAGTCATTAAACAAATAAATAATCTCCAAACAAAAACAAGACGACCGACAGACTGCTCCACAAACTTAAGGCTCCCACGGACAGGCGCGACACGACAAAGAGACACGATTCTAGTGGGACAATTTCGATGAAGTTTTCATAGAAATTGCTCAACTAGAGTCGGGAGTCTTTAGTGATCTGAAATAACTCCAACATTCTAAAGGACATCGTTCATTATAACAGCACCGCTCCGGCATGACAAATAATTTGTTATTCAAGATAAGATTTTAAATCAAATGTATTGAAGTCTATTTTACGTGGGACGGCTCGCGGGTAGTCAGCGGACGCCGGCGGACTATTCTGTATAGCCATCGTAAAGTAGACTTTAATGAATTTGATTTAAAATACTAACTTGAATGACAAGTTATTTGCCGTGTCGAAGCGGTGCTGTTATAATGGAGCGATGTCCTTAAAACTCAACAAAACTCTCTTAAATCCTATCAATAATTCCAAAACAAATACATTACTATTTTTTAAATTTCGAAAATAAATAAAACTAAAATAAGAATTATATTTGCGGACGGAAAATCAGATACTTACTTAAGGTAATTGTCACTTATTTTAAAGTTAAATAACTCACGAGTTAAAAAACTTTTATCTTCAAAACAATTCATAACACTACGTCATAAATAATTAAACAGGCTCTTAGTAAAAACTAGATCACCAGAGAAATCCTACAAATTATAAGTTTCAGTTAAATTTCCACACTTCACTAAAAGTTAACAAAAACTAGCTAAATTCCTATCAATCATTCTCAAAGGCTACTACTATTCTGCCTACCAACGAACAGCAGCGAGACGATGGCGTAAATAGCAATCAAAAACGAATTTAAACGCGTTAAATTCGACTACGAATTTATAAACACCGATTCACGAAAAAAAACTAAAACCTGGCCTAAATAAATCGAACATTACCGCGAAAACACTAAAACACAGCCTAACTCCCTGCCTAATCCTTTAAAAAAACCATTACAAAATATTTAAAAACAAAGCCTCACTGAATTTATTTATGAAAAATCTCACACGTCACTAAAATTGGCTAAGCCGCTTAAAAAACCCGCGAGGCAAAATAACAAACTTACCTTGCATAGAATCGTTTCATGCTGTCTTGCACCTCTTTACGCCAAGCTGCTTGACTCTTCTTAAAACAGTCCATGGGATAAGTAGCTAACTCGTCGCCAGCTATTTCCAAATTAGCGGCGATTATTTTAAACGGCGGCCTAATAACACACAAACATTTCAATGTAAACACAATCACAGTAAAATATTGCACTATCAGAATAAAATAATAATTTACGAAAACTTTTTCAGTTTACGAATGCAAGCGGGCCGTGTATCTGTGACCGCGGGAAAACCGGTACTGACCGGAACACAAGTTGCGTTTGTGATGTTGGGCCCGGTGCAAGATGCATCAGTCCCAACTGATAGACTGAAGCGGATGTTTTTATTGCGCATGTGCGCAACGCGGCTTACAAACAAGGATAACAACACAACCACCAGTTTTCATTTTCATGTAATGATTTTTGCATTTTCGATGCATTTGGGCCGTCTACTTGACTTTGTAGCTAAGGGATAAAAATAATAGATTTTTTCGTAAAACTGAATTCAGGTCTTTTTCAATGATTTTGTAAAATGATATATCGGATATTATGAATTATTTTAAAACTTTATAAAGGTAGACATTTTATTTTTACGGTGTTTAAAATTAATTTCTTTAGTTTGCCAAGAGTACAATAATATGGACACTTCGATAGGTTGGGTTATAAATTCTGTTCCTAGTGTATGTACACTTGGTGAGTTCGTAGGAACAAAATATATAGAAAAATCGCAAAACAAATCAATATTCGTAAAACAACCGCCCCTTGATAGGAAATCCGTAAAACAGAATAGTGACGGAATATCGAAAAAGTTGAGCTTCAACGTTGAAAATGTCGGACAGGCTAGGCGGATGGATGACATGCAGCCGTTTTTACTTTTATTTTAGGTCTGTGATGTGATCGTTTTAAACTTACGTTAGGTAAGTGCCCCGCGTATGAATAATTTAGCGAATATGTAAATTGAAAGACATTTATTATTCAAGTTTTGTTATAACTGGACTAAAAATACGAATAATAAAGCCGGTTCATAACTATATTGTTATAACTGCTGCGGATATAAGCGAAATCAGTTTTAGTTTATCATTATCAGTTTTAGTTTATCATTACATTTTAAAAAGTGAACTTTTATCTCACACTTCCTTATACCAAGTAGAATGAATAACATTCAAAATGGGTCACCATAAATAAAAACATAGCGATGCAAAAATAACTTAATACGTTACAAAAGTAGACTATGTTCCGGTCAGCGTGTTCCCGTGCAACAAGTAGGCCACTCTGTAGAAAATCTAGTTTATTAAGATTGGTATAGACTCACCTATTCCTGGGCGTCCTGTTCCAACATTGGTTCATCAATAGCTGCATGCTACTCGGAAGCGTCGAAGGTATGGGCAACGCGATCGTGTCGGTCCCCACTCCCCACATAATGGCATGTGTTTCCAGATTTTTGTATGGGACTTCTTGTGTGAGGAGTTCCCAGAGAACCACGCCGTAAGACCACACGTCGACACGTTCAGAGCATGGTTCGTGTCTTATAACTTCTGGAGCCATCCAGGCTACAGTGCCCGTAAAACTCATTACGGCACTTACGTCATTCCATTCGCGACTTGTACCAAAGTCGCTCACTTTTACCACGAGATTATCAGCAATCAGTATGCTGAAAGAAGGAGTTTATTGTAACACATGTTGGTGAGACCATTCGGAAAGCAGCGTGAATACGTTTAAGGTACCATTCCGTACCTATCCGCAAGCGGCAACTGCAGGCGACGTGTCGCGGCGTCACGTCACTGCAGTCATGATTCCGAACCCGACCGCAGGCGGCAGCAGCCCGTATTCCAGTCGGTAGATAGAAGATAGAAAAACTTGTTATAGCTCGATCGTTGGCGGCACTATTGGTCTGCGGTCAGGCAACACGTATCGCCTGCCACTCGCCCGTAGCTGCCAACGACGTGTCGCTAGCTACGGAAGGTATGTCATAGAAACCAGTCAGGTCGCGGCGACATGTCGCCTGCAGTTGCCTCCTGCGTTCGGGTACGGAATGGTACCTTTTCTATCCCATGTTACCTTTCTTCGGGAAAAATGTATTCGCGCTTTTACCTTTGGTCTTTTACTAGTTTAACATGTAAAGCGTACTGCTTAATGAAGTGAGAAGCGATCTGACTGTCACGTCGAAATTTAATTATTGATTCAATGCGCTATCATTTTGTAAAGGTTGGGTAGGCTAAACATAGCTAGGTTATTGGTCTAGCGACTACGAAGCAAGCCCTTTAAATATGAACACGACCGTAGACGCAAATACAGTACATATCTATCTACTTACTACCCACGCAGTAAAACCATATTACGTTGAGATCTTAGTGTAATTATGAGCGTGACCAATTAAGATATAGTCAAATAGAATTCTGTGCTATTTCTATTTCTACTAGTAGTACTCAATATGATATTAATAAGTGAGCAGTCTTTATAGAATAATCCCTGAAGGTTATTTTAATTTTAGTTACTATTTTAAGAGAGAAGCATTATTAAATAATAATAAATTGTATACAATTTATTCATGACTAGCGGCCGCGGCTTCGCCCGCGTGGACCTCAACTATTTCCTCAAATCAAAGGAATCTAAGTTAATACTTATAATATCAGCTCATCAAAGTCCCGTCAAAATCGGTCCAGCCGTTTAGGAGATTAGCCGGAACAAACAGACCGACATAAACTTCTTTTTTTTTTTTTTGTTATGTTTACTTGCTTTCATTTATGTATTTAGTTAAAAGCTGTTATTTTGACTACTTTACAAACAGACACTTAAATTTTATTTATTTGTATAGATGGATGTATAGATAAGATGGATGGATTGTGTGAGGAATGATATGAACGAGAAGGGAGTGAATGATAGCGTGACAGTTGACAGGGGAGAGTGGACAGAGAAAACGTGTTGGCCAAGTAACATGGGAAAAGGGCAGGACGCATACGATAACAGAGAGATAGATATATAGATTTAAAGCTTAAATATTTTAGCTTATATTTGATGTTCCGAGACAGTACTTAGAAGTTCGATTCGAGGAACCGAATTATAACGATCATTTGATACAGAAGGTTCATCTTTTAAAATTGCCATCCTTTGAACAAGCAATTTTCTGTAATACAAATGGCACCAACTATCTCGAAATTATAAACGGTCTCTAAGTACCCGATTAAATTCTAAGAGCATAAAATATATTATATTATTAACTGGCGATCCGACTGAACATCGAGATATATTCATTATAATTATGTAGTTTTTTTATTAATGTATTATACAAAAACTTTCGGAATAAATTAATTGATGGTGAAAACTGCATCAAAATTAATTTATGAATTATATTTAATTTTGTATTTTGTGAGTTGTTGTTCGGAAAATATGAAGGTAAATAAACGAAACTCGATGGCCTCGAAACGGGGGTAAATAGAGTTATGTCAACGTGCAAGTTATGTACCATTTTCATGGTATTCTAGATCAGCAAGTTCTTGGTAGGTATCTTTAAGATAGATCATTCTTTGTATTTGACGAAATATTAGAATAACATTTCTCTTAATATTTCTTACCTCTGAAAACCAATAATTACTATTTCCTTGAAGGTGCTGGAAATCAAATAGACTGACAACTTCAATAGAATTCTGCAATTGACGCTTATTACGAAAGACACAACTCTCGAGTACAAACTTGTTGGCTTTACCAAGAAATCAGTTGTTAAATAATACTGAGACAAAGTTTGACATTGCTAATTTGGGCAGACTTTTACTGCACAGAAAATCGAATGCGAAAAGCATTGCTGAGCAATCAACAGGCTATTTTAGGGTACAGGCCTCTAAATAATGTAATAATTGAGAATCGATACGTGCCTGATTTTAATGCAGTCAGCCTAACGACCAACATTGGCTCGTTTGCGAGCCCTACAAGTTTAAGATGGGTGCCTACGTGTCAATTCCGAAACAGCTATGACGCCGCAGACACAAGTAACTAGCATTACTCGAATTACGATTTCAAGCGCACGTGAAAAGATCTCCGGTAACGAATTGGAGATTTATAGACGAAATCAACCTAGAGTGCAATATATAATGGTGCTGCTGCACATACAATCGGACACTTCAGATCATGGTCTGCGTGCTACTAATGATCCTCTACTCGTAGCTAAGTTAGCCCCAGGAGCATCTGCCACCCGGACGTGCCCTGCAGTGACCTGCAGTAGCAATCAATCGACTGCCGACATACCACTACCGACCCTAGGAGGCCGCTGCAAACACAATCTAGCAAAATGGGAGATAATAGATCCCACAGATTAGAGCGAATGCGGTGCTCCTGACCAAACCATGTCCCATATGCTGGAGTGTTCAAAGGTTCCACAGACCTGCACTTCTGAGGACCTAAAAATACCGCGATTGGCGTGGCCACCCACTGGGCCCAATTCGTTTAAACACGGTTTACCATCGACTCGAAAAGAAGAAGAAGCTATGTTATGGGCTGACATAATTTAGATCGTCATTGATACGCTTTAAAGATGAGTTGAAATATTTTGAATATTTCAGCTCATCTCTCGTTGAACTCTTTAAACAACAAAAGAACTGTTTATTAAAAAAAACGGTCAATTTAAAATTTTCAGATCGGTCGTAATCGTTTTAGAAAATCTAATAGTAGTATTATACTATTAGATAGCAGAATGCTGGAGTCGGGTAACACCTAGTTAGAAAATAAGTACTTTTTTGGCTTATTTTGCTGCCATCTCTTCAAAAATACACTTTTATTGATATGGTATTTGTGTCATCTGGTCAATATGAAACTAACCCTTTAAGTAGGCCACGAACACCATAGAAAAGTTTGTTTAAGCTATCGATTTTGTATGCATCGACTTAGCCTCGAAGACACGCTTGAATGCAGCTTATACTCTGAATTATTTAGAGGCATTTCGAGTGGCTCCGTTAGCCAAACTATTCAGGATACCTGGGAACAGGGTGAACCAAAATAGTTTAATTGACTATTTTAAGCCTGGACGAAGCGATTTCATTTCATCATTCAGAACCCACTCAATATCGATATGTGCTGAAGAGCGTTTCATATCGAATTAATTGATACTACAAGCAAAGTGCATTGCAAGCTCTAATAACCTTATTAGAACTGTAGTTACTGACATAAGTTCATGTCTATTGTATGTAATGGAACCTATTTCAAAGGGTATATCGGAATATGAATCATGAATTGCGCAATCATGAAAGAATGTTTTTTTTTATGAATGAAGATGAGAATGCGGTACACTGAGGGTCTGCCGCATTCAACACATATCATCAATGAGTGAGTATGTTAAGTTTTATTTGTTTAAAACTAGTCATATTTACAAATCGTACTACATTTTAATTAACGTACGCCCTAAGCCCTATTTTCAACCGACTATGGGAGTGAGATGTGTGGATAGATACCGGGTGGTCAGCTGGCTTCAAGCTCACTTCACCTTAGTTTTCCCGGTAAGTGTTCTTAACAATAGCAAACTGGTATCGAACAGGTTTTGACGAAGAACGAAATATTTTTATTCCTATAAGAAAAGCTATTTATAGTTTAGGAATTATCTGATGAAATGTTATTTTTAGGTTTCTCGGAACATTGAAGAGGGCTTACAGATTATTTAAAGAACATGCAACAACAACAAGTACAATAATAGCAAGAAAAACATTTTTATTTTTATACATAATAAAGTTCAACTGTGCCATGCGTACTGCTTTTTTTCTTTGAATTCTAAATCCCAGCT
Source organism: Agrochola circellaris (assembly GCA_914767755.1). Lineage (NCBI taxonomy): Eukaryota > Metazoa > Arthropoda > Insecta > Lepidoptera > Noctuidae > Agrochola > Agrochola circellaris. The sequence goes on from OU611840.1 coordinate 8,394,201, forward strand.
ATCTTTCATAACTTGAAAATGTGTTACAATAAAATTGTCTTTCCTTCAAATCTATACTAATAATAAACCTGAAGAGTTTGTTTGTTTTTTTGTTTGTTCAAACGCGCTAATTTCTGGAACCACAAAAAAGAAACTAAAAATCTTTTTGCATTTGATAACACAATTTTTGAAGAAAGTTATAGGCAATTTAACATCACGCTACGACCTTTAGGAGCCGAGCAAAAAGAATAAAAGTCAGAAAGAAAGCTAAGTGAAAATGAAGTAATAGCACGGCCGGGCGATGCGTTGCGACGCGGTGGGTGAGGGGCAAGAAATTTCACGCGGACGAAGTCGCGAGCAGAAGCTAGTTCTATATACAGAGAAAATTACGAGCTTTCTGTGATGAAGTAAGTACGTTGTAGGCTTGATCCCAGTGTTTAGCAGATGCAATAATACTAGCACAATAGGTGGAAATCTTAGTGGAAGGAAATTCCCGCCGTCCGCCTGTGTGCGGTAATTTCCTTCCACTAAGATTTCCACCTATTGTGCTAGTATTATTGCATCTGCTAAACACTGGGATCAAGCCTACAACGTACTTACTTCATCACAGAAAGCTCGTAATTTTCTCTGTATATAGAACTAGCTTCTGCTCGCGACTTCGTCCGCGTGAAATTTCTTGCCCCTCACCCACCGCGTCGCAACGCATCGCCCGGCCGTGCTATTACTTCATTTTCACTTAGCTTTCTTTCTGACTTTTATTCTTTTTGCTCGGCTCCTAAAGGTCGTAGCGTGATGTTAAATTGCCTATAACTTTCTTCAAAAATTGTGTTATCAAATGCAAAAAGATTTTTAGTTTCTTTTTTGTGGTTCCAGAAATTAGCGCGTTTGAACAAACAAAAAAACAAACAAACTCTTCAGGTTTATTATTAGTATAGATTTGAAGGAAAGACAATTTTATTGTAACACATTTTCAAGTTATGAAAGATAGCTGGGATTTAGAATTCAAAGAAAAAAAGCAGTACGCATGGCACAGTTGAACTTTATTATGTATAAAAATAAAAATGTTTTTCTTGCTATTATTGTACTTGTTGTTGTTGCATGTTCTTTAAATAATCTGTAAGCCCTCTTCAATGTTCCGAGAAACCTAAAAATAACATTTCATCAGATAATTCCTAAACTATAAATAGCTTTTCTTATAGGAATAAAAATATTTCGTTCTTCGTCAAAACCTGTTCGATACCAGTTTGCTATTGTTAAGAACACTTACCGGGAAAACTAAGGTGAAGTGAGCTTGAAGCCAGCTGACCACCCGGTATCTATCCACACATCTCACTCCCATAGTCGGTTGAAAATAGGGCTTAGGGCGTACGTTAATTAAAATGTAGTACGATTTGTAAATATGACTAGTTTTAAACAAATAAAACTTAACATACTCACTCATTGATGATATGTGTTGAATGCGGCAGACCCTCAGTGTACCGCATTCTCATCTTCATTCATAAAAAAAAACATTCTTTCATGATTGCGCAATTCATGATTCATATTCCGATATACCCTTTGAAATAGGTTCCATTACATACAATAGACATGAACTTATGTCAGTAACTACAGTTCTAATAAGGTTATTAGAGCTTGCAATGCACTTTGCTTGTAGTATCAATTAATTCGATATGAAACGCTCTTCAGCACATATCGATATTGAGTGGGTTCTGAATGATGAAATGAAATCGCTTCGTCCAGGCTTAAAATAGTCAATTAAACTATTTTGGTTCACCCTGTTCCCAGGTATCCTGAATAGTTTGGCTAACGGAGCCACTCGAAATGCCTCTAAATAATTCAGAGTATAAGCTGCATTCAAGCGTGTCTTCGAGGCTAAGTCGATGCATACAAAATCGATAGCTTAAACAAACTTTTCTATGGTGTTCGTGGCCTACTTAAAGGGTTAGTTTCATATTGACCAGATGACACAAATACCATATCAATAAAAGTGTATTTTTGAAGAGATGGCAGCAAAATAAGCCAAAAAAGTACTTATTTTCTAACTAGGTGTTACCCGACTCCAGCATTCTGCTATCTAATAGTATAATACTACTATTAGATTTTCTAAAACGATTACGACCGATCTGAAAATTTTAAATTGACCGTTTTTTTTAATAAACAGTTCTTTTGTTGTTTAAAGAGTTCAACGAGAGATGAGCTGAAATATTCAAAATATTTCAACTCATCTTTAAAGCGTATCAATGACGATCTAAATTATGTCAGCCCATAACATAGCTTCTTCTTCTTTTCGAGTCGATGGTAAACCGTGTTTAAACGAATTGGGCCCAGTGGGTGGCCACGCCAATCGCGGTATTTTTAGGTCCTCAGAAGTGCAGGTCTGTGGAACCTTTGAACACTCCAGCATATGGGACATGGTTTGGTCAGGAGCACCGCATTCGCTCTAATCTGTGGGATCTATTATCTCCCATTTTGCTAGATTGTGTTTGCAGCGGCCTCCTAGGGTCGGTAGTGGTATGTCGGCAGTCGATTGATTGCTACTGCAGGTCACTGCAGGGCACGTCCGGGTGGCAGATGCTCCTGGGGCTAACTTAGCTACGAGTAGAGGATCATTATTAGCACGCAGACCATGATCTGAAGTGTCCGACTGTATGTGGAGCAGCACCATATATATTGCACTCTAGGTTGATTTCGTCTATAAATCTCCAATTCGTTACCGGAGATCTTTTCACGTGCGCTTGAAATCGTAATTCTTTTTGCATTTGATAACACAATTTTTGAAGAAAGTTATAGGCAATTTAACATCACGCTACGACCTTTAGGAGCCGAGCAAAAAGAATAAAAGTCAGAAAGAAAGCTAAGTGAAAATGAAGTAATAGCACGGCCGGGCGATGCGTTGCGACGCACAGTGGGCTGAAAATCGATCTTCATAGACTTAGGGATCAACATAGTATTTTTTTTATTTTGTCGACAGGAATGGGTTTAGGCATCGTATATTGATCAATTTAATGCTATTTCAGTTTACCAATAAACGTTTTTCTTTACTTTATAGCACTTGGTTGAAAAAAATGTATGGAGAAATATGTAAACAAGGATATATTTCGACTTTGGTACAAGTGCGACTAATTTCCTTTGGCACGATTATACCCCTTATTTTTCTGCATTTTTTGACATATAGCACAATGCGCGGACGCGCTAGATTTTGAGAGAAAAAAAATAAAATGTGTTTTTAGAATATAACAAAAGTTTTAATCTGTTTATAATTGACATTAGGTACTAAATGATCATAAAATGATTATAAAAAATATATGAATATAAATGAAATTGCAATTGATTCAACATAACAACCACTTTCGAGGTACATGGTAATTATCTAAAGATAGAGAAAAATACAAAAAAAAAGAAATAATTAATATTGATGGCGGACTCAAAATTAAAAAGAATCTTAAACAATAAAAAAATCTTAAAATTAAACAAATAAAAAAACAATTAAAGCTACAAGCATCTTAAACATCTATATCAGATTCATCAGATTCTGTGTCATAATTAATGTCATCTATGTCACAGAACTCGATATCATCCTGTTGCTTCGGCTCAACAATTAAAAGATCCAAGGTTTCTTGCCTCATCTTTGTTTTATGTTGAGCACGATGCATTATTGGCCGCGTTGCAGAAACGTAAGGATCTGAAGTCAGAAGCATCATCTTCATTATATCCTCATTCGTGCTCGTCCTATTTATTTTACGTGAATGGTGCTCTCTGTATCTGCGAAAGTCTTTGTTACGCGCTTCAGATGCTTCTTCAGACAGATTTCCAATCGGTACAATGGAATTTTTGATGATATCAGCTCCGTGAATCAACAGTTTATGTACTGTTGCTGACATATAGTACCAATGATAGAACTGTAGGTATCTATCTGCGGTCGTACGGGTATAATCTCGAAATTTTTCAACATCGATGTTTTCACCTGATGTAATTGCTTGTAAAATAACTGCGAATCTGCGCACTATTTCTTCATCCAAGCCAGTAATAGCTGCCGTTCTTTCAGGAAATTCGAAGAATTTCCTTGCCGTATTTCCGTCATTTGGTGTCCCTGATCCCTGCTTCACGATATCTATCAAAAGCCCTAACTCCTTTCGAAATCTCTCTTGTATCTGTTTCTTCCTCATCTGCATCACGGATTTGTTGTGTTCTTCTTTGACAGACCCAGTTTTAACATCTTGTTTGTATGCTATGTGCAAAAGACACTCCATGCTATTAATTTGAGCATGCAAAGGTGACAAGCCAAACTTGATCATATCAGATGACACTTCTTTACGCAATACTGCATCGAGATCGTTCATCTGAGATGGTTTCGCCAAACACAAGTAACACACAGCACTGGAGCGAGCTTCTGATAGATACGTGCACACTTTTCCATCAATCATTGTCAGGACGAGATTGTGTTCAACTTCAATGCCATCAAAACATTTGGATGGGCTTAAAGATTTTATTTCTGCTTCCATTTTAGTCATTTCATCTTTCACTACTAACTCACTTTCTTTGACGAATACAAATTGGACAGGTCGACAGTATAGTGTAGAACATGGCTTAGGATTTTCCCATATAATTACTTCCTTTCCAACTGCAGCAGTTAGTTTTAAGGGAACTAAAGTCGTCATAAAAATGGCTTCATCAGTCTTTCCTTCTTCCATTTTTTGTTTATATCTACTTTAGCTTGATGACCCATCGAAACCCCATTTTGACAATAAATTTAAAGACTGATGAGGCGGCTTATCTGGTAGACTTTTGAGTATACGTTGCACAGTTATGTCAAGAAGAGCTTGAAGAGATACTTTGGCCATTGTATCTGTTAAACTAAATGCCTCATTTGGAGGGTAACATACTAATTTAGCCTGCTGCACTTTATAATACGATGGATAAATATCAGATGCACCTTCGCGGATTGTAGATTCTCGCAATGTAATATATTGCCACTTCGAAAGTTTAAGTGATAGCAGCAATCCAAGCGCTTTCTCCGGAGTAAAAGTACATTTCTTGTGCTTCTGAGTTTTAATTAGTTGCGAAAATGTTGCTACCTCTTCAGGATTTTTCATTAAATAATCAATGACTTCAGTCAAATTTTCTTTGCCATCTTTCTTTAACTTGCTTACTGTAGCATAAGCTAGTTCGTCACTGTCTTGTTGATTCTGTTCTTCAATTCTCCGTTTTTTCTGTTTAGTACACAATTTTACGAATGGTTTACGAGGAATTAAACGCTTAGTTAGTGTTCCAACAGATACAGATTGGCTGGTTGAAGGTGATAATCGATTGATAATCTGTAATAGTATCTTCTGCAGCTTGGTGCGGAACAATACAAGATGGCCAATCCACTGTAAGCGCCAACCAGTCTCCGTATTGTTTCTTAAATGTTTCAGAGTTTCCTTTGGCGGTCTTCCATCTTTTTATGACAGCCTGGCTGAATCCTCGACAAAATTCCTTTAAAGTGTCGCTGTCTTCTTCCGAAAGACTTAAATTGAACTGAGACACAACAGTTTGCAGCAATGCAAGGTAGTTACCCAGCTTGCCAGACTGCTTTAAAACAACATACAAGTCAAGGTTATGTACTAAATTCACTTGTTCCATTTTAGAAAAATAGGTTATCACTCTTTGAAAAAACAAAGTCAATCGAAAATAGTAATTAAATGCACACGATTTATACTTAAGGTTTGAAAACACTATGTAGGAAGGGGGGTAGTTAGTTAATGAGATCTAATTATCTCAGTAATAGGATATATTAGATTACATTATTATAGATAATGGCCAATGGATCATAAGATCTCATTATTTAACCATCCTCGTTATTAAATTACAAAAAATATTAATTAATTTCCATAAAATTTGTTATGTTTAACCGGTAACTACTAAATTTATGTTCATTATAATTTATTAATAACCATTTAAATACCTAATGTCAATTATAAATAGATTAAAACCTTTTTTATATTCTAAAAACACATTTTATTTTTTTTCTCCCAAAATCTAGCGCGTCCGCGCACTGTGCAATATGCCAAAAAATGCAGAAAAATAAGGAGTATAATCGTGCCAAAGGAAATTAGTCGCACTTGTGTCAAAGTCGAATTATGTCCTTTTTTAGATATTTCTCCATACATTTTTTTCAACCAATTGCTATAAAGTAAAGAAAAACGTTTATTGGTAAACTGAAATAGCATTAAATTGATCAATATACGATGCCTAAACCCATTCCTGTCGACAAAATAAAAAAAATACTATGTTGATCCCTAAGTCTATGAAGATCGATTTTCAGCCCACTGTGCGACGCGGTGGGTGAGGGGCAAGAAATTTCACGCGGACGAAGTCGCGAGCAGAAGCTAGTTCTATATACAGAGAAAATTACGAGCTTTCTGTGATGAAGTAAGTACGTTGTAGGCTTGATCCCAGTGTTTAGCAGATGCAATAATACTAGCACAATAGGTGGAAATCTTAGTGGAAGGAAATTACCGCACACAGGCGGACGGCGGGGGACGGCATCGAGGAGCATCCCGCGGTATACTCCGGGGGAAACACGGAGTGTATGGCTTGCACTGCCTCTCCCCGCGATCATATGCTAGCGGACTCCGGCGCATACCGTCGCTCTTCGATACCGAAGAGAGAAATCCCCTTTGATGCTCCGTGGTCGGTCTGAGTTATGGAATCTACATCTTGTTACCATTAGATACGTACGTACGAATTTACGTTGGTTAATTTAAAATACTCTGTCCCGCCGTCCGCCGATGTGCGATGGCCCTTTAGTTTCCGAGTAAACATCCTCTGTTAACATTACAGGCATCATTTCATTGTCTGTCTGTAATGCAATCTCTGAATCGTCGTACAAATTGAATGAAAAAGGAATTATTTGAAAGTCGTAGCTTGAGCAGTGGCTGATAAACACAAAATAGAATGGCATTCACAAGGAGTTCATTCTTTCCTAAGACATTTACTAAAACAACAATGGTATTTTTTTTAAAAAGCTCGTAAGTCTAGTTTTAATAACACAAAACCAACTTACTTTGGAGATTTCAAATCTCTGTGGATGATCTTATTTACGTGTAAATAAGACATCCCCTGGGCGATTTCTTTGGCCCATTTAACGATCTGCGCTGGTACGAAGCAGGACCCACTATGTATGTATTCGAACAGCGGGCCGTACTGGCAGAACTCCATTATGATGCACGAGTTGAGGCCGTTGGTACTGACCCCTTTGAACTGCACTAAAGGGTGAAAAGGAAAAACGGACAAATTAAAACGTGGAAGACACTGCAATGGAGGTGTATCGCGGACTTAATTAAACTCTTGAAAAGACTTGCACCACACGTAAATATCATAATATTTTGTGCAATAAAATAATAAAGGAACAAAACAACATCACTAAAATAAGTTGATCAGAAATAAATGCATTCACACGTTAGTACCTACATTAGATATACCGTGCCTGCCTATAGTATATGATACAAAGCTTTTGGTCACTCAGTGACAGTATTTATATTAACGCGGTATTGCACCTCATGTAAAGTAACCATTTTGTATACAAATGTAACATCATATTATTATTTAAATAAATAATGAAGTCATCCATGAAGACAATCTGAATAAAATGGTATAAAATTTCAAAAGCGCTGAAAAGAAAGTAAAAAAGGAAATATATGTCACAGAGAAGTCTATTTTTGAACCCAACATGTTACCCTTAAAGGCCACAAACATTTTACCTGCAAATAAAAATACAACATTCTAGTTTGTAAAACAAACAGAGTATTGTAAAGTCAAAGTCAAAGTCAAATCATTTATTTCAAATAGGCCCTTGTAAGGCACTTTTGAACGTCAAAGTTTACAAAAAATTGAATTGTCGCCCCTTCCAAAAGGTAGTTTTCGTATGGAGAAGAATGGGCAAGAAACTCCACCGTTACTCTTTTAACCAACTTGAATCTAAAATTGAATAAACAATGGTGCCGATTCTCTTGTACACCGAACTAAACTAACTTAAACTAAGACTAAAATTACTTACTTTTGGCTATGAGAATCTTAGAGCTATTCTGCAAATAAAATTCTCTAAACTAAAAAATCATTTTGACACAACTTAAATAGAATTTGACAATCGTGAATCCACGTGGTACCCGTGGTTTGCCCTAACCGGTGATTTTTTTTAGAGCCGGAGGTGCGTATGTGGTGTAGCCTCGACGTGCTTTATATGGAATTTTTATTTTTTTGTATGGAAAATATGAAAGAAATATTACCTACGTGTTGTCATTATTTTTGCGATAGGACGCACCATTTTCGAGATATAAGCAAAAGAAAAAATAAATACAGTACTGTTTTTGCACGTGAAGTCGAGATGTTGGTGTGAATTTTAGTTCATAACAACTTATTTTATACCACACCATTTTAATCGCGATTAAAATTTGTCAGGTTTAGTCTGATTTGGTCTTTTACCACCAAAATTTTAGGTGAAAAACGTCATATTCAGAATTGCAAAATTGCCATTTTCACTAAACTAAAAACTCAGTACTATCTTAGCGCTGTCAAACTAAAATATAGTTAAGTTGTGTCACTTTAGTCTATTTCAGAATAGGAAATCGTCGTTTGACAGGAATAAACTAAATTTTAGTGATTTTTAGTTTAGTTTAGAGGCATTTGTGACAAGAGAATCGGCACCAATATCTCTTTGGTCGTAATTAGTGGTCTCCATTTAATATCCGAACATTTTTATCAAAGCATCAAATAAAAAGGGACCAGAGAGACGGATTCATTATTTCATTAGTTATCATTGGCTATCCGTTGCAGATTATAATCAAAATGCTTAAAATCCGGTGCAAGCTGGACCGGAGACTTGTCTAGTGTTTATTAATTCCAGGTATTACAATCCAGCTGTTTGATTAATACTCTGAGCGAAACGACAACATTTTAATTAAAGATGCCTGATAAATACGAACTAATTATTTGCGCTTGTGGTTTCATATTTTCTAACCCATTGCCACAGTATAAATAAGTAAAAGTATCATATCTTCATAGAAAACGGCATAAACGACGCGCTTCGAAATTTCAGTGCACGCAACAGTATAGAGTGCGCGGCATTTACGCACGGACGCAGAAGGTTTATCCAGCGAGCGGCCGCAGGTAATTATTTCATGGTCACTGCCGAGACATAATACTGTTACTTATACTGTGTCTGTGCCATTGCTTATCAAACATGCAACATTTTTGTATTTTTCTTCTATTTTTTCATTGAATTTTATACGTCGATGTGGACACGGACTGGTGCAGCAGCTTTGTTTATTAATTATGTAAAAGCTTTATATGATTCCCTTTGACCTTTCATGGAAATATATAGTACGCAGTAGCACATTGCTTATATTTATAAACCAGGCTCGGAGAGCATTGTGTTCGTTTCTACTTCTGTTTTTCAATCATCTCTAAATGATGAGGACAGTTCATTACTATTTCAGTCGAAACATTTATCTACGAACCAAATTATACGTACTAATTAATTAGCAAACGGAGTATGTAAGGGTCTTAGCAGGTGGCGCTCTGCGGTTTCTACCTACCCCAATGGGAACAAGGCGTGAGTTTATGTAGGTATGTATAATGTAACTATATATACACATACCTACATAAAACTAATTAGAAAGTCTATTCAAAACTGCAAGACCTACTTGAATACACGGAAAGCATGTGCTATCTAACAAAACATATTTACGTCGTATTTCCTATAGTAGGTTTCAACTTCAGACCCGGAGACTTCATGCATCGATGAACATAACAAGTAACAACTTTGAATCATAGAAAATTGACATTGGAAAACTCGTGAAACAAGATTTTCCACATATTGGTTGCAGGAATAAACAAACTTAGACTTGACATTTAGAAAAAGGGATAATAAAATGCTTTTGCGATATTGATCATCAACCATAAGAATAGTTGTTTGTCGCGGGCATGATCCTGATAGAAAAGTCAATGGTGGTTGCCCATACATATACAATATACATGCTCGGATCGAGATGTTTTAATCAACTCACTTGATTGCATTGCAACCTGTGATCAGACCGACCTCTAAAGGAATCTACACGCCAATGCCCATCGTTGACCGCGACTCATTTTAAGCAAAGTTATCCGACAAACATTCTTGAAAGTACTTGACCGTGGAAACGAGGATCCTTCGATATAATACGTTGATTAAGAGTTATTGCGATTCCTTGCGAGTGGACTCGAGGATCCCAATAAAATTATGAACGAAGTCTTGTGAAATCATTTGAAAGATACCAACTGAATCACGCGTCCTTCCAGCCCGGAAGGAATCGGTTGAAGTTTGGCGCAGGGATACACTACATTCTTGGGCCTGTGTAACCAACAGGTGACAATTTGTCAATCATTTATATGTTTTTAATCATTTTGAATGCGTTATTAAACAGCACTTGTCATGAAAATGTGTCAATGTTGACATTTATTGGCAAACTAGCTGACCCGACAGAAGTCATCCTGTCCAAATTTCAATTATTCATACAAAATTCTCATAGAAAATGCCCCTTTAGCTTTCCCGGCAATTTTTACTATTCTTTTTGCATTTTTGTGCATACATATATATTATGTTTTCCAGGGGTCTAATGGTAGTCATACTCGTTACAATATACTTGCGCAAGTTTAGACTTGCACAAGTCTGCGTAACACCAAATGGTTCGGATACTTGTGATCATTCATCCCACCCACGTTAATATAATACACTTATGCAAGTCCAATTCCGTGCAAGTTTATCGTACCGTGTGTGGCCTGTATTAGACCTTACGCGCGCCCGTGCGTAAGGTCTAATGCAGGCCACACACGTTTCAATGTCGCGAACCTCTGGGGATCCAGAAGTGTGTTATTAGGTCAATGTAGGGGGCGCGTACCGAGCATGCCGCAGCGAGCTCATTCAGCGGTCTACAACCTGTTGGATCGCACATCCCAGGCTTATGAGCACTTAATAGGATAATATTATTTAGAAAAAAGAAAGGAATTTCAGTATCGAAATCGAAATTCCGTATTATGCTTGGCTGGCTCAAGGTCAAAGTGTTAACAGCGACGTGCGATCTAGTGTACCTACTTGTCTAGTCCTGCACTACTCCAAACGATAGATCTCTATCAAATAAAGTAACTTACCCAGCGCTGAACCGCACATGTAGGTAAATCGGTCAATGTCAAGACGAGCGTCTGTGTAGCTTTACGGGGTTCATTAATTCATTCTTAACAAACTGGGACAATGTCAGTTTTTTTGAATTATAAATGTTTACTCGGAGCCTATTAGTTTGCCTTTCGTGGAATTTGTAAGCGTTGTTCTTGAGACATTGACAATTCATAGTCGACTGTGTAGAGTTCAAGGTTGTTTCTGTTTCAAGGCTGGACGGTGGCCCGTGCTGCATGAAGGGCTTGTAAAAGACTTTAATACAATTTCGACTATTAGTTTAATAGGGTATTTTGAACTGAAATCCCAGGTGTAACTATCTGCGTCCCCGTGGGTGATCCACACCAGATTCGAACTAATCCGCAATATGTTACCACTAGCAACGAGTAGGTGCCTCCGTACCCTACGTATTTGGTATTAATTTCAACTTGATGCCTCCACGCGTTCCTGAGGAAAAGGGTCTTGACTGACAGACTGACAGACAGACAAACGAAGTGATCCTAAAAGGGTCCCGTTTTTTTTTGAGTCACGGAACCCTAAAAAGAGAGATTTACAATGGCTTTATTTTTCCTTTGGCAAGGTAAAACAAGAAAGAAAAAAAACGAGACTGAAATGAAAGGCGAAGAGTAATTAATTAATGGAGCCTTGAGTTGCCATGGCTACACCCATTGATCTATAACGGGTGTAAATAGACGCTCAAAAGCCGAGAGTCGCTTTTCCTCCCTATTTTTGCTGTACTGGACTAACTTACTACCTACCTACCAAGTTTTAAATAACTTAAAATGCCACTGCCCCTGTACTATTGCATGCACCCACAAGCACGTTTTGAGTGCGTTTCATGGCGCGCTAATGTAAACAACGATTTTTTTCAAGGAAAATAAGTTTCTTTTGTTTGATGTACAGAATGGTAGATAATGGATTTGTAATGGCTCTTTTTACACCCTTTATTTAGATATATTATTTTCACTATCTATAATGCATTTATCTACATCGCATATATAACAGTCTTTTCACAGTTATTTTACCTCTGATTTTGCATAACAATGTGATAATCTCTATCACATTGTTATCTAATTTTTATCTAATTTTTCTTTCCATAAATACTTAATTTGAACTATTATGAACAATTTAAATTAAAAAAAAAACAACTAAACAAAAAAGAAAGTGGTTTTAATTCAGCTTGCAAGATTTGACCCCAAACTTATTAACTAACACACTAACAACAAGGAAAGTTAAATAAAAGCTTGCAAAAATAACCAAATCGGTCCAGTCGTTCTCAAGTGATGCGCTTACCAACGAAAAGCATTTCATTATGCTTTATATTGTAGTCAGTATTTGGTATGAAACATTATTGACTACGGACGACATATACCCGCGTAGAGCGACAAACAATTTGAGGTCTACGTACCGCGTAGGGCCTCGTAGACCCTTGTAGTCTGACGCCACGCCGACCACCAACGTAGACACGCGTAGCGCTCTAGCTTTCGTAAGCCCGCTCATGTGAAACCCTTCGTAGCCCCGCGTAGCGCGTCATACAACGTAGACCCGCGTAGCACAAGGCCGTCGTAGACCAGCGTAGCGCGGCAACCAAAGAAGACCCGCGTGTTGCTTATTTATTTATTAACGTTTAGTTAACATTTGCCATTAGTTTGTAAATTAAGTTGTAATCTGCGGAAAATGTGGTGGTTTGTAGTATAATTGAGTTGAATGTCAAGTTATTTCCGTTTATTTTTAATATACCCGCGTAACATTGTAGGCACAAAAGACGCCTTTTATGACTCTGAATATCGCCGCTCTCTCTGATACAAAATAAGTTTATGATTAGCTGACAACGAGTTGAGAAACAAGGTACTGTACCCCAATTACGTAATACTCGATCAATCAGAATCTGAATCGTTTTGAAACAGATTGCTAATCCATTGCTTCATAAGTTCAAAAAAAATATCTGCTCAACAACGTAAATAACGCAATGAATTTTGTTGAACTGTCAAAATGAAACAGATTACTCGTAATCGTTTACGAACATTTGTTACGTAATTAGATAGCAGGTCACGTTTATGTTTTTTTATTGAGCTTTGATAATAATGGAAACCTTAGTAGGTAGGCACTATGTTTAGATGGAGATTTTGTTTTCCTTGACGAAATAGAATTAACACCAACAGCATATAGGTACATAGGCTTACAATTGTTAGTTTGATTGCTTGTTTACGAGTAGATGGAGAAGTTCCAATGTTGTAAAAAACCCCGATAATTATGAGTATTGTGGTCCCAGGCTTGGCCATGCCGATTAATTTGCAGGAAAATAAAACATGGCCTCTAAAAGTAACATGTTAGGTTAGTCAGTCAGATTTTTGCTTATTCTAACGTATGCTAGCCTATTCCTTGTGGACCATTTGCTTTTGGACCCCACATTTGTTGAATGATACCCGGCATGTCCTACCAAAAATTCGAAGACATTGTGACATCTACCAACCCGCACTGGGCCCACGTGGTGGGTTACGGCCCGCTCCCTCTAACAGAGAGGATGTCTGTGTCCCAACAGTGGGAACATTATAGGCTGATTGTGCTAGCTAGGCTTAAAAACTTCTCTAATTTTAGGGCCATCTTTATTAAAACCGTCATCGTTCCGTGGCAAAAAGAGTTCATTGTATGATGTGTGAGATACATTCCCAGCTAAACTCTCGGGAAGTGGTGTACGGTGGTGGTATTGGAGGCTGGTTTTTGTAACTTCTGACGTTCGAAAAGTTAAATTTTCAGTCTAATTTTAATCATTCATTGTTGATTGATTTGATTGATGCAAACTGCCACCTTTTTCTGGAACTCTGAAGCTCCTCATATTTTCTTTAAACCACCAGCTGCGATGTTACAGCCAACTCCACCAAAGAAGACAGCGTCTCTCTCACCAAGCTCTAGGAAGACTTACCGATGTTCTCGTGATTCAGCTTGCGCAGGTGCTTGACGTTCACGTCGTTCCTGTCCCGCAGCTGCTTAACTGCAACCAGTTCGCCTCTGTAGTGGCCGCCGAACACGATGCCCTGGGCCCCTGCCCCCATATACACCAGACTCGACAATTTCTCGTATGGGATATCCCATTCTTCCTCTGTTGACAATAAGACAATTTTAAGTTGGATTATTTTTTCATTACAAGTCTTTTATTTTCTTGAGTTGTTGTTGTTGGGTTTGATTCCCAGGTCGGGCAGAGGGTTATTAGGTGTTGCCATCAAGATCCATCAGGAGGATATCAGCGTGGATTTGTACCCGGTTGATGGCAAAAAGCTCGCTACCCATTATTTACACATAACTGGTGAAATTTGGGTGTAATATAGGTACACCTCTGCCTAACTGAACAGGGTAAACAGGCGTAATTTTATGTCCTGTTAAGTCTTGTTAAGGTTCTATGGACCGGGATACACCACACGAAATAATGAGGCTGTTTACATTTAACGAATTGCTTTAAGTATTAGTCGATCGATCTTTGACACCGTACGTATTTTGGTCAAACCACAGCTGGGACGCAGGCCGTTTTAGTGGGCCGTAATCCGTCTTCAAATTTTTGGTCTAGAAAACACCGGTTTCCCCATGATGTTTTCCTTCACTGATTTAAGAGCAGTGGTGGTTTTGCGAATACAACAAAGATATGATTTTTTTTATTGTAATGCTTTAAGGTGAAAGCTAAATACCAATGTCTTAAGATAAGAATGTCTAGGAATAGTCAGTCCAGTCAGTCTTAGAGCTCACATTGCGAAGCAATAATATTACAAAATTCCGTTCGTTCCGAGTACTCAGTTCCTTTGTTCAAGATATGAAAAAGAAATCTGCACTTTTCTTTATTTCTTAAGTTTATTTAATAACTGCAAATGCTTCCTTTACATGTGAAGGCTGTTAAAACATTCCTTCATCCTTTGTATGACTTGAAGCTGCTTTATATATCATAGAATGGTTTAGTTAAATTACCGGTTACTGCTGCCCTAGTTAATATAATAGGGAAATTAGAACAAAGCTGGTCATCATCCTAGTTACGGTCTGAGAAATCAATCATTGGTTTTAGCTCAAATTGGGGCAAAGATGCCTTGCAATGTCCTAAATAACAGGGTCTGAGTTTGACCCAATTTCAAAGTACCCCAAGCAACGTATAAGCCAGATAACAGAATAAAAATGACTACCGGGTTTAAAAGTCCCCTTTGTGTTACTCCAGGTTATAAACTATTTTTGTGCCAAATATCATACAAATCCGTTCAGACGTTTTTGCGCCAATCCGGAATTTACATCCAGACCAGGAACCGAAACCGGAATGATCCATGCGGGTATTTTTTCAGTTCCAACGTTTATATTTTTACAGGTATTTTTAAAGGTTATCTACCTTAAATCGAATATAACCATTACCGAAATAAAAAAATCCTCTATCTTACACGCGCCGTGTAAGATAGAGGATTTTTTTCAAAGGACGCGTGTTGCCTGTGTGTGTAACCGGTATTAAAACGGTAACCTAATAGAGGTAACATGTTTCTTCTTCTTGGTTACCCAGACAAACGGACAAAAAAGGTTTTCGGTCTCTGATCCACACAACGGACAATATTCTCAAAAATATTCAATGTAGTTTTGACTTCGTTACTATTTTATTATTTACTAGCTTCTGCCCGCGACTTTGTCCACGTGAAATTTCTTGTTCCGCTATCCACCCCGTCGCCTGCCTGCGCTATTAGGTCTCGTTTACGGAGACGCGAGGAGCCGCGCGTCGCGTGCGGCGTGGCATCCCAAGAAGAACTTTTAATCCGTCCTTTTTTCGTGTGGGCCGCGCCGTTCTACGCGACGCACGACGCGCCACGACTCCGTAAATGAGGCCTAATCACGCAGGCTGGCGACGCGATACGACGATTCTTTTTGCTCGGTTCCTTTGGATCCTAGCGTGATGTTAAGTAACCTACAGCCTTCCTCAAGAATTGGGCTAACAAATGCAAATTGAATTTTTAAATCCGACTGGTATACCCCCACGCCAAGCCACAAATTCAGTGAAATAACCTACAAAAAGAATAGGGATTCCAAAACATTATCGATAACCGTGTTTTATTTTTGTCTGTAATTTTCGAATAAGTCACGGGCAAAAGCTAGTTATGAATATTCTTATGACTAGGGTTCCTGACTTTTCATAATCAACCGTGTAAAGAAACTAAAACACAATCCGTCTCATTAAAAAATGAGTTATTTAGTCCAAGCCCAAACAGTCAAACCAGTATTTAAAACTCTAACCCGACGAACGTAGTTCTTAATACAAAAGCTAACTTTAAAACTGAGAAGTTGTCAATTTGTATTGAAAACTTAGATAAATTGGAGTCAAGAATATCTTAGAAACACAAACTTACACTCGGCAATCTATCCTGTATGGATAGTTTGACGAGGATAGTTTCCAGTTTCTGAGACACAAACTGGAAGCTTTGTATAGATTGGTAATATTGCCTTAATAGTTTCACCTTCCTGGCTTGCGGTTTGATGCGTCTTGCAAACTTAGCGACGAACACCGGGTTTTAGTTCAGTATAAGCCTATAAGGGAAGGTATTGGTTCGCATACCTTATTGATACGGAAGGACTCTGTTAGATTCTAAATGCTCGGCTCAACATAAGTTTATGCTCTGGCGTTCAAAATGTTAGAAGCTTTATTACATAGAAATTAAAGCTTACGGAATAGACAAATGCTGCATTTAATGGTTTTTGGTCTATTATTACTCTTTAAGCTTAATAAATTCTTTATTACATTGATTTCCTTTTTTAAAGCTTAATATTGGTCAAGAACTATTAAAAATACGTATGTAGGTACCTCAAATTCAGTAGCTGAATATTTGAGGTTCTTTTTCGTTTTTGTAAAGCAGAAGCTACATAATTGAAAGAGTAAGCTCCTTCAACTAACTTAAAGCGCTACGATTACCATTATATACAGCTTAAACAAATATGAATTAAAGATTTTTATACATATATAGGCCGTTATAGATAAGAGAGGCCGTTGTAACTCTACGGATGTAATTTAGCCGCATTACTTTATTCTACTATAATATACTACCGTACTCTTAAACCGTAAACTATGATTTTGCATCTTCATCAATAATGTTTGATGAAAATTGCAATGAAAACTCTGAAGACAGCGATTCGAGTGCTAGTGATTTTGAAAAAATAGAAACGGAATTTACAACAAAAAAAACCATTTACCTCTAAGAGCTTTACAAGATTTACTAGGTTACCTAGTCTCTAGAGTCTATTACAAACTCCTAGAGACATCATGCTCAAGAAAATCGAAGGTGGAGAATACTGGCACAAAGGTCTCGCAGAACCATTAAAAAATATCTTACATCTTTGGTTTTTTTTTTTTTTTTGAGGTTGGGAAATTATCAAATAATTTCTCCCGCTCTCGACTTTTACTGACTAAAACCCACCCGTGTTCCTTCCGTTGCCTGTGTGCCGGGGTCGCGATATCCCTTTCGGACAAACCCGCAACCTCGGCAGGTTACATCTTTGGCTGTGTTCATTGTGATTATACATTTAACTTGTAATTTTGATGGTTGCCGATTTTAAAAGTTGGAAATATTATACTACCCTATTCTTTGACATTTTGCCAGTTATGTTTAAGTCCCATGTAATAGGGGGCGAGCCTATTGCCATCAACCGAGCACAAAGCCAGACTCCGGGCTGCTACTGAGAAATTTCAGAAAGAAAAGCCCAATAACACTGACCGACCCGGGAATCGAACCCAGGACCTCATGCTCAGCAGTAGCGCTTGCGACCACTAGACCAACGAGGCAGTTACGTTGCTAATATATTATATGAAAAACCAGATATAGAGCCACTCGTTGTTGGGATTTATTACGGATCTCGTAAACTAAAGTATTTGAATAAATATTTAGAATGCATCAGCAAAGGGGTTGTTAATATTGTTATAATAAAACCACAGTTTGTATAAGTTTATTTTATTGTAAATATAATCAATTATCAAAAAACAGTTCAAAATTAACTAAAAAGAAAAAGAGTAAGTATCTCAATATTAATCTTATCTCCTATCTTAAAAGAATTCATTTCAAAATAAAAGAGATGTAACAACAATTTGTTTAACTTCTGTTTTGTAAATTGTTCATAAACAGCCGTAATTCGTCATTAAATACGTTTTTTTTTACATAAATTATGACAATTTCGTTATAATCTGACAACGAAAATGAGCAACAATTTCCTCTAACACACTCACAAGAATGTTTTTCAGTAATAGAATTAGGTATCTGAGTACAGACAGACAATTATTTATTTATTTATTTGAGAAAGTCATACTAACATGATATACGGTATTCAAAATTATTGAAAGAAAAAAGGTTAAAAAGACAAAAAACATTAAACAAAGTGATTTGGCTTCCTCCTCTTCATTTTCATCATAATAGCAGTATCATTACAATTCATATTGCCATTATTTATTATATTATTTGTATTAGTTGTCCAATCTGGTTGTTGTAGGGCATTTTCATCCTTTGTCAGTAGTTCGCCGTTCCTTTTGGACCAGCGAAGTTTACCTCTGTTTTCACATAATTCGGGTATTGTACTTACGTTCAAGCCTGCCTTTGCAGCGAGTAGACACAATTTTAAACAGCATTTTCCTGAAAAACAGTGAAAGTGGTATCGAGTCTCAATAGGCTGTTTAACAGCATTACAATGCATAACTATAGAACTGCTATCCCAAATAATGTTCGTTTTAAACCATTTGTAACCAAATAATAGAGTGATAAGTGGGCACATTAGTGATCTATTATGCAGAAATATGCAAAGAAACCGTTGTGTGAGCAGCTTATATTAAACATAAACGTCTCCAACACATTACCTCTTTGATAAAAATATAAACAATACAATATCTCATCAAATACTGTGTTTTATGAATATAACCACTTTTTAAATAGTGCACAGCAATAGCCACATTGTTTTTGCTCACTGAAATTCACAAAAGCATTGAAAAATTTTCAGTCATCAAAGCCAGGCTATTATAAAATACTTGTTTACTCCCTGAGTGATACTGATAGAAAATGGCTCTTATAAAAGTTACAGTAAAGATATATGTATAAACACAATAAAGTTACATGCACAATAATAATTCACTTCCTTAATTATAAAATATATAAAACAAAAGTGTACTTACCAAAATTCAATGATACACCGATTGCAGAATATGGTGTGTTGGTGAGTCACAATGATGAAATTATAATTATTAATTAATATATTTAATTACAACTAAAATATTAAAGATGCTGAATATAATACAACTTGAAGCATATTATTTTGTGCCCAAAATTGCTGGAATAACATCTGCGTAAGCGCTTATACAGACATTAACCAGTCAATATGTCATCTTGAAGTTTCAAGAAACGTTCTGATACAATGATAGGCTAGGTTAGTGAATCCCAGTATTGTATTGTAATGTTATTTCTCTTTGTCATGTGTTTGTTTGTGTGTGTGTGTCTTTGTGTGTTGTGTTGTTCATGGATAGGTTTTCGAGACTACTTGTAATTAAATGGAAAACTAAAAAAAACAAACCATACAAAATGTAGCAACAAATTTATTTTCTAATTGAAAATAAATTAGTTGAATTAATATTGTTTTTTTTTTTTAAGTGTCAATGCCTTCTGGTTGAACTACTTAGGTAATTAAAAAAGGTAATGCAAGCATATTATAACAAAAACAAGTAAATTATAAAATATTAAAAATAAATAATTGAAGTAAAAACACTTACTGGGTTTGGTTTCCTTCAAATTGCCAAAAAATGTCTTTACTTCTGCATGATAGGTGGAATGAAGCTTCTTTAACCAGTCCATCTTGACTTCTTAATTCATTTTCAGAAGTGCACAGCAAGCTACAAGTAACTTAGTTACAGGTAAATTACTGGGGAAATGGGTCAAGGATGTGTGACCCGTGCGGTCGCTTTCGCTAGAATGATGCACCGCAAAGCGCCACCTCCGAGGGTCGATCGCACACCCACGTATGCACACACGCCACCCACCTAGTTCACGTACATCGCATCCCAAATATCAATAAACCTCAAACATCCCCAAATCGACGCGCAGCGCAGCAGCCTTCAGCTGCGAATCTATTTTTAGAACAAAATGCATAAGGCCTAAACAAACAAAATGTGATTGATTATCTAACCTTGAGGCTTGAGGTCTGCTTGGTTGAACAGGGAGAATACGGTAGAGAAGCACTCCATCACGCCCCCCATCCATAGTAATTTCTTTTTGTCTTCTTGTTCTTCCAAGGCTGGGAAACATCCTTGAAGCCTGCCCTCTAAAATCTCCGGTGCATCAGGGTCGTCGGGAGGACTCCCGTCCATTTTGTCGGTTGATTGCAGCAAACTTATATCTGCACACGAAGAATTAAGTTTATAATTTACACATTTGTAGGAGAATAACCATTTACGGAATTAATAAATCAAAACAAGGATTCCACTCACTTCTGAGGCGTGCACCATAGACAAACTCATTGTTTTTTTTTCTCCGCCACATACAGGTACATAATTACTCCACACTCCACAGACTTTAAATTGGGATAAAAAGGCAGTTTTTTTTTTTTCTTGCTCAGTTCACATGTCGCTACTACTGCGTGTCTAAGAATTTGACAGCTAGCTGTTACTATCCAATTTTTTTTTGTAAACAAGCTACTTAAGTATTCATGCATGAATATGACCTTTGCGCAGCTGTTGACTGTAAAATACGGAGAATAATGTATTTGCCAAAGATGTTAAGACGGAAAGTGTGGTAGAAAGCCCTTCGAAAAAAAATTGGAAGCCCAATATTTCGTCGTGACTATTTTAAGAACTAAACTGTCATTAGGCCTTCTCCTCTCTGCTTGTACACAAAAGACGTCATGATCAAGTATGTACATACTTGATCATGTCATACTTATCATTATGTACATACTTGATCATGTCATACTTATCATTATGTACATACTTGATCAATACATGACGTATTGTGATCATGACGTCTTTGGTGTATGCCTACCACATATATTCACATAAATAATTTTATTTATTTATTATAATTACATTGTGGGATGCACAAAGCTTTCGTGGATCATGCAATAAATATATTGAGTATTTAGTTCTTGGGCTCCCTCTCCTAACTCTGGCACTGGAAACAACTTGATATAGTTTTTCTTTATTACTACGAATTTTATTGTTACGTGAAGCCTCCATGAAGCAAACCGTAAAAAATACCATAGAAAGAGACCGAAGAAACAGGAAGACATATATTTTAGAACGTATAGTGCCAATGTCAAAACTGACAACTTAATAATTGAGTATGGGTGACGCAGGTGGTCAGGTAGCTCAACTGGGGGGCAAAAGTCAAACACGCAAACACTACTGAGTGCGGTGTCCAGCCGAAATTAAATTTACGATAATTTCGTTCACATTGCCTTACCTTCTTCTTACAAAGATCTATTACTAAGGGTGTTCGGTAAGGTAACTTTATATTAATGAACAGTTAATCGCGAAATCCGATTGTATATGTGTTTATTTTGTGAGGTGACGTAAAGTTCCTGTTAGCAAAATGAATAAATCATTATCTTTACAAGAGCTATACGCAATGTACAAGCGATGGGTTATTAGTAATCCTGGTGTAGTGACGGACGTTGAGACAGTAGCGACTTGGTCTTCTTACTTTGTGGCGGGGAAGATAAATAAATCGCCCATAGTATCAGAGTTGGTCTACTCGCTTTCCAAACTCGTGTCACTGTTCAACGACAGGCTTATAAGAGAGGCTTACGGTACTGAAGAGCCTTACTACGGGCTCCGGGAACAGATCAAGCTGTGGCTGACAGTCGTCCACTACTGTGAAGTGTTTGTAGAACTGCTGGTGAAGAACAGATGGGGCACACGAGGGAAGTGGACCATAGCGACCCTGCTGCAGGTGTTCAAGTGCTCCTCGGCGCTCATCCTGCTCTTCAGGTTCAAAGAGCTACCTGTAGCACATCCCCCAATAGCTGCATTGCAGAGAAAGAAGTTCACAGAAGGTAAAGAGACAGATGAAAACTCCAATTCATTCTTCACTCTTCGGAGGTCGGGGCGCGTCATTCGACGTGTTGACGGCGCCCCCTCGGTAGCATTCCGTGACTGGGAGCCTGTGAAGATAAAGGATGACAGGCCTGGAGCAGCTGTGAATGTGAAAGATTTGGTTTATGCTGAATCACTCCACATTCTGAAGCCCTTAATACATTTAGCATCAATGAGAGTGTTTGGAACAAAGGCTTGGAAACAGTGGGTGGTGGCTCTTTGCGTAGATATAGCAAGTATGAAAATGTACAGCAAATACATGAAAGATTTATCATATGACCAACGGCTAGAGATAAGCCGTAGAAAGTTAAGTCTAGTTTTGTACTTACTAAGGAGTCCGATGTACAATGGTTATTCAAAGAATGTTATTGAGAATGCATTAACATCTATGACAAACAAGGTACCTGCCATGTCATTTATTTGTGGACCAATCATTCAGTATTTGAGCCATTGGCAAGATATCTACTTCTATATGTGGGCTTCGTAGGAAGTTTGCTATGTTAATGGATATGGAAATCACAATTTGGACATTACAAATAAATATTTTAGATGGTGCAGTTTAAATAAGGTATTATAATGTTATGTATACATGACATTTTATAACTGTTGCATACAATTTTATGGTTGTTGACCTTGGAATGTTGTGTACATTACATAGTCTTTGATACTATGTTGAACCTGAAGCTTTAGCAGTTAGTAATACTTGAATGTTTCATTAGTTCATGACTATTTTCACTACCATTTGCCTCCAAGCATCAGCAAAGTGGTTGCTGAACTAAAGCTAAAATTAACCTATTGTTTTTTTTTTAACTGACTCATAACATGTAAGATTTCTTTATTATAATTAATTTTCTTTTATAAATGTACAAATTAAATGTCAATAGTATGCCAAATTCAGTACCTAGTATACAATCAAAAGGAACGTAGTGAAATAACTACTTGTATATTGACAGTTGACACTTTGCAGAAACTCACTTCAACTGTGTTGCATTAATAAAGTGTCTGATACATTATTGTTAAGATGAATTAAGTGTCTGGCACTTAAAAATGAAGCTCAGACCAACTCTTGGTTTGAGTATTTTTTTTTACACTTCTCTATCTGTCACTACTTCTTTCTAAGCCTAGGTTAGCACGGGCGATTGTTTCCCGCGGCGATTTTTTTATTCGTGCACTGGATTTTCAACGTTCGGCTCAAAACGGAGAGTTGAAAATCCAATGCGCGATAAAATCCCGCCGCGATATTTTTACGTCCGTCCGAACGTGGGCTAACAGATGGCTCAATAATATATATACTTGATCTGTATTTTGGGTATGTTTGCAGTATCCAGATAATAGTTTATTTCTTTCTTTTCAAAGTAATGTTGGGAGAGAGGGTTTTTTAGCAAGCATATTCAGTACGAAAACTTATTAACTGAGTAGGTAGAGCGCGATGAGAGAAGGCCAAAAATATATTTGAAAATTTTAGATAGTAGCACTGCAGGAAATGGACAGCATTCAGATTTTAAAAAATTACTAAAATTTGGGGATGTTCAGCATCCATGGCTCATTAGATAACTCATAAAATGAGATTGCTTTTTAATTTGTTTGCCTAGTATTGTTGTCATAGTAAAATGTTAAAATAATTAACTGTTTAGGGAGTACGTGATGATGTTCGTAATTTGCTACATTACTTTTAATAATTAATTTGTTAGTATTTAGTTTTTTCAAACTTCTGAATACCGACAAAACTGAATTCACAAAAAAAATTAATCGAGGCTTTAAGGTGCGTTGATTTAGAGATAAATATAAAATTATAACAACTTTTGGGGACTTTTCTGAAGAGAGCCAAGAGGCTCCATCAATGCTGAATATCCTTTAAAAAAATGTTCATATTCAATTTTTCGGAGACTTCCGATTGAAGACGCAGATATATGCCAATGACCTTGAGTGGTTAGCTTGTGTTCTGTACTGAGCTCACGCAACGCGTCGTACGTCCAGCCAGTAATAGTAGGACTCGCCCATCAAGGAGCGCTGTCGCAAATTAGACGTATTATTAATTTATTATTAGTTTCATTAAAATACCTACGACACGTATACTAAAAGATCAATTATTAAATTATCTTTTAAATAGTGAAGGTTTCAGAAAAATACGCTCGATCGATTTTGCGTGATTCTTAGTTTTTTATCCGCGTTAGACATAACTTTACAAATTAATTTCACTATGTAATATAAACATAATCTAAAATATTCATATATTATGTTATTAAGAAAATTCTCTAACATAACATATATTTTTTTCAAATCATTGACACTACTCGTTTAAACGTGATCTTCAGTATAAAATGATGAAAATTCGGTTATAGTCGCCTTAAGTAGTTTTGAGTGAGGCCCCGTATGATGAGATGAAAATCAACGGCGCTGAAAATCCTGTAATTTTTGTTCCGAAACTTTTCAAATATATTTTTGACGTTCTCTTATCACGCCCCACCTATTTAGCTATCAAATTTTCGTGCTGAATATGCTAGCAGAAAAGCCCTCTGTGCTCCCCTACCACATAGTATGATATATTTTACAAAATGATGCTCAAAATTTAAACTGGATTACGAGCGTGCTTTCTGAAAGTGGGCAACGTCGCAAATAATTGTCTAATATTTCGCTGTTTTGATAAATATAAAATATGGCTAACTAGTGAACTGAAATATTAATTATGAAATGCAATAATGAATATCGTAACACCGAATATTTAGTTTTAGATGTAAAAAAGTATTTAAAAAGTTTCCAAATGCCTTTTTTACACCTAATAACGGTAATTAATTGACTCAGGGGTAACTTTGCGGAAATCCATTATAAAATACAATAGACGACGTATATTTAGTAACCTTAACTGTTGTCATAAAGAACCCTGTAAGAAATCGAAGCGTGTTTCACCTCCCAACGAGGCATCCTCAGGCTGACGATTGACTTGTTGCGAACCCAAATACGACGTGTTGCCACGTCAAGCGCCGTCAGTACCTAAAACGGTTACAACATCAAATTCAGTGTTATTATGTTATAATTACAATTCATTATTAATATTATAGTTCACTACTAAGCAATATTTCATAATTCCATACAGTATTATTGCAAAATTAATCAAAACAGGTAAATATTTGACAGCTATTTGTCAACTTTTAGAATGAACGCTCTTAAAACAATTAAAAGCCATTCAGTTGGTTAAAACTAGTTTTAACTAGGTAATGTTTGAGTCTTGTGTGAGGTTCAGTAAAACGGGTCTTAAAAGTCAATCCAATCAATCTAAAGGCTTTAAACAAGGACAATCTCAAGGCAAGCTCTATGTTTGAGTATCGTTCTATAATACTGGGCCGTCTTGCATTTATTACGTCACATCTCATGTATAACTAGACTGGTATAATACTTGACCTTCAATCATTGTCCAGTATTTGCGCTAAATATTTACACATGTTTGACACATCCTTATCACTTAGCTTATGTACAGTCAGCCTCAATATAAACATCGACAAGAATTCAATAAATTGTCTACAATCATTGTTTCTTTAATTTCTTCTATAATTTTATATCAATATACCTATAGCTAGTAGCTACACATTAATACAAAATTATAAACTTTTTTATAGAATTATAGCTTAGCTACTAGCTAATACAAATCTATTTGAGACTGACTGTACTAGAAAGTAACTTATGAATGTAGTCAATACTCAATCGTTTATGGCATTCCATATTGTGTCATTAGGTGGTACCTAATTTAAAGTTTATGAGGTCATTGTGGACCCTTCCGGGCACAGCAAAATAGTAGGAGAGGGTAAGCTTTGAAAATGATACATAACAGTCTTCTGAACAAAATCTAATGTTATTTTGATTAAATTAGGGGTTTTTTATAGTATAAATATATCATTTACTGTTAACTAGTATTTTCAATTATATAAACCTCTAACACAAAAAACATAATATCAATACCAGGGATGGTATTGATATTATGTTTTTTTATATTATTAGTATTTCTCGTTTGGGTAGGCAGTAGAGGTGTACCTAGACCTCCCACAGTTTGCCTGTGATGTTTTAGACCCATAAATTTGCCTCGTAAAATACCAGAGTCTGTATTTGTGTCCAGTTAGGGTGAAAGTGCCAAGGTAGCGCATCCCCCTTAGTGGTAATAATGCTCGCTTTCATCCTAATTAACCGACTTCAAAACCAAGGAGGTTCCATGTTCGTCTGTAAGATGTATTTTTATTTTTTTGTTTTTATTTTGCGTGGAAGTATGAAACAACAATTTTAATTATTAATTAAGTAGGCATGGGTTTAATTTCTAATTTATTTTGTAAATAATTCCTCAACATATATGATTTTTCATTATAATTATGGAGTTTATTACTGTAAAGTGTGGGATTTTTTGGTATGATAAGTATGGTAGGTAATTAAAACATTCAATAATTACCTACACTGATTAACGAAATTAAAGTTTCATTGAACCGCTCGAACTTTTTTAGTTCTTATTTTACTATAAAGTAGGGTGATTAATAAAAAACTTTCAATTTTTATACCCATGAATTTTATTTGGCGAAAGAAAAAATACAAGTTTTGCAGAAAGAAATCGAAATGTGTGCTGGGAACACATTCAATAATTTTAACATAGTAGAAGAATTTACACATAGTAGAAGTTACGGGCAATGTGCCCGTAACTTCTACTATGTGTTAATGTACTTGTTCAATTTGAAAACCTGCCCTTAAAACTTCAAGTGAATTTTTTGTTGCCATTCGTTTTGCTACTTGGCCGTTGAGATTAGTTTTTCCACTTGTCCGTTGCCATTTGTTTTTCCATTGTCTGTTCAAGTTTCATTTCTACTATGTTTCCCAGCACACATTTCGTTTTTTTTTTCGCAGGTTTACTGCAAATTGTCATTTGGTTAGGTGAGGTACATTTTAATAAATGCATTTTTTTTAAACATATTTTATTTTATCAAACAAAAAAACTGAATGCAATCCGGAACCAAAAAAGACATCCATAGTCTACTCTAAAATTATACACATACAAAGGAACATTAACAAATATGCACATCTTTCGTCATCAATCTTCATTCGGCTCATCTGCGTTATAATCAATGAAAGATACAATCGGCCTACGGTAACTAAAATATGATATAAAAACTTGAGATTCCAATCTATTCTCTCCCTCCGCCGCTGCCGCCTCTCACCACGCGATATATCGTCTACCCATCCACGGGGCCGTAACGCTTTTTCGTGACAGAAAAAATCCTAATACCTATAAAGAGAAGTTTCACTTCATAAATAAATATCTATTATTTTCAGGAGTATTTGGCTTTCGGTAGGCCATTGTTGGGCTCTACCTGCCATGACGAAAAAAAATAGTCAAATGCAGAGCAACCAAATTCCACATTCTTGACCGTTTAAGCATGCAATCGCTCAATTGCTTCATGCCCGTCGTTTTTCCGAATTCGTCGAAACTAGAATGAAAATTCTGTTTTAAGCAGTCCGTCTGCGCTGCTATAGTCTATTGTTAAACCGAGGCTAGGGGGAGTGGGGATGGGTACGCGACAATTGCGGCGATAAGTGGGGACTTATCGCCGCAATTCTCAAGCCGCTTCTCAAAGAGGGGTCTTTGAGAAGCGGCTTGAGAGGCGCCACAGTGTCCTCACCTTCCGCCTGACGCAGGTCTTCACCGGACACGGTTGTTTCGGGAGGTTCCTGTTCCGCATAACGCGGGAGGAAACGCCCGGGTGTCACCACTGTGTTGATCGCCCGGAGGACACGGTGGAGGTCGGCGGGGCACCGCCGTGTCCTTGTGGAGGCGATCGGCGGCAGTGATCTCTCGTCTCCGGCCCTGGGCCATGGTAAAAAGAGAGGTCAACACAACGGAAGGGGTCCACTAGGACCGATGCCTGCCGGGGTCGCGGGAAAGTCCGAAAGGGCTACCGTGGCCCCTAGCAACGTACAGGCAACTGAAGGAACACGGGTGGGTTTTAGTCGGTAAGAGTCTGACACGCCGTCCCGCTCCGCCCAGAGCGGGAGAAGTTATATGATAATTTACCACCCTCAAAAAAAAGCGGGATCTTACTAAGGATTTTACTTTTCATTGAATGACTTCTTCTTAAATCATGACACCTGAGAACAAATGGTTATGTTTCTAATGGTTATAGTTTTGTAAATAAAATTTCGCGGGGCTTCTACTGCGATAGATTGCCATCG
Organism: Agrochola circellaris; assembly: GCA_914767755.1. NCBI lineage: Eukaryota > Metazoa > Arthropoda > Insecta > Lepidoptera > Noctuidae > Agrochola > Agrochola circellaris. Next base: position 8,422,631 of record OU611840.1, read on the forward strand.
ACATGAAGAAGAATCTGACTATCTCAGTCTTTCCTACAGCGCTATCCAGTTTTGGCCAACATTGTCAAACTTTTAACTTTTTTGTGTAGGTATGAGGGTTTTGGGTACTTCGTATTAGTGGTCTGTCGATTTTATATCTGTGCGTCTTCTTTGAGCAGAATTTAAAAAAAAAAACTGTTGGCAACAATAGTTCTGTCAGTGACACATCCCATCCAGTGGCCATTTTGGAAAAATATATTACGCGACCAAATTCAGACACCTACCACTACGACTGTTTTGTATTTAAGTAGTGAACTTCTTATATGATAAGTTAACACCTTTCGCTCGTACTTCAAGTTCGTCAATAAACACTGATTCGTGTTTGTACTACGCAATTTGTGCCACCTTTACGGTCTGACCGTGTTTTTCTTCACAATTTATTTCAAGGCTTAATTACGATTCACCAAAATGACGAACTTAATACAACAGTTAAATTTTAGTAGTAGTAATTACAATATTGACTACGATGTCGTTGGTGTAGAACCCCCCGCTGTTGAGGAGAAGAACTACGGCGACAGTGCATCGCTAAGCGCTGCCGGAAGCAATCGGCAGAGCTCAACTTTGTCGGCTTCGGACGCCGAGTGTTTCTCGCTGTGCCTGGGTGCCGGGCCTCTGTGGTGGTCCTGATGTTCCGGCTCACGGCTCGGCACCGCCCGGAGGGGTGAATGGCGGGGCCGGAAGCCCCGCTACCCCATCAACACCCAACCACGACGACAACAACCGTGACTTGCTGAGTGCCCTGCTATGGGCCGGTGCGAGTTCACTCGCAAGCAGCGCGGAAAGCCTCATCACCGAGTCGCAATCGCCGACGCACGCTCACCCAGCCATCAACCAGCAACGCAGAGAAGCGACTATCAGCAAGATCCTCGAGCGCAAGGACAGGCAGGCTGTTAAAGTGGACTTAAAAATCTTTCTCACCGAAAACACCGTAAACCGCTGGGAAGCTGTGGTTCATGGAGGCACTATCTACCTGCGCATGCCGGGTGTACTCCAATCAGGCAGTAAGGAGAGCTTCATGCTACTGCTTGACTTCGCTGAGGAGAGGCTCGGTTGTAACAATTGCATCATCTGCATACTAAAAAGCCGTCCAGACCGTGCAACCATGCTCCGCACATTCATGTTCATGGGCTTCCAACTACTGGCCCCAACCTCGCCCCTCATGCCCCAGGAAATTACCAACCCCGAGTACATATTCCTGCACTACAATATGCAGTAACACTGGATATTTTTGTTTCATAAAGCTAAAGTTAGAGTAAACTTGTCTTGTAATCTTAGTATAACCTCGAGCTTGCCTGTTATTTCTTTTAAAGATCTTTCAATTTCAAAAGTTTTAAAACGATTAGATTTATTTTGAGGGGGAAGAATGGAAAAAGAAAACGTGGGGTGCCAACCCCAAGTAATATGGGACAAGGGCAGGAAGATGATGATTTATAAAATATATATATATTTAACGGTGATAAAATAAGATTCTAGGTTTTAATTAATTGGTATTCTAGGATTTAAAAAAATATGTTGTGTTAAATATTGTATGGTGGTATGGAATACTTCGTGTGCGAGTCCGACTCGCACTTGGCTGCTTTTATTGTGTAATACATTTACCCCAACGACAAAAAAAAAATCGCACACTCGTTTGCAGCAGGAATAATATGGGCATCTCAAAATCTCAATTAAATAAACATTCACCCCACACACACTGGAGCCTTAGTTTAGAACTTTTTTGTATTTGTAGTATTATTACTATTGTGTACTACTATTTTGTAAAACGAATTATTAGTTTATTATTGATTTCTTATGTTGCGGGTGCCGTGTAGATGTAAATCAGGCTACTTGTTGTGATTTGCGTTATATCAATATCGTCCATTTTGTTACTTCGTGATTTGTACTCCCTAATTGTTTTCTTTACGAAAAAATCGATTATTATTCTAATATTCTATATTTTGGGCAGATGATAAATTCTCCAAGCTAATTACATTCAATTTTAAATGTGTTTTACCTGAAATAATTCGCCCACGATTACCACTTACGCTGAAGTTTATGAGAGCAATTTGAATATTTTGACCCATGGTACTCATATCAATATCATAAAATACAGAAAAAAAAAAAAAAAAAATCTTACGTGTGAAACAGATTAGGACCTAGGTAGTGCCTAAGTAGGTGCCTCCGCCTATGATTATGTTTGTTTTTTTTTAATCCTGAACTGTTTCACATATTATTCATTTTGAAGCTGGTATTTACTTTTTTTTAAGTTTATTTATTTTTTCTATTTTGTGTGGCATCAACAATACATGAATATGCCATAGCAGTATGTAATCGGGAGTGATTTACTGTTATCGGTTTGATTTGGTGCTGTTGAGTGCCTCGGTCTGTGGATTCAGTAGCCTGATGAGTATCTGTGAGGGCTATGCAGCTAATCACGGGCTGCTGTATAATGTAAAAAAGTCTGTGTATAATTTTTCAGGATGGGCCTAGAAAAGTTTTAGTAATGCCATTAAACTGTTGTTAGCAACACGTAGCATGCCTGGTAATTGGTATGACGCAACAAACTTAACTAATTTCAATTAATAACGACAAAAATCTTTTTTTTTTATATATATATTAAAAAGTATGTGATGTTAATTAATGTGACTGCGTGTATTCCTTTTATTCTTATTATGAGTCTATTTCATGAATTAAATGGTTATATTATACTAGCGACGCGCCGCTGCTTCGCACGGTTTTACGACTTCACAAAACATCGATTTCTTGATTATACCTAATATATAAGTTTAATATTAACGTCAGGGTTCGTAAAAATCCGATAGGTATATATAAAAATATCCGATATTTGATATATATCCGATATTATATCGTGTTTAAGAAAAAGATGCGATTTTTATTCTGTAACTGGTTTATAATGTGTTTTAGCTGTAGAATAAAAGTTTGTGTGTGTATATTTGACGTTTTTATTATTAAAGTAACAAAAAATTAGTCTGGTGAATAATAATCAGTCTTATGACCTAAAAACATCAATGGGTTTTTTAACGAAGTCAAACAACGACATTATATGAACAAATTGCAAAAGCATTCAATCGATTCCCATGAAATTGAAAATTATTAAGTAGGTATAGGAAATAACTTATATACCGTTATTTACAAAACGTTATGGAGATAAGGTTTGAATTGCAATACGTACTTGTAGTAAGTTAGGGGGCCTCCATTAATTACGTGAGGCGATTTTTTGACCCCCTCGCTCTAATCTGACGTAAGATTTTTCGTGCGGAAAACAAATGACGTGATATTTGCGGAGACCCCACCTCTCCCCCACGCGAGATTGGGTGAGATTCGGCTCGACCAGCTCCTTAACGCCTCACATAATTAATGGAGGCCCCCTTGTTTGAAGAATCCCCGAAACTTTTGATTATTGTCATTTCGGGAAAGGTACTTAATCCAAATTACGTTTTTGTCAAGTCATGTTAGGGTAAATTTTGAATCTGATTTTTTTCTAGTTTTAACAATCAATATAAATTGATATAATATATCATGATATATAAATTGATATAATATATCATGATATATAAATTGATATAATATATCATGATATATAAATCCACTGATTTTATATATCAGCGAATCAAGATACACATAAACCTTCCGGAATGATGAACAACTCGGTCGCACAGACAAACACGAAAAGCGACTTTATAATATGTACCTATAGGTTATTGAAGACTTCCATTTTCTAAGAATGATTAAAATCAATTCACAATTGGCGACGATATTAGAGCGTAACATACATACGAAAAGTGAAATTGAGAACCACCTTTTCCGAAATCGGCAAAAAATTCAAACACCAATGTGTTCTCCCTGTATCTGTATAAAAATAAAGTGCATATTTCTTTGAATAAAAAGGATTTTTTTATTCTGACCGTTTTTTTAAATTCCAGTTGTATCTCAAAAGATATAGCTTAGTTGCATGTTCCTATCAACTGGTGCCTGCGTGGACCCTAATTATTTTCTAAAATAAAAGTTAATCCATAAAAAATCTGCTATCTACCAGTGAAAGTCCCCTCAAAATAGTATGCGTACTCCAGCAAGAAAACCTCTTCTAGAATTAATTGAGTTCCCGAATAATTAGAGCGTAATCTGCTGTAAATGTGCGCCAAGAAAATAAATTGTGCGTAGTGCCGTTTTGGAAAAAGTAACGTTGTTCCAGCAGGAAGATTTTAAACAAATGACCGCAGAGGGAAATCAAGTACCTACATGGGCAGATATACCTAATATTTGTACGTAAATTTGCGCCGAAAATGAAAATTGTGCGTCTTAAGGTTTTCGAGATGTTTAATTTCCTGCTGGAGTAACGTTTTGCAGACTATTGTTTCTCGGAAACTAATGATGTAATGCCCGTAGAATAACCTATCCAGGTCGAATTGGATAAGTTCCGTTCAAACATTCATTTAGGTACATCCATAAAGACGGGTACCAACTTACTAGATTTTATTTATGTACTTAAACCTAAAAGCAATTTAGGAACTTCCCTTATCAGTTTTTATTAAAAAGCTGTTATTTTAATATTACAAACAGACACGTGCGAAAAAAATTCGATGATAAAAAAACAACTCAGTAGGTACGCCGTTTTTTATGTTATTCAATGGAAGTGGCTACAGGGAAAATAAAACAATTATGTAATTTACACATTTTATTATGTTTTCAGGATTATAGACGTACGTATGTACTTATACATAGTATTAGTGCTACTTGACATACATAATATTTCAAACTTCAAATCGCTAGAGGAGAATTTCAACCATTTTTAATGACAGAATTATACAGTAGACCGTACGACAGTGGTAACACATCTTTGTCCTTGAGCTGGCCTAGCGTAGTAAGTAACAGGGACCGAAATCAGTATGATCAATACGGGTATTTTTTCTGTTACACCATTTATAAGTTTTACAGGTATTTTTAATGTTATTTATTTATTTAATACTTCAAGCACAAAAATGTACAGAGGCGGACTTAATGCCATAGGCAATTAATGTTTACCTTAAATAGAATACAACCGGTATTAATAATACCGGTTACCTACTGAAATAAACATGTCCTGTTTCTTACACGAGTCGTCGGCATTAGTCTATGGGCGCGGATCGCAAGTGTGCGTGTATTAAAACGGTAACCTGAATGAGGTAAGTCCTAAACATGTTTCTTCTTCTTGGTTACTTAGATAGCGTAAAGTAACCAAAATTCTTCGATATCCGTACCGTAATTTATAAAGGTTTTCGGCCCCTGATCCGGACAAACTGACAAAAAGTCTAAAAACTATATTTTCGTAGTAATTACCTACGTTTAAAAAAAAAACAATGATTCAATAGAATAAGAGGCCAGCTTATACTAGTTTTGTTACCTCTGACGTGCGGCCTACCGTACATAATGTAGTTTGTAGTTATTTTAAATATCAATTACTTACGAATTTTCAATGTAAAAAGCGATGCTTGCGTAAGGTTTCTTTTAACAATTTTTTGTTTCGTTATTCTTCAAACAAATGTCCTCAGGCGTCATTTGTTGGTAGAACTCGATTTAGTTAAGTTATCGCTGCTGAATGTCCCTATGGATGTCAATTGCAAGGATTTGGACCAGCTCCCGTCAGTCAATCATTCATTATAATCCATCGATTTTGTGAATAAATTGCAGCATGTTCAATAAAGTAAATGTCATTGTCGATTGTCGATTGATCAAAGAGATCCAGTGAGGCGCACCGTCATCTTTAGCCGATCGATCATGCAACATCGTGCATCATTCTCGCCGAAATTCATAAGTTTATTGGAGGCATACGTTATTGGAGGTACTAATCTTTACCTGTCGTTTGTAAATGTAGCCTATCAAAAGACAGACAACCTCAGAAACAAACAGACCAAACGAACGATCAGTATGACGTCATATTGTTTCAACGAGACTAACAACCACGACAAAAAACCGAACCGTCCTCTACAAAACAGACTTCCCGAAGCCAACGACCAAACTGTGAAACATTGCCTAACATCCACTCAACAATATACGTTTACCTCCGTTTTAAACGACACAATATTAAATGGTTTTAGTTTTGGAACTGATCAGTATTCCGTAACACATGTATGAATAACAGCTGAGAAAATGCAATGTGATTGAACTACGTCGATAGGTACTTGAGAGATACAAAACAATTAATTTTGTATATTGTAGCGGCAATTGTGTCGTGTCATCTCATCAGTGAGTGTCAGTATTACAAGTTCGCAGAACATCAAGTTTTCCTACTTACGACACAAGGGAATCGTTGGTAAAAATCATATATGTCAGTTATTACATAATAATCCTTAACGAAGTAACACACATGTATTCCCTAGTAGATGTTACATTTATATGCAATTCCAAATAGAATTTTGGCAATCGATTTTTATTTATTTTACAAAAATTATAAACTAATCAATGACAACATCGAGTTGTTTACAAACCATAATACTGCCTTACACATGTTCCTAGATACAATAAATCATTCAGTATGTGTGGTGGGCGCCATTCACTAGGGTGGTCTCAGCAGAGTGGACTTGTGCTGAAGTGTCGCTAGCGAATGTGCCTTACAATCACGTAGGTATAGACAAGCAATCCGCATGGTTGCTACCTCCATTGGGGAACTAGGACCGAGGGTTCATTGTCGAAGAGTAAATAACTCAATCACTTATTTACTCGGGTTGGTACATAGATTAAAATATACATAGTGGCAAGACGATGTCTCGGACAGATAAGAGGACGGGGAATACTGAATGTGTGAGACACTTTAAGAACACGCTCTCGGTCATTAATACCTTAACTAAAAATATTATATAAAAATAATTTGCTCAATAAATGTTTACGAAATAAGTTTTCCCCAATAGAGGTACAATTATTAACTAAAGGTACTTTTAATAACACTAATTTTAAATATTCGTAAACTTATTATCTAGTGTGTAGAAGATGTATTTACAGTTTGAATATTCGAAATAATAAACTAAAATGGAATAACTTTTAAAATAAAGTTTTTAATTCTTGCACGGACGTTACATGGTGTTTAGTGAAACGACTAAAAAGTCAAATGTTGGCCCTTTAGTCGATACACTGATCGTCTTTACAGTTCGCGCCCGCGCACTTTACTCCAGAGTGAACTAAGCAGTCCAATAGTAGCTAACCGTCCCTAACGTTTTTAAATAATATTTGTTCTATTGGGAGCTGCCTCAACGAGCACTAAGAACACAGGGATCGGTTTGGTATAAAATAAAAATAATATAAACTATACAAAGAAAACTGCTGAGAAATGCAGAAAAAAATACTCAAGCGGCGTACGATAGTTTTGTACAATTCATGCAAACCAAACAAGATCCTTTTAGGCCCTACTTATTACAGGCGCCCCAGGCGCGCGCCCTGCACGCTGCGTTTAGGGCGCTCATTAAGATTTTATGAATTTCTATGTATCAAATTACATCAAGCGCTACAGCCCATGGGCGCGCGTAATATGCGCGTCAAACGCGCGTATGTCGCGCGCCCCTCCCGGGCAGACACTACATATTCGTAATCGTTTCCTTTTTACAATTTTTCCTTGTCGCTTTCTATGTATTAGTAAAAAACTTAAAAGAAACACTGAGCATGTTGAGGGTTCAAAAGTTACAACAAAATGTGGACGTCTCGTTGCGTTTGACGAGCGTCCAACGCGCCGAGAACACCCGCTCGGCGCACGCCCAATACGCAGCGTACTGAGCGCGCCCCCCGGGCGCCTGTTATAAATAGGGCCAAAATGTCAAAAAAAAATATGTATATAAAAAATATAACCTTTTTTTTACATCCAAATCAAAATACTAAAAAGGTCAGTTTTCGAATAATTAATTTAATCGGACGGCTACTAACGGACTTTCATAACGAGAGTAAACTTTTGAAACGAAATCGAACGTTTTCGATACAGGGGGCCTACTCTCTAAGTCCGTCAACGAAGATACGGGCCCGTCCGGAAGTAGTTCTGTAATTCGGAATGAATCCTTCTCCCGATTTACCAACGTCTTCGGACGGGCTTAAACACATTAGGAGTAAGGACAACTGTTATATCGTGTTGTCATTTATTCTTAGGTCGGGCCACGAACTAATCTAATGTCCGTAGATGACACGGGATAGGAAACGCCCATAACTTTGGCCGCAATTACGGATTTCGTGCTTAGAGTGTAGACCCCCAGAGCATCCATCCTCATATCGCTTCCCACCTCCCACTTCCCACATATCTACCACCGTGACGCACGAACCCGATATGTAATTAAAGGATGTTAATAAAGTTTTGTTTATTTTTTACCTAATCTCGTCCTTCTCCTCACAATGCTCTTTCTTAATGTTGTCCAATTTCGTCCTGAAAGTATGAATTCAATTAAGTTCAAAGTGTTGACTTCACTCCCCAATCCTTAAACTAATTTTATTTGTGGCGCACTGCGCATGCATCTATCTTTTGTTTAAAAACACATAACAAAACATAACGCCTCGTTTCCCGAAGGGTTAGGCAAAGTTGGCATAGTAGGTACACCCAAATTAAGATTTTTTTAAATTTATTTTGTTTAAATCTGTATTTAAATTTTAATATTTTTAGCACCTTTTCTTATTCACCGCCAAGTTCCGCGTCAAGTGCGGTCAGTTCTAGGCAATCGTGCCTAAAGTTTAACTAACAGAAGTTGTAGTAACTTCACGTGACGTTTTACGACTGAAGTCTTTAAAATCGCGTTATAAAAGCATACCGTAGTCTTCCACTAGGTGCCTGCTTACCATAACAAATGTGCACTTATGATTGGATTAATAAATAAATTAGTATATTCACATACTAGTGTTGCGTCACCACGACACGTATCAATGGCTCAGCGTCAAGCCTTACATCAACATGATCGCAAGTTCAAATAATTTACGTCCAGTTTGTTAGAAATAATTCATAATTCTAAATAGTCAAAATATTACTCAGGTAAACCATTAAGAATTCATGTTGAAATGAAAACGACTACATGATAAAGAAATGCATTGGAAAAATAAAATAATTAAAAATATATTATGGAGGATCCCCAGTGGTAGCCCGCGACATCCAAATTTTATTACTTTTTTTGCAATTTGCAGGTCAGTGTCAGGTTGTATCTTGATCAAAATATGATTCACGACCATAAAAAATATGTATTTATAGAATTATAATCATTAGAATCATTAATACATCTCTCTAAGTTAGATTTGTTCTCAAATGTCACGATTTCATGAAAAACTCGGAAAAAATCTAGAGATGTAGAAGCTAATGATTATAAGTCTGTAAATAAATATTTGTTATGGTCGCGAATCATATGTTGATCAAGATACAACCTGACACTGACCTGCAATTTCAAAAAACTTAAAAAAAATCATAAGCTCGCGGCTTACCACTGCGGATCCAGCTTAAATAAAGTAGATCTCCCGTCTGTGCCGTTCCTCCCGCGTGCTCACTTCCCCGACCGACAACTAACGAAATACCTGATACCCTATCGCTAACGCGATCTAATCCATAATCCCTAGAAAATCTCTAAATCGAGAATAAGCTCATTCATTCGTTTGTAAAGATAAAAAAACTGATCATTATCTTTTAATAAAAAAGGGAAAAATATTAACAAAAAAGTGCGTAAGTTCTAACACGTGATATTAAAAAATTGACTTTCATTTCAAATAAAATACACGTTAAGATTTAAGTTTCTTTTTTTTTTGCGATTTTTTTCTTATTTTTTAAACACTTATCTATGATCGAGTGTGCAAAACACTGACTGTATGGTTGTTAAGTACATACAGTCAGATAAATGATTCGTGCACATAAAAGTGGCGGCACTCAACGCCACTTTTTTTAACAAACGGCAGCTACAAGGGTGATTTATCAACATTTTTGGGGTCAGTTCCGACACTCACATGGTTTAATATTTTAATTATTCCCGAAAAATATTGTTCCTCACCCCAGTACTTGCAATACACCCCAGACTACCGGCTTGTGAATGGTGGAGGTATACGTCTAGACTCTAAAGTAGGACCAAGTACAACCAACGTCGCGATTTATTCAAGAAAACTGTTTTTCGAAGTTGGTTCAATACTTATATGAAATAATTAACTGCTTTTGGTACAATGGTAATCCGATATTTCTCGAAATTACGAAGACAATTGACGAAAGTACTGATTATTGTTGAGGAGTTCTTGTTCAGTTGGAATGACAGAATTGGGAGTGAAGAGCGTGCATTCTCAAAGTGGGCAACGTCGCAAATAGCTGTCAAATATTTCGCTGTTTTGATTCATTTGGCAATATTACTGTATGGAAATATGAAATATCGCTAACTAGTACTGATTACGAAATTGCAATAATTAATATCGTAACACCGAATATTTAGTTTTAAAAGTATTTGGAAACTTTCTAAATGCCCTATTTACACCTAAAACGGTTACCACATCATATTAAGTGTTATAATTGCAATTCATTTTTAATGTTTTAGGACACTAGTTAGCGATTTTTCATATTTATTACTGTATGTAATACTGCCAAATTAATCAAAACCGGTAAATATTAGACAACTATTTGCGACACGTTCCCAACTTTTAGAATGGACGCTCTTTCATTCTAAAATCAATTGTAACACTGATTTTGAAAATATGTTTCGCGGCCGTACCAAATATGTATTTACTGAATTAGAATCATTCACACAACTTTCTAAGTTAGAATTGGCCTCAAATGTAATAATTTCATGAAATAGTCATTCAACAGGGTAATTTGAACTTAGGGAGTTGTACTAATGGTTGTAATTATCTAAATACATCTATGTTACGGTCGGGAACCATATTTAGACAACATTTCATCTGATACTGGCCTGCAAATTGCAAAAACGTAAGAAAATGTAAATTTCGCGGACTTCCCTGACGCTTTCGCCTCAGTTTCGTTTCAATCAGTTCTTTGCGCCCGAAACGAACATTCAAACCGATTTGGGATTATGAATAAAGATGAAAGAACCATTCGCTGCGATCAAAGTCAATCTTGAAGTAACATTTCGGTCGCAGTGTGTCGGTATAATATGTGTAAAATAACGGGTGAAATAACTTAAAGTGTGATTAACTAATGAGCCAAGAACTCCTTTTAGTTGTTAGTATACGACTAATCGCCTCACGATTACATGTTAAGTGGTACAAAAGCAGTCTTACTTAAGTTCCGAAAAGCCCGACTTTCATTGATTTCCAGTTTGATTTGGTTACACCATTTCATTTTGAATACCGGATCCTCGTATTTATTAATTTTATCATTGAATATAATACAATTTTGAGCGAGTTTGCGGAAAGGAATCTACAAAAAAATAAACAAAGCTATGATTTGCCCCAACAGCGGCGATTGTTATTGGTTATATTTTCGAAGAGGGAGGCCTCCCTCAATGTGGGAAAATGCAATAAAAAATTGCAATGAAAAATTATCAAAATTGATTGAAACCCTAACACAAACTCAGCTCCACACTGTCATAAGACAAGATAATGTTTAACCATTTAAAATAAAACAAGGATCCAGTATTTCTTTTCACGGATAACGTGAAAGTCAAGCGCATGGAAATGTTTAATGTTTGACGTATGAGTATATAATAATGCCGGCTAAAATGAATCCGAAGGTGATAGTTAATGGTTTGTACAGCGACCTCTTCAGCTGGTGCCAGCGCTCCGCCTCGCGCGCTTTCCGCTTCATATGTGACACGCGCTCGGCCAGGTCGCGAGTGCGGCGCCTGCGCAGCGTTTCCGTGCCGTCGCCGCCAGAGCTGAAAAAATATAAGACACATATAGTACAAACACTCCAACATATCAAACAAACATTCATTCTTAGTAAAAACATTGAAAAGTAACAAAAAATTTGATCGAAAATGTACTGAAATGTGCTTTTTATTCCTATTTTGGCCTATGTCCTATGCTATTTATTGCTAATGGCCTATTTCAAGATGTATATTTGTATTTATAATCAACTTGTTGAAAAATTGTATCTAATAATAGTGTTTCTTGCCAGTTCTTCTCCATAATAATCTATCCTTTGGAAGTGGTAACTAGTTAGTAGTTTATATAGTTTTCCAACTTTTGTTACAGATCTAAAGTGCAAGTTAATGAACTGATTGAAATAAGTACTTAGACTTTGAAGTGGCGATGTGTCTCATCTCCTACTTTTAATAAAGAACTTTATTTACGTTCAGTGTGATATTCATTGAGTGATATAATAATAGCGATGGATTTCGGATAATAATCTAACACCCCTTAAACACTTACACTTTAAAGCTAAAACTCCAAAATCCCACAGAACTCCAAAAAACACTACTATTTGAAGCTCCGTACCAAAAAGCCTTCTCATAACTCTAGTCGTTGTCATCGGATTGTTATTAAGATCCAGAGGCTCACAGTCCGCGATTCTCATATTCTGTATACAAGTGCACCTCAAAGCCCAACGTAACATGTCTGTGACAAACCTTTCAGCGACGATCGCGGTGGGTTCATCGTCCTCGTCGTCAGCCGATGATGCTGAAAGCGAATTGTCTCGCGAAACCGGCGTCGGCGGACTCTCGTCAGAGCTAGAGTCTTGCGGCGCAGATAAATTCAAGTTCCCTGCGGAAATACACGTTCATTATATTAGTTCCCTAGTTGATATAAAATATATATCTTAGGTCATAGTAAATAGATATATCGAGATCGAAGCCTGGTTCCTGAAAGCTTTTTGATAGTTGTGCGGTCCGCGCAGCAGAGGCGTGGTAATAAACAAACCGGGTGATGGTCGCGTAATGTAGTCAAAATGTCAAAGATACGAAAAACTCCGACGTCGACAATAATATCGTTACTATAAAACTACAATAAATTAATGAAGAAATTCATTAGTAGCAAAAGAAACAAATCTTCAAGCAGTACAAGGTCTATCATAAAACTGATAGGATTTCATACAAAAACCCATAAGTATAAAACTAGCGATAATAGATTCGATCGCGAAAACATATCAACAATAAGTTTCTATGACCTGAGATAAACACGTAAAAAATCAATACATTTTAAATACGAACAACGTACTTTGTCATGAAAATAGTTTTACTCGCGGACGCTCAAACGCGTAGTGTATGAGTAAAAAACCGCGAGGCTGTAAAGCTAAGTTCATTTCAATACAATAAAGGTTTACATCATACAGCTCGCATTCCTTCTCTAAAAAGAGTTCAGTCTCACAACGCAGATATGCCCTAGACTAGATATATAGAGAATATATAGATGAACGGCATGCAATATGCTAGTTTCGGTGTGTTTGGTATCCTGATGTAAGTATTCGGCTTCAAACTAAATATTAGTATACCCGCGGTCTTTTGCTGCGTCGACGCCCACGCTGCTTTTTTCTCTAGTCCGATGGCTTTAGTCAAATGAAACGAGTGACCGACGACAAATAAATACTCTTCTAAAATGTTGTTGCTTGTAAACTGTAAATTGTATATGAATCTACCTACTGTTTATGTAAATATATAAATACATGAATCTACTGTATAGGTAAATATGTAAATATATGTACTTAACTAAGGTGATGAGGTGGGATCTATTTTTATATTTCTAAGACACCGGTGAATTTAACTGTCAAGATGATGACATTAAAAACTGATTACCTGACAATTATTGATTAATATAGATTTGCAATAATTATAATTATGATAGTGCTTAATGTTGCATGCCATACGGAAGAATGTACGGGATCTTTTGTTTTTCTTTTTTTACACCATCAAAACTATGTTTTGTTACCTACATTCTTTGCAAATAAATGATTTCTGATTTCTGGTATAAGAGCACAGCAATTGGCAAAGACTTGAGGTATTACCAAGAAAAATAAACTAATACCCTTAAGGGCAGGATGTCATCGTTCTACTTTTAGGACAATCGAAGGAGGAAGACAGATGCAAATCAACGGGGTGATAAAGCAAATCAACGTTGGAAACGAAAGAACGGCGTTTGGGTCACTTGAGGGTGCGGAAGCGCCTTCGGAGAAGTTTCCAGTACTTACCGAGGGATTCGCTGGCGGGGATGGCGGGGAGAGGGCGCGCGGGGGCGCGTGTCAGGCTCTCCGCGCGTGGAGGCGGCGGAGGGGGCGCCTCCTCCTCTCCAACCATCACGTAAATGCTTTCTTCTAGCTCGTCGTCGTCCTTCTGCAAGGAGAATTGCTGAATTGAGAATTGTGAAATACCGAGGGGAACCTGTTCCCGGCCGTTCACAATAAAACTGAAGAAGCAATCTATCCATTTATATTGCTTTGGTTCCGTTGGTTCCAAAATTAAGTCCTAAGGGGTACAGAACATTAAGCAATGCTTTATTAAGCTAATTCGCTCCATTAAGATTTTAACGAAGAAGCCAAAAAAAGCCCAGTACGAGCCCACACTCTTCTGTTCATTTCACTCGCACTTAGCATCTTGTAATTGACGCTATACGCGCTGACTCGCACAGCACATCTCGCACAGCTCAATATTTTTTTTTGAATTATTTAAGTTATATTATTAATTGCACATCAAATAAATAATCACCTATCAATTTACTTCCATTATTTATATACTTTTTACATGAAATAAATTATTTCACTACACAACTAGTACAAGCAGATAATTTGAAAATATACATCAACACTACATCAGGTACAAAAATACGACAGTCATATCATAACTACTGACTGCACAGCAAATTAACCAAAGCGTACTTATATAATACTGACACTCATGGTAAAATAACTATCCGTGTAACATATATCCTACTAAGCATCTCAAAACTTAAGTACCCGGAACCGAACTAGTTAGATTAGATTAAATATTTTTACTCGCAAAAAAAGGTTAGGTTAGGTTAGAACTGTGACCCCGTACGTCAAAAACGACTAGAATATATAGAACATAAATTGTTCCTTATTTAATTTATATTTTGAGTTGAGTATTTTGCTGTGTAATCAAATTTTGATTGGAATTCGGATTATTTTTGCATATTTTTTTTTTTAATTTATTTGCTTTTAAATACTACCCAATATTTAATTGCTCCTCTAAAAACTTATTGACCTCCAAATAATGTTCGCTTTTTAAAAATAAATGTGCCTTTTAAAACTTTTCCTGCTTCTAGTGATGTAATTACGCTTTTTAAATAAAAGTGCCGCTATTTATCTTGCTGGCGTTTTCTCAGTTGGTTGCAGTAACTAAGCTAGAGCACACTAACCACATAGGTTAGGTTAGGTTAGAAGTGTGACCAATCGCGAGGGGGCAGAGCGAGCGCTACATCTAAGTTAGTCGCAGTAAATTGACTATTTAGTATTTTAGCATGAAGTCCTTCCTGGGTAAGATCCCTAAGTCGGGCAAAGTGTTACTGTGTTATTGATTTTCTAGCAGGAACTTCTCAGTAGTAGCCCGGATTCTGGATTTATGCCCGATTGATGGCAATAGGCTCGCCCCTATTACATGGGACTTAAAACATAACTGGCGAAATGTGGGTTTACAATGGGTACACCTCTGGCTAACCCTTCGGGGGTTACAGCCTTGATATTATTATGTTAAAATGATAATTATTTGAGGACGATTCAATACGTAGAAAACATTAGCACGAGAGATTTAGCTAAGCAGAGCACAGCGCAGCACAACTACATGTGAATAAGTCACTACTTGGCACATGTAAAAACTATGTGACGTATTTTAGCAGAGTCCTTTTTAAAGTAATTGAAACTGAAAGGCCAAATGTAAAAGTATTGAAACACATAAACAACAGACAAGTGTATTCTTAGAACTCAAAGCACTCCGTCTGATTCTCATTTTTCGCATCTAATATAGAAAAGTGAAACGGTTTTACCGAAAAATACTTGCTCAATAAGACTGCAGTCCTCGACTAATAATTTCAGATCACTGTCGGATCAGGGTCTCTCCAAAATTGTGCTGTTACTGTGTTTGGAATAAGCACCATAAAATGTAGTTCTCATCATCTCAGCTGAAAGTCGTTTACATCTAACATGTGTTCCCTAAGCAGGGCCACAGCGACCGGCGCTGCCCGCATTCAACGCATTGTTGCGACCTACACGAGGTTGAAGGTCCACCTTGGCAAAGGCCTACACATGCTAACAAAAATAAATTGTTTCCAGAAAAAAAGACTGAAGTTGAACCGAATACACTTACGTAGTTGGGATCCAATCTCTTGGCTCCTTCGATGACGGCTTGGTAGCAAAAGCGCAGTTGATCTGGTGTCTGGATCAGCCCCATGCGGTGACGGCGCATTTCCAGCAACATCTCCTGAATGTCCAAGTTCTCCATTCCCTCCTTCTCGACCTGGTGAGTTAGAAATCCGGTAAGAATCAGCCATCAAATATAATGATATATTTGCTTCTTGATTAGAATTGAGAGTGGATAACGAAAAAGTTTTTTTCCATCCATCTATGATTTATTTTAAAGCTTGGATAATTTGAGTTAAATAATTTGAAGTCATTCTCAATACGTTGAAGACTTGAAAATTAAAATAGTTTGTCTATTTTCACTAGAACACCTATATATTTTATAGGTCCCAATAAAATAGATGGACAAATTTAAACACAGCATTCAGTACGTCTAACCAAAGATATCCAACAAAAAAAAAACTCTGATTAAAGTAATTTTATTTTTGATCTAAAATAAATAAATGGCATTGGGTAACCAACTTTTTTAGTGTAATTTTCGTAAGCTGATTGTTTTCTTGTAAGTATTCATTTCATTTCATGATCATGATGAATCCTATTTTGGAGATTTGAATGATTTCTAAAAGTATGTCCATCTTTTTTAATGGGATCTTATATATGGCATCTATCTATTATTAAGTTGATTGATTTCGAAGTATTGCTACTTTTTACTGTCTCCTTGTTGTAAACGTTAATGATAGTTCGGAAAGAAAACGAAAACACAAAATACGCGGCAACTAGGACTAGCAACAAGGATTCCAAAAGAATTTAAATTCAGCGTTAACGCTTTATATCAAAATATATATGTCACATAAACCAAAAATTGCATCCAATGGGTAAACACTTTTGAATAAAAAGTAAGTAATTAAAAGAAAACAACGCGTCAATATTTAAGAACTCCACAACTGCATTACTTTCGATTTATTTTTCTTTCATTTATTTATATAAAAGTAGTTGTAATCGTTATATCTGTAAAAAAGACACATGAAAATAATAACTAAAAACGCGATGCACTAACCGCTTCAGGAGCAGTAGAACTTGATTAAGACGGCGTAGGTTCAGTCATTTTCAAAATGTATGCGAATTTAAAGAAAGACTAAAATTTTTAAAGGCCTAACAAGTTCTCGGTAGAAGCACGTCTGCACCCGACCGCTGCAGCGGAAGAAGTGCAGTGCTTACGTGGAAGTGCAGCGGCGATGGACATTCGAGTAGTCATTGAGTTACATTGTATGTAGTCCACCTGCTATTATACAGGATGGATTTTTGAGACGGGGTAAGGGTAGGTACCTTAATGGTTGTACCTACAGGAAAACGGTCCTAAGACAACGTTTTTAACTTTTTCACAAAAATTATTCAGAATTCAGATTTTGAAAAAAATTACAGTCAGCAAGAAAATGGGCCATTTTCACAAAAACTTTTGTAATTTCTGACTTTTCTAGTACTTGAATATCGGTTGACCCTATAGACTTTTTTGATCCTTATAAGAAACAGGATCGATAGGCATCAAAAAAAGTTTTTGTGAAAATGGCCTATATTCTTGCTATCTGTACTTTTTTTCAAAATTTGTGAATGCAGACTAAAATTTCTCAAATAGTTAAGGACGTTTCCTAAGACCGTTTTCCTATAGCAGCAACGGTTAAGGTACCTGCACTTACTGCCCCATCTCAAAAATCTAGCCTGTATATTTATAATTCTACTATAGTACAAAGGCAGGAGGCACTCCTCGAACTAATTACCTCCCACAAGGAAGTCACCAATTTTAACAATAAACTAATTATTTCTTGAATGCATAAAATGGAACAGCTCCTATCTTATGTTTTGAAAACACTTGCTTCACAAAATCATATTTCAAACTAGCAAAATTAAATGTACAACAGCAAATTGACATTTTATAAATACATAAAAAAACGTTTTATAGTTGTAATTTCCCACCACCGTTCCTCGGTTCCTGCAAGCCTCTGGAATGCATAGATAAAAAGACATGCTAAATAAAATAAAAACATAATATCATGCTAATCAAAGAAAACAGTAAAAAAAGTAAAAACAATCCGATATTGGCACAGATAGTAATTAAAAATAATATAAAAAAAACCAGCCAACTGCGTGTCGGACCACGCACAATGAAGGGTTCCGTAGTTGGGATGAATTTACCCAAGAACAAACTTAACATTGTAGGTGAAAAACATGTTCCCCCATACATTCCAACTGCAAATGTAAGTTTGTAGATCGGTCAATATTGAGTGATTTAACCATATTATATCAAGACCATAGACTTCATAAAGGTTTTCCTGTAATTAATAAGTATAGAACGATTCTCTGAATATTTTTCCGAGATAAGGGTTCGACCCTTATCTCTGAAACTGCTGAGCCTAAAATGGTCAAATTTCATTTATGTTCTTTAATGGCTTTTAACCATTTATTTTAAAATTATGAAATATTTGAAATCCTCATAACAAGCCCTTTCATTTGATATATCACACGGTACAGTTTGCAAAACTTTTGTTTTATTTCAAACTTTTTCACTAAAGTGAACCACATATTCAAAATTCATTTATTTACGTTACACGTTCGTGTTTGGGCATCGAAATGACATAATAGTGACAATGAAATGGTAGTCACGAGAACCATAGATCGTTTTTTTTGGAAGGGACGTTCTTTAACGCAGTTTGCGGTAGCAGTAAACTGGCAGAAATCGTCACGCGGAAAATCGTTCACACATTGTGAGTGTCTTCTTCTAATTAGATAGAGAGAGAGAGAGAGAGAGCGAGAGAGAGAGAGAGCGAGAGAGAGAGAGAGCGAGAGAGAGAGAGAGGGAGTGAGTGAGAGAGAGAGTGAGTGAATGAGAGAGAGAGCGAGAGAGAGAGCGAGAGTGAGAATGAGAAAGAAAGTGTGAATTTTGTCAAAATATAAATCCAAGATGTCGAAAAATTTCCCATTTTTCGTCATGGGTGTCGTTTTCCTAGTTTTCAAGGGTGCTAAAGCCGATAGTGACGTTCAAATGTAAATCTAAAAATGCAGCTGCGACAATTTTTAATTTTTTCATCATGGGTATCATTTTGATAGTTCTCGAATTTTAGTAGTCGATAGTGAGGTAAAAATATAAATTCAAGATGGCGGCTGCAAAAAATTCGTTTTTGTTTCAAATCTTACGTGAGAAGAAACTTCGTTCCTGACGGGGATCCCCCGACTGCATACTTTTTTTTATGGAAGATTTCCCAGTCGTCCAAGTAGGACCACTGGGAAATCTACTGGTAAATTACTTAAAAAAACAATGCAATCGAAGGAAAAACAAAACATGCTTAACCAAAACCTATTGAAATCAAACCTGGAAGCAGAACATCTAATTTCGTTACTTCTGAAGAATTACTTACGATGACAAGGCAGCAGTCTACAAGGCAGAAAGTGCCCGATCTTCCGATGCCCGCGCTGCAGTGGATGACTGGTGGGCCGTCATTGGGATCCAACACCCCTGACTCACGTACTCTCTTCAGGAACTGAAGGAATGCGGTGGGCGAACTAGGAACCCCGAAATCGGGCCACGTGGTGTAGTGGAACTGCATGACATCGCGGCAGTCACCGGTTTCAAGATCGTAGAGTCTGGTTAAAAATATATTAGTGTTAAGGTTAATTTAAAACTATAGATAATAATCGATTGGAACATTGAAATGCTGTTCGTTGGCAAGCATCACTTCAGATCAGCTATGGACCGATTAAACAAATTTTTCGTATTAGCCCGAATCAGGTTTTTGCGGAAAGAAAGATTGTAAATGTTTCCCAGAAAATCTTCAAATTCGGCAAAATCGGAACGCCCTTTTTTGTATGGGTTATTGAAATTTGGACAGGAAAACGTCTCAAGCTAGTTTATAATAATAATGAAAAATCCTCTTAATCGTATACAAGTGACCTTCAAGCCTGCATCGTGACCTTGGTCGTTTGAAACACGTAATTTTGAAACGAAACCATAATAACGAAATCATAATGTTTATTCAGAGGCAACTATATCGAATGCGGTAATTTATAAAAGGGGTCGAGGAAAGTCTAATTCACCTGCATTTCGTTTCGTGAAGAATAATGGGAACTAACATTTTCAATTCTATTAAGTTAAATTCGATTAGTATTTAAGTCCATGTGGAAGTAAACCTTTTATATTAAAAAGTTCTGTGTCTGATTGACAGTAGATGGAAATAGGAATAAGACCTTTGGAAACTATTTCTTTACCAGGCTATTGGGGTCGCCAAAAAAAGGAGTTTCCTAAAAAAAACAACCTTTCAGTGAGGACTCAAAGGTTGTTTTTTTTTTAAACGATATAATTGTTTTTGTAAGGAATAAAGTATAATACTTAATACTATTCAAAATATGTAGTTTAGCATTGGGCCAATGGTATTTTGAAGTTGGTATAAAATCAACTGAAATCCACAAAGTCAAGAGCAAAAGTGAGTAAGATCATACGATTAGTTGCCGAGTTAGGATTTAGTTTATCTTAGACTTGCTGAGAAACAGTTTCTGGTTGTTTCTTGATATTTGAGTTGAATGTAATTTAAAGGAATATTTTTAAATTTTTGATATACATTTTTGTCTTTGTCTGAGACAGTGTCAAAAATACGTACGTGTCTTTAGTCAACGTTATGCCAATAATTTAAGTTCAAAGTTGACAACAAACAAGCTTACAGCAGACGCGTTTAAAATGTTTAAATGATACTAGTTCTCCTTTGCTCTAGGTAAATTAGGAAATTTGAATCGTATCATGTCCTGTACTTTCAATGAGAAACAAACTAATAATTTAACCGACTAAGTGTCTAAATAACACATCTTTTAGGAAGTCATATTTAGATTCACTTTGAAGTGGACAAATAGGAACAAAATCTTATTTGGAGCTCGCATGTTTCAGAATCGGACATATATTTAGGTGAATTGATTACTAGTGCATCTTTCTATTCTAGCTTATGGCCTACCAGAACAGGTGATGATTTTTTTTTATTTTTTTTTATTATCGTATCAAAACGTAAGATACTTTCATTCGATAACCAAAGAGTCTTCTGTAGGATTTAATCTCTACTCCATTCACTCAATCAGTTGTCAATGAAGCAATTAAATCAGCTCGTTGTGCGGTGCCCCCGTAGTATGCGACCTTGGTGTTAATTTGTTGGCCTACATGTCACAAGCTGGTACAGCAAGGAGTATAGATTTTACATACATTATTTACATTGCGTAATTTTTATTGAAACACGGCTCTTTATGGGTTATCTGATTAGCACGACAGGTAAGCGTCTCTTATGTTTCATTAGCGAGTCGGGCAAAGCGTTTAGGGATTTTTGAGATTTCTTAGTTGCCTGTTTAGTTTAGATTTGCGTCTGGTTATAGCAATAGACTTGCACTCCATTATATCGAACTTAAATATAACTGACGTGGTTTTTGTTATTTACGTCTTAATCCCATCAATTTTTGCCTAGGGTTTATGGGGTGCTTAATTGTTGCAATTGGGTCACACTATCATGTCCTAGGAGGTATACGTCAAATTACAAGTCACCCAGTGTGTGTTGACTTCTTCGAGATAAATCGAAAATGCTGTACTGGTCAAATACATGCGGGCATTGATGGATGATGGAATCTCACTCAAATAATGCGCTGGAAATTCAAACTAAGTAAATTATTTATAAATTCCATAATCAATGACGAACAACGATAATTTTTCACGCACCAATAATAATTTCTTAATTACTTTAAACAGCTCTATTTGCAAGCCAAATCGAAATTTAATTATAATCTTTGATAAGTTCGAAGTAAAAAGTTCGTTCCATTTTTAAATTACACGACAGATATGAGTTTTCATAGTAATTTATTCGGCCGGTAAACACTACATACTGATATTGATTTTCATAGTAACATTGCCAGCCGCCTACTCACATGTATTGGACCAGTACAGAATGTTCGAATTATCACGAAGAAGGTTGTCAAAATAATGCTCGAAATTACAAGCATGTTTCAGAAAATTTTGTTTTTTTAACTAACCGCACCCGTTTGTCCGATGCTTTCGGCCATAATTTTCGAAGTAGGTAGGTTTATTACCGACACTGGAATTTCGTGCGAAGAATGGAGAGTTTGAATTTATATAAAAGAAATAACTCGGCATTCGTATTTTCTAGTTTTATGGTTAGGTTAGGGAAAATGATACTTCCATACAAGCTTTTACCACTGTGATTAAATGCCCTTTTTCACTAATCTTAGCGACACCTAAAATAGAATATGACAAAGGCACTTACTTGAATATCCTAGTAGAGTAGTAGCCGCAATCCTCTTCCTTTTCCAGTACGACTGCTAAGTTGACATCGTTGAAGGTCATCCTGTGTGTTTCGCCAACGCCTTGTGGCCAATACCAGTGGCATTTTATTTCGTTTTTCTCTATCACTTTGTTTAACATTAATATAGCTTTTGTATTTTGTTCCCAGATCATCAACCAAAAGTGGCCCACGGTGAATGCCAAGGGACCTTGAGTTAGTATGTAGCGACGGTTGGCACGCTCCATCTGTGGGCAAAAGGATCATGGTTAAAGTCAGCCTACATAGATACAGCTGCAGAGCAGAAATCAGGTCTAAATTTCAGTGGACGGTTAGGTGCAGCAATTTTTCTTCAGCGCTGCAAGAGCTGCTTTAATGTGGCTGCAGTTAATATGCACAAGTTTGTTAAAAGAACACAAGTTGGCGAACTTTCAAGCGAGCGCTACTTCCAAGTTGCTCGCAGAAATGTTTTCACTATTTTCTAATTATCAAATCATCCTACGACCAAAGCAAAACGTAAACAGAAACATGAACGAACGAACGAAATGATAAGTCGAATGTGAGCGCGCCTATCGCTCTGCAGTCACCCGTACGCAACCGATATCACCCGAAGTACGCACGAAGCGAACGCGCGGGCCGACCGGCAAGTAGGTAGTTATTTTAAAATTGAGATTTAAAAATGTTATCCTCTATCCAATAGTAGAAATTAAGCTGGTTTCTATAGAGCTTAAGAAAATGATTAATTAAGCAGAAAAAATGTTTTCGGAAAATTCGTATGTTTTTCGGAAGTTTGGTTTTAGTTTAATATTTGAAAGTACAGATTATTTTTCGTAGAATTGTAATTTGAATAAGCTCATGTTTGTTTGTTAAAATACAACTTTTTTTGTCGGATAATTTTTTATACATTTTTCGGTAATTCATTTTAACACAGCTTAGTTAGTATTACAGTAAACCACAGATCGTTGGAAGTTAATTTGTTTTTTGGAAGCTTTTATTATTTCCCGAAGTAGTCTTGTAAACATCCAGAACCAAAGTTCTTTATGAAATCATTCATGTTATGAAAATGTCAATGTCATGATACCTCTGGGCTCAAAGGGCGTATAGCACAAAACATAAACCCATGTTTTGTGCTATACGCCCTTTGAGCCCAGAGGTATCGATATTCATCCCCTTATCATCATCTTCATCATCTGCCTAGCCTTTCCAACTATTTTTGGGGTCGGCTTCCAGTCTAACCGATTGCAGATGAATACCAGTATTTTACATGGAGCGACTGCCTATCTAGACTCCACAACCCAGTTTCTGAGTAATAATACCCCTTGGTAAGACTGGTTGTCAGACTTTCGGGCTTCTGACGACCCGTAACAAATGTCAAAGATACACGAATGACAGTCGGGACCAACGGCTTAACATGTTTTCCGAGGCACGGAGAGGCATCTCGGTATGTAAAGATGTTTACTCATCCACGTACTGACCCCGGCAAGCGTGCTTTTAAGCTATTCGATCAGCCAGTGCGGCTGTTAATACTTAACCACGAGCTCTATACCTATTCATTCCATGTACATTATTACATGCACCACCTTCCTTAATAAACATCCAAGAAATATAATTCAAACGACGCGGTTAAACTAGTAATAGTGAAGGAACTACAACATCAGCTGGGGTGGGAAATTATCAAATAACTTCTGCTGTGGGCGGAGCGGGAGAAGTTATTTGATAATTTCCCAAAAATTAAATAAAAAGGTATATTAATTGTTGCTAAAAAGTTTGTGCTCGCAAGATCTACTGTTCGTAGAACTACCTACTAGTGTAGTAGAGGTACACATCAAACCTTCAGGAATAAATGTTTTAAATGATGGTGAAACCCATATCAACATCTATTGAATAGTGAAGATCGAAGCGGTCACACAGAGACAAGAAAAGAGACTTTGTTTTATAACATACCTATATAGATGTTGATGGCAATAGGCTCGCCCCCTATTACATGGGACTTAATCGTAACTGGCGAAATGAGAGTTTGTGGTACAAATAGTGTCATCCGCGAAGACGCGCCCAGCTAGTGTATATGCATCGCCAATACCACTAATTAACTATGAGTGCGTAATTAGTAATCACGAAAAGACTGAAACACTAGCGGTATGTTGCACACTTGGAGTTTAAGCGATTAGGAAGGGGGCTGGTCTTCGCTGATGTCACTATCTCTACACCTCTGTCTGACCCTCTAGGGATTACAGGCGTGATGTTATGATATAGATAAAATAGCAAGCCTATTTTTTCCAATAAAACAGTTCCATGCAATATTAATACATTCAGTGGCAGACACAGGCTACAATCTGAACAGATTACTTCCCGCTCGAGACAAACTTGCAGACGGGTGGTTAGTCCAAATAACCACCTAGCCACCTTTGTGAAATAGTTTGTGCAAGTTTAACAATACAACTTGCAGCGGACCAATACAATACTCTGTTTTCCTAACTATTCTGCGGTTAAACGTAGCGAGCTTTGAAGGTGCGACACCGAATTATAACGTGCGGGATGGGATTTCCACTGGCAACTTCTCAGGAGCCTTAGGGGACGAGTTTTCAGATGAAAAGGATAAAAAATAAAAGACAGTCATTAAATACAATTAATTAGGGTTAAAAATAATTATTTCAAACATCATACTGTATTTGAGAACATCGTTCAAATATTATTTGAAGTAATAATTTCCCGCAATGGAGTAAGTTTAAAAGCGCAAAAATACACTCCCTCACTATTATTTAAATCTACCAAGTTCCAACATTTTTCAAGTTGAGGTTCAACCCTCTATCCCCTGCAAGCCCCTATTATACAAACTAGGTGGCGCCGGTCGAGCGGCCCATTCATCCGCAAGTACAATACGAGGACACGCTCCGTGGCCAGTAGCCACCTCCGTCCACAGTTCCAGCCAGACAACAAAATTAAAAAGCTAGTATAGTAGATCGATACAAAAATAGGAAGGAATTAAAAAAAAAAAATAGTTTCAGACTTAATTTCCGCATAAGATAGAACATTTTAAAGTGCAGGTAGGCACTGCACTGATTTTCCAAAACATCACGCCCACAACAACAGTTTACGAATGAATTTTTGTATTACACTGGTAGTACTGTAGTCTCATTTCTACAAAATGAATTGTATTAAACTGGTAGTACTTCCCACTGGAACCTGGTTCTTGGAACTGGTAGTATTCTGTAAAAATCTCACCGTGAAAACTTAGGTGAAGTGAGCTTAAAGTGAGCTGTCAATGCTAGGGATTGACACAATTGACAGCTCACTTCACCTAAGTTTACACGGTGAGATTTTTACAGAATAGCACTACTGTAGTCTCATTCATTCCTACAAAATGAATTTCTGTATTACACTGGTAGTACTGTCGTCTCATACCCACAAAATGAATGTCTGTATTACACTGGTAGTACTGTAGTCTTATTCCTACACACATAGGTATACCTTCTGACAAGTTTGCTTATCCCTCCGGAAAATGCATCTCTGCTCAAATAAATTATCCAATGTCCAATGTCCTGCAGTAACCGTAAGGCGTAGATTTCGTGTTGTACCGAGCAAATTATAAAAATCCACAACTTTTATAACAGTTGTGGTAATGATCACCAAGTTCACCAAGTTTGGTTACAAAATAATTTATTTTATCGACGAGAAAGATCAATTTTCCTACTGTATTATTATTTTGAACTGAGATTAATAAAATTATCCGAATGCATCTCGTTTGAGGTAAGGATCCAGATGTGGTGGCGATAATCATTAATTGCTTTAATTGTAGTGTGAGTGCTCGTGTGAAATATTTATTTATAAATAAATATTTCACATGTCTTTGAAAATTTGTTTTTTGCCGCTAGGACTTGTATTGAAACCTAGCAAGCCTAGGATTCTTGGATTGAGCCACGAGCAAAGAATAGAATATGTATAGAATCATGAGCGTAACGAGGGTTTCAAAGGTACGAGGCGCAGAATAACTTTGCTGCCGAGCGAAACACAACTTTTCACCTTACTACGCGAGGAAAATACAAGAAAAACAGCTTTGTTTATTTATTTAAAAAATTAAAAGTCAAATTACTACAATTGGTAATAAAGAAAGTTTTTTTTTGGAACTCTTATGCTTGTTTGTCACTTGTGTACTATTACTAGGTCAATTATTTGCTCAATTTCATTGGATTCCATTGTGAATGTTGGATACAGACGGATTGGCAAGCGATTCAAAACGATTTTCTAACGTGCTGTCTTTGGAAGTTGAAAGACGAGTCTAAGGATCTGGGCAAGATTGTTTTAAAGTTATACTTCCAAAGATGCCCTTGCATATTTTTGACTTGGTTTTCTATGGTCGTCTATGTATCCTTCTGCCACGGTACTGGACTTCCAGCCGCCGTGACGCTTAAGCGCGGCCTAATCAGCGCCCGAGTCAGCCAAAAGTGTGGCCGACGTCCTCCTAAAACAATGCTCGGTGTATTGCTCTGGTTCCTGTAGAAGTGGCAATTCCTCGTGGCAAACCACTAATTTTAGTACTTCCCATATGCTGTCTAACACATTAGCATTTGCGATATTGCAAAAAAATATCGATCGATTGGTGTATTAGCAGGGCGCAATTGATATTTATCTACAATTTTGACATATTCGCCACGAATCACGAAGTTCCTAACAATATTGGTATTCGTGTTTGATAAGGTAACCATCAACAAGTTTTCGTTTTTCGTTGGAAATACGTGAGTTCATTAGTCCGGCACGCCCTAAAAATGCCAATAATTAAGATTATAGAATTAGCTTTACAAGAGATATGAGCTTTTTAGTACTAACCGTCTCTGAGCTAAGCCGCGGACAGACAGACAGACGGACATGGCGAAACTATTCCTTGTTTACTACGGAACCCTAAAAAGCGCAATACTTAAGTACTTTTGTAGCAAGAAATTCGGAGTCAGGGTCTTCGTTGAGAAACTGCTCAATGTTAGTAGTGGTGAAAATCTTACATTATTTCGGGTTGTGGCCGTTTGACTTTTTCTTTAAAAACGCTTATTAGCTTCGAGTAAATGCTCCAAAGTGTGCTTGGTTTCCTTGTTATAGATAGTTTATTGGAGTATTAGCATTAGTTTCCGAAAACGGTTACGCGGCTTTAGAATGTCTCCATGCATTGAAAACATTGTACGCTTTGTTCTTTTTAATTTGTTTGGATTTAGATTATACCTACTTTTCGCGCGATTTTTCCTGAAGGAAACTCAATTCGTATTAGATACCGCTTGCACTAACTCTGTCGTCTGGACTCGCTCATATATTATGATTTCCAAAAAACAAACCAAAATGATGGAAAGTGAATTGAAAAAAGAGAGAAAATTTTATTTTATTTTTTTGATGCATTCGTCGTGCTGGCCAGTGCGATTATTCTAAAAACGAGGTTGGCGCACTGACATGAAATAAGTATTGCATTTTCAGTGGACTGGGGCGTATGTATGGAAAATTATATTGAATAGAAAAGTTCGAATTTAAAAAAATCTTTTCACGCTAGAGGATAAAATGCACTTCTGCACTCAGATTTCGAATGATAAAAAGAATCTTTACGAGGTTATGAGGTGAAAAAGTAATGCTCCAGAACAAAAAGCAACCCATTGCTGGATTCTACTTGTTAACAACAGCTGCTACTGTATGATAATGAAAGAACCCTGATTCTCTTATGCAAACTTATCTAAACTTAAACTATGACGATCGGTCGTATTTTCACACACGTACCTATAAAGCTTGTCACGCAACGCCGCGGCGTCTACACAGGGCTACACACCAAGTTATACATTTCCAGTTCAAGCTGACCTCGCATTGTACGGAAATCCTATACGATGCGAGATCAGCATAATCTGGAAATGTATAGCTTGATGTGTAGCCGTGTGTACGTAAACTGCGGTAGTGGAGCGCGTCATTTCAGAGTGGACAAGTTATACAATCATATTTTTAAGTCAATATTGCCATATCCCTGCAAGCAAGTCAATTGATTTTTAATCAGTACAGAGATGAAAACGCGTAGTAAATTCACACTTTCTCTCTGTCTCTTTCTATTAAAGACTCTCTCCTTTAGTAAAATTTTTGAGAAATTAATTTTAGAGCAATTGCAAAGATTTTTTAATAAACACAAATTATTACATAGCAAACAGTTCGGTTTTACAAGGGGTCGTTCTACAACTGATGCCGGTGTTGAACTTTTAGGACATATTTATAATGCTTGGGAAGATAAATGCGATGCCTTGGGCATCTTTTGTGATTTGTCCAAGGCATTTGATTGCGTTCTTCACGAAACGTTAATCAGGAAACTCCGCCACTACGGGATCCGGAACACCGCTCTGGATCTTCTTACTTCATACTTGAGTAATAGGATTCAGAGCGTTGACGTTAATGGACAAAGATCTCCCGGATCTATAGTAACAATGGGAGTCCCACAGGGCTCGATTCTTGGTCCTTTCTTATTTATATTAATGACTTGCCTTACCTCATAAAGGATAACCATGATATTGTGTTGTTTGCGGATGATACTTCACTTTTGTTTAAACTTAAACGTCAGCAGCTGGTTACTGACGACGTAAATAGCGCGATCTCACAAGTAGTTCACTGGTTCAATGTTAACAATTTACTTCTTAATGAAAAAAAAACCAAATGCATTAAGTTTACCCTACCACACGTTAGGCAGGTGAAAACTAAGGTGTTGATAAAGGGCGAAGAATTGAATCCTGAAGATAGCACAGTATTCTTAGGCTTAACTTTGGATGCTAAGCTTCAGTGGGGCCCACAAATAGATAAATTGTCAAAAAAGCTAAGCTCCGCAGCATATGCTGTTAGAAAAATACGTAATTTAACTGACATAGAGACAGCCCGTTTAGTGTACTTTAGCTATTTTCATAGTGTAATGTCATACGGTATTCTGTTGTGGGGAAATGCCGCCGACATTCAAACTATCTTTGTTTTGCAGAAAAGAGCCGTTCGATCAATTTATAAATTAAGCCCGAGACACTCTCTCAGAGAGAAATTTAAGGAAATTAATGTAATGACTGTGCCTTCTCAGTATATTTTTGAAAATCTTTTATATGCCCATAAAAATATAAAATTGTTTAAAAAATACAGTGATATCCATAACATAAACACTAGGAACAAACACAAGTTTGTAGTACCTACAACAAGGCTCAAGAAAATAGGTAGCTCGTTCAGATGTCAATGTATACGCTTTTATAATAAGCTTCCAAGCCATGTACAAGATCTAAGCCTTAATAAATTCAAATCATTCATTAAACGTAAGTTGTGCCAGAAAGCGTTTTATACCATTAAAGATTACGTTGAGGACAAAAAGGCCTGGGATTAAGCTGCTCCAATTTATTTATTATTTATTTTTTACAGTCAGAACTTTGAATTTTGTAATATTTTTATTATTTTTTTAATCTTATGCACAACGATATGAATATTTACTTTGAGAAGTATAATATCATTATTATTTTTTATTATTGTGAACGTGAGGACTTTGTGGGTCAGTTACTTTTAATGATAATCTGGCAGTTTGAGTACTTTATGCGGCCTACCCAAATGTCCTTTCTTTGGTATTGTTCGTCGAGTCGTTGAGCTCCTTAAGTTATGAGTTGAGCTACACGATTACTGACAAATGCGTGCACTGACTGGACAGGTCATCTCAAATCTGTATGGTTCTTTCCTCAAAAGACTATTTCAGACACAAATCTACATGGTCCTCAAATGATCAAATGATCTGACCAAGATTATTTCTGGGTTTTATACACATTGACATTAATGAATTTTTTATATACTATGACATGAATATTTACTTTTTAAAGTATTTTATATTTTTAATAATTTGTGAATGTGAAGACTATGTGGATCATTCCTTTTTTATTTTATTTTCTCATTTAGTTTTATCATGGTCGGGCAGCTTGAGTAATGTATGCGGCCTACCCAAATGTCCTTTCTTTGGTATTGTTCGTCGAATCGTTGAGCTCCTTAAATTCTGAGTTGAGCTGCACGGTCACTGACAAATGCGTGCACTGACTGGACAGGTCCACTCAATCTGTGTGGTTCTTTCCTCAAAAGACCATTTTTAGACGCCAATCTACATAATCTTCACATGATCTGACCTAGATTAAGTCTGGACTTTAAAAGAGACTGTGACCTCTGAGTTTGTTTCGGCCTTTCTTCTCGGAGTAGTCAGATAGGAAACGCCGACCTCATCTAGTTTAAAAATAATATGTTTGACGTGTAAAAGTGTTTTGTACAACCTATTTACAGAAATCAAAATCATTTATCATCATTTATCATTTATCTGTCTTTAATAGAAAGAGACAGAGAGAAAGTAAACACAGAGAGAGAGATTCTCACGCAGGGAGCATAACGCTTTTTCCTTACGTGACGATTTCTACCAGTCAACTCCTACAGCCAGCCGCGTTGAAGTTTACGTTCCAAAAATGATTTAAGTAGTTTTCTTAACATAATATTTTTATCACTTCCAATATGGTTATTATATTAACGCTTAACGAAGCAAGAGCCGCAAGTCCGCCTATATCAAATCTAAGTAACTCAAGTTGCAGTTAGATGTACCAAATTATTTGACTCATAGCCAATCCGCGCGTAATCCCTTGCACACCGTAGCTTCGGCTGCAAGTTCCACACATCCGTGTTACTCTTAGTTGCATGACGGGACAGCGAACTTGTATCCACTTAGTGGCGGCCACTATCGATTTGTCTGACAACAGCGAAACATGCAAAGAGCGTGTAGATGAGACGACAATCCACCTGTATTTTTTATGAATTGAATTTTAAGTCAAGAAAACAGAAAAGATTTGATTTTGTATGTTTGTTTGTAATGAATAAACTCAAAAACTTCTAGACCGATCTCGCGGGCGAACCGGCTGGCGGAAGCTAGTGTAGTTACTTAAAAAAATCTAAACTGACAACAGACAAGCCGTGTGCATAGTGGAATTTCTCTTCGGCAAATATATAGAAGTACCACACAAAATTTCATCCCCTATTTAACCTCTTTAGGGGAGGGGGGACTTTCAATAATCCTTCCTTTGCGTATTGTATCCCAAAAAAATAATGCAATATACAGTAATCAGTATTTGCCAAAATGCAAAACAGTTTGTCGGCAATGTGTGCAAAATTTTAATAAATAAAGCTCCGCTATAAAACACAACAAGAAGCAATCATGACTTCTAGATGTCCACAATCAGTAAAAGATATTGTGTTCCTCGCTTCAGCACTAACAAACGAAACAAATTACAACAGCCACGCAGCAACGAACTAAAAAGTACCCATGCAAATTCACATCATGGCTGGATTGAATATCCTGTCACGTGCAAGGCCTCGTGTAGAAATTACCAGCTGCATGCCTTTTTTGTGCAATCAGTTCGGTATTGTTATGTTCCCGATGAAAGCAAGAAAAATGTGTTTATTGGCATTACTGCAGAAAAATAAACCTTAAAACTATAAAAACAGAAAACAATGATTATAATGCTAAACGAGCTTCAGCTCAGCATAATGTCAGATGGAGAACACATAATGCCACCTGACGCCGATGCTAATACCTATCTATTTAAACTATGATTCTGAAAAGCCACGGATCGATGTCGTAAATCATCCTTTATTATGTAACCCTATTTAATTGCCATGAAAAATAACGTCTGGCTATCTGAAGAGAACGTCTGGCTATCGGATTGAGGTTAAACGATGTAGACGCTTGTTTAAAAAAATTTAAAATCTCTAAAAACGTGGAAATAGCCCCGCCGTATTTTGATTTTTCTGCAGGATTATCTAAAAGGACGTGTCGTGGTGTTTTTCGTACACTAAAAGCAGCATATTTGTGCCTCTGATTGTGGAATTAATAAAGTATTCGAAAATTTGATAAAGAAACATGATGAACCGTGATCGTATTTAAAACTAAGGGAAGGTAGTTGGGAATATATCCCAAGAACAAACTTAACATTGTAGTTGAAAAATATGTTCTCCCATACGTAATGTACGGGAGAACATGTTTTTGCAACCGCAAATGTAAGTTGGTCGAATGTTACTCGTTAACTTGTAGAGCCTACTTAGCTGTGATAGTTTTCCTTTTAATTTCGTTACATATACTACTGCCGTGAATTTTTTCACATATCCAGAACCAAACATTTGGGGGGGTCTCACAAAAATTAGCACTTCAAAGCTTAATATTTCGCAAACGAATCCCTGAATCGAAAAATTGTTTTCACACACTCAGAATACTTTTGAACGACCTTTCCAACGCCCCACACCATGGGATAGACTAAAGTAAAAAACGTCCCCACTTTATGTGTAGGGGAGGTACCCTAAAAAAGCTGCGGACATACAGAAAAACAGACGGACATGGCGAAACTATAAGAGTTCCTTTTTGACTACGGAAACTTAAAGCCACGTGCAGACTAGCGCGACGCGACTCGAACAATACAATTTCTAAGAAAACTTCACGGTTTAACAATAACCGGTGTCGCGTCGCGCTAGTCTGCACGAAGCTTAAAAAGGAGATTTGATAGTTGTTATTTTTATACAAAATTGCCAAGCCTGCATTATATAATTTTATTATGGAAAAATATCTGCAAATTTTTGTTTCTCATAAAAATTGTCTTAATTTAAAGTTGTATACCTTCGAACTAGCCACTCTGTATATATTCATAATGTATGTACTATAATTTCAACATAAGCACTAGATCATTTACAGAGGCACCTCATAATATAATACTCTCAGCATTAACTCAATCATGAGGTTGACGACTCAATTACGGCGATACAAACTCTACTAACTGAGTTATCTTTATTATATTATGTAGAGGAGACTGCATTAGCTAATGCATTATAACAAAACATCATCATTTCACCAGTTATGTTTAAGTCCCACGCACAAATCCAACCTCCGAGTTGCTACTGAGAAAATCCATATGGAAAACCCAGTAACGCTTTGCCCGACCCGGGAACCCAGGACCTCATGTTCAGCATTAGCGCTTTCGACCAGAAGACCAACGAAGCACTCAATACAATACAGGGTGGTATACATAGACGCAAAACTGATACCATGGAATCAATCCCATGAGTTGAAAATTTCGTAGGTTATTTAAAAAAAAAAACAGCTTTTCCATACATTTTGACCGCGTAGGTTTAATAACTCACGATAAATTTCAACGTAGGTGGGTTCAGAATCATGTACTGAATCCATGGTAACATTTTCGTGTCGATGTCCCCCACGCTTTTTTTTCTTTTCTTTTTTTTTGTGCGGGAAATTATCAAATAACTTCTCCCGCTCTGGGCGGAGCGGGAGAAGTGTAAGACTTTTACTGACTAAAACCCACCCGTGTTCCTTCCGATGCCTGAGTGCCGGGGCCCTGATATCCCTTGCGGACAAACTCGCAACCATGGCAGGCATTGGCCCTAACGGACCCCGTCAGTTGGTGCTAACATCTCTTTGAGGCGCGCGTGGAACACAACGCACCGTTGACCCGGGGCTGGTCCTTATCGGACGGCGAGCTACCCATCGCTCGCCGTTCGCAAGCTCTCGCCTACGGTGGCCGGAAATCGGCTTGCGACTCCCGACGCCCGGGGCGTCTCCTGCGGGGACTAGGGGCGCGAGGGCGCGAACCTTGCCTCTCCCTCACGGGTTCCGCCTCCTCCTTCGCGAGCATTAGGTACTACTTCGCAGAAGGACGTGACGGCTTCCCATGCACTCTCCACCCTGTGTTGTATTGATTGCTTCGTTGGTGTTCTGGTCACTTAAGGTGTTTTTTTTTTTAATAATCCAATTTTCTCCGTTTGCTCTAGTACAAGTATTTGTTAGCTTTAGTGAGTGTGACGTTTTGATGACGCTATTATAATGCGGAATAAATTGTTCCTATTTGTATGGAATTCAATACTATGATATTCATAAGTGGTGCAATCCTTGTGAAGAGCATCACATTTTATTCGTTTTCGCTTTGTTTTTTTTTTCTGGGTACATATAGAACTGTGATTGCGTCCTTTAATTTGTGCCTACCCCCATGGGAGAAAGGCATGAGTTTATGAGTGTATATGTTACCGTACGATTATGATTATCGTTATTATGTTTCTTCAAAACATAACATTTGATTTGAAGAAGCTGTCTTAAATTTTACCGATAATAAGCATAAAACGTACTTACGGTTGCCAAAAGTTACCTGTGGGCCTTTCACTCACGCAGGAATCGCGGCTGCCAGCTCGATCTGTCACTCATGACAAGTGTCAATCATAGCGTCTAAAAATTTTGCCGCCAACGTACGGAAAATTTTTCTTTCGATAATTTTCTTTAAAGAAAATTGTAGTTTCAGAAAAAACTTATAGAAAGTGAATAATAGTGCTTGTGGTAAGTGATATATAGTGTTACGCTGATAGTTGAGCCAGCGAAATGCCGAAATGGAGATCGAAAGGTCACATTAAATCTAAATTGTCACCGGTGCCTGCGGATTCTCCTAAGTGCGATAGTGGTGAAGAATGCTCTTTATCCTCGGAGGAAGAAGGCACCTATTCCCACTGCCGAACAACGGCAAAGAGATCGAAACGATTTCCTGTAAGTCGGGCCCACGCATTTACAATTGAACGAGTAGACAAGTAAGTGTTAAATCTGTTAACAATGACACAATTTCTACATTAAGTATATCACTAATCTTACTCAGAAACACTATCAACAAACTTCTAAATTGCTTCTTGCTAGTATCTACTTCAGAAGCGCATTGTTGTTTTCTAAACAATCCGGTCATGTCTAAAGAGACTTGAAACACTACAACTTAAAGGTTTCAGGGTAAAATATTGTGATTAGGTAATTCCTAACGCAAATACAGATTGTCTTGAGGAGGCAAAACTACTCAAGCAGTTTTATTTTTATTTTGACATCCCATCTTAAAAAACAATCCGTTATAAGAAGACCTGTAGGTATGCTCACCCAGCCCATGTATTTCACACACTGAATTAGAAGTAAATGAGTACTTATGCCACTAAATAAAACTAAAGACTATTTAGCCCCTGCGGAGGGGGTTTTGGCTGGGATCTCTAATATAGGTCTAGTGCAGATGGAGCTAGCTGCTAAAGCAACGTCCACAGGGACTTGTTAATTGGGCAGCAACCTACCCACTGAGATAGTATCCTTCTTTCCATTTTGGAAATAGTCCGGACACACCCATTCAGAAGTGTATTTAAATTAAAATAGAGTGCAATACTCTCATGTGGTATGCAGTTGTTACATTAAAGAGGTTCAGCACCTCTTATGAACTCTAATTTGCATTCAGAACATTAAAATTACTAATTAAATATGACATTAAGTTCTATAACTATTAGGAAATACTAAATATTTAAACAACATTATAATTTATAATGTTAATACTGTATTTTTCTTTGCTGTATTTTGTAATAATTAAGAAAATCTTATAGTTATGATCATCAGGAGCTAGCTTGCTCTATCAAAATTAGAAATGGAACAAATACAGCCACTAAACAATTTAAAACTCACAATATGTATATTTAGTTAAAGCTGGTTTTATAAGAATTAGTTCTTTTATATTAAAAGACATGATAAACAGGATCATAGCAAGAATAACTAGGCCTAGATTCATATTGTTGACAAGATTCAGGCCGTCTAAAGAACCATGTAAAAGCTTGGGAATGATAAGATCCTAACAAGAAGTCGAATAAATAAATTAATAATATTCAGAACAATTCTATTTTTAGCAAATTTCTATTGCTAAGTCAAAGACCGAAAATATTAATATTCAGAACAATTCTAGTTTCAGAAAATTCTGCAAATTTTTATTAAACGCAAAATATTAATCTATGTGGTTTTCTAATATTATGATATTATAATCAAATAGCCTATTGTTTATACTCAAGTAAGATGATGACAATTGAAAAGTAAAATGGAAGCAATGTTTTATTAATGAATGAAGGGTAGCTGTTCATGAAATAGTTCCCTTGTTAGGTCTTTTTGTTTATAATATAATACCAGCCTGTTACTGTCCCACTGCAGGGCAAAGGCCTCTTCTCATACAGAGAAGGCACCAGCATTGATCGCCATGCTTGCTCGGGACGGGTTGGCGATTTCAGACTTATAATAACTATAAGTCCAGGTTTCCTCACAGTGTTTTCCTTCACCAATGTCAGTAATGTGCCAGATAAACTCAGAAAATGCATATGAATTGAAAAAGTCACATTGGTACTTGCCTGAATTTGAAACCTCAACCTCATGCATGAGAGTCGAGGCCTTAACCACTGGGCCATCACAAAATTAGATTTTTGTTTGAATAGAGAATTTGCGAGCCTGTAAATTTTTTATTTCTATGTCTCAGAGACTGGAACTCCTAAAAAAGCTTGGATGAGAAGTAAATTTCCTAAGCAAATTCTAAATCTCAATCAGGATTTAGAAGATTTAGGCCTTTTTGTGTACTGATACTAGTCACAAGGCCCTGTCTGCAAAATAGTTGAAAAGGGCAGACCAAGAGAAATTAAAAAAGGTTGCTCCATTGGTTTGCCAAGAGTTAATGTGGTGGCCAAAGGCTATTGATAGACCACAGCTCAGTTCCTCTACACATGGTAAGGTAACCCACTTCCTGTCCACACATGCCGTGGAGGAAAGGTAAGCCCACATAAATGGGCCACTCTATACATCCAAAAGATGCTTTTAGTGATAATACCGCCCATTGTGTCACCATATGTACAATTTCTACATTTATATCTGTAATTCGTATGGTGTAAATTATAAAGAGTATTCTACTCTTGTCAGGAACTTGAACAAACCAGAAAAAAAATGGCACTCGAATTTGCGAGAGATGTTTGCCATATACGCAGTAATAAGCAGCCACAAAAGCCAGTCTTCAGAGTGCAAATATTCTAGTAATTTAATTCATTCCGACAACAGACCATTTGTCGTACATTCAAGGATGAGCGAGGGATACATTTTCCTAGCTCTCCTGAACCTATCTTGCAAAACGACGAAGTTAGCTTAACATCACTCTGTCAGCGGTTTACCTCCCGGGGAGGTTAAGTGTTATAACGGCTTAGCCGACCGCTTTTAAGAACAGACCAGCCTGATTGGCTCCTGTTGCTCCAGGCCCCAGGCCTCGGAGGCCATGTTTCAAAGTGGGGCGTCCTCGACGTTTACGACCTTTTCGTGTAAGATAAGTCGGCCGTTGTGCGACAGTACGTCACATGGGACTCAAACGATGGCTTGGCAAGCTTCTGCGATGCTTCTACGATGCTTTTAGTCAGAGGTGACAGCATTGACTAGCATGGGTGTTCTCTCTTCGCCCAATTTAAGACCGAGTGTTCAGCCATCTGAACTCGGTAATGGGATGGGGACGTACTATATATAAATCGCCCCATACTAGACCCAGTACCAGTACAGGATCCATGTAAGAACCTCTTAGACCTGACAAGCTGCAACTCCTAGCTTGGAAAGTTGGGGGAGGGGGGCAGTCAGGTTGCAAGGGGCAGTGGTCGATAGAGGAACAAGGTACTTGCTAAAATTTATTTGGAGATAATCCATACTACTTACTTATAAAGCTCCTATTCAGAGGTGAATGTCATAGTGTAGATTGCATGGCATTAGCCCTTAATAACCTGATCGCATCTAAACAGATTTTGTCCATTTGTAAGTTTCAAAAGCATTACCCAGGCACCCATATAGGATAAAAAGATACCCCTTGCTTGGCGTAGATTTACATGCTTAACCTAATAATATAAGACATCTCACAACTTTCAAGATTTTGAATAATAGTGTGGCCAAAATAGGGTTCAAAGACACTGACAATCAAGATGTTTACTTAAAAGCTACCATAATCCTTGTTGATTTTGGTTTGCAATAACAGGTGTGGTTAAGCTTGCTTTGAAAGACAACACTGCCTCTCCTTAGAATGGACTAGATTCATTTTTAAACAAACTAAGATTGAGGAGCCTCTAGGAAGTATAAGGTCTGTGGTAGCCTTCGGGAGGCTGGCTGGAAAATAGATTATCAGATGAAATGAAACTGGAAGAGCCGCTAGAGACAGAAAAATTACTTTCGTAAAGTAGTAAAAGAGAGGGCTACCTCTCAAGAGAATGTATAATGTACGAGTATGTATGTTGTCCGAAAAATAAAGAATTATTATTATTATAATGCTCAGGCTATTATGTTCCCACTGAGTGGACAAAGGGTCTCTCTGTGAGAGAGGAAGAGGATTTATTATATGATAATTTCTAATCCCCTAAGAAAATATTAAAATTATGTTTGTGTACATGATTCACATTTCAAGTTAATTTAATTAACAAATGATGAGACTTCATTTACATGCATCACCACTTGACTAACCTATTGACCATTTTAATAAAAGGTCCTAATTAAATTTCAGTTTCAACGAAATTTTAACTTTGTCATGTATGTATGACATTGAGTTTGTGTTTCCACATCTTTATAAAATTGCTTACTATGACATTCAAAAATGTCTGTACATTTGATTGATCTCATAATTTCCAAGTAAGTAACTAAACTTATATTAATTAAGGATATGAGTGATCCAATTCTCCTTTATTGATGAGATTATTATTCAGTTTAGTCCCATTGATTTTCTATTATCAGCATACTGTAGCCTTATAATTTATATTCACCTTAAATAAGGCAAATAAATTTGCCATTAATCTTTAACATCATAAGGAAGATGTGTTCATTTCTGCATCTACTAAGATAAATATATTGAAAACACTTAATTGTTTTATTGGAACATTTAATTAATACAGACTGAAATATTCGTTCGTTCCATATAATATTTAATTCACATAGCGTCTACATCCTTCGGGTACTCTTTCACCAGCAGATACCAAACAGGTCTTCAAATCAAATGTTATGTTTTGAAGAAACATAATAGAACTGTTTTGCATTAAAACAAAACAGTTATTATGTTATGAAAAACATAACATTTGAGCAATTTGCTTGCTGTTGAATTTTTGAAGACTTCTATGATTGACACTTGTCATGAGTGACAGATCGAGCTGGCAGCCGCGATTCCTGCGTGAGTGAAAGGCCCACAGGTAACTTTTGGCAACCGTAAGTACGTTTTATGCTTATTATCGGTAAAATTTAAGACAGCTTCTTCAAATCAAATGTTATGTTTTTCATAACATAATAACTGTTTTGTTTTAATGCAAAACAGTTCTATTTTATAATCTATCTTGCGAGATATCAAACTATTGAAAAATTGTGAATTGCAACAAACCTTTTACAATTTAACGCATTTTTTATTTCGATAATTTATAATCTATCCATGGCTTACCGACAAATTGTGAACTGGTATCAAACTTGCATGCGACCAACGCACCTTGCGCTAATATAATAGGATGTTGAGAATGTTCGAGCAGACATATCTGCCATATAAAATTTGTGTTATATATAAATATTTATCAATTTTGTTAATTTTACCCATTTATTTTAGTTTTTTATTTGTCAGTTATTATTTTTATATAGGTATTTTAAATTATAATAAAACCGCATAAACCTCCGTTTTGTAGTTTAGAAGAACAACGCAGTTACCCGTTTTTACTTTGAAGGTACTTTCTATTTATAGATAAAAGATTTATTATTTTATGTAGGATCTACACAGATATTAGGTATTTAGTTTAGTTTCTTTGTTCGTTTCTTTTATTTAATCACAACACAATACACACACACACACACACACATGTATGTCACAAAATTTTAATTGATTTTAAATGAGTTTTATTTTATTTTATTTTGTATACTATCTTTAAATTATTTATTATAACGGACAGACACTTCTCTATGTTTATTATTCTAGCGTATGGCACTAGTGGGTTGCAGCTGAAAATCAGCGTCAGGTGGTTCACTTTGTGTTGCCATCTGACATTATGCTGAGCTGAGGAACTTTTGGCATTATAATAATTTGTTTTCTGTTTTTATAGTTTTAAGGTGTATTTAATTTTTAATTTTTTATAATGCCAATAAACGCATTTTTCTTTTCTTTCTTTCTTTTCTTTCTAATACTAAATAGCCAACTAACTGCAACCAACTTAGAAGCTTTCGCCAATCGCTGCCGCAGAACCGCTCGCTTCGCTCGCCCGCGGTTGATCTCTTTTCTAACCTAAACTTTGGTCGCTCTTTTCTAATCTAAACTTTGGTCGGGGTGCCTTGACTTAGTTACTGCGACCAATTCGGCTACCGCCAAGACCTGCCAATCAGGGACAGTTCACAATTTGACGATTAGACATTGATTGATTATAAACTACCGAAAATGAATGTGTTATATTGTAACAGTT
The DNA here is from genome assembly GCA_914767755.1 of Agrochola circellaris. Taxonomy (NCBI): domain Eukaryota; kingdom Metazoa; phylum Arthropoda; class Insecta; order Lepidoptera; family Noctuidae; genus Agrochola; species Agrochola circellaris. Next base: position 8,463,452 of record OU611840.1, read on the forward strand.
CACAATTTTTTTACAGTTTATAATTAAACTAACGGTGCTCACAATCATTACGGTGACATTTTAATAGTACTAGTGGTCGCCCAGATGTCGAAATTCGACCATAATTCATTTAAATGCCATGATTCTAAGGTAGCTCAAAGTATCTTGTGTCAAATGCTGTCAAAGGCATGGTAGTGTGTGTAATGATTTTTTTATTAATTTAATTGATTTCTAATGTATATTATATAAAAATATTATTTTTCTGCACTCCTTCTCTATATAAACTTAACTGTGCCAAATTTCATACTCCTTCGTCCGCGTAATTTTCGTAAAAAGGGGTACAAAGTTTTTGCGTCACGTATATAATATCCACAACTAAGGAGCATAATCCCGTGTCTTCAATGTAAATAACATTGTTAAAGACAACAATGTAATCGTTATCACTGTGACACAAACACAACATAAACACACGCATTGTAAACCGGAACAGAATTGGTCCGAAATCTGAATGTCTTTGAGAAGCTGTTCAAATGAAAGAACGAAGTCCTTACATCAGAATGGTTGATCACTAAGACAGAGCACGACGGCCGCTGCAAGAGGCGGCATTGTTAACACTTTCTATACAACCCAAGCGTGTCAACGTTACTCGCACTACGACACCAAAGACTGCAAGAGGCTTTGAAGGCGGTCAGCAGCACTTTCGGCGCCACGACTTTAATTAGTAGAGGAGATTCGTTCAAAACCGGGTATGGGGTAAAACCGGGACAAGGTAGTTTATTCTCTTACATGTTTCATTTTTCGGCGGCGCGGCGGGTAATTCCGTGGTCTGTGGTTCATCAAGTCCCTGACCAGGAAATGGGCTGTGGAACGCCTGTTAGCTGGTCCTGCTCATATAACAGGCGTCAGAATTGCGATTGCCAATCAGTGGGCTTCACAGATGTAAAGGAATTATAGTCTAGTATTTCAGAAACATAGGGTGCAAGAAATTTCAAAGAGTGAACAGTTCTTACCGTTTTAGCCAACCTATAAATCGACCGTGAAGCCATATCTCATTTACTGTCTAATTTATTCACTACAGGAAAACATAGAAAGTCAAACCAAACACCGCGCTGTTTAAATCAGAATCGCATAACTACTTTTTTATGTTGTAATTCTTGGTTTATGTAATTGACAATTGAAAGGTTGAAAGTCCCTGCGAATTTTCCGTAAGAGTTCGAACGTGTGATTTTACCTTTGATATCCTACATGGATTCGTTGAACGTGTGCTTTAATAATTGGCAGACGTGAACTCTTTTACTATTTATACAGGGTGTCAGGGACATCGACGCGAAGCCGGTTACCATGGGGTCAATACAAGATTCTGAACCCAACCAAAAAAAATATCTACTGTTTCATAGAAAAGTGCAATACCTACGCGGTCAAAATGTATGGAGCAGCTGTTTTTATTTAAAATAACCGACGAAAAATTTCAACGCAGGGGGGCTCAGAATCATGAACTGAATCCATGGTAACCGGCGTCGCGTCAATGTCCCTGCCACCCTGTATATCAATGGCAGTGCATACAATATTGTGTGATATAAACAAGCTACTGAACAGAACTAGTGATGCAATGATTTAACAAACAAACTGTATTCAACTACAGCCGGCTGAGGCGCTAAACATGCAAAACTTCATGGAATGACTCCACAGAGTAAATGAGACAGAACAAATAGCCAGTATGTCAACTACAATAGTAGTCCGCATATCATAGGGGCGTGAAACAAGTGCACTAAACACTAACGGGTTGAGGAGTACTCAGTTAGCTCTCAGACGCATATAGCGTGACGGTAAACGGAAATGTGTGATATAAGCCGTTACTTGTTGTAACATAACTTTCCACATTCGCCGGCGGTACTGTTCTAGTAGGTAATGTTGATTCGTACAATGGATCGAGAAATCTAAATTGAGATTCGCAGTACCTAATGTTCGACAAGTTTTTTTTTTTAAAGAGTCTGTTGTAATTTTCTTACATTAAGTAATGTTATTTGCAGATGACCCACCAGACGTTGAGCGGTTTTTTTCTGCCTCGTCATTTTATTGTGCCCTCCTAATGAGGCTGCTTGGCACATAAATTGCTTTGTGTGTGTTGGGACCTCACCAAACAAACTTTTGTATATAGAATTTGTTACATTTCTACTACTAACGTCGTCATCTTTGAAACTTAAAGCATCATTCTGTCACAGTCATCTTCAAACGATTGACTGAAACAGAACGATGTTATACATTGATTTAGCGCTAAACGTATTAGTGACTTGTGGTGCAAGCGGTCCAGGAATGGCCCGCCCGGTGTCATTTAATTTATTGTTTCTTTAATTCTCTTGACTACAAGTAACAGTGTCATATAAATACATGTTATTCAACCTCAAAGCATTAATTTCAATTAAACCATTTATAGGGATGTGAATAGTTAAGGAGACAGTCAGTCATAAGGATGAAGCTAATTGCCCATTCCAAAGTAGCGCAGGTTCCTATGAAGAAGACCGGGCAATAAACTCCATAGACACCCTTTTAAACTATTGTTACAAAATATTGCTTAGATACATCGCCCATGTTGAAATTTTACATTAGGATATGTTATAACTTTTATTAGGTATAACTACGCAAGCACAGACTGTCAAGTTCTATATATAGACCCAGAAAAAGTGTAATAAAATTTTCCTGTTAGATTAAACTCACCACAGTCGCCATTAACATTTAATCTGTGTAAATAAGTCATGTTTTTGTTATATCATATACCTATTTTAATTCAATTGAATTCTTTGTTTTAAATAATTTCGCTTTATATCCATTCCGGAAAACAGCTGGCATTTTATGTAGGACATGTTCTACTAAAAATCTATAATTTTAATTCAACAAATACATTCCATTATAATAAGTTAGGAGGTACTTCTCACAGTCATGAACTGCGCGGCGTGTGGGAAACGTGCAGCTGAACTGTTAACTATTATCGTTAAAAAAAAAATCGCCGTATTGGCGATTGTGTTAATACCTACTAAAGTAGAAAAAACTAAACACCTCTTAAAAATTTAAATTTTGTCTAATCATTTAGCTTGCAATTAACTTTTACAATTAATTTTCAGTTTTAATTCGTTTGTTTTGGCTACCAGTCAAAATTTTCTTTTATTGACCCCCGACGCGAAAAGAGGGGTGTTACAAGTTTCACCGGTATGTGTGTGTGTCTGTCTGTTTCACCGTAGCTCTTAAACGGGTGAACCGATTTGATGCGTTTTTTTTTATAAAGCATGTTTTCTGAACTGATGAAGGTGAACATACTGACCAAAGTGATGACATTGCCATCTCTAGCAGCGGCCGCAGTTTCCTTGCATATTTCTATTTATGAGACAAAACTGTTTTACCCAAAAAAAAAACCTATTTAATATGGCCCACGTGGGCACGGACGTAAAAATATCGCGGCGGGATTTGATCGCGCACTGGATTTTCAACTCTCGGTGTTGAGCCGAGCGTTGAGAATCCAGTTCACGAAAAAAAATCGCTGCGGGAAATAATCGCCCGTGCGTACCTGGGCTAAGTGATTTCATAATTAGTGTAGCAGAAACAGTATATTTCGATTAGGTATTGGCTGAGGAACGCTTTAGATTTGGCCACTCAAGATTTGTAATCCGGATCAGACTGAGCCACTCAGACAGATTTAGCTTCCTACACGGTCTGTGTAAAGATATCGTACATCGAAAAGTATGTGTATTCTACTAAAGTAGTGATAAATCGCGCACCAAACTATCTCGCCGCGACACATAACACATACATAAAGTAGTGACCATAAAGTCATGAAACTCAAACTCATCATTTTTGTAATCGGCCACGTGCTTTCGTAATATATGGTAATGGTTTTGGAGTGGGTTATTAAAATTAAGAATGAAAGCGCTCCAACATTATAGTACATTACTGTCGCGGCCTGCAACACGGGCATTGGTGGACGATCGATTGCTGATTTTTTTTTGGGATTTCAGATTTGTTCCCATAATCAAAGTTGTTCATAATGATGAATACAATGACCCCTTAAGCGATAGCCCATTAATTCAATTTCACCGTGTAGTATTTTTCTCAAATAATGCGCGGAAATTCAAACTAAGTAAATTAATAATTTATTTTAAGAATCACTGACGAACAACGATAATTTTTCTCGCTCCAATATTTTCATTTGAATTTCATTCATTCATTTTGATTTCGAAATTTAAATAAAATCTTTGATAAGTTACCTCCTTGGTTGACATTGTGTTGAAGTAAAAAGTTCGTTCCATTGAAAATAACTAGTTTGATGGGCGTGGCTTATTTCACTCGCGCTATGGGGGTGGTTCCATATTCTTTGGTCGGCCGCCACAAACTTATTTGAACCAGGTAGCCAAAAGTCGAACTAACAAAATCACTGACCGGAATTTAAAAACGTTACTTAGTATGGGCTTTGCTTAAGCATTATTCTTGTCACCGTCGCACAACTGTCAAACTAATGTAATCCATAGATGAACAGAAATGTTTTTACTGAAACAAAGGAAATCGGGAACTACCTAAAACCTAAATGGACTTGGGGTTACATTTTAAAAACGAACTACAAAGCTAAAGCTACAAGGCATTCAGTGGCTATAATGCAATAAGATGTCATGCGACCTACACGTTTATTATTTTAAATGCTTTGTAAAATAAATCATATGCTCCGTAACATCTTAAGTCCTGTGTCGAAGTAGAGATCCATTAAATATTTTCCATCCACACATGAGGGCCTAGAATTGTTATTCTCTCAGCGAAAACTATGATGGAAAAGTCATAAATGGATGGGACTGACATAACCTACCAAAAATCTTTTGTCCATTCCGTTCAAAGTCGTTGTAGAAATACGGGACGCCAAAGCAAGAATAGCAATCGCTATCAAATTAGCGACAGCCATTTTTTTAGGTCCTTTGGAATGAAATATGGAAGAATGCGTAATTCTTACATATTAATTTACCAATTTTATAATATATTAATCATAGTTTTTGCAAAGTATGGCATTTCGGATGTACCTACTCTCGATTTCAGTAAAACGCTATAATAATATTTTTGAAGTAAGGAACTTGCCTGTTTATTACGCTACTGCGGCGGAACTTCTACTAGAAGTGCAACACAAGGTCTTCGTGCTAGTGGCATTATTTACATAGGTTTCAGAAAACATCTGGCATTCTCCGAAATCCAGGTATTCCTAAGTCTGTCATGAAATTAAGAATGTCATAATTCTGTATAATATCCCATTCCAATCGTATTATTCCGTGGCTTACTGCGAACAAAGTGGTCGGTTCCGAACGTGGTCTCTCCGGAATCGGAATGCTAAACATTGGCGAGCGTTTTGAATTGAATAACTGACCATCTTCTGGGAATAGCACTAGTAATTAATTAACGTTTGTAATTTATTAACAATTTACTTCTGGTTTTAAGAATTGAAGCAGTTAAAACTGTATGTTCATTGTTTAATCTTATTTGTATTTTCTGTATATTTTCTGGTGTTAGCTGTGATATAGCTACATGAAAGCGGTCCATTGGAATATAACTATGATACGAGTAATATAACTTTTAGGGCACTCCGACCAAATAGGTTAGGTTAGGTTAGAACTGTGATGAGTCCAGGGGCGACGGACTCGTGGTTATCCGTCGCCCCCCACCACATAGGACCCGAAAAGGCGGCGCGTAGTGTTCCACGCGCGCCTCTCTAAGACGTAGCTGGGGAGTTTCAACACCTCGGAGTGAGGTACGCCCTTACGGGATGGAGCCCGCTGAACGCGGGCCGTCACCATTCCGAGGCAGCGGAAGTCGCATTTGCACTCGCAACTCCCCGACGCTGGCGTCGCGAACACCGGGGTGATTTTAGTCAGTAAGAGTCTGACATACCCCTTTGCCCACCCCAGGTCGGACGACATCCATGAGGATTCCTATCACGCCAAAAAAAAGTTTACAACTGTGACTGTGACCAACTACGCGCGAGCTGAGCGAGCGAATCGAGCGGTGCCCCAGCGTTCGGCGAGCGCTACGTAATGAGTCGCAGTAACAAAATTAAGGCACTCCGACCGTTATGAACCGCTATTATATAACTATATACGGTATATAGCTATATCCCTAGTGATATAACTAGAGGGTTATTGGTTATATGTCGACAATCCATTAAGGGGATGTAGGAGAGGTCATACAACCAAATGATACCTTTTAACTCCTACGCAAATGTCAACAATCGAGTCATTTGACATTTTTATTTCATTCATTTTGAAATATAGAATATCAAATTACTCGAAAATGGTGGACATAGACATAGGGGTCCTGAAGGATCATTTGGTTGCAAATGACCTCTCCTACATCCCCTTAACGGATTGCCGACATATAACCAATACTCCTGTATATCACGGCTTCAACCATCTTACTGCGACCCATGAACCGTTGACATGGAACAAGCATTTTGGTAACCGAATACGCCATTCAGAATCCTGCTAGGGATCTAGATGGAATAGACATAGTTAATCATAGGATGGCCCTATTGATACCGCTGCAAGCTATAGTAAAGCAAATTGATTGGTGGACGTCATCGGCGTAGTTACGACATAAACTGTCGTACTAGACATGTTATTTCGTCCGAGTAATGAAATGAGATTTCTCATAGAAGTTTAAAGACGATATTCGCTACTTGGATTAGTTCAGGATCTCAGCAGAATTTCAAACGTATCTTGTAAACACAAATACGAGCGTAGAGAGTTTTACCTGCTGGAAGCTTATGTTCAGCTCAGAATGATCTCTAAATCTTAGCCAGGAAGTTTTCCGCATCGTTTGGATACGTAAACATTAGCTGTTCATTAAACTTGGTGCCGTTAGAGAAGATCAAGTTCAAGTAAGTACAAGTTCCAAAGTTCCAAACTGCGGGCCGAAGCTAGTTGAAAACAGAATTTGTCATTAGGAAAGCTAATCTTACTCAAATACCTACAAATAGGAAGGATACGGGGTCCGAGAATTTATCTAGGTACAGACAGTTTAAACTATATTAGTAAATACATTCCTTTCCCGCTTGCCACAAGTCAACTTTTTAAACTGTAGTTTTCATTCATAATGTTAATGCACGGTGCAGGTAAAAATTTACCGAAAAGAACCTACTTTTCGTAATGTCGATTTGTTACAATAGTTGTAATGTAGTAATATTACAGTCTACAAAGCACGAGCGCGCGTATTGGGACATTGAAAACATTGCCGTAAGGTTTAAATTGCAATGTTTGACGTCGTAAAATTCAGAAACAATTCCGAGGTTTACACGTAATTTCGGAATACTCTCAATTTAATGTAAATTCGGGATTCCATACTTTAATCATGCACAGGCTCTACTCCGGTCGAATTATAATCAACATACAACCTGATACTGACCTGCAAATTGCCAAAAAATGTAAGAAAATTTGAATTTCGCAGGCTTTTGGCAAACCCAGACGCTTTCGGCTCAAGTAATGCTAAATGACGTTAATCTTTACTTTGTTTTTAAGCAGTCTGTAAATAAACCATTAAATCCTTGTTTCATTTTATTATCGAGAGAGAAATACTTTGAGGTTGTGGTTCAACAGCAATCCGGATTTGATTGTATTTTATTGGATTTCTCTCTCAAAATAAACATGGCGCATTTCCGTATCACAAAGAGTCAGTGAGTGTATTGATCATGTAGTCTGCTGCAAGCTTAAATAAAACTTCACAAATAGCATAATATACCATTTCCGACTTATCAAAAGGCTTATCAGTATTGACAGCCTTATAATTGTAGCACTATGCAGGTAAGCCTGTAGCAAATGAAAACAGCTACCAGGAATGGCAACTCTGCAAGTGATTGAAATTGTATTTCTATTTTTTTTAATCCCAGTCCTACATAGGTACCTATTGACATTTTATGTCGGAAACGAGGGCAATTCGGCGAAAGCTCTTTTACGCAACGTTGGTACTAAACAAATATTTGTTTTCTACCTGTTAAAAATAAAATACTTAGTTTTTGCATGAAGCATATCAGTACCCAAGCCGCTTTTGTATAAACCCTAGGGCTTATACAAAAACTGATATTTTATTTTCTTTGATTTTATTCTATGTCGAACATTTATTTCATGTATCTACTTGTTCCTTTTGATTGAATTTATACGAACCTACCTATATATTCTTACTACTCTTATGAATTAATTCATACATCGCGACTTAACTTATCTTAGCTTGAACTCTTGATCAATTATGTGACATAACGTTATGAAACTACGTTGCATATCAAAGAAAAGAAAAATTTCTTTGTAATTTTTATAAATCGGTCAAAGAATAAGTAATTACCTATTTGCAGTGACGTGAGGAACGCCTACTCCATATAATAAGCTGTATATTCAATTACTCACTGTTTGAAACAGACTTGTAGCCTGTTTGAACTTATTTCCAATAAAATAACTTTTGAATATATAATGATTGTATATTATATTGTATACATTCAAAGTTAATGAAAACCCAACATCATGAAACAAATAAAACTTTTTAATAACACGAGTTATTAAGACAATGTAGTTTAATTTGTAAGGCAATCACCCCAATGAAGTTTGGGTGAAGTCTAAGTCTATAAATGTGAAAGTCACTAACTAGCAAAAAGTCAAACGAATACATTGACTTTGAAGTCGATAACGACTTGAAAGTCAATGTATTTGTTTGATTTGTTTCAAATATTTGAACCAAGATACTAGTTAATTGGCCATCCTTCATAGACGTGGCAGGAGCATTAGGAAAGCTAACACGAACTCCAAAGTCCATCCATATAAGTCATCCATAATTTTACTTTGACTCCCATCGCCAAAACTTTCATTTAAAAAACTATTAGTACTTGCTACTGAACTAATAGAAGGCTTCACATCTTTCATATCCATTTCAATAAACTTAGTGGAAAGCTATGCATTTGCATGTGCATTCAAGTTTGCAAATATGAAAAGAGACGTGAAGGCCGCAGTCACTTACATGTTCAGTATCAAAGTAGAAATTACCCAATAAAAAGCAAAACAAGTTCTAAGTAAGTAAGATATTTAAAACTAAACGAAGGGCTAGCTGCAATCGATCAAGCGTGACGTATGAATTGGAAGTAGGCTAATTTCTTGTTTACCCAACATAGTCCTAACCCTAGAAAATAAACTGTCTACTTATAAAACAAGTGCCGGACCACGAACAATGAAGGGTTGGGCAGGGCAATGAATTTATCCCAAGAACAAACTTAACATTGTAGTTGATAAACATATGGACATAATAGTTGAACCATATGTAGTTCATAGGACAGGGAAAGGGTTAATACTATGTAGCTGCCCGCGACTATTTAATAATAGCCACATTTAAAAAAAACTTCCCTCTATACTACGTTTCTAGTTTTGGTCTCAGCAGCCAATAATATACAGAGATTCAGGACTGGTAACGCGGGAGCAAGCTACGTACAGTTGTCCGTGTGAGAAGCAGCTCCTCTTGAAGTCGACACCCGCAACCTTTACTAGCTATTTGCAATTGTTTGCGAAGTTTATCGTTTTTAGTGAATTAATGAACGCCTGCGTGTCAGCATATATGCGGCAACAACACTGATACACTGACTAATGCATTCTAACAGATTATTCCTGACGAACGGCTATCGCTAAAATAATATAAAAGTATATTGTAGGTTTTCTCTTTAACAGTCACCTAACCATAGAAGATATTTATTTTTACCCGACTACGACGGAGGATTTTGTTATTATAATAATGACAGAAAAGGCCTAAAATGTATGTTTTTCTGTGTACCTAAGTTCTACGTACTAACTTGAAATAGTATAATAGGTATCATTCTATACATCATAAAAGAAGTTGGTCTCATTTCCTAGGAAATGTATGGGAAAAGATTTTTCCGATTTCTCACTTTTCTAGTACTCAAACCTCTTTGGTCCAATTGAGTTTTCTATCCTTATATGAAAAGGATCGATTGGCATCAAAAAAGTTTCTATGAAAAAAAGTTTTAACAAAAATAAAACAATAGACTCCCAAAAAAAACCACTACGAAGTGAAAAATTTATTTTAATTTCGGAAGTCGGTGTCTTTGCTTTTGAATTTTCGTTTTTTGCCACCGACTTTCGAAATTAAAGTTATTTTTCATTTTGTAGTGTTTGTCGGTTGTTGACAGGAAGTTATTATAACATCATTCACATAAACCAAGTGGGAAAATAAGCATTATTGAAGCCAACTCAAAAACTACCCAAGCAAAGGTAATACAATTTATATGGGACCACCGCGCAAGCAAACCCCGCATTTTTTCTTTTTTTTTTCCATTTCGGCGAAGCTCTTGGCCTGTATCTCACCTGATGGTAAGTGATGATCAGGCCGAAGGTGACAGCGAGCTTCACCCGGAATTCTCAACCACAGTTTCTTCAATTCCTCTACCAAATTAAAAAATAATATTCCAAATCGGTCCACAATTGACGAAAATATAGATGAACATAATACATGTATAAAAAAAACTTACAGACGAACATAGAACCTCCTCTTTTTTAAGAGTATTTTTTTTTAAATATCGTTTATGGTGTGCCTCTATCTCTATGTACCTATCTGAAAAAGATGTATGTTGCTGCGGTTTTACTCAAACATGGACAATATCATCTGGTAACTTCAATTTTATAAAAATAACTTAGTGCAGAAGCACGAGACTGTTTCGAGCATCATCAAATTCAGTTTTAAACCTGTAAGTAGGCCATGGCATGACCTAGTCTGTTTGAAATAATTTCAGTATTTTTCAGCGAATAAATACAAAATATAGTCACCGGTTTAGTGGTGACAGTTCAACTCGGGGTAGTTGTTAACTTCTCATATGGAATTAAAGTTTTAAAAGCTTTAATTATATATATTGGCTTATAGTTATGTTTTTGTTTTTTTAAAATTGGAATATCAATTATCACTAGAAGTTATGCCGAAGTGAATGTAGACTCAAGTAGGATAACAGCGTGGCCAATTAGAATGTATACAACTTTTTTTGGCCACCACTTATTTGGCGCCAAATAGTACGGTTCTTTGATGTCCATTATTTATTTAAAATGTGTCAAAATCGTTATCCACCATTTATAAGGTCATGGCTGCCGCAATACTTTCAGTAATTTTATCCTAAAGTTCCTGAACGGATTGAAAAACAACCCAATTTTTTTCAACAAATTAGTACGAGTAACTAAATCCATTTTGATCATAGAAGAACTGTAAATAGAAAGAAAAAATAAAATAGGTACATTTATTTAACAACAACTTAATTTAAAAAAAAATCACTATTGTGGAGAAGAGCAAGCAACCTTTGATGACTCAAGCAAGACCACTAAATTCTAATTGTCTCACTGGTGACGTGGAGTAATTGCACCATTCTTCCTTGCATAAGCTACAAGACAGATGCTGTTGTTACGGCTATTGGCAATCGCAATAACGTTATGTTAAAAAAAGAGATTAAATCAGTCAGTTCGACCTAGAAAACCCATGGTTCCAAAAAGACGGAGCCAGAAACCATGCAGCATGAAACATAATCGGAACTTTGAAAGAATGTGTCCAAAACAATAAATTCCAAGAAAAGTTAACATTAATTGACCCCCAAATTCACCAGACTTAACGAATCTGGAGAATTTGGGGGTCAATTAATAATAATTAAGGTCCTGACTTTCTTCTGTAGGATTGTTTAATGGGACGTGTCATGGTCAACTTTGAACACTAAAAGCAGAATTTTTGTGACTCTGATGATAGTGGAATACCCTACGAATAATAAAAGTAGGAATACTTAATAAATTATGCGAATATTTTTTGAGAAACACGGGGAAAAGCCATCGCTTTTTGGAGATTTGGCGGGTGTAATTTTTCATACAAAATTACCAACCCTGTATTATATATTTATAGGAAAATATCTGGTAATATCTTAATTTAAAGTTTCCTTTTATTTAATCTTCGAATAACCCACCCTATATTATAGCAAAGTCGTGGGTCGCGGACGTTGCCAGTTTTCAAAATCGCTTTAAAATACTAAAGTATCGGTGGATTTAAAAAAAACTAAAGAGCAATGACACTAGAGTAAGATAACGTATAAAAAATAACTTCAAATGTTTTATGTTTATGTAAATAAAGTCAAATCCTAAAAAAAACGATATCCACGTCGTTCACGGTAAAGAAAAAGAGAAACTTAGGTGAAATGAGCGTGGAGTGAGCTGTCAATAGTGTCAATCTCTAGCATTAGGTGGAATGACAGCTCACTGCACGCTCACTTCACCTAAGTTTTCACGGTGAGATGGTTACAGAATAGCACTGCTGAATGAATTTTTGTTCTTTCTCAAAAGTTAGAAAGTGCACTATATTCTGCAAACACATTCAACTTATTACTGCTTACTGAGCCTGCGCACGCTACTCTTCAATTAACTGCAATGGTATCAGAATCATTAGTTTTTACTGCTGTTTGCTTTTATCCTTGCCTGCTTCTAAGAATCTTTATTTTTCGCGTACTACCTTTTGTAACCCTTGATTAGTGATAATAAATAATATTTCATATTCACTTACTTTTTTAGGGTTCCGTACCCGAAGGGTGCCAAATGGAACCCTATTACTAAGCCTACACTGTAGTACGGAACCCTTCCCGTGCGAGTCTGACTAGCAATTGGACCAATTTTTATATCTTTTATATAGTCGATTTTATTGCAATATCTTTCAAACAGCATGCTATTAGACTCGCAAATACCAATTAATCCTTATCTGCAAATAGTTTGAAAAATATTTCAAACCAGCTGACTCGACAGACGTCGTGCTGTCCAAATTTTAATCTATAGAAATAAAACACTTTCTTCTTCCTCAATTTTCCAATTAAACCGGGCAATGTTTAAAAAATTTCTTTACCTAAAGACCTAATTCGGACTATTACGAACATTTTTAAACATTAATTAACCAAATCGGTCCAGCCATTTTTATTTATATAGATTAGCAATGCGTTTTACGACTTCTTATTTGTTTTACTCAGTCACAGATTAATTGGGGTTCCAAAAACTAAAAGTCCGTCTAAAGCTTTCGTTTTTAGAGACCCAGAAGGCAACAGCAGTCCACCCATGGTTTACTATTCTACGGTTGAACCCACCCTCGAGTCTCATTGCGTGTTTGGTTCAAACTAGACTGAAATTGCGAGTTCCGAGTATTCAGTGTATGGAATTTGTCCAACAGCGTCAATTTGTGCTACGTGGCCTACGAGCGTAGCGCTACGCCGTAGACTGTGCCAACAATAACGTAATTAGGCAACTTATGCCTTGTGCGGACTGATCCTTAGATGCTTGATTTAAACAGATAGGTACAGACTGTCACGTCATGACAGTTTGTACCTATCTGTTTAAATTGTAGATTGTAGATGTCGATTGCAAGTTTACTGCGTATAATGACGGGTAGTGATGGGTCGAGGGAATAGAGCTGATTATTTGAAAATCATAGTTTGTTTTAATATAGAAATTCTAATTTAAATCTTTAAAGAAATTGAAAAGCAATTAAGATATTTTCTGGAAATATTTTCGTAGTTCTCGCTCAGGAAAATTTGGTGAGAATAAAAAGTTGTGTTGTAGACTATTTTAAATCCTATTTCAAAAACGGTCAGATTCACTCAAAACTATTACTATGAAAATAGATCGATACAATAGAAACATCCAAATTTTTTACTGTCGTAAATTCTCATCCATCAGAATATTCTCGAGAGCTTAACAGCAAAGTTCTCTCTAGGAGAATATTCCCGGGAATTTACCATCACTAACGACGGGTCGACGGCACCGTGAGTTTTTCTAACATTCATTTTCCCGAATAAAATTTCAGCAGTCGCAAAGCGATACATCCATTTCCACCTCTACGAACCAATATTTAAATACAAAACCGGCGAAGTGCGTGTCGGACCGCGCACAATGAAGGGTTCCGTAATTAGGATGAATTTATCGCAATAACAAACTTAACATTGTAGTTGAAAAATATTTTCTCCCATATGCAATGTATGGAAGATCATGTTTTTCAAACTGCAAATTTAAGTTGGTCGATTATTACTCGTTAACCTGTAAAGCCTACTTAGCTGTGATAGTTTTCCTTTTAATTTCGTCATATACGAGTATACTACTGCTGTGAATTTTTTCACAAATCCAAGTACAACCATTTAGCTGGCACTTAAAGCTTAATATTTCGCGAACGGATCCCTGAATGGGAAAATGTTTTCACACACCCTCAATATTTTTGAACGACCATTCCAACCACACACCATGGGATAGACGAGAAAAAAAACATATCTACTTTACTACTAGGGGAGGTACCCTAAAAAATATATTTTTCTTGATTTTATTTTTCCACTTTGTCGGCGTGATTAATATGTATACCCATGCCAAATTACAGCTTTCTAGTACTAACCGTCTCTGAGCTAAGCCGCGGACAGACAGACAGACGGATAATATGGCGAAACTATAAGGGTTCCTTGTTGACCCTAAAAAGGTGGTGTGGTGCTGTCCACCAGTTATACAATGTTAATAATATTTAAAAGGTGGTAATAGAGCCCGTCTTCGCATGAGTGCCAGTTAATGGTCTACTATGTTATGATTAATTCTTTGACTAAAAAGGGTAATTCAAACCTATGATAGCGGTATTGCTCATGAAGCCTTTGTCAATTTATACCTAAAAGCTTAAGAGGATGCCATTATTAAGAGCTTGTTCTCTATAGTTATTTTTACGACGTCAAGTTTTTATGCTTAATACCAATTAGTATAATAAACCAATTAGGACAGTATTTTTATGTCCTACCTTGGTTATTTAAAACTATGTTTAATGTTTGTTTCAATTTATAATTATAAAAATTATGATGTTGATTATTGTATTTTTTTATACTATAATATGACAAAAATAGTGATTTCGGGTATCTTGTGGTCTTCTCTGGTCTTAATTTGTTACTTATAAATGAAACATATTTTGATTTTTTCATTGGACATTTTGCCCCTGAAGTTTATTTTAATCTTACTTCAGTGGGGGAAAGAGATGGATCTATACGTCCTTTAGAGCTTCATCTTTTTCTCACACTAAAGTTATATTAAAATAATACTGCTTTAGAGGTGGTGGTCGACCCCCAGGCAAATGATGATAATATGAAACTCGGCTCTAGCATCTTTTTACGGACTTAGCTTAGCAGTCGTTTCATAAGACTTCTTTGTGACATTTAACATTGAAGATTTTTTTTTGAGACAGACTTGATTGGTTTACCTATTGTATGGTATAGTAATTTTATTCTAGGTAGGTTGATACATCGTCTTTCATATCCTATACTATTAAATGAGCAATATTTGTGTGTATATTTGTAATCATGTTCTCGAAAACGGCTTTAACAATTTCGATGAAAGTTGCAATATAGTCGTTTACGGGGGCGAAAAATCGATCTAGCTAGGTCTTATATCTTTTCCGTATTTTCAAAAGATCAGAGCTCGGTCGCCCAAAGCTTAGAACAAGATGGCTAACAAATAATGACATGGCAGCATGGAATTAGTAAGTACCTACTATTAAATCAGCTTTCTCTAATTGATGTGTACAAAATATTGTAAAACATTTTATAAGAGTAACTGTAGTTTCTTGCCCATTCTTCTCCATACGAAACTACTCTTTGGAAGGGGAACTAGAATTAATTCTATTTTCTTGTAAATGTTGTCGTTCAAAAGTGCCTTTTATGAGCCTATTTGAAAATATAATCATTTTGTTTTTTACCATCAGACAACTTTTTATTTGTATTACGTACCTACCATGTAACTTATAGTCACATGGTACCTAATTCCTGCTATGGCGAGGTTGAGCCTCAGGCGCATACAATAGTGTTTGTTGGTATTGATTGCAGCCAATCAGCGCAGCGGTTATTGTCAATAAATGTAGGATCTAGGATCTCTCAATTAAAATTAATCTTCACGAATATTCTAATGTTTGTGAGTTTTATTTATCACTAGCTGACCCGACAGACATTACCCTGTCCAAATTGCTATAATTCATACAAAAAAAAAAAACAGTTTTTCCCGAATTTAAAGATTTTCCGGGAAACTTTTCCATTTTTTACCCGTAAGAACCTGATTCGGACTATAACGAACATTTTAAAACAAAAAATTGCCAAATCGGACCAGCAGCGGTTTTCAAGGGATGCGTTTACCAACGAGCAGCATTGCATCTTAACTAATATTACAAAGGGAAAAGACTTGATTTTTTGTATGTTGTTTGTTTGTCACGCTTTCACGGCTAAACGGCTGAACCGATTTTGATGAAATTTGGTATGTGGGTACTTTATACCCTAGGGAAGGACATAGGCAAGATTCGCGCCCTCGCGCCCCTAGTCGCCGCAGGAGACGCCCCGGGCGTCAGGAGTTACAAGCCGATTTCCGGCCACAGTAGGCGCGGGCTTTCAGACGGTGAGCGATGAGTAGCTCGCCATCCGATAAGGACCAGGCCCGGGTCAACGGCGCGTTGTGTTCCACGCGCGCCTCAAAGAGATGTCAGCACCAACTGACGGATTCCGTTAGGGCCAATATCTGCCAGGGTTGCGAGTTTGTCCGAAAGGGATATCGTGGCCCTGACACACGGGCAACGGAAGGAACACGGGTGGGTTTTAGTCAGCAAAAGTCTAACACGCCCTCCCGCTCCGCCCAGAGCGGTGGAAGTTATTTGACACTTTAGCATCGAAAAAAAAAGGGAAGGACAGCCTTTCATCGACATAACACGCGGGCGGAAGCTAGTTTGTATTACATAATATATAGATCATGAAAAGAACCTGCACTTTTCAAAGAGAAATTATTTATTTGTCAGCTCTGAATGTTTCTACCAATTATGAAAATTATTTCATTGCATGAAAACAAGAAAGGTAGGTAAATTGTTGAAATCGATACTTTTAATTACTTTTATTTTCATTCAAATTATAATCGACAACAATAGATAATTGATTTCAAATCTCGTCAAAAACAGTAGATACCTAAAAATAGTCATGCAATCAGTTTTCAGTCCTAGATTTCAGCACTATTTTGAGCTACTTGTATTTACAACTTCTGAAATGGGGAACTGAGTATTTTGTACTGGGATTCGATCGAGTGTGGATATCGATATGAGAGTCTGGCGATATTTGTTCGCAGTCTAGAAGGCTATGATTGTAAATTTTTATCAGAGTGCAGAACTAAGAATCGGCTAACATTTCTATATTAGTGTTTCAATAAAAAACTTACCGATAACCCTAAAAGATTCCATAGAAGTATTATCAAGAAAACACCCCATTAAATATAAGTCGTATTCGTTGACATCCTCAGAACTAGAAACTAGTATTGAATTAGATGTTCACGGGTTTTGTACACTATCTGGTTCGCGGAAAATAAAACGGACGCACAAAAAATGTTTGACAAAGTATCGCGTTCCGGAGCGGAATGGCGGTGGGAAGCGACAGTGTACACACTGCTAATAAACGGATACAGGCCCCTTGCAATTGTCGCGCCGTAACTGCACAGCAAAACAATCACGTCTAACGCACATAATCGAATAAACACATGCATTTTTTTAATAAAAATAAATAAAGCAATCGTTACTTATATTGTAAGTCAATTGGCGAAAAGTGGCCAGTTACTTCGTTACTCACGGTACAAACGTGACCTTAGTACGACACTCCTGCGCATCAGCGCAGGAGTGTCGTACTAAGGTCACGGAGGAATAGATCTAGAGTGCATCGGGACCACTTAAATCATTAAGTGGTCCCGATGCACTCTAGATCTACATTGTCAATGTCGGTATAGGTCACAGCGTACCCACTTCAGGTGCATATATGAATACCCGTTTGTGCAAACTTGGCAGCATGGTTGCAGCCATTTAGTAGGAACGGTCTAACAAGACGCTCGATTCTTCCAAAGAGCGCACAAAACAATTGCCGTTACGAGGTAAAGCAAGACTTGTGGCCAATAAAATTTCCCGATGAGGAATATATCACAGTTTTATTATTTTAATGCTATAATAATTCTGATTAAGGTATACAACATCAACTAATTTAATTTTAATAAACTATCACAGAGAAACAGATTAGTTTCACACTTAGTTACTTTGCAATACTGTCATCTAATGACCCGATTTAAGGCTTTTCACTTCCATACACAAACATTATAAATATAAAATGAAACAAAAGTGCCGCACTTATGCAATTTTCATGTCTTAGAAGCGAAAGCGAACAAATCGTTCAATAGCTAGTCGTCTATCGCTAATCGGTATCGTCAAAAATGTATTGGAAAAATTAGGTCAACGTGCACCACCGAAGAGACTTAAAATTCTTCAAGCTGACTGTGTTTAAAACAATAGTATTAGGACAACTGAGTGGGAGAGTACACTGTATAGTTTAGTTTACTATCATAATGGGCAGATATGATTGTACCTACCTAATCGACAGCAGCTGTTCAGGTATTTCTACAATACATGCAAGTTAGTTTGCTACACAGCAAGAAGGGAGGTGTATGGAAATCAATAACACCGTGAGTGACGTATCTCAAACCTTCCAGACGGGTTATACGTAAACGGACGTAGATAGAGCGAATGACCGTCGGTAATTGCATCGGACAATGTATTCTAGCCTAATGTGTTATCTGGTTTTACCCGACTACGGCGAAGCAAAAAGGAGGGTAAGTAATGATTTTGACCGGTAATTATGTATGTTCATCTGTTACCTCATAACTTCTAAACTACTGATCATAATTTGACAAATGAGGTAACGCTGGTTATAGGCTATGTGACGTAATTCGTAGTAGTCACATTAAATTCTGTAGAGGACAAAGTCATGAACAAAAAAATTAATGTTTTTTTGATGATGCCATGTTGGGTATCAAATAAAAGGGCTTGACAAGCACATTACAAATATGTATATATACCATATTGTCTAAGTAAATAAATACAGTCTGTCTGTCTGAAAACGATTAACTCAAAACCTACCGAAAGGGTTTTCATACAGTTTTCACCAATGGAGTGATTCATGAGAAAGGTTAGGTGTATAAAGACTTGTGCAGACCAGCGCAACGCGACACGAACAATAGAATTTCTAAGAAAACTTCACGGTATAACAATAACCGGTGTCGCGTCGCACTAGTCTGCACGAAGCTTGATTCATTAAGGTTTTGTGTAAATTGGCTGAAATATGTCGATGGTTGTTGAAGATGTCGGAAGAAATCATGCCGACTGGGAGTTTTACTAGCGTGTGCCGTGTAAACCAATAGTTATATTAAAACAATGTATTACGGAATTAATGCATTGTTTACCTGGATTAACACATAGGGTACTTTTAATCCCGGTGGTACGTTCCCGGGGGATATTTTCCGACATCCACGTCGTCGGCGAAGCCGTTGGTAAAAGCTAGTTAGGTATAAAAAAGTTTGATTGAATTCGCCTTTAGATATAGAGACCTACGAGTACCTAACTAGGTATACAGGGTGTAAAAAGACACATCACAAAGCCGTAAACTACGCATACTGTACGTATAGCTAAGTAGCTTTGCGCAAAAATTATTGCTGGGAACCGTATTTTTTTTTATTTTTATAAAAAAAAACAAGTTTTTATTGCGCGCAATGTAACGCGAACCCACGCTTGAATGAACGGATTCAGTGTTAGTTAAGCTCCGCCCCTACGCTACGTAGGTAGGTACTTGTTGTTCATTGCGTTTTTGTAACTTCAAATGCGTAATCTGTTAAGATAAATCTAAAATTCAGGTAATGTTTGTTTGGAAAAAAGTTTCGTATTATCGCATAGAATTCATTTTCGTGAAAAAGTAAAAAAAAAAAATGCGACTTTGACCTTCAATATCTCCAGAACCAGTGGATTCCCAGGTATGGTCTAGTGGAAAAAAATGATGCAAATAATGGGTAGAATATGTGGCTTTCGGCTTCGGAAAGTGTCTTTTTACACCCGATATAAAAGTTTGGTTGAATTCGCCTTTAGATATAGAGACCTACGAGTACCTAACTAGGTATATAAAAGTTTGGTTGAATTCGCCTTTAGATATAGAGACCTACGAGTACCTAACTAGGTATATAAAAGTTTGGTTGAATTCGCCTTTAGATATAGAAACCAACTACTACTACTACTTATACTTTGGAATGGAAACTCGCTTCATCTTTCTCACAGATCGACTCCTTGACAATTCAAAAGTGCAGGCGTAATTGGTTTAATTGAAATAAATGTTTTAAGTTTGCCGCTAGAGCTGTTGCCACCGCACATTTTTTTTTTCGAGTATGTTCTGACTTTGGTTTCAAGGGGTTGCGTAGATTTCGAGTGCTACGTAGCAAAGCCTTTGTAACAAGTTTCATGCTATTTAACACGCTTTTCATTTATCTCGCAAGCATGAAAGTACTAACAAAGGTGTTAGGATAAATATAACACGCCTTTTCCAAATGAAGAAAAACGTGTCGTTACAATTCAAATCGCTTCAGTTTTTAAATAGATTTTTACGGAATGCGCGACGAAATTAATTTTTAAAATTTTTATTTTTGACTCATTATGCTAGACACACGTAACGATTTACATGAACAAGCCTAAATTTGCGCAAGTAAATCGTTACGTGTGTGGCAAGCATTGGATTTTAAAGCAATTCTGTTTTAATCAAATATTATAATGCTTTTTGTTCTTTGTTAACGAGAATAACATTATTATAAATAATTAAAATTCGGACTAAGTCCATTTAGGAAACGCTAAGCTGATTCTATGGTCAGCTTTGTCGCGCTCCGTATACATACATACACAGCTCACAAAGGTGCAATATTATTAATTAAATTCTAGGAATATCGCTGCTTTCTAAACGAAATACGATAATGCAAACTAGATTAAATACGAGTGCTTGAACAATTTGTGAGAACGAGGATTTGAAAACCAGTTGGTTTAGTTTTTAGTTCAGTTAAACTATAGGTTTGTTCTTTGAGATTTGTGAAAAACTAACACGTCAGTCAAAGACAGTAATTTCCCCCAATCTTGTGCTCGCTTTATACACAATGCATTTTTCCAATGATTTTCGCTGTACAAAATTCTTTGTACATACCACATTAGCTGGAAGAACCTCTTTGTTCGATCGTTACATAGTATTCACGAGCATACATATATTACTACTAGCTGTTGCCTTTTTAGGGTTCCGTAGTAAACAAGGAACCCTTATAGTTTCGCCATGTCCGTCTGTCTGTCCGAGGCTTAGCTCAGAGCAGATTAGTAGTAGAAATCTGTAATTTGGTATGGATATACATATTAATAATGGCGACAGTGGTTTAATAAAACCAAGAAAAAAAAAAAAAATGGTACCTCCCCTACACGTAAAGACGGCGGGTTTTTTTTTTTCTTAGGCTTAAAGTGCTAATTTTTGTTAAGAGTCAAGTGTGTGTCCCCTGCCAGCTAAATGGCTGTACTTGGATTTGTGAAAAAATTCACAGCAGTAGTATATATAACGAATTTAAAAGGAAAGCTATCACAGCTAAGTAGGCTTTACAGGTTAACGAGTAATAATTGACTAACTTAAATTTGCAGTTTGAAAAACAAATCCCCCATACATTCCTTATGGGAGAACATGTTTTTCAACTACAATGTTAAGTTTGTTCTTGGGATAAATTCATCCCAACTACGGAACCCTTCATTGTGCGTGACCCGACACGCACTTGGCCGGTTACAGCATCAAATTCAGTGTTATAAATTGCAATTCATTATTAACAGTCTAGTTCGCTAGTTAGCCACATTTCTTATTTCCATACAGTAATATTGCCAAATTAATCAAAACAGGTAATTATTTGACAGCTTTTTGCGACGTTGCCAACTTTTAGGATAAAAGCTCTTAATATAAATGAAAATTAATGACGATTAATTTTTAATCTTCTGATTTACCTACTAAAGTTGTTTATTTCATTGTAAGTATTAAAATACCACTTAATCGCACGAATATAAAGCGCGCTAAAAGTTGCCTACCGAATAACTACTAAATGCAATTTCTGTTAAACGTATAAAAAAAATAAAGCAATAAAGCTACAACATGACGAAAAAAATAATTGAAAATAGTGTACGGTAGGCTGCACGTCATTAACAAAACCAGTCGGACTCTTATTCCATTGAAATTCCGTACTACGCTAGGCCAGCTCAAAATCAAAGTCAAAATTAGACGCGAGTTTTTTCGACTCGTCATAAAATTTCTCTATTCAAACTGTGCGTTTGCACTGGCGAAACATTCACAACAAAACATGTTGGAATCTCTATTTTCCGTAAAATGTTTGACAGGAACTATAGATTTCAACATGTTTTGTTGTGAATGTTTCGCCAGTACAAACGCACAGTTAGGAAACATAACTGGCGAAATGTGAGTGTACTATAGGTAGGTACATCTCTGCCCAACCCTTAGGGGAAATAATGTGTGATGTTATGTTTAGTCACAAAAGTTGCCAAACATACTTTTACCATTCTGCATTAAAAAAACTAAACCGTATTTCCGCCTGCATACGCTTCACTAATTTTATTTTATATTTTTTAAATGAAAACTTCTTGGAATAGGCTTTCGCAGACCAAGCAACGTTAAATACAGTCTACAAACAACATTAAATAGTTACTATGCATTTGCACCAGAAAACATTCAACATGTATGTTTCGAAACTTGTCACATGAACAATTAATCTTGTTTTGTTAAATTTGCCTTCGCACTAAGATATTCAATAGACATGTTATATAAAGACAAGACTCACGTTGTTGTTTGTTTGCGTCTCGAGCCTTGTCAACAGCTTGTGTTTAGTTGCGAAGATTAGAAAAAAATATATAAGCAATTTGTCTGTAAAACATGTCAAGTGATATGAAACGTCAAACATGTTTCGCGTCAAAAAGCTGTGTGACAATGCGAACGCGAGTCGATCCATTGAAAAAACAAACACGAGCTTTTAACATGTTTTTATGTGAATGTTTCGCCAAAGCAAACGCACAGTTACCGAACCTGACAAAACCATTCACGACAAATTTGCAAAATATTTCCGATATTTTATTCAATATTTTGTCGCCCGTCGGACAGTAATATCCATCAACATATTTCGAACAGCTTGTATCAAAACGAATACGAATAGGAAAAAGGAAACCGCGATAAATCCCGTTTTTGATTTTAATAAAAACATTAATTTCTTTCAAACAGGCAATAAATTGCGAATGTGACGAAAACACGCTAAATAATAAAAAATAACATACGTACCTGGTTCATTTTGTTGGCATGCACGTTAGGCATACATGGACTATAAAGGCTTATGCACACAGAGAGAGCTTCTAGGTCATTTTGGCGGGAATGTTCATAGGCGATTATCGCTCTCATATTGGGATAAGTCGATCACCTGTATGTTGCCTCGTATTGATTCAAGAAACTGTCTCAGTGTAAATGAGTCGATCAAAACTGTCAAGGTGCTGATTCAGTTGCGTACCAAAAAGCAAGACTATCATTGTCCGCAGATCAAGAGACGGTGAAGATTCAAACCTGCTTCTTTTAAGGGTAAGGCAGCATGTGGTTCAAACAAATCTTATTTACTTAGATTTTTCTTTCTCCCTCTTTTTACTCGCATATTGTATGAATGCTTTTACGTTTATAGGAATAGTCTATCCTGTTTGGTTGATGCACATCAGAATCTGTACCTATATCGAGTCTTTGAACATAAAATGACAATATTCTTGAAACAAAAAGAAGGCACTTTTATCAGGGAAGTTATTTAAAAAATTCTGGTCTATAGGTTTAATAAAGCATCTTTAAGTACCTTAATTTTATTTCAATTATAACTCAACACCTGAAAATTTACTAATAGTCCGGATGACCAAAGTATAACGCACATGTACTGGTACACATTTAAGTGCTGTTGTTTGTGAATGTACCATAGGTACCGTCGCCTACCGATGCTACTCCTGCGAGAACCCCCTTTCGCAGGCGCAGCATCGGTCATCAATGGGATAATTGCAGGGTTCGAAATAATTCAGTTATGGAATTAAATGCCCGGTGCACACTAAGTACACCTACAGTTATTAGCTTGATTTTCAAAACATATCGAAAAACAGTTCAGTTCTTTTCACAGTGCCTACATATACCTACATTTTTATTGTTTTTTTTTTAATATAAAATTGCACTCTATAGGCATGAGACTAGCGTTAATTTTTCAATGCACGAATTATAAGTTTACTTTGGCATTGTCTACCAAGCTCACTTTCAGACTTCAGTGATTGTTTATCAATCGAAAAGGAACCTTAAATTCACTGTGTTTGCTGCTAATTTACAATGGATCTAATATTAATGTCCAATATTTATTCATGCATATTTCAATTAGGGTAAAATCTGCTGGAAGGCAGTGAAAGCTTGCATATGGTAATTGGACATGACAAGGATTTTAAATAAATAGAGCGCGCCTGCAATAGTTTTGTATCTGGCTGGCATAATATGGCTCAAATCCCCATTGGACCTTTTAATTTTAGAGCACACACAATATCGAAAGTAGTTCAATTACATATTGACTGTTTTAAGGAAAAGTGATTTTCGAATATGTCTTATCAATTTCTTATTATAAAATCATCAGAGTAGAACTATATTTAGATAGTACCCATATATGTTTATATTTATAGGTATAGCGTAGAAGGCGCCGTGGCTTATAAGCAAAATGCGGTAGTGGAGCGCGTCATTTCAGACTGGACAAGCTATAAACATAATAACTGATACCAACGGGAATCTGAACCACAAAATACACATTATGGGTTTCCATGCGCCCGCGCTAATATCTAGGCATAACCTGTGGTGGCTATGTGCTGTATTTAGAAGGTTTCAAATTATATCTCACCAGTTTTTCCAATAATTATTATGTTAGAATAACATTATTGAGTGTAATTGAAAAGTTATAAAAGTAACTAATATTGTGATTTAGAATTAGAATTTCGGTTTTCAAATAATTCAATCACACAATTTGTAAGTGGCACTACAAATTGGTATCCACAGGTACGTTTTCTGACCCATTTGTTTGAATTTTCATCAAAATAATAGTTTTGAAACAGAGTATAGAATGCCAGTATCCTGCAAATGTGCAAAAAGGACAAGGTAAAAAAATTTTAAGCCCATAAATTTGTTTTTTATAGTAACATTTTTGTTTTCTTTTAGATACATTCTAGTTTCTTCCCTGGAATTTTTATGTTTCAACATTCTAACGATTAAGTGCGGATTTCTTAGTTCAAGAGTTACTTCTATGAATAAGGGGATTATATTTGACTACTGTAAGAAGCATTGCCACAAACCTTTGTTGAACCGCCTCCACCTTGCAAAGAGAGAAACCTGGGAGTTCTGAAATGCACTTACCGTTACAAAGTTAGCGTTGATGTAGTCCCTCTCACAACGCTTCAAGACAACCCGGGTATGATCGAATGGGTTGACGTCGCGGTAGCGGTTAAGAGGCTTGTTCTGAGGTTTCTTAGCTTCGTTCCAGCTGTGACGGAACCGTTGGCAGTCAATCCCGATCTTCTGTTGGGCAAAGATTGGAGGTATTAGTTAAAAGTGAAGCGGTACAACTAAGGAAATGGTGTCCTATTGAATGAGTGTAGAGGTTTCATTTGTAAGTCTAAAATGCTGTGAGGTTCTTAGAATGTTTCATTTGGAATGTTGTTAACACCTTTCATTTGAAATGGATGGACGAATTCTTATTTGTTGCCATAGTGTATAAATCAAGAACCCGAGTTAATTAGAATAGATCAACCCAACCATATTTTGTTATATACCACAGGCAATGCATGTATTAGTATATGCAAATAATAGTTGGAATTCGGACCTATACAATTGCATGTATTGATATTCCAAATTCAAAATATTTTATTTCACATAAACCTACAAGGGCACTTATGAAACGTCAGAAGCTAGGTGCACGGTTCCAATTGGTCGTTTCCTATGGAGAAGAGCGGGCAAGAAACTCCACGGTTACAAGAAAATGGTTTTTACAATGTTTTCAAATTACAATGTTAAAAAGTATGAGAGGACAGTGTTGGCCTGTCAACAAGTACCTACCAGGTACTTAGCAAAATATAAAATTGTCCACAGATCTACAGTCTGTTAACCCTACAAAAAATCTATATAAAAGATAAATAAAAAAAGACCAATTTAAACCAAATAACATGGTTGCCACTACAGCTGTACTAACAAATCATTTTTAATAAAAAATATAGAATATTGTAAGTATATAATGTCAAATAATAAAAGGATTATGTCAAGGAAATTTGTACATAACAAAAGAAAAAGTAAATTAAAATAATTATCGTAATTTGGGAGCAGTTAATAGACATTTACATAGTTAGGTACCAGGGAAGCCACATGTGCAGAAGCAATTATTGCCAAACTTCCTTGTCTTCAATGTAGTCTTTAATCTTATAATATGCTTTTTTGATAAGGACACGTATGATGTGGGTTTTGAACTTTCCATCGCTAAGTTATATATCTGACTTTGGCAACTTGTTATAAAAGCGAATACTGTTTATAAGAAATGACTTACTAGTTTTAGGCCCGTATTACAGAACGTAACTCAAGACTCAAGCGTTACTTAAAACTCATTAAAGCCTTTTGATTGGTTGAAACTAGATTTAAGTAATGCTTGAGTCTTGAGTGAGCTTCTGTAGTACGGTTCTTAGTTAATCTAAATTTAGGAATCACAATTTCATGTTTACTAAAATAAGAAGCGATTTCCATAATATAAATACACATTATTTATATTATGGAAATCGCTTCTTATTTTGAAAAGTCCTAAGTTTTTGCGAACATACAAAATACTTTCTAAAATATAAATATATAAAGAGAAGGCTGAGTAAGTATATCAAATTCTTTGAATTTATCTCTAAGGGACCCACGAGGACCCATAATATAGATCGCGCGAATTGCCCTCTTTTGTAAAATGAAAATTGAATCTACATCAGCTATTCACTATTCTGTACTATACTGGAAGGGTTACTATCCCGAAAATACACATTCGCGCAGCCTGAGGTGCAGGATTCAGGGGGGGGAATCGAAAATAAAAGTACCCACACATTTAAGATATTTTCTAGAGCTTTCCAGTAAAATTTTAAGTAAAATCAGGATCTTCGGGGGATATCAATAAGCCAGCAACTCACTCAACTATCAAGGGGCAACCATTCCTATGTTCTATATTATTAGTTTACGCACTTAGTCAGTCAGGTGGACCATTGTGAGTTTCTTTCTGATATTCCTATTTGATATGAAAGTTTTTAACTCATAACGGTCGAATTTTTGAAACTCAAAAAGATTGCTTTTTACTTTTTTCCACACAGGGAAGTTTTTGCTGAAAATAAAACGAAGTTGTTTTTTTGTGAAAACCAAGAAAGCTAGGACTGCATTAAGCTAAACCCTTGCTTGAAGGGAGTTATTTCTTAAAACGGTGAAGGAAAACATTATGAGGAAACGGGCATTTCCAAAAATTCAAAGACATGCGACATATCTCCCCAAGAGATGCATATCCATCCACTCTCTCTCGAAGAGAGATGGCTTGTGTCACAGCAGTGACACAAACCTGTCTTCATGAGGCATTTGGCATGCCATTATAGGCTAATTCTGCATGTAGTACAATGGTATTTGAAACTTTTGGTTAGAGGAAAAAATTATTTTAACAGAAATGGCTTTTTTAATAATTACTTTAGTGAAGTAGAATGATGACGAATAATCATGATTTATTTTAAAATGAGGTAGAAATTTTAGTATATTTCCATATAGTATTGTTTAATTGTAGTTTTATATCCATACCCTGATGCATTACATATATTATAATTAATTAGATACATTAACTTTCTGGTGTTAAAATATGCCAATACTAGACAAATCCTTAGAACATAAATCTTTTTATATTAGGCATGCAGCTCAGGCTCAGCATAATTGGAGGAGTACCTAAAAGACTATACAGTAGATGTGATACGCAGAAGTCTTCAAAGACAACCCTAGATGTATGTCTTCAATCGTAAACATACACGCAATTACAAAAAATAACAACAAAAAAAATGTGTCTAAAAACAATTAGAACAAGTTAACGAAAACAAAAAATAAAGTAGCAAATGCATTAATTTCTATGCCACAGCTAAAATCCGCAAGCAAAAACAATAACTTTTCATAGCAAGACCAAAAATGTAGAAAAGTTTCAAGAAATCGCGAATCAAAAGGAAACAAGTTCACATAGATTGTTATTAGTTTTTAGCGCGTGGCACAGACAACCGCGTTCCACCTACGCAACATACCTGATAGACTAGGGCCCAAGCATTCTTGGAGACGATATCCAAATACTCCTCTTCAACTTTGTTGGTGTACACGTTGTTTTGACTCATTGTTGAAGTTGTTTCCTTCGTTTGCTCACTCTTAACGAAGTATTGTTTGGGTATCGGACACCGCAAACAGTACAAGTTTGGAAGTTATTAACAATTGAAACAGGTGTATGATATTTTGTAGATATAGGATGTGCCCGGTGCAGGTGGTATGCAAGACTTATTACGACCCGTAACAACTATTCCAGCGACGAAATCAGAATGATTTAATTTTCGATAGCGGCCTTCGACATGAGTGCACCGCTGTCGGATTTAGTGTTGTCAGATTTTGTTTACAAAATCTCTGCTTAACTCAAATTCTACCATGGTAGTTTTTGTTTATCTGTATATATTGTTAAAAAATTATGATTGGATGAAGCATTTTTAAATTATAGTTGTTTTATTCTAATGACTATTCCTAATTCGTTATCCCAATAAATAAATGAAACTTTTTGGTTTCCTTTCACTACGGTATAAGTCCAGTTTTATTTATAATGGTTCCTGAAACAAATGGTTACCTACTTTTATTCAACCACCTGTTAGCCAGTATAATGAGAACCTGCCATCGTCAAATTGTTTACCCGAACCTGACAAAGATGAAGATGATGAAGCAGATTTAATTATTTAATCATCTTATAAGAATGCCATATGTAAAAAATAAAGTTCATCCTTCTATTTGAATTATCGTTAAATAAATTATTGTAATGATCTACTTCTCTAAATATAGCTATAATATAGCCATTTTGATAGTAATTATTCAAAAACACATCAATATTTACAAACTCAACTACGCAGATAGACTGGAACAGAACAAAAATTGATATGAAAATCTATGCTCAAGCGCGGTCTCGACAACACTTGGGTGATTACAAAACCAATCACTGCTTGGTTTCGATTCGTTATCTGAGTAGGTAACGATCTAAAATAGAGCCAAACTCAGCTGAACTATGTTTAATAAAATATGTATGCTTGAGGAACGTTCTAAAATTAAAACTCGACTCAAAACTAGTTTTACACAAATATCAATGCTTGAGTTTCCGTCTGTAATACGGACCTTAGACACTGCGGGCGAGTTTTTGTTATCGCGGTCAACGATCATCAACTTATTTTTTTTGCGGATAATGCGATTACAGTGAGTTTTTTTTTTAAATATGTGTTACCTTTAGATCGTCGGGTCCAAGAGCACTGTATTTGTTGAGTTGGGATAAAATATAATCTAATATCTATCACAGTTTCATCGGTGGGGTGCAAGAAGAATGTGTGCGTCTGCGCTGTGTGCCGGCAAATAATATTTGGACTATAATTATTGGCAAGAGAGGCTTGAGTTTCAAAGAGTCTTGTTAGGATTCGGTCAGCCAGAATTTTGCCTACTCAAGTGAAATAGGTGTTGCATTTGTTGAGTGATTCCCTGGGTCTTAGTTGTATGTATGTTCTCTCTCTGGGTTGTATTTGTGACTAATTTAGAAGGGTCTGTTGATGTGTTTTTGTTGCTTTAGCTTTATTTTATAGTCTTCCAAAGGCTCTTGGGATTAGCTCGGTTGGTCTCGATTAGATGACTGTGGTATTCCGTTAAAACTTATGTTGTAGAAATTTCTCTAACAGGTGATGAGTCTTTGACTCGCCCTTAGGGTGATTAGGGTGTGCCCATACAATATTTTTGAAAGCCTTTTCGTTGTTTTCGTACCTAAGCATCTTATAGTGATCTTCTGAATAGGTATAACCTACATAATCTTAAAGCCTTAAGTATTATTTTAGAGACAATGTTTTTGTTTGATTCATGTTATAGCGCATGTGGTTGAATGGATATTACTAATAAGATTAGCTACGTAGTGCCTATAATAACCATAAGCCGTGAGGTGCGCGCACGACCACTATTTGCCGTATCTTCTAGTCGTACGAATGAACGCAGGCTTACGAGCACCCCTCGCCATACTGGTCAGTATATTGATCTCTTTCAAAATATTCACATCTTCGCTTTTCCAACTGGTAAATTTAGAGGCCTTGTTCGGAAAACAATTTTGGAAATTGCTCCGTAATATTTAACTTTTACACAACTATTTTAGCAGACGGGGCGTTGTCCATGCCAGGTACCGCTCAGTAGCAGCGGCATAATACTCTATTGACAACTTTTATATCAGTATCGGTATTAGTAGGTACCTGATAGGTACTTTTATAAATTATCTTGTGGCGGCATCTACATCGCCACATGCGAACTACGCATCAAAGACCTGACGTCACACAAATCCAGCATCGCGCAATTAGACTTTACCGCGCGAATGACATATATAAGACTATCCGATATCAATCGTTGGGCAATTGCCCGCTAGACACGACACCTGTCTGGTCGGAGAATCCTCAAATTCTCCGACCAGACAGGTGTCGTGTCTAGCGGGCAACTGCCCAACGATTGATAGAACTTTTCAATAGAGGATGAGTGAACTTTACACCCTGTTCCTCGTACCTCTAAAATCTATATAATTAAACTTACCTTCTTAATCTGGGAAACATTGTTTAATTTTTAATTAATTTAAATTCATGCTGAGTATTTTTTGACATCCATTAAGCGGTTGATTTAAAATTTCTGTAATAAATTAATTTAAAAAAAAAATCAATTTTGTGGCCGAAAATGAACGCCGAAGCATTCTTCGGCGTTCATTTTCGGCCACAAATCGTCAAGCTGCCGCTCAGTCCGCCGCTCCATCGCCGCTGTCCGTACGCTTTTGAGTCTTGGAATCTCAATCATTTGCCAGTACATTTTCTTCAAGCCGCGTCCCGCGCCGTGGGCCGCTGCCACGAACCGCTCGGCAAATACCGGTAGCATAGCCTCTGCGTGTGGCACCTCGTGACATGCTTCATAAATGTTTGTATACTATATTTGTTCTTACTGCTCGCCGCCTCGCTCTATGCTTCCGCTGATAGGGGCAAGATCGAGCCCAGACCGTTAGACTGTATTTTTATAATTACTTGTTTTTATTTTTGAAATGTTGAAAAATTATAATATCTTGAAAATGTCGTGGGTTATACATTTACACACTCTTAGCTCACGAAAAAAAACGGAGTGGTGAATGAGTTTTAATTTCACTTTGCGCATGAACTTCCATGCGCTTCACTTACAGTTAAAATCAAAGGTATCAGTTTTAGAATGGTAAAGAAAAATATTTTGCGCCAACCCCAAGTAATATGGTTACGTGGCAAGGGCAATCAGAAGAAAGTATCCGTCTATTACTACTTGCCTATACGGAAATCTACCATTTGGTAGAAAATTTAAAATTACAACTTCTAGTAAGTTGTCGAAAAGTTGCAAAAACAAGAAAGAATTTATCATTATAAATAAAATTAGCAATATTGCATCTTGAACCTTTAAGTTTATCTAACAAAATACTCCTACAACTCATACAACTAAATGCATTTTGATGCCTGTTTCACTATAATTTAAATAATTTATTTCGGAAGGTTTAAAAGCTTACTAACCTTCACCCGCGGCTTCAACCGCGGCTTCACCCGCGTGGGAGTCGTAAATTATCCCACGGGAACATACTACCGGGATAAAAGTATATTATATGTTAATCCAGGTTATAAACTACGTGTGCAAAATTTTATCCAAATCCTTTCAGCCTTTTTTGCGTGATTGAGTAACAAACATACAAACTTTCACATTTATAATACTAGTAGGATTACACTATTCAATACAAAAGTAAGGATCTTAGTAGGCGGCTTTCTGTTGTTATTCCCATGGGGAAAAGGCGTGAGTTTACTTATCCTAACGCTACAGCTTAATACAAAAATCTCCGTAATTTACTAATATTTAATAAAAATAAAATAATAATGAATTATCAGATTCAATGTTCTATCTATCTTAGAAGGAATTGATGGGTGTTATGTCATGGAGCAATTTACCTTGGTTCAGGTCGTAAGATAGACTATGGATAGACTACAGTAAAATTGTTGACATAAAAAGTTTAATTCTTGTCAATGGATGCCAAGTGGACGTCTGAAATTTTTTGACAATTAGCAATTCGCTGTGTTTTGCGTGTACGTACTCTGTGCGTTTCTGCATAATATTTAAATTATCACTATATAATCGCAACTAACAGCTAAGATATGGCTTCACCACGAACCCGCAGGAAGCTCAACTCCATACGAAATATCGACGATAATAACGTAAGTCATTGTGTGTTGAAATTCATATCCGTATGCTAAGAAAAATTTCGTTATCCTATTGAAAATTTTCGTAATTTTTTGTAGAAATGTTTCGAGTGTGGAACCTTGAATCCTCAATGGGTGTCTGTTACGTATGGCATCTGGATTTGCTTAGAATGCTCAGGAGTCCACCGCAGTCTGGGGGTTCACCTTTCATTTGTACGAAGCGTAACCATGGATAAATGGAAGGACGTGGAGCTTGAAAAAATGATGGTAAGACTCCCCCTTTTCTTAGTTTTTTTGTAGACGAGATTGGAGCGAAGTTATGACTAAACAATGCAAAAAGTTTGTATACAAAGTATAGTGGTGGCTATTATGTGAAGAAACTACATAAATTTACTCTGCCTCTGCAATTGAACTTTGTTGACTATGGTTAAACACTTCTTATGTCTCATACTAGCTGTTTTTAAACACACAAAAAAATTGTATTATCTTGTCAAACTAGACAGTCATTATAGGAAAACACTGCAATCACAAACAATCTAGTTTTATATAAGTTTGATTTTCACAATCACTTTATCGTAAACTCAATTATTTTCTGAGATACTTAATTGGAGGGTACACTATGACCTATTTACATGGACCAGACTTATTATTGTAGCATGTAACAATTTTTCAATTATTTTGGGAACTATAAGTTAGACCAACTTAGTACTATTTGTCAAAAAGCTTCAAGAATGTCTTAAGCACTAACAACCAATTTACCATCAGGAATAATTCACACTAATACTGATAAAGAAATTCTACTTGAAATCAGTTAAGGGTTTCCAAACAAATGGAACAACTTTTTAAAACGAGTTATTCAAAAAGAAAGCAGCCATTGCCAGGTATAAAGAAAAAATCTGCTACCATTTTTATACTACTCCATTAATATTACTTCGGGTCTTGAAAATTAAAAATAAAAAACTCAGTCCTTTTTCCAAAAAAATTACATTTTTTAGCAGCAGTATTGGTTTTACTATATTTTTTAAGTATTACAAACAGAAGAAGACTTTAACTAAGAATATTGTAAAACCATATTTTGTAATAAGAGAGTATCATTTATTGAGTAAGTTTATTAAAGACTAGCTGTTGATCGAGGCTTTGCCCGTATGGAGGTTGGAAATTATTCCACAGTAACTTTAAACCGGGTTAAAAGTATCCTCTGTCCTAACCCAGGTCATAATCTGTCCCGTGACCCAAATTTCCATCCAAATCTGTTTAGCCATTAAGGTGTGAAAAGGTAAAAGACATACATACAGACTGTAACGTTTGCATTTATAATATTAGTATTGAGGTATGGATTAGTATGGATTGTAGTATATGGAAAAATATTAATGCTAGGAATAATGAAGTAGCTAATAAAATAAGATGTCAGTATAGGTATAGGCTGCAGTAGATAACATGTAAGTATGTCTTTTGCAGTTTGCATCTACAACGAGTCCATTTCCATCCTTGCTCATTAGCTCATCTTATAACTGTAGCATTTTTATAACATAACATATGTATATGATGCTGCAACCATAATCATAATCATCATATTTATAACAAATTACGGCTGCTGTTAGTCTAATTAAAAGCACTATTATATTAATATACCAGCCTGTCATTCTTCCACTGCACGGCAAAAGAATTCACAGCGGATAAGCGTTGATCCCCATGCCTACTTAACTGAACTATAAACGTACCCGCTGAAATATTGCAACTATTTTAAGAATCTTGATAAACTTACATTACCGCTGTGAATGTATACTCTTTATCTATGTATAATTTAAAATTATGTATAATATAAAACTATGTATAATATAAAATTATGTATAATATATAATTATGTATAATATTAAATTATGTATAATATATATCTATCTGCCTGCAACTTCGTCTGCGTGAAGTTCCTTGCATATAACCTTCACGCAAGTGCAAGCAATAATTCGACAAAGTTTAATCACAATCGGATTAACGGTATAGCAGTGCATAAAAACGAAAAACAAACATTGATTTTTATACATTAGAAGATTATAATATGTGACAGTAACTTTTTCTGTCTAAACCAATTGTTAAGAGAGTTGACAAATATGTAGCGTGAAACCTGGAAAAGGATACTTTTCATAGATAATTGTATTAAAAATGATGAAATGCAAAATACTAAAGACTACAATACGAATTATGCTAGCGCCTGGCGATTGTTTAGTAGCAACGTGTTGCGATTCTTGTGTTTTGCGATCAGAAGACGAAGGTGGTGAAACTAATGAGCAATATCGTAGTCAAACACATACTAAAAACAAAATACTTCGTACAAAACTACTAGTTTCGATGACTAATAAATAATCCTAAATGCAACCCAATGGAATGAGGAATATTTTGTTCAGTCTTGTTAATCATATGGATTGCTTATTAAGAAGATTACCATCCGGTTCGTTCGTTTATTTATTTATTTATTTATTTATATATACTTTATCGTACACCACAAAAATACATAACAAGAAATAATAATTAAGCACTACAAAATATACAATGGGCGACCTTATCGCTTTCTGAGATCTCTTCCAGGCAACCTTAGAATGGACAGTGATTTGCCTGGACATAAAAATGGGGCTGTCGTTGGTGCAAATAATATGTATACAATATACTAGAATAGATACACAGATACATATCCTAAATAATAGATACATAAATACATACATACAAAATATATAAGCAACGAAAATTAATGAAGACTATAGATAATGACAGTTACGAGAACAAGATCACAACGACAAGTAGTGTTCCTTCACGAGTCTCTTAAACACATGTAACGATTGCGCGCGCTTTATTTCAACTGGCAGTGCATTCCACAAACGAGCGTTCGTTCTGTTCGAATCAGATTTTATTTTCTGAAGAGTACAACGGAAGTGGTCTGCTGCTGGGCAAGAGCTTCTCCAAATACAGAGAAGGAAGAAGCATGTAACACCATGCTTGCCCATAACCTAAGTTCCGGTAATGTAAAACTTCAGTCCTCCATTCATTGGTAGCCCCATTGCTGAGTATAGGCCCCCTTTAGTGCCATGCTTTCCTGGTCTGTGCAAATTCATACTTACTAGTCCGGTTTTTTAAACGTCACCTACGTCATCTACATATTATTCATTTACGTTTTTGGTTCGAACCCGCAACCTCGTGTTTAAGATGCATTCTTAAACCTATGGGGCCAGGCAGAAACCAGATAAACCCCAGTTCATAATTCCTACAATAATATTAAATCATCTCTAATGTTCTTAGCACAGAAATTTCTATGTAAATTAACAATCTAACACACAGCTGATAAGCAATCTACTGACGGTTTTGAAGTCAAAACATGATGAGTTACTAAATTAGTCAAGTTAATATTAATCGGATTTACCTACATATCTTTCAAAACGCCTGGCATTATGCACCCAATCATCAATTAACCTTAAATAAATTAAATCTGCATTTACAGTTTGTAATATATACACAATAAATCATCTAGTTAATTAGGTTACTTGAACAGTGATATTTAAATCTCATGCTGTAATAAATAGAGTTCAATATCACAAAGCTATTAAATATACGTGACGTAATTTGGTGGATAGTAGTGATTCAGTAGTTCAAGTTAATGCGGATATAATCAGGCAATTTTGATAAGATTGTGGCCTATTAGTATTGAGTTTGATAAACAAAATACGAACTGGAGAATATTAGGAAGTAGATATCTGAATATAATAAAACAAGCAACGCAAAGAATTTGAAATAAAATCAGTAGAAGGATAATTTAGATGTTTAGTCTTATGCGCGATTATGTGTGTACTATACACCTCTACTATACTAATAGACCTCTGCCAACCCCTTTCGGGAATTATGTATGATTTTATGTATGCAAGAGGAATTTTGATAGACCCACACATCATTGGTGCCGATTCTCTTGTCACAAATGCCTCTAAACTAAACTAAAAATCACTAAAATTTAGTTTAATCCTGTCAAACGACGATTTCCCATTCTGAAATAGACTAAAGTGACACAACTTAACTATATTTTAGTTTGACAGCACTAAGATAGTACTGAGTTTTTAGTTTAGTGAAAATGGCAATTTCGCTATTCTGAATTTGACGTTTTTCACCTAAAATTTTGATTGTAAAAGACCAAACCAGACTAAACCTAACAATTTTAATCGTGATTAAAAAGGTGTGGGGTAAAATAAGTTGTCATGAACTAAAATTCACACCAACATCTCAACTTCACGTGCAAAAACAGTACTGTATTTATTTTTTCTTTTGCTTATATCTCGAAAATGGTGCGTCCTATCGCAAAAATAATGAAAATTTCAACCCCCTTTATAAAACCCTTAAACCCCTAAAACTCAACATGTTGGTAATATTTTTTTTCATATTTTCCATACAAAAAGTGAAATATTCCATATAAAATACGTCGAGGCTGCACCCCCTGCACGCCTCCGGCTCTAAAAAACATCGGGTACCACGTGGATTCGCGATTGCCAAATTCGTTTTAGTCGTGTCAAAATTATTTTTTAATTTAGAGAATTTTATTTGCAGAATAGCGTTAAGATTCTCATAGCCAAAAGTAAGAAATTTTAGTGATAGTTTAGTTAGTTTAGTTCGGTGTACAAGAGAATCGGCACCAATGTCTAGTTTTCAAAAATTAAAGTCATCTAAATGCTGCATAGCATAAACCTTGGTCCTGAAAATAAAACGCTCGCGTAAATATTATCTGTGTTTTATTTGTGTATCTCGGGATGCCGGTTTACAACTTTGACCATGTTTAGCTTAAGCATAAGCATAATCAGCCTGTAATGTTCCCACTGCTGGGACATATGCTGAGAGGGAGTATTCTATGTGATAGAAGTTTATGTAAAGATTACAGGAAAAATAAAACGATGTCTCTAAATAGCACACTTCTTAAGAAATCATCAATAAAAATTACATTAGTTCCACTGCCGGTCAAGAGATGGTGCTGACCTAAAACTGCAATATTCTACACCGCAGTGTTAAAATAAAATTCTCTGACGAATATAGGCCTAGCGAAGAAAATTAAAAAAAAATTCACGGTTTACAACCAGAACTTTGTTTTTTGAGATCAATTCATCCCAACTACGGAACCCTTCGGTGCGCGTGGCCCGACACGCACTTGGCCGGTTTTGTTAAAACAATGTATTTCGGAACCGATCACATTGCAGACAATTTTCAAATGTCTGTGGTGTAATCGTGTTTGTAATATTTTATTCGTACAGACGCGGCTGCGTTACAGAACGGCTACTGTCTGTGTTGCATCCACTTTTGTATTTACGCGGTCGGGCTGTACCTATATCTTTCACGAAATCCATCCATCTTTTTATTCTCTTGACAGACGGAAAGATAACTATGAAACTATTTCTTTATTATAATAACATGATTAACACAATGCCAACATTGACACATAGTTGGAACAGAATGTGCTCAAGTGGCTGGATTGTCTTGCGTACCAATGCGAAGCGAAGGTCATATTTTGTAACAGCTGCGCAAAGAAATCGCGAAAGCGACCTGAAACGTCCAAATATTGTTTTTTAAAGGCAAACGCACATTACAGCCGCATCGGGCCGCAGCGCATCGCTTTTCACTACATAAAAGCGTGTTGCGGCCCGCCTGAAATGTGCGATGGTTCATACGAAAAGTATGAAAACGATATTGGAGGATTATTGTGTTGCGTGTGGCCCGCCCGAATGTGCGTCAGCCTTTATGGGTAACGAATATTCAATTTTAAGGCATCCTTATTTAAGTCTCATGATATTCCTGATACTTTTATTATATTATATAACTAACTGCGCCCCGCGGTTTCACCCAATAAAAAGTATCCTGCCTAACCCAGGTCGTCTTTAATAAGTTAGCGAAACTCCGCAGATGTGTCTGGTATCGATATCTAAATACTATGATAAAAATCTAAACTCAAACATATTAAAGATTTTTTTTGTGTCAAATTGTCAATTATGAACGCAATTGACAATCAGACAAAAAAAACTTTCTTCCTTTTCAGCGTTAACGATTTGTTCAGCAGTTAAATCTACCTAACTTACAGAGTTTTAATTTAATATAGATTATAACTTAATCCAGTCATTTAAGAATTTAATTACAAATAATTTTTAATAAAAAAGCTAACTATACACTTCGTTTTATAAAGTGATTTTGGTTGTAGTACCTCAACGCCCGACGCCCGGGTAGGCTAAGTAGGTAGATAGGTGGTCACTATCAATGATTGTGAGACTGATTGTGTGTAGAAATATATTGTCTCATGAATAGCGGTCTATCTTTCACTGAAGATAGGTCTGCCGTAAGGCTCCTGAGGTTGTCGATGGAAACCCCACGCAGCGTGTCCTTAATAAAACCTCAGGCCCTGGTACTGATGGAGTTGCAAGGACTGCAACCTAATTTTAAAGTATCATCAAGAGTAACATGCCTTGGCTACGTTACTCAGATATGAACTCATGGTACCCCTTGATAAGTAGCTAATTATCTTAAGCCCAGAAGCGTAATTAGCTCACTTGGGTCATTATAATCTCGCATGCGATCTGTTCGCTTATCTAAGGAGTAGATATAACGAGAAGATTACACGAGATTTAGGCCTGCTAACTTGTTCTGGCCGGCATGATTCGGCACAACCGGGTGACACAAATTAAAGCATGAAGAGCCGCGCAGATCGAATCATGCAGAGCCGAACTTGTGTGTAGCATCCCTTAGCTTTGTATCATTTCTTCGTATGTTGTAATAAGCACCCCAATTGCGTAACAGTCATTCTTTCATAATCTGAAGGATTTTGAAGGAAATTCTTAACCCCCTTCATATGTATGGAAAAGCCGTCTGCTCGACAAAGTCAATAACGCAATGAATATTGTCGAAATAAAATTCACTGCAATTGTTAGTGTGTGTTGGCAATTACCCCGAAGTACTGAAACGCACCTGCGCTAGGTGATAAGTCAAAGGAGGCCCACCTTGTTTGCCATCACAGAACATAAAACACTATTGTTATCATAACGTTGTTCAAACAAATACAACCAATTATTCGCAAGCGGTGCGAGTCCTTGGTGCGCAGGGTGCGGGCTAGCTCCAACACTGTCCTGGCGATGATTGCTCCGCGACTGGATTGCCCCTACGTTGGACATTGTTGTAGCAGGCATATTACTGGTGCTTGATTTGTAATTTTATGTAACTATGTGTGTATTGTTGTCATTGTTGTTTGCTCTTAATATGGGTCAAGGACCTGAAATAAATGAATTTTATTTTTATTATTTTTAACTATGTTAAGTCGGCTTCCATTCTAACCGGATGCAGCCAGTATTTTACATGGAGCGACTGCATATCTGACCTCCAAATCCCAGTTGCTGGGTAATACGATACCCCTTGGCAAGACTGGTTTTCAGACGTTCGGGCTTCTGACTATCCGTAACGACCGTCAATGATATACAATGATATACAAATGACTGATTATTTAGTCACGATCATTACGATGTAACTATGACTTATTATAGCATGAACAATATAATATTACTTAGCATGCGCACCTCCTAAACAGTTTTGTCTTTGGTAGTTACGCTGTGCTATGTCATTTAGTTAATTTTGTGTAAAATAATCCCTACTTTAGTACACAATAAGACTCCAACACCCGTTTGCTCCCTCATAGTAGGCCACTTTTAATTGAGCCAAAGCTTTAAGGAAACCCCGAAATGTCTATTCATGCCATGCCTATAGTTGTATCAAATAGGTATTCAATCCTACTGTGTGATGTAAATGCCGCACACATTGAAAGTTTTTAAAGCTGCCTGTTATGTACATCCCCGTGGTATAATTTCCGACATCCCCGCGGGCCAAGTCGCGGGCAAAAATTCGTCCGCTGACAGCGTAAATAATGCAATGAATATAAAAAATCTAGTGTGTAATATTATAAATCTTGTGACTTTAATTTTTTTCAATCACACCACCGACATGCACCAGTTGCATGTGGAAAACACCAATAAGTAGTTGTTGGAAACGTCTAGAACACTTCTGGTCCTCTTACTTAACACTTGTTGTGCTAGGTCGTTCAAATGTATTTCAATTGCTAAATTGATGGCACATGGAATATTACACCTAGGGGGTGTTACTCGTTTCCGTTCCAAGACTTCAATTATATGATTTGAACATGCAGTCTGGAGTTGAGATTCAGTAGTTCAAGTTTGGATTCAGTTTATTTATCACTAGCTGCGCCCCGCGGTTTCACCCGCATAAGTCTCGATCCCGTGGGAATATCGGATAAAAAAGGGTCTACCCATGTGCCAAATTTCATCCAAATCCATTAAATCGTTTTAGCGTGAAAGCGTAACAAACAAACAAACTCACTTTCGCCTTTATAATAATTATTATTTGGGATTTATTTATTGATGATGCCTCCCTTTGAACTACCGTTACAGCCATGCTATTCTGTAAACGTCTCACCGTGAAAACTTGGGTGAAGTGAGCTGTCAATATTGTCAATCCCTGTGGAATGACAGCTCACTCCACGCTCACTTCACCTACCCAATGCGACAGTGCGGTCTTTTAACAAACATACACACAATCAAGATTTTTCGTAAATAGTGCGATAAAGTTATATGGTTTGGTTTTGTTGTCTAAATATATTAGTCTTTTTGAATCGATGTGGTTTTCTTTAAATTACTTCGCTCCAGTAGGTGACCACGTTAATCGCGGTATCAGTAACGTTCATCCTCTGATCAACGTTTGCTTAAGGTGCATCTCAAAAGTGCATATATCAGACGTGGTACAATCGAGCAAGTGGGTCATGTTTTGGTCAGAGTAGTCGCATTGGTTGTCGGATAGATCTACAATAATCCCCCATTATTAATTATATTAAAAGCTAAGATCTTAGCGTTCATTCGTTCGGCATTAAAATATGTTTAAGTAATTGTTGTCTATAAATGTTACGCAGATTTTTCGGGTCTCATTTACTAGTCCTCATCCACTAGCCCTGACGTTATTATTACCTGCAGCTTTTTAGCTTCGGCGTCATTATGCGCTTGTGTCTGTTGTTGGAAACATTGGCTTTACACGTAACATTAATAAACATGGCTAACAAATACGATTGTCATGAAAAATTAAGATAGGCATACCTCCCACGCCTTCTATTCTTCTTTTCTCTACTCTACACTTATGTTTTGAAAATAAAATCTTAAATGTTCGCGGAAAACGAATAAGAAAATGTATCGGCGCATGTCCAGCTCTAGCTAAATATCAAATTTTACATAGTTCACTCCCTTTTCAGTATTTTTAGGGCGTAAACATAAGCATGTTTATAGGCCCCAAAAAGCCTGCAGATTTCGAGTATTTACTCGAAATAAATAAATATGTCCCAAATAAAACAAGTACCTACGCTGTTCATTAAGCAATAAGGATTTCTCCAGAACAAGCGCCATCCATCGTCTTTCACCGTGTGGTCCATCTGTCCAAGTCATCCCAAAATTCAACCTTCTGACTCTTTCTCGGTTAGCTAACAATTTGAATAAATCAAGTGCTGTAGATGCAGGCCGCTCCGATGCGTAGTATCTTCGGTTTAATTCGAAGATTACAATAGTGCATACCCGGTGACAGGTAGCCCTATACAATAATGACCAAGTTCCTGTTTCTGGAAGCATCATAAACGATCGCTCCTAG
The DNA here is from genome assembly GCA_914767755.1 of Agrochola circellaris. Classification (NCBI taxonomy): domain Eukaryota; kingdom Metazoa; phylum Arthropoda; class Insecta; order Lepidoptera; family Noctuidae; genus Agrochola; species Agrochola circellaris. Next base: position 8,505,644 of record OU611840.1, read on the forward strand.
TTCAACACGCCATTATTCACCGTGGCTTCGGGCGGCATTGACGTTTACTGCTGTGTCATTTGTGATTCTGTTATCAAGTGTATATTCATCCTTCGCCGTCGGGCTCCTATTCGAGATGGTACGTATCGCGGACTGACGCGGTCTGTTTTGATGCTAACGTTGGAATTCGTTCAATCTAGTTGGTGTTTTTACTCCATTTTTGCCGCGTTTTCTTTATTGTTTGTAAGTTTGTTGTTTTAATCATAATGACTGCTTTGTTATTTTTTTTTAACAATGTTACTTTGCGTCGTCTGTTCGGCATTTTCACTAGTCTTTTAGAAGCGTTTGCTCTGATTTTAGGTTCCAAAGGTGAGGCTAAGTTCAAAGTTTTAGTTGAGCTAAACCGCAATCGATTGGAGCGTTTATCACTTTTAAATTAGTCGCAATGAGCCTTGCAATACCAGTACGGCTGCAGCGCAGCTTAGCTCTATCGAATCTTAGTAAAGTCATACTTAGAAATTGAAAACTTACAGATGCAAAATCCAATCGTGCTATGGCTGGGTTCATTAGTCAGAAAATTAGTACCGCCGACTCGTTAGGGCTTTCTTTTATTATTTCATCTCGGGGATCGGTTTCTCCGAAGATATCAAATCAAAGAAGAAGCTTTAAGGTGGAACTAGTTGATATTTTTTCCATACAAATTTCAGGGGGGTTTTACTCCACTGTTTGACATTGTATCCCAAAAACAAACTTAACTTTGTGGTTGAAAAACATTTTCTTCCATACACGTACGTCACGGTAAATTCTCCAACTGCAATATGTAAGATTATAATCGCAAAAAAAATACTAGTGATAAATAAATAGTAAAATAAAGTAATAAAGTTATGAGCCAACAAAGATTAGTTTTTCTTGTTAATTTTAACGCAACTTTGGTCGTTAATAAGTAATTAAAGAAATTGGTTAATTAACCCAGGCTTGACTTTGCGGAAATCCATTATAAAATATAATAGACGACATATATGTAGTAACCTAATCCGCTTAACTGTTTTTAAACAGTCATAAAGAACCCTGTAACAATTCGACACGTGTTTCATCTCTCAACGAGGCATCCTCAGGATGACGATTGACTTGTTGCGAATCCTCACACGACGTGTTGCCTCGTCAAGTGCAGTGTGTGTGCAGTGTGCGAACACACTGCACTGTACTGCACTGTGTTACACTCCTCTCAAATAGTTCGGAACGCTGTTTGTGTGCATGCGAATTAGACGTTGTGCGTGTAGACTAACATCTTACTGCTCATCACTGATACTATCTCTGTCGGACACGATGCCTGCCATGCTATTCTGTAAACATCTCACCGTGAAAACTTGGGTGAAGTGAGCTGTCAATAGTGTCAATCCCTGTGCAATGACAGCTCACTCCACGCTCACTTCACCTAAGTTTTCACGGTGAGATGGTTACAGAATAGCACTGCAGGTGATACAGTGTGTTTTTGGCTACGGCCCACCAGTGAGTTCGAGCCCGCAGCTAGTTTAACCTTAAGGCTTAAAATCCTCCTTAATCACTTTCGTACATTTTGTATGAACCGTCGCACACAACAGACGGGCCGCATTTTTTTTAATTGAAATTCAATGCGCTGCGGCCCGATGTGGCTGAATTGAGCGCTTAGCTTTAGAGGGCGAAAGCTCTGACGTAGGTCGTTAAAAAACCCCACCCCGAACTTTATAACACCCCTCTTTTTGCGTCGGGGGTTAATTATTTTTATAAAGGTCCATTGATAGCGTGTTGGTATCTAACTTTTAAATAACTTATTTCATTTGTCAAACAGGTCGGGGGGAACGGGAAAGCCCGAGAGTTCTTCGAGAGCTCCTCTGATTTCAAGCCAGGGCTGACTATACCTCAAAAGTACAACACCAAAGCGGCAGCTATGTACCGGCAGAAGGTAAGGTCTCCACATGGCATTGCCATTTAGACAGCGAAGCATTGTAGTCTTGATTTGTAACGGATGGCAAAGGTTGACAGGAGGTGCTAGCGGGTTGCTATGTACCTTTCGCCTCGCCTTGCCCACGCCTTGCCCTTGCCTTCGGCTCGCTGACTGTATAACAAGGGCTTTATTGTTGTTTTCGTGTATTTTTTCAGATTAAGACCGCAAATTTTAAACAGCATGCGTACTCCAAAATTGAGATTGTATTCCCGTTATTGCGAGCATTTTTGAATATGCCTCTGCGCTTTTTGGTCAGTTTTGAAGGCTTCGTTATCATTCTGAACTGAGATTGACTGAAGTAAAAATTTAATAATTTCTAGCTTCGCAGGACATCCTTGAATAGATAACCATGATTGACATTGATTGGTCATTCATTTAAAACCCGCGGGTGATGCCTAGAATCTTGCACATTGCATCTATTGTAATGTTATAGAGTTATTATTATATTGTTTAACTGCCAAACTGTTTAAATTTGAGCCCACCCTTTGTAACTAGGATAGTTAAGCGTTGGAAACACTGCGTATTATGGTTATATAAAGTGTTTTCGGCGTACCTCAAGGATCGACTGTTAGGCCCTGAAGTGATTTTAAAGAAAAGAGATGTTAAAAAGTTTTCGTGAAGATTAATATTTAATATAAGATTAATTGTGTAATGCTGTACTTTGATATTCATTACAATAACAATGTCTACGACTGAGTGCATTAGCTAACTACTAACCTACTTGCCCAAATTCCATTTCATAATTTGCAAATCAAGTAGGTACCGAATTAGCTTTTAATGTATTTAATGACATGAAATAGTAATAGTGTGTAATGCGCGTTTTCATTAAGACTGTTTCGGATTAGATTGGAGTCTTGAATAACGAAAGGATGCCTAAACAGCGAAGCTTCAGCGGTATGTAGAAACTTAGCAGTTAAGACGCGACAATGTGAACCCAAAAGGCGATTCCCAGAAAGGTAAGGTAGATTATAAGATTTATTGTCGGCAGGATTATTTGTTTTATCGCTGTATTGGAGTTAAACAAGTCAAGTTTTCGAAGCTTTTAATAAATTTTCAGGTAATAAGGCTTAATTTTACAGCTCTGTAGACCTCCTTGAGGTACGCGCATTGGAGTTTCCTTAATTACAAATTTAGGGAAATATTTTTTTTGTCAATTGCCTACCAACTTAAATAGTCCGTATATTCGAACCACAACTGTCAGTCTTTGAAAATTGTTGTTGTTTAATATACGACATTCAAAATACGGCAAATTGACCTAGGATATCAATTTGCTAAACAATTTCCCTCACGGTGCATTCAATCGAAGAAAAACCCGTATTTTTTAAGACGGTTTCAACAATTCCGTGTTTTTACAGATTATCTGCATTAATTGTCAGTAGAATCTACTTAGTTAACACCTCACTATCATCACATTGACGTAATACTATTACTCCTCATCTGCTTAGCCTTTTGTCAACCGTTGGTAACACTGGTTGTCAGTCTTTCGGGCTTCTAACGGCCCGAAACGACTGTCAAAGATCCACGAATGACTGCCGGCGTTGATCCAGGTAGGACATGTTGCCCCCCTTGTCACTACGTCTTCTTATCACTACGTTTCCGGGAGTCCATTATTGGGAGTGAAAGTCACCCCCTGCCATTTGATCTGTCTGACCTGATATTACAAAGAGGTAAGATTTTTTGTATGTTTGTTTGTAATGGATAAACTCAAAAAATACTTAACCGATTTTTTAAATTCTTTCGCCTATAAAAAGCTAAATTATCAGCGACTAACATGGGCTATATTTTACAGACTTCCACGCGAACGAAGTCGCGGGCAAAAGCTATAAAAAGGCTTCGGACAATGAATATTGAGTTCTACTGAAGTATCCCGTAGCTGATATCGGATATTTTTTGTTGGCTTCACAAACTCCCGTTTGAAGCGTCGGCCGGTCAACCTGTAGAACCGTAGTTACGATTTTATCTAGAAATGCCTGCCAAACGTCTGGGTGTGTCCGGGTTCAGTATTTTTACGAAGGCTCCAATCACCCTAGATTATTAAATCCTGAAGATATTCATCAAAAGTTCTACCTTATATTTTTACAGTACTTTTTCCGTAGGTACAGGTTTTAATATTCCGCCAAACATTCGATTATAGCTTCGTAGAAATTATATAAATATCGCAGAGTACCTCTAAAAAAGGACTCATATTCTAAAGTATGAAGCAGTAATTCTCAATTTATCGATATTATATTAATAAGTACACTAAATTACTCATTAGATGTACCGCGTTCGCAAACAAACTTTGTCGTTATAAAACTTCATGGAAAATATAATCATATCTAGTGTTGAAAGCTTTTTCTACACTAAAACTCTCAAGAGGAACCAAGTTGTTTTCTTTTTAAAATTTCAATGCACTTGTGCTCAATTATTTTTCAAGAGCGTTCTCCCGCGCGATACGACCTTATTAAAGTATCGGGATAGCTCTAACAAATAAGTATATGTATCGTCATAGGAATGGAACATCTAGCATAGCATAATCAGCCTATAATGTTCCCACTGCTGGGAGACAGGCCTCCTCTCCGTAATCGACTACGCGGGCCCAGTGTGGGTCGTGGATGTCACATGTGTTCGAATTTTTGGTTCTAGGACAGTTCGCTCACAATGTTTTCCTTCACTGGTTTGAGACCGGTGATAGAATAATTTACACTAAGTAACGCGCCTGAGATCGAACCGCGGACGTTTCCTAGCTAGCTCTGCTCTCCGTCTCCACAACGTCTATGTCGTTGTCTATACAAAGTTTCAATTGGATATATGTTTGCTTACGTTCAACCAAAGTAAAATAAAAGCTTGTAAAAATAGCTATCGGAATAGACAGCTGTCATAGCCATGCAACATTTTTACCCGACTACGGCGAAGCCAAAAAAGGATGAAGTGTTTGACCTGTATGTATGTGTATTGCCTATATGTTCCCTCGTAGTTCTACTAAACGGCTGAACCGATTTTGATGAATGATATGTCGTTAGATTCGTATTTATTGCGCGAGTGTCACAGAGTATATAAAAAAACCGGATTTTTGGCACCAAAAATTAAAAAAAAGGATTTCCCTACCTTATCGAGTGGGGTATAAAAATGAAGGATATTGAAAAGTTATTACAAAAATATATACAAATTATATGTTTAAATGTAATTTGTATGAATGAGAAATGATAAAAAAACAAAAAGACTGAAAAAAAAAAAAAAAAAAAAAAAAAAAAAAAAAAAAAAAAAACCGGCCGGAACGCCCGACTCGGATCGCTTGTCCAAAGGGATGGCGGAGTAGACCGAGACGTAACGCGCCGGATCAACTCAGGATGGATAAAATGGCGACAGGTCACAGGAACAACTTCTGACTCACGGATGCCCCTCAAGACAGACAGACACACGACTGATCCTATAAGGCTTCCGTTTTTTCCTTTTGAGGTACGGAACCCTAAAAACTAAAAAACCCTACTGCAAAAACACTTAACTGAAAAGAGGTTTTTTAGTTTTATAAATTAAGTACTTTATTTATTGATAACCTGCCCTGGAAAAGGCAAGATAAAGTTTAAGCGATTTCTTTATATTCGAAGAAGGTAGTTTCGCTGAACGAACTTAAAACTTTCACACTTCATCCTGCTGGTCTTCACATATAAAATATGTATGTATAATGATATTCGTGATATACCAGTTGCTCGTTGAACTGTACTACCGACACTGATCGATGTTGATATGATTTTCTGAGCAAGTAATTGCATTTGCTCTAAAACGGGGTTCCCTACCTTTTAACATACATACGCGCCCACCCTACTTTCTTATAAAATCACTACGCCCGAGTTACTTTGTCGACATGCAGAAAAGCATAAGAATGTAAAGCGAGCGAAAGTGAGGTCGAAAATGTTTGCACCTCCTTGGACAGGTTAGATTTTCTTTTGATCATTCAAACAGAAATAGAAGTTACTTTGTCAACTTATGCAGAGAAGTTGAAAAATCAAGAGAATATAGAATGGAAGAGCGAACGAAGCGAGCTCGAAAAGGTTCGGTTTTCTTTAGTCCATTCATACAGAAATAGAAAAAAAAAAAATTGTCGACTTATGCAGACAAGCTGAACCTCATTTTACAGCATCTAAGTAAGTACCTACTATGAAACGTTTGGGTTTTGGAAACTAGTCTTAACCTTTTCTAATACCAAGAACATCAAATTTAATACATCACACTTTAACGTATGTACACCTTTTTCGGCCTAGCTCTCATTGCCTAAGTGTTTAGAGTATAACGTGCAATAAGGTACTTTATTCCAAAATCCTAACATTGCGATATTACTCGCACCTGTTAACAAGATGAGTCTCGATCCGTGCAAACTATTGTTGAGTTGAAAGAGATAGCGCGCTCGCATAAATAGGAGCATCCTGTCGTAATTTGTTGCGAAGCGAACTAACATCTATGTACGTAAGTATAATAGTGTCGCACTTGCATGTTTTACGTACAATCACGTGTAAAAATTTCTATACCTAGTCCATTTAGCAAACTTCACACGTGTATTTCTCCAAAAGTTTCGATTAGATACCTAATGGACATCTAGTCCATCCATCCATTATCCATTTTTCAATTTAGTTCTTTATATTAGTATATTTAAAATTTAAATAAGCTACCTAGGATAGATTTGTTAAAAGACCGCACTGTCGCATTGGGTACACACACCTGTCGGTCAATTCTGTAAAAATATCAACGTGAAACTTAGGTGAAGTGAGCTGTCACTGTCACAAATCGACCGGCAGAATGCTAGGTATTAGCACTATTGACAGCTCACTTCACGCTTAGTATTAGTGAAAATGGGCATTAATCTGGTGTTGCAGCGAAATGTTTGCATAACTACTAGAAAGTCTTATGTTCAGCCAAGCTCGTAATTTACACGATGAGTCTACGTCAAAAAGACGAGTCGCTTTAGCGCTGATCGTCCACCATTTTTAGTATCGGCTTTTAATTAAATATCCCAGCATACAGTTAGCCCTCGAGAATCTATGAAAAGCCCCAGAGAAGGAACGAACTTTAAAATAACCACGACTCCTCAGACTAATTGCGGGTAGCCAATTTCAGGTCAGAGGACCTAGACAAAGTGATATCTTATCAGCGATAAAGATAACAGAAAAGTCATATGTATGGATCTGACATAAGCTAATGAAAAGCTTATGTCAATCCTGTTGAAAGTCGTTGTAGAAATACGAAACGCCTTGATAGTGACTTTCACTTGTCTAAATCGACAGGTTTACTTGCGTGACATAAGCTCACGCCAATTTTCCCAGCAACTTTTCAATTTTTTCTTCCGTAAGAACCTGATTCGGACTATTACGAACCCTAAAACAAAAAAATCCAAGTCGATCTAGCCAGAACAGCGTTTCATTTTTATTATATAGAATATTGTCATTCGTGTCAACAATCCACGTCGGAAGATTTATTATCTCTAACTGATTCAGCGTCACCGACCCGAGCGTGACGACTCAGTTTCGTTCACTTCAGAAAGAGCGCCAAGTGCGCCTAAAGAAGTTTTCACTTCAAAAACCATAATTTCGCTGATAAGTCAGTGGGACTGTCAACACGATAAACAAGAAAAAAATAACGAAGAATTGCGACTTTTGAAATGGAATGTCTTACAGTGATCCCACTAACAGTGTTGGAACTTGATATTATTACCTATCTCCTTTATCATTTACCGCAGGTAATAGATACTACGGGGTGTAATTTCACGCAATTCCAGACAAAGCACGTATTTTGCCACTGCAATGATAAATGCTCCATGTTTAGAAAATATTGGCAAGTATTTACAGTGATTCATTCGACTAACAAGGTTGGAACTTGATATTAGCTATCTCCTTTATTTAACCGCGCAATAACTCCAAGCCTGAAGCAACTACCATGCAAATATCTTTCCAATTAAGACTGAAGAAGTTTTGCATAGACACAACCATGCACAGGAAGTTATCAATTCTTAGACAGAAATAAAATCCAGCCAGTTGCTAGCAGCCATAAAACTAAGCCATGAAGAATAAAATTACACCAGCAGGAACAAAATATAAAGTTCATCCATCCGTACTGAAGTTTCGTGAAAGCTGAAGCTCTTTTTAAGAGGCAATGCTAACACAATCCAATATGCTATAGACTATAGTCAATTTCATTGAACTCAAAGTGACTGACTGCATTCGGGAGAACAACAAAATTTCAGCCCGTTTGCGTCCTTTATCGCGTACCTAGCCAGCCCAGCCTACTGAAACTGAAGTATTGAATTCGTCGTTTTTGATCTGCACCGTGGCGCCCTTATTTAGGAAGTGCCTAATGCTGAATCATTCACGCTTTGATCGAAAGCTGGGCTCGAATCTGCATGAAAAAATTACTCGGTATTACCTCTGCCCAACTCTTCGGAGGAACAAGGTATTATGTGTCGAAATTAATCAAAACAGAACAAAAAATTGGCTTTCATTGGAATGATTTAGTAATTTAAATCGGACACTTATACTTTGTGATCGAATATTCGAATAAAGAGCTCAACGTAATGGGTGTTACTACAGATTACCTTATAGCTTCAGCTTTATTCCCGTTAACAATGCACTCTGAGTTAAAATGTATGTGTAATGTCCGAAGCCAGAAGATTACGTTATTCCTTGTACACGTACAGTGCACGTCAGTAGTAACAAAGCCAGTTTTAGATGCCTCTTTATCTATTGAAACTGCGTTGTAATCTAGACCAGCTCAAGATCAAAGGTTTTCCACAGGGCGGCAGCGGTCGAGTTTACCGTATGGCTTGAGAAAGGACAGCTCGTCACAGACTTTTTCCTGACGGTGCGAATTATTTTCTGTCGCGTTAAAAAAAACCGGATTACAATATTATATATATTCTTTGGAAAGCGCTTCCTCGGAACATCAGGACGGCAACCAGTCGGTTATCTTTTAAAGTGAAGGCACGTGAACATATTCATAAGAAGTTGGCAGATTCATCCCAGGGCTGATTTGCTGGATTCGTTTTCTCCTCTACCTATCGTAATTATTCCTAAGTTATTTTTTTTAATATATGTATGTATCTATTATTATTTATTGTTTTTCGAGTTATCTATCAATTATGTTGCACCTGCCATGTGTTGTCTCTGCATCACCCTAATGTTAACTGGTAGAAAATGCCTCAGGCATTAGGTCCGCCTTTGTACAGTATTTTTTTACTTGTGCATAAAGTTTTAATAAATAAATATCTGTCTGAAACTACGGACGCGGGCGTGAAAAAGATGGAAAAGGCGTATTTTTATTCTTATTTTTTATTGCATGCAATATATTTCTGGCTCCCGTGTCATAATGATGACGTTTCGTCTACAAAGATTTATCGTAGCGTGATGTGTGTAACACTCCAGTTTATATAACGATAGTTCAAAGTAACAATTCGCTTCACTGAAGAGACATGTTCAGTGACATATTTATTCCTCGTTACAGTCTCTGTTTACTTTCTACATGATTAAATTGTATTTTCATCGAAACCTTCTTGCAATATGTTCCAAGCAAGAATCTTTAATTAAAATCACTTTGACATGAAAAGTACATATTATATTTCAAGATATATCGGACATCTCTACATTTACTGTTTATTAGGCCTCCGTGAAAAACTGCGGGAATAACGAAAACTAACAATTACACATTATATATCTTCAATATAATACAATAAATGTTTTAAAATGTTGGTAATAGTCCGGATCAGCAGTGCTATTCTGTAACCATCTCACCGTGAAAACTTAGGTGAAGTGAGCGTGGAGTGAGCTGTCATTCCACAGGGATTGACACTATTGACAGCTCACTTCACCCAAGTTTTCACGGTGAGATATTTACAGAATAGCATGGCAGGTTCTTGACCAAACGCGCGAACGCACATTCTATCCCCACTCCACCAAATTCTTTTTGTGTAAACATGGACGGATTATTCCGTCGTTAGTCAATCCCTACTAAAATGTCAAGAATATCAACAAAAGGATGCTATAGCTTTTGCTCTGGTTCTTTGTTCGCTTGGTCTAAACCCACCTATTCGGAAAGAAAAATTTGGCAAGTTACCGGGAAAATTTTAAAATTCTGTAAATACTGAAAATACATTTTCTCTGGAGTTTTTGTATAAATTATTGAAATTAGGACAGAAAAACGCCTGTCGGGTCAGCTAGTTACAAATAAATAGAACATAAGATGTTAGCAGCTTCAACGTAGTTAAAAATAAAATCAGTTTCTCCTACGTATATTTTATAATAAAAAGGTTGAAATATAAATCCAATAAACCTTCTCATAAACCTTAGGAAAATATATTAATTACAAGACTATTAATAGGCTATCAACACATTTGCGCGCGTACTCATTAGACCCTGAAAACCTACCCAGAAAATATGTACCTAGAGTAGCTTTTCAGTACATGGTAAGTATTGGTGAGCAGCGCCGCATTTATTCGCGAAACTTCGTACAAGGCGGGCGTTTTATTAGCTGCTAGTAGGTTTTAGATTTCAGACGCGCAATACTATACTTTTCCGACGGGAAAAAAAATTCGAGATTTCGGAATTGGGCGCGAAGTGCGGGTTAGGCGATAAAAAGGTAAATAGAAATTTTTGTACGCTCTTGTTTATACAGGTCATGTGTTTTTTATTATCGCTAGTTTTATAATGGTTATTTAATAATTAGTTCGAATAATTCAATTGAATCTCGATAATCACGTTTTCAATTATCCCGGTGACACAGGTTTTTTTGAACTTGCTAGTAGCTGTCTAATTAGTTGTTGTACTGGACATTGAATCTGCATACACTTGATTTCGATACCTACTTACACATCAAACATTCTCCTTTAAATAAATGATGACAATCAAAGTTAAAGTTTGAAACAATTTTTAAAATTTCTAATAATTTAATAAGTTATGCCGTTGTTGATCAGCATCATTGTAGAAAGTAGTGCTCAGTGCTATGGTGACCTAACACACTTTTCGCTTATTGATAGGATATGATAGGGTAAGTCCAGGGGAGATGGCCCTACTAACTTTAAGGATTCATAGCTAGGAAACCAAGTACAATAAAACAACCATTTTAATCACAAACGTAACAGTATTTATATTTCTAATACAATTTTAATTGAAATCAGTCTTTGAATCAGTTTAACTTAGATTTATTATAGATTTTAAAAAAACTTCGACAGGCCATCTCACCCGGAGTGTCCGGGAGTGATGGCCACAGGGCTCGGGGGGAGATGGCCAGTAGTTTTTTTGCCTTTCCCTTTACCCTTCTTGTCTTTGAGTCTTTGTTTTTCCTTGTTGCCGCAGTTTGAACACATGTCCTCGAACTCTGTGCAGTTTTCATGTACCCACAGCTTGCATATACTACATTGGAGCCAATCTTCGACCAGTTGAGCTTTATAATAATTCTCACCGCAGCCTCTGCAGTTGTCCTCTTCGTTTTCGACTGCATACTCTTTATATGTGTGTACAGTCTCATTTCATTCTCAGTACTAAATGTACAAGATGGACCCATTGGTCCCTTAGTATTTTTGTTTAATTTTACTCTTATGGCCAAAGTTTTTCTGGGTATACCATAGACAATGGAGGCTTTGTACACAGACCTTGTTTGTTTACTTACTTCCTCCATGGCCATTTTTAGGTCTGCCTCATTCCACGTTCCTCTGGTAGACGTCGCTTTTCGCACGTAGTTATTTGGCATCTATAAAAAATATTTAATGTAAGCGACAAGAAAGATAATGAATGAAAAGCAGGCAAAGAAAAAGGTAAGGACGTATGCGAGTATCGTAGCATGTGGAAATCCATAGCCTGCTAACCTCTCTAGGAGAGTGATGTAAGCTGTGAAGCTAAAATACCGCTTAAAATTTTATGGTCATCACTCCCTGAAAAAATAGGGTCATCTATCCCAAATGCCCGGGAGAGATGGCCATATAGTTTTTAAAAAGTATGATGCAATCTTTAACGGTAATTTTTAGGTTAGAATACGAAAAAAGTTGTGAACTTCCCAATAAAACATTAAAAACAAGCGAATTTGAAAAAATCTTTTAGTGACCACATATCATGTTAACCTCTTATCTTAGATCATGCATCTGTTATAAAAACAATGTGGAATTTACTTACTTTTGAATTTTTTTTTGCAAAAGAAACACACAGCCACTTGTCGCCAGCCTCACAACGAAGCGAACTAAAGTTTTACTAACACCATCTGTGTATTATAACTTGCAATACGATCGACTGGTCATCTCTCCCGTACGGCCATCTCTCCCGGAATTACCCTATATATTTCGTAAAAGTTAAAGTCTTGAATTAATTAATTAACTATTTTTTATTGGTAAATGTCTTTTAAAATTGTAATTTAATGGTTTTAGTTATTGAGTAGGTACGTGGTGTCTCTAAAGAGAACTATCTGAACACGATCTGGCGCACATTTTGATGGGCTTGCGTTCGATGCAATTATGCGTTTGCGTTGACTGTTGGATTTAAACTCGAACAATCATATCAACCTGTATACGTTCACTTCTAAAATATATAGGTTCCGCCCAGCTCCGCCCAACCTCCTGTCGTAAAGACGTGGTTGCATTTCACGACACTCATAATCTCTACATTTTATAAATACGCAACGTCTCTCTGTCTGTCTGTTGATGCGCTTAAAACTCGAAAACCACTCATCCGATTTTCGTGGTCCTATATACTTTTTTTCTGCCAAGTTTTAGTTATATTTGGTCGGGTTAGACAAAATAGCTCATAGCTAGTGATACAATAAGATTGAATTTTATTGAGTTCTTCAAAAAGGTTAGTTCTAATTTTTTTGTGTGATAGAAACATACGGCCACGTCATAGAAACTGATAACTGCCGTGCATAATAGGTAGCTGAAGACAATCAAGGAGCAGCCCGATGAGTTGCCAAGCTTCGAGGTATTGTTGAAGTGTGTTACATAACTGCCTATTATACCAGGCACCCATTGCTTAACTGTCTAATAGGAACATGGTACTAGCTCTTTAGCAAGAAGGTAAAACGTAAATTATCTGGCGATACTTTACACGCGTAAAGCTCTGGTCAAACTGAGGAGAACCCGTGTGGGATGTGTGACAAAATTCTCTCGCACCTAATATGTCGACTAACTTGTAATGAAGTGTTCTACTTGGCGCGAATAGTAGCGTGAATTCTTTATCCCTAAAACAACTGACGTGCGCAGTTGAGTCCTGCGCTCATTTTGCCTCAGTGTGGCCAGATCTTTATTTCCGTAAAGTTTTATGGAAATTTAAGGAAAAGCGTCAAACTCCGTTTGCCACATTTGAAAACTAAGTCATTGAAAACGTGTAATATCAAGCGATTAAGGTGTAACTACTTGACCTATTCGTGTCAGTTGTTTGACAAATAATATCTCAAAGGTAAGGTGGTCGATATAGATAATACAGAATCATATACCGGATCCATGGTATCAGTTTTCGCGTAGATGTCCCTGCCACCCTGTATTTAGCTATTGACATTAAAATCATAAAAAGAGCGTTCGATTACCGTGGATTACTTAAACTCGACAACAACTGAAGGCCAATTCTCGTACTTAAAAAACGTAATTTAAATGGTTTTTTTATGACACCTTATACCGGATTTATAACGTTTCCGAAAGAAAAAATATAAACATAAGAATAAAATGAAATCGTGTTTAGTATCTAATGTTCTGAAAATTTAAAGGCTATCTATAATTATACATACATACCCACAATTATTGAAATAAAAAAGAAAGTTAAAACTAAAACCCTAAACTAAAACTAAAACTAATTAAGAAAAAAAATTGGCCAAGTGCACGTCGTACCACGCACATTGAAGGGTTCCGTAGTTGAAATGAATTAATCCCAAGAAAAAACTTAACAATGTAGTTGAAAAACATTTTCTCCCATACGGAATGTATAGGAAGATCATGTTTACCAAACTGCAAATTTAAGTTGGTCGATTATTACTCGTTAACCTATAAAGCCTAATTAGCAGTGATAGTTTACCTTTTAATTTCATTATATATACTACTGCTATGATTTTTTTCACAAATCCAAGTACAACCATTTAGCTGGCAGGGGGGGGGGGGGACACTTGATTCTAACAAAAATTTTCTGTTAAAACCTTACTATTTCGCAAACGGATCCCTTAATTCAAAAATGGTTTTCACAAACTCACAATATTTTTGAACGACCTTTCCAACAATACCCCATACCACGGGGTAGATGAGAAAAAAAAAATCTCCACTTTACGTGTAGGGGAGGTACCTTAAAAAAAAATGTTTTTCTTGAATTTATTTCACCACTTTCTCGGCGTGATTAATATGTATACATATGCCAAATTACAGCTTTCTAGTACTAACCGTCTCCGAGCTAAGCCGCAGACAGACAGGCGGACATGGCGAAACTATAAGGGTTCCTTGTTTACTATAAGGGTTCCTTATTCACTGTTTTCAGTGAATAAAATAAGCTTTTTAGAGGGGGAATGGTATAAATTTAATTGTATTGAGCCGAAATTGGCCGCTATACTTTGTAGAAAATTTATTTTGATGCTTATGGAAATTGACCAGAAAACTATTCATACATCGGTTTCTAGCATCGGTTAAGCGGTTTCCGATGTGATCAGTAAATTAGGGATGAAGTTTTCCGGAAACGATACCGATACCGATTATTGTAGTAAATAATCGGGATACCGATGCCGACATCCATGTCTTAGTATTTATTATCATAAATATAAAATAAATGAGATTATTTCGGATTATGTTATTATATTGTCTCGGTTATCCATTAAAGTCGGTGGCTGATCATCAAGATCAACACCCACAGAAAAGAAGGCAGCAAAGGAATCATACTTTCTGCAGAACAGGTAAGGGCACATACGACACGACTGTTTGAGCTCAGATGCGCAGCAGCGATATGTTTATTGAAACTTTTTGACTTTTTAATTATGATATGAAGATGATGAGAAGAGACGGGAGACGTCGCTCAGCGTCTGTGCCGGCGGTGCGGGGCCCGCGCCCTACGGCTCTGCACCAGGCTACCCTCGGGTACACCAGTGTACCGAATATTCGTCGTGTTTGCGTTGTAAGTTTAGATGTTATTTACTTAAGTATACCTACTTAGGTCCCGTGCGTCTGCCGTACACTAGTCGGTTGGAAACATTTGAAGCTTCGCGAACGGATGATACGGTTCCAAATTGGTTATTCGTATGATTATGGGTTGCATTTTAAAATATATGCGTCGTATTTGCATCGTAAGTCTAGATGTTATTTGTTTAGATATAGGTACCGCGTGTCTGCGTACACTACTCGGTTGGAAACATTGCAATCTTCGCGAACTGGCGGTTCAAAATAAAACTAGTCTTATGGTTATGGGTTATGTTTTAAAATTGATTACAATATAAAAACGAGTAATCGTGACCTTTTTTCAGTGTCGTAGCATGTCAGCCATTACCATTGGTACATGTAGATTTCATTTAGATTGTAGCATTCTATTAGTAACGTAAGAATAATTCGAAATCGATTTGTTGGGAGTTATCCGTCGTGCTAGCTAAAAGTGAACAGTTTGACCGAATTGCAGCCGATCTGTGTATCGCGTCCTCTGTGCACATCCTGACTTCGCTTCTGTTTGTGTACGTACCGCTGTGTTTAGAGTTTAGACTCATGCGGCTGAAGAATTTTCGTATTTCAGAATGTACTTGTTTTTATTTTGATGTGTGTCCCTTGCTATTGGAATTCTACCTATTATTTTTTTAGTTTTGCTTCGTAAGTTAAGATGTTGGTAATTAAGACTTTTTTGTTTATTTATTTATTTGATAGAATGTTATATCGCGTGCCTGGCAAATTTTGCTGCGCTCCTGTCTGAACTGTTTACATTGTGTTGTCCTGTAAACTCACGCTAATGTGGTAAATTTATTTATTTTTATTTTATTGTTATTTTTATTTATAATTTGTGTATTCTTTTAATTTAAGCACAGCATTCACTCTAGTTTTAGCATCGGAGGCTAGCGTTTTGCTACTGCAACTTGTACAAGCGAGCGACAACATTGCATTATTTAAATAAATGATCTGCAGAATTGAAACATTATAGAACCCCTCAGAGCACTAATGCCCGTTTTCGCTAACACTAGGAGCTGCCTAAATGCACGTTTGATTTTCAACTCTCGGCGCTGAGCCAAGCTTTAAAAATCTAACAGTGAGATTTTGTTTAGGCATAACATTTAAGTGTTGTTTTATGTTAGTGAACGAAACGGGTATGACTCCTTTCAAATTTCTCCTAGGCTGTAAATTGAGAGCAGCATTAACTGCTTAGGCGTCCAATTAGCTGGCTGTTTTAACGAAATGGCTGCGATAGATATCTTAATACGAAAATGTCAGATAGACATGAATCTTTTGTGAGCTGCCGTATAATATATACATATTTCTTATGTTTTATAAAGGATAAAAGATAATAAATGATCCTAGATATACCTATGATAGTGTAATATCCGTAGTATAACTAAGGGTGGTTTGCCTCGCTTTAAATACTTTCGTCCTAGACTGAATCAGTTTTATTTCATTTAAATGTTTTTAAGCTAAAGACGAAGTTATCATATTTCTTTGGTGAAAGTCATATTGGATAAAGGTATTTGATCAGTGGCATAATACCCTCAAATAAGCTTTCTTTATGCCGCTCATCGTGCTACTACTAAAACGGCACAAAGATCTTATGGCGCGTGGCCAAAATCGGAACTAACGCCGCCATCTAGTTCAATACAATTTCTGTAACAAATGTTAGCCAACAACGCCCTCCTGTCAATGTGATTCAAGCGGCAAAAGATCCTTCATAGAGTTTTGGTGGTTCAGCATTGATGTTAACGTCATTTTCTTTTCAGATCTCTTCGCTGGCGGAGGGCAAGCCCTGGGTAGCTTCTGACTACAAACCGGAGACGATCGACAAGTCGCCCGATTGGGCTACGTCCCGGGACTTCTATTCCTCAGGAGACAGCAACTTCCACACGTCAGGCAGTGACAATAATATCTCTTATCAGTAAGTGTTTTAATCTCATTTAGGGCATGTGCTATGCATGTGTTAGGTATAAGTTGTTATTTATTTACATTTCATTTTAGTTCTGAATAAAATTATTACACGTTTAGTAAAAAAAATGCAGCGCGGAGTTTGGCTTTGTGCCCCGTTAATACCAACAGGCTCGTATTACATGGAAATTAAACATAACTGGCGAAATGTGGGTGAACTATGGGAGGTGTACCTCTGCCCAACCCTTCGGGAATAACAGGCGTGATGCCATGTTATGTAACCTACAAAAACTGTGAACACAAGTGTACAGGTCTCCTCTCTAAGTCAATTTGTTCGAACAAGTAACCACATCACATACCTTTTTCTGTTTTAACGATGTTATAACCACGAAGATGGGATCGTAAGTACAGTCGAACAAGTTTTTTGGTTTATAGGTAAAAACATTTATTTCTCTACTACTATGTCAATAACCTTTTCAGACCGAATAAAAAACGGGTCAATGACAATTGATTTATATTTCATAAATTGCCTGGCCATTACAAAGGTTTTAGGTTGATCTCAATATTCGTCAAAGATGTATGCTATTTTGACCTATGTATGTTATCCAGTAATTAAATATAGTTTCTTTATGCAATAATTTTCTCAGCGCTTATTTAGATAATTGAATATTGCAAGAGAGGTCGTTAATTAGGTGTGCACTTGATCAAATAGGTTGTTGTTTGTTTACAAGTTTTCTGTAATTAATTGAGTTTAAAGCTCTGGCCAAACTGAGGCGAATCCCGCGCGGGGTTAGTGATGGGCGGAGGATAAATTCTCGGAAGATAATTACTCGAGTATTTATCCGAAATGGATAAATACTCGTTTTCAACCATTTTTATCGGATATTTACTCAAAATGATGGATATTTATATTTTTCGCGAATCGGATGGTTATTTAAAAAAAAAAAATGACTAGTATTGTTATTTGGGCTTTCCAAAATACTACACTATTACATTATTACTTTTGATTTCAAAACGAAGCAACGGGGTTCTCACTATACCCTATCCCGGCCACCTTTTGTCCCGTTTCTTTTGTTTTGCTTATCTTCTGCCCTCCACCCCCGCGCCGCATAGTGTCCGTGCAGTACCCAGGTTCGCGTCATAGAGAGCGCACGCGCGTGTAAGTTTTACAACAACATAATATCTACGAGAGATTGTTTATTATTTTTGAATTTGCGTTATAACGTTTCAAGGTAAGTTTACTCATTTTAATTGTACTAATCCAAATGGTTACTTTGGTAGTGTTATAGTGATTGATAACCTAATTTTATTGTATTATTAAAAATGCTTTTACAAACTCTTACCAATTTGTGACTTGCTTTCTTCCCGATGAGCTAGAAACTTGTAACTTCGAACATAACTTAGAACTAGATGACAATACAATTAATAGTTGTAGCAATCAGTGTAGATCGTTGCATGTTTTTTTTCAGCGTTTTAACTTGATGTTTCTTTGTTTTAGGTATCATGGGAAGACCAAAAAATGAACGTGTTTGGAAACATTATCGCATTGTTGATTCAAAATCTGTACAATGCAATTATTGCGACAAAAAATATAAAATCGGAAACGTAAACAGGATGTGTACGCATTTAATAAAATGCTTTAAGTGCCCGGAAATTATTCGAGCAGAAATGAAGAAAAATAACTTGAGTTCAAAACAAATGCCGTTGCAAACAAGATCAGAAAATTCGCCACCAGTGGACAATTCGTCTTGTGATCTTACTAACGAAGCACCAAGTAAAAATAGTAATAACTCAAATATGAGCATCGAGAGCCAGAATATGCCTTCCACAAGTTTTTCTTCAGGTGTTGATCAATCTACCCTCGCTGAAAAGCTTGCCATAGCTATAATTGTATCAGGAGCCCCACTGTCACTGATGGAACATCCTCTTTGGATAGAATTATTTGGTTATCTTCAGCCATCGTTTAAGTTGCCTTCCAGAAAAGCCCTATCAACCAAATATTTGAATAAAATCTACAACGAAATAAAGAAAGAAGTGAAGGAAGAACTTGCTACCGTTAACTATATGCATCTCCAGTTGGACGGATGGAGTAATATAAACAACGAAGGTGTTATTAATTTTATTATTTCAAAACCAGAACCATTCTTTGTTGAGAGTTTAAACACTGAACAGAATCGCCACACAAGTGAGTATCTCCGGGACGAAATTTTAAAAGTCATGAGAATATACGGCGAAGAAAAGTTTGTTGTTGTTATTGGTGACAACGCGAGAAATATTCAAAAGGCTTTTCAATTAGTCAAAGAAGTACAACCACATGTTGTGCCTCTTAACTGCGCAGCACACACTATTAATTTGCTAGCACATGACGCACCGAAATGTGAAGGTTTCAACAATTTCATTAACCTCTGCATAGATGTAATAAAATCTATAAAAAAATCGCAAGTACTGGGATCAAAGCTACAGCAAATCGTGAAACTAAAGAAATCAGGAGAAAAATTAAAGCTGCCTTGCTGCACAAGATGGGGCAGTTACCTTAAGTCGCTAAGGAGTTTGAAAAATACAAAAGCCGC
This sequence comes from Agrochola circellaris, assembly GCA_914767755.1. Lineage (NCBI taxonomy): Eukaryota > Metazoa > Arthropoda > Insecta > Lepidoptera > Noctuidae > Agrochola > Agrochola circellaris. The sequence goes on from OU611840.1 coordinate 8,525,193, forward strand.
TCTCTTAGCGTTAGCTATAGAAGAAAATACCGTCATGTCAAATGACACAAAAGCAGCTTTGCTTGATGATAATTTTTGGAATTACGTAGATCAATGCATATCTGTACTTGAACCAATAACAGAACCTATCTTTCAACTAGAGTCCAACAAATGCAATGCCCATAGAGTGTTTATGATCTTCAAGGATATGAAATCTAAAATGAGCTTCATTTTACCTAGTATCACCATTCTTGAAAATGAAGCCAAGAATCAAATTCTCTCAGCGGTGGCAAAAAGGATGAAAGACTGCGTAAAGCCTTTACATTTATCCGTTTATCTGCTTGACCCAAAGACTCAAGGTATCGAGTTAAATCAAGACGAAGAACTGGAAGCAATGGATTTTATTTACGAAATGGCAGGTTTGTTGAATGTGGAAATAATGCCAGAATTAGCAGCATATAAGGCCAAGGAAGGTTTTTGGCGAAAACCTTTTATATGGCAGAACATTAACGAAACAAGCCCCTTAACCTGGTGGAAAGGTATATGTTCTTCGACAAAGTTAAATAAAATCGCAGTGCGTATTCTTTCAGCACCGTGTACTTCTGCCGCAACAGAACGGTCTTTTAGTACACATGCAAACATTCACAATAAAAAAAGAAATCGCCTGACCACAGAAAATGCGGCAAAAATTACATTCGTCAAATATAATTGGAATATTTTTAACAAAATCCAAGAGAGTGCAGACAGCGACGGTGACGACGAAGACTTTCCATCACCATGTCCAGTACAGACAGATACTGATGAAGAATCAGTGGATTTGAGAGAATCAGGAAGTGAGTTCCAGTTTGTAAATTGCTTTTCTGTTAATGATGAACAAGCGTCTAATAGTGATAGTAGTTAATTTAAGAAAATATCAGTAATTGGCAAAATATTCATAAGTGTAGTGAAACCATTGTTATTATAATATTGTCTTATTGTTAAAGTAATTAAAGTAACGTACTAATCTATATTTTCATATTATATTGACATCGTTTGACGAAAAAGATTATGATTGTATGGGTCTATTGTTATTTTAGTATTTTTCTTTACTTATTATGTCATTTTCTTAATATTACAATGATTTAAGTAACTAATTTTGCGATTAATAACTTTATCACAAATTAATAATTTTATTTATCTTTTGATTGAGTATTACAGGCTTTTTGTTATTATTAAAGTGATTAATAAAGCACGGTACAAATCGATATTTTCCGATTTTCATTTATTTCAATCCTTTTTCTTGTAAAATAACAACATTTACGTTAGATAACGTAACTAAAACTGTAAGTAGTATTTATCAGCTTTTTGGATAAATACTCGAGTAAAAACGGACATTTATTGAGTATTTATCAATTTTGAGTATTTATCCGGATAAAATCCCAACACTACGCGGGGTGCGAAACAAAATTCGCTCGCGCTGATTGTGTCAACTAACTTGCATGGAGATGACAACCAACGAGCGCACTAACGCAGGACGTCGCGTCCCGCATGCCGCGCGGGACGAACCTTGTCAATGTGTATTGCCGAAATCGATACATATCGTCGACCGTAGGTTCAATTGGGGTAAGGGACAAAATACCCAAAATGAGTTGAGTATACAGTTTTGTTCAAAATTACAATTTTGCTCTTTCGAATGGTGTATATGAAAAAACTGTAGCTTAAGAAAAATGTCCCTTACCCTACTGATTTTTTGGATCCAAATTTCGAATCAGCCCCATAACAACAAAGTATCTGAAAAACTATGCAATATAGCAACTTGAAATGGTGTAATTACCGCCGCCAATCCACTTCAAATAAGGTAAGGGTCTCCCCAATCAACGAATTACCATTACGGATTACTCAGTACGTCAAAAGTCAGTACTTCCTTTTCTGTCAATAATCTTTTTACACTGTATTTTCTTTTCATACATTAGTTCAACAAGTCGTTTACACAATTTTTTCATTAATAGATTGGATCCAACGTAGAGGTCAATTTAATGTAAGGGACGGGACTACAAGATACTTGGTCAGTAAGGGACATTAGTAACAAAGTACGTTGGTGTAATGTAAGGGACGTCTATTTTCTTAAATAGCTAACCTATTGGTTCGACTTATTATCAATTAAAGTCACTTTTCGTGTCTGTCTGTGTGACCGCGTTGTTCTTTTAAACTACGCAACGTATTTTGATGCGGTTTTCACCATCATTTAGAGAATTTATTCCGGAAGGTATTATATTAGGTCTTTACCTATGAAATTGCCGTTCTGCAGTACTGGCCATTTCAAATCAAAATAATTTTTGTTTGGCTAAGAATTCTAATTTCAAATTAATTTTATTTTAAAAACATGGATTCTTTTTTCCAAAAGTAGTCATTTGTTTATTGATTAGTGTTACATTTTCATCGCATTTCAATCTTTTTCGTCATCATGGATACGTTAAAAATTCGAGTAATTATGGAATATGAGTACCGTCGTGGTAGCAACGCGGCACAAGCGGCACGCAACATCAACGACGTTTACGGGGCTAACACTACAAACCAACGCACCACCTGTTATTGGTTTGCTCGCTTCCGTTCTGGAAATTTCGACCTTAAAATGAACCTCGCGGTCGTCCGAAGACTTTGGTCGACAATGACGAATTAAAGGCGATTGTGGAAGCTGATGATACACAATCTACGGCTGAATTAGCAGCAGCTTTCGACGTTAGCGTCAAAACAATATTTGTCCATTTGCGTCAAATTGGCAAGGTAAAAAAGCTTGACAAATGGGTGCCCCACGAACTCAATGATCGCCAGCGCAAAGTACGCGTCGAGACGTGCCTTGCACTGCTCAACAGACACACAAATGAAGGAATTTTGAACCGCATTGTTACCTGCGATGAAAAATGGATTCTGTTTGATAACCGCAAGCGCTCAGCAAGTTGGTTAGATCCTGGTTCAGCACCTAAACAATGCCCTAAACGAAAACTTATCCCCAGAAAAGTGATGGTCACTGTTTGGTGGTCTAGCGCCGGAGTGATTCATCACAGCTTCTTAACAAACGGGGTGAGCATTACTGCAGATGCGTACTGTGAAGAACTGAACACAATGATGGAGAAGCTGGCACATCTCCAACCAGCATTGGTCAATCGCTCGTCTCCGCTGCTACTGCACGACAACGCGCGACCTCATACTGCACAGCAGACGGTCTCCAAGTTGCAAGAACTGGGGTTGGAAGCTCTCCGTCATCCGCCCTACTCACCAGACCTTGCGCCTACAGACTAATACTTTTTCCAGAATTTGGATAACTTCTTGGCGGGAAAAAAATTCAATACCCGAGAGGCAGTACAAAATGCCTTTGAAGAATTTGTTGCCTCCCGTCCAGCTGATTTCTTTAAGAAGGGCATCAATAAACTGCCACTGCGTTGGCAAAGATGCATTGATTGCATGGGTGATTACTTCGATTCATACAAATGAAAAATACATGAAAAAAATTCGTTTAAATTTTTTCATACAAAACGGCAAATTCATAGGTAAAGACCTATTATTAAGGAATGGAAAGGAATGTGTATTATACATTAATTTTAAACTTACAAATAACACAGAAATCTCGTGAAAATGTTTCGCCAAGCCGTAAAAACTGTACGGAGCAGGGGCGGGCTAGTTTATTTATAAAACAATTTCCGGCTGCACTTACACTTTACTCCGAAGCATGCAGCAAGCCACTTGCTGCAAACAAACAGTTCAAGTTGTAAAGTTTAATGGAAAACATTCGAAGATTATAAGATTCAAGAATTAGAACGGTATTTGTATCGGTAGTTCTGTAAACATGAACAAGTTCTATCGATACTATTTTTTCATTGGCTCGTTGATAGTGGTGGCAATAGACTTGCCGCTGTTGGGACCTTAGACCATGTCCATAGCACGACTCGCGATCATTTGTCATTCATTAGTTCGGAAAACCCGAACGCTTCTTTATTAACATTCAGTTTTTTAAGAATAGAATAGAATATTCTTATATACATCATACGAATTACTATCAATAAATAGAAATATCCACATGTACACATAAAACTCAAATATATTCTCTTAATTATGGTGAATACCGCATCATCACCCATTACGTGGTTTAAAAGAACTAAGACCTCACACATACAGCCTTGAAAAGCGATTTTATTTTATGCTTTAAAATTTTATATTAATAATAATCTTCTTGTATTAGCAGTAGCGAGTATGGTACCGGCCGCTACACGGGATTTGGGAACCAGAAGCAGTCGCAAAGTACTCCGATGTCCCCGATGCACAGCGGGAATGAAACTTTCGATAATACTATCGCGTCGTTAGCCACCGTGAGTACTTATTTATTTATTTATAAAAGATTTACTAAACAACTTTTGTACAATATAATGCGCTGACAAGAGGCATATGTCCTATAAACATGTCTTAAAAGAAAATTGCCAAATCTATATAGATTGTGGTAGCGGAAAAAATATATGTTATTCTTGAACATATTTCTCAGGACTTGGTTGTTACTAAAACATGTTTAAAAAAATAATCTCGACACAAATTCACGGTAAACTAACCTTTAACTTTTACATTGAGTTTCAATCCAAATATCTGTATTAAGTATGTTGGTATTTAATTAATAACAAGAACGTTCAATGCAGAACTTGGTTAGTTTTTATTTTCGATTACTCAACTCATTTTTTTGTAAATAGATAATTGGTTCATATTTTGCAATAAATTTTAAGCGTGGTTATCGCCCTTTTCTTTTTTTCGACCGCGCTTTTGCTCTTGTCAGCGTCTTAAGTATATGTTTAATATTAGTCACAGTCTTAAACTGCCGCCAATTATAACTTAATAAGCATTTTCAGAGATACGTATGTGTTTTTGTTTTTGCATTGTTTACAGTTTTTACATACTTAAAGGCTTAATTGCGTAAAGGAGACCACACGTCATTGGTAACAAAACCAGTGTTGCGTAGTATGGAGTTTCAATAGAATAAGAGGCCAGCTGCCTCTTATTCTATTGAAACTCCATACTACGCTAGGCCAGCTCAAGTTCAAAGTGTTACCACTGATGTGCGACCTACTGTACGACATATTTACAGGAGATTCTTAGAACCAAGTCCATGCAAAAAGATTTTTAAAGGCAGCATGTAAATCTTATACTTTACAATAAATATTGTCAGATATTTCAGTAGACATATTTAGGTCATTCATCAAATCCTGTGGTGCATACCCGTCACTATCTTGCACTAGTAGTTTAACAGTTATACGACGGTGACAGGACTACAAGACCCAGGTACTTCGGTAAAATGGACAATATCAATAAGTCTTTCAGCTTAACTTATGACGATAATATAATCTCTCCCAAGATTGTTGATTTCCTTGGTTTCGACATCAATGCCATTTCGGAAATAATTTCAGGTACCCCGTATTATGTGGTTTTGCCATCATGATTCCAGTGCAAGAGAGAGAAGGAATTATACATGATCCATCACCATCCCTTTTTCGGAATGAAATCATAATGGCATTAATACTTCACCCAGTTCTAAGTACCACATATCATGCAGCCATGCTATTCTGTAAACATCTCACCGTGAAAACTTGGGTGAAGTGAGCTGTCAATAGTGTCAATCCCTGTGGAATGACAGCTCACTCCACGCTCACTTCACCTATTTTTCCACGGTGAGATGGTTACAGAATAGCACTGCAGGTTCTTACTAGCAAATCATGGAGTGACATTAATTTATGGTGTGCTATTATTTCTGTCATCGGTTTCCCCCGATGCAGGCCAATCATAGCGGTTCGGTAACTTGTAGTTTGTATATTGATAAATGTCATTGATGTTTGTTGACACTACTCTTATGTAATACATGGATTTTTTATACGTCCTTGTTTTGATAATTTTTCAGAGCGCGGTGTTGATTTTGACTTGACTTTGAACACAGTCGTAATTCGTGACTGTTGAGTTTTCATTTTAATAAAATTATTTCAAGTATAGTCGATCTATTAACTGTTGCACCTTTGATAAGTATTACCAGTAAATGGAAACTTCACTAAGGCTGAAACTATCTAACTGTGACATAGACAAATAGGATTTTAATGTAAGACGTGCAAGTAACATTCAACCTCAGGGTGAGAAATTTCGAGGTCGACTATACTAATAGTAATCTCTCTGTCTTCCTTCCCGTGACCTGTAGCCATCATCAAAAGTTAAATATCAACAACAACCAACTCAACAACAACAACAACAACAACAACTACAACTTTCACTCAACCACTTTTTCTTTTTCTCTTTTCTTTCTTTTTCTCTTTTCTTTTACTTCAACTTTCTTTCCGTCTACTTTTAACAAATTAAATAATTGATAGTGTAGAGATGAACTGACAAAAGTTTTAGACACTAAGTAGCAGCTAAAAGCTATAACTTTTTTAATTAAGGGCAAGTTCGGACGGTCGAGCGGACGGTATAACGAAGAAAAAGAGCGCTTTGTCCCGCGAAAACCCAAATCATATGGCCGGTCGATGCGGATCGTATGTATTCATTTTATAAAACGTACGCAAACATTCGCATGGTATCGCACGCACGAGTCCGCACGACCTTCTGAACTTACCTTTATGCCTGGCGACTTTTCATTATCATCCATGCCTTTCCAAGTTTATCATGGACGCGTTAGCATATACCAACGTTTTCACTCGTTGGTAACCAAGGGTATACATCAAGACAGCACCATATGCTTATAGCAAGGTAGCTCTGGTCAAACTGAGGCGTATTCCGCGCGTGATGTGCAACGAAATTTGCTCACACCGATTAGTTCAACTGCCCGATGCAAATAGATGCAACTGCCTTTTATGGAGTTGTTCAAACTGGTGTAAATACTCCCGTGACTTAAACTAATAATTAAAACAATCGACGCGCGCAATCACATACATCCCGCGTGGGATTTGCCTCAGTTTGAGCAGTCCTTAGTAGTCGCAGGACAATTTTCTACGGGTCGATTTGATGTTATAATAAAAAAATACGTGTGGCACTCGAGGACTGCCGCGGTAAAGCTATTGCATAGCATATATTCAAAAATAAGAAGATAATATTGTTGATTTAAATTTTTTTTTTTTTTAAATACCCCTATACCCCCCCCCTAAATCGCAGAATTTACACAACCGTCAATGACGTCTGCCCTCACGCGTCTGCCCGCGTTCGGGTCGCGCACTCGGCGATCGCGCGTCATTGCCTATCCCGCCCCTCCACCCTCGTTCTGCGCGCCCGCCGTCGACTCATCGCAGGTCATTCTTATCGTTCTAACTTTTAAAATATTAGTCCAAATTACTTAGTGTAAAAGACAAATTTTATCTACATTAAATACCGAAAGCGATGAAGGTATTTATTTTGATACGAATTAACTAAATACTCTAAAATATGCAACTTAAAAAAAGTATTCAATTTAAATGTATTTATAGCTCACTATTTTGGCTATAATGGCTTCCACATAAAAGGTAGATATATGCTGTCGCGGACTTTTATTTAGAACTCTTTAAGACAAACAACCCCACAATACATTCTTTTCATGTTACTCCAGCGGTTTAGGCAGCGCACGCAAAGATAGATCTCAGAGGGCAGGATTTTTTCCGACTTACTGGATACTTATCGTTATATTATGGCTAAATCACATAAAATCTTTATAAATTGTAGCCTATGTGTTATTCTGATATATAAGCCACATTACTGTAAAGTTTCATTAAAATCCGTTCGGTAGTTTTTGCGTGAAAGAGTAACAAACATCCATCCATCCATCCTCACAAACTTTCGCGTCAGGTTTTTTTTTCGTTACGGAATTTCTACATTCGGTCGCCGCGCTCAGAGTCTCCGATAAAAGCTATGCAATAGCTTAAAAGACAAAACGCAGTTAGAAAAGTGGGGCCTATCAATCTCTTAATTCTGCCAAAACATATTTTACAAATATTAAAAAAATGAATGAATTCGTTTCCTGAATTCACAATGATCACTACCTAGTCGTTTCATACGAATGCAGTCATCTCAACTGCATGAGGTCAAAATAAATCATGTTTCAGAAGAATCGGGGCTAAGCTACCGAATATTTTGTACTACTTACGATGTAGGTATTTAGATTAACTACATCTACGTCATCGTCTAGCCCAGTCAGAATCGACAAAATAAAAAGCAAACGCGTATGTAACTACGATTTTTTTATATGTTGTTAGCTCCCCTGAGAGTAGCTTACCCAAGTTTGTAACCCTGAAAACCTTGTGCTACTCCAATGGTGCTCGGAAAACTGTGAAATTCTGGCACTTGATTCAGGTTTTTTTTAATATCGTATATTCGTAGACTAGTGCGACCTTAAGGTCGGTCGACGGCTCGAACTCATTGGTCGGCGTGACTAATATGCATGGTAATTAGTCTTATTATTTATTTATTTAGATTTATTTATCTAGTTTTATTTATTTATTAACTTATTTAGTGAAATAGACGATGATTTTTAACAAAAACGAGCTCGTAAAATTTCATGAACAGATCTTTGGGCGTATAGATGTTATGAAAAAACTACTGGATGAATTTACTCAAAATAAAATTTGAACTTTTGAATAAATTATCTATCCCTGTACGATTTTGCTATTTTACATTTTTTTTTACTACATACGTTATTTATTTACGCGCAAAAACGCTTTAAAATTAGTATTGAAGTTTCAACGCTCATAACTTCCAAACCAATATTTTTTCCAATTCTGCTTCCATACAGGGCTAGATAATGACAAGACAAATTGATATAATTTTTAGTTTTGAACGTACACCGTCATACAGACGAGTAATCACCATACTACGTTTGTACGGAAGAATTACCGACTAGCGTACCCTTAAGGACGCGTTTTTAGGTACCTTTGTTTTATATTTTGTGAAGCAAACTAAATTTGCTATAGTCTGTCATTGACAAGCAACCTCTCTTGTACAATCTGTGGTGGCCATGGACAAGCTATATCTTCGCAACCAATAAGCCTAGAGTGCTGGGGTTGGGCTGAACTTGTACCAAATTTAGGTGGCTTCACAATATAAAACAAAGACACCTAAAAACACGTCCTTAAAGTATATAAAAAAAATAAAAAGTGCCAGAATTTCGCAGTTTTTCGATCACCAAGGGAGGCACAAGGTTATCAGGGTTGCAAACTTGGATATAAACTACTTCCATCTTCCTTTAAACCATTCGTCATTCATATCGTACTTACCTCATAAAGGAACAATTAATTACCCACGTACTCAAGTAAAATTCAATGTTGCCTTCCACCCACCCAATTACGACTTGATGCATGTGTGGAACAGCCAATCACGCATGCACTTAAGTTTGTACTTGTAACATTTCACGAGCGGGTGTCAATCATTGCAATCTATACCTTATCTAAATTACATACAGTTCTCCAAAGAAAATATGCCCTTCTGAAATCTTCGTCTATCTCGGACTATCGGAAATACGAACGCGCGATGATTAGATCTAATATAGAGCTGTTACCACCATAATAAAAATACTTGCATGTTTTGTATTACCATGGATACAAAATTATAGATTAACAACTCTATGCAATTCCAATAAACTTTTCAAAACTTTTGATTGACATTTGTCGATTTGCGACCAAAGTAGGTAATCTGGCAGAGAGGAAACTTCATACAAACGCCCAATGATCGGTGTACTACTACAAGGCGCAGCAGGACAAAAGTTAGAAGCTTACTCTGTGGCGCGACGTTCATGTTTGAAAGACGAAGATTACCGAAGCGCATATCTTTTCTGGTTTGACTGTACGACTCACATGGCGCGCGCTCGTGAATTGCAGGGATTATAGCATCTGAAACTCTAATCACGTTAAGCTTTAATGACACTACCTCCACGCAGGGCTGGTCTATGTTCGCGTCGTCGGTGACCAAGGCGGCTCGCACCGCCACTGAGAGCGCGGTGCGTTACGGAGGCATTGCTACGCAGAAGGTCTCCGAGATGGCATCGACCGTCACTGAGAAGGTGAGAACATACACTGCATTATTTATCTTAAAATGTATCTATAAAAAGAGGTTTGTCTATTTTATAATTTCAAAGCATCTAAATACGTAAGACTCAAAACACAGAATCAGAATCGAAAATGTTAGGTTCTATATAAATGTTATTTGTAACTTTTAGCTTAAATATACCTGCGGGGGGGTAATTTCGGAACAGACTTGCAATGGATGCCGATGCCTTTCATTTCAACGATCCAACAAAGACTTGTAGACACCCGCTAAACGACGGCCGGTAGCATATCCGGTAAAATTCCCCATTGAAAAAAATAGTGGTGAAAATTACCACATAAATAGAATCTCAGTACGATACTTAACAACACCCTCATGGATCGGACAGGGTTTTTTTTACATGTAGCTGCGGAGTTAGACAATTTTAAGCATCATTTTCTTGTATTTTCTTACCTGGATCCGTTGAAAACTAGTGTCAAACGCAGGTTAACACTCGCGGTGGTTGGAGCACCCTGGGCGGAACCACGGAGCAACGCCGCGGTTCCAATGCAAGCGGCGCCAACTACCAGGCTTCGGGCTACGGCGCCATGAAGAGCTCGACGAGCGAACCGTACAGCCAATGGTAAGTGTGATAATTTAAAATATTTTAATGGTGCGAACTTTTCACTTCTTCACGAATCTGGTTGAATAGTATCTTATGCCAAGCATTGAAGGCATTCATGCCTGTGCGATTAACAAACATGGTTTGCATTAAAGTATTAAGTAAGGATAATATGGCATAACCAGCAACTTATTCACATACTTACTAATATTATAAATTCGAAAGTAAGTCTGTCGGTCTGTCTGTATGTTACCTTTTCTCTCCTAATTCACTGAACGCATTTAGATAAAATTTTGCAAGGATATATTAGTTTGAGTGGAAACTGTATTCGCGCTTTTAATTTTAAAAAATACGATGATTGATGTTACCTCAAGATACGGACTATGACTAAATTTTGAATCCCTTAAATCTCTGTAAATGAGATAAGTAGGTAGGTATAAAAAATTCAATAATAAATGTAAATTTTATATTCATCCCTTATTTTACTCTCTTAGCGGATGATTTAACAAAAACGTGGAAACACGTAATTTTTTATTTATTACCAAAAGCATAAATTTGAATTCTTTCTTATCTATAACTTAAGAAATGATAGGTTTCCCATACAACCCTATAACACCCTATCCCTTTATGATTATTTTTGAGACAAAAAGTACCCTTCTTTCCCCAGGATGCTATCTAAGGCCCGTATTAATAAACGTTACTCAAAACTCAAGCGTTACTTAAAACTAGTTTCAACCAATCTAATGGCTTGAATCTAGTTTTAAGTAATGCTTGAGTATTGAGTAACGTAAGGCCCGTATTAAGCTTCGTGCTCACTAGCGCGACGCGACACCGGTTATTGTTATACCGTGAAGTTTTCTTAGAAATTGTATTATTCGAGTCGCGCCGCGCCGTCGCGTCGCGCTGGTCTGCACGAAGCTTTAATAAACGTTACTCAAAACTCAAGCGTTACTTAAAACTAGTTTCAACCAATCAAATGGCTTGAATTAAAACAAGCATTACTTAAAACTAGATTCAAGCCTTGAATCTAGTTTTAAGTAATGCTTGAGTATAGAGTAACGTTTATTAATACGGGCCTAAGGGGGATGTGTGCGGGTGTTACACGAATGGATAGAATAAAAAATGAGTAGGTACATAAGAGGAAGTCTGAAAATGGCGCCGGTGACCGAAAAGTTGTGCGGATATCGGTTGTCATGGTATGGGCATGTGATGCGGAGGAATAAGGAAATGTCATGAGGAAAGTTTTGAGTATGAATTTCGATGTCTATAAGAGTAGGGGAAAACCAAAGAAACGATGCATGTACTGTGTGAAATATGATATGGCTAGAAAGGGGGTGACTACCGAAATGGCGACTAATAGAGAAGTGTGGAAGTAACGAACATGTTGCGTCGACCACAAATAAATTTGGTTAACGGTAGAAGAATGATGAATGATTCGAAGTACTTTTAAATGTTTATTAGTTTATGTATCCCTGCAATATAAAATAAACTAAAATTGATCGTGTTTTATTACTTTATCCAAGTTTTACTATAGGTACTCAATTTATTAGACAAATACCGTTATTGTATAATATTGTTGAAATTACTGCACTTTAGAGTTATTTTTTTAATGTAACATTCCTTTGTATTAATCTTGAAATAACAGAGTTTATAATACCTGTATATCGAAATCAAAATAACGAAAGGGTGAAAACCGTTATTTATCTAATGCTAAAATAAATGGAGTCCAGATATTTTGGAAAATAGCTAGACTATTTGTTTAATTTCTGCCTTAACAATCAGTTTGTCTAAATTAAATAGATAGTATAAAATGGCTGGATAGTATAAATTATATCCAGATTAATTAATTTGGCTGTAACACATACATTAACATTCTGCATCGAGCGCAGTACCTACCAATACATTTCGTATTGTGTTGCATTTACTTTACTAGATGGGATTTTAATGTTACTAGTGGTCGCCCAGAGTTCGAAATTCGACCATAATTCATTTAAATGTTTGAATTCTATGGTAGCCATCTTGTGTCAAACGCATAGTGGAAACGGAAGTGTGTGTAATGCTTTTTTTATTAATTTATTTCTAATGTATATTATATTAAAATATTAGCTTTCTGCTCTCCTTCTCCATAAAAACTTTAACTGTGCCAAATCTCATACGCCTCCGTCCGCGTAATTTTCGTAAAAAGGGGTACAAAGTTTTTGCTTCACGTATTAATATAACAATAATTTAAGTATACCTCCTACACGAAAACTTCTTACCGCTTGATTACGATACAATTGATTATCATCTTATGCAAGGTATTGCAGTGCGGTTTTCCAAATCTTCATAATCATAATCATTTCTTTATTTCTGTAATATAGACAGTGAATACAGCCATGCTATTCTGTAAACATCTCACCGTGAAAACTTGGGTGAAGTGAGCTGTCAATAGTGTCAATCCCTGTGGAATGACAGCTCACTCCACGCTCACTTCACCTAAGTTTTCACGGTGAGATGGTTACAGAATAGCACTGCAGTTCTTAAATTAAAGATATAAGTCGCTATGTTATGCCAAGAGGCGTACAAATATGGTTGCATGCGAAATAAGAACAATAAAACAATTTCTACAGTTCTTATTATCATTGAAACTATGTATTCTGATTACCATAATTGTATTTTTTGTAATTCGTTCAACCGATAATAATGGAATGGTCACCCTGCACAACTTTATCTGACGTATCATGTAGGTTTACGTGAACTAAGTATGTGAAATAAAATATTTTGAATTTATCATATTTCGATGCATATTTTTGATGATGAATATAATTTTATTATATCAACATCTATGGAGCAAGAACATAACAAAATAAATGTTTATTCGAAATCTTGTTATTTATTTTTATTATTCTTATTCTTAGCTCAGAACGCTGTTATTTAGCTGCTTCTGCTAGTACTTGCAGTTGAGAGCGGTGTTCGCCGGGCCCATAATTAGAATATTGCTGTTCTATAGCAATATTCTGATATAAAGAACAATTAAGTGCCTACAATTCTATTGACGGATGAAGCATACTTGACTAAAATGGTGGATGGACCTACGATAGTATACAGATGGATTTTTGAGATGGGGCAGTATAGGCAGCCTAATCGTTGTAGCTACAGGAAAACGATCTTAAGAGATTGTCCTTAAGTTTTTGAGACATTTAAAAAAATATTACAGTCTACAAGAAGATAGGCAGTTTGCACAAAAACTTTTTTGATCCCAATCGATCCTTAATTCTTATAAGAATCAAAGAACTTTATTAGAACAACTGGTGGTTTAACTACTAGAAGTCAGAAAACGCAAAAAACTTTTCCCATACATTTCGTAGGAAATGTGACTCCGACCTACTTTTCACGATGGGTCGGACTGGACGAAAAACAACCAAAAAAAAAAAAAAAATTTTCAAACTAAAAAAAATAATCTAATAATATTTTCCGACATTCACGGTGACTGACATACACAGGCAAAACCGCGGGCAAAAGCTAGTTATGAATATTCTTCAGACTAGGGTTCCTGACTCTTCGTAATCAACCGTGTAAAGAAACCAAAACACAATCCGTCTCATTACAAAATGAGTTCTAAACTTTAGACCAAGCCCAGTCGAGCCAGTTATTGTATTTAGAACTCTAATCCAACGAACGTAAAGTTCTTAATACAAAAACTTAACTTTAGAACTGAGAAGTTGTCAATTTTGTATTGAGTACTTAGATAAATGGCAGTCAAGAATATCTAAGAAACACAAAATTGCACTCGGCATACAATTTCCAATTTATGGGAGACAAACTGGGAATTGTGGAAAGATCAGTAATATTGCCTCAAATAGTTTCACCTTCCTGGCTCGCACATGCAGCTTGCAAACTTAGCGACGAACACCGGGTTATATATTGGTTCGCATCACTTATTGATACGGAAGCACTCTGTTGGATTCTCAATGCTCGGCTGAACACCGAGAATTTAAAATCAAACAGGGTTTAATGTAACTAAAATTCTCGAATAATTTTCAGGAACGAGCAGCTTCCGTACAAGGAGTCTGTCACCACTCGCAACGTCGACGGGCGCGATCTGTCACAGGTGGGCGTGGCCAGCCCCCCTCCCAACGCTCCACCGAAGGCCGACGAGGACTGGGACTGGCTCAACCAGTAAGCTGTGCCCAGGTACGGATGAGTCCTGTTCGAAACTCATAACAACATAATGTATACGTACGATAATAGACCATTAAAAAAGTAAAAGTCTCAAACAAATATTGATTTGAATGCAGGCTGCTCCCAAACTAATCTACAACATTGTAATATCTTTTCTAACCTGCACTTAGGTCCAGTTGAAAACCAGCGTCAGGCACTAGTTGTCTGGCATTTTTGTTGAACTGGGCCTATTTAGTGCAGGTGTCGTAAACCCATTTCTGCAAATTTCATACAACGCACTACACTTTTTATTAGATTTTTTTATTTGCAGATTAGGTTGCCTTTTAGTCTGTACTAAATATACGTATTTTCTTTCTTTCTTTCTTTCATTTATATAATCCTTGTACTAATAAGATTTTTCTCCATTCTTCCAGGAGTTTCGCTCTGCTCCCCATCAGCTGAGCAAAGAGAGTTAGCAGTGACGGCCGTACATCGTTCTATAGTTTGACAACGTTCCAAGTATACATCGTTCATCTTCAAAATAAGGCGAATACATTGTGAATAAATCGATATTCATTCCAGCCAAAATTATAATAGGGCGCGTCACTCCCTTATTGAACTAGTTTTATTCACCAAATTTCAGTTTTTCCAAATATAAATGATGAAACCTTCGAACGTTGTCAAGCTATACCATTTAGTTCCATTACCTCCTCCCTTTACCCCGGCTAAATTCAAAATTACCCAATTTAAGAGAAATATATACTGTTTCAGTTGTCGGGTATTTGACAATTCGGTATACATTGACGGTTTTGTTACATACTACTTCAGAGTTTTGAATAGACCGTGTAGTCGATTTTTTTTATTAATTAGGAAACAGTGGAAGTATTATTTTTCTAATGACTGCAGTTGGCGTGTATAAAGATACCATCTCGAAAACCCATCAGGGTCTTAGTTCGGGCTATGCCTCGTTAAGATAGAACTACAGTCATTAGATACAGAATAAGGCCACAATCAAAATTATAATTTGGAATATTTATAAATTTCTGTCATCCAAGTTGTAACTCAAAAACGTCAATGTAAATTCTTGAAATATAGTTGAACAAAACCTATATGTATAAATATTAAATAGATTATAAAAATCGATTTAGGAAATTGTATAAATATATATATATTAAATAAATAATTTTATCATTCTGTCCATATTTGGTGCCACATTATTTTAAAGTGTTTTGTTGAATATAATTTAAATGTCTGTTGCTGAAAAAGGCGCAAATTAGATTCGTGCGCTATTTCTAAAGCTGTACCGCTCGTCCGATAATTGGACGTAGTTAAACAGAAAGGATCCAACCCACACAGAGTTAGTTTTGAGATATTCAAGTTTTAAGATCAGATCGTGTTATGTGATTGTATGACATACGGGTTGGTAATGTATGGTCATAATGACATGATGCATTGGGATTGTTTTTGGGTTATTAAAGTTTTGACTACAAAGAGTGTTTTGGTATACATAACTCATTTTCGCCCATAGTGTGGGTTGGATCCTTTCTGCTTAACTACGTCCAATTGTGGGCTTTGTATTATATAAAACTCTAGTATAACACTTTGTAAGTATAGCTCGTTTACTTTCCTTTCCGTAAATTGCGATTATTACCCCTTTCGGACGAGGCTCGCTCTAGTAGCTATACCGGCCTACATTATGTTTATCGCTAGGCCTATATTTATTCGTAATAAATTATAGATTTAAGGAAGCGTTTAGAAGGTCGCATGTCGGTACCCGTTAATTAAAGACGAAGTCTGATTTTAATGGTAGACCACGTACGTGGAGTGATTTGAAACTGATTATGATGTACTGAGGCTCAGCCAGTACTGTAGGAACTAAAAATGTCATTAAAATGTGTAATTATAGTTCGTATTTATGTTTGTGAGATCTGCGACCGGTTTGTAAGACATATCCTGTTTATCATGCTTTAAAATGTCATCACAAATAATTTTTTAATACCAGCGTCGGTTGCATTTCATTCAGCAGATTTCTCAAAACAAAAGCCTCTTTTATGAGCCCTTTTTAGCAAAGACCAGAGAAGAAGATTCCATTATTTTATTGTATTAGTTTATAGCAAATTTTAAAAGTAAGTACCTAATATCTCAAATTATTTTTGTATTAACATTTTATGTTGTATTCCTCTAATTTGTTTGTGTTCTTCCCGACGTCGATAGATGAATCCTAAATAACTATACTATTTTAACTCTGCCTACCCATTACCGTCCTCCTGTGATTCTTAACATAACCAACAAAAATATTCGAATATTATTTACTGTGTAGGAAAATTGTATCTAAAGTATTTTATATCTTTATTGACTATTTATCTATCGGCTTCGATAAAGCCTTGCCCGGTCTGACCTGGGTGATCAAACAAGTAGGTAGTTACAAAGCAAAATAAATATTGATTGATAGTTTAACGAAAATATCTATCGACTGTAAGGAAGCTGGACAAGGCCCTAAGAATTTATAATAATTATCGCCTCCATCTGGTAAGGTACGGTTTATACATAATACATTATAATATATTTTTAGCCCAACTTTAATTTATTATTTTCTATGACCTATATAAGTTAAAATTTACATTTATGTACAAATATTTTATTATTTTTAAGACTTGTATGAATATTTACTATTAGGTTCTTTTACATTATGTATGGCTCATCGGAGTTTACGATCCGAACAGGATTATGTTTCGAAAACTATGCCACAATGAATTTTATGTAATTATTGAAATAATAAAACTAGATTAAACATAATATTTCTGTTTTACTTTATATCCGACGCCACGCATTATTGTCATTCACCACGACATGGTTGCAATGCTATGAAAGTGTATTTGGACCTAAACAAGTACCATCGCGGACACTGGCGCCTGACCACTTTTCGATCTTATTGCTTAGAAGGTTGATAAGTGGTCAGGCGCCAGTGTCCGCGATGATACATATCTCAAAGAACAATTTGACTTCAAATGTTTCAAAACCCACCCAAAATGTTTCAATAATTTAGTCGTCAAACGAATCCTATATTTCAAATGATATCTGAAAGATAAGGTTAGAATAGATTTAAAATGAATAAAAATTAACTATCCAACAGCAGCAGCAGGACAGCGGTGGTGGCCCAGTGGTAACGACCGCGACTTACGAGTTGTATGTCGTAGGTTCGAACCCAGACAGACGCTGCACTTTGCGTAAATTATGTCAGCGCCGCTGCAATAAAAACGGTAAAGGAAAACATCGTGAGGGTCGGCATGCCCTAGAACCAAAAATTTCGAAGACGTGTGACATCTACCAACCCGCATTGGGCCCGCGTGTGGGATGACGGCCCACTCCCTCCGGCCTGTGTCCCAGCAGTGGGAACATTGTAGGTTGATTGATTAATTATAGGGAGATGATGTGGGTTGATTCGTTTAGGGGAACTAAGCTCAATGATAAGAAAATGAAACACGCTACAATGTTTCCTTGAGGCTTCCGGGTATGCGCGGGCGGTCTACTAGTGTATGGAGAGCTGAGGTATGACAGCTTTTAAACTTACAGTGCAGCAAGCACATGTAGCCTGATGTCGGCGCACTGCCGGTGAACAAAAAACTACACCTCCAGTTTCATAGTGATTTCGTTAATTCCAATTAAATTCACCGGGGCCAGCTTGCTGAACTAGACTACACCCGGTTCTCCATACTATTTGTTGGTCGGCGTCGCCACAGCGCCCTGACTAGCCATCAGCGTGCACATGTAAAGAGCCTAATGCTCGCTTTCACTAATACCTAACACTAGGCGACACCTTATCAAAAGGTTTCATGACGTCATGTCCGACACCTGACGGCGCGCGGCAGGCCGCTCAGTAAACGAGCGTTTAGTAAAAGTCATTTCACGAGTTGATCGCTCCAGTCTGTGTCTCAGAACACTATTATCCTAATGGGTCTGCGTGCAGTTCTCAACGAGTCCACAGCTTTCTACAAGTATTCACCTACAGTCTGAAAAACGGTAACAACTAGGGTTCACACCTCTCCCGGAATTCAGCAATGTTTTTTTTTTAGGCATGTTTAAAAAAGTTCTACTTATTTACGGATGCAAGAGATTGAGCAGCATAAAATAGCAGCTAATTTGAGACGCAAGACAAATACCTAAGTATGATAAAAAAAGGGGAACCACGTGCGAGCCCTGCGGTACTCCAGATTTGGCTTATAGAATAGACTCATGACTTCCGACTGAAACAACTTGTTTTCTTCCGCTCAAGTATGATTTAAACCTGGCAACAAGGGAACCTTGGATACCATAAGATTCTAGATTTTGTAATAATAGTTGATGATTTACCTTACTAAAAGTACTGGAAAAATCGGTATAAGTATATCGCATCAACTTGATATCCTCCATCATGTCATAGTAAATTGATAATATAGTTTCCATATTTTTTTAACTGCTCACCGTTTTCTACCGTATTTTTTAACTGGTAGCACCGTAATTCCGATATGAGCGGAGCGAGTTGGTTAATCGGCCCGACAGCAGGGCTGCCAGATTGTATATTTGGATACAAAATCTGTATAATTTGGTTACCTTCTCTACGTCTTTTTGTATAACAGCGAGCGAGTATGTAATTGCCTAACACACATAAAATGACAATTGATCGCAATATCTTTCATTTTGACAGTTCAGCCACGTTAATTGCATTATTTACGTTGCTGAGCAGACGAATTAATATTCAAGCCATGGATTAGGAATATCCTTCAAAACTCTCGGAATTGTTAATGAAAGCATGTTACGCAATTAGGGTACAGGTTGCCTTGCTTAGTTGGAAACAAAAAAAAAATTATAATGTAAAGTGAACATATCGCTTTTACATTGCACTCTCCCCGTAAGTTCGCTAATGGTAACAAAGAAATTAAATAAAAACTTGGAAATAACGCTTGGGTAATATTCGGTACCTAGCTCTAGCATTAAGAGTTTTACTGATTTTAGCCTGAATCTGAGAATTTATTTATACAAGAGTTTCAAACCTGTGCTGTGTTACAATAAATCATAAACTTAAATGCTACAAGGATCTTTTGACGCGGGAAGGATGCTGACAAGGAGGTGCTGGTTTACTTGTTAGTAGTGCTAACATTACTATTAGTAAAATGACGAGAAAAAATAGTTCTTTTATTCGACATCGAAATAAAAAAAAAGTAGTCCACAGTTTATTTTTTGCTTTTGAGGCCAAGCGGTATAATATTGGTTGTCTCCACTGGCAGCCCTGTCCGTCACCGTCAGTCAGTAACTCAGTAGATCCGCAGCACAGTTGAACACAGTGTTTCGTTCGATGACGTTACTGACGTTCGTAAATTGTATGCTAAAATAAACGTCCATTTTAATATTGTGAGAAAATGGATCGCTTGCGAGTGCGTGTGAACTTTAAGTATTTAACCAGTGTGTTCCTTTTGGTTTTTGCGGTCGGCCAGTCTACGAACGGTATGTCGCAACTTTCCTGCCCACGTAATGAAAACAATGCAACGTTTTATTTAAGTTAAACTCTGAATGCAGTAGGTACCATCTAAAAGTTTTGTATTCCTACTTAAGACGTGACTGTATCTTGCCGCTTATATTGTTTCTCGAAACTTCTATTAAGCAGAAAATAGTTTGTAGGTCACGATATTATTTTCGTCTCGAACTAAGAAAGAACCTAACAAAACCTTGAAAGCCTTAAGGCTGTTTTTTTCATTAGCAAGTTTCAATACGTCATCTGACGTGATTAAATTATTCGTGCTGATATTACATTTGGTATTGTTAATTTTGGTTATATTATACAACTTGTTGCTTCCGAAAGCATGTTGTCTTTTACAGAGCAAATAGTGTGCACCTGTTACAAACTTTATATGAAACCTTTTTGCATTCTTTTCCGCCAACATATTCAACAGGTTATTATTGTGTAGTTTCACATGAAAATGCATTGATACGAAATTCTTTGAATATTGGTTAATTATCTTTGTTTGATCGATAAAAACCAGAGCACATTAACATTTCTTAATGTGGGTAAATTGTACACAACTGTGTTGTGAATGTCATCACTACTTTTGTTTTAAGGTGACTCAAAAACTACTTCCAGAAAAAATTCTACCATTGTAGGTATACACCAAATTGTTTGTACCTAATTTATAAATTACATTAAGTCTGCAGCTGCAAATTGAATATTGAAATGTAATTTGGTGTGCTAAAAGCATTAACAGTCATTGGCTAACATATCCTGGATGCAACAATTACATTAGCCAACACTTTAGGCTCTGTGGAAGGGCTATTTATTACTTCAATGTATATTGTTAGCTCTCTAATCTACTGGGAATATTGTAGCAATATGTAACATTTTATAGAATAGAGAAAATGTAGGTACATGAAAAGAAAACTAAAGTTATGAAATGATGTCTTAATTACTATTAAATAATATTCTTTACAAATGTTTGTAAAGAAGTTGGTAGTTGGCCAAACACACCTTTATGTATTTGAGCTATCTCTAATAAATTACGACGAAAAACTAAATAATCTTGTTATGCTGCATCAAGTGGGCCATCATCTTGCATCATCCTTCCAGTAACATAAATAAATTAAAATCATTAAAACCCAAACCCCAAATGGATATGGTGGAAAAAAAAAGATTTATTGATGTGAAAAATCCACCCTTTTTACTTTTATAAAAACAAAACCATTGCATCACCTATACAAGTCCATGGACACCTCATGTGTTAAAATCCATCCAGCTGCAAGGATGCTTCGAGGATATAAAGAATCTCAAAAAGATTGATAGATACCTATAGACACATAGCCCTGTCTTTGCTGTTGGGGAAAAGCAATGAAGACAGAGAAACTTACTTTAGCATTTATAGTCTTAGTGTATTTATTTAAGTTGTGAATCTGATTCATAAACAATTAACTATCATGGGCAAACATTCTTGAATATAAATTATTTTTATCATTGCACGATAAATATGTGAATTCTTAGGGACTTTTGACATAGTTATATAATATACCTTTGATTTAACTGCTCCAAAATTATATAAATGTAATGTTTATCATAACATTTTTTTTTTTAGTACAAACATTATGCTTGAAACAATGTCACTAAACTTCCCAGTGTTTGCTAGATACAGGGCAAAGTACTGTGTTAACCCAGTTATCCACCATGAGATTATCAAAGCGTTGGTGGACTTCCTCGAGGAGCTGGATCAAATGATCGATTTTCGCACATACTCAAAATACGCGCTTTGACGTGGAGCCCGTATTACCTATTAACAAGTCGCGCCAACTTGTTTCCCAATGAATATGAGGGCTTATAAATATCTAGAGCCACAAATGAAGTTGACCGTCAGACCTCACACATATGATTTGTTGAGTGTGACAAGCCACTCGTGTGGGTAGCCTTAATACTACTAAGGATAAAGTATTTTTTATTTTATTTCATGTTCTGATTCATGAGTAAGGGCTTATCTACTTTTATATAATGTATTTTCCTCCTAATACAATTTTTTTTTTTATAATAACCATAATTTCATAATTAGTTATCCTCCTTTATAAATATAAATAAATAATACTTGTCATGTGTGTTTTCCACATTCAAAAGTAATGATAAAGTGTTTTCTAATCCTTAGTGATTGCATGCTCAAATCCTTGAATTGCATATCTGAAATGTATACATAATGTTATTGTGTCAGGAAGTACCAGATGAATGATTTCGATATCAGCAATTGACAGGAATTCATGGCTGTAAATTGCGATTACTGAAAAAAATCACGATGCCCGTATCCGCCATAAAAACTAACTTGACCTATTTATTTTTTTCATTAAAAAATAATTATATTAATGCATGTTACCTACCATTTTATACCCATACAGCGTGGCCTAAATACAGCGAAACATCTTAACACTAAATTAAGGATTTAAATAAAAATAAGAAAAGCACTGTTGAAATGAGAGCCTTATTATCACGTGACTAAGGTACAATAACACCCCCGTTTCACCAAATACCTACCAACCCTACCATCACTTAATTTTGGAAACACATTTATTCTTCTGAGAGTTTTAGAATTTAAAGATTAGTCTGAGATCAGCACTATCTGAATTAAAAAAAATACATAATGCAGTCCCCCAAAACTTACGCCCCTCACTTCCTAGTGCTTTACCTGGGAAGAACTGGTGCAACAAACTCCCCAGCAGCACAGCTGTCTGTATAGTGTTGTATACACTATACAGACAGCTGTATTATACTAAATTATAAAGCTCATATTATTTCTTCGCTTTAAGATGAACTGATGTTGAGTTGTTTTGTCAGTCAAACCGGGGATGTAGAAGAAGACTGATAATAAGAACACACACAACAGCATACATCCTGACAAACCTTATATTGCTGCTATAAATATCTATCTATCTATCTATACTAGTGGGCGCCCAGTGGTCGAAATTAGACCATATGTAATTTAAATTTTAAATTTCATACATGAAGTAGATACGAGGATAGTTAATACTAATTACATGATAGTACATACCGTAACCTCAGTTGGTCCGATAGAGATGGTACTTATAAGAAACAGGATCAATTGGGATAAAATAGTTTTTGTGTAAACTCCCCATTTTCTTACTGACTGTACACGACAGTCTCCTAGGACCGTTTTAATGTAGCAACAACGGTTAAGGTACCTGCCCTTACTCCCCCATTTCAATACTTCCCCTGTATAAAAATCAATAGCTGTGCGTCTCGCAGAAACTCGAAAATCGCTCGACGTATTTTTTCTTTTGCTTGCCTGTGTCCTCGGTTGGATATGGAGAAAAGGAAATTAGGAAGAAACCACACGATATCGTATCCATCTCACGTAGTACGCAGTTCACCGGTCATCTAGTCAATATATAAATATCATTGCCCATTTTACTAAGATTGTGGTTTAGTAAATGATAGTAATTAAAATCATAACAGGCTTTATCAGCACCTTGCTCCGAATGAAACTTTAATGAGTTAATAACTGATTTTTCCTTCCTTCTTGTTGTATTGATAACAAACTGTTATTAACTGGTGACTTCACACAGTTCACACACCAGGGCAGTATGGAAGTCAAAAAAAAAAATCACTTATTTCAGACTATTTTTGTCCATATTTTGTTAGTAATCTTAAGACTATGTTAGTCTTTATTAGTTAATTAAATTTCTTAAACTAAAATAGCACAGCATTTTTATAATTTTTTTTCATAGCCAGCCTATCTGTGTAGTTAGTTATGAAACTAGATAAAAATATGGCTATCTAGTGGTCGCAAGCGCTACTCTGCTGAGCATGGGGCTGGGTTCTATTCCCAGGCCGGGGAAACTGTTATTGGGCTTTTCCATCTGGAATTTCTTAGTAGCGGCTTGGAGTCTGGAATTTGTGCCCGATCGTGGCATTAGGCTCGCCCCCTATTACATGGGACTTAAACATAGTTGGCACATACTATGCGGTATAACTCTGCTTTACCCTTCGAGGGAAGGCTTGTTATAGAAATATGATTCTATTTTTCAGAGCTTCTTACACAATTTATTGCATAAATTTCAGTTATCGATATACCATTTATTGTTTTTGTAGATGTTTTTCTGCCTGCTTGAGGTCGGTGAACTGAGACCAGGACCTCTTGTCAGTGCGGCGCGCGCGACCGACAAGTTGTGGTGACGTAGTAATGGCGCTCGTAAACTCAAGGTTGCAACGTCTTCCTCGTGTTTTTATACCGTATCTAATGCATTTTGGGCTTGAATAGACTCAATTCAAGTAAGCCCGATTATTGTGACGTTCTCATGTCGGTGTAGAAACAGCGTTAAGCTTCATGCAGACCAGCGCGACGCGACACCGGTTATTGTTATACCGTCAAGTTTTCATAGAAATTGTATTGTTCGTGTCGCGGCACGGCGGCGGCGTCGCGTCGCGCTGGTCTGTACGAGCTTTTATTCTGACCGTTCTAAATACCTATGTCGCGGACATTTCATACCTGCACGCGTAGCGTGACCACCGTAAAAACAGGTTTTGTCGACGGAAGAATAGACAAAATAAACAATCACAATCTGTCTATTCTTCCGTCGACAAAACCTGTTTCTACGGTGGTGACAAACATCTCTCATTGTGATTTCCGCCACAATGAGAGATGTCTCGAAATTGCTAAGGAGCTGTTACTTCTAAATACATAGCGCAGGTATCTACTATGTTTTCTAATGCGTGGACCTAGACAGTAGACAATGACCTTTTGATGCTATGATGTCATACGATGCTATGATGTCATACTTTCTACTCGTATCTGAACTCATTCAAAGTTTTGAAACAATTGTCAATTAGAATTCGAATCTATGTATGGTCTGTTCTGTTTCAAAAGCATCTGATGATAATGTTATCTAATCGATCAGAAAATCTGTGCATGTCAATTTGTAGTGCCATTTACAAATTGAGTGCTTGATTTGATTATTTTGATACTTAAGCCCCAAATTTCAATTTTAAATCACCTTAAAGCTTTGTACAGACAAGAGCGGCGCGACGCCGCGACGCGACTCGGACAATACAATTTCTAAGAAAACTTGACGGTATAACAATAGCCGGTGTCGCGTCGCGCTGTCGCGTCGCGTTGGTCTGCACGAAGCTTAAAGATGTTTTTCATTTGACAATTGAGGTTAAATCTGTATCGTCAATTCACGTCGGTTTTTAATAAAAAAAAAAAAATTAAAAACCGACGAAAAAAAATTAAATTTAATGTTAGTGGTGTGATCTGTGATATAAAGTTGAAACCTAAGTACAGAATAATATGTTACTTATTCCCTGAGTGATTGAGTAAGAATTTACACATTAATGAGATACTGTAAGAACAGTATGGTACAATACGGCCGATATACCTAACTTGGCAGGTCTGAACATAGGCACTACGAACTTTCACGCATGTTCTCTCACTCACACTCGCGTCATGTCACCATTTGGATCCTAAAAAATGTTATTGCACAGCCTTCTGCGCGAAGTTCGGAACTTCCAAGTATATCGGCCATATTGTAGGTACCTATATATTGTATATTGGTAGTACGTCTTCACAATGCAAAAAAAAAATTGTTTATGCTAACTAATGCTGCAACTTCTCAAAAGTATTTTTAAATTTATGAACGGATTAGCAACCAGCGGCTCACGTAGTTAGGCATTCAGGCGATGATCTGGATTCCATTTATTTGGACTCGGTTTTTGCTTTACCTAGAACACTCATTTCAATAGAATCGTTAGATCAAAATACGTCACTGTCTACGAGAATTCCATGAGCGTCAATATCTAGGGAAGCCTACGCAAGTTGCTTGTTGTTGTATAATTCTGTCGTTTCCCAGGACTGGACTGAATTTTTTTTGTAAACCCAATTAGGAAATACTACTTTCCTTGAACCTGGGTTATGTTCGTTTGCTTTTTGCTGTGTTCAACCAGCAGCCGATGATATAAAAAGCCATGGTAGTCACATTCAGTTTTCTCTTGAAATGTCATACAAAAATGTCATTAGCTGTGTCACAAGAAATCAATTAAAATACAATACCTATCAATTTTAATTCTTAAACACTTGGTATGAGATAGTTTGTTGCTTGGGGTTAAATTGGAGTAGCTTCTTTTTGTCATCCAAGTAATCTTTAATCATTTTGTCAGTGAAATGATTTGATTGAACTTTTTGAGGCTTATCTTTAACATGGCTTGGGAATTTGCTGTAGTAGAAGGTAGGTACCTAATTTATTCAGAAGATGAAACGGCGTATGTTAGGTCCAACGATTACACTGCCCACCATACACTAAAGTGCAGTAACAGCAAAATCACGATTTCGAGTAAAACGCATTTAAAGTTAAGAATTGATTTTAAAAAATCAACAGAATGTATAAGCAAAAAAATTTGAATGCAGAAAGGTTGTAAAGGCATAGGTTCACACGTTAAAGCAATAAAAAAAAATATATCTTAATAACTGAATTTATTATGGCCATTTATTCTTTTTGGTGCCTATTACTGCATAGCCTTTTTTGTAAAAAATACCATTTTAAACTTAGTAAAATGCAGCAAAAAGCCCTATTACTGCGTTTGGATCAGTTATTTTGTCAAGAAACCCAACTAACATGCAGTAAGGTCAAAAAAATACTGCATTTTAGTTAGTTTTTTAAGAAAAAAGTGTTCAATTTACTAGTGCAGTAAGAAAAATAGCTAGTTCACATTTTAAAGACCGTTTATATTAACTGCACTTTAGCTAGGAATAATCATATCTGTGTCATTATGCTATCCAAACTAATCTGCAGTAATGCTGTATTTTACTGCGTGTTAGTCAGTTTATAATGATAAAAGAATGTTAAGTATTCACAACTAAAATGCGACAAGCTTTGATTTTACTGCATTTTAGTTGGGAGTTCGTGACAATAAATTGTATTTTCTTAATTTGCAGTAAAAATAGCTTGTATGGCGGTAAATTTTACTGCGTATTAATTTTTTTTTAAATTTTTTTCCAGAAATATAAAACTATCTAAAGAACTGTAAAATTATATTGCTTACTGCATTTTAGTTATGAAACCTTAAAATTTAATCTGCAGTATAATTTATACTGTATTTTAGTTGGGAAATCACGCCAAATTGTTAATTTTTTTCGTTTGCAGTAAGTGAAAACTGTTAAATAAAAACCATTCTAATAGTCTTAGAAATAAGTAAGTTAATTCAATAGAAAGCTTAAGAAACCCGCTTTCAGAATCACTAATAAAACGAAAAATCACAAAAGGGCTGTTACTGCTCTTTAGTCTCTGGTGGGCAGTCAGATTGCCTGATGGAGGCCGTGGAGGGTCGTGTATAACCATTATTATATTTTTGGAACAAAATCAATAAAAGGTCCACCTAATATATTTTGGGTCGTGTTTCCGCCTTTACGCCTTTACGCCTTATTAGGTATTTACATAGTCAAATTGGTTCACTCAATTTAGTCGTAGGTGCCTATCTGCACGATTGGATGTATTTATCGTAGTAACTTATTTGTTTTGTCTTTATTTGAGTAGGCAGAAACTTAAAGACAATTTAAGGTCGTCGACAAAAATATCTCTCCCCGAACATGTTTTGCTTTACATCAATTACGGGCTTATTTATAAACGTTGCTTAAAGTTATGTAGTGATTAGTGACTGTTTAACCATACATTTTAGACGTTTGAACATCACTTTAATCAACATAAATGAACCTCTTATTGTTCAATCTTTGTTCATGGTCGTGTTGTTTTTGCACAGCATAAACATAGTAGTATACTTGTTAAGGTTATGGGGGATGCGCTAATAGTACGTAACCTTACAGTATGTTATTTTTTTAAATAAAACTTATCAGAAAAGTAATTTCATAACGCGCCAATACCCTAAAGCTTCGTGCAGACCAGCGCGACGCGACGCCGCGACGCGACTCGAACAATACAATTTCTAAGAAAACTTGACGGTATAACAATAGCCAGTGTCGCGTCGCGCTGGTCTGCACGTAGCTTAAAAGTGATGTTTTTTGGGATCATCTTCATCCCACAAAAAATGTCAGCGGCATTGAGTGAGGGAATATATTATGTCAGTTGCGTAAATGAACATGATTTTGCGATGGCACATCAGGGCTAAATTCGAAACTATGGATAACTCACTGAGTTAGAACTTCGCGGGCTACCATGGCGCTTTCGCCTTAAATGTAAACTTTGTATGCTATAGGACTAAATTTATTTCAGATTCTAGTGAGTGGGTTTCTATTAAAATATATTTATTCCTTGAAACTATTCGTCAAATAATAATATAAAATCAACAAGGTCGAATGCGATAGTTTGTAATTTTTATTATTCTCATTATTCAGTGTCATCGTCACTTTTAGTTTAGAATAGAATAGAAAATATTTATTTTGTATAAAATATGGTATAAGTATATAAGGTCTTAAATATAAATAGTTTTACATATTTTGCTTACTTATTTCAGCATGCAAAAAACTCAATTCTTTATTGCATTCCTTTGTATTACATAGATGTTAAAACAAAGTAAAAGATTAATTTGGACCCTGTCGGGCACAGCAAAACACATTGTAACAGCGACTCAATTTTCACGCCACCCCGCTACGAGCTAGGCCAAATTAATGTTTGATATTCCGTTCCGATAGCTCATGAAGTCATAAGAAGGCCTAAAGAATATTAATTTAAAATACACGTAAATCCGCGATATTTTGCGGGTTAAAGCTACACACGGGCACGGCTACATATCAAGCTATACATTTCCAACATAAGCTGACCTCTAATTGTACGAAAATCCTATACAATACGAGATCAGACCATCAAAAAGGTTGCCTGAGGCGAAGCCGAGGGATACATACGCGAGTCCATCAATGCCTGGTTGCGGCCAAGGCTTTCATAATACTTTTCTCAAATAATGCGCGGAAATTCTAACTAAGTAAATTATTTATTCTCAAACATGCTTGGAAATTCGAGCATTATTGGTCGAATACATGCGAGCGCCCGGCCGGCAACGGAATGTTTGTATGAAAATCCATATCTGACGTATTATTTAAAAATGGAACGAACATTTTACTTCCAAGACAAGGCAACCAAGGAGGTCTAAATTTCGATTTGGTTTGCAAATAGAGATGTAAGAAACAAATGAACATACTGGCGCGAGAAAAATTATCGTTATTCTTCATTGATTCTCGAATTTATAGTATATTACTCGTAATTCCTTACATAGAAATTCATAATAGTAGTTTATGAAACTGTTGCATAATGAGGGGTATTAAAATACGAGTATGTGTTTAAAAACCGAGCCGCAAGCGACGTTTTTAATACCTAGTTATGTGCAGTTTCATACACTACTTTATCTACTCTCATACATTGGGATTGAACCTACTAAATAAAATTTCAAAGTTAAAGATCAAGAATAAAAAATTCCCACGAAATTTAGTACAACAAAACGTATGAATGGCGCCTGCAACCAGCACATCACCGCGCATGCGATGCTGCAGTGGTACTGTTGTCCCCCGCTAACGTTCCATTACAAAAATTGATGGAAACTTCTTGGTGATATTAACTTCTTGGATTTGCCCTGTATCGTAATACAAAAAAAAATGTTTCATAGCATTAGTTTGTTAGAGAAAAGTTGTTATAATACGATTCTATTTTTAACCGACTTCCAAAAAGGAGGAGTGGTATTAGAATGTATGTGGGGGTAGGTACCACAACAAAAAGTGAAAAAAATTAATAAAAAAACCGACAATTTTTTTAATTTTTCGTATTGTGTTTATAAAGTATTTCAATATATGTATGTATGAAGTTTATAATCACTTTTGGTCCCTGTTTACGAAGAATGAACTAGCTGTTTTTCAACAGATGTCATAAAAAGTTCAATTATGTTACTGGTGAGATCATGCGTAGTTAATTTAAATACCTAAGGTATGATAAGTTTACTCATACACGTTCATGTTTCTGTAATTCTTACAGCAGGCTGTCAAAGATGCAATGCACATTTTAAAGATTTTCATGGAAATCCTAGGAATTCATTAAATCCATAAAATAGGAGAATTGTCTGTTTGGAAAGCTCTGCATGTAATAAAATTTCTATAGTGATATACATAAAAATTCCTATAGTGATACTGGTTTTCTAGTAACGGTAATCCCACACGAATAGAAAATATTTTGCTGATATACTATAATAAATATATACTGCGCTAAAGAAAAACCATTCAAAACCCGCCTAGCCTTTTCCCAACTATGTTGGGGTCGGCCAGTCCAGTCGAACCGGATGCAGTTGAATACCAGTATCTTACATGGAGCGACTGCTTATCTGACCTCCACAACCCAGTAACTAGGTAATGCGATACCCCTTGGTAAGACTGGTTGTCAGACTTTCAGGCTTCTGAAGACCCGTGACGACTATCAAAGATCCACAAATGACAGGTGAGACCAACGGCTTAACGTGCTTTCCGAGGCACGGAGGAACTCGGTATTTAAAGATGGTCGCCCATCCATGGACCAACCCCGGCAAGTGTAGCTTAACCTGATGGATCGATCCGTGCGGCTGTTATTACTAAGCCACAAGCTCCTTAAAGAAAAACCATTGTATTCTATTAATAATCCGTAAACAAAGATTTTTATTTAATAAGTAATAAAACCTTTTTTACATAATTTTTTTTGTAAAAATGTTAATTTTCTCGCTTTTTAGTGAGTCAGTTTGTAATGTATCTAAGTTACAATAGCCTAATGTCAACTGCTGATCACCTTTTACAAAATATTGCTTTTTCCAATGCAGTAACGTTAATCGTTGAGGAGTTCTCCTGGTACTTTACCATCAACTCCACTTATCCATATGCATTATTACGAGCATAAATTACTTGGCAACCATATTAAAGTAATCGAATCACAACTCGTGAATTGCTTATTATTGAGTAGTTCCGGTGGCCATCTGTGGTCTTCATCATCAGTTACACTTCACCAAATGGTGCTTTCCGAGAGCAACTGCACGAGTTACTATAAAAAAAATACCCAAATCGCTATAGGTGTGCCTATAATATTTGAAGAGTTCCCCCGATTTGTCCAG
This sequence comes from Agrochola circellaris, assembly GCA_914767755.1. NCBI lineage: Eukaryota > Metazoa > Arthropoda > Insecta > Lepidoptera > Noctuidae > Agrochola > Agrochola circellaris. The sequence goes on from OU611840.1 coordinate 8,556,488, forward strand.
GATTCCATCATCAGATCCTGACGCTGATGACAATGGGACCACCTCGGACGTATACTCTTTCAAACAAAAAATATATTTATAAATTCTAGTCTATATGACGGAGTTATGCCCGAATATACATAAATATATATAATATAGAAACATCTGAATTGATAACCTACTCCTTTTGGTTAAAAATTATCATCACAGGAATGCAAGAAATAAAAATGAATGGCAGACAAATACATTTTATCTCAGAGCAACGACAGAAAACTTGGAGATGATAGCATTCTTGTTATGCTATCATCTCGAATGTTTTATTTTTATATTTCCATTGTTATGTTTATCTCTTGTTTATTGTAAAACGTACGTGCCAATTAGTATTTATTCATATTATGAATATAATGCATTCCTGTTATCACATTCATTAAAGAAAAGAATCAGTAGTATAAAAGTTTTTAAACAATACTTAGGCTGTACCATGAAAAAAAATACATGCACCAGTTCGTTCGCGCGCGTGGAAGCACTATTTATATACTGAAATAACAACCATATTTTTATAAAACTTCTTTTGATTGGTGACCTCACATCGCATTACTCGCCCGCTCTTTTATTTATTTCGCGTTCTTTCAGTTTTTATTTTTTTATTTTTACTGGTTGTAGCATTACGTTAAATAGCCTATAAATGTCCTCAAGAATTGGGCTATCAAATGCATATTTAATAATAATTTTTAAAATCCAATTGGTAGTTCCAGAGATTGACGCGTTCAAACAAACAAAATCTTCAGCTTTATTATAATAGTATAGATTACACACAGTTCAAAATAACAGGTTAAGTAGGGTCACACTTTGACCTACTGATAAAGAAATGACGACTGCGAGAGACCATAATGAGTATTTAAAGAAGTCGCGAAGTCGCGTCACAATTTTCGGATGAAGGTACAAATACCTCCATCCCAAAATATCGACGTCGTAGGATAGGTACCACCAAAAATTGGCTGTTGCAGTTTGTATGGAATCCATGTGCATTCTACCTTAGAATAGCATGCAAATTAAATAGAAAAGAAAAATAAATAAATAATAAAAGCAGAAAAAGATAAAAAGTAATAAAAAAGAAAAACAAAACCTAAGTTGTCATTTTCCTTTGTCTTTAAACCTATTAACGATTGAAAAATACAAAGAAATCAAAGCAAATTTATGATTACACTATAGCAGGAAAATCATGCGTTATTAATTACTAGTTTCAATTGACGACTATTCCGTCATCTTTTTCCATATTTCAAATCGCTGGATGAAGTTTTGCTTATGAAATTACTCGTATCATAAAGTTTCTCAGGCTCCACATGTTTTCATAGTGTGCCTACTGGAATCGCCACATGAAACAGTCAAGTATTTGAGCTTCCTTCCGCTGTCAGCTACCTACCGTTTTTAGGGGCGGTATAGTTAATGAACGCATCATTATCTTCTTCTATTTTATCTTCTTCCTGCTTAAATCCCAATTTATTCGAGACCCACGCTTATTTTGTCTCCTCATGTCTTCGTCTTCCATACATCATGATCTCAGCGTTCATTCCTTTCAATGCATATCATCTTGCACGCAGTCCAGTAAGTTGGACTGTCCAACTATCGTGTCTTTGGGTTTCCGCTACTTACTCTTAGCCATCGACATTCATACTTCTTGTTTTCGAATCGATGATACAATTTTCGTCTTGATGACTAGATTACTTTATCTCTGTACGGTGGCCACGTTCATCGCGGCTTCAGTAGCGTCAAAGCCAAAACTTTATTAAGTGGAAACTTCTTTTGCCTTCGTTCTGAACAGTGAACGAAACTGAACCGTCATGCTCGTCGGTGACATTAAATCGCGTATACTGGGCTCCAGTCGTAAGTTTTCACTTCTACACACCCTCTTTTTCATACTCAAATCTTTCTTCTCGATATATCCCTCATTTCTCCGCATCCCTTTATGATACCTATAATTTAGAATTTTTATCATGGCTTTCATTAATGGGTTTTGTATAGGTATACCCCGGCTGTTACTGGCATCCACTCAAAATCCTTTCAATGGTCGGTCGTGATAATGGCATTGTACCCTCATTCAGTATAGCGGACAAAGCGAGGTAGTGGTTAGCAGACCCGCATAGAAGGCTGGATGTCTATATTAACGCCATTTTTCGATAGCAACAACATCAATATTCAGCTGAAAGACGTCCACTGTTGGACAAGTTTGCCCCAAGCACCGCCACTATGATATTATTGATAACCATGTCGCGGCAGTGTTAGTGGTAATTTATTTATTTATTTATCAACCACTAGCTTTTCCCGCGGCTTCTCCCTCGTGCCCTCGTGGAGGTCGGAAATTATTTCATGGGAATGTACTACCGGGATGTTATGTTCTATGTTAACACATAAGTTTCAAACACAGGTTCATCCAGGTTATAAACTATGTGTGCCAATTTTCAGCTAAATCCGTTCAGCCGTTTTTGCGCCAATCCGGAACATACATCCAGACATTCTTCGTGACTATTTTATTATATGTATTGTATAGATATTAGTTTTATACCTAATGTGAATTAGGTACCTATGTACCTACTACGCTTTGGAATGGGCAACTAGCATCATCTTTCTGACTGACCGCGCCCTTAACAATTCAAAACTAGCTGTAATTGATTTATTTGAAATAAATGCTTTGAGTTTGTTTTTATAAAACTAATTAGGTATCTGTTTTATTATTCGTTTTGTTAGAAAAATTTGTTTACATTGAAAATTCTGGTCACGAAATATTTATTGACAAAATTCTGTGGGTTATCAAGCTAAAAACAAAAACAAGATAGATAAATGTTGAATTTGGGCCATAGTTCATGATACTGTAGGTACTTCTCGAAATATAACGGTTGTTGACAAAATAAAAGTTAATTGTACTAATTTGGCGATGTTCAATGTATTGGCGATGTCCAGATAGGACTGTATAAGATAAAAGATAAAGATAAACATTGAATTTTTTCTCTCTCTATGTACAATAAAAATTTAATATTATGAAGTAATATAATTAATTAATTTGTTTGATGTTTGTACAGCAGCACATACTTAGATGATGATCTACTAACTCCCAAACTAAGTCAAACTTGTATTTGGGAGTTAATGGTTCTATTAGTGGTTACCTATAAGTACCTACCTACTTTCTGTGTATTATTTCTTATATGTTTAGTGAGATAACTAGTACATGAAAAACGATGGAAAAATTCGAATAATAATCCCAACATTTAGGACTGAATCAAATCATGGCTAAAGTACAACAGATGAGTACCAATCAGGGATGTTACCAATCAATGCGGATGCGAATGTAATACAGGTTGCGACAAGAAAGAAATTGGGCGGGGCCGGAGAATGGCGCGAGCCCTTCGCACGTGACAATGACCAATGGGAGCGAAAAGATTGGTGAAAAGATAAGACGCGTTTGTTGTGGTGCATCATTTGTTTCTTGTAAATAATTCAGGAACTCTGACGCAGGCACTTCGTAGCGAACAATTATTTAGTAGCGCGAGTTTAATTTAGGAACCTCTGTGTATCCGCCTTCAATCAGAAAAGGCGGCAATATTAGTCTTTATTCAGTACTAGCTGGCCGCCCCGGCTTCGCTCGAGTAGCACTAAGTACTTATCTACGGCGCACCTACCTGCCTACCCTACCTACCCTACCTACCCTACCCTACCTACCCTACCTTTTCATTGTTTTTGAGATGTATTCTGCTATTCGGGGCGGAGACAAATCCAACGAATCAAAAACCATGAAAATTGGTCCAGCAGATCTCGAGTTATAAGTGTTGTAACAAACACGACTTTCTTTTATATATATAGATTATAATGCTCCTATTTTTAATTCAACTTACTAAATGAAAATTAGTAAGAGAAGTTAAAAAAAAATAGGAGCATTATGCTTAATACTAATTTTCATTAATAAAAATGTTAATAATTACTTTATCATTGCATAAACTATATTTATATAAGATCTTAAACGTCCGCGTCCACATCAGCGGATGTGAAAAAATCGGCATCCGCAACATCCCTGGTACCAATAATCCATATAATTACAGGGACTGAAAGCGGTTACGGTTAAAGGTTAAGAGATACCTCAAAAATATACTGGTACCGGTTTAAAATAAGGGTTGAGCTATACCGATACCTTTTTAAATAAAGGTTGGGCTAAACCGTTTTTTAAACTTTACACGATTTCGGTACCGAAAAACTTGTGAGACGGTGCGGCGTGGGTGTGCGGGGGCGTCGAACACGTTAGAACTTGTGTATTTATGAAGGTTTAGGTACTGCTACCGATACATTTTTAAAGGTTAAGGTCTGCTACCGATACATTTATAAGGTACCGATATTTCGAAATATACCGGTATGCATTTCCAACCTCAAAATTCCGCTACTGAAAGAAAGAACGGTATCGAAATATTTTGGTAACCCTTATTTAACGGTATGACGTCATACCGAAATTTAAACGAACCTTAATTTTTGGGTAATTTAGTCCCTGTATTATTATTTAGACTACCTTGCTTAGAACTGGGTGACGCACTATCGCTCCTTGTAGGACATGAAATATTATGGGAGTGACTTACTCGAATCTTTTCCGTGTTTGTATTACCAACTCAAGAGAAATCGTTGAAGTAGGTATACATTCGTTGCAGATAGTCACAAATATCAGAATTTTTGTTTATTTCTCTGTCAAACTCAAAGCATTTTTTCAATTAAACCATTTACATGCACTTTTGAATTATCAAAGGAGTCGGTCAGTCAGAAAGATGAAGCTAGTTGCTAGTTCCAAAGCGTAGTAGGTTAGGTACCTATGGAGATGAATGGGCACTCTTTTAAATAGTATATTGTTACAAAATATTAGTTACAGCATTAATATTGAATTTTTGTATGTAAGAATTTGTAAAAATTCGTGCACGTTAAAAGCGTCCTAGGGAAGACTACGCTTGCCAAAGTGTATTCAGGACATTGGGCTCATGTCTCCTGCAGATAGCCGACTGATCACATCACCAGCAAAACAGTTTCACCGTGAGTAATTAAAAGTTGGAATGAGTATGAAAATGTGCACAGGCGTGACTCATTAACACACTTTTATTAGGTCGACCTGTATGTATGTATGTAACTATCTAATCAAATCTAAGAAAACTAATTTAACCATCTTCTAAAGATCGTAGCGTTATGAAAATTGGCAGTTGTATGTGATTTTGATGACAATACAATAACATGGTACTGTCGCACTGATCTGATGATGGAGCCGGAAGATATGAACTGGAACTTCATGATGGATGATCGTATCATAGCCGTGTTTGGACTTGTTAGAAAGGTCTTGTAGTGAACCTTGACCATGATTAGGTTTCAAGGTCTGATGATGAAGCCGGAAGATAGGCACTAGCATTCCATGATGAAATATCGTATCATAGCCGTGTTTGGACTTGTTAGAAAGGTCTTCTAAAGGTGCACGTAAAAGCGTGTTTTTTAGTTTTTTTTAAACTATTAAGTTATTTTCTATGTAATGTTGCTCAGATTGTACGATCGCTCTACGAAAACGTTGATCACTTTAGTACTTTGTCACTTTAATTAAACTCGTTACTTGTCAATTAACATGATACGTCGCCATTTGCGTAGTTACTGAATTAGTCGTAGATACGTCCGTGTTGTACGGAATAATCGGAGAAAACCTGCACTGTGACCACTCACTCAAACAGAATAGTTGGTTAAGTCGGTCGTCTGTGGAAGCCCTATGGCACTAGACTTCTCTTTATGTTACTTAAGCCGACGATAACGTATTTTAATGATTTTATACTGAAGATCACGTCTAAAAGACCAGTGTTAATGATTTGGAAAAAATATATGTTAAATTAGAGCATTTTCTTAATAACCTAATATATGAATATTTTAGATTATGTTTATATTACATAGTGAAATTAATTTGTAAAGTTATGTCTAACGCGGATAAAAAACTGAGAATCAAGCAAAATCTATCAAGCGTATTGTTCTGAAATCTTCACCATTTACGTGTTTTATTAAAATATGTTTTGTTTTATGGATAACAAATTAATAATGCGCCTAATTTGGGACAGCTCTTCTCGATGGGCGAGTCCTATTACTGGCTCGACGCGATGCACGAGCACAGTACAGCACACGAAAGCTAACCATTCAAGGTCACTGGCATATATCTGCGTCTTAAGCGAGTCACGCTTCGAGAATGCTGCGCAGCAAGTAATTAAAAACATACAAGCGCTCATCTACACATCCACATTATTTACTAACATTGTTCTGGAATATTTCTGTAGCCATAGGACCTGTCTTAGAGCAACTTATGGCTTTTATGGGTACAGTTTATTCAAAATCAATGCAGACACAAAAGTCATTATGCTGCCAAAAAACGAATTTTGTTTTGTGTATTATGCCACTAATTTTGAGTTTATGGCCTTATTGCCTTAAAATTTTCACAATTGCCGAATTTCCTCCCAACCAATAACCATCCACAACTCAGTATAACCTTTTGAAACAACCAAAGGAAAAAAATGGGTAATAGCTCCGGTTTTCCTTGTCCGATGACTCATACTTATTCGAATGTCCATAACCCTCTCTCTGTGGCTAAATGCCAACGAATTGCGTCCATTGATGAGTTTCTACTTAATTTGTTAAGGGTCGGGAACAAATGCGGCGATGTATTGCGTAAGGCTATTAACAAGGCGACAAAAGTCTCGAGACTCCAGTTGCCTCCAAAATCGCACAACGTCGCTGGTTACTCCTAAATTGTGGAGAAGACGTGTTTATAAGACGTCTACTACGTCATCTCAGGAAATCTGTCGACCTTAGCATTATCGAATGAACCGTAACATTACTTCTGGTTTAAAAACCACATACATTTGATGTAAGTATACATTTCATTGTAAAGCTTTTTTTTTTTCGGATTTCGGTATTTCTTTAGTACATGCTGACTGGTTACGTACACCACACGTTACTGCTGCACAGCTAAGTAATTAGCGTTGGCGAATTTCGCCTTTTTAGGGTTCCGTAGTAAACAAGGAACCCTTATAGTTTCGCCATGTCTGTCTGTCCGCGGCTTAGCTCAGAGACGGTTAGTACTAGAAAGCTGTAATTTGGCATGGGTATACATATTGATTACGTCGACAAAGTGGTAAAATAAAATCAATAAAGGGATTTTTTTTAGGGTAGGTACACGTAAAGTGGGGATGTTTTTTTTTTCTCATTTATCCCATTGTGTGGGTATCGTTAGAAAGGTCGTTCAAAAATATTGTGAGTTTGCGAAAACCATTTTTGGATTCAGGGATCCGTTTGCGAAATATTAAGCTTTTAACTGCACATTTTTGTTAGAGTCAAGTGTCCCCCCCCCTGCCAGCTAAATGGTTGTACTTGGATTTGTGAAAAATTCACAGTAGTAGTATATAACGAAATTAAAAGGAAAACTATCTCAACTAAGTGGGCTGTACACGTTAACGGGTAATAATCGACAAACTTAAATTAGCAGTTTGAAAAATATGTTCTCCCATACATTCCGTATGGGAAACATGTTTTCCCAAGAACAAACTTAACATTGTAAGTTTGTTCTTTGGATAAATTCATCCCAACTATGGAACCCTTCATTGTGCGTGGTCCGACACGCACTTGGCCGGTTTTTTCCCTAAACAATGAGCAATTTATGACAGCTTGTTAGACGTAAGAGGCATGCTCACCCGTGTCTCGTGATCATATACCTACTTGATTAACAATAATACTCTGAGTAAGCAAATCCATTGTGCGAAGAATATTAAATAAATACTATTACTAATCATAACTTATCTGTCAAGTTCTTTGTACTTATACGTATGTATGTGCGCATGTATAAACTACGCACAGTTCATACTGACTGTTGGCCTAGGGAAGTTAATGGCGGGTCCACACCAGCGCACGTGCACGGACCGTGGACGCGTCACAGAATACGCGCGCAAGCATGTTGCGAACGGTTCGCACGAACCGTGCACACTACGTGCCTCGAACGGTCTCGAAATAATGAGCACATCCGATCCGAGGTAGCACAGGTACACGGCATGCACACGAAGTGTTCGCGAACGAGTGTTTGCACATGAAACATTCGCTAACGGCTCGCGAACATGTCCAAAGGTGTCCATACTATGTTTCTAAGATGCACGCGAACTGTTCGTGTCCGCTAGACGACATTCAACTTGCACACGAACTACTCGCTAACCGCTCGCGATCATTTCCAAAGGTGTCCCTAATATGTTCCTAAGATGAACCCAAATGACTTTTAAAATATTATAGCTAAGTAAAAAAAAAATCCTTCTCTTTCAGTAATGTTTGATCACCAAAACAAAACATTAAGTAATTAAGTAAAATAATAACCCAGAGAAAGTAATAGAAGTAATGAACCACTTGACGCCAACACTATTAATCACAAATAAACATGGGGAGTCAACAGCCGCAAATTAAACAGTACAACCAACAACGTTTTTAATTGAAAAGACAGGAAATAACCTATTGTGAATTAAACCATAGTGTTAGTTCTCACAGTCGTACTAATTTCTCCGTGTTATGGGTGCAAAATGTAATCATAACACTGGTCAATGACATGTGAACCGCGGGTTATCCAACATTTGTTAGCTAGTGTAGGTACCTAAAGGCAATAATACGTGTAGTTAACCCCTTATGAATGTCAACTGTTATCTTCAACGGTTACTGTTAGCCTGTATCATCCCACTGGTGGGCAGATGCGTCTTTTCATGAGTTCCAGTGCTTCCGCGTTGCGATCCAGTCCTAATGTAGACCACTGGTCGTTTTGTCCAGCTCTTCTACGGGGTCTGCCACGACGCCTTTTAGCTGTTTCAGGGCTCCACATAGTAGAGTGGTTATTTTCATTGGCCACAACTTATTGGGCATGCAGCAGCCGTGGCCAAGCCAGTCCCACTTCAACCTTGCGGCTTTTTGAGCAACGTCAGTAATCTGTGTTTTGGAGCGCCATGTGGTGTTGCTAATATGGTCTATTAATTTGTCACCTGGAATACTGAGCTCCATCGCACGTTTACAAATCTTGAGTTTGGACTTTTGAAATGTTTGTCAAAGACCAAGCATCCATAGGTCAAAATGGGAAGAATGCAAATCATCAACTGCTTTTTCTAAATTTGTTGCAGGGAATTTTATCGTGACTGTTTGAATCGTCATCTAGCTTCATTATTTCCTTGTGTTGTTAGTGCTTCGTAGATTCGTATTGTCTGAGCTGTTTCCTTATTTAAAGTGCTCGTCGCTTTATATCAATTCATTAAAGAATTTCTTGTCTATGTGCAGGTACAGACATTATGCAAGTCTCCTCCGAAGTCTTTTTGGCTCCTGAAGTGGATATCTTGCAAGTAAAAAAGTGTTTTTACTCTGGAAAATACAATGTTAGGCTGGGATAGAATTCATTAGCCAGTAGCTGTTTGCAGATGTCTAAACAGTAGTAAATCGTCAATAAATGAATGACAGTGATACGTGCACGATTATGGCCCCGCCCCCGTTTGTAACGTACCGTCGTGGAACTATCAACATTATGAATGCAAATGACAGTTCAAACAGGTGACGTATGCCTGATATAAAGGAAATTGCTTAACCTTTAATTCTCCCTCACACATTAAAATGGATTGTTCCTTGAAAGTATGTAACACTAACATACCAGCATGTGAGAGTTAATTTAGCGGAATAAACCCTCGTAATGTCTGTAGGCGAAGCCATATCAACTTGTCACTCTTACACTGATTGTGATCAGGCTTTAATAACATGATTACCTCTGATGTTCTTGATAAACCTACTTAGTCATTTCAAGTCAAAATACCTTTATAAATCTGAGGTTGTTTTGAAGCTCATTGCTTTAACACGTATCACAACCTAATGGAAATTTTATGATTCTGCTTTCTACCGCTTTGACCAGCTATCTAATTACGCAACACATTTTCGTTGACAATTCCGACTAATCTGTTTCAATTTGACAGGTCAACAACATTCATTGTCTATCGATTGTGAATCTATATTGATTATGAATCTGTTTCAAAACGATTCAGATTCTGATTGATCGTGTATTACGTAATTAGGGTACTGGAGGCCTAAAACGGCTACTTTAGCAATTCTGCTAAATGCGATTCATTTCCTCCAATATGGCAATATTTACACCAAATTTGATTCAGATATGAATTGAATTGAGATATTATTCAGCTAATGTGTCACCATTTCACGAAAATGAGATAATTGCTGCGAATTCAGGAAATGAATCGATTTTAGCAGACTTGCTAAAGTGGCCGTTTTAGGCCCCCTGATTCCTTTATAACACTTTTTTAAATGGACTGAAACCATTGAAACTCTAAGTCCCCAGCCATTTCGTTGTTAATTGACATCCCTCGTTTCCATTCTAAAGGCCACACTTAAAGATAACTGCATCATAAAATGGCACTGCTCTTTTAAAAAATACAAGTTCTAGCTGGCCTAACTCGAATATATGAATCATGCCGTTTATTCACTGTCGAACAAAAACTTTCATGCCTGAATAATAAATATTGAGTTAGAGACTACCTTTCATTTTGATCTCACAATTGTCTCCCAAGAGTATAATCATTAACATTGTAGTCTTGGTATAGATTATAGGTACAATATGATCATAACATCTGTCACTTATTAGTACAATTATTAACATTGTGTGCTTAGATGTTGTATAATATAAAACGTTGTTCTTTATACAACCTAAAGGCGATATCTGACACATTACTCGGAAATACGTTCATTCGAATAAAACATTAATTTGTTGTTGAGTTGTCGTTTCATTCTAAGTAGGGGCTCGCTGATTAATAACAGTCACACGAGTCGATCGAAGGTTAAGCTACGCTTGCCGCGGTCGGGCCGTGGATGGGTGACCATCCATTATATATCGAGTCCCCTCCGTGCCTCGGAAAACTCGTTAAGCCGTTGTTCCCGGCTGTCATTGGTAAATCTTTGACAGTCGTTACGGGTAGTCAGAGAGAGAGAGCTAATAAGAGCTAATTAACTACTGAATAAAGTATCTTATACATTCTCATTATTAGGCACAGGATTCCCTCATCGTGTGACCATGAAACGTGTGCTTACTACCTATACTTACTATATATTTTTCAAACCTACAAAAAATTACAACTCAATACATGGTGGCTATTTGTACTGTATAGCTAGTAGCCAGACTATTTCGATGCATGTTTAGAAAGTTTTTTTTTTACTTCTCGGATATGATTTTCAAAGCGAAAGTTGTTTTTATTACTACGCCTCTTGAAGGTTCCAGCCTGTGCCAAAATTGCCACCTTGTAGAACCATCACAAAATTGAATAATGTTTCATTAACTTTCAGCATGGAACCAAGAATATACTTTGGACAGCGGTAGCTCGAGCCCGTTCCGTTACGACATAGTGACACTGGACAATAGCCGCCAGCGCAGGGATGTACCAGCGCCGCCGCTGGCCTCGCCAACCCCTCCGTCGACCGCCACGGAGCCCACACCAGCAGCTCCTGTACCGTTGGACCCTGCACCAATATCGATCGCCTTTGCGACGAATGAAACGCCAGGTTCCAACAAGACTGCTAATACTACTGAAAGTAAGTGGAATTATTTGACAGTTGATAAAGTACTATAATACCAGCCTATTTAATTATTGTGCCACTGCAGGGTCTCTTCCCATACAGAAAAAGCATGGGCATTGATCACCACGCTTCAAGGCGGATTGGCGATTTCATACTTATATTAATTATAAATCCAGGTTTCCTCACAATGTTTTCCTTCCCCGATGTCAGCGTTGTCCAAGAAACTAAAGAGAAAATACTAAAATAATATTTTAGCATCAAACATACAGCCTTTTCGTTTTAAAGTGCCGTTACTTCATTTGTAACAAAAGGACTCAATATTACATATCACATTGAATCTAATTTCAGCTCAAAGATGCCATTCGTTCTTTATTTAGTGTTATCGTCATGTTTTCCCCTGACAGTTATAGCGTGTTTGCTAAATAAAGTTCTTACATAGTAAATATGTAGTCTTGTGCAGTGGGCTCCACAGAAACCATTGTTTTTTACATTCCTAGGGGGTGAGTTTTCTCTGGAGCCCACTGTACATTTCAAATGACCATTCCTGTAAGAATCGCGTCGTTACCATCACTGCTTTTGCATTGTTGATGCACTTTCGCGTTAAAAATTCTCGATTCCTGCAGGGTTTGCGTGTGTTCTTACTTTTAAATGGGTTCTATGCAATACTGTTCTGCTGTAATGCATATAGGAAACGACAGCACCCTCATTCGTGTCTTCTGACTGACATTTTCAATACAAAAGAATTGTAAAACGTTTTTTAGAAGTTCAGTATATACGAGTAATAGACATAACTAATCTCTGTTTATGATAATCCTTCAGTGTAAATCATTAAGACAGTGGAAACTGCCATAATTATGTTATTTTATTGCCCCAAAACATATATTCTTTCCAAAAAACCTGATCTAATGTTTAACTCAATTTTAATTTGCTAACATATTTTTTGATATCAGCAAGATGAGCAATGTTATGCGCGACTCGTTGATTACAGAACAAGTTTAATATCCACTGCGTCATTCCAAAACTAGAAATGGAATGTTTCTTAAAAATTGTTTATGAATATTGAAATGCGAAGTTACGCTGCGAGTTTCGTATCAGAAGTTAGCATCCACCAGAGATTTTGATGGCTAAGCTTCAAGAGTGACTTAATGTGATTCTGAGAAAATGCCTTACATCTGATTATTTTTATTAGCTAGCACTTCGTTCCAGCATTCAGCAAAAGGGAACACTCGGAACTACTATTGCGTATTTTTTTCTCGTTTGGAAGTCCACATGTACGACCCCCACACAGTGGGTGATGTGGATTTCTCAGAAAGCAATTTGTCCAAAAGAACATAATCGAAGGGAATCATCACCTTTTTAAGACACCTTCGAGTCACAGTGGTATACAGCACTTGAAACGATAATGTACATCGTTATATATCTGATGGACGATACATTGGAATACTATCGATCGACGTCAGTCCTGTGTATTAATTTTTAATTGGCATGCGGGATACCCCTCGATGCTTTCAAATTTCGATCCCAACTTGTATAGCCCCGTCTCACTCACTCTTGTACTTTCCCAATACCCTCATTAAAACTTCAAAAATTGTTACATCACATCCACTTGGTTCCCACATACTTTCTTCTCGACAGCTGAATTCGAAAGGAAACGTTTCGTGGTTTTCATTGTTGAGCTGCTCTCTTAAAAATAATAAGACGTTTGAATATTTTAACTTTATGCCAGTTGATGCTAAAAAGATTTTCAATGAATATGTACTGGCTGTTTAGCAGGATTTTTGCTTTTTTTATTAGGCTATATTGTGTGCTACTGCTGGGCAAAGGTTAGTGGTGGGTTGGTGGTTTTCTCCTTGCAAACTTCCCTCTTGTGTTATCTCTGGCCATGTTTGCCCCGCGAACATGGCCGGAGATCAGTCGTCACACCACATTCGCCGCGGTCTACCTCGAAGGCGATGTTCTCCCTCAGTGAGTGACAATGATCTTTGTCCATCTCTCGGACTGCATTTGTGCATCGTGACCTCCCGGGCTATCTTACCATGGAGGAAAATGAAAGTCGTTTTTAAGTTATTGCTTGCAAACCAAGTTGCCACCAAAACGTTATTCGACGAAATACTTCGAGGAACATCAAATGAATCATCACACATTTAATTAATTCACTAATAAATATACTTAAAGCAGCACGTCACGGCTATTATAAGCAGTTGTCATTTGCACAGCTGTTTTATTTTTATTTTCTTGCCATGTTTTCGTGAGCATAGCGAATATCCGTATTAATATGTGCTTGCAAATGGCTGGGTCATGCTGGCGTGGAGTTTTTGCATTAGATTTCCGGTTCCCATAATATGTAGATATTTTATTGGTTCTCGGATCAGGTTGTAAGGTTTCGGCTGTCGGTAAATATGAGATCGGTAACCGGTAGCAATAAAGATTTGGATACCTAACATATGAGCGTGGTTTGAGAAATCCTTGCTAAAAATTAAACGACATTATTCCTTTATTCATTATCTGATTTGAGCATGAGGTCATGGGTTCGATTCCCGGTTAAAGCTCGTACAGACCGGCGCGACGCGACGCCGCGCTGCGACACGAACAATACAATTTCTAAGAAAACTTGACTCTGTTTTTATGATTTGGGAAACCAATGTCTATAAAAATAGCGACTAAATGCCATACAACATCTTTGTTGCGACACTGCATGAAAGAATATGCATAATGATATGAGACAAACACGTAGAGATCTTAAATAATATACATTAAATCTCAGTATTAAAAACTTACACTAAATTAAATAAGCAAGGACCAAAATATAATCTGCTCGACGACTTCAATAAAATAATATTGATTATTTGATGCAGTTTCCTTGTAAGAATTAAGACAATGTAATAATATAATTTTAGAATAATCGACTTCAACGATTATGTTTTAATTGGCTGCTATTAACGCTGCTCAGGAAAACGAGAAGGAATCAAATTAATTACTTCTAGAACAATAATTTTGGTAGAATGCATACAGTGGGAAAGAATTAAAACTATATGAACTTCTGAACTTCTAAACCGATTTTGATGAAAGTATAGAGATTGCCTGAAACCAGAGATAGGATGTTTGCAAACTTTTAAAAGTTTGAACTTGTATGGGAAAATCCGAAATCTACGTGGATGAAGTCATGGGCATACCGCTTGCTAAACAAAACGTTTCAAGTCCGGTGCACTTTTCAAACGAATTGTTTACACAACACATTACTTTTTTATGCAAAACAACAACAAATAAATTTATAAAGTATGGCTAACCACGGCTGTGAATGCTAAGTGGTTATGTGAAAACCGCGAAATGTTTTATATTTATGTATAGTCTATTCATTTATATTGTAAAAGGTGTTTAATGGAATTGTCGTTAGGTACTGCGTGCGCATATGCAGTCCTATCACATATGTTTTACTTTTTGTTCAGAACTACTTTGATAAATGATGATTGACGTTAATATGACGCTGAATTACGCTGTTTGTAATCATTGCCATTGTTGATACAGTGCGCTGTACGCAAAAGAAAAAGAAACATTACCCATAAAGGCTCATCTACACGAGATGAGTTTCTCGCTTTTCGAGAGCAGAGATTGTCCATGCGAGTACCTAAAACCGCAGAATTGCCAGGCAATTGTCGCCCTCAGGTGTTTATAACCAAGCGAGAAAGAAAATCGCCTGCGATTGTGTCAAGACTCGAAGTTGATTTTCTTGAACTGTGGTTCGAAAACTCGAAATACGATTTTTTATTTACAATTTACACAGACAGTGGCCTATTCGAGAACTCTCTGCGTGAAGATGTGCCTTTAGTCGTAAAGTGCAGTAGTAACCTGTCACTATTTACAAGCTGTGCGAACTATGCTCAATATTGCTGTGCGTTTAACTCGAATGCTGTGCTTTTCATTTAGTTCTTATTAGTTATGAATGATTTATCGTTTTTATATATTGGTATTTATGTGTAGCATATAGCATGCTGTTAAGTTACGTTTATTTATAAATTGTTTAGGTTTGTATGTTCTAGTTTAGTTAAGTATTGTAGGTTATTTTGTTGCTACGTAAAAATCTCTCATCTTCATCATCTCATATCTCTACTCTTTGTAGGTACCAGATACCATCACACCACTCACGAAATGCCAATTTTCTATTCGTTAATACATAATATTCAATGAATTTACTTTGTAGCGAATGACATCTTAAAACCTCCGTCACCTTTTGGTTAACGAGTTTTTGCATAATTATCTTAGTTGCTTGGTATTTAAGTACATTTTGTTCATTCTCCTAATATTATCTTAGATAAACTCTTACACTTCCACTGAACAGATGTTTTCCGTTTCGTTGCCGTACACAGCTTTATTTTCTCCAATTTAACCTCAAAATATGAAGTAATGTGAAGTTTTAGTATGTTATTGACGAAACAACGCAAATAGCAGCACTATACCAATATAATAGTATTTTATTCGCCTCTAAAACACAAGGGTTGGTTGTTGTGACACATGGAGTTTTAGTTTAGGACGAAGCGCCATACGTTCGTGGTCCTTCGCCCACCAGTGCTACTGCCGCCTAAGGGTGTATTCACGTCGAAAGCTAGTAGTCGGCGCCGATAAGCGCTGGTTGTCAACGCTGGTCGGTGCAGGTAGTTTTCATACTTTTCGCCAAATCAGCGTGAACCAGCGCGAACCGGGGCCGACTTATACAGATAGGAACTTAATGGCGACGGTTCGCGCTGATTTGGAAAACTGCCTGCGCCGATAAACGCTGGCCATATGGGCGCCGGTTACCAGCTTTCTATGTGAATACACCCTTAGTATCCCCACGCGTACATAGAGGATACCGAAGTCACCACGACCGCACTTTTAAAATTGTGTGTGAAAGTAATGACACAGCTCGTATAATAAGACCGTGATGTTTGTCAAACAATTGGCGAACAATATACTTACGCCGGAACGGTCACATCCTCTCTGGTAAGATATTTTCTTTCATAACATAAGTTTCAGTCGTCATCGGTGAATTATAGTATTCATAGTGCGTCACTGTCTTACTGAATGTTGTATTTTAATATTAAAACAATGCAAACATGTTGGGAATTGATGACTTGTTACACAAACTCTTGTGCCGTTTTCGCTAACACTAGGCAACAACTAAATGTATTGTGCAGATATTAAGTAGTTACTTAGCGGAAAAAACCTAACCACAAGGCGATCACTAAAGTTAACGATACAAACAAAATTGACAGGCACTTGACAGACATTTTGAATTAAACGTGTTAAAAACTACGCACCATAATGTCAAAATTTCGATGCTTACGAGTTGCCTGCTGAGAAATGAATGTGGAAACGGGAGTGGTCAATGGTGTATGATTATCGCAAGTCGGTCTGGAAACAAAGGTGTTTATTAGCATACCAGAGCTATTAGGTTTTCCCTCTGTATCAGTCCGAAATGGGAGAATAGCGTGATGTTTTATTAGCATATTAATTTGATAATAATCGACCATTCCCAAACAATACTGAAGTAGTCATTCTGTTTATTTTCAGTGATCCTGAAATGCACTTTTTAAGTCGTAAAAGGTTCTGAATAAACAGACACTGCAACACACACACTGGCAAAACACTTCAATTTGACAAAAGAATATCAGCCAAGAGCGTGTCGCCGCCGCGCGCCGGTTGGAAAGTGAAACCACATTTCAGTGACAAAAGAACAAACAGTTGGTACAATACGTGCCACTAAAGATGAGACTTGACACACCACGTGGGTTGACTTGCGCAGTAGACAATTTATAGCTCTCTTTAGCGGTATGAGGTCTCATCGGGGCGGGGTGGCGGCGCGGCGGCGGAAAGAGCACGGCAGGCGCGGTCAAGTCTCATCTTTCGTGGCACATACTGTACTGGGGATGTAAAGTCAGGGAAAAGTAGTGGTTAGCCTATTGACATGAAGCTACGTTAATTTGCCGTTTAGCCATTTCATCAATACGATTAATGAAGAATGACAATTGTGATTTGAACTGTGTGTACGGTCAATTTTTTTTTTTAATTTTAATTTAAATTTTAGTTTTTGCTATTGCGCTAGCAGAACACGTATATTATTTAACTTTGTGTATAATTTGGGTCACCAAGATACAGGCTGTGCCTAGTTTGGGACCCGCTGTTAACTCTGTCAAAAGTCTTCTGTTAGTTTATTTTATTTTGTTACTTGTTTGTTAAAATATAATATAAATAAAAAATTTAAGTTGGCTATTTGCTAAACAATACGTGTCTCTAATGCCCGAGATACACGAGGCTAGTTTCTCACGCCAGGATAGTAAGCTAGCAACTTGCTAGCTTACTAGAGTTACTAGTTTGCTAGTAGCAAGCTAGTAACTATGGCTTCGTGTATATAGAACTAGCTTCATTTCTAGGCTAGTAAGTAAACTAGTAAGCTAGCGTCTCAAGCTAGTTTAACATCCCCACCGCTGATTTTCCTATCCCGGATTATGTACTAGCTTCATATGGCCGACGAAGCTAGTATTCGATTGGCTAGTTTATTGTGCAGTGACTACCCGTTTCATTTTTTGACCGCAACCGCGTATTGTACAGTTGTACTGTACTGGCTTAAAATTATCTGGCATCATGTAAATAGTACCTATTAGCATGTTCCAAGCCAGGATAGTATACCAAGATTTTAGGTTGCTACCCTACCTTCGAAAAACTAGCCTGGTGTGTCAGACATAACTACAAAGTTTACTACATACATATGTACCATCAAAGAAGTTCATATCTAACCAGCTTCAAAACAAAATCCCGTGAACACAATGACCACATCTGTTACCGGCCCGGTGCTATAGCCGCCGAGCACTGCAAGCAAGAATAGCCCTTACAGTGGTTAGATATGAATTTCTTCGATGGTACATATATAAACTCGTGCTTTCTTCCCATGGGGAAACTACATACTACAGAACGCCACCTGCTACTATCCTTACATACACCTTTTACGTCGTTAAGGGACCATTCTGCACCCGACCGTAGGAGCCAACTGCAGGCGACTTGTCGCCGCGACACGCCTGGTTTCTATGAATTTCTATGAAATATCTTCCGTAGCTAGCGACGCGTTGGCAGTTACGTACGGGCGAGCGACAGGCGACACGTGTAGCCCGACCGCAGACCAGTAGTGCCGCCAACGCTCGAAGATAACACGTTTTTCTATCTTCTATCTACCGACTGGAAGATGGGCTGCTGCCGCCTGCGGTCGGGTTCGGAATCATGACTGCAGCGACATGACGCCGTGCCGTGTCGCTGCGACATGACGCCGCGACACGTCGCCTGCAGTCGCTGTCTGCGGTCGGGTACGGAATAGTACCTTTACTAGTTCATGAGAATCAATCAATAAATGTGGTAAACTCACGTGTTGACATCTGCCAGTTTCCCATAGGCAAGTTATATTAAATAGTGAAATAGTCCAGGAATATTAGTCAAATAAGAGCGAGTATCTCGGAATGAGAGAGGTCAGCTATAAACTTGTATAAACCTTTATTTTGGCACCCTAAAACTTGTCTCAAAACCTACTTATCGTAGGGTGTCCGCGACTACAGATATTCCAAGGTCAAAGGTCAAAAATTTATTTTTTACACGTGTATTGTAAATATCTCGTTTCCTATGGGTTTTGTGCTAAGTTTATAGGTGACTATCTCTCATTCCGAGGAGAAACCCCTAATATTCCTGGACTAAAATAGAAAATAAAAAAACAGTAAGAAAACAGTAAACGACAGTATTGGCACGTGATGACCGACATAGTAGGGAAAGGATAAAGACAAAGACAGTGCAAGAAAGTATCATAATAATAATTGTTTCCCACAGTCCAGCTACAATTTGCTATTGGATTATACAATGGCAATTGAAGGTTGAGAACCTCCAACTGGCGTTGTCATTCCAGTGGCTAAGTTATTGTTTATCACGTTATTAAGGATCAACAGAAAACCTAGTAACCCCTGTTTTAGTACAAGCAGTTACTATTTATTTATTGATATGGCACTTCAAGGACTTATACACTAATAAAAATAACATACAGTTCAAGGTATATTAATTATTGAGTTATATTTATATACGTCGACGACTGCCTCGTTGCTACTGCTGATAATGAGGTCCTGGTTTCGATTCCTAGGTCGAGCAACGTGTTATTGTGATTTGCCGGAGTCTGGATTTGTACCCGGTTGATGGGAATAGGCTCGCCCACTATTACATGTGACTTAAGGCGCCTGCATTTTCTAAGAAAACTTCATGGAAATTGTTCTACCAGAGCAGTAGCACCGTCGCGTCGCGCCTGTCTCCAAGAACTTTTAAATAACTGGCGAAATATGGCTGTAGTATAGGTACACCTCTGCCTAACCCTTAAGGGCCTGTTCAGACGACACCCGACCGCTAACCCTACCCCACGCGCGTCTAACTCGCTTTATAGTGACGCGGGTGCCGACGCGCGTAGCGTGCAGTTAGCGGGCGCGTGTCGTCTGAACAAGGCCTTTCCGAAAGGGATTTCGTGGCCCCAACACAGACAACGGAAGGCACAAGGGTGGGTTTTAGTCAGTAAAAGTCCGACACGCCCCTCCCGCTACGCCCAGCGCGGGAGAAGTTATTTGATAATTTCCCACCCCCAAATAAAAATAAGGATTACAGCCATGATTTCATGTTATGTTATTCATATACGTAATTGATTGATTTGATGCACATTATGACAAATATTTAGCATCGGCGATCGGCGATTTAGCTGCTTTTTAGAAGCTAAATAATAATAATAATAATAAATTTTATTGTTCAACCAGGCAATGCATCTATACAGTCGCAAAATCGCCGATCGCCGATGCTAAAAGTAGCTAGTCTGCTGTGGCCCTAAATAAAGCGAGCGAACGCTTTATTTAGGGCCACAGCAGACTATACATAAATGTGAGTTTTTGTGAGTCACTCACAAAATGGGACAACGCATTTGAAAATCTTGTAATAAAATCTTTATCCTCTTGCGTCTTATTGGTTTCCCCAGAATGAATGGACTTCACTGACAATATGGAGTCAATTATATTTGCACTGAGAGCCGCCTTTTTCCTTATCAACTCTATAGTACCTACCTTATAAAATGTATAATATTTAACGGAATTGTAGATGAATAAAGAATCAATTATAAATTAATTGATTTTATTACGGACAAACGCATATAAGGAGTTATGTATTTACGAGAATTTAATGTTTTTCATAAATAGTCTTATTGCAACTCATACTCGTGGTAGCAACTTGAGATCTCATAGGAAGAATAGTATGCTAAGTCGCGTGCAGTCAGTCTCGAAATCTCTTCGTAATATCGACCAATAAGGTCGAAATTCAACGAGATTGAATCTCGAAAAATGGCTCGAGAACTCCCGTTGCATGCCCTAGTTCCGTACAATTAGGTTCTTGTCCTTCATCCTAATTACATACAAATGACTCCCTTTATCACCAGAGCTTTAACCAGAACAATATCCGTTATCCGCTTATGCAGTAGAAAAGACCGTTTTCAACTTGATGGAACATTGAATACTGATGACGTCTAAAATATGAATGATAATTGCTATGTGAGATCGTGAGTAGACTGAGTACGTTTATTTCTTGATCATACAGCACAGAAAGTGCCATATAAATAGAGTTCACTCGTTCTTCCGGAGAACATAGAATATTTGTGAATATGACCGAATGATCAGTCCGTGTTCAGGACTTTAACGAAAAAGTAAAAATTGAAATATGAGCAATAAATACACCAACTGCTATAACGCAGAAAAACTCATCAACTGAAAATCTAGTTCTCGTCCTAGACTTCGAACTGTTATCGTAGGCTATGTCGTCGTAACGTGACCTCCGGTCATTAAAGTAAATGCTTTGATCTTGATGCTTGTAATTATTGTGACGTTAACAGACGATGTTCGTTTTCAATTTCAAATCCCGTCGTTAGTTTAATAGATTGTTGGAGTATGCCACTTGTGGCGCTGACCGTGCTAGCAAAGGAACTCCCTAAAGAGGTGAGCAGGGCTGCAAAATTGATAAAGTGCTGGGTGGTCCCTCCTGAGAAATCTCCTTAGAAACAGTTTGAAAACTCTCGATCATTAATCGACACTGCATTTGCAACTATGATAATACACGTAAGTAACGAAGACTATGCCTATGTACGTAGCGATATTGACAGATTGCAAGTCGTTCTTAGGCATCGTAAAAACCCGTTAGCATCGATATTATAGCAAGCGCATGATATAACCAGGTGCTGCAGGTAATCTGCGCGGTTTCCTTGACTCGTATAAACATCATGCTTTAAAAATATTTTGTTTAAGGAAAAAATCTTAGAACGCTTGATGATGACCAGTCGATATCAATACAAAGAAAAGTCCTGACTCACTCACTCACCATCAACGCCCAGCCCAAAACCTTGGACCTGAACAGCTGAAATATTGCACAGAGGGTCTATACGATGTAGACAAGGAATAAGCTTAAGTGCCCACGGGATTGGAAATATAAGGCGGACGAAGTTGCTAATCTCTAAATATTATAAAACAACGTCGCTTTTCGCGTTTGTCTGTATTTCCGCGTTGTTCTTTTAAAATACGCAACGATTTTGATGAGGTTTTCAACATCATTTAGAGAATGTATTCCGAATATATACATAATTCTTTTATATTATTCGTAAACGTATTAAGGAAACTTGACGTTTTGTCAAGTCGTGAAAAATGCACTTTTTTGCGTTTACGTAGCGTGCGCTGACTAAATCGTTACAGATAGATAACAAAGATGTTCTACTCACCATTTTTTTCATATTGGATATATGTATATAGGTATTGAAAGAAATAGTGGGACCATCAATAGACAATAGACCACCTTTGTTTTTTTTTTATTGTAAGGCCCGTTGTAGGCCGTCACACGGCGATGATCAGAACGATATTTTGTTATTTACTGTATAATTTGGGATCATACTGCATTTTGTGTTTAACCGTATGAACATTGGGATGTTGACGTGTGCATCAGTACATTGCACCCGTGCGAAGCAGGGGCAGGTCGCTAGTATTCTAATAGCACAAACGAAAAAAAATCATGCCGTGACAAAAACATTAAAAAAGGTGGCAGTGCGGCTGACTGCCCTCGGTACTGCCGGCTGTACAGTCACGAGCATAAATATATAACTATGAATTTATATTACCTACTTAAATTTTTAATATACTGTAAGGTTATTATGCTGCCAAAGTGATGACAGTTATTTTCGATCACAACGAGATATCACATTTTTCTGAATATAACTGAGTAGGCAGATATTTATGATGCAAGACATATTCGTTAATATTGCATTGACACATATTTTTGAAGCCGATGCAGCATCATTTATTTTGGCTTCGCTTGTCTCGCCAGATACTTTTAGTGTTCCTTCGATGTCACGTATTTGTACTGCCACTTGAATATGCCTTCCACAAATTGTCACATATATTTGCCGTTATAAATTAATGGATGAATCATGCAATCAGATATTATTGCCGAGCTGTTCATACTAATATATTTATGCTCGTGACTAAACATTCAAGTAACGCAACTCGAAAAAGGTTTTTTTAACGTTCCCTTTAAGAAAATCTTTAGATTTACTGCATTGACATGACCTTCCTTATGGTTACGCAATACGCACTTAAATATAAACTTGTTTATAGAAACAGCCTGCGGCTGGCATGTCACTGGAAATTGTGATTTTGAAATAACTCTGAAAAGTGTTGCAACTTTCGATAGGCTTGTGCGTTTCAGTCGTTATTGAGACGCAATTTGTCTTTCCTCGGCGCCAATCCATCTTGGAGAGGGATCGAAAATTAGCTGTTAGAAAGTTATTAATCGGAAAATTTGTAACAGATAAAGTGTGAACCTTATAGCGTATATTTCTTTAAGCTTTGCTAACTCCGTCTGTAACCTCGTAAGTTTTTTAGAAAAATAACAACTTACTTTTCGCCCACTTTAATTATTTTTGATCTACAATATAAAATAATACCATAAATAATGCAAATATCCCTGTCCAGCCATTAGTACTGAAACTCCATCAATATCATGTAAGTGGCTGGTAATCTAACGACCTTTATAGACCAGATCACGGTCAACGCATCGCCTCACAAACCAGTCTAGCATATTCTTTTATTAATAACTACATATATGTGGTTAAGTCGCGAGTAAGTGATTACGAGTTCGTTCGTGATTTTTTGCAAGAATGTATTGCCGATGTATCAAGTATAGAGCACAAGCTTCGCCATTATTGCGAGCACTTTTAAGATTGTTGCAACACCATTCAAATCGTTAAACCATATAGACTGAGGTATTTTGGGTCCATGAGAATAGCCTCTACGAGTGACGAATGTCGATATAAGCTATCAACTCTCGTACCTAATCATTATAGTTAGAAGTATACGTTCTTGAACGCTGACATAGTATGATTTACCTATTACCTAGAGATCATTTTAAGGGCATTCCCTTCAGGAAGTAACACAAAAGACTTTGTACCTACTCTATGAACTTTAATATCTTAAATTGCTCTATTTCCTTGATTGATCAACGAAAGAGCCATCGAACGAAACAATGATCAACAGTGAGCTCGCGATCACATTACCAACGAATAACGTTCAATTTTCGATCGCACTACAAACTTGACCTGCGCCTACGCATCGCGCTTGCTCAATTGGCAAACACACGAATATGTGTGCACGCATATCTCGCTCGATAATAAGTATGATATTATAAGTAAGGAAACTTGTCTCGGTGCCCGGTGACCCTTATAGAAGCGTCTTGAAGTTTGTTTGATTATTATCTTGTTTGTTTATTTATTTATTTCGTATTAGCTTCTGCCCGCGACTTCGCTCGCATGATTCTTGTTTTAACATAAAATATATCCTATGGCACTCAGCAATACTGTAGCTTCCCCCTGTCCCTTTACAAATAATTTTCGGAATGAGATCAGTAGTTCTAAAGATTACTTAAACATATATTGAGTTTGTATGTAAGGGACATCCAAAATCACAAATTTTACCTCTTTATAATATTATTAAGTATAGATTTATTTAGAGAGTTCAGGAATCAGCACGCGTTGCATGACCACCGGTAGAGACGAGTTTTTTCGACGGCAGAATAGACAAAATGACAGATTGTGATTGTTTAACTGTCACTTTGTCTATTCTTCCGTCGACAAAATTCGTTTTGTCGTGGTCATGCTACGCGTGCAGGGGTATGCTTGGTGGTTAGAGATCTCTTACGAAATGTATCATGTCAATTCTCAAGATATATATATCACTTTCTTTTTTATCGGGCTGTTGATTCAAGCGCCCAACGAGAGCCTTGCGGTTCTTGGGCATACGACTATCGGTACATTGACTTCTGTCTCTCATATCAACAACTATTATTGTGGTAGGTATGTCTCCAGTGGGAAATGTGTCTCCACATGTGGAAGAGAGACAGAGCTGCAGCTGTTTCTAGACTGAGAACAACACACCTATATTAACATGAATAAACTATACAGGGCGGCAGGGACATCGACGCAAAAACTGTTACCATTGATTCAGTAAAAAAAAAAAAAACTGTAAATCTATGGAATAGCTGTTTTTTTATTTAATAACCGAAGAAAATTTTCAATTCAGGGGGGCTCAGAATCATGTACTGAATCCATGGTAACCGGCTTCGCCTCGATGTCCCTGACACCCGGTATAACACTTAAGTATATTTTGAAATTAAATACCTGCAAAGGCAAAGGCGCATGCGCAACCGCTATTACAATACACCAGAAACAATAATATATTGTTTAGATAAAACAGTAGTAATGGACGCTAAGCTGCTTGCAAAAAAATCGATTGAGGAGTGTTTATTCCTAACAATTTCGTTAAATACTTTGACGGAGCGAATTATATAAGAATTAGTACGGTAAACTGTGCAATCATAATAATAGCTGTGTATAATATTAAGTATAGATTATAAAAATCACACGCTTCGTTAATCCTTACAATATGATTGACAGACAATTCAAAAGTGTGAACGTTAAGAGCAGTGTTCATTTGAACTGACAGCACTTGCTCTTCTCCCTATCATCTGTACTGTCAATGAAGGAGTGTCGCTTGTGTCAGCTGTGTCAGTATTCAGATGATCTCAGAACAGCCACACTTCTTGTGACGTGTCTCGCCATTCAATCGCGTAAGGGTCAGTACAGGTTGCGATACTGTCGCGCGAATGAACGCTCATCTCTATTGAAGGGAGACCACCCGTCATCGTTCACGATGCGTACCCTATTATATTTATCGATTTTAACACCATTTCATCTATTTTGATTGAAACAATAACCCCAGCTCGTTTTGATTTAAAGTTATACTCGTATACGTTCCGTAACTACAGATTAAATACTGTGTGATTGTAAGACCGTTTCACATAGAAAATAACTCCTAACGTTGTAAACGATTAGCTAGCCAGTTTATTGGTATTTGGGGTACCCAGAATGCGCTAAACGTACTCACGTTACGTTTTGGGATATTATGCAGCTTGTGGCAGTTTGAACGCACCCGTTTGGTGTGAGCTTGAGGGTCACTGTTGTGCAATTACATCTTGCGGGTTCAAGGACCTATTAGCGTATTCCAGCTATATGTATTTAAAACAGAAACGGGTTACGGCATTTATCGCTGATGTCATGAGAGATTAGTCAAAGATCAATCCCAATCACGATATAGGTACTTAACCATGTTAAGACACTTCCTTCCTTGTCACATCATCGTAAATAAGATCGCTTTTCGTAACAAACATCCGGGCTTCCGATCGATACATTTGTGTAAACAAGATTAATAGCACATAATACACGTAAGAAGTTACAATACATATCTAAAGCATGTTTCCTATTTAGTAAACAAATATGGCGTCAGAGTAAACAAACAGGTGGGGAGGTAAACAAGGGATA
The DNA here is from genome assembly GCA_914767755.1 of Agrochola circellaris. Classification (NCBI taxonomy): domain Eukaryota; kingdom Metazoa; phylum Arthropoda; class Insecta; order Lepidoptera; family Noctuidae; genus Agrochola; species Agrochola circellaris. The sequence continues at coordinate 8,583,033 of OU611840.1, forward strand.
TTCATGTGACAAGTGAGATAACAGTAGTGCAGATATCTATGAATTGTTGACTAATGCTGTGATAAGTTGTATATTTAGCTGTTGTGCCTCCCGCGTGAGCTAAAATCTAGCAGAGAATTTAATTTAAGAAACATGTAAATTGGAAATGTGATTATTGAGTTATATGCACACTAACAAATAGAGACAGTTGTTGTTTTATTTTATAAAATGGAAAGATATACAATGTCATGAGCATGTGTCCGCCCGTGATATGCCCAATAATGCCACAGTGTCACAGTAACATGGTTGAAGCCGTGGTATAGTTATATGCCTAAGGATATAGCTATATACCGTAATATAATTATATGAAAGCGCTAATTATAACACTCCGACAGAGTACCCTAATTTTGTTATTGCGACCAATTTCGACGTAGCTCTTGCTCGGCTCGCGCATAGTTGGTCACAGTTCTAACTTAACCTAACCTATTTGGTCGGAGTGCCCTAATCGCACAGGTCGATCGAAGGTTGTGCTACGCTTGCCGCGGCTGGTTGGTGGATGGGTAACCATCAATTACATATCGAGACCCCTCCGTGCCTCGTAAAGGATGGTTCCGGCTGTCATTCGTAGATTTTTGACAGTCGTTACAGGTATTAAGAAGGCCAAAAGTCTGACAACCAGTCTTATCTATGGCTATCGTGTTATCCAGTAAATTGGTTGTGGAGGTCAGATAAGCAGTCGCTCCATGTGTAATTCTGGTATTCAGTTGCATCCGACTAGACTGGAAGCCCACCCCATAATAGTTGGGAAAAGGTTAGGCAGATTGACTATTATCATCTCAAGTAACATAAGTTCATAGGTCTCGGCCATACTCGCATGTCGAATAATGCATTTTGCACGTAAATATTAATTGTTTGATTTATCATATAGCGTGCAGAAGCATGAATTCAATTACTTAATCGTAATTCTTAATTCAAAGAAACCCTTTGTTCTAACTGCTGCGTGGCCCTAATCTTGAAAACATCGTGGTAATTAATTCTCAAGGCTACGAGAATTAATTACCAATCTCAAGGTGCGGGGCTGGCCATTTGTATTGATATTGGCAGCTTATTATCCTTATCACGTACACATGCATGTTTACAAATGATCCCTAATTAGGCAGTGTGGAAGGTAAAACTTGAGTTATGTGATAAACGACACTTACGGGATAGGAAAAGGTTCTACTCTTGGTCGTTAGCTCGCATTCGGGTACCTCATGCCGAATTCACGACAGTCTTGACAAACTCGGGTAGCAATGGAATTGAAAGCCAATGCTGGACGAACTTGCCCGAAAACGAATTACTTTACACTTGGGCGCAATTCTATTTGGATGACTTCAGGCAATGTTTACTAGTTGTTTAAAGAGGAGGTCGAGCAGCAGTAATCGGGGAATCTATCAAGCGAATGAATTCAAGCTAACCGTAAATATGATGAGAGCAGTGGTGGCCCAGTGGTAACGGTCTCGACTTACGAGTTGTAGGTCGTAAGTTCGAACCCTGACAGGGGCCTTACCTTGTGTAAATTATTTCATCACCACTACTCCCAAAACATCATGAGGAAACCGGCATGTTCAAGAACCAAAAGTTCGAAGACATATGACATCTATCAAGCCGCACTGGGCCTGCGTGGTGGATTACGGCCCACTCCGTCTCACCGAGAAGAGGCCTGTGTCCCAGCAGTGGGAACATTATAGGCTGATTATGCTAAATATTATAGCGAATCGTAACGAGATAGGATTTGCTGAATGGCTTCTGAAACTTGGAGAAGCCCGAGAAACTTATTATTTACTAGCTTTCGCCCGCGACTTTGCCCCGCGTGGATGTCGGAAATAATCCCAGGGGAACGTACTACCGGGATAAAAAGTATCCTATGTGTTAATCCAGGTTATAAACTATCTGTGTGCCAAATTTAATCTAAATCCGTTCAGCCGTTTTTGCGTGATTGAGTAACAAACATCCAAACGTACAAACTTTCACATTTATAATATTAGTAGGATTATTAACGGTCTGCTATAGCTTGTGCCATCTTGACTCTTCATCCTGTGAGCCATTAAAAAGATTTTTTTATTTTTATTCATTAATTTAAAATAACGTTATTATCATAATTGTCTCTGATGTGAGTTTCTTATGATAAAAACAAATTATTTGGGTACTCAAACTTGGTTATCGTGCCATGCCTCAACGTGCTAAACCTCAAGTAAATGTTTACTAGGCAGGAAAGTCAACACTGCCTTGGATGACGCAAAAAGGAAAAAATGCCAAACAATGCGTGCAATTGATTTTCAATTGCAACAATATCCACCATTGTGCACGTGAAGCGTAACTCGATAGATTCATTGGTATAGGAATTGTCTATAAATAAATAAACAGTCAAGTACATGTATCCGTCACGCTAGTTGTCCGCCAAGGGGACGGTAGCACTCGGTGGCATCAGAACGCGGCGCTGCGGCTTGTGCTGAGATTGAGTTCACTTTTGGCTCTGCCGAATAGCTCATTTATTTAGCCAAGTGGTTCAAGCATAACCTCGTCCGAGGTTATGCTTTCGGCGAGTACCTTTTTAGGGTTCCGTAGTAAAGAAGGAACCCTTATAGTTTCGCCTTGTGCTTTAAAGTGCTATAAATTTTTTGTTAGATTCAAGTGTCCCCTTCACAGCAGTAGTATATATAACGAAATTAAAAGGAAAACTATCACAGCTAAGTGGGCTTTACAGGTTAACGAGTAATAATCGACCAACTTAAATCTGCAGTTTGAAAAACATGATCTCCCATACATTCCATACGGGAGAAAATGTTTTTCAACTACAATGTTAAGTTTGTTCTTGGGATAAATTCATCCCAACTACGGAACCCTACATTGAGCGTGGTCCGACACGCACTTGGCCGGTTTTTTTTTGTATTTACTTTTGCTATGCTGTGTAGTAACATAATAGTATTTCTTTCTTTCTTCCAATCTCTGTAAACACCTAGATTCTCCTATGACAATTTGGTAGCAACACCTCGCCTTTTATCAGAGATCAGCGACCCACTCTTCTACGCACGGTTTCTACGACTAGACAAAACAGAAATTTCGAGATTTCTTAATTATATGTAACTCATATTTATGTATGTTTTTACACGTAAACTTTCGGTATAAACTATTATCTGATTGATGGTGAAAACCACATCAAAATCCGTTGTATACTTTAGAAGAACAACGCGGTCACATAGACAAGACACAAATTACGACTTTAATTTATAATAATCTTATTAAAAAAATGTTACTTAGTGGTGCTTTGCTTATGTTTGAAATTGAAACTATAGAACAAAGAAGACAGTAACAAAACCATGTTTTGCATAGTTCTAATTATTATTCGCCTTTAAATTGTACATTTGCCAAGACGTAGTTTTGAGATGTACCGTGGGAGAAAGTCATTTGATAACTCTTTCCTTGTTATGTAGGCACTATAGCGATAACTCTGTAACAGTAAACCATGAACGTTGGTTTAAGTATAAATAAGCCATGAACGAACTAAGATACGATAAATTTTTAGTTCATATAAAATCTTAAATTCACTGACAGACAACGCACAACCTATACCGCTGAGTCTAGACTAGAAGCTTGAAATTTTGCACAAGAATTCCTTATACATACAGCGTGGCAGAGACATCGACGCGAAAACTGTTGCCATAGATTCAGTACATGATCCTGAATCCCCCTGCGTTGAAATTTTTCGTTGGTTATTTTTTTTAAAAACAGCTTTTCCATAAATTTTGACCGCGTAGGTATTGCGCTTTTCTATGAAACAGCAGTTTCTTTTTTATAACCGACGTTAGATTTCAACGCAGGGGTTTTCAGAATCATGTACTGAATCCATGGTATCAGTTTTCGCGTCGATGTCATGCCACCCTGTATATCGAAAACATCTCAGCTGTTCAAGATTGAAAGAGGTGACCTATACCGGCCCAGTTCCGTTAAGCCATATCATATCGTTTGCAAAGGAGTTCGACGTCGCCATTATAATTATCTCCAGTTAGGAAGAGGCCTATTGATAAGCCAACCTGTAGTGAAAGCAGGCAGGTCTAGCGACATGAATATTTAAATTATAAGTACTTTGGTCTAGTGGTCTCAAGAGCATGAGGGCATGGGCTCGATGCCCAGATCAAAGTGTTATTGGGTTTTTTCTATCTGGATATTTCTCTGTAGCAGACTGGAGTCTGAATTTGTACCTGGTTGAAGGAAATAGGCTTGCCCCCTATTACATCGGACTTAAACTTTACTGGCGAAATGTGTCTGTATCTACTTATATGTAGCTAGGGACTCCTCTGCCGAACACTTCGGGGAAACAAGGCGTGATGTTATGTTAAGTACGTTACGGAAAATTTCCCAGACTACATAATTTTTTTTTTGCTTGAACTTTGATTATGTGTCGAGTTGATAACGACTGTACCGCCGTTATAGATATTGTGTAAGGAGATTAAATGTATATCCCAGAAACCGGTAAACAATAAACTTTCGCTTGTACTTACTTATTATAAATCTGACAACAGAGAGAAAAGAAAAAAAAAGAAAAGATTTTTAACACCTTGAACGGTTAAAAATCTCATTTCTGCTTTGAATTGTTGTGGCCCCACAATAATTCTAATATCATCATTTGTTTATATTTTAGGTGACCAATAACGACTCGACGTCGATCGACCACAATCTAGCAAATTTTTCGAACATATAATATGAAGCAATGGATTAGCAATATCCTTCCAAATCATTCAGATTGCAATTGAAAGTGTGTTGCTCCATAAGGGTACTGGTACTGGGTAACACCACAGCCCTTGGTAAGACTGGTTGTCAGTTTTTCGGGTTTCCGACTCCGCAAGCATAGATTTTATCCCTCGTTTTACCAGTCATACTGTAATTAGAGACGCGTCCGTCCACCGGCATGGCAGTGAGTTAACTCATGCGCGACGCCATTGTTTACAACGGACAGAATGAGTTCTAGTTATGTGTCAATGGAATAACTTTCGTTTGTTCTCTACTAGCGACCCGCCCCTGCTTTGCTCGGTTTTTACGACTTGACAGAACATCGAGATTTCTTATATAAGGTCCCATTAAAATAGATGGACAAATTTTAACACAGAGTTCAGTACGTCTAACCAAAAATATCCAAGCAAAAAAAAAACACTGATTAAAGTGATATTATTTTGACCTAAAATAATAAATGGCATTGGGTAACCAACGTTTTTAGTGTATTTTCGTGAGCTGATTTATTTTTCTTGTAAGTATCTAATACGCTTTTCTTATTTTTTTTATTACTATTGTCCTTGTTTTGGTGGTGTGAATGATTTCTAAAAGTTTGTCCATCTATTTTAATGGGACCTTATATATACCTAGGTATTATACACATAAACCTTCCGGAATAAATTCTGTAACTAAATGATGGTGAAAACCGTATCAAAATCCGTTGCGGAGTTTAGAAAAACAACGCGTTCACACAGACAGACACGAAAAGCGACTTTAATTTATAATATAGATTATCGTGATAATAATATATTGTTGAATGCCTCACTGAATGACTACTTTTAAAATTCGACTAGTATGTTGAGGAACATGAGTTTCAAGTTTAACGGATTTTTTGACATAAAGAGCTGGTACTCTGTGACATCGATTTTAACTCGCTGTAAAATTAATTTATGTTTCTATTTATTGGTTCGTGAGATTGATTCGTGTGATTACATAACATAACGTTACATCACGCCTGTTTTCCTGAAGGGTTTAGCCAGAGGTGTACGTATAGCACACCCACATTTCGCATGTTTAAGTCCCTTGTTATAGAGGGCGAGCCTATTGCCTTCAACCGGGCTCCGTTCCGCTACCGAGAAATTCTTCATAGATAAACCCAATAACACTTTCCCCGACCTGGCGATCGAACCCAGGACGTCATGCTCAGCAGTAGAGCTAGTAAAAAAAAACATTCATGTTAGACTATCCTAATTGTTATAGGGATATATAATAAATTACCAAAATTATATAGGGAACTGCCAATCAACCGTTGTAAAACAATATTATTCAAATGGCTTATAGAAAAATCATTCTATTCTGTGAATGAGTACCTAAACTTTAAGGACTCACACTGACATTTTACTTTTATAATGTGACAAATGATTGACATTCATACACTTAATTAAAATAACTATAATTTATATTCCAATTTTATTATCATAATTTCATTTATTTAATTAATGTAATTTGTCATGCTAGTTTTAGCGAATTGTTTTAGAAACTGTTAAATACCCACCAACTGTAATGTATTCACAATTCTTGCAAAAAAATGAATTTCTTTTCATGTCATCAATAGTCGAACATGAATGTTTTTTCAACTCAGTGTAAAATAAAACCTTTTACAAAAAAAAAACAACCGACTTTGGTAAAACCATTTTTGATATGCGTTGTTCTACCATTTTCCTTAATAGGCCGCGGCGTCCTCAGGTGTGGCTCCGGCGTCATGTACAGGAAGCCTTATAGGTAAACAGTTGAAATTTTCACAAATTGTGTATTTCTATTGCCGCCTTAATATTAAAGAAACGTGTTTTTTTCGGCGTTTTTTGCTCGATATTAATACGGTACGGAACCCTTCATGTATGAGTCCGACTCGCACTTGGCCGGGTTTTTTTAAAACCTTTTATTAAATGTTAAAAAACCATTTGGAAACTTTCCAAAGGCTTTTTTCTTTATACCTTTTTGGAATACACCTTAGCTTTTGAACGGGTAAAATACAACGTAGGTACTAGGGTGCCGTTTGAAATTTTATCATGAAAGCGATTCCACTACGTTTATAATATTTAGTTAGTATCATTTGTGACCACTGCACACTTCGCTTGGATTCCCAGTAACAAAAAGTGCATAAATCATTTAAACTGACGCAACTAAGTCTAGGACATCCATACATATTATAAAACAAAGACCCGCGCCTCGTCTGTCTGTCTGAACGCGATAAACTCAAAAACTACCGAACGGATTTTCAAGCGGTTTTCACCAATGGGCCATAACCTTCCTCATGAATCACTCCATTCATGAGGAAGGTATATAATAATATGACGATTATTGTTGAAGATGTCGGAAAAAATCATGCCGGCTGGGAGCTTTACTGGCGTGCGCCGCGTAATCCGTAAAAGATACATAAAATTTATGTTCTACAGCACTGTTCATCTATCTTCTAAAGATGACCCACAGTAACCATTATTATCTTCCAGAATTGGATAAAAATTTCATTGTTATTTCCGAAATTATTTTGACCGGTATTATAATCCTTATCCAATAAAATGTTATTTAAATTGGGAATTTAATTTAGATTAAAATATGCTTTCATATCATATCATTTAAATGAATAGTTTAAAAGATATCACAGATCCAAATTTAAGCGTAACAAAATAATTATGATGACGGCAGCGCGGGCGCAGCGGTAGGAGTTAATGACATCACACGCGGGCGAAGCCGCGGGCAAAAGCTAATAAAAATATAAATTATAACATCACACCGGTAATCCTGGAAAGGGGTAATAGTGGGGGAGGCTCCCCCCCTATTATTGCCATCAACCGGGATCTAGAATCTGGGCTGCTACTGAGAAATTCCTGATGGAAGAAAACCAACAAAACTTTACAAACAACAATAAAAATACTATTCTGGAATAAAATGATGACATCAGGGTCACCTCTTGCATTTTGACATATCTTAACATTTCTTAGAACTATCGCAATGAAAAGTAAAACATTCAATGTAAATATTATATACCGTTTGTTTGCATGAGATGATAACTTCATTAAGGTAATTTTCCTCTATTGTTTTATTCAAATTATTTGGTTTTGGCTTAGTGTCATTTTAGTGTGGAGTGGAGGTGATGTCAGACTGCATAGATTGAAGAAAACTTGACGATTGTAAATCTGCTGTAATCACCTTTATAAACAGATCACAAACATTTTTACGTTGAGAAGATAACTTAAAAAAAATATCTATTAGTGTCCCACTGCAGGGCAAAAACCTCTTCTCATACAGAGAAGCACGATCATTGATCAACACGCTTGCTCAAGACGGCTAGGCGATTTCAGAGTTATATTTAAGTCCAGCTATCTAATTACACAACACATTTTCGTAAACGATTACGACTGATCTGTTTCATTTTCACAGTTCAACAACATTCATTGTGTAATTTACGTTGTTGAGCAGATTTTTTTTTCGATTTTATGAAGCAATGGAATAGCAATCTGTTTCAAAACGATTCAGATTCTGATTGATCGTGTATTACGCAATTAGGATACAGGTTATCTCACGATGTTTTTCCTTCACTGATGCCAATAATGTCCAAGATAAAATAAGTGAATATGAATTGAAAATTCACATTGGTGCTTGCCCGAATTTGAACCAACCAACTCGAGACAATGCAAGATGTTGTTGAACTGTCATCATAAATAAAACCTATTGTCATTAAGAATACGTAATTCAATTCGGGTTTTTGGCTGATGCTGCGGCCGCATCTGCGTCTATCGCGGCGAAGCTTCGCACAGTGATACGATAAACGCAGATGTGACCAACCATTATCAGTTATCGGCGCGATAGTTCGGGCTGCGTAGCTCTTATCGCCCGGGTAGAGGTACATAATAAACGTGGTGAAGCCGCTAATGTGACCACTGCATTAGCGCGATAACTTTTTAGCGAGTAAAACATACGAAGCTTCGGCACGCATTGCTTTGCCACGCACGATAGACGCAGATGCGGCCGCAGCATTACAAACATGTCACATCATAATCTTACCTACTTAAATTGCTATTTACCAGAATCACGATAACGTTACGCTGTTCTTCTTTGTCCTGGCGAGATAATAACTAATATGTTATCTACTGCTTATGTTCTCTTAGTACACATCAGGTACATAAACACTAGCCTAGCTACATGTAACAGATATTGTTTTCAAGCGGATATCATGATGCAAACCTAAATATAGCTCGTACCTATTGTTGCATTAGTAATTAACCTATTGCACCTGCAAGCTATTTTTTTCGTAATGACAGGAAGAGACAGCACTTAATGACATCTAGGCGTTGAAAAGAGACATAAGGTTTCGAGTGCCATCATTAAATCGTCCTAGATACACGAATGTGTCTACCTGTCAATTATTTTGCAGAAAAGCTGGAGTTTTATTCACTGCAAATGCAAAATGGTGGAAAATATTGTGGTGGAAATGGAAATAATTGCTGTTCGATTGTTATTTTTTAAGCTTTAACGATGTTGTCATCATGTTTCTATCTTGTCCTGTATATTTTGGTTATCGCTGAGCGCGGATTTCTCTTTTATTTTTATTATTGGGAGTAAAAGCATAAAATTGAATAAAAATAAGCAGATAACCAACTGAAGGGGGATCAAAATTAACGTATTTAATTAAACAAAGTAACAAAACTCAAGTTATGGTCACACATGAGCAAAGAGTCTTGCCTCTGCGCATTTGCTATTTAGTCATTACTACCTTCGACTTTGCATTAGCACATGTTGCGACATGCACTTCTACTTGGCGAAAATACAGTGCAGGTCATGTCTTCTAGCGCATCAGTTATACACACTTATTTTGAACTTGTTCTATAAATTATGTTTTGACTTGAATTTAAGGGATGTTGATAATAAGCATCCTAAAAAGAAGTAGCACTGACAATCTTCTTCACTTTTTTATTGCGATTGTGAACAGGTAACTTCTTTACCAGACATAGGCCTTTAAAATCGCATCGTTTAATTAAAAGTTCAAGAGAGAATGCAGCCATTTATATTATACTAAAATAACTCTTTATAACTCCGTTTTCCGCAGATGCAGCGGCACCCACAGCGACTTCGGTGACTCAAATCCCGCTGCTGGGCGTGAACGGTTCCGGGATCCTGCATGTGAATCTCACGGGAAATCCGCCCGTCAACCTGACGGATAATATGCCCAAAGTTAGCGACCCCATTGTGCCTGATGATAGTACGTATTAACTTATATTTCTCAAATTAATTTCTTATACCAGATCCGACACAATACGATACTGCGCTCCATGACGCAAATCGTCGACGTCACCCAGACAGCAGCCAAGCTCAGGTGGGACTGGGCCGGACTCGTTTGCCGCATGTCGGATGAATTGCAGGCTAAGTCTATCAGAACATGGGTCCCTGATTATAATGTGTAAAATCACCCAGTAGATTCCTGTTCATCCTTGCTACGAACGTTATTGGTGGTAGGGAACGCGTTTACATAAAGCCGATATCAGACGCGACTCGAGTGAAGCGTTGGCGATATAATATTCAATGGTTTCATACCATGTCCACACGAAGCCGAATTGAAAAGGTACGCTTGTTTCTTTATAATTTCCTATTGGGGTTTCCCATCGGCAAAAATTACGAACATCCATACAAACTTTTATCCCCTATTTAACCCATTTAGGGGGTGAATTTTCGAAAATCCGTCCTTAGTGTTCACTTTCTTTATACTTATAAGGAAATCTTGTGCAAAATTTCGTGCTCTAGACTCAGCGGTTAAGGCTGTGCGTTGTATGTCAGTGAATGAACGATTTTAAGATTTTGTTAAAGTAGATTGTTGATCTATGCGGAAAATTACCAGGACAGTGAATCTCAGCGGTACCTACACTACATAGAAGTGTCTCTAGTCACGCAAGCTTGGTAGAGGACATCCTTATTAAACAGCATAGTCGGGGCTATTCCACGCTTTTGTAATAGTCATTTTCATTATCATTTTCGTGTCAGAATGTCTCCGGCCATCAAGCCGAAGTGGTCAAGGAATACACCCACTAACACACACGCGGATATACTTTGATTCTACAATATGTTGCACATAAACTGTTCAAATTAAATGATAATAATCATTGCAAGTAACATACAGGGACCACGGCCAGTCCGGTGTCCCAATAGTGACCCTGATACTTATCGCCATATATTTTTTTTTTTTAATCCAGGTAGCTATACTGGGAATCGATACTTTCGAATGTCTAAAGGTCCCCTGCGAAAGGCGACTGCAACCGCAAACCGCAATGACACACCGCAGCGTCACGACTGGTTTCTATGAAGACGCTTTAGTAGTAGTAGTAGATGGCGAAGACGCCGCCTGCCGCAAACCAGTAGTGCTGTCACTGGCTGCCGCTAACAGAGCTACAAGACGTATTTTTAGCCTAACCTAGCTAGATGATGTCAGTCATTTGTACCTACTAGACATCATAAACCCACTTGGTTTGGCATTAAATAAATCTTACTTTTTCTACGTAACGTAATATCGTAGCGACTAACAGTTAATCTAAGACTGACCGTGTTAATTGATTGATTAGTTGTTTCATAACATTTCATTTGTGAGTAATTTAACATGAAATTATACGAGATTTTTTTTTGTGTAATTAGCAGAAATGTTATAGTGCTATTATAAGAACACATTGGTAAATTATAGGCCAATTCTACTATAAAAATATATTGGCAAAGGATACGAGAATTCCGCTACAGCTAGGACCCTATTATAACTGACAAATCAATCAATCAATCTGCCTAGCCTTTTCCCAACTATGTTAGGATCGGCTTCCAGTCAAACCGGATGCATGCAGCCGAAAAATAATATTTTACATGGAGCAACTGCCTATCTGACTTTCACAACCCAGTTACTGGTTAACACGATTCCCAGTTGGTAAGACTGGCTGTCAACATTTTTTGCTTCTGATTACACACAGAATTACATGACAGTGTACGATCTATGAAAAATAATAACTGACAATACCGACACAGTTGTCAAAAAATAACAATAATCATTTTCACGACAAGTGTCAGTTGATGGTGTTGTTTAATAATCAAAATTTTTATAAATTGTCAGATTGTCGGATTGTAATGAGTTCCATGCTTAGCAGACGACGCGTACGTGTAAGAGGTGAAGAAATAAAAAAATAATATCCCGTCTTTTCTTTGTTAAGAAATTTACAGTAAAGAAAGTCGTGTTTGTTACAACACTAAACTTATAACTCGAGATCTGCTGGACCAATTTTCATGGTTTTTGATTCGTTGGATTTGTCTCCGCCCCGAATAGCAGAATACATCTTAAAAACAATGAAAAGGTAGGGTAGGTAGGGTAGGTAGGTAGGGTAGGTAGGTAGGGTAGGTAGGTAGGGTAGGTAGGTAGGGTAGGTAGGTAGGGTAGGTAGGTAGGGTAGGTAGGTAGGGTAGGTAGGTAGGGTAGGTAGGTAGGGTAGGTAGGTAGGGTAGGTAGGTAGGGTAGGTAGGTAGGGTAGGTAGGTAGGGTAGGTAGGTAGGGTAGGTAGGTAGGGTAGGTAGGTAGGGTAGGTAGGTAGGGTAGGTAGGTAGGGTAGGTAGGTAGGGTAGGTAGGTAGGGTAGGTAGGTAGGGTAGGTAGGTAGGGTAGGTAGGTAGGGTAGGTAGGTAGGGTAGGTAGGTAGGGTAGGTAGGTAGGGTAGGTAGGTAGGGTAGGTAGGTAGGGTAGGTAGGTAGGGTAGGTAGGTAGGGTAGGTAGGTAGGGTAGGTAGGTAGGGTAGGTAGGTAGGGTAGGTAGGTAGGGTAGGTAGGTAGGGTAGGTAGGTAGGGTAGGTAGGTAGGGTAGGTAGGTAGGGTAGGTAGGTAGGGTAGGTAGGTAGGGTAGGTAGGTAGGGTAGGTAGGTAGGGTAGGTAGGTAGGTAGGTAGGTAGGTAGGGAAGGTAGGTAGGGTAGGTAGGTAGGTAGGTGCGCCGTAGATAAGTACTTAGTGCTACTCGAGCGAAGCCGGGGCGAGCAGCTAGTTAAAGATAAACTCAAGTCACCATTAAGTTTCATCCTGTCCTTTTAATTGAAAAAAATATTGTAGTGATAGATAAGCTAAAGTGTGTTGAGTATGTTTTCTTTCATGTTCTCTTACTATTTAAAAAAAAATTGTTGTGTCAGAAAGTTTAATTTCATTCGTAGTTCGAACTATCAGACGAAGCATAGTATTCAACGAAATTAATGACTTTTCTCATTTAAAACAATTCCTTCACTGCAAGGTGAATCAGAGAAGCGATAAAAAGTGAAATCTGCTTGGCTTCAGTAACGCGATGTGGAAAATTGGCGAATTTGTGACGGTAGCTGTAACCAGCCGTATTGGACAGATTAGAATTATGCTATCGAGGACTTGCTGTTTATTATCTTAAACAAGATCTATTTTACAACTCATGTGGGTGTACTATAGGTACACCTCTGCGTAAAGGCTCGTTCAGACCAGCGCGACGCGACTCGAACAATACAATTTCTAAGAAAACTTCACGGTATACCAATAATCGTTGTCGCATCGCGCTGTCGCGTCGCGCTAGTCTGCACAGAGCTTAAACCTACATGTGTAGTGTTATGTTGTTGTTATGTTGTGTATGATCAATTTTACCTTCTTTTTGATGAGATATTTATTTTGTAAGTAAGTAGTTTAAGGGCTTGGAACCGGTACCGAAAGTATAGGTTCTTAGTGGTTCTTGCCATTACGGTACGTACATTTCGTACCACCAATCTTATATTTGTACGAGGAACCTCGTTCGGTTGGCAATCTTGAACTTATTTTTCTAATACCTATTAACTATCCTTTTTACTTACTATATCTGTTTTCTCACTCTAACTTACGGAAATATTAGTTTGGTACCGATACTGGACCGATACAGATTAGAAATAACAATAGTACAGCCATGCGATTCTGTAAACATCTCACCGTGAAAACTTGGGTGAGGTGAGCTGTCAATAGTGTCAATCCCTGTGGGATGACAGCTCACTCCACGCTCACTTCACCTAAGTTTTCACGGTGAGATGGTTACAGAATAGCACTGCAGGTACTACTCTGGTACCGGTATAACACCAAAGCCAATGGTACCGGTTCCCAAAAATACTGGTATTTCAAGCCCTGGTTATAAATAACACTTTTACACGTCAAATAATATTTTTAAGGTAGATGAGGTCGGGGTTTCCTATGTGACTATCCTGGGAAGAAACACCGAAACAAAATGGGGAGTTCCGAGACTACTTTAAAGATTTAGTCCAAACATTATATTGATGAATGCAAACAACCACACAGATTTGTTCAGTCAGTGCACATAATCGTATAGCTGAACTTCAGATACCTACGCTTTATTTCATAACAATCCATCCATGTGGAAGCGCATGTTACCCGTGAAAATTATATTTTGTTACCTGTTTTTTGCGATTTTCAGGTCGTGTCAGTTTGTATGTTGATCAAAATTTGATACGCGACAGTAACAAATATTTATTTACAGAATTATAATCATTAAAATCATCAATACACCTCTCTTAGTTAGCATTGACCTGCCGTGCTATTCTGTAAACATCTCACCGTGATAACTTGGGTGATGTGAGCTGTCATTGCACCTAAAGCTAGGGATTGACACTATGAACAGCTCACTTCATGCTCACTTCACCCCACTCTTCACGGTGAGATGTTTACAGAATGGATCCACTGTAATGTCATGTTTACACGAAATAGCCATTAAATGGGGGTAATTCGGGCTTAGAGAGTCGTATGACGATGATTATAATTCTGTGGTACCCTGGCGCTTTCGCCTTAATTCCTATGCAGATACGTCGGCCGTAGCGACACTACAATTTAGCGCTTACATAGGTACAGTATGACCAAGTCTGTGGTAAAAAACTAAGCTGGCCCCTTATTCTATTGAAAGTTCGTAGGTACTACTCCTACAGTAGGCCAGCTCAATGTTAAAGTTTTACCACCTATGTTCGATCGACTGTACTTCCCCATAGGTATTCACAAAACTTTCCTAAGTTAGTTTTTGTTACATTTTTGGCGCTACATGCCCAGCATAAGAAGTATCTCTAATCAAACATCAGCATTACTCTCCTATGTATATATTAGTAGCTATGGTTAAAACTTCTAATCGGATGTTTAACATAATAATGAGCTGAAAAGAGCGAACAAAATTAATTATAAACGGGCATGCGACACGCGTGACTAGAGGCCGTAAACCATAGTCAATTTAACTAGGCAAGCAATGCGATATTAATTACTTTAGATTCATTTTAAATGTCTACATTATTCATCATGCCCTTAGTTTGACGAGTCGTGAAAATTCACAAACATAAGTGCCGGCGTCAACTTGGAACTAGCGACCCGCCCCTGCTTCGCACGGTTTTTAAGTCTTGACAATGAAAATGTAGATTTCTTTAATAAATTAAGTTTAATATGATTCTGCATTCTAATTGCGTAACACAATTTCTGAATCATATTGCTAATCCATTGCCAACGTAAATATCAATAATGTTGTTGAACTGTCAAATTGAAAACGTTTGCTATTGATACTGTGTTACGCAATTACCCCGCTGATATACATATAAATATTCCGGATTAAATTCTTTAAATTCTGATGGTGAAAACCACATCGAAATCTGTTGTGTAGTTTAGAAGAACAACGCGGTCACACAGACAGACACGAAAAGCGATTTTTATTTATAATATATATATAGATGACGTCATTATATCCAGCCAAATATATACCTTGTTGGCTTTGACAGCCTGCCGTAATAACGTGACTTACCATAGCAAGCAATTACGGTACGGACAGGGAAAAGTCTTCAGAGTTCCAAATTATAATTTCCTAAGTGATTTTGTTTAAAAACACATGTAACATGTATAAATGCCACACGGCCATTTACCATACGGCCACCACTGATCATTCAGCCATTAAATAATAATATAATAAATATGCAAGAAAACTCCTTGGTTATCAATTCGGTATTATGTAATCATAATCAGCCTATAATGTTCCCACTGCTGGGACACTGGCCTCTTCTCTGTGACATCCCAGTGAGCCGTAATCCACCACGCGGGCCCAGTGCGGGTTGTAGATGTGACATGTCTTCGAACTTTTTGTTCTAGGACATGCCGGTTTCCTCACAATATTTTCCTTCATCGTTGGGCAGCAGTGGTGATGAAATAATTTACACAAATTAAACGCCTGTCTGGGTTCGAACTTACGACTTGCAACTCGTAAGACACAGCCGTTCCCACTGAGCTACCACTGCTCTCGGTTTTATGTAATTGTAAATCACTCAGAGATCCGATATATCTCGTAATATCATAGATATGGGAATAGGAACTAATAATGCGTATTGTAATCATGGCTGGCTCCTGGCACCCAGCCAACGCGCGGAAATGAAAATGCAGAGATGCATCAATGTGTTAAAATAAGTTGTTTATCAAATTGCCCACTGGAATGTGAAGTTTCAGCAAAACATGGCCTGGATAGCTGGCCTTGGTCCAGCCAGATATACCAAAGTCAGAGAAACCCGTATACGTACAAATTGAAGACCGGATAGGGTTCATTGCATAAAAATGTGCATCAATTTCCCAAAAAAACGTTACATTGTATATTTTTTAATACTTATTTGATAAGTCTTGGATGAGTATTGCATTAGTCTTGTGTTGATCGGTCCTAGAATTAATTAATGTTACTTTAGATAAAGTAACCGCACTTAATAATTAGTAATTTTTCTTACTTTCAGATCTAACTGATGTATTCAAGGAAACTCCCGAAAGGATCCTGTCTGAGCAGAACCTAGCGAATTTGACCTACGTAAGTCATAAGTTTAAATGATTTTAATTTTATAACTACTCATTGTGTAGTTTAGTAGAATGAAGCGGGCAAACAAGCACGAAACGCGAGTTCATTTTGTGCTATTTAAAGATTTAGGTGTTTAGCAGGCACCTCTTTTCTAGCCATATAATTTTTCAGACAATCCATACAACATTTCTTTGGTCTTCCTTTACTGAGCCATCCATATAGAACTGCGTCTCTTTTAACATAAACATGTTTGCATCATTCGTCTTCATCTCCGGTGTACTATTCTGTCACAACTTCACTCCACGTGTCTTGAGACAGAGAGAGGCTTGCCCAGAGATAGATAGTCTTGCCCAGAGATGGCAAAAGGAACAGGGGAAGAAAATACAAAAGACGGGAAGACAAATTATTAAAGCTCACAGCGGGTCCAAATTGGAGAATCTAAGAGTTTGCCAAGCACACGAACTAAGAGACATTCTGAAAACTACTATTGAAAATACCACAATGCAAATGTTCAGAATTAAAGGGCTTATTATTATTATTATCTGCATCGTTTCAGGACCACCACAACTTCTACAACAGCTCCTTCATCGGCAACCAGGACTTCTTCAGGGACCACTGGGCGAACATCACCATCGACAAGGCAGAAGTCCACCAAGTGCTGAGCAACTCTCACCGGAGAGCCACTGTGAGTATTGTAGACTACGTTGGTCTACTGTACCGGAACGAATAAAACACTTGTTTATGTTATGTATAGGATAATAATTATTCCTATAATTGAAGCTACGTTTTCACATTATTATATTTTTATAGGAAGTGTATAAAGTGCCGCTATCTGCTGTTTGCTGTGCATAATAGTGGCGCTGCCTCGGCCCGGCTAGTGCCGTAAGCATTGCATTGCCACTGTCACTTGTTATTTCGTTTGATAGTTGCGATTAGTTCGCTGCCCTTTGTATTGACTGATCGTATTTATTTTCGATAATTATATCAAAAGTCACTACAATACAACTGAATTTACGAAAAAATATGTAGCAGATAAAAATGGCTGAAAGGTAGGTTAGGTTAGAACTGTGACCACACAACGGGGCCAGGGTCCGTTTAGGCACAAGAGAATGTAATGTTTTGGGAATGTGGTGTTTTACAGCCAACTAACCTCAACAATCAAACAAAATAACAAGTGAAAGGGACTCAGTGACAATGCCAATGCAATGCTTACGGCACTTAAGCCGGGCCGAGCCAGTCCCACTATTATGCCGCTAGTGGCACTTTATCCGCTAGTGATAAAGTGCCACTAGCGGGATTCTATACACTGCCATTTTTATATTCGAGCTCTGGCCTGACAGACCGCAGGGCTCGATCTCCTGTTTTTTCCTATTCTAAATATAAAACCAATGTGTTCTCTGTGCCCGATGGGATTTCCTATCGGCAATAATGACGAACTTCCATACAAACTCTCATCCCTTATTTAACCCCTTTAGGGGTTTCTAGATCCAGCAGTCAGTGAATTTAAGATTTTAATTGAGATAGATTAACACGTATATATCAAGCCCATTTCAAAGCGTAGTAGATTCCTATGGAGAAGAACGGGTAAGAAACTACGTGGACAGTCTTTTAAATCAAAATGTTATCATCTTAATGGAAAAATTCAATAATTATTATCGTCGCTAACAAAACCATCATAATTCCAGTCAATCCAGCTAAGGTTCGACTTCCCGTTCTACGGTCACAACATCCGAAACGTGACGGTGGCCACCGGGGGGTTCATATACACTGGCGAGCATGTGCACAACTGGCTCGCGGCCACACAGTACATCGCGCCACTCATGGGGAACTTCGACACCACGCTTACTAACGACAGCAATATCAAGTTGTACGATGACGGTGAGTTACACGTTACTAAGGTCCATCATCATTCATTATTTCAGCCACAAGATGGCCATTGCTGGACATAGGACTCCGCCAAGCGTTGCCACAACGATCAGTGACCTATTTAATATAACTGGCAATGCGGCATATTCGTCAAAAGATGACATAATTGTCAAATTTTCACGACAGGTGTTTTATAAAGCAGAAATGTATTATGAAGAACAAGTAGTAGTGTCAAAAATTTAAACGAGTATGTTTAGATGGTTTGGTCATGTAGAGAGGATGGATGAAAGGCGACTAACAAAAGGTATTTTCATAACAGATGTGAGTGGAAACGCCAGGAGGGGCCGGAAAAGGACGCCCTAGGAGGACATAATATAGTGACCTTATTGGTAATGTTCTTCAGAAAGGTCAGGTGCGTAGAAATGGCAACCGGCCTGCGTGTGTGACCCGATGTATGAACGTAAACGAGGTAAAACGAATATGTAAAGATCGTAGCATTTGGCGTTCTGTAGTTTCAGCCTACTCTAATAGGAAGAACTAGAATGCGTGATGTTATGTATGTGTGTGTAAATGTATGAAAATATCTTACAAAATAGTCAGATTGCCGGATTTTCGTCTGTCACCTGTTGGTTTTTATTTAATAGGCCTGCTGGGAGACAGACAAAGCTGATATGTCTCATGTACCTGTGGTTACATCGGCACCCATGCCCTAAAAACCGGAACACAGCATCTGCTGCTTGGCGGCAGAGATACTTGTTGGTTCACAATGAGCTCTACTACTACTACTTAATTTTTATTTTAAAGTAAAATATAATTTTACTAGATGTTGCCCGCGGCTTCGCCTAAAACCCACAGGAACGTACCACCGGAATAAAATTTATCCTATGTTCTAATCTAGGTCATACCTGTGTGCCAAATTTCCGTCCAGTTCAACAAAATCTTCCTTGCCAAATATTTCAGGCGAGAAGTTCACAGCATTCTGGGAGAATGTGACTCTTCAAGAGAACAAGACGAAGAAGTTCACTTTCGCAGTCACCCTGTATAAGAACGGTGACATCATATTTGCGTACAAGGACATCCCGATCGACGTTCAGGAGATCAACGACACGGAACACCCTGTGAAAGTCGGCATCAGTGACGCCTACCTCACTGACAAGATTGTGTTCTGTAAGTAGAAACTAATGAACTTTATTACAATGTAGCTGTTTTTTTATAATACAATTTTGTCGAAACGTAGATAAAAATTCGTGATTAAGAGCGTTTATTCTGAAAGTTGGCAACGTCGTAAATAGCTGTCAAATATTTACCTGTTTTGATTAATTTGGAAATAATACTGTATGGAAATAAGAAATGTGGCTAACTAAGTTACTAGAATATTGATTATGATATGCAATAATTAATATTGTAACACCGAATATTTAGTTTTAGGCGTAAAATAAGCATTTGGAAAGTTTCCAAATGCTTTTTTTACGCCTAAAACGGATACAACATCAAATTCAATGTTGACAAATTTAAGAATAAACGCTCTTAAAAAAAAAAACACTCAATGACTTGTTTCACAGCGACGCTTATGGTCCATACCCGACCCGTTCAGGGTGGAGCCCGTACAACGTATCGTACGACTTCACGTTCACTTGACGTTTCAGAGCACTGCGGGCGCTACCCGTACGGGTCTCCCGTGTACGGGCGGCCCTTGCGGGTCTCCCGCACAGCTGTGAAACCAGCCTAAGCGTTTAAAGTCTATGCTGGACATAGACAGCACTACTGCGATCTGCCGCCACAACACAGGAACGCCCTAGTAACTTCACGCCATTCAGTACAATACACCGTGCACTTCATAATTCCTGCTTCGACTGCCTCGTTAGTCTAGTGGTCGCAAGCGCTACTGCTAAGGATTAGGGTCTGGGTTCGATTCCCGGGTAGCGCAAAGTGTTATTGAGTTGTCCATCCGTAATTTCTAGCAATCCGGCAATAGGTCCCTTTGGAGAATAGTCATACTTAACCTCAAACAATTCCAGACGTACGTCGCAAAACGATCTACGAGTACCACCGGGTCTCGTTCAAGGACCATTTGATCAGCAACAACACCGTGCTCAAGATGACAGCCTTACCCACCTGTCTACAGTACGACACGTGCGACGCCTGCCTCAACCACGACACCGGCTTCAACGTGAGTACCACTACACCAGCACTACACTGGCGTGTGTATAGTATTAGGAACTTTTCATTTTATACAAAACGAAAGTTTTTGATATAACTTTATCTTAACAAATCAACTTTTTACAAAAAATCGCAGTCGCTGGCAAAAACTAAAGAGCGAGTTGAGCTCCTTCAGTTCTGAGTTGAGCTCCACGATTGCTGACAAATGCTTGCACTGACTGGACAGGTCCACTCAAATCTGTGTGGTTCTTTCCTCAAAAGACCATTTCAGACACTAATCTACATGGTCCTCATATGACTTGACCAAGATTATGTCTGAACTTTAAAAGAGACTACGACCTCTAAGTTTTTTTCGGCCTTTCGTCTCAGAGTAGTCAGATAGGAAACACCGACCTCATCTAGCTTATTTTTAATACTTTTTTTATATGACGTGTAAAAGTGATTCCGATATCCTATTTACAGAATAAACAATTTCATTTCATTTCAAAAGACAAACGACACCGAATTCTGAAATAAGGTTATTTTTCACTTTGTAGTGGTTTTTTTGAAGTCGGTTATTTCTCTACAAAAAGTTTTCTTTTTCACTTTTTAGTTGTGGCAGGTACCCCACACATACTCCTGTACCACAACTAACTTGCTATGTGAATATTATAACATCATCAACATAAATGACGTGGATTAGAAACATATGATTGAAGCTAACTCATAAACTCCTCAAGGTACATTAATTAATAAATTAGATGGGACCACCGTGCGGGCTTGTACTACCAAATGAAAAAAGTGTCACGGAAAACTTGGAACACATAAAAAAAAACACGACGAATACACAACATCCCCCTTTTTTGAAGTCGTTTAATTCAAAATATCATATGAATTTTATAGATTGGAATTGTGTTTAAATAAGACTTTCTATTCCAGTGCACATGGTGTCCGCAGATCCAGAAATGTTCAAGTGGTACCGACAGGAACAAGCAAGATTGGTTGTTAAGAAGTAAGTAGTTAATGACAGGATTTTTATCGTGCCGTCCGTACCGTACAGTCACGAGCATAATTATGTAATAATATATGCTCGTGGCTGGACGGTTCGGCAATCATATCTGATTTCATGATTCATTTATTAATATTTGTTCTCAAGAAGATAGCAAATGTATGAGATCATCTGTGAAAGGCACAAATATGCGGCATAGAATGAAATAACAAAACTATCTGACGAGACACTCAATCCATCAATAATTATGCGCTATGAAAGAAAATGCGGACTTCGATAGACTTCAGATGGATTTGAAGACGGATTTCTGTGGAAACGCGGGAAGGGTAAGCCCCTAGAAGGACACACTAACATTCCTGGTGATGTCAGGCTACCCGCGACCAGCGCGCGTGAACATTAGCTCATGACTGTGTGATCGGCACAAAGCAAAATGAGTCTGTACAAATAGTAGCAGGTGGCGCTCTGTCATTTCTGCCTGAGGAAAATAGTACTTTGGTATGGAAGTGACAATTTACAACGTACTTGATAGAAAGAAAAAAAAAAAATATCATCTGTAAAAAATGCTCTCGCGGATTTTTTTGTGCGCCATTCCATTTTGTTTTAAGGAGTGGCTTGGACTCGTAGCCGCCAAACAGCCTAATATTCAAAATATAATAACAGAGTAAGTTTGTATATAGAACACGTGTTAATATTAATTTGTTGACAAAAATGGCCCATTTTCTTGCTAACTGGAATGTTTTTTCAAAATCTGTGAATGGGGATCAAAATTCCTCAAAAGAATACGGACAGTCTCCAGAGACCGTTTTTCAGAAAAATTCAGCCTGTATTCTAACTAACTAACTAGTGCGGGAACGCAAATTAAAAAGCACGCCTGTTGAATACCCTACATTGTGGACCTAAAACAGTACAATTGAGCCACTTTTCGAGCAAACAATCAATCTGCCTAGCTTTTTCCCAACTATGTTGGGGTCGGCTTCTAATGTAACCGGATGCAGCTGACTACCAATATATTACATGGAGCGACTGTCTATATGACCTTCATAACCCAATAACTGGGTAACACGATACCCTTTGGTAAGACTGGTTGACAGACTTCTGACGACCCGTAAGGACTGTCAAGATCCACGAATGACAGCCGGGAACGTGCTTTCCGAGGCACGGAGGAGTCTCGGTATGTAAAGATGGTCACCCAACCAAGGAACAACCCCAGCAAGCGTAGCTTAACCTGATGGATCGACCCGTGAGCCACTTTTCGAGCAAGTGCGTTAAAAATATGTTGTGTAATAGGCACCGTGGCCTATAAGGTGGAATGCGATATTTTAATGTTATCTTCTTTTCACAGAATGCGAGAAAACAACAATAGTGAATGCAACGGGCTGTGCCACGACGCGTGTGGACGCTCCCACGGACACCAGCGGGGTGCCGGCGACCGGCAACACTGCCTACACCACCGACCAGCAGAGCGCGCGACACGATACCGTCATCAACACACGTACGTACTATTAGCAGAATCATCCATCAATACTACTATTTGAGGTCAGTTCAACTCAGTTCTAACTCTCTAGAGTAAGAATTGGCTTCAAATGTAATGAAATAATGTAATAAAATGTATGTTGTATGTGTTGTAATGTATGTATGTATGTGTGTGTGTTTGGTGTGTGTGTGTGTGTGTATGTATGTGTATAATGTCATTCATAAAAAAATGGAGTTTCCCAGGCTAACCCTGGCAGTTTCGCTTTAAGTTACACTTTGTATTATCTATAAATACCAGCCTTTTATTGTCCCACTGCAAGGACAAGGCCGTTTCTCATACAGATGTTGGCGATTTCAAACTTATATTTGACTATAAGTCCAGGTTTCCTGACGACGTTTTTCCTTCACCGATGTCAGTAATATTCAACATAAACTCAGAAACAACATATGAATTGAAAAATTAACATTGGTACTTGCCCGGATTTGAAGCCACGACTTCGTGGTTGACAGGCGTGGCCTTAACCACTGGGCCATCGCAACATATGTATTATTTATAACACAAAATATTATTCTATTAACCAATAGAACCGGACTCCCCAAAACCTAGTGGAGCCCAGGCGGGCCAGTCGGTGGCCGCGCCGGTCCCAAGTAAGGCGCAATCCCCGCTGGGGGGCGCAGTCGCTGCCTTCATAGCCGTCACCCTCATCTGCGCCGCCGCGTCGTGGATCTTTTACGCGTTCAAGAACCCACACACACGTAGTGGACAACTGCTTATTAAGGTAAAGTCACATCCAAAGTATTTTCGTCACTTTAAGGACTATTTTTATCTGGTCAATCTACGATTGAATCTGCTTTACCGACTCAGCATTATTTATCATTACTCAAACTCAAAGCATTTATTTCAAATAAACCAATTACAGGCACTTTTGAATTGTCAAGGGGCTCGGTCAGTCAGAAAGATGAAGCTAGATGCCCATTCCAAAGCGTAGTAGGTACCTATGGAGAAGAACGGGCAAGAAACTCCACGGACACTCTTTTAGATTTAGTATATACTACTAGCCAGTGGCAGCGCAAAACCTAAATTTGATGTGTGCGAGGTACATTTCGCGAGGCCCTCCTGTGGCACAAGAAGACGAATAAAAAAATAAAAATAAAATGTTCAGTTGAGACTGTCAAATTTTTAGGTATTGGTCGAGTTATAGCATAGGCAGTTCAAAAATATTGCGGGTCTGTGAAAACCATTTCTCGATTAAGGGATCCGTTTGTATTAAGCTTTAAAGAAAGATACCATTCCATAGCCACTGCAGGCGACGTGTCGCCGCGACTCGACTGGTGTCTATTTCTATGAAGGCGACGTCGCTAGCTACGGAAGGTATTCCATAGAAATTCATAGAAACCAGTCGTGTGAATGGTACCTTTAGAGTCAAGCGTAAGTAGCCGCGAGGCCGTAGGCTGTGGCCCACGTTGCCCACGCCTTACGCCGCCTCTGCTTCTAGCGTTAGATTGGCCATGCGAAAGAGAAACAGCATCGTCTAACCGTACGTTAGAACGAGATAGATAGACGAGAATAATCACTTACATGCTATCGGCGTGTATCGGCCCGAAGTCAGTCATGAACAAAATAAATTCCGCTTATTTAGTGCAAATAAGCGGGATTTATTTTACCTAACCGCTTATTTGCACTAAATCACAAGTTTAAAAGTGTTTAGTAGACGTGATTAAATACAATGTTTTAGAACTGCTAAGATTTGTTTATACAAATGGATGTGGAATGCATAGGAATTTTATTTAAAACTAGCTGTCCGCCCCGGCTCCGCACGGGTAGCGCTAAGTACTTATCTACGGCGTACCTACCTACCCACCCACCTACCTACCTACCTACCCACCCACCTACCTACCTACCTATCTACCTACCTACCTACCCAACCTACCCACCCTACTCACCCTACTCAGAACCTTCTACACTGTATGAGAAAACTTAAAAAAAAAAGATAAATGAAACCCGTAAAGTCGTTCTCAAGTTATAGCGTGACCAAGGGAAATAGGGATTCGTTTTTATATAATATAGATAGATTATAATGCGAGCCGTGCATTACTGTACTTTACGGTAAAACCAAAGAAGGTTCATGTGGACGTAAGTGGCCTCATTTATCATTCTCAAGATGTTATAACACAGCTATACAGTTTTCCGAAAAGATATAAAGACGTCTTCATGAGTTTATTCAGTAAAATATTGAGCTGTGGGTGTACCAAAACAGGTTTTCTTTTTTCTTAAAATAATCGTTAAGCCTGCCTATCCTTTTCGTTACCAACTTAGTAAGGAATAGCCTAGGCAGATGATACTGATTCGTAATTATATAGATTAAGTTATATTAAACAGGGTGACCCAATGAGACCCACCTCCTAGGGTCACCCAGTATTAACAATTCTGAAACCATTGTCATCAGGGTTTTCCTTACTATTTTGAATTTGACTAGCCGAATCGGATGCAGCTGAATAACAGGATTTTTCATGGAGCGACTTGCTTTCTTAAAATAATAATGATCTTAAACTTTTCCAGTACCGTCCGTCACAATGGAACTGGCGACGCGGCGAGGCTCGCTACACGGCCGCCACTATCCACATGTAAACGCACCCGCACCCGTCCCGCGCCGCTCTGCGCAACGTGCTAACTGACACGTCACAGGTTTGTTGGTCATACTCGTACAATAATGACAAGTGGGCGAAGCTACATAATTGTCTGTTATATAGTACCAGTCTGTCTAAAACGTCAGTATAATAACATAAATATTTAAAGAGCGTGTAGAAAATAGGGATCTCTCAAAAATTAAATTGGTTACTTGGATTTCTCTCTTGCTTGAAAGTGACTCCTAAATAACAATTGTAGTTAATCTGGTATTTGAGAAAGCAAGAAATTCATGAAAAACATAGATTCTATATAGTAAATATTGTCCTAGCTACGCCCATACATAGTGCAATCAATAAGAAACATCAAACAAAAAGAAAGGTTGACTTTTACAGACAGTTTTGTAAAGGTAATGAATAAAGCATAGGTTCGTTATCAAGCGATGGCAACAAAATTTAATGATATCCAAGTTAAACATGAGGCCAAACTATAAAATGACAACTAATAAGACATAAGGTAGGTAACATAAGTTGGAACTCTTTGTTGCACACCACATAATTACAATTGAAAACGGAAAGGTAAAGTAAAATGAGCTGTCGATATGGTGAATAAAATAAATAAAGGTGACATCAAATATTAGTAGCTATAGTAAGGGTGCTGAAAACCACTTTCATTACTACATAATCAACCTGTCAAAACAATCACGCTGCGAAGAATCTACGATCTGGTTCTCTTTTGTTCGATGTTTGTGTATTATTGCCAATTGTCGAGTAAATAGTGACACAAACTATCACTTGTCACGGTAGGGAGTGAACTGTCACGCTGCTTAGAATAACATTGATTCAAACAATTTTATTATGAACATTTTATTATCTAGACACATTTTCGATGTATGTAGCTACACAGGGTCGTTTTACATTGTCATTTTGGGTAGTATTAACTTGTAATGTTACTTCGAATAAATATTCAGCTGATTTACACATAGTTATATTAAGACAGCTCTACATTTATTTATATAGATCTGTAATTACAGATTTTTGGAAACTGGATAATTCGTGTCTAAGTATTTTTAATATTCTGATTGTCTATTAAGCTATTATCTATAACGTGAACGTGACACATAAAATTGTAATGTGATTTACATCAAAATTTAAAAATATATAAATAAATTGTAAATGTATGCCTTAATAATTAAATATCACGGCATACATAGAGACTTCAAATAAAGACATTATAATATTCATAATTGGTGTTTTTTGATAAGAATAAAATTAATATATTATGAAATAGGTCTTGTTGGTTAAATAGATGTTAAGGTTTATCACGCTGATCATAGACGCCATACAGTGTCACGACAATATACAGGTCCAATTTGAATATTTTTTAAGACAATAACAAAGTAAATTGTACCTTTAATGTAATCCATCTCACGCGTATAATATTAATGAATCAACTGGTATTGTAAAACCCTCCATAGTACCTAAATTTCATATCACGTCTTGCAGAATATTTTTGTCCTCTGTTGTGATAATACGCAGCTAATGTAATGTATGAGATATTTTACAATAGGCTGCTTCAGACACCTGCAAGATAAAAGCAAAATACTGGACAGCTTTTATAAATAATATTAGTTCATATTTGGACGAATAAAACAATGTTCTGTAAAGATTATTAATCTCATAAAATGTATATTTCGAATTTTTGAAGTGCCTTTATTTTCAAAATTATACTTCGTTTAGTTAGCACGTTACGCAGTAAAAAAGTAACTTATAGAACAAACAATAATTGATTTCATTAATAAAAACATAACCCTTCTATACAGTCGGGTTAAATAAGCGCCTTGATTTTTGTAATTAAAAAAAAAAATCTATTGTATATTACCTAGAAATTATACAGTATTTTATACATTTTATTTGTAAATACTATTACTTTTTGTCAAGATTAGGCAATGAATTATCAAAACCATGTACAACGTATTTTTTTTTTTAATTTTGTATCATAAAAATCATGTTTGGTATTAAAAAATCCTTTTACTATTGTTAATTATAAATCTACTTTGTTCTATAAGTTAATTTGTAACGCATCACATATAAAACGTTCGTTTATATGAATCCATGTGCCTTTTAAGAGTTCCGTAAGTATCGTAGGATCCGTCCTGAGTTTTATTAGTTTTTTATAGTGATATGAAGGTACCTGCCGCAGATCATAGAAATATTATGAAGGGATGTAAAGGCATCGGCCGTAAATATAGCCCATCAAGTTCGACTTTTAGAGCGTCGACTCTTTGACTCAACCCTGTGTGATAGTCTCTTTATGAAACTCGATGTGTCATCATAATGCTACCGGGCACTGTACGTAGATTTTTATGACATGAATGTGATTTTTGTGTGATGTCTGGGAACGCCAACGTTTTTCTATGATTTGAGGCACCAGTTATCATGATGATAACGGTACGTATTAGCCTAACACGCTCGCAATCGCAATTAATTGTCAATTCTTAGAAAATTGAGTTTTTGTTTCGTCATTTTTGGGATATTCCACTCATATTTTAAGTCGCTCTGTCTATGGCCATACACTTTTGTTCATGATTGAGATTATAAGTCGGAGGTGTTTGGTTGTAATAGAAGTTGTAAAAAAGATCGAAGCTTTATTCTGTTTTCTTAGATTTCTATGAATATTCTTGGGTAATTTCGAAGATAGAGATAAAATACTATACCAACGGCTTTTATGTCTATTTTCAGTAATGAATAAAGCTTATTAATAACAATTTTCTTTGTTCCGAGCACCTTCCTCTTAGAAGTGAACACATATCAAGTAGATTTACTTTGGGCCCTGCAGATGTTGAGGCGACTCTGAATAAATGTACAAAACTTAAGAATCTCCTACCCACTTATGAGTATCTAATCTAATTAGCCTGTATTGTCCCACTGCAGGGCTATCAGTATATTCTATTAAAACAATAATTTTATTTTCTGAGGATAATAATGGTACTTTTTCTCCTATTTTTTTGTTTTTAAGTGTTAAGTAGATCATTAAATACATTATATTTAAAAATCAAGATCCCCCATATTGCCTCAAATTCGGAGACCCATGTTAAACTACACTATGTCATTTGTTGCTTTTTGTTTTTGTACGTGTCTTAATTTAGGGCGTTTACTCTTTTAATAAATAGTGGGAATAAAGTACCAAAAAATCTCATTACTTTGTATTATTCTCATATTTCGAAATGAAAAATCGAATCGAATGTATATTTTTGTTAATTTCCTTTTCCTCAATACTTATACACAGAACAAAGAAACACATTTCAAAACATGTTATTGGCGATTTACTTAATTTTATTTTTTGTTAATTTGACTTTTATAAGTAAATTTTATATCAAATTCTTAATATTGGTTAGTGAAATTTTATTAGATAATCAATTAATGTGTTCTTTAATAAGTGAGATTTTAGGATCTTATACAAGAGTATTATAATATGTATTGAATAATCACTAAAATACTATATGATTTAATGTCGGGTGAAGGGTAAAAATATAAATATCATTTTTTATAAAGTAAAACAAAACTGACACCACGCGTAAGGTTAAATTTTGTAGTTTTACACATTTATATTATTATAAAAATTCTAACATTTATTGCCATTAAATGGCCTTAGTTTAAGGCAATGTGGTCTTTAATAATTTATAAAATATCCCTTACGGAACTCGTCGTGTACGAAGTGCATTGCGACCTAAATTTCAAGCCGTACGTCGTTTGGTGTTATTAGTGTTATAAAATAGTGATATTATTATGTAAAATATATTAACGTACGTTACTCTACTTGGGATGTTTATTTTTATTTTTTTTACTCATAAAAATCATTTTTTCGTAAAATCTGTACACCAAAGAACTTGAATCGCGTTCGATAAGAGTCTGTAAAGTGTCGCTCAATCATCAGTCGATTAGATGTGTAATGTTAACATGGAACTATTGTAAATTATAATTTTAAGGAACCATTCCGACGTTTTCTTTTGCATTAAGGGACCATTATAAAAGTCTACAATAAATCCTGCCGTTGGAAGAATTAGATGTTTCATTTATTTCCACACACTACCTTATATGCAAATTAGACTTCTGTGAGAGTACTACCGCTCTACCGAACAGACCGAAAGAGATATTTAGTTATTTTGACATAACTATTGTCCATGGTTTATACTTCGCTAGGTATAGCAGTCCGAAACACAGTGGTCACGTGGGTAAAACAAGTTACCAGAAGTTTGTAATAATAACTCCCCCAAATACCTTTATGACCTGTGCGAATCCGATAAAACAATGAGGTTTTAATAAACAAATACGTTGGTTTATGTTTAAATTGAATTGTTTCTTTTGATTAGAGACACGAAACGACAATTTAAATGCTTTGTACATATTTTTTTACAGAATGGTGGCTGAAAATCTTTCCTTAATCGTGTTTTGTTGCAATAACGTGGTAACTGGATAGTGACGTAAGCATGTGTTAGTCCCGGAATGCCACACCTTGTCTTATTAGACCATGCTATTGTCCTGCATACAGCCAGTTTGAAAAAAGATTCAATCAACTTCTCTAATCAATAACCTATATTACATTACCACGACGATCTTGTCGTTGGGCAAAATCCCTATTTTACAGAGGTGGCGCTGAGGTACTTAACCAATTAGATTATAATGCTATCTTAAATGTCTTTGGTAATCCAATCCAATCGTTATAATTAACGAAAGCACTCTTATTTCTCTAAAGCATTTCAGGACGCGTAACGTGAACACCGTGGAAACGGGTTTTGTCGACGGAAGAATAGACGGTGTTCATGCTACGCGTACTGGTGTGATTGTGAAACAGAATCGTTTCATAGAATGGAAAAATGATGTTGATTACACTCTCTAAACCTAAAACAGACGGAAAATAACACATAAGTAATCGTTTTTTATAAAAAAAAATTGATGCCAAGACCCAAAGGCGTCTTTTTTTAGAGTGAGTGCACATGTATGAACAAAAAGCTTTAAATCTTTGTTTTTAATTTTTTTTAAACAAGGTCTTGTTTCAATCACATTACACAGGCGTCTCATACAAATAAAAGTTTCGATAAAGCGGCGTGGTCGGCTACTGTTCACGCTTATCGGCTCATTGTTCTACCAAATTATCTGCAGGTGTCGATGACAAAAAACCAGCAATTTCGGATTAATCTCACAAATGTAACGATCTTCAATGGACCTGTTGTCAATAATACTCCTCGCCGTCGCCGCAGACGCAAGAATCTTCTGTGAAAAGACGAAAGCACCGTTGGAACTGGGGGAATGGAAGTACGACCTCAAACATATGGACTCCGCCGTGGTCGACAACCCGCCTATGTCTATAAATGAAGGGCAGATGTATGTCTATGAGAATTATTTTCCTAATTTCACGATAAAATATATCCACGTGGATAACTTGGCTATAAGGACGTGCGGAGCGAGTGCATCGATCAGGTCCGGAGGCGTGGGCTCCTCGTCCGTGCTGATAGTCCTCAACGCCCGCATCAACCAAGAGATAAGGTCTGTGGTTGACATCTGGGGCAAGGTGGGGACAAACCACGCAACGGAGGAAACCGTGAATAACGTGACGGATACCACACGTCGCACGAACCCTGACGATCCGAGGAACAATAAATCACTGTATTTGTTCAAAAATATGCGAGCCGTGAGTCACAATAGACGTAATAAAAATCATTATTAATTTATAATATTAGTAATGTAATATTAGTTTTATATGAATGTATCTACTGTTTCTAATAAATACTCTTTATGATTGTTTAATTCACTGATGTGTGTGATTTGCTGAATACCTACAGTTATATAAGTGAGAAACGCACTTCGATGGTGGCCGCAATTCATCCGGGTAAATAGCAAGGTCTGGGGAGGATGAGGCCGGCAGGGGGGTTCAAACCCCCACGAAATGTGAGAAACCAGAATCTCAATACAGAGATCGTTGTCACGCGTTTTATTTCTGATGATCATCCACGTCGGTTGCCTTTTAATTCAATTTGTATATGTATGTAACATTATACCTACTTAGTATTTATTGCAGCTATTTGTTTATTTTAAAATTAAGTTGTTCCTTATTGTCTCTGGTTCAGAGCTCGACCCATAGACAGGAGCGGATCCAACCCTCTAAAAAGGTTGTGGTAACATTGGATTAGGTGTCGCTCACGATCGAAACATTAAATACCAAAACCATATTGCTATAAGTCCATAGACCACTTTTGCCCAGTCTCCTTTAAGTAAGGATAGATGCTCGCACATAATGTATGTAAACATCAGCTTATCGACCTCAGTTAGGGTTGTGGGCATGCCCGCCGTGCCCATAACGGTGTATCCGCGCTTGCCCCTAGGGTACTCCGTCCTCTAATATAGAGAATTGTACTGTATTTCGTGTAGGCTTAGGTACTTTATAATTTACAAAAGCAATTCATAGCAATATTTTTATTGATTCTGACTTTGAATTGAATTAGTTCCTGCAACTTCAGCATTCTCTAGAGAGTCTAACCTATCCCAGGCGGGGTGCAAAAATTTTTTAGCTCGCTTGTTAGTTAGCTACAAGTACGCGGGGGCTCGACTTGTCGAGCAAATTCATTGGGCGTTACGTAGTGAAAAGATAGAAGAGTTACTGAAGAAAATGTTGGCAACCCTAACCCCCCGAAGTGAATTCCTGGATGTACTAAATTGGAAGCCACCGGTGTAATATACTGGGTGACCCGTTGGATCAGTACCCCTACTGACTCAACGGGTCACTTATATTCACAATACTTCATGAAACCTTAGAATTACCCATACCCCTATGGGTAATTCTAAGGTTTCATGAAGTATTGTAATTTTCTTTTCTCAAGTTTAAGTACCTCAAGCAAACTAGTGGCCCAGTTTACTGCCTGACATAAGGTACTGTATTGAATTCATGTACTTCATATCTTAACATCGGGAAGAGGGGAAAAAACCTGTCACATAAAAGGCTGTTATTTGTGACTAGCTGCCGCCAGCGGATTCGCCCGCGTGATATCTGTATAAATTATAGCCTATGTTACTTACTGATAATTAATCAATATACTGGTGAAAGAATTTTTTAAATCGGGCCAGTAGTTTTTAAGTTTATTCATTACAGAGTACAAAAATATAAAAAAATCTCTCTTTGTAAAATTTGTATAGAAAGTACTATTATAAGTGTAATGTCATCACATCGAGATAATACGAAAAGGGCTGTAACAGAATTATACTGAGAGCATCAATGCCTGACAGATTGAGTTTTAAATTAAACACAAATGTAACAAACGTTAAATTACTTTATTTAATAAACATACATTTACAATACACATACATTTGTCCACTTACGAATAAACTTATATCAGAGTTACAATAACAAACTATAATATATAATATACTATGTATATAATATATACTTTGTATATATCTACTAACCAAATTGGGATATCAATTAATTTTTGACTAGAGGTAAGTTTTTAGTGATGTTTATACAATCATCAAAAAATAAAATTTCTTAAAAAACAATAATTATACAATTATAAATGTGAAAATATATCTATCAGTATGTATACATATTATTATTTGTGTGTATAATCACTTTGTGCCAATTAACTCAGCGATTACAATTATAATAATGTGATGTTAATGTAATTTATAATTAATATAATATGATGTTTATCTTAATTATATATTATGCAGTGTATAACATTATTAATAATAATATAATATGACATTTGTGTCAAGTATTTGTGACATTCGATGCTCTATAATAATATGTATTAGATAAATATTTTATGCGATACTAATATATTATTATTATTATATATTCCTACTAATATATAAATCAACTCAGCTACATAGGTACTTATTATCTAAATAAAGCTACATATTAGATGCCAATATACTTTGTAGAGACAAAACGTCATCTTATAGGCATATCGACATGCATAGTATATTTAAAATTACGATTAATTGCATTCTCGTATATTATGTGTATATTGAAAAAGGGTACATGTATAATACATTGATTATATTTCTATATATTAGGTATATAGGTATTATATAACGTTATCAATACATCAAGAGATTTAAAGATATTCTACATAATTGGATACAACATTGTGAAAGATCCCTAAAATCGTGGATTAAAAATATATTACGTTTTAATTGTTTTTTGAATTGGCAAAATTACGGGCCGTAGTAGTATAAAACTTTGGCAGGTTTATCAATTCCTGAAATTTTCTTAATTCGACAGTTTACTTAATTATTAGGGCCAGACTTTAGCTGTATGTTTTGGTATACAAATTTATTGGCACTTGAGCCTTTTCGCGAGCACTATATAAAGATTACTCACGTTCTGTTCATACACTAGCCCTCCCTCGTAACTCCAGACTAGTATCACCTACTCAGTTTCTTTAGTTAATTACTTTGTTCGTTACACTCCCGGCATTATATCGATAGTTTCTCCCTAGGTCGTCAGTCATATAGAAAAATATAAACTAAGGGAAGCTCCCATACCCAAAAAAGATCTATGACTTGGCAGAAATACCCATGGACCTGTCTTAGCGTCAGCCCAATATCAGAACTGAACAGGTATCAATAGGGTAAGCGAAGGTAAAGAAGGACCAGAGATATTTCCGCCAAGTAGTTAAATTTGTCGTAATAGCAAGCTAAAACGTTCTCACTGCTGGCCACCCTCTCACAAAGAGGATATCTGGGTGACCTCCTCTTTTTGGGAGGGTGGTGTGATGAACATGCATTCTAAAGAAACTTTCCATATCAAAGTAATTTGTCGGTATTCTTGCATAAAGGCCTAATCAAATCTTGTTTTCTCACTAAACAATTTTGGCAGTACACCTTTTTATTGCATCCGTGTAGGTTGTCATTTGACCACTCTGCATTCTTTGGTCAAAGCGCTCTTGCACCTTTTCAATCAATAACAAAACCATATAATTTTTGGTATTTATCTCCTCTCTTCTAAAGCCCGATTTAAACGGTGCGATTTAATTGCCTGTAACATCCTTTCATAAGTTGAAGCAAGAATAAGTATGTATTTTGTTGCGTCAAGTATGCCACAGGCAAGAAATTTGCATCGTGTAAATGGGGCTTTAGACAAGATACATTTATAGTGTTCTTTATCAAAACAATCCTTTCAAGTTACTTCAGGTACACCCTGGCTTTGCCCAAACGAACAGCTTTTACTATCTCGAGTTCTATTCCGTTCTTCAATGCCCGGTTCACAGCACGAAGTTCTATTTAGGTGGTAACTTTATCACCACAACCTAGGCCCCTGCCCATCCCCTTTATACTAGGTAGGATACAAATGAATGATACGTCAATGTTAGCTATATATTTTTATAATACTGCTGGCGTTTTTAATTAGGTATCTTCGTTTTTAATTTTTAATAGTAGGACACTCTTTCTGACTTTTGATACTTGATGTTAGGGTAAAGGGATTGCGGGGATATTGAAACAAGTATCGAACCTTAGAATACTTTCAGATGGCAAGCAATTCATGATCGCGAATTTAGGACGCGCGGAGTTTTAACAAAGCTCGTTTTATTGGTACCCCCTACATTCTGAATGCAAGTCATGGTCATCGTGAAGAGCGAAGTGTTCATGTTAAATATTTACTGTAGCAACCGTTCCAATAGTTATCACGACGCGAGAGCCAAGAAATGCCTGAGGAAACTCAAGACCGAGCCAAGCAGAAAAGTCTTTAGAAAGATGACGATGGCACTTTGCCAAAACAACTCTACGAAGAAGAAAATTCTACACTATAGTTGAGTTTTACTTTAAAAAATGCTGCCGCAGTGCTCATCATGAGACAAGGATATTTACAAATATTAATACTAAGATTAACCAAGATTATTTTTCAATGAATACAGAAAAATATAAAGTCATATACTACTACCTACAGCACGCCTAATACATGTGTCCTCTGGACACTTAATTAGTGTAGGTACCGTCATTTAATTACCTCATGTTTATTCCATGATATGTGGAGTTACAAGTTCTAGTATCTTTAAGTGTGTCGCTTCGTCCATCCTTAAATAATTTCGTCAGACACTTGTGAGATGCATACCCAACTACATAATATTAGGAAGCAACTGTCATGACTGCCACCCGCAAAGGTTAGTCTAAGGTGACAAAACAAAGTCGTAAGCAATCTAAAGTCGTTACATATAGACTCATCGATCCCCCTGGTCTCAGTCTACCACCTCGTTACGTTAGTTCGGAGCACTTGAAAGGTTTTGGTAAGGGAGACATACTCGTATAAGACTCATCGCTATCCCTCGTCTACTTCAGGTATTGCGAAGCCACGTTCAGACATCGTGAGGCATGGTTTGCCACATAGAGTATTTTATATATATATTTCTGCCATCCGTGTCCATACCACCTCGTTACGTTAGTTCGGAGCACTTGAAAGGTTTTGGTAAGGGAGACATACTCGTATAAGACTCATCGCTATCCCTCGTCTACTTCAGGTATTGCGAAGCCACGTTCAGACATCGTGAGGCATGGTTTGCCACATAGAGTATTTTATATATATATTTCTGCCATCCGTGTCCATACCAACTATTAGGTATATTATTATCTTTCCATCTATCCAACCAAAGCAATCAATACAATTTAAGAAATAATGTTATCACATTGAAATCTGACCAGAAAAATCCATCACTAGATAACTGGAATAATCATAACATAAACCGTATTGAAAACCATTCCTGCTAGGCTGCTGCTCCCAAAGTTTCTACTAAACGTATGCGTTTACGTGAGTTATATAAAACTACTAGCTATTGCCCGCGGCTTCGCTCGCGTGGATGTCGGAAATAATCCCCCGGGAACGTACTACCGGGAAAAATAGTATCCTATGTGTTAATCCAGGTTATAAACTATCTGTCTGCCTCATCAAAATTCTATTAGTAGCATAACATAATGATTGAATACTATCGTGAATTCATGCAAGCCTAGTACTTTTTGTTAGGTTACTGTTATTGTAAACAACGTCTAATGATTGAAATGCTATCTTGAACTCATGCAAGCCTAGTACTTTATGTACCAAGTTTCAAGTTTATTAACTCAAGGAATCACGTTGTCCCATACAAACTTTACCCCCCTTTTTCACCCCCTTAGGGGTAGAATTTCGGAAAATGCTTTCTTATCGGATACCTACGACATAAAAAGAACACACCCTCCAAGTTTCAGATCTCTACGATCAGCGGTTTAGGCTGTGCGTTGATCCGTCAGTCAGTCAGTCATTCAGGACAAAGCATTTTATATGTATAGATTTACAGTAATATGATGTTGTGACATTGAATCTTTGTTTGCATCTCCAGTGTTATCATCTAGTGGGACGTGAATAACTCAAGCAAAACAGACGTAACCTATGCTACCGTTTATAAGGTATTCGCACAGACGAAACTACGCTATACTATATTTGAAAGCAATGATTTGTTTAATCGGTCATAAAAAAAAAGTGTTTTGGTAGTATTTTATGGCTTGTCTCCGATGTTTTATCACAAAAGTTCTAGCTCAGTCTCTTAGCTAACAATTAGGTACTGATTAGTCTTTAGGTTTATGAAGTGGTGGGCACTGCGCAGATCGTGGGTTTCATTTTACTTTTGTTTGATATCCGACAAGTATTCGGTCCTTACCGCGTGTCTTTAGAAGTGTCGCTCTATGACCCATAAAGGCTAAAAATAATAATATATAATATTTATGGTATTTATAAAACTGTCGTCTTCTGAATGTGGGCCACAAAAAGACCAATCGTGAACCACGCGGTTTGGTTTCGTTATTCGAGCATAGAAGGAGGTTGAGGCTCATCATTTTGAAATGTATGACGCTACGGTTTCCTAGAAGAGTGGTGGCTGCCACTTACGCCCCGCAGTGACGGCTGTCATGAAAATGTTGCCAGTGGCAAAGATTTAAATCGTTATCTTCGTCCTATCGCGTCAAAAAATAGTCGCATTTCCGTTTCGTTTTGACACCTCTGACACACAATAACACAGTGGCTTCACTTGATTGTCAGGGAAACGCTATGTTATCATGTGTGAGCTCAACTCTTCTCTGTACGGACACTTTTCTTGTGTCTAAGCACAATCATGGCAAATCTAGCGATTTAAATCTTTAGGCGGCGGGGTTTAACTTAATGTCAGATACTGGTGAAAATGACAGATTTCCATGACGGCCGTTTTATTATGACGGAACCGCTTTCCTAGGAAATCAAAGCTTTTGTTGCCTTTAAAGACTGCTGTCTTTAAAGGCAACAAAAGCTTTGAAAAGAATAGACCACCCTATGTCATCTCACTGCTGTGAGATGACATAGGGTGTATTCTTTTCTATAACCATAGCGGCGTATGATGGAATGGCGAATATCGCTGTTAAAAGGTATATTTAGATTCGTCAAAGATGAAAATAAAATGATAAAATGTATTATATACAGTATGTTAACTAACGATGGGCGTTCCCGTTAACCCGCAAGAGAATGGCGAAAATACAGCCAAAAAAAATACCATTATACATATATATATATTTTAAATACTATGATAATCACAAAAAAATATTAAATTGATGCGTAAAAGTAACACTCTGTACACGCGCACGTGTTTTTCAACGTGGAAAGACAAGTGTGCGTGTACAGAGTGTTTCATAAAGGTAATATTTATATTTTTTTAACATAATATGGACGCTATACTATTGCGGGTTAACAGGAACGCCCTTCGTTAGTTAAACACGCTGTATATAGTATTTAATTAATCTCTTTCTACTACAAGCTTAGGTATCTATTTTCCACTTTAATGCCTTATCTTTTCTTATTAAAAAACCTATATTTTATACGACTACGACTTTTGCATGGGAACATCGCCATTTTCACCTAACTACACTACAAAACAACAACTTTTTCTCTCGTCAAAAATGACCCTAATGGGGGTGTAATCCTTTCAATACCAACGGTTTCCCTAGTGGTTTATTACAAGCCGAAACCTATGTTTCTTATTTTATGTTTTACTCCATCCTAACATTCTTCCAACATATCATCTATATCGCGAACCATAGCGTAGCTTTCTGTACGGCAACAGCACATCTCACATATGATAGGGCGCTAAAATTAGCGTACCGTCGCAAACGTTATCATTACCAACTTTGTTTAACGTCTTGTTATTATGTTTCAAGCCGACGCATTGCAGCAAATCATTGATGATGATTTCTGATATCGATTATCTTACGTGAATGAGACCTACTTACGCTAACTACCTACTTAAATTAATGAGGTGAGCCGGAGTAGAATGCATATGAGTATAACTATGATTTATAAAATAAAATAATTTATTTCTAACTAAATATAATATGTGGTTTGTACACAAAGGAAATAACTACGTAGTTGAAGCTTTTGTTTCGAATGAAAAATGACTAACTGGAGATCATTGGTGTCGGCGAAAACTGATAAATTGAACATTTATATTGGAAATATTTTCAGATTGAGTAATATGAAAGGCAAATTGCAGGCTCTAACAGAACAGAATGTGAATATTACATTGTGGTTTTAAAGCTTGCTTACCTACACTACCTTAATGACAAATAAATATAACTACATTATCAAGCAATAAAAAATAAAATCGAATATCTGCATCATTTGAAAAGTATCACCCCGTAACGGTAGGTAATAAACTAAACTACATAAACAATTTAGTTGTTTTCAGAGACATCGTCGAGAGAAGGATCTAGATAATTTGGTGCAGAGTACTTAAATAATTTGTGACTACACTAACTAATATTCATGCAATGGACGCGTTTCAAAAAAGGACAATCAATCTGCCTAGCCCTTTCCCAACTATGTTGGGGTCGGCTTCCAGTCTAACCGGATGCAGCTGAATATTGTATTTTACATGGAGCGACTGCCTATCTGCCCTCCACAACCCAGTAACTGCGTAATACGATACCCCTTGGTGAGACTGGTTGTCAGACTTTCGGGATTCTGACGACCCGTAACGACTGTCAAAGATTTCAAAAAAGGACTTTCCTCATTATAGACACATCCACTGCCGAATATGGGCTTTCCCATAAACTAAAAAGCGGTCATTAGGGTAATCTAGACTATACAACTATTCTTCAAAATCGGGTTATTAACTTGTTTCATAATTATTATTATACTTATATTTATATAGATACTTATTACGTATGTTTTATGTATGTATTTATTGTATACGTAAACGGTACTCCACAGACTAGTAAAATTTCTACATTTATATCCTAATTACATGAAATTAAAATTGAATTAAATTAAAAAAAATACAGGAGAGAGGGTTGGCCTATTCTTAACCGGGGACGACATGGTTTTAAAATATTTTTAATATCCTACATATTATCTGAACAGATTTGGATGAAATTTGGCACATGGGTAGAAAATGGCCTAGGTTAGGGTAAGGTTTTTAATTCCATAGTACGCTGCCGTGGGATATTTTGCGACATCCACGCAGGCAAAGCCGCTGGCAAAAGTTAGTATTATATTATGAAATAAATGTGGAAGTTTGTATGTTTGTAACTCCATCAAGCATAAACAGCTGAGCGGAAATCGATGAGGTTAGGCACACATATAGACTAAATCCTAGAGTAATACGTAGGATACTTTTTATCCAGGTAAATCAAGTATTTCTCCTAGGATGCGATTGAAACTCGGCAATTGTAGCTGGTAGATATAAATATAAATTGATTTATTTAAAGTTTTTTATTAATATAGTAAGATAAATAACATAACATTACGCCTTGTTTACTTTTAGGCAGAGCTATGACCATAGTAGGTACAACCACATAGTCCCATGTAATAATGGTGCAAATTTGTGTCAGTTATGTTAATGTCCCATGGCAATAGGCTCGCCCCCTAGGGCCTATTGCCATCAACCGGGCATAAATCCAGACTCCGGATTGCTACTACTGCGGTACCTACTACGCTTTGGAATGGGCAACTAGCTTCATATTTTTGACTGACCGATTCCTTGACAATTCAAAAGTGCCTGTAATGGTTTAATTGAAATAAATGATTTGAGTTTGAGTTTGAGTACTGAAAAATTCCTAATGGAAGACCCAATAACACTTTGCCCGACATAAGATAAATACAAAATAATATTATGACTTCCATAAAAACAGTTTAATATTATACATAATATCATGAATATTTAAGAAAAACAATAAAATCCCCAATATTGACGCATCCTTTTTTAATGAATTTTAATGCGTTACCGGCTGAATTTTGATCTGCTAAAATTCATACATTCGACCTACTCACAAGCGAAGACAAGTGATTTGGTAAGTAGTCTAAAAGGGCAAAACGTTTATGATTCAGTTGAGACTTTAAACGACTGCTCGGTTTACCTAAGTATTTTCGTAAACAAACTTAAACACTTCATTTCAATCCTGCTCATGTCTTTTATCTCCTTTTAAGCTATCCTTGTACCAATTTACAACAAAATCGGTTCAGCCGTCTAGCCGTGACGTAAAGCAACAAGCAAACATAAAAACTATCGCATTTATAAAAGTGCGCTGAAAAAATCAGCAGAGGTTTGATAGATGTTGATTGGTTCTGATTACTGATACCTATGCTGGATATTTTTTGTGTAAACAAACCACTTACGGCCTACTGTCGATCAATTGTTTCAATGCATTTTTATATAAAACTTGATCTTTTTGAACTCATCTATCAATTGTTACCAGACTACAGTGTGTATGTATTTTTCTTTACATTTTGAGTGTCGGCAATTGATTAGTTGTGTATTATTTTTGTTTTTTTCTTGTAAAATATTAGCTTACTTCGTAAAGATAAAATTAAATCCATGTTATAACCTCAAATTATTCATTTACAAGCATACATAATTATGTTAGTAAGTACCTATACTATTTTATTTTAATATTATTTTATGAATAGGTAATCGTAAAATAATAAATGTTTAATGACTTTATTTATTGTAAAATTAAAAATGTAATTTATATGAGTATTTATGAAATAAAGGATTTTAATTTCATATGAATATACATATGTTTTTTATTTTGTTGGTACTATTACTATACACCACACAACACAACCAATATATTTGCTGTTTAAATTTATTTAATGAAGCTCCTACCGAAGCTTTTCTTATTTTATTATTGTGTCCAAGGTTTGTTCAAAACAGTTCAATTGTAGATGATATTATGACTTTGATATTTTTTAAATTGATGTCAAGTGCTGATTTAGGCATTTGGAACGATATAACGACTAGAATCTTGAGTCATTTAAAAACAACGCATGCGAAAACGTGACTAATGTTGATACCTACTTTAAAAATATGTTTCAAAACGATTGCCAATTAAACTAAATATTA
The DNA here is from genome assembly GCA_914767755.1 of Agrochola circellaris. NCBI lineage: Eukaryota > Metazoa > Arthropoda > Insecta > Lepidoptera > Noctuidae > Agrochola > Agrochola circellaris. The sequence goes on from OU611840.1 coordinate 8,625,121, forward strand.
GAAAAAGTAATGTACCTACCTAACTGCTACAACATTGTAATTTATAATATAATATATATTTATTAAAACCTAAAAATGTCGCCACGTATTTAAGATATTAGTTAGGAAAGACGTGATAAAATTAATTAAAATGTAGGTATATTAGAAAACCAATGAGCAAATGAGGTGCAAAGTATCATACATATTGCTTACAAAGCGTGCTAGTATAAAAACGATCTAATAAAACTTATCTACTGGATAAAAAATAAAAAAAGCAAATAAACTTCTATTTAAACTACTAATGATAAAAATTACGTTAATACCCTGAACAGCGATAATCACCAGAATAGTCGGAGGTTTGGAGATATTGAAAGCCGATTTGAGATCCAACATTCAGACTCATTGTATAATCATTGTATGCGATATAAATTGGAATAGGACTGGCCTTTCGATACTTTGTCACATTTTGAGCTTTAGCAAGAATATAGGGTTACTCATATAGGTATAGTTAATACGTCCAGCCAGTTCCATTCCTATGTTGCCTGCCTAATTATTGCCCTACCGCAGAGGTCCGTACCAGCCTTTAATTATAAACGGATCTCAGAACCCGCACTGCAGTTAAAACCGACGAAGTGCCCTCCCTGTCATGTGAACCCGAGAAAATAACACCCGAAGTATCTGTAATACGATCTGCATTGACGCATGCGCCCTGCTATTTAGAATCCGGGAAAATAGGGATCGAGGTATCTGTATCAAACTCGGTGCACTGCGCCTGATCCGAATACGAGCCTTCATTACCAATTCATAAATCATAGATATTTATTTAAATTACTTATGCCAATACACATTAAATAATTTCTGGCCTGAACTTCGCGAGCTTCCCGTTAAAGAGTCTTAACTAACTCTACCCCGCTTACATGAAGTTCGCAAGCCACCACATACATATCGTCATAGAAATGTTAACGCAGATCGACATAGCATCAGTATCACTATTAACCGTTATTTTAATTACTCTAGCAACGTGGGTCACACATTACTAATATTTTTTAAACCTTTGGATCTTTTCAACCGCTATTGAAACAAAGACTCACAAGGGCAACCAATAGTTCAGCGGTAGCATTGAACTTTATCTTATAAGCCCCACAGCCGTTGGACTACTGATCAAAACTTACACTTTAAGTGTGCGTTTCCTAGCGCCGCAAGATTTCCTAATTTATGCATAATACCTAAAAGGGGTTTCATTAGATATTACCTACACCCTGGACAGTTGCTACTTTCAACTATATATGAGATCTATGCTACAGAACATTACACGTTAGGCTACTGTAAATAAAAGTTATTTAGGTACTTTAGCCTCAACTTTCAATCATGTACTCAAGGTCATTCGGTATTACAATAACGATTTCAAAGAAGGAGAATGTTTCGGCAGTACCCAATACCGGGTTTTGAGTGACTGAAACCGATATCCACCAACTAATGCTCGGTCTTAGAGCCGAACAAAATGTACAAGTAATAGCCATTAGTCAGCATTCACTTGACCGGTATAATGGAATCAGTTCTATTTGTTAAAACGCTTAACGATAATTTTCCAAATTTTCGACATGACGTTTTTAAAAGTCATTTTTGGAGAAGACATAAGTAATTATGTTTAGCTAAAGGAAAGCTTCACAGTACCGATACTTAGATCAGCAAGTATCTGAAGTCTTGTAAAGAGTGACCCGCTCAGCAGTGGAACAGAATCATCAGAACACCAATGTAAACGCCAGCAGTAAATACTAGAGGTTTGAAAACTGTTCGCTTTGCATATACAATTATAAGGAAGAACAAAATTCGCATCAAGCTAAGAATGAACCTCTTTGAAAGCTTGCATTCTTCGTTGGAATTAGTTAACTGGACACCGATACCCATGAAGAAATCCAGAAGTCACGGTACAGAATTCTTAGAACATTCGCGTTTAATGAGATTTTCCCGAAAACAAGCTCGATATAATAAAATATATTTTTTGTTACTTTGGTTATTGCTATAGAAGAAACTTATGATAGTAGTCAATTTAACATCAACTTATATTCTAGTGAAAAATAATTTCCGTCTATAATGTCCCACCGTTACCCCTTTTCGTGCTTCGGGTGTCACACGTCGAGTAGATGAAGAATTCCGACGATCCGCGTTCCACACGATTCATTAACGACTGGTTCTACCAGATGTTTGTGCGATCTTAAACGGGCACAAGGGTGAACCCTTTAAAAGGGTAGAAGGGTAATTTCGACCCTCGAGTCAAATCAAAATCTCCAAATGTTCACAGATCTAAACTATACGTGCTACGTACCGTCTAATCTAAGCAAATAATATAATGTTTAGTCACAGTATGTCGGTAGGCTGTGGTCAATTAGTCGATGTTGTGGAATTTGAGGATCGCCCGCCCTCTGATCTCGGAGTTGCAGAGCTTCCTCACGACCTCTTGCGCTTCCTCCGCGGGGAACACCGAGTGAGGCGGAGGTTCGATCTGGTGGCAGACAATGATTTCTATTACAGCTCACAGACACAATCAAAACAAATATACAACTAAATTTACAAGTAAATATCCCTATTGCGAAGGCCCAGATAAGACATGAATGTTTGTTTGACAAAATTAATATTTAGTAAGTATCAACATGTTTTGCTTGCAAAATTAGTTAAATCTTTGGCACGTTTCCGGACGACAGCGATGCGGACGAATACTTCGACGCCTAATAAGGTGTCCGTTTGTTTTTTGTATTTATTTGTATAGTTAGTTATTGTATTTAGTTCCTAGTGTAAATAGTTATTTGTGTTAAATTCTGTAAATCATTTTAATAAATTATTAATAATATTGAAAAAATAAATAAAAATTAACACTTTCAGAAATCAGTGGTTGTCGGTGTTGTCTTTAGAAAAATCACTTCTCTAAAGATCATAGGAAAAGCAGTATGAATTGGAAGGTTGAATACGTGTTTCATTTAAGGATCCGTTTAAGATCCCTTTTCTCTATAAGCTTTGCGTATTACGCTTGCAGTCTCTTACCCATGGTCCATTTGCTTGACATACAAACCCTGACTTTGAACTTGACCGAGCGGCGAGGTAGTGGAGACTGTAATTTTTTCAATTGCCCTCTACGAGTTCCCGCTGAATGGGCGTCATAAACCTTGACAGATTATATCAGATGGTTATCTACCTACATCCACCGGTTCATAACAGGATACTGCAAAATTCTGTTTTCCTTATAGGTATGTGTGAAGGTGTTCGTTTCCTCGAGAAGTGAATAATAAAAATAACACATGTGAGCACTATGTACCTACTTTAAAGCTACCATTTACTGGGTACGTCTTTCATTGACTTGAATGTGCCCTTGCGGCTGAGAGTATGTCATGCTCACTCAAATGTCTCGCTGGTGGTGGCGTGTGTCTTCAAAATGGTGCTGATCCAAGCGTCATGTTCGTAAACGGGCGCCGTCAGTGCGGACTGGTCATCTCTTAGCTGCCACGGCTTATTTGAATTTATTTAAATTTTTGAATTGTTTTTATTGTTTTATTATGGACGCTTTTAACGTGCACGTCTCTATACATTGTTCTCACATGTATAATTACAACATGAATAACGTAACCAATGTTTTGTAACAATAATCTGATTTAAAAGAGTGTCCGTGGAGTTTCTTGCCCGTTCTTCTCCATAGGAACCTACTACGCGCTGGAATGGGCAACTAGCTTCATATTTCTGACTGACCGACCCTTTGACAATTCAAAAGTACATGTAATTAATTTATTCGAAATAAATGCTTTGAGTTTGAATTTTGAATAAGAGACCAGAGAAAGAACCTTTTATTGTCGGTTAAAAATAGATTGACAAGTCTCTGCTTGGTAGCTGGTTGCCTCCTTACTCTCCGATCAGTAAATCTTCTGCCAGTATTGACGGGAGTGATTGCGGTTGATTTCATAAAATGGCATGGCGGTTGGCAACAGATTGCGTCGGATCAGATCGTGCTGGGTACCGATTTAAAAGGTGCAACTGTGCAAAACACCGAGAAATTTAAATATACTTAAACATAATAAATACATAATTCATAAATGTCCTTCATCATCCCGAAATTATTTCTATTTAATCTCAATACCATTACACTTGACTATTTCATTAGTTTCAAGAGCCTGGTAAACAGGTTATCACATAATATAGGTACCGGTAAAATCAACGCGAGTATCAAACGACCTTGCATAGATAACGAACGAAACCTCGCGTGGGATATTTGAGATAATTGAAATCTGTGTCTTCGTAACCTGCTGTATTTAGAATTTTTCGAAAAATTTGGTTGAAACATCTAAATTGAAACAGATATAACATTAAAAGTGAATCAATCAATGACGCGTTTAATTTCTGCTCCTTTCAATCAATTTGGTGGAACCGTATAAGTACCCACAACTACAACCAAACAAACAGTTCACCCAAGAAATGAATACCACCGGTGATGATAGACGATACAGGTATACAATCAAAACGATAGATCCATCATAGAAATCCAAAATAAAATTGCGCATATTGAATTACTAATAAATAAATAATATAAAAAGGTATTGAAGTTTGTAACGATGGAAAAACATTGATACCGTCTAACTTAAAACAACTCGATAGTCCGACTATCAATGATAGATCAGTGAGAAACGATACAAGGGAAGCCAGAAGAATTCACCTTCCGTTGACATAAGTCTTTAAAACCAAATCCTAAAATAAGTTTCCTTTACTGGGACTGATGGGTTAACCCCCAGTTCAGCAAATATACGAAGAAAGAAAACTTCACATAAAATCAAATCGAAAGCAGCCGAGAAAATTCAACAGAACACAAAATCTCAGCAGGATTATGGCAATATATAAAGCAAATTGACATACTTACGCGAACGATTTCACCGATCGACTGCTGGGAGGAGACACTTAAAAGACTGTTATCTGCATGGAAACACCGGAGCGATTGCACTGGTAACATGCACCGTTGAGAATGAAATATGTACCGTGATTGGAAGTTAACACTGCAATTGGATAAATTGGTCTAAATTGGCCTTGCATTGAGGGAGCGAATTGCCCCCTTGTGAATCAATCAGTGCAGTGTATAAGCCACTATATATATCGTTGCAGCAGAGGTAGGTTTGTAGTCCACCGCCTGCGACCCTGCAATATACTTGTTACCATCAGGCGGAATTAGGGGCAATGAATACACTCTTTGAGCTTCTTTAACGTCTTCATGAACATATCGGTACCGCTAATCTCGTGACCTGTCTCTGGTTTACCCAAATTGGAATTAAAGTTGATACATCCCAATGGTTTCCTATGGTCATGATGGAATAAAAGAGGAGCGGAGAGCTTATTAGTTGCTCCTGATTCTCCGCAAGTTGTATGAGTACACTGATGTTAACACGTACATGCGTGGTTGCCGGCGATGGACTATTAAAAACTTGTATCTTACACTTAAGGGTCAAAATTAACTAAGTTCTATGTATTGAGGTAGGATTTGACTGACCACTATGTTCAATGGTGACAACACAAGAGGTGGAGTTTATGTCCCTTGTGCCATGGACGGATTCGATCCTCAGAAAAAAAAAACGAGATACTCGTATGACAACATGTTATGACACTAGTTCGACATGATGCTTGAAAGATGAAAATGTTAACGAGACAGTTTTTTTTAACCTTTTCGTACAATCACTTGAGTGACTGATAACCGACCGCCCGACCCTAGGTTCATTTCTCCGTCAATTGGTACCGGGCTGGCTGGTGTCCGTCACTCCACGTCCAAGCGGGTATTTTGCGTACGGGTGGAAAAATTTACCATTCAAACCATCCGATAATAAATCGGATATTGAATAAAGAAATTCTCAGTAACAACCCGTTTCGATCGCAATTTTTTTAGCTGTTTTGGGAAATGCATTTTAAAAATCACTTTGGGGTTACACCTTCAACTTCAAGTACGGCCGGGCATACCACACTGAGCTTTCGAGAGAGACAGTCACTCAGGACAGAGACGAGGTTCAACAAGGCCGAACTATTATCGGCTTCTCGATGTGCTGTATTTACCCGTCCTGTAATACAAAATAGCGTATACTCACTTCACCCCTAGCCACCAGGGCCACAAGTGCCTTGAGTTGTTCTATGGAGCCGTTGGGTACAATTTCTATCGTGACGTTCATATCTTCAGCTTTCTTGGCAAATTTGGGTAGAAGATGCTCACCAACATCCTCCGTCACTAGTACCACTCCACCCTGAGAGAAAATAGATCTTCAGTATACGTATACACGGATGCCTGTTGTTGGGGCCGCCAAGTTCTAGTGTAGACCCCTAAAAGAGTGGACCGGGCGGCCTGGTGAAGGTCGCTAGAAGCGGGAGGTATACAGGACCTGTTGTTCTGACGATGCTTATGGGAGGCATATGCCCAGCAGTGGACGTCTTTAATTAGGCTGAATGCTAATAGTGGTGCATATAAAAGATATCTTACGTTATAGGCAGCTATACCTATCTAAAAAGTGTTTGTATTATTATATAATAATGAATTTTTAATAAGGACTGGTCAACACCTGACACTTTTGCACTAAAACCAACAATACTGTCATCACCAACATTTTTGACAAGTAAAGTGATCATGAAAATAAACCTTTCATTAAAAAAAAATTGTAGGTATTCTCCCGGACGAATAGCATACTATATCATTGGAAATGTAAGAGGTAAGAATATTTCTACTCACAGTGGCAAGGCATTGCAAAGAACGATGTAGTGATCGGGAGGTGGTGCCAAAGTTCAGCACCACATTAACGGGACCTCCACACGCGTCTGTAGTCCTCTCAATGAGCTGCTTCTCATACAGATCCTCGTTCCACTGGACCACGTTCACCCTGAGTTAAATAAAAAATCAATCGTCGGGTTACAGTCTACAGGTATAACTTAAACCACATCGCACCTTTGGTAGAACAAGGTCATAATTGTCATAAATTGCCAAACGAATGTCTTTGTCCCTCCAGTTCAAAGGGCCTTTTTAAAGCATTTCTGCATATTTAATTCATTTTGGCAATTTATGACAATTATGCCCTTGTTCTACCAAAGGTGCGACATGATGAATTTGTGATAGGGGAAGGGAGAGTGATTACATGACATGACGGCTAAAAGATGTAGGGAAAGAAATTGCTGCACTAACCAAAAAATTAATAAGATAAGGGCAGGCGACGCTGATGATGGTCAACGGAAGGGTTTTGGGGTTAAGGGTTCGGGTCTTATACGATCTTAATTATGGCATTTTTGACCTTTCTCATTTCTTGTTAAATATTTGCCCGATGAACGTCCGTAAATAACTTAACGACGGCTCGCGTACGTAACACCCACATTTCACTAGATATGTTTAAGTCCCATGAAATAGGGGCGAACCAATTGCCACCAACCGGGCACAATCCAAACTTCGAGCTGCTACTGAGACAATTCCGTCCGTAAATACTAAGTGGATTTACTGTGGTTTGGCTTACGCACTTGTCCTCTACTGTTGTCGGAATTAACAAGGCTATGGATTTCTACATGAAACTATAATCAGTTATCCGATTGGAATAGCGCAGTAACGCCATAACTGACGGCAATTTTGCAAATAACACAAGCGAAAGCGACCAATATTAGGTATCGAGGCTTACGACTGTTACGAGAGCGTAAATAACTCATGTATCTGCCGATATGTTATTTATGCTCTTTGTTACCGTGCGAATATTTTTCGCGATATTCAGGGCGGTCATGGGTTGTCAGATGCTCACAAGTTTAGCAATTCTGCCACTTAGCCTATATTAGTGCCATCCAAACAAATGGAATCAAACAAAACGTCGACCTCAACAACCTTGGGCAAAGATCAAGATAATATTTGTTGGCAGATGTTATTCAATCGACATGCGTTAGAAATACGAGTGCAGTAATTGATAAGCTACACAGAAAATGTAAGATCTATCAAAAGTTACGACATGACGTTACGTTTTAGCTTCAATAAGAGTATAATGAGTTTATGACATATAAAAAATGAATATATCTTACTCTTCGCATTCCTTCGCAAGAATGAATCCTTCATCCTTCAGGGTAGCCACACAGATCCTAATGCGATTGTTGTAGGATGCGTGCTTGAAGTAATGAGTGGCGATGCGCAGCGCCCACAACGCCAGACCACCGGTGCCCACGATCAGCACCGTTGTGCTGTCTTTCTTCGACGGGCCTTCCAACACCCTCTTCAGACATTCTCCAGCCATGGCCACTGTATTCATTGCCAGTAAAGCACCAGTAGGCAACATCGCCGCCACACTCAAAGGCAGCTGTTCCGGTACAGGCACCAGACACTTAAAATCTGGCACGACAATATACTCCGCATACCCATGGGGCACACCCTCGTAGGGGTACAAAACAATCCTGGATCCTTCCTTGATTCCGTCTAGTCTTTCCGCAGCTTTGCCGATAGCGTCCACAACGCCAGCGACTTCATAGCCTGGGAACAAAGCACCGTCTCTGATACCTATGTGAGCAGGAGTGGTGTGGGGGTGGATGCCGAAGTTCTCCATTTCCCCGGAGAGGCTGCCGATGGAGGATATGGAAGATGTGCTGCAGACGGAGGCTGACCGAGTCTTGTTGGCTCTGTAGCAAGCTCCTGCGTACACCACGCGTATCCTGGCGCCGTACATAGGCACGTCGGGCACGGGAACGTCGAAACTGAACACACACTCCCGCATGGTCGGCCCGGGGGACTCGATGGACACTTGTCTGCACAGTTTACTCATTTTGAAATCTGTGAACAAAAAAAAACATGTTAAAAACTTTGAAGATGGCTTTAAAGTTTAGATTAAGGTATAAAGATTTGTAAATAATTTTCAAAGCAAGGTTTAAACAAGGGGCGCCGCCCGGAAGAGGATACCAGATTATAAGATAAATTGATATCAAACGTTGAGAAGCGGTTTAATCTAAAAGTTTCACTGCCTACCTTAGTTTTCACTATGAATGTATGATAACGATATGAGCAACAATATCTAGAACAGTAACTATTTCCACTATTTAAACGCAGCGTCCGTCCGTCCCGAGACCTCACACGATTCTGAAGCACGGAAAACTCACTATCTTTAGAACACAAATCGATAAAGGAGATACTTAACAAAAACATTAACAAAAGGGTCATTTAGCACAAAATATTATTGTTGTTATTATATTTATAATGTAGAAAAGACAGTTTATTCTAAAGTACCTAGCATAGACAGCTCCGGGTATAAAAAGATTTAGAAAAATTTCCAGTATACTATTTTCCATGGTGCAGTAAATGAAGGAATATTACCTAATACATTGTTACTGGGCACGGTTCGATCGATCAGTTTAAGCTACGTTTTCCGCGGTCGGTCTGTGGATGGGTGACCATTTTTACATACCGATACCCCTCCGTTCCTCGGTCCCGGCTGTCATTCGCGGATGTTTGACAGTCATTACGGGTCGTCCGTCAGAAGCCAAGCCAAAGTCTGACAACCAATCTTACCAAGGGGTTGCCCAGTAACTGGGTTGTGGAGGTCAGATATGCAGTCCCTCCGTGTAAAATACTGGTATTCAGCTGCATCCGGTTAGACTGGAAGCCGACCCCAAAATTTTAAGAAAAAGGCAGGTGATGATTCTCATTCATGTTATTTTCCTAATTCGTAATCTACTTAGATCGTCGACTTGATGTGTCTTGCTAGACGTTTGGTAGATAGCAAAAGAGATACCTATTTTTAAGCATCTACCTACAGAGAAGAAGAGGATGTGTAGGGGCAAGTGCGGAACATGTGGACACTTTCCAGAATTTAAAATAAAACATTTTTTATATCTGAATTAGTAAAGTTTCTTTTATTTTGAACATATCACATGTCTTAAGGAATAATCAGCCTTTCTTAAACTAAAATTCTAGTCTCAATATGACTTAAACTTACAAAAATAATCAACTTTTTTTTAAAACACCATATTTGTCCACAGGTTCAACAGACGATTGTACCTATGTACAGTAAAATTGTACCTGGGGACGGTGTTGTACCTAGGGACGGTTCACATTAGTTACACAATAAAAAAGAAAAATTAAACAATTATAAACTTCTAAAAACAAATTCAAACATACTTAAACATACTCTTAGTATTTCTCTCTATTTATTTGTATGCATTACGACACTCTTCATACAAGTTTTGAGTAGATTCATCGCTATCGTCATCATTGTCTAATACGAAGCATGCCACACAAACGAAACTTTCACCCTCATCATCAGACTCAAAGTTTTCTCTGTGTGACTTTGGAACACAACAAATATGATAGCTATGATTGCAAAAACTGCATTTGAGCATTTGGTTTTTGTCTTTGGAATAAGTTTTACATTTTATACATCTAACAAACGATAACTTCTCTTGTTGAATTATTTTAATCTTTTTTTCGCCAGATTTCTCATTCGAAAGCGCGTTGGAAGGACCAGGTTGAGAAAGATTAGTAGCCAGTAGAGGAGTTGGATGACTTTTGGAACAACTAGCGTCAACTTTGGCGATACTAGATTGTGAAAGAGCTTTGGTAGCACATGTTTTTTGAGCAGTTTTTGCGTTTTTGTTCTTGTCCGTTTTCTGGCCTGCTGTTTTCTTCTTTCCAGCTTTTTTTAATGCTTCACCTAGAATTTGATCTTTTTCAGGAGTGTCTGTCAAAATTCTTGTTCTACCGGGTTTTTTTCCACGTGGAGCACCCTTTCGAGGACCAGCTTTTTCAAATGGGCGTACAGTTTCGGGAGTTATTTGTGGATCTGTAATCTTCAGTGGAGTTCGGAATACAGGTTGTTCTGGTATTAGCCGAAGCTGGTTCTTCTGGATTGGCGAAACTGCTTCTGGGATGGCCTGAATAACAGAATCTCCAAATATTTCGTTTCGATCTAAGTTATCTGGGTAGGTGTGGCTGGAAACCTGGTCAACCGGTTGTTGCATATCCAAATTAACCATGGGTATTTCTTGATCAGTTCTGGTGATTTCAATATGAGGCTGTTCTTGATGTTCAATCAGGTTTCCAGTTAAGTTTTGGCTTGGGTCTGGACGATCAGTTACATATGAGCATAAAAATTCTTCGTCTGAAAATATGCCTCTATTGTACGGATAAATACCTGAAACCTCGAAGCCTTTTACGATGTTTTTTGGTGTAAACAACACTCCATATGATTCGCCAGCTATTTCTGCTACGTCGTAAATGGTAATAGGTTTACCAGGATGATTAAGCATCCATCTGTCGGCTGATTGGCTGTATTGGCTTTTAAAAGGTCCAAAAACTGTTCTATCTAGAGGTTGCAAATGATTGGATGTATGTGGAGGCAAAGTCAATAAGGTAATTCCGTTCTCTCTTGCTTTGCCAATTATCTCAATGGAGATATGGGTCTCGTGATTGTCCATTATTAAGAGAACTGGATTTTCTCTTGTTGGTTTAGAGAATTTAATAAAGTGCTCCAAGAACTTATTAAAAATTGGTTCTGTTGACCAACCTGATTGATTAGCCACACCCAAAGAACCAGGTGGAGCTCCTTTTAACATGTTGTCTTTGTAGAAAACCCGTGGGAATATGAACACAGGAGGCACGGCGTTTCCAATAGCATTTATGCAGCCTATCATTGTGGTATTCACTCCTCGTTCTCCTGAAGTCATTTTCCCTAGCTGGCGAATCTCTTTAGGAGCTAACACTTTCCCTGGCTTGTGAACAGTGGAGATCCCCGTTTCATCAACATTATAAATCGATCCTGGTAAAAAGTTGTATCTTGTCATGACCGATTCTAAGTTGTTGAAGAAATCATCTATGTTTGCCCTGTTAAAGCTGGTTGCTCTCGCTATGCTTGTTGGTTCGGGTTTGCGAAGAGATAATTCCGGGAAACGAAGTCGAAAATTACGGAGCCACCCGGTTCCTGCCATTTTGTGCTTTTCCCAGTTAGCAGGCACATTTGTTTTCTGTTTAGAAACAGCGTACTGGTAAGCCAGCTCTCTACATTGTTTTGTATTTAAACCCATGTGTAAATAAGCAGCTTTTCTTAAATATTTGCACAGCAAAATTTCTTCTTCCAGATCAAATACTTTTCTTACATCATTCTTCAATAGATCAATGGTATTCCTCAAATCATTGCTTTTATGTAACTTCAAGTATTTAAAAATGGTTGACTTTGGTAGTTTATACTTTTCAGCTACTTTTCTAATCGATTGATTGCCACTTTTTGCTTCTTTTACGGCTGCTGTGAGTGTTTCGGGGCATATTCCCTTTCTTTTTAAACCACTTTTACTGCGAGGCACTGAAAAAATTAAACAAAACGGCTGATCAGATTTTTTAAGTAAACATTGTACCTGTGGACAGTCCACAGGTACAATCATATTTTTGTCCATAGGTACAAATTCAGCAATAAAAAATAAAACTGATCTAACATTGAGGATAAAACAGACTTACAGACAGGGAAAAAAGCACTAACTAAATAATAAAGAACATAGATCATATTGCAAACACGATCAAACAATAATCGTAAGTACTTTCACGGTAAAACTCATATAAATTAAGCAAAATAACTTACTATTTGGCGCAAAAATTTTTGATAGCCGGCATAAACACCACCACACAGATAACAAATATGGTGATACGTCAAAACTGTTTAAACATAGACAAAGCTTTACGGTCGCGTTCAAATTAAAATTTAGGGTTGCTAGTTTTGTCGGAATCGATTGTGTCCACAGGTACAAGCGTCCATAGGAACAGCACTTGCCCCTACTTATAACCTTATTAATCTGAGATATAACCACACAATAGAAGTGAAAACTTATAGGTACGAGCCGAATATACGCGATTCAGCGCCGCCTTATTGAGTATATATGTACGCGATACAGCGTCACCGACCGACTTGAGCCGAGTATACACGACTCAGCGTCACCGACCCGAGCGAGACGGTTCAGTTTCGTTCACTGTTCAGAAACAGTGCATAAAAGTTTTCACAAAATCGACCATCCACCTGCAGAACCTAAACGCCAAAGCTGTACGTGCATACATATTTACACACATTTTTCCTCAAAAAACGATAACGCGTTTATTTCCATACATTAATTAATAATTAATACCAGCCTGACAAGTGATTAAGTTAATGAGTGACTAGGCGATCATTCTATCTCCACGCACATCTCACAAACAAATCCAGCTGCATGAAGGTAAATAAATAGTAGGTAGGTACTTGGGTGACGCATCATGTGTATTTGTATTATTACAACACTTATTATTGGCGAACATTTCGACGTCACGCCTTGTTCACAGGATCATCACGTGATACAAAGAAATAAGGCCAGGATAACAGTCATGGTAGCCATTCACCAATCAGAATTAAATTCATTTCAAAAGTACCTAAGTACCAGCCCTTAAGATCTTTTACACTGCATAAAGCGGGTCAGCCAAGACGATATCAAAGAAAAATCGAACGGCGGGAAAACAAATGAACAACTGATTTTGAAAAATTAAAAGTCATGCTATATTATAAAATTAACTTGAATTTGGAATTCTAAATAGAATGAAAAGATATCGATCTTCACATTAGCTTGTATTAATTAGGCCGAGGAAGTTAGGTTTGAACACTGCAATGATATTTTTTCTTGAATCTTGTTTTTGAACTTACCTCGTCAAATAATAATAGAAAATTAATATCAAGGTAAAAAAAACAAAAACGCGTTTTTGTGAATAAAAATTGAGGCTTGGCTACCTTATTTAAAAAATTGGTAAAACCAAATTTTTACAGAATTAAATATTTTCGTCCACGCAAAATTCGATAAAAATTAAATGACGATTTTTTTAAATTGTATTTCAAGCAAAATATTAACGGCGGTTTTTATTACTTACATTAGATTACCTAATTAAATATATTATTACGCTATCGAACAAAATTAAACATCAAAGTTTTTTTACATAGGTAAGTACCTACATACCGGTCAAAATCATAACCCTCCTTTTTTCTTTTCCGTAGTTGGGTAAAAAAAGAGAAATCTCAATGTTTTGCCAGACACAATACCTATTACTGATTGGATCAACATAAACAATCAGGTCATTACTCTTATAATGTTATAATATAGGTATAAAAAACGTATAGTTTCTAAAATAACTCTCAATACAATTCTGTATGCTACAGAAATTCTGTTTTCTCCCACGGATCTCATTGTTTACAGTCTAATGAACTAATTTTACGGCGCGACGGGTGCGACGTGATTTTAAACACAGAACGCGAATAACAAGGACAATCAAGATGGCTGACAATTTTTTTTTTATCTTGATGATGGGAGAGTTGGAGCGTAGGAAAGTTCCAAAGTTCTTCTACCGCAAGATGCACAGATTGATTGTGATAGGCAGCTACAATAATGCAATAGTAATAAATTGCACGCGACAATTGGCGTCAATAGCCGCCTTCCGTTTCGAATACGAGGCGCGAATTGTTACGAAAATTGCTGCGACTTTTTCCTATGTATAGTATATTCAGCTTCTTTATTATTTAATCTAAAATGATAAAATGACCTCTGCGTCTTGGAAGTGCTAAGAGTCGTTGTATTAGACTATGTATGTACCTTCTTTGTGTATGTCCGGAATGAATGACAAAATATTAATGAAAGAAAATGGAACGCGATGTAAGAGGTTTTGCATCTATAAAATACAGACCGACAAAGATCTTTGGTATGGTATGACTGCTTACTTATATTGTGTAGGTCGACTAAGATTTAATTTTACGACACGAAAATACCAACACTCCACCTGCTGCGTGAAATCTAAGTAAGTAGGTATGTAAGAAACCATAAAATAAACAATGCAAGCCTGATTCCAACAACACTCTATATAAATGTATTGTCGACTAAATCACGCAATGGGTGTGTGTGTACCGTCTAAATAGACGATAGTCGGTACACAACACACTCATACATACCTATGTCACGTCCAGTTCTAATGAAACAAAATCATTTTAATTAATGAATATTTGAGATATGACTAAAGACGGTAATAGATTGGACTCCATAGAATAACCTGTTTTTATAACAAGGGCAAATTGTTTTATCAATATCTTGCACTAGGCGGAAGGTACCGAGACATAATATACCAAATTGGTATGTAATTTGTTTAACTCTGTCGAAAGATTTCAGAACAAAATAATGCGCTAAAGTAGCCCACGAAATTCAAATATTCTTAAGTTTTTTGCAATTTGCATGTCAGTGGCTGTTATTTTATTATACTGTGTAACTATCATACGACTTCCACGCGAGCGAAGTCCCAAGCAGTAGTTAGAAATATAATAAATCTGAAGAGTTTGTTTGTTTGAACATGCTAATCTCTGGAACTACCCGGATTCGAAAAAAATATAGTTTTTCGCCTCCGACTGGTACTTTAGGAATTTCGCATTTGATAGGTACATTTTTGAGGAAGAAAGGTCGGTAATTTAACATCACGCTACGACCCTTTTTCGAGCGGAGCAAAAATAAATAATAGCACGGGCGGGCGATGCGATGCGACGCAGTTGGTCGAGGGCCGTAATTTAACGAGGACGAAGTCGCAAACAGGAGCTATACTCTGTTGGTTTAGGTAGTAAAATAAAAGTAAACTAAAAAAAAAACACGTGACGAGAGAGCTGCCAAGTAACCGACTAAACGTAATACCTATCACTCCAGTTGTTATGCTACGTCACAAATTGTACTCTTCAATTTAGCAACGATAAAACTCATTGAAGTTTAGAGAACCTGGCTTTTTGGGCTCTTTACAATATACAGATTATAACATATTTTATTATTATTATAAATCTAACTAAAGAGTTGTGCTCAAGCAGTTACATCTACGATGTGTCATTTAATTAAGAATAAATGATAAAGTTTAACATACATTATTAAAAGAGGAAACTATCGTAAAAATCGAAAATAAATTTAATTTGGACAAAACGAATTAAAAAAAAAAAAAATCGTCGTTAAAAACCCTTTTTACGATTTGTTTACCTACTGTTTATTACCTAAAATAATGGAGTATAGTATAGTTATTTAGAATAATGACAACTAGGTGTATTAGGTACAATATTTTGTGTAGGTATTTTAATTTCAATTAGGTAGGTACCAATTTAAAATGATCGATTAGTACCTATTTAGCCTTTTTTTTGTTCTGGTCTTTCATAATACATTCAATATCCATATAAATAGTACAGGAAGATTATTTTTTTATTGTTTTCTAATATAAATTCGAATAGAATGCAATTAAGAAAATGCACAAATTATGTAATACATACTTTGTAGAGCAAAAAAAAACTACACAGACCAAAATATTTTTTTAATGATAAATAGAGTCACCAGTAGTCTTTTGTTTGTTTTGAATAAACACATTCCTTTGTTTCCTCAACAAAAGGAAATTATGCGTTTTTCCAGGTGACAGTCAACACATAGCAACAAAGCAAAGAACAAAACTCACCTTTACTAAAACACAAGACACAATGGTTGGCCTATTTAACTGTTTATTCATGTGATATATTTCGCACTCTGTGCTGTTTTAAATATTACATTTGTAAAGCAACAAGCGCCCACATCAATACTAAAGTCCACTTCGGATTCTATGGCTCTAAAAATAGTGAGTGAGCGAGAGGGGGCCTGATAACGACAACCGGGTGTTTTGAATAAAATAGTAAACAAGGGCAGGACAATGAACGCGATCACCCCGCAGTCGAGTGACCACACTAAACATCGCGAAATTATATAAACATTACTATGACCTTCCCATAAACTGAAGGTCACAAAGAAAAAATAATAAATCCCTACGAGGACAGGTAACACACTAAAAATACATGACACACAATTTTTAGAGCATCGCTGAGAATCCGCGCGAGCAATTATTACATAAATAAGGCGTTTTTATTACAATTTAAGTTAATATTTCAAATCATAAATTAACAATGAAACTAAGCATTCAAATTCATCAGAGTGCGATCCTTACCTGATATGTTGATCAGTGAACACTATGTATTTGTTTCAGCGGTCGCTTTCTGTGCTTAGATTTTAAAACTCAAGTTTTTATTTACAAGGACAAAAAGACAGAGGAATGACGTCACTGACGTTTTTACATTGCGTTCCGTTTCTTAGCAAAATTTCGATCTTGTACATGACATTCTTATACCCCACGCGTACGAGTACGAATGCTTTGTTGTGATTATTTTTCATATTTTGCGACGCCTTTTGAAGTGCGTGATATTGCGTAGTATGGAACGTTTTAAAATTATTTAACGCTTGGAACACCACGCAGAGCTACTTCTAAAATATTCAAAACATTTGGAAACGATTTATAGCTAGATAAATTAACAACAGATTCGCATTCAGAAAATATTCATGATGTAAAACTCAAGTAAATTGCTATTGGTGCCACTTGTTTCACTGACTATTACTAAAATTACATAAATTGCTAGACAACAGAACTCTTAGACAATTGTAATCAGTAATTACACTACCCTACAATAAGAACTTAATTATTTTCTCACCAATAACAAAAAGAATATTGTAGTGTATATTGAAGTCACTTTATACTCGAAAGCGATCCATTCGTAGATCACAAAGTTTTTTTTTTAATTTTGTTGCTTTTGCTTTTTTCGTACAGGCAACTCAGATCGGCGTGGGTTTCGATGATTATTTGTTAGCGTGGGTAGATTGTTTTAATTATTTACTCGAAATTACATCAAAAAGTGCACTAATATCGACGCAACAAAAATATAAACCGCAGTATGGGTAAGTTGACAATTTGTTAACGTTAAATTGCAGCTGGCGATATTTCTTTTGTTATTGATTGATGTCATCTTCGGGGTGGTCTATCGGTGCGAAGCTTTATTTTTTTACGCTTTTGACTATTTGTGCGAGCGCAAACGTGTTTGGGCAAAAGAGTGAGAAATTAGGTGCATAGAAGCGAAGCGATGGTTGGTAAAAATAATAAATATTTAAAGTTAAACGTATCTATTGTTCAAATTGACGGTAATAACGTGATTGTTATTGTACTAGAGCCGAGAGCAATGTAGTTCGATTCGTTCGGATTGCACTGGTAAACGGCTATGCACCGTGAGATGATCGCTAATAACTCGCTTACGAGCTTAGTAGTTACTAAGCACAAAGTTTAATGAGAATAAAACAAGCAAGTTAAAAAATAAGTGCTTTACTTTACACCTAGTGGATCTACATTGACTTAACAAAAAAATCTTTGACATATGAATCAACAAAACAAAAACCACTTTATGAAACAAATGCAC
Source organism: Agrochola circellaris (assembly GCA_914767755.1). Classification (NCBI taxonomy): domain Eukaryota; kingdom Metazoa; phylum Arthropoda; class Insecta; order Lepidoptera; family Noctuidae; genus Agrochola; species Agrochola circellaris. The sequence continues at coordinate 8,643,384 of OU611840.1, forward strand.
ATCTTGATTCGATTTTTAATACTAAAAAAGTGAAGCTCATGGGTCTGAAATTATGTTCATGTTAGCTATGCTGCACTGTTTGGTTTATTTTTCAATGAGCATGTTCACGTTTAGTCTGCTCATTACTGAATATTGTGCAGTTTTAGATATAGTGTTGGACTGAAAATATGTGATGGTCTTGTTTGTAGCTAACCAAATCATAGTAACTTTGACTGCTGCACATTTTGTAATTAACATTTGATTAAGTTAAGACTATGGCCGGTGACTACTGACTTTTTACGTTACCAAAGCATTTTACACTACAAATTATGAGGTTCTGTGGTTATTATTTCTTACTTTTGTTATGATAAGAAATATTAATATAAAAGTTTTTCATCATATCAGTTTCAAGATAAAATAGCAGGTCAATTCCCTTGTTTTGTGATTAAAGGGTATGCCTGACGACGCTCAAACTATAGTCTGCTAACATAGGCTCCAATCTACCTTGGTAATGCTTCTTTATTGCTGCAACACTTGATGAAAACATTCTCCTTATTCTGTGCACCCATATTTCTTTAGGAAAAACTCAAATGGAATTGAAGGAAATATAGTTCTAAAATTATATTGCTTCCCATTTTATAGTGAGCATCACAATAATTTTTTCACCATGGTTGTGGACCAAATAAGTGAATTTTGATGATAATGATCTATCATTTATGAATAATTAGAAACCGGATTAGCTTTTTAGCTTTTGAGGGTAGTTTTTAGATTTTTGCTATTGAGTGGAATTAAAACTTGCTGACACAGGTATGTGATACAATCCTACTGGATTTATAAAGAGTATGAGAATTGAGCAACCAATTCCTTCATAAACCGTTGAGTGAGATAAATAAACATCTAAGATATGTACTGCCAAAATCGCAAATAATGCCCTAAATAAGGTCCAAATAGGCACTCTAAAATGCCAATTTTAAGCTATAATTATTGATTTATAGCCTTTATCCAGAATAACAGTTGCATTAAAAAATGTTTTATCTTAGTTCTGAGCCTCTGTGTGTCCTTTGGCAAAGGCCTCCTCCATCCCCTTCCAATTGTCCCTGTTCATTGCCTGTCTAGTCCGTGTCTTTCAACCATCCTCACCAAGTCAAATCTTTTCAAAGGTTTTCCTTTTTTTCTCTTCCCCTCCCTCGGGTACCATAGGGTCACTTTTTTGTTCGATTTCTCTTCTCCCCTAACAGTGTGGTTGGCCCATCTCCATTTTAATCTTCTCAGTTTCAGTGGTTTTGTTCTCTTCTTGATTACACAGTGATTGGTTCTTTCTATCTTTCTTTTCCCCATCATACTCTTTTCTATGTAACGCTGACATGTTTTTTTGTGAAAAATCATGCTTCTTCTGACAGCACAATAACATATTTTTTTTCAAATTTTCTATACCAATTGCAACATACAAGTACAACATAACCTTATATTCATATATCATTGAAGCTTTGACTGAAACAAAAACGTCAGTGAAGCACACCGGGTGGCAAGGAATAAAGTCAAAGCATTCACCTATTTCAATTGAACCATTTACATGCACATTTGAATTGCCAAGAAGTTGGTCAGACAGAAATATGGAAGTTGCCCATTTCAAAGCGTAGTAGGTACCTATGGAGCAGAACAGGCAAGAAACTCCATAGGCACTCTTTTAAATTAGATTGTTACAAATTCTTTTGTTACATCATTAACGTTGAATTTATTATGTGACAACGATGTAAAAAAGACGTACTCATCTGAGTGAGCATGACATACTCTCAGCCCCCAGGGCACGGATAGTCTTACAATCTTCAGCGGCTCCAACAGTATTTCCAAATGTTAATCAATTAGTAGTGGTTGTGGAGCAGGACCAGCACTGAGCCAAGCATTTTTATCAGCGATGTAATCCCCAACTTATTATATGCCTGCCTGAATAGTGTGCGTTTTATACAACAACAAACATAAACCCTTAACTGCCCATGAGTGTCTTTCAGATAGATTTTTGTATTCAGAAGGCCAATTTCTGCAAAAGTTAATGACAAAAACTCAGAAAGAAAGAAAAGTATTTTATTATGGTATGAATACAATAAAAAATAAAAAAAACGTACCGTTGAATTGAGAACCTCCTCTCCTTTTTATGTTGGTTAAAATGTAGGTAAATGGGAGGTTTTATTGACTGATTGGGACTGAATTAGAATGCGAACATTCTTTAAAATACGGGAATTGCCTCGTTTTAAGAATCTATAAGTAATGTAACAAGTATATACACAATCTTAAATATAATATACAACTTACACTAACTAAAATATATAATTTATGTACAAGTATAAAGAGGAAAAAAATAAAAAACAATAAAGGAAGAACTCATTGGGCATCAAAAAATTCGTCGGCATCGCTGTCAGTCGGAAAAGTGCCCAAAAGGCTTGCAGCATTGCCACGTTGGATGGCAATGCTGATTCTTTGACCTAAAAATTGGCCAGCCCTGTGGTCACGTGAAGAGTCGACCAACCGCTTGGCGATGTCCCGAAATACTCGATGAGCACTCGGACCTCACGGCCCTAGTGTTTCAACCCCAAACGGCTCAAAAATATAGCTACCAATAAGGTTGTTATATTTGCGCCGTTTGAGGTTTTCTGCACCTGCAGCAGCCGCCTTAAAAGTTGAAAATTTTCATTGTATTTTCACTGCAAACAGTATCTACAAATCATGTTTTATTGAGTTTATAATTTACCCAAAGTCATATTATAGGTAACATTAGGAACGTTCACAGAATGTTATTTATGTTGCAGAAGTAGTCTTTATGCTCGCATTTTCGTCAAAGAGGTCGTCAAGCAGCTTACTTAAATTAATTTGGTTCTTAGAAAAGGTTACTGATACAAACCATCTTTAAAGAGCTGTAACAACTGTATAAATAAGTACAATTTAGAGCATGTTTAATAGTTAAATGATAAAGGCGATTAGATTTATTGCTTATTCTTTCAATGACAATGCCTTTACATTTATTTCATTTTTAATTAATATGAATTCCTTTAAATGACCTAATTTTATAAGCATATTAATTTCATAAGTATCAATAACGTTACAGAAGTATACTGGGTAGTTAAGGGTTAACAAATGAGGATAAGTTATGTAAAGTTTGAAAGAAAAGGTGTCCTTTTCTTTAACACTTTACATAACTTATCCTCATTAGCAAAAAAAATACTTTTTATCACATCTATTCAAAAAGAGCTTGTTTATTCTTCATAAACAGGGACCAAAATAGCTTTTTAATCCCTAGGGACTAAAAGCGATTTAAATTTAGAATGTGGATAGTTTTAGTAAAAGTTGCAATCACCAAAGATATCAATCCCGAACATTTTATGAACATGTAACAGGCTGGCAAGAGAGACAAAGTGTGAATTTGGTCAAAATGTAAATCCAAGATGGCGGCTCTGAAATTTTTCATATTATCATCATGGGTATCATTGCCTGGCTCGAACTTTTTCTCCAACATACGCTACTTGAATTATGGAGCGCAGGGTGGTGTTTCTAAGTCGATCTGTAATATTTTTATATTTGATTTTAGAATCTGAGATAATTATCCAGTTTTGGATCAATAAACTTAACGTCATACACATACCTTAAACATGACAATTGAACCTTTAATTTGCATTGCAAATTTTTTATTACACAATATGGTCATAATAAATCCACTTAGAATACATAACGCAAAAGTAGGTAGTTGAGTAGGCGATGGAAAATATTTTTCGAGATAATGAAAATAATAATAAAGGGGTATAGTATAATTCAAGTCTTCATCAAACATCTTATCAAAATAGTTTACAGGGAAGTGCCAAAGTCATACATAACACGTGTTCTGAAATAATTTTAATTAATGTTCCTTCTAAACCTTATTATTCTGACAGCTAAATATTTAAAATACTTTCAATACAATGACAAACATGATTTTTAGAATAATGTCTATTTTTTAATTAATATAATATTTATTTTTCTTACTGTATTTAGTCTTAGTTCAGTATTTTGATACAAATTACACCTAAGTTTGGTAGTCCGTTAATTTCGGGTTACGCAGAAAACCATCCCTTCTCCTCCTCCTATTAAAAATAGTTCATGCCTTCTGATAGTAGACCTGATCAAAGGTCTTGATCACCCTAATTGCGTAACATAGTTTCAATCAAAATTCAAGGGGTTTTGAAGGAAATTCCTAATCCGTATTTTAAGTTTAATGAGTTTATTTTCTAATCAACAGGTTTTAACAAATAAGTTGTAGAAGCCTTCTTTTAAGATGGAGATACCTGTACCAGAAGTGCTCCCTCTTCTATATTAAGGTGTACAATATACAAAGCCTGTTAATAACGGAATTATAACAAAGTAGGTACAATAACAAAACTAGAACTAGAGAAATTAAAAATAATTTATTCAGTAGGTACTCGAATTCGTAATCTCAGGTAATTTATACTTCATCCCCACTTACTCAACCCATTGCTTCATAAGTTTGAAAAAAATAGTCTGGTCAACAACGTAAATATCGCAATGATCGTGGTTGAACCTACGAATAATAATATTATTCGTAATATAATATTATAATAATATTATTCGTAACAGTGGCGAAGGGTGAATTTATAAGAAAGGTAAGCCGGAGCAAAAACAAAAAAAAAAAAAAAAGCTTACCTAGCCCGGACGTGGCGCACGTAGTCCAGTTACCTAAAATCTGTGACTGACTTCCTGGCTTCAGTCTTCTATAAGCAGATGTCTTCAGTCCACCTTTACCATACGTATAAGCACTGAGAATGCTGCTGCTAGATTGAAACAGTGTCTTGCAAGTAGGTATAATAAAAGTGGCTTTGAAAAAAGCCGTTTGTGGTGTGATCAGTGTGATGACGTTGACGTATGATGTCTACTAGACAAAACTACTTAACTAAAATACTACTGACTTATTCTACTTATAATACTACTTATACTCTAAAGCTATTCGTCTATTCTTTCGTACAAAGTACGCTAAGACATTATCATAAAAACCGGGATGATTCTTAATTTTTAGCAATAAATGTTTTTTTATAGAAAAAATGGCTAGATCAGATAATCGTTCTTGTTTTTGAGAATTACGCAAGTACGTAGAATTCGCTCAAAGCCGAAAACGACAACAATAACAATCTAAAACTATTAATGCCGCCATCCTACTAATAACTTTTCAAATCTACTCTAAAAAAGTAATTTCAACTTGCTAATCTATCGACTTACCACAAATTCCTAATTACAACGACGGCGAACGCACAATTTCACAACAAACTCACGATTATCCAATTCCAATTGTTACACTAATAACTTATATGAATACAACGAACAAAATGCTAATAAACTACAAGTATCAACAAAGTTAAAGGTTATAAATTCTATTATCTATTTACGTCAAACGTCGACTAACAAATTATTGCGAGCGTGGAGCGAAGTTTGTCCCTCCCCCATTCCCGAACCAAACCGAACGCTTACGAAGTTCAGCGAATGGATTCCTACACTCAATCATAACTCGACTTTTTACGGCTTACTATTGCCTCAAAAAACAGCGTGTCACGTGACCTGAAGTGACGTCATGACGAGATTATTTTGTATAGAAATTTAAGTTTTCATAACCCGGGCGGACAACGAGTTATACTGGAGGCACTAGAGCAAAATTGGCGCGCACTTTAAATGTTTTGTTTTCGTTGGAATATAAAGACAATTTTTTTAATGTAGGTTAGGGTTTTGTAATACTTTAATTTTATGGTGTAAGTATTAAATAATACATTCAGTGTGATTATTAAACACTGCTGAGAACTACTGACTGTCATAATTTCCTAAGGGAAGCCGACAGGAATCGGGTTATTGGTTAGCTGCGCCCCTGATTCGTAATATAATATTATAATAATATTATTCGTAATATAATATTATAATAATATTATTCGTAATATAATATTATAATAATATTATTCGTATAATAATACTGTCGAAATTGAAAGCCGCCTCCTGTTTTAAAAATAGTTCATGTCCTCTGTCCGTTTCGTGCTCCGACGTTGCCGGGGGCATAGAAGACCTGATCAAAGACGGCTCCATAATTCCGTTACACAGTTTCAATCAAAATTCAAGGGTTTTGAAGGACATTCTTAATCCATTGCTTCATAGTTTTGTAAAAATCGTACCCTCCTTTTTGCTTCGCCGTAGTTGCCTAAAAAATCGTCTGCTCAACAACGTAAATAACGCAATGATCGTGGCTGAACTGTCAAATTGAAAGCCAGCACGGAGTGCCTACCCAATGGGGTAATTGCGTATTGCTCCAGCTTCCCTATACGTAAACATGCTTCCCTCGCGTAAGTTGACTATATTATTTGATGGATCTAATAATTTCATAGGTTTCACATTTACGGAAAACTATATTAAAGGAACATTTTGTTCTACAGCATTGTAGATCTTAAAAAGTTCAAAAAAATATCCGCAATGGCATATGTCTATCTTCTAAGGATGACCCCCAGTAACCATTATTATCTTTCTGAATTGAAACATTGATAAAAATATCATTGTTATTTCCGGAGCTATTTTGACCGGTATATAATTCATATCCAATAAATATGTTATTAAAATTGGGCATTTAATTTAGATTAAAATATGCCTTGACATCTTATCATTTAAATGAATAGTTGGCGACGAATAGTCCGCGTGACAAAATAATTATGGTTGACGGCTACGCGGGGGCAGCGGTAGGAGTCAATGACCTTTTCCTCGGCTATTAGGCATGTTATCCCGGTAGTACGTCCCCGTGGGATATTTTGCGCCATCCACGCGGGCGAAGCCGCGGGCAAAAGCTAGTGTTAAATAAATAAATTCAATTACACATGGAGACCGTCTAAATCTGGTTGCCCTCATTAAAAATAAATTTAAAAAAACTTGAAAACGTGACCTTAGATTTAGTTGAACCGAAAGTTTTCTTTACCTTATTCGGCGACAGCGACTCAGAGAAATTTTCATTCCTTTTATGAACTCTGATGACTTGCAAAGTTGCAATGCAACTATAAGTGGGCGCCGACCAATAATTTTTGGCGGCGGCGCGTCTGGAGGAACTGGTCGGTGTGGCGAGGGAAGTCCGCGGCAAGGGTATTAAAAAAAAAACAATTTATGGATTTAGTGTTACATTTTGAAGCTATCAAAGGCAGAAATTAAAATTAAAATCAGGAAAATAATAAAATGTTGTGAATGAAATGTATGTCAATGAAAATTATTTTGTTGACGCGTGTTGGGCTCAACCGCGATCTGTCATGGCTGCCGTACTTTCCTGTTCGAGTGCTCTCGCTAGATCTCGCGATAAAGTCTCAAGCAGCGACGCACTCGCAACTGCTGCGAGATCCTTTGGCTCGGGCACAAAAACCGACACGGGACCGAGAGCAAGCGAGGAATGCTGAGACACACTGAGGCGGGCCGAGCGATGTCATCTACTTTCTCGCACTCGGCCTGCCTCGATGTGCTTCGGCGAGAGTGTACAACCGCCATCAGCGTTTAAAACTAATCCTACTATTGAAAAAACACGTTCAGTTGGCGTGCTTGTGGCAGGAATTGCAAGAATAGTCCCGGCAAGCGCAGCAAGTCCTGGGAACACATTTTTCTTCTCGCTAATAGGCAAGCACCAGAAAAGCCGCGCGATTTGTATTTCTGTCCATCTCTTAATAAGAATCGATTTTTCAATTCAAAAACTGAGATCTAAAAGAGAAGCCACTACTAGAATTTAGGTCAAGGAAATCTGTGATGTTGAAGTGTGAGAAAGGGATATGTTGTTTTATTTTAAGCGTTATCATTGTAAATCTTCGTCTGAGATCGCCTCAGTCAGCGCTAAATTTCAATTACTCGGCGCGGCTCACACGTCTTGCAACTGAATGCTTGGAAAGAAATCATCTTGAAGACCTAGACAAGGAGCGCCAAATAGGGAAACGTCGGCTAAAGCCTTCATATAGATATTTGAAGGGTTTGGGTGACTTTTGCATACAATGAACCGAAAGTTCTATTATTCCTTGAAAATTTTTAAAACTATTTGCTGGCGAATCTTTGGCGAATCATTAAGCATGCAAAGCGAATATTTTCTCTACTTATTTGTAGGACAGGCAAAGATTATACAAATAGTTTACGCAGTGATTTTGATAACTTAGTACAAAAGTCGAATAAATAGCTTAAATAGCAACCTATTTAAGCTATTTATTCGACTTTTGTACTTCCATATTTGAACTTCGAAAATTGGGCAAAGCAGTTAGATACTGATGAACTTTTACGCAACAAATTGTATCAAGTGAGATGTAGCTTTAATAAATACTCTTTTCATCGGATTTGAAGAGAAATGTGGTAATTAAAATTAATTTGTAACATTATTGCAGAAATAAATACTTAAAAGTAGGTATATTTTTTATGTCCAAATAGGCAGGCGTTCACTAAAATATTGTTCAAGTATTTTATCAAAACAAACCGATCGCACATTTTCTGAAAATTGAAATGAATTGCTTCCTACAAATACCTTTGAATTTTCAAAATTTGTCTAGAGTCCAGACCAAAGCTGATGGAATTCTCGAAATCAAATTATAAATATTCTCACTTGTATTCAACGCTGAACCTTTGTATATCTCTAAGTTCGTTATAGGTAGCCGGTGGGTGGTTAGGCTAGGCTCCACCAGTGACGAAGCGGACACGGCCTGGGGTGGCTGTGCGCTACACTAGTACTTAAATACATCTATGCACCAGTCTGTCCAAAGCTACTGCACGGCGCGCTAGTTTAAAACTAACTTGGTTACCTCCAAAAGTTTAAATGTAACAATAAACTCTATCCACGTACGTGGGAATTAAATTCAGGATTAAAATTCGCGATTCTATTTGAAAAGTGAAATGCTAGGCGAATTCAAGATACCTTCTCTTCCCCAATATAAAATATAGTACCTATACAACTTTTGTTTGAAACGTTTTTGTGTTTTGTTTACTTTTCTTTATTTTGGTTGGTCTACTGCTTGATATTTTTGTAACTTGATGAATGCCCCTGTGTAGCCATACACAGGCCTGGGAATACTGGCATATTACTTGATATGTATGTTAATAAATATACAGCTCACTTGTTTTTATTATTTTTGTGTTTTGTTTTTTTATACTTTTTTAGTTTTATATTTTGTGTATTTTAGTAAGTCAAAGTTTGTAAAATATATTCTATAATATATATGTTTGTGTTTTTCAGTAATCGGCCTCCGGCAGGGAAGTTTAGAAAACTAAACAGGACAAAGGTACGTTACTTCAATTACCCACTTATTACTGCCATAACTTTTAATTTCCTATATTATAAAGCATAGTTTTTAAAACGCAAATATTGCAGAGGACTAACAATTGGACGGCGTTCTATTAAGCGTCGTGCAGACCGGCGCGACTCTAACAAAACAATTTCTAAGAAAACTTCACGGTATACTCGTAATAATTACCGGAGTCGCCTCGCGCGACAAGTCGCGTTAGTTTGCACGAGCCTTCAGTATGCACCTCATTATAATAAATAAAAAAACAACAGTTTCTTGGAAATAAACTTTTAAGGTTCTGTAGTCAACAAAGAACCCTTATAGTTTCGGCATGTCTGTCTGTCTGTCTGCTGCTTTGCTCAGGGACTCTTAGTACTCGCACGAAAGCTGTAATTTTGCGTGGGTATACATATTAATCACGCCGACAGTGGTAAAATAAAATCAAGTAAAATAATTTTTTCTTCACACTCTATCCCTGTTGGATAAAGTGCCGCCAGGGGCATAATAGTGGCGCTGCCTCGGCCCGGCTAAAGAGACGTAAGCATTACATTGACATTGTCACTGTCACTTGTTATTTTATTTGATTGTTGAGGTTAGTTCGTTGTAAAACACCACATTCCCAAAACATTACATTCTCTTGTGCCTAAACGGACCCTGGCACCGCTCGTTTCGCTCGCTCGGCTCGTGCGTTGTGTGGTCACAGTTCGAACTAACCTAATCTACCTTTCAGCAATTTTCATTTGCTAAGCCAAGGGGTTATGGCTACACTTATGTTTAGCCGGCTATACATGAAAGAAATTAACATTAGCCTCTCCTCAAAAACAAAATAACAAGTGACAGTGACAATCCAATTCTCAACAATCAAATAAAATAACAAATGACAGTGACAATGACAATGCAATGCTTACGGCACTTAACCGGGCCGAGGCAGAGCGACTATAGTGCCGCAAATAGCGGCACTTTATCCGACAGGGATAAAGTGAAGCTAGCGGCACTTTATCCACTTCCAAATTATTTTTATGGTATATCTATACCTTAAGTAGGGATGTTTATTCAAAAATATTGTGTGTGAATATTTTTTTTTTGGATTCAGGGAACCTTTTGCGAATATCTTTTGATTGCCTTATTGATTTCATATCGATGAAAATTGTTGTCTCTTTTGCCCCTGAACACCTGAGAGGCGGGCAGGAAGGTTGAGTCAACGATGAAGTAATTTCTATATAGATCATCCGCGTTTCTTGAAGTTTGTTCTTAGAATAGAGACAGCATCCTTATTAGTCGCTCGAGTGCCTACTGATGTACTAACAATGTTACTCGAAGCCAACTCGATCTGCTATCACTATCAATTGGTAGTATAGCTTGCCCACTCTGAAATGACACGCCCCACTACCGCATTTACGCACACGGTAATGCGGATTACTATAAGTAAAGGCTCGTGCAGACTAGCGCGACTTGTCGCGCGACGCCACACCGAACATTGTTATACCGTGAAGTTTTCTTAGAAATTGTTTTGTTAGAGACGCGCGGCGCTGTCGCGTCGCACCAGTATGTACAAGGCTTTATGCGGTAATGGGGCACGTCATTCCAGAGTGGACAAGCTATACACCATGTAGATACAGTCCGACAGTGGCCCTCTATTTCCTAACAGTTTGTATTGATTTTGATATCAGGTACCTATTGCTTTTGTAGAATTTATTTGAAGCAAAACCTTTGACAGGACCATCCAAACATCGGATATTTTTTTCCCAAATTCAGCACTGCAATACCTACGCGGTTAAAATGTATGGTACAGCTGATTTTTAGGGTTCCGTAGCAGTGCCGGATTAACCACGCAAGAGTAGCAATTGCTACGGGCCCCGCGCAAAAGGGGGCCCCGCGTATTCAAACCCGCCCAAATCCGCCTGAGCGTAATTTTTTTAGTGAAACTTACTAAGACGTGCTATATTACAAAAAGGTGAAACGTAACACCGTAAAACAATTCAAGTCAGACAATCGAATCGAATCGTTGGCGAAAATAAAACAGAATTTCATACTAGGTAGAATTTGCTACAGGCCCCGCGGTGGCTTAATCCAGCACTGTTCCGTAGTAAACAAGGAACCTTTATAGTTGCCATGTCCGTCTGTCTGTGTGTCTGTCTATCTGTCTGTCTGTCCGCGGTATAGCTCAGAGACGGTTAGTACTAGAAAGCTGTAATTTGGCATATGCATACATATTAATCACGCCGACAGTGGTAAAATAAAATCAAGAAACAAATATTTTTTTAGGATGCCTGTCCTACACGGAAAGTGGGGATGTTTCTTTTTTCTCATCTATCCCACGGTGTCGGGTATCGTTAGAAAGTTCGTTTAAAAATATTGTCAGTTTGACAAAACCATTTTTGGATTCAGGGATCTGGTTGCGAAATATTAAGCTTTTTACTGAAAAATTTTGTTAGTCAATTGTTCCCCCCCCCCCTGCCAGCTAAATGGTTGTACTTGGATTTGTGAAAAAAATCACAGCAGTAGTATATTTACAATGAAATTAAAAGGAAAACTATCAGAGTTCAGTAGGCTGTACAGGTTAACGAGTAATAATCAACCAACTTAAATTTGCAGTTTGAAAAACAAGAACTCCTATACGTTCCGCATGGGAACCGAACATGTTTTTCAACTACAATGTTAAGTTTGTTCTTGGGATAAATTCATCCCAACTACGGAACCCTTCACTGTGCGTGGTCCGTGAAACGCACTTGGACGGTTTTTTTTTGTTAAGAACTGACGAAAAATTTAGGTTTCAAAATCATGTACTGAATCCATGGTAACTGTTTTCCCGTCGATGTCCCTGCCACCCTGTACGTCACTATGTTATGAAAACTGCAGTGCTATTCTGTAACCATCTCACCGTGAAAACTTAGGTGAAGTGAGCGTGGAGTGAGCTGTCATTCCACAGGGATTGACACTATTGACAGCTCACTTCACCCAAGTTTTCACGGTGAGATGTTTACAGAATAGCATGGCTGGAAAGCGCCCTTTGACGGCGTGATCACGCGTTCAGGTTCACCGAACGAACAGTTCTAACAATCGTGTATTCGCGCGACGATCGCTTTTTAATAGGACGCGGGGTAAGACTTATTGTCCTTAGTTACCCACATTACTCACAAGGTATTTATGTATGTTTTTGTCAATCGCGTAGGCTGTCCCTTTCAGATGAGTCATGATGTATGCAATATGCATAATTAAAATGGGCAAGTGCATTATCTCATAGTATTTATCAGACATTCATACACACAAAATTAAATGAACGTCTCTTAGTGTAGCCCTTAGCTTTGGCGTATTGAAACTGGTTTCACTAAATGTATTTTGTGCCGTGTAACTTCTAACGACAACTTTTAATTGAAATGCCCACTGATTGATATTTACCAGCTTTTTTAAAATATCAACTGCGTAGAGGAATCGATACGTATTGAATATTTACGGCTATATTTGTGCCTCGGAGGAGCTCGTGGCTAAATAATAACAGCCGTACGGTTCTATCGTGCCGCGGTTGGGTCGTAGATGGTCGATCCATGGTCCATCTACTTCATATCGGCAGTTCGAGACCCTTCCGTGCCTCAGAAAGTAAAGCCGTTGGTCCCGGCTGTTTTTCGTTGACCTTTGTCAGTCGTTGCGGGTACTCAGTAAAGCGTTACCTAGTAAAGCTTCGTGCAGACCAGCGCGACGCGACACCGGTGATTGTTATACCGTCAAGTTTTCTTAGAAATTGTATTGTTCGTGTAGCGGCGCGGCGTCGCGTCGCGCTGGTCTGTACGAGCTTTAACTCCATGTAAAATACTGGTATACTGTTGTATCCGGTTAGACTGGAAGCTGATCGTGATAGTTGGGAAAAAGGCTAGGCATATTGAATTGGGAGTTCCTTGCGATGCCTGTTGTAAAAGCATACACTTTATTTGCAGTCGAGTAAAGATGGAATACATAGATCGCAGCCAATATTGATGCTTTGGAAGTGACGTGTTATTTCCCTCGTTAATACATAATTTAGTGTAATTGACTCATTTTAGCTATAAATATGACCTACTTCATCCCTTTCCTTTAATAGTTAATAGGTATTGTTAAAACAATTCTAATACAGTGTGTCTTCATAATGTGCACATATCGAAATGGGAAACTATGCTTAATTTTATCGACGGTATTTTTTTTTTAATATGTATATAAAGAAAAATTTAATACTTATAGCCTTTTATTAATTCTTGTTCTCTACTGTTACCCCTGTGTAAAAAAAACGGTATAAATTTTAAACTAAACGGTCACGAAGAAAAAACTCATTAATAATTGGAAATAATAGGGCGACCTCATAAAATAAATGAAAAATAATATCGCCCTCAATTGAGAATTAAGGTGTTTTTTTTTACAAATATCAAGTATTTAGTATTTTTAGGGTTCCGTTGTAAACAAGGAACTCTAAAAAGTTTCGCCATGTCCGTCTGTCTGTCCGCGGCTTAGCTCAGAGACGGTTAGTACTAGAAAGCTGTAATTTAGCATATGTATACATTTTAATCATGCCGACAGTGGTAAAATAAAATCAAGTTTTTTTGGAACGAAGTTCCTTATCGCGCGTTGTGAAAGGGGGCTAGACGGAAAAAAATCTTACGAAAAGTTGTCACGACACTTTTTGCTGTAACGCGAAATTGAATGACAGCGCACTCTGTTTTTATTTTTTTCAACCGAGCTACAGCTTTCGTTCTTGTACTGACAGAAAGCCATATAAATTCCTGACATTTTCGTAAGATGGCATTATGTTGTTAGAGGCATAATAAATATTGTAGCAGTGGTTGAAATCACTTGTTTATCTGTGCCGTGAGAACTTCGTTCCATCCGGGTGTCCCTTGACACCTCTCAAGTTTTTTTTTTTTAGTATAATTCCCCTACATGTAAAGGGGGATGTTTTTTTTTTCTCATCTACCCCATGTTGTGGGGTATCGTTAGAAAGGTCGTTCAAAAATATTGGGAGTTTGTGAAAGCCATTTTTGGAGTCAGGGATCCGTTGGCGAAATATTAAGCTTTCAACAATTTTTTTTGTTAGAGTCTAGTCCCCCCCCCCCTGCCAGTTAAATAGTTGTACTTGGATTTGTGAAAAAAAAATCAGAGCAGTAGTAAATATAACGAAGTTAAAAGGAAAACTATCACAGCTAAGTAGGCTTTACAGGTTAACGAGTAATAATCGACCAACTTAAATTTGCGGTTAGAAAACCATGATTTCCCATAGATTCCGTATTGGAGAAAATGTTTTTCAACTACATTGTTAAGTTTGTTCTTGGGATAAATTCATCCCAACTACGGAACCCCTCATTGTGCGTAGTCCGACACGCACTTGGTCGGTTTTTATTACTTAAAATTATTCTACATCGTATCAGCTTTGTAAAAGTAAAAATACCACGTTTATATGTCAATCACAACATTTTCTATCAACTGATAAAGGCTTGCACACGGCTACGTACCATACTTTAGCAGATAGAATCAGTTTTATTTTTTTATGAATTTTTAAAATATTGTTTCCGTTGATAAAATTAAGAATAGTTTATCATTTCGATATGTGCACATTATGGAGACTCACACTGTATTACATTTTGACAAACTTTCTTATGCAAGCAAGTTTTATTTAGTAATATTGATTCGCCTATAAATATCATTGCAGTCTTTATTTCATTCTGGACAGTGCCACGGAACAAAATTAACGTGTGTGTATGAATTGAGGAGCCATTTCTCATATTTACTTTTTCGCGTAAGTGTCTTTCGCGCAAATGTCCCAGATCCTTAAATGGATCCTATGCCAATTCCAATTCAATGTCAGTTCTCTTGTCACAAATGCCTCTAAACTAGACTAAAAATCACCAAAATTAACTTTATTCCTGTCAAACGACGATTTTCCATTCGGAAATAGACTAAAGTGACAACTAAACAATATTTCAGTTTGACAGCACTAAGATGGCACTAAGTTATTAATGTAGTTAAAATGGCAATTTTGCTATTCTGAATTTGACGTTTTTTACCAAAAATTATGATTGTCTACTGTGTGAACTATATCTGACTATTTTTAATCGCGATTAAAAAGGTGTGGAATAATTAGTTGTCATGAAATAAAATTCACACCAACACCCCGACTTCAGATACAAGAGTACTGTATATATATTTTTTCTTTTGCTTATATCTCGAAAATGGTGTGTCCTATCGCAAAAATAATGAAAATTTCGACCCCCTCTATAAGACCCATAGACCCTTAAAACTGAACATGTAGGTAACAATTTTTCATATTTTCATTATGCAAAACGTGAAAAATTCCATATAAAACACGTGCGTGCCTCCGGCTCTAAAAAAAATTCACGGGATAGGGAAAAACAAGTACCACATTTTTTTTTTTTTTTTTTTGAGGATGGGAAATTATCAAATAACTTCTCCCGCTCTGGGTGGAGCGGGAGGGCGTGTCAGACTTTTACTGACTAAAACCCACCCGTGTTCCTTCCGTAGCCTGTGTGCCGAGGTCGCGATATCCCTTTCAGACAAACCCGCAACCCCGGCAGGCATTGGCCCTTCCGGACCCCGTCAGTTGGTGCTGACATCTCTTTGAGGCGCGCGTGGAACACAACGCGCCGTCGACCCGGGCCTGGTCCCTATCGGACGGCGAGCTACCCATTGCTCACCGTCCGCAAGCCCGCGCCTACGGTGGCCGGAAGTCGGCTCGCGACTCCCGACGCCCGGGGCGTCTCCTGCGGCGACTAGGGGCGCGAGGGGGCGCATTTTGCCTCTCCCTCGCGCGCTCCGCCTCCTCCTTCGCGAGCATTACTGCTTCGCAGAAGGAGGTGACGGCCTCCCATGCACTCTCGCTCCGGACCATGGCCTGAACCAGGGCCGGACGCGAGAGATCGCCGCCGCCGATCGCCTCCGTGAGGACACGGGGGTGCTCCGCCCAAGCTAGGCAGACCTCCACCGTATGCTCCACCGTGTCCTCCGGGCGATCCACACAGTGGTGACACCCGGGCGTTTCCTCCCGCTTTATCCTGAACAGGAACCTCCCGAAACAACCATGTCCGGTGAGGACCTGCGTCAGGCGGAAGGTGAGGACGCCGTGGCGCCTCTCTAGCCACTCCTCAAAGAGGGAAGTTATCGCCACAATTGTGGCGTGCACAGCGCTGAGTCGCGAGAATCGTACTCTCCATGCCGCCATGAGATCCCGCCGGAGCTCTGTCCGCTGTGCCGTGATTTTTCGCGGCAGCGGAGTTTCGCCCCGGCATGTCGCCTCCTCGCGCAACTCCCAGATGTGCGCGAGTACTTTTGCCTCCAGATCCCATGGCGGTAGTCCGGCAAGAAGGCTCGCCGCCTCACCGTGCGGTATTCTCGGACGAGCCTAATGGTCATGACCCTTTGGGACGCGTTCAATCGCCGGGCTGGTCGCAGTCTTAAAAGCGTAGTAGGTACCTATGGAGAAGAACGGGCAACACACTCCATGGACACTTATAAAATGAAAATTTAATAATTTATTATAAAAAAGGTAACTTAACAAAAGTTTAGACGTTAATCAAATTATAGAGTTTAACTTTGCCTTTTGCTTTTGACACGGTTTTGTCCTAGAAACACATACGTAGCCTTGACATTGTCCTTTTAATACCCCACCAGCGGGCAATCTCTATCCTTTCCTGCGCCGTGGTTCGGTGAGCTGTTACGAGCTGGGGAAATTAGGGTTGAACCCCTAAATGCTAACAGATTTTTTTTTCGTTTGTGTGAGTGTTTTGTGTTTGGGTTTTTGAACTTAGCTATTCAAATAATATTTAAAAAAAAACTTTTTCCAGGACCGCATGAAGGTAAAAAAATAATACATTTTTGTGAATAAAAAATGAGCCAATATAGTTAACATGGTTATATTATGAAAAAGTTGGTAATATAATATATTATTTCAGAATTAAACATTTACCTCCATGGAAATTTGTAATAAAAATAAATATACGATTTTTTTAAATTGTACTTCAAGCAGAAATGATAACAGCGGTTTTTTTGCATTAAAGTACCTAGTTAAATATTTGAATATGATAGCATATTCAACAAAATTAAACATATTATACTAGCGCAAGATATTATTAAAAGCTTTTTTGCAATAAGTAAGCAAAATGTTATATACCTATCTATTAAAAAAAAATATATAATTTGCTTTAATATGTTTAATTTTCTTGTTATTAAGTGAGATATAATATAAATAAAACTCTAAATTTAACTCTGCTACATTTTTGCCTGAACCGTTATTGCAAAAAAAAACTTTGATTAATATCTTGCGCTAGTACAATATGTTTAATTTTTTTGAATAGCGTATTAAAATATTTAATTGAGTAATTTAATGCAAAAAGCTGCTGTAAATATTTTTGCTTGAATTACAATAAAAACGTAATTTTATTTTTATGGACATATCCGTGGACAGGAATGTTTTTTTTTTACCCACTTGTGATACCTCTCTTCGACAAACACTCCAAACAAGCATACCTGTTAATATGTTTTTCTACTACATAAAATTGCAATTAGATGTTTTCTTAAAAAAACCGTACACGCGGGGTTGAACTTTTCGCGGTATACATTTTAACATACTCCCTTGTCCATACCCTACGCGTTAAGCTTCGTGCAGACAAGCGCGACGCGACACCGGCTATTGTTATACCGTGAAGTTTTCTTAGAAATTGTTTTGTTCGAGTCGCGTCGCGCCGTCGTTACGCGCTGGTCTGCACGAGCCTTTAAATGAAATAAATCGCTGTTTTAAATTAATGCAGTTAGCCTAAAATTCGGCGTTACTGCCCCGGGCTACACGGTGCACGCGAACTCTCAATAACAGTCGAATGCGCTTCGCTTTCGCATAAGCACCAAGGCAAGTGCAACTAGAGGCTACATATTTACTCACAAGATTAACAACACGACCGTTTCTCTCGAATATTCAAAGAAAATGATCGCTTCCTGCACGTCAGTCGTAAAGACTAGTCGCAGACGCAAAACGACAGCTCTGCGTCTGGTCGCAGCTATGCAAATGACAACTCGTGTGTTTGCAGCGACAAGACGCAGTTTGCGCTGGCACATTTATTCCCATTGAAAACTCTTGCCGCGCCGATTTATGCGATGCGACGTCGCACCGCTTTTATGTGTATTGGGCCCTTATAGGTAAAAAATTAGAACAACTTGGATGACTAGGAATGGAATCAGGTTCATAAGGCACAATCGTGAAGTGCACCTAGTTATAAGCACAATGCGCAGATCTATTGATTTTTAAACAATCTATTTTCAGCGAATAAATAATTCTCAGTCCTCGTCGTCCGCTCCGTTTGCATAAGAAGTAAAATTATAAACAGTGCGATCCATCTGGAGCTATACATTTTAATAAGCCAAGCCTTCTGGTACGTTATTGGGTACGACTAGGTTTTAGAAATTCTATAATGTTTTTTTTTTTTTTAATAGGCGTAATATAATTCAACATCGTTATTATACGGCTTCCATTAAATTCACGCTATTTTATGGACTCTTCACTAATGATGGATTCGATACTCGGGTTAGGTAGACATAATTGCTTATCACCTGACGGAATTACGTGTTCACTTATATGTTCCATCATAACGAGATTTGTTTCAGTCGCTTTAGCTTCCCTGCTACCTGGAACTGTAGGAGTAAATAGGTCGTTGGAACGTACATACTCCCTGCAAGTATGGTATTGGCAAGTTAAAAGAGACACGTATTGCGACCGATGCACGTAAGCCAATAAATTGTCAAGACAAATGACTTCAATCACTTAACTAAGTTTACAAACCTGTGTACCAACCTATTGTTGTATAGTTTAATAGTATACGACTAATATTGGGTTCTTCTTCGTCCAGCCAGTGAACAGTGTGACACTTTACTGTTTTGTAATATATAAATCATCTTTCTTATCCGCTATTGAAGGTTGAGGTCTTTTCACACGTGCCGACCGCTCGCGCTTAGGGCATTGGCATTTTCATACAAGCATTTGTATTTTCCAATTGGCTTGATCTGAAATCGTCGAGACAACCGGTAGCAATAAGTTGCATTTAAAGCTCGTAAGGTATTATTACTCGATAATCTTTTATTATTTTTTCAATGCAAAGGTGTATAGTAGAAATACTTACGGACTAAACGAACTAAGCTAAGTTCGTTTAGCACGCGCAGGCCACACTGGGAAAGAAGCTAAGTTTATTTAGGTTGCGTAGGCTACACTGGGAAAGAAGCTTAGATCGTTTAGCTTGCGTAGGCTACACTGGGAACGAAGGTTAGTTCCTTTAGCTTCACTCATGTAGCTACCGCGTCTTTTTATACTTCATTGTTCATAGTTCGCGATGTGCACCGAAGTATGTAAACACGCGGTAGCTACATGAGCGATGTTAAACGAACTTAGCTTCGATCCCAGTGTGGCCTGCGATGTAGCTAATATAGATTGACTCCATACCCTGTAGTATTGTGCCATTCAACCAAAGTAAATCAATTTGATTGAGCCATATTATATCCCAATTTCTTTTCACCATTTTCTTTTTCTTCATTCCATTCCATTTTGTTTTCAATTCCTCCATGGGGGTAGGCTGAAACTAAAGCTAAACTTTTTTAGTTTCAGTCTACCCCCATGGAAAGAAGGTGGTAGTTTAAGACTGAAAAACTACCACTGTTAAACTACCACCTTCTTGGTGGTAGTTTAAGTCTGTATGTAAGAAGAAAACACTGCAGTTACCTACCTACTGAGTCGTCAGCAGTCAACGCTGCATCCACTCATTAGCATAGAATGCCGTCCGCATGTATTGTTCGGACAACATTCTGTAATATGTAAAATCGTGATAGGTTTCTATCTAACATGAGCGTTTTTTGTTTTTTAATTGTTTTAGTTCATTTAGGATTGTTATTTTTATTTATTAATTAGGTATAAGTTGTTATTTATGTACATATCATTTTAATCCTGAATAAACATTATATCTTTACTATTTTTACATGATACTGCTCAAGATATAAGTAAATTAATTTGTGTTAGCATCTATGATTCGTTAAGTGATGTAACGCGCTGCTTAGTTAAACAAAGTCGTGATAAGCACGGGTGCTGTCGACGATTTGTGACGCGCTTGTGTGAGGTGACGTCACGAAATTTCCACGTAATCACTCATATCAACATGAGTTTGAAAACATTATTTTGTACAAATGTTAACGAAATCATTATGTGTTATGAAATGAATATGTTCTTATTCACTTTTGTATAATAATTATAAGTTAGGTAGTACTTTAGTGAAGCGCTGTCAACACGCACGACATGTTTCAGTTATAACTGCCGTGTATATTTGTAGCGCTAAAGCAAAAACTCTTTGTAACAATGTTATCAATGTGATCACGGTTACTTATGCTGGGACGTACGTCTCCGTCTATCGTGCGCTTTTATTATAATTTCTAACGTGACGGTATTATCGTAGACTTCCACGTTTTTAAAATGTATGGAAATACGTGCACGTTATAACGTTATCGTGGACGGAAACTTAAAAGTGTCTTCATCTATTTCCATACATTTTACTTCCCTGTGTTATCGCGACGCCGTGGACGTCCACGATAATGTCATCACGTTAGAAATTATAAAAGCGTCTCATTCTTCGTCGCGACGATTCCAATTTTGTGCGATAAAAATCGTGCTAATGGACCGGGGTGGTCACATTAGCGGCTTCCAAATTTTTTGATGTACCTACCGCCATAGCGACCCATGCGATAACTGGGACGCAGTCCTGACTTCCGCTACGAAAGTGGCTGATCACAACTGCGTGTATCATGTTAGAGCACGATAGACGACAAAGCTTTGGCGATAGATGGTGCGGCCCCAGCATAACAGGAACAATAAGAGGAACAATTTCATCAAACTGTTATAACATATCTCATAACCCATCTAGAACTTGTTCAAATAAAGTAAATTCACAGTTTGCATGTATTTAGACATTTTAACTATCTATTTCTAGAAAGAAGATGAAGATATTTTTTTCGTATGCAGTGAACGTTTAATGGAGTTAAAAACCCATTTCTTCCCATGGGTGTCGTAAAATGCTCTAGTCCCTTAGTAGCCTAAGGGACTAGAGAATGGGCAGCAGCCAACCCGCCTGCCAAGCGTGGCGATTATGGCAAACCCCCCCTTTGAGGGAGGCCTATGTCCAGGAGTGGACGTCTTTCGGCTGAAATGATGATGATGATGATCTGAAAAACATCACGCCTTCTTCGCATGGGGATAGCCGAATAGGTAGAAACTACAGAACGCCACCAGATATGACCCTTACATACTCCTTTTGCTTCGTTTACGTTCATACATGGTCATATACACACGTCGGTTGCGTGTACTACGTATCTGCCCTTGTGAAGAACATCATCAATAAGGTCACTTTATGTCCTTTTAGGGCGTCCCCTCCCGGCGTTTCCGTTTATTTGAGTAGATATTCAATCTTTATTATTATTTTGTAAATAGGGATAAAAGGGTTAGGTAGGTACTTTTTTAGTCAGGAACTGGCCTTCGTACATTAGGGGCCCTGTAACTGCTGCTTATTGTATGTTAGATGATTGACGGCCGAATACTCAAACGCCACTTAATTTTAAGGAGCTGTTAACTCTCATACTATCTGTGTCACTTAGAAATTGATATCATCATCATTACGAATGTGATAAAATGCAAATTATACTATACTTATATCTAAACTAGTTTTTGAAGTAAGTAAGTAGCGCCCTCCGAATGCACGACCTGTTTTACATAACAGTTGATGCAGAAAAGGACGCGACATTAAAACTCTTCAACAAGCAATTTTGTTTTTTAGCAAAACTGTCGCTAAGAGTTACATTTTTACAAGGTCGATTCCCAGGCTAAGTGTTACCTGGGTTCTTCCATCAGGACTTTCTCAGTAGCAGCATTCTCATGTGTAAATAATAAATGTATTGGCAATGTTTTTCAGGACCCGCCCGCCATGGCGCAGCAGTACAGCTTGCGCTGGAACAACCACCAGCCTAACTTCATCTCGCAGTTCACCTCGCTCCTGAACACCCAGACGCTCGTCGATGTCACGCTGTCAGCTGACGGGGTCCAGCTACTGGCACACAAGGTGGTCCTGTCCGCGTGCAGTACCTATTTCCAAGTGAGTAAATGTAACTATCTACGTTGTTTGTTGTGTAGTATACATTTTTTTCCGTATCTCTCCTATTAGAT
The DNA here is from genome assembly GCA_914767755.1 of Agrochola circellaris. Lineage (NCBI taxonomy): Eukaryota > Metazoa > Arthropoda > Insecta > Lepidoptera > Noctuidae > Agrochola > Agrochola circellaris. The sequence continues at coordinate 8,665,875 of OU611840.1, forward strand.
TTAAGAAAAAGAGGTTTAGTATAATTGGAGAGCAGCAGTACCAGCGTTGCTATGTTTCTATAAGTATCGTCTATAGGTTTAAGCGCCAGAGATTTCATGACAGGTTTAAAGCATAGCTTGGTACATGGCACACTGTCGCAAGAGTAAATACTTCTTTACTAGATGAATGCATTATAGCTTTTGTATTATTTTCACATTGGAAGTTACAAAACTTGTTAACGTCAGCAAAAAGTTTAACATCAATATTGAACGGTAGTAAGAACGGTTTATCAATAAAACGATGGCATTAGAGATACGATTGTTTCCGACACATTAACATGGTTTCTTCATTAGTTAAACTAATATTTTACTCAGAGGTGCAGTTTCTTTTTTGGTCATTCTATTTGTATTTTATATACATAAGACACCGACTTCCGAACTATTAAACATTTCAACTTTTTCCACATGTTTTAAAGCTTTCTACGGTTATATTCCAGACCCTGTTCGTCGATCATCCGGCATCACATCCTATTGTGATCCTGAAGGATGTCACCTACCCCGATCTACGCGCTCTGGTTGACTTCATGTACTGTGGCCAGATTAACGTGACTGAGGAAGAGTTGCCGCAGGTAAGCTAATCTGATAGATAGCCTTCTCATCAGCTTCTGCCTAGTTTTTTCCAACTACATGGAGTGACGCCTAATACCTATCTTACCGCCACAACTCAGTTACTTGGTTATACGATACCCCTTGGTAAGACTGGTTGCCACACTTCGGTCTCTCTGACTACCCGTAATGACTGCTAAAGATCTACGAATTACAGATGAGACCAACGGCTTGATAGCCTTCTACCGATGTAAATCGATGCCTTGTACCAACCGGTTTATATGCCTTCTTTTATTTTATACTTTATTTTAGATCCAAATTAGGTTGAGAGCCATTACTTATGGTAAAAATATCAGGAACCCTATGAACGCCTTAATATATTATAATGATTTTGTTATAGTTAGTAGCGATGTTGACTGGGGGAAAAGAAAACGATTTAGTCCGTCAGTCAAATAATAAAAAAATATTAGACACGTATTTTTTGCTTTATCATGTTAATAAAAAATGGTTTAGATAAAACGCATTAAAGTAAAGCATCGTTCAGACAAGCGCGACGCGACACCGGTTATTGTTATACCGTGAAGTTTTCTTAGAAATTGTATTGTTCGAGTCGCGTCGCGCTGATCTGCACGAGCCTTAACTTGTGACGTAGCGTGCCCCCACTCACCAGAGTGGGGGCTCGCAACATCACAAGTCAGTATAAAATCTACCGGCCAGTGACGTCTTGCCACATTTTAACGCATTGCCTACTCAATGTATTGGCGTTATCTTATGATCACGTAAAAAAAGAAATAATACGTGTTCAATATTTTTTAATAATATTTTTTTTGTCAACATCCCTATTGTATGTTAGAATTAGATTTATTTAGATCGCTTATTGCAAATACAACTTCAATCAGCGACTTAACTAAACAAGTCAATATTCTGCATTAGGCCTGACCCCTCTTACAAAGAAGAAGAGGGGAAGAGAGGACTGTACCATAATTTAATGGAAAAGTTTAAACATAATAAATTTAATTACACTAAGTACCTAAAACACTTACATGATGGATTTTTGAGATGGGACAGTAAGGGCAGCTTCCTTAACTGTTGTAGCTACAGGAAAATGGTCTTAGAGGACTCTTTAACTTTTTGAGACATTTTGATCTGCATTCCCAGATTTTGAAAAAAATGTACTGTCGGCAATAAATTGGCAGTTTTCACAAAAACTTTTTTTGATGCCAATCGATCCTGTTTCTTATAAAGAACAATAATCTCTATCGCACCAACTGAGGTTTCAGTTCTAGAAAAGTAGAAAATCTCAAAAAACATTTTCCATATCCAAAATCAATCCTGTATAATAGGAATTATTCTAGTAGGAATAGGACGAATAATAATTATTACCCAACTGCGCGGCAGCAAAAACAGGGTTATGCGTTTTCGCGTATCTGGGTCGATATGCCCAAGCATTGCAGGGCAAATCGTCGAACGCTCATCGTTGACGATATGGCGGATGTTAGATGGTCAAATCATGAAATGGCAGTGAAATGGCCATTTCTACGATCGGACCACGACATATCGGGTGTAAAAAGACACTTTCCGAAGCCGAAAGCCACATATTCTACCCATTATTTGCATCATTTTTTTCCACTAGACCATACCTGGGAATCCACTGGTTCTGGAGATATTGAAGGTCAAAGTCGCATTTTTTTTTTTACTTTTTCATGAAAATGAATTCTATGCGATAATACGAAACTTTTTTCCAAACAAACATTACCTGAATTTTAGATTTATCTTAACAGATTACGCATTTGAAGTTACAAAAATGCAATGAACAACAAGTACCTACCTACGTAGCGTAGGGGCGGAGCTTAACTAACACTGAATCCGTTCATTCAAGCGTGGGTTCGCGTTACATTGCGCGCAATAAAAACTTGTTTTTTTTTTATAAAAAAAAAAAAAATTACGGTTCCCAGCAATAATTTACTTAGCTATACGTACAGTATGCGTAGTTTACGGCTTTGTGATGTGTCTTTTTACACCCTGTATATAAAAATATATTTTTCTTTATTAAACGCGGAGTAAAGTAATGCCAATCTTACACCTTGAAAAATGTTTGGTTACTCTGAAATTTATACTGGATGTCACTTTATTCCGCGATTATAAGTAAGAGGGTTTACGTTACGTTTGAATTAATAACAATGATTTATTTGAAATAAAATGTTATAATTAAATAACTAATGTTTATTAAAATGTAATAATTAGAATCAATATTATATTATGTAATTTAATCATTAATTTGATATGAAACATTTGCAGTGGCCTTACAGGGTGCATGTCTTAATACTGTGTCATGAAATTTTAATGCATGCCTACTAACCAGTGTTGTACATGTTAGCAAATAAATAAATAAAATACCGTGTCTTACCTTCCCCCTGTGTGCAGGTGCTGGCCACCGCCAAGCTCTTGAAAATCAAAGGTCTGCACGAGATGCCGGACTCCACCTCCCTGTTACGTTCTCATGGTGCGGTGTCCGAGTTTCAAAGCCAGGGGGACTCAGTCGACTCAGCGCGTGACTCGCCGGCAACGTCGCCTTCAAGTAGACGCAGGAGGTAACACTCATTTTTTTCTCCAGCCATTACTAGCCCGAGAAGCGGTTTTAGACCCGATTTAGGAGTTGTAGGTCGTGGAGTTGAACACAGCCAGGTATTTTACTTTGTGTAATTTATTTCAACATCAGTGCTCTCAAAACGATTTTTTTTCTAGTACCAAAAACTCTAAGACGACCTCCACCATCTCCACCCTTAATGGGCCCAGCAGTACGAATATTGTAGGTTAGGGTGGAGCGTAATTGTTTATTTTCTTTTCTTTTCTTGTGATTTCCGACATTCTAAGAATAAATATAACCTAAAACTCGTATGAGAAACCTTAAAATAAGCCTGTCTGCTAGAAAAGTTAGAAATAGTACATTACTGATATTCCCACGGGATCGAGACTTGGTGAAACCGCGGGGCGCATTCCACAATCAATGATGAATAACGATAATTATTCACGCGTTCATTTGTTTCTTCTTTACTTTAAACAGCTCTATTTGCAAGCTAAATCGAAATTTAAATAAAATCTTTGATAAGTTACCTCCTTGTTTGCCATGTGTTGAAGTAAAAAGTTCGTTCCATTTTTAAATAACACGACAAAATGAGATCATATATTAGTAGGTAAGCATACATAGTTGCAATACCAAGTATATACATTCAAAAGAACTGCACTAATTGACCTGGGGGTGCCACGGGTCCGAATCCAAGTGCCCGTGGCACCCCCAGGGGTGTCCTCCAGGGGTGCCATGGGTCCGGAATGGATTTTCATACAAACATTGCCGGCCGGGCGCTCGCATATATTCGGCTAGTACCGCAATTTCGATTTATCTCGAAGAAGGTTGTCAAAATAATGCTTGAATTTCCAAGCATGTTTGAGAAAATTCTTTTTTTGTTTAATTGCGGCCAGTCTCAGAGTCTCATTTCCTACAAAATGTATGGGAAAGGATTTTGTCATTTCAGATTTTTTTGTACTCAAGCGTCAGTTGATCCGATTGAGTTTTATGATCTTTATAAGAAACGGTATCGATTGGCATAAAAAAAAAACTGCACATTTTCTAGCTGACTGTATTTCTTTTCAAAAAGTTAAGGACAGTTTCCTAAGACCATTTTCTTGTAGCGACAACGGTTAAGCTACCTACTCTTACAGGCCCATCTCAAAAATCCACCCTGTATATATAATAAGGTCTCTCTACACACTATGCCCCATCTCCCGGTGTTGTCACTCACATCTGTCTTGTGTAAGATATAAAATCATGACAATTCTCTAGGCGCCGAAGAAGTTCAGCGGGCTCGACGCAACTCAACGTGCTCGAGAACGAACATGGCCGCGCCGACGTCAGTGCTCAGACCGTGGAGGCGATCACACTGAGCAGCGTGAGTAGCGTGCCGCAACAACGTCGCGTACGCGAGTACCACGAGATCCGGACCATCGACAACTCGCAGCAGGTAGACGATGTTAGTACACACCCTTTTGTTTTTGGTTTGCTTTTTTGTTCTAAGCTACCCGACCTCTCTTCACACGGCACAACATTTAAATTTCGGTGCTCTATCTATACATAAATTATAAAATGAAGTCGCTTTGCGTGTCTGTGTGACCGCGTTGTTCTTTTAAACTATGCAATGGATTTTGATGCATGTACAATCCGTTTCGATTTGTAACTAGAGATTCGCTCTAGTACTATCAGAGAAATTCAGTTCGCAAAAAAAATTCAGTAAAGTACAATTTTGTTTCTTTACATTGTGAATTTGTTTCAGTCGATATAGATACAGGAATTATTTTACTTAAGTAATTCATTAAAGTTTTCTATGTAATATCTAATAGTATTTAGATTAAAATTGGAAGTGTATAGAGTGCGGCATAATAGTAGCGCTGCCTCGGCCCGACTAAAGTGCCGTAAACATTCCATTGTCATTGTCACTGTTACTTGTTATTTTGTTTTTGAGGAGAGGCTAATGTTAATTTCTTTCATGTATAGCCGGCTAAACATAAGTGTAGCCATAACCCCTTGGCTTAGCAAATGAAAATGGCTGAAAGGTAGGTTAGGTTAGAACTGTGACCACAACGCCAAGCGAGCGTAGCCTGGCGAGTGCCAGGGTCCGTTTAAGCACTTACAGCGAACTAACCTCAACAATCAAACAAAATAGAGTATATAGTGCCTTTATAGAGTGCCGCTAGCGGCACTTTATACATTGCCTTAAAATTTTGATAAAATGGTTGTCGAAATATATACTATGCGAACACGTCCAGATATGGTGTATGGTTTGCTGGATCGCCATATCCGGAAGCATATTGACGGAGCTGAGGTAACGAAGTTCGACGAGTTGTTTAAGAAAGTGCGAGCCGTAGAAGACTCGCTGAGTGACTCAAGAGCTCAAAAAACGTCGTCAGGTCGCGAAGAAGGTGTTTGACATTGATATTTTGATTTGATAATCAAAATGTGCGAAGTGTAATTCTACTAACGAAAAAAGTGGTGAAGATGCCGCCTTTTATGCTGTTACGCCAGCACATCGGTCTTGTGCACGCACCACTCGCGTTGAGTCGCGAGGTTTGCCTCCCGTGCACACTGGTAGTGTTGCTTCGTCCTCCTTACATAATAGTTTAGTTTTTGATAATTGTTGTTGAGTAAATAAGGAAAATTACTAATTAATTTTTTGTACTGAGACTACTAAGTGTGTTTCATAAGTATTTGTACTAAAACTAAAATGTTGCATGTTCGGCCTGCTTGTTACCAGGGGGAGATCACCGTGACAGGCTGTAAGTAATGATTGCTCCTTAAGATCGGTAATGTTCAATGTTCATTCGTTTTCTGGTAGTTTCGACGGTTCCAAATTCTTGCGCTCGCGATTTTATGCCCTTTTCGACGTTCTGAGGGAATGCTACGACACTCCTGGTGCTGGGCATCAAGTGTTGATAGAACCTTACATAGGCTTTCCCAAGCGTTTTTCTTTCCTGGAATGAGACGGTTTGTCGGCGCCTTTGTGAAGTCTTGCGCGACGTGCCAGCGGTACAAGTCGTCAAATTTGAAGCCTTCAGGCCTTTTACAGACCCCAGTTTTGCATCAAAGGGGAGAGGTTTTGGCAGTCGACTTGTTTAACCCGCTCCCTTCTGCAGAGAAGGGGGAGAAATATAGAGAAATATTTTGTTAATCGAGAACACAGCTACTCGGTGGGTCGACCTTTTTGTTCTTGTCGACGCTACCTCAGAAGTTTGTGCTCGTACATTCAGGTATGGCCTGCCGCGTCGCATTTTCTCGGACAATGGGATACAGTATGTATCATCAGTCATGCAACAGTGCATGTATGTTTTGGGGATTAAACAGGATTTGTTACCCTTGTTTATCCCGAGGCAAACCCGGCCGAAGTTGGTCTACACTAGTCTAGTCTTCGTGACCTTATCATTTACCATCGGTTCTTTTTGCCATGAACACAGCCGTGTGTCAAACAACCGGTGTTTCCCTGGCATTTCTCACCTTCACTAGGGATCTCCGTTCGCCCGTTGACGTACATTTTTTACATTACGGCAGTCTTGCAAAAGATAATTTTGTTTCCCGGATCACGCTACCTAAAGAGGTTCTTGAATTCTTTAGTTTCTATTACGGATAAGGTAGAGAAGGAACAGGATAGACGTAAGGTCTACGCGGTCAAGGGTCGTAAGCCTGAAGTGTTTGAAGTCTGTGATCTGGTGTTGGTTAATTCGCACGTGTTGAGTAACGCTGCTAAAGGCTTATCGGCTAAGTTTGTACATAATGGATGGTCCCTACAAGATTGTTAAGAATGCTTGTCCTACAACTTATCTGGTGGCTAAGCTTGATGCTCCCGACGAGGTTTTAGGTAGGTTCCACACGGCCCGGCTCACGCGGTTCTAATCGGAACGACGTGCCCCCTCTTCCGATTATGCCGAAGCGTAAGCGTGGCCGACCTCGTCGTGTTTCACCTGTTTCTGTCCTTCTTGAGCGGGTTCCTGAGCGAGGACGCTTTCGTAAACCCGAGGGGGAGTGTATAGTGTCGGTGTACGAACTCATCCGTCTTAGCAGACCTCTGTGGCGGCTGTCACTAACGTAGATAACGCTGCCTGACACATAGATAATACACTTAAAGCCTGACAGTTATGACAGGGTTTGCGAGAGACTTGCTTGTTAGAACATGAGCACGAATTATTGTAAAATGTGTAGCAAAATACAAAGTGTATCCCTCAATGGAAGCCTTTCTGTTAACCTGACCCACCCCGACCACACTACCTAATAAAAATCTTAATTGAATATATAAACTTGGAAACAGGAAGCGTTCTTAGCATTTTGATAAGTTCGTAGTCATCGGCAAGGTACGGCAAGCGCTTCCTGAAGCAGCATGAAGACTTGTTAGCTATTATTATTATTTCTACGTCTAGAAACATCTTCCTTTAGTTGCGGTCGGACATAGCCGACGCCTGTTCACGAAGCTATCTGGAGTCTATAAGTGCAGGACGTCAGCGCCATCTGGATATATAGAAGAGGTCGACGACACTTCGTTTCTAACGATTACGCCTGCCGAGCCGAAGTTTCGCCGAGTCTTTAGTTTTCAGGAATGTTCGCAGTATTCAGCAAACTTTCCTGAAGACTGAAGACGACAAAACCGAAGTCAACTATCAAGATAGTGCTACAAGATCGCAAGGCAAGACACCTGAAGCATGGATGGTGGACGTGGGTGGAACAGCGTTCGGAAACCGGTTATGTTGAAGACGCACCTGCACCGGCACAGTCTGAAGAGATAGAACAAACCGAAAAACTTCCACACTTGAAAAACACCAACTGGCAACTTCTGCTTGCCAGAGCGCAATAGAATAGAAAATAGAAGAAATATCGAATCGACATACAACACAGTTAGAACCACAATCCTGAACCGGTTTTGAAATACCGGTTAAGATTGTTGCTATTTAGTAACGAGGCAAGTCCAACGAACCTCGTCTCAATAGAATAGAAGCTGGACAGCAATCCTGCTTTGAAATAGGTAACAGAACCAATACTTTCTCGCTTATGCAATCAAAACAAGCATAAACAAACAAAACGTCGAAGAAATTGCGATGATGGTGAAAATCGTAATCCATTATGCAGTTTAGAAGAACTATACACACACATACACGAACGACTTTGTTTCATCCTATGTAAAGATATTAATACACTATTCATCATCATCATCATCTAGTCTAGCCTTCTCCTAACTATATTGGGGATGGCTTGGAAGCCATCCCCAATATAGTTAGGAGAAGGCTAAAGAAGGCTAAAGAAGGCTAAGGCTCCGTGTAAAATATTAGTATTCAGTTGCATCCGTTTAGACTGGAGTCTAAACGGATGCAACTGAATACTAATATTTTACACGGAGATTCTCCGATATATTAATATACTATTATGGGTTCTATTAGCAGCCTAATTTCGTGACTCACTCACATAACAACCCTTTTTATTTTGATAAGTCAACAATAAAACAAAAAGGAACATAAATAATGCAATGAGCATTATTTATGTTTTCGTACATACGAATGAAGCAATGGGCTTCGTTGTTGTCAAAATAAAGGAGATTGTGATTGTGAGTGAGACCACAGACATTATTATTTACCTACATAATATAATATCATGTTTTCTTTGCTTTACTTTTAGTTTAGTTATTTTCTATTGACACACAACTGATTCTGGAAGATTATATTCTTGAGAATAGTGCATTTTTAAACTAGCCATACAAAAGATTTATTTTTATATTTTCAGACCACAGAGCCAGAAAATATGAACGTGGAGCCCATCGGAATTGACAACACGACACCCGTAGCCTTGCCCGCAGGTAACCAGTTTTCTTTACTAAATCATTGCGTGATGGCGTCGAACGACTTGTGTTAACTACGCGAACGTAGGGGTATACTGTTCTTATCTCGTATCTAACTAACTTTTATGGAAGTAGGTTGTTGTGGCGAAAATATTACTCAGTCAGCAAGGTAGTAGCGGGGCTGACTGCCCCGTCAGGGTGTTCCGAGGATATTCAAAATATCTTCATCATCTGCTTAGTAGCCTTTTCCCAACTATGTTGGCGTCGGCTTCCAGTGTAACCGGATACAGCTGAATATCAGTATTTTACACGGAGCGACTGTCTCGACCTCTATGTAACACTACAGAAACTGGCTATTTAAAACCTAGTAAGGGACAAATAAAAAACAAATGAATTTCGCACATAATTTTTGCTTTAATAGTACGTCCCATCTAATTATAAAAAGACCTACGTTAAAATCTTGGCAATCACAGAGATTTTAATACAGCTAAAACTAGTAAGTATAACACATACTATCTTAAAAAAACAATACAAAACCATAGCTTTCTCGATGGTCAATTGTTTTATTAATGTAATGCACTACTTAACAAGAATATAGGAAGCTGTTTTTACACTCTCCTGAAAGATTTAGTTTACACTTACTGTGTTTTATAGGGCAGCTGAGGTTATGTCATGTTGAAATTATAGCCAGTCGTGGTACCGGGACAGACTGACTAGAGTACTCCAGACGTACGTTTATGAATACTCGTGAAGTTAAAATGATTGCACCTAGACGCTACAGCTCAGCTACGCCTGTGAGGAGCCTTCAAGTTATTTATGAGACAGCTGATAAGATAGCTGATGTCTGAATCAGAAGGTCAACTAAAAAACCAAGTTGCAATTATGTTAGTATTTTAAATAACAATCACTAGCTTCTGCCCGCGACTTGGCTTGAAATTTCATGTTCTTGTGACCCACCACGGCACATCGCTCTGCCCGCCCGCGCTCATACTTTGTTTTCGCGTTCATTCTGACTTAGGGTCCTGCTCGTTCGTAAGGGTCGTAGCGTGAAGTTAAATAGCCTATAACCTTCCTTAATTGGGCTATCAAATGAGAAAAGATTTTTTCATATACGACTGGCTGTTCCAGAGATTAGTGCGTTCAAACAAACGAAACTCTTCAGCTTTATTATATTTGTATAGTATAGATTTACGGCCGAAACTCAAACACAACTCAATTTTAAGGCGCCGTGAAGTCTCACGCTGTCTCTGTCACTTTGAACTGGATTGTAGCGAACAAAAAACTTCGTTTTAAGTTAAGTGTCGTTGGACGCTTGGGCCAGTTAATCATTTAAACACTGTTATACCCTTTTAAGTAGAGTTAGCGCCATCACACTGGAGCCCTTAAATATCATTCATTTTTATTTTAAGTTTCATTGCTGTACTTCATTATTAAGTTTTGTCATTCTGAGCTTTTAATGTTATAAAGCTTCCCCTTGTCACATTATATATTAGTATTTACCTACAGTATTTCAAAACAGTCGGTTTCAGAGTTATTTTACCTCTGATTTTACATAGCTGTCCGTAACAGTGATCTTAAAACTCGTTACAATAAGGTTGCTGCTGTCAGAGGTAAATTTATGTATTTCTTTAATTAAAACTAAATACAAAAATTTTAGAAAAATAACATACTTAACTGTGAAAGGACTGTAGGCAGAAATGGCCGAATCGACGCACTCACACTTACACACGTATTTACTCGAAATAAGTATGCTTCAGAATCTAATTGCTTACTAATTTTGTCGGAGCTGTCGTTTCGAGTTTCCAGTGCTACATTTGTTTGAAAAGAAACTACCATATTTTTTCGACAACTAGATCAGCATCATGTCTATTTTAGAATTGTCTTAACAAAAACGATTGTGTTCTGCGTTATACATTTATGCAGGTCGAGATACATCAAATGACAAAACGAAACTAATTTTAAATGTGGTTAGTCCTTAACTGAAAACATCAAGGACGTTAAAAACTAAAATAATATCACAACACAAAAGTATTAAACATCATCTGTTTCTCATTCATCTCTAAAACGTAACAATCCCATCATCTGCTTCTACTGTATGCTTCATGTATGCTGTGCATGTACCGCGCTATATGTAGATAGTTTTATTGTCTACTACGCGTACCCACATACGATTAGCGTAACAAAAAATATACCTAAGGGTACAGTACAATTACATAAAAAAACAACAAAAATTGCGTCTTGAAATAAACTCATGTTAAAATATTGGTGTAATTATAATACTCCAGTTTTAATTTCAATCTTGAAAAACACAGCATGATTCAATCAGCTAATATCACAGTATACCCGCGTATTACAACTCGGTCGACGTTTTACTTTCCAGGGAAGGGAGATCAATGAGAAACCGTTTGTTTAAACTTTAACTCAAAAATATGATACTGTACCTAGAGAACTTGATTAAAATACGTACATTTATCTCTCTTCCCAGGAGGCCAGTGGACCATGATGGAGCACTCGTATCCACGGTACACGAATGCGTGCATAGGCGCCGGCGCGCTACAGCAGGACCCCGGCATGTACATCAACAACGTCATCAACAACCCGCAAATGGACGCCGATCTCAACTACGCGCAGGGCCTGGGAGTAGCCGGCCCGTCGCCCGGGTCTTCCTGCGTCGACGTGCAGGCCTCCGCCGAGCAGAACCCGCCCCCGGCCCCCAAGCGGCGCCGCACTACCAATCCGCAGTCCGAAGAGAACTTCCAACGTGCGCTCGAAGCCGTGCGATTCGGGGGCATTGGGTTCTGCAAGGCGGCGCGCATGTTCGGCGTCAACAACCGCACACTCTGGCTGGAGTACAAGAAGAAGGGCTACCCCAACAACCGACCAAGCATCAAGAGCAGGATCAAGCGCGAACACACAACGCCGCCGCCCGACCATAAGGACGAGGCGGCGCAGCCCGAGCAGCAGATGGCGCTGCTGTGCCCACAGCACCAGGTGCCGCCCGGCTTCCTCGAGCCCGGCGCTGCGCACGGCTTCCCGCTGCAGAGCGTGGCACACAACTCGCCCCTCAACCTCCTCGGCGTTAACTTTAACTCGATGCAATAGAACGCGGCCTGCGGCGTGTCGGCCGACGAGTCCTACTCGTTGTGACAGGAGTGGCAAGGCGCCGACTACGGCCCGCAGCCCTACATGGCGCCTTCGCCCCCGCACGCCGCGCTCGTGCCCCCGCGGTACGATCATATATACATGCATGTCGCGTTGTAAATATTACTTGGAGCACGTAACGTATGTACTTATTATCGGTATCGGCTGTGGACTTCTGCTCTACACTTACAACTCATGTCTCGGGAGAGAGGATATGGATAACAGTGGTCAACATCATCTGTAACTCTGACTGCACATATTATGATGTAACACATTTGTATGGATTTGTAAGTGTATTGCACTGTGACTGGGGTACCGTCGTAATTTCATAGGCAATAAATAAAAGCAATTTTTTTCCAGTTTTATAGCGATTGATTTTGATCAAATTATGTACCAGCAGTACAGCTTGTCGGGTCGTTTGGTAATAGTGTGAAGCTCATCACTTTCTAATTGGTCAAGACAAATGCAATAATTTTTAGAATATTATTTAATAACTCTAACCTTATAAAAAAGGAGACTTGCAACAACTTATTCATAGATATACAACCTGCCCAGTGAACATGACATAGTAGTAAACATGGTATAGTATAATAATATTATCAGTAAGTAATGTTTATTGAATGAACTTCCTCCAGTGTTTTTTCGACCCCGACTAGGTGACGTCCACAGCCGTAGTATTGCCATGAAAACAAAAACGTATTTTGTAGATCTCAATAGAACCGTAAGTTATGAACTGTTCGGTACACGTGTGTTTTTTTACATATTATAGGGTCGTGCACAACCGTAGTGCTATAGATCGTCGTGATAGCGAATTGTTTATGTGTAGCTCCCGCTTTATTTGCATCATTGGGGCACAGTTTCTGTAAGTTTGTCGTTGTCCTCGCAGTAATTATAATAAAATACAAGTTATTTTGAATTCGTTTGCGAAAATTCACAGACGTAATAGGTATATCTATATCACACACATAAACTCACGCCTTGTAGATATTAATCTTCTTTCATTCATCCTACCTACATGGCCAAATCAAAGCATAATAAAAGTAAATAATATATTTTTCTAGTCAAATAAGCAGATTTTTCAGAGAGAAAATTAAGCCGATTTTTTACAAATACTTCTTTACTTTGATAACTGCCTAAAAAGTCACAATCACGTAGATAATATTTGTGTTGTTCAACAGTTTTGTGGTGAATAGAAACACCAAATTGTACATTAGAAACAGAGATAATTTTTTTATGATTACACTTTAATACTATTTCGTCTGTGCAGTTTCGAAAACTAATTCAAATAATTATGTGATTTGTTGTTTAGCGGTCACTAAATAAAGTATTATATGTACACGAAATAGTGACGTAAGTGGGAACTTGTGAACATCACTGTTCGGGGGGCAATGGCCAAACAAGGAACGGTGTGCAAATATTTAGCTTGTATATCTGAGTGACTGGTTTCACACAATTTTATTCATAACTACCTCTATTTATAAGTATTTTAATTGTTTATGACAGGACTTTTAGAAGAATTCTGTGTAATGTTTTTAGTATTCGGATTCGTTTAGTAGTCACCTAAATCAAAGTACCTATAGTATGTTTTTCATACTACATACTATTAATTTGAAGTGATAATAGAATGCCAGTAATGATAATTATTAAAAAAAAAACTAAAGTATTCATTGTCCTCATGCATTTACGTTAGACTGATTAAAACCGCACATATCTTTTTTTTAGGCGTAACGCACGTTATTGGTAGCTCGCGGCGTGATAGCACGTCAATTAGCTTGAACAGGAACAATATTACCAGAGATCTCTATTGTGTAAAGTAGTTAGGTAAGCGTGTAATTATGTCTCTGCATTTATAGTGTAAGATAAGGATAAGCGGTGCCCATGGCGGAATAGGACGTAGCTTTGTCTCGCGGGCGGCTCTCGGCAGTATTGTGGGAGTGTTTATGTCATTTGAGTTATTAAATCGTTTTTGTTTTTTCATTTTTGACTAAGTCCAAGGTACACTCACTGGCAGCACCAGCAGTAAATATAGCCCAAGCCCTTAACCCGAATTTGTGAACAAATTAAACCTATCCTATGGGATGTTTTTATGAGAATAGGTGCCAAGTAGCTTTTCTAGTTGGTTTGAGTGAATAATTTCAAATAAGGCCAGTTTAAAAATTGACTTGAGTATTTTTTTTTTGCCAGAGGTGTTTTGAAAGTTCCCCAGGAAAATAAAGTAAATTAAAAGATTTGAGAAAGAAGAGAAGTGTCGGTTTCAGCCAGTGTTGACAAAAGTTTAGTTTGATTGATGATTAAAAACTAAAACTAACCTTATTAGTTTAAATTACGATTGAAGAATTAATTAGTTATTAGTCGTGTAAAATATTAAAATAATTGATTTATTTTTCTATTTGGATTAAAATAATTATTGAAATAGAAATGTCAAGGAAAATCCAAAAAAAGAAGATAATTAAATTAAACAAATGGTTTATTCTGCATATATTAGTCGTACCTAGTGTGCAAATAACAAGTCTTATTATGTTTATATGACTTGTTTTGAATTCAACGAACCTGAGTAATTTCAATAAAAATTATTACTTAATTTGAGGTGAACGATTAGAATGTAATCAATTGAAAATTAGGACTTAAAAGGAAGTTTCATAACTTGAATGTAAAGCATCGATGTGTGTCCGGGTAGTAAAATATACAATCATCACCCCATCTCATCCCGTGGGTGTCGTTAAAGGCGACTAAGGGAACCCCTCTGCCGTGCGATGATAATACACGGTCTTTTGTCGTAACAAGTATATATGAGTTCCTTGCGCGTGATTTCATAAGATGGCGTATCAAAATTTCGGTAATGTCTTAAATATACTGAGAAACACTGGGAATATACACTGTTTCTCCATAAAGCAAGGGTTAGTTTTGTCATAACATTGTATTAAAAATGAATACAGTATTTTGTCAAAACACGACTCATGTTTTAGTCGCCTTCTATAAATGCAATGTATTGTCGCAACTATCTCCAAAGACAGCTAGTTTCTGGCATGCGAGAATACGACCGATGAATCATGGCCGTTCCAACTTTACGCAGAGGCTGTGTAATAAATTTGATTGAGACCCAAATGGTGACATGAAGCTAGTGTGAGTGAGAGAACCTGCCCAAAAGTTCGGAGAGCCTATATTCAGACCGGGCATGATGCATTTGCCGTATTGTAGATACTGTGTTTTGTCTACTTTAACAATAGATTCTATCCAGATCTCACGTCTAGTCCATTTTTGATCAAAATGACTTTCTCTACGGCAATTTAGATAATCAATGGTAAACATACATAAAATAAAATAAAAATACGGCATATTAAAGACGTTATCGCCAATTACCAACGAAAAATCTGATCGCGATTCTGATAACTGAGTTCTTTACATACAGTGTTTTGTAATTGCACGACAGAGTTGGAGGAGGAGCTGGTTTTCCTCTGTGTGGTAGGAACAACTCACACCCAAGCTAAGGTTGCCGCGCCGAGAGCTGCATGGCTAGGGGGGAGCCTAGTCGCGAGCGAGCTTGTTATCTGGGATTGCGCGCCCCCAGGCACTAACAAGCCTTAACTCTGCATGGGGGGCGCTGTAGAGTATGGACACACTTTTCCTTTGCTTTTCGTGAGAACAAAATAATGTAATATTCTTACACAAGTCAATTTGAAACTAACATATTGTGAAATTATTCCCTTAAACATAGTTTACGTTCATGTTGTAGTGTTAAGCTGCCGCGATCCTTACATTGAAAGCTGTGATTGAAACTCAAACCGCCCGCGAGTACAATTTGTGATCTTGTCACTACCGTCATTTTAGAAGTATTACTTTTATTTTTTAAATAAACTAAGAAGTATTATATTTTTCTATTCGCCTAGACTTACAACGATAATAACCAGTTTCGTCGTTTGCGATCTCTATAACTTTTTTGTAATTTCGACTGATTTTTTAAAATAATTTAGAAGGTTTCTCTCGTTTAGGCTGGCAACATAGCTGCTACGTATTGGAGTTCACTCAAATTGTAAATATAATAATTATGTATATACAACCTACGGTAGGTAATTGAATAGGTTTCCCCTCTTCCTCGATTTATTGAAGAGTGTTAGTTGATTATTGATTTACAAACATGGAATTGTAACTAGATTTGAACCATTACAATTACGACTGAGTGCCACATAGATCTGTCCTTTCGCAAGATTCGTCTTTTCTACATCTATTACTACTTTTTTATTCAAATATTTTAAATGCTATGAAGTAAAGCGGTAACGCTTTATAAGTTTAAATATTATATTGTGTTAACAAAGAGAAAACATTTCCTCACGGTATATTTTTCGGGTTTCGGCAGGTACCTTTACGTTACTTGATAAAAATCATCAAGAATTTTCCAATGTTATGAAATCGAATGTAAATGTATTAATATTAGAAATTACATAATCAAGACCATATTCGGCATCAACATTGTTATTGGATCACACCGCAATTGGTTTTTCAAATAAATATTCATTTAAGGTGCGGTATATACTTCTTTGCCATTTTATTATAATAAAAAAGTACGTACATTAACATAATACAAGGACATTAATTTAAATAACAAAAGTAAATTAAGTTTTATTTATATTGAAATAATCAACCATGAGTTTGTAGTAAAATAAAATACAAATCATCACTTCACAATAGACATCACACAAATCATCGCTTGTATCAGGGATATTGAAACACGAGTGTGAGTTGAATAGTATCACACGAGTGTATCTTGTTTTTTATCGATCTTATTGCAGGCATGGAAATGACTGCATATCTCCCTATGAAGCCGTGCCTGTAAAGAGATTTCCCAATTGGATAGTAACAAAACTACTGATACATGTCAACTGAAGAACAGCCTCTTGAAAATAGCCATTTTTTGTATAAATGCCTACGCCTGCGTTCTCATCGTTCTCGCCGGTCAGCCAATATTTGTAATAGCCAGGAATATGTATTACTTCAGTTGGCAGGTTATCTTGTGAACATTTTGTGTCTTGTATACACATTGTCAGGTTTCTCATGTTACAAAAATCAAGACAACCTTGATATTTAAAAAATCCAGTGAAGAGTGGATGAATTCGAATGGTCTGTTTCTGATTTTTATTCCCGGGGGTATTTTCGTATCAGTTGCTGCCACTGACTTGCGACTTGCGCCAACGTTTTGATATGGGTTTACCTATAATCTTCGCCCTTTATCTGACCTCTCGTTCGTTTTGCTAACTGAAAAAGATGAAGGTCTTTTTCTCTTCAAGAACTTCATCTTCATCAGCTTGTCTGGCGTTCTTTCCCCTCGTCCCAATACGCCTTAGCAGTAATACGTTGCCACTGAACTAGCGAAGATATCTTCTTCTTGTTCAGTTTCTGCTGGTTGTAGGTAGTTGTTCTTTGGCAGCAGGTTCCTCCTTTACCTGTTCCTTCCGACCACTACCCGATGCTGGTGCTTCCTCAATGTGGCCATTTTGCTCATACTCCGCTGTTTTGATGTCCACCATGCATATTCTGAAAGTATTTTTTTCTCAAAATCAGTTCGATTTTGATGCCCCTTTGCAAAAGGGCACAGATAAGGTATCCCTACACAAATATCATAACCAGAGATCGGATAATCGGATGCACATTTACCTAAAGTAAATTTTTTGCCTGAGAAATTATGGAAGCGGCTTCTTAATTCTTAATCTTTTCTTAAAATTTATCAATTCCGGAATCGCGAGATTTTCACGACCGATACAAAACTGCATTCCATATTAGCCAACACCTGAAAGTAAGTAAATATATATTCGATTATAATCAGAATTCTAAAATTTGTCGATCCGATATTCAAACAGAAAACAAATTTAAAAAAAGTATTGTTTGTGAAGGACACAAACTTGCGAGTGAGATTTTAAACTCCGAGCTGTGGTTTAAGCTTCATAAAGTAACTACCTACTATTGTGAAGTGGTAAATACATATTTGTAGTTAATTATATTTATAGTACACTAGCGACCCGCCCCTGCTTCGCATAACGGGGCAATGTACTGACACGGCACAAGTCAACATATCAATGTTCATACGGTTAAAAACAAAATGCAGTATGAAGTTGGCTGCCAAAAAACTGCCGGGTGATCCCTAATTATACAGTAACAAAAATATCGTTCTGATCATCGCCGTATGAACGGGCCTTACAACTAAAAAAACAAAAGTGATCTATGGTCTATGGATGGTCCCACTATTTCATTGAACTGGTTATATGAAAAAAATTGTGAGTTCGTCTCCATTTGTTGAGGGACGTCCAAATACTTTAATTAATTCAATTCATAATTTAATTTCAATAATTGCAGTTCCTTAATAGCCGAGGAAATGTCATTGACACCTGTTAGTCATGGCGCCACACCGCGCGCCGTCATTTTGCTGCGCGTAATTTTAATCTGTGATATCTTTTATAGTTTTCATTTAAATGATGTAATGTCCGGACATATTTGAATCTTAATTAAATGGTAAATTTAAGTACCAAATTTGATCAAATAAGGATTAATAATATACTGGTCTATATAGCTTCGGAAATAGCATTTTTTTTAAAATGTTATTTTTAAAGATAATAATGGTTACTGTGGGTCATCCTTAGAAGATAGACATATATGCTATCGCGGACTTTTCTGTTGATTTTGTTAAGATATGCAATCCAGTAGAACATAATTTTTATCTATCTGTAACGATTTAGTCAGCGCACGCCATGTAAGCGCTCAAAAAAGTGCCTTTTTTACGACTTGACAAAACGTCGTTTCAGTACTACGTTTACGTTTAATATAAATGAATTATATATATATATATAAACCTTCCGGAATACATTCTCTAAATGATGTTAAAACCTGATCAAAATCCATTGCGTATTTTATAAGAACAACGCGGACATACAGACAAACGCGAAAAGCGACTTTATTTTATAATATGTAGAGATTAGAGATAATGTGCATACTCGTACAGAAAACAAAACATTTTAATTTAAATAAACTGATTCAGATCTAGTTACAATTCAACCTCAAGTATGTCGAAAGGCTGCTCAGTAATCGGGAAGTGGATGTTTTCTGATATTTGTACAGCTGAACTCTATAATCTGAAATGTTGTCTTTTTTTTTACTATTTTACCAGTATTCGCAGTAACGAGTGAGCATATTGTTTAACATTACGCTTGCCAGTAGGTTGTAAAGCTGTCTTTTTTGTAGTCATATACGCGACTTTTTACGTAGTGCATGACTAGACCACTCGTGCTCCGATTATAGAGAAAGAACTGTTTGCACATTCATTATGTTGTGAACCCTCTTTCTTTTTCTTGAATAAGTGCCATCCAAGGTGATTTCAAAGTATTATGTTGGTCATAAAGTAAATGGCCGTGAAATATCGATGTTACCAGATAACAAAAATGATTTAGTTACTTAATCTCGTGTGTGGGTAATGTTAGAGAGGTTAATATTACGATTATAAATGTTTTAGCCGGCCGCCGACTGTGAGTGTCGATGTCAAAATCTATATAGAATAAAACCAACGTCAGCCGCCGGTTCAGTCGGTCGGAGCTGCCGTTGTTTTTAACCGAGTTCAAAAAAGGAGGAGGTTCTAAGTTCCTCTGTTTGTATTTTTTAAACACATTTTCCTGAACGTAGCCGGGACTGGGCCTTAGGCATATTTGAATGATGAACAATAATAAACTAACTAAGTATCTCTAGCTCCAAACATTTCTAGTTATTATTGTCGCTAACCGTGATCTACAATACTTACACACGAGAAAGTGATTTATATGTACCAGTGTTTGTCGAAATAGTATTAATCATGAAATGTTTATTATAATATTGCATGGGTTTGTAACTAAGGGGCGACAGTCGTGGTCATTAAGAAATAATTAATACTTAAAACCAAAATAGATAATAATAATGAATAATTTTTAATAAATAATTTTGATTATTTTGTAATTGAACTCTTTTACTTAGACCTAATCCTATCCCGTATGAATGAATATTATTTTTTCTGTCACAGTTACATTACAACAAATGAAAAAAAAAGTATAACATGGCTGAACGGAAATATAAATGCTATAACTGTATTATTTTAAATAGGTATTTTAACATGTTGCACGCACACACACATTAGACCTAGAGATTCCGTTAACCATCTTCGTAGCAATTAAGTATTCATGGATACGCAAATAAATAATATTGAAATTCATCATTTACCATCAGGTGAGTGCAGGCGAAGAGGTTCCCAGTTGTGGTTAAAAAAAAAGTCTGTATGATGATGATACCCGATTTCGGCCACAACGACATTCACTTCTCTTCAGGGTGGTTGGGATCTTAGATATGCTGCTCTGCGCTCTCATGCTGTTAGCACGATAATATCTTTGTAGTAGGTACAATGACATTCAGCCTGTGAATAACGACAAGAATTTATTTGATTGTCTACAATTTGTGTACCATAGTATTGTATCAATACAATTAAGTACCCAATGTGTAATATTTTTTGTAGCATAGATACAAAATAATATAGCCAATATTGTACACAATTAAATTAATTTCTGTAGATTAATACATGTTTTTGAGGCTGAGTAAAAACGGTGCTGCTGTCAAATACTCATAATACATAACAGGAGGTACAAGTATTTGAAGAGTAATAAAATACGCAAAGTTCAATAACACTGTTACAGAATAGCATAACAAAAATAAATCGGACAATAACAAAGCAAATAAAAACAAATGATTTTTTTATTAAGTATTTTTTCCCTTTTTAAGTATTTTTTCTCTTTTTTGCCTTGAAAATCTGGATACAATAGTGAAAATGAACAATTTATGGATGAACGAGGTACCTACTAATTCGTTCGATAGATCAAGCAAGATAACTAACAATTACATAATAGTCGACCAACTTCACTAGACAACAATCAGCCATCAGGTCGTGCCGTCATCTGCAAATATTTGACGGATTTTGCAACTACCTTCAACTTTCTGGACTAACTGACCGACTATTTGACAATTCAAAAGTGCCTGTAAATGGTTTAATTGAAATAAATGCTTTGAGTTTGAGTTTGAACGGAACTAAGATGAAAACGGGACCTGCAGCTTAGGGTGCCACTGACCACGGGCGATCGACGTCACCAGTATTTAGTGACATAAAATGTATGAGATTGTTATAAGTAAATTATTATGAATGATTGTTCAATATTATAATAATGCATGTGAACATAGGCAGAGAGAGAGGAGAAATAGACGTGAACGATGTACAATAAACTAGTCTTTGTTCGACCACCGTGTTTGAATACTGCTATACCTGTCTCCCAACATATGTAATATGGGAGCCGGTAGCTAAATAAGTTAGATATAGCTCTTTTAAAAACCAAAACTAGATAGAAGTATTCCAATACACTTTAGACATTGGCTGAATAGTCGACATCGGCTTTGATTGCCATTTAATAAAAATAGAATAGATAGAAGTAAAATAAAAGGAAAACGTAAAGAATTCAGACGTCGACGTGGATCGGCCGCGGTCTGGTAGAGCCCTAACCGGGCAGGTGAGCCGCATTCCACCCTGTGTTTTTATTGTCTACTATTATAACATAACACAATCAATTGTTTAGCTCCAGCAAACCCGAACTCTTCAGACGGCTGGCACCGGCGAACCAAACATTTTAAACGACAGTCGCGGGTGCCCGATGAACAAAATATCCGCAAGCAGACCTCCGAGCCCATCCCACCACCGCCCGCCGTATCAAAGACGACGCCTACGCTACAGAAACATGAGTCCTACCCGCAGTACAGCACGACTAAGGTAATTAGCACAATACATGGCTAAATTTTAACTAGTTATTTTTGCCAGCGACACGCTACAAGGAACCTCTTCCATACTAAATCCATAAGATAGGTGCCGATTATGTGCTTAAACTTAATGAAGGCTCAAAAATGTTCTCCAATAAAACAAGAAAGAGAAAGATTAAGAGCCGTCTTTACTTACATTGACAAATAGATAATAGGTGTGGGATCTTTAAGTACCTATAATGAGAATTAAGCGTCCTGGGCCCACCGTGGACATCATAAAACAGGAAAATGATTTGTATACAGGGTGGCAGGGACATCTACGTCAAAACTGTTACCATGGATTCAGTACATGAATCTGAACTCCCCTGATGACCCCAATGAAATTTTTCGTCGGTTAATTTAAAAAATAAATCTGTTGCGTATAAAAGTGTAACCTACGCGGTCAAAATGTATGAAACAGCTGTTTTTTTTTTAAATAACTCGTCAAAAATGTATCCGCACGGGGTTTCAGAATCACGTACTGAATCCATGGTAACAGTTTTCGCGTCGATGTCCCTGCCACCCTGTATACACTGCCCTACCTGGGAATCGAGCCCAAGACCTCACGCTCTGCATTCGCGCCAGCGACCACTACTAGAAGAACGTAGCAACCCAATGACACTAGCTGACCCCGGGGATCGAACCTAGGACCCTACGGTAAGCAGTCGTGCTTGCGCACAAAATCAATGAAATTCAGGGTAATAAAGTCACGAGTGGTGTAGAACGGGTTAGAGTCAGAAATATTGAGTAGGTGACCTACATCATCGCCAAAGCTACTGTTTTGTACCGTTTTTACGAGTAGGTTTTGAGTCAGCACTATGTCTTCCGTAGTTAAGTATGACACTGACATTGTAGATGCTTCAACTCGCTGTTACACCTGGTTAAGGATTTCCCAGCAGGAATCATAGTTGCTTTTGGAGCCAGGTATATGCTGCACAAGACGCTCAGCCTCCCCTTTGACTTCCCTTTCAGGTTTTGCATCTTCTGCCCCTTAGAGAAGGAATGGTTATTGTGAATAGCAGCAATCAAATCGAGGAATGTTGGCCACTCTGTGACCAGACAATACTGGTATTTTGATCTTTTGCAGCACTATCGCGTTGTTGGCTATCGACGTTGAGTTTACGATTAAAGTCAGTCAAAGCGAGACTTTGAAAGCAAGAGTTCTCTATATTGTATTGTCATCGGGAGACCGTTGTGTCGTTGTGTGGAACACTTATTGATCTAGAGGTCCCCCGAATGACAAATTTATGTATCTGTTTTGTCAGCGAGTAAATTAGTGACCTTTAGCTTTGTATACAATGTGAAATTTAATTCGTTTGCACCCTCTTAAGGGGTCATTGTACTCATCATTATGAACAACTTTCAGTATGGGGCCGACCCTGAAATCGCGAATAAAATATCAGCTGTTCCCTACATTATAACGAGCTATGCGAACATAAATGTATGGAGCAGCTGATTTTTTTTTCAATATTTTAGAGTTTAAAGATAATTATACCCTATCTTTGGGACAATAATTTCATAAACGAAAATGTATGAAATGAGGGCTTTCAAGTGCTACTGACATTTGGACAATACTGGGGCGATCCTCGTACACGACACGTCCGACTTCGTCGCGCTTTATTTAGTAATTGATTCAGTACTTAATAAAATAAAATTAGTAATTACTAATTTGCTTCTAAAGTTGCTTCTGAATTTAGACGATGGAAAACTGTTTGGCCGTGTTTGATTTAGCCATTTTTGAGGTTAGACGGATATGATCATATTTGTACGCTTGCTGTTAAATAGGATCCCTTAACTATGATCATAGATAATATGAATCATAGGTAGTTATTATACCGTCATAGGTTCTTTATTTAAAAATGACTCGTACATCTCTGATCATATTTATATGACAGTCTAATATGGCTTTAAGCTCTAAGGCTCTTTATAGTATTATATATTATTACCTTTAGAATGGTAATCAGGTGAAAAGAGGTCCAAAAAAAAATTACAAATCTCTCCCCAAGGGTTTCCCGAAACACCCCCATGTATATTCAGCGATTATTAAAAGTTTAGAAGCTGGACGGTTTTTATTTTGTTTTGGGAAATTCTCACTTGACATCAGACTTTATTTACTCAATACTCAATATGTTTATTACCTTATTGTGTATTTTTCTTTTTCTGTGTCGTACTTTTGAAAAACAGTTATTTTTAAATTATAAATCCTTAAATTTTGGTCTACAATACGACCGATGACCCATGGCCGGTCTGAACATAAGCTCTCCGAAGTTCTCTCACTCACACTCGCCTCATATCACCGTTTGATTCCTTAAAAAAAATGATTCCGCTGCCTTCTGCGCAAAGTTCGGACCGGCGGCGATTCATCGGTCGTATTGTACGATGGATAAAAAAATAATTTTTGGCTAAAGATCACCGTGAGTAAAACTTAACTCAAAGGGAAAAAATTTGCTCGCTAAGATTCAGTATAGATTTCAGTCTTTAAAAAAAGATAAAAGAAGGGTGACAAGGCCTTTATATTGTAGGTAAAAAAACTTCCACAGCCCTCAGCTGTCCAAAGCAATACAAATAATAAGTACTTTTCGGGACATTATTTGATTATATTGGAGTTCGAACATCGTAACTAAGTTGAAAAACATTTTTTTTCATACTTTGTAGTAACTACATAAGTATTGTGTTTGTTTCCACTTGGAGTAATTCATTTTTTATGCTCCTCCTAGCATCCAATTAAGCTGAAATTTGGCATGGGTACGTATTTAATAAACCACATTTCGTTATATACATACACACACATATACAAAACATTCTCACTCATCACACACCCATAAAAAACACAAAAATAACAGAAGATATGAAAAAAATCAAGCGTTTTAAATGTGCGCGTCATCCTGTGGACACATACCACGACTAGTGACGTCAGTTAGAAACTCGTAGGAGGACCTACAAACCACGTCCGTGTGATTGCTGTACAGCGCGACACGACTCGAACAATACAATCAGCGAGCTTTCATATTCATACTAGGCCGCGAATACAAACAGTCCCTAATTACGTAATACACGATCAATCAAAATCTGAATCGTTTTGAAACAGATTGCGAATCTATTGCTTCATAAGTTCGAAAAAAAAATCTGCTCAACAACGTAAATAACGCAATGAATATTGTTGAACTGTCAAAATGAAACAGATTAGTCGTAATTGTTTACGAAAATGTGTTGCGTAATTAGATAGCTGATTACTTAATTCGCTTGTGCTATCGCCTGTGCTTCTTCTTTGCTAAAGACCTTGTGGTGTGTAGTGTGTAAAACAATAAATAATTGTCTTAATTTATCCTATAAAAAAAGTGTTACATTACACACCTACTGAAAAAACCTGAGTACCTACATACTGCCACTATACTCCCATGGAGCTGGTGTGATGATGCAGCCGAAAGGTGGTCATAGGAACGCCTCAACTAAACAAGAAAACCCCCATCGTGTTTGATCTCGTTGTGTTTCTTTTGAGCAGTAACATACCTACGAGTGCCAGCTTTCAGCATGATCGGATGCAATGAAATACATGAAAAATGGATAACTCTAACTGGAACCAGATACAATACTATAGTACTATCAAGTTTTGCCAAATAATGTCCCGAAAAGTACTTTATTGTTTGTATTGTTTTGGAAAGTTGAGGGTTAGAGGAAGTTTTTAAAACTACTTTGGGGTCATTGTCATCTTTATTTTTTTAATTTTTACGGTTCCGTTCCTGACGGGTGACAAACGGAACCCTATTATTATCCGCTCCGCTGTCCGTCCGTCCGCCTGTCTGTCAGCGGGCTATATCTCACGAACTGTAATAGGTAGATAGTCGAAATTTTCAGAGATTGTGTATTTCTATTGCCGGTATAACAACAAATAATAAAATAAAGTTAAAATTGAAGGGGGTCCCATTCAATCAACGTATTTTTTTCGGCGTTTTTGCTAAATATTGTACGGTCGTACGACTCGCACTAGGTCGGTTTTTTTTTAAGACTGAAAGCCTAGAACGAATCTTGTCGAGCAAAAACTGTCCCTTTGAGCTAAGTTTTAGTTACTTTGGGTCATGTTTAGACAGATAGTATTTTTTATCGATCGTAGACCTGAATTTAAGGATTTATGTATAATAAAAAACTCATTTTCAAAAATAAGTCCCAGAAACAGAAATATAAAGAAGTATGAAGTCTTGTGAGAATTCCTCAAAAAATATTAAAAACAGTTCTAAAATATAAATAATCGCTGAACATACATGGGGGTGTTTCCAAGAGATTGGAAGACTTTTGAAATTTTTCTTTGGACGTTGTTTCACGGCCATCCAGTATATACGAGTATCTCTTTTTGTATGACACAATCACAATGTAACATTTCGACGTTTGTTGGGCGAAGTTCACATGTCAACAGAAGCTACTCAAGTTTGTAGGTATGTAGACTGATCTGAAAGGTTAGAGGAGAACTGGAAATAGAAGGAAAATGATTTTTGTTTGTTAGTACTTGAAGATGGATGGAGCACACGTGTTTTATGTAAGAATCTAGCACGAATCGTTCAGTAATTTCAGCCTCTATTTACGTGTGAAAAGGCATTATATTTATACCCACTTTTTTTTCTTTTACTTAAATTATTTACCTACCATTTCAATTTCCAGGCTATAGTAACACGAAAGCCTCGCCTGGAACAAGAAGTAGGCTCGCTGCTGATCCGGGCCGTGAGTACCGCTGAGCGGCAGAGCTCGACGAGTACGAGTGCGACGTTGACGTCGGCATCGTTTGAATCGGCCGCGTCCGACGCGTCGCAGGCGACCCGCGCGAGTCACACGCCCGCCGTACGCTCCGGTCCTCCGCTAAGCTGCAACTTCTGCTGGAACACCGTGGACGAGTGCGGTCGCATCCTCCGCCGTAAGACGCAGTACCACTGCCCGGAGTGTCGCACCAACCTCTGCATCGTGCCCTGCTTCCACGAGTACCACGACGGACCCGAAAGCGATTCCAATAACGCTAACGCTCGGTGAAGCTGCTTCCTCGATGATGGCATGAGGCGTTTGTCAAAGAAATGGTGGAAGTTCAGCCTGAACAAGGTCTGAACACGGGATTTAATGTCGGACATGTGCAATGCTCACTACAGTTTGTCTGCTTGCCGCAAAATTTAAAGCGATAATTAAAATTGCAATTAGAGTAGATCATCACATCGATTTTATCCATGTCACACTCTTTTAGAAATTCTATTGGTACAACTATTGGAGCTTTGGAATTAAAATATTTTTGGATTCTTCATTTTATTATGAAAGAAAATATGCCATTTAATCATGTTGACTTATTTTGTAGAGGTAGTATTTGTGGGAGTATGTTATGACAAAGGAACTTAAACTCACCTTACGGTAGGGTTATGATTTCTTAATTATTTTGTTATATAATATATATGCGTGTATTTATTCGTAGTAGGTGCATGCAGGTGATATATTATCTTATTATTATTAATCCTGGATCTCGAACATGGTAGAATTAACGTTGTGACGACCATACCATAGTTATAAGGGCATATTTAACAATCAATGACATTATAATAAAATAACCTGGTTTATACATATTTACTCTAAACTTAGTGCGAAA
Organism: Agrochola circellaris; assembly: GCA_914767755.1. Taxonomy (NCBI): domain Eukaryota; kingdom Metazoa; phylum Arthropoda; class Insecta; order Lepidoptera; family Noctuidae; genus Agrochola; species Agrochola circellaris. The sequence continues at coordinate 8,693,421 of OU611840.1, forward strand.
AAAAAAAGTTCCTGCAAGGAAACATTTGTCACATTTGAAATATTTGTAACTTCAATAAATTGCATTAGAGAGTTAGTCTCACGTATGATTTTGTTCATCTGATATATGGCTTTGTAGTAGACCATAGTATTTGTGAAGGAACTCGGGAAGTACTCCATGCCTATTTCTGCACCCAAGCACTATTGTTGTGCTTCCGTTTTAGGGTATGGAGCTGGTGTATTATAAAAGCACTTGAGACATTTCAGCTTTGTTTCTGGGATGGCAGCGCATCTGCGATGCCACTGGTAGTGCACATGGACGCGCCGTCGGCTTTTTGCATCTAATAACATTAAAAAGATGTATTTTAATAGTAGGTACACTGGCGCCTGACCACAAAGACAAAGACAAAGACATTTATTCGTCGGATATGGTACGTACAAGTTGGTTAGGTGTGTCACTTTTCGATCTTATTGCCTAAGCCAAAAGCAGCAGCGAAAAGTGGTCAGGCGCCAGTGTCTTCGATAGTACCTATTTAGGATCATAACCTTTCACACAGGTACTTAAACTTATGTAACGCTAAAGTTAGTATTTCCAGCTAATGTGTAAGTTCTTATAACTTACACATTAGCTGAAAATACTAACTACGTAATCTACATATTGATGACAATTTCGCAATAGGCTGCCTGGCCCTTTTACATTGGACAAGCGTGATGACATGTTATTAAGAATGTAAAAAATAATATTTTTGTAATAGTCTGCTGCGTATACCTCTTGCCATTCAAGACAACGTATTGTATTGCTTATGACACTATCATAAGATTCTATATGACTATTATTCTTGTGGGATAAGTGACTAAATATACATTTCTTTCAGTATAGTCTAGTCGAGGTTGCTTTCAGTCTAAAAAGCACCACTACTTAATATATTATAAGATATGTATTAAAGGCGGGCGTACACGGGCTGCTCGAGCAGTTAGCCAGTGATCAAAATACACGGACTGCTCGTGCATTCATAGTCAACAGCTTGAAGCTGCCATTGATAACTGATGTAGCAGTCGGTTTCAACTGCTAGATCAGTCACAAATTGTGACTGATCTAGCAGATTAAATTGTGACTCACAATTTAATCGACGACGAGGGATTCAAACCGCGCGACGTGGAGGTGGGATAAAGAGCGCGGGCGAAGGGGATAACTGCGCGAGAGCAGTTGACAGCTCGAGACTGTCACTGTATGTCTGGCAGCCGCTTAACCGCACGATAAAATTTCACCGTGCTGCTGACCACCTAGAGCGGTCGCAACTGCTCGAGCGGTTCCATGTATGTATGTGAATAGAAGACTAGTTCACTATGACGCAGCTTGAACCAATATATCCTGACTGCTTTGAGCTGCCCATGTATGACCGTCCTTAATGAGAAAGCTCTCAGGTTAGTTATTTATACCTATATTCATTAATCAGGGTGTATAATAATTCAATATTTCGTCGTATACTGGGTGAGTTTTTCAGTTGAAACTTCAGGGATACCGAAATTTAGAGAAATTGAGGAAATTGATCAAAAGGTTCATGAGTTCGATTTAACTTATCCTGTAAATAATATAATATGTACCTAGCTCAGTTATTCACGTTAACATTATGAACAAAACATATTTTAGTGTTGATGTCTTTTAATATCTTACGTTGTATGTTTGAGATCTATAGAGCGAACTTTGACTTTACTCAACAAACTCGAATTAGAAAGATTACAGTTTAGGTATTTTGCAATCACACCACACCATTTCTTTGGCAAATGTAGGTATTAATTTTTTAAGAATTTTATCATTTGTAAATAATATTTGTTAACTTAAATTTTAAATAACGGTTGGACCGTTTCATCGACATGTTGTTTTGAACACTTCTCTATTTTAATCGATATACTTCTAGTTTTAAAGATGACAATCTATAAATCTTCGAAATAATATGTGAGGGACTTTTAATGCATTTTATTTATTTATTGTCATCGGTAAACCTGAATAAACTAGTGTAATGTTAGTTATTAGTCTATATGCGTGTCATACATAGGTATACATTATCAATTTTGTGACATATCGGTCCATTTGGATAGTATGGTAGATCAACCATTTGTACGTTTGCTGCGAGCAATTTCTATATATTTTATTGTATCGATTCGATGTAGCGACTATTTAATAAACGTTGCCAATGTGGTAATTTTATCGATATTTATATAGAAAAGTGACTTTAGTCTACGATGAAAATGACATGATATATTTTATGTATGCACTTATATATAAACGGTTGATAACTGTTTCAAGTATCTAAGGGGAACATTTTAAGTACCTATATAATATTTTTGGATCGAAGGTGTTGGAAATTTAAGATTGTTGGTAATTAGTGGCAACACTTGCCTTTTGTTGTATTGAAAGTATCGTAGAAAAGTGAAATGTTAAGTTTAGGCCGCTGAAATATTCAGCTTCTTTAAATTGTTGGAAATTTCGAACGTTAAGGGATCTTATAAAACGGCTTAGGTTAAGAAGTTCTGGGAAGTATTCAATGTTATCGATTTTGATATGAACGAATTAACCAAATTGATCTTTAGAAACGGACAAACGTCCTATAACGAAAGTGATAGGTTTTTCTTACGATGTGGTGAACAGATTTGCAAGAAATTTTGTAGCATAGACTTTTATACATATACTGTAACCATTTAAAGATAATTATCAATTTATATTTAGAATGTCTTTTTGGAAACACTTTACTAATACATAGCCGATAGCGTATTTGATCGATTTTCGACTAGATAGGTACGTTGTGTCCATGCACTAATTGGGGGGTTGCTCTGAGTACAGTTCAAGATATTTTTCAACAGCGTTAGAACTAGCGGTATCGAAACTGCATCGTATAATGTACATTTCAACTTACGAATTTAAAGATAACATGTTACCTCCGAACTAAGAATTGCTTAAATGTTCTTATTTTATATCAGATATTTTGTCACGAAACTCTAGATAATGTTATAAAATAATTTTATGAGAATAATATCATGCCGGTCTCTTAGAACCTCTCTACACAGCTACTATAGAAATTTACAGTGAATATTTTTCTAACACTTTTATAGGAATTATTATAGCGATACAATTATTGCAAGCATTGGTTTACTGACCACGACGTTATAATATATTTGTATCTTAACTGTATTAGTACTAATAAAACTCTATTCTCTCTAAATTCAAAATCTAATTACATAAGTGACAAACATCTTCTATTGTTAAGTTTTAGAAAAATAATATACCTATGTATTTTTGGCAGTAGGTAGGTAGCTGTAAATGTTACACCTTGATACTATATCTACGTCTTAAGCTGCGATGCGAAATCAAATTGTAAATAGCTATCGAAAAATATTTCCATTGTAAAATTGATTTAGCACATAACAAGAGTAGAAGATACACTCATACATTAATGCTAGACCGGCTTTATAACACACCCGATAAATATTCTTGTTATTGTATAGTACCTATGACCCAAAAAAGCACCTATAGTATGTATTGGAAATATTATGTGTGTGTGTAGAATATCAATTTTATATCATTTAAATAAAAACAGATGGTTAAATTATCTATCAATTACTATTATATCATGTAACCACCTTAATAATTGGCACATATCATGTCATGTGTAGCTTGCAGAGTGGACAGGCTAATACCTATCGAAATACAGTGAACTGTATATTTTTAGATACACATTATGTATTGTGTTGTCAAAAACCTGTTCTCAGTAAAATATTATACATTGAACTATTTAAAAGAAATAAGACTACTGTAGAATGCTGTAGTAAGTAGATACGTCCAATTTTTTTTTAATGACCTTGTGGAATGTATGTATACTGTGGTATATTCACAGAATTTGTAAATATTACGTTATGACTAATATGTTACTATGACATCGTCTTATGCTTTAGTTTAATTATTAATATTTGATGTCAATGCGTTTGAACGACATCTGTAATGTTATTCTGTAAAATACAAAATTTGATTTGAATCTCAAGTGGCCATGAACAATTTTTGAGGATACCTACTCAGTTGTAATTGACTAGTTTTACACAGATTCACCTTTCTATCACTCATGATGCTATCATTTTCATACTACACCGTTTTTTTTACTAAACCTTGACAGTGGCAGAATGTATTGTCGTCAACAGCCGATCTATTCTGTAAAAATCTCACCGTGAAAACTTAGGTGAAGTGAGCTGAGAGCGTGCGTTCTTTATGTGGTGGTCGCAAATACTTGTCAAATATTTCGCTGTTTTGATAAATTTTTCAATATTGCTGTATGGAAATATGAAATATCGCTGACTAGTGAACTAGAATATTAATAATGAATTGCAATTATAACACTGAATTTGATGTTGTAACCGTTTTAGGTGTAAAAAAGGCATTTGGAATGTTTCCAAAAACTTTTTTACATCTAAAACTGAATAAGTACTAGGTGTTACAATATTAATGATTGCATTTTATAATCAATATTTTAGTTCACTAGTGAGCCACTTTTCATATTTCGATACATTAATGTTGCCAAATTAAACAAAACAGAAAAATATTTGACAGGTATTTGGGACGTTGCCAGGTTTTAGAATGAACGCTCTTAAATTAAGTTGCCACTGCACTTAATGCTAGGTATTGACACTATTGTCAGCTCACTTCACCTAAGTTTTCACGTTGAATTTTTTACAGAATAGATCGGCAGGATACTGTAGACGCAGCTCGCGACTTTCGCGTAGTCAAATGTAACAGGTACCACTGAGAACACCTTTTATTGCACCCATCGAAGTGATATTACGGAATAGCACTACAGAATTACTCCACGTGTTTACGGCACATTATTAGTACATAAATTATATTGGACCTTAAATGTTAATATATATATATATAAACATCATAAACAGCACTACGTAGTAGTGATACCTATTTAGTAAATATTGATGTAACAGTACCTAACCTACCTACTCGATGTCTCTGGATTCCTTTCCCTATCAACTGTATTGAAATATTCTGGACTATTTACTGTTCAAATTAAATTGATTTCATGTAGCATAAATCTGTTTTATTGTTAAATATTTTATTGAAAAGAATGCTGGTAACCCGTTTTGTACTTAGATGCATAATTGCATATACTTACCGCATTACAAATGCGAGCGTCTATTATCGTAATTAAAACCTTAAATAAATTAAGGACGCGCAATCGAATTTTGATACGTCTGTATACTTGCTTGTCTAACTTCTGATACCTATCAGAAGACTTCTGATCATCTGTTCAGAAGTTGAAATAAGAAAATAAAACAACGTGGCCGTTCACTCACTTTACTATACTCTTAATAAATCAGAAGAGTTTGTTTGTTTTTATTTGAACGCGCTTATATTTTAGAACTACCAGACTGATTTGAAAAAAATATGTTTGCAATTGATAGTCCTTACAAATTAAACCAGCAGTGCTATTCTGTAACCATCTCACCGTGAAAACTTAGGTGAAGTGAGCGTGGAGTGAGCTGTCATTCCACAGGGATTGACACTATTGACAGCTCACTTCACCCAAGTTTTCACGGTGAGATGTTTACAGAATAGCATGGCTGTTATAACTTGTGAGTGACACTTAGGGCGAAAATACTTATGCCTGTAAAATGGAACAATAGCTTGCATGCTAGTTAACATCATGTGCAAGTAAATGGCACACTGTGGATACATTTACAAGTAAACTGACATGCCATTTGCTTCCTTGTATGGCTGATACTTGCAAAAAGTATACACAACCCAGTTCATGAGACAGTACCTAAGTCCCACGATAAAAATACTGTTTCTAGTTTTTTTTGCAATGGAACGCGTTTGAATTTGAATTAAATAATGTCATATTGCTACTATCAGTGGATTGTGTGGCTTAATAAAATTAATAGGAGAAAAAAGAAGAGAAGAAGAATAAAAATTTGGGAGTTGTGTTTGTGAATTTTGTAATAGTGTGATGATGATGGATGATTTGATGGATATTATTGGTAACGATTGGGTAAGTAAGTAGGTATCGATCTACGATAAAATATTAGGACTTATAATGCGCACGTCTTTTTATTTAAAATTTAGATAAACACACATCGTTTAGTTAGATTGTTTAGAGAATAGCACTACTGGTTAGCTACTAGCAAGCTGTCGCGTACGTTCACACGTGCCGGTTCTGCATCCCCCGGTCCCCGTCCCCTCCGCCATATTGCATGCCAGTAAATCAAATGTTGTGCAAAAGCAGAGCGACATATTTATTTACGATACCATTTCGCGGAAAATTCATGCCACAGTATAAAATGTTTGCAGTTAATCAACTGAATTAGTTTTTCTTAGGTTATATTTCTTTTCCGTATGTTTACGTTTTGTGGTACAGTCAGCCCCAAAAATATGTATACACTGACAAGGAACTATTTCATAGACTACAACCATTGTTCCATAACATTATATTCATATCGTGCTACGTACCTAGCAGTTACGCTCGGGGTGGCGTTACATAATAAACGTGGCGAAGCCGCTAATGTGACCACCGCATTAGCGCGATAACTTTTTGCGAGCAAAACATACAAAGCTTCGGCACGCATTTTTTTGTCATAATAGACGCAGTTGTGGCGGCAGCATTACAGGTAGGTACAAAGCATAGTATACATGTATTTTATCAAAACAAAGTTAGCATTTTGCCTCAAAACATCTATACACCCTTTGACCAAAACAAGGTAATCTACAGAAGTTTCACAAATATATAAACAGTAATCATTTTATGGTAAATAATTCTAAAAGTTTATTCAAAGAAATAAGTATTTAGTTTGAAACTGCGATGTCATCAACAGTTGCCATTTACTCTTACGCGTCAGATTGACACATTATTATTGTCATGACAACGATCTCATCGAAGGTAGTCACTCAGGGAGCATTTACGTGTTAATGTAGGTAACATTTATGTTACCTACATTACACGTAAATGCTCCTGGTGAGCTCCATACTTGAATCTGAACAGATTCGAGTATGTATGATAACAGTGAATGCGTCCAGGTGAGCATTATAGTGCGTACCTATCATGAATGATACAATTCGTAACATTGAACCAGTACGTGCGAAAAACCGAGCATTACCTGAACCACTGTTACACGTACGAATACTCACAGTTCGAGCGGTTACAAAAGTGAATGCTCTAGTCAGTGTGTCGTGCTGGCGCGCTGCTGAGGACCTAAAAAATGCCACTGTAGCCGCGATTGGCGTGGTCATCTCTACTAGGTCCAACCAAGGTCCTACAAAGAAGGCCACATATAGGTACATCAATAACTAACAAAAGTACTAGGCTTGAATTCACGTTTAGTTAATTTTGAGCACCCACATTGAAAAAATTATAAATAATAATCTATTACCGCATGTATGAAAAATCATCACTAGAGAATGACTCGACTGATTTGGCAGTGTTTTTTTGTTGTATCGTAATTGTCTAGAGAAGGTAAGTATGCATGCATTCATCATTGACATCTTTATTTAACCAAGTACCTATTAATAAAATAGATTACATGTCCCTATATAAGTCGACCAAGGGCTGGAAGGTCAATAAGGGCAGTTTTCGTAGCTCAAGTGTCTGACGTGCTGTTGACTGTACATCATTACAGAGTAGGTAAAATAATAATGAATTGCTTATCTTTTCTCTTCTTTGAGGATGACAGTTGACATAGAGATATCATTTTGGAATTAATACCATCATATTATTAAAAAGAAATTTGTTTAAAAATGTACCAAAATCATGAATTTCACGATTCATATTATTACCATACTTGCGTAGTTGTTCCCGAGAAGGATGTGTTGATGACAGACATAGTTGGCACGGGGTGTGTGGCCCACATCATGCGATGGTGGCACGATTTGTTTCTACTGTCATACACATCCGGGAGGTCCAGAGGTTTCTACAAAAGCTCCCATGCCATGAAGATTGAAAGATTCAGGCAGTTCCGCACGTACAGGCATCGTATACATCCGATGAGCAAGTTCAGGTAATAGTGGAAATATCATGCGATGGTAGCGTATTTAAACAGTAAAACTCGCGAAATCATAAACGATTTTTCTTGACAAATGATATATACGGCTTCCCACGGCCTCTCGCTCCGTGCCATGGCCTGGACCAGGGCCGGACGCGAGAGATCACTGCCGCCGATCGGCTCCACAAGGACACGGCGGTGCCCGGCCCAAGCCGGGCAGACCTCCACCGTATGCTCAACCGTGTCCTCCGGGCGATTTACACAGTGGTGACCTGAGGGCGTTTCCTCCCGCCTTATGCGGAACAGGAACCTCCCGAAACAAAGAGTTTCCCCTGCGTTTGTAAGCAGGGAGATTCCTTTCCGCCGAACTGTTTTCCAAAATACAGGATGGCCCATTTATAGTGGTCGAAATTTTATTTTATGTCTAGGGCATTTCATAGATTCATCTAAACGCAACATAAATGTCCGCGAAAATCATTACATAGTTTAGAAGTTGTGATTTTAAAATTAATTTTCTTGAAATCTCTACTTTAGTCACGTAAACTTCTCTAGATTGAAGTGATTGCACAAAATCGAATCAAATTCGATGATTGAGATTATTAATTAAGTTATTAATGTAATGATTCAGATTATTAGTTAAGTAATTAAAAACTTAATGCGTACATTTTTACGTGCATGTTAATTTTTGAAGAAGTTGCTGTCCTCACGCCTCAAGGTATTTTTAACACCATTAGCAAGTTGTAGAACATTTTTTTCATTAGTATTTTTTTAATATTATTCAATATCATTCGTAAATTAAAAATAGTTCACCAAAAGGTCGAAACCATATTACCATTTCGGAATAATCTCAAAAATTGTTTATTGCTTGCTAGCTACATGTGTAGTACTTACCTACACACCAAATTGTATTCGATTTTGTGCTAAAGTAGAGATTTTAAGAAAATAAATGTAAACCTAATCACTACTGATTTTTTCGAAACAAATGTTGCGTTTAGATGAATCAAGGGGATGTCCAACACCCTAAAACAAATTTGGACCACTATAAATGGGCCACCCTGTATCTAAGTAATTGTAGAATCTTCATCAACTTAGAAGTTAAGTCTATGAGAAACTTACTGCAAGCCTAACATACTATTTTGCTGATGAGACGACAACATGCACTGACAGACTACAATAATACTATTATCATGTTTCAGGAACTTCTGGGACTTTCTAATACTGCACGTCTTCATCATGAACAAGATTATATTCATTCTCACGTCCTCCTTTATATTCGAGGCCTTACCAATATCTCTGTTTTTCTTAGGGGCTTTTTTCGAACTAATTATCATCTCAGATTTATATGTCAACCTGAAGACTGGGTACGTTAAAGACGAGGATAAAATAGTTATTTTAGACACAGACAAGTCCCTTATAAACTACTGCACCAAAAAACTGTTCATACATTTTGTGTCGGCCATGCCGTTACATTGGTTGATGTTCATTAGATACGGATTTAATATAGCATGTGGCGTGTGCAAAGCTAACAAGTTTATCTGTGCTCTGAAGATTATCAGTGTCTTTAGTCTGTTCAGAGTTGTTGAAACATCCGCCTATTGGACTAAGAAACGTCGCTCATCCAACAGAAACCAAATATTAAAGTTCTTAAGGATCGGGGCCATCGCTTTTGTTACCATGGGACAGTTCTATGATCTAAGCGACGCCATAACTTTGCTTGTATTCATGGCAAGAGGCAAAGTAGTTTCCCATTCCATGTTAGGTGTCAGAGCGGGCCTCAAGTACGGTTACCAGAAGATTGTACTTCCTAACCATTTCTTCATCGGTTTAGATATGAACAGGATTTTTAAATCTTTACAGCTACAAAACTTTGAAATTGCGGAGAGAATCTTTTATTTGGATAAGATAACCGCATTGCTGGGTTACATGATTTGTAATATATTTTGCGCTTGGAGTTTATTGGAGTGTTATGCTATTGTTAGTCCACATGTATATCCTAAAGATAAGTACATGCAGTTAAGGAACAAGGCTTTAAATGTGTTATCGTCTCGTCAGATATCTGATGACGTGAATTTGAAGGTACAACAGTACTTTGACTTCAGACCGGTACGATATAAAATATTGGAGCAGAATAACGAGTTATATAGGATGCTGCCAAAAGTATTGAAGAAGGAATCCAAGTTGAGTTGTTTTTTGAAGCTAATGATGCGGATCCCATACTTCGCTGATCTGCCTCTGCCCGTTTTAGAGGAGATCGTCCTACTGCTGAGAGAGGAAATATATTTGAGAAATGCAATCGTGGCAGAAGTGAGTATCCTAAATCCATATTATATCCATACTATATTATTATTTTTTCTTTATTTCATTTAAAACACGTATAAATTACATTTTTAAATATAAGAATATAAAAGTATATTAAAACATTTAAAAATATAAAAAAATAGTAGCCCGCCGGTATCGGGAACAGGTCCAAGCTACCGGCGCGGCGGTCAGGGCTCCAGAGAGAGGAACCTCCTGACAATGCGAGCCGTGTCTCGGAGTACCGCTTTCTGAATCAAGCCCTTGATCTAGCTGCCCAACGAGAGCCTTCTTAGGTGTTGGTCGAGGCTCTTGGCAATTAAGCCATTGGCTGATACGGCTATCGACACAATGATCGCTGAGTCCATGTCGACAACCTCGCGAGCCAAGTCAAGATACTTGATTTGTTTACCTTTCTTGGCTTTCACGAGGTTCCCGTCATGCGGGTCAACTATATACGGCATAACAGCCCGTATTTTTTTATTGCATTTACATTGAAGTTCGATTTTCGTTACAGCTCGAAGAGACCGTAAATCTAAGTTTTTGATATCTATTTCAACTTGATGCCTCCACGCATTCCTAAGAAAGAGGGTCATGACAGACAAGGAAGTCATCCTTTAGGAGTTTTAAATTTTTAATTTTTAGGTACGGAACCCTAAACAGATTTATTATCTGCTTGTTACCCTTTCATGCCGTTACGTCTGAACGGCTTTGGATGAAAGGCATATGGATAGGCCATGACCTGGGTTAGGATTAAAGGGCCCCCGAGACGGTCAAACGGTTTGATTGTAAGCTGTAGGTACTGTGTAATCTTCTCAGTAATGGGGTGCAGTGCATTCCTATTAGAAGGACCTCTTTCAGAAACACAAGTGATTTAAAGTAAACTCTAACCTAACTAGGCGTGGATGCAAGCACGGGGCCTGATGATTGTTGACAACGGAGTCCTGGCAGTATATTCGAAGAATCGTAAGGAACAGGGTCACCTGATAGACGGTGATTTTTTCGGAGGATTATCTCTGGTTACCGACCAAGAACTCTGCATGTCCTTCGTGGTGGCCATTACTACCTGCACTGTAAGTTGTACTTTATTTGCATGGTTTTTGAACTGAAAGAGTACCATGATTTTTATTTATTTTTAGTTTGCACAATTCGTTAGACAGTTGGTAGCCCGGGTGGGCAACTCATGTCCAACTACCCAACTGGCAAAAACATGTGCTATAATAGTCAAGACCACGTTTCTGTTTCAGCTCATAGTTCAATAATGTACCTACATTGCGCCCAAATCGCGTTGAGTAAACGTTTAAGTACTCCCTTTTACACCTTAAAAGGGAGTACTTAAACGTTTACTCAACGCGATTTGGGCGCAAATTATTCAGTTAATAGTGCTATGAAAGTAGTGTTTTTTTTTTTTTTTTTTTTGAGGATGGGAAATTATCAAATAACTTCTCCCGCTCTGGGTGGAGCGGGAGGGCGTGTCAGACTTTTACTGACTAAAACCCACCCGTGTTCCTTCCGTTGCCTGTGTGCCGAGGTCGCGATATCCCTTTCAGACAAACCCGCAACCCCGGCAGGCATTGGCCCTTCCGGACCCCGTCAGTTGGTGCTGACATCTCTTTGAGGCGCGCGTGGAACACAACGCGCCGTCGAATGAAAGTAGGTAGTGTTACGGTTGAATAAGGAACATAATTGTAGAATAATTATCGAATAAAAGCAAAACTGGACCAAATTAGAGTAGCAATAGCAATATTACTGCCTTTCCATGACCATTGATGGAGTTAAAGCGGTTTTGTTACTATTAATCAACAAAATCATGGAGTAAATGATGCTGATGTGCTATAAATCGTCAATTCTGTCAGTTAAAAGCAAAGAATTTGATGTTATTCCTCAATTTCGTTATGTATCAGTTATTTCGTCACTATTATTCCACTATTTTATGAATATTTCATTCCATTTGCAGAGACGCAACTTTGTGTGTGACTTATTAGAACAAATATATAATGGAAGTATTGAATATAGGTACCTATTTACTTAATATAGAATGTAATAGCAATGTACTGTCTAGAATTTTGGTTATATAACGTAAATGAACAAATGCAAAGTAAGTTTATCGATGAAATCCTAGGAGTCATTTAACATATATTTCTGGGCCACACTAATGATTAATAATATAATAGTAATAATAAATAAAGTTTATCAAATGTCAAGATGTTAGATCAAGAACCATGAAACAAATTTAAGTAAATATATTGCTATTACATCACAATATATCGGTTATGAGTCGAATAATTGTATAATGTTATCTCATTTATATAGGACATAATGTAGCCATATGTAAAAAAATGTGGTTGCTCAATATATTTTTGTTTTTTCTATAACATATTATTCCATTTATTATAATCCCTCAAGTAAATTATTAATATTTTTCAATAGTAATAGCTATAACAAATGGATAACGGTTGTATATGAAACATACAGGTTCTCACGGCTAAAAATAACGAAACAATACGGGAAAACACAGGTAATATGACGGTTATTGTTGAAGATGTCGGAAAAAACCATGCCGACTGGGAGCTTTACTGGCGTGCGCCGAGTAAACCGTAAAAGATACATCCTTACATATTATAAAACAAAGTCCATCGCCACGTCTGTCTGTCGTCTGTCTGCACGCGGTAAACTCAAAAACTACCGAACGGATTTTCAAACAGTTTTCAAGCGATTCATGTGGAAGGTTTTAGTATATAATTCGAACATTCTAACAATTATTTTTGATAACCACGAGATTATGCGTTATTAAAAAAAAAATGTAAATACTTAGCCCTGTTTATCTAGAATAATTTAACATAAATTTCCCACTGCAGCCACACAGTTCGGTGCACCTTATTTTTATTTTCAAACAATGCGAAGCGAGCCTTCTCCACAAACAAGCGAGTGGAGGCAGACCAGTCTCTAGACGAGCGATCGAAGCGAGCTCATGACTGAGCGGAGCGCGGTTACTAACGAGCGGAGTAAGATGGCTTATGAGCGTAGTAGGTCACGGTCACTGGGTGTTGAAAGTGTGCTCGCTTTGTTCGCTCGTCGTTAATGTAGGCTCGCTAAACTCATTTTTCTTAGGGCTTGCTTCACTCGCTCTTCACAAGTGAAAGCGTGCTCCGCTCACTCGTGTTGTAAGTGAGCTCGCATCGCTCGCTCGTTATACAGTGTGCTTGTGTGTTGTGCTTGCTTCGCTCGCTCACTGCTTGAATCAGCGCGCTCTGCTCAGTCGTGTCTTCTGTGGGCTTGCTGCGCTGTTCGTTCGTTACAGAAGACTAAGTGCGGATTTCACCAATAAAATTGAACGCAATCAGCATTTCTAAAACGCGTTCAAGAGCTGTCTGTGTCAAAATTGTTATGGAATATTGTACACTGTCAGCTCTTGAACGCGCTTAGATGTGCTGAACGCGAAATCTGCACTAAGGATTGTATTAGGAACTTCTCATAAGATTAGGTTACGTTACTGCTGTGACCAACCGTTTTCGCAAAAACAAACGGCGCGGCTTCGAACATCGCCTACTTTTTTTAAAATTTTAGCTAAAAGACAAACACCGATGTCTAGACGCACACTTTTATACTTTGAGACGAGTAATCCACTTGGTGTCGAGTCGTTTAGTTAAGCAACAGCTTTTATGTTATATTGTTGAGCGTCGACCTAAACCACGACCTCGGCTAAGGCCTTTCATTTTATTCTTCTTCATCGCGTTGAGAATTCCAATAATTTAAATTACCTTCGGTCAGAACTCTGCCACACCGACAGGGTTAGCAGCATAGCAGCGGCTTTGGACAAGTCCCTCAAAGTGCAGATGAAATCGCATAAAGAGCAGGACAGGCGGTACCTAGTACATCGTTTGTGGTTATGGCTCGAATCTTCCTTTTACATCATATTCTACAAGTATGTTTACAACGACGAATTTTCTGTTTTAGATCCTGATACTAGAAAAGCAACGTTTTAGAAACCTGATGAGGAATCATACAAAGTTATTTTTAGACATGAAAATGCAGATGAAGAACAGATACAACCCTAATGTTAATGATCTGGTTTCATCTCGCAGACCGTCCGAGTTAAGTCAACTGCCTCCTGTCAAATATTGGCAGACTTGAGAGGATACATCATCTAAAGTCCCCGTCACGAGAAGCTATATGTACATTTTGTAAATAAAGAACTTCTATTAAGTTATGTAGCGACAATTCAATCAACAACAAATAATCCTAAATTCAGTAAACTCAACTGTTTTGTGGTTGAACGCTTCTGAGTCCCAATACCAAAAAAGTCACAAAACATTAGACGACAGCGCTATATATCGCTAAAATCTATCCCGACAAAGTGAAATTGCTCGTTAGTTTCGTATTACACGTATGTTACTTTGAGTTGATTGAATTTGGGATTATTTTTATATTTTACGTATCTTCGTAGAAGTTTTTTTTTTTCCTTTTTTTCTTTATTTATTTAAAGGGGCTTTTACGCATAGCGTATGTCAGTCCCATCGTATCCTAAACAATAGTAGGTACTTCACAACACGTGGGCCATGAATTTGAACAAACCCTTAGCATCGTCGCCATTTGGTTGGGATAGAATTGTATGGAACATGCCTACATCAGTTTTGTTCAAATTCAGGGACCTTACAAAATTATTTCTACTGGACTCATATTGGACACATTCCATCAATAAATGTTGCAGGTCCTCTACAACTCCACACTCCTCACAATTCTTTCTTTACAAAATTTATAGCTTCTAGTGACGGGGATGTTAGAGTTCGCGCCACCACTGAAGTCCTATTGACGCGGCGCTAGTGTCTATGTCATTTCATTTAAATTTTATATAAATGTAGTTCCATGATTTTTCGCTGGACTTCAGTGATGGCGTGGATTCTAACTCGATTTAAATAACTGTGCGCTTGGACAGCTCCAATCGCTTGAAGTCGTAGGTTGCTAGTATAGAATTCTACCGCACGGTTACCTCCTCAGTGCCGACGCCTTTTATTGCGATTTACACAACTCGTATCGTCTCCACAGTTCTGTCATATTATTCGTTAAGTTGATGATAATGTTATTATTGTTGTGGTTTACCACATGCACTGTAATATTTTGACGTTGATAGGCGCACAGTTATAAAAATCGGGATAAAATAATTCCATGGAAGACACACAGTTATCCAAGGATCTTTTGGCGCTTGAATGACATTGTCAGGGAGGCGCTATGAGCAACCATTTGTACAATCCATAGACATATAAAATATATTTTCTAACTCAATGGTACAATCTATGTGTTGTACCGCCATAAGAGGTACAATAATTTATTACGTCAAAATTGTATTTTTTTAACGTTTGTAATACCTTTAAAATATTTGATTGGCAACATTTTATTGTATATGACAACCCAGCTAACAAAGAACAGTCATTTTTTGGCGGTTTCTTTTTCTTGTGCTATCTGTGAGTGACTTCGTGCTCCGAAATTTCAATGAAAATAAGTGGGGTAAACGTTGACGGAAACGAAAAAATCGAAATAAGGCGGGTGAATTTGCCACATTTTGGAAAATTCCATTGCCAGTGTAAAATAATATACAACTGTAGTATATTTTTATTGTGACCAAGGATGCGGCAATTATGACTGTGATTTTTTATGGTAACTCTTCATTTCGGCATGGCAATCTTACCACAAGTGATAGTTGTCTTTGCCTTATAAGGTTTTTGGACTAAAATATCATTATAGAATGAGAAAACAATAGATATAAGATTGTGTTTCAATAATGCATACAATTTACTAATTGGTTGCTTTGTATATCATCATAGTCTTTTTTTAAGAAAAACCATTTCAAACTTTTTTACGCACTATAAAGTGACAAAGTTGCCAGGTTTCATGGTACTGCACAAAGACTACAATAGTATACGGGCAAGTACTGCATGTGTTGCCTAAAATAATAAATTTATTTAGTTATGCGATTGTTTTTGTGTCAGGTTAATTTTATCTGTTTAAAATAAATAAGTTGCCAAACTACGCCTAAGAAGTTATTTGACGATTGAATAATTGGCCGCAAGTACCTAAATATCATCTTAAACAAGTTTTAACTGTACATAGATTAATCATGTTGTTAAGGTGAAAGCAACATGGTAGCCCGCGAAACTCTTCTTACGTGTTTTGCAATTTGATTTTTGTCTGTCATTATTCTTAGAACCTTGCTCTGAAATCGCTATAAGTATCTTATATCAGTGTCTGTCGAAGTATAAACCAAGGTATTTGACATGTTCAGTATGAGGCACTTATATACCAACTCAAAACAATACGAAAAAAAACGTACATTTGCATTTAGCTGCATATAACTTTAAATGGGGGGTAGGTATCCTTTTTCCTAGTGAATGTGACATGTACCGACTTGGCTGTTGGCTTTTATCCTCCACTTTTTGAGCCGGAGGGCTATGTCGTCTATAGGTCTGCAGCATAGCTCGAGCGGGTTTCCTGCATTGTAGGAGACACAGAGACCTGCTACATAGAAGATTGAAACAATCGCATAATAAGGTCACGGTCGAAGCTGGGAATAACTCAACGGTTCTTTGGGAAACTATAAAAAGAATCACAAACTCACAAAATCAACAACATTACACATTACTACATAACTACTTTCACAGTGACACGCCTTTCCCGTCCTGCAGTAATTTAAGAAATTCTGTACTGAGTGGGCTGACATGTAAAACATTTGCAGTACGCGTAGCAATACAACCATAGAAACGGGTTATCTACGGGTTTTGTCGACGGAAGAATATGCAAACTGACTGATTCTGATTGTTTATCTGTCATTTTGTTTATTCTTTCGATTCTACCTAAATTATTTAAAATTTTCTTACGATTTTTGCAATTTGCAGGTCATATCATGTTCTATGTTGACCTAAATATGATTCACGGCCGTATCAAATGTTTAATTATAGAATTATAATCATATAAAAGATCAATACAACTCTCCAAGTTCATGTAATCCCATTGAATGACTATTTCATGAAATCATGACATTTGACAATTATGCTAACATAAGGAGTTGTATTACTGATTGTAATGATTATAATTATGTAAAGCCATATTCGCGAACCATATTTTAATCAACATAAAACCTGACACTGACCTGCAAAATGCAAAAAACTAAAGAAAATTTGAATCTCGCGGGATACCTTAGCGAATCCCCCTTAAAAGTGGTTATGTACCATAAACTAACTGATAATCTAAAAAAAAAAAAAAAGCCTTTCCTGGAAGTCTCAATAGCCAATTATTTAATAATTCCGGGAAAAAAAGCTTTCTTGGGAAGATGTCGAATTGTCGACAAAAAAATAAAATAGTTGTGTCATATTCTGTGGTTCTGTCCACAGATTAAAATACCTGTTCTGTCAGACTTGTAAGGCCGCGGCCGGCCACATTCATACGGAATTCTGTTTCGGAATATCGAATCAGAGAAAATTTTGAACAGAGAACTACTGTACTTACCTGTGTAAAGATCCTTGATTTTGTGGATTTGCTGCCTCAAAATTCTAAATCAATATTTCGAAACGAAATTCCGTTACGAAATTCCGTATGTACGTATGTGGCCGACGTTTCCTGTCAACGTAATAATTATATTGAGTTTGACTTAGTATCAGAAACTTGAAGTGAAGTCTTCAAGTCTGTATGTTTTCAGTTTTTCAGCGCGTTGAACTGTGTACAAACTGATAACAGTGATTGTGGTAAAAACTGATTTACGAACTTTGCAGTTCACAAACGTTTTCGGGTATATTTTGAAAATGTCAGATGAAGAGAGATGGAGTCGAGACAACCGCAATAAAGGTAAGTTTTGAAACAAATTTTTAAGGTCTCTCTTTTTATAGCTTTTTTAAAGGTTCTGTTACAACAGCATTTGTATGCCATTGTTTCTAAAAAGTCTTCATACGTATAAAAAAGTACTAAACCGTGGCCGTTCCGCCGTTGGCAATTTGTGTTAGTAAGAAAATCAATAATCTTTGACCATGGCTTAATGCGGCAAACAAACAATAATCTCGCAGGTGCCAGATATCAGTCTATCTTATACCCAGAGTTTTTAATGTGGTGAGGGTGATTAACACTTGAACAGTGTTTTTTAGCATTCATTTGCATAGAAAATACTTACTACATAAAACAAAATGACTACCTATAATTCCTCGGTCATCTTACTCCATTATACTTAGGTAATAATAACCAGTTTAATTCTTAACTAATGATCCACAAGTCATTATCTATTCTTTGTCACTCTTGGGAGTTGGTCGGCCTCGAAAGGTTATATTTATGGACAGTCGGACAAATTCTTGCTAACAAAAAACTGTGTCACTCTAGTTGGCCAGCTCGCTGTATGCAGGCCCAGCACGCACCCATTCACACATAGTTGGACGGCCATTGGTAATACACCAACAACACTTCACTCATAAATATTCATTCATGTATCCAGCGAGCTGGCTGACTTGAGTAACATTGTTTCTTGTTAGCGACAATCTGTCCGACTTTTTTTATTTGTCTGTGGTCATATGGTTATTATTTTAAACTATTTGTTTGTGTGAGTGTCACCAACTCAATACAAAATGACTATTTATTATTAAAGGTTATCTGAACTATTTTTATAGTGGAAGATAATGAAATGTATCTATCTACTGAAGGCAAACTATATGATTAACAGTTTAATAGTCAAATCAATAATGTTGACTATTAAACTGTTAATCATAAAAAATTATTTCTTTGAGCAACCATCATTGCTGGTATTCTAGTCCAGCATAGCGCCAGTGCTTTTATATTGAAAATGTCAGAAATTATAGATGGACTGCATGAAAGATTATATGGCTAGAAAGGAGGTGACAACTGAGATAACAGCTCATAATGAAGAAAACCACTTGCTGCAAAAATAAATTGCGATAAGTCAAGAGAATGATGATGAAGATGTGGTCAACTGCACTTCTGCCCATATTAACTATGATTGTGATAAGCCCTAGCCCTAAGGTGATCTACAAAGCCACTTGTTTGCTTGCTTCTATTTTATTGCATCTTGCAATTGCTACAATACTTTGTAATCTCTTTTTACTTTAATATTTGGTCACATTTGCTTAGACATCTTTAATTCTAGCTGGAATGGCCATATTGTCTTTATCAGCATCAGTGAATATTTTCCAATTCAGGATTTTAAATTTTCTTATGCATCATTTCAAACAAAATAATGTTAAAATGATCTGTGGAAATAACTTATGCAATGATTGGTTGTAATCTGCCATATTATGGCTTATGAGTTATTAATATACTAGCTGTGCGTCTAATAGGATTTGAGGATTTCTCATTGGCAAATTCTCAGGAGCCTTACTGTGCGTTTGCACGGGCGAAACATTCACATAAAAACATGTTGAAAAATACAAACATTGTATCGAACATTGACAGAAAATAGAGATTTCAACATGTTTTTATGTGAATGTTTCACCAGTGCAAACACACAACTAGGGGACGAGTTTCAAAAAAAAAATTATACATCTAAAAGTCTTCTAGATGTACTTATAATTTTTTTTTGATATTCAACCCATTTAGAGGATGAATTTTCAAAAATCTTTTGTGGTTTTGTGGCCTCCTGCAAAATTTCATGCTTCGGCTGAGCGTTGTCATTGAATATATAAATTAATTTCAGATTTGTAATAAGCAGGTTGTTTCTTTTTTAAACCCTTAAAAAATCTTCATACTAAAATACATATATGTGTCAAAAAAGAGAATAGAGATCGCATTAAACAAACAAATAAAGCCTTTAAGTGTTCAGTTTGTGTTGTTGAAAGTGTTTCAAATATGTGTGTGGGCAAAATCAATGCTTTTCTTCAAGATAATTTTTTTCCCCTTTTTTCTGATGCAATCTGTCCATCTATTGACATTCGGCATCTGTTGTGTTAGATTTTTATTCATGGTATGCGCCCACTGGCTCATCTCCATCAATCTATATTATTGTATAGTTTGTCGGTCTTCATATCAAGTCTTGTGGGGCCATTCTTTTAAGCGTCCTGAATATCTTGGGTTTCATTAGGTTTGATGCTACTTTATTGGGATCCTTAGCATTTTTGATTGGAACCTTTGGAGTATATCTATGTTTGAATTAGCTGCCATTCCCCACAGCTAAATGATTTTTTTTCTATAGGATACAAGTTTTAATTGACACAAAGCAACACTGGCCTCTGTTAATTTGTTAAAGGCATGGTTATACTTTTCTTTTTCGACTTAAAGAAAATGAGAAGGTCCGAGTTTTCTTTAATATGTAAGGTTAATATAAATGTACACATAAACCTGCCGGAGTCAAAATTCGTTGTGAAGTTAAGTACAAAGCGGTCATACAGACACACGAAAAGCGACTAATATTTATAATATGTGTAGAAGGAATACTGAGGATACAAAAAAAAAATGGGAATCAATTACCTACTATGTTATCCATACTATCTGTATTTATCAATATACTATACAGTATAGTATAAAGAAATACAGGCATTGATTAATTATGGACCTTGTTACAATTTAGTAACAAGGAGGAACTGTGCTTGTTAAATAGCAATTTTTTTTTGCCTCATGGTCTAGGTTTCGCAAGAGCTACTGCTGAGCATGAGGTGCTGGTTTCGATTCCCGGTTTGGACAAAGTGTTATTGAATTTTTCCATCTGGAGTTAGTTAGTAGCAGAGTAGCCCGGAGTCTAGATTTGTGCTCGGTAGATGGCAATAGGCTTGCCCCCTATTAACCCTTCGGGAAATACAGGCGAAAACAGATAATAATGGCCCTTGCAACCTTTATTAATTAAACGGTTTTATTTATGTTCTTGTTCAAAACTTTCTTTGCAATGCGAACAAACAGTTATATGTAAGCAATATTGATTTGTATATTTGTGTATATTCCTATATATTTGTGTAAATTAAATATGTTATGTGTGTCCATGTCACGGTAGAACATGGAGGAATATTATTTTAAAAACATCTATGTACTAGTTACCCATGTTTGCAAACTAATAAATGATTTGATTTAGTGGATGTCCGCGTCACATAAGGAACCTAATGTCCAAATTTTAAATTTATATTGTAAGCGGTTTTGGCTGGGCGATAAATGATGATGTTTCAGTCGAGATGGACACTTGCTTTTTATGTATATACTCTGCATTGATAACGAAAATAAAACCTGGTCTCAGGGCTGGTATAGAGAAATTTCTAATGAAGAATCCCTTGAACTCTTTCTGACCAAGAGATCGTGGCCAGGACTCCAAGCTCACGCAAGCGCTCACTAACCCAACTAGGCAGTCATTAATTTATACAATTACTATGCCCAACAAAGCAATTTGTAATCATAAGTTTGTTGCTACTAGCATGGACTATATTACGAATGTTTCGCTCCTGCTGCTGTACTATTACGCGTGCCAATAGTAAATATCTGCCTATAATTGACCCACTGCAGGGCGAAGGCCTAATTGAGATGGGACAAGCATTAATCAGCGTTTTTTAATTATTTTATACTATACCTGCTCGGAAAGAACCTTATTACTTTTTTAAAATGAGGCAGAAAGTACGTCATTACGTACAAATGTGCTGGTCGAAAAAGTGTATGAAAATTCATTGTTAACATGCTGAGCGGGCAGAAAAAGTAGAGTGCGCGCCGCGAAAGAAGGCCGGGGGAAAATTGTGGAACTAAATATTTTTTTATGCAATTGGATGCAATGTCATAGACACCACCGCCGCGTCAAAAGGATTTCAATGGTGGCGCGGGCTCTTTTTTGAAAACCCATTACTATTGTGCCGTTTTTTCTAAATTTCAGTAACTAAATATAGTTAGGTATATGTAATGCAAAAAGGCAAAAAGTCTGCATAATGATACTGGCCACTTTTTCTGAACATCGATAAAAAAAAAAAAACAAGAATGGACAAGTGAAAATCGAGTGTGCTTTCTTTTGTTTTATCTGAATTTTCAATTTGTTCAAGAAAATATTCATCGGCCGCCTAATTGGGGCTAAGCCGCGTCCGTCTTTCCGTCCGTCGTCCGTGAAACTGTGCAAAAATAAATCAACTAATCAACAAAAAAACGCCGGATATTATGTCGTTACATAGTAAATCCGTAATTTATTACTTAGTTTCCACATTTCGAGATTCAATAAATCGATTGGAAATTCGTGCACTTGAATCGGCGTATATAAGGTGCTTCACTTTTGTGTTGGTCGTGAGCCGTCCTAACCTTTTTTGTTCGTCTGTTTGTTTACTATTTTCACGAAATGAACAATGTACCATTACAATTTTATGCGCAATGGACTTTGCTTTTCCTTTTTGGCGACTTCAGACTTTTTGAAGCCTGGGTTTATTGTGATGTTATTATTCGCTGAGTGAGTGTAGGTTGGCTATTTGATATAATTTCAGAGGCGTGTTGTGACAGGAACATGACTTAATTTTTGTCAACAACGCTACATAAATGCCACCGTGTATCTTACCTAATTAAAATGATGGTGATTCGAATTACTCACACTTTTTAAAGCTTCCATGCCTTTTAAAACCTTCTTGGAAACATTTCATTGTCTGAAGCTACAAAAATACGTACCTCACACAACAACAACTACTACAAATTAATACTTAAGTATTTTTATCAAACAATAAACTCACCCCTCTGTGGTTAGCAAAATTTTCAACTTATGTAAATCTTGCTAAGAACTTCTTTCCAAGGTTTACGTAGGAGGGAAAATTGTGAAACATGTATTTGTAGGAGTTCTTTCTAAGAACTTTTATAAATGTATCAAGTTTTACGCAGGTATTTCACTGCGTAAGTTTGAAAAATTTACTCGAGACAAAGGTTACGATTTCTATAGTTTTCATAAATAAATCGAAGTATCAACGTGGTATTCAACGTGATCCACGTGACTTTTTTGGGAGTTATTCTCGACTCGTCGCTTGGCAATTGGTCACCAACATCTTACTCCATACAAGAAATCCGACTTGTCATCAATAGAAAATAAATTATTTTTTATTCAATACCTACTAGCTTTTGCCAGCGACATCGCCCTCGTGATATCTTTATAAATTATAGCCTACGTTACTCAATATAGCATTCTACAGGTGAAAGAATTTTTCGAATCGGTCCAGTCGTTTTTTTGAGTTTATTCATTAAAAATAAAAATACAATCTTTTATTAATGATATTAGTATATATTGATATTCCCAATTCGTCATCGTTATAAAATTCCTTGTTGCACAGTACAGTAGAAATAGGTGAAAGTTGGAACTAATTCCCATAAAGACAGGATTTGTTTTTTTTAGTTCCTTGTTGGTATCTTTTTGATAAACTAAAAATGTGTAAAATACGTGTTTTCGGCCGAAATTTTGAAATAATAAAAAAAATAACCTTGTAAGGAACCAAATAAAAAAAAAATTGCATGCTGAAACAAGCTAAAAATATTATTTAAAAAAATAAACAACAAAATGTTGGTTGAAAAACTGAAAGTCAAGACTGGAATTCTAATTGAAAGTCGGCTTGTTCTAGTCTATGTTCTCATTTAGTTTTGCAGGTGCAATGGATCATTTTTGGTAAAGAGTCTGGTTCAGGGCTCATTTTACATGTTATGGGCTTTAATTGATCTTTCCAAGCTCACTCTTCGGGGTTGGCAATACTGGTGTTCGTAGTTTTTCATCAAAGACTTTGAAGATGTCCGCAGAGAAAATGATGAACGGGGGCCATCTTCTGTAGGTGGAAATCTTGCAATATTAAATCAAAGTCACTTCACTTTCGCTTTTAGCAGTTGTAATTTTTTTTCAAGTAGAGATTATATCGCAGTAGGTTGTCTCTGTCCTAGGATTTTCATATTTAGATTAAAATAATATTGTTGAAGTGAAATTTATATTTATATTTATTACCATATCTGATTTCTACTTTACTATTTATCTCGATATTATTCTCAATTATCAACTGAAGCAGAGGATCATTTCGTTCGGATATAAATTTTATCCACATTCCTAACGAATCTCACAAATGGGATCGCATCGGAACAAAATGTAAACTTTTTTCACGTTCCTAACGAATCCACCAATGTGGGATCGGATCGGAACAAAATATTCATTTTATCCTCGTTCCTAACGGATCCCACGATGTGGGATCCAGGTATGTCAATACTAGTTATTTACACCCATCTGTTTAATAAATAAGCTTTTGTTGAAATAAACTAGATAACTTGAATATGGAAGTGAAAACGTTCAAGGGAATGACACAAGTTATTCTCAAAAACGCATGTCAATTGAAAATGTTGTTGTCAAATTCAAATTCATTTATTGGTGTGATGTCAACTAAAAAGTTTCACATGAGCGCTATCTCAAGGTCAACATTTCATGATGTTGAGAGGGTTGTCTGCGAAAAATCTGGTTTGGATGACGGTTGGCGAGCTTTGAAAAGGTCTTTAGGTCAAATTTTTGAGGTGCTGAAATTGTATACGGAATAACTCTTTTCGACTTTGACGTTCGGAATCTTTCCCCTTCACCCGCGTGTATATCCGAAAATATCCCTCGGGAACGTAATACCGGGATTAAAAGTACCTATGGGTTAATCCAGGTTATAAACTATCTGTCTGCCAAATTTCATCCAAATCCGTTTAACCGTTTTTGCGCTAATCTGGAAGAACACAAATAGACAAACGGATAAAAAATCTATATTTTTGGCGTCAGACTCGTTCCTACACCTCGAAGCAATTACTTTTTTTCAAAAATATTCAATGTACAGTTTTGAATTCGCTACTATTTTATTATTTTGTATAGATAGTGTTTGTTAAAACTCAAAAAGTTATCCAAAGTACTAGTCGTTTTTGTAGTGTTCAATAGGTTGTAAAGATTAAAATGGTCGCACACGCTTCAAAATCTGTTCTCATCAATTTTTTTACGTGGTTTAAGTGTACCTACCTCTTGAAGTGGCACACCCTCGGCAAGTCCTATGACTAGCGCCATCAGTTTGAACGCGCTCTCCATAGGAACTGCGAGATTGCTTCATTTGATAGATATTCAAAGCAAAAAATGACAGAATTATGGCTCTTCTGGAAATCTGGGGAAATAGTCGAATATGGCTGTCATTGTTTGAAACTACGTTACCGTAGAATCCTTGAACCCACGGTTCAAAATAAATACATCTCTCATTATTCAATAACTTAAACAACACCATAATTTCATATAAATGATCAACAATATCGGAATTTGAAATCCCATCACGATTAGCTAAAATTGTAATTATGTTATGCCACTTAGTAGCCCTAATGGGGTCAAAAATACTCCACAACTGACCAAGGGCAGCGGCGCATGCATCTATTGTAGTTTTCCTAGTATGCTCAGGGTTTATAAATGAAGCAATTAAAAAATCCATAGGCTTAAATGGATAACCAAACTTGTTAAAATAACCGAGAAAATGAACGTTATCAACACGTGTAGTCAAATAACTCTTCGAAATGTTCAACTCCATTCCGAAATATTTAAGGGCGGCTTGAGCCATGTCCTCTAAATTAACAACTCCACCAAGGACAAATACTCCCTCATCTCCTAGGAAAATCTCATCAAGTGGGAGGGCTCCAGTCGTCTGTTAAACGATGAATCTAGTCACCAATATGTTAATGATCGAATCTACGAGGTTAGTCCAACAAGATCCAGATGGAATACCACCTGTAACCAAGAACCTCTCACCTTTACAAGTGCGAATAGGGTTTTCAACAAAATAATCGACCATTCTCTTCCAACGTAGTTTAGAAATTTTAGGATCAACTTCCCAAACATGTCCATCAGCGTCACAAACATGCGACATGTCAAAACATTCCTCAAGGATATCAAACGCATCTCTAATTAACCAGGGCGGTATAGTTTTATCAAAGCTTTTCCAATCTGTGCAAGCGAAAGTTTAGTTCTTATTACGCTCTAAAATTCGATTTAGCTCAGACATGCCACCGTGGGCTGTTTTATAACCATAA
This sequence comes from Agrochola circellaris, assembly GCA_914767755.1. Taxonomy (NCBI): domain Eukaryota; kingdom Metazoa; phylum Arthropoda; class Insecta; order Lepidoptera; family Noctuidae; genus Agrochola; species Agrochola circellaris. The sequence continues at coordinate 8,719,706 of OU611840.1, forward strand.
GCAATTGGTAAATCACGATTATGAGCTTTGATTTGATCTTGTAACGGATAAAAGAAACGACCTTCCTCCATGTAAACGCCAAGGGGAAAACCCCAAGTAGCCCTGATTTTATCTTTATCTTTACGCGCTAATTGAGCACGCGCAAACAAGCAGACATCACTAAGGTGCCTGTGATATCCACGACCAATATCCTGCCACATACGATTAATGTGATGAAGATGGCCATAATCCAAAACTTCACGCTTAGTTTTATACCCATAGTTCTTATAGGGTAATCCTGGTGATTTCGACCCTGGAAAGTCAGACCGACTAGGAACTGCTCCCATTGTTAAAGGAAGAATACTTCCCCGTAATGACTCTAAATCTTTACGTATTGTTCCACGAATCAAGCGAAAGACATCATCACCCCTTGAAGAGGAAACATGGTGATGGTCATAGCCAGCCAATCATTAAGCATGGCCTCGTACGAGATTGGACTACGATGTAATGTATCCTCAATATCATCGACGAGCTTCGCGCCAAAAACCTCCCTACATGCCTCAAGGGCATACTGATCTTTGCGCGGTGGTTTTAAGTTATACCCGAACCCATCTAACGGTTGTAAACGGCGTACACTTGTATTTGCAATCATTGCCACTCCGTGGTCTTGGTAAGCTAATAACAGTGTGGCACTTTACGACTCAAACTCGCACTTAAAATTTACGTGCGCCAGCCTAAATTTGCGCAAGTAAATCGTTACATATGTGGCTAGCATTACCTACATTGCTATTTACAAAAATAAGAAAATGGCTAGCATTACATACCTACATTGCTATTTACAAAAATAAGAAAATAAAATAAAAAAACCCTACAGTGTGAAAAATCATTTCAATTTCGGAAGTCTTTTTGGAAGTAGGTTGTTTCATTTTGTTAGTTGTACTACCCCAAACTAATTCATATACAGACTTGCTATGTAAACAATTGTGACAGGAAGTTTTATAATATGATCAACATACATCAAGTGGTTTAAATACGTATGTTATTGAAGCTAACTCAAAAACTACACGATTTGCTCGGGTAATTTTTGAGATACTTATTAGTTAGTTAGTAAAATTAATATGGAACCACCCCGCGACTTCTTGCCTTCTGACTTGTTTCAAGCTGTCCTAAGTTTGCTTTTTTGCCCTCTATTCTCTTTAACATATTGATTTGGGGTTTGAGCAAAGTAATGAGTTTTTAATCTTTTTATTGTGTTTTTTTTACGTCTTTTTACTGGATGCTGTAGTTATAAATGGCTTCGGATTCAGCCTGGTATATTAATAGTTCAGAGTCTTCAATTCGGTACTCGATCTGTAAATCGCCATCGAATAATTCCAATTTCCCGATCATGCTTTTCCTGTGTACCCTTGGCTGTTCCCTTAATGGTACAGTGGAAGATCAATTTTAACCGCTGTACCCTTGGCCGTAAAATCCGATTAAATTAAACGAACAGCCCATTCTCCCCTCGTTTTTCGTATGTACCCTTGGCTGTTCCATTGATGGTACTGTAGAAGATCATTAATTAAAAAAAAAAAAAAAAACAATATTTTAGTTTTTAAAATTTTATTTAACGTAATTTATCTAGCACATGTCCTAATGTTGAGTAGTTGCAATCGCATCCGCCCACGCCCTAGATTTTGCCACCTTTAATCTTTATATTTGTTCACGAGCAAGTGTAAAATCTGTATGACGCATCGTAATCTCCTTGTCGGCTCTTCTAAGCTTAGTATTTCGAAACTATTAACAATTATAACAATTATAGCTTGGTATGTAGAAACAATGCGATCGTACTTTGATATTACGAGGGCTGCACTAAAAGTATCGGGAATGGAATATTTCCACTGTTCCTGTCATATTAAAATGTTTTTAATTGAAAACTCCTTGGTTTTAAAAATCGAATACCATTTATTTATTTAAAAAAAGATTCTCGGTCTTGTCACAAGGTTTTGTCAAACTTGTTTAGTCGTTGAGAAAATGGAATTGACTCGAGAAAATTCAAGAGCGATGATTTATTATGACTTTCGAAGTGGTTTAACACATAAACAGTGTGTTGACCGGATGATTTCTGCATTTGGTGATGAAGCCCCATCCAAAACCACAATTTATCGCTGGTTTGCTGAATTTCAACGTGGACGTGTCAAGCTCAGTGATGATCCCCGTCAAGGTCGTCCAAAAACTGCAGTCACCCAAGAAAACGTTGATGCTGTGCGTAAGCTGATTGAGGAAGATCGACATGTGACATACCGTGAAATTCAGGCAACTTTAGACATTGGCATGAGTCAAATAGAAATAATCTTGCATGAACAATTAGGTGTAAAAAAGTTGTTTTCCCGATGGATACCGCATTCGTTCTGTGAAGAGCAAAAAGCGGCTCGCGTTACTTGGTGCGTCAGAACTCTCGAAAGATTCCACGCAGGATCCTCAAATGCTGTATACAACATTGTATCAGGTGACGAATCCTGGATATACGCGTACGAACCCGAAACAAAAAACCAGTCACGAGTTTGGGTGTTCTAAAATGAGTTAAAGCCAACAAAAATTGTTCGTTGCAAAAAACGGAGTGTTGCAAAAAAAATTGTGGCCACGTTTGTCTCCAAAACCGGCCATGTTACGACTATTCCTCTTGAGGGACAAAGAACGGTTAATGCAGAATGGTATGCTAGCATTTGTTTGCCACAGGTCGTTTCTGAACTCCATAAAGAGAACTGCAACCGCCGCATCATCCTCCATCACGACAATGCGAGTTCTCACACCGCGCACAGAACAAAAGAGTTTTTAGAGCAAGAAAACATAGAATTATTAGACCATCCGACGTACAGCACCGACCTAAGCCCTAATGATTTCTATACTTTCCCTAAAATAAAGAATAAATTGCGTGGACAGAGATTTTCATCACCTGAAGAAGCTGTGGACGCCTACAAAACGGCCATTTTGGAGACCCCAACTTCCGAATGGAATGGTTGCTTCAATGATTGGTTCCATCGTATGGAAAAATGTGTCAAATTTCGCGGAGAATACTTCGAAAAGCAATAAATACATTTTTAAATAGTAATGTTGTGTCACTTCCTTGATTCCCGAAATTTTCAGTGCCGCCCTCGTATTATTAATTTTATTTAACTTTTGCCATTCAAAAGCATATATATTTTGCTGTAAAGTTAAACTGTTTGGAAAATTAATCAAATCTATATCATCTAACTCAAAAGTTAAGATTTCGTTTAAATTCTTTTTAATAATTTGACAATCCTTCTACAATGCGGATTACTCGTACGAAACCAATTAATTATCAGACTCGTGGATCTTCCATGTCCACATTTTTATTATTCTAATAGTTTCCAACTAGCTCTATAGACTTACAAGGCGCTGAACGATTCTCTTAATATACGACCATCGCAAACTCTTACTAATTTTTGTTTTTATTACTCCGTTAACCAAAAACACTGCCGTCTATTCTACCTATGCAATTAATCTCTCTTTGTACACCCCCGAATTTAATACCAGGATTCAAACGAGATTTTGGGAAGGCTGGGGAGAAATGACTCTCCGCTTTGATTCCGAATCGCTATTCACCATCAGCTCCCCTTATGTGTCTGCACCAGGTATATTATTTACGTTGTCCCCTCGCAGACAGGGGCTGAATTAATCTTGTTTCAAGGTTAAAATTGCCTCGTGTAAGCAAAATAATATACCATCGTTTTTATCCCTGTCTCTCATGTCATTATTTAAGAATTATAATAACTCAAGCATGAAAGGGATTTAATATAGCTTTGATCACGTTATTCGAATCCGGAATATGCAAATTAGGATATCCTCTTTTGTTGCAAATTCTTTATAGTTGTAATAATCGGGTACAGTACATCTGTCGTATAAAAATTACTTAGTAAAATGGATCCTCAATTATTTTTTGCGTTATACACACATACACACACACTCACCCACACACTCCGTCTTACTCACTCCCGTCCACACTCCACAACTCATTTAAGTGTAATCAATCAATTTCTCTATTTTAATAACAAAAATACTGTGTATTTGTAAATATTTTGTAAGATTCATCAGCCCTTTAAAGTATGTCGTACTATTTACTGGACAGCCCGTATTATTTGCACAAACGAAAAATAAAAAAATAAAATAAAAGTTTATTAATCAAAAAGTAACAATACAATTTAGTAAAATTCGGTGAGCCACAAACTAAGCTTCGCTTGTATCTTGGGACTCAGGAGTGCGATTAACAATATTATGGTTACCTTCCAGTGTGAGGGTATTATGAAAGACAAGACAGAAAAATATAATTAAATAAAACATTTGTCAAATTCTAGACATAAATTCAAGAAAAGTAAAAGTAGTTTACATTTTTTTTTGGACTTGTGTACTTATGTGAGGTTTGAGTGGGTGTGATGGTGTGTATGGATGGTGACGGTTCTATATTAAGGCTTCGGTGTCGTCGTATGATAATATTAGAAGAGCTGAAGTTAGGATTTTCTTACAGGTTGAAGTTGAGCAGTCTCTTAGGTCGCAGATTTTACTAACTTTATTGTAAGGTTCCTCATATAACGAAGGTGAAAAGGGATTATATATGTCAGTGTTGAATGTTTGAATGAAATTTCGTAATTTCTTAACTTCACTTAGACTTCTGCAGTGCTATTCTGTAACCATCTCACCGTGAAAACTTAAGTGAAGTGAGCGTGGAGTGAGCTGTCATTCCACAGGGATTGACACTATTGACAGCTCACTTCACCAAAGTTTTCACGGTGAGATGTTTACAGAATCGCATAGCTGTTTTCAAGTTAAAGATTTAAATATTTTTTTTCGATACAATGTTTACTGAGAAGTTGGCGATGGGAAATCCCATCGGGGACATGGCTTGTATATAAAATAAAATTAAACGAATAACAAGCAACCAAAACTATTTTATACACAAAACACTGACTTAGTACGCTGTTAACCCGATCCCCGAATCTCGTCTGCGGAAGTTAAATGCGAGACTAACCGCTTAACTTGAAAACATTTAGAATTCAAATTATGTGACTTAAACATACGTCTGAAACTTAGGACGCTGAGATTTGAAATAGTTATATTTTTGTTATTTTTATTTCGCTACACCAATTTGAGCCCTATGTTAAAGTAACTAAAGTCGCTTCGCCGCCGTTCCAGGACTGCGCCCTTTCGACTGCGTCCTTGGTCCTAAAGCGCATGCGTAATTCGTATCGACCCCTTGAAAATTTTACTGCGTCTAACTCGAGCCCCATCTCGTCCAGTTTCCGCCCGTCCGGCCAACTGTTCGGTAGTCCGCGTGGAAACCGTGGTGGAATATTTTTCACTTTGATCTTAATTGAACCGCTGAGCAACAGTGCTTAATAATGTATACTCCGGATATATTTTTTCCTGACTGTAAGATGTGTGTGGCTCTTCGTAACTACGAACGTATGCTGGAAAAAGCAGAAGCAAAGAAACAAGATCCGGTGGATTACTGTCGAGATCTCTATTACAACAACTATTACGAGGGCTGTAACGAAGAAGAAGGTAATATTGCTAGTTCTTCTGAATGAGGTGGCACTACATAATGATGTATGTAATTGTAGGTACCGTCGGCCATATACAGAAAGGAACTTAAGATGGCGGCGGTCCCATTATGGTATAGATGGTGGCACCCACGAAGATGCGCCCCACTGTTCTTCCTAATCGCTTACAGTACAGTTATTGCGTTTAGGAAGAAGAGTGGGGCGCGTCTTGGTGGCTGGCACTATCTGTACTTATTCGGTAGGTATAATTTAGCTTGTGGATCTTTATTTCATATGCATACGTTGGGTTCTTTGTTTTATCTAGTTTATTAAATTGGCGACGACGACAGAGACTTCAACGCGCATGCTTTATATCGATCTTCAAATGGCGGAGTTATTTTTAGACTGCCCCTTTCCCATTGATTTCAGAAACGGACAGATATTTTTCGTTATGATGATGATAATGAAGTTGTCTAAATACTTTGCGTAGAGTTCTAAGAAAAACGGAAGTGGTTGAATATACCCACTTACATGGTCTCAATCAGTGCCGGATTAAGCAAGCGCGGGGCCCGTAGCTAATTTTATAGACGGGCCCTTGATCTGCTATGGGTTCTTATGTATAAAGTGGTAAAAAAATAACAATACTCAATACGTCTATTTGCAATCAACTTTTAGAAATTGTATTACCCATATTCTGACGTCTTAGTCGGCAAAGGCAGTACGTATCACGTTTTTCAGAAAATTCTTTAAAGTATAAAGTTCAATTTTTTTATATTTTCTCCAGAATATCTTTAGAAATCACGTTATCCATTGCCGGACACATTTTACAGTTGCTACCCCCTGCCGGACACCCCTAAACTTTATTAAATTTTAATTATACTTTCGTTATACACTCGAGAGCAATGAATCCGGGTCACTTAAAGAATGTTAAAAATCTCGGAAACTAAAAATGATAGGTTAATGCAATAAATTGTATTTAATAGACAATGTAATACACCTTAAATGAAAGTAAAAAAAATATGAGTCACCATATATTTTATTAACACAAAATTACATAAAGAAAAAAACTGCTGATCTCTCCTTAAAACAAAAATAGGAAACATGAAATTTTTGAACTTTATTACGATTTTCTTGAATTTTAATACTTCGTATTGCCTCCTCGTGCTTCCGTTACTGCGTTTACGCGGTTTGGCATGCTGTACACCAAGTTCCTTATACGATTTTGGGGAATATTCTCCCATTCCTCTGTGAGAGCAATTTTGAGCTCACGAATCGTGATTGGGGGAGGGTTTCGTTGTTTTACGCATCTGCCTAGCTCGTCCCAAGCATGCTCGATCGGGTTGATATCCGGGCTGCGCGCTGGCCACTCCATACGAGTAATGTTCATCTCTTGAAGGTAGTCATTCACAATCCTACCTGTATGAGGTCGGGCATTGTCATGCATAAATATAGCATCCTCACCTAAATTGACCATAAATGGACCAACGTGATCATTGAGGATTTCTTCCACATATCTTACGCTAGTTAAAGAGCCGTTTTCTATGATCACCAGCTCTGTGCGACTTTCAGAAGAAATTCCGGCCCACACAAGTACTGACCCACCACCGTAGGCTACTTTTTCTTCGATGCATGCTTGCTTGAATCTTTCCCCTGGTCTTCGATACACTCTGTGTCTTCCATCGTGCTTGTAGAGCATACATTTTGATTCGTCGGAGAACATAACTTTTGACCAATCTTCAATACTCCAATTTACGTGGCTCTGGGCATATCTTAGTCTTGAAATACGATGCCCACGCTCCAGTTTAGGGCCGTTTGCAGGTCTAAGGGGTTTTAAGTTAGATTCAGCAAGCCGACGTCTTACTGTCCATGCACTTGGGTTACTTCCTCCGAGGCGTCGAAACTGATTTGTGAGTTCAGTTCCTGTGAGAAAGCGATTTCGAAGCATGGTGTTCACCAAGTATCGGTCTTCTCGTGCTGTGGTACACCTGGTTCTGCCCGTTCCTGGTCTGCGTAGGTTAGAACCAGTTTCTTCGTAACGTCGGAGAACTCTTTGTACTGTTGACAGCGACACACCGACAGTCCTAGCTGTATCGCGCTGACTCCGGCCGGTTTCCAGCATTGTAAGTATTCTGGTGCATTCTTCAGGCGTAAGCGACATAATTTCAGCTTGAATAATGAATATAGAGCACTATCAACATGGTTTATGTACCCACATAAATGACAGATTACAAACAAAAGCAAAACCAAATGCTGTAATTTCGTAGTTCCATCTTCGAAAGTGGCCCTTTTTCAAATTTGATTTTTTTATGATATAACTTTACAATAACTAAGAAGTTTTAATACCTTTATTTAAGGAGTATTACATTGTCTATTAAATACAATTTATTGCATTAACCTAGCATTTTTAGTTTCCGAGATTTTTAGGATTCTTTAAGTGACCCGGATTCATTGCTCTCGAGTGTAGTATAAAAGCTAAATTTGATATATGTTACTTAGGGACTAATAAAAATATGTTACCTCAATAGCCAGACAGTTTTAATGGTTTCTACATCTTGCCAGACTCATTGAGAGCCCGCTGTAGGTGCGAGCGCGAGGTAGCAACTGTTCAAGCGGGAGCGAGTGAGAAAGAGTGCGTGTGAGTGTGTGTGTCTATTGCGATCTTTTAAGATATCCAATAAAAAAATAATTTTATTACGTTCATAGCAATGTTATAAAAAGTAAAAATGTTATTTTAATATTTCAAAGTACAAACAAAATATTATTACATGTCATGTCAAAAAATATTTAATCATTCTTATAATTTTCCTCATTGTCGATATTTTCGTTATCTTCATCGTCGCTACTACTCCAGTCAATGACTTGATTCATTGACTGGAGTAGTAGCGACGATGAAGATAGATAGATATGTCATCAATATCGCCTTCTCCATCAGTTTCTGGAAAAAAATTAAGAAACATTATACAATTATGAATTATTAAAAAATTGTGTATAATAATTTGTCATAATAATTACATACCTGATTGAGTTTTGAGCGAATCACTAACATAACTTGGTAGTTGGTCCCCTTCAAACCATTTGAAGTGGTATTTGTCATCTTTTAATACCCAGCCATTATTATCTGGTTGTTAAGAGGCCGGATTTTTTAGATGAGCATTATTCCTGATGGTACATATATAGTTTGCTCGCAGAAATTGTTGCAATAGCTCGCTTTTACAAGGTGGTAGATTGCTACCGTCAAAATTTCGCAATTTCTTTCGGTCAAAAGCTTTGTTTACATCAAAGACTGTATACGAGTCGATGAATATTTGAAGTCGAGCAGCATCAACATCAATTACATTACGGACATTGTAAACATTGCATATAAATCTCTGAATGATATCAAATATGTTTTGTTGTTGATCGAAATTTTCAATTAATTCGCGAGTTATCGAAATTCTTGAAAGCTTCCTGGTACTCTGGATATTTCTTTATAAAATGACATAAATGACAGCTGATACGCAGTAAAAGATCGCAATAGACTAAGCACTCTATCTCACTCGCACCCGCTTGAACAGTTGCTACCTCGCGCTCGCACCTACAGCAGGCTCTCAATGTGTCTGGCAAGATGTAAAAACCATTAAAACTGTATGGCTATTGAGGTAACATATTTTTATTAGTCCCTAAGTAACATATATAAAAAATTTAGCTTTTATACTATAACGAAAGTATAATTAAAATTTATTAAAGTTTAGGGGTGTCCGGCAGGGGGTAGCAACTGTAAAAAGTGTCCGGCAATGGATAACGTGATTTCTAAAGACATTCTGGAGAAAAAAAAAAAAAAATGAACTTTATACTTTATACACCTTTACTACCTGTTACCTGCCCAAGTAACCACAATCGAAACTCTATAGTCGCGGGTCGTTCTTACCTATGTTGGAGACGTACACAGATAAACTTTCAGCTTTTATAAAATAACGAAGGTCTGGCCGTCGCGGGCTATTGGTCTATAAGTCGAGTCCTCTTCATTCATGATTATTTTACATAAGAATATGGACTTTTTCGTTTTTGTAGGCTCGTTGGAAACAGAAAAAAATTAAACTTTTTCTAGATGAAGATTTATGCTATTTTATCTTAGCTTTAGCTCTACGCTACAATGACGGATTTTTTGAGCATGAGGAGTGAAACATAATTTTCAAAATCGTTCCACAATTGATGAAAATATCGATGAACCTCCATTAAAAACATAATTACAGACTAACATATAACCTCCTCCTTTTTGAAGTAGGCTAATAATATTAGTTAATTGTTACAACTTACGACACCAACCCGACACCGCCACGATATCGGCGGACATAATAGGTGATCATGACATTTAGTACCTACTAAACGCTTTCACTTCTTGTTATTATCACCTATATCGACGCAGACAGCGAACGACGGTATCGAATTTGTGTCGGTACAGCTGCCGACATATCGGTTTCGGGATCGTGTCGTTACTGTTAATGTGAAAACGCCTATTAGGTACACAGGGAATTTTAAGTAATACTTTTAGTTTACTACATCGCATCGTAGGTACCATAAAATGCAAACCTTAGAAAACAAATCTAATCTAGGAAAAAAATATATTTCGTTGATCAACTGCAAATATTTTATACAGTGGCCTGGAATTTCCGCGGAATGATAGGCGGCGCATCGTAATTAAATACGTCGTGCTGCATTTGGGTTGGGGGAGGCGGAGGTAGCGTATAACCTCAGTTTAAGCTACATACGAGTATATAGGTCTTACCCACATAGCTAGCTATACCCTTAAGTAGGAATATAAAATAGTTATAGTTGGGCAAAAACTGTTATATTACAAGATGGCGATGCGTGATAACGATCTTATCAAACGTTCATAGCGGCTAGCTAGGGCTCCCAGTCCTCCTTGGTTCAGACGAGTGATCGGCACTAGTATTAACAAAACGATGATTATGATTTTTTGGCGGATATTAGTAATGATTATACTTGGTGACTGCGAGTCTGATTATCTCTAGAACAATAGTACCGCCTCCCCCTATTCTTTTGACAATGAAGTGCTAATCTAACAGTGCACACTAGTGAAGTGATATATTTAGGTACGTATAAATTGTTACTGTCTGTACTGTATTGTTTTGTTATGTGAAATATTCCAAAAGAAGCTATTCTTGCTTTGACTCTGGGAGTTCAAGATGGCAAGTGGTGCAGCAGTTGCATCATCGTGCATGCATCATTATCGTCCCTGTAACATTCAACAGCGTCTATGGTGCCTTTTTTCTATAATTAATATAATTACGCCAAAAACAAAACATGGCAGCGGTACATAAACAAATTATCGAAAAAAAAATATGGGTTAGTATGGAATGAACGGGGCAACTACCACGTGACCACGTTTCCTCTTGACCCAACGTTGCAACAGGATGACGCTCTTAGGAGACTCCTTCATTTTTGAGACTTTTTGAACGGCATTTGCAGATTTTGAAAAAAAAGTACAGTCGGCAAGAAAATAAGCAATTTTCACAATTTTTTTGATACCAATTGATCTATTTCCTATATGGATAAAAAAATCTCTTGTTTCTTTATGTATTTCTATACTTATGTATGTCGCAGCCAGTTTAGCCATACATACTAAAAACAACATTATAAAAAATCATTATACTAATTTCTTACTTTAACCGTTCTTATGACTCGCATCCATCCCAAGATACTCATCTCCGCTATATGCAATCCTCTCTCTTCCGTCTTCTTCACGGCCCTACATTCCGCTCTGTACAGAATATCTATAGATACATATTAAAAAGTCGTTAATAACGTCGGTTTTGGGTATCTTATATTTATGGTAGCTATCTCTGCAAGTAGTGGGTGGCCACGCGGCCCCGCTTCGTTTCTTTTAATTCAATATGGCCGTTGCGTGGCTACAACGCACATATCGATACCATTAATTTCGAAGCCCCCGCGTCTTACGTTTCACCACCGAATCCCGCTCATCGGACTCCCCCAAGCACCTCAACATTCCTTGCACCCCATCCCGCCCATAAAATATCCCTTGCACCGCACCCCGCACCTCAACAGTCCTTGCATCTAATCCCGCTCCTCAAGCTTCCGACCCGCGCCCAGCCGAACATTACCGTTCAATACTGTAGGTCGCGGGGTACGGGGGGCAAGATGCTTTGTTATTGCATCGAGCAGTACTTATAAGTAATGCAAGATGGCACCTTTGCAATGGCGCTGCGCGTGTTTAAAGTGAAAATACGCAGGGCATGCGTGAAATCGATCGCCAGCAATTTTACAATGGAATGACCCGGCCGCGCCAGTCTTTTTCGGTTCGGAATAGAGATCGGTCTTTCGGTATTTCATGCGTTGACTTGCATAAATATATATTTCAATGGTAGGAACGAATATTGACTATTCTCAATTACTAGTGAGTTTTGTTCTTAGTTCGGAGTGAGTTGTGTGTGATAATGCTAACACGAGACTTTTTTTGATTAAATTCTGTGAGGTGAACGATTATAATTATAGTTCTTAGTGTCCACTTGAAGATTTGCGGAATTAAGAATTTTGTTCTTGAAACAAGCTGACCGCGCAGGAAAAAATCGGGAGTTCAAAATGGCTGCCGATGCACAAGAAGCGCATTTAAATAAGGCAGTAGCAACGCGCATGCGTTTTAACATCGACCCCAGATAATTCTACTTAGCTGTTTGGGACTTGGGAGTGACTAATTTTTGCCCTTTCCGGCAAATCGTGCGTCGAAGTTTACCAGAGCAACTGCACAAAGGAATGTTTTGTTCAAAAATGAAATGATCATCAATTTTTTCTGGAAAGTTCGTGGTTCGTAGAGGGTGGGCAGTGTGGGCACCCACGCCCAGGTTCCGGAAAACCAAGATGGCAGTCGATGGGCGGATAACGCAGTTGCAGCGCGCATGCGCGACATCGATAGCTTGAAACTTTTACAGCGGCCATTTGCAAACGCAGTCTTCTTCAGTTTGGCTAAGTGATCGTTGGTTCGGTACTTCACGTGATGTTCTTCAAACGCAGAAATGGGTCAATTTCTAAATAGATTACCTTGAAGTGATAAGTGTGTGATATTGCACTAACAGTGATTCCTTTTTTGTGATAACATAAGTTTTAGTACGGTGTGGTGTGTAAGTTTATTTGCATTTTCAAGTTCTTTGTGCACCTCGCCCGTTCAAGGATGCATAGACCGCGCATATTAGTGTTCGAACCAAACCATTTTATATAATTGATAGGACATACCAAGTTTGACAACTTATAATAATCATGGAACACATTCACGTTTTACATTAAATTCAATTGTGCATCAACCAACTAGTATTGGATTTAGGTTGATGTATAAAATCTTTCCTCTCGCTTTCCTGCAATCGATATCAAAATCTGAATGATCAAATATGAAAATCTGTGTCACAGGAAGTCGGGGAAGCGCGCGCTATTTGTTTTGACCAATGAGCTCGAGGGGTGCTAGAGTTGACCGTCAGAAACGACCCTGACGAGGCCCCGCCCCTTTAATGTTGCTTATTACCTTAATGTTGCTCATTACCAAAACGTTCTTTATTACCAAAGTGTGTGAGATTTCAGATGTTACATATAATATGCGACTACTGTAAGGCTTGCTCGTTTTTTTTATTTTGCACGTTTTCTCTTAATTCATCTGACATTGGCAGAATTGTCGACATCGCCACGGAGAAAAATAAAGTTGCTTATTACCTTAATGTTGCTCATTACCAAAACGTTCTTTATTACCAAAGTGTGTGAGATTTCAGATGTTACATATAATATGCGACTACTGTAAGGCTTGCTCGTTTTTTTTATTTTGCACGTTTTCTCTTAATTCATCTGACATTCGCAGAATTGTCGACATCGCCACGGAGAAAAATAAAATAAAATAGAATAGAATCATTACAATAAGACAAATTGCGTCTAACATCTTATGAGCTCCCAAGTCCCGGGAGTTCAAGATGGCGGCAAACGTGCGCGAGTCGCAGTTGCATCACGCATGCGTTATATCTGTCGCTTTATAATTGTATAGCGGTCATTTGTAATCGCCAACCTCTCGTTCACGGCTCTGTCCTTTCTGTGTCGTCGTATTGATCGGTAGGTAGTTCATAATCCGTCTGTATTTCAATGGAGGAAATAATCAAAGACACTGCAAGATTATTGGGGAAATGTGGAATAATTTGTGTCTTATAAAGTGGCCACAGCGCAGGTCTTTCCGTTACAGCTCACATTGTAAGTATTTCATAGAATTATGATAAATTCTGGATTGTTTGATTAGTGTTTTTTTTTGGAACGAAGTTCCTTATCGCGCGCTGTGAAAGGGGGCTAGACGGAAAAATTCTTACGAAAAGTTGTCACGACACTTTTTGCTGTAACGCGAAATTGAATGACAGCGCACTCTGTTTTTATTTTTTTGAATTTTTTCAACCGAGTTACAGCTTTCGTTCTTGTACTGACAGAAAGCCATATAAATTCCTGACATTTTCGTAAGATGGCGTTATGTTGTTAGAGGCATAATAAATATTGTAGCAGTGGTTGAAATCACTTGTTTTTTTATCTGTGCCGTGAGAACTTCGTTCCATCCGGGTGTACCTTGACACCTCTCAAGTTTTTAAATAATATTAACGGCTAGTGTCTTTGGGTCGCCATTTAAGATGGCCGCTGCCGCCATTGCAACACGCCTGTCCAAAGTGCAGACCGCGCATGCGTCAGTGTTCGATCGAAAAGCTTGAAACTACCAAGTCTCGAGAGTTCACGATGGTGGCACAGCAGCGCGTGTCGCACTGATGCAGCTGCATCACGAAGGCGTGAGGGGCCATTTACACGACCCACCTCTCGTCCAGTCCTTTCCGGTTCGTAGTTTTGATCGGTATTTCGGTAGTTCATGGTGATCCGTCTATGCTTTTCAATTGAGGAAATAAACAAAGGCAATTCCTAATTAGATTACTGTGGCCCTAGCGCAGCACTTCGGTTATTATTATAATTAATTTAGAATAATGTTATATTCTGGATTGTGAGATCGGATTTAGGAAAGTTAAAAAGCAAAATAATATAGTGTCGGGAGGTAGGGTAATTTAAACTGGCCGCCAATTCCATGGCAACGCGCTCGTCCAAAGTGCAGGCTGCGCATGCATGCATCAGTATTCGATTCAAACCTCTGTGCAGGTGTTATAAGTTGGCAACTATTATAATTTGCATATTTACTGAAACAACTAGATAATTTTGACATTAATGATAAATTGGGCCAAAAAAAAATCTGCCCTTAGAACTCCCAAGTCCCGTTAGTTCAAGACGGCAGCGAAAATGCACGCGAGGCTGTTGCATCACGCATGCGTGATATCGAATCTTATAAAATTTTACAACGGCCATTTGCAATCACCCACCTCTCGCTCAGTCCATTGCGGGTCGTAGTAGTTATTGGTCGTTCGGTAGTTCATAAATCCTTCTGTATAAATAAAAGCAATTTTCCGAATTTAGATAAATGTGGAATTGTGATAAATGTGGAAATGATTTATGTGTGATATTGAATCTATTATCTATTATATAATCTACGTGTATTTTTTTTTTGTGAAAACATTAGTTTTGTCTATGGTCGTTCTTTGTATTGGTGAAGAACTGGTTAAAAACAACAAAGGATAGAGTTGTAGGGTGGGGGTATTTATTAGATGGCCGCCGATTCGATGCTATCGCAACTCGCCTGTGCAAAAAGCACACTGCGCATGCGTCATAAATTGCAACCAAATACTGGGAGGTCAAGATGGCGTCCGATAAGCGCGTGACGCACTGACGCAGTTGCATCACGCAGGCGTGAGCGGCCATTTGCAATCGCCCGCCTTTCGTCCAGTCGTTTGCGTTTCGTAGTAGTGATCGGTCGTTCAGTAGTTCATGTGCATTCTAAATGCGTTTCGATGGAGTAAATTAATATAGATGACTTCCCAATACTGAGTGTCCGTGTTTAATGATTTGTGAGTGATATTGTCCGATCATATTTGCCTATCTAAACTTAATATTATAAAGCTGAAGAGTTTGTTTGTTTGTTTGTTTGTTTGAACGCGCTAATCTCAGAAACTACTGGTCCGATTTGAAAAATTATTTTAGTGTTAGATAGCCCATTTATTGAGGAAGGCTATAGGCTATATATCATCACGCTAAGACTAATAGGAGCGGAGCACCAATGAAGAATGTTTCAAAATCGGGGGATTTTTTTTCCTATTGAGAGCTTATTTATTTATTTATTTAACACTTTAAGCACACAATGTACAGAGGCGGACTTAATGCCATGCGCAATGGGCGGAGCTTCCGCTGCGAGCGCTGCGTAAACGGTTAAAGTTTCTCAAAAATCATGTATGATAGAATTGTTCCCCTTTAAAAGTTCTAAAAAAAAGTCCGCGACAGCATAATATGTCTATCTTTTAAGGTTAGCTCACTATAACGTTTTTTATGCTAACCAAATTTCTTCTTAAATAATGCATTATTTGCGAAGGTGTTTTTTATAAACATTATTAATCCTTATCTAAATAAATACGTTATTCATCACAAGTATTTAATTTAACGCCAGATTAAAAGATTTACGCCATGATTTGTTGCCCTATCGAGATCTGGTTCTGGTGAAAATCAATATCTACTTCTGGCGGAATAAAACAAAACTAAAAATATAGTGTACGCAGAAGTACTTTAAAATAACAATAGTTTAGTTTTTTTGAGAATAACCTACAATCTACATGATATAAGATTATAAGACCTAGTACTTACCGACCTATATAAACGAAGTCGCGGGTTAAAGTTAGCGTTAGCTCAAAGTAACTATTCCACGCGGACGAAGTCGCGGGCGGAAGCTAGTTAGTAATATAATATGTATCGTAATAAAATTACCGCTGATCAGTAGTTTTCTTTACGACTCTTATTGTTAGTACCTACCAGACAAAATTATGATGGATACAGGATGGTATCTCCTAAAATACAAGCCCTGGCTTAGTTTGGGTATCAGTTTCGGTACCTAAAGTAAAAAGAAATAAATCCGTATATATGTATCAAATTCTTGTGAATGCTCTGTTTTGATAATAAACTTTTTTCTTTTTACTTGTTTTGAACAAAAAAGATGATATATTTGTGAAAATGGCGACCGGCGACCGCGGAGCGATGGGAATAGTTCAATATGGCCGCCAATACTGCTGCGCCACGCCCGTCCAAAGAGCAGTGCTTAAACCGTGCCTGCGTCAGTGTTCAAATTTCTTAATGCCTAGTCTGACAATTTATATATAGATTTTAATAAATAAGATACAAGGCATGTAAGGCTAATTACGGCGATGTGGCTCTTATGCTAGGAGTTTGCAATACACGATATAATTAATAATCGACTCATCATTTCAAATGCGATCTTGCACGAGCCGTTGTACAGTCGTGAAATCGAAGGGTCCATCTTAAGGCAAATTTTTACTTGCAACATACGGCCACATAATGTATGAAAATGTTCGTTTGAAATGCATGAGCAGGATATTCGGGAAAGGAACGTATATGGAAATTGCTGCTTTACAGCCTTTGTCGTTTGTAGAATAATTGAAAAAGTACATTCTTTTTTTTTTTCTTTATTCTTGAATTAAGAAGAACTATATTGAAATCAAAGATATTTTGTCCCAGTAACAACAGACAACATTTCTGAAGATTTTGTTTTCACTGAATATCTCGTTTTTGTTGTTGTTTATGATAATCATAGTGTTGTATTGTTAACAGATATGTACGGATCGCCAACGCATTCCAGCTTCGAGGTCTTGGATCCCCATGATCCCACTCTTAGTCGTCTTGCTACGCTTCTCTTCAAACGTACTAATGAGTACTTACAAGGCGAAATCGCTTGTGGCGGGGTAAGTTTTAATTAATAAAAATAAAAATATGAGCTCTTTCTTTACTGCTGATGCCATATTATCCTTAAATCATCCAGTATTGCATCAGGAAGCTAAAAATACATTTTGTGACACGCCCTCGGTGCTTAAACGTCTTTTACGCTCGGTAAATAATTAATAATTTATTTTACTTTATACGTGCAGAATTATTACCTCTGCGAGAATCCATTTAAGATAGTCTGTAGGTTTTGTGATTGGATCACAAAGACAAGGGGGAAGAAATTGTATCAGCTGTCCCATATGCTAGATAGAACTTCCTTACATATTATAAAAAAAAGACCCTCGCCGCAATTCAAAAACTAACGAAAGGATTTTTAAACGGTTTTCACCAAGAGACGGAGTGATTCATGCGGAAGGTTTTGTTGTATAATTCATTAAGGTTTTGTGTAAAATGGCTGAAATATGGCGATTATTGTTGAAGATGTCGGAAAAAATCACGGCGACTGGGAGCTTTACTGACGTGCGCCGCGTAATCCGTAAAATATACATAAAAAATATGTTCTAGAATAGTTCAACTTAAAAAGTTCAATAAAAATATCTGCGATGGCATATGTCTATCTTCTAAGGATGACCCACGTGCAGTAACCATTATCCAGCTGGGTGACATCAAGTTATTTAATACTGGTGATGACATATCCGTCTACAGACTCACTGATTATTGGTTCAACATAACTACACTACATGTCTTTTTCCGAAATAAAATTAACGATTGCCCAGTCCCCATTAACTATAATATTATTGGTGTCATCTCGAGTCTCTGAGATTGAAATCACCTTGACTTGAAATTGTTAAATCGGAATCAGGTGATGAAGGCAGGTTCATCCTCTGATAATGTAATTTGTGGCATTTTCAAATAGTAGACAAAATTTTCCGTTTCTTTATTAGAAAATACTTGTGCCTGTCAATAATTTGAAACAGTTTCCCCAGTAGAATTTTTCGTTTCTCCTACATACCTATTATAGTTCAAGATCCCAGGGCTGCCAGCCGTCACATATTTTCTGATGAACAAAATGTGTCAGATTGAGTAGTGTAAGAATGTAATATGATCGTATGCTTACCTGCCAGCTTGGCCAGGCGGCCATTTTCCAGGTATCAGGTAATCTAGGTACGTAAAAACGCTACTCACTTTATTAAAATTCTGACAGCAGATTTTTACTTATAATATGTTACACACTATCGTTAAAAATCAGTCATCAATACTCCATGGCCAATGCGATCAATACTACTGCCGACGGGAAGTGTCTATATACCTAATAGTTCAGTTTCCTTCAACCGATTAACAAAGTTTATAAATATTTAAAAAAATAAGTATTCCAAGCAGACCAATATTTATTTATGTCAATGTTTACTTTGGCAGCCGTACCTAGACGATTTCCATTTCCTAATGTGCCTACACAAAATATGCCTAAATACTAATTTAGTAAATTAATAATGAACACTGCCACATTTTGCGAGAGCGACACACACGCGCAACCAATCAGTGTTGTTCCTTTCAACACCATTCCTTTCGTACGTCCGTTGGTAATGCAAAATAAACTTTTGTCTCGTGTATAAAACACGAGACAAAAGTTTATTTCTATTTATTACAATTTGAAACCGTCGTCTCAAAGATGTGATGTATCGCACTCTGATTCGCGTTTAATGTCTCGTAACCAATTGCTTCTTTTTTACGCAATTATTTCAAAAATATTTAAATAATCTACAATAATTTACAAAATTAAGTTGATTTGTAATATTTTTAGGTCGCAACCATTCTACAATACAAAATTCATAAGGTATTTTTGTACTGGCAACTAGGCTATTCTACGTGCATAACATAGCATTTATATTATATCGAAGCAATACGTACGAGTACGTGCATCACAAATGTACCTAGAGCACTTTTTACAGTGATTTTTAGAACCACTGTTAAAGGTGCCTGTAGGTACCTAGGCATCTACTGCCTTTTTCTAATAAAACGTTGTGCCAAATCCTCCCAAAACATGAACACTAAGTTTTAAATATATGTTATAATTATTATTTTTCTTTGTTCTTAGGACCATTACATGTTGCTGGAAGAGATAAATCGTACGGCTATTACCAAGTACACTGACTTACGTAATCTAGCCGTTAACTTGAACAGGACCCTGACGGAATACAATGATATATGTAAGTTAGTTCATTTTAAATTGTGCACTCGCGAAACGAAACGACTCTTTTTTAACACCTATACTACAAATATTAGTTTTCTTTCCGCGAGTGTACGCACACTGATTCACATGTGGATGCACCCAAATGTGCTGCCATCTGATCATTTTCAACAGCAACAGTGAATAACTGTATTTTTACAAGCTTTTTGTTTAATTTAGTATGTATTGGTGAAATGTTGAATTGTTCAGTCTTGCAAACTGAATTAAAACTCTAATCCAACGAAGTTGAAATTTTACATGTGCATTTGCTCAAACAGATGGCAGCACCATCAGGCCGCTACTTGCACAAGTAGATGACATAGACGTGATGGTGGCCAAACTTGAGGAGAACGCTTATCGTCTGGATAGCTACACTAAGCAGCTGAAGACTCGCGTAAAGGACATGTACGACACCAAGTAAATGGTACCGTAACTTGCAGCTTAAAATGTACCAAATTCTGAACCCAGTTCCAATTACTGAATCTTTAAACGGTAGTTGAAAAGTTCGATATAATGTTGCTATGTAGACGACTTTCTGCCTCAGGTGCCTGCTCTCAGTGCGTGCCTGAGGGCTTTACTGTTTGGATTGCAAGAATTATTACCATCGGAAAGGTAAACATTAGTACCAAATTTTCTAAAAAATCTGAAATTATTCCTCAGCTCTCGTGTCGAAATGAGCTTATGTAAAAAAAAAATCTTTACCAAACCTGTCTACTCCGTTGGAGGGTACCTACTAAAGTATCATCAATGTTGGAGGCTCTTTCCAAAAGATACTTTCAAAAATTTCATATAAATTCATTTATTGGACTACGTTCAGAATTTGACGTTGATATTTTGAACTAAAAGTAGATTAGGGGAAAGCTTAGCTCTCTCATTAATATATTATGTGTCTATTGAATAACAGCAACAGAAGGCAAGGCTCTAAGATTGAAAAGTTAGAAGAGAGGGGTAAGACCCAGACTATGGAAAATTTCATAGAGTTGTATTCCTCGTCTTTTGAGTACCTTTTGATATTCGTAATAGTTTTGTACATTTTCAATACTTGGAATGCCGTAAAGTGACGCAGACGTAGGTTAAGACTGTTCAACATCTCGACAGCTGCACGCAGCGTCGGAAGGCGCGATCTTAAAGACGTCGCATGTTGTGGGGGCCTTGTACACTCACAACTTCAGAAAAAACACATCTGTCTCTTTGATTCTCGGCTATTACATTTCCATGAGTTCATGTTATCTGCGGAAGTTTTCTTCTTAGCATGTCCGTGGCAACCTAAATGGACTCGGCCCAGAAATCGGCTACGTGTTTGGCTCTGCGGAAATATATAAAGTACTGTTCTTCTTGGTTCTTTTCTGTATCTCAGTTAGTATCCACAGAAATGGGATTGCATTCTTGGGGCCTTATGTCTCATGTTGCTCGTCCTAATCTTAACGGTATTTAGCCACGTGTATCAATTCTATTGTGTAATCATTTAATGTTAAGCTGATCTTACTTTGTGCAGCATTATTAAGGATTTATAGACGTGTTAATTTTTCAATAATTATTGTATTAATGTGCTTGATAACCAAAACACCAAAAGTATGTAAAGGTAAATAAAATTATGAGCTATTATGACGTTTCGTGTTTCCGGTTACGATTTACCGATATGTACTGCGTACTATATTGTAATTAATATTTCTGTATTTTAAAGGATTGAACGATATGAAAGCAATTAGAATAGGTGTCTTATATTTAAAATGTTTATCAAACGTATTGTAGAGGATTATTATAGTTTCCTACAAATAAACTTAAACAGTTAAAAACGATCGACCTTTGTCTCGATATTTCGAATATATCCGCGTTTACCACAGCAATTTAAAAATATAAAAAAAACATCGTCATCTATCATATTAAATCAAATTCCTTCTTTTCAAAAACAACATTTGATTATAATTATTATCTATATGTAGAGATAAAAATGAAATAATGATCGTTGGTAAGCGCATCACTTGAAAACGCCAAGACCGATTTGTCTATTATTCGTTTTAAAATGTTTGTAATAGTCCGAATTAGGTTTTTATGGAAATAATAATTGGTAGTTTCCTGGAAAATGTTCAAACTCGAGAAAAACAGAACGTTATTTTTTATGCGATTTTTCTATGATCTGAAGACCATATTCAAACGATGGATATATGTAATTCTTTTTTATATTGTGTATGGTATTGGAGTAGTAAATAGAAAAAAACGAGAGAATAGGGAATATTACGCAAAACAAATTCTAGAGTGCACTACTCCGCCATTACGTAAACAAAATAAGATTATCGCGGAAACGTTTGGAATTTAATTTATTGTAATTTGTATTGATGGGACAGACAATAAGTCTCTCGGATCAGCTAGTTATATATACATATATAGGAAAACCATATGCACATATATTAAAATGAATATAGGGAAGAAATTTCTACTGGTGAACGTCTGTCAGATCAGTTAGTTAGGAAAACCGCATATAACCGTATTAACATTAATATAGGTATTTGAATAGGATAATAAGACCCGCTTTTACCACAAATATATAAATTCGTTTAGCGGTAAACTTATTGATTAATTGTGATTTGTGGTGCAAGCGGGCCTAAGAGTTTAAGGGAAAAAATATGTAAATATAAAGAAACCGAACAAAGAATAACTTTTATTAGATATAATTAGGGCAATATATTCGATTTATATCGAAATATACCTAATTATGTAAGATGATATAAGAAATGGTCTGTCTTAAACCATTTTAATAATTATGGAATAATAAATTTAAAAGCGTAGTAGAACGTATTTAGAGAATAATAACGGCGTCTAGTAGGTATATAATTCAAATTAAATACAAGTATCGGATAATAAATTATTTAGTACAATATAAGAACGTATACAAGCACACTAATTCACTTTGGACCGATATCAATCACGTGTTCAATACTGATTAATAAATGAATATCTACTAAAATATGATCACAATCGTATTGGTCTTAACCTATGGTCTTAACTCTTTAAAAAACTTTATGAAATTCCGTAACATTTCACCGATATTGTAGTGTTATCGATGGGTACTGAAATTTCGAAAAAAAAACTGGTTCGGTACACAATAAACATATAAATACATGCAGCGATAGTACAATTTAGGTAAAGTACACAATTGGTAATAAATAATAGTACATTAAGAATAATAAATAATTAAGTATCTGTCGTTCTTCCTACATTATGTAGTAAGTTTATAGTTTCTTGCACTTTTAGCACCGAGGTGAAAGACCTCGATGAGAAACCATTTTCGCTGCAATCAGTAGTAACTAGTTGTAAGACTTGATTACGTCATGTAGGTGGTGGTAATAGTTTAGTTGTGGATAGGTATAGATACGTAGCGGTGGGAGGTTTCATTATATTTAGAATCGTTCTTATTCTATTTTTTTTTTCTATTTTAGGATTCAAAAATATGACCGCACCTTTTGAAAATTTACCCTCTTTATAAATATGTTATCTTGAATATAGCTTCTCTCAGTACGTCGGTCGTCCTTAAAAGCTCAAAACAAATTTCTCGAGTAGCACTCGGGAAATTTGTCAAACATTACAGTCGACTCTCCTTTTGCCTTGAACAGCTTTGTTTATCTTATATCTAGAAAATTGTTCGTTGGTAGACCTTGTGGTAGAGACTAGCTATGTTCTGCACAGGGTCGCAGCTCGTCGCAGGGCTGGCTCGAACCGGGAAGAACCACGCTCTCACAGACAATCGTGACGTGGCGACATTGTGTTACTGCGACACGTTCGGTCAGTGACGACTACCCGGAAGCCCATTCCGCTCCACTCGCAAACATCCCTACTCCTGGTGAAGCACCCTATCTCATTACTAATCAAACATTGTCCGCTGGACGACCCTTTTTGTACGGAATCCCTTTACCGCTGCGGTGCTTACGTGTGGAAAGTGGAATACCATTTTCCTATAGTACCGGCTGGTCACGGTGCATGATATGAAAAGACTAAACGTTTCATAAAAAATAGGTTTGTCCTTATAAAAGACACTAGACACCATATAATGTGAAATACGTGGCAAAATGGGTTAATTTATTTTTGTGACCCACGTGGTCGTTTGCAAATAAAACTTTCGTGCGCATCCGTGTATAGATAGTGCTATCCACGAAAACGCGCCCGACTCCGCGATTACTGTACTGTAAGCTATACTTTAGTACGGAGTGGAGCGGAGTAGGGCCCGTCTTCGTGGGTGGCACTTTCTATAATCGCGGAGACGTTCCCCAAATCCACCATCCTGTGACCTCTCCCATAATTAAACTGTCGGGTGAAGTTTAGATTGACTTCCCACCGCTCACCCTTATTATCTTTAATTTTACGTATATTATAATGCTAGTGGTCTTTTTTTAAGTAGGTAAGTATCTTAGCTGGATAGATTATATTATACAACTGGCGAGATTTTGGAGTACAGCTAAAGGTATATCCATATTATTGTAGTGTCTATAGTCCTCGTAAATAAGTTAGCACACCCTTCAGGGTACTAAGAGCGTGTAATCAAACTACGTCATTACGTCACCCAATCTCGTTTCATTAGTTTAGGTATAGATATCTAAGGCTACTTCTAGGTAGCATTTTTCAGTAGATTACTGCAAATTTTGGCTGCAGTTTCGATTTTTGATCTATATATTTTTATTAAGAGCCATGAAAGGGCTTCTTAAAACTAAACTAACATTATTATAAAATGCTTTCTTATAATACTTAAGTGTGTAGCGATGAACACTTTAGCACAAATCACAATTTCCCTTGTGATAATATTCTAAATGACAGACACATTTCTAACCGCCACTACAATGATGGGACGTGTAATAATATTGCAAAGGAATTTTAACAGCTCAGTCCTGATAAGTTTGACATGTTCGCCATCATTATCATAGGCACCCGCTGCTGAGTTTAGGCCTCTTCTTTTCGTACCTAGAATTTCTGGTTTGTTAGTCTCAAGGTCTTATCCGTTAACCTTTGCAGATCGACCATCCCCAAGTGCAAATCAAAACACAACAATCAAGAATTTTTTAACGTTACATAAGACAGTCCCCTAAACGTCCCGCCGTTTAGTCTGCCAACACTCCCCACAGCCTCACGCCAAGTAAGATAAATCCACCTCCATTACTAAGCTGCTTCACACTTCCAACTTCTTGGACCTAGTCCTTTGTCATATCTCTGAAATACGTTCGCTTTCGATGGAAACATCTCATAATTACTACGTAATTTTTATAAATAAAATTCTGAATTCTATACTTTGCAGAAATTTACTGAAAATTCATTAGGTTAGTTCTAATGTAATCTTTTTTGTTTAATAAATATGTATGTAGGTTCTTACCACGCTCCTTCACCACATCGGGGTGAAGAGATGCTGGTCACAAAAAGTCGTCGCATTGATAGCAGTAATAGGCAGGTAGGCTAAACGGTAGACCCATGAGGTATCGAGCAGCCTACCAGTAAGATGTTAAATATTTACATAGGTATAGGTTCGAGAAGTATGAACTGTTTATCAATACGGACAATTTATTTAAGTATGCATACTTGTAGGTTTAGTATCGAATCGTACGTTTTCGTCAGAATCGTTTCGTATCGTTGTTTAGGTTAAATGCTTGTTTATTTAATATTAATATTAATTCAATCATGATATTTACATTATATCGTTAATTAAGTCTATTTAGAATATGTACGTTTATAACATAATCAGCCTATAATGTTCCCACTGCTGGGACACAGGTCTCCTTTGTCGTACGTTTATAACTTTGCTGTAATCCAAATATTTATGTGTATGTTAATGCTAATGAAATCTATTTTGTATATGTACTACGTCTATAACGTTGGTGTAATCAAACATTAGTATTTAGTATAATTATGTACGTTTATAACGTTGATGAAATCTAAAGTATGAAGTATTTACGTTTAAAATATGTAGGAAACACTTTGTTTTTATGAAACCAACTGCGGATTCTATTCTATATAATATTTTACATAAAATTTTCGGGAAAAATAATAGACAGCGTAAAATTAGTCTTTTTATTATGATATTTATTGCATTAATTAATTTAATATTCCATGTATTTATTTATGCTTCACAATGTAATTGTATGCCTTAAATGTGCTTGCATTGTATTTTGTAGTTCGTAAAAAATATAACGGAAATATATATTTTTATTAGGAGATAAGTACGTGTAATTGCCTTGCTAGTTTATCCGCAACGGGTGAATATGTAGTTGCTATCTACAAGCTATGGGTATCTGGTGCACTAGAGGGTAGGCTGAACGGTAGCCTGCTGGTAAGAACAATGTAAATGATTCAATAAAGAAGATGTCACGTGCGATAATAAAGTAGTGTTTGTAGGATAAACGATCTTCCGACAGCAAGTCGAAATCGATAAGAGTAGGCTACTTATTTGTAGTTATTTAATAGAGCAAAAGTAAATAAGATAGGTATAGTTATTCATGAATAATTGATTTACGTATGTATACTTATAACTGATAGTTTTTATTTTCCTTTGATACCAAAGAGTCCTTATTTTACCTTTGTAATGTATCGCCAATTTGCATTCTTACCAATTTTTATAATACGTTAACATTTACATTAACCGTACTGGTATGTTTTGGTTGACAACTTGTCGGTTCATATAAATTCCTCGTTGATGGTGAAACGGTGTAGTGTGATGGTGTTCAAATATTTAGTATTGTTACGCTTATAACGTTGGTGAAATCGAAATAATTTTGTATATTTATTGGAAAATAAAATAAAATAAAAAATAAACTTCGTTTGTATTGTACACCAGCAACTTGTATATATCATTTATTGTGTATATTAAATAAAAACCTTAAAAAGTACTTTGATTTCACTGTTTCAAACTACTCTTCATTATTTTTGGCGAGCAAAAAAAAAAAAAAAGTAGAACAAGAACAAGAAGTCGGTTAAAAATAGAGTATTGTCCTTTCATTTTTATCTTGTTAATTTTTAGTTAATTTGTTCCACATAATATTTCAATAAAATAATTCTAAATGTTAATATTTAAAAATAATTTTACGAAAATATATTTTTCTATCTATATTTAAGTAGTTATAGTCTTGCCATGCTCATTCATCCCTGATGGACAGATGCTGGCTTATCCTGCGAAAAATAGTGCATTAGTAGGTAGGCTTAACGGTAGACCCTCTGAGGTACCGAGCGGCCTACTGGTAAGGTATATATATAACATAAAACGGATGGCTTAATTGTGCGATATAAGAGTAGTGTTTTAGTGTAGGTATTCAATAAAGAGTCTAGTAAAAGTAAGATGTAAATATAACAGAAAAAGTTTACATTGTGCGATATAAAAGTAGTGTAGTGTAGTGTATTCCGACCAAGAGTCGGAATCCGGCAGCAGCCGTTTTGAGAATAATCATCTATCTTTATCACTGTGGCCAGTTAGTCACTTTCCCTCAGAAAACAGTCAGAGCTCAAAGAAAACTTGTGAGTTTTTTTCCTGTAAATAAAAGTCGCTTAGGACAATTTAAAAATAATTTAATGGAAAAACTACCGGGTTTGCTTTATCATAACGACCCGGATCAAGCGTATGCTTCATTATTTAACCTCATCAATTGTGAGTTTAGGAAGGTTTTCACCTCAAAAACATTACCTGTTTCTGACCGCGTTATATTTAGTGATTGGGCAACACCAGGTATTTACAAAAGTAGGCAGAGGTTATTTAAGTTGTATCATGAAAAAACATATAACCATGATGAATCTTTTAAAGAATTTGTTAAGAAATATTCTAAAACTTTTAAAAGAGCCTGTTCCTCAGCAAAAGCCATACACATTAAAAATATAATAAAATCTACTGGAAATAAAATTAAAACAACTTGGAATATTTTTAACTCAGAAACGGGAAGAACGACAGTACGGAATCGTGAGTTCCATCTAAAAATCAATAATGTAGATATTAAGGCAGACATGGAGGTGGCAACTGAGTTTGAAAATTTCTTCACTAATATTCCCATTTTAACAACCAAAACTCTGTCATTGTCGTCCTCCACTTCTGCTTACTCAATACTTAAAGAATGTGTACCAGAATGTGACAAACTTTTTGAATTCACAATTATTAATTTTAAAGACATTATAGAATCTTTTAAAAAGCTTGATATAAAAAAAACTGCTGACCTTTGGGAATTATCAGTACATACTATGTCTTCAATAATTGATGTTAGTTCACCCTTTTTAGCAATAGTTTTTAACTCTTGTATTGCATTTGGTGTATTTCCTGATTTGATGAAACTTAGCAAAGTGATTCCACTGTTCAAATCTGGCAGCACAACTGATCCCACAAATTTTCAGCCTATTTCGATATTACCTACATTGAGCAAAATCTTTGAAAAATTGATTTTAAAACAAATGTTAGGACATTTCAATGCACATAATTTACTCCATCTGAAACAGTTTGGTTTTACTAAGGGTCGTTCAACTACAGACGCGGGCGTGGAATTACTGAAAAGCATATTCGAGGCCTGGGAGGAGTCGCAAGATGCTCTTGGCATTTTCTGCGACTTGTCCAAAGCCTTCGATTGCGTACATCATGATACTCTCATCAGGAAACTGTACCACTATGGTATGAGGGACAAGGCTCTTGACCTTCTGACTTCTTATCTGAATAACAGAATTCAGAGGGTCGATATTAATGGCAAGAGATCTGCAGGATCTGCGGTCACCATGGGCGTTCCGCAGGGTTCAATTCTAGGTCCTTTCTTATTTCTAATTTATATAAATGACTTACCTTACCACATACGGGATAATCACAAGATTGTATTATTCGCGGATGACAATTCCCTCATTTTTTAAATCAAACGTCAGTTAGTCAATTTTGAACAAGTCAACGATGCACTCTCTAAAGTTGTGCATTGGTTTAATGTAAATAATCTTCTCCTGAACGAAAAAAAGACTAAACTCATCAAATTTTCAACGCCAAATGTCAGGCAGCTAACTACCAATGTTCAAGTTAATGGAATAGAGTTGGACCCTGTTGAGTCAACAGTTTTTCTTGGAATAACAATTGACGGTAATTAAAAAATATATTATTTCGGTATTTAAAAAAAAATTACAATGGGGCCCACACATAGAAAAACTGTCAGAGAGGCTTAATAATAATAATAATAATCTTTTATTTCGACCAACAGTGGATCATAATACAAAATTACACAAAATACAAAATTACAAAATAACTCAAAATAAAAACACACAAAATAAAAACATATACAATATAAAAAGACAAAACATATTACATATCTCGATTGCCTAGTATGTGAACCATACAGCAATGGTTCAGGTACTGGCAATCGAACCTCTGCGCGAATGCCCTCAGGATGCCGCTGGAGCTAGCCCGAACCCTGCGAACCAGGGATGTGCATCGTTTTCGCATAGTAGCATGAAAACAGTCTACTTGCGACTCGGCGAACATACCTGATGCGCTACAGAATCGGGGCAGCCCCATCAGCACCCTGAATGCATTATTATATTGCACACGCAAGGCGTTGTACTGTCTGCGCGTGTATGAGACCCACAGGCTGCTCGTGTAGAAAGATGTACAATATGCTCTGAACAATGTAGTTTTCACTTCAGTGGTACAACGAGCAAACCTGCGGGCCATCATATTCGCCCTAACAGACAACGCCCTGCGTTCTCGCTCTATGTCTGCATCATCCTTCAGATCAGAGGACATCATATGTCCAAGATATTTAAAATGTTCCACCCTCTTCAGTGGTGTTCCACATAATTTTATGGCTGGTATTGTTGTTGGACATTTTCCTCTGGCCCGAAAGACCATGCATTCACTTTTTTTGACATTGTAAATCAAGCCATGGCTGTGAGCGTAGTTTTCACAGATGCTCATCAGTTTTGAAAGGCCACATACAGAAGCACTCAGCAGCACCATGTCGTCCGCGTAACTGATATTATTGAGACATACATCATCAATATAGCAGCCGACACGGGTGCTGCTGAGCTCCTCTATCAGCGCGTTGACGTACAAGTTGAAAAGTTTGGGCGAAGTTAGCCCCCCCTGCCTCACCCCACATTCCAACCTGTACGGATCGGAATATGCACTCGACCATCGCACGACATTGACCTGGTTACGATACCAAAATTTAAGGAGCCTGGTGAGTTCTGTTGGCAAGGATATATCTTTCAGTTTCTGCCACAGGATATCGTAGTTGACCAGGTCAAAAGCCCTCGACAAGTCGAGAAAACATGCATAAATTGGCGTTCGTCTTTCTGTGTAGTACTTGATAGTTTGCTTCACACACAAGATGGCTGTCTCTGTGGAAAGTTTCGGCCTGAAACCGAACTGGTTGTCACTTATGTTCAGGTATTTATCTAGTTGATTGCTAAGCAAACCATCAAGCACTTTCGCTACCGTAGTGGCAAGTGAAATCGGCCTGTAGTTGGATTTTTCAGAAATATCACCCGTCTTATTTTTCACAATTGGCACCACCACAGTTTTCATAAGCGCAGGAGGTAAGTACGAATGTCCTATACATAGGGTATAGAACATCGCGAGCACTCTAGGCAGGTGAGGGCCTGCGTGTTTGAAATGTTCGATGCTGATGCCATCATGGCCAGGAGACTTCCCACGTGACATAGCTTTAATAGCTTCTTTAACATCTTTAGCTGTAATTATAGCTCCAATCTCCTGACACTGCTGCCCCACATCGTTCACCAACCGTGATGGTCCCAATGGTGATTTTACAGTGAAGTGATCCTTAAACATATCAGCTATACAGCTGTGATCATTAATACCATTAACGCTCACTGGGAGGCTAGGCTTGCCATTGAACTTCTTGGTGGACTTCCAAAAGTGTTTAAAGTTATTCTTCGAGTGATGCGATGCCAAAATGTCCATTTTTATTTGTTCGCTATGTTTCTGACACCATTTTAAGCGAGACTTAAAAACATTCCGACTAACTTGCATTTCCTCAAAAACACGGCCCACCTTTGGTTTTCCACACCATACCCACAGCTGAAATTTACTTAGCTTAGTTCCGCCGCCTATGCAGTTAAAAAAATTAGACAGATAACTGACGTAGATACAGCTAGAATTGTTTATTTTAGTTATTTTCATAATCTTATGTCTTATGGGATTCTTCTCTGGGGAACCTGTGTGGACATTAATACTATCTTTGTTCTACAGAAAAGCGCTGCTCGAGCCATTTACAACCTCGGTCCAAGAGATTCCCTTCGGGAGAAATTCAGAGAAATAAATATTCTGTCTGTAGCCTCACAATATATTTTTGAAAACCTATTGTTTGTACACAAAAATATATCAAATTTTAAGAAAACGACCGATATTCATAGTTTAAATACCAGGAATAAACACAACCTTGCTGTACATCGCACACGTCTCCACAGAGTAGGCAACTCGTTCATGGGTCAATGTATACGCTTTTACAACAAACTTCCCATTGACATTCGAAACTTACCTATTAAACGATTTAAAAACTGTATTAAAACCAAACTTTGTAAAAAAGGGTACTATAAAATTTCAGATTATTTAGAAGATAAAAAAGCTTGGGATTGAGCTGCTCGCTCTGCTAAGCCTTGTGAAAACCATAAAACTTGACATTTTAATTATTCATCACAATAAACCAGTTTTATATACATATTGACATTGTTGAAAATTATATTCAAACTGGACACGATTACTTTGTAAAGTATTACATTATTTTAATTATTGTGAATGTGAGGACTATGTGGATATTTTATTTTTACTCTTTCCGTTTATTTTTTCTTTCTCAGTTAGTTTTAATGATGGTCTGGCAGTCTGAGTAGTTGATGCGGCCTACCCAAATATCCTTTCTTTGGTATTGTTCGTCGAGTTGAGCTCCTTCAGTTTTGAGTTGAGCTCCACGATTACTGACAAATGCTTGCACTGACTGGACAGGTCCACTAAAATCTGTGTGGTTCTTTCCTCAAAAGACCATTTCAGACACTAATCCACATGGTCCTCATATTACTTGACCAAGATTATGTCTGGACTTTAAAAGAGACTACGACCTCTGAGTTTGTTTCGGCCTTTCTTCTCAGAGTAGTCAGATAGGAAACACCGACCCCATCTACGTGTAAAAGTAATTCCGATATCCTATTTACAGAATAAATAATTTCATTTCATTTCATATATTTATATTACTGATCTATTGTTGAGTCCGACCGAATTTTGATTTCGGTTTTCGGCCCAAATGCGAAAAAGGACGAGTTTTATCCTAATCGTTAAAACAGGTCGTTATTTTCCATAAGTTAAGTTTCGAGGTTACGTTATTTGTCTACGTTTGTGGTCTTCTTTTACGTTTCTATCAAATCATTTGTTAACATTTACAAAAGAATCGATTGTTTACGTTTATTTAAAACATTTTCAACAGTTTGTTTGAGTTTAAACTAAATGTTATTTAAGTTCACAACAATACTAGCAACCCGTCCATGCTTTGCACGGTTACGCAGTTGCCACTCTAGAACCTTTTGGCTTCATCGGCCATCTATTCTGCGAGCAATGTAAGTACCCTGCTCACTGCCCGTTTGGCAGTTGTTTGGGTTATGTCGACGGTCTTTAATTCATCCTGCCGATCGCTTCATCTCTGATGGGATCACGCAGGGAACTTAACATAGTCCTCTTAAAGCATTGTATTCGCATTGTATTGCCCTTTGGTGGAGGGTAGTTTCTGTTTATTTTACTGTCAGTAAGTATTATATATATAGTGTAAGTAAATGTTTTTAAATAATATAATGAAACGAATAGGTTTCTATATTGATAGCTAGTCTATAGGCATAGGTACCAGAAGCGCTCATTCATCCCTAGAGGGATGAAAAGAAGTGGGGTATAGGTCGTAGATATGACATAAGTAAGTAAGCTAGAATAGACCCCGGAAGGAGTACCGACAATGTAATAAAGTAATTAGGTATCGATAACTTAGGGCATGAAGGTAGAAATAGGTTCTTAGCGAATATTCCCAGCCCCCACATGGACTGCCACCAGGTGGCAATCGTGAATAAAATTCCCAGTTGCCACCGGGCGGCGACTGGGAAGTTATTGCCCCCACTTCAAATCGCTGTACACTGCGGCGTGGATCGCCAACCCCCCTCATTGTTGTCTGTCTTACGGCAACGATGAGGGGGTTGGCGGTGAGACTTTTCCAATGTGGTTTTATTAGTAGATGAGTGATATTATTAGGGATATAGGAACAAAATTTTCTTCATCGTAGTTGCCTTTAATCACTTATTATTATTAATCATAAAAACTGTGTAATATCACTTATTTACTAGTAAAACCACATTGGAAAATTCTGACTGCCAACCCCCTCATCGCGGCCGTAAGACAAACAGCGATGAGGGGGGTTGGCTATCCACACCGCAGTGCACAGCGATTTAAAGCCGGCATTAACTTCCCAGTCGCCACCCGGTGGCAACTGGGAATTTTATTCCCGATTGCCACCTGGTGGCAATCCATGGAGACTGGGAATATTTGGTTCTTAGCTTATCAGTAACATTATGCTCTAAATAAGTAAGTAGACATCAATCATAATTTACAATGTCCTCTTTAGTTGTTTGTTTGCATGTACTAATACTACCGCTAAGGTTATCAGTTAGGGGTTTTAAGGCTTTTCTATTTTATTCTCTTGTGATTTGTTTGATTAAAGAAAAAATCGTTTGGATACGATCTTGCATGAAAAAACTGAACACTGTCAAACGAAGAAGTTAATAACGAAGACTCATGTTTATTGATATTAAATTCTGCCGTCGTAATTATTAAGAACGTAGGATGATTTTTACAAATTGTCGATTATCAGAAAAAGAACAATAAGTATAATACTACCTATACAATCATATAATTATACCGATCTATAAAAAAAAATGGAAATTCGTATATGTGTGTTTAGGAAGACTAGTAGAGCACTTTGTAAAGTACTACCACCATACATATTTCTACCGCCAAGCAGCGTTGCTGGTTGCCGGTTTGAAGGGTGTGAGTGCCGCCGGTGTTATTACGGGCACACGAGACATTTCAGCTCTGGGGATGGCATCGCATCTGCGGCGGCTCTGGTCTAGCAGAT
Source organism: Agrochola circellaris (assembly GCA_914767755.1). NCBI lineage: Eukaryota > Metazoa > Arthropoda > Insecta > Lepidoptera > Noctuidae > Agrochola > Agrochola circellaris. The sequence continues at coordinate 8,753,398 of OU611840.1, forward strand.
ATCCATCGGCGGTGGTATACACTTAACATCAGGTGGATCATAGTCTTGTTTGCCATTCAGTAACTACTATACTATAACATTAAAATACCTGCTATTTTACTAACTTTTCCGACGGCAGTATTGAGCTGTTATTGTATTTTTTAATTAATTCCTGTTAGCTGTGCTGTTCCTTTCCCAAGTTAGTTTATTTTATTCAGTTTATATTTGATATACGTCGGTCGGAGTCATTACTGAAACATCTCTAAATTTTGTGTTTTGGACTAAGTATGCAGAATGATAAAGCATTTGATTTTATATCATTCTGCATACTTAGTCCAAAACACAAAATTTTAGAGATGTTCCAGTAATGACTCCGACCGACGATATTAGGTATGTTTATTTGGCGCCTGCATTCTATGGGTGAAGAGTAGCCGTATATTGCTACATAAAAAATGCAATATTTGGTGTTCTGATATTAATTAACTCTAGGTCTTGCCCGCGACTTCGCATTAGTTTCCAGCCCCCATTTCTGCCCGTTAATGGTTCATTTTTTTAAACGCAAATTTTTTTATGATTAAGTATTGTTCAAAATAAGTACAAATTTTTGTAAAAAAATTCATCCTCTCTTGACACATGTCTGTATAATTTTGAACTGAAAAGGCAAATACCGTTTTTAAGTGATTACGCTTAAAACAACGGATTTGCATAATTATATACTATCCCTTCTCTAGGATTACTAGTGGTTGACTTTCCAATTGTTTTTAATTTTATGATTTTTATAGATAATAAACCTTCTGTCAAAATTTCCCCATATTTAGACCGTTCTTTGTTATGTCTGTGAGTTTCTTCTTCTTAATACCAATAAAATAGAAAAAAAGATATATTTTTATAAATTGGTGGTTTATAAAGTATAGATATAAAACAGTTAAATACTTTATTAGTTGTAAGGTAGATAGATAAATATTAGAAATAAGTATGATCTTGTTCATTTACAATGAAGATTGGGGCAACCGAGAAAACCTATAAGAATAGTTATCGTAAGTAGTCTGGTGCCAGACATATTATGTTCGTTCGAATGTTTCATTAAGAATTTAGTTATTCGTTCTGCGTAGGTTCTTTTAACAGTTTTATAACATTGTGTTACAGTTAATCTATTTTGATAAATGCCCTTTTTAAATGCTCTATTTTTGTTTAGTTGCTGTATTTATGAGTGTACTACATACTTTACTCGACATCGCTCGTCGGTGGCCGGAATAAGGACCTACAAAATCGTTTCGTTTACAAAATTGTCAGTCAGCGGTATTCGGTTAAAGTATTTTGCATTATTTTTAGAACGGTATTTTTTTTTTCTTTAACTATTTTCATTAACTATTTACTTACTTATTCAATATAATATATTTATAAGCTAACTTGTAAGTTGTACATTTGCGACCACGAGGAATGCGAAAATAGTCTTAATGATATAATAGGTAGTCTTACATAAAGATTAAGAATTTTGTTATTCATACTGATAAGTTCTTTTAACATTGTGTTATAGTTAAGCGATATTGATAAAAACCTTTAAAAATATGCTATATTTTTGTTTTGTTACGATATTTATGAGCATTGTTCTTAACTCGAGATCGCTCATCAGCGGACGAAATAATAAGATTCAATGTAGGTACGATACCTTTTCGTTTGAAAAATTTTCGGTTAGCAATATTCGATTAAAGTATTTACCATTCTTTTAAAACAGTTTTTGTCTCATTAATTATTTATATATTCAATATAATTTATTTTATTTAAATAAGAAAGCGAAAATAACGTCTTTATAATATAATATTAATAATAGATAGTCTTACATAAATATTAAGATAATAGTAAATTGGAAAAAAAAAATAGGGTGTATTGAAAAATATATGTTGAAGTGAAATTAGCCAATCATATGAATAAATTTACATAATTATAATAACATCAATCAATAATAGTATTAGGTACCTACATGAAACCTACATTCAAAATCAGTCAAACCATCGGCAGAACAACGAATTATTTTTTTATCAAATACTTATTTGTGTAATTAAATTATAGTTTACAGTTATATACATATTGGAATAATGATCATCTAGTTTCATTTCAATGTATGTAATAATAATCTATTAGCTGCAAGTTGTACATTATGCGCAGATTGGCCATCGTTTGGTTATTACTTAGGAAAAAAGCTTCAATAAGCTGTAGAATAAGTACTCATACTTCGGAATATATGGTTATCTGGTGTTATGTTCTTCTCATTAATAGGTATATCGTGTAATAAGTATATCAATATTTATATATTCGGAGACGCGGATGTTTATCTCGAAAATAAATCGGATTATAAGTGTATAACGGGTTTTACATATTTATATATTCGGAGACGCCGATATTCTCCTCTAAAATATTATATCGGATAGTAAGTTTATCAGGCATTAAATGGGTGATTTTCTGTAAAGACGTTTTCAGCCCTATAGTAGTTGTCCGGTGATATTAATATTCTATCTATTAAAAAAAACCATTATACTAAGGACGAGAAAAGTAATAGTTTAATGATAAGTGCTATAAAGCCCATTGAATTTATAGCAATTTTTCGACATACTACCTTTTTCGTGTAAATGGTTGCAGTTCGATTCGGTGTAACAGGAGCCTGTTGCAAATACATCAAAACCACATAAATACATCATTATAATCATTTATTTTTATATAAATGTCACATCGACATTCTTCTAATTTTATTGCTACAGTTTCGAGCAAAAATAAATTAAAAATTAAAACAGCACTTCTAATATATCTTAAAAAAGTAGGTTCGTAAAATGAAAACGAGGTAGCTTACAATTAAAATTTTAAACTTAACCTGAGATCAATTTCTGAGCAGACTGTTATTTAAATCCCTCATTAGTTTAAGTTACTAATGAGGGATTTAAATAAGTCTTTTTCTTTTTAGTTTGTATCATGTCACTAGGTAGTTATTTTAATATCAAATATAAACATGTTTAACATAAATTTTTATAAGTGCACTTTTTATCTTAAATGTCTATAAGGCACGTTAACTCACAGTAGTTAGGTACCATACAATAAAAATTACTTGTTAAGTAAAATCTCTTAGAACGAGAGAACTAACGCTCAAAAATATCTACTAATCCTGGGAATTTATAATATATTCTCGTGCCCTTGAGTATTATATCAGGATTGTTCAACTTGTCTATTATTTGGTCAAAGGACACATCTGAAATATCACTTTCATCTATTCTAAAGTATTTTGTATTTTGGCATCACAAATCTTCAAAAGCGTGATTCTGAATCGATAAACACTTCATCCACATTCAATCTAGGTTTTGGGTCATAGAAAATACTGGCTGTGTTGAAATACATACTCACAAGTATTGCTGTTACAGAAGCAGTTGAGACTTCTCATTGTTACAGTTCTATAGCTAGTTTTATCGACGACAGAGTTTTAAAATACACCTGCGATTCGATGCACATTCAAGGTACCCTTGAAACTCTTCTGTTTTGTGGCTTTCTTTTCAATAGTATCGATCATTTTCTGAATGAGTTGGCTGTCAATTCTGATGCTTGTTATGCTACGTTCTTGGATTGATTTTACGAATTGTTCGATATCATTAATATCACCTGCGTTTACCACAAAATCTTCCGTACCGTCTGGCGCACCCTTTCCATGCCCACTCTCTGTATAATTCCATGTAAATGCCTTTACGCCTGGAAATTCATTAGAGACTTAACATCTCCTTTTCCTTCATCTCATCCCTCTTTTGAGGATATACAAAAGTTTAATTTTAATTTTTGTCTACGTTGGTTAGACGTTCCAGATCTCTCTTTTTCTGTAATAATTCCTCTCTGGATAGCATTTGCTTTTTAGCAGGCATGTCTAACTAGCTTAAACAAATATTATGAATATTAGGATATCAATAACTAAAATAATTTCAAAAGAGAGGCAGTTGTCAAATCTACACAATCCCCTGTAATGAAAGACAGTCAGATTTAGTCAAAATACACAGTAATCCCCTGCTAATGTGGCAGGGGTGCCACATTAGCAGGAGACTGTATATTTTGACTAAATCGTTAAATATCAATCAAACTATCGTAATGTATTTAATTTTGTGAGTTCTAAATAAATATGTACATAAATCATTTTAAAATTATATGGAATATATCCAATTCCACAAATATACCATAAATAAAATAATTATCAGTGGACTGTGGGTCATAGTGGCCCCGACACGCGCTCCCACCACAAACGATGCACTGACACGAACTTCAGACTAATAACGTTCGTTTCTACGCAGGACAACGTGAGAAGGCGACGTGGAAAAAATATTATTGGTATAAAAATGTTGACAGGGTACTATTCTTAAAAAGCCCGGACAAGATTTGATTAAATGAATGAACTGAAATAAATCGTTTTTAGATGTTATTTATTTCGAAAGAAAATAAGTTAATATCTTAAAAGAAAATCTCAGTGTTAATTTTGGAAATGAGACAGCACAGGGGCCTGTTTTTCTACTGATTTGAGAAATTTGTGATAAAAAATTACAAATTATGCTATTATAACTACATCTGCACTCAATAGGAATAGTCTTATGCTTGCGTTCTGAGATATTTTAATGTATGATACAGTAATAGTTTCGGAAATGGTGGTTTGGACAGTTATTTAATGTGTCTACAGAGAATCGCCCAAATATTTATACATTCGGAGACGCGGATATTCTCGAAAATATTTTATTGGATATTATGTGTATCAGGCATTGAGTAGCTATTTATATATTCGGAGATACGAAGTACTCCTCTAAATATCGGATACGAAGTATTTAAGGAATAATTATATATCTGCGGAGATGGGAAGTTCTTCTCGTAAAATATCGTAAATAATTATATGCTACTGTTGAAACTGCGAAATTCTTCTCGAAAAATATCGTATATAACCCATAGTAGAGAATATTTCTTCGGACTGGCGATGTTCTTCTAGTAAATTAATCGTATAATAAATATATAAGGCATACTTATATCTTCGTGGATGCCATTTTTTTCTCATGAATATATAATTATATAAAAGGTAGTTCATATTTGTATATCCGGAGATGCGATTTTCTTCTAGTAACTGTATCGTATAATAAGTATATAAAAAGTTTTATTAAATAATATAGGTATATAATGTGTGATAGGTATTTATGGATAAGGGTGCAGGTAAATTATACATTAATGATTCGAATTTGGTGTCTGGTTATCAAGCATATAAAGCAAGTTTTTTCATAATATTGATGTATATGATATAGTCACAGTAGTGAAACCATACCAATATTGGGAATTATGTAACACGATAGAAGAGATACTTAATTCAAATTTTATTGTAATTGCAAAACATCTTGATGTACTAAGTGTTTTAAAAATATATCTTATAGAGGTTTTAAGTACCTACATGTTGTATTGATGTGTATAACTTCAATTTCACTGGATAAACGTAATAACTCATTGTAGCCGAGTTTTAAGTAGTCGAAATAAAAAAAGCCCTATAATATCTTTAAAAAAAAATCTTTCTCGTAGAGGTGACATGCTGATCTCCCTATATTTATATTATGAACAGTACCTATTTGTATTTTACTATAGGTATATCACATAATGAAAGTGTGCATAAAACTTGGTGTGACATCTTTAGATTGCGAATGCCTACAAAAAATCTTCTGGCGTTGTCATATCTTAGAGACAAAAATCTCGTTCTTTGATTTTTTTTTAAATGTAATAATTATTAATCTTGCCTGAAAAAGCGTGGTAAAAAAATAAGTAACCTCTTGAGGTGAAATGTTCATAATGTGAACATCCTCTTTTTCGGAAAAAAATTATGTAAAACATTGTTACCGAGGTTAGGCGTTAAAAATGTAATCAACATCTTTTAAAAGAAATCAAGTCAACAATTAATATCGAAGTCTGATCAATATTATCCCTGTGAGGTGACAAGAACTTAACAAAAACTATTTCAAAAGTCAATGATTACAGTTATAATCAGAACCCTCTAAAATATGTTTATTGCTCTCCAGATGTTAGTTTTGATGAGACTAGGTATAATGTCTTAAAAAGTTTCATATTAAAAATGTGAACAATGTCTGAAAAGGATGTTAAAAAATAGTTTTGTATGTTAGTGTAAGCCCTTCCTTTCTGAGGATGTCTATGGACTGCGTTATATTTAAATTCCCTTAAAAGGGATAAATTTTATATGTATGCTACTCTGTCTTGGAATACTGTGTACTGAAAATTATCTATTTCTGAAATAAACTACATTTATTGGTGTAAAAATCTTTATTTTAATTTTATTCCTTACTAAAAACTCCTAACTAGGTTGTTTGCTCTCTGACAAACGTATTTAGAGAAGACACACATCATCACTCATTTAAATATACCTACATATACGTAGATACGTGCATAATTTTTTATTCTATGCTAGCATTCGCAAGTGGTCAATTCAAAATAAACACATTGCGCATAGTCAAACAAAAACTATTCAGGCACAAACGTAGGACTATAAAATTATCTAAACAAAACCTCTCGAACAAACATTTGAAGCATAGCAAAGGTTGCGGATTTGTGTAGTACACGCTAATTACGTACACATACACATTCAAATGTTGCCGATTTGACGACTAAAAATGACTTGCCGTCAGAAAACGAAAAATTCATATACATAAAAAATATTACGATTTATAATTTGTCGTCTAGATACTCATTGAAATAAATTCAGAACAGCCTTTTTAAAATGGTGTATGTCGAGATCTCTTTTTGGATAAGGTATCTTATTAAGTATGTATATATTTTGGGTGCCATTCCTAAAAAGCTTTTTGAATATAGCGCAGTTTTGTGTGGAATAGCACTATCTCTTCGTTGCGTCGTCTTGACCTCAATGTTTGAAACAAATGCAAGTTTGATTTTACAAATACTGCTATCCCGTAGATGTATAAACAGGGCAGAGTAAGAAGTTTATATTGCTTAAAAAATGGACTACAACTACCCGTGTTTTTTTAGCACACAGCACGTACACACTTCTTTTGAGCTTAGAAAGAAATTTCTTTGTCAGTGGAATTTCCCCAATACATTATTCCAAAACGACGTTGAAGACGCACATGAATGAGTGCGTAAAGGAATACGCCTGTGTTACATGATGATAAATTATCATTTACCCCAAGAATCGGGAAAAGAGTCAAACTGCTGTTAAATTTTGCTTCAAAAAAGGAGGACATCCTCAGTTCGCAATGTATTTTTTTATGTATGTGCCCCGATTACTCAAACTCGGACCGATTTGAAAAAAAAACTTGATTGAGAATATCAAGTTTATGACACATTACTGGTTTAATAGTCTGATGAAATAATAATATCCTTTTTAAATTTCTTAATTCACATAAGCTCCTTCATCTATGTCTTAACCAGGTCCAGTTCTGATGGTGTTTCATGGTTGTAAATCTTTGGAGGAATCTTACCATTTAATTAATCTATTACATCGGTTATTTTAGATGTCATTTGGAATGTTAATGCACTCTTGTTTTTTTTTTTTTTTGATGTATACGGTCTTGTCTGTGTATATTTAAATATCCATATACCTACACCGTGACATTTTAGTCGTCTTACAAAAGCAGCCCACTTCATGTATACAAAGACTACAAAAAATGCATGAAAAAAATGATATACACCGTGACATATTAGTCGTCTTACAAGGGGCCACTCAATGTACCCGACATAAAATACCTCTAGGAACAATAAAAAATTTTTTTTTTTTTTTTTTTAATGTTTATTAGCTCGAATATTCTCGAGCAGTAGTAATACCTTGTCAACACTGTTGACGATCGGGAACAAAAAGTTTCTTTCGTTCACAGTGTTGAAGAACGGGACCTTTTTTCGATTGTTCCCGATCAATCATCCCCTGTCGTTAACACTGTTGACAACGGAAAGGTACTTTTTTCGCGATCGTAAATACACTTCAATGGCGCCTCTAGTACCTACTCACATACATAGGCAATAATAGCTCCGCCCTATTCATAGAAAAACGCTTGCCCTGAGCTGTGATTGGCCGGGAGATGCATGACGCATTTCCATTTTTAGTACAGCAGTCCGGGGCGCGCGTCACTCCGAGCAAACCCCCCATCCCGCTCCCTCCGGATAATGCGTGGGGACGGGCCATAAGTATGGTTTACGCAGTTGGACAGGTATCTGTATTATGTGAAGTAAAAAAGAACTATAAATAAAAAACTTTTAATCAAAAGGATTTTGAAAAAAAAATATAAATACCTAACTATTGTAGATAGAGAGCTTTTATATTGAGAGAGAGGATTAACTTTGTCTAAAAGGTACTTTTGATACCATGGATTCAGTACATGATCCTGAACCCGCCTGCGCTGAAATATTTCGTCGGTTATTTAAAAAAAAAATTGCTGTTCCATAGAAAACTGCAATATTTCGGACCCAATGATAGTAACATTCTTTAATATTTACATACAGGAACGTTTTAATAAGGGCATTGATTGTTGCTGTCTCGTAATCGCAATGAATCTTGAGTGGGTTCCAGTTTGGTAGCTGAGATTTTATAAGCTTAAACAGAATCTCATATCTCTTTTGTTTTTTGTCCATTAACAGTGCTGACTTCATAAGAAATGTTCAATTACAACGAATTAACGGTGAGATAACATTAGAAAATATGCTAGATAAATTACGTAAAATAAAATATTGAAAACTAAAATATGGTTTCTTTCTTTTTTATTTAATTAATGCTCTTACACAGTACCATCAATGGAACAGCCAAGGGTACCTACATACGAAAAACAAGGGGGCAATGGGCTGTTCGTTTAACTTAATCGGGTTTTCTAGAGCGCTATTTGCTGGTTTGCACGAGCAGTAGCCATATCAGCTGCAGCACGCTGCAGCTCCACCTGAAACAAAACTCTCCGAGCCTCGTCAAGTGGCACCAGAGGGCGATCTAAAATACGTAATACAATAACATAATCGTTTTCAATATCATAAGTCTTTTCCGCGGCAATGAGCCATCTGGTTAAACGTTGCGCTCAATGATTTGGCTGGTTGTACTTCAGCTATTTAATTGGATGGCGTTTAATGAATGGCCTAGGCTTCCAATTACCTGGCTAATTGGTGCGTACCTGGCTGTGATATATACATATACTTTCTATGTAAGCCAACCTATAGTTAAATATTGAATAAAACAAAACACTGCCGGGCAGATGGGAATGGGATGGGATGGTAATGGGCAGATGAGAATGTCCAACAACAACCTTGCATTACTTCATTATTATTAATTTGCTAATGTTGTGTAACCCACCCTATGGGAACTTTTATTTGTAACAGTTGCACGATGCATTATGTGAACCAATGACAGACGCACACAATTTGGTGCAACCCCTTAAAAGAACCCTTTCCGCACCAAGGTCGAATCCTCATGGCGGTTATTACCGGTTACTGCATCTGTATTTAACCCATTTTACATGGGGTGACGTGACGGGGTAACTTTGTAAATATTCCTTTCAAAGACTTGCCTCGATTCACCCCTGCATCGATGCAACCCATTTTTAAACCCCGACTCAAAAAGAGGGGTGTTATAAGTTTGACCGCTATTTGTGTGTGTCTGTCCGTGGCACTGTAGCTCTTACACGGGTGTACCCATTTGAATGAAAATAAGAAGAGCATACTAACCTGGAATTTGCCGGATACCCCACTCCCTTACCAACTTTCAGCACAAGTATCGCGTTTGGGCTCATTGGAATGGTCTTAATGAATAGCCCAGCTAGCAAAACTTGGTATTACAAGTATTCTAAGACCATATTTTTCTTACTCTTTTAGTACACTTACAAACGTTGGTAAGTGTGGAATTGGGCGCACTTTGTAAGAGTGTTTGCCCTTATTGTTATTGTATTATGCTCTTATGAAGAGTGTTTTCAATCTTATAGTGATCTGCCTAGTGCCGTTGTAAAAGCAGTTAGTCTTACAAGTGTCTTACACTGGCATGGTGTAAAAGTAAAATGCCATTGTGTAGCCTTACGAAGAATTATTCCGATCTGTCACCCCGTTTTGTCCCCTTAAGGTGACAGATAGGAAAAAAAAGTTTGATCTGTCCCCCTGTTAGCAATGAGGGGACAGTTCGAACTTTATTCACTCCTTAACGGTTTCATCTGTCCCCCTATCACTGACAGGGGGACAGATGAAACTTTTTATTCCTGTTTGTCCCCCACAGAATTTAATATATTAATTCTTAAAACTAATGCCACACATACTGCAACATTACATTAAATTAAAGACTAGTGGTTTAGGTTTATAATCATCTGTATTTAAATAAGTTACAAATATTTCTTTTGTTTTTCTATTAATCAGCCACAGTCCCATAAATCACAGTACGTATAGTAGATACAATTACAATCAGTCTTCTGATTTGACTTAATTAAACTTAATTACAATAAAAAATATACTAATAATAAGAATATTTTGTTTTGTTATTGATTGATAGAATCAGTCACAGTCCGATAAATCACAGTAGGTATTGTACATATTACAATCAGTCTTCTGATTTGACTTCATATTAGGCTATATGAAGTCAAATCAGAAGACTTTACTAATGAAAACTTTTAAATAATAATAAACTTAAAGTTGTAAATAATCTCAAAATATAAATTAACGAAAATCACTAGTATAACGAATTTTAAAACTTTTTTATTGTATAAATCTTTAAGTTGTCATTCGCAAAATAAGTTTTGATATTAACTATAGTACTGACATACAGAGCACAGACAGAAATTTTATTTTGTTTGATAACTCCTATAGGAATGAAAACGTCAAAACTTGAATTTATTTACTTCATTCCTGAATAATACAGAATTAATTACCTTAATAGAAGCTGCAATTTTATCTAAACAAGTAAAATTTTCTTATTAGGAACATTTCCTCATCTAAAAGTTAACATATTGTTAGTAAAAATTAACATTTGTAATATGAAGTCAAATCAGAGGACTGATTGTTATTATACTTATTATACCTGGAATACCTACGACGTGATATATGGGACTGTGGCTGATTAATAGAAAAACAAAATAAATATTTGTAACTTATTTAAATACAGATGATTATAAACCTAAACCACTAGTCTTTAATTTAATGTAATTAATATATTAAATTCTGTGGGGGACAAACAGGAATAAAAAGTTTCATCTGTCCCCCTGTCAGTGATAGGGGGACAGATGAAACCGTTAAGGAGTGAATAAAGTTCGAACTGTCCCCTCATTGCTAACAGGGGGATAGATCAAACTTTTTTTTCCTATCTGTCACCCTAAGGGGACAAAGCGGGGTGACAGATCGGAATAATTCGTTTCGAACATTTTAACAAACTGTTGTGCGCATGCAGTGAATATAATAAAAATCTTTAAAAAAGTAAGTACTTTGTATATTAACTTTATAATTTACTACTATTATACTACTAGTATAATGCTTGTTTTTCTCTTTCAGTTATGCGATTTTACAGTCGCTTTTTGATTTTTTAAATTAATTATTTTATATACGTTATGCTTTTGTCCCTACGTTGCATTACCTCTAGCGGTCGTCTTGCACGCTTGACCTGGATGTAGCAAAAATACACGTTACAATTCAAGGTCAGGGTTTAGTTATCACGCAGCTGTAGTGAGGGGAACACACAATACACTGTGGCTGAAGGGGACCAAGAATTACCTTTGCTTGTAACACGAGGGGTGAGCCCGGTTGGTTGTGACTTTTATGCCAAACGAGCAAACAGCGCGTGTGACATTTAATAAAATAATACTGCTAGCAAATTGGAGATATCAGTATAATTATAATATTAGGGCGTACATCTGTACTAGCAAGGGTGCTACATTAAGTATTGTTCTGTTAAACCTATGTCACACATGCTAGCCTCCTGCACTCCTCCTCCTGATCTTATGCTGCAATTAGTGTGTAACAAAACTTTTTGGCTGTAATTATCGATACTTCACTTACTTTACTTACTGATTCATGTAAAAAAGAATATAAATCTATATTCTAAACACAGCGACATTCATAGCTTAAATACTAGAAACAAAGATTTATTTCTTGTGTCGAGGACTAGGCTCCAAAAAACTATTTATTTAAATGATATGATATCACAGCATATTTCAATCTAAATTAAATGCCTAATTTAAATAACATATTTTATAAGATAAGGATTAATATAACACCGGTCAAAATAGCTTCGGAAATAACAATGAAATTATTATCAAATTCTGAAAGATAATAATGTTTACTGTGGGTCGAAGCTATTTTGACCGGTATTATATTAGGTCTTTACCTATGAAATTGCCGTTCTGCAGTACTGGCCATTTCAAATCAAAATATTTTTTGTTTGGGTAAGAATTCTAATTTCAAATTAATTTTATTTTAAAAACATGGTTTTTTTTTTTCCAAAAGTAGTCATTTGTTTATTGATTAGTGTTACATTTTCATCGCATTTCAATCTTTTTCGTCATCATGGATACGTTAAAAATTCGAGTAATTATGGAATATGAGTACCGTCGTGGCAGCAACGCGGCACAAGCGGCACGCAACATCAACGACGTTTACGGAGCTAACTCTACAAACCAACGCACCACCTATTATTGGTTTGCTCGCTTCCGTTCTGGAAATTTCGACCTGAAAAATGAATCTTGCGGTCGTCCGAAGACTTTGGTCGACAATGACGAATTAAAGGCGATTGTGGAAGCTGATGATACACAATCTACGGCTGAATTAGCAGCAGCTTTCGACGTTAGCGTCAAAACAATATTGGTCCATTTGCGTCAAATTGGCAAGGTAAAAAAGCTTGACAAATGGGTGCCCCACGAACTCAATGATCGCCAGCGCAAAGTACGCGTCGAGACGTGCCTTGCACTGCTCAACAGACACACAAATGAAGGAATTTTGAACCGCATTGTTACCTGCGATGAAAAATGGATTCTGTTTGATAACCGCAAGCGCTCAGCAAGTTGGTTGGATCCTGGTTCAGCACCTAAACAATGCCCTAAACGAAAACTTACCCCTAGAAAAGTGATGGTCACTGTTTGGTGGTCTAGCGCCAGTGTGATTCATCACAGCTTCTTAACAAACGGGGTGAGCATTACTGCAGATGTGTACTGTGAAGAACTGAACACAATGATGGAGAAGCTGGCACATCTCCAACCAGCATTGGTCAATCGCTCGTCTCCGCTGCTACAGCACGACAACGCGCGACCTCATACTGCACAGCAGACGGTCTCCAAGTTGCAAGAACTGGGGTTGGAAGCTCTCCGTCATCCGCCCTACTCACCAGACTTTGCGCCTACAGACTACTACTTTTTCCAGAATTTGGATAACTTCTTGGCGGGAAAAAAATTCAATACCCGAGAGGCAGTACAAAATGCCTTTGAAGAATTTTTTGCCTCCCGTCCAGCTGATTTCTTTAAGAAGGGCATCAATAAACTGCCACTGCGTTGGCAAAGATGCATTGATTGCATGGGTGATTACTTCGATTAATTCAAATAAAAAATCGTTTAAATTTTTTCATACAAAACGGCAATTTCATAGGTAAAGACCTATTATTAATCCTTATCTTATAAAATATGTTATTTATTCATATTCATATCTTTATTTGCATTCCATAATGTAAGTATACAGGTGTTATAATGGCTTAGAGCTAAGGTACAATTACGGACCCTGTAGGGTAAATTAAATTAAATTAGGCATTTAATTTAGATTGAAATATGCTGTGATATCATATCATTTAAATAAATAGTTTAAAAGATATCACAGATTCAAAATTACACGTAACAAAATAATTATGGTAGACGACTACGCGGGCGCAGCTGTAGGAGTCGATGACCTTTTCCTTGGTTATAGGTATGTAATCCCGGTAGTACGTTCCCGTAGAATATTTTGACATCCACGCGGGCGAAGCCGCGGGCTAAAGCTAGATTATAATAAACCCTTGTGTCTGCCACACTTTATCCTGTACACTTGGCCAGGTTTTCAATAAAAAAATCACGTGTTATTTCACGTGACAGTTGTTTGAGGGCAGCATTGATATCCAGTCAACAAAAGAGTTGGCTCACTGAAATGAGTCTTGTCAAAACACATTTATGTAGTTATAACTATAAAACAAGTTGTATTCAAATACTATTTAGGGGCTGCCATTGTCATCCATGTCCAGCTGTGGACTGCTATAGGCAGATAATGATGATAATGATGATTGCCATCTCTGTTCCCGAATTCAATTAAAATATAGCAGTATAGAAAAGCAAATAAGTCTCGTAGAGATACGGCAATTTATATCAATTAGAGACTACATTTATTTACGTACCTACCGAACACAATTTCAATTAGTCAAAACTCAACAAAAAAAAAGAATTGTTCATTTCGGCAGCCCACCCTATATCTATTTGTCATTATTTAAATAGCTAGGTGAATATTGCTGTGTCTATCTCTACGAGAACCAAATAGGTACACACAGGTAGAAAGCACTAAAGAAAAGTTATATTAGATGCTTTTTTACTTATTAACTATAAGAAAATGGGTAGTTTTCACAAAAACCTTGCAACCAAAAATTTATGGGAAAAGTTTTTTGCGATTTCTAACTTTTCTAGTAATACCTCAGTTGGTCTGATAGAGTTTTTTGACCCTTATGAGAAACAGGATCGATTGGCATCAAAAATGTTTTTGTGTAAACTACCTATTTTCTTATAGTTAATAAGTAATAAGTAAAAAAGCATCTAATATAACTTTTCTTTAGTGCTTTCTTCCTGTGTGTACCTTTTTGGTTCTCGTAGAGATAGACACAGCAATATTCACCTAGCTATTTAAATAATGACAAATATAGGGTGGCTGCTGATTTTGGAAGCAAATTACAGTCAGCAAGAAAATATCTTGCTGACTGTAATTTGTTTTCAAAATCTGTGAAATCAATTCAAAACTTCTCGAAAAGTTAAAAACAGTCTTCTAAGACCGTTTTCCAGTAGCTAGTCCTTACTGCCCCATCTCAAAAAGATACCCTGTATATTTTTTTGTCGTCGGGAATTTTTGATTGGAGGGTACTTCATACAGCAGCAAAAAGGGGGCTGGATATCTTCGCCTTATGAGATCCGATTTCGATGGTTCTTTATTTTCCATTTGAAAGATCTCATAAAAAATTGGTGAAGTTCTGATAAGGCTGTTCGGCGTGACGAGCAGAACAGCTACTCAAAATGCAATAAATTGCTCACTTTTAGATTTCTACCACTGGGACCGGCCCTTTAACTACTAGGTAGAGATTGATGGAGTACCTGGGACCACCTTCTCGTCACTAAACTAGAGAAATCTGAAATTAATTCTCTGTAACGAAGCTTTAAAACCAATATTAATGTTTGTTTTACTATAAGGTCTACTGCGCTACTACGATACTGTATATTTTATAATTCTAATTATTTATCGTAACTAATATTATAAATGTGAAAGTGAGTTTGTTTGTTTGCTACGCTTTCACGCTAAAACGGCTGAACGGATTTGGATGAAATTTGGCACAGGAGAAGGACATAGGCTACTTTTCATCCCGGATCCCAGACGAAGTCGCGGCCAACAGCTAGTATATCCATACTATATAATAATTATATTACTACATATTACTATATTTATTATACAAAGTCAAAATCAAACAATTTATTTCAATTATACACATAAAAGGCACTTATGAACGTAAATTTTACAAAAAATACAATTGATTCTAGTCGTCCTTCCAAAGGTAGTTTTCGTATGGAGAAGAATAGGCAATGAACTCCACCGTTACTCTTTTAAAAATGTTTTTACTATATTTTGTATACATTAATTATATGTGAAGACGATGCATCTAGAATAAGATTACTATACCACGATAGGTAAAAAAGAATGAAAAATGAAGCAATGACAGATAAATTAATTATTTCATGGATACATGGTGCTCACATATTTACAAATATTGTAAAATTATACGATATTTCTAACATTTTAACAAGTAGGTAATACAAATAAGTCAGTGTGTGAGTTAAAGAAATCACAGAATGTAAAAACAGTGTTATAAAGTAACACTTTATAACACTGTTTTTACATTCTGTAATTGGTCCACCTTGGCCAGCCCAATGACCACACAATTGTCATCACGTGGGCACAACACCCTACTATCTGCCCTCTCGGCTGTCAGCTTATTTGTTCCAGATAAGTGTCAATTGGTCCCCATCATCTGAATAAGTCACGACTGACTTACGTTTTGACCAAATTACTACAGATTATTAACACAAATCATGCTCAAAGTTGTACAAAAGTATAGAGAATTAAACAAGGATGCCATAAAACCGCATATTCAACCCCTAGAACGCACCAACAGCGGTTGACAAGACTGTTTGAACGCCCCGCAGTCCGTTTCCGAGAGCGTTGAGTATGGTCGCGGAATTACCAATAAAACATAGTGTGCCGAAAGTAAAGATGTTCTGTTTTCAACATGAATGGGTAAGTAATAAACAGTTTTTATTGCTAAGAATCTGTATTTGATAAAGATTTAGCAAGGAAATGGTTATTTCAACAAACATCTTTAGCCATTTTGGCGCCATTTCGCCGCGGCCGGCGTCGCATTTCGCGTATTACGATGAATAATTCTACTATTTTTAACAAATTGACGATAATATGTAAGGTGCTATGTATCCTATTATTGTTTTTAAGCATTTATTTGAACTTTGACCGTAATGGATTTGCGTAATTTTGAAATTAATAATGCGCTAACGAATAAATGCTGATTCAGATAAGTTGACAGACTAGGAATTTGAGGTCAATCACGAAATCCGCCATCTTTATGTGTTTTGTACGGATGATCGAAATGTTTGGATACAGCTTCCGTAGATTTCAATGATATAATTTCTTGGATTTGTTTTTAACCGACTAAAAAAAAAGAGGTTATTAATTGCACATTGTATGTAATAATAATGGAACTGAAATTTTATAGGGAGGTAGGTGTATGTATTTAATTAAGTATGTACCTATGTATGTATGTATGTTTGTCACACCTTTCTCCGAAAATATTAATAGGATTGTGTTTTTACTGCAAGTTTTTTGCGTTTTTCTTTTTTGTGTATTTATTATTACTTTTCTATAAACTTTTTGCATGTTTGTGTGTATTGCATGTTGTATTTCCTTTTGTTAGTGAACCAAGACGTCCTCGCACGCGCGGGCCGCGACGCGGTAGGGGTGTGCGCGTGCGAGGTGGACGAGGAGCATCTGGTCCAGCTATACCACTGCTTGGAATACCACCGGAGGAAGCCGGCCCTAGCATGCGTGGCAGAGGGCACGGGCGCGGGCGCGTGGTAATCCTGGAGAATGTGGTGTTGGTAGCTGCATCAAGTGACAGTGAGGAGGTGGTCCCGGTTGCCAGACCCAGCACGCGTCGCAGAGGGCGCGATGTGCTGGAGGAGGTGATCCCGTTTGCTGGGCCCAGCTCGCATGGCAGAGGGTGCGGGCGCGGAGTGGCGGAGGTGCTGGTCGTGGTTGCCGGGGCCTAGCTCTAGTGGGAGAGGGCACGGAGGCCGCGGCAATCCACGGCACGAGCGGCCAGGACCTCGAACCATTAAAGAGTTAGCTTTTATATTTCTTGCTTCCTTTTTTTTTGCTTTATTTTTCAATAACCTCATTTATTTTTCTCTAATCAAAATCATTTTGAGTATTACAATTGTTTTTTTTTTTTAATTTTAGATTATTCATTCTTAATATCAGAGATCTGCCCGAAGATCAGGGCCTCGAGGTCCTCCTCCGCCCTAAGCCGTTGCGCAAGTGGCCACCGTAAGTAGTTCTTCTTGTTAAACATTTATTCAAAAATAAAAATGGGTAAAATACAGTATAAATCTTAGAAATAATGTAGGTATTACAAAGTATGATGCCTGTACTAGGATAACCCTGTATCACAGGTGGCATGAGTTCTTACAATTACTAACTGATTTCTTAAACAATATTTGACATAAGTTTTAATAATAGTGACATAGTTAGTTAATTTATTAAGTTATAATCTACTTAAATACTAATAATTTCTTAAGGTAAATTTTTGAAGCGGTCGACTAATGTGCTTAGACAGCGACAAATCGAAGGTAAGTAGGACAGTGCAGTGGCCAGGGATATTTTTGAGTCAGCAACAAGCGATGACGCACTAGGTGCCCTCATAATCGATGGAGTTAATGTATCTGTATTCTGCTATTTTCCTAGCAGGGCATGCAGCGTCTCCCGTTTTGTGATCACTGGGCTTTTTAAAAGGTGAGCAAGTTGCACATTACGGAATGGCGGCGCATTCGGACATCGAATGATCTGCATCACCACAGTGACCACACGTAGTAACGATGTCTCGGCAAGTTTTTGCTGCATGGCCATATTGTTGACATTTATAACACCTTGTTACCAATGTAAAGTCCCTGACAGGACAGGACGTCCCATTTATAAAAAGCCTTGATTGTGGGATTAGGGCTTTACGTATATCGGCCGAAACTTCAACAACGTAGTTACAGGTCGTAGCATCTCTCTTCCCCGATTTATGGCTTAATTTGATCAAGGTCAAGAAGGATTCCAAGGACAGTGCTGGTAACTTGTCGGCTACATTTTGTTCGAAAATGCACAGGTGAACACCTCATTTTCAGCCAAGGAAGTCGGCACTCCTACAACTGCTATCCGAGGTTTGCGTTTGCTGGGCTCGTCGGCGGTAAGTGCAGATGTAGAGAGCTGGACTGCATGCTTCAGTTTATCAGCGTCATGTTTCGTCTCGGTACTGATAATTACGCCTCCATTTTTTGTTTTCCGGACACCACGAACGTGCAGCTTCATTTGCTCGGGCCGTATTATTTTTTGCACGAGTTCTTTTGTGTATGTTAGTTGTAGATATTATTCTCGCTGTGCAAGTTTTAACTTTTGTTTTAAAATTTCCATTTACATTAAACTGGGCTCCTGCGGCTCGTGCACTATCACCTCATTCACCAGTACCACCGTTACCGGCGCCGACATCACCGACGCCACCATCGCCAGCGCCACCATCAGCGGCGCAACCATCACCAGCCTCATGTGTTGTGCCTTCGCCGGCACCGTAAGTCGCCTTTTCTATTTATCTTAGGACTTTGCTATTTACATACATATCTAAAGATATAGGCACTACAACATTGCTTTTGTTCCAGGTTTGTGGAATGCGACCCGCCATCGACGGTGCCACCATCACCGGCCTCATGTGTTGTGCCTTCGCCGGCAGCGTAAGTGGCCTTTTCTATTTATCTTAGAACTTTGCTATTTACCTAAATATCTAAAGTTATAGGTACTACAACATTGCTTTTGTTCCAGGTTTGTGGATTGTGACTCACCATCGCGCGCGCCACCATCATCGGCACCAGCATCACCGGCGCAGGAGTTTAATCCACCACCACCTCGTCACCCTCGCCAGAAACTGAGGGACCAGGAAGTTGAAGCTATCCTGAATTATGGTAAGTTCCTTCTGATTTTAATTTGGTTTGGCACTATGGCCAAACTTCTTTCCACCAGATTTCGAACCAATCTATCATTTGTTACATTGTTACAGGTAACGACTCGGGTTCTGTCGAGAGCGGCGACGAAGACCAGTTGGGGCGGTATCCGCCAATTCTGCCCGTCGGTGAACCTGCGCCCGCCGGTGAACCTGCGCCCGCCGGTGAACATGCGCCCGCCGGAGAACCTGCGCCCGCCGGTGAACCTGCGCCCGTCAATTTCCCTCTAACGGCTACGGACCAACTGTGGAGGTGGACTGAATTTGACTGGAGAGTTTCCGACTTCTTCGATTCGACCTGAATTGAGGAGGGAAATGTTCTCCGAAACTAATGTTGTTCCGACAACTCCACGTGACGACCCCTATGACGCGAATAGACGAGTACTGGGGGGCCACCCCTGACATATTCTATATGGTTTTAGCGCACTCATGTCTCTGAATAGATTCTTACTATTAGGTAAATGCCTACTTTTCAGCGATAATTAAGACATGTGTGCGCTAGAACTGGACACCTCCGAGGCACGTTTATTTAAGATACAGCCAATATTGTCGCATATGAACAAGACATTTCAAAAACTTTACACCCCAGCGCAGAACATTGCGCTAGACGAGAGTCTTTTGATGTGGAAGGGCTGGCTGGAAATCGGCCAGCTCATTCACCAGACCAGATGCTGGCCATGTATCCGATCGAGCGGAAACGAACAAAGGTCTGCAGTGCTATTCTGTAACCATATCACCGTGAAAACTTAGGTGAAGTGAGCGTGGAGTGAGCTGTCATTCCACAGGGATTGACACTATTGATAGCTCACTTCACCCAAGTTTTCACGGTGAGATGTTTACAGAATAGCATGACTGGTACAACAAATTATTCCGGAGACTACTCAACGTCTCCGTTCTTAATTCCTATATCATTCATCACCACAATTCTTCTCTTTCTCATCGCAATTTCCGTATTCAACTTATAAAATCTCTTCCACTCCCTCTCTTCCAACTGCCCGTAGCCAACCAGAACCGCCACATTGACGTCACGCACCGCCTCGAAATGTTGCCCAAGGGTAAGGGGTAAGGCTCAACGGATGAGGCGGACGTGCGCCATCTGTAAAAAACAATCCAAGTACTCTGTGTTGGTTGCAGGAAAATCACTTGCCTAGATCCCTGCTTTCTCCAGCTCCACTCTTGATTATATAATTTATGTAAAGTATGTATATTTATAAATATATATTTCTTTGTATGTATCTATATATTGTATATATTTTTTGGACCACTCCCTTGTTCGTTTCAATGACTGTGCGACTGTGTACTTGTGTATTTTGTAGGGAAATTGTATGTTTTGTTTGTTGATTTCTGGAATGTTTTTGTTAGGCAGCATGCCTTTCTGCTTATTGATTTGTAAATATCTAATAGAATGTTAATTTGTAATTGTGTTAATTACAAATTAAAATTCTACATTTTGAGGTGTGTTCTTTTGATTTATTACTGTGAAATAATGTGTATTTATGTAAATAAAACAAAAACTTCTTGAAATATTGGTGTATTTTTTTAATTATAATGACCTTTACACAAGAAACTGAGTAAAATACCCTCACCAAGATTACAAATTAGAATTACTAATATATTACAAGGCAAAACTGGACTAATCCATACAACATCTGTTAGGTAATTTCGTAAGGATTCCAACGACGTAACTTCTAAACAGCTCACATGCATAGTTTAGGAGATATCGTCGTTTTAATCAGACGCGCTGGTTTCGCGCGAGACCACCCAAAAGTAGCGTGACAAATGCGAACGCAGCGGCAGAACGGCGCGGCAGTTGAGAGTGCAATTACAACAATATTGCGCCTCGTCACGCGACGCTAGTACTATACATTTTATATGAAATGTGTTACAGCAAAGGTGGTCCAGGGAGCATGACGTAATTATTTCAAAGGTTTCGTTGACACTAACCAACCGAATGATTAAATTCAAACCTAATGTTACGTAGCTATGCAATAAAAGTTGCTGAGTAAGTACCTTGTATGTTTTCCTTCCATGTCCCTGATTGTAGCACTGCGGGTCATCATGTTGTTTGAAATGTCAGTCCCCTGGAATAAAAAATAAAATAAAATAAAAAATAAAAATGTTTATTGCAATTACATACATTGTTGACACACATGAGTTGGAGATCACCTTTTAAGCAAAAAGATGCTTGTGTTAGGTGAAATCCGCTCTTCCACATATCACGACAATAAAAGTATGCAATTAAAAGAAATACAACGGAACACGCTTTTCCACTAAAGACAAAGTATTTGCACAAAGTTCTTATTTAGTGAGTGGGCGACTCCAGGAATTCGTAAAAGAAAGGATAAACTTTTTGATTTTTATGACCTAAAGCAACATATGAATAATACAAGTTTTCATCAGTATGTTCCAAAATATTCGAAAACTTTTAAGTGTGTGCTAAGTAGCTAAAGCTTTCTTTACCAGTGAGCTCGTCCTGGGGACATTTTGGAAGTTTGAATTCTGTCTTAATTTCTTCTGCTTTGTACACACAGCTACACACCAAGCTATACATTTCCAGTATAAGCTGATCTCGCATTGTATATTAGCAATAAATTAAATTAGCTTGTGATAAAATAAAAACCACCTGGCAAATAATAAATAATGAAACAGGTAGGAAAAAACAGCGTAATACTGAATTTTATTTAGAGACGGCATGGATCAACTCAGATGTAGAAATAGCTCAGGAATTTGAAAACTTTATTGCTAACATTCCCCTTAAAACTACTGAAGCTTTAAATTCCTCACCCACGTTTTCTGTGGCCTTCATCATTTAAGCCGAAAGACGTCCACTGCTGGGCATAGGCCTCCCTCAAATGGGGGGTTTGCCATAATCGCCACGCTTGGCAGGCGGGTTGGCGATCACAGTATGGTGTTAAATGCATAGAGAACGCTGCTGCCCATTCTCTAGTAAGTCCCAGAGTCGCCTTTTATGACACCCACGGGAAGAAATGGGACGTTTTCTGCGGCCTTACTTAGAAAGAATGTAAAGGCATGCCCTTTGGAGTTTAGGATTCAGCATATAAACCCCCAGGAAGAAGCGAAGCTACCCGTATCTTAGCAGCCAACTTTATAACACTATAAACGAAACCTGCAACGTATACTCTTTACCTAAATTTAAATGTAAAACTGTTGTTCGTTTTCTTCAAAAGTTAACGTACGATGAGACCACTTTCTGAAAAACCGCACACATCCACATGTACACCTACACCACACACACCCACACATACACCCACTCACACCACACACAACCATTCCTTGCTAAAATAAAAATAAAAATTATAAGTGATTTGTACTTAAGATAAACTACGTTTAGGTATGCTTACAATAGTGCAGCAAATTGTCAATGAATTGTAAGAGTGTGACTGTAACACAGTTTATACTAGCACAGACACAGACGTTCACTCTGTCTCAAATAATGCTTAGCGATGTATAGTGGGGTTTGTATGTTTTGTTTGAGATGGACAAATTGTATTTGGCTTTTTGAATAAAAGGATTATTTATTTATTTTATGTGCGCGTATCTGAATATCGTTAGAGCTAGCTTAGGTAGGCCCACGCTCATCTTCAAACGAAACATGACTCAAATAATTACAAATACCTTTAATCCTTTTATCTCTGACGTGCTCGTATCAACCATGGACATTAAATTTATTCTGGACAAGTATAACTGCGCAGGGTACGTAAAAAGTTAATTTTAAAACATTATTTTCACTTTTTTATTTGTGTTTCGCGTTCTCTGTCCAATTCAACATTAATCTTACTATCTATTTCTTTATTGAAAGAAAATTTAAAACTTATATTAAAACTACACTGCAAATCAGCATATTACGAGATGATTATAATATTCAAGATAAGAATGCTTGGAAAAATGCTGGTCCTGCTCCATAGAACAATCTAGAATCTAGACAAAATCAAAATAGTTGCTAATTTAAGTACTTATTTTTATAACATTAATTTTACAACCTTCGATTACCTTAACTCACACACTGACACAATTTGTTTAATTGTTTTGAAAAATCGTCTATGGTTGCAATATTTGTAAATATGTGAACACCATGTATCTATAAATTTATCTAATGTATCGGTCATTGCTTAATATTTAATACTTTGTGCCTATTGTAGAATAGTAATTTTATTCCAGGTACATCGTCATCACATGTATGCAATTATAATGATTAATGTATAAAAAATATTGTAATACATCTTAACAGAGTAACTATGGAGTTTCTTGCTGTGACTACCGACATTACTAAAAAATAGAGAAAGAAGTATGGAAGAAAAAGACGACAAGAGATAGCCAAAATAAATTGGGATGACGGCAAGAGAATGATGAACTATGGAGTTACTTGCGCATTGTTCTCCATACAAAACAGAGGCAAGGGAAGGGGCAACTAGAATCAATTCAGTTCTCTTGTAAATATTGTCGTTATTAAGTGTTTTAAATGGCCTACTTGAACTAAATAATTTTGGCTAAGTTAAAGTTAAAATAACAATACCTTCCCCGAAAATATCAAAACCGCAATCGGTAGCGTCGAATACTAAGTTTAAAATATCTAAATCGTTTATTAAACAAATTACAGTTTGTAACACTAACGCCACGTATCTGATACCCTGTCTAATTTATTGCTGGGAGTACGTTGCCTAGACACAGGTTGTAAATTACTTTGTTTAAAATCTAAATTGTGGTAAATGTTTTCAAAGTCATTGATTTTATTGACAATTCTACCATAAATAACATCAACTGCTTCTGACGCGTAAACATAATCTAGATGAGTAAAGTCGTCTAAAAATATTGATTCATTCACATTTGGAAGATTCTGCCGTAGTATCTCTACATCCATGGTGTCCGCCAACCAGTCTTTAGAACTATAAAATAGCACCACTGGTACTGTCACATACCTTAAATCATAATCAGGCGGCTTTATATCTCCATAATTGATTTTATTCTCTTCTTCACCATAATCGTACCGACAGAACCGATGTGACTGGACTAACTGTCCGTAATGAACGAACTGCAACGTAGACGAACCAGTGGGCGAGTGTCCTAATATAACAGACAAAAAAGTGTCATTTATTTTAGTTTCATATCCTGTTAATGAGAACAAAATGTTATCACATCTTTCTGACATAACAGTACATATAAATGCAGAAAGTTTATTAAAGAAATCGACTCCTGCTGAATACGCGTTAAAGTCCTTCAGTATGAGTCCCAATATATTGTGAGCGGGTGAAAATATTCTGACTATCGGACTTTTAACGTGACCCATCCAGGCCTCCGGCGCTAGCGAAAACATTATTTTGATTTTGGAATTGTATTCAGGCTTCATCGAGCACATAACGTAGCCGACTGTAGTGCCTTGTGAATGTCCTATGTAGTATACACGATCGTTTTTTGTCTGTTCCAGAATATAGTCGATCATGGCGGGCACGTCGTACAGCGCAATCTGTTCCCACGTAAACTCCCAGTATTCCGTCATGCTGGAGTTCAAAGTCGTGTGCATTTGAGCGTGTTTGTTACCCCTAGAGTTACCCATCCAAACATCGAATCCTTGGTCCGCGAGCACATACCCGAGCGCTTTGTCGGGTCCCATTAAAACCCAAGTGTCTGAACTTTCTAAAATACCATGCATTAGAAACACGACCGGCCTTATTTTTTTTTGACGGACTGGTATTCTGTGGATATTCAATATATATCCGTCTTCTGTCGTCACCGTGTGTTCTTCTAGATGATATCCATATTTTCGCGCCAGTTGTTTGATGTTCAGACGTGCGTCCACAGGAACGAATGTATCATGTGTAATATCCATTATACTCTCCAGTAAATCCCATAAACCCCGATTGTCGAGGGCCGCAGTTAAACTGCTGATCAACAATAGTTTAAGATACATTTTATTAATTCTTCGCCAAGTGTGCGGCGACTGCACCGTCTGTACGTGAATCAATGCGGTCTTCGATATTGAAATACATTGTTCTAAATCCAGTGTTATTAAAGTTTACAGCATTGTTAATTGCTATTAATCCTGAAATGGTTTTATTTAGAATTGCGGTTCGCGTCAGCTCACTTAATGGAGTCTCAGTGTATGCGTTTTGAGTTGTCTGGCGAGTCTTTCAAGTATTTATAATATTTTCAATACTTTTCACAATTTTTTTCCAGTAATACAGAAAATTAAACATTGTTTTCCTAAATTGTGTATTGTAATGAAAATATTACTGGGGGATTAGAGACGGTTATCCAAAAACATGGGTGTAATTCTCATAAACGAAATTCATGTGGAAAAATTTGATTTCATAAAAACACTTTCAGTTGACATTTCCAATCCGCAGTTGCGGGACTTGTTAGTTGTTTTAAACAGCCGACAAAGGTTTGAATTTTTTCCCCTTCGCCATATTGTTTTTTTTTAAGTTGCTGTGCATGGTGGTACTATTAAAAAAAATGGATGTTTCTAAGACTCGTGCCCTGAGGGTTCCGTCTCAAAGTTGTGCTCGGCTGCCCAAATTCTAATTCCGTATTGAAGGATAAACTTAACTTTGTAGTATATAATTTTGTTTTCATAAAATCTGACTTATCTCCAGGTTTTGAATGAAACACAGACTAAATGTTACTTTAAGACGGTCTACGAATTTCCAATCCTAGATTGATGAATAAATTTAACTTTACAGTTATAAAAAAGTTTGAATATTAAGATCTAACAGTCTTAAAATAATAATAATAATATGTATAGGTGCGCGCTATCAACGGTTGGGTCATGCCGGTTTTGATGTTCTCTTTTGGCATACTCTAATGGACTCAGACGGAACTTGACAACCTGTATAGAAGGGTCCACACATTGCTGACCGCAAATCGGATGCATCACCCACGTTCAACGGTGATGAGACTGTTCTATCCCGCGGAAGTGCGGAGGTGCTAAGACCCTGCACAACCGTGAGGTATGCAGTCTCAGGGAATACTTCCGAGAAGCCGACGTGGGGATACACCGAGATGTGGTCTCAGCCCGCTATCCTTAGCTAACGAGAACTGGCGCAACCCTTTAGTATTAGATACTACTGACCGCAGGGAGGTATGGCATAGCAAAGAGCTTCACGGGGCGCTTTTACCGAGCCATATATGGGCCCGATGTAGACCTGTTAGCGTCCGTATCCTGGTTGCGATTCGGTGATCTCTTTGAGGAAACCGAAGGTTTTGTCTTTGCAATTATGGACGAAGTTATGATGACAAACAACTACCGGACATAGATTGTGAAGGATGGCACGGCATACCCCCGTCCGGGGAAATCAATTCGACGTACTTATCAAATTCTAAAAGATAAAAATGGTCATTGTGAGTCATATTTAAATCTCACGGTTTCTACTGGAGTTTGTTGCGCCATTTCTTCCCAGCTAAAGCACTCGAAAGTGCAAAAACACAATAAAGGTTTCCGCGACTTTAGTAGGACAAGTTCTATGAAAACTTCATGGAAATTGTTCTATCAGAATCGCGTGCGAGTCTTAAATTATACCGTAAATATGACGCCCAAACTCGACATTCTAACGCGGGGGAACAATACAGTACTTTAGTATGGGTACTGTGGCGGGGGGACGCGCCACAGCAACCGATCAGCTGTTAAGATGACATACCACCACAGATGATGTAGAAACAGCGGTTGGGCCAGTCTAATATTATTCACATTATTCAATAAGTTTGGAATTGGCCAGAAAACAATTGTTTTTATCGTTCTTATTGTTTTTGTTTGATCTGTTTAAATAAAAGTTGCGTAATTTAATTATTTTGTTCGTCAACGGCAACTAAAACTTATGAAGTGAGAAATCTTTGGATGAACAGAAAAAAAAAAAAGGTAAAAGTTTTCATACGAATCTTTTTGTTGATTACATTATGCACCAGCGGGAAAATGGCCTTCTGACTGGGGAAAGATATGCTCAAGAGATCCTTAATGAGTATGCAGGGCCATATTTAGTAAATATGGGTGGTAGATCGATACTGATTCAGGATAACGCCCGGCCACACACATTCAAGAGCTTGGTATCAACATGATAGCTTGGCTATCAAGAAGTCCTGATCTCAACCCGATCGAGCATACCTAGGATGAGAGGCTGGTCAGAAACCACAGACCACCCCCTCACACTCATCGCCCTAAAACAGGCCCTCATTGAAGAATGGGAGAATATTCTCTAAAGTGGCGTCCAAAACCTCGCCTTCAGTATGCCAAACCGGCTCGAAGCTGTAATCAGAGCCCCAGGACGCAATACCAGTTATAAAAATGTAAATAATGCGTAAAACATACTCATAAATGTTGTTTAACTTTTTTGCCAGTAAGTTAAAATGGCTAATTTTTCTTTTTTTAAGTTAAAACGCTACTAATGTTAATGTAATGGTATAATAAACAATTTCTTTTTTAAAGTTGATTAAATTTTCGATATTATGTTTTTTATTTCAAAACTCGGGACTTTTATAGTTTTGGGAAAATTGCAATTTTAAAAGTGTGGTACTAAGTTTTGAAGGCCAGTGTATTTAAATTCTTGGTGATCGATCTTAGAATAGATCGACCAGAAAAGTTTGGTTTGAATCTGCAGTGCTTTGCCAATGTTATTCATTACTGTACTTCAGAAGGCCTCATATATTGAAAAGCTTTCTCGTTTACCATTGCGTTGCCTCCGTTAAGAAACTAAGAGGGACCATCCATAATTACTTTTTCAACACACTTGCTCGTAAAGTAGCTCTTATTGAACCGCTTTTAGGTTCATAATACAGTGTATTTTTAACACACGTGCTTTTTTGCTTTATATTCGACACAAGATAACTATTTACTAGTCGGAGACGTGCGCTTTTTTAATCAAAGAGATTTCATGCCTTTTTGTGCCTACTATGTAAATAAATAAAATATGATAAATTAACATAATATTTCATCAAATTATATATTTTTCACTACATATTAACCTTAATTTGCGTATTCAAAAAAATATTTTCTGTGTATTATATTTTTTATACAAGCTTAGTTTTTGTTTAAGGTAAACCTCTTAAGGGGTCATTGTACTAAAATATCAGCTGATCCCTACATTTTGACAAGATATGCGAACATAAATATCGGGAACAGCTATCTTAGGAATGCAGTGAACTCGTTTCCAATTTTGTTGACAATGATCTTTTAATGTTTTTGCTTTTGTTTTTCTTCTACCCGCACTGATGTAATAAATTTTGTAATAAGATTTAATGTTCTCATGTAAGTGACAATTGTCTTAATGAGAATAAAGTTCTTTAAACCGAACAGCTAATATTTTTTTCGCGATTTCGGCGTTGGTCCCATAGTGAAAGTTGCTCATAATGATGAGTATATGGGACTCACGTATCCACATACGTACGTAGTCGCTTTCATTTATATTTGTTTTTGTTGACACGATGAAGTCTGAAGGCAGGCGTAGTGTCGTTCCGTATGTCATCATTGCCGGGCTGAGATTATTACTGCGTAATGCTGTGCGTAGTCCTAATAAGACAGCGGGTAGCTCTTCTGTCCACTGATTGGTAGTACTGCGGGCCATTAATGCTGCCTTCAGCGTCCGATGCCATCTTTCGATCCGGCCATTTGACTGTGGATGATAAGCCGTAGTGCGTATACGTGTTATGCCAAATTTCTTCATTAGCGATTGGAAGAGTAGGGATTCAAATTGGCGGCCTTGATCCGTTGATATTCGCAGTGGACAACCAAATCTTGCTATCCAATTCTCGAATAGGGCTTTTGCGACCTTTTCAGCGGTTATATCCAGCAACGGAATAGCTTCGGGCCACTTGGTGCATCGATCGATTATCGTCACACAGTAACGGCAATCATTTGATATTTTGAGTGGGCCGACGATGTCCATGTGTATGTGTTCAAAGCGTTCTGATGATAGGAACTCGCTCAATGGAGTTACGACGTGGCGATGTACTTTAGCTCGCTGGCAGTCGATGCACGCTCTGGTCCAATTGCTGACATCTTTATTCATATTCGGCCAAAAGAATTTTGAAGTCGTCTGCTTCCGTGTCGTTCTGACACCAGGATGACATAAATCATGTTGTGCTTTGAATCAACAAAACGATATATTCTAGTTCTAGCGTTCTAGTCGAGGTTTCGCACGTGATTGGTCGGCTTATCCCAGGCATTGTGACGTCAGTAAACTTCAAGTTAGTTTGTTTCTTTAGTTGCTTAAGCACAGGATCGCTTGCTTGTTCGCTTGCTAACTTATTATAGTCGATAATGGTTTAGCCATTCAATCTTCAAACCTTCGTCCGTGATCATACCGGTTCCGAGTTCTCGCATCTTGCGTAACAACTGTGTTGGCTTTTGGTCTCCCAGTTCCAGGCCGCTGATAAGCTTTTGAAAGTTCTTCACGTCGGATTTGTCATACACCGTTAGCAGACGATTCTTCACAGCTCCGTATTTGTCCGTGGCGTGGCCGTGGATGGTTGACAAGGGAAGAGATGGGAGATAAGTTCAGAAACCCGAGTTCCAAAGGTACAGCTGGCCCTATAAACTTGATTCCTTTCAACAAATACTCAAAAATGAGCTGCGCCAACCAGTCTGGGTTACTTACGGGAGTTTATGCCCAAGTGAGTACTGTTCCTTGTTTCAGTGGAAAGAGGACCCACGTCTTTGGGGATGATTTCTTCCAACATCTAGAGAAGCGGGTCACCACAGGAGGGGCAGGAAAATCCATACCTCAGATAATATCTGTGCTTTCCAATGTTTACACAGAACTCCAAGAGACGGTGAAGAGAAATAAGGGAAAACTGAGTATGGGTACAGCAAATGGAGAAATTATGCCTAGAAGCGGGCCAAACAAATCAAGTGTTAATATGAGCAGCCCAAGCAAACCAGGAGGACGAGAGGAAAGTGAAATGGCTGTAGATGAACCTGTAGGTTGCAGATAGGAGCAGATAGGAGAAATCTGAAACGGCTGGTTGATGCAGACAACCCAACACTGGAGATACCAGATCCAAAGAGGCCTCGCATGACATTGAATAAGCCCTTAAAAGTCCAGTGCCTCAAACTGATCATTAAGGCATACAAACTACTAATCCATAAGGTAGTTGGGTCCTTGGGAACTACAGATAAGGGTGACAAAGCTACACTTTTGAGGAAGACCAGCAAAGCAATACATACTGCCTGCAACATTATGAGCATTATATTCACATGTCATAATCTCAGGAGGCAGCAATCAAGGTTAGCTAAGTCCAACTTGATAACCAAAGCGGGGTCAACGGACTTCAAGGTTACTGTTGACGACGGGGAGCTGGTGCTGCTGAGGACGGAAGCATTGGCAATATGGGACAGGGAAATAACTGCCATGGGGTTCAGATACGATGGTACCTCTGAGGAAGATACGGCTTGGATTGGGACGATTGGGCCATTTATGGATTTCTTCTCTGGCCTCGCTCTGAGGCACAACGAGCTCAGATTGGGGCATCAGAACTTCCCAATAAGGAAAGACGGCGATGTTCAAGTGGCTTTTCCTGTCTCCAAATATGGGTTGAATGGAGCACATCACGTCTTGTTAGAAGGGAGCTCCTTTCCACCTGAGAAAAGATCTAGTATGGTTCAATCCCTAGGACCCATGACATCTATGATATGCATGTTAAGGTCAGAAGACAAATACAGGAATAAATACGAAGCAGCTGTAAAGCGTGCCATGGCTCATATTCCCTGCATAGATGACATTATAGCGGTGACAAGGTCCCAACATCGTACCGTAGACACCGCCCAATTATGCAATCTATTGGCAGAGATACTCCTTATAACTACTGCCAGACAAGCTTCTCTTACGTCGAGTGCTGGAACGTCTAATGGAAACAATGGCATCGGTCAAAAGTGTGCCGCGCTCGAACAGCAGTCATACTGAGCCATTTATACACAAGGACCTCGCAACGTGCACACATGTTTTCGTGCGGAACGATACAGTTCGATCGCCGCTAACACCGCCGTACGATGGACCGTATATGAAGTTATCAAGCGCTACGACAAGTTCTACAGAATTAAGTTACCGCTACGCACATCAGTGATATCTTTGGACAGACTCAAACCGGCCTACATATACAACGAGCCGAGTGAAGACAAAGATCACCACCAAGATAAAGGACCTACTCAGCCCTACACCACCAGATCCGACAGAGTCTGAAGTCTGAGCCTGGCTGTGGTACGCTTCACTTAGAAGGGAGTGATGTGGGACTCACGTATCCACAAGTACAATGAACCGTTATGAGATTTACCTTAAACAAAAACTAAGCTTGTATAGACTGTTTAGCGTGGCGGCATCTACACCGCCACATGCGAACTACGCATCAAAGACTTGATCTCATCACACAACATCCTGACGTCTCTCAAATCCTGCATCGCGCAATTAGAGTTTACCGCGCGGTGGACATATGTACAAGCTCACGACTTCAACCTCTGGGCAATTGCCCGCCAGACATGACACCCGTCTGGTCGGAGGATCCTCCCTTTTCTATGGGGGATGAGTGAACTTTACACCCTGTTCCTCATACCCCTAAAGACTGTTTAGCGTTTTGACAGTGCCTTTATTTACACCTGCGCGCGCATAGATAGCGCGACGCGAGGAAATACAAAACCTGCGCGCCATTTTCCGTAAAAATTTGTTAATCTTTTTGTTGTGTGGTTAATTATTATCAAAAATACGAAATCTCAAGTATTGTCACAAACCGATGACGTTGAAAAGTTTTTAAAAAAAGCTCCAGATAGCCAGTACCTGGCAACAAAGGTCGGTTGAACTTTATAAATCTAAATGTATGATCTCTATAATTATTATTGCGTTATTGCAGCATCAGTTCTCACAACAAGTCTGTTTTTTTCCTCGCAAGTGTGTTGAAAAACGTCGTATGAAACACATGTGCATTGATCATTACACACTTGTATCATAATGTACTAAATAGAGTTTTAAGTAGAACAATCTCTCATCGATATCCAACAAAATTCCTTAACTAATACCTGCTTGCTTAAAATGTTCTCGCATTACAATGCATTCTTCAATGCATTCATTCGCATTATAATGCGAGAACATGGTAAAACTATGTCTAATTACTGTCGACCGTAGATGTATAACATTATTAAAAACATACCTAATATGTGTTAAAACAGATTTTCTGTTTTGAATTATGGTTTCCGATTATAATTTTGCTGTTGCTTGCTGGCATAATTTTGCAGGAGTAGGTAAAATTAGGGAAATTATTACTACCAACTTAAAATTGTCCGTATATTCAAATCACAACTGTCTTTCTTTGACAGTTGTATGAAATGGCTATAACACGGCAAGTTATGGAAATGTGTCAGTTTGCTTTTTCGCTGACTGTATTTAAACATAGAGATTGCAATAATGAACCAAGAAATGTGTAAAGATTTTATTCTTAGACTGAAAATGGATGGTCAAATATATACTAAGTTGATGTATTATTCGCAGTGTTTCAGTTGTAATATTATTTCTTTTATTTCATTATTTACATACAAATTATATTTTTAAATATTAGAATTAAAAAATATAAAAACTTGTAAAAAAAAAAATAGTAGCTCTTGGTATTGGGAACAGGGTTCACTCAGCTTTAATATTATTATCAGATCTAAAGGACCCTGTCAATGTACAGATGGTAGTTAAGGAGCGGCATTCTTTTCAGCATCACAGAAGGACTGACAGCTGCGTTTTAGTATTACAGCGTTTAGCATGTCGATGTAAGGCGTACCTATTACGCGCACCCTCTATCTACTAGACCCTAGAAGCCAAATACATACATTCTGTCTACATACAGGCATTTTGTTATTCATATATGGTATACAACCATTTCAAGAAATGATCAATTTTAAGATCTGGCCATAACATGTAGGTACCTATACAACGTGGAGGCGACAATAAGCGTCGCAAGTCTTTTAGAGTGCAGTCGGCTGATTTTGTAATATTTTTACAGAATCTACCGACTGTCAACGTGATATTTAGGTGAAGTGAGCTGTCACTGTCTCAAATCGACCGGCAGGGTGCTAGGGATTAGCACTATTGACTGCTCACTCCACGCTCACTTCACCTAAGTTTCACGGTGATATTTCTACAGAATCGACCGGCAGTTATTGCACAAACAGCAGGACAGGAGGCCAAGCAACGTTTGTGATGAAGTCCACAGGTACACACATCTGGCGTGGTTTAGATATTTACATGGCAGTTGGTGCATTGGGAGTTTTATGCAGACTCAATATAGTCAGCTGCATGAAGCTGTGTGGCTGAGGAACTACAGCTTTTTTGTGCTTCACTAGAGCTGTTGTTGTTTAGAATCAACCACTTTCTGCTTCTTCTTGTTGCGACTTGAGTTCTCTAAATTGTACAAAGGGTGTCGTTCGTCTGGTTCGTCCGTGCATTTGTCTTACGGGAAAATTCTCTTTGAATTGGCATTTTCCATTGGTTTCTGCACTTATGATTATAAAATCTATTCATATGTTCGAGGTTTTACAAAAAGTAAGGCATTTACTACACCAATTTATTTAAGTTAAAAATTACAAATAGTCCGTAATATCATAATATTCGGTATTATATCTCCAATACATTCTTAGACAATAAGGTTGTATGACTAAGGCTTACTTCACATTTTTTTTTATATTATGACACAATGTAAGTATAAGTAAATAAATAAAAACATAAAAAACCACCCACAGCTATATGTAGTTGGTGAAGTGGTCTGAGTTTTGAATGAAAATTACATATTTCAGACATATAGTGAAAATTGAGAAATTCCGAGATTGATGATTTTTAGTCAAATTCAGTTATTTAAATCGGTTTGTCATGATAACACTAAAAATCTAAATTAGAACCTACTTCAATGTTTTTATCGTAGAAGTATTTTAAGATTACATTAATTAATTATAAAATAGAGTTCGTCCTTTTCGAAGGACATCAGTCATAGACCCTGCTAAGTCCCTTTTAAGGGACGGGCGCTTAGCCTAACACTACAATATAGGTTTTTTGTGTTGAACGTTCAAACACAATCATCAAAGACTGACTGTTTTCTTGACTTCAGAAGTAATACAAAATGAAAGCTTTTACCTACAAACAGACCACGATGACACCTGAGCTTAGAACCATTCACAAGACTTCATCGTTTGACTTCCTATTTGCTATAACTACATTACATCTTACCGAAAAATCTGGTAAATCTTAAATTATTCAATATTGGTATAGAAAGTTAATGATAAAAAACATTTTTTTTAAAAACAACTGTCTTCCAAAAAAAATTAAAGTTATTTTTCAAATTTGTAGTGTTTTTTGGAAGTCGGTTGTTTTTTTTTTTAAGTTAAATTTTTCACTTTTTAGTTGTGGTACCTACCCCCACACAAATTCGAATACCACTACCTGCTATGTAAATAACAGTGACGGGAAGTTATCATCATATCATCCACACATCCTACTAAGTGGGAAAAATAAGTATTATTGAAACTTACTCAAAAACTATCCAAGCAAAGTTAATAAAATTTATATGGGACCAACTTGGGAGCATACCCTTTCATACAAAAAAAATATTTTCTAAATCGGACCACAATTGACGGGGAAATCGGCAGACATAATATTCATACGCGACCAACATATAACCTCCTCCTTTTTGGAAGTTGGTTAAAAATGTTTAAAAATCTAGTCAATCAGATGAATCATTCAATGAATTTTATTATCAATCTAAACTACTATGACCTAAAAGTCCTAATATAATGAACTGAACATTGATATAAAATTACAGTTTACTTCTACGTGAATAACTATTGATTGGCTAATTAATTCAAGCAATATGAGACACAAGGCCTTGAGAATACCATTAGATTACAGACACTAATATCGGACAACTAGGAGAAATGCGCTTCTTAAGAGCTACATGCGCCTACCAAACTATAACCTAAATAAATTAAATCCAAAAGTATTTGAAGTGGATAAAATTACTGAAAATATAATAACTGACTAATATTTGAAAAAAGTATCCAACTCCTCCCTAATCCTTATCAGGGTCTAACCCTGGCTAACTTAAATCCTTGCTACATTCTAAACGTATGAGCGAACTCATTTGTTATTTTAAAACTAATCATTGCTATTTTTGTTGAATGCGCGTAGTTAATTTTATGATGTTTCTTATATTCCTAAAGAAAGCTGCGTTGACTTGGCCACCCCTTAAATCTAAAAAGGGGTGTTTTATATTCCCACTTTTACAAATACAAAAATGTTATCTATACTAGTTTTATTCATAATTATTTTGTTGTCACATAACAATGACTCGAGAGAAAAATAATTACCTAAACACACCAATGAAATTCAATGTGCTCCGAAATGTAGTAAAAAAGGGGGAATTACAGAAAAAAAAATGAGGACTTTGTATTCCTCTTAAAAATATCAGGAATAAGATAAATATAAACAATAAGATGAGAACACTTAGAAACTACGTCAAAGAATTTTCGAAGAATTAAATGAGATGATGAATAAAACTAGCAAGTGTACATTTGTTGAAGTAAAATGCTGCACAGTGGTGATCCGCCATCGCTTCTTGGAAGCCTTGCTCCAATCTTTATTCCAAACCGTTCTTCTTGATCAGGTTCTCAATCTGACGTTGTTTCATTTCCAGTTCCTTTCGGCCTGGCGGCGATTTCTTCAGCAAATCCTTCAATTTTTCAAAGTACGTATCCAGGATACGTTCATTGTCCAAGTACTTCTCCATCATTTCGTCCACCATCTCTTGTTCGTCTTCAGGGCAGGGTTGAGCGATCTTTTCACCTGAAATCAAAATGATATAAAAAATATTAGGTTAAAATAGAATAGTCTTTATTATGTAATACACGAAAATTACAGATATTTACATAGGGTTACCGTAGAAAATTTACATAGGGTGACAAAATGGGCGGTCTTATTGCTAGGGGCGATCTTTTAAAGACAATATTTGGATGGTTTCAAGGGGAGGAGGAGAGATAATACTGCAGGTAGTCTGTGGTGTAGGTACCAGTCATTTATACAATAAATACATACGTAAAAGTGAAAATAGAATACTAACCCAAAGCATTATATTCGGTGAGCGTGATACGAATAATCTCGTTCATCAGTTGCTGAAAAAAGGAAAAATAAAACATTGAATAAAAGCAAACACCTTCAAAACATACAAATAAATTATTGTAAACTGTCGTCTATCATCCTAAAATATAATAACAATTATAAAACTCAGTAAATATTAATTAATTAAAGTGTCTCTCTCTGTTCGTTAGTTAACTTGAGAATTTTATTTAATTTATTTCAGGCTTAGAGACTTTTTCACAATGTACGAATAGATTCAAATATAGAACAGAATTTGTCTGAAACTTAACCGTACGTTGTGAAGGAGGCCCTAAGTACCTATCATATTTGGACCACACGAAGGGAGTGCGGCCATTTCGCGCAAGTTAATTTTCGCGCAGATGGCTTTTTGCACAAGTAGCTATCTGTTCGCGCAAGTAGATTCGTGAAAATGCCTTTTCTCGCAAGTTATTTCCTGCTCTATCCAACGCATAGCCCAACCCATTAAAGATGAAAAAATAATACTTAGCAGAAAATATTGATGTTCCTTAGAAATATTTTTGGAGCTCCATGAGCGGCTTTAGCAACCAAAGTATCGATCAAACAGCAGCTAGTACAATAAATTAAAAACTGATTACAACTAATGTTACAATTTTCCTAAACAATGAAGTAAAGATTTTCCGTAAGGGCCGTACTCACCGCGAGCATCCACTTCGCAGATTTGTTGTGCAAACATTTTCGAATGAATGTGCGTAGCGTAACCAAAGTTCGCGCAACGAATGTTTCCAAAACAAATTCGTAAAGCAAATTGCTCGCGAGAAGAGTTCGCGAAAAGGTGGGTGTGTCGGTGTTACGGGCCGTAATGCACCATTCGCAGCGAGGATGTTATTGTACGCCGTGTCTTAAAATCTGTGTAAAATGCTCGTTTTGAAATCTTTGCTCGCCTGTGCTCCGGATTCTAAACACAATAGCCAAGAATCTACGCGTGTGGCACGTGCGCTCATGACGACTTGTGGCGGGCGTACATGAACCGCGTAACACTCAAAGGTATTCGACAAAAAACCGACAGCGGGCGGAGAACTCGAAACGAGCAACGGGAGCGGCTCGCGTGTTCGTGGTTGTTTTCACGTACTAACCCGAATGCTCGCTTTGTAACATGTTACAATACACCCCGTAACACTGGTCAGTACCCACCTAAAGGAGTTAAATTGTAGTTAATTGGAGGGAATTAAAGTTTGTATTTTCTGCAATAAAAGAACATGGTATATTCGTAAGACTCGCACAGCTCAAACCGCTAAAGATAGAAATTATAATTTTGGGCAGTAGTTGTAGTTAAAAACGAAGGTGTGTACCATAAAAATCTTATTCATTGGATGTAGACACTTGAAAGTTTGAAACTACATAATGACAATACATTGAAAAAACAACAATGATACATTTTCTAAAACTACCCTTCAAAAAGGCGTTGAAGTTCGTAGCGAATACAACGTAATCCGCGCGGACGAAATGCTAGGTATGCATAGCTATATACAGTTAGTTGCAATGTCTTTTCACTTTAAGGCTCGTGCAGACCAGCGCGACGCGACTCAAACAATACAATTTCTAAGAAAACTTCCCGGTATAACAATAACCGCTGTCGCGTCGCGCTAGTCTGCACGAAGCTTTATAATGTCGTATTTTTTCCTTTACTCCGCAAATAGGTTAATCTCCCTTCGCTTTCTTCTTCACGATTATGTTTCCATTAAATCGCAGACAAGCTAAGTGGCGCTAGCTTACTGTCAATAACTCAAAAGTATAGAGCAGAAGTCGCATACTCAGCAGAACTACTTAATAACTAGAATATGAAAAAAGATAAATAATATGAATGATTGGAATAAGTACTTACAGTGGCATTAGCAGTCTCAAAATCGAAGTTAACCATCTTCACTGGTTTTAGGAGACGCGTGTGTATCTAAAAAACAAAAATAGGTTATTATTTTAATTGTTTATTATTATTAGTAGGGGGTGAATTATCAAAAACACCTATTTAGTGCTAACATTCGTTGTACAAGGAACTCTTGTGCATAATTTCATGTTTCTCAACCCAGCGATTTAGGCTGAATGTTGTCTGTCAGTGAGTTAATTTATGATTTTTATTAAGTAGAATCATATTTAATGACACTAACTTATAAAAAGATTCCATATTAATAAAATAACAGTATCAGCAACCCTATTTTTATTTTAAATTATTCTCCTCCAAACACCGTATCGAATAGTTTATTAATTTAGGTCAATTGTCAAAACTAAGTCTGTAGCACTGTTTGAGCCTTTGTCTCTCATAAAATCTTCTGTCGAAATCGATCCGCTATTGAGAGCCAATCACTGCAAAGTTGAATGTCCGGTAAAACTGCACACGCGTATTGCAATGCAATGGTCATCGGCGTCCATCTTGCATTTAACACTAACCACGCCTTCAAATACCAAAAGTGCAATGCAGCCGATGCCTATGTCAATTAACGATATAATATTACGAGCATAAAACATATCGTAAAATGACGTCAGATTTGTATCAGAATATAATTTACAGAAGCTTACCCCTGTCGGTGTTAATTCAGCGAAGAACATTTGTTCGTCAAACAAACGATGGTAACAAAAACTTACAATTCGGATATCTGACAAGAGACCTTAAAAAACTTCGTTTGACGATAAGTTTAACTAATCGTCAATCGGATCTCTATAAAGTTGTACAGGAAAAGAGGGAATAATATTCTGAATGAACTTAATAGGATACCACCAAAATCCACTCATAATTCTCATAAAACTCTTCCATTCACATTTGTAAATCACTCAAAGAAGTAAATAAAAACACTTACTTTTTCGAAGACGCTCTGAGAGGATAATCAATTGGCTGTCAATAAGGCGACCGAACACTTATCACAACCCGAGAGAACTGTGCTGGGCTGCTGCCGCTGCTGGGCGAGACGCAGCCTGCCAGGAGGTCGATGAAATGACGCATGCGCCATGACGGGCAGAAACGTTAAGGCTTAACGCTCAAAGCCTCGAAGTAGCTGTGAAACAACTTTCGGTTGCTCGTTAGTTGCTGAAACACGCGATCGCCATATTTGTGAGATAACCGAGTCCTAATCATTTTAGCAAATCAGACGTTTTGAAATTCTTTATACATCATATATGTTTAAAAATGAAGGTTTGTTTGTCCCATATGCATTCCTAAACCGCTCTTCCGATGACCATGAAACTTTGGTAAATTATCGTGCGCATACCCACGAAAGTACGGAGGTAGGAAACGGAGTCACGGGCAACAGCTAGTAGCAGGTAATAAATGCTAACTTGAATGTTGGGCCCTTTTTCTTTAAAAACCTTACTCATCTGCGTTAAAATATTATGGCTGGGGTTTTAATATGATGACGTTTTACAGGTTTTTGTCAAAAACCAACATTCATTATTGCCAGACACTATCCGTGGGCCCAAACTTCTGCCAAGTCGTCAACAAATGAGGTACTACTACGTGATAGTAGCGAGCCCAAAGAACAAAAACAAATTCTGTTTTTCCCCCGTCCAAAATGGCTAATTTTGGCCGGGTGGAAAAACAGAATTTACTACCGAGATGAGACTATTATACCAAAGTTATTGGATATCATACTTATTTTTAAAAGCATAGGAAATAATAGATATTCGTTTCCAAAAATAGTACTTTTCATTATAAGAACGCAGGATTCCTAGAGATGTACATACCTTTTCAAAGTTGTAATCGAAATTAAATCACAGACTATGTCAACCGCATCAACTGATGTTAATTATTTAAATATAAGTTAAGCCAAGTTTTCTAGTCCACGCAAGTTAGGAGACTGGCCATTGTCCTGCACATATTTTGCATGGTATACTATCCCATGTAAGCAGCCAGAACTATCTGATGGGTCAAAGGTCGCCAGACACGATCACAGCTGCTGTCTTGGTAGTTAGTGTATGTACGTACCCAGCGCATTTTATCTGGGAACCTAATTCGTTTCAGATGATTTTTATGGTAAGGTGCGTAATATTTTCTTGAACCTAAACAAAACAAAATTTTACGCTCTTCAGGATTTTTTTTCGACTGTGTGAGTGAAGCAAGCATGGAGTCTTGTTTGTCATTATTCTAATCTTCTGTCTAGTCCATGTTATAATTCAACGTTCCCTTTAAAAACCTACACACCGTAATTCAAGAAACCCTTGGTCTAAGAAGTAAACCTTGGAATGCAAGGTTACTCAAATAGGAAATAATAAAATGATTGGCGACCAGATAACTCAATGCGTCGCTCCGACTTGAATCCTTGCTCCGAATGAAAATACTGGCCAAGTGCGATTAGAAGTCGCGCACAAACACCCGAATACTGAAACGCCACTCAAAACTTAAGCGTTACTTATGACTCGTTTAAAGCCTTTTGATTGGTTGAAACTAGTTTTAAGTAACGCTTAAGTTTTGAGTGGCGTTTCAGTATTCGGGTGTAAGGGTTCCATACCACGAAAACTATTATAATAGTTAATCTTATTATTTGCCATGATACCACAGTCGAACTAGCTACGGTTTAAAAAGATACAGCTGTGTCACATAGACCGTCGAACAGACAGACGGCTTAAACCTAGGGTCAGTACCTAATATCCCATTGTCGTTTTCACCCTTTGCGTACGAAACCCTAAAAAGGCAATAAAAGAAAGTGTTATTCTATTGAATTTAAATGGTTGATACTGTTGTCAGAGAAATGAACAAAATTGATTTACATTGGACTGTTTGTTATTTACTGTAAAAGAATCCAACATGCCGCATGCTATTCATCTGAAACCCAGATTCTATATAATTCAACAAAAAGAGAAGTAGTAACCAATGAATTTACAACCACAGTTACTCGCAAATTTGCAGCCTAATATACAACACGCTTAAAAATTATAACATAGATTTTGTAACACAATAACTTAAATAAAACGAGGAAAACTATCTTATATCTCAAGAGATTTGATTTGTGGAGATTGTTCTAATACAAATATAGTTATTTCAACCTAAACATTGCGTCATACATAAATTGAGGCAGCCCCAGTAAGTTACAATAGTACTTGTGTCGGAGCTGTCTCACCCTTCCCCTAAGTGGTAACTTAACAAGATAAGGCTTATACGTAAATAGAGTTAACAAAAAATACAATGTGTGCACCGCACAGTATGAAAAATGACCTTAAAAGCGGTCATCCTCTTTTTATTTGTTTAATGGACACTACAAACTATTTCAATTGTAAGAGTAGAACTCACGAAGTCTAGATGTTTTTGGAACCAGAATTACGGCCATTTACATTATTTTCTTTGGAAACAAAAAAAAAACCATAGAAACGCCAGTGATGTAAAAGTACTAGGTAAATACAGTTGTTTTATATGTAATATTATGAAAAGATTAATTATCTACATTATCCACCAAACCCTATAGTTTTATCCCTAACAGTAACAAAACTATGCCGCTTTTAATGTTATTTCTTTAATATTTATTTTCTGTTAATTCTATACGAATGTGGATTTTATTATTTAGCCAGAGGTTCCTTAGAATATTTTTTGTGCGTATGTATTTTTGTGGCGCTGCTGTTTGCTGTTTGTACTGTTTGTAAAAATAGGTAACCTAACTTGAATAGTTTTGACGAAGTCGGACAATTTCAAATCATACTTTTCCCATCCTCCCTGTATCAACTTGCCCCCCTAGGCCATTAGCTAGCAACAACTTTGTTTGGTGTAAAAGAGAATCGGCACCACTGTACAAATTCTTGGTCAGGGCGTCTTATTTTGTAAACATCTCCTTTGTAAGAATGCACTATATCGATCATGAGCGAATTCATACTCTGAGTCTGACTCGCACTTGGCCGATTTTCGGATGGCTGTGCCCACAACCTTTAAACTTTAAACCAGAAACACATGTCTAGTATTTTTATGTAAAGAATCTATGATGTCTAGTATTTTTATGTAAAGAATCTATGTAAGTACAAAATTTCAAAACTGTATCATGAAAAATCAGACAGTTATAAGCTTGTTATGTTACCTGGTTGTCCGTACAAAAACATGGTCACCACGCGCTGTGCGCGCCTCCAGCGCGAGCGTCGTCTTGCGCTCACTAATAATAATTTGGCAGTAGGTAAATCGTACGGCGATTGTATTGTAACTGGCGTTAACATTTTCCATCACACTTGCAGGCTTTGGACTGTCGTAATGATCAAGTGTAGGTAGATATTATTATGTAATAAAAAATAAAAATGATTAACAGCTAATTTAAAATGTGTTTTGTTTATAACAAATTAATATCATACCACAAACTATCGATAAGAGAGATGTTGATGTTATGTTGCTAGATCCCTAATTTCGATATATTTCAAATATCGGATATTTTGATATTTACTATAAATACTTACCGGTTTTTTACGCAAACCTGATATTAGATAGAATCGATAAGCGACATTTTGTACTGCTACATCCCTAAATCAGATGCGAGGAAGT
This sequence comes from Agrochola circellaris, assembly GCA_914767755.1. NCBI lineage: Eukaryota > Metazoa > Arthropoda > Insecta > Lepidoptera > Noctuidae > Agrochola > Agrochola circellaris. The sequence goes on from OU611840.1 coordinate 8,796,497, forward strand.
CATCTTTTGGCTGACAGCCCACGCCATTGTCACAATATCAAAACAGCAGATTGAGAATAGTCCTGTACCATAATGTAATTTTTTTTTTTTTATTTGTCTCCTAATGTCTGTTTTTACATTGATAAACTCTGTAAATGCCGTGTAATGACTACTATATTGGGAATTAGTGCGAAGTTAAATAAAATTTCAATGTCATGAGTAGTGTTTATTCGAAAGTTTTAGACAAAAAATACGTGTGGCACTCGAGGACTGCCGCGGTAAAGCTATTGCATAGCATATATTCAAAAATAAGAAGATAATATTGTTGATTTAAAATATTTTTTTTTTTAAAATACCCCTATACCCCCCCCCTAAATCGCAGAATTTACACAACCGTCAATGACGTCTGCCCTCACGTGTCTGCCCGCGTTCGGGTCGCGCACTCGGCGATCGCGCGTCATTGCCTATCCCGCCCCTCCACCCTCGTTCTGCGCGCCCGCCGTCGACTCATCGCAGGTCATTCTTATCGTTCTAACTTTTAAAATATTAGTCCAAATTACTTAGTGTAAAAGACAAATTTTATCTACATTAAATACCGAAAGCGATGAAGGTATTTATTTTGATACGAATTAACTAAATACTCTAAAATATGCAACTTAAAAAAAGTATTCAATTTAAATGTATTTATAGCTCACTATTTTGGCTATAATGGCTTCCACATAAAAGGTAGATATATGCTGTCGCGGACTTTTATTTAGAACTCTTTAAGACAAACAACCCCACAATACATTCTTTTCATGTAACTCCAGCGGTTTAGGCAGCGCACGCAAAGATAGATCTCAGAGGGCAGGATTTTTTCCGACTTACTGGATACTTATCGTTATATTATGGCTAAATCACATAAAATCTTTATAAATTGTAGCCTATGTGTTATTCTGATATATAAGCCACATTACTGTAAAGTTTCATTAAAATCCGTTCGGTAGTTTTTGCGTGAAAGAGTAACAAACATCCATCCATCCATCCTCACAAACTTTCGCGTCAGGTTTTTTTTTCGTTACGGAATTTCTACATTCGGTCGCCGCGCTCAGAGTCTCCGATAAAAGCTATGCAATAGCTTAAAAATGTTATAATAATATTGTTAATGGATAAAGTTTTGGAATCCCTATTCTTTTTGTAGGTATTTGCGGTGAAATTGTGGCTTGGCGTGGAGGGCACGCGCGTGCGTTTAAGCTCTGGCGTTCAAAAGGTTAAGAATACCGTATTGTTCAGTGGTTTCTTGTAAAAATCAATGCCAAACTAGAAACTTTATAAATCATAGAACCACTCATCATAAATCAGCACAAGTATTTTACTATATTTGTGTTGAAAATCGATGAAAAACAACAAATCGTAAAATATTTCTCGCCTTTACTACGTTATTTTTGTTTTGTTTTCATATATCACAGGGACTGTACTATCGTTGTAGTAGATACATTGCTTCTTTACCACTACCAAAGGACAAGCAATGTAAAAATCACAAAACGATACTTTCTTATAGCCGTTGCATCACGTAGTACGGCCGCTGTAACTTGCGACGAGTTAGTGATGTGGTTGTGCAGATCCACTAACGTAGGGTATCGGCAACAATGTCGATTGTCGTATGAATTTATATTACTAATAAAGTTTATTCTTCAATTTGTTAACAGTTATAGCCTGGTTAGAAGACCGATGAGAAATCTTGTTTTATACTCATTTAGATTTTCTCATAATGTTGATTTTTTTTATTTACTTAATATATTTTTTTTTAGCTACGTATTGTTTATTTATATCATGTTATTATATGTATATCGTTTTTTATTTATTATTTTTTCAGGACCTCCCAAAAATTTTAATAAAATAATAAATGGGAGAATCGATTGTTTTCGTGTGAGTGAGTTGTACGGTGCATGGTAAATGCACGCTGTTTGATGGGATAAGGTTTATAATTGATCGTGTAGTACGTTCTGATTTATAAATTGCAAGAGTGAGCGCGACCTCGTATTTATTGGGTTTACTGATCTGCATGTGTAGTTGTGGCTAAGTAGTAGGGATGAGTTGGAATCATTGGGTTTCGATACATTTTCAACTACCGGGCATATCTCCTTCTTTGTTATATCTATGGACAAGGTGATACAAAAACAATACAAAATGGCCCTTCAACCAAACAAGGTAAAGTTGGTGGCGCTTGAGTACTTTTGGTAAACATTGATTTTGCAATTCAGTACAAATAAATCTTTGATGCAAGTGACTTTTTTTTCAAGCTAGAGAAACGACACTAAGACCATTCGAAGAGAAAAAATTGTGTAGTTGGGGTCAATTAATATATTAAGATCGCAAAATGTGCCGCTTTACCCCTTTTGCCTTTTTACCGTCAATATGGTCTGTACATACATAACCACTTATTCCGCATAAATTGATCACTGCGACAAAAATGAGCGAAAATATAACTTTAGTAAATAATCAAAAGGGAAAACCAACATTGCTGCTAGATGGATACTTTTAATATTTCCAATAAAAGAGGAACGTCGATATGGCGATGCGTAAACCGTGAATGTAGTGTTTCACTAACTTTGTATAAAGACAAGGAAAATATAATTCGGCGAAACCAACATACCTACATGCAAAAAAAGTTTTACCAAAAATGGAGTATATTTAACCATCAATAAAATAAAGGCCGAATTTTGTGAGGATTACGCACCCATACAAAGTATTTATGAGAAAAACGTCTAAGGTGTAACAAACAAGGATATCGACTATTTGCCTTCATTTAAAGCTATGCAAGATGGATTGCTTAAGCTCAGAAAGAGACATCAGAATGTTGATAAATTTGTACTTACAAACGTTGCTGAAGTAACCATCCCGAAGGTGCACATGAGTTTTTAATTTGTAATAATGGGGAAGAGGAGAAAATCCTAATATTTGCCTCACTTCCGGCCACTGATTATGTTTAAAAAAAATCTTCAAAACTTGCATATCAAGCTAAAAATGAAAAAGATAAATCAGAAAAATTATATGACAATGTTTTAACAAAACAACGTCAAAACCTTGAGATTTGTACGTGTTGTTTGCGTAAACTTTATAATTCTAATAATAACTGATTACAAAAGATTAAGGATAAGGAGTAGAACAAAATTCGAATTCAAAAACTCAAAATTCAAATTCAACACGAAACGAATGGTTGGACTGATCTGCAGAGAGAAGTGCGCGTTGAAGCTTGCCTTATCTTGTTGAACCGATACAGAGAATCAGAAATAAAGGGATTTTGGGGCGAATAGATTCTTTACGACAATTGCCGGCCAACAACGCTTTGGCTGACTCTTGGTCAAACACCGCAACAATGCTCTTCCCAGGATGCAATAGAAAAACCTTTCACATAGTTTGTTGAGTCCAGGTCCTCAGAGTTCTACCGTAAAGGCATAAATGATCTTCCCATGTGATGGCAGAAATGACAATGAGGGTAAACACTTTGATTAAATAAATATATTTTATCTTAGAAAAATAGTTCCCGAATTTTTTCAGTACAAAACGGCAATTTCATATTTAAAACCCAATATTATAAAATGAAAGAAATCTATGTTGTTAACAGTGAGAGACTTCAGCAGTGCTATTCTGTAACCATCTCACCGTGAAAACTTAGGTGAAGTGAGCGTGGAGTGAGCTGTCAATAGTGTCAATCTCTAGCATTAGGTGGAATGACAGCTCACTCCACGCTCACTTCACGTAAGTTTGGGGTTAGTTCCGCTGGCGATGTGAACATTGTGATAAAACGGATCAAAGTGAATGTGAAGTTTCAATAAAGGAAGTATTTTGTGATCCAGGATTGACTACTAACCTATTATCAGTGAGCCTGTTAATAAAATCCGGTAACAGAGTTCAGTTCACGAAACATGGTTTTGAAGTATTCCATAAAAACAATGAATTTGGTAGCTTTGCTAATCAATGGATTATACAAGTTGTGAATATCTGACAGTGTAGTGGCGAATTTGACTGTATCAGACGATATTTGGCATCGTAGATTGGGTCATGTTAATAGCAAATATCTAAATAAAACGAGTTGTGTTGTTGAAGGAATGAATCTCAAAGAAAACGTTGATCTTGACAAGTCATCATGTAAGGTTTGCTGTAAGGAAAAACAGTGTCGTCTTCCTTTCACCCATGGGGGTTCAAGAAGCAAGGACTTACTTCATTTAGTTCACACTGACATTTGTGGTCCTATAGAGCAAGAATCACTTGCTGGTTCCAGATACTTCATACTATTCACAGATGACAAGTTTGTTCTTGGGATAAATTCATCCCAACTACGGAACCCTTCATTGTGCGTGCGTCCTTCCCGACACGCACTTAGCCGGTTTTTTTGTAGTAAAGTTTTTATTTTTCACTTTTTAGTTGTGGTACCTACCGATAAATTGATAAATACAGGGCTCGGCAAGTGATAAAGGGATATTCGCAGAAGAAAAATATAGATTACCAAGAAACTTTTAGTCCAGTTGCTAGGAGCGGCACGATAAGACAAACCTAACACAAACCTAATAATATACAATATATACATAATTATACAACCAATTAAACACATCTAATAATTTATAATAATATTGAATTACTGCTTAGCCCTCTTCCTCTATCCTTATTTTGCTGTGCCCAACAGGGTCCATATTGATCTCTTACTTATTAAACCATCTATGTAATACATTGGAATGCAATAAAGAATTGAGTATTGAGTATTAAGAGCCGCCTTGAGCGTAGCCAGTCACAAGGGAGAATCTAAAACTATCACAATTCGATGTGTCTACAGCCTTCCTTTATGGCACGTTAGATGAGGAGATTAACATGAAACCGCATGAAGGTTATGCTGACGAGAGGTATGTCTTCAAATTAAAGAAGAGCTTGTATGGACTAAAGCAAGCCCCACTCTGCTGGAACCTTGTCCTATTAGATGACAAGCACAAGGTCTGATATTGCCTATGCAGTAAGCGTTGCGTCGCGAAATTTCGAGAAACCAACAAATGAGAACATCCTGAACATAAAAAGAATTATGCGATACCTAAAAGGAACTATGGACGAAGCTATACGTTTCAGGACAGATAATGATGTTCATAGTTTGGAATGCTATAGCGATGCAGATCATGGTACATATCATGGTGGTGATATGGAAACTACGCGATCTACATCAGGCATTCTCTGTATATATGCTGGAGGTGCTGTTTCCTGGTATAGCAAACGGCAGAGCACCGTTGCAATATCCTCGACCGAGACAGAAATAGTAGCAGCGAGTGAAACCGCCAGAGAGATTATATGGTTACAGAAGATATTAAAAGATCTTACTGGTGCTAACCGTCCTGCGACCTTAGGTGTTGACAATAAACCGCAATAAAGTTGGCGAAAAATCCTACAGAATTTCACCAGAAGACAAAATATGTCTGGATAAGATCTTTCTTCGTCAGAGAATGCATACAAGATGGAAGCATGACAATCTGCCATGTGCCAGCAACCAGACAGATAGCTGACATACTTACAAAACCGTTATATGGGCCCAGACTTGAAATGCTAAAGATGGGTGGCATTACCATCAACAGGAGTGGATGTTGAGGAATGCATACTCCTAATTACTACTTTATGGTTGTGTTGCCTAGCAATACTTACTGTTGATGAATGTCATTTGTATTTATTCTGTTTCTTTTTTTTATACAGCAATTTAGTTTTATCGTTTCTCTTATTAACTGTTTTTCTATATCCCCACCTAACTTTAACAGTCTCCACAGAGTAGGCAACTCATTCATGGGTCAATGTATATGATTTAAAAGCTGTATTAAAATCAAACTTTGTAAAAAGGGTACTATAAAATTTCCGATTATTTAAAAGATAAAAAGCTTGGGATTGAGCTGCTCGCTCTGCTAAGCCTTGTAAAAACCATAAAAAATTGACCAAGATTATGTCTGGACTTTAAAAGAGACTGCGACCTCTTAGTTTGTTTCGGCTTTTCTTCTCAGAGTAGTCAGATAGGAAACACCGACCTCATCTAGCTTATTTTTAATATTGTTTTATATGACGTGTAAAAGTGATTCCGATATCCTATTTACAGAATAAACAAATTCATTTCATTTCATTTCACCGGACGACGAACTGTAGGAACTTGCGCTCACACCATATCTTTGATTTGGTACCTAGGAGTTGAGAGATATCAACCATTCGTGGCCGCCGCGGGTTTTTTAAATGATGTAATAATGGCCAGGACGAATAATAAATCTTTTTGTTTTTAAGTGAAATACATGTATTTTACCTTATAAAAATCCCTATAGAATATGTTAGACTGAGACGACTTTAAGACGTCATATTATCTCCGAAAGTTCTAACATAGTTTTATGAGTAACTAATGTTCCACTTAAAAAACCCTATCCAACCGTATATCAAATGTTACTATTATCGAAGGGTGGGCCCAGACTCCATACATTTGTTTCCCACTCTCCTTTGGCATCTATTATTACAAAGTTGCCTTGATGGATGCACTGACATTAGAGATGAGTACCTAAGTACTCTTTGTTCCAAAAAGTGGACTGGTTCTCCTATTCCCCGGAAGTTCAAAAGGCCCTACCGGTTCTCCATTGGCTCACTTTCACGCCAGCTTTAAATTCTGTCTGCTTCTTTCAAAAATCTCAATTTTTTTAAATAAAATCTGATTTAAATTTAAAAAAATTAAAGAGTTATTAGTATCCCAACACCTGACAGCACTCCATTGCTAGCATATAGCCGGACCGGATTTAGACTTGCGCGAGCTTCCGTTTTGCCGACGGAGAAGACCAATTTGGGGCTCACTAGCAATAATAAATTGCTGGTAATACAATAGTATTAGTATTACACCTAAAAGTGTTTAATCTAAACCATTGTATTATTCTACCATCTAGGTACCTGTGAATTGTATAACCTGGACCACAAATATATTTCTATTTCTGTCGTCATTTAACGACTCTTTTAATTTTTCTGAAAACTGCTAGGAAACCAGTATCGAAATAGCGTGCTGGCACTCCGGAGCAATCGAACTATTTAAGTATGGAATGGAATAATTATTTATTCCTTTCATAATATTTACGTATCTGAATTCAGAACTAGAAGCTTTGGATCAGTACCCTCCCTTGTTAGCATGCGCATGTTCTCTATATATCTGCTCCAAAAAATTCCGACAACTTGGCTTTCTCAACGGTTTGTGTAATTTGCATTGTGATCTGGACTGTGTTTACCATTGAAACGACAACTTATTACTTTTTAATTAAGAACACCGCTTCTGATTACGACCCGAGTTTAACTCGAGACATTCTTTTTCCTGACGGAAAGGTAAATAACTTAGTTTACCTCGAGGCATATTTCGCTGTTTTTTAAGTACACTGAGACAGCTACTAGCTATTTTGTAACATAATCTTTTCTTTAAAGCTAAGTATTTTATGAAAACAGAACACAAATTAATCAAGTGAGTTATGAAATAATTATTAAAGTGTCGGAATTCTTCTTTTATTCGGTTTCAGATGAGTGATACTAGACCAGGAACGTCTCCGTCAATCGCCACCAAGACGACGCTCTAAAAAGGAAATTACCGCGGCTTTTAAGACTAGGAAACCGGATCTTTACCAAAACCAAACGTGAAGCCTGCGAAAATAGATAGTATCAGAAACATTGATGATTTATACTTACAGCCATAAGACATAAAATTCACCAAATTTTCCTTAAACCCCATTTAACTGCCCACTGTTATGAAGGTCATGGCAGCTGTCAACGAAGATTAGAGTCTGCCTAATTTTGGCAGATTAACCATTTTCAAAATAATGAAAAAACTTAACTTTAAATACCAAAAGAGGTCCCGCAGAAGTGTCTTGCTGGACCGACCGGATTTGCAAATATGGCGAAATAAATATATGATGAGGATTGCAGACTACCGAAGAATTAAATTATTATTTCCTGTATTTCATTTATATACATATAATTTATATTTTTATAAAAACAAAAGAGCAAACAAAAACATTTAAAAATATAAATAATAGTAGCCCACCGGTATCGGGCACAGGGTCCAAATTATTATTATTATTACATTTATTATTTAGACGAGACTTGAGTCAACGAAGGCCACACGAGTAACTACGTCTGGAGATATGCTGACATACAAACCCAAATAACAAAGGCAAACGCCTTATTGGGAACGAAAGTGGCTTTGTCTGGAGTTCGTTTTTGAAGGAAAGAAGTGTGACGGGGATTACCACGGTGAAATGGACGCTCACAATATTCGGAAGTGGTTTGAAAATAATTTAGATAAGCTGTAACCGGGGTCTGTTATTGTCATGAGCAACGCTCCGTACCATACGCGCCTTGTAGAAAGAGTGCCTAATATGGGTTGGAGGAAGGCCGACACCCAAGCCTGGCTGCGCGAAAAGCAAATACCTTACGAGGAATATGAAATTAAGCGCAGCTCTTAGCAAAGTTTGATAAAGGTCAATTTAACGCTAAATATGTGGACCAATTGGCAGAATCAAAAGGACATACTGTACTTTGCCTTCCTTCTTACCATTGCGACCTAAACCCTATCGAATTGATATGGGCACAGATGAAGGGTTTATGTTGGGAGGCATAATAGCACATTTAAAATGCCTGAAGTAAAAAACAACTACTGGAAATTATGGCGCGAAATTTAGCCGAATAGTGGTCGGAATGCGTAAAACATATACTAAAAGTCGAGGAAGAAATAAAAAAATATTGATGGAATCCTCGACAAGGCCACTGATACAACGTCATTTATAATTCACGTTGGTGGAGACAGTAGCGGAAGCTCAAGCGTCACTGATAACAGTGACAACGATGATTCAAATAAAGAGAATTAGGGATCCGGGAAACTGAAGATTTTGTACTACATAATATGCGCAATTAGGGAAGAAGCTATGACGAATAAACGGTAATATGTTGTGCAGGACAGTATGTTTGAGATCTGAGGCATCCAGGCAACGCCAATCAGGGAAATCTATACATCACTTTAAGTCCGCTTGTTACGTTTTACTCACAAAGAATAAGTACTTGCACAGATTCAACCAGCAATCTAATTGCGTAACACATTTACGTAAATGATTCGAAATAAAATTACTACTACTACTTACTACTACGACTATTCAGTTTCTTTTTTTTGGCGCTCTTATCCGAAATACAGGCTTTCGCCTGGTTTGGCTACAGATATCTAATCAATTTGTAATATATACCCAATACCTCAACAGAGACGCAAACAACTTTTTTTTCATAGCTTGTATTACATCGAATGAAAGTGTGTGTAGGTACCGGAAAAGACTATCTTTTACGGTACACACAGTTCATTCTAAAGAGTAGGTACACGACACACGATAGAGTTAAATGTACACAATTTTAAGTAAAATTCTTCGAATTGTAAGACCAATTTGTACTTAGCAACCAGCAAGCGATCAACAACAAGAGAAAAGGTTCTCGCGATTAGACAGCCTTTTCTCGGCGATGGCTGTCGCTCTGCTGTCAAAAATTATACCTACGTAATACGAAATAGTCATGATCACCATGCGATCAATAGAGGAAAATGCACATTTTAGTTAACTGATTGTTCCATACAGGCAGCACTATTGCTAGTTTGCTATGGTGTGGCTATCGTTGATACATAATACGGGTTTGCAATTTAAGACCAATTATTGCGCAAAGGCTATCGCTAGGCTTCTGCAAGATACGTAATAAGCCTCAAGCGGAATTGACACTCAAATCGAAACAGTTGATGCTTTTAGGATAAGCCCTCTTAATATCCTGTTACACTGCTTTCGATTTTAATACCTACCATATACTGCCTGTTTATCCTGTCACAATAAGTGAAGCAATTCTAAAAAGCAAAAGCTATTACACTTTCTAGTAAAGAATCTTTAATCTTGGTATGGCTTCCTAACACTTGTAAAAACAGGAATATGCTTATTAACAACTTAAAAACAAAGTGAATATATATACTTGGTTTTTGATTTACAACAAATTAATTTACTACTTACCGAAAAATTATTTTTAAATTTAAGAGATAATTAAAAACAATTTGTCATAAAATTGTAACACAATAGGTACAGCAAACTATTTCATGCATTATATTTTTTTTTAAATGATGGATCGATATACAAACATTTTAATTAAAGTTTTTTAGTTTTTCCCCCTCTTGTAAAATTTCCCCGACTTTAATTGCTTTCTTTTACTGTAGGGAAGCCAGCCAAACCGCTTATTATGAAGTAATTGCAGTGCAGTTTGGTTTTCAAATTAATTCTTAATTCTTACAAAAGGGATATAGCGGCTAAAACAAAATTATAAATTTCGAAAATATCATAGTAAATAAATGTTTAATTGAATGATGAACATATTAACTATCTTATCTATTCTACTGAACAATAATCACAATCTGATGAAATGATCAATATCAAATGAAATGTCAAAAGAATATGAATGATGCATGTCACTTGCGCAGTTGCGCATGTATGTCTAATGCATAAAATATGACAACCAAGTGCCAAAAGACTTAAGGTGGCCTGTGGCAGGACAACGTCTCCCTGGGTCAGCTAGTATTATATAAATAAAAGCCAATTTACCAACAATTACTTTTTTTAAGTGAAGTTAGTGTTTTAACTTCTGAATGGCAAAGCATACCAGACTTCCCAACAAACCTGATTGGAGCCTTTAACAAAGACATCAACAGCACACATTGTACTGCAGTTGATATAAACAATGATGAGTAATCAATGTATTTCATTAGGACAGTGGGCCATATTCATTGTATTCCCTAAGAAACATATATAATGAATTGTAATCTGTGCATGAAAGTGTCCCACATTAGAGGTGGACTAGGCTAGGATCCACCATGCAGAATAAAAACACAACATGAAAGAGCTAAACGATTTCTCAACAACACTTCTCTTTATTTTATCAACCTAACAATCAATGGAACATTTACATGACTAGCACGTAACAATTAACAAGCCCAATTTTTTTTATTAACCAATAATATTATTTAGCAACAACTGAGTAGAATAGCTTATCAATCATTTGTTGTAACAAATTCCTTAGCAGGCTAACAGATGAAATAACATTTTGTAAGATGTATAGATAGAAGATGTCAATCGCATTTTGATAGTACTGATAGTGCCAGAAACCTACTGAGTGCCAGACACAATTTGCATGAATTCAGTAAACTAAATCAACCATACCTACCACAACCAATAGTAAACACAAACTATTAAAGTATCTTACATAAACTTCAATGGCAGAAGCAACGTGGCTCCTGACTCCTGATTTATTTACACAAATTTAACCGACCCTAAAACGACCCACTGATCAACTTGGGGATATCTTAAAGTATGTTACATAAACTTCAATGGCAGAAACAACGACGTGGCTCCTGACTCCTGATTTATTTACACAAATTTAACCGACCCTAAAACGACCCACTGATCTACTTGGGGATATCACCGTTGATTTAAATCTGATGGTGACAGACTTCTTGACAAAAAACAAAATGAATTATAGTTCTTTGTTTGTAACTTCATGCAGTTCTTGCTTTCTTACAACACAAGCTGAAGCTGGTTGCAGAGCTTACTTCCACAGGTACCTAGGTCCATAAAATTCTTTTCTAGATTTATTCTAGTCTGATGATGAGATCGACAAAATCTGGTCGATACGGATTCTGGAAACTTCGGAAATTGGAAGCCAGGCCACAGACTATGTAGCACCATCGGCCGAGTCCGAGTTCCGAGACTCCGTGCGTGCCTGCTTACCACAGACAGAGCATGTAACTTTACTGCTTACAAAAAATTGCAACAATGGTGCCGATGCCGCCGATGCGATGATTACACCAGGGTCATCAAACTTCTAACCATATAGTAAAAGTACTCTGTGGATTACACAGCTCAACCTCAACTTATTAATCTGTGGGGTAGTCAAGTGAGGGCCCCTCACTTGACTACCCCACAGATTATTATGTTATAGATTACCCTCAGGTGACAGGCAAAGAGCTGTGGCAAAGAGCATACCATAGAGTATTCATTAAAGTATTATCTATGGAGAACGGAAGACTAGAGGGAGGCAAAGAATAATACAATTTGGGATCGAGGGGCGGTAGTCATTTTTGAAGAGCGCATCCCTAAACAAGTAACAACAAACACTCAACAAATCAAAATTATGATAAAGACTTTTGTTGGGTTTTTCTTATAAAAAAATGGGAAAACGCGGAAAACATATCAAACGAGACAGGGATGAGAAGGAAAAAATACGTAATAATTTTTAAAGGTAAATAGGTGCATTCAAATTGGTTTATTTACATTAAAAGAACCTTTTTCTTTTAAAAATTGGCAGCCTAAGATTTTTTTTTTCTTAAGAAAAAGTGTAGTGTCTGTAAGACCTAGATAATTCAGCGATTATAAGCTACTTTGCTGTATAAAAAAATGAGTGACTTGGGACAAAAACTTTAGACTTGTAGCGCGCTATACACACACATCACATCCTGTCATTCCAATGCCTGTCAGTGTCACTAGCCTGTCAGTCAGTCACAGCAGTCAGTAATCAGTTCATCAGTGAATTCAGTGGGTGGACATCATTGGACAGTTAGATTTGGGCAGTGGTTCATCAGTTGTAATCTGCGACGGGGCGGGCCGCGGCACTGCGGCGGTGTCAAAAACTGTGATCTTTGAACAGTGGTTGTAACCTCGCAACCTAGCAAGATTTTTTTCTCCGTAGCACAGCTCCTTGTAGATACCTACCTGAAGCCGTAGGACCGCATGATCGGATCCTATCACACCTAGATCACAACAGGAATCGAAAAAAAACTCTTATTGACCTATTGTGTGCCGTAGCTTGAGCAAGTCAAAGCCTTGACCTTTTGCCAAATCCAATAAAAATATAGGTTTGAATTAGCGACAAGAAGACGACAGACGACTTTAGCTCTCGACAATTTGGCCTGAGGGTAAACTTAGGGGCTTTTAAGATGGATTTTAAAATGCACCAGTATACTCACGCTTTGGTGGGTAAGGTTACACCAGGTTCTGGTCATGGGGATGGTATTGAATATAAAGAGGTTCGTCGTCAACATGATTGTTACATGAGACTCCTGAGGGAGTTGAACATCGAAGTTATCGAAGTTAATTTGCAAGGTACCTTGCACGAACAGATCTTGATAGAAAACATGGCTGTCATATGCCATGGTATCGCCTTGCTGCCTAGGAACAGTTCAACGGTGGAAATAAACAATGTAAGTATAAAAATCAATATTTTTCTCATTTCTGCGAATAATTTTCTCATTTCTGCGAATACATTTGTAAATTTTTCGTAAAATTGCGATTTATATGGTTGCTTAGCATATCGTATTAATTATGCTGTATCTGTCTCAATTGAGTGTACAAATCATAGAACATTAACACCTTCAGCACCATGTGTATCTTTTTGTTACATCAAAGTATGCCAACCCAAAAGTATGTACACATCTTTCTGATTGGTAAAAGCGCTGTGCATCTTATAGGCATTTATTATGCAGAAATGAACGCCCAGGCCTGTCACAAATTTGTTAAATATTTAAAGGATGTCCACTTAGGGGTGGTGCTGAGGTTGTTAAGGTTCAGATTTATTGTTATTATAAGATTTTACCATTTATCATGTTGTGTTCAAAACATTCCTATTCTTCGTAAAAGTATTACTGGCAATAGTCTTAATTATATATAACCAAAGGCACACTTTTAATGTATGATTATAAACTATCCCTATGTAAAAAAAATCACTCTTATACAAGTAATAGACTATTTCAAATAGCTGCAAATAAATATTTACAAACAACAACAAAATTGTACTAAAAAAAATGGTTTATAGCTTCAAAAAACTGCCTGTCAATAATTCATTTGTGTATTTCTTTTGTAGCATATTTTAAGTATATATCTCTATATTTATTTATTTAAGTTACACAAGTAAAACAATACTGAACAAAGGCAGACTTAATGCCCCAGGCAAGTTCTACCAGTGAACCTATAGGCTCTAAAAGCAGCCCGTCTGTCTAGAGCCTAAGGTAATGGAGAGACAAAGCATGGCAGGTGCAAATATGCAGTGCTTTCGTATTTTTTTTTAATGCGTGAGTATTCTTCCCATATGGTTTCAATTAAATACCTTAACAGACACAACATGACATTCTTTTCATAATTCACAATAAAACATACCTGATTCTCTATGGATTTATGTTGTTATCTCTCACTACCGGCAGGGGTCGCCACCGCTATCTCCGGTGTCCGGCCGTTCAGGTTCTCATAGTGTCTTCACTCACCAGCAAGGCCCTTGCTCGAAGGCTGTGTCTTTCTTAATGTTTTACACTAAAATTGAACAGTCATTATGTGTATCATGAGTGTTTTATTTTAGTGTAAAACAGTCCTATTATATGCCTAGTAGAAAAATACAGCATTTTGGTAGGTACAAAACTTAAACTATTCATTTTGGCACATAAAACCGATTTATTCTTATTGAAAAACCTGAGTAATTTAATCGCAACAAATCATCTTTAGTATTTGAATTTTTAATACACCCAAGCCACCCCAAGACACATCCAACGTTAACCCCTTACCTATAGGGCAGAAATCAAATTAGTACAGCGCACCCACCCGACTGGTCTAACATTATGGTCGATTTTTAATTGATAAAATCAATCTTAAAGTTAGACTAGTCAACTACAAATTTCGTTTCTGCCCTATCGGTAAGGGGTTAACGTTGGAGGAGTCTTGGGAGCCTGTACAATGAAAGGAATGTTTTTTATAATTATTCTTAGATATTTTGTTCGAGTTTTTTTATTTTTCTTATCTGTACTAATATTATAAAGTTTTTTTTTTGTAATGTATAATTTCAAAAACTACTGGACTGATTTAAAAAATTCTTTCACAATTAGTATGTTATATTATCACTTAGTAACAGGCTATAATTTATAAAGGTATCACGCGGGCAAAGCTGATGGCGGAAGCAAGGTCGCTTTATAAGATAGCTTGAAATTTTTATTGGCCTGACTGTTATTAGTGAATTCCTTCATTTTTTTTATCTTTTAAACTAGCTGCCCGCCCCGGCTTCGCTCGAGTAGCACTAAGTACGTATCTACGGCGCACCTACCTGCCTACCCTACCTACCCTACCGACCCTACCGACCCTACCGACCCTACCTACCCTACCTACCCTACCTACCCTACCTACCCTACCTACCCTACCTACCCTACCTACCCTACCTACCCTACTAAAAAGTATCCTATGTCCGTCTCCTGGTTCTAAGCTACCTCCCCACCAATTTTCAGCCAAATCGGTTCAGCCGTTCTTGAGTTATAAGTGGTGTAACTAACACGACTTTCTTTTATATATATAGATAGATAACTTAGCATGTTAAACCATACCTGGGAGCCTCTTAAAAAATCAACCCGGGGAATGAGCGCTTCTCTGTTGAAGAGATTCTCTGCACTAAGTGCAATATTTTTTAACGCTAAGGTTGATGCTAATAACTTCGTTTCAAATGCGGTCACGTCTAATTTCCAATACATTTGCTCACTTGCTACATAAGGCTTGCATACATGATTCGATATTTTTGCATGAAGGAGACGTCGGACCAAATTTTTCAGATAACATGGAGTGTTTGCATTTAGCTCTGTGTCAGAACTAGCAGCTCAGTTTACGACCTTCCGTAGACCATTTTTCAAAAGTTGCCCTTTTTCCAAAACAGCATTTGACAAGGCAATCCCGCTAACAAAATGTTCCGTACTTGCCAAATAATCTGTATCTCTATTAAGATGACACAGTTCCTCATTTAATTTTAGCCCTATAAAACCTGGAGTTCTTTATGTGCTTGCCAGTCTTTCTTCGGGTACAATCTTCGATTCGTCAAAACCTATTTTCAAATCTCGTAAACATGGTTTATTAAAAAAAAAAAACAAATCGTAGAATTTAACGGAATGGTAACTGCCGCTATTTTGTTTGTTTTACCATTTATAACAAATGAACGGCTACTGATGTTTTTTAAATGTTTTTATTGATTGATATCAATTTTATTACTTATTATCCTATTCCGGACGAGGATAAATCCAAAAACAAATATCATAAAAATCGGTCCAGCCGTTCTTGAGGTATAAGTGGTGTAACTAACACGACTTTCTTTATATTTATAGATATTCGTGTATAACTCGAATACTATTTTCAAGTCGACAAAAATGAAATATTAGGATCTAATAAGGTTTTTGTCAGTTTTTTACTTTAAAGAAAACTTTGCTATGAGAACATCAATGGTCGGACGCAGGAACTAGTGGGGGCGCCCCCGTCAGTATTGAGAGGTAACAGCATAAATCCATAGACAATAAGGTATGTTTTTAATTATTTATGCTCCTAGAAGCCAGAATCATAGACAGCTTCTTTACACTAACGCTGTCTTTCTACGGCTTAGCTCAGAGAAAGTTAGTACTAGAAAGCTGTAATTTGGCATAGGTAAACA
The DNA here is from genome assembly GCA_914767755.1 of Agrochola circellaris. Taxonomy (NCBI): domain Eukaryota; kingdom Metazoa; phylum Arthropoda; class Insecta; order Lepidoptera; family Noctuidae; genus Agrochola; species Agrochola circellaris. The sequence goes on from OU611840.1 coordinate 8,812,994, forward strand.
TATTAATCACGCCGACAAAGTGGTAAAATAAAATCAGGTAGGTACGACTTTAGTTTATCATCCATCGATTTAAGGGGTGGGAGTGGGGGGGGGGCGGATGTGTACAACCCCCCCTGTGAAGGAAAAATTGCGGAGCCCCCCCTTTTTGAGATATGATTTTTTTAATATTCTAACCTAACTTTCGAATTTTCGGAAGGACTTTTTATATAAGGGTACATATATTTGTGGAGGGTAGGAGATCCCCCATGTTCCCGTCATGGGGGAAGTTTAGTTAAGGCTTTGTTTTTTTAAAATAAATATTTTGCGATCTTATTTTGATGTTATGTTGTTTTGATGATTTTTTTGAGGAAGCACTTTATGACTATCTGATGGGTACTTACTATGTTTTTTGTCAGGCGTAGTCGACGGAGCCCCGCCTAGCGGGGCTCCTAACTCAGGGTGGTTTAAAAAAAAATAACCACGTTGGGGATGGCGGGGTCCAAAGACCCCGCCATCCAGCTAAATGGTTATACTTGGATTTGTGAAAAAAATCACAGCAGTAACGAAGTTAACGGGAAAACACAGCTAATGGGATTAGTTTGAAAAACATTATCTCCCATAAATTCCGTATGGGAGAAAATGTTTTTCAACTACAATGTTAAGTTTGTTCTTGAGATAAATTCATCCCAACTACTACCCTTCATTGTGCGTAGTACGACACGCACTTGGCCGGTTTTTTTATTTTAATTTTATTAATATAACAACAATAGTAATAGATGTTGCTGGTATGGTTCACATCCTGCAAATGAATGTTATAAATTAAAAAAAAAAAAAACAGCATTTCGCGTATTCATATTTTTCCGTATGGAATTTCCACACAATATTTATCAGCTGAAATAATACAAATAGCAGTGAAATTTCTTCACTAAGAATGATGTCCCAGAAAATATAAAAAAAATCTGGCTAACCCTATTTATCATAGATTTGGTTTTAGCCCTAAAGTCATGTTAAATCTAATTTCTTACCCAATAGGTCAGCTCAGCGAATTAACAGTTAACTGAGCCTCATATGAACCCCTTTAAGACAGAAAGCAAAATTTCCGAATTTACAATACCTAAAAGTACCAATACGATACCTAAAATTGATACTTTGTTTCAGACAAATATTTTAAAAGAAATTTTGCATAAGGATCTGGGCCAAACAGTTATTGATCAAGTGGATCCAGAAGCAAATATTGCGTGTTCAGATATATTATTCACAGGTGAACTACTCAGTGGCTCAGGGATCCTGACATAGACATGGAACAACGCCCCTTTACTCAGATATCTTACGTACCAATTTGAACTTTTTCTTAATTTTTATAATACACAAGCATGGGTAGACGCATTCGACGCGAGCAAGTCCCTCATTTATGCAGTAGACACCAGCAACCCTGGTCCCGTAGAATTTGATGCTACGCGTCGTTTCGAGTCTGTTTCAGTATGCCTTGAGCCATTATAAATATCTCTACCTACATTCAATCTTTAGACGCAACCATATGTATGATGAAACAACCTATCTATATTCTATGGGTATTCATAAATAATGTTATTTTTTTTTACGAATTTCAGGGCGAGAGTTCTTTGTTGGTATATCTGAGAATACAAATGAGGCTGGAGCAAGTGCTGTCGCTGAAGCATTTCCTGAATTCCCCTGCACTCCAGTAAAGGTACAATAATTAATAAGCATCATATCTACTGATGGTACATACTCATAGCCTGGGAACAATAAACTTGGGCCAGGTACTAACAGTTGTGTAAGAAAGTATTGTAAGGAAATTGGGATATTCTAGAACCAAAGATTTAAAGACGTGACGTCCACCAAGCCACACTGCGCCTTCGTAAACACTATCGCTCGCAAAGGGAGGGGCTGAGTTCCAGCAGTGGAAAAATATAGATAGATTGATCTCTACGTTTTTGAATAGTTAAGAAATAAAACATTTTATTCAAAAGAGATCAATCAAAATAAATAATAATTAATATAAAATAAAGTAGAAAGTAATGATAATATTGCATTCGCAAGTGCAAGCCTGGCCTCCCTCAACTTAACGCGACTTTAGAACTATTTATAATTTTGCAATGGGAATGCTACCACCCAGTCTCATTAAACTAAAATAATCCCAGTTATGGCCTGAGTGATCCTGGTCACAGAATATCTCTCTGGATATAGAAAAGGAGAGGTTGTTGCTGTTCTGACTGAACCTTTTTATTACAGATTTCTAAAGGAACTAAAGGGTTAAAGAACTACATCACCGTAGCAGGTTCTGACATTCTATGTGTCAGTGCCAGTAAGGAAGCCAAAGAGTTGCTTAAGAGAATCGAGCGTGAAGCCACCTTTACATATCAGACATTGACAGTGCCCGAAGATGAAGCAGCTAATTGTCTTTATGCTAATGGGACGCTCATACATAGGGCTATTGAGGAAATACCTGAAGCATTCAAGGTTTGTTTTCTGTAGTTACCCTTATAAAAAACAGGATCATTTAGCATCAAAATAAGTTTTTGTAAATATTGTGGATTTTCTTGCAGTCAGCAGTTTTTTCTAAATTTATGAATGCTGACCGAAATTTCTCAAAAAGGACAGTCTCCTTAGATCTTTTTCCTGTAGCTAATCGGTTAACATACCTGCCCGTACTGCCCCATCTCAAAAATCCCCCCTATATACCATTAATTAACGTCCGGGTACTGAATCTACCAAATTTTATCGATAGCTGGGTAGTCGATATGATAATATCGAGTGCTCCGGAGTGGCTCCGGACTACTCGATGCATACTGAACGCTTTGCCTTCGATATTTATCTACAGTGACTTCTCGAGAATGGAACATTCGATCGATATTTTGACAGATTCTGCGATGTCTTTCGAAGGAGATGTTATGTAGCATTGGCGAGAATTAGGTCCCTGCGTGTGTTCCCGTAGACAAAATCAAGAATATTTACAAAATTAATAATTCTGATTTATCATTTAGTTTGTACAAAGTACACAATGGATTACAGAACGTTCCTCAAGAATATTTTAAACTCCTGTCACCAGTCAGTCGATTCTGTAAAAAGATCAACGTGAAACTTAGGTGAAGTGAGCTGTCATTGTCACAAATCGACCGGCAGGATGCTAGGGATTAACACTATTGACAGCTCACTTCACGCTCTCTTCACCTAAGTTTCACGGTGAAATTTTTACAGAATCGATCGGCTGTTCCCTATTTATGTATAGAATACCGTGACGAACGGTCGTTAGTGCGGACAGTGACTCTTATCTGCTTCATAGTTTGCATCATAATATGTAGTAACTATCCAAACAATCTAAAAATTAACCCTTTTGTTTACAAACGTTGCTTAAAGTCAAGAGACGTTTAAACGTCATAAATGCATGGTTAAACAGTCGCTAATCGTTACTTAACTTTAAACAATGTTTATAAATAATCCCAATAGTCTTTATTAAGGCTCACTGTTCTTGGTCAGTACTCCGATCTAAACCATGACTTTTTTCAATTGCAGGTGTTTTGTGAAAAAATCGACTTCGCTAGACGATCGATCTGCTTTTCTGAACTTGCGAAGATGCCAGCCGGTTTGAGTTCGTGTTGCTTATTAGTAAGAAAACCCTAAATTTGAGGTAAAATCAAATATGTGTAATAGCTTGTTTACATTAATCGATACAAAACAACTGATCATGATTTTTGTGAGTGTGTCTTGCAGTTAATAAAATTAAGGGACATAAACGAAAGAGCGAAGAGTATAAAATCTTCTGCTCCACGATTAAACCATACCAATAAGGGCTTATCCTCAGCCCACATATCATCACAGATAGCATTTTTTGTTGATAATCATTCGTCCACTGCACGTCAGTGGTAACAATTTGACATTAACAGCGCCTTTATGTCGTAGTAGCGATTATCCTTAAGCAAGTGATAAGTATATACGACTGATGTGCGATTGACTGTAAACGCCTAACCACTTCGCACCCGTCAGCGGTCTTCAGCATGCTGTTTGTGAAGGAAAGATGGCATTTCATGTTAGTTGTCTGCTTCGCCACGTTCACTAAAATTCGTGCATCGCATTCTACTCGCTCGGCGGCCGGCAACAACACCGCGCCCAGGCGCTTGTGAGCGGTGTTACTTGAACTACCGTTATGCAGAGACTGATTTTGAACATGACAATCGGCTTAGGAACAATGATAAATTAAAAGTTTTACTACGTTATTAAAACTAGAGGGATTTCTAACATGAATAATCGTACCCCTTTTTTTGCGTGTAGAATTGCTCATGGATGTGCCCGGGGCGGATGGCTGGGTCTGTCAGACCCTTATTGATTAAAATCATACGGTGTTCCTTAAGTAACTGGCCGGGCTGGAGCAGCTTGTAAGCCAGGCGGACTTAACCTTTGCGGCTTTCACCTTACGGCCGCAGTGCCTATTGAAAGGCCCTCCGCCCCGTGGGACCTGTGTCTGTTCAGGCGACAAACTCCTCATGGCTTTCGTCCGCAGGCCGCACCCTATGGTGACCGCAGCTCGCCCGTCTGCTGCGGATAAGAGGGGGGATATTGTATGTATCCACCGGCTCTTTTACCGCCAAGTCAAAATTTACCGAAGTACTTTTGCCTGAAAGATCGTTTTCGATGTCATGTTGGTTGAAGAACGTTTGCCCAAAATAACGATAGTCGATGAGCGGCCAGAATCGAAAGGCGCCACAGACTCACTATTCACAACAGTTCAGAGTCTAACAAATCATCTTCTTGTTATTGTGGTATAGCTCATAACTCGATCCCTGTTCAAAATCTCACTCTAGGTATATTATTAAATGATAAAATAAAAACCCGCCGAGTGATGGGTTCCGTACCTAGTATGAATATTTACGCATGCACAGTATTGATATTATCAATTTCGCCTCGTCGAGGACAATGCCCCTTTCCTTCCAATCAGTTGCCAACTTTATTACAAATTAAATTAAATTTAGGACATAGCGGGGTGCCCGTGGTAGGCTACTGGTAACTGCCCCAAATTACGAGTTTACTTTGTGTAAATAATTTCATCAACACTGTTTTCAAAACGGTGAAAGAAAGCATCGTGAGGAAGCCGGCTGTCCTAGCAACAAACATTCGAAAACATGTTACATCTACCAACTCACACTGGGCCCGCGTGGTAGATTACAGCCCACTCCCTCTCGACGAGAGGAGGCCTGTGTCCCAGCAGTGGGAACATTAAAGGTTGATTATTGACCTTTCTGTTTTAAATTTTAGATCTGTGATTTCTATCAGAAACATTATAGTTAATGGTGCAAAATGTGTATTTCATACAATTTTAATTCAAAAATTTCTGCTGATGACGTTTTACTAGGCCACTCGCTTTTCGTTAAACCTATTATAATTACCCAGTTATTGACTGATGTAAATAAGCTATTTATGTTCCGTATATTAAACGGCAATGTGTGTTCAACAATAAAACCAATGTTTACTACTATGTAAAAATGTCTGTTAAGAAACATGTTACTCCAATATTTTTTTATTAAGACTGCGCTAGTTGGCATATTTTCCATACAAACGGTGTTGGGCGATTACTCCAGTGTTTGGCATCTGACGTCCAAAGTTAAGCATTATATCGATTTATCTCGTCGTTATCCATTCCTGTATGTAAGCAGAATTGTAAAAGAAAGAGTCATTTGAAAGTTATCTGCCTCAAAAGCTCCGTATTTCAACAATAATTTAAACGAAATTATATAACATACGGAGTATTAAATCTTCCAACCAAAATACATACAGGCATAGTTTAACTACTCAATAGCGCAAATAACTTTATTTTGAATACTTCACTTAGGTACTTACCTTACTTTAAAAATCTTTATATTAAATTCAGTAGTTTCTTCACCATCACCCATAGGTCTGTTCATTACATTTCGGGATAAATCATCGTGCTTCTCGCTTACTCATACGACATTGGGCGAGACAGCGTGCCTTATAGACACAAACGAGTTCGATTCGTCAACTAGCGCAGCCTTAACTCTGTTGTATTTTTGACTAAGTATTAGATTTTTATGTTAATTGTTATCTGTTACATGTAATTTGATAATTTATGTATGTCCCAGGCGTTAAAAATTACTTTCTAGTACTTTCTAGGACTTTCTAGACTCTTTGAGCTGATTTTCGGAAAACAGAAAACATTCCAATAAATACTTTTCTAATTGAATAACAATTATTATAAGTCGCTTTCATTTCTTTTTAAAAATAGCGTTCTTTGGGAAAATAATAAAAGTTACTTAACGGCCAATTCGTTTTAGGTTTTTAGATAATACTGTAATTTTTTGTCCGTTCTAATATTGGGCTATTTTCATTGCATTTACCTCTATGACTGGTTTAAAAATTAAAAACTATATTTTGTATGCCTGTGATATAGTTATGCGAGCTGAATTAAGAAAAAATAATGAGACGAAAAAAATAACTACAAAAAATTCAAGGTCATTGAATATTCATGTATCCGTTTCAGTTAGGGAATGCAATCTCCACTCAAAATCGCAAATTCGAGATCTCGCGAGATAATAAATTACAATACGTGAGATTTTCGAAAAAAAAGTGAATAAGCCGTGCAAAAATAATTCTATAAAGCTGTTCCCATAAAAGTTTCAAGATTAAAAAATAAAATAAAATTATAACTGAAACTATCAAGAATCGTGGAATATACATGGGGTATTTTTAGATACCCCTGAGCATGAGGAATCTATTTTTTTTTATGATGTCACTATCTGGACCAACCTGTATATAAGGGTACGTCCAAGGCCTGCTTTAACGTTCCAACCTATTATGTATGGAAGTTTTTAGGTGAACTATAATTGAAAGCTCTAATATAAATGTCAGTCCTTGTCCTTCTTGATTTATTAGAGAGAAAAAGATGGAAATAGCCTAAATTAAGTTTAGATTGTGCACAAATTAAATCTCCTCTAACACCAATGGTAACTGGGTGACATTAGAATATGCTCTTTACTCAGTTAAGTGTAAATAATCAGCTATGTCTGCAGCTTAATTTAATTTGAACAATCCACTTCTATTATTCCAAATTTGTATTCCTAATATCTGATGCATTTCACGATTATTTATGTTTAAGCTATTTCTTTCCAATGTTCCTTCCTATATCTGTATTCCTTGTTGTTAAACGAACATTAAATATTAAGTAAGTAAGTGGAAATGGTACGGTCAAGCGCACATCTGTGGTGAAAATTTGACATTGACAGCATAAAATATAATGGACGGATGGATGACCCCTGTAACACAGGTTCCACCTACCATGGGGGTCATTGATCAAATTTCTGTGCCCTTGTAAGACCTACGCTGTAAATGCTGCGCATAATTACTTTGTACATTACTTTGGAAATAAATAATATTTTATTTATAAATTATTATTAATAACTATAATGTTAATATTATTTATTTACCTTTGTTCTCGTAGCAGTTAGAGCGATTTAAGAGCGTTTATTCTGAAAGTGGGCAACGTCGCAAATAGATGTCAAATATTTCGCGGTTTTGATATTAGTTTGTCAATATTACTGTATTGAAATAAGAAATGTGGCTAACTAGTTAACTAGAATATTGATTTTGAAATGCAATAATTAATATTGTAACACCGAATATTTAGTTTTAGATGTAAAAAAAAGTATTTGGAAACTTTTCAAATGCTTTTTTTACACCTAAAACGGTCATTATTAATATTCTAGTTCGCTAGTTAGCCACATTTTTTATTTCCATACAGTGATAGATATGTGATATTGCCGAATTGATCAATACAGGTAAATTTTTGACAGCTATTTGCGACGTTGCCAACTATTAGGATAAACGCTCTAGTGCGAGTGTACTATTTATGTGCGGTTAACTGTTCCTGACGAACATGGGAAACAGTTATGCAAATAAAATGCTAACATTTTGCGTATTTACAACAATAACTTATTAATAAAAAAATATGAAAAATTCAACTGTGCCAAATGTTTTTGTTAGATAATGAAAGTCTGCTGGTTGTAAACTGATCCAATTCCGTAACACACAATGGCAAAGCCTTTCATTTTTACGGTTCAGCAACATTCATTGAGTTATTTGCATGGCTAAGCAGACGAATTTTTCAAACATGAACCAATGGCTTAGCAATTTCGTTCAAAATCTTTCGAATTTTCATTGAAATAATCTTACGCGAGGGTGCACCCTAATACTTAAGTACCTACTATGATCAAGGAAGACCTACAGTCGGTTGATTCTGTAAAAATATCAACGTGAAACTTAGGTTAAGTGAGCGTGAAGTGAGCTGTCACTGCCACAAATCGACCGGCAGGATGCTAGGGATTAACAGCTCACTTCACGCTCACTTTACCTAAGTTTCACGGTGATATTTTTACAGAATCGACCGGCTGGTCTTCCTTGATAATAGTAGGTACTTTCTCAATAAAATTATAATATTGTGTTATTATATTAATGTTAATTACTGGCATTTACCTCTAACTAACTGTATTGGTTCTGGGTTTGTTAGTGCGCAACAGAATCAGGAGCATTATGATACGGCCAAGTACCTTTGTTTTATTAGTTAGTTAAATTTCAAACATTCCCTGAACATCAAGTATTATTATATGTATAGATATGTACTCACGTGTACCTAAATTATTTTATCACTGACTGTATTATATTAACTGAATTGTTATACGTATAAAGTATGTTATTATATTATTCACCCTTTTGTACCTATTTGATATTATTCCAAAAACATAATTAGTAATTATTATTTGTTTTTACATAGGTAGGCACTATTTAACAAACATACTCAAGTACATAACGTGTATGTTTGCTTAAGGCTGCCATTCCAACAGCGATGTACTAAGATGTGTAGCGAGAAATGTATGATATCTAGTAATAGGATAGTTTGATTTTCATAGGTTAGCTTAGCTCTGGAGGAAACGGGTGAGGCTAAGGTGTTTTGCATAGGGATCTCAGGCTTCGCTGAAGCGTGAGATGTGCGCTAGGGTTGCGCAGTTTTGTAGCTATGTGAAGTACGGAGCAGGGCTGAGTAAACAACGGAGGCTATACGCAGTATTCACGGAGCTACCTCACCTATAAAGCACATCTTTCTTACCCACTCCGCTACACCGCTTAGCCTTGGTGGAAATACATGTATTTCGTAGCTTAGCTTTAACCTCGCTCACTGCTTAACTATCTCGCACATCTCTAGTGGAAAGGTAGCCTTAGGTACTCATGTAACTAATGTAAGCTTTTGACTTCATCATTATCGTTACCCTGTTTATTAACATAGTTATCGTACTTTCCTGAGGTTAAATCTTATTGAAAAAATATGTACATATGTTACTATGTATGTCCGGAGCGTAGTGTGTCTTAAGATTCTCTGAAACTGCCAAGCTAGTTGTTGAATGACCGTCCGTAATTTATTCTTTTCACGACGATTTCGTTCATTCACCAGTGAATGTTAACATACACCATGAACGACGACTTGATTTAGAAAAAGTCTGCTTAAGCGGAAGTTATGGGCCGTTTTTATAAATGAAGTCAAGAATAAATATGCACGTAATTCGAAACTTATTCATTATTTAAATATATGTTATCTATGAGTCAAGAAACAAATTACATTTTTGTGATTTTAATGCGTTACTTATTCTACAATTCATTACTTTATTTTATGGTTTTTTGGTGGAACGGAATGCAAACTCGAAACGCGTCGTTTCCGAAAATGCCGGAAGTGACATCAAAAGGCGATGTGAATAAATATATTTTCTTAGCAAACTGCTTGAATTCTCACTAAGATAAGCATGTAAGTGCGATTTCTGCTTGAAAAAACACAAAAATAATTTAATTTATATGATTTGGGGCTAAAAATCCTTAAAAAAACAGATGTAAACAAAGCAGTAATGTGCCAAATAACGTCACATCCTGACCGCGACAGAAATGGACCTTTGAACTGTAGAAGAAAATTGTTGGAGTTTTATACATTTTTTTGAGCAACAAGCAGTTGTTGAATTTAACTTTTAATACATTTCTTAGGATTATATTACTGTCTTTTAGAGATAAAAAAAAAATACATGTATATACAATAAATTGTTTTAATGGCGCCGGCGTGGATAAAAGACTATATGACTCGTTTTCCAAACAAATACTGGCGTGTGTTAACATTTATGTAATTTGTATCTAAGATTCTCAAAATTGCCTTGGTGTATGTAAACATTCATCGGTGTTTGTAAGAATTTAGTAAATGAATAAAGCAATTTCTGACTTACATCATTGAAATTGGTTATCGTTGACATACAACGGTGCACTTTAACAACATTCATAGTAACATATGCATAATATATACCTTATTCTGATCTTGACTAAAGTAGTAAATATCTAACCAATATTTGTCGTGTCTATCCATGTATTAATTTAAGATAAGATAATCGTGATACACAGAAATGGCTTTGATAAAGGATGTAGAAACACCCTTAATAAAACCAAGTCACATTATTCTTCCCTAAACTGCGACTATTTCATTTTGTATTGAGCCTTAGATCCTGCTGGCTATGGACGTATTGCACTTGAAAGTGACATTTTTTAAGAGGTAGTTACGAACAAAATAAAACCATTTTAAAATGTAATAAACTTTTAATCTTTGTTACCTCTCCTAACGTTTTCAAACACGTAGGTACAGACTAAAGCGTGCGTTACATTATACGCTGCAGATGCCAGCTGTTTTTGTTAATATATAAATAGCAAAAAACGTCGCTTCTCGAATTTCGTGTCTGTCTGTGTGTGCGCTTATATCTTCTAAACTACACGTATTTTGGTCGGGTTTTCACGACCATTTAGAGAATTTATTCTGGAAGTTTTATTATGGGTATTAAATATTAGTATTAAACACAGATAAAGTACAGTAATCTCTTTTGACATGCGCGAAGCAGGGCGCTAGTACATACCTTTGCACAGTTTGCAAAGGTTTCAGCTGCTCTATGGGTCTTTTTACACTCAATATTACTATTTATTGTTACAGTTAACTCGATTGCTTTTTAAATTATAACCGTTAGGTATAATCTTTATCGACGTTTGTTACATCTTAGATATAAGTACGTTTTTGTAGCAAATAATTTATGAATTTATTACTCATGCACAACTTTAATACTTTGGTATAAACGTAATGCTACTTAATATATAAGTATTTATTCATGTATCTATATTTTTGATATCATATAAACTAACCATAGTGTTAGAGGAAACAAAAACGAACGAACTGTCAAATTGTAATAGTAGAATTTGACCGTTCTGTTTTTGTTTCTTTGGCGACTTCTGGTTTGAAACGGATTCATTGTTTTGAACTTGATGCGCACATAGTGCTTGAAGCTTATTATTTTGTGTTATTATTAGTCAATGCACGCTTGTCGGCATGATTATGCACTGACTCTCTATTATTGTTAACATAACATTGTATTAACCTAATTGTTTTGATTATGAGATCTGATATTATATAATTATTATGATAAACGACTTATTTATTGTCGGAACATTAATGTACCTACTTGATTTTTGATCACGTTTATTGTCCTTTACGTTTAAAACCCTGGATAATAATCCTATTCAGTTTCATCCAAGACTTACACTTTGGTTAAGCATACGAAATAAAATAAAAAATCGCTTTGTGGGCAATCTCAATGGTTTAACATTACCTATATGTATCGGTGTTGTGTAATTCAATTAATTTAAATATGATTGCATGTTAGAAATGAAATAAACGATATAACTTGACATTTATTTTGTTTATGGATTGTACCCCTGTACCGTGTATCGTGACCTTAAGACACTGGGTCAATGTAAATCAGCCATTAGGGTTAATGGTTGATGCCAAGTAATGTTCCTTTACGAGTCTTTTAAACACAAGCAATGACTGCGCGCGTTTTATTTGAACTGGCAATGCATTCCAAAAACTAGCAGCCTGGTCAATAAAGAATCTGTCGAGGAAAATTGTGGTATAGGTTATAGGCATTTTAAGCTTTAAGTTATCTGATAACCTTAAAAATTTCGTGTGGAAGTCGCAAAGAACCTGGAAACGTTTATTGAGATAGAGAGGGGTGGAAGGGGAGAAAAGCACATTATACAAAAGGGAAATAATATGAGCATTCCGGCGAAGGTGAATTGGTAACCACTTTAGCTTCACACGGTAGTGGCAGTGATATTTGCGCAAACCGAATATGAACCTTATACAAACATTTTGAAGCCGCTCAAGCTTATCGAGTTGGCAAGACCAACTGATTGATGACTACGGATTTATTCATAAGCGGTGCGGCTGATAGTTTGAGTGATTTCACTCTAGCGCAGTTATTTGAGGTGACCTTGTGTGCGACGTCGTAGGTGTTTGGTGATGTGCTGGTGGCAAGTTAAGGCTTTCTTATCTCGAAGAGATACCCAACTGCGTACCTACAAGCCAATTGGTAGAGTTCTACATAACAGTGGGTCGGGTTTAGGCATCCCGATATTTTTCAACACATTTCACAGGGCGATGTCGTCTTGCTTTGCGTGAGCGGATCGCTTTATTAGGCACAAAATTTCACAAACTAAGAAAGAAAGAGACATGCCGGTTGTGAGAAAGAATATCGGATGCTGCTCCCCAGTTGGTAGAATAATGGATCCGTTAGATCCGTAGCTGGTTTTTTTCAAGTCCCTTTTGTTCTGTTGTATAGGTTAGGAATTAATTATTATTACAACATACTAAAATTCCCCGTCATAGTCTTTGATTACCCGATGGAAGTTGGAGCGGCCGCTAGTATTTAAAGTAATACATGTAGGTGGGTAGTAGTAGGTACTTCTTTTAGGATGTGACCAATAATTTTAATGTCTGTATGTTACCTTTTCACAGCTAAACCGAAACCGAAACCGGAACCGGATTCGGAAAGGATTTCTATACCATTTGGCAAGGAGATAGGTAGATGGGATCTTGTATTATAGGGTACTTTTAGTCTCAAAAGTAATCATAAAGGGGGTGATATAAGGGATGAAAGTTTGTATAGGAAATCCAGTATTTCTTAAGTTACGAATATGAAATTCATTCCTAGATTGAAGGACGAACTTAACTTTTCAATTGAAAAATAACTTTTAATCGAGTAATGAAATACAGACTAAATGTTACTTCAAGACCCGGCCTATGAATTTTTGATCCCGGACTGAAGAACAAATTAAATTTTGGAGTTCATATAAAACTACAAGTGACCAATTTTCGGATTTTCCTCATTACTTGTCTTTGCTTCTCCCATGCTGCTGGGCCAACGGAAAGTACCAAATAGACTGGTTCATTTGCGAGTGTCAAAATTACTTGGTAACGTTACAACTCCAAGAGACCGTAGATCTAAGTTTTTGATATCTATTTCAACTTGATGCCTCCACGCGTTCCTGAGAAAAAGGGTCTTGACAGACAGCGAAGTCATCCTTTAAGGGTTTACATTTTTTATTTTGAGGTACGGAATCCTAAAACAGATTTGTTATCCGCCTATTACCTTTTCATGCCGTAACGGTTGAACAAATTTAGATGAAAGGGATACGGATAGGCCATGTCCTGGGTTAGGACATAGGATACTTTGAATCCCGATAACATGTTCCTGTGGGATATTTTCCGACGTCCACGCGGGTGAAGTCGCGGGCAAAAGCTACTATAATAAAAATCTTAATGCTAGAAGGGACACGCGGACCACATCCGAAAAATCCTGCATACATAATGATTAAATTCATTACGAGTCTTTGTACCCAACAAGCTATTGTGAATGTGCGCAAAGCGTGAGCGAGGGAGAAAAAAATCACAACCATCCAGGATTTTATTCGTAGCCGGCTATAAACCACACACAATGAGTAGAATTCGAAGGAAACGAGTGCAAGCTCAGTGTTTTTTTTATAACAACTTGATATTGTATCAATATTTAAAAAACCCTCATCAACCTTCTTGCTTCTAACAGCCGGAGTGATAAGATGTCTACTTACAGCAACTACATATCGCAGGTTATGTCATAGTTAGACAATGAGCACTAGTCCAAGGTACTACTGAAGCTTTGGTTTCCTAGGAAAGCCGTTCCGTCATATTATAAGGGGAATGAAAATCTGTTATTTTCACCAGTATTTGACATAAGTGTCAAAAAACGATTTGTATTTGGACAGCCGTTAAGCTCGGTATCCACCAGAGATGAGCGAGGATGCGTAGGGAGGAATGTCCCTAAAACTAACCAATAACAACGCTAGCTTTGCTCAAACTATGACAGTGACGCGATGTTATTGGTTAGTTTCACAAAGCTCGCTCATCTCTGGTGGAAACGCAGCCTTATTGTGTAACCATTCACCGCTTTCTTAAGGCGGAGACTGACTTGTAACATTTGTTTGTACTGTATCAGTAATGTATTATTCGAGGCGAGCAAGTAGTATTAGGCGAGAAGTAATGAAAATCGAACATTTCACACTAGAATGGGACACCTCTTATCGATATCTATGTATTTACAATGCTATCTAAAGTGCATCTCATCGTGCTAGTGCACAATAAGAAGAATTTATACAAAAATGTCATTATCAAAATTTTCAGAATTACTTCAAACCACGAGAGTAGTAAGTTTAAACTTTGTTTCAAACTAAGGCTAAGCGTATGCTTAGATGCAGGTGACGCAGCACATCACACTACAGATTTTGCAGGATAGGCGAGGCAGACATAGGCCGCGAGCGTATGCTGCGACGCAGCCACACAGACACATTCGCGTCCTAGCTAGTACAAACAAGTGGTTCTCGCATCAGTAGATTCCTGCAGCCTTCACAAAGTCATCGGTCCATCTTGTGGGAGGCCTTCCAAAGCTGCGTATTCCGGTACGTGGTCGCCGCTCCAGAACCTCCCAGCCGCTCCAGATCCCATCGGCAATCCGTTCCACGAGCAATGTGCCCTGCCCACTGCCACTTTGGCAGTTCTTCAGGCTATGTCGGTTACATTGGTTCTCCTGTGTATCTCTTGATTTCTGATTAAATCACGAAGAGAAACTCCAAGCACAGCTCTCTTTTTTCAACTTTTTAATGAGGCCCATTGTGGGGACCTACGTTTCCGTGCCATAAGTCATCACTAGTCAAAAACTTTCGTCTTGAGACACTGCAGTATGTGAGACGAGAAAATATTGCTTAGCTTCCCGAACGCTACCCAGCCGAGTCAGATTCAAAAATTAACCTTTTTCTCGAAGTTGGACCTACCTAACTGGACTGCTGGATTTGGATAATATCACGATTAAGGTTGACTTGAAATTCTTGCCCTTTTTGCATGGGGCAGCTTTCGTAGTCGTAATAGTCATCGTTACTGCACTCTCCTTTGGGCATGTTTGGGGAAGATCTATTATGCATACCTACATTAGTCTGCTTGTTTTTTTTTCATATTTTTAGCTTCTCGTCCAAAGCTTGGCTAAAGTGTTACTATACTCTGTGGATTTCGGTACTCGTTCGGAGTAGCAGCTGAGGATTGCTTTCTCCTCGGGGTAACGTTCGGAACCTAATGTTCATTTTCTGCGCAGGCGAGTGAGAGATCATTTTCCGTATTACATGCACATTCCATACAATATCGAAGTTATAATTACGTAAAATTTGCTAAAAAGGCAGCTTAGAAGATCTATGCAATTATATTTAAGAACCTTCGGTACCTTATTTACGCAAATATATGATTTTGATTGTTTGATAAGTTATATTTTTGTAAGCGGTATTTTTTACCCTTTTGGACGCATGATAGGTGCAAATTATTATCGCACATGTTTACATTTTACAGAGTAAATGCAGATAATTTCTTTAAATAATATCGCTGCTAGTGTTAAATAGGTGATACTCGAAGGCAGTTCCATTTTTGCCGTACATTTGGGTTGCGAACTTTTTTTGAAGATCCTACGAGTATGAACTCCCTTTTTCTTCAAGAATCGTATCATCTTGCCTAGAATGTTCTGGCATATCCAGGAAGTAATAAATAAGTCTTGTGCATCATGCTTCTATTAGACCCAGCAGTTAAGATGGAGCGTTCACTCTCAGTGAATGAATTTAATATTTTTATTAAGTAGATAGGTTTTGCATATTCGTATTTATTTGGTTAGTAATATCTAGAATCACATAAATATTTTTCTTTATTGAGATTGTATATTTTTCATAATGTTTTTAATTACCATTTTTGTAACTACTGTAATAAGATGTTGCGAAAAATAAAGATTTCACATGCAATAAGCATTGCCTGTCGTAGTCTATCACGTTATAAGCAACATGACGTATATTTTCTGCGATATCATATCGTTTACCTATTACGGTAACTCCGTGTCACGTCACTTTCCGAACGTGAAGCTTTCAAGTATTAATGAGGTGTGGCCCAAAAGCGGGCTGTCTGCGTTTGACGCGCATCTTGCCACTCTTGATACCTAATGAGACACTTACCTCGTTAGACCGTCACAAAAAACCTCAATGCTGACGTTTGTGGGTATGTTGTGAGCCTCAAATAATTACTATTTTGTTGTCCTAAAGTACTAAATTGTTAGTTTATTTTGTTTACATGCACGTGTGTATGTATTTATTGTTGGCTTGTAAGAAAATGATCCATATTTTTTTAAACAGTATTTCGACTTTTTGGAGCAACCCGTCGAGTTACGGTCTTTAATTTTATCAATCAAGGTCCTTGGGCACGTTTGAAAGGTATCGTAACATTCGCATCGACCAAGTACCGCATCGACGACGTGCCGTTCGTGCATTTTACTATGAACGTCCGAATCTTGGCGATCACGGTTGTGACCACGATTACGCGTGGCCTATTCGCACCTTTAGAATAATAGAGACCTAATTTGAAATTTTATAAGTCAAAGTTGAAATCTTAAAATTTCAAATCTGCAGTGCTATTCTGTAACCATCTCACCGTGAAAACTTAGGTGAAGTGAGCGTGGAGTGAGCTGTCATTTCACAGGGATTGACACTATTGACAGCTCACTTCACCCAAGTTTTCACGGTGAGTTGTGTACAGAATAGCATGACAGGTCTCTATAATTCTAAAGGTGCGTATTAACCTAACGCAGTGGCTTTTGAAAAATGTGGTGAGATAGTAGTTTCTCCCCCTGCTTTGATTTACGTAGTTGATATCGAACAGTAATTTTTCGCAGTAAGCATTGCATTTCACGTAATTAAATAACGTTGCGTGTTACTTAGCTCAACGTAATATAATGTTATAACATTTTTTTCAAGTTTTTTTTATAAAATACTCTTTGCTGTTAGTAAACGTTTATTGAATTTTCAAAGGGTTTAACCACCCCAAATTGCTTAATTGAGGGAAAGGTCCGTCTTTGGACCTTTTGCTAAATTTATCTTAGTTAGCGAGTTATATGGGGCGGCAGAAAGTTACGTGGTCATATTCATACGGATATTTCAAAAGCGCTATTCACCTTTTGTTTTAGTTAAATTGTTGCATGTTTAACTCAATGCGCATTCGTGTTTTAATTCGTGGTGGTGCATTTATTTCCAAAAATAGTGTCTTGGTAAAAAAGGGAAATATTTAATTGACCCATAACATTTTATGGACCCCAAATATATACCGCCTTTTTTTTTAAAGTGTTTTTTAAATGTTTGGTCTTTTCTCTACCGTTAAAGTTGTTCAGCGGAAAATTCCCATTAATAAATAAAATAAAAAAGCCTTACTTAATTAGAATGTCTTTTTTTATTCTACTGTGTAACACTAATGAATTCATTAACGATCCCTCGATGGCCTCAATGGGATATATGCCTCCTCTAGTAATTTCCAGCTTTTTCAATTTTTTGCCTTCATTGGCCATAGCCAAATCATAATTTACCAACCAATCCTCTATCTCGTCTTGCCAACGTTCTTCTGGTCTGCCTCTTCTTCTCTTTCCGTTTGGGTTTTTCCAAGTGGTTGATCTAAGAGTTCATCTGTCATGTCCACTTAAGTGCATGAGCGTGTTGAAGCATCCATAACTTGTATCTTCTGTTTTATTGTTGTGTTTCGTTGTTTGTCTCTAAGTCTGATGTTTAGGATGCATCGTTCCATGGCCCTTTGGCAAACTTTATTTATTTATTTGTTGTGCTATTAAAAGATCCATGTTTGGCAAGCGTAAGGCATGGTAGCAGGCAAGAGTTCATGACATTAGGTTTAAGTTTTATAGGTAAGCGTGATTTAATTTACCGAATGTTAATAGTACCTAGTGATTGTGATATAAAATTGCATAAAAAGAAACTCGAATTCATCGATAAAACTGTTTTCCTGGCGATAACGCTCGAATCAAGGCCCTAGCCTTGATTCGAGCGTTATCGGGTTCCTCATTGGACGTTATGGGGTCCTCATTGGACATTTCTTGCAGGACGGTTAAGTTCCATCCATCCATCTCTTTTTAATATTTGATAAGACGTCCCAAAGGCTCGGCGAAAATCAGTGTAAAGCTTCGTGCAGACTAGCGCGACGCGACAGCGCGGCGCGACACCGGTTATTGTTATACCGTCAAGTTTTCTTAGAAATTGTATTGTTCGAGTCGCGTCGCGCCGTCGCGTCGCGCTGGTCTGTACGAAGCTTTAGGATCAACGCTCTTTGATTTCCTGTTCTTCAGAGCAAAATTGACTACGTTTTCTACTACGTTATTGTTTTTTTCTTCCATAATTTCTGAGCATTATTTTACTCGTAAAAAATATAAATAAGTTTAGATAACCGCTGAAATCACATGTTTTACGACGACGTTGCAACCTACATATATTTTTGGTTGGTTTTGCTATGGCATGCTGGGTCTGGCGTGTCTGCAGTCCTTGGGTATTAAGTCGATGTTAATTTATGTATCACAGCCTAATTACTCAAAACCACAAAATATACAAAAATATAACGTATACAAGAGTAGTCTTAGTGTACGGCCTGAGTGCACGCTCTATTCGAGCGTCGGGCGGGGAGGGGCGTGCAGCGTTCATGTTAAACACGTGCTACCCGTAGTGGCCGTCCTGAGTGCCGGCCGAGCGGAGCGTGGGCAGCAGCGGGCTTGTTTGCGTCGAGCGGGGCGTCGCGTGCAAGTTCAAACCAGTTTGTGTTTTGCAGCGGTGATACGTGCGTTCTTGAAGGATGTGTGAAAATTAGTACTACTCCATTTTAATCTTGATTCAATTCTCTGTAATATGTAATCAAAAGTTGCCACTGTCACCCTTGTATACTCATGAAATTTATCTTCATTCACCCTTAATGTTTCAAATAACATAGAAAACTCTCCAAATTGTTTTCTTTGCTTCACAATGTTACTAGGACCTTGTCTTGACTCATAATTAAATTTTAGCCACAAATTTTCTTCTAAATACATATCAATAATATCGTACAACGCAGACGCCATGATGAAAAATGTGACCGGCTCACACGAACGCTAAGCGTGCACTAAGGCCATTCGGCGAACGCTCTTTCGCCGCATGCACGCAACGCTGAACGCTCCGCTAGACGCTTCTTCACTCAGGCCGTACACTTAGCCTACCCCTCTAGAACCAGGCATAAAATATATGTCATCATCAGCCAAAACTTTTCCCAACTACATATGATGGGTTCGGCGTCCGGCCTAACCGGATGCAACGGAATACCAGTACGTTACATGAGCGACCGATTATCGGACCACCACAACCCAGTTACTGGGTAATTAATACGTATAATAATACTCCTTGGTAAAATTGGTTGTCAGACTTTCGGGCTTCCTACCTGTAACGACTGTCAAAGATGTACAAATGACAGCCGGGACCAACGGCTTCACGAATTTTCTAAGGCACAGAGGGGTCTCGATATGTAACGGATGGTCACCCATCCACGGACCGACCTCTGCAAGCGTAGCTTAACCTTGAACATCGACCCTTTCTGCTGTTATTATTTAGCCACAAGATTTATGTACACAGGAAGTAGTTAAAAGTCTCTAGGTTACAGTTACCGTATGGAATTTAGTACAGTGCGCTTTATAGTACATGAGATCTGCCAAGTAATTTGGAATGTCCTAAGCCGCATTGTTATGCCTAAACTAACAGGTGAACAATGGAGTTGAATAGCTGAGGAATTTGAAGAAAAATGGGATTTCCTATGCATGGACTGTAAAAATTTCAGGGTTAGAGCATCTCACAACAGCGGAAGTCTTTAGATGAATTATAAAAAGTTTTCTAGCATCTTGCTACTGGCGATTGTGGATGCTAATTATAGATTCGTGATTGTTGACGTTGGAGCATAAGGACGTAATCGGTATGAAGGTATAATGAAAAACTCAAAGATTGGAAAAAAAAACTATCTAACTACTAAAACTAACTACTAACTATATTTAACTATCTGCCTTACGTATGAGGTATACGTAAGGCATTAAATTGTTTTTTTTCTATCTCAATCAATCTGCCTAGCCTTTTCCCAACTATATTGAGGTCGGCTTCCAGTCTAACCGGAACAATATACCTCCTAATAAATGTTTATCAAGAAGTTATCAGAAGTTGTCCCATGTTTTTAGCAGACGAAAAGAAGCAGAAACTTTACCGCTAACCACTCGCATCATGAAACCATTTCCTGCAGATCTTCTTTTTCTTCTTCGTCGTGTGATAGCCTCGCAAAGGTCTTTCATAGTGCAGGTGTGTACAGAGAGTACCACAAGAGTTGAGGCTTCGTTTGCGATGTGGCTCCACAATCGCACAATCTGCCTAAGTTGTACTTGCAGTGGCCCGCCTGGGTTTTTAGTCGGTTAAGGGATTTCCAGGCAGGCCATGGAAGTTGGTGGCCCGCTGAAAGCTCTTCTGCCCGCTCAACATAGTCAGCTATAGGGGGATTTTTGAGATGCCACAGTTTGAATCGGGCCGCACTGGAGCTACCGTCATTGAGTGGGATGTTCGGCTCTTCAGTCTGCCCCTCGGCTTCGTTACGTCGTAAAGTGAATGACGTTTGTTGTCCTCCCGCTTCAGCTTTTCAGTTCCTTTCTGTAAATGGACTGGTCGTGTGGACTGAATTGAATGAAATTCATTGATAAGTAGACAAAACACTATATCCAGCATGCCACAAACTCGGTTTCTTTTGGGATTGTTATGACAAAACTTTAAAATGACTAAAACATGAGTCCTGTTTGGACAAAACACTATAATCCTTTATAATACAGCGTTATGACAAAACAGACCCTTATTTTTTGGAGATACAGCGTTTATTCTTATAGTGCTTCTCAATATATTTAAGACTTAATCGAAATTTTGATATGCCATTCTATGTAACCATGCGCAAGGAACTCATTTATACGGGCACGGTAGCCGCGGATTTCATATTTTTACATAATTATGTAATACACACTACACCTACTTACATGGGGGAGGCCTTTGTCCAGAATGAATGACAATTATGTAAATCTCTGTCGTTTAAATAATAATATCAATCGCATTCGAAAATCCAAAATGATGTCCAAAATTGCAGTGTTTGATAAAAAAAATCGCGTTAACTGCGGTCCTCTATGGGCTGTGGTATTATTAATTACTTTCTGTCAACGGGAATCGGATTAAGTCAAATATGATTACTATGTTAGTGCCAACTAAGCCGCAAGCAAAACGCATCAGTGACTTTCCCTGATTTAAAAAAAAAACAACAGAGAGTGGACAAGCGCGGCATGTCCAATCCGAGCATAACGTTTAAATTGGTTCGCACGGCAAAACGGTCGACCAAGCGTGGCTGCCGCACACTCTTTGTTTGGGGCTTTACCAAGCGTAATCGATGTCCCAGAAAAATTGCACATCCATATCCAAAAAAGTATGTGTCATATTCAAACTTTGAATATCAAGTTATTTAGCAGAAAGTGACGACCAAATATTTCAAAATAATATCTACCTAAAGAGGTTGTGCAACAACGTAAAATTGCAAGATAGTTTAAACGGTGTAACTTGAAAAGCGACAAGAAAAGAAATATCATTGAAACATCAGGTAGGTAGAATACTTTTTATCCGAAAGCCTCTAACGCGCTGCAGCAAAGAACTATATTAACATGCCATAGCAGTGAATACATACCATTTAACTAGAACGTATGGATAAGCCGACATAGAAGGTTTTTATACAAAAATTTTAAATGAACATCGCACTGAAAAACTGCAATGGATACATAAACAGTACTCGCCTTTTCCTTGCTTTGCATTCATTCATCGAAAGAGAGCACTCTATCATTTAACACGCATATTTTCCTGTTTTTTACTGGCAAAAGTCTCCCCCTATTCCATTTTATTTAGATATATAGAGAATAAATTAAGAAAACCGTTATATTTTATGTTTTACTGGTATCCAGCTGCATCTGTATACACTGGACACTGACTCCAACATAGTTGGGAAAAGGCTACGCAGATTGATTGTTATATTTTAAGTTTTGTGTACAGTTTTGTAAAGCAAATTATTTTTTTTGTTTTTCTATTGTTCACTTTTAAGGCTAGTTCAGATGAAGGGGAGCCTATCCATCCAGCCTTTTCCCAATTTTATTGGGATCGGCTTCCAGTCTAACCGGATTCAGCTGAATACCAGTATTTTACATGGAGCGACTGCCTATCTGACCTCCACAACTCAGAAACTGCGTAGTACGATACCCCTTGGTAAGACTGGTTGTCAGACTTTCGGGCTTCTGACGACCCGTAACGACTGTCAAAGATCCTTGCATGACAGCCGGGACCAACGGCTAACGAGCTTTCCAAGCCACGTGAGGCACACACTATTGTTGTTAAAACATTATTGTCACTTTTTATTTTGTTATTTGTTTTTTGTGTTTCACGAACAGTGTCCAAATAAACTTTATTCGTTCTTTCTTCCTACCCGCGCCGCCCGCTGCACACAGTGAACGTATTCGAACGAGATAAGACGCGTTTGTACTTCCAATATGCTAAGAAAAATTACTGTACTGTTCTCCATAGGAACCTACTACGTTTTGGAATGGGCTGAAGCTTCATCTTTATTTATTTAAACTTTTACACTAAAAAAAGTACAAAGGCGGACCTAATGACTTAGGCAATCTCTACCAGTCAACCAAGGGTGGTGATCTTTCTAACTGACCGATCCCTTGACAATTCAAAAATTGGTTTATTTGAAATAAATATTTTTTAATATATTTTAGTTGAACCTGAATTCCTTTCTGACATATTTCAAAACGTTCTTGAAGTAAACCAAATGTATTTTCTCGGACAGCGTCTAGTTCTACTCAACCGATAGTTAAATACTTTATTGTTTGATCTGTTAATATTGATCTGCAGAAGAAATCGAGGATGTCGAAGCAGTTATACCTATACTACGAAAAAATTGGCAATACTCTAAACCCTAATCCTTCTAAAATGTAATCTTGCTCATTTCATCTAAAAAATTGTCAGGCCAACAGACAATTTTAAATAATGGCGAGGCGCTGACATTGAACACAACAACAACCCCGTCTATTTGGGAACTACATTTCACCGTCCACTGACCTACAAACAACACTGACAAGACTGAACTGAAAGTCGGCGCTCGCAATAACTTGCTACATCGGTTAAAGCATGGCTTTCGGCTTTTCGACTGTCGAATATGCATGCCATCGATCCGCCCATGCCCGAAAAGTAGATGTAGCTTTAAATTAAAT
Organism: Agrochola circellaris; assembly: GCA_914767755.1. Lineage (NCBI taxonomy): Eukaryota > Metazoa > Arthropoda > Insecta > Lepidoptera > Noctuidae > Agrochola > Agrochola circellaris. Next base: position 8,836,582 of record OU611840.1, read on the forward strand.
ATGCCGAATAATTACAGGGTACCGCAAACCTACACCACTTGCCTCACTTTACCCACTAGTAGAACCCCTCCGGAGGTTCGAAGGGAAATTGCCTGAAAAAAGAGCGAACGGTTCTTACAACAGTTTCCTCGTATCTCTTATGGCTTCGAATTTCTGTGGGACAGTATGAGGTAAAACATAGACACTCTGAATGTTGTTATTGAGAATACAGTTGTCTTGTATGGACATGTGAGGAACTACATATATGACGGGCGGAACTGAATGTTGAATATTTAAATATTATATTTATATAAACATTTAGAATTAAGTATTGTGTACATATGTACTTATTTTATTTTTTATTATCTCACTAGCTGACCCGACAGACGTTCAATTAGGTATTGATACAAAATTTCCATAGACAATTTTCTTTAAGTTTCCTCGAATTTTGCAAATATTCTGGCCACTTTTAGTCTTTTTCTTTCCGTAAGAACCTGATTCGGACCAAAGTGAACATTTTAAAATAAAAAAATTCCAAATCGGCCCAGTCGTTCTGAAGTTATGCGCTTACCAACGAGCAGACTTTCATTTTTATTATATAGATTGCATGCTGCACCGGTCGACATCATCACCACCTCTGCGGCTTTTTCTTGCTTAGGGTCGCAGCATTATGCTGAGCGATGACCGTTTTGCGTGGATGTGACACATATTTTCCCCCAACTTGTAATTTTATTTGTATTTGCTTTCTTTGCGACATGTTTACCGCTAATGAACGTATTTTCTTTCTTTCTTTATTTATTTTCTTACTTATCTTTCTTTTCTATCTTTCTTTACTTTTCTTTTCTTTTTATTTGTCGAGCACGGGCCAACAATTGCTCTCTCCCGATGCTACGAGGTCGCCCAGCGTTTTGTAGCTCGGTGGAATGTACTAAATAACAACTATGTTGAAATGAATGTTGTAAGTACGTAATTGTATAAGTAATAGGTTCCACCACCACGTTGCCGAGTGTCTTAATAACTTTCTACTACATATATTCGCCTAGAGCTCTTGAAAGTTATTTGGAAAATGAGCTCTGCATTCTGTGACTTTCTTTCTCGATCAGCGTTTAAATAAAATGTTACAACAAATTACGAACCATCGTTCTTTTGGGCGCTCGCAATGGACGGAACATAAAGAAATAGAGTGAATTTCTTTTGTATTAAGGTTTTTCTTTTAGGATACGGTCTCCCTTGTAATCGCCATAAACCAGCAGACCTTTGTTACTTGATGCTCCGAGCGCAGGTGGCGTTCTGTTGTAAATTACCTATTCACTCAAAAACAAGTCACTCGACCGAAATTACTCTTGTTTATATATAACACATAAAGGAAATGTTTCAAAACGGGTTAGTTTAATGTACACTCGGTACAGTCACGAGCATAAATATGTTACACTTATGAAGCGGTTTACTCCTAAATGATTGATTGCAATTGTATGAATATAGTATTGATACAATATAACGAACATAATATTGTCAAAACTATACTACATATTATGCAATAAGTCTTTCTTCAAAGTTTCGATTCGCGTTAGTGAGGTATTTAGTGAGGTTTTTTTTGTACCTCAAAAACACGAAAAAACATCCATGGAATTCGAATAAAATAGTGTATTGGCATGTACATGTCAATATTACTGTAAAAATTACACTGTTCTTTATTTTCGTTAATTTCTGTTAAGTTGCCGTCACTGACAAGTCTGTCAAAATCACATTGATCTTTAATTTCGTTACAATAAGGTTCCTGTTGGATTGCTGCTGTAAGAGGTAGAATAACAGTGGAAGAATAGTAGGTACATACGTGTAAAGTAAAAGTACTAAGTAAATAAAACTTACGTAAACATATAACTTTAATATTTTCTTAAAACCTTGAGGCTTAACTTCAAGTTTAGTGTAAGAAGGACATTTACGCCTCAAGCTTTTAAGAATACATTAAAGTTCTATGTTTACGAAACTTTAATTTAGTACTCTTTAGTTAATCAAAAGCTTGTTTTTAAAAAGTTTTTTACTTATATTTTATATTGTACTTTTTAGCATTAGTATTTGTTTAAATATCTATTCTATCATCAGATATCCAAGAAGCCCAACAGTACTGTTGCTTCTTTTGATTTCTATGCATTTTTGTCCCACAAGTATCTAGAGAAAAGACGGTCTACGTCAGTCCGCCTTGCCAGACAGCTCCAGTTTCTGTTACAGAAACGTCTGTATACAATGCGTTTATATGAAAGTAAAAACTCTTTTCCATCTAGCCAGCACAAATACTGCAACAAGTACGATACTTTAGCAAGGAAATCTTATGGCATTCTTAGGGCTCCAACATCAGATACTCGACACGTCTTGAGCTATAAATAGTTGCCAAGACAGAACTAACGAGCTCAAACACAACGACACTCTTATTTAGTTGAAGAGTTCCAATTTTTTTTAAAATGTTTCTTTAATATTCGAGTTATCTTTTTGTACACACTGTTTCTGTGACAAATAAATCTATTTGTCCTTTTTTTTGTATTTCCACCTTCCGGCTCCATCATCAGTCCTTGACCACCACCTAGTGTCAAAGCACTTGTTAATACATAGTCAACGATTCCACACACGATGGTGCTGTTGTTTGATTGAGGAGTTCCTATGGCCAACTCCCGGCTCCATCATCAGACCAGCTCCATGGCATCATTTTTTCAAAATGTCTCGTTAGTTTTATAAGTATGCCAAGTTTCAGCTCAATCGGATGCCAGGAAGTGCTTGAAAAATGGATGACAATTGGAGTAACCGGAAACACATACGAACAGAGCAAGCTAATATAAAGCTTGTAAAAAGGTTGAAGTTAAAAATAATGTTTAATTGTTAATGATTTTAACTTTTATATCAGTTATAGGAGACCGTACCATCGCATTAGGTAATGCAACCTTTATTGATAGTAACGACCGACTTCTGCTGTCCAGTTTATTTTTCTTCCCATAAAATGAAATAATACTGACATGAATTAGAGTCAATAGCATTTAAGAAAAATTTATAAATTTTAGTCCAGTACAAATTGTATGGAAAAATATTTTATATAATTTGACCAACTTTTGCTGTCCTGTTTTTTTTCTTTCGATACATTGAAATGATGCTTACATGAAATAGCATAATACGCATAAAATATATTGCAAAAAAAAAAAAATATTATATATATTTTATTATATAAAATGATTCTATCTATCTTCTATTTCAGGCGGGATAAACCAATAACCTGAAATATGGTGAAACTTTTGTTACTTTGTTGCTTTTGGGCCTGCGACGCCAAAATTCTATAGATTTTATTGCTTGTTTGCTCAGGTAGGAAACATGTTTTCTTGCCTGCTCGTCATCTGCGTGGAGTGTGCATCATTGTATTTTATACCTACCTTTAACTACTACTAACACTAGAATATAAGTTGTTATTGTAATACTAACATAATATGGATCCCTGTTATCTGTAATAAATGAATTTTAATTTAATTTTTTAATTTATTCTCTTTTCAGTTATGTTTTTGCAATCGGGGTTTTTAGTTTTATAAACTACTTTTTGTTTTCAGCTTTTTAGTTTGTTATCATTTTACTCATTCCAAAATACATTTAAACATCACATGTAATTTGTATGTATTTTCGTAATAACCTTTCAAAACCCTTTCAATTTTACACCTACTTGATAGAGCACGGACTTTTTTTTTAAACATTCATTTTGGCGCCAGAAATACATCACCCATTTGGTTTTTTATAATTTTAATATACCCAATGATATAGATTAATCTAATGACATATCATTCATCAAAATCGGTTGAGCCGCTTAGTGGTTACGAGAGAACATAGAGACGGACATACATACAGGTCAAACACATAACCCAAATTTTTTGGCTTCGCTGCAGTCGGGTATGGAAACGGCGATTAGAGTTGCACCATGCGCCATGCTAACTAACTAACCATAGAGGATAGTAATAGTTTGGTATAATGTTACTATGTACTTAATTTTTTGAAGGAAACTTTTTTTGTCATGTATGATTTGGAAACAAAATAATGTATCTCTTCACCGATTATTTCGAATTAAGATTAAAACCTTGCTTGAAAGCTAAGGTCAGTCTTAAGTTCGTGGTCTTAAACTTCAAGAAGATTAAGTACGACTTTGTCTTCCAACGTATACATAAGAATGCTGCTTAATTATTTTAATTTAAATACAAGTTGAAAGTTGACGGTTTTCAAATCCTGTCGACGTCGTAACAGAAACTTCGGAACAAAAAGCGGATTAACTTCTGTGAAGTTCAGAGATAGGTGAAAAGCCGGAGTGCATTCGCGTTGGATAAAATTATTCAATGCGGGCGAGTGTGTGACGTCGCGGTCTGGCTTGCAACGACGCACAGTGCAAATTGCAGCTGAACACTTACATTGTTAGCTTTCATTCCTTCTTTTCTAAATAGACGTTCCCGTAGTTGATTAATATTCAATAATCATTTAAATCAGCGACAATGGCCGTATGAATTTACACCACGTCATGTTGTAAAAAAAAACTGACCGTTGAGTCGGACTCTCGCAACAAGACTTCCATATTCAAAAGACAGACTTATCTTTGCAGTGAAAACTTTTTTTTCCGTACACCGGTCGACGTAACAATCGATGGTCGAACTGCGAGTATAAGTTTGTAATCGCAAAAAAACTGTATTTTTATGTGATATTACTACAAATCAACAATTTTTGGATTTTATCCTTTTTTTGATTATTTGTATGTGAGCACCTTATTTGCTTATTGCCAAATGATACCAGCTATCTAATTACGCAACACATTTTCGTTGACAATTCCGACTAATCTGTTTCAATTTGACAGGTCAACAACATTCATTGTGTTATTTACGTTGTTGAGCAGATTTTTTTTTCGAACGTACGAAGCAATGGATTAGCAATCTGTTTCAAAACGATTCAGATTCTGATTGATCGTGTATTACGTAATTAGGGTACAGGTTAACGGGAAGTATTGGGGGTAAGAAGGATAGAGTCCTTCTCATTACAAAACGAGTTCTAATTTTGGTCCAAGCTGAAATCTACGACCCAGTTTTAGTATTTCGAACCTTATTCCAACTAAAGTAGTTCTTCATACAAAATTGGACAACATGAGCCTGCCATCGACGGGGATTCGTCTATCTGCCAGCACACACTGACAAGAAAAATCCTCAGCGATACCGCGAGCGTCCGCCAGCTTACCGGAGCATCCGCCGGTATGCCGTGCCGTGCGCCGGTATGTGTATGCACTGTCAAAATGAAAGCCATTGCTAGAGTAAGTGTGTTACCCGGGTCGCTGGCCTTCTGTACTTTAGATAAGTACAGAAGGCCAGCGACCCGGATAATTGCATAACACACTTACTCTAGCAATGGCTTTCCTTTTGACGGTGCAACATCATTAATTGCGTTATTTAAGTTGTTGAGTACACAAAGGACAATGCTCAAAAAAAACCTAGAGCGAACAGATACAGGATGTAGCTCAGAATTTTAGGGGTATTTAATGATTATTATTCTGTAAATATTTCACTATAAGGTTCGATGGCAAAATGTGTCACATTGCTACTTGTTTTTTATCAGTGGTGATTCTTTTTTCTTTAAGATATCTTCGATTTGGGTATTACCCGACGATAAAAATACGTACACACATACATGTACTCATGCTCATAATCCCATAGGAAAAAGCAGAGACTGCAGATTGTCAAAATCAACCATCCACAGCCCTTGTTTAGGTATTTATATCGTCAATTATACCCAAATCACCCCCGATAAAAAACAAATATCAATATCACACCCATCGAATTAAATAGTGAAATATTTAATTTTTTCAGAATGATTTCACTAAATATCACTTAAATTCTGAGCTACATATGTACAGCCTGTGTCTTGTCTGTTCGTTCCGAGTTTTTTTTTTCATACTTTATAATCATTCTCTTTTTTCGAACCTATGATGCAATCGATTAGCAATATCCTTAAAAATCATTCAGATTGTGATTGAAAGTGTGTTACGCATTTAAATCAATTGTTTTTATTAATTGTTAAGCATAAACCAACGAAAAATCAATTGAGTGAAATTGCGGACTTTAAAGAAAGATGGAATTTCCCAAACTGCATCGGCGTAATGGACGGTAAGCGGTAAGCATTTAAAAAAGTTGTTTAGTATCGTTTTACTAGCAATCGTGGACGCAAAGTATAGATTTGTGGTAGTTGATTTAGGAGCATATACTACAGAACTCAAAACTTGGACAAAAAATGCGCGGTAACACTTTATGTATAGGGACCTCCTAATAGTTGTTTACCTGGGACTTACCAAGAGTTATCCCATGTTTTTGTGGCAGATGAAGCATTTCCTTTAACATTACCTTATCCTAGAGATCAATTGACGGATCTAGCCCAGAAAGTATATAACTATCGCTTGAGCAGAGCAAGGCGTATTGTCGAAAATGCTTTTGGGATGCTTCAAGTACGATTTCGAATCGTACTCGAAGCATCCCAAACGTATATCACAAAAGAATACAGGTTTAACCTAAATATATCGTCAATATTATTTTAGCATGTACATCATCAAAAAAAAAACCGCTGTTTCCTAATTTTCGACGATACGAGCAAGATGTAGGGAACAGCAGATTTTTTTTTTCGCGATTTCAGCGTTTGTCCTATAGTGAAAGTTGTTCATAATAATGAGTACAATGACCCCTTAAGAGGTTTAGGGTAAACAAAAACTAAGGATGTATATAAGAGCCCATACCTTTTAACTTTTAATGTTTAATGTACAATATATATACTGTTGGCGTACTTACCTATTTTAAATAAATACAATAATTGCTGACCAATCAATAAAAAGGAAATAGGGGAAGCCGGGGCTATACTGGCCCCCGGGGTAAGACGGACACCCCCCACTTTCGCAGACCAATAAATCGAGACGTTCGGAACTAGTCGGACCGCGTTACAGTTTTGTGTGCGTAAGTGCGCGTCACTCGACGACAGAACGAAAAATCGTAGGTTGACACGGATATGATATGGTTGTTCATTATGTGAGCAAATAACTAGAAAAAAATGTGAACTTAATAACCAATATTCATTCGATTTTGTAAACATTTATTTTATATGATCTCGGGGGCATTTCAGGCCTATTATGGTATGCCTGTTATGCCCGGTATATGACCATTTTGCTCCGGGTACGGGGCAAAACAGGCAGTTTTTCTTTTTATTTAAAATTCGAATATCTCCAAAAAGAAGTAAACTCAGACAATTATTTTACATACATTAAGTTAAAAATAACAATGAAACTAATAAATGGCACTTGATATTTTTTCATAATCTTGTTTTATTCATTATTTCCCTTAAGGGAACTTAGAGACTTAGGTACCTACATAACTAGCTAGGATGATAAAATAAACAAAAATCCGAGTTTACACCTTAAGGTGCGACGCATGCAAAGCGTCGAGTTTCCCCAAAGCGATATGCAAATAAGTTCTCGGCAAAAGAAATACATTTATAATTTCAGCCACGTTCTTTAAATTTACCTTTTAACAGCCTCTTGATATTTTTAATACGTGTCGCTTCAAGATTTTCTGTAGGTACAAGCTGTGCAGGAAAATAGGATAAAAGAAGAGATAAAATTCGCAAAGTTTACCTGAGCTTGTTGATGCAGGTCACGACATGAATTTATCACAGCTCTACTTTAGGTACTTGGGAGGTAATTGAGTGGAACAGAGGGCCTCTGGTTTCGAGCTGCACTGCTGATCATCGATCTCGCTCGCACCCCTCGCACCAGTATGATAAGACGTCATTCTTATTCACCTCTTCGTCTTATTAGAAACTTTATTCAGGTCACATCCTTATAATGTTGAAAAATTAACAAACAGATTGAAAGTGAAGTTTAAACGAATTATTCTAATTAGCGGTAGTGCCGCTGCGTGGAGAGATAATTATCAACATTCACTGCATTCAACCAATTTCAATTCGGAGTATATTTGACGCAGAGAATACCGTTATATTTTCGTAAATCCACAGTCATTATACCTACTATCCCATAAATATTTAATTGTAAACGGAGGTGTTGGTGATGTTAAAAATGGCAATATGTGCCCTTAAATACACCACTACAACATCCCATACACATCGGTTGGTCTCTTGTTGGGAAAGAAAGAAAGAAAGAAAGAAAGAAAAGAAAGAAAAGAAAGAAAAGAAAGAAAAGAAAGACAAGAAAGAAAAGAAACGGCCATGCTCAGCATAATGCTGCGACCCTATGCGAGACAGCCCCAGCGCTGGTTTTCAGCGACAGCCGGCGTTGACGTGATGACGTCAACCGGTGCAGCATAAAGTGAAATAACAAAATAAGACAAAAATAAAATAAATAAATACAATACTTAGTCCTAAATGTTTATATAAAATATAATATTTAAAATGGCAATGAGCATGATAAACAGTTAAATTAATAACATAAGTTTAAATTTCTATGCATGTATGGTTAATAATTATACTCTTACTACTCTTAGTCATTCGTTATCATAGAACTGCTTGCTCTCTCTTACCACCTACATTTTTGCTTTTTATTATCCCAAAATATACAAAACCTTTTTGTACAAGTCGGTTATCACAATAGTGTTAATCCCTAGCATCCTGCCGGTCGATTTGTGACAGTGACAGCTCACTTCACGCTCACTTCACCTAAGTTTCACGGTGATATTTTTACAGAATCGATCTGTACTATTGTATCATTGTAATCGATAATAGTGGTCGCTAAGTATGTTTGTAACATAAGCAAATCCGAATGTAATTAATTACGGTGATATAATCGAGTTGGTCAATACTATATTGAACTTACCCATAGGTCGTGTGATGATCGGGCAGCTTCAATGAATAACTAATGTATCTAGTACGTGCCTGGGTTTCCATTACTTGATAAATTCATTTGCATTTTAGAGCGAAATCAACGAGCAACAGCCGTAGCGGTGATGCAGCCAATCATATCGCTTAGAGAGCTTCGGGAATTGAGCGATTTCGAAATCATCACACTTTATCCAAACAATGAAACCCACAGGAAACGCACAAGGAAACTGACTAACATTTTTTAATGTAATTAATCAAGTGGTCTTCTGTTTATTGTATTTTTTATTTACATTTCAGAACTGCTAGCAAAGTTGAAAAGTTCTTAATTTTCCTCCAATAGGTACGTAGGTCCTACGTACCTATTGGAGTAAAAAAACACTCGATTCATCGTAAGTCGTAAATTCATTTGCTTTCCGACAGCGAATAAAAGCTATTGCAAAGTTTTCCTGCATTCAAATTGAGGCTGGAAGGCTTTTCAATTCAAGTTTTGTAAAGAACAATTCGCGGCAGAACGACTACAGCCGTGCTTAATAACAATATTTTAGTTTTCTTTTACATTTCTGTACCGAAATCATATCGGCACTTGCGATAGGAAACGGTTTGATAACGCGAACCAGCTGGTATGGAACTTAATTCAGCATTTGCGTTAATACACTACCTACCTAGTTATGTATTGCGACACAACCACCCATCTATGTATGTTCATATGATAACTCATAAGCTCTATGAAGAAACTTGTGCTCTGTATAAACTAATATAAAACTTTATATAACAGATTAAATACATTTGGACTGGTTATGCTGTTTAAATGTGACAAACTAAATGCAATTTTTTACTTTCTAACACCTTTAAAACGACAATGACGTAAGTGCAAAAATTTCAAAAACTGACCTTTTGATGGGAGACGATTTAAATACTATTAAAGTTTTGTGTGCGACGTCGACTTTTAAGTAATAGCTATATTTGCCGCTAGAGGGAAGTTGCGTCGTTGTGTAATTGGAGAAGGAATTTAAATCGAAAACGACCCATTGGTCAGTTGCCCGCGGGGAGGATATTGAAGAGTTGATGTAAGTACCTAATGATTTAGCACCAAACAAAATACCTTATTTTTATATCAAGCCTAATGCTAATTCCTTAATTCTGCATTTACGTCATTGTTCTTTGAGGATTCTTGAAGTTAATAAAAATTTTATTTGGAACAACGACGCAACTGTAGGCACCTCCCGAAAATAACATAAATAGCAACTAAAATATCAGAGTAAGAATAATCAAAAATATTTTACAAATAACCCTATATCCTTATTTATGTCTTTTGTAAAAAATACAATAATAAATATCGTTAAAAAAAAATATGTCTGAATAAGTAAGAAAAATAATTTAAGAGGCTTACAACAGCTAAAGCGCGGTCACTGTCGGACTGCATAGAAATGAAAGAGAAGCGCGATGACACGACGCAGGTAATTTATTGCAAAATATGAAGCAGTTAGCGATTTACAAAAAATCAATTGATTGGACTGGAAAATTAAAACACTATTATGCTAATATGTAGCTTGTAGAATAATCTGACAAAAAATCAGAATGATTGCACGTAAATTAATATGATTTTTAATCGTTAAAAGAAATTTTTAGAGGTATCTTCATGATTTTTTTCTATCGTATCAAATTAGTTGTATTATGTTTTCAACACACTATCATACTAGCATATTATATCCTGAAGAATATCATATATTTTTCTGATTTTGTTTACTGCAGTGGATCATATTCTTTTAGGCATTATAAAACTTGCGTTTAGGCACGTTTAGGTCCTGTAGTCCCCATAAAAGCGTTTTTCTCTAAAATTATGTTTTCGCACTTACGTCATTGTCGTTTTAAAGGTGCGACAGTTTTTAATTTGTGTAGCTATCATCGTTTCCATTGTATCTAATTATGTAATTTGTATTAGTACCAAATAAATAAATAAAACCTTTTTTTGTTCTTTGACCGGCCGCTCGGGCCTGCTTGATAACGTGGTGGTCTCTGGGTGTTTAAACCATGTTCCTTCACCTTTGGTCTGGCTGTTTGCTTGCTAAAATTGCCACCTTATTCCATTTGTAGTCCCTAAGAGGTCTTAGCAGCAGTGAGAATTCTGCTTTTTAGTATCACCATTATAATGAAGGAATCGTCGCAGGCGCAGGTGCATCATGATCTACCAATTCGGGTCGACGCGTATAAAAAGAACCGTTATTCCTCTTACAACAAGTCTTTAGAATTTACGAGTTACATTGAGGAATACAGCCTCCTGACACAGTTCGCTCTTCGACTCGCTATCAAGCAGGCTCGAGCGGCCTACGTAGCGCTATGTGCCATGATATTTTTTTTTAGATCAGTATAACACATATCAATACAAAATATTAAAAGAGAAAGGTTACAGCTTAAAAGTAAAAAAAAACTTTAAACTCATATTCCTAGGGATCTTTAAAAACAGCTCTGGCATATGTTTTTATACAAGTCAATTTTAAACTAATCTAGTAATAAATTATTCACTTGAATCAATCAGAGATGCTACTGGTAGTGGGGTCGACGAGCCATGTAACCTTGAATAAGGATACAACTTATATTTATTCTAGTATTGTTTGATATACTGAACCATAACCCGTGGGTTGCCAGAATGGTACCCTTGAGCAATTTAAACTATGGAAAGTCAAACGTCACGGGGACCAAAAAAGCTGAACTAGCCATTTTAAGATGAACTAGCTTCCGCGAGCGGCTTCGACCGCGTGATATCTTTATAAATCATAGCCTATGTTACTCTGTGGTAATATAGCACATTATATCACTTCATGTATCCAATGACTATTAAACATTCATAAAAAAAAAAAGTTTAGTCGTTTTACAAAGGGCCACTCAATGTAGCCGACGTAAAATACCTCTAGGAGCAACAAAAAAATTGTTAACAAATATCTTCTTTTTTTATGAAACATTCATAAAAAAAGATACATACATACATACATAGTAGTCATTAGATACATGAAGTGGGCTGCTTTTGTAAGACAGCAAAAATGTCACAGTTTATAGTGTTTTATGAATGATAGACTGAGGAATTATGTGATAAGACAACGGAATGATTTAAAAGAAGTTGTACTGACAAATATTTAAGGGTTTGGTCATGTTAAGAGCGCCTAAAAATAGTTATTTGTTATACAAGAGTGCAAAGTTGCTTTTTAACCGCGTGTTCAATTTTGATGACCGAGCAAGCGAAGGATTCTAAAATTGAATCACGAGCGCAGCGAGTGATTCAAAATTAGAATCCTGAGCGTTAGCGAGGGAATCAAAAGAGCACGAGGTGAAAAATCTTTGCACTCGAGTGCAACACGTAACTTTTCATTCCACCTCAGCGAGGAAATGACTAAATGCAAAAAAAAACGTTTACAATCACAAGATAGGTACACTTTTATTTCAGTTTAGGTATTAATTACTACATTATGACAGGTAAGTATTACAGAATAATCTTTAAATTATAACAAAATAATACTAAGGTATAATTAAGAAAATTTTAAAGTAACGTTGCTACAGTTATTTAAATTGAGTGTAATATTTTTGTTTGGTACTGTAATATTGGTGTTAGTCACTTGTGTACTGTTTTTCGGTAAACTATCTGTCATACTTAATAGTTGTACCGATTCATCGGATTCCCTTGGCGTGAATGTAGGAGAGAGAGGGAGATGGTTAGGTGTTTCATAACGGCTTATTTTTGATGTAGAAGGGCCAGTCCAAGGATCCGATTGAGGCTCTTTCAGTGTAATGGCTCCTACGATGCCTTCACATATTTTAGACTTATTTTGGATGGAATCCTCTATGTATCCCTCTACAACTGCATTGGACTTCCAGCCTCCGTGGCGCTTAAGGGACAGGAGATCAGCTCCGGAATCAGCCAAAAGTGTGGCTGAAGTTCGTCGGAAACAATGACCGGTATACAACAGGGGTTCTGGAAGTTCAAGAAATGTTGCTTTTTCTCGTGGGATACTGCCAATTTTATTAGTACCCATAGGCTGTCTAACACACTTTCCATTGCGATACTGTAGAAAAAATCGATTGATTGGAGTGTTAGGCGGGCGTAAGGCTTGATATTTCTCAACAATCGTTACTATTCCTTGCGAATGACGAAGTTGCGGTCTCTTTTTGTCTTTGTATTAGGTAAATTAATTAATAGTAAGTCCTCTGAATGTTTCTCAATGTTTTTGACATTAAGTTGTGTTAGTTCATTAGTTCGACATGCTCCGTTTATTCCAATAATAAGAACAACCTGTAACGTAAAGAGTATTGTAGTAGATAAATGAATAAAATTGATATGAACGCATAATTATGCCTATCAACATCTACTAAGTATACTATTTAATTGAGATTAATATACTTAAGTAGATACTGAATGTGCAACTTACTTACTTTTGCCGCCAAATATACGGAATCGGGTGCTTCGTTAAGAAACTTTTCAATATCAGATACTGTGAAAACCTTCGATTTTTTTGGTTGATGACCAGATGAGGCTCTTTTTAAAAATGCCACTAATTTAGGATAGGTATCGATATGTTTGTCTTTTTTCATCTTTATTGTTGCTTTTAGCATCGAATACGTACTCCATAGAGTGCTTGCTTTCTTGTTCTCGGATAATTCTATAAAATATGCCAGCAAAACGTTTTCTGAGAAAGTTTTGGCTCCTTTTGCTAGTCGCCACGTGTTGAACATATCGTACTGTTTTAAATACTTCTCGCGTGATTGTTGAGGGAGAAAGCTCATTTGCGCATTATTAACAGTTTCAGTCAATTCTGTTGGCGTCAAGCAAACTTCCTCGTCGCTAGAATCACTCATTTTAGTTTTTTCACTTGTTTTCAAGTTTCTTGTTTTTAATATAAGGTTTAACAATGACGTGAAAAAATGCCGCGTAAAGAACCGCGTACAAAGCAAATTGAAAAAAGAACACCAAGAAGGTTCCGAGTCTGAGTTTTTAACAAATTAAAAAAAAGTTGTATGATATATTCGGCACCATAGAGGTAGCAGTAAATAGGTTTAATGTTTTTTTAATTCACAAACTTAGTGCACACGATGTTCTAAATTCAATTTACTTTATCCTCTAGAGAATAAAAACGGCTTTTCCACTCAGATATTGAAGATTAAAAATACTCTTTCCGAGATGGTGGGATGAAAAAATATTTACAAGGCAGATGTGAATGGAAACGCCTGGACGGGATGCCCTAGGAGGACAAATACTGACCTTATTGGCGATGTTCTTCACAGAGGTCGGGTGCGTGGTAGTCGCAACCGGCGTGCGTATATGACCAGATGTGTGAACGTAAAGGAGGCCAAAAGGACTATGTAAGATCGCAGCAGGTGGCGTTCTGTAGCTTCTGCCCACCCCCATGGGAAGAAGGCGTGAGTTTATGTATGTGTATGTATATTATATTATTATACATCTTTTTTTTTTAAGACGGTTGTTATTTCAGGCAGAATTCAAATGTGGAATCGCTTTTTTGCAGTTCACTCTCACTGTCATCAAATTGAGCTGCCTGAGTCTTCACATTGCACTTAGTATTAAAACAGCACACCATGCTTACCTACATTGCTGACAATACTAACAAGAGACGGAATGATATAATATGCACATCTAATGCAACCTCAAAACATGTCTTTGTAGAAAGATTTTTTACATTCTTAGGCCCATTCTTGTACAATAGATTAAATAGGAAACTAAGTATGTATAAATTAAATTACTTTAGCTGTAAAAAAATTATAGTTCAATATTTACTAACCATAGATTATGCGCAGACAGAAAATCTACTTGTTGTCTGCAAATAATACCGCTAACATGCTATTTTACTTTTATTTACCTAATTTTAATTTAGTTTAATACTCATTGTTAATTTATTACATTAAGCATTTATGCTCTTCCTAGCCTGAAACACAGGTTCAACCTAGTTCAGGCAAATAAGCAACTGTGCTCTATTTTAATGATTAAGTTACTTTTGTTAATGTGCCCCTTTTTATAAATAAACGATTATATTATATTATTATTATTATTGCCACACAAATTGCGACCTTCACACGCGCAAAATTGTTTACAAGAAAGACCTGCATGGGCATAACCCGCACAACTGCACCTTGCTATTGAACATGGCTTCTCACTTGAACAGCTACATCTTAAACTCTTCAGCTATTCAAGTGGCACCAATCCTTTGTTACTTGGAAGTACAATGGGTACGAGTGTGTTGTTTCATCCTTTTTCTATTCATAATTAGTTGGATCCAAAGACGGAGGGAACGAAGATGCTGCTGCGTTCCATGTGCATGCTTGCAAATGGCATCGTTCATATGAAATACAAATGCCGCTTGCTGCTCTTAATTTTAGGAGGGACACCAACGTTTTTGTTCTCCTTTGAAATTTTTACAGTAAGCTGTAACTTAAATGCGCGATGTGGATGGAGTCTGTTGACAAGCAAAGGCTCCCAGATATAGCGGCATAAATTCATAACCTAGGAACCCAAGCAGACACCGTGCTACCAGTACATTGTCTCACTGGCTGTGATACCACTTCACAACTTTTTGGCATTGGAAAGTATAAAGCCGTATATGTTCTGAAATCTGGTGTTGAACCATTTGGGTTGTGTAGAATCTTCAATGCAACAATGTATAGCAGAGTGCACAAAATTCATTGCATATTGAAGGGAGGCTATAAGAAGGAAGTTTGCAACCTGACAGATGTTCGATACAAAGTGTGGTTGTCTAAGAAAATCCCTCCTAAAATTAAGAAACTCCCTCCAACAACACAAAATAACACACACACACACACACACACACACACACACATACCACACATGTATACATAAATACATACACACAAACACACACCATATTCACACACATACACACACACATTTTCACACTTACATATTCTACTTCCAAGTAACAAAGGATTAGCACCACCTGAATTGCTGAAGAGTTTAAGAAGTAGCTGTTCAAGTGAGAAGCCCTGTTCAACAGCAAGGTGCAGTTGTGCCCATGCAGGTCTTCCTTGTAAATAATTTTGCGCGTGTGAAGGTGGCGATCTGTGTGGCAATGTGACGACTCAGGAAGCTCCAATTAATGACAGTGACAGTGAAATGTGCACTTCTTAACAAAACAAAAAAAAATTACGTTGCAAAGATCTGCACATAATAAAACATGTTTAGCATTGCCACTCGAAAAAGGGCATTTTATTCATCGACAACAGTGAATAAAACTCTCTTTTACTCACAAGTGAATAAAAACACGGATTGTCTTTTTTAACGTTTCCCATACACGTCTTTTTTTTTTTTTTTTGAGGATGGGAAATTATCAAATAACTTCTCCCGCTCTGGGTGGAGCGGGAGGGCGTGTCAGACTTTTACTGACTAAAACCCACTCGTGTTCCTTCCGTTGCCTGTGTGCCGAGGTCGCGATATCCCTTTCAGACAAACCCGCAACCCCGGCAGGCATTGGCCCTTCCGGACCCCGTCAGTTGGTGCTGACATCTCTTTGAGGCGCGCGTGGAACACAACGCGCCGTCGACCCGGGCCTGGTCCCTATCGGACGGCGAGCTACCCATTGCTCACCGTCCGCAAGCCCGCGCCTACGGTGGCCGGAAGTCGGCTCGCGACTCCCGACGCCCGGGGCGTCTCCTGCGGCGCCTAGGGGCGCGAGGGCGCGAATTTTGCCTCTCCCTCGCGCGCTCCGCCTCCTCCTTCGCGAGCATTACTGCTTCGCAGAAGGAGGTGACGGCCTCCCATGCACTCTCGCTCCGGACCATGGCCTGAACCAGGGCCGGACGCGAGAGATCGCCGCCGCCGCAAGCTGGGCAGACCTCCACCGTATGCTCCACCGTGTCCTCCGGGCGATCCACACAGTGGTGACACCCGGGCGTTTCCTCCCGCTTTATCCTGAACAGGAACCTCCCGAAACAACCATGTCCGGTGAGGACCTGTGTCAGGCGGAAGGTGAGGACGCCGTGGCGCCTCTCTAGCCACTCCTCAAAGAGGGGACTTATCGCCACAATTGTGGCGTGCCCATCCCATACACGTCTGAAAGTTCAAAATTATTAAAACGAACTAACTTTACTCTATGATGGACAGAATAACCGAAAATAAACAAACAAAAAAATCTTTAAAGGAATACGCGTTATGATTTTATTTGGTTTTAGAACAAGATAAATTTGAAGCTTGTGATTTCCGACGTTCTGAGAAAAAAAATACCTCAAATAATTTTGAACTTTCAGACTTCTATGTGAATCCGTAAAAAAGAATTATATTTTTTTTGTTCTATTTTTGTTGAAGTTTAATTTTATTTTATTTGTTCTCAAATAAAATAAAATTAAAACGCGTATGTATATTTTTTTAAATTAGTTTTTTTTTTGTTTATTTTCGGCCTGTTATCCACCGTAAAAAGTAAGTAGGAGTCTGATTCCTTACGAAATGTAAGAGAAATGTTTTTTGCGATTTCTGACTTTTCTAGTACTCAAACCTCAGTTGGTCTTGTAGAATTTTTTGATCCTTATAAGAAACAGGATCGATAAGCATCAAAAAAAGTTTTTGTGAAAACTGACCATGTTCTTGCTGACTGTACATTTTACGCGATACATTCTGCGTTTTAAAATGAGTGGTTCAGCTTTTTTATCCCCGTGACCTTTGGCTTTCGATAGTTTAAATTGCCCAAAACTGAACCATAATCCTGGGGGTGCCAGAGTGGCACCTCTGGCACCCCCAGGATTATGGTTCAGTATTACAAACAATACTAGAATCAATCATAAAATAAAAGTTTTACCCTTATTCAAGAACCAAGCAGTTTTTCTTATTAGGTGATCCGACTATTGGGACCTATTCTCATTAAATATCCCATAGAATAGAATTAGTATTTTCACAAAATATTTTGCGTTTATGGCTTGGGCCACATTTGTATGTATGTAAATAACGTATATCTGCTTAACATGCAAAACAAAACAGTATATTCCAAAGCGTTGTAAACGCGAAAAAATCTTCCAGCCTTACCTTGGTAATACGATATCCCTTATACCCAGTAACTGGGTTGTGGAGGTCGAATAGGCAGTCGCTCCATGTAGTCAGCTGCATCCGGTTAGACTGGAAGCCGACCCCAACGTAGTTGGGAAAAGGCTAGGAATGTAAGAATGAATGAATAAATGGAATTTTGTAAACACGAAAAAACATCATGGAATGTTATTTCAGTTTGATTCTCAGCCCTTTGATTGCTAACTTCAATACCTATTTGTGTTCCTTCCTTCCTTGTTGAAGTACGAGCGAATCCTCCGTTATATTTTCATATATTTTAGACGTATTACAGACATCGAACTTTTTGCACTACAATACTTTTTTTCAACTAGGACCGTTACTATTTAGGCTTGCTAGTGCTGAAAGTAATAAACTAAGCTAGAGATTGTATGAAAGCAAACACAAAATCGGTGCAATAACGGCGCGAATTGTAGCCAGTTTGCCAGCTTCATCGTCACGAAAAATGTCACACCAACTGGTCCGCTGTAATAAAACACAGATGTGGCCTACAATTTTATATTAAGAAACTACTACATGTTCATCTGTAGGAGTAAGTCGCGTGTGCACTAGATGGGGTTAATTAATTTGAAACAGCAAACTGTGACTGCCCTGTTGCTCCAAGTGCGATTTGTTCTTTGCTACTTGCTAACTCGTTATTTAACATAGTGTGTTACCGATGTGTTAAATATTTTATTTTTTATAATAATTTATTTAGATATATTTACAGGGCAATTCAAAATATATACACAATCTTAGATCTAATATACAACTAACACTAAAATATATAAATTATAAACAAGTATAAAGAGAGCTCATTGAACTCATTGGGCATCAAAAAATTCGTCGGCATCGCTGTCAGTGGGAAAAGTGCCCAAAAGGCTGGCAGCATTGCCACGTTGGATGGCAATGCTGATTCTTTGACCTAAAAATTGGCCAGCCCTCTGGTCACGTGAAGAGTCGACCAACCGCTTGGCGATGTCCCGAAATACTCGATGAGCATTCGGACCCCACGGCCCTAGTGTTTCAACCCCAAACGGCTCAAAAATATAGCTGCCAATAAGGTTGTTATATTTGCGCCGTTTGAGGTTTTCTGCACCTGCAGCAGCCGCCCCGGCACAGCCCGCCGTGCTAGGAAGATGGGATGGCGCGAGGGTGTCGACACAGGTTGCGTTCCACACCAAAGGCCTACCCATCTTCCAAGGCATTATGGTCATTCCGTCTGGCCTCTTCCCATCGTCACGTGCCAAGCCATTGGGTTCTAAAACAGCTGGCACCCCGGCGGTGACAAGAGCCCGACGGATGATGTCATTAATGCTTGCGTGCCGTGCCAAGCGACCAGCGCTCTTGCTGCAGGGAAGGCCATGGTGTCCGATGCGGTCGACTGCTTCACCGCACTGACAACGATGCGGAGCCCCGCAAGGAGCGCCCAATCGCAAACTTGTAGCGAGCCCGAAAGTGGTGTCACCCAGCATAGTGCCTATGTTGGGTGAAGGTAGTGCCTGAAGCCAGAGGCCCGATTCCCATTCTCCCACAGCCAATAGGCGGGCACACTCAGCAGTGTTGGTGGACGTATTAATGAGGTTATTCCGTACCAACCTGCAGAGCGGCTCATCACACTGTCTCTGGGAAGACGGGTTCTCGGGCTGCTCCGAATCCGGACAAGCCACTTTCCAGGCGTTCATCGCATCAGTCAAATACGGCACTTCAAAGCCAACCTGGGAAGCGGTTAAGATTCTTGTGGTTAACTTTTCGGTGCTGTGGACCGAGGACAGGAACGCCGGTAATTTATTTATTTATATTTCAATTGCTTGCTGCACTTACAGTAAACACCAAAGCGCGGAGCAAGCCAACAACAAAATTTAGGTAAAAAACTTCATGCAAACATTTAACATAAATTTACCGCTATACATAAATATACATATATAAAAATAAAAATAAATTATATATATTATATTCTATTAATCTATCTATCTATATAAATAAAATTCAATTGCCGCATGTACGAAAGATTGTGAACGGCTCGACCGATTTGACTGTTTTTTTGTTGTTGTATTATTAATAGAGAGGATGACAAAATTTGTTTTTGTCCCTCAGGTAGGTTTGGGAAAGATATTGGACACGTATCTTTTCTTTTTTTACGGTATCAAAAGATTACGGCGATACATTAAATTGAAATGTGGCAAGACGTCACGCCTTGGTAGATTTTATACTGAGTTGTGACGTAGCGAGCCCCACTCTTATCTGTAATTTTTTTAATAATGTGATAAAGCAAAAAATACGTGTCTGATGTTCAACTATCCACCTCCTGGCTTCATCATCAGATCCTCAACACCAAATGCAACATATTGAAGTTGTCAAACCGAAACATATGAGCCCAAACTCGACGGGTTTACTAGTAGCCATTGAAGATTTCCACTATCCACCTCCTAGCTCCATCGAGAATTACTTTTATGTTTAAATTGTTCAGGTTATGTTGGTTACCTTGGTTGTTCTGCAGAACTCTTCATTTCTGATTCGATCACGTCGTCAGGCCATTGTGAGCGCCCACGTTTCAGCTCCATAGGCAACACGCACTGCGGTATGTGAGATGAGAAGATATTGCGTAGCTTCCCGAACACTGCCGAGTCAGATTCGACGATTGACCTCTTTCTCGAAATTGGATCTACCTAACTGGACAGTTTGTCCTAGGCAAACGTACTCATCCATAACTTCGAGTGTAGAGTCTCTGATCTTCATGAAGGTGGATGTTAAATGAGCATTTGACATAAACTTAGTTTTGTCCATGTTCATTTTAAGACCTTCTCTTTCGGAAGCTCTACTGAGGTCCTCCGATGTAGAACAATATTGTCGGCAAACCGAAGGTAACTGACGTAGTTGCCATTGCAGTTGATGGCTACCCCTTTCCAGTCTAGAACCTTGAAAACATCCTTCAATGCAGCGGTGAACAGTTTCGGAGAGATAACGTCTCTCTGTCTCACGTCACCTCGCTGCACAAGGATAGGTTTCGAGGTTTGATTCTGGAGTCGGACCGACATAGTAATAGTGTTTTTTTATATGTAGACACTGCAGCACCTCGATTTACCGATAATGAATCTAGCACCGTTGAAGAGACTGCAGTTAAGCCCAAGTCTCGATCGAATTGAAGGCTTTCCCGTAGTCCACAAACGCTAAGCAGAGAGGTTCATACTCTTCGATCTTCTGTATAATCTGCTGCAGCTTTTGTATGTGGTCTAAGGTGCTAAAGCCTTTACGGAATCCGGCTTATTCGGGAGCCTGGAAGTCGTCAAATTTGCGCGCGAGATGGTTCGTGATGAGTCATGAAAACAGGTCATGGCTCAGAAGTGAGATGAAGAATGATGAAGAATTATAGGCCCATCTCACTTCTGATTGTCGCCCTTTAAGAAGAGTATCAACACACCTCTGTCCACCTGTATGCCTGTGGCGTTTTACTCTCGAGCATGAGATCAGCTTTTGGGGGGCTTAAGAACGGATTTTCTACCGGCCTAGCTACCTGTTATTGTATAATAAAAACATTTCCTTCAATCTTTTTCTCGTAATTTTTTTAATACTTATCTTGCCTTATTATACCTAACGCTCAATGCTCATGTCCATTTCTACCATGGGCAATAAATGTTTGCGTCTTTAAATGAATGTCCAACATATTTTTGGCAAAAATATGATTTTTGGTACTTACTTTCAAACTCAAATAGCAGCCAAGGGGGTTGATAGTATACCTTTCGTTATAATATTTACAAAAATTAAGATGTTATTCCCATTAGAAAGTAGCATTTTTTTCTGGGTCGTTAAGTTTTGTTCCGATTTGTATGAATCGATCGAAAATTAGCCCTTTACGCGAAACAATAAGAAATAATCTACGTGCCTATAAAAAATAACATGTAGTAGAATTAAGAAAATAAAAACAAAATTAAATCATAAATATTTTGCAGCTGCACATCGGGACTATACCGCTCAGTGTGCTGTACTTTGGGGACCCACAGCACAGCGCACAGCGATGTGGTGTAGTTTTAGATTTTTTTTCTTAAAACGGCTGTCTAATAATGTTTCTGGGGGCTCCGAAGACAGAATGTCCGTACATTCGATAACTGAGTCGGGCCCATAAGTCAAAAAAAATTCAAAATTCAAAAGTCATTTATTCAAACTAGGCTGAGAATCAGCACTTTTCGAACGTCAAAATTACATAAGACAGTCCCCCAAAAACGCCCACCCTTCACCACTTCCTAGTGCTTAAGCTGGGAAGAAGAAGTGGCGCAACAAACTCCCCAGCAGCACAGCTGTCTGTTCAGTTAGAAAAACTTGATTCTATATAATAATGCTTTAATGCAAAAATAATTTACATAAGCACAAATTGCAATCAACTCATAAAATAAAAACATTTTAATGAGTAGATTATGTCAACAATAAATGAAAACAAAATTTAAAATAAATTGACTTACAGTCAAATAAAATAATCCAAACAATTATATGAGCTCATATAGTATCATGTAGTCTTTGATTCTAAAAACACTTGTTTGTTGCTTGGGGTACATTGGAGTAGCTTAATTAGTCCCAAGCCTTTTTGTCGTCTAAGTAATCTTTAACTTTATAGAAACCTTTTTGACATAGTTTCTGTTTAATAAATGATTTAAATTTATTGAGGCTCAGTTCTTTGACATGGCTTGGGAGTTTGTTGTAAAAACGTATACTTTGGCACTTAAATGAATTACTAATTTTTTGGAGCCTAGTCCTCGGCACAAGAAATAAATCTTTGTTTCTAGTATTTAAGCTATGAATGTCGCTGTGTTTAGAATATAGATTTATATTCTTTTTTACATGAATCAGGTTCTCATATACATATTGAGACGCGACCGTCATTATGTTTATTTCCTTAAATTTATCCCTCAGTGAATGCCTACTACTTAGTTTATAAATTGCTCGAATGGCACGTTTCTGCAGCACAAATATAGCCTGAAAGTCGGCCGCATTTCCCCACAACAAAATGCCATACGACATTACACTATGGAAATAACTAAAGTATACTAATCGAGCTGTTTCTACATCAGTCAAATGACGGATTTTATACACCGCGTAGGCTGCAGAGCTTAGCCGCTTCGACAATTTGGTTATATGAGGTCCCCACTGAAGCTTCGAATCCAAAGTAATACCTAAGAACACAGTGGTGTCCACAAGATCCAATTCTGTCCCATTTACTAGTACATTGGTTTTCACCTGCTTAACGTTAGGTGTCAGAAATCTAATACATTTAGTCTTTTTCTCGTTCAAAAGTAAATTATTAACACTAAACCAATGCACAATTTTAGAGAGAGCATTATTTACATCGTCAATAACGGTCTGTTTTCGCTTAAGCTTAAATATAAGTGATGTGTCATCTGCAAATAACACTATTTCATGACTGTTCTTTATGAGGCAAGGTAGGTCATTAATATATACGAGAAATAAAAAAGGGCCAAGAATTGAGCCCTGCGGAACTCCCATAGTGACAAGCGAACCTGGGGATCGCTTGCCGTTAACGTCTACTCTTTGGATCCTATTATCCAAATAAGAAATAAGAAGATCCAAGGCAGTGTTTCTAACACCATAGTGATGCAATTTCCTGACCAATGTATCATGTGAAACACAATCGAAAGCCTTAGATAAGTCACAAAAAATACCTAGGGCATCATGTGACCTCTCCCAGGCCTCAAAAATATGTGAAAGAAGCTCAACACCAGCGTCGGTAGTCGAGCGACCCCTTGTGAAACCGAATTGCTTACTGTTTAATAACTTATGTTTATTAAAATGTCTTTGCAATTGATCGAGCATCAATTTTTCGAATATTTTACTAAAGGTGGGAAGCACAGAAATAGGTCTAAAGTTCGTGGGGTCTGATGTGCTGCCCGATTTAAACAAAGGTATTATTTTACTACTCTTCATTAAGTCAGGAATTACACCACAGTCAATGCATTTATTAAAAATAATTGCTAATTCAGGCGCTACAGTGTTGATTATGCATTTAGCAACCTCTACGGAATTTCCCCATAAATCAGCAGTTTTTTTAACATTGAGTGTATTGAAAGTTTTAATAATATCTCGAGCACTAACATAGTCGAAATTAAACTCATGGTCACAAATATCAACATTTTCTTTCAAAAGGAATTCAGCAACAGTGGGTGAAGAATTTAAAGATTTAGTGGTTGAGACTGGAATATCTGCAAAGAAATTTTCAAAAACTGTGGCTACTTCTAAATCTTTTTTAATAACTGTATTATTAATATTAAGGCTGTAGTCACTACTACGCTTTCTGTCTCTTCCAGTCTCATTGTTTATAATTTCCCAAGTAGTTTTTATTTTATTTTGACTGTTTTTAATTTTTGAGCTTAAATATCGACACTTAGCTTCGCTACAAACTTGTTTAAATAATTTGGAATAGTTCTTAACATACTGACAAAATTCTTTACTTTTATTATAATTTCTTTCGTCATACAGTTCAAAGAGTTTGATTCTACTCTTAAATATCCCTTTAGTTGCCCATTCACTGAAAGTTGCAGAACCACTAACTGAGATCTGCTTTGGTTTAAATGTTGAGTTAAATTCTGTACAGTACATGGCAAAAAAGGAATTGTACAGTTCATTAGGATCATCACAATAAGGCAAGTAGGGTAATTTACTATTAAGTTTGTTTTTAAAACTCTCCAAGCGACCTGCAGTTTTTGGCACTACAGTGATATATCTCTTAGCCACTTTTTTATCTTGTTTACTAAATGTAATCATCTGTCCACAGTGGTCAGAATCTAGTTGACTTATAATTTTTTTATTGATAGGTAATATGTCAGTAAATATATTATCTAAACATGTACCTGATGTGGCGGTTATTCTAGTAGGCTCCAAAAATAAATGATTAAGGTTATATGACAGAAATAAATTTTTAATTTTTAAGCTCATCGATGAGTCCTCTAATAAATTAACATTAAAATCACCACAAACAATTATACTTTTCCCTAGTTTACCAAGCTTTTGTAACACATCATCCATGATACTCTCAAAGCAATCATAAATCGATGACGGAGGCCGGTACACGCTCAATACAACTAGCCGCTCCAACTCCACACAAGCTATTTCTATAGTCCGCTCAACAGATAGGCTTACAATATCCTTACGATCTTTGAATTTAAATTGTTTAGTTAACAGTATTAATGAGCCACCATGTATTGCATTTTCTCTGCTGAATGAACTACCAACCTGGTGATTACTGAAATTAAACATGAACTGATGGCTTTTTAACCAATGTTCTGTAATACATAAAATATCAATGTTGTTACAGTTCATGAATAATTCAATTTCAAGGTCTTTTCTCAACATACCTTGAATATTTTGGTGCACCAGGTTAACTGATTTAGAACTTATTCTGACATTTTGATGATTTGGACTAGTATTTAAATTTAAATTATTTCCATTAATTATGCAAGAGGTTTCCTCTTTTGTCTCAATTTCTAATTTAAAGTAATG
The DNA here is from genome assembly GCA_914767755.1 of Agrochola circellaris. Classification (NCBI taxonomy): domain Eukaryota; kingdom Metazoa; phylum Arthropoda; class Insecta; order Lepidoptera; family Noctuidae; genus Agrochola; species Agrochola circellaris. Next base: position 8,861,978 of record OU611840.1, read on the forward strand.
TTAAGTTGTGTAGCCAAGTTATTGGCTGAATCATTGAAAATGTCAGGTAATTGCTCAATAGAAGCTACTGTTTTATTAGCCAATTTCTTGGCTGATAAATCAACAAAAAAAAAGTATAGCGATAAAGCTATTTGTCTTTTCAAGCATTTTGCTAAATACAATTTGTATTTTGTCACATATAAATATTTACTAACATACTTGTTAGTGTCAATGACATGAAAATTATTATTCTGTAATGTCAAATTATTGATCATTACATTTAATTTGTGCCTAAAATTATTTTCTTTCTGTGGCAAACTTTTACTATAAGGAAATGTAAACATAACAATCTGTCTTAAGTCTAGCTCAAACAGTTTGTCAATGTAATGAAGCAGGCTGTCCTGATTCACATTTCCTCTATTACTAATTAATATTATCAACGTTGTATCCTGGTGGAAATTTAAACTAATAATCTTTGTCACTATATCAACATAACTTAAGCCAGGCATACAATAATTGGTAACTGACTGTCCCTTGCAAATATTTGATAATAACTGGCCCATGTCTTTCCCAATGTCATCACTAAATATCACAATATCACTATTTATTTGGGTTTTTACACAATAAGGAATTTTTACATTAACATTCGTTGTTTTAGGGGAACGATCAGAGCTATAACTTTGTTGCAATGAAGTATCACATGCTGGCATCAAACAAGCCGGTGAGGGCTGCCTATTGTACAAGCTGTTGTTGGTAATTGATTGTGATCGCTCACAGGAACATGAACTAGCACTCACTATTAACTCATTCATCGCCAGCATGTATTCCCTCATTTGCTTTTCTGAGATTTTGTATTTATTTGTCATAGATATTAATTTTTGGTTTAGATTATCTATTTCAAAATTTAAATTTTGTGTGTCATTTTCATACTGTAAGGTATTGGTTTTACATTTTTGAGAATAATAATCCAGTTTATCAAGTAATGAAAGGCGTTCCCTATTTAATTTAACATTTTTAATGAAGAATTTCTGTCTATGAACTAGTTTTTGAGTTTTCCTAATATATTTGTTAATTTTTATATATTTTTTCAATTTATTTCTGCTACATTTGACCACCCTTTTTGCAATACTAAACTTCGCAATTCACAACTTTGTATTTTAAACCAAATTAGCCTTTGTTAGTAGATATATAATACTGGTCACTTGGTTATGTCCATGCGAGTGCAAGGTGAGCCTGTTATATAGCATTCAAGTGCGCTGCCCTATAAGTTGTAAGTTATGCTTGATTATTTTGTAGAGTGGGAGGCGAAGTTCACCCCGACTAAGCAAGAGTCGCCGTCAATGACGAAGCTTTCATCTTGATTGCATGCCCGCAACCCGCAATTTAAAAAAATCCGTTTTAATTCGATATTCTTCACACTTTATATAATTATAATCCAGCTGCCACAGAATCATTTTGTCTAAACCATGTCGTGTAATTTTACTTTATGCCATACGTACTTGGTTACTCTTTAGAATTCACAGTGTTTTTTACACAATTTAATCAATGATGTACGCGCTGACTGCGTTTTTACTATGAAAGTAATTAGATACTATTCCCGTTTACTGAGCGTAGATGTTATACATCTACTCTAATGGACTACATATTATAACAAACTACAAAAACGGATAGCTGTCAAAACAGTTATTAAAAAAAAAAAACGTAAACCAGAAGTTTACCAGGTGACTTATATACCTAGAGTAAGTTTTTTATGCGAACTTTACGTTGAAGTCTCTTCGCGGCACTTCGTTATGATTAATGAGCGCATTACGTCGAGATTCATAATTAAATGCCCGCAAAAAGTATAATCAAGACACTTCATTCAGTTCAGCGAGGTTTTCCTTGGGGAGCTACAATTTCAACACGCAAAATTGTTCGTTATAAGGACAATGCACACAATTAGATACAAAGGCAACAGCTACAACAGACATTTTGTGTTAGAGCCTATGCAGACTACAGACTTTTTCTGTGTTCAAGTCTGTGGCGATGAAAAATTGCTTATGGTTTTTCTCGAGCGCTATTTTACCTTATGGGTGCTCAAATCTCGGATATCGTGTCTAATAGTTCGTTTGACGTCTAAAAGTCTGCGTTGTTCAGTGCCGATGTTAGATTTAATATATATTCTCCGCAAAATTTCAAGTATAAATTAACCGGCGTTCCACTCCTTGGTCTACAGTACCCATAAATTAATCAGGAACATTTTATCTTCCTCACTGGTCGATTTTGAGGTACCGTGTTTGACCGATGCATTGAACGCTTGGAAAATGACCCAATACGGGTTTGTCTGACAAACCGTCCTCCCAGAGACGGTGGGACGTGCCGCTCTGCAGTATTATATGGAATACCCTGGTAAACACGTCACCTAATATTGCTGAGCGTGCCCGTCTACTAGCTGTGGGAGAGTCAGGCTTGTGGCTTCAGGCGCTCTCGTCATCCACCATAGGCACTATGATAGATGACTCATCGTTTCGGCTAGCTACGTGTCTCCGCTTGGGCGCACCTTGTGTTGCTCCGCATCGGTGTCACTGCGGTGAAGCTGTAGACAGTCTCGGGTACCATGGCCTGCCCTGACAGGAGCGCAGGTCGCATTAAACCGAACGCCAGCATCAACGATATGATTCGTCGAGCCCTTGTCACCGGCGGTATTAGAACCAAACGGCTTGGTACGTGACGATGGGAAGAGACCAGACGGCATGACGTTGTTGCCTTGGAAGGTGAGTAGGCCTCTGGCGTGGGACGCAATCTGTGTCGACTCCCTTGCGCCATTTCATTTTCCTAGCACGGCGGGCTGTGCTAGCGCAACTGCTGCGGCTGCCGAGAAACTCAAGCGGCGCAAATACTGTAACCTTATGGGTAACTACAGTTTTGAGCCGTTTGGGGTCGAAACGTCATGGGTAATGGGGACCGAGTGCGCGTCTCCTTTTTAAGGAAATTTCTCGCCGACTGGTCGACAATTCACGTGAGCAGAGGGCTGACTCGTTCTTTGGCAAGAGAATTGGCATTGCCATTCAACGTGGCAATGCTGCCGGTCTTCTGGGCACGTTTCCGGATGACAGCGATGCGGACGAATACTTTTATTTTTGTATTTATTTGTAAAGTTAGTTAGTCATTGTATTTAGTTGATTGTGTTAAACACTGTAAAGCATTTTAAAATCAACAATAAAACGGAAAATTAAAAAAAACAACTTCTAATTGTTCGATAGTTAAACAAGATAGATGTGAGTCTATCTTCCTTTTTGTTTCTATCCGATTTGAATATTTGCGAATACTTACTATTATATTGTTATATTGTTCTTCAACATCACATAAATCTCTTTAGAAGTGATTAGAAAAATCCATGTTAAACTTTTCACAATTGTTAAAAAGGTTTTCTGCTGTGAGCTTTTTTATTGGTGTTCGAAATGAATGGGCGCGATGAATTTTGAAATTGTATCAAATTTTTGCACGTTGCAGTCTATGGTCGGAATTATACTTAATATGGTTGATTACACCTATATACGTCTTTTATTATTTATATGTCTAAAGTTACGATATAATCTATTTCGTTCTTAATTTGATTATTTGGTGAAATCCAAGTCCATCTTCGCTGTGGTTTTTTAGGGAACAAACTGTTAGCCATATGTATATTTTGTGCTAAAGCGGATTGGAGTAATCTTGTACCTCGCTCATTGCGTTCTTCTAAACCTTATGGCCCTAGAATGTTTTCAGAGTCTAGTTCTTGCCTCGGTCCAACTTAAGTATTTAAATCTCCTAAGACGATGTTTCATGTTCCACGGTTTTCATCATATCATAAAAATCTTCTCAATCTTCGCCTGAATATGTTGATGCGAAGGTTTGGACTATTGTTTTGCTTTGCTAATGTATTTCGGGATGTAATGCGAAGCTTAAGAACAGCTATACATTCAGAATATCCTAGAACTAAATTTTTAGAATAGAATTTAATACTATTCGAAAAGCAGCAGCTGGAAATATAGTAATAATAGTAGGCCATTTCAACTTACCCAGCATAAAGTGGTCACTCCAAAAAATTCATCGACATGCAAACTTACACAATTCCTTTATAAACATGTATTCTAACAGGTTATATGCTATTGCTAATCGACTTGTCACACGAATCACTAGAAAACGTAACCAAGAAGAATATCTGCTAGATCTTGTGTTATGCAATGACGATACGCTATTTTGTAATGTGGAGCAACATTCATCCATAGGTAAGAGGGCCAGCTAGTCATTACAGCTAAAATACAGGTAATTCATGTCAAACATAAGAACGAAGATATCCGAATGCATTACGATTTTTACAAAGCAGATTTCAAGGATCTCAGGACGTCTGAACAAAAAGTTCAACAATGAATATTCTGTTAATGACATGTGGCTAAATATAATTCATTTAAGTATCAATAGAAGACTATGTACCAAAAAAGGTGATAAATAAAAAGCGACATACCAAGCATTACCTTGTTATTGTTTTTCCACCTGTGTTTTGCACCTGGTGTTGCCGAACACCAGTTCTCTTATCTTAGTCTAAAACTGTATAACGGAATTAATAAACTGCTCGTGATATAAAAACTTAATTTACACAAATGAAAAATCTCAGTGAAAGCGTGGTTGATGGAAAAAAACTACCACGAAATAGAAAACTTTCTATTCTTTTTCTACTCAATAGTCCAACACAAACATCTCATCTCCATACATACACTTGACACTCCTCAAACACACACACACACACACTTCTCAAACAAACACACACACTCACACAACACACCTCGCGCATTTCATGATTGTTATTTTTATACTTTGTCTATAAAAATGTGCCTTTTGTTTTCTTTTTCACTACTTTTTTAATAGCCAACGACATACGTAACGACTTTTATAATTGAGGAACACTGACTCCCAAGTCACAGGTATTGTAGGTCGCACCTAGTTTGGGAGCCAGGGGACCTATGTTTAAGACACTTTTTCTATATGTTTTTGTAAATGTAATGTCTGTAACAATGTTATAACTTTAGAAATAAAGAAATTAATATTATTTACTTATTTACCTTACATAAAGAAAGAAATCCTTGATTTAATCCTGAAGAAACACAATGAATTATAATGAGTAGAGTAAATAATGATTAATATAACTTGAATTAGAAAAACATTGTTTGAGTCCACCGTTATAGATGCAGGTCTTAAAGCGTTTTATGGGTATATCAACTCAACTCTAAAGCTTGTATCCCAAATATTCTCAAAAACAGATCCAATCAACTCGATATGAAACCAAAACAAATAGCCGAAGCTTTTGCGGATCAATTCGAACTAAGTTTTAGATCTTTATCAACCATTAATGCGCCCAGAGTAACAAACTCAGTTGAGAAGTTTGACATCACAGAAGATGTGGTACGAAATGCATTATTAGGTTTTGACGTTAACACAGTTACTGGTCCATGCAGTATACCTACCGTCAATAATACTTATGAATTGCTCACAGGCTCTGACCAGCAACTTGGCTCAGATTATTAACCAATCATTGGAACAGGAGCAGTGGTGGCTTAGTGGTATAAGTCCGACAAACATCGTAAGGAAACCGGCATATCCTAGAACCAAAAATTCGAAGACATGTGACATCTAACAACCCGCCTGAGCCCGGGCCCGCGTGGTATATTACAGCCCATTCTGTCTCGATAAGAGGAGGCCTTTGAAACCAAAACAATCGACTTGTGTTCTCAGGAGCAAGGTATTTTGGAGGAGTAACATGGATTGATGGATTTATCCCGAGACGATAGTCACAACGAATCTGCTAAAATACGTAAACGAATGGACCAAGAATCATGACAAAAGGCATCCCATAGATGTGAATTCAAAAAGCGTTTGACCGCGTCCCCCTTGCGACGTCTAATCCATAAACTTGAACACCTTGGCATACGTGGTGGTGTATTAGCCTGCATGGATGGAACTACAAAATAAGATAGCATTGAAAACATGGATCATGATCATCATCTCGAATAAATTCTGTTATTGAGTATGTATATTTTATTTGAGACATGACATGTTAGTAGGTAACTGAGGTGAGACCAATTTCATCGACACGGGTAATGGAATATATTCTTTATATAAAGCCTTAAAATTTTCTCACGGCATCTTGTCGTCTTCCATCACTTTTCGTGATATTGACGATAATTGTCAAAATTTCGAAATTAATTTCGTTTTGACCAATTTGTGTTTGAAACTTTAAATTGGTTTTGTTGGTGAGTGCAAGTCACGGGTGTTACATCTTATAGCAGAAGATTTAGCTTTCATTATTTACACCTATTTAAAAAAGACTTCTATTACCTGGTGGACGCTGTGGTGTCTTTGTGTGCCTATATTGTATACGACTGCGAAGCTTAAACCATGAATGTTAATAGGATTTCCTGCTCTCTGTACCGACGAATCAGTGCTAAACTCAAATCTAGTATTTGCATAGTGCAAGGAGCTGTCCACTGTCTGTAATTGTATGTTTATTACATACAAATACATCATAACCATGATATATGTGAAAATATGCCGAAGAGCGACAGTGGTTTGATAATCTATATCTATACTTTAATATACACTCCCGGACTCCTAAATCGAGCCACCTTATGTTTATAGGTCCAAAAAATCAAAATAGCGACAAGTCAGAGAAAAAGTTTTTCGGTATCACCATGGATCCAAATTAAAATAAACCAAATTGAAAAAGAGAAGAAAATCGGAGCTTTTAGAAAAGCAACAAGCTTTGATTAAATATCAATTAGTCAAAAGTTATTTCGTTGTTTTTTTTTTTGCATAAAAAGAGTATTTTAATTTGTTTTGCGTATTCTACATTCATTCTGACGTTCAAATTATAGATACTGCACCTGAAGTAGCCGCGCAAGCTGTGGTACTTCTTCAGTCTTGGCTTAGCAGCGAAACGTAAGTGCACAACTTCCTGTATGTCGTTCTGCCATTCAAAGAATTTACCATCGGTACTTGGCTGGACTAGTGACTTCGTGCGCCGTCCACGATAGAAGGACCACGAAACCGGGTCACTACAGTCACAAGATCGGTTTATCTTTACCTGCGTAATCGTCATCTGACCTCAGTACAGGTCCAAGAACAGCAGTGCTATTCTGTAACCATCTCACCGTGAAAACTTAGGTGAAGTGATCGTGGAGTGAGCTGTCATTCCACAGGGATTGACACTATTGACAGCTCACTTCACCCTAGTTTTCACGGTGAGAAAATAGTTCATGTAGTCTTCGAGACTTTCATGGACTGGCTGCTTGTGGTCGAACTGTTAAAAAGACTTGAAGAAACTGGCCTGAAACCTCATAAGCCAGCCAATGATCCCAAACTGACTCGAGATCACAGAATGGCGCGGCTACAGTTTGCACGCCAACATTTTCATTGGACTCAACATCAATGGAGCCAGGTTCTTTTTACAGATAAAACCAAGATTATACTGTATTGAAATGATGTACGTAGGAAAGTCTACCGCAGAAAGGGAAAATGTTTTCATAAATGTTGCATTGAAGACGAGGTGAGTTGTGGTGTTGGGTCATGGACATGCTGGGGCGGAAATTCTACCGAAAGAAAAACTGGGTTTGAGGTTGTGACGGGACGACGGTTGTCACCACTAAACAGAGTATATTCGTTAATGGTTTCCTGTATTGCCATATGCTGAGTTTGTGCAGGATTTCATTTTTATAAAATATGATAATGCAAGGGCGCACACTGCCAGAATTGTTCCAGAAGAAGCCCTGATATGTATCTAATAGAGAACTTACGGGATGAGCTGAAGAGGCGTGTTCAAACTAACCAACTAGCTCGAGAAACTTTGCAGGAGCTGAACACTGCCATCTTGGAAGTATGGGAGAACATTCCACAGCACGTCAGAGTGGAATTAATTAATTCCATGCCGAACCGCATGGCGGCCATCGTAGTAGGCTCTTGAAAGTAAAACAAATAATTAAATAAACGTTTTCTCCATGTAAACCATTGTTTTTTAGGGTGCCGTACCTCAAAAGGAAAAAAACGCAACCCTTAGATCATTCGTGTGTGTTCCGTCCGTCTGTCACAACCAATTTGCTCCGAATCTAATGATTAAGGTGAAACTTGATAGAAATATCAATTTCTGTGACCCAAACACAGACGTTTTACGTAAATAATTGAATTTTAAATATGGGGCGAAACTGGAAAAAATAAAAAGGTTGTGCAAACTGTACCGTGTGACATGTCAAATGAAAGTGCTTACTGTGAGGACCTCAAGTATATTTTTACTATATATTTAAAAATTGTTTTAAACCTATTTAAGAAAATAGATGAATGTTGACCATTCCCAGCTTATCTCCGAAACGACTGAGCCTAAAATTTAGAAAAAAATATATTAAATTGTTATATACTTATAGATTACAGGAAGACCTATAAAAAGTCTACTAAAAATTACATCATTCTCCCAATATTGTGCGTACAAACTTACATTTGCAGTTGGAATGTCTCAAACTCAAAGCATTTATTTAATTAAACCATTTACAGGCACTTTTGAATTGTCAAGGAATCGGTCGGTCAGAAATATGAAGCTAGTTGCCCATTCCAAAGCGTACTAGGTAACAATGGAGAAGAACGTGCAAGAAACTCCACGGATTCTTTTAAATAAAAATAAAAAATTGTTACAGAATATTGGTTACATCATTCATGTTGAAATTAAACATGTGAGAGCAATGTAGAAAGATGTGCACGTTAGAAGCGTCCGTAATAAAAAGATTAAATAAAGAACAATTCAAAAATTGAAATCAGCCATGGCAGCTAAAAGTTGACCAGTCCCAACTGACGGCCCCCGTTCACGAACATGACGCATGGATCAGCACCATTCAGCTCAACCATTTGAAGGGAGCTAAATGATCCAACACACGCGCCACCATCAGCGAGACATCTGAGTGAGTATGACATACTCATAACCGCCAGGGCACATGTCAATAAAAGATGTATTACCCGGTAAATGGTAGCTCTTTAGTACATAGTCCTCACACCTGTGCTTTGCAATTATATAATACAAAGGAGATTGATTTTATACAATGCAAAGATGGTCTTAAAATCTTCAGCAGATCCAATAGTATTTTCAAATGTTAATCAATTAGTTGTGGTTGTGGAGCAGGCCCAGCCTTGAGCCAAGCATTTTTATCAGCGATGATGTATGGGACACCATGTTTTTCAACTACCATGTTAAGTTTGTTATTGGGACAAATTCATCCTAACTACGGAACCCTTCATTGTGCGAGGTCTGACACGCACTTGGCCGGTTTTTTCAGAATTCCACGCTAATTTTGCCCCTGAGAAACGCAGAATGACGACTTATTGGAATTAAACTGTTTTTTTAGTATTCTGATTTCAAATTAGGAACGATGACAAACGGAAATGATAGTAAGGTAGATAGGCTGGCTTCAAAACAATATTTTTTTATACTACCATTATTTAAAAAGATAGAGAGACCTTCAAACAAAAATGTGCAGGGTGCAAACTCGATTTAGGGTGTATAAAGAGGGAAGCGGTGAGTTGGTGACTGACAGACTCATCAGGGTCTGGCACCAAATTTTGGGGCCAAAACTACCGAAGTTTCAAAAACCATACAGAAGATTCTTTATTTACAGAAGACGAGAGATAAGAAAGGATTTTGGTAAATTCATCCCCTCAAGGGGTTCAAAGGGGGTTAATATAAAAATCTCATTCCTGGAGTTACGAAACTTGGTACGAATACGTACCTGAGTAGGTAAATAATAAAGTTTGGCATTATTAGGTTTTCAAAACTACCCACCCCAGGGATTTAAGGATGTATTCGAACACGCCTGTAACTGTAATGCGCAATGTAACGCACGAAACAGACTGTGTTCATGTGTGTATCATTCATGTGTGCCAGTGGAACGAGACGGGGGGGCGTAGGGGTATCTAAAGTTTAGTTAGGGGTATAATTTGAAACTATTTTATTATTAAATTAAGTACCGTTAATTCGTAAAGACACCAAATGTTTTAGAATAGTTATACGCAACCTACACCATGTTCTAGAGCCTCCTTTATAACTCTTAATGGTTATAAAGGAGGCTATAGAACAGGAGTCACCAAATGGCGGACCGCCGACTTATTTTGTGCGGGTCTTAAGAAAACAGTAACATTTTTAACTGAAACTTAATCCAAAAATATTAAATAAAAAATTTGGGTAATTTAATTTTGTCCGCGTTTTGTTCCAAGGCAGATAGTTCAAATAAAAAACAGGCCAAGTGCGTCTAGGACTACGAACAATGAAGGGTTCCGTAGTTCGGATGAATTTATCCCAAGAACAAACTTAACACTAGTTGAAAAATATGTTCTCCCATACATTAAAACTGCAAATGTTAGTTTGTACGTATAATATTGAAAGATTTACCATGTTATTTTAAGACCATAGACTTCTTATAAGTTTTCCTGTTATACAATGTCGCCCATGGGCATGTGCCCTCCCGTATTTTTCTTAATATTCATGAAAAGTTATCGAATATTAAATTTGGGGGGTCTATCTTTAATATTTTTTTGTTATTAATTTTTTTATTATTTTTGTAGTGTTTGCCATATCTCCTATATTATTGGCTCGTTTCGGATTCTGTTTGTTATTTATAAAAGCTTATGAATTATTTTATCGAATTAGCTAACATTTTTTTATAAAATTTGTCGACTATGAAAAATAACGGAGGTGAAAACATTTTTTTCAAAACAAAACCGTATTTAATAAAAAAAAATACAAGTAACCTTTATGGACTTAAACTTGTGTTATTTCATCATAGGGGGATATTGAAATAAAAATTATAAGAAAAAAAAATAAAGATAGACCTTTTTAAAGTTAATTTTCGATCATTTGACATATGAATATTCAGAAAAATAAGGGCGGGCACATGCCCATGGGCGACGTTGTATATGAGTAAAGAATATCATCTATACCCTTGTGCAGAGGTATCAAAATCTGACCTGTCAATTTATTATGAGAAAAACATACTTTTAGAATTTATAGGGTTTACAAGGACAGATACCGAGGTTACCCCGGGTTTATAGGATAGGATATTTTTTTTTTCTTTTTTTCTTTGTTCCTCTCAAATAGAGCACCTGCCATCTAATCTCTTCACCACCCTTGGTTGACTGGTAGAGAATGCCTAAGGCATTAAGTCCGCCTTTACACTTTTTTGAGTGTCAAAAGTTTTAATAAATAAATAAATACCTAAACCGTTGTAGCTACAGGAAAACGCTCTTAGGAGACTGCTTTTAACCCATAACATAACATATTTATTTTTTTCAAAATCTGTAAATGCGGATCAATATGTTAAAAAAGTTAAGGAAAGTCTTCTAAGAACATGTGCCTGTAGCTACAAACAACGGTTAACCTACCCATACCAATATTCAGTCTGTATATTAAAAAAATTGTATTTATCTCAAAATAGCCGTGTCAGATTGTGATGTCCCGTTGGAAAAAGATAAAGATGAAGTATCCGTATACAAATATCAAAACCGGATCGCTATTGGTCCAAAGAACACTTTTGCCCAGTCTCCTTTCAGAACCTCTTTCTTTTTTGAGGTTGGTGAATCTACAGCTGACACTGCTGACAGCACCTGTAAGATCGTCTTCCTAACTGCGTAAGTCACTGACAATCCCCTTATTTAACTATGTCAGCGTTATCCACTCCAGTCAAAAAATACAGCGTATTTTTTCAAACTAGGCCGTGAATGAGCACTTTTCGAACGTCAATATTACATAAGATAGTCCCCCAAAAACGCCCACCCTTCACCACTTCCTAGTGCTTAAGCTAGGAAGAAGTGGCGCAACAAACTTCCCAGCAGCATAGCTGTCTGTTCAGTTGGAAAAAGTTGATTCTAATAAACTAACAATTATATGAGCTCATATAATTTTATGTAGTCGTTGATGTTGCTAGGGGGGCGAGGGTGGGGTACATTGGAGTAGTTTGATTAGTCCCAAGCCTTTTTGTCGTCTAAGTAATCTAAACTTTATATAAACCTTTTTACATAGTTTCTGTTTAATAAATGATTTTAATTTATTGAGGCTCAGTTCTTTGACATGGCTTGGGAGTTTGTTGTAGAAACGTATACTTTGGCAGTTAAATGAATTACATTGTTTTTTGTCGCTATCGCTTAAGCTTATTCTAGCTAGCAAATGATATTATTATATTATAATATTGATTACGCTACAATAGATGACGAATGCGTCATCTTCAACATTATTAATGTTGTCTATAGGCACTTTCTTTTCAAAAAATGATCGCATCCAATGAATTTGGTAATTATAGGTGTCTTACTTATTCAAAATCTTCCGAGTTCAGATAAGGGATGTAAATTATTACAGTGTTTTTCTTTTTCATCACTCTGCAGTAGGTGTCAAGTGTGAGGGGTGAAAATGTCTTACACCTGTCTGTCTAAATGCTAAGTAGATCTACTAACCTCATAGCTTACGCAATAAGAAACGACGTCAAAGAATAAAAAATTAGGGAACGACCTTCTCGGCTTAAATTTCGTTTTAAATTAACAAAGGAGGCCACGTTCCACCAAAAGTTTTTGGAGAAGAAATTATTTGTTGTGGCTTACGGTATTAAAGCAAAAGTAATCATTTTAATTTAAATGAGGGCCATTCTGACGACAATAAATTTTATCATTAGCAGCGAAAATATATTTGGTGTTGACAGAAATTAAGTGGTTAGTGATAAATTGACTTTACATTCGCCTAATACTTGTTTATTCAAATTCAAATGATTTTTTTAAAAGTAGATATAGCTGAGCTGATTACCCTGTTAGTAAATAAATATCTTTACTAGCTTCGCCCGTGAGTCCACCACACTCGTCGCAGTCGGAAGGAAAGTCAACTGAGGTCCCCTCACAACCTGGCCTAGTTTTTCTGTCGGTGGAAATCACCAGACTTTCCATGACCCCACCTTAACTTACCTCTTATTCAATAAAAAATTGATCAAAACGCTCTCCCTGTCTTCAGTAGACTTTTCTACTTCTATCATTGCCACATTGCGTTTCATCTGTGAAAAGTACCTAGCTCCATTTGCGTTGAGTCCAATTAAAATATGCGCGCGGCAACTGTAGGTCCATCATCGATAGTTTTGGCAAACAATGCAAATAACTCGGCAAAACAAAACGAAACCTTAATAGAGAAATAAGATGGTCTAATTAAAACATGTTTCTTCGTTAAATAATTAACAAACTGCTTTATTTCTTGGAACCTTTGCTTAATAGGGAACATAAAAACAATACCCAACATTGTTTTTATGTTCACAGTAGTGAACATAAAAACAATGTTAATAAATGCTAGCTTATGCTTAATATAAGCTAGCATTTGTTAAGAATTCAAATGAACCGTAGATAAAAAACGTATGCGGTCGGTGGACCCCCGTTAGGAACAAAGTTCCTTCTTACGTATGATTTAAAACTAAAACAAAATTTTCGCTCCCCTGTCACAAGACAGATTGGTATCATATTTTATAAGTGAGACATGTTTATTCAGTTACACATGTCCCATTTAATACAGGAAAATATGATAGCTAATAGTTAGCTTTGAAAAGCAAAGTAACAAGAGATTGTTATGTTCATTGATTATTAGTTAACATCAGCGAACAGGAGTGCAAACTATTGTTAAAATATCATATTATAATTGTAAAAACAATCACGGGAAAAAAATGGTAACTGGATAACTGAATAATCAAACGAATAAAAATAAAATATTTTTTTTTGTAAAATACTTGAGTGAGAAAGTAAAAATAAATAACTTTTTCAACACATTTGCTCAATAAATGCATTTACGAAGCCTGTATACATTGTTCGAAAGTTAAAAATTACGCACCAAGCAAAGGAATTTGCGGTAAAATAGGTACTCTCACCTAAGTACCTATATTACCGCATAGGTACTCCGTTGTATATCGCCGTGCGTATTCTGTATGTTTTTTTTTAATTTCCATAATACAATATACCATAAGAATTCCACCAAGGAGTTTCACATTACGAGAATAAATTAATAAGCTGAATGATCGAACCTCCTTCGAAGCGCTTTTGCTCAATACGTTTGGCTCACTTTAATACTAAAGATAAAATGAGACGAAAGATGTAGTTCTAATTTTCGCCACGCCCACGTGGCGCCATTTGTAAATTCGCGCCAATTTCATTCTCTGAAAATGTATTGATGGCTTATTTCAATGAATTACGTGTGAAGTATAAGCCGTCCTCAACATAGTCAATATATTCAATGTTAAAAAGCACTGACCTATCTGTATAATTTCTTATTTGCTATTAAAAATTGTGTAATGAAAAAGTGTGTTTTCTCGCGAATGTGTTGAAAAACGTATGATACACGGTCGGAAAATTGGTATTTACAAACTCTTGACTATGGTAAGCTCTCGACTTCGTCTCGGGCTTACATTCGTCTACTCGTTTATAAAAACCAACACACCGCACCAGTATCATAAATAACTATAATTTACTAATTCTTTTTAATACGCGAAATATTAAATAAACGTATTTTTATTTTTCTTGTTTAGTTAGACATTTCGGGTACCTATATAGAGTAATATCACATATTTTTTTAATTTAAACCTTTTGTAACAGGAACAGTCTAAGATATAAAAAGTAAGAATCTAAAAATCCTTACTAGAAAATGTATTTTTCTTCAACCAAAGTCATTCCGAAGTTACGATTCTAAAGACTTTCTTTATTATTTGAAAACGAAGTACCTACCTAAAGTGAAGGCAATAATAATTCTTAGCTAGGAACATGGCAATAATGGTGTAGGTCAACACCATCTGCCGCCTTCTGATTTATGAAATCTTGGGGAAAAAACGCTCTCGAGCAAGCTTGGTTCGTTTCTTGTCGCTATACAAATGACGAAAAAAGATTTTAGCACATTTCAGCTGAAGTTAGCGGCCGCATTTGTGACACTTAGGGCAAGATTCATAGACCGCACTTTGACTTTGCTTATTAAGCGTTGCATATAATCGAATGTGAGCAAGTGTTTCATTCGAATATGAACATTAATTTTATATAAATAATGTTCACATTCGTATACGACGCTTATTTTACTAAGTAAAGTCAAAGTGCAATCTGTGAAACTTGGCCTTAGTTAGTGTATTATTTCCATCACGCTATAGAATAAAATTTGTTGTTTAGGTAATAGATACGTTGGTTAGATTAAGTAGTGCCAAAGCATTGCCGTTACAGACGAATCGCACCATAAAGGCGGCATTCCACTGCTGCGTAAGATGTGCACGGAGAGGTTGCGCACGAGCTGCCCGGTTCATTAACTTCCCACGTAGCGTGACCTTGGGACGCCTATGTTTTCACAAAAAGCGATGAGATGAGAGATAAGTATACAACACATTATGGTTCAATGTAAACTAGAGCAGACAACGCCAACAAAATTTTTGAGCAACATTTTGTTGTCCGGGAAACGTCCCAGTCTACTAGCTGAAAAATAGTGTCACCGCTGTTGTCACATTTGATATCCGCGGGGACACATCTTTTGTTTGTAATAGCTTCTCTCGTTTACATTGAACCTCAATGATGCAACCTTAGAAAGTAATTGTAAAAATAAAGGTGAGTATACACTAGAGAATTTTGTCGAGCATTTCCATGTAATGCTTACGCATGGTGCAAGCAAAAGTTCAATGTAAAAAAGCATTTCCATATAATGTAACTTTCCTGCGAATGCTCGACGCTGCCTTCGGCGTGTTGCTCACTGCGAGCGAACATTTATCTTTAACATTTATTTCTACGTTGCGTTCATTGTAACGACCTGCTCTCGGCCCGCGCACCATACTCCGCGTCGCCCGCGCTCGTGCCTTTGCTCGATAAAAAACCAATACGCTCATTGGTTTTTAAAATCAGGTTGTAACAAAACATCGAGCATCGTGTTCGAAAAGCGTTTCGATAAAATTTAAGAACGGCGAATGATCTATGCTCTGTTACAAGCAAAGGCTCTGGTCTATACTCACCTTTCTGAAATTAAATAGTACTTTTTTTCATGAAAATAATAATATTTTCTCAGTCATCCTTGGAAATTCGAGCATTATTTTGACAACCTTCTTCGGGATAAATGGATAATGCTGTGCTCGTTAAATACACGTGAGCGCCCGGCCGGCAATATTTGTATGAAAATTCAGATATGTCGTGATTAGCGGCCGAATAAATTACTATGAAAACTCATATCTATCGTGTAATTTAAAAATGAAACGAACTTTGTTCTTACCAAAGATTTTATTAAACTTTCAATTTGGCTTGCAAATAGAGCTGTTAACAAACAAATTAACATATCGGTTCGTAAAAAAATATCGTTGTTCGTCATTGGTGCCGATTCTCTTGTGCACCGGACTAAACTAACTAAACGACCACTAAAATTTACTACTTTTGGCTATGAGAATCTAAGAGCTATTCTGCAAATAAAATTCTCTAAATTAAAAAATAATTTTGACACAACTAAAATCGAATTTGACAGTCGCGAATCCACGTGGTACCCGTGGTTTGCCATAGCCCGTGATTTTTTTTAGAGCCGGAGGCGCGCAGTGGGTGCAGCCTCGACGTGTTTTGTATGGAATTTTTCACTTTTTGTACGGAAAATATGAAAAAATATTACCAACATGTTGAGTTTTAGGGGTTTAAGGGCTTTAAAAAGGGGGTCGAAATTTTCATTATTTTTGCGATAGGACGCACCATTTTCGAGATATAAACAAAAGAAAAATTAAATACAGTACTGTTTTTGTACATGAAGTCGAGATGTTGGTGTGAATTTTAATTCATGACAACTTTTTTTACCCCAATTTTTTAATCGCGATTAAAAATTGTCAGGTTTGGTTATTACAATCAAAATTTTAGGTGAAAAACGTCAAATTCAGAATAGGAAAATTGCCATTTTCACTAAACTAAAAAGTTTAGTACTATCTTAGTGCTGTCAAACTAAACTAGTTAAGTTGTGTCACTTTAGTCTATTTCAGAATGGGAAATCGTCGTGTGACAGGAATAAACTAAATTTTAGTGATTATTTTTAGTCTAATTTAGAGGCATTTGTGACAAGAGAATCGGCACCAATGATTCAGGAAATTATAATTACCTGCGCCACGCGGTTTCACCCGCAAAAGTCTCGATCCCGTAGGAATATCGGGATAAAAATTATCTTATGTCCTAAACCAGGTCATGGTCTGCCGATGTGCCAAATTTCATCCAAATCTGTTCAGCCGTTTGCGCGTGAAAGCTTAACAAAGAAATAAACATACTCAATTTATATTGTTATATATTTATTATTATTTATTTTTTATTTTTATTGTATTTATAATATTAGTTCTGATTTATTTAGTTTGAATTTCTGCGCATTATTTGAGAAAAGTACTATGCAAGTCTTGGCCGCAACCAGGCATTGATGAACTCACGTATGTGTGTCTCGGGTTCGTCTCGGCACACATTTCCGCGATCGTCCTTCAATGCCCCTTTTACAGGCCGCGGCAGTAATGTACTACCTATATTGGCAGGGCCAATGAATCTTAAGTAAACTGACGACTTGGACGGTTGAAATAAAACACTAAATAGATCATTTTTCAAGTACTTTATTATAGTTTATTATAACAAACATATATGGTAGATAGTCATCACGTAAAAGTAATTATGTTACGACAACTATATAAATGTGTGGTAATAGTTACCTAAATTCATGTTTAGGTTTCAAAAGGCAACCTGTATCATGACGTCATGTACTTGTACATAGTCACAGTAAGTCATTATGTCATAATTATTTACTTTGAGGATTAGCAAAATGGCTGATATGGTTAGACTAGTATCCATAGAATTCATTAGAATGTATGAATAAAAGTTTTTTGGTTATCAACGTGGCCACTTTCTGGACAATATAAAATAGTAAATCAAAGTACTGTCGCGCGTCAATACGAAATAAAGAAGAAGTAAAATTTGATGTTATAACTATGCTTCTCTTCACCATACATTGCCACTTACATGGTGCCTTCGCAATGGCCGTCGGTCCAGCATAAGCGCCGCAGAATTGTCCTAACGAAATTCCTAATTAAGTGGGATGCGAAAGGTGCCCCGCGAAATTCCAATTTTCTTACGTTTTCTAGAATTTGCAAGTCAGTGTCAGGTTTTATCTTGATTAAAATATGATTCGCGACCGTAACAAATATGGCTTTACAGAATAATAATCATTAGAATCAGCGATACAACTAATGTTAGAATAATCCTAAAATGTAATGATTTCATGAAATAGTCATTCAATAGGATTATATGAATTTAGAGAATTGTATTGATGATTTTTATGATTATAATTCTATAAATGAATATTTGATACGGCCGCGAATCATATTTAGATCAACATACGACCTTATACTTACCTGCAAATTGCAAAAAACGTAAGAAAAATTTAATTTCGCGGGCTACCCTGACGCTTTCGCCTTAAGGACAGTATTATACCATTACAGCTTGGAGGCAGTTCATCGCTATGCAGCGTTATGACTTTCCACACTTAAGTGTGTTGTATAAGTAGGTATACGTATATCATGATACTTAGATCGTGTTACTTGGCGAGTCATTCGTTCTTGAATTATGACTATTATAATATAATATATTATATATATTATTTTAGTATTGTGGTACTGATCAATTCACAAATGCACTTGAATTTATAAACGAGTTTTATAAATTCAAGTGTAATTCTAACCTAACCTAGAAGTCGACCGTGGGAATGAATGTTTTTAGAGTAATACTGTCGCTATTTATGACGTTATGTTACAGATTACAAGAGCCTTGAGCCTTCAATCTTATAACTAGTATCTGGAAGGTGATTCCACAGATATATCATTTAAATTAGACATTCGATTACATTTACGATTAACATAATGTTATTGAAATATGCCTTAGATCTAAACTACGTTCATGAAACGATTATGTAAATCAGTCGTTTGAAGAATACTTTAATGTAAATATTTAGGAATAGAATCGCAGTTAGTAAGATGCAAAAATGTAAAAAATGGCTTTTACATAATATAAGGTGCAAATGTTGCAATTTATGGTTTTTTGAATTTATTGACGTCGGAACTTAAAGTACTTATATGTGTTATTATGAGAACCGACCGCCGTTAGCTAAAAATGGTGAATCTTTTTCAATTTATTTTTAATTAAAAGCGCTTTACACCGCTGCCGGAGTAAAGTTCAGCCTTACACAGACGGACGGATTTAACCGCACATTTTGTTTAATTTGCTTTACAATATTAATAGTGTCTATAATTTTATTAGCGCTTTGAAAACCATTCGGAATTTTATGCTGATACTTTTGGCACAATATTTAGTAAGAAATATTTACTTTTAATAAAAAATAATCGTTATATTTCTAAATAATTAAATATAAAAGCAGAATAACTAATACAAATATAAAACAATAATATCAATAACCTTATTTTCATCAAAATAAAAGTAAATATACATATATTATTATAATTTTTTTAATTAATAATAAAAAATATATATTAAAAAAAAACTAAATCGGTAGGCAAGCGCGAAGTTATCAGCTAATGGTATTTCTAAATTATCAAAATAGCTTTAGGACGGAAGCGTAATTAATTTAAGAAGCTATACGTCAAAGAAAGTTGCTAAAATACATATAACTTGAAAATCAAACCAGGAGACATACCTAGTTATGGTTTCCTAATAGTTTGACTGCCATTTATAATTTTGATATGACTTACAAGTGCCTTTGGCATTATCAATTATTCGTCTTAGTCTATAGGTAACAAACAACTTTTACTACTTAAAATAGGTAATACATAAAATAAACCAATTGTCAGAAACTAGAAGTAGACCTATAGTTTCTATTAAGACATAAAATATTTTTATATAATATCAACAAAACTGAACTCTGAAATTATTAGAAAACGACGATAGTGTGTTATAATTTGTTCTAATTTACCTACCTAATGATAACATTATCACACAGCAACTTAACCTACTTATTTAAATTTAGAATTACATTATCTATGGTTTATTTTAATAAAACTGGTATGTGATACAGACGTCGATATTTAAACTACTTTTTATTTTGAAATCCTGAAACATAGATAAGATATTTATCTATCGTTAAATGGTGCTTATAATATAATGCTAACGGTTAAAAACAGTAAGCCACATAAATCACATGATGACTAGATGTTTTAGCATGCATAATAATATCATATGCTGATACATGCATAGCATGCTTGTAAGTTACACAATAGCATGCTTGGCATGCGCACATAATACGCTAATGCAAGCCTTTCATTATGACACGTAAAAAGGATATATTTGACGCGAATTTAGTCATGTGTTTTAAATATGCATGCATCTTCATGTGATTACGGTAACTGCTAAATAACTAACTGCTAATGCTTGTTGCACATCAATTATGTAAAAATTCTCAGATATGGACACGATTAAGCCGTTAACGGTAATGACAAATGTAATGCAATGAGCACACTGCGTTTGAGCAATGTATGCATCAACTGCAAATGCTGTTTATCGCTGAAATGTTTATAAGTACCTATGTGAGTAAAATTGACCTCTTCTAAAGGTTGTTATGGATTAGTTAATCTCATACTTTTAATACAATTACATAGATAGTATTTATCAGTCCGTCTTCTCTTATGACCCGTCTGTTTATCCGTTTATTCATGTAGGCCATGAAACATTTATTGACGAAGGATCTTAAAACAAATTCACCCGTTCATTGGCGTGGTGCTTGAAATACTATAATAACAGGCCGGGTTAGGCCATGCAATCCCCTATTCAGTTTTATCTTTCTGTTCCGTTTCTACAACCGTCCTTAGTACAATAACGTGTCTACATTAGATCGCGATGACAATCAAAAACGTATCGTCGTACATAACTTGCGAATATTTAGTACGCTTTGCAGTCAAATGGAGTCGTTAATTACAACGACTGGAGTACCGGTGCGCCCTCACAGCGGTAACTTAGCCATAATTAACGTTTATCTTTATCTAACTACCTGGTATAACTTTTAGAATTACAGGATTTTAAATTATGTCACCTAATTAAAAAAGTTTTACTTACTAAACACGTAATTATAAGACCCTGATATTCATCTACTTTGTAAAATACGCCAGGCTTTTTGGAAATTAACCAACACTATCATTATTAACCTGGAATAAAAATGTTTAAGTATAATTTTATGTTTATAAATGTGTATTCTCAATTTAATGCGTTAGTTTGATAAAAAAAAATATTTATTAGTCACATCAAGTTCTCTCTTGGAAATAATAACACCCTGTGCTCTTAGTTTAGTGAACAACGATGGCGTAAAATTCACTCAAACATACGACACGTTATAATCTAACAGAACGTACATGAACGTAATACTATCATTTTCCATCTCGTGTAATCCTTTGAAGTTCGTACTAGCTAT
Organism: Agrochola circellaris; assembly: GCA_914767755.1. NCBI lineage: Eukaryota > Metazoa > Arthropoda > Insecta > Lepidoptera > Noctuidae > Agrochola > Agrochola circellaris. Next base: position 8,883,447 of record OU611840.1, read on the forward strand.
TAAGAAAGAAATGGAAAAGAAATAGTTCAGTGTCGTTAATTCAGCATTAACTTCCAAAACGTGTTATGAGAAGTACAGTGCTCGTAAAAGTAGTTCATTTACTTTAGAACTTATATCTAAATTTATTTACATTTTAACTTACGGTGACTTTAAACCCATAACAGGGGTCTTTACAAGTATTGTTCCAAATCGGTGTTATTTATGCTTTAGTAAAAGCATAAAATTGATTTTGTATATGTTGAATCATATCTAGAGCAGAGGCAAAAGCCGTTAAGTTCGTGTTCAGTATGGGTGACCAGTAGTCATGTGGATGGCCGTGTTGTTTACAGTTGGTAGAGGTCGACCGAGCTGGACCTTTGCTTGGACTGGGATGGACGACGGCGGGACGTCGCCTCCCGGGCCGCGGATCACACTTGCGTGAAGCTGGAATGCAGAGCCGTCTCTTCTTGGCCGATCTGGTTCGCGGGGGTGTAGTATTGCTGTCAAAAGATTGTTTTAATGAAATTTTATAGCAGGTACTATGTAGTAGGGTATCAGCAACTGATAAGCCTCGATTATGCGAGGCGAGTTTCTCCACCGATGAGAGGCGAGAATGTCCATATCGACGTGTGAGAGAGAATTACCAGGCGATCTATCGCACACACTCAACAAAATACGTACGATAATAAGAATTCGGTATCTTTCGCTTTCTCGAAACGGTCTTCTTCTTGTAGTAGTTGATAAACATGTAAGTTGTACAGGATGGATTTTTGACGGGCCAGTAAGGGCACCGTTGTACGTACAGGAAAATTCTTAAAGACTCCATTACTTTTGAGTAATTGCTTAGGGCATTTTTTCGGAAAAATGACTTACTACATTCAGCTAGACAATCGTCAATAATTTCAGGTTTTATATTTATGATGGCAATTGATGCAGTTTCGTGAAAAGATTAAAATACTCTTTTGTACCTCTCGTCAAACTAGAAAAGCCACGTATCGCAATCCTTACTGCCTCTTCTAAAAAAACCACCCAGTGTATTATTCAAACATAATAATGAGTGTGATAAATCGCCCGTCGATTCTAGCCTACGAATCCCGCATGGACATTCTCGCATCCCAAACGGTATAGAAACTCTCCTCGTATGACCAAGGTTTTACACGAGTCGAGTCAAGTTTATTATATCTTATCAAGATAATCGCCTATTCGAGTCGAGAAAGTTTCATCGTGTTAACTATACTTAATGTTATCGTAGTGGGATTGTGCTATCAGTATCAATCTCTTCACAGACTGTGGTGAATGAAATTAGACTAGAACGTCGTATTCCAATTAGGCTTAAATAAAGTAAAGACATATAAATAAGTAATACTTACACCTCCGAAAGCTCCACCGTTCCATCCAAGGCGCTCATGTTCGCGCTGAGTTCCGCGTTGGGTCTGGGTCTTGCGTTCAGCGTTAGAAGCAAGGCGAGCCTTGGCCCGAAGCGCAGCCCGAAGTGGCACGTTAGCCCGCGCTGCCTCCGCGCGACCATGCTTGCAAAACTCGACTAAAGCAACTCCCAGAGCCAGGGACAAACCTCCCACCAGAACGTAGAATAAGCCAGCCACCTGGCTCAGCGTCAACTCAGATCCTTTAATTTCCTAAAACATAAATATTATTTTTTCGTTGAGGACCTCCAACAAAAGATGTACCTGCATAAAAACAGGCCAAGCGCGAGACGGAGTTGCGCAGAAAGAGTTCCTTCCGTACGCACCACGAGACATCAAGCTGTTCATTTTCAGTATAAGCCGATCTTCGAGTTTTTTTTTGTTGTATTGTACGTAAAGCCACACAATATAACACATTGCCAGGATAGCTTAACCTGCAAATGCTAGCTCGATGTGTCGTCATGAGTGCCTACCACAAAGTTTAACGCTCGTCAGAATTTAGGTAAAACCAATATATAGGAGACTCCTCTTGGTTGAGAGAAATTGCACGTAACGTACGAACGGACATCGAAATGATTTCATATCGAAATCAACGTATTGAATGCTGACAAATAAATTATAATGAAAAATTACTATTGATATGTATTTTAAGATTTTACTCACGGTGTCAGAGACATCACATTCGGATTTGGTGAACCATTTACGAACAAGTTTCGGTATCTCACCCTCTTCCTTCAGCGATTGCAAGGCCATATTGACGCCATCCCTATAAAACACTCTCTAATGAAAACACTCTGAAGCGCTTTTAAGAGCTTAGGAAAGAATAATTCGCAAAACATTCGCCATAAAAATATCGCGCGCACATTTCGCATAGGAGAATAAGTGGCGCGTAAGTCAAAGAAATATCAAAATGCTCACCGCAGCTTGGACCCTTTTGGAACGCCGACAGCGAAGTCCTTAAATCCAGTATGAGTAAGGGTGACGATCATCTCACAAGGCTTGTTTTGAGGTATAGCGGAGCGGTACATGAGGAAGGCAAGCCACCCATGCTCATCAACAGGCGAATCTTGAGAGTATGTATTGGCGTTTGGCGTTTCAAGAGTATCCTGAAGAAGTCACTACTGTTTAGTTATATTGAATAAATGGAAACTGCCTGCTGTCTGAATAAAGAAAGAAAGAAAAGAAAGAAATAATAATGTTTATTTGATCAAGTTAAGTTTGACTAAACTCCTATGAGAATGGTTATTTTGTCACAATTTTTGCAAAGGTAATCAAGTCTCAGTTTCCACATTTCCTACAAGCTTTAAAGGATTTTTCAACAGGAACTAAGTTACCTCTGGGCACGTAGCTAGTTTACTGTAGGTCTGGCTGGGTTCCGTAATGCGTGACAGTGTTAGATATGAAGCTAGATTAGCCGTATACGATGATATCACTATCAGAGTGAAAAACCACCACACGCAGCCCACAATTCTGCCGGATACTGACCTAAAATATTCACAACATTAGTTTCTATCTTTAAAATGATTTATTAATATTTTTACTGCAACGGACATTATCAAAATACGCTAATGAATTAGATTGGTAATTTCGATTAGCTGATTTTATACAACCAATACGTTACGAATATACGAACTAATTTTACTTTTTACTTTAGATAATCAAATATTAAAATATTCACTGACCTGGGGTTAATGTCGCTGCCTTGCTGCATAAAAGAGCCCAGGGAAAACCACATAGAATTCCAAAAGCTAAATTCGTTCACCACGGTGGTCTGAAACATCGTGTGCAAGTTTTAACAAATGTTCATTCAATTATTATCATAAGAAATGTTTCCAATGAGCAAAATAATTGATAACGTATTTTTTTTTAGATTACCTTCGTAGTTGCAACGTCGGAATGGTCCGTAATTTGTGAATCCGTAAAAGATACCACTCGCCACTCATAAGGGGAAAATCTAGATACTATGAAAAGGACCACACTCACAGCAAACAGACTACAGACGATGGAGAGCTGAAAACGTACATAATTGTATTAATATGTGCAATTGTTTTTACATACAACAAAAAGTTTTCCGTACCTATGTTAAAAATGCTTTTTCTTACCCATATTTCCATTGATAACGGTTGAAGAAAACTAAAAATTGCGCTAGTATTATTCGCAACGTTCTTGTTAGGCTTGAGATCGAAAGAAAGGAAAGGTTTGCTGAAATCAATTACGGATTCGCGCTCTAACGTTACGGTCATTGGCGCGATAGCTATGTCTGCTTCCTGAAAATTAAATTAAGTTAGAATAAGTACTACTTTCTTTACTGTTTTTTTATGTTGAAACTATGCTAACTATTTATCCTTAACCTTATATATAAATATTAAAAACAGCATCTCTATCTGCCTGTTACTGTGCATATAAGTAATAGGTAGGTACATATAGTAAAACACGCAAATGGATTTACGGGTGTTTGAAAAGGGCTGTGGCGGCATCTACATCGCCACATGCGAACTACGCATCAAAGACCTGACGTCACACAACATCCTGACGTCACTAAAAAAATCCTGCATCGCGCAATTAGAGTTTACCGCGCGTTGGACATATATACAAGCTCCCGACTTCAACCTCTGGGCAGTTGCCCGCTAGACACGACACCCGTCTGGTCGGAGGATCCTCCCTTTTCTATGGTGGATGAGTGACCTTTACACCCTCTTTTTCATATCCCTAATGGACCTTAGTTGTTTTTAGTTAGTATTAGTGTTAGTAGTTGCTTTTAATATTGTTTTAAGACCCAATATTGATACTTAATTAAAATACCATCTGTTTTTAAAACGTGTCCAATGGTATGGAATAACAGACGAATAACGTCATATAAGAGTTGAGGGAAGAAGAATTACGAACAGACATATTGACACTGTTCTCGAATTAGAATACGAGTAGTCTAACACGTTGAGCAAATGCGTTTGGAGAATGGTACAGTGAATTCAATTTTGGTAGGTAGGTATATTCACTAAAATTGGACTATTCATAAAAGTCATCTGTGAGTCCAGGCACTGGCGAGGTTCAAGTGTTGGTACTAAAGAGAAAAATGGATATCCATGTTCGTTCGGTTGTTAAAGTGTCTACGGTTTGTTACATGTTCCGAAATATGCATGTATAATTCTTAAGTAGGTACGTGCAGTTCCACAACAGAGCTGGCAAAAAACTCAACCTAAAGGAGGATGGGTATTTTGTTAAGAATCGGTGGAACAACCCTAGTGCGTTAAAGTCCAACTATACTAGGGTAAACGTAAAATGTGTAGCTTTTCAGTAAATAAAATATCAGTGGATAAACTTATAGAAAAACAAACTTCTTACTAGTTTTTATTAAGTTAAGTCAACCACAACGCACTACCGTGCCTAGTAAATGAAGTACCTAAATAACAGAATTTTAAAGTAGGTAATTAAATTAATCACATTAAGGGAGCTTAAACTCAGAAAGGATAAATAATAGATTCAAGTGGCAATAACAATATTCCCCTTATACAAATTTATCCATTGGAATATATTATTGCTAGTTAGGGAAGGGGCAGATTTGCTCACTCTCCTTCAACACGCGATATTCAGACCCACAATCTTTTCTAGCTATAAAGTCTGAGTTATGTAGTGGAAATTGTTACGCAATGTCTGTGCACTTTTTGATCATTTACTTCAGGGAGCTCATAATAAAGTTATAAAGTAATACCAATTAAATAAATCCATGATCAACATGTTTGCTGCGCATATTAGGTAATTAAAAAATGTCAAAAATATCACTAACATGTAAATACCTATCGAAATGCACCGTGAGAATAGTTACATTTATAGTTCAGAATGGAGTACTATTAGGCATTTTAATAATTGTTTATCTCAGTACAGGCAAGACGCATACCAATATTTTCTATGCTTTTAAAATTATACAATTTGATTTGATATATTGGAGTCCAGTACATCGAGAAAACAGCCGGCAATAACAGCCTTTGGAATAACGCTGCAGGGACATCGGGATTTTACAAAGATATTTATTGCTCACTGGCCACCAGATAGCGAGACCGACCTACCACCGGTCGATGTTCCTAAGGGATTATAACAATGAAACTCAGAATATTCGCTATGCAGTTACGTAGCTACGTAGTAAGCTTTATAGATTTATCAACTTATTTTAACTTTTCAATTAATTTCAAGAAAATATGTTTAATGTCTAACCGTGATCACAGACTAGCCTGTCGTAGCCGGTCAAATCATATACTATTAAATGAGCATTCTCTATGTTCACCTGAGCAGAGCTCGGTCGACCAGGTACTTGAGTCTAAATTCTCGTTAATTATAATAAAATAGGTATCGCTGTTTGCGCTCATTCTTACAAAATGACGAAATGAGTCCTTTGCCAAATTATATTAATAACAATGCTGATAGTATGAAGGGCTACTTATATGATTCAAACAATTCTACCAAAAATGGTTTAAACTAACATTCTATACGTTGTACGAGTGTGGCGGTGGTCACATATTGATTCGACTCGTGCATAAAGCGTTGAGACACTGCGTCAAAAACGTCAGAAGTATCCTACATACGTAAGCGGTCAAGGTTGCACTTCTTATTCCTATTTAGACTAGTAGGTTTAATCAAAGTTAACCCCAGTTGTCGCAACTCCGGGTTGGCATCTACTCTCAATGCTACATCAGGCTACATCGCCGTCAGCTATTTACAAAACTACTCTTGCATAATAAGAGAAAAAAAAACAATTTACGTACATTATGTATACTTTTTATCGGTTAACGTCCAGTTAAATTAATTATGTACGTATTTAAATGTCTTCATTTAATGACAAAAGCGATTCCAAGTTATTTAAAAGCGCTTACACACAAACGCGGTATTTTCGACGTGGTACTGCGCGCGTGTCCCGTTCTCGCCATTTTCTTCTAAGAGACTGGAATTTATACTTTATGCCTCTTGTCACAACGTCCATATTATTAATGATCAAGCACGCCCTAATAGCAACCACGTTACAGACGCTTCGTGTGTGCTTGATCATTAAGAATTTGCACGTTATAACCTGAGCCGTAAAGGCGACAGCGCGACGCGTGCTCGATTCAAAGGCTGCTCGAATACGATCAGCGCGCGATGAAATTCATGTCATATGAACGCGCCTTTAAGGAATAAATAGCCGAAATTAATTGTTAAATTACAGTTTCAGTGCTGTCGAACAATTTTTGAATAATCCATTTTCCTGATCGGATTCCCAGAAATATTACCTATAAGTAAAATAGTACATACCTGCAGCCACGGTTTCAAGATAAATATTTTGGTATTTGCTATTTCCATCATTTTGTAAGTCATACATTGTTTTACACTGGGTACATTATACAAACGGGTAGGTACGTAATACCTTTTTAATGAGTTTTTATTTGAAAGCATCGGAAAATATTCCCGCTTCTTTCTATTAAATAGTCTATAATGCGTATAAAAATTGTATCGACACAAAAAGGAAGTTCTCTATGACATAACTGTATTTACACTACAGCAGGTATTTACTGCTGAAAATTTCAAGAACATATGCTCTTATAATACCTATAGATATACCTACACTCGTAATTATTTTTAAGCGTATTACGTTTTATTCTGAAAAAAATAAATCGAGCCTTCCTTAATAAAGATATAAAGACTTCATGACAGCTTTGAAGTTCTCTGGAGTTTTTAATCCTCAAACGAGGTTTAAACTATATCAGGATCAGGAAAAATGTATTTATGGTAAGAGGAGGGGTAATCGGAGGGGCTCGTGGCTAAATGATAACAGCCGCAGGGGTTGATACAAAGAAATGTCAGCACAACTGACGGGGTCCGCTAGGACCGATGCCTGCCGGGGCCGCGGGAAAGTCCGAAAGGGATACCGTGGCCCCTGGCAACGTACAGGCAACTGAAGGAACACGGGTGGGTTTATATGTATATAATAACCCACTCAAAAAAAAAAAGTGGTCGATAGAAGGTTAAGCTACGTTGCCGCGGTCGATTCGTGGAGGGATGACCATCCATTACATATCGCGACCCCTCTGTGCCTTGATAAGCACGTTAAGCCGTTGGTCCCGGCTGTCGTTCGTAGATCTTTGGCAGTCGTTACAGAAAACAACTGTCACTCAGAAGCCCAAAAGTCTGACGACCAGTCTTACCAAGGGGTATCGTGTGACCCTGTGTTGTGGAAGTCAGATAGGCAGTCGCTCGATGTAAAATACTGGTATTCAGCTGCATGCGGTTAGACTGGAAGCCGACCCCAAAATTGTTGGGAAAAGGCTAGGCAGATTGGTAACATATTATAATCATAAACATACTTTTTAATAATTAGTATAATACCTTTCTTAAAAGTTCTCCAACCATTCCGTCCCACCCGCCAATAATTTTTGGATTCTCGTTTCCATATTTGCCATCTCTGACTAATTTTATTTCATCTGTAATTAAAAAATAACCTAAATAATAGCTGAAATCCACAGGGTGTGAATGTAGCACTTTCTGAACTAAACTGACTTTGCACACTCTACGTAACTCTCTTTGTAAGCAAAGATTTATTTGACTTAGACCGGTCTATGATGCGCGGTGCTAAACTAGTAGTAAGGTTAGTTATATGTGGCTTTCCTCTCACAAGACGTGCAAAGTCTATTCGATAAATACCACTAAAAGTGGAACATTTATGCTTTCATTTGAACTATTTATATATGGTTTCTTATGTAATATAAAATCATATTTATTGCCCGGGTCTAGACCTGATGTCTGTGTTATGTTTGATTGTCTTTCATTCCTATGGCATCTTGACATTTGCCTATTTTTATACATTTATACAAAAACATCACCACTAATCCAACAGGTGAAGTTTGATTCTGGTCAAAATAAACGAAGCACAGTCAGGTAATAAATCTATCTGAACAAACTGTGCCTTAAGACCCTGTGTAAAGTTAACTCCACCCGGGCAGAGCTTCAAACCCTGCGGACTTTGCTCGTAACATATCGATCATAAAGGAACATTCTTTGCGGGAAAAGTACTTATGGATTGTAAAGTATTACAAGCAATAGCATTTTATCTTAGAGAGGATCTTTAGACACAAATAATAACGTTGAAGTATTGAATTATTGAAAGAGTAATAAAGTAACTTAGTGCAAACGCCCGATATGATAACCTTCTCTATTTTTGAAGTCAGTTAAATATATTAAAGAAATCTCATTGACCTTCAAGGGGAGAATTTCATGAAAAAGGTAATGTGATATTATAAGTAATTGCAGGATGTCTCACTTACAGTTGATTTCCAATTTATCAGATATCATTTTGGTGAGGTCTGCACAAAATCCCTTGTATGGTTCGTTAGCGTCAAATTCGGGGTCTTCAGGATCGTCGCGTATTATATACGGGGGCTCCTCGATGGTGGTCACTATGTAAGTTTTATTGCGATCGTAGGATCCTGGAGCAGCAAGCGGAGCCAGCCTGGGGGTGACAGGGATGAGGCCCTTGTTGTCGTACCAAGTCGCCACCTGTTTGTTTAGGATAGTTAGCAGCACCGAAAAGTATAAGTTATTATAATAAAACCTTGAGACGACAAATATTGATTCCTAGTAAATTGTAATAACTAAATTTATTTTTGTATGTACCTGGTCTGTAAGTAATTTGACTAGTTTCAGAAATATGTAGACATAATATTACGTGTAAGTCGTTCTATATTTTTAGGCTTATAAACAAAAATTGTCCTCTTTTGGAACGCGACCGTGCGACTAACTTTGGAAACAATATTGGTTAAATAAGCAAAACACCAATCCATTTTCGAGAACTGTTTTTTATCGGATGTTACACACTTTTATTGCAAAAGGCATAGGTACCTACCATCTGTTGTTATATTATTTCGTGATATTAATTGATATTTGTTTTCACATTTTGTCTTACCTTAACGATATCACCGTCGACGGTCAGTTCCATGACTTGCAGAGAGAAGTTCTTGCGATGTCCTAATTCATTGAATCGTATAGTGCCGGTTATTCCATCAACCTCCGTCTAGAACAAAATATAAGAATCTCTTGTGTTTCAAATTAATATCGTCAGTTTCAAAATCAATCAAGCACTCATATTACAGATAATATCTCGCGTAGCACAGCTTTGCGGAAGTGGAAGCTGAAAAAATGCAAAACGGAAGGGTTCATATTTCCCGCGTGGGTGGGCAGCGTGCGAATCGAGGCAGTTAGCAAGTGCGAGGGTTAATTACGCGTCACCCAGCGAAACCTAATTAATCGTCAGAGCCTTCGAACCTTCAGCCCGCCCACTGCGCACATCCGATATAAAAGACGGGACCCGTATTCAGCACCTGTGTTCTTATAATGCCGCTCAATTAAAATTTGGTGCCACTGCCAACATTATTGCGTGCTCGACCTAACACAATGGAACTCATATTCATTAGATATAACATAAAATGTAAAAGATAATATGTCACAAGCAGCCACGGATTTTGACATGGGGTGAGTGTTGTGCACACCGCGGCTGGCTATGTGACGACACCGCGCCAGTGGCGCCACGTTTGAATGAAGTAATATAACTATACTCCTAGCATAGCAATGTATAACGGCAAGCGCCGCAACTTGACTCGTCCCTTCACAATTTATGCTTGCACAAAGGAAGAGGATACTTGTCATATAAGCGAAATGTCATTCCACGTGGTTTTTACGTTCTGCTCGCTTTTCTTTATTTTCACCGTCAAAAAGATCAACAGTTTATTCTCAAACTCAATATGCTAGTTTTCAAGTTCGTGTACACACATGTTCTTAATGTCCAGTAGTTTATCGGATCTGTCCCAAAATATTATTTTTACTCATATTTTTTAAACCCTTTAATTAGGTAGGTACTGCTTAATGCACAAGCACATAAAAATATTTAGTCCACGTTACTACGTGTATTAAAGATTCAAATCTACGCCTTTGGTATTAATTTGTTGAATATGAGTCATATAGTCCAGAAACTGGAAGCTTGCATTTAATTAGTAACAGTAGGTAGGTATTTATATGTGCAGATTCATAATACAATTTTTACTTAATCAAGTAGATGAGGCAAGTGTGAGCAGCACATAGAACAAATGTAGTTTCGCCATTGAGGCGACGTAAATATAATCAGCACGTATCTACTTTAGGCAAATGTTTATTGTACGCATTTTTCAAATTCACAATGACGACACCTCCGCTTATCCAACTCGTATGTATAACGAAACATTCGCTCGCAATCATAATTGAATGTACCAATTGGTATCAATCATTCGCATGAGCAATAGGAAATATAAAATGACTCCAGAGAATAGAGGTACATTATTTTATCGGTATTTTACAGAAAGGTAAGGGCATTAAAATTATCGTCGGGATAGAGATATGGTCACTTGGTCAGCTTTTATAACGTAAGCTTAGAAGACAACACAACGTAATGGTTCATAATTATGTTATGTAGGCAAGTCTGCGGTCCGGTAACTGTTAAATCTTCAGTTTACATACCTTCTTAATCATCCGAGAAATCTTCTCCCCGTGCTCGAAAGGTATAAGTTTGTTTTTAGGGTTGCAGTCCATAATTTTGCTGTTATTGAGACTTGCCCGTCTCAATGTTGCACGCAAAATGTCAGGTTTCTTGCGCATCAGACGAAGAATTGCATCGATCAACACTTGAACTGCGTCATACGTGAGAGCCGCCTGCGCCTGTTTAAAAATATGTAAGTTTAGGAAAGTAGGTTTTGCATCGTATCATTTTATAACTTGCAAGTGAATCACCGTATGAGATGGCTAATATTTTTTGAAAACCGCATTACCGCCTATGTATATCGCCATGAATTCCGATTCTCGACTGCGTGTAATTTTATTGAATTCGAGTAGTTGTCTAATTTTTTTAAGTGCTAAATTAGAAAATTGTTCCATTTCTTGTTGGTTTAATATTTCTATCACGTAAAGCAATATCCATCCCCTGACTCGTATGTGTGATTTCCCATCAAATTGATAAATCTCAAGTACCTAATCTGTGTCCCATACAATATAACGACGCCTATAATTATAATGTTTGCTTTGCTCAAACAAATATTACATCTTCATCTTTCTATAATTATAATAGCGTCTCGTCTTTTAAAAGTCTACCTCAATCCCCAATATGTGAAAAAAATTCCTTATGTCGTCTCAGGTTTATTTAGGGCATTCATTAAACAATCTTAATATATCTCTCATTTATGTAATGTTACCACCCACAGTTTTGAGATATCTCGTTGTTTACATGATTGCGAGTTTGTTCATTTACTGAATTTATTCAACCCAAGTATGTGAACATTATAAAAGCACAAATCAACAAAACCAAACTTACCGAAATGGTATCCCTCCTCCATACGTCAATGAAGTCACGAACTACTTTACGAGAAAAATCTAGCAGTCGAAATCCAGTAATGTTAATAGCTCCGAATTCTGTAACTTCCTTCTCCCAGCGATCATCCATTACCTGAACCAACAAATGAATTTTTTGAAAAGTTTTACCAGATAAATAATTGAAAACAGACATGAAAAAATGTATATTAAGATTATCCCTTCATATAAAACAAAGTAATTTTACCAGTAAAATAATGCTGACTAGATAAGTCATACACTGAGGGCTGAAATTCATTTTATATTCGGTCCTAAACGTTTGAGTACTAAATGTCTGTCATTCAATGTTAAAATGCAAATTGTCGACAACTATGCGGCAATCTATGAGGATTGAAAATAACCACATAAAAACAAAGCTGTGAACAGTTCTAATGAAATTTTAATTTGAGATGAAGCAGCAGTGCTATTCTGTAACCATCTCACCGTGAAAACTTAGGTGAAGTGAGCGTGGAATGAGCTGTCATTCCACAGGGATTGACACTATTGACAGCTCACTTCACCCAAGTTTTCACGGTGAGATGGTTACAGAATAGCACTGCTGGTCCTGGTTTCACAGTTCTCTCAATGACATTGACATTCCGCATATTGGTACACAAACTTCCAAAGTCGGGATCTTGAAATTTCACAATTAGCTTTCTAACAACGAGCTGGGGAATTACTCACCAGTCCGCTTAAGAAATAATGGTAGTTTCTACGGCCAAGTTGCACGTCACGTACGTGCAAAATTAGTGCAGCTTTCGCTAGTTGTGTTGTTGAATCTAGCACAACATATTTGTTGCTCCATCGGTCCAGCTTTTCTATAGCTCGCAGGTACTCGACCACGTCGGACGCATTGGAGACCCGCTTCACATTTGAAATGCGGAACGTTGCATTCCCCGGTTGCAGACTCTGGTACAACTGCTGCAGGCGAAGTAACCCTACAAATTGGTTGGGGCGTTTATAGTACAGTATTTTTTGTCAGGCTTCTTGGGTAGATAGAGCGGAGGCCTGAACTTTATTTTAGCTGCAATTTTTTTGCAAATCGTATAGTGTAGTGCCCCTAACTAAAGATGTGGCATTATTTACAAAATACGGTGCACGAAATCTGCTATGTTCTTATAACGGGTGTAAAACGATGCTTTACGAAAACCGAGGGTCAGTTGTACTCCCCGTCATTTTATTTATTTTTTGTACTGGACCAAACCTTGGAACCTTCTGGTTACGGAAATAATGAAGGCCAAAGTTCCAACTTTTTGATACAAATTAGTTTTCAATGTTCAAACTTAACTTTAAATACCCCCATAACTCTTCTACCGGCACATGCATAAGCACAATGTATTGCGTGCGTTATATTGCGCGGTACCGTAAATAGCGATTTTTCACACCAAAAGTCGTTTCCCAGACTTTCCCAGCAATCATTTTTGCTCAATATTCTTAGTTTAATTTACATAATCTTTATATCATAGCTATGTGATGGGTCTTGTTACACCCTGTATTTAAATTGTAACGAAAACTTACAGTTTATTCAGATAACAAAACTCATTATGTAAAGGGTTCAACGAATGATCACTTCATAGGGATGTATTGCAACTACCTATTACTCACAAGCTAGCAGACACATTATTCATACGTCGCCAAATAACTGGGTCACCGAAAGTGGAAATTAATATTTGAATAATAAAATATTGCGTTTGTAGGTACTAATTACGACATGGATACTTAGTACCTAATGGGATCATAAATAATATTTTGGGTAAAATAATGGAAGCATTTGAGGGCAAGAAGGTCTACTTATACTACGATAAATATTATGGTACTACGTATTTGGGTAGTTTGATTCAGCGAATAACATAAAAATAGTCAAGTAGAATCGTTAGAGAACCATTGACATGAAGTATAGTCATCCAAAGATTTTAGCGGCAGTTGCCCACCAGACCCGACACCCGTTTGGTTGGAAGCTCCTTCCATTTCAAGGGAGGATGAGTGAACTTTACACCCTGTTCCTCAAGCTTCTATTGTGTAGTTACTTGAAGTATGAGTTGAGAAAATCTGTTTTTTGATGTGCAACATCTTCCCTCTCGCTTTCCTGCAAATCTGTCCTGTCGTTTTCCTGCAATCTGTGGGAGTGATTTCGTGAAAAGGGACGGAAGTGGGGGAAGCGCGCGCTATTTGATTTGGCCAATGAGCGCGCGCGGTGCTAGTGTTCCGTCAGAAACGTCCTTGACGAGGCCTATTACCAAGGTGAGATGTCTATTACCAATGTCAGATCTCGAGGCCTATTACCAATGTCAGATGTTACACATCATATGCGGCTACTGTAAGGCTCGCTCGTTTTTATTTTTTGTTTTATCGTATTTAGATATCGGTAGCCTTTACGTCTGTGAAGTTTACACTAAAAAAAAACTGATATTACAAGTAACTACACTAAATACGTACAGTTGTTGACCCAAAAAAATATATCATCAATTTTTTTTTTTATCATGTTTAGGTATCGTCTGCTGAGTTTCCCTATTTGTCGTGGCCAGATCTTAGAACTGTTAGCTGGCTATTTCATGATATGGTTATCATGAAATAGCCAGCTAACATGGGCCATTTCGTTTAAACGTCAACGTTTAATGACATATCAGTTGACGTTTGGCCACTTAATGTGGGTATCCATGGTGTAAGGTATAAAAGAAATAGCCAAGTAACTGCGACCAACTTGGAAGTAGCGCTCGCCGATCGCTGCCGCAGCACCGGTCGCTTCGCTCGCTCGGTTCGCGCACGGTTGGTCACAGTTCTAACCTAACCTAACCCATTTGGTCGGGGTGCCACATAAGCGGCGTAAATTTTTAGGGTCCTACGGGACCCTAAAAATAAGTAAACAAGGAACCTTATAGTTTCGCCATGTCCGTCTGTCTGTCTGTCAGTCCGCGGCTTAGCTCAGAGACTCTTTGTACTAGAAAGCTGTAATTTGGCATGGGTATACAGACGTATTAACCACGCCGACATGTTGCAAAAGAAAATATATAAAAAAAAAAAAAAATGGATGTCACCCCTACACGTAAAGAGGGGTTTTTTTTTCTGATCTATCCCATAGTGTGGGCTGTCGTTGGAAAGCTCATTCAAAAATATTGTGAGTTTGTCAAAACCATTATTGGATTCACGGATCCGTTTGCTTGCGAAATATTAAGCTAAAGAACTAATTAAATCATTTTTGTTGGAGTCAAGAGTGTCTGTGACCCTTTATTTTTTTTTTTTTTTTTGAGGATGGGAAATTATCAAATAACTTCTCCCGCTCTGGGTGGAGCGGGAGGGCGTGTCAGACTTTTACTGACTAAAACCCACCCGTGTTCCTTCCGTTGCCTGTGTGCCGAGGTCGCGATATCCCTTTCAGACAAACCCGCGACCCCGGCAGGTGTCTGTGACCCTGCCGGCTTAATGGTTGGTTTTGGATATCGTCACCTCAGAGTGAAAAGCTCGGGAGTGCAACGTTAACTTTTTATTTGATCACATTTTTGAAAAAAAAAACCTCTCTACACACGCAGTTTTATGACGGCACCTATATCGCCACATGCGACCTACGCATCATACTGACGTCACACAAAATCCTGCATCACCTAAGCAGTTTTTACCGCGCGATCAGCATATACAATAAATTCCTAGTTGCCCACCAGTTTTCGCATCAGTTTTTCGGTTTTCACTCTAAGACGACGATATGTTAAAAAAAATCACGGCAGTAGTATATAACGAAATTAAAAGGAAAACTATCACGGCTAAGTAGGCTTTAAGTTAACGAGTAATAATTTTATAATCGACCGACTTACATTCCGTATGGGAGAACATGTTTTTCAACTACAAAGTTAAGTTTGTTCTTGCGATAAATTCATCCCAACTACGGAACCCTTCATTGTGCGTGGTCCGACACCCACTTGGCCGGTTTTTTTTTTTGTTTTAACAAATTTTTAGTGCTACATATGTTACATGTCGCGCCGGCGAGCGCTACTTCTAAGTTGACCGCTTCTCATAATATCATATTTGAAAACCCAATAAAAGTTTTTTTGCGTGGTCACTCTACTTTGATTGATTTGTTGTATGCCGCCGCCATGATGCACAACAAAAAACAAAGCGACATCAACGCCTCAATCGGTGGATAATCTAACTATTTTACGATATGATCACTAATTTTTGGCCACATTATGAAGTAGTCGTGCGTTTATCTGTTCATATCATTCAAATGAGTATTCAATGATCTGGCCAGGCTACATCATGTGACCAGTGGTCGTTTATTTCATGAAATGATCAATTTTAAGATCTGGCCACGACATATTAACCAGTTATTAATTTGTTTTTTAATGGTCTTAAATTCAAATTAATCGAAACAAAAATGATTTATACTCTAACAGTACATTGAAAGCACTCATTGCCAATTTGGAAGTTTCAATCAATAATTGAAATTACGGCGACTGTAGTAGGTACGATAGGTACTTACTAGCGACTGCGGTAAAGTTGATAGTTTGGTAAAATCCTATGATATCGTGAAATCATAAAATGGGTTGATACTCAGGAGTGACGGCACTCGAGTGCTATAATTTTTGATAATCTAATCTAAAAATTCAAAATCAGTTAATTTATCGATGAAAGCATTTATATTATATATTCATAGATTTTTTTAATAATAAGGATCGCTCTTGATTTAAAATCGCCTGGTGGTAAGCAATGGATGAGGTCTACGATGATACGAAATTCCTGGATATGATGCTGTATTACCTACTTACAACTCGGTATTCTAATTGGAGTGTTCGAGGTCTTGCGCTTATTCTGTTATACTCGTCGTACTTGTAAAGCTGTACCCTAATTACGTAATACACGATCAATCAGAATCTGAATCGTTTTGAAACAGATTGCTAATCCATTGAATCGTAGGTTAAAAAAAAAAATCTGCTCAACAACGTAAATAACACAATAAATGTTGTTGACCTGTCAAATTGAAACAGATTAGTCGGAATTGTCAACGAAAATGTGTTGCGTAATTAGATAGCTGATCGAGTATACAAAACAATTTTGATACTTATATATACGTAGGTATTTAAATTAAAGTGGCTCTATGTTGTAAGAGCTCAAAGTTTAGTTTCCATTCTATCTGAAATGAAACATAAACAGTGAGCAGCGATAGTGTCGCGTTGTAAGTCAACTATTGGAAACAATATTTTAATGGAAAAATCGTTATTTTAAATATGTTTTTTTTAGATTTAAGTAAATGTTATAATACAGGGTGATTGGAAGATGGGTGCAAAGCTTTAAGGCGAAGATAGTACAGACAATTTAGAACCATTTAAGCCATGGTTGTCTTAGACGAAGTCTTACCAAATATTTTTAACCAAATTATTAAGTTTTTTTTCGGAAATTCTCAAACGTAATGTAAACTGCATAATTATGGCCAAATTGAATGATAAATGAATTCATTTTTTATTTATTTAATTAAAGTAATGTGTAAGCAATCAAGCAAAACATGTTTTAGGCTTCTGTGTCATTAGACATTTTTTTTACAGACATTTAAAGCTCAGAAAAAAAAAAAAATTGTACAAAACGTCTTTTAAAACTTATTAAAAAAAAAAAAATTTGGTAAGACTTCGTCTAAGACAACCATGGCTTAAATGGTTCTAAATTGTCTATACTATCTTCACCTTAAAGCTTTGCACCCATCTTCCAATCACCCTGTATAATCACTTCCAACCTTCTCACAAATAATTAACAGGTAAGGTACTATTAACCTTAGCTACTTGGCCTTGCAGACCTGCACCTTCATAATCTACATTAAAGTCAAAATAATGTCAATCAACATAAACAAAACAAAAAATAAATGTCTGTATACGTCATCTAGAAGAATGTTTTAATCAAAACGTCAATCGAAAATTATGATGAATGGTGTGATCCATTCATCACTAGTAGGGACTCATTATGCAGCTCCAAAACTGGCGCTTTTGTCATAATTTAGGAGTAATATCCGCGAAAAGATTGAAGCGGTGACGAAGACGCACGGAGAAGAGGGTTGACGTGTGGGTAATGAAGGCGTTATCGTAGGATTTGTTGAGACTGGCGCTCCCTTGGCAGGACTGTCGCCTCATTGCAATTTCATATCGCGTCATAACGCTCCTTTTCTATTTAACACTTTCAAAATTTTACCTGTTAGCGTTACGTAACTCTCGTCATTTTCTGATTGTTTAACGCCATCATTGGTGTAAAGGCTAAGGCAGTACTAGTTTTGTTTGAAGTTTTTTATTTTTATCTTGTTGTCTTTAATGGGTCCTTGCCTTGACGACATTTTATCCCGCACTTGTTTAAAAAAAAAACGACTCTAGGTATTTAAAATTGGGATCAATTCTGATCAGTCAGACAATAGTTATTTGTGCAACAAGAGAGCAAAGTTGGTTTTTGCTGGGTGTTGATTTTGAATCCCGAGTTAGTGAAGGATTCTATAATTCAATCACGAGCGTAGCGAGTGATTCAAAGACATGAGATGCAAATAACATTGGTCTCGTGTAACACATACAACTTTTCACCTCAGCAGCGAGAAAATTAGATCTAATTAATAATCACATGTATATTTGTAAAACAAAAAACAATATCAAAACATTAAAATTGAAAAGTAAAATTATTGTACTGACATTCTTTTCCAAAACGCAATCAGTTTGGGATAAGTTTGATAAAGATGATGAAGTTATGTGCACGACATCTTTTGTCTTTGTTGTGTCTTTCAATATTGAGTAAATTCATTTTAGGTAGATGGTTGCCTCGTTTGTGATCATTCTATGAAGTACGATATCAGTACAGTCTCCATTGCTTAATGTTACATAAGTTTTTAGATTATTTTTTGCGAGACTTTTGAGGCAGGAGGACTCACTCATATTTATTTATTATTACTTTTATATTATCCAACGTGTATCGAACTTTTTAGATAGCGTAACAGAAAAAGAAAACAATCAAACTTGACTCCCGCTATTTTTTAAAGATGCGTTCTGAAACTGCACCCGCAGTATACTGTCGCAATAATAAAGATTGTTAAAAATATAAATAATTTCAAAATCGAACTTCGAATCGACTTGTTTCTATCTCTCGCTTTTTTCGTTACGGAGTGAAAGTGGCAGAACAAAGTGAAGTTCAAATCTTTTGAATTTTGTGAGTAGACCCAGCACTCTTCTCGGCATTAAAAAACAATAATTTAAAAGTTACTTTGTCTCACGCTCGCAGCAAAATCGAATTTTGCTTACTGTCTTTAAATAGCAAAACCTGCTTGTTTGAGGTGCTGAGGTGAAAAATCATTTTATGTTACCCACTTCAAACGCTTTTCCATTACTTTTATATAGGCCTTCTCGCGGGCAGGAAATATAATTTGTATGTACCTACCTATTAGAATATAGATTCAATATCTAAAACAAATGTTTGAAGAAAAATCAGATAGCGCCCTGTGAATACTCAGTCATCCATAAATATTTTGGAGAATTCCATTGAATTGGATGTCGTTGAATATTTCGAACAGAAATTCAAATCTTTAAAAAAAATTCTCATCTAACCCTTGTCCTGTTAACAGAGAAGTTACATATTACCCACCTAAAAACATAAATATTATAAAACGGATTTGTCATATTCATAAATTACTAGGAACGGTTTTACCAGTAGTTAGTTCATTAATTCAGGCGGGACTTTGCGGAAATCCATGATAAAATACAATAGACGTCCTCTATTATATTACCAGTAGTCATTAAAATACATAAATTAGCAGTCTTTATTTGCCGAATTTCTTACAAATTCCCCAAGTCTCTATCTACTCTTCTTTTTTAAGAAAATGCTACTTTCATTCAGAGCTATGTAAAGTCTTTACTTGTTTGGAGTCGAGACGGGTGGACTTGGGGCATTCGCGTTCATCGTGAACTGCACTAACTTTCCAAACGTCTTTTTGCAGCATCTGCCGAATTCGAATCCAAAAGTTTTTCTTTATCTTTAAATGTCTTACTCGGTAACGACTCAAGCTTATCGCAGAAGCTCGAGAAAGATTCAACAGTAGATTTTATAGGCTATTTACCTAGTGAATAATGAACATAATTACTTACAATAGCTGGTTAAGAGATTTAAGAAGAACGTAACAAGCCTTTTATTGCACGGCATTGCATTTTGTATGGTTAAAAGTTTTCTCATTTTGTATGTACCCGCCTATTAGGTAAATATCTTTTATACTGATTAGAATACCATTGAATTCCAGTTTGAGAATATGACGATTAAGAGCTTACCTACCACTTAGTATTTATAGTTCAATAAGTGTTTAATTGAAAATCACTGTTACATTTTCTGTACGATGAAGGAAAATTGGAAAACGTGATAAATTGCGTCGACCCTAATTTTATAAAAACCGTAAGCAAGAACTCCGTTTCTTTTTGTAAAGAAAATTATCTACTGCGGAGACTACGGGGGATGTCGGGCCAGACGGAATTCCGGCGTTGTCGCTCGTTGGACGTGATTCCTCTCTAGACATGATTACGTCTTTTCTTATACTGTGTGAGATGAATGGAGCTTCAGTCGCTGGCCAAGAAGTCAATTGCTCACAGTTCGTGACTGGGTATGAAACGCTTCCCTGTCAGTCTTTAGTTAAAGTCACTTAAACTCGATAAACTTGAATCGTGGGGCAATTTGTTCATTATTTGTGCACCGATAATTATTAAGAACAACGGAAAAATATTGCTATTTATAGTTAGTTATAGGTTCGCTTCTTATTTTATTTACTTTGGCATTTCAATAAGTTTCGACGCGACGTAACAATTCTATTACAATTAACTTAAATGAATCAAGCAGGTACAACTTAAAATCTGAGACATAAAAAGCAATAGGTATGTATCTTTTTGAACACCACACGACATTAATTTTCAAATTATAAGTTAACTGCAATTTGAAGGAGGCGACTTTTTAATACCATAGATGTTTGGTGAACAGAATACGTAGAATACAATTATTGGGATTTTAATAAATTATTATAGCACGAAATGTGTTAGATAGTGAAGAATAACTTGTCGATTGATTTGGAGGTCTTTATTAACAGAAAGGTTAATACAAGATAACAAAAAGATCTTATTCTAAATGTAAACTAACATAATCCGAGCAATGTTAAATAGGCTAAATAACCTCTTTTAACATATGTACAACATGTATGAATGTTAATGTGACTACGTATTTAATATATTTAAGATTGTGTTGCTATGTAGGATTTACAGACCCACATTTTTTAATTTAAGTTACCTAGGCCCACTACTTTTCGATTGGTGTGATTCATAATACACACATGTCATAATTTTACTACAATGGCTGTATAAAGGACACGCATAAGCGCTGCACGGATTCGGCATCAACTCACCTTCATCGGCTCGTCTTCAACCCGACACAATGGCTAATGGCTATGTCGTAGTAAGATGGTTGAATTCGTGATATAGTTATATCCCTCGGGATATCTAGGGCTATAACTATATACCGTAATATATATTGTAATATACATAATATATATTGAAGCGGTTCATAACTGTCTTAAGCCTCGTGCAAATAGGCGTGACGCGACTCGAACAATACAATTTCTAAGAAAACTTCACGGTATAACAATAACCGGTGTTACATCGCGCTAGTCTGCATGAGCCTTTACTAGGAATATAACTATGATACGAGTATGATCTAGTAATATAGCTATTAGGGCACTCCGACCAAATAGGTTAGGTTAGAACTGTGACCAACTACGCGCGAGCCGAGCGAGCGGAACGGACGGTCCCGCGGCAGCGGCCGGCGCACGCTACGTCGAAACTGGAAGCAGTAGCAAAATTAGGGCACTCTGATAGTTATGAACCGCTTTCATATAACTATATTACGGTATATAGCTATATACCGTAATATAGTTATTTGAAAGCGGTAATACGGTATATAGCTATATAGATATATAGCTATATACCGTAATATAGTAAGGGATATTCCTTAAGGATATAACTATTTATCGGCTTCAACTATATAAAGGTACACTGCACTGGTTCGGCATCAACTCACCTCATCGGCTCGTCGTCAACCAGGTGTCAACCCGACGCAAGCACTTAACCGGATCGGCTCAGCACCTCCGAGGCGTGCCGCGCTTGCGGCGGCGTGTAGGTGACGATGACCCTACGAGTTACGTAAGCGAGCCGACGGCTCGCCGTAAGCGGATGTACGGTCCGCCGTAAGCTCAGTGACGGCTGTTTACTAGCTGATCCAGATATTCGAGGCTATGTCGTTTCGATGCTTATATGTGTGCGTGGCAATATGGATGAACATTTTCCATATTTTTCTTTTAAACGTACCTTGCTCATAATATGTAGATATTGGAAAGTACTGTTGTTATTGGTTATAATAGCTATAATTATTATCAATAAAACAAGCACCAAAAAACAAGCAAGAAAAAGTTTTCATTTTTAACTTTTTCCGGAGGTACCTACACTGCACACTTGCACAGGACTTACCAATAACATATAAACGTAAAAGTTACAATGCAATGACGGCCAGAGTGACCATGCTAACAAGCATGGTCACTCTATATTACTTGCTTCATGAAAAGGTAATTTTACTAATCGTAGTACCTACCTAAGTTACAAAAGGATCACATTATCTTCAAAAGAAGAAATACGGTAAAGTCCTAACCATTTTTGTGAATCGGCTACTGGGGTTCAAAGTATCAAAGGAAAGCTTCTTATCTCGACATCGTAAGAAAATCAAGAATAGGTATCGTATCTACGGAGTTTCTTAATTTCAAATGCCATTATTTATTTATGAAAACACATGCGCTTTTTTTTGTAGATTTGTGAAGAGTAATTAATCTAATTATTTTTAAATTTGAAGTTTTATTAATGACCAAGTTGAACGTCGCCTTTAAGTACCTACAATTAAATTAAACAGTTACAGAAAATTTATTTGGGACTATCTAGGTTCAATAATATAAGTTGAGTATTCATTACTCAACTTATATTATTGAACCTTATTATCCATATCGGATAGTTCCGGACATCAATACCAAATTTAATTGTGCGATAACTAACTGGTCTGCTACTTATAATGCAAGAGTAATAAAATTCATTACGGCATGAGCAAGAATCCGGGGCTGTGCGTGGTTAGAAGCGGAAAATCCGTGGGTTTTATACATTAAACTCGCTGAATAAATTGGAAGTCGATAGGACCATTCCTATCCAGAATCCACATTGAACCTGCTAGTTATTCTAAAATATCTATGCATAAAATTTTATTCGGCGCGGTGTTATTGCAAATTGATGGCGGTGGACCGTTGAAATATCATTTGCAAATGACTAGGTATTTTATAAGGTAATCTAATAACGTCTTCATTGTAGGTATTTAAGAATACCTACTTACCTGTTAGTTAAGTAGGTATTCTTAAATACCTACTTAAGCTTTAATTAGGTAATTATTTATTCATTTTAATTATACTCGTAATTATACTGGCCAAACTTTATTTCAGGATAAACAATGTTTTGCATTTCTACAAAAATTTAAACTTGAATATACCTACTTAAGTTAAGATTGGCTTGCACAGAGAAGTTTAATAATAAACACGTTATCCTAGAGACGAAGCTCACAAAGCGATGGACTGCTGCTAAACAAATTATAATGAAGTCGTACAGCTATAACTAAACAGAGGCTCAAAAGTTTATTCTGCGTTTGGCCCACAGGCGCTCGTGCAGTGTGATTACAAAAGCATTTACTCGGCTGAGTCGAGATGCTAGCTTGTTTTATTCAGTCTTCGTAAATCCTTCCTATTCTGTAGCGACAATGCGTTGGGATCACGTCTCCATTGTTGCTTGTATCGAGTTGACGATTAGGGAGTTTCAATAACAGACCGCGACGTCTAGGTAATCTATCGCTGTCATAAAATCTCTCAGCTATACCTACGCACCGTTAACGTTTTATTGCGTAGCCGACGATTACATCAGATTTCAAGTTAACTAACACTTATAGTTTATATCCAGTACGGCTAAAAATCGTTTTATTACATTTTTGTAAAAATTGTCCCTTACTAGGTTTTGAAATGGGACAGCCGAGTAGACTTCTGAAAATCTTGTTTTAAGAAAAAAAAACTGACTGTTTGGGTCATTGACTTGCTAGATTGCATGTAGGCACCAAGGCACTAAAGAAAAAAAAAATAACTCGGTTAAAAATATTTGTAGCTTCTTGACGAAAAATGATACCCCCAACAATATAGTACATACCAAACTTAGTTTTTTACGTTGAACAGCCCTTTCCTGCCTAATAAGAATAAGTCTGAAACGACTTTACTGGGGGAAGAGAGCATACGATAAATAGGCAAAGAGGCATTGAGCTAGCAGAGAGCTGGCGTTATTGCGTTGGCATTGTTGCCGGTCTAGTCAGGGCTGCTTTGCATTCGTGTACCACAAATGACTGAATGTGATTTTGCCTAATAATAATATATGAGAACAAAGAGAACAATTAATGTCATGCTGCATACATAAACCGTAGTGCATAATAAATCACCATGCTTTTGTGCTCAGCTTGAATTTTAATGTGAAAATAAGTGCAAACGATTGATATTCAGTGTGGGACTGTAATCGACACCAGTTATGATGACAGTTAACGATCATATGGTAAATTCTGCTGGCATGCAGACTGAATAGTTTTTTTTTTCGTGAAAGAAACTGTAAACTAGGTGACGTTATGATATCATATAAATTCCAAGGTTGCCTGGAAGAGATCGCAGAAAGCGATAAGGCCGCCCAAAGTATTTTTTTTTTTTTGGAAACACTGTATATTCTCGTAATATTCTCTTACAGGAATATTTACTCAAGAATAAGAACAACTTTCACTATAGGGCCAACCATAAATACGTAAAAAACAGCTGTTCCATACTATACACAAAATCATAACCCCTGCCGTAATCGAGTAAAAAGTGGAACCTATACACTATCAAAATGTATGGAGTAGGATCGGTCCCATATTGAAAGATACTCGTATTTATATTTATCATGATGACTATGACCTGTAGAACTTTGTCCAGTTATTTTATTCGGACTTTATACATGTATAACAATTTACTATTACCTAACAACGATCAGATGTGACTATAGACTATACAGGTGTGCTCACTAGAATAAGAAGGCAATTTATTTATATTATGCGTAACTCCGTAACTTTCGTAAAATATTCGACGTTTATTCGAAATATTTTACACGGGGACCCCTCTGTTGACGTCCTTCATGTGCCGGCTTGGCTCAATGACACTTCAGAAAAACTGAAAAAGTTTTATAAACTAAACTACCTCTTGGCTGGGAGTAGGTATTTGAGATTATAACTTTTCATAGACAAGCTCCGCAAGCTCATTCCGGGGAGAATTCTCGGTGTAGGTCGTATTTCCTCCTTCTCGCTACCTTATTTTTTATGTTGCGTACCCAATAAATCACAGGGAATATGTATAGCTACGACATCTCAGATGACATTTTATTTCATTCTATATCGCGATTAGCATTTTCTTTGGGTTTCATGATCTAGAAGTTTCTAAAATGTTACTTTACACTTCATTTAGAAAAATATATTATAGGGTAATAAATATCACAATTTATTCGATCTAGAAAAATAATTTCAATACTTACAATAAATAAAATAAAATAAAGTTTTAAATGCCTGTGCGTGTGCGTAATCTACGAAAAATTTAAATTTATTTTTAAATACATTCTTTTGCTTTTTATATTAAGCCTATGGTCCCGGTACTGTATGTCTACACTACTATTAGTTACCACACAGTGTTTAAAGGCTTTTTTGGTTAAATATTCCTTCATAATATAATACTTGTTTATATAATAAATACTGTTTGAACGCCGTCCGTTCTATCAACATTTTAGATTATTATTTCATTAAATATTTTATTAAACCTCGTGGTTGAAAATTCGTAAGTGTTAGTAACTGGTATAATATTTTTATCAGCTCTAGTAAGTGTATACTTTGGGTTGAAGGAGATTTAGACTCAAAATGTAAACTTTAGTTGTAAGTAGATGGTATTCAAATTAGTGTCGTACACGGATCGACTTTGACGTACCAGACGTTCTGAAGAGGGTGTTATTTGGATATCGGAACGATCTATCTTCCGTTTTCGTCGCGAATCCGATCTCCAGTTTATTTCCGTTTTTTCAGATATCTTTGTATGCGGCTTCTTATGAACCTAATCCTTTTTTATTATAGTCTTTTTAATGCTGTACTTTCTTTTATGTAGTAAAAAATCTGGTTTTTATATCATACCTCTTTAGCATCTGCACAGCATCCGGCACCCGCGACTCCCGACCCCTGCCACGACATCCGCACTTGCTTTTAATGTCTTTCTCATTTTTATTTTCTCTTAGTATGACTCGTTTTAAGGTGAACTTTCGTTGTTACGACTTTCATTTGCTTTTTTATCAGTTATGCTATGCCGTGGAACAAATTTCTACCTATCTCTTTCTATAGTTTGCCTAATTAAACTTAGCTATAAGAGCCGGGACCAACGATTAACCGTGCTTTCCGAGGCCTTGGTACGTAAAGATGGTCACCCGTGTCCAATAAATTCTAATACACTTTGAAAACTCAATCAATACAATGCCATACTTAGGTTAAACATAATATATATTTTTGATTAAAATAATTTATTTTAACAATTATAATAGATGTTTCGATATAATTCCACCTTTGAACTTCCTCATCAGGTTCAAACGTTTTTCAAACCCGCCACAAAAGCATTGTTTTTAATCTCTCTACCTCCTCTTTTTTTACTAGCATTTGTTACGCCGTGAACTTGACGTTTTTTATAAGCCTGACACCCAAGGTAGATTTTTAAAATATTATGCGCCGATCCTCTTGAAATTTTCAAATCAACTGCAAGGTTTCGCCGCGAACGTATCTTTTTATGGTGTTTTACACAACATCACGTTTAATTCCGAGAGGTTCAAAAGCCTTATTGCACCAGGCATTTCGACACTGAGATCTTTTTTTAATAAGTTCTTTTTTTTCCATTTTTGACAAAAAGACTAGCATAAAACATAGGTACATCTGTAATTTTAATTTCCTTTTATTTTTCATTCTTTTGCATATACAATAAACTGTAAAAAATATATCCTCTCCAAAAAGTTTGATATATTCAGAATAAGTGCCTGTAAAAGTGTATTCGAACTTATTGGATACGGGTTATACAGGGTGGATTTTTGAGATGGGGCATTAAGGACGATGGGGCATTAAGCTACCTTAAACGTTGTAGCTACAGGAGAACGGTCTTAATTCACAGATTTCGATATGTATTGACGAATTTTGAAAAAATAATAGTCAGCAAGAAAATGGGCAGTTTTCACAAAACTTTTTTTGATGCCAATCTATCCTGTTTCTTATACGGATCAAAAAACTATGGAACCAGGTTTCTAGGTTTGAGTACAAAAAAAGGCAGAAATTGCAAACTGACTGACTGCCTGATCTATCAAAACATAGCTCAAACCACTGAATGAATTGGGCTGCATTTTAGCACACTGGTAGTCATTATGATGTAGTAGTCATCCGCTAAGAACGGATTTTTGAAAATTAAGCGGGTATAACGGGGCTTCAAAATTTGTAATATTATAAATGCGGAAGTAATTTTGTTTGTTTATTTATGACAATTTCACGCTAAAACGGCTGAACAGATTTAGATGAAATTTGGCACATGGGTATGCCATGACCTGGGTTAGGACATAGGATATTTGTTATCTCGGTAGTACGTTGCATGCAGACGGTATTCTGTTCACGACACGCAGATCACAATTTCTGAGCAGTAATCTAACAAAAATTACTAATATCGCATGAATTGACTATGGTATTTTAATCATTAGTATTAAGCTTTGTGCAGACTAGCGCGACGCGACAGCGCGACGCGACATCGGTTATTGTTATACCGTCAAGTTTTCTTAGAAATTGTATTGTTCGAGTCGCGTCGCGCCGTCGCGTCGCGCTGGTCTGTACGAGCCTTTATCCTACTAATAGGACTTGAATGAAATTTGGGTCGCAAATGGTTTATAACCTGGATTTAGGATACTTTTTATCCCGTAGTACGTTTCCATGGACAACTTCCGACCTCCACGCGGGCGTTGTCGCGGGCAAAAGCTAGTGTATAATAATGCTTGTCGATGTAAAAGCTATAACAGAAACAATTATGCATCTGGTTTATTTGAGTCAAAAGCGAAGTATCTTATCGTCTATTGGATACAACAAAGATGACTGAAACAGTTTCCTTACTACCTAAACGTGCGTATTCATAGCTATCAGTATACGTACCTACTCAACCACATTTTATATGTAAATGGGCTTTTCCGTTTGCAAAGTGCTCCTTTTTCTGAGGTGATCCTGCGACTGTGACATAAAATGAATTTTACGTCGCATCGAATCCGTGACTACGCGTCTCAAAAAATCGCATTTATATCCATGTTTATATGACTCTATTGACATATTGTTGATATACTTTTTATTAACGATATTAAACATTTTTATTCGTATTTGGCTATGTGGACTATCGACTAACGCAGTTTGTAGATAAATTTGAATAATAGGTATTATAAATATTTAGTGTGTTGGTCGTTATATATTATTTGTTAAAACAAAAGTCTGGTTCTGTGAATTATGTTTGTCTTTGTGCATTAAACTTATTTCCAGACATAGAAATAAAATGTTATAACACTATCATATTTTCAGTGCGCGTTTTAATTTACAAGGTACCTAGTGGTAGAACTGCTTTATTGAAATTACGGCATACTGCTTGGTCTAATCTTGTAGCTAGTGGTGTATGAAATTAAACTGTCTCGTCTTATGCTATAGATACTATGTTATTTGAAATAATGGTAATCCGAAATAACGCGGAGCATAACTTTATTACCTCGATAATCTCGAGTAGATGAGTCTTTTTACATCTTTGGGGCTATTTTTCTCTTCTAGAACTCAATGACTGAGGGATTCCAGTGAGAAACCTATTTGGGAATACGAAGTCACAAGTCGAACACTTTCTGGAAAGATGTAATCTAATTGGTGTAAGTATTATAATTAAATATGAGTAATCACAACACAATATTATAATTATAATCATTTGTATGTAATCGTTTGTTTGCAAGGCGAGCTGTTATGAGTTGTGTTGTTTGTTATAGCAGAGATTGTAGGTGAAAGGCAAAGTCAAAGTCAAATCATTTATTTCAAATAGGCCCCTGTAACTTTTGAACGTCAAAGTTTACAAAAAATTTAATTGATTCTAGTCGCCCCTTCCAAAAGGTAGTTTTCGTATGGAGAAGAATGGGCAGGAAACTCCACCGTTACTCTTTTATAAATTTGATTTTGTTATCTACAAGAGGAGAGCTAGTATGTGGGATTATTTTACAACTGCATACAACTCATGCGTGGAATTTCTGAGAAAGTAGTAATACAAAGAGTCGTCCGTTTTTTGATCCGATTATTCCTATGTTGCATAGTAGGGGGGCTTATTTTTTTTCTGATTTAGGAACAGGGTTATTTAAAATAAATCTTATCAAAATAACGCATTCCGCTTCATGAAATCAAAAATGCAGTAAAAGAAGTCACTTAAAATATAGTTAGTTTCTAGTTTGAGATACCCGTGTGCAAAGTTTGGTAAAGAACAAAGTAATAATCAGTTCAGTTTCTTTTCAGTGGCTACATGTGAAAAGGGTACTAGAATCTAGTTTTTGAACTTTACCTCGGCCGGGTCGTGTTGATTGCACTTGTAATAAAACTATTTTAAACAGCTCAAAGTTTAAACTTCTTG
Source organism: Agrochola circellaris (assembly GCA_914767755.1). Classification (NCBI taxonomy): domain Eukaryota; kingdom Metazoa; phylum Arthropoda; class Insecta; order Lepidoptera; family Noctuidae; genus Agrochola; species Agrochola circellaris. Next base: position 8,913,051 of record OU611840.1, read on the forward strand.
GAAAATGGTTTTGTTTTAGTTACGAGTACCTAGGTAGGTAAGTACATGCCTGGTTTACTTTAAATAACGAAAAAACAGATAGCGTATGACTAAATTAGTTATACGTGTTATGAATACAAAATCAACTCATTATTGTAAATACTGCACTCATTATTCGAAGAAGAGAGTTGAAAATATTTCACCCCTCGCCCTGAATTAACATTCCGGACGCGGCTACTTTAAAAATTTGCCTTTTTTCGCTCAGAAATAAAGGCGTAACATTTACCCGTCTTAATACTTTACACAGTTGAGAATATTAAGAAGGATACAAATATATTTAATAATACGAGAAACCAGGATGTATTGGATCGAAAGTTAATGATAATAACCATTAACTATCGTCTGTTGGTCCGACTTCTACTATGACTATTATACTATAAAGTTAATCATAATGTGGCTGTTCACCATACTAATTACGTGGGTCTGTAGAGGATGCCCACTCAGTCTGTTCTAACCATCAGATTTGCCTGATCTCGGCACCGTAAGCTGTTGCTCCGATCCAGATCGATCGTTTAAGACATCCGGAGTGACTAACTACTATTATCGAAGCAAATCGTTGGAACTTCACACTCCGGTATACAAAACCAGAGAGATAACTGAACAGGCGAATCTGATCAGAACAGATGCGTATACTCATAGGAACACGAAACGATTGGACTGTTTAGTCCCAACGATTTACTTCTAGTAGTAGTCGTTCCGGCCGTCGTCGTAAGTGACCAATTTCATTGAATCAATAGCACACACATGGGTTTGATTTGTTCAGATCGGACAGTGAATCTGAGGTAAGACTGACCGTGTATAAATAGCCATTATTTGACTCATGTTCATCAATGAAGATGTGCAGTCCTATTGTTCAAGACTAAGACTACTGAACAACCTTTTTGAATAAATAAGATTTTCTTTTTAAAGTTACAAAATTAAGAACATATTATTATGAGAATAGGAACATACCATCATGAGAATCGTAGATGTAGATGACGTTCTTCCATCCGTAATGCGTGATAGTAGCCATTACAGCGCGATGGTAGTCAGGGCGCATACTCACAGCGTAATCAATGAGGCCTGAAGATGGCGGGATCACCTGTGAATACAAACAATGGTCTTAAAGACTTCACGTTAACTTTTTATGTTTATAATGAAGTACCTATGAATTTAGTGGTGAAATATCGAATAGGTATACTCGTAGTATCTGTCATTGCTTCATTTTTCATTCTTTTTACCTATCGTGGTGTACTTATTCTAGATGCATCGTCTTCACATATTATTATATAATTAATGTATACAAAATATTGTAAAAACATTTTAAAAGAGTAACGGTGGAGTTTCTTGTCCATTCTTCTCCATACGATTACTACCTTTTGGAAGGGGCGCGGGCGACTAGAATCAATTCTATATTTTGTAATATTGACGTTCAAAAGTGCCTTTTATTTGCCTAGTTGACTTTGACTTATCTTTATTCTTCATGATGCACTATTAAGGTACTGTAGTCAATATTTGTTTATCATAGATATACAAAAACACAATAAATAAATATCCATCAATTTTCAAAAAATTTAGAAATGGCATATTTTGTTGGTTTATTCTTTAACAAATCAACAATTATTTTTTTTTCTAATATTTACTAGGCGTACTTTTATACATGATTAGCCAAACATGACGAGATTAAACGATCCTAGTACGACTCCGCAATCTCTTCTCGGAACTTTCGTATAGGAGTTACGAGAAAACATCTTATATTTCACACGTAGTTGGTAAGCAAACAATTGGACAAGGTGACACGTAAAAATGATTACACGTATCTTTAGATTGTATTTTGTTTCATTAACTCTCCGTATTTATTTAATTTCCGTACTCTTGTGCAAGTATAATTTATTTATTTGCCATCAATGATAAATACGTAGGTACCTACCCAACTATCAAAATCATCGAATGAAAAACAACAATTTTTATTTTTGGTTGTAATTTTGCTCTATACGTTTTCTAATAACAAAAACATAATTCATCAACGCAACCAAAAAGGTTTATGTTTAAGCGTTATTGATGTAGGTAGGTACATCCAAAGTGAATATTGCAGAGTGAAATCACCCACAACAATCATAATTGTTTACAATTTTCAACCAGTTCTGTGGTTTTACGTTTCCCGCACACTGTCTACTACGTACGAGTAATGACTTAAGAGGCTTACAACAGCTAAAGCGCGGTCACTGTCGGACTGCATAGAAATGAAAGAGAAGCGCGATGACACGACGCAGGTAATTTATTGCAAAATATGAAGCAGTTAGCGATTTACAAAAAATCTATTGATTGGACTGGAAAATTAAAACACTATTATGCTAATATGTAGCTTGTAGAATAATCTGACAAAAAATCAGAATGATTGCATGTAAATTAATATGATTTTTAATCGTTAAAAGAAATTTTTAGAGGTATCTTCATGATTTTTTTCTATCGTATCAAATTAGTTGTATTATGTTTTCAATACACTATCATACTAGCATATATCCTGAAGAATATCATATATTTTTCTGATTTTGTTTACTGCAGTGGATCATATTCTTTTACGCATTATAAAACTTGCGTTTAGGCACGTTTAGGTCCTGTAGTCCCCTTAACACTTGTTAGAAAACAAACTTTTGGACAGGGCGGCAACTAGAATCAATTCATATTTTATTTTTCATGTTATTTTTGTCGTTCAAAAGTGCTTTTTACTAATGCGCCTTTAGGTTGTAGTAGGACACTTCGCGAAATACACTTACGCGAATGAGCACGTGCGCGAATCCACTTGCACGAAAATACTATTGCACGAAAAGGTCCTGCGCCAAATGAGATTCCTTAAGGTACAATTCCGAAGGCGACCGCAATATATCCGTTGATGTAACATAAATCAATTGACATAAACTAAGAGATTTTTTTTTTTTTTGTGAGTTGGTCAGGGCAATATAATTTATTTCAGATTGAAATGATAGATTTTATTCTAAAACTAACCATGTTACTTTACGATAAGGAATTAAAGGCAAATATTGGCTGAATAGATTTCGCAATACATTCATTGTTGCCCCGTTCGCAATTTTCAACGCCTGATTTATCCAATACACGTGAGTAATTTGAACATTAAATAATTCTTATTAATCTATTACTAACTTTATTTAGTCAAAAAATCCCATTAATAACTTTATTTAGTCAAAAAAATACCATTAATAACTTTATTTAGTCAAAAAATTACCATTACTTAGTCACTTTATTTAGTCAAAAAATTATTGCAAACCTACACTAATGATTCGACGAAATATTTGGGTAGACTTTCGCCTTAATCTTCGGAATAAAAAGTTGGGAGCTTTTCTGAATGCACAAGTACGTTCTTGATTTCAAAATATATATAAAACTAGCTGCGACCTGCGATTTCACCCACATAAATTTCGATCCCATGGGATGTCCATATCTGGATGAAAAGTAGCATAAATGTCCTTCTCCAGGTCATGGTCTACTCCTGTGCTAAATTTACAAAGCGTAACAAACAAACAAACTCACTTTCTCATTTATTATAATATTAGTTAGGGTAAAGAAAGATGCCAAAAAAATAAAAACTAAATAAAGAAAAATAGATTAAAATAAATAGATGGATCTATTTCTTTTGATAGGTCTTCTATGTCTAGGCAGACATCAATTTTCTAGACATGTTTCGCCTTTTTTAATATGCGAATAAATGTTGTTTTGGACATGTTCAGCATGAATGAACAATAAGCGTGGTTCATCAGACCTTAATTTACTGTGTCTTTGATTCGACGATCTCCGTATTTGTGAAGAGATTCGCTATACGCTTTAACCTACCTGCAATCTTATACAAAATGAAACTACATAGCGTAGATACCTAAACAATTTTTTTATTGTGCGTATCTTCAAGTTTTCTTTATACACGGAGCAAACAGATTAAACTGTGACGGCATAACGTGCAAAATAAACATAATACTACTTGGAGCAAAGTTACTAAACGTCGTAAGTTTTTGTAAGTTGTCAGCGCATAAATTATTTACGCGAAGCTACTTAAGCGACACAACACATGGAATATAATTTTAAAGTGTCGTGTAACAATCTAATGGTTTCAGACTAAACCCTTAAAAAACTAAACTCCCGTGTTTCTCAAGTATGCGGCACTGGAAGTTTGAGTGCGGGGTAGTTCTTGAATCATTTAGTTGCTCAAGTGCCTAGGCTCAGTCGCTTAAGTCTAGATCGTGTGAGGTAATCTGCACAAGGTTTAAGTTCTGGAATGCTTTTAGAAACACTTATAAAGTTAAATGATAAGTCTTTTCGTAACAACTTATGCATGCAAGTAATTTATGACATTTAAATTCGAAATAAAAGAACAAGGACTCGGTCACTTATTAGGATTATAAGATGGCTTGAGTAAGTAGATATAGTCTTTAAGATAATTATTTTTAAGTAGACTATTTCATTTTCTTTTGTGTTTTGTTTATTACGTTGTATAGTTACTTAGAGAAGAACATACTTTACCAACCATTCTTCACCTTAAATAGGGAATTTGAAAGTAAGCAGGAAACAATAATATTTCAGTTGCCTCTAAAAACCCATGTGCATAAATTATGATAACAAAATGTCGATACATTTCAACGAATAGGTAACATGGTGGAATATACAACTTGTACTTATCAAAAGTATTCCCAGTTTTTGTTCAATGTCTTACGGGTGTGTGATTACGCACTTTCAAAATGTACCTATAGGTTACCCTAACAGCGTCTTCGCATTACATCATCGCATTTTGTTTGCTCATTTTCACGTTGAAGTACGTCATGATGAGGGTGACATGAGTGAGCCTCCACTTCACAGTATTCCAAGGTTGGATCGTGTAACGGTAGGGCCTTCAACGAATATATTAGTTATTCTGAGTGTAAAAAGCGCATGCCCTGAACGATACGCTCGCTCTTCTCAACGTTGTTCGCAAGGGATTTGTAGACGATAAACCGAATGCCACCCACAGCTTGTTGATCCCGAAATTAGAGCTAAGAGCAAATTCTCTTGAGGTTTCTCCTCCTCCTCTTCTGTTCGGACTTCAGATAGCCCTATGACATCCGATCCGGCTCAATAATTCGTCGTGTTCAGCAATCTTCTCGTCGGTCTATAGTGAATACAAGTAGTAGGTTTGTTGCCAGCTCGCTAGCCTACTCTCGGCCGCGGGTTTTTAATACTTTAGTTTCTCATCGTTAACTAGGCCGCTATGGCAACAAAGTCTGGGAGAGGCCGATGGGAGAGGCGTGGTTTTTGTTTGTACTATTCAAATTGAAGGGGTGGCGATCGCAGTAACTTTATGAATACCTTAGTCGCCTATTACAGCAACCACGGAATTAAATACTATATGGTATTTTTGCCGTCACCACACGGAATGGCTTCACAAACAATACAAGTATTGTTTCCTTTTTTGCTTGGCACGCAATTATTACTACTAGTGGTCGCCCAGTGGTCGAAATTCAGAGGACCATAATTAATTTAAATGTCATGATTCTAAGGTAGCCATCTTGTGTCAGACGTTGTCAAACGCATGGTAGTGTGTGTAATGCTTTTTTATTAATTTAATTTATTTTTAATGTATATTATATAAAAATATTAGCTTTCTGCACTCCTCCTCCATATAAGCTTTAACAGTGCCAAATTTCATACTCCTCCGTCCGCGTAATTTTCGTAAAAAGAGGTATAAAGTTTTTGCTTCACGTAATAATATAGGAATAATTCTGTAAATACATATTTGTTACGGGCGCATCTAGAGCTGTGTAAAAAATATTATATAAGAGAAATTCTACCCTAGCACTTAACATACTATTGAGTAAGGTCATAAATATTATTTATTTAGTGTATAAAATTATATAATAAATAATAATATAATAACGAGTATGGGTGACATTAAACCTAGAGGCTTCTATTGGACAGAGAAGGGTCGGAACGATATAATGACTTTCTAAGCACTCAGTTTGTAAAGTGTCAATTTTCTTGATGAAACTTTCAGCTTCGGAAATTGCCGGCGTCGTTTTTGTTAAAACAGGTGCTTTTGTACAGACTATGAATCATTCGTATTTCTTTACAAAATGTGAATTAACGAAACGCTGTTTGCCTTATGACATTAATTATATTTGAGAGGTGATTGCGTGCTAAATGTCGTACATCCAAATAATATATTTAGTTTTAACTTGATTATATTATAAGCAGTGTCGGAGACTTCACCCGCGTGGAAGTCGCAAACGAACAGTCGCAAGTTAAAGAAAAACTCTGGTTAATTCGTTGTTTTAGTTGATAATATGTATTTAGTTGGGTACTGATGCAATTAAGAGCAACCGATGTTGTCAAGGAACATAATTAATTCTTAAATTCTAGAATACTTATTTAACTTATAAAATGAACACGGACATTGAGTTGCAATGCTTCAACTGATAATCTAGATCGGGCACTCAGAGGTCTTGTGATTCGGTAGTTAGAGCAACTCTGAGGAGAATTGAATTGAGGCATTTGATGAACTCGTCAGTCTCTGTTGTTGCTGTAAATAGCATCAGACAGTGATTTCTACAAACATAGATGCGTTTCGTCGAGCTTCTAGTTTAAGTTATGATACAAAATACCTACGTGTTACTCGTAAAAGGTCGGCAATTTGTCTGACAAGTTAGATTTATGTTACATCGTAATGATTTACCCAATATCTGCACAATGAGTCTTTCAAGGGTTCAATAATGACATTAAAAATAATATAAATACTGGACCGTGGACCGTTTGGACCCTGTTCACGATACCGGTGGGCTACTATTTTTTATATTTTTAAATGTTCTTGCTTTCTCCTTTGTTTTTATAAAAATATTTAAAAATGTAAATTATATGTATATATATGAAATAAAGGAAATATAAATACCTTCTCAGGGAACCAGGGCGTAACGAATGGCATTTGGAAGGTGTTAGCATATGAATGCAGTGTGTCGAAGGAATCCGGAGCTACTGCTCCCAGCATGGCGATTACGCTGCGAGCGAACTGGTTGCAAACTGTAACAAAGAAAATACCAGAGTAATAACAGAGAAATAAAAACGGGGGGGGGGGGGGTATTATCAGAGTTTCTTAGATGATTAAAATAACTAAAATGATGAAATATCATACTCAGGAGGTGGAGGTTTTACAATATTGGTGTTCAGCTGTATCCGGTTAGACTGGAAGCCAACCCCAACATAGTTGGGAAAAGGTTAGGTAGAATGAATGGTTTCGAATATTTGGTCAGATCATAAAAAGCACTCTGTGTAAGTTTCAACTGAGCAGTACAGGGATAATAAATCTCTAACATATCTATAATTTTCCAACATAATCATTAAAAAAATAATGCTATAAAACAATTTTTTTATTCTATTAGCTGTTTTATAGAGGGCAGCAGCACCGCTCTAGCACATGCGAGGTGATGTGCTGGGTGCAGGCGCCATTCATACGTTTTGTTGTACTGAATTTCTTGGGAAATTTTTATTCTTGGTCTTTTGTTTAGTTGGTTCAATCCCAATGTATTGGGTTCCCACATATGAAATTGGCGTTTTTTTCTCACAAATAGAGAACTTCGTCACTTCTATGATTTAAAATATTCATCAATTGCATGGTATTATATCGAACTACCAATAGTAAAAAAACCTTATTACTTATAGTTTTCTAAACATAAAAAATACCTTAAAAATTACTCCTCATTTTGTTCACAGGAATCACCACTATTTGTTTTAACTTAGCCAAAACTTATTTTTGTCTCTTAATCTAAGTGGCATATTACGTTATCTTAGTTTTTAAACATTAGTGCATAAAAGTTTTAAAACATTAGTGTTCATGGTTGTTATATAAATTAAGAAAATGATAATATGAAAAATGCAACTTCTTTAAAATTCTCCATACGAAATGCTGATTTCATAGGTGGGGACCTAATACGAGTAGATACTATTATAGCATTATTTTGTTGGAGAAAAAGTGTTATAATATGATTATATTTGTAAATTTAAGTATTATGTTTATAAAGTATGTCAATATAAACTCGTTTTCAAGTTTATAATTCGAATATTACGATAAGAGAGAAGATATTTTTTTTATAATTTAGGGTTTTAGAGGTGGCTTAGCTACTGAGTAACTCGTTATTGCATAAAGTTAAGGCTCTTACTGTGTGTGTATAATTTAATAACAACATGAATATTATATGCCATTGTTGTTTTGAATTAGTCTAACAAGAACTGTGCTGCATACTAATGCGACAATTGGAGTCGAATATTTAGTGCGAAATAGTGTTGGGATACAAGCCCGCAGATAATAAACCGTTATTAGCAAAACGTTCGTGATTTATTTGACCCGTTCCTAATGCATACAGATAACTTGTTTACACTACTGTATAAACTTATCTTAATAATAATAATAATAAGATAAAGTTCAGAGTATTTCAACCCACGGATTCGGTTTTATAATGCCACCATAAACCGTTTATAAAAGTGGTGGCAGTTCAAAACAGGCGAGAATTTTTTTGACGAGATCATATGAGTAAACGCGGAAGCAAGGTCAGGTACATATGTTATAAAAATAATAATAATTCATTTATTTGACGTAAAAAGTACAAATTCAAATTCAAAAGTCATTTATTCAAACTAGGCTGAGAATCAGCACTTTTCGAACGTCAAAATTACTTATGACAGTCCCCCAAAAACGCCCACCCTTCACCACTTCCTAGTGCTTAAGCTGGGAAGAAGAAGTGGCGCAACAAACTCCCCAGCAGCACAGCTGTCTGTTCAGTTGGAAAAACTTGATTCTATATAATAATGCTTTAAATGCAAAAATAATTTACATTAGCGCGAATACCAATCAACTCATAAAATAAATTTTAATGAGTAAATTATGTCAACAATAAATGAAAACAAAATTTAAAATAAATTGACTTACAGTCAAATATAATAATACAAACAATTATATGCGCTCATATAGTATCATGTAGTCTTTGATTCTAAAAACAATTGTATGTTGCTTGTGGGTACATTGGCGTAGCATAGTCAGTCCCAAGCCTTTTTGTCGTCTAAGTAATCTTTAACTTTATAGAAACCTTTTTGACATAGTTTCTGTTTAATAAATGATTTAAATTTATTGAGGGCCAGTTCTTTGACATGGCTTGGGACAACACATACACATACAGAGTGACACTAATCAAACGTGGAAATAACCTGGTACAAAATATTGATCAATGACCCCTAAGTATGCTAGGAAAAACTTGTGCTGTAACACAGGTTTTTCCTAGCATAGGGGTCATCCATCCGTCCATTATGTAAATGGGCGGATTGTGAATCGATATGCACAATTTAAATATATAAAGCTCCCATTTAATAGTTAACCGTGGTCATCCGGTCACTGTTAACTATTCAATTGTAGCTTTCCTGTAGGTATTGTCGAGAATATAGAATGGGAAGCGGATATCATTTTTCCTGCCACGCACGCATTAGCGCTCTCAGTACTTCCAAATATTGTTGCGGGTATTGGTGTTGAAATATGGATGCGGTAGTAAAAAAAGCAAATATCGCTCAGTTTGCCCGCGGGGACACCCCGGTATGCGGATCACGTCGGGCCGGCATCACGCTGCGACTCATACACTCACAAACACTTCGCCGCCCCCAGACTGTTAGTGCTTATGTTACCGAACTTCATAATACTTCTATTTTTGTTTGGGCCGCTACACCTTCACCTTTGAGGGATTCTAATATTCAACAAAGTTTAAACTTACCCGAAACGAATGGCGTTTAGGGACCGACCCGGTTCGAAGTGTATTTAACTTATCTGATGTGAATACAGTTTCTAGTATTTAGAAGTTATAAACTCATTCCATTGTTTGAATTTTGATATGTATGGTACTATTGTAAAATACCCCTTTTTGCTACTGTTTTTAAGAACGTATGCTATTCACTAACGGCCATGGATATAAAATGTATGTTGCCAAAATTGAGGTCAAAAACGTAAAATTATTTAAAAAATTGCTATGGCAAACCATAGCAACGTCTTCTATACAGGATTGGGCATTAGGGGATATTACACGATCATATTTCTAGGATTATTTCTATAATCCTATTTTATTTATTTTAAATAGAACGACTGAAGTCAATTACAACATTAAAAGAACAATATCAATTAAAAAAAGGTAATATTAAAACAATAGAAAAAGGACGCAAATCAAACGTTTGTCGCGTAACCCCGCGTCCTAACCGAAAGAGATTGTCACGCGAATACGCGATCGTCGCATTCCGGTGAACAGGATTGAGTGGTCGCGCCGACAGGGCGACCTCCCGTTTTCCAAAAAAAAAGTTGCATATGAACCCGACGATTGCTTCGACGCGGCCTCAGACTGAGTAGGCACGAACTACTACTCAAAGATACACTCACATGACACACAGTCTTTACGCAAAATCATACATTCTGCAGTTTCTTCTTCTATTTTTCCTACATGAAATACATATTTATCATACTGAAACTCACAAATGATTCATAATTAAAAAATAATATAATAATTGTCTTTGAGTGTACTTGCATAGTGCAAACAGGGATAATCGTCGGTTGGTGCCTCATTCCATTTAAAATTGTCCAAGGGGCCTCTGCGAGTTGGCTTCGGCCCCTCGTACGCCTTCCAAAGGACCGAGACCCCACGGTACCGAGATATGTAAAATAAAAAAGTTTATTTTTATATTAATTCATTATCAAATTTAATATCTATGATCATAGATATATGATAGTATAATATCATCCATTGTGACGTGTAAAATGTATGGACACTTACATACGTAATACCTGCACGTACCACGCATCAGCTAAAATTCAATAAAATTCGAGTCATATAATATGAAAATGTTCTGCAGGCAGATATTTTGTTACCTACCATTTGTAACAAATATCTTCCTATTCTTCTTTTCCCCTATCTCGTCACGATCTACAGAAGCATAGCTCATCTCGTGGTTATAATATTAGTAAGTCTGGAAGGTGGTAGCTGACTTTTATGAATAAGAACTTCGCCTAGGTTTTGCTTGATCCCATTGGTAGGTATGTATTAAGCTAAGAAAGTAATAAAATAGCATCTAAAAATACTTGACAAGGTTCTCCTTTTCAGGGTTTCTTTAAATTGGCTAGCTAAACTCTAAACCATACCCATCGCGATGTGTGGATGGGTAGCCTAATTTAACCTTGTATATGGTAATTTGGACTGTTGTTTTATTCGCTTCAAAACTAGCATATCCCATCGGATGGGGAGTCAGATACCGTAGCAAAGCGTGTAAAAAAAATGCGTTACGTAACTACCACTTTATCTGTATTCATTTTGTATCGGTAAAACTGAATAGTCAAAAGTCCGCACTTGGAGTCTGCCAACGGGCTATGCACGAAGTATACTAGGTGTCAAACTCACAGACCGCATAAGGAACTCTATAATTCGTTGCAAAACACAAATAGCGGAGACTGGCCGCACAGTTGCTCGACTAAAGTAAAACTGGGCCGGCCACATCTATCGCATGTCGGAGCAGCAATACGCAAAAATCAACATTCAGTGGATCCCAAATAGCCGCTGCACGCCTTCTTAAAGGATTGGCCCGCAATCGCAGTAGACCGGGAAAAGTGGAAAGAGGCATTTGCCCTGCAGTGGGACAACACAGGCTTATAAAAAAAAATACTGAACAGGAAAATAAAATATTCTGAACTTATTTAGCTTTCTTTCTTTATCAGAACAGCTAGTCAAAAAGTCAAAAATAAAATTGCAAATAACACATTTTTGAAAACACGTTATCTCGATGGCTCTCTTTCTGCGTTACATTCAGTAGCGATAACATTTCCAGCTAAGATTTTCTCACGTACCTATTTTATGCCGCTGTGCACTTAATAACCAGCAAGTTCAATCTTCGCAGATGTGATCTGGTTGGGCCGACCGATTCACCTTACCTACTTATAAACTTCAAACTCTTGCAAATTCCATTGCCAGATGTGAAATCGCCAATTTATAACCAGACAAACCAGCACCTAAATTGCGAAATACACTTTCAATCACAATCTGAATGATTTTGAAGGATATTTCTAATCCATTGCTTCATATGTTAGAAAAATTTGTCTGCTCTACAACGTAAATAACGCAATTAATGTTTTTGAACTGTTAAAATGAAAGCCATTGCTACTGTAAGTGTGTTATGCAATTGTTCCGCTTGTTATTATTAAAATGTAATTTATGCCGCGGGATGATAAAAAAAATCGAATCATTGTTAAAATTCTAGAATTACTGAAACAGACCAGAAGAAAGATTTTCGTAATTATACGAGTTATTATAAGGATTATTGCAAATAAGTAAAACGTCTGTTTAGGATGATTGACCTGTCGTCGTGCGAAAAATCAAAGAAGCGAGGTTCTTATGGCTCGACCATAAGAACGCCAACTTTTAGGGTGACACATGGGAGAAAAAAATCTACGAGCCCTAAGAACTAAGAACGCGTACTTGCTCGATCGTGTATTCAACCACTTTAGTAGGACGTATTCCGCAGGAAAACAACACATTAATATTGAACGCTTTGTAAAGTTATAATAAAAAATATTTATGACACTTATGTCCATTTGTCTAGTAGCCACAGACATTTTACTCCAAAACCAAACGACACGACGTAGGAGTTTGAAATTTTGGTCGATGACTTTGTAATGCTCACATAATTCGTTCGGTACCGGTAATCGTACGAACCCGACTCGAACTTGACCGGTTGTCTAAGTATCTACTCAAACAACTTTGAAAATGAAAATAAAAACTTGAATATTTAACATAAAAGAATGGGTATACACACATGCTAAGTCATGTTCAAAAGCAAGAATTTTAAAGCGAAGTGATGAAACGTAATTACGAAGTAGTTTCATAGACGTAAGCCATAGCCACGCGTTGCACGATCCCTACTTAGTCGAGTGCTTGTTTGCAAGCCTCAAGCAGGTATTCCTACAAGCTCTATTGAGTTACGTGCCCCATTCCCACTTACACTATCAGATATTCATGCCGACACTGCGCTTAGGCATGCGATGTTTGAAACACTATTATAAAAAAAATACTGAGATTTAATTTTTTTAAATTATTTTATAATACTCTCATATTTTATCAATTCACCGAATGAAGGCTCGTGCATACCAGCGCGACGCGACGGCGCGGCGCGACTCGAACAATACAATTTCTAAGAAAACTTCATGGTATGACAATAACCGGTGTCGCGTCGCGATAGTCTGCACGATGCTTGATACTTTAGAAAAAATAAATGAAATATCCTGTTCCCTTTGGGTGTTCCCTTTGGGGGGGAAAAACGTCATGTCTACAACCCCTATTTTTCTAAGAGCAGAATTGAGTTTATTCCATATAGCTACAACCAATCATAAAGCGCGATAAAGCGTTGTATATCTTCTTATCTTTCATGGTCTTATTTTTATGTTTGTCATATTTCTTCGAGTAATAAAGTCGGTCGGTACACAACTGAAGTTATTACTGTAAAAGCCTCTGAATTTTAGAGCATATTTAAATTTAATTTAAGTAATGCTTCTATTCGATAAAAATAATGTCAAATAATATTTCCTACACACAATAACGATCTGTGTATCCGTTATATCTTACAACTTCAACTCTCAACGTAGCTCAATATCAAAATAATTTGTACCTATTCAATATTTTAGGAAGGTCAATTACTAATTTTTGTGTCAATTAAAGCCTTTTGACAACACATTATTATCGTAAACGTTCACCATGTCCATTTTAACATTTCCATTCACATATTCATCTATTAGATGTATCGGAGTGGTAAAAGGTCGGTATTACAAAAGGTTGCATCATTGTTTCGATCTGTGATCGTTCTCATCTATTTTATCTCGTATTTTGAACAGAGGTGCATATAAGGGTTGTACAGTAGATTGTGGCGATTACTAGGGCACGTAGCTGCGTTGTTCTTCCCCTATCCCAATTCAATCTCAATAGCGTTTGAAAATAGCGGCGACCACTAATCACTAGGCTATTACCGTTTTCATATCCCCTACAGTCTTCACGCGCGTATAATCGCATAGCTGCCACAAAATTACCAAACAATTTCTCGTTTCCAAAATAAATTGGAAGGTAAAATGGATCGATGAAAGGTAAAATGACAGGGAGCGTTCTAGAGGCGTTTTTCTAGGTAACGTTTTAGAACATTGCCTGATAAACATTTGTCCAAACTAGATTTTCCTGTAGCTATGTAAAACAAATCAATAAATTACTTATGTATTTTCAGAGTATTAGCTTAGTTGATGAACATGAGGCGCAAATATGTAAAAGCTATTCGTGTATATCTCGCAGCCATCTGGTTAAATTAGCCAGCTAATTGGACGCCTAGCATCGCCGGCAACCACTTAAATAGCTGAATGGCAACTAGCCCAGTCATTGAGCGCAACGTTTAACCAGATGGCTGAATGTCACGTAGTCATTTAGTTAACCTGGGTGTAATAGGTTAGGTTAGAACTGTGACTAAACACGCGCGAGCCAAGCGAGCGGTGCTGCGGTAGCGGCCAACGAGCGATATTTCCAAGTTGCTCGCAGAATTGTTTTCACCATTTGAGTCTTGTTCAGATATCTTCAAAGGGCTGACTTTCAATATGCCAAGTTGTTAAACGTTGAAAGATTCTAGTTCAATAAACTATCGGCCTAGGCATCCAATTGGATGTCGGCGTTTAATGAACGGCCTAGGCATCCAATTACCTGGCTAATTTAACCAGATGGCTGTGACATATACAACCAGTTACCGCCAGCTATTAAGCAATTAAATGGAAATATGTTTAAAACAAAATTTAAAAAAAATGTTTATTGATAATGTTTTTTATAATCTGCATGAGTTTTTATGAGAAAAAAATTAAGTTCGTATGTAATTTTTTGTTGTCTATTTGTAATTTATTTGCCGTGTAATAACTATTGCATATCCGATGTAGGTAAATATTAGGTCCCTCACCAATGAAATCAGCGTTTTGTATGGAGAATTTTAAAGAAGTTGCATTTTTCATACTAACAGTTTCTTAATTTATATAACAACCATGAACACTAATGTTTAAAAACTAAGATAACGTAATATGCCACTTAGATTAAGCGACAAAAATAAGTTTGGCTAATTTAAAGCAAATAGTGGTCATTTCTGCTAACAAAATGAGGAGTAATTTTTAAGGTATTTTTTATGTTTAGAAAACTATAAGTAATAAGGTTTTTGTCCTATTGGTAGTTGTCTATGATGGTCATTATTCGATATAATACCAAGCAATAGATGAATATTTTAAATCATAGAAGTGACCAGGGTCTCTATTTGTGAGAAAAAAACGCCAAGGTGGGAGCCCTATATATGTATATTTATCTTATCTTATCTTTATCGTAAAAATAATTAACTAGCTATACGGTATATAACCCAACTGAACCAACACGAGTCAAAACTGAATGACACGTTAGAGATAGACTAAATACAAAAGGTCTCATTTATGACCTTTGCAAATAGGAAATTAATGCCAAATGGCGGTCAATTTCGATATTATGCTGTAGTAGTGTGACATGAAATAAGGTCACGTTAGTCCAAAGTTGGTCTAAGTGAGGGTTTAATTATACCTATTTCCGTTGGTTAATTACTCGTTTCCGCACACGATGATGACGTGATCCGGGTTTTTGGTGTTACAAGGGCAGCGCTGTGGGTAAGTACTTAGTCACTGACTATTGAATGATTACATACACGGGCGTCCAAGAACATATTAAAAGAAAATTTCTTGATCAAATTTCAAGAAATATTTAATTAAAAGAATTTTTTAAAGTCCTTGATTGGCATTGCCATACCCACCATGTAATTTTACCTTTAATTATTGAATATAAGAATGTTTGTGAAAACAACAGTTTTGGACGAGTGGAAATATACATAGATCTACAATAAAAAATCGACATCCTTTTACCGCCTACTTTCCTGTTAGATCATCAGATCCATACGCAAAATACACGATTTGACGTGCAGTTGCGGACACCAGCCCATTATATTACCTGTTACCTACATCAGCAGATCCATTTTACCGTCTTAACGACGGTAAAATGGATCTGCTGATGTTAGCTCACTTTCAACTACTCATATAGAGCAATCCAATGAGTCTAAATCGGTGGGTCTACGATGAGTAAGACCTAGTTCCTGTGACCATGTCCCGCTTCCATCATTACATTATGTTCACCATCTCTAAGTCTAACTATTCATCGAAACCAATTGAATGAGCCTGAACATGATATGTCTTCTGGCTGCAGAATCAAGTGAAAGTTACCACATAATTGCAGTGTCAACCATTTTATATTGTTACTAACCAAATTTCAAATTGATCGGACGAGTAAAATTGAAATAGATTACCATTGTATGGCTAAGATCCATATACCAATAAAAAGGATATTATTATCTTAAAATGGCTGAACATATCGTCATGAAACAAAGTTAAGAACCAACCCGAATAAACCAGCCTTCTTTTCTGGTTCTACTTAGCGTGTCGATGGCCATCTAAATGGACTCGGCCCAGAATCCGGCTACATGTTTGGCGTCATCACTAGCGTCCATCAGTTACTGTAACGTGCAGACGACTGTACAAGCAAGACACGATATTAAGTGTCCCATCGCTTCTGGAAAAACACCACATTAACACTCCAAGGCGGAGTGGCCTTTGAATCTCCACTTGAACAGGTTTTCCTTGCTTTAGCCAACCTCGGTCCGGAGTATGTTTAAAGACTTCCAGGTTAGCGAATTCAACTCGTGTCCAGGTGGGAGATCCTTAGCAGGAGGAACGAATGATATTGGTAAGGAAGCACTGTCGCGCCACAGCTTCAGTCTTTCTTTCGATCGTTTGCCAGTGAGTGGGACGACACACTTTAAAAAACTTTTTCGGTTTCACAGCCTGTTTGGCCCAAGGATATTGTCGTGCAAAGGGTGTCGTGTGCCGGAGACCATTTTAGCTCTTTCGCTAGAGCTGGCCCCCGCTCTGCGAACCTCTGGTGGCGCTATTCCTGCTAATGGATACAGCATTTATACTGGAGTAGGTTTTAGGCAACCAGTGATGATCGTTTCATTCAAAGCTTAGTCCAGCAACTTTTGCATGGCCAGAACGACTCCACACGGGCCACGTTTGGGAACTACTTTATACGTCGGGGTTAAAAAATGAGAGAGGCTTTGCTATTACTTGCCGCTGGCTTTCATGTGGCATGGAAGAAGTCAGCGCACAGTCAGCGCTTGCGTCGTTGCACTCCTAACCTTGCTTGGACACGTAAACTAAAACTAAAATGTTCGCCGTAATGATAGATAATGCGGCTTGTGTTGTGATTGTGGCTGCAACGGCGCAACTGGTGGTAGAGTGGTGGTTACTGACAACCGTCTAGGGGTGGCGGCACTCCATGTACAATCACGTTTCTGTAAGATTATTTTATTATTTTCTGACAATAATTTTATTATTCATGACAGTTTGCCGAATCTAAATACCGCTAAATATTTTTTAAGTTAATATTTAGCGGTTAGCGGTATGAAAGTTAATAAGCTCATCACGAGGCCAGGTTAGAGAAAGAGACACGAGCAATGATCAGCTACCTCAACTAACTTTGGGAGGAGGATGGTACGTCTGAGACCTGTATTGATTAATTACTGATATGGACATCGGGCTTTTTGCCCCGTTTCGAAAACAAAGGCTTGCTAATCAAAACCGATGTGCCCTAGGGCTTTATCCTCAGTCCATTTCTATTTAGCCTGTTCGATAAAGCCATAGCTCCCTTCAATCAGCCGGTTCCATTAACCTTTTTTCAGTAAGATGATATAAAAATAAGAATTAAAACAGATTTGGTAGGGGAAATTTACCATACAATGTTTATTATAGATAGTGTTATTTATTTTACATCTATTCTTCTTCTAATCGTCTTAAAAAATAATTAGACAAGATAAAATTACATAGAAAACAATAGATATGTCTAAACCATCCGTTCAGCAGGAAGTTATGAAATCAAACATCCGACACGCAATGCCGTTCATAACTTGAAATTACAATGACACTTTGATTTAAAAGCTTCGACAAATAAAAGGTGCGAAGATTAATTTTATGAGTACCGTAACAATGGCTCGGTTTCTTGCCGCACCCTCCGTATTGTGAGAAGGTGGCAGCATTGTGACACGCCACCCGTCTGCTTCGGTTTTATATCGTGCGGACGCGTGCCGTAAACATTCTTGCTGACCCGAATAACTATACCCGGCTGAAGCACGATACCAATAACTATGCATTGCACACGGCATTCCTTTCCGCGCCATTAGTTGAATTTCCAATGAAAGCTTCCGATCGTGCTTTTGACTAGAGATTTTTCCATTTTATTGCAACCTGTAGGTAACATAATAAAAATGTTTTTTATTTGTAGTGAGAGAGAGCTAATGAGTTACTGTGTTTTGGCACTTTTTGAGCGCTATGGTTATTGGAATTTTGAAGGTATGTGGTCAGCATCACCTGTAAATATTCCATTACAAGTTTTCTGCCATTCCAGAGACGAAGCTTAGATATGTTATGTGCCTATAAATTCAACAGTAACTATGTTCTTTAATTTGTAACACAGAAGAACAGAAGAATGTTTGATGTTCGTGGCAAAAATAGATCGGTAGTAAAAAACAGAGTTCTACTACTCGTACTTAATATACCTACTACTACAAATTACTTTACATAGTCGAAATGTTTTTGATTCCTCGATCCTATTAACCATATTGGGCTTTGTGTATTGTATTGTTAATGTAAGTATTGTTTGTTGTATGTGTAATGTATTGTATCTATGAGTCATTGTAACTTGTTTAATAAATGAATAATAATTAAGCTTGACGTGAACCACGTGATATCACATTGTTGTTGCTTTAAAGACCAACCTACAACTTTTTTTAAATTACTTAGCGAGTCTGTGAAGTTTCGTCGACTAATTGTTTATCCAAGGTACTTGTTTCAATGAAAAATAATGAATTCATTTTTATACAATAAAAGCCGGATGCAAAGGCATGTGGCAAAAATGACGACTTTTCATACAATAATTCATCCCCTATTATTAGGGGAAGAATTTTCCAAAAGTCATCACTTACTGCTCACCTTCGTTATATAAGGAACTCTTGTGCAATCTGTCATGCTTGTCAACAAGCAGCGGTTCAAGCTTTTTAAGTTGTCTGTCAGTGAATTTAAGTTTGATTTTGATTTTTCTTATTTACATAGACATTGTATAATACTTCCGTAAGGCATAAATACAACATTTAAAAGATTTACATGCTTGGTACCCGTAACAATACGAGCCGTGTCCAAGAGTGCCGCTTTCTGCATCAAACCCTTGACCCAACTGCCTCACGAGAAGCTCTCCAACTTATGGTCGAGGCTCTTGGCTATTAGATTAGACCATTGGCCGTAACGTAACAACTATCGGTACAATTATTACAATGAAAATTATTAGAAATAGCGACCGCACTTACTTCGCACGCTTTTCGCAACTTGACAAAACATCGAGATTTTGAAGTTTAATATTAATGTAATGAACCGCATCAAAATCCGTTGCGTAGAAAAACAACGCGGTCACACAGATAGACACAAAAAGCGACTTTAATTTATAATTATGTATAGATGTACCATCGAAGAAGTTCATATCTAACCACCGTAAGGACTATTCTTGCTTGCAGCGCTCGGCGGCTATAGCACCGGGGTGGTAATAGATGTGATCATCGTGTTCACGGAATTTTGTTTTGAAACTGGTTAGATATGAACTTCTTTGATGGTACATTCCCGCGACCACATAAATTTTGAAGAAAAATAAACAATTCTCATTAATAGTTGTCTGTTGTTCGGTAAATAGACACTCATTATTATCAAAGTTTTTTACGTAAGATTTTAACCTAAGGCTGTGTTTTAATAAGGTACATACTCATATTACTTGTTATTAGTCCATTCGTTCTAATGATGACTGGAATCAGTATACAGCATATCTCAGAAAGATGTGGCACAAACCATCAAACCATTATCAACTGTCGCATACAAATGTCAATACCTACTCGACCCAAATGTATGGGTCGCCTGATTATTTTGCGTGATCACGATTTTCGTCCCATGGAGAAAGGTGTTCAGTGTTCTGCTAATTCTTGGTATTTATTCATACCTGTTCCATAAAGATAAATATTTTCCAGGTCTTCTGCTTCTTTTCATGTGGTTAGTGACTAACCTGGTGTCAGAGTTTTAAAACTGCCCATGCCGTCGCGAAATATCTCAGGCATGCCGGTTTCCTCACGATGTTTTCCTTCACCGTTTTTGGAAGCAAGTGATAATTATACAAAACGCACATGAATCCGAAAAGTCAGATGCCTGCCTTGGGTACGAACTCGAAACCTATGACTTGGCAGTCTGACGATCACACCACTAGGCTATCACTGCACATTTTCCAGGTAATAAAATAGCATTCACACAGGTACAGTCAACGAGCGAAAATGTTAAGCAATTATCAAATAACCTTCCCATATAAGTAGCAGTCACATGATGTCACCTTTTTCGAACCGTCATTTTCTTTTAAATTTAGCTGACCCGACTGACGTTGTCCTGTCCAAATTTCAATTAAATAAATACGAAGCAACAAGTTGTTGTTGCTTTACCTAAGCCGCTGGGTCTTGAACCATGAACATGGCACAAGTTTTCCTTATATAACAAAGATGAGCACTACGGAAGGTTTAAAAAAAAACAATAGTTATCCCCAATAGTCATCATGATTTCAGCCGAAAGAAAGCCACTGTGCGACATAGGCAAGCACCGCAGCTTCGACCGGTTCTGTGCTTGTCGCATCAAGCGGACTTCATCTTGTGGGACGGCTGCCGCTACGCGGTCGCCGCTCCAGAACCTTTTGGCCACATCGGCCATAAGGGGGCCTAGACAAAATCCCTTTCCTGTAAGCGTTAACGCCAACGGAAAGATCAAATTGTATGGAGTTGACATTAGCTTTAGAGATGTCACGAGACTGCTGCTAAATTGGTAGACAAAGTCATTATTCCGCATGCGAAAAGGAACGTTGAACTGAGCGTGACTTATAGACGCAGAACATAATCATCAAAATGGTAGACAAGTGCCACTTTTGACAAACGCAAACGCTATTTTGGCGTTTTCGCAACACGCTAGCGAGAGCTCGGACCCTGACGTGTTAAATAGTAAACAGTGACATTTTTGTGTATTTTTATTTCAAATTAATCAATGAATATGCATAGTTTGAGATTATTATGGGCAGCTAATAATGAAGGAGCATTGCAAAGACGTCAAACAAGACTAAATCATTAATTATGGTACTGGCATTCTAACACCCTACATATGAAATAAGTTTTTAAGGTATGAATTCGAGTTTATTTATAGAAGAATAACAAATGTAATAACCACGATCATATTATAAGCGTACTGAGGTCTTTGTTTATATTACGCATTCCATAATCTCAAGTACTTCCAAAACTAGTTAAAATGGGAATGAAATTTGGAATAAGTAAGTAACAAAATATCGAGATAAATATTCCACAAATTCTATCATCAAACTAAATTGCTTGGGACTCGCACGTAATCTAGATTCCATCTAAAATATAAATGAAAACTATAAATTACGCATATTATTAACAACTGTAATTTTTTAAACAATATTTAGGTATATTCAAGTTTTTCAAAGATATTAACTAAATCACAGTTCTTACACTAACTCAAATAATGATTTTACTTTCTACGTATTTTAATAAAACACTTTATTTACTTTCAACACACACCACACTTTTAAATTGTTAGCGCGCTTTTGCGTTTGACAGATATCTGACAACTGCTTCACACTATTCCATAGACGAAACATAGAATGTTTCGTGCGACGCTCCGGAATAGGCGTATCGCGTTCCATGTGTAACTTCTCTACCATTTTCGTCACGCTAACGTCAATTCTTTAGCGTAAAAGGATAAAGCGTGAGCAGGGGGCCTAGACAAAATTCAAGCGTTTACCACGCTTGAATTTTGTCTAGGCCCCCTGTTCTGCAATCAATGCCCCCTGCCCACTGCCATTTAAGTTTGGCATTTTTCGGACTATGTCGGTTACCTGGTTCTTCTGTGGATCTCTTCATTTCTGATTCGATTACGTAGGGAAACTCCAAGCAAGCCCTTTCCATTGTTCTTTGGTTGACTTTTAGCGTTCTAATGAGTCATCCCACAAAAGGGTTTCATAAGGGGTACAATTTTGTTTGGAAATTCGTTCGTCACATGCCGGTGGGATTTCCTATCGACATGTGCGCCATTGACAAAAAAATGCTGTATAACGTCGATTTTAATTAGTACTTTTTTACAGAACACAATAATGTAAATTAATCGCAAATTGAGATGGAAAGGTTTTCTTCTCGAAATAATTAAAGTTTTGTTTAAGAAGGGTATTTTGAAGCAAAACCAAATACAATAATAGAATTTAAATATTGTTTCAAAGTTTTTAAGTACTCTTCTAATTCTTTGGGTCCACCGGGAAGCTCGATACTCGAGCAGCCGCCGAGCTATTTTTGTTGCTGAAAATAATGCCCTACCTCCCCAATTAGTTAAAATAGGGTGTCTCAGGAATATTTACGTTTTTGTTTTGAATGTTATAATAATGTCTCATTTATGAGCTTGGGGTAGTTATCGCACCCTTGATATACTTTATTAGTAATAAAGTGTACAGTGCTACCTTTGTGCAAAACTCAGTTCACTTAAATAACGGATGTGTGAACTGTTTAAAAACATACGATATTGCAATTGTATATTTCTTTAAATTTTGCTAATATTTAGCGCTAATTACGTAAATTAGCGTTTCTTTAGCAAAATGCAGTAAAATCTTGATTCATGTACTACTACTAACTTACTTGCAGAGTTTTAATTTTAAATAAATTTTAACTTAATCCATTATTTTATTTAGAATCAAGAAATAAAGAAGTTTTTATAATAATTAATTATACACGTTGTTTTTAGGGTTCCGTAGTAAACAAGGAACCCTTATAGTTTCGCCATGTCCGTCTGTCGGTCTGTCTGTCTGTCTGTCCGCGGTTTAGCTCAGAGACGGTTAGTACTAGAAAGCTGGGCATGGGTATGCATATTAATCACGCCGACAAAGTGGTAAAATAAAATCAAGAAAAATATATTTTAGGGTACCTCCCCTACACGTAAAGTCGATGTTTTTTTTTCTCGTCTATCTCAGGGAAAGTCGTCGTTAACGTTGCAAAGGTCTTTAAAAAATATTGAGGGTGTGTGAAAGTCATTTTTCAATTCAGGGATCCGTTTGCGAAATATTAAGCTTTAAAGTACTAATTTTTGTTAGAGTCAAGTGTCCCCCCCCCCGCCAGCTAAATGGTTGTACTTGGATTTATTCGCAATTTCAAGTTCATTTTACAAATTTTAGTGCATTTTATCAATAAACTATGGTTAGACCTTGATTATTTAGATGTTTAGTACTTATAAGTAGTATAATTAATTCTATTTCCATTTTGATAAGTAATATGATTAAAAATATTAATAAGATTCATAACACAATCATGATATATTTAAATAATTAATAGATTTAAAATGAAAGTATTAATGTATATTGATTTAATTAATAAGATATAGTCAGGGTTTGTATTTATTTAGCAAGAACCCTCTCTATGAAAGGTAAAGGCCTCCTCCAGAGTAGGATATATAACGAAGTTAAAAGGAAAACTATCACATCTAAGTAGGCTTTACAGGTTAACGAGTAATAATCGACCAACTTAAATTTGCAGTTTCAAAAACATGGTCATTATATTCCGTATCGGAGAAAATGTTTTCAACTACAATGTTTAATTTGTTCTTGGGATAAATTCATCCCAACTACGGAACCCTTCATTTCGCGTGGTCCGACACGCACTTGGCCGATTTTTTTAAAGTAATGTTGGCTGTAATGGAACGCACGGGAGGGAAAAGTATAACCATATCTATTTTGTTCGTTAGATATAGAAATACTTTATCGATAATTGTGAGACGACATTCAAGGACAGATAGAATTATATGTACTGTCTACCGATTTGTTTTTTACTGAAAATACTTTATTGGGTTTAAGTATTAGGTCCCCACCTATGAAATCAGCGTTTTGTATGGAGAATTTTAAAGAAGTTGCTTTTTTCATACTAACATTTTCTTAATTTATATAACAACCATGAACACTAATGTTTTAAAACTTTTATGCGATAATGTTTAAAAACTAAGATAACGTAATATTAATTTATAATTAATTAAATAAATTAAATAATAGATTAAGCGACAAAAATAAGTTTTGGCTAAATTATAACAAATAGTGGTCATTTCTGCTAACAAAATGAGGAGTCATTTTTAAGGTATTTTTTATGTTTATAAACTATAAGTAATAAGGTTTTTTTTACTATTGGTAGTTGTCTACGATGGTCATTATTCGATATAATACCAAGCAATTGATGAATATTTTAATTCATAGAAGTGACAAGGTTCTCTATTTGTGAGAAAAAAACGCCAATTTCATAGGTACCCAATATATAGATAGTTAGTCTAAGTGGCGATGGAATTTAAATTATCTGAGATTATCAATTCGAGTTAAATTACTTTTGCCACGTAGGTATGTTGCAGCATTTTGAGATATTGTGTCGGTTTCACAAGCACCCTAATCACGTGAGTAACTCTATGCCCTAATTCTACACACGATCACAATACCCTTCATTTTGAAGATAATCATAATTCATTGCTTCATAAATGTTTGAATTTGTAGCTCAACAATGTAAATACCGCATGAAAATCATTGAATTATTGGATAAACGAAACAGATGGTGAGTGTTGTTACGGAATAAGGCTACAGACTTTTACCAGTCCACCCAGGTTAGAGAATCGACATTGAGTTCGATGTCATCTGAATCTAGATATAGTATCTAACATGTAAAAAAACTATTTCTTTTTGGGATTTTAATTCGAGTACTCTCTAAGGCAAAGTCTATTCACGAGGCCTCAGTAGGCAGATAAAAAGAGGCGGGACTGCGTCAGGACGCCTTCCTACAAAGTGTCATTGGGGTTATTATCTTGTACGACTAAGAAGGATGGAGCTATACGGAATGAGAAGCACCGTCCCTTTCTCGCAACGGAACAATGATAGCTCTAACACTTCATAGTACGGTCCCTGATCAAAACACGTCTGAGACTAATGACGACGACGCGAATTTTTATGGCAGTTTCCGTTCTTCAGGGACTACTATTTGTTCAAAGATATCCGTTGAATTTTCACTCTAAAGGCCGCTATAAAAAGTTTAAACGTCTAAACTGTGTAGGTACCGAAGGGATTTTATGTGTTTTGCTTTCCCTTTTTTGATGTTATTAAAATACGAAGAAAACGCTATCGCTGGTAAAAGGTATTGTGAATGTTCATAGCTTTAACTTTTCAACAAAATGTTTAAGTATTAAGTTTCTACGTTTATTGTTATGTGATAAAATTATAATATATTTACTCGTCAAATTCATGGCATAAATCATTTGGACACTGGGCAATGTTAAATGGGATGTGGTAAATCTAAAGTAACATTACCAAGAGAAAAGATTTGATTTTTTGTATGTTGGTATGTTTGTAATGAATAAACTAAAAAAAAAACATACCGATAAAAAAAATCACCTTTGGAAAGCTATCTTATCGACTTCGTGGTTCATACATTATGAGTACAAAATCATGAATCATCATCATCGTGATAATTTCAGCCGAAAGGTATCCACAGCCACATCGACCGGTCCTGTGCTTCTCGTATCGCGAAAACCCGCAACCTCCACCAGGTCATTCAACTTGTGGGAGGCCTACCAACTCTGCACCCTTCGGTAGGCGGTCGCCACTCCAGATCCTTGAATAACTTT
Source organism: Agrochola circellaris (assembly GCA_914767755.1). NCBI lineage: Eukaryota > Metazoa > Arthropoda > Insecta > Lepidoptera > Noctuidae > Agrochola > Agrochola circellaris. The sequence continues at coordinate 8,939,023 of OU611840.1, forward strand.
CTATCGTGAAGTCATAATAATGTATTAGACCAAGCTCAGTCTCTTTTGGCACAATTTCCCAAAGTACAAGTAAAGCTTCGTGCAGACCAGCGCGACGCGACAGCGCGACGCGACACCGGTTATTATTATACCGTCAAGTTTTCTTAGAAATTGTATTGTTCGAGTCGCGTCGCGGCGTCGCGTCGCGCTGGTTTGCATGAAGCTTAATGAAACACTGTCTTTTTACCCCACTGCAAACGAAAGATTTCGTGCGTATCTTGTATGTATGTATATTTGTAAATTTCTTTATTGCGTCGTATCTTCCAAACGGCTGGATAGATTTCGACAGTTAAGGTATCGTTATATTCGCCCAAGTGTCCTTAGATAGGTGTATGAAAAAAAACAAAAGGGCTGATTTTTGGCGTGATTTTTTTTTTTTTTTTTTTTTTCGATAGATGAAGTTTTTTGAATTTTATTAACGTGTTACTATTGTAACACGTTAATAAAATTCAAAAAACTTTTTTTCTGAGCTTTAAATGTCTGTAAAAAAAATGTCTAATGACACAGAAGCCTAAAACATGTTTTGCTTGATTGTTTACACATTACTTTAATTAAATAAATAAAATATGAATTCATTTATCATTCAATTTGGCCATAATTATGCAGTTTACATTAAATTTTGAGAATTTCCGAAAAAAACTTAAAAATTTGGTTAAAAATATTTGGTAAGACTTCGTCTAAGACAACCATGGCTTAAATGGTTCTAAATTGTCTGTACTATCTTCGCCTTAAAGCTTTGCACCCATCTTCCAATCACCCTGTATATATAAGTTATATGTTTTAATTTAATTAGGAATAATAAATTGGGCAGAGATGTACCTGTAGCCAATTAGTTCCAAGTAATAGGGAGCAAGCCTATTGTCATCAAACGGTCACAAATCCAGACTCTGGTCTGCTACTGAGAAATTCTAGATAGAAAAAACGAATAAAAAATTTCCCGACTCGGGAATCGAACCCAGGCGCTCAGCAGTAGCAGCACCACTAGACCAACGAGGCAGTGTTTAATTCCTAAGACTAACTGCCATAATTTTCATCAGTCTAGTTCTTTGAATAACATATAAGTATTAAATAAATGAATTGAATGAATGAATGAATGATTGAATGATTTGTTTTTTTGATGAATTTGAATTTGAATTTTGAATTAAAAAAAAACATAATTTATTTTTGACTGACTGACTTCTGGTTGATCCCTAATTGCGTGATCCCAACTCGTACTTAACCGGTTTTTTAACCCAGACGCAAAAAGAGGGATGCTATAAGTTTGACCGCCGTGTGTGTGTCTGTCTGTGGACCGTAGCTCTTAAACGGGTGAACCGATTTGAATGCGGTTTGTTTATATTTGAAAGCAGGTTTTTTAGCAATGGTTCTTAGACATGTTGTATCAAAATTAATAATAATAAAAATAATAATGTATATATGCCAAAAACAGTGATTACATTTCCTTATAGTCTACATTAATAACTAGGTTTACAAAAACAAAATAAGACGTAAAGGAAGCATTTTGCTTATGAACTCCACACTAGGTCGAGCCTGTCTCGTGGAGAAAATTGCTTAAGTCGTTTGAAGATTATCAGCTCTATTCTAGTTGATGAATGGATGATGGTTGATAACATATGCACTGCGTTCACAGAAGGCATCAACTAGACCACTAATACAAAATGACGTAGTCAAATGCTTACTGAAAATAATTCAAAACATAAGAGCGTTTATTTTTAAAGTGGGCAACGTCGCAAATAGATGTCAAATATTTCGGTGTTTTGATTAATTTGGTAATATTACTGAGAACCGTAAAAAAGGCATTTGGAAAGTTTCTAAATACTTTTTTTACATCTAAAACTAAATATTCGGTGTTACGATATTAATTATTGCATTTCATAATCAATATTCTAGTTCGCTAGTAAGCCACATTTTTTATTCCCATACAGTAATATTACCAAATTACTCAAAACAGTGAAATATTTGACATCTATTTGCGACGGTTCACTAATGTTTCACCAAAACATCATTGACAATTTTTTAGTTTACAACCAACGTTTCGTATACTATTTATTTCACAAACAACTTATTCCGTAAAAGTTTTATTTTATAAACACTCGCTTTACAAACATTTATTTAGCAAATGCAGCGCTTTACAAATGTTTCGCATGATATTTAACATTTATACATTTTCCATTTAATATTTAGATTCTTTTGAAAAAATCACGTTTACTAAATATCATTTTATAATATTTTTTCTAAATTTCCATTTGGGTCGTTGAATAATTTACAAGCAAGTATTGAAGTTCTGTAAACCTACTAAAGTGTTTTTTTTATATATTGGAGTCGTTTTTGGCAATCGCCGGCCGCTTCCGCGGCACAGCTCGCTTCGCTCGCTCGGCTCCTGCGTAGGTGGTCGCAGTTCTAACCTAACCTTTTTCACGAGTCAAAATATTTAACCTAATCTAACTAGTTCGGTTCCGGGTAGCCTACTAAAATATTATTTTTTATTCTGTTAGCACAAGTCGTGAACTGGCATTTAATTATTTTGATAAAATAATTTTTATTTAAATTAAATTACCCTTTTGCCTATTATAATTATTTTCTTAAGTGAATTATTTGTGCAAACTTTTTGTTGTATAACGATGAAATAACAAATCATGTTTTTGCCAATCGTTACTTGTCAAGTGAAAATTTATAAATTAATATTTGGTGAAATGACGACACATCCTTTTTTACACCTAAAACGGGTACAACATCAAATTCAATGTTATAATTGGAATTTATTATTAATATTCTATTTCACATTTCTTATTTCCATTCAGTAATATTGCCAAATTAATCAAAATAGGTACATTTTTTACAGCTATTTGTAAAGTTGCCAACTTTTTCGATAAACGCTCTCTTATCTACCTACCTTCACAAGATAAGAGGAAAAGAAGGAAAAATCCACTCAAGTTTATTTATATTGTCGTTGATTGTCACAGTATGGGTGTATAGTACATCACCTACCGTGAACCGTCTGTTAAAACCCTTTGCGGCCTTGGTTCAATAATAGGCTTTTACGTACTTCGCTTAACGTTAATATTATCGAACAACGTACGATACAATAATATACTAAAACCATTCCATTAAACCATGCACTCAGTTAAAGAGCAGTGTTAAAACCGTTACAGTTTACCATAATATGCAGGTATACATTTTTATTGTTGCGCAATAATTCACCCGACCGCTTCGGAGCAAGACTATAACCAGTTCTTTAGTCAAGCTATAAAATCAGCATAATATTTTGTAATTTTAGGTACGGCGAATCTGGCAAGTTGCCAGATTCAATTTAATCTTTGTACTGCGCGTTCCGTTGTGGTCACTTCTCCCGTAGCCAGCTACCCCGCTCCATGCTCACAACTCCCCGATCTACTCATGGAATTAAATCCTTATCGTGCGCACTTCGCTGAACATCTTCCAACTTTACGCCGCCGTAATGAATTAATAAATCCCTAACGCACTTTGCAGTCTACACGGGACACGCAGTAGGTAGGTACATGAAATATGACCTGTCCTAACTTTTTTCATCAGCTCTTTTACTAAATAAGGTATCGTTATTATGCTTCATTTGATACTTCAAAATAAACGAGAACACGGGAGTAGAAAATCTAGTCTATCATACGTTTGCTAACTATTACATTGTTTATTTCTATAATGTATTATACTGACAGGTTACGTCTTTAATACATTTGCGTATTAATAGGTTAAATTAATGTGTAACAGTATTTTGACAACTTAACTTATATGTGTAATAGGTATAATAACTGCGTCGCGAGCCGAACGAAGGGCGCGCGGTAATTTGCGACTGAAACTTGCGAGCGCAATACCAATTTTCCCAAAGTAAGTACGCGATAATTTGACAACTTCAAAGTATCATTTAGACACTCGTGTCATGTAACAGATGGTGCTAGTGGTAAATAAATCAGAACCCGCCTAAAACCCTGAGTGACTCGCTCGTTAAGGCTTGCCGTACACAAGTGTGCGAAACTTAGTCAGCCCGAGCTAACTTCGCCTATTAGTTTTCGGTAGCATGCAAGACATAATAATAAACATGTCTTAGCACATTGCATTTTATTATATTCATCATTAATAATAATATCAAGGTAGGTATAACTCACTATGGACTTGCAATAATACGATAGTGTAAAAATATTGTAGTTTTAATAATGTGTGTTGTTAACAACAACAACTAATTAAACATGAATACAGTAAGATAGTCTGTGATTAGGCTTTAGATGTTCTCCTCATACTTAAGAAAAAGATTCTTCAACCAATATAATGTAGGAACCCAACTATTAGTTTTGAATTGTGTGACTGAACCCTAAAAATAAAAACGGAACTCTTATAGGATCACTTCCTTGTCTGTCTGTCCGTGTGTCTGTCTGTCAGTCTGTCAAGACGTAGATCTATGGTCCCTTGGAGCTGTAAAAAAAATTAAGCTTCTAAGTCAACGCAATAAAACAATAAGGTCATTTATGTGACATATTTTGATACTCGCAAATAAATCAAAACCCCCAGGGTACTTCCCATTGACCTAGAATCACGACAATCGTTAATTTGTGGTTTTATCACATACAAAATATTTTTTGCGAAACAAACTTACATTTGCAGTTGGATAATTGACCGTGACGTATGAGAGAACATGTTGGCAACTACAAAGTTGACTTTGTTTTGTGATAAATTCATGCCAACTACGCACCCCTTCTTGGTGCGTGGTCGGACAGGCACTTGGCCGGTTTATATAATGAATTTTCTCTTGGTTTTATCGTATATCTAGTAGCCGCTCAAAACATCACATCTGGTAGGTACTATCGCGGAGACTGGCGCCTGACCACTTTTCGAAAAGTGGTCAGGCACCAGTCCGCGATGGTATATCACTTATAAGCGTAAGACACTTTTTACTGTCGAGGTGGTCAGCCAGTCTGTCAGGGTGGTAGTGCTGTACAATGTGTAACTGAATGAATGCACTTTATGAACGTAGTTTGTTCAGAATCGTTTACTGAATCGATTTCTGTCATTTTTAATGTACGTAATTTCTTATCCCAAAAATAAAATTAATAAATACACAAAAAACAAACTAGTTAAGTAAATTACAGTCACACTTCCGCTGTACAGTCAAAACATACCAAAATGGACGAAATACCTATTACGCTTATATGGGTGCGACTGGGTGCGTGCGTAGGTTTGTAATGTGACCACAATTTTCCCTCAATCAGTATAACTAATTTAATAAATAAACAATATTGTATAGGTACATAATAGTAAAAACTAACTACTACTAAAATAACTGAATGTATTATGATTATAACATAATATTCTAATTGTGGTGTTGTTTGGTGTCGTGCGTTAATTCCGGGGTATGTTGTATAAAGCCACTAAAATATACATTTCACTATAAGTATCTGTTAAATTCTCATCGTGAAAATTTAGGTGAAGTAAGCTGTCATTCGACAGGGATGACACATTGACAGGTCACTTCACCAAAGTTTTCACGGAAAGATTTTTACAAAATAGATCAGTAGTACTCGAGGTAAATACGACACATCTAGCCTCAAAAAGAGACTGTTACACAGGTATGAGTGCCAGAGAACGCGGCTCTAAAAAGCCGAACTTTTTCTATTTTTGGCGGCTTTTGTTCAGCCGTGAGTTAAATGTCGATGTGTGAGTATAGTAAACTGTAAGCTACAAGGGTTACTATAATATGAATTTATCATTCATCATGAATTTGACCTTAACTTTGTATTTAACCTATCCAACAATGTTTGTTGGGAAAGTATGTGGGATGCTACCCTGTGAAAATATTAATTTACCCAGAACAGTCGAGCGATTTTCTGAGGCCTATACATTAAGCTCTCGGTTTGAGCCCGTTGCTAAGCGCTATACTCAGTAGAAACATGCAATAGCTTTCAAGCAGGATTTAATGATACGAACAAAGACTTAAAAAAAGATTGAAGACAGAAAAACCTTTATTAAAAGATGTTAATTTACTTGAGTGAGATTGTAACCGAGTAGAAAAGCACGTTTTTACCATTGCCACTTGAAAAAGGGCATTTGAGTAATCGATAACAGTGAATAAAACTCTCTCTTTAGTCACTGAGTGAATAAAAACATTTTAAATTTGAAATAAATAAAAAAGCACATCGCTAAATGGAGCTATTATTCCCTATGGTTTTTTTCAGCTCTGTAGCTTTATAATAAAAATATATGTTTGGAACATCTGAATGATGACCAAATATTCTAAGATCCCAGAAAGGCTGTATTTGTTCCTAAACTTGTCATGGATCAGGAAACAGTTATGATAATTTAACTTTTAAAAAGGTAAATTTATTTTTACCCTGTTCATATTTAATCCTTTGCCCTCTTATTACTGATTACATAGGTAATAAAATGTGCTAAATATAAATACTATATAAGTATTTATTTTCTCGTGGCTCTCGTGGCTAAGTAATAACAGCCGCATGGGTCGATCCATCAGGTTAAGCTACGCTTACCGGTCCGTGGATGGGTCACCATCTTTACATACCGAGACTCCTCCGTGCCTCGGAAAGCAAGTTAAGCCATTGGTCCCGGCTGTCATTCATGGACAGTCGTTAAGAGTCGTCAGAAGCCCGAAATTCTGACACCAGTCTTACCAAGGGGTATCGTATTACCCAGTTACTGGGTTGTGGAGGTCAGAGAGGCGGTCGCTCCATGTAAAATACCGGTTAGACTGGAAGCCGACCCCAACATAGTTGGGAAAAGGCTAGGCAGATTGACTAGTATTTATTTTCTCGCAGTCAATGGTAAAAAGTGAAGTAAACAACTCGTGAAAAATTAAATTCATCTCTGTCTTTGATGATGTGATTTTACTCTAGAATCCTTCGCTGCTCACGGGATCCAACTTAGTCACTCGAATTAAATTCCCTTTTTTTCCCTTGTTGTATAATCTACAATTCAGCAGAAATTGAAATAATGATGGTATTACCTACAAATTACCAAGAATATGACGGGCACGAGGCACTTAGCACGCCGAAGCCGACGTATCCATTAATGTGGAAAACGTTATCATAGCATTCGACTTATATTGTACTGCAAACTTGGAAACTAAGTACATAGTTAATGTGTAGGTTTATAATCGTACTTTTTTTCACTATCCACTTATTAAATAATAGAACCTATCTATTTCTTATTATAAAAACAGGATACAAAACTGGGTTTGTACTTATCTTAATATGGAGTGATAAGTTAACAGGGGGGATTTTTGAGATGGCACAGTAACCTTAACCATTGTAGCTCTAGGAAAACCATAGACATAAAAAACAGGAGAAGTGGCATGGGGGCGTGTCTGTGTCCGCGCGTCGTGATCACGATGCTCATGTCATAGGCAAATGGCCGTCTCCGCGAACTAGAGCGCTTTCGACCGCGATCGTGACAACATTTAAGAATAAAGTGTTGTTCAGTAATTTCTTGTAAACATCGAAGCCTAACTAAAAACTTCATAAATCATAGAACCACTTATAAATCAGAACAAATGTAAATGCTCGCTGTGTTTGATGGGATAAGGTTTATAAATGATTGTGTAGTACGTTCTGATTTATGAATTGCAAGTATGGGCGCGACTTCGTATCTATTGGGTTTACTAATCTGCATGTTTAGTTGTGGCGAGGTGGTGGGGACAAACTGGAGACATTGGGTTTCAATACATTTTCAACTACCGGGCATATCTCCTTATTTCTTGTATCTATGAGGAAAACTGTCTTTTGAGACAATTTGATCTTTTTCAAAGATCAGCGTTCTAAGTTTTGAAAAAAAATTACAGACAGCAAGAAAGTGGACATTTTCACAAAAACTTTTTTTGATGCCAATCGACTCTAAGGATTAAAAAAACTCTACTGGACCAAGTGAGGTTTGAGTACTAGAAAATTCCGAAATAGCAAAAAAAACTTTTCTCTTACGTACGTTACGTTTTGTAGGAAATGAGACTCCATTTTACTTTTTTATGATTTCCGCTAAACCCTTACTGCCCCGTCTCACAAATTCAACCTGTAGACTAGTTTGTGAGATCTGAAGTTCATTACCGTCGCCAGCATAATTATTATCGTTGGAATTTACATTGCGACGTGGGGAGACGGTGCGCTCCTAACAATGAATTTAATGTATTGACATCTGTCACTAACTTCCGTTTGTACCATATTTTGATGGCCTGAAACAAAACCTGTTCTTTATTCATTTCTAGGTATAATATACTGGTGAAATTTACCGGTTTTTACATTAGCGGAAAAAATACTTCAATGCTGAAAAAGTTTGAAAAGAGAAAACTCGTTTTTTACTTAAAAACAGGTGTTCAACAGACTTCACTGCGAAATGCAAACAGTGCAGTGCAGATGCGAAGCGATTTTGATTTATTTTATGTAGGTATAGATGCGTAAAATGATACTATGTACGTATGAGCATAAATAGGAAAACTCGCATACAGATAAATAATATAAGAAAGAAAGAAGAAAGAAAGAAGAAAGAAAGAAGAAAGAAAGAAAGAAGAAAGAAAGAAGAAAGAAAGAAGAAAGAAAGAAGAAAGAAAGAAGAAAGAAAGAAGAAAGAAAGAAGAAAGAAAGAAAAATAAGTTTATTGCAGTTAAGTTTGTTTGTTTAGTTTATAAGCATAGTGATACCAGACATCAAACATGAAAAAGTATTCTAAAATAATGATAATACGTCGTCTTACAAATTATTATGACACGCTGCATCGCAAAAACAAACATTAATTTTTTAAATACATTTTACGCATTTTTAAGAAAAGTGTTGGTACCAACAGCAATTCATTTTCCGGAGTATTGTTGTTCCCTTTTTCTGTGGTGACGTGACAAATTGTTCACAGAACCATGGTTTCTTTTGGATTCTATAAATTAGTCTATAATAGTATGTACAATTATTTGGTTCATTAGTCGAATAATAGCAACGCGTTTGGAAGTGCATGCAATCGTTTAATTCTTTTAGTTAGATCTGCACGCGAAGCATGACTCTTTCTATTTCTACGAAGAATAGACACTAGTTTTTCTATATTCAGTGACATTTTGTTTTTCCATTTTTGACATCCCACCGTAGAAATCTTTCTACAAATTGCCATTTTGTCTTTCGATTCTAACAATCTTTGTATAGGTACTTTTTTAAGTAGACTCTTTCAGAAGAAAGTTTTCTATCAAAGTCAAACTGACAAATAACAGTTGGGAAGGTAGTGAATACAATTTGATTTTGTAATCGCCATGCTAAAGACAGTAGAAAACTTTCTACTCGACGGCCACAAAGTATACAATGTGAAATTGAATTCATTTGCATCCTCTTAAGGGGTCATTGTACTCATCATTATGAACAACTTTCACTATGGGGCAAACCCTGAAATCGCGAAAAAAAAATCAGGTGTTCCATACATTTATGTTCGCATAGCTCGTTATAATGAAGAGAACAGCTGTTTTTTTTTTATAATGTGCGGCTTATATGTGCAGAATAAACCATTTTATCAAACATGCTTAGAAATTCGAGCATTATTTTGACAACCTTCTTCGAAATAAATCGAAATTCCTGTACTGACCGAATACATGCGGGCGCTGGCCGGCAATTTTTGTATGAAATCCATATCTGCGGCCAAATAAATTACTATGAAAACTCATCTCTGTCGTGTTATTTAAAAATAGAACGATCTTTTTACTTCAACACATGGCAAGTAACTTATCAAAGATTTAATTTAAATTTCGATTTGGCTTGCAAATAGAGCTGTTAAAAGTAAAGATGAAACAAATTAACACAATAGAGCGTGAAAAATTATCGTTGTTTGTCATTGATTCTGGAATTTGTTATTAATTTTGTGGCGGCATCTACATCGCCACATGCGAACTACGCATCAAAGACCTGACGTCACACAACATCCTGACGTCACTCAAATCTTGCATCGCGCAATTAGAGTTTACCGCGCGGTGGACATATATACAAGCTCCCGACTTCAACCTCTGGGCAATTGCTCGCCAGACATGACACCCGTCTGGTCGGAGGATCCTCCCTTTTCTATGGGGGATGAGTGAACTATACACCCTGTTCCTCATGCCCCTAAAATTTAGTTAGTTTGAATTTCCGCGCATCGTTTGAGATAAGTAGTATACAAGCCTTAGCCGCAACCAGGCATTGATGGAGTCACGTATGTGTGCCTCGGCTTCGCTTCGGCTCACATTTTCACGATCGTCCAACAATGCCCTTGTTGCAGGCCGCGACAGTAATGTACTATTTCTTTTATTTCTAAGTAAATGCTGAAGAGAGATTAATTAATTAATTGAAAGTTCACCAGAAAATTCGTTTACTTAATAATTATGTTCATTCAAAATTGAATTTACCCTCCATCAGTAATGATTTGAAGACTTAGTGTCCCGTATTTAAAATAGGAATAAAACACAGACATAAAATAATGAAAATATGACCGGCAGTGAGTGTTATGAAATAGCCACGAACAACTGCTCACATACATATATTTGTGCGCGCCCATGGCTCTGTATCAAAAATGCGATTGTGTCCATTTGGTTTTGTAGCCAAACCAATTGACGTCTTCCTTTATACAACCAATCAAACTTTGCTTATTATATTGGGAAGTAGAATGAATAAAGTATGGATTTCAATATTTTACTAAATATAAAAATGTAATTGAAAAGTTATATCTACAGGTTTGATGTCATAAAAAAATCAATTACTTTAAATCTTTTTGAAGATACAATAATTAAAATTGAAAAGTTGTATACCCTAGGTGGGTATATAACTTTTCAATCATTGTATTTACCTAAGTGATAACGAAATACTGAATAAAATTAATAACAGAGTTGTTATAATAAGTCGGAATTTAAATTCTTAAGATTTGTTTAGTTAAAATGTTGCGTTCCTTGCATAAATTAACACGCAACGTTCACTTAAAAGGTAAACAAACCGTGGAAATATAAAAACAGGGGACGTAGTTTCACATGTTTTTGTATGAATCTTTACCGTTCACGACGTACGTACATTGTATATTCTTTGACCCAAAAATAATGTATGCGCATAATTTTGAACAGGTATCTACTTAACACTTTATTAAAGAACCATTTTCACTAGCGCCTTCCTCGCTGACATTATTCATCCGAAGCTTTTACCTTGACATTATTTTGGTAAGAAGTTTCGGCAGATACGCAGAAAATTGTAAAGAATATAACATGAGGTACCTCCTATACGTTTAATCTACACGAAATCGAATTGAACCGCTAGAGCAAAATCTTTTAGAGAGCCGAATTCTAGTTTTACCTCTAAAATGTGTTGTACAAACGGTTGTTACGAAAATTCACGGGGCACCGCTCAAAAGTGTTTTGATCAGCCTCGCGTGACGAGGCGAAATAAAAAGAGAGGAAGGTCTTGCATTCAAATGAGAGTTCTGTGTCAAGGAGGACACCACAAAATACAAACTTAATTTTCTTGACCTTACCACAGACGAAACACGCCGTTGGGTGCTGATTAAATAGAATGAATGTTCTGGTTTCTTTGGATAGCAAAAAGTTGATAAATAGTTAGGTAAAGAAGAGTTTATAGGTACCTACCAATCGATATAATATTACCTATATTATATCGGTTGGTACCTATAAAATCTTCACGTTATGCGTAGAAAATAATAATAATTAAGTACTTCATTATTCAGACAATGAGGCTAGTGAAAGGGTAAAATAACATAGCTAATTAATATTTGTTTGTGATATCGTATCGACTCGTGATTTTGTGTCTTGCTATACAATGAGTTTTTTCCTTTTGGGATTGGTCACCTAAATAAAGTTAATTAAATAGTAGATTCTACATAAAGTTCACTAGTTAGTTCCTACATGAATTAAATTACAGCATATTTTACTTTAACGACCTCGCATACGGCTACTTTTTGTAGATCCTACAATCGGTCAGAATTCATTTTTATATGACGTGTGCGTTGATTCAATTGATCTCTACTGTTTCATTAACTCTTACAAAAAATAGACTACAGATTGAATGCCTGCAGCGAACGGTCTTAACGTGTGAATATCCTTTACCTATATATGTATTTATTTATTTATATATAATTTATTGTACACAAGATTATACATTACATAAAGAAAAAGTAATCTATATATACACTCGAGAGCAATGAATCCGGGTCACTTAAAGAATCCTAAAAATCTCGGAAACTAAAAATGCTAGGTTAATGCAATAAATTGTATTTAATAGACAATGTAATACTCCTTAAATGAAGGTATTAAAACTTCTTAGTTATTGTAAAGTTATATCATAAAAAAATCAAATTTGAAAAAGGGCCACTTTCGAAGATGGAACTACGAAATTACAGCATTTGGTTTTGCTTTTGTTTGTAATCTGTCATTTATGTGGGTACATAAACCATGTTGATAGTGCTCTATATTCATTATTCAAGCTGAAATTATGTCGCTTACGCCTGAAGAATGCACCAGAATACTTACAATGCTGGAAACCGGCCGGAGTCAGCGCGATACAGCCAGGACTGTCGGTGTGTCGCTGTCAACAGTACAAAGAGTTCTCCGACGTTACGAAGAAACTGGTTCTAACCTACGCAGACCAGGAACGGGCAGAACCAGGTGTACCACAGCACGAGAAGACCGATACTTGGTGAACACCATGCTTCGAAATCGCTTTCTCACAGGAACTGAACTCACAAATCAGTTTCGACGCCTCGGAGGAAGTAACCCAAGTGCATGGACAGTAAGACGTCGGCTTGCTGAATCTAACTTAAAACCCCTTAGACCTGCAAACGGCCCTAAACTGGAGCGTGGGCATCGTATTTCAAGACTAAGATATGCCCAGAGCCACGTAAATTGGAGTATTGAAGATTGGTCAAAAGTTATGTTCTCCGCCGAATCAAAATTTATGCTCTACAAGCACGATGGAAGACACAGAGTGTATCGAAGACCAGGGGAAAGATTCAAGCAAGCATGCATCGAAGAAAAAGTAGCCTACGGTGGTGGGTCTGTACTTGTGTGGGCCGGAATTTCTTCTGAAAGTCGCACAGAGCTGGTGATCATAGAAAACGGCTCTTTAACTAGCGTAAGATATGTGGAAGAAATCCTCAATGATCACGTTGGTCCATTTATGGTCAATTTAGGTGAGGATGCTATATTTATGCATGACAATGCCCGACCTCATACAGGTAGGATTGTGAATGACTACCTTCAAGAGATGAACATTACTCGTATGGAGTGGCCAGCGCGCAGCCCGGATATCAACCCGATCGAGCATGCTTGGGACGAGCTAGGCAGATGCGTAAAACAACGAAACCCTCCCCCAATCACGCTTCGTGAGCTCAAAATTGCTCTCACAGAGGAATGGGAGAATATTCCCCAAAATCGTATAAGGAACTTGGTGTACAGCATGCCAAACCATGTAAACGCAATAATGGAAGCACGAGGAGGCAATACGAAGTATTAAAATTCAAGAAAATCGTAATAAAGTTCAAAAATTTCATGTTTCCTATTTTTGTTTTAAGGAGAGATCAGCAGTTTTTTTCTTTATGTAATTTTGTGTTAATAAAATGTATGGTGACTCATATTTTTTTTACTTTCATTTAAGGAGTCTATTAAATACAATTTATTGCATTAACCTATCATTTTTAGTTTCCGAGATTTTTAACATTCTTTAAGTGACCCGGATTCATTGCTCTCGAGTGTATAAAAATGAATCCCTATTTCCCTTGGTAACGCCATCACGCGTGAACGGCTGGACCGATTTCGCTAATTTTTTTTGTTGTGTTCGTTATTGCCAGGAGAAGAATCTTATGAAAGAAAAAAATTAAGAAAATTGCGCAGAAGAATGGAAAATTTCACAAAACTTAACGACTATTTTATGTTCGCGCGTTGGACAGTTAACGCATTTGATGAATGTGAATTTAGCAGAGTAGGGTAGGTAGATAGGTAGGGTAGGTAGGGTAGATAGGGTAGGTAGGGAAGGTAAGGTAGGGTAGGTAAGGTAGGGTAGGTAGGGTAGGTAGATAGGGTAGGTAGGGCAAGTAGGGTAGGGTAGATAGGTAAGTGCGCCGTAGATAAGTACATAGTGCTACCCGTGCGAAGCCGGGAGGGGCAGCTAGTCCACTATAAAATATACAATGGGCGGCGCATTCCAGGCAACCCTGTACCTAATATCTTTTTTTTATAATTTCGTGTAAAGATATTTTTTTTGAAGAAGGCATGTCCCGCAACACTCACTCGGGTGAAGAAAACATTTCTGTATACCTATTAGCAATAACGAGTATTGACGGTTCGCGCAGTTGTTTTGAACTAACTTCTGAAACTTTTCGAAGTCTAGTAAAAGAAGAGTGGTTTTCTGCGAAATATTCAATTATTGCACTCCAAAACTTTGAGTGTACTTGGTTTTATGTGTCTTCTTCGTTCGTTAGCTTATTCATGTTTTGATATTATTCTTAATAACTTATTTCGTAAATATAGCAAAAATTTGGTAAGGTCTAACATTTGGACATCGACATATTATTATTGAAACTAGTTGTTTTTACCTGACTAGTTGATTTTAAAAGTCCCGATGGCCCAGTGGTTAAGGCCTCGCCACACGCCACAAGGTTGTGGTTTCAAATCCGGATAAGTACCAATTTCACTTCTTTAATTCATATGCAATTTTTTAGTTTATCTTGGACATCATTGATATCGGTGGACGAAAATATCGTGAAGAAACCTGGACTTATAGTTACTATAAATAAGTCTGTAATCGGCAATCCGTCTTGAGCAGGCATGGTAATCAATGCTCGTGCTTTCTCTGTATGAGAAGAGGCCTATGCCCCAATAATAGGCTAGTATTTGTTCTAAATTACATACTTTTCCTAAAGATATGGTGCTTTTAATTAACTATATGATAAACAAACTTTAGGCGCGTTAAGGCGCCCTTTAAATGAAACTCGATCCAGTTGTAATAGATGTGTATTTGTACAACACAGCACAGTATCCAAGTGACAACGGAAGATTATATGTATGCACGAACAGAGGTTATCAAACTTGATAATTACAGGTTAAACAGTCTCGTAATAATATTGAGCTAATATTCTTCTACATTCAGATGAAAAAATCTCTCGTCTTTTATGAACCATAGACTAATTGCCCTAGACAAACTAGTGTTGTCAGGTTATATCTAACAGTGGGAACCATAGATAATTAGTTGGTTCGCCACAAAACTAACAACTATTTGCAAATTCAACGAATTATTCCAATTGCCAGTACCTATTGATGCAGATGCATTGAGCAGCCATCATAGGCAACCCATAAAATCCGGGGTACCTAATAAACTAGGCTTGGTTTATCTTCGTGGTTCTAAAATATCTTGTGCCTTTGTGATGCTGCGGCCGCAACTGTGTCTATCGTGGCGAAGCTTCGCACAGTGATACGATACACGCAGACTGATGTGACCACCATTATGGTTCATCGTCCCGATAGTTCGGGCTGCGTAGCACTTATCGCACGGGGTACATAATAAACGTGACGAAGCCGATAAAGTGACCACCGCATTAGCGCGATAACTTTTTAGGGAGCAAAACACACGAAGCTTCGGCACGCATTGCTTTGTCACGATAGACGCAGATGCGGCCACAGGATTAGAAAGAGATTTTAAATGGCACACAGGAAAAAATTATGTGAGCCATTTATACACAAATCCCAAAATAAATTTAAAATTCCCCAATCCCAACTAAGTGATGGCAATTTCATATGGCGTATTTTAGAATTGAGGGAAATGCACTTACTAAGTCTTGATAATTTGAAGGCATCGGCTGTGTTGATGATATCCACATAAAGCTGAAAATCGATGTTGGACTTGTTCGCGTTTGAATGTTGCAGCATCGCAAACTTGAAGGCATTTTGTATCTCTTCAGTGTTCTGATCGAACACCACGCCTGCAAAAAGCAACAAAATACGAATGTTAATTATGATGGTAGATTGAGAATGAACCCCAAGATTTGCACTAGCCCATGAAGCCTCATGTTTCATGGGACTTCAAAGGCAAATCGAGGAGTAGACCAGGAGGCGCGGGTAATGGTAAGGAAGAACGTGCCCTTAGGATAAGGAAGGATTTGAGAGCCATACCGGATATGCATCCTAGAGTAAGCCTTGGAATAGTGGAGAGACGGGTGTTAATTATCTATGGATGGGCATCTTTTGCGACGTCGTCGTTATCTTTACCGGTAAATTTTGAGACGGGGTAACGCTGGTTTCTCGGCTTTTTCATTTAATAGTATAGAATAGTTCATACTAATTCCATGTATGGTACTTACTAATTCCATGCTGCGATTTAATTATTCTAAGGTAGCCATATTGTTCTAAACTTTGGGCGACCGAGCTCTGCTCGGGCGAAAATACGGAGAAAACGAATTTTCCCAGATATGAGACCTAGCTAGATCGATCTTTCGCCCTATATTGCATCTTTCATCGAAATCGTTAGAGCCGTTTTCGAGAACGTGATTACAAATATAATATATAATGTAAACAAATATTGCTCATTTAATAGTATAGGATGTTGTCCTACAACTTCCGACGTTGCAGTAAGTTATGACGTAAAATAATAGGCACTGACTCCTTTTTAACCTCTCCCGGATAGAGATGGTCAATAAATTCAGTCATACAAAACTCTGCGATGGGATTAGCTAGGAATGTAAAAAAATATTATAACACCTTTTAAAAACTATACTACGTTGTTTAATATTGATGTCAGTGGTTTATATGTATTAACTGAAGCTTGTTTTTAACATAATTAGAGTTAATGACAAATTCAAATTCAGCGCAGCGCATTATAATGACGCTATAATTAAAGAGCTATAAAATAGACGCATTACGGTCGGAAATGATAATGATTGAATAAAACCTTTAGTCGTTCATTGGTTTATGAATATGACTAGAGTGTGCGGCCGGCGTTCGCAATTTATTGTTTTGCAAGCATACGCGGGTATAGTATTCCGGTATGAAATTTATAGCTTTAGTCTGGCTGGAGAAAAATATGGATTTATTGGTCGAGCTTTGCAACAAATCGTTATTGCTTTTAGGGATCTGATATTCCATACTCGATAAAATGTAAACCTAGAATTGGTTTATGGGTGTGATGACGTGTTAAAGTAGAGTTATTATTTTATAATATTTTCTTTGTAAGAAAACCCGTTAGTTCTGATAACCTTTGGTGGAGTTTGTTTGCAAACTGTAAGGAAATAAAAGTAAAAGAAGGCATAAGTAGTTTACGGATCAAAATCATTGTTACTCACCCCCTATTTAAGTTTCTAAATTACCTTGAAGCAAATAACTTATGTTTCAAAGAATTAAAACCAAGTAAGTACTAAGTTCTGATATTATCTTCTTTAAAACAGCGTTAAGTGATAGATTATACGTCATCACATATGTTTAGGTCTAATATTTTACAATGTTGTCAAATCTGTACCAAAGCCTAGCACACCTTTACTTTTACCTACCTATCACTTTTCATTAAATTATAAGCCTGTTTTATTACGCAAGATGACGTCTGACCGACTTACCCTGTGGTAATATTCACAGCAACTCGACTCGTTGTTTTGCCAACTAAGACTGTCAAGAAGTCAACTAGCTTAATAAAACTTGGTAAGGTAAGCGTCACGAGAAGCTGGAAATTATTTAAACAAAACAACGTTTACAACTTTGTAGGTAATAACTACTATTATAATAAGTCGGCTAACGAACGAAGATTAATGGGCGAGGATCAACGTTACTAATACAACCGTATAATAATATCAAAATGAAGTTAGATTCCGTGCTAAAGGTAACAAAATGTACCCTCTCGTTTAGAATATCATTAATGCACGTTAATATGAATTGTTCTGAATCCCAGCTATTTATTCGTGTTGTAAAGTTGCCTTTTCATCTCCCATCGCTCTTAATATCAAGCCTTTGTAGTCTAAGTTGTCATACATTTTCATATTAAGGATTTGATGTGCCCGTTAAGTTAATTACTCGAATAGGTACGTTTGCTTTCAACCTATGCTTGAACATTAGACGAGTTAGGGAGTTTGAGATGTTTATCTGCACAGGTTCAGTTTTTTTTTTTTACTGAATTTTATAGAAACTGAAAACCATTTGAAATATTAAGAAACGGGTTTTTTTCAGATATTTTCAAGGTTTTAAAGTAATGTTTCAAGTATTTTATTCTGATCAACAAAACAAATAGGTACGGAAGCCATAAAATTACCAAATGTACATTTTACTAGTAAAAATGGTCAGTTGTAAGTTTACCACTATTCTAAAAATAAACAAGATTATTCTCTTATTTGTTATTTATTCATATTAATTACCTTTTTCTTACTTCTTCATCATTTTATTGACAAAAAAAATTAAGAATCATATTTTTTTTTACTATTCGAGTTTGAAAGATAGATAAAAGGTATTAAAAAAAAAGGTTCCATTTAAAAATAATTCCGTGTTTTGTTTGAGAACCATTTTTAATAGTAAAGCGAAAGTTAAGTGAAAAAAGAAAAATGTTGTCGAAATTTTAATTACAAGGTAACAAGGAAACTTTTGACGCTAATTCTTTTTAAGTGCCAATTATTGATAACGGTTTTTTCTCATGTAATGTGGCTTCATTCCCAAAACAAATGAAAAATCACGTTTCGCGTCAACGTTATGAAATAGTATTCTAGTAACTTCTGACCCAGTTTAGTGGAAAGAGTAAATATTTTGGCGCCTTTATAGGTATCCCGGTCGCAGTCGCACCCAATTTTGGAGTATTCCCTAAGTACTATAGAATAGAATAGAATATAATTTTCTTTATTAAAGTAACTATAGACTCAACAACAAGATTGTTAGTAAAACTTACTATAGTACGAAAATGTAGGAATTTGAACAGCAGTTGTAAAAGCATACGAGCTAGCTTAGCATTTAGAAATGAAACAGTATCGATATCAAGGTTATGATGTCAACTTGACAGCTGAATGTGTCTGAATCGGTAGCACAATTTTTCTGCCTTAAATGTCATATCATACGTAGGCTGCCTATCCAAAATTGTTTCTATCATAAGGTGTAGTGTTTCGGAAAGCACTCGTGTAAATTATTCTGTATAAACTAACGCTGCTTACGTCCAGTCCATTAAAAACAACGTCATTTGATTTAATACTTTTGTAACGTGAAATGATATTTATAAAATGTACGCTGTAAATATCACGCGTATTAGTGTTCGGTATGGGATAGTTAATTCAATTCAGACGTCGAAAGTCGAAATTTTATCCACCATAGTTAGTTGCTTCAAAGCAGTCACGTAAAGGGTAGTTTTGAAGCGGTTCGTCATAGAATAGCAATAGTACTTAATATATCCAAACGTAAAGGCCTTCAAAAACGACTAACTTATACTCGGCTTTGTGAAATAAGCCTTAAATTCAGTGGTTAGTTGTTTCGACTTTTATTTCAGTGTGTAAAAGGTTCTGACGAAGGAAATATGACGGCTTAGTTTTTATTGTAACGTAAATAAACGTGGGTCAAAGGGAACTTTCTTTTACGCTGGCCCGCCAGATGTCCTTGATGTTCGGGTTTAGTTTGTTTATGACCTTTGGAAAATTAGTGATAATAATGATTTGAACACAAAAATTGTCAAAATTCTATTATAACTGGCATGTATTTTTTTTTTCTTTTCTTTCTTTTAGATTACTTGGCACTTGACTCTCGATGTGTGTCTCATTTTCATTGAAACCAATCATTCATAATTTAAAGCGAAGAAAATGCGACGTTGTCATATTTTTTTGAATGAACATAAATATAAATAAAATGTTTGTTTTTTATATCACGTAAGGGTGTTTTACATAAATAATCGTGACAATGTCGAACTATTTTGAATGAAATAGAAGAAGTAGAAATAAAGAACGTCTACCAGTTGATTCTTTGACATGGTCTCATGGAAACTAGAGTTATGGGATATCAAAAGGAACACCTTGTATATATGGGGGGTGATATAATTTATAGTTAAAGACCGTATCAATTAACTGCCTGTTGAACTTTTCAATTTTATTCCACGGATAAAACATATCAGCCCTAAAGAGTTTACTTATAAACCTTGCCTAAAGTTAAGACATTTTTAAACGTCGAAAAATGTGTGGTTGAGAAGGCGTTAATTATTGCTTAACTCTAAGAAACATCTATTAGACAACATCTTATGACATCTTTCCTAACCCCTTAAATTTAGTTTTGTGAATGGGTAAGAGTTAACGGTCTTAAGTACGATTTCCGCGGAAAGCGTACGCGGAGTCCGATTGATAAAATCCGCTGGAACCTTGTCGGCTTTGCCGGCACGCTATCATGACTAGAGAGACCCGAGCGCACGCGGCCTTAGCCGATCGGAGTCGGCGAAACGCAACGGCAGCGAATGCAGCCGTCCGCGTACGAGCCGACCGGGTTCCAAGCTGTGTAAATTCCAAGCAAATATGACATTTAACTACTTCATAAACGCTTCAATTTCCTTTAACACATTGTAAAATACGCTCCGATGCGGTTCGACGCGTGCTGTGCGGTGGAAATCGTACATTATGTACCGTGTATACCAATGTTTATAAGGCTATATTACAACAAACAAGAATGATTGGAAACCCTGTCCACAAAATTACTAGTATTTTGACTTTCAATGTGCGCGTATTAAGTATAAAAAAATAACTTCATAAGCTTTCGAAAAGTAATAAATTAACTTTTCCATCATTACCTTTTAAATACGTATTCATTTCCAAACTAATTAATGAAGTCACGAAAGGATATTCACCTGGTATTCCTTAAACCAAACTTTCCTTAATAAATTTGCAAATAACATTTTTGATACCCATAATTTCAATGCAGTTAATGAAGAGTTATTCGACTGATTTTATCGCTGCCTTATATAATAATTAGGGCAGGGAATTGGAGGCGTTTTATTGCTAAAAGGATTAAATTAATCAGCCTCCGAAGACGGCGACGAAATATTAAGCACACCTACTAAAATGAGAACTTCGAAATTCATTTCTTTTGTATTGTCATAAATATATTAGATATCTCGTGACCTGGCAATAAGTTTCCGGAAAACAATGGGCAAACTTTTGATTGATAAGTCCATAAATCTGAGGCCGGGATTGTCTTAGAAGGAAAGAACAATATTTTCCGAAATCCTAAATACTAAACGGGATAAACATTTTTCTTAGAAAGAAAGAAAGAAAAAGTATTTATTGAGATTCGCACAGGAAATCACACATTAAACTAAAAACACACTAAACATAAATAAAAAACAAAGTAACATTACAATTTAAAGAATGAAGTCCCGTACGAGGCCAAAAGGCTCCTATCTCAGCATGAAACAAAAACTAACAAAATATAGAAAATAATACTGCCTAGATAGGTAATGTACTTAAATCATTTTGCAACAAGTATTTCCTGGGTTTTATTTTCTTAATTTTTAACTAATAGACAGAATTTTGTCTCTTACCGTATACTTACTTCTTATTTTATGTACCTACCTCTTGTATGTAGCTATATATTAAGATACCTTTAGGTACTTACCTACCTACTTACTTAATCGCGCCGTTTGTTTTAAAACGATTTATAACGAATCGTGTTTTCGGTTCTATTAAATAATTCTAAAGTAAACAATAATCGAGTTGATAATATTGCACTCATCCGGATTAATCTTGTTTCTACCGATTAATTAACTAAGCTCCTTGGTAATTGGACTATTCTACATATTTATTACCTAATTTTAGTTAGTAATACAGCACGTAATCACCCTTCTATATAGAGCGAAAGTGTTTGTACAAACACTTCTACACGTCAATCATATTTTAAAAACTAGATGAGGTCTGCGTTTCCTATCTGACTACTCTGAGAAGTAATGCCGAAAATAACTTAGAGGTCATTGTCTCATTTTAAAGTCCAGCCTTAATCTTGGTCAGATTATGTGAAGACCATGTAGATAGGCGTCTGAAGTAGTATTTTGAGGAAAGATACATATTGAGAGGACCTGTCTAATCAGTGAAAGTATTTGTCAGTAATCATGAAGCTCAACTCAGAACATAAGGAGCTCAACTATTCGACGAATAATACCAAAGAAAAAACATATGGGTTGGCTGTATAAAGTACTCAAGATTATCATTACAACTATGAAAAAAAAAAACCCTCATAGACCTCATATATGTCACGTAAATAAATATAAATAAAAAGTCAATATTAATTCTAAAATACATAGTATAAAATAGTTTGTTGCTTGGGATTGGAGTAGCTTAATTAATCCCAAACCTTTTTGTCGTCCAAGTAATCTTTAACTTTATATAAACCTTTTTAACAGAGTTTTTTTTTGTAATAAATGATTTCAGTTTATTGAGGCCCAGTTCTTTAATATGGCTTGGGAGTTTGAAAAAACGTAAACTTTGGCACATATATGAATTACAAATTTTTATGAGCCTAGACATTAAGTAAATCTTTAGATAGAAAGATAACATTAAGTAAATCTTTGTTCCTAGTATATTTATGCTATCAATGTCGCTGTGTTTAGAGTATAGATTTATATTCGAATTCACATAAATCAGGTTCTCATGAACATATTGAGATGCGACTGTCATTATGTTTATTTCCTTAAATCTATCCCTCAGTGTCTTCAACTTAGGTTATAAATTGCTCGAATGGCTCGTTTCTGAAACACAAAACAGCCTTAATGTCGACTGGATTTCCCCACAGCAAAATGCCGTATGACATTACACTATGGAAATAATTAAAATATACTAATCGAGCTGTTACTACATCAGTCAAATGACGGTTTTATAGACCACGTAGGCTGCAGAGCTTACCCGCTTCGACAATTTCGTTATATGTGGGCCCCAGTGTAGCTTCGAGTCCAAAGTAATACCTAAGAACACAGTGATGTCCATATCGTAGATAGATCGTCGAATCCGCTGTTTTATAAAACCGCTAGTTGTTTTACAAAACAGCTTCCTCATTACTAGTACATTAGTTTTCACCTGCTTAACGGCAGGTGTCAGAAAGCTAATTATATAACAGTTATAATAATAAAATTTAGTCTTTTTCTCATTTAAAAGTAAATTATTAACACTAAAACAATGCACTATTTTAGAAAGAGTATTATTTACATTCGTCAGTAACTGTCTGTTGTTGTTTAAGCATAAATAAAAGTGACGTGTCATCTGCAAATAACACAATTTCATGACAGTTCTTTGTAAGCCAAGTTAGGCCATTAATATATACGAGAAATAAAAAAGAGCCAAGAATTGAGCCCTGCGGAACTCCCATAGTTACAATAGACCCGGGGATCGCTTGTCGTTAACGTCCACTCTTTAGATCCTTTTATCCAAATAAGAAATAAGAAGGTAGTGTTTCCAGCTCCATAGTGAGGCAATTTCCTGTCTAATGTGTCTAAGAAACACATCGAAAGCCTTAGGCAAGTCACAAAAAATACCTAGGGCATCATTTGACTTCTCCCAGGCCTCAAAAATATGTGCAAGAAGCTCAACACCAGCGTTGGTAGTCAAACGACCCCTTTTGAAATGAATTGTTTACTTTTTGATTATTAATGTTTGTCGGGAATACGTTACTGACTAATTGGGACACCAGCACCGCCTAGCGGTGGTCGACAGAGTCTACAACATAAGGCTCGGACCGGCTGGAGCTGATCAGAGTTTATCGGTGGCGGTTGAACACGTTAAGAAACTGTCGCGCATTCCGAATAGATGTGTCGTGTACCTACAGTGTATGTATTGCTAGTGTGATTATTTTGATCTGAACCTTTCAAACGGTTTTTCTATTGCGCAATAACCAACACTACCCACACAGTACGCCCACAGTAGTTAAAATATACCTGATAATAACGAAAGAGACACATATGCCTCCTCCATTATGTTTATTAAAATAAATGTCTTTCCAATTGAACTACCATCAATTTTTCAAATATTCTACTAAAGGTGGGAAATATAGAAATTGCTCGATTTAAACTACGTTATTGCTTTACTACTCTTCATTTAGTCAGGAATAATACCACAGTCAATACATTTATTAAATGCACTTTGGAACCTCTACGAAATTTCCCCTTAGATCAGCTTTTTAACATTGGAGTGTATTGAAAGTTTTAATAATATCTTGAGCGTAATATAGTCAAAATTAAATTCATGGTTACAAGCATCAAATTTTTTTTCAATAGGGAGTCGGCAACAACTGGCGAAAAATTCAAAAAATTTGTGGTTAAATACTGAAACATCCGGAAAAAATAAATAAAAACTGTGGCAACTTCTAAATCCTTTTTAATATGTAACTGTATTGTTAATATTACGGCAGTAGTCACTACTACGCTTTCTATCTCTTCCAGTCTCATTGTTTATAATTTCCCAAATCGTTTTTATTTTATTTTGACTATTTTAAATTTTTGAGCTTAAATATCGAC
The DNA here is from genome assembly GCA_914767755.1 of Agrochola circellaris. NCBI lineage: Eukaryota > Metazoa > Arthropoda > Insecta > Lepidoptera > Noctuidae > Agrochola > Agrochola circellaris. Next base: position 8,963,511 of record OU611840.1, read on the forward strand.
ACTAAGTTTTGCTACAAATTTGTTTAAATCATTTGGAATAGTTCTTAACATATTGATAAAATTCTCTACTTTTATTATAATTTCTTTCTTCATTCAAAAAATTGGATTGTTCGATATTGAGATGATTACGATGATACGATTTGTGAGATATACTGTATGGAACAGCATTTTTTTTTAGATAACCGACGAATATTTCAACGCAGGGGGAAGGGGTGGTGTCCAAATCATGCACTGAATCCATGGTATGAGTTTTCGCGTCGATGACCCTGCCACCCTGTATATCTCTTAGCCACTTTGCAGCTGCAACTTCGCAGCTGTCCACAGTGGTCAGAATCCAGTTAAATTTATTTTTATTTTTTATTAATTGGGTTATGTCAGTAAATATTTATCTTGGTGGCGGTTATTCTAGTAGGTTTCGAAAATAAATGATTAAGTTTATAACGTCTGGGATATTTTTTAAATTTTTTGGCACATCGAGAGTCCTCTAATAAACTGACACTAAAATCACCACATACAATTATATTTTTTCCTAATTTACCAAGTTTTTGTTACACATCATCCATGGTACTCTCAAAGCAATCATAAATCGATGACGGAGGCCGGTACACGCTCAATGCAACAAGCCGCTCCAAGTCCACACAAGCAATTTCTATAGTCCGCTCAACAGAGAGGCTACAATATCCTTACGTTCTTTGAATTTAAGTTGTTTAGTTAACGGTAGCATTAAGCCACCATGTATTGTATTTTCTCTGCTGAACGAACTACCAACCTGGTGATTACTAAAATTAAGCTTGAACTGATGGCTTTTAACCAATATTCAGTAATACATAAACAATCAATGTTTTGTTACAGTTCATGAAAATTAAATTTCAAGGTCTCTTCTCAACATACTATTACCTTGAATATTTTGATGCACCAAGTGTTAGTACTTATTCTGACATTTTGAATATTTGGACTTCTTATTCGGAGCATTATGGATAATTAAAAATCCAAATTTAAACTATCTCCATTAATAATTATGCAAGAGGTTTTCTCTATTGTCTCTATTTCTAATTTAAATTAAAGTCACCTTGTGTAGCCAAGTTATTGGCTGAATCAATGAAAATGTCAGACTGATAATTGCTCAAGAGAGCAACAGCTTTATAAGTCAAATTCTTGGCTTATTAATCAATAAAATATAAAAACCGACCAAGTGTGTGTCAGATCACGCACAATGAAGGGTCCCGTAGTTCGGATGAATTTATCGCAAGAACAAACTTAATTTCGTAGTTAAAAAACATGTTTTTGCAACCGCAAATGTAAGTTTGTTGGTTGATCGATTATTACTCGTTAACTTGTAAACCCTACTTGCCTATGATAGTTTTCCTTTTAATTTCGTTATATAAACTACTGCCGTGACTTTTTTAATGTATCCTAAATCAACCATTTACCTGGCAGGCGCACTTGACTCTAACAAAAATTTGCACTTTAAAGCTTAATATTTCGCAAACACCCTCCCTGAATCCAATAATGGTTTTGACAAACTCGCAATATTTTTGAACGACTTTTCCAATGACACCCCACACCATGGGATAGATGAGAATAAAAAAAAACATCCCCAGTTTAGGAGAAGGAGAGATAAAAAAATAATTTCATGATTTTGTTTTACCATTTTGTCGTGGTTATTATGTATACCCATTCCAAATTACAGCTTTCTAGTACAAAGAGTCTCCGAGCTAAGCCGCGGATAGACAGACAGACAGACAAACGGACATGGCGAAACTATAAGGGTTCGTTATTTACTACGGAACGCTAAAAAGTATAACCATAAAGCTATTTGTCTTTTTAAACATTTTGGTAAATACAATTTGTATTTTGCCACAGATAAATATTTACTAACATACTTGTTACTGTCGATGACATGAAAATTATTATTGTTTATAAAAATAGAGAAAGAGAAAGAAAAAGAGAGATGGCCCAATTTTCGCCGGAAAGACAAAAATAACACACAATCTATAACTTTTTAAAGTGCATAAAATATTATGTAATTGCATGTTTTTTTTTTATTTTTTCAAAGTTTATTACGATACTGTATGATACACAACACAATAAAATCTTACGCCCATTGTACTGAGAAACGTCATAAAACAAAAGAGTGCATTTAGATAAGTGCTCATTAGACGTTGATTAGGGAAGCGAGGCGAGTCGCCACAAGAGATCTGTCTCAGTGTTTTGTATGGCGATATGATTGAGAATGGCTGGGTCTTACAGTGGATATGTGTCGGATGACGTGGAATTAATCTGCGTCGTGTAAATAAATGTGGGGTGTATGTCAGAGCGACGACGGCGGCGACGAGGCGGGGCGTTTGCCTCCTCTCACCGGAAGCGCCCGTTCTCAACAGATTGGAGAATATACTCGTGTACGCCGCGTAACGCTTGCCAAATTATTCTTTACCCCTAAAACAGGAACAAAGCTTTCATCATCTCGTGTAATAGACGCCAGTAAATCCACCTAGAAAATTGAAAATTATGCGTCGGGATGTGTTTCAAACAACCACTCACGCTAAGAATATGATACTGTTTTAACACTCAAGAAAATGACATGCTTAAGTTTATTATTAAAATTACAATTCAAGATATTGTATTTTTTTTACAGCATATGACTTTACTGAATTCACAGGTGGTTCACTTGAATGGATGTGAAGAAAAATCAACGAAAGTACCTACTATAGAGTGGCCAATTCGAATGTATACAACTATTTTTGGCGGCCGCCATTTTTATTTGGCGCCGAATTTTACGGTTCTTTTCTATCCACTATTTTGTTCAAATGTGGCAAATTTGTTATGCGCCATTAAGAAGGCCATGACACACTTGTTTTTGTTTAAGAAATCATTTTGAGTGACTTATCCAATTTTGATAACAGAGGACTTGTAAATAAACAAAATTTTCACTATTGTGAAGAAGAACAACCTTTGTTGACCCACGCAGGACCCCTAAATTATTTTTGTCTGATAAGTTAAGTCGAGTAATTCCACTATTCTAGATTGAAGAAGCTACACGACCGGTGTTGCTGTTACGGCGACTGGCAATCGCAATAGTGTTGTCTTTTTATTTTGTTTAATCAAATAAAATTTCAATTAAACCTAGAAAACATGTGGTTCCAATAAGATGGAGCAAGAAACCAAGGAGCACAAACATAATCGAAACTTTGAGAGGAATGTTTCCGAAACAATAAATTCCAAGAAATGTTGTCATGAATTGACTCCCAGATTCGACATGTCAAGACTTTTTTCTGTGGGGTTTCTGAAGGGACGTGTCAAGGTCAATTTTAAACACAAAAAGCTCAATATTTGTTACTCTGATGGTGGTATACGTAATAAGCATAATCAGCCTATAATGTTCCCACTGCTGGGACAAGGCCTCCTCTCGGTGATAGGAAGTGGGACGTCATCCACCACGCGAGCCCAGTGTGGGTTGGTAGATGTCACGTCTTTAAATTTTTGGGTCTAGGATATTTTTAAACTATTGAACTGCGTTTTGCTCAACGGTTTTTTTTAAAGAGAAGGGAGTGAATGACAGCGTGACGGTTGACAGGGGAGAGTGGAAAGACAAAACGTGTTGCGCCGACCTCATGTTACATGAGACAAGGGCAGGAAGATGATAATGATAATGATGATGATAATGATGATGATGATGATGATAATAATGATAATGATGATGATGATGATAATGATGATGATGATGATAATGATGATAATGATGATGATGACTAATGATAATAATGATGATGATGATAATGATGATGATAATGATGATGATGATGATTAACTGTGTTTTGCTTATAGTCTTATCCCAAAAATAATGTAGGTACATGGTTATCAAACCAATGTTATTAGGTAAGTAGTTTGCATCATTTGAGAGTAAGAGAAAATATGGAGAATACAAAGCGATAGCGACTCGAGGTGTCTGCTTGTTAGTCAGCGATCTGCAACAGTGCGCAAGCGGTACCGTTTGTAAAGTATCCGATATTTAAAATAGACATAAAATTTTATTGAGACTTAGAGTATATAATTCATAGGAACTGTTTTTAATTCTAATAATTACTAAGTTCTTTCATGACTTCCTCTGAGTTTGAGTTTGTGTATTCGCCGCGCGAACTTGAATGCACTGACCGAGTGACGTCACGCATGTGTACAAGACTTGAATTACATCGGACTTAGTGTGACCGCTCACTTTAGTAATTATAATAATTTTGCAGATGACCGGATCACAGGACTTGTCAAACCAATTTTTTTAAGTATGAAAACAAGGACCATCTGAATTATCAAAATGCACTACAACCTCATGCATTTAATTTCATAATGAACAAACCCAGAGATAAATTAAGACGTCAAAAATCTTTAGATACAATAATATATTGCATTATTTGATTTATCATTATTATTGCCCGTGCATTACAAATAATCCCGGTATTAATCACGTGATTCATAACATTTACATTTCTACGTCCATGTGCGCAAAGCTGCGGGGTATTTGCATAATACACTTACAATGGCAATACCTTTTATTTTACTAGCTCAACAACATTGATTGCGTTATTTACGTTGTAGAGTAGACGAATTTTTCAAACTTATGAAGCAATGAATTCGGAATTTCCTGAAAGATCCTTCGGATTGTGATTGAAAGTGTCTTATACAATCGGCGTGCTCATGGAATGACTTCTTTAGGACTCTCTGTAATCAATATGGCGTCGCTGTTCGCAGATTAAAGTCCACTGCTACGTAGGATGTGCACGGAGAGGTTTGCCACGCTAGCTGCGCGGTTCATTTGTTTGCCAGCCACGCATTCGTGCACAGCGTGGCCGTAGGTGGACGATCTTGCCTGCATTTTCATACAAAGCAAAGCTCACTGCACGTGAGTAGCTTAGCCGTGGGCTGCTTTGGAGCGGGGATATTTCAACGCTTAAACAAAAATTATAGGGTATTTTTACCGTAATGTGCCATGTCCAAAAAATTTATAGGTATGAAAACATTGCACCAAAAAATTATTATTCAATGCACAAAACTATTGGTTTATTCTGCGACGTGGTCCATCGTGACAACGCACGACACATTAACAACAATTGGATCAAGTGGCACGAATACAATTTTAAAATAAACATTGTCAGCTACCGTTTTACATGCGCGATTAATTCACAGTGTAATTAATTTAATCAGTCGCTGTCAATGCAGCTAGCGTTTATTTTACGCATTAAGGAGATTATTTTGTGCTATCGGCCGGTAATGTTATCACACGTGTCGCCTCGGACTGCTCGGTGCGCGCCGCGCTCCGCCAATTTTAAACTGAATATACAAATAGCTCAGTTATACCATTTATGTTCCCTACTTAATGGAGAGCTATCATTTATGTATGTAGCGCAAGTCACGACAGTAGGTAAATCGTTCAATTGAAGTAGGATGTGAGTACCTATGCGTCGAGTTGCTCTAGAGCTCTCAATCATCTAAGACGTTGCAAGCGTCTTCAATGATTATTCGTGTTCATTGTCATCTCTGATTTAGTGTACCTAAAAAAATAAACATTTTTGATCATTATTTGGCCTGACGTTAAATAATGAACGGCCAGCAACTGCAGAAGAAAAGGCTTTTTAGACATAAGTCAAATGTATGGAAACCTGTAAATATTACTCAATACTCACTCGTAAAGTATATTACAGCAACGAAAACACCGGCGAAACGTGACAGATGTTGCAATTGTGCCGGAGACCGTACTTAACATGTCGATATAAAAGTTTACCGGATCGGCACCGATCAACCGTTCCGAAACAGATTGTCGCGTGGCTCGGCGTTAGCGAGTCTATTCGTTGGCTCGAGCACGTGTTGCACACGTTAACGTTAAGCTTCACGGCGGCGTATAATCATAACACGATCCTTGCTCTCGCTGCACACAGGCGACTCTGGGCGACACACGCGCGCCTTGTTTGTGTTGCCACGAATAATAGAGCCGTAATACCTTGGGCACTAACCACTGCGCCGCGCGCCGCTTACCAACCGACTTTTTTGCCAATAAATTTAATAATAACTGCGTTCTCCACTAGCTTACCATTACTTCCGAGATAACGTGAAAATTGCTCCCTAAGCTATACACATTAACCAGCTGATGATGATATAACGTTATGAAATAGAATTTGTAGGAATGACGACGAATAAATAGGTACAAGTAAGCGAACTTGAACTTTGCCCGATCTATTCGGGCCGACGGGACCATTACGGCCTTTGCCGGCACATAATATTTTGTGTGTAACTTGACGCAAGCTTTAACTATGTATGTAAATGCTACTTTTGATCACCCTTTTACTGTAAGAACTCTGGTTAACTTTGTATTTATTTAACAACAAGCGTAGTTATTTTAATAAAAACCGGTGCGGATCACGCACAATGAAGGGTTCCGTAGTTGGGATGAATTTATCCCAAAAACAAACTTAACATTGTAGTTGAAAAACACGTTTTCCGGTACATCCTTAAATATCACGGTCAACTCTCCAATTGCAAATGTAAGTTTGTAATCGCATGTTTTTTTTGTGTTAAAACTACACATTACAGGTTTTCCGACTTTTTTCTTAACTTGTACTGTGAGACCTTACTTTTTGCCAAATTTCATGATTCTAGGTCAGCGGGAAGTAGGTACCCTTAGTCTGAATGAATAAATCCATTCGGGCGAAATATTTTGACACTCGCAAATAAATCAAGATCTATTGTTTTGATTTATTTGCGAGTATCAAAATATTTCGCATAAATGGCCGTATTTTTTTATTGCGTTGACATAGAAACAATTTTTTTAGAGGTTCAAGAGACCGTAGACTTATGTATTTTAAATTAATATCACCACGCATTCCTGAGAAAAAGTGTCTTGACAGACTGACAGACATACTGACGGACAACGAAGTGATCCTATAAGGGTTCAGGTTTTTCCTTTTGAGGTACGGAACCCTAAAAAGGATTTATTCATTCAAACTGAAACTACATATCGAAATATTTCATAACTGACAATTTTAAAACAATAAAAATGTTTATATTTTGGAGTAAAAAACCAAACTTCAACGGGGATGTATGCACATGAAAAACCTGCCTATAAAAAAAAAATGCAGTTCTGTTTACACTGAATCAGTTGGCAAACATTTTTTTTGGAAGTGTGTGCCTCGCAGCGTTTAGCGTTTAGCGGGCAGAAACGCGTTGTGCTACGAATTAAAGGGAATATAAACTACTATTCGCTTTTTTTAATTAGCTGCTTGAAGCTTTCCCAGAAGTTTTCGATCTGTTTAACCGAACAAATAACATGAAGCCATACAGGCCACCGACCGGGCGAAATATTAACTTTCAAAGTAAGCAACAGCGATACCCTTAAGAGGGCGCCTAAAGGTCCACTAGCGCCACTCTTTAAAAAAAATATTATGTCGTGACTGAGAAGGAATTATGAATAACGGCTAATAAGGACCCTCGGTAAGTGTGTCTAGAATTTTCTAATACCTTTTATAAAACTTTATATTGAGACACGAAGCAACAAAATACGATCTAAAGAAAAGCGGCCACATTCCTCTAGATCGTATTTTGTTGCTCCGTGTCTCAATATGAAACTTTATAAAAGGTATTAGAAAATTCTAGACACACTTACCGAGGGTCCTTACTAGCCGTTATTCATAATTCCTTCTCAGTCACGAGATAATATTTTTTTTAAAGAGTGGCGCTAGTGGACCTTTAGGCGCCCTCTTAACTTTATATTATTATCAACGGAGTTAAAGCAGCTACTACGAGCTAAGCAAAAATAGTTGCAATGTTGATCAGCAAAGTCAGTAGTGAGACTGACTGCCCAATTAGCGCGACTTACATAAGCTGACGACACTTACTAGGCTCTTTTGCACCCCGTATCGAAGTAACTATTAATAAAACAAGTAATTATTTGAAACTTGAAACGATCAAGATCCAATTCCTATGAAATCCTGAACCTCATTTACTAAACAAATATGAAACATATAAGGCAGTATAAGCTCAATAGGATACGCTGGTGGGAATGATGCGAAGTCAAATACAGCATCAGGTAATTAGTACAATTCTTGTTTGTGCAATTTTAAGTTCTACGAGGTAACTAAATAGTTATTATAAGCTATCTCGAAATATGTTTTAAGTGACATGCCTTCCTGTTAGTAATCATTTTAACTTGTCCCAATTTTCTAAACGGACCAGCAACAAGAAATTATTTAAAAAAAAAAACATGATTCGTCTTGACTAATTAGTGATTTCTTTTGTTTAAGTAGCTCCAAGTGAGAGGGGCGACTGTATCAGTTTATTTATGTTTAAGAACCCATTTTTCAAGACTACTCAAGACGGAATATTACCCAGGACGTGTGTGTTTAGTACATGCAGATATCATGGTTCCGTATTAAGTTCAAGAAGTCTCCAAGGATCGACTTTCAAAGTCTTAAGTTGAACTTAGATTAGAAAGTTTAGAAAAGCTGTGGACATAATTTGCAAACATACTGAAATTCCCATGACTAGTACTCACTATTAAACTTGTTTATTACAACCAGTATGTAGATATAATAATAGGAAAATATATAATTTTATCAACTGTGTATAGAATAGTTTAATGACCAAAAGGACCAAATATTACCGAATCTTCTCACCCTTTAGAATAGCTATCGTTTTTAGGGTTCCGTACCTCAAAAGCAAAAAACGGAACTCGTATAGGATCTCTCGTGTATCTGGCTGGCTGGCTGGCTGGCTGTCTGTCAGTCAGTCAGTCTGTCACAGCCAATTTACTCCGAATGACCAATTTATTTGAAATTTGGTACACAAGAATTTCCGTGACCCCAACACGGACGTATAACTTAAATAAAATAATTTTCAATATGGGGGTCACTTTTCGGGGGCAAACAGGAAAATTAAAAAAAAAGTTTTGTAAACTATCGTGTGACATAATTATGAAACGAAAGGGCTTGTTGCGAGGCTCTCAATTTCTTTTTTTTTTAATAATTAAAAAAAATGCTTTTAAAGATATTTAAGAAAATAGATGAAAGTTGTCCATCCCACCTATCTCCGAAACTACTGAGCCTAAAATTTTGAAAAATCCAGCGGCCTTACTACGACGTGTTAAAACCATCACCTTTCCGTTGTGAAATAAGGATAGTGCTATTCGTCCTGTATAGCTTCATCTCTGTCTCACACTGGAACGATGATTGCTTTAACAAGTCATAGTACAGCCCCAGGAAATGGTTCTTTACTCATAGATTACAGGAAAATCTATGGTCTCAAAATAACATGGTACATCTCTCAATATTGTGCGTACAAACTTACATTTGCAGTTGCAACTACAATGTTAAGTTTGTTCTTGGGATGAATTCATCCCAACTACGGAACCCTTCATTGCCGGTTTTTTTTTGTTTACAGTTTGATACAAGACTCGGTTTATAAATGCAAGGTAAATTATCAGTGATCTTCAAAATCTTGCAGCCCCAGTTCAAGAGATTTCTGAATACCTGGTTCAGAAATCTCTTGAACTGGGGCTGCAAGATTCCAGGAGTCCAGGTAGTCATCAGATTTTTAAAGCAGCCGTTTGTCATACTAGATCATCATTATCATCTTAGCCTTTTCCCAATTAAATACGTTGGGGTTGGCTTCCAGTCTAACCAGCACGCGTAGCATGACCGCCATAGAAACGGATTTTGTCGACGGAAGAATAGACAAAATGACAGATTGTGATTGTTTATCTGTCATTTTGTCTATTCTTCCGTCGACAAAACCCGTTTCTATGGCGGTCATGCTACGCGTGCTGATGCAGCTGAATAGGTACCAGTTTTTTACATGGAGCGACTAGCGAATAGCAGTAATAGCCTAGTGTTGTGACCGTCGGACTGCCAAGTCATAGGTTTTGAGTTCGAACCCAAGGCACGCACCTCTGACTTATCGGATTCATGTGCATATTGTATAATTATCACTTGCTTAAAAAACGGTGAAGGAAAACATCGTTAGGAAACCGGCATGCCTGAGAGATGTTTCTCGACAGTATGTGAAGCGAAGTCAGAGGCCTATGGGCGGCTTTAAAACTATGACACCAGGTTAGTCATAAACCACGCGAAAAAGAAAGATCGAGCAACTGTATATCTGACCTCAACAACCCAGTTACTAGGTATCACGATACTCCCTGGTAAGACTGGTTGTCAGACTTCCGGGCTTCTGACTAGTCGTAGTTTGTCACACCAACTATCCATGTTTGCTTTTGTCGAAACTTAAACAAAATAGCCCTTTGTAAGAAGTTTGCCAAGCATGATACCTACACACTGTTTTTTGTCCAGAAAAATTGTTTTGTAAATAAATTGTTTGAAGTATAACTACCTACTCATATTGCAAAACCGGGTATTGTGGCGCAACTTGGGAGAGGGCTTTGTCTAGCAGTGGACTACTACAGACTACAGCTGAGTTGAATTAACTAATTGCCTATTCGACTATAAGAAGTCGTATAAGTAAGATAAAGTGGGTATTTTACCAATCCTTACGTATCAAAACAAAAATAAAAGCTTTCAATCACGGCGGACGATTTGAACATAAACACGGCATAGTCAAGACACAGTCAAATCACGGTGTGGTACCCGACACAAAGGGTTTGCTGTGCTGTACTGACATCGTAGTTTACAAACAAACGAATTTCTGTAACCATTTGCAGCCAACGGTCATTTTGAGCCTTGCTTGCTATTCTCAGATTTTCTGTTTGAAGCTTGGGCTACTCAGAAAGATAATCGTCTAATGAACGGTGTCAAAGGGTATCAAAAACCCTTCAAGTAGCCATCAATCTGTGACGCGAGTCGCCGATTAAACTAAAGGAGGTAAGCGAACCCTTCAGTCAAACAATAGAACTGTATTGATGTTAAATGGACAGCTTATAATGCTATCCTTAATCATTTGGGTTCACACTAATAATAAGTATCTTGTGGAAGTATTGGTAACCAAAACCTTTACTTTATTTGGCCTTGGTCATGACTCGGAAACAAGAAAATTTTTGTGACCCAAAATGTAAAGAAGTTTGCGTTAACATGAAGACGGCTACCACGACAGAGCAGATGCGTATAGCTCAGTGAGTGCGCCAACATTGTAGCTTATATAATGTGCAAATTACAACATGCTGCAATCACAACTCTATTCCCACGTTTTCCGCGGTAGACTGCTGACTGATTACTGGCTAATATGATTCGTCCTTTGAAGGACTAACTACGCACACACCCATGCTGCGTAAGGGACGTGGTGGCCATTTTTCACATTAACTGAAGCTCACACACATGAGTATTCTGTTAGATTTCATAAATATGCGCATTGATATTGATTGATGCGTTTTGATCCCCTGATGGATCACGGTTTGGCCACTTGGATTACACGTCAGGGTTGTGTTTGCTTAGACACAACGAACTGAAAAGAAAGCACACAATTTAATTACTCGTTAAACGTTTTAGCATTACTTGATCGTAGTCTTTTTGGGACCGGATCAAAAATATCACAAAATCGTTTCGATCGGGAACATAATAGCTACCCTCAATCTCCCAAGGCATTCAACTAAGCAATTTAAATTAACCTCTATTGGATACATGGGTTATACAAATTTGGCCAACGCAATAAACTTGCTCTGAGGTCCCCCGCTTATGATTAATATCGTTATCAAATTACTTCGTACATATGAAAAGCTTCTAGGGTTTTAGTATTATAATATGATTTTAATTCCCAATTCCCTCTTGTTACCGAGACCGTAAAAGTTTAGAGCCCACTGTAACTGTCTTCCCGCTGGTCGTTTTATCGTTTGTCAAGCAACACGCTGTTAACACACGCTACGAGAATGCCATTAGTTTAGAAAAAATCATGAACTAAATAGATTCCGATTTTGGATGAGGAAACAAGTTAGCATTTCAAAAATAAAATGTTGAATAAAATTAATATTTTGTGCTAGAATAGCACAAAATATTAATTCGTTCGGCGTTTGTTCGGCGTCAATGCCTTAAGTATATACTCCGTTTCAAAAATTGATCGCACTTCCAGCAGGTATGTTAATCCTGTACGTAACGCGCATCGTTTAGACGTTCTTCATCAAGTTAAAGTACTGAATGTCACGATGGGTTTGCTTTGTAAAGCTACGGTTTCCTAGAGTGGCGCTGCCATCATTTTCATGACAGCAGTTGTGTGGCGGCCAGCGCTTTTCTAGAAAAAAATTGAGCCATTTTCTTTCAGATTCACAAACAATTGATTAACGTTTAGCGTCATACCTGTATGTACGAGTATACGTACACTGAAAAAGCACTAGGGATAAGTAAATTGTTTTGTCTTAATTTCAGATGGAAGATGAATTGTGAGAATATTTAGCTGAAATAAATAATTACGCGATGACGAGATCACGGAGAATAACGGAAAGCATCAGAAATGTTGAATTATGTCCTTTCCTTTGTTTCCAGTTTCATTTGACTAAATAGTATATTTTGATGCGAGCGTGCTGCCATTGCACTCGAGGCGGGATTGCAGTGCAATGGAACTGAGAGTGCAAAAGCAAATGCTCACGCATATCAAACGACGTCAATAAAATTAAATAGAAACAATAAATACAATAAAATTTCATTAACATTATATTTGATAACGAATAATTTTTATGAAAATTGGCTCGCGGATTATTTTCCGTGCGCTGTACTCCTTCGAATTTTGAAGGAGAGGCACTGACTTGAAGCTGATAACAGCGTAAAATAAAACTGAATATTTTAATGTACAGAACTCTAGTTAATATTAATTTGTTGACAAAAATAAATAATTTGATGATATATAATGTGTATTTATCATATTTTATTTATTTACACAGTTTACAAAATATGTAGGCATAAAAAGGCAAGAGGCGATGCTGAAATTTAAAAAAAACCGCACGTCTTCGTCTAGTATAATTATTCTGCCCAACTAAAGCACGCCTGTTATCCTCAAATCGGTGCAATAAGAGCCCCATTTCGAGTAAGTGTATTGAAAAAAATATTTACATTGCTTTTGCTTGAAAACAGTGTTTTCCAAGCAGCCAATATGTGTGAAATGTGTCACTTTATTCACTAGTGTTTTTTACTTTTCTGTTTTTATTTGATTTTTACCTACGTCGTCAGCCCGTCCCAAAGAGTTTTTATTATTGGAGAAACGTTTGTATGAAGATGACGATGCCGATGACGATGGCGATGGCGATGGCGTTGACGATGGCGATAGTGATGGCGACGGCGAAGGCGATGGCAATGGCGATGACGATGACGATGGTCAAAGTCAAAGTCAGTCATAGTCAAAGTTAAAGCCAAATAGTCAAAATCAAAGTCAAAGACAAAAAGTCAGAGTCAGTGAAAGTCACAAGTCAAAATGTCAGTCAGTCAAAGTCAAAAAATGAAAGTAAAAATCAAAGTCAAAAAGTCAAACTCAGAAGTCAAAGTCAAAAAGTCAAAGTCAAATCAAAGTCATGAATGTTGTTTATATCATTTAAATACGTTAGCCAATATGTCAGATGCTACACTTTTTATGCGACTACTGTAAGGCTCGTTAGTTTTTATTTACTCGCACAATGCATAGTAAAACGTTATATAATACACGTGCGTAAGATGATTTCCGCACTTGTAGCATAAATAACTATTATTATGTACCTATCGCTCTGAGTGAAAACAGAATCATGTTTATGTTCATTTGAACTTTTAATTAGTTCTGAAACAAGATCAGATAATGGGTCGAATAAATCTTTAAAATGGATAAATCCGCGGCCGGATAATTCCAACGAAATAGAGAGAGAGTAGATATTTTAGACAGATTTGATAGCTAGGTATCCAGTTATGAACAATTTGTAGACATTAAGGTCATTATGGAGGACCTGTCAATTGTCATTTCTATTGCTACTAAGTTTGTACAGGACTTACGAGTATCTTCATTATCATAACGGTCTGATTCCCCTGTGAGGTACAGTGATTATTAATTAGATACTGACATAGCCACTTAGTGTATTGCTCATTATACGTATATCATGAATAGCTTTCGCATTTTAAATATTATTGTTATTAGTTAAGAAGTTAGGATTCATAGTTATTAAAACTGGCAACTATTATTTTCCAATACCTTTTTCGCTCGCTGTTTTTTGAATCCCGACATATGTATGGTGAGAAGTGTTTAAGTATGACGGCTTTGTCGTTTTGTACATCTGTCTGTGGCATCGTAGCTCTCAAACGGATGGTCCGATTTCAATGCAGTTTAAAAAAAAATTGAAACCTGTTTTAATCGGAATGGTTCTGAGCTATGTTTTATAAAAAAATTGTTTAACTATTTTGAAGATAATCAGCTCTTTCCTAATTGGTGTAGGGATCTTATTTTACTTCCAATCCTCCGATAGACGTGGCATTTGGTATACTACTATAAAAAATGTCTCAACGTGATGCAGTCAGAAAAGTCTACGGCCTAACTAACTCCTCAAGAACTTCAGACCTATCGTGTTTAGGCTCATTCTATTGGTCTCGATGAGCAGTTAACTTAGAACAAGTGAATATAGTCTGATGATGGAGCAGGGTACAGGAACTCGGTCTTACTTATTCTAGCGTATAGCACTAGTGGGTTGCAGCTGAAAATCACCGTCAGGTGGTTCACTTTGTGTTGTCCTCTGACATTATGCTGAGCTGAGGCCCTTTTGGAATTATAATAATTTGTTATCTGTTTTTATAGTGTTAAGGTCTATTTTTTGTAATGCCAATAAACGCATTTTTCTTTCTTTCTTTCTTTACTTATCGTAAATCCACCATGTTTGAACTCATTGGCTTGGTCTAGATGAGTAATTGGTAGATACTCGGTGAAAAGGTCCGATAATGTAGCAGGAAGGGGGTTGGACAAATGAAAGAAAGAAAGAAAGAAAAATATTTTATTTGGGACACGCACAGGAAATACAAACAGTAAGTAGGTAATAACAAAAATAAAAATAAAAAAAAATTACAAAATAAAAAACAAAAAATAACGAATTATAACGACCTGTGCGAGGCCAAAAAGGCTCCTATCTCAGCATAATGCGGCGATATTTAAAAAATAAATACCGCAGCGCTGGTATTCTGATAGGGCCCACTGTGATGTCACGGACACACCTACGGATTAAGATAAATCCCACTATGGGATGTAAAAATAAATAAAGCAATAAAATAAAACAAAAATATAAATAAAAAACTGAAACTAAGTAATAAATAAATCTATTCACGCCCGACGTTCCAACATCACTTGTCCATAGTATAGACTATTATCTATGGTGACAAGCGAAGGGACGCGGGCGCACTGCGAATCTGCGATGCATTAACTGTCAACTAATTGTCAATTTATCTAACAAATGAGATTGGAAGATTGGAATTTTACAGAAATTATATATTATGGTTCAAAGAATATACTACTCTTTAACGAGAGGTATTAATACAAATAAAACAATGGGTGAATAATATAAGAAAAGGCAAGAAAGTGGTGCAAATGAATAATGTATAGTATCGTTGTGTTATGACTGACTGTGTTGTGTAGTGTAAGGCGGAAGAAAAAGATTCAGTCACCGAGAAAAACAAAGCGAGTGAAGCAGAATTATACTGCTAAGAACACTTCGCTAAGGTCACCAATAACAACTGCGTGCAGTCCCCAGGTGAGTTTAGAAATTGGTTTCCTTTTGTATTCGTAACAAATGTTGCTTATACATAGTACTAAAACTAACAACTGTTTTTATAGCACGAAAAGGAGGTGGCAAGTCGTTCCAGCAGCGAGAGGCAGCGAATTTAAAGCTTCCACGGAATGCAGCAGTTTTGTGCGTTGAAGCCAACAGAAGGTAAGAAGATGCTCTCGTTTTAATCTTATTTATGTCACGTGACCAGGTCAATTTCCTATAAAGATATTCTGGTTTTTGTGTGAGAATGGTGCCAAAGAGAAGGGTAGCCAGATGAAGCTTTCTGCGATCTGACATTTTCATCAAATTACCCTTAATTAAAAATGGAGTTATGTGAGATCGGGGAGGGATATTAAAACAAAATCTCGCACAAGCATTCTGCACTCGCTGGATCAGCTTTTCACTTCTACCGAGAATGCACGCACCATACACAGTGTCAGCGTAGTTCAGCTTGGACAAAACAAGTGACTCACACAGCATGACACGCATATCCACACTTATGTACGGCCGTACACGGTACAAAAGCTTTAACCGGTAAAAAACAGTTGCGCACAGCCTCCATGATGTGTGTCTCGAAATGTAAGTGCTCGTCAAACACCACCCCAAGATTACGGGCTTCTTGTACCCTATCAATAGAACACCCGTCAATCTTCAAATCCAGATTATACCCTATCATTTTATTAAGAAAATCTCTAGATCCCATGACGATGTACTTGGACTTAATTGGGTTCAGAACCAGAGAGTTTCTTACTGACCAGGCCGAAATCCTATCTAAATCATCATTCATTCTTTTTACAGCTTCAGCAGACTGCTGAGGGCGGAATGAGAGATACATCTGCAGATCGTCAGCATATAGGTGGAATTTGGTGTTCTTCAGACAGTTGATGATGTCGGCGCTGTATAGAATGAAGAGAAGCGGGCCTAGGATCGAACCCTGTGGTACGCCGCGGTTCACTTGCTTGGGACTGGAGGACAAAACATCTCCAAAACTGTCAGTTGTTACCTGGACAAACTGAGAACGGTGACTCAGGTAACTCTGAAACCATTGGACTGTTTCCGGTTGACATCCATAGTAAGACAGCTTGGAGAGGAGAAGGGAGGTATTGATTGAGTCAAAAGCACGTGAAAAATCCAGCAGCACAAGCATGGTACCCATGCCCTGTTCCCTGGCTTCCAGGATATTGCCAACTACGTCAAGAAGAGCTGTGGCTGTGCTGTGCCCCCTACGAAATCCTGATTGGGCCAGTGGCAAAATACCGTGCCGCTCAAGATATGCCCGAAGCTGGTTAGACACAACTTTCTCCAGAATCTTGGAGAGACACGGTAAAAGGCTAATTGGGCGAAGATCTTTCACGCTGGTTGGATTAGATAAAAGTCATCTAGATCTGATCTGATCTGATCATAAAATAATTAGATAAATTTAAGTTGGTCGATTATTACTCGTTAACCTGTAAAGCCTACTTAGCTGTGATAGCTTTCTTTTTAACTTCGTTATATATACTACTGATGTAATTTTTTTCACAAATCCTAGTACAACAATTGAGCTGGCAGGGGGGACACTTGAGTTTAACAAAAATTTGTACTTTGAAGCTTAATATTTCGCAAACGGATTCCAGAATGGATAATTATTTTCACACACCCACAATATTTTTGAACGACCTTTCCAACGACACCCCGCACCATGGGAAAGACGAGAAAAAAAAACCACTTTACGTGTAGGGGAGGTACCCTAAAAAAAAATATTTTTCTTGATTTTATATACTTTGGCGGCGTGATTAATATGTATACTCATGCCAAATTACAGCTTTTTAGTGCTAACCGTTTCTGAGCTAAGCCGCGGACAGACAGACGGGCATGGCGAAACTATAAGGGTTCCTTGTTTACTACGGAACCCTAAAAAAGCTAATTACTATACAATCTAAAGAGAATAAAATAAGTAGGTTGCCTGTATTTATTTCAGCATACAGCTATTATAACATACTTACAAGAAATTCCACATTCGATGGAGTGTATTTTAATGTCAATATGTAGAAAATATATGCCGTAAATCGTAATATAATAAAAATAATATTACATCATTATTTATCTGGTTTAATTAAAATAGTTGGACAAATACGAACAAAAAATATATACCTACGTGATCAATGAAAACAAATTCAATCACGTGTTTTTCAAAACTTTTACTTCCTTTTTCCCTTGAATGGGTTCTTGCAAGTTAATTTTGGACAACTTCCTCTAGGCCTACAAAGCTGAAACTTTGTGTTTCAATGAGAATACATTTATTTTGTAGAGATACGTCATACTTTGAGAATTCGAATGTTTTTAGGTACCTACTATTTTGGCATAATGATTTTTATGTGCTTCTTCTACATGATAATAAATTACATAGATCGTTGTGGTCACTTGTGGCTAAGTAATAACAGCTGCAAGGGGCGATCGATCAGGTTAAGCTACGCTTACCGCGATTGATCCGTGGATGGGTGACCATCTTTACATACCAAGACCCAGCCGTGCTTCGGAAAGCACGTTAAACCGTTGGTCCCGGCTGTCATTCGTGGATCTTTGACAGTCGTTACGGGTCGTCAGAAGCCCGAATGTCTAACAACCAGTCTTACCAAGGGGTATCTTATTATTACCCAGTAACTGGGTTGTGGCGGTCAGATTGGCAGTCGCTCCATGTAAAATATTGATATTCAGCTGCATCCGGTTAGCCTGGAAGCCGACCCCAACGTAGTTGGGAAAAGGCTAAGCAGATGATGCTGTGATCGAAATCGAGTTGGGGAAGGCAGCCGAAAGACGTCTAGCAGTGGACGTCTTTCGGCTGAAATGATGATGATGATGAAATTAACATAATTAATTTAAGATATCTATTAATCATTTTTACACATAAACGATGTCGTACTGTTTATATAAAAAATAAGCCTGTGTAAGTCACACAGAAATCTTACGAGATTTTTATCACAGATGCCATGTGGTATCATAAACTTTCTACTTGTCTTCAACTCGCTTCTATTACGAGTTCGCCTGAGCTATCTCACGTCTTGAGAGTACCTCATGCTTATTCTAGTTTCTTTATAGTGCCCATAAAAGGAAATATCCGTATTCGCCTTTGCCGGTGTTTGGTTTAACAGGAGATTTTGCAACTGAGCATATTACTAACACTAGTTTAATGAACAACGTTGAATTAATATCGTAGCTTATTTCGCAGCATTAATTAAAGACGTTACGATTGTATATTTAGTATGATTTATAACTAAAATGTGTAGTTTAATTAAGTATAGGAGGTATATTATTCCTAGACTCCGTATAGTTTGGCTGTGAAGTTTCTTGTTTTCTGGAGTTTGCAATATTCTCACATAGTTCTAGTCGCACACAAAATGATATATGAACTTGAAGACATTTAACAACGAAGTACATCTAAAGTATTGATAGAAATTATGAGGTTTTGTAAATTATGATTAGGTACAAACCTAATTTCTAAGTGTATAGGTACACCTACAGCCTCATACTTATAAAGCTTATTTAAAACATACATTAATAATTATCAGAGTTGAGAAATGCAATGCCTCAAGAATTATTTATTAGTAAATGCCTTAATCGAGATACTTTTATTTTACAAAAAGCATTTCGTTGATGCTACGACCTGAGCTACGACCTGAGCTACGGCGGCGTAGCCAACGTAGTCAAACGTCTATTCTACGCGGGCTACGCTCTCGTAGCAGATTCACAATTTTATTGGAAGAGCCTTTTGTTAATAAACTGGCCGTTCGAACAAATTAAGTAACAGGTATTCAAATGAAATAATGCCATGCACGATTGCATCTTATTAACTTACTAGACTTACACTTTTTAGGAAGTGAAAAAACGAACCCTTATAGGATCACTCATGCATCATGTCCATCCGTCTGTTACAGCCAATTTGCTACGAATTTACTTAATCGATTAGGTTGAAATTTTGGAAACATGAATTTCTGTGACCCAAACGTGGATGTATGATGCATTTTGAATATGGGGGCCAGTTTTGGAACAATTAGACAATTAAAATAAAAGGTCCGTTTCAAACTGTACCGTGTGAAATATCAAATGAACAAACTAGTTGTGTGGGTCTGACATTTTTTTTAAATAATAAATTGTTTTAAAGTTATTTAAACTAGATGCATATAGTTTTTTTTTAAATAAATTACAGGAAAACGTATAAGAAGTCTATGGTCTTAAAATAACATGGTAAACATCCCAAAATTGTAAGTACAAACTTACATTTCCAGTTGGAAGGTATGGCAGAACATGTTTTCAACTACAATGTTAAGTTTTGTTGTTAAGTATGGTAAATAACATATTGATCCACAGGAACCCTCTCCACGTAAGTTGTCCGGTTTCTACTTTACACTCCTAAGGTAGTAAACACAAACAATAGCAGTATAATATTATTTCATTTCGCCTGATTTTCGAATCTGCTGATCAGAGTCGATAAGTTGCAATTGCTATGGTCAGTTTTAATAACCATACACGTCATAAGAACATATGCAATGATGAAGATGGTAGTTGCACCTGTAACAGTTAAAAGATTTTCCCAGAAGTATATCAAAACCGGGCCGTCTTAAGATATCGGCATCAATCAACTCAGCCTATCGTATTGCAATGTTGCACATAGGGCTCACCCATGCTACGCCACAACACCTTGTCCCCGGCCTTCCGCATTCAGTCTGTTCCAGCCCCCTTTTTGTGGTCGTCGAACCATCTAGCTGAAGGACGCCCCGCACTACGCTTGCCGATACGCGGTCTCCACTCCAGGACTCCTCTGCTCCAGCGGCCATCGGTCCTGTGACAAACATGGCCAGCCCACTGCCACTTCAGCTTGCTTACTCTGCAAGCTACGTCGGTAACTCCGGGTCTTTTCCGGTTAACTGTTGTTACGTTAACAGTTAACCCGAAAAGAACCGGATTTTTGATTTTGTCCTTCAAAGGAACTCCGTCCATAGCGTGCTGAGTGACGTAAAATTTTTGGACCAGCCCGACTGTCAGTGTCCACATTTTTGGCACCGTACGTTATAGGAGACAGGACGCACTTGTTGAAGACCTTAGTCTTCAAACATTGCGGGATTGGCGACGAGTAGACTTGACGAAGTTGTCCAAACGCTGCCCAACCCAACTGGATTGGACTGTCGGCTTCTTTCTCAAATTTGTATCTACCGAGCTGGATGACTTGCCCTAGGTAGACTACTGCTTCACAACTTCGAGAAGCGACCCTTCGATTTCGATTAAACTTGACAAGAGATGCGAATTGTACATGACTTTCGTTTTGTCCAACTATCGGTATACCACTGTTCAGTAATTGGGTATTGGTCGCTTCAACAAAAAGCTAAAATATTACTGATGCGCTCCTATTAAGAACGTTGAATTTGTGTTAAATTCTCAGTTCAGCACAAATTCATGGTAAAGCTATGCTTGTTTAAGAATACGATTCTGATTGGCGATTTAGGTTCAATTAGAAGTACGTAGCAGGCAAAAAGTGACACGTACCAAGCATACTATAAGTCAGCTGCCAAACATACTAAAGCCTATTCTAAGTCCATCGGGACTTAGAACAGGCCTCAAATATTGTGAGGATTAACTTTTCTTCAATGCACATGACAGTTAACTTATTAGGAATTTCGAATGTATGATAATTCTCTTATCATACATTCGAAGGATAATAAATTAATTGTGTTCTTTTCGCCGTAATAGTATTAAATAAAATAAATAAATAGTGTTTTATTTCAGGCAAAATATAATATACTTACAAAAAATTCAATAAATAAGTAGTAAAAACATTAAAAATATTAAAGTATTGATGGTGGGTATTATTAACCCTAACCAAACTAGAAATGTGATAATATATTTACTTAATATATTTAATAATGTATTTACCTATGTATAAATAGATGGATGACCAGCAGTGCTATTCTGTAACCATCTCACCGTGAAAACTTAGGTGAAGTGAGCGTGGAGTGAGCTGTCATTCCACAGGGATTGACACTATTGACAGCTCACTTCACCCAAGTTTTCACGGTGAGACGTTTACAGAATAGCATGGCAGATTTAGGTTCATATATTTCCAGTTTTACATAACATAACGTGACGCCTGTTTTTCTCGATGAGTTAGGGTTAGAGGAAGGGTTATTTCCAGTTTTAATGAAAACTATTTCATGTTTTGAGTAGTAACTATAACAACTTAGAAGTAATTATAGTAGTAACGATACTACCTACTTCCACATCTTTCTGTTTTAATAATCAAAGCCTGCTGACGAAACTTATCGCCACGCATCGAAGCACATTAATTGTGACGATTGATTCTTGCGCGTACGCCTGGAAGCATAATAACTTTGTAGGAAACGAGGCAACATATACCTACCTATCTACTACAAAATATTCTAAATAAAAAAAAACTGAGATTTATTTCTTATCGGTTACAGTCAACGCCCGACGCGTTCTTCAGGTCGACGATCTATCTCTTTTCGACAGTCTTTTGTCCGGTTAGAAACTTTTATTGGGCAAAACCGATCAATATGTTGTAGCTATTATTAATCTTACAGTTATTTATGTGTAATAACAACATGAGCCTAATATGACTATATTGTCATTTAGGATACAGTCTTGTCTCTGTCAGTGGTGGCCATTATTCGGGGCTGTGGTTACATTCCATTTAACTTTGCTCCTTAGGCTGGTTTTACAGACAAGCGCATAAGGTTCCTCTTTCAGAATATGCTGAAAGTGTTGTTATAGGTTTGTGGACATTATTTTGACAAAACTGTACCTCACACACAGCACAACAAAGTTGAAATGGAATCTCTATTATCGTTATCGTTCAATTTATTGATTCAAACAAAGAGTTGATATTCATCAGTACCTAACATTCACCATCTTTCGTCGTATTAATAATGATGACTGCTTAGTAATTAGTATTACTTATTAATATCACTGGATTGAAAAAAAAAACCAGTCGAGCAGCCACTGCATCGAAATAATATTCACATTACGCGTATTTGTAGCAGGGAAGCTATGTCATTCGATTTGCACATATATGTTTTGATTTTCATTATGACTCGCAACGCGAACTCCACAGACTCACAGTGCATTCAGCCTTTTTATAGCTCAGTTGTCCACATGTCCCCCTTTACGAAGGCTGTCCATTGAAACTTTTTAACTGGATACGTCTACATTGAAATAAGCTCTCGACGAAGTATCCTTTCACTTAACTGTATAACCAGCCTTACGGTACTGAACGCTTAAAGCGTCACCCACATCTTTACACACGAACGAGGGTGGTTATGAATTTAATTAATCTTCATCGCGATGATTTAAACAAGATATTAAAACGTTTTTATTGCATTTGAAGAGATCGTATGAGAGTCTTCCGGAAAATCTTGTTCGTGATGATGACGTAAGAATTTTTGAAGTCATTCATTGTGGATTCAATATTCTTTGTTTTTCTCAGAAATCTATCTATTTCTCAGAATTATCACTATTTGTGATATAGGTGGGTAGCTATACTGATTGCGTGTCATTGGAACTTACTAAACCTAACTGTACGTGAAACATTTGGTTATGTTTAATATGCAAAACAAGAAACAGTAATTAGGTATCATGATGTTGGATAAAGTGCATAGCTATAGATACTAGCTAAACATTAAGTTGGTTGTTACACTAGGTACTAACAATCAATATGTTCTAAGCGAGCTAAAAACTTGTCTTTTGCGACCATGGGCGCAGCTTAAGTTTACAATGAGCTACAATACAAGTTTATAAATAATTTATAAACTTATGCAATAAATACCCTTAGAATGGCGATAGTTAAGTACTATGTAACTTCGGGGGTGAACTATTGGCTTAACGTGAATATATCCAGGGCTGAATATTGACAAGGTGTTTGTTTATCATGTAAAGTTATATTATTCTTTTTTTAGGGTTCCGTACCGCAAAAGGAAAAATGGAACCCTTAAAGGATCACTTCGCTGTCCGTCTGTTTGTCTGTCAAGACCCTTTTTCTCAGAAAGGCGTGGGTGGAGGTATCAAGTTGAAATTAATATCAAATATGTACTTAAGTTTACGCCCAGATTAATACAGATGGGCTACTCCGCAAAATCATTTAAATAAAAAGCTACTCTTGCTACGACACAATAAAGTGCAATTTAGGTCGCACAGCGCTAATCACTTACTATATTCCTAATATATAATCCACCTACTATATTCACCTAGAAGTTGCTTCTCTTTCTATCGCGTATCGACTCTTAGATCTTCTGACTACGTTACACTCACTAGCCCAGCAAGACGGGCCCGGCGCGTACTTGTAACTTCCTACATGACCCTGTGGATTACGGTGCCTTGGAGCTCTAAAAAAACAGATTTCTAAGTCAATGCAATAAAAAAATACGGCCGTTTTTGCGACATATTTTGATACTCGCAAATAAATCAAACCCATAGGATAACTTCCCGTTGACCCTTTGGCAAGAAGCAAGGTCGCACAGCACAAATAAAGGAAAATTTCCAAAAATTGTTAATTTGTAGTTTTATCACATTTTTTTTTAGCGATTATGAACTTACATTTCCAGTTGAAGAATTGACCGTGACGTATATCGATCTATGGGAGAACATGTTTTTCAACTACACTGTTAAGTTTGTTTTTGGGATAAATTCATCCCGACTTCGGAACAAGCATTGTCCGTGATGCGATACACACTTGGACGGTTTTTTTTAATAGACGAGTTTTTAATCACATAGTTTTCGGCCAAAATTTGATAGATGATAATGTGTGTTTAAGTACAAGTAATGTAGGTATACTTTAGATCTTATTATTAAAAGCTTTTATTATGTTTTACATTGGCAAATATTATATGAATCCATCTCACTTGTTACCTATCGAATCAAGTAGAAACTTTTTAGGATCCAATGACAATTGTCAATAAAGTCCATATAATTTTAGCTGAATTAAATACACGCGTCGCATCGACCTATGTATCCTCAAAACACCGTTCAATAGTTATGCTAGTTTTGCTCTCAGTACCCGCCGCAAAAGCATAGCTCGGGCGTGCTCTACCGGCGGCGTGCTAGCCGGTGCGTGAACAAATATTCATTTTAGGCGGTAAAACAGACCTACGACCAATATTTCGAAATGAAAAACGGACCGTAGACTATAAGTATCAGGAATAATCATCTGGGTTGTTCCACCGTAATTTCACATTGTTTGATTTGGTTCTCAATTACCTTTAAGACCGAAAAACAATAGAGCGTTGGATTTTTCGCATGAAAAAACGTCAAACGAAGAACACAGATTCTTAAAACATCATGTTGTTTCATGGTAGTATCTATGCTGGCGATTGACATAAACTCAATTAGAAAATGCACATGATTGATCTATACAATTGCATTAGGAACGATATGTTGCTAATATCATAGCATGTTAAGTAACGAGGCAATCGGTGTGCCTCTTAGCGAGTATACATTATGCAGCCACGTTTGACGTGAACAGGTACACAAGGGTATTGATGTCGGTCACCTGTCGCACTAGCGGTCATATTTGATGGCGGAACTAACCTCAGATCACATCTCACAAACACTGCGGTATCTTCCTGTAAACACGAGTTTAACTAATTATTAATATGCCGCAAAAATATTTTTTCTCTAAACATGCTAGGAGATTCGAGCATTATTTTGACACCCTTCTTCGAGATACATCGAAATTACTGTACTGGTCGAATACATGTGCCCGGCCGGAAATGTTTGTATGAAAATCCATATCTGTCGTGTTATTTAAAAATTGAACGAGCCTTTTACTTAAACACATGGCAACCAAGGAGGTAACTTATCAAAGATTTAATTAAAATTTCGATTCAGCTTGCAAATAGAGCTGTTTAAAGTAAAGAAGAGACAAATAAACCAATTGTCGCGTGAAAAATTATCGTTGTTTGTCATTTATAATTCATTTACGTAGTTAATTTTTTTTTAGGAATGTACTATGCAGCCCTTGGCCGCAATCAGGCATTGATGGACTCACGTAAGTGTTCGATTTATGAAAGATTCACAATTTCATGTTCGTCCATCAGTGCTCGTTTTGTTGCAGGCCGCGATAGTAATATACCACACTTGCTTGAAAACTGGCTTTTATTGAATCTGTTTTCCTTCCTTTTATACATTTTTGCATTTTTGCACTGCATTATAAACATATAATGCAGTGCAAAAATGTATTGAACACGCGAGACTTTGCATTCTGGATCTAGACCTGGAAAGTATGCCGTACTACATATACCTACTTTCAGGGGCACAAAATGCGATAGCCTGTTGCCATCTAAATCAAACAATGAATACATAACAACCTTTGTTTCATCCAGTGGAAGAACAGTAATTTTCTGAGAATGTATTTTTGGTTTACTTCATTGAACAAGAAAATATATACACGCTGTCATGTGGACTACTTCTACCATTTTAAAAAGCACGGTTAGGACCAAAAATGGTGGTGACATCAAAAAAGTAATTGTTTCAATCATAATTAAATATTTTATTAGAAAAATAAGTTTGTGTGTGTTGAAAAACGTCGTTTGATAAACTTGTACATATTTTGTCATTTCATTCTCGGCTCCAATGCGCCCCCGCCCTCGTACTATTACGTGACATCAGTTATTTTTACTGTAGGTAGGTATCTATCGCGTAAAAATATTCAAAGTACCTACTTTTTATATTCCTCACAATTTTACTCAAATTTAAGGATAATTCAAATAGTTGAAATAATCAAATTGGCCAATTGGGGCAAAATTGTGAACCCATTATGTCAAACGCAGAAACATTTTAGCATAAAACTCGAGCGTGTAACACAGCTATAGCAATCAAAAATAAAATAACGACAGTTCCGTCCTAGCGACTGAACAACATTAATGTTTTTCAAAAAGTTATAAAACGTCACGAGCGAGGATAAGTCCGATTTCCGCGACAATGGCATGCGAAGCACTTTTGAGTTGAACTCGTAATTTATTTCGCTTTGTGATTTTTCATCGCGTGTCTCGGCCGCGCCATTTTTATACTCACATTTCATCCGATGTCAGCGTCACTTTTCACTCGGTTTCACGCCATGGTCTAGCCGAGACTCCCCCGCTAGTCTCGTAGCCTCTCTCCCTACAAGCTTGCTTATCTTTAACGTTCCTCATTAATTTCGCCCACGCCCGCATCCACGATATCCGTCTACCCACAAGCTTGAGCTAGAGTTTGCCAATCGCTAACGTAAATTTTATCCCACTGCAATAGGGATGATGACTAACTTTAGAAATGTTCGAACAAATAATGTATTTTAAAGAAGTCATGGTAAAATAAAATAGAAGCTTTTAAACTTCTTTTAATATTATTTGAAAAAAAAAAAATATTAGTTCAAAAAAACTACACAACAACGTACAACTGCCAAAAGCCCATTGAACGAAAAAAGTATTTTAATTTAATTTACTTTAGATTAAAACAACACAGTTAAAATCATTGTGTGTGTACCTACTCTACATATTCATTTCGAAAAAATCCGTATGGATTTAACCTTTATTTCGATTGGATTTATCTAAAATGAAACTAAAGCGAAGAGCAAAGAACTACGCTCATATTTTATGATCGTGTTTTTGACACAAAGGACCAGTGGCTATGGTGCAAAATGAACGATAGCAGGGTTGCTTGCTCACAGTTCGTTAATATCAAAAAAAGCTTATTGACATGATATTGGTTTCATGTTTTTGGCTCATTTGTCTCATTTTGTCGAGTTTATCATTAAGTTTTACTTGTGCAGCTACACAGACGATTTCAACTTATTTCTATGGCGGGTATGCCAACCGAATTAAGAAGTCAAGTTCTTAAATAAAAACATAAGTTTAAAAAACTGTAACCCGACTACAGTAAAATAAAAGTGATCTAAAAAGTACGAAACAAGAAAATATTTCAGACAGAAATCAAGACATCGGTACAAAAAATGGGTACTATTTGGGTGCCAGGAACACCTACAAAATTATAATGGCATGCGATGACGATGATTGCTTAGGTACTATACAGATATTTGTAATGTGCTCGTCAAGACCTTTCTTTTGATACCAAACATGTCATGATTATCTCTATTTTTATTTTTTCACGGTCTAACGTCCACCATATTAAATTTAGGAAGAACTTATATAGCCTATTTCACCCGGACCTTTATTACGAATCTATTGATACCTCTTTCATCAAAATCGGTTTAGTAGTTTAGGCGTTACGGTGGAACACACGTAAATACAAACATACATACATACATAGACTGTTAAAATCATAACCCTTCCTTTTGGTTTTGCCGTGGTCGAGTAAAAAACCATCAGGCACGAGTTTATTAAATTATTAAACATCGGCGTTTAAGGATTTAAAAAATGTTATAATTCTAGAACAGCGAATATCCAACCGGAACCTGCTACCATCACATTGTTTATAGCCACCATAGGGTCATTAAAATAATCACCTTCCCTTTACATGTAGGTAGGTTGTAATGTAGGCACCTAGGCAGCACAAATTATTAAGATTTTTTGTAAAAAAAAAAAAACCTGTATTACATACCACCTACAGTGCTTAGGTACAGCTGAGCTCAGCTTTGTGTGAAGCTAAAAAATAGAGTTCTCACAAACTTTGCCTTTAAAAATATATTTTGTGGGCATCAAATAGTATACTCACTATTAACTGGGCGAGTGAATTGAATGGCCGTTTTACTTCCTCATGTTCCTGAAAGACTGAATGTTAATGGACGTTAATTGAACCAAAAATGAACGTAGTTTATATTTAAATGTCTGTGATGTATTTGGGCATTGGTTACTTCCACCCAGTTTCCTTAATTAGATAATAAAATGTCCCGGTAAAACAGTAGGTACGGATACCTACATTTAAATAGTGTTATTCATACGTCAGTCGGACCTTTGTATCGATTTACCGCATTTTTACCAAGTTAACCAGTACCCTAATTACGTAACACATTTTCGTAAACGATTTCGATTAATCTGTTTCATTTTGACAGTTCAACAACATTCATTGCGTTATTTACGTTGTTGAGCAGATTTTTTTTCGAACTTATGAAGCAATGGATTAGCAATCTGTTTTAAAACGATTCAGATTCCAATTGATAGTATATTACGCAATTAGGGTACTGATAAAGGTCACAAAAGGATTACACGGTACAAGAATGTATAATATAGACAAAGAAAGGTTCTGTGTTTGGCGGGGCAAAGAAAATTGAAATAAACAGTCCAGCTTAGCTTGAAGAGCTATTTCAGATAAGAGAGTTTAGTATGGTTACGATAAAAACTGCGTATGTACCGACTTGATGAAATGTCGCTCAGAGAAAATTTAAAAAACCTCTTTATACCGTCAATAAATTAAAGAAGTAAACGTAATGTTATACTGTTTATTATGTAGGTGGTGGTCGTTGGAATATATATAAAAATTTCGATCAGGGACCAGGGCGTATCGTTTTTACTTATTTCGTCAACGTAACAAAATGGTTTAAAATCAACGGATAACCAGTATTTATTTTCTCTTAGATTTGAGTCTAAATTCGACAATTCGACAAAAAAACAAAAATTTTACGATGAAATGTGTTGACTTGATGACGGACTAGTCAACAATAGCGGGCAATATTCTCAGGTAAATTAATTCTTAAGCAAATTTACACCCTATAGTGTTATAGCTATTTCTTACAATTTTCAAAAAATTACTTTTGTGATTTTTCTCTGAGTTTGTTACCTGAGTAGTTGGATAGGAAACGCCGACCTCATCTACTTTTTTAAATATGATTATCGTGTAAAAGGCTCACAAGATGGACCTATGACCTTGTGAAAGCCGCAGGAATCCGCTGGATGCGGAAAGCACAGAATCAGTCGAAGTGGCGGTGCTTGGGGGAGGCCTATGTTCAGCAGTGGACTGATGTTTCTTGGCTGAAATGATGATGATGATAGTTTAAAAGTGTTTGTACAAACAGATATAAAATCAATTATCTATACTATTTATAATAAAGCTGAAGATATTTTTTGTTTTTTGTTTGTTTGAATGCGCAAATCTCTGGAACTACAGTCGTATTTGATTTTATTTTTGATAGCCCAATTCTTGAGAAAGGTTACTAACACTGGACTATTTAACATCACACTACAACCCTTTATATCCGAGCAGAAAGAAAAATACATCAGAAAGCAAGTTAAACGAAACGAATTAATAGCGTGGGCGGGCGATGCGATGGGACGCGGTTGGGGGAACAAGAAATTTCACGCGGACAAAGTCGCGGTCAGAAGCTATTCATTTAATAAAAAGTCGATGATTCGTCCAAATTATTCGCACGAGTGACTATAGCCTGTGCCTATGAGTTTAACTTGGTAAATACCATTAATTAAAGTGGAGTAACTTAATATCAGAAAAAACGCAATGATTCCATTAAGTGCCGGAATATTTATTTTTTATCATAAAGGCATTTTGCCGCAAAATTTTTACTCAAATTCTAAAATATTCAGTTCGGTTGATACCAGATTAGAACAATTCAAAATGATTGTAGGTATGATATGGTTGCAGATATGTAAATTCGGAATGCTATCTACAGTCATACAATCATGCATACAGTTATGTCATTCGTCACCTTGCATACATTTTAGTTTAAAGTATGACTGAATAAATCGCAGTTTGCAACAAGAGTGTTAAGTAAATTCGAATGACCACATTTTTCAACCTACCTTTTACTGCAGCCTTAAAGGCTTGAATGGTTTTAACCACACATGATAGGAATTCTTCCCTGAAAGGATGACAGCAAGAAATACTTTTAACGGAAACGCGTATAGGGTGTGTCGTTTGTCTGTGTAGGTAACCAAAATATCAATAAAATATTAGTCAAAATCTTTTTTAAAACAAGCTTTTATTGAACTAAAAAGTACTAAATAAAACTCAAGTAGGTAAACAAAAAGATTTCTACTTATATTTTATTTTTTACCTTTTTGCATTAGAATTTAATAAAAATGTGTTCTATCACATTCACTTGTAAGACTTATCAAGACAAATCCAACGAGTCCAAACACAACAGGATAATCGTAAGTGAAAACTTAGGTGCAGTGAGCTGACATTCCGTAGCCTAAGATCAAACCTTGAGACGACCTTTACCCATCTGTTGTTTATTATATCTTTAGTTATATCTTCAGTAAGTTAAAAAATATATTGCGAGTGGGTTGGCTAAAGAAATCCTGGCCAGACTGAATAATTAAAATTACTAAATTTTTTTTTTTTTAAATGCCCTCACTCGTTTTAGTAACCAATGCTTCTCTTAAAAAGCCAGTTATATATAAATGGATAGTTCCATTTATATATCACTTATGGCTATTGGGCGACAAGAACATTCCTAAACTTAGGTGTTGGCCATCTAAGTTTAGTCACATATTTAGGTCATTAACTGCGAATTGACTAACAATTGGCAAAAGTTGAGTTAGTAGCAGAAGTTCTGCTTGAAAAGCTCTTTCCATTGGTGATATCTTGCAATGTATAAAAAATGTCATTTTTGAGATTTTAATTTATGACAGTTGGCCAGGAATTTTTTAGCTAAACCGCGCGCGAGATGTTTTTGTAACATACTAAATTTGACTTAAAATACTTTTGATTCGTTAAACATATGGATGTAGGTCGTTCCTAACTCGGATCCTCTATTACCACCAATGCTAGGCATTGACATTATTGACAGCTCACTTCACCGAAGTTTTCACGGTGAAATTCTTACATAATAATTCGGCTGATATATTGAATTTGGTTTTAGCCGTGTCTTGTCTCTTAACGTTACTTCATAATTAGTCACAAAACTTCACTGAAAACCTTTTAACTTAGTTTACAGAAGAGGCTTTTGATCGGCCGATATTAAAAGTAAACAAAATAAAATTGGGAGAGATAAGCACTTAAGCAAGTAAAGCTTCGTGCAGAACAGCGCGTCGCGACGCCGCGACGAACAATACAATTTCTAAGAAAACTTGACGGTATAACAATAGCCGGTGACGCGTCGCGCTGTCGCGTCGCGCTGGTCTGTACGAAGCTTAACGGTTATTGTGAAATTGGTGGAAAGTAGTTCTACCAGCTTAGACTCAAGTGTGACCGCTTTTGGATTACGACACGTTAAAAACATAGTGGTGTTAGGTATTGGTGAAAACCAGAGCTATTCATAGAATGGCGATTACATTTCCATTTTTTTACATTAAATCTTTGATCATTAACCTGTGCGACATAATTAAATTAACAGGGACAATTAAAGTGATCAAGCAGATTTACTGAAACGAAAAATTTCGGCAAATGATTGCCTTTTTTCAAGTCAATACTACACAAACGAAGAGCACGTGGCTAAGTATTAACAGCCGCACTGGTCGACTCAGGTTAAGCTACGCTTGCCGGGGTTGGTCCGTAGATGGGTGACCATCTCTACATACCGAGACTCCTCCGTGTCACGGAAAGCACGTTAAGCCGTTGGTCCTGGTTGCCATTCGTGGATCTTTGACAGTCGTCACGGGTCGTCAGAAGCCCAAAAGTCTGACAACTAGTCTTACCAAGGGGTATCATAGTACCCAGTTACTGGGTTATGGAGGTCAGATAGGTAGTCACTCCATGTAAAATACTGGTATTCAGTTGCATCCGGTTAGACTGGAAGCCGACCCCAAAATAGTTGGGAAAAGGCTAGACAGATACACGCACAAACAGAGATAAACTTTAAAGAAGATATTGCTATAACTTGTATTGTCGTTAGCTTACTTATTTTCACTTTTTATCGTTTGTCATATTTATTCAATAAAATAATTTCATTTAAATTAATTTTATTGAATAAATATTTTTTGATACTCACTGAAGAGTCGAGAATAAATTCTAATATTTAAATAAGACACAATTTTTTTTGTTGAAATTAAATTTATTACATTACATGATAATGTAATAAATTTGTGTCATATTTAAATTCTAATATTTAAATATGAGACAATTTTTTTTACAGGTGCCATCGGGGCTTAACGGAGTTGCGCAGAAACCGAACCCTCCGGGTGCCTGTAGTACTTGACCGGTTTTAAGCTTTGTATTCGGTTTGACGGTATATATAGCTTTTCGTGTAAATATGTAAATGATTGAATTTGTGTAGGTATTTTTCAACTAAAACAACAAATTACAGATAATTTTCAACTTGTTTTATGGGGGTTTTTGCTGACAGATTGCATTGATTATTTACTTACTTGAAAATGGTGTCAACTAGGTAAGTCTTATTGTGTTACTGAATTAACTACAGTTATTTCTCATATTCATGTCGTTATCTCAGTATTAGTAAATCAAACAAATAGTTTCATAACTTTTAGGGGTTTGTACCTACACAAAGGTTACCTACTGACGCAACGGAGCCTTATTACTAAGTCTTCGTCGTTTGTCTGTCTGTCCGTCCGTCTGCCTGTTACAGGGCTGTATCGCTAAGAAAATGTTGGTCAAGCACCTTTTCACTTAGGTATCTTGGTCTTTTTTGAGCGTGTGTTATATGAATAACAACTTCTTACAAACACCAATATTTTCAACTCATTTTAATAACACAAATGACGCGTAAATCTTAGTATTGGTTTTCCTAGTAAAATTATACGTGGGCGCACTGAGCTGCAAATTATCTTTGACAATAAGTATGACGATCAACAGAACTGAACCATGCGAATTACAATTTCGACTTTAATTTAAACGAGATCTTTTACGTAATGTACTACCTATCTAACTATACAATAGCAAAAGATACTTATAGCTTCGGTAGCCGCTCGTAAAATTATACCCACTGCCAAAACCTTAAGTAATTCCTTAGGACCGACTCGTAAAGGCGCAGTAAAACAATTGGGGAAACGCTACACGAAGAATAAGAAATAAAACGTTTGTTACTGTTGCTAAGCTCGATTAAGTTGGATAAGTCTTGAAAGGTAGAGGACGAAGCTCACTTATTGCAAATAAATTTTATATTCGTCTCGTGGAAAATTGCTGTTTGTTTTCATGCGCAAAATGTATTTATGTTTGATAGGTTAGCGCCTTGTAAAATCGGAGAAAAAATTAATTAAACCTGTTTATTAAATAAATTGATATTGAAAATGGGGTTCAATTTCATGCCCGCTTAGAGTCAGCCCTTTCTAGAACGCATTTTCAACTAAATTCGGGGTAAACTTTGCATTGTTGTTTCGTTTATTCAGAAATAGCTAACGCGTTGGCGAAATATAGTCTGGTGACTTAAATTCCCAATAAATGAATAAAATTATCGGCTGCGTTAATTGAACAGGTAAAGTTGAAAAGTAAAACATTTTATAAACTATAATTATCAAAGTCGCCCAAGGTTTTCAAAGTCATCTTGTTTTACCGATAACTAAGCTGTGTGTTAAAACTTACTTATTACTTTGCAGTCAAAACTATTTATTGTAAAATCTGCTTGGATCATTGTTGCATAAACCCCATACGTATTGAGACAAATGGATGCAATTACGCAAAGGATGTTTAGTTCATTCTCGAAATTTCATTCTTTTGTTTTTGCCATCGAATCGCAGTAACGTACAAACCTTCGTAGTGTAAGTAACTCGATATGGCTCATAGCACGACTTTCATTCTTTTGTTATCGGTGTTCCTTCACATAGTTTTGGTGAGTACACCGCAAAAATATATTTTACCGACAAGATTGGGGCTGACATAACAGCAAAACGTTTATTTAAAAACAATTTGTTACTGTTTGCTTTATACGAACATGTACCCCAGCTGCGAATGCAATGTGCCGTACACCCGTTGTATTCATAGCGTGGCTAAATGCTATTCAATTTTAGTCCGCGTTTGTCTGATAAAATATTTTGTTGTGTTTAAGTCAAAATTATAAATTACTATCGATTTTTATTTATTCGTTTCACAAATGAATTTATTGCGGCTTCTAAATTCTGCGGCGTCAATTCACCGGTGTAGTTCAAACAAAAAACGAAAATTTCTTTTAAAATTTTACACTTTTCTAAGCTGTGTGTGAACTTTGAAATGAAACATTAAGTAATTGCAATAATATTTTGAATAAACTGTCGTACATCATAGCTTTAAAACTAGTTGGTATACATTACTGCCGCGGCCTGCAAAAGAGGCATTGATGGACGAACGTGAAAATGTGGGCCGAGGCAAAGCCGAGGCACATATACATGAGTCTATCAACGTAAATTTCAACTTAATCGGTTCATTAGATTCGGAGCAAATTGGCTGTGACAGACGGACAGCCAGGCAAACAGACAGACACACGAGTGATCCTATAAGGGTTCCGTTAAAAAACAAAGTACCTAAAATTTAAATATGAAAAAGAAATAAAAAAGTAACTATATAAAGTTTAATTTATATGGAGTTTCTCGTATGTACTCGTATTTGACCAGTACAGAATTTCGATTTATCTCGAAGAAGGTTGCCAAAATAATGCTCGAATTTCCAAGCATGTTTGAGAAAATTATACACTGTGACATTTTAGTCGTCTTACAAAAGCAGCCCACTTCATGTATCCAAGGACTACTAAACATCATTTAAAAAAAAATTGATATATCGTAACAAATTTTTAATTGCTCGTAGAGGTATTGTATGTCGCGTACATTGAGTGGCCTTTTGACGAGACGATTAAAATATCACGGTGTATATCCAATTTTTTGATGAATGTGTAGTAGTCATTGGATACATGAAGTGGGCTGCTTTTGTAAGACGACTAAAATGTCACGGTGTATATGTACTGGTTGCTTTATACTAAAGTCATCACGTTTAGAACAATCACCCGAAATTGATAAATACTTAAACAGTAGTCGCTGATATTGTCGAAATCACCTAGATTCTAGTTTGGTGATTTCGATAATTTCTTTTAATATTGTTTTGACAATCTATATATATAAAAGAAAGTCGTGTTAGTTACACCACTTATAACTCAAGAACGGCTGAACCGATTTGGCTGAAAATTGGTGGGGAGGTAGCTTAGAACCAGGAGACGGACATAGGATACTTTTTAGTAGGGTAGGTAGGGTAGGTAGGGTAGGTAGGGTAGGTAGGGTAGGTAGGGTAGGTAGGGTAGGTAGGGTAGGTAGGGTAGGTAGGGTAGGTAGGGTAGGTAGGGTAGGTAGTGTAGGTAGGGTAGGTAGGGTAGGTAGGGTAGGTAGGGTAGGTAGGGTAGGTAGGGTAGGTAGGGTAGGTAGGGTAGGTAGGGTAGGTAGGGTAGGTAGGGTAGGTAGGGTAGGTAGGGTAGGTAGGGTAGGTAGGGTAGGTAGGGTAGGTAGGGTAGGTAGGGTAGGTAGGGTAGGTAGGGTAGGTAGGGTAGGTAGGGTAGGTAGGGTAGGTAGGGTAGGTAGGGTAGGTAGGGTAGGTAGGGTAGGTAGGGTAGGTAGGGTAGGTAGGGTAGGTAGGGTAGGTAGGGTAGGTAGGGTAGGTAGGGTAGGTAGGGTAGGTAGGGTAGGTAGGGTAGGTAGGGTAGGTAGGGTAGGTAGGGTAGGTAGGGTAGGTAGGGTAGGTAGGGTAGGTAGGGTAGGTAGGGTAGGTAGGGTAGGTAGGGTAGGTAGGGTAGGTAGGGTAGGTAGGGTAGGTAGGGTAGGTAGGGTAGGTAGGGTAGGTAGGGTAGGTAGGGTAGGTAGGGTAGGTAGGGTAGGTAGGGTAGGTAGGGTAGGTAGGGTAGGTAGGGTCGGTAGGGTCGGTAGGGTCGGTAGGGTAGGTAGGGTAGGCAGGTAGGTGCGCCGTAGATACGTACTTAGTGCTACTCGAGCGAAGCCGGGGCGGGCAGCTAGTATAATAATAAAGCGAAACTTCTTATGCGGTACGACTTTTCACTCATGAAATTGATAAATTAAACATTATTTGCAGAAATGATCGAAAATATAAAAAAAAACATTGACAAACAAAAACCGAAACATCGTATGTTGTATAATTTTTCTCTAGCACCCCTGGTGGGACTCGAACCCACAATCCCCGGCTTAGGAGGCCGATGCCTTATCCATTAGGCCACAGGGGCTACATTATGTGATGTCGAATGTAGCGATTGGATTCTGCTGCTAGAGCAAATTTTGCCCAGTGGAAACGGATGCGACTTACGAGGTCGTAGGTTCAAACCCAGACAAGCACTTTACTTTGTTATTTCTACACCACTGCTCTCAAAACGATGAAGTAAAACATCGTGTAGAAACCGGCATGTCCTAGAACCAAAAATTCGAAGACATATGACATCCACCTCCAACGGGCCCAAGTGACGGATTAGGGCCCACTTCCTCTCACAGAGAGGAAGCCTGTGTCTCAGCAGTGGGAACATTATAGGCTGATTATGATTATTCTGCTGCTTGTTTTAAATTGATTGTCAAAGAAAGATATTTGGGATAAATTTAAAAGTATAATCCCTACGTCACTCTTTTAATTTTCAGATAAGAGATGTGCGACAAACTTTATTTTAATTTTGTGTATCTATTTCAGTTATAACAGTAACTGAATTATGTACTATACATTTATTATTTTTACAGGTCAACGCGGAAAAGTACGAAAAAAAAACATTGGAAGGAATGATTTTAAAAATGCTTTGGACAAAAGTATATCACGGTTTTGATGCGAAAACAAAGGAACATGTAATTAGAGAATTAAAAAAATCTGGTGATTACGACAAATTAGTAAATCTTATATTGAAGCTAAAGAGAGAAAAAGTGGATCGTGTTTTAAACCTGTTATCGGAGATAATGCTCATTTATATAACGCAATAAATATTGTTTTTTTTATTTAATATTGTTTTTTTTATATGAGTAATCATTGTTCCTTAAAATGAGACTATTGCTCCTTAGTTTCGTACGGATCCGTGTTTTGTTTCAACTAAGCCAAGCACGATCGCACGTGAGATTTGCATACTGTACGCAACAGAACCAAAGCTCACATGTTTTATCTGTAACGTTACGCATTTCGAAAAGTGTATAAATGAATAATAACTAATTTTCCTACTTTTAAGACATGCGTTTGCGTAAGCTAGTCTGAAACCGGTTTTCGTTTATCCAGGTTGGAATTCAGTAGGCACGCACATACCAACATTATAGATCGTTTGTAAACAAAGGGTGACGCGATAAATAGTCGTCATCAACTACAATTATCTATGGTTACAGTTTGTAACTGTTGATGAAACTCGTGCTGGCGTTTCCATGAATGAAAATCGACTTTTTAAACTTTGATCAATGCGCAAATCTAAAACCTATCTTATTGATGACAGTGAATTAACATTTAATGTTTTACCAAGTTATTTATTTATACGAGGATACCATATAGGTATTATGATGAAAAATCAAAAAAAGTTTTTGTGAAAAAATGGCACATTTCCTTGCTGTCTGTAATCTATTTTCAAAATCTGTGAATGCAGATCAAATTGTTTCAAAAAGTTAGGGACAGTCTCCTAAGACCGTTTTCCTGTAGCTAGAACGGTTAAGATACACCCTTACCCCCCCTCCCCTTTGCCTTACTTTTAAAAGTAGTAGAGTATTGTGGTGTTTCTTTTCCATTCTTCTCCATTCGTAACTACCTTTTGGAAGGGGCGACTAGACATAATTTTTTTTTTTTGTAAAGTTTGATTCGATTTCGACCCTTCACTCTTATCCCTGTACGTACTATACAAGTGCAGGTGCACCCAAGGACAACCCCCTCTTGGTGTAGTACTATTGCAGGGTATGGAAACAAAGGTATTGGAATATGTATTGAGATGGTTATTATTATTTCCTTTATTACATTTACATACATATTAAGTACATTTTAAAATATTTTTTATTAAAAAAAATATTCTTTATTATTATTAATATTCCTTATGGGAGCACATGTTTTTCAACTACAATGTTAAGTTTGTTCTTGGGATAAATTCATCCCAACTACGGAACCCTTCATTGTGCGTGATCTGACACGCACTTGGCCGGTTTATTTATTTTTTCTTGGTATGTATAGTTTTACAGAATTCAAATAACTTATTATCATCAACCTGGCAATAATCCAGACTCGAGGCTGCTACTGAGAAATTCCTAATGGAAAAACCCAATAACACTTTGCTCGACCTGGGAATCTAACCCAGGACCTCATGCTCAGCAGTAGCGCTTGCCACACTTGACCAACCAGGCAGGCAATAGTCAATTATCATTTAAGCGAAAATTATTTATTGCTATCATTACATTAAGTAGGGTAGGAGAAGA
Organism: Agrochola circellaris; assembly: GCA_914767755.1. NCBI lineage: Eukaryota > Metazoa > Arthropoda > Insecta > Lepidoptera > Noctuidae > Agrochola > Agrochola circellaris. Next base: position 9,002,397 of record OU611840.1, read on the forward strand.
GGCATTAACAAACAAACCGACTGTAAAAATAGAGTTAGCATTCGAGAGGGTAGTTACGAAAGCCTATGTGCCCCCAAGGGCTACAAATCACTATCTAACTATACTAACTCACATGGTGAGGTTTTGTAATGAATGTGTCCTATGTTAGCTCAGTGTGGTGTAAACATAATGTAAGGCCGATATTGTGTTTTGGACGTGGTTATTCCGGTCCGATGATGCAGCGCGACCTACTGCCAAAAACACTACTCTGCAACAGTAAGATAAATATTGAGTTTAGTTTGCTTCTCTTTAGGTTAATGAAAATGCTTAGTAGGTATCTTTTAGTTGCTAGTGTCAAATATAAGGCGTCGCCCGTGCCGGTGGTAGTAGGAAGATGATTGTCATGCATTTTTTGTAGTCTCATAAACATTATGTCAGTCACTACCTCGCGTTTTAATATCTGTAATTACTCATAATATCCTCATAAAAACTAATAAAATAAAAAACTATAAAATATCACATAACTAGCAGCGCCCCGCGGTTTCACCCGCATAAGTTTCGACCCCGTGAGAATTTCGGGATGAAAAGTTCCTATGTGTAATTGTAATTCAGGTTATAAACTATCTGTGTGCCAAATTTCATCCGAATCCGTTCAGTAGTTTTTGCGTTTATAATATTAGTAGGAAGGATATACTCATAATAACTAATATTATAAAAGCGAAAGTGAGTTTGTTTGTTTGGTACGCTTTGACGCAAAACAGCTGAACGGATTTAAATGAAATTTGGCACATGTGTAGACTATGACCTGAGTTACGACACAGGATACTTTTTTCTCGATATTCCTACGGGATCGAGACTTATGCGGGCAAAAGCTAGTGTTAAATACTTAAAACACGGTAACAATATTATTTGTTAGTTTTTGTTTTGATCTATTCTGCCTACACAAATTCGTCTATTTACTTATTAGTACGTGCATTAAGTGATTCCTGCAATGCATCTTAACCAAGTGCGGTGAAGTGGTTTAAGTAGGTGGACTATCTGAATTTCATCCCACCTTAACACTAAGCAAACCACCTCTCAACGGGAAAACCAGCGTGCACACCGCTGAGCGCGTACGTAGACATAGACACGGAACTCATCGTAATTCTGTTTAATCCGGCACTGGAATAGAACGCGTACATAACTAGGACATTGGGTTTAGGGTTCTGTAGCCAAATGGATGCTATCACTGCACCGAGCATTGTGAAGCTGTATTTAGCGTGGACGCAATCTGCCGTCGTTGTGCCATACTAGACCGCAACGATGAGCGGTCAATCAACCTCATGGGGCCGTAAACAGCTGAAAGCTTCGCTCATGTCAAAATGTGTACGAATTCTTATCTTCCTGTTTCAGGGCAATTTATGGAAATGTTGGAATAACAGACGTAGGGCCGACGAGCGGAATGTTAAAAATACAATTTCATAATTAAAGACAAAACAATAACATAATCCACGCGGAAAATAAACAAACAATTATTATTTGTAAGGTAAAAACTGGCTCGGTAAAAACATGCTTTCAGTGGATGTGGGGAGACTACAAGACGAGTGGGCTCAAGTGGCCGCCAGTTGCAACGCCCACGCTGAATAAATACGGATACGTTTGCCGCCAAAACGTTCCCGTAATAATATATCAAAACGGATCGTGGTAGTCGCCCTTCTTCTTATGGGGTAGACAGAGCTCTTGAAGCGAAATTTAGGGACTCGGTACGGTAAAACTAATTTTTATAAACTTTTTATAATGTTTTTAATTAAGTCTTCAGTTTAGAAACGCTTTAGGTATTTTGAATGGTTTTGCTCTTTCATTAAACAACACAAGAAATATGTGATCCATGTAACTAATATATTTCATTAACGTGTCCAACAAATTAATAAGATTATACTTCGTGGAGTCCATTTCTCATAATAGTTTAACAACGTAGAATAACAATTAGGTACTAGATTACTCGATCGGCAAAATCGACTGCCGCACTTCTTACGCTTTATTAATTTTAACTGAGGAACTCGCTAAGTAATAACAGCCGAACGGGCCGATCCATCAGGTAAAGTAACGCTTGCCGGGGTTGGTCTGTGGATGGGTGACCATCTTTACATACCGAGACTCCTCCGCGCCTCGGAAAGCAGGTTAAGCCGTTGGTCCCGGTTGTCATTCGTAAATCTTTGACAGTCGTTACGGGTCGTCAGAAGCCCGAAAGTCTGACAACCAGTCTTACCAAGGGACTTACTTATCGTAATACCCAGTGACTGGGTTGTGGAGGTCAGATAGGCAGTCCCTCCATGTAAAATACTGGTATTCAGCTGCATCCGGTTAGACTGGAAGCCGAACCCAATATAGTTGGGAAAAGGCTTGGCAGATTGATTGAATTTTAACTGAACCGGGGGAAACTGGTAAATTCGTGAGAGCTCAAACTGAGCTCAAGCTATTTATTCGCCAAGACGAGCCAAAACAATAAGCAGGGCCACTACCTACCTTTTCTCCAAGCGTTTCGTCGTATTTGAAAACCCTCATAGGTTCGGCCTGGATAAAGCTAGAAAGCTAAAATTCTATGGATAAGATGTATTTATCACATAAAACACAAAGTTTAATTTCGTCTAACTTAAATACACTGACGACCAATACAATAAAGCCACTTGCAAAGTGCACCTAGCAAGTGGTTTTTTTGTGTTGCTCGTTGGTGTACTTTGGATTTTAGCCTATACTATTAAACGAGCCATATTTGTATATATATATATATATTTGTAATCACGTTCTCGAAAACGGCTCTAACGATTTCGATGAAAGTTGCAATATAGGTTTACGGGGGCGAAAAATCGATCTAGCTAGATCTCATAATATCTGGGAAAATTTGTTTTCTCCGTATTTTCACCCGAGCAAGATGGGCCTTAGAATAATGACATGGCAGCATGGAATTTGTAAGTACCTACTGTCATGGCAGCATGGAAATAGTATACACTATCTTGGTAGCATGGAATCAGTATGTACTATACTTGGAATTATTATGAAATATCCTATACTATTAAATAAGCATTCTCTATTTTCACCCGAGCACAGCTCGTTCGACCAGGTACTTAATACCTAAACTACGTCGATTTCGTCACTGACTGACACACTCACTCAACAAAACCTCTAGGGCACTTCCCGAAGTCCCAGAAATCTGAAATTTCGTATGCAAGCTAGGATTTGCACACAAACAACCACAAAAATTAAAAAAAAAAAATAAGTTTCACCCTCCAATTCCGTTAAATGAGGTGCAAGTCTGTATTTCTTACGGATAATAGGTGTATCTACTTCCATTCGTGGTTTTTTCCTCAAAAAACCTTTTCAGACAAAAATCTACATGGTCTTCACATGATCTGACCAAGATTATCGTTTACGTTTTCATTCTTAAAAAGTTGTCAGATCTAATGTAGAGCCAAACCACTAACTCTACAAGGCCTAACTCTATAAACCTTACGTCTTGGTCAAAATGTATGGCTTGGTCGTTCCATTGAACTATTGTATGACACAACATTAAAGACTAGTGCCTTAATATCTTACCATAAGCCCATAGGAGTGTCTGTGCGACGGCCGCGAAACGACCAAGCCGTACATTTTGACCTCGATTTAAGGTTTTTGAAGTTAGGCCTGGTAGAGTTAGGGGCTTGGCTCCACGTTAGATCTGATAACTATTTAATAGTTAAAATGTTATGTGAGTCTTGGAAAACTACCTTACATGAAATGTTTTTCCACCAAAAACACGGCTTTACCACATAACATTAATATTATTTGCAGGATTTGATCTTAATGTGCAACACTCTCATTCGTTCAATAAGGTTTGTATTTTATAATAAAAGTTTAAGTTTGACCACTCACTAAGCCTGGACTCGTTGAACCACTGTTCTGTTTTATGTAGCTTCGGATTCCGTCATGAAGGCCCATGCCACAAACTCATCCTGTATTAGATTTAAAAAACTCAAGAGTAATAGACAAACCAAGATAGAATAGATATGTTGCAGTCAAAACTCTTAACCAGTCAAAAGTACTATTGACTAGCAAAATCAGTCAAAAGTACTTTTGACTGAACAGGATGGTCAAAAGTGGTTTTGACTGCAATAAAGCATCAGTCAAAAGCACTATTAACTCGTTAGATGTGAATAAAAAATATATTTATTAAATGTGAAATCGTTTATTACGAAAAATTTGGCACTACAATCAATACAAAGAAAACATACTCTTAAAAATTGTCATTCAAATAGATAATCAGAAAATTCACTAGTTATAAAAACACAGTACCTACCTATATTACGTTAATCGCTTTTCTTAAATAATTTTTAACTTTAATTGAAATTGAAAAAAATACTAGTAAAAGTGGTTTTGACTGATACAACCAGTCAAACCACTTTTGACGGAATCACTTAGTCAAAAGTACTTTTAACCAGCTCCATTGGGCAAAAGTACTTTTAACGGTTATTTTAGTCAAAGGTATTATTGACTAAAGCATACGGTCAAAAGTACTTTTGACTGATTTTGCTAGTCAATAGTACTTTTGACTGGTTTAGAGTTTTGACTGCAACAGATATACCTGCGTAGGTATGTGGTATTTTACAGTAACCTCTACGAAAATAATGTTGACAATCTTTAGTATCCGGTCAGAGAATACTTACTATTACAACGTAGTTGTTTAATAATTTGAGTTATTAACCACGTAAGTACTGATTTTGTAATATCAATATTAAAAAAATATAAAGCTTAGGTTTTCTTTGTCTTTAGTATGGACAGAAATCGAAGAAAAACAGAAAATAATGAAGTAACTTAGCTACATCTAAAGAAGCGTGTTTCGAAAAGCGCTTTGTCTTGTATATTGTGACTATTTCTTTATTTTGCGTGTAGTCTAAGTTATGACGAAAAAAAAAAAATATCTTTAAAAGATAGCTTATCTCAACTTTCCTTAGGCAGGCTAATCTAGGATTGATACATCGTTTTTGTAATAATATTATGTAAACAATGCAATTCTTAAAAATGGGGTGAACTATATTAATAGGTAACAAAGAACGATTTCTGAAAAAATCTCTTCTAATAAAAACATTTTTTGTTGTCCAACATGGTTAATTATTTTATGTATTTGTGATACATACGAATCTTTGTTAGCTAAAAATGTTTGAACACCAAGAAATTATTCAAAAGAAGGTACATCAGATACACCAGGACCACTTTTAAGATTTTTCTAACCGAGAACAATTTACCGAGAACTTATGTATTCGTAAGTAATACGTGACATTAACATCATATGACGTTCTAATGAACCAAAATTCTTTAAGGTAGACCTGTTATTATTCTATCATCCATTTTCAACTCGTTCAGTATTTTGACACCAATTTTACTGTAGACACCAACCTGTATTATAAAACAGAAAATTGCTCACGAAAGGAAACGGAGGGCCAGGAAGTAGTCGAAAATCTTATTATCGCCTACAAGGGGACCCTTAATTTTCCATCCGACAAAACTTAAGCGAGTCGCAGTGGGCTTGGCTCAATTTTCAAACACGCGAGCGTTACTCGAATTACTATCGTAGGAGTAGTGAATGAGCGTTAGTTAAAAAACCGTTGTTTCAGAGCTGATCGAAACCAATCAGATTTGTATTGTGCCTTGGTTTTGCTACTGCCTAGAAACTGTATTCTAGAACGATAGTCAACTTTGAATCTCGATCCAAAACTCACAGATTTCATTGTAGGCATTTAATATTTCAATGTTGGTGTCATTTCATTGTCAAAATCAAATCTCCTTTATAATGTTAACTAAATCACGGATTGATAAATAAAGGTCTAATTCCTAACATTATCATTATCTTAGTGATTTTAGGAAAGCTAGAGGCGAAGTATTTACATGGACTACAAACTATTTTATTTAAGAACCAAATGCACTTTGTTTTATGTCAGTACGTGCAATCGTAACCGTGCGATTCTCATAAGAGATTATCTTTTGGACTACAGAATTTGATTCAAAAGTTCCACGGAGATTAAACTTACTGCGTTTGTCCCGAATATCAAGTACATAATAAATCTAGAAAACGAAGCGCATCAGCTCATCTCGAGAGGATAGGATCGTTGACAATTTGAAAAACCGATCAATAATGTTCCTTTTAGTCTATTTTCGTCAAAATATAAATATTTCATCATAAAACTTACATAAACAAGACAAATTTTTAATTCTTATTTTCTATTTAACGGTTTATGTAAACACATATAAACAGACAAGAAGAAAGGAACAGAAAAATACGTACAAAGGTGATGCTTATTTCTAAAGAAATTTCTGCCAGGATACCTGCGATAGGAAAGTAGATAAAGAGATGTAGACAACGCGTGTAAGATTACAAGAGGAAACAAAATACATCAAATAAAACTATTCACCAATTTAAATATAAACATACAATAATATAATAATATGAATATACTTACATACATACTTCTAAAATAAATATCCCTAAACTATATATATATATATATACTTAATTATAATGTAGTATACAATAATAAATACATAATATGCAACTATGACGAAGTGGAAAGAAAGTGTTCTTTCACTCTTCTTTTAAAACTGCAGACGTTTGGCAGTCCCTAATGTCAGGTGGAAGTGAATTCCACAAGCTAACCGCATGCACTCTGAAGGAGTAGGAGTAGAAGTCGGTTGAGTGGAGATTTCTAAGATGCGACCTGCAAGGTGCATCAGAAAGACGGGCGTAGGAAAAGTGTTCCCGCAGACAGGATGGAGTTTTAGGGTTGTGAAGGATGTTAAATAGCAGACAGAGTATCCGAGAATTCCTGCGAAGTCGATTAGGGAACCACATGATTATCTTGCGAAAGTTAGAAACGTGATCATATTTTTTAAGGTTAAAACAAAACGAATGATGATGATGAGATGTTTTGCAAGCGTTTAAGTTTATTTAAAAGCTCTTCGGTGGCATCCAAATAACAGGGATCAGCGTATTCTATGATGGGCTTTATGAGAGTTTGAGCAAGGGAGATTTTGGTACTCAAGAAGCTCTGGAGGCATTTCAGCGAATGGAAGTTGTGGTGCATTTTACGAATGATTTGACCAATATGGGCAGTCCACGACAGGTAAGGGTCCATAGTCACCCACAGGTTTTTAACAGTATTTGCGTATACAATCTGAACTCCATTCAGACAGAGTGGAGACAGCGACGCAACATCGAGCCTATTCCGCACATACCTTCCATCGATAATTATAGCCTGGGATTTCCTAGGGTTGATTTGCAGTCCAAAGGACCGCGACCATACGCTTATCAAATCCAGGTCATTGTTCATGGCAGACACCGCTGCTTCCGCATCTTGAGTGTAAAGCTGCAGATTGTCGGCATAGCGATGGAAGTGGTAAGAGATGCTCTGGTGACAGAGTTAATTTAAGTAGAAAAGAGAAGAGTAGAGAGAACGCCACCCTGAGTCACACATGCGGTAAGACAACATCAGTCAGAAGAAAACTTTTCGAGATGAACCCGTGGCGAGCAGCCTTTAAAATAGGAGTCGAATCAACCAACAGTAAAAGAAGTGAAATTGAAAGACTTAAGGATACCTAGATGGATATCAAAATCCACAGAGTTCAAGGCACTGGTAAAGTCCAACAGTACAAGCAAGGTGAGAGATTTGTGGTTCATAGCCCAGCGGATTTCATCAGTAACCTTCACAAGAGCCGTTACTGTGATGACCAGATCAAAAACCAGATTGAAAAGGACTACGAAGGTCATTCGAAGATAGGAAGGCTGAATGTTGCTGATGACCAATGTGCTCAAGTACTTTAGATATATTTGGGAGGTAAGAAATGTCGAATATTATAACAATCTATAGTCTTAATTAACAACGTTTTTAATTATATTAAATAATATTCAAAGTACACAAATAATTATGTATGTTTTAAGTGTCCTTCGGCAGAATGCACTGCAAACCTTACAAAAATTATGGTCTAGGCAACGAGAAGATTATGCGACACAACTTCCTCTTTTTCGTTCTTCGCAACTTCCCCATACCGATATCGCCCTCTGAACTACTCGTTAGGTTAGGTTCGGAAAAACATACTTATAACTTGAATAAAAAACACGTCGCATCGTCATTAAATGTTGCATGAAAAACGAGTGGTGTGTAGACAAGCTTATTAACTCTTTAATTTACGGATTAGCGCGGAAATCTGTATAATTCACAGGTCAGCGCTGCAATGCATTTAGCTTTAATCCTGACTATTTATCACCGCCCGGTAGGACTGGACTAATTTGTCTCACATACATATGCACGAATCAGTGGGTACCTAATTTGAGCACTACGTTATGAATGACAGAGTAACTCATCAACGCCGAGCTCACACAGATCTGTTAATAGGGGGAACGTAGCAGTGGGGAGCGTGAAATTGTCTTATGTACCCACTGGGTATTTTTTTTTTTATTTGGCCGTACATCGTTTACATTACATTGCTGACAATAAATTACATACATTTTGTGTTGTAAGATTAATCGGGCGTCATTACAGCCTTTCCCAATGTGAAAATAAAACCTATTTATAGGTAAGCCAAGAAAAACTAGTTTACTTTTAACTTATGTACTAGAAAAAAGGTACTTACTGTGCTTGCTTCGTTTGAACAACAAATTCAAACACTCTTATTTTAAAATAAAACCAAAATAATATAATATAATAAATAATAATAATTTAAAACATGACATCACAACTTTTATTCCCCAATGAGTTAGTTAATAGGAAGCGAAGCTATTGCCATTAACCGGGCATACATCCAGAATCCAGGCTGATACTGAGAAATTCCTCATGGAAAACAGAATAACACTTTTCCGACCTGGGAATTGAACCCAGGACGACCAACGACGCAGTCAATAATTTATTAATGTGGAAAAAATGTTAATTTTGCTGAATTCACTTACATATTGCTCTACAAAAATAAGACTTTTTTTTCTTTGCAGCACTTGTTAATAATACTCTGGCACCGGCAATTTGTCACTCAGGCAAATAATTATTTTCTCGCCGTAAATTCCTACTTTCTCCTGCTAGTGATATTAAAAAGTATGGTCCGATTAAAATTCTTTACATCAGATTTAATAGCGTGTTACAAGCCTATAACGACGGCTGTAGACAAAAAAACAGAAGCTTTTGTGGTAGATAACACCGAATTGAAAAACACTGTTACATTTTGAGTACCTGGGCGGCGGACCTCTACGCTGGTGAAAATAGAGAATGCTAATTTAATAGTATAGGATAGTTCATACTAATTCCATGCATCATCAGAATCAGCCTCCTCTCAGTGAGAGGGAGTGGGCCGTAATCTATCACGCGGCCCGCGTGGTAGATTACGGCCCACTGCGGGTTGGTAAATGGCACATGTCTTTTAGAAGCTTTTTGATTCTAGGACATGCCATTTCCTCACGATATTTTCCTTAACCGTTTTGAGAACCGTTTTGAATTATATGTATAGTACATACTAATTCCATGCTCCCATGATAGTACATACTAATTCTACGCTGCCATGTCATTATTCTAAGGTAGCCATCTTGTTCTAAACTTTGGGCGACCGAGCTCTGCTCGGGTGAAAATACGGAGGAAATGAGGTCGATTTTTCGCCCCCGTAAGCCCTTATATTGCAAATTTCATCGAAATTGTTAGAGCCGTTTCCGAGAACGTGAAAGATATACATATATACAAATATTGCTCATTTAATTTAGAGGATTTTTACAGATTTTGCAGAGAGACTTGTAATTTGGCTTGCTCCTTGAGAGATGTGATTGTGTGACATTTTTATTTCCAGCTTGTTTTAATGAGCTTTCTACGTCTCCACATGTTCAACAACACATAAAAGTTTTGAATGTTTAACAAATATAATCTATGACCATGTCAACTCGAGGACACGGCAGTGCAGTCTTCAAAAACTGATTAAGCAATAAACATTGAAAGATTTTCTCGGTGATTTACAATGTGAAATTTAATTCGATTGCATCCTCTTAAGGGGCCATTGTACTCATCATTATGAACAACTTTCACTCTGGGGCCTACCCTGAAATCGAGAAAAAAAAATCTGCTGTTCCATACATTTATGTTCGCATAGCTCGTTATAATGTAGGGAACAGCAGATTTTTTTTTACATTTTATAGTCGCATAAAGTATCAGTCAAACCGCTACGAACAGATTACGGACCGGGTTCTGGACAAGAATACGGACAGATACTGCAGTAGTAATTTGTATAGAGGTGTTCAAAATTACTAGTTGAAATACAACCCAGTATAAAAGAAGGTTTTTACCCAGTAACTTACAAAGCATCAGCATGTTTTCGTTTACGATTTATTTTCTTCACCAATTTTTTTTTCGACCTTTGCATAGTTGAAGCTATTAACGGTAGCTTATTTTACGTTATCATTAAGAAAAATAAATAGATTTGTCATTGTCAATGGCTGATATGAGAAAAACTGAAGATCTTATACACTCCTGGAGTCCTAAATCGAGCCACCGCATTTTTAATTTTAAAGGCCTAAAACATCAAAATAATGATAAGCCAGAGAAAAAGTTTTTATGCAGTTTTGAAGCTGACATACTGACTTTATTTCGGTATCATCATTGTTCTGATTTTGAATGCACGAATTTTAGAGCAAGAGCCCGCGACGAACAGACCTTCGTTATTTTATAAAAGCTGAAAGTTTATCTGTGTATGTCCCCAATCCAGGTAAAAACGATGCCCGAATATGAAGTTTGGATCATGGTGGCTTTGGCAGATAACACATGGAAAAGGTGTATAAAATTGCACCTCAAATTCGTAAAGTGTATATATGTTATTCGGCATAATATTAGAAATCACGTCGTCCATTGCCAGACACTCAGTACAATTGCAACCCCCTGTAATTATACTTACGTTATAGTATAAAAGCTGATGATTTTTTATATGTTACTTAGGGAACTATCAAAATATGTTTCCTCAATAGTCAGACAGTTTCGATAGTTTTTACCTCTTGTCAGACACATGAAAGTCTGCCGTAGGTGCGAGCGTGAGGAATATACAACGTGGTCCTTTTAATATCCAGGGTACACTCTAGCTAGGTTATTAATCCGACCATGTCAAAGAATCCACTACCATCGATGTCTGGCGGATTCGTGCACCGTCCAAGAGGACCTCGAAACCGGGTCGTTACAGCACGACAAGATCCGTTTATCTTTACCAGTAGCCTGCGTAATCGTCGCCCCACCTCAATACAGGTCCAAGAACAGCTTCGAGGATTTCATGGACTATTAGCGCTCGAACGGTTAGAAGCAGACTCGAAGGACATGACCTGAAACCCCTTAAGCCAGCCAATGGTCCTAAACTGACACGAGCTCATAGAATGGCAAATAGTTTGCACGCGAACGTTTGCATTGGACTCAACATCAATGGAGCCAGTTCACGGATGAAACCAAGATAATGCTTTGTGGCAATGATGGACCTAGGAAAGTCTACCGAAAACAGGGAGAATGTTTTCAACAATGTTGCATTGAAGTGAAGGTGGGTTATGGCGGTGGATCATGGACAGTCTGGGGCGGAATTTCCACGGAAGAAAAAACCGGCTTTGATGTTGTGACGGGACCACGGTTGCTACCACTAAATAGCACCCGAATACATTCTTCAATGCATAGAGGCTCGTGTAATGGCAGGATTTAATTTTTATGCAACTAGCGTCCCGCCCCTGCTTCGCACGGGTAAAATGTACTGATGCACACGTCAATATCCCAATGTTTTACGCAAGTTTTTCCCCTGAGAAACGCGAAAAGACGACTTATTGTAATTAAACTGTATTTTTTTAGTTCCGGTTTCAAATTTAGAACAATGACAAACGAAACTGATATTGAGCGAGTGGCTTCTAGCCCCCATTTTTTCTTTCGTTGTGCTAACATTATTTAAAAAGATAGACTTTTAATAAAAAATATGCAGGGTGGATCGATTCAGGTGTCGGAGAGTGTATGTATAGGTATAGATGAAAATGGTGTGCCCGTGCAGCATTATGAGGTGATTTGATTGGCGACTAGTCGCACGTTGAAAATCGAACCCTCATTAAGTGTTCAGCCAACGAAGTACCACACACTGTAATTATGAAGCGGGCTACAAGGGACACGGTCGGTGATCCAAAACTCAAAGTCGATAATCCAAATACTTACATAATATTACCTCTACGTATCACATAATTAACAAGTGCATGGTTCGCTTTGAAATCGTCGTTATTTCTGACGTATCAAAATATATGTATTTTTGTATATGGCGGAGTGTGTATTAATAGCTTCAGACAGAACACCATGAACATGTTTTTACCAATACCAAATAAGTGCCGAATGCATCTTTGCTAAATACTTACTTGGTAAACTATGAACCGAGTGTTTTTAATGTGAAGACCTTTTATCCATGGCAGATAATAAAACAGCCTTATGAAAAGAGTGAGAGTGATAGTAGATAAGCAAAAGTCGTTACCTAGGGCGCACTTATTTGTCTTACAATTGTAGGTATACTCTTTTATTGCTGCTGTTTATAACCCATCATGTCCGTTTGTGATAAAAATCTGCGAATAGTAACAATACTTAACTTTATAAAAAGAGCAAAACAACATTTAGGCACTGCTTGGATGATCCATTAACCTTCAATAGGAATGACATTAGTAATTGAGGGCGTTACGAATATTTCACAATATTAAAATGTTTATAGTATAACAAGAAACGTTTATAGTAGAAACAAAACAAAAGACACTGCTCGTTAAGTGGAAAAAAACGACTCGGCTTAATTAAAGAAACGCTTTAGCTTGAGTATGAATTTTCTCACGCCTCTTCTTGCTCTCAATTTGGCTGAAAGACTGTGGGGACCATAAAAGAGCAATAAAAACATCGATTTTGCATAAGAATCCCGCAGATGCGGTTGCCGCTCGGGCGGGCCGGGACAACAAGAAGCCAAGGACTGCGCGCGATGCGAGCGCCGATTAAGCTCTTCCGATATCGAATTATTTTTATTGTTTTAAGTGTTCGATTCGAGATTCAGATATAAAATCATCAATGCAACACATTACTATCATTGACAAGGTGAATCAGCAAATCTGCTCACCCCACAGCGGTAATAAGATCTCCTTAAGATAAATATTCGTTAGTTATACGTCTGGTCTTAATATTGATTTATTTGGAGTCACTAGCGTTACATAATTAACATAGGCATTTTTATTTTTGAAAATAGTTATCTGTGTAGGCGGCGTAAAAGTGATTACGAGTGAGGTGTGGTGGTAGTCTTCTTTAAAAAGGGGGACAATGCCCGGCTTAATAATTATAGACCCATCTCACTTCTGAGCCACGTGTACAAGTTGTTTTCAAGAGTCCTCACGAACCAGTTCGCATACAGATTTGACGACTTCCAGCCTTCCGAACAAGCCGGATTGCGTAAAGGCTTTAGCACCAAACCACATTCATACGCCGTGGCAGGTTATACAAAAGACCGAAGATTATAACTTGTCTCTCTGCTTAGCGTCTGTGGACTACGAGAAAGCCTTCGATTCGGTCGAGACTTGGGCTGTACTGCAGTCTCTCCAACGGTACCAGATCGACTAAAGGTATATCGAGGTGCTAAAGTGTTTGTACGAAAACGCTACTATCTCAGTTCGACTCCAGGACCAGACCTCGAAACCTATTCTTCTGTAGCGAGGGGTGAGACAGGGAGCTGTTATGTCTCCGAAACTGTTCATCGGTGCACTGGAGAATGTCTTCAAGGATCTGGACTGGAAAGGGGTTGGCATCAACATCAATGACGAGTACATTACTCACCTGCGGTTTGCAGACGATATAGTACTCATGACTGAGACTATAGAGGACCTCAGTACAATGCTCGATGACCTCAGTAGACTTTCCGAAAGAGTGGGTCTTACAATAAACATGGATAAAACGAAGGTCATGCCAAATGCCCATGTAACAATCACCCTCGTGAAGATTGGAGACTACACTCGGAAATTATGGACGATTATATTTACAAACTGTCCAGTTGGATAGGTCCAACTTCGAGAAAAAGATCAATCGTCAAATTCAACTCGACTATGCCGCGTTCGGGAAGCTACGTACTAACTTCTCGTCAAGTGTCTCAGGGCGAAAGTCTTTGACCAGTGCGTGTTGCCAGTATGCCAGAAGCATACGTAGCTGGTATTTACAATTTGCTTTCCCAGAAGTTTCTTTAGCGCATCACCCGCGCAAGTGTTGACATGAAGAAGCATTTGTAAACAAGCGGTGGTGAAGGCGTCGGAACGACGCGATCAGAACGTACGTTTTGGGGGGTCCAGCAGTAGACATCTTTCGGCTGAAATGATCACGATATTCTGTCTCACGAAAGAAGTCTCGTAGACGGGGCGCTAGCAGTCATGCGAAGGCCCTCTTATTCGAATTATTCAGTATTTAGTTTTTCCACTTATGGCCGCAGGTCTGCTCTCTTGAGATGACACAGAAATATTTTCCGCTACAAAAGAAGATTGCACCAGTGCAAAACAGAGGCAGGATAATTAAACAAAAAACATCTCAAAATTCGAGTATTCTCAAAACTCAACTATTAATTGCGTTTCGTGCAAACCCATAACAGTTGTTTTGATATTTATACTACTAAGTAACAATAATGCTCTTTACTAGCACGAATTAGCATGTGCGTCAGTAGCTTAAACCAGGGACTGAAAGCGGTTACGGTTAAAGGTTAAGATACCTCAAAAATATATCGATACCGATTTAAAATAAGGGTTAAGCTATACCGATACCTTTTTAAATAAAGGTTGAGCTAAACCGTTATTTAAACTTTACACGATTTCGGTACCGAAAAACATGTGAGACGGCGCGGCGCGGGTGAGCGGGGGGGTCGAACACGTTAGAACTTGTGTAGGTATTTATGACGGTTTAGGCAATGCTACCGATACATTTATAAAGGTTAAGGTCTGCTACCGATCATTTATAAAGGTACCGATATTTCTATCGAAATATACCGGTATGTATTTCCAACCTCAAAATTCCGCTACTGAAAAAAAGAACGGTATCGAAATATTTTGGTAACCCTTATTTAAAGGTATGACGTCATACCGAAATTTAAAGGTACCTTAATTTTTGGGTAATTCAGTCCCTGGCTTAAACAATTGAGTCCTAATAATTATTATTAAGAGAAATGTTAGCATTTAGAATACTTATACAGCAAGTTAAAACTTGCAGTAGGTACTAAGATTTTCCTGAAGATAATAGCTATGTAAAACACTGCACATATTCAAGGCTTTGTTTGTTACACTCTGAGGAGTGTTCATGAATGAATGAAAAATAATACCATACCAAAGATAAAAATAATTTGCAGGTGTTATTTTTTTTAAGTAGAGGATAATTTTAGCCCAATGAAAGCCGAAAGAAATAAAAATGCACAAGTGCTAGTTTCCAGTAAATGCTTCAATTTTAGTCCTTTTAGATCCTGTTCTCATTTTTGCCAAATACTTTTGCGTAATACAGTAAAAACCAGGGAACATTAGCTACGATCGATAGTGTGGTCGACGCCTCGGCGGCGTGAAACTAATGGACCGAGCTCACGTTTTAAAACTATCCATATGTACAAAGAACCTCCGCTAGTTAAGATTACAACTGTGTGGAATAGCTGAACAGATTTATTACAAACATGCTTATGCAAATGAACCAGACTTTCACTGGAAAAGGACCTAATCTCGTTTTCTCATTGCTTCAAAAATAACACGATACCATAAACTGTAACAGAATCTTTTGTGTCGTCTAAATTAAAAGTTAATTGATAAAATTTAGACAACGCTAATGGTAATGAAGGTTTCAAATAGATTTTGATTGATTTATTATTTATTTATTTAACTAATGTATTTTATCGACGATCTGCCAAGATGATCTCAATCATTTCATTAGGTAGGTAAATAACTTTGAAAAAAATCACTTTTTAACGAAGATGAGGATACTGCAAATATTTTATAAAACAGTAGGTAGGTACCCATCCCTTTCCAAAGAGCATTCGCATCTTTTATTGAAATAAAAACACTCCAAATGGAAAAGACCTTGCAGGGGGTTGAGTTTAACTGTCTTTAACTTTTGCAAGGGTCGAAAACTGCTCTACGGGTCGGTTAGACCGTTCGCCCATAAATCTCGAGGTAGACAGTAACAATGTGTAACTGGCCTGTCTTCGGTCCTACGTACTCCCACTAAAAACCGTCGCAGACATTGTAATGGGTTTTGTTGACACGATAATCTGGTACTACGTGCTAATAAATATTAATGTAGCTAGCTAGAAAAGCTCAAAGACTGGGATTTGCTGATTTTTGTAACAGTCTTTTATCGGAAACGTAATTAAAATATACCACCAATATATACTAACATTTTCAAATAACACAATTCAAAAAGTATGTATGTATGATTTTAGTTTTTCTGAATGAGAACGAAAAGTAATTGAAATGAAAATAATAATATATTTGTGTTAAGTGTTCTGATACACGTGCGATAATAATCATACGAATGCATAAAAACGTTCCTTTCAAATTAATGTGTTTATGAAAGAACACACCAATCAATCTGCCTAGCCTTTTCCCAACTATGATGGGGTCGGCTTCCAGTCTAACCCGATGCAGCTGAATACCAGTGTTTTACATAGAGCGACTGCCTATATGGCCTCCAAAAGATCTATGAATGACGGCCGGGATTAAAGGCTTAACGTGCGGCACGGAGGGGTCTCGATATGTAATGGATGGTCACCCATCCACGAACCGACCGCAGCAAGCGTAGCTTAACCTTCGATCGATCCGTGCGGCTGTTATCATTTAGCCACGAGTCCGTCTAGAACCTTATAGAGACAACATATAAGAACCTTAAACATACATGTAAGTTACTGCTTTTTAACCGACTTCCAAAAAGGAGGAGGTTATATATTCGACGAGGATGTACGTTTTTTTTTTATGCATGTCTGCCGTTTTCTCCGTCAACTGGAGACCGATTTTGAAAATTATTTTTTTGTATAATTCGTATGCTCCCAAGTTGGTCCCATATCAATTTTATCAACTTTGCTTAGATAGTTTTTGAGTAAGCTTCAATAATACGTATTTTTCCCACTTAGATGTGGATGATATGATGATTACTTCCTGTTACTGTTATTTACATAGCAGGTAGTGGTATTCGAATTTGTGTGGGGTTGGTACCACAGCTAAAAAGTGTTTACAAAAAAAAAAAAAAAAAACTTTAAATTCCGGAAGTCGGTGGTAAAAAACAAAACGTGTTTTTTTTTTGGAAGAAGGTTGTTTTTTTTTGTAAAAAGTTTTTATTTCTTTTAAAGGTCTTAACAAACTGTGTAACAAGTTTTAGCGAAATAATATGTTTTGTGCAAAGGCAACAGGTCTAGGCTTGCTAGACTCTTGACTGAATGTAGTATTTTCTTCTTTAAGAACTGTGTGTATGTGTGTGTGTGAGCTCGTAGGCATTGTTACCACGGAACTGGAGATAAGTACCAACCGAGACGACTGAATACATGCGTATTGCCAGGAAGCCGATGCAGGAATCAGACTCAATACATAGGTACCTACTTGCTGAAAGGTAAAGAGATTACATGATGACCAAACTGGAGTCCAGTGCATGCATCTGGAACCCGCACGTAAAGAAGTACACTTTACTCTTAGAAAAGGTACAAAAGGCTTATCTTAGGTATCTATATAAACGTTTGAATGGATATTATCCTTTTATGTATCCCTCGAACTTTCTTTTAGGCTGTTTAGGTTATAACTCTCTCGAGGTTAGAAGAAAAAATGACCAAATTATTAATATGTGTAAGATCCTTCAAGGAAAAACAGATGCTCCTGAATTGCATGACGAACTGTCCCATCTTTTTGCTCCGATGAACTATAACCGTAGCAGGAGGCACAGATTGTTCGCCGTGCCTTGGAGTCGAACCGTCGCTCGAGCCCAGTCTCCTGTCCCTCGCACGCTCTCTGCGCTCAACGCTCACTTGGACGCTAAGCCTCACTGTGATGTGTTCGCGGATGAATGGAAGAAGATCTTGTCAACATGTCTGGAGTATTGTGAGATGAGCGTATGACTGTCGAGTAGCTGTTTTTTTTTTTTTTTTTTTTTTGTGCTAATATAGTGTGTTGTGTCTTTAACTAATGCAATTGACCTTTGGCCGTTTTATGTTAAAGTAAAATAAATAAATAAATGATCTCTGATAACGATCCTGATCTTGTCGGGAATACTAATACAGTACGACACAATGTCGCATCGGCAAAATTCGTAAAACCGATCACCATCCGATCTGAGTGCGCCTTCAAAATCTACAATCTTTATTACTGCTTCAGGTGAAAATGATCTTTACGAAAACGCAATAACTTGTAAAGTCATATAACCAAATACATTCGTAATATTGAAATGAATTAATGAAAATTTTCAAATTTATGCTACATCTTAGTTGTGTCGTACTGTACCGACCTTGGAGTTGATTGTAATATTATGCATATTTTCTATGAAGTTATGCTGATGAAGGTATGGTTTAAAGAAGGCTTCCAAAATTCCAAGTTAATAGGTATAACAAATATATTTCTATCTTAATAACGAAATAAGCAGAACGTATCGTAAACTTGTGCAATATTTTACTTAGTTTAAAGTTATTTTATCAGGAACATTATTTCGTATTAAAGTTAAGGAGCCGACGGTTGCCGTTTTCGGCTACAATAAGTTTGTAGTTACGATAAATCTTCATAAATGCAGATGACAGTGGAGAGTACGCTGAGAGTATAATGCATAATTATTGCTGCTTTAAACTGTCTTAGGTTGGCAGCAATTCTATTCTACAATAGTAATATAATACTCATGGCAGCTTATTTTTTAATGTGCGACATGATATTTACTATGATCCCTTACATTTTAATGTATCTAATACGCCAATTAAAAGTAAAGATATCGTTTTTTTATTATTAGTTTTTTATACTTTACCAATCTTAAATATAATATACAATCTAACATATACATACAACAACACCCAAGGGAGAAAGGGGACCCTTTATCCAGGTACTAACGTCAAATACCCTGGCTTATCACCTGCATGCAATATACACATCTAACATTAAAATATATAAAGTATGTACAAGTATATAAAGGAAAAAACAAATAAAGGTAAGAGCTGACTGAAAAGTAATTCCTACGAGCTGTTGGAACGATTGTGATGCCTAAAATATAGGTTTTTCAATTTTTGTCCGTTTGTCTGTTTGTCTGGTCCGGACTGACGCAAAAACTACTGAATAGATTCTGTTAAAATTATGTACAATTATTTCATCTGGCAATATATAGGCTTATTATCATGCTATTTGCTTTGGGGGAGAAGCAATATTGCATTATGTTCGTATTCTTCAACAGTTTATCGCGAGATTGTTACTAGACCAGAATATCATCACGCTATACCTACAAAGAGCTAAGCAGCCTATCATGACATGTAAGAACGGCTACTAGTCGATATCAGTGAAAGGTCTTATTTTCTGAGTATGACTAATAGATAAGTATAGTTAGTATTAAGCGGAATACGTTACTTAATATATCTACGTCTTTAGTATTTTTTATCTGCTTAAATTATCGTCATCATATCTGTTTTTAAAATCGATGATTTTTTAGCAACTTTATCCGCGTTCGCAAAAATCTGATTGTAGAAACTCCTTGGAGTCGGTTCATTGTATTTTATTTTTAGTGAGCTAATTTAGAGAGTTGGATACATTTATTTAAGCTTAAGTTTGATCTTATCTCACAGTTACAATGGTCATCTTATTTACCTACTAGATATCAGCTAGTTAGACCTTTCTGTGATATCAACTAGTAGCCGTTCTTGTCATAATTGACTGCTTATTTCTTTGTAGATATATCGTGTGATTCTGGTCTAATAACAATCTCGCGGTAGACTCTTGAAAAATACGAACATAATGCAATATTGCTACTCCCCCATAGCAAATAGCGTGATAATATTTAGCCTACTTATTGCCAGAAGAAATAATTGTACAAAATTTTTACAGAATCTATTCAGTAATTTTTGACCAGACAAACAGACAAACGGACAAAAATTCGAAAAACTATATTTTTGACATCAGCATCGTTCCAACATCTCGTAGGAATTACTTTTTCTTACTTAAATTCAATTAACAGTTTTAATTTCGCTTCTATTGTATTATATGTATGTTCATTTCCTGGGTCCGTGGGTACAGGTAGGCTTCTAACAATACTTAATTACGTTCACCCTGTAGAGTTCAGTTCCTATCGGAAAAACGCAGGTGCGAAATGTAATTGCTACTGAGGTAAGTTTCACTTTTACCTGTTTTTGTGTAGGTACTTCTACTAACGCTCAGTTAATATTATAAAAGATTTCGTTAGTCAAACCTTGGCGACTAATAACATCTAACTGTTGTTGTCCATTTTCATATCGCAGTCATTAAAAAAGTAAAAATATATGTACGGGAAGCCGGGACATTGCGGGCCCCCGGGGTAAAATGGACCCCCTCTCTTTTGAAGAATAATAAACCGAGATGTTCGGAACTAGTCTAGACTATTAAATTACTATGACAATGATGTGGCTAACTATAAAAAGTTGTGAACTAGTTACCAAATAGTCTTTCGATTTTGTTAACATTTATTTTATTTGAGATCGGGGGCATTTCTCGGGTGCCCGTTTTGCTTCGCGTGATTGAGTTAATTTTATCCAATTTTTTCTGCAGATACAATTATGATTCGCCATTACTAAAAGAAGACAGAACGTACTAAATGGAGTTTTTAGGGCGTGGGGGGGGGGGGCATGGAAACAGCCATAAGCGCCTATAGATATCATGTCAAAACCCAAAGCACATGTCCAAAACTGAAACCACTAGGTGTTCACCTTATAAAAAGAATCTAGAAGAAGCTCAGAAACAGAAACCAGGTTAGGAGAAGAAAGGAAAGAAGAAAAAGATGACGAAAAAGAATCAGAGAAAAAGACATGGAATGTTTGTACCCTGGATATTGATACTCGGAATGGGCCTCACTGTTCCTGTGCCGGAAATGAGGATAATCATATCGAGCCCCTTCACATTTGCTGCTTTTTTGATCGGTTTTAGACTTACATAAGAGTATAAGTATTAATTTAAATATATAACTATATTAGACGCACTTATAACAATACACAATATTCAAGCTGATAATTAAATAATCAATAAAAATATATAGTTTAATACAAAAACAATTAAATAGATTGACCTAAACTTATTATAATCAGAGAATAAATATGTGAGTAATAAAATAAATAAATAAATATAATAACGAATACTGTTGCAAAAAATTATATTTAATTTAAGTTCGCATATCTCAGAATTCTAGTAAGTTAACAGTAGAGCAAAGTGGGTGGGCCGTTACCGAACCGTTACCCAACTTACGAGTTGTAGGTCGTGGGTTCAAATCCAGGTAGGCGTGTTCTGCCGGGGTTGCGGGTTTGTCTGAAAGGGATATCGCGACCTCGGCACACAGGCAACGGAAGGAACACGGGTGGGTTTTAGTCAGTAAAAGTCTGACACGCCCTCCCGCTCCACCCAGAGCGGGAGAAGTTATTTGATAATTTCCCATCCAAAAAAAAAAAAAAAAAAAAAAAAAAAGGTAGGCGTGTTACTTTGTGTAAATAATTTCATCACCACTGCTCTCAAAACGGTGAAGAAAAACATCGTGGCGAAACCGTTATGTCCAAGAACCAAAAATTCAAAGACATTACATTTACCAACCTGAAATGGGCCCGTGCGATAGATTACAGCCCACTCCCTCTTTGAAGTGAGGAGGCCTGTGTCCCAGCAGTGGGGACATTATAGTCTGATTATGCTAAGTAAATTATTGTATGTTTAATTATATTAATGAAACATATATATGGCTTATGATTTTTTTTTTGTGTTTATTAGGTTTTATTCAAGATTTTCCCTTAAATGGCCCGCAATGGGGGCTTCCTCTACGCTACACTCCTTAAAGTTTTGGTTTTGTCATTTTCAGAAATAGTAAAAAGTTTAAAGTTGTTCGAGTATTAAGGAAGAATAAATCGATCAGGATTTGGAAATCCTTTTTTAAAGCCACCGACGTCGCTATTTTTGGGATTGGGTACCGATACCAGAAAACTTCCTCGTGACCATAATTGTTGGTAAAACAACCAAATTACTGTATATTTATTTAATTAATTAATTTTGTATTAGCTGTGGCCGCAGCACCCACTCCGTGGACTAATGTACTGTTTCGGGTTCGAGTAATTGTTCAGGTATGGAAACTTACTAGTGGGGACGATATTTGTCGGTAAAGCATCCAATTTCAGTATAACTCATCCACGGCTTCACTTTCGTGGACTAATGCAAAGGGTGCCTGGTAATTCGAGCTTTTCCTTGAAACGAGAAGCTTTACTAGAAGTACGTAATTTAGAACCAACTCACTCGAAAAATAGTTTTATAACTAATAAATTCTCCGAAAAACAGTCCGTTCCAACAACAACATAATCATCCGTTTTATAACATAAAAATGAAATCCTCACATTATGATATTTTATCAAAATAACTATTATGATAACTGAAGTACCATTTACAGGAAGTTCAATCCAATCGTGTCGATGATTACCTGTAAAGTTTAAAATCTACACTAATATTATAAAGAGGAAAGATTTGTGTTTTTGTGTGTATGTTTGTAATGAATAAACTCAAAAACTGCAGCGCCAATTTCAAAAATTCTTTCACCATTAGAAAGCTACATTCACCTTGAGTAACATAGGCTATTTATTGCTAGAAAAGATTAGGGATCCTTAATAAAACTTTAGTAACGTAACCCAAGGTGTAAAAAAAAAGCCATAAAACATCTTTCGTCGCATGCACTGCGGAAACTATTGATGATAGAACAAAAGTATATTCTACAATATTGAAGAACCTATCAATAACTACAAAAAACTTTGCAATACTATGTGTCCAACTATTATCGCTATGTCACAATAACCACGTTTTACATTTTAAAAGTTGATAGAAATACCGAACAAAATTAGACCATGTTATTCATACTTCTGTTTAAATCCTTATCCAAATAAATCATATTGATTTCAAGACTGTTTCAATTAATGTAAATTACTTTTTGAATTGTTCAAATCGGCTATTCCATTCAATAGATATTACGAATTTAAAAAGTCATAGGCAGCCGCGCGGCTCATTCGCGCGGTTGGCCTCCCTGCGCAGCAGACGTAATCCAGTATAAACCTTTAAGTGATCGTATAGCTTTTGTACACGACGAAGCTTGCTCTCACCCCGCGTCTTATTTAAAAGCGACCGACGCGCGAATACACGATCGGTCGATCTTTTGTGTTCGGTGAACCTGAACGCGTGGTCGCGCCGACAGAGGGCTCTTTCCGGTTTTCCGAACAAAAAGTATCATATACACGCGACCGATCGCGCATTCGAGCGGCAATCGCTTTTAAATAGTACGCGGCCTAACAAAGATGCTCTACGAAATATGTCTCTTTGATGAGGAACAGTATAATCTTCTTCTTTTCATGTGGTTAGTGTCTTACCTGGTGTCAGAGTTTTAAAGCCGCTCTGACTTGGTTTCACATGCCGTCGAGAAATATCTCTCAGGCATGCCGGTTTCCTCACGATGTTTTCCTTCATCGTTTTTGAAGCAAGTGATAATTATACAATACGCACTAGAATCTGAAAAGTCAGAGGTGTGATTTGTTTCTTTTAAAAACTAAATATACCATTGATAAAGGATTTACCATAAGAATTAAAACATAACAAGATTATTAGTGTATGTAAATTTGGTCATGGGAACAGTTATAGTTACCTACTTATTTACATAGATACTAGGAAATACGGTCTGGTCTCCGCAACTCCACGTCAAAGCGTGTGTTTTAGGTACACTTAAGTGCTCATATGCTCGAGCGGAACGCGTCGACGGCAGAGGCAACTGCAGCCGTCGACACTCGTCGACGGCAGCTGTAGACGCGTCGACGGCTGCAGTTGCTTCGGCGGTTGACGCTTTCCGGCCGTGGATATGAGCACTAACCCAAATCAGTTGTGATATTTATTGTGGTGGACATTATTACTGCGTGATTTGTTCAAAGTTAACAATACGCTCTTCGGTGTGGAGTTAATTAACGTGGAAATTACAGAGCCAATTTGCTGGGAAATTGATTACTATACGTTATTATTCATGCCCCAGCGAATCATTAGGTTCTGGTTATATTTGCAAGTACTAAATGGCGGTGTTGATAAGATTATGGAATAAAGGGCTTCCCTATTGTTAATGTCTATAGAGAAAGGTGTCAGTAAAAAAGTACCTAATACTGCTGTCTAAGATGAATACCATTTTTTTTTCTATAACTCTGTGAGTCCTTTGCACATAATTATAGCCAACTAGCTTATGCCCACTGCCTCACCCGCGTGAAAATTGAAAATTATCCAACGGGAATGTACTACGGAAAAAATTACCTATGTCCTGACCCAGTCATGGTATATCCGTCTGCCAAATTTCATCCAAATCCAAATCCAAATAAAAGAGTTTCCCTACGTGATTGAGTCAGAAACTAAAAGATCCGCAGGAGAACCGATGTTACCGGCATAGCTCGAAGAATTGCCAAACTAAGTGGCAATGGGCAGGGCACATTGCTCGTAGAACAGATGGCCGGTGGGGCGGAAAGGTACTGGAGTAGCGACCGAGTACCGGAAGACGTAGCGCTTGAAGGCCTCCCACAGGGTTGACCGATGACATTGTGAAGGCCGCAGGAATCCGCTGGATGTGGGAAGCACAGAACCGGTCAAAGTGGCGGTGCAGCATGATCCCAGCAGAATATCGCTGCCATAAGCCAATTTTCTTTAGTTTATTATAAGACATAAGTAGATTTCCACTGTTTCACTAATTAAGCTTCGTGCAGACTAGCGCGACGCGACACCGGTTATTGTTATACCGTGCACATTTCTTAGAAATTGTATTGTTCGAGTCCCGTCGCGCCGTTGCGTCGTGCTAGTCTGCATGAGCCTTTATTTATTAAATTGTATTAGGTATACAGCAAAAATCTTTAATACTCTTCCACATTACAACTTTCTTGCGCCAGATTTTCGAAACTGTCATTTTTAAAAGTTGTATAAAAAATTACTTGTGAGTACTGAAGCAACGGAATTTACTTTATGGAAGTTAATCATGCAACATTGAACAACAAATAGTAGCCGTTTTGATTGAAATCGTTTACGAATATCGTGGAATACAATATACCTATATACCAACACGCGAGACGGAAACTTTGAATGAATTCGTTTATTTATTGACTATCGCCGACGGTCTTGGTGGAGCTGCGGAGTCTTTGTTGACAAAATATATTCAAAAATTATGATACTATAGTAATACGGAACGTTTAGGTGAATTATTGTGTATCTAATATGTAATACCTACCTACATATCATTTATATTAATTCTATTTTATTCTAATATTGGAACGTTCTTAATTTGTACCTGTTTGTTTTCTTCAACCACAATCAATCTGCCTAGCCTTTTCCCTATGTTGAGGTCGGCTTCCAATCTAACCGGATGCAGCTGAGTACCAGTATTTTACATGAAGAGACTGCCTATCTGACCTCCACAACCCAGTATAACACGATATCCCTTTGTAATACTGGTTGCCAAACTTTTGGACTTCTGACAACCAGTAATGACTGTCAAAGATCCACGAATGACAGCCAGGACCAACGGCTCGTGTTTTCTTTCACTTATTGTCATTTTTATTTTGTATAAAATCCATACTAATATTATAAATTCGGAAGTAACTCTGTCTCTATGTTTGTCTGTCTGTTACCTTTTCATGCCATTACGGCTGATCGGATTTGGATGAAAATTGGTCAGGGCAGATTCATTTTTATCTCCATAGTAGGTTTCCGTTGGATCATATTCAATTTTGACGCGGCTGAGGCAGCGGGCAAAAGCTAGTTGGCTATAAGTATGTCTAAAGCTATCAATGACTACCGGATTCTACCGGGATGAAAAAGTATACTATGTCCTAACCCATAGTGCCATGGTTTACCTGTGTGTTTACCAAATTTCATCTAAATCCGTTACAGTATGGAAATGGATTAAAAAAATATATAAATCATTAGCAGTGCCTACCTATGCCCATCAACATCAACACCATGTAACGAAAGTTGTTACTTCGGTTGCAAACTCAATTATTCGGATTAATCATAATAATGATTGGTGTGTCATTATAATCAGGCTGATTTTGGTAGTGTCCTTTTTCTAACATATTTTTTGTTGGTTGAAATAACTTATAGGTACTACTCGTATTAGGTAATATTCCATTATTCCAAACAAAACAGAGCTGTAATAAATTTCTGATCTATCTTTGGCGAGATATTTCTAATGTATGTAAGTACATTATTTATTTATAAGCCTGAAAACAAACCTTGTTTTTATCCGTAAGCTTTTGCCAGGGGAGTTCAGAATCATGTACTGAATTCATGGTAACAGTTTTCGCGTTGATGTCCCTGCCACCCTGTCTAGGGTAGGGAACAAAACTGGACATGATTTGAAAAACACTAACTAATACCTCGTCTAGTAGGTAGTTACTAGAAAAGTCATACAAATAATATAACAAAATAAAAAACGATTTCTTGAAAATCTTCGTTATAAATGGGTAGTTTTAGTTAGAATAAAACTTATTTGTATACAGCAAAAGTTTGTCAAATATAACACAACATCACAACTGTAACCCCCCAAGGGTTAGGCTAAAGTGTTACACAGTACAGCCACAATTCGCCAGTAATGTTTAAGTCCCATGTGAGGGGGCGAGCCTATTGCCATCAACAGGGGACAAATCCAGACTATGGGCTTTCTATGTGGACCTGGATTGGATCCCCAGTTCGAGCAAGGTGTTATTGGGGTTTTCCATGAGGAATTTCTCACGTAGCCC
Source organism: Agrochola circellaris (assembly GCA_914767755.1). NCBI lineage: Eukaryota > Metazoa > Arthropoda > Insecta > Lepidoptera > Noctuidae > Agrochola > Agrochola circellaris. The sequence continues at coordinate 9,029,355 of OU611840.1, forward strand.
AGAGTCTTTGCGCACGTTTTGTTGGCAATAGGCTAATCTAAAGACTTTAAAATAAATGGCAAAATATGCGAGTACATCTCTGCCTTCTCCTTTAAAACATCACGTTCTGGGTCGTAAGGATTGAAGTCATAATATGTTATGAAAAACTTCGGATTCCATTTTATTACAAAAACCGGCCAAGTGCGTGTCAGACCACGCACAATGGTTTCTTGGGATTTATCCCAAGAACAAACTTATTGAAAAACACGTTCTCCCATATATTCCAACTGCAAATGTAAGTTTGTACGCCCAATATTGAGAGATTTACCATGTTATTTTAAGACTATTGATTTCTTATAGGTTTTCCTGTAATCTATGAATGAAGAACCATTCTACATATTTTTTTTTTAATTTTTGGCTCATTAGGTTCGAAGAATGGTGGTCAATTTTCATAAATTTTCTTAAATATCTGTCGCCAAACAACAAATCCTCGCAACAAGCCCATTTATTTGATATGTCACACGTTCCATTCTTATATTCCCCACAAAAGTAAACCCTATAATGAAAATTTAACGTATTTACGTTTACGTTTTAATTTATTTACGTAACACGTCCGTGTTTGGGTCACAGAAATATATATGTGTACCAAATTTTAACTTAATCGGTCCATTAGATTCGGAGCAAATTGGCTGTGACAGACGAACAGACAGCTGACAGACAGACACACGAATGATCCTATAAGGGTTCCGTTTTATCCTTTTGAGGTACGGAACCCTAAAAAGCCACTATTTAGTCTGGAAGTCATTCGCTCATTACAACAATACATAGTTTCTACTAACAAATTGTGTTGTGCTCGTATTTGTATCTCTTAGCGATTTGAACTTAGGTCTCGGGTCTTAAATTAATATTCATTACATCTTTGAGGACCAAAAACAAATACCCAGTATAGTATCATAGTTAAGTAAAATACATAACGTATGCCAAGACCGTGTCGCTCGGAAGACTTCGTGCTCACTAAACACAATTCATGCTACGGTTGACTGATCACTCCTTCACCCCTACGCCTCTCACAATAGTTGATTGGTAAATGTGGCTTTGACTACATGAAGTAATACAACGTAAGCCTTTAGCGATTGTGGTGAAACATACGCACTTAATTTAATGATCCAAGCGGTGTACTTAATCTAGTGGTTGTTTTCACTCTAATGATTTTTCAGCTACGAAATAAAATGAATCAGGTTGCGGGTTTCATACAAGCAATACCTTCGTTATTCCATACAAGTAAATGGATTTTTCACACCTTTTTGTACTTTTCACAACTTAGCATCCATTTTTTACTAAAGGCCCTACTCTAAGGAATATTAAAAGATTTAATTATCTTTATTCAACTGACCCTCTAAGAACTTATTGTTTTTTAACCCACGACGCAAAAAGAGGGGTGTTATAAGCTTGACCGCTATGTGTGTGTGTCTGTGTGTCTGCCTGTGGCACCGTAGCTCATAAATGGGTGAACCGATTTGAATACGGTTTTTGTGAATCTTAAATAATTCCTATTTATTTAACACTCTATATGTATACCTACATATAGAGTGTTCAATTATATTATTAACAAAGCTAAATGGGAATTATTTGAGGTTCGATTAAATAAATGCCTATTATTACAAACCGTGTGCCCAATCGGATTACTTACACATCAGCAACCGATTCAGGGGAAGAGTTTCCAAAAAACGATAATTCCACAAACTTTTGATCATAAACAGACGTGTAGGTAAGTAGCAGCACCACGTTTCTAACTTGAAAAATGACGACTTCCCATACAAAATACCAGCATTTATACCCCTTATTTTCCACCGTTATTCTATTCCCAATAAGGATATGTTTCGAAAAAAAAAAAAAAAAAACACTTTTATTTATCGTCCTAGCCTATTCCCAACTTTAGGGTGCTTACATAAAGTAACAGGTTTTCGGTACAGGCGAGTCTGTGCGGGTCGGTACCGTTCGGTGCAGGTATAATATTCCTACGTTATCTTATGCGCTCACTTATCAAGAAACAGGTTTAAACTTTTCGGTGGAAACTACCTGGACTGAGCCATACGGGTTAAAGAAGGTTTTCATAAAGTAACATAAAGAAACCTGTTTCTTTATATTAGTACCCTCCTGAAAGAAAGAAAATACGTTGATTGAGCACAGACTAAAAGGCACACAACACAATATATTGTACTAAAAGTGAAAACAAAATTTAAAAAAAAAAGCAAATAAAAAGTGTAAAGTGCGTTGTATGATATAAGCAGGAATGTGTAAATAAAACGCCAAATAGTCGCCAAACAGTTCTGCAAAAATACCAGACAACTAGTATCTGACGCTGGTTTTAAACTAAACCTGAAGTGTCAGGTGATGGGTGTAAATCCTGCACAGATAGGTAACCGACCCGCACGGGTTTATCTGTGCCGGAAACCTGTTTCTTTATGTAAGCACCCTAGTTGGGGTCGGCTGCCAGTCTAACCGGGTGCAACAGAATACCAGTATTTTACATGGAGAGACTGTCTATCTGACCTACACAACCTAGTTACTGGTGCGATATCTGTCAGTAAATTAAAGTTTTTTTTTTTACTAAGTGGAAGATTTTTTTATAATCCAGGTAATTAGGTATCTGCGTTGTTGCTTATTAATTGGTACTCGTATCTATACAACGATAAAGTGCCTTTGATATTTTTTTATGATACCGCCCAGATAGTTCGTTATTCATGGAAATTATTTATGAACTCGTATCAATTACTCGCTCTCATCAGTATATTACCTACTGCACAAATAAACAAATTAAAATAATTAAAAATTCAACACACCAACACTTAGATATTTTAGAAGTATGCTGCGCGTTATTAATTAATTAAAGTGGACGTACCGGCAAAGACGATATTTGACATAGGAAAATCGGCCTTACGGATTGGACAGGTACGTATGATAATATAATGAAATACTCAAGTGTAGGCATTTGACTTGAGTATTTCTTTAGGTATTTCATAATAAACATTGTCATCACGCCTTTCATAAGATTATCTTATTTATAATATAAAATCACTCTTTTTAAATAGATGTTTTAATACCGTATTTCCCTAACAGCGCAGCACTGAGACGTCACAAGAATATTAAAACTGGTAACTTGTAACATTTTACATCATAGTACCATTCTCACTACTTTAATTGATAAATGTTCTGTGAATGATGGACCTTATCCATTGGGCACCTTTTATACTTATCAAAACTGTATAAAGATAAATCCATCCTTATCAAAATCACATACCTACCTACTATACAGAGGAGAAACTACTATGCCCGTCCCACCAAAAAGTGAAGTAGACATAAATTGAAAACAGATATGTACATATTTACGAGGTTTATTGAATACTTATAAATAGCTTCGAGGCTCACTACACTTTAGGTAACATACGCCTGTCGACCAAGTTGTGTTGTTATAAGCACTCACGCAATTCGATTTTTGATAACCGTTTATCATTTCAAATCATTTTGTAAATTCGACAGGCGTATGTTGGTCAGTGGGTCGTCTTAGGGGCGGATTTATATCATTTTATTAATAACTAAAGACCCGCTCCAGCTTCGCACGGTTTTAACGACTCGTAAAAACATCGAGATTTCTAAGCTAAATGTAACTTTAATATAACGTATTATACACACAAACCTTCCGCAATCAATTCTCTAAACGATGGTGAAAACCTCATCAAAATCTGATGCGTGGTTTAGAAGAACAACGCGGACATACAGACAAACGCGAAAAGCGACTTTGTTTTATAATAATTATGTATAGTGTCGTATTCTGCCGTGCAGAATCATGTCCTTTAGTCTATCTTTATGTTATTATACTAAACAAACCACCTTTTGACTTATTTACCTATTGATATTCTATGACACATGTAATTAACCCTTAACATCCGAAACTTACCTTTAATCTTCACTTCACAACTTAACTTTAACTTTTAATCTTAATATCTTTTTTTTTTTTTTTTTTTATTGTGACCCACGTTTAACTCCTCCACGGAGCTAAACGTAACGTTACAATAGATATCATCAAAATTGACACAAAATTATTAAATTCATTGTATTTCAGCATTTTATATAATAGCAAAGAAAAGAGTTAACTTTTTTTTTTCCGATTTTTTATTAAGTATTTTGCTCAATAATAAAGATTTAAAAAACTGAAGTGCTAATCGACTTTTGTCTCTGGCTGTCTACTTTAGGTTGCTTTAGTATTTATCGATATCGGTATCGATTTTATCGAGTCAAATATTGCTGTGTTGAGCTTTACTATTCATGGTTGAATGCCCATAGATAGACTCGAATTTAACTGACTACATCACCGCCTCACAATGGGGTAGAATACAATGTACCGAAGTTACTGCAAGCCTACCGCATGTTCACTTCATGGTGGAAAGATGCATACTGTACCGTTTACTGGTTCGAGCAATGATCGAACAGTATACACAGTATCTAAAAAAAATACTTAATTTTTTGTAATTCAGCGTCGGTTCACTGAAGCTTCAGTAACAGCTCGGTTGGTGAAACATTGATTATTGAGCCTTGAAAACTGTCGTCTTTACAGAAATTGAAAAAATTTGTAATCAGTAATAAAGTAAGTAAGTGTCGCAACGCAGCTCTTCTACCGCAAAACGTTGTGAGATCTAAAGTAAACAGGTGCGGATCCAGCCCTCAAAAAAGGTTGTGGGCACAGCCACCCGAAAATCAGTCAAAGGCGAGTCGGAGTATGAACTCGCTCATGATCGATATAGTGCATTCCTACAAAGGAGATGTTTACAAAATAGGTATATGACGCACTGACCAAGATTTTGTACAGTGTATAGTCCCTCGTGGGAAAAGTCGTGGGGTGAACACAATTAAATGAATAAACCTGTAAAATGTTAGTTTTTTCGCTCACGAAAATTACAAAAGTAAATGAGGTTAGGTTAGGTTACACTCTAACCTACTCAACCGATTTTGATGAAATTATCGATTTCATCAAAACGATTCAAGTTAGGTTACCTATGTTTACAAACAGTACAAACTGCTGACGTCAGCGCCACGCCACTCCAACGAAAAGAAAGACAGTTTTGGCGGCAATGTACATAAATTAAATTAGTAGATGGCTCGCACCCAGCGAATAGTCATCTCTTTTTTCCAATACATGTATTCATATGCCAAAAAGAAACAGATAATATATTGTCAAAAAAGTGACTTTATCGTGTCAGCATATCGATAACTAAGTACTTCGCTGCGTTCCGAATCACACACGATCCATTGTTTTATTTTATTTTATTCAGGCATTGGATATAATATCATCAGCCTATCGAAATCAATAGACTGTGAAAGAGTGACGTCACAAGTCTATTAGGTTTGGCATGCCCATCGTGCCCACAATGGTGGATCCGCGCTTGAATGTAAAACCAAGTCGGTAACAATTTATGACAAACTTGTTGGATAGATGCTCGCTAGATAGGTACTGAATAAATTAACCGACTTGGTTTTACATTATTTCTCACAACGTTTTGCGGTAGACGAACTGCGTTGCGAGACTTGCATTTTTTTACATGTTATGTTTTATTGTGGGATCTCATTTCTTTTTGTAGTCATGCATTTTTTCTTTTAGGGTTCTATTTCTTGTGCGTCAGCTACGGACTTTCTCAAAGCCCACTCCATGTCTCTGTGGGCTCAAGACTTTTTCTCAGAGGCTTTAAAGTAACAATTTTTGACATGTCTGGACGGTAACTGCTTCTTAGTCTATTGCATTCAAAAATTACGGTTTCCTGCGCTTTAATATTACCGAAGTCGACATTAATTACATGTACACAACCCAGACTTGTCACTCTCGAAAGTGCCATGTGCGCTTGGCCGCATGTGAATACTGAAGAACTAATCTCCATCAGTGTACTGTATACTCTTAGCACCTGACTTTTGGGTTTACATATTGGAAACTGGCTATACATTTCGAAAACTGTTCGCGATGAACATAACCTCTATTAATAATTTCAAATACATTTTGACTGGACTAAGCTCGTGAAAATGTTCGTTATTAAATTGAATATATTATTTTTTTACTTTTTTTTGGATCAACCTTGGCTCCTTGTACCATACCGAGAAAACCGTTAACTAAGCCAGCACTGCAAAAGTAACTTTGTGATCGCATATTATTTATATACGATTACAAAGTTACTTATGCAGTTCATATATCTAGGAAACTAAAATGGTACCGAAATTGTGGTATATTTTAATATTTCCTTACTTTGTAGGCTAAATACTAATTGTGTTCAAAATTTAAAGCTTGTGTGTCTGCTAGGAGTACCTTAGAATTTTGATGATCGGTGAGTATGTCAGTGACAATCTTAAGGAACTTTGACCTGCAATAGTTCTTAAACTACGAGTTCAAATTGAATGTAATTTGAAAGTATAGTTAGTTATACTAAGCCCTCTTGGGTACTAAAAATTCAGGCTTCTAGCTTTATCCACAACGAAATTACAGGGGGTCGAAAATATCCTGAATAGCTTCATGGAAAGATGGTACGACTGTGCCTTTGTTTGTTTGTTTTACTTGACTTGGTGGGGGCACTGCCGTGCCCCCACCAAGTCGTATAATCTTTCGATGAAAGATGTTTATACCCAGAAAATCATATGGTCGTACTTACCTTATTTTTATCGAACAATATTTTATCTCTGATAAACATCGATCGTGTTGCTTTATTATCTAGCAAAATAATCCCGAACGTGACGTCAATGTAAAACAAGGTATAATATTGAAAGATTCCGAAAACCATCATAAGCTCCCTTTAGAATAATTTTGGCAGTTATGCAGTTAATGGTTTTATCATTAGGTAAAATAGAATTTTATAAATTTTAATTAAACTGTCACAATTCAGATTCGAACAATAGGCAGTCAGGAAGTTAACGTCATTCAGAAATTCATAGCCGAAGCGAAGTATGTAATCAAAACCTCTGCAATATCCTTTACAAACGTTATTGACTAACGAGAAAATGTTTTCTAATAAACAATTGGGTAAATGAGGTTTCTAACTTATGACAGGAAACCGATGACAGTCTAATAATGATAATGATGATGTATATCTACATTTCTTTGGTGATTAAGGCACATAACACACGACTCATGGCTCCGTGTATGTGTCTAAAATACAGTGATCCATCGTCTAATTATTCATTGGGCCATTAACATAGGAAATCCAAATAAACAGGTATCTATAGTTTTGATAAAAGTTGAAAATTAGTATTCAAATAGAGGGAATGTCGCCAGTGGCCGGCTCGGGCATCCCCGCTGCCGATGTAGGGTCGAGGCGGTGTTTGCTCGTAAATAATAACTTCATGCATAAACAATGGGCGCCATCTCCTAGCCTGGCTCCTTCGCTCGCTACGACGACGACACCCATTCATGATTTTCAGTAAAATATAACCGAGGAAAAGTGATATTGAACACTATTTTCACACTTGTTGTTTCGTTTCAAATGCAAGACTGATTTATTTAAGGAGTTTTCATAAATTGTACGTTTTAAATATTTGCAAAACAGTTCTAGTATTACTTTGTTTGCAATTGCTATTTAAAATCACAGTCGCCTTATTGGTCTGAAAAGGATTCGAGCGATGTTTTTCGAGTAATGCTCTTGCACACTACTTTTTCAAACATTCTGAGGATGGATGCTTATCTGACTGCGCAATATACATGATGTTCCATTGCAAACCAATCATTCCAATTGCAAATTATTTCATCGTGATTCGAAACTTCTCAAACATGTGCGAGCTTTGTTATGGTTGGTTCAATGTACCCACTGCTCAAATGTTTAGAGTCAACGGCTCATTAAGCTTGAATGCACGAATTGCAGTGTGGACTGTGGACGCACCTTTACACGAGAAAACATTAACGATAAAGTAAATAGCGATATTTCCTAATTGTTTTCAAGGTACCGCAATATAAACGCGTACATTTTCATTTATTGACGTATGGTATAAAAATGTCTCGGACTGTCTCTCCTACACGTATGTGAAGTACGAATAACAAATGGCGGTTACGGCCTGATTGAGATCTAATTTATTGGCTCGCATTCTGAGAACAGCCGCATTCTAAATCACAATAATGGCATACGGGCCTCGTTCTAGCTCAAGCCTACAGATTACGTGTATTGTAAACGGTTTCTACCACACATTACAGTATTCGGTGTCGTTAAATTTAATTAAGGATGTTAGTACACGGTATCGATATTATGGTAATGGGCAGAATTCTCTTACAAAATTAATAAGTACGGTAACAGGTGTAAAAGCCAATTCCAAGTATTTAAATAAATGGTTTTGCCTTTGTCGCGCCAAACATGCGATAACGCGTTTATAAACGGCATATCACACTGCGTAGTGTTTAGTTATCTCTAGTTCGTTGCCGGGAGTCAGCTTAACATTCCTACGACTCTGATCATCAGACGAATTACGATAGATGAATTTTTATTTTCATCAGACATTATGCGAGATCCATAATGACTACGCCATTTGACAGGAACGGAGGTTCCTGTCAAATGGCGTAGTCATTATGGATCATGTCATTATGCAACTATAGGTATGCATACTTAACTGAAATTGGAACAACCTACTATTACTTTGGCTCGAAAAGTTCTAGACTCGGATTTTCTGTTTGATCTTTTAAGACCAAGCAGAAGCTCCTAGTTCCAAGTCAGAGTAATCAGACAAAAATTTTATGCGATTTCTTTTTTTCTGGAGCTTTCAACAATTGTCCAGGTTGATGTGCTCTTAGACCGAACCCTGCGTCTGGAGTTCTAACCACCTAGCTAGGAATAACAGGGGCCTGTTTCTATCGTATGATGTATAAAATACATAATTATCTAATTAATATGTTCATGAATGAAAGAACTAAACTTGTTTCTAATAACGAAGTGCCGTCTTAAGCTAAGTACCTATTAGTGAAGCTATCAATTAAAAATAATTTAAATTTGGAGGCTCATTTTCGCATGTTGTTATTTGATGGATTACGCAGGATTATAATAAACCTTGTAATTTCATCTGAAGTTTCATAGTTAATCAATAGCACTAAGTAAAATATTTGGAGGAAGTTCGAAGAACTACTTAGCAAGGTTTCCATTCAGTTTACATGATAGTGCTTCTGTTAGTTCTTTCTTAAAACAACTTTCACTTTGCTAAAGCGTAGCTTAACTGAGTCAACTTTAATACAATTGATCACCTAGCCAAACTGGAGGGAGCGTACATTGTTTAAGTTTGAATTTGCTTGGATGAACGGCTTTGTTATATTTACTCAGTTTCATTGGCTTATTTTAATAGAACAGGAAAGAGTTGAAACCTTGTTTTGAAAAGTCAGTGAGATAATTACTTCGTGATTATCTGTACCTAAGATCAATTTTTAGGATTGGTGTAGAAAATATTGATGATTCTAAGGATATTTTAAATGAATATACAGTCAATCTATTATATCTATTCTACGCAATGTGATACGTTTGTAGGTATTTTAAATCAATTTGGAAAGAGGAGGCTGGCAATGGCTGAACAGAAAATAAACAAATCAAGTAGGTATTTGACTAAAGCACACGAGGATTCATCAGATGCAGAATTTGTACCTAAGAGCAGTGGTGGTTCTGTGGTATCGGTCCCGACTTACGAGTGTCGACGGGTCGTGAGTTCAAACCCAGGCAGGCACTTCACTTTGTGTATTTAAATTCATGACCATTGCTCCCAAAACGGTGAAGGAAAACATCCTGGTTCTAGAATCAAAAATTTGAAAACACATGTGATATCCACCAATCCGCACTGGGCCCGCGTGTTGTGGATTATGGCCCACTCCCTCTCACAGAGAGGAGGCCTGCGTCTGAACAGTGAAAACATTATAGGCTGATTAGGTACAGCTACAACAATCAATGGTCTTAAAATGCAAAAGCCTCGACCAATACCTTAAGAGATACGTAAGGTACTGCTATCAGATAGAATACAGACGGAATATCACGAAAAGGGCATATTATTACCCGACTACGAGAAAGCCAAAGGACGGTTATGATTTAAGTAAGCTATGTATGTATCTATGTACATCTGTTCCCTCATAACTCCCAAACTACTCGTTATGTTTTTTGTTGGTGTTTTTGCTGTAGTTGGGTTTTAGTTTCAAACTTTCTTTTTTATATGCATGTGTTGCGCGATCAATTCACGAGCTTTACCTATTCAAATAAAAATGAATGTAGCTAACAGTAGCGTGCATTGGTTTTCGGATAAGGTAGGCACTAGGTAGATTTCCTTTGTTCTCTGTATACATAAAACGCATCTAGCCTATTGTCCATGCAGTCTAATATGCATTATATACCAAGTTGATCATAGGTACTCAATATTTTATTTAAAAAACGGGCCGCCTTTGCGTTATGATGACGCTCAATGACACCTTATTTCTATAGGATTAGAAGAAATCACGTCCATTCACGTTCCACTATGCCTCTCAGATTGGTAAGGTAAAGTTTTTTTGCAAGATTTGTGAAATTGTTTCGGTCAGCGTATTCCATACCTATATACTCCATTTAAACAAACCTTTTTTACAGTCCGTTCAACCGATTCTGACTTCTGTACCGTAGGCATAAGGGTGGCATTAAAAGCAAAAAAGTGGTTACAATAGGCCAACTGTTTGAGTTAGGTATCATTCATCAACTACCCGTTCCTACTGTTTTTAAATTTTGTTGGATTATCGAGTAAGCTTGCCTAGGTCGAATAAATTGCGAATGTCTCATATTAGGGTGTTACGCACGGCAAAACCGCGATTTATGATTTCGTGGTATTATCCTAAAGAAGTGTGTGTGCGTATCGAGATCGTTTGAGTGTGCGTGAATTCAATAGGCAGTTTTGGGAATGCCTACCCCCGCGACCTAATCAAAGTGCTCGGACGCGCGAATACGCGATGATCGCTTTGTTAACGAGGCGTCCAATGGTCCACTAGCGCCACTCCTTTAAAATTATATTATCTCGTGACTGAGAAGGAATAAATAACGGCTACTAAAGACCCCTGTTAAGTGTGTCTAGAATTTTCTAAAGGCAACAAAATTCGATCTAAAGAAAAGCGGCCACATTCCTCTAAATCGTATTTTGTTGCTTCGTGTCTCAATATGAAAGTTTAGGTACGTAAATCGATCATAAAAAATTGTGTGATTTAGACCTACACGCACAAAAACCCAATGATTACAGATCCACAACCTCTTTTGAAGTCAGATACACAAATTAAGAATTACTCACGGTCCGGCCGTTAACTGGCATGACATCGTGATGGTCGACGGTGCGATGTTGCGCGGTCCTCATCTGAGAAACGATGCTCTAGACTTCTAGAATAGATATGGACCCCATGAAACATTGAGCATCGGTGCTCTGTGCGTGCTGTTACTAAAAAGAAAACGAATGAAGAACACCATGTCACCATGGGGACTATCAAGAATAGGTATATGAGGCATTACAAAAATGGGGTAACGATAAAATTTCCGGGTATTTGAGAATGTCAATTTCCAGTTATTCACCAAAATAACACACATACAAAAATAATGCGTATTTAGAAAACCTGTAGGGCTTCTGGAGAGGGCTGGGCTAGGGTTGACTATAAGTTAAGAACGAATGCAGCTTATCCATTCCTACTAGGTAATATATGAATGACAAACAGCGCATCGTCGACCGCGAAGACAACCGAGCAACTACATGACTCTGCGACTGTGGAGGGCACGGGGCCGCGCCGTTTCTTTGTGGCCGGACCTTTAGTTAAGCAGTCGAGAAATGCACACTGCTATGCTTAGTCCAGCTTGCATCATGTTCAGCTCAAACGATCATACAACCTCGTAATACTCATATATGGCATTAAAAATATTTTAATTGTAAACTCATATTTATTTTCCTATATTTCTATGAGGAGTCTATGAGTTCATGTTTGTATCTAAAAATGGAGTAAAAGGACCTGCGTGTAATATCTCCCGGAAAGGCGTTCCATTTTATGCGAGATCTTATTCGAAGTAAAAGCAGCTTAAAATATTATTTGTGTAAACTGGGAAAAGATCGACGGGGCGAGCGTTTGTGCAATGCTCTGAAATAAAACATCTGTACAGTACTTTCACGTGTTACGTTTAGTATTATGTGTGCGGCTCACGTTATTCCCAAAGGAACCGTAAAAATACAACATCAGGTGCGTAGACACTTTAAGTTATTCTTTACTGATAACTTAATGCTGAAGATATTTTATGCGTGGCTTAATATTGACTTCACGTTGTGCACTGCAGAAATTAGCAAGCATTAAGGCCCGTACAGACCAGCGCGACGCGACGGCGCGACGCGACTCGAACAATACAATTTCTAAGAAAACTTTACGGTATAACAATAACCAGTGTCGCGTCGCGCTGTCGCATCGCGCTAGTCTTCTCGAAGCTTTAAGTATTCGAAACGTTACGTCTGAACCCAAATATGACTAACGAGTACCTAAGCATCATATTTTCTAATCGAATCAAGCCATAAGATACACTTTCAACGATAATTTACATACAAAATAGATTCCAGTTACAAAAATATCTGATGAAACACACATTTTAATTAAAATAAAAACTCCCTGCTTTCCCAATACCAATTCGCGTATTACTAAAGAAAAATATTATGACAGATAAATATTATAGTATAGGTAAAACAGACAACAGAATAACGGTGTGTGACGGTTACACATCTCGCGGTATAATAACGCGGTATTTTATCGTTAAGACCTACCGCTTGTCAATAGACACGGCGTATGTGACTTATTTGCTCGTATTATGTGACTCGGTTACAAAATATTCTCGTGTCGACTCAAAGTGTCTACGTTATTAAGTTTGAAATCGTGGAAAATTGGTGTAAAAATCTTGCAGGCACCGATAGCACTGGGTCGCACCCATAATCATCTCGTTATTACGGATTGAGAACTTAATCTAAGCTATCGAGTTAGTATAAAGTCAAGCTTCGATGGAATATTTTAACGACTTTATTATGCTCTAAAAGCTGTTCAGCGTGAAGAAAATGTTAAAACTACGCGCGCATATTTTTTGTGGGAAAATAAAAAATAAATTCATTCTTTTGAGTTTTGGATTTTCTTTGTGAAAACGAAACCGCGACATTTTTAAGCCCATCGTTTGAATTGTAGTGTTATTAAAATATGATTGGAAAATATGTCAAGGCTGTAATCTGTAAAAACTCATAGATTCCTTGCATGAAAAAAATAAAAACAAAATAATCTGCATTTGCTAATATTGTGTTTGGATACGGGAATGACATTTTTTTCTTGAATACTACTTTTACTTGACCTAAAGCGTAACCTGGGTAATAATAAAATGAAATGTGACATAATTATATTGAAACGACCAGAACGAATTAATTGGACGGAGCGCGCGAATTGTTCCAAGTGTTGCGGCGACAGTTAAACTGCCGCTTGGAACGATAAATGCATGAACAATTAAGTTTTTCTCATGAAAAATATTATATTTCAGTAATAACCGTATGTTGACAGGCTTACATGACCTTCTTATTCTGTCTCTTGACTCACTTGCTTGCTGCTCATTTTATTTTTAAGAATAAGGGCTGATTTCACTAACGAAACTGAACGCGATCAGCATTTCTAAAACGCGTTCAAGAGCTATCAGTGTCAAAATTATTATGGAATATTTGTACACTGACAGGTTTTGAACGCGTTCAATTTCATTGGTGAAATCCGCGTGTATTTAAAAAAATCCTTTTAACAGCCGCGCCTTTTCAATAATCATTTGTCATATTATTAGAAGTGACACATTCGAAGTAATCGCCTGTCGGCATGTACCAAAAGTAAACAACTGGTAATCCGATACTGATTAAGAACGTCGCAGGTTGTAAACGGTATTTTGTTACACACTCTATATCTGCCCTGTGGGACAGATTCTACGTAAAAGCAAAGAGGGTTTCAGACTCTGTGAGTGGATAGGATTATCGGGGCAGCACGAGATCTTAATAGCCACAGCTATGTAATAGGGGTCGATCCTCACTAATACATAAGAGAAACATTATCCGTGCCTGTTTGTCGGCAAATCACTCCCAAATGCTTCCACTGCATTGTGCTCAACTGTGTGGAGATCGCAGCACTTTGATGGAATTGACTTCTGATTAAGATTCCTCTTACAAGAATTGTCTTGGACGCTTCTCGTTGTTTTACTAAAGAAAGGTACCGGCTTCCGGAAACTTTCATTATTATCTTCGGACTGAAAAACGAGCAGTATGAATCTATATAATTATAGAAAAATTTATTAAACAGTTCATATTTCTGAAGATTTAATATTTTCTATACTTCACTTTTTTCAATACTTGCCTACGTCACCGTCTTTAAAATATTAGCCTATGAGCAAGGTGGCAGGGACTTTGCCCAGCGTGCGTCCGACGTACAATCTATAGCCACTCGTGAAAGCTATTTAAATAACAATGATTCTCAGTTATTCCTACACAATAAGGATACGCCATTGATATGACGGTAGAAAAATAATAGAATTTATCATTAAGAGCGTTTATTCTGAAAGTGGGGAACGTCGCAAATAGATGTCAGATATTTCGCTGTTTTGATAAATTTGCCGATATTGCTGTATGGAAATAAGAAATGTGGCGAACTAGCGAACTAGAATATTAATAATGAATTGCAATTATAGCATTGAATTTTATGTTGTAACGTTTTAAGGTGTAAAAAAGGCATTTGGAAAGTTACCTAATCAAATAAAAAACGAAATATTCGGTGTTACGATATTAATTATTGCATTTCATAATCAATATTTTAGTTCACTAGTTAGCCACATTTCATGTGTCCATACAGTAATATTGCCAAATTAATCAAAACAGGTAAATATTTGACATCTATTTGCGACGTTGCCAACTTTTAGGATAAACGGTCTTAACCTTTGGTGCTTTTTATTGTCTTGTAACAGGGTTTGATACTCACTGTGATGTACCTTCAATACAAATGACACAGTAGTTATATCACGTAGACTTTTCCATTATAAATACGCGTGTTATAAGGTGCCACGGCACTTTTCTCCCCAAGTCCACATTCTTTCGCGCTAATATCTCTTTCGAATAGATAAACAATGTACACGGTATTATTGATAATTCCGTGAATATTTTGTTATATACAATAAAAATTCTTCCATACATATTTGGGAGAGCAATTTTCATAGCGGTCCTCGCTTTGATTAAAATAAGAGAATGTCACAGTTGACTCTTAATTTCGAAAGATTGTTTTCATACTTGAATTTTGAAACTGTGGGTGAAAATATTACACTATCGGATTTTCTTATATGAGTTTTTGAGATACAAATTGTTATTGATAGTTATACTCGGTCTTTGTGTATCATTAAGGCTCGTGCAGACTGGCGCGACTTGTCGCGAGAGGCGACACCGGTAATTGTTCTACCGTGAAGTTTTCTTAGAAGTTGTTTTATAAGAGTCGCGTCGCGCCTGTTTGCGCAAGGCAGTGTTTAAAGGGTCTCGCCCTTTAAACACTGCGTTGTATTCAAATAAAATAAGGCAAAAATAATTGCAGGAGAACGACTTAAAATTTTGGAAGTTATATATAAAAAAACGATGAAAACTGTAGCGTGCAATGTCTCGCAGGCAAACGTGTTTACAAAACAGGATACACGTTTGGTTTTCAGCAAAAAATGTTAAAAATAACTGAGTTTTTGTCCATCGGTATCTCCATAACAATTCCGTTAACGGGTATGTTCCCGTACAAAAAAAATATCGTAAGGACGGGAAAAACATGTGACTCGCGACTGGGTGATGGATCTTTTTACATTCGTGCTAGATCCAGTTTTTAAATAAAACAGGCGAGTTGCGGTGGTGGTGGTGTGATCGTAATGGTATGATTTTATAAAACAAGGTATTTTATCTTTACGTAGTAACCAAAATGATGTCAAAGAAACTATCAATGTTATTAAAATGGACCGAATAATATTATACAAACTGAAATGCACCCTAATAATGTACATACAATAGGTATATACATACTTTTTTTTTGTAACAATCTGATAAAACTACGTTAATATAGTTTTACATATTTTTTAGTGCATGGATATAAACGAAGCGGGGATTACGGCCAACACCATTTTAATTTATAGAGTAATTTTGTGGGAGCTTTGGTCGGAAGCAACACCTACCGTGTTGATTGTTAATGGCCAGCTTAATATGAACTTACCTACAGCAAATAAATTAGCTCAGAGGATATAGTATTTATAGTATTTGCCGGGTAAGTTTTCCTTATTATCTGCTTAGCCCGGCACAATATTCAAATTCGAAATATTTTATTTCACATAAACCTACAAGGGCACTTATGAAACGTCAGAAGCTAGGTGCACGGTTCCAATTGGTCGTTTCCTATGGAGAAGAGCCGGCAAGAAACTATAAAAAAAAAAAAAAAAAAACATATTCAATTTTATTCGTACATTTGAAAAACATACATAAGTACACAGGATTAAAAATATATAGTACAATAGAGACACATTAAAGGGCGAACTGATGCGTCCTAAACTAGGCCAAAAGCCTGTGTTTTAGGAGCAAAGGTTCCTCCAGGTATGACATACAACTGGTATTAAGTGTCATACAAGTACTTAAGTAACACAACATAAATTTAACAAACAATGCCTTAATTGAAATACAGTATTAGTTCACGGTTACTCTTTTAAAAGTAAATGGTTTTTACAATGTTTCCAAATTACAGTGTTAAGCTTCGATCAACGTTGGTATTGTTGATCGAAGATTAAAAGGTATGAGAGGACAGTGTAGGCCCATCAACATGTAGCATTGAAATGCATACCTAAGCACTAATTCTATGTCTACTAACACTTCATTTTAATCACTTTATCATTGAATTATTATTAGAAAAGTGACTAATTATGACCACGATTTTAAGTTCGGTTCAAAAGAATACAATTTTCATTAAAAAGCAGCTGAATGTAAATAAAATAAAAAAGGTCAAACGCGCGAATTAACAACTCGCCGAAGGGTTCAAGCTTTTGAATTAATTATAATCCTTATCAACGAGATAATATTTTTCTGGGCTTTCGCCTTACTCGGGAAGCGTAGTAAAATAAATCAAAATATATGATCTTTATTCATATTTTGACTGAAATTGAAGGTGAATGTGATTCCGTCAATCAAATTGATTTTATATTTTGCCAAACACTGAGACGTTATATTAAGAGCCAGTTGAGTGGTTGTTAGAAAGTTTATTTGAGCTCTATAGAAATCGCTTTGAATGAATCGCGTCAAGATCGAATGTTTTTCAGATTCAACATAAATTTGTATACTAGCAGATAAAGTTGCATGAAATAAATATTTGAACCATAGTAGCGCGGCAGTGTGGAGGCGGATATTTTTCCCGGCGCCGAAAGCTTATGATGAGCATAGTGTTTATTTTAAAACTATGCTCATCATACGCTGCCCTCATCAAAACTGTTTTATTACGGACTGTGTTTAATCGAACCCCTATTCATTCATATTTTGATGTACTAAAAATATTTATGTACACTCTAATTAAATCACAATGGCGGCTCTTTTTTCACCGTCGAAAAAAAAATCATATTTATTTTAATCACTTTTGACAACTGCCTAACGAAAAAAAAACCGGTCATTAAAAAAAAACACAAAAATCAGAAACGAGCTGTAGGTAATTAAATGGTATTTAGTAAGCTCAAAACTGATTTTGATCCTAGAAAACAATCAACAATAGGAAAGTAATATGTTAAAAAAAAAAATCTCTTAAAATTTTTAAGGATACGCAATAATTAATTAAGGTGGACATCTATTGATCTTGAAAAAAAAATTGAGGCGTTGTTAAATATTTCCCTTTTAATACAAAGTTTCTAAAATATTTCTTACCAGAAAAAAAAAAGTCTAATTTAGAAATCTTTTTTTCCTTTTTTTTTAGACCGTAAAAACCGTAAATTTACACAAAAATGGTCTCAAAATCGCTAAGATATACAAGTATTTTTGGATTCTCGTAATATTATCTCAAGACAATATTTTCATAAATCGCATCATGTTTAATGAAAACATCCGCAATAACCCGACAAGTAACTACCAAAAATTGTGCAAATAGAATCTACTGGATGGTCGAGAAATAACTGGAGTCTGAACTTATTTGGCATCATTAATCTTTCGCTACTCATTAATCGATTGCACGTGTCGCAGTTAGTAGAAATCCTGTACGGCAAGCGAACCAGCTGATTACAACGGCTGTCAGAACCGTATAATACTTTCTTAGAAATAAATCTTTAGCTTTGGCCCGCTAAAATGTTTGTTTTCTCCCACCCGCATTTTTTTTCCTTAGCTATTTTTAGGTTAATTGAATTGAATTTATACGACCAAAGAATATTCGAGATTCTTAGAGCAAAATTAAAACGACGCCCGCAAAAAATAATTTTATGCTTTCATTCATGCAAGTAAACGAATATAAATAAATATTAATATTACTGAATCTTCATTAATTCTGAAAGCGCACCCTACGATGTACAAGTAATCCTGGTATTCAAAAACTTTTAAGACGGCGAGATAGTGGTAGGTAAGGCGTGTATTGTTATACATACATACCTGGAAAGTTTTAACAATACATGCCTAACTAACCTGTTTTTACATTTCGAGGTTTGACGTTTGTGTAGCGTCAAACTGAATAGTACTGCCGTTCAGGACTAATTACAAACGTGTAACAAGACGTGTCACAACATTCCGACTGGGCAAAATAGGAGAGCCACGGCGATGTTGTATTCATGTTGGATTTAGGCTAAACATTAAAAAGTCCGGAAACCTTATTCCCGAAAACATGACGTGACATGACACAACTTCGTTCCTTTAGGGCTTATGTCTAAAAGTAGTGAAACGCGTGTAAGCTTCTATTCAACCGCACTCACGTCAATGAGCATGTAAAGTCTTTTCAACTAAAACACTAACTTTACATTTTACACATCGTTCTACAACTTAGAAACTTTTAAGGATTGAAGCGAATTTTGTATTTGACTGGCTGCCTTAAAGTTCCCTTTCATTGAGTTAGCGTAAAATAACTTAAGCGAAGTAGTAAATAACTTAAGTTAGCATTGTAATAACTGAACTTGCAACATAATTATGTAAAATAAATATGAAGGTCAAAAAATTAAGAAATATCTTTGAGAAAATCGCATCTACTTACAAATGCCTACATACCCACTGGTTAACTTTTAAATAGCAATACTTTATCCTGGTTTTTCATGCATTTTCAGTAAGTTATGCGCAAATGAAAATTCCATAGGACCTTTGTCGACAAAATTCAAGTAAGAATATAGTATCAAGCTTGATGCAACTTCAGATGGTTAAAATTGTACCCATCGGCGCCGTCCCAAAATGCAGTTTGTTTAGACTTGATGCTCTAATCAACTGCTCTCTAGCCGACTGATTTTAGACATCCCATCAACAGTGTGGTGTGTTGTCATTAATTCTATTTACGCGTACATTCACAAGTCTACCAGTGAAATTAAAAAATACTTTTCAACACACTTGCTCGTAAAGTGGCTCTTATTGAACCAGTTTTAGGTTCACAGTGTATTAAACACGCGTGCTTTTTAGTTCATATTACCGCACTAGTAAGGTAATGTGCACCACAGATAACCACTATTTACTATTCGGAGTAATGATATAGCAGTATGAAATTGGTATTTAATAGAAATTGACTTTGGTGAAGCTTTTTACCAAAGGCAAGCGCTCAATAGCAAGTTTTTGTAAAAACAAATACCATTGGCAAACCAGGGGCGTTTAGTTGTGGTAAAAAATAATCCCATGGGTGGGTATTAGTATGAACTATCCTATACTATTAAATGAGCATTCTCTATTTTCACCCGAGCAGAGATTTGCGCTACTGTGTAAATAAAATATGATAAATTAATATACTATTTCATCAAATTATATAATTTTCACTACACTCCTTAATTTAATTTTCTCAAAACATTATTTTGTGTTTATTATATTTTTTATATAGGCTGTTCAGCGGTTTTGCCAGTGCATTTTTTTAATCGTACGCGCGCTTCGCAAGCGTTAATAACAAAACCAGTGCGCCATTTTCCATAAATATTTGTTATCGTTTTCGTTGTGTTGTTAATTATTATCAAAAACATGAAATCTAAAGTGTTGTTACTAACCGACGTAAAGTTTTTAAAAGAAGCTACGGATTGTCAGTACCTGACAACAAAGGTCAGTTGAACTTTATAAATCTAAATGTATCATCGTTATAGTTACGTTATTGTAGCATACGTTCTTACAACAAGTCTGTTATTTTCCTCGCAAGTGTGTTGAAAAACGTCGTATGAAACGCGTGTGCATTGATCATGACCGCTCGTCTACGGCTCGCGCGAGTAATACCTCCTCAAGTGTAATCCAACACAGAAGACTTGTATCATAATGTCCTATTTTCACACCTCCTGCTCGAAAATGTCAAATTATATTTTATGCTAACCTAACCTAAAGCAAGTCCTTAAACCCCCGCCGGGCAATATTTGACTAAATTTCATTATGACCCGGTGGCGCATAAAGTGATTTGAATTTGGAACCTCAACAAAAAAAATCATATGAAAACGTGTTTTGACGTGACAACGTCTTAAATTAGGTTGCGGCTCGGAGTCACTCATGAAAAAGTGTAACGCCCGCTCACGTCTGTTACGATGAGTCACCGCCGATAAAAAGACGTTGTCACGTAAAATCTTCGCCCGTAAAACCGACTTTACAGGCAACCATTTTTTTTTTCTATTAATGTACAGCTCGACCAAAGAGTTTCACTTCATAGGTTTTAGTTGCCGTCGACGAAGAAAGTAATAGAAATACTCCACTTAATAGAGATATTGTTGTGGAATAACAAGTAACAAATAATATTAACTAATATTATAAATACGAAAGTAAGTTTGTTCGTTTATTTGTTTGTTATGAATACACATCTTAGCGGCTAAACAGATTTCGATGAAATTTGGCACACAGGTAGACCATGACCTGGTTTAGGATATAAGATACTGTTTATCCTGCTAGGACGTTCCCGTGGGATATTTTCCGAAATCCACGCGGGCGGAACCGCGAGCAAACGCTAGTGTAGGTACATATTCATTAAAAAAATTATACAAAAAACAATTGTTTTCTGGACACGGTCAAATCCAAAATTATTTAATAATGTGCATATTAGATTCGCCCAACCGCTGTTTGTACTTTATCTGTCGCGGTAATGGCGGCATGTCATCGCATCAGCTGATCGGTTGCTGTGGCGCGGTTCTCTATTGTGTTCCCTTACTTTTTTATCCATAATCTAAAGTGCCATAATATTTTTTGTCCTAATCATCATTTGTCCGAATGATAACTAGCCCGAACTTAATGTCACATAATATAACATGCCATAAAATTGAAATCCCTAAATACAATATGCCCTAAATTTTTTTGTCATAACCGTTTTCAATAAATGTCAGGTAATAAATGTTATAAGTCCTAGTCAGGACTTATACTCGTAACATTTATTGAAAACGGTTTTAATTCAAATTATTTAATGTTTATTTCTCCTATAATTACGACTAGAAATAATGATTCTACGTTTATGTAAAAAAAAATCTAATTATTACGACTACAAATAATGTTACATAAACGTGATAATATTTATTATCTGATTTTGTATTACAATTGTTTATTATTTTACCAAATCCAACTGATACAATACATAAATAGTAAAGATGCAAAAGCAAAATGGCTTTGGCTCCGGCGCTGCATCTATTATCACATCACTCAATAAAACAGTTAATTGTGATCATGTGGTTTTTATTTCATGCAAACAAGTATACACCATGCATGAAGCAAGCATGCAGCATGCAAGCGAGCACGAAACATGTAGCATACAGCAAGCACGCAGCATGCAAGCGAGCATGCAACATGCAGCAGGCATGGTTTCTGTCACGGCTCCGGCGCTGCGGGACTCAGGAGGCCCCACGCGCCTACGTGATTCTAAATTACACTCTAGGGGTTGGGCAGATTGGGCACGCCACAATTGTGGCGATAAGTCCCCTCTTTGAGGAGTGGCTAGAGAGGCGCCACGGCGTCCTCACCTTCCGCCTGACACAGGTCCTCACCGGACATGGTTGTTTCGGGAGGTTCCTGTTCAGGATAAAGCGGGAGGAAACGCCCGGGTGTCACCACTGTGGGGATCGCCCGGAGGACACGGTGGAGCATACGGTGGAGGTCTGCCCAGCTTGGGCGGAGCACCGCCGTGTCCTCACGGAGGCGATCGGCGGCGGCGATCTCTCGCGTCCGGCCCTGGTTCAGGCCATGGTCCGGAGCGAGAGTGCATGGGAGGCCGTCACCTCCTTCTGCGAAGCAGTAATGCTCGCGAAGGAGGAGGCGGAGCGCGCGAGGGAGAGGCAAAATGCGCCCCCTCGCGCCCCTAGTCGCCGCAGGAGACGCCCCGGGCGTCGGGAGTCGCGAGCCGACTTCCGGCCACCGTAGGTGCGGGCTTGCGGACGGTGAGCAATGGGTAGCTCGCCGTCCGATAGGGACCAGGCCCGGGTCGACGGCGCGTTGTGTTCCACGCGCGCCTCAAAGAGATGTCAGCACCAACTGACGGGGTCCGGAAGGGCCAATGCCTGCCGGGGTTGCGGGTTTGTCTGAAAGGGATATCGCGACCTCGGCACACAGGCAACGGAAGGAACACGGGTGGGTTTTAGTCAGTAAAAGTCTGACACGCCCTCCCGCTCCACCCAGAGCGGGAGAAGTTATTTGATAATTTCCCATCCTCAAAAAAAAAAAAAAAAAAAAGGGGTTGGGCAGACAAAACTGCGTGGAGTCGGATTTACAGCGATTCGTTTCTGTTACTAAAACCTCATTTTTAGCCAATGTTTTGGGACTAACAATTTTATTATAAATGAACATTTGGACACATTATATAATACAATATTTCGGATATATGACTTTATTTCATGCAAAATTAGGACATTCAATTATTATTGTACTCGATATTATGCCAGAATAGTTTTAGAAGTAAAGATAATTACATATGTAAAACAAAATTTCAAATTCTTGAACATTATTGGTTACTGAAGTTTATAGCATAGCAAACGTGTTATGGATAATGATTTTCGGACAAATAATTTTAGGAGAAGAAACCCGTACCCTGTGGCGTGTACCCCCACGAGACGTTAGAACATTCGTTAGAATGTTGGATTTGGGCGTCATATTTACGATATTATTGCATACGTTTTGATGAAATTGCATGAATTCAGATAAAATTGTGTTTAACATTGCACATAACTAGGTATTCCCCGGCTATTTAACAATTTCTTATACTACTAATTCGAAAATCAATTTGGTTTTTATTTCCTCGCAGTACTCGTAGATGCCATGTTCCTTATCCGCCAGCTGTGAGAGAAATACAGAGATGCGCATAAAAACTTGCACATGGTATTTGTTGACCTCGAAGAGGCATACGACCGAGTCAAGTATGTGAAGTTGATTCGAGCCATGTACAGTCGATGCAGTACCCAAGTCCGGTCTACAGTGGGCACTACTGGTAGCTTCAATGTGGCTGTCGGCTTGCACCAAGGGTCAGCCCTTCTTGCTGAAAATGGAAGCTTTTACGTCGGATATCCAGGAAGCGGCTCCATGGTTTATGTTGTTTGCCGATGGCTATGTGCTGGTTCCCGAGAGCGGCTTAGAGGTCCAGATCAGATTGGAGGTGTGGTGGGAAAGACTGGAGACTGTTGACCTGAGATTAATTCGGACCAAAACCGAGTACTTGATGTGATTTTGGCGGTCCCTCCAGTCCAGTGCCCATATCTCTCGCCGGAACGCCCTTACCAATCTGCTCCGACTTTTGGTACCTGAGGTCGCTTATCCAAGGGGATGGCGGAGTAGACCGAGATGTAACGCGTCGGATCAATTTAGGACGGATGAAATGGCGACAGGTCACAGGAACAACTTGCGACCCACGGATGCCGCTGAAGTTAAAAGGGAAAATCTACAAGTCCGTGATAAGGCCTGTCGTACTGTATGGACCAAAAAAAAACGGAGCCGTGAAGAAGACGGATGAAAAAAAAATTGCATATAGCAGAGATGAGAATGTTGAGATGGATGTGTGGAGTGACGAAAATGGATAAAGTAAGAAATAAGTATAAAAGGGGAAGTTTATAATTGGCGCCAGTAACAGAAAAGTTGAAAGGAAATCGTTTGCCTTGGTATGGGCATGTGATGAGGAAAGAGGAAACGCATGTAACTAAAAGAGTAATGAATATAAATGTTGATGGATGGAGTGGGAGCGGAAGGCCAAAGAAAATATAGATGGATTGCGTGAGGAATGATATGAAAGAGAAGGGAGGAGTGAATGATAGTGTGACGGTTGACACGTTGACGGTTGAGTGGGAAAAGAAAACGTTTTGCGCCGACCCCAAGTTACATGGGACAAGGGCAGAAAGACGATGAGTACTCGTAGGTGCAAAAAGTAGAGTATTCTCCTCGGGGGATAAAGGTGTTTTCGTCTTGGGTGAGCTACAATCCTTACCTACTCTCAGGATTCGCGAGCAGGAGCACCAGGAGCAGAGCAGGAGGCAATCTCTCGCGTCCGGCCACGGTTTAGGCCATGGTCCGGAGCGAGAGTGCATGGGAGGCCGTCACTTCCTTCTGCGAAGCAGTAATGCTCGCGAAGGAGGAGGCGGAGTGCGCGAGGGAGAGGCAAGATTCGCGACCTCGCGCCCCTAGTCGCCGGAGGAGACGCCCCGGGCGTCGGGAGTCGCTAGCCGACTTCCGGCCACCGTAGGCGCGGGCTTGCGGAGGGTAAGCAATGGGTAGCTCGCCGTCCGATAGGGACCAGGCCCGGGTCGACGGCGCGTTGTGTTCCACGCGCGCCTCAGAGAGATGTCAGCACCAACTGACGGGGTCCGGAAGGACCAATGCCTGCCGGGGTTGCGAGTTTGTCCGAAAGGGATATCGCGACCCTGGCACACAGGCAACGGAAGGAACACGGGCGGGTTTTCGTCAGTAAAAGTCTGATACGCCATCACGAAATTATCAAATAACCTCCCGCTCTGAGCGCCACCCCTCAAAAAAAAAAAAAAAAGGATTCTAGTTTTTAACTCCCTCGCTTCGTTCAGGAGTTAACTCCGAGCTCCCCGCTAACTTGGGAGCCCTAGAATTCGTTGCGCTCGGGATTGAATATAGCGCCCATCACTTAAGAGTCAGATATATGCCAATGGCCTTGAGTGGTTAGCTTGCGTGTTTTGTAATGAGCTCACGCAACGCGTCGTACGTCCAGCTAGTTATAGGACTTGCCCATCAAGTAGCGCTGTCCCAAATTAGAGCATTATTAATTTATTTTAAATAAAAAAGGTATTTTAATAAAACACGTATACTAAAAGATAAATAATTAAATTATCTTTAAAATTGTTAAAGTTTCAGAAAAATACGCTTGGTAGTTTTTGCCATATGTTTTCTGAATCATTAACACAAAAAAAAAACATCGTTTAGACGTGATCTTCGGTATATAATCATTAAAAGTCGGTTATCGTCGCCTTAAGACACTGCCTTATCCCCTTAGTGAATAATCTACAATTAAGGAGGTAAGACGTACCTACTAGGCAATGAATGATGTTATTTCACGTATTTATATTTAATAACCTGCCAAATATTTACCACACCTGCCCATATTTTTATGAAACCCTGATTGTTACAGGGCGTTACTAAATTATTTATTACTTTGGTTGTGTTTTATAAATCTGTGCTTTTATTAAATATGTAGGACTTTATATTTTCCAGTATTGATTTTGTTTTAGTCTATGAATTGGGGAAATAAAAACAACTAGGTACATATTAGGTCCCCACCTATGAAATCAGCGTTTTGTATGGAGAATTTTAAAGAAGTTGCTTTTTTCATACTAACATTTTCTTAATTTATATAACAACCATGAACACTAATGTTTTAAAACTTTTATGCGATAATGTTTAAAAACTAAGATAACGTAATATGCCACTAGATTAAGCGACAAAAATAAGTTTTGGCTAAATTAAAACAAATAGTGGTCATTTCTGCTAACAAAATGAGGAGTCATTTTTAAGGTATTTTTTATGTTTATAAACTATAAGTAATAAGGTTTTTTTTACTATTGGTAGTTGTCTATGATGGTCATTATTCGATATAATACCAAGCAATTGATGAATATTTTAATTCATAGAAGTGACAAGGTTCTCTATTTGTGAGAAAAAAACGCCAATTTCATAGGTGGGGACCCAATACATTATCCTTCAAACATTATACAGAACCTCAAAAACATGAACATAGTGTGTTTCCTAGAATATCTTTGTCTTTATTTTCCCTAAGAATGGGCCAAGGCGCCTGACAAAGCATTTGAGTTAGCAAATGAGATAAGATGGCCTAATAAGATTCCAGGATAATCGAACCCGAGAAATTCAATCACTTCGAAATTTAGAACTAGCTTTGGAATTTCCCTTGAGTGTAGGCTCAACTTGCCCTTTATTTGGCTTTCCCACATGAAACGCGTTTAAAAAAATTACAGTGCTGTGTTGCTACCGGAAAAAAGTAGTCTGTCTCCTCATCTTTTAGGACTCGAAGGGGCGGGCAAGAGATTATGTCGAAAGGACGTAGGCGAAATCCATATGTAATAATAAAAGCACTCTTCAGCCACTTGTTTTCTAAGCCCGGTGGTAATATCAATAATTTTTGACGGTTGTTCATATTATAAAGGTTTATTTATTAGCAAACGTTTATGGCCTAAGACGATAGGCTGTTATATGTTAGAATTGGAACAGTTTATACAATACATAACTGTTATGTAATTTTAGGTATTAATTACAGTAAGGTATTAAACGGAAACGGCCTGAAATTATTGTGTCTTAACTGTAGTAATGTCCAGTAAAAAATTGGTACAAGTTATTTATGAAAACTGCTAGGCAAGTCGTAAAAAGTTACAAACCCATCCAAGCGCTCAATATCAAACCTTTTCGAGCATTTTTGGATTGCTTTGAAAATAAGCACCATTTTCTTTTACAACCAGGTAAAATACTATAATACATTTTACGCTACTCTTGAAATACGAATGATGAACTAAAATAACCGAAAATATCTTAGTTTCCCGATAGTATTTGCTATCTGCAACAATGACGAACTTCCATACAAACTTTTATCCCCTATTTAACCTCTTTAGTGTATGAATTTTCAAAAATCCTTCTGTCTTGCTCACTTTCGTTATATAACTCACCTCTTGAGCTTAATTTCATATTTTAGACCCAGCGGTTTAGGCTGTGCGTTGTCTATCAGTGAATGGATTAAAGATATTATTATGAAGAACTATCATACAAACTTTCATCCCTTATTTAACCCCTTTAGGAGATGAATTTTCAATAAATTCATCACTTTCGGTATACAAGGAACTCTTGTGCAAAATTTCAAGCTTCGAGACCCAGTGGTCTAGGCTATGCGTTGTCTGACTTTGAATGAATGAATGAATTTAATATTCTCAATAAGTAGAAGATTTTACATTATTTAAACTTTTATTTAAGTGAATTCATGCGTAAAAGAATTGGTACCGTGGTAAAACATAGCTTTTAGGCTCCTGAAGTCTCCTGTTGTGAACATTTCATATTCTGGTATTGGTTAAGTGTCCGAGCAACGTAATACCTAAGTAAGTTTATGTTAAGTTTAATAATTTTTCTTTCGGTTTCAACACAAATGCATCCTTATCAGTGAGTTCCAAATTGCAAATTTTACGAAAAATTACGATTGAGAAAGCAATAGTCACGTGATATTATTTATTTCTAGTGTACTTATATTTTAGATAGAATTTAAACAATGCTTGTGCTTTTCACTTCAGCAGCCAACCACGGGTGGATAAAGGCCAGACAAAGCTCATGAGGTTTTATAGTCTTGCTACAGTTGTTTGTGTACCAAATTTGTTAATTACTCTCACATCAGTTCTGATTAGCGATCCGACTAAGCCCTAGACTGTAAAGCTCCGTTTTTTTACCATCTTAACTAAGTACTTCATTCAGAAACTAAATTTGATCAGCTCAAAGTTCATAGAATGGGGTTAAAGTAGAGGGAAGTTCCATTTTTCGAGCTTTTTGTTAGCCTACTTAGCAAGTTGAAATAATCTCCGAATTTTGCTCGAAGTCATGAAAAACTTATTACTTGTTTAAACGATTTTAATGTATTTTAGCCCATTCATTTTGTTAATAACCGTTGATTTAATGTATTTAGTTATCTTGTCTTTTGTCATTTAATCGTGTTTTTGTATTTTGTGTAATGTCTTTTGTGTGCACCAAATAAACGATATATCTATCTATCTATTTGATATTATATCCTTTAACGTACCAATAAAAAATGAAGTTCACTGTCCTTGTGGTGTTGAGGGTACTTACTTTAACTTATTAACTTATAATATAACAAAGTGCAAAAAAAAAATAACTTTTAACAACTTACCGATTGGAATTTTATCAGCAGTCGGCACTTGGCTGCTCAACACATTACTATTATAGTACATAACCAAAAACGTCAGCAGAATATATTTTAATATTTTTAAAATAACTTTGAACGCCATGGTGTTAAAAGATTAAACGTTTAAAAAAAAAATAACGGAATCACATTTTCACGCGTGCACTTAGTTTGAAGGTTCGCGCGGTCAGAGGAAACTAGAGTTCGGTTGGGGTAAAGTTCTGAGAGCGTCGACTAGTACGGGAGCAGCGTCACAACGCGAGCGTCGTCGACTAGCGACTGGCTGGGCGGACGGATAGCTGCCCGCCCTTCCCGACCCTCCCGCCTGAGCGGCCTCTACATCCTCTTTTCTACACGATACGCATGACTTGTTTTATTACTTTTATTTTTCTTTAATAATCTTGCTTAATGGTCTATTTCGTTGCTCGATGAAACTTCTTAAATTTCCTTTTCGAATGTTACTCGCGTTTACAATAAGTTTGTCAGTGTCGTTTTGCCACGTAGGCGTCCCGTCTCGGTCAATGTTTGGTTTGCGTTTGCTACTGCGGGCTGCTCTTTAACATGGCTAATAGATAATGGTATTTGTTTTGGAATTATGGCTTATTCTAAGAATTGTAATGACTATATTCTAATAACTTTTTTTATGGTTAATATTTGCAATAACATTGTGATTACTTTATTACCCAGTGAGGACTATAATAAATATTTAAAATTGCGTGGAGTTTGTGGAATACTTTGAAAGTTCCTTGAGAGATAACCCCAACAGTTAATGTTTACCTAGTTTAACCATTGTTATGTCGATAGATTAGAAAACAGGCACGTGTTATTACTTTATCAGTCTTTAACGTCTCCGAAAATTCCCTCAGGGTTTGTTTTGTTTTGAGAAAACATATTACAAGAAAGAATTTATCTTCTGAATTTCATGTTTATATTTTCAATGGATGTCCGCAGGGAATGATCCTACATTTTGAAAACATTTACTCCTATATGGTTGATTTTTGAAAATTGCTTCCTTAGTGCAATCCTAAGAAAAAATCATCTTTTAAAAACCAATGCCAGAAACTTTATAAAACTTTGACTAGTAAACTTTGACCAGTAACAATGGTATACAAATTTACCTACCTATCAGTTACTGTTAATCAGCATGCAAATTCAAATGATAAGATTTTTGGTAAAAACGATAAAATATGTGTTTTTTCTTTTAGTATCACACATATCACAGTACTAAAATACCGAGATGCAACATCACAATGCTTAAAAAAAGACGTTTATGGAATTCACCCCCAGATACATCCCCGCTGCACCCGCACGTCGCCCCTTTCTCTCATTCAGCATAGTATACGCGGCAAGTATAGTATTCAAAGTTTGAGTTAGTAACCACGCTGAATTGATAATACTTTCGGGGAAAATATTTGACTGTAAAAATGTTACCTACCATTTTTTTACGCTTCTGTGAATGCCAAAAAAAAATTGGATGGTGACAAAAAATAATTCTAGTTTCTGTGTAAAGCTTCGTGCAGACCAGCGCGACGCGACAGCGCGACGCGACAGCGCGACGCGACAGCGCGACGCGACACCGGTTATTGTTATACCGCCAAGTTTTCTTAGAACTTGTATTGTTCGAGTCGCGTCGCGGCGTTGCGTCGCGCTGGTCTGCACTAAGCTTAACGTTAAAAACAGTTGGTTAAGTTTGGTTATGCTTTATGTGAACATACCAAATAGCAGTGATTGATTCTACGATTTGAATGTTGCTAGTAGTAGAGTTTGAATAATTTCAAGTCTTTTTTTTAAGCTTCCGTACCTCAAATGGAAAAAACGGAGCCCTTATAGGATCACTTTGTTGTCCGTCTGTCTGTCTGTCAAGACCCTTTTTCTCAGCAACGCGTGGAGGTATCAAGCTGAAATTCATATCAACTGTGAAAAAATCAAACTTCTAAGCCAAGGCAATCAAAAGATACAGCCGTTTATGCTGCAAATTTTCGACACTCGCAGGGGAATTAAAACCTACATGGTACTTCCCGTGAACTAAGAATCTTGAAATTTGGTACGAAGCACGTCCTATAGCACAGATAAAGGAAAAATTGCGAAAAGCATACATTTTTAGTTACATCATATTAAAAATAATTTTAATAATTTTAAACTTCTTAGGTACCCCTTTCCTTTAAGCTACGTGCAGACTAGCGCGACGCGACAGTGCGACACGACACTGGTTATTGTTATACCGTAAAGTTTTCTTAGAAATTGATTTGTTCGAGTCGCGTCACGCCGTCGCGTCGCGCTATTCTGCACGAGGCTTTACTTATATACCTACAGGTTTATACGGAACCATCTGTGCGTGAGTCCGACTCGCACTTGATCGGTTTTTTACTCTCACTTAACTATAATCCTTAGGTTGATACAATACACAGGTAAAACAGTAGCATCTAATGTACCTTCTAATAATAATAATAATAACCCCACCGCCGTATCTCTACGTTGACGTCGTGGTGGGGCTTGCGCGCTCCAAACTTTAGGTCTGTGCCGCTAGAGTTTACTTTGCCGGAACAGGTCTAGGATGAGGAGCCAGACCAAGAGAGATACAGAAACCCGCAGGGCAGCATATGGCGAGCTGTTGGGCAGTAGCGACCCCACGGACCCTATCTCCCGGGAGAAATCTTGTTCCTCATCTCTGGCTTGCCTTTATTGGCCGGCTGGAGTGAACACCGACGAGGAACAGAGCTCCCACCTCATTCTTGCCTTAATTGGCCGGCTTGAGTGGAGATTCGCAAGAGCAAACGTGCTCGGAGGAAGGAAGTATTTCAGTACGTGCTCGTAGGGATCTTGACCATCTTCCGGGCTCTGGGATTGTTTTGAAAGCCGTGGAATACCTCTCCACTCCTCAAGCGCCTCAGGACGTGTTGCCCCCTTGTCGCTACGTCACTATGTGCTAGCGACAGTTTCCGGGGGCCCATTATTGAGTGTGCAAGTCACCCCCTGCTATTTTATCCGTGTACATATAAAACATTGATCAGGCAGGGGCCATAGTCCTCCCATAGTTCCAGGTCACCAGCCAACTTAAGCCACCCAAACCCATAGTCCAATATTTTTGTTTCCATATCCTGCAATAGTCCTACACCAACCGGGGGTTGTCCTTGGATGCACTTGCATAGTACATACAGGGATAATCGTCGGTTGGTGCCTCATTTCATTAAAAACGTCTGACGGGCCTCTGCGAGTTGGCTTTGGCCCCTCGTACGCCTTCTAAAGGTCCGGGACCCCAGGGTCCCGAGAAATGTCAAGAGACGTAAAAAATAATAATAATAATACCTATTATTTATACCTGACTAGATCACAAAATGCTCGTATTGGCAGTTTCAGAAAAATTACTGTCTTTATACGCACTCTTAACCGACTATTGCTGCTGACCGTACCATCCACAAAGCTATGTAATATTGCAAACAGCTAGTTTTCAAAGATGCACCTTCAAACGCATCAGAATTTGTTTATATTATAATATTTAAATATACTTCGGATTCGGATGGGCTTGTGGCAAATAATGACAGCCACACGGATCGTTGGAAAGTAAAGCTACGCCTACCGCGGTCGGTTCGCGGATGGGTGACCATCTACTAGACATCGAGGCTTTCTCGATATCGTGCTTTCTGAGGCACGGAGGGGCCATGCCTCAGAAAGCACGTTAAGCCGTAGATTGTTGGTATCATTCGTAGAACAGTCGTAACGGGTAGTCAGAAGCCCAAAATTCTGACAACCAGTCTTATCAAGGGTATCGTGTGTCAAGTAACTGGGTTCTGGAGGTCAGATAGGCAGTCGCTCCCTATAAAATACTGATATTCAGCTGCATCCGGTTAGACTGGAAGCCGACCTCAACATAGTTGGGAATAGCCTAGGCAGATTGATTTTATATTTTAATAAGTACTTCATTTTTACCAAACCACTACGACCGTTTTTTGAATGTGCAACACAATTTATTAAAAAAAAAAAAAAATAATCATCAACGAACATTAATTTGATCCAGGGTCTTTCAATGTTAAAATCGTTATTTTCAATTTGCGATATACACGGACCGTTAAATTCCTGGAACAAAGTTCTACTTTGCATGCCTTCTTCAAATACTCATAGGTACCTACACTTTTGGGCCATGATACATGCTTGTTTCCATGCGATGTACGACAAATAGTTTGAGAGAAAAAATACATAAAATAAAAATAAAATTTTGCTGTGAAAAAATCTCATGAAAATATAATAAATTCCGTGCATGTGCGTATGGTACCTACATAACTACAATAGGTTGTGTCACGCGTCACGATGGTAACGGAGTTATTGACGTGATGTGAACATAATAATCATCGATAATTTTGTTTGGCATTCAATTATATAATGGTCTCATCAGGCGCTTTTACACATCCGCTTTGAACTATAATTTAACAGGCCATTTGCAACCTGTCAAGGTCGATCAATGATTAATTTAATCATTCCAGTTAATTCGCAATCGTTTAATTCCTAGTCCTTGAAGGTTTTAGATATAATTTGATGCTCCTAACTGAGTTCTACGAAATACTAATGGCGAATGAGCAATTATTTGTTAAGCTGGTTGCTGTGAATTAAAAGAAATGCATGAAAATATATTTTATAACTCGATGAAAGAATTTCTGAATAAAAATGGCTCTTAAAATGTTTGTCACCGGTAAAATGTGCTTTTGGTTAAGAATACCCTGTAACCTGTAAATACATCTCTTGGAACCTAAGCATTACGTAGATACTTAGTTGGAATTTTTGTGTATGCAAAAGTACTTTGCATTTTACATAGTCGTTGTACCCGACAGAAAAGGGTTATTTTAGTTCAAATACTCGAAGCAAGTGTTTCAACAATGGTATTGACTGGTGATCGAAAGTTCGTGAAATTCAAATAATACCTCGGTATTGCGGTAAAGTCACTTGACTCCTAGATACCTACGTTTATTTAGCATAGTAAGGGATATTTGTAATATGAATGCATACTATGCATTTGTGCAATCAATCTGCCTAGCCTTTTCCCAAGTATGTTGGGGCCGGCTTCCAGTCTAACCGGATGCAGCTGAATACTGTATTTTATATGGAGCGACTGCCTATCTGACCTCCACAACCTAGTAGTACCTGGTAATACGATACCCCTTGGTAAGAATGGTTGTCAGATTTTCGGGATTCTGACAACCCGTAACGACTGTCAAAGATCCACGAATGACAGCCGGGACCAACGGCTTAACGTGCTTTCCGAGGCACGGAGGAGTCTCAGGATGCTAAGATGGTCACTCATTCACAGACCAACCCCGGCAAGCGTAGCTTAACCTGATGGATCGAACCGTGCGGCAGTTATTACTTAGCCACGAGCTCCTCATATAATATGCATATGTGTGTAATTCTTAATCAACCGTAATAAGGAGAATGCTAGATATTAAGCGAATACTGCATAAATGGTAGAACACGGGCAGGTGAATCACTTAGAACCAAGTCCTCTCCAAGATACCTTCCACCAGGATTGATCTTAAATGAGAGTGATTTTAAAACAAATGAACTATACTTAAATAATTCATTTGAAATGATACAAATACTAACCTAAGCACTCGGCTGATTTACGCACGCTTCGCTGTTATCATTTTACTTGGCGCCTTGTTAAAAAGTTATCTTGACAGCTTTTCGCCTCCAACATCAGCTAGGTCTAAAGTTCTCATCAAGATTAATGAAATTAGCCCAGACACGATGTGGCTGCTGTCAACGGTTGAGGAGTTTTCCCGACTGTCATCCGTCTCCATCATCAGACCAACTTCAGGCCTTTATTATGTGATAGTGTCATCAGAACTGCAAATGTGTGCCAAGTTTCAGCAGAATTGGTTCAGAAGTGAACATTCTTAGGTGAAAAATTAATCAACCCCTATTTTTCAATCCTCGGGGTAGACGTTATTTTTCTATTATATGCTTCGAAGAATACCCAATCAAATTAAAAAATCCTTGATACGGACTACTCCGTAAAAACTTAAAAGCGTGGATATACAGAAAAAAATTACAAAACGCGTCGATTTGAGAACCTCCTCCTTTTTTAGTCGGTTAAAAATAGTCAACACACGGTTATCGAACATCTATAAAACTCACGTCCTTTGGGGATTGTTTTGACAAAACACTGTTATAATTGATAATGCAGTGTTTTGATAAAACAAAACCTTAGTGTCTTGGAAATACAGTATTTATTTCTGTAGTGTGTCTCAGTATATTTAAGATTGAATGGAAATTTTGATATGCCATCCTATGTAACCATGCGCAAGGAAGTAATTTATACGTGATAACACAAAATTATCATTACACGGCAGATCGTCCACTGCGACGCGCGGCCAAGCTACGCACGAATACGTGGCTGGTAAACAAATAAACCGCGAGCTAACGCGGCAAAACTCTCTTGCATATTTTGCGTACGGTAGACTGTCAACTTAAGACTGACATTTTAAGATTTGAGGTTCAAAACATCATTTAAATTCTCCGATACTTTACATTCAAATCAGTATAAGTATTTGCAATAACAATGTAAGCGACAAATAGATATCAAAAAAACGTGTTAGATACTGAAAATATGTCACGATTGCAATGAAACATGCGTCGGCCGCCTTAAGCGGTGCTACCACTCACTAGAAATTATCACGCTTTTCTGGACCGCGATGCTTGCCAAATATCTGCCCATAAATTATTGCTGTTTGACGCATTACGGCAAAATCTATTACAACGCGTTATTTATGTACATTATGTGTTAAGTTATACTGGAAGTTGTTTATGAGGAGTGTTATGTCACACTTCGAACTTCTTCGAGGCTTGTCTAAGAGTGTATGTATACATACAGGTTTATAGAGTTTGTAAGTTTAGTACACACGAATTTGTTTAGATATATTGTTATCCTCCCATTTTCTTTTTTACATTTTCCGGTCTATACGGCTTACCGCTTTTCCACCGCTTTCTACTTTGTTCGGTGACATGTTACGGATCGATAGACAACAGTACCTACCAGAGCTACAGAGAGGAGACAAAGAGAGGACACATAATAATATATTCTAAACAGTAGTTACCTCACCCAAAGTTTAGTGTTATGTTAGTTTAGTGAAAGTGTTCCTGTTTTAAAGACGATGTGTGTATTAGGGCTACGCTTAACAATATTTTATAAGACATATTCTAGAAATTTTATTTAATTAAAAAAGTTCATTCATTAAGAATGTTCTTTTTTAGAGATAACACGTGCATGATTGATAACTAGTTTCTGCTCGCGACTTCGTCTGCACAATATACGAAAATAACAGCTACATTTTTATAAAACTTCTGTATACTGCGTTTGTAGTTTTGATCTCAGCAGCCAAAATTTACAGAGAGTCAGGACTGGTGACGCGGGGGCAAACGACGTAGTGATCGTGAGAGAAACAGCTCTTCCTTAGGAACACCTTTTTTGTCTACCTCAGGACGAGCTGCTTCTTGCATTCAGTAGCATTTTTCCATTGCTTGCGAAGCTTTCGTTTTTAGTAAATCAATGAACGCCTGTATTTCTGCATATTGGCACAAGACTTATACACTGATTGATAAATTCTTACAGATTTTTCCCGGCGAACGGTTATTACTAAAATAATATAACAGTAGATGGTACACACGGGATTTCTCATCAACAGTAACCTAACCATGGATATTATTTTTTATTGTAACCATAGATGACAGAAGAGGCCTAAGTTCATGTTTTTCTGTATAGTATAACATAATGTAAAAAAACGAATCGTAACAAAAATATCAATACGTTGTGAATCGAACGTCAACCACAGGTTTGCAAAATAGCTATTCTTATATATGTCATGATTGGTGTTCGGATTAGTTCCTTAAAGGTGTATGTGATGATAATCATTTAAAAGGTTAAAGCTGTAACTATCTGCTATATTCATCCCAACTACGGAACCCTTCATTGTGCGTGGTCCGACATGCACTTGGCCAGTTTTTATACCTCTTATCTCAAATTCCCACAACTTTTGTTCTATATTTCGCGGAACTTCTCTCTGGGCACCATGTGCCGATGCCTACTTATCTAGGAAGTCTAGCCTGACTCCGAGCTCATGTCGGGCGCGGCAAAGAAAAATTTGCCGCGCCCGACACGTGGTTTCACAGATCCAACTTCATTGTAAATGTGCTGTTGAGTTACAACCATGGCCCATCTCACATCTTGCTTGTCCTTACATCTGTACCAAGAAAGAATTAATGAACGCTGACGAAAGCGCTGTCCGTTCCCGGAGTACTACTCGTCCAGTAAATTTCTATTACTAGGTGCGCCCTGCGGTTACACTCGCATAAGTCTCGATCCCGACGAAATATCGGGATACAAGCTATCCTTTGTCCTTTTCCAGGTCATGGTCTACCCATGTGCCAAATTTCATCCAAATTCGTTCAGCCGTTTTAGCGTGAAAGCGTAACAAACAAACTAACTCTCTTTGGCATTTATCGATTCATATTTAGATTACTGACAAATGCTTGCACTGACTAGACAGGTCCACACAAATCTGTGTGGTTCTTGTCTCAAAAGACCATTTCAGACACTAATCTACATGGTCCTCATATGGCTTGACCAAGATTATGTCTGGACTTTAAAAGAGACTGTGACCTCTGAGTTTGTTTCGGCATTTCTTCTCAGAGTAGTCGGATAGCAAACGCCGAACTCATCCAGCAAATTTTAATATTTTAATTTTATTTCATTTTATAATATTAGTTAGGATGTACTTTTTTTTTTTTCATTTTATTTACATGTAATTCAAATTTAAATTAAAAATATTTTGTTTCACACAAACGTACATGGGCACTTATGAAACATCAGAAGCTAGGTGCACTGTTCCAATTGAGATAAGCCGATAATATTATAATAGTGATGACGGGAAAACTACTAATCTATGTATATCGAAATGTATGAGAGCGCCGTAACACGTGTAGCAATTAGATAAAATTAATTTCTGAAAATATTATTAACTCATTCATTAAAATTTCATATTAATTTATGTGTTTGCGTATGTTCCTCCCATATGGCGTTTTACTCATTACTTGACTCTATGGTTTAACATAAACATAGTTGTTAAACTTTTAAATTGAAATTATGATCAGAGAGTGAAAGTTTTCGGGAACAGTGCCCATCCTTGCAACGTTCTGGTGTAGCGGTGTAATCCCCTCATGTTAACTTCTAATTCTTTTTGATGCCCAAACTTTAATATTTGCATTACAGAAACTGCTTCATTTCAGGTGTGTAGACATTTTATGGTAGTAGAACTTAGGCTGTAGAAGTAAGAGAGAAAATAACGTTACTATTGATAAAGTTGAATAAAAACCATCCAAAACATTGTTTGTGTTTTAGGAAAAACAACAGAGCTTCAGCAAAACAGGCTTCTTTTAATTTTTTATTACTTCTCTTGTATTCGAAACTTCATTTTATTTTTAGGTACACATTGTTAAAATAGAACCAACAATACCTGCAGGGTAATGTTGGATCTATTTCTTTTGGCAGTTTGTTTCGAATTTTTATTCCTTAGATATAGTTCTGATTATTGCATGATCGTCCACTAATACCTACACATAGCTTCAAATTCTAGAAAACAATTAGGTCTTAATGTTATAAACGAGTAAACAACATTACTCAAACATCGGAACGAATACTCACAACAAAACATTTAAAGCTGTGTTGTGACTTTTAGTATGGAACTCTCCACAAAGGACTGGCTTGTCTGTTTATAAAACACACAGGTGCTTCAAACGCTTCAGGCACATATAGTGCTCTAAATGTTCTCTAATACGATCAATAGACCACAAAACAGTTATGCGGGCCTGAGGCGTATTGAGAAATCATACTATGCTATCCATCCGGTCAGTTTCATTGATACATAATCAGTACTGTGTAATTAGTTGCCAATTATACAAGCTCAAGTTCAATTATTTTTTGGTAAAATTGAAAGCTATGCTAGGCTACGCTAGTAACCTCTCTGAAGGTATCTCTCGAATCTGTAACGAGGTGATCTGGCGAAGAACCAAAGCTATCGACATAGTTCACAGAATAAGTAAGCTGAAGTGGCAATGGGCCGGCCATTTTAGCCGTAGAACCGATGACCGTTGGGGTAGACGTGTTCTTGAGTGGAGACCGACAATCCGCAAACTTAAGGTAGGACGCCCTGAGGCTAGGTGGAGTGCCGATCTTAGCAGGGTGGCTGGTAGCGCTGGAAGAGGGTTGCCGAGAATCGAGCGGAATGGTGTGCGATTGTAAAGGCCTGTCTGCTATTTCTAAAAGTTTTCCAACTAACCGTTATAAGGCAGAAGACGATTATTCAGCGTTTGAAAAAAAAATGCATGCTTTGAAAGAATCTTAAGAACTTCTACGCAGAATGCAAGCTCAGCTTGCCCCATTCAATTATGTTTATGTTTGTTGGCGTAACAAAAAACGGAACTTGTGTTATTTTTATACGATCTAATCGCTCTTACACACTATGCCAGCGGCATGGCCGCCACCCTTGCCGCCGGGAAAGCCTGGGCGCGCCCGGCCCTGCCGCACAAAGCCGCTCAAAGGATCGCAAAGGAAATGAAGGCGCAAAAGCCGGGGGTACGTGCCGCGTGGCAAAAGCCGGCGGGCATGCCGCCGGCATAGTGTGTAGCAGCCATTAGGGGTTAATTAGGCGATAGGTTTTGTAGTCAGTTTTGCTAGAGTCACTGCTGTGATTGACTCATGACTAACAGATTTGTTTCACCATCTTATGAGATGATTGATGTTTCCACCTATGTAGATATATATAATTCCATCAGTCATTCATAATTCATGATAGATGGAATTGATTGATACTTGAATTAGCGTGTAATGGACTCCTTAGACAACCTAAAATCGTATCATAGCGAGATTGTCGCGCGTCGACGTTCGTTGGAACATTCTGATGATTTGCGGTGAAGCGCGTTGCGAAGCTATTTCTACATCGTCGTACCTATTAAACCGACGTTAACATCCTTGGATATGCTTACAAATTAGCAAAACACTTTGGATCGCGAGGGAAACGCGAAGTCAACGAAACAGAACGCTGTCATTTTTAAAACGCGCTCCACCACCCTATACGCTATTTCATGTGAACGATTGTATGTTTATGTCATTGTGATCTATTGATTTGTCATGCTCTTTATTAAAACAATGTTTCTACGATCAACCTCAAAATAATTCATTCCTATAACTTTAAAAGAATTATGGCTAATTATCATAAAGCTATGTAAATTAGAGAAAAAAACTAATTTTGAATAAAGTTTGGGATCCAATGTAGCAGCTGTGTCATTCTTGAAATTTCATTTCAATTAAGGAAACAAAAGCCAAAAGTTTTATTAAAACGGAATATCATTCGTGGTTCTTCCGTACATACTTCAATATTAAATACATTCTTAAGGTCAGAAAATAATTTGAATCTCTTTTGCTTTTCTAAAGTTACAAGCAGTTGAAAAGCGTTTGTAATTAATAGATGCAAGTTATAACAAGATCTGAATTTTAGTAACGATGGAAAAATATAACCAGCTGAGCCAATGAAACTTAAAAAAAAATCTCATCATCTTAATAAGAAGCAGTCGCGCTTTCAGAACTTTATTTTTTCCTTGCTGTAAAAGTTTTATTTGTAGGGATGCGATGTTTATAAACTTTGTAATTAATTCATAAAATAAGCTCTATTCACAAATGAAAAAATGTCCATAAGGTGAATTAAAATTAGGATTATATTGAATTCAAATCAATATGTAAGTGGCACTAAAATTGTCTATTTATCGTGCGTTTATTTAGATTTAGCTATTCAAACAGATTAAGTCTTAGTACAGTAGAAAACACCTTTAACTCAATAAATTTAGAATGTTGCTGGGATTATCGCGGTGCTGCAGTGCGTCTGGATTGTTCGCGGATGCGTATAGAAACAACGGCTTTCTCCAACTCCAGAGAGTTTTCAAGGATATAGTGAGTAACTAAATAAAAGAAAAACTTATTTTGTATGTATGTTTTACTTTATAAAAGATAAATATAACAAATACATTAAAGTAAATGAAAGAAATAAAATATGAATAAAGTAAATAATTATTTTTTCAATAAAAGTGCATAAGCGAAAGGACTGACGAACGGTCAAATGAACGGTCTGAAGGTTTTCTTTTTTTAACGCGTGCCTTTTTTAATTTTTAGCAAAAATGGAATGCATGTTTTGTGTATGCCGTTGATTTTAGTCAGAGATCTTAAATTGATTCGGATTATTTGGTGTTTTTCTGCAATCAGTAAAGAAAGGCACATGAAACTGATTGCAACATGTTATGTAGTGTCAGTGATGCATTTAAAGATCAACACATACGTATAAGAACTGCACGGTATCAGCATCGCCTCACCTCGAGCAGTTCGGGATTTTTTATAGGAAACTCTATACTGCAACGCACACTTATAACTCCGTAACATCGTAACGGTATCGCCTCAGCTCTGGAGCAGCTCAGCTGGTAAGCTGCAGTCCCCGAGCTTACGGCGGGCCGACGACCAGATTAGGGAGGGCTGACGCCTTACTTAGGGTCGTCGCCACCTTCACCCAACCGCAAGCGAGGCGACAACCAGCTACAAGCGCGGGGACGACACCTTGAAGGCGTCCAGCCGATCCAGTTACGTGCTTACGTTGGGTTGACGTCTGGTTGACGACGAGCCGATTTGTGGCTTAGTAATTACTTTATAAAATACCGCCCATGGGCATGTGACCGCCCGTCTTTTTCTGAATATTCATGAAAAAGTATTGAAAATTTACTTTAAAAGGTTATGAAAAAACCTTATGTGTTAAGCTTTTAGAAACATAGAATCCAAATCGAGCCAATAACATCGGAGATATAGCAAAAAAATTAAAGCAAGGTCAAAAACGCTACTCAATTTTTTTTTATTGAATAACCTTTTTAAGTTAATTTTCGATAATTTTTCATGAATATTCAGAAAAATACGGGCGGTCACATGCTCATGGGCGGCATTGTATATAGGGATATCACGATAACACAAAATATATCCTGATGCGATCGTAGCATAGTTCAAGCTACGGCGTAGCACAGTTCGAGCTACGCCGTAGCGCAGTTCGAGCTACATACGTCGTAGAATGATTCGCTCTACGAAGTAGCAAGGTGCCAGCTACACCGTAGCCAAGCGTACAGACTATCGCAGACTCCTGTGCCCCACGTAACCCCGCTTTTTATTACGTATCTATTTATTTATTTATATATACTTTATTGTACACCACAAAAATACATAACAAGAAATAATAATTATGCACTACAAAATATAATAGGCGACCTTATCGTTTTCCGCGATCTCCACCCAGTTGTGATGTAGCTACTTAAACGTGAGAGAGGAACCTTCTAACGATACACGCCGTGTCCAGAAGTACCGCGTTCTGGATCAAGCCCTTGATCCAGCTGCCTAACGAGAACCTCCTCAGGTGTTGGTCGAGGCTCTTTGCTATTATGCCATTGGCCGTACTATCGGCAAAATGACTGCTGTATCGACATTCCACATGTCGACAACCTCGCGATCCAAGTCACGATACTTAATCTGCATATGCGTGCATGACATTTTCGTTGATAGTATGTAGTCCACCTCATGCACTGCACACTTCCACCCGGAGCAGGGACCCTATCAGAGGCCGGTGGCCGTCGGAGTCCTAAGGTTGCTGGTGTTTGGACTCATCCGCGCCGACGAGATGTCGTCGGCGACGAGAAGTATTCGTCGCTCGACCTCGACGCAACTGCAGCGACCGACAACTCTGGAGCAGGTTCCGGCAACTGCGAGGCAGAGCTGAGTGACGAACTCGAAGATGTTGGGTGTGTGTTTTCTGTCAATTGTCGTGCCTGACTTCGCGTCAGCATTTCACTATTCTCCGTGTATTGTCAAAATAGTTGATTTTCTTCCTACTTCCTGGTAGTATAAGTTTCGGTTTTGATGCCTTATGATCTGGTTTCTTTAATAACATTGTTGCATATTTAATGTGTAAAAATACAAAAAAAATTACACGGAGAAAAATATTCTTGACCGTTAACTTGACAGCTTAATGGTCAAATTAAATGCCATTTATTGTTATGAACTCGTTCTCTGTTACTTGTATTGTTTGATTCATTTTACGTAATAATTTGAAAAATGTGGCAAGCTTACAGCTACAAAGGATACCGTCCGCTTGTTTACACCACTATGCGTGATACGAAAGCAAAAAATATATTTTGATTACCAAAAAAGAAATTTAATATGAGAAATAGCATAAACGCCGACCTCCTGAATTACTAATGAAGTATTCATATCCTTTTATTACAGTATGTTTTACAATTTTAGTAGCCTTTGAAAATTAAATACCTACTTATTCGTACGACACCTGTGTATAAGGTCACTTTTTAAGACCTGGGTCAGTAAGATTTAAGTTTTTTTTTTTTTTTTAACTAGCTGCGCCCTAGGGTTTCACCCGCATAAGTCTCGATTGCGTGAGAACATCGATTTAAAAAGTATTGTATGTCCCAACCTAAGTCATAGTCTACCCATTTGCCAAATTTCATCCAAATCAAACAAACAAACAAATTCACTTTCGCATTTATAATATTAGTTAGGATATGCATAAAATTGATACATTTTCACGGCAGGTGTTGTTAACTAACGCACTAAAACAATGAAAAACTTGCAAAATTATTGAATTTTCGATTTTATTAAATAGGCTCCTGGAACCACAGAATAATGGCAAGTAAATCTACACTAATCTTATGAAGAGAAAAGATTTGTATTTTTTTTTTGTAATGAATACACTCAAAAACCATTGAACCGATTTAAAAAATTCTTTCACCAGTGTAATGCTATATTATCACAGAGCAACATAGGATATAATTTATAAAGACGTCACGCAGGCGAAGCCGCTAGCGGAAGCTAGTCCGAGATAAATGCAAACTAAAGTAGATTCGCAGATATTATCCTGAGTAAGAATATACGGGTATGT
This sequence comes from Agrochola circellaris, assembly GCA_914767755.1. Lineage (NCBI taxonomy): Eukaryota > Metazoa > Arthropoda > Insecta > Lepidoptera > Noctuidae > Agrochola > Agrochola circellaris. Next base: position 9,072,894 of record OU611840.1, read on the forward strand.
CTCAGCAACGCCAAAACTCGAGCCGTTCCGGATTCTTTGTATAAAATTCTATACAGCAACTCATACTCGTGATCAGCTATTAAACAGCAGTCACCGAGCTTACATATCTCTGACCGCTTTGTGGTAAAATTAATTAAGTTAAGTATATTAATGTTTTATTTCAAACCTCGATGCTGGACTTGGAGTGCGTCACGATTGCCCGAAGTATACTTGTCCGAAGAACGTTCGCCCGAATTATCGTTTGGCCGAAGAACTGTTGGTCAAAGACCGATTTCCCGAAGAACGTTCGCCCGAATGATCGTTTGACCGATGAACTGTTGGTCGTTAACTTTAAAATCTCACCTTCTTGTCCGATTGTTTCAGAGATTTTTCTCGACATTTAAGTTTAAGTAAAAGAATTTGAATTTTGGCATGTTGGGGCTCAATGACGCGCCCACAGATCAGAGACAATTTTTTTTGTAAATTTTTATTTAGAGGTCTGTTGGATGTTGGAAAAAAAAGTATTAATTAATAATCGTGTTAAGTAGACTGGGGTAGACTGGGTACGGCTGTGACAATTTAGTTAGTGTGGCAGTTAGCTGTACAAAAGATTCGTTTTTATTGTGAAGAGTACATTTGCCTACGTATTATTACTAAAATTGTATTTCTAAGTACTATGGTTAACTGGCAAGTCAGAAAAAAAAGAGAAAATGTCAAAACGGACCACACTCCTGAGGCGGTTATGACAGTACATAGGGTCGGTAGTGACAGGTTAAAAAATACACCAAAATGGTTATCAATCACTTTTATTGTACAAATATCTATTTTTCTCGAAAAAAATTACGTTTACGTATATACAATGTCACCCATGGGCATGTGCCCGCCCCGTATTTTTCTGAATATTCATGAAAAATTATGGAAAATTAACTTTAAAAGGGGGGTCTATCTTTAATATTAATCAATACGGTAACAATGTCAAAATACAAACTATACTAAATAATCGTCACAACCGTACCCAAAGCACTTCTTCGCAAAAAAAAACAATCACGATGGCAATATAAAATAAGCACTACAAAGTAAGCACTACTATTTAACCACAAAATTTTAACTAATAATGAAAAAGAACACTCATTACTGTATCTGTAAACATATATCAACAATTATTAAAAGAAATCGAATAAAAATTCTTACTTTTGACTGTTAAAAAGTAATGAGCTACGAACGGCAACGTCGCGCATTGCCTGACGAATAAAGAATACTGTGACACAACACGTTCAGACTCGCATGGTGCTCGTATCCTCCTTACTTCCCCGGTATTCCTTATAGTTTCGCTAATATTGCGATTGACACAACCGTAACCTGTCACAACCGTACCCAGTCTACCCACCCTATCGTTTAAAAGAGCTTACAGAGGATTCGAAAATTATATTTTTTATAGTATTTGGTTTAGCGGCCTTGAAGATTCAATTTGCAAATAATGGCCATTATCTTCTAGTTTACAACACCTAGAGTTATTTGATTTTGATCCATATTTTACATGAAAATTATTGCTGGTTACGAAATTAACATTAAAAAAAAAAAAAAAACAAGTAGATGCTTAGGTGCTTACGAAGGATTTTTGACCTATGTAGACTATATTATTTAATAAATAAAAATAACTTAGCCGAATTATATGGTACAGATATTTTTTTCCTTGACACTATGTCATTTAGATGTATAGTTTAAGAGCTAGTGCAAATTTATTTTACTCCTATAGCAAATATGTGTGTAGAATATAAAATATTTTAACATTTTGAAAGCATTTTAGTAAATTGTTTAACCTTGACTAGGTGTGAGGTGTACTAAGGCACTAATTATTCAAGCACTTACAATGTAAGCTTATGTCCCCAGCTGTTTCTAAATAGGCTAACATTTTATAAGTAAATTGTATTTGAAAATAAAAGTTATTATTATGCTTTTACAGAATTACCGCTAATTCCGTTTCGGTAATGACAGAATTTACATTTCTTATCCAACTTATCCGTAAGTTGTATAATTGGTAGATCGAGTGCTAGCTTTTCATATATATAACCAGTTCAAGCCTGCACCAGCAACGCAACTAGCGTAAATTTTAAAGTCGCAAAATCGATCTATTCCGAGGGAGCGATACGTTGCATATTTGCAAAAGGTTGGCAGTCTGTAACTACTCAGGACTTGTCAACTCTTGCTTCCTGCCTGTGTGACATGAGCGTATTAACTGCACATGAGAGTCAGTATCATACCATAAAGTTTTAGCTTAATTGTATTTCAGCTATCACACAATTATGTAAAACGTTAACTGTCCCGTCGGTCGCCACTCTTCGGGTGTTTTGTTAAGCCGTAGGCGGATTCCGACGAGTGAGTGATAACAATGACGTAAGAAAAATTGAACACCTCTCAGATACCAAAAATAAAATGTAGGTGTATCGCTACCTACTCAAAGTTGGAATCCTGATGACAATGTTGACTCTGAATTTGGTCTCCACACATTCCCCTGCTCAGCCGTATAGAAATAAATACGTGCCTACTTACAATTTGCTACTGCCATCCTATTTGTGGCATTGACGCAGTAGGTAAATCCGATAAGCAGCAGGTTTAAACTTGTCAAGTAACAACGTATAAACGTGTATCATTTACGCATGCTGGTTAAGTTACTTATGCAAACGATGAAGGTAAATAATTTGGGAAGGCAAAAGACGATGGTATACAGGTGGCTTTAGAAGAGCGGTTAGTAGCGTGCCTTTAGGAATAAAGCCGGCACGAAATCCATCGAGTGCCAGGCATGCATCACGACGACTGACACTTGATAAGGCGTCTCTGATTAAGTGGTATCTTTAGGACGAAGAGAAAACTACGAACTAAGTACCTATACACTCTTACTTGTATTTTCATATGAAATTTAAAGAAAAACAGATTCCGAGGAGTAAAAGACAACAAGGTATTCTCTAGTAGCTGCAATGGGGTCCAGCGGCCAGTCACGATGTGGCTGCTATATAGCCGCGGCTTGTGGCTAAGTTAACGATAGCTTTTAAATAGGTATAGAATTACTATGTTGCTACAAAATATCAATTCAAAAAATACATTGAAAAATGCAGAATTTGTGTACGAAATTGTAGTTCGTTTTGCGCGGGGCAGACATACTCAAAATGGCGGCAGCGGCGTCGAGTGTAAGCACTCAATGTGAAAAGGCAATTAATACCGCGGCCGCGCATTCTGTTGTTGAATTGTTCAAATCCTTTACTTGAGCGGGGACATATACGGCTCAAATCTGGGTGTTTAAATGTGATAATGAAGTGGCGAGAGGCAACAGACGAGCGTAGCTTGCAGACATCGCGCATGACGTTGAATAAGTAATGAATCTTCTTACAGAAACCGCAGCTGTGGCTAAATTACAAGAAAACAAACTATCGTATGTATCGTCACATTGCAATCAAAACACCGGGTGTGTTTTGATTGTATCGTCACATTGCAATCAAAACACACCCGGTGTTTTGATTGCAATGTGACGATACATTCAAACGCTTATAATTACATAAATTATGCTCTACGACTTCTACATTATGAACTAAAAGCTCGTACAGACCAGCGCGACGCGACGCCGCGCCGCGACACGAACAATACAATTTCTAAGAAAACTTGACGGTATAACAATACCCGGTGTCGCGTCGCGCTGTCGCGTCGCGCTGGCCTGCACGAAGCTTTACGGCATTTTCGCGTACATGACGGTATCACGGCGTAGTAGTGAGCAGATTGTAGGCGCCTTGGTACGTGCACTGACTGGACAGGACCACTCAAATCTGTGTGGTTCTTTCCTCAAAAGACTATTTCAGACACTAATCTACATGGTCTTCGCATAATCCAACCAAAATGATGTCTGGTCTGGAGTAGTCGGATAGGAAACATCTACTTCATCTAGTTTTGATATTACGGTTGAGGCGTAAAAGTGTCTGAACAAACCAACTTACAGATATTTAACATTAGCTTTTATGAATGCTGTATTAATAAATTAAATAAACTATATAGATTTTTATTTTTATTTATTCATCTTAAATTCAGGCACATTACCCAAACTATGTTATGAAGTATGGGTCGGAACCAAAGTAATTTAGTAAGTCATGTTAACATTTCATAGAATACGTTCATAGATCACAGTAATTTTAGTAGTAGCTTCCTATGTTAAGTGTACAGAACATAGTAGTGGAAAATTGTAGAAGCATGAAGGAGAGTTAAATATACTTATCGAAAAAGACGTTTACGATCGAAAAGCACTACGGAAAATTCACTAGTAGCGTCGACAAAATAAATAATTTGTGAAGTCTTGAGAAAATGGCACGAATAATGGTTATAATGTAAATATTTGAAAAAAATAATGCCAAGTTATGTTGCATACCACTACGATTTGCACTTGGAATGTTTCTGACGTCAGCAATAGTAATTTAAATCAGATTGATTAGAATTTTCTATAAATCGTAAAAGTAAAGAGATAGAGGTTCGAAAAACTAAACAATGCCGATCTTATCCTGCAAAAAAGTGCTTGCTTTCACGGTCATTAGAAGTAACTTATAAAGTGTTAAATATATGTGTAGTCCAGCTGGAATCGGATCATGCTTGATCAATGTTTTGATGCTGCTGATGTGGTTTTTGAAGTCTCAAAAACAATGATCTCTGTGGTTTTAACTACACGACGACGATATCTTACATTAATTAAGGATACGCTTTAGCTATACCTACATAAAATAAATCTGTATGATAAGAGAGGTGAGGTCTAGGATACCTTTCTATCTGAAATCATTTACCTATATCAGTATCCAGCTACATAAAACTTTACCTTGGCAGTACTTCACGGCGAATTTTCTGCTTTCTAGAAAAGTTATCGCTGTCGGCCCTCGGGACTACATATCGCGCCCGTGCCTCCCCCGACCTAACTTCACCCCTCCGACGTAATAACGACCGACTTTATAACCGAGTGGGCTTAAATCTCACAACACTTTCCCATATCTTCTTTCTCGTCGGTAGCACCGTCGCCCGAATGAAATCTAAGCCCACGATTACAATTGGTCCCGCCGGAGTCCGTAACTTATCCAAAAATCCGAGGTGATTTAATGTGCCCCAAGAAGTCACGGATTTAAAATGATCTCAGCTAGCACTGAGCTCCGGACGGCGCTCCGAGATTTTTCTCGTTATATTCCTTTGACCACGGCTTCCGCATTTGATTCGGGACAGAAAAACAAAATTAAACCCATTTAAAATAACAAGGTTATCATAGAAGACTGCTTTGATATATTTGAAATAGACCTTTGTGTGGCGGTAAAAAAGGGCCAAGATTATGTTTTAAACACGATGAAACCATAGTTTTATATTTTGAAGGTGTATTTTTTTTATCGCAACAACTACGTGCATTTTTTTTCTAAAGTTCCATTTAAACATTCTTAGTAAACTTAACGATGAACATTATTGAGCAAGTAACGAGTACTATTTAAACATGCTTTGAAGGGAGTTGAGTTTCATTTTACACCGCGCGATATAAGCTCATCTACACTAACCTGGTTCGGACAGTACCGCTAACACGAAGAGAGTGAAGTTGGCGAGGTATTGGAAACCCAGCACTTTTCACTTGTCAAAGGTTGCATGGCTTTGTTTTCAGCCAGGACATGACACAAATTACCCTGCTATCCCATTTTGACCACATAGCTTTAGGCATATAATGTGTTTTATTGTTTGCATATTGACAATCATAGACCTAAACAATAATGCTTCAATCTTTAGGTCATAATGTTCCTATATATTTTAAAATAAAGCTAAAAACGTCGTTTTTTAAACCAAAGTTTTATAGTCCAAAAAGATCATGGCTATAAATGTAAGCTGCAATACCAGTTAAAATGAAGATAAGTCTTCACTGTATCAATGGTTCTACGTTGGAAAGTTTATGTAGGTACAGCAGCTGGAAGCGACAGGTAACTTTTTGCGATCAACCTTTGCATAATAAGAAAACACATACTTGCTTTATCTGATGATGGGTTACAGAGTGAAATCCAAGTCATGGTGTATCACTTTTATGATCAACTAACCTAACACCAAACCTGCACTGTTTATAAAAATTGGAATCAAGAAATTGATTCCACGATAAATCGGACTTCGTATCTTTTTCTACTAAATAAAAATCTTAAATTCATTCATCCATTCTTGAAGCTTAAAAATTTGCACAAGAGTTCCTTATATAGCAAAGTGAGCACTACGGAAGGATTTTTGAAAATTCATCCCCCTAAGTGGTTAAATTGGGGTTGAAAGTTTGTATGGTATTTCGTCATTTTTGCCGATGGGAATTCCCATCAGGCACACGGCCTGTTTGTTAATATAAATAGGCCCATCTAGAAGTGGAGCGTTTTATCACCCCAAACAGTTTTGTATACATAGGCTACTTTAATATTAACTTTTTCGCCATTGACAATTCTAACAGTTGGAGAACGTAGCAAAGCTGTAAAGTTTCCAACTAGTCTCTTTACGACGGCTCTCGTCGTAACAGAATGATTGCACACTGAGCTTTCCACAGTAAAATGCAATAAGTTAAAAAGAAATTGTCGTGACATGAATGTATTATAATTCGGAATTCGTTACTCATATTCCAATTGTCAAAGGAAATCTTACCAAATGTAACTAGTCTTTTTATAGCTTGTTTTAAGTGTCGTAAATGTAAAATGACCTTAATTTTATTATGAAAAATTACCAAAGACCGATTAGACCTATTGTGCAACTAGACGCATTGCTGAAAAAGGCTGCGGATAACGAGGTTGTACTGATGTCATAACTCAGAAGTTAGATAGCTGAGCGTGTTCTTTGAGGGTGCGTTTCCACCAGGGATGTGCGGGATACCCACCAACCAATAGGATAACCTCATTTTACTAACCTCGCACAGCGCAGCTCTAGTGGAAAAGGGTTTAGCGGAGGCGAAGTCATGTACATACATACAAAACAAGCAGCTCGAGAAATGTGTGTGATGCTCACGTGTGAGGAATGTGCGGCCTATGCTTTTCTACCTTGTTTTGTATGTACAAGATCTCGGCTCCACTAAGCCCGCTTTCTCGCACAACACAGTCCTCTACGCATGCTCGCATCACTCAGATTCCACGTACAGCTTTGGTGGAAACGCACCCTTACTGGCATCACGCCAGCATGTGTAGAACAAAATGTTAAGAATTTGAATACCGGGTTATTCAAATTCTTAACATTAGGTTATTTCTGAATTGCCCCATAGCAATTGCTTTAGTAATGTTGCAACGGTAAAGTATACCTACTTAATCTGTTTTTGAACTCCACTACGTTATAAAAGTAAAACATTTATTTCATAAACAAACTAGCTTTTGCCCGCGGCTTCGCCTATGTGCAGGTCGGAAATTATCCTATGGGAACTTACTACCGGTAAGTATACAAAGTGCCCTATACCCTAACCCAGGTCTACTAGCAACTGAATCCCTTGATATCTCAATGAATTACTTACGCAGTACAAGTCTGGAACTGGCCTTTCCATAGACCATCACCAGGACTTGGGGTCCAAATCTTTCCTTACCTTCCCTGGGAGGTGTCATATGCAACGAGAGATCTTTCACCAACTTTAAGAGTAGATGGCGTTCTCAGCCACCCCCTGGGATAAGCAAACTATGAAGATTATTGAAGTCATATCAGGGTTAAATGAGTCTCAACCAAACGCAACTGAAGTCTATTTACATAATATGTAAGTAGACTTCAGTTGCGTTTGGTTACAGTATCTCAGCCAACACTTTCTCTGATTATATTATAATGTATTGGCTGAGATACTGTCGGTTGCACACTCATTTCTGCAAGTAAAAATGGTTATTGGGTACTCTAATTCTCTATCCTAACGACTCTAACGAAACCATACTCTCCAAGGATTCTAATGCAGTTGTGAAGCATCTAGGATGCATAGTAACTCACAGTTGTAAGCCAAGAACAAAGAGGAGGAACGGAAAATGGTCCAGGAGCCTCTGGAGAACTGACGAGGCAATAGGACAGTTTAGGAACGAGTATCAGTAAATTAATGGTGGGAATTGACTGTCTGTCAGATCAGTAAATGATCAACAACACAGCTCTCACGCAGACATAAGGTCAAGTGACCAGGTGACAGGACATGCGGCGCAAGGTGAACGATGGGCCATTGTCTATAGGGAGATACCTCATCCGCATTTGAGATCTGAGCCTTTGATGAACTCCCATCTGTGGAGATTGTCTTTGCTCCGGTCAACTTGGGTTCGAAGCCTATTTAGAGATTTCCAAGTTGGCCACGGTAACACGTGCCCAGGTGGTAGGCGCTCCCGCCAGAGTTAACATCAGATCTGCTGACCATTGATCCTGAACAGTTCATCGTGCTCCTTTCTGCCAATTACATTCAAGAAATTTACCTCCATAGAGCGCTGTAGCCGCCCTGCTGAAAAGCTCTATGTAGATAGGCGAACCGAGTCCGTATTCAAAGAAGATCCACAGTGACATTTAGCAACATAATTATCTGGCTTTACATCTCAATGCTTTCCATCAATTACAGAGAGAGAGCGCTTCCTTTCTGACCTCAAACACCTACTCCTCTTTCATTATTATTATATAATGTAGCAATTAGACCATTACCTGGCTCATTGTAATCTCCCCACGATCTTCAGCAAGAGTTCGTAGATACAGACCCTGATGATGATGCGTATACACCACCCGATAGCCAATAGATATCAAATATGTGCTTTCCTGAAATATGGCATGAAAAAAAAAATAGAGTAATAAAATGTGTAATGCATGCGTGAGTATTCGTGAAAACCCTCGTTTCGTCCGTGCCTCAATTAAGGCCTCAACATAGTATTACTAGGTATTTTCTCAGGGTTAATTATAAACCTGTCATGTTTGTAGGGGCCACGTGCAGTAACAAGAGTAGCAGTAGTTATTTCAGCCCAGTGACCCTTCGTGCGCAAAAAGGAGAACAAACAAAAACCTTTTCCTCAATTAAGCAATTTGTGTGGACATAAATTTAGTGAGTGTATGGCGCTCACCGGTTGCCGGGATGTTTCAGTTCTGTTAGTCGAGCGCCCGTTCATTTTGAACTAAATGTACAGGCGTGGAGGTACACTAAAACCTCTTTTGTTGGGCGTCTCTAAAAAATTAGTTATTTAATAAAAGCGCTGTGACATAATAGCCTCGAGGACAAAAATTACTTATGCAGTAAAACAGTGTCTTCCTAATCTAAGTACTTACTTCATTACCAATATTTTAGCAGTCATGAAATACGTCACTACACAATAATCACATACAACCATGTTCTCGATGAAATTTTCATTGTTTTATCGTAACCTACAGATAGGTATTATTAATTAATATAACAACTTCTCATAATATTTTATACTGACGGAATATATTTCTATGCGCTGAAAATTCAATTGAAGGCTTAATTTCTTTTTACGCTACATTATTTCAACCCTGTACTGCACAGATGTTAAAAGGCAAGCTGGAAAAATAGAAATGCGAATTAAGACTGACTGAAAAGAATCACTAAACTATATATCTCGATAATGTACCTGAATTACGGCAACATTGCATATCTTTTTGGTTTCACAGTTACTGTTTATGAATGAAACATTGAAAAAAGTCATCTGGTGAATCAAATGAAATATTTGAACAAAATCTGGTTTATAAAAGTTTTACTTGGCACAATCAAAAATCCTTTATTTGTCTTTATTTCGTTACTAGCATGAAACAGAAGCGGTATTAATATCAAACACTTAAACTGCTCTACGAAAGGGACCAAAATTTTTCTAAGCACGTCCATAAATAGTTTATAGAGCAAGTAAATGAAGCAATCTTAATTAATTAGTTGAATGAGCGAGATTCCAATAAGTCCGATCGCTTAAAGGACGTGATTAGCGGTCACATCATGGTCGGCTGGCATTTGATTCTTTGAGGAAAGGCAAAGGATACGCCCTAAGTCATTGTTACTTACACTCCATTTTCATCGAGAGAAGTTTATTATTTTTAGGGAAATATTTAATTTCTTCTCCAAAAACTTCCTCTCTTGTTTAAAATAATATGTGCCTCTAAAAAATATGTGTGACTCTAATGATATGTACGCTTTTTTTAAATACATGTGCCTCTTTTTAACTTTTTTGACGTTTTATCAATGTTCGTCCCAGAGAGCTAGGGCACCCCGACCAAATGGGTAAGAATTAGGCTAGAACTGTGACAACCGCGTGCGAGCCGAGCGAGCAAAGCAAGCAGTGCCGCAATAGCGGCAGGCGATCGCTACATTCAAGTTGGTCGCAGTTAATTGGCTATTTTGTATTTTAGGACAACAAACTGGGAATTATTAGTATCCCAATTAATAAACACGTCATTAGACGACGTATACAGTCACGAGCACCAATATGTATACACTTAGGAACATTTAAAAGTGATTTGCTCCCACTGTGTTGATTATTATGTTGTTACGAATATAGTTTTGGAACCCATGAAATAGGCCTTATCTCAAAGTTGCAGTCTATATTCCACGAGAAAATCGCTTTTGAATTTTGCTAAGTGGATACATATTAGCGCTCGTGACTACAGACGCCTTAATAAATGAAACAGAAACATATAATATGTATAGACATAAATAAGCTAGTTGACAATTGAAGTCTCATCCATACTGTTTTTAACCTATCTTTTCAAAACTGTGGAATCTGAAAAATGGATGGATTGCTTGCGGACCTCATTTATCCATTCGCTCCAATATTTTATTCAAACATAAACTTAAAAGGGAACTATTAAAGCCGGAAGATTGTCGCTAAAATCAATCTAAAACTGTAACTTTTCCTTGTGGAGGCAGTCGGTGGCACACAAATAATGGGACTCTGAATATCTAATGAACTTCTTCACCTCAACAGCTACTAACTTCCTCGACTCAAATAATTTGAGTGCGCCTCAGTCCGCGACGACAGCGGCTTCTCCTGTGCAATTAAGTGTTTCGGCTTTCATTGCGAGAAACTTGAAATCAGTTCTTTGAATAAGCTTCAAATTCGCATGTCAGCAAACGTTGGCCCCGGAAACTTAGCATTCACACTTTTACTTTGATATGAAGACTTTCTCTAAGATTAGCTCATTCAAGTCATGCCAGCACGTCTTTGTTGTATATTCTAAGAGAATTTAGAATATTTTGGTGATTTAATAATCCTTGACTTTAATATACAATAAAGTTAGACGCCAACAGTGTTTTTTAATGTCGGAGCGTAAAATAGTATAATATCTTATTATAGTGACATAGTTTAAATGTAACTAAATACCAACCAGAAACGTCAAAAATGAAAAATATAAAAATATTTATTTGCTACTATATTCTATTTCGCATAGTATATTGTGTGCATTTGAGTAGATATTTTTTTTTCATTTGATTTTAATCATACATCTGCGTCTCATTGCAGTTTTTATCATTTGGAGTTTTTACGAAAATGACAAACGTTACGTTTGATGCGTGAGTGTGCATTGCAGTCGAGGCGGCTTTGCTACATGGAGCCGAGAGTGTAGTGAAAGATGCTCACGCATGATTACATCACACTATGATTTTCAACACACTTGCAAAAAATAATAAATGCAATTTCATAAACATAATATTTGTGGCAAATAGTCACAAATATTATGTTTATGCCAATTCTCGTACTTAAAAAACGTTCACATTTTTTGACAAGTTTGGCAGATTGCGACGTGACTAGTCGCAATCTGCCAAACTTGTCAAAAATTGTAGTAAATAGATTGTATTTTTGACAGTTTGCGAATGAGATGCGAATGCGAACGTTCTTAAAAATTACGGGAATTATCCCTCAGATGGGCTCGCGGATGTTTTTTTTCGTGACTGACTCAAAGCCTAATATTAAAATTAAAAACAAAAATATTTATAGAACACTACTGAATTTTAATTTATTGTCTAAAATAAATATTTTGAGAAAATATAAAGGAAGATAACTTGTAGAGATTTAAATAAATCACACAATTTCCAATTCACACTTCTTTGAGGCGTACTTTCTCGCACTAGTGCGGGAATACAAAGAAAAATAATGCGTGTTCAAACCCTTGCATTGTGAACCTCAAAGCGGTGCAATAAGAACCACTTTAAGCGCAACAGTGTATTGAAAAGAGATTGTCGTGTATCATGCATGCGGACAAAACACAGTAATTTTTTTATCAGCGAGATATGTTACCTACAGCGCTGATAATATTAATACAGTTTTAAATAAAACTACGTTGAACTGTAACAGAAAATTTAAATTAGAGTTATCAAAGACCTATTTTCATTTGCCTGGGTTCGTTTATCACAGTGACAAAATTTGGTGCTCAACGGTACGTGGGGAACAGTTTATGCATCGAAAACACACATTACCACACCACACTACATACTAATTGCTGTTTACAACTGTTCTTAATACAATTGCCAAATACATTACCACTATAATGATACCTACGTAGGTTACTCTTTCTCACTGATCTAAGGTAATGAAAAGTATGGAATAATGCAACTGCGACTTTATAGTTTTTTCTCTCGCGAGACGTGTTTTTTAAGTTTTTTTTGCTGACCGACAGGAACCGCGGCCGTTTTGTTTTTGGGTACGTTACAATAACTATGACTTAGGAGCGCTCACAGCATTGCTCACGGCTCTCCGACAATCCAAGGCCGAGTTGCCACCAGCTCTAACGCGAGTTGCGTACGTCAACGCCACACACATTGACAGATGTAATTACATTTTGCTGCTAACTTCTCCGAGAGTAGGCGAGGTAATAACTGAGTTTCCTGAAAAATGTTAATGTGGCAAGGATAATTAAAGTTATTTCAGCCTGATAACAAATTTTCAATCGCGTTAAATTCTAAGCGCGATGTTTTGTTATTTTAAAACAAACCATCTTTAGCAGTGCAAAATATGATTTCAGCAGCGTAGCACAATACTTATCCAAGGAATAAATTAGTTTTAAGATGACTTATGTAAATGAAGTAAATAACTGAAATGGGTGATTGACGTTATGGGCAATGTATGTATTTGCTTATGAAAATAAACAATAATCATACAAACAATAACCTATGACAGTTAATAAACGCATTCAAATAAGAAATTCGGGATATTCTTTAGATAGTAATATAATTATTATAAATAATTGGAATATTATGTTATGTTTGTGAATAGCTAAAGTAAACTCACATTGCAGGTATATGTTCCAATTATACGTTACACCGATTCACTGTTGTCTGTGTCTACCGCATCGTGAACGGGACGTCAACGAGAAACGTGATTACGCGGTCATAGAAAATATGCTGCCGCTACTTCGGCGTCGTCATCTCGTTCTCGTTGACGTCTCGATCACGGTGCCGTGGGCAATGGCCTCAGTCCACCGCCACCGTCAACGGAACGGCAACTAGAAACGAGATTATTCAAACCGAATATGACGTCCTGGTGACGGCGATCGTTTGTCCACCGCGACCGAACTCGGCGGTTCAGCATGTTATGATAGACAAAACAAAGGTCGGGCCAACGGCGCCGGTGCGACGACAGCAGTGTGTGGACAAGATCAAACGTGTTTTTTATTGCCGGCACATCAGCCTGTCACAATCTCCAGCCGAGTTCTAGCGGTCACGAGGAACTACTCGAAAATTCGTGGGCCGGGATCCCGGCGCTCGGGTGACGGACAGGCGGTGGACTCGGTCATAGTAAATGCCTTTATTGCTGCTTCGGCGCCATCATCTCGGTGTCGTTGACATCCCGTTGATGGTGGCGGTAGATAAACGGCCTTAATAGCTAAATTGCACGTTCCGCGCCATCGCAAATGTCACACGCCGACCAAAAGTCTTGACGAGCACGAGTTGCCTAGAACTAGTAGTTATTTCAAGGCGACTTCGTGTGGTCGCTAGTTTTTTTATTACTCAAAAATATAACACCTATGATAGTGACTTTCACTAGAAACGGCAACACGAAATTATTAACACTATTAATTTTTATTAGATCTTTTACTTAAACAACTTCTCATAAAAATACAAATTAAGCTCTAGCATAAGAAGAATCCTTACTTATCCTTATGTTTACTACGCCTGGATAGGAACGGCCGGCTTCTGACGGGGACCATCATGGGCCACTGCTCGCTAAACAAACACTTCCACACAATAGGCATAACGGACAGTCCTCTGTGCAGGGCGTGCATGGAGGCTGAGGAAACCATGACGCACGTGCTTTTTGAATGCACAGGCGTCACCCAGATTAGAACAGAGACCCTCGGGACACACAGATCTTTCACTAATGTTCTGAACAGACCAGGAGATTTAATTAACTTCTGGAGGGAGGTGGGCTGGTTGGAATAACCACCAACGGCCGCTATGGCCCACTGCAGGACTAAGTGCGGAAACCAAACCCCATAACATAGAACATCCTTACTACTTTTACTATTCTAAAACAATAACATAAAATGGTAAATAGGTCGTGTGTGTAATGCAAATGCTTTTAAATTCTTGAGGAAAAAAGGAATAAGCCCTAACGGTTCGCGTATCTAAAATGAACGTAGATTAGAGTAATAGAGTTGGATTCTTTGTACATACTCGTGGATAGCTCCGAGAGCAAGAACGGTTAATGCAAAGCAGTTGTGAATTAAAACTGGGAAATTAAATGGAATCATCCAGCAGCTACTTGCGTGGGATCCCGTGTAAAATGGTTTTCCATTTTCCGAAGCATTGTTTGTTGGTTCAAATACTGCCAGAATTCGTGCCGGATTTGTAACTCATAATGTAATCTAAGAACAAGAATACAAACAATAAAAGTAGAGGTTTCGTTAGCAGCCTATTCATTCGTTTTTTTTTTTTTTTTTTTTTTTCTATATGTCATGACATGTGATGTGACTTGGTGTTCATAGATTGAATAGTGTTTAAAGTGCAGCTTTCATGGTCAAAGTCAATTCAACATTCAAAATATGCTGAGAAACAGCACTTTTCGAACGTCAAAATTATATAAGACAGCGCAAAAACGCCCGCCCTTCACCACTTCCTAGTGCTTTAGCTGGGAAGAAGAAGTGGCACAACAAACTCCCCAGCAGCACAACTGTCTGTTCAGTTAGATAAACTTGATTCTATACAATAGTATTTATGAAAAATAGTCCTAGGCGTAAAAGGTTAGCCTCGGATTCCAAAACTTTTATATTGTTAAACTCTAACCTAAGCATCTAATTAATGTGTGCCGTCAAATTATTGTCATTCAAGGTGAAATTATTCTTGTTTTGGAACAGTGATATAGAAAAATGCTGAATAGCCACTTGGTCTCGGAGGCCACCTCCAAGACCGCTCACAAAGTTTTATGTTGTGGAACTTAACTGTTTGTGCTTGACATTTATTGCTTTTATATTTTACGAGCTCAAGAAAGACGACTTGCTAAATGTTGGTCAACAACGTACTATATACTCAAGAAATAGCGCGTTTTGCGTACTTGTAAACTTAATTTTACGCACTTTTTTTTAAGTACGGTGTGTTCAGGTTCCTTTTTTTTGTCATATCTACAGGGTGACCTGTAACGTGTAAAGGCTTGTGCAGACCAGCGCGACGCGACGGCGCGACGCGACTCGAACAATACAATTTCTAAGAAAACTTCACGGTATAACAATAACCGGTGTCGCATCGCGCTGTTGCGTCGCGCTAGTCTGAACAAAGCTTTACGTGTGACCTGTGTCGACGTATTCATTCCAGGACGTGATAGTGTGATCACTTTAATAATAGCTCCCCATATAGCTTAGGCGACAATCCATGGGATTAGAGAAAACCCAAGGTTAGTGTGTCATTAAGTATCATATTTATTTTTTATTTATTATTTCTATAAACTCTCAAATTGAATGGCCATCAATGCTATTTTATTTGGTAGTGAATACGTTAACTAGGCTTTTGAAGTAACCAAATGTTCTGAAACATCAAACAGTTAAAAGATACAACAAAAAGTTAATCATCTACTGACTTAATGAACTGTGACACCGTTTATGTCAAAATTTATGACATTAACACACACAATACATCGCACCTTTGGTAGAACAAGGGCATAATTGTCATAAATTGCCAAAATGACTTAAATATGCAGAAATGCTTTAAAAAGGCCCTTTGAACTGGAGGGACAAAGACATTCGTTTGGCAATTTATGACAATTATGCCCTTGTTCTACCAAAGGTGCGACATGATGTTTGTTTTGAAGTCATGTAGACAATTTGTTCTTTTTTCTTATTGTCCGTGGTATAATTCTTTGTGTTTTTTCTAGGTTTGTTGCCTATTAATTTACGTTGCCATTAAGTACCTATTTATATAAAAACACACACTCTAAATTACAGAAGACATTGGACACGATATTATGTAGGTACATAAATTGTATATGTACGTATGTAGTTTGGCCTGTATTTTGATTATTGTCTTTATTTCTATCGTTGCCAACTGACTTCTGTAATTTAATATACATGTGTTTTTATCTCAATGGGTACTTAAAGCTATCATGGTAGGTATATGTCGCAGCTGCTAGGTAACGATGAGTGATGAGACCCTGGTTGCTCTTCAGCTGTATATCCTCGGAGAGGCAGCCGACCACCTTGCCACGGCTACCCGTCTAGGCCTACTGGCTTCTAGCAAGGTCCACGCTCCCAGCTGAAGTGCACGTTTGGGATTCTCATAACCTATTACCGGAAACTTCATACGCGTATTCAAAATATCGCCGGATCAGGCATTCAACGTACACTACGGGGCCGTTAATATGGCACATATAGTTTTAGATAATGCTCGGTTTTTAACTGTATATACCACGCAGGTATAATTGACAGGTATGTCACTGAGTGTGTGTCACCTGTGTGCCAGTCTTTTTCCAAAACCATATTTACGTCGAGATACTGTGATCATATTAAATTATTTTCCAGCGTCGTCCATTCAATCATGTGCTGTAGTGGCTCGCCGTGTAGTTCCCGTCAAGTTGTTAATAATGACAGAGCAACAAGGCCGCCGTAGTGGCTAACCAGTGCAGGATTGAACGTTTGACAGAACCGAAGCACTTATCACCAAATTAATCTGCTCCAGGAAGAGGCGGGAATTGAGGAAGAGCAATACTCCGCCCACGAGTGATGCGCTTAGTGAGGGCGGACGTTCTCGGAGGTTGATATAACTGACGGAGCTGTCAACTACTTATGATTTTTTGTAGTGAGCGTAACGACTTGAAATAGGGCAAAGGTTCTTTCAACATCATGGTCAGGTCGCAGGTATAAGCGGCGAGTGGAAAGCTTTCACAGAATCGCATTTTCCAAAGTGATCGAACCATACCAGAGTGGTGTGTGACCAGGATGATGACGCTATGTGTCAGCGTTCAAACGCCATAATCTGGTCAGCAACCATATGCCACACCTAAACAAATCATCCGTTGCCGTATTGAAATGCTTCAGGCCGGACAGGATATGGAGTTCGTATCTAAGTTATTAGTTCCGTCGTTCCTGGGTTTGTCGATAGGTTCGACTGATTTTAACAAAGCAGTGCTGTCTTTATACAAAATAAATACCTAACTAGTGTAATACAATTTAGGACGGTACTTAACTACTGATCCCGGTTTTAGCAAAATATATCACCTCACATTCAATTAGCTCCCATTTTCCAAGGTCTTGAAATTTGACAATTCAAGCTGATCTGTTCTAGACATAATTTTTGGATGTACATTGGACTCCAGTATTTTTTTTAGTTTGACCACATTAATTTAAAATATTCGGTTAGTTTGACGTAATTAATTAGCCAGCCAGCTATTCAAAATAAATCACAAGTATTGTATGTTTAAATTTTTTTGTTTTTTTTACATTATTAAGTATCTGTTAATGTTAAATTCATATGTTTACATGTATTTTGCATAATATTTATAAAAAAAATATGGAAAAAGGTAAGTTGGATTTAGGGTTTTATGTAGAAAACTGTATTCTTCTACCGAAAAAATTTATACTGCAATAGAACAAGTGTGTATATTAACAAGAAATGTAATTGAACTTGATCCTGAGGCTATTTCAAATTTCCCAAAAAATTACAATTTGCATGTTCCAAACTAGATCTGAATCCTCATCTGGGACCTCAGAACCCTATAATATTCGATAGGATAGAGCTATTGGCATCTTACTTTTACATACAATGTTTAGAAAAGGACAGTAGTTGTTCAATTTAAACATGGAAATGTTTTCAAAAGTCTGGGATTAGGACTCTACCCGACCTTGTTTCTCATCGGCTTTCTCCCGAAGTAGTGATCAAAATCAAACTTGTTCAAATTTGCAATGGAAATATCTTTTTATTTTCCCTTTGAGCTTTCAAGGTTTAAAGGGACCCGGGTCGTCAACTGCTTAAGGATATTAAACTTCCTAGTCGTTGCCTTAAAGTTGTTTTAAGGGAGATTTTAAATATATTTTTTATTTTCTTACTAGGATATAAATCTTTTAGTGTAGCTTTGTAATGGTTGTCTTCTTTTTAAGTATTGAGACGTTCTTATGGTTCATTTTAAAATGTTTTTTATGCGTCAATTTCCGAAAAAATATGTAGGTATTTACAAAAAAAATCTTGACGTGCTGTGAGAATATGTTTGGTACTTACCAATAATAATATTCAATCATTTTCAAAATAACTGATGCTCTAAGAGCATGTAGAGATTGCAAAACAATCTGTTGGCTGTAAACAAAGTTTCCAACAGTTTTTATTTTTAACGTACCCCTCGCATACACCAAAAGGTTACTGAGTACCCAAGGAACAAGTCTTAAATTAAATAAATATCCTTCCTTCGCTTTTATATTGCTGAAAGAAATTAGTTTTCCTATAGGGTGAATCTCGTTACTAAGCTACGCGATCCTTGGATATAGATTTACAATCTGCTTAGAATTCCAAAAATGTTCTTTCATTGCATTGCTAGTCACTGGCATAACATGCTTTACGTACGCTGTAAGCTGCCCCCAACTGTATGAATTATTCAGTAAACTGTAATGTAAACTTGACCGTTTTATGTAAAAATATATATTTATGATATGAAGTGATTTTTTGAACAGGTTACCTCGTGTGTATTTATTATAACAATTGTGGTTTGGAATTTAAATGACTATCCAATATATGCTTACTAAAATTACTATAAAAATATAAAATAATGCTCATATCGTGGCTAAGTAGCTTTATGACTAGACTATTATACCCACATAGTTACTTCCTACTTATATGAAGTAGGTGTACTCAGTAGGTTTTATCTATCTATGCCTTAATCGGCACACTATTTTGTATTTACGACATTTTCAAAACCTAAGGGCGACGTGTGGTGTAATGGCAATGTTGAAAATTGTGGCTAATGCGAAAGGGAGGATCACCCTCCAAGGCTGAGGGTAGGAGGCAGAGGGGAGCGACCCTTATCTCTGTGGAGAACGACGCGCGCACCATCTATTAAACAAATATTCTCAAGTTTTAAGAACAAAGAACGCAAAAGAAGTAATAACACTTTTAATATTTTTAAGTCATGCAAAAACCGTTGCTTGATGTATTTTCAACATTGCGTGAATTTGGTATTTTTAATATTAAACCGTTAACCACAATCCTGGACTACCTAAATTTTTGAGTAAATTTATTATATTACAATCAAATAATAATAGTAGACGTAAGAATATTTCCAAATAATCCAGTTTTTATCGGGAATTCGGGATACGCGTTAAGTGAGTAAGTGAGAGCGCGCGGCGGAGTGGGAGGGGCCCCCGCGTCCCATGCCACACTCGTTCGCCATCAGTCGCCCCTAAGTCTCAGGTTTGCACACAGCATCCCGACACTTTATCGCCTTATATTTCCTACAATATAATAACTAAAGCCTTTTAAATCACGTAAACGTTGCCATGTTATTTACCAAATAACGAATCTGCTGATCACAGACAGTTCGTATCCAAAAATGGTGTTTAATAGTTACTACGCTACGCGATGTACCGGCTTGTTGTTGTTCAACACAGTGATATTGTCAGCACAACCCTTCGCAGTGGAGAAAATAGCCGTCGGTAAGTTTTAATAAAACACATGCATAGTTAAATCATGTTTCACACTATTACCTTTAAGTTACCCTTATTATTATCAGAGCATAAACAATTTTCGCACGAAACTGTTTATTCTTATTTATACTGTGAATATATTCAGCATTGTGTAAATAAACATTGTGTTAGTATATTATTTATTATTGAAAGCATAGTCAAATGTGTTTTGCTCTCGTCTCACTTCGACGCGTAGTGTTTTCCATGTAATCATCTTGTACGTGAATCGATTTTCTCTTTCTAACGCGCCGCGATGCTCTCGCTCGCACGAAACAGATGCGGCGTTTGGTAGGGGTGAACAATTTTCAGGCGTTTTTAAAATAACTTCGTTTTGATTGGACTTAGTGACACGTCGAAGCCTTTGCTTCAAAACTCAGTGGAAAAGAACACTTTTTTGTTACATAGGAGCTTTTTTCTAAACGCAAGTCACTTTACTTATAGGGTTGTAATGAAACGAGATTTTGATAACCGTGTTGTTTGACCAGACGCTAATATTAATTTATTATGTTTTTGTAAGATAAAACTAACTAAAACACTCTATATTACCTAAACATAAGAAAACTACTTAGAACATGTTTTTGGGTTCAATATTTCTCTCTCAAATATGGAAATTGATCTTAATGTTATACCTATATGTAGTTAATTGGCTTATGTTTACATCATGTACGTATTACCTACAACACGTCGCTACTGGAAATACAACATACAAAAAATGTGCAAACAAAAGCAGACAAAACAAAATATGTAACACCAGAAATCAGAAAGATTTTCTTTAAAGTATACATACTTGCAAGTTGCAAAATAAAGTGGAACGACCATTTCGACAAGTCCACTTTAAACTGACGCAATATTTGGAGAGGAACTTGCCGTAATTACCTGACTGGAATAGTTCGTTTCATGCTCCCGTAGACTGGGCTGCACCTGCGTTGTTGCAGTCACTGCTTTGGACGTAGATAAAGGGGATAGTAACCGAGCATTTTCCACAGCGCGGCGCACGAAAACCAGCTCTGCTGTTGTTTCGGATTACTATAGATAGTATAGATTTATAGCCAGTGCCGCACCGGACACAATAACATAGGCTTCCCTTGCGAGTAGGATATAATTTTATACTGTATTTTTAGACTATTGTTTATTGGTATCGTTGTTTTTTAACAATTTAAAAGCTGGGAGAAGTCTTTTATCTATTTTATTGCAAACTTACATAATTAAGTACCTACCGCTTTAATTACATAGTAATAACAATTTCGTGAAGAAGAAGATAGTGAATTCTAAAAGAATTGCCTCCTAACCAAGCGGGTAAGAGGTACTTACTCCTTTTAGAATTTACTGTAAAAATGTAGGCACAGTCGGCGTCGAAAATATAAGCACGAACAGCATCCAAAATTATCAGAAAAATTAAACAACCCTATATTTTAATTAAAGATCCCACAGGATCTTTGCTTAGGATTACTGACAATATAATAAGAATTGAGGTAAAATAAAATTTTCGTATTTGCTATGATGTTTTGCAGTCTGTACGTGTTTTTAAGCTAACTACAATGTATAAAATGCCGCCCATGGGCATGTGACCACCCGTATTTTTGAATATTCAAGAAAATTTATGTAAAATAAACTTTAAAAGTTATCCTTATTTTATTTATTTTTTGTTTTTTTCTTGTACCTTTTTTTTCCAATTTTTTTTAATATCTTCTCCTCCTTCTTTTTCGTAGTGGACTTTAATAAAATATGTTAGTTAATCAGATAAAATAACTCATAAGCTTTTAGAAATAATAAACAGAATCCAAATCGAGCCAATAACATCGGAGATAGGCAAACATTACACAAAAAAAAAATGTATAACATGAAAAATATTAAAGATATACGGGGGGGTATATCTTTTAAAGATAATTTTTCGATAATTATTCATTAATGGGGAGAAAAATACGGGCGGTCACATGCAAATGGGCGACATTGTATAGCCACGTTACTTTGAAGGAAAGCAAGTAGGACCGTCTTGGGTGAATAGATGAATATGTAGAATGTTTTATTGCACGTAAGTATTCTTAAGGCTTGGTCGCAAATCTACTTATTAGTATAAAACGCTTTTTAAGTGTTAAGTTAATAAAATTCACCTCAATAGTTTTAAGACAGGTGCCTAAATAGTGACGGATATTTACATATGAAATTAATAGAGGCATTTAAATGATTACTCCAGGGAAGTATGAATTTAATGCAGTTAATAGCACTGAAAGTGACTAAGGTGAAATACACACGGCACACGTTAAATATGTGCTGCGCAGATAACTTTCAGTCATATCATGTTTGTCATAACTTTTAATGCACACTAAACAAGTGTACCAACTAATTAAATAAGGATAAGCACAAACTGATTCTGTTAATTGTATATTACAAACAGTGTGAGGATTACGGCTAAGCTTAGGGTGTAATGGCGAGTCAAGTACGGCCGAATTGAAAAGCGTTGGTTGGTGGTAATAAATGGTCACCCATGACTTGGTCTCGCGAGACTGGAATTCCGATGCCTATGAAGAAAACGTAAAAAAAAACGGTGGGTTACCTCGGACTGAAACAAACAAACAAAAATCGCGCGGGACGGTTGACGTTGCTGGAAGTCTACATTTTGACAGTCATTTCGTGTTATGGAAATCTGTGTTTTTTTTGTTTTATAAAAGCAATGGTGCACGGCAGGATCCGATGTCACCACAAAGCATACTCGTCGCAAAAGTCGATGAATATGTAGGTAGAGTATAATATTCCACAAGTCAACCTTAAAAGCATCAAAAGTCGCTAAACAGCTCTGGCCACACAATACGGTGAAAGCATTATATTTTTGGTTGTATTTTTCTTTGCAGCGAAATACCGTTTATTAGTTTATTTATGAACGAGACGCTGGCAATCGCAAATTTCAGTTCAGGAAGCAAAACGCACTGGTAGACCGAGAAAAATTACACGTGAAAGGATTATGATATAAGGTTTCGATACAGTGATTGTAATCACGTGACAACCATCGCGAGCAACTTCAACATATGAGATGGTTAATATAACCGAGTGCCTGCTAGAAAGGCCTCTTTAACAGCTCGGCATAAAATGGAATGCCGAAAATTAATTTAAATTTTGATTTCTCCAAAGTGATTTTTTCACGTAAAAAAACTTTTAAATCTTCGGACGTACGTCACTTGGGAGGCTAAATGGAGAAGGATAAAGGCAGGGTACTATATCCACTAATCGATCAAGCGGTCGGATAAGTTAAGGGTTTTGGGGGTGGATAAGCGCTTTAGGTCCCGGTGAGCTAATAGAAGTATTCGGTCGTTTAAATAGCGAAAGCAATGTGGAAATATTCTGCTTCCAACAGCAAAAATGCACTACCAAACCCCTATTAACTGTATCAACGATAATTGCTATTTTTCCAAAGCCAGGAGATGTCAAGCATAGTTTCAAAATTACTCTTACGAAATTATTGAGATGCCATTCTCGGTTAAAAACTCAGATTTAAACCACATCGAAAATGTATGGAGTCTCTAATCAGATCTGTGGTGTCATGTTTGGGAACTAGATGCACCATGATCCAAAGAGGGCATTGACGAACATGTTGCGCGGGTGTGGGAGTTATTTACGGGGTTTTTAATTTACACAAGCAAAAACATAGTGAACTCAATGCGTGTACGACTTCATTGAAAAAATAGAGGTCACACTAGATTTGAATAATTTTTATTAGAAAATAATGTTTCTGTGAAACGCGTTGTCCCTAGTTTTAACCAGTGTTTTCTGAAAGCATTCATATTCATTGAAATAATTATTGAGGAACAGATACGCGACATTAAATGTTGCCACAGCCCACATAGTATTGCGCAATTTTGGTTTGTTGCGTGAATGGTGAAATATTATAGATTAACATTATTGATTGTCAACCCCTGATGTAAAAAGAGGGGTGTAATAAGTTTGACCGCTATGTGTGTGTGTTTCTGTCTGTCTGTGGCACCGAAACTCTAAACGGGTGAACCGATTTGAATGCGGTTTTTTATTTTTTTATTTAAGGTGATGATTCTTAGATATGTTTTATCAAAATCGGTTCAACCGTTTCAAGGTCATCAGCTGTTTTTGTGTTAGGTGCGGTAGGGATCTTAGACGATCTATTCCCATCCAATACCAAGAGCTAATAACCATTTGGTATTAGTTTATTTCCGAATTTATTTTCTATTCCCAACGAGTACTACATTTTTTTAAATAAAAAATCTATTACTAACGAATACCAAAACGTGACTTTTTGTACACTCAGCAACACAAAGTTTTATTTTATTTTCTAACATTTACATACTATACTATCGTAATTTCCAAAAGCTCTGAAAGAAGACGCAGATTTGCAATCAGTGGTTGTTAATCAATACATGACCAATGCACCTGACGCAAAGCGACGTGCAACGGAAACTATAGCGAAAAATCGGTGGATCACATACGTTACTGACCAACTCCGTGAACAGAAAATTAGCGTTGGTCATTGTTTAGAAAAATTAAGGCTGTAACTTCTATTTGGTGAAATTTTAAAATTAAGCTGATTATTAACTACTTAAAAATGCGTAAATACTACTTTTAAATGTTAGCAAATTATTTATATTTGATGTCTTTGCAAAAAAAAAAAGCTGATTTATTACTACTAAGCTACATAATTATTTTAAAAGTTGATTATCTGTGATATTTTATACTCTATACTTTTACATACTAGGTAAGTATCACAGTTAATTAATAAGTAGGTACTGAAAATTGCTACTATTTGATAGTTTGTATATAATATTATAATTGTAACTACGTTACTAATTATGGGGTTCTGTGTAAAATGTTATAGTAAAATACCACTCGATATTCTTCAACTGAATGAGAAGAAATTTAAAACATGCATTAAACGCACACTATGTAGACAAGCATATTATAAGTTGGATGATTATATCGATGATAAAAATGCTTGGCTTAATGCTGGTCCTGCTCCACAGCCACTTGGGCTCACTAGTTAAAAAATTTAATGTTTGGAAGAGTTGCTTCCCTTTTTAATTTTTCTGCCATTACGAACTTAATGTTTATTTTTTATTTAAACAAGTTTAATTGTTGAATGTTCCAATGGATAATGATTTTCTTTCTTTTTGGTAGTATCATTCTATTAATCTCTCAAATACATTGCATACTATAGTTTTGTATAATTTAGAAGCATTTTTTCAATTTTTGTGAATGTGAGTACCATGGAGCCGTATTTTATGTTATTAAGATGTTTGTTGACTTGAAAGAGCACGGCTGTTGAGAGTTTGTCATGCCCACTTAAATGTCTCGCTGATGGTGGCGAGTGTGTTGGATCATTCGGTTCCCTACAAAATGGTTGAGCTGGATGGTGCTGATCCACGCGTCATGTTCGTGAACGGGCGCCGTCAGTTGTGACTGGTCATCTCTTATCTGCCAGGGCTTATTTTTAATGTTATATTTTAAATTGTTTTAATTTTTTATTGTACATTGTTCTCACATATAGAAGCAACAAGAATAATGTACCCAGGATTTTGTAATTTTCTATATTTAAAAGAGTGTCCTTGGAGTTTCTTGCCCGTTCTTCTCCATGAAGGTCTACGTTTTGGAACTGGGCAACTAGCTTCAACTTTCTGACTAACTGACCGACTATTTGACAATTCAAAAGTGCCTGTAAATGGTTTAATTGAAATAAATGCTTTGAGTTTGAGTTTGAGTTGGACTTTTAATAGTAAAATAAAAGTATATAATATCTCTAAATCTCTAAAAATGACAAAATAAAAGAAAAAATAAATATGTGATTTATATTCAAACCCTAATCTTGATTAAACATTACTTATAATCACTCAAAGCATTTTAATTTTACTGAACCTGACTGTACCTGATTTCTTCAAACTTGTTTTGGTATTGGTTTTGAAATGTGGTACTCGTTGGGAATAGAAAATAAATTCTGAAATAAACTAATACCACATGGTATTAGCTCTTGGTATTGGATGGGAATAGATCTCTTAGACGCATAATGGTATTTACTTTACTTTGAAACATGTGTGTGACCTAAACTTTGAAATACCCACCCGGTGCTTTTGCCCTCGGCTTCGCCCAAGGAAAAGGTCATTGACTCCTACCGCTGCGCCCGCGTTGTCGTCAACCATAACTATTTTGTTACGCGTAATTTTGAATCTATCATAATAAAAAATGGTTACTGTAGGTCATCCTTAGAAGATAGACATTTGCTATTGTCAAGTTTTTTGTTGAAAGATCTCTTACGGCTTACGCGGCGCACGCCAGTACAGCTCCCAGTCGGCATGATTTTTTCCGATATCTTCGACAATAATCGTCATATTTCAGCAAATTTACACAAAATCTTAATGAATTATACACAAAAACCTTCAACATGAATCACTCCGTCCATTGGTGTAAACTGTTTGAAAATCCGTTTTGTAGTTTATTGCATTCAGACAGACAGACCGACAGATAGACAGACGTGGCGAGGGATTTTGTTTTATAATATAGTAAGGATCATAGAAGTATGTAAAATACTACCTAGTAACTCTTATACTGTTTGATGCAGAATGTAATTTGTTTTAATAAACCGGTAGTGTATTTTTTCTTCCCCCTTACAAAACGTAGGCTAAAGAAAATGGGTCATTTCACTAAGCTCATGCGCGTTCGACTGGTATTAATTAACCATTTACGTGTCGCCAACCTTAAGGTCACACACGTGTATAACTTTTAATAGTGTGCCCGCAAGTAGACATAATGTTATCTTTGAATTTGTATCAATTGTATCCTACCGACTTGTGACCAAAATATCAGTAGACAAAATACTGGCACAACACATTAAATCTCGTTTGAAAGGCCAGTTTCACATTACTTTGATCAGACGAAAGCTATGTTGTATTTAATTGTAGTAATGCGTGGTCTGTCACAGGTTAATGAACGTTCGAATTTTTGGTTCACTAATATTTCACCAAAACAGCATTAACAAATGTTTAGTTTACAACCAACGTTTCGTATACTATTTATTTTACAAACAACTTATTCCGCAAATATTTTATTTTATAAACACTCGTTTTACAAACGTTTATTTAGCATTTTTCATTCAATATTTAGATTCTTTTGGAAAAATAACGTTTATACTAAATATCATTTTATAATAAATTTTCTAAACCAGTCACAAAGGGTCAATCATGGTTGCAATTTCCATTTGGGTCTGATTGAGTTCTTTAAACCTACAAAAGTTTTTTTCTATATATTCTATTCATTTTTGCGTAGGGGTCACAGTTCTAACTTAACCTAACCTTTTTCGCGAGTAAAAATATTTAACCTAATCTAACTAGTTCGGTTCCGGGTAGCCCACTAAAATTATAAATTTTTTCTGTTAGCACAAGTCGAGTTTATATCTTTTCTGAATGCTTATTACTTGTCATCCTAGTAGTGCAAATTCAAATTCAAAAGTCATTCATTCAAATTAGGCTAAGAACCAGCACTTTACGAATGTCAAAGTTATATATGACAGTCCCCCAAAAACGCCCGCCCTTCACCACTTCCTAGTGCTTTAGCTGGGAAGAAGTGGCGCAACAAACTCCCTAGCAGTACTGCTGTCTGTTCAGTTAGAGAAAAAAAAAACTTGATTCTATACGAAGAGTAAGAGCATAACGATTTTTTTAAATATTTGTTGTGAATTTGGCCTGCTCTTGACCTCGATCTTGCCTGATTGCTATGAATTAATTTATGTTAAATAAATTGTTTACTAGTCTTCACTGGGATAAAATAACGGCACCGAGGTAAAGTTAATTATTTTAGTTAATATTTTCATCTCCGCCGATAAAATGGCTAATGTTTTTGGGACAAAAAGCTTTCATTGTGCCTAATGGTAACTTTTAAGGTTAATTGTTGGAGTTATCTATTGAATTACCTGTAACCTTTTGTAAAGTCTAGAAGGTCGCTGAAGACGAAAGGAAATTTCAATAAAAGAAAAGAACGTTTTTATTTTAGGCCTACCTACCTACTCGTACCTACTTAAAAGTATTTCCTATTAGTAAGTTTTTTTTATGTAGGTAATAAGAAATCCTATTGTTTTGCCTTATTTGTTGGTTTTACTTATTTTTACTTTTACAGGATTCACCAAGGATCGCACATAGCATTTTTTATTTTGTTTCGGTATTTTATCTATATTATTATGATTTTATTACTCTTTTAACTTCAGTGGGTACCTACCTACCTGCGTACGCATAGTTTAGTTAAGAAAAATCATTTCATTAAAAACGCCTAACGGGCCTCTGCGAGTTGGATTCGGCTCCTCGTACGCCTTCCAAAGGTCCGGGATCCCAAGTCCCATCTATGGGTTGGACCCATAGTCCAATATCATTGTTTCCATATCCTGCAATAGTCCTACACCAACCCGGGGTTGTCTTTGGGTGCTCTTGCATAGTGCATACAGGGATTTAATCGTCGGTTGGTGCCTCATTTCATTAAAACGCCTAACGGGCCTCTGCGAGTTGGCTTCGGCCCCTCGTACGCCTTCCAAAGGTCCGGGACCCCAGGGACCCGAGAAATGTCAAAGACGAAAAAAAAATAATAATTAATATTTATTTATTTGACGTAAAAAGTACACATACAGAGTGACACATAATCAAATGTGGAAATAGCCTGATAAAAAATATTTATCAATGACCCCTATGCTAGGAAAAACCTGTGTTACAGGAGTCAAAAAATATTTTTTTATGTTTTTGGTTGTGGTGTTAATTACCGTTTGTTGCCCAACCCAATCATAAAAAAAACGCCTTCTAAACCCATAGGATACTAATAAAATAAACACATGCAAGCCTGAATGATAATTTTGTATGATAATACATGATAAAAAAGTATGAAGCAAGAATATAAAACAATTTTAGCATGAAGGTACAACTTAATTGCACTTGTAAGGAGGGGTATTTAACTTCAAACTTATTTTATATGATATATATAATGTAATTACGTGAAGAATAATTCCCATATAAGCCGCTGGCTCCGATCCAGGTTTCACGAAGCGGCACCAACTGTATAGAAGTTTAAAAATTATCCGTGCCCTATAAAGCTGCATTACTGAACAACATGTTTAAGATTTCATTTTGTTTATTATTAGAAACATTGAAGCCTTGAGGAAAAGTTAAGTGAAGGCGCGAGTTTATAAGACATGTTAAGAGGGTTTTAAGGTAGGTGCTACCAAAATCCCAGAAAATTCGTGTCTATTAAGAGCGTTTATCCGTAAAGTTAGCAACGTAGCAAATAACTGTCAAATCTTTACCTGTTTTTTATTAATATAGCAATATTACTGTATGGAAATAAGAAATGTGGCTAACTAGCGAACTAGAATATTAATAATTAATTGCAATTATAACATTGAATTTGATGTTCTACCCGTTTTAGGTGTAAAAAAAGCATTTGAAAACTTTCCAAATACTTTTTTTACATCTAAAACTAAATATAAATATTCGGTGCTACGATATTAATTATTGCATTCGATAATCAATATTCTAGTTCCCTAGTTAACCAAATTTCTTATTTCCATACAGTAATATTGCCAAATTAATCAAAACAGGTAAATATTTGATAGATATTTGCTACGTTGCCAACTTTACGGATAAACGCTCTTAATAGACACGAATTTTCTGGGATTTTGGTAGCACCTACCTTAAAACCCCGTGTTTACACCCACAAACTCGTAATACAAGTTTTCAACAAAATTTGTAAAAGACTTGTCAAAGACGTGTAAGGATGAAAACTTAATTGACATGTTGTAATACAGGAACACAACGATGAAACACCATTATGTTTAAGACAAGTTGCAAGTATTTCATTGCAAATTGTGTATGAGACAAATCATACACAAGTTTTTACTTTATCTGTGTACGACTGTAGTTATTTTATTAACCCTTTTGAAGAATTTTATTATGGAGTGGTCACAAAAGAAGACCTTGGACCATAAAGAGCTAGCCCACATCCATGACTGCCTTTGGAACTTGAAATAAGACAAGAACAACTACAAAAAAAAAGACTCCGTAAAAGCTATAGCTAGATAAACTGCCATTAATCTTAGACAAGTAGTAGATACAAAATACGTACATAAATATTTTTGACAAGCTTTGTATGCAAATATTTAGTCTTCATACAACAAAATACATGTTATATAACATTATAAGCACATCTCCAGACTCCGGGCTGCTACTGAGAAATTCTCTACCTAGGTTGGCCTAGTGACCAACAAGGCCGTCCAAATACATGAAGTCTTTAAAATTATAACGTAAAATTTCCAATTTGCGAAATTTCAGCACCTCATATTTCTCACCCTTTCAGTTAGGAATGAAATCTTACAATTGCTAACATAAAATTAAAAGGAAAATAATAAAGCTTCCGAAAAACAAATTAACTTCCAGCGATCTGTGGTTGACTGTAATACTATCTAAGCTGTGTTAAAATGAATTACCGAAAAAAATACTAAGTTTCCGAAAACATATGTTCTGCAAAAATAATCGTTTTCTTAAGCTCTATAGAAACCAGCTTAATTTCTACTATTGGATTAAGAAAAACGCGTTGCGTTCGGGTGAAAAAGTGGGTGAAATAGGTTAGGTTAGAACTGCCATGCTATTCTGTAAACATCTCACCGTGAAAACTTAGGTGAAGTGAGCGTGGAGTGAGCTGTCATTCCACAGGGATTGACACTATTGACAGCTCACTCCACGCTCACTTCACCTAAGTTTTGTTACAGAATAGCACTGCTGTGAACAACCGCTAGTTCCAAGTTTCTCGCAGAATTTTATTCACCATTTTCTAATCCTGGTGTTGGGATGAAAATGATTAACTGTAGTTTTCGTTAAAACGAAAAATATTACGTCAGTAAATGCTGTATTGGTTTTTCAGAATTTTCAGTATTTTATTCGTTCATTTCTTTATTTGCATTCGCATATTAGCCGTCGGAAAATTTGTATTTAAAGCAGAAAATTCCATATTTTGAGTAAGCCCATATTTAAAAAAAAAATCGGAGCTTGTATTACTACCCAAATTAAAATATAACTGGGCTGGTAACAAAATTGTTACAGTCAGAAAACGATGACCAAATAAATCTTGCTCGATGTAAATCAAAACTGGCCTGTTGGAAACCTGATAATAGGTATTCGTTGAAATAACCGCAAGACTTGTTTACTAGGTCACTTTGCGCCTCTCCGTCTATGGGGAATATTGAGTACGTGCTGTAAAAATCGATACGTATTTTATTATTTTTCTCCACTTATTTACTCATTCGTAAAACACTGAACCCCTTATCAATAAACCAGGGGTAGTTACGCCAAAAATAAACCTCGAAAAATGTAGGGTTATACCGAAGTTAATAGGTACCTACTGGTGTTATTTTACTCCGGGTTTATTAAAAAGCGGAGGGAGTATAATAAATGCCTATAAACATTTCTTTGAAAACATAATCTCGTTAATTTATATGTTTAAAGTAAAAGTACGCCAAACTATTTTCTACGTTCTCTGAAGTAGGTTTTGCAAAAACTTCACTCATTAAACTTAATTTATGGATAATAATCACTCTACCACAGCCGTTATTGTTTGATACAATGAATACCTATTGAAACAAATGCCCAGACGGCTTACTCGCAACAGTATTAACTGCCAACTGTCAATTGTGATTTAGTCTATAAAAAGCGCAACTGGGGCATAGAGTTAGTACTGCGCCTAGAACACTGAGTGCAATATAATGTAAGTGGGAACAGCTGATGCGACGTCAAACGTGCATCTATCAATACTTCACACTTCGGTGCACAACTGTGGCAAGCTTCCAGTTAACACAGATAAAATGTTTATGCTGGGTCTATCATACCGCATGAACGGTTTAGAAACCGATTTACACTACGTGGGTACTTGAAATATTTTTGGCCTTTTGATTGAAGATTTTATCAGAGCCGTCAATTTCCTCTTGCGGTAATTAATGAATAATAATTGATATACTCGTACCTACTTTTTTTTTGTTGTATATCTATTTTCACATTTATTATAAGGTATTCTTTGATTTAGTATATATCATTTAACATTACAACATTATTTTTTTTTAACTTTGTAGGATTTGATGTACAGCTGGAAAATATAATCCTTAGCCTTAAAAACGCTTGTGCTGTTGTATTTGACGGTATATCCCCCTCAATCATGAAGGTGACTTGTCACATTCTTATTCCGATCCTTGTTTTCATCTTCAATCTGTGCTTTTCAACATGAACTTTTCCTGATGTTTTCAAAACTGCAGTTCTACCCTATCTATAAAGGCTCGTGCAGACCAGAGCGACGCGACGGCGCGACGCGACTCGAACAATACAATTTCTACGAAAACTTTACGGTATAACAATCACCGGTGTCGCGTCGCGCTGTCGCGTCGCGCTGGTCTGCACAAAGCTTAAGTCGGGAGACAGTGACAAAATCGCTAATTACAGACCCATTTCAGTGTTTAGTACCCTCTCTAACTTTTTCGAATATCTTTATATTCGAAAAAGTTATAAACCATAGACTCACCGAATACCTACCTAAATAAATATAACCTTCTTTCAAATAATCAGTATGGCTTTAGGACTGGAAAATCCTGATTAATCCAAAATAATGATGAAAGAGAAATTCGTGTAAAATACTCATCACTCCCTCACACCTCACCAATCGTCCTGTAATGTTTATTTTCATCTTATTTATATTATTAATTAACTAAATCTAAATTTCACTAATTACCTATTAAGTAAAAAAAATCGATAGATTGGTATAAAGTCTCAAAAAATCGGATTCGATTTCCAGCTAAAATAGCTATTTCAAGCAATATATTCGGTTTTCGGTAAAGTCATGCTTGGCCGATATTTTCAGTACATACATCCAATTTTGTAAACTCACTGTGATATTCGCATTTTGCGGTCTAAAAGACTAATGTTTCATATCAGTTTATACTTTCCACATAGGTTACATCGACACCTTTGCGTTACCAGGAGTGAACCCTCCCGCTAAGGATTCTTTCTCATGGTTGCAAACGAGACCCCGTTTGCAACTTTATCCGACCAAGTGACCGTTTTACCTGGTAGTAAGTAAGTAGCGTAAGTACCTGGGAGGAGGTGAAAAGAATAAGAACGGACTAGGAAGCATAATTAGCATAATAATGTTCCCACTGCTGGGATACTGATCTCCACTCAGTGAGAAGGAGTGGGCCATAATCCACCACGCAGGCCAATTGCGATCTGGTGGATTTTGTTTCAGTTGTCTTACAATCACAAAAAAAAAAAAATACAATTATGTTCGCAGTCAGATCAAATCATTGTAAATCGCTTTCTATTTATTTTGCTAGTCCTTCAACAACATTAATCATGGAATAAACAACTTGAATGAAAAATACTCATACAATTCTAAAAGGCGCGCTATTTTTGAAAGGAACTCGCTTCAAGGACGGAATAATAGCTCCGATAATTATTAAGACGGGAGAACAGCGGTTCTTTATGAAAATGATGAATATGCAGACGTAATGTTTTCTCATAACTTCATGAACCTTGTTCCGCCCTCCGCGGGTTTCGTTCCTCATAAGAAAAAACCGGGCAAGTGCGTGTCGGACCACGCCCAATGAAGGGTTCCGTATTTGGGATGAAGTTATCCCAAAAACAAACTTAACTTTGCAGTTGAAAAATATGTTCTCCCAGACATCGATATATGCCACGGTCAATTCTCCAACTGCAAATTTAAGTTTGTAATAAAAAAAAAATATAAATGATAAAAGTAAAAAAATACGATTTTCGGACTTTTTCCTTTACGTCTGCTGTGAGACCTTGCTTCGTGCAAAATTTCATGCTTATAGGTCGTCAACGGGAAGATTGATTTATTTGCGATTAACAAAATATGTCGTTTAAATGACCTTATTTTATTATTGCGTTGACTTAGAAGCTTAGAGCTCTAACGGGCCATAGAGACCTACATAATTGATATTAATTTCAACTTGATGCCTCCACGCGTTCCTGAGAAAAAGGGTCTTGACAGACTGACGGTCGGACAACGAAGTTATCCTATAAGGGTTCCGTTTTTTCCTTTTGAGGTACGGAACCCTTATACCCTTACTTTGTTGTCCATCTGTCAGAACCATTTTTCTCAGAAGCGAGTAGAGGTATCAAGATGATATTAACATTAAATTACAAAAATCTGCGGTCCCTTGGACGGGTAAAAAATTCAAGCTTCTCAGTCCATGCAATCAAAAGATACGATCATTTATGTCACATATTTTCATATTTACAAGAAACCTATAGGGAACGGTAAGTGCCTACTTCCTTTGACCTCATCATGATTTTTACAAGAAGTAAGGTGTCACTGTACAAGCAGGGGAGAAAATCCAAAACAAATAAAACGTAGTTCCACAGTTCCACAAAAAAAAAAAATACTCTGAACGAGTTTTTTTTTTTCTCTTGCAGCAAACGCACAGCCTAAACCGCTGGGTCTAGCAGCATACAATTTTCCACAAGAGTTCCTTATGCAGTGTGAATATTTGAGAAAAAGCAGGGGGCAGTAAGAAAAAGCAGGGGACTTTGTACCTTCAGGGAAACAGTCTTACGGCCAGTTTTACTTGACCTTTACTGGTAATACGGCAAATGTGTTTCTTCATTCAAGTAACAGCTAAAGTAAAAGTCAAAGGAGTTGCCATTACACAAACGTCAAAATATCCCCAAAGAATCGTGGGGAGCTTTTTTTACACATGGCAGAACCACAATTTATTGTCGTGTCAGATGCCAAAGTCAAAGTTCTTCCTTGAGTATAATAGTAAATAGGGACAGCACAGCATTCGTAATGCAGCTTTGTAAATCCGAACGTCTGTACCTATTGCTTTTATTGAAATTGAAGAAGACTTTTTACAATTAACGGTTTTTGGTCAAAAGGTAGTTATTTTAACTTAAAAGAAAGAAAGAAAGAAAATACGTTTATTTGCGGTACACATGACGCAAAGAAAGAACAAAACACAAAAATAAACAATTTGGGGGAAAATATGCGTCACATCCACGCAAAACGGCCATCGCTCAGCATAATGCTGCGACCCTATGCGAGACAAAAGGACTGCACTTACCAAGCACCTTGTATACATTAAGGCTCGTGCAGACCAACGCGACGCGAACGGCGCGACGCGACTCGTACAATACAATTTCTAAGAAAACTTCACGGTATAACAATAGCCGGTGTCGCGCCGCGCTGTCGCGTCGCGCTTGTCTGTACGAAGCTTTATTCCCTTATAACTCTTAACATAGGTATCTCTTATTTTAAGTGAACGTGTTAAAACAAAAAAATATTAGCCTACTAGTTTGCTAAACGTAGTTATTCCTTTTATTTACCATTGAAACTTTATTTGAGTTCTAAGCGCCGTCGCCGTAAACCGCTCCAATTTCAATTTTTGTGGGATTATTGCACCAAATTTTATAGCTTTTCAGACTAGTAGGTACTACTACACATTTTAGTAGTACACACATTAATGAGATGGGTGATTATTCAATCATTTGAAATCATCCTAATTCAAAAAGCTGTTTGATATTGACCAAATATATTTTGTAGCCCAAAGTTTTCTCAATTCACTTTCGATCAAAATATCGCTTAGTAGTAACATCGTATTACCGTTTTTCCATTAAATTAAGAGCACAGAAGAGTGAAAGAGACGGCTGACCTGGCACCCGCAACACTGGGAACATACTTTGTGAATGCAATCAACATGAAAGCCTTCAACTTCAGTGTGATTTACGAGTCCAATGTATTTTTCCATATATGAAACGTAGCCCATTGAAACCCATCGCATTTATGAGTTGTGATTAATCTTAAAATGTCTGTGAATGAGCCTTACACTCTGCTATGACAATAGAAATAAATTGCAACTGTTTTGAAAATGTTTTACATATGAAACTCAATGATAGTAAATTCTTTGCAACGGAAAGACCATAATTGATAAGCTAAAATTCACTAACAAATCATCCCATGCCAAGAATACCAAGTAGTTGTTGAGCTGGTTATAAAAAACAGCGATAGGTAATAATAACAACCATGAAATGTAATGTGCAGTTAAATAAAGGGTATTCGACACAAGTTATTATAATGGTGGACAGTGGCGAGTATCCGACAGATTTTTTAAGTTCAGTTGGAGATTCGCAAATCCAAACACATAAAGGATGGGACTGCTGCGTAATATAAATGCATAATATGACTCCAACAAAGTCATCCAACAGCACAGTGGTACCAAATAAAAACGATATATATTGAATTTACCATCTAGTATTAGTGCTGTGGTTATCTGAATCCGCCAAAGTTGCGCAATGGCACAAAGGTTGTAAATGAAAGCGCTAAACGTTGGATAAACCATAAAGACAATGTCTGT
The DNA here is from genome assembly GCA_914767755.1 of Agrochola circellaris. NCBI lineage: Eukaryota > Metazoa > Arthropoda > Insecta > Lepidoptera > Noctuidae > Agrochola > Agrochola circellaris. Next base: position 9,109,357 of record OU611840.1, read on the forward strand.
GCAAAGCTTTTTAATACTCCGAATCCCGATTATAACAACTGGATTGTTATCATAATTTCAAGCACCTATAGTATCAATTCAAGCATGGTTCTTTAAAAACGTGTCGTGATTAGACTTCTGGACGGAATACTTTACTTACGACCGTACAAGTTACGAAATCCTCGGGAAATTTTTATTATGAAATGAAAACAAAACTATGTATTTTCAGTCCTAATCAAATGAGCATTTTGTATGGGGTGGGGGGTCAAAATTATACCAATATATATTATATAGATACTAGCGACCATGCCCTGCTTTGCACGGTTTTAACGTCTTGAAAAACATATAGATTTCTTTATTAAAGGTATGTAAGTTATTTGGTTCATATAAGAATGTCGTGACCCAAACAAGGAGGTGTGAAGTAAATTGATTAATTTTGAATACGGCGTCACTATCAACGAAAACTTTTTAACGCTCGTTCAATTAAAAAATTGTAAAAGCAAATAAAAAAAGATCCAGATCCAGTCACTTCTGGCCTCCGTGGGCCCAGTAATAAGAGTAAACGAGATAAAAATATTTATTTTCTCTATCGCCTATGCGTATGCTCACTTTTTGTAAAACCGCATTGGTAAGCCATAGACTGGTCCAGCGGACAACGGCTATCAACTGCTGTCACTATACGATTTTTTCGGTAAACTGATTTTGTGGCGCGTATTTCATAATTCAGTGAATTTATAGGGTACAAAGTAATACAAACACAATATTATAAGTAATATAATGGGGCATTGCTGTGTATTAGGATGTATGAATCGCACAGAGCGCAAAAAAGACCACATTCACAAAATAATACGTACATTTATTTTCAAAATATAATTTCTAACAAAAATAAACAATTAATTATAATAACTTTTTATGAAGTATGTTTTGACTGCTTTTTTACCCTTCAACATGGGTAAAATTTCTCACCTCGCAATCTTTACGTACTGGTAGACTATTTAGGTTTGCTTTGTTGGTTGCTAGGCAACGGAAGAGGGTCGGTGTTGGAAATATATACCTATAGATATAGATATTATATTAGCAATTTTTTATTAATTATAATTAAACTACTTTGAATAAAAAAGCCATTTTCAATAGGGTGCCTTAATAGATTCGTTTCAGCCATTGGGCTGAAACGAATCTATTAAGGCGGATCATACGGTCTGTTCCAGGACATTTTCCCGCTAGATGGCGCTGAAGTCAATGTTTTTTAGTTTATTTCGTTTTATGTGAAATTGGAGCTTTACTAAGTCGAAGGAGTAGATGACGCGGTACTCAGCCATTATGTTTTATTGAACTTGGTTATAACAATGCCTCAAAATCCACCCAATTCGACACATAAGTGCAAAATAACATCTGCCATTGACTATATAGTCTTTTACACACAGTAGTATTCCCTACGTTTACAAAAAAATACCAGTAGATGGTGTATTTAATAAAGGGGGCTTTAATTATTTTTTGGAATACTCTACATGTCCATAGGGGTAGGCAGAACGCCACCTGCTACGATAATTATAGACGAAAACTATTTAATTGATTTATAATTTTGGGAAATAAATAATGTCAAACATAAGTACAATAAAATAAAGTTTTATTTTATTTACCTTACACTAATTAAATATCAAAACAAAACTATTTGAAGTGACTCATGATGCCTGATACATGATTTATAACATAAGCAACTAGTACAATAATTACAGATATAACAAAAATACGAAAAAAATTCTTTATATAGGTAATTCATAAACAAGAGATAACAAAATACAATTTAGTATGCAATTATAACCAGGAAGGCGAAACAATATTTCATACAAAAGTTTTTTGTAAAACAAAAATCTAAAGAGCGGCTTATTGAATTCAATAAAGTATTATTTCCCCTTTTATAGTAAATACAAATAAAAAGTAATATACAATGATAATGGAGATTCGAAACAAACTACTACAAAAATACAATTAAACAAAAATGATTTCTTCTTGTTTTGAGACCACTGCTACACAGTTGCTGCAAAGAAATAACTAATTTAGTTACTTTTTGACGAATATTATTTCCTATTAATTTCAAAATGTTATTTACCATCGATCTCCAAAGCTGCTCTAAAGTGAAACTTTATTCCATGCTCGAATTTCCAACTTTTGCAGGACGATTTTTCACTAGAATAACATAATAACTTATTAATTGAAACAAATTATGAATTAAACAAAACTAATAGCCTTGTGTACATACTGGTACATACCATTCAAATATATACCATTCGCATTTTTCTGAACACGTTTCGGAATTATTTCTGGCTGAATATCTAAAGTTTCTAATAATGTCTAATAGCTTCGGTATCATATTGCTGATAAATTCATTATGTCGACAAATTTCTATCACAGTCAAAGGTTCAGTGCCTGAAATAAAACATATGAAGTAGCACTTATCCATTTGGCTGACACGCATTTGTCCTTGAACCCGAATTAGATTTTAATTATAATAAGAGAAAAAAAGATACTGAATAAATTATAAAGAAATGCAATAGAATTATCAATTTACTTGATAGTAATAGTCGTACTTTTTATTCAGGACTGAAACATTATTATCCAATGTTAGAGCAAAGTGAGTTCCTTTCGAAAATAGCGCGCCTTTTAGAATTGTATGAGTATTTTTCATTCAATTTGTATAATCCATGATTAATGTTGTTACTACTACTTGTTGTACTTGTTAGTACTATCTAATGTTGTTGAAGGACTAACAAAATAAATAGAAAATGATGTACAATGATTTGATCTGACTGCGAACATCATTGTATTATTCTTTTTTGTGATTGTTAGACAACTGATATCCACCAAATCACAATAGGCCCGCGGACCCACTCCTTCTCACAGAGTGGAGATCGGTATCCCAGCAGTGGGAACATTATTATGCTGATTATGGTTATGTTTGCAAATTAAACCTACCAAGTGATAATGAGGAAGAAGCCTTAGCAGGAGGGTTCACCCCTGGTATCGCAAAGGTTAACATTTCCATGTAACCTATGTGGAAAACTGATACGAATTTTTATTATCATTAGTCTTTAAGACCGTAAAATTCGAATAAGACAATGAGTTTACAAAACTCGATCTATCTAAGCAACTGAAAATATCGGCCAAGCTTGACTTTACCAAAAACTGAATATATATTCTTGAAATTGCAATTTTAGCTGAAAATCGAATTCGATTTTTTTGAGACGTCATACCGATCTATTATGTTTGTTGTAAGTCGAATCATACAAAGCAATGTTATGTACTAAATCAAAGAATACCTATGATAAATGTGAAACCTTGATTACAAATAAAAAAAAAGTAAGTAGGTATAACAATTATTATTAATTAATTACCGCAAGAGGAGATTCACGGCTCTGATAAAATTTTCAATCAAAAGGCCAACGATATTTTGGAAACCTAACCTAAATTAAATTATTATAGCCCTAGCGCCTAGCCGGGCAATAATGTTGTACTGAATTTAATTATACCTAACATAATATTATTACATAAGAAAACTTCGACAAATACAAAAAAACGAATTGCTTTTTATTTTGTCGTGTGTTTTTGTTGTTTTTTTTTGGTTGGGAAATTATTAAATAACTTCTCCCGCTCTGGGTACAGCGGGCGTGTCAGACGTTTACTGACTAAAACCCACCCGTGTTCCTTCCGTTGCCTGTGTGCCGGGGCCACGATATCCCTTTCGGACAACTCGCAACCCCGGCAGGCATTGGCCCTAACGGACTGCGTCAGTTGGTGCTGACATCTCTTTGAGGCGCGCGTGGAACACAACGCGCCGTTGACCCGGGCCTGGTCCTTATCGGACGACGAGCTACCCATCAGTCCACCGTATGCTCCATCGTGTCCTCCGGGCGATCCACACAGTGGTGACACCAGGGCCATTCCTCCCGCTTTATCCTGAACAGGAACCCCCCGAAACAACCATGTCCGGTGATGACCTGCGTCAGGCGGAAGGTGAGGTCGCCGTGGCGCCTCTCTAGTCACTCCTCAATGACTTATCGCCACAATTGTGGCGTGCCCAGCGCTGGGTTGCGACAATCGCACTCTCCATGACGCCATGAGATCCCGCCGGAGCTCTGACCGCTGTGGCGAGATTTGTCGCGGCAGCGGAGTTACGCCCCGGCGTTTCGCCTCCTCGCAAGTTGCAGTGTCTGTGGTGATGTTCATTCATAATAAAAAGGTGCTTAATTACGAGTGTACTAAGGTGTAAATTCATTAAACGAAACTGTCTGTACGCGCCACAGCAACGCAGATAAAGAGGAATCTGCGGTTGGATTTTTTTTATATCATCAAAAAATCAATGAAATTGCGTCATAAATAATTCTAAACCTTACAAGCGCGTAAATAAAGTTAGAATCAGAACGTTTTCTAGATAGTCAATATAGTTTTCTTTCCGTTTAATCTAATAAAGGCATACCACGGTGCATTCGCTGGAAATTTTTAACTGCATAAATAATAAAAATATTACCTTTCTGGTAATATTGCACCTTGCTATTATCGTTTCATAAAACCCCCGACACTGGAGCCCGCCCGTGGTCTAGAACACTTTTACAGCGGTGAAAAAGTTTCTTTTAATCTTCTTTTAATGAAGTTATAGTCTCACAACCAGGTAAGACACTTTTCAAGTACAAACAAATCCTATTTCGTAAAAAAACGACGCAAAAAGTTCTTATAAAAAGTATTGCTGTTGTTTATTGTACAATCTATAATAATTATAATAAAAATGAAATATTGTTCGTTGGTAAGCGCATAACTTCAGGACCTATTTTGAATTTTTTTGTTATAAAATGTTCGTAATAGTAAGAATTCGGACAGAAAAATTAAAATTAAATAATATAAAAAAATGGCAGGGAAATTTCGGGAAAACATAAAAGTGCATTTTTCTATGGGAATTTTGTATGGATTATTGAAATTTGGACAGGACAACGTCTGTAGGGTTAGTTAATTAAAAATAATTATGTTGTACTTTTGTTTCTAGTCATTGTTGTAATATAATAACTTATTGAATAGCAGTTCATATTAGATATCTAGTGTTACTAACCTTTTAACTTACTAGGCGTACTTAAATCCACTAAACATTGCATGCTCGTTTTGATTGCATTGCATCCTTTCTTGTTGTTTATTTGTTACTGAATGATGCACAAACATGTAATGTTCATAAGTATTAATATGGTTTTCTTCGTGCATCATCACACGCAGTTCACTTTGCTTTTGTGCTCAACCATTACAGAGTTATAAGTGAAATGAGATGAACGCCGAACGCCGTGGGGTCCGAGTGCTCATCGAATATTTCGGGATATCGCCAAGCGGTTGGTCGACTCTTCACATGACCAGAGGGCTGGCCAATTCTTAGGCCAAAGAATCAGCATTGCCATCCAACGTGGCAATGCTGCCAGCCTTCTGGGCACTTTTCCCGCTGACAGCGATGCGGACGAATTTTTTGATGCCCAATGAGCTCTTCCGTTTGTTTTATTTTCTTTTTTTTTTTTCCTTACTTTCTTGTACATAATAAATATAATAGTTAGTTGTAAATTAAATTAAAGTAATATAATAATTATATTACTTTAATTTATTATATTTCTTCAATATTATAATTAATTATAATATTGTATTAAATTAATAAAATTATGTCTATACTCCGATGAACGCCAATTTAATATGTTGGTCGTTCATGACGGTGGCGCCACCTAAAAGGGCAAAAGCCACAACACAACGTTCCTAGCATATTCGTCTGCCAAGACGTAGGTACAGAGTGCAGTGAAAACTTTTACGATTAATTTTGTCAACTCTTAGCCAGGGTGGGTCACTATTGTATTCTGAATGGATGCCTATAAATAATTTGTCACGCCATATCGTAAGTGATTTTATTTACTCTACGTACACTCGATAAGTTTTAAAAAGTAATGGCTAAGGCAGCTATCTAGGTAGAAATATTTGTTGTTAGTGTCTCATCTCTGATTTCAAGGATGTATTTGGTACCTACATTTAAGAATGTTTCACCCTACAGAGGCACTAGATTACTTTGGCAAGAGGTTGTAACTCCATAAGCTCCCTCTTGAAACATTCCAATGGAATATAGAAAGAAATGACGTTGCAAATAGAAGAAATATTGCTAGAGATGGAACCTCAAAATGGCTCTTAGGGCATAATGTTCGACCACTGGGAGCGAAAAAAGACATAGTGATAGTATGCGGGTACGTAAAGCAAGGCGGGTTTGCGTGTTCCAACGGTATTAAAGGAGCTAGAGAGCTGTGGCTTCAGTGATTCAGATAAACGTTTCGGTCAGCAGCCATATATCAAACGGATGACGCTTTCAGAATACGGGTGTTCTCGCTTTTTCACTGTACGACCGATAAAGATGTCCAATGAAGTGTTCCGCCTCTTGTTTGTGGAGATTTTCATTGGCAAGCGATTTATAACCGACGCGATTCCAAGTATATTTGCTCTTTGATATCAGCTGTGACTACGAGCGGATGGTTTATGGCTTACAAAGTGATCTTTTCTACGTGGCAAGTTATAATGAACAAGACTCGGCCGTAGATCTTTTTTCCTTCTAGCACTATAAACGGCCAACAAATTATACGTACTTCATAACCTGCTTGGTGCTTTTAACCCTCACAGTTGTAGGCACAGGTGCCTAATGCCTATAAACACTGCTCAACAAAGTCTAGGGAGAGTGTTAAAATTAAATTAGTAGTTCTATTTTAATTTTAACACTTTTTATGTAATTATTTTATATCAATAGAAGTGTAATTTAATACTTACAGATTTTTATTTATTTGATTAAATAAAAGGGTTTATAAGGAAAAATAAAATTTTATTATGAAAATCTAAAATGGTACACAAAAAAGAAAACGAAAAGTGTTTTTCCCGCGAAGTCTATGCGGATGGTGTTATAATAAAGCTTCGTGCAGACTAGCGCGACGCGACAGAGCGACGCGACACCGGTTATTGTTATACCGTGTAGTTTTCTTAGAAATTGTATTGACAAGTCGTGTCGCGCTAGTCTGCATGAGGCTTAAGTTCCTGTCACTGTTATTTACATTCAAATTTGTATGGGATAGATACCACAACAAAAAATTGGAACTAAAAACTATTTACAAAAAAAAAACTACAACCTACTTCCAAAAAATACATCACAAAGTGAAAGTAACTTTAAAATCGGAAGTCGGTTCTCTTTTATAATCCGTTGAACTTCCCAAAGCTTTAGCATTAGCACAACCTCGTCGCAGTATTCTTCCAAAACGAGATTTTCCGTTCTTCCACCCAGGTGAATTCCAATCCATACCATAATCTTTCTGCCTTGTTACTGATGAACTTCCTGAGGATTCTGGAGTCGACTCTCGCGACCAGGAACTCGCCAAACACGCACTCTTATTGAATCGGAAAAAAAACCAAAACGCTACTCATCAGAAAAAAGAAGACGAGCCCACTGAGTGTCGGTCCGGTGCAAATGTGCGTTAGCCCACTATAATCGAGGCCCTCGTTTTCCGCGTCAAAGAGCTGGAACTCTAAGCGGTCTGCGAGCGTGAAGATTAACTTCATGCAATCTTCTCCTGGTCGTTTGGTCACTGATGACTACTTGGTGCTGAGTCTGGAGTCTTCCTACCAGCTTACAAGCCATAGTTTGTGGCTGCTTTCTCACAGCATTTTGCATTGAGAAAGTGATATTGGCTCTGAGTAGTGACCTGTATCTTGCTGGGTGACGTTCAGCAACATCTCCTGTGGTCTTGTGGCGCGCCCCTAATGAGCAAATTACGCTTGGCTGCTTATTGACAGCGGCGGCAGTTTCACGTTGACTGCGCCCTGCTTCCAGCATACACACAGCCCTAAGCATCTCTTTCCGCGTTAAATGATAACGTTACATAACGCCATAGAGTCTCAAAAGTTACAAGAAAGCAGTGAAAACTATTTTCACAAAAAAAAAACGATTATGTACAGTAATGTCTCAAGTCTTTACGTTACAAAACGCCGTACGCTGCAACCAAATAAAGTTTTTCCTCCTTATTCCAAAATTCTTTTGCATTTTGGTAAAAAAAATTCAAATTCCGAACAATTATTTAATGCAACCAACATTTACAAACTTTAGTGGCCAGTACTTCCTCTAAAGAGTTTTCTTAAATAAGTTGATATACTTCGCGTGTTCCTTAGACTTTGTTGAGTCGTGTATTTCGCCAGTTATGCTATAAGTCCCATACAATAGGGGGCGAGCCTATTGAAATAACAAAGCAAATTATAGTTGTTTAAAATATGTCGTGCATGAGACGTTCGTATTAGAATCAAACGTGTATAATACTCTGGGAATTGCGATAGGTAGCGCACCTGCCACGGTTGCCATAAAGTATCGGCGTGGAACGCGCAGGTACATATGGACGATTTATTTTTTTAACGCTCTGTTGTGAGCATGTTACAAACTGCCGTGAATACATTTACGTGTAGAATAAAATTCGATTGATAATAAATGGTGAAACCATTAAGATGGTGCTTTATTGTGTCTTCCTAAATATATGATGTGGCAATATTATTCCTGCAGAAGAATCAGTACCCAGTACTTATAAAAGCCAACCTGCCTTAACAATGAAGCAAACTTGAACTAAAATTGACTCGATTGCGAATTGTTATTCTTATGCAAAATCAATTAGTTTTTTTTACATTTACCCGGCTATCAATACAGTTCAGGGATTCGCAGCCACGCATTTGAAACAAATTTATAGTATCTAAAGCAGCTGTACAATTCAAATATTTTTTTTTTTAGGTGCCATATTCGACCAGAACACGGAAGAGATCCAGAATGTCTTCAAGTATGCGATGACAATCCACAATCAGAACATAAGTAGCCGTCGCCTGGAACTGCAGGCATACGTCGATGTCATCAACACTGCAGACGCGTTCAAGCTTTCTCGACTCAGTGAGTATTATACATTTTATACAGACTTAAAAAATAACTATAGATTTTGGTAGAAAGGTTTATGTAACTTCGCTGTAGACCAAAAAAGATAATATTGAATGTCTTTACGTCAGCCGAATAACGGAGGCAAAGGCCTCCTCCCAAGACTTCCAGTAAGTTTGGTTCGGGGCTGATGTGGACCCTGAGTTAGTTTTGTTCAGCTCCTCTCGTCATCTTAAATGAGAAATGCCTTTTGGTTCTTAACGGCTACTTAATATAAAATGGCATTTATTTAATCGTACAACAAATAATTCCCATTTTGATGTTCTAAAAATATGAATGTACACTTAATATAATAAATATGCCTCTTTTGGTGTGCCTCAAATAATCGCTAATATAATGTCCTAAAATACTAAATAGCCAATTAACTGCGACCAACTTGGATGTAACGTGGTTGGTCGCAGTTCTAACCTTACCTAAACTATTTGTACGGGGTGCCCTAGCTTAGTTGCTGCGACCAGCTCTGCTCTCGCGTGCTTGGTTGCAGTTCTAACATAACCTAACACATCTAAAATGCGAACAGTTAAAAAATAAAATCTCAACCAAAATAAAACAAGCGAATCAAACAAATACCTATATGAAAAAAAACCTAACCCATTTCGTCGGGTTGCCCTAACATAGTGATTAACTTTGAGAGAAGGCCAGAAATCTAAAAAGAAGCACATTCTATGTTTAAAAAAGCGTAGATCATTAAGAGGCTTACAACAGCTAAAGCGCGGTCACTGTCGGACTGCATAGAAATGAAAGAGAAGCGCGATGACACGACGCAGGTAATTTATTGCAAAATATGAAGCAGTTAGCGATTTACAAAAAATCTATTGATTGGACTGGAAAATTAAAAAACTATTATGCTAATATGTAGCTTGTAGAATAATCTGACAAAAAATCAGAATGATTGCATGTAAATTAATATGATTATTAATCGTTAAAAGAAATTTTTAGAGGTATCTTCATGATTTTTTTCTATCGTATCAAATTAGTTGTATTATGTTTTCAACACACTATCATACTAGCATATATCCTGAAGAATATCATATATTTTTCTGATTTTGTTTACTGCAGTGGATCATATACTTTTACGCATTATAAAACTTGCGTTTAGGCACGTTTAGGTCCTGTAGTCCCCTTAAAAGGACAAAAGTGATTAGAGACACATTTAAGAAAAAGGTCGATAAGTTTTTAGAGAAGCAATTCAATATTTCCCATATAAAATAAGTAATTCCTTCTTTAAGTTTTAGCTATGGTTTAAGTACCTATATAAATATCAGCACCCTAATTGCATAACACACAGTCTCGATAACGTACGAATATTATTGAATTGTTAAAACGGATAGCATTGGGCTTGTGCATGTGTTACGCTATTATCCCACAGAAAATTATGAGAAGCTTGAACTTTCATTGAAATCAGTTGCTCTGCCGAGATAATTATATAAACAAACAAAAAAGTGATTTTACTACATTACAAATATTGCATTATTGTTGTAAAAGTTTAATTTTTCAATATACTTACTCGAAACCTGGCTCTTATTGCACGGCTGTTAGGGTTTACAATGCGGTGTATTGAACACACGTGCCATGTACTTTACCTTCCCGGTCTAGAGCTGTAAACTACGATAAGCTATATTTATCTCAGTAAATTGCCCTCAGTAAAAATATTTACTTTTTATGCTTGTTGTCGTGTATTATAATACACTTTATGTGTAAAATAAGTATAATTTTATTAAAAAATAATCTTAGCCTTATTTGGGTAAACATAAAAAAAAAAACAATCAAACAATAGGTCCTATCCTAAGTCCATACATACCTACATGGTTGTAAATGTGAGGAAGCAAGACAAACAATGAGCACAGAAAATTATGGTGCTTCACATATTGCAGATCATTTATCTCTGTATAGTTTGATTTTTTTTATAAACACTCATCAGTGTTTATAAAAAAATTATTTGTGCTGACTCGGCTTTTGCTGACTCATATATCATCGACGAACTATTACATATCTCCACAATACGAGCAGCCGTCTTTGTTAATGTGCTCACACTATCTGTTTTATTTATTTTCAATAATGTGTTTGAAATCCTTTTGAATTTTTTTTTTTTGGTTTCTTTCCAGTGTATTGAAATTCTTTTTTCGTTCTGCCATTTTAATAGTGATATGATTAAATCAATTAGCAAAAGAAAGAAAGAAAATACATTAATTTAGCACATACTAAAGCTTCGTGCAGACCAGCGCGACGCGACACCGGTTATTGTTATACCGTCAAGTTTTCTTAGAAATTGTATTGTTCTTGTCGCGGCGCGGCGTCGCGTCGCGCTGGTCTGTACGAGCTTTTAAAAGAACACAGTATATTTATACAGCAGATAAAAAATAAAATAAAAAGTGTAAAGTGCGTTGTAAACATTTGAAACGTTATAAACAAACAGTATAATTAACATATTTGACATACCTTCTGACACTTTAAATAGCATACATTGATTTATGGCCACAGATCTTAGCTTCAGATACAAGTCTTTTAAGGCTTAATAATTTTGCTTACAAAATTACGATACTTTACTTCAAAGAGCTTAGTTCAGTAAATGAGGGATTGTATTAGTCGGGACTGAAATAATAACGCTGATAAATAATTGAGCTCTCATGGTATATTTTAATATTTTTAATCCTGTGATGATAAGGAAAAGGTTGGTAAATAAAATAAATCATAAACGAAAATAGGTTGACGCATAGACAATAGACATCTCTGCTTGAGGCTCGCTTTGAGTCTGGATTCAGCTGAGTATAGATTTAATTTCCATTCTGGTATAAGACCGATGCTCATGTACTGATTTTATACTTAAATAGTGATCGACTGATTGAAGATCAAACTGGACTTGAGAAAAGTTTTGTAATACGGACCTTAGCATTTAGCCTTTAGCGTTCGCAATTGTTTATCTGACTTAATTTATATGAAACACAATACCTTTCAAAATTAATGGAAGACATTGTACTTTTAAATTTTGTAATTGAATCACAAAACAATAATTATGGCAGAAAACAAAACCACAAACTGTGGCAGTTTATTGTACGAGTAATACGCCATGCCACTGTTGCTTGTGATTTATCTGCCTTCGATTATTTTCGCGCTAGCAAGACATTATCGGTCTGGACGCCGACGCCGACGTTGCATGAGGCTTACCGCCTTTGTGACGAAAAGGAGGACAACGAATAGAACCAATTCTTGTAAATCAAATAAATACCCGCCCCGATATTTTACGCGAACAATTTTATTGAGCAGCAATCATTGTAAACTCCCGTTTAAAAAAAGAATCTCCGTTCTGTAGGGTAGGTACTGTCTTCCTTTCATCTTGACTGCGTCTATTTTGACTTATTGTAATTAATCAAACGAGTCGTCAAGTAAATCTGCATTAAATAATAAGTAGGTAACTACCGAGTTCTCTAAGATGCTTAAACTTTATAACCGTCGCTATGAGCTGTTTTTGACGTAAGTAATTACTGGAAATCATTATCGTTTATGAGTCTAACAATTTCTAAATGATTTTATTGAAACACTGTGAAATATTTATTGAGAGTTCCAATAAGCTAATTGCTTATACTTAAATTAATAGAATTTGTAGATGGAATTATTTATATTTTAATTTTTATGACGCCGTAAAGCCGTCGGTTCCTATACGTCATTTTTATTCTAGTGCGAGTAAGGTGATCTATGGCAGAAGTTTTGCGCTCAACGCACTTTCAGCACCACATAATTTTATTACTAGGTACTGCCGACTCTAGACGCTGCGAGCGCAGCGATTTCGTGGTTTGTCCTGCAGACAGACTCGAAAAGCACGTACATGTACACGGCAAGCTTTCTTTACGGTACGGTACGCTTGCTGCACCGCAGAATAATCGTGTGAGCTTGTATATGACACGGCAAACCACCGGCTGTGTGGTATACGGCTAGGACGCCGTACCGTAGTGCCGCCGTGTCTGTCAATAAACTTCCATAGTGATCCATAGCTTTTCATGGCAAAAAAACGTGTCTGTACAACGGGTCCCAGTTTTACTTACAATAATTATCACTCTGATCTTGAATCAACACTAATCAAGTCAAATAATGAAATATATTATTTCTTATTTGGCTTTCACTCTACAATTCCTTTATGCTGGTCGTAGGAGTATTCACAGCAACGTGATGCGAATATAATTTTCCCGTATTCAAATATTGTCAGTGTCTTTGAAATAAAATTAACGCTGTAAGACTGTGAGCCATTGTCGCAGTCTTGGGGGTCTTTAAGAGAAGTGTCATCAGCACATCACGTGATCAGAATACTGCAAACAGTGTAGCCGTTGGCTGGCGCCGATTTGATCGATAGTCTACCCCTAGGAGATTGGTATTATGCGTTGTCCTATAAGGTAAACTGCTTGAAAGCCATTTCGTTTCAATTTCGTTACTATGTAGGATAATACAGTTGCAATAAATTGTGCCAAAACCAACAATTAGTGAGTATCTTTTATTGATATTTGATATAACTGTGGAATCCATAAATTCAAAGTCAAATTAAAATTATACAATGAAACCAGATTCTGCAGTGGAACTGACCACATTAGTTGATCGGGTCATAATTGTTTTTACCTGCTTGATGTGCTGCTTGTTTTTTTTTTAAGATAGTTTTTGATTCAGGCGTGACTTTACGGAAATCCGTTTTAAAAATATTTAGTAAATACTACACTGCGCCTTTATGACTCTTTAAGAACAGTTACGCGGATTAGGTTACTAAATATACGTCGTCAATTGTATTTTTTACGTTTATAGTTTCGCCATGTCCGTCTGTGCGTCTGTCTGTCCGCAGCTTAGCTCAGAGACGGTTAGTACTAGAAAGCTGTAATTTGGCATAATGTATACATATTAATCATGCCGACAAAGTGGTAAAACAAAATCAAGAAAAATATTTTTTTTGGGGTACGTCCCCTACACGTAAAGTGGGGGTGGTATTTTTTTTCTCACCTACCCCATGTTGTGGGGTATCGTTAGAAAGGTCGTTCAAAAATATTGTGAGTTTGTGAAAACCATTTTTAGATTTAGCGATCCGTTGGCGAAATATTAAGCTTTTAACTGAATTTTTTTGTTAGAGTCACGTGTCCCCCCCGGTGTCCTCCCCCTGCCAGCTAAATGGTTGTGGATTTCTGAAAAAATTCACAGCTGTAGTATATAATTATAACGAAATTAAAAGGAAAACTATCAGAGCTAAGTAGACTGTACTGGTTAACGAGTAATAATCAACCAACTTAAATTTTCAGTTTGAAAAACGTGATCTCCCATACATTCCGTAAGGGGAGAACATGTTTTTCTACTACAATGTTAACTTTGTTCTTGGGATAAATTCATCCCAACTACGGAACCCTTCACTGTGCGTGGTCCGACACGCACGTGGCCGGTTTTTTTTGGTTACAATCGCCCTTGGACGCGCGCTTTGGCAACTTTATACATACACCCACCCTCCCGCGACACGCGCCGTAATGCGACCATCAGACGACCGTGCGAAGAATGATAAAATTGTGATTCGATTTACGATGTTTTTCCTTAGCCCCGATACCAAACCTATATACAAGTGGAAAAACAATTGTGTATATTGAAACTAATAAAATTATTTCCATACTTACTGAGTGTTTAACTGGCGCCCGACGTGGGACCGAAGGCATAAGAACTAACTTTCGTGAATCGTGTGAATTCGGGCGCGTAATAAAATTCCGCATACGACAACGCTCAGTAAACGTCGACGTCAAACGGACTCTTACGACGTGGAGACGAAACAAGTACAGATGGGAACGCCAAAGTTAGCGGTGAGCAACGCGCTCGCGGCGGAGGCGACGCTACCCATCACGGCAAGCGTCTTGTCCGCCATGATGACGTCCCTCTCGCAGGCGCAAACCAAGATTTTCGAACGGCTTCTCACACGTGTCCTCGAAATCCGGCCGTCAACTTGTTGATGACTGGTGCTATCGCAAGAGCCATACCCACGCTGTCGCCGTCACCTCAACCTGCATGCCTACAAAAACATCGCTACATGCAAGCCTCGATACAGCGGAACCACAACGGAGACCCTCGATGCAAGCATCTATAACTCAGATGCTGCGGAAGCTTTCAAGAACTGCGCCAACGTCAATTAAGCTAAGTCACTACGTTGACTATTTCGTATATCCATGAGGCTTACAAAAGACGCGCGCCCGCGATACGCGCCTTGACGCGACCGTCAGAATGCCGAGCTCCGCCAAGATAGGGAATAAATTAAGTTACGATATTCAACGTACAAAACAGTTTGCAACGTATTACGTTGTAACTAATAAAGTTATTTCAATACATGAGTGTTAATTTCTTAAGTATTGTTAAAACAGTCCTCGCTTTTAACCACTATCTATATTGACCAATCATAAAGAACACAAGACAGAATAGCTCAACAAAAAAATAATCTAACAAAGACTCCAAACATTAAAATTGTAACCAAAAAAACTGGCTAAGGTTGGTTAAGACATATTCCCCAAAAGTCAGAAAGAAACGACTTTTGACGTTATCATGTCGCCGAAACAACAATCAGGTGGCTCAGCAGTCACCTTATTGTCACTTTTAGAGGTAAAAAATTACAATAGATAACAATAATAACATATTTTGTGGTTTCGTAAAAAAGGGAACAATACAAAAATACTGACGCGGAAATTAAAAAAGAGAAACAAAGGCAAATTACCCGTGAAAGGGAATGAGCGGCCGCAGACACCCCCGGCCTATTTGCTCTAACGACAGACACTTCCGCAACTGCGAGGCGCCAGTCTGATGCGACTCTGCACATTTTGAAATCAAACGAAAAGGACAATACTTAATGTGAAGACGATAAACACAGCTCATCAATCACGGCAAATACAAAGCTAATAAGTTAGCTAAAATGAGTATCAACAACTAGGTCCTGTACAGTGTTGTACATTATAGTGAAATTGTTAGGTACAAGTACATTATAAGGTATTGTGTCCGCAGGTATTGAATTAAATAAATTATCTTACCTAACAATTAATTGCCAATGGGGATACAATTTTCTCTAACCAACTCAATGCGGCTCATTTCACAAAAATTGGTATTTTTAACACTATATATCTTTTGTGTGTAAGATTAATTGTGTCTCCAAACCCACGTTTCAACAAATATGTCTAGTGTAAAAATAAAACATATTAAAAGTAAAACCGTACCGATGCCGGAGGCAGTAGAGCTTCCTTACAGGGTAACGAGTCTTTCAATTAAATTCCTACCTATTGTACAGTGTACACTGTGTACGTTACAAGTGTATATCCAATATAATATAGGTACTCTGTAATACTTGTCGGTGTTGTTATGTTCTCCTTTGAGAGGTATTTTCTTTAACAGCGCTAGCCCGACAAGGAGTAGGTTTTCATTCTTATAAAACTTTAAATTTTGTCATAGATAATTTTGCATTCTTTTATATATAATTTCGTACCTATTACAGTAGCAAAAACGGACTCATTCAAAGTAATTTCACGTTTACTTATTATTATTAACGTATATTATTTATTTTTCATCACAAGAAATTCGCTCATATATCGGTAGCGCTTCTTTTCCATTATATGTCATATATGTATGTATATTATTTGTCAAACATTCATTTTATTTTCGCTACCAATGTGTGTACACTTGTACCCATTGGATTTTGATCGCTTTTGTTTCCAGTGATTTCTAGTGTAAGTTGAATTGTATTATGTTTATACATTTAATTAACTAGTGATCGCTTTAACTTTAGCAGATTATCCAGCTGATTTACACGTTACATAGAGATCATGAGATATCTTGATTCCACTAAGTCTCCCGTCTGTCTGTGAATACGTGTGATTGGTTGGCCAGACATGAATTAAATCAAGACTCCATCACATAACAAATTGCTTACATAAGTTATGTTGAATGCTGTTTGAATATATTAGTTTATCTATGCAAATTGTAGTCAGAGTTTTAGAGAGCAATCATGCTTGAAATGATCTAATAGTCATTTTGTTGTTACGGTCGATTACCCTGTCTACCTTTAAATTTTTTGCAAGAGAAAGAGACTGGTCCAAGGATACTTCCTTGTAGCATCCTTGATTAATTGTGTTTAAGTATATAAAGATCTATATCACTTTTGATGATTGCTAAGGCAACTTTTCAATATTTCTAAAGCAGCACCTCTGATGCCATAGTGATCACATTTATCAAGAATGTGTATGTATATTACCATTAAATATGTAGATCGAAGGCTTTACTATCCGCGATAAAAACTACTCACGCAAAAAACGTGAAACAGAGTAACCACAAGAATTCAGAACCCTCGATTAGACACATGAAAAATCGAGCCGCTTTATGTCTGGGTTCACAGTCGTTAGTTTACGTGAAACGTCGGCAGCAAGTTGCTTTATTGGATTGCAATAAAGCAGCCATAGAGAGAGATTATGTCGATGTTGGTACCATCCACATTTTTGTTTAGTGTTTTGGTGATCCACACGAAGGCAAGAAGAGAAACAAGCTGATAAGGGAAAAAGTGGTTTAACCCATTAATCGCCAAACAAAGTAAATGTATTTACGAAATGCTCATTTTCCTATCATAATAAAATTAAGAAAAAATTGGGGGGGGGGGGGGGAAAAATTCTGCCAATAGAGTGGTGTACTCATTTGAGTACAACGGCCGATTATAGTAGCGAAGGAGATAATTTTTTTTGGGCCCCCTGTAACGTCTATTATTCGTTTTATACCAAAAAAAGTGACCAATTTATCATTTAAAATGGTAGATTGTTTTAATGAACTCTAGCCGAGATCACGAAACCGTAATAAAAAGAAAATGTTTTGTTAGCGCATTCAATTGATTCAATTCCAGTGGTCGTCAATGTCATAAATGCATGTTATTGAAGCGTCTTTAACAAGCTTATGAAAGAAAAATTATAATTATATACCTAATTACAGTTCGAGGTAACGAAATCTGTCTTTATTAAATTAATAAATATACCATTGATGCTGCAGCAGGTCCTCCTGTGTTTATTCCCATTTTTAAGTTTGCTTACTCTAGCGTGAGGTGGTTTAAATATCATCGTGAAACGGATTGTAGTTATTGGTTGCTGGTCAGTTTGACTCTAGTGATGTTACTCAATCATTAACGGTCAGGGACTCGATTGTCCCGATTATGTAATTCGAAAACTCAATTTAAGTTGAATCTACGGGAGGTACTAGAGCGAGGCTCCCAGCAGCTTCGTACGTTTGAAACACACACAAAAAAAAACTTAAAGAAAAGAATCATAGCAAGATCCAAAATACAGCAACCGTTCAATATTGGGGTTTCGCTCAGTGACATTCGGCTAAGATCGGCTTTGTTCGACTTTGTAAAGAGCGTTTTCTCCTACTCAAATTCCACTGTCAATCCAATGTCAATGACGATACGATGACAGCACTAACCCACACAACACGTATTTTCACTCTTATTAAAATACTGTGACTATACAATATTTTGACGGTGTTTCCTTGGTTTATAACTACGTATTGAATTATAGAATTAAGAATGACAGTTAATTAGTGTGTGGCAGTGTTGGTGATATTTATCTAATCGCGACTACACCGAGTGGTACTTCAAGAGAAAATGTACTCGAGCCTTTATTTATTTTACTCGAGTACCGAGTAAAATAAAATTGAGCCGCATTACTATCTGACACTGTCAGAAAGACAAGTGTCAAGTGACAACAATACTTCATACATTTATTTTATTGCGTTTCTTTCGAATTGCATGAAATTGATATTTCTGTTTTCCTGTGTGTAATTGAAGGATATAGGGTAATGAATAAGCAATCATTCAAGATGGCACAGCATTTATTCTGAAGGATGTTGTGTTAATTGTTCAATAAGATTGTAACGCAATGTGCGAAAACATTGTCCGAGACTGCTGCAGATGTGCGGTAACTTTTGAAAGCATGGATTTTAAGTATTTTTATCTTAGACACGGTATCAAGATGAGAGGTGGGGCGGCCTGCATATTTTTTGGATGAAATACTATTTTCTTCTAAGTCGTCTGACGTTACATAGGTATAGTAATAAAAATGCTTTGTTACATAATATGTGATTTTTTATTTCATGATCCGTTCAAAAGGCCCTATATTCCTACTATTTATTACAGAATAGTGCACTATTACACTACATTATGATACCAATGAGGCCAACCTACTCGCTAAACAATAGCTCTTTTAGTGAATTTTTAGGCTATGATCGTATTTTTCAATATTCCCGTTAGACGAAGTATAATTATTGTACCACTGTAATCTAGAGATCATAAGGATCAAATCAACATGCGTTTCATTAATAGACGCCACAATTTTTGGTGGGTCTAATCGCCGAATAAAAAATACTATCTCCTTTTGGTAACACTGTTTTTCGAACAATTATGTTTTTAGTAAATGTGTGCTTTTTATTTTTTATTTATATATATATTTTTTTTTTATTGCTTTATTTATTTTGGTGTATACTGGGATTTCTTTAAGTCCGTAGGTGTGTCCGTGGCATCACAGTGGGCCGTGGCATCAGAATACCAGCGCTGCGGTATTTATTAATTTTTTAAATATCGCCGCGTTATGCTGAGATAGGAGCCTTTTTTTCCTCGCACAGGTTGTTATTATTCTGTTTTTAAATTCTTCTTTTTATGTTTATAATTTTATAATTTATTTTTATTTTTTTATCATTAGGTACTTACTGTTTGTATTTCCTGTGCATGTCCCAAATAAAATATTTTTCTTTCTTTCTTTCTTTTATGACTTAATAGCTCATTATTAAAATAGTGCTGCAATAAAAAATGCTTTAGGTACTATTATTTTTTACAAAGATCCGGAACATACCTAAATATTTATAAAAAAATAAAAAGTGGTACATACAGTAGATACATCTACCTAAATAATGACTTACCAACATATAATATTCTTTAAAAAATTCAAGGTGAAACTGAATTATTTTCTTTATGATCCACTAAACGGATGTGAAATTATTTATAAAAAAAATCTTGAAAGTCAAAGTCAAAACGTTTGTTGCAAACTAAATGTACTATATATAATTATGTTGGCACATGGGTGGGCATCCGCCACAAATTCTACCTAATCGGACATTGTACAATTTTGCATGTGGGAATAAACCCTTGCGACTGTTTTGGAGTAATTGTGGGTCGATAACCAGGACAACTTGAGTTCTGGAGGAGCATAACAGTTGGTATTGGTTCAAGTACAGCGAACTGCGCTTTCAAGTAGTTGTACTTACCACTCCTTCATCGGCCAGGTTGCGGTATGAATAGTTTCATGTATTGTAGTTAGTTTGTCGAAGATATAAGGTGCATTATATAACTATAAAACTTACATTTACGCCAAGGTTTACCAGTCTTTACGTTTGGGGTTTCTCTTATTATGTAGCATCAAACTATGACCCGACTTGGCGTAGTTACATACAATTTCACAATACTCGTACTTAACCAAATCCATCTTTTCTGCAAAATTAGCTACCCGAATTATTAAAATTATAAAAATCTCGGATAAACAAAATACAAATAATGAAACAAAGTTTCTGGAACAAGAATCGATGTAAAAATTACTTCATTCGCATTCTAAATACCTAACAAAATGTAATAAGCTCTCTCAAAATACTGTTGTATGTAGTTAGTAAATGTCATCTGGATTTTATTATTCTACATCATACCTTAATTCAATAAATACTCTCAATTGAGAAGTGTCATCCATGAGAAGCCTTGAAAGTGATGTCTCGAGCAATGAGTGTGTACGGCAGCTCGTCTCAGAAATAGGTAAATTGGGCTCCATATTAGTATAGTGTTTGTGAGAACTGACGAAGCAATTTCAGTCTAGTTTGTCTAAGATACATTCTCATACTCATGTCCCACAATTCAATTTATAATACCAAACTGAACAAGTGAAGCTACAAATCCAGTCAGATCCAATTATTGAAGGGTTTAATTGAGTTCCCTCAAAACCTTAGATCAATGGCAAAACAACCGCTTCACAAAATCCTTAGTCGTAGAAACGTTAGTCGATAGGTACTGGAAATGCCGTCAATTCATCAATTGATGACAAATCAATTTGTGCTAGAAAGGTGAAAGCTTCGTCTTATCTTTTATTGTAAGATATGATTAATGTACAATCAGACTGGGATCTAATGAAGACTGCGTAACTGTGTTCTATTTTACTTATCTACTTACTATGCTAAAATATATTAAAATAATTCCTAAAGGTTTTACTTGGACGTCTTTGTGGCGAAAGATATCATAAGCAATCAATGTCTTAACCTTAATGGACGGTGTCGCGATAAAATTTAACTGAAAATATGAAACAACAGAGACGCGCCATGTTTTAATAAAGTTACCGCTAATAAACTGTGGGTTATAAACTTATTAAATTTCAATGAAAAGGTGGCGTTGTGATATTCAACAAGTGAATCGAGTCTTATGGAAAAAACCCAGGTTTCAAAAGCCTTGTTAACCAACAACATTATTTCTAAGATTTATACTGTATTTTATCACTTATAATTTTTTGATTAATATTTGTGTCCCGGATATTTGACTTAACATAAGCATAATCAGCCTATAATTTTCCCACTGCTGGGACACAGGCCTCCTCTTTGTAAGAGGGATTGGGCTATAATCCACGCGGGCCCAGTGCAGGTTGGTGGATGCTACATGTCTTCGTATTTTTGGTTCTAGGACATGCGGTCTCCTCACGATGTTTTCCTTCACCGTTTTGAGAGCAGTGGTGATGAAATTAAATACACAAAGGATTGTGCCTGCCTGGGTTCGAACTCACGACCTACAACTCGTAAATCGGGGCCGGTACCACTGGGCCACCACTGCGCCACCACTGCTTCCGAACTGAACTTTGTAACAGAATATTTGACTTGCATGTTGTAAATGTTTAGCTGAAGTTGTTATGATGACTTTAATAAGGGAAATATTTCGTACATTTTGTAAAAGCCATCGCACACTAAACCGGCAATAATCGACCTTAAACCGGCGACTGTTTAGTGAATTTTTGCTGTTAGACATTTCGAATATCACATATTTAAGTCTTCTTTTAATGTCTTAATGGTATGGAAAAAAAAAACTTTTTATCACTTTAATATAAAAACATTAAGTAAAAAAATACTAAAACTTAAATTTAAAGAAAATGGGCAAAGAGTTGCTTTTGATTTTGGAAACTTAGAACTCTCGTACATTAAAACAACAGATATAAACTTCAGTTCAAAATCAATCTATTTCATGAAAAAAAACCTTTATATTTCATAATCATTGTCACTGTCCGTCACTGTCATGCATTAGTCATATGTCATTTATGTTGTTAGCTAAAGCTAATTCTATTCTATTTTTCTTTATGGCAATGGTGCCGATGTCGACAATTCTGCCAATGTCAGATGTGTGGAGAAAACGTGCCTCTCTCTACGTTAGTTAAAACTAACGTAGAGAGAGGCACGTTTTCTCCGCCAAAAAAAAAAAAAAAAAAATCCGCCAAAAATAGAATAGAATAGAACGTAGAGAGAGGAATTAAAAGATAAACAGTGCAACACAATATTGTTATTTTTTTAAACAAACCATATTTTTTTGGCGTAGATTGTGTCACAAAGGTCATTTTGGAATCGCCTTCTACTTCGACCTTTATTTTGCCGGACTACTAAGTTTTTTACACGACTACTTATTGACGTCTAAAACCCACCATTTTGTTTCACCTATCCTATGTCACCTAGGCGGTCACAACCACAGAGCTCGAAGACGCCTCGGCGGCTGCTGCTAGAAACGTAAAGCGTTGGCTTTACGTTTCTAGCAGCAGCCGCCGAGTTCATTGACAGGCTTGGTTTGTATGATAAGTGTTGACTTATCATACAAACCAAGCCTGTCAATGAACGTCACTGTTTACTCATAGAAACTGACGGCCCGTGACAATAAAAACAATGCCGGACCTTTAGATTGTTCTTATTTCCGCCAAATTTGGACACGAATAGTATTCGTAGAAATGTCTGTAGTCGCTGCCGGCGGGCGCGGCGATTTCATGTTCGACGAACCAGAACACAGAGACATACAAAAACGACAAACCAAACGAAATGTCATTCATTAAAATACATCCAGCCGCCTGGATGCTATGAGAATAAAGTAAAGATACTAAGGTGAAAAATATAACCCTACTTGGCAGTCGGGTAATGAGCATAGACAATTTCTATTTATTTTTACAAGCTTATATTAACTTGCTTCGTTCGTATGTGTTTCCGGTTACTCGCTTTGCTGCCATTTTGTCAAGCACTTTTGGTAAGTATATTGTTTACTGGAAACTTGTTAACTCTATGGTGCTGCTGTGTGTGACAACATCATGATTTTTTTGTTGTGATTTCTTGCGATTTGTTAAAAAATATTATTGGCTGTCTAGGAACACAGCCAATAATAAGTTTTAAATATAATCTGTATTGCATTTCTGAGTGACTTCGCCTTACTTGAACTATAGATCTTGGCATTACGATTTGCCTCAGCTACCATGGCTACTCACATATCGAACTCCTCTTTTTGCCTGGTTTCATACAACGTTCTATAAACTGTGGCTTAGCAAATGAACCATTGGACGATAGAGTCGAAAGATTTGAGTGAAATTCAATCCAGTGATAGACTGAGGATTACTCTGCGATCGGCAGGTTTGATTTTTTTTTATTGAAGTCATCTGATTTCAGAAGGGTCTTATTTCTCTTCACCAAGTTTTATGACGAACAAAAATGTACAGGGCTATGAAATACTGTTATTGCTTCATAATACAAATTGTTTTATTTCTGTCTATTTTGGGCCGAGCTTGTACAGGCCCGTTGTCCATCCCCTTTAGGCAAGTCTTTAGTAAATTCATACCCCGCATCTTGTAACTTCTAAGTTTATTCGAGGTACGAAGCTGGAAAAGGTTTAAGTCTTCAAAAATATTTTTTTACGGCGCAAATTTTTGTTATTTTCGATAATCCAGCTCAAAAATGTTCAATTTGCTCTTTAGCATTTATGTTGGACACATTAGGTCTCATTAGAGAAGAGATTTTGTTGATTGACTGAACACTTGAACAGAAACATTGTAGAAACTGTGAGTTATCGGTTGGAATCGAATTCAAATATCTCAGTCATCCATCCCTATTATCATCCTCATTCATTATTTCAGCCGAAAGACGTACACTGTTGGAGATAGGCCTCCGCCGATGTCCGCAACTTCGACCAGTTCTGTGGTTTCCGCGTCCAGCGGAATCCTGTGGCCTTCACCAGGTCATCGGTCCACAGTGTGGGAGGCCTTCCAACGCCACGTCTTCCGGTACGCGGTCGCCACTCCAGAATCATTCGGCCTCATCGGCCGTCTGTTCTGCGAGCAATGTGCCCTGTCCACTACAACTTAAGTTTGGCAATTCTTCTCCTATGTCGGTTCCCTTTGTTCTCCTACGGATCTCTTCATTTCTGATTCGATCACGTAGGAAAACTTGAAGCATGGCCCTCTCCATTGCCCTTTGGGTGACCTTCAGCCTTCTTAGGAGGCCCATTGTGATCGACCATGTTTCAGTACCATATGTTATCAGTGGCAACACGCAATGGTTAAAGACTTTCGTCTTGAGACACTGCGGTATGTGGGGATAGAAGTTTTTGC
This sequence comes from Agrochola circellaris, assembly GCA_914767755.1. Taxonomy (NCBI): domain Eukaryota; kingdom Metazoa; phylum Arthropoda; class Insecta; order Lepidoptera; family Noctuidae; genus Agrochola; species Agrochola circellaris. Next base: position 9,134,011 of record OU611840.1, read on the forward strand.
TTCCCGAACGCTGCCCAGCCGAGTTGGATTCGATGTTTGAATCCGACTAAGCTGACTCTTTCTCGAAGTTTGACCTACCTAACTGGACAGTTTACTATATCGTAGTCTACTTTATTCCCTTCGATATTGAGATTGAATTGATATCTGTAGCAATGTTGAATCTCTTCGTAATATTGCAATTATAATCTTGAACGTTATTGAACGTCGAGTTAATGCGATTCTGTTGTATGATGCTCATCCAAGCTAGGTGTATTGTATCATGAGTATTAGATTAGTGTTATATTGATAAACATTTAGACGAAAATAGAATTAGGAACTCACAATGATCATTTATATTCAGGCAAAAGCGAGTCATGTCGTGAGTCGACTCATGTTGTAAAATTTAACGATTTGGTTAATTAATATCACTGAAATGACGGACTGTGCTCATGACAAAGAGAGACGTTTAATATGTGTTTTATTTACTTATTATTATTAGTTAAAAGTTACTTATAATCTATTAATGTTATAGTATTTTAGACCTTTACAGTGATGATTTGTGATTTAAAACACTTTATTGAGTACTCTACTGAAGCAAACAATATAAATTCTATCCTATTCTTATTTTACTGTTAGTTCTATTCCCAGTAAACAAAACACTAATCTATCAAAAGGACACAAAATAAAAACAAATTTATCTAGAGTTACCAGATTATTATTATTAATAGACACTCAGCAGGCTGGCGCACCTTTTACCATTGTAATTGCACCCTAACTCAATTACTTTAAAAGCCTGTCAGAGAAGCTAAATTTAATGAACTTGAAAATAAAGTGAATTGTCTTATTTAATCCGTTTTCGCCTTCTTTAATTTTTTATTCGCCCGTTGACGGCGTATTTGAACGACGTACTTTGAACTGGAATCTTTAGGGAGCTGTTTTAAAAATAAGTGTTATCGACAGAGTTATCTAGTAAAACTTTGTGCCTAAATGTTTGAATAAATAATGTACGTTTAAAGACAGTCTACTGAGACATCGCATTATACCTAATAATCTCTAACCTTACGTGTAATATAAAGCGGATTACATATACAATCAGCAGGGACGATATAAGTAAATCAAGGCAATTTTTTTGTGTTGGTACTAGAAATTAATATACAGAAAACAAAATATAAACTGCTTGGCTGTCAAGTTGATATATGACTAATCTGTTCAAATAATTGATATAAAACAAAAATGACGTATATCGTATGCCTATAACTAAGCAGCATCTGCGGTAGGTGGCCGACGAAGATGAGACAGGAAATCGAGAGGGCGTGGTAACGCTTACCAAACCCGGAAATGGTTGTGTTAGCTATCAATCCCCAAGATGTAGTCAGTGCAGCTCGTCCGTCGCCAAATTGGAAATTTCCTGGAGCGGAAGGGCTGCATAACTTTAATAGAAATCTGTGGTAAGTAGAAGTCTGGGACAGAGCGTCTAGGCACCGAGGCGATATCCTTCGAAAAGAGATCTTGGAGATGGCAGTTTCTACCAAAACTCATAGCTTCAGGTAAAGAAGTGCTTCAGTAAATGTAGCCACCCATTGCCGAATATTTCGCGATGGAAATTCGTGCTTAACTTACAATTCAAATTAAGCGACGTAATCACGACGAATATCCACTGCGTAATTTTTGGCAGATGAGTAGGCGCTTAGAATATGAAATAAGTACGCTTGCGTGCAAAAAAATCGGCCCATTACTCTCTGATTTGAAACAAGATTATTTTATTTTATTTTTATTTTATTTTATTAGGATCTCCAACAAAGAATACACCTTACATGCTATAATATAAAGATAAGAACAACAATATATGTGCTCCCTCAATATATTATTAACAATCGTAACTAATATAACTATCCTAACTATATTATTTATCATTATAATCCTAAATAATATTATAAATGCAAAACTGGGCTTTTTTGTTTGTTTTTGGATGATTGGACGGATTTAGATGATTTGGTATGTAGGTAGACTAGGACATGGGATACTTTTTATCCCGATATTCCCACGGGGTCGAGACTTATGCGGGTGAAACCGCGGGGCGCAGCTAACTTAATACTGAAACTGTATACTGAAAACTTCTTGAAAGTGTGTTAATTACGTGAGTGAAAGAATGATCAAAACTGATTCATTCGTTTTCGAGATAATCGGGGAATTACAAAAATATCGGAAGAATAAAGCTTTTTTTTATCGGTTAAATCCCTAATTTAATGATTAAATTAACAGAAATAAACAAAACTAAGCTTCTGTCAACTTCACTGACAAAAAAGTCACAGTTATTCCAAGTAAATGTGACGACATCTGAAGAATCGAGTCAGAGTTTTTAAGAATATTGCTTTTAACAAAGTATAGAGCATGTGTAAATAATGTTTATCTTACCTACCTTTACACAATATAAAATAATTAAAATATTCAATGACATTTTTGAGATATCGTTTCTGAAATAGAAGGGCACGGGGTGGGTCAATTTTTTTGCACGCAAGTGTATTTTCATTTAGATTTCACGGCCGAGTATATAAACGACAGCCATAAACAACATAACTTCGACATTGTTTATCCTCTTCTTTTTGTGTAAAACTGAAAACTTTACTTAGATGTTTCATTTTATTTGCCAACAGTATGCAACCAGTTCGCGCGAGGCGTGTTCGCTATGCTTGGTGCGGTGACGCCGGAATCCTTCGACACTCTACACTCGTACACCAACACGTTCCAAATGCCTTTCGTCACTCCATGGTTCCCTGAAAAGGTATGAAATAACTTTCATTATTATGTTTTAAAACATGAATATGATATGCTCGTGAAGGTCTAGTAATGTTTATTGTTATGTTTGAGCTTTCACTCATACAGGTGGTACCAATTAGTCAGTAAATGATGTTGCTTTGTAAAACGACAAGGTATTGCAGCGTAGCTATAGTTCCAGTTTGTCGCTATTGAATTACGCATTGGATGATATTTTTATTACGGTACGAAAAATCGGGTATGCTGATAACAGATACTTAGTTTAAGCAGTAGGTATAATCAGGAATTCAGAACAATGACATTCGAAGCTGTGAGACGAGTTAAATTCGCTTCAGAGTTCCCTTATGAAGGTAATTAGTGACAAACATTGCAGATCTCAGAAATCTTAATTTGTGTCATGTGGTTGTCATGGCTCTGCTATACTGCCCTTTTGGGCGTGTTAAAATAATTATATTTACCGAATGCAGATTTAGAAAGAGTTTCTCGCAATCTATTCATTAGACAATAACTGTAAAAAAGGGCCGGTAAACAACAAGATTTGAAAAACTTGTTAAGATATTTTTTTTTACTTATCGCTAATAACGCTAAGTAAAAATGAAACATACTTTACATTATTCCCCCACATACTTACCTAGGTTTACCGCAAAAACTTAATTTTAAGCGAGGAAAAGATAACCGTTGGCGCTTAGTGAAGCTGAGAATGTCAAACTTTTTTCTCACTTGGCCCCACTAAAACTGACTGACTCAATCCACTGCTAGCTTTGATGAATATAAATGGTCTGAGTATGGCAAAGTCTGCTGTTTTCAACGAGTGCCTGAAGGATTTTGCTGACAAACCCACTCTGATTCAATTTTTATCTTTAATACTGACAGAAACCGCACGTATTCGCTTTGATATATGAGAGAATTCTAATAAATGATTCAGTTCTAGAATTGATTTATTCAACCCATAGTTTCTTATTAGTCTGTAGGTATGAGAGAGTACTCAATTTATATTTTTTTGTAAAAACGAAAGGGCCTTACAAAATGTAGACGTTTTATTTATTTGAATTGTAAAATTTAATTAGCAGATTGCATATTCAATAAGAAACAAAACTAGAAGTAGAAAAATCCTCATAAAGACGACTCTACTGTACTACACAAATATCTACTTAAGCTATTCTGATTCACAGGTCATCCCGCCATCGTCCGGTCTAATCGACCACGCCGTGAGCATGCGACCGGATTACCATAAAGCTCTCGTGGACACAATCCTGTATTATGGATGGAAGGAAATCATTTACATGTACGACTCGCATGATGGTAAGTATCTGTCACATGGATTTCGTGTTATACATGTTCTAGAATACGCTGGTAATTCCAGGACATGCTCATGCTAATGATGTCAAGAATAGCTTACACTCATAATCAATGCATGTAGAAGACAACACTGAATTATAACTTGTTTATTCATAAAATATAAACATTTCTCAAAATCATAATGAGCATCAAAATGGTTCCGTCTATTGTCTTCTTACTTATAAGCATCTTATAATGTTCCCATCACCGGAACACAGGCCTCCTCTCCTTCAGAAAGAGTGGGCTGTAATAGACTTTAAATCACGCGGGCCCAGTGCGGCTTGGTAGATGTCACATGTCTTCGAATTTTTGGTTCTATGACATGCCAGCTTTCTCACGAGGTACTTATTCCTTCTTCTGACTTTAATGATGTGAAATTGCAATGATTTTGCAAAATCAAGAATATTATTATTTTAATTTTGATACATATACTTTCAACAGTCCATTACTCATCTTGATCTTTAAGTTAGTATGCATATTACTCGAGGTGATTTCGGTGAGTCGCTAAGGTCTCTCCGACTTGAATATCTAGAGAAGATATAAATTCTTACACGAATTGGAGGGCAGAGTACCACTCGACTAACTCGTATCAATATGATCTACTCCTAGATTTCTAGTGTCGGCTGCTATATAGCTGGGTAGAGGGATTAAAAATGTGGTTACCGGTGTAGTAAGAGCCGATGCTGTTACCTTGACAGTTGTCCAGAGAAGCCAAATAAAAGCATGGGGTGGCATTGTTAATGTCATTAGGGAAAGAATTTAATGGGCAGAACCACCCCTGCTATCCCCATGAGATGGTCGGCTTTTCTTGTTTGATTGAGTACTGCAGATGGGTAGCGTCTAGATCACCATAATTGGGATACGCATGTATGATAAAGATCCATTTTTTTTTCCAATCCAGACCAGATGTCAGAGCTAGTTTTACCTCCAAACAGGTTCTCTCTTACTCACTCAGTATAGGTACGCCCCTGATAGCTAAATCTGGTTAGCTATCATGGCACAAATTAAATTGTGTGGGAAAATGCAGGCTATAAAGCAGTGAACTTTATCGCCAAGTTCATAGCTACTAGAAGCTGAGTGCTAAAATTCGATGCTGTTTTAGATCAGGCTATATATAGAATTGACTGCGAAACTAAACTCAATCAAGTAAAGGAAACAGATTTCGCCTACTCGCGGGTCGAGGAGTCTATCCTATACCCTGAGCTGGATGCTGAACCATAAAGCAGCACCTCTACATAGCTGTGATAGCGTATGTTGAGAAAAACAATAGATAGGAGCCAAATTTAGAATATCAGCCACCATTATAAGTTCCCATAATGCATTGATTATCAGATATCTTAGACATGATGAAATCATGGCTAAAGAAGAGCCTTCAGAAACAGTATAGGCTAATTTGATAAACTAAGGATCACGTAGTTACAAGCGATACCGAGAGGTAGTTTTCGATGAAGAAAAGCTTGGTAGAAGGAGACGCAAAACTTAGAGTGTTTAACATTTACTTGTAACCATTCATTCATGGTATAAACAGACTCCTTAAAACACTAAAGGATTTTTGAGAACCCAACTTGAGAATGGATGTCGATGCAGCTACTACTTCTGGGCTTAGTAGGAAAAGGACGGTAGATGCTGACAACCCTGACTCGGAAGTGTCCGATCCCAAGAGACCAAGGATTAACTTGGACACTGACACAAAAAGGAAGATACTAAAGTACATTGTGGATAGTGCCCTAAAAATGTATGGAGCATTAAAACTGTGCAACCAGATATCCAATATCACGATCAGTCATCAGATCATGAGCATACTTCAAGGTGGCCACAATATACTTAGAAAGATGGCCAACTTCAAGATGAATACTCATCCAAATCTGGCACTAACTGCAACCGTAACCACCAATGGCACTACACACAACATAACTTACAAGGAGGTGACTACAATTATGAGAGAAACAGCCAAAGCTCAAAACCTAGAGTACACGCAATCAAACAGATCAGATAACACTCACTGGTATGGGATTGCCAACCCTTTATTCAACATACTCTCTGCCTTCAAGATGTGTTACGATGAGGTAAGAGTAGGGGTGTCCAGGATTCCAGTGGGAAAGCGGGGTAATACCACAGATTATGTTGACATCTCCCAATATGGGTTGACCCCAGCTCATCACGTTTTACTTGAAGGATCAACATACAAGCCAGAGAGGAGATCAGCAATGGCACAGACGTTGGGCCCTTTGACTGCTATGATAGCTGCTTACAAGTCAAGGGACCCATACAGAAACAAGTGGGTTGAGGCAGTGAAAAGGGACCTGGTGCATTTTCCCAATGCTCTGAATTTGTGCAACGCCATGCAGGGTAAGAGAGCAGAAGAAGTAGCGCCTGCATTGAGTGCCTTTGATGATGTAGTTCTTATAGCTGGTCACGTAATGCTCAAAGAGCCTTCTTCCCTTTGTGCTTCATCATTTATGTCCTCGCAAACAAGGAGCAATTGAAGGAGTGTGGATACACCAGGGATACTGCTCCTCTCAATTACTCTGACATTGACTTCTCAGGAAAGGGGATGTGGAGAGTGTACAAAGAATGTAGCAGGTCGCAATGGTCTTTGGAGACGGCGATGGACGACGTTTCTGCAGCTCAGGTCATATACCACTCTATCCTCGGAACACAAAATGAGGACTTGGGGGTGCTGCAAGCTATAACTGACTTTAAGAGCCCCTGGAAGCTAAGGTCAGACATAGCGGATAAGTTTCGGAGCACAGGGAAACGGGTAAAGGCAATAAGACTCCCTATTCAGCGCCTTTACTCTAAGATGGCTCAGGCGAATATGACCGGATTGTTGACCGGATCCTCTTTTCAAATCAGGTGCAAGCAAGTGTTTGCAGGAACGAGGACAGCTAACTATATTGAGGCGTTCTACAAGCACATGTCCTCGGACACTCCACAGGCAATTCAAGGTGGGCTAACACTTCACGCGTTGGCTGCTTTCTACAGAAGCCTCAAGGTGGAGTTAATGACGAAAAAGGAGGAGGCTCCCATCCATGGCACTGTGGAGTGGAGAGAAATGTCAGGTTTAAATGCAACTTCACATGGGGATGTTTCAACTGAGAGCATTAGGGAGTGTGGGCGATATTTCTGTGGGCGATCGTAAAAACCACATTTAAATTTGTTCAATCATTTATTTTTCTTTTGACCCCTGTACACAAGGGAATGTTGTATGTCAAATAAGTTTTTTTTGTTTATTTCCTATAATCGAGTGTTTTCTACTTTTCTACTTTTAATTAGCCTATACGCGCACTTTTATATCAAACATTTTTTTTGGAATATATAAATCATTACTTTCTCCTTGAATTTAATTTTTAATTAAAACGCACGTGTTCCATGGCATTGGCAGAAATTGTCGACATCGCACTAATTGCCATAAAGAAAAATAGAATAGGTGTGAAGCAGGAAGACTTAGTACTTGTAAGCATTTAAAAGTGTAATTTCCCCATACAAAAGACGTGAAAAAAATATCGTTCGCCATTTCCTACCGACATTTAACGCACCACGTTAAAACAAGAGTACAAAATCATTTCGTATTGTATGAATGAATACTAATGGGTACTAAGGAGGTACCATATCGGAGCCATTGTGAATCTCACAGTCAATAGATGAGCTGTCACCCGCACTCAATTCTATAGAAAACTATGTTTAAAACGACTTGCTTGTACGTTTATTTGACCCTGGTAATCACACTTTTGGCTGAGGCAAATAAAATTAAAGATTATAATACATTTTATACCTACTTAGGAATACATGGAATAGTACCTACTTTTTTTCGAATTTTATGTTTTGTTATTTAGAAGGTCGTGGTTGACCTCTTTAGGAGAGAGTCCGTCTTAGAAAATTACGTCTTATATGAGGCCAATTCTCATACTTAAAAAACGTTCACATTCAAGTCGCAATCTGTCAAACTTGTCAAAAATGTTGGTAACTTGATTGTATTTTTGACAGATAGTGAATGAGATGCGATTGCGAACGTACTTAAAAATTACGGGAATTGCCCTTCTGTTTGTTGTCAAGCAGCGTTTCTGTGTTACGGCATCTTATAGTACAAATATATATTTTTTTTAACTGGCCATGAGCGCGTCGGGCACACACAATTAAGGGTGCAAACCAAACAGCCATAATGATTGTATTTTGCAAAATCAATAAACCTCTGCTAGCTCCTAAAATATACATCTAAATGACAAAGTAACAAGGAAATCAGTGATCTACACTTTATGTATAATTCAGCTAAGTATTTTTTTTTATCTGATAAAAGTTAATACTAACGCAAAACGCAAGTAAGCACCTCATTTGGTACTTAAAAAAATCTTTTATAACAGTGGCGCTAACTGCTATAATTTTCCTGTAAAATATTGATCAGTATGTAATAATAACTCTATTAAAATCAAAATGGAAGTCGTAATTTTTTGAAAATTTTGGACTTTATTTTCAAGGCCGCTAAACCAAATATTATAAGAAAATAATTTTTCGAATTATTAAGAGCGTTTATTCTGAAAGTGGGTAACGTCGCAAATAGATGTCAAATATTTACTAGTTTTGATTAATTTGGTAATACTCGTATTTGCTTTGGTTAAGTTTACGCCTGTTTGACGGCGAGGCAAAAGGTGATACGGTGACAATCCCTTTCCGAGTTGATATGTGTGCTGTGACCTTTAACCTATTTTTTTTTCTATAACGAACTAACCCCAATAAATCTAAAAAATATATTTTAGTCTTTGACTGACGATCTATCGCGCGTTGTCGAGAAATAATATTATGCCTAAACTCAATGTCCTGACAGATGGACAAGAAAGTGACATTATAAAGGTATCGATTTTCATTTGTTCGGAACCCTACCTAACCTGGATTTGGCTGCGACTCCAAAATGCCAAAAGCAATAACAATGAACTTGCCTGGGAATTGAACCCGATATCTGCATGTAACTGATTAAATACGCACTAAATAGGATACATGTATTATCACATCCACTTTCTAGTTTCCAGAGCAGAACGAAGGATTCTAAAGTAGAATACTAAGCGCAGCGAGGGATTCAAAGTAGTGTTGCTCCTGAGGTGAACACTATACTTTCTATCAAACCCATATGAGAAAAAAAAAACGTGTGCGGTCCGACCCACGTCAGGAACGAAGTTCCTTCTCACGTATGTTTTAAAACAAAACCAAAATTTCGCCGCAAAGCCGCCATCTTGGATTATATTTTGACCCTACTATCGGCTTTAGCGCACACGATAACTATGAAAACGACACCCATCACAAAAAACCGAAAATTTTCGCAGCCCCATCTTGAATTTTCATTTTGACCTCATTATCAACTTTAGCAGCCTTGAAAACCATAAAAACGATACCAGTGATGATAAATTTGAAAATTTTCGCAGTTGCGATCTTAGATTTTCATTTTCACCAAATTCACACTTTCTCTCTCTCTTGCCAGCCTGTTACTTTGTTAATACAATGATCGCGATTGATCTCTTTGATAATTGGAACTTTTACTAACATTATCCACATTTCATATTCAAATCACTTTAAGTCCCTAGGGATTAAAAAGCTATTTTAGTCCCTGTTTACTAAGAATAAACTAGCTCTTTATGAATTTGTGTTTTTCGGCTAGGATTTTCAAGATGCTGTTGGAGCTAGTCCGCGGTTAAAGATGCGGTCTTTTTTCCTTATTAAATAATGTCGTAGGTTTATAGGTAATTTTAGATTGTATTTATATCTTGTTCATTTTCACGGTTTAATATATGAACATATATCAATGTAATTGCTTTTGATTTGAAAGTTACTCATTAAGAAACATACTGATGAAACACTACAAAAATAATCGTAACATCGATAGCACCATAATTAAGTTTTCATACTACTGCATCACTAAACCAAAGGCAATTTTGAGCGGCCATTGTTGTTTACATCTTTGGCAAATTTTGAAACGCCGGACCTCAAAGTATCTACTTACCTACATAATTTTCAATTCAGCGCTACCAACTTTCAGACGTATGAGTATTTTCAGCAATTACATAATACAGTAGCTGATAAACGTTTTGCAACAAAATAATTATGAGGCAAGTGAAACACTGCACATTAATTTGCGATTTTGCTAATAGTTCTATCAATTGGTTTAATCCCTAATAAGTAATAACTTAAATACATTTTTTCCCAGCGTAACTGGCCTGGTCAAAATATGGTTTGTATTTTTAGACTGGCTTCTTCATTATTAAATAAATGTAAAATCACTACAGCTACATTAATTAGTTTTCTTTTATATTCGATTTTGAAATAGAACACGAATTTGAAAACAGGGTGTACCTACCTGTACTAGGTACTTCTCAGTACGTATGGATCGACCTGATATAATTATATGAAATTCTTCTTTAACAATTTTATTCATTCTCGCACAATTATAATAGTCGTTTCCAGGCAGTCTTATTACATTGCAGCGCGTAGCAATACTAAAAATATGTTTTTATTTTCTTGACTAAAGGTGCAGTAATTGCGATAGGTTTCTTTGTGTTGAAATAAGTTCCGGGAAGCAGCTATAGTGTGGCGGCATCTACATCGCCACATGCGAACTACGCATCAAAGACCTGACGTCACACAACATCCCGACGTCACACAAATCCTGCATCGCGCAATTAGAGTTTACCGCGCGATGGAGATATATACAAGCTCCCGACTTCAACCTCTGGGCAGTTGCCCGCCTGACACGACACCCGTCTGGTCGGAGGATCCTCCCTTTTTTATGGTGTATGTAATGTTAGAAATTGAATATTTTCCACTATTGCTTAGGAACTTTCCACTTATCGTATGTTTATTGATTCGCAGACTTGCGAATAATTCATTTTAGACTGTGTTCATCTCTGTAATTGGATTAAGAATCTCCCTCACACTACTCTTATAGTTTAATAAGAATATTGAGGGTGTACCTCGAGGTATTAATACACCGGGAACTAATAAGGCATAGTTTCGAAATACTTATCAAACTTAGCTGTTGATATTTCCATTTGACTTTAAACTATGGATGCCGAGTAATATGAGTATAGTCGCGTAATTAATATGCTTCATCGTATTAATTGTGAATAGGAATTTTAAAGGGAATTTGCTGTGCAAAAAAACGACATAAACGGGTTCGTAGTTTCAGAGGCTATTAAGATTAAAACATTAATTATTAAAAGTCGTTTACCATGTGAAAGATTTTCAGTCGATCGGCTTCTAGACGACTGACGGTACCCAATTATATTTTTGGCGCGGAACTTCGGCTTACTTCCTTCTCCGGCCAGCGACGGGAATTCGCCTGCAGCTACAGGGGAGTACCTATCCCTGCAGAAGTGACGACAGACGTCCGTAACCCACGACCCACAAATTATTGTATGCCTCCGGCTTTACCAGTTTGGTTTTATTACCAATATAATACTTTTGAAGGTACACACCCGTTTTTTATTCAGACGCCAGTTATCAGGTGGGAATCGAACGGGTGGAGGCTACACTTAGAAGAAGCTAAAATATGACGTAGGTAAGAAGCTAAAATAGGTACCTATTCGTACGCACAAAGATACTAGCTATATAGGGTAACTTCTCATTGTAAAAAATCCTATACATTGTGATGTCCGCTTATACTATAGCTCGAAGTGTCATCTTTTCAATATGCTTGTTTTTAATTCAATAGCTTTTCAGTTTTGAGAAATAGTGGAGTTGTTATTTTAAGTAGTCTAGGAGCAAGGTGTTTGCTCCTCGACCATACGGTTTCGAGTTAGCACTGCCGGGCAGATAACTCTTTGCACATAGCCTTTGAGATATTTTGACCCATATTTCTGGACTCAAGGGTATAGGGTATAATACCCTTGAGTCCAGAAATATGGATCAAAATATCTTAACACCACTTAACATAACAACTCCACTATTTCTCAAAAATGAAAAGCTATTGAATTAAAAACAAGCATATTGAAAAGATGACACACATAGCCTTTGAGATATTTTGATCCATATTTCTGGACTCAAGGGTATTATACCCTATACCCTTGAGTCCAGAAATATGGGTCAAAATATCTCAAAGGCTATGTGCAAAGAGTTATCTGCCCGGCAGTGCTAACTCGAAACCGTATGGTCGAGGAGCAAATACCTTGCCCCTAGACAACTGATACGACGTCGCATCGTGACGAGTTGCAACCGAGTTTGTTACAGACATGTTTAAATAACAATTTCTTATTGATACCTAACTAGTCTTTACAACTTGTTTTAGGTGCAAACGGTAAACGAAGTTTAGAAATTAGTAGATAGTTATCAATAAAAATATTTATTTTTAACTAGTCTTTAACAACGTCGGTTGCAACGTGCCACGATGCGGCGTGGTATCCATGTATGTGTTTTGGCCCGAATTCTTCATGTCGGCGGTAAAAAATATAAAGAAACAAGCAGATATTATAACATTAACAACAAAAATCCACCCATCAAGTAACTAAGTATGCATCGTAACACAAGTCTCATAGCTATTCATAAAACTATATTACACTAGAACACTATGGTGGCGCAACCATGGTCGCGATCTAACTTTAAAATAACACAAACAAAGTAGGTAGCCACCCAATAAATTGCTGTCAGCTTGGCAAAAATATCATCACCCTCCTGCTCAATCCCAATTTATTTGGGGTTGGTACAGGCAAGTCTTCCTCCATACTTATTTAAAAGTCACCCCCTTTCTACCCAATCTTACGCACAATCTATCATCGGTTTATTCGGAATTTCTCTGTATTAGCCCGGAGTCTGAACCTGTGCTCGGCTAAAGGTTCGCCCCATATTTTATGGGACTGCATCGTCACTGGTGAAATGTGGTGTATCTGGTATACTAACACCAATCACCGCCTATGCCTACTTCATCGAGGAATACATGCGTGATGTCATGCCATACAACGCATTGTTTTCTGTAATCATGATCATGTGATATTAAACTCATTCATTCACTGACTTAAATCACAAACAAAACCGCTGGGTCTAGAAGCATGAAATTTTGCACAAAAGTTTCTTATGCACCATGCCATTTTAGTCGTTAACATTCATTAAAGAAAATATATATACACCGTGACATTTTAGTCGCCTTATAAAGGGCTACTCAATGTACCTACCCAAGTCGGGTAGGTACATTGAGTAGTAATAATACCTCAAGAAGCAATTTTTTTTTTTTTAATTATCATTTTTTTTAAATAAATTTTTAGTAGTCATTGGATACATGAAGTGGGCTGCTTTTGTAAATCACGGTGTATAAAGATGGTGAGAACTAAGGAAGGATATTTGAAAATTCTTCCCCTAAAGGAGGCTAAATATAGGGATGAAATTTTGTATGGAAGTTCGTAATTTTTGCCGATGGGAAATCCCATCGGGCACAAATATAATAATACCTACTCAATCATTTTGTAATCAGCCTATAATGTTCCCACTCCCACACGGACACAGGCCTCCTCTGTGTGAGGAGTGGGCCGTAGTCTACCAAGCGGGCTCAGTACGGGTTGGTAGATGATACATGTCTTCGAATTTTTGTATCTAGGACATGCCGGTTTCCTCGCAATGTTTTCCTTGTCCGTTTTGAGAGCAGTGGTGAAATAATTTACACAAAGTAAAGCGTCACTCAGGGTTCGTTCCTATGACCTTCAAGTCGCGGCCTTTACCACTGGGTTACCACTTGATTGCTACAGTTTTATTTTATTTCAACATTAAAAAGTACAAATCAATTAAAATATCACAAACTCTATTTCATCGTTCGAAAGTCAAACCCGTAATAATAAATAGTAAGCAAATTCAGTGCTACCAACACAAAGATACAGCTTAAAGCGACTCTATCCGTGCTGTTATTTCGGATTAACTTTTTAATATCAGTGAATATTAAGATAAAAGGGTGACGAAGAACGAGGTGAGCATCGCCAAGTCGAGCCTTACTATTCTCTTTATCGTTTTGCTTTACAACAGAAAATGGCGGTTTTATAAATCGTAAATTGTACCGCTTGCCGGGGATTACAACAGAGCTGACTCTACCGATAATAAAATGTCGACACGAATGAGATTGCGGGGAAAACGTTGGTCGGGGCTAATAGTCACTGCAGTCTCTTTAATGGGGTGCCTATCACCAATGGAAATGCGCCAATCTGTGCTATTAATTCGTTTAGAAGAACTATTGACTAGAATGACTTTTAAAATTACTTTTGAATTGTGAAAAAGGGGGGAACGAATAGGGTAGGTCATAAGTTTAAAAAAAAAACAGACCCGACCTACTAATACAGATAAACAGGAACGGGTCCACACGGTTCGATTTTTAATTAACAACATTTGGTGATCAACAAAAATACTTTGAATTTGAAATTCATTTGATTGAAAGTCTGTTCAGGCGGTTCAAAACGCTTTCGACTTAGCAGTTGATCAACTAAAATCGAACCGTGTAAACCCGGTATAAGTAGGGGCGGTCAAGGTTGTGTCACTAGGTGACATTCACATCGTACAAATGGTAGATCCCAAAATGGCGCTAAACTACAGATCACATCCAAAGAGATTGGAATGGTTCCAGTTTCGGCCCCTATTATTCCAAATGTGATCTGTATTCACTGAACAAAATTGCTTTACTGGTACTCGTTAGGTGTGTGATTGGACCGAAATAAAAGAGTTAAATTGCACACCGTACAGCGTGCAGCTATTTGTTACGACTTGTTATACTAGAATTTTACAACATACATTTAAAGAAACGATAGTAAATAACTTGATCCATTTCTAAGTTGCAGTTCTGCTACTTACGACTTCTAAGCTTCTTAAGTTAACATGAATATAGACGAAACGTTATCTCTTGGAATATTTTCGTCGTATTTCGAATTCCCCGAGCTTTCGTAGAAGGTAATAAATAATATTTATAGTACAGGAGCCTAACACCTCATTCGGGGCCGCCCTACCGTCGAGTTATGAAACTTTCCCGGATTTATAAGCAAAGAGTTAGCTAACAACTAAACATGTATCACGAAACGATCAACTTTTGCGCAGGTTATATACCTCGAGAAATTTTCCTCTTGAAGAATTTTCATTTTATCGACACCGAAACTGCGGTATTATAGCAGTTTTGCCGCAATACTGCACATAACGTTACAGATTACAAACCCATTATAGTATCCGGTTGACGATGGGAGTACCTACTCATATTATATGTATGTTGGAAAATTTGCGGCGTCCATTCAATACGTATCATCATTAGGTATAGGTGCTGTTAGGATATTCTCATAAAAAACCTCGTCATTAATAAACAACTGCATTTTAAAGTGATTTGTTAATTCCTCAAACTATTAAGGTAACTATAAAAGCATGACTAACAAAAAGCTGACACCAAAACGGTTTAAAATAGAATCCATAACTGCCATTTACGTGGGCCATTTGAAAATATTCGTCACGACATTTTATGGCGGCCGCCAGTTCGAGTACATACGGGCGGAATTTCATTCGATTATCACAGCGCGTTTGTCGCGTTGACCGTAAAGTTTTACGTCCTCTCGTAGGATTGCGGAACCACTGGTAGTAGAGCTGCACCTAATGATATTACTGAGTATTTCTTTCTCATTGCACCGATTTGCTTTGCTCGTTAACCGTTAATCGGAATCACAAAGGAAATTGCTACACGTTAATCAAAATTGATAATAGTTCGCACTGGACTGTTGAAATCGTTTACCGAAACTTTAACTTGATTTATACAGTATTAAAGTTGTTTAAAACTTCAAGGTCGTTATTTGAAATTAAGTTCATAACTTCGGCTTTCACAGGGACTATCCGTGCTTGACTTTGAATTTTGGTTTACAGTGAAATAAATGTTGTAAACTTGCGGAATAGCTGTAGATAAATCTCGGATATAATTAGACTCACTGTAACCTTGTAATCAGTATCTTCATAAGGGTTGATAGTCAAAGTATAAACAAGAACTTTAAATTAAACTTACTTGTTTTTAATAAACAACGCACAACTACATGTCCTGCGAAATTTGTTTTGGAAGTGACGGGAACTAGGTTCCATCAAAGTTTATGAGCGAAATATGTAGCTTGTTATACTAGCGCTGTGTCTTTCAGAGTTATGTGAGGTATAATCATTAATGTTAAACTTACGTACATATAATAAGGAAATCTCGATGTTGTCAAGTCGTAACCGTGAGAAGCAGGGGCAGGTCGCTAGTTTAATTATAAAAGGTGTGTGGGTGTATATCTGTGTGTTTGTGAATATCTTGTTGTGTGGAAGTGTGTGTGTGTGTGTCGACCTTCCATGTGCCAAAGAAATTTTACTGTCTTTTCGTAGGTTTTGTTTTGAAGGAATGTACGTATAATCTTTTTGCAGTTGTAGTAAGCTTATTTAAATATGAAGAGACTGACATGGGAAAAAAAATGCAAGGAGCGAGCGGGCGTGCAAATTAAGTTTAATCTATGTTTTTCTGTTTTTAATTTTTCGTGTAATGACAGTTAAGCAATTATCATTACACATCTTGATTTGCTCAAATTCCCATTACAGACTATTTGACCGTTTCAATTTGACTGAAAATAAGAATATTTCAGCATAATACTAACATTCATTTTTTTTATCTGTTTAATGCTATCTGTCTGTGTTTTTACTGCTATAGACGATGGTTACTGAAGCTGCTCGGTATGAAGCTTCTGCCCTATTCGATCGATACTACAGCTCATTCATGCTGGTTGTTAGACTTGGGGAGCCAAACTCAAACTCAAAGCATTTATTTCAATTAAACGATTTACAGGCACTTCCCTTCATTGCCTTTCTTTTAAGTCTTGTGAAGTTATTGTTTGACATTCGTTCCATTGCCAATTGGTTATAAGAAGTCCACCCAAATGGGTGAACTTTGGACGGGACTTAGCCGCAGTTCCCCAAAGCTGGATAGCACCAGATAGGCTTGAGAATTTGCATTTGCATAGAAGTAGTCTGCTTTCCCCAGAGACATTTGGATTTTTTCGTTGATGATCCAGTGTAAGGTACGGAGTTCTTGCCCTAAGGTTTTGCGTTTGGTAAATATGTGGTGTCTCCATTGCATCTGCCAAGATATATTTCAAGGTATCGTGTACTTGGGGTACTTCTATATCATTTAAGGTCACAGGTGGGCCATGTTTCTTTGCCTGTGGTGTAAGTCACCTGGACTGATTTTATTTCATTAGCTTTTATCTTCCAATCTTTAAGTCGTTCTGAGATCAGCATGAGGCTGTTTTGCAGTTTTGCAAAGGCCTGTCTCGGGCAAGTCTCAGTAGCTAGTATGGCCGTATCATCGGTAAGAGTGCCTGTTAGGATATTTCTATTAACGGCAAGTTGGCAGTTAATAACAGGTACAGGGTTGGGCCCAGGGACACTGCCCTGAGGTACTCTGGCCTGAAAAGCACGTAAATTTTTGACCTCAATTCATACGTTTTGTTTAAATGTCCAAACAGCCTGTTTCTGATAAGTATTTGTATAGCTTCAGTGACGATAACTCTATAACCTCACCATCATCCGACGACAAATCAGCTCGTAGGTGCAGACACTCGTTTTCCAAAGTCTAAAGTCGAAGTCAACAAATGCTAGCTCCTCAAGGATGTTTTTTAGCATTCACACATTCACTGCGTAGGTCTGATCTGCTGTCTTTTCTTCGGTGCTATATAGGATCTAAAAGACCTGTCACTAGACTTGGTAGATATGCGTTATCAGGTCGAATAGGCCTGGTTGACAGCTCTGCGTGTAGTTACTCATTCATTTTGAACTTTAATGTTTATTTCTTTATTGCTACTTGTTTTGATTTGATTGATTAACCTAATAATGAAGTGGTAACTAAATCCAATTAGTCTAAAGTATAGAAATAATCGCACTGAAAGATCATTATGTCGATATATAATCTAGGGTCGCATAAAAACATCGATCGGTATAAAAATAATTGTTCTTGTTTAAAGTTGGATTAAGTCATCCTACTTCAAACAAGATCAATTATTTTTAATCGCCACATTTATTTTATTTTAAATTACATATATTGACTGATTTAAGAACTTGCTGTGTATGGCTAATACTCGCTTGTAATTATAGTTGAACTCACATCTTTGTTGCTGCGTTGCAATACTTTCCGGAGTATTTCATTCGGCTTTTGGTTATCATATGTGGGACAAAAGTATCATCACATGTCATTAACAGGCTTTATATCGACACTTACACAAAATAATTTGAGAACTATCGAATATGACGTAACTCATGCACTGCACTAGACCGAAAAATGAAAAAAGTAAGTGTAATCTGGTGCCGCTATCGGGTCATCAGTATCACGCACCAGACGAAGAAAATTTTCTTGTGGTCGGTATGGGGTCGAAGGTACTTGATATGATATTTTTGAATGAATAAGTAGTAATGAATGAAAAAATTGTAAAGCAGTCTTTCTTAGACTAACCTGGGGTCAGAGTTATAAAGCCGCCCATGGGCTTCTGAGTTGGCTTCACATGCCGTCAAAAAATATCTCTCAGGCATGTCGGTTTCCTCACGATGTTTTCCTTAACCGTTGTTGAAGCAAGTGATAATTATACAATACGCACATGAATCTGAAAAGTCAGAGGCCTTGGATTCGAACTCGACACCTATGAGTTGGCAGTCCGACGGTCATACCACTAGGCTATCACTACTTATAGTAAAGCAGTAAGTATCCCCTTCTAACTCTATAGAATATCCGGTCTATGCATCCCGTTTCAGGGGTTTTTGTTGTTTTGTTTTTTGTTGGCACGATTTTTGCACTCGCGTGACGGAACAGTTACGCATCAGGTTGTATAAACCCGACAACGCACTCAACGTGTTAACACCTCATAAATTCCTCAAGCCGCGTCTCCACAGTTTGCAATCAGCCAGTCTATCAGTCCAGTATAATAACGTTAAAAATGGTAACTCTGAATCTGTCCCTGCTAGAAAGTTCGGTCTCATTTTTTCCGTGACTTCATCGAAGTGGCTTACGTTTCACTCGACATGTCGTATTCATAGCTATTTTCACCGGATCTTTCAATAGCTTTCGACTCATAATGATCAAAGTTACCGGGTTTCCTTATGTCGTCTAGGTATGTTACCAAGTTCTAATAAAGTTCAGCGATCTTACCAATAAGTCGCCAAATGAAGAGGAAGGATTTGAAAAAAATTGTGCCTTTTTTTCTATAATGAGAGAAAAGTAAGGTAAAATTATTTATGTAGGTATAATAAAAAGTGGCGTAACTGATAATATATTATTTTTCTTTGTATTTACTTAATAAACAAATAAGTAAAATACTTTAATCAAGTTATTACGAGTATTTTACATCATTGAAGAAAACAATTGCTTGTTACTATTCAAATAAGTAACATACTACTAGAATGAAGTATTATTTTCTTAAAATAGAGGTTTATGAAAATGTTGCATAATTAGGGGTATTAAAACACGAGTGTTTGTTTAGAAACCGAGCCGTAGGCGATATATTTTTGAGCTCATCTCTGGGCACGCCACAATTGTGGCGATAAGTCCCCTCTTTGAGGAGTGGCTAAAGAGGCGCCACGGCGTCCTCACCTTCCGCCTGACACAGGTCCTCACCGGACATGGTTGTTTCGGGAGGTTCCTGTTCAGGATAAAGCGGGAGGAAACGCCCGGGTGTCACTACTGTGTGGATCGCCCGGAGGACACGGTGGAGCATACGGTGGAGGTCTGCCCAGCTTGGGCGGAGCACCGCCGTGTCCTCACGGAGGCGATCGGCGGCGGCGATCTCTCGCGTCCGGCCCTGGTTCTGGCCATGGTCCGGAGCGCGAGTGCATGGGAGGCCGTCACCTCCTTCTGCGAAGCAGTAATGCTCGCGAAGGAGGAGGCGGAGCGCGCGCGGGAGAGGCAAAATGCGCCCCCTCGCGCCCCTAGTCGCCGCAGGAGACGCCCCGGGCGTCGGGAGTCGCGAGCCGACTTCCGGCCACCGTAGGCGCGGGCTTGCGGACGGTGAGCAATGGGTAGCTCGCCGTCCGATAGGGACCAGGCCCGGGTCGACGGCGCGTTGTGTTCCACGCGCGCCTCAAAGAGATGTCAGCACCAACTGACGGGGTCCGGAAGGGCCAATGCCTGCCGGGGTCGCGGGTTTGTCTGAAAGGGATATCGCGACCTCGGCACACAGGCAACGGAAGGAACACGGGTGGGTTTTAGTCAGTAAAAGTCTGACACGCCCTCCCGCTCCACCCAGAGCGGGAGAAGTTATTTGATAATTTCCCATCCTCAAAAAAAAAAAAAAAAGGCGATATATTTAATAGTACCGAGTATTTTAATACCTAGTTATGTGCAGTTTCATACACTACTTTATCTACTCTCATACATTGGGATTGAACCTACTAAATAAAACATCAAAAATAAAGAATCAATAATAATAAAGCTCACGATATTCAGTTCAACAACACGAATGAATGGCGCCTGCACCCAGCTCATCACTGCGCATGCGCTAAAGCGGGCGCTATTGCCCCCTCACTTAAACATTCCATTACAAAAAAATAATTGATGGAAACTCCACGGTGTTATTAACTTGTTGGATTTGCCCTGTATCGTAATGGTAAAAATTTGTTTTATAGCATCATTTTGTTAGAGAAAACGTGTTATAATATGATAATATTTTTAAATTTCGGTATTGTGTTTATAAAGTACTAGCGTCCCGCCCCTGCTTCGCACGGGTGCAATCTACTGATGCACACGTCAACATCCCAATGTTCATAAGGTTAAAAACAAAATGCCGGATTATCCCAAATTATACAGTAACAAAATATCGTTCCGATCATCGCCGTGTGAACGGGCTTTACAATAAAAAAAAAATTGGTCTATTGTCTATGGATAGTTCCACTATTTCGTTGAACTGGATATATGAATAAAATGGTGAGTCAATCTACATCGCCACATGCGAGCTACGTATCGGGGACCTGACGTCACACAAATCCTGCATCGCGCAATTTGAGTTTACCGCGCGAACGACAAATACAATGTGAAATTTAATTCGTTTGCATCCTCTTAAGGGGTCATTGTACTCATCATTATGAACAACTTTCACTATGGGACCAACACAGAAATTGCGAAAAAAAAATCAGCTGTTCCATACATTTATATTCGCTTAACATGTTATAGGTAATGAAGGGAACAGCAGATTTTTTTTTCGCGATTTCAGGTTTGGCGCCGTCGTGAAAGTTGTTCATAATGATGAGACCCCTTAAGAGGATGCAAACGAATTAAATTTCACATTGTATAAGACTATCCAACATCAATCTGTGGGCAGTTGTCCGCCAGACACGACACCCGTCTGGTCGGAGGATCCTCCCTTTTCTATAATGGATGAGTGAACTTTACACCCTGTTCCTTATGCCTCTAATAGTGCAAGCAAGATGACGAGTGATTTTTTTCAACACTCTTCTTGCTTCTTTTTAACAACTTAGAATAAATAAAGTTGGACCACCTTTAGTAGGTCTAACTTATTTGACAGCCGGAAGCGGAACTTACTTTAACTACTTTTTTTTTTATAACGCCATTTAATTTTACTTATGGTACGTTACGAGTAGGTCATGACGACTCTATTGACGTCATTACTTTTATTCAAATCTGTGAGTTTTTCAAAGACACAAACCATAAAATCTATTACTTCATTGTTTACTTCTGACGGATTATAATATTCAAAAGACCTCTAAATTAAACGTTTAGAAATATTCAAAAAAATCTAACTAAACAACCGACTTCCAAAAAAAGCTCTACAAAGTGAAACTACATTTTGTAGTGTTTTTTTTTGTCGTCGGTTTTTTTTTTAAGTTTTCATTATTCAATTTTTAGTTGAGGGACCTACCCCACACAAATTCGAATACCACTAGGTACCTGCTATGGAAATAACAGTGACAGGAAGTATATTATAACATCATCCACATGGACAAAGAAGGAAAAATACGTATTATTGAAGAAGCTAACTCAAAAACTACCCACGCATTGGACCATATCCTAGAAAGTATACACACACATTCAAACAAACAAAAGAAACCCATTCGGTCCAGCCGTCTTCGAGTAGTAGGGCAAAATAAATAATTAAAAAAGATTCCGACGAATTGAGAACCTACCTCCTCCTTCTTTTGAAGTCGGTAAATAAAAATAAATATTCAAAGCAGACAAACAATTATTTCTGAGATTGATCACCTTTTTTTTTCTTTTTTTTTTTGTGGTTGGGAAATTATCAAATAACTTCTCCCGCTCTGGGCGTGTCAGACGCTTACTGACTAAAACCCACCCGTGTTCCTTCAGTTGCCTGTACATTGCCAGGGACCACGGTATCCCTTTCGGACTGCGACCCCGCGACCCTGGCTGTGATTGTTTACCTGACACCATGAATTGCCTATATACACGGCTAATTGATTAAGTTTCCTGACTGTCGCTACACAAATGACTGTGAATACAATTTATTTTGTAGATTCATGAACAATCAGTGACACACATGTGCGAGAACTAATCACTAATAAGTATTGTTCCTTTCCAGACTATTATTTTCGTACTGCTATTGGTTAGTAATGCAAAATAAATTTTATGCCTGACGACGAACAAAAACTGCAGCATGCCAAAACTATACCATCGCTCTGTGCATACACGAACACATTTACAACCTTTTACAATGACACTACTCACTGTTGACAGCGCTGTCTTGGTTTTTTATTTGGTCACTGGTTTGTTTCTATTTATAATTTGAAACACGGTCTTCTGGAAGAACTGGCGTGTTGCACTTTGATTGCCTTAAATTTCACGTGACCAATGACTTTATTTTCACGCAATTATATTATTCATCTTAAATCATTTACAAAACCAAGGAGATTTTAAATACAGCGTGCCGGTTCCTTGGCGACATTAATTTAACACACGTGTTACGGTTCCGCGTTTTCGTTTTATGAAGATATTTTAATTACATTAAACGTTATTATTAATTGCATTATTTACAATTTTGTAAAATATCATCTTGGAGCAACCTGCGGAATCAAAACGAATAATCGAACGCTGCGGGAATCGGGGATTATAACATTATTAAAACGAATACCATACAAAGAGTAAGCGAATTGAAGGAAAGAGAGAGCCCTATGTCGGCGAGCGTTTGCAAACTTAAAATAAAAATATTTTTTTAAATTTTTTATAAATTTACAAATTGTTTTATCTTATATATAAAATTCTCGTGTCACAATGTTAGTCTCCATACTCCTCCGAAACGGCTTGACCGATTTTGATGAAATTTTTTGTGCTTATCCAGTATCTATGAGAATCGGCCAACATCTATTTTTCATCCCCCTAAATAGGTAGGGTAGGGTAGGTAGGGTAGGTAGGGTAGGGTAGGTAGGGTAGGTAGGGTAGGTAGGGTAGGTAGGGTAGGTAGGGTAGGTAGGGTAGGTAGGGTAGGGTAGGGTAGGGTAGGTAGGGTAGGGTAGGTAGGGTAGGTAGGGTAGGTAGGGTAGGTAGGGTAGGTAGGGTAGGTAGGGTAGGTAGGGTAGGTAGGGTAGGTAGGGTAGGTAGGGTAGGTAGGGTAGGTAGGGTAGGTAGGGTAGGTAGGGTAGGTAGGGTAGGTAGGGTAGGTAGGGTAGGTAGGGTAGGTAGGGTAGGTAGGGTAGGTAGGGTAGGTAGGGTAGGTAGGGTAGGTAGGGTAGGTAGGGTAGGTAGGGTAGGTAGGGTAGGTAGGGTAGGTAGGGTAGGTAGGGTAGGTAGGGTAGGTAGGGTAGGTAGGGTAGGTAGGGTAGGTAGGGTAGGTAGGGTAGGTAGGGTAGGTAGGGTAGGTAGGGTAGGTAGGGTAGGTAGGTAGGGTAGGTAGGGTAGGTAGGGTAGGTAGGGTAGGTAGGGTAGGTAGGGTAGGTAGGGTAGGGTAGGTAGGGTAGGTAGGGTAGGTAGGGTAGGTAGGGTAGGTAGGGTAGGTAGGGTAGGTAGGGTAAGTGCGTCGTAGATAAGTACCCGTGCGAAGCCGGGACGGGCAGCTAGTCTTATTATAACTTTTATGATTACGTACTGATCACTAGCTCTACCCGTGTGTTAGATAAATGTCGCCATGGTAGCGGCACGTTGTATGCTTAGGTGACATTCTACAAACCAAAGTCATAACGTATTTTTCTTACCTACTGTCAACTAGTGAATGTAATCTCGAGTCGAAATTGGCGGCCAGAGATCTCACGTGCTAAGTCTAGTGTCGAGATTAACCATTCAAGATCTCGCCCGGCAATCGGGCCAGATCTCGTTTTAAAGATTTCACCTACTTTTCGAAATAATGCGTTTGTGTAAATAAATATTCTTGAACTTAAAAAAAAAAAAAAAAAATGGTAATCGGGTTATATTTTGTAAATAAATTACACACATTAACACTGTCTAGGGATAGTTCAGGTTTAGTATCAAGTTTAAAAGTACTTGTATAAGAGCACCGCTAAGGGACAGGCGGCACCGAATGAGTGACAGTGCTCCCATTCTGTAAAGGACCGGTAACACCGAAACATTAATTTCTTCCAAGCACATTTCTCTTCTGTATTCTAATACAAAAAAAAAAGACTGACAGAGGCGATTAACTTAAATTAACTTTAAGATAAATTTTCGTCTCTTGTGTGTTTTAAAGACTTAATTGTTTTAAAACGAAATTTTATTTTTCTCACAAGTTTGATAATTAAATTTATATTGTTGGTTTTCTCTTTACGCCGAAATTTAATCAGAAAAGAGATGTTGAGAGCAATAGGCATGCTGAAAGCAGGCGCGATCCAGTGCAATGTTGCTGATGCCATTAGCACCAGTCAAAGCGTCATACCAAGATTGTGGTGCACACTGGGAATATTCGAATTACCACCTCAAGACAAGACCGATTTTTACAAATAACGGCGAAAATTCAACCTACCGCTACAGCTAGGCTAGGTTTTGAAGTTACAGTCGGAGTACCAGCTGCTGGTTAGCGATGAAACTGTAAGGAGGAGACTGCATGAAGTTAACCTTCATGCTCGTAGACCACTTCGACTAGGCAATCACGTACGAAGATTACAATGGGCAAATGAACATTTGGCTTGGAACGATCGCCAATGGGCTAGTGTTATTCTCTGATGAATCCCGGTTCAGCTTCCATCCAGTTACACGAGGAATACGTGTTTGGCGAACACCTGAACGTGAGAGCCGCCTGCAAAATCTCCAGAAAGTCTATCCATACCATTATGGAACATGGGAACATTATAGCCTGAATTATGCATCTTCACTATGCACACATAACAAAAAAAATCTGCAAACAGACATAACGCATGCTATAAATCCATTAATTATTATATTGAAAATGGCTTCTCAAGAAGCATAGCGTGCTTAGTCGCGCGTGCTCGCTCAGTCTCGGAATCTGGAATGACATTTCAAAATTGAGATTGTCTTCCCACGAGATTGAATTTCGAAAAAAGGCTAGAGGCCTCGGGAGATTTGAGATCGAGATTGCATTTCCTACTGCCAACTAGCCTAATTCCACTCATACCTATGTTCGTCTTTGTTGGAATCTCGTACCAAGGGATCGCTGAAGAAGTTGTCGTGGAAATGAATTAGACGCGTAAAGCTTTGTGCAGACTAGCGCGACGCGACAGCGCGACGCGACAACGGTTATTGTTATACCGTGAAGTTTTCTTAGAAACTGTATTGTTCGTGTCGCGTCGCACCGTCGCGTCGCGCTGGTCTGAACGAGCCTTAAAGCTTCGTTCAGACCAGCGCGACGCGACACCGGTTATTGTTATACCGTCAAGTTTTCTTAGAAATTGTATTGTTCGTGTCGCGGCGCGGCGTCGCGTCGCGCTGGTCTGTACGAGAGTTTATCGGACCATGACACATCAAAAATTAAATTGGTATCATGTATTCAAATAATTATTTATTCAAACATCTTTAAAATAAATAGTAGGAACTCATTTACATAGGTATTTATTCACCTCGAACAGTCTTAAAAAGTAAGCGCATTTTTCTTAATTTGTACTTTTGTCTGTTTCGTCTTCCCTAGTAGGTAAAAGCTGAATTATTAAGGCTCTGAATTTTGTATCCATTTTAATTATACTCGCCTGGAGACGCAATTTGATGATATTCATGATAAAATTATACTGTGAAGAAAAATGCTGAGATTTTTTACGTTTATTCTCAGAGTGCAACGTTACCAGTTGGTTATTTACTAGGTGTAAATAATGTAAAATGTTAACTGAAACTAGTATCTGGCACTTATTAATTTGCAATAAGCAATAATTGATTTTAGTAAAGAGTTTAGGTCCTCTCTGCTAATCCCTATTCTGAAATAAATCATCGCGTTTATCATTGATAATAGTTTAAATTTTGTCAATGTAGAATTAAACATTATATTACAAAAGTGTTCCTTTTATATCATCCAAGGAACTACAATTTGCTTTTCACATTGTGTACATGTGCCCTATGCAGTAAAATTGAATATTGAAATGAAAACCAACATCTTTACAAAAATGATTTTCAATATTATTAACATTTTTGCATATATTCTCAGAATACCGTTTGTTTTCTTCTAAATGAATAAAATTATATGTTTTATAATTTGAATTTATACGTGTACATTGTACATCTTAGTCACTTCACTTTGTGTCTAATTAATACCATTTTATTTAATAAGCCGACGCAAACATGATTATAAAATGTACTCTTTTCATATATTTGTGTCTCTTCCGGGTAATAAAGCAAAGATTTGCCTTACTCTTATTGCATTTATAGTAAAGGCCAAAAGGACCCGGCTTCTTAGTCGCCTTTTTCCTGAATTGAGTTTACTTTGTGAGTGCCTAAAGATCGCGACGTGGCCGGCGAATATTGCGTAAAATCAATCACAACACGAAACCCGCCCTTCGTTCGGGGGTTTGGCGAAAAATATAAGAATTTTTCTTCGCCAACGTGTATAAGATGGGCTCTTAGATTGCCTTTTAAAGGTAAACAAAACCTTTAACTTTTACAAGGTAAATCGCTGTTTATTTTTCGTGACATCTTTATGTATTTAGCCACGCTGCCGTTTTAAGTGAGAAAACCAAATAGGTGAATTTGCATTTACTTTAACTATCTTAAATGTCAAAAAGCGGACAAAAGCTAGAATTTTGGTTTGGGTCTGTCAATGGCTATCATTGCAAGTTTAGTATAGGTATGTATGTGGTACCTACATTGTTTCCGCAATAAAACTGAACGAAATTCAGAAATGGCGCTATTGTACTTCTGTAGGTACTGTAGACTCTTTGGGAGCTTCCGGTATCGGCATTATATTAAATAAAAGACCTTTTGGTGATATAACTCGAATAATTATTGGTTCTAAGAATTCAATTATAACATTATTATATTTTTCTTCAACTCGGTTGACAGCCGGGGGCTGACTCTCTTCCCATCAAATAAAAGTCACATAGAGCGTTTATAACGTTTATAACGCCATCTTTGCGCTGTTCGGCTCAAAATCAGTACTTTTTGACCCAATTAATATCCATCAAACATTATTTTAAAACCAAATTAATTACTAACAATTTTAGGAAATATTGTTGTCTACATACTTAGTTAGGAAAATTGTTAGATTAATAGAGTATTTGTGGATTCTATCAAGATAACTGAAGAGAGGTTTTGATAATTTCATTTCGAGCGTCTGTTTAGAAGCTAAAAATATCTTATATCACTAATCAGCCTAACTAACAATATTTTTTATGTAACTAAAAATATCCTAAGGAAAAAACTAAGTTAAAAAAGTAATCCTTTTTGGGTACCCTATATGAGAAATAAAAATCCAAACAAAACGAAATTATATTATTATAAATTAAATAAATAAATTATAAATTAATGAAGATATATTTTTACCAATATATCTTCATTAATTTAATATAATAATAGATTACTGTAACAGAAGAATATCTTCTTAAAAACTTGCAGTTTAAAGTTTTAACAAAATGTGTTCTATTATTTTTCTGGAAATATTTTAAAACGACTCTAAATCTACTATAAAACTCCACGCGCAAATCTTTTCAAATTAGAAAAGAGATAATAAATTATATGTCATATCTTGAATTTGTATCAGCAGTATGTATACTCTCATGTATTTTTTGTAAATGGTCACAATACTAAACTTGAACTACATGTGTGTAGGTGGGGGAATACGAAGCGTATACGAACACGAGTGATCAAAATCGAACAACATTTAATATTCAAAATGTCAAAGATCAATATCTACACGAATCGAATGAACCGACATCGAGATTAAATCAGTATTCAATTTATTCAGACAGTCTGTAGACTCTCCCACAAGCCCTGGAATGCCACTAACAAATACTAACCATGTTTTGAACATTCGGGAACCTACTACATATCAACTATAGCTCTCGTAGGTAGTGTGTAGTCATTTGGTGCTCAAAAAGAAGAACAAGATGCCCAGTACTTGCAGGCAACTTGTTCTTTTCTTATTTTTTTTTAGTTCTGCATGTGGAATTAATTAAGAACAAAACAAGATTACTATAAAATTACTGATTAACTGGTAAAACTACCAAATAACTGTATTCTAGGCTTGTGCTCAGTGACTAGGCTACATTTCCAGTAGTAATTCTTTTTTAATGACTTCTATGATATATGAAACCCATATTATTTATCCATACTAATAAAAAAAAATACTAGTGCGGTCGGGGGACAGTTAGAAAAGAACTTCCTTCTCACATATGATTTAAAACAAAACAAAATTTTCGCAGCCGCCATCTTGGATTTTCATTTTGACAATTTCACACTTTCTCTCTTTATGTTTCTATCTATTTTATATATAATAGAGGAGACAGAGAGAGAGAAAGTCGCATGGAGGGGGCAGCAAGCTTTGTATTTGCTATTTATTTGTAACTAGCGAAGGCTGTTGAGATTACAAGAAAACCAAGTGTAAAGGTAAACAAAAGCTTTCAACAATAATTTTTCATACACAATTTTACAAATACGTGCTCTCACCGTAAGTACCATTTTCATTTTTTCGCTCATAATTAAATTATTGTGAGCCAATGTTTAAAAAAAAAATATTGTGTCGAGCTGTGCACTCATTCAAACCGTTGCCCGTAATATCAAAATGTGAATTTATTGCAAGTAACAGGCAAATTGATATTTATGCACTGTCGTAAATTGTTCCGAGGGAAAGAAACCTTCACCTCGGTTACCAACGTGCTCTTAAATAAATAAGAGGGCGCGGTGTTAGTCTAGTTAACTGGCTTTACAGGCCACCTCCTGATTATGACCGCCCGGTACACTTGCGTACGGACACTTGCCGTCTTACTGTGTTTTAATTAAATTTATTTTTAAACTCTCAAAATTACAGGTCGGTCGTCAAGAAGAAAGTAGAGGCTCGTAGATAAAAGTGTTAAACTTTACAAAGACGGCTTATAAAGTTGCCTTCTTCTAGGATTTTGTTCTTTGTTACCAACTGATAGTATAATTAGAAATAGAGATTAGAGTTGAAAGAAATTAGGTCATTAATTTAATGAGTCATTGATTATTAACCAATAAAATTAAAAATTCTGGCGGATTTCATCTCTTTTTTATCTATAACGAGTACCTACAAGATTTAGGTAGGAATTTAATGTAGCTGAAAACGTACAATCCATTGGGCAGTTGCCGACATCAAATGAGAATTGTTCAATCCCCGCTGGGATATAGAACCCTAATTATATAATAGTATACTCCATTAGAGGCTATCAGTCGAATGCCATTGTTTTTATGTCATCGGGGTTCGTAATTAATTCCACAAGTCATGGATCTGATAGAACATTATTTACTTTGAGTTATTAAGGTCTCAACCAGTAACCCCAAGCCTTTTTAAGGATTCGCCATCGCTAAGGGCTATCGAAGAAGTTGTATTAATTTTAACTCATAAACAATAATGAATATTAATGGCGTTTACTGTTCGCTTGAAAATGAACTTGAACTTAATTCTCAAGACTGAACTTTTTTAAACAAGCCCGAACTTTTAAACATCAAGTGATGAATGTCCGTGGCCAAGCGTCCCCTGCTAATTGATTTATCGTGCCATTCCAAAATGTATAAAATAAACATTATAACTTACATTTTGTACTCACATACAATTTTAATCGTATTGTTCAACGATTCGATTAAACAGGTACATAGGCTTGAAATCAAATAATTATCAAAGGGATTTTTTAAATTTAATTTCTAGACACTTTAATGAAATAAATACCATGCACATGATAGTAATAGGCATACTCACTCCTTTGGATTAAAAACTGGGTTATTTTTGGCCAATCCTCATTCAATATCAATGCCACTATGTGTCAATAAACAATATAAAAGTTTTAGTTTTATTACAATATATATTGTCTTCAGGCTTCAATCAAAGGGCTACTAAGCTGGAGGTTACAACACTAGTACGGAGGAAAAGGGGAATAAAATGGCCAGCTGAAGCCTTTTTGTTCGCCCATCGAATCCTTTGATCCCGCAGTTAGAAAGCTTTGTTCTTGTTATTCTATCACACGATCAGGTTTCAAACAGTTCGTGTACATACCCGTTCATCACAAATGATCAACTTTCAAAGTAATACGACGATTAAGAAGTGTCCGAATATGTTCAGGGCAGCCAATTTACGTCAGAATAGCCGAAAAGTCAATAAAAACAATGTTATTATTTTCGAATAAACACCCTTATTCAATGTTAAACTTTAATCTTTTCGTAAAGTAGGTTAGTAATACTTTCTCTTAGTCTTATTATTTTATTTTAAAACTCAGATCGAGTGATGGTGATAGGAGGCTAAGACTAACATACTGGTTCATACTCCGCAGGCAACTTTAGTTTTACATAACTAACTACTGACAGCCGTCGACATTCTTCGATGGCTGCAGTTGCCTCTGGCGTTGACGCGTGCCGCTCCTGTGTATGGGCACTAAACTAACTACTGACAGCCGTCGACACTCATCGATGGCTGCAGTTGCATCTGGCGTTGACGCGTGCCGCTCCTGTGTATGGGCACTAAACTAACTACTGACAGCCGTCGACACTCATCGATGGCTGCAGTTGCATCTGGCGTTGTCGCGTGCCGCTCCTGTGTATGGGCACTAAACTAACTACTGACAGCCGTCGACACTCATCGATGACTGCAGTTGCATCTGGCGTTGACGCGTGCCGCTCCTGTGTATGGGCACTAAACTAACTACTGACAGCCGTCGACATTCATCCATGGCTGCAGTTGCCTCTGGCGTTGACGCGTGCCGCTCCTGTGTATGGGCACTAAACTAACTACTGACAGCCGTCGACACTCATCGATGGCTGCAGTTGCATCTGGCGTTGACGCGTGCCGCTCCTGTGTATGGGCACTAAACTAACTACTGACAGCCGTCGACATTCATCGATGGCTGCAGTTGCATCTGGCGTTGACGCGTGCCGCTCATGTGTATCAGCACTTAGGTACCCGTACATTAAAATTGTTACCTAATTGTTTAAGCAATATGGTATAAGACCAAAAATGCTAATACAAAATCTAAGTTTACCGGCTTATCTAGAAGTATCCAAGCATGTTGTGGACGTTTGAGGTTCAAAAGTGCCTATAGGTACAAAGTACGTATGATCATTAAAACAAATACGATGCTTATCCGTGTATACTTATTCGTACATACCTATAACTTCCCAACTCTGGTCGGGTAATCTTATATTTATCAGAGTAACCTAACCTAACAGGGTGCCTTAATCTAGTAACTGCGACCAACTTGGTTTTCGCTCGCTCTGTCGCTCGTTCCACGTTCTCAAAAATGTTACAATACTAAAAATTATCTAGCCAGCTTTAGGTAAACCTAGGTGTTTATGAATATTATAGTTTATGAATATGAATATTAATATTGACATTGTTGAAAATTATATTCAAACTGCACACGATTACTTTGTAAAGTATCATATTATTTTAATTATTGTGAATGTGAGGACTATGTGGATATTTTATTTTTATGTTTTCTCTTTCATTTATTTTTTCTTTCTCATTTAGTTTTAATGATGGTCTGGCAGTTTGAGTAGTTGATGCGGCCTAGACAAATATCCTTTCTTTGGTATTGTTCGTCGAGTTGAGCTCCTTCAGTTTTGAGTTGAGCTCCACGATTACTGACAAATGCTTGCACTGACTGGACAGGTCCACTCAAGTATGTGTGGTTCTTTCCTCAAAAGACCATTTCAGACACTGATCCACATGGTCCTCATATGACTTGACCAAGATTATGTCTGGACTTTAAAAGAGACTACGACATCTGAGTTTGTTTCGGCCTTTCTTCTCAGAGTAGCCAGATAGGAAACACCGACCTCATCTAGCTTATTTTTAATATTTTTTTTATATGACGTGTAAAAGTGATTCCGATATCCTATTTACTGAATAAACAATTTCATTTCATTTCATTTCATTTCAATAAACGTAGAAATCATCATCAACTTTCTAGATAAAGGGTTTATTCATTCTACACGTAACATAATATAATACATAAATAGTTGCAAAATAAAATAAATGATGGTCGCAATATTGCATTCACATTAAAATAAATACGGTTAAAATTTTATATATTGCTTGTGCTCTAGCGAAAAATGTGAAGATACCGCAGCCGGGTTGCAATGTGCAGAAATGTAACATATTGGGTTTGCGGACCGCAACAGTGCATAGTAATGTTAAGTGATATTCAAATGCCTACTTTCTACCTTCCACTAACAATTTTCAACATCAAAATAATGTTAAATGTAAGAAAAGAACTGTGTTTAACAGTGCTTTGGGCTAATTATACTGTGTACTTAAACAAT
This sequence comes from Agrochola circellaris, assembly GCA_914767755.1. NCBI lineage: Eukaryota > Metazoa > Arthropoda > Insecta > Lepidoptera > Noctuidae > Agrochola > Agrochola circellaris. Next base: position 9,166,907 of record OU611840.1, read on the forward strand.
GTATTTATTGCGACAGTAAAAGAGAATTAGATTTTTTTTACAAATATAAACCCTTGGTTTATAATATTATATGCATGTCATGCTAGAGAGAAAACTATAAATAATGTTCATATTTATTGAATCCCTAGTATCGCTACCACGATTAACACCGATCTGCAGTTAATCAGGCCTAGGTGCTCAGAAGTTTAATTCCCGTACATAAAAGGCTTTATTTCTCTTCTTTTTTTTAGGTGCATCGTCTTCACATATAATTACATAACTAATGTACCACCATATACAAAATATTGTAGAACATTTTAAAAGAGTAACGGTGGAGTTTCTTGACCATTCTTCTTCATACGAAAACTACCTTTTGGAAGGGGCGACTAGAATCAATTCAATTATTTGTACATTTTGACGTTCAAAGGTGCCTTACAAGGACCTATTTGAAATAAATGATTTGACTTTGACTTTGATTCACATTCAAGTCGGAATCTGTCAAACTTGTCAAAAATGTTGGTAATATTTTTGATTGCGAATAAGATGCGAATGCGAACTTTCTTAAAAATTACGTAAATTGCCCCTCTGATCTCAAATCAAACAATATTTATTTACTTATTTCCATTTAATTTTTTGCTATCGTTGAACAAAGCTTTTATGTTCAGTAAAGAGCTTTAAGATCCTTTAAAGAGCTGAGACTAACCTCTACTGACAAAGTTTAAAACCGCTAATTATGTCGACTTCAAAGAAGTTTTAATGTTGTACTCGGCAAGTAATTTGACATTAAACTTCTATAGAAGTATTCGCAACGAGTTTATACTATCAACCTCATTAGCAAAGCGCCGTGCACGGATGAATCAATTTTTACTTGCTCGGATTAGACGAAAATTAACACTTTATTCGTTTCGTAGTTCACAAATAGGTCAAAGAAGTAGGTCGTGGTAAGGCACCGAGTGCAAAAATGTTTTATACATAACCTCTAAATTATTAACCTATTCACTGGACTGTATCACTTGTGGCGAAACTCTTACCATTACCTTAGAATCATTTATTTTAAGAGAAATTAATTACTGTAAGTAAAGAAAGGAAACTACGAGGCAACGACAAGTGCACAATAAATACCTCAAGTGCACAATAATCCCTATTTGTGGCAAGCGCTGCAACCAATGTTTGTAGTAAAGATACTTGTAGTGGATGAGGGCACATAATGGAGTAAGTTAATATTTAATTGGAACTTCTCCAAGTTGCCACGATGACTTTTAAGCGGGTTCTCTGTCACAAACTGGGGAAGTGCGCCACCCCGCGAGCAATTCCTTTGCCTTTTGATGTCTTTATTAAGTGAATCATGAACTTTAGTTGATTAAATTATAACAGAATTCGTATTACTCCTCGCTTCGTCATCGATCTTCACCCAACATTTTATTAATTATTGTTATTCAAAGTTTTTACTGGTCCATCCCTTATTACAATAATATTATTTTCGTCTCAAATTCAAGGGATATCTAGTTACGACTTTTCTGTTAATACATTTCGTGTGCCCGATTAGGCCCGATGGCATTTACATTGGCAAAAATGACACAGGTATGGTCACCTTCGTTATTTAGGGAACTCTTGCAAAATCTAATGTTTCTAGTACTTCTAGTTTGGCTGTGAGTTGTATGTCAGTGAGTGAATGAATTTAAGTATTTTAGTAGATACCATCTATTACGTAAAGCGAAATTCGTTTTGCACGAGACAGTAAATATGTAATAGGTACACAACCAACACTACTAGTTTTTAAATATATTATATTTACCACACATTCAAAGCAAGTAGTACCTACATGTAGAAGCTATGCTGAATAACAGAATAATTGTTTGAATTTCAAGGTTACCGTTTCAAAATAAGATCACGTTTTAATATGTTTTTACATAGCCAAAGATATCGAAGTAAGAGTTAAATACTTCTTACCGGCAAATAAATTTTGTAACTAAATATTAATTGGTTCATTGTTTTGAGTTTGAGTTTTATTTGCATGAAGTTAATATAAATAAAGGCTACACACTAGAAAAATAAACTACAGTGTAAAGTACAACTTCAAAAGAAACAATTGATTTACACTCAACATAAAAAGTGATCAAAATCACCACACAACCAAAAACGTATGAAATTTTGCGCCTAACTTACACATGTCACCACTGCAGTGAGCGTGAAATTGAATTGACATCAATCAACGCGTTATAGAACTTTCGAATTGGTACGTGCCGCTTTATAATAGCAGTACGTGTGTGTTAGTGTGTCCTGTTGCATATCCTGATCATGACAACTGCTTCAACGAATTTCAAATTAATCTCATAAGTACTTAGCAATATGTTAGTAACGCGGTTTTACTAACTAAACCGGGAAACTAGTAAATTATACAGAATCAACTCTACTTGGGTACTTGTAGTTTGAATGTCGGTTTGTTCACACAGTATGTGACACCTTTAGAACCTACGTTTATGCCGATGAATTGACTATTGATCAAGTGTGGGTGGATTTTTTTATTCCTGTGCAAATACCTAATGTTATTTGAAGACCAGGAAACTCTTTCCGCGTTCTACTTAAGATATGGGTTTTTAAATAACGAAAGAGGGTTCAATATTAAGTACCTAGGTTTGGTACTTTTCCTGTATCTTGAGTTGTAGCAACAGCGAAGATAAAGTAAATGTCGGAATAAAAAACAAAGTTAACATTTTGTTAGGTTTGATCATTGGTTACAGAAAGTAATAAATTACTTCTAGTTTTTATTTTATTAACTTGAATTTCTGAGTTCGGGGCTTTATAAGAAATATATAAGTAACTTGCCTCAAATGGCTGGCATAGTGCTGTAGTACTAATTAATTAATATGTGACTGTAAAAACTTACATATCATGAGTAATGAGTATCGCTGTTAAAAGGTAAGTCCTACCTACGTGATAAGGGACCAAAATGTCAGTTTCTGAACTTGTGTTTTACTAGGCTTCATTCTGCTAGTCGACTATCTGCACGTTTCTTCGCGGCATTATTGAATAAATTGAATTCCTATGCGTCGCTGCCTTGAGAAGCTTCCATGATACCAATTTAAAAACGTATTTTATTCATAATGGTATGTTCAGTATATTTGAAATATAAAAGTTCTTTTAACGGCCAACATTTGCTTTATAGGACCAGCTTGTCTATGTATCTACGCTTATTCCGCTATTTATTGTATCTTGTACACAAAAACTACGATGTCATGGGTAATTAGTGACGATACTTAAACACGTGACTTTACTCATCGTCATGAACAACGTTTACTATAGGGCCAATTCTACACTTGCGAAAAAAAAATCTGCTTTTCTCTACATTTTGACGAGTTATTCGAACATATGTAAATGTAGAGAACAGTTGAATTTTTTTCACGATTTCGGGTTTGGCCCCATCGTAAAAGTTGTTCATAATGATGAGTAAAGTCACGTGTTTAAGTATCGCTCACTAATTAACAGTCACCTTATATATAGTCCTAAGCAGTCCTTGGCTTCTAAATACAGGCCGTTTTACTAATGTTGCTAATACGAAAACAGAATCCATCTAGCAAGCATTATGGTAGCTTTGAGCAATTAGCCTCCCATATTTCGCCCCGTTTTCGTTACACTGAATTATACCTTTAATTAAAATAAAGGTATCAGAGAATTCGGTACCTTATATTGTTTGAAATAGAATTCCTGAGTTGCGAAGTGTAGGAATGGGCAATAACAAATACTATATCTTAGTTTCGTCAAAATAAAATGTTTCTCGTAAAATCAATTTCGGTGAAACACCAGACCGCGTCTTCCTAATCCAATTTGTAACCTATAAGCAAGGTTATTGGAATATAGGGTTGAAATAGAACGAAAAGAACAAAAAGATCCTATCAAATAAAATTGGTGTCGCAATAGGGGCGACGAAACGCAAACCGCGGATACGAACCCGTGCTGGGCTCTGTACGAGCCATCTATCCTATATATACCGACAAAGGGTTTTCTTTTACTAATATCGTCAGTACCTATTTACTATGATTATTTATTGATTGTATTTCATTGTACATGTTAGTCGTATATAGCCAGTTCTGATTGTGTTAAAAACTGTATGTAATAGAAAGTAACTACTAAGACAATTCTGCACTTCCAAATTATGCCGATATTAAAACGCGCAATTTGCAGCAAGTTATCTTTTACAATACCTGAGTGGTAAAGTGGAAAGTTTCTCATGAAGTTAAGAAGTTCGGTTAACTATTAGCATTGCTCATAATCGTCGCGTTCGAGGACTCGAGAGTTTTGTAACAATCCTTGCAAAAGGTTAACAAAGCCACAGAACCGTTGTCGGGGTGACAATCGAGAAGTTTTAATTCTACCATTTCAAACTGCAATTATTGCCTGAACTTTGGGGGAGAAAATAGCAGTTGTAATCAATCAGATACGTCAGAAGTAACTTGCGAAACGATGAACAGCGCGGAGCGAAGGTAGTCGTAAATCTATGTAGATGTTCGAGTGGTGTAATATTCTGTTCTACACCTTGGGATATATGCAAAAGTGCTTGGGGCAGCGAGGCTGGGTTCATATCGCATTCGACAAGTTTATAATAGATTTCGGGGCGCACACGGTGGCTCAAGCAGCTGACGTCATAAGCCATTAGTCGACCGACGACAGTGGAAAACCTCAAGGGTCACGAGTTCAGACGCGACACATGGTGAGAATAGTCCGGGTGCGGACGAAACTTTCACCGCATTTCTCCCCGCACATTTATCTCTTAACAACGAAACTGTTTTGGATATCCTTTTGCGCGTTAGCCGCGGAACGGCCTAAATAGGTCGCAATTTACTGCACACGCTTTTTCCGTCACTGGTTTAGTCGAACAAAATATGTGCAAAGGTTAATTACTATATAGTTCATCATCTGCGTAGCCTTTTCCCAACTATGTCGGGGTCGGTTCTTCCAGTCTAACCGGATGCAGCTGAACACTGCCTATTTGACCTCTACAACCCAGTTAATACCTTTGTAACACGCCATCATTTATTTAGGTCCTGAGGGATCATTTTATTCTGAGCAGAAATACCTTCACTAGACTTCATCAAATTACTCCACTAGCAATTGATACGAGTATAATATGAAAGAATCTAGTATCATTCTGTTCTATTTAGATTCCATTGAAATACCTACAACTCAATCTCGGCTGCACTATCGCACTGCAAAGTCATTTTGTGATAGCCGAGTTGCGAGAGACACTTTACCAGCCTCTTTGACTGTTCGTAAAACATTAAGGGTCTAGTAATAATAGTACTCTTAGAAAGTAACCAATTGGAAAACCAAAATCAATGTCAAGTGTGTCAACAGTTGCAGACCATTTATGATTATTATCGAGAGAGTACAAATTCCCCATTAGTATAGCGTTTTTTCAGATACCAATCACTTTTCCAGATAGTTTTCTTACTCTTTGAAAACCTGCAACAACTGCAATTTCATCATCGAAATCTGACTCTGAACTCATTTTGCTTGTCATGTGGCTCGCTAGAACACGAATGTGTCTGTGTAGCTGCGGCGCTGCATGCGCTCGCGGACGGTAATGTATTCAAAAATATTTGCTAAACTGATAATTGTCAAGTGGGGTCATTCTAATAGTTCTTTTTTCTTCCTTCAACCCATTGATACTATACGGAAAGAGTGTTTACCATGCGAATTCTTCGGACCTTAACTCATGAGCCTCATTTACTGTTATTTTTGGTTTTGCGAAGTATTTGATTTAAATTCTCTGACACTTCCAATTCATCCTCCACATCTGGTTGAATACAATCTATTGATGCCATAAACGACGTTCGAATAGCGACTTCTGTCATGGATTCTTTTGACGCATTATCATTTAAGACCTCGAATTCGGCTATAGGTCCGATTGAATGATTGTGATGCAGTGAGTGAACATCGTTAGTGGCTGCAATGGATGAATTGTGATATTGTGTCTCAATATTGATTTTGTCTTCGGTAAAGGTATTGGAATGACGATCTCTTATTTGTTCATTTTTTCGATCCAACTCTTGATATTGAATACCGATATTGGTGGTGCTATTTTTTGGAAGGACTTCTATGTAATTGACGGTATATTGAAGGTCGTACAGTCGTACGTTTGCAAATTCTGCGAAGTTCAATAAGTGTATCATTCTCAATAACGCACGCTGTACATTAACTGCATTTGCACCTTTAGCACCACAATAATGAGAGTTGGTGAAGTAAAATGTATCATTGTATTTGATTAATCCAAATGATTTCCCAGAAGATATAAGTATATCTGAAAAATACCCATGGAACAATTGTGGTAACGCGTACTTTAACGTTATTCCAATATTATTATTAGTCAAGTCGTGAAGACTAAGAAATAGCTAGGTGTCGACATCATAATTATTAATAGAAAATTATATATTAAACATCATGAGATCATTTTAAATGACCGCCAGATGGCATACTTCTAAAAATCCAGTATCATCTATCGGATATGTAGTTGCGTTCTCTGATGTTAAGTCTCGTACAGTTAAATTTTGTTTAATTATTACAAATTTGCAATGAATATTGCCGTAAATTTTCAAGTCTTGAATCACGTCGTTCAGATGTTTCATTAAATCTTCCTTGTACTGTTCGTTTAAGTCCTGGCGTGCTCTTCGTTGTTCACCAGTTTCAACCGTTAGTTTTTATGACTTTCATCACTGTCGATCATTTTCTATTCCTTTTGCACGTCGCCCCTCTGATTACTCTGCAACCCGTTTTTGGCGACAATACTTATTGTCGCCAATAAGCCTGATAATATTGTATTCGGCCTATCAGTAATGATAAATCAAACCCAGTAGAACGTGACATGGTTATTTTCGAGAACTGGGTCGGGCATATACTTTTAGTACCTACCTACCTCAGACTACAAAAGTTTATATTGATTATGCCACTTGATTATGCCTGTGCAAGTACTCGCCATTAGCCAGACGAAAACAACCAGAGATAATATGTCTGATGGATTCACTCGGTGGCATGCTCGACACACGTCAACCGTCCTGTTCTTCATAATGTCTCCGGTAGTTATTCGTCAAGATAACATCTTCTATAATTGCACAAAGAAAATCTTTAGTTTTCCCGAAAAGATCACCAACATTTTGAAAGGATACGTTTAGAAGCGCCTGTGAAGCTCCTTGCTTTGCCATACCACCTTGTGGTCATACCACATTAGTAAGTACTACAAGTACGGTTCTCTTTAGCCATGGAGAGCGGAGTGAGACCCTTGTCCACTGTGACCGCATCACGGTGCGTGCATACCCACTTCGGTTAAAAAAAAAAACCCTAACACTGCACACCTCGCGGTTGTGTAAGGTCACCTCGACCACTTCTGCGGGATGTACAGTCTCATCACCGAAGATCGTGGTAATGCAGCCGCTTTGCAGTCTGCAGTGTACGGACCCTCCTATCCAGAGCGTTGTGGTCAGTCGAGTCTATTTGAGTATGCCGAAAGAGTACATCAAAACCGGCATAACCCAACCGTTGAAGGCGCGCGCTTTTTTACCGCCCGAAAGAAGACTTATTAATACCTTCTTCACGCGATCAAAGAAGCGCCCCTTTAACGATTGCTTCATGTCAGCAACGTTGATGCCTAATGCTTCCGACATACCAAATCATTATAGTTTTCGGATGAGGATAGGGATCTCAGTTGAATGGGATCCGAAAGTTGAATTCCCTAGGGTTCCATAATTCTTATTATAATTGACACAAACAATAGTTAGTAATAGTAATCATTTAAAATCGTCTAAGGGGCTTCTGCGAGTTGCCTTTGGCCCCTTGTTTCCACATTCCAAAGGACTGGGACCCAATGGCCCGGAGATATGTTTTTTTTTTTTTTATGTGGGTAAAAAACTCATCTACCCTAAACAAAAACACAATGTGCAGAGTTTTGAGTATTTCGTGTCATTCCAGAAACTACGGTTGCAGTAGTCTGCAGGTGTCTGGAATGACACAATGATATTAAGTTTTATCGAAAAATCAATCTTCAAATCTGTATTTTGTAAAATCAAATTTCGTGCGTGTCTGTAATTAACTAATATTAAATTTACATAAAAAAAAAAGGAATCTCTATGTTTTGTCACGTCGTAAAAACCGTGCAAAGCAGAGGCGGGTTGCTAGACTAAACTTCTGAAATATTATTATAAAGAGAAAAGATTTGATTTTTAGTATGTTTGTTTGTTACGCTTTCACGCTAAAACGGATAAACGGACTTGGGTGAAATTTGGCACATGGATAGTCCATGACCTGGGATAGGACATTGTAGACTTTTTATTCGGATGTTCTTACGAGATCGATATTTATGCGGGTGAAACCGCGGGGCGCAGCTAGTGCGTTAATAAGACTTATCGATATATGATTGTTTGTGGTCAGTAGAAATGTCATGATGAAGAAAGACTTATACATATTATTATTTGCGTACCTACTTACTATACCATTTCATTAGATATGTATATTATTGTAAGTATACCTTTCTGGGCCACCCACTCACACAGAGGAAAAGAGTTTTTATTTTTTGCCTCTTCGGAGCACGCTTTGTCCCTTTTTCGTTCCGCTTGTTTTATATGGGGCGTTTAATTCGATAAAATTCGTGTGGACTCGGAATTGGTTTAGGAGAGCTGGGATATAAATGCTCCTGCCAATGTCAAAGTGAGTATAATTATTTTTTTGCTTGCTTTGTGAAATAAGAGTAACCAATTCTATTTTCTTTTTTGGTTGAACTAGATATTATTATTACGGATCCAGGAAATATTGATATAAGAATCTTAAGGCATGAAAACCAGACAATACTGCGATTGAATTATGAAGATGCCTTTAAATCAAAATGACTTCCCTACGTGTGATTGAGTCTGTCGTGAAACCTAATGCATTTAAATCAACCAATTGGCTGTTATAATTTGACGGCCAGATTCACTAATCAACCAGGCTATCAGAAACCGGTTTAGAACTTCGCGAAGATACTAATACATATCATTTTCCATGCGTACATTGTTTGTCAAATTTTTATGTTTTATTTTGTAAACCGACGGCATTCATATTTATAACTAGCATTTACCCGGTGCTTCGCCCGCGTGGATGTCGGAAAATATCCGGGGTTGGGATGTCCTATGTGTTAAACCAGGTTATAAACTACCTGTGTGCCAAATTTCATCCAAATTCGTTTTTGTGCTAATCCGGAATATACATCCAGACAAACGCATAAAAATTCTTCGTTACTATTTTATTACATGTATAGAAATAGATTGAATAGCGACCAGCCCCTGCTTCGCGCGGGTGCAATAGCGACATGTCATAATATCGAGATTTCTGTGCTATATTTAAGTTAAATATTAATGTATTATACACATAATACCTTCCAGAATAGATGCTCTAAATGATGGTGAAAACTGCATCAAAAACCTTTGTATAGTTTAGAAGATCTAAGACACGAAATGCGACTTTGCTTTTTGTTATTACCTATACAGGTATATGTTTAGTAGGTATGTAGATACCTAAGAATTACTTAAATAATAACAATAAATTATAACGTTTTAAGGCGTCCCATTCGTAAACTTAATTAAATCATTCTTTCCTTCCGACATTTTAATTAGCCATGTCAACGACACTTCTAAGATTCTGTTAAACCATTTACCAACAGGATTATTGAGACTTCAGCAACTATACCAGACTATGCAGCCGGGCCGAACCGCGTTCCGCATCGCACTCGTGAAGAGAATTAATAACGCTTCTGACGCCATGGAATTCTTGTTGGCTTTAGAACAATATGACCGTTGGGGAAACAAGCGGATAGTACTAGATTGCAATGCGAAAAACGCCAAAAGCATATTGGTCGAACATGTTCGGAAAGTGCAATTGGGACGCAGGACCTATCACTACATGCTCAGCGGACTGGTGAGTATTGCTCGTTCTATGCGTCTGGCCTAGATTACAAATCCAGTTTCAATTTTTTCATTGCTCTGAAAAGTACATTCAAGCTCTAGTTTTTTTGGTACGCCTTATACCTACCTAATAAAAATTGGATAATTGTATTCTCCCTTTCGTCGCCTCCGTATTTCAATATGATCAACAAAAATACCAGCGAGCGCAATAACACAATTCCAAATTAAATAAAAATATTATGATTAGTAGGTGAAAACAGAATAAAGAGGCTGTAAGAGAATAAATTTCATATTCCGATATTCGAAAATACATTGTGTGTAAAAATAAAGTCGTTAAACGAACGATTGCATGTTCGCAAAATGTTAACGAACTAATTGACGTGTATTTGTATAATGAAGATTGTGTCGGGTTTTATTATTCGCACCGGAACAAAGCAATTACTTGAAACAAGAACTTAAATTGGCCCATTAACAGGTTATGGACGATCATTGGGAGAACGAAGTAACAGAATACGGCGCAGTCAATATAACTGGGTTTCGCATCGTCGACCACTCGCGCAAGATTGTGCGCGATTTCATGGACGGTTTGCGGCGAATGGACCCTCGGTTCAAGGGGACCATATCGGTAAGTGCTTTCATTACCTCACACCACTAAGTGTTCGGGTATTTGTAGGTTTTGCCTTCTTCGATCAAAGAGCGTGGATGATGAGCCAGCTTGAACAGATTTTTGACCTATCGGGAAACACCTGATAAATAATTATCTGTGAATTAAATAATCGGAAGCTTGCAACAATGATATTAAAAGTAAAAAGACGTAGATAAGTTACATTCGATTTTCAAAAACAGCACAATGTCACACTATTAGATGACACGTAGAAGTAGGACGACATGTCGTAATTATTGGGAGCGGAAAAGAGACGTTATAATATTTTATAATCTTCCAATTCTGATGACAATACATGTCATTTATTTGGTAGAGATGGCCTGATTCTGCAGCCAGGGTACACAAGATTTTTTTAAACTGTGACTGTTATTGTCTCGTTTTTGAGTTTGAAAACAAAACGTTATTATAATGATGACCTGCATTTGAATATTCAGATCTCGCTCAACGTAGTTTTATTTTCAAATTCACGCAACAGTCAACGTGAAAACTAACATTTTTTGCAATTTCCCAACAGACTGTAAAAGCTTCAAGGGATAGACTTGTGTACCATTTAATTGGCATGCCTGACCACACGTTGTGGATATTCTTTCAGAATACGTGACGTGAAACAGGTTTTACCCAGAGTTGACATCTGCGTCGCTCACATAAAAAACCATCAACTACAAAAATACGTTTGAAATACAACCCAATATGTTTAAAAGAAGCCACGTAAATAAAGCATTTTATTGAGTATTCATCGTCCGAATGAACTGTCAAATAGAAACTTAAAATGCATTTTAATGAGCATTCAAAATAAAAACAAATAACAAATCATTTATTCAAGTCTGAGAATTAGCACATTTTAAACGTCAAGACTACATCAGTCAAAAAATAAACAAACAGTCGAAAAAATAATGCTAAGCCTTCTGACTGTATCAAAATGTTCGGAGTTCTTGTAAAGCAAGCCTGTTTTTCGGTCAAACGATCATCAGGCAATCGGTCTTTCCGACGAACGTTCTTCGGGCGATTGTTCTTTCGGGCGACCGGTGTTCGGGCAAACGTTCTTAGGATGATTGAACTTCGGGTAATCGTGACACCCTACGACAAAATGGTCCTTCATCACTTCCTAGTGTTTAAGCTAGAAGAAGAAGTAGCACTACAAACTCTCCAGCACCACATCTGTCTGTTAGGCTAGAATAACTTGACGCTATGCGAACTAAGCAACATTACAAAACAAATAGAAAAAAATAATATAAATAAAATTAAAAGCATATTTTTAATTGCTCCGTCGTAGACCGTTTGCAGGGAAAAACTAAAAGAAGTATCTACTCTTTTATTGCCTTTCTAAATCTTTAGTTGTCTAACGAGGGAAATTGTCGCTAATTTCATTTAACTGTAGTACTCGGCACGCGTACCTCTCAAGCAATTTAGTGATTCAATAATCACGTTAACCACGCCTACGATGATTTGATATTTACTTCACGTTCGTACGCCATCATATATAAGGATTTTATTTCAATATGATGAGGTATCGGGCCAAATTTTAATAAAATCAGGATTCTTTCTGATAATGTAGAGTTAAATTTAAAAAAAACCTCATAATACCTGAGTGCGTATCAGATTTTTATGAACATGTATCCGTAACATCTACACTTCATACTAAGGATTAAAGGATAAAAGATCTCGCGGTACGTCATTTTAGACATTATTAAAACTTTAATGTAAAATATGAAGGAAATTTTACGATATCCAGATGTAGAACATAAAGAACACGGGGTGGAACTGGCGTATCACGAAGAAAATTTTGGCGTGAAGTAATAACGCGTTTATGTAGATTTCACTAACTTACGTACACCCTAATGAAACAGTGAGTGGGGCCCGCCTGCATAAATTATTATTCCATATGATCTCCCTTTTCAGTGTAAATACACTTAGGCCTTTTTCGACTCCGCAGAGTATACTCAAGAGGATTCCTCTGAAGTAAAGTTAGCTCATCACAGTTGTTAACACGTTTTCTACGTCGGAAATTATCTAGATAATTTAACGGTTATGCAAGACTTAAGTAGAAGTTGTGGACAGCGCAATATTACGTGTATAGCGGTTCACTTTCTTACTTGTAATTAGAATTCATTGTTTAGAAACTGTTAGTAGTTTCATAAATCATAGACATAATCACGAATGATTTCTTTATAAACCTACATCGTTTTTTTTTCTGTTTTTTTTCTAATAGGCGGAGACAGCCCTCATGTATGATGGTGTACAAGTGCTGATGGATGCATTAGGGAGACTATGGAGGAAGAAGCCAGACGCGTTCAGGAGTGCCTTGCGACGCGCTGCAGGACAAGCGAACTCCACTAAAGTCATTGATTGTAACCCTGGTAAAAGCTGGGTAGTGCCGTTTGAACATGGTGACAAAATTTCTAGACTAATCAAGAAGGTACACTATATTCAACACTTTTGCTTAGTAAATAACACCGATACCTACAATTATATATCATGTAATGTACAATTTTATGCATATAATATTTAATATTCTGAATGTTTTAGACGGATATAGAGGGTCTCACTGGAAATATTTCGTTCAATGAGGAGGGTCATCGCCACAATTTTACTCTGTATGTAGTCGAGATGACTGTTCAGAGTGCAATGCTAAAGGTTAGTACAATTGTACATTATAAAACAGAGTTTAAATACCATTTATTGTTATTTAAAATATCATGAAAACAAAGATTGCTTGTACCGAACCATTATTAGAACTCGAATCGAATTATTCAAGCCGGCAGTATGAACGAGAGCCAGGTAGAACGATTTTATGAGCGATATTAAATTTACGTTAAACTTTACACATCCGTTAGCAGGTACTTTCAGCAAAGGTTAATTTTAACTTTATTTCACCCTACTTCTGTTCCACAGCTCGCTAATGATTTCTCGGCGTCCATAAATCAATGCGTACAAAGTTTTGGAGCCATTCTTTCAGTCGCCACTTGAAACTTTCAAAATTTGTTTTTGGTCGGACCCCTGTTTTTTTATGGACTACTGGTTTCTGTAGACAACTGTTTTACTCTAAACGATTTGTGCAAATCCATTTAATAAGGATACCCTAGATTACTTATTGAAAAGAGAAGTTGGTTTAAAACAACTTGGTTATGCACTAGTCTCATGAACCAAGTCTCATGAACAAATCCATTTAATAAGGATACCCTAGACTACTTATAGAAAAGAGAAGTTGGTTTAAAACAACTTGGTTATGCACTAGTCTCATGAACATGAACATGTATTCGTATGATATCCTAATTATACTTCTTTGTTGTTAGGTTGCTACATGGAGCGATGCTCATGGGCTACAAGTGGCTTCACCAAGATATGTTCAGCTTCGTTCTCCCGCCACGTACGATACCAACAAAACTTACTCTGTGACATCGATTCTTGAAGAACCTTACCTGATGCAGAAGCCAACAGAGTTTGGCCAAAAAGAAGAATTATTCGGATTTTGTAAAGACTTAATGGAGCTGATTGCGAAACAAATGGGAATCAAATGTATGTATTTTTTATTCTTTCTCGTCTTCTACCCCAAACAAATTTGGCAAGGGCAGGGGAATGATGTCTTCTTCACTATCCATCTGCCACAGTAGAAAAAGACCTCAATTCTCAACCTTTACTTTCCTTTCGTCTCACAGCATCCACAGCAAGAGTACCTACCTACTTATATCTGGACCATTGATGCATGTACATATGTTTTTAGGATTCCGTACCTCAAAAGGAAAAAATCTAAACCCTTATAGGATCATTCGTGTGTCTGTCTGTCCGTCTGTCACAGCCAATTTGCTCCGAATCTAATGAACCGATTAAGTTGAAATTTGGTACACAAATGTATTAAAAACGGGTAAATAAGAAAATTTGAAAAAAAAAGTTTTGCAGGCTGTACCGTGTGACATTTCAAATGAAAGGGCTTGTTGCGAGAATCTTAAGTATTTTATTTTAATAATTTTAAAATAAATACTTTTAAATATAGATTACAGGAAAACCTATAAGAAGTCTTTAAAATAACATGGTAAATCTCTCAATACCGATATTCTGAGATCAGACCAGTTTTTGGCCAAAACCTGTAGATTTTCAGGCATGTGACACTCTGGAGCGATTCTCATAGATACGCGTGTGATAACTAGAATCAATGGTTCAACGCACTCGCCTTTACGTTGAGGAGTCACTATCGTGTGAATGATGATCGGTTATCATCCATGGGCTCTTTCATAGACATGGCAAGTGTTGCTGTAGCTAGCAGATCCATGAACGAGAAAAATTTATTAATACCTAGTGATATTATTCACCAATTCTGCTGTATTGTTCGTGATATTTTTAAATTATTATAAACACAGGTAGCTGCAGGTTTTATGGAAATATGAGAGTGAAGCGCTTTGTGCTGACTATTGCAAAACTCCATATATGTCGATGATGAAAAGAAACAATATTGGAGTTATATGTTATCAATGTATAATACTTATTAAGCTTCTGTCATACTGCGATAAATTTCATTCGTAATAAACGCATTAATTTTAGTTGTGGAAATATTAAAGTGAATTCCGATTTTACGAATGGTTTAACTTTTCAGTATGACTCCGTGTAGGTTTTACACTGTATTAACAATGTAAATGTTGTTATTCAGTAGATGTAGATGCATGCCTACTATAGTCAAATTCGTAATAGCTTTACCACCCTGAGGTTGAATGTTACTTGCACGTGAAAAATCGTTATGATCTTTTTGTCTATGATACAGTTGGATCGGTTTAAACCTTAGAGAAGTTTTTTTTTTCGGGAATAAATGATAACGTAATTAAGAAGTCAATTAAGCGAGTACCTGAAGTTTTTATGCAGGTCTGTAGCGTAGTTTAAAAAAAAAACGCGGTTGCACAGAGAGACATGAAAAGCGACTGTATTTTATAATATGTAGAAGCGACCTGCCCCTGCTTTGCACGATTTTTACAACTTAACAAAACACCGTGGTTTCTTTATTATATTTAAGTTTAAAATTGATGTATTATAGCCACAATACAATTATTCCCTTATAAATTGTCTAAATAAAGATAAAATCGCATCAAATTCCGTTGCGTAGTTTAGAAAGAACAACGCGGTCAGACAGACAGACATAATTTATAATAATTATGTATAGATGTATCGTCATAATCTACTAGGAACCATCTCATTTATTCATGAAATAGTAGAATACTAGGTTATTAATTAAATGATTCTGATTTGAACTTTTGTTTTAGACAAATTAAAGCTGTCGAAGGATGCTAAGTACGGTAATGATGCTACACCAGATATCTACACTGGCGTAGTTGGCGACATCATGAGAAAGGTACGAATTATAACTTTTAATAGGTTCACTTACGAACGCAAGTAATTTTAAAATATTTTTTGTTATTATCATAACTGACTCTCGTGCCCGCTTTCGCCGATAACTAAGTGACACTTAAATTAATCCCTAAATAAAAGCGCACTGTTGGATTTTCAACGTTAGGCTCAGCGCTGAGAGTTGGAAATCCAACAGTGGCATACGTCTCCCAGACAAATGATTTACACATTAACGGTATCATATTAGTTCTAATTCTTAGAAATCGTGATTGAGACAGATTTAAGTTCGTTAGTCTTTAAAATGAATTTTTGTACCTGTACTTAATTTTAAGCTGGAGAGACATTCCAACGAAAACATTTAATAGACCGTCAGTGAGCCGAGTGTAATCGTGGACAATTCAAATCAGTTTGGCAATTTAACTCTCACTAATTACCTACCTAGAGCAGTGGTGGCTCTGTGGTAACGGCCCAGACTTACGAGTTGTAGGTCATGGGTTCGAACTCAGGCAGGCGCTTTACTTTGTGTAAATAATTACATCACCACTGCTCTCAAAACGGTGACATCCGGCCAAGTGCGAGTCCGCACACGAACGGTTCCGTACTCTATTAAGATCAGAACACTTTTCTTTTATGGTAACCCCTTTAATTATTACCTTTATTTAATTTTTATTATCTGATGTTGTAGCGGCAATAGAATTACATAATCTGCGACAATTTCTGTCTGCCTATTACGGTTCTTGAGATACAGCCCGCTGACAGGCAGACGGGCGGTCGGACGGACTGCGGAGGCTTGGAAATAGGGTTCCGTTTGGCACCCTTCGGATACGGAACCCTAAAAACCGTAGAAAGTAGTTATATCTTGAAAAAAATGACGCCGAAAATTCAAATTTAATTTTGTAGATATCTAATTCGCGAAACTTTGTTCATGATAGGTACTAATCTACTTATTAAATAACCAAACAGTTATCTAACAATCAGACAAGATGAACTGAGAACAACTTATAAGAGTAACTTGAGAAGTTAAACAGGTGAGTAACAGGTACTTAGGTCGAGTCGAGACAGTTTACATTACATAACAACTTACTTAATTCGCTTGGTCGCATAAGCATCATTTAGTAACTTTTATATGCCGTAGTCCGATCGTAGAAATGACCATAACGTGATCTGCCTGGCCATTTCACGATGCGCCGCCATTTCATGATTTGGCCATCTAAAATCCGCCATATCGTTCAAAGATGAGCTTTCGACGATTTGCCCAGCGATGCTTAGGCATATCGACCCAGATACGCGTAAAAAACATAACCCTGTCTTTGTTGCAGCGCAATTGGGTAATAATTCCTATTCGAACCATTCCTACTCGAATAATTCCTGTTTTTTTGTTTTTTTAGGACCCTAAGGGTCCTAAAAAATCTAAATAGCCACTTGACTATTTAATTTTTTTTGTAGTTGGTCACAGTTACTTAACTGCGACCAACTTGAATGTAGCGCTCGCCGGCCACTACCGCTGCACCGCTCGCTTCGCTTGCTCGGCTCGCGCGCGGCTGGTCACAGTTCTAACTAAATACTAGCGGCGTAAAATGCAACTACTTTGTAATATAGTGGTCAGCTGGGAATATCGATAAATTGGTTGCTTTCATCGATCCACCCGATTTTCGATTAGGCGCATTGTGATATAACCAACCAAATCATGAAATAGCAGCGTATCGTGAAATGGCCAGGCAGGTCACGATATGGGCATATCTACGATCGGACCACGACATATGTCAACAGTTATTATCTAAAATTATTCACTATTCGACGCCAAAATGCGACTGTTTGTTTTTGTGTTACATAATTTAGAATATTCGTATTTCGCTTTTTACTATTTCAGAAATATGTGGTAAAGGGTGTAAACTTTAAGATCTGAAATCACTATCCTTCATGCATCATGTGTCAAATAGTTATGTGAGCTGTTATTTCCTTTATTTCATATAAATAATAAAAATACTCTGAAGTAATCTTCCTATCGCCATTTATTCACTCGCGTGGGAGAGCTTTAAGACAAAATCATATTAACTAACACGGTAAACAAAGGAGACGGTTGATGTCTCGCTAATAGAAATATTATTACACATACACCCCGGTAATATAATAACGCGAGGAAGTCGCAAACTTTACGACTGTCGGTGGGATGTATTACATTATGACCAATGCTTCGGCCATAAACAAAAAAACACACATACACAACGTGTACGTCGAAAGTAATACGGGATTATTTTAAAATGGAAGCACGTACGAAAAAAGTAAATCTCAAATCCATTAACCACTGCACTATAAAGGCTGAAGTTTGTTTAAGGGATTTATACGCTCAGATAAATAAGGCAGTTTATTGAAACTGTGATATTTTACGAAGCAACGTCTTCCGGATGCTGTACACTTTTTGCTCAATATCAATCTCAGTGAAGTATGAATATCCCGCGACCGAGTCCCATGGAGCCGACTCTCTATATTATCCCGCTGTAGACTAGTAAAATTTTATTCGTTTCTTTTTTGCTGTCGCGGTGCGGAGAAAATGGACGTTCGCGGCGGAAAAAATGTGGCGCGCCAGTGTTGCACATTTATCCAAATCCACGATTTTGGCGCACAGGACTCGTGACTTTTTACTTTCAGCAATGAATAACGGCGGGAACGCATTGGGGGAGCTAGCACTAACTTAAACGCGCTTTGCGCACCATGACCACACTCCGAGATACATTCTCACTAGCAAACTTTATTTGCTAAGCAAATAGTTTGCTGTGATTTTTAGAATAATTAGATACGAGGGTGCGTTTTTAAGTTCGCGGAATGGGAGGGTAGGATATAAATAAAGGTAATTAACGGGGTGGCCACTACTTCAGCCACTCAATATAAGTATAAATACCAAGTTTTATCTTAATTGGATCATAAGTCTTTGAACTATCGTCAATCAAACAACTCAATCGGGAAGAAAGTGTGAATTATGGAAAAAATCGAGTACCGTGCCGTTATAAAGTTCCTTACCAAGCAAGGAAAGTCAGTTCAAAACATACTGGAAGAGATGGAATCCGTTTACGGGGACTCTTGCCCGGGTAAAACCATGGTTTACAAGGGGCACAGTCTCTTTAAACAAGGCAGGACCTCACTCGAAGACGATCCTCGATCTTTTGGGATTCGGAAGGAATCCTGTTGACCGATTATAAAGATAAAGGCGTTTCTATAACCGGAGAATACTATGCTTCAATCCTCGAGAGGTTAAAAGAAAGCATTAAAGAAAAAAAGAGGGGAAAATTGACAAAAGGTGTGCTTCTTCTTCACGACAACGCGCGCCTGTTCACAAGAGCCGTGTTGCGTTGGCTGCCCTGCATAAAGTGAGCTTCGATATTTTAGACCACCCACCCTACAGTCCAGACCTGGCTCCCAGTGATTATTATCTATTCCCAAAACTTAAAAAAGAACTTCGTGGGAAGAAGTTTTCAACCGATGAAGAAGTGAAGGACGCAATTTTTCGGACAAAGACAAAACATTTTTTTATGAAGGTATACATAAGCTAATTGAAAGATCTGAAAAATGTGTTAGGGTAGCAGGTGAATATATTGAAAAAGAAAAATAGTTTGGTATATTTATTTTCACTTTTTACCCTCCATTCCGCGAACTTAAAAACGCCCCCTCGTAGGTATATACCTGAGGCAAGTTTTCGTCAGAAAATACTGAGTATCGTAATAAAACATTTTTGCTTTATTGAGTTCGAGATGTTTATAGAAGTTATGTAGGTTTTCTTGTCCTCTCTCGTTTCAGTCTCCTTAAGTTAACGAAGAAATTTGACGGCAAATCTAATATCAAGTGAAGGTTCACCCTTAAAGCTCTTTGTCTCCATATGAGTCGGTCGTGTGTGCGCTTTATGTTATTTCATAGCTTGTCTCAATGTCTAATGAAATATTTGCTGGGGTTAGTTTCCCTTATCTCGGGTGTTACTTTATGTACCTTGAGGGAAACGTAAATACAACTATATTTAGTAAAACAGAGTGCACAGGGTCGTGTCAAAAGACTGGAAATACACAAGTGAATGTCAGTGTAATTTATTTAACTAGAAGGCGTTAAGTAGGTAACATTTCTGATAATATAGTTCCTGTTCAGCATTCGACAAAGGCATACAATATGGGTTAATTGTTATGCGACCAATAAACTGTATAATTTCAAACAGTTCTTATTTCCGTAACCTACTTATTCAGCAAAACTTGACACTCGTCTCTTCTTAATCATTTTTTAACTATTATTACTTTATGAATAGAGTGAGCATACACGTCTTAATTAACTAAAGGTGCAATTTATCATGGAACAAGTATAGGGACTTCCTTTGATAGATATTGCTTTTTTAAATGAACAATTAATTACCTCAGTAACAATTACGGTGCAGCACCGTGCTTCTATTAAAAATTAATCAGGCAGGGTTACTTCGTAAATAATTATAATAAAATCTATTTTCATCATTAGTATACGCGTCCTTTATCGCTCACCTACATGTTTAAATAGCTCGTGTAGGAGGGTGCGTCTATTAACGGGATATTTATAAAATACGTCAATCTTTTGAAATACTGAATGTGCAGGATATTGGATTACGCCAATATTTAGTAGGAATTTCTACTAAATATTGGTGCTATTGTTATCCGATTTGATAGTTTAGTATCTACGTAACATATATTTTCTATAGACCGTCAGGATTGAGGAGCCACATAAAACCTCCTGTAACTTTTTAAGGGTTTTAATACAAATTCCAGGATCGGGCCTACAAAATCAGCAAATTTACTACTAAATATTGGTAGTATCCGCGTTTAAATATGAGTAATGGCTCCTCGATCCATGCGCACACTACCCGAATCATTATGAATTAAATTTTATTGAGTAGGTAAAACATATTTTTTTTTAAATTATCCCTCCTGACTTTTATCCAAAACATTAAAAGAAGATTCACCCATCTTTATTTTTATAGAAATTGACTAAAATAATTACCGTTTCTAGGAGGCCGACATAGCGGTCGCCCCTTTAGCCGTAACACCTGACCGTGAGCGATTAGTGGACTTCAGCGAGCCGTTTCTCTCAATGGACACACCGATCACTTACACAAGGACGCCGAAGCAGTTATCGGACACATTCAGTTTCCTTCGACCATTATCAAAAGAAATATGGGTAAGTCGCCCGTTTTGTGTTCCTTTTATTAGCGAGTTTCTCTTTTTTTTTGTGAGTTCAATTTAATTCATCTAGCATTGTGTAAATATAATCAAGAAGAAGATCAAATAGCTAAACTATTTAGGCATCTACTTCTGGAATAGTGGAAAACTTTTTTTAAGGATAAATCATGTAGGTATATTTGAAATCGTAAGTGGTTTACTACTTTTGACAACAATTCCCAGTACCAAAATTAAAGCTTTACTCAAGCTGCCACTGTGGCGGCATCTACATCGCCACATGCGAACTACACCTGACGTCACACAAAATCCTGACGTCACATGAATCCTGCATCGCGCAATTAGAGTTTACCGCGCGAACGACATATATATGACTATCCGACGTCAATCGTTGGGTAGTTGCCCACGTGACACGACACCCCTGTGATCGGAGGATTCTCCCTTTTTTATTGAGGATGAGTGAACCTAAGATCCTGTTCCTCATCCCTCTAAATTGGTTCCTCATACCCCGAGTATGAACGTCAACGCAGCCTTCGTGCTACTACTTCAGTCGTCATCATCATCATCACTCTCGCAAACTTTCTTGAGGTGAGTCACACAGCCAGTCAATACCCACGGCTTCAAACGGGTACCCTGACCACCAGCATGCAGCGAACGCGCATTCCTGCCGTTCCAACTGCCCCACAGACAAATACTGCCCTGCTAAGTCGAAAGGCGCTATCTCTGTGATACGGCCTTTTCGATTTTTTTATACCATTCAATAGCTATAACAATTTCGTATCTAATGGTACAAGCCAAATAGCGCTATCTAAATTAAAACATAAAAAACCACTAGGAAGTTTTTTTTTATCCTTATGTTTTCTTAAATTACGAATTACAAAAAGTCGATTTTCTCAAAACTTACTTCAATTGAGATAGCGCCTTTCGGCTTAGCAGGGCAGAATAAACCTGGTCGTTTTCTGACGTGCAAAATAACATTCAAGCTTAGGTAAGTAAAACAACTACGAGGACGACTATACCTACCATTATCCGCAATTTGTAAAAGTAGACAGAACAAGATCATTTTATAGAGCGGTTAATTGTATTTCCTTATTTCAAAAATAAAATATAAAAAATCACAAATTTCTTGTAGGTACCAAATTAACTATTGTTTATTTTTTATTATTATTAACGTTCATTATTTATAAACGTTGCTTAAAACGTAACGAGATGTTTTAACGTCAAAATACAGACGTTAATCCTTACGACTGTATACTTAACTTTTAGCAACGTTTCAAATTATGAGGGTAGGTCACTTAGGTAAGTGAGAAAGAAGTCTAAAGGAAAACCGGTCAAAATGAGAATAATATATCTAAGTAAATATAAAAATATACAGGAATATTTAAAGATACTGGTAGAGAACGGCGGTAAGCAAAAGTTAACTGTTCCGTGTATATTATTACAACTGACTTCACATCCTGCCCCAAGCGTATCCAAACATTTCGCCGATAAAACCATGTTCATTTCGTTCCTACATAATAATATGAATGTTTATGACAGTTCCTTGGTCGACAATACAACAACGACTACTTAGAATCTGAGAGAGAAACATTACTATTATGCATTTCAAATAGTATGAACTACCAATAAATCATTTACAGTAGTTTAGCTGTACTCAGGATTATATGAAAATTCACATTATGAAACTTGACAGATTAAATTAAGAAAACCGTCCAAGTTATGCATGAAAGAACTGCGTGAAATGATAAGATTATTTTTAATGAAAATTTTAATATAGTAAATAGCAATAAAGTAATATAATAGCTTACACAACGGTGCTTGCAGTTCATGTTATAATACAAACAAACTAGGGAGCTTAGAATTTCGTACGTGAATTCATGAGACCCCACAAACAACCACCATTTGTAAACATTATGAGACCGACACTAAATGTGGGTGCACGTTATATCTATTATTTTCAATTCCACGCAGGGATAGTGTATATTCTAGTAATTACGTTTGTTTGCAGCTCTGTGTATTGTTCAGCTTCTTTGCCGTCAGCATCGTACTTTTCTTGGTATCAAGATTCTCTCCTCACGAATGGAAATCTGTCTCCATATCTGATACACAGTTGGACCACACAATGAGTAGCACCAGTGAGGTAAGACTTTAATACTTTAACTGGTTATAACTTAAATCAAACATGACTTAACAATACTTTAAATTCTTTCAGATAATCTTACATAACGAGTTCAGTATTTGGAACTCATTCTGGTTTTCGCTGGGATCTTTTATGCAACAAGGCAGCGATGTGGTGCCAAGGTATGTTATAAAGTCCCACTACACATAACGATTCAG
This sequence comes from Agrochola circellaris, assembly GCA_914767755.1. Taxonomy (NCBI): domain Eukaryota; kingdom Metazoa; phylum Arthropoda; class Insecta; order Lepidoptera; family Noctuidae; genus Agrochola; species Agrochola circellaris. The sequence goes on from OU611840.1 coordinate 9,190,321, forward strand.
GAATATTCAACATAAAAAACTAAATGGAAAACAACAGCGGCGTTTGCCAATACTCAAGCATTTTAAGTAACGCGGTCAATATAAAGAGTCGAGCAAGCTATGGAATTCTAGATTAAATTCCATGTCGTGTGTTAAATTGCGCGTACTTTGAATATAAGATAGGAGGTATATTGTGTACAAGAATATGTTGGATAAAAGGAAGTTCAATACAATCAGCTTGTTATTTCTGTAAATGCAATATTTAGTATATTGCATACCCCTTTATGAGTTTTTGAATTGGATGTATACCCTTTTGGTATCCCGTATTTACATGTCTATTCCCCAGTACGTAGGTACAGAGAACTAAATTAATATATACCTATCGTGTATTCTTTATTAGACAGGCAGTCGCTCCATGTAAAATACTGGTATTCAGCTGCATCCAGTTAGACTGGAAGCCGACTCCAATATACTGCCCTGCTAAGCCGAAAGGCGCTATCTCTGAGATACGGCCTTTTTGTTTTTAATATACCATTAAATAGGTATAACAATTACACATGTGATTGTAAAAGCCAAATAGCGCTACCTAACCAAAAACCCTTAGGATTCCTTAAATTGCAATTTACAAAAAGTCAATTTTCTCAAAACTTACTCCGATTGAGATAGCGTCTTTCGGCTTAGCAGGGCATAGATGGGAAAAGGCAAGACAGATGATTATATCGTGTATTCTTTATATGATTACATCATAGTTTACCTTGGTGCATAATTCATCAGACATCAATATCAATCACATTCAAAATATGTTCTTAAACTTAAGGGCTATTTTTGTCTGCTCATTGCACATAGAATCTGCTTTACCGACTCAGCGTTTTATATTTCGTCGTAATATCAATACCGTCGAATGACATTCAGCCATCTTCTTTACAAATGTCAGACCGAATTAACTCTTACTTTTTTCTATAGGGTTTTTGTATTGAAAATTGGACAAAGCAACGTCTGTCGGGTCAGCTAGTAGGTTATAAAATGCTTGAATACTGTTCTAGAATCTTAAGACTTTTACCGACTCTTTTAGGCCTATAATCATTGCAATAAAGTAATTGAGAGTTCGGGTTCTCATAATCGCTGTATTTTGAATTGAAACCCTATGTTTGCATGTCTGGTAGTTCAACATGTAAACTTACTATAGCTATTACATTTTAGCTCATATTAAATGTATGTGAGATGGTGCCAGTGCAATCAAGCAAGTGAGCACATCTTAACTTCCGTACAAGATTACACCGAGCAAGATGCAGAATTAACCACGGACAATAAACCTTAACATTATTAAGAAGCCTCGTTACGTGATATTTCTAAAACTAGCTGGGCTGACTTTGCACATAGGTTTTCGTAACAGATAATTAAAAATATTGGGCACTGACACAATAGTTAGCGATTGAGTATTGAAAATAGGTAGATAATGGTCTGTCGAAATTATTATATCGCATCAAGAACTCGTAAACTAGGTAAAATAGTTTTGTCATCTAGAGATTGTACATACAGTATTGTAGTAAACGCGCTATCGTTTTAATTATATATCAGATATGTTTCATTGTTCGTCTGTCACAGTATCCTGTAACTATGCAAATTTCGGAAATGGTTTCCTACTAGTAATCAAAACAACAAAACACTTCCAATATTTAACCATTATTGCAGTTAAATTAGTTGTCATTTAAGAATTTAGAGGTTACCTACCTCTGCCCAGCATTTGGACTTTTTAAAAGAGTTGTTCACGTTCTTTGATTGCGTGGATTCCAACCCTTGTAACCCAAGAAAATAAGATATTTTCGGCGAAAAATAATCCTAGTGAAAACTTCCCACCGGAATTAATTTTATTTAGTTATTAGAAATACTGTATTAAAGGTTGCGAATAAATAGCTGTCAAAGGTCCCGAAAATCAGGTTAGTGCAAAAATGTTTGTTTTTAGTTTCACGACAAATTTTTTTGGCACCATGTTTATAATATTTTGCACAATATCCAGCTAGGACAAGTAGTTCTCGAGATACAGAGCTTCAAATATTTTGTTTCCGTACCACCTTTAATGAATGTACGGTAAAAGGCGCGTTTTTCTTTACTTGGTATCTTATAACCCATAAATTGTGAATTATAGCAGCATTTTATTAATAACTAGGACTTCGCCTGCGGCTTCGTTCGCGCGAATATCGTATTTTCTTCTACAAATTCTAACTAGGTACTCACTTTTTTTTTTTTTTTTGAAGGTGGTACATTATCAATAACTTCTCCCGCTCTGGGCGGAACTACCCCCTACCCATTTAAAAGGTAATTTTCGAAAATTAAAGATTGCGTTTTTAATTATTGATTTAGATAGGTACGTTTCCGTGCCAAGTTTCATGTTATTAGATCAAAGGAATAAGATTTTTCATATAAACTGTATATCCTCGTTTCACCCCCACAGGGGCGGAATTAAAAAAAAAATCGTTTACGAAGTTTTCATTATTTAACTTAGAGGTTATTTATAAAAAAAAAATGAGTAAATCAAGTTATACAGTAAAATCGTTCCCTAAAAACTTAATTAACCCATTTGCTCCGTTAGGGGTTGGTTTTCGAAAAATCGTATGCGACGTTTCCATTATCTTAAAGATTATTTTTAACAATTTTTTAGTTTTTAGGGGAGGATTTTACTGCACGGCTTGATTCCCTAAACACTTAAAATACTGTTTTTCTCTGTTTAATACTTGTTTTGCCTGTTAGGGGTCGATTTTCAAAAACCTAATAACTCGTTTTTCTTTTAAGAGGTTATCAATTCGTCGGATTTTTGTTATTTAAGTTCAGCGATAATTAAAAAACAAGCTTGCGTTGTTTAACCATTGGTCCTAAGAGAATCTTGATTGTGACTTTTTTGCGTAAGTTGTAATACCACAATTTAATGTAAAACCTTTGAATTTCGCGACCTTTGTCAGTCAATATTTTTATGTCGCACAACATATCTGGACTTTTAACACAGTATTATCTGATACCTGAATGTAGATAATCCCGGTGATGCATTTTAACTAAGATTTATTTGGCAGATTTGCCTAAAGGCTGCAAGGATCGAAGCAGATGGCGTTCTGTAGTTTCTGCCTGTTTCTGGTATGGGAAGAAGGCGTGTGTTTATAATTATATAAACACACGCCTTCTTCCCATACCTGCATCCCATACATGTATACTGTGTATACATTAGTATACACAGTGTGAAATGAATTCATGCGACACCTCTTAAGGCATTCATCATTATTAACAACTTTCACTATGGCACCAACCCTGAAATCGCGAAAAAAAAACAACTGTTCCCTACATTTTGACGAGCTATACGAACATAAATCTACATTTATGTTCGTATAGCTCGACATTCTAAAAATATCGAAAAAAACAGCTCATGCCTACCTGAGTTGTTTTTTTCGATATTTTTAGAATGTATGGCCGCTATACTATTGTGGGTTAACGGCAACGTCCTCTGTTAGTTAACATACTGTATAACAATTGTATCGTGCATTTCTTTGTTTCTTACGACTTGATACGTTTAAAAATCATACAATAATCAATTGTACTTATATATTTCTTGTAAAATATTAACAGCGATTGATAATAAAATAAACTGAACATTTATAATGCTTCATTGTATCGCTTCCACCTTATTATCGAACAATCACTAAACTGAACGTATTTGTTCGAGTATCACCGTCTTCCATTGATTTGAAACGGAGGCTGTGTAAGGCATTTGTACTGAAGTATACTTCAAGCAAATGCTTTAATAAAAAGCGCAATCAAATAACGTAGACAGGAAAAAATACTGCAATAGAATATCAGCTCTCTTAGATTCAAATTATTTTCAACGCTCATTATTTAAATATGTGTTGGTATACAAAACAAATTTCAAACATGCGCGCGATTTTAAGCTAACAGTACGATTTTCCAAAAAAACTTTTATTGAACTACCGTTGAATTCTCTCATGGCAATAATTTCAACTCAAAACTAAAGCAATCAAAAACAGTGGACATTCCGTCAGTTGACGGAAAATGAATAAAACACGACTACAGTTTTGAGGGTTGTTGCATTTTCCAAATGAAAGAAACATTATAACTTATCTAATTACCTACTATTGATATCCGATTAATGAAACTATACGGCACTGCTTACGTACCTACTTAAAGAACACTATTTTTTCTCTCGGATTATCATTTAAGTACCTATCTATTTCTTGTTCCCAAATATTGGGTTCCCACCTATGAAATTGGCGTTTTTTTCTCACAAACAGAGAACCTTGTCACTCCTATGATTTAAAATATTCATCAATTGCTTGGTATTACATCGAATAATGACCAGGATAGACAACTACCAATAGTAAAAAAAACCTTATTACTTATAGTTTTAAAACATAAAAAATACCTTAAAAATGACTCCTCATTTTTTTTGCAGAAATGATCACTATTTGTACTACTTATCCAAAATTTATTTTTGTCGCTTAATCTAAGTGGCATATTACGTTATCATAGTTTTTAAACATTAGTGCATAAAAGTTTTAAAACATTAGTGTTCATGGTTGTAATATAAATTAAGAAAATGTTAGTAGGTATGAAAAATGCAACTTCTTTAAAATTCTCCATACAAAACGCTGATTTCATAGGTGGGGACCTAATATAAAGCCAGAAACTTCATAAGTATGGAAGTACTAGATTAAAGTCATTGCATTATTTTTAACAGTCTTATAAGACCGTGTTTTAGTACAAGCTGGGTCTAATTGTTATGTTGAATATTCCATTTTGTTTTGATAATGTTACTTACCGTTATCGTATATGTACGCGGCCTCTTAGTGGTAAGGCAAACGGCGCTTGAGCTCTCTTCATTCTAATCAAATAATAGAACGGTATAAGTTTGAATTTACAAATATACGCCATTTGTAAGACCTCTAATAACTTAAAACTATTCAGTCAATATCGTTAATAGTTTTAAGTTACATTGGGTGGTCAATTTGAATGTAAACAAATTTTTTGGCCATAATTTTCATTTGGCGCCATATTTTACGTTTCTTTGTTATCCACATTATTAGGTCAAATGTGGCAAATTCGGTATGCACCATTTATAAGACCATGCCTACCGGATTAATTTCAATAATTTTATCCTAAAGTTTTTAAATAGATTGAAAAACGACAAAATTATTTTCAATAATTAATGTATGAGTGGCTAATCCCATTTTGATCTCAGAGAATTTGTAAATAAACAATATTTTCAGTATTGTCGAGGACTAAAACACGTGGTTCCAATAAGATAGAGCCAGAAACCATGCACCACGAAACATAATCGATGTGTGACGTGTCGAATGTTTCCAGAAACAATAAATTCCAGAAATTTTCACATTATTGACCCCCAAATTCACCAGATTAGACGAGTCCTGGCTTTTTTATGGTGTTATCTCAAATGACGTGTAGAATTCATTTTTAAAACACAAGAAACAGAACATTTGAGAATATGATAGTGGAGTATCTAATAAAATATGCGAAAATTTGGCAAAAACACAATGAAAAGTGATCGCTTTTTAAACCGCTTTTTAATACGTCAAATCTTCTTAGATTAAAAAATGTAAGATATATAATTAAAAAATATCTGGTAATTTTCGTTTGCAATCAAAATAATCTTAATTTAAAATTGTTTACCTTCGAATTGGCCACCCTGTATTATTCATTCAAAGGTGACTTAAGTTTAAACAAAAAACAAGAATCAATTATTATTTTACTGAAGAAATTTGTTTTTTTTACTGTACAATGTTTGCATTGTTTGAATGCCAAAAAAAACTTAAAACCAAATGATTTCCCTCAGGTCTCTATCAGGACGAATAGTTGGAACAGTGTGGTGGTTCTTTGCGCTCATCCTAGTTTGCTCTTACACGGCGAATCTTGCAGCATATCTCATAGTGGAGCGAATAGCAGAACCTGCAAATTCACCTATCAGCTATGCACCAAATGGCGTTCATACCGAAGTAAGAACCACATGCTCTATTACAAGATACAGGTAACAAACAGATATTGGTGCGAATCATTTGCCGGAGCGAAGAGTGCGCATGCGAATTGAACATGTTCAATGGTTTTTGATTTAAGGTAATAATTTCAAAGTTACGAGCATCTGATTGATTGAATGGAAAATTAATTTAATATGAAACTATTTTTTACTCAAATTTTAAGGTTAAGTCGATTGAGGATTAGAAAACAATATTGTCTTGTCAAACATAGATTTCTGAAAAAGTATACTTAAGTTTAAATATGATACCTAGATATGTCATGCTTGAAAAACGTAGAAAACATCACAAGTGTTAATGAAGAAATCTTATTTAGAATCGTTATTATATGCAGAATTTTTTGGATAGATATAAAGAGTAGGGGAAGATCGAAGAAACGATGGATGAACTGTGATATGGCTGATGGGGTAACTACCAAAATGACGACTAATAGGCAAGTATGAAAGAAGAAAACTTGTTGCGCCGACCATAAATGATTTGGGATGAGGGCATGAGATAAAGAATGATAATGATGTTTATTCGTTTTGAATCATCTTATAAAAACGAATATGGGTATTTTTTCTATAAACCTAATATTGTTAAATTAATATTACGGATATTCGCTCGCGGTCATTTATATGGTATCTACTTGATCTACCTAATTTGAAGGTATAAGAATATTTGAGTTTGAGGCGTCTTTTAATTTCCAAGCGACAATGTTAAAAACAATCAATCTCAATGTTTTGATACATACTTTATTTTCTGTTTCTTTCCACACTTGATCTGTTTGATTTATTTACAGGGAGGTCCGTTCAAAATGATTTGTTGAAGCCTCTCGCTTAGGACTTTCCGAGATACCCGAATGTATTTTCAGCGATTATTTATAGTTTATGAGACTCCCTTAGCTTAAATGGAAACAATTTGTTCGACAAAACTCATTTCAGATTTTCTGTCCCCAAAAATAAATAAAGGCATAGACTTCGCAGTAGTTTAAAAAATCTCTTAGGGCTTGCCATTTTTCAGTTAACAACCTACAATAACCAACTATAATTTATTGTTATATAAAATATCCCATTGAAAATGTGATTAGAAGTCGTTTTAATACATTTCGAGTTAAAGTCGCTTCAGCTATTTTGTTTTTTTTTGCAAGCCAACGGATTTAAAACTACTGGGAAGACTTTGCCACGATCCCATTATTTAATTTTTAGGGACTGAAAACGACTCGAATTCTTTCGAATTTTCTCTTGGAGATAAGATTAAACCATAAATACCTAATGGCTGAGCATACATGGGGGTATTTCGGAAAACCCTTGGCGAGAGGATTCCAAAAAATCGTTTTGGACCACTGTAAACGGACCACACAGTATATAACCCATTTACGCTGTTTAATAAATATTTTTTTAAATTTCAGAGCAGTTATTTTAATTTACGGAATAATTTTGTGAAGGATCCTGTTTTAAATGAGGAAGCTATATCAGCTTATTCTGATGATGGCGAGGCGTGTGGCCCGGCGCGTGTTTGCCGATATAAGCATGTTAACTTCGCTATTGCCACGGCGAAGGGATCGCCTCTCAGGTAACGTATTATCGCGGCAATTTTCTTTTCCTAAATGGATTTTGATACTAACTAATTACGATCAGTGTTTCAAACTTGTAAAGCGACGATTTGTTTCTAAACATCGAAAAGCTACTTCAATTAATTAATTGATCCTTTGCATCCAATCCGATACAATCATCAATAACCGTGATTGGTTTCCAGGTAATATCAAAATTATAATATCTTCCGGTTTCGAGATTAGCTTTGTCAGTTATCAGTCGGCTGCTTTCCGGTTACCATTTGAAGTTGTTTCATAATTAAAGGAACATTATGTAATAAATAGACCGATACGACTGACCAGATAGTAAATGATAGGAACAGTACAAGGTGGGAACACGATCTGGTACCTACTGTTAAAATAAAATGTAAACGTAAGTAGTAATTTTATAGCTTCTTTTATACATACTATATTTAGGATCTATCTGAAGGAGTTTTTATGGGGCGCAGTGGTTTCTTCTATCTAAATAGATGCCCTATGAGTGAGAACACTTCTGATTCGGGCACTTTTGTGCCCAAAGTAAAATTATGTACCTAAATGCCAATTGGTAGTTGCAATTAACGTTTGCAAATAGTGAGCACGATTTCCTCATCAGCCATGCTATTCTGTAAACAATATCTCACCGTGAAAACTTGGGTGAAGTGAGCTGTCAATAGTGTCAATCTCTGTGGAATGACAGCTCACTCCACGCTCACTTCACCTAAGTTTTCACGGTGAGATGGTTTACAGAATAGCACTGCAGGTATGCCATTCGTTTGCAGACTAAAGATTTAGAAAAAACGTTCGAATATATGACGTTCATTCGCACGTTTGCAATGACGTGTGCTTTGATCGTTCATCCAACCAGGCATACGTCGCCGCCGATTGACAACACAAACGTTGACCTAAAAAAGTGTACAGTTCGCTCATAAAAATTGCAGAAGTATTTGCCAATGCACCAATAAATCATGCCAATAAAATTAATAACTATTTTGCTATTACTCTCTTAAAGTCTAAAGAGCTTTCGGAAGAGTGTCAAAGGACCCATTGATTTGATAATGTAATAAAACGGCTAAAACGACACGTGTTTCTCCTAAACCAATTTAAGGTTTTAGATTATTCTATTACAATAGGTTATGGCGACCTCTCAAATAATCATAGGTGACAACTGCACCTGGGCACCTGTTTGATATATGCATAATATGGTTGTGATCATTCTCAAATAGCAAGTGCAACATTTAGTTAAATAACGCCTATTTTTCTCTTTAATCGTAAAGTCGATAGGGACTATAACCAAAAATAATTTGATTACCAATATGGATATTATTAGAAATTCACGAGTAACGTTAGGTTAATTTGAAAACTTTGTCGTTGAGACATGTACGAGTAGGTAGATACATGACGAACTTTTCATCTCACTTAGCCGTTAACGTTATCATGAGTATAGCTTTGGATAATCTAATATGTATTGAATATAAAATACGAACAACCAATTTCATAGGCTCACTAAGTGAAAAAGATATTATTGATTCTACCTCAAAATATTATGAAATACACTTCAATTGAGTATCCAGAAGTAATAAACCAACGTATTTGAACAGGGACGCTTATAAGATTCCTTTATAAATGTCAATATAAATAAACGATACGTTCGCGAGCGTTCACTTCCAACGTCTGGACGGCAAAATAAATATAAACGACACTATGATACGTACGCCAGGGGATGAGCACAAACTCTGTGTAAATTTCCGTACAGACAAGAGCTCCTACTATCTATCTGAAATCTCAGCTCTATACGGTAATTCCCGGCGGAATACTGAAAAGTCGTAAATTTACATGGTACCCCGTCAGTTGGGAAGGCGGTGCACTCCGCTTTTCGAATTTATACGACCCATTTTTATGGTATGCGATTTGGCGGACGTGATTTTTGACAACAAGTTAAAATTTACATTTTATATGATACGTCGAGTTTATGGCGCGCCGCTATTGAAGAGATACCGGCCGAGTTTATTGAACGAAGGGAATTCGTTTGCCGAAACGGCTTTGAGCTGTTCCAACTGTTTGCTCTTAGGCATCACGAAATAATAATTTTATTATTCGTGATTGTAACACCGCTCTGTATTAAGAGCGTTTATTCTGAAAGTGGGCAACGTCGCAAATAAATGTCAATTATTTCGTTGTTTTGATTTGTTTGGCAATATTACTGTATGGAAATAAGAAATGTGGCTAACTAGCGAACTAGAATATTGATTATTAAATGCAATCATTCATATCGTAACACAGAATATTTTGTACCTATAAGATCTAAAAAAAGGATTTGGAAACTTTCCAGATGCCTTTTTTCCACCTAAAACGGCTAAAACAGCCAATTGAATGTTATAATTGCAATTCATTATTAATATTCTAGTTCCCTGGTTAGCCACATTTCTTATTTCCATACAGTAATATTGCTAAATTATTCAAAACAGGTAATTATTTGACAGCTATTTGCGACATTGCCAACTTTCAGAATAAACGCTCTTAACTAGTCATGACAAGGCACAATATTATTTGCTTGAATTCTATGATCAGTCTACGGATTCATATTTAGTTTCGGTTATTACTATTAAGTAATAAACAATAATAACCAAAAAGGAAAACCGTACTCATTTTCTTTTATCGTCTGTTTTATTTTCTTATTTGATTGAATCGCTAGTCAATATCGTTAAGTCGGTTTAGATTTGGGAGTGGGTAAAACGTACGGTTATTCTAGCATATTTTAGACTAAAGTTTGGACTACTTTCCAGAGAAGCGATAAACTTGGCGATAGTAAATTTGAAAAAGGACGACGTGATAACTAAGCTTTGGCGCAAATGGGCTACATATAACAAGAAGCCCGATTGTGAAGCGATCAAAGACGAGGTGAGATTTTACATTTAAAGTATCTACACGTAATTTTGTCCTTTGTTTGATAAATTGTGTACTTATTTCTTTATAAGTGATAATGATTACCTAAAGTAGAATTAATTTACTATGCCATTAATAACAATAATTAAGGTCCCAATTAACGATCACTATTAAGGATTTCGGTAGTTAAATCAGAACACTTATTGTATTCAGTTTGCAGTTCTCTTTTTTTACGTTCAGTTCTCTCAACGCACTGTTTGTGATTCCTGTTTTTATTTCAAGGAGACAACGATAACAGAGATGACGCTGAGCCAAGTGGCTGGTATATTCTACGTGTTAGTGGGAGGTCTGGCCCTGGCTCTGGGGGTTGCGTTGGTCGAGTTTTGTCAGCACGGTCGCGCGGAGGCAGCGCGGGCCAATGTACCGCTGCGGGCCGCTCTTCGGGCCAAAGCTCGCCTCGCTTCCCGCTCTGAGCGCAAGACCCCACCGCAACGCACGCAAAGTGATCACGAACGCCTCGGGTGGAATGGAGCGGCTTTCGCAGGGGTTAGTATTTGATAAATCGCTCACTGTTTACCGCAGAACACTTTGAATATAGATTACCTAGCGAACGTCGTCAGATTAACGATGTAGTAAAATAAAAATGATTTCGAGCGGCGTCGGGTGTGGGGTATGGGAGCGCCCGGGTTTGAAACACTTATCTTCAAGATTAACCCATTACCTACTAATGTGTTTGAATTCCATTAGAAATATTTATAAAAAAAATCAATTTCTCTAAATACTCTAGATAGTAATTCGTTTGTCTAATCTAGACAATATTCCAACCGCTCACACGACGTTTTCAACAGACAGATGCATTATTTAGGTTGACAAAAAGGATGCCACTGAGTTGAAGTTTCACTTTTGGAATTATAAAGATATCGTACTAAGCTAAACAAGGGTATAAAAACAAGCAAATATGCGTGCTAAATATCGCATTACCACATTTTCTGCAACAATAAAGTGCAATATCGTATTGTCACATTTTCTGAATAATAATATTTACAAATACATAACAATTATTAATTATACGTATCAAATGCGATTAAAATGAAAAGGAGATTTAAATGCGGAGATAGCCAATATATAACTTTATTGTGGTTTCTGACTTTTAATATTTACCTACTACTATGTTTGTCATTAAAATAATATGAATGATACAAGTATTTCGCACTTGTGTTAAGGGTTTTCGTCTCCCACTTTGGCGGTGTTCATAAGCTGCTTTAATTGTGTGTGATGAATCATGGGACCTAATTATAAATCATAAAGTTAAATCTGAATAAAGCTACCAATATGTCGAAAACCGGCAAGATGAATTAATTTTCAAATCGCGATATACTGGTTAACTGAAAATTTATTTAAATCTAGCGTGGTAACGAAACCATTATAATATAATTACGAGTAGTTCGTATGAATGGTTAGTTGAAGGCCGCGGGAATACGGTGTATGCGACGAGCATAGAACCGTCAGTGTGGCGAAGCTTAGGAGAGGCCTATTACGTCCAGCAGTACACATATTTCCGTTGTAATGATGATGAAGATGAATGGTTAATTGCCATAATAAAAACACAAAATTGGAAAATTATTATTCGCATAAAGGGATCCAATTGACAATAATTAATCATAAATCATAGCAGTCGGGAAAATTTGGTGTGCCGAATTCCGCAAACAAAAAAAATATATATATAATAATAATTATATATAATATTTTTAGATTATATTTATAAAAAAATATTAAAAAAATTAAATTATATGTTTTTCAATGAAATAAAGGAAATAATAATTAATATAGGTATACTTAGTGGGTTTGCTCATAAACATAATAGGATAATGATGCAATATTAATTTGTTTTTCTTTTATGTTTAGTACAATGACTTTCTACTAGGAAGGGAAATGATGGGAAATATCCATCGCAAGATCTATTAAACAGTATTATCGACGTAAGTTGTAATTTTTAACCGCCAAGTTTCTGTGCCGATTGCCCCATACCTACAAATAACAGTAACCCTGATTAAAATTTTGAATTGTGTCCCTTCCGCATCGTGTGTATTACGTTATTTTAATTTTAAAGTAATAATTGCATACCGTGACACATGCCTGTAAATATTGTCAAATAACTGTGTTTGCGCTTCGATTTGTTATTACTGAAAGGTTAATTATGTCACACAAACCTGTTTACTGATTAAAATATTATTATGCAAACAATAAAATATAAAGTACCAAATATTTTATGATTGTTAGTTTATCACTATTGTGATGTTTCATGTCACTATCTATTTTAAATCGACGTGCAAACATATATTTTCGGTCTCCTCTTTCAATCTCAGAAAAAAATCAGGAAAAGACTCAAAGTTAGAGGAAATAGGTTAATGAGGTGCTCACCAACGGTGGCTTATTACTTATACACATTGGTGATCTTTAGCTTAACACATCACAGTGAGTGTGACGTAGCGCATCCAGTACTTGGAGTCTCTCGGTACCCAGGTTAACAAATAACTATAGATTATCAATTAGTAGGATTATTATTATAGGATTCGGCTCGGGCTGAAATCCAATGAGTGCCAATGCACAGGAGTATATAACGAATTTTTTCAACACACATAATTACTAAATTAAATAATTAAAACAATAATTCATTATTTTATGTCTGAACCTTTTTTTTTAAATCTTACCATGCTTTTTAAAATGGAATAGATACTCCACAGAGTGCTAGAGCTATATTAATTGGGCATATGACGGGTAAAAGTGATTCCGATATCCTATTTACAGAATAAGCAATTTCATTTCATTTCATTGAAATACCTAAATCAAAAATACTTTCTCAGAAAATGTCTGGGCATTTTTGTTGTCTTTCCATCTTCAAAGTATTTTTACTTTGATTTTGATGGCAACAGGCTATGGCTTACATTTTGCAAAGCAGTCTAAAAATAATCGTATCTGTAAAAAAAAAATCTTCATGACTTCAAGACCACATTTTCCGAAAATAATCTAATTTTGCTGTTTTTTCCCGCTTCGCAAGTTGAAGAAGAGGCCAAGCCATGGCATGAAATTGTCATACGGCCTAAAAATTTAGGAACTTAATATTTTTGTAACAGAAATTCATTGTAAATAATAATTCGATGAAACATATGCATTTTATTGACACAGTTTATACATGGTCAAGTTAAATTTACGAAACTCTTATCGAAAAATGATTGTGTTCCCATAATACTTATAAAATATTCGTGGAGGTTGGTTGGCATAGCCAGCCCAAAAAAAACTCTACAATACGAATATTGACAGTAGCTATCGACAGCGTACTGATAATAGGATTAATAAATCTTAATAATATTTACGTGTAAAACAAATGAGGATATCACATTCATTCTTCAAGTTTTATAATCGCCATGAAATTAGAATCTCACTTGATTCGTAGATTGAGTATGACTCCAATGAAAATTTTCGAGGAAGTTTTGTTGTGTGAACAGGTTGCGTGTTGCAATGTATTCTAAGCAACTATACGCAGCAAACACTTTAAAGTTTAGCAACCTACTCACTGAACATTACCCTAAAGTTACATGTTCCTAACCAATTATTTCACTTTGTTACTTCACTGTGTGCGTTAACCAACCCAATAATGTTTTTGTAACACATGGCTCACGACCTAATGCTTAAGAATGTTTATCCCTTCTAGTATGAACTACCTACGTGGATGTGATGTACATTAGTGTGAATTGAAACAAAAATTAAAGAACTATATATTTGACAAATCGAAGGGTACAGGGGCAAAACACGGAATGTCACAAAAAATTCAAATATAAGTTAAGTATAGCAACACTTTGTTTGACACACTCTTGTGTTGCCACACTTAACTTCTATTTGAATTTTTTGTGACATTCCGTGTTTTTCCCCTGTACCCTTCGATTCTTTCATTCATTTTACCTCGATTATTTACAGAGGCCGCAAACGCAACCGGTGAGTCGTGTCGTAGGTTCGATCCCCAAGTCGGGCAAAGTTTTATTGGGTTTTTCAAAAAATAATTTCTTAGTATCAACCGGGTGTTTGGATATGTATGTGTTCAATTTATGGCTATGATTCTGCCCCCTATTACATGGAACCTGAACTTAACTAACTTAAAAAATGAGTTTTTTGAATATTAGATTTGGCATTCAATCAAGGTACTTAATATCCATGTACCTACGTCATTCAACAAAAGGCACATTCAGCCACAAAATATTCGTTTTGTTTTTCTAGTAATGCCTTCCTGTATTTTCAATGTTTCAGTACTTCACCTCCGGCACCCAGATCTCCCAAGAAGATGCTGTCCACGCCAGTTTCACGCACGTGTGATCCGCGGAGAAGGCCGGCGCCAACGTGCGTCAGTCTTCAACAACCACAAAAATACCTAATAACGGCGTCGACTTATATCAACTTTAAAACATATTTATATTTATTGGCCCTATAACTACTGTATAATCTGATAAAATCCATATACCCGCTTCCTCCACTTCGCTGGAACATTTGCCCATCAAGCCAGATATACATGCCATTGTGCAAGTTACAGGCATGGCGTGTGTTTCGCGACTGAAATAGTAGCTCGTATTTACGAAAACCGGTATTCCTTATAAATACATAATGGTGTGTATAACCATTATGTATTTATAATGTGTGTATATAGTGTGTCCATAAAATGGCCAATTTTTTTTTTGTGTTATTAGCGATGTTAGAATGTTATGATGTGAAATGTTAAGATCTAAGAGATGAGATTAATACTTTTCAATTCAATTTTATGGCAAATACGCAAAAGGTGCCAAAACAAGGGATTTCACATTATTGATTATGTTGTATTTGCCTTCTAACTGGTCTGTTGGGTTCATATGAAATTTTATTTTAATCGCTTGGTTATATGGGTTTTGCGGGAAGATTGTCAGTAGTTTTTCAGTCTTTAAGGCATACTAGGATCTGTCGTTGGGCGCCTTCTAATAAGTCGCAATAAGTAGGGCAATATTAATTTGTATGAAATTGTATGTTGTCGCGTGGATGTTTGCAGCTAATTTGAAGGCGCCTTGAGGCCTGCTTAAAGCATAAGGCTGCCGAATAGGGTCATTGGAAATAAGTTGTGAAAATATTATTGAAATTGCTATTTCAGCGTTCCGTCATCCTGAATTTGAATTTGTAGTATGTTGTAATTAAATTTTTAAAGAATAAGAACTTTAATATTTAAAATGTGTTGTTTATATTAAATTCTAGATAAATAATGTTTTTATTAAGTACAGCTTGTTTGGAGATAGAAAGTTATATTTTCTACTAAACACACTAATGAACAAAACTTTTCAACCCAAATGAGTTGGGATAAAGGATGGGTGTGTAAGGGTGATGATGATTTGTGGGGCAGATATATTGTACATAAAGCTTTCATAAACTTAATCAATCTTGTACTTAAAACAAACTACCGATATGGTTTGATGGATAGCATTAAAAGAATATTATGTACGTCGTTAATTATCAAAAAGCGCTAGACTAGTAAAATATTATTCGTTGTTTAGACATGAGAAACGTATCCTTTATTAATAATAATTAAGTTAAAGTTCAAAGCATTTCAGATGAGTTTCTATTTAAACCGATAACACACAATATTGCGTTACGTCAGTTACACGATTCCTTGACGTACGTCAAGCAATCGTAAAATTAATACATTTTGTTTCACCAACTCTAGAAAACTGACTATAGTCACAGGTAGTTGGCGACTCGTTACCGTCAAAGCTAGTCATTCAACATTACACATAAACCATTGCCCAGTTATTACAGACAGTAGACCTAATTATCTTTTAAGTTCACCTCACGTGATGCATCAATAATAAAACATACATATAAGTTTGTAGATATATTACATAGAATACGCGCGCGCACATAGGTACCATAAATACAGGTGTGGAATAAAATAAATTAAAAAATGTATTACGGCTACGTAGCTATGGAATGTCATTAAAAAGCAGTTTGCTGCGTAAAACGTATGGTACAGTCAAAGAAGCATTCGACTTCGGAATGAGCGAAACTAGCATTTGAATCTTTTGTTATTTGTCAATAATTTTGCTATAGAGTACCTATCTGTTCAACTGATAAAATGTGATGCATATCACAAGATTTCGTGTGCGAAGAATACACCGTATAATTTAAAAACAATACTTGAGGGGAAAATGAAATCGTTGTTGAAACTCATATTGGTATTGGTTATGAATCTTTTTCAAGCATTTTTTTGTTTTTTGAATAACTCACTTTGTAAACTGTAAGAACTGTTAAAATGGCAAATGACAACACAACTGCGAGCGTTTAAGTCAGGATAGACCAAAACGCAAACTTTTCGTGATGTCTCGAGAATGTTTGATACTATAAATGTTCGATAATATGACAGAAATTGTAATTACATGGACATAGATTGTAGATAATTTAACAAATTTGAAAAAATAAATAAAATAGAAAGTCAAGCGGAAGGTCTATATGTACATAAACTATGAAAAAATAAGCTTACTATCTTTCATTCCAAGTTACCCCTAAATCATTGTGCTTATTTGACTGGACTATAGACGTACAAAGTGAACGTAAAATTATAAAAAACATTTAATTCGTCTGCTGGCCATAGTTTTAGATTCGTAATTTACATTTATAATATAGGTATTAGATAGAGATATTATTTATACGAAGGTTTTGATGTTGTATAATTACTGCAATTTGCGATACGCTTAATTAGAATATATCTACTTGTAAGCAGACAAGTACAGGCTTTTTTTTTTAAAGTAATTTTGTCGACGCCGATGTGGGTTTTTATTACAAATAGCATTCTAATATCAACACAAACACCAAACCACATTTAATTATGAATACCAACAATAATTATTTAGATAAAACAGGAGAATACAACAAAAAAAATTGCACTGATTATTTAATAAATAAAAAAATTACGATGCCAAATGCACTTTTACGCAATAATAACGTACCGAATAAATTATTATGAAATAATGAAAACTTGTAACCTCATCATAGAGTATTTTGCACAGTTCCTTATATTATAAGAAGTAACTTAGAGTAAAAATAAATATTATTTTTATTAATGACTATGTCATAGAATAGAGCTCTGGCCAAGCTGAAGCGAGCGAATGGGATGCCGATCGAAATTCTCTCGCGCCAACTTTGTCAACTAACATTTGTATGAAGGTATTCAAACTGGCGCGTATCCTCGCGTGTCTTCCTATTCATTAGAACAACAGAGACAAACTGTCACGTCCCGCACGCTCGCTCGCTTCAGTTTGCTCAGAGCTTTATACATTTCGATTTCTAGTCTAGTATTACAGTCGTAGAATTTTATTATCTCATTGAGATGAGTAGCAAACATATCTGTGTACTAAATGTTATGTAAGTAGTTTGGAACATCTGTCAAATCATTGTCACCTTCAGATAGATAAAGATTTTGCGTGATCGCTATTTTAGGTATTTGCATTTATTAAGGATTTTTTATTATTTTGAGATAATCATCAATTGTTGCTTTAGACATAATATTAGATATACATTTTCTCTCGAGTTTGTTTATGAATAACTCTGTTGTGAGTTTTGACATAGTAGGCGAGCATAGTATAATACAAGAGGTAACATTTACTGCCTTCAAGAAATTGTCTGATTTAATTTCTTTTTTAAGGTATAATCATAAGTTCAATTTGTTCCCTAAATATGTTATTTTAATCCAAGCCAAAATTAGTTTTATTTTATCGGGACATTAGGCTAAATTCATTGTAATTTTTATTATCTTTACGCATTTCTTGAGAAGAAAAAGAAATATCTCTAAAAACGTTATGTTAATCGCTTTTTTTTTGCAAAAAATCGCTACGTAGAATGTGACTCACCGTATATCATGCTCATTGTCTAATTTAATTATTTATTAAAAGCTTTTCAATCATCTACATTTCTAGCAAGTGAAGAGTTACGTAATTAAAAAGCACTACTTGATCATTTCAACATTATCGTATTCCTAGCATAATCATAAAATGTATTAATTAAATAATCATTAGGTAATTTATTAAAAAATATTGTGCGGTTATATCGTAGTTTTATTTTAGAATTATTAAACCCACTTATCTATTCTCTACTTTTATTAAAAACAACTTCTCCTTCTAAGGGTATCGATGGCAAACATTTGAAACATGTTTGGCTAAAAATTTAGAAACGCGAACTCCTGTCACTGACGCAGTCATAAGATCACTAAGTGCCAGGTGATGGGGCATGCGGTCCAGGATGGAAGGTGGGCCATGGTCTATGACGTGTCATTGAGATGCTGCATAATCATAGATCTGAGCAGTTCATGAACCCTATCTGTGGAGATTGTCTCCGGCCGATTTGGGTTCGAAATCTATTAAGAGATTTCCAGGTCGGCCACGGTGGTCATGCTTAGATAAAATTATCAGGAGTTTACACAGCTCCCGCTATAGAGTACATCTTGCAGTGGAGGCGTTACTATTGGCTGGATTAGCTGGACTCGCGCACCCAAAAAAACTTTTCCGGCGTTTCAGTCTCTGGGGCACTGAGACGTACTTGTAGGTGACGTGAATGGTCCTACGAATGTTTGGAGGCGCAACGCCAGTCAGTGGATAAAGTACTAGCACTATTAAAGTCTCGTTTAGAGCGTTTGTATAGGTAATCCAACGGTAACAACCAACCTTAATAATTGAAAAGATAGAAATATCTACTTCAACAAAAAAATACCTACTACACTATTTCCAAATATACTAGGTACGAGTAAACAAATGATTAAACTTGTTTAGTTAAGTAATATAAACTTTATAATAACGCCATCTATGAATGAACGCAGGCACTTTGAAAAGCCTGGGTGCGGTCGGTGGTGACGCAGTTCCATCAAAGTAACACTGACTTATCAACACCATAGGCTAAACGGCTTCATTATTGCCTGGCACTAAATGCGAACTATCTTCTTATTAGTACTACTAAAATAACAAAAAGTTTATTTAGTTCTTTTACTATAAATGAATATTGCTTGTATCTCATTCCATTTCCCTGTGCAAACTCAAACTCAAAGCATTTATTTCAATTAAAACCATTTACAGGCACTTTCGAATTGTCAAGGAGTAGGTGAGTCAGAAATAATTAACTAGTTACCCATTCCAAAGGGTTCTATGGAGAAGAACGGGAACGAAAGCAATGGGTTAGTTCCTTTAAAACCCTCGGATTGTGTTTGAAAGTGTGTTCCGCAATTAGGGTGCTGGGTGTTCGATTCCCTTACTTACACCAAGTCTCATTTATTATATCGACACAAATGAAAATTATCGCTATACCTTAGAGGGTTCCAGATCGTAGGATGCATACTTAAGCATAATTCTGAGCACACACTGGAGACGTCAGTGTGGACTCATTTGCTATAGCAAATAAGTTGCTCAAGAATTTCTTCATTTCTTTACCAGTATCCCTCTTAAAACCATTGAAACCTCAAATTCCTCGCCCTCGCTCTCTTTTGATTAAGTAAGGGTGAGCGCCTGCCCGATTGAATTTGACTTTAATCATGTTTAGCACATAACAGTAATAAAAGCTTTTAAGCAAATCAAGATCAAATTGACCGAAGATCTTTGGGGAATGTTCATGAAACTTAGCCTTAATATTTAATTTGTGTGTGGATTAACGAATCTTCCTGGATTTAATTAAATAAAGTAACTAACTTTTTCAAAACTGGGAACAGTAAAGACACCAGTATTTATAGACTAGTATCCGCTTTGCCGGTTTTCAGCAATGTGTTTGAAAAGGTAATGCTTAATCAAATGCTGAATGATTTCAACACGAATAAAATCTTTAGGGGCATGAGGAAGAGGGTGTACAGTGCACTCATCCTCTATTGAAAAGGGAGGATCCTCCGACCAGACGGGTGTCATGTTTGGCGGGCAACTGCCCTGAGGTTGAAGTCGGGAGCTTGTATATATGTCCATCGCGCGGTAAACTCTGCGTGTTGAAGATGAAGATGGGCTTGGAGATACAATGGAAACACAAAGATTTCTTGTATGAATTTGGTGAGCCGTTTATTTTTCACAACTGACATCTAAGAGCAAAACAAAAGCATAAAGTAATAAAAAAGGAAACAAAAATATTATTATAAAAAAGGTTAGTTGCTGGTCGCCAACATACACTCGGACCTGGAAATCGCCGACCTCAAGGTGCGGAATCCAAGTACTTCGAAAGACGAGCAGCGATCGGTCACTGTAGCCCACAACTCTGCTCCACTCAACTCATCCTGGCTCAACCCACTACTAAAGGTCATAGCAGTCACTATTTCTGGACCCTTGGGAAGCGTTAACACGCATGCCCTACTCGACGACGGGAGTTCCGTGACTCTGTTGGACCAATCCGTGGCGGACTCGGTGGGAGCTGTGCAGTCAATATTCAGCCTACACGTAGGGCCCCTACGTGTAGGCTGAATATTGACTGCATTGGAGGACATAATTTACGTCGGCCGACGTAAATTATGTTGACATCAAAGTAAAGGGTCAACATGGTGCGGACAGTTTTGACATCAGAGCGCGATCCATTCCCAACTTAGGCATCAATAGGCAGTCCGCACGTATAGACGACGTCACCAGGTACGATTATCTATCTGACTTAGTGGACGTCGTGTGTTCTGATGATGCTAAACCCATGTTGTTGATAGGTGCGGACAATTGGCACGTGTCACTCCCTACTGAGGTCCGCCACGGCACTCGTAAACAACCCGCGGCCGCTCGCACCGCGCTAGGGTGGGTCCTCTTCGGATATATTTCTGGGAGTTCTAACGCTGTCACATCCGTTAACTATATCTCTGTTGGTCTCGACGACGATTCTTCGCTGGACGGCCTCATCAAGGAATACTTTCGACTAGACTGTATAGGGATAACGAAGGTAGACCATCGTAGCGCTAGCGAACAACGTGCTTTACAGATTCTAGAGGACACTACGAAGCGCCTAGATTCTGGCAGGTACGAAGCGGACCTATTATGGCGCGATAATATCACTACCGTCCCTAAAAGCCGCGACCTAGCCTTATCTAGATTTACTAACCTTGAGCGCAAAATGGCTAAAGATGGTGCGATGGTGCGTATGCTGATGCCTACAAGAAAAATATCCAAGATATGATTAGCAAAGGGCACGCTGAACTTTGTTCTGGTCCACCGTCCGGTCAGGTGCCGTGGTATCTTCCACACTTTGGAGTTATCCACCCACACAAAAAGAAGCTGCGAGTTGTCCACGATGCAGCGGCGAAGTGTGCAGTCGTCAGCGTCAATTCGCTTCTGCTGACTGGACCCAATCTACTTCAGCCGCTTCATAGCATCGCTATGAGGTTCAGGGAAGGCCCTATTGCCTTGTCGGGAGATATCAGGGAGATGTTCCCACAAATTAAAATTAGACCCGAGGATAGGGACTCCCAACGTTTTTTGTGGAAAGATAGTCTCGATATGCCGCTTCAGGAATTCCGTATGTCCTCGATGATTTTCGGCGCAGCTTCCAGTCCGTGTACCGCGCTATGGGTGAAAAACAAAAACGCTAGTCAATTTCAGTCACGACACCCGGACGCTGTGCGGTCTATCGTCGAAGACCATTATATGGATGACTTTTTGGGGAGTTTTGACAGCATCAGTGAGGCGGCACAGCGAGCCTTTGAAGTATGGTCCATACATAAAGCGGCCTGCTTCGAGATGCTTTCTTGGGTTTCTAAGTGCAAGGAAGCCTTAGCGTTAATACCTGCCGACTTATATGCGACCGACGCCATTACTGAGGTGACCTTAGGCCCGACATCTCCCTCACAAATTCGCATACTAGGCCTTACGTGGAACGTTAGCGAGGACAAGCTTCATTTCATCAAGACTCTTCCAAAGGTACCTAAATACACAAAACGTACAGTCCTGTCCCTGTTGATGTCTATTTACGATCCCTCAGGTTTTTTAACCCCCGTTATTATGAAAGGCCGCGCACTATTCCAGGAAACCTGGAAGTTGGGTATTGACTGGGATCAGACTCTGCTGGCTAACTTGATCGAAGAATGGAAAAGTTGGTTTCTCGAAATTCAAAATTTAAACAACAGTTCCATTCCCTTATACTACTTTCGCGGCAATGGGCGGATTAAGGATGCCCAACTTCATATTTTTGCCGACGCCAGTGAACGTGCGTACGCTTGTGTGGCCTACTGGCGCTTCACAGGCGACGACGACAACGTAAGCTTGCCCTGATAGGCGGAAAGGGTAGGCTGGCGCCTCTAAAACCTGTTTCAATCCCGAGATTGGAGCTCCAGGCTGCCCCTGATCGCTTCGCACTTTAGCACCTACGAGTATGTGATTGAAGCGCACAGACGAAAACCCAATCAAGTTTATTTTTGGACGGATTCGCTAACCGTTCTGAAGTGGCTCCGTAGCGACGCCTGCACATTTAAAGCCTTTGTCTCGTTCTGTGTGGGAGAGATAGCTGAGACAACGAACATTCAGAGTTGGAAATATGTTCCCACGGCTTTAAACGTCGCAGATGACGCTACGCGAGACATTCACAATTTCACAACCTCCTCACGTTGGTTCACGGGTCTCACATTTCTCCTGTCTCCACCCTCTGACTGGCCATGTGAGCCAACGTGTGCCGTCCCTCCGGTAACCGAAGAGCTGAAACGAGATTCGGAATCGGTGGGACTGATAATTGCTCCACCGCGACGGCTACCTTTACCGGTAGTTGCGGACCACCAACGTTTTAGCAGTTGGACACGGTTGCTTCGCGCGAACCCATCAGTGTTTAGAAAAGTTTCAATCAGTTTTGCGCCCAAATTCCAAATTTTTTCCAAATGCACTTCGAGATGCTCGCAATCTTTTTACCCTTTCTGTTGAAGATCTCAACGTTGCGGAGGTCCATTTGTTTCGTAAAATTCAACGAGATTCCTTCCCCGAGGATTTGATGCGCGTTCTAACAGCACGGCCCCTTTCGAATGATGGTAGGCTTCGGAACCTTTCGCATTTGCTCGGTGAAGACGGGCTTCTTCGTCTTTCTGGTCGCACTGCCGTCGCAGAGCATGTGGAATCACGCCCGATTGTTGTAGATGGCCGACATCCTATCGTCAAGCTTCTGATATACTCCTATCACGCCAGGTACGCCCACGGGTATAACGAACTAGTGGTTAATGAACTGCGCCAGAGGTTTTACGTACTAAGCCTCAGACCAGCCATCAGAGGAACTTCACAGAGATGCCAGTTCTGCCGCAATCGGAAGGCTAAGCCAGAAATACCACTGGAGGGCGATTTGCCAGATGCCGGGTTAGCACATCACCAGCGCCCTTTCACCCACGTAGGGTTGGATTATTTTGGCCCCCTGAGCGTCTCTATTGGCAGACGCACCGCCAAAAGATGGATTGCACTTTTTACATGCATGACAGTGCGAGCCGTGCATTTGGAGATCGTGGAGAGTTTGTTGTCCGACTCCGCCCTGATGGCACTCAGACAGTTCATCGCTAGAAGGGGATGCCCGATAAGGATTTACTCCGATAACGGAACCTCATTCGTCGGCTCGGCAAAGATGCTGTCAGAGCTCTTAAATTTTTGCGCAAATAGAAGAATAGAATGGAGATTCATCCCCCCATGCGCACCATTTATGGGGGGCTGTTGGGAACGGCTGGTCCGCTCGGTGAAGAGTGCCATCGCCGTGACCTTGAAGGAAAGGACGCCTAAGGAGGAGGTATTAAACACCCTGCTCTTAGAGGCGGAGTCCAGAATTAATTCGAGACCCCTTTTTTTTTTTTTTTTTTTTTTTTTTTTTTTTTTTTTTTTTTTTTTTTTTTTTTTTTTTTTTTGAGGATGGGAAATTATCAAATAACTTCTCCCGCTCTGGGTGGAGCGGGAGGGCGTGTCAGACTTTTACTGACTAAAACCCACCCGTGTTCCTTCCGTTGCCTGTGTGCCGAGGTCGCGATATCCCTTTCAGACAAACCCGCGACCCCGGCAGAATTCGAGACCCCTGACACACGTTTCAGTGGATGCTGACGCGGAGTACGCCCTGACTCCTTTCACCTTCCTAATTGGAAACCCAAGCGGTGAGCCTGAGACTAATGCTTTTGACGACACAGACTTGATCCGACGTGCTAACTGGAGAAAAGCGCAGAGGCTGGCAGACCACTTCTGGCAGCGCTTCGTACGAGAGTACCTGCCCACGCTCACACCTAGGAGGCGGTTGCAGGAGGCTCGTTCGCTGAGCGTGGGTGACCTAGTCTTTATCGCAGATGGCACGCTGCCCAGGAACCAATGGCCTCGAGGGCGAATCGCGGCAGTGAACCCGGGGAAAGATGGGGTAGTGAGTGGTGGACGTCGCAACAAAAGGGGGCGTGCTGCGTCGACCCACTCGCAAGGTGGTGTTGCTAGTCGCTGGCCAGTAAATTGGTGCTTTCACACCGTCAGGGGCCATGTTGGCGACCAGCAACTAACCTTTTTTAAATATATTTTTGTTTCTCTTTTTATTACTTTATGCTTTTGTTTTGCTCTTATATGTTAGTTGTGAAAAATAAACGGCTCACCAAATTCATGCAAGAAATCTTTGTGTTTCCATTGTATCTCCAAGCCCATCTTCATCTTCAACACTGCGCGATGCAGAATTTGTGTGGTTTAGGTCTTTGATGCGTAGTTCGCATGTGGCGATGCAGATGCCGCCACATCACTCCGCTCCGGAGACCGGAGGTCGATAGTGGGCTGTGTCTTGTATCTCACGATGCTTCACAGCGCCAACTAAGGTTCTTTTCACGCGTACAATCCTGTAATGCATAGAAGTGTGAAACATATAGACATAAGGGCGCACTATGTCAGAGATTGCATTGCTAAGAATGTTATATATCTGGACTATGTGTGTACGGAAGATAACCCACCAGATGTACGACAATACTATTAGGTCGTGTGGCATTTAATAAATGTATGCGCAATCTGAGTTTGGTTGTGTCTGGGTGGTGTAATGTGAGGATATCTGATGATGGATGTTGTTTGAGGGGTGTGAAACTTTTTAGTTGACAACAACATTTCAAATTGATATTCGAAGATGTGTTTTTGATAATTTATTTAATGCTTCAAGCACAGAAATGTACAGAGGCCGGACTTAATGCCATAGGCATAGGATAATGACTTGTGTCATTCACTTGAAATATAGAAATTTACCTGTGCATACAACGTTTTTACTTCCTTAACCAAGTTATCTAGTTTGTTTCTTCAAAAACCCCTTTCCAACAATAATCAAATGCTGACATCGCAAAGCACGAATTTTATGGGAATCAAGCATTGAGAAGATATTTCCAAGAACATTATGTTGTCATTCTGGATAGGGGTTTTAGAAAGCATCCCTACACCAACATCTATTTAGATATTCAAACCTACATGCCATGTTCATCACAGAAGTTCCAAGAAGTAAAGTTAAAATTGGGGCAAGGTGAGCCTCAATATCTACAGAAAGAACTCTCAGAACTCTAAAATTAGGGTCTCCGACGGTGATCAGCCGATGATGTTAGACTTGAAAGAAATACTTTGAAAGGGAATGGGGGAGGCCTAGCATAAGTCCCCCATTTTATGCTAAATGCGAGGGATTTATGGAGGAAGATGCCACTGAACGGGATGGTGGGGTCCTAGCTGCAGCAAAAGATATTGCTCAATCATCTCATTCACAGACCCCGCCAGACTTGAATAGTTTGCGCGGGTATGACTTCATTACAGTTGCTTTTTACTGATTTAACAAGCTTTCAGGCCTCACAGGTCAGAGAAGACATTGTGCCTGTAATTGGTTTATTCGAAATAAATCTTTTGAGTTTGCAGATCTCATATTCTGCATACAAATTCTGAAAGAGAAGCACAGATAAAAATATACGAAAGCATAATAACGCACTGTTAGTAACAGTGATCTCTGTGCAAATATGTGAAAACGATTTAAAAACACTTTCTTATTTGCTGACTTCGAAGTAAAAACGGACGATAATGATTTTGAAATAGTATTTGTTTTGAAGGCCTTTGTTGTAGACACTGCCCTCTATTGCCAGAAACTTAAAGTATGTAAGACCTACCGTTAGACCCCGTTAGACTATCTAACGAAGCACTGACAGCAGACTACTGAGACTATAGCCCTATAGGCAGATGGAGCGCGCGCACAAATGTAGGGTGTACGACAGTAACTAATGATAGGTAATATATTCTTACCAATCATTAGTTAAGATTGAACACACGTTAGTGTTAAACCAAATGTTGCTTTGACACTACTACATGATTCCAATCATATTTTATTTAAAAAAAACATGGTCGTTGAAAATGGTTTGAAACACAGGTAGTCTGTATGTCGTTTCATGACTTAAGCTTTAGGCTAGGGTCTCCTATAAACGCCGTGGGCCACTTTCAGCGACACGCCGTACGCCGCGTCACGATGCTTACTACTGCACACGTCGACGTCGACGTCTTGATGTCGTACTCGGCATTCATACGCTTTGCGTCGCGTCTCTAGTTATTTCGACCCATCGCATCGCAGCGTCAGGAGGTCGTGTCAAGTGTTAAGCGTCAATACAAAATGGCGAGATTTAATAAAGAAAAAGACGAACTATTTATAGAATTTGTGAAAACTTTTAATGCTTTATGCGATAAAAGTGAGAAGGATCTTAAAAATAATATCTAAATGTTGGGAAAAAATTACTGAAGCGTCGTCATCCACTAGAGAGCAGTCCGTTGTAGGTCGTAGCTTCAAACCCTGACAGGCGCTTTACTTTGTGTTAATTATTTCATCAACACTGCTTTCAAAACGGAGAAGGATAATATCGTGAGGAAACCGGCATGTCCTAGAACCAAAAATTCGAAGACGTGTGACATCTACCAACCCGCACTGAGCCCGCGTGGTGGATATATCTCAAATACCTACGGGCTCATGTGATGCCTTACGCTGAGTTTGTGGGCCAGTATTTCCTTTTTATGCATGATACTGCAAAGGCGCACTGCAAGAATTGTTCGAAAATACCTGCATGACCTTAGTATCGAAGTAATGGAATGGCCAGCAAGAAGCCCTGCTATGAATCCAATAGAGCACTTATGGGATGAGCTGAAGAGGCGTGTTTGAACTAACCAACCAGCTCCAGAAACTTTGCAGGAGTTGAAAACTGCCATCTTGGAAGCATGAGAGAAAATTCCCCAGCACGTCATAGAGGCATTATTTAATTCTGTGCCAAACAGCATGACGGCCGTCGTAAATTCCCTTGGAGGTAACACAAGTTAGGTACTAAATAAACGTTCTCTCTATGTAAACCATTGTTTTCTTTAAAAATTCCACGCTAATTTTGCCCCTGAGAAACACGAAAAGATAAAATGAAGACTTATTGCAGTTACATTGCACATTCAGGCTCATTTTTTTTTGCTGCCTTTATTTAAAAAGATAAAGAGTTTACAACAAAAAAATGGCAGCGTGGATCGATACCGTTGCCCGGGAGTGTAGTTAGTGGTGTTATATATTGTACTAGCTTTACCTGGCCCTGCTTCGCATGGGTAGCACTAAGTACTTATCTATGGCGCAGCTGCTACCTACCTAAGTACTCTACCTACCCTCCTTACTCTACCTACCAAAAGGCGGTCTCTGGGGAAAAGACCGGGGAGCTTCCTACCTACCTACCGACCTACCCTACCCACCTACCCTACCATACCTACCTACCGACCTACCCTACCCACCTACCCTACCCACCTACCTACCTACCGACCCACCCTAACTACCTACCTACATACCTACGTACCTACATACCCTATCTACCGAGATATCATCAATAAAGTCGTTCCATACAAAATGTATGAGAAACTTAATTTTCTTCTTATATATTTTTTTCTTGATTTTTTCCGATTTTTTTATGTTTAGTTATTCTGCTATTCGGGGCGGAGACAAATCCAACAAATCAAAATTCATAAAAATCGTTCCAGCCACTCTTGAGTTATAAAGGGTATAACTAACCCGACTTTGTTTTATCGATATAGTTAAAAGCATTGTCAAAATAAGTACTTAAATTTTATAATTCACTTCAACTTTATAATCAATAGGTATTAATTACCAGTGAATTCGCGCTACAGCACAATTAAAAGGAAACCTTGAAGAAAAATCTAACGTAAATCCAAAAATCCACGTGTTAATGGCACATTACTCATATAACGTGATGTTAACTGGCAATTGTAAAAATAATAAGTAGGTATAGATTTTTAGTTTTTCTTTTCCAGTGGCGTGATCAAATTGTGTATGGGCTTATAACAAGACATATGTATTTTTATTTTATTTTATTTATTTATTTAGGATCTACAACGTTTTATAAATTCCGAACGGTCAGTATATATTTTATTTATTTATTCAAGATCTGTATTAACATATATAAAGTCTGCCCAACTGCATAACAGTTTGTCGGCAGGAATTAAATATGTTATTGTTATTAAATTATATATGTGTATGTTGTAGGAATGAATAATGTTAACCTACATACATATTATATCTGAGGCTGATTGAAGAATAACTTAATGTCATTTTATGTATTTTGGACTCGTGCAGAAGCAATAATAAATGTTCCTGATACACAAACCTTGCAAGAACCTAAACCAACTGAAGTGGATTATAATATGCACAACATATCTCAAGCAACAACAATCACTGACTGAAGACTGTATGGCAGAATCAATAATATTGAAGAGAAAATAAAATATGGAATCACTTTATTTGTAGTTCTATTTATTAGTACCTAAAATCGCATATACCCAGCAGATTCAATTCAGGTATTATGCAAATCCGTTTAATCCATTAGTCCATTTACCAATGGGTACTCAGAATACCAAATTGAATCGCGTGCTGTGTGAGTCCTAACTTATGACATGTTCTTTTATATACCTAAAAGATTTTTAAAGTGCAGTGACTCCTAGTTACCCCGGGCGCCTAAAGCAAAGCCAAAAGGAAGGTTCAAGTAAATAAAACTTGCTACGCGATATCATGTAAGGCGCGGCAAAAATGCAATTGTAAAGAGATTTGCGTAAAGCAGCGCCGCATTCTCTGTGCCTGGGATGCTTCCAATGAGAATAGAGGCAAAGGTGAAATTGAATTCCGTTGACTTAACTATGTGAGTATTGCTTGGAAGTTAAATTCAAACATACTTTTTTGTTTTTAAGGTTCCGTTAAAAAAAAACCTTTATAACATCACTTTTTTGTTCGTCTGTCCCAGAGGTTTTTGTCGAGATCCATGCAACGTACGAAATTGAATTTTGGCTTAATCGCGTCTCAGTGACGCGCACACAGATTGCCAGTCCAAGACCATAAATTATGTCTTTGGAGGGTCAGTTCGATTTTCTTAAAAGGTTTGGTTAACATATCGTCTTTGATATCATGTAAAAGAGCTTTTTATGGATTTTTTAAATATATTCCGTCCAGATAAGCTCACAATTTATTAAAAAATATCATTTCCCTTCTTATCTCATTTAACGAATAAACAGCCAAAGTAAAAAAGCCGGCCAAGTACGAGTCGGCCTCGCAAACGAAGGTTTCCGTACCACCGTACAATATTTAGCAAATACCACAGAAAAAAACATGTTTCTTGTATGAGCTCTTTAAATTTATTTTATTTTGGGAACCCAAAAAAATATGTAGTGTTAAATATTGTAAGGTGGTACGGAACCCTGGAAAAACAGTCCAATTTTAAGTCGGACTCGCACACGACGTGCGAGTCCGACTTAAAATTGGCCTGTTTTTTAGTTCAGTTAAATTAAAATACAAAACGAAGTATATTTTTCATCATAAATTGAAAAAATCGTAGACTTGTATTTGATAATGATACTGAAAATTACAATGTTATTTTTTGCAGTTTGATAAAATCGCCCATATTCAAATCGGCGTTTTTAGGTTTCCGTACCCAAAGGGTGCCAAACGAAACCCTATTACTAAGCCTCCGCTGTCCGTCTGTCTGTGAGCGAGCTCATCAAGTAGAGAACATTTTTTTTTATCTTCCGAAATGTTGAATTAGGCAGCCGTAAACTTTGTCAGGTTTAGACCATTTTTGTACGAGCTCTATCTCAACAACTAAACTAGTTTAATTTGAAACTTTTGTTTATTATGTACTATATACTGTTTATAATTAATAAATACTAAAAACGCCGATTCATAAGGTATTTAATTTAAATATGGGTGATTTTGTGCAACTACTAATTACGGTCTTTTTATTACGATTTCGTGATTCCGGTTAGACTTTTTTTTTTATTGCTAATATGGTTACTATTTTTTGGTAGAATACGATTAATAGGCGTTACAATGCAGAGGGCCAAACAAAAACAATCTCCTTTTGCATTTAAAAATAAATATGTTCTGATGTAATTTTGTCAAGTGTGATTTTGTGTTACCTACTCACAAAATTTTCTCCTAATATATTTTGCTAGGATCAATTTCTCTCTGTCGTTTCTTTTATCCTACAACTTTGACTATATTGCACGCAGCTTGTGAACCTTGTTGACTTTGCCAACTTAATATTACATTCTGTAATATGCGTGAGATACGTTACTCGTGTGGCAATAAACTTCGGCCGTACATAATCCATGTGAAATATTATGTGTTGCTATCATACCGTTCATTTTACCCGACTACGGCAAAGCCAAAAGGAAGGGTTATGATTTTAGCAATCTATGTATGTTTGCTTTTACGTGTATTCCGCCGTATCACCTAAACTACTGAACCGATTTTGATGAATGACGATCAATAGGTTCGTAATAATGGTTCGGTTGACATAGGCTCTATAAATTCTCCCTAAAATTTGTATGGTGGACTTTACACGTAAAGGGAAATGCCCATTTGATTAAGAGGTTTTGGCCAAGTGACGCCCATGTATGAAATGAATTATAGGCATTAGGGTTGACATCATAGATAAAGAAACAACCACTATTTTTACATATAACGCGGCTGGTCTTTTATAAATCATATATAAAAATTAAAGGTTAATCTACTTCTTCTTTCTTTTTCGTATGGTAAATGACCAACCTGGTGTCAGAGGTTTTTAAAGCTGCCCATGGGCCTCTGAATTGGCTTCACATGCCGTCGAGAAATATCTATCAGGCAGGACGGTTTCCTAATGATGCTTTTCCTTCCCTATTATCATGCTGTAGCATCAAAAGGTCTTTATGTATAAATACATTGACTGACACCGGTCTCTTGATTTAAAACAGCTTCCGTGGAGTTTATGGTCCAAAAAGGAGTTTAAGGACAAACTGTGCAATAGGATAGGTCCGAACTTTGAGAAAGAGGTCAATCGTCGAATCTGACTCGGCTGGGCAGCGTTCGGGAAGCTACTAATCGCCGCAATTGTGGCGTGCCCAGCACTGGGTTGCGACAATTGTGATTTCTCGCGGCAGCGGAGTTACGCCCCGATCGCCTCCTCGCTCCACTCCCAAATGTGCGGGAGGACTTTCGCCTCCAGATCCCATGATGGCAATCCGGCAAGGAGGCTCGACGCATCACCGGAGACCGTGTGGTATCCCCGGACCAGCCGGATGGCCATGACCCTTTGGGACGCGTTCCACCGGCGGGCTGGCCGCAGCCTCAAAGAACTCGCCCACACCGGTGCCCCATAACGGGCCATGGATCGCACGACCCCCACGTAGAGCCTCCGGCAGGAGGCGTTTGAACCCCCTAGATTGAGCAGGAGCCGCTTCAAGGCAACCTTATAATATTAGCCTTATTTTATAATTTGAGAAAATTTATATAAAATTAAAATTATCCACGTATGTAGATATTACAATAAATGCATTTATAAATAAATGCAGATTACTACAACTGAATAATTAGGATGGGAATCAGGCTTCTGCAAGACTTATCCTTACCTCTGGATAACATATAATTTTAAAGAGCTATATTCTTGGCTATGGTTTTCATAAGATTGAACAACATTGCAAGCGAGTTTAGACTAAATTAACCAAAACTTGCCACAAAAATTGGTCTTGAGAATCAAGAGGAATGCCAGTAAAAAGGAAGGAATAAGATTAATGTTATGGTAATAGGAACTCAGCATAAATCGCTTGGCGTAATCCATGCCGATCGAATACGTAATGTGGTAATACGCAAATTGGTTGGTGTGAATGAAATTGCCATCGTGAATAGCAGGCTTGCTCTATTGTTATTATTCAGACATCGTAAATTAACTGTTTTTCTATTCTTTGTTCTATCTCAAGGACTAAAATTAGTCTTTAAACCAATAGAGATAATCCATGTTTGCTTTAAAGCTTACAGCGGTCTTTCTATTGGTATGGAGCCGGATATACTATGTAGAAGGATTCAAACAATTTCAATGCATCGGCTTATTTACGAATGTATGGCGGCGGACGGTGACTCTAGCACATACAAAAACCGGCCAAATGCGTACGCACAATGAAGGGTAGTGGGGATGAATTAATCCCAAAAACAAACTTAACATTGTAGTTGAAAAGCTTATTCTCCCATAAATCTTAATATACGTCACGGTCAATTCTCCATATGCAAACGTGAGTTTGAAATGTTTTTTTTATATGTGTTAAATCTACAAAATAACGTTTTTCAGACATTGACCTTTACTTGTGCTGCTAGACATTGCTTCTTGCCAAAGGATGATGCGAGCGGATGTCGCCACTGACCAATGACGACTGGCCGTATGTCGTTGAAAAGCTCTTTTTATGTCTATCACCTGTTACTACGGTGAGTCTCAAATCATTGTGGGAAAAAGTTACAGCTGAGAGGAGAAAAACCTGTCATTGTGGCAAAAAAATCATTAGTTACAGAAAAAATCATTACATTTTACTCTAAGAATAACAAAATAAAGTAATCATCATGACTACATATAATCGATAATGCAAGTACAAATGCTCCCACAAACAGGCGCGAAGCGACTCTGGTGGAACAATTCTTATGAAAACTTAAAAAAAATCCGGCGGTGTCGCGTTGCGCCGTCCCGTCGAGCCTTTCTGCGCCACTGAGCCTTAATGCCTCACAATAACTGTGTATTTCTTTAGAGGGACCGCTAAAGTAACAACTATTCTTTTTCCGTATACCTGGCCGATGATAAGCGACGACGTGCGAAAAAGCGAGTAGACGTGTTTTATTTGTTTGACATCTTTCATCTCATTTTGTATTTATCTATCTACGAGTACGTGATTTGCTATGTTCTTGGTTGTTAGTTTACTATGGAAGAACGTCAGTGGGAAGCTGTGCATATTGTAACATCTAAAATATGGTACATCGGTTTCGCAAGGCATGAACCTTTCAGTCCTCCAGCAGCGTGTTTAAATAATATTATTGTTGACTTCCTTGAAATTAAAAGCCTGTGATGTCCCTCTGCTTATTGCATATTGGGCTGCTCTTGACCTCGATCTCGCCTGATGGGAAGCGATGGATGAGGTCTACCATGAAATGAAGCGTGCCGGGAAGATGCCTGTTTACTCTTGCTTTGAAGGCGGGTTATATGTGAAATCCCGGGAACACAGACGCTAGCAGAGTGTTCCATACTTTGGCTGAGCGCATAATAAATGTGGAGGAGAAGCGCCGAGTACGACTCGACGGAATATCAACTGCAGTACGTCTGGTAATCCGGTCATAAAAGGGCAATGGTGGGATCACGTCGTCGAACTCCTGCGCACTTTCTCCGAAGTACAGTCTGTAGGTCGGTCTTCTACAGACAAGCAAGCAACATTACGCCGATGAGCTGAGACTATGACTTCCACGCGAACGAAGTCACTAGCCAGCAACTAGTGTTATAACTAGTCTTACTAACAAAATAAATAGATCATCATCATTTCAGCCGAAAGACGTCCACAGCTGGACATAGGCCTCCCCCAAATGGGGGGGGTTTGCCATAATCGCCACGTTTGGCAGGCGGGTTGGCAATCGCAGTATGGTGTTAAAATGCATAGAGAACGCTGCTGTCCGTTCTCTAGTAAGTCCCTTATTTTCCTTTTACGACACCTACGGGAAGAAATGGGATGGTACTATTCTTTACGTCCGGCACCAGAAGCAACCTTTACGTCCGGCACCACACGGAAAAAATTTATAGGTAGATAAAAAAAAACAAATATACTCAATACAATTTCATTACTGACATTGCAACCCAACAGTAATGACAAAATTGTAGTCATCTCTGTTGCGTGATTGGCAATGTAAAAAGTGGCTAAGAATTTTGATCACCGCCGTCCATGGCTGCCTACCGACGCAAACGCATTGTTTATAGATATAAAGCTAACAAGATTTTGTTCCGTCTTTTTGTAGCTTTAGCTACAGTAGCTACTGATTACCTACTATTACTCTTCAAGCCGAGTCAAAACAGTTCTGCTCAGCAGTAGAAAGAAAGTCTTGAGCAGGAACAGATTATTCAATCCAAAAAGAAATATATAAACAGAACAGACTAAATCAAGCAATCCCATTACTTTCAATAACTAAAAAGATGGATCTTTGAAAGGTACTCGTGTTTATATTGATCCAAATTCAACACAGCTTCGATGCTTCCTTTTAGTTTGCCCACCGTTCTTCACCGATTAAGTTACGTATTCCGTGAATACGTTCAACTGTTGAAATATTCATATGGTAACCTTTACGAAAACGAATCGAACGATCGAAAGATTCAGACCCACACCGAAGCGAGCGCTATCTGTTTTATCTAGCATAATGTTTTATTTTAGGCATTTTACATAACAGTGTAACACAATATTTATTAACACTCACACACTTTTAATTTAACCAATCGTAAAATCAGTACCTACTGTTGTAACCTTCTTTTGTAGAAATTATGCTTTTATATATTTTTTAAATATCACTTTGTCAAATATAACAGTTGCGTCTTGTGTCAGCGAATTAGTTGACATTGACTTGATACGTTGCTTCTCTGGAGCTGAGTTTTTGTTACTCCCAGTTCATGAAAAGCCCAAAGAACGATCAACATATTTTGACAATTCAATCGGTTTAGGATATCGAAAGTCTCTAAAGTGTCGTGGGTCTTACTAGTTTTGATGAACCTTCACCGGTAATTTCAAACCTTTTACGTTTCAATAAATGGATTCGATTGGTGCGCTTACTTATGCGCATTAAAGAAGACTGGGCAGAAGTGATCTATGAACCAATATGTTTACGGTTTTGATATTTGAGTTAGGATACCGCATCTATTACTATTGTGCAAAGGGGCATCAAAATCTGACCCGGCAATTTGAGAAAATTGATACACAAATTCACATATTCATGTGAATATTTACTTTATAGAGTATTATGATATTATTATTTCAATTTCAGTTAGTTTTTTTGTTAGTTCTAATGAAGTGTGATCGTTTGAGTAACTTTATATGGCCCACCCAAATGTCCTTTCTTTAGTATTGTTCGTCAACTCATTGAAATCCTTAATTTCTGAGTTGAGCTACACGATAAGTTATAAATGCGTACACTGACGACACTGGACAGATCCAGTCAAATTAAAACTCACAAAGACCACCTCAGACACTAATCTGCATAGTCCTCACATAATATGACCAAGATAACGATTTCTCACTTTAAAAGTGACTCTTCGGTGTTTCTTCACATTTGCTTGTTATTTGTTTGTTAAACCAATTCATACAAAGAAATGTCATTTATCAAGAGGTTTTTCAGATTGCGTTTATGTGGTGGTAGCAAGTAGGTGGACAGCGCGATTTGGCCGTCGATGACATTGTCCTTGCCGTGGATCCTGACCTACCTCGACAAGAGTGTGGCCTGAGCAAAACCTATATATACGGGCAGAGATGGGAAGAACGAAGACAACGAAAGCTCATCTTGAAGGACAACATGGCTGCAGTGCCGGATTAACCACGTAGCAAGAGTAGCAATTGCTACGGGCCCCGCGCTAAAGGGGGCCCCGCGTATTCAAACCCGGGCCCCACCTCCGCCTGAGCATAATTTTTTGAGTGAAACTTATTAAGAAGTGGTATATTGAATTTACTTGATGTCTCAAAAACGTGATACGTACTACCTTTGCCGACTAAAACGTCAGAATATGGGTAATACAATTTCTAAAAGTTGATTGCAAATAGACGTATTGAGTATTGATTTTTTTTACCACTTTATACATAAGAACCCATAGCAGATCAAGGGCCCGTCTATAAAATTTGCTACGGGCCCCGCGCTTGCTTAATCCGGCACTGCATGCCTGGGGCAATTATTATGTATAGTCGTCTCAGGTCTTAGGTCTCAAGGTGTGAAAAGACCTGTACGACGTGTTTGCCTGGTAAAGGTCTTTCTTTCCACACCGGGCACAACCAATAACACCCAAGGAAGATACAGCTGCACAATGATGAGGCACACCCAAATCTTTAAAATTGAAATAGTTTCATAATCAGAAATTGACTGTTAATCACTTTATTAAACAATATTTTGACAAAACTAATGTTTGCTTAAATCAAGTTCACGTTCAATTTCTACATGATAAACAGTTTTATTTAAATGTTTCTCACATTATTATGCTTTCATGGGTTTAAGTCCACCGACCACCGACTCTCGATCACCAGTTTGTTTACCTACTGACTTTATAAAGTATCAGCAGGTCATGGCTGTCATTGCCTCAGCTAGATGCCTTAAACTTTGCCTTGAATTTTGAATATGGCTCTGATCCCGCTGTTAGAAGTACTTCATATATGTATTTCTGTCAACAAGAACCCGTTATCATGTATTCGATCTTTCATGTTCAGTAACGCACGCTTTGGACGCTACTCTTAGTCTTAACCCTTCATCAAGATTTTTTTTGAATACTCGATGTTTTATTTAAGTTCTCAATGCTCAAGGCTCATAGTATTAGGTTACAATAATTGTAACGTAATCATATTAAAGTTATGAAAAGGCACACAGCAATATATAATATTGAAATATACCGTGTGAAAAACCCATAACATGACCCAAAGCGTATGTAAGTATGATGAAATAGCTCCTTATTGGTTTAGTGGTCGTAAGTGCGAACGCAAAATGGTAGTCGTCCCTATAAAAATTTTACCCATCGGTGATCTGAATTTTCAAACATAAACTGTAACTAAAATCAAACATGTTCATGCCGCTGCATATCCTAAAACTAAAAATTCGAAGACAGGTGACATCCACCAACCCACACTGGGCCCGCGTGGTGTATTACGGCCCGCACCCTCTTACCGAGAGGAGGCCTGTGTCCCAGCAATGGGAACATAGCCTTTAGTGTTCCCACTGCTGGGACACCGCCTCCGCCTCAGTTTAATTAAACCATTTACAGATACTTTTGAATTGACACAGTTTCTGAATGTTGTATTCCATCGATGTCACCGAAAAATAACAATTATTTTCGTGTATAATTACTTACATATTATGAGCAAAATAGCTCCTCAAAATGCAGTAAATTGCTCACTTATAGATTTCTACCAGTTGAATCGGCATTTTAACTACTAGGTAGATATTGTTGGAGCACCTGGGATCACATTCTCATCACAAAACGAAAACGAGGTTTTAGAACCAATATTAATGTTAGTTTTACAGTAGGGCCGCTACTGTGCACCGCTAGATCGCCAAACGGTTAGGTCCCGTGAATGCTTACAATTTGAAAACTCAAAAACTCCTTAACCAATATACATCCAAGGTGCCCGCCGAACACAATAATAAAGAGGCAGCACGGGCTTGTGCAGATCGCCAAGATCAAGGGTTCGAAAAAACAATATACCTGTGCGTTGGATGTAGAGTAATACTGAAAACAAATTTATGGGTCAAGAAGGGCTTAATTAATAGATCCTTGGGGACTGTTACCCATTTGGTTTATGCACCGAATTGTTCCCCAAATACTGATCGTCCTTTGGTGATTATGGTAAAATTCGTTAACTATACTGGGCCAGACATAATGGGAGACATAATGGCGGCAGGGTGCTTTTACGTTGCCTCATCACGCTCTCGAACAAGTGCAGATATTGTGTTAGAGCCCTTTAATTTAGACCGTCTTACAAGAATTGGGACCATGAAGCTATTGCTCTTGCGAATAAAGGAAGAAAGACTAAATCGGTTAGCGATGAGGTCACAATAGAACTACTATTTTAGACTATCAATGCTGTGATCAACTATCACAGCCGTTCCAAGAGGAAAAATCTTCGAGGTCCTTCGCCGCGAAATCTCGATCAGAATTCCATATAAAAATGTAACTCCCGGAATTCATAAAATAGGTTGTACTGCTGTTACCCTGCCAACCGATTCCACCCGCCAGCTTTAAACTCTCTTGGGCTTAGACTTAGAACAGTACCTTGAATGCCCCAGGGTTTTGTGCTAGGCCCTGTTCTGTACACAGTCTACACTGCTGACTACTACCTATGTTGCTGACACCGCAGTCCTATCCTGCGCTGAAGACCAGATTACAGCAGCCACGAAACTTCAAGAAAATTGTGACAAATACAAAAAAAAAAAACAAGTCATTATGATGACACTATTGGCTAAGACACTTTAAAATAATGAAAACATACAAAGTGTGGTGTGCGTCTCAAGGTTGCACCAAATGGGATTCTAACTCAGCATGTGTCAGGCAAATATACCTGACGCTGATATTCTGCTGGATACCTTCAGTGACATACGGACGTCGAGCAGATGAGATAATAAATATGCGATTATTTTATAATTATAGTGTAATGAAACTTAATAAAAATTATCAGTTCCTGTGATCACCTTTCTTCTCGATCACCAGAAACAGATTACCTATCGATACAACCACCTTGTGAAAACCGTATCAAAATCAGCTGCGTAGTTTTAAGGAAAACGCGGTCACATAGACACGAAAAGCTGAAAAAAGAAAAAAAATATTAAACAAATTGATTTTTCTAAAAGAATACCGAAATATATGACGAACAAATATATAATATTTATGAGTAGTAGATTAAACTACTAGTTAATGACGGGCAAATGGACACTCCCATCACAGCCTGACCGCTATCGCTAGTGTAGCTCGCTATTCGCTCTCAAGCTAACATCAAACTGTTGTTTCACCCCTGCCGCAGCATTGCACTCATCGTAGTATACGTAGAAAATAGCATTGCTGTACCAGGCCGCCACTCCAGAACACTTCTGCCCCACCGGCCATCCGTTTTGCGGGCATATCCCTTAAGTTTATGAATACTACGGGCTATGGTCTTAGGAAAATATCCAGATACAGACACGTACAATTGTAAACGTTCACTTCGTAACGTTTAATTCAAGAGCCCACATTGACATAGTCCCGAAATATTTTTCACCACAATATAACATGGACAACATGTTTTGCAGGTAACACTCTACACGTACAAAGTCACTTAAAATATTTTTATTTCCTTACAGCTGTATTATTTACCTTCTGTTGAGTTGTGCCAAATATTCAGCCTGGAGGGTGAATTTAGTTGGCACAGTCCCCACTCTCCTACACAAGAAGCGACTATCGCATAGTTGGCAATAGGCCCACAGAACTCTCTCATGTACAAAAGCCATACACAAAAAGGCTAATTTGTTAAAGTTTCGTAACGTTACATATTTAATATCGATAAACGCAAACACTCTTTACCTATTCACGATGTGATTGCCGATTGTTTAGCGATAATAACCATGTATGGAAATATTTTTTTATTACATTTATAACACTCACATGTCAGATTGTTTTCTATTTCCCTATACAATGAAAAATAACGAAATACTTTTGACTTTTGTTTAAATAAATATTATTAAGTTATTATCAAACATTCCTACTTGCGACTTGCATTTTTGAAGGGGTAAAAAGTAATACAAATTAGTCTATTCAGCTGACTACGGAAAGTAGATGCGAACGCTGCACAGAATAGAAGACTGGGATTAAATTGCTTTTGAGCGTACCGGGAATTGTATGAAGAGTCACCGAAATTGCTTTCAGCGCAAGCCAGAAAATAGTCATAAGCTTGTGTACTGTAACTTGATATAACAGCTCGGAGGACTTGTGTCTTTTTTTCTCAGTCCAGTGAGGGAAACTTAAAAGGAATACTGTGATTATTACGCCCCCTTTACTAGTTTTGAGCAAATAGCCCTTTACTCTGCAAAACTACTTCCACATTTTCTACAGATTTTTAAAGCAAAGCGCACTGTTTCGTAGTTTAGTTTTTCTCGTCTCAGAATAAAATACTACTTCGGTTAATTGGTGATGCAATTATTACATCAACAGTGATACAATCAAGTTACGCTAAACTTGAAGTAATGATAGTTGTATCACTGTCAGTTTGATTTTTTTCGATTTAACAATTTCTCAATAAGAAGAAAACGGTCTATGAATACGATTCAGCGCTCCTGATCCATTCTAAGCTTAAATATATTTATGCGAACAGATATTTAAACAAAGCAACTTTTTTTAACTTGCGAAAAGAGATAAATTGCCTATCACTTTGCAAATCGCAAACAATCGTCGCAGTAAGTATTACAAATCGATGCACAGATTATAGATCAATCGTTTATAAATGCAAGTATTCCCCTTGGAATGTTTAGACTGAAACATGTTGAGCGTAAAATCCAACGTGAGAAAGAT
This sequence comes from Agrochola circellaris, assembly GCA_914767755.1. Taxonomy (NCBI): domain Eukaryota; kingdom Metazoa; phylum Arthropoda; class Insecta; order Lepidoptera; family Noctuidae; genus Agrochola; species Agrochola circellaris. The sequence continues at coordinate 9,231,344 of OU611840.1, forward strand.
TGTTCTGTAACTTTGCGAGAATATAATAAAGTGTTCGTCATATCTGCCTTCATTCGTCATTCTTGCTGTCGCAAGTAGGAATGTTTGTCTGCCTTTGTATATATCACTACCAATATCTACCAAAACTTAGGTAAAGAAAGATTAAATTATTATACTTAATTTTTTTTTCATTTGGCACTTTGCTTTATTTACCTTTGTTTTTAAGGTTTTTTACCCCTTATCATGATATTACTAATTTACAAATAAAATTAAAATAACATTAAGATTAAAATATACAACTAACACTAAAATATATAAATTATAAACAATAAAGGCTCATTGGGCATCAAAAAATTCGTCGGCGTCGCTGTCAGTGGGAAAAGTGCCCAAAAGGCTGGCAAAGATTTTTCTTTATCCAATAAAGCTAGGTTTTATTAAAGAATAATTAATTTTGTACCTAAATGTAATTTACATTGTTGCTTTATGATGTCAAAGTATCCCGGTTAGCCTACCATTAATTTATTCGCTTGGCGCAATTGTGGTTAGGCGATATACCTATTTCCAGAATCAAATAATAATTAGGTCGGTATTGACACAATCTAAACCAGTTAATTATTTTCATACAATATTTGATGATGACAAATCAAATAAAACAAAATAGTTCTTATGTTGGCCATCATAAATTTAATTAATCGATGTAAACCATATAGCAAGGTGTGGAAACGAAATGTGTTTCAACAAGACACTAGTTTCTAAGTTGTCTTGTATTGAGTGCCTATAAACACGCGGCGTAATTGCGTAATACATATAAAATGGCAATCGATTTGTTTCTCCTTAAGTAATAGAACCTTGCCTGGTAATAATTTCAGTGTAAAGATACACCAATGTTACAATATCCAGGGCACTAATTGCGCATGTCCGACTATCGAAAAGGTGGAAAACACGAAATACCTGGGTATTGTACTTGACCAGCAATTCTCTTCGCATTATCACGTAGAATTGGTTAGTGACCGTTTGAGAAAATTGATTTGGATCTTCAAATTACTAAGGCATTTTGTTTCAGCGAATTTTATTAAACAAATATACACTGCTCTAACCCAATCCATTCTAAACGATTGCATGCTTATCTTGGGGAGTGAAAATTCCTATATGAAGGAAGATCACAGCGCGCCTTTCTCAAAACTATTTATTTCAAACTGTTTCGTTTTTCTACACACAAGTTTTATAAACGATTTGACCTTTTAATTGTAAAAAAGATATATATTCTGATATCTACCTTAAAAATGCATAAAACAACGGCATTTGATCCTGGTACTCTCAACAAAAGATGAAGGTACGGTCGTATAATTGGGGTTAGGGCTCACACTGCATTCGCAAGGCGGCAATATGCTGCCCAAACTACTCTTCTTTCTAACGCCATTAGTATAAACTATCCTACTTAAAACCTGTTGATTACGAAATAAATAAACTTAAATAAAAATAAATAAATTCGATTGCAATGCCTTTCATTTTGACATCCATTGCTTCATAGGTTTGAAAACTTCGTCTGCTCAACAAGCTAACTCAACAACGTAAATAACGCAATGAACGTGACTGAACTGTCGCGATCGATTTCCATTTTATGTGTGTGACGCAATAGGCATTACCCCATGGGGCCATTCAAAAAATGAATCGAAAATGGCGGTGCTAATCGTGCTCTCCCGGGAATGATGGTCGCCATTTTAAATTCATTTCTTTAATGATATATATAACTAACTTTAATGATACCTTTAATGGTATAACCCGCATACCAGAATCAATCCAATTATCAGCATACCTACTGATTTAAAGCAATATGCACTTACTAATGAAAAGAAAGTTAAAATCTAAAACCCAAGTACGATAAAAATGCCAACTGAAAAGGTGTAAACAAGACATCGATGGCGGTTTTTTTCGGATTTTGAATCCCCGGAGTCACACGTCATCATTACTATCATCATACATCATCCTCATAATCAGCCTATAACTTTCCCACTACTGGGACAACGGCGTCCTCTCCGAGGGAGTGGGGTACGCCCCACTCCCTCTTACCGAGAGGACGCGAGCCCAGTCCAGTTTGGTAGATGTCACATGTCTTTGATTTTTTCGTTCTAGGACATGCCGGTTTCCTAATGATCTTTTCCTTCACAGTTTTGGGAGCATTGATGAAATAATTTAAACAAAGTAAAGTGCCTGCCTGGTTTCAAACCTATGTCCTACAACTATTATGTCGCGGCCGTTTCTACTGGGCCACCACTGTTCTCTCATCATTACTAGAGTTTGGCTGAAACCGCTGTAACATAAGGCGCATAACGTAAGCTAAGGCGCGGTGCCTTAGGTTATGTACGGGGCAAGTCGGGGAGGCAAGTGTGACTCCGGAGACTATACAAAAACCGAAAAAAAAATCGACATCGATTTCTTGTTTTTCCCTTTTATGTTGGCGTAGTTGGGTTTTAGTTATTTTTTCTTTCTTTTTTTTTTGTGGTTAGGTATCATTAAGGGTACCTTCCTACCCACTTCTTTGTTTTGGGAAAATTCAAAAGTTAATTCTTTTATGAAACCTTCTTAAAGCTTCGTGCAGACCAGTGCGACGCGACGCCGCGACGCGACTCGAACAATACAATTTCTAAGAAAACTTGACGGTATAACAATAACCGGTGTCGCGTCGCGCTGTCGCGTCGCGCTGGTCTGCACGAAGCTTAATTGTAATTGGTATGATTTAAAACAGTCAGAGTGAAACCTAATTGTTTTATTCTTATATGGGGTATCTATAATACCTTTCATTATATACCAAACACGATATATTAATCTTTTCTTTTTTTTTTCGGTATTTCTTTGCTTCCGCTTTAGGGCCTGTGCAGACTGGCGGACGGGACGGCAGAGGTATTTAAATTTATCAATTTAATTCAATACTTACCCAATCGAAATAAGGTATATATTTCAATGCTCGGTGATCGACCTTGTAGCATACCGGCGCAGGCCACGGCATACGGCACGGGATGCTCCGGTAAGCTGGCGGACGGTTGCGGTATCGCAGATGATTTTACTTGTCAGTGTGCGCTGGCGGATAGAGGAATGCCCCACGATGCTCTCCTCTGCCGTCAGCCAATATGCACTGGCCCTTCATCCGCTATGTTGGATTTTATGTGACGTCATATAACCTATATCCCGCGGAATATGACGCTTCCAACGATATCTCGGTTGTCAAAATACGATGAGTAGTTTAGGAGTTCTGAGGGAATAGATGAACATACATAGCCTGTTAAAATCATAACCTTCCTTCGGCTTTGCCTTAGTCGGGTAAAAATAGACCAGATACGATGCATGTATTTACTAAGTTGGATAATTTTGAGCTTGTGTACACATTAAGTACTTCTTCCTTTCTTTCTGTGATACATTTTGGTACGTACTACTATTATGCTGAGGCAATGTCGCCACTAATGACTCTGTACCGGCTAATTAAGCGTAACGATGGCTGCACTATGCTGTCCGTAAAAGTCAGAAACCAATGGTAGTGTTTAACTTAATGACCTAGAATTGGTTTTTGTAGAGTTTCTGCTTAGAGGACCTTGTTAGTCAAACTCTACGAGTATTTTATAAGTAAACTAGCTTTTTTCCGCCACTTCGCTCGCGTGGAAGTCTGAAATTATCCCATGGAAACGTTCTACAGGGATAAAAAGTAACCTTTATGTTAAACCAGGTTATAAACTATCTGTCTGCCTCATCCAAATCCTATTAGTAGCATAAAATAATGATTGAACACTATCATGAATTCATGCAAGCCTAGTACTTTTTGTTAGGTTACTGCTCAGAAATTGTGCACAACATCTAATGATTGAAATACTATCTTTAATTCATGCAAGCCTAGTACTTGTTGTGCCAAGTTTCAAGTTTATTTTTACTCAAGGAATAAGATTTTTCAATTCATACAAACGAAATCCCCCCTTTTCGCCCCCTTAAAGGTGGAATTTTTTAAAACGCCTTCGTGCTCCCCTATATTAAGAAAATAAAGCTGTGCGCAAAATTTCACGTCCTTAATTCCAGTAGTTTCAGCTCTGCGTTGATATGTCAGTCAGTTTCTCCTTTTAGATATATATGTCGGATTTGATGGTATGATTCCCTCTGGTATATTTTAACTACTGTGGGCGTACTAATAGGTAGTGTTGGTTATGCGCAATAGAAAAACGGTTGCAGTTAAGATCAAATTATAATTTACAATAACATTACTTACACTAGCATTTCACACACTGTAGGTACACGACATAATTATTCGAACGCGGGACAGTTCGTAAACTGGAGGTTCTCTTCTCTAGAACGGTCGGAAGGCAAGTGCGCTCGCCCTGGCGCCTCTCCGTTAGCTAAGCTCCGTCGTAGCACGAAGTTAGCCGAGTGTTAGTGCTGCCACTACTCGGATCACGTGCTGCGCTTCGTTTAGCGACCGTACTAATGACCGGATCCGACATATAGATAATTAAAAATAACATATAACGAGATAAACCCTATTTAATATTTAGAATAGGAAAAAATTTGACAGTCGGTCCCGTTGGCTGATATGCGGCAGGAAAAATTTTTTGTTCATTATTGCAATAATTATTATAATAGTATAAAAAACGCCTTTTATTTGTAACCGGTACCATAGAAGCGCTGAGCTCTTGCATTTTATACACCTACAAGTCCTCTGCCCGTTGGGATTTCCCATCGGCAAAAATTACGAACATCCATTCAAACTGCAAAATTTCAAAAAAAAATAACGGCCATCCCTTTTGCTGTGTCTGTCAGTGAATGATATGAATGAATTTTAGATTTGTATTAATTCTAGAATCCGCGAAAAGAATTCTATAACTGACTAGTATGATAGTTTTAGTTACCATCCTTAATATGATTGTGGCTACTGCTAAGGAATTGTTAGTCTCTTCTGCACTATCCTTATTTACACTCATAAGTCTTTCCTCTCACGAAGGCTAAACTTGTGCAGGTGAAAACGTTCAAAAAGGAGATCATAATCACATACGTGTTTTATCCCAATTCCCCGAACCTCGCGCCTTTATAGCCTGGCGTTTGGTGAATAGGGATATGTATTTTTTGGCGCGACCTTATAATAAGCAAAGATTTAAATTGTTAGATTCACCCTAAAAAAACCCACCCGTGTTCCTTCAGTTGCCTGTACATTGCCAGGGGCCACGGTAACCCTTTCGGACTTTCCCGCGACCCCGGCAGGCCATCAAAGGCAGAAATGCGGTATTCTAGTTATTTGGTGGCACATGCAGCTTTTTTAGTTTTAAATATTTATTTGGAATAAAATTTAAGATAGTAGACTGATTTTAAAGGTTCAAGAAGAGAACAAATTAAGTTTCAATAAAGCAAGTAAGAAAAGTCGAGTCTAATCAAGTTGGCGATATAGGTATGTATAGTTGCTATTCATCGTACGCAATTTGAAGTATGTAGGTATGAAGCTGAGGCCAAAGTATATGTCCGCGGTTGTACCTAGGCCGTTATCGGGTCACCAAAATGAAGGGTACCGATAGATAGGTACAATGTGGCGAAGGTAGATTCCATAATTATGTAGGTAAGTGTCTATTAACTGCTCCCAACTTACGATGTGTATTTTTATTTTTTTAGGTTCATCCTCGACATAAGGATCTCATTATTTGACATTATATACCTGTGTATATGCTGTATTATATATATACTACTATATACATATACCATTATATATGTTCTGCACCAACCGGGGCTTGTCCTTTGGTGCACTTGTATAGTGCATTCAGGGATAATCGTCGGTTGGTGCCTCATTCCATTTAAAATTGTCTAGGGGGCCTCTGCGAGGTGGCTTCGGCCCCTCGTAAAGCTTCAAAGGACCAGGAACCTACGGTCTCGAGAACCGGCAAAAAAATAAAATATGGCAACACTTCTCGATCATGCATTTTTACAAGATTTTCTCAATTTAAACGAGACCTGAAAACGGAAAACCACAGAAAATCCAAAAACGATAACAAAACACAACAAAAGGTAGAATTTAATCAAAAACTGCCGAATCGGAGATTACATGACAGACGTCACCTCCGATAAAACAACAATGGACAGAAAATACGGAAAATAGGAAAATGAAGAAATGTTTACAAGATCAGCCGCGCGTCGATCACGCCCACCACATCCGGTCTCTTCGCCAGAGCGCTCATCGGCAAACTAATCTGCTTCAGGGCGGGCAATACTCGCCATAGAGTGATGCTCTTTGTGAGGCGAACGTTTTCAGGGACTGATATCGTCTTAGGACTATATGTCCCGTGTCACAGAGCGCATCGACTTCGACAATCGACATGGGCGAACCGTATTCGTAGGTGTATAAGCGGCGAGTAGAACGATATACTCAGAATCGCACCTTCCCCAGCGATGCAAGGTGGGTTTCCCCAACCCATATGGGTTGGGAGCAACCAGACCAAAGTGTGCCTGACACGCGCCTGCCCCGGATGATGTTGCCATGATTTTTTTCTGGCACAGTATCTATACATGGCTCATGAGGGTGCTTGAGTTGTATTAAGAAGATGCAACGCTGCACACCTTCCTGATGTCATGTATGGGGCAATGGGGGACGGGCCTTCGCTATCCAGGATGTCGAAATATCCAGAGGAATAGCGAGCCGATAAGGATCGAGGCATATTTTAGGACGATAGTTTGAGTCCGCTTTGGTTCTGCTTAGCTTTGAATCCTCTAAGCACACAGCTGGTGGATTCAGGTCTAGACTATCGGCTGAGGAGGGGTGGTCAGATCTCACAAAAAATATATAAAAATATGTAAGACCACAAGGAAATAAGTGTAATATTTGCTTGTGGGCGGTGAGATTAAAAAAATCGTTGAAAACTTATCATACGCAACACAGTAAAGTTTCAAGTTCTACTAAACCGGAGCAAAGATGTAGCGCGGATTAAGTTCCTCCAAGCCCAGACAAAGGCAATCTTTAGAACACTTTGCTCTCATACTTAGGACATGACACTTTATTCATATCTATGTTCGACGAACATTAGCATGTGGGTACAAAAAAACCCTATAACATGCTAGAGTACTACACACAACAGAATACTATTCAAATTAGTTATAATTTGAATAGTATTCTGTCCTCAAAAGCTGTCCCTGCCATTAAGTTAACGTAAGAAGTAGGACATTTATATGGAATGGCAAAATAAAAAGAACGATATAGTAAAGTTGACCAATGGAACATAGTAGCATAATTATATTCGACATGTGACAGAGTGATGTGAAAACTAGCATTTTGCAACCAACTTCGTCCACTTAGATTTCGTTCTTTCCCCTATGAACTTCAACACTTCCAACCTCCTCCAACTACCTTTATTTTTGCATGCATTTAGTGGCTGTAACACGACTTCTGCGCTGTTTAAAAAAGGGAAAAGAACTTTCACTAAAACATTAAAGAAACTTTCCAATTTCGATCAACTGGCAATTCTGATCAAGTAATTCAACAAGAAAACCGCCCTGTACAAACATTGTATGACAATGGAGTACAAACATTGTATCTTGTTGGCAACATATAATGCTCCAAAATCTGAGGACCATATCGATCATCTTCGCTACATGCAATTCGTCAAGTCAGCAAAGCTTAATAAACCTGTGCAGTTATCTAACCTTCCACCAACAAGTGCAGAGGGACATCAATTTATCAACCGTGTATTCTATCAAATCCAACCCCTCTAGGGAATGATTTTGAACCCCAGGAATGGGTTGGGTGCTGAAAAATGGACTCCTGGAACCGATAACAACAACATTACCACCAGCTCCAGATGAACTACTGAATACAATATTTTGAGACAACTTTTAGAATGGCAAAATAATGGTTTACACCAGTTTACAGCTTATTGTCTCTGATTACGAGGTGAAAGCCCTAATATGACTGGACTATTATAAGCAGGGACATGTAGTGGGTTATTGTATGTATAATATTAGTGATAAATGACATAGAGTAATTGTCAGTATTTGGAGAATAAACTATTCGTTCCCAAGATGTCGTTTGATTCAGACTCAATAATACTACGGCAACTAACCCGTCTGTCGAGCCCTTTGACACTAAACGAATAACCAGTTTTCTTTAGCAAAAACTGCAAAGGGAAATCACAAAGTAGAATGCTTTTTCCGACCCAAATCTTCCGGGGTACGAAAACAAGTCGGAGCTTGTCACAATATAAAAGGTACGCCATTTGCTTTGTGACAATCGCCGACATATTCAAGGCACGGATTAAGTACGATTTTTTTAAACCTACAATATTTAACATGAACAAGCATCTCGCCTAACAGCAGAATGAATTATTTCTATGCGAGTAGGTACTACGAGCGTGAGTATTCATAATAAATAATTCACACCCTTTTTCTAGAAATACTCGCTCCTATGGAGAGCTTAAATGTGAAATTACCAATATATAGTACTTACCTAACCACGTTGGCAAACCGCTCGAAATAACAAGCCTATGATGACTGGCAATATGATTAGCCTTTTTATCTGAGAATTAAACAATATTATTCAGTATTTCATGATTTGCGAGTTCTAGAAATGATTACGTTATCTGTTTAATTGTTTATACATAATATATTAAAAATAAACAAAGAAAAAACAAACAAAATCCCAATAAGAATGTAGATTTATGCACGAAGTACCTTTAACCGTTTGTTTGGACACAAAAGCCCACGGAAATAAGATATGTACTGCGAAAAAAATCCTAGCAAGAAATTATCTTCGGGATTATCTTTATTTAGTCATTAGAAATACTGTTTCAAAAGTTAATTGCGAAAAAAAAAACAATTTGCTGTGAAAGGTCCCGCGAACCAGTTTATTGCAAAAATCTATTAACACATTAGTTTGAAGTCACTTTAAGAACAAGTTTCATCATCATCATTTCACTGCTGCACATAGGTCCCCCAAGCACCGCCACTTCATTTCTGTCCTTCCCGCATCCAGCGGATTCCTGCGGCTTTCACAAGGTCATCGGTCCACAAGACCCTGATACCTTGCAACCAACCGAAGACGCGTAAAAACCAAGAATAGATTTAAATCCTGATAAGAAGTGTAGCTGCATTTCTAGCATAATTAATTTTATACTTGACAATTCAAAAGTACTTGTAAATGGTTTAATTGAAATAAATACTTTGAGTTTGAGTTTGATACTTTTATTAGATTGAAGAAGCTTTTGACAAGAAGGAAACCACTAGCACAGTTGTCCAAATGGACCTTGACAAAGTTATCCACACAGCATTGTATCAGGAAGCCTCTAGAAATATCACTGTATTAAACCACTTAATAAGTAATTTATTCACATTACACAACACAAACAAACAAATAGGCAAGAATGGTCTCACCAATATGATCAAAAATACAAGAGCAACCACCTATAAAGTCCACTACAAGGCTAACCTATATACCTAGGTACTGAGAAGATAAATTTAGAATGGATAAGAATCCTCAAGAAACATGGTCTAGAATATAAAGATTTCCATCAGTCTAGTAAGAATAATTGATATGGTACCATGGGGCCATATCTGGACATGTTAGCAGCGTACGATCTCAGACACAACGAGCTCAGATTGGACCATAATAATATGACAAAAAAATACAAGAGCAACCACCTATAAAGCCCACTACAAGGCTAACCTTTATACCAAGGTACTCAGAAGATAAATTTAGAATGGATAAGAATCCTCAAGAAACATAGTTTAGAATATAAAGATTTCCATCAGTCTAGTAAGAATTTTTGGTATGGTACCATGGGGCCATATCTGGACATGTTAGCAGCCAGACACAACGAGGTCAGATTCAATCTTTTTATCACCTATTACTATTTTAAGACTATTATTTTGAAAATGGATTTAATAAAATAAATAGAGCAGCTCGTGGCTAAGTAATAACAGCCGCATGGTTCGATCCATCAGGTTAAGCTACGCTTGCCGGGTTTGGTCTGTGGATGGGTGACCATCTTAACATACCGAGACTCCTCCGTGCCTCGGCAAGCACGTTAAGCCGTTGATCGCGGCTGTCATTCGTGGATCTTTGCCAGTTGTCGCCGCAGTTATCTTTGTTGTGGTCGTCAGAAACCCGAAAGTCTGACAACCAGTCTTACCAAGGGGTATCGTATTACCCAGTTACAGGGTCGTGGAGGTCAGATAAGCAGTCGCTCCATGTAAAATACGGTATTCTGCTGCATCCGGTTAGACTGGAAGCCGACCTAATCATGCATTAACTTGTTTTAACTTGTTGCAGAAAGCAAGATTAGACTCGATTATAATGGTTTTTTGAAGAAATGAATTAAATCATTAGGGTTAATGATCCATTACGTAATGGGGCGTTAATGTTCGTCTTTGTGCAACTGGGTGTTAGACTAACATAATTTGTCGAAAACTAATATTTCTCGCAATACTTACAAAATACTGACTTTCGGGACCATTGCCAGTTGATTTTTGTTTATCACACAATATTTCTAATGCTTATATAAAGATATTAGCGGTGATAATTAAATCTTATCTAGGATTTATTTCGCAGATTTGACTTTAAAATATAACTTATTTTTACCATTGCCACTCGAAAAAGGAAATTGGATTCATCGATAACAGTGAATAAAACTCTCTTTTAGTCACTGAGTGAATAAAAACATTTTGAATTTGGAACAAGCACGAATTATAGGAATTATATACAAAAAATAAATAAAACGTGCTGAAAGTACCTACTGGCCGGCTAAATGGAGCTATTCCATAGAGCTACACAATTAAATTTATTAATAAATATCTCCCCAAATTTTTGTTACAATCCGCGCCACATCTGAAGTTCGGCGGAAAAGTTGTGGAATTATATATATTTTTTAATGCAATTTGATATACTGACATAGCAACTAGCGCCGCGTCTATCGGACTTGAGTGGGGGCGCGGACTCTCGGTTATTATCTATCTGTTACCGAGGTTGTTTTATGTCATTGGAAACACTATAATACACTGGCTCCGGAATCATTTAATCCTTTGTTCTCTTACTCAAAGCATTTATTTCAAATAAATCAATTACAGGCACTTTTGAATTGTCAAGGGTTCTGTCAGTCAGAAAGATGAAGCTAGTCAAGTTTAGTAACGACTTATTACCGATTATATAATAAAGTGTCAAATGCTATACTGCTATTTATTTTCTCGTAAAAGTAGAATAAACAATTCGTGAAAAAAATCATCTCGGTCGTTGTTCCGCTCAAAATTCTACTCTAGAACACTTCGCTGCTTTCGGGATCCAACTTAGTCCCTCGAATTAAACTCTTTCCTGTCAATCAAGAATATATATTGTTTAAGTCAATGTTCGAATAGTATTCTAACACAAATTAATAAATCAACATATTTCTCGCTAGCCTACATAAAACTCGATAATATAAGTAAAAAAAAAACAAAAATCGTCGATAATTTAATAGTACTTTGGAAGGAAATTTGTTGAACGAATGCAGCGCGCAAATACTAAAATCTTGGTGACAACTATAGCATGCATGCATCGCCTCACTTAGACTGTTTTTGTTTTGACATTTCTTCGATCTTGCATATTTTTAACTTAATACGTTGTTGTTTTTCACATTCACACAGACCATTCGCAACAATTATTTTATAGGTACCTATTATGTATTTGTTCTATTTTCCAACTTCAAAGCGGGCGAGTCGCGAGTAAAAGCTGGTACTATATATGTTAATAAAAAAAAACTTTCAAAATGTGTTCTTCAATGCTATTTACGTCACTTTGAGCAAATGCAGCTCTAGAGATACAGCCACGTTATATTCTCTGAAATGCTATAGCATTCAGTACCTCTGACTGCATGATAATGTACGGAAACCTTTGAACAATACATGAAGTATTAGTAGCAACGGTGCATAAACAGCCCGATTTATTTCTAGGTCGCGATTGCATGAGCCGGCTTCAATCTATGTTTGTTAGTATGCCAGGGTTTAAACACGCCATTCTGTTCCGGTGCCCTACATTTATCAAGTTTTTTGTCCTTTGTTCAGGTAAGCGGAAAAATGTACCATACAGCAAAAAGTTTGTAAGAATTCCTTGCAATACTGGAGTCCCGTAGTCTAGACAAGTTGCCTATATGTGCAGTATCATAATTCTCTTTCGCCATTCGATAGTAACGAATTTCCAAAGAGAACTTTTATATTTATTTTTCTATCAACTTCAAAAGTGCAACATCGTTCGCGTGGTCCACGCGATCTTACATTTTTATTGATTCAACACAAACTTTGGGCTTTGTTTAGATCCTAAATGTGAAATTTTATTGGCAACGTCGCAAATAGCTTTCAAATATTTCATTGTTTTGATTTATTTCAATATATATAATATGGAATTATGAAATATCGCTCAGTACTGCACAATTTTGTGTTATTATGTAACGCAATAATTAATATCGTAACACTGAATATTTCGTTTTAATATTTTAAGTATCCAAATGCTTCTAATACTCTAAAAAACTACGTTGCTTTCTGATTACACCCTCTTAATTATTAAACACGGGGTTAATAAATGACACCAGAAGTAAAGTAATTATAACTATACATTTTCCTGATGCAAGTTTGAGCTTCTGCGTGATAGGTTTTGCCTTGCAGTAGCTAATAGTTGACTACGGTTTGTGAATGAGCTGGCACGATCGAAGAGCTCGGAAATACCACGTCGTCTCAGTCAACACTGGTATCATCATAATACACGTTGCCGTCACTGGCACTGTCTTCACCAAGTACTTTTGCAAGTGCATTTAAAGTTAAAGAAGCGGTGGCTGGTTTTTTATGAGAAATATTTAACTGATCCTCTAAAAACTTATTGACCTTCTAATGTTGGGAACGTTTTAAATTAATAAAGAACCTGTACAAACTTATTGCGCTCCTAATGATGCATACTTTTTTAAATGATAGAGCCTCTTTTAAACTTATAATAAAGTGACTAAAGAGGTAAGCGAGTCGCTTTAGGCTACGTCCTAATCAACACAATAGTCGCGCGAGCACGCGACCGTCGCCGCCTTCACTTTATTCGGGAAACCCGAACGCGTGGTCGCGTCGTCAGCTTTTCCGAACAAAAAGTGACACATAATTATGAACGCGACGATCGCGTATTCGCGCGATCGATCATTTTAGTTAGGGCGCGGGGTTAGCGGTGCAATCTTGGTAATTTTTTTAACGATCGACTTTTTATCAATTCAAACGTCCGACATAAAATATTGGCGTGGTAGGCAGAGTTTTTATTTTTGTTTTTTTTTTTCGTATTTACGTAACATTACAAGTCAACCTGTATATGTAGAAAAAAAGTTTATATAATTAGTTATTTAATTACATACAAAATCTATTGGAATAATTTTCTTGGCACCTCATCATTTCTTTATGTGTGATCCCTGCTTTAAGACTCTTCTTCTTAATCATAAATCAGCCTATAATGTTCGCACTGCTGGGACACAGCCTTCCTGTCTGTGAGAGGGAGTGGGTCGTAATCCACCAGGCGAGCCCAGTGCGCGTTGGTAGATGTCACACGTCTTCGAATTTTTGGTTCTAGGACATGCTGGTTTCCTCACGATGTTTTCCTTCACCGTTTTGAGAACAGTGGTGATGAAATAATTTAGGCTGCTCTTTCTTTCTGAACCCATCATCATCAATCTTGGTACCTACACGTTTATCTTGGATGAACGATAACGATTTCCGGTAATTTTCGGTGATCAGATGTTATAGACTAGGCCTTTAGCAGCATCCAACAAGATGATTTCGAATCTAGGTAGGGTGGACCAGATTAAACAACCCTTGCTGACTGGCAAACCGTCATTCACGGATCGATAACCGAATTGGGGTAAAAGAGCGTTAGAATCCCTTTTGCTTCTCTGTATCTCTATCTGTATTATGTATACACACACACAAATGCATGGTCTTTACTCATAAACGTGTCCATGCCGAAGGTAAAGAGATTTTCGCCGAACTAACTTCTCATTGCTATTCAACATACGCTAATATAGAATTTAGTTACAAATAATTGTAGGTATAAAAGTTGGTCAACCAAACTGATGATTACACAGGATTTAAAATTTTCTATAAACAAGTGGTATTAAATCTATACATATTATAAATTAAAGTCGCTTTTCGTGTTTGTCTGTATGTCCGCGTTGTTCTTCTAAACCACGCAACAGATTTTAATGAGGTTTTCACCATCGTTTAGTGTATTTATTCCGGAAGGTTTATGTGTATAATGCGTTAATATTAAAGTTACATATTATAACTAAGAAATTTCGATGTTTTGTCCAATCGTAAAAACTGTGCGAAGCAGGAGCGGGGTCTCTAGTAATTAATATTTTGTATTCGCTGGATAATGAACTTTATGAATACACAAAAAGATTAAAAAAAAATATATAGTTGGTAATTTAATTTAGTACCAAGAGTAAATAATTCGTTGTGTAATTATAATTGTAAAAAAGTTTTTTTTTTTAAATAAAATTATATAATTTATTCAACTGTTTGTTTTATACAATGTTCCAATAGAAATTCGGCTTGGTTCTGATTAGCATTTCACCAAGCTATGCCTGCGGTTTGCGTTTATAATTAGTTTAGCGTCTCGTCTTTTCAAACATTTTACAGGTTATTATGAATTACTACGGTATAAATTATTTCTTGTCAAAAGAGTTTTTTGTTGCTATCGTTTATGCAATTTCGATTGCGAAACATCCCATTTATATATTTTAATTGTAGGTACATAGATTAAAAAAGAGGGGACTGGTCTGGGAAAGAGAATAAAAGAAATATCTAAGGCTAGGGTCTCTTTTTAAACCGTCAGACACTACCGACAGCGTGCGGTGACGTCACGACAGATGACCGACACGCCCGCCGCCGCCGCCGCTGATTGCCAAAGCGTTCGTTGCCGCCGTCGTAACTGTCCGTCGAGGGCGGCATGCGAGCGAGACCGCTCCCTTGTGTTTACGAATATAGCATTCGGCCGTCGCGTCGTCAGTGACGGACGGCTACATGTCGTCGGCGTGTGATTAGATAAACCGCAGCTTAAAGCCCGAAAGATATTCATTTTGAAAATAGTATAAAAATTATAAATCAAATAAGAAAAATCATCAACCTCAAGCACAATCAACCTATAATGTTCCAACTGCTGGGACAAAGGCCTTATTTTTGCAAGAGAGCTGTTATCCACCACGCGGGCCCAGTACGGGTTGATGGATATCACATGTCTTCGATTTTTAGGATTCCGTATGTCCGAATGACAAAAATGGAATCCTTATAGGATCACTCTGTCTGTTACTGAGGCTTACTGTGAGGGTCTCAAGTATATATTTATTATAATTTTAAAATAAATAATTTATTTAAGAAAGTAGATGAAAATTGATCATTCGGCCCTTATCTCAGAAACTATTCAGCCTAAATTTAAAAAAATACTCAAACTCAGAGCATTTATTTCAGATAAACAATTTACAGGCACTTTTGAACTGTCAAATAGTCGGTCAGTAAGTCAGAATGTTGAAGCTGCCCATTCCAAAAAGGAGATCTTTATGGAGAATACAGAACAGAAAATTGTTCTATACTTATTAGATAACATGGTAAATCTCCCAATATTTTGCGTACAATCTTACATTTGCAGTTGGAATGTCAGGGAGAACATTTTTTAAACTACAAAGTAAAGTTTGTTCTAGGGATAAATTCATCCCAACTATGGAACCTTTCATTGTGCGTGGTCCGACACGCACTTAGCCGGTTTTTTACTCTAGGACAGGCCACTTTCTTCGCCTTTGTGGATAAATGCACTGCATGTGCGATATATTGCACAAAGGGAACTGTATGCCTGCCTGAGTACTAAGCCACGACCTTTAACGTAAGTTGGGGCCACGACTGCAATCAAAAGTAATGATACATTAATTATTATTAATATTTAGTGACGGGTCTGCGTGTGCCATTTAGACATTATAAAAAATCCAGCATAATATCGACCACTTTGATTAGTCTTTAGCTAATCAAATGAATGTTCGCAACGGACTGACAACGGCAAATAAATCTCATTTGAGACCATGTAACTTTTCACTTTTTTCTTGTTTGCTATCGGATATTCAAGATATCTTTGGGCCTGATAAATAAAAGATGAAACCTCGTGTCGTATAAAAGTCGCAATGCGGTGCATATTATTGTCGGCACCGTAGTGAGGCCAAAACCCCTCCCTAGCAGTAAATTCTGCTTCACAAAACGTTATGTCCCGAAAGATTTGTTGGTGTAAGTATTATTTATTTTACTGAAGTAGATTCATTATGTACTAAATAACTTTTCATCCTGCACCTTGTGTAATTATTACAGATTTGTCCTGAATTCAAGTTTTAACTGAAACTTATTTATGAAGAAAATAATCCTAATGCTTCCAAAGCGCTGTCCGTCGAGGCCGGCCCAGAAAGAAGGCGTGTGACTTAGACGCGTTCCATGAGGACTGGTACTCAATTCAAATAGTTGGTTCTAGACGTCGCGGGAAAAGAGTATCTACCTAGAAGGCCTTGGGAAAAAAATACTGTCTGATTCTGATTCTATCTAGCCGTAATTCCGTCATCATACGCTGCCGGTCTTTTTCTAAGCTGCTTCAGAGTCATCCTAATCTCGTATGATTTGTTTTTGTATAAGTAAATCCGTTTTTATTTTCGCCGTAATACACTCATTTGCAAAAAAAACGGGCGGGTAAAGTTTTTCCCTCTCTGTAAAAATAACGATACCTTCATGACTTTCTCCCTGCACGGTTAGCATGACAACGATATAAACTGGTTTTGTCGACGGAAGAATAGACAATGGTCATGCTAAGTGTGCTAGTATGCTCTTTCAGACTAATCGCTGATCCATGCGTCATGTTCGTGAACGGGCGCCGTCAGTTGGGACTGGTCAACTCTTAGCGGCCATGGCTGATTTTTAATTTTTGAATTGTTCTTTGTTTTTATGTTTGTATTACGGACGCTTCTAACGTGCACGTCTTTCTACATTGTTCTCACATGTAGGTATAATTTCAACATGAATGATATAACCAATACTTTGTAACAATTTATTTTATTTAAAAGAGTGTCCGTGGAGTTTCTTGCCCGTTCTTCTCCATAGGTACCTACTACGCTTTGGAATGGGCAACTAGCTTCATATTTTTGACGGACCGATTCCTTGACAATTCAAAAGTGCCTGTAATGGTTTAATTGAAATAAATGATTTGAGTTTGAGTTTCAGTCACATGAAGTTTTGTGTAAAGATCTCGCGCATGCCCCACACATGCCTGAAGGGACGCCCTGATAGCTTGTATACAAGCACACGTCCTAGGAGTAGGTGTAACAAATTAATACGTATAACCCACGCATGGCATGTAAAACCCTACCCGTATTATTACTAACAAAGAAAGCAAACTCGAAGTGACAAGTCACGTTACTGCTATCAATGGGCTTCCACGTGACACTCAAATTTTGTAGTTACTGTAAAAAGATTTTCCTCAAGAAAAGAAACATTTGCGCCGTTCGGATATGAAACGACGGCATTAGAAATACTGTATGAGAAGTCCGTTGAAAAAAAACACGTGCGGAAAAAAGTTACGGGCGAAAGGTCCCGCAAAACAGTTTTAGCAAAGATCTCATAAAGTAGGTAAGTGAATTTTACGTTGATTTATGCTATCACAAGTTTTCCTGAAGATTTTATTTTAGCACTTTGTTGACGTGATTAATATGTATACCCATGCCAAATTACAGCTTTCTAGTACTAAGATTTTTGAGCTAAGCCGCGGAGAGACAGACAGACAGACGGCCGGACATGGCGAAGCTTTAAGGGTTATTTGTTGACTACAGAACCCTAAAAAAGAAGTGGATACTGGCCATATGTTCGTTCAAGATTACAACTTGATTTTTTAATTTCTTGGGGCACGATCACTCTGCCAGGTCCAGTAACTGTACAGCATCATGTGCGATTTGATAGCGTAAATAGACACCACCCTTTACTACATTCTAAAGGTGACCAGGAGTTATCGGAAAGTAAGGGTAGTGGGGTTCGTCGAAGGTAGGAACTGCCGATGAATAAAAACATACACAAGGTCAGGGTAGAGAATCAAACGAAGCTCGTCATCATGTCGAAGAGAACAGCTAACCAAGGTTTATTAGCCACGGCTCAGGTGCAAATTGTCTCGAGAAACGGGGTAAGGTATTCAGTGCGGGCTTTGTTAGACCATATTAAACTTATAATTGTGTATTTTAAATTGGATGCAATTCTGGTGTTTTATAAATAAAATCCATCCACAAGCAAAATGAAAGCCAATAAATTTCAATCCGCTATTAGAACTGTTCCGCCGTTATAAAATCTAATAACTTTATCTCTCTTTAATTCCTGGAAATGTATCTGGAGAAACTCTCTCTAACTTTATCTTTCGTAAATGCACAAGGACTTGAAAATAAATCGACGTTTATTTCTTTTCCAATCAAACGAAGGATGCTTTTACTTCTTATTTTATAACTTCTTCCAAGCCAATTCTTTGGAAAATGTAATTTTTTTAATCGCAGTTTGTAGCTTGTAATAACTAGCTAAGCCAAGGGCGCCAATGGCCCAGGGGGGGAAAGTTGATATAGGGAGAATGGGGAAAGTATGATTTGTAGGTACAGTCAAGAGTCAAGAGCATAGACAGCTTTACTTTACACTTGTAGTGCGAATCTTACCTCTACGGCGCACAATGGGGCCAAAATCGACGCTGGTGGACATTTGATTTTTGACAAATCAGTTTCAGTTCGGTAGTTCCGATAGGAACTGAGTGAAATTATAATTTTCATTTTCAATGTATAGATTGGAAACGGACCTTTCGGGTCGTTTTTCCCAAATCTATTTAGAACTATAGAGCTGAAACCTAATAGGTATTATGCGACAGCGACATGTTGCCTCGCCACTCCCCCTCACCCCACTTAACAATAGACTATAGCAGCGCGGACGGACTGCTTGGAACAGAATTTTCATTCAAGTTGCGACGAATTCGACAGTGGGCATGATCGGTCAAGAATGTGGAATTTGGTTGCTCTGCATTTGGCTCATCAGCGTCTCTAGGAGGGGGGGGGGGAAGGCAGCTGCCTGTAGTTGAGCTAAGCTAGAACGTAAGATTTGTTTCAGATCCTCCTACGTGGGTATTTTACCTATAAGGATCTTGGTCGCTGGCATATTCTACGATTCGTCTGTCATTTAGTCGTCCTCGATTTTGATGCCGAGAATAGTAGACAAAATTATTATACAAAAAAAATACTCCAAAATAATATGGCACTTTCATAAATTGTATTTATTTTAGTCATAATTTTATTTTACAATAAATTAATAATGAAAATACTCAGTTTTAAATTACTATTTTTAATATTGGAACCAATGGCCTTTCGGCGGCCGCGAGAGGCCGCGGCCGTGACTGTGGCGGAGGGGAGCACTATTACGTATCAGTTTCAGTAATAACCAGTCATTTTGCTAATTATGGTGATTATCGAAACCTAGGGATTATGGCTGTATGGCAATATCAAAACTTCGCAACATAATTACTAAAATCGCCAGTTCATTTTCTAAGGGTGATAATTAACAAAGTTTAGAATTTTATGGTTTTATTAGCGAAAATTAATTACAGCTGCGTATTTAACTGAACGTCAGTCCTTTTGTTAAGTATGGTGATTAACAAAATATGCAATATCATGGGTTTTATGGTGATTGTTACAATATCAACCTTCGTTTCGTCAAATTGCGATCGTCGGCCCCTTTGTCATTTGTGGTGATTATCTAGATTAGATTATCTACTGAGTATACAGGCTGAAATATGGCTTTAATTAATTGGCAATATTTTAAATATTTAACGACGTATTCTAATCATTATACTTCTTCATTTAAAACATCAATATCAAAAAAATATTTAAGATTATTTGATTATAATTTAAAAATATTTTTCATAACAAAGAATAACATTTAAGTAAGTAAAAGATGATTACACAAAAAAACTAAATATTAAAAATGGTGGACGTAAAATTAATATAGACCATTACTAATTCCATGCGTACACAATCGAATGAATGAAATGGAACCCTAAGCCGATATTGGTATCATAAAAATGATTTGTTTTTAATAATTTGCTACATCGCGCTCACGTCGCTAGATAGAGAAGAGTCAACTGCCTTTTTTGAGTTTACTCGAGCTTAACGGTCATTATAACAACGTCAGAATCGTAGACAAATTTCGATAAATCGAGAAAGAGAGCGTTCTAGCGCTTGTCATGTTAGCCTACGCAGCTACGTTGGCGTGTTAACGTAAAACGGAACGCATCGCTAAGTGACATCACCGCACTAGTCAGTGAATCAGGCTAGTCGGGGAAGGGACCGGCCTTTATGAGACGGCGCACCGAGCTAGTAAACAGTCCGATTATAGTGAGCGCCCCGTCCGCAACTCTAATTGTGACACAGATGACGCCTGAATCACATTATCAAAACATTTAATGTTAATTATTACTTTTCATTATTTCAATCAATCTGCCTAGCCTTTTCCCAACTATGTTGGGGTCGGCTTCCAGTCTAACGGGATGCAGCTGAATACCAGTATTTTACATGGAGCGACTGCCTATCTGATCCCCACAACCCAGGGAGTAATACGATACCCCTTGGAAAGACTGGTGTCTGACTTTCGGGCTTCTGACGACTCTTAACGACTGTCAAATATCAACGAGTGACAACCGGAGCCAACGGCTTAACGTGCTTTCCGAGGCACGGAAAATAAAAAATAAATAAAAAATAGAAAATTACTTTTCATTATTTATGTTGTTAAATTAAATTCATTATGCGTTAAATATTGATTTTCTTTTAAATAATGGCGAATGAAAACCCTCAAGACCACGTAGATCTTGTAAAAACCAGGTCTCCTTCCACACTTCAACCTGGCCACCCCCCCGCCGAAAGGTATGAAAATATGCAACTACGAAAATATTTCTTGTAAGATGAAAGTGCTGTCGTCTGCACCTTTAAAAATAACTTGGTAAGTATACAATAAAATCTTTGAATCACAAATATGAGCATATTGTTTTGCACTTAAATCTATATTAGGACCGGCATTTAAAATACCGTAGACCGCAAAACAACGCACCGTACTGATATTTTTAGATGTTGTTAGGATAGACAACAATAGTGTAAAACCAAGTTTGCAGCTTCGAAAGACCTATGCTAACTGCCTGGTGTGCAAAAAACCTCGAAATTTTCGGCCTTCTTTCAGGATTTGGCTTATTGGAACAAAATCCCAGAAAATCAGTAGATCAGTAGTTTATGTGTCTATGTTAGGCTCAAAGACCGAAAACGCTCACTGAGCGAAAAAACCGGACAGAACACTTTCTGGCATTTCCAAAACAGCCACAACGTGAAATTTGCGTTGTAGCCCTTTTGAAAACCACCCAAACGCGTTCCCCCTATAATAACACTTTAATTTGGAAATATAGTAAAAGCCAATTATTTGCAAATGTAAAAGAGTACCGTGGAGTTTCTTGCTGACTCTTCTCTATAGGAAACGAACAATTGGAACTGTAGACCTAGCTTCTGACGTTTCATAAGTCCCCATTAGTTTATGTGAAATAAAATATTTTGGTTTTGTTCTGGCAATGTAGAAAAGCCACAACGCGTGCTGAGCCTTTCTGATTCAAATTCATTTATTCTCACAGGTGGAAAGTCAGTTTTTTTAATATTACATACAGGATCACTGTAGCATACCTTATAATATGCTAAACAATATACTAGCGTAATTAAAAAAATATTTAAACATTAATATCATTTAAATAAATAATGTTAATGCGTAACTATTCACATAATATGAATAGTAATTCATATTATGTGGTCATTGTCCATTATCATGCATTAATAAAATTGAGTACTTAACCACTACGCGTCGGACAGGTTGCATGCTTGTCAACAGTCAAACTGCATGATGGCGGCTATAAAAAAATTCAAACATTTCATCATGGATGATGGTTTCATGGTTTTCAAGGGTGTTGGCACCGATGATAAGGGCAAAATGAAAATCTAAGACGGTGACTGCGAAAATTTTCGAACTTTCGACCGGAGTGTCGTTTTCAAGGTCTTCGAGGGCACTGACGCCAATAATAGGGTCAAAATAAAAATTCAAAATAGCGGTAGCAAACATTTTTGATCATGGGTGTCGTTTTCATGGTTTTCGAGGGCGCTGATAGTGAGGTCAAAATGATAATCCAAGAAGAAAAATAGAAATCCTTCCAGATCTCTCACACCGAGTCAGAATACGAGACTGACAAGGATGTGGTAGATGAGGAATAATCAGGAGAAGAGTTTCTTTCTGGAGAGTCTTGTTCTTTCTGAGCTTCCTGTCTTCGAACTATTTGACTTTGAGAACTGGATTGAGGTCCTTGAAGATTTCTGAATGAGGAATGGTAAATGTTCAGTACTATGACTCCTGTTTCCTTTCATGTGACTAACCACTATGATCAAAGCTTGGAATGTCGCCAAGGAGCAATGCTATCTCCCTCTATCAAACGCAGAAGGGCTTACGGGTGACAATTTTTATATCCAAACAAACCTGAAAGCCAGGAGAGCAACCTCAGTCGAGCTAACAGATATCCAAACTGAATTTTTGGAATGCAACAAGAAGTCGATTAGAAGACTTCCTGAAATGTAATAAAAATAAAATAGAAAAATACCAGTTTTAGAAATATTAACAGAGTTTCATCTTGTCACATAAATAATTACTAAATTTAAAAAAAACTTAAATATAAATTTAATTACCTTTTTCATACCAATTTTTAACATATTAATTTTGTAAAGTGATCTTCTGTAATAATTTAATGCGATAAGTACGTCGATATTTGAATGCTTCTGAAAAAAAAAAAAACCAAAGAAATCGCATCTCGATCTAAATCAGATTCTACAGAGGATAGTTCAGAACCACGACTAAAAGTTAAAAAAGGAATAAATCAAATAATCAATAAATAATAATAAATCAATGTTTACTTTTAAATAATGAAATATTTTTTCTGTTCTTTCCATTTGGTGTGGAGCAATTCAATTCCTGGTTTTATTCTGCGCTTAATTTATTAATTACTAGCTGCCCCGGCAGACGTTGTCCTGTCCAAAATCGTGACTTAGATATATGTATTGTCTTGCGTTCATACACAAATTCCATACCTAGAAAAAAGGACGTACACTTTCATCCGCATATAAAAAATCCGGAATACAATTTTTCTTATCATAAAAACCTAATTCGGACTATTGCGAACATTCTAAAAGAAAAAAATAGACAAATCGATCCAGTCATTCTCAAGTGATGCGCAAGCACCAATGAACAGCATTTCATTTTTATTTATATAGTTACATAAAACTCCGCCTCAAGGGGAGATTTTATAAATTATTTTCCTACTGAATACCTTTTAAGTAATAGTGCAGTTTTAAGAATTCTTGCACTATATAAAACTGCTCGCTATATAATTATAATCAACGCACAAAAATCTATCCGATTTTAATTTTTTCCGACACGTTATAATTTATGTGTGCCGGTTTAAATAAATTCAGTTTTGTTACAGAAAATGTTGTGTTTTTATTAAAAACGACACACGGAGCGAGATCCTAACAGCACCCTATAAATGCCTAGCCATAGGGTGCTGTTTACTTTCTGCTTCCCATTTGACTTCGTGTGAACTGTATTTAAATTCTGATCGCGTGTGGAAAATCTTTAGCAACTAAAACTTACCTATATGTTACGGAATTATTTTATTTAAAATAGTTAAGTAGGTATATTATTCAACTTTTCGTAATGAACTGACTTTTTATCTGGATTATTGCATTGATCTTACAACAAATATTTTAGAGTCATGTAGGTGAAATGAAAAAATCGACTAATAAATGTTAGTAAAATTTTCAGGCACTTCACCGAAACACCGCATGGAAAGCTTATGCGCGCGCCGAAATTCCCATAAAATATTGAAGAAGCAGAACTTACAAAGATAATAAACATTACTATCCGGAATGTACCGGTATTTTACTTACACAAACAAATTCTTTTGATGCAGTTGAATCATCGTGGCTGTAAAGATTGTGAGTTTTCCGGCTAATTTACATTGTTTGAGGTAGAGGTTACTTGCATACAAGCGGGGCTGTATGTATGAAAGTAAGCTATTACTTCAGATAAGATTTTATTAAAAGGTTGCATGATGTCATATTAAATGCCTTAACCATCCGAACAGGCTATCCTTACTATCTTAATAGGTACTTGGTCGTATCTTGTAAGTAAGTAACAACCAAGTATTGAGATAATTAATTACATTTCTATTTATTAAATTATTAAACAGCATTCTTACATTTTCTTAAGCCCCCGCCCCAATCAATGTTTAATAGAGTGCCAATTGAAACTACATGTGCAAAAATCTAGTAAAGTAAGCTTCAATAACTTATGGATGAGAGTAGTAAAACTTATTAACTCAGGAGCCTATTTCAAGATTTATTACATGGCAGAGCATTTTTTATCCAAATATAGATTGTGACAAAAGCGAGATAGCGATCTCTAGTGTATTGAAGCTAAACTCCAGTGTTTTACTTGTATCACGACTCGCAAACGGTATCGGAATTAAAGTTTTAAAATTTATAAGTCTGAAAAATCAAGTAAGATTTATTTTCCGTGGTGTCGCGCGCAGGTTTGAAGTTTTAATGCGAAGGAGTCCGGTCGTGTAGTAATTAGGAGGTGAGTACGCGTCGCATCGGCTGCGGCGGCGCGACGGTCGATAGCTGGAGCGACAGGCGGTGCCGGCCCGGGTCACGCCTGCCGCGATCGATAGCGGCGCGGCGGCGGGAGCAGTCGAGCGCCACGCGCCACGCTACCGGACACGGAGCAGCAGTCCGCCTCGCGACACGGCGACGAGCGGCGAGCGAGCGAGTGCGGCCACGCGGACACACGCGCCAGCTCCCATGCGACTTACGGCCGCGTCATGAGCGGCGCCCGCCCCCGCTCCGCGCCGCTCCTGCTGGCGCTCGCGGCCGCCTTCCTACCGCAAGCCAACCATGTCGCGTGAGTACCACCAGCATCCTCACTATTTACGAACTTTTCCCAACTCAATGTGTCCGTTGATATAAAAGTTTAGTACAGTTCCTCGAAAAGCTGGGACGATCGTAAATTGCGGCGGGCAGTAAACTGGAATGCATTAGATTTACGACGTATGACCACATTAATACTTAATTATTTATAATTAATTATACCTTCTCTTCTTTACACATGTGAAAATAATGCATTTGCAAGTCAGCTCAATTTCAATTAGTGAAACTATTGAAAGCTTCCAATAAAGATATTTGACAACGAAAATTTATGCCAATCGCATCAATTTACAACTTTGTAGCTTAATCAATTCATATATACCTTCAATTTATACCTTTGACGGTACCTAGGTAACTAAATAAATTCGATGGACTAGTAAAAATGTATATCTGGTGTTTAAGTGGATAGCATTTCGCTTCAATATTAGGTGTTTGAAAATAAAATAATTATTGTTTTAAAGATTGAAAAGTTCTTATTTTTAATTGAGTATTTGTTGGATACCTACTGAAGAAATTTTTAGTGCCTTTTATGGATTTGATATAGATTGGTCACCATGTGCGAAAACAGAAGATTCTAGACCTTTTCTACGTATAAATTTAAAGAAAATACTTTCGTAATCATTTGAAGAACTATAGGTATCATACATACATTCAACGGGCATAAACCAAAGCGAGAAATGGTAAATTCATTCTCACACAATATTTGTACAAGTCGTGTGCACCCCACTATTTGCCTTCATTGCGTCGGCATAATATGTAAATGTGGCGAAAACCTCCGCACATCATGCGCCAAATCTTCATAGGACGTATTCACATGTAGCACAACTATTTGAGGCGCAATTCGAGGTCTTGCTATTATAATAATTAGTTCCACAACAGTATGTCGGGACCGGATGACGTCACGGGCGACTCGTTCTTTGTAATTCGCCTTTATGTTTGAGTACAAAGCCTTTTGACACAAGGACGAAACATCGAATTAAAAAAATAACGGCGAGGTAGGTGGCATTCTTAAACTGTTATAGAATTTTCTTCTTTCCTAACTCAAACTTACATTGATCATGTTCAAAAATAATTAAAATTAAGAAAATCCGGGAATGCCTACGTACTAATTCTAAAGGTAAATAATATACCTACCAATACGACACAGGAACCTGTCAATAATAAATTTTATTCATCATTTAACTGCCAATAAACCGGGTGTTGTTTACAAGTTATAACTATTAATAATTCGAGGTAAGTACCTTACAGAATATAACATTATGATGCATAATATAATCAATCCATTTATTGTTACATCTAAGGTACTCGTAACATCTTATTACTTACTGTAGCAAACTTAAACTTAAGAGTGTAAAATACCATGAAAAAAAGGATTTTTTCATTAGGTTAGGTTAGGTAAACCACAAATTAAAATCTTATGAAACATTTCACCGCAGCGCCTCTTTCCAGTTAATAATAATCTGCTTCTGTTATTTACTTAACTTTCCTCGTTCCAGCGATTAGATACAATAGAAATTTAATCACGATGAACATAACTGTAACCCATTTGTGTTATCTAATTGGATAACTACGTGCCAATTTTTGTTGCATTCAATATCGACGCTAAGCTACCTAACACCACTACCTATAGAATCTACGTAGGAAAATACCACTTTGCCATAATGTAATCAGGAAAATGAAAATTTAATTTATTTATTTATGGATTTGCATCAGGTCAACTATACACAGTTACACACACAAATAATCTATAAAGACACGAAGCAGATTTTAAAATAAAATAAATACTTTAAATTTTTTATTTATTCGATCTGTAATTAAATTTTAAAATTAACAATATAGATACATAAGGTTTAACATTTTCTATCTAGATTACAGAGACTCGTAAGATTTGAGTGTTTTGTATATTCAGGAACTTTGACTAACCCAGCAGGAATGGATTAATGCAACCAAGTTTATCGTAATCAAATAGGTACTACGAAGAAATGTACTTACATATAGTATGCAGCGTATTTGTGTAATAAAAAAATAGCGGTTTTATGAACAAAAATGTTCATAATAATAACCCTACAAAAAACCATAGAAAATCTTAGGCCGAATCGTATTGCCTAGTGCTAAATATGCGAACGCGATCAGTGCATTACTAAAAGACAATGACTAAATCTATACTATTGTGTAGCGATAGATGACGTATGCCCAACGCCAGTATAACTGTCAGTGAAGCAGAAAATACGGCCTATTTATTACCTCTTCTATATTTAAAACGGCTAAAATCAGTTTGATGAAAACTTATGTTTTTGTGTACTTTAAAATGTTATCTTGGTCGCTCTAGGCAAGTACCTATAAAGCCGTACTACATATGAAACCCTATACCCACTGAGCGTAGTCCGCAACACACTTGGCGGTATATATTGTTATATGAAAAAAAAAATGGTGTGAATGCCATGGAACAACGTAATATCATACCTTCATATCTTTTATTAGAGTTTCCCAGAAGTGAAGTAATGCATTCAACTAACAGGTAATTCAACTAAAAGTTTACACTTATGAAAGCAATTTAGCTGACAGGCTACAGTAAACAAATTCCTTAAAAAAAAATGCTACTAACAGTTTATTTATAATTATAACATTTCTTTGCAACCATAAAGTAGGTTATCGTGCTATATCGCTTATAAAAAATATAACGTGCAATGTTTACGTAATTAAACTTTAATACTGGAATAGTATTCAAATCCGATTTTTTTGCCTCCACGAGTTGCTTTAACGCGCAGAACTTGTATTTGCATACACGATCGAGTGCTCACGCGACGGCTTACACGCGAACAGGTATTTAACTGTCAGCCTTACTAACCTTAGGTATTAAACCAATTTTTAAGTAACTCACATGATACGGTGTATTACAGTCAAGCTATGCTTTATCACGCGCCTTCGTGTCGAATCGAAAGTGGTAACCAGTAAGAACGCCACTAAAGAAATAAAAGGACATTTGTGGTCCTTGACCCATTAGGATAGTGATAGGTAGGTTTAGATAAAATATTTATGCTTATGAATAAGTTGTATTCCGTTAATACCCTTATACAGACAGAATATTCGGGAGTAACCGGCGGCCCACGATCGTTCTAACTCTCTCCACCCCTTTGTGTACGAAACACAGCATTATCGCGGACAACAGCTTCATAATTTTGACAACCGAATTATTATTCCAGTAATTCTTCATATCTTGCATTGTTACACGAATAATAATTCTTATAATCTTCTTGTAAATCACCACAAGTAGTAGTTTAAGCTATAATAGTCAGCTAATAATGAAACAGAATATGGTACTTAAAGTAGGCACGTGATTGTTCTGTACTAGGACAATACTGATTACTGACTATTGAACGTCGTTCAAAAGACAGTAGCAGTACCAAGTCTATCTATTATTAACCAGCTAACTATTAACTACATTTATGTCAAAAATAATGTTTCTACGAGTTTTCAAGTTACTGGCAGTGGCACTCCCTCTACGCGCCGTAGCACCGTAGCACATTGCTACGCCGCGCATGCTCATGAAAAGGGCTTGCAAGTGATAGGAAAAATACGTTGAATTCCTTGCCCCGTAATATTCTTTACTAGCGATCCACCCCTGTTTCGCACGGTTTTTATGTTATGTAAATTTTAATGTTTTATAAACACAAACCTTATGGAATAAATTCTCTAAATCGAGCGAAATCGCATTAAAATCCGTTGCGTAGTTTAGAAGGACCACGCGGTCACGGAGACAAATACGAAAAGTAACTTTAATTTATAATTACGTATAGATATATATACATATAGATCTGCACCTATCTGAGTGAAATTAATGCAATCCTCTATAAATGGCCGTCGTAAAGAAACTCGTCTCGTACTTTTGAAATTCGTTCTCGTGTACGTAATTCGTATCGGAAGTTGATTAACTGAGTTTACAAGAAAAGTTTACTATAGGTACCTACTAAAAAGTATTTAATAATTAGTCAACTTACGCATAAAATCTTTGTTATTATGTTTAAAACACAACACTTCTACAGCACGCTCCTCATAATCGGCACGCTTAGTATGAGGATTGGCGAACGTAGTGTACCTACTCCAGTATTATAATATAGTTATACAGATATATGAGTGCACGGCAAATTCCTTCAAGCACGGCATGGCGCGTTTTCACTATCCATTAGCGATGGCTTATTGGTTTTATTTAAAGATTGCAATGGAAATATGATTTGTCGTGATACTCTCATTAATTTAAATACTTGCTGTATAAATGTTATTCCACGCTATATTTATTAGGTAGGCATGACAACCTGCTACTGCTGCTTTAAATCGAAAATCTAAATAAACCCTAGTTTTACAAAAAAAAAAGTTAAATCTGCATCTATATCTAATATCCAATAAAGTTTGACTTGAAATTGTTTTTGTGCATCTATTCGCATAATCAATGGAAGGTTAGATGGTATCATGTTTAATATAGTATCTAGTATACTATGTTCAAAATTCGATACTCGTTCTGAGACTTGATATTTATTGAGTACCTACCTCATACCGTTTTATCGGTCGATTCATGGGTTACGTGACTTCAGTAGACTATTACGAAGACAATGTTATGCCGTGGAAACGAAATAGCAATGTAGCTACGTTCTCATTATATTTAAGCTTAGTCATTCTGGGTTATCAAATATATTTTTTTACAAGACTTGGTTTGTTGATAAACAAAAGCTGCGGCGCAGGCGACTATCCCCAGAATAATGCAAGCCCATATCAAGCATTTTAAACGAGTAGGCATGGATACGTGCCATGGATTGCTAGGAGTCAAAACATTTCATCCATAATTTGCACACATTTTACCAACGATTTCCATTAAGCTGAACAAGACCACGATATAAATACTACGTACCAGTATATAATAATGTAGGTATCACTAGTTAATTAAAACTAGACACATACAAGGTCCCAACGGAAACCTCATAATTTTTTACACAGGGTGGCCACTTCGAGTGTACAACTTGTTATTTTACTGGTAAATTTCGTTTGTACTAAAAAAATCTTAATTTATAATATAATATAGTGATAAACATAATTACAAAGGTAAGCTTGGCAATTTCGCATGAAAAATAATATCTGCCAAATCTCCCAACTTTTTTCTGATTTAAAATGCAACGTGTTTTTCACCAAAATTTCGCATACTTTATTAGACTTTTAACTAAATAGTAGATATCAAACAACCATAAATCAAAATGGTGGCCAATAAAAGCCACCCTGTAGTTTCAGACATAGATATTTTGTACATCGAAGGTTCTTTCATTTATTTTTGTTAGAATCATCCACCCGACAAAGAAGAATGGGGAAATAAACAGTTGCTTTGGCCTCAATCAGTCTTCAGTTAAATTTGGGATCAAATCTACGTTATTAATTTATCACTACTGTATTGTTTCAATTTATCATCGAGAACGTTAAGCTAAATGGTAGTCCATTTAATCTAATTGCGAGGGACTTATTACCTCATTTTTATCACATGTCGGTTAGGTGGGGAGCATTCAGTCCACCCTAGCTGCTAATCTGATTACATAAGATGATTATATAAAAGACAATAATAATAACTCAACCAACCAAGTTTTTTTTTCTATATTTACCTATATAGCGATGTTTTCCTTTACCGATGCCAGTGATGTCCAAGATAAACTTAGAAAATACATATGAATTGAAAAAGTCACATTGGTACTTACCCGGATTTGAACCCACAACCTTGTGCATGAGTTGCGAAGCCTTATATAACCTCTGGGTCATCACGAAATATAAGAAAACAAAATCGAAATATTTCACCGAAAGCAATTTCGACTATCATTGATTTTATTGAAATTGTATCAAGCAATAAAAATATTATAAGAATTTATCCGTAGTCAGTTTGTAGGCATTGAATGAAGTATAGGGTGGTGTTAAATCTATATTTACAGTCTGTTGTTCTAACTAGTTGTTATTCTCATAATTCACTCACGCCGAGTCTAATCGACTTTCGAAGAAATTATGCAGTTCGTTACCATTAACATTAATAGAATAATAACAGTCACTTCCAAATCTGTAAAACAAAAAGGACTTTTATAACGCAGCTGTACCTACTTATAAATACAGAGTTGAAGCAATATGGCCAAAACAATATACATACAATCGATAGATTCTATTACTCGAACCCAAAAAATACTATTTTCAGATTTTTGACTAGACCACATTTTCAAAAAAACAATTTTACAGAACTGTATCACGGCAATACTTCAGATTTTTAGAATGTACCTATGTGAATGATAGACCTAACAACAATGAAAAAACGTTTTTCAGAAATCTGTTGCGTCGCGCATAGCCTAAAAACTATTAATTAAAAATGCGCAAAAAAACCGCATCAAACCATCTGAAAACCGATTCCTAGTATTTTTGGGTCAATTAATGCGAAAATGCATTTTGATGCAAGTGTGCAACGACAAATGCTCACGCGTATCAAACGACGACTTTCAACACGCTCCGTACAGAAGAAAAAAAAGAATATTTCATAAACCACCACTTGTTTGGCGGGAGATTACTATCCATCTCGGTGGCCAGGAGATGGCTGTGGGTCGTGAATTTTTAATATTTTGAGAGCAAATGAATGAAAGATTTAACTTTTTTTAAATACCTCGTAATAAATGTATACTCGTATAAATAAAATCTACTTTCCTTAAACCTCATCAATCTTATGGCATACTAGTAGTTCCATTTTTAAGCATAGGAAATTAATGTCGCGGCCTGCAACAAGGGCATTGACAGACGATCGTGAAAATGGATAGGATGGAGTTTTAGGATTGTGAAGGAGATTATCTTTCAGAATTTGATAAAAATAATCATTGTTATTTCCGAAGCTATTTTGACCGGTATATTATTCATCCGTTACCAATAAAATATTGGGCATTTAATTTAGATTTATTGCTTTGACATCATAGGAATACTTGATAAGATATCACAGATTCAAAATTACGCGTGACATAGTAATTATGGTTAATGGCGGCGCGGTGCTAGAACATGAGTCAATGACCTTTTCCTTGGCTATTAGATATACGATCATCGCTGTTTGATGACAGTCTGCAGTATTGGTGGTTGAAGCTAAAAAACTCCACTAATGGACCTGAGCAAAACTCATCATTTATTTAGGTATACAGTTCAATATTAATAGGTAGTGGGACCATAGACAATAGACCATTTTTGTTTTTTAAAATTATTGTAAGGCCCGTTTATACGGTGATGGTATAATTTTGAGATCATCCAGCAATTTTTTGCATTTGTTTTTAACCGTATGAACATTGGGATGTAGACGTGTGATCCCAACGTTCTACTGCAAATTAGGTATCATATGTCAGTGCCGTGTAAACAGCCGCTAATAATGAGGGAAGTAATTGTGGGTTTGCAAATAAAATACATTAAAAATATTCGGGAAAAAAAAAAAGGCATATTGTATGCTCTGCTACCCGTACGAAGCAGGGCGGGTTGCTTGCTAGTCCATACTAATATTATAAATTCGAAAGTAACTCTGTATGTTAATTTTTCACGCCTAAAACACACGGATTTCGATTTTTGGCAAAGAGATAGATAGATGGCATCCTGGAGAAGGACATACTTTTTCTCTCCAAACTAATCCCAAACGGCTGATATATTGCATGAAACTTTGTATGGAAGCATTTCTTAATTTAGGGATAATAAAATTCAAATGAATGTTATTTTTTTTGGAAGAAAAGTGTTTCAGCGTTTTTGTTAAATCATGCCGCAAGGGAGTAAAATATGGGATGATTTTAAAATTAACATGTAATATTGAAGTTTTTGTGTACCTACTTCTTTTCAAGGGATTGGAATTATAGTCATAGTCCGTATCTTGAAGAAATATTAATTATATTTAATTAAAACCGACTCACTTGGTTAAAAGTTATTACTATTTAAAGTAATAAAATAACTTTCCGAACTGTAGCTAATAAAAATAATTGTTGATAGTACATATTAAAATGAATAATTATTATTTTAAGGCATTTAGAATAATAAAAATCTGTTTTATTTATTTAAACATCGGACAAGTGTGAATAGGACTCGCGCCCTGAAGCTTCCGTCTCAAAGCTGTGCTCACTCGGGGGCCCAAATTTCTAATTCCGGATTGAAGAATAAACTTAACTTTTCAGTTGAAAAAACAACTGTAGAGTGGGGTGGACTGAGTTGAATGAAATCCAGACTAAATTCTACTTCAAGACAGATTGCAGAACAAACTTAATTTTTCAGTTGATATACATTACCAATTTTCCGATTTTTCTCTTGACTTGAACTGTAAAATTCAAAATTCAAGTCATTTATTCAAACTAGACTGAGAATTAGCAATTTTCGAACGTCAAAATTACATAAGGCAGTCCCCCAAAAACGCCCACCCTTCACCACTTCCTAGTGCTTAAGCTGGGGAGAAGAAGTGGCGCAACAAACTCCCCAGCAACCTTGATTTTCGCCAAAATTGCTTGATGCTGCTACGTCAACGGGAAGTACCATAGTACCGGCTTTGATTTATTTGCGAGTGTCAATATATGCGGCATAAATGACCGTATTTTTTTATTGCGTCCTCTTGGAATTTTTATTTTCTTTACAGCTCCAAGGGACTGTAGATCTAAGTTTTCGATATCCATTTCAAGTAGATTAGTTTATGCGCCCTTATGGAGCAGGACCAGGGTTGAGCCAAACATTTTAATCAAGGATGTTATCCAACACCTTATAATATGCTTGGCTGTATAGGTAGTGTGCGTTTTATACAAGACTAAAATTTTGTTTGTTTCATTCAGTTCCAGTATGTGGCGAGGCATTTTATTGTAACATTTTAAACAGTACCCCATGAAAAATGAATCTTCTTTAGCCACCCTAAAACCAGGTTGAACTATTTGGTCTCTATTTCTAGTATTAATTTATTTCATTCTTATATGGTGTGCAAATATTTAGGATGCAAATAAAACTGGAAAACTTTCAACATAATTGACCGTTAGCAAATTTCCATTGTGTGTAGCAGTCTTTCAGTTGCGTTGAGTGAAGTGATGTAAAATATTACTCTTGAGAGCTTCCAATCTATCTCGTTTCAATATTGCAATTATTTAAAAATGTTTTTCTGTTAACATAAATTTTCAACTAGCTTGGAGTGGCTCGCTTTATTCTTTATGCTTTCGAGTTTTGCTTAGTATATTAGTTTGCAATTTAAGAACTAAGATAGCTCAAGGAAAAACTGCTCATCTTGATGTTTTTAAAACAGCGATGTTTTTTGGTACGGTCCCTCTTATATAAACATTTTGCCCTCGGGACGCTTCTACATCGATCAATACAAAACATAGCTATGAACCATTGAAACTGCGTAATTATATTACCAGACAATAATGGAATGTTCACAGAC
Organism: Agrochola circellaris; assembly: GCA_914767755.1. Lineage (NCBI taxonomy): Eukaryota > Metazoa > Arthropoda > Insecta > Lepidoptera > Noctuidae > Agrochola > Agrochola circellaris. The sequence continues at coordinate 9,265,847 of OU611840.1, forward strand.
ATTCAATATATCTACACCAATCACCTTTTTTAAATAAAAAAATTGAATATGCGTTGGCTGCCGGATATTAAATACAGGCAGTTCACCATGAACTGAATGTTAAAGAATCGCGGGGAATCGACGGTGGGGTGAACAAAATGAACCCCTGTTCCCGAAAATACACGGGCAAAGATGTCCCGTTTAACGCAGTCCCGCGTACCGCGCAGGGCAGGTCGGCGTCGCCCTCACTCCAAGATACGGCGGCGTCTATTTTTAGACAGCTGAAAAAAGGCATCAAAACCCTTAAAAATTTAAGTTCAGTGCGTATGTTGGAGACTCGTGAACGTTCATTATTTATAGCGTCAGTAACAGTAAAAGAGAATTTTATACACAAAGAGACTATTTGTATGCAACAACGAAAAATAATTTGAGATAAGATATTAAAGGTTGAGTTTGTACCGAAAAATAATGTGGTTTTACTGAAGCTTAACAATACTACACACCTTATTATTTATTCTACAACTGGAAATGGTACAATTATATAGTTGTTATATCGTTCCTATCCATCTATACAAGGCATGTATCAGAATATGGTAGCATCGGTGCATCGGGGACTTTATTAAAAATACGTGGATTTAACTTTACAGATGAGGTACCTAATTCCCAAATCGTCAATTTTTTTTGTCCTAATGAAATTTAAATAATAATACCAGCCTGTTACTGTCCCACTGCAGGGCAAAGGCCTCTTCTCATACAGAGAAGGCACGAGCATTGATCACCACGCTTGCTCAAGACGGGTTGGCGATTTCAGACTTATACTAACTATAAGTCCAGGTTTCCTCACGATGTTTTCCTTCACCAATGTCACTAATGTCCAAAATAAACTCAGAAAGTACATATGAATTGAAAAGTCACATTAGTACTTGCCCGGATATGAACCCACAACCTCGTGCATGAGAGGCGAGGCCTTAACCACTAGGCCATCACGATATACCGACATGTCGTTTTTGTCCTATAATAAACTAATTAGTCTTTTACAAATACTGGTCCATTGCCTTTAAAACCAGTTAGGTACTTCGAGACAAAGAAAAAACGACAAGTTCATTTAAAAACAGCGGAGTACACTTGTGGACAAGTGTTTTATCGAAAACAGTTCAAGCATCATCATCCGTTTAATAATATCGTCGTGAAATATAAACGCTGCTGTTATCGTTTATTGTAAATAATTGACAATATTCTTTTCTTTTTTTTTTTTACTTTGATCCAATTTTTTTTTTTTTCAAAGCTCTTACTTGCTCGTTAAGTGGCTCTTAGGGCCTGGGCTACTGCCGGACGGCAGGGAAGGGCATCGAGCAGGACTCCTCTATCCACCAGCGCACACTGACAAATCCTCTGCGATACCGCGAGCGTGCGCCAGCTTACCGGAGCATCCGCCGGTATGCCGCGGCATCCGCCTAGTAAGTCACCGCTCACCGGGATTAGATTGTTCTACTAGTGACTACACAGTCGAAAAGTTGATTTTGAAAGAGTCTGCTTGACTGGCAGACTCCAGCAAATACCGGCGCATACCGCCGCGGTGTCCTCCAGCGTGCTCTTCGATGCTCCAAGAGAAAACTGCGCTGCGATGCTCCAAGGTCGATCTCCAAGGATTGAAATATATACCTTATTTCCATTAGATAAGTATTAAATTCAATTGATAAATTTAAAATCCTCTGCCGTACCGTCCGCCAGTCTGCGCAGGCCATTATTGAACCAATGCTTTATGCAGTAACTTTAACACGTCTGCTTTTTACTTTGTTAACACTTAAACTCAAAGCATTTATTTCAATTAAACCATTTACCTACAGGCACTTTTGAAATGTCAAGATGTCGGTCCGTCAGAAAGATGAAGCTAGTTGCCCATTCTTAAGCGTAGTAGGTTATTCTGGAGAAGAACGGGCAAGAAACTCTTTTAAATAAAAACATATTCTTGTATTAAAGTGCGCCAACAGAAAATTTTTGCTAATTAGACATGTGCGCTTATTTTTTAGTTTCAGCAAAAAGCTGTCATGCCTTTTCATGCCTATACATTCGACTGTGTAAATAAATAAAGGAGACGATTTAGATTCAAGAGATAAAAACCAAGCAAGAGACACAAATCGTTTGCACCGATGTTTTATATCTCAGCGTAGAAATACAAATATACCTCCATTGGGTGGCTAACATGTTTTTTTTGCCCGTTTCGTAGGCGTTCAACCATTTTTTTGTTGTTGTAATTCTTAGTTATATTTTTCAGTAATTATTATTTACAGTACAAATTGTTATAGTACACATTACTACACAAAATTGTGTTTGCCCTCGGTTCCGCCAGTAAAGCCACCATTCTGAACCCGATTGTTTTCAAAATCGAGTCATTTGGTTCTGTGTATTGCCTCTTGTGTATGCATATCGCAATTATATTTTAATTTATGTATACTGATATGTAGAAAAACTATCCTCCTAAAACAATTATACTATAATAACAAATGATCATTTATTGCGTATTATGTATAGAAAAAATGATTGAAAAAAAATGTATGGACGTCCTTGTGTCTGTACGTATGGATCCCGTGTGTGGTCACGATACTGTCCGAAAAACTCCAAATAACGTTTTTTTTTTTCACTTTAGTCTTGTTTCCCCTGATTTCGTATTGATATGGCTGTTAAATATATTTTTTTAACCATTTTTCTGTTTCTAAGCCCCAACGCAAAAAGGGGTGTTATAAGTTTGACCGATATGTGTGTCTGTCTGTGGCACCGTGGCTCTTAAATGGGTGAACCGGTTTGAATGCGTTTTTTTATTTGAAAGCAGGTTTTCTGGTGATGGTTCTTAGACATGTTACCATGCTGTTTTATCTAAATTGGTTCAGAAGATTATCAGCTCTTTTCTTGTTGATTAGTGGATGTGAGCGTCTTCCACAGGTCTGATCGGTTTGAAATTTGGTATTCTGTTACTTCAATGATATTAGAAGAACATAGTAACCTTGAACTAATGCTGCAACATGACCTAGAATTTGCAGGATACCTGACTGCCTTACCAACTTATAACACAGGTATCGTGTTTGGGCTCATTGGAATGATCTCAATGAATAGGTTACAGATAGACGATGAACAGGGTCTGGTGATGGAGTAAGTAAGAGAAATGAGGAAATGTTTGTATCAGGGGTTTTCAAATTTTAATAGAATTTCACTTGTTGAATGAGCGTTATGAGGCGTAAACTTTTGGATTGTCCAAAATTTCTCCAAATACGAATGAGATGTCTGAATTGAGAAATGTGGCCGTGATTTGGTATTTTCGATTAGTTACTGTACTGATTGCTTCCTAAATCGTAGAAGGAGAACTGTGTATTCTCAGATTGATTAGCGAGATACGTGTTTATCCTTACATCACAAGATATACGTTTAACAGACTTGGCGTTTTGCTGTTTTGGTAAGTTTCTTGCCTCCGTCGCTCCAACCACTTGCAGTACCTACGTTCCTAAATAATAATACTAGTGTCTATTCAAATTCTTGTTTCCAATTTATCTTTTTTCCACCTAAACAAACATAACTTTATACAAGTGAGTTAAAGATAAGCCTCAAACTTTAAAGAAAATATTAAAGTTCTATGTTTACGTGAGTTTTATTTAGTACTTTTTAGTTCAATGAAAACTTGTTTTTAAAAAGATTTTTACTTATATATGATTTCGTACTTTTAGCATTACAATTTGATAAAATATCTGTTTATCCCCTTCATTTGTAAGGTTCTTGTCAAGACAAATCCAACGAGTTCAAACCAACAGAGCTATCTTGTTAAACTGAGGAGTTCCTATGGCATGTAATCATTACATTATTTAATATATTATTCTATCACCATTGCTCTACCGGGGTGGTTTAGGGGGTGAAGAGGGGGATTTCATGAAACCTGGCACGAATTGCTGCATCATCAGACCATGGACGGCACCTAGCGTAAAAGCACTCATCTATACATAGTCTAGTGAATCCAAAAACGATGGTTCTATCTTATTTGGTTGAGGAGTTCCTATGGCCACCTTCTGGTCCCATCATTACACCCTCAACTCCACCTAATATAAAAGCACTTGTCAATAAGTCCAAATACAATGATACCATGGTTGGTTGAGGAGTTCCTATGGGCACCTTCTGGCTCTCTCATCAGACCCTGGATACTTTGGGCTATAGTGCTTGTTAAGAGAGAAGTCTTGTCTAGTAGTTGGTCAAAGCCAACGAGTCCAAACTCGATGGTGCTACCTCGTTTTTTTTAGAAGTTGTTTTGGCCATCTTCCACCTCCATCATCAGACCCTGAACACTATCTAGTGTAATAGCACTTATAAATACATATGCAATGAAACCAAACACGACGGGGCTATCTAGTGTTCTTGAACATTTCGTTCCTGTGCTGTTGACCGATGAGGACATCTCTCGTATTGAGCCAATCCTGGGTGCAGTAGTCAGGTCATAGTCGACTTAAGAACAGACTATCATAATTATTATAACGTACATAAAATTATGTATCTGTACTGTTGACCGTTAAGGAGTTCCCTCGTCTGGAGCCAATCCGGGATGTAACAGCCAGATCATGGTGAACTTTAGAACGGATTATCATAATTAAAGCGTATATAAAATTTCGTATTGTTGACCGCTGAGGAGTTCCCTCATCTGAAGCCAATCTTAGGTGACCAATCAGTCTTCGGAACTGAACCAACATGTAAAATGTCAACTCCGTAGGATAAGAGAAAGTGGTTTTAATTCAGCTTACAAGATTTGGCCGAAACAAACTAACTAACATACAAACATTGAAAGGCTAAAAAAAAGCTAAATTTATAAAAAAAAAAAAAAAAAAGTTTGTAATAAAAACCTATGTCAAAAAAATCTTAACTACAGCTAAAAAGCTTAAACATAACATCACGCATGTTTTCCCCGAAGGGTTAGAGGAGTTTTACCCACGTTTCGCCAGTTTCTAAGTCCCATGTAATAGGGACGATTCTATTACCATGAACCGGACACAAATCCAGACTCCAGTCTGCTAGAAATCGATCCCAGAACATCATGCTCGGCAGCTATTTTACATCGAACACTATTCCATTTAATTGAACCAGTAAGCATTTTTTGTAACAAAATCTAAACATTCTCAAACTAAATCTCCCCTTATTAAATTACCAGCCGCACAAATAACGACATTTTCCACTGGCGGCATTCCTGTAGACCATTTCATGCGATAAACGCCCGTACTTCCGCCGACAAAGTAAAAGTTGGCCGGTAACCCCCACGTATCGCGCCTTGCAACGTCAAACTTTACACATAGCATAGGTATAAAAATACCTCGGAGATATGTCACCATATCTCCGAGGTATTTTTGTATTGTATTGACGAGTTTTACATGTTTGTTCGAACCACCGTTAGTGTCGGAAAATATCTACATCTACAAACTTCGTTAAAGTTTGTATGGATGACATTTTTCACACCGGAACCGTATAATTTCTATGTACAGTCACAAGCATAAATATAAATACAATGGACAGTTCGGCAATAATATCTGATTTTGTTTATCCATTACTAACTGTCGACAAAATGAAGGCAAATATATGTCATCATTTGTGGAAGGCATTTATATACTCTTGACTGTAGGACATGAAATTATAAGCCAGTCTGGCTATTTTCCGACCAATATTTTTTCAATAGCTGTTGAACACTAATTTGTTGGAATCGTCACCCTAAAATAGATTTCCTGACCCGCATTACGGTCACATAATTGAATAGGCCTTGATCTTTCCACAGTTGAAGTTCCAAAGCAAAGTTTAGACTAAATTGAAAAGATTATTTTCAATGCCATATTTGTTTATTGTATTTTCGCTATGCATGAGATGGGGATATACATTTCAGTAACTTGCACAAAAGTATGCAAGTAGCTTTCATTCGCACACCCATGTTATCAGCAATTAGAGGTGGACTTGCATGCTTTTGTGCAAGTTACTGGGATGTGTATTTATCTTCTAGAAAATGTAAAAGACGTTGCGGCGTTTTCTTAAAAACGCGAGTCGCAATAACTACCATTTTTGATGAAACACTAAATTGCCAGTCGACATAATATATTTTGAAAATACCATTTGAAGTGTTACAAAAAAGGAGATGGATAACGGGATCATACAGGCTCGGCCCAGACATTAACACAAATAAAACAAAATGTATTATGAAGCTATAATAGTGTTTCATAGCCCTGTATATTTTTGTTCGTCGTAAAACTTTGTGAAGGGAAATAAGACCCTTCTCAAATCTAATGACTTTAAAAAATAAAGTCAAATCAGTTCATCGCGTAGTTTGAATTTCACTCAAATCTATCCAATGTATCCTAAATGATTAATTTGCTATGCCCCACTTTATAAAACATTGGATCTCCGTTGGAAACTAGGCAAAATCAGAGTCCGAGATGCGAGTTACCATTTGATTAAAATATATAAATATATATTCGAGGTAAACAGTTGTGGCGGCATCTACATCGTCACACGCGAACTACGCATCAAAGACCTGACGTCACACAACATCCTGACGTCACACAAATCCTGCATCGCGCAATTAGAGTTTACCGCGCGGTGGAAATATATACAAGATCCCGACTTCAACCTCTAGGCAGTTGCCCGCTAGACATGACACCCGTCTGGTCGGAGGATCCTCCCTTTTCTATGGTGTATGAGTGAACTTTACACCCTGTTCCTCATGCCCCTAAACAGTCATGCGAAGAACAAGAATGGCAAAGTCACTCAGATGCAAAAAGATAACCAGAAACAGCCAATGTTTTTTTTTTACAAATCACAAGAAATCACAACACAACATTCAAGATGCTGTCACAAGCAGCACCACAGAGTTTTAAATATAATAGAAATAGTCAGAGCTTATTAACCGTCTGACAAGAAGAGTTATGTTTTTTTGGCGCATGTCTTTGTATTGTATTTATGCCCTATATATAAATATGTATTCTCTTTCTTGCAAGTACGTATTCATCATTTCATGAAACAAGCTTCGTTAAAATTCGATTTTTCTTCAATCCAAATAAATATTGTATCTAAGTGGAAAACAAAACCATCAGGTGAGAGAGTGTTCAAACACGAGCCTATGAATTATTAAAAAATCTCTGACTAAAATAGTTTTAGACATTTTTCTAAGAGATTGCAGAAGGTGATTCATATGAGAAGCTCGTGGCTAAGCAATAACAGCCGCACGGGTCGATCCATCAGGTTAAGCTACGCTTGCCGGGATTGGTTTGTGGATGGGTAACCTTCTTTACATATCGAGACTCCTCCGTGCCTCGAAAAGCACCTTAAGCCGTTGGTCCCTGCTGTCATTCGTGGATCTTTGACATTCGTTGCGGCTCGTCAGAAGCCCGAAATTCTGACAACGAGACTTACTAAGGGGTATCGTATTACCCAGTTACTGGGTTGTGGAGGTCAGATTAGCAGTCGCTCCATGTAAAATACTGGTATTCAGATGCATCCGGTTAGACTGGAAGCCGATCCCAATATAGTTGGAAAAGGCAAATTGATTGATTGCAATGAGTTCTCCTTCATACAAAAACTACCTTTTGGAAGTGGCGACTAGAACCAATTAATATTTATTGTAAAATTTTGACATTCAAAAGTGCCTTTTATGTGCCTAATTGAAATAAATTATTTGACTTTTACTTTGTGTCCAACATTGCTATAAAAGTTGCAGCGTAACATGTCGCTGTTGTTTGTGGCACGAAACCATTTAATGTTCTTAAAATAATTAATGCCAAGTCGAGTAGCTATGGTTATTAATACACAAACCCAGCACCGTAAATCAAATTACCCTATTACTCAAAGCTATTCTGAATCTGCATTAAACTACATAATATTTAACCATTTTAGTGTAGCGCTAAATGGAATGGCTCTGAGACATTTGGAAATAGGTCACTTTAATAAATATTTCAAGAAGATAGTTGCCTACGTACAGCTATGCGGAATTGCTGACCCATTGGCATCAAAAATACTAGAATATTATTATTCAGAAATTAGTCAATTTAGCCGTGATGCTAAAGTGTAGACTTTTTTAACGACTTCTAAAAAAGTAGGAGGTTCTCAATTGGGATGTTTTTTTTTTTTGAAAGGATATACTCTCGAGGTGGTCCCATATACATCGAAAAAAACATACATCGAAAAAAACTGATATGGATCGCCCAGACCTAGAGGAGGCGAAGGCAGTAGCTAAGAAGGAGGATTGGGATCACCGTCTCCCAGCCTATGACAGGGAAGTGGATGATGAGACAATCACATCTGCTACTCTTCGGGCTGCGGAGGGGGAGCTAGAGTCCTTGCGGATCAGAGAGGATCCCTGGGAGAAGTTCGCTGCCGATATATCAGATGAACCTCTTCCAGAGAGAGAAAGGGAAATCATGGGGGAGACTGGGGACGAGGAGTATCGAAAGGAGATGGGGAGTTTAGAGGAGCTATATGATAGGGCAGGCGAGATAGAAAGACAGATCCAGGAGGGAGGGCTGGTTCATGCCGTCAAACTCACCTTGGCGGGGTTGCCAGGGGATGTGAAGGAGACGGGGGATCGCACCGGCACCGCCCTGGTGGATCTGTCTTTCCTCAAGTCCAGCAAGGACCGTAAGAGGGTGGCCGGCATAATCGAGGCCGTCATCAAAATCTACTCCCCTGTCCCGGGGGTGGTCCAGGCCGGAACATCAGGCAAAAGAGGAGTCTTTAAGTTCCATGTCACGAATGAGTACCTCTCCCCGGAGCGGAGTCAATCCCCCCCTCAGGCAGCAGCAGCTGAGATCCCAATCAAGCGTGTCGAGGCCAACACCCCGAAACCCGATCCTGAGCCCATCCCGGAATTGGAGAGTGGTATTCTCCTGAGTCCGAAGTATCCGGGTCTCCCAAGGTGTATCGTGAAGTACGGGAATCATGGGCTCACACGCGAGCTGGTAAGTACAGTGAGGAAGGAGCACCCAGATCAGTCACTGAACCAGGTGATCCGATACGCCCTCAAACAGACAGGAAAGGGAAAGCGGATAACTAGCTTCTACTATCTTCCCCAATAAGGCAACAGTAATCCAATCATACTTAACTTTACTTGGGTACTTTTTGAGCTAGCTTCATTAGGTATTTTTCCCGCTTAGTCTTTATGGATAATGTTATAATAACTTCCTGTCACTGTTATTTACATAGTAGGTAGTGATATTCGAATTTGTGTGAGGTAATTACCACAACTATAAAATGAGAATAAAAACTTTGTTACAAAAATAAATCAGCCGACTTAAAAAAAAAACACTACAAAGTGAAAAATAACTTTATATCGGAAGTCAGTGTCTTTAGTTTTGAATAATATTTTTTATAACTAATTATTATCATAAGTACCACATTTGGCAATATTTTACTGGTTTGTAGTTTTACAATCAATAGACTAACTATTATTATCATCTATGTTCCGACTTCGATCAGGGCAACTGACAAAGTGCTGTTTATTGATATGTTTACGTCCAAATTCATTTGCATACAAATTCAGTGGTGCAAAATTGCCGTACAAACAAGGTTAGACTGTAAAAAAAACAACTCACGCGGGCTCATTGTCTCCCCTTAATGGTAAAATTACAGCGTAATCACATTTTTTATTTACATCGGAAGCCGAATCATGGAATCAAATCCAATTTACATTCTTAACTGATTTAAATTACCTTTGAATATGTTACGAAACTGTCCGAATGAAAATAGCTTTAAAATTTAAATTTAATTACCAATTACTAATCATTTATCCCATCCTATCAAACGAGCAATATTTGTATATAATATGTAATCACGTTCTCGCAAAACGACTTTAACGATTTCGTTGTAAGTTGCAATATAGGGGTTTACGGGGGCGAAAAATCGATCTAGCTATGTCTTATTTCCTGGAACATTAGTTTTTTCAGTATTTTCACCCGAGCAGAGCTCGGTCGGCCAAAGTTTAGAACAAGATGACTACCTTAGAATAATGATATGGCAGCATGGAATTAGTATGTACTATACATGGAATTAGTATGAACTATCCTATACTATTCAATGAGCATTCTATATTTTCAAAAGAAACAAATTAGGTTTATTTGACACAGAAACACTAGCTAGAATAAAGAAATTTATTGAGTATGAAAGTTGCAATAACAGGTTCTCTAACACTCTACTGAATGCAGTAGATAGGGGTTTATTGATCTGAACAATAGAGAACCTATAATTAATGAGTTCGTAGTTGAATTGAGCCTTTGAGTTAATGCATGGCATACGAGACAGGTCTGTATAACAGCAGCTAACAGACCAAATAAATTAATTATGTTCGACAAATATCGCGACCATAGGAATAAAAGCACTTCTGCACAAGGTATTTATTCTTAAAACAACCTTGAGGTCGCGTTTGGCCTTTTTCTTTTGTGTTCAAATCTTCGTAGATATTCTTCGCTCTTTGTCTTAGAAAAGGCAGAAATTCTAATGTGATTTATCAAGAATGGCGGCAGCTTCTTGTTCATGTAAAACTATGGTTATTTCGTGAAAGCTCATCGTAGGGGGATCGTCGGGTGCAACGCTTTATCAAAAGTCGTGCCAAAATTGGCTCGTGCGGCGAAATAGGTCTGCTGCGGTCGAAAATGTTGCACGCGACAGCCTCTTACGAGTATAATCTGTGCTACCATTTTGAAACTGATAAATAAAAAAACCTGCAATGTAACTGTATACAGTTATATTGCAGGTTTTTTATACTATACTTCGAATCATGTTGGCAATTATGCATCTAAAAACTAACTTTGTAGTCTAGTTGTTCTTTAAATTGATTACGATAGTTGTGCCTCAAAGACTGAGGTCTAAATGCATATAGAACGAGCAATTGAGTTGCCACTATGCCTTCTCTGAAATGTCGTAACGTGCCCTTTATGTTCACCTTTAGCATAACTAACACATGTAAGGATCGCGTGACCTGCATACCACATTAGGAGAAAATCACTCAGTTAAAGCAGATTGAATAATCAAAATGGAGTTATTTTTGCATCAACTATAGTTCTGTAATTTATTTCAGATTCTACACTTTAATATTTTTGATCGATTCTGGCACTAGTTAATTATAATAAATAAAGGACCATGACCAAAGTCGTATACGTGCATACCCTAACCAAAACGATCATGTCCAAAAGCTACACATGGTGCATTTAAAAGCACATTAGACCTAGATTTTGAAATAATTCCTCTATTTTGATTTAATGCGTAGTTTTTGTATATTTCATTTTTTTTAAACTTTTCCTGCCAAACCATTCGTTACACATCATAAAACGATTGATTGCTAATCATTTTCTGTCAGGCGTTTTCATAAATAATTAGTTCAACCATGCTATTCTGTAAACATCTCACCGTGAAAACTTGGGTGAAGTGAGCTGTCAATAGTGTCAATCTCTGTGGAATGACAGCTCACTCCACGCTCATTTCACCTAAGTTTTCACGGTGAGATGGTTACAGAATAGCACTGCAGTATCTAATTTCGATTTAAATGCCAATTGGCGTAAAAATGTATCAAGATCACGACTGTGGAGAAAACTATGTCCCTACCTATATTTTTTAAATCTGAGAATTAGGCGGTCATTCCATCAGGAATGGTGGCTAAGCAGAGAACTATGTTTATCAAGCTAAAATGTGCAAAAAAGGTACGGGTAAAAGCATTTAATAAACAAACAAAAATTATCACACGCACAGAGCACAACTTTGAACGTAACAGTAGATTTCTATGGCGACGAGTGACAATCTTTTTAAGAATCTGCTACAGAAAATCTATCTTATATTTATATATAATATAAAAATGAATCCCTATTTCCCTTCGTCACGACATAACGCGTGAACCGGCTGAACCGATTTCGCTAATTCTTTTTTGTTGTGTTCGTTATTCTCAGGAGATGGTTCTTAGGATAGGTACCTAGGTGAAGGTAGGGTAGGTAGATAGGTAGGTGCGCCGTAGGTAAAGTACTTAGTGCTACCCGAGCGAAACCGAGGCGGGCAGCTAGTATACTATAATATATTACCTACAAAATAACTTATTAATCAAAATATATTATAACATCTTTGTAACATCATTTTTATTTAAACTATACTTATGATTATGTGAGAAGAACGACCAATCAAAATAACCACAAAGATAAAAACTGAATAATGCAGTAGGTGACCAGTCCTAACTATGTGGCCTATGTGTCCTGTATGTACTACAAAAGGCATTTGAGAGTATAATTCAATATTCATTCATTCAATTGAATTCAAAAATATTTTCCATTTTGTTTATTTCACTTCTCAGATACTTTTTCAGCCTTTTTTGTTATTTTATATTTCTGTACTTCCCGTCGTATTTGTTACCATAGCTCACTTTTGCCCTTTTTTGAAACTTGTAATTCAATTAACGTTATCTTACAACACATCCTACAATGATTAAGTTCTGTGTTATAGTACTGTGCACTTGTGTAAGTGACGAATTCACAATACGTACCTAAAACTGTATGTGATTTTTGTTTGTGTATGTTAGTCGTCAAAGTATCAATAAATAAATAAATAACTTGGTGGCCTCCATGGTATTGTCCTGTACCTCAAAAATAAGGTATAGGTACTCGAGCCCTTCATTTGAGCACATTGACCGAATGAACGGAATTAAATCTTTCACTTACCGTCGCCATTAAACCGAAAATGTAACCGGAACTACAAATAATAATATTAATTTTTATTAAATCTTAAATATATGCTTTGATTGACTCTATTAACTTGAATCTAGTTTGAATAAATGTGTTTTCAATAAAGTGTACTTAAAAATAGGAATTGGTTGGACATGATTAGGGTGGGCATAAATGGCCATCATCATTTACTTTGAGCTTCGTACAGACAAGCGCGACGCGACAGCGCGGCGCGACACCGGCTGTTGTTATACCGTGAAGTTTTCTTAGAAATTTTATCGTCCGAGTCGCGTCGCGCCGTCGCGTCGCGCTGGTCTGCACGAGCCTTTATTTGGGAAACAATAAAATTGAAAAAAAATAAAGGAATGATAGAAAAAGTAATGCAATCTTCAAAATAAGGTACAGTACTCAATATATTGATTGAATTCCACAATGTGGTGTATGTGGTAGGTTAAAGGTTTTACAAACACATGATCATTATGGACCCTGTCGGGCACAGCATGAGAGAGGAAGAGGGCTTAGATCCTTAACAGCACCCACTAAAAGCTGCATGGATATATTAGAATATTCAGAGATTGTCTTGATGTGGTTACTGGCAACGCTCGCATATGCAATTAATGTGTGAGTGCGGTCATTTTCACTCACAGCTGTTGAGTCTCTGACTGTATCACCGGACCCGCACCGCACCACTATACGCAATAGGCTATGACATTTCACGTCACTATAATATTGTAGGTACAGTATGTTGCGTTGAACCCGACCACATGGTACTAGGGAAGATGCATATTTATGCAACCAGGTTTTTTTACTAGGTATTTATTTGCAAGTACGCCGACCAAGTGCCGACCCGAAATACTCGCAAGACTTCAAAGTATTTTGCTCCGTCTACGCTCGACGCGATTCTGCTCCATATTTATATTTCGATGGATCAATGTTCTATGCAAGTATTTTTACTTTAAAGGTTTGGAATTTTTGTAGACGCGTTTCTGCTCCTTATTTGTATTACGAGGTTACGAATCAATGTTATATGCAAGTATTTTTCTTCCACCAAGGCTTGGTTGGAAGGTGGAAATGTCGTTTTTTGCATACGCGATTGTACTCCTTATTTATATGACTTTACGGATCTATTATCCATGCAGAAAGAAAATACTTGAGGGTATTTCGAGCCCTGGTTTTTGGCGCTGGTGTCTAAAGATGGACGTACTTGGAAGCCCTGGTACTCGATTTTGCAAGTACGACCCATGTCTACATGGTACCTACATAAATGTGTGATTATAGGTTCTACTGTTCGAATTAGAACAACGCCCTTCAATGTTACCAATGATGAGCTTATAGGCAGGCCGAAAGTATCGGAAAAAGTATGTTTAGTATAAATAAGCCCACGTGCCCAATCCAATCAACGTTATTCATACCAATTTACCGTTTTCCATTGCTACAATTCATACAGTGACAGCAGTAAATTGTATTTTTAATGACTTGTTTTTATTTCAGGGGTGCCGGTGGGGGAGGGATGTTCGGCGATGTCAATATTTCAGCCATTTTGGATTCATTTAGTATAAGTTACGACAAAAGAGTAAGACCAAACTATGGAGGTTAGTATACAATGATTATTTGAAATCCTTGCAAAAAACTTGGGTGAAATAGGAAAATGGAATATAAGCACTACTTTTTCTTTGAAAAGGCAGCGTTTTATTTCATTAAACATCCTAGTTTGAGTTTTAAACGAGTCATAAGTAGTTCAAAAAAAGACTTACCGTTGAAATTTCGAAATCAAAGTTATGATGACAGAAATCCAGATAAACGCTTCGTAGATGGCGCCATTACCGCCGGAGCCGTTTTCATAGAAAGCAGTCGTGTCGATGAGGTCTTTCATCGCGATTGAGCGACGGTGCCGCTGCGATTTGAAGTTGCGGTCGCTTTCGGAAGAGCTAATTTAAAATGGAGTAATTTATCTATCTAAATAATTAGCATTAATAGTAATTTGTTCATATTGCAGTATACTGTACGGTAATTAGGAAAGGGCTGTTAATTCCCGAAAGTTCAGGTGGGCATCTAGACAAGGAAAAAGTACAAAGCAAAAACGAAGCATTAGTTTCCGGTAGTTTTATTGTTATAGCTAAGGGCCCGACCATTATCCTACTTAAAACAAAGGCCAAAACCGATAGTCTCCATGGAACAATGACTTCTCATACTATACAGTTAGAACAAAAAGCAGCTTAGGGCTAACGTGCACAGCGGTGAGGTTGAAAATCTGAAATGGAATAAAATTCGTGATTGTCCCGTACGCGCACAGTGGTGAAATATCGACGCGTTTTCCTATTCGAATTCCAACCCCAGTCGATAATAGACACAAAAATCTGCATAAAGCTTCGTGCAGACCAGCGCGACACGACGCCGCGACGCGACTCGAAAAATACAATTTCTAAGAAAACTGCACGGTATAACAATAACCGGTGTCGCGTCGCGTCACCGCGTCGCGCTAGTTTGCACGAAGCTTAATATGCCTATGTATTATACCTACGGTAAGTAGGTATAATACATGTCACGCAGAAACAAATAACTAAACAGTATTGAGTATAGGTATCCACTCTCAGATTTCTGCCTATAGGAATTTTGATTAGATATAGTGATTTGAGTTTGTATCCAATAAAAAAATTGATTAAAAATTGTTAGCTCTGAAAAAACAATCTAGGCAACGACGGCATGACCGTACAGCATCGTGTCACAAGAACAACTGCGCGGTCGACGTCCGCGTCCGCGTGAATTTTTTTCCACAGTGCGCAGGGTTTCATACTAATCTATGCGATGCAAAAAATCCGTGCGGCGACGCACCGCAATAAATCTGCAGTAGACCGCAAAATTTTAATCATGCGATTTTTCGCGCAGTGCACGCGCTTCTTTGTGGTTAAATTTTTTACGCAAAGTCTATAGATAAAGATTTTGCTGAAAAATAAACATACGGATATTTTTCGCTGTGCGCGCTAACCTTTAGTTATAACATCAAATTAAACACCGCCTAGATTTACTATACTTTGTAAATATCTACGTGTTTGAACAAATTCTACGTAAACGTTATATCCTACAACGCCCTCTGACATTTACTAGACTGGGCACATCTTGATTCAGCTTTAATAAAAATCGATTTATTCCTTATTGTAATCTCATTCTCTCTTTTCACGACAAGATGTGACCTTGAGAATAAGGACAAGCTTCACAATCAGTTTTTTTGGATTTAGTTGTTAGTTGTTTTTGGATTTGTGGGTTTTAGTCAGTAAGAGTGTGACACGCCCTCCCGTTCCGCCCAGAGCGGGAGAAGTTATTTGATAATTTCCAACCATCAAAAAAAAAAAGCTATTAAAAAAAAAGGGTAGGTAGGTATTTGGTGCGGCGTGGCGTGTTTTTTGCTTTTATTTGGCATTACGCCACAGTTGTATGATTACATATATAGATTATTATGCGATAATAATGGTGTAAATATTATTTAGTAGTTGCACTAACGTCCCGAATTATTTATATTTAGGTATTTGAAATAGCTGATCCAACATCAGACTTTTAATATTATTTTATGGATATTATAGAATGTGTCTACCACCAATGATGCTAACGTTTCAAAAGACCGTAGAAATAATAAGTCTAAACTGCCGCATATCATGAATATCTTCAGCTGCAAATTCAAATGGTCTACAAATTTTTTGAACAAACACATTATTTTATTAATAGCTTTCGCTACAGCATTAGCATAATATATTGCAGTGGTCTGAATGACATATTAGGAAGATACACAAACTCTAAAATGCACTCAGACAACTACAAAGAAAAGGTTTATTGAAAGAGTTTTTCAAAAAGACAGAGAAACTGTGAGAGGTTCTGCAGAGTATACTACTCTGCAGAACCTCTCACAGTTTTTGGGAACAAAACCGTTTGCTTGACACGTCTGCTAACACTGCGGAGCAACCGCGCTAGCTGGCTGTGGGTAAGCGGAAGCCGGGACGGACTCGGGAAGTCTTTGGCATGAAGCCACTATCATCGTCAAACATAGGTACTTTGTCCGACGACATTTGGGGTTAAAACTCTCGGGCCGTTTAATTGATTGACACTGCTTGTGACCCAAGGGCTGGCTTTTACCTTGGCCAGACGCTAAGCATTGCCTTGCATGGCAATGCCGTCAGTCTTTTTGGTACATTTCCAATCGACAGCCATGCGGACAATTTTTTAACGCCATATTTTTGTTTGTTTATAGGATTAAGTTAGAATATTTTATTGTTTTGTTAATATTTAAATAGACTATGTAAAATAGAACTGATGAACAAGATGCGATATTAATATTATTTAGGTACATACTTACGTCAATATTATTATAACATTTTATCTTCAAAACAATTCTATGAACAAATAAAGAAATAACTTTGATTTCGAGTTCAACTGGTAGATGTAAAATAATAGGCGAAAATAATTTTAAAATTGCAAAAAACATTAAAAATGTAGGTACTCATAAATACCTAGGTACTTATGTAATTTTTATTTGAGGAACAAATTCTTTTTAACACACGATTTTTTGGTTAAATGTAGATTAATTATGTATGTATTACTATTTTATCTATTCATAAATAAACAATACCTACTATGCTATACAGGGTCAAATTAAATTAGTTAGCAAAACTCCGCAGACATGATAAAATCAAAAAATAAATTAAATAATGATATTTTTTAGGGGGTTCACGACCGCTGGTAGTATTTACTTGAAGTATGAGAAGCGAAAATACTTTTTTTTTGTTTTATCGTGTTGAGATTACGATACCATCAAGCCTAGAGGTTTACAAAAAAAAAAAAATTGACACTGTATAACGAACGTTAATAGTAGTCAATGATTTTTTTGGAAAGGCAAATAATAAACTTAGTACTTTGTACAAACATCAACAGAAACTTTCATAACCTCGACAGTCATAACTCGCAACTAGAACCTTCATAATGTCGTCGCCGTCGCCTAGCTATTAAGTTCGCCAAAGTTTTAAGCGCGTTTCTCGTTCTGTGTGGCTTGATACAATGCTTAAGAAATATTCTAAGTAACTGGAGAGCTCTAAGAGGAGTATTACGGTAACTCAGAAACAGCTATTACTACGGATAACTAACACTTGTTATGTGTTGTGTATTGTGTCGTTTTCAGGACCACCCGTGGAAGTGGGGGTTACCATGTACGTGCTCTCCATCAGCTCTCTATCTGAAGTGAAAATGGTATCTTATTTTCAAAGCAATTTTAAAGACACAACGCATACATAGCAAGATTTTATCCCTTAGCATTATCACCAGCATTAACCGTTCATCGTAGCACCCGTGTCCACGGTTCGATTGCATTTGAGTGGTGTAGGCGCGACACACGGCCACGCGGTTGACGTATGTCGCGTGACGCGTGCAGCTAACAGGGCCGAGTGCACCGCGCCCGCACTCCACGTGCACCAGCAGCGCACACTTGACACCCGCAGCCACCCCGCGCCTCTCGCGTCCCTTTTGCTCCGCTCGCCCGGCGATGGGGCACGTCACCGTCCTCTGGTTTGGTTTTCACGGCGCGAGGCGCGCGCGCGACTCACGATTGGGCTTGATTGCAGGTCCGCCAGTGGAGGTGGGCGTCACCATGTATGTGCTCTCTATCAGCTCCGTCTCCGAAGTGCTCATGGTACTCGCCACTGTCAGCTCACGCTTGTCTCGGTCGCTCCGGCCGCGCGCAGCGCCGCTGCGACCGAGCAGCCCCAGACACGAGGCTGCGAGCATGTCCGCGTTTGGTGGAGCAGATCGCCCTTTGTCCGCCCACTTGCTTTCTTATTATGTTTCCTGGTAAAATCTTTGATATTGGAGAAATAAAAGGACCATGCCCATTCCTGCACACGTTTTGTGCCATAACCAACAAAAAACGCAATAGTTTTCGATACTTAACCAATAAAAATAGATTTGATAATGATATGGTTCAAAAGTATCTACTCAAAAGCTTCGTATAATTTTTGATTTGACAGGTGTCTGATTTATTTGTTTTGTTCTATAGGCACAATCATAAAAGTTCAATATATTGTACGCGTTGCCGTTGGTCACACGTCAGTGGTAACAACACCAATATAAGCTGGCCTCTTTTTCTATTGAAAGTCCGTACTACGCTAGGCCAGTAAAAGGTCAGTGTTAACACTGACGTGCGGTTGACTGTACCTACTCAGTCTTCTTAGCCCGTCAAAGGCAATCCGACTTGCCAATTAGCCACATACCACATTAAATAATTATTAATAAAAATGTGAAGGGCAGAGATGTAGTTTTTTTTTTTTACGCCAGTTGGGTCTATTATGTTGTATTAATCAGTCTGTTGCATTGATTAATATTCGGCGTCCAAAAGAAACTTAGGTACATGTTTAAGCACAAAAAAAAAAAAAATTGACATTGACACATTAATTGGCATTGTCTTTGTTGAATAATTAAAACATGGCTTAGATGGTTGAAATCGACTGACAGAAGCGAGTTTCGCAGTGTCAAATCATTATTTTTTTGAATGAATAATATACAGCGATTTAAAGCTGTTTTAGCTTTCGAATAATTTGAAATGCACTATGTTAGGTACCTCTAGTCATGGTAGTTTTTACTTCGGTCTAGCTCTCTTGGTCAGGTGGGCATTGTCCTTTAATAATGAGATCATAATAAGAAAAGCAACCCGTTGAACCTTAAAATACCCAGTTGTGTGTCCTGCAGTACTCGTAACTCCAAAGTTGCTGCCTTAACAAGTGATGACGTCTGTTCTCTGATTACTTATTAATTTGTGCAGATTATGATATGATTTTGTGTCTTTCTTTATTTTCACTAAATAAACTACATGTTAATATTGCATATAATTCATGATACTTAAAAAATAAAGAAGGATAAAACAATAACTCAAATCGAGTAACACCTAAATACCTAAATTAAAGAGATGTACTCGAACAAAAGCGATGCTATAATGCATTGGAAGAACGTTAATATGCACATACAATGCCGCATATATGTGACCACCCGTATTTTTCTGAATCTTCATGATTTTTTTTTCTAAAATTTACTTTAAAAGGGTTTTATCTTCAATAACTTTTTAAATTTTTTCATGTAATTTTTTTTCAAGATCTTTTAATGTGGTTTGTGACTAACCTGGTGTCAGAGTTTTTTAAAGCCGCCCACGGGCCTCTGACTTAACTTAAAAAAAAATGAAAATTCAATAACATTCATTCCGCAACAAGCATTTCATTTTTCATATTTCATTAACATGAAAAATATTAAAGATTAAAATTAATTTTAGATAATTTTTCATGAATATTCAGAAAAATACGGGCGGTCACATGGCCATGGGCGACATTGTAATATGTATTCATATTAAAAATAACGTTGAGCGAAAAAAAAAAATCATGCTGGTCTTGTATTTAATCAATTTAAAGGGTGGTATACATAATTGATGACGTACATAATTATCATCTTTTTTACTTACTTATGTTTATTGGCAAAAAAAAAACAATTCACATAATATTATGTAGGTATTTCTTTTAAGTTGTTATTATGTATATCGATACAGCCAACAGATTATCATCACTTTCCAGTGACGTTTGATGTAGAAACAAAATTTGAGTAACCATACACAAATTAAAAAAAAACAGCATTTCGTTTTAAATGGCAATGAAGGTTCCCTTTTTAATAAAGGCATGATCTAAAACACATTTAATTATAACGTACATGAAATGTGTTCAGGCTCTATGGACTTGCGACGACTGTATCTCTTATCGTGACTCATTTTGTAGTTTGTTGTGAATGTACGTATTATGTGTATTTAATGAAACATTGCCAATTAATTGTAACTTTCTAATCTCTCCAGTGACTTGGAACATCGATACTCTCTGACCTTATTTAGTTAATATTATGCTTTCGTGAGTTTGCTATTTTTGATACCGATATCTCCTAAATATTAGCGCAGTTAGTTGGTCAGAATACAAAACCGAATTCGGTTTTCCAATATGTCAAACTGTGTAAGCTTGCTAGGCGTATGTTTGGGTGAAGGACCCTGAAGTGGAAACCAAATCAAGGTTGGGAAGGTCACAATGAGACGTGACCCATGGCCCAGGGTGGGGAGGTTGCCTAATTCACAATCCGCAAACTCTCGAATCGACCTCATTAATGAACGTTAATTTGTTCCACATACCTGGTCCAAACTTTATTGGTGGCAACTTGTATACGTGCCGGCTTGTTAGCTTGAGTCAATAGAGGATTGCCTCTATCGAGCCGTGGGTGTCCGCCTTCGCCGCCACCCACACACCTAGCCCTCTCCTGTCACTTAGAACACCCATATTCATTCCTGTTCATTCTTAGACCTCACCTATGTTCTATAGGCTTCATGTCACAATCACACTCTTTGCACATTTTGTTTCTTTTCATACTGTTTTAAGCTTATTGCTCAATTTGACTATTCAATGTAGTGCTGTGTCTATATATTTTCAAGTGTTATTTCTGGCCGAAGTCACGAGAACCAATCTTCGACTTAATTTATTGTTTTCATTTTTATAAATATTGTTAATTAGCCTCTTGTGTACATCTATCACAGTGTAACTCTACTAAGACATTGTGTTTGATGAAATATTTATGGAACAACGCATGCTGATGTTAGATGTTAATTTATAGTGACCCAAATATTTACTGTTTATCTTCAACGTATAGTAGTACAGTGAAACACTGATAACTACGAAGGTATACGGAATTTTTAACCTTCCTACTACACATTTAATAATACGGTGCCGCACTTTCACTGTGCGGCTATATTTTTACAAAAAAATGATTAGTAGGAACGGACATAATATCATGAAGCGACCTCCCATAAGTTTACATTCAAGCTAATCATTATTACTTCACTTAAAAATCCGTCATCATTCTGATTCAATAGATATTCAAAAAATTATCAACATGTTTTTAAGATTAATAGTAATGATTTCCTTTCTCAGGATTTCACATTGGACTTTTACTTCAGACAATTTTGGACCGATCCCCGATTAGCGTACAAAAAAAGGACTGGAGTTGAGACGTTATCTGTGGGTTCAGAATTCATAAAGAACATATGGGTGCCTGACACGTTCTTTGTAAACGAAAAGCAATCTTATTTCCATATAGCAACAACCAGCAACGAATTCATACGTATACATTATTCTGGTTCTATCACTAGAAGTATCAGGTAATAACAAATACTACTTAATTGATTAATTTTGGTGTTGGAGTTATCACAGATTTGGGAGAAAGTATTATAATTTCTAGTTCTGTTAAGAACTTTGTCTATATTTCAGATTAACGATCACAGCTTCGTGCCCCATGAACCTGCAATACTTTCCAATGGATCGACAGCTGTGCCACATAGAGATAGAAAGTTGTAAGTATCTGAACTATTTCAAATAACTTTGTACGCCAATGTGTGTGCTGTTGATAATCTTGTACATTAATCACAAAATGCTACCTTTGATAATACAATATTGATAATGTTTTAGCTAATATGAGAGTGTTGCTGGACAACCGCACGCTTTGTGTGTCAGTTGCAACCAACGTAATTTTGTTTTTAAGAATCGCAAATATCGACGGGGTCTATTAACTTATACTTGACTTTTTAAATGAACAAAGTAAATGCAGTTCAACGCACTTTTAGTTACAGATGACAAAAATAACTAATAATCGAAAACAATATTACTTATACGTGTGTATTGTTCTCACCAAATCAATCAATAATTTGATTCTTTACCACGATGCAAATCTATCACGAGGCTTACAGATATTGTGTTGTGATCACTTTCTTGTATCACAGATGCTACTCAGTGGTACCCTGTGAGCACAAGCGTACTACATAATCGTCGACACGTGCTGTGATTTCCCTCGTGTTTTCATAAGTTGGAACGTCTCCTTCTCGCATACAGCACCCGCAGAAGGCAGACTCGTAAATAGTAAGCCTTTGTTCTCACGAGCATTTAGCGAATGAAATGATACTGAGACATCGACGCTGCGATATGCTGAGCGGGTCGAAGGAGGCGGGGGACGGTGGCGCCCGCGGGGTCTGCACAACCACCGAGGGCCGTGCCGCAGACGAGGCACCCCACCCACACCCACACACCCTCGCACCACCGCCGCTTACGCTCATCAAACGCACAATAACTGATTGCACTCGCATGATCTTACATTTACGCTTGCCTGACTTATCACTACGCGTTCTTGTTATATTATGCCATCTATTTATATATTGCATAATCAGCCTATAATGTTCCCGTTGCTGGGACACTGGCCTCCTCTCTTCGGGAGGGAGTGGGATGTAATCTACCACGCGGGGCCAGTGCGCGTTGGTAGATGGGTTGGTAGATTTATATATTAGCAATCATTATACCTAGAATAGTGATCCCATTATCATATTTTGTGGTCCTTTATCATCCTTGTAGGTAGTGTTATATTTTACTATCATTCATATTAAGCCGAACCGAGTATAAATATCGCGCCTGCATTCAATAAATCCCTGGGTTCGGCTTAGTAATTTCTCGCCGCGAGTCCCATCCTCAACACAGGCGCGGCCACGTGAGGGAAAAGCGATCCTTCGCAGCGTAAGTGATAGCGTTTTGTGTGTTTGGCATGTCTCCGGAGTCGGGTACACAATGAGAGACATTCGGTACCATTGGAAAGATGGGGTGACCAGCGTTGGTATGAGCAACGAGGTGCAGCTGCCACAGTTCCGGGTGCTCGGCCACCGGCAGCGCACCACTGTTGTTACACTGACGACAGGTAACCGATCGCAATAGCCGCTCTCCCACCAAAGCACATCCATACCTCCGCCACCGACCCCGTCTCCCTCAGCCCGTGTGCAGACGATCGCAATCGCGACACAAGCACACACGCTAACTACATGACACGACAACCGCACGACGAGACGCGCGAAACCGAACTCGCGACTCCCCCGCTCTTACCCCAACCGAAAGACAATTCGTGTTGTAAAACCCACTGCGATGGGCCTGGGGTTGTTTCATTTATAATGTCCGCTGCGCACAGTCGGCTACACCATGCGGGACATCAGATACAAATGGAACGAGGGGCCCAACTCTGTGGGTGTTTCCAGCGAGGTGTCGCTGCCGCAGTTCAAGGTGCTGGGCCATCGTCAACGAGCTATGGAGATCTCCCTTACCACAGGTACTTGGGTTCGCGGGGGAATCTAAGAGTAGGGATCAAACAAAAGATATGAGACACCACTACGTGGAACACTGGACAGAAACAGCCACGATTCTTATCACGTCCTGCTTTTGTATTATTGCACTAAACACTATGAGTGGTGTGAAATAGTTTTTTTTATGTCATGTCGTATAATTTGTGTTAAAAAGATACAACATCTTAAGTAAATTATTATATTTATGTCGAATCCTCTATTGTGTCTTTTATCCTTACAAAATTCTTTCATAGAGTTATATTGAAGTTCTTTAAAGTTATATCAAATAAAGCTCCTAATATTCACATATTTAAATAAAATTCACTTCTACACTAACTTTACATAATGATATTAATTATTATATCTAGAGATAATGGATTTGTGAAATTCAAACAAAGTACCCCTCTAATATTAATTTTAAACCTTTTGCAGGAAATTATTCAAGATTGGCATGTGAAATACAATTTGTTCGATCTATGGGATATTACCTTATTCAAATATACATTCCGTCTGGTTTGATTGTCATCATATCATGGGTATCATTTTGGTTGAACCGAAATGCTACACCGGCCCGAGTGGCTCTAGGTGTCACCACTGTGTTGACGATGACGACGCTCATGTCATCTACTAATGCCGCTCTGCCCAAGATATCGTACGTCAAGTCCATCGACGTTTATTTGGGAACGTGCTTCGTGATGGTCTTCGCTAGCCTACTAGGTAATATTTTATTATGTTTACCTACTTACCACTGCACGGCGATTTACTAAAACTATGTCGAATGTAAATGTTTTATCCTATGCGAATGTGAATGCAGAGCGATGGTTTCATAAACAAAAAAAAGAATCCCTCGTTATAGATGCAATTCTCTTATCTTTACAGAATACGCCACCGTGGGTTATATGGCAAAGAGAATACAGATGAGAAAACAGAGATTTGTTGCCATTCAAAAGATAGCGTCCGAGAAGAAAATCCCCGTTGATTGTCCTCCCGTAGGTGACCCACACACGCTGTCTAAAATGGGCACGCTTAGCAGGTGCCCACCAGGACGACCATCGGTAGGCTATTTATATTGTTATTCCAAGAATTCTGCTTTCATATGTATGTGTTTCCAACATTTCAAATATTATTTTCAGGAGGTCCGGTTCAAAGTACACGATCCAAAAGCTCATTCCAAAGGCGGAACCCTAGAGAATACTATCAACGGAGGTCGCAGTGGAGCAGAAGAAGAGAACCCAGGCCCGCCTCCGCACATTTTGCATCCTGGCAAGGTGAATATTAAAAGAAATCAAATAATTAACTAATTATTTGTTGCATTGTTCTTATTATGCGATTGAAACTTTAACTGCGATTTTGATTGCTTTGCGATTATGTTTTCAAAGTTTTACTAGGTGTGCTCAGCGGATGCCTAATATTTTATCGATAAGTTACTGTCTTTAAATATCAATTTTATGTCGAAAACAATTCACTTTTTATTTCATTATTTTTTTCATAGAACAACCTTCATCGGAACTGATTAATAATTTAAGTCATCCAACTTGCATTTCATAGAAGTCATAGAACTATCTTCTAATTATTTAATTATCAATTTTTTACATGATTTTAAGAACTGCCTCGTTGGTCTAGTGGTCGCAAGCGTGACTGCCGAGTGTGGGGTTCGAAGCCCAGGTCAGGCAAACTGTTATTGAGTTTTTCCATTAGGATTTTTTGTAGGAGCAGCCCGGTGTCTGGATTAGTACCCTATTGATGGCAATGGGTCAAATCCCTATCTATACATGGGAATTAAACATTGCCGACGAAATGTGGATGTTACATATCTAAACATCTAGGTACATGATTTCAAAAATTTACAATATCACTTATAACACAATATTACGATATAAAATTGCTCCATCTGAAACTGACATCAAATCCAAATTTATGGAAAAATAATCGTATCTCTCATATTAAAATAATTAAAAGAATTCGATGAACTCATCGAAAACCATTCTTTGATAATTCGATGAACCCATCGCATTATCAAAGAAGATTAACACAACTAGTTATATCTTATTTCAGTAAATTAAGCATAGTGATTAACTGAAACAAGATGTAGTGAGACTTGTCCTTATTTCCTTTCCTTTAATGGAGAACAACAACAAGCTTGACAGGGCCAGATAATAAAATATCTGACCCTAACTTAAAAACGAAATTTCAAGAAGATTTCCCAGAAGAAATTATGTTGGAAACGCTCAATCAGAATCCAACCAAAACTATTTATTAATTAAAAGACCACAATCACCAAAAGATGTTATTAGGTACAGTACCGTCTATCATCTCAATAGAGAAAGATGGAACGCAACAGTCTCATGTCAATAGGAGCAAGGTCCAGCGGAAAGGAGAAATCAAAAGCACAAACAAAATCAATATTAAATCTGAAGGCTTCTTTGATCACAATTGAAATATTGTCAGATCGGCTATCCCATTTCAAAACCTAGTAACCTAGTACTAGGTTTTGAAATGGGACAGCCGAGATGAGCCGAACTTATCTGTAAAGGATGCTCAGAAAGATCTATAAAAGACAAGAACCATGGAGATGGTTCAACAATCTTCATGACTTACACACTGACTATCGTTGAAGAATCCTATTCATTTAATTAATTGTACATGATGTTTAGTATGTCTAATGTTACCCGTCGGTTCATCAGCTTAAAATTTAATAACCCCTTCTTGCCCCGATATTCTTTATTTTTCGTCTAAAGCATTAATACCGAGTTCCGAGTTAAGCGGACGGCGACTTAAGATTCTTCCATACAAACTTTAACACCCCTTAAACCCATTTTGGGGTAGTTTTGATAAACTAAAACCTAAAGTTTATCAACCAAAGGAATAAGATTCTTCATAGAAAAAAAATCGAAGAACCAATTCTTACTATTTGCTTACAATATAAAAGGAATCTTTGTTCAATATTTCTCGTTTCTGGTCCCAGTAGTTTCAGCTGTGCGCCAGTAAGTTTCTCCATTTAATATATTTATATAGAAAGAAGAAAAGGAATTAAAGACAGATGTTATGACTGTTTGCAGCAATTCTTGTCTAAGAAATGAAAAATCATCGGTCATTCGAAAATTAAATCATCAGTTTATAAACCCATTTCGATGATTTAATTTTCGACAAAATAACCGTTTTCCGTGCTGAGCGTTTAATATGATTGTGTTTCGTAGACACGACACAGAGACCTGTGTACTATATTTCCATAGTTAATGTCGCTTCCAGAAATATGTTTACTTAGAAAATTGTTTTAATTTCCAGGACATAAGCAAATTGCTCGGAATGACTCCTTCGGACATCGACAAGTACTCCCGCATTGTGTTTCCAGTGTGCTTCGTATGTTTTAACTTAATGTACTGGATCATTTATCTTCACGTTTCTGACGTCGTGGCTGACGATCTGGTTCTACTGGAAGAGGATAAATAGAGGGCGCTGTACATAATCCACTTATTTTCCCACAAATGCAAGTTAAATAATAATTTGAAACAAGTAATTAACTAAATTGTTCCCCTCGTTAGTAAAGATAATTATAGGAAACATCTTGATAGGTTTTCTTTACAATTGGGGATATTACGGATCTCGAAATTAATTTGTAGATATTAACTATATACATAAAAAAATTAACGTAAAATTTTTGTAAATACTTAAAAGACTCGAAAAATACGAATAATTACGGTCGATTTAGCGTAAGATCTACACTTTTTCTAAGAGTCTGAAGTAGAATCCAAACGACTGAAGTTTTGTGTCATTTAGATTTCACGTGAAGCGACGTGTTCTTGCTATTGCGTTGAATACAAGATTTAGAAATAAATTTTATATTTACCTTTTTTATTTCTGGCAGTTGAACGCGAAGTATTTAATTTTCATGTGTAAATATTATGCACACTCTAATGCAAAGGGGTTAATTACAAAATACGTGTAGGTATTGATATTGGAAATTAAAGGTGTACATCTGTTGTTGACGTTGAAGAGAATAAGTAAACGAGTGTATCAATATACTCACCTACCTACGATATAAAAGCATTTACATTTAAAAGTTCCTAAAAAATGTGGGGAATATTACCTAACTTCCTTGGCCTGTACACATAGGTACCAACAACTTAGTAAAGTTTCAAATTATTATTATTTAAGTGGTAAAATGAGTGGAATAATGAAATATCCATAGTAATACGAATCTGATGCTCAAATTTCTCAGCTTGAATTAATTAATTAGTTTTAGTAAAATTTTGTAATTATGTCATAAAATTAGTAATTCGTTTATTCTTTGCTAATATCGTTGTGATAATATCATTAGGAATTTTGTTTTTAACTGTAGTTGCAGACCATTCCAATGTCCTAAACAAACATAACGTAGCTATATTTTCTAACTTGTAAATGATTAATGAATGTTTTAAGCAATTGATTTAGCTTTACATCATCGAATGCGTGTTGAGTTTTGATATTAATATTCTTTATGTTGTTTGTTAAATATTAGTAATTATAAATCAATTAATTACATTAACTTACTTATAAATGATTTACGTCAGAAATCAGCAGCATTCAATTATTCTTAGAACATATCCCTACGCTAATTGGAGCAGGTAAATATTCACCAATTACCATAAACCTATTCTTATTTTCATCATCATGTCGGAGCAAATCAGTTCCATTAGAGGCATGCAGTCGCCAAATGTTAACAATTCTAAAACCCAGCATGTATATTCCCACTTTCGTCATAATATTGTACTTTTTCAAAACATTGACTATAATTGTCAATAATTAAAGCTTCGTATTCATTTTTTTAGCTCAGTAAAATAATGTTGTAACTAACGAAATAATTCTGGTTCACTATCGTTTATTGATTAATTTTCGGTAAACCATCACGAATTTCTTTTTATTATAACTCCTTAATTTTAATATAGGTAATTTATATTTGTGAGTAATAAATAATATCACGCGATTTTTTTTTAAAGCGATAATACTGTCTAAAGCGTTTGAAAGACTACAATATTACTTTACTTTAATGTTATAGCAATCGATATAATGTAGGTCCCATTATTAAATAATCTTGATTCCATATAATTTGCCAGAAAATTAGAAATGGTCACTCATTTAAATACATTTCATAAACTTTGAGTAGAAGTGCCTTCATGGTCCAGCAAGATATCTGGTCGGCAAAATCATTTTTTTATTCACGATTTCTGTTTAGTGTCAGCGGTCGTTCTGAATTTCCTCAAAGGTGGATTTGAATAACTGTCTTGTCTATGATTCCGTATATCCCGTAAATTCCTGATACTTGTTAAATCTAAGGAGGTATGCCAACTATACGGGGGTTACCTTAATATACCTATATAGAACTTCCAGTAGCTACTTATTTGTGAAATACCTCAGTCCTTTGAAAAACAGTCATAATAACATAATAACCTACATTTAAGTTAACACATGCTAGCTCACCTGTTGATGCCGATTTACTGTCACTAGTAACAATTATTTGGTTTTCATCGTAAACCGTATTTATTAGATAAGTAAAGACATAGTTTAGTCCTCTATTTAAATAGTTTTACCTCTGAGAATATTTGCTATTTCTTTACTAGCCGCACAATAGTCCATGCAATGCTTTCCTAAATTAGTACAGTTTAGATGAATTAGCTTTTTTTGCTCGCTAGTAGGTACTCTACTAAAGCAGTAGTTGAAGTATAATTGAGCATTAGAAATGCGTTGTTAATGTAGGAATATTATTTGTGGGCTAGTCACTGCATGGTGACGGGTACCGAATAAATGTTCCTATCTTCACAACGTTAAATACCCTCCCACCCCTCGAATATCTGGCAAGCAGGGCTCCTGTCTTCAGCTACGACTCACAATGGATTTGTTGTGCGTCATGGGTTCCTTAAGGTTTGAAATTGTGGTTTTATTTAGATAAAAAATATATATAAATGTTGGAAATAGAGTTGAGCCAACCGAATCAAACTTCAAAGTAAACAGTAGGTACAGAACACCTAAAATGGTAATCAATTTATGAATTAATGGTAATTGTAAACTTTAATTTTAAAGGAGAGATAAGCATTATGTATAATTAGTGAATATTGCATAAGACTAACACCCGGTGTCTGAATTGAGAATTTGAAGTGGAGAACTTGTCATACGCTATTTTAGCACTTAAAGTGATTTTTTCAATGTTACCTGAAAAGTTTAAAATTTATTAGGTATTTTGAAAATAAATATTAAATTTCAGGAATCACCTTAAGAAATTCTAATAGAGAGTTTAACGAGTTCTCAGCATCAAATTCTTAATTCAGTATCTGTATGTAAGAAGATGCCAGGTACTCTGGTACATACAAGGAGTACTGCTGATTTCTGTTTGTTTGGAGACATTTCCTAAACGTCACAAGTCGCATCAAACCCATGCAACATACCTACATAATCAGCAGTCCACCTTTAAAATCTTATGGAACCCTGTTCGTGGAGAATGTAGTTTACTTGTCTGATTTGCGTGGTATACATAGTTTGCTTACAAACCAAAACAGCAAGAAACCTTCAAACTAGATTTATTGATCTTATGTTTTAAAATATCGAATGAGTGTGATGAATAAATAATAAATCAATTCTATTGGCATTTTAGGAATAAATTATGAAGTGAACTCACTTTGATGTATCGAAATGTATTCTAATCAAAGCTTCATTGATAATTATAATTATTTAATTCCTTATAATACATTGTGGTAGAAAAATAAAAGTAGACTCTGTACATTTTGGATGACTCATTTTAGGCATAATATTGTACTGTATAGGTACATTTTTAGGTCTTAATGTACATAACAACCTTATTTATGAATAAATTCATATAAACAGCACTCAAAATATAAGGCACCGTGTAATCTGTGTATTCACTTTTTTATTTCATTGCAATTAATTACGACTATGAAAGTCTGTTGTATTACTTAATAAAAGTTTTAGATTAAAATAGGCTGCTGGTATAAAAAATTAATTAAAAGTAGGTTCTAAGACGCGACATCAGCCACGTCTCTCCGAAACGAAATTCTAAAATATTTGTCTAGTGACTAGCAATTAAGTTCAAGACGGATAGGTCGGTCTAAGGAAATGCATCTTAGATATTGTCCTAAATTAATATTAATGTGTAGCTATGCACTTTGAAAAGTAAATCACTTATACTACAGAATACGTTCAAGATGTCAGTAAAAGCACATTTTAACTTCAAATTGAAATGAATACTAAATATATTGAGTTGCATAAGTAAACTAGTTCTTGTTGGTTTAAAGATGAATCGTTGGATACGAATGATTTACTGATGTATTAAATCGTTAGATAATACGTAAGAGTTGTATGTACTTACTGTAGTAAAACTATTGGATGTTAGAATCAGTAGGATTGTAAATTAAATAAATCCCAGCTGTATTTATATAAATACAACAAAAGCATTTTTAAATTTGAAATTGGTATTGTTGTATCACGATACATAATATAATTGACTAGTATAAATTGCTTCAATTCCAAAAACAAAATGAAATCGAGTACCTGATGAACAAAATCCTAAATAATATTATAATTGCGAAAGAGAGTTTGTTTGTATAATTGTTTGTCACGCTAAAACGGCTTAACGGATTTGGATGAAATCTGGCCTATGGGTAGACCATGTATAAATAATGAAGTAAATAAATAACAGACTCTTTTTAAAATAAATGCGTACCATAGTAACGTAATCTCCACTAGAGAGTTTTCACCTCCAATCAAATACCTATGTACCTACTAATAAATATTTTCTATTATGTCATCATTGTTAAAACATTGTCGAACTGTCGACCCTAAAAATATATCAGATGGCGCACATTTTGTTAGACTGGGAGAGACTATTTTCTACACGAGTGCAGAAAAATATTGTTATCAGTAACAATTTATACTAGTCTTGTCAAACTTTTACTTTCCATTAACTAAATCTGTGCTTTTCTTGTTTACTTTAATGATTATCAATTTCCTTTTCCTCGTACATCCCAACTAAAGATGAAAAGACTTAACACTGTACCTACTCTCTCTGCACTCTCTTTTCTCTCTTCGTTTATGTTCTACTGATTCATAATCAAAATAATTGGGTATTAAGATTTTTCCAGTTTTTAATCAAAATCAATTTTGTATTATTAACTCACGAGTTTCTTGTTCCATTCACTTTTGATAGCTAGTCTTACTTTATGACATTCTAGTAATTTTACGTCTACTATGTCTCAGAAACTTACATATTAATTAATTTATATTAAAGACCGAAAATAAATTTAAGTGGTCCTTGTATAATTACGGGACCCTATCTATTTTCTAATTAGGCAGCATACAGGATTTTCCTTGCGAAGAAATTAGCATAATAATTAAACTAATTACAGCAGTGAAAGTCTTTTTATCTCTACTTAGACATTATTTTCAGAGTATTTACGATTGAAATGGTTTTATAATAATATTGCAAAGATATACAATAAAACACCAAGAATGCCTACCAAGCTGTCAATCACAATACATTAAGAAGTTTATTCATGAATATTGCTTAAAATTAAATAATGATTAGCGCATAACGTTAAGCAACGTTTATGAATAAAGGGGTAATATCATAAGATATTATAATAGCATGAACCTAAGTAGAAACATAAAACTAGGTAGACTCAGTTTACAAAGATCAAAATTAATAAGATGCTTTATCTAATAGGTATAACGAGGTTAATTGACATAGGATGAGTTATTAAGCTTACTATGGAAGGCTATGAGAAAATAATAAATGTGACTCAAAAATATCATAGCATGATTATCTACGATTTATGAAATTAAAATAGCATTCTTACCATCTTTCACGAAGTTTTATTAAAAATGCTACAAAAAGCGATGGTTTAACTATGGGTAATTCAGGTGTTTTTACTAGTATAAACGTAAAAATGCTTGAGTTTGCTCCTTCATGACCCCTTTGCCCACTTTTCCTTTTATACATAGATTTGCATATTGCCGTGCCGTTCCATCTCAATAACTCATCCTGTATTATAAAATAAGGGGAATACGCATCTAATACCTATATGTATATTTTTTTGTTATCCGTAAAATAACAACACTGTTAATTAGATGTCATAAAATAATTTTATTCAATCAGCAGAACAGGACGTTTCAATACCGTACCCAGTAAATAATGAAATGGAACAGGTGTCTGGCTGGGTTAAAAAAAAAACTGTCTTTTTATACATTACTGCCCCTATCTTTGTTATAAGTATAACATATTTTTTTGTAACCGACGTTTGCAGTATTTTTGACAGTTACCAGCAACTGGTAAACTAATTTTACAAACAACAACAACAGAATATAATTATATCTTTTGAAACAATTTTATTTACCTTGAAGTTTTTACAAAGATGTGCTTTAATAATACAATTTTGTTTTGAAACAAAAGAAAAAATAACTACACTTTCCGTTAAACATTTTTAGAAATAAAAATTTTGTAAGTTGTATTAAGTACGTAAGGTAGATTATAAACAATAATATAACATGCAATAATCATGCCCCTTTATTAATATTATGCATTAAAGAATGTACCCTAACCATTTACATTAAATAGATTTTCTGAAGAGACGCTAGATAACCTTTGAAAGTTGTTACAGAATTGAATGATAAAATTGAACGCACGTGTCTTAGATATTATAGAGTTTTTTAAATAGATTTACAATAGTTATAAATACCTATAAATAGCCACGAGTTCAAGGATGGAGGGAATAGATGACCTCCTTTAAAAGTTGTATATATAATTTTAAAATTATTTTTCGTGTGTGTGCTCGTGCTGTACTTCAAACAATACGTATTTTTAGATAGACTTAACATCTCCATACTATTCTGGTAAAACGACAAAACATCAGCCTTCATAAACCAGTTGAGTCGCCATTACTACTGATTAAAAACTGCGTTTAAATGCATGCGAATAAATTTATGCATACTGTGAAAATATCTTAAATAAAAACTTATTATCATTTTAAACTATTGTCTAATTTATTGTTAATCCATTTTCATAGCAGTGGAAATTGCCTTAATTTTGGAGCTAAATTAGTTTCTTCATGTATCTACGTATTTATTTTAATTTTACTTCTCCGGTATAATCTTTAAATGTAAAATGATAAGTACAACGCTTTTGACATATTTTTTATCATATTCCAGAATTCATTTTGAATTTGTGACTGTGCAATGGAAATGAAAAAGTTAAGTAAGTCGTTTGTTTAGTAAATACCTATTATTTATATAGGTACCTATGCCAGTTCTCAATAAGCTAGAATACATATAATAACCAGTAACATTGACATATTTACAAAGACATAAGTAAATAAAGTAGTTGGCATTTATCTAAATAACCTATAGCTACACATCAAAAAAGTATATTTCATCACTATTTAATAACACAGTATATCCTTATATTTATCAACCAACCAAATGACTCTTAGAAATCTACCAGCAAATAAATTAGTCACAAATGATAATGTGAAAGGTAGCTAGGCCCATAAGGCTAAATATAAATAGGCCCATGATAAAACGGTTCTTCTTTCTAGATTTCTGTTCTCATAACTAACACTGGCTATATCTATATGTTATGTGTTTTGATAGGCGCTTTTGCCTACTAAATACAGGGTGTAAAAAGACACATCACAAAGCCGTAAACTACGCATACTGTACGTATAGCTAAGTAGCTTTGCGCAAAAATTATTGCTGGGAACCGTAATTTATTTTTTTTAATAAAAAAAAACATTTTTTTTTTTTTTTTAATGTAACGCGAACCCACGCTTGAATGAACGGATTCAGTGTTAGTTAAGCTCCGCCCCTACGCTACGTAGGTAGGTACTTGTTGTTCATTGCGTTTTTGTAACTTCAAATGCGTAAGCTGTTAAGATAAATCTAAAATTCTGGTAATGTTTGTTTGAAAAAAAGTTTCGTATTATCGCATAGAATTCATTTTCGTGAAAAAGTAAAAAAAAAAAATGCGACTTTGACCTTCAATATCTCCAGAACCAGTGGATTCCCAGGTATGGTCTAGTGGAAAAAAATGATGCAAATAATGGGTAGAATATGTGGCTTTCGGCTTCGGAAAGTGTCTTTTTACACCCGATATATTTATTTAAGTATAAAATAATGAACGCGGACGTTTAAAACTACTTCATGTAAACGTTAATAATTGACTATATTGATTTTACTCAAAATCTTGACATTAGCTTTGTCATTCCTTCCTACCATGTCTGAGATTACCTTCCTACCATATTACATTAGCTATCAGATATTTAATGAAAATAGGATTAAACGATAAATATTTAAGTTAATGTTACTCATAACTCTCTCCAATTTCTTCCATTTTTACTGAAAGTTCTTCACAAAACTTAATCGCCTTCAATAAATTACTTCCGCACGTTTTATCAACTTCATTAATTTAATGAGAAATAATTATAATAAACTAGTACCTAGTAATGTTAACTGTATTGCTCACACGTAACCTAAGAATATGATATTGGAGTAATCATCTAGTCTCGGACTTATTGCACATTACGAACACTACTTACCTACTTCCAGATTAAATAAAGACTAAGGCTGCACTTTTGCTTTGAAAGAAAAAACTGAATATAAATTAAAATTAACAATCACGTCACGGAAACGATTTATTACAATGAATCGAATTTTTTTACCAAACATTTTGGCAAGTTTCTAGAAATACTACCATGTAGGAAGACGGAAATAAAGGTAGAACAAATAGATGATTTTACAGAAATAGAGTATGATCATTATGTAATCGTAGAATAAATAAAATAGAACAAAATTAGAATAACAAAAATGAGAATGTTGTTAAAATGACAGATTGGATAAGTATTAATCAAGTAATAACATCAATGTGAACGATTAAAGTAAAAAAGATTGTTTGTTTTGGAAGCTTGAATTATGATAGAACTACATTTCTGTTGGTAGGCAATGAACAAGTAAACATTACGATATTTCTGCTGTTTTTACTTAATTGAGTGTTACACATATTATGTTTGTTAATTATATGACTAGTGTTCATGTGACACCCTTTATGAGCGCCAAGAGACATATTAGTAATATGACTTTTTTCTTGTCCTGTAGTCTTCTTAATTTTAAGTGGCTAATCAGGTCTTATTATAATTTGCAAAACTATTGTTATTTGTGTACTTATGAACGATTATTAATATGTAAAATGATAATGAAGAATAAAAACATTTTTCAAATAACTACACATGTATTATTTATCTGTAATCCTTTGGTCAAATCTGGTGTGGAGCTCAGCCACGGTAAGTAAGTCAATAGTTTATCGAGTAAAATCCTAAACCAAACACTTAAAAGTTATGATTAAAAGTAAAGGGTAAAATTTTACTGTGACTCTAAGCAAATAAATTATTATTATAAGAATATGCTTATCTTATTGACTATCCAACGAGCTACATATAACATTTTTAGGGACGGTACTCGTAGTACCTACTAATCAAATTCGTGGCACACAAAGTGTGGTGAACGCACAACTTCTGTCACGAACCGCCTTCAAAGCCGTCAGTTCCTATACGTCATTTGCGTCTCCGTGCTCTGTGCTTAGTTCCGACTCGTCATCGGTACGTTATTTAGATTAAAGTACAGTCAAAAAGAATAGCTGCAATCTACACAATTCCTATTTATAATATTAGGTAGGTAGTAAGATAATGTAAAGGTTGTCTGCAAAAGGGAACCTTAGAACATTCAGGCTGGTAGAACAATAACTCTGGTGGCATTCGATCACTCAAGCGAATTTAAAATTAGTGATCGAATTCGGCGTTAAACGGTTTCGGCGAAACAACATTTATACCAAAAGTGCGTGCGTATTTTGTATGTAGCGGCTGCGCCTACATATATTATATAATTCCGGTACTGTTAGCACATCGGTGCTAACAATACTTTGTTTTGTTAATCACTCTAAGGGCCTTTTGTAAACACTTAGAGATTCCGATATTTCTGAGATTACATTCGTCCCTTAGATGAATAGCCTTACGAGGGGCTTGTGGCTAAGTAATAACAGCCGCACGGGTCGATCGATCAGGTTAAGCTACGCTTGCCGCAGTCGGACCGTGGATGGGTGACCATCTTTACATACCGTGACTCCTCCGTGCATCGGAAAGCACGTTAAGCCGTTGGTCCCGGCTGTCATTTGTAGATCTTTAACAGTCGTTACGGGTAGTTAGAAGCCCAAAAGTCTGACAACCAACCAGTCTTACCCAGGGGGGTCTTAATCGTGTTACCTAGTAACTAGGTTGTGGAGGTCAGATAGGCAGTCGCTCCATGTAAAATACTGGTGTTCAGCTGCTTCCGGTTAGACTGGAAGCCGACCCCAACATGGTTGGGAAAAGGCTAGGCAGATGCTTTAGATGAATGGCCTTATAAAAAGTATTAACCAGGGTTGCAAGAATTCAATAAATACAGATGAGGCTAGACATTTAGCCTCACATTACTCAGGCGTTAGCATTGGCATTAGGCTAGACATTAAGCTTCGTGTTTGCTACTCTTGACAGAACTCAGCGGTGAAAACTCTGGTGAAGTGAGCTGTCAATAGTGTCAATGCCTAGCTTCAGGTGAAATGACAGGTCACTTCACTGAAGGTGGAACTTTTACAGAATAGACTGGCAGATGAATGTTTAGTCGCGCCATCGAATTGAAGAATTACAAGATGAAAGTAGATCAATATCTTGTATTTGCATGAAATATCGACATAATGCCAGATCATTTAATTTGTTGATTCAGTGAGCTCACATCTGACTCATGTACAAGGGAAAATTGCTGTCGGGCTAAACCCCTTGCTTCTCTTCTGAATCTGAAAATATCTCATAAAGGACTTATGAACATCTTGAATCAGGACCTAACCCGGGACCCCCCCCCCCCCCCCCCCTAACCCTTATCACGTCGGGGTCACCAATTTAGTGTGCGTGTGTATTATGCCTTTAGGGTTGTGTGTACGGAGAGAAATCAAATGCTGCGGAGTTCTATTATTACTTTACTTATAACTCGTTATTAATAGTACACATGAGTAGTTAATTAGGTTGGGAGTGCGTCCACAGCTTACGGTGGTTACGGGCGTACTAGTGTCGTCGAGCGCCACACGTACAACGAATACAATACTGATGTGTCAGCGCTCCTACACTTTCATTACTTGTTGGGTCGCACAAAAACTGAATTCCATACAATTCTTGCTGAGATACCCTGGCTAGCCCAAATGCCTAGAGGTACTCGTACTACTGATCTAGCAGCATATTTAATTAAAATGAGAACTGGGGATTCTTACAACAGAATTCCAAGTTTATTTAAAACATGTAAATCCAAGATGGAGGCTGCGTAAGAGAAAATTTACGCAGCCTCCATCTTGGATTTACATTTTGATCTCACGATTGGCTTTAACACCCTCGAAAACTATGAATAAGACAGCCATGACGAAAAATGTGATAATGTTGTCAGCCGCCATCTTGAATTTACATTTTGATTCTTGACCCCATTATCAAGTTTAGCACCTTCGAAAATTATAAAAACGACACCCTTGGCGGAATATTAGAAAATTTTCGCAGCTCCATCTTGGATTTTCATATTGACCAAATTCACACTTCATACATGCGACTGTCTTCTTTTAATTTAAAGACAAAGAAAGAGAGTGAGAGAAAGTGTGAATTTACACTTTCTCTCGTAAATATGAACGCTTTTTCACGTGACGATTTCTGCCAATGCACTCCTACCGCAAGCCGAGTTAAAAAACTTTGTCCCAAAAAAAATTAACGTGAACTGTCATTTTTCTAGCTGATTGTACTGTGACATATACAAAATTTGTGAATTCAGTTGGCAATTATTCAGAAACTTAAGGACAGTCTACTTAGAACGTTTTTCTATAGCTACAACGTTTAAGGCCCTTAACAAGGTTACTGCCCTTGTAAAGCCTGTAGGGTCAGATTTTGATGTCGATTTGCACAAGGCTATAGATGAGGTATACAAATATCAAAACCGAATTGCTCTTGGTCCACAGACCACTTTCCATTTAAATTTCCCAGACTCCTGTAGTGCCTGCAGTACAAACGATAAAAATAGAAAACAATATTATAGATCGACAGATTTATCATATAATAGATCAATATAAATATATCAGAATCGTTTTTATAGGAAGACGCATCAACAAATATTGAACCAATACAACAAACTAATGGTCTCAAAAGACTATTTCAGACACTAATCTATGTACATGGTCCTCATATGACTTAACCAAGATTATGTCGGGACTTTAAAAGAGACTACGACCTCCGAGTTTGTTTCGACCTTTCTTCTCAGAGTAGTCAGATAGGAAACACCGACCTCATCTAGCTTATTTTTAATATGTTTTTATATCACGTGTAGAAGTGATTCCGATATCCTATTTACAGAATAAACAATTTCATTTCATTTCAAACCAACAACAAACACAACCAAGGCGAATCACATATACTTCTAGGACGGCATAGAGAGTTATACGAACAAAACAACGCAGTGACACAACAAGAACCTATTATTAATATTCTGCAAAGCCAAGAGTCACAACAAAACAGAATATTTTCAGATTAAGTGCAATCGTTTCAATTTCATTTGGACCAACGGACGGCATTCAGAACATCGACTCTGACAGCACATGACGTTGTCAGTCTGGCGAACTCTATGGTTGCGGCACGCGTGCAGCCAGCTTCATACACAAGTAAAGAGTTCTTAGTCCCCGCACTGTGTAACACTGCCAATTATTTGCTATTACTTATTTGTAACGAAACCTCCGGATTTAATCTTGTCAAAACACTCAATCGTTTATTGGTTTATGGTCAAAGTAGGGATGGCGACTTATCAATCAATCTTAGGCAGATTGATTGATAAGTCGCCATCCCTACTATGTTGGGATCGGCTTCCAATCTAACCGGATGCCGCTGAATACCAAGACTGGTTGTCAGACTTTCGGGCTTCTGACGACCCGTAATGACTGTCAAAGATCGACGAATGACAACCAGGACCAACGGTTTAACGTGCTTTCCGAGGTACGGAGAAATCTCTGAGGAGGTATGTAAAGATGGTCACCCATCCATAGACCAACCCCGGCCTGCATAGCACCTGATGGATCGACCCGTTCGGCTGTTATTACTTAACCACGAGCTCCTCGGCTCCTGGATGGCAACTTCTATTGAAAAAAACCGGCCAAGTGCGTGTCAGACTATGCACAGTGAAGGGTTCCGTAGTCGGGATGAATTTATCCCAAGGAAAAACTTAACATTGTTGTTAAAAAATATGTTCTCCCATACATTTCAACTGCTAATGTAAGTTTATATGCACAATATTAAGAGATTTAACATATTATTTTAAGACCATAGACTTCTTATAGGTTTGCTTGTAATCTATGAGTAAAGAACCATTCTCTGTATTTTTTTTTAATTTTAGGCTCAGTCATTTCGGAGATAAGGCCCCCCCCTTATCTCCGAAATGACTGAGCCTAAAATAAAAAAAAAAAGAGAATGGTCAATTTTCGTCAATAAATGTTTGTCCATTTTCGGGCTTTTAAATACGATCCATTTAACCGATTCCGTGCTACCAGTTTTTTTTAATACATATTTTTCGAAAAAATAGAAAAATCGATGTCATATCGCATGCCTACTTCAATAATAATCGTAATTGAAAACTGATTGACATTGACATTTCACATTTTGTTTAGTGCTGTGTACTTACGATGCCTGATATTTTTTCTACTGCGTTTTTCTATTTGATATTCCGACGACTTTGATTACGATTATGGACCTTGTAACCGCTCCCCATGACGACCTTGGCTTTACATTGGATTCTGTTCTGGCCTCCCACGACGACACCGGCTTGCCATTGGATACCGTACATCTTTCTCACGAAGGACCTGACATACTTACGCACGCTTAAATATGTACAAGTAAATCGTTACGTGTGTGGCTATCATTACGTTTCTTTAGATGCAAAGGCAACTAATTGGTCACTATATTAATGTATTACATTGGAAATCGCAAAGTAATGTCCCGTAAGTATGTTATTGCTCTCTCTCCATAGCCAACAGCGTAATACTTTATAGCCAAGATATTGACCCGACCCTTAGGGAATATAGTTGGAAAATCTTAATGAAATCTATTCGGCAGAATTTTCGTGAAGCTTGCACAGACAGATAAAAAATCTATTAAGTTATTTTGGCACCAATATCGTTCCTAAAAAAACGTAGCAACATTTATTTTTTATTAATGTGTCAGCCTACACTGTTCTTCTTTCAATGTGTGAAAAAAGGCCTCCTCGAAATCTTACCTTTTCTAGAGCCACCTCGACCCAACCCTTGCAGTACACGTCTAGGTCATCTCACCACCTCTTCCTGCGCCGGCCGCCGCCGCGTTAATCCTCAGGCATCCATCGTGAGGGGAGTGTCAAGCGGTCAACGTGCATGCGGCTGACGTCACCTGCCCAATCCTATTTTGCCTACGTCTAGGATCCCTGTTTAGGAGCGCAGCGTGATGTTTTGTATTCCGTCAGTTAGTTGTACTCCCAGAATGCTTCGCTCCATTGCTCTTTGGCAGTCCCTAATGTAGATAAATAACAAAAAACGCAAATCGGTATTGTTTTTTTGTATAAATCCAAATAATGCAAAAAAAAATATGAATAAAACAATCACAAAAAGAAAGTAACGGTAATTGGGGATGGAACTCATAACCACAATATGTTTGCAGGGTGATTGTGGTAACGCCGCCGCACCGTGGACTTTCGTCCCCCGTTACAAATGTCTAAAATAGCTGTTTCCTATACTTACATTTCAAGATTAGCTGCTTAGTTCTTTGTAGAAATTCGTGATATTCGTTCTCAGCATTACGCAAAGTTCAGCCATTACCCCCCTCGGCATATTTGAGGGAAGGAGGCTACCCGACCCCAGACGCTACCGTACGCAGTGACATCTATGGGAGCATGACGAACTTGCTGCCGGTTGCTCAGGCAAGAATAAAGCTTCGTACAGACCAGCGCAACGCGACAGCGCAACGCGACATCGGTTATTGTTATACCGTCAAGTTTTGTTAGAAATTGTATTGTTCGTGTCGCGGCGCGGCGTCGCGTCGCGCTGGTCTGTCCGAGCTTTAATATGATCAATTGTCGAGGTCGCTAGCTAACAACGTCTTGCAACACAACTCATAATAAAAACATTGTAATGAGTACATTATGTCAATAATAAATTAAAATAAAACTATAGGTAATAAATAGA
The DNA here is from genome assembly GCA_914767755.1 of Agrochola circellaris. NCBI lineage: Eukaryota > Metazoa > Arthropoda > Insecta > Lepidoptera > Noctuidae > Agrochola > Agrochola circellaris. The sequence goes on from OU611840.1 coordinate 9,308,016, forward strand.
TTTATACAGTCAAATAAAATAAACAACTATATGAACTCATTCCTGTCATTAGGTAAGCTAATCTGGAGAAGAAACAAATTATCTTGAGTTAATCTAAAACTATTCTTATATTTAAGTAGTCGTTGATATAATAGTATGCCTTAGAACATTGAATTTTACTTTAGCTTTAAACGTATTAAAAGGCAAATCTAGCAAAGAGGCCCTTTTCTTTGCTAGATTTGCCTTTTAATACGTTTAGCTTGATATAAAAGGTTATAAAAGGCCTAGCCTAACAAATGAGTTATGAACCTTATAAAGTCGATGAAATGGAGCACGTAATTTCTTCTTATTTCTAGGTTTAATATTGTGAGTATCACTGTTTTTAATATTTAAGTGTATATTTTGCCTAATTTATAAGATGTTGGCGTAGATGAAATTGTAATGCCACAGTGAAAATACCAATATCCTTAAAAAAAACTCTCAGAAAAACTCTGGCACTTAGCTGGTAAATTGTTTGAACAGCTCGTTTTTGAAGAACAAATATATTTTGAATGTCAGCGACTTTGCCCCACTGCAAAATACCGTAGGACAACACGCTATGAAAATAAATAAAATAGACTAACCGAGCTGTATCTATGCTTGAAACTATGGGCCAGTTTCTCGAACGAAAACGAGTGCAAATTAATTTGACGAATTGTTTGAATGATTTATCAACAGTCAATCCCAGCAGTTTACGTGCACTTGATAATTTATCACAATTTTGCGATAATTTTCATTTAATAAACTGGCCCTTAGTCTAGGAGTATATATAGGCGTATAGTTTAGGAGCTGGCGTCGGTTTACTTAACTTTATTTATTACTCGCAATATAGTAACTACAGAGTGCCAGCGACCGTTCCGCAGATTTCTCAGTGTAGTTTGGTTCGGAACCTTTATTGTGTGAGCTCAACTCGCTCATGGCCTGTTTTTTGTAACAATTTGGCTTGATCAATGTCAAAGTCAAAGTCAAATAATTTATTTCAAATAGGCACATAACAGGCACTTTTGAACGTCAAAAGAGAAGTCTCATTTCCCATAGAAAACTATGGGGTAATTTGTAACTGGAAATACGCAATTTTTTATTGCATTTCTAGTCGTTCTAAAACTAGAATCTGCAGATCTTACTAATTAATTGACGGCGAGCTAATGTTTACTGTGTAAATTAAAACCGAAGGTATGTTTTTATTCTATTTCTAGTCGTTCTAAAAGTATTATCTGCAGATTTTACTAAATTATACAGGGTGGATTTTTCTAATTTTGACAGTAAGGGCAGCAACTTGAACCGTTGTAGCTACAGGAAAACGGTCTTAGGAGACTGTCCTTAACTTTTTGAGACATTTTGATCTGCATTCACAGATTTTGAAAAAAAATACAGTCAGCAAGTTTATAGGCTGTTTTCACAAAACTTTTTTTGATGCCAATCGATCCTGTTTCTTATAAGGATCAAAAAACACTTAAGACCAACTGAGGTTTGAGTACCAGAATAGTCAGTTTAAAAAGTAGGTTGGAGACTCACTTCCTACGAAATGTAAGGGAAAAGTTTTTGCCTTCCCTTACTGCCCCATCCCCAAAATCTACCGTGTATTCTACCCCCGAACGAATATTCTGACCATTTTTGTTCGTATTTTAACCGGAAAACCAGAAAAGTGTTTTTTTTTAAATTCATTTTACCAATTTTTTTAGATACTTCCCTTTGCTGGCAGACGTGGGTCATTGTTGAGCCTTCTCCTTTCAGAAAAATATAATTGATTATAGCTGCCTCTTCCAAAAGGTTCCAAAGGCACATTCTTCTCCATACGAAACTCGTATGGGGAAGAATGGACAAGGAACTCCACCGTTACTCTTTTAAAAATGATTTACATTATTTTGTATACATTAATTATATAAAAGCATATGTGAAGACGATGAATCTAGAATAAAATTACTACATCCCAGTAGGTAAAAATAATTAGTAACTAAGCAATAACAGATAAATTAAATATGTGATAGATATACATACTCACATATTTACAATTGCAATATTGTTATGCTTGCTCTGTTTAATTTGTACATGAAGGCGAAATAAAAGACCAATAAAAATACAATAATTTAATTCATAGCACAAATTGTACACATAATAAGTAAGTACCTGCTTACTTACGTTTATAATTGATTAATTATGATGAAACAATTACACTAAAACCTGTGAATTCCGTATGGACAGCATCTGGACGGACCGCTAGTTTATGTTTCCATATATATTCAATTGTAAAATTGTTCAAATCTGGAAAAGAACAATTTTTTATGTTAATAATGTATTATGCAGATTTCATTCAAAAGAGAACTGAATATTGAGGTCTTTTGTAAAAAAATCGTGTAGACAAATAACAAAACTAAATCAAAAGGATAGGACATGACCGTGGACGACGAATACATCTCACACCTTCGCTTTGCGAGATAGATGCCTTTATGACGATGTCGTCATAATGGCAGTTGCTGGAATAGTTAGACCAGCAAATGGGGCTCTCGGTGGATAGACCTCGCCATGAATTTTGACAAGTCTTAAGTCATGTACAATTTACACGTCTTGCCGAGCCCAATTCAATGCCCAATTCAATTCGCAATGTTTGGCTAACACAGGGACAGCGATTAAAAGGAAAAGAACATTCGCATTCACTGCTACTGTTACATTATTATAATAATAAATTTATTAAGAAAATAAGTTTTATGAAACCTCTAAAAAAACTTAATCATTGATATAAATACGCACTGCATTTCAATTGCCATGGTGATCAATTGAAAGAGCTTTTAAATTACGAACCACTTCATCGCCACATGCCGTGTTCAAATTGCAATAAACTAATACGTCAATCAAAATCAACCGGACTGAGCCAATATAATTGCACTCGACCGGTTGTGCCGTGAACTATTCGTATTAAGTTGTCAATAAGACTGATTGAATGTTTGATTTTCGTACACAATTGAAATTTAAAGTCCATTTTAAAGCCAGAACGTTGAAAGTCGGCTAACGCGCTAACTATCTTAAGCCCGCATAGAATAATGAAAGCATTATGTTTTAGAGTCAGGAGGTTCTGGGGCCAGCCTGGAATTTCTATAAGATTAATAAAACTTACATACTCTCGCAGCTTTAAGCCGAACATGTTTTACCACTAACAACTTAATATTTTGAGTTTAATACCTTTTCTCTCGTTAAAATCTAACTTCAACATCCAACGGCGTACATATGATCCGGCTTTTCTCCATTCTCGTATCGTTTCCACATTTTCTCATAGAGTGCTTCGAGTCCACGAACATAGTGCTTGCAGTCGAATAAGGTGCTATCTAAACGTGCTTTTGAAACCTTAGCCCGAACATATCTTCGACTGTAAAAGAAAATTAGCTTTAAGTATGAATTCAAAATGTTACTATATTTTATAAAGAAAGAAAAAAAGAATAACAATTATTTGCAAACAGTTCGTGAAACACAAAATACAAATTTAAAAACAATTAAATGTTTTAACAACAACAGTAAGTATGAGCCGAGTGTGTGTGTTATGGTTATGAGTTTGATCAGGAAGCACTCAATACTCTTTTTCACTTCGCAAGCTATTCGAGGAATATCTTAATTTATACAGTATCAGAAAATTTTACATTGAAGGGGTACAATTACCGAACGTAAATTATTGGACATAAACTGGCAAGCAGATTGTTGTCAAATTTATGTATTAATTTCCTTCATTAACCAAGTCGCATAATGTAATTATGATTGCTATTTATAATTTCTAATTGGGGCTCAAAAAAAAATTGTCAGGCCCATCATCCACGACGGTACTCAAAAGTACCAGTTACGTTACGTTTGTAACCAGTTACAAACCCAAAACACCTAAAGTAACCAGAATGCCACAACACTAGTATTTCAATGGCGGTCCGTACACAACGCAACCAATCACAAACTAATCAATCACTCGTTAGTAACTAATCACTCGCGACTCGATGGGCTGGTCGCCCGCTATTGTTTTCGATTAACTTCTGGAAACTGTAAAAGATGATAAAAGATAGCTCTACAGCTATATAAACACGTTAATATACTTACTAATTCCTATTTGTTCCCAATTTAACGGCGATATCTTCGTATTGTCTTTTATTTATTGCTATCAGTTCCGGACATCCCAGTGCGTTTAGCTGAGAAGCGGCAACGCTGAAAAAAAAATGTGAATGACCAGTCCATAATTTCGTTTTCTCTGGTGTTAACTAATATAGTATAAACATACCGGGAAGCTAAAGTTTCTCCTGGGAGTGTTACTACCGGCGTTCCTGCCCATAAAATGTCCATAGTAGTCGTATGCCCGTTGCATAAAGGCGTATCTAAACAAATATCTGCTAACTGTCCACGCCTCACGTGTTCCTCTTTGCAAGCGATGCTAGAGAATATGATGCGCCCAGGTGGTAACCCTGCAAACCATTATAATAGTTATACCCAATCATCAATCATATCTACAATAAGTAAACAAATAAAGTCAGTACCTAAACTCTGGGCATATTTATGTACATTCGGTTCGCCAGCAGCGGGGAAACTTAACAGCCAGAGAACGCTATTCGGTACCTTTTTCAGTATGTTCACCCATATTTCCATGACACTGGGGTCCATTTTATACAACTGATTGAAATTACAGAAAACAATTGCTTCATCTGGCAAACCGTATTGTTTTCTGGTTGTGAGTATTATATTTTCGAGTATTTCCTCAGCGGCTGCTACTTTTTTATTACAAATGTTTACCGATAAACCGTTCTGTATAGTTGTACCGTCGACCAATACCTTAAACAATAAATATTAAGAAATTTACACAACTGGTAACTTATATTAAAATGATTAAATAATAATAAAGTTAAAAAATAATACCTGCGTAATATTAGGGTCTACGGTGGTCTCAATGACGGAATCTGGAATGTTTATTTCCTTTTCGCATATTTCAATTGGTACTAAATCTTCGTATTCAATCATTTCACCTTTTTCGGTCATATTTATTATTTTGTTGATATTTATACTATCAGCACAATTTACTAGAGCCATATTTTGACTAAAACCATTTCCATGACTAGTTATAGCTTTATAGTGTGTTTTCAAATGTGGAAACATTTGTTTGTGGTCACCAACAAAATATGTGTATGGCATAAAAGCAAACTTTTCACTAAAATCTAATGCAGTAGACATGGGCGAGCTTATTTCGTCGGTTATTACGTAATCCATGTATTGTGCACCGCTCGTTCCCGGATATCCTAGCCACATTACTTGAATAGGAGCTGGTTTCAAAGCAAAAATCTCATTCCGTGCGCCTTTAGTATAGCCATTCATATTCACTAGGATATGTATACCATCTCGATTTATTATGTTTGCTGCTTCAACAAAACAAGATACTGAAGATAGGTCGACAAAATGTTCAGAGTCCTTAACTATTCTACTACGGAATGTGGTGCCATCATCAAAATTCAAAGCATAGCAAAATATTTCCACTTTTGAGTTATCGTGTAGACCTGGTATGGACTGCATTAAGTGGGAAGTTGGATGATTACCAAAATCACTGCTAACATATCCGATACGTAATCGCCCTTTCCTTTCTTTGTTATGTAAAAATATAACTTTGCCCAACATATTCACTTTCTCTGTGTACAAGTTGGCATGTCGTGTGGCTATATCTTTTCTTGCTTCATTTTTCAATGGATACAAAATGGAATGGTGTGGATGTACGGAGGTAAGTTTTTCCATGTTTAATTGATCTTCTACTATTGATACTATATTATGCATTCGCTCCTCGTAACCATCCCAGTTGCAAATTATTTGTAAACAGTGTGTTAAATTGCAATAAGCATCTGGAAAATCGGGTTTGAATTTTAAAGCGTTTTTATAAGATTCAATAGCTTCATGAATTCTCCCCAAATCTTTGTAAATACTTGCTAAATTACAATGTGCATCGGCGAATGTCGGGTTTATCTCTATTGCTTTCTTGAAGCAAACAAGAGCACCTGTTATATCTTGCAACTCTCTGAGAGTATTTCCCATATTGCTATACGCGTCAGCAAAGTTTGGCTGAATATTTATAGCTTGTCTGTAATGCATCAACGCTTCATGAAGTTTGCCTGTAATTGCAATATTAAAACAACTGTTAAAACTAAAATTGCTCATAGTACCCGTTCGTGGAACGTCTATTTACATTATTTTATAATTAGGAACATGTATCATTAATGTGTTTTGTTACCAAGGTTCCATGACTATAGGTATAAGTGTAAATTGACTGTTAGCACTATTTATTACGTTCTGTTTCAAATCCTAATTTTATCAAGGTAGAACTAATTACCGCATGTTATTATATACACACTAATTATTGTGTTGTATTATTGTTTTCCACGTAGGTATGTATGTATATTATTATGTACTGATTGGCACAAAACGTATTTCCTGTTTGACTTTAGATAGAGAGAGAAATTTAAAAGAGTATGTTTAGATGGTTTCATCATGTTAAGAGGACGAATTAAAGTTGAGTAACAAAAGGTATTTACAAGGCTGATGTAAGTGGAAACGCCGGGAGACGCCCTAGGGGGACAATATAGTGAACTTTTTGGTGATGTTCTTCAGAAAGGTCCGGTGCGTAGAACTCGCAACGAGGCAAAAAGAGTATGTAAGGATCCTAGCCGGTGTCGTTATGTAGTTTCCGCCTAACCCCATGGGAGGAAGGTGTGAGAATTATTTTTCAACACATTTGCTCGAAAAGTGGCTCTTATTGCACAAGTGTATTGAACACGCATCCTTGTTACTTTCCATTCCCGCACTGATGCGGGAAAGTAAACCACAAATAGTTATATTTACTAGTCAGAGAAGTGCGTTTTTTTCATGCATTTTAGGTCATAATATTTTATGACTATATAAACTGTGTAAATAAATTAAATATGTTATATAAACAACATATTTTTTTTATTTACACTTTCAATGAAGATTTAACCATTTTAAAATATGTATTTATTTTTCCTTTGCAAAAGTGTTGAAAATCATGTTTTGATACGCATTAGCATTTGTCATTGTACCTACTCTCGGTTCCGTTCATTCCCTTGCAATCCCGCCTCGAGCGCAATGACAAACTTTGCACACTTACATCAAAATGTAGGTACTATTACTTGAACCCATTTAAGTAGATCTCACAGGTTAATTCTGCAATTAGTTTTGCATTTAGTGAAACTTATCGAATTCGCCATGTTTTGATAGGATACCTTGTATGCAGTAGGTACATACCTTGATGTTGTAAAAGCGAAGCCAAGTTACTGTGAGTGGCTGCGAAATTGGGAAATACTTCTAAAGCTTTCATGTACAATTTGGTAGCTTCATCAATTTTTCCTTGTTCTCTTTTGACATTTCCGAGATTGTTAAGAGAGTCGACGTGTGACGGGCATAGTCGTAAGGCATTGTTGTAACATTCCTCCGCCTCGCAGGCGAGGCCCTTTTCTTTGAGTGCATTAGCGAGATTGCAGTAGGCATCTGGAAAATTGGGCTGAACTTCTATGGCTCGCCTGTACGTGTCTATAGCGAGATCTATGAACCCCTGTTTATAATATAGACATGCCAAATTTCCATGTACGACTCCACTGTTTGGAGTCAACTTCAATGAATGAAGATAAACTGCTACCGCTCTGAAATAAACAGATGACGTTGTAGTTTTATTACAGTTTGAATATTTCGAAATATTCCTACTCAATTTAGTGGAACGCGATAGAATTAAAAGTATTTTAAAACAACGACCGCCGACGCTCTGCTTCATCCTCTTAAAGATAGGTTAAGGCCATTAACAGGTGCTTTTAAATGATGAAACAGTTTGATTTTATTTATATTTTGTTCGAATATGATCGATTCCTGGGTATGAAGTAGGCGTGTACCATCGAGTTATAATAAACGACTCTAGGGTATAACAATGACCTAGTTTAATCAACTCCGGTTTCTTTTTGAAGTACTTCAAATTAATTAGTTCCATTTTACTGCGGCCATTACCGGTAACATAATAATTTAACGAAATTCCCAGGAAAAATTATAATTGAATAACTTTTCCTAACCATTCACAAGTTTCTTTCTGCTGGTTAGGGCAAAAGAAAGCTACTTTGTCGAAAACTTTATTAATTATTGGGAAACTGATGATACCTAGACCGTATCATATAGTAACATTGTGATGTATCTATATTTTTTATTAATAAAAGGTGTTTTGTTCCGTTTGGTACCTATATTTATAAAATATATACCTATCAACTCTGGTTGGTAAGCAGCTAAATCTGGTCATCAGTAAAAGCCCGACAGGAAATTATGTTGATTGCATCCTGTCTCTAATTTGATGCTGCAGTTTTATCATGTTAGGTTCCAATAAAGTTATTTTTTTTAATTCTTTTCATATCTTTTAATACCAATATTATTATCTCAAATTCAATTAATGGTATTTCCTACTAACCTTTTGATCTTATTTACGAACCAGGTGACACAACCGTCTGAGAGTTCCGTCGCCTGCGCGGTGAGCCGCGGCGGCGCGATGTTGATGACGGTGTACACGACGATACATTGATAATCCATAACACGGACATGTCCTCAGCGCGAGCAAGGTTGTACTGACAGGGGCAGACCGGAGACACGGCCGAGTCAGGGCCCGTGCGCCACGTCACGCCGCACGACGCGCCGCGCGCGCGCACCGTGCCAACTTCCCCGGAGCGACGCGGACGCTACGTCGACGTAAATCGCGGCCTTCGTTTACCCGCTCGTTTATACACTCAAATCGTGAGCATATATCACAAGATCTATTAACGACACGAAGACCATGCGCACACGCCATTTAGTCGCCTTCACGTTATATTTACATCATCATTCGTCACACCATAAAACATTCCCGTCGGCGAGCGGCGCTCTGGAAGACTTCATCGAATCAGTGACGGTTTCAAAAACGCTATATTAACCTATTTACTAATCGAGATTTTTAAATAACTCTGAACTAATACATAGTTTGTCCAAAATATGTGAGATTGTTAACTCCGCGCGTTATTCACAAGAACGATCAACTGATTGTACAAAAATCAGCTGATACGTGGTGTCGTATGTTTCAGCGTCCATTGTTTACAATGAGTCGGAAACCTGTCGCAGAGGCATAAACCGAATAAAATACTAAAATAGATTACAACGGTGTACCTATTGAAAAAGCGCGCTATAAAACTTTTTAACGTTCGTAATAAGTAGTGTAAAAAGCGTGCATGTGCGACGGTACTGTAAATACGGTAATATCGATCAGGCAAGCGGCGGCGGCGGGTTGCGTGGCGACGCGACGGAATCTCAACGCGACTGCGGCCGTGGGCCTACTTGCTGGAAGCTGGCACCCTACTCCTCCACACTACTACTAACAGCTGCTTAATTTGTTGACAACTTTTACGCTTATTCATAAATCTTAACATATTCTCAAATTGTGTTATATTGATTTCGAAGCTAGCGTACGTCAGTCAAGTGACAAAGATCCCGCCCGTCCGTGCGGTATTCCTGTGTTCTACTGACCTATTTTTAGTTATCATATTTAAAAAAAAACAATTTCGTCTAAACTCATTTCATATAAAAGTAAAAAGCTTAACACCGCGAACAAAAACGGTACAAGTCACATTGATAAATCAGTCATAAATATCTTTTTATTCCGAGTTAATAGGTATACTTTTTCATATTTTACATTATAATTTTTTTGTTACTAATAAAATTGAGCGACTATCTTAAGTTAAACCAGGTTTAGGTAACCTATTCTGGCTAGATGAACAAGGCATTGTCAGCGACTCTACATTGCTTTTCCCCACCTTAGGTAAGCTTTCTAGAGACGGGCGAGATTAATTGGCCTAATTCTTCCCACACACTACGTAATCATACCTGGCAAAAACAAAAACATGAATAAGAAAACATACAACCACTATTTTTGACGTCTCGAAGTTGTAAGTACTTTGGTGTCTAATAACCTCGCTATTCCATTTCATCAAAAGTACAAATAAAAAAACATGCATCTTGATGTGAAAATGACGAAAATTTCCTTAACTAACTCTTACTCAGAGGGCCTAGACAAATGACAATCGTTTTCCATCCATCTTTCTTTCCAACTCTATCTCGAACTAATATAATTAGCTTGTAAACAATGTCAAGAATGGTGCTTATTTCCGGAACGCCGCCGTTCAAGAACACAGTTAAAATTAAAAAATGAGAGCAGAAATAACTGAAAATGTGACATCCAAAATTTCAATGTTAAAAGCTAATTTTAACACTAGTCTTGTCGGTCACTTGCCAACTTTCATATGATTTTGACAGATACGTAAGTACTCGTAGCTATAATTAAATTCAAGAAGCATTGCCAAGGACTCCGTATTAATATGTGGTGTAATACCAGAAGATACTACGTTCCGCATTTTGATATAATCATAATAATGGTAATAAATTATTGTAAAATGCCATATTTATAACAATAAAGGTAATTATCTTAATAAGTTATTTTTTGCCATTTCCGTATGTTTTGAGCACATTGATAGACAATATAAATTATATTATTTGTGACGCAACAAATTGATTTTTTATCTTAATTTTTGGTATCTTAAACCATTTGAGTTCTGTTCACGACCTCATTTCTAAACAGTTGCATCACTTGTTTAAAAAAAATAATGGTTTTATACTGGCTTCGTGCCAAACTGATGCCAGTCCCAACCTCTCAGTTATGTGTAAGTGTCGACTGATGATAGTTTCTGATCGTTTGATCAGGATAGCAATGACAGTATGTTGATACTGAATTATCGATGATATAATTTTTTTGTGTTTGGACCAGCCCCAATATAGATTATGATATTTCCAAATGATGAAGTTATAACAAAGATTGGGAATATTTTTACTTTTTCAGAGATTTTCCTGTCGTTAGTATTAATTGTATCAATTAATTAATCTTGTTCTAGATTCTATCTAGGTCCTGGAAAACACGAGGATTAAGTCAAGGCAATAGAAAAAGTCAAGTAAACAAATAACTCCGTGGTTTTATCCATTCACTTGTATTAACTGTACTGGGCGAGCATCCATTATCTGTAATGATCAATGTTTTTATAAGAAACTAGGTTTAATCTCCGCCTTCGAAAGCGTCAGTCACAGGGGTAAAAATAAACTTTCGTGTCATAAATTAACTGACTGCTGAATTTCTCAAAAATAAAATACAACTTTTCAATCATGCAAAGGAAACGACATTTAAAAAAATCGATGTGGACGAATACTTCGACGCCTAAGTGTCCGTTTGTTTTTTGTATTTATTTGTATAGTTAGTTATTGTATTTAGTACCTAGTGTAAATAGTTATTTGTGTTTAAAACTTGTAAATATCAATAAATGATTTATAAAATGTGATGTTAAACATTTCAAAAGTACAAACGCCTGAAACTATTAACGTTTAAAAAAACTATTTATTTCTGTGACCTATTGGGTTTCTGATATCCTTAAAGAAAAAAAAGCTTGAAAAATAAAACAACGTTAAATGTTTCTACCACTATTATATTTTCAATACAAGCAAACATTAACTCATTCGTTAATGTTAATACTTTGATAAATATTAATACAGACAACTCCGACATAAACTATGAATGTTAGTAACAGTAAACGATGAAATACCTTTAGGTACATAAAGCTAAATTTAGATGCATCCGCCTACGAGTTAATTATGCGATACACAAGATATATTGTGATACATACTGGCAGAAGATAATATTATATTATTATGAGGTAAGCTGGTCGTAATGACCTGATTTAGAAGCGTGACCTAGGCTGACGTATAAGCGATCGAAGATATGGAAAAGGATGAATGTCTTCAGACGTCAGGTTGTTTTGGTATCTTTGTCTCAGGTCGCGGCGAAGCACCTCGTTCAGAGTTGGGCGTGCTACCGCCAGAAGTGCTCTGTGGACTCCTCTCTTGTACCTGAACAAATATTCAACATGTTAGTCATAACATAAAAATAACGCCTGGATTAACTACGCATCACTTGACTCGACGTGGTTCATATTTAAGCGTTGTGCAGACGGGCGCGATGCGACAGCGCTACGCGGCTCTAACAAAACATTTTTTAAGAAAACTACACGGTAGATCAATTACCGATGTCGCGTCGCGCGACAAGTCGTGCTAGTCTGCACGAACCTTTTTTTTAAATCCATGTAGTTATAATTATTCTGAAAATAAAAATATACTGAAATAAAATAAATGTTACAATTTATTAAATGTATCAATAATTTCATGTGAAACATTTGGAATCTCCGAAGACATCTTTAAGGAATAAAATAAAAAAGATGCAAACGCAAAATGTACACACTAGACTTGAGTAAACCGTTATAAGAACTTCCAATGGTATGTACATAAAATCATTTGATCACATTATTCGCTGCAGAACTAACAAATGTATCGACTGTTTTATTGCTATTAAATCTGAGCCGCATATTAATGTCTGCAAATAAACCTTACTTCAAACTCTGATTCACTTTTAGTTCTACGATTTATAGTACCCATTTGCCTATACAAATCTCAATAGTTAGACATTATTTTTCTGATAGTCTTGTAAACAATTTCAATACCTGTGACCAGTGTGTGTGGAAAATGTAACCCATTTCTCAAGCTTTTGGTTATTAAGATGTCGTACGTATTTTTGCCCCTCCCACCCTAATATAATTATCAAGGAATTTGTGCGCGTAAATATTGTATAAAGTCGGATTCACACTAGGGTTACGTATCGTGTCACGATGCATCAGGTCATCAGAAGGCTATCGGAATCATACATTTTGTATGAAGGCGGGCAAACTACACTGACGGCAATTGACGTGGTCACCGTTATGCAAAGTATAAGAGTCCGCTAAGCTTCTGTGGCGACAGACGTAGCGTTGGAAGGCCTCCCACAAGGTGAACCGATGACCTGGCGAAGGCCGCAGGAATCCGCTGGATGCGAGAAGCGCCAATGGTCATCCTACGGCTGAAATGATGAGGCTTCTGTGGTAGGTACCGGCATCAAGACACAACACGTAAGTCTGATATAATGTGAATTCGTCTTTAGAATACATATCTATTATTATAAAACAAAGTCGCTTTTCGCGTTTTTCTGTATGCCCGCGTTGTTTTTCTAAAATACGCAACGGATTTTGATGAGATTTTCAACACAATTTAGAGAATGTATTCTGCAAAGTTTATGTGTATAATACATCGATATTAAGATAATTAAGAAATCTCGATGTTTTGTCAAGTCGTAAAAACCGTGCGAAGCTGAGACGGGTCGCTAGTACACAATATTACGAAGACACATATTTCGAACATGATATATTTACTCGTACTTTTCGAAGGATAAACAGTGCGTATTACGATAGACCGTCAATCATTGGACCATAAAACACATGTTACAAATTAACAACGTGAACTTATGAAATCTCAACACCGCAAGGCGGACCACATCGCACATCGGGAATTCGTCGCTAAGTGTTGCGACTCGTTCTACTCCTACCCTGCTTAATGTCCGTAGGTTGGTGATTCATTCGGATTCTTGCGACCTGCTGCAATCTGGCTCCATATAACGTACAATTACTTTACGGCTGCATAAATAGAGAATACCACTTAAATTGCCATTGCAGTTCATGAGCGCGAAATGGATAGATCGAGTGCCAACTATTCATCGCTGAGTGATTGATTGAGTAATTGAGTTATACTCGATTAAATGTTTGAGTAATATTCTTTTTACTGTCCATTCTTTCGATAAGATGTATGATACGCTACAGAATAAATCACGAACCCTTAAGGTCTTATAAATAAATATTATCAGTAGCAACTTCTGACTGCGATCGTGCGAAAGGAAAATTTAACGATTTCTTCAAAATCTTATGGCCCTTTTCATGAGAAAAATCGGAAAATATTAGACTTAGAATTAATTAAATTGTAGGGAATGTACAGTGTTTGGGATTGTAACATGTTAATTTCCTGGCTTTTAAATGCCCATTACTTACTACCGATACCAAAAAGTATTGCTTTAAGAAGTAAATAATATTTGTACATAATAGATCGATAGGGCTCGACGTGGAAGCCCTCATAATAAACTTACCATTAGAGATTTATTTTTATTTTTAGAAGCTCTTTTCCTTCAACAAGTGAGTTAGTTGGGGCCACATTTCTAATTTAGGTTGATGTGATTTATGACCAATGTTAAACCAGGATGAGACTGGCGCAGGAGCGTGGGAATTGATATAAACAAAGAGAAGCCTATACCCAGCTGTGGGTGAAGTTATGCTGTGCATGATTTCGAAAACCCCTTCGTTGTTCGTCTGTCTGTCAAGACCCTATTTTTTACTGGGACAGTATGGACAAGTTTAAATCCCTAAGATATACGGGGAAACTGCCTTAGTAACCAGTAGCCCCTTTTTCATGAAAATAACTTTGGCATAATTAGTTTTGTGGTCAAGTGCGAGTTGTCTATAAAGATGAGAGAAATTTACCATTTTTTTTAAAGGGGTTTGCTTCTTTTTTATTTATTAATTTAACGGTTTATGTACACACATAAACAGACAAGAAGAAAGGAACAGAAAAATACGTACAAAGGTGATGCTTATTTCTAAAGAAATCTCTTCCAGCATACCTGCGATAAGAAAGTAGTTAAAGAGAGAGACAACTTGTGTAAGAGTAGAAGAGAAAATAAAATACATAAAATAAAAACACTTAATTATTCACTAATTTAACTCTAAACATACAATATGAGAATAAACTTACATACATACTTCTAAAATAAATATCACTAAAATATATAGGTATACTTAATTATAATGTACTTAGTATAAAATAATAAATACAAAATATGCAATATGTATATATATTTATGTAAGAATCATTTCATTTTCTTGGGAGCAAACATTTCCAGATTTTTTTTCCCTGTGCCAAAGAATAGCGGAATATTGTAGTCAGAAGCCAGGTTAGCTTGAATCAAGCCCGGGTCCTTTATCACAATCTAGGGAAGACAAGGAATTCAAAACTTCTCTTACTTCAAGTTTGCACCGACTCAAAGAGTTATTGTTAAAGGGAGTGGGTTTAACTGGCGTTGAAGTGTATGTCTTACTATTTACTCTATATATGGACTGAAAATTATCGGAAAACAAGACACATAATTTCCTGGCCACCGCTGGCAAACCAAGTGTTATTCAAAGTCATTTTGTTGGGAATATAATTGTTATTATTTATTTTTAAGTACCTCCAGACATGCTTGGGATTGGTACGCAGATGTTCAGCTATATTCTTTTTAACATTAGTATAACAGTATTTTATTAACTCACTGCAACGCATTCTCAGGCATTCAAACGTAATTTTATCTCTAGGATTCCCGTATTTTTTATAAATATTGTGATATTTTGCTTTTTCTTTAATGACTTTTAGTAAAGCTCTACTATACCAGGCAGGATAGCGTTCATCCCGTGGTGTTGTTATCAGAGTATGCAGTTTAACAATTGGCATAAGAATATCATAGAATTTTTGCAACATTTCTTTAATATTAGTTATAGAATTCCATTCATCAGACCCAAACAATTTAGTAAGTTCAGCGTTGACCGCTTCATAAATACAAGATAAAAGTTCAAGTAGGGAATTTTATTTTGCACAAGAGGATTGCTATGATTTGATTTAAACGAGTTGTCAGCGCTGGATGATGAGGATCCATTGATCCTCATCATCCAGCGCTGACAACTTATACCCATTGGTATAAGTGGAATTGAGGCCTGAGAAACCAGCACTTTGTTGAAACTACTACTAAGAACTAGATCTAAAATACGATTTGAAGCGTTGTTGAGTATCGTGTTGCATTAATGAAGATCATAAAAAAAAATATTCTAGATTACTACTATATCAATTTGGGACCAATAAACCAATAAACATATATTCCCAAGAGATACTACTCATATTCAAATCACCGATTAGTAAGTTTATAGAATTGATTTTACTCTTTTTATTAATTACTTCAGTTTCAGTAAAGTTTCGAAACAGTGCATCGACATAGTCTTGTTGGTTGGAGGTGGAATATAACAATAACCGCACAAATATTAATACAGCCACTCTCACACTTCACTGTGATCCACAATATTCGCCGCAATGGGTCCCCTATTTAATCTCCGCGAGACCTTATATTTGTTTATAGTTGCAACAAACACGGGTGTTTGTTGCAACTATTTTGTTACAACCCTCCCTTTTTGCAGTCGAAGATACCGCCACATTGTCACACCTGCATCTAGCAACATATTTCTTAACTTTTTGCTTGCTACGATACATTCGCTGCATGAATTTAACAATGTATTAATTGCGTGTTTACATTACGCAACATGTGTTCATTTGTAACGAACGAGCGGTAAATGTAATGCTTTGTTAAATATCTAAAAAATATATTATAGCATCTTTGATCCTACGATCAAAGGTAAATAGCAAAATGTTAGACAAACACCCAGTGTGCGCTTACTTGTAATGAACTCGAACGTAATGTACATTAAAATGATTTTAACTAGACTGACATTTATACATTTAAAATGATAAAATTAATAATGTTTTTATATATTTGTCTCTTAAAAAATTAAAGCGATTTTACCTCACATCTGAGGAGATGTGAGGTAAAATCGCTAAATATTTTTACAAATTACGGGATTTGCCCCTCGGCAATTCCCGTAATTTTTAAGAACGTTCGCGTTCGCATCTCATTCGCAATCTGTCAAAACTACAATGTGTGTACCAACATTTTTGACAAGTTTGACAGATTGCGACTTGAATGTGAACGTTTTATTTATGTACGGCAATTGGCCTTCTGATTCTAGCCGAATTTCGTGTACCTACCTAAAATATTCCGTGCGCAATGATGCGTATCAGACAAAGGAATGAAAACGTATTACATTTTAACGTTTGCGCAAAAAACGATCTGCATCTGAGCTAGGCGTTGATGAGCTATTTATAATAGATATAATTAACGCAGCAGACGTCTTAATCCCCCGTAGCGTGAGTAATTAAACGTCGATTACGCACGAAAGGAATATTCTAGACCTAAATATCCAATTGCAAGTTTTCAGCGTATAAAACGTTGTAACGAATGCTGCGCTTTTAAATATTGCATTTGTTTTCTTAAACGAGATATACTTAATTGATACATATCAGTAATATAATATTCTATTGTAATTTCTTCATGCCATATAGAAATTTTCCAATTTTTTAATCCCTATGATTATTTCCCCCCTTTTTATATACTTGTACATATTATTATTTTAAGTCTAGTTTTTAAATCATGTAAATACAGGTGAGTAAATAAATTGTGTTACCTTAAGCAAATATTTATTTCACAGACATTATGAACATTTTCTTAGACCACTTGACCATAAAAATAGCAGTAGATATAATTATGTTTGCTGTCTGCTCAAGTTAAGTGGTTTCATCTTTGATTAGAAACATAAAATCCTTTGATCATACTGGAGTACTTGAAGTGTCTACTAGGAATTTATTTACTGACTAATCTTTCCTTCAATCCTTATTGAAGTTATTAGAAAATTCCTTCAAAAAGTATGTTCTGTAAAGGTATACTGTACGGGTCTACGAGTTACAGTCGCGCACATATTCTTACACAGAGTTTTTAAAACAATCAACTGGCGTGACCTATTTGAGAAAATCTAGCATAGTTAATTTGTCGTTTTATTAATAGTTCGGTTGGTGATCAACTGCTACATTCGTATTTACTAAATAGAAAAACTAGCCGAAGTAACGAAACAGGAAAACGAGTTTTTTCACTGACACGCTTAAGCTTCGTGCAGACCAGCGCGACGCGACACCGGCTATTGTTATACCGTCAAGTTTTCTTAGAAATTGTATTGTTCGAGTCGCGTCGCGCTGTTCTGCACAAAGCTTTATTCTTTACCTGCAGTCCTGTATGGAGCATGTTTGCGATAGTCTCAACGTCCAAAGTTGAGTCTTGGGCAGAAATCTTCTTTATGGCAGAAGACACAATGCAGATGTCACCTCGCAGCTCTCTTACTAAAGCTGTAATCTTCTGAGCATTGCTGAGAACCTCAACACTTTGAGTATACGGGTTGTACCGTACACCGAACGGTCGTTGTATGCCGTCCGCGAAAGCCCTGCGTGATGAAAACAAAGTTTCAATACAACTAACATTAAGATCTTTCGAAGAGTATTTCAATATGATTTTCAAGAAAAATTGTATTTTAAGTAGATTGCAGTACACAATACTGGCTACTAGAACTTAAAGGCTCGTACAGACCAGCGCGACCCGACGGCGCGGAGCGACTCGCAACAATACAATTTTTAGGAAAACTTCACGGTATAATAATTACCGATATTGCGTCGCAGTGTCGCGTCGCGCTAGTCTGCACAAAGCTTAAGTCGTTGTTTCAAAAATTGCTACGACGCTTCAGACTTTTTGGAAAACAACATTATTTTCTAAGTAACGTAAAGTAAGTTTCAGTTTTGCTACGTTTTGAACGTTTTTAGTTACAATCTTAAAAGCTTAGGTCATTCGTTACAATATTTTCAAAACATAGTAAACCGTTCTAGAGTGGCAAATGTTATTTATGATTCTTGCATATTGTTGAATCAAACTTGTTTTCCAAGTTACTTCTGGCAGTTGCTTATCCTAATACCTGCCTACTTTCACTTATTAGTAAAATATGTTTCCATACTGTAGGATTTTAGCAATCTATTTATGTATGCGTGTATATACGTTGTCGCAACGTTTATCAAGCGTGAAAACGGAAAAGTATAACACAAAAAAATAGTTAACAAAACTGTATAACCCGACGAAAAAATTCAAGTGATCTAAAAATCTTATATACCTAAGCATATTCATTTTATTTGATCTGGTATTTTTAAATACATAGCACTAACCTCATTTTCTCCTTCGCCTCTTCAAAAGAGTCAGTGTAGTAGTAAGCATTTTGGTAAGACGTTATAATGCATTCTTCATTGACTGTAACTTCAGGATCGAAACGCTTGATCTTCTCGGGCGTGACGAGGGCGTGTTGTAATTCAGCAACAGAAGACAGTAAACCAGCCCCATAGACACGGAAAGTTCCATCGGTTTGCCGACACAGACCAAACTCAACGGTGAAGAAGTAAAGCTGAAATACAATATTACAATATAGTGCCGATGTTTTCATATTATGGAATCGATCCAAACATGTATTACTTCCCGATTTCGAGTTGCGCAATCATTCAACGCAACGGTTAAAATTGTTTAGCTTTACTACTATGAAAATAAACGTCGAACGTGATCCTCAATTTATTTACTTTTATTCGTTTTATTTTAATCTCGCTGTCGTTCAATATTTTCTTCTCTAAGGATGTTAGACTAACTAAACATAATACATGTTTAGTTGTCCAACATAGTTACATAGTGTCTTACCGTTGCCAATTTATCGATGTCTTCGTCGGAAGCGCCGAGGGATGCGAGCCCGAGTTCTTGTGAAAATTGTGCAAAGCTAGGGTTGGCAAGCAACGGCATATGCCCCAGTAGTTCATGGCAGCAGTCACTGCAACGGGAAAATGGATAAGTTTGCCAGCTGAATATTGATAAGCGACGAAATGGATTAAGTGAGGCGGATTGACCCATAGTGGTATATTGACAGGTACCTAGTTTAATATTTCAAAAAAGGATTTTTTCCAGGTGAGTTCGTAATGTACGTACGGTTCAGGAGTATAAAAGGGATCCGAGGAATGACGAATGTATTGAGTGCAGTGAAACACTCTAAAAGCAAGTCCTGACAGAAAGTCTCTTGGTGAAAGGTATCCCGCAACAGGACGCAGTTGAAATCCAGTTTTACGCTTGAGAAAAGCATTCACATCCTCCAACTGAAAATAAGTCACGTGTTTAGAACAAAAGCCTTCATAGTATTCTGACGTTTGGCCGTGCGCCAAAAGGTTCAATATTATTATACAATGCAGTGTATTAATAATTGTAATTTATGCTTTGTGGCAATAAGGAAAAAGATTTTGAGACTGTTTGTCGACTATAATTGACAAAATTACCAAAGCTGAACCTAATTTTACGTTTTTAGGATACGATTTTAGTTTTTCTAATAAGATATTTTACCGGCTAGATGCTTAACTGCATGAGCTATTTATTACAAGGTTTTATGTAAGGCGTCTATAGGTACACAAATCTTAGAGTCATGATACCAACATAATAATTTTCTATGTAATCTAAATAGAAGGCAAAGTTTACAACCTGTGGCAAATTGTCCTCCCGATAGCCGCAGTACTTGACGAGTTGGGGCCAGTTCTCTAGATACTCCTCGCAAGCGTGCTTCTGATAAAGTTTGTGGAGTTCAACGAACACGATGCCCCTGTAACAAAGACACAACTCTACCAACTACATATGAAGTAATAATGGACGCACTAACTACACAAGATGCGCTCCCGAAACTTGGAAGACGACGGCACACGTAATTAACTTTGATAGATGAATTTCCTAAGCAAATACAAGCAACAAGTTGGGACACTAAACAAAGAACTTCGAGAAACATGATACACAAGTTGATGATACTGAATTAACGGGATAATTGGATTGGTATTATATTTCATTGTATAAGTTATATATTGTAAATAACATTTTTTAATATTATAATAAGAAAAACATTTTAAATAAAAAATATTTTAGCCCATCGAAATCAGGAAAAGAACCCAAAGAGCCTGTGACAAATATTTATTTCTTAGGCAAATCAAGTCAATATTAATGTGATAAATATTTACTTGACGAACAAGTAGTAGTTTCACCCACCTACTTAGTTAATACTGAGAGAGCTGAGACTTCAGAATTCCGGCGCTTATAAAATCACAATGAATTAAATCCACCTACGCAAAGGCCAATATTTAAATAGTTCGCAAGCACAATATTTTGCCTTCTATATATTCTGAAATAAAAACAAACTACGAAGAAACTACTGCAGAAGACTTTTCAAATAAACAGTGATTTTAATTCGCAAGAGCAATATGGAATTAATATCGCAGCTTTGCAACACAACAGGTAGGATAGAGAATTCTAGTCAAAATAATTTCAGTACATAGAAGCTAAAACAGAACGTGATTTCAAACAAAGCGGACTAATTTATATTTATGTTAGTAAACACTTACCACGTCTTAATTTCCACATCAGTGTATTGTACTTTGGGGATCGGGTGCCCACTGTAATATGAAAATAATTAATAATTACAGTTGCCGAATAGACTGCGAGACTGCGATCAGTAACTGGGAAGTCTTTTTTCCGACAATCAAACTATGCGATTGTACTAGTTATATTATATATTTTTCACTACATATTTAATTGTTACTTATGCTTTTTTTTTTTTTTTTGAGGGTAGGAAATTATCAAATAACTTCTCCCGCTCTGGGCGGAGCGGGAGGGCGTGTCAGACTTTTACTGACTAAAACCCACCCGTGTTCCTTCCGTTGCCTGTTTGCCGGGGTCGCGATATCCCTTTCGGACAAACCCGCAACCCCGGCAGGCATTGGCCCTTCCGGACCCCGTCAGTTGGTGCTGACATCTCTTTGAGGCGCGCGTGGAACACAACGCGCCGTCGACCCGGGCCTGGTCCCTATCGGACGGCGAGCTACCCATTGCTCACCGTCCGCAAGCCCGCGCCTACGGTGGCCGGAAGTCGGCTCGCGACTCCCGACGCCCGGGGCGTCTCCTGCGACTAAGGGCGCGAGGGCGCGACTCTTGCCTCTCCCTCGCGCGCTCCGCCTCCTCCTTCGCGAGCATTACTGCTTCGCAGAAGGAGGTGACGGCCTCCCATGCACTCTCGCTCCGGACCATGGCCTGAACCAGGGCCGGATCGCCGCCGCCGATCGCCTCCGTGAGGACACGGCGGTGCTCCGCCCAAGCTGGGCAGACCTCCACCGTATGCTCCACCGTGTCCTCCGAGCGATCCACACAGTGGTGACACCCGGTCGTTTCCTCCCGCTTTATCCTGAACAGGAACCTCCCGAAACAACCATGTCCGGTGAGGACCTGCGTCAGGCGGAAGGTGAGGACGCCGTGGCGCCTCTCTAGCCACTCCTCAAAGAGGGGACTTATCGCCACAATTGTGGCGTGCCCAGTTGTTACTTATGCTGGGATCACAATATTTACTAAGGTACTTAATTACATATAATGTACAATCTAATAACATTTATAATATTAAAGAATTATTAATCAAATAAAATTAAACAATTACATTTAAATTGTGTATATGTACAAGTATATAAAAAAGGGCTGGGGGGGAACAATCACAGGGCATCAAAAAATTCGTTTGCATAGTTATATTGTTAAATTAGTACATCAATTGCCCATCGACTGCGTTGTAGGGTTGAGTCAGTAGTCATTATACAAAAAACTGACCAACTTTCGCGCTATAATTTCGTTGTACACACCTATAATAATAAAAATACCTGCCTATTACTGTCCCCCTGCAGAGCAAAGGCCTCTTTTTACACAGAAAAGACATGAGCTTTGACCACTACGCTTGCTTAAGGCGGATTGGTGTATGAGAGGCGACGCGAAGCTTTCTATCTTAACATAGGCGTGCGCCTATGTTATGATAGAATGATTGGATGCTAATATTCCTTGATCTTTTACTCAGTCACTTCAATTTTTCTGTTTGCTATAATGCCTTTGCACACATTTGCATCAATATCGTGTATGTATGAATAAATAAATAAAACTAATGGTGTATAAAAAAATGGTGGGTAAAAAGTTTAATAATGCAAATACATTTTTAAAAAATTGTTGACGAAAGAAGAAACTGAAAAGCGAAAAATAAACATTTTAGGCTAACTTAGCTCCTAAATTAAAGTAAATTACTAAATTTCAGTCGGCGCCAAACAAACAATAACGATGATTAATCAAGATGCTAATGAAATAAGTTTATGATGAAGAAAGTATGCGTTACATTTTTACACGACCTATTCCCTGTTAAAAATAGAAGTTACTGATTTTAACATAGTTAAAGTTCTGTAAGCATATTAAATTACTTGAATAACAACACTTAAAATGCGCAAAGTATCGCATACATAAATAAGTTATAAAGTTATTAACATAACTTCTCTGCAATTATAACAGGTTTTTATCTTGGTTTTACTGTTTAAACCACACTGGCGTTTTGTTTCTTAATTGCCTTCCTACTGCAGTCTTCGCAAAAGATATACTCCCGTCAACTAAGGGTTAATTAGCTGAGACCTGTTGGTATACGGAGATCGAATTGCGAAGCTGCGACTTCTTTGTGGTTTTGACATTACCTCTACGTTTACATTATGTAAAATACGGAGGTGTTGCCACTGGCGGAAAATGTCGTGTTAATGTAATAATTTATCATAAAAATTTACCATAAACGTGTGACTACACGGTTATGGTAAATTTACCATAAACGTGTTACTACCACGGTTATGGTATGTTTTTATATAAAGTGTGCTTTAAAAATAGTTGCCGCATAATAGAAATCGATAACCGTCTAGATCCTATCCAAAATTAAAGGTCGCTCTAAACAGCGCCTGAATCAGTAGTGTTGCGTTGCCGTGATAGCATTTTATTTATTAAGCAACCGCAAACCCTATTATTGTTCTTGTCATCAGCAACACAACACATACAAATAATTTAATTTTAAAAGATTTGTTCCCTTTGTCTTCGGACCTTCTCAACCATTTCTACATTATTTTGCATAAGCACTCAAGTTTTTCTAACTGAACAGACAGCTGTGCTGCTGGGGAGTTTGTTGCGCCACTTTTTCTTCCCAACTAAATCACTACGAAGTGGTGAAGGGCGGGCGTTTTTGGGTAATTTTGACCTTCGAAAAGTGCTGATTCCCAGCCTATTTTGAATAAATGACTTTTGAATTTTGAATTTATCATTGCATTAATATCATGTCGCCTAGCTGTCATTATCATTTTATCATAATACCAGGGGTGAAGAGAATCTAACTGACCTGACTGCGTTATGTAAACCTCTGCGAGTCTTGTAAAAAAAATTACTGGTAAGGTAATCGAACCTGCGCGCCATGTAGGTACAGTATCGACGCAAGGACATTTGGGTCACCCAATCACTTAAGGCGCTTGAATTCATGAATTTATTTTATTCTAGGTAGGTAAGTCAAGTTCGTTAACGCCCCACGCTACAGTTGATTGAGGAGGATTGAGGACTTGAGGTTTTTTTTATATCATTGTTCAATAATTCTGATACAAATAACGTTAACCACAACTTCGCAAACATATCAACTAGGAAATACACGTTCGTTCGTTGAATACTCGTTCCGTCATAATTAGAAAAATAAATAATTAGGTATATGACCAAGCAAATCATTATTTGTTTAAGGTTAGTGAAATCGATTTAATAATGAAGGATAGGCACTATCGCCTCTTACAGACACAAATCCTCTTTTATTTTACAATAGAAAGCTCAGTGAAGCTTTTTTCGAGCAGAAAACGCTACAAAAAATAACTTCACGAACGAGAGGACGGAAACTGTGCTGAAAAAGTTAGGTGGTACTTACTATTTGTAATTGTTGGCAATGGCTGCGAATTGTTCCCTTCGTTTGCGGTAAACAGGATCCTTGAAACCAGGGTGATCAGCGTCTAGCTCTGAACCATACATCAGTACGTTTTGAGCTCGATCCAGGTCGGATATTTTACGGGGAAACCAATGCATCTCCCCAAAATCTGTAAAATCACTCGTCGTCAAAACTTTTTTGTATTCGATAAAGGTCCACAGTAAATTATTCAATCAACGAGTTGTTCTTACTTTCATTTGAAATTGAAATAGAGATCCATTATACGAATTGAGTATAATAGAACGTTATGCAAAAAACGAATGAAAATAAAATGACGCTATAGTTACATACCTATATATTATATTATTATTATATTTATATAAATTGTATTTTTATAAAGAAGGAACACAGTCCTAAAGCATAAGTCACAAATACATCTGGTGATTCAAATATTATTTTATAAAGTAAATTTGGCATCAAAGAATCTCATTTAGTTCTTTAATTGCGTGTCAACAAAAATTTCTAATGAAGTCAGTAAATATGTTTGTTAAGATAAATTACGTATAAAAAAATCTACAAAGTCCACATAGCGTTGTGTTATCTATACTAAAGAGAAAAAAAACGTATTTTTGTTTGTTATGAATAAAATCAAAAACTACTGGACCGATTAAAAATATATATTTATCCAGTAGAGGGCTATTATCACTGAGTAACATAGGCTATAATTTATAAAGATATCACGCGGACGAAGCCACTGGCGGAAGCTAGCATTTTATAACACTTAAAGGCACAAGATAACACTAAGCCTTTTTTTTAAATCCAGTTTACATAATTTTTTGCGGAAACTTGCGCTAGAAATATTGTAAACTGGATTAAAAAAAGAACTTTAATGTTATCTCCATTTCTGTTTAAATAATTCACTAGTTACTCTGCTCAACATATATTTACCGAAACTAGCTGCAGCAGACAGCGGCGTCGGGGGTGGAAACTCCTCGCCTGTTTGAGATGACACAACCTCAAAGTCTTGAACTTCTCGCTTTAACATCCTCTTCAATTGTTCCATGCGATGAGGATCACACTCCACATCCACCAAAATGTCGGACTAAACAACAAAATATTGAAACTTGAATTCGAAAACAGTCATTATTCTTGCACTTTCTTGATTTTCAATCGAAATAATAGACAAGGAAATTTTAGAATACAATTAATCATCTGAGCCTAGGGAGATATTTTATCATGAAAACAGTTTTCAAGATAACTACCAAATGATCGATTTATTACTATCGAATTTGATGATAGCTCATAACATAAATTTAAAAATTAACACATGAGCAAGCACCGAAAATTGCGTTTGAGCGAAAAACTAGAATAGCAGCAAAAATATCAATCCACGAACCCAACTTACTGAGGAAACTTCAGAGACTGATTTTCGGGATTCAATATGGAGGACATTTATCCCAAGATCTTGAAATACAGTTAGAGCTTTAACCAGTCCCCCAACTTGGTTCCTCAAAGTAAATATCACTGAAATCCTCTCGCTCTCTAAAGTTTGAGCCTGTTGTCTGGCTGCCATGTTAAGTTCACCAAGTTTAGGGTGATGATGAGCCTCGTTTTTAACTTCCCATTCCGATCCATTTCTATAGAGCCAAAGTCCTAAAAGGCCTTTCCCTGAACCACTCATTTTTTCCCTCTGAAACTTAAACTTATAATGGCTAAAACAAAAAAATGGTATTGAAAGAAAATGCACTGTGATTATTAATGAAAATGATGACGGAACCAGCACAAGTTCTTGAACGTAGATATACTAATTTAACGTGAACTGATATGAAAGTTAAAAGTATATGTGATAAAATTTAGACTAATTGGGGGATGTATCGCTGCAACGCCTGGGACATACTGCGCCCTTCCTCGGGATCTGGTCGCTTATAAAGAGAAGAGGCGCGGGAGACTCGACGGAGGGTGGGTATATTTGATTGGCTGAATCAAGTGTTCGGAGTAACTTGGAAAACGTTCTCTTTTCACACCGTAAAGTCACGGACACACTTTGGCGTTTTATTTGTTTTTAATCTTTTACAAATCTTAGACTGAGGAGGAAAGATTTTCCACATCGTTCGAGAAAATGAGGCGAAATATTAAAAAAGTTAACTTAAGAGGTAAAATAACGTTTGTATAAATGGATTTTGTTTGAGTTCAATGCTGGTAAAACTAATTGGAATGTTGCTTTGACGAACTAGCTGAAATTTACACGTTTTGAATTGCCGCTCATGAGCCGACATATTTCATCATGATGATGATAGTGCATGACTGATTATGACCGCACGTCATTCCATTTAGTTCACAACTCTTGTGGACCTTCTATTTCAAAACTTAGCAACATTAATTTGATTTTTCATAAGAGCCTCAGAGGTCTTTGACTCATCTGATGTGCTGATTAATTCCCAATGCAATGTATCTCTTTTATACTTATGAAGTAATTCCGTGACTGAATTATATACCTACAAAGTACAGCTTAATTCAGATCAAAGCTAGCATTTTGAAGATATACCTTTGATCACGTTCGTTTAAGGGGTAAAGTTTGTATGCGAACAGTCACAGTCAACACCTCCTTCAATAATAATTCATAAGGTAGGTACCTACTTACTATAAGAAAATTCGTTTACAAAGGTGATCTAATAAGACTTTTTTTTTTATTCGGTACACCACGACAGATCATAGGGGCGTGTTTTCTTTACGGCCTAATACTTCCAAAAATTACGAAACATTTTAGAGTTCGTGCGATTAGGATTGTTTCCGGGGACAAACGAAAAATATAAAACAGTTTTGATATCACCGCTAACGTGTACGTGAGTTTATATGGTCGCTACTCACACTATGATAGTTTCGTTTGTAGGTGTGGATCTGAACACAAGTTTGCTACCTCGTAGCCGTTGGCTGACGGGTGCTAAGCGATCCAGTCACTGTATTTATTACCATTGTTTAGCGAAAAGAGCATCCCCTATCATTCATTATGAAGAAGCGACCCCACCATTTATTCACCCTATTTCCTTAGTGTGAGTATTGTAAAAATAGGTTAGTACTTGAAATATATTACACGGATTGGTAGAATATTTTCATCTGTGATTTGTACTCCTATTCTTGGATCACTGTCAGGAATCACAATTTAAAATCAACGCTTTTAATTGGTTCCCGTCGTTAAGTGTAGGTACGCAATAACCTCGTGGTGTTAAAATATTAGGTCAAATCTAAATCTTATCTATTTTAAGTCAGTCAATTTTAAGCAAAAACCGACACTTTAAAATGTAAGATCCTATCTCTTCGAAAGCCTTTTTTTGATCCACAGTGCGCCGGCGCCGAACTAAAACTGCAATACTCTATGAAGATTATTTAATAGAGATGTCCGCTGATTAAAAATTTGTTGTAATTTATTGCTTAATTTTCTTACTGCAGCATGACCTCATTAAATATCTAATTTAGACATCACTAACATCCTTGGACATAGGGAAATTAGATACGACCCTCATGTCGGTTTTGCAAGACTATAACAAAAGCTCATTCTGGGGATGACGTTCCTTATTATCTTGACTTGTTCATGCCTCGTTACACAGTAAAATTAACGTAACGTTGTTGTTATTCACTTACTGTTCTTAGCTATGTTGATAACATGTATGTATGTATATTGCAATACAGTCTGAATTATTCAATAGTCATTATACATAACACTCTCTTATCTAAGTATTGAGTATTTTTATAGCTATAAAAACATAAAACATTACCTATTTATTCTATAAATTATTCGGCTCGTAGTTTTTCGATATTCAGGATTCCTTATTTCTCGTTTTTTTTGCAAAACCTGACGAATAATAAATATACTTCCACTCGCCTAGTTTTGCCTGAATATTTTATCCTATACTATTAAACTAGCAATATTTGTATAAATATTTGTAATCACGTTCTCGAAAACGGCTTTAACGATTTCGATAAAAGTTGCAATATAGGGGTTTAGGGGGCGAAAAATCGATCTAGCTAGGTCTTATATCTGGGAAAATACGTTTTCCCCGTATTTTCACCTGAGCAGAGCTCGGTCACGCAAAGTTTAGAACACGATGGCTACCTTAGAATAATGACATGGCAGCATGGAATAAGTAAGTACCTACTATCATGGCAGCATGGAGTTAGTATGAACTATCCTATATCTATCTCTATTTTCAACCGGGCAGAGCTGGGTCGACCAAGTTCTAAAGCATAATTTGGCTGCGGTAGATAACCTGGTAGGATCCAGGATCTTTATACCTATCATATTGTTCCAAAAAATATAGGTTTAGTAATTATGAAGTAGGCTTAATTGCTAGAGCTGTAGTATTTTCACATAGGTACAAATAATACATCACTTTATTACACACTTGCTCGAAAACTGGCTCTTATTGTACCGCTTGAGGTTCACAGTGCAGTGTAATTTAACACGCGAGCTTTACAAGTACGCCGCAGATAACTTTAAATTTGAAAACCTACTAGTCAAGGATGTGCGATTTTTTGTAAAAATCTGCCTCTTGAAACTGTGCAATGAAATAAAATATGATAAATAAACATTATCAAAGTATTTATTTTTTATATTAGGCTGTTTGGCGGCTTCGAGCCTTTCCTTCTCTTTTAAAAAGCTAAGGAAAGACGCATGAATAAAATATCGATATATACCAACGGCTTCACGTGCTTTCCGAGGCACGGAGGACTCTCGGTATGTAAATATGGTCACCCATCCACGGACCAACCCCGGCAAAAGTAGCTTAACCTGATGGATCGGCCCGTAGTGCGGCTGTTATTACTTAGCCACGAGCTCCTATTTGTTTACGCTCACGCGTATTAAACAGGATATACGTAAGCATTTGTCATTGCACACTTGTATCATTTTGATGCAAGTGTGCAATAACAAATACTATAGTAATTAAACTAAACTTAGTTTTCTGTTTTTATGATGTAGGTACATAGATAGCTTCGTCCACGATTTTGTACATGTAGTCTAATAGGTGTCCTTTATGTTTCTGGCAATGAACAAACGCGACAACATATGAACAAAAAATGTGAAGAGTATGAATTACAAAACGCCAGATCAGGACAAAAACAGGACAAATTAACACATCTATTTTACGCTAATCAGTCGTTTAACTATTTTGCGTCACGGAAAATCTTTAACTTTAATTTCTTTAGTAGGTTTGGAATAGTCATTTCCCTCGTTACTTGGTTTATATTGACTAAATGAATAGAATAAAGTTATTCCGGTATTAATCCCCCTTTACCTGTTAATAAGATGGTCTGAGTTTAACAAAAAGTTGATTAAACACCCACTGCTTTCTAGAATTAAGTCCTTGTTGAGTAATATCTTTAAATCTTTGTATATTCTGAATCTATCTCGCTTATAACTCATTTTAATTTCTTAATGTTTTCTGTGATGATGAAATCATAGGACCAAAATTGTTTCTACAGTTAATACCAAACAGATAAAGGTATACATTTCAAAGCAAATAAATATATATTTAACTCGAGTCGCAGATGGAGGCGCTTTTAATTCAATTTCCTTAGAGACGTCCCTCAAGCGCCTTTCTGATTTGCAACGATTTGACGCTTGTTATTATTACACAGCGTCCTTATTCAGCTTGTATCATGCTATAAACAATGTTGTATAGTCGTATACAAATAAACATTTCAAATCTAAATTAATGTTTATTTCACTTATTTTTAGGATCGTATTTGTCCCAATTCCAAGCAAAGGGATTACCGTTATTAAATAATATAAAAAAACAAGGTTTATTTTTACTTTATGAAGTTATTTTAATACAGTTCTCTTTTTATTTCTTTATACAACATGTTATATAATCATTCCTTGAAAGGACGGGATTAGTTGGGTAGAACGTTACATAAAGAACAAGAAATTGAAAATAAAAGTCAAATACCTGCCGGTCGATTCTGTAAAAATATCAACGTGAAACTTAGGTGAAGTGAGCTGTCACTGTCACAAATCGACCGGCAGGATGCTAGGGATTAGCACTATTGACAGCTCACTTCACGCTCACTTCACCTAAGTTTCAGGGTGATATTTTTACAGAATCGACCGACTGAACATTATTGAGAGTAAAAAAACTATCCTGGTAACTACTTACTGGTCAGACAGGCAGTAGTCAATCGACACCATAAGAAGAAAAATAAGTAAAAGAGAGTCCTTATTCCGTATACGAATATAGTTTCATCTCTAAGTAACTAAGTTACTCGTACCCCATTAGTTATCATAAATTGTTTCATCTTGTTCTACTTAAGACATAACACATTTAAAAGATGCTCTACTTAAACAACACATAGTTAAGTGAAGTTGTTTTTTTCTAGATTTATAGGGTACTGCCCAGAGTGATCTGTATGTAGGTACTCTAAATGAGGTTCACTTTATTATTTACAAGAAGGTTTGCAAAATCAGTATGAAACGGAGAAAACACGGCACAGTACGAGGTCAATAGACTGTCGCTGTGATCCCACTTGTGGACGTAAGTCGGGATGTCCTAAAGCAGTTTGTTCGTAATTTGGAGCGATGCCAGCCAAGCAAAGCTAGTTTTATGAGCAGAGGTGTTACATCACAAACTATGATTTTCGTCTGGAACTTTCATTTATATTATTGCTGATATTACTACGAGTATAACGCGAAAAGCCAAGACAATAACGTGTTACGTGTACCTACTATATTACAAATATATAGTTAATAATACGCTTTCTTATGGAACCCTTTCGAGCCCTTTATAGTCAGAAATACGTATTACGAGTAAAACTGAAACACCCACTTATGTTTAGTGTCTACCCATATTTTATGAAATATTGATACAAAAATGCCCCCATGAAAGTCATAGCATACCGTGCCGCTTAGCCGTGTCTTAATATTAGCGATCGTTTCTTACCCAAAGATTGCATTACTACCATTTACTACGAAGACGTCGACGACCAATGTATGACATAGGTACGTTCAGACTTTGACCTTAACTATGTTCAGATTCAATAGTGTTCTTATACACGTCATTGTAACTTTTTGATTTGCCTTTGAACAATCAGACACACAGTAAAATAGTGTCTCTCCGCCCTCCATTTTAAGAGCTTCAGAGTATAGACGCTAATTGGACATTTTATGTTATTAAAGTTGCTTATTAAGCTCGCGTATACTCGTAGACGCGTAGACTTTTCATCTAGGTATCTACCTGATTATGTTTTTTGATCTGATCTCAGTACTAATTAAATCTGTGTAGATAATACTAAAGTCATGAAGAAAACCATAAAATACATTGCATGTAGCATAATCAGCCTATAATGTGCCTACGGCTGGGACACAGGCCTCCTCTCAGTGAGAGGGAGTGGGCCGTATTCCACCACGCAGTACAGGATTGGTTCTAGGACATGCCGGTTTCCTCATGATATTTTCCTTCACCGTTTTGAGAGTAGTGGTCATGAAATAATTTTCACAAACTAAAGCGCCTGTCAGGGTTCGACGATTCGTAAGTCGCGGGCGTTACCACTGGGCCACCACTGATCTCGACGCACGTACACGGCTCGCACGAACATTGCATGTGAATGAATGAATGAATGAATGAAATGCACTGATCCCAGCGTGGTTTAACCAGACTCGATAAATCGAATGAACCCCAAGATTTGCACTAGCCCATGAAGCCTCATGTTTCATGGAACTACATAGGCCATTGCAAATCAAGTAGTAGACCGGGGAGCGCGGGTAATGGTAAGGAATAC
This sequence comes from Agrochola circellaris, assembly GCA_914767755.1. NCBI lineage: Eukaryota > Metazoa > Arthropoda > Insecta > Lepidoptera > Noctuidae > Agrochola > Agrochola circellaris. The sequence continues at coordinate 9,340,352 of OU611840.1, forward strand.
GTGCCCTTAGGATAAGGAAGGATTTGAGAGCCATACCGGATATGCATCCTAGAGTAAGCATTGGAATAGTGGAGAGACGGGTGTTAATTATCTATGGATGGGCATCTTTTGCGACGTCGTCGTTATGTTGGTTTGAGTCGATCTTCACCGGTGAATTTTGACGGGGTTACGCTGCTTTCTCGACTATCTTCTATGACACTACTATGCTGTGTTACACGTTGCTGTTTCCATTGTCTTCTTCTGGCTACTATCCGTTTCAGGTTTCTTATAACTCTCGCTAGCCTTCTTAATCTTGTCGCGGTCTTAAGCAGTCTTCAACTTCACAAATATTTAATTAAATAACCTCCAACATTTCTTTACACAATTAACTTTACCACCTAAATAAACACAAAACTACACTTGGCTTCGAAGTTATAGGGTTTAAAATCCAATGTCAGAGTCAAGAGCAATAATATCTAAAAGGAATGCTTTGTTGGTCAACAACTAACTACCTGCGACCCTTGACTCACTCCAAAACGGGTTTATTCGAAGAAATTACAAAACTTGACGAACATATTTATTTTCACGGCTTGACATCATTTGCATAATTGTTTAAGATAAATATATGCAACAAGCTTTATTTATGCTGCGAGAAATTCATCGCAAGTAAGTACAGCATTTCGAGGATCTTACATTTTCACAGGAAGACAAGATTTGTAGTAGATAAAAATAACTGAAAAGCCGGTGAATATAGTATTTGCGTTGGTTCGTAATCGCTCATCCTAGCAGTCGGGAAGAGGGCACGTCCCAAGAGTTTTGTCAACACGCTAAGCCTCTTCGAAAGTCGTCACAATAGTCACTACCAACCTCAAACCCTCGAGAGCCTCTCAAACTAAATGTTTTTTATACTTACTACTGGGTGGGTAGGTACTAAAATAGGTTAATACATACAACGTGACGTATTTTCGTATCAATTTTAGAGTGGAGAGTTTCGGTACCCACCCTAGTGCCGAAAAAGGGAAAATTTTATAGTAAAGTGATATTGTTTTTGAGCGAGTAAAAAGTAATTTCCCTGTAATTATTATTATGAAAATATTACGCTATATTTTCGCAATAATAATTACAGGAAAATTACGCGTCCGATTGTCGTGGTCATTTCTTCATACAGACCGTGTTGCCATCGGATTCGCTGGTCTGAATACTAGTGGAACAATCAAGAAATATCACAATAACTTAAGTTAAGTAGGTACCATAATACATAATAATATCGGTGTCAACAGAGAGCGACTTATACGTACTTATCTCATACTGCTCACAACCAAAATTACGGCTGAAAGTAATTTAATTTTATGGAAGCTCCGTGTTAAACGCGGATTGTGGAAGCAAGCACGTCTCGAAAAGTATTTCTAAAGTCGAATCTATTGACTACAAAGACGTCGACTTTCTACCAAGAACAATTACAAAAAACTTATAAGCAAAGCCGTGTACGTACGTCTAGCGGAACCCTTGATCTTAGTTATTTAGTGTTTTCTAAGTTTAGTTTTGGTAATGTGCCTCAAAGATGTAGGACTTAAGTTAAGTCTAAGCTGCCGCCAGCTGTATTGATGAATCCCTTATCCTTTAGAACGGACTTCTTATAATAAAACGGTTTAACAAAACAAAATCCGCGCCTCACGGTATTAAGACTTAATTTGTTTGAATCTAACACAGCTTATCTTTGTTTTGTTTTTTATTTATCTTGGCAAAAGAACGATAAATTCTACCTTACCCTCGGTGACCAGCATAGTTTTGAAACTGATGAACCCGCTTTTAGACATTGGACATGTCTTGTACATGGAATAACTGGTTCAATTAGGAGAAAAATGGATTTCGTTGGCACACTCCGTGTATGTCGCCAAGATGTGCCAGCCTCACTTCAACAAGTCAAGCTAGTTGAGAGCGAATACATGGATCGTCAATCAGGCGATGTTATGGTGATGGCTTACTAAGACTGTAAGCAACTGTCCTGAATATCTACGTATCATGACATGGCGCAAACTTAAACAGCCCCAAAGCCTGGTAGAATGAGGTACGAGCATCAAAAAACAAAAAAATAATATTATGAATATGGGTTTCTAAAAATGTACCTATATTATTTTACTGCACAGTGCAAGGACTCCATGAAAAAGTCTGTTGTGAACAAAATATTAATTTATCTGTTCATAGTTTTGCAGAGAGTTGTCTGTTGTCCACGTGACTGCAGTGTAGGTGAGCTACCTAATGCTCACTGCAAGCATATGGTAGCTAAAATAATTCCTTTTCTCCTATTTAGTTGTTCAATAGAAAGTAGTCTGTACTACTCTCTATTGAACAACTAAATAGGAGAAAAGGAATTATTTTATTCGGAACGTCTACTGCAATGCTTCCACAAACTCCACAGACAGTGTTTTCAGCAATCTAGACAAATCAATGGTTTTTAACCTTATAATAAACTACACTCAGCATAATGACATTTAAATAATACTATCGAACTAGGAAACAAGTATGGCATCGTGAATGACCACAGCTGAAGCTACGATGTATATAGAAAGAATATTACAACATTTGAAACTCTGCAATGTAAGTCGAAATGACATTGATCCAATTGAAATGGCTACTCGGAATCAAGATAGAAGTAAATATTTGTGTGTACTTCGAATCGTCATCTTACTGCGTCCAATGTCTTTCTGTTAAACTGTGTCCACAACAGCTAAAATATAACTAAGCACCCACTCAATACAATTAGAACAATCGAAAACTTGTGTTGTACGGCTGTATACAAAAGCTTATTAATGAACATAATACAATCACCCATAAAATTTAGAGAATTAAGGGTAAAATCCTACAGATTTCGTCATCAAAAAAATTGAATAAAGAAAATGCACACACATGCATGCACAGCGATTTTTAAATAATATTTCTCACTGCTCTTGTTTCCCTAAGACTAGTCTTAGGGAAACAAGAGCAGCTTGCTGTGTCTCATCTTTTTAAATGATTTAAAAAGATTTTCGCATCAGCGTGTTCGCGACAACGTCATTCAATATAGCGGTTTTCGATTCAATGTGTTCCCAAACTGACGTACCAGTCGCAAAGTTTTTCGCAACAGCGTGTGTCGCAACAACGTCATTGGAATCTTCATATTACTCCCAACCTACTAAGACTTAGTAAGCTTACTGAAACTAGTAACAACCCAAAACATGATGCTCCTACTACCTCAAACACTGCTACCGACCGCTACACATTGTAACACTAAAGTACTAAAAACAATAACGATAGCAAAGGTCTGTTTTGTAATGGTTGCGGCCAACAAGGCATTGTTAGGTCAAATTGCAATAAATGCACGAAAAGTAAAAGCTGTGAAATTGCATTATCATTTAATTTGATTGGAATACTCGTAAATAGCAATCTGTTTATCCACGAACGAGATTATGAGTCGCACTGTTTTCATTCCAGACAATTTGTTTAACGGCCATAGTTTAACTATTTTGGCAAAAAGCGAAAAACATCCCTGTTTTGATCACTCTGAAATAATGTTGAATCCTGTGAAAAAGTCGTCGATCGAAACGAATACTTATCGAGATATGTGTCGAATCATCGGCTGTTGGTAGAGCCTGTAGCTGTTCTTAGTGCGGGTATTGTCCCCGATTCCGAGGGTGTTGTTTTTATAGATATAGGAGCTTTGCATTGCCTTGCCAGCCCGGCGAGAGTATACGTAGTTATTCGACGCGCCGTAACTCTGGGCGACGGATCTCGAAGAGAGAATTGTTGGGGCAGATTCTAGGATGGGTCGTGACTTTATTACTAATACAAGTATTGTGCTTAGCTTCCCGACGATCCCAAAAGCCATTTTGTTCATTATTGTAGACGACTATAATATTGAACGAAATCGTACGTGCTTTTTCGTGGCTTCGAATTATGCAGAAGCTCTATGCGTAGAAGCATCTCAGCTGCATTCGAGACAAGGCAAGATAGGTTGCGAGTTATGTCCAACTAGGGATGCTCGTAATTACCACGAGATCCAGTCGCTAGACTCTGATGCCCGCAAAATTATTGAGGATCTTGAGGCATCGGACGAACCGATTAGTAGAAGACCGTGGGCTGATCGTGTCTTGTCATCTATATATGCGTGGTGAGCTTTATAGGTATAAACCGGAGTCGAGGTGAAGCGATGATGCTTGTCTAGAGGTTTTGTGCTGTTGTTGGCTTTGGCAACCGACCTCCGCAAATATTTTATATGTTGATGGCAGTGATAATGAGATAAACACCATTACATATATTATTTAGTCGATTAGAAAAGAAGAGATCAACAGCTTGAAGAACTAACTCAAGACAGAGAGGAGTGGAAGGAAGAAAGGGAGGCCTTTGCCCTGCAGTGGGACAACATAGGCTAAAATAAATAAATAAATAAAAACAGCTTGAAGAGGCGGAAAGCGCGGGTCATGATGTAAAATATGTGTGAAAATATATACTGATAAATACTCCTTTCATTGAAGATTCCGGTAATATAAGGATGAGTAGAAGAATCCAGAGCTAAGTGATTTTTAATATTTCTTTTGCAAGCTGAGCGAGATGGCTCAGCAGATGTATTTTTTCTGAGGCATCAACGACGTATGCCTTGAGAAATTTATAGTAGATTTCAAGATGATTGCCGCCTGCAATGAAAAGCGAGAGAGCCATTGGACGCTGATAGTGAGCGCATTTCTTGAGGGTCCTGCCAAGTATTTTCATAATTACATAAGTAATTTTTTTTTCGTGATTCATATATTAATCCTATGACGTGCGGAAGGAAGTGAAGAAGATGTCGGCTACAGCGACATCATACTGTCAGTTTTTTTGGTTGGCAAGGTCTTTCAACAAAGCGGCGGTGAAGTACACTTGAAGTTCCCGCAACGTGCGCACAAAGAACAATAAATTTTATAAATCTGAATAATTTTCCCAAACCAAAGAAGTTGGTAAGTAGATATCTACCGTCAAAGATCGCAAAACGTCATTGAAAAATTCAGAAAATTACATTCTACGACAAGAACGCTGACTAAAAAGGTTTAAACAAGACATCACAAACAGACAATGTTTTGCCCTACACGCGAATTTTTGTACAAACTAAACCTATTCTAAGGGATTTTTTAAGAAGAAAGGTGCTAAGTAGCTTTTCTAGTTGATTTAAGTGAATAATTTCACAATTAGGTTTATTTAATGGACTTGTGTAAATATAACTGTTTTTTTAAGCTCCCAGGGAGTTAAAACAAGTTTTTAATTTCAAGCTACGCATTTTTATTGGTGCATAGGTTATTCTGTACCCTAATTACGTAATACACGATCAATCAGAATCTGAACCGTTTTGAAACAGATTGCTAATCCATGGCGTCGTACGTTTCGGGAGTCGCGAGCCGACTTCCGTCCACCGTAGGCGCGGGCTTGCGGACGGTGAGCAATGGGTAGCTCGCCGTCCGATAGGGACCAGGCCCGGGTCGACGGCGCGTTGTGTTCCACGCGCGCCTCAAAGAGATGTCAGCTCCAACTGACGGGGTCCGGAAGGGCCAATGCCTGCCGGGGTTGCGGGTTTGTCTGAAAGGGATATCGCGACCTCGGCACACAGGCAACGGAAGGAACACGGGTGGGTTTTAGTCAGTAAAAGTCTGACACGCCCTCCCGCTCCACCCAGAGCGGGAGAAGTTATTTGATAATATCCCACCCAAAAAAAAAAAAAAAAAAATGGCGTTGTACGTTGGAAAAAAAAATCTGCTCAACAACGTAAATAACACAATAAATGTTGTTGACCTGTCAAATTGAAACGGATTAGTCGGAATTGTCAACGAAAATGTGTTGCGTAATTAGATAGCTGATCTCAGAAAAAAAATTAACATGCCACATAGAGCTACGTAGGCCGTTCGGGCCTGCTTATTAATCGTCGATGGACGAACTCAGTATCAGGCGGCTTTGTAAAAAGAAATCACGAGACTCTTTTTTATACCTGGCACTTTTTTATTTTTGGCAGCCAGAAACTGCAACCATGATCATCATCATTTCAGCCAAAAGACGTCCACTGCTGAACATAGGCCTCCCCCAAGCACCACCACTCCGACCGATTCTATGCTTCCCGCATCCAGCGGATACGGGAACTGCAACCACTTCATCATAATGACTGCATCAAAAACCGATGTCAGTTTTTTGTCAACGGTTTTAAATGAAATCAGGTGGTAATTTTAGCAAGCAAACAGCCAGATAAAAGATGGAGAAACAAGATTGAAGGACCAGAACTCACCAGACACGTATGTATAACACTCATAATGAGTGTAGATAGTTTTAACTCATTAATTATGGTTGCATACAGTTCAGTTGGGCCATTAGATGTTCAACCTTACGTTGAATGGATTTCCCGCTGATGCATCATACGTTGTGTGACAGACACAGTTATATATGTCAATGTAGGGGTGATAAATGCACGCGTGCGCCCTGCAGGGGTGAGAGCGGTGCGCGCACTAGGGTTGAACATGCGCACAGCGAGCCTCGTCCCTCGTACTCGGTCGATACGGTTGCGGGGGGCTGGTCGCGCATGCGGCACTCTCTCGACCCAACAATCAGGTGTAAAGCGACATGGCTGATAGCGAATTTGAAGAATTTCGCCGTGTTTTCGATAGATTACCACAACACATAAAGGCTCCAACGCCGTTTTATTCGTAAGTACACCTTTTCATATACTTTTCATACCAGTACATAACGGCCCTCTTAAGAAATCGTATTCCATTCCAACTAATTTGTCACGTGAGTTCGGAATAAAGACTTTGGAGACGCACTTTTTTTAAACAATCATACTTAAACGAAATCAAATAAAATGTGCAGCTTTAACTTCATATTATAATGTATATATTTACTATTTCAGATTAGTGCCAAATGTGGGATTGGATGATGACTCCTCATCATCTAAGAGTGAGTGTTCGCCGGAGGAAGAACCTAAAGAAGACATGCATCCATCTATGGTGGATGGGACTACAACCGCCACAACAGTAAAAAATGACATCGTATCACCGCCATCCCAGCCAGACATAACTGAAACACAGCGGAGCCCACAGCATTACTCATTCACGAACGGCGAACGCAAACGGAGAAAGCTGCCAGAGATTCCAAAGAACCGAAAATGTGAGTAAATAGTTTCCTTTTATCAACGTAATACTGATTCCCATATTCTCATTGTTTTTGTTAGGGAATCGGTTCATTAAAATAGGCTCGCGTCGTATGCATATAGCATCAACTGCAACAGCGCCTTTGCAATTGTTTTTGTTATTCAAGATTAATTTACTATAATTACAGCTGGCGTAATGATTTGTCTTTGTAAAAGTCCAAATTAATAAATTAATGTCATTAATTTATTACAATGGTCGTTAATACTAAGGAAACATGTGTTTTAAGAATAACGTTTAAAATCAGAATGTAAAGGACTTCAAATAACCAACATGTGAAAATGATTCCAGGTCTTCAATCACTATATTTTATATAATTAGTTATATATATCATGAACAATGACAGCAGTTTTTTTTTTTTTTTTAAACAGCTGTCTATATTGCTGTTTATATTTACGGGTAAAGGTGATGCTTACCCCTTACTTCACGATTTATCTACCTTTGCTACCTAAATGGTTTGCCATTTTTCATTATTATTACCTAGTTGGTAAGATCTTGTCTTATCCCATTTTATAGATTTGAAACGAGTATTTTGGCGACATGTGTTTATCACCATGAGTGTAATTACCTCATGATCAATCATGTCATCGAGAAAAAAATTATTACTCATTGCAAGGAATTGATTTAACTAGTTGGTTTTTTATTGATCCAAATTTGTTTTGTGGGTATTTACTGAGCTGTCCTATACTTTGATACCGAGGTGATGTTTTCTAGAAATTTTAAATAGTAATCGACTTCAATCACACTACAATTTTTTGTAGGTATTTTGTTCGTTTTCTCACAAACTGTCTATGTATCTAGCCACATTTTGTGTGCAATATATTCAAAAATATACCCAAGTTTTAAAATAAACAATGAATGGAAACCTTACAATTAAGCAATAGTCAGTATATTATTACAATTTATTAATAGCAGCGCACTACTTTCAGACTTAACTAAGAGTCAAATTAAAAGTCTCAAAACTATGAAGAATCATTACATTCTAATCTAATACAATGTAACATATATTACAAATAAATACACTAGACACTCTGTTGGTATTCATTAAGGGTTAAGTAATAAACGCTTCGTAAAAGTGATCGGTTTAGTAACGCTGATGACTGTTGTTGTAGTGTTGACAGTGCTACTATTAGCTATGAATCGCGACTGTACATAGACATAATTGCAATAATATCATTACAAGTGATATTTTTTATAGAATGAAGTATAACTTATAATACCGTACTCACTCATTCCACCAGCGAATACCTACCTACCTTATATAATAAGTTCATTAAAAAAATATTTTTGTATTTTGAAATAATTTGAAAACAATAAATAATATACAAAACCACAAACGATTAGAATAAAAGGTATATGATATATGCCACCTTATCGGTCTAAAGTATCAAGCCTGCCTTTAAAATATACATGCTTGCGATTATGTACTTTTAAAAAGAACCGTACCGCGATCTTTGCTTTTCTTAAGTGGCTCAACAAGCCGATCTTATATCATATCCTTGCCCGGAGCTGACACACATTATAATGAATGCACTTTTGAACATAGCGATAATCGTTATCTTCATTTTTATCATAATTCAAGATGACACGATAACTTTATAAAGTACTCGTATTACATTATTTTAATTATTGGGAATGTGACGACTATGTGGATATTTTATTTTTTATTTTTTCTCTTTCATTTATTTTTTCTTTCTCAGTTAGTTTTAATGATGGTCTGGCAGTTTGAGTAGTTGATGCGGCCTACCCAAATATCCTTTCTTTGGTATTGTTCGTCGAGTTGAGCTCCTTCAGTTCTGGGTTGAGCTCCACGATTACTGACAAATGCTTGCACTGACTGGACAGGTCCACTCAAATCTGTGTGGTTCTTTCCTCAAAAGACGATTTCAGACACTAATCTACATGGTCCTCATATGACTTGACCAAGATTATGTCTAGACTTTAAAAGAGACTACGACCTCTGAGTTTGTTTTGGTCTTTCTTATAGGAAACACCGACCTCATTTGGCTTATTTTTAATATTTTTTTTATATGACGTGTAAAAGTGATTCCGATATCCTATTTACAAAATAAACAATTTCATTTCATTTCATTGTAAAAATCATTATAATAACGAATTATTCACTCCTTGATAAAATAAATAAAAGTACTTGCTTTGAAATGCTCAAATTAACATACTAAGTAATATATTTTGTATAGTTTTGCAATTGGTATGGAATAATGTCAGATAATTTTATTTCGAAACATCGGTAAACCGTTTCCAATTAAAGTTTAAATCAACATTTTGACACTAAGATCGTTTTCCATCTCCTTGGTATCATTACAGCACGGCGCTGGGTGACTATGGTCCATATATTTTATTTTCATCGTGTTTTGATTGCGGTTTATTTATTTGATAATTTCTCTTTTATCATACCTATCCTTTTTCTAAAGTAACTACTTACTTACATCATCATAAAAGTTGTGTCAATAAATAATCAACAGGAAGAGTTCCTTTGAACTGAATACTGTTTATGACTACTTACCCAGTATTGACATCATCATCAGTGATTTTGAAATCCAAAGCCACTGATGACGTTTTCAATATTTTCAGCAAAAATACTAGCATGCAGTCAGCCAGCGTCCCTAGCAGACGAACTCGGGGCTCTCACTGGTCTCCTGCTCAGGCCGGGATGTCATACGAAACCACTCCTTGTGCTCAAATGCGGATACCTTCTAGACGAAGACTCTAGCCCAGACTCTGAGAGACTGCAAAGCCTAGGTGATGTAGACAGCGGACACAGCACTGCTCATTCACCGATCGACACAGGGCCGAAGAGTATATCACCAACGCCGCTACAGCAGAATGGTAAGTGTATTCAGTTGATCTTTACCGCACTGGCTGGTGAGAGCCGTTGGACCAGGGTGCAGGTCGATGTCGTTTATTACCTCCTTGTTTTAAAATTACCTATTTCAAGCAGTAGACGGTAATGAGCTAAACAAAAGTGAACACAAGTCACTAGACCGTATCTCTTGAATAATCTTTCTTGATAAAATTTATTATTGGAACTAAAGTGGCTATCTATATTATTTTAAAGTAAAATATGAATGTATTATACTATTTACATGTGGGTACAAACAACTTAACTAATTAATTAATAAAAGTAGCAAAATTATATACTAACTTAACTAAAAATATTTACATACTAAAGTTAACATTGACATAAAATAAAATAAAATCTACAGCATTAACTCGAGCTTTTTCAAAGACATCACAACGCCGGTTTCATCACCATTCGCATTTTTTACCAACACCAGCAAGCAGATAAAGCAAGGTTCTTCAGGTAGGTACCTACCTAAGTGAGATTTTTTTATTACTACATACGAGTAGGTATATACAAACCTTCTGGAAACCTAACTAAGATTCACTTAACTGCACGAATCGCAAGTTGGTGTACTTGCGATTCCTGCAGTCAGCAGGGAGGTCTTCAGTGCAGAAGTTTTTTTTTTAAATAAAATATTCAACTTGGTGACATAGTCTTCAAATACGTAACAACGTTCGAACTTTCAAAAACTCTGCCACATTTCACTATAACAAGTCAATTTGCACATGAGATAATGCGTCAAGATAAGGAATATGTTATTTAAATCTGATTATATGTATAGATCGTTCTACCTTATTAAACAGAAATTAAGAATTATTCAAATACAATAAGGCCGAATTACTAACACTGAGCCTACTCTAATTTCGTGATGGTTTTATTATTTGGTATGCAGTACTTTACCAGAAGTTACCTACCTGTCCACTCTATCTACGCACAAATAATATGAACAAAATATAACAGTCACACTTAAACGGGTTCACCCAGCTAATATGCGTTTTCACCCAATAACAATATTTTATGCACATTAACGGAAACATTGTGGGTCTAATAAATACGAACAATTTGATGCGACTATTGCTTTTACATTGTATTCATGTATTTGCAACAACGCAAGATGTCAAGACGCTTAGTTGACCCTAATAATTGATTTTATCTTCCAACCATTATGACTCGCACTCTTAACTTCCAGTGTCGCCAGCTTCAAGTTGCAGCATCACCGGGCTAAACTTTGCCGGGAACATGACAAATATCCCCCACAGTCAGCTTGAAATGCTTGAAGCTACTCACAGAGGCCTGCATAAGTTTAACCCTAGGCATCACGATGAAATTGAAGTGGAAATTGGCGACCCTATATATGTCCAGAAGGAAGCTGAAGATTTGTGGTGTGAAGGTAATGTTCATGAATGAGTCAAAATATGAACATGACACTTTGAAAGGTTTTTAGCCACCATTATGAAAACGATAACCGTAACATAAAAATTCTGAACCAAACACTATCAATGATTTCACACAATCATATTTTTTTTGGTATTTTTGGGTTGCAGTGCACACGAATACATTATCAATGTTATACATTTTTCAGGAGTCAATCTTAGAACTGGCCAACAAGGAATCTTCCCGTCAGCCTATGCGGTAGACATGGATTACAACGACTTCGATCCGGCAAATGCTAAAGACAAAAAAGAACGATATCTATTAGCGTAAGTCATTTTATTTTTCAAAATATTCCACCTTGAGATTTTTTTACTGCAGTTGTATTGTTACTGAAGAGGGGGGTTTCAAGGTTAAGCAACGCTTGCCGGGGTCGGTCCGTGGATGGGTGACCATCCATTACACACCGAGACCACTCCGTATCTCGGAAAGCACTTTAAGCCGTTGTTCCCGGCTATCTTTGATCTTTGACAGTCTTTACCAGTAGTCAGAAGCCCGAAAGTCTGAAAACCAGTCTTACCAAGAGGTATCATGTTATCCAGTAACTGGATTATGGAGTTTCCTCCATATAAATAACTGGTATTCAGCTGCATCTGGTTAGACTGGAAACCTATAACCCCAACATGGTTGGAACAAGGCTAGGCATACGATGAGTTGTATTGTTACAGAAGAATTAATTATAAGGATTTTTTAAGCCACAGGCGATTTGGAAGACGGTACAGTCAACCGCATATCAGAAGAAACAAGTTGAAATTGGTATCGCCATTGTGTCGTGTCGTAGCAGTGAGGGCGATTTTCGTAGTGCAAGTGTCGCCACTGATATCCGGTTGATTGTACATGTCATATTTCGTATGATTCAGTTTCATTTACATAACAACGTGCGGTATGAACTCAATGGGTTAAAATAAATACTAACGAATAACCATTATGTTTACAGGTACATGGGCTCAGTAGAAACCTCTGCTCACAAAGGCACGGGAGTTGTATGTCAAGCGGTGAGGAAAATTGTCGCAGAATGTAATGGAGAACCTACAATGCAGCCGTGCATACTAGAAGTATCAGACCACGGGCTTCGTATGGTTGATCGATCAAAACCCGCAGTAAGTGCTTCAGAATTACTAACGTATTTTAAACCGAAGTTTAGGTGTCTACGACACTTTATTGAGTTAATAGTTACGTGATCACATCAAACGGTAGTTTTTTTATATAGTCCCCACCTATGAAATCAGCGTTTTATATGGAGAATTTTAAAGAAGTTGCATTTTTCATACTAACATTTTCTTAATTTATATAACAACCATGAACACTGATGTTTTAAAACTTTTATACACTAATGTTTAAAAACTAAGATAACGTAATATGCCACTTAGATTAAGCGACAAAAATAAGTTTTGGCTAAGTAAAAACAAATAGTGGTCATTTCTGCTAACAACATTAATAGTCATTTTTAAGGTATTTTTTATGTTTAGAAAACTATAAGTAATAAGGTTTTTTTTACTATTGGTAGTTGTCTATGATGGTCATTATTCGATATAATACCAAACAATTGATGAATATTTTAAATCATAGAAGTGACAAAGTTCTCTATTTGCGAGAAAAACGCCAATTTCATAGGTGGCCGATATTTAACAGTCAGCAATTTTTTTTACATAAATACCTCATCTCACTCAATACCAATATTGTCCGTACAGCAATGATTAAATCACAACAAGTTGTTTCTAAGTAAATGTGGGTACTACGTAAAAAAGAAAAAATGCGTTACTCTAGACATCGACAAGAACTGGAACAATTCAATCAACATCTTCAACTGTAAACAACTAAACATTGCACTGAGACAATCGCCTGAAATAAACCAGTGTAACCAGTCTTCAGTACCTAAAGAATCTTTTAGTTTATCTAACAGTCAAACAATCAAGCAGCTAGAATTATAAGTTTACATCATAAAATAAAATTAGTAGGTACATGTTTTATTTTGAGCGCAAAATAATATTTGGCTTCAAAAACTTTTGAAAACATTCATATTATAACTCATATTTCTCTAAACAAAAGCTGCAGTTAAAACAAACGAACTGAATTATTTTTACATGAGATAACCAGAGGAGTAATCTGTAGAAGAGAGTAACATGCTGCGCTCAAAACATAATTTCACTTTGAATCTAAATCTACATACAGCTTTCTTCATAATTAATATAGACAATGGTGCCGATTCTCTTGTACACCGAACTAAACTAACTAAACTATCACTAAAATTTCTTACTTCTGGCTATGAGAATCTTAGAGCTATTCTGCAAATAAAATTCTCTAAATTAAAAAATAATTTTGACACGACTAAAATCGAATTTGACAATCGCGAATCCACGTGGTACCCGTGGTTTGCCATAGCCCGTGACTTTTTTAGAGCCGGAGGCGCGCAGGGGGTGCAGCTTCGATGTGTTTTATATGGAATATTTCACTTTTTGCATGGAAAATATGAAAAAAAATTACCAAAATGTTAAGTTTTAGGGGTTTAAGCGTTTTATAAAGGCGGTCGAAATTTTCATTATTTTTGCGATAGGACGCACCATTTTCGACATATAAGCAAAAGAAAAAATAAATACAGTATGTACTGTTTTTGCACATGAAGTCGAGATGTTGGTGTGAATTTTAGTTCATGACAACTTATTTTACCCCACACCTTTTTAATCGCGATTAAAAATTGTTAGGTTAAGTCTTTAAGGTTTGGTATTTTACAATCAAAGTTTTAGGTGAAAAACTTCAAATTCAGAATAGCAAAATTGCCATTTTCACTAAACTAAAAACTCAGTACTATCTTAGTGCTGTCAAACTAAAATATAGTTTAGTTGTGTTACTTTAGTCTATTTCAAAATGGGAAATCGTCGTTTGACAGGATTAAACTAAATTTTAGTGATTTTTTAATCTAGTTTGGAGGCATTTGTGACAAGAGAATGGGCACCATTATGTCTCAAACGGAGATAGAGTAAGTAGTCTGTAGAGTTTTAAGTCAAACAATCAAAACAGTAACTGTACTTGTGCCAAGTTTCAAGTTCCTAAATGAAAGAAATGTAATTTTTGTTACAAATAGTTTCCCCACTCACACTTGATTTTTGAAAAACCTCTTCATTTGTTTCCATTATTATTTATTTGACGTTATGATTAATTTATTTCGATTTTCGAGTTAATCGAAGCAAGCAGTAAAATCATTAACTAAAAATTTGATTACCGCTTTTCATCCAGTTAAGGGTTGAAATTCAATAAACCCAGAAACACTCGTTTCTTATTTTGTATAAAGATTATTTTTTCTTATTTATTATTAATACTGAGTTACAAATTCATCGAACCGCGCTTTAAGATTCAACTTTGACACCCCCTACACTCTATTGAAGGGCAGTTTTGAAAAACTAATAATGTCAAACGTTTTTATTTACTTAGGTACGTATCGTGTTCAGTTACAAATTTATAAACCCAAGGAAAAACCCATTATTTAACTTTTGTAGCGCACATACATATGTACAGCACAGAAATCTTTATATTTTGACATTTCGCCACGTGTAGACCACACAATCGCTAGTATCTTATAATGCCCTATTCTTTTAATAATGATAAGTAGGTCAGTATTATGTTCTCAGTAATTTCAATTTGTTACGAGTGATAATATGCGCCTATGTCTAACAGCAAACCATAATTCTGCGAGCGGTGTATGCGAGGTTATAAATCGTAGGCGCTCGGTATCGGCTCATTTATAAAGATAAGCAACTTTACCTACTAGAATACGACTAATTTCTACATAAGCTGAGCTGTTAGCAAGTTGTGGTTTGGCAAAATCAAAATACTTTATTTTACATAAACGTTCATAGGGTAGGCACTTATGAAACGTCAGAAGCTAGGTGCACGGTTCCAATTGGTCGTTTCCTATTGAGAAGAGCCGACAAGAAACTAAAAAGTGGCTTTTATATTATTTTCAAATAACAGTGTTAATAGGTATGGAAGGACAGTCTAGGCCTTTTAACAAGTACCAGGTACTTAACAAAATAAAAAATGGTCAAAAAATCTAGTCTAATAGGTCTACAACGATCTTACATTCGCAAATAGAAAAAAAAACTATAAAAAAGATTTTAAAAAAAAAAACTTATTTAAACCAAATGACATGATTGATGATTAAATATCCACAAAAGCCACTAATAGAGAGTTGAAATTAAATTGTCGGTTTGTCATTATTCATGTACCTAAAATAGTTATCTACCTACTTAATTGAAAGCTTTGAATACAATTATAGTAATAAAAATTGATAATGAGGTAGGTGTAAGCAATACACAAAAGCATTATAAATAGGTTTCTACTACAGTCGGTCGATTCTGTAAAAAGATCAACGTGAAACTTAGGTGAAATGAGCGTGAAGTGAGCTGTCATTGTCACAAATCAACTGGCCGGATGCTAGGGATTAACTCTATTGACAGCTCACTTCACGCTCACTTCACCTAAGTTTCACGGTGATATTTTTACAGAGTCGATCGGCAGTAGACAACTTTAGGTAGGTACTTATCTTATACGGAGTATTAGAATAATTCAAATTCCAAAATAACAGATATCGTAACTGGAACGTAAGTAAGCAACGGGAATAACATTGATGTGATGGTTTCATAAAAATTTTCTTTTCCAGAGAAATCGAAATGGGCCATGCATCGACTACTTCTACTCATTAAAGAACGTTTCATTCTGTGCGTTCCACCCACGTGACCACAGATACTTGGGCTTCATTACCAAGCACCCGACTCTACAGCGATTTGCATGCCACGTCTTCAGGGGACAGGAGTCCACAAGGCCCGTAGCTGAGGCCGTGGGGTGGGTATTCTCTTATTCAATCCATATAAGTTTTATAAACACTTGAACTCATTCATTCACTTCAGTATTTTTTCGCTAATTTGAGCTATATCTTCAAGAACACTAGAACAAACATTTTAAAAACTCTCACAGAGAGCTCCTTAAAATGACACCTACGACACATTTTAGAGAATTGTTTTTAAGGATTGAACAATAAATAATTATTTTTTTTGTCTTTAACCTTGTGTCACGGAGTATCATTATGACAAAATTCAAATTCCTACGTTACATAGACCTCGACAAAAACCTCTATGACAGACGGACACGAAAGTGACATAGCAATATTAAACACGGTATTAGGCAGACGGTTGGACATACGAAAATGGCGGAGCCTTGGGGCCGTTTGTCATGTACTTGTTTAGGCCCAATAACAAGAGCCAGGCCACACGGATTTTTATAAATGACTTTCTTACATTTTATTCGAAATTCGTCGTTGCTCAAACTTCAAACAACAATAATTTAATTTAAAAATAACAAAACTGGCTACATTTTTTTTTCACATACTGTTTTTGTAGAATCTAACATGTTAAAATAATGTTTGCTTTTTAATAATTAATATCACTTTTCGCAAATGTAGAATTCCGTGAAAAAAGGCCCAGGCAGTTAAAATTTACGAAAAATGCAAGTATAAAAAAAAAATTGTCAATATTTCATACCGTTAGAACGGGCATGCACCAAAGATGTTTTCCTAGAATTATAACTGCTCTATGATTCTTAGTTTTTCTTTTAACACAGTTCAAAGTTAGGCCTTCGGTATTTATTTTTAATGTGTTTGTAGCTTAAGGGCTCGTATTTTATTTTCAAGCAATATTGTGCGTTAAATACGAATTAAAGATGTAAATAAAAACAAAATGTTGCCAGTTTTGTTATTTTAAAATTAAATTATTGACGTTTGAACTTACTCACTCACACACACCACACTCACATCACACAAACATGACATATACACTCATACCATACCATACCTGAAATAACCTCTCTAGCCTCCACTCTGGAATTCGTACAACGAACCCCAAAATACAGACCTGTCTGGCTCACTAACCTTCACTGGCAAATAACAAATTGTAACCTAGCTGTAGGTAATATTTTAAGCTACTCATGTCGTCTTATCTTGCTGTTAACCTGTGAACCTGCTTACTGTATTACCTGCTGGACCATAAAATATTCTCTATATTAACGTAACTTCATAGCATTGTAATTGTTAATCATTTTTGCTTCAAAGTTAATAATACTCATCTTTTTACATTGCAGGAGAGCATTCCACAGATTCTACCAAACATTCATAGAAACGGCATACCCTATCGAGGACATCTATATAGAGTAGATATCTGGACACAAGGAAAATAAAACCACTAACGTATTACACTAACATTAGCTTACTTCTGCCACAAGTATTGAAAGAAATGTCTAGGATTGGAAGGATGATAATCCGATTTAAACGTGCATCTAGTTTCTAGCATTCTACATATTTTCAATGTTGCGCTGAAGAATTAAATTTAGGCCATCTATTTGCATACTCTGTAATGTTGATAATATAGGCTATTTATTTTCTGTAATAAATTAATTTATAATATTCGAACTCATTGTAAATCGCTGTTTGCATGTCGCCTTCCCGATAGATTGAGAGCTAGCAGCAAAAGGAAATTTTCATTTTAGAAATAACATTAAAATTATAAATAATATCATGATCAAATTATTTCGTTGTAAGTCATCGTCAAACTTTCTCTCTGATGCACACAAACTCATAAATACCAATCAATCAGTCTATAGCTCTCAATCATTATACATAATGTACCAATATTTTAATGTTACATATTATCGTGTATTTAATGTCATCACCGCGCGAGCATATAAACAATTAAAAAATCGTTGTTGGCTTTGTAAGCCTCTAAGTTAAGTATTTAGAATCGTATGAAAGAGAATAAGTCAGTTTATTCTTGATCCTGATTACTACTGATAATAAACTAAAATTCTTTAGTTAAAGTAATATTTTAGTACTTATACTATTAAATATGGTAGGCAGTAGACTCGGTTTAAAGTCCGATACACTTGACAAAGTGTGTAGGCTTCAGCACATGAACTGTGGTATGCGTTTAAAACTTCTTTAATTTCGTCGTGAAAATTAAAAACGTATGTTCACCGCTTTATACACGGAAAATGTAGGTCCTTTACGTAAAACAAATTTTGCGGATTATACTGGAAACTAATTAACTGAATTAGAATGCGTGATGGTGTCTAGGATGTGTCATGAACTCATGAAACAGAGGCTGCATACCTATCACTTGCAACACAGATCTTAATGTTATTTCATCAATGAGTTACTTTTTGCAGCTAAAGCATTTTACCAACTATGCTATTTAAAAACTGAAGATAATAATACGCAGTTAGGGCGTTAGGTTAAATACTCACTTGAATGGGTCTAGGAAGTGGTGCCGTGACTGCTCAAGAGCAAACGTGAGCTACATGTAATGTAGTAAAGTTGACGGTTAATTATTATTCTACACATGGTGCATAAGAGCACCATGTGTAGAATATTAATTAACGAATCATAACTATACCAACACACTTGAATCAATGATAAAAGTACCCAAAACCCTGTCTCCAATTATTCATTTTAATCCGTAGAATATGTTTTACGTACGCCAATAAACAACACGGAATAAGATACCGCAACGTTTTATGTATAAAGCGATGTAAACTGCTGTTACCTACTTATTGCATTGTGACTGATAACTATTAAAAAATATACACGTGCGTAGATAGATATTTTACAAACGACAAAAGTAATTATAATATTCGAACTCGTCATAAGCGATGACACAATAATTACCTATATCAATCATAGTAAAAAAATTAGATGCATGCAAGTCGATTTGCTCGATTTGGCACTGAAAAACGACGTTCCCAAAGTATTTATTTTGCTAACTAACGAAAAACGCATATATACATATTCATATCAATAAAAATCTAAAATATGAAGTATAGATCATTAATTATAAATTGATTCTCAACCACTGTGATATAAACAGTTGATTTTTTTATGTATGTAGGTATAAAAATATCTAAAATCAGCCCCTTCGGTTAAAGTAGTATGATTGAATGCTAATTTGTATACTTACCAGTTAAGTATTACTATCAATATGCTTAATCGATTGTAACTATAATGTTTGTAGCTATTTATATTGGTTAGGATATCGGAAGCACTTGAGCAAGATTTACATCATTTATGGTATGTAGATATCTACTGACAGTAGCCATTGCTTAAGCAATGTTATCTAATTAATTCGCTATGGCCACGTACACATTATTATAGCTCTATACTTTGAATTGTAAATATTTCTAACGTGGACGCGTTCACATTGCAGTACGTCACGATTGCCCGAATGATTGTTTGACCGAAATTAAATAGTTACAAGGCTTCTCATGATTTTGGGGTCTGTACATCCGAATGAAAAAACGGGGCCCTTATAGGATCACTTGTGTCTGTCTGTCCATCTGTCATAGCGAATTTGCTCAGAATCTACTGGACCAATTAAGTTGAAATTTGATACACATATAAATTTCTGTGAAACACAGACACGTAACGTAAATAAAATTTAAAGAAGTTTTTTTGTAATCTGTACCGTGTGACATATTAAACGAAAGGGCTTATTGAGAGGGTCTCAATTATGTATTTATAATTTGATAATAAATACTTTTAAAGTTATTTAAGAAAATAGATGACAGCCTACACTATCTCCGAAACTACCGAACCAAACATTTTGAAAAAAATACTGAGAATGGTTATAGATAACAGGAAAACCTATAAAAAAGGTAAATCTCTCAATATTGTGCGTACAAATTTACATTTGCAGTTGGAATGTATGGGAGAACATGTTTTTCAACTACAATGTTAAGTTTATTCTTGGGATAAAAAACATGGTACATGATACTGATATTTCTCGTACGGAACCGCTCACAACCTCACCACGTGAGTTCAAGTCGCACTTGTCCGGTTTTTTGGATTGGATGTTAGTTATTTTCTTGTAATTTCCTTTATCATAAAAAATACACACACGAATCGAAAAAAATATCATCATCATCATGAGCAACTTAAACACTAGAAAATAAACATCCAATCCAAAAAAATCATGTCAAGTCTTGTGACATTTTCTCCCAATGAGTTCCAAGCACTCATATACAGCAAGTATATTTTTCGGTCAAACGTTCATTGAACAAATTTTCTTTTGGGCTCACTCTACACATTGCGTCGAGATGATTTTTGTTTTACAATTAAACATAATTGGTAATATTCAATCTCATATACTCGTAAGCCTACTCAACGACTGCTGCATCAAAACGACTAGAATAAATTGTTTGTTTAGCACGCAGCCACGCAGCAGCGTTAACGTTTTTCTGCTTTTATGTTAGCTGTTGAATTCGGCTGTCGAGATTTTTCAATCAGTTCACTATAGAGTTGTCGTACCTACATAAAGATAGAATATAAACAGCTCAAAAATCCTGAAGTATTTTTTTGCTGATACTTGAATACAGATGCATTAGTGAATGTTATTTTCTAGCCATTTCGAGTAAGTTCTAAATCTAAGGTCTTAGAGAAAAACACTGAAAAAAAACCGCTCAATTTAGAAGAAAATAAAAATGACACAAAAAAATCATTCAAAACCTACAAATTTTATTTTTCATATTTACAATCAACTTGATTCCACATTAAAGTTATTTTTAACCGAAAATACTTTTTAACTGTCTCGCAATTAATATAAATTCAATAAATATATTGTATTAGATAATTAGCGTTATTTCAATGTTATTGTACCTACTGCGGCCTCGCTTCCAAAATTTCAAAACTTAAAAAAAAATGCATATTCAGTAATTTAAATAAACAGAATTCCCCATTGTAATGTGAACGTAGTCTGCGACTTGTAAATACAGTATAATCAGCAGAAAGCAAATGTATTCAACAAAGCTGAACAAAGCTGTGACTCAAAACAAAAACAAAAAAAATATATATTTATTTTTCCAATAAATGTCATAGCGTATTCGATATAATGTGTAAGGCATCAAATAATAATAATAAATATTATTTGGGACTGATTTTGAAGTGTTTCATTTTGTTACGAATTAAATAAACTACGTTTTCCATAGACGAGTGACGATGTTAGAGGTCTGGGTAACTAAACTATTGAATAGGACATTTCAAATCAAGACACGAAAGTTTAAATAGGTATGTCACAGAATAACTGGAAAAGGCGTTTTTTGAAGACCAGAAACTAATAAAGATTTCCGAAATGCTACGAGGTAATATCAGGATTTTTCCAAAAACACAGCACGAACAACGACAAATGACTATGAACGCTGATTGGCTGATATAAACGTTATGCACTGACGGATGCGCTGATTGCCACTCGAGTCATGTTCTGACCAACCAGAACAAAGATACTTTGAATTGACTGTTAGATTAGCCAATCAGCAATCAAGTTTCCAATCATCCTAAACAGCTGATTGCTGTTTCCTATCATCCTAAACAGCAATTTTTTTTTTAAACGCTTTTTCCAAATTATTCTGCGACTTTATATATGAGGTTTATGTCGAACCTACCTATGCCTTACTACATTTTTTTTTTTTTATAATGCTTTGGATTAGAAAGTTTCAGTTGGAAACTGTGAAAAAACCACTCTACATATAGGTTTTTAATAACTTATATGTATAGTGTTTTTTTATAATAATGGTCAAGCCCACACTGGCGTTTTCGCACATCCACTTTAGAAAGAGACAGCCACACTGGTATGGTTACCAGACAGATACGACGCTCTACAAAGAGACAGCAACACAGGTATGGGTAACAGATATGGGTACCTGACAGCTACGACGCTCTACAAAGAGACAGCCACACAGGTATGGATACCTGACAGATAGGACGCTCTACAAAGGACAGCCACACAGGTATGAGTACCTAACAGATAGGATGCTCTACAAAGAGACAGCCAAACAGGTATGGGTACCTGACAGATACAGCGTTCTACGAAGAGACAGCCACACAGGTATGGGTACTTGGCAGATACGACGCTCTACAAAAGGACAGCCACACAGCTATGGGTACCTGGCAGATGCGACGCTCTACAAAGAGACAGCCACACAGGTATGGGTACCTGACAGATACGACGCTCTACAAAGAGACAGCCACACAGGTATGGGTACCTAACAGATAGGACGCTCTACAAAAGGACAGTCACACAGATATGGGTACCTGACAGATACGACGCTCTACAAAGAGACAGCCACACAGGTATGGGTACCTGACAGATACAACGTTCTACGAAGAGACAGCCACACAGGTATGGGTACTTGGCAGATACGACGCTCTACAAAAGGACAGCCACACAGCTATGGGTACCTGACAGATACGACGCTCTACAAAGAGATAGCCACACAGATATGGGTAACTGACAGATACGACGCTCTACAAAGAGACAGCCACACAGGTATGGGTACCTAACAGATAGGACGCTATACAAAAGGACAGCCACACAGGTATGGGTACCTGACAGATACGACGCTCTACAAAGAGACAGCCACACAGGTATGGGTACCTGACAGATACGACGCTCTACAAAGAGACAGCCACACAGGTATGGGTACCTGACAGATACAACGTTCTACGAAGAGACAGCCACACAGGTATGGGTCCCTGACACATACGATGCTCTTCAAAGCCGTCCCTATTCTATAACTCTACGTGCCATATGAACGGTTGCGTAGTGTACTTATTTGACTATATTAAAGGCCCTACATACATCATCATAACTCACGGACCTTGATGTATCAATCAATCAGTCAATTTTACAAACTACGTGTCAGCGCGCTACAAAAAACGATCATGTTCGATCCGCCTTGCCATAATCTGCAGCCGCTACAAAATGTGTCCTTTGTGTACGTGCCTCCACGCAGCTATACCGAGGCGTTAACGGTGGGGCGCCGCAATTGGAGTAATACAAAATATAGGTCCAGTGTGCAGCCTCACTTAGGCAATGCAAGTAGATAATTATGAAATACACTGACATATTATGGAAAAATTGTAAACAAAGTGCCTATGATAGATTATATCTGTCTGCCAGCAGCATCTTCACACCGATTCTCGATTCTTCAAATCATGCTTTACCTAGGTAGGTATGTAGGTAAGTTAGTTCCTAAGTCGAGTCGAATATAGATGGCGTAAGGCGTTGCGTCTGCACTTCTGTACTTTCACGTTTTCTAAACAAACTTTTGTTCATCCATTCTACTCTGCACATGACAGCTCAAAACTAATGTTTTTGACAAATCCGTGTGGCGGTCCCATGAGAAGTCAATTCTACTAATTAACGTGCAAAGTGAAAAACATGTGACCGGAATGCGATGACATTATGAATGGACCAAAAAATGGTATTCTGCTAATCTTATATACTTTATTATTATAATACTTAAAGCTTCGTGCAGACCAGAGCGACACCACAGCGCGACGCGACACCGGTTATTGTTATACCCTCAAGTTTTCTTAGAAATTGTATTGTTCGAGTCGCGTCGCGGCGTCGCGTCGCGCTGGTCTGCACGAAGCTTTAAAAATACAGAACCATTAAAATAAATAATTGGATGGAATGCTAACTTGGAACGTATTGGTAATCGCGACGCGCAAGCGCGACGCGGATGATTGATGTCAAGAAGAGACGTCATTAAATTGAATATCAAAGTATAATTTTATATCAATTTTATTATTATTGATTTATTTTGAAATTATTGTAACGATTGATTGAACTATCACAGAAGGAAAGAGGTTTTCTCGAATATGGTACCTACCACCAGCCATTAGCATTTTTTTCAGTACCTATCTATATGATACATGAGGAATATCATCGCATAGGAGCAGAACCAGAACATAGCATCCAGGATAATTAATATCCACTGTTGTAGTCGTTCTGGTGCGATGAGTGAAGAGTTGCAGGGAAAATCATACAGATTCAGAAGTCGCTATGATGTAAAACTTCCGTACCGCCCCTACAACAAACAAACGATTGTTGTTAACATCAATGGCAGATTCTTCGATACCCTGAAGGTAGATGAAGCTTTACAGCGGATTTTATAATCCTTTGCAGATGAAAGTCTACCTATACCCACTATTCGGCACAAACTGAAGACTGTATTGTAAAAATAATTTCTACTGGGTACTAATTAGGTACTGCTTAAGACTGTAACGAAATAAATAAATAAAAAGTTTTCATTCGCCTTTTTCATTTCTTTATTATGTTATTTTTTATATTGTTCACTTGTCAAAGACTCTTAGCGTAGCTCGAATGTGACCAATAGTCGACTTCTATTCATTGTCAATTTTGCATGAATATTGTCTCGTTGGCACCTTTTAGGTACGGAACCCTAAAGAGCATACAGTTATTTTATTATAAGTAACTTTAAAATTTTGTTGTAATAAAATAATATAAAAATAAATTACTAAAAAACATACAAAAAATATAACAATAGTTGGGGATCGAACTTACAAAGCAGACGTTGAACCACCCGCCTGTACGGTACGTTTTACAGATGAATAACATAGCCTTTCATATACCTACTAAAGCTACCTTAGAAAAGACACGGCACCTCCTATAAGTACGAGAGCCCATGATTAAAATTTTTGCCTTATTGTTTTACTGAGATTTGGTTATTCTGAATCCAAAAATACTAATCTAACCTGACCGCATTTTTAAATAATATGTCAAAAAAAATTGCGAACTGTTTCATAGTAATCTGTCTGATTTTCAGATGGTGGTATAGAATAAAAATGTCTTAGACAAATATAGTGTAGTACCTTACTAATCAGACAAGTTTTCCATAGTCAGAAATTACAAAAGGTATTGCGGCGTATTTACGTACGATTAATATAGCTTACCCGAAACGATTGAACTGAAACAGAGGACGTTTTTTTCAAAAATTGACTAAAGAAAACTAGGATAACGGTAGAAAAATACTGTTTTAGAAACAATTGCATCGTTTCATTCATCATTTTCGGACTCATCACCGTTGTCGTAGTTTGCCGGGCGACTCCGAACAATTCTTTTCGTTTTTGGAATTATAGGTGACATTAAAAATGTCAGAAAACAAGTTTCTGGTAACCTCAGCAGCCAAACAAAAGAAATTAGGTTACATTTAAAACATGTTGCTATGAGACAGGTCGGTAAAATTTTATGACATTTTTGAAAATGCGCTCAGCCCACATTTGAAGCGAAAAAGACTTCTTCGTAATAAAGTGACGAAACCTATGTAATTTTAAAAATGCCCACCGAGTCGGGTTCAGTATCATTTAAACTAACGCTTTTATACGGTTTTGGCCGTAAAACGATGCGACATGGTTTTGGTCGTAAAAAAAAAAATATGGAATCTAAAAAGGAGACATAATAGTGAATCAACAAACAAATTCATTTCGCATAATTTTCAAATTAACAGGCACAGTTCCAGCTTATTTTCGGGCCTGTCATAGGGCAGTGCACATGTGTTTTGAACACACGTGGGTGGTTCAGGGCCAGTGTGACTTTCTACAAGGCTGTGAATCTGAAGGAAAATAGTTTTGACCCTCTACGAAAGTCTGGCAGGAGCTACTAGCTACTCGCGCAAAACGCAGGGGTTATCAAATCCGAGAAAAAGTAGATACGGTGATGACGAAGATGCTTAGAATATGCCTTCTTGCTTATCAATCAATAATATTTTGATATACTTATTATAATGTGTACTTAGTAGACCAACCTTGGCTGCAATACCCAGTCCATTTGTTCGCTTATCCTGCGGGATATGCGGTATTAGTTCGTAAGACTTGGTTACTCTGTATGGTTTTATAAACGCACGGTAGCTTTGATGGAAAATGCGTCTGGTGTGAGACGCCGCGGCCGGTGATGCTGAGAAAGCTGCTGCTGTGTTTTCAACGTTGTTCTGCTGCCGATTCGTCGTCTGCACGTTGTGCAAGGAATGCAAATTGCTCCCACAGGACGAACCCACTGGTTTTGTGTTATTTCACCATACAAACACAAAATTATTTACAACTCTTAAGGCTCGTGCAAACCAGCGCGACGCGACGGCGCGACGCGACACGAACAATACAATTTCTAAGAAAACTTCACGGTATAACAATAACCGGTGTCGCGTCGCGCTGTCGCGTCGCTCTAGTCTGCACGAAGCTTTACTGGGTAAGTTTTTTCTTCATGAATCTTGGATTTCAAGATGATGTCAAGAATAACCGAAATAAAATTAGAAATATGAAACTGCAGAAGCTACAGTTTTCTGTCACAGTTCAGTCAACAAATAATCTCATGCTTACGTAAATTTTGACGTTCTTTTATTTACGGGAATACCAATGTTTTTTTGCTTTGTCAAGTCAAAACTTTAGCAGAATACCGTTTTAGTACATTTGTTATTTTCATTCTAGTCACAATCTCGTGTGTGTCTGGATTGAGGAGCCAATCTCATATCGGAACGAGGGTACTACCAATATTTAGTAGTAAATTAGCCGATTTTGTAGGCCGGATCCTGGAATTTGTAGTAAAACCCTTAAAAAGTTATACGACGTTAAAGGTGGCTCCTCAATCCTGATGTCTGGATTGAGGAGCCACCTTAGAACTCGAAAACTAGCCAAGGGATATTTTTGAAAATTTTGTAGGATTTAGTAGTACTTTTGCGTAATCTCTACAAAAAAAATGGGGTTTGTACGGTCGATTTTGAGATAGCTACAACGTTTTGATTTTTCATAAAAAACCATAAATTTCACCGCGCTGTATCTCGGAAAGTTATCAACCAATTACAACAGATTTTTTGTATGATTTAGTAGTAAATGTGCTCGAATTTGTACAATAAAAATAAAATGGAAAAGCTATATAATTTCGGTAACACAACACATTTTATGTGGCTCCTCAATCCTGACGGTCTATAGAAATGATATGTACGTAGCTACTAAAGTAGTTGATCAAATCGGATAACAATAACACCAATATTTAGTAGAAATTTCTACTAAATATTGGCGTAATCCAACATCCTGCACATTCAGTATTTCAAAAGATATTAATAAAATAAACATTCCTTAACAAATTAGTGAATAGGGTGACCATAAATAATTCAAACTATGATCATAAACAGAGTTTTACTTACACATGAATAATTCTTCACCAATCAGTACTTAAATTATGAACACAATATTAACACCAAGAATAAAAAATAAAAATAAACTAAATGAGCAATATCCCATAGAATAAACAAACACCAAGAATAACAAAAGAAATCACAAAGAATTTTCAGCATCAGCACTAACTCCGAGCGACGACGCTCTAAAGAGATTCCAGCCCAAACTATAACATATCCACTGCCAACCGGCACTTTTTCCTCAAAACAAGCTGGAATAAAGTCTACCCCTGGCCGTCTGTAGACTCTTCGCCGCCCGTCACTTGCACACAGCATAAATCTGGATTCGTCAGAAAACATTACTCTTGCCCATTCTTCGTCTCCCCATTGTGCGTGTTCGCGGGCGTAACGTAATCTTGCTACCCGATATTCCCTTAAAATTTTGGACCATTTGCGGGTCTATGCCCCCCCCCCAACTTTAAATTTTGCCATATGTAATATGAAAATATTTTGGTAATTTTGTACTATTGCGAATTTTGATTTCATAATCGTCATAGCAAAAAAACTGACTATCCATAATGTAGTGACATTTATGCCCATGCCAATTTCACTGAGTGCTGGAATAAATTCTATAGCTCCAATGAGAGAGTATGTTATACCTTTAACTATAATGTGATGCGGATGATGATGTATATCTTCTAAAATAAATTTGTCACTGCCATTTAAATCAAACGACACAATATTGGATGGCACATAATTGTGAAGAAATTCAAGATGGAATTCCCAATTCAAATTATCTTATGTTTTGTGCAATTATCTGCCCGGTATCCATATATGATCAAAAAGTAAATGAAAAAAAACAACAACCCGACTGCGTAAAAAATGAACTTGAATGAAAGGAGGCAATAGGTTTTTATTAAAAAGATGTTTCCGACTGCATGAGATTGTATATAGTATTAAGTGGGATTGGAGACAGAAATAGGTCATCTTGTTTCCATCTTTTTTTGGTATTTTGTTTAGATTTTTTTAAATTTACTTTTTATATTAATTTTTTTAGTTATTTTATCATTTTTAAAATTACTTTTAATCATATAATTTGTTTATATTTTGTAATCAGCTGTTAAAGCCCTTCATTTTGAAACCCCACTCGATAGGCTTTGAGAGTTTTTTTTTACATTGACAAACATTCAGTGTTACTCACGCAATAAAGAAGAATCTAACGACATATCATTCATGTAAATCGGTTCAGCCGTTTAGTAGTTACGAGGGAACATAGGGACGGACATACATAGATAAAGATTCAGCTCAAACACATAACACTCCTTTTTTGGCTTCGCCACAGTCGGGTTATACAAAAAATTTAACTCTTTATAATCATTCTTACGACTCAGTTTAAATTGTCCAAATACTGCAACGAAATCATGCCATTTGAGGCCAATTCTAACTTAGTGAGTTGAATTGTTGACTCTGGTGATTATACTTTCTGTAAATACATTATTTGATAAGCCGTCAGTCTCTTTGGTACATTATCAGTCGACAGAGATGCGGAATTTTAAGACACTTTATTTTAGTTTGTTATAATTTTAGTTAGGTTAAGGCTAATATATGTATTGTTATTTTATTTATTAATTAGGTATACAACCTGGTTGTAAAATACTCCACGTCGTTCCATGTAAAATACAGGTATTCAGCTGCATCCGGTTAGACTGGAAGCCAACCCCAACATAGTCGGGAAGAGGCTAGGCAGAATGATTGATTTTGTTTATAACCCGTTTGTATAGTAGGTACTAAAAAAGTTAGAGGCGCCTGTTATGTTTCCTACACACTATGCTGGCGGCATGGCCGCCGGATTTTGTGCCTTCATTTCCTTTGCGATCCTTTGTGCGGCAGGGCAGTGCATTACAATGATCTGTAAATTTTCTATTAAAAAACTGTTAAAATGCATAAGCGTTACTCTTAAGCATTTTAATGGAGTTTGTATCATTTATGTCTAACCGATTATTTTTCTAATCTAATGCTTGTCTATTACATTCTTTACGTTACTATAGCAATAATGTTGTGAAAAATAACAGCGAAACAATAATGAATTTAAAATCATAACGTATGAATAGAAACTTTGACGAAGACAATTTATTTTACTATACACGAAGAGGTCATGTTTCTGCGGAGATTCCTATCACCGCGATTCAGCGGAGAGTGCTAAATGTACAACGCCATCTATCGATACATCAGGAACTAAAATATTGTTTAAATAATCAAACTAAACATAAGTTTGTATAAAATAAGTATCATTAAATTCATCATCGGTTACTGAATTTCATTTCATTAGGTTCATTACATAAATATCCTAACTATATAATATTATAAATGCGAAAGTGAGTTTGTTTGTTTGTTACGCTATATCGGCCGAACGGATTTTAATGAAATTTGGCACATGAGTAGAGCATAACAAGCGAGCATAGGGTAAGGACATAGAATACTTTTCATCCCGGTATTCCCACGGAATCGAGACTTATGAAGGTTGGTCCACGGGGCGCAGCTAGTATTTCAAATAATCTAAAACCACAATTACATAAGTTACACGTAGGTAATCGTACTTGTAGAATGATTTATATGCAAATAAAACTACTTATTTCAAACAATGGTCTTCTTTGAATTATTTATGGTCACCCTATTCACTAATTTGTTAAGGAATGTTTATTTTATTAATATCTTTTGAAATACTGAATGCGCAGGATGTTGGATTACGCCAATATTTAGTAGAAATTTCTACTAAATATTGGTGTTATTGTTATCCGATTTGATCAACTACTTTAGTAGCTACGTACATATCATTTCTATAGACCGTCAGGATTGAGGAGCCACATAAAATGTGTTGTGTTACCGAAATTATATAGCTTTTCCATTTTATTTTTATTGTACAAATTCGAGCACATTTACTACTAAATCATACAAAAAATCTGTTGTAATTGGTTGATAACTTTCCGAGATACAGCGCGGTGAAATTTATGGTTTTTTATGAAAAATCAAAACGTTGTAGCTATCTCAAAATCGACCGTAAAAACCCCATTTTTTTTGTAGAGATTACGCAAAAGTACTACTAAATCCTACAAAATTTTCAAAAATATCCCTTGGCTAGTTTTCGAGTTCTAAGGTGGCTCCTCAATCCAGACATCAGGATTGAGGAGCCACCTTTAACGTCGTATAACTTTTTAAGGGTTTTACTACAAATTCCAGGATCCGGTCTACAAAATCGGCTAATTTACTACTAAATATTGGTGTTATTGTTATCCGATTTGATCAACTACTTTAGTAGCTACGTACATATCATTTCTATAGACCGTCAGGATTGAGGAGCCACATAAAATGTGTTGTGTTACCGAAATTATATAGCTTTTCCATTTTATTTTTATTGTACAAATTCGAGCACATTTACTACTAAATCATACAAAAAATCTGTTGTAATTGGTTGATAACTTTCCGAGATACAGCGCGGTGAAATTTATGGTTTTTTATGAAAAATCAAAACGTTGTAGCTATCTCAAAATCGACCGTAAAAACCCCATTTTTTTTGTAGAGATTACGCAAAAGTACTACTAAATCCTACAAAATTTTCAAAAATATCCCTTGGCTAGTTTTCGAGTTCTAAGGTGGCTCCTCAATCCAGACATCAGGATTGAGGAGCCACCTTTAACGTCGTATAACTTTTTAAGGGTTTTACTACAAATTCCAGGATCCGGTCTACAAAATCGGCTAATTTACTACTAAATATTGGTAGTACCCTCGTTCCGATATGAGATTGGCTCCTCAATCCAGACACACACACAATCTCATGGCACAAAACGTCACATTTGACTTAGTTTTTTTGTTTTAGCAGAATACTTTTTATGACATTTTGGAACTTTTACGGCTCTTCGACCTGAATTTGAACGTTTTTTAAGTACGAGAATTGGCCTTCAGATGATTACTGTTGTTGAGAACTTACAAACCATTAACATTGTGAGTTTGAAAGAGAAAAGTTACGTTAATTTACTTTGCCCGCGGCTTTGCCCGCGTAAAGTTCAGTAATTATTCCACAGGAATGTACTACTGGGATACATATTATCCTATGTCCAAAACAAGGTCATGGCCTATTGTATGCTTTTCATCTAAATCTGTTCAGCCGTTACGGCATGAAAAGGTAACAGACAGACAGAGAGACAAATAATAAATTTAAATAATCATTTTTAGGGTTCCGTACCTTAAAATAAAAATGGGAACTCTTATAGGATGAAGTCGTTATCTATTTAGACCCTTTTACTCAAGAACGCATGGAGATATCAAGTCGAAATAGATATTAAAAACTTAGATCTACGGTCTCTTGGATCTGTAAAGAAAATCTAACTTTCATATCGACGCAACAAAAATTACGGCCATTTATGCCGCATATGTTGACACCCCGTTGTACTTCCCGTTGACCTAGCAGCATGAAGTTTGGCAAGAGACAAAGTTTCACAGTTCAAGTCAAGAAAAAAGACCGAAAACTGGTAATCTGACATTATGCTGAGCTGAAGCCGTTAAGTTTGTTCTTCAATCTGTCTTGAAGTAACAGTTAGTCGGTATTTCATTCAAATCGATCCACTTCACTCTATTAATAGTACATTACTGTCGCGGCCTGCACCAAGGGGACTCACGTATGTGGGCCGAGGCGAAGTCCATCAATGCCTGGTGGCCGCAACCAGGCTTTGAGGGACGATCGTGAAAATGCTTGTATAGTACCTACTTTTGTCAGATAATGAGCGCGAATTCAAACTAAATAAATTAATCATCTTCCTAGCACGGCGGGCTGTGCTGGGGCGGCTGCTGCAGGTGCAGAAAACCTCAAACGGCGCAAATATAACAACCTTATTGGTAGCTATATTTTTGAGCCCTTTGGGGTTGAAACACTAGGGCCCGAGTGGGGTCCAAGTGCTCATCGAGTATTTCGGGACATCGCCAAGCGGTTGGTCGACTCTTCACGTGACCAGAGGGCTGGCTAATTTTTAGGTCAAAGAATCAGCATTGCCATCCAACGTGGCAATGCTGCCAGCGTTTTGGGCACTTTTCCCACTGACAGCGACGCCGACGAATTTTTTGATGCCCAATGAGCTCTTCCTTTATTTATTTTTTCCTTTTTATACTTGTTTATAATTAATATATTTTAGTGTTAGTAGTATATTAGATCTAAGATTGTGTATATATTTTGAATTGCCCTGTAAATAAATAATTTCATACGTGAAAAAAAAAGTAAATTAATAATGAATTCCGGAATCAATGACGAACAACAATAATTTTTCATGCGCCAATACCATTTGTCTGTTCTTTACTTGAAACAACTCTATTTGCAAGCCAAATCGAAATTTAAATAAAATCTTTGGTAAGTTATTTGCTTGGCCGCCAAGTGTTGAAGTAAAAAGTTCGTTCCATTTTTTTTAAATAACACGACAGATATGAGTTTTCATAGTAATTTATTCGGCCGCTCAACACGACAGACATGGATTTTTATACAAACATTGCCAGCCGGGCACTCGTATGTATTAGACCAGCAGTGCTATTCTGTAACAAAACTTAGGTGAAGTGAGCGTGGAGTGAGCTGTCAATAGTGTCAATCCCTGTGGAACGACAGCTCACTCCACGCTCACTTCACCTAAGTTTTCACGGTGAGATGTTTACAGAATAGCATGGCAGCTATCTAATTACGCAACACATTTTCGTTGACAATTCCGACTAATCGGTTTCAATTTGACAGGTCAACAACATTCATTGTGTTATTTACGTTGTTGAGCAGATTTTTTTTTCGAACGTACGAAGCAATGGATTAGCAATCTGTTTCAAAACGATTCAGATTCTGATTGATCGTGTATTACGTAATTAGGGTACAGTATAGGAATTTCGATTTATCTCGAAGAAGGTTGTCAAAATAATGCTCGAATTACCAAGCATGTTTGATAAAAAGTTATTTTTCAACTGAAAAGTTAAAGGATGGGCAAAAATTTATGGGAGATGGTCCCTCTACCGCCACAGTTAAAACCACTGTAGTTTGTTTTGAAGACTTCTCCCCTTGCTGAGGCCAAGGCGCATCAAAATGTATCCCAGGGTTATACAGTTCTGAAAATGTTCGGTTAGGTTAGTTCATGTA
This sequence comes from Agrochola circellaris, assembly GCA_914767755.1. Taxonomy (NCBI): domain Eukaryota; kingdom Metazoa; phylum Arthropoda; class Insecta; order Lepidoptera; family Noctuidae; genus Agrochola; species Agrochola circellaris. The sequence goes on from OU611840.1 coordinate 9,373,980, forward strand.
GGTGAACGCGGCCTATGTTCAAAAATCTTTAAGGATACAAAGTATCACATAAAAAATGAAAATCGTTTCAGTAGTGGATTCTGAACAAACTTTTTAGGGTTACGTATGTCCGACTGAAAAAACAGAACCCTTATAGGATCACTCCTGTGTCTGTCTGTCACAGCCAATTTGCTCCGAATCTAATGGACCGATTAAAGCTTCGTGCAGACCAGCGCGACGCTACAGCGCGACGTGACAGCGCGACGCGACACCGGTTATTGTTATACCGTCAAGTTTTCTTAGAAATTGTATTGTTCGAGTCGCGTCGCGGCGTCGCGTCGCGCTGGTCTGCACGAAGCTTTAGTTGAAATTTGGTACACATATCAATTCCTATGACCCAAACAATTTTGAATATGGGAGACTAATAAAAATAAATAAAGATAGCTTTTGCTATACCGTGTGACATATCAAATGCAAGGGCTTACTGTGAGTGTCTCAAGCATATTTTATTGACATTGACAACAGCTAAACTACAATGTTATTTAGAATAAAGTGCAATACAAATAAGGATGAAAAAGAAATAAAAGTAATAAAATTATGAAAAGGAAAGTTACCAATAAACGCGGACCAGTTGTTAGACTAGTTCGAGAATCTGCAGTGGTTAGTAAACAAATGCACAAGTTCAAGTTCAGCTGCAGTCGAGCAATTCAATTACAGGTATTCCCGCAACGCACAGAAAAATGTTTAATCCGTTATAATATATTTTCCTTTGAGTGAGCCTCGGAACATAGGTCAGAGAGCGATCGGACTGGTAAGAACAAAGGTTTACGAGATGATTCCTTTTATCTCGACTTTATAATAGCAGCTTTATATTCTACTTATTTAAAATTTTGCTGTGCCCGACAGGGTCCATAATTGTTTCATTTTATTTATTCCTAGCACCTGTATGTGTACATTATGGTTTGCAATAAAGATAAAGTTAAAAATGCGAATCTCAGAGGGCATGCATACATTTTCTTGTCGCGTCAAATTGAGCCGGCAGTGTGCTCCAACGTTTAATATTGCATACATTCAACAGCATTCTGATTTAAATATTTGAGACTGATTTTTTTTATGAAATAACGACTGTTGCTTATGTATGGGTGGGTTTATAAATACTAATGGCACATTAAAACAAGTGACATTCTATCGTCTATTACGATGATGGAGAAGTCAAAAACGTATTAGATTGAAAAATGCTACCAAAAAGCCTGTCACTCCTTTTGAAGTCGTCGTAAAAATACGAAACGCTTTGAGAGCTATTGCCACTTTTCTATGCCCTCTTGACTAAAACAGACATATACCATGCAATTATTCATGGTGTGAGTGAGTAATATCTATCTTTATCTTATAATATCTACCCGTATTTCAGCAAATTGAATCGCAATACCAAAATAATATACCGCACATCAGCAGCAGTCTCGAACATTGTATTCGCTAGGTCTTCACACATTGCATTAAAATTTTACTACTTACTGAACAATTGCTATAACATCCTTCTGGAGTAAATTATGTACCTACTTGCAGAAGCCATATTCATTATAATCATCAGCAGCAGCAGATTCAGGAAAGTAATTTTGCTCCATTTTTGAAGCTTCCTTATATAAGGATATATCCGGAATCCTCCAGTACAATGGACTACAAAGTGTATGTCGAGTATGTGGACAAAAATGAAAGACTAGGAAATAAAAGTCCTATTTATTCGAGCCATGTATTTACAAAAGAAATAAAAGGTGTGGCATTGCAAACAGCAAATGCCAATAAAACTGTAGTAATTATTTAACAATACAACACGGCAAATGGCATGAGAGCATTTTATACTCGAAGCCCTAATAGAAAATATTGGTATGGGTCAAAGAGGAGAATATGTACACAAATAGCAGATTTGTGTCATTTATACTGATGGTAGTAAGGGATTACGTGCTGCTTTATATGATTCACCCATGAAATACTCTCAGAGCTTCATCATGCACGAATCCTGTTCCTTCAGCAGAGGCATACGCAGTTTATCGGACATTGATGCAAATTTTTGTGAAATTGGACATTATAAATATTTTTTAATCGCTTCTGATTCTTTAAGTTTAATTAAGGGTTTAGCTAAGCCTTAACTTATATTCATTTTTAATATAAAAGGATGTGTAATGAGTGCCGCTAGCAGCACTTTATCCCTATCGGATAAAGTGCCGCCATTTTTAGCGCTGCCTCGGCCCGGTAAACATTGCATTATATCATTGTCACTGTCATTGTCACTTGTTATTTTGTTTGATTGTTGAAGTTGGTTCGCTGTAAAACACCACCATTGCAAACCCCAAAGTTCCGTAAATTCTAAATCAATTTCGCACCAATACATTCTCAAAATTAAACACAATTGAGTGGCGTTAAATAGTACTAATCAAACTAGATTAACTTACTACTAGATTAATTTACTTGTTATAAAAGCTTTTACTCTTAGTTTTAAATACGTAGAAAGTGAAAATGTAAAATCCTTTATGCATATCGGCGATCTAATTGCTATCCTCCCGTCGCCGTATAAAATAAATAAATAAAGTGAAACTCGAGCAAGCATTGTACGTAACGTTTTCATTTTCAACATTTTATAAAAGGGTAATAAGCTCATGCACTTGCCCTGGGCCTGAGGGCACTTGGTTTGTTTATAAACAAGCTAAGCTAGCGGTCACGAGCACTACGTTCAGTTTAACTTTTCCTTTTTTATTGTGTGTAACTTACATATTCATTCAACCAAGTTTTATTTTTTATTCGTCGTTTATATTACCTCATTTTGTTTCCCAGAAAACTTACCAAGGGGTAGTGTGTTACCCAGTCACTGGGCTGTGGAAGTCAGATAGGCAGTTAGCGCAGCTGAATTTTTAGCCAAACCTATTTGAAGTTTTGGCCATCGATACGCTTAGAACGAATTACGAAAGATAAGTATCAATAGTAAACCACTACGTGCTTACCTCCATAAATGCTGCTGCGTAGATGGCTTAGTTAAAAAGGGCAAGGCTAAAAATTTTTTGTATAAGTTTTTATTCATTCCCGAAATATAAGTGTACTATTATATAAGTCTGCGAACCTTACTTACCTGATTATTGTGAATGTGAGGATACATATATATTTTTTTGTCTTTAATTTAGCTTTTCTTTCTCAGTTAGTTTTAATGATGGTTTGGCAGTTTGAGTAGTCGATGCGGCCTAAATGTCCTTTCTTTGGTATTGTTTGTTGAGATGAGCTCCTTTAGTCCTGACAGACAAATGCTAGCACTGACTGGACAGGTCCACTCACTCAAATCTGTGTGGTTCTTTTCTCAAAAGATCATTTCAGACACTAATCTACATGGTTCCTATATGGCTTGAACAAGATTATGTCTGAACTTTAAAAGTGACTGCGACCTCTGAGTTTATTTCGGCGTTTCTTCTCAGAGTAGTCAGATAGGAAACGGCATCTCATCTAGCTTATTTTTAATATGACATGTAAAAAAATGATTCCGATATAAAGAATAAACAATTTCATTTACGAGGAATCCAGGCGTGATATTATGTTATTAATTAAAGGATCTCCTACAAAATATATATACTCAATGATTATGTTTTTCGCCATACGGAATTTTATTTGTAATGGCAAATTATATTTTGTTTATATTTATTTATGTATTGTATGTAGTGTTCATTTGTGTATTTTATTTTTTACTAAAATGTTATTTTTTAATATACAAATTATGTACAAGTATATAAAGGAAAAAAGGGAACAGCTCATTGGACATAAAAAAAACCTCTGTGGGAAAAGTGTTCAAACAAATGGCAGCGTTGTTGCCAAAAATAAATATCCTCCGTCGTCGTACGATGGGAAGTTATAATCAGCATGTTGTATTCTCTCGCCTATGCCAGGCCTGAAGACACTATGCAACAACCAGCTAGTTTTCTAGATCCTTAGTTTATCACGATAATATCTACCTACGCTTTTTCACATGTCTGTTTTTATATACTACACACTGCTAATCAATTTCATTTACACGAAGAAAACAAAAAAATCATCACCTATTATTAAAAATAAAACATATAGTCAACCATGGGGATAGTTTTTAATGAAAGTATTTTCATATTTTTTGTTTTCTACAATTAATGCCCTTTTTTACCCCACATGATAATATATTTTTTTATCGACTTTGGGTTTTTTGGCCCATTTTTTGGGCTTTCTCCTTAAGATCAAGATTGGACGCTACTCCATATTTTCAAATACAACTGTCGGACATAAAACTTAATTTTAAAATAATTATTCATAAAACAGTGAAACAGTTTCGTTCTTTGTTTTTAAAGGTTTTTACTCCAATTATAAATTGCAGGTTCCTTAAAATGAAAGGGATTTGTCGAGGGTTCCGTACCCTTAAAGGTTTAGGAACCCGTGGACTACAGTAATATGTAATACGGGCTGGTGTCCGCAACTCCACGTCAAAGCGCGTATTTTGCGTTTGACTACAGTATCTCCAGATTGGACTTGACCTATTGGTATTAAATAGTTTGGGTAACATTGCATACAGCCTTCATTCTCGCTTTTAGGAGAGCGAGAATGAACCCGTCGAACTTCGTATTCGATTGAATTCATCATAATTATAATCAAACCAGGTAGCGACAAAAACTTGTTTAAAAAAATTGTGTTTAATAGAGAAGAGACGAGCGAGGCCTTCGCTTCTAACTTACCACTCCATGTTGTTTTGCGGCTTCCTCGTGGAAGGAGTCACGAGTAGGTCCGTATTCAAAAATAAATACGGATATCTGGGTAGTAATTTTCACATTTAAATTTAAGTTTAGTAAACATTTCTTTGGAGGAATCAATCCTTATCAAAAATATAAGATGCTAGATTGGTAGGTACACAAAAATACTTAAAAAGTTCGACTTCCGCAAAGGACAATGCAACTTTTCCTTTGACCGCTGGCCCAAAAAAATGAAACCTGTTGTGCATAACTGAAACCTATGCCAAACGTTAGTACTAATCATCCATGACAACTTTTACTATGGGGACAAATAAATCTATCCCAGTAAAAAAAATATACAGGATAACAAACGTTTTGAAAAAGTGTCGATGTTTATATCACTTACTTATAGGTTTTGTACACTTTTTAAAAACATTTCTTACTTTTTTTTACTAGGATAGATTTATTTGGCTCCATAGTAAAAGTTGCCATGGATGATTAGTACTAACGTTTGGCATAGGTTTCAATTATGCACATTGGGTTTCATATTTTTGGGCCAATCGGTTGCATTGTCCTTTAAATAACTGTAGTAACCTAAACTGTTTCGGAAACCTCAAAAGGGAACTTTTTGGTAAAATACTTTCCATACGGATAGAAAAACCTTTTTTCTTTTTCCAAAAACTAGCAATTAAGTACAGGTACACTGAAACTTTTTCTTTTAATTTTCATGGACAGTTTTAGTTGTTATCTGACGACATGGCGTGTTTACGACATTTTGTGTTGCTTTCTGGTTGAAATGTAAAACCAAAACTTTTTTGATTTTTCACACTTTTAAAACTAAACCCGCTAGTTAATCTGATATTAAATCAATAAGAACGTTGCGCAGTGTTAATTGATATTATTATCACGTATGAGATCAAAAGTTTGCATATTTTTACCTTATAAAATCTCTTAACTTATCAATGAGATAAAACAAATATGATGAGTGATGTTCCTTCCTTCTTTTTCTACGTGTATCTTGGCGTACCTAATAAGTTGTATCCGATAGAATTTGGACTTAAGACAGCAGTCGGTCAACGTGAAACTTAGGTGAAGTGAGCGTGCAATGAGCTGAGTCACTGTCACAAATCGACCGGCTGGATGCTAGGGATTAACACTATTGACAGCTCACTTCACCTAAGTTTCACGGTGGTATTTTTACAGAATCGACCGGCAGTTGTCGAATCATGATCATGTCAATAGATATTTGTAACGATCAATGGTTTTATGGTTTCACCAAAGCCTTGGCCAACATGCCAAGCGGCTCTCGTGGTTCTGGTACCTAGATCAAGAGTCTGCCCTGGAATATAGTAAAACAACAAAACAGATCATATATTATAATTTATTGGATCACAGAACTAAATTTCGTACAATGTAACTACTTGTTTTAAAGTTATTCAGTTTGAGCAACATCATTAACCACACCAATACCATAAAATTTAGTTTTGCATCGAGGAATATTCTTTAGTTACAAATTCAACTTAGATATTAGACATTTCAATAAATTATACGAACATTACACAATTTATTTTCGCATTGACACAACACTTTTAGACGATCGACATTTTCGAGTGTTTCATAACTTTCAGCCTCAAACAATAATAAACTATATATAATTATATTATTTAGAATATGTTACAACGTCAGTTTCATTAAATAGGTTGTATTTTGTGGAAGCAAAGCATTGCAAACAGCACATTTCGAAATAAATGTATTCACAAAAAAATACTCTCACTTATGATTATTCGAATGTGTCATAAATTGTTAGCCTATCAGTAGAAGTGCGTGTATGCCTTTTGTTTTTTTTTGGGGGTTTGGGAAATTATCAAATAACTTCTCCCGCTCTGGGCGGAGCGGGAGGGCGTGTTAGACTCTTACTGACTGAAACCCACCCGTGTTCCTTCAGTTGCTTGTACATTACCAGGGACCACAGTATCCCTTTCGGACTTTCCCGCGACCCCGGCTTTCCCGCGACCCCGGCTTTCTCGCGACCCCTGCAAGTGCGTGTATGCCTAGTTACATAAATACTCAGAAGTGTAACGTCAGGGTGATGTGTGTCAGTGATAATTAAAATACTCGCTTTATGAGCATTTAGATGCTTTTTCTAAACCTGTAAATTGCCAAAGTGGCTTTCATTTCATCTGATTGTTATAACGTTATTTTATCGGTAGTCAACAAAATGTTTGTCCCGTTAAAAGGGCTCTATAAAACACATGTTTTAAACTAAAAGTACTCACAACTTCTACTGATGAACATTTGTTTAAATGATTATTAGTTATGTTTAAAATCGAAGAACTTTGGTAGTTTCATTAACGAGCAAAAAGATACATCTATTAGGTACTAGTTAAAGCTGTAAGGTACATAATAATATTCCACTGAAATTCGAATGGTATAATAATTCAAGAAACGGACGGTGTAATGTAAAGCTGCACAGTCGTTTACAGTTGTTCAAGAAACTTATAATTCTTTATTTGTCGTTTGTTAAGTATTTGCGAATGCATTTATGGTTGAAACTGTAAATTATAAGAAAAGCTATTAATTGTGGTATCTAACAGAATTATTTTGATAACCAAAAGTGCTCTTTACACCAAAAAGACAATGACCAAAATGTATAGAGCAGTAGTATTTTTTTTTGTTGGCGGCCATTTATGATACTTTAAAAATTTGGTACAATATTAGTAAAGAAATATTTAAAAAAAAAATCTGTTCGAACTGAGTTATATCAGTTGACTGAGTTATACAGAATGATTTGCGCATGATTTGATTTGATTTTACACATAATATTTCAATGCAGTGTTTGATCGTTATCAGCAACACAGCTTAGTATAAAAATACAGTTTTTTTTTTTTTGAAGAGTTTCGGTTCTTTTCCTGGCTTAAACAGTAACTTTTTCAAAATCCTAAGAAAGCAGTTTTGTTTTCCGCCAAAAAGAGGCGATGGCTCCTTTGACCACTTTGATCAACTACTTATACTTTCGAATTTCGCCCTGAGGTTCCATAATCTCAAAAATCACCCTTTACAAACTGATCCCAGTGCCGCTGACGTTACGCCTGTCAGACACCGCGAAATCAACTTTTGATTACTACACCGCCATTTTTCCGAAAATCTTTCTACGGCGCTCAGTACCTTCTAAAGTCGTGTACAGACGCGTGTATCGAGTAATGTAATGTAACGCAAATTCTGCGTGTTGACGACACTACGACCATTACAAATACCGCTCGCGCTGATCCTTGGGATCGGATTTTAGCGCACACAAAGGCTCTCACAGTCGATCACATACAGGATTCGCATTGAGTTTGTGCGCCGTTCACACTATTAGCTTAACATTATACGATACATTACATTACACGCGTCTTAACGATTAATATTTTTTTTTTATCTAAACATGTCTGTAACGTCGGTCGCACCGTGCCACGATGCGACGTTGTATTGTGTGTATGTGTTTTGGCCCTTACACCCGATTCCCATTCCCAACAGTTCTGCGACCGCAACGGTTGCGTAGGTACATGTCGAGTTACAGCTATGAGGTTACCGTGAGTCGAAATCGTGGTCAGTGGTCGTGTAGACGTATCGTCAGTAAGATAATTATATTTCATACAAAAAATCTTATTTTTTTCATAGATTCCTTTGAACACATCAGCAAACTTGTTGATATGCAGGGAAGAAATCGATTATTTTATATTGTAATGTATTTTTATCATTACTTTTAAATGGATTGTAATGTTACTGGTAACAACCAACTGATCTACTATCCAGTGAGAGAAAGACCACTGATGACCATGACTGCAGCATATTTACAAAACTAAAGATTTTTCTATATTTTTCCCATTGTTGAAAGCAAAGATAGCCTTTTTTTTAAAGAAGTTTGATTTAGTTTTTTGGTTGGTTTTATTTCGCTATATTTAATTTTTTATAATGTAAAATTACGGTTGTGCCAAAAGTTTCTTGATTTCATAAGCAATACAAATGTACTTACACAAATTCTCAAATTTCTGTTTCATTCTGAATTTTACTGTAATAAATATTTAAAATACATGACTACAGCAATATAAATTCAAGTTTTATTATAAAAATATATAACACCTACCACAGAAATACTTAAACTACACGTCTGTCAGTCCCCCCAGTAAGATGTAAACAAAAATGGCTCCTTAGTGCCAGAGGGTTAACTCAGCTCAGATTTTTGAACTTTACTGCCATACAAAATCTTGTAAGGTATGTTATATTCTACTAAATGTATAAAGTTTCATTAATGGCCGCGGAATAAAACGGCACCAATTTTGGTCATTGTCAGGCGTATCTATGTTTGACCAGCATGATGTCAAACAAGCAAGTTCGTCAGATTTCTTATTTGACGGCGTTCTTGATAAACTTAGTGTCATAAAATCAGCGCGATCTATAAAAAACCTGCAGTGGGCTTAGCTAATTGCTTGCTTTGTATTTAGCTATTCCAGCAAATGTATCACGTGGCCTATGGTTTGCAGTTGTAGATAGTGTAAAGAACACTCATAGTTGCCTTATTTGTTTTACTAAAAGAAATGCATAATACAATGTCCTACTTTTAAATATAGATTATTTTTGACAACTGGAACTTTCGACATTCAGCAATAAATTTAATTCGATGTTAATATTCAGGCGTTGCTATAAGTAAGGTATTTGGTTTAATAATTATTGTCATAAATATTTGGTCGCTTTAATTTTTGAACCTTTTAGGTAGAAATTTATTTTTAGTGCTAATCTTATGAGCAAGCTGGAACAGAAAACTTAATGTCCGTTTTTGAAAATATGTTTTAGGTTCGAACATTTAAACATAACATTAATCACCTAGAATAGTTTAAAATGTTATAATGGCCAAAAAAAAAGATCGCTATATACTACTTATAGATACATAAATATTGAACTGTACTTAGACATAAAATGACTTCGTAATTGGATAAAAATAAGTAATTCTGCAAATAGGCAATGAAACAACGGGCGTAAGGATTTTCTAACATACGATATGCCTCAAAAATATCGGATCCTATTAACAAACACTCTAATAATAAGTACGTATAAAAAATAAGCATCATGATAATATTATTTAAAATATTTGCATTACATTACACTGTCTGTATATGAAGTTCTATTCCACGCTGGGTTGCAGGATAGATCCGGTTGAGTTTTATTCACAATAGTGGTATACATGACATACCTACTCGTGCACAACAACAAACCATTGCTCCAAGTTTTAGGGGTTTATAACACTGTATATTTTATAATTATATACATCACATTATTGTATTATTTCGTTTTTTTTTTAAATTCAAACAGAGTTATGGAATATCTAATGAGACTGACAGTTATTTATATTTAATTTAACAGATATGGTAGAAATACATTTCATAATAAAAGCGAATAAAAATTTAAAGCCTCACATTTGGCACTATTCAAGTCCGTTTTTCCTATTCTTTATTTATTCAATCTCTTATAATGTATATTATACTTCTCTGATGCAGTAAAAATTTCGGGACGACCTTCTAATCAAATAAAAACAGCAACTGGTGTTATATCTACATAATATGAAAACAATATCTATAAATTCATGTTATTAATATTTTGAAACGCGTGCGTGTGCTTTTTCAGGCCGAAAACCCGATCGTGTAGCAAAATAACAACAATATTAGAAAGTGAGTACTCAAAGTACATCTTAAAGCCGAATGCGCAAGTGACGGTAATGGTTGTTGCTTACAATAATGTAAAAATCTGTATTAGTTTAGAATATTTACTTTCAACAGCCTTTATTGTGTATGGATGATTTAAATACTTCATTCACTACAACTATTTTTAATTCGTCTGAACACGAACAGTCACTTGCCAAATCTAACATCTCGACAATTGTCTCCGACAATATCAATAGTAGGTAATTAGTTTTTTCTAGTGCAACGAAAATATTTGATTGTGGTTCAGTTATACGAGATAGATACTAATCTGGGGAACGTGATAATATATATTAATGTTATTAAATATTTTATTTGATACCTATATCATAATAAATTATCATCATCATCTTATTTCTCTAAATTGATTTTACTCACACAGTATAATTTCTTTAATTATGCTAGATTTTATTTAAATGTGATTTAGAATTTGGTTTCGCGAAAGAGGTTTGCGGGCAATGCGCGCTTGAGTACATATATCTCACTTTACGCACTTGTCATATCAAAGCCAGAAACGACTCAGAATAGAGTACAGTGAACCGCGGGACTTCGGCATCGTCGCTAAGCAAGATTCCACCAAAAAGGCCTCACACCTGCGAAGTTCCAGTAAGTAACTTGTAACTCACCTATAACCCGCCTTGCCCGCTCCCCCGTTCGCTAAGCTACGCTACTTACTTACTAACTAGGTGCAATATAATGCGAATTTCACATCTTACATTTTTTTTTCATAATCATGTACATTTAATCCTTAGTTCAGTTTGAAGGTCGACTAATAGTTAATCGTTAAAGATACATTTTATCATTTTTGGCATTTTAACTATTATTTATAAACGTAACATTCTTATTTATAAATATATTTTTAGAACAGAATCTTTTTGTCACTATCGTGATAATAATGCTGATTGTTTTTATTTATTTTTTATTTATGCAGTATCTAGAAACAGAATAACACAGATACTTAATCAAGGGAACTTGATGGCTGTCATGTTCAATATAGCTTTACCTACCTAAATATGAGGAACAAAACGAATATTGACTCAGTCTTTATACAATTGTTAGGATTAATTGTATTACTAAATAAATTTTAATATCTTTACAACACAAATAGACCTTCTAAATGATAGAATTTATAAACGCTAGTCTTAATGCACAGTCTGAGTATGTGGGTATAAAATAGGAGGCAAATTATAATTACTTTTAATATTACTACCTAACGAGCCTATCCTATTTAATACAATTCCTAGTCAAATCAACTATTTGCACTCCTTATATATATTTATAAATAGTGTCTTTGAAAAACGTTGAGCAAATTCAGAAATAAATAATTAGGGATCATTCTAACAAGAAATGGCTTGTAGCTCAAATCTTAAAATACTCCAAAACGATATCGTAAACATCTAAAAAATTGGAGTCACAACAGGGAAGTATCGTATAGGTAATGAAACGTTAGAAAATGCTTCCTCAATTAAATTTGAACACGTGAGTATAAACAATTTGAATCAAATATCTACAAGCCTTTATGGGTACAAACACAACGATGAATTGTTTCCCTTTAAGATTATTAAATACGTTTAGGGCCTGTTTCACCATGTGTGATTAGCCTTAATTACTCACCGAATATATTCAAAAATACATAGAACAGAAATCGTATGAAATTATCGGCCAAGTAATTTTAGTTTTAGGAGGTGAAACAGGCTCTTAGTCTCCTAAGTTTTTGTATATTTTCAATTAATTGTGAGATCAAAACTTAGAATAGTCACAGCGCTAATAACGGTATTCTACGAACTCTCTTCTCATTACCTTATTTTTTCTCATTCATTCTTATCGATTATTTTACCTACTTACTATATATCATTTAAGACGTACATTAGGTATAACGGGAATTTTGACTTTTGACCCGCGTATTATTTATGTAGACCGAGAAGTAAGAACCCAAATCAAAATAACCAATCTTAATATTTTGAACATAATATCATGACATGTCGCGTCGTCAGATCTAATACATTAGGTACATTCATTGATACATGTAAATTTTTAAACTACGTAGAAAAGTGTTATGTGCACTAGATTTAATGTGAAGTGTATTACCGGTGTATATATGTTAATTGAAACGAATAACATCTTTTTTAAACTAGAGCAATCGTGTCTGTATATCCTAATCGTATAAATATAATATTATGTATAATTATTTACATCTTGCCCTATAATGGACTCATGATCGTAATTGTGGGTATCAAGTCCTCTTCAAATTCCGTGGATTTTACTAATATTGTAGTGATTTTTGGAAAGAATATCTAGTGACGATCGCAAGTAATGAGACCTAATATTATTAGGGACTATGACTGTCTAAAACATCTGCTTCTAAATAAATAATACATTCTTATGAACTGAACTACTTACAGGTACTGATCGGTCTTGATAGTTGGAATTTTTGTTTATGTATTAGTATTCCTTTTAAGGGCACAGTTGAATAAAATAAAATTTTATTACACCCTAATTACACAACATACTTTCAATCTCAATCTGAATGATTTTGAAGAATATTGCTAATACATTGCTCCATAATTTTCGAAAACTTTGAATGTTCAACAACGTAAATAACTTAATGAATGTTGTTGAACTGTCAAAATGAAAGCCATTGCTACTGTTAGTTTGTTACGCAATTACCCCGCTGTTCTTCAATTAATATGCAGTTAAATGTTATTAGTTTACAATATAAAATTGCTACTTAATCAACTAGAGAAGTAAAGACAGCCATCGTTTGAAGTTAGTAATTAAAAGCGCATAGAACTGCAATTAGTCATTTGTATATAAACTTGGATCATTATTAAAAATAATTCAATCCGAAAAAATGGAAATCACTTTTTAACTGCACAGAATTTTGATGTATTACACATTTATTTCAAGACATAACTATTGAAGATATAACATTTTGTCTCTTAGACAGATTGACTTATATTTTGAACTTTATATTATCTCTATTTTCTAAAGAATTCAATATTACCAGTGCCAATATACACGACACGTATCTATTATAATCATAGTGATCTTTACTGTTATATTTATAACTTTATAGAACGCTAATAGTTTACCGAGCGTTTCTAGGATTCAAAAGCACTTTACCGAAACTTGATGGATGGTTGACCATGAGCACCCTAAATTTGAACAAGTCCGGTAGGTACAATTTATTAAAGAAAAATTAGTTTTCTTCGCCTAGTAGTACCAAGTCGTCAGCCACGACGTCGGAAACGTGAAGGTAAATGATCCAGTACATTAGGTTAAAACATACGAAGCAGACGGGAAACACGATGCGCGAGTACTTGTCGATGTCCGAAGGCGTCGTGCCGAGCAGTTTGTTGATTCCCTGCAAACATCATTCACCTTGACTTCGATGATTAATGTTTAAATTCATTCATTTAAACCAGTTCGCTATAGTTAATGCGCCACAATCGCGAATGCATCAATATTATGCGTGTATAACTCGCATTTGCATGACAAACAATCGCTGTATTGAGAATATTTTTAAAGTTAAGTTGTTTAGGTATCTGATAGTACCTTGGAAGCATGAATGAGATGCGGAGGTGGTCCAGCTTCTTCGTCAGGCTGTGGGGCTGGTCCAGGAGCTGGCCCCCGAGCCCCATTGATAGTATTTTCTAAAGTGCCGCCTTTTGAATATGCTTTAGGATCGTGAACTTTGAATCGGACCTCCTGTACAAATTGCATGATTATTTTTGAGAACTATGATTAAATAAAAGTGACTTGGGCTATATTTTTGATCTTACCGATGATCTGCTTGGTGGTGGAGGCCTTGTCAGAGTACTCGTCCTTGGCGGGGGCAAAGGCTCAGATGTCCCCGGTGGACCGTCTATTTGCATTTTCTTTTCAGCAGCCATTTTTTGAACAGCAGTGAATCTTTGTTTCCTCATCTGTATCCTTTTAGCCATATAGCCAACCGTAGCATATTCTGCAACGAAATATTAACGGTTCAGTGAATTCTCATATTGCATTCCAGTATAAATATCGCCGAGCAAAATTCACGTGAACGGCGCAGCAAATTACGAATGGAAGTTCATGGAAAAACTGGGCAATGTAATCAAATACTCATGAACGCAATACATTTTTAATACTAATTAAAACCACTAAAACATAATAAAAAAATTAAAAACTTTGAGTAGTTCAGATATGTTTTGTCTTTAAACTCATACACCCGAATACTGAAACGCCACTCAAAACTTAAGCGTTACTTATGACTCGTTTAAAGCCTTTTGATTGGTTGAAACTAGTTTTAAGTAACGCTTAAGTTTTGAGTGGCGTTTCAGTATTCGGGTGTTAGTTAAGTATTTACAGACAAAGAAACTGCTGTCAGTTATTGTTTTATTTAGCATCCTTCCTTATACTGTTACCTAGAAGACTGGCGAAGACCATGACGAAACAGGTTCCCAGGTAGACATCAATGGACTTGACGTATGATATCTTGGGCAGAGCAGCATTAGTAGATGACATGAGCGTCGTCATCGTCAATACAGTGGTGACACCTAGTGACACCCTGGCAGGTGTCGCATTTCGGTTCAACCAAAATGACACCCAAGATATTATGACAATTAGGCCAGATGGAATGTATATCTGAATTAAATAGTATCCCATCGAACGCACAAATTGAATTTCACATGCCAGTCGCGAGTAATTTCCTGCAATAAAAGTTCAATATGTATCAACCAATTTATTGTTTGACAAATGGTGATCGTCGAAATATACAAATTAATTTATTAAATCGAAGTCAAAGATCGATTTTGCTTTACCAGGTCACCAAAGGAAAGTCACTGATGGATATGTTCTGGCGGAAGCGAATGCATGCATGTGTCTAATTCTGATAGATGAAGTAAACAAAAAGCGTCAACGATCGGTATTCGATAAATTTTTGTATGTTTCATCGGTGCTGTATACCTGTTGTAAGAGAAATCTCCATGGCGCGCTGCCGATGGCCCAGCACCTTGAACTGCGGCAGCGACACCTCGCTGGAAACACCCACAGAGTTGGGCCCCTCGTTCCACTTGTATCGGATGTCCCGCATGGTGTAGCCGACTGTACCATGCAGAGATATGGAACGATAAAATAAGCACCCATTGCACTGGGGTTTCGTAATATTTGTATAAGGTGGATGAATTTAAGGCTACCGGTCTACCGAGGGTGAGAAATGTTACGATAACTGCTTCGCCAAATAACGACGATCGTAGTGCAAGTTCTTAAGCGTTTTATATACTTTAAGTTAGATTTTATCTACCGAACACGAAAGCATCATGAGTCTGCAGCTCAAGTACTTAGTAAAATTATTTATTATTTATTAAGAAGGTACGTCATTTGTTTCATAAAGCAAAAGACGTGAATCTTTATTCAAAATAGGGCTCTAAGGCTCTCTCATTATTATAAGTATTGTAAGCAAAATATATCTAATTAGGTTTATCCAACTCACAACTTTCGATTTCAATATTGCATAATTGACGGTCCATCGGAAAATACTGCAAATCCATTGGACAAGAAGCGGTGATAGTCAGTCTGTGAACAAGTGCAAGCCGTTTAAATATAAACTTTCATATTATAGAAATATTTGCACGAAAACCAGCTAAGTAGAAAAAAAGAAGAAATACAAGAACCGTTTTTTTTTAAAGTAGGTACGTTTACGTCATTAACCCCAATTAGTTTTCATTTCGATGTACTACAAATACTAATCGACACGCTAATATAATAATTGAGCTTCGTTTAGTGATCCTCCAAAATAATCAAAATCTCTTTATATTCTATCATCATCATCATTTCAGCCGACAGATGTCCACTGCTGGACATACGCCTCCCCCAAATGGGGGGGTTTGTCATAATCGCTACGCTTGGCAGGCGGGTTGGCGATAGCAGTATGGTGTTAACATGCGTAAAGAACGCTGCTGCCCATTCTCTAGAGAGTCCCTTAGTCGCCTTTTACAACACCCGCAGGAAGAAATGGGATGGTACTATTATTTATGTCCGGCACCACAATCATGGAGCCTAAATTCCAAAACCAACTCCAATTCTTATTCCATTGCCTATATTCTATATGTAAACACTTTTGACCAACTGTATATTATATTATTTATTGTTATTAGTAATTAACTGTTTATTTATTTTACCTCGATGGTCCTAGTTTATCATTTATAACTTCCAGTTACAGCTTTATGTAAGCGGGCACGCCCTTTATGCCTGGAGGCTTTTATTAAGATGTTAAGTTTTGTTTACGGTTAGTTTTTATTTCTGCCCGAGACTTCTCGATGATTTTATTTGGTATATTGGTGTGTGCTAGCTAACATATGGATAATGATTTAAATTAGGTTAATTATGTTGAATATTACGAGTATTATATAGAATCATTTATTTCTTTCTAACTGAACAGACAGCTGTGCTGCTGGGGAGTTTGTTGCGCCACTTCTTATTCCCAGCTAACGCACTAGGAAGTGGTGAAGGGTGGGCGTTGGGGGACTGTCTTATGTAATTTTGAAGTACGAAAAGTGCTGACTCTCAGCCTAGTTTGAATAAATGACTTTTGAATTTGAATTTGTATAATGGACTCGTACGTCCTGTAATTTAAGTTTATTTCTTTAATCCCGTTCCCTCTAAATTTTCACCATCATCTCGTACGTTTTACGACTACGACTGCCACAAGTCTAGGCGTTTAGTGATTTATAATATTTTGAAGCCTATTAATAATTGTTTACAACAGTATTCCTTGGTGCTTTTAAGATACCTGTGGACATTGTAAGCACCAAGGAACTCCCACTATTCAAATATAAATTGCGTAATTTTTTTATTGACAAAGCTTACTACACGGTCCAAGATTTTCTTAATAATTAGTACCTACTACAATCTGTCACCATACACCTAATTGTTATTTTGTAAGAATTGTTTTAAATATGTGATACCTAAGAATTGTTTTATACCTACTGCATGTTGACATAATTATTGTATGCCTATTAGGCAGGACATAATGGAACCGTGATCTACCGAACATCTGTCTGTAGAACCTATGCCCACAATAAAAAGATTTGATTTGATGTGAATTTACTTTAAAATTGATCACCTTATGAAAGTTTGTCATTTTTAGGGTTCCGTACCCGAAAACGGAACCATATTACAAAGCCTCCGCTGTTCGACCGTATGTCCGTCAGCGGGCTGTATCTCATGAACCGGAATAGGTAGACAGTTGAAATTTTCACAGATCTTGTATTTCTATTGCCGCTATAAAAACAAAAATATTTTTTTTATTAAGTTTAAAATTAAAGGGTCCCCATACTATAAACATTTGGTTTTTAAATAAAATATTACCCTGGTATGTGGGGTGTTATTGTCTAGAGTTGGGTACAAAATTAAATATAGTTTTTATTTATTTTTATCTTCAAAAATGAAGAAATAGGGGTCCGTAAAAGTTGTCCGTTTTAGACCATTTTTGTACGAGCTCTATCGAACAGCTAAACAAGTTAGGAATTTCAAACTTCTGTATATCATGTACCACACTGTATTTAATCAACAAATATTAAAAACGCTGATTCATATGGTATTTTATGTAAATATGGGCGACATTTTCCAACCTTAAAAAAAATTACTTTGTTATTCACAGTATCATTACGAAATACAAATTTATATTTCCGGTTTTTTTTTAATTTGATTTAGTATTTGTGTTAAATCTTGTACGATATGGTACGGAATCCATCGTGTGCGAGTCCGACTGGCACTTGGCCGGATTTTTTATATCTCAATATAGAAAATGACCGTTAGTAGTTTTATATACGATACATAAACGTCAGCTGTTTTGAAATTATTAGCTCATCAATATTAAAAGGCAGACTAGATATTAAAGAGGAACAAACAGTTTAAAGAAGCGTACGCAGTTTATTAGAATTATTTTATTATTCGTAGAGAATACACAATAGAAATCAGAAGGATTAATTACATTAATATCAACAGGTATA
Organism: Agrochola circellaris; assembly: GCA_914767755.1. Classification (NCBI taxonomy): domain Eukaryota; kingdom Metazoa; phylum Arthropoda; class Insecta; order Lepidoptera; family Noctuidae; genus Agrochola; species Agrochola circellaris. The sequence goes on from OU611840.1 coordinate 9,392,412, forward strand.
TTTGCCTAGCATTTTCACTATAGGGCACTCAATAGCATTACGCAATAAAAAGCTCACGGTGGGAATTTTCCGCTGACCAACTATCGGTACAGATAGTAAAAAAAAAGATATTAAACGATGCTCATTTATTAGAAAAGGCGGCCATCATTTAGGTTCAGAATTTTTTGAGGTTCTATTAAATATTTCCCACTTAAAAGCTTTTGCCGTTACTAATTCATGAATAATTTAGGATAACAATTTATCATATCAGATTTCAATTGGGTTTTATTTTGAGCTTACTGCAATGTACACATTCGCCCGGTTACACACATCAACTAGGTACTGATTATTCGGTGCTTGGTAACTGATCGTGAGGGACTTGTACCACAGAAATTCATGGGTTGCATAGATAATAGAAAAAAAAGAGTACCTAGTATGCTAGGATCGTAGCACGTAGTACAAGATAATAATCGTCTAAAATGCTCAAGATTTAGGGGATTCGCAGGTGACTAACCTTTTCACGATCCATGCTAACAGTACAAATCAGTGAATTTAAACTAGCTAAGTCCCCGTGATAGAGATATAAACCACTATGACGGACACTCATTGTTGGTTTAAACTTTGGATTCCTACGACAGCGGTGGCCGCCACATAATGATCGCAGAGAGGGCTGCCATGAACATGATGGCATCGGGGTTTGACTTCTCAGTGTCAAAAACGCTTTCTAAAGGTTTGTCCAAACATTGAGCGGCAAGAGCGCGGCAGCAACACGTGGCTTACATTTAATAATATTTCAGTGACGTTATTCGACGGTAAATTGCGGACATTATGTGGTGTTCACCGCAGTCTTAGGAAACGCTATCTTCAGTAATAGAAACCCGTGATCTATTTAAAACAAGGCATTTAACAAATAAACATGCAAAGTTAACTTATTCATAAAAGTACTTGCCTTATACTCCTAGTAATAGATCCTGAATGATGAATGCGAATGAATTCGTTGCTTGTGGTAGCTATGTGGAAATAAGATTGTTTTTCGTTAACAAAGAAGGTGTCGGGTACCCATATGTTTCTAATAAATTCTGAGCCGACCGAAAGTGTCTCCACACCCGTCCTTTTTTTGTAAGCGAGCCTGGGGTCGGTCCAAAACTGCCTGAAGTAGAAATCCAGGGTGAAATCCTGAAACATTTTCTATTGTTGTAGGAAATAATAGAGGCACTTGATTGACTTACAGTGGCACAACAATGGATGTAATCCGGCAGTCGGGCTCGTTTGTAAGGCTGTCTGCCGCCTGCTTAAATGTTAATTTGTTTTAATGAATGCAACGAAACGAAACGTTATCGCCGAGGCACATTCATTGTCTGCGCGATTTGAACGTCAGCGAAATATCAGCAAACAAACTTGGACAGAATCCCTCACTCGTGCCATAAAATTCGAATCAAAATTGTATCGGTAACATTGCCTCTCATTAATATGAATAAAAAAAATGTGAATTTCATGCATGAGGTCGTCAGAAGTAAATCAATTAAATTCTTGAACTAACAGACAGTTCAAAAATATCGGTACATCCGGGTACTCCGGCGCATCTCGCGTTGTATTAATTATGGCAGATACAGAGCGCGTTTCAACAAATTGTGCTGCTGATGTAATGATGTAAATTTTATAACACGATTAAAAGATCTCCAAGGTATATATTATCGAAAAATTAATATTATTAATTGTGCTTTTGAATAAAATGTCCATGAAGTGAACCGATTACATATTAATTATGAATTATAACACCCAATTAATTGGCGATAACATGCATAATAAATTGGATAAAATTCAGTTCCTGTGTTGTAGGTATATTACGTACACAATTGTATGCTGTGAAAAAGTTATTGAAATATTGTTACAGCACCGTTCTTGTGATAAGCAGACTATTATCAATAAAATCGAACTTCACTTGAGAAAACAGCGGCAATACTTCCAGTGTGCGGAGATTTAATGCGATGTCATAATTATAAGTGTTACGCAATCAATATTATTATTTTACATGTTAAAAGTACACGTAAGAGTATGTTATTGAATATTTATAAAGATAAGAAAAATATATGAAGAGTAAACGACGAAATAGAGAGAAATAGAATTGGGTAGGCACGATAGAAACAAAAAATTACAATGTGAATTTAATGCAACATTCGTTACAGCCGTGCTATTCTGTAAACATCTCACCGTGATAACTTGGGTGAAGTGAGCATGAAGTGAGCTGTCCATAGTGTCAATCCCTAACTTTAGGTGCAATGACAGCTCACATCAAGCTCACTTCACCCAAGAGAGAGGGTGAGATGTTCACAGAATAGCGCGGCTGGTAACCTGCAGTGCTATTCTGTAACCATCTCACCGTGAAAACTTAGGTAAAGTGAGCGTGGAGTGAGCTGTCATTCCACAGAGATTTACACTATAGACAGCTCACTTCACCCAAGTTTTCACGGTGAGATTTTTACAGAATAGCAAGGCTGTACCTAATTGTGGCCATACAGTTTCAATGTCTACTGCTACGTGTACTTTTTGATAAACTATGACTACCTATATCTATGTAAATCTAGTATCCGGGTGGTCACGTCCTGAAGTGACTTTAAGAGTCCCTTGATTTGGTTTCCACTAGGGGTCATACACCCTGGTCTTAGTCTGACATTTTCACTTTAAACCCGTGATCAAGGGTATTTCAACGGCTTGGTTTACGAAATTTTAGAATAGACCATATATGATTTGATAGACTCCCACTTAACGATAGTCAAATGATATAAGAGCCATTAGAGAGCACATCTAGACCTCACAATATGATATTGTTTTTGTGGAAAACCATGTACCATAGGAAATTAATAGTTGCCCTTGTAATATTAATACATAACTTAACATCACGCCTGTAATCCCCTAAGGGTCAGGCAGAGCTGTACCTACAGTACACCCACATTTCGCCAGTTATGTATAAGTCCCATGCATTAGGGGGCGAACGTATTGCCATTAACCGGGCACAAATCCAGGTTCCGGACTGCTACTGTGAAATTCTAGATGGAAAACCCAATAACGCTTTGCCCGAACTGGGAGTCGAACCCAGGACCTCATGCTCAGCAGTAGCGCTTGCGACCACTAGATAAACGACGAGGCAAAATACTCTGAAAACTCCTAACGTAGAGATTTCGTCCCCAACAAAAAAAAAACAATTGAAATATACCTGCCAGTTTTCTGGGTATTGTTAACTGGACAACGAAACAAAAATTAAACACATTCATAGAAAGACTACTTAAAATAAGAAAAGGCTGGGCACCAGTGGCAATTACACCTCTGAAGTGTTAGTCACCTTCTGAGAGACAATAATAAGATACCCACAGTCACAACAAATACCTACTCAAGAACATAAAAAGCTTAAAATAACGACAATGGAGCAAATTTACGACGGTGTCCAGCTTGGGGGCTGCTTAATGGCAAGGTACATTTTAGTATGTATTTTTGAAGACGCACCCGGAGCGGCACACCACCAGAATAAACGAAAGCGCTGACAACGCGCTGCACGCACGTTGTTGAATGTGATTCATATTAAAGGACTAGTTAGTGGTGCGTCGCAGTCCGGGTGGTCGGCTCCATGACGCCGGCATGCTCGCAGCCTCGTGTCTGAGGCTGCTCGGTCGCAACGGCGCAGTGCGCGGCCGGAGCGACCGAGACAAGCGTGAGCTGATAGTGGCGAGTACCATGAGCACTTCGGAGACGGAGCTGATAGAGAGCACATACATGGTGACGCCCACCTCCACTGGCGGACCTGCAAACAAGCCCAATCGTGAGTCGCGCGCGCGTCTTGCGCCGTGAAAACCAAACCAGAGGACGGTGACGTGACGCCCCGAGTCCCTCGATCGAACGTGAGCCACACCGTTTACTCGACTATTTGTACAAGAAGGCCTTAGCTCGACCGAGGTCCGCTAACCTAAACAATGTTATGTCATTCTTAAAATGACAAGCTACGTAAAAGTAGTTTTGCAGCATTAAATACCATTTTCACTTCAGATAAGGAGCTGATGGAGAGCACGTACATGGTGACTCCCACATCCACTGGCGGTCCTGAAATAGTACATCAGTTACATTACCTGAAGCGACCCTCTCAAAAGTCTCCTTTAGCCCTTACATAATTCTTTATCATAAGATTGAAAATGTACGGTAAGGTTGCGTTAGACGCAACAGCGCCTAAATCGTACTACAGCAATATCTGCTCTCCCGTTCAAAGGAAGTGATGACCTCATGTAGCGAGATGCAAAAATGGACAATTTATTCCCGATAGTTAACTAAAACAAGTAGGTAACCCGGACTTAAGAGCAGAAAATATTAAGATTTTGCCACCGTCTTCATTAAAATTTCATGCACATCTACGAATATAAGCTATTTCTAAAAAGAATATGACGATAAAAATTATATTTTTGTTCATGGCTATTTTTGTGGTTTTTAAACATTCATTTAAGCATAACCAAACCGTATATTTTGATATGTCAGTGGTTTCGATTTGAATCTTTGTTTAATTCGTACCAGTGGAGAATTAAATCATACCGTGAGAACTGAACAAGATTTGGCAGAACTAACATTAAGAAATAAGTCAACAGCAGAAATTGACGATAACTTACATTAAAACAATATTTGATTCATTTAGATTCTAGTTCATTTCTAACTTTTACAGAACTAAGGAATTTTGCGGAATATTATCAACTACCTGTATTATACTATTTTAATGACTCCAGAAAGAGAAGAATTCTACTTGATCCCCTAAGAAATTATTTCAAATTCGTTTAAATTTATTTTAGTCTCGTCATGTCTGATTATTCTTTAGATTTAAATGTATCATTTCTGAGGCCTTATTCTAAATACAACTTAGATATACATACTCGTAGGTGGTACGAATTAAGTAGGTACCCATAACCCTTAATCTTACCTAAAGGAACATTTTGTAAAACCCACAAAAAACATTATGTTATAAGATTGAATTGCTTTTTTTTTAATGCAGATTGGTAGCTTAATAAATGAAGATGCAAAAGATTTCGGTTAATTTCAATAACCCTTAAAACTAAAGCAGTTTTCCATTGGGGGACTATGGAACTTTACCCAATAGGATTCAGAATTACGCTGTCAACTCACGTTGAGTATACTTACGAATTGCTTTGTTTGATTATTATGCGAAGAAGTACTTGTATCAAATTGGCTCCTTCTTCTTCAACAATGCATCGGTTATGCGGTTAGTACCACATAAACATATTTTAACTCAAGAAGGTGGGTTGGTTTTACGTAATTGTAACATTTGAAATGTAGATAACCAACAGTATGAAGAAAAAGAAAATCACATCCCTTTTCAGATCAAACAGGTTTTTTTTTTACAAAATCTATGTAGGTACTGTAATAACATTACCAAAAAGTAAAAAATAGCTTATGGTAAAACCCGATTTCAGCACCAAAATTACCCCATTTTCATAAAAAATAAATAAAAAAACCCGCTACCCGGTGCCCGTCCGCCCCATGTCGGACAGGTAAAATTACCCATTAAAAAATATTGGGTGTATTATTATTTTTTCACAAAATGCCTTTATGCGTAATCCTTTATCCAGAGATTTAACAAATCCCTCACGGATCGAACAGGGTTCTTTCCATATTATATACATACATTGACAATGTTTATTGTAAAACGACTTCAGGTAATATCACATACTTTAATTATTTTGATGCAAGTGTGCAAAGTTCGTTATTGCATTCGTTTGAGTGCAATGTCAAATGCTCACGCGGATCAAACGACGTTTATAAACATATTGCAAGGAAAACATAAATACAATTTCATAAACAAATATTTGTTAGTTTTGTAGTTTTTATTCGTGCGATATGCCTTCGGATTTTGAAGGAGAGGCCCTGATAAACTAACTTTGTAGCAAATAATAATAAACTCGATTAGATATTTGTTTAAAAATAATTATAGATAATTATATATTGGTGTTTATGAAAAGAAATAAAATGGTATGATTGCACAAGAAATAGGTGTTGATTGAATAGGTGGTGGCAGGTTATTCCACACTTTGGAAGTCGCATAACGGAAGTTGCCTCTAAAAGCGGCTGTTCTATGCGACTGGGTCGAGAGTTCAAGAGTTACTGCGAGCATTGCCTTCCCCCAAGTTGGTAAGCACATCACTGAGAACGGCTAGACCGATTCGACTATTTTTCATTTTAAAATTTTGAAGGAGTGGCAAAGCCTCTGTCTGGTACGGCGCGGGTGAAAAGCGGCAAGTAATGAAGAGTGATTTTTTTTAAGGACTACGCCGCCCTTTGTGCTTAGGGATCTCGCGCACTAGACGGCCATCTAGCCGCATACCATACAACACCACTAGGCGACGAGATCCCTTACTGAGGCACAAAATGCAAGCGACAGCCTGTTGCTATCAAAATCAAAGGAAAAGTACATTGCAGCCTTTTAAAATTTCAAGAAAAAAGTTATTTTCGTGTAAATACAAATCTAGTACGCCGTGACATATCTATTCCATGTTAAAAAGCACGGATAGCACTTAAAATGGTGTAGACATTGACAGACAGTTATTGTTTAAATAATGAAATATTTTATTTACAACATAAGTTTCTGTTTTATTAATAAATTCCCTCGTAAGTGTGTTGAAAAACGGCGTTTAATACTCGTGTCCATTTGTCTAATACTAACTTTCCACCCTTGCATACAAATGTACTATTATTACAGTACAATACTTACAATAAAGAAAATGGCTAAAAGGCGAAAGCGCCAGGGTAGCCCGCTAAAATATAATTCACGACCGTAACAAGCAACAAGTACGATGGAAAAAGCGGATCTACAAGCTGGAAAGATAGAAGTACCGTACAAAATCTCATTCTGATTTTATGAAACCTTGGCCAGTCATTGACTCTGAGTAGAGAACATAAGTATACATTATTGCTGCACCTTACATTGTAGTTACAAGCATTGAGAGGTACAAACCGAATTCTTAACAAGATAGTGAGATGATGACTGTATGTGATAGAGATGTGTGATGATTGGATGATGAGTTTGGCTTTGATGATATATGCTTGATGGCTGGGGCACGCATGATGTCAGGACGGCCGAATATGGGAATGTGAGGTTGAACGACTGGCAACATTATTAGATTCGGATTGATAGACGATCAGCGTGCGAACACTCAATGGAAGTATGAGTGACAGACGTGACAGTCGACGACAAGCAGGAGGAGTAACATTAAGACGAAAGAGAGAATATTTTTCCCGACAAATCTTTTGAATTAACACCCTGATCCCACAATAGGTTTTTTTAACACCTACTCACTACAACAATGCAGTGTATTTAACACGCGTGATTTTTACTTTATATTGCCGGACTAGTGCGGGAAAGTGCGCCACAGATAACTGTATATTAGAGATGAGCGCTTTAAAAACATTTCAACCAAGGGCCTTCGTGTACTCTTTATGCCTAATTGAGATTTAATAAACTGAGTAAATAAATAAATATGATAAATAAACATTATATTTCATCAAACTATTAGTTTTTGACAACAAATGAATGTTTAACACAAATTAACATTCAATTGCTATCAGAAATATTCAGTTTTTTATATTTTTTATTTGGCGGTTGCGAGTCAGTGCCTCTCCTCCAAAATAAAAATGCTAGGCGCTCGAAAAAGAAACCCGCGTGGCATTTTTCCTCACAAGTGTGTTGAAAAACGTCGTTTGAAACGAGTGAGCATTTGTGATTGCACTCGAGGCGCCCTTGCAGCCCGAATCGAATACTTGTATCAAAATGTACTATTTCCGAACTAACGTATTTTTTTCATTAAAAATTTAAAGTGAAGAAATAAGTAAAGTTCTTCATATCCATACCGATACTCATGGAATTAAGCGCCTCGTTGGCTTTAATTTCCTAAGAATCGGGTAAGTAATTATAGACTGACTGATTGATGCAGTCGGGTAAAATGCAACAATATTTTTGGGAGGGTTATGAGTTTTCATTAGTATTTCACAATCCGCAAAGCAGTAGAACAAGATTATTATCACATTTCGAAAAAAAAACCATACAGTCATACAAACCTCCATAATTCGGCCTCACTCTTTTGTCGTAGCTTACACTTAGTGAATCCAAAATGGCTGAGATATTAACGTCACCAAACATGCCCCCTCCGCCCGCTCCCCTGAAACGAAAATTACAATATACACTTTCAAAACACAGGAAAATATGTTTGCTAATTGACAATGTTATACTTTATTTATTTTATTATTTATGTGTACTTTGTACACAGTAAAATACATAGAGATACGACATCATTATAATTTCTCGGGCTACCTTTGCGCACCCGTCGCGAAATTCAAATTTTTAAATTCAAAGTCATTGTCAGGTTTTATCTTGACCAAAATAAGATTTCTCTATAAGTTAGATTTGTTCCATAATAACTTTTCCTTGAGATTTGTTAATATGGATATTTTCAGTTACAACCGCAAAAATAACTTTGTTTTTTATAGTTTATTCCAAAAATACTATGAAATACAAACTTAAACGTATAATACTGTGCATGCGAAAATATTCATCTCGACTACGGTACCCTTCACTGTGCGAGATCCGACACGCACTTGACCGGTTTTGACCTTGACCTTGAACTAGGTTTCCACTCAGTACCCCGTTCCTTAACAGGAAACCTTAACTCGTAAGCGTACCGTAAAGCAAAGCTGGCCCCCCACCCATTTGATTAATTTATATGATAATTATAAAACCTATTGAAGCTTCTTATAATACTCCTGTCGATCATAATTTTAAGTTTAAATTTTAGAGTAATCTGATTTAAACGTGAGGTAATCGCCAGTATGTAATCAATCTACTTATGGCGATGATAACCGACTTTTAATGACTTCATACTGAAGATCTCGTCTAAACGAGTAGTGTTAATGATTTGGAAAAAATATATGTTAAATTAGAGCATTTTCTTTATAGGAAATATAGGAATATTCTAGATTATGTTTATATTACATAGTGAAATTAATTTGTAAAGTCTCACGCGGATAAAAACTGAGAATCACGCAGAATTTATCAAGCGTATTTTTCTGAAACCTTCACCATTTTAAAGATAATTTAATTATTGATCTTTTAGTAAAATGTGTTTTATTAAAATACCTTTTGGTTTATGTTTAATAAATTAATAATGCATCTGATTTGGAACATCGCTCCTTGTTGGGCGAATCCAATTACTGACTGGACGTATGACGCGTCAGTACAGAACACGTAAGCTAACCACGCAAGGTCACTGGCATATATCTGCGTCTTAACTGTGTGACTTGTAACTGGAACCTTGTCGGAATCTGTTATTCTAAGGTAGAGGAAGTCTATCCACTCGTGATACAGTATTATACTAGTACGAGGGGATAGGGCAAATCAGTCCAAAGACAACCAAACCACTTTTTACAATGTACCATTTTGGATTCTCCAACTGTTGACCTGCCTAAATTTTATTGTCAAAAAACTTTAAAAAAAAATTGTTTTTTTGTTCTGTTTTGTTTTCATTCAAAAAATCAATCAAAAATATTTATTTGCTAGAAAATGGTACAATAGATATTACAGTCATTTTAGTTTTTCCGGCTATTTAGCTTGTCACCAATATTTTCAAATTGATTATATTTTTTTTTTACAAAAATACATATTTCCAAAATATACAGACATTGTAATCTATTCTATCCTAGGCTAGGCTATCCTGGGCTTATTAATAAGTTACTCTGTATGGTTGTCCCATATTCATGAATAAAGAAAGATTATTATAGCCGCTTAGATTGGCTGAACTTTGGTTAATCCAGACGATTTTTAGCATCGGTATGGTCAATAACGGCTTTAGTTGATTGTTGATGCATTGAGGTTTTTGAGGTTTACGTAGACCCATACTAATATCATAACTGCGAAAGTAAGTCTGTCTGTCTCTTATCTTTTCCCGCCTTAACGGATTTGGATGGAGTCTGTGGAATAATTTTCGACATCCACGCGTGCGATGTTACGGGCAAAACCGAGTACTTATATTATGAATGAAACAAAAGTTACACCATTTCTGGTGGTTCCCGCCTGCGATACCAAAATTTTATTGATGATGATGCTCTTTCCAGTTATGTGTTTTTGCAGTTGGATTTTTAGTTTTTTATTAATGAAAATTATTCAGGATGAAAAGTACCTAACCTATTGTTGTAATTTATATCAAAATGTACCTACTACCGACATCTATGTTATAGAATGTGTGTATGTGAATGTGAACCTTTTAGGTCATTCTGAATGTACTACATGTGAAGGTATATTTATAATAAAGTCACTCTGCACTGAATAACCGACGCGTTTACTTTAGGTTATGGGCTATCCCAGATTTTCCAAGTTTCTCAAGTTAGTTTAGATACGATCGTGTTGTGCAAGATGTCAATGAACTACACTCGAGAGCAATGAATCCGGGTCACTTAAAGAATCCTAAAAATCTCGGAAACTAAAAATGCTAGGTTGATGCAATAAATTGTATTTAATAGACAATGTAATACTCCTTAAATGAAGGTATTAAAACTTCTTAGTTATTGTAAAGTTATATCATAAAAAAATCAAATTTGAAAAAGGGCCACTTTCGAAGATGGAACTACGAAATTACAGCATTTGGTTTTGCTTTTGTTTGTAATCTGTCATTTATGTGGGTACATAAACCATGTTGATAGTGCTCTATATTCATTATTCAAGCTGAAATTATGTCGCTTACGCCTGAAGAATGCACCAGAATACTTACAATGCTGGAAACCGGCCGGAGTCAGCGCGATACAGCCAGGACTGTCGGTGTGTCGCTGTCAACAGTACAAAGAGTTCTCCGACGTTACGAAGAAACTGGTTCTAACCTACGCAGACCAGGAACGGGCAGAACCAGGTGTACCACAGCACGAGAAGACCGATACTTGGTGAACACCATGCTTCGAAATCGCTTTCTCACAGGAACTGAACTCACAAATCAGTTTCGACGCCTCGGAGGAAGTAACCCAAGTGCATGGACAGTAAGACGTCGGCTTGCTGAATCTAACTTAAAACCCCTTAGACCTGCAAACGGCCCTAAACTGGAGCGTGGGCATCGTATTTCAAGACTAAGATATGCCCAGAGCCACGTAAATTGGAGTATTGAAGATTGGTCAAAAGTTATGTTCTCCGACGAATCAAAATTTATGCTCTACAAGCACGATGGAAGACACAGAGTGTATCGAAGACCAGGGGAAAGATTCAAGCAAGCATGCATCGAAGAAAAAGTAGCCTACGGTGGTGGGTCTGTACTTGTGTGGGTCGGAATTTCTTCTGAAAGTCGCACAGAGCTGGTGATCATAGAAAACGGCTCTTTAACTAGCGTAAGATATGTGGAAGAAATCCTCAATGATCACGTTGGTCCATTTATGGTCAATTTAGGTGAGGATGCTATATTTATGCATGACAATGCCCGACCTCATACAGGTAGGATTGTGAATGACTACCTTCAAGAGATGAACATTACTCGTATGGAGTGGCCAGCGCGCAGCCCGGATATCAACCCGATCGAGCATGCTTGGGACGAGCTAGGCAGATGCGTAAAACAACGAAACCCTCCCCCAATCACGCTTCGTGAGCTCAAAATTGCTCTCACAGAGGAATGGGAGAATATTCCCCAAAATCGTATAAGGAACTTGGTGTACAGCATGCCAAACCGCGTAAACGCAGTAATGGAAGCACGAGGAGGCAATACGAAGTATTAAAATTCAAGAAAATCGTAATAAAGTTCAAAAATTTCATGTTTCCTATTTTTGTTTTAAGGAGAGATCAGCAGTTTTTTTCTTTATGTAATTTTGTGTTAATAAAATGTATGGTGACTCATATTTTTTTTACTTTCATTTAAGGAGTATTACATTGTCTATTAAATACAATTTATTGCATTAACCTATCATTTTTAGTTTCCGAGATTTTTAACATTCTTTAAGTGACCCGGATTCATTGCTCTCGAGTGTATAAATTATAAATTCAAATATCTTTGTAACAAAAACTGATATGGCAGGCCCAGGTCCATCGCGTATGGAGACAGATACAGACGATATGAAAGAGCGTGACAATGAAATTAATAAGTTGATGCAAATTTAAGATTTAATATTGAATGAATTAGGCGCTGAAAAGCACAAAAACCTCAGTGCTGAAGTGAGCAAATTTATTTTTGATATTGATCTTTCTGATGAAGTTTCAGGCTTCCTAATGACAGTATTTACATGCCTCCGTAAAGAGGAAAATGATAAGCCTAGACATTTGCGTTTTCTTGAATACACAGCTACAGTCCCGGTGTTGAAATTTCTGTGAAGTCTGTAGTTGAAAAAGTTAAATCTCAAAAAATTGAAATAAATTTCTTGATCTGTACACCTATTGTGGAAATCATCACTTTATTTAGGTCATTTTATGACGAAGTTCGAACAGGGGTAACAAGATTTAAAGTTCGCGATTCTGTTGCCAAACGTGGGGTTAAGCGAACAAAAGATGGCAAGCTTATTCCCACTACAAAAAAGCAAGACAATACTCAAAATATTTCTCAATACGGCTTAACAAATCAACATATTTCTCTATTACAAGGTGTCACACTTGCTCCTGAAAGAAGGACTGGCATTTTAAGAAGTGTTGGCCCTATGACCCAAGCTATTTAGTTGGTGATGGAAGATAAATTCTTTGACAAGCTTAAATAAGCTCTTTCAAACAGTTTACATTATTAGTATTATTAGCAACTCCATCACCAAGCAGCAGTCCAATCAGAATGCCTGAGATCGTTAACAGACCAAAGAGGGAGCGGCGGAAGCCTGAAAGGTACAGTCCGACAGGCTTGTTGGTCACTACAGATCCAGAACTGACGGTGACAGAGGCATTGAGCAGTCCCGAGAGCATGCAATGGAGAAAGGCGATGGATGAAGAGTTGGAGTCATTCCGAAAGAATGAAGTGTTCGAGCTCGTTGATGTCCCAAAAGGAGCTACAATAGTGCAATGTCGGTGGGTGCTAAAGAAAAAGTTTAAAGGTGATAGTGAAGTGCAATATCGTGCACGATTAGTTGCAAAAGGTTTTACGCAAAAACGCGGAGTCGACTATGATGAGACCTTTTCACCAGTTGTGCGGCACTCATCACTCAGATTATTGTTTGCACTAAGTGTAAAACTAGGAATGGACATTAGTCAGTTAGATGTTAAAACTGCTTATCTAAATGGTTACTTGAAAGAGGAGATTTACATGTGTGTACCTGAAGGTTTTGCATCCAAAATGGGCAAGAAAGTTCTTAAACTCAAAAAGGCAGTGTATGGATTAAAACAATCCGCCTTAGCTTGGTATGAGAGAGTTAGGGATGTACTGTATGAAAATAATTTTAAAAACTGCACACAAGAGCCATGTTTATTTACAAAGATGAGTAGAGACGTAACAATCATAATAGCGTTGTATGTAGATGATTTTTTAATTTTTTCTAACAATGACAATGAAACTGAGAAGGTAAAATGTATTTTGAAATTAAAGATTTAGGTAAGGTTAAGCAATATCTAGGAATGAATATTAATGTACATAAAGACTGTTATAACTATGAGATAACTGTTGACCAAAAACAGTATATAGAAGAATTATTGCTGATATTTGAAATGACTGATTGTAAAACAGCTGATACACCTATAGAGAACAATTTGAATGTAACCAAGGCAGAAAAATGTATGTCAGGAATTGGCTATCAAAAACTCATAGGTTGTCTTATGTATCTTGCAGTCATGACAAGACCCGATATAGCCTATTCTGTCAGTTATTTAAGTCAGTTTAATACTAGCTACAGTGTTGAACATTGGAACTATGCTAAAAGGGTTCTGAAATATTTAAAGAAAACTAAGATGTATTGTTTAAGGTTCAGTAGTCAAGGAGAGAAATTGCAAGGCTTTGTAGATGCTGACTGGGCCAGTGATATTTTGGACAGAAAATCATACACTGGATTTTGTTTTGTAATGGCAGGCTCGGTTATTTCATGGCAGAGCAGAAAGCAGAGAGTTACAGCTCTCTCGAGCACCGAGGCCGAATATGTTGCGCTCTCTGAAGCTGGTACGGAAGCAATATATCTAAGAGAACTATTGTATGAGCTGACTGGATCCTTGATGCCAATTAGTTTGAATTGTGACAGTCAAAGTGCATTGAAGATGGCCACTAATCATCAATGCCACAATAGGTCAAAGCACATTGATGTTAAACATCATTTTGTACGAGAGATAATAAAAAGTGGAAAGGTAGAGATCAGTTATTTACCAACAAATGAAATGCCAGCAGATTTGTTGACCAAGGGTCTAGGTACTATTAAACACTACAAATTTATGGAAACGTTAGGTATTGTTAAATTGTAATGCAACTATGTAAGTTAATTTTGTTGTATGGGTGGTTAGTTTATTTTGATAAGTGGGAATGTTGTAATTTATATCAAAACTAGCTGCCCGCCCCGGCTTCGCTCGAGTAGCACTAAGTATTTATCTACGGCGCACCTACCTGCCCACCCTACCTACCCTACCTACCCTACCTACCCTACCTACCCTACCTACCCTACCTACCCTACCTACCCTACCTACCCTACTAAAAAGTGAAATCCTATGTCCGTCTCCTGGTTCTAAGCTACCTCCCCACCAATTTTCAGCCAAATCGGTTCAGCCGTTCTTGAGTTATAAGTGGTGTAACTAACACGACTTTCTTTTATATATATAGATGTACCTACTACCGACATCTATGTTATAGAATGTGTGTATGTGAATGTGAACCTTTTAGGTCATTCTGAATGTACTACATGTGAAGGTATATTTATAATAAAGTCACTCTGCACTGAATAACCGACGCGTTTACTTTACCTATGTCCATCTCCAGTTCCACTCGGGTTTTTAGGGTTCCGTAGTAAACAAGGAACCCTTATAATTTCGCCATTTCCGTCTGTCTGTCTGTCCGCGGCTTAGCCACCCACATTTAAAGCAAGTAGGTATTACAAAGGAATAAGCACACAAAGTTACGATGAGCAGTTCAGAATATTCTCGCAACGAACTGAATTTACTTCCTAATAGACTAATAGTTAGACATGGCCATCTATTTCTGCCTATAAACGTGTCACTCTAAAAAGTTTCAATGAAAACAAATCAATGAATGAACTCAAAGTCCGTTGCTATCTAATATTATCTTAAATTGCGTCACTACGTACTCGTAGCTAGTACCTCCGTTATTTAGTTCATGTTGGTGTAGGAGTATAAATATATCGTTCTGTGTCCGTGTGAAGCTTCCCCGCGCGTTGCAGTTTTTTATCGAGTCGTTTTATTGAACAATGGCAAAGATAACAGACACATGGCACTTGTCACCATAGAATAGATGTAGTGTATTTATAAACTTGTAGATAACATTATCGTGTGAATGTTATTGTGTGGGCGTTACAGTTCTTATGTAACAATACCTACTGGATGCATCGTGTTTATTGTAGATTTCGTTTCGTTTGTGGGCCGCAAAGTTGAGGTTAGTGTAGGTATTACATACAGTACTAGAATACAGGTTAGGTATTCTAGTCGTTGCTGTAAAAAAATATACATATTCCTATCGAGGAATAAGTAGATTCCTTTTTGTCGCTTTATAAGTGCAAGTTCCAATAACCCCGAAACGCTGTGCCCCCCTGTGTTTTAAATAACATAAGGTAAAATGTGACCTTGCGAAAACCTGTTTTCAAATGTAGGATAATATAAAAACAGACTCAGTTTTCAATACAAAGGCTGAACGAAGTATTAAGTGGAGACTTTTCTAAGCAACAATATTACTATAATACGTTTTTCTCAAACACGCTTGGAAATTCGAGCATTATTTTGACAACCTTCTTCGAGATAAATCGAAAATGGTGTACTGGTGAAAAACGTCCAGCCGGCAATGTTTGTATGAAAATCCATATAAGTACACAACTTATATGGATTTTCATACAAACATTGCCAACGGCGTTACGACGGCATTAGCGGCCGAACTATGAAAACTCATCTCTGTAGTGTTATTTAAAAATGGAACGAACTTTTTATTTCAAACATGGCAACCAAGGAGTTAACTTACCAAAGATTTTATTTAAATTTCGATTTGACTTGCAAATAGAGCTGTTTAAAGTAAAGAAGAAACAAATGAACATATTGACGCGTGAAAAATTATCGTTGGCCGTCATTGATTCAGGAATTAATAATTAATTTACTTAGTTTGAATTTCCGCGCATTATTTGAGAAATGTACTATACAAGCCGTGGCCGCTACCAGGCATTGATCGATGACTCTGTTGCACGCCGCGACAATAATGTACTATTTATTAAGATCTGTTATCGACCTGTCGTTTATACAAATGAAACTAAAAACGATAGAAATAGTAAGTTGATAGCGTGTTCCGGCGTTGGGTGGCAGCACCACGAATCTGCAGATAACTGCTGGCAGCGGCAGGAAACGAGTCCACAGCGGTCAACTTCCTACAACTATGACCTATTGGCCTCCCGCATCGAGCATGCCAATATCGGCTTACATAATAAAACACGTTATTTTAAATTAAATTCTTGTGCCAACATCGATACTCGATAAGCCAATGTGTGTTTTCACGTATGAATACCTACGGTAGGTATGTTAAATAATAAACCACATACGGTTAATGTTAATTAATTATATTTTATCTACTCACACATCGCAAAGTTCTAATTATGAAATAAATAATAGTTCGTTAATGACGACTATAAGTGACGCCATCGCCGCCACCGCGCCGCGTAACCATGTAGAATGAGCCGCCGCGCGCCGCCGCGCCGACATCGCGCCGCCGCCGCGCTGTGCATATGCAATGTTGTTGCAGGCTCGAAAGAGATGAGAATATACACAGACGGATCGAAGACCGACTCCGGAACTGGGGTTGGAGTCTTCTCACACGACTTTAACATAAAGATATCCAGCCCGCTGGGAATGTTCAACACCGTCTATCAGGCGGAGTGTGTGGGCATCATACAAGCGGTCCACGCCCTAAAAGCAAGGAGAGTTACGGACACACACATACGCATACTCTCCGACAGCGCCTCAGTTCTTCAATCCTTACGGAAAAAACATATTACCTCAAAGCTAACACTAGAATGTCACAATGCACTAGAACAAATAACGGTATCTAGCCGCAACACGGTGACACTGCAATGGATAAAAGGACACAGCGGTTCGCTGGGTAACGATGCAACTGACGAGCTTGCCAGACGAGGATCCAGCACGGCAGTCTGTGGACCCGAGCCCATCGTACCCATCCCCTTCAACCAGATACGCAGGTGGCTACAGGAGTTCACCCACACTCAAGCCGAGCACTGGTGGACCTCGACACCGGGCTGCAGGCAGTCCAAGGAAGCCATGCCATCCTTGGATACCAGGCTAACCCGGCGTTTACTACGCCTGGATAGGAACGGCCTGCGCCTGGTGACGGGTACCATCACGGGCCACTGCTCGCTGAACAAACACTTTCACACAATAGGCATAACGGACAGTCCTCTGTGCAGGGCGTGCATGGAGGCTGAGGAGACCGTCACGCACGTGCTTTTTGAATGCACAGGCGTCACCCAGATTAGAGCACAGACCCTCGGGACACCCAGATCGTTCACAGATGTTCTGAACAGACCAGGAGACTTGATAAACTTCTGGAGGGAGGTGGGCTGGTTGCAGTAACCACCAACGGCCGCAATGGCCCACGCACAATGGTCCACTGTAGGACTAAGTGCGGAAACCAAACCCCACAACATAGAACATAGAGAACATATGCAATGTTGCCACTCCGCTGCCGCACCGCCGCGGCGGCGGCGCGATTGTAGACTGATATGGCAAAATCAAGCGGCGACGGCGCGGCCGCGGCGTGGCGCGGGGCGGCGCGGCGACGGCCTCGTGTCGCCGAGCACTTATACGAGCAAATCTAATATTTTCGGACACGACAACAGACATTACTTTGTTTTTCATAGTTTTTCTGAGAAATACAAGAATATTTTTACGGTCGATAAAATCAATACTGTGCTAGCGTAAATATTCATCCCAACTATGGAAGCCTTCCATTGCGCGTGGTCTGACGTGGCACTTGGTCTGTTTTTTATTATTAATTTTGACGTGAAATATATATACCTAGGCGTAACCCGTACGTATGGCGTGACGGCAAACGGCATGACGTTCTCTTATGCCGTCATCCCCCCTCTCCGCCATGTTTCACATCTGCGCGGGCGACCCGCGACCACAGAGTAACGAACAAAGGGTAAGCTTCATACAACTGAGCTATGATAGGTACACTACTACAAGCATGAGGCGCGTGCGTGCGTGCAACTGGCGGTTTCTTCGCTTACGAAGACAAATCGGTTCATACCGGCTCGGCCAGTTGCATCGCTCAGGGCTGCCAGGCTAAGCCGCATCCCAAAAAGACGATCAGTGCGTATATTAGCGTCGCAGCGATTTGTATTCCTCTAAAACTAGAAGAGAATTTTCGGAAAATTCCTAAATTCTTTCCATTTTAAAAAGCAAACTTGAAGAAGAGTTTTCAATCACTTTATTGAGAGTAAATATTTAATGTCATAAGAAGAAAAGCTTTTCTCAGACCAAGTGTCAATCGCGAGCCAAAGGAAGAGGCTCTCGATACAGGCGCCTTCAGTCAATGGGCTATTATGGATGCTCGACGCCCCAACTCTTAGTAGCCTCTTTAAATCTTCGGCTCAATTTTCTTAAAAACGTTATGTGAGCTGCCTTTATTTCGAGTAATTCTTTAACGAAGAGTGTTATTTTATATTTAGAACCCATTTTTAACGTTCTGTTTTAAAAAATGAAAAACTATCTCTTTACAGAACACTTTTTGTATGTCTGTCAAAGAAGTTTTTCTCAAGATCTTTGCAACGCAGGAATTTGAATTTTTGCTTGATGTTAGGCCTCAATGACGCGGGTCGCCAGTTAAATGCTAAGAAATATATTTTTTTCTGATTTATTTGGGTGGTCAAATAGACCGTATAAAAACAACTTTTATTTAACATACATAAACATTAATCGAATCACTGAAATTACGAATTGCGTATTTTGAAATCAACATTATATATATGATAGTACCTATAAATATCATGAGTTGATATTATTTTAATTAATTTAATGGCAGTCCCTCAAAGTGGTTAATATCAACAAGGTCAAAAAGCTCGAACTAAGGTCAACAAGCTCTAACTTAAGCGCACAATGCGTGAGCTGGCATAAAATGGGTCTAAGAAAAAACAAATCATTCGCACACAGTGCATAAAAATGTTTAGACCAATGTTATGAATGTAGTTTTTGAAAATGCTGAAATAATCCTCAGTGTGTAGGTATTTATAAAATAGTTAAAAGTGCTGTACTAATGTGTAACTTATTAGTTATAGCTAGATACATTTGAGTTTGTGCTAGATTCTCAACAATAGAGCTACAGATTGGTTTAAAGCTCTTCCCGTCAAAGCCGTCAAAGCGAAACACAATCCTGTTCAGTGCCTTCGCTTATCTTTACCTGAACAATAGGTAGGTAAATCTGACCTGTGCTTGTCTGACCTTGGCTTGTTTAACCGGAAGGGCATGGAATATCGACTCCGACCGACTAGAGATTAAGTTGCCAACTGTCAGTCCTTTTAAAGGGTATTATCTAATATTCTATTATTGCTTAGTTGGCTTGACTTTACTTACTAGTCAAATGGTAAACACGGAATCCTTTAATTTTCACACAGCTATTTTACCTACTCGGAGTCTATATGCATTATATCAATAGAAATTGGAAAGAAGGTGTAGTCTGCACCGCTAAATAATGGTGTTAAAAAATAGAGTATTTCCTAAATAGGCGATGTAAATTTGTACGGAAGTTCGGCAGTTTTGCCGATAGGAAATCCCATGGAGCGAACGGCTCGTATTATTTATGAAATTCTAGTATTTGACAGCAAAACAAATGATCTTTTCTGCGGCTACAAGTGGCTTGAACCTGCCAATTTTTTATAAACGTTTATAATTCCTAGGATTAGAAATAAACGCTGCATCTAGAAAATGTTACAAATGTAGTTTTTTTTTGCGTCAAGTTATTGAAATCTAGCTGAAGCTGAAGCTGTAAAGGGACCTAGAAATCCGTCTTCAACTTGCACCTCGCAATTCTTATGCTGGGGCCGCAACTGCATCTATCGTCACGCACCTTCGCGCGACGACACGATACACGTCGATGTGACCAACCGCTATCTATTGTACGGTAACTAAAGCTCGGACTGCATCCCAATTATCGCACAGGTCACATCCATAATGTGACCACCGCATTAGCACATTACTATTTTAGCTTCAATTTAGCTAACAAAATCTACGAAGCTTCAGCCCCAGCATTAAATTCTACATTCAACATGTAGGAATGTGACGTGGCCGTTTAGGTGGACAATAAGTACGCATACGACGACGGCCAGTGAACAAAATGTCTTTGATTTTTTAGATAGATACTCGGTTGATTTTGCATTTTTCCATTATTTAATGTTGAATATTCAAGTTATGTTTATATGACTTTATATATAGGTCCTGCGCTCAAAATGAGAGGGTTAATAAAAAAATATTGTGTCCTTTCGATTCGGAAAACTTGGCAAGAGACCCATCTAAAAGCTCAAAAGTTCACCCCCATTTCTAGCAGGTATACAAAACGATGTCGAACTCACTTTTAGTTTTGTGTTGAGTAAAACCAGGAAATTTTTATTATTTCGTCATATCAAATTAAACAAGACACCTCAAAATTAACTCTTAACTTTGCTAGACTTTGCAAGATAGGATCTTCATAATATAATTATCTTTTTACAATAGAGCTTCATGAGTCTTTTGTCTTCCAACAATATGCATACAATTCAACAATTTCTTTAAAAAATTGTTTTGGTTTTCCCGAATTTTCCGATTTTCCCGGCAACTTTTCATTTTTTTATTTCTGTAAGAACCTAATTCGGACTTTTAGGCAGGCCGCACACCAGACATACACTTGTATTATGACAATTGTGGCGCCACATTTAAAACGCGACACATTTAACTCCCCAGGGACATATTTTGTAGCGGGTGCAGATTGTGGCGAGACGATTACCGCGCTACACGACTTCAAGATCGAACACGTGCTGCGTACTTTGTGACGCGGTGATTTTCAAAAATGAAAGAGAACATTGAGTTTATTGGAAAGATTGAAAAAACCCCTTGGACTCGCTGATTATAGCAAAAGACGGACTTCTTCGTCGAACCGTAACGTCAGCGAAATTTAGAAATTACCGTAAATTGTAGTAATTTGATTAAACGGCTACACAATGACGTCTTTTATTTGTCATTAATTGTCCCATAAAAAAATCTGTATCGTCGGACTATTATGTGGACATTCTGGAAGCTGCGTCACAACGTTGCGTTCGATTTGCGTGTACACGATACATCTGAATCTGAATCCGATCTGATACAACGAAAACCATTTCATTTTAATTATATAGAAAAAGGGAGATCTCGTGTATATCGAAGAACTATCTATTATGTCTATATTCTCAGAAGCCGGTCTATAATTTATCTCACTAATATCAATATTCCTATCAACAATAGACCCGCCTATGTTTATTCATTAGGTATGAGTAATTTAATTTAAGTGCTAAAATCCTACTGAGTATTTATATAGAAATACTATTCTGTGTTCAATCCTAGAGACAAAACATGCGAACGGCTTTCCTTTTGAACGCCATTGTCACATATACGTGACAAGCAAACGCGTGCCCTTGAATCATTACTTTTGTGTGTTTTTATTTGTACACCTTAAATATTTAAGCTCTTGTCCATATTTAATTGCTGGAAACGAATTAAATTGTACCATGGTTATTGAGAAATTTGATGACAAAAAGGAGAAATTAAACGTTTAAAAAGGACTGTTTTCACACGCCAAAGACTTCTATATGTGACCGCTAGTGACGTGACGTATGATTGATAATATCGTAAATCCTTACTAAAAATTAATGTGAAACTTCTTTAAATTGATGTGATTATATTATTTTTGTATCAATTGGTATCTGGATAAACCAATTATAAGATTCAGTCTTATAAAACCACACTATAGCAGCTATAGAATCAAAAACGAAATCTAGTCAGGTCTAATTGCGATATTCGCTAATCTCATCTCGCGCATCCCTAGCGCAGCACCGATTATCAGTCCCTTGTACGCCATGGTCACAAATAGACGACAAAATCGTGACGTCATAAGCGCGGGGATCATTTTTAGTGAAGTCCATTAGATATTTTATAGTAGTATTATATAGTACCTAGTATATTATAATAGTGATTTTTCTATGTGGGGTATTACACTATCAAATATCTAGGATCCTATATAGGATCCTAACTTTTATCCTACATATTTGACGCCTAGAATCATATCTGTGTATTATATTATAATATATCTAGGATCCATTTTTTTTTGTCATATGTGGTTGCGTATAAAAAATCGTCTATAAAAACAAAATACTGAAGCCTACTCATTAATTATATGTGGATAATTGGTACACAAGCCCGATATTATTTAAATATTTGCATGAAAATAATATCTACGCTTGCGGTACCATAAGTAAAAATAGAAAGGGTACTGACTGGTAAGGGTAGGGTGTATTTTACAATTACACGAAATGGAAGTGCAATATTCTGGCCCATTGATGGCTCTTAAATGGAAAGACAAAAAATATATTTTTATGTTATCCACCATCCATGATAATTCTATGGAACCATCATCGAGGATAATTAGAAATACTGGATTGCCTGTAATTAAGCCAAAAGGTATACTGGATATTCCAAAAGCATGGGCAGTGTTGATAACGCAGATATGTTATTATCATCACTGCAAAACCATTAAATGGTACAAAAAGTAATTTTTTCACATATTGGATATGCACCTCTTAAATGCATTTTTTTGATATAGACACATAAAAGCCAAAACTAAAATTGGCCAATTTCCAATTGTGCGTTATTCATCAATTAATAGAACGATACCACAGCTGCACAGTGATACCGTTTTAGAACGACCCATGTCAGTCACAACTAGTAGCACAAACCCTCTTCGTGAATTACCCAGGAACGCAAAGGAGCACATGCCTTATCGTATGGGGAAATACCAAAGGTGTAAGCAATGCGCAAATAATAAAGATCGTAAAAATACACGTTTTAAATGCAATGCTTGTAACGTTTATTTATGTGCTGCGCCATGTTTTGTACAATATCACAGTGTATAATTTATTACTACCATTTACATGCTATCATGCTATGTATTCCCATACTTAATACCAAGCGCGGATCAAAGTTGTGCCTTATAAAATAAAATAAAACAATGAATCGTGCGTGATTCGGAACGCCGCGAAATACTTAGTCATAGGAACTTCGCTTACATTTCCACCAAAACTTCCGAGCTGCATTCCTTTTTAGTGGCGTGGCGTGGCGCTGATGTTAGCAGTTTGTACTGTTTGTAAACATAGGTAACCTAACTTGAATCGTTTTGACGAAGTCGAATAATTTCAAATCATACTTTTCCCATCCTCCCTGTATCAACTTGCCCCCCTAGGCCATTAGCTGGCGACGCCCTTGTTTGGTGTACAAGAGAATCGGCACCACTGTACAAATTCTTCGTCAGGGCGACTTATTTTGTAAACATCTCCTTTGTAGGAATGCACTATATCGATCATGAGCGAGTTCATACTCTGAGTCTGACTCGCACTTGGCCGATTTTCGGATGGCTGTGCCCACAACCTTTTTTGAGGGCTGGATCCGCGCTTGCTTAATGCGTATGCCAACAACCTTTAAACTTTAAACCAGAAACACATGTCTAGTATTTTTATGTAAAGAATCTATGTAAGTAAAAAATTTCAAAACTGTGTCATGAAAAATCTGACAGTTATAAGCTTGTTATGTTACCTGGTTGTCTGTACAAAAACATGATCACCACGCGGTCGCGCTCGAGGAGCGCACGGCGCGTGGGCGCCGCCGTGCGCTCCTAGAGCGCGACCGCCGTCTTGCGCTCACTAATAATAATTTGGCAGTAGGTACCTAACCGTACAGCGATTGTATTGTAACTAACTGGTGTTAACATTTTCCATCACACTTGCAGGCTTTCGACTGTCGTAATGATCAAGTGTAGGTAGATATTATTATGTAATAAAAATAAAAATGATTAACAGCTAATTAAAAATGTGTTTTATTTATAACAAAGTAATATCATACCACAAAGTATCGATAAGCGAGATATTGATGTTATATTGCTAGATCCCTAATTTAGATATATATCAAATATCGGATATTTTGATATTTACTATAAATACTTACCGGTTTTTTACGAAACCTGATATTAGATAGAATCGATAAGCGACATTTTGTACTGCTACATCCCTAAATCAGATGCGAGGAAGTCATCTTTTGGCTGACAGCCCACGCCATTGTCACAATATCAAGACAGCAGATTGAGAATAGTGCTGTACCATAATGTAATTATTATTTTTTTAGTTGTCTCCTAATGTCTGTTTTTACATTGATAAATTGGGAATTAGTCCTAAGTTAAATAAAATTTCAATGTCATGGGTAGTGTTTATTCGATAATTACAGACAAAAATGTTATTATAATATTGTTAATCGATAAAGTTTTGGAATCCCTATTCTTTTTGTAGGTATTTGCGGTGAAATTGTGGCTTGGCGTGGAGGGCACGCGCGTGTGTTTATGCTCTGGCGGCAAAAGGTTAACAAACGAAATATCTCTCGACTCGGGGAGTAACACCTCTGCGGTTGGCTTATAATCTCTCAATAACCGATAACACTCCAGTTTCTTCTATTCGCTATTGATTGATAGTTATCAATCAATAGCGAATAGAAGAAACTGGAGTGTAAATATTATTTAACTAACGTTGACAGCTAAACTTAGCTATCAACGTTAGTTAAGTATAGGTTACAACTACATTTTTTACTAGGTACAGTTTCGTAAAAACCCCATTTTCTCGAAAACATAAGTGCTTAATGCAGGGTACAAATTAGCCGAGCTAACACCCCCGTGACATTTGCAAGATTAAAGGGGAGCTGGAGGGAGCGTCAACATCTAATCAAGAAAGTGCATCGTAGCGCATAACCCAAGAACCTGTTAGGGATATGCAAGGTATATCCATCTTATTATAAATATGTAGGTAGGAATTGAGTAAGGCAAATGTTAGTTTTTTTTTACAATGTCTAAGTAAATTTATTACTTTAGTAAGCTATTTATTGCCCATTTTTTTTCTTCTTTGCTGAATATATTCAATGGGTGTACTTTTTACTTACAATAAAATGACTCTGTGGTGACTGCACGCTTGCACCACAAATCACTAAAAATATTTAGCGCTAAACAAATTTAAACCATCGTTATTATTCTGTCATGAATTTGGTGACAAAGTTGACAGAGATAGAGTGATATTTTTGCTTATTTATTTCTTTTTTTATTTAAATAACTATACACATTTAGTGGAGCAAGCGGGCCTAAATCTGGACCAAGGTCTCATCTACAGTAAACTAAGGGATTTGTGGTTATGCAGCATACCAAATTGTAATTAAGCGGAGCTCCAAGCGCCATTGGTAGGTAAGGATGTTTTATGCACATATATTCGACTGTAAACAAACCACTATAGATTTAGAAGAGGTAGAAATAAAATTTTAGTGTGGGTCGTGGGCTATTGTTATTTATATTTAAGTTTGTCGGTAAATACTTACCCTAAGAAAAACATCAGCCGGTCGATTCTGTAAAAATATCACCATGAAACTTAGGAGAAGTGAGCTGTCAATAGTGTTAATCCCTAGCATTCTGCCGCCGGTCGATTTGTGACAGTGACAGCTCACTTCACGCTAACTTCACCTAAGTTTCACGTTGATATTTTTACAGAATCGACCGACTGGTCTCTTTAGTGGGCAATTGTTGTCTCTTATTATTTATTTATTTTATTTTCCAGGAAATAAATTGTGAAGAGCAGCCAACAAATTGAAGGCTTCGTCTTGTTGGACAAATGTGTTACGAATGTAGACAATCTGGTTTTACATTTCTGGACCCAAAACATTAACGGACAAAACAAAAATGAAAAACATTCGGAGATAACCTTTATTTAATGAATACCCATATAATTCCCGTTTGGCATCCTAAAAAAACCCAATGGATACCTTAATGAACTGGGATTGTCCGTCTTTTTGTGAGTCAAACAAAAAATTTACATCTTTAAGCAGGTATGTTTTAACTTTATTAACTTTATCGAGTCCTGACCGCCGACTTATGGCAACCGACATGTTTACGGAAATGCGATTTTCATCGTAGACAATATATACTTTAAAATATCAATAATCTTATTAAAGACCAATCAGTATAAGTGTCTCACATCATCAAAAGCTGAATTTATGTTTAAGAGATCAACTAAATTCCCCTTAATAAATGATCATCCACATTTTTCAGCACAAACATAAAGTACAATATTTATTGGATATACAAAATGTATGTGTATATGAAGTGCTTATGAAGTAAATGAGGAGTTGAAAATCCCGGTTCTTAAAGCAACGCAAATTTCTGGGATTTCCCGGTACTTTCGGTTCCGGGATTTCCCGGGACTATTCACTATTTATAATAGACAGATTACAAAATATTATTTATTTATTGTTATATCTAACAAAAAAATGTACTCAAGCAGGTACATCTACGAAGAGTGGTTTATGAATAAATGATTAAGTTTAACATACATAAGAGGAAACTATTGTAAAAATCTAAAATAATTTTAGTTTGGTTTATCGTATTTTTAAACAAGGAAGTGTCATCTATAAAAAACTTTTTTAAGATTTGTTAACCTTTATGTTACTACCTAAACCTATGGAGCTTTAGTTTTAGTTTGGTTTCTGCACTATTCGCCGCGTCAGCCGCGCGACATCGCGGGATGCGCCGTACTAATTCATACATTTTGTTTCTGTCGCCCGCCGCACCTCCTGACGTTCGTGCGATTCGCTCGGCAATTTCGCCAGTCGTCCCACCGTTCGGCGCTACGAGTGGCACGGTAAGTACATTTCTATACAGAAATGTATAGAAACGAGACGAAAGTCGCGAGACGCTTCGCCGTTCGCACCGCGCGAATTTTCGATGCAGCGAATGTTCTGTGGCCAGGCGGTTAGTAGGTATTTTATTCCATGAATATGCCGAAGAGCTTTCATTTCCAACAAAATAGTTCACAGTAATTTCTTTTCTGTAATTTCTAAACAGACCCCCGTCTGTTTAGAAATTACAGAAAAGAAATTACTGTAAAGCTTCGTGCAGACCAGCGCGACGCGACACCGGTTATTTTTATACCGTCAAGTTTTCTTAGAAATTGTATTGTTCGAGTCGCGTCGCGGCGTCGCATCGCGCTGGTCTGCACGAAGCTTTACTCCGGTTAAGCAAGCTACCAATGAACTGCGACGTACTGATCGACGCGGTGCTGACCCAAAAAATCTTTTATATTGGCTGCAAAAATTATGAGAGTTGACAAAGAATCACTGTTGCTTTCAAACATTTTGGCTACAACACTAAAATAATTAAAGAGCAGAATACAGTCTGAAAATTATATTAAACACTGTTCAGAAACGAATCTTGCTTTTATTCGGTGTATCCTGAATTCTGCTTGGTATTGGGCTTATCGTAAAAAAGATCTTTTTATAGTGATTAGCGAGCACCAACTGCTTTTATGACGCTCATTGCCAGTTAAACTGTATCCTAATTGCGTAATACGCGATCAATCAGAATCTGAATCGTTTTGAAACAGATATCCATTGCTTCAAAAGTTCGAAAAAAATCTGCTCAACAACGTAAATAACGCAATGAATGTTGTTGAACTGTCAAAATGAAACAGATTAGTCGTAATCGTTTACGAAAATATGTTACGTAATTAAATAGCTGGTTGGATAAATTTTGTAAAATTATTGTATCAATTAATGAGATGGACGTATCTGATGAGTTTATATCAAACATGAATTACGTTCACAAAGCCAAACTAGGTAATGAAAATTCACTCGTGCTATTTACTTTAATAACCTAGTTAATTGTTTGTTCAAAATTTTGCAATATAAGAAAAATGTCCATTAGGAAAATATCGAGTGATTCATTATTTCAAGAGAATCGAATTTCATTATCTGAAATCGAAATATATATAATAACAAAGATTTTATTGTAGAATGCAGAAAAGAATACCCACGCACAATGAAGGTTCCGTAGTTGGGATAAATTTATCCCAAGAACAAACTTAACATCGTAGTTGAAAAACATGTTCTCCCATATGGAATGTATGGGAGACAATGGTGCCGATTCTCTTGTCACAAATGCCTCTAAACTAAACTAAAAATCACTAAAATTTAGTTTATTCCTGTCAAACGACGATTTCCTATTATGAAATAGACTAAAGTGACACAACTTAACTATATTTTAGTTTGACAGCGCTAAGATAGTACTGAGTTTTTAGTTTAGTGAAAATGGCAATTTTGCTATTCTGAATATGACGTTTTTCACCTAAAATTTTGGTTGTAAAAGACCAAATCAGACTAAACCTGAAAAATTTTAATCGCGATTAAAATGGTGTGGTATAAAATAAGTTGTTATGAACTAAAATTCACACCAACATCTCGACTTCACGTGCAAAAACAGTACTGTATTTATTTTTTCTTTTGCTTATATCTCGAAAATAGTGCGTCCTATCGCAAAAATAATGAAAATTTCGACCCCCTTTATAAAACCCTTAAACACCTAACACTCAACACGTAGGTAATATTTTTTTCATATTTTCCATACAAAAAAATAAAAATTCCATATAAAGCACGTCGAGGCTACACCACATACGCACCTCCGGCTCTAAAAAAACTCACCGGTTAGGGCAAACCACGGGTACCACGTGGATTCACGATTGTCAAATTCTATTTTAGTTGTGTCAAAATTATGTTTTAGTTTAGAGAATTTTATTTGCAGAATAGCTCTAAGATTCTCATAGCCAAAAGTAAGTAATTTTAGTCTTAGTTTAAGTTAGTTTAGTTCGGTGTACAAGAGAATCGGCACCAATGTTTTTCAAACTTCATATTTAAGTTGGTCGATTATTACTCGTTAACTTGTAAAGCCTAGTTAGTTATGATAGTTTTCCTTTTAACTTCGTTATATATACTATTGCTGCGATTTTTTTTCATAAATTCATGTACAACCATTTAGCTGGCGGGCGAGGGGGGGGACACTAGACTCTAAAATTGTTTTTCATGATTTTATTTTACCACTTTTCAGCGTGATTAATTTGTATGTACTAGAAAGCTGTAATTTGGCATGGTTATATATGTTGGGGTCGGCTTCCAGTCGAAACCAACGGCTTAACGTGCTTTCCGAGGCTATACTTATTGTTCATAATTATTGTACAATTGGTTTTAGACAACATAAAATATACAGGAGTTAATGGGACCAACTATTATGTTATCATCAATTTTGCAGGGTTCCGTAGTCAGTACGACTATAATTATATATTTTGATCAACTCTAGACTTAAATTCGACCAAGTGCATGTCGTTCCTTTACTGCCAGTGCGGGGATTTGCACATAAGGCGGAACCCACACTGGTAGGAGCTTTGCTTGGCGCCACGATAAGTGAGGGTAGCGTAGCACCGTGCATTGAGGGTTGCGCTGAGCTAGGTGCTAGGTGATTTGTTATGTATTTCATAAATCCACCTAAATTTTGTTGACATTTCACCGATGCGCGATGCGCATCTCTCATGCATTATGCACACTCACTTAGGCTGGTATCAGAGAAAGCATGAGCATTGATTACCACGCTTGCTTATAGCGGAATGGCGATTCTAGACTTACATTTATTATAAAGTCCAGTTTTCCTCAAGCTGTTTTTTATTCAGCGATATCAGTGATGTCAAAAATAAACTTAGAAAGTATTCAGGTAGTCGATAAAGCTTATGTTATTCCAGACAAAGGGACAAATTTTTGATGTCTTGTTAAAAAGAAACCTGTTGACAGCGTCCATTTTCGAATTGTATGTTGGGGTCATAGAACATTTAATTTCGTTCCGTTCATCAAATAAATCAGCAATATCGGATTGGTTTTGCTGGGTTCCGAGATGTCTGAACAAATCATGGCTAAAGTGCTTAGACTAGTGTGGCTCCGGTGTGCTTCCCGCATACCTAACATGCCATTTGGTGAGTTGCACAGTACCGTAGCAGCGCCGCCGCCCCGCACGATTGTGGGTGGGCTCTTGAATAGGTTTCTACTAGATTGATTGACATAGTTAGTTTACAACATGTCATGCCCTGTGGCAACTCGTCATCAGGATAAGATGGTATACACGATCTTGATCTTGACCGTGAGCGTATACTACGGCTTTACGTAACTCAGCATGCATGTGGGATATTGATTATTGAAAATACAGATACGAAGGTAGACAAGATTGTCATTCGATTAGAAATGAAATGAAATGAAATTGTTTATTCTGTAAATAGGATATCGGAATTACTTTTACACGTCATTTAAAAAAATATTAAAAATAAGCTAGATGAGGTCGTTGTTTCCTATCTGACTACTCTGAGAAGAAAGGCCGAAACAAACTCAGAGGTCGTAGTCTCTTTTAAAGTCCAGACATAATCTTGGTCATATGAGGACCATGTGGATTAGTGTCTGAAATGGTCTTTTGAGGAAAGAACCACACAGATTTGAGTGGAACTGTCCAGTCAGTGCAAGCATTTGTCAGTCATCGTGGAGCTCAACTCAAAACTGAAGGAGCTCTGATAACTGGAGAAACAGTGCCATTCGGTCCTTTCGTCTACACAATATGTTTTATAAAGTACCTACTAAAAACGGAATTTAATTTCCTAATACTTCTTTTAATTGTTTTCTTCTCCGACAGTAGACAATGATATTATTGAAGTTTTGTCTTAAGTTTGCAGAATATGCTCATAAGTACCTACCTGACGAATCGCAGTACATGAGTGCAAGTAGATCGTGCTCAGGGCATCCTCGGTGCCTGACGGTCGTTTGTTGCTTCGCACTTTCAGCGCGCTGGAGAGCGTGCGGCTGTGGAGTGCTTGCAAGTGATACAATTCAGCACAACCGCTATTTAAGGTTACGCTAGTCAGACATTCTTCCATACTAACGTATGGAGTTTACTCAACTGTTTGACAGAATACATTAAAAATGATATCTACATGTCTCGTCATTATCTAGTCCAGTAGGGACACAGAATTCAAAAAAGAAATGATTTGAAATGAAACTAAAATTGATAATTTTTGTTTATTTCACTTGAATATTTGACACCGAACGGGAAGCGGAGGATTAACTCTGGCATCGGCCAGAGTCAATACGATGATATTCTAGCGGCAACTACATCGCCACATGGGAACTACGCATCACACTGACGTTACGCGAAATCCTGCATCGCGCATATATAACACTTCCTGACATCAATCGTTGGGCAGTTGTCCACCAGACACGACACCTGTCTGGTCGGAGGATCCCCCCTTTTCTATAGAGGATGAGTGAAGTTCAAACCCTGTTCCTCATACCTCTATTGGATAATCCACCTTGACAAAAAAAAAAGTATCGAACTGCAATTGTAATTTGACGTTTTTTTTGTTCTTTTCACAAAGAAATATACTTTTTCTTTCTAACACCTAATTGACTTACGTCACTACGTCTGCAATTAACAATGTCATACAATTTCGACTGAGCTGTCAATTTTATAATAATTTATGGAATAACATTGGAATTCGAGTTTTTGTTCGTGTATCCTTGTGGTATTCTGCCTTGCGGACATACTGCAAGGATGTCTGATATGCAAAATAATACGAGAGTTTCTAGCTCAATATTTTCTTATGTCTTTTAACATTATTCCTTTTCCTGTCATGGTTTAATTATTTTCTAAATAAGAGCTAAATGATAATTTTAACAATACGATTGATTTACTTATGTGACTTATACTGAATACGATTGATTTACTTATGTGACTTATACTTAATACGATTGATTTACTTATGTGACTTATACTTAATACGATTGATTTACTTATGTGACTTATACTTATGTGTGTGTAGCTGTATTTTGTATCAACAGGCGTGATGCTATGTGGTATGTTATTATTTTTGTTAGACTTTATTATTGTACAATTACATAAATCCTATTATTGTCCATTCAAAGTTTGTGTATCTATATAGGTAATATCAAAATATTAGCAACCAACTGTACAGCCTCACAAGCTTCACTCTCATCATGATTTTGTTAGTTCACCGCCATCCAACGGGTCAGACAAGTTAAGTGGTGGGTAGGTACACATATGTGAAATGTAACATACATTGAAACGAGCGTGTTGTCCATCAACAAGGCGATTTTTTTTTCAACGTTTGTTTCACTTCACTATAAATACGTTTCACATAATATTATATTGTGTATCCACGATTACTACATGTACCAACAAAAAAAAAAAAAAGGTAAAGGCTCGTGCAGACCAGCGCGACGCGAAGCCGCGACGCGACTCGAACAATACAATTTCGAAGAAAACTTCACGGTATAACAATAACCGATGTCGCGTCGCGCTAGTCTGAACAAAGCTTAAGACTGACGGAAACAATCACCTAAAAATAATAATAAAAATATAAAAAACCTGACGGTTTTTATTATTTTGTATTTTCAATCTTATAGTATTATGTTTTTGGAATCGTACCCTTTATTTTGATACGATCATGATGCAACATGATCACTTGATTATGACACAAGTTTTTTATTCAAGACATTATTTATTGACATCTCAAATCCGTCATTGATTTGTGAAAATCCATCCAGTCGTTATGATGCTTCGAGGTTAAGAATCCAAAATACACAGACACGTCCATAGATACGCGAATAAAACATAAGCGTGTTTTTGCTGTCGCGCAGTCGAAACAAGAAATATTATATAGGTATTTAAACAATAAGTACTCGTACTACTCTAAATGTCAGTCGCAACAAAATTGGTAATTAAATAATGCTTAAGTTACCTACCAACCGTTTGCATCATCCAAATTAAACTTTTTCCAAGCTATTCAGTTGGTGGTGCATTTCAGCTCACACCTAACTACTCTTAATTGGTTCCGTAATAAGTTTCCTTCACAATGCAGGAACTTATTTTTCACTAGTTTATTTCTACAGAGGCGAACCGAGTGAAGTTCAGAAGCCAACATTGAAAAAGTTGTTGGTGCGGTGAGCGCGCGGCCGCAGACATGGCTTGTAATCGAACTGCCACAATAACTTTTGTTAAGTGATCTTTCTTTGTCTAGAAATCTTACGCTTGAGTGTTCTGACTAACTTTTTGTTCTGCTATAGAATTTTAAGCTACTTAAACCTAGACTTATTTGAGTACTTGCTTTTTCCCGCGGCTTCGCCCGCGTAAAAGTCGGAAATTATTCCACACGAATATAATACCGGGTTTCATAGTATCCTATGTCCTAAGCCAGGTTATGGCCAATCCGTATGTATACCTTTCATCTAAATCTGTTCAGCTAATACGGCATGAAAAGGTAACAGACAGAATGCCAGGCAGATAATAAATTTAAATCATATTTTTTAGGGTTCTGAACCTCAAAATAAAAATTGGAACCCTTATATATAATGACTTCGTTATCTGTCAAGACCCTTTTTCTCAAGAACGCGTGGTGTAGCGTCCTTGAGACCTAGAGTCCTTGATGGAGGTATCAAGTTGAAATAGATATTAAAAACGTAGATCTGCGGTCTCTTGGAGTTGTAAAGAAAATCAAACTTCCAAGTCGACGGCGCAATAAAAAAATACGGCCATTTATCCCGCATAAGTTGACACTCGCAAAAAAACCTTTACTTTCGGTTGACTAGTACTTTCCGTTGACGTAGCAGCATGCAGTTTGGCAAGAACCAAGGTTTTACAGTACAAGTAGAGAGACAAATCCGAAAATTGGTAATTTATAGTTATATATCAACTGTTATTATTATCAAAGTCAAGTTTGTTTATCAATCTGTCTTGAAGTAACATTTAGTCTGTAATTCATTCAAATCGGTCCACTCCACTCTATTAAAAGTTATTTTTTTAACTGAAAAGTTAAGTTTGCCCTTCAATCCAGAATTGGAAATTCGGGCCGCCGAGCCAGCACAGCTTTGAGACGGAACCCTCAGGGCGCAAGTCCCACTCACACTTATCCGGTTTTATTTATTTAAAAACTAACACGTTTTTTAAGATTCGAAGGGCCTCGTTCACCATCTCCAAGTAAAGCATTGATTAGTTACTTCCTAGTTAAAGTTGATTGGAAAGTAAAAGTTACGAGTATCTTTTGTCAATTTCACAAACGAAAATAAAAATTCGAGTAACAACTTACTGGTTAAGTGAATGACGTAACAAATCATACGTTACATTCTTTCAATAATAATACGTCAATGTACGTGAAACGTCATTGGCAGTTGTCAATGTCATTTGTTGTGTTTTTGCGTCTGCTTTGATAAACGTGTGATTTTAATTTGTTACTTTATTTACCTATATTTTTTCATTAGCATGGATAAAGTTAAGACATAGAAGTGCAAACTTTTCTTTATACAACCTTAGTTTATGTTTACCCTAAACCTCTGAAGGGGTCATTGTACTCATTATTATGAATAACTTTCACTACGGGACCAACGCTGAAATCGCGAAAAAAAAATCAGCTGTTCCCTACATTTCGACGAGATATACGAACATAAATGTAAGGAACAGCTGATTTTTTTTTTCGCGATTTCAGCGTTTTTTTTGTGAAGAAAGGTTATTTTATCACTTTAAATTGTAATAATATATTATGACCGAGTGGGCCGATTTTAATTAAATATAAAGACTAAATGTTATAAAATGGTAATAAAGATTATATGTCCAATCCCTTAAATCTCTTGAAAAGAAGCAGCAAAATTAACATGTAATATGTTATGTTTTTTTGTGTATGTACAACACAAAAAAACATAACATATTACATGTTAATTTTAACATCATCCCCTATTTTACCCCATTGGTCCTATGATTTTACAAAAACGCTGAAACATGTAATTCTTTAAATCTTACCAAAAGCATATTTTATCATCCCTAACTCAAGAAATGCTGGGTTTCCCATAGAAACTTTCATCCCCTATATCCCTTTACGATTATTTTTGAGACAAAATGTGGCCTATGACCTTCCCCAGAATGCCTCTATCCCCTTGCCAGATTTTATATCGAAATCCGTTCAGCGATTTCGTTGTGAAAAGGTAACATACATACAGACAAACTTACTTTTGAATTTGTTACCCGACTACGGCGAAGCAAAAAGGAGGGTTATGATTTTGACCGGTATATGTATGTTCGTTGAAAGCGCCTTGATCATCTGCTGGTTGTGGGCTATGTTACGTCATATTAAATTGAATACAGCGCCCACGAGAGGACAACGTCATGAAATAAAAATATTTGTTTTTAATGATGCCATGCTGAATATTAAATGAAAGCTCAACAAAAACTCCAAAATAATTTAAATATAAATATCAGCTTAAAAAACTAAAATCCAACTACGACAAAAAAGTCAACTAAATAAGATATCACAGACAGACAATTTAAATAGCGGTCAAAATCATAACCCGTTTTTGCTTCGCCATAGTCGGGCATAAATCCGGAGTCACATGTAATCAGAGGCGCAAATCCCGTATTTTTAAGAACGTTCGCATTCGCGACATATTCGCAATCTGTCAAAAATACAATCAATTTAACAAACATTTTTGAAAAGTTTGGCCGATTGCGACTTGAATGTGAACGTTTAATAAGTACGACGACTAACACGTGTGACACCGAATTTTAATTTGTCTGTCTGTGATGTCTTGTTTATACCTTATAGTTAACTTTTTAGCCGTAGTTGGGTTTTTAATATTAGTATGGATGTTAAAGGTAAGTTTGGTAAACTATAAGTTCCTTAAAAAGCCACCAGAATCAAGCATAATGTCACTTTTGATCACTTTAATAATCTAATTCAGTTCTCGACCTGAAGTGGTACCTGAAAAACTCACTCTCTTAAGCTTCAGTAATTGCCACGTTTTGGGAAGTAAGCGAACAGAAATAGTGTTATATGTATACTTGTATAGACTCTCAAAAATTTAACAGTTACTGAATTATATGGCCTACCTAAGGTCATATAATTCAGTAACTTAGATTTTATCCAGGTTCAGTGTCGAGTCATCAAATATTGATACGAATCGAGTCTGCCGCGATGTCATTGCCAGCTATTTTAAGCCCAAGTCTAAGGTTTTCTCGTATACTTTGGGACAACAGGAACAAAGAAGATTCAAATAAAAATATATTCAATAAGGTCCGGATCGGAACAAATTACTTATATCCAAAAGTAGTAGCGGTGTTAATATTAAAACAGAACAACTACGATACGGTTCATAATAGTTAATGTTTGTTGTTCATTTATTTTACATTGTTTATTTACTAGCAGCGCCCCGCGGTTTCACCCGCATAAGTCTAGATCCCGTAGGAATATCTAGATAAAAGTATTATTGTCCAATAGTAATCCAGGTCATGGTCAACCCATGTGCCAAATCTGTTTAAGCGTGAAAGCGTAACAAACAAACAAACTCACTTTCGCATTTATAATATCAGCCGGTCGATTCTGTAAAAATATCACCGTGAAACTTAGGTGAAGTGAGCTGTCAATAGTGTTATAATCCCTAGCATCCTGCCGGTCGATTTGTGAGAGTGACAGCTCACTTCACGCTCACTTCACCTAAGTTTCACGTTGATATTTTTACAGAATCGACCGACTGTTAGCATTCTGGATTTGTGCTCTATACACTATACATCTCCTACCCGCGGAATACAGGTATGTTATTAAGTTATGCTGTACTTTAGAATAACCTATCAACAATACTTGAATTAATTGGATTTTTGTTAATTCAAAACTACTAAATAGGTTAAAAATATAACTTCGCATAGTGACAGCTTAGTATAAGCCGGAAGCAATATTGAGGATAATTTTTATCCTAAAACAAGTGAGCTCAGAATATCTGAATTAATTATTATATTATTATTATTGTGTATCATTTTAATTATGCACCTGCTTTTAAATATTAATGCAAAGGCGTACATCATCTTTCCATAATTATAAACGCATAATTATAAAAGAAACCATAATTAAGTATGGT
Source organism: Agrochola circellaris (assembly GCA_914767755.1). Lineage (NCBI taxonomy): Eukaryota > Metazoa > Arthropoda > Insecta > Lepidoptera > Noctuidae > Agrochola > Agrochola circellaris. The sequence goes on from OU611840.1 coordinate 9,429,640, forward strand.
CTGTTCCAAAAATATCTGATAAAAGTTTAGGTTAAGTTAAGCAATCACTCACTAAAGGGAATAAGTAAGACATTCGTATATAAGGTTTCAACTTTATATCTAACTACTTTTTCCAACAATTATTGTTTGAATAACATTATTAAATCGTTACTGAAAAATTATAGATTTAGTTGTGTAATTGGGGTTTAGAAATTAACCTCCATTGGCAAATGAAATCCAACTTTAAAGTAGATTTAAAATAAGAATTTCGGGTTTCAGCCTCCAAATAATCAAACCGAGGCACTCAAGTTGTAAGTGGCAGGCACTACAAGCTGGCTTCCGCAGGAAGATTTTCTGATCCAATTGTTTACATTTTCATCAGATACTTTTGGAGCAGACTATAACTATTGAGGAGTATCTACTTGTCAAGTTCATCTTTTCCATGATTTGATTATGTCTATGTTTGAATAAATAGACGATTGCCATTTTAACTTTTTAAATGTCATACATCTATGTTAAATATAATCAATAAACACATTTTCTTTCTTTCTTTCCTTACTTTCAATAAATTTTAAACAAAAATAGTTGAGTAGGGCCTTGATAATTGATCACACCAGCATATCCTAATATTTATGATCAAATTGTGAATATTAATTCATCTGTCAAGCACGCTTTTGCTTATGGCAATCTAACTTTTAATACTACCTTGTGGCTTGTATTTATTCGAACGCTGCTTTTAATGCTTGCTAGCAGGGACGAAATGATCAGTAGGTAACGTACGTAAAAAAAAAATTAAACAAAGATGCATGAACTTTAAGGTCACGATTATAATTTAGTATCTCATATTTTTTATTTTTTTATTCTCCTTTAATTACTGCTTAAAACTTACACTGCATGTGGTGTAAACAAATTACAGAGTGACTGATAACTCGGCACAGGACGAAATAGTGTAACATATTTGCAACAATAAAGCACCCCATAAAGCCTAGGAGGAAATCATTTAATATGTTTCTGTTTTAATTTCCCAGAGTTCGTCATTCAATATACAGGGTGATTGGAAGATGGGTGCAAAGCTTTAAGGCGAAGATAGTACAGACAATTTAGAACCATTTAAGCCATGGTTGTCTTAGACGAAGTCTTACCAAATATTTTTAACCAAATTTTTAAGTTTTTTTTCGGAAATTCTCAAAATTTAATGTAAACTGCATAATTATGGCCAAATTGAATGATAAATGAATTCATTTTTTATTTATTTAATTAAAGTAATGTGTAAGCAATCAAGCAAAACATGTTTTAGGCTTCTGTGTCATTAGACATTTTTTTTACAGACATTTAAAGCTCAGAAAAAATAAAAAGTTTGTACAATACGTCTTTTAAACCTTATAAAAAAATAAAAAAATTGATAAGACTTCGTCTAAGACAACCATGGCTTAAATGGTTCTAAATTGTCTATACTATCTTCACCTTAAAGCTTTGCACCCATCTTCCAAACACCCTGTATAATCTCTCCCTTACTAATTGATTGGTCTTTATTTCAATTACACTTGCTAGGTGATACTATAACAATGTTTTCAACGTTGGAAAATGTGCTAGACATAAAACTATTTAAAAAAAATTATACATTAAAAAAAAACATCTACCTACGTACCTACATGAACTTTGTAGCACCATTTCAATATCTTTGTAGTGAGCGTGTGTGAAGTGTCTAATGATTATTATTCCAATAGCACTAATCAATGAACGTCATATTATAATAAATAACTCCTGGAAGATAACATGCACGATGAAAAATGTTCATGAAATATTTTAGAAGTTTTGGTTGAATGTCAACGTCGTATCAACCCGAAAACGTCCCTTGGTAATTAAGGACCTCATAAAGATTCCAACAAACATGATTCAACAACAACAACAACAACACATATTATCGAAGTTCAATTCTTAAACTTGGGCTTAGAAGTAGGTAGAGATAAAAGTCAATAATATACAGAAAAAACTATTCTTGGAAGGTAAAAGCGAAATACTTAAGTCAAAGCGCGTTGTGTGCTATTTTATTCCGATTCGCTTTTACTTTCATCTAACGATAGCGAAAGCTTGCTATTTTATTAAGTAGAAAGAAATTTTAATATATTTTATGCTCTTGTTTCCTTTTCTATCAAACACAGGTTGGATTGTTTATATCAAACGATGTACTCCTACGATTGTTTGTTTTTCTTGATTGTCTGTTGACGGCGGGTCCTCATACAGATAGAAGTTTGTCCAAAACATGGGCTCCACCAAATGATAGTACAGTACTGCCACGTTCTTTCACTATCATTTAACGAAGAGCGAAAGTGTATCAATAAACAACAATTTTGAAATAATGGCAACAGAGTTGGTTATTTGAAACCTCTTAAATAAAACCAAGGCAATCGATCAGTCAGAGAATGTTGAAACGAAAATGTATTAATATCAAACAATAAGAATGGCCAAAACAAGAACATCAAGACCGTGCAGGCGGGACTGACAAAATTAAATAATTATCTCGAATTCAATAGGTATCTATATCAACATTTGAAATGACATACAAGTAAAGAGAATGCATACAAGCAGCAAGTAGGCAACCCCACTGTTCTAAGTATTTATGTGAATTAATAAGCAGCATTTATCATGTTTTAGCCATGAACTACAAAAATATAAAAAAATGTTTTGTTGTGATGTTCTATAAAAACGAATACAAGAAAATCAACCATACCTTATGTATTCAAACCGATCTACGACCTTACTTTTCTGGATCCTAGAGCTGTAGGTATTCCTAAATCTTTCACCGTATTTACTTTTATTATTAAAGTAAATACATTTATTAGTTAATACAGTCTGGTACATTTATCATTATATTGTTAAGATATAAATGTCTGCCTTGAGAAAGATCATCGTGGTTCTTTCCACACATTAGAAGAGAGCGAGTTTTTATCTTTCTTATTCAGGCTTTAAGTTTTACAAATATTTTCAATTACAAAAATAACGGATCCTGGTAGGCCATGGTAGACACAATTGATTGAACTGGTTTGTAATTCTGCATTTACGTATTTATGGCTGGGTTTTATAATTCCTTGTACGCAAAAGGTCAGATGTGTCTGTCTCACTGTTTAAGAACTCGCTCTCTGTCTTCTACTTGCTCAATAAGTTTTCATTTATTGGACAGATAATATAGCGGTTCAGCAGGGTATGATACTTCTAGCCTACGATACAATGTTCAAAGAACGACAAGATAAGATAAATCAGAGTTACGACGAAAAATCGTTCCCTGTGGGCCTAATGGCGGTCTCAATTTCTTCGATATTGTTCCCATGAGTTCCAAACAAACGCTGTACATGTAAATTACGTAAGCATTTAGATAATAATGTGTAGTTCAAAATTGAAACCGTAACAAGTTTTAGTATGTAAATAAAATAATTCGTCTATGTAAGAAATAAACTTCAAATAGATTAAGGTGAGCTTAGAAAGGTCTTGTTTTTTCTCGCTAGATTATTTTAATAAGCGAGCAACTAAGCTCGGGAAGCCTTGAGCCCCAACCCTTTTCCTTATTAGCTTATTTGCGAGGGATTAGCATCGAGGTCGTGTTATAAACAAATCAGACGCGCGCCGAGCAATGTGAACTCTCGGCTTTGAGAGATTTACACGCACGCTATGGCTTCTCAAGTGCGTGCTGGGTGCGCGCGGGCCTGAGCGTTGTCGTCACGCGATAAGATCGATGGTCACGGCTGGAACCTGGCGACAGAACTGGTGATACTCACGCGGCATGGTCTGCATGAGGCAACCAGGCGATCGCGAGAGCCAGCACAAGCGCGATGCTGTGCACGCCGCGCGGACGGCTCGTATGCATGTTTTGCGCGTCCGCGTGCGCCCTTGCGGACGCTGGCTGCCGGCAGCCGCGTATCAGCTTGCCGGCGGACTGGCGTGTTCTTGTAGCCCCTCCGGCGGCAAGATCCCGCGCCTGCGCCCCGGCGTCTATCGACCGCGGCCCGGCCGCCTCCTTCCGCTCGCTACGACTACGCTCAGATTCTCACTGGGAGCCTTATTGAGCGACAAACGCTCTAAACGCTCTATCTTGACGTCGCGTTGGCACGATATGACTCTACGCCACCGCTCATGTTTTATTAACGCCTTGATATTTTCAATTTCACTTCTGTGTTTACAATTCTTTAAAAAAATATTAAGCATAATTTATAATTTTTTCATTGATTTCGCGATTTCCTTTTATATTTAAAACATATTAAAATCGCTGATATTGTTAAAATTATTAATTTTAACAATATCAATAAAAACGATTTAATGTATGTATTTATTTGGTAAAGAGCCGAACGGTCCAATACCAGCCAATAAACATCGACTTTTGAACATGGACCTCAAGACAACCTTTATATGAGCCGAGGAGGAAACTGATTAAATCACCACGGTTGTCGGTACTAATTGGGGATCGCAGGTGGCTGTTCTAGCGCCTGGTGAAGTCACAGTGTTTGACAACTGCTGGTTGCTGATCTTTTGACGTTATTCCTACCTACTTTTGCGGCACCCAAACGCAATAAAGGGTTCCTAAGAAGTTAAAAAGAATATATATATTTAATAATAAAAAAACTTTTTATTTTTAAATTATTAAATGTAAAAGCAGAATAACTTACACGAATTAAAAAAAAATATTACTAAACTTATTATAATACAAATGAAGGTCAATAGTAATAATAGGGTTTAAACCACGAATGGACATTTTTCATCCTATCCTATCCTACTTCCTACTAGTATTATTAATGAGAAAGTCAGTTTGTGAATTTGGATGTCTGTTAATCTATATATTAAAATAAAGTCACTTTTCGTATCTGTATAAGTAACTGCTTAGATCTTCAAAACGACACAATGGATTTTGATGCGATTTTCACCATCATTTAGAAAAAAAATATCCGGAGGGTTGCTGTACACGAATATTTAACATAGATAAGCAAATAAATCCCGATGTTTTGGTGTGCGTTCGCGCAGCGGAATGTTGTTGAATTTAAAGATATTAATTATGCAGATATTTAGTGTATGACGTCGTATAATTGTGTATGGTAAAAAAAAAATTGTGTACGCAGCCATTGTGGAGAAATTCACCAAAAACTGATTCCGCTGGGCGAACGTTGTCCTGGCGGAACTTATTTTAATCCATAGACTTTAGAAGAAAAGAGGTGTGTCCAAAAATTAGTGTGTATTTGTGTGTAATTGTGTATGTATGAATAAAATGAGTGCATGCATAAACTTCGGAGAAATTCAAGTTTCCGCTACGCGAACGTTTGGCCATTAGCTAGTTTTCATATAAAGCGCTTACATAGAGAGCTGTAGATTTTTACATACGTTGTTTTGAATTTGTTTATATTTGTTTAAAAAACAGATTTAGAAAAAATCGTAGGGCTTAAAAGATAAAAATATAAACGTAAAATACACTTAATAGGTCTTAGTTCTTAAAGTATGCACTTTGGGGTCTAAATTTTCACGTTTATACAAACCTTGTAAGTATCTGAAACATGTTGCCAAGTATCAATGATGTTCCGTTAGTAATTAAAGAGTTAAAGGACAATTTTACCATGAATAGATCACTGTTTACAAAACAGTCAAATATCACGACGTTCTAAAGGAATTGCATGGTAAAATGTATGCCAAAAATTAGTTTATTCATTCAACTATTCACATGCAAAATTTCATGTCATTAAATTTAGTAATTAAAGAAATCAATTAAAATACTGACGAAGCATCGAAAACCTACATAACCCGACCAAGTTCGGATAGCTACAAAAAAGCGGCCCAGCCATATATCTAAGAGACGTTCTTAACCTTCCAATATAGTATTTACTAATATGGTACAGTTCCGTACACAAGCGTTAGGAAAAAATAAAACAATTGCATTTCTTGAATTAAAAATATTTTTTTAATAATAACCCAACTATCTACGATAAAAACAAATCTTCAATTAACAAGTACTTTTCTATTTAAATATCCGTGTACAAATTTTTTTTTTATTAAGTACATACTTAATTATGTTTCATTACACACTTAAATAAGTAATTATAATAACGTTAACAAACGCTTGCAACGACAGCAATAAACTTAAATGTGTTTTAACTAACATAGGTTTAATAAACGATTATGAATATAAGGGTAAGTAAAATATTTAGAGCTTCAATAATAAAATCACAGATTAACAATCTCAGATCACATAACTAGACTATTCAGTTGTTTAGGTTTGAGAGTCTGCCTAATATAAAAATAAATCAACATTTAAAAAGTACTTATAAAAAATTTGGTGTACAAAAATAAATGACCTTTAAATTATATCGAAACAACAATTGTGTTATCATCTATACCAATTCAATACCGGTATTATACGGTAAATTTTGGGATGTTACCTAAATATATTGCATGGACGCTTTTTTGTAGCTATCCGAACTTGGTCGGGTTATGTAGGTTTTCGATGCTTCGTCAGTATTTTAATTGATTTCTTTAATTACTAAATTTAATGACATGAAATTTTGCATGTGAATAGTTGAATGAATAAACTAATTTTTGGCATACATTTTACCATGCAATTCCTTTAGAACGTCGTGATATTTGACTGTTTTGTAAACAGTGATCTATTCATGGTAAAATTGTCCTTTAATTACTAACGGAACATCATTGATACTTGGCAACATGTTTCAGATACTTACAAGGTTTGTATAAACGTGAAAATCTAGACCCCAAAGTGCATACTTTAAGAACTAAGACCTATTAAGTGTATTTTACGTTTATATTTTTATCTTTTAAGCCCTACGATTTTTTCTAAATCTGTTTTTTAAACAAATATAAACAAATTCAAAACAACGTATGTAAAAATCTACAGCTCTCTATGTAAGCGCTTTATATGAAAACTAGCTAATGGCCAAACGTTCGCGTAGCGGAAACTTGAATTTCTCCGAAGTTTATGCATGCACTCATTTTATTCATACATACACAATTACACACAAATACACACTAATTTTTGGACACACCTCTTTTCTTCTAAAGTCTATGGATTAAAATAAGTTCCGCCAGGACAACGTTCGCCCAGCGGAATCAGTTTTTGGTGAATTTCTCCACAATGGCTGCGTACACAATTTTTTTTTTACCATACACAATTATACGACGTCATACACTAAATATCTGCATAATTAATATCTTTAAATTCAACAACATTCCGCTGCGCGAACGCACACGATGTTTTGATATGTGGTCACGTTAGTTGATCGCACCGGTGCGAAGCAAGGAAGGGTCACTAGTTAGGGCTAAACGGTGGCACACGAGTAGATCATGATCTGATTATTAAGACATAGGACTAGAGAGATAATTTTTATCTCGACAGTACGTTCCCGTGGGATAATTTAAACGTTATGTCATTTTTGTCTATAGTGGTTTTCGGCGCGGGCAAAAATTATAAAGTAATAAATAAACCACTAATTTGACTAACGCAATTTAAATTCGCAGTTCTATTATTATTATTTTTATGTCCCTTGATATTTCTCGGGACCCTGGGGTCCCGGACCTTTAGAAGGCGTACGAGGGGTCGAAGCCAACTGCAGAGGCCCGTTAGACGTTCTTAATGAAATGAAGCACCAACCGACGATTATCCCTGTATGTACTATGCGAGTGCACCCAAGGACAACCCCCGGTAAGCCCCGGTTGGTGTAGGACTATTGCTGGATATGGAAACAAAGATATTGGACTATGGGTTTGGGTGGCTTAAGTTGACTGGTGACCTGGAACTATGGAAGAACTATGGCTCCTACCTGATCAATGTTTTATGTGTACACGGATAAAATGGCAGGGAGGTGACTTGCATACTCAATAATGGGCCCCCGAAAACTGTCGCTAGCACATAGTGACTTAGCAACCAAGGGGCAACATGTCCTGAGGTGCTTGTGAGTGAATGGCGCTTGTCGTGGAAATGAACTCTCGAACATAAAAATCGAAGATATCGAAAAGCATTCAGATATTGCTGGAGAGAACCGTCATTCGTAGTCCGTGGGGAATACATAAGACCTGTCTTAAAGTGCCAAGCTCTACGACCTTCTAATATAAACACTAACAGATTTTTACATCGTGGGGAAACCGGCATGCCTGAGAGATATTTTACGACAGCATGTGAAGCCAAGTCAGAGGCCCGTGGGCGGTTTTAAAACTCTGACATCAGGTTAGTCACTAACCACACAAAAAGAAGAAGAAGACAGATTCTTCGTAGCTTATAATAATGGATGTGCACCAGGCAAGTCCTTGGGAAACATAAGATCGCGAAATTGCGAAGTACTTGAAATTAACAAATGCGAATTTCAAGTATTTCGCAATTTTTTTCGGCATGGTCTACACGGTCATTGTTTCAGGAGAACATCAGCTCTCTATTGGTGGATAGGAGCAGACATGACCTAGATTAAAAGACACGTTGGCTGGAAATCTGATGCAGTAGCGAAGGGCTACATTAAAAATTCTATACAAAATAAGGATAAAATTACCTGCCGTATTGGTGACAACATCAATCTAAGAACATCGTCGATAGCTGACCCTTGGAAACTTTTATTAAAACACTACGTATCTAGCCCGCTGCCTCAAGCACCAGTTTCACCAACTGCCACGGTTCAAAATGGTCCTCAGCATACCCAAGTTTGTGAAACTTTACTCAACAGTGATACTCAAATAAACTCTACCTCAGCTAAAATAAATGTACCGAATGAAAACATAGCCTTTTCTTTTCACAACTGGTTTAATGTATCAAATATTAACTTTAACCTTTAATTGTTTTAAATAGGTCTAGGTACTAAGTTTATTTGTATTTTTTTTATAATTACTTGTATTCTAGTACTATTGCTTGTTATTGTCGTGCAGATGGTGTGAAAAGGAGAGCATTCTTCTCGGGCATAAAGGTGCCTTCGGCTTGGGCGAGCTCGAATACCTCGCTGCACCCAGGTTTCTTGAACTCCCGACCAAAGCGAGAGAGTTAACTACAAGTTGAATCCTTCGTTATCCTCGGGATTCAATACGGGACCCGCGACATAAGACACTGCTTTAAACCCTTAGTTCATAATCTAGTATTTCACACCACCTGCTCGTTAATATCTAATTATATATCATGCAATCCTAACCAAAAACAAGAGCCGGGCAATAATATTGTACTGAATTTTATTATAACCCGCTGGTCAATATAGTGATTTGAATTTGGAAACTCAACTAAAAATTCGCCTCAGCTCGGGATCAACTAGTAAACAGCACCGAGCTTACGGCGGGCCGTGCATCCGCTTACGGCGAGCCGTTACCTCGCTTACGTCCGTACGTCGTCGCCACCTTCACTCAGCCGTCACCGGGTGGTCGGCCCACCGTAAGCGGGGCGACGCTACGGCGACACCTCGGAGGTGCGACGCTACGGCGACACCTCGAAGGTATTGAGCTAATCTAGTTAAGTGCTTACATTGGACTGACGCCTAGTCGACGACGAACCGGTGAGGTGATGCCGATCTGGTGCAGTGCTTATACGTGTGCGTTGACCTTTATTTTCGCTTCAATTTATGTAATTACAAAATACTTCCTTAATTAATTCTGTACAAGAAAGCCATACTTATCATTCACGTAGGATCAAGTTCCGGCGATATACGGCTAAGATCTAGTATAGCGCATACTACTATACTAAATGTTTACGAATGGTAGTGTTTGCCAATAACAAGATTTTTTTATGCTCTAGAAAACGTTCAATATACACATACTTATTTTTACATGTCAGTATCATGTTTTAATACCCTAAAAGTAATGTTGAATATATTAAAACCAAAATACATACCTAATACTGAAATAACCCATAACAATGTTTTCTACCGTCATGTTTTCTACTTGAATAACATGAATGGCTTTTTGTGCAGAATTAAACAAAGACAATTTAAGTACATAAATTGACGTAAAACTAATACTTTACGAAATAATAGGTCTTTACCTATGAAATTGCCGTTTTGTATGAAAAAATTTAAACGATTTTTTTTCATGTATTTTTTATTTGTATTTATCGAAGTAATCACCCATGCAATCAATGCATCTTTGCCAACGCAGTGGCAGTTTATTGATGCCCTTCTTAAAGAAATCAGCTGGACGGGAGGCAACAAATTCTTCAAAGGCATTTTGTACTGCCTCTCGGGTATTGAATAATTATCCCGCCAAGAAGTTATCCAAATTCTGGAAAAAGTAGTAGTCTGTAGGCGCAAGGTCTGGTGAGTAGGGCGGATGACGGAGAGCTTCCAACCCTAGTTCTTGCAACTTGGAGACCGTCTGCTGTGCAGTATGAGGTCGCGCGTTGTCGTGCAGTAGCAGCGGAGACGAGCGATTGACCAATGCTGGTTGGAGATGTGCCAGCTTCTCCATCATTGTGTTCAGTTCTTCACAGTAGACATCTGCAGTAATGCTCACCCCGATTGTTAAGAAGCTGTGATGAATCACACCGGCGCTAGACCACCAAACAGTGACCATCACTTTTCTAGGGGTAAGTTTTCGTTTAGGGCCTTGTTTAGGTGCTGAACCAGGATCCAACCAACTTGCTGAGCGCTTGCGGTTATCAAACAGAATCCATTTTTCATCGCAGGTAACAATGCGGTTCAAAATTCCTTCATTTGTGTGTCTGTTGAGCAGTGCAAGGCACGTCTCGACGCGTACTTTGCGCTGGCGATCATTGAGTTCGTGGGGCACCCATTTGTCAAGCTTTTTTACCTTGCCAATTTGAGGCAAATGGACCAATATTGTTTTGACGCTAACGTCGAAAGCTGCTGCTAATTCAGCCGTAGATTGTGTATCATCAGCTTCCACAATCGCCTTTAATTCGTCATTGTCGACCAAAGTCTTCGGACGACCGCGAGGTTCATTTTTCAGGTCGAAATTTCCAGAACGGAAGCGAGCAAACCAATAACAGGTGGTGCGTTGGTTTGTAGTGTTAGCTCCGTAAACGTCGTTGATGTTGCGTGCCGCTTGTGCCGCGTTGCTGCCACGACGGTACTCATATTCCATAATTACTCGAATTTTTAACGTATCCATGATGACGAAAAAGATTGAAATGCGATGAAAATGTAACACTAATCAATAAACAAATGACTACTTTTGCAAAAAAAAAATCCATGTTTTTAAAATAAAATTAATTTGAAATTAGAATTCTTAGCCAAACAAAAATTATTTTGATTTGAAATGGCCAGTACTGCAGAACGGCAATTTCATAGGTAAAGACCTAATATTAGCAAGAAGCTATTTTTGGGACCTTTGACTGGTTATCGCACATGATCGGAATGGGCTTTTCACACAGTTTATGTAATAACTTAGTAAAGATTTACCTTTAATAATGCCTTATTTTCCTGAGCGAAAAAAAAGTGAAAAAAACTGCTTATCGAATCATTTTGTGTCAGTTTTAATATGTAAAAGCTTTTCAAAAAAATTTTTTACCTACTTCCAAAAAACACTACAAAGTGAAAAATAGGTAACTTTAATTTCGAAAGTCGGTGGCTGGCAAAAAACGAAAATTCAAAACCAAAGACACCGACTTCCGAAATTAAAGTTATTTTTCACTTTGTAGTGTTTTTTGGAAGAAGGTAAAAAATTTTTTTCGAAGTCAGTTATTTATTTTTGTTTTTTTTAAGTTTTTATTTTTCACTTTTTAGTTGTGGTACCTACACCACACAAAGTCAAATACCCACTACCTGCTACCTACGGAAGGTATACCATAGAAATACAAAGAAGCCAGTAGTGTCGCGGCGACACGTCGCCTGCTGTTGTACCTTAATGTTGACCTTCACTTGCACGTCATAAAACGGCAAAGTCTATGAGACCAGCGCGATGACGCGTTTGGGGCACCGAACAAAATGAACGCGACAGTTGCGAGTTCGGCCGACGACGTTTGGTCACGGATTCGGCTGAACTTGCAATGGGCGGCATAATCGCTTTCTTTTAGGACTGGAACAGCAGCAAAATAAACTAGTTATAATGACTCTGCATTTGACCTTAACCAGAGTTACCGTCCATAATTACTTTTCTCCATCCAATTAGTACTCCTTGCGCTAGGATGCGGGTGCCATTGTGATTTGAAGGGCGCGTCACAGAGTCTCGAATAGGGATGCCACAAATAGTGATTTTGCCGAATATCAAATACCGAATATTCGGTCACGGTCGCGACCGAAGTGCCAATTATTCGACAGCCGAATGCTCGGCAAAATATGTGTAAATTTCGCGGGTGACAGATTACGACCTGTCTCATTGCGTTGCGTGTGGTAGCGACGCTACAGGCGTATTTGTTTCATTTGCGAGTAGATCGTGTCACGACATGCATAACTTGAAAACTGTTCGCATAAATCGGACGGCAGACCCTTACAAGTGGTGGTCAGCAAACGCAAAATAGTATCGAAGCCTGACAGAATTCGCTAAGATTTATGTATCGTCTTCCGGATTTTGTCATATTGAGAGTCCATTTTCAGAAGCAGTTATCACCACATATTTAAAACAAGGTCCCCCGCCGCGTCTGTCTGTGAAGGTGATAAACTCAAAAACTATCGAAAGAATTTTAATCAATGTGTTACGGAATGAATTATTTGTTTACATGGATTAACACATAAATTACTTTTAATCCCGGCAGTACGTTCCCGTGGGATATTTTCCGATATCCACGCGGACGAAGCGGTGGGCATTTTTCATTCATCTCCATTTACCACGTTTTTGAGAATAAAATGTAAAATATTGTGATTTAAAACAAAATCATTTTTGAGTACGCAGCATTTGGCCGAAAACAGACTAAACAAAATAGTTGCCGAATACCGAATAGTAGCTGAATATTCATGGCTTCACTAGTTTCGAACTACTCACCCGTTTTATAAAGAGTTTACTATTATCATTTTTATTTTAGACTAGCTAACCCGACAGACGTTATCCTATACAAATTTAAATAACTCATACGAAAATTCCAATAAAAAAACGGCGCTCAGTATTTCATGTATTAAAAAAAAAACGCGGAATTTTTCCAATTTTTCTTTCCATTGGAACCTAATTCGGACTATTACGAACATTTTAAAACAACATAAAGCCAAATCGGTCCAACCAACGACACACATCAACACTGTCTAGGGATACTAAAGTTATTAGCATAACTTTAAAAGTACTGGCCGTTTGAAAAACATACGTCAATTTGTTCCTGTAGCCCAGTCAATATCGATAGGTACACAAAAATGCAAACGTCGCAAACGCGCATGTAACTATGGTTCTTTTATATGTTGTTGGGTATAAACTACTCCCAGGAGACCTACGTTTGGAACCCTGAAAACCTTGTGCTACTCCCATGGTACTCTAACAACTGCAAAATTCTGGCACTTGATTCAGTTTTTTTGAAAAATATACCTTAAGGACGCGTTTTTAGGTATTTTTGTACTTTATTTTTGTGAATCAAGCTAAATTTCACAAAGTTTGAGCCCAACCCAACCACTATTAGGTCTATTGGTTGCGAAGACACAGCTAGTCCGAAGATGAGCATATTTTTCCAAAAATGATCGATTTTGGGTCATTTTCCAAGACACGTACCTACTGGCTGAACTAATAGTCCTTTTAGAGAAAGTTTTTAACAAGAGACTTGATGTTATCCCCTTACCATATTCCAGATGGTCTGCGTGACAACAAAACAATCAGATGCACAATTGAATTTGGCAAATGACCAAAAATACCAAAAAACGCGTACTTAAGGTACATTTTGCAAAAAACGGATACAAATGCCAAAAATTCGCTGTTTTTTTAGCACAAGGTTCTCAGGGCTAACAACATGTTACTGACTAGGCTACCGGCACATATAGTTTATGAAAAAACAATTACAGAGGCGGCAAAATTGTATTAACGTGACAACGTTACTCTTTCTTCCCTGTGTGTTATAGATTTCGGTAATAGTTTTTAAACAAAAATTCTATTTTTCCTACGTTTGTTAATTGAATAAATATTGGTGGCTTCTTCTATAGCAAGGAACGCCGACATTGAACCAGAGAAGAGATGTTGATAGCAATAGATATGCTGGAAGCGAGCATGAGTCAATGCAATGTTGCTGATGCCATTGGCACCAGTCAAAACGTCATAAATCAAGATTATGGTCTCGCTACCGGGATACTGCCGAGGTAGCCGAGCAGCAGTATAGGAACCATCGCCAAATGAAGTCAATTTTTAAAAATTACTGTGAGACGGCAACCTGACGTTATGCTAGTGTAGCGGCATCTACACCGCCACATGCGAACTACGCATCAAAGACTTGACGTCACACAACATCCTGACGTCACTCAAATCCTGCATCGCGCAATTAGAGTTTACCGCGCGGTGGACATATATACAAGCTCACGACTTCAACCTCTGGGCAATTGCCCGCCAGACATGACACCCGTCTGGTCGGAGGATCCTCCCTTTTCTATGGGGGATGAGTGAACTTTACACCCTGTTCCTCATACCCCTAAATTGGTGACCCCGAGCATGAACGTCAACGCAGCCTTCGTGCAACTACTTCAGCGTGACGTCATCATCATCGTCACTCCCGCAAGCTTTCGTGAGGCGAGTCACACAGCCAGCCAGCACCCACGGCTTCAACGGGTATCCTGACCACCAGCATGCAGCGAACGCGCATTCCTGGTCATCACCCTCAGCCTCATCAGCAACCTTGGCACAGCACCTGCACTTTCGGCCGGTCTCACAAGCAGAGCCCATTCTACCCTCTCCTGGTCGACGCCAGCAGCCAGCCACAACCCAGCGCTGTACCACATCCGACTCACTGGATCAACACGCAGCGCCACCCCGACTCACTGGGGAATCACCGCAAGCACCGCAGACAGTTCCGACTCACCGCGAACTATGCGGCAGACAGTTCCGACTCACCGCGAACTATGCGGCACCCGGTTCCGACTCACTGGAACCACAGCTGGTACTGTGAAGCATCGCAAGATACAAGACTCAGCCCACTATCGACCTCCGGTCTCCGGAGGGGAGTGATGTAGCGGCATCTACACCGCCACATGCGAACTACGCATCAAAGACTTGACGTCACACAACATCCTGACGTCACTCAAATCCTGCATCGCGCAATTAGAGTTTACCGCGCGGTGGACATATATACAAGCTCACGACTTCAACCTCTGGGCAATTGCCCGCCAGACATGACACCCGTCTGGTCGGAGGATCCTCCCTTTTCTATGGGGGATGAGTGAACTTTACACCCTGTTCCTCATACCCCTAAACTAGGTACTTTTTTTGGAAGTTGCTATCGGAACACCAGTCAGTCGATTCTGTAAAAATATCAACGTGAAACTTAGGGCCGAGCAAATAAAATTTCTTTCTTTCTTAGGTGAAGTGAGCTGTCACTGTCACAAATCGACCCGCAGGATGCTAGGGATTAGCACTATTGACAGCCCACTTCACGCTCACTTCACCTAAGTTTCACAGTGATATTTTTACAGAATCGACCGGCTGGTCTTTGTTAGCGATCAAATTGTAAGGAGGAGACTGATTGTATTTTTAAGTACACACTATGTTCAGTTAAATTTCGAATCACAATTACTGACGTGCAAAACGTCTTTCCGCTCGGAGTACTGGTAGTAAGTTCAATATTTCTGATTGTCAAAAGCATGGAAGATTTAAATCGCTAATAACTACAAGACTTTTAATGCTAGAGTAATGGTTGAGCACGCAAAAGATAGGTCATATTTATAACAATTTTAAGGCAAGATATAATTTGCCTACGACGTCACATGGCGAGGCCAGGGTACAAGCGCGTGTCGGAATGTGTCGCATTATTAAATCAATCTTCGATTTAATTCTTATTCTAAACTATCTCAGTATTTCTAGATGAACAAACAATTCGTAATGAAACCTGTGATCTGTGAGTCGATCTAAATAAATACAAAAACTTATTTACTTTTACTTAAAATGTAATGAGAACAGAATTATAAATTGTACTTAAAATATTTCCTTGATTTTATTTGCTATTTGGACGTATAAGTTGTTCTATAATAATGGTTTTATTGTGACTTAAAAGACTACTATCACGAACAACTATTCTAGACGAAAAGTAGGTCATCAAACATAAGATATGATTTGTGGTTTTTGAATAACCAAAACAAATGCTATTTAATTTAGCATTTCAATAGATGATTAAGTTGTAATTAATATGATACACATAATGTTAATTGCGATTTTATATTGTGTTGTATGGTCTGGCAGTTTGAGTATTTGATGCGGCCTTCCCAAATATCCTTTCTTTGGTATTGTTCGTCGAATTGAGCTCCTTCAGTTTTGAATTGAGCTCCATGATTACTGACAAATGCTTGCACTGACTGGACAGGTCCACTCAAATCTGTGTGGTTCTTACCTCAAAAGACCATTTCAGACACTAATCTACATGGTCCTCATATGGCTTGACCAAGATGATGTCTGGACTTTAAAAGAGACTGCGACCTCTGAGTTTGTTTCGGTCTTTCTTCTCAGAGTACTGACTACTCTGAGAAGAAAGACCGAAACAAACTATATAGGAAATACCTACCTCATCTAGCTTATTTTTATTTTTTTATTGTGACGTGTAAAAGTGATTCCGATATCCTATTTACAGAATAAACAATTTCATTTCATACAAATAAAGAATTTTCAAAATCGGTCCACAATTGACGGAGAAATCGGAGGACATAAAAAAAAAACTTACATATGCTACGAACATAGAACCTCCTCCTTTTTGGAAGTCGGTTAAAAATAAAGATTTTAATGCACTAAAAAGTACCAAATAAAACTTTCTATAATAAATAGGTTGTGAGAAATGGGATGTTTTCGGTAACAGCCGACGAAATAACTATGTTTTTCAATATCGTCGAGAATTACTATGAAATAAAAACTTATTTTTGCTGTCAATAAAATCAATACACGTACCGAACAATGGACAGGGACTCTTCACTGTGCGTAGTCAGACACGCACTTGGCCAGTTTTATCTATACTTCTATACTTATAATTTAATTATAATATTATAAAGAGGTAAAATTTGTTTGTTTGTAAGTTTGTATAAAGGGGTAATCTCCAGAAGTAACGAGCAAATTCTAAAAAAAAAATCCCCGGTAAAAAGCAACATTATTCTTGAGTACTATAGGCTATAAATTATATTTATATCATGCATATCATAGCCGAGCTATCACAATTTTTGTCTACCAAATCGGAAAGAAATACCTCTGTAGTTGTGGGTTAGTTTATTTCTGTTTAATTATCGTCTTGCCACTAAAATATGATCGATTTTACACTGACATGGTTATTTTCACTACTAAAGTTATTTAAAACGGGATATTTACCATATTTTTTTACCAAATTAATGACTACTTTACTTTTTCTCTCTTTATCTCCGACTACACATGACTCCACGTCATCCTCAAGTGTATCTTTGTTACCTTCGACTGAGTCGACGTAAATTTGAGTTGAAATAGCAATTCATAAACATACATTTATGTAGGTACAATTATTGTTTTCAATAATCATGATAGAGAAATAAAAGCAATGCGATCAATTTACAAAAAACCTAAAAACAAAAAACATGCCAAATTTCGTGTTTTAAATAACTTTAGTGGTATATTATTTGTTGCAAAAAAGTTTGTGCTGCGATGTCTACTGTTCTGAGAACTACTGTATAAAAATGTTTTATAATAATGCCTTATTTCTAAAAGGGGTTAAATTATACAAAGAAATACTCATACAAAATGTATAAATGTACATATATCTATAACAAACTTGGCCTAAATCAAACACTTAAATAGAACAGACACGGTAAAGGATGACGAACTCCTCATGATGGTGGAGCCAAGTCGGTCGTAGTGTTTGTATCGTATATGTTCATTAATGATGTATCCGAAGGCCTAGATGATGAAAGTTTCACTATGCTCTCGAGAATTAACTTTTGATGACTACATTCAAAGCATTCCTGAAAAACGAAAGAATTTTTTCTCAAACATGCTCGGAAATTCGTACATTATTTTGACAACCTTCTTCGAAGATAAATCGAAAATGATATACTGTTCAAATACATGCAAACAGGCGGCCGGCAATGTTAGTAAGAAAATCCAAAACTGTCGTGTTAAACGGCCGAATAAATTAGTATGAAAACTCATATCTGTCGTTGAATTTAAAAATGGAACGAACTTTTTACTGCGACACATGATAGCCAAAAAGATAACCTATCAACGATTTCATTTAAAGTTTTGAACTGGCTGGCAAATATAGCTGTCTAAAAGAAAAAAGAAACAAATGAACATAGTGGCGCGTGAAAAATTATCGTTGTCCGTTATTGATTCTGGAATTCAAAATTAACTAGCCTCTGCCCGCGAGTTTGTCTGCGATCCAGGATGAAAAGTAGTCTATACTTACCCTTTTTCGGTTCATGGTTTTACCCACATGCCAAATTTCATCCAAATCAGTTCAGCCGTTTTAGCGTGAATGTTTAATAAACAAACAAATCCACTTTCGCATTTATAATATTAAGTCAGGATTTACTTTTCTCAAACATTACACAGCATTATTTTCTTCTTCGAGATAAATCGAAAATGCTGTACTGATGAAAACCGGTCAGCAGCCGGCCCGCAATGTTTGTATTAAATCCATAGCAGTTGTGTTTAGCGGCCGAAGAAATTACTATGAAAACTCATATCTGTCGTGTTATTTAAAATAGAACGAGCTTTTTATTTCAACACATGGCAACCGAGGAGGTAACTTACCAAACGCGGACGTATGCCTAATCGCTCGGGCCCGCCAAAATCGGTTTAGTCATTTTAAAGTCCTTTAGTTACGCTAGTTGTTTATAGTTACTGTGAACTGTTCTATGTGCGAGTTTATATAAAACAGTGGGAAAAGTAATATAAGTACTCTATTACCGGTAACTTTGTGTTTGTTTTGTGTTGAAATCCTGCCCTATCAAGAACATTGAGGAAGTCAAATTTTCTACATCATCCGGCTCGAAGGACCAAGTATCGAGTATCCAACCGCCTAGCATATTTCTCAGAAATTAACCTTTCAATTTGACGAGAATACGATTCAGCATAATCGGGGTTTTTATCCATCTCACTTTCTATAACCTTGGTGACTATTTCTTGACAATTTTTTGGTGTTCTCAAAATTGATTTTCTAGAAGTTTTCAAAGGTGAGGATTGTGTAGTGAAGGACACCCAATAATCTATAAGCCAAACGACCTGACAAAACCTAAAAAGGCTATTTATTGAAGGCAGTTTCGTCCAAAGGTTTTACGCCAAAAGTGGTACTCTGAAGCGTGTCTCTCATGTGTTCATTATTGTGATATTTCCATATCGGAACTATTATCCATACTAATATTATAAATTCGAAAGTGACAGACAGACAAGTCTTGACGATCGGTTCACCACTGAACCGATCGTTATGAAAATTGACAAATAGATAACCTGAAGTGGTTAACAACAAAAGCACTTTACACAAATTAGGTATTTTTGCTTTTTTACTTTTACTTTTGGGAACTCTTTACTTTTTTTAACACATCTATTCACATAGAGCCAGTTTATTCTTTTCAAACAGGGACCAAAATTGCTCTTTAATCCCTACGGACTAAAAGTGATTTGTATTTGGAATGTGGATATTATTAGTAAAAGTTCCAATCACCAAAAAGATCAATCACGAACAAGAACAGGCTGACAAGACAAAGTGTGAATTTGGTCAAAATTAAAATCCAAGATGGCGGCTGCAAAATTTTTAAATTTTTCGCATTGTTGTCGTTTTCATAGTTTTCGAAGGTGCTATAGCCAATAGCGAGGTCAAAATGAAAATCCAAGATAGCAGCTGCGAACATTTTCGGAAACAAAATTGAAAAAAAACTGCTCTTCCCTACATTTTGATTGCGTAGGTACTTTGTACAGCAAATTTTTTGTTTCATTTTCCTAAGGCTGAGTGAGTTTATGGTGTTTGTAAAACAATATATTTCTATTATTAACTAGGTAGGTACTTACATCTATAATCAAACACTTATGTTTGCACTTTCTTAGCCGTGTAAATTCACTAATATACAATCTTCGTTTTCGATCTTCGCCCTCTGGAGGACCATAATTTCTATGTGATCTAAACACACCGGCTAAATTCTGGAAACATAAGACAATTTTATTAATAAGGCATTAAACAAGAATTGATTTTTTTTATAGATAAGGCCATTAGGCGACAGGATCAACGACACAAAAAAAGCGTCTCTATAGACTAGAACTACTTTATGAAAGCTTATCAGAGCAACGCTTAAAAAACACAGGGTAATATACAAATGTTTATCTATTTGCGGCTTTCTTAGCTCATATAAAGGGTGCTATCGCCACAGTTCTCCGCCAGCTTGGCACTGACTGACAAATCCGTAGAATCTGGATTCATCGAACCTGGACAGAACGCCTTGCTTTGAATCCTATAAGTAAAATAACTAAATTCGCACTGTCCATTGATGATTATCTTAAAGCTCGCTCGCGATATGACTTTAAACGGCCGTGCATTAAACTAAACAGTAGTATTAAACTAAATGTAGAATGCCATTCGTAGGCTGACGCCATCTTGGATTTTCATTTTGACTAAATTCTAACTTTTTGAGAAAGAAAATTGCATGGAGGGCATAACGCTTTTTCGTTATAGGCCGATTTCTACCAGTTCACTCCTACCGCAAGCTCCATTTGGAAACTCCAGGAAATAGGTGCGTTTACCCACATTGATTGTCGCTGACTTGAGATTGCGACTAGATTCTGATCGCTTTTAAATATGCATCGGATGGTCTTTCATTTACCTAAAACATGAAAAGTACTTACATTGCTCATTAAAAAACCAGCTATCGAATTTATGTTCATTGCAGTTACAATTAAAAATGTCAAAGATGCCCAACCCACAGCTAACCATTTCAGTAACGAATGATCCCATTGGGCTAACAAATATGCTCCACGTAATGCAAAACACTGGAAATGTATAGAAAAGAGTTGGATGAAATCATATTTTAACTGACTCGGGTCTGTGACTCACTGTGCAGGAATTTAAATCACAAGGTGTATAATCAAACGGTAACGGCGACTGAATTTTACGGACAGGATTGTGAACGCCTTCCGTTCTATCAGTACCATGGTGAGATCGAACCAAAGTACTTATAACACATCCTTTAATAAACACCGTAGCAAAGTTTGCCATTACAAAGGACATAACCTCCATTAAATGGCTATTTAGGCTAAGCATAACTGCGTCACTACGTCCTTTGGAGAAAAAATCTACAACAGAACTATAAGTCCAGCCATGCTATTCTGTAAACATCTCAACGTGAAAACTTGGGTGCAGTGAGCTGTCAATCCCTATGGAATGACAGCTCACTCCACGCTCACTTCACCTAAGTTTTCACGGTGAGATGGTTACAGAATAGCACTGCAGTTCAATTAGTTAAAAAGTGGAACGAATTTTATAGTGGACGGATTTTCATAAGACTTTTTTTGTTAAGTTAAGATAATGTAATACATACTGGGAATGTAGATTTGATTTTGAGGATAGATGAAAGTGGACATACATACTAAAACGTAATCTATTTTAATACGTACATTGAATCGATTTGGATTTAACAAAAAAGTTATTTTCTGTTAGCTAATAATGTGCGTCAGGGAAAGGCAGCCAGCAAAAAAAAAACCGCCAAATCGATTATTGCAGCTCCATTAAGGGTGCCGCATAAAGAAACTAACTACTAAAATCGCTTGTAAGAAAAAAAAACAGACTAAAAAAAATCGTCCACAAAGTGAAAAAAAATGTTTTTTCGCTTGTCGGTGGCAATTTTGCAATATACAAAAAACAAAACCAAAGCGACTGCGACTTACGAAATATTTTTTTGTTTCCACTTTGTTGTCCAATTAAAAAAAAAGTAATATTTTGTATTATTGTTCCCCAATCAAGTTCATGTGCACACGGCTACACATCAAGCTATACATTCCCAGTTTATGCTGATCTCGCATTGTATAGGATTTCCGTACAATGCGAGGTCAGCTTATACTGGAAATGTGTAGCTTGTCGTGTAGCCGTGTGTACCACTACTTACTATGTGAAGATAACAACATCAACAACACAGACGAACTGGATAAAAAATCTATTATTAAAGCAACCTCAAAAACGACATCTTCGTTATTCTGATCTCGTATGTAGTTCGTGCTACCTTACTAATATAATCAATCTCAAAATCAAATCAACATTCCCAGTATGAGGGTCGTCCATTAATCACGTGAGGCTCGAAAGGGGGGAGAGGGAAAGGAAAACGAAAAGCGGCCAAAATAATAGTTATTTGTTATGCCAGGCTGCTGTATTAAAACCTTAGCAAACGAAGGATTCTAGGATTGAACCGCGAGCGAAGCGAGTGTTTCTAATATAGAATCCTGATTGTAGCGAGGATTTCAAAGGTTCGAGATGCAGAATAACTATGCTGCAAGTGCAAGAAACACAGCTTAAATAATATATTAAATTAGAAAACTCAATTCGGCATTATGTACCCTTGCACTAACTCTGCAAGGAATAAATTTATTTCGTCGCTGCTTTTTTGTGATTTATTACGATTTTATCAAACAATAAACCAAAATGATGGAAAATGATTTGAATAAAGAGAAGAACATTTAAAAAAGTTTTTTTTTCATACAATCGTCGTGCTAGCCAGTGCGATTATTCTAAAAAAGAAGTTGGCGCACTGACATGAAATAAGTATTAATGCATTTTCAGTGGACTGGCGGTATAGAAAATGACTGAACAGATAAAATCAATCAATAATCTAGCGGATAAAATGAACTTTTGCACTCAGATTTCGAATGATAAACAGATTTTTTCCGAGGTTGTGATAAATATTTTTCTTTCTTTCTTTCTATTTAAAGATAAAATATTCTGTATATTATAAAGATACTTTGCACCAAAAAAATACTCGTGGCTTTGGGTAGGGGGGTATCATCAGGGGGGAAAGGGGAATTAAAAAGTTGCTAAAAAAACATCATGTGATTAATGGACGACCCCTATTACATTATCATACAGCATTCAAAAAAGTTAGTTCTTCATGACTAGCCTGCTGCTTCCAGAGACTTTACCGCACATGATTGTCATGTCTTAGTTGTCCGTGCTAATTTACCAAGTCGAGAATAAATTCGCACAGTAACCCGAGGCTATTAGAAAGAAAGAAAGAAAGAATAATGTTTATTTGGACACAGTTCGTGAAACACAAAATAAAAAAAGTGAGGCAAAAAATAACAATTTTTTTAACAACAATAGTGTGTGCCTCACGGCTGCTCCAAAAAGGTTCATTTCAGCATTAATGCCAGACAGGTGTTGTCTGACGCTGGTTTTCTAATGAACCTACATGTAGGGACAAGTGACAAAACAGTGAGTACAAAACAGTTTCAACATACCTAATAAATAATTTGTATACTTATAAATAAATAAATAAACTAGTAATAAAATATAAATTAGAAAAATAAAAATTATATGAAAATAACAGGAACTGTCCACGCAAAACCTGTTCTTAGCGATTAGCTAGACTAGATTGAATCGTGCACTCACAAAGCGCAACAGGCCGCCGACCGCGTCGGACAAATACACCGACTGCTATTTAGTTTTAAGACAGGCAAAAAATCACTGTGGGGTCTTTGAATAAAACATATGAAATACATATAACAATAGATGAAATAGGTACACTGTTAATAAAAGAAGGTAAGCGTTATTTAACATCATATTATTCTTTTGCTGATCAGTATTTTTGTCTATTCGTGCCAATATACCACTAGCAAATCCAAAAAAGGGTTTTTAGTCACCATACGAGTTTCCCCCCGCGCCGACTATAGTGCTTTTTTTATCTGGGACAGTATGGGGAAATCCGAATTCATAGGATAGGAGGAGTACGAGTAAACCTTAAACTTACCTATCCTTACCGGATATATGAATACCAGAATTTTACATGGAACGACTGATATAAATATTTAGATTGTAGGATATCCATCTGAAGTTACATTACGACTGACACTTTATACTCACAAAAAGTGCGACAGGGAGTAATGCCCAACTTATCTTCCAGAAACGTGTTGGCCTGAAACCCAGCCAAAATTGTATATCGGTACAAAACTTCTTCAATCCGTACAACCACATGACTATAGCCACATAAATACTACCAAGGTATAACACGGCAATGTCTAGACCGGCGGTTAAGGCTTGCAGTCGATGAGTTTGAATCATTAACTGAAAATAGAAAAATAATGGTATGGTGAGTGCGAATTTACAATAGGAGTCCGCATATAGGTACCATTTCGTACCCGACCGCAGGAGGCAACTGCAGGCAACGTGTCGCCGCGACACGACTGGTTTCTATGAACTGGGAAGGACGCGGCATTAACTTAAACGGCGAGTACATCTCACACTTAAGATTTGCAGATTACATCGTCATACTGGCTGAATCGCTGCATGACTTGCAGCAGATGCTGGACGGCCTAGTTGATTCTTCTGTACGCATTGGTCTCCGGATGAACTTAGACAAAATCCAGGTTATGTTCAACGAACACGTCACTCCGGGGCCGATGCTGTCAATGGCGGTGCTCTCGAGGTGGTTCGAGAACACGTTTACCTTGGGCAAACTCTACAGTTTCGTAACAACAGCTTTGAGAGGGAGGCTAACAGGAGAATTCAGCTGGGTTGGGCAGCGTTTGGTTAGCTTCGTCGATTCTTCTCGTCGCGAATTCCGTAGAGCCTAAAGACTAAAGTCTTAAATCAGTGAGTTCTGACTGTTATGACTTACGGAGCAGAAACGTGGACAGTCACGGCATGGCTGGTCCATAAATTAAAGGTTGCTCAGCGAGCTATGGAACTAGCTATGCTTGGAATCTTTCTGAGGGATAAAATCCGGAACGAAGTTATCCGGCAGAGAACCAAAGTTGTCGACATAGCTCACAGAATAACCATACTGAAGTAGCAATAGGCCAGCCATATTAACCGTACAACCTATGATCGCTGGTGTAGACGTGTTCTCGAGGGGAGACCGCGAATCGGCAAACGTAAGGTAGGACGCCCCCAAGCTAGATGGAACGACGATCTTAGCAGCTGGATGAGAGTTGCCGAGAATCAAGCAGAATGGCGTGCAATTGGAGAGGCCTATGTCCAGCAATGGACTGCTGTAGGCTAATTATTTGCGCAAAAAATACACCTTCAATTGGAGCTTTGAAATCTTCAATCACGTAAACATTGTCAATTGCGATTGATCGTTTTGGGGATCCTTTATAATGTTTTCTTCGTAGTATTCATGGTTGTGGCATTGTCCATGACAATTTTATTCCCAATACTAGAAGCCACTTTACCGCGATGTCGTATCATGAAAACACAAACCAAAACGATTGCATAGTAGATAACCTTGTCAAACCAGCCGTGTGCGTTAGGTATTCGATCTTGGCTCGCAAGCGGGGGCGCACCGGCGCAATGAATTTTTCGTACTTCCACTGAATGTTTTATGCCATTCGAGTTGTTTAGAGGAAATGACTTTGCAAAATTTTCCGAGTCGCAGCATGTAGTCTGTTTTGCTACATCTATATTTTAGAACTGTACATTGAATATTTTTGAAAAAAAAAGTAATAGAGTCAGGCGTGGGCACGAGACTGATGCCAAAAATATAGTTTTAGGAATTTTTGTCCGATTGTCTGTTTGTCTTTATGTATGTTCCTGATTGGCACAAAACGGCTGAATGGATTTGGATTGTTGGATTCTGGATTGTTGGACTCATCCACCATAGAAAAGGGAGGATCCTCCGATCAGACGGGTGTCGTGTCTGGCGGGCAACTGCCCGAAAGTTGAAGTCGGGAGCTCGTATATACTCGTATGTCGTTCGCGCGGTAAACTCTAATTGCGCGATGCAGGATTTGTGTGTCGTCATGTCTTTGATGCGTAGTTCTTATGAGGCGCTGTAACCGCTACATCATCATTATTTCAGCCGAAAGATGTCCACTGCTGGCCTTCCCCTAGCACCGCCACTTCGACCGGACCGATACGGAACATACATCCAGACAAACGGACTTAAAGTCTATAAACGATATTTTCGGCATCAGAAAGTAAGAAAGTATTTGGCAGCAAAAAAGTTATTATTACGAGGTGTGGGAATGAGTCCACACCTCGTAAAAATACTTTTTTTCAAAAATATTCCAATACAGTTTTGACTTCGTTTCTATTTTATCATATGTATAGATTTTCTAATCAGAGAAGATATGTACTCCATTTAAGTATCTTCTACATAACACTCACACATAAACAAGGAAACTTGATAACTAGATTTAAAAGTGTGTCAAGACAAGATACAACAAAGCATTTGCTTCTTGTAAATGGTTCACTATTTAATAGGTGTGAAGGAAATAAAGTCCACGCCACCATTGAAGTCCTTTTGAAGCGACGCTAGTGTCTATGTTATTGTATCGTATTGCATTTAAAAAAAATAGTTCTTCATATTTCTGCCGGACCTCAGTGGTGGCGCGGAGTCTAGGTATAAAAATCTGGTACTCACAGAAAGCAGAGGTATAGATAAAGCAAAACCTACAAAACACAGGAACCCAACAACATAAATGTGCTTGACTGAACGAAACTCATAACTTAAGAATTTCGCAAGTAAATATATTAGATTTGTCTGCAACAAAAATAAAATTTGATGTGAAATAAATCGTGGTTTAATCATCTGCAGTATTTGGCTGTATTGGGTTCATAAAGATATGGTACTCGTACTTATAGGTGAATTCAAATAATACACACATCAACACAATCTAGACATATTTTAGTTATTCATGTACCCATTGAATATATGTAGAAATTACAACGAAATTCTTAAATTATCCTCATATCAACATGCGAGGTATTTTACAGGAAATTAAATAAAAAAATCGTGTTTAAAAAAGAAAATGTTTTTTTTTTTTGTAAAAAATCAAAATGAACTACTGTACTAACCGATTTTTAATGATTAATTAAAGAAATATACAGAATCGATTTAAATGAAACATTACAGGACCATGAGGACCAACACAAGATCAATGTCATATAAAAGCGAGAACGCTCTTCATTTCACTCTACAGAAGCTAAATTCAAATCAAGACGAAAAATAGTGTGCATCTTAAGTAAAGTACTTTTACAGTGGTGCCATTTCTATTGTCACAAAGCCTCTAAACTAGACAAAAAATCACCAAAATTTATTTTATTCCTGTTAAACGACGATTTCCCATTCTGAAATAGATTAAAGTGACACAACTTAACTATATTTTAGTTTGACAGCACTAAACTGGAACTGAGTTATTAATTTAGTAAAAAAAAGGCAATTTAGCTATTTTGAATTTCACGAAAAGGCGTTAAAAATGGCGAATACTGAGAATGGCTAATTTATGTCAATAATGAAAAATATCCTTAGATAGTGTTGTTGTGTGTATGGAGTCGCGAGCTTAAGCTTATTAGTACGGTCGATGACTCGAAATAAATATCCATCGTACTTATCAGTGTACTAGATGAGGTGATATACTTATCGGGGGTTTTGGACTGTACCTAAATGGTGATATTTGATCTGTTTTCCAAATTACCAAAGGCGGTGACACGGGTTTCTATCTAGTGCCATCCTGGTGTTACAGAAAAAAAACCGGTGTAGAATTGTTGCATAAAATTATGCTGTTAGTAACCAACAAGTGTAACAGTATATAGCGTTCTCACCACAAAAATCGCCAGGTCTCATATCATCACTAGTTAGCCTTGAACCTGAACTTGCTTTCTAATTTTTTTGGCTAGTTTTTTTATCTTAAGAAACAGGATTTATTGGAATCAAATATTCTTTCATTTTCTTGCTGCCGGTAATTTTTTTTTTAAATCATTTTTGGCAGATCAAAATGTTAAAAAAAAATAAGGCCTTATTCTCCATCTCAAAAATCCGCCGAGTATTACATAATGATGATTGACTGCTCAGCCCCATAAAGATATAACGTGACGATAATAATTTAAAAGAATACATTTGTAGCTATCTGCAATGTTCTAACCGTTTGGCACGTCCTTTTTAACCGACTTCCCAAAAAGGAGGAGATTCTCAATTCGGTTGTATTTTTAGAATTTGCTGTAAGCTATAGAGGAATAAAGATAAAGATAAAAGATAAAACAAACATAATGCAATATTGTTCATCTCCCTTACCAAATAGCGTGATAATATATAACCTACACACTGACCAGACTTATAGGGATTAGGGAATATCTTTGCAAAATTTTAAGAGAATCTATCCGGTAGGATTTGTGTGATATTCGAACATACATTCAGACAAACAGACAAAAATTCTAAAAACTATATTTATCCTTACATATTATAAAACAAAGACCCCCGCCGCGTTTGTCTGTCTGTCTGAACACGATAAACTCAAAAACTACCAAACGGATTTTCAAACGGTTTTTACCAATGGAGTGATTCATACTAAAGGTTTTCGTGTATAATTAATTAAGGTTTTGTGTAAATTGGCTGAAATATGACGATTATTGTTGAAGATCTCGGAAAAAAACATGCCGACTGGGAGCTTAACTGGCGTGCGCCAGGTAAGCCGTAAGAGATACATCAAATTTAAGTTCTACAGAATTGTAGATCTATAAAAGTTCAACAAAAAGTCCGCAATAGCATAGCGTCTATCTTCTAAGTCTACAGTACCTACAGTAACCATTTGTATCTTTCAGAATTTCATAAAAATTTCATTGTAATTTCCGAAGCTATTTTGACCGCGGTATTATATTTATCCTTTTCCAATAAAATATGTTATTTAAATTGGGTATTTAATTTAGATTAAAATATCACAGATTCAAAATTACGCGTAACAATATAGTTAAAAAACTTAATTACAAAAAAAACAACCGTCTTCCAAAAAAACACTTCAAAGTGAATAGCAGGTAATGGTAGGTAAATTTAATTTCAGAAGCACTGTCTGTACAATTTCATTTTTTGCCACCGACTTCATTTTTATTTAGGTATAGCTCTGGATATCAGTGGAAACAGTATATTCGTATACTTAATTTTTGTTGAACAGTAAACAGTATGGTTGGCAACCCTAGCGGTAGGAGTCAATGACCTTTTCCTCAGCTATTAGGTATCTAACCCCGATAGTACGTACCCGATATGTATATATATTTTATATTTATTATGTTTTCCGACATCCACGCGGGCGAAGCCGCGGGCAAAAGCGTTATGTATTATTATTTTCAGTTTAAGTATCGATCCCAGACCTCGTAGCAGTATTATTTTTTCAAAAATATTCAATGTCCAGTTTTCACTTCGCTACGATTTTAATATACGAGTATGTATAGATTTGTGATTATTTATTTGAACAAAATAAAATTATGTCAAAAATATTCGGTTTGCAAACCCGTGCATGATAAATATTGATTATACGCTGATTTGGGTTATGATTTGTGTTAATAAATATATGTATGTTAATTAAGTTGTTTGTTATGCTTTCATAAAAACGCATCAATACCTGGTATGGTACCTGCATTGAGAATGTAAATGTAAGGATAGAAAGGGTCCTGCTGTACGTAGTACATATAGACAAAACTTTCTAGTTTGATTTCTGCTGTAATATCAAAGGTTCTTGAGAATAAAATAATTGAAGAAAGGTATTTCTTTACCACCCTTAAGTTAAATGCCACTTGCACGTCATAAAACGGCGAGATAGGCTTTGTGTCATTTAGATAGCTTCGGCCCTAGTGAAGTTTCAACTTTCTGGAAATTGTTGTCAAAAGTGACAAAGCCCTTACGAAATTGACTATACTATTTAAAAAAAACTATTCTCTAAGCAATAGAATAACGAAGGGCTCCGCTATTTGGAATCAGACATTAAATCCCATGTCTGTCTTTATGTGGGAGGTACCTACATTGAATATTTTAGTTCTATTAGTGCGATCGGTACATTTAACAAGCTAACAGTCTACACCGGTTTCGTTGCGGTGATTCCAGGGGACCAGGCCCATTAGATAGAAACACGAAACGGTTATTACTGACAAAAGAAATATGAACTAGTATCTCACCATGTATGCTAACGTGCTGAGTGTCACGTTTCCATAAAAATAAATCACATACAACTTGTGAGCATACAAAAATTCAGTAGTCAACGGCAATACAGCATAAAATAATACATGTGTGCCATATTGTCCATCAACATGAACACATCTTTTCATCACTAAAAATAATATTTTCATAACCCATGATCTCACAAAAGCCAATACTGTAAACGTTATCACAAAAATTACAGTTGCAGTGTCTACCATTGTAAAAACAGACACGGCTCCAAAATCATGAATACCTAAAAATCCAATACCGTATGCATACGATACATGTCTGACGGAGAACATCTGGAACAATTTTATTGCTCAATCATCATTTAATGATTATACAGTGTACATCTATATTATTTGGGGTTTAACTTAAAGTAGCCAAACGAGCCAATTCGCTATAATGATTTTACTATTGTAAAAGCGAAAGCCTTTGTTTGACTCAATAATACAGGATGTAACTGATTTCATGGTAGCAGTTTGTGCGTCAAATGCCCCCCCATTTGACGCACAAACTGCTAGCATGAATTCAGTTCATGATTCCAGCTAGATACCGGCAATGAAATTTTTCGTCGGTTATTTAAAAAATCTGATGGTCCATACAATTTGACTGTGTAGTCTAGTACCTTTCAAACAACAGTTTTTTTTTTAAATAACCGACAAAAAACTGCGCTGGAATCATTTTCTGAATTCATGGTAACAATTTGTGAGTCGATGTCCCTTACACCGTGTATGTGTCGTAGGATGATTTGATTATTCGAATTTTCGCGAAAAACTAGGCATATTGCGAAAACAAGGATAATTAGACAATGGTGAAAACATTTCTGCGAGCAACTTGGAAGTAGCGCTTGCCGGCCGCTACTGCGGCCTGCCGCGGCACCGCTTGCTACGCTCGCTCGGCTCGCGCGCCTTTGGTCACAGTTCAAACCTAAACTAACTTATTTCACCCAGTTCAATATGACGAATCATACAATCTGCCTGTGACTAGATAATTAGACAATGGTGAAAACATTTCTGCGAGCAACTTGGAAGTAGCGCTCGCCGGCCGCTACTGCGGCCTGCCGCGGCACCGCTCGCTCGGCTCGCGCGCCTTTGGTCACAGTTCAAACCTAAACTAACTCATTTCACCCAGTTCAATATGACGAATCATACAATCTGCCTGTGACTAGATAATTAGACAATGGTGAAAACATTTCTGCGGTAGATTCTATGATTCGTCATTTTAAACTGAGTGAAACAGGTTAGGTTAAGTTAGAACTGTGACCAAAGGCCGACCTCCAAGATGCTCGCAGAAATGTTTTCGCCATTGTCTAATTATCCGTGTTTTCGCAATATTCGTAAGATATCCTTACGAAAATTATCTTTGCGAAAATTCGAATTATCAAATCAACCCTACGACATATGCTTGAAATTCTTGTTGAGGATAGTAAAAAGAATTAGCATCGCAGCAACAGACAATATTTGATGATAACTTTTTTCATGTAAAACGTTCCAAAGTTAAAGTCAACACACATCAGTTCCATAGTGCCAAAAATAGCATTACATCATGGTAAATTGTACTCTCATACGTTACAGCTGGACATAGTCCTGTGTGTAGGTCGTTTTTGCCAATGACATGAGGTAATTTAATTAGTCATTTTCTAGGTTTGGAACAACAAAAGCCCACCAGTGATTTCTAAAATTGTCAAGTTACTACTGAGTAAATACTACCTATATACTTAATTACGTACAACCGCGGACTATGGCGGTTGACCAATTTTCACCCTTATGTTCTGAGTAATAAGGTTGCAAAGTGGTCCATCACCAGAGCACCACCTACCAATATATTACCTACTGTATTTCGAACTTCTGTCCGTTTACACTAAAACTAGGCGCCACCTTAATGACTGCCAAAATAAAAGCGTTGGATTTTCCACGCTCGGCTCAGCGCTGAAAGTTTTGAATCCAACAGCGCGCTTTTATTAGGTTATCATGTAGGTGTCGTCTAGTGTTAGTGAAAATTGGCATCAGCGTATTTATTTGATGTCTTATTAGATATTTCTAAAAACTACTACTTACGAACTCACTTGGCGAAGAAATATCGACTATTTGAAAAAATGCCTCTGTTGCCACATTTTTCGTCGAAACGACTATAAATAGCAATACAATGAGCGTAGAAAGAGCTTTACACATAAATGTTACTTTAAAAATCTGAAATAAAATAAAATATTACATCAATACAAAATGAATGGAATTGGTAGGTTTGGAATGTAGAGGAAAGGTCAACTAAGGGAAATATAGAAAAGTTTCAAAGAAGCCATGAGATCAATTAGAAAACCAGTCAAGTACGTGTCGGACAATATAGTGAAGGGTTCCAATTATCCGTAAATTAAAATTACACTTTTTGCCCATGTAGGCACACTAAAATATCTTTTCAGCAGAAATAGATACAGTTATTATAGTACCAGGTCTCAGTAGATAGGTAATTATATAAGGAATCTTGTGATACGTGACATGCCTTGCTTAGTATACTTGCATATTTAGCGGTGTTTAGACGTAAGAGGCAATGTAAATATATTAAAAAAATAGATTAAATAAAACTTAAAAACAGGAAATGAAGATGCAATGTAAATATAGTATAATTTTTTTTTTTTAAATCGATGCTCGGTTCTCCGTAAGGTAAAGGTAGTTAAACGCGCATGCAAATTTGATGAATTCGTAGTCGGTCATCAACTAGTACTCTAAGTCCCGCAAACGCTTCCTGAACACTTATGAAGAGTTATCGTTTCGATGTTATTATTTCTACGTCAAGAAACCTCTTCCTTTCAGGACTGATCAGGTCATAGCCGACAGCTGATTCACAAAGATACCGGAACCTATCGGTGCAGGACGTCAGCGCGGCTTGGACTGGGGGAGAACTACCCTCACACCGGGATAATCCTGGATAGGCATACACCCTCCTTGAACACTCCTCGTCCAGCGTCCGTCCGGCACAAAAAGGACGTTTTGCTAATAATAACAACTGCAACAAATTTCTCGTAGGACGATTTGCTAATAGGAAATTTTGCTAAAAGTGTCTTTTGATTATAGGTCATTTTGCTATTAAGACCATTTACTTTAAGATACGGAGGGGTATAAAAGTTGTCACACAAACAGTTACTTGCTTCTACAATGAATCAAAATATTAAATAGAACATTACCTTTACAATTGTTTGTTCGGTAACCGTTGCAAAACGGAAAACTAATATCCACACCAGGCCAAGAACAAAAACCCTCATCGTCAACGTGTCTCTATCCAAAACACCGAATCCATTTCTGAAATGTTCCATTTGCTTAAATATATAACTTTGTTAAATGAATAACTATTAAATTACTATCGAAAACCTCTCATAGTGGTTTTACTTACCTACCTACTCTATTTGGATTGATATTCCGTTGAAATTTTCACTGTATCGTAATCAGTGTTGTCAATTTATTAGCTCTATTACAGCCAAATATAGCTCTTTAATTTTAAAATTTTAGTTTATTCCTGGTGTAGGAAATGGGCCACGATGGAGAATTAATCAGTAAAGTAGAAATGGAATGGAACAGCATAACCCTGGTGCCATGCCAAAAGAGGGAGAACAAAATTGCATTTTGGTCTGAAGTTTTGCTGTACAAAAACGCGGCTGTCATAAATTCTTTAAAAAAACTTTGTTCTTTTGCTCTTGCAATGATTTCATTGCCATGGTCAAACGGAGAAGTAGAAAGAGTACTTAGTCAACTAAATATTGTCAAAAACAAATCTAGAAATCGACTTAAAAATGACACCACCTATGCGATTTTAACTATGAAGTGCCATAAGAAGTTTAAAAAAAAATTGGTACCATGGCAACTTATAATGTGGAAAACTCAGGACCAAGCACAAGTGGAGTAGAATGAGTGAATTTGACACACAATTTCGATAGTTCTGTTAAGTAGTGTAATTTTTAAGACAAAACTCCATAATTTTTGGTACTTTTCCATAATTCCCAAAAAAAAACAACGACTTACTTACATGTAGTTAAAGTAGGCGGACGTTCTGCTAAAATCTGTGGTCGTGTTCCGATTGCATCGCACCATTATCTCCTTGGTTGGCACACAATCAGCGTTGTTATCTGCGTTACATATCGACCATGGAGATACTTCTTGAAAACTTACCGCAAAAAATTTTAAGCTGTCAGCTAAATAAGAAGCGTGCTAAAACAAAAAAGTTGCAAATTGTGGTCGCGACGCTAACTGCTCTTTGTGGTCTGTTGGAGTTAGTCCGTAGCAGGCGTGGAGGCTGTTATCAGATTCAAGTACTACAAACTATATTCGCAGTATGAATGAAGAGACCACAGCGCAATGAGGACGTTTAATATTATCCGCTAAATAAGCGTTTTCGTTCTTTGAGCCCTCTTATTCTTTGTAAGAGTAGTCAGATAATGCAAGGCACTGACGTAATATAATAATAATACTCGTTTTATTAAAAACGTCTAACGGGCCTCTGCGAGTTGGCTTTGGCCCCTCGTACGCCTTCTAAAGGTCCGGGACCCCAGGATCCCGAGAAATGTCAAGAGACATAGAAATAATAATAATTAATTTTATTTCGGACAGTCCATAGGGTTAGTAACAATTTTACTTAACATCTAGTGTTAGTAAGTACAGACACGGATAAACATAAAATTAAAATTCAGCGTGGAGCTATAGTCGTACTATTAATTCTCGAGAGAAATCTGACGGATGTTAGCTGTCACCTGTCACTTAGTACAATTATATGGTCTGCTGGTCGATTCTGTAAAAATCTCACCGTGAAAACTTAAGTGAAGTGAGCTTAAAGTGAGCTGATTTCGCCTGATGCTAGGGATTGACACTATTGACAGCTCACTTCACCTAAGTTTGCACGGTGAGCTTTTTACAGAATTTTACAGAATAGCACTACTGGTGGTGTGTTCTTGGTCTCACCACCAGAGTGAATCCTAGTCCACACCAAATGTCGTTAAATAATAAATTTGATACCTATGTATGACTATTATACTTACTAGAATTGTGAACAAAGATGTCTGTAAAAATCTGCCATAAGATATTCCTCTGAGAAGTGGATTCATAAATTGATTGCAGTCATACCTCCTAGTGTATTGTTTAATAAAACTATCCATGCACATATACGCTATGCCTACTGTCGCTTGACATAGGATAAAATCAATAAGCCTCACTGAAAAGAAAGGTTATAGTTATGTAAATAGAGTTTGAATAGGGTCGATACTTCTATGGTTAGATTGATTTATGAAAAAATAATACGCGTATCTGAACTGCGTGGAGTACCTAAGTGGTTACTATCATTCACAAGTATAAAATATTATTTGTATTTGTAAATGAATATGAAAAAATAAAACGTCCAAATAAAAACTTTTGAGTTGCGAGTCTGAATCGCCGGTTTTGCCGAACCGGTGATACAGACTCGCAACTCAAAATAATTTTTATGGACGTTTCATTTTTCGTCAAACGGTCTGTCAACCCCCATCATGTCGATTTATTCAAATTTTTTTGCTTTGCAAGCTTCGGAAATGATGGTAGTAACTTTCCAAAAACGATTAGTACGAGTATATACAGACATTTACATAATAAGTGAAATTACAGGGTGTCATGTACCGTAATAATGTGACCCCTTTGCAACATTAAGGCAACCCCATATAGCCTAGGCTAGGTGCTTAAAATTTGATTACGTCATAGGCAAAAAAACACACATAAAACTTGTGTTTTGAAAATTACAGATTAAAAAAAAGTGATGTTTCAATTTGCAGATCAGTATTAGGTTGTATGTTGATCAGAATATGATTCGCGATCATAGCAAATAACATAGATAATAATAATCATCAATTCAACTCTCTTAGTTAGAATTGACCTCAAAAGTCATGATTTAATGAAATAGTCATTCAATAAACCCAATTTGAACTCGACGTAGTTAAGCAGAAAGGATCCAACCCACACTATGGGCGAAAATGAGTTATGTATAAAAAAACACTCTTTGTAGTCAAAACTTATATCACAATTATCACAAAAACAATCCCAACGCATCATGTCATTAATTCATTATGACCATACATTACCAACACGTGTTATGTGATTGTATGACCTGCCATACGGTCATACAATCACATAACACGATCTGATCTTAAAACTTGAATATCTCAAAACTAACTCTGTGTGGGTTGGATCCTTTCTGTTTATCTACGTCCAACTGAGGTTGTATTGATGAGTTTTATGATCATAATTTTGTAAATACGTACATACTGGGTACGGTCGCGAATCACATGTTGAGCAACATACAACTTATTACTAATCTGCAAATTGCAAAAAAAATCTGATTAGGTATTTGAATTCCGCGTGCTACCCTGGCGCTTTTGCCTTGTAGGGTTTGACGAAGTTTTTTTCTACGTATTTAGATTCCGGAAAATAAGTCCTTATGCAGTCCACTATTATTATAATTTGTGGCAATCAACTAGGATCTGTCGACGATTACTTTAAGTGATATGTAAAGACAAAGCGATTAATTAAACGCATCTAGGTAGGTACCGTTTTCGCACACCTTTGAAAATATATCATAATTGTACGCCGAGGAGGAGTATGTGCTTGCCAAATATACGAATTTCTTAATACTCTGCCATCGGAAGCGCTCGTCACCAAGTGTTTCCTGAGAAGGAACAATCAACTGTCACATTCACGGTCCATAATCAACTATAAATATAGCATGAGAACCAGAAAACTTTACTCATAAGGTCAATGCACAAGTTTAAGCACTGCACGGAATCTGCATTAATAGTTTTATTTTCTGCTATTAATTACGCGAATAATCGCCAATCGAGCGATTGCATCATCCCACTTTCGCGCGACGACAATAATCGCTAATCCGAATGGGATGTTCGTCGAGTATCGCGTCATGTCAGTCATATGCATAGAATTCGCGTTCGCACGAATGTCAGTTAAGCCACCTGTTCCCAATCAGTATATTTGATAGCGCATACGTAGGTACAGTCAACCCCAAAAAGATGTATACACGGACAAGGAACCATTTTATTGTCTACAACTATTGTTCCATAACATTGCGCACTCACTGCTGCAATGTTACGAATTGTATCATTTCAGATACGCACTGTAATGCTCGCCTTGACGCATTCACTGTTGAAATAATTGAATCTGAACAGTTACATTACCTACAGGCAAATGCTCTCGGTGGGTGACTACCGAAAGATGTGATCGTAGTCATAACAATAATAATATGTCAGTCTGACGTGTCAGAGTAAATGGCATTTTTTTATGACATAGCATTTTCAACTAAATACATATTTTTAACACCAGCCGGTCGATTCTGTAAAAATATCACCGTGAAACTTAGGTGAAGTGAGCGTGAAGTGAGCTGTCAATAGTGTTAATCCCTAGCATCCTGCCGGTCGATTTGTGACAGTGACAGCTCACTTCACCTAAGTTTCACGTTGATATTTTTACAGAATCGACCTACTGCTCTCGAAGTAGAACTTTCGAATTGAATGAGCTTTTAGATTTGTTTACCTCGTTATTGAATGATTACTGTATACATATTTGTGAGACTTATGTAGATTACCTTGTTTTGATACCCTATGACCAAATAGGTATAGATGTTTTGGGGCAAATGGTTTACTTTGTTTTGGCAAAATAAATAGTATACTATGTTTTCTAGCTACACGGTGGATACCATGTTATGAAACAAAGGTTGTTTGGGTATCGATACGTCTTTTTGGGACTGACTGTACGTACACGTACCTACAATCCAAGTTCAGGAGAAATTTTATTATTATCGCGCTAATGCCTATTTCGGACACCCGTATGTTTGATTGTTTGGTTCATACAAACAATATTCGCGCGAACTTGCGATGGTCGCATAATCGCGGTCTATATGCATATCGACTAGATTAGGGTGCAAAATCCGTGCAACGTAATTCCTTTTAATACAGTCAGCGACTTAAGTCGGTTAACATCAATCAATCAAGTTTAAAAAAGAGTTTTATGAATTAAATAATGAAAACTTTCCAATTATAAATTACATTATAGAATAGTAGGGAGTTTTATGATGATTAGTTTAATTAGGATCTACGATTTAAAATGATTGAGGTTTCGAAATCACGAGCTACTTTTCCCGCTGACTGTACCTTCAAATCACAAATTGAATAAGTATGTAGAAGGTACAGTAAAGTACAATTTTTACAGGCCGGGCCCAGTTGGCGCAGCGCGGCGTAGCGGATGTGTGCGCACGCAGCGGGAGCCGACTGCATCCACCGCCGCGCCGCGCCGGCTCGCTATTCTGAGTTATGACTAAAGCGACCAGTGGGCTTTACGCGTTGCATTCAACTGATTCAACTTGCCGGGCGGTAACGACACCCGAGCGCACGCGTTTGTAGCCGAACGCAGACGACCGGCTACGACACATGCGCACGGATCCAGCCGGGTTATAAGCTGTTTAAATTCTATGCAGCCATTTAACTACTTTTATCTACTCTCATATTGTAATATTCGAATTATAAACTTTAAAACGAGTTCATATTGACATACTTTATAAACACAATACCGAAATTTAAAAATAGTATCATATTATAGGTGACACCTTTTCTCTAAAAAAATAAAAATACTATAAAACATTTTTTTTTCTATTACGATACAGGGCAAATCCAAGAAGTTCATAATCACCCAGGAGTTTCCATTAACTTTTGTAATTGAACGTTAAGGGGGACAGCAGCACCGCTCTAGCGCATGCGCGGTAATATGCTGGGTGCAGGCGCCATTCATACGTGAAGTTGTACTGAATTTCGTGGGAATTATGAATTCTTGATCTTTAACTTTGATCTTTTATTTAGTAGGTTCGATCCCAATGTATGAGAGTAGATAAAGTAGTATGAAACTGCACATAACTAGGTATTACAACACTCGTGTGATACTATACACACACTACACACTCGTATTTTAATACCCTCATTATGCAACAGTTTCATAAACTACTATTATTTAACACATTTACTACAGTTCCTACCTAAACGATTAAATTTCCTTTAACTTATTGTAAAATGTGCTGCGCCGCGCTCCCGTGCGGCCCGGTCGCTGGAAATCTTGCATTACAACATTATTTATTACAACAACTACTTACTTTCCTTTTGCTTATTAAGGTGGTAATACTAAAGGTGCCCAAGTCACCCATAGCGTTTTATTGTGGAATCATAGCGGATTTTGATCCTTACACTTGCACTTTAAAAATATATCACCTAGCTGAAACTATAATAAAATCTGATTAGGTACTTGTGCATTTTAATGCAAATAGGAACTCATAAACCTACATAGACGCTGCTGTAAGTAGCAGCGTCTCGTACGGACTTCTCTAGTATTGCGTACAAGATTAGCATGTTGCTATATTTT
Organism: Agrochola circellaris; assembly: GCA_914767755.1. Taxonomy (NCBI): domain Eukaryota; kingdom Metazoa; phylum Arthropoda; class Insecta; order Lepidoptera; family Noctuidae; genus Agrochola; species Agrochola circellaris. The sequence goes on from OU611840.1 coordinate 9,469,166, forward strand.
TATCAGTTTCTTTTGCAATGAAATGACTGTAGTGTGTTATGTGTTCTGGTATGCTTTTCCGGATTTAAATCGAACAAACTAATTCAGTTAGACCTACCTTTGCTCCTTTAAGAAAAAAACAGTAAAATGTTAATATACTTACGTATAATAACACTGTTCTAAGTTTTTACCTACGACTAAAAGTGAACATATTAAGTAGATTACTTAAAACTTGACTATCGTTGTTCAAATATGTATCGTTAATGAATAGTTACAAAAATATTTACTGCGAACAGCTGTATGCTCTGTATGTTTCTGACAAAAACATGTCAAAGGACGTTGACGTCTTGTCAGTAATCTAAAATAATAGAATGTCTCCATGATAACTTTACTCTGGTTTAAGGTGTAAGGAGGGTTTAAATACCCATTCGCGACGTTTCATTGGTAAAATACTATTATAGTGCTAGGAATGTCAGAAACTCCAAATACTCTTTGTGCCTTGCCATATCAAGTATTTACGGCTTTACTCACGCCCAACCATGGGCGTACCCAGGGGGGGGCAGGTGAGGGCAGCTTAATTTTAATCAAGATACAATCTGACACTGAGTTGCAAATAGCATAAACCTTAAGAAAATTTGAATTTCGCGGGCTTCCTTTGCGGATCTATCTTAAGAAATTTCTGATTTGCCCCCTTGGGCCAAAAGCTGGGTACGCCCATGTGCCCAAATACTGAGTAGCAATCTAAAATGCAACTGGTCGCGCGGCATGCTATGCTTGAGATTCCGTTGAAGGATAAAATCCGCAATAAAATTATCTGGAAAAGAGCCGGAGTTACTGACATAGGTTGCAGTTAGGTTAGCAAGCTGAAGTGGCAGAGGGCCGGATTTGTCGAAGGACCGATAGCCGATGGACCGAAGACCTTAACAAGTGAAATTATATTAAAATTTAAAAAAAAACCCGACACAAACATTTCCCCATTTGTCGTACCTGCTCCATCACCATACCCTGTTCATCTATCTATAATATATTCATTGAGACCATTCCAATGAGCCCGATACCTGTGCTGTAACTTGATAAGGGAGTTGGGTATCCTGGAAATTCCAGGTGATGCTGCAGCATCAGTTCAAGGTAGGTACTATGTAAATGAAGAAAATGTTATGTTTTTTTGAAAATCTCCCAGCATTTGTCACTTAATGTCACTTTTCTCTAAACTCTCAAATTTAATGGCCTTCATTGCTATTCCATTGGGTACCTAATACTTTAGTAAACCTTTCGATGTAACTAAATTTTTGAAAAAATCAAACTGTTAAAAAATCAAGAAGTTTATTAACCATTTTCAAAAATCATTATCAGTCATGACCAGTCGGTCGATTCTGTAAAAATATCAACGTGAAACTAAGGTGAAGTGAGCGTGAAGTGAGCTGTCACTGTGACAATTCGACCGGCAGGATGCTAGGGATTAACACTATTGACAGCTCACTTCACGCTCACTTCACCTAAGTTTCACGGTGATATTTTTACAGAAGCGACCGGCTGGTCGCAAGTCGTGGACCGGCTGTTGATATGGGGTGCTTAATTGTAGCAAATGGGTCAAACTATCACGTTCTAGAAGGAATACGTCCAATTACAAGTCACACTGTATATTTTTTGAGTTAACTTGAATAATATGTATTTTTCCCACTTAGTCTATATGGATGATGTTATAATAACTTAGTGTCACTGTTATTTACATAGCAGGTAGTGGTATTCGAATTTGTGTGGAGTCAGTACCACAACTAAAAAGTGAAAAACAAAAACCTGTTTACAAAAAAACACAATCGACTTAAAAAAAAAACAATACAAAGTGAAAAATATTTATTCCGGAAGTCGGTGGCAAAAAACGAAAATTCAAAACCAAAGACACCGATTGTTTTTATTTTGGAAGTCGGTTGTTTTTAATTCTGTAAAAAAGTTTTTGTTCTTGTTTTCAATAGCCTATAATTTTATTCGTGAATACCTAATATATTATTAAAATTTCTTGAGTTTCTCAGACCTAGCAGTTTTCTCTATTCACCCCTCTCCCGTGTCTTTTAACCCGTTTCCAAGTAAATAGAGTTCGCCTACTTTTTCCTAATAAACGAAGAATTATTGTTTTTAGGGTTCGTAGCTCAAAAGGAAAAACGGGACCCTTATAGGATCACTTCGTTGTCCGTCCGTCAGTCGGTCAAGTCCCATTTTCCCAGGAACGCGTGGAGGTATCAAGTTGAAATTAATATCAAATAAGTAGATCTATGTTCCCTTAGAGCTCTAAAATATCAAGCTTCTAAGTCACCGCAATAAACAAATATGGCAATTTATGTGACATATTTTGATACTCGCAAATAAATCCAAACCTACAGAGTACTTCCCGTTGAACTAGAATAATGAAATTTGACAGAAAGCAAGGTCTCACAGCACAAGAAAAGGAACAAGTCGAAAATTGATAATTTGTAGTTTTATCACATAAAGTTTTTTTTTGCGATTACTAACTTACATTTGCAGTTGGAGAATTGACCGTGACGTATATCGATGTATGGGTGAACATGTTTCTCAACTACTGAGTTAAGTTTGTTCTTAGGATAAATTCATCCCAACTACGGACCCTGCATTGTGCGTGATCCGACACGCATTTGGTCGGTTTTTTTTTACATGTTGTAAGCATTTGTATTTGATAAATTACAACGGGAGCGGGAGTCACAATATCCAATTGCTTTAACAAGCACAACAGCTTCCATTCAAAATATGTAAGAAATTCAGTGTAGAAATTAAAAACTGGCTCTATATATAGCTACATATAGCTTATCGCTTATCGTTACCAGTACCGTAAAATGGGTCACCCCATTTTACGGTATTGTTAACGATAAGCTACCTTAATCAGTTTTTATTACAGTTCAACATAAAACATGCAACCATGTTGCAAATCCAAAGCTAAGAATAATATTTTTGTGTTTCAAGGGACAGGAGTCTTGTTCTCTAAAATGTCTAAATTTGATGTAACAGAACTGAGGTATCATATATTAACGTCTTGTCCTAATATACTTTCATAAAAACGAAACAGAAAGTCTCATAGTAGTTTAAACGATGAAACCAGTACTGCCGAAAACCTGCTTAGTTATAGAATTAGCATAGTTGTAGACATAGAAATACCGTATTCTTCTGAATGCTACCATCTATGTAGGTTCGGCGTTTAGAAAAAATATGTGTACCTATTGTTTTTTTTTTCCTTGTGCAGCCTAATTTAAAAAAAGAAGCGCATGTCGGATCACGCACAATGAAGGGTTCCGAAGTTGGGATGAATTTATCTCAAAATCAAACTTAACATTGTAGTTGAAAAACATGTTATACCTACATCGATATACGCCACAGTCAACTCTGACTGTATTATCACACTTTTTTTAAATGTTATTGCTATGCTACTTGTGCTATGAGACCTTGCTTCTTGCCAAATTTCATGATTCTAGGTCAATGGGAAGTTTATAGGTTTTGATTTATTTGCGAGTATCAAAATATATTAAAAAAGCGTCTTGACAGACAAACAGACGGACGGAGAACGGAGTGATTCTACAAGAGTTCAATTTTTTCCTTTTGAGGTACGGAACCCTTAAAAGCTAATGCATACAAAGCCCTGGAATTGTTTACTATAATGTAGTACATACTTTCATTCATGAACGCTTCTGAGCTTAAGCGACATCAGAAATGCCATTCTTCTTTTTGCATACGCATATAATGTTAATCGCGTCATTAAATGACCATATGTTGATGACTAGATTGGGTTTCTAGTTTGGTTTTGAATACAAAACCGGAATAGAAACCGTTTTGTCTAACGGGGCGGAAATAAATGCATATTTTAACGAATTCTGCAATCTTTAATCAATAATAGTAAAATCATTCTACTTGTGGTGTAAATATTATTATTATTTAGTTATCATTCTTTTCTTAATGTAAACTCAGCTGTGTAAGGTCTTGGCGTTGACAATATACCTATCAATGGCACATCCGACGGTGTTGTACCATTGCTGACGTGGATCCTATACTTCTGGAGTATACCCACGAAGGTGATGAATATAAACGACTTCGCTAAAGAGTCCCCTGGGCAGCGTCTGCGACCTGAAAAGTATAATATTTATATAATATTAACAACTATGAAAGCTTTATTTTTTGGGTGTGAGGCGTGCTATAAGTACATTTTAACTCAAAATATGTCGATGCTACACCAGCCACAACGGCAGCAGATCGAAGTGAAGATATTAAATTATGCTTTACACTCGTTAATAAAATCACAGTTGGTAGGAGCATTGCTAATGAATATTGTATCCTTAATGTTATTAACAGGTCTTGATGGCACAAAATCGGAAATATAATGACGTCAGGCAACTTGTAGGTACACACAGCGACATTGCCAGCGATCCAGTATACACCAATCTCGCATTGTATAGACATAGCATAGCTTATACTGGAATATTCAGGTACGCCAGCAATTTGTAACAGGAGTTTGAAGAAACATTTTTTGTATTTTTGAAGAAATCACAAAAATAAACAATAAAATCGCAGATCACTATGTAATCAATTTAGTCCTTTTATATCACATAATAGTAAATCAGGTTTTCAATTGATGAAATCAAACATTCATCAATAATTTCAGTATTCGCCCAATTCTCAAACATGTAGTAATAAAAATCGCTTTGCTTGGAGAGGATTTGTGTATATTTGGCGATCAATTAAATACAGCAGCAGATTTTTATTATATTTTTATAAGAATGTTTTAAACAAAAAATGAATCAATGCCCCAATAATGTTTTGAAAACTGCCTCTTTCATAACAAATGGACAGCCAACAGAATTTCATAGATAAAACTAACATAATTATCGTCGTTGCGCGTGCAAAAGTCGCTATGTGTTATTTCGTGATTTTCGGGTTTTTTGTGCAGTTTGAATCGTTATTTCAATACACACATACTGTAAAAACAGCTATGTGATAAATGTAATATTCAAAGAGTTACGGAATGTAGCTATGTGACATTCATACATCGAAAGTTCCATTATAAACACGCTAAATATGTATTAAAGTAAAAGTAAATTATTTGAATACTCTGGGTATTTTTTGAGAAAATCAGTTTTTTGCGTCTCCTGTAAAGTGTGCAAAAATCACATAGCGATTATGGAAAGCGCAGCGACGATATGGGATCGTTAACTTATGGTCACCTACCTAATCCAAAAGAGTACATGTGTTCCGAATTTTTCAACATTCCAGTTTCATCGATGAATCTTTCAGGTTTAAATACATGCGGGTCGACCCATAATTTTTTATCGAAGTATATATCGCCCAAAGACATGAGGACTGTAGCACCTTTAGGTATTAAATACCCGTCAATCGAAGTTTCACTTTGTAGTAGCCTTGGTCCCGCCATGGGAACTATATGGTAATATCGATGCACTTCGTTTATGAACGCTGACGTGTATACAAGCCTGAAAAAGGTAAGTTTTCGTATAATATTTGCATATTTCGGTCACGGACTCAATGCGACCAATTTCAAAAAACTACGAAGGAGGTACTAGTACAGTGCATAACTTGTGTGCGTACTCTTATAGTCCATGGGACCGCAGAGTCGACGGCTGGGTTTTCGTGTATTCCGAGGTTTGGGGTTTCGAAGACAGTAAAAACCAATACTTTATTTTGGCCCTACCCGGAATTCAAACCCGAGACCTAATGATCCACAGCCGTATGAGCTAATAGAAAAGCGTTTAAAATAAAGAAAACGTTAGAAGAGTTGACTGCAAAATAATCATTCGCTCCAATATCAGCTTGACCTACATTCAAGCAACGTTAAGTCATCAGTATACCGAGTATAGTGTTCATAGCAATTATCCGTGCGAAATTAATGGCCGCCACAGGTCAATAGAGACCGTATTTTATTTATGAAGTATTTTTATTTATACTAAAACCTCATCATTCATTTATTATCATTTAGTTACCTATATCTTGAATCTACACGTTGTCCACTGTTCTACACAGCCCTTACACGGAGCAGCCGTGCTATTCTGTAACCATCTCACCGTGAAAACTTAGGTGAAGTGAGCTGTCATTCCACAGGGATTGACACTATTGACAGCTCACTTCACCCAAGTTTTCACGGTGAGATGTTTACAGAATCGCATGGCAGGTACGACCGTACACTGTATTCTCGAACCAGTTAAGGGCGCGGTGCTATATTCATAGTCAAATGTAATCAAAATGATAGACTTGACTCTACAAGAATCTTAACTTTTTAAATAGACTCGAGATTTTTCATGAATTCTAATAGAGATGTTTTTGATGGGTTATTTTTATTAAGAATCAAATGAATGGTTTCATGAGCATATTGTTCAGTATGACGGGTAAACCTGAATCCTAATTTCACCTGTGAAACGGGCGGGCAAAAAAAAATACTGCCGCTTAAATACTCAAATACCCCGTAGAGCCCTTTATCGTAAGCAAATCTTATTGATTAGTTTATGGTGTCTTTGTTAACATAAATGGTTGGTACACTTGCCTGTCACTGTCATTCCAACAAGGCGTTCTGTCGCCAATAACAGTGTCTATTTCCTTATATATTTTCTGTTGTATTTCTTGACATTTTAATGCCTTGAGAAAAGCAAAGCCGAGTAAGTTGCTACTTGTTTGAGAACCCGCAATCAGGAAATCTAAACACACTATTTTCAACTGCTCCTCTGAAAATAACATAAACAACAATTAGCATTTAATCAAATACAACGAAAAACATTTCAGTGGATGCCTATCATGTTGCTATTTTACAAATACAAGTTCCTTAATCGTTTGATTCACATAAATAATTTGATTTCTAATCCACTGCTTTCATATAATCGAACAACGTTATACAATAACAAAATCGATTAGTTTTTTTCTGGATTCTTAGAATAATGATTCATCGAATTAACATTTAATATAACTATCAGTCTGTTAATCATTGTATCATTTTATCGAAACATGAATTGCAATGTACATTTAATTCCGTAGCTACGCAAAATATGAGGATTTGCGGACACCAGCCCGATTTAAGCACAATACACATTTGATAGTGACCACGTTTCATGGAACGACATATGTTATGGTGTAAAAAAAGATGCTAGGCTCGCACGTGGTTGCTCGCAGTTCTGACATTTGCAACCAACTTTTATGTATTAATAAACCACGATTCGACGGTAAAACAAAATACGAACTGAAATTTGCGGGGATGAAAAATACGAAGAAAGACAACTTCGACGAAAGTATACTGCGATGCAATAATTATTAAAACAATTCGATGACCTTAGTATCGGCAAGGTGGCAATTTGCTGTAGATAAATGTATGAGCGCGATGTAATGGATCTCGACCATTTTCCATGTTTTGAATAACAAAAGGAAATAAGCAGTGTTTTGGGAAATAAAAATGGACAGTTTGAATATCGACAGTTATCCAAAAAAGTAGACAGTACGCAAATCAAGTCACTCACCTGTAAAAGTTGGGTCTTTATTCGCATAAATCTCTTCTAGGAACAAATAAATAAAATCTTTTCCTTCCACTTCTTTATTTTTATGCTTTTCAATAGCTTCCTGAAACGAATTTTTCACTGTATAATACCTCGTTTCTAAGTTTGCCAAAGATGTAAACAACAATGGCCGATCGAAAATTAGTATTATTTTTATTTGGTTTATTGATGTGGTTGTATGAATTTTAAGTTTAGGATTAATCAATGTTACGAGTATAATTATAATTATATTATTTCCGCGCATAGAGTAGATAAAATGATTGAAATTTTGATAACGACCGTTTTTTAAAATTATAAGGTATTGTCTCCAACTGAGTAGATTTATTGATAGATTACTTCAAACTTACTATCCGTACAGCAAAAAAAAAATGTATGATAAAAACCAAAGGCTTCTTGTCCGCCCTTCTATTATACCCTATTTTTCCAAACACTAATATATCCATTCGTTATACACCTCCTACAACATTATTTTTTCAAATACTTCTTATACATATTGTAGATAATTATTATGCCATATCACAAAAAAAAAATCGACGAGATAAAAAGGATGTCAGTCGTTTGACGTTTTGTATGAGTTCAAAAATCGTCCCAGATTTGTACTATTATTGATGAATATAATTATAGTATATTCAAAAGTTTTCTGGTGATCTGAAAATGCTCTAATTTAATATATATTTTTACCAAATCATTAACACTACTCGTTTAAACGTGATCTTCAGTATAAAATCATTAAAAGTTGGTTATCGTCGCCTTAATCAGCGACGCGCTGATATCGCGTTTTGGTTCCTGGACACCATTTCGCGTCAAACGTTAAAAAAAATCGACAAAGATATTTCCCCATTTTTTGCAATGTTCAAATGTTGATTGAGATAAGTTTGACAAGGTGAGATAATGCATTATAAAGTTTATCTGTTTCTAAAAGCTCACAAGCATGTATTTATCCAAAACAATCATCCGATTGTTTATATTGTAAAAAATCCTACGACTGACTATGAATACAGATTTGTCCTCGAGAATTATATTTTTAAGATATTAAACAGATTTCAATCATATTACTTACTAATAAGAGTATTTTTTTAACGACACACGCAACAATAAGATTTCTAAGTTATATTGCAAAAATAATAAATATTACCTACCTCAATAACTTTGGAGATATCTCGATTCAGCTTGGTTATGAGTGAATAACCACTTAATTTAGGTATAATGAATCTACACCAGGGCATTCGATTTAACATGCCTCCGCCAACCGAGAAAGCCTTTCCTCGTTGCCTAAAAAGATCCAACAAATGTTTCAGTTTGTCTTCTTTTATACGTTCTCCTAGAAATAATAAAAAAGTTATTTAAAATGTATTTGCCAAGCAAGCGATTTTGTTTTCAAGGGCTTTTTATCGATCTATCTGATATAAATACTATGCTATAATCTTTGAAACCACTAAGTATATTGAAAAGTTGTTTACGTAAATTAGATTGAAAAACTTGCGCACCATGGGTTTCCAAACACTTAAACTATAACCGTCTCATTACAAAAGTCAAGAAAAAAAAGGAGTTCTTACTTTAGTCAAAGCAAGTTTTTCATTCCAGCCTTGAGGGTTTTAAAACCCTCCAAAACTATGAAAATGGAGCCATGTAGAAAATATATAAAAACAAACTAAAAAAATATTTTTAGGGTTCAGACCTTAAAGGAAAATCTGAATTTACAAGATCACCTTATTTTCCGTCTGTCAGAGATTTTGCCATAATATTAGGTTCCGATAAAGCGCACACAGATCGCCAGTCAAATATCAAAAATATTTTTTTGGATTACAGGGGGTCAAATCGATCCCAAAAAAAACGGGAAATAAAAAATTGTGTTAATTAGTTACAATTATAATTTTAATAGAGACCCTTATTGTATAGGAAGATTATAGCCGTTTACGACAGTGTTTTAAAACACATATATAAATTTGTCAGAATATCCAGTATACGAATTACAACAGTTTACTAGCTTCTATAAAACAGCGGGCTACAGGCAACCAATTTCATGCAAGTGTCAATAATATAATCCCTGCTTCATTTTTTGATTGATAGAAGTCCACGCAAAAATGAGAAAATTACAATCGAAATATTCCGCGAGAGAATCGTTATATTCATACCTGGTTTTTTAATCAGTCAAACCAGCTACACTTTACGCATTATGACGGGTGTCAATACCACTACCAGAGGGGCGATTCCCGTAATTTTTAAGAACGTTCGCATTCTGTCAACAATACAATCAATTTACCAATATTTTTGACAAGTTTGACAGATCACCGACTTGAATGTGAACGTTTTTTAAGTTATTATATAGAGAATTGGCCTTCTGTTCTGTTTAAAGAGTCTCTTTTGTTATTATCAGTTAGTACACTTACCAGCCACGTACTTCCATAGAACATTTATCACAGATTCACTCAGTAAATTAACAAAATTTATAGGCTTGCTATTATTTTCCTCTATATGTTTTAGTAATCGAGACAGTTCATTTTGAATTTCCGTTTCCATTACAGTTTTGCCATAGCCGACGTGTTTTAAGTTTTTCACTGCAAACTGTCTATGTACCTTCCATATTTCACCATTGGCAAAAGTTATACCTAGAACATTAAAATATAATTAAGAATCATCTTGCAAGAACCTATTTGAAATGTGCATCGATCTTGTTGGCTCTTTCTTACCCATATTTCTATTTCCAAGACATCTTAATCGTGAAAAGAAGTTATCTGGTCTAGCATCAAACTCTTTGTCATAAAATACTTGGCGAACATTCTTCTCACCAAACACGACTATTACCAGTTCTGTGCTCATTTTCATGCCTAAAACGTTTGTAGAATATTGTCTAGATAATTCTAAACATGCTCTCCATTCAGATCCATATTTTATTGACATCCTTTGCAAAATACCGCTACTTCCGATGAATGGATACCATACTGGACCTGAAATAATAATAAAACAATATTGCGTTCATTGTTGTTGGTCTAGTTTCCACTTAAACCTCTGCCATGCTATTCTGTAACCATCTCACCGTGAAAACTTAGGTGAAGTGAGCGTGGAGTGAGCTGTCATTCGACAGGGATTGACACTATTGACAGCTCACTTCACCCAAGTTTTCACGGTGAGATGTTTACAGAATAGCATGGCTGTTCGTAGTTTCTGACTACAACAATTTGTGTATACGATCTGTTACAACATTAGCACCCGGTTTCTGAATTGGGAATTTGATGTTGAGGATTTGTCAAACTCTATCTTAGCACGTGAAATCAGAAATTTCTTTGGCAATGATGAATTTCGAGGCGACATCATAAGTAAAGCCGAAATAGAGTTTGACAAGTTCTTAAATAAAGTCCTGCAATAATTATACAAAGCCACAGACACACTGTACCTATCTAAATCTTAAAAAATTATTGTTCAAAAACAAAACCAATATTAACGACAAATTAAATGTGTTCGACAAAGCCTGACATCTCATAAATGAAGAGGCTAGGTAATGTAAGAATCTTAAGTTTTTGTAAATATGATTCACAGCTATCCGTCGTCTTAAGTCTACTCATTGCTCGTATGCACTTTTTTTGGGCTTTATAAACAGACTCCCATTCCGTCGAGTTTCCCCAGAAAATGACACCAAATCTCAGCGTGGTTACCACATATGCATAGTAGGCTGTCATGACAGTGGATAAATTTACGATTTTTGTGAGTATGTATAACATATAGGAATAGCTATTTAATTTTAAGCAGACAGATTCCACATGTGATTTCCAATTTAAATTACAATCTACATTCAAACCCAAGAATTTCGTAACATCTACTGCATTCATTTTCATCTCGGAAGTAAGCAAAGTGAAAAATATGGAATAATTAGTGTTTTTTTTAGGGAGTGTTTTAGTAAGTGAGAGTAAGAAGGTTTACGTAAATATTAAAGAAAAGATAAAATTATGTCTATTAACATCATCGTTTCAACCGAAAACGTCCACTTCTGGACATGGGCCTCCTACAAGCCGTACAATATTTAAGCGTTTTTTGTTGCGGACCTTCTTTACTTATTAACTTTTTGCTTTTAAATAGGACGGATGCCTTACAGTATTAGGCATGGCGGTCAAGGGTAAATTCATACATGTTATAAAGTACTTTTGAAGTGTGTTACGTTACCTAGCGGCATCTATGGGAAATCCGAAAACAACAAATGTTTCAGAGACTCTAACGCCCCCTTTCAAAAAGTATCGGTACTACCGAGTACCGACTCAACCTACCCTCGCACTTAGTTCCTGAACACGACCAACACTACTTCAGAATCAAAACCATGGCAATCATCGTGCATCGTTAGGTACTTCCATATTAACTTACAATTTTCAAATTTAATGACCAATTATACCCAATATGCATAATAGGAACAAAAACTATAATTTAATTGCGTAAGTCTGTATTCTGTTGTTTTTCATTTCAGCGTCAGCCAAAATTTCAATTGTACCCAAATCTTTAAATCTCATTTGCATAACAGGAACAAAAACTAGAATTTAATTAGGTAAGTCTGTATTCTGTTGCTTTTTCTCTTCAGCGTCAGCCAAAAACTCAATTAATTAAAACATTTACGGCCTTTTTCAGAGTCCAGGTAGCCAAGAAACTATCTAGCGACTCAATTAAAAATGGTACACGATTTGGGGGACATGATCTGTAAGATAAGTTAACCGAAGCTTATCGGGAAATGATGAAACAGGCCGAGTATTATTAATAATTAAACTGGATTGAACCAGTAATATTGCACCAAACCTTTAACTCGTTACAAAAAGTTACACGGTAACTGAATTGCAATGAAACTACGTCATTGAAAAACACAATGGTACATTAAGGTAGTATTACAAACACAACACAGAGTGCTAAGTAGGTATGTACAAGATCTACTAAGCGTCCTTCGATGATAGTGCCAAGATTTTAACATAATTCATGTGAATCCAACCGCATTTTGACGTGAAGTCTAATAATTGAATAAGTTAATGTAAGCATATCGGTAGTTCGTGTTTTCATCCCTTAGTAGGTAATTTATTAAATATTCAAGCTTTTTTAAATGAGATCTTCGACTTTAGCCTTGACTAATTTATTTATTTATTTAGCTACAACGGCTGTGCTACAGCCAATTACAGTAACTAAAATGAAAATTTTTAACGAGATAAATTTCTCTCACAGTACTTCTGACATACCAATAAAATCTTCGTCCATCCATCCGCAAACAGGTCGCCTGTTGGGTTGGAATCCAAGAGATCATTAAGCGCGGCCAGGGTACGAGGAATCGGCTAAGGTCCTAACAATACTAGCCGTCTCCAGAAGTACCACTTTCTGTATCAAGCCCTTGTTCCAGCTGCCTAACGAGAGCCTTCTCAGGTGTTAGTCGAGGCTCTTGCCTATTAAGTCTTTGGCTGTAACGACTATCGCCAGTGCTATGATGGCTGAGTTGACATCCCAAGTCGACAACCTCGCGAGTCAAGTCAAAATACTTAATTTTCTTTGAGATTACATTATTATCTCTCTCATATATTATTTATTAATAATATAAATAATCGGCGACGACGTTTGTCTTCTTCCGACACCTAGTGCGTGACAATTCTAGTATAACCCCATCTATCCTGATGCATCCTGCACACATAGCCCGCCATGTATCATTTATTTAATATTCAAATATTAAACAAATGACAATACAACAATTATTACTCTGCAGAAAAACTTTAGCTAAATGTTACTTTACTTATCTTTTACAAGTGACCGAGTCTAATATTAGATTTTAGCAAATTTTACAAACTACAAGCAGTGCATGCGGTGGAGTTTCCCATTGACAATAATGAGAAATTTTCCCACAAACTTTAATTCCTTATTTAACACAATTAGGAGCCCAGTGCTCAGAATTGCTAGAAGAAACTCATTTGCAAAATTTCTGGCAATATTTATCGGTGACTGAATTTTTAAATTTTGTTATTAATATAATAGATTATTAAGTAGATGTAAATGGTTTGTATAATTAATTAACTTTCACCAAAATTCTCAAAATTACCAGTGTGAGGAAATAGTGCCGTTACTTTTTATAGCAATTTTTAAAACGGTTAATTTCCCGATACCAAGTTGCATACGTTTCGACAAATAAAATAAATTAATCTTCTATCAAATATCTACACTACCAATAGCAAATAATTAAAAGTTCATTTTATCTAGAGTTAAGTTTAGTATATCTGAGCAAAACGAAGTACATAATTATTTTAATACATTAGACATTTATCGTCAATACTAGGTTTTGCCCGCGGATTCGTCCGCGTGGAGGTCGGAAATTATCCCACGGGAACGTAAATACTACCAGGATAAAAAGTATCATTTATGTCTTAACCCGCGTACCAAATTTCTTCCGCTCAGCCGTTTAAGCGTGAAAATGTAACAGACAGACAGAGTTACTTTCGCTTTATAATTTTAATAAGTATTGATTTATTTATTTTTTAGTTCCACTTAATCTACATAATATGTTAGAATAATTGACCAAAACAGAAATATTTTTGCATGGAACGATCAAATTAAATAAAAACTAGAAATGAACACAGATCAAACAAAATTACTCTATATTGCTATGTAAACGTTAGCATCGTTAGATATCCAAAACGCTCACTTCCCTGCACGACACGATATCACAAAGACATGATACAATTTGTGTGGAATATCTACTTCCAAGTATTTGATGTTTGCTGATCTGTGTATTTTGATAAAACAATGGACATAATTATGAATGATGGTTAGGTACGTATGTATTTTACGAATATTCGTTTTACAATGTGTCTAACTATTTTCAATTGTCAGGATAAAATTGAAACTTTCCTGTTCTTAAACATAACACAAGTATTGATAACTATGATGATAACGCAAATACTAACTATTAAAAAATATATTATTGTGTACAATTTCTAACTTTACCATAATATCTTATATAAATAAAGAAACACAACGCGGCTTAGTATGAGACAAAAATATTATTTCGAATGCTTTAATAAATTTCAATCAATCAACAAACAATTTTTTAGTTTAACATTAATAAAATAACTTACCCGGTGGAAACTTCTTTGGCTTTATAGTTGAAATAAACGCATACAAAATAAATGTGACCATGAACAGTAGTAGAAACGTAGGGATCATTTTGAAAGATCGATATTTTTACAGTGAGCACAGTAATACGCGTGTGGTATAAATATCCACTGGCCTACTCGGCAGCCGAAACGCAACTGTACAACGCGGACGGAGAGCGTCAATTTTTGTACGAAGGATTTACGTCGGGTGATGTCCTTGTAGCGTGATCACATAACTGTTCAATGAATGGTATTAAATGAAACACGGTTGTTTCAATGATCTATATACATATTATAAAATAAAGTCGCTTTTCGTATTTGTCTGTTTGACCGCGTTGTTCTTCTAAACTAAAGAACGGATTTTGCAGCAGTTTTCACAATCATTTAAACAAATTATTCCGGAAGTTTTATGTTTATAATACATTAAAAATAAACTTATATAATATAATTAACTAATCTCGATGTTTTTTCAAGTCGTGAAAACCATGTGAAGCAGGGGCGGGAAACAATGAAAAGATACAATCACGTAACGCATTTTATATTTTTAGGGCTCCGTACGTCTGAATGAAAAAACGGAACACTTATAGGATAACTTGTGTGTCTGTCTGTCCATCTGTCACAGCCAATTTGCTCCGAATCTAATGGACCGATGAATTTGATATTTGGTACACATGAATTTCTGTGACCCAAACACGGACGTGTAACGTAAATAAATGAATGTCTCAGAGAGGGTTTCAGAGTTTTATTTTTATTTTTTATAATTAGTTTTAAATTTATTTCGAGGGATAAAGCTTACCTATGTCATATAGTATGAATGAAGGTATCGGAGAAAGTAATAGAGAAAACACAGCGAGAGGAGAGTGACACCAGACATCCCTCTTAGCATTCTCATCTCAGCTGCATTCAATTGCTTTTCATTCATCCCTTTTGTGGCCCAACATTTAGATCCATACTAGATAGCAGGTCTAACCATTGTTTTATATATCTTCCCCTGTTCATGGGGAATGCGGGAGTCGTAGACTGTTCCCGTGACCTGTCGTCATTTCATCCATTCAGTGTTAATTCTGGGCTTAACACTGGATGGATGTACATCCAATTTACTTCGAATCATAACTAATATTATAAATGCGAAAGTGAGTTTGTTTGTTTGTTACGCTTTCACGCTAAAACGGCTGAACGGATTTGGTTGAAATTTGGCACGGGGGTAGACCTTGACCCGGAGAAGGATATAGGCTACTTTTCATCCTGTGTCGCAGACGAAGTCGCGGGCAACTGCTAGTCATCTATAAATCCGTCCCTTGGTACTCTGTCAGTTGTTCACGTGACAATTCATTACTGATTTCAATTGTAAATGATTCGTTATCGAGGATGTGCTTTATTGGTCTTGCCGTTGACATGATATAATTCCAGGAATATGCTACTTTGGCGCAAAAAGTCATTCCATAAAATATGGAGAAAAAATAACATGCTTTGGGCAATGCAGTGTCATGCTGAATTTTTTTTTTTATCGTCTGTCTCGCTGATAACATTGCTCACTGTGAATGTATTATAATGGATTTTGATGAAACATTTTCTCACAACCCTAAAAAGAAACTCAAATTGTCACCAATGAAATGAAACAAAATTGCTAATCAATTGAATTCTGTAGGGGTGTGCGCGTGCGGTGGACGAGGAGCTGGTCCAGCTGAACCGCCACTTCCGCCAACACCGGAGGAGGTGGTAGGGAATGCCGGCCCAAACAGACGTGGCAGAGGGCGCGGGCGCAGGCATGTGGTGCAGGAGGTGCTGGTTGTAGCCGGGCCGAGTGGCAGCGTGGTGCAGGTGAGGGTGGTCCCGGCAGCCGGGCCGAGCTCGCGTCGCAGAGAACGCGATGTGCTGGAGGTGGTCCCGTTTGCCGGGCCCAGCTCGCATGACAGAAAGCGCGGGCGCAGGGTAGTGGGGGAGGTCGCGGTTGCCGGGCCTAGCTCGCGTGGCAGAGGGCGTAGAAGCCGCGGCAATCCACGACACGAGCGGCCAGGACCTCGAAACCACTGAAGAGTTAGTTACACAGAGTTAGTACAAGCTAACTAAGTTGTATACTTAATTAAAGCTTTCTTTTTATTACATTTTGTTTTGAGTATTACAATTGAATTGTTTTTAATTTTAGACTCACAGTCCACAACATCTTGGATTTGCCAGTGGGCAGAGGATGCGCATGTGGCCACCGTAAGTAGTTCTACTTGTGTATGTTAGTTGTAAACTGGGGTCCCGCGACTCGCTTACCACCATCACCACCACCTCCTGCACCCACTTTGCCGCCATCGGCATTGTAAGTCGCTTACGGACTTTTCTAATTTCTATTTATCTTTATTTAAATATATAGGTACTACAACACTGACTTTGTTCCAGGTTTATGGATTGTGACCCTGACTCGCCATCCCCTGCGCCGTCATCACCGGCGCCACCATCACCGGCATCCTCATGCATGGTGTCAACGCCGGCAGCGTAAGTCGCTTACGGACTATCGATCTAAATATCTAAAGTTATAGGTTACAGTTACTACAACACTGCTTTTGTTCCAGGTTTATGGATTGCGACGGGTTCCAGGAGTCGCCAGCGTCCAGGATCACCCGCAGCTTTTCGTCGTCCTCCACCACCTCGTCGCCGTCGTCAGATCCTGCGAGATGAGGAAGTGGCAGAAATCCTCAATTATAGTAAGTACCTGCTGATTTTAGTTTGGTTTGGGGCTATTGCCAAACTTCTGGTTTCCACCACACACTTTCAATCTATCATTTGTTACAGGAAACGACCCAGGGTTTGACGAGAGCGGCGACAAAGACCAGATGGGGAGGTATGCACCAATTCCAAGTGCATTCTGGACGTCCATGTCCACACCCTTGGATATTGACGACGAAGATGCACCCGACGTGACCCTGACCCTGTGCCCGCCTCCGGTGAACCTGCGCCCGCCGTTGATGCTGCGCCCGGAGCTGACGGTGTGCCCGCCGATGTCCCTCTGATGGCGACGGACCAGTCGTGGAGCTGCACTGAGTTTGACTGAGAGACTTTCCGATTAAATGAGTGACAGACTAAGTATTATTTCAAGTTAATTTGAGGTTATTTCCCTAAAAATTGATTTATTTGTGTAAAACGATCAAAATAAACAAAATTTTACCATTGACTAAGTTTAAACAATTTTTAAATCCCTACTCTATACACATGTGTAGTTTTAAATAACAGCAAAAAATCTTGGTGGGCCCTATTTTCTTTTGAGTAGTTTATATAAAGCAGTGAAACAATTTCATACTACACATTGAAAGTTAAAGTTAAAAATGAAAGTATTTCACTTTTAAAATATTTCTAATAAAAGTTTTTGTTCTTATTTCTTAGTGTCTTTGATTTGTAATCATTTGATTGGGTTCCATAAAACAAAAAGGTATTTGGTGAGTGTTGCGATATCTTAAAAGTTTAGGACTAGATCAAAATAAGACGAGAATCTCTGAAGCTGCAACATCCATGTTGGCCGAACAAAATAACATGCTGACGTGTCGTCGTAATAACTGCGACAGAATTCAAAATTTACTTACACTCCACGTAATGTGTAAGCTTGAATTAAGTCAAAGTGAGTCAGGGTGTTTAAATGAGATTCCACTGAAAATTAACTTAGAATCAAACTAGCGGCCCGCTTTCGCTTCACACGGTTTTTACGACTTACCAAAACATCGAGATTTCTTAGGTAAACTTAACTTTAACCTTCCGGAATTAATTCTCTAAACGACGGTGAAAACCTCATCAAAATCTGTTGCGTGGTTTAGAAGAACAACGCGGACATACAGACAAACAACAACAAAAAAAGAAGAATATAATTGGAATTGTCGAATATTTGCTATCGGGCCCAAAAGAAAACAATCAACAGCATAGGCAAAACAAACGGATAGGTTTTGATGATTTAAGCAATAGACCAAAAAGAAGTCAGAAAAATATGATGATGCATTGCTTTGTTTATGGACAAGAATAATTTTATTATTTAAATCCTGGCTATCTCCCGAATGATGATAACCCTTTTTTATTTGTACTTATGTTAAATAATAATTAACCAAACTGTTACCTATTGTTTACTGATTTTGTCAAGTTAATCATCTCGGTAATTGCTATTAAAACAAATTTTCACAAAAATGTTTGGAAATTCGAGCATTATTTTGACAACTTTTTTCGAGATAAATCGAAATTGCTGCACTGGTCGAATACATGCGGGCGCCCGGCCGGCAATGTTTGTATGAAAATCTTTAGTTTACTACTCTAATTAACTGTCGTGTTTAGCGGCCAAATAAATTACTACAAAAACCCATATCTGTCGTGTCATCTCAAAATTAAACGAATTTTTACTTCAACACATGGCATCCAAGGAAGTAAGTTATCAAAGATTTTATTTTATTTTCTATTTGGTTTGCAAATAGAGCTGTTTAAAGTAAAGAAGAAACAAATGACCATAAAGGCGCTTTAAAAATTATCGTTGTTCGTCATTGATTCTGGAATTTATAATTAATTTACTTAGTTTATATTATGTATAAAAGATTAAGTCTGAAACAACGAATTGGCGTTGTTTCAGACAAAAGGAATGCAATACCTCGATATTTTTGGATGCAAATAACAAAAAACACTACAAAGTGAAAAATTACTTTTATTTCAGAAAAATTTCAGTCGGTCTTTGGTTTTGAATTTTCGTTTTTTGCCACCGACTTCCGAAATTAAAGTTGTTTCTCACTTTGTAGTGTTTTTTTTTAGAAGTCGGTTGTTTTTAATTTTGTAAAAAGTTTTTATTTTTCACTTTTTTGTTGTGGTACCAACCCCACACAAATTCGAATACCACTACATGCTATGTAAAGAACAGTGACAGGAAATTATTATAACATCATCCATATAGGTTAAGTGGGCAAATACGTATTATTGAAGCTAACTCAAAAACTACCCAAACAAAGTTAATAAAATTTACATAGGACCACCGAGCAACATGGTAATAAGTTCCTATTACACCATCCATAAAGACAAAGACGCTAACTCAAAAACTACACAAGCAATGTTAATAAAATTTATATGGGACCACCTGTGAAGTATGTATGACCTACCAAACAAAACAAAAAAGAATCATCAAAATTAATTCATAATTGGCGGAGTAATCGCGTAACAAAACAACATACAGTCGAATTGAGAACGAGAAGAGAAATTGACCGACTTCAAAAAGGACTCTTCCTTTTTGAAGTCGGTTAAAAATACTCAGGGATGCGTGGCATACATGTAAACCAGAAAATATTAGAAATATAAGAGACGGCTGCATGGACGATAGTAAAAAGGAGGTATGTGTGAATTTAAACTCGGTGCAAAACATTTTTGAAAAACATTAATGGATGGAGAAAATTTAGAAATCTAGAGCATGAATTACCGGAGTTTTCTTCAAATAGGACACCTTATACAGGGCACGAAACAAACATTTCAATTTAGTCCGAACAGCGTGTCCAAAATCAAAGGATGTGAGATTACCAGAACACATTGTTAAAGATTTTTTAACACGCTTTAATTAGGTCGACCTGTATGTATGTAACTATGTAATCAAATCTAAGAAAACTAATTTTGTATGACGACTATGATTTTGAAACAAATGACAAATTTTGATTTTTGATACTTTAATAGCCAAAGAACTCGACTGTCATTTGTATCTTGTTTAAAGTCAGTAAACACGATATGACGGAACATTTAAAGTGACTCCAAAACCATTCTACCAGATGTACACCTTTCACATGGACTTAGCACGCACTGAAGATACAATTCATTTTGTACCTTAAATTTACGCGTTGTTTCCTAATAAAAGTCAACGCACATACGAACAGATAGTTTCTATATTCAAAGAACAATTTGGGATGGAGTTGGCAGTATATAAATGTGACTATGAAGTTGCTGTCACACAAGCCATGAAAAAGGATATCCTGATCAACATCCTGAAAATAAAAGGGTGTTATTATCATTTCAGGAAAGCTGTCGAAAGAATGAGCAATAAGTTGAAATGTAGTGAATCCGATAAAGGTCGCGAAATAACTTTGCTCACAATTAGCATTGCTTCCTCCAGAAATTATTCCCGAAGCGTACCTCGCTATAGGTGAAATGACACCAGTCAATGACATTACTTCAAAATTTCTAGATTACTTCAATAGTCAATGGATACAAAAAAAATACTAATGAATTGTACAACTGCTCTAGTAAAAAAGCAGAACGACTAATGCCGTAGAAGGTTGGCACCGAAGAATTAACGCCATCATTCCTCCCAATCCTTCTCAATTACAATTTTTTTAAGAAAATGAAACGTGAAGCATATGAAATAGAATCACATTGAGAAGAAACGCCTTCTAGTATCCAGATAAAAAAGAAACGCAAGGGAGATTGCAAAAGATAAAAAAATATAATAACATTATTAACGATTGCATGAGCAATCGGAATTACAGTTACCGAGTGTATAAATCTTTTAGCTAAAATAAGGCGACGTTGAAGAAAACCTTAGGTTAGTTTTAGTTTATTTTATCTTGTTATTGTTGACGATATATTGTTTCTTTTTGTGCAAATAAGTACCTGTGTGATTCGAGACGATTTAATGTTATTTTTGTTCACTGAACTTCAACTTATTGCTCATCCTTTCGATAGCTTTCAAGAAATGATGATAACACTCTTTGATTTTCACATCCGGGTATACTTGTTTCACGGCTTGTATTACAGCGACTTCATAGTCACATTTATATACCTACTGCCAACTCCATTTCAAATTGTTCTTTTTATATTAACATATCTGTTCGTTTGTGCGTTGACTTTAATAAGGCAGCTAGCTACGCGTAAATTAAAGGTACAAAACGAATTGTATCTTCACTGCGTGCCAAGTCCACATGAAAGGTGTGCTCTAGATTTCTAAATTTATCTCCGTCCATGATTTTTTTTCCATAAATGTTTTGCTCCGATTTGAAATTCACACATACCTCGTTTTTACAATCCTCCATGCAGCCGTCTATTATATTTCTAGTACTGTCCATTTTACATGTATTTTTCGCATCCCTGAGTACTTTGTTATTTGCATCCAAAAGTATCGACGTATTGCATACCTTTTGTCTGAAACTACGCCAATTCGTTGTTCCAGACTTATTCATTAAACAGAAATTTTACCTCAACCCTGCATGCAGTAACGCTGATTTTCCTTTCTGACTACATATATATTTTTTAGTTTTATTTTACGTTGTTCTTTGTTGTTCACGATTTTTTGTGTAAATAAGTACCTGTAATTTTAGTTTATTTTACTTTGTTATTTCTGTTGTTTACGATTTATATGTTATTTTTCGTTCAAATCCCTGTAATTTGATTTTTTCTTCTTAATTTTTACATATTAAACTTATTTACGTGAGACAATCTTTCATTTACCTGTACTCCTGGTATACTGCGAATCTGGTATTTTGAGAATCTGTTATTCTGAGATGGACCCGCAACCAGACATTAATGGACTCACGTACGTGTGCCTCGGCTTCGCCTCGGCCCACATTTTCACAATCGCCCATTTGTCATTTCACACAAGAAATCCCTTTAATTTAGAAGTAACAACGGCACAACTAGTTGCTAATAAAATCGGACAGGCTCTTAATGAGGAGAGATTTTAGTCTCGTTTAAATTAGTCTTTAACCGTTAACAGCATCTGGTTACGCTTTTAATATAAGAAAGTACATTGCTCGTACATTGGTCGGACATTGCTACGGTAGGCATTTCATACTCAGATAGTTAGTATTTTTTTCAGATTTAGAATACACCCTCCATTCTGACATCGGTGGCGGCTCACATCCTTTTTCTATTAACTGTGGTTTTAAAATAGTACATTGCTTCAAATTTTACGTACATTCGGCACATAGCTCGTACATTGCTTTTATGCATATAGCATAGTCATACACCCGTCATTCTGAAGTAGGTACACGAAGTATTGCATAGAATTGACAAGAAAATTACAGCAGTACTTACTTATTACAAAAACACCGTTCGAGCTCAGGAGAAGATTACCTACTTATTTTGTTTCCTGTTTAATTATCAATCATGAGTAGAAAACGAAGTAGACCAAGTTTAGTGCCTCTTGTGGAACAGAAAATAGTGATTCAGAATTTTAATCATACTTTTATCTAATGAACAAACCTGACTAGTGATGAGGTGTTTTGACAAATATAACGGCAATCAAATGAACGAACGTCGATAAAAGCCAACACACAATTATTATCTATTAAAATAAACTTTAAATACTTTTTTCTTTCGCCTATTCCGAAAGGCCCACATAATTCTTTAGAAAATATTTCAAAGAATTCAAACTGTGATTCGAATGACGATTCAGAAGTTGATTCTGAACATAATTTAGTTTGTTCTGACAATAGTGGTTGTACAAACATAATAAAACAAGACTTTTACTGGATTGCCATAAATGGCAAACTTATCACTGCCCGGCAATATGCCTACAGAAAGTGGCGATCGACAATTTCCCTTGCACGTAAGGTGTACGCCATGTAATGAAAACCAAAGACAACAGTAGGTAGCAATTCTATTTTGCGAACTCTTAAAACTTTTAGATGTGGCGGTTCATGGTGTGCTAGCACTGAAGATGAGGCGAGGAAAGAGCGTCAGAGTTGCTGCTTGACTTTTTTTGAAAGACAGATCGCAGGTGGTGATAGGCAACAGCGGAAAGGTCAGACCCACTAAACGTCACTAAGGGGGTTCCACAAGGTTCATCCCTCTCTAACATCATGTTTAGTCTATTGCTCAATGACCTACCTGAAGCAATAACTGAAGCCCATGTCTGATATACGGACGATGTTGCTGCAGTCGTGAGCGCTGAGTCGATGGAAAATCACAATTGGTTCAGAATGAATAATTCAAGCTTGATACTCAATATGTTCAACCAAAACCTACTTACATGCACGTTAATCGTTCCGAAACCGGAAAGAATGGTTTCGAGTAACGGAATTTATTTTTCACCTCATAACCTAGGAAAGATCCTGTTTATCATTCGAAATATGAGTGCAAAAGTGCGTTTTATCCGCTAGCAAAAATAAAAAAAATCTAAATTCATTAATACTTATTTCATATCAGTACGCTAACCTCATTTTTAGAATAATCGCACTGGTCAGCACGATGCCTACAAGAAAAAAAATAAAAACTTTTAAGATTTTCTTCTCTTTTTTTCAATTCACTTTCCATAATTTTGGTTTTGTTTTTTGATAAAATCGTAAGAAATCATAATATTTGAGCGCATCCTGCAGCGACGAAGATTAAATTTAACACCTGCAGAATGAGTGCAAGCGGTACATAATGCTGGATTGAGTTTTCTTCCGGAAAAATCGCGCGAAAAGCACTTAAAAGCGTACAATTTCAATGCATGGAAACATTCTATAGGTGCGAAAACGTTTATTATATATATTATATATATTTATCCATTACTTTGTATCCACGGTATAGCTACAAAACATAGTATACAATGTATTTCAACAAAACGAAGTATGCAATTGTACCAAAACCTACACAGGCCTGATGCATAATTATCGATTCACCCTAAGACCAAAACAAGGCAGGTAATCTACTTAAGTCCCACAAATATGAGTACAGTAATCGTTCAATAACGAGGTTCACAAATAAAAGCTCCACTGTACCGCTGATTTGGAGCTTCTATACAGAACTCTATTAAATTTTTCTGCATACTTATAGAACTCTTGATTGATTAACTAACTTTAGAACAAAAATAGGATTAATGTTGAAATTTTATTTATTTACAGAACAAAGGGTAAGACAGGAGCTACTGGACAAAATACTTTTTTTTTTTGAGTTTGGGAAATTATCAAATAACTTCTCCCGCTCTGGGCGGAGCGGGAGGCCGTGTCAGACTTTTACTGACTAAAACCCACCCGTGTTCCTTCCGTTGCCTGTGTGCAGGGGTCGCGATATCCCTTTCGGACAAACCCGCAACATCGGCAGGCATTGGCTCTTCCGGACCCCGTCAGAACATACTTTTTCTGGACATTGATTTAAAAAAGCTTTTTAATTATTAAAAACAACACTACAAAGTGATAAAATAACTAAAATTTTTCGGAAGTCGGGGTGTGGTTTTGAATTTTTGTATTTTCGCCACCGATTTCCTTTTCACTTTGTAGTCTTTCTTTTGGAAGTCGGTTGTTTTTTTAAATATTTTTTTAATTATAACTTTATTTTTTTCGCTTTTTAGTTGTGGTACTTACCTACCCCATACAAATTCGAATACCACTACCTGCTATGTAAATAACAGTGGCAGGAAATTCTTATAACATCATCCATTTAGGTTAAGCTGTTGCCACACCATACGTATTATTGAAGCTAACCCAAAAACTACCCAAACAAAGTTAATAAAATTTACATGGGACCACCGAGCAAGCTTCCTCTGAGCTACCAAATTAAAAATAATTTTTAAAATCGGTCCTTAATTGACGAAAATGTCGAAGAACATAGATTAAAAAAACATTCAGACAATTACCATAGAACCTCCTCCTTTTTGGAAGTCGGTTAAAAAGAATGAAATCGAGTGAAATTTGCGCGCGCGCTGATAGCATTCTTTTGTTTTATTTATCTGTATTTTCAATTTGTGTTTTATTCTACTCGAAATGCCGTCTAGTTGTGATAGTGAAGATTTGATGACGCCGCCAGAATTAAGAGAAACTGCCCAAGCTGTTATTGATAACCTATTGCAGAAGAATCCAGAAATAAATATAACAAGACATATGACATTTTTTTACAGTGGAAAAGCGTGGTAAGATTCATTATCTCAACCATTAACAAGCGCCAACCATTAACCAGTTGCCTTTTTGGTACCACAACCTTCCCCAGCGCAGTGTCAATACCACAGCCAGTAATCTCTTCTGCATTGTCTCAAACCAATATTAATCTCCCTGGCAAAAGAAGTACATTGAGTTTTAACAACTGAAACAATTTAAATAAACACTTTAAATAATTGTCATTTATTTCCTTCGAGATGGTTTGGCGGCGCTAAACCATCATCAACTAACCATGTCATCCCTTGTATAACAATATACTATTTCTCAAACATTCTTGGAAATTCGGGTATTATTTTGACAACCTTCTTAGAGATAAATAGAAATTGGTGTACTGGTCGCACACATACGAGCGCCCGGCAATGTTTGTATGAAAATCTATGTCTGTCGTGTTTAACGGCCAAATAAATTACTATGAAAACTCATATCTGTCGTTTTATTTTTAAATGGAGACCAAGGAGATAATTTATCAAAGATTTTATAAAAATTTCGATTTGGTTTTCAAATAGAGCTGTTTAAAGTAAAAAAGAAACATGAAAATAGTGGCGTGTGAAAAATTATGGTTGTTCGTCATTCATTCTGGAATCTATAATTAATTTACTTAGTTTGAATTTCTGCGCATTATTTGAGAAAAGAACTATATACAAGCCTTGGCCATAACCAGGCATTGATGGAGTCACGTGTGTGCCCGGGGATCGCCTCGGCCCATATTTTCAGAATCGTCCATCAATGCCCAAGTTGCATGCCGCGACAGTAATATACTATTATATATATTCTGTACATAAATAAACGTATTTGTTTTGATTTGATTCCTCAGCTAAAAGTTTTGCTAAAACGCTGCAACTATTTACAACCACTGTCCCCAATACTTTTTACAGGCACCCTGAAAGTTTTGTATTGAATAGTTGGAATTTTCAATAAAAATGAGTAGATAACGATATGTACAGATAATGCCATCCACGAAGACGCGCCCCACTCCGCGATTACTGTGCTGTAAGCTGCACTTTAGTACGGAGCGGGGCGGAGTGGGGCGCGTCTTCGTGGATGGCACTATCTATAAAGGAACTAACGAATCTTGGATTTCACGTTCATTTTTTTTATTAGCAAGCTTAGTGTATTCATCGAAAAACTGAGCTAAGCTTGTCTTTTCTAAAAATAATCTCAGGGTTAGACTCGGACGACCATAAATCATAAACGTGATGAATCAACACGGCTAGTGTTGATTCATCACGTTTATGATTTATGGTCACACATCGATTGGGTTTATAGATCGAATAAATAGATATGGCCAATAATGGCCAAATAGCCCTTCTCTAGGCAAAACATGATATTTAAATAACTTGGTAGACACGAAGAATTTCTGGCTAATGACAGCTTACTCCATAAAAAAAACACTATTCAAGCATTCTGATGTAGTTGGCAGTTTAGTTCAATCTCAGATTTGATGTCACCACAAATTCATTTTCAACCTTTTGGCGTGATCAACATATTTTATTTTCACACCCCACATGGTGTTTTTTTTTTTGTTCAGTACTTTATAGTTATAATGACGTCTAAAATCCACTATCAGTTTTATAGAAACAAAACCTATAACCATCGTGCAACCCAGACAAAACGATAGACACCTCATGTATTAAAATTCATTCAGACGTTAGAATGCGTCGAGGATATAAAGAATCCCACGTACAAAGATACATTGGTACGCGGGAAAAACATAACCCTGTTTGCTATCGCGCAGTCGAGTAAAAAGGATGAAAGACGATCAAAAACAATAAAACATAATTATTAGAATTCAGATTTTCAGAAAAACATCAATTAAGTTTAAAAATATTTACGCAACACATTTTCGTAAACGATTACGACCAATCCGTTTCATTTTGAATGTTCAAAAACATTCATTGCGTTATTTACGTTGTTCAGCAGATTTTTTTTTCTAACAACTTCTGAAGCAATGTATTAGCAATCTGTTTCAAAACTTCAGATTCCGATTGATCGTGTATTACGAAATTAGGATGCAGATACAACATATTGTATATTTTTATGAGACCCAAATGGCAAAAGTATCGATAATTTTTCAGTTTTTGGAAAAAACGCCCATCTTTGACAATCTGTATCTTGACAACCAATAGACCTAGAGTGTTTGGGTTGGGCTCAGATTGTAACAAATTTAGCTTGCTTCACAACGTCCTTAGGGTATATTTTTCAAAAAAACTGAAACATGTTCCAGAATTTCGCAGTTTTTCAAGTACCATGGGAGTAGCACAAGGTTTTCAGTTTCAAACTTTGGTATAAACTACTCTCACCTAACAACATATAAAAAGTCGTAGTTACATGCGCATTTGCGACGTTTGCCTTTTTTTGTGTCGTTATAGACTGGTCTACTCCGAGTGCAGAAGAGCACACAATAACAAATTTTCAATGTCAATTGTCAGTATGCTTACATCTATTAAATTCAAAATCCATTACACAATACTACTTTTGAAAATAAAGTGGCGCCAACATAAATATTCTGCTGTCTTATTTGCATATTTCTTTTCAGACTATGATTCCAGCCAATATTTCTAAATAATTCTAATAAAATCAATTTCAAATTATGAATGCAGAACAATGAAAGCCATGACTAAATCACTACTGCCATCTATCTATAAGTAGGAACATTACCCCAGATGCTACTAAGTACTGATTATACAAGATGGCAACAGATGTCACTAAACAAAACTAGGTGATACAAAGTATAAAATTTTGATTTCCAAATAAAGCTGCTGACCAAAATAAATTAATAGTCATAAATAAATATACATACGTAGTTACAAATAAGCCTTTCGAGGCTAGATTGAACTAGGTATCTATAGATCAGTATTGTTCTAATAAATACAGAATATATTTACGCATTCTGAACTTCATTATGAAAATAAGGAAAAGTTGTAAGGAAAATAGGTAGCCCGATTCATATTTTAAGTTGGTTGGGCACTATGTTTGCCATTTTTTGTTATTCTTGTATGTTCTTGAATATCTCTGACGGACTTAGCTGTTCAGCCATTTTCATTAGGAGCTAACAGATGGGCAACCTGGAACATATGAAAAAATATGTATTATTTTAAGTATCATCGCCTTTTTCATTAGAGACAAAGGATAATTTAATGTGTAATTATAATTATTATTTTTTAATTATTTAACGCATTTATTTTTTATTGAACAGTTTATGTAAGTACATACAATATTCAAGGAGTGGCTACTTACTGGGCCCCACTTGTTTAAGATAATACATGTTTTACCATTGACTCGAAAAGAAGAAGATTCATATAAACAGGCAAAACAGGAACAGAAAAACATGTATTTGTTTTGGTAATTAAGTACCTATTAGTTTCTCTCATAATAATAGAATAATTAGGCCAAATGTATGCTGGGGACACCCAGACCCACGACAACCATATCTAGGCAATTTAAATGGTTGTGGGAATGGAACTCCAACAACAGACCAGCAATTTGTTGTAGTCTCGCAATAAATTGCTTGGCCACTATACAAACTGTGTCATAATGCACTAGACAACTCAGATAACTGTTTATACTGTGCTACCAACATGCTTACTGAGTGCAATCTAAGTATATCCACGGAAAAGTGGCATTCATTACTTATGCATTTTCAAGTAAGTTAGGTATTAAACAAATTCGGAAGAATGTCCAATGGTTTCTTTAATGTAAAGATTCCTATTAATACAAAAGTGCTAACAAACTCTATGATTGTCATTCAGTAACATAAACCCAAATGGCTGACAGAATAAGTTGAAGTACAGTCATGCCGGGATAAAACATAGGCACCTTACTACTATTTAAAATATTTAGTAACAGCATAAGGCTGAATGCTGAGTGGTTCCACATAGGCAAAGCCAGGCAAAAAATATTGAAAACAAAACAACCAGTTACATTAACAAATAATATTGAACAGAACATTTTGAAGCATGTGCATTACCAACCTTTTTCTGATCACTACCCCATGTGCATAATTTTATGTTTTAACAAGTTGCTATAAATTCGATAGTCCTTTGGTCATTGTTGTGCATAACAATGTAAGTAGCTATGTGATGCCTTCATTCAGTTGTTGTTGCTGATTGCTAGAGGCTGCAATGGCTGTCATAGCTGAATGATCACTATAATACTGGATCACTGACTGAAAGCAAAGCATTATACAAAGTTAATGTAAACTCCTGAGATGGTTGAAAATCATAGATCAATGGGAAACAATATTTAACCTATTTCCCCACCCTACCTATAAAGATGTAGGACATTTTTTTTTGTCGACATTCAGTTTTTGCGATTAGATGTTAGATGCATTGTTTTTTTTTTTGTAATAGGTTGTGGCAATAATACAAATTATTTGAAATATATGTTTTAATTTTAATTTTTGAATTTCGAATTAGATTTTAAATTGAAGAAACTGCTTTTTGAAGCTTCACGGACTTAAAATTAATAAAGGAGAATTTCGTGCTTGATCTTATTATCTTCTAATCATTTATATTCACAGGTTAAGAAAACCCTTGCGGCCTTATCTGCCATGAAAGCAATTAGCCGTACCGGTAATTATATAAAAGCAACCATAAATCACCGTTTTACACACCACCGTGGTACACCTCTGCCCAAAGCCTTCGGGAAACAAGACGTGATGTTATGTTATGTTAAAACACCGTTTTGTATTATCTGGAATGCTAGAAAGTAATGTATCACTTTTAATTTCTTACTTTTAATAGATTATGGTCGTCGTTGCACCGACAACGCTTTAAAGACCAATTGACGACCCTTCATTTTTCGTTCTATCATTCTTATTTTTACGTAATAATTCATGCAAAACCTCTTCACGATGCGGACCCCTTGCAGGCATAGTTTTGTTTGAAATAATTCACCATTAGATTGTCACAATCAATGAACACAGAGAAAGCAAGAGCTTTCACGCAATCTCTACTCTTTGACTCAATCTCAGAAACGAAATGAGAATGACATTGACATTTTGACATTTCACACAGAATCGATAGTTTTATACTTTTTATTCATGACCACATACAAGGCTTTCAGTCGTATACATAGATGGGTTTCTCTTTATAGTTACTTTACTCTTTGGATGGGTTTTAACTGAGTAGTAGAATAGTTAATCTATATACATAAATTATCAACATTCGCCCCTATCGACATCGGCTTTGCTTGCCATTTAACACGTTGCGGGACGCACTGCATTAGCAGTAGATTTTTTTAAGTTGAAAAATGACAGTACGGGCACCGCCGTACAATTAAACTCTTCTGAAGTGAGGTACGGCAATTACAGCGAAATTTTGTATAGAGGAACAAAGAAAACCGTTTTTACTGTCATATCACATGAATCTCTCATAAGTATAGGTAGTATTGCTCTAGGACAGTACGGATATAGTAGTGGTCGTAACTTGTATGGGCAATTTTACTGTCATATCGCATAATTTGAAAAAGTCAGTACCGTCCTGCAACGTGTTAATAAAAATAGAATAGAATATTCACAGATAACGAATGCTTTATGTATGTATAATAAATGAAAAGAAAATGTTATTATTGTAATGTAGGTGTCAGACACAGACACATATTTGAACAAACACTTGGATAGACTTTGCTCACACATTTGACTCAAAAATGAACAACGCGCACTAATCCCGGCAATGTTCGGGCCCGCAACCCGCCCACGATACGTCATCGTCCATCTACCGCTACCACTTGCTCGCATGATTTTTTTTTAACCTTTTTAATTAAATTGCTACCTGCAAAAAGTACACAATTCTTTTTGAAAAGTTTTTCTGAGCTATCACTGTTTTAATCTTATTTCCAATGATCTTTTAGTTTTTCTAATGATCTTTAATCGGAACATTTGGAACACTCTGAAATTGAAAATGCACATCACTTGTCTTGTCAGCAAAATGCTAGTCCACCTCTACTCTACGTCACGGCACAAATTCCCATAAACAAGAGAAACCAATTGTAGATTTGACTGGCAGCGCGTTTTTTTTTTTTTTTAGTTTGGTATATTACTTTTACTGACTAAAACCCACCCGTGTTCCTTCCGTTGCCTGTGTGCCGGGGCCACGATATCCCTTTTGGACAAACTCGCAACCCTGGCAGGAATTGGACCTAACGGACCCCGTCAGTTGGTGCTGACATCTCTTACAGGCGCGCGTGGAACACAACGCGCCGTCGACCCGGGCCTGGTCCTTATCGGATGGCGAGCTACCCATCGCTCACCGTCCGCAAGCCCGCGTCTACGGTGGCCGGAAATCGGCTCGCGACTGCCGACGCCCGGGGCGTCTCCTGCGACGACTAGAGCGGCGAGGGCGCGAATCTTGCCTCTCCCTCACGCGTTCCGCCTCCCCCTTCGCGAGCATTACTGCTTCGCAGAAGGAAGTGACGGCCTCCCATGCACTCTCGCTCCGAACCATGGCCTGAACAGGGCCGGACGCCAGAGATCGCCGCTGCCGATAGACTCCGTGAGGACACGGCGGTGCTCCGCCCAAGCCGGGCAGACCTCCACCGTGGCGATCCACACAGTGGTGACTCCCGGTCGTTTCCTCCCGCTTTATCCTGAACAGGAACCTCCCGAAACAACCATGTCAAGTGAGGACCTGCGTCAGGCGGAAGATGAGGACGCCCTGGCGCCTCTCTAGCCACTCCCCAAAGAGAGGACTTATCGCCACAATTGTGGTATGCCCAGCGCTGGGTTGCGACAATCACAGTCTCCATGCCGCCATGAGTTCCCGCCGGAGCTGTCCGCAGTGCCGTCCTTGTTGCAGGCCGCGACAGACACGTAAAAAATACAGCTTACCTACGTCAAAACGTTCGGCGTCAAAGTCAATTTCGATAGCACAGGCCGAGAAGTTTATTTACTTCACTAACTCAAGATTTAGAATCGTCACGTAAAATAATCAAGAAATTAAATGAAACTGTTAATTATTTTCGAAGTTTTCAAAACATTGTTCACTTCATTACATTTAATTTTCTTATTATTTTTTTAACAGAGCTATACGCTTGTTCATTTTACGCGCTTTGTCATGATAGGTTAGAAACTCGCCTCGACATTTTGCGTGTTACCTACTACCAGCGAGAGGTCCGCCTCACCGCGCGCCGCGCAACCTACGTTGTCGCGCGACTCTCACACAAAAGGGTACAAAATTAAAGCACTTCCCGATATCTCAGTCTCACGATTTTGATATCTAAAGTTTCGTAATTTAATTCTTTAGAGGGGTTTTTCGATTTATATTGATAACCTCTTTTACTTTTATAATTATCAAAGTTTTCGTAAAAACTAAATAGAATTATTTTTGAAAATTTCAAAATCTTTTGCGTTTTTTTTTTTTTTTTTTTTGATAACTTTTAGAGCGGTAAATTCTGCGTATTTTAGTACCAATTTTATTGACGTAGTTTTATTACTTTTAACATAATTCGCACTTTCGCTGGAAAGGGGGCCCCTACTGAGGGGGTCGAAAACACATTTTCAATGTTAAAACTTTTTAAAACATCGCTACAATATTTAAACATAATGGATTTATCAGTACCGTCTGGTGAGTAGGCTTATGTACCTACCATGCATAAAGCGGGGGTCAAGCTCAAACAATGGTCTGTTAGTTTCCTCATTTAGAAGGTAAATTGGAGGGTGGGGGAGAGGTGTGTCAATCGTAACAAAAAAAAACAATCCCTCACAATATTTTAATTAAATATCACAGCGCAATCATTTTTGGTGACAAAATAGTTGAGTTATCTAATAATAAAATAAACTACAGAAACTAACAAAAATATCGATAAAATTCTAGAAAATGGCACCTAATGAGATCAGTCAATAGTGTTACAATTGCTATCGAGATATACTTATATATTAAGAGTCAATTGTAACAGCAATGAGAGTCAATTGTAACATACAGAAATCGTCAACAATACTGGAATGTTTTTAAGTTGTTTTTAGCGCTAGTAGATTTCTCACCCGTAGGATTCGGTTTAGGTACCTACCTACTTTGGTTTGCGAGCAGTCGTTGAGCGAGCGTTTCATACGCAAGCACTTTCGCGAGCACAGCTTCTAGTATTTGGGTTCACATACCTAACTCACGAAACTGTTCGGTTTGCGAAAGAATGTGCCTTTAAATAAAAATAAAAACACAAATTTTTCAGACATCGTAAACATTGGTTGACGCGAACGGAAACTTTTATTTAAAGTTCGTTTTATTTATCGTTAGCCTTCCCCGGCTTGCATGAAAATTCATTATAATTTTTTTCAACTAGTAGTAAATAATCGTCACGGAATGCTTTATGATGAAGTCATAACAATGTAACACAAATGTCAGCACATTTAGTAAAGTGGGTCACTTTGCAATATAACTATGTAGAATAAATAGGTAGAAGTAAGTACCTACCCATAGTTAAAAAGTGGCTGAATATTCGACAAACCGATTATCTAGTTGCCAAATATTCGTTATAATAATAATATAAGTATATCCAATATTTAAATATAGACTACCTCTGACATGAAGTTTATATTTTTAAATTGCAGGGCCAACGTAAGGCTACAGTATGATAAATGCCTCAAAAAAAAACGGACATCACTATTTTATTCTAGTCATCGAAAGTATGAACTATTTTGAATGCGAGAGTAGAACTCCCGATCTTAAATAAACTTAAACAGTTATAATTTTTATTAGATATTTTTGGAAAAACGCAAAAATAAAAGATGTCGTGAAATTATTTGAACATTTGTTTTTGAGGTTTATTGACAATAAATAAGTACAAGGTAATAAATTGGCGAAACAGAAATGATTTCGCTATGATAGAAAGATAAATATGCGTTTTATCACTATTCTTCTTTTAGTTTTTCCTCGGATATTTTTTGTAAGTAGCACCTATATACTATATCTTAAAATATTCTTCAGAACTGTATAAGTATACTAATAACTATAAAAAAGAAATGCATAAATATCAGCAAATCGAAAATAATGATGATTCTATGGTTTTAATTTTTTTCTCTGATAATAGGGAAATCACTCTAAGCACACAAAAATTAAAGAAATATTTTTTGTTGAGACAATTAATTTTCTATTGTTAAAAATCAAAATGTTTTTGGTTTCGGATTTTTGATTAGTGATATAACCCGAACAACAACAAAAATCCGAATTCCTGCACCTGATACTTTACAGGCAGGTTAATATATCACTAAACAATAATGTGTGTGAAAATAAAATGCTACTTTTTTATTTTATAGAAAATAAGAGCAAAAAAAAAATACAGAAAATATACATGACTTGCTTTAAACTAAATGGAAAAAAAAAAGCTTTAAAAAAATTGCAGATAATGGCTTTATCGCATACTATAATTAAAAGATAAAAACGTTGCATACACAATAACCTAAAACAATTATTTTGATTTCTATGGACAACCAGAATAAAAATTTTAGCTCTGGTTCTAACCTGAATTGGTTTATGGGAGTTCTACTTTAGCATTCAAAACAGTGTATTATTAACGATTAGAAGAATAAAAAACGAAGTCCGTTTTTTGAGGCATTTATGATACTGTGGACTAGTGTCCTAAATTATCACAATTTTGGATATACAATGTTGTACTTGTTTTTACTATTTTTCGATCAGTCTTTCCATCGTTTTGATAAGTCGCGGCTGGCGCGTCACTGGCCTCTTATGACGCACTTGCATGGCGCTAGTGGCAACGAATCGGTTAAGGTAATTCATTTCAACTAAGTATATTGTACTATTGGTCGCATTTTATACAGAAAGGTATCCTAAGAACGTTGTAAAGTATAGACCACGAAGTCCTACTACGGAGAGCGGACACAGCCTAGCGCTACGCCGTAGCTCTGCGCGTAGCAACAAAATCGCGAGAATTTTGAACCGTCTTCAACAAAAGAGGAGGTTCTATGTTCACCTGTATGTATGTTTTATGCAGGTATGTTCATCGATATTCAAGAAGCTCACGCGGTGGTGCCATATGAATGTTATTAAGTTTGCTTTGGTAATTTTTGAATAATACAATAATAGATACCTACGTATTTAATACACTTTGTGTATGTTGATGATGTTATAAAACTTCCGGACACTGTTGTCGTACGGCCTTTACTTGCTATGAAATCCTGTAGTTCCGGTCTCTCCATAAGCGTAAGAATATAGTTTTTAGGATTTCGTAGCCAAATAGTAAAAACGGAACCTTGTAAAATCCGCTTTGTGTATGTTCATGATGTTACAAAACTTCCTGTCACTGATGTTTACATAGCAAGTAGGTATTATATGAATTATTTGTGTACGACAAACAAAAGGTGAAAACAAAAAAAAAATAGTAACAAACAAAAATAAAACTACAAAATAAAAAAATACTTCAATTTTGGAAGTCGGTGGCAATAAACAAAAATACAAAACTAAAAACACCGACTTCCGTAATTAAAGTTGTTAAATTAGTTATTGAATTTTATTTTATAAAAATGACCATTGAATCCGATTTTATTTAGTAATTAACCTATTTGAATATTAAGTTATAATTCATCGTCAAAATAGAATCCTTTTTTAGTTTAAACCTAATTAAATAAAGATCATAAGATAAAGAAAACCATTCCAGCTCAGCCACAAAATAACAGATCGGTCAAGTATTAAGGGTAAGTGGGTTTTAAAACAACCTTTCACTATTTGTAAACCAATTCATTTGCGGAAATTGCCTGCTCGTCAGGTACAATTCTTCCATTTGCCATCTTTTTAAAACATCTTAATATTTATTTATTTATTTATTGGTAAGGCACCTCAACGACTTACTCACTAAAACATACACATACAAAAATCACATACAGTTTTAGTTATTGTGAATTCGTCACTTACAGAAGTGCACAGCACTAACAGAGAACTTAATGATTAAAGGACGTTCTAGTTATGTTAGTTGATTTAGTTACAAAATAAAAAGATAAAATCTTTCTCATGTATTGCATTCTACAATGTGTAGGTACTTATGAGATCATTATGGACCCTGCCGGCACAGAAAAATAAATAGATAGTCGAACAGAGCAAGCAAAACTTATCAGTCTAATAACATAGGTACCTACTTCAAGAAGACGGCGCGGTAGCCCTATTTAGTACCTACCTACTTAAAAGGCGGCCGGTATTCCGCACACTTTCAGAACGGAACCTTAAAAAAGAATAAAAGTAACTTCTAGCGGAAGCCCCCATAATCTCTACCGAGCTAAAGGTTGCGGAGGCAGGTACTAATGTCATAAAATTTGTTGATTTGGGTCACCAGTTTTTTCAAGATCAAATTATGGGTACCTACTTAATTTTATTTCACACATCGCCTGCGTCAACAACTTTCAGTCTCTACTTCCGCCTGTGTGAATTTAATTTTATCAATAGGTATGGTCCACAAAAAGAGAAATAGTCAGCTAAGATAAAAACATATCTGACCCTCTGAAAACTGTAGTTCTGTAGGTAAGTGTATTTGGTGGCCTTTTAGTAATTATTGACATTGTTTTTGACACCCTATCAAACACACCAACCTAGATTTACGTATTCCTAAACACCTTTTTTGTATTCGTCAGCGAACGTAGATAGACAAGTGAATAACAAAACTAAACGTTAAACTGAGTTTTCAGTTTAACGTTTAGTTTTGTTATTCACCAACAACAAAATGTACATCAAAATTCGACCGGATCGAATTGAGATTGGAAAGTAACAATACTGCAGGTACTGTGAACTTTTCACTTTAATTTTTTCTAAAATTAGTGGACCAGTCAAACAACGCATGTAAATGCTAGAATCGTTGACAGATGGACAATGGGTCAGGATATAGGACTAGGGTGAGGAGTGTCACTAAAGGGGCAGTACGGCAGTAGTGAGGCAAGCGCCGCCCATACGGTGCCCTGGGCGTACATCACCCCACGTCGGCGGCGAGACAGAGATGCACATGGTCCTGGTCGGCAGCGAGAGCAAGACGCGTGCCCGAGGGCGGGGCACCACCGAGCCGTACGCCGGTGCCCACACCACCGCTCATTCGTCTCTCGCTTAGCCTCCGCTATGTAAACCGGCCTTGTTGTGAATCTAAACAAAATCGGTCAGTCGTCGTTTTGTTGCCGTAAGAGCAACGCGTCGGAGGTTCCGCGCTTTCGGGTTGAGCATGTTGCGACAGTGAACGTAGCCGGCAAAATGCACGCGTTGTTTGGTGAACAGAGCCCGTATGCGTACCGCGGAGGAGCCGCCGGTGGCTATTCAGCCGGTGTCACACCCTATGCCTACGAACAATACCGCTATGGATATGGAGCCCCCTACCTTCATCCACATCAACAGCATGTTGGTGCTCCTAAAGATATGGTCAAACCGCCCTACTCATACATTGCGCTGATAGCAATGGCCATACAGAACGCTCCCGAACGACGCATTACACTAAACGGCATTTACCAATTTATCATGGAACGATTTCCTTACTACAGAGAAAACAAACAAGGCTGGCAAAATTCCATTAGACACAATCTAAGCCTCAACGAGTGCTTTGTGAAAGTGGCGAGAGACGATAAAAAACCTGGCAAAGGAAGTTATTGGACTCTGGATCCCGATTCGTATAATATGTTTGATAACGGTTCTTACTTACGTCGGCGGCGTCGCTTTAAAAAGAAAGATGCGCTAAGAGAAAAGGAAGAAGCAATAAAGAGACAACAGCAACTGCAGCAAGCCCAAGAGGCGCTCACCGCGCAGGAGACGCTGAGTGCGGCGGACACGCTGGGACAACAACGAGACGTCAAGCCTGACGTGAAGCCGCGCATCTTCGAGTGCAGACCAAAACGAGAACCGGGTGCAGATTGTGCGAGATACGATAAGCCTGTTGATTCTCTTGATGACTTCAGTGAACCGCGACTTCCAGCTTCCGCCGTTTACTGTTCGCCCCAACCGTACTCGCTAGTGGCTGAAGAGTTTCGTGCGGCCACGTCCGGGTGGTACTCAGCGCCCGAACCTCCCGCGGAGCAACTCCCGCCGGCGTTCCGCGACCTGTTCGAGCCGCCCAGCTGCCAGCTGGCTGGGTTCCGCAGCGGCTCCCCCGTGCCGGACACTTACCGCGCGTCGCCACCGCCACATCACCATTACCGCACGCCTGCACCTTCCTACTACCATCACCAAGCCTGCGTCGCCGCCGGTCCTGCGCCAGCACATAAGTCCTACTGAGACCCTGCCCTCAGGTGAGCTTCATATTGTTTCCTAACTAAAAAGCTCAAAGCCTGCGCCCTGCGAAGTTTCTTTCGTTGTAGTATAGCGTTCGCGAATTCCGCTGTGCGTGTCGGTCAGCTGCTCCGTCGGTCCGTCGAGGGAGCGCCGGTGTGCACCGAGACACTTCGTGACGTGGTTGTGGTTGCAGGAGGCCGGCATCGCTCGGCGCCGAACGGATTTAGCCGCACGCGTCAGTTCCAGAGCGGATAAATATAGCGCAGTAGCCGGAGATGCCGTGGAGGCAAGTGGCGGCGCGTCGATAACCACTGTTTACAGATCGGCGGCCGACCCTGCCGCCTCCCGCTCCGTTCACACCTATAGGTATGTCGAAACTCCACATGTGTTAGAATACTAGACGTAACAATAAGTGGTGACGCTGGCGGGGTGTGCGTGCGCAAGCCCGTGTGAGTGCGTGCCCGCCGGAGCCGCCGCCACGCACCTCGATATGTGATGGTTCACGGAAGTTTCACAGTTACGGTTGTTTTGATTTGTTTTGGACATACATTATCCAAAGAATGTGCAACGTTACGAAGTTAGGTGGGTATATCTATTACAGATAATTATGTGTTTTTGATTTCCGATAAGTATAGGTGTGTTCGACTGTCATCGTAAGTACCTATACCTCCACAGTAGATCGCCTACCTCAGTGTTTTCATAATTACTTACGTATATTGAATTACCTAGATACTTAATAAGCCAAAAAATCTACACACATGTTGTGTCTACTGTTTTCGTTATCGTTAAATAATAACAATTTAATTTTCAAAGACCTGCGGGGTAATTGCGTAACACACTAACACTAGCAATGGCTTTCATTTTGACAGTTCAACAACATTGATTGCTGTATTTACGTTGTTGAGCAGCGTATGTTTCGAACATTATGAAGCAATTAATTAACAACATCCTTCAAAATCATTCAGATTGTGATTGAAACTGTATTACGCAATTAGGGTGCTGAGCCTTAAACCACAAAAATTTACAATTACAATTTACAAATTTATAAATCTTACAAGTGTCTGTAGGTACTTACCACAAAACTCTAAGCCACATACCTACCTAATTGTAAGGAAAAGCCTAACAAATACGTAAATTCTTGTGACAAGTCTACCTTTTACATTCCTATTTGTAATTGGTGTGTTACGCAATACCTATATTTTACAACTTAACAATTTTGTAGAATTGTAGACTTGTAATGTTTTATGGTACCTACCTATAGGGCCCTCAGACCAAATAAAAAACCAAGACAGAGTGCTGCGAACCATACAGTGAAGCATGCCAAAACTACACCGTCGCTCTGTGCATACACACTCACACGCACACATTTACAACCTTTTACAATGACCCTACAATCAAACTACACCACACAAAGTGCACACATATCTACGAAACCGGCTTCACGTCACTGTTGACAGAGCTATGTCTTGGTTTTTTATTTGGTCTGAGATAGCGCCCTGTTGTATACAAAACTTGTCAAAAATGTGAAAGAATGAATGAATGAATGAATGTAACAATCATTTGAAACCACGTCAATTCATGACTTGTTCTAAACACCATGTTAAATGATACCTACCTGTTCTAAACACCATGTTAAATGATACCTACTTGTTCTAAACACCATGTTAAATGATACCTACCTACTTGTTCTAAACACAACATGTCTTATACAAGACTTGTCGAACACAAGTACAATATCACAACTTGTATTATATGGGTGTAAACGCGGCATTCGAAACAAAACAATGTTGGCTGTTTTATTTTTTATCTGTCAAACAACTGACCATGTGGTGACCAAGTGGTACACCACAAAAAAAAAAACAAAAGCTTGGCTTGGGAACTTGCTGCTAATAACGTAGCAACATGATATTTCTTGGAGGGCTATAATCTAAACACTAAACAAAGTAAATTAACCGCACGTCATTACTACCTTACCCTTTACCCATGTGTATTGCATCCGCCCGCAACAATCTTTAAGGCTTTGACGTTAATACTTAGCCATCGTGTAGATGGTTACAAGGTCAAACATTAGATAGCACAGTAGGTAAAAGACCGTTTTTTATTAAATAAACAAAATTATTTTTTTCCCGACTACGGCGAAGCAAAAAGGAGGGTTATGATTTTGACCGGTATGTATGTGGGTATGTATGTTTATCTGTTCCCTCATAACTTTTAAATTTTATGGGACGTCACATGGAATATGGCGCCCGCTAGTAAAAATAAAATTTTAATGATGCCATGTTGTTTAAATTTGTGTTTGATAGGTACTAACGGAGAGGTCTCCTAAAGTCGAGTCCTCCGACTTCGTACCTCAGAAGCACTCCTGAACTGCGCACCTTCCAAAGCATTTCCTCACAATATTATGTTCTGAGATACAATAAGTAAGCAAATTTGAAACTTTTAACATTCTTATGGGATATACAGGGTGGCAGTACATCGACGCGAAAACCGTTACCATGGATTCAGTACATGGTTCTGAACGCCCCAGCGCTGAAATTATTTACCAGTAATTTTTTTAAATCTGCTTTTCCATACATTTTGACCGCGTAGGTATTTTTTTTTAATAACCGACCAAAAAATTTAATTGATGGGGGTTCAGAATCATGTACTGAATCCATGGTAACAGTTTTCGCGCCGATGTCCCTGCCATCCTGTAGGTATTGTTTTTTGGTAGTCCATCAGTAGGTACCTACCTATCTTTGAACACACAGTGTTGGCTTGCAATAAAATTCATATACTTCACTAGCCGCCACACCAAAAAAAACGCCACACTAAATATTACGGTTTCTAACGAAGATATTGGAAGCTCTATCGTAGACAAACATAACGCCTTATATAACAGAATTAATCGATATAATTATGTTATTATCTTTCTTAGAAAAATAGGTAGGATCAGCAACAGAAGTCGATTGACAATAACTTTTACACATCAACAACCTTCACAAATAATGGAATTTGTATAGAGTAAAATTATTACGTCGAGGTTAAAGCTTTGTGCAGACTAGCGCGACGCGACAGCGCGACGCGACAACGGTTATTGTTATACCGTGAAGTTTTCTTAGAAACTGTATTGTTCGAGTCGCGTCGCGCCGTCGCGTCGCGCTTGTCTGAATGAGCCATAAAACAAAACACTGGGCGGAGAGTTCGAACCTCAGTAGGAGGAACTGAGTATCTCATAAAACATCAATGTCGTAAAACCTTACGATTGAAAGCTATAAATATTTTAACGCCCCACTAGATTCCATAAAACATAGATATGTAGATAAAGTATTATTTATTAGGTGTCGGTCAATACTTATCGATCGAACACTAGTTTATTTTGTAAGCAATTCATATTTTATTGTTGTTAGTCTAGCTAAAAACAAAATATCGTCTTATTCTTGGAAGCTTGAAGAAGCAGGTACTATCGTACTCGTTTTTGACTCGTTTATAATTTAAAAAGCAAGTAGCTTTACAATTTTGTTAGGGGTGCTACAGTTGTTCGGGTCGGCAGTATTTGTTGTACAACAATGCCGACCCGAAGCAATAACCATATTCGGCTTACTTATGTGTGTCACATATTCGGCTTACTTATGTGTGTCACATATTCGGCTTACTTATGTGTGTCAATTCTAAACAAAACAAACGGGAAAATTTTCACACCAGTAAAGTTCCAGCGGCAATCGGTGCCAGCGCGCCACAACTGACAAGCCCTGCTGGCACCGAAAAAGCGACTTTTGACACGCATAGTCTCGCCTGTTAAACCAACTAAAGAAGCTAGTAAGCTACTAGGCATCCTACCCTCAGTGAAAAATCCCATAGAATTGGTTTAGTGTATACACAAATTCGCGTTTGGGTTACAGTACTGCCGCTTAGTGTATAATATTTGTTTTAATATAGTCTAAAGTTTTATGGACCTATATTATCAAACCCGCGTGAAATGCGTCTTTGGTGAACTCTGCTTATTATGAAGCAGAGTACATTCATACCAACACTTTAACCGTAAATAAACGAAATGGTAGAACTACGGTTATAAATTATGAAATCGATGAGACTCGTGCAGACCAGGGAAACATGAACAGGGAGCCTAAAACAGGCACTTTAGCAATTCTGCTAAAAGCTATTAATTTTCTCCATTATGGCAATATTTACACCAAATATGATTCATATATGAATTGAATTAAGATATTATTCACCTAATATGTGTCACCATTCATATCTGAATCATATTTGGTGTAAATATTGCCATATTGGAGGAAATGAATCGCTTTTGACAGAATTGCTAAAGTGGCCGTTTTAGGCCCCCAGAACGCAGTAGGCCATGACGATTGTCAAGATGACAACATCTTGATCATCTCGATCAGCGTCCTCATTATTGTTACAAATTGTTACAAACGCTGATGAGTACCTTTAGGCTTTCTCCTTTTTCAGGAACCTGTTTGTTTTTTGACAAATCTTTTCTATTTCGTTTTGTAAGCCCTGAAAACTCCTAAGACCTAATTTCCTATCCACTTGCACCAGCCAACTACAGCCTCCGTTCTGCATTCGTAATAAGATGTTTAACTATTAAAATTGCGTACCTACAATCAATATCATTGATCTCTCATGATGAATGTCACAAGAGATTCAATGAAAACTCTTCTAGTTCAGTCGCCTTAATATTAATGTAGGTACACATAAACCTTCCAGAATAAATTATCTCTACACTCTAAGTGATGGTTAAAACTAATATCGCGGGCACACAAACAGCCATGAAGAGTGACTTTATTTTATAATAGGTATGTATATATGTAAATAGATTGTACCCATCAATTATAGAGACATCTGACTAGCCTTTTCCCAACGATGTTAGGCTCGGCTTCCACGTCTAACTGGATGCAGCTGATTACCCGTCATCCTTTTTGGCAGCTTCCTGAACCCTCCAACACCTGTTTCTTCTGCATATATAAGTTATTTGGTTATATATATAACCCACTAAAGTTAATGTTTACTTTGTTTTCTATGTATTTTATTAAAAAGATGCATGGTCCGATCCTTAGAAGTCAACATAAATGCCGCCGTTAAATCCAAATGTTGAATAATACATACCTACGTGTAAAAACACATTTTTGGGTTTAAGTTACAAATAACATAAACAATAACTCGTAAACAAACACAAAAAATCCAATGACCCTATAAAATAGACGAAAATGAAAAGTAAGAAATTCGTAGCACACTGCTACGAAGTTATAAGTTTGGCGTAGAGTCTAAATTACTAAGACCGGTCAAGAGGAAGCTTCATTGAATCCATAAAACAGAAAGTTCTATCTATACCGTACAATAATCATAGGTACTCAATTCTCATCTGTATCAGACATTGACCAAAGCAGTATAACTCTAGCAATACTTAGAAAATTTAACAAAAACATTGCAG
This sequence comes from Agrochola circellaris, assembly GCA_914767755.1. Taxonomy (NCBI): domain Eukaryota; kingdom Metazoa; phylum Arthropoda; class Insecta; order Lepidoptera; family Noctuidae; genus Agrochola; species Agrochola circellaris. The sequence continues at coordinate 9,513,239 of OU611840.1, forward strand.
AATATGCTGCGGCGTACCACCAGTGTTTTGAAAAATCTTAATAATATAATTGTTTCAGACAAAGATTTTCATAGCATACACACCTTTATCATCAATAGCAAAAACAATTCACAAAATCAATATATTTTCGGTTACCCGGTAAACAATCACGATGGTGACACTTTCTGGTAAAGTTAGAAATTGATAAAATTTGCAAAGTGCATTTTATGGTTAGTTTTAGTTTGGAGATAAGTTATAGTGATTTAATTAGTACAAATACCACATGATTTTTTATGTTTGATGCATCAGCATTTTACGCCGCTTAGAATCCGCGTAGGGGCCGCGTACTAAGTGCTTATGCCTGTTTGAAATACAAACTTATTTTTGATCTCGATAAAATTAATTTTGAGACTGTGTAAATATTCATCCTGACTACGGAAACCCTCAATGATGGAATGGAATGGACCACGCAGTCCGAGACGCACTTGGCCGGTATTTAAGTAAAGTTCAATGCCCGTTAACCTTGTTAGAAATCTGTTGCTAGGCATTTAGGCAACCTGCAAGAGTTGTCTAAAAATTACGCATCGGCGAATCGGTGTCGTAACTTTAGTGATAACTTAAATTCAATTTCAAAATATTTTATTTCACCATAACAAGACTTTTGACATGTTAATAATTATTTCCCAAATTTTAATGTTTATTTTAATTCGCATTTTTCTGTTTATTAAGTACTTGACATTTTATTTTATTTTTATATAATTCTGACATGTTAATAATTATTTCACAAATTTTAATATCTTTTTTAATTCGCAATTTTTTATTTATTTGGGTTTTTAATTTTTATTTTTGATTTTATTCATTTGATTGTATGCAATATGGACTAACATTGTCTGAAATAAAATAAATTATATTATAACTTATAAGGGCACTTATGAAACATCCGAAGCTAGGAGCACGGTTCCAATTTGTCGTTTCCTATGGAGAAGCGCCGGCAAGAAACTCTACAGTTAATCTTTTTTTTTTTTTTTTCAAATTTAACTATGAGAAGACAGTGTAGGCCTATCAATAAGTACCAGGTACTTAGCAAAATAGAAAATGGTCCACAAATCTAGTCTGTTAAGCCTGTAAAGTAAAAAAAATATATATATTTTATATCGTTTTTTAATAAATATTTAAAAATGTATTTTATATGTTCGAAATTATAATAAACGAAATAATAAAAAACTGACCTATATTGACATGATTGCCACTACAGCTGTAACAACTCTAATTTAATAGCCTAGTGACTGGTGAAATGTTTTTTATGGCATGACAATAGGTGTGGCCTATTGTTTGTGAAATCGGGCGTAAGTCATTGCGTAGACGTTACGTAGATGCCATACAAACACTGTTCCGACTAAGAATCACGAATGTTGGCCTATAGTTTAGGTAGTGAACAAAGATTTCAATCGTAGATTAGCCCTTCCGCGTCAAAAGATGGTCGCGTTTCTGTTTCGTTTTGACACCTCTGATACACACAGTGTCGCAGAGACTTGACTTGGTTGTCATGGAAACGCCATTGTTAATGTGTGAGCTCGCTCCTCTCATTATGGACGATTTTTCGTGCGACTTAGTACAGTGAGGGCAAATCTACTATTTAAATCTTTGGGTAGTGAACACAAAAGAAGAAAACTAATAAGCCAAGAGAACACAAAAAATCCTCCATTGTAGTAAAGCCGAAAATTATGTTTTAACCGGAAGTGGAAAAACATAATTTTACCATCATTACACACGCAACTGATCAACTGGTATGTCTTTTTTTATTTCATGCAGTGGAAAATACACACAAACAAAAGTATCATCTTAATCAAAATAATACAATAAGCAGGTACCATACGTACCTACCTTACCACGAATAAAACAATCAGGATTTTGTCAATTTACAGTTTTATTTTTAAAAGCAGAACGGCAAAAATTAATCCCTTAAAGACATCCGGAATTCTTGGCAGAACAAATCTGTTATCTCACAAATGTTATTAAAAAAAAACCGGCCAAGTGCGAGTCAAACTCGCACACGAAAGGTTCCGTACCACCGTACAATATTTAGCAAATAAATGAAAATGCTAAATGAAGAATATTATTCATATTTTTTTTTTTTATGTCATTGATAAATTTTTGTTTCATAATGATACCTACTGCGAATTACAAAGTAATATTTTTGCTTTTCAGAAAATGGCCCTTACTTAAATAACCTAATCATTAGGCGTTTTTAATATTTGTTTATTAAAAACAGTATATAATGGTACATGATATACAGAAGTTTCAAATTCCTAACTTGATTAGTTACTTGCGATAGAGCTCATACAAAGATGGTCTAAAACTGACAAATTTTACGGTCCCATATTTCTTAATTTTTGACGATAAAAAAAATATAATATTTATTTGTACTCTACTCGATGAGCTCTAAACAATGACACCCCACATGCCAGCCAGGGTAAGGTGTATTTAATTTTTAAATCAATTATTTTTTGTTTTAACTGTATTTAATTTATTATTTAACTTTATCCAATTTTTATTATTTGTTTTTATAGCGGCTATAAAAATACACAAATTGTGAAAATTTCAACTGTCTACCTATTACTGTTCATGAGATACAGCCCGCTGACAGACAGACGGACGGACGGCCAGACAGCGGAGGATTAGCAATGGGGTTCCGTTTGGCACCCTTGGGTACGGAACCCTAAAAATGGAATGATAATACCAGCCTATTATTTCTTGGGAATCCATGTAAAAAACAGTTAGCAATATAGAAAGAGTATTGAATTCTTCTTCAAATAAACTAGGTTTGGTTGCGATAGGCAGACTTTTAGTTTGGTACGGGACGGTGCGCCATAGAGTGGACGGCATTACCCTTCCCAGCAAAAATAATTGAATTCCCCAATATCATGTATAACTATGTGTGGCGGCCATCTACAATGTCACATGCGAACTACGCATCAAAGACCGGACGTCAAACAAATCCTGCATCACGCAAGCTGAATTTACTGCGCGATCAGCATATATATAACTTTCCGTCATCAATCCTTGGGCAGTTGCCCACCAAACACAACACCCGCCTGATAGAGGATGAGTGAACTTTACACCCTGTTCCTCATACTCACTAAATATGTAATAATTAACTGTTGTCCGCGACTTTGTCTGCGATCAGGATGAAAATTAGCGTATGTCCAAGGCTCCATGTCCCAGGCTACCTATGTCTATAGTCACTTTATACTAATGCTTAAAGAGAGAAGCGGTGAGTTGGTGACTGGGTGAGTCATCATAGCTGTGACGAAACTACTGAAGTTACAAAAACTATAAATATTTACAGTAAACACAATAGATTCCTTGTATATTATATATGAGAGGAAAGAAAAGAAATGATTTCGGAAAATTCATCCCCTAAAGGAGTGAAACGAGGGAATTTCGTTTAAATGCGTAGTTTAGATTCTTCTAAACTTTAGAAGAACAACGCGGTCACACATACGGACACAAAAAGCGACTTTAATTTATAATATTTATAAATATAGCTAATGATAGTTTGAGAACATTAAAATTTTGTTGACATGTGCGATGTGCTGTCAATTAAAGTTAATGATTGATTATTTTTTGTCCCTAAGTACCAGAAATACGGGGGAAAGTCAAGCTAGACTGCGGGCGCTGCCACATAGCGTCCGCAATTTACCGTCGAATGACGTTCCTGAAACTTTATTTCTGTTTCCCTCGGGAGCGCTTTTTGACACCGGTGCCATCGTTTCCATGACAGCCGTCACTGCGGCACTTATGTGGTGGCCGCAGTGACATCACGCCTTGTTACCCCGAAGGGTTGAGCGGAGGTGTTCCTGTAGCAGGTACCATCAAAGAAGTTCATATCTAACCAGTTTCAAAACAAAATCCCGTGAACATGATGACCACATCTGTTACCGGCCCGGTCCTATAGCCGCCGAGCGCTGCAAGCAACAATAGACCTTACGTTGGTTAGATATGAACTTCTTCGACACCCACATTTCGCCAGTTATGTTTAGGGGGCGAACCTATTGCCATCAACCGGGCACAAATCCAGACTCCGGGCTGGTACTGAGAAATTTCAGATAGAAAAACCCAATAACACTTTGCTCGACCTGGGAATCAGGACCAGGACCTCATGCTCGTTGGTCTAGTGATCGCAAACGCTACTGCTAGCGTTTGCGACCACTAGACCAACGAGTCAGTCGCCTGAATTGTGTAATAAATCCAAATTCATCACTGAGAGAGACATAGTGTGACAAATAGCCTTCAATATACCCTTGGGTGTAAAAAGATCTATCTACAATTTGAAATTTACAGACTCTATACAACTGACTAAGTAACTTTGAGTATAAGTACCTATTTACTGGGGATGGGAAAAAACTTTTATTTTTGTTAATCCGCTGTTAAGGGGGATGCGCTAAGGTAGCCGGCGAGATTCAAATTTTCTTGACTTTTTTCCATTTTGCAGATCAGTGTCAGGTTGTATGCGACCGTAACAAATATGGCTTTACATAATTATAATCATTACAATCAGCAATACAACTCCATAAGTTAACATACTTGTCAAATGTCATGATTTCATGAAATAGTAATTCAATGGGATTAGAGAGTTGTATGGATAATTTTTATGATTATAATTCTATAATTACACATTTGATACGGCCGTGAATCATATTTAGATCAACATAGAACATGATACTGACCTGCAAATTGCAAAAAACGTAAGAAAATTTGAATTTCGCGGGCTACCTTGACGCTTTCGCCGTAACTGTAATCAATGCGCAATGTAACGCACGCAACAGACTTTGCCTTGGGCATATGTGACGTGTACTACGAAACGAGCCGAAAGACGAACTTAAATTTAGTTATAGGTATAATTGGAAACTATTTTTATTGAATTACCCTCAAGATTTTCTGAATTCCATAATGAAGGCCTTTCATTTCACTGTCTTAGTCTAAAAGTTGGTATTCCAATTACTTGGGTCCGTTAGGTGTTCAAACCTTAGCAGTATTTGAGTAGTTCCCTATTTCCTCTAAAGTGCAGGTGTAGATGTCCACTGCACTCTCACAAGTGGGACATCGGCTGGCCAGGAGCTCCGCACTCGCGCCGGGTGACGGACACATTTATTATCCGCCATTTTGCTAAGTTGTGTATGCAGCAGCCTACATGGGTGCGCACTCTATTGAGCTTGAGCGCCTTCCTTATAAACCACTGCAGATAATGGTGGCAGGTTCCAAGTGTAGAACGAAGTTGGGTGATGGTGAGTGATGTTCTTTCCACAACTCACATCTCACCTTAGGTGGTTATGGGTCTTGGATGGCCTATGTGCATGGAAGAAAACTCTTCCGACTCTTAAGTCTACCCGGAGCCCCGGAGGTCTACTGTACGAGTATATTCGCAGAGGATATATCGAGAATCGGATTTTTGATTATGTTTCTCAACCGCGCGTGCGACTTCCCTTTGTACAGAAGGTGGTGCGGTACCAGCCAACGGGACCTATACCAACGATACCTCATTGCGTGGGGTCGGTTTCTTACAGCCCGATATTTTCAACACGTTTCGTTCAGGGCGATGTCGACTTGCTTCGCGTGAGTGGATCAGTGCCACACTGGACACGCAAGTTCACCAGCTGAGAAACATAGGGACATGCCGGCTGTGCCACCATCGGGTCAGCTGGTAGAAAAACGAATCCGTAGCAGGTTACTTCGAGTACTGTTTCATTTCCAACCCTCTGTTTTGTTTTATAGCACTTAAATTATTAAAAAAATACTAAAACTCCCTGCCGTAATCTCGGGTATTGATTACCCGGACGAAGCTAAGTTGGGCAAGTGTTTAACAAATGACAAAGAAAAAAAGCACATTCATACGATTTTTTGGCTTATTTAGGTCTTATGCAGCATTCATTATTACTTATTGAAACTATACAGAAGAAATTGTTATCAATGAAATATTAAGGCTCGTGCTGCCTAGTGCGACTTGTCGCGCGCCGGGACACCGGTAATTGTTCTACCGTGAAGTTTTCTTAGAAATTGTTTTGTTAGAATCGCGTCGCGCCGGTCTGCAGACGCTTTATATGTCCTATCAACATAATTTTGCAATCGGTCTTAGTAGTGTTAGGGAATATTACCTCATTCCACCCGCTTCAAAAGACCAATCGCGAATATCGCAATGAATTAATGAAAAATGTTTGTTTGTCTCAGGTATGGCGGAACCAGAATACGGGAGGCAGAGTGCAGGGGTCACGCGAATATTTAACGTGTCTGGAAGATATGCGGCCACATAGTGTTGTATGAACTCAATTCCGCGTGGTGCATATTACCTATTGTAGCAAACGTTTCTTATTTATAAAGTTCACGCTATCATCGTATCTCCACAAGAGATATTGTCGAATGATAGTGCCCGAAGACTTATTTTAGTATGTATATTCGTTTACCTATGAGCTTAATATAATAAATAGATAAGACGAAATCCGATAATTCCGATATAAAGTAGCGTTCAATTAATGTTGTAGGTACGTAGGCCAAGACATACCTAAATTTCAGTATTATCCACTCAAACAGTATTATGTACATTGAGCGTGTACGTATCACATGATCTGTAAACAAATATTATTAGATAAAAATGTAAATACTTAGTTATAAAAACCTAGTTATTCTATAAAGCGTTTCTTCCCCTTGTGAAGAAAGAAAAGTTTTTATAAAAATATAAATAGGGGATGTGCTGTTATTCTAGTCTGCTACTTTAGGCAAAATATTTGTGTAATAGAGACCGAATCCGAAGAAAACAAGAAACGAATCACCCAGATACTTACGCCCACTTGCACGTTTAGTAGTGTTAAATAAAGTGTAGTTTATAAACTCGGCGTTAATTATCTAACATTTTATATCTTATAAAGCTTCGTGCAGACCAGCGCGACGCGACTCGAACACTACAATTTCTAAGAAAACTTGACGGTATAACAATAACCGGTTTCGCGCCGCGCTGTCGCGTCGCGCTAGTTTGCACGAAGCTTAACGCGTTGCGCCACTAAAAAGTAACACCGGGTTAGTTAATAAACCTGGCATTTTTGTATTTTGGGTTGGGAACATTGCAGTTCAATCGAAGAAACATAAAATAGAATTGCTAAGTCTTTGCCCTGATATGTAATCCGACCAAAAATTTATGAACACACAATGAACGGAAATTGTATACCCGTCTCTTTTACAATACATTACATAATACTTTCTTGTCTTTGAATTTTATAACATGATATTACATTTTAATCGTATTGTATGTGATTTCCATGAAGATTTAGTTTATTGATTGACGAAAACGTCTGATATGGAAACATGTTTTAAGTTTTTTTATTTTTATGATTTGTATTTATTTTTATATGATTTCATGAATATATTGCCTGCTGATAGAGTACCAAATTTTCACTTACTATACCGTCGAACAATATAAAATACAAATAATTTATCAGCGGTACCTCATAAAGTCATTTTATTTTGACATTACTTAAATTAACCCAGAGTTTAGAGACTTAAAGCTCTGTGCAGACTAGCGCGACGCGACAGCGCGATTCGACAACGGTTATTATCGTCTGTCTTATACCGTGAAGTTTTCTTAGAAATTGTATTGTTCGAGTCGCGTCGCGCCGTCGTGTCGCGCTGGTCTGAACGAGCCTTTACTCTTTCAAATCGGTGGGTTAAATATTTAGAAGTTTAACTCTAGGTTTAATTCTAACTCTTGATGGCGCAAGATGAATTTATGTAGCTGTTAACTCCGAGTTATTTAAGATAATCTATGAACGCGCAAGTGGGCCTTATAGGGCAACAAACAACCAAATTTAACACAATTATTATGCACCGCATTAAATACTTTTTCATAAACTAGGTACCTATCCAAATATTGATAGGTACCAATCATATTATCGTCTGTCTTTAAATCAATATTGCCAGTTATTTTATTTTTTCTGAAATGAATGTATTGTCCAATTTTATGCATCCTAAGTCATGTTGTTTATGGTCTGTAATTTAATGTTGTACCTACTTATTCATAACCCCGTGCACTTATACGTACACATAACATATTATTATAAAGGCACAATAGAGAGATGTGTAAAAGTAAGTATGTTGTTGTAAGTAAAAATGTTCTTGTAAGTGTATTGAGTAAATTATGTACGGACGTTAATAAATATAATTAAGCTTAGCCGATAGTAAAGTTGTATTAAGGCAAGAAGAAAAGCGATAACTGGTATTTCTTCAAATAAGATAAAGAACGTTTTACATACTTAGCAGCAAAACTAAACCTATTGTGTGGAGCCAATTACTGAAGCAGTTTGGCTTACGAAATCCAAAAAACAGTTTTAGTGATTAAATTGTGCATTTTTCATAGCGTAGATTAGTGGAATTCTGTAAATAAAAGTGTACTCTTACGGTATTTTCTTCATAAAATGCACGCCGGGATACTAAGACTTATGCGGTAGAAGGCAGCCTTACCATTGAACTGTCTCCAAACCTCTTCCAAGAGGTCAGTTACTAGCCCAGCATTGATATTGTGACTGTTAGTAGAAAGCAATACAGGATATTGACATCGTATCCGACGGTCTTGGAAAAATTAAAAGTTTCTTCTTTATTATCACATTTTTATTGCAAGGAGACCTGAATCCCTACTTTGAAATGTATTTAGGATTTATTTTGTTGTTCATGAATAGCGTATGTATGAAAAACTAAGAAATTAAGAATATCTAAACCATCATGCCAATATTTTTCTTACTTGCGTAAATGGCTTACACACCTTCAGATAAAATTATTTGATTTAACTGTACAGTGCCCAAAGTGTATCTACACCTGCACCTGTAGAAGCAGCTGTAGGGTCACTTTTACTCGAAAAGAATGTGTAAAGGCTCGTGCAGACCAGCGCGACGCGACGGCGCGACGCGACTCGAACAATACAATTTCTAAGAAAACTTCACGGTATAACAATAGCCGGTGTCGCGTCGCGCTGTCGCGTCGCCCTTGTCTGCACGAAGCTTAACTCCAACTTACAAGAAAGATATTGGCGCTATCATTATTAAAAAAATTAAAATATCTTACTGCTGCTGGAAATAACAGCGTCAAAAATTATACATTTCCGTATAAAAATGTAATAGTCCTATTATATTTTTATACGAAAATTTATAAAGCAGTTTTTGCAAAAAAAATAGCAGATTTAAAATATGATTATTTAAAATAAATCTTTAGCTAATTTGATGGCCACCAGTGATTTTGTCAAAGTTCACACTGCATCATCCTATTGTCTCGCATAGTAAAATATTAGATGACCTACCTATTAGTTGGTAAATTTGTGATAATTATCGTAATCGTGTGTACATAAATGTATTTAATAATAAATGTTTATTTGTATTTAGCATATCGAATTTATTCGTGTTTTTTTATTTACCACTCTGTAGAATATTTCACCTTTTGCGGATGAAAAACGACTGAAACCAAAGTGCACTTCTTGGTTTCCAAATAAATATCAGAAATAATGGTTCAATTCAATATTGATCCATTCAGGACTCAAGTGTGCTTAACACTTTCGACTGCACCCATTTCCACGGAACTCATATGCCATGCCGCCATAACATTTTGGAAGTGAACCCTCCGGGGGGGTTGATGGCATGACGTTTGCGCTAAAGTTAACCATCGTGGACGGTCAACGGCATTAGGGTTAAAACCGTGTTATAAAACACTGTAAAACGAAGTAAAATAGTGTTTTCAAGGGGTCTTGACGGTATACGTAGTTTCCAACCTTTAAATGTTTTTGTGAATATTTATAAAAGTAAACAAAAAAAAAAAAATGCTTATATTTTAAAAACGAACGCACATACTAATAAATCTTGTTAAAACATACATCAGATTTTATTTTCACGATTTACAATGCTGTATTCGCTAAGAAAAACCTACATTTAAAATGAACCCCTTCGCGAGGGCTCCCGGCATCCCATATGCGACTAGGTGAACCCTCCAGGAGGGCTCTCGGCACTGAACGTGTTAATAATTTAATTATTAAACGGTCGCCGCCACAAGTTCTCGGAAAAAAGTAAAATACGTGTGTCAGCCTCAGACTGTTCGTTAGTGAGTAATAATTTTAGCTTGTTTGTAGTGTGAATGAAACGAAACGCACAAGTGGCCACTCGGCCGATTGGATACGAGACTGATTTTATCGAATCATCACTCAATCAAACATTGGTACACAGATTTTTTAGAAGTTGAAGCAGAGTCGTTGAAAAAACATGTCAATAAAATTAGGCAGGCAAGTAGGTTGTTTGAGTAGGCGTTAAATGAATGCAGTAGGGTAAGCTGGATCGGAATGATTTTATTAAATGAAAGTCAGCTTATTTTTGAAGACTGAGTTAACTAGAATGTTTTTTGGGTTTTGTACCCAATACCTACTAAGCCTATTCTTTAGGTACGTCTATCTACATATACTGACACAATACTATTTCTTTTTATCGTAAAACGTAGCCAGTTGAAATCCCAGAATACGGGTGTCCTGGCCTCTCTACCTTATCAAAACAAAACCAATGTGAGTGTGGAAAATTAAATACCTACATAATCTCGTTTTCTTTTTGCTTAATTTTTTTTTCGTCACTTATGGTACGGAGCCCTTTAGACTACGGATACGATGTGTGCGGGCGCGGGGCGGCCACGGCTGCGGGTGGCGCCGGCGCGGTTTTATATGGAACCGCCAGTACCCTATTTACGTAATACACGATCAATCAGAACTGAATCGTTTTGAAACAGATTGCTAATCCATTGCTTCATAAATTCGAAAAAGAAATCTGCTCAACAACGCCTATAACGCAATGAATGTTGTTGAACTGTCAAACTGAAACAGATTAGTCGTAATCGTTTACGAAAATGTGTTGCGTAATTAGATAGCAGTTCCATATAAATCTATGTATTGTGAAACGCGCCACTCCCCGCGCCGCCGCCGTCGCCGCCGCCGCCGTCTCGCACCCGCTGACTTCGTGTCCGTAGCCTTTGGGTTTAGGTTCATAGGTTCATTACGCCTCAAATTTAATGCGGTGTAGATGGTATTCGTTAGTATTGTATCACACCCGTAGACCTTATCGAACGTTCGCCAAGAGCGGATACAAAATTTTCAGCCAAAAGAATTGAATTGCCAACATTATTTATAACTACGTATTAATGTATGTGTGCTTGATCATATTTATTAGGTAGGTACCTACTAGTCACTGGGCTCAAGTTTCAAATTATACAGGGCCCTTTCTGCATAATTACCTATAGTATTCAAAACCTGACTAGAAACATTTCAATCAAATTATTTGATTCTATAGGTATGGATTCGCAATGACTGTCCCGCAGAAAGGAAAGTAATCAACAATGGGTGGTAGAATTTTTAAGGAATATTCTTGGCTTCTATAATAATATGGCGCAATATTTTTATTGCGCAACGTGATTAAAACAGTCCTTGCACTCAAACGATCAATTACTTATTTCCACGCAATATAATTGACGGCCCAAAAGCTTCAAAGTTTTCGTGTGACCAAGACCTGCGCAATACCGATCCTTACACGGTTCAAATAAAAATTACAATCGCTCAAACTTTTATTCAATCATTGCGCAATTTTCAATATTTACCCTAAAAGGTATGTATTATAGTAAATATGTATGTATGTGTATGTAGTTTGTAAACTATTTTAGTTATAATGCATTAGATTTTTTTTTTCTTTGTTCCTCTCATTTAGAGCACCTGCCATGTAATCTCTTCACCACCCTTGGTTGACTGGTAGAGAATGCCTAAGGCATTAAGTCCGCCTTTGTACTTTTTTGAGTGTGAAAAGTTTAAATAAATAAATAAACGATCAAAAACATTGCGCAGTTCGTAATGCAATGCAATATTATTGATCGTGTGAACCCGACTTAGAAAAAAATTATTGTTTCTTACCATATTTTTTAGACATATCTACCTAAGTATTGCAGTTTATGTTTTGTCTAATCGATTCCGGATCATTTGTAGGGTTCCGTACCTCAAAAGGAAAAAAAAGGATCACTCGTGTGTCTGGCTGGGTGTCTGTCTGTCCGTCTGTCACCGCCCATTTGCTCCGAATCTAATAGACCAATAAGTCGAAATTTGGTATACATATGTATTTCTGTGACCGAAACACGGACGTGTAACGTAAATGGATGAATTTTGAATATATGGGGTGACTTTTAGCGGGCAAAAAAGAAAATTAAAAATAATTGTTTTGCGAACTGTACCGTGTGACATATTAAATGACAGGGCTTCTTGCGAGAATCTCAATTCTTTTTTCCCAAATTTTTAAATTAATCTTAGGATACCTAGGGGAATTGTGTTGTCCTCAAGATGACATACTTTTTGTTTGAAGGCAAACATTTGATTATTCAAAGGTGATAAAAATAATTCTAAGGATACACATTAAAAACGTTTATTTACGAAGCACACAAAATTATCTTGATGCTAAAGAAAATTACAGAATTGAAATAAAATAACAAAAACACCAATCATGCCCAAGTGGGTAAGTTGACACACGTCAGTCTAAGTTGACATACCTTAGTTCTTGCTGCAACGCCAGCACATAGATTGTGGGACCATCGCTTACATAACTGGCAACATACCCAATGCTCTCCTGGTTTCGCTTACATAACTGGCAACATACCCAATGCTCTCCTGGTTTCTATGTCAGCTTAAGCCGACGGTTGCTATGTCATCTTACCCTACGAGGGAAACAATATTTGGCGCCTTTTGTGACATAAAGCTTTGAGGTTACTTAAATCATTGTTCGATATTCATAGCCCATATTAATAACAGCTTATAACAAAGTAGTCAATCCAACAAAAATCGTACCTTAAACAAATTTATCGGCAGAAACACTTTCAACACAAAAATATTTTTGAGTGACGAAATCAGAACATTGCACATCACATCCAAAAAAACGCAAGCGGGCCCGGTCATTAAAGTATTGAGTGGTGACGCCATGTGTGAGCCAACATGTAAACGTCATCTAGGCACTTCTGGCGCGTATAGTTTATCAGATGTAAGCACTGTGTCATCTTACCTGAGTATGTCATCTTAAGCACAATTCCCCAAAATTTATACTAACTACGGAACCCTACATTGTGCATAGTCCGACACGCAGTTGGCCGGTTTTTCTTCATAATATTATGTAGGTAAATATGTAGTAAGTCTTACCCTGAAACTGCTGGCGGTTGCTTCAACGGGCACTGATCATTTGGTTGACCATAAATCTCTGTACTTAAATTAGTTATGTGTTCTGTGTATGGTACTCCTTTCAGGTAGTGGTCACAGTCTAAAAAAATCGGTATGGTATAGGTCATAGACTCCGCCATAATGAGTCCGCAAACAATACGGTTGAGTCATCCATAGAATGGTGTTTGTTATAATTGGGAGTACGGAAAAGGTAAATAATCATCAAACTAATGGAACTTGTTCGGGTATTAGGTACAACTTAGTTTGCAAATTAGTTTGCTCATAAATAATAATCTTTAGATAAATTGTCAGAAGCCATTGAGTCGACAAACTTATCTATTTGAGCGAATTTCTTCCTTCAGAAAAACAAATTCACACGACTTACTCGTACTTGTGTGACAGAATATATATGTACTATAGTAATTAAGTAATAGCACAAATAAGGGAAACTAAGAAGGACTAAGTGAAGGCCCATATTCAACAATGAGTGAAAGCAGACGTGCTCGTTTTAAAAAAACATGGTACAAAAATAAATTAAACCCTGTCTAGGGCTTATCTCAAAAACTAACCAAGTTTTGAATATTCATAAAATATCGGCCCAAGTATAGCACTCAACAGACGATATACACCTGACATTCCAATGATAAATAAAAAATATCAAGTGTCGATACAAGAAGCTGAGGTTGGTCACAACAATGACGATACACCCACCAGTTTTGATGACACGCAGATCCTGCCTACGTATTGAGTTGAAGAGTCTCTTGTTGAACTGGTCAGCAGCAACATGTGCCGAGTCGAGAGGCTCCATCATTTAGTGGCGGATTCTTCAATTTGACATGCCACCGCCCGCGTAGATGTCATCCTGTTTTTTATTGAAGGCAAATGATCGTCATTGTATGAAAGAAACATTTTTACACGTAACGGCGAGCAGTACTAGTGTAGAGAAAATTACATGTTTTGATGAAAATCAGTAACGAGACCTTCGATCTATACACCCTACTGACTGCAGATGCACCATAGAGGTAATTAACAACTTTTTGTAGGTTTGGTTACAGTGTACAGTAAGGTCATGAAGCTCTGAAAGTCCATCAAAACACACAGTTGACACTATAAATTGCTCGAGATATTGTTTTTTTGGAAACTACTTTTAATTAATTTTCTCTTCTACTGTTTATGTTCAATTAGCAGTTTGTTTACAAATCTTTTCGCAAATTAACATTCTCGCGTGTCCGTACACATTGTGGAAGGTAGGGGGTGCTTATTTTGGCAGAACATCCACTGAACCGGTCAATGAACCGATGTTTATTGTTTTTCTACAACAGCAGTGTTGGTATTGGCACAAATTCTATTTGTTTAAAATGGTAAGTCTCGTACAAACAGGTAGATTTACGTAACCATGACCTTATAATAACACAATACAAACTCGAGGCGTGATGCGCCAACAAGTGTATGTAGGTACGATCTGAGTGTTTGAACTTGATTTATTTAATAATCACGACTTTGCTTTGTCGCCCTTGTTTCTATAAATAGCAGATGGGGTGACTTGGCCTCACTAGTTTTAGCACTAGACCGTGTAGCAATAACACAAAAACAATTTTCTCTACGCGGACCTGCAAAATACGAACAAAAGGGAAACCAACGCTCTCGGCATCAACCATGCAAGATGATTCCTAATTCCATTGACGAAATGCACACCTCTAAAGGACGTAAGAAGTACCATCGAAGAAGTTCATATCTAACCACTGTAAGGGCTATTCTTGCTTGCAGCGCTCGGCGGCTATAGCATCGGGCCGGTAACAGATTTGGTCATCGTGTTCACGGGATTTTGTTTTGAAACTGGTTAGATATGAACTTCTTTGATGGTACCTGCTAACTACTAAGTATACTAATTTAAGAACGCTTTCAATTATGTTACAAGGACACCTTGTTGACAGAAGATAAAATAAATAATTACCCATTTTCTTTCTCTATCAATGTTACTGTGGTATACTTTTATATATATATGAGTAGAACATACAATGATGCTGCGGAACTAACTTTCATTATTTACATAGGTTTATCCTTCGCTCTCATCTAAGCATCTACTACTTCTGGAAAAAGAAGACAACATTTTTAGAAACTCACTAACTTCGTATCGTAGCATTCTCAGCCTCGGACATCAAGCTTTCTATAACTGTTGCAGTGTCCTATAATTCGATAAACCATCAGTATCAACCACATTATTCGTCTCACACGTCGCCGGCGTACAGCGGTATTGGAACCCGATTTGGTAGGTATGTGGCTCCGAGAATAGACCAGACCAGGCGAAATCGAGGCCCATTCAGCAATAAAAAATATAAAAAAGTTGGTATGAAGTTATTGTTATGGAAGGTCTCTGGTGTGGGTTGCAACCTGTGTCGACGCCCTTGCACCACTCATATTTCAAACACGGTGGATGGAGCTGGTGCTGCCACTGCGGGAACAGAGACCCTAAAGGCCCGTGCAGACCAGCGCGACGCGACGGCGCGACGCGACTCGAACAATACAATTTCTAAGAAAACTTCACGGTATAACAATAGCCGCTGTCGCGCCGCGCTGTCGCGTCGCGCTTGTCTGTATGAAGCTTAAGGCTTCGTGCAGACCAGTGCGACGCGACAGCGCGATACGACACCGGTTATTGTTATACCGTCAAATTTTCTTAGAAATTGTATTGATCGTGTCGCGGCGCGGCGTCGCGTCGCGCGAGGTCTGTACGAGCTTTAAAATGGCGCAAATACGGTACCTAACCTTATTAGTTATTGGTAATATTGTTTTGTTGGGCAGCGAGTACCTACGCGTCCTTTTATGGCAATTGCACCTAGAAAGGTCGACACCTCGTCTGATCCAGAATGCTGACTCATACTTCAGCCAAAAAAAACCCGGCGAAGTGCGAGTCGGACTCGCACAATAAGGTTTCCGTACCAACGTACAATATTTAGCAAATAAATGAAAATACTTAACGAAGAATATTTTCCATCTTAATTTTTTTAAATCGCATAATAGATGAATTTGTATTTCATAATGATACTGTGAATTACAAAGTTATTTTTTGCAGTTGCAGAAAATCGCCCATGTTTTAATAAAAGGCCTTATGAATCGGCGTTTTTAATATTTTTTTATTAAATACAGTATATGGTACATGTATACAGAAGTTTCAAACCCCTCACTTGTTTAGTTGCTGCGACAGAGCTCGTACAAAAATGGTCTAAAAACTGAAAACTTTTTCTTCATTTTAAAATTATATTTGTAGTCTACTCAATGAGCTCTACACAATAGCACCCTACATGACAGGGTAAGATATAATTTTTCAACATCTAGTGTTTTTTTGTACTTAATTTATAACTTTATTCAATTTTTATTATTTGTTGTTATAGCGGCAATAGAAATACACAATGGGTATGTGAAAATTTCAACTGTCTACCTGTTACAGTTCATGAGATACAGCCCGCTGACAGACAGACGGACGGACGAACCGACAGCGGAGGCTTAGGGTTCCGTTTGGCACCGTTCGGGTACAGAAGCCTAAAAAGCATTAGTAACTAGCATTGCCATTTGCGATTCAACATGGTAAACTGGCAATGCTGCCAGTCTTATGCATGTCCAGATGACAGCATTATGGAGGAGTATACCTTCCTTGATTTATTCCTTCCTTAGGTATGATTTTTGTATATGTAGGAATGCAGTTATTATCTATATTATAAGTATCATATATCATACTGATAGAGAAGTATGGAAGAAAATACATGTTTCGCCGACTCTAAATAAATTGGCGTACCTGAGGGCTAGAAAATGGTGATGATGATGAAGTAGCCAAGGTGTAAATGAAAGAACTGAAAAGAACAACCGTTACTACGGGACCAACACTGAAATCGGGGAAAAAATCAGCTGCTCCATATTCGCCCAAATGCACGGAACGGCTTATAATTATGAACAACTTTTATGGGTACACCATAAAAGTTGTTCATAAGGTTTTCAGTAATTTCATTTACACCATGTACCTTCAGGAACAACTTTACCTGAAAACCTTATGAACAACTTTTATGGTGTACCCATAAAAGTTGTTCATAATTATAAGCCGTTCCGTGCATTTGGGCGAATATGGAGCCCCTGAATACTATGCCTATAAATTACGTATAAATACCTATAAAACATACCTATAAATATTGGGTCCGACCCCACCTATGAAATTGGCGTTTTTTTCCCACAAATAGAGAACCTTGTCACTTCTATGAATTAAAATATTCATCAATTGCTTGGTATTATATCGAATAATGACCATCATAGACAACTACCAATAGTAAAAAAAACCTTATTACTTATAGTTTATAAACATAAAAAATACCTTAAAAATGACTCCTCATTTTGTTAGCAGAAATGATCACTATTTGTTTTAACTTAGCCAAAACTTATTTTTGTCGCTTAATCTAGTGGCATATTACGTTATCTTAGTTTTTAAACATTAGTGCATAAAAGTTTTAAAACATTAGTGTTCATGGTTATTAGGTATATAAATTAAGAAAATGTTAGTATGAAAAAGGCAACTTCTTTAAAATTCTCCATACAAAACGCTGATTTCATAGGTCCCCCGACCTAATAGTTATTATAGTTTATCAAATTAATTATCACTTGCTTCAAAAACGGTGAAAGAAAACATCGTGAGGAAACCGGCATGCCTGAGAGATATTTCTCGACGGCATGTGAACCCAAGTCAGAGGCCCATGGGCGGCTTTAAAACTTTGACACCAGTTTAATGACTAACCACACGAAAAGAAGAAGAATTTTATCAAAAATAAATGTAATTAAACGAATTGAAGAGTAAAATGCCCATACTAAGAGGAAACCGACATGTCCTACAACTAAAAAAATCGAAGACATTATTAGACATGTGACATTCACCAAACCGCACTGGGCTCGCGTGGTAGATTATTACCAACTCCATCTCACAGAGAGAAGGCCCGTGTCCCAGCAGTGGGAACATAATAGGCTGATAATAGTTATGCTAAGTTATGCCTTCTATAGTCAAATATGATCGATTCTCAATTTATGTAGAATATTTGTATCTACTTAAGTATATAAATTTTACACAAAATGTTCGTCATAATCATAACGATAGAAAAGAAAATCTCAAAAATGTACTAAATCCGATCTATGATTTGATATAAGAAGAAGGGATAAAGCGATTATGAAATGGGTTCATTACTTGTTCCAATTTGTAATTTATACGTTTTTGGTATATCGTGCACTCATCACCTTCAGCTGAAAATTATTAGTAGCTACTTAGGTTGCAACCAAAACGTAACATACCGAATTCAAAGTTCCAAACTTTAAAATAAGACGAAATGAGTCAGAGCATTACTTTCCTGGAGATCGGAGGTCAACAACCAACTCATCTGTATGGATTATCTCTGTCTTAACGCGATAATTTAATCCTTTGTTTATCCAATGCCTCTAATAGTCCCGATGCACCGGAACGGTAAGCATCTGAGCACAGTCATGTATCATACTCCAACATATAAGAAAATAATCCGCCCGCTTGAATTACGACCAGGGGTTGATATTACAACGAGCTTCGACGTTTCAAGAAAGTCTCAATTAGAGAATAAGTTATAGCTTCTAAAACTCTGTTGTTCGTGAAGCATAAAATTCTAAATTTAGATGTTTTCCTAGCTAATCTTGCATATGGTTTTATGGTGTGTGCAGCTAAAATGCTCTAATTGTAGAATGTGAGCTCTGAAACACTTGAATTTATAAATACAATGAACTGTGACATGACATGTTACCCAGACCTCCAGAAAATACATTGCTATCAAAATGGCGTCTCCGCCCTTTGACTTGATTCCCCTCTCGAGCACGCCCCTTTGTCACAACTGTCGGTTTGTCCATTGACGGCAATTTCACTATTACAATTTCTTAGCTCGCCCATTGTAAATGAAATTACATCGCACCATTTGTAATCGAAATATTAGAACGGCTATAAAGTTGACAATTATACACTTCATACATAAGTACATACATTTTGGTCAAACAGGCGTCTATGAAAAGTGTTTTACGCTACTGAAACCTAAAAAGTGGATAATTCATTCAAAAATGTAGAGTAATTAATGTAACCGTGATCTCTCTTTCCGGCAAGAGACAATCAGACACGTTTATCTCCTCATCTGTGATTACTTTTGACAGCATCCGAAGAAAACAAAAATAGGTTGATATGAAAACGATCCATTAAAAAGTGTATTACCAAAAACTAAAATTTTCCCTGAAACAGAAGATCTTTGAAGTTAAAGTTTTAATTAAATCTTGTGCCGTGGCAGTTTCCCGATAGATTTCCTATTTCTAATCGCATTAAAATCTCAACATTGGAAATCCGAGAAACGCGAGCCGCAACCACCCGCAGTCTAGTCGAAAAGCAATTTGATTTGACGGCTATCTCACCTCCTACTACGTTTATATCGAAAGCTAGATAAATATTTATTTTATCGAATCTAATTTGGCACGAAACTGGCCCCAGATCGCCGCCCTTTCAGGCAACATGTTTCTGATAGAAAATTAAATGAGGTAATGTTAAAAAGACACACTTAGGTATTATGGTTATAGGTAATAATATTTTATGTCGTTTGAAAAGAAAACTATTCTTCAACCGTTTTGTACGCATTAGTGAAAATCGTTCAGAAATGTGATGGACTGCTGGGATTTTTGTACAAATGATATTTAGAATGTTAAAAAGTATAACACATGTCGGAAATGACAGTGCGCAGCCGTCGCCGACGTCGGCGTGCGGCGGGCGCGCCTGCATGCCACCGGGTTCGGCTCTCGGGTCGGGTATCGTGCCGTATACACGTTTTAGTTTACGTTTACATTACTAAGCACTTGTTGAGTAAATAAATAAAGACGTTTTAAAATAAACTTTACTATTAATCCTTGACTTAGTAACGTTTACATAACCGTGAGATCGGTGATGGGTATGGACAGACAAACACACAACACTGTGGTAGACCGATCATCGGTAGTAAATTATGTCGCTAATTTGTATTTTTCAGTTTTATAGAAATGTCCTTAGATGATGATGGATTTAATTATAGATTCTCCAAATGGGATATTATAATTTAAGTAGGTACTTAATGTGAATGAAAATGAATGATACTTATCGCAGTGTTGCTACGTGGCGTGGGTAACTTAGTAAAGTGAAAAGAAAACAATATAAATCGTTGCACACATTTCCTAAATTATTTCTTTTACAAACGTTAACAAAACTTCCATTTCTATCTAACACACGCTCAATTACAATACGATCGACATTTGCTATCTAAAATAAAACAAACTGTAAGTATCTGCTCATTCATCATGAGTGTGGCGGCTACAACACAATTAGGTGTTTCCCTGAAGCGACCGCGGCGTGCGTCCGTCGCCGTCTCGCGGCCGCCTGCAAACTGTCATTACAAAAATAGTGGCCCCAGAAAGGGTAGTCCGAGACATGTCCCATATGGACCCGAGTGCAATGCCGCAAGTTATTTTAACTTCTTTCATTGCCGCACTACAGCTCTCCATTAAATTTTATATCGGTATATGAAACACTCTTCTAGATTGTTTGTGATAACTATACTACTACATTTGTAAAGGCCACTTTTTGACATTCACATGAATAAACAACATACATTATCGATGTTTCATAACCGATGATAATAGGGATGATGACAAAAATATATTTTTTTGCCGTCTTTGAGATTATAAAAAATATTGGACATGTATTTTTTCTTTTTTTACGTAATCTCAAGATTACGGCTATACATTGAGGTAAAATGTGCCATGACGTCACGAGTATGTAGATTTTATACATACTAGTGTGAAGTAGCGACCCCCACTCCCCAACTTAAAATGCGTTTTATCTAAGTATTTTTTTATTAATTTGATAAAGCAAAAATACGTGTCTAATTTTTTTTATTATCTGATTGACGGACTAATTAGAATTTCATTTTTTTTACCCAGTCATCATCCCTATTATGATAGCCCATGGAAAATCCTTTAGATCACCTACCAATCTAAGTTTCAACATAAGCGTTGTGAATACAACACCTTTAGAACTTCGTTCGTTCGTTCGAAAAGATGAAACCAATATTACGACATTTATAAATGAGATCAAGCAAATATTAATTTAAAAAGCATACTACACAAAAAACGAATAATTATATGACAAAAAAATATAGATACATTCATACATACTGTAGACAAATATTATAATATAATATAATATGTTTAAAAAAAATAGTGTACGAGTCCATTCGTTACACTTGCGCAAAACAAGGAAATCCGTCAAAAGGTATTTAATTTACAAACGCAACGTGTCGGTCGGCCAACTGTCGAATACATTTTTAAACAAAAACTGTGTGTTACCGGCGAATGGCGATCTCCAGCAGGTTTACGTTATGATTTCGATCACTTTGATCACTTCACACGTTCTTTTGTTAACAATCGGGCTGTTCGCAACATTCCCGTGATATTGAACGTTTGTGTCGTGGAACAAATAATGAATTCACCAACATTTTTTACAACACACTGAATGTTATATTTATTGTAATGCATATAGAGGAATCGAAAAACATGTTCATACACTGGTGCATAAAAAGATGTCCGTAAAATGTGTCGAACAATACATACATTAAGAAAAGTGCTTTTGCTCCCGTTTCACCGAGAACTGGGAAACTACTTCCTACGCCAAATCGTACCTGTGTAAAAAGCTTCGAATCGGACATTGACATTATTGATGAAATTCTTTACGATACTTTCGTGTCTCGATAATAAATCTTTACCTCAACATTAACACAAATTAGACAACGTGACAAATAGATGTGATGGAAATAGAAACGCTGACAGTAGAACACACGTCGATCTGTTCGCGTGCTAATGCCGGCTTCACATTCCATTTTTCATGTTAAATTTAAAATAGTGGGAACCATGTTTTTGTCCGTGTGTAATAATAGGTGCATTATGTTGAAATGTTACAGGAAGAGAGAGTTGAGCATCATTTCGTAATAAATCTTAACATTACATCAAATTCTACTTACAGTCAACTAGGTAAGTAGATAGGTACTAGTTCGTCATAGTTATGTGAAATGTTAAGATGGGCCATGGCCGCCATGGGCATCGTCCTATCAGTTGAATTTTAAACGACCAAATATTGATCGAGTTTCGAAAATGTTTGCCTGGTAACCTATCCGATGCACCATGAACAAATATGCAGAGATGTTCTTCTAGAAAAAATAAAAAGCAGGGAGTCGGCACCAATAAATCGATTTGGAAATTGTTTGCTGAAGGGTGGGCCTGAGGTATTTAAAGAACAATTAGTCGGCTGCTTCCCAGCCCTCAGGGCAAATATTTGCCTATTCCCGCCAACCCTCGTTTGGGCCAATGCCGCCTCGGGCGTCGTTGGAAACGGTTTATAGCTAAATGTTTGCCCGCTCTTCCCCTATATACTTAGGTATAGGTAAACTTCCCCTCCTAACAGCCCCGGTGATCATAATTTACATCCCGCTCGGCGTTGTGGAAACTCAGATCAATACAGTTTGGATGCTTTTTGATAATACCTCAATAAGGCTTCACTTTCGACAAACTTACTTGTTTATGTTGTGAAAAGTTAAGTTGGCTTCTGCTTTATAAGGAGACTTAATACAAACGAAAAAGGATCCCTCTAAATTTATTTTATAAAGTATTTAAGGTGTAAACAATAGTGAGCCATTGATATTATACCTGCTAATCGTCGCGCCCTGTTTTCCGTCTGTCCTTTTTACATACGGAAACCATTACTTATTTAAAAGTAGTTAAATTCAAATATTTTATAAGTATAATTAGATATCACATATTTCAAAGCAAAAAGCTATTTGGTAACTGTTAAAAACAACGAAAACATCTCTCAATCGTAATTTACCTACACGATATTGTGACATAAAGATTAGCGGGGATTCGAGTTAGCCCGTTGTATTTTAATGCTGTTTTACAAGAGATTAAATGCCGACACTGTTTTGATTTCTTTCAAAATAACATCAAGTGAGATTTGACCGCGAAACTTCTAACTATTAATTTGTCGAATTAAATGTCGATGAAATTATAATACGATCACGGTTCTTGACTTGATACCTACAAGTACCTTTAACTAAATTTTCATAGAAAGTCTCTTAAGATGTCATAAGTAGGAAATATGTACCAATTTTTTTTGGAAAACTTTACATTTCTCAAAATGAAAATTTTCCTGAAGTTTGATAAAACGATAAAATATTAATGACAGAGTCGCAAACAAGTAATAAAGCTAGTTAATTAATTTAAAATGTGTGTTACGTAGACTGGAGGAAGGTGACCACCAAGGCGTGAGTCGCCGCCGGCGGTCCGGGCGTACTTACAAAAATACCAGAATGTAATTAAATGTGGATAACTTGCGCTTTATAGACGGGTGCGCGCGCCTGTGTTTGTTTAGTTTGTTATAGATGTGTTTTTACGCAATCTGGAAGTCGTAAATCGTAAACACCAAATTATGTCGTTCACTAGAGTGAGGTTACCTTTCCACGTTTTTAGTTTTCAGGTTTTACTTTGTTTTGTCTTGACAGACAAATCTATCACAAAAGAACTGTGTTCAAATAATTTAAGTAAAGATCCTTTGGATCCTTTGGTGAAACTTCAATTATTATTTTTAGTCTCAACTAAACACAGAGTTAGGTACTCCTACTTTCTTTACCTACTTAAATATTTACTTTTATTGACTCCAAAACCTACTTATTGCTCATTTTAATTACACGAATCCAGATGCGTAGATAAACTTAATGCGTGTTAACATTTTTGAAACATGATTTGGATCTCTCTTCATAATAGAATAGTTAAATATAACAAAAGATGGGTCACAAACAAATAATGGAGCCACAACAAAAATTCTCATTGTGCACGCTCACAAAACTAATAATCTAAATGCGCAACAATTTCGAGATCGTGCCCACATCGAGAATAGAATCCGCACCCGCGGGTAATGTGGCGAATAATCCACCTCGCGCGCCACCGTGCCCCGGGCTCACAATACCAGGATAGCTATAATCCGCAAAAACTAACAGTATACCGATAACCAAATAAACTTCACTATTTTTCAAACTAAAGCAACGTCAACTTTCGACCTTCTGACTTTACCGAAACGTACCAGTTCCCCATGAGTGTCGGCACAATATTTCTGCAAGTATCTTTTTTAACAAAACGTTTTATTTTTTGACAAAACGTTTTATTTACAATATCGACACGCTAAATTTTTCACAGCCGATTTAATTCAATTTGCTAGCAATAATATTACAATTTTTACTCCATTATAGGTGGTCTTGGCTATAATAGTAAAGAAGGTCAGAGCTTTCGGCTCCTGCCATTTTTTGCAAATGTTATTTTGTGAAGAAGCGTAGGTACTGCAGTTTTTGTCGGTGTATTTAAGGTTTTTTACCATTTGTATACTTCTTGCGGACCCAATCTGTTTTCAGTTCATCGGACTTTGATTTTGATCAAAGTCCGATGATCTGAAAATAGACTACTAATCAATAAAATGCTAATTATATTATATCTAGAAGACCTACCTTTTAGATATGATATAATTAGGCCTGATTAACTTACCTATAAGTAAGTATTGTAGGACTGTTAATATACCTACTTATCGGAAAATTGCATGTTACTTTATCACCTTTTAGTAGGTAGGTACGTAATACCTGTTTTTGGTCATTATTGTGAATTTTGGCGATTGTTATTTATATTTCCCACGACAATCTAGTAATTTTAAACGTTTAGACAAGTTGATGGGCAAATCACTGACAAGCGGATAAACGTTTAGCCACCGGGTCTATCATAAACTGCAAAAAAAATCAAAACTGGCTCGTCATTTTGACACCATTCATCCAGCCCGTCCGGACCCTGTTTTTTGTACACTAAAACATTAACATCATCTCGTGACCTTTATTACAAAGGAATAGGCTTCAAATTACTGTGCCAACATCGGTCGCCTTACAACGTAAGCAGTTTTTTCGCAGCAATATGTCTTAATGAATTCCTTGAGCGTCCATTCATGTCATTTGCTGAATAAACACAGACCTTTATCAAAAGTAATTTAATTTTCAGCGATAGTTTGGAAAGGAAATAAAGGATTCAATGACCGAGCTCGTCAATATAGTTTTCTGACATCTTGCTGACAAATGTTATACATGTGTAGGTTGAATTTTAAATTTCAGAGTTTATTAAATAAACTTACATGAATGAAAACGATTGAATGTTCCGAGTAAAGATCATTAGAAAAAGTAAAAGATCATTGGAAATAAGATTAAAAAGTGATAGATCAGAAAAACTTTTCAAAAAGGATTGTGTATTACTGCAGGTAGCAATTAAAAAATGTTAAAAAATTCTCATGCGAGCAAGTGGTAGTGGTAGGTGGATGATGACGTGTCGTGGGCGGGCTGCGGGCCCGAACAATGCCGGGATTAGTGCGCGTTGTTCATTTTTGTTCACATTGTTCCCTGTCCACGGTTTATACAGCGCATGCAACTGCGGATCAGCGCTCACGCATCGCTGGCGCCGCGTTATCACGCCGCTACACGTTCATCACCCCTTTCAACTCTATTTTAGATGCGGTTTCAATTTGAAACTGTTTGCGGATCAGCATATTTTACTTGCGGCGTTTTTGTAATGAAGTTCCATTCAATCTGCTATCAATTAATGAGATGGGGATGAGCGTTTTGTTAACTTACAAAAGTAATATACATTTATCTGTTCCACTGCGTCGACTAGTTGATTGTGATAAATATCATTTCTTTTTTAAATAACAATTATTAGACATTCTTGAACGTCATGAATGTGAAACCTACGAATACCAGGAGAAGTCATGAATTCATTATGTTTTTTTTATTTTCAGCCGATCCGGATGCTTTATCGGTGTCTGCCAAACTTAACGCATAAATAATCTCGGACGGAAACGGAGGATCGATTTCTGGACTGGGGCCGCTCATCAATCCATCATCTCGTCGGTCTGATCAAACGTTTGTCGCGAATCTGCGCCGGTCACAGGGCCCGATGACATCTGACACAATATCATGAAGATGCTTCAAAGAGTTTTTAATGCGAATTACCTACACCTGAACGGATATGCCGAGATATTTCAGTTTTCAGTGACTATTTATTTAATATTTTGATTATCGGTAAATTATTAGAATCGTCATGAAAGTTACGTTACGTTGACATACGCACTTCCTTCTGGATTTATAATATACATCAAAGGCGACGCGATTAATTGAGCAATCATCGAGGGGGAAAAACGCGTCAAAGCGCCCTCTTCATGCGTCATGACGTCACCACGGTCAATTTGTAACGACACGTGCGTTTTGCTTTTGTTTTCACCTCTGTAAAGTATATTTGCTTCAAACTTGTAGTATGTGACGTCTGAGGATGGTACTTTGTGTCGGAGCGAATCACGACACAATTATCGTTTATTTGTAAATAACCATGAGTTATTAAGATTGAAGAGTGTTTTCCTTGTGTGAACTTAATAGCAGAGCTTAACTTAGGTAACTTTTATAGAATTTCGAATTCCCTAAAACGTAGGTGAATTATTTTTCAGGTTAGATACAGTTACCTCTACGTAGGTACATAGGTAGAAACAAACGATGATATATTTTTTTTATTCAAACTTCCAGTATTTTTTGTTACTCCACCTATTGTAATTTCTCTATTAGTCTAAATAAGTAATAAGTTATTTTTTCACAAGAATGAGGTTTTCTAGGTGCTATTATATTTTTAGACATGCCTTTCCTCAAAACTATAGAAATCACGATTAAAGATAGCCAAAGTTATCGATAGAGTGAGTAACAACCGCAAACGACTCAAAAAGCAAACAGCTGCAATTTGGATTTAGCCTCCACGCCTAATTTCGGTTGGTAGACTTATTTTAACATTAAATACACACACAAATATCCCTTGTATAAACACATCGCCCCTAATATTGGCATCGCGGGAAGGAAACGGCTTAACTTTAATTAAAGTTGATTCGGCATTTTCGCCTTTATTGCAACTGCAAAAGGCAGGTACGTGTGCCACAGTTAAATTATTTGTGTTATTTAGCTTATACACAAATTGTTTTAGAATTTCTTATTGTATTTATGCTAAGATAGTATTTATTCATTTTAGTATATAGCAGTAAGGTTATATTTATGTGCGTTTCAACATTTATCTATTTGGTGAGTCACAGTGAATTATCTCAATTAATAACGCTTAGGATTTGTAGAAATTAGAAAAATTATCAAAACAATCAATAAAGAAAATGTAGAGATAACTTTACTTAGCTGAATTTCAGTAGGACCTAGGTGAATCATACAAGTATTCTCCATTGAGGTAAATGTAGTACAATTAACTCAATGGTATTTATTCTCCGAGAAATGATGAAGTGCATCAGTCAGCGTTACAGTTATACGCATTAGATACCTTCAGATCTTAAACCTTGAACTCGCCCATTGTTCTTAATGTGAATAGAGGAATATCTTAGAACATCTAAGTACCAAAAAACGGCAAGACTACATATCGATATGCACAAAACGCTGAAAATCATTACAGTTAATTACTTCAAGTAACTGCTAAGTGTCCAGGGTCAGTTTGGAGTACCTCTATGTAGAAAATTATTCTTTACTGAGCAATTTTTGTTTACCAAAAGTATTTATGTAACCAAATTAAAAAAAGGGTTTTTCCGTTGACTTTTGCTCATTTCTTATTTAATGTAGTGCCTAATCACTCAATATTTTATATGTTATTAATGCTGTATTTCCGTTATAGGTAGAATACGTGCATAGAACCAGAGAAAATAATGATTAACAGAATAAAGCTTGATAAAGTTATCCCCTACTTTGTGCATGTGCCCAATCCTTTCCCGTGAGGCCGATCTTAATAAACAAATGACGGACAGTATTTGGTTTTACCTTTCAATACGTTGCCTGTTAACGCTGCCGGCGTGCAATGTGGCGAACACATGGGCGTAAGCCACGGTCGCCATGAAGACGGGATACTGATACTGGGTAGAGTGAGTCGACACTAAGAAAACTGTAAGACTTAAAGATTTACTGAAATATGTATCTATATTTCAAAATACACAAATGCATTAT
The DNA here is from genome assembly GCA_914767755.1 of Agrochola circellaris. Taxonomy (NCBI): domain Eukaryota; kingdom Metazoa; phylum Arthropoda; class Insecta; order Lepidoptera; family Noctuidae; genus Agrochola; species Agrochola circellaris. The sequence goes on from OU611840.1 coordinate 9,541,625, forward strand.
CTTGTTCCAATAAGTAACTACCTACTTATACAAACTATGTACCATCGAAGAAGTTCATATCTAACCACTGTAAGGACTATCCTTGCTTGCAGCGCTTGGCGAGTATAGAACCGGGCCGGTAACAGATTTTGTTTTTAAACTGGTTAGATAGGAACTATGGTGATGGTACATAATAAAATTCGGAATAGCAAAATTAGGCAGTTTCTTTAGCAAAAAAAAAGTTGTTGCCTGATGCATACTAATATTTGATGTAAAAGCGACGGTTGGCATACACTGTATCTTTCTTTGCACTGTGTGAGGACTGAGGTTCAGGACTTATCCCAGTGTGTGAGCCGTGTGGTGGCCCGCGCACTTCAGTGAAGACCACGGTGAGCCGGGTCGGCTGCACACCGCGCCCGCGCCGTCATAACTCTTCACCAGATTATTAACGAGCTTATTAACTTTACCCCTAATGTCTTTGTTGTGGGATAAACAATTGAGAACAAAAAGTAAGCCGCTTTAACACTAACAATATTTTTTTTAATGTTTTTTTTTTGTTAATTAAACAATGAATATTGTTTTGTTTGCAGATAAAAAAAAAAACTAAATGCGTGTGTCTTGTAAGTCGTAACGTAAATCAAGAGACACTCAAAAATACCTACTAATCTCATGAAATGCATCATAAGCATAACTCATATGAAAAGTACTTTTTTTTTAATGTGGAATGGAAAGCTTAATATCTTACAGTCGACTTAAAATAATAATGTCAACGATAAAAATATTTTTTAAAGTCTAGTAAATGTTGTAATAGAACTTGGGTTGTTGTGGCGGCGATATGGTTAAAATACAAGATAAACAGAACGGTGTCAGTACACTCTCGGGACTCGAATCGTATTTATTTGTCTAACTTTTTAGATAAATAAAATTTTGTTTATTTAATATTTTCTGCCTGTTGCCGATATCGATTTCAGTATCTGTTACTGAAGAATTAGGAAGTTTGTTCGCTGAAAGTTAAACCTTTCATTCATGCATATAAAAAATGTATGCCGCGGTTAGTATGTTAAAGGTATGCCTCGCTTCTTTCATTGCGTAGTTATATTGAACTATTTTATTCGTTACTGTAGTGATCTAAGTATAAGCTAACTCCGAAAAAAAACTTGACTAGCTACTTTCACAGAATTGTGTCCTTAATTTTAGCTACTTCCACAGTATAATGTCGTATGGCATTTTGCTATGGTGGTCAGGCTGCTGACGTTGAATCCATCCATCCTGTCAGAGTCATTTATGATCTACATCGTCGCGAATCTCTCAGGGATTTATTTAAAAAGATTAATATTATGACGGTACCTTACCAATTAATTTATGAAAATATTATGTATGCAAGAAAAAATCTACATTTTTTAAATAAAATAAGTGATAGACATCATTTTAATACTAGAAATAAAGATAAAATTGATCAGGCATTTTTCAGATATCTAAAGTAAGTACATACATCTTTTATGGGGTACTGGGTTAAATGTTACAACAATATACCTTGTGATATATTACAATTAAATGAAAGAAAAATTAAAACTCATATTAAAAGTACACTTTGTAAACAAGCATATTACAGATTAGAGGATTATATCCAAAATAAGAATGCTTGGAAACATGCTGGTCATGCTTCATAGGACAATTTAGAGTCTCAACAAAATCAAACTGGTTGCTAATTTAATTATATTATTGATTTAATTTTTATACTTAACACTGATTTTACATTCTGTGATTACTTGAACTCACACACTGACTTATTAGTATTACTTGTTAAAATATTAGGGATATCGTATAATTTTACAATGTTTGTAAATAAGTGAGCACCATGTATCTATCACATAATTAATTTATCTGTCATTGCTTCATTCTTTTTACCTATCGTGAAATAGTAATCTTATTCTAGATGCACCGTCTTCTCATATAATAATATAATTAATGTATTTAAAATATTGTAAAAACATTTTAAAAGAGTATCGGTGGAGTTTCTTGCACATTCTTCTCCATAAAGATCTACGTTTTGGATTCGGCAACTAGCTTCAACTTTCTGACTAAATTGTCGTTCAAAAGTGCCTTATATGTGCCTAATTGAAATAAATTGCTTTGTGTGCGACTTTGACTAACTTTTACAGAACACAGGTTTGAAGAAGATCCTTGATGATTTTCCAAACCCGTAAAAATTCAACAACAGTTGAAAGTCCTTGCCATTTACAATTAAATTGCATAAAACCACTGTGTCGCGTAGGTATACAGTATAAAGGGCTATTTATAAAAGCGAGTTTTAATAAAATTTGTTACTAAAAAGTTAAAGTGGCAGTGGGACTAAGCCGCGGTTAAACTTAGTGCCGTTTGTTGACATAAGCCAAACGCGTGTGACGCTGACGGTCCGCCCCAACGAGCAGCGGATACATTGTGGCAAACAGCGGAATAAATTTCAACTTTTTTACTCAATTTAAAACCTGCCCTGCTGAACATGGATTCACGAGTCTCAAGTACCTACTTCTGTAATAAAACTGAAACTGAAAAATGATGGACAAGAAAATAGAATTACAACTAACTAACTATACGAGGCTCTTGGTCCCAAAACAATAATTATTATAATATGTGAGTAGAGGAGAGTTCAAGAGAATGACACATTTGTGTAGTGAAGAGTGTGATGAAGGCAGGCATCAAGTGCCGTGTATTGTGAAAAAAGAAAAATGCAGCTGAAGTCACTAAACGCCGCTAAAAATGTGTAATGAACCGCGACGATAGTATAACAACACAGTCACGTGCGGCGCCGCACTGTGCACTCGCCCTTCATCATACGCACTTAATTCTGTCGCTCAGTGGAAACTGTTACTTTTTACTGATTAATCAAACTAACTAGCATCCTGTTATCATCATCTGAACTGTACTTTTCAGCGAATTAATGAGACCATCAGATGAGTAAAACCTTTTCAAAATACCATGATAATATGAAACCTACCCAAGTACCTACTAATAAGTTCTGGCGTTGTAGGTACCACAGTCATATTTCTTAGGTTTTCGTAGGATCCAGAGTTGATTGCAAGAAAGGTTGCTTGACGGTATCTAAGCGTGATAGTTACATAAGTACTACTAAAAATATCCTCATTAGGAACTTTTATATGTACAGAAACAAAACGGAACTGACTTAAAAATAACAGTAGGTATAGTACCGCTTACTTCACGAGATTCGATAGAAAAATTCTCGCACAAAATGTTGTGTGCACCTACTTTATTTTATAATTAAAAACGTGACTTGACAAATAATTAGTCAACCATTAAATTCTACATTCATGAATTTATAATTTTTCATGAATGGAGGGCGTGCTTAATTTTGAGACGGGCCGATTATCCGGCAGAACAATCCGATGTGTAAACAGTGTCAGACACATTCCCGGCATCTTCACGGCACCACGTAGGTGTTACTATGGCCCACACAAATTTCAATGGAGACGTAACAATGCGCGTCACTTGTCGCCTACCAAATCTGGTCAGTTTTGACATGTTGTCATGTTTTTATATTCGCCCGCTGTCAATGCTTCCACGACGATTTTACGGTCGAAGGGCTGCCCAATTTGCCACAATGGCCTACACTTCTAATTCCCATTGTGAAGACGACGAATTAACGTCTCCATGTTATTGCGATGCGCGTCACAATGCGGATTAAGCTTTATTTGTTCAAATGACTTTAGTTTTTGGTCCTAGTTGTGACGGGAAGAGATTATATTTGCTCATCCTGTTTCGTGTGACTTTTCAATATTGTATAATTGGCTTACCTGCCTTTAATCATACTATTGGGTGCTAATTATTTAGAATTTCTTTTAGGTCGGTCAATGAATCTACTTAAAAACGAATGAGTTTTGTAACTGCAATTTATTTAAATCTGAGTAGCTTATGTTTCTGACTCCTAGCCCTTATGTTAATATGATTAGGATCAGTGAGTATCTTAGTAATATTTATATGTATACGTACCTACCTAGTACGTAGTAGGTATAATTTTTTTTCTAACCCCCTTGAAAACGTAGAAGGGTCTCAATTCTACTGTTTTTTTTTAATGTTTCCTTTATTACTCAAATCAAAAATATTGCCAGATGGAAAGTAGATAATATGGTGGATGATAGCGCACGCTTGCCTAGAAGGTATCAAACGAACATTTTGATTCCTACTTTAAATCATGAAATAGCTAGTTTTCATGCAAAAGTTCAGCACTTTACTTTTTATTCAAAATTACTTTGCATTATTTAGATAACATAGAGCAGATTTTTTTTTTCCTCAACTCGACATTTTTAATTTAGAATGTTTACACAGCCGATAGGGCGATGACTAAACGCTTTGTGACAGTTACTGATCTACAAAGAGGCCAATAAAACCCTCTATTGTTGTTCCTTATAAAAATAAAAAAATAATATGTTGAAGTAGTCTATTCTGAACTATTTATTTCGAAATCTATGTATTATAATTCATATTGCACTGCAATAAGATTTCAATTGGTTCGACCCTGATCCCAAATTGTAAGGGACGTCATCCCTTTGTATGAATTGATTTTGTGTGAAAATGGGGTGTTACTATAACATCTCTGTTCGTGGTCAGACCCCCCAGTCTGCCGGCGAGATATTAATAAAATTGTTTAGATCTAAAGTAAATCTTTATTGGTTGTAGAAATCCATTTTGATAATTTTCCGCCTGCCATTAGGTATTAACATCGATTTATTCAATTTCTGTTTAGTTTCATTCTAAATAGGTTGTTTTTGTGACTGTTTATTTAAAAAAATAGCACGATAAGGTATGTACCTAAACTATTCTAAGTACCTACTTAGAAAAACAATTGAATATATTATCTAACCCTATCATTTTTAGTACCTCAATGTTCATCTACAAACTCTACAATAGTTTACATATTTAATATATCTACAATAGAAAGGAATTTTGATGAAAGCAAATTTTGATGCAAGTACAACGACAAATGCTCAATGAAAAATTCTCGCCGTTTTTTCGTTTTCGTGAGCCGTGCCTTCGCATTTGGCGAGAGGAGAGGCGCTGCTCCAGCAGGCACTTAACCTGATAAACGAATAGAAGTAGTTACGCGAGCTCAATACTCTGCATTGTGAACCAAAAAATGGTGCAATATTAGACACTTTTCAATTAAGTTTTTTCAGTTATTGTCGCTTAGTTAGGTAATCCGAAAACTTACAGGCTATTCACCCGCTTATCCTACAAAGTCGTAGGATCTGCAACATGAGTCGTCAATACGATCATAATAAATAACGTTATTCTTTTCTATTGGCTAATCTTAGGTCTTTAGGACAGTCAGAAGCCAAAATTAGACAAAATTGGATTTTATTTTTTGGATTTGTTACGTGATTAAAGTTAAATGTCATTTTCATTTCTCATAGCACATGATAAGATTAACAACAGTTCAAACATTCTACAATCGGACTTGAAATCGTAGAGTTAAAATTGCAGTTCTCTGTTACCTACTTTATATTTTCAAAACGACAAAAGTTATCGCGGTTCTGAAACACGGATTCTGTAGCTCAAGCTATCTATTTTCTTATAATACTATAGATTTTTAAATTAAGCATTTACTTAATGTGATAATAGTGGTGAATTTACTAAGATAAAATTTTACAAAAAATAAAAAAATGGTTTTCGAGAGGAAAAGTCACAGCAGTTCGCTACTGTTCGCAACAAAACATATAGGAAAATATACCTGAAACCTTCTTTTATTATGATATGAAAAAAACTTGCTAAAGTTTTCTAATCTTGACGTCAACATTTTTTTCTTATTATAAGTCGCGTACTAAATTTTACTCGTCGTGAACTGGTAGACTTGATTTCAAGATCCAGCAAAATCTTGGGTTTGTAAGAAAGAACATTTTCAAGAGCTAATTATTCTGAAAACTAACTGCCCCCCTGACCAACAAAATTCTATGAGAATGAGAGTTTCAGCATTATAAAACAATATTAAAAGAAGATATTTCGGTACTGCGCGCAGAAAGGACTTACTGTACCTATATTAAATAGCGGCTTCCAGTAGATTTCCTTCATACAAGCACGTTCATGCAATATGCTAATAATAACCATATACCAACAGCTTTTTTAAATCTGTTTAATAAGAATACTTACAACGCTATTTATAACGAACACTTCTCTTAGAAACTATAAAATAATAATTTCAAAAGTTAGACTACCTATGAACTAAAATAATGACAATTAAATAAATTAAGACGCTTTTATTCATCATACATCATTAATTTGTTAAAAATAATTTTGACCGCTTTCAAGTAAGGGGCGGCCGCACTGTGCGCTTGTGCGCCAAACCATCTCGTACCTACCTAACCCTAAATAGGTCCTTTTCATCCCTTGTATAATAATCTACTATTCTTTCATTCGAACCAAGAGCCAACTTATAAAACATATTATAATTTGCCTTTATACTAAAGGAGCTCGTTGATGACACTAGGTGTACCGTGTAAGCATGCAATAGTAGGTACCTATAATACTTCATTTCTGAACAATAGGGAGCGTCTTAAATGTATATAGTACCTAAGGGAGTGGAGTATACCGCGGTAAAGCGACCGGTTTCAGGTCGCCGCCGCGCCGGCCAGGACTCGACGCATGCGTCCTCAGCGTTATATTATCGATCGTTTCTTCCCCACCTTATGTCTTGGCTGCCATTTAATGTCTATGTAAAGGCATCTATTATATTCAGGTATTTGCGGCCAGTTTCTGTGGCGCTATAGAAAACTGTTACATTCTGTGACAGTATTTTATTTTTGTTATAAATCATGGGAACTCCTAGGGGAAGCTGAGTAGCTGGATATCTCAAACCCGTACGTTTAAATTTTGGTTTCGTTACAGTTTCCCAATAGAATAAAGCCTAGAAAAGCCAATATCAGCTAAATAGACATTTCACTCTGTTTTTATTAATTTTCAGGACATAGATAACACTCACACGTTTCATTCTTTAATATAGGTAGGTGCCTGTCTCCAAACTATTCCTGAATTAGAGAAACTTTGCTGAAAATGTTGATAAACATTTTTTCTTTGTCCGTCAGGTATATTATTAAAAAATATTGGACACACATTTTTTCTTTTTTTACGTTATCAAAAGATTACGATAATACCTACATTGAGTTAAAATATAGCATGACATCACTCCCCGGTAGATTTTATACTGACTTGTGACGAGGCGAGCCCCCAACTTTAATGCGTTTTATCGAGACTATTTTTTATTAATATGATAAAACGAAAAATAAGTGTCTAAATTTTTTTTATTCGTTTTGTTTTTTACCCCAGTCAACATCCCTATTGCGGATTTTCAAATAGCCTGTGAAAATGCATGCACTCTTAAGAGTGTTATTTTAATCAGAAACCAATTAGCATTAAATTACCTTTTAATTAGGTTTCTTCTATAGTTGATCTCTCAGTAGGTATTTCCAATTGCTCCTGACTCGGTCCTCTGCTACCTACCTAATTTGTGTATTCATATAGCTTTATACTTTTTAATAGGTACTCATATAATGTATTTGAATCTGAATAGAATAGGTTTCTTTTTATTTATCCAAAAGCGGTTGCATTTTAAATCCATACAAGTCGTTTTAAATTCTCAGTAGGTAAGCGCATAGGAAGTAATCCATGATGGTAGTAGGTACCGTCGACATATGAAGTTATGACTATGCACTATTGTCATATTATGTATATAAAAACGCTGGCACATGACACCTCCGGTTAGTTTTATAAAATAACACTGCCTACTGACGAACGTGCATTGTCATCGACAGAATTCGAGCGAACACTCGGCCCGTCATTATGAACGTACAATTAAAGAGTAAATGTAAAGTAAATACTTAACATTTATTGTCGATTTGATCCGTGACATTCGTAGTGGAGTGGCTTTAGGATCCGACTGCTCACTGCCAATCTAATATCAACCATGCTTATTTACATCAACGTTTCTTTTCCGTCGACCACAATGTAGCTTTGTCACTGGAATACAGCCCACACTGCCTTTACATTTTTGTAGTGTCTGAATATATTTAATGGAATTTATTTTCACTTTAAGCTGAATATACAGAAGGTTTCGAATGATACAAACTGCTAGTTTTTACAAATTTTGTGAAACAAACATTTTGTTGTTGTGACCATTTTTTTGCGTTTCGGGAGCCGATCCGTCCGGTTTTACTACAACATTCAAATACTGAAAACAAAAACGGTTTATGTTTATGACAAAACAAAGTGGGTGCCTAATAAACCTAAATAACTTATCATCAGCTCAAGGCTCCCCTGTGCAAGACAACAGCATAAAAAGAATGAGAGCATGAACCGATATTTAAGTTCTTGAAATAATTATCGATTGATAAGTAGGTAAGTGGATTGGAAGAGTTGCAGTTAAGCTGAGATGACCCCGGGCTTTCGCGCTAACTTGCCTCTCAATATTCATAATTCGATATTCATCGGCGTCCGCATAACTTGAGGGCATTACACGGTTCGGTAAGGATTATACGTACTTTGCTTCTACTGAAAGAAGATTATGAACTGATAATAAAATCAAATGGAGTCAACAATAATATCGATTTAATCATTCTTAGAGAGTACTTCTGGTGGAGTTGTCCCTGAAATCTACATGGCGTAGCATCACAAAGTGGGTGGAGCAACTTTATAAGCGTAATCTTCGGCATCTTATCGTGCCCAGATACAAGTATGTTCGAACGGTTACTATATGTTCTGGATATATCTTCTTTGTTTTTCATTGAGACTAAAGGCAGGATTTATATTATCGATGCTGGTAACGGAGGGTACGGAGGAGATTTCTCTGCAGTGTAATACTTAAAGTTGGATAATGCCATGCGTAAAACGACCTACAGTATTCTAGCTCTACCTTTAGGTACGCATAGCATTACCTAACTACCTAGGTAGAGACGAGTAGCTTTAAAAGTTGTATACTTATGTGTTTTCTGGTCTTTCCATGTAAGTACTTACCTACTTAGTACGCAAATGAATGACTCACTTATGTGATTGTGATTTTGTAATAACGGTAAGTATCTGCAACAGCTATGCAACTCTGCTACCAACGCTAAGTAGCGATAACCTTAAGTTCCGTAGCATTATACCTTATTGGCAACATTAGCTAGGTATCTGCGATAGTTATGCGACGTGAGGTTTGCTCCACGCTTGACAAAGGCTAGTTTCAATAGGGACGTCACAGATGTACGGGCGTATAAGCAAGCATGTGTCCCATTGTTTAACGATGGCCTCAGATTCGTCGTAACAGAAAAAACCCCGCCGACGCCCTGCGCCCATATGGCTTACAATAACAAATTCTTAACCGAAAGTAAACCGATGTATCCTCGCGTTCCGTTTTTAGTTAGTCCGCTGCATGCAGGCGAAAATGGCATAAAGCCGTTTGAGTGCTTTTGTTTCCTTCAGCCTTGAAGTGCTCGGATCGAGCTCATCGCATTCTTTTTGTAAACCAACTGACATAATGGATGGAGAGTTTTCATTAAATGGAAATAACGTAATATGCAAATGAATTTGAAATCTGAAATACCTACCTACACGAACAAGCGTAAATACCAAATAATGTTGGTTCTGCTAGAATTATTGTAGTGTAAATCCGTAACTTCAAACTGCAACGTATAACTTGAAAATATAAACATCCAATCGATTTCCTACACCACTACAGTACCTACTTATACCATTATATGAAAATACTTACTTACCTGTAAGTAGGCAATTTATTAGCCTTTTCTTCTTCTGGGGCGGCACCTACGTGACTGCATCTATAGTCACGAAGCAATGTTGTGCTCGCTAAAATTTAAAAAGTTATCGTGCTAGATGAATACGGTAGTCACATTAGCAACTCCGTAATGTACCGCCAGCCGTGACTAGGGTTCGAAGTTTCTAAAAACATCACGTGATTAATAGACGACCCCTAATGCGGAATGTCATGTCGGAGATATCGAGACGAACCAAAGATATAATAGAGGTTCATGTGTAAAAAAAGCGTATTAATAACGGATAAAGACAGAATAAAACTGAGAGACCAGCTGAAAAATAATATATAAAAAACATGCTTAAAGCTTTGGTATAATATATTTTACTCAATCGATAATTATCTACAGTAAATTAATCTTTCTCTCCTCTTCTCCTCCTCTCTTTATGTGTATGCTACACATTGATTACTTACGGGAAACATTATTATTAAGTTATTCAATAGGTATCGCATAATGCCATACGCCATTTCTTCTTTTATCTATGTGAGTCAAGTTATTCTCTTCAGGAGGAGGTTCAGAAGGATCCTTGTTATCTTTGTTATCCAAACTGTCTAATAACCCCAGCCATACCGATGCCTGATTTAGTCGTCGAAAAAACAAATCATATCCCGCTATGGACTTGTCCGCATGGCGATTGGCGTCGTGCAATTGTATCATTGCTGCGAAATTTAGAATTTCATGAGCCATACCATCTACTTCAGCTAGTTGGTTCATATACTGAAAAACAATTTTAATAAGAAAATGCAGTCTGACATAATTAACTACAAAGCGCTAACCATAAATGGCAGAAGGCGTAAAGTTGGTATGGGATCATATTGGGGAAACTTTGCAAGCATAAGTATCTGAGTAATCAATAAACTATAAACAAAAGTAGGTTGCTATATAAGACTGAGTAGGTACACACCTACTGAAATAAATTCTACTTATTCTGTTTATCAACATTTCCAACCAGCTCAATTAATTGCCATCTAAATATTTCGACGTTTTTAAGGTGTGTATTTGAGGGTTTGTATGGTGATTATTCCATAACATATAAATTGACAACATAAAAATCTGCCTAGCCTTTTTCCAATTATGTTGGGATCGGCTTCCAATCTAACTGGATAAAAATAAGCGTCGTGAGGTAAGATTATTAGATCAATTGTCTTCAAAACGGCACAGTAAAGACGGCATATTTCCCAGCAACCCCATCACCTATTTTTCCATTTATAAGTTTATAATACTCTTGTACCCAATATGTACTCAATTTGTACATACTCAAAAAATGTACATAAATTTTGGTTCGTTTATTTTAACTGTTTACCCTCAAACTTACAGATAACCCTTTTCCACGCTTCATGTTGAAGAATGTAACAAAACAACAAAAATATTCAGATTTTAGAAAATAAAAACAAATTGAGGGTAAGCAGTTCAATTCAATTTGGCACACAAAAAAAAAGGGTAAACAGGTAATAGAAATGACCCAAGAAATCTCCATCATGTTGAAGTTGCACAACCTATTATTAAATCTTAGTGTAAGTGATAACAGGTAAAGGGAAATATTTATAGGATTCAGGAAAAATGTCTCAATAGTTATGCGTAATTAATATTACATAGTGTTTGTACAATTATTTAAATAATACTTTACGACGTCTGAAATTTAATGTATGCAAAGCTTACAGTTTGCTATCATAGAAATATAAATAACAGGAGAAGTGGCATGGGGGTGTCTATGTCCGCGCGTCGTGATCACGATGCTCATGTTTCAGGCAAATGGCCGTCTCCGGTAACTAGTGCGCTTTCGAACACGATCGTGACTACATTTAAGAATACCGTGTGGTTCAGTGGTTTCTTGTAAAAATTGAAGCCAAACTAGAAACTTTATTAATCATAGAACCACTTATCATATATCAGTACAAGTATTTTACTATATTTGTGTTGAAAATCATGAAAAAGAACAAATTGTAAAATATTTCTTGCCTGTACCTACTACGTTGTTTTTATATATCACAGCGACTATACTATTACTGCAATAAATACATTGCTTCTTAACCACTACCTAAGTATGTTGCTAAGTGACTGGACAAGCAATGTAAAAATCACAAAACGATATGTTCTTTAAACGGTTGCATCGCGTAGTACGGCCGCTGTATCTTGCGACATATTAGTGATGTGCTTGTGCAGATCCACTACAGTAGCCTATCGACAACAATGTCGATTGTCGTATGAATTTATTTAACTATTAACGTTTATTCTTCAATTTGTCAACGGTTTTAGCCTGGTTGGAAGACCGATGTGAAATCTTGTTTTATACCTACTCACTTAGATTTTCTCATAATGTTGAAATTTTTTGATTTACAAAATTTTTTTTTCAAGCTTCTACGTAATTTTCTTCATATTTTCACTTGGGTTTGCTGGAGAGATGCTCTACAGCAACATAAAAATGATGTGTCTGTACTCTGAATCTTTCAAGGTCCTTTTTTTTAAAGTATGGACAAAGTGAGTATATTTTCGGTAAAAAAGCATTATAAACTTATAAATGGAAAAACAGGTGATGGGGTTGCTGGGGAGCATGACATCACTAAAGTCCCTTTTAGTATTAAGAATATGTTACATACGTTCGTGTTGTTGTCGGGCACTAATGCGCTTCCATCCACTTTTGGAGAGATCGCAATGTGATGTAAAACTTCTATGAACAATTTCTTCATTTTTTTGAATATGTATCTCATATCATAAACTATGCTGCCGTATTGGAATTGCGTGCTTTTATAAACAGACTGTCTTAAATGCTGGATGCTCTCAACCTTCGATGTAGCATCGATAAGTAACTCTCTACACATTATATACAATTTACCTTTGATATATTGAGGAGTGCTCTTAATGTAATAAGAAACGCAAGGTTTCCATATGACTGCAATGAGTAAAATATATAATTAGATATTATTTTATATTTTTGTTGAATTTTCTGAAGATACAAAGACAAAGGTGGTTTCATCACCTGTGTGTATGCAATTTGTGCAAAATATTCAAATATTGGGTCCCCACCTATGAAGTTGGCGTTTTATTCTCACAAATAGAGAACCTTGTCAATTCTATGAATTAAAATATTCATCAATTGCTTGGTATTATATCGAATAATGACCATCATAGACAACTACCAATAGTTAAAAAAACCTTATTACTTATAGTTTATAAACATAAAAAATACCTTAAAAATTACTCCTCATTTTGTTAGCAGAAATTACCACTATTTGTTTTAACTTAGCCAAAACCTATTTTTGTCGCTTAATCTAAGTGGCATATAACGTTATCTTAGTTTTTAAACATCAGTGGATAAAGGTTTTAAAACATTAGTGTTCATGGTTATTATATAAATTAAGAAAATGTTAGTATGAAAAAAGCAACTTCTTTAAAATTCTCCATACAAAACGCAGATTTAATAGGTGGGGACCTAATATATTTGTATCTTTCTACTTATATAATATGTTAAAACCCGTCCGATAGGAAAGGGGCACATAAGTACTTACTGCAAAAACATTACCAAAAAGTAATAAAAAAAATTATTATAATTGAAAATAAAAAGTTATTGCTATTTAAAATTCACATTTTTAGTACCAAAATTAACCCAAATCCATAAAATACTAGCACATTTTCAACAGGGTTCATAATTTATGACTTGTAGACACCCGCTAAACAGCGGCCCCCCGCGCCCCATGTAATACTGATAACCCAGTAAAATTCCGCATTGAAAAAAAGTGACGATTTTATTTTTTTCCTCCTGAATATTTCCACATAAATAGACTCTCAGTACGATACTTAACAACACCGTCACGGATCGGACCGGGTTTTTTTTACATGTTGTATACCCAATCATATAGTTGGGACAAAACCAACTATGTTGGGGTCGGCTTCTAGTCTATGCAGCTGAATTCCAGTATTATACATGGAGCGAATGCCTATCTGATCTCCATTCCAGTTAGGGGCAACACGGTACCTCTTGGTATGTACGTCTAAGTACTGGACCTCTCATGGTTGAACTGGTTCGTCAGACTTTTGGAGACTACCTGTAACGACTATCAAACGTATGAAAGCCGGGCCAACAGCTGTGATCAACGACTTAACGTTCTTTCCAAGGCACGATGGGGTCTCGGTGAAATACTCTTTTTACCATTGCCACTCGAAAAAGGGCATTTTATTCATCGATAACAGTGAATAAAACTCTCTTTTATTCACTCAGTGAATAAAAACGTTTTGAATTTGGAACAAGCGCGAAATATACGAATTATGTACAAAAAATAAATTAAACGTACTGAAAGTACCTACTGGCTAGCTAGATGGAGCTATTCCATAGAAGCTATACAATTATTATTTTTAAATATCCCGCCATCTTTTGTTGTTAGCTTTGGTTGTTTTTATGTCATTGGAAAATCTAGTATGTAACATAATTATAATAAGTAAAATGAGTTCTTCCAATGACGAAAATGCACTGACTCGGAAATCATTTAGTTTTGAAGCAACAATTATAGTAGACAATTTGCTGCCGCCAAAAAAGTGATAAATATAAATAACATAACATCACGCCTTGTTTCCCCGAAGGGTTGGGCAGAGGTGTACCTGAAGTACACCCACATTTCACCAGTTATGTTTTTAAGACCCATGTAATAGGGGGTGAGCCTATTGCCATCAACCGGGCACAATTCCAGACCCTGGGCTGCTACTGAGAAATTCCTGATGGAAAAACCCAATAATACTTTCCCAACCTGGTAATCGAAACCAAGACCTCATGCTCAGCTGCGACCACCACGCAAACGAAACAGTCATATAAATACTACAACTACGACAGATAAACATAAATATTATATTACTATTTATTTTCTCGCAGTCAATGGTAAAAAGTAGAGTAGGTACACAGGTTTTCAATGATTTAAATTACACCTCACACTTTGAGTCGAGCTGGTGGTTCTATTTAGTCTGCTGCAGCAAATCCTCCTCCGAAGCGGTACTTAAATAGGTAATATCTACCTAAATATTTAATAAGTAGCTAATGGTTATTATTCTTTGCCATAAAATTTAAATGAGTAGATGAACTAGGTATCAAAAAATGGTTAAACACGAATAATAATGATGATAATAATGGTTAAAATCGAAATTCAAAGCAAAAATAATTATAGGCAATACTTACTTATATTGTAAAAAATTACCAAGTGCAACAACAGAAACATTTCAGTGCTATCGTCCACTAATTCATTATCAAAACATCACAGCTTATTTATACACTTTACGTCCTCCTAAATTAGTGTGGGGCTAGTTCTCGGTATTTGGACTCGGCCATCCTCGTTTAAATAAGTACTTACTTTCGGAAAAAGATCCGATTGAACTTCTATTTAAATGATGATGTTTGAATCTAGGTACGAGTCTAAACTAATATAATAATAATAATAAAGAGAAAATATTATTTATTTGTATTATCTCTATATTTGTTTGTTACGGCTGAACGGATTTGGATAAAATTTGTCACATGGGTAGACCATGACCTAGGTTGCGACATAGAACTTTTTATCCCGATATTCCCATGGGATAAAAAGTACGCGGGTGAAACCGTGCGGCGCAACTAGTACTTACATAAGGCAATAGAAAATCAGGATACGAATGACAAAATGCTCATGCGTTTCATACGTTTTTCAACACACTCACGAGGAGTAAATAAATAAACTACACGACGCGTCACGTATTTGTTTTTTCGCCGTGTCTTCGTATTTTGAAGGAGAGACACTGACTCGAAGTAGCCAAACAGCCTAATATTAAAACTGAAAACCTATTTTTGTAGGAATACAAGATAATGATGTTTTTTTTACCGACAAAAAAAAATTAAGGACTTTGTATGACCGCAGCATAACTTTTAAGCAGTGATAGCCTAGTTGTGTGACCGTCGGATTGCTAAGTCATAGGTCTCGCTCGAGTTCGAACCCAAGGCACGCACCTCTGACTTTTCTGATTAATGTGCGTACTGTATAGTTATCACTTGCTTCAAAAACGGTAAAGGAAAACAGTGAGGAAACCGGATGCCTGAGAGATATATCTCGACGGCATGTGAAGCCAAGTCAGAGGCATAAAAACTCAGACAGCTATCTAATTACGTAACATATTTTCGCAAACGATTACGAATCTGTTTCATTTTGACAGTTCAACAACATTCATTGCGTTATTTACGTTGTTGAACAGTACCATATTTGCTTAATACCTACACAATCAATCAGAATCTGAATCGTTTTGAAACGGATTGATAATCCATTGCTTCTCAAGTTCGAAATAAAAATCTGCTCAACAACGTAAATAACGGAATGAATGTTGTTGAAATGACAAAATGAAACAGATTACTCGTAATCGTTTACGAAAATGTGTTACGTAATCTGATAGCAGATTTTTTTTTCGAACTTTTGAATCAATGGATTAGCAATCTGTTTCAAAACGATTCAGATTCTGATTGATCGTGTATTACGCAATTGGGGTAAGTACAGGTTAGTCACTAACCACGCGAAAAAGAAGAAAGACTTTTTACAGAGATGTCCGATTTTGACGATTCTTTTGCGGTACTTGTAAAGGGTAGGTATAAGGGGTGTGTAATGTTTGGCATAATAACAAATGCTCTAATTTCACTTAAACTAACGTTCATATGACATAATTTTCATAAGACATAATATCAAATGACATAAATTCATATGACCTAATATTTCGTATCATATAATATTCATTTAACATAATAACATTTAGTATAACGTAGCCGACGTAACGTAACGTAGTCGACGGAGCCCCGCTTCGCGGGGCTCCTACTTATGGGTGGTTTATAAAAAAATAACCACGAAGGGGATGGCGGGGTCTATTCGCTCGCTTCGCTCGCTCACACGACCCCGCCATCCCCTTCTAACCTAACCTATCCGAGTCGGGGTGCCCTAAAGTCCAGATTTCATCCAGGTGTATAGGGTATAAAGTGAAGAAAAAAAAAAAATGTTCATTATGTCATATGAAATTAGGTAAAATGAAATTATATCAACAATTCATTATGTGAACTGATCGTTATGTTAAACAAAATTATGTTAACTGAAATTATGTCAAGTGAACGTTAGATATTTTGTTATTATGCCAAACATTACACCCCCAGGTATAAGTAGGTACCTCTATGTTGGTCCCATTCAAATCTGAAAAATAAAATTTACCCCTAAGGGTAGAAAAATAGGGGTTGCTTGATTTGTCACCTATTGAATTTTCACTTGTTAACCGATTCTGTTGAAACTTGTCACACATAATTATGTATTCATATTTCATTCATCTTGAACTTTAGACCTAGCTGGGGTATGACAGTCTTTGGTGGTCTGATGATGGAAACGGCAGGCTGTCGAGGGAAGTTCTCCTTTGAAAAGGAAATTACTCAAAAGCGAAAAATTAAAATCTTTTTAACAAAAAAACTACCGAAGTAAAAAGGGCGTAGGCGTGATAAAAAGGCTCTTTGCTGGGACTAAACTACACCGACACTGCATTGTGATCCTAGAAGCGGAGCAATAATAGCCACTTCACGAGCAAGTGTGGTGAAATACTCCTTTCCAGTTTCATTAAACTTACGCCACAGTTTGGGTTTTATTCGGGGATTTTAATTCAACTAGCAACAGACATTATTACAAGCAATAACTTAGGAACTAGATTTTTTTATTTGGCCGTTAACCCCTAGGCTTACTTCTATCTACATTACAATGGCCGGTAGGTACCTACCTACCGGCTTTGGTAGATACCGTAGCGATAGGTACCGTAGAGTGTCAAAATAGTTTCGGGAAAAGTTTACTGTGTGATACATCCATGGAATTAGTATGTACTACACACATGATGGAAATCAAATAGGGTCTACCTTAATTGTTACTTTTCAAAAGGAACGGAATTGTTGGAATTGGCGAATTCAGAATTTTGGTCGGACACTATCGGTATGTAAGTACCTACCTTCTTAGGTAGTTAATAGAGAAATATAACGCAATTAACAGTTATCAAATAATTACGTTCTATACTTTATTATTCGTTTTTCATTCCATACGTTCGCCATATACAATCCGTTTATATAATTTCAAAATACCTAGGTACTTACTGAAACATATCTATGAAATAACATGACGCGCTACATAATGCCCAGCTTCGGGTCGTGTTGAAGGCACGGTCGCTTACTAACCAATCATTACTTTTGCATCTAATGCCTAACGATCTTTACTTGACTAGGATTCCAACCCTTGTAGACAACCATTCAATATTCCAGTTTCGTTTGTAAGTAGGCTCATTGTATCTACCGGCGTTATTAGGACAGACAAGAAGACGGCGAATGGGCCCCTTCATAGTAGTTACATGTTTCCAAATTTCATGCAGCTCACTTCAATCCAAAAAATATATGAAAATCTAACCAATCCGACGTATGGGTGCTGATGCGGGCAGGGTTTCTATTTTATTAGAATTGTCAGCAGAAAATCTTCGATAAAAAATTTTGCTCACTCCGCTCGCTCTTGCAGTCTCTAGGTTCTTTTAAAGATAAAGATAAAGATCAATTTATTTGTTTAAACATGTGTAACATGATACATGAATATGCACATATAGATAGAAGCGAAATTTTACCGGACCAACATCTTTTGCCTCTCTCGGCGTACAAATATTGTTTTTAATATGTTATTAATTTGATTAATTTAATATATAAACTTTTTTGGTATAAGTCGACAAAGTAACTCCTACCTTTGCATGCATTACCAAAAGAACCAATACGAGCCAGAATGCTAATGCTCGCTCTTACAGCCTAGCTTTCATCATATCTATCTAAAACTTTCCGAGGTCGCTTCGCTCGCTCTAGTTAATTTTAAGCATAATTATTTTAAATATGCGAATTATCATGCCATTTATAAATATTGCCCGAAGAAAGTAATGGTTTTACCTACTGGAGATTGGTGACGGGTCCCAGTTTGGTTAGGTTAGGACAGTATTGAACTGACCGGTAGTTGGGAACAACTCAACCAACTACTTTTCACTGAAGGGATCAAGTGCTACATTACCTACAGTGATTCTTCGTTCGTTTTTTTTAACCTACATAATTTTAAAATATTGAATCGTTTACTTAAATATGTAGATGTACTTACATTAATGTATTAAATTGAGTTTTTGGGAACAATAAGTTGTGGTTCGAGGCTATAGGGGTTGATACAAATATGCTTACGGGGACGAGGAGGCGGGGCGACCGCGCCCCTTCCAGCTCTATCATACAAGCTATCCCACTCTAGCAAACATTATCGATTTGGGCCTGACTTTCGGTATCATTCTGCACAATATTATAACCAAAGAGGTAATATAAAAAAGGACACGGCGTGTCACTCTATTCTAAGTGTCAAAAATTGTTACATAAGTAACTATAAGCATTACATTAAGCATACCATTCTGAAATCACGTATTTATTGCAGAAAATACCTATTATGTTAATAACAGGTGCAATTTATCTATAGCTGTTGTAGGCAAACAGCATAACATAACAACCAGATTTGTAACATCAAGGACCCTAGAACTTTTATTAGGTATAGGTAGGTATCCTTGGAAAAGATAAAGGTTAATTTTTCTGTATAATATTATACAGAAAAACTAACCTTTATCTTTTTGAATGAACCTAAAAATGAACCTTAATCTGCTTTTCATATGCAGAAAAATGAACTTTTATCTTTCCAAACGAGAAATAAATGCACCTGCTAGAGAAATACAATATTTAAAACGTAATTATGAAGCTTCTATGGGCTGATAGGTAGCTACGAACAGCTATTCACAGGGTGACAGTAGTGGCGGCCTGGTGTGTTACGATAAGGCGCGTGTTCCCAGCCCACGGCCCGCCCCAACGACGACACCCATTTACATTTTAATTGAACCTCGAGGGTAACTGCACCGGATAAATTCCAAATGGATTAATTGTGTTTCTCGACGGTTTCACGTTCCAAGCCCACCCTCTGACGCTACTCCTAAAACTTGTAATAGGTAGGTACCGTAAAGCATTAAGGAAAATATAAAAATAGAAAGAGAATAGATGACTAGAATATCTAATGGCGAGTTACGAAAATAATTACCCACTTATATAAAAAAGAAAATGTTTTCTTCCCTTGGCCTGAAAGCCTGCAAGTGCGCGACTAATAAGGTATTTTTACTAATTTTATATTAATAACCTTGTATGAAAACTAGCTTATGCTAACTGGTTACAGCTGTTTCTGCCCACACTATGAAGGAATTCATACTCCCTTTTTTTTTTAAAGCGCACAATGACACACGGTCTTCCTTGTTATGGAAAACATTATAAAAAAGGACAAGCATTTTTTCTCGGATCAACTATTTCAGCATGAGGCCAGTCATGGCCCCCTGCTGAAATAGTTCACCATTAAAGTGTTTAAAGACAAAGTTCTGCAAATAACATCCGGTGTAGGCGACAGGCTGTCTGCCGTAACTACTGCTGTTTAAAAAAAATACTAACGTGCTCCTAACGTCATCCAAATAACTAATCATCCACCCACTTCTAGATGGATGCTGCAAAAGATACTTTAAGCACAGGCCCTAAGGACATTTTAAATGCAAGAAAAGATTGTTTTATGTATGTATAATTTATGGAGAAATGTGTTAGAAGGACAGACGGTAGCGTTTCATATGTCACACGTAATTAATTACTAGGCCCTTCAACGGTTTTTTTTTACATTCTATTGACGTTATGCTTATTTTTTTCCTTTCCATCTCGGAAGCGTTTCCAATAGCTAAACGAGAAAAAACAAATAGCCTGTAAAAAGATCGTCCAAAGTTTTTACTGGTCGTGGTCGTGGACGTCGTGGTGAGGTTCCACTTTTCAAACATAAGTAGAGACCTAACCTAAATAAGACATACCTAGGAACCTAAGCGACGCAAGGCGTGGGCAAAGCGATCCACAGCCTACCGCCTTCAGCGAGCTTGTCTCTAGTCGTGCTTCAATGGCCTATGCTGAGATTCATGAAAATATTAGGCGAAATTACATAGCTACACTTCCATTGCCAAGCACAATAGAATTAAGACCACCTTCCTTCGGTTTTTGGAAAGAATGTCAGGTAGGTATACTTTTATTTATTATATTATTTAGTATTTATTTATTTATTTATTTAAATAATATGGGAGACTTACAGCTAAAACAAACAGATCAAGGGCAGTACATTATCAGATAGCCAATTACAGGTCTCCAGTTATAAAATACAGAGAAAAAGTAAATTCAAAGGACATTCAAACCAAATTACTATATACTACAGCATAATTACTATGTTGCTCGCACTGCATAACAACCATCATAACGAAATGAACTACATGAAAAAGTTACGGCTTAAGCACTTCCTGGCTGACACACTAGTTAGGAACGGATCTACGAGTATATCATACTGTTTACAAAGCTTTTTAAAATTTCTGCTTGCACGCACTATGTACGAATTGTGCCTATAATTGGTTGAAGCAAATGGCACGCGCAAAGGTGGATTGTACCTATCGCTTAGACTTCATGGGAATGTTGAAATAAAATTTTGACAAAATATCGGAACAGTTTATAGTATTGTTGAAGATTTTCAACAAACACACACAGTCAGAAATCTCGCGGCGATTAAGTAAAGGTAATAAATATATGAAATTTTTTTACATAGGTTATCGTAGTTTTCCGAATGATACGGTACTTTTTGATGATAACATAGATACCTTATGAACCTTTTTTGGATGCTCTCAATGCGGTTAATATAATTGTGGTAACATGGGTTCCATATTTCAGACGCGTATTCCAAGTGGCTTCTAACAAAAGTACAGTATAGAATTTTTAAAGTTTTGGCTTGTGTGTAGCACTTGGATAACCGCATTATGAAACCCAGTGATTTTGAGGCCTTAGCAACCATTACATCAACGTGTAATTCAAAACTGAGCTTGGAATCGTGATGAACCCCCAGATCGCGGATGGAGTTTGATCTAGGTAGAAATTGATCACCTAGGGTATACGATGTAGCATTCATTGACCGCTTCCGAGAATACCTAACAACCGAGCATTTACCGGGATTAAGATCCATCTTATTTCTTTGGCAATAGTTCTCTAGGCAATGCAGATCATTCTGGAGTGCTGTTACGTCCATCTACGATGATATTGTGGTATACATTTTTATATCATCACCAAAAAACAAAAGTTTTGATGAAGTCAAGCAAGTGTCGATGTCATTAATGTAGATTATAAACAACACTGGACCGAGCAATGAACCCTGTGGGACTCCACTAGGAACAGGGACCCAGCTAGATATAGACATAGCTGGGTAAATCTTATTGAAGAACGGGAATGTTCAAAACAAATGCCTAAAAGTAGTACCTAGGTACCTAATACCTATCAGCGGCAACTGTGACGTTTAAATGACTGAAAGTTGAATTATGGTTATGTTTTCATTAAAGTAGGTATTAAAATAGTTCTTACTATTATTCAGGATAGTAAACAATACCAGCTATCTAATTACGCAACATATTTTCGTAAACGATTAAGACTAATCTGTTTGATTTTCATAGTTCAACAACATTCATTGCGTTATTACGTTGTTGAGCAGATTTTTTTTTCGAGTTTATGAATATGAATATGAATTAGCAGTCTGTTTCAAAACGATTCAGATTCTGATTAATCGTGTATTAGTGTATACGCAATTAGGGTACAGTTCGTTCATTTAGGTAAACTTTTAAGAGATTTTATAATGCATGGGTACCTACCCATGCATTATAAAATCTCTTAAAAGTTTACTCTTCTGGGTTTTTCGGAGGCCAATTTGTCAATAATATGTTCTACATCAATACTTTTTGCCATGTCATACTCAATCGATAGTATAACGAGACGGATCAAAGGTTCTTGACCAATCTGGGATCGTATCTAAATAATATTAAATAGGTAGGTACCTAAGTAATACTTACTTTGCTGAAATATCTTTCACAGCTTACAAATTGGCAACCTATATATTTTTTGCAAATAAGTACCTAAGTGGTATGGGCTAATGCATAAATCTCCGGAACGGATAGAATAGCCGTTATAGCCTTGCACACGGTGATGTAACTATTTATTTATGATTTTTTGACATACTTCATATAACAAGATGTAGCGCGATTTTTTTTTTAAAACCCGCTTCTAACCAGTAATAATCAAAAAGATTTTTTTTTATTATTGTACCATCTTGGATATGTTCGGTTTTCTTTCAGCCATTCTTAAAGAAATGGGGCAGACAGACGAGGTCTACAAAATGCGCTCCCCTAAAGGTTACGTCCCTGTCAGTCGCCCGCCTGGCCAGCCCGTAGGTACGACGCTATCTACAACCATACGGCATCCGAATCCCAGTCCCAAGCCCCGGGTCCCATCAGTAGTCCTGTCTTTATCGCGCCATCTAGCGGTTACATCCGTTACTGTCAATCAGTAAAGTTGGTAATGTCTTGCACTCCTCAGTTCTAATAGGTACTTACAATACGTCGAACTACGTTTTAACCTCAAGCCAGTTAAAGATTAAACTATAAAGCCAGATTTACTAGGAAGAAGTAATTTAAAAAAATCGCTTATAATAATTTATTTAGATTGCGTTTAACGAAATCTTCCAAACTGGCGTAGCGCCATCTATGATCGTATTCAGTCAGTACTAATATTTTATGTTACGAGCTAGAATATCAAACAATGTAAGAATTAAAATACGATACAATGACTGAGGTCTGAGGAACATATTATTAGGTGACTAGTTGTCTTCCCGAGGGTGTAAAATTACTTCAACAAAATACGATCTAAAGAAAAGCGGCCACATTCCTCTAGATCGTATTTTGTTGCTCCGTGTCTCAATATGAAACTTTATAAAAGGTATTAGAAAATTCTAGACACACTTACCGAGGGTCCTTACTAGCCGTTATTCATAATTCCTTCTCAGTCACGAGATAACATTTTTTTTAAAGAGTGGCGCTAGTGGTCCTTTAGGCGCCCTCTTAAGTGGTAATCTATGTGAAAGTTTTTTAGCTTACAAGCACGAACTCTTAACTAGAATGTACTCGTATAGATTAGATTTACATACCTGTCTAATATTTTGTTGAATTATTCAAAAGCTTGGGTTTGTTTACATTTAAGTAACATTGTATGTCAATACAACAACAATTATGTGTACAATTTATTGTATTAAAAACAAAAATAATAATATAAATTATTTGCAAATATAATATAACTTTTTTACATTAAGTGTTTGTTGGATGTTTACATTTCTTTATCACGGTGCAATTGCATCAATTGCAAACAACAACTATTGGATCAGTCCTGCTTATTTAGCTAAAATTAACATCCTATAAAGAGCATTTTAAATAGTAACAACTTACATTTTCGTAAAAGCTTCACTGCTTCATTTAATGCTTCAATTAGAATAAAATATATAAATATGTTGGTTGTTTGTTAATTAACCTCGACAAAACCTAGTTACGACCAGTGTAAAATGTACTGGTTAGGTTGTTATCTTAGGAACATAGACATATTTACATGGGCGTACCCAGCTTTTGGCACAGGGGGGAGGGGGGCGGGCAAATCAGAAATTTCTCAAGATGGATCCGCAAAGGAAGCCCGCGAAATTAACATTTTCTTAAATTTTATGCAATTTGTATGCCAGTGTCAGATTTTATCTTGATTAAAATATGATTCGCCATCTTATCAAATATGTATTTACAGAATCATAATCTTTAGAATCATTAATACATCTCTCCAAGTTAGATTTGTTCCATTGAATGACTTTTTCATGAAATCATGTCATTTGAGAACAAATCTAACTTAGAGAGATGTATTAATGATTCTAAAGATTACATACATATTTGTTATGATCGAGAATCATATTTTGATCAAGATACAACATAACACTGACCAAAGACTGACAGAGCAGTCTATTTAACTTGTCTTTGACCATTGTTCATACTTAGGCATACAAAATCCAGGGGGGCAGCTGCCCTTCTACCCCCACCCCTGGGTACGCCCTTGCGTATTTATCACTATGAATTAATTAATGACAAAAAAAGATTTTCCGTTTTTAATCAAAAACTTAACATTCAAGAAATAGAATGCTGTTAAAATCATTCTATAAAACCAAGTATTCAAGTAATTTTCATTAATTGTAATGTTCCCGATGATAATAATAATTCCGTCATCAAATTAATCAAGAAAAAAAAACATGGGAGTAACAGTTCCATGCTTTGATGCATAATCTCATATAAAGTTAACTCTAACTGTGCGTTTGCACTGGCGAAGCATCACAACAAAACATGTTGAAATCTCTAGTTCCTGTCAAACATTGTATGGAAAATTGACAGATCCTTAAGATTTCAACATGTTTTGTTGTGAATGTTTCGCCAGTGCAAACGCACAGTAATGTATGAATTTATGCTGTATTTACAACATTCTCGTCTTTGGTCTATAGATACAACGCTAACAAGCTTAGAGATAAAGATACTTATTCTTAAACTTAGATTTAGTTTTTAGCACATTATTTTGTTTTGCTGCATAAGGCGAAAGCGTCTGGGCAGCCTGCGAAATTCTTCTTACGTTTTTTACAATTTCCAGACGATCCTTATGATTCGCGGCCGTATTATTTATAGTATTAAAACCATAAATTCATAAATACAACTCTCAAGTTCATATTACCATAGTTAATGACTATTTCATAAAATCTTGACATTTGAGGCCAGTACGGAATATGCACGTAATTCAAAACTTAGGTATTCAATAAGTAATATACATTCTAAAGGAGTCAAGAAACAAATTCCTATTTTTTACATCTTTAACTTATTTTACAATTCATTCTTTTATGTTGCATTTTTTGGTGGGACGGAACGCAAAATTCAAAACGCATTGTCTTCGAAAATCCCGGAAATGACGTCAAATACTATGTGAATAAAAATCTATTCTTTGCAATATGGTTGAAATCTCACTAAGATAAGTAACTGCTATTTGTGCTTGAAATCGCACAAAAAACAATTTAATATATATGATTTGGGGTTAAAAAACAGATGTTTAAAGAAAGCATTAACAGGGTAAATGACGTCACATCGTGACCACGACAGAAACGGATGTTTGAAACGAAGTAGTAGGAAATTGTTGAAGTTTCATACAAAAATTTGAGCAACAAGCAGTAGGTACTTAGTTGAATTTAAGTTTTAATACTTTTCCTTGGGTTTATAATACTGTCAAATACTGAACCAGAGAAAAAAAAATGCATATTCCCTAGCTATAGTTGTATTGCTGATTCTAATGATTATAATTCTGTAAAGCCGTATTTTTTACGGTCGCGAATCATATTTTAATCGACGTACAGCCCGATTCAAATAATAGCGACTCGGAACATGAGGCGAGTCGCTGCGCAGTAACGAATTCATGTGTCAGCAGGAGTGAGGGGTGTGGTACTGCGCAGCGAGTGGCTAACTTCCGAGCCGCCATCAAATTTGAATCGAACTTTACAACCTGACACTGACCTGCAAATAGTAAAAAATTTAAGGAACTTTGGAATTTCGCTACTTTAGTGCATGTCCCTTTGTCACGTATTGTCGGACCTAGAGTT
The DNA here is from genome assembly GCA_914767755.1 of Agrochola circellaris. Lineage (NCBI taxonomy): Eukaryota > Metazoa > Arthropoda > Insecta > Lepidoptera > Noctuidae > Agrochola > Agrochola circellaris. Next base: position 9,568,017 of record OU611840.1, read on the forward strand.
TAAGGCTTATATCTCAGTAGGACACCATGGTAGCGGAACCATGGTCGCGCAGTCGCGCTGTCAGAAATGTGTGGTTGGTTGAGCAACTAATGACCAAACCCAATAACTTATCTACCAGCAGTTTTAGCATACTGGTGAAACAAAAACCTATCTATCTATTGTTTTGAAGTCCCAATAATCTATCAGAGAATAAGGACTTTACGGAATTGTGGGACGAGATTCAATGACAGATAGAATTATACTGTCTACCATCAATAGCGATCTGTCTTTTTACTGATAATAGGATATTGGGTTCGGCCCTAACAGGACACCAGGTGAGGTACCCTCTATAGAGCTGTATACATTTTGTTGGTAGCGCGACTGGTTGCGCCGCCACTGGTTTCCTAGTGAGATAAGGCCCTTCGGCCTTTCACTTAAACATTTTTATCATGACATACAATAGACGCACTGCGCTTGGCGCTTGACGTACTGCTATCGACAATTTTAAAGATTTGTCAACTATTTACTTGGTATGAATACCAACCAAAACAAATTGCTTGAATATTTCATATCCATTATAATTCACTTTACCCTGCAGACTTAATTTTTTCTAATTCCTTGATTGCCTTATTGTAGTCTTCTCTAACTTTCTTGCATTCAATTTGTAGATCTTCAAATTGACTCTGGAAAAACAATAAATAAAAAAATCAAATCAATTATTTAATTGGTGATAAAAAAGGAGGCTGGTTCTTTAATCAACAATTTATAGTACTCATTAGCCTTTAGTCTTTACCCAGCTATGTTGGGGTCAGCTTTCAGTCTAACCGGATGCACCTGAATACCAGTATTTTACATAGAGTGATTGCCTATTAGTATTATAAATAAATTGTTGATTGTAGTCATGTTCAAGCTATAATAGGATACTAATAAAAAGCTGACACTCTTTTTGATCATGAATGCTCGCCAGCTATAGTTTGTTATAGTAATGGTCAACAATGGGGCCATGTTTGGACGCGGCCTTAGACCTACAATACATAAGTCGCAGCGGTTTCCTCTGGGCCAGTGAGCCACCACTGCTCTAACTCCTGTATATACTATTAACATAATAACAACCATACACTTAACTAATTTTACTAAACTTTTTTTATGTTAAAACAAAAAACATCAAAAAGATTTCAATCAAACTGTTTTGTAGGATTATAATAAAATAAAAGAAAAAAGAATTATCTGTATTTTTGAACCCTAGCCCTGTATGAAAATAAATAAATAAAAATTAATAGTTTACAGTAGACTGTACAGCTGACCGCATGTCTTTAAACACTTCTTTGAGTTGGCCTAGCATTGTATGAAGATTCAATAAAATGAAAGACCTGCTGACACTGGGTATGTGGATGCTGGCATTTGTTTGACTGTACATACAAAGTATGACGTATTCATATTTTGATAGTAGGTAGAGTTTAGATAAAAATGGTCAACTTGTTAATTTGCTCCTCATTAAAAACTAAAACTTATCTGAATGAAATGGAATGTGATAAAGCTGATAACAAAACTGTAATATTTGAAAAATATTTGTATATTACCAAGTAGTACCATACTAGCAATTTGCACATAATTATTATACTGATGAAAGTAATACAGACTACTGATTGTTCTTTATATGCAATGAAAACCTTTAATAATTGTTATTTTTATCACTTTTTAATGTTGGCATTAACTAAGACTGAATTTCCCATACATCGCAAAAATCTCAAAAAACAATATCAATGCAAAAATGGGTACTTTGTAAATCGAGATGTTTTCCTACATATCGATTCACAAAGTAGAAGTCGAAATATAGGAAAACATTGTACTTAGTATTAGTTTCATATGCTTAATCTGTCATTAAGGCTTCTACTAGTGCAAGTAATAAAAGAAATCATAAGACTTTGACCTCAGGTGAGAAGACGGTCATGTCCCAATATTTTGCATTGTTTTCCCACATTTTTCCACTAATCTGGCAGTGACACCCTTGTGTCTGAATAAGTACCAGATTAGCGAGATTGTACTGTTGTTATTTCAGTTTATTACTAAAATATTGGGCAATGGGCTCGCCTTATTTCATGGGACTTAAACATGGCGAAATGTGGGTGTTGGTTTCCCCACTTAGTCCTACAGTGGACCATTGTGCGTGGCCCATAGCGGTCGTTGGTGGTTACTCCAACCAGCCCACCGGTCCAGAAGTTAATTAAATCTCCTGGTCTGTTCAGAACATCTGTGAAAGATCTGGGTGTCCCGAGGGTCTGGGTGACGCCTGTGCATTCAAAAAACACATGCGTGACGGTTTCCTCAGGCTCCATGCACGCCCTGCACAGAGGACTGTCTGTTATGCCTAATGTGTGAAAGTGTTTGTTCAGCGAGCAGTGGCCCGTAATGGTACCCGTCACCAGGCGCAGGCCGTTCCTATCCAGGCGTAGTAAACCCCGACATGATGGTATGTTATGTTATTTAACCAGTTCATGTTCTACAATTTATTCACGCTTCACAAAGTGAATTTAAAAAATACTTAAATAATATGACTGCCAGGTCAGTAAACCGATATCAATTGACATTAAATAAAATTAAAAACAGTTCAATTAAAATTACTTTACCTGACATATGGCAGTCTGCTGTTTCATTGCTACACAGCTGTCCATAACATCTTTATACCTTTCCTTTTCAGTATCATGAGCTTTCTGTGTCTCCGTCAATAGCTTGTCGATGCGATTTTTATATTCCGTGACAACTGCAATTTTAAAAAGATTATAGAATTACAATAACAAGTCTATACATAAAGTACTTAGTTCACAGTACAAAATCATTTTTACCGTTTAATTGATATTTAATAGATGTCAGTTCTGATATACAGCGTTCTCCCGACCATTGAGCACTGTTGTAGTTTTGTTGCAAATGATTTAAGTAAAAATATACGCTCGCTAATAGAAATAGTATAACTAAAAATATAGTTACTTTCTCTTTGAGCTTAAATAATGGAATGGATAATATCATTTTAATAAATTAATAACCAGCATTTATTCTTTACTGAATAGATTAAGTACACTTGCTATCATTATGTTGTGTTTCGAATATGTGGAAACAGTTCGAAAACAAAACACAAATAATTGGGCAAAAAAAATGACTCGAACTGTCAAACTCAAACAAAATGTTGCCGGTGCACTTGGGCAAAAGATCCACGGGCAGCTAGTACTGCCACAGACTAAGGAGTACTGGCATAGGTACCGGGTACATGGTACTGCTATGCTATGACGTCAACAATGGAAATATTCCTTTCATGAATTCAAACTGATAACGTTATTATCATAAAATTTTCAATTTTAGGAAATTAGGTACCTACCAGGGTTGTTCAATACACAGACCCGGTGAGATGATATAGTAAAAAAAACTAACTTTTTTATTGAAAAATATTTGTTTCGTTAGCTTTTTTAGTAGTGCCTACTTAAAATATATGACTTAGATGACCATGAGTACCTAGTGAATAAGATACAAGAGGGGCTGGAACGAAAGGAGTAAGTACTGCTCGCATAGAGTATAGTAATCACTAATCACAGAATATACATACACTAGGAGATAGTAATAGAACTGCTCGGTTGTATTCCCGGGTGTATGGCAAGCGTTCAACAAGGTCTGGCACCAGTCGGTCGATTCTGTAAAAAGATCAACATGAAACTTAGGTGAAGTGAGCTGTCACTGTCACAAATTGACCGGCTGGATTCTAGGGATTTACACTATTGACAGCTCAGAGCTCACTTCACGCTCACTTCACCTAAGTTTTACGGTGATATTTTTACAGAATCGGTCGGCAGGGCTTGTTAAATAAGTTACATAAAACAACTGCCGAACCTTATGTACTATTGCAGTATTACCTAAAAGACAGATTTTTCTGGGTGACTGATGAGATGAATGACTCGTCCTCGAAATTCTACAACACACGTCGGTACGTGTGTATCTAAAATTAAACAGTTTCTCCTGATTTACATGGTGTGACGCAATAAGTTGAAGCAACAAGAAAAGTTATACGGTAGCGTTCATTCAAAAAGTTCAACGAAGCAAAAGAGCAACGTCACAAATAGCTGTCAAATGTTTACCTGTTTTGATTAATTTGACAATATTACTTTAAGGAAATAAGAAATATGGCTAACTAGTGAATTAGAATATTAATAATGAATAACAGTATTACAGTATAATATTAATAATGAAACAGTGTTTAGGACGATGCAAGTAGTTGCTTCATTTTTTTTGCATGCCGCAGGTATTATGAAAGTTTCGTCCCTGATATCCCGATACTGTCCCAGTTACCGTTAATATAGGTAGATAGAAAAGTGCAGGCAACCCAAAAAAAAAAAAATAGGTTTAGTTTGTATACCAAGAAAAAATTTAAATAAAAATTAGACGAGAAAAATAACGAAACCATACAAAAAAATTCTCGGAATTAATAAAAGTAGGCCGTATGTTTAAATTTGTAGAAAAATACTGATTAAATTAAGTTTTTTCTTTAGGTAACACTAGGACTAACGTACGGTATTGTGAACCAATAAATACTATAGTGGTGTGTATTTTTTTTATATCTGTATCGATATCGATTGTTAGATAAAGGTAATTATTATTTTATGAGGATCACTGTCAGCCCCAAAAAGATGTATGAATACGAACAAGGAACCATTTTATTGTTAACAACCTTTGTTCCATATTCCATAACATTGTTTCTAGTGTTGGGTAACTCAGCACATGTGATAGCACAGTTGTATCTACTCACTTGGATGAATGATGAGTTACTCACTCTTTTTATTTTGATGTGCTACCACACACCACAGGGCATAGATTCGGTACACAGAACATTTGTATTTGTACGTAGGTATTGTGAGTTTTGAACTAAATGAGTCACTCACTCAATTGCAAGTCTATTTACGATTCTAAGCAAAGGAGTTAAGGTCTAAGTTTAATTGCAATTTTTTGCTTTTGTTTGACGACGTCACGTAACCATGTTCATTTCTCTTTCCCTCATCATCACTCGTGCGAGCTGTCAGCGTGCGAGGTTTCACCTACGATGGATTTATTTATACAGTCTTATCTCCAACCTATGGTTCTTTTTAATAACCTTTTTATCCTCTTTTAATGGTATGTTAGTCTGTCCAGCATTACTTAATAATTCAATTTGTACAAAAACTTGTATTTTTTAAAGCATAAGATTATTGTAATTTAAAATATATCGATACTACAGTATTTCGACAATTTGACTCCCTTTATACCCGTCTTTTAGTACGTGTCGCACCCCACTTGACTGTGTGTGTGTGTCTTGTTGCAGTTCTATACTTACTCTTTGGTTATAGGGCACGTATTGTCTGAATGTGAAGTTTCTAATATTTATTTCGGATGTAAATATATTTAAATTAATTACCTCTAAGGATATTCTTTATATATAGCGTATTAAATTATTTTTTAAACTTAAAAAAGCATCAAAATGTTTAAAGGTGGTGTGTAAATAAAGTAACTTACAAGGTACGGTTATTGTACTGTACCAGTACCTGTCTGCGAACTACATATTGGTGCTCGTAAATTGTTCTTATTCAAGGTAAGAGGAATAGTCAAATATTTTTATTTCGTAATAAAATATATCTCACATTTATTCATCCTTTTGATGCATGCGTAATTTCATTAGAGCATTTAGGAAAAAATTGTACGTTTACGTCGCTCCTATTCTGTGTTGTAAAGACTTATACGTGGTCAGCATGTGACTTGACCTTAAACCAATTTAATTAATCATATGTTAGGAGCTAATTTTAATAGCACCAGTTTATGAACTTACGGCATTAATAATAAAAACAGATGAACGTTTAGTCATCTTGCGATTGTTGCGAATTTACGTAAAACCGTCGCCTTCCTCAAATTAGACTTTGACACCTGCTAAGCGTGTGTGCGTGCAGCGAAGCGAACGCGTATTTATATCCTAAGCTGCGAATGTGTGTGGAGATTTCTCTTATTTATGTAGAGTAGCACCATCCTGTTTGTTATTTTCCGACATCAAATACTCAATTATTTATTGTGAATTTATTTTGAGTAGGTCTAGGTAGGTACAAATTTACTACATTATTTACTAAAACAAAATAACCATGTAGGTAGTAACAAATGTAGTAAAACAATCCTTATTCAGATAGTTCCACTCTTAAAATTATGTTTGCATACCCACAGCTCTCCTTGATGTCAAAAATAATTCGTAATTATTTATTTATTGAATGATCATGTTCTTTTGTTTAGTCTAGTAATTTTTCCCATCAAAATATGTATTAAGTAATCTTGAATTTAGATTTGCTACAACCACAACCAGTTGTGCTCATGGCTGTGTGATGTGCATGGTCCCTAATGATGAAAAGCATTTGCAATGGCTTCTTGTTATTGGTAAACATGACCAAACCTCAGTAAAGCTGTCAAGTCCAAATGTAGCTGCAACATTTAAAGTAACAATGTCCTCAGATCATGAAAAGCATTTCAGAAAAAGGTTATTTTTTTCCTAGAATTTGTTTCTGGGAGGGGCACTTGGGCCAGACAGATAAAAAATGTTTCCCATATCTTGTATTGCACTATGCTGTTTATGGGATTCATTCCTTTTCAATGAAGATATAGTAGCCTACTTCTTCAGCGTTCATCATTGAAGCAATGTCTTGATAGATATGTATTCAGGCTAGTCCATTCAGATGATTCGATTTTATTTTAATGAAACCGTTTGGGGAGGTACGTCCCCCTTGGATCCGCCCTTGCCTTATCTAAAGTTCGATGTGAGGGATGGAATATACATAATTGGAAGTTACATCACTAATATGAAAAACCTTTGTATCAATATAAACTTAAATTAATAAATAATAATTGCTGTGCTCCGCTGCTCCGCCTACTTGTGAAGTTTTTATATACTCCATCTCGGTTGCAAGCTATATCTCTGCCTTTCATTAAACCAACTTTATTTTTTATGTCGTTTTGCCATGCAATTGCCCATGCTAAACCAACTCAAGTACAAATATTGAAGTTTTATTTCATTTGTTTGGTAAATTACTTTTCATACAGTTGAAGTTTAGAAGTTGTATGTAAGTATTTACATCATTTAAAATGTCTTGTCTAGAAATGCTTTAAATTAATACTACTAATCCATGATGCTTTTCATGTCCTATGTGTCTACATCCTTCTCACATAATAATATGTATAATTTCAACAAAAAATAATGTAATACTTACAACCAATTTTTGCAACATTATTTATTTATTTAAATGAGTGTCTCTGGAGTTTCTTGACAGTTCTTCTCCGTAGGAACCTACTAACGCTTTGAAATGGGCAAGTAACTACATCTTTCAGACTGACCAAATCTTTGACAATTCAAAAGTGTCTGTTAATGGTCACAGACTCGTGCAGACTAGCTCGAGGCAACGACGTGACTCGAACTATACAATTTCTAAAAAAACTTTATGGTATACACGGTATATCATTAACCGGTGTCGCGTCGCGCTAGTCTGCACAAAGCTTTAATTGCAATAAATACTTTGAATTTGAGCTATCAGAAAAGAGATAAAGCTATAAATTATTTTATACTATTCATTTGGAATAGTCATAAAATGTAAAAAATGTCCATTCCTTTGATTTAACAGAAAGTTGTCTATAAGAGCAACAGCTCAGCGCAATAATAGTTGTAGGCTGGCATTTTTATGATTCCCTACCACAAAAGGGAAAAACGGGACCATAACACATTCAGTTTGTTTTCCAAATACTGCTTGCAGTTCCTTAGATGGGTGAAAAACTCAAGCCTCTTGGTCAACACAATCAAAACATGGGACAATTATGTCACTTTTCAAAACCTATAGGGCAGTCCCCGTTTTCCCAGCTGCATGAAATTTGACAAGAAAAGAGGTTTCACAGCACAAGTAAAGGACAAAATCCTAATTTTTTCTGTAATTGCGATACATCTAAATTCTTGTTTTTTGCGATTACAAACTTATATTTGCAGTTGGAACCATGATGTAGGACTATGTTTGGGAGCACATTATTTTCAACTGCAATGTTAAGTTTGTCCTTTAATATATATAATCCGGTATTGGTAATTCGTAGGCCGTGTCACGGCCGTTGACGGCAGTCGTAGGCAGCCAGTCACAGCTTTGTGACGGAACTCCACGAGTCCTACTCGCAAAGCTCGCAATTACCGGTTTTTTCAAGAAAATTAGAGTTTCTTTACCTTGCTAACTCAAGAGTTTTTTTAATAAACTAAAATTATATTTTTTACCTTAATCAAGCGCATAGTTATGGTTTTTATACTGAAATTTCATCCTGTTACATATAAGATGATGTGATTGATACAGTAGTACAGTCAGCACCGAAAGTGCTTCCTTTGGTTTAAGATCGATTAGTTTCAAGCGAGTTTAGTATTGAGAACTCGGTACAAATCATTTTATAAATCAACCAAATATTGCAGACTTTAGACTTGTAATATTGTAATCAAGTTCCTAAGCTAGCGGTTGCTTGCAATATTTATCATATTTTCAAGCGAATGTTCATTTACAATATCCATGAAACGATTTTAGGTTTTGTAATTGTTACTAATGTTATAATGTTCATAATAAATAATTTGGTTGTTTTAGGTAATTAAGGTAACGCAAGATGGCGGAAGCCCACTCGGCTGTTGCGTTCTCGTTCGCGATCACTCACGACGGATGGGATGTGAACTTCGACCGCGAGGTGCTGTATCTGGTCTGGGAGTCGGGAATACGCTCGTGGAAGAAACGTCTGGCGCGTTTCAGAGTAAGTACCCATATATTTTGTTCCTGTATTACATTATACATTGGTAGGTCCAGCAAAGGCCATCTATCCAATGGTATATCAGAACTCGTAGGATATTCTAGAAGAATATATATATCAATTTATGGAAATTAATACTTGCATAATACAGATTCATATCAATTTCAAATTTTTGTTACCCTACCTTCCTAAACATGCCTTGATATCGTTAGTTTGCTTTTACATATACAACAATTCCACTTTATATAAATATATTATACTATGTAAATTTCCTTTGTAATTGCCTCCGCATTGTCGTTTTCCTCTATAGTACTAAACGGTGGCAACTAAATCTAATCATTATGTACTTACTCAGCATTCAGTGAAACGTTAACGTTTTAAAAGGGCATTGTTTAAGTTCATTTTCAGTGATAATAAATGGACATTAAGCGATTACAGTATCGTTCAATACCGATAATTAAGATTTAAGTAATTAAAGAGTAAAACATTTTTTTATTTTATTTTAAATCCCACCATGTGTGTTGCAGTTATTTCCGCAGAGTTAATAACCCAGATAGTCATGCAAGGCTGCAACTGAAATCCAACTTATTAACGAAATTATCTATTTACGTAAGAAAAGTAAATGTAATAATTTTATGTACCCATTTAATGTATCAAACACATCAAGTTGATAAATAGCTGAAAATAAGGGATATATAGATATTTATATACTGAAAATACGGACCAGTCACACTGTTACCAATTTACCGCTATATTAGGAGTAGTCTATATCTAGTCCTAAAGCTAGACTAATAGTAATCTGCTACAGTAATATCGGCTTTTCGGCCAAAATCTAATATTTTACTAACGACTAGGTGGTTCGCTGGCACGGTTTCCACTGTGTGTGGATGAATCTGGCTGTTTGTGTTTATCAACGTACGAAGCCACCATAGATATTTATTTTTTACGAATTAATCAATCCAAATAAACTAATCCAAGTGTATTGCTCCACAGAATAGCGTGCACAATGGCGTGTACCCAGGCCACATGCAGTCTCTCTACGTGCTGTGGACGCTACTGGTGGCCGCGCATTTTGCCGGATTTAGCGTCCCATTCGGATTAGTACAAAAAGCATTATCTGTTTTACCTAGGTAAGTGTTACTTGAACCCGATTCATAGAATTAGTTACTGCTAAAATGTGGGATTTCATCGTTTATGTTTTTCATTGACATTGTGCTCATTCAACATTTTAATTACTTAGGTGTAAATTAAGTCTGGATAATTTGTAGCGCAAAATAATTATTTGCATGTTTGTTTCAAACAACAAAGTGGCTATATCTGGTTTCGTCGTTGATTCAGAGCTTAGTTATCAAAATTTTATGTACAATATTTCACCGGCTGTCTAGTGATTATCTCGCCACAGCCATCAAAATAATCGCATCCGTTTTCATCAATCTTATGCAAAATAAAGATATGAGATAGCTAATGACTGATAAAACATGTATTTTTTATCTCGTAGACGGAGGGTGGTACCAAACACACCCACAGTAAGCCGATGACGATCCGGTAGTTATTTTAATCCGATAGTGGACGGGCTTAAGGATACATATGTACTAACTTTGTAAAAAAGGGGTTTTAAACCGAAAGGGCTACGTTTCTGTAAAGTATAAGGTATTAAAGTATGACTATTGGATGAACATTTTTTGTTACTACGCCTATCCATAAATAATCATTTAAATTAATTTGGAATCACCAGCGGTCTGTTTTTTGCTAATTAACATTTTTTGTTGCGTCAAGACTTTGTGCCATAATGATATGCATTTGTAAAACGTAACTAGGTACTTGTAGTGTATTGTAATTCACTAGCTTACATAATGTCATCCATGCATCTATTCTTAGGGGGTAGAGCACAAATATTTGAAAGATTGCTTTATGTTGTACAATCCGGACATACACACACGTAATCGCTAATCGCTGATCTCAATTGTCATATATGTAAGGCGCCCAGAGCTAGTATAACCGATGTTCAAGGGCATCGTCAATGTAGTAAAGACTCGGCATCCGCAATGGCATATTATTTGTTGTAACAATAAATTTATGTTTTGTTTAGCAACTCCACGATGTGGCAGGTCATCGCCTGTTTATTGGCAGCTCTTACTATGTGGCTTAGTGTGATATTTCTCATGAGATACCTTCTCAAACTGCTATTAATTTACAAGGTAAATGCGTCTCTTTACAAATCTAAATTGTTAATAACGTATGTTTAGTGATTTATGGCACTTATTAACAAAAAAATATTTTTTAAAGGGATGGATGTACGAATCTCGTGCCCCCGGATCGAAGATATCGGCTAAGACGATGCTCTGGATAAGTGTAGTTAAAGTTTTATCCGGGTGGAACAAACCCCGGTTGTATAGCTTTCAAGGATCATTGCCAAGACTACCGCTACCTGCTGTTACAGATACTATGAAACGGGTAAGTGAGTTTTTAAAACAATGTTGTTTAATGAGAACAAACAACTTGTTTACGCACACAAATATCAAATCGGATCTTTAGAGCTATTCTGTAAAAATCTCACCGTGATATCTTAGGTGAAGTGAGCTGTCATTCCACCGGTTGCTAGCGATTGACACTATTAGCAGCTCACTTCACTTAAGTTATCACGGTAACATTTTTACAGTATCGATTGGCAGGGCTTGTTAAATAAGTTATATAAAAGAACTGCCGAACCTTATGTACTATTGCAGTATTTCCTATCTTAAAATATTTAGGCGAAATGATCGTCGATCGTCGATTTTGTCACCAACTGACTGACTCACTCACTCGTCCTAGAAAGCTGAAGTTTGGTATGCAGAGTAAGACTTACACACAAACAAAAAAATTTAAAAAAAACAGAGATCTGTGACTTTCACCCTCTAAGCCACTTAAAGGTGCAAATCTGTATTTCTTACGGATAATAGTATACCTACTTCCATTTGATGAAAGTTAGATTAGTATGTACTATCGAAGAACTTCATATTTAAGCAGTTTGAAAACAAAATCCCGTGAACACGATGACCACATCTGTTACCGGCGGCGCGGTGCTGTAGCCGCCGAGCGCTGCAAGCAGAAATAGTCCTTACGGTGTATAGCTATGAAATTCTTCGATGGTACATAAACAACGAAGAAAAATCTCTTTTTCGTTGGCTATGAAAAAAGTAACTGCTGGCGTGCAAGAAATACCTTTTTTACCCGATTATGCTAGAAGTAAGTAAGGGTTATGATTTTAACATGTATGTGTAATATCAGTAGAACATTACCGTTACATTAAAAGAAAAAGAGCACCCTACAAAAATAACTCAAATCCCACCAATAACATTAAATGTAAAGTTTACTAAGAGTTACAATAACGCTTTAACTGTAAAGTTATCAGATGTAATGTAGAGTCAAGTCCCTAACTCTACAAACCTTACATCTTTGTCAAAATGTATGGCTTGGTCAATCCATTGAAATATTGCATGACACAACATTAAAGACCAAAGTCTGCCTAGCCTTTTCCCAACGATGTTGGGGTCAGCTTCCAGTCTAACCGGTTGCAACTGAATACCAGAATTTTACATGGAGCGACTGCCTATCTGACCTCCACAACCAATCCCGGTTCAGAATGCTTCTTTTGTCGGTCCTGCTTCGCTCGCTCTACAATGAAAACTTAAAACATTTGAGTCAGCTTTCTAACTCGCTTCGCTCGTTTTTGGATTCTCTTAACGTAACTTCACAATGTCGACTCAGGATACTATTTTAATAATAAAACATTAAAAAACTTTATTTTGAGGTGCGCTACAGTGAGACAAAAAGGGCCCCCAACATATTTTGATACAGGGCCCCTTTTCTACTAGCTACGCCACTGGGTGCGTGCCAAAGGTTCGAACTCGAGACCAATGACTTGGCAGTCCGACGGTCACACCACTAGGCTATCACTGTCACCAACTTACAGATTTATCCATACTATTATGTAACGTTTTAAGAGAGCTTAAGAAACTAGTAGATTGGTAAACTTACTAGGAGCATGACAAGCGTAACACTTACTTAAATTGTGTTCTTTGTTTCAGTACCTGACTAGTGTTCGCCCCCTATTGGACGACGACAACTATAAGAGAGTAGAAAGATTATCTAAAGAATTTGAAGAAACTATTGCTGTGAAGCTACAGAGATACCTTGTACTAAAGTCATGGTAATTATTATGATATCTAACAAATATCATGAACATAGAACCACGCAAAAGTTTCAGTTTGACATAATAATTTATTAGCTTATCTTCAACAGTCACAGTAATTGTCATGTAATTGATTCTTCAAGCTGGTGTTGTCGTCTAAAACAATAACGGCCATAGAATCGATCATGTTTAGAGCCATGCCATCAGTCTGACCCTTAAGTCCTTGTATTTACGGTCAACATTTGCCCAACACAACTCACTTTAGAAAGTTGCGCAGCGTTGTTGCAGCAACATGTTTTTTATGTTACAAGGAACATTGCAGGCAGTATGTTTGTAAAACATTTCCAGCCACACAAAAACATTTTGCAAATCTTTCGTTTCGTTTGACGTTCGAAAAGTGCTGATTCTCAGCCTAGTTTGAAAGTTCTATTGAATTTTTTATAGTTTGCAACCCTGAATAAAAGCTTCACTTCACCTGGTGGAACCGGGCCAATAAATCGTAGTTTGCAAAAAATAAGCAATTTATAGATTCAGCATAATTCGAATGCGATGTTACACGTCACAAATGTAATGGTATCTTTTTCTCGTAGGTGGTCCAGTAACTACGTGTCTGATTGGTGGGAGGAGTACGTATACCTGCGCGGCCGCTCCCCTCTGATGGTCAACTCTAACTTCTACGGAACCGACGCCATCTTGTTGAGGCCGACCAACACCCAGGCGGCACGCGCCGGCGTCATCATTCACTTGTGCCTCAAGTTCAGGAGACTCATCGATAGACAAGAACTTGAACCGGTTCGTAACTACAATATTTTTGCATATTATTATGACAAATATTATTTATTTCTGTAAGTAAGTTTATACAAACGCTTTACACGTCAATTATATTTGAAAAACTAGGTGCACAATAAGGCGGTGGTATTGCAGTCATAGTAACGAAACCACGCCGTGCCATGCAAAACGGGACATAACGGATGAATGGATCAATATGTCTCTCTAGTAATTGGGCTATGTGAGAGTGTAGCGTCTGGTTAGGCCTTCGGTCAGATTTTCAAGCTAATCGGGTTCAAGCTAATAGGTTCTTTTTGCTTTAAGTATATTTCGGTACAATATACTTACCTGATATATTATCCGATAACAAACCAGCACTGCTGATATCTACTATGATTCTATATACTATGATTATCTATAATAATATACCAGCTAATAAGTGCCAAATTCTCCATTGAAACTGAACCCGATCAGCACATCTAAATTGCGTTCAAGAACTGTCAGTGTCAATATTCCACAACAAGAATGACACTGACAGCTCTTAAACGCGACTTAGATGATGCTAATCTCGTTCAGTTTCATTGGTGAAATTAGCCCTAAGTAGGTTTAGATCATAAAATTTCAAGTATCAATAAAAAATGGCAGAGAAAGCCAGTCTTGCTTCCCCGATGGGTTAGGCAGAGGTGTACCCATAGTAGGTACATCCACATTTCAAACTCAAACTCAAAGCATTTATTTAAATTAAACCATTTACAGGCACTTTTGAATTGTCAAATAGTCGGTCAGTTAGTCAGAAAGTTGAAGCTAGTTGCCGATTCCAAAACGTAGATCTTTATGGAGAAGAACGGGCAAGAAACTCCAAGGACACTCTTTTAAATATATAAAATTACAAAACCCTGGTTACATTATTCTTGTTGTTTCTGTATGTGAGAACAATGTACAAAAAATAATCAAAACAATTCAAAATATAAGATTAAAAATAAGCCCTGGCAGATAAGAGATGACCAGTCACAACTAGTGTTGCCAGGTTCTATTTGTTTTAAATCGGGGCAATAATCGGGACCATAAAAATCAAGGTTTTTTAAATTAATATTTAAGTTATTTCGCTGTTTAAGTCCCATATAATAGGGGGCGAGCCTATTGCCATCAACGGGGCACAAATCCAGACTCCGTGCAGGTACTGAGTAATTCCTAATGAAAAACCCAATATCACTTTGCCCGTCCTGGGAATCGAACTCAGGACCTCATGCGCTTGGGATACTAGACCAACGAGACAGTCGCTCATTCAAAACCTCACTATTTTGTGCAATCTAGCCACGTTAAATATGTCAAGACCGTCAATCATCGTCGATGTCCTCGCAGCGAGTGACAATCTTTGCCCGTCTATCCGGGTGCATAAGAGCGATGTGGCTAGCTCACTCCCGCTTCAATCAAGCGGGAGTGGGCTAGGAATAAACAACCAGGATTTTTCCCCCCAAAACCCGCTGTTTTGTCAAGGAGCACGGAGTAGATTTTAGAAAACGAACCTGGTTTATCTTTTTCCATAGATAATGCTACAAAACATGGTGCCTCTTTGCTCGTGGCAGTACGAGAGACTCTTCAACACGGTGCGCGTCCCCGGCGTCGAACGCGACAAGATCGTACATTATCAGGACTCGACGCATATCACTGTCTACCATAAAGGAAGGTACTACAAAGTGCTTGTGTACTCAAGAGGGCGCCTGTTGAAACCTGCAGAAATTCAAGTGTAAGTTTATACATTCATACTTATTATTCTATCTGATATAAAATTATAAACAAACTTAATAAAATCGAACGAACATCAATAGAAAAGGAAAGTTTTTTTTTTTTCGAATTAACGCTTTGTTGAAATAGTCTCGGCATCATAATTAAAACAAGAATAGTAAACGCTGAAGCAATGCGCGCATTATGCAATTATAATCCACTGCGTCAGTCGAATACGCTTAATAAGTATTGTCAAGCATCCAACTGCTTACCAATCAAGCTAATTGAGGTCGACGTTCAATGCTGCCGTTTTCCAACCTATCTGCATATATGTAAAGTTATAAGGGCCAATACACGGCCATAGGATGCCTAATAAGGAAACAATAACGCTTGGATTATTATCTGTTTTTTTAGATTCATGCCAGTAACTTGCATGCAACAAGAGATAGCATGCCATTGTACCATAACTTTGCAATAGTAACTTCTGATGTGTAATAATAACGTTGGTAAAGATGTTCTATCTCACTTACACTTGTTTCTATGTGCGCAGAGCGTTCGGTATTGCCCGAGCCACCTCTACGCACACAGAAACAATGTTCACCACGTACATCGATACTCACGCTTTCGTGAAATAGAACATCTGTGTGGCACAATGGCTAGCAACCTACTTACATGTCTTTTGCCTATATGCAATTTACTAGAATGGCGGTGGGGAATATAAAGGAAGAAAAATTTTTTTATTTATTCAAATCAAATCAAAAATATTTATTTGCTAGAATATGGTACATAATGGTGTTACAATAATTTTGTTTCTGCATATCCTGCCAAAACGATGGCGTGCAAATTTATACATACTTATAATGTCAATTATTTTAACTCACAAACTACAGATTCTATTGACTTATCTTCTAAATAGTCCTTAATCGTATAATAACTTTTCAGTAGAAGCAGTTTGAAAATATACTTTTTAAACATTGTCAGCGGTAGGTCTTGCACACTATTTGGTAAATGGTTGTATATTATAATGGCCATGCAGTATGTATTTTTCTTAAATAATGTTAGTTTTATTGGTGGTAGCTGAAGTCTATCTTTATGGCGTGATGATCGGCAATTTGGTCTGGTAATGGTAGTTTCAAATAAATTATAGTTCCTCTTAACAAAAATACACATTTCAAAGATATACAAGCATGGCAAAGGTAAAATTTATTTGGTTCACCAACAATTGTTTACACTAACATCTTGATAAAAAATAACGTCTTAAAAAACTTTGAACAGTGTAACAATTACTTAAAGGTAAACACCACATGAACTAAAATTATTGTAATTTGTAAGCCTAGGTACATGCACAGTTTACAAGCCAACTTAAAACTAAAGAAAAAATATGTAGCCTAATATATGTATTTGCGCTAAATTGCGCATTTGGGGGAAAATATGCGTCACATCCACGCAAAGCCATAGTACCATATAGTTGAGACACGTAACCATTTTCTGTAGACAAATTCAACAAATCCTCGACGACAAGTCAGAGCCGATGGTTGGAGAAGAACGCGTGGCTGCGCTGACCGCGGGCGAGCGCTCTCACTGGGCGCACATCCGGCAGACCATGTTCAACCGCGGCCACAACCGCACGTCGCTGCACTGCATCGAGCGCGCCGCCTTCAACGTATGCCTCGGTAAGGATACTGATGCCATATTAACTCCTTGAAGCTGATAATCACGAACGTTTTCTTGAGAGAACTCTTCGAAAACGTCAACGTTCAACACTAGCTGCGTCCTGCGGTTTCACCCACATAATACTCGATCTCGTGGGAATATCGGGATAAAAAGTACCCTATGTCCTAAACCAGGTCATGGTCTCCCCATGTGCCAAATTTCTTTCAAATCCATTCAGCTGTTTTAGCGTGAAAGCGTAACATACAAAAAATCAAATAAAGAAAAGAAAAGAAAAAGTGTATATTCTGCACAAACCAAACGCACATTACAAAAAAAAAAACAAAACAATACCACTTTACAGATGAGCCAAAAGCCTCGTATCCATTATTTACAACAGAAAAGTTTGACAAATTTGATCTATTCCCTGCTGTCAGGGTCAGAGGCCAAAGACAATTACATAATCTGTTGCGACATTTACAAAATGAAAACAAACAATCAAACCTACAAAATACTGAATAACAAAATATCAAATGCCTTCAAAACTTAGTACCACACTTGGTTTGAAATTGCAATAACTTCATCAACAAAGTTCACAAGATATTTAAAGTTCTCTAAAGACTCTCAATTCTCACTATTCACTTCCGGAAGGTGAAGAGTGTACAGGCGACCTGGTGAGCGATACTTTCAAGCCTGCTTCACAGAAGGAGTCCAATACGGTGGATGCTCCGTACATGTATTTGCTGGCATCTCTTCAGAAGGTCGCACAGTGCTAGAAAATGGCCCCCTGACTGGGGAAAGATATGCTCAAGAGATCCTTAATGAGTATGCAGGGCCATATTTAGTAAATATGCAGGATAACGCCCGGCCACACACTGCTCCGGTCGTACAAGAGTACATTTAGGAGGTTGGTATCAACTTGATGGCTTGGCCATCGAGGAGTCCTGATCTCAACCCGATCGAGCATACCAGGATGAACTTGGGAGGCTGGTCAGAAGACACAGACGGTGGTCTGTGGCTTCTGACCAGCCTCCCAAGTTGCCACAGTTGTTGTGTGATAGGAGGTGTCCTATCACCATCATGGCCCTAAAACAGGCTCTCATGGAAGAATGGGAGAATATTCCCTAACATCGCCTCCGAAACCGCGTCTTCAGTATGCCAAACCGGCTCGAAGCTATGACTAGTAATTAGCTATGATTAATATACATAGTAATTATACTATATTGTAAAGTAGATAAGTTTAGATAATCAGTGGTATAAAACGGCTCGTCGCGCTAACAACAAAATGTTTGGTTAGATGACCGAGCAAGTAGATGTTGGCACCTTGACCTGGGTCCCGGGCCCTAATCCAATTTCAACCAGAAGGCATTCAAAATAATATACTTTACTTTTGAGTAAGAATGTGGTCGACGGAGAGTAGGGAATAAACGATGGACGGACTGTGTTAAAAGAGTAGGGGAAAACCAAAGAAACGACGGATGAACTGTTTGAAAAATAAGTAAACACTAGAAAGGGAGTGACTTTCGTGATAGTGACTAAAGCCTCGTGCAGACTGGCGCGACACGACATCGGTAATTGTTTTACCCTGAAGTTTTCTTAGATTTTTTTTTTTTTTAAATCGCGTCGCGCCCTCGCGATGCAAAAACAAAACCGCAAAAACTGTTACCGTGGATTCAGTAATGACCGACGAAAAATTTCAACGCAGGGGTATAAGAATCATGTACTGAATCTGTAAACGTTTTCGCGTTGATGTCCCTGCCACCTTGTATAAGCAATATATAAAACATTGGGATAAGGGCGAGAGCATGATGGTGCTCTATTTTAGAAGGTACCTACGTGATAACGTGCGGGGAGCCTTTAAATGGACCTTTCAAAACGTAGGTTTTGAAAGGTCCATTTAAAGGCTTATTTAGACAACCACGCATGATTACTAAGAACAAAATATATTTCGTAATTAGTTATATTTACGCACTGTAGATGCGGATCAGTAAATCAGTTCCGCCATACAATACCTACAACGATAACAGAACGACCTTCATTGGAGATTGTGAATCTCATTGACCTCTTTTTATTTTATCAAATTGTCCGCATTGTAGTAAAAATTTGTATTCAATAAACACTGGCTTTGTGCTTTTAAGAGATTCCGTACGTCCGATTGAAAAAACTGCAAACTGTATCGTGTGACATGTTATGAAGATTACAATTTTTCATTAATAGTTTAGAAAGTTATTAAAGAAAATAGATGAAATGTGACCCACATTATATCTGAAACCGCTGAGCATAAATTTAAAAAAAAACCATAGAATTTTTCTATATTAAAGATTAAGTAGATACAGGAAAACGTATGTACCGTAGGGAAGTCTATAAAATAACATGGTAAATCACTTAATATTGTGCGTTGTGCGTACAACCTTACATTTGCAGTTAGAATGTATGGGGGAACATGTATTTCAATTACAATGTTAAAGTATTTTTTTTAATACCACGTACTCATTGTTAAAAGTGCCCCACGTTGTTCTATGCGATTAGACAGTTCGTACTGAGCACACGTCTAAGGTACGCGTTCGCTGATTCGAACATATACGGCGCGCAAACGCGACGCCGACTTCAGTACATGATTTACTACGGCCGCGCAATCTCGTTTCTCGACGAACGTTCCGTTCACGTGGACAAACAGCGTAACGCTGCGTCTTCACGATGTTAGTCTCGAGACAATCATGCTCACGGGACGCTAGCGCAGCGCAAATAAGAAGGGGTCGGGACTTGCATACAGCTTAATTTAAACTTCCGGTTATAACAAAATACCATTTTCATCATTTCTGAATGCTAATAGAGCAGAAATTGGGCTTCTGTATTTAATATGGTCCAGTTAATGTGTACCTTAACTTTATTTAAATATTTTTAACCTTTGCCCGCGGTTTCGGCCGCGTGGATGTCGAAAATATCCGACGAAATACACTATGAGTTAATCCAGGTTATAAACTATGTGTGTATTTCAACCAAATCGTTCAGCCGTTTTTGCGCCGTTCCGGAACATACATCCACACAAACGGACAAAAATGCAAAAAACTATATTTTCGGCATCGGACTCGTTCCATCACCATAGCAATACGCACAGTTTTGATTTCGTTACTATAGACAGGATGTCAGGGGCATCGACACGAAGCCGGTTACCATGGATTCAGTACATGATTCTGAGCCCCCCTGCGTTGAAATTTTCCGTAGGTTATTAAAAAAAAAACTGAATCATGTACTGAATCCATGGTAACCGGCTTCGCGTCGATGTCCCTGCCACCCTGTATGTAGGTATCTGATCTATAGATATTGTTTATATCTCGGTACTCTTTATCACCTAAGCAAAACTGCCCAATAGTGCCCAATGTCCCATCAGGGTCATAAAATCCAGTTACCGTCTTTTATTTGCTAATCGATTCGTGAACTAAGTAGGTACCTCGATTGCATAGTTTTGTAACCTACATTTAGTCGTCGTCCCCATTGCAAGATCCGTATTAGTATACAATGTTGTAAATACCTACACCAGCGTAATTCCATTCGCTGACGGCTCATCGCGTCATTATCGTGGGTACAGCCAACCGCTCGTTGATTGCAAACAATTTGATTTTACCTATCTGTACTGTAGCCCTATTAATGTTTTTTGGGGGCACATGGCGTGCCTGGCCCTCTATTAAACAACTCACTATTTGGGAAAAGACTCAAGGGCGCAATCGGAAACTATGAGAAGAAGAGCAAATGGTCAAAGAAGCCATGAGCTGAATTGTGAAGAGAATCTACTATGGGATTTTAGAAACACACATTTCTGTTTACGAGGTGCTTGACAAATGTAACAAAACGTGTTAAACTTGAAAGTAGGTAATTATTTTGTAGTGATCATAATAATATGTAACCAATCATGAAGCTTTTCGTCTAGACTATAAGTATATCGCAGATAAATGAAGTATACCTACTTCATTTATCTGCGATATATGGTCGAGTCATAATGAATAACGTCATAACATTATCTTATAATTTGTTTTGTCTTCGAGGAGCACGCATTGGGACAGTCCATAGGTCGTTTCTATATTTGAAAATTTGCTCAAGAAATGTAATTGTTCCAGATGACTTTGACTACGGCTATGATGAGAACAACGCTTCGAAACTGGACGAGATGGGTCGCGTACTACTGCACGGAAAAGGCCACGATCGGTGGTTCGACAAGTCATTCAACCTTTGTTTCAGCAAAAACGGTTTTGTAAGTATTTACAAGTATAGTTTCCCTGCTATCTTTGAATATCAGAATGAAGTAGATAAGTGAGATATCTAGTAGTAGAGCCTACAGTACATTGTGAAGCTTGTCGTTTCTGCCAGTTTAAATGGAATGAGTTACATGAGACATTGCAGCTTAGACTGGATCGAAAAGCATGTCCATAAGCTGGTGTGACCACTTACCAATAGTTTAACAACCTGCTTGTTTGCCAATCAATCAAATAATAAAGTGACATTTGTCCACTTAATTACTACTTTTTTCATTCAATTTATAAATAGCGATGTGGCTATTAATTAGTGTACAAGTGAGTATCGCATGACTATCGTTGATACGGCACTAATGTACTTATAGTTACAGATAAGTATGTAGTTATCTTAACATTTAATTATGTACCATCAAAGAAGTTCAGATCTAACCAGTTTAAAAACAAAATCCCGTGAACACAATGACCACATCTGTTACCGGCCCGGTTCTATAGCCGCCGAGCGCTGCAAGCAAGAATAGTCCTTACGGTGGTTAGATATGAAGTTCTTCGATGGTACCTATTCTAAAAATAATAGTTAGGTTTGACAACTTCACGCTTCTGTGAACTCTAATAAAGCTAACTTTTTATTTCGCAGGTTGGTTTTAACTCTGAACACACATGGTAAGGAAACAAATCTATTCAAATTACAATAAATAAATTATATTTTATGTCAAATAATGTCCTGACACAAAAAATACGTATTTACAGGGCAGACGCACCTGTTATGGGACACTTATGGGAATATGTTATTTGGTGCGAATTGGAAGTCGGGTAAGCATTTTGACTATCTACATTAACCCCATTATGACTTTCTATATTATCCCCAAAATAAAACATTCGTCATAAACCAATTTGATTCGGTTTGGCCACGAATTAAATAGACAGGTACCTATATCATATACTTTTTTTTTTGCTTAAACTCAATTTATTATTAATTCTTGACAAATCTTAAATATAATATACAATCTAACACTAAAATATATATATCACTAGCTTTTGCCCGCGGCTTCGCCCGCGTTGATGTCGGAAAATATCCCACGGGGACGTACTACCGGGATTAGATACCTAATAGCCGAGGGAAAGGTCATTGACTCCTACCGCTGCGCCCGCGTTGTCGTCAACCATAATTATCTTGTTACGCGTAATTTTGAATGTGTGATATCTTATAAAGTAGTATTAATTTTAATGATATGATGTCAAGGCATATTTTAATCTTAATTAAATGCCCAATTTAAATAACATATTTTATTGGATCAGCATAAATATAATACCGGTCAAAATATCCTATCTGTTAATCCAGGATATAAACTGTCTACCTCATCCAAATCTTATTAGTAGCATAACATAATGATTGAATACTATCGTGAATTCATGCAAGCCTAGTAGGTACTTTTTGTTAGGTTACTGCTCAGAAATTGTGCACAACGTCTAATGATTGAAATACTATCTTGAACTCATGCAAGCCTAGTACTTTTTGTACCAAGTTTCAAGTTTATTAACTCAAGAAATCACGTTGTCCCATACAAATGTTGTCCCCCCTTTTCACCCCCTTAGGGGTAGAATTTCGGAAAATCCTTTCTTATCGGATGCCTACGTCATACAAAGAACTCGCCCTCCAATTTTCAGGTCTCTACGATCAGCGGTTTAGGCTGTGCGTTGATCCGTCAGTCAGTCAGTCATTCAGGACCAAGCATTTTATATGTATAGATAAGGATGTACATGTAGAATAAGGAAAAAAAAAAACATATACTGGTATATTACTTCGTGGGTTCGGCGCAAAGAGTCCTATCATCCACACGTATCTGTAACTTGTCAATAGTGTTTATTTTCGCCGTAGCCCATTAATAAACTCATGTTTAATTAGCATTTGTGTGTGTTATGGCTCCTACACACAATGCCGGCGGCATGTACGCCAGCACTGCAAGCCGTGGCGCGCCCGGCCCTGCCGTACAAACCCGCACAAAGGATCGCAAACGAAATGGAGGCGCAAAAGCCAGCACGTGCCGGCTTTGTGTGTAGGAGCCATTAGAAAAAGTAACAAAAGTGACTTTTCAGATACGGTAAAGACGGCAACACACTAGGCACGGTTGATTCACCTCCTCCGGCGCCCATTCGTTTGCAATGGGACCTCGGGCATGAAGAGCTACTCAAGAACATTGACGTTTCGTACAACGTCGCACAAAAGTTACTCAATGACGTCGACCTCAGGATACTGATGTACACCAAATATGGAAAGGGTACGTAAGCTTTTAAATCGTTTTCCGTCTTGGATCGTGCTTTTACAAAACTAACAAGGGTCACACACTTCTTTCAAGTTTGCGAGTCCTTAATTCCGTAGTTTGTTAACTGTCTTCCTGAATGTCAAAGGTTGCCTGGCAGCTATGTACAGGCAACAGCGACACGACCGCCGTAGTACTGGTATTAGTATCGTAGTATTAGTTTTTTTTTTTGTCTGTTTTCTATCCACACATAATATTCGTTTCACTATGCAGGTTTCATGAAGAGTTGCCGGATATCTCCAGACGCGTTCATCCAGTTGATTCTGCAGCTGTCTTACTACCGCGACGCGGGCCGTTTCTGCTTGACGTACGAAGCGTCTATGACGCGTTTATTCCGCGAGGGCCGCACCGAGACCGTCCGCTCCTGCACCATCGAGAGCTCCGAGTGGGTGAAGGCTATGAACAACCCGAATGCTACGGTAAGTCATACCTGCGCACAGTAACTCTGTGGCCACGAGCTACACGCTCACGACACCCATCTTGCAAAGGCGACTGCGGAGAAAACGAATAAAAGAGATTGATGCATGCCACGGGTCACCGCGACGCGACTTGCGGAGCGACCGGAAACAGGAAAAGCGCGCGCGTATCGCTCGATGTAAGTCACGTCGCTCGAAGCTGTGAACGAGGCCTACGGGGCCGTTAATATGACATAAGAGTTTTAGAAAAAAAGATCGTAAGGCCATTTAAAAACGTTCGAAATTTAGTCGCAACTCGTAGCCTCAAGCTCATCTCAACAAAAATTAATGTAATTTTTTTTGGTAAAATGAGATATTTTTGACAGATTGATTCAGAAATAGACTGCGTACGTTCTTAAAAATACGGGAATTGCCCCTCAGTTTCTAAAAATAAGCCTGAACATAGATTATCTCATGTCAAGTAATTTGATTCTCTGTTTATTTTCCGTTAGCCTGAATTGCTTAAGAGC
The DNA here is from genome assembly GCA_914767755.1 of Agrochola circellaris. Classification (NCBI taxonomy): domain Eukaryota; kingdom Metazoa; phylum Arthropoda; class Insecta; order Lepidoptera; family Noctuidae; genus Agrochola; species Agrochola circellaris. The sequence continues at coordinate 9,592,608 of OU611840.1, forward strand.
CTTTCAGAAAACCGTTATGACGCCCGGGTTTGACTCCTATGCCGCTGAAAAGTTTTATCATATCTTTGGAAGTTATAAAAAGAACAAACGAAAACGGGGTGATTGAAGAGAACTAAAACTCAAAACATTTGCTTAGGTACCTTACAATAAAATAAAAAAACAATACGAGAACAAAAAATATTTGAAAGGCAACTCAAGGGTGCGGACGTAACAAACCAATCAATGGATCGATACCAAGAACCAGTCCGACTTATTTAAACTCAACACAGCCAACGCCTTGCTATCAAACACAAACGGCCTCGAGCAACTATTCCCTTCCAGAACAATAATAAAAGAAGAAAAAATGCGTGAAACTTGTAAAACAAGTTTCAAGGTTTTATATTTTGTTTTTGACCAGAAGGTCAACGGCCCCGTACCTATTTAAAAACGTTCAAAATCTAATCGCAACCTCATCTCATTGGCAATCAATGTCAAAAATGTATGTCCGTAAATTATATAGAAATACCATAGATTTATAGCTCAGCTATCTAATTACGCAACACATTTTCGTAAACAGTGACAGTTCAACAACATTCATTGCGTTATTTACGTTGTTGAGCAGATGTTTTATTCTAACTTATGAAGCAATTTGAATCATGTATTACGCAATTAGGGTACTAGTATTTACTAATTCCATGGCTAAATTAGTGATATTTTTTACAGATTGAGACTGAGATTCGACGAACGTTCGAAGTCTAATCTCAGTCTAATATTTTATAGAAATATAAATATATATACCGGACAGACGTTGTCCTGTTTCCTAGAACTCGATTGCAGCGCTACTTAACTGTTCCAATTGTGAATCTAAACCATCCAGGGACCCCACTCAAACACACAAAAAATGTCATCTATATCGGTCTAGCCGCTAAGGAGGAGTTCAGTGGCATACAAACGTACAGAAGAATTAATGATGAATGATAGTGATTTATATTTCTGATGATAGTTTTAGTCAAATAAACAAAAGTATCTATGGTTACATTGTGCAATGCTCTATTTTCACGTATTTTTTGGATATTTAGTGATTATGATTTAAATTGAATTATATTTATTTATTTAGGTGCAAGAGCGAATGGATCTGTTCGTGAAGGCCAGTCACCGTCATCAGCTGGGCTACCAGGACGCCATGGCCGGCAGAGGCATCGACCGTCACCTCTTCTGTCTGTACGTCGTCTCGAAGTATCTCGAGCTGGAGTCGCCGTTCCTTCAGGAAGTGTTCAACGAACCGTGGCGACTTTCCACAAGCCAAACGCCTCACGGTCGGTATTTTCACATTCTACTTAAATAACACCTCCTTACAGTGCCAACGCAAGATTTTTCGCAGAGCAAGGCATTACAGTAACGTAAAATAACATTACCTGTATTTCCCCAAGGTTTAGGCAAATGTGTATAATACAGCCAGTGATCATTTGATAAGACCCGAACCTATTGCCATCAACCAGGCATGAATCCAGACTGTGAGTTGCTTTTGGGAAATTCCTCATAGAAAATCACGACCTATAGGCAGATACACTATGGAGTTGTTAACTGAATTGATTCTAACTGCACTTGTTATTGTATTTCCTCAAAGTGGCATCTTGGCATAGCTAGCAGATCCTAATACTACAACGTATTCTATATTTTTTTAGGTCAAACCTCAATGTTGGATCTAAAGAAACACCCGAAGTGCGTAAGTGCTGGCGGCGGCTTCGGCCCAGTGGCTGATGACGGCTATGGAGTCTCCTACATAATCGTCGGAGAAAATCTACTGTTCTTCCACGTCTCCAGCAAGAAGAGTTGCCCCATCACAGTGAGAATATTAACTTTGTAAACAGCTTAACATAGACCATTAACTATTGATTTAAATACCATTGTACAGGTTACATGTTGTCATTATCTCTTAATTCTCCTTCATTAAATTATGTTTTTTTATTAAATAAATAATTATCTAATGCCTTGTATTGCTTAATAAACACGTTTCAACCTTCAAGTTTACCTTTTATATACTTAACATTGTGTTATTTTTACAGAGCTCATCAAACTTCGTGAAACAAATAGAGAGATCTTTGAAAGATGTGCAAGACCTCTTTAATGAATACAAAACACTCAAAAACGGAATCAAGAATAACAAGTAGATCAACATTTAGACACGCTTTTGTATTGTTTTAGTTTTGTTGTTGTTGTAATGTGTAGTTTATATTTTTTAGACTAAGTGGACACTCAAATCAAACTGAAGTATTCTTCATAATAATTCATTGTGTACAATATTATTTTTGTAATGTCCTTTCTGTATAATGTAATACACCGTCAAATTCAGCATGCAGTGTTTATATTATGTATTCTAACATAGACTATGAAATTGGATTAAACCCCTCATGACGGAGACACATTCAGTTACTCTTCCAAGTTATTTTAATTGTTAACTATGACATGGAATTTATACTGTTAATTATCTGGTGCTGCACACACATTATGTTAAAACGTTATGCTTTTTCTACCGATCGTTCAAGAATAGAGTGTATATTATTATTTTAAATTAATTGATAACAATAAATCTGCTTTTCAATTATGTTTTTATAAGCTAAGGTGTATTTTATTGTATGATTTTTAAGTGTGCTTTTGTTCGAATACAATTTGATAGTACGTCGGAAATGTAAATGGATCGTACGGATATTATTATACTTATCTATGATAGGAGCAAAACCCTCACAGTAGAAACACGACTAAGGCTAAGATTTCACGAAGCGTAAACAACCGCGCCCACCGCGGGCATAAATCACGTATTTACTAAACCCTTTACCTGCACTACTACATTCTACGCGGGTCGCTCCATGAAACCTTAGCCGGTAGCCCTATACTTTTATCGCCCAGTTGTGACTGTCATCACTGTGTGTATTGTACGTCAATCTCTTATGTTACAAATAATAATGTATTTTAATTTATTGAAATAATATGCGAATATGTTGATTTCACTTGTAATAATTCTGACTTCAGTCGCCCTACAATTTTCTATATCTGTTTAAGTGCCCCGTATAACATACACACAGGAGACTTCATTATTGACTACACGGTAATTATAGCAGTGCCTGAGATTAATACACATGGTTCTCTCCGCCAAATCATTTAAATAAAAAGAGACTTGATACGATACAATAAAGTGCAATTCAAGTCGCACAGCGCTAATTACAGCTTAACTCTTAGATCTTCTGACTACGTTACACTCATTGAATTGGCCCGACAAGTCGAGCCCGCCGCTTACTTGTAGCTTCATACCCAAAATGCGGAGTGAACCGTCTGTATTAATTTGTGGCAGTGCACGACACTGATTCAGTTCAATATCATTTTAGTTCAATATTAATTCAAAACTCTAAACTATAACTATATAAGAATAACTGCTCAGTTCAGCCGTGTAATACCTACCTATTAGGTATTATAATTATACATTCTATAAATCGATAATATAATTATACATATCTACATGTTTTTAGTAGAAAAGCTATTCTCAACTTTTGTAGACCTGGTTTACTCTGTATAATTAAGTTAATGTGAAGATCAAATCATACCCATAAATTATTTATTATGTCCCTACATCACGATTGCTTTTAAATGCATTTTGTTATAAAGCTAGATTTAATTGTGTGAGTAACAGGGATGATCGATGTAAAACTTGATATTGAAGTACACTAACCACGCAATCGAAGTATTTTCCCTACTTCCTCCATACTTTTTCCTTTTTTTATATATTTTGCTACAAATCAATTCTGTCCAATAATATAATAATTGAGCTATATCTGAAATATTTTAGTAAAAAGACTAGGTGTTCTAAGGAGCATGTCACATTGTTAAATAGGAATGAATTTTATTTACAGTACATCTTTGACGTGCCTTTGAAATTTTACAACGAAAATAAGGGGATCGCTATTATTATGTATATTTTAGATAGGTGCGTCTACAATGCAAAGCTGGTCCTCTTTAGTTAACTTTAATCTAACAATTAACCACGTTTTTAATAAGCTACTTACAAGTTTTATCAATTAAATGTAAATAAATATATTATTTAATATTGAGATGTTTTATTAATTTGCTAGCGATACCGTTACGTAAAGTCTAAATCTAGACCACAATCTAGACAGATACACTGTAAATGGTGTCAAGTTACTAGAGCACTGACATACCGGCAGACCGAGTTGTCTCATAATCAGCCAAGATCGCACTGTTGGGCGTGCTAGAACACGATACATGTCCTCGGATTCGCGAATCGCGGAAATGGGCGTATCATATTTATTCTACCTCTCGGTTTTATAGCGAACGGATTAACAGAGGTAGGATAAAGATGATACTTCAATTCCTTCCTACCCTATACGTTTGACCGTTGGCTTGGCAGCATCAATGTTTTTGACAGGAAACGATTTGCTAAGTATTGTATTCGAAGGTTAAGGGTACATAAGCTCTGCACACCTGGAGGACAATTATAGGGGAGGATTTCATTGCTCCTATACCAACCCTAAGTCATTGGCCTGAATGGCTTCTAGTTTGCGAAGCGCTTCTTTATTACAGGGCTGAAGTAAGAAGCAGCAGTAGTCGGGTCCATCACACTTCTGATCAAAGCGTTGTCTCCCGATAAAGCCTTTAAGACTGATACTGAGCTTACTGATGTTATCCATTTCCGATATTTTTGAACTCCCAGAAACCAGAACCTTTTCCTTGATCGGAATAGCTTCACCATTTATATTAATATCACCGTGGGGGATAAGATTTCTGCGAGTAAAAATAACCGTTGTAGGTACTCTTACGAGCGCTCAAAGAAGACCTGTGGTCGAGTAGCTATTGGTATAGTGAAGATAATGACATTTAAAGATAGAGCGGCATCCTGTATGGAACTGCCAAAGACCAATAGTGCAATATCGTCAGCATACTCAGTGCTGGATTAAGACTACTTGATGCCCTAAGCAATCCACACCTGTGGGCCCTCCTATCCACTAGTAAACTAGTATCGGTCTTCCATACAAAAAATCTGCTGTTCCATACATTTTGACCGCGTAGGTATTGCACTTTTCTATGGAAAAGCAGTTTTTTTTTAATAACCTACGAAAAGTTTCAACGCCTGAGTTTGGAATCATGTACTAAATCCATGGTATCAGTTTTCGCGTCGATGTCCCTGCCACCCTGTATATCGTGGGCCGACCGTGGCGATCTTAGAATTGATAATTTCGTGAAGTGTTTAACCATTTCATGAAATGGTTGTATTTCATGAAATAGAATATCGACCGCTGATCCCATCATGGATGTTGTCTGGCATTCAAGTCAATGACATGACAGACGTACCCAGTACCTAAATGGTAGCTTCATATACAATGCTAAGAGATTGAATTTATACAATGCAAAGATAGTTTAAAAAATATTTACCAGCTCCAACACTATTTTCAGATGCTAATCAATTAGTTTAATGCGCCCTTGAGGAGGAGGACCAGCTAGCGCTGGTCATAGCCATGCATTTTTATCAGCGATATAATCCCCCAACTTATAATATGCTTGGCTGCATATGTAGTGTGCGTTTATTATAAGATTTAAATTTCGTTTCATTCAGTTGAAGTATGTGGGGAGGTATTTTATTGTAACATTTTAAACAGTACCCCATGAAAGACGAATCCACTTTAGCCAGCCTGAAACCCGGTCGAACTAATTGGTCCCTATTCCTAGTGATATAATTGTGTCTTGCACCTCTTTTGCTAAAAAGATGTAGATTTTTGCTTACGTACATAATGTTTTCATAAATATAGTGACAATGTACCGTCATGATGTTAATATCTTTAAAGAGTTCCTTTAGAGAGTCGCGCCTGCGGATGCCTTAAACGGCTCCGATGGCTCTTTTCTGCAGAATAAAAATAGACCCGCTGTCTGTAGCCCGTCCCCATAGTAGAATACCGTGCGACATAATACTATGAAAGTAACTAAAATAGACTAGCCTCGCGGTATCTACAGCACGGACGAGCATATACTGCTGTCCTGCTGAACTTAACTGCCTTGAAAGGAATGTTAAATGAGGACCCCATTGAAGCCTTGAGTCGAGCGTGATCCGCAGGAAAACAGTTTTATAGACGAATTCTAGTTTCTCTTGATTCAATACTATCTCACAATTACTACTTTTGACATTTCTTAAGCACTTAGTTTTTTTAGAATAGAATAGAATTAATATTAGCAGTGAACCAATTTTGGACCTGCTATAGGGCGTTATTTACGTCGTCAAGGTTTGATGCACGTCTATTAATTTTAAAAATTAAGGAAGTATCCTCAGCAAATAACACCATTTGTGGTTGAGTTTTTAACAAATGGGGTAGATCAATATATACTAAAAAGAGAAAAGGACCCGATATTGATCCTTGTGGTACACCCATTTTTTCTTTTAAACCGAGTGAATTGACACCATCTAATTGAACTTGCTGTTGTCTATCATTTAAATAAGATTTTATTAAAGTGAGCGCAAGTTTTCCAAGTCCATAATGCTCAAGTTTCTAGATTAAGGTTTTGTGGTCGTCGCAGTAAAATGCCTCGGAGAGGTCACAAGAAATTCCTGTGGCGTCTTGGGCCTCTTCCCACGCCATACATATGTGTTTTAATAACACAGACCACCACCACGACACCGGCGTCAGTCGTACAACGTCCCTTGGTGAAACCATACTGTTGATTGTTCATTTGTTGTTATTTAAGAAGCCCCCGACTGGCTTCGTCCGTCACTGACTAGGAGGGCGCCAGGGTATTGATTGCACGCGGGCGCTACATGGGCTAGAGCCACCCCTGCTAGAACCTTTCCAAGCTGGAGGAATACTTAGTTAAGTACCTACAGAGATGAAACAAAAATTGACCAAGTTCAGGTAATATTGGTAGCATTTTTCACCCGCTGTTGCAATTAATGCCTTGGAAAACACGTTGTTGGTGGCGGCTGTCATTTGTTGATCTTAGTAGGGCAATAATTGTCGGACCACTCATAATGAAGGGTTCCGTAGTTGGGATGAATTTATCCCAATAACAAACTTAACATTGTAGTTGAAAAGCATGTTCTCCCATACATTCCTTAAGGGAGAACATGTTTTTGCAACTGCAAATGTAAGTTGGTCGATTATAAGTAAGTTATAGAGCCTACTTAGCTGTGATAGTTTTCCTTTTAATTCGTTACATTTACCACTGCTTTGAATTTTTTCACATATCGCTCTGTGTCATCCACGTAACCACTGTATCTCGGAATAACACAGACGGAATTAACTACTTCTATTTTAATGTTTACGGTAATTATTTATTTATCCCCCTACATCATTGTCTACACCCAATGCGATAGTATAGTACGGTCTCATATTAAAATGTACCTACTTATAAAATTAAGTACATATTATTTACAATTTATTTTTTTGAGAAACTTTGTCCTTTGTCATTTAATGCAACCACAGACTAAGAAGTAAGAAGTACAACGGTGTACTAGTGCAACGGTGCCATGCACAGACTACAATTTTGTATGAGTACCATGTTCCCAATAATGGCAACATCTCTAAAAACTTCGTTCAGTTTGGTAAATTAAAAAGTAACATCTGTCAACAAATTACAATCTAGAGATCTCAAATTCTCATTTCTCATTTCGAACAAACGATTCTATAATTCTTATCTAATAATGTAATACGTTTACAATATTATTCTTACTACCAATTTAACACAGCAATAAATATCTTAGGTTATGGAAATATTTAGCAATTTTTCCTCATTTATAAGGTGTTCCTGTAGTATAGGTAGTTGTTTTGCAAATTGAGTGCAACATGTATCATATACTTAGAATTATTATATACAGACTGTGGGTTGTGTCGACTTTAACGTTATTTTCTGGTGTTGTAGTATTTTGGTTTTATGGATTTATAACAGCATTTCTTGTATTTACTTTGGGCATTTCAGGTAAGATAGATTTTAGTTATTATATTTTTATACAGCCTGTAGATTGCTTGATAACTCTAACCCAAAGATTTCAATTGCTCTGACCCGTTACGCTGCCCCTATGATGACCCTGAGACCCTGTTATTGCTGGACATCCTTGCCTTGAACATCACTGATTGCCTACTATTAACCTACTTGATAAATATTACAAACAAATCAGTATTTTATTTGTATAGAGGTCATCCCATAGCAATGATTGTGCAGATGATGGTTTTAAAACTTTGCAATGTAGTAGTTGAAGACTTTTAAGACTGCCTTGAAATTAACTAAATGACTATTAAAAAAATGTTTCATATCAAGTGTTTTGGGATAAATGCTGGCATCGATAATTACTAACACCTAACACACTAAAAAGAAGTATGAATCATTTCTTTTCATCTTTAGATTAGAGATGTTTAATGGATAAGATACCATATCTGCTATGATATGGCTACATACATATTGGTATACTATTGATTTCGAAAACCTTTCCTGCGCTAATAGAAATTAATATTTAAAAAAATTAAACCTAGTTGTATTGACCAAACAATAACATTGCTGTCATTGATAGTGAAAGCTAGTGAAATAATATTGTTTCAAAACCAGCAGGTTTTTTAAAATTATATCAAAGAAGCTACTTTTAGCCACAAACCTACTGGATCCCATGGCGTCTACACAACTCTCAATTATTATAATTCTGCTATTGAAAAATTCTTTGCAATCACTCTTTTGACCAGTAGCCACTAACCCAATGAGAAAGTTGAGTGACTTCTATCATTCTCCAGTTTCCCCACACAAAAATCATTTTGCTCAGCTTTTACCCCAAGAAAAATCATATTAGGGCAAAGGTGTGATAAATAACAATAAAACCAATTACTTTTTATTCAGGTTTTATATGCACAGTCAGTTTTACCAAGATAATCATGTAATGCATTAAAACCATTTTTTTTAGTCCCATCTGGTCACATTGTTCATATGAATAATAAAGTTATTATATTCGGAAATTTAGGTACATTGATTGGTAGCAGGAAGCGTTTGAACCAAAAGGATATTAAATGTACTTTAATTTTAATACCAGCAATGGTAGTATATGTGAAGTTTTTTTATATTAAGATTTTAAAGTACCATGTACTGAGAAATAAATTATATCTTATCTAAGAAAATTGTAAGATGTCCCGCAGAACAGTGTGCCTTTTTCCATTGGCGTCTTCAAATGGTCTCCATTCTACTCTGTCCTCTGCAACTTTGGCCCAGTATGGCCCCAAGCTTAGGTGAATATGTCCCCCTATCTGATTTTTGGATGCTCCTGTTTTGTACTCCTGTCTCTTAGGTACCACAAGGTTACTTGTTTATTTTATTTGTTTGTTTTATATTGAATCATGTGTCCTCTCCAGCCCCATTTCAAACGGCTAACCAATATATCTGTAACTTTGGTCTCTTATCTCTGTATTTCTGATCTTGGCCCTTAGTTAGCCTCCTGACATGCTTTTTTCCATCGCCATCTGACATTTTCTTAGTTTCTGTCTATGATTGTCAGTCAGCAAGCAACCAAGTTATACTGTCAAAATTATGTTATGTAAGGAAGAATGCAAATGTTGAAAGTTTTTCTTATAATATGCATGATTAAATCTTTGCTCTTTATTATTCACTTCAGAGACCTTCTTGGACATTAAGTCATTGGGCGAGACACATAATTTGTCCTAGGTTGCCATAAACTTCCATATGGACCTCTGTGGAATTAGTCATCAACTTTCTTTTGCTAGTATTCTTTTCTAGCCCTACTTCTCTGCTTTTATTCGTCAGGGTTTTTCCCGAGAGTTCTAATTTCTTGGGATCTTCTTCTAACAGGATAATATCGTCTGCGAATCTGAAATGGTTTAGGCCGTTGATGTTAGGACCGTATTTGTCTCATCTATTTTTCTGAAGATACGTTCCAGCACAGCATGAAACAGCTTGGAGTATAATGGTTCTACTTGTCTTCTGTTTATAGGAAAAGGGTTTCTTTTCCATTTTTATGGAACTGTATATGGTTTTTATTAGTTCGATAATTCGATTATCGTTATCGGTATTTTCCGCTGTCAAACACTTTGCAATACTTACTCGATGAAGGCAATTTATAGTGACTTCTGATATTCATTGTGTTAGGAGCTGAGGTGATGAAGGGAAACGACCAGTTCAAGGCACTAATTAGTACTGTCTTTATTTTAGGAATGCTTACTTGCTTAGCTATTAGGTACAAATTCTTATAAATATAAAAATCAAATGTGGGTTAATTAAAAACATAAGATTTTGGATAGACCAATCGTTGCACAGCACGTATTGATCTGTAGTTCTCGAAACTCATGACGGGGACGTCACCATCGCGGTGGCGGTAGCAGAGCTCTAGGGCTCCGCGGTCGGCCACTAGGCCGGCGCGCGTGGTGCGCGTAGTGTGAGATGATGATGCAGCTACAATTTTATTTTTCCAAGACTATGAAATAATATTTATTTGCATAAAACATGATAATGGTAAAGTAGGTGTTTTTTTCTGAATCCTGCTTACCCTATCGGTTGGTTTTGGTTCAGAGTTTGTGATAAAAATTCTTTCAGTTTGTGCCCGCCATCACTACTCTTTTTTCCATGTCCACGCTTACCAAATATCAATTATTTACCAGCTTCTCGGGTGCCAACCTCACTTGCTGAACTATTCTGTGAGCTGATTTTCGTTCGTGTGGATTGTGACGCCGAACCATTCTCCTCTCTTTTCCTCTTGTCTCGATTTTTATTTTGATGAGATAGTGTTTTTATTATAATTTTGTCGTATTTCAGAAATGCTATGTTCCCTTTCTTTTCTCTTTCACAACTTGGAGCTGTAACTGCCAATATTTCTTTTGGGAAATCTTCCTTCTTTTGTGTTTGTTGTTTGCTTGCGGGAAGGCTTGCCTTATTTTTAATAACTAAGTGTTTTTTCACGTAGTTGTGAAGAAGACTATTACGGAAAGATTTTTGCTGCTGGAGGTACACCGCCCAATTCATTATACATTGTTTATTTAATGTATTCCCATGTCCAAAATGATGTCTTTTATCTAATCGATGAGCTCCGTTTTTCCTGACGCCTCCGTTCCAAAAATGACGAAGTTATTAAAATGTAGTTTCTGTTCGAGTTCTATTAGTTTTTAAGCACATTATTTTCCTCCACAATATGTTTAATTTTTTCGTCTAACGCTTCCCATACATTTTCTGTTACAGACTTTGTTATGGTTAAATTTGGTGATTCAACTTTTCTTCGAGTTTTGATATCCTCTCTATGTTTCGGTCCATGTTATTGTTTATTGTTCATAAAGTCAAAGTCAAATCACTTATTTCAAATAGGCACATATAAGGCAGAGCAGAGTCTCGCTTGTGCTACGTTCCGATGCGGACGCGTTTGCATATTCTTTATTTCGGTTAGCGCAGCGCAAGCTGTCGCTCGTAATTTACCCACCATGGGTAATAAACTAGTGGCGAATGAGCTGCTGGCGTTCCTGCAGCAGAAGCTAGATGTGATGGACGAGGTGTCCGCTGTCCAGATCTGCGCAACGAACTTCAGCGAGGATGACATAGCTGCTGTCAAGCTGTTGTTGTACAGTGTGCTGAACAAGCGCGACCAGATGGTGTCCCGCCGGCGTGACGGGACTAAGAGGAGCCTGCAGGATATAATCACGCTGTTCAAGGAGACCGACCCTGTCGACGTGCCGACGTTTGTGGCGAAGGACCTACACAAGCTTCCTCCGGTCACCTTCGACCACGTCGATGTAACGAGCCTTCTGAAGGACATTGTCTTTCTGAAGACCCGCCTCGCGGATGTGCTAACAAAATTAGATACATCCCAAAACACCGTCGCTGATTTGCGTAAAGAAGTTAGCGATTTGCGCAACAGTGTGGCGGTAATTAGGTCACCTGTCGATGCGTCAAACGTCAACACATGTCGCGGAGCCGGCCTCGATATATCGTCGTCAAATTCCGCGTCAGCAGTTTCGACGTCAGCGCATCCGTCGATTGCTGAGCTTGCAGAGCACCCCGCCGGCGCGCCCCGCAGCCCCGTGCTCGTCACCGCGGCTCCTCCTCGCAGCGCCGCCCGCACCCATTGCCCCGTCCCGCTGCCAGTGTCTGCAACCCTGGCGAAACCCCTTCAAAGGAATTTCGCTAGCGTCACCACAAGCGCCCCTGGCGCTGCTAGTATTAAGCCCTTGCCAGAAAAGGCGCCGAATAGGGCTGAAAATGATGACGGTTTCGTGACGGTGCAAAGGAGGAAGCGCCGATCGCAAACGAACAAGAACCGCTGCGGCAAAGCTCCTACGGACCCCGAAGTCAGCTTGCGTGCCGCAAAGCCGAACACACCGGTGTACATTTCCCGCCTGCACTACACCACTAAGGCGGAGGACATCGTGGAGTACGTGCGTCAAAAGACGAGGTACACACCGAGGGTGCATTTACTAGAATCGCACCGAAACGTCAACTTCAAGGCGTTCGTCGTGCTTGTACCGAACTGTTATCTGCCCCTCGTCATGGAAGAAGACTTTTGGCCGCAAGACGTGGTGTTCCGTCGCTTCCGCGGACAAGTTCCACACGACAGCACAAAGTCAAGTGCAAAGTGAAGTGCTACTAACATAGCCTAAGCCTTATTTATTAACACAAGTTTTTGTTTATATTAAAATATGTATGTTTAGGTTAAGGTATTTTTCTATGGGCCTGTGTCGCCTGAAATAAATGATATTATTATTATTATAAGGCACTTTTACATACAGCATGTAAACTTTAGTAACTAACTGATCCAATGTTTGTCCACAGGGATTCTTTACAGTGCTCAAGATCTATTGCTGTACTATCCCAATGACCCACCCGACTCTAGGGTGTTTGTTCTTCAACCAAGCAACTACAAACTTCCTTATGAAAGTATCAAAATTAATAACAAAGATGGCTTCAAAATTCACTTGTTCCTTATAAAACAAACTGTGAATAGCAATCATAAACCAACCATGGTATTTTTCCATGGTAATGCCGGTAACATGGGCCAGAGGTGAGTTTGCACTTATTTTTGAATTAAATATAGGTACATTTGGTATACCAAGCCCATGTTTCTCGAAGTCAATTAAATTTGATCTATTGTCAAATCTTATGTCAAGTGGTTTTACTTTGAGCTTAGAGTAGCCCAACGACAATTTTTTAAGGAAAGCGAAGATCGTGATGTTGCTGTAACACTAGCAACGCAATCATTCATGATATGGGAAGACAATAATTCTGAAACACTGGCAAACTTGAAACAAACACAAAAGTAATAACTATACAACATTAATGTTTTTATTTACAGACTGTCAAATGTCTCTGGTTTCTACCACAAGCTGAACATTAATATCCTCATGGTGGAGTACAGGGGATATGGTTTGTCAGAAGGAACTCCGTCTGAAAGAGGTCTATATGTTGATGCACAGTCTGCTCTCGATTACATCATGCAGAGAACTGACATAGATGTCAGTAAAATTATGGTGTTTGGAAGATCATTAGGTAAAGTACTACTTAGATACATTTTTGTTCATACCAGAGCCATCGTCTTCCTTATCCAACAAGGTTGGGGACGGCTTTCAGTCTGACTAGATGTGGTTGAGTATCGATATTGTTCATGGAAAATCAGTCATATGATGAGTGCTGCGACATCATAATTAATGGACAATACTGTTGATCTAAAGGCTGTCAGACTTCAACGCTCGTCCAGCCAGGTTTTAATCTGCATCTTAGCATTAAGTCTTTGATTTATACTGAAGTCACACAACTTAAGTGCTAGCTTTTGCCCGGGGCTTCGCCCGCGTGATTCATGGAAATATTCCCGCGTAATCCAGGTTATGGTCCATCCGTGTGTGTGCCTTTCATCCAAATCCGTTCAGCTTTTAAGGCGTGAAAAGGTAAAGGGAAAACAGACTGACAGACAGAGGTACTTTCGAATTTATAATATTACTAGCGACGCCCCTCGGTTTCACCCGTTTAAGTCTCGATCCTGTGGGAATATCGGGATAAAAGTATCCTATGTCCTAACCCAGGTCATGGTCTACCCATGTGCGAAATTTCATCCAAATCTGTTCAGCCGTTTTAGCGTGAAAGCGTAACAAACAAACAAACTCACTTTCGCATTTATAATGTTAGTTAGGATTCTATATAATGTATAACAATATAGTATTATATACTATAAATGTATTTTTCCATAGTGGAGTTTTTATAGGTTCTTTTTTTCTGACGTCCGCTCGTGCAAAGGTACGGGCAAAAACTAGATTCATATAGGTTGGATTTTAAAATGTTTATACCCCACCCCATTTGTGTGTTATTTTGTTTTTTGTTTTATTTTTTTGTTTATGTTTTTGTTTATGCCTTGCATTCATTAAAGCTTGTACAGACCAGCGCGACGCGACGCCGCGCCGCGACACGAACAATACAATTTCTAAGAAAACTTGACGGTATAACACCGGACCGGTGTCGCGGCGCGCCGTCGCGTCGCGCTGGTCTGCACGAAGCTTTAAGGATTCAAAGAGAACCAGGTTATTTAAGTTGTATTATGTTAAAGACAATTTATCAAAAATAATCTATATTTTCCAGGTGGAGCTATAGCAATTGACTTAGCCTCAAGGCTTGAGTATAGGAATAAAATATGGGCGTTGGTAGTAGAGAATACCTTCACTAGCATACCTGACATGGCACACGTTATACTAAAATGGAAGTGTTTGAACTGGCTCCCACAATTCTGTCATAAGAACAAGGTTTGTGTTTACTGTTTTATATTATGACTGATGATCTGCTGTCTGTTCTTTCACACGCAAACTACTGAAATTAGTCAGTTATCCTCAAGCTGACTGCCAAACTTTGTTTGATGCCCTTGATGACATTACGGTGATGAACTTTTTCATTAGTTAATTTGTGTTAAAATATAGAACAATTATTCTCTTTTTAGTACATGTCATTGAAGAAAATGGGGCACGTGATGACGCCTACTCTGGTGTTATGTGGCTCAAATGATGCTCTGGTCCCACCGGCGATGGCCAAAGAGTTGTACATGCGCTGCGGAGCTCTTTGCAAGAAGTTAGTGGTGATGCCTGGCGGCGGACATGACGACACTTGGACTTGCAGAGATTACTACTCGTATGTACAACAATTTTTGGTAAATGTCCCACCGTTACCTGATGAAATCGGTCCATTCTTCGATAACGATACAAATTCCACTAGACATACTATTGTGCATACAGTATAGTATTAACTGTAATTTTTATAGTAATAATTAGATAATGTATAATTTTATATGTATATTATAATAATTATGTATTTCATTATAATTTTACAAATTTTATATAGAAAAAAATATTTTAATAGGTTTTTAAATTCCTGTAAGTAGCTTAATATGTAAGTAGATAATATTTTCAAGTTCTCCAACGTACAAAATGGCAATGCAAATGAGTGATTGTGATGATAATAGTACCAACATCCTTTAATAACAAGAATAAAACCGCAGCATTATTTAAATACAAAATTGATTATAAAAACATATTTTATAATTGTGCACAAAATGTGTAGGTATATCAATACTTCAATAGTTAAGGGCAAGAATGCGCGACCAAAATATCTAAAGCCTCATCGAGTTTGAAGATCATTTATTAGCTTTATTAGAACATTAGAAAATATAACAATGTCGAGATTCTAGACAAGATTTATTTGGATATGGAAAGCAGATTCCTACGAAAAATTAAATAAAGACTCACGTGGGTGGATCGATCTGCGACTTCAATTACTGAGCTTGTTGTGATCAGACCGTGAATGGTACAGTCCATCCATGACACTAACCTTAGAATAGCGGTATCGCCCGGTAATTCGATTGTGGGGAAATTTACGTTTATGACGAAGTGATCCTCCTCAATCATTAATTCACTAGTTATTACTAGCAATCTCATTCGCCACTGGGTGCTTCACGCACAATTCGTTCCCATATATATATCTGAAGAATTATAGAAAATAAAGATTCTTCTATATATCCGAAATTGAGAGAGATACTACGACAAGATGATACGGCTACAAGAAGATAGTAGGACAAAAAGATACTACGACAAGATACTATTACACGAAGATACTACTACAAGATGATGCTACGACAAGAAGATACTAGGACAAAAAGATACAATGACATGAAGATACCACGATCAGAAGACACTGGAGATACTACTACAAGAAGGTACCTCGACAAGAAAATGCTAGGACAAGATATTACGAACAGAAGATAATACGACCAGAAGATATTACGACAAAAACATATGACTATATATGACTACTAGAAGATACTAGGACAGAAATATTAGTATGTGTTTGTATATCACATACATGTGATAAAGGCAGGCAGGCTTCCCTTCGCCAAATATAATGTCAATCATAGCTCTGTCTAATGGTACACATATGGTACACGTAATATGAAATGTAACATGCGTTAAAACGAACCTGCCGTCCAATTATATGCAATGCAACATGAGATGTAACTGCGTTTGCATCTGCGAGACATTCACATAAAAACATGTTGAAAACTTTGTTTTCCGTCGACTTGCGTTCGCACTGTAACGCAATTTGTTGACGCGGAACATGTTTGACGTTTCATATCACTTGACATATTTTACAGACAAATTGCATATCTAAATGTTTTAGCCGTTTACCTTGCACTAAACACAAGCTATTGACAAGTTTCGTGACACAAACAAACAACAGTACGTACGTAAACGTGACAAATCTCTTTACAAAACATGTCTATTGAATATGTTTCGAATTCAAAAAAACAAGTTATGGGATTTGTTTCATGTGACAAGTTTCGAAACATCTACATGTTGAATGTTTGCTGGTGTAAACGCACAGTAACACACGTTAAAACAAATTCGCCTTGGTGTTGTGTTACATACAAATATTTAAATAAACAAGTTTTATGTAGCATCAATAATAACAGTGTAGTTGAGACTGAGTCATTTTAACTACCATTACAACATGTTTACAAAACTATTACAAAATTGAAATTCGAACATTTTTACTATGTCTATAAGCAGTTTAAAATCTAAGCAGTTTCTAATTAAATATCAGTAAATCAGTAACAATATTTATCACTTACTGTTTTATAAAAAAAAAACCTTACACCATTTATGCAATTTAGATTTAAAGTATTTCAGACGGAGTTCACTTATATCTTTTGGAACTTTGTTTAAAATTGTAAAGAACTGCTGTGATAAATTATTTTTATGGCATAATCTACTTTGGTGTGTGGGCATTCTTATTATTGCTCTAAAGCATTTTTTCTGTACCAAAAAGGGTTCATTTATGTTCATAGAGTTACCCGAGAGTATAATACGAATAGAGTATAAAGAACCATACCTGAGTCAAGAAGAAACATATCCGTGATAAGTAGTAAATGCAACTGCTTTACTCGCGGTACGTTTTAAAAGTTTTAAAGGAACCATAAATTGCTTTAGTTTTTTAAGCTTTTTTGCGCATAAACTGGAGTGAAATGATGATGAAGCAGGATCACTTCGTAACACCTTTGTCTTGAGATCATCCTAATACTCGATGGTGCTTTGATGGATATACATGTCCACCGCCTAACTGAGTCGGTGCCTGAAGTAGCGGGAAGGGTGTGGTGACGTGTCATGAAAGCTCAGCCATTCGTCACCTCAGGCACCGCATCAGTTAAACGGTAGTCGCCAAATTTATTGTGTGTTTAACACATTTACATACTCATTGCCATTTGTGTTCGACTGATTTTGTTATGTCACCAGTATTTATAAGCAATGTTTTAACTAAGAATTGCCTTAGTGTGAGAGGAGCTTTAGTTAAATCAATTCGTTATAGAATTAACATATTTTTATAGTCAAAGCAATTACTTTGTTGATATCAATACGATACAAAGCTTTAGTGTGTATACTTAGCAGATGAACGGTATGTTATCATTATGTATTTATGTAATTTAAAGTCTAAGCGTGTCACCGTTCGGGCCATTTACTCATGTGACATACATATAATGCAGCCCATGACGATGTTATTTAGGCTACGGTTTGCAAAAATTGGAGAGGGGGCGGAGGGACTGGTATTAATGTTCACCTTACGGGGGCGTTACGCCAGACACAGCTGTAACAGAAAATTTGGGAGTTTACTCCCTGAGCACCTCGTTCTTAGAGCTAATCAGTATTTGACAACTGTCATGCTAAAATGTTAAGAGATTTTTGACCATGTGCGGTGTGGTGTTACGGTCCCAGGACGATTCAACTCATCCAGTCCGCTTCGCCTGCATCCGCACTAAGTCCACAGTTTCTAGGTGTTAATTAGCGCGTTATACAGCTTTTGCGCATAGTTAGCGAGTAATGTGAGGGTTCCTTTCAAAATATTATTGGGCTAGTATACCTTATTAAGCCCAATTACCTTCACAACACATGTTTCCATTCAGTACGTCCTCCTACTGAGTGGATACATTCAGCCGTAAATTGTTTTCTTAGTGCAGCAGCCTTAGGGTTTTGTAGCTATTTGCATCCATCCGTCCTTCATACATTCTAAATCTCTCTCCAAGCTGTTAAGTTACTTTTACGCTGTGAGGGCAACGATGGGTTATTGTAAATACTATTACTTTTTGAGTGAAGCTATCGCCACACGCCGGCGCACGTAGGACAAAATGCCGGGATTTCCATCCAGGCAAATTGTTCATCGTCTTCAGCCCGCTAGCGATAAAAAAAAGCGGCCAAGTGAAAGTCGGATTCGCACACGAAGCCTTCCGTACCACCGTACAATATTGAACACTACCTACATATTTATTTATCATGTTTCTTGTATCCCATTTAATGTTGAACTTTATTTTATTTTTATTATTTGTTGTTATAGCAGCCAAATTTTTCACTTTGTGAAAATATCAAGTGTCTACCTATTACGGTTCAAAAGATACAGCCCTGTGACAGTACACGTGTGCTTAGCTGTCTTAAATGTATATCAGTTAGTATAGGTATTATTTATATAATATACCTACTTATTCCATTGAATTGTAATTGAAACTCAATTAAACGCCAATTAAAGCAATAAGCAATTAACGCAGGTAAAGAAGGTGATAGTCTAATATTGCCTAAGAATAAGTATTGCCTTTTATCTAATATTATAAAGCGAAAAGATTTTATTTTTTGTATGTTTGTTTGTAATTAATAAACTGAAAAACGACTGTACCGATTTAATAAACTCTACATGCTTTATTATCACTGAGTAACATAGGCTATAATTTATAAAGATAACCCGCGGGCGAAGTCGCTGACGGAAGCAAGTTGAAAATAAAAATACGTAACGCACAGTGACAAGCAATAACAAAAAGTACAATACCTGTTTATTGTAAATGAAATTATAACTACTTCTTATACCTAAGTACATGATACGTGGTCTTCGCTGTTAAATGTTTAGCTGCTTAACATACTTGGCTGTTATGGTGCCAAAATCTTATTTGATAAAATAATTAGCATTTTGTTCCATAAATGTTTGTGTAATGCAACGTTTTATTTAGCAGAGTGGTATAGACTTACGCGTTACTTGTAACAAATTAAATCCGCTCTTATTTTATTAAATTATATATTTTCTAATACCTCTTCTTTTATTTTGTCTTGTAGGCCAGGAGCCTAATTCTTTCCCATAGCAAAAATCTGACGTACCCAGTCTCCCCCGCCCTCTCACCCTATATTGAACGGTAGGTATTCAAGCGTCTCTACGCGTCAGTTTTTTTTTCAAGAGAACAAGATGTCCTAATCCTTCAATAATATCCAAACGTGAAAAGCCTGAACAAAAGATAACCAGAGATATTCATGGCAATTAATAAAAAAATATTTATTGGTTACAAAAAACAACCGGAACAATAATTTTAATTTCTAAATTCGGTGGCAAAATACAAAAATATGTACAAAACCTATGTTCCCTTTATACGGTTGTTTCTTTAAATAACATTTTTTATTTTGCACTTTTTAGTTGTGGTACAGCACGAGCATTTGGACAGTTCGGCAATAATAGCTGATTTCATGATTCATTCATAAATATCTGTTTCAAGCATAGATATAGTTTTAATAATACATCTATGGTTTCAAGAAGACAGCCAGAATGGATTTTTGGGACCCACAGTAAGGGTAGGTACTATAACAGTTCGCTTCCGGCCGTGGTTCAGTCCATGGTCAGAAGGGAAAACGCGTGGGATGCTGTCCTGCTTGTGCAAGCTGGCGCGACGCGATACCGGTAATTGTTCAACCGTGAAGTTTTCTTAGAAATTGTTTTGTTATAGTAACGCAGCGCTGTCGCGTTGCGCCTGTCTGCCCGAGGCTTATCGATCTCCGGCCACTAAAAGGCCTGGGCTGCGAAATTGGGGCTGGCGTTGCCCGGACAGTCAGGCCCAAAGAGGGGGCACAGTATCTATGGACGGCACGCAGTGTTCCATGCGAGCCTTTGCGGTTTGACGTGAGGTCGTGGCATCGGCCGCACTGGGTGATGGGGCCTTCTAGACATGGCGGGCTGATACCAGTCGGGGGGGGCGGCGAATGGACAAGTATCTCCCGGCACATGGTAGTAGCGGGAACAGTGGGGTTTTAGGTGTGACTGATACTGGCATGGTCACCATCAGAAAGTTTTCACTTTGATAACACAAAAAATTGTCGCTGATTAGTCGAAATTTGTCACTGGTTCAAAAGTTTATAGGTGTCCGATCTGGGGAGCATCTCCCCAGCTTGGCCCAATTGAATTTCAAAAGCTAGCGCACCTAGCGAAGATCTGTATTCGTCCAAATATTTTGCCGTCACATATTTAGTCAGGTCTTAGTTTAAAAGATATAATGAGTTAAATTTTTAAGGTATAGGCCAGCTAGATCGAAGGGTTTACGAAAAATGTTCGATATAGCTCTTGGACTATACCTTAAAAATTAGTAAAACAAGGCACCACAACCGTTGTAGCACGAAACGTCCTTAACTATATAAGAAATTATAATCAGCATTCACTGATTTTGAAAAGAATGTACAGTCAGCAAGAAAATTGGCAACACCTAAGATTTTTTTTTTTAAGAAACATGATCGATGCCCATGCATTGATCCTGTTTCTTTTATGGATTAAAACTATCAGACCGGTAGTGAGCATAGTTCTATGCTCATCATTTACACGGACTAAGTTCATATTTCATATCGTACGTCCCGTGGTGGAACAGTGCGAACGCGCCCTAGAGCAGTTCACAAAGACAGTAGTCGGCCCCGCTTTTTAACAGATTGTTTTCAGTTAGGCTAGTCTGCCATTCAGGTGTCTGATAACTACTTTAAATAGGTAGGCACGCAAATTAAAACAACAATTAATTCCTAAAATATTTTATTTTAATATACGAAGTTAACATTCCACGTACTGTTATGAATAATATATACCTACCTTGTAGTGTCGAGAAGGTAGGTTTACACAATATGAAATATATACGAAGCTAAAAGTTTATCGAAATAGAACACTCGTACATCCATTATTTAAATAAAGATACAAAAGAAACAACTCATTTTCGAACATGCATAATTAAAATCCTCACTAGCTACATTTTGAAGAATATCAGCTATTATACATCATTCAATTATATAGGTACTTATAAAATGTAAAATAGAAATGTAAAGGGGATTGGAAAATCACAACGATAGAAAGCACAGGTCTTGATAAAATTCATAATGTTGTCGTGTAAAATAAATAATGAAATTAACAACGAAATATAATGTTAATTTTATTTTCAGATATACAAAAAAAGTAAATAAATCAACAATTTGCTTTTATGACAATTAATATTATTTTGTCACATAATAATTAATTCAATTAATTGTATAGTTTAAAATTCATGTATGTATAATAATAATTATGTCGCTTAGAACCTGAAAGTTATTATTTTAATAATAGTATATTTTGTAGATACAAAAGAGGCATATAATGCCACGAGTATCATGTTACGTGAAGTGTTCATTTGATTGAATGTCCGATTCACACCCACTTTGCACCGGCACACACACGCTTATTACACAAGTTAACGTTTACGTCAATATTTTTATATGATTATGCCATTATATTATTTTCGCGATTTCTAAAAAGTATTGAATATTAAAAGGGTTATTTCCTAAGGAAATAAGTACACAAGAAATATTTAGACCATTTAACCAATGGATTTGTAACGCGCTTATTTCTACGAACAAAAAGTTTCTTCTGGTTCCTGCAAACCACGTTGCCAACAGTGCTGTCAACTTACTCAAAAACAAGAAGTATCGATATTTTACATTCCTTCCTTTATCGATAGATTTCTGGAAAGAAGAGAGAGTTCATAAACCTAACAAAGTCCACTCGTACAAGATTCTTCATTAGCCTAACCTTTTCCCAACTATGTCGGGTAATTTTATGTTCATCATGATTTTTCTCTTATCTCATCTTTCAGACTGATTAAAAAGTTGTATTATAAATCCATGGGAGAAAACTGACAAGTTCTAGCTGCCACTTCTTTTTATTCATTAGTATGTACATTTTAGCTTTTTATCTCTATTGATATAGTAAAAAGAAGACAAAAGTCTGTAGAGACGAGACGGTCAATAGGACATAAAAAGAAGAAAACTAAACTATAATCGTAAATGGTACGCCATAGTAAATTCCGGAAAAATATAATTATAATACAATAATTTGATCTTACAACTACACAAAAATATATTTTATCGATATGGAACCATAGTCATAAATAATAACTGGTCACATCATTGTTTAAAACATTTTTAAATCGAATTGGTGATCGTAGTCACGTGATTTATTAAATTATTTTAACATAAATTGTATATATAATTGTGTGTTTATTTAACCGAAAATACATATGGAATAATACTCCATATTTTTGGAAATTTTAAGTATTTTCTTGCATTCGTATATTTTTTTAATAGTCTTCGATTTTCAAATTCATTACCTTGACAGACGGGTAAAATCATACGCGGCGGGTGGGTCCATAGGTTAAATGGTCTAAGAAGGAATAAGACGATCAGATACTCAAAATTACGTATTAGAAATCGGTTAAATGGTTTATAATCGTTTACAGAAAGGGGTATATGATACTGTATATGACAGTTTGGATGTGTATGGCTGTGCATGTGCCACAGTGGAGCTCGTGCGTGGGCGACTCGGTGGCGTCCCGCTAGCGACGCGCGCCAAACTCGACGGCGTCGTCGTCGGTGATGTCTCCGTGCCGCCACAAGTTGAGGCGCGAGCTCTTGGCATGCTCCTGCGCCGCGCGGTACTCCGCCACCAGCGCCGCAAGACGGTGGTCACGCAGATACTCCATCAGCACCAAACCCTCTTTGATCAGGTTCTAAATACAAACAGTATTGATTAGCATGTTTGTTGTATTGTAGATTTATGATCATTCAGTACAATTTATTTAAACATTGAGCAATTCGAGCATTGATAAATATCTAACGAGAAGAAAACTCTTTCCTTTCAATTTGCCAGTGCATTACAAAGACTTCATGCAAATAAGGGATCCATTCCCACAATACAAAACAAGAACCTCAAGTTGCAGACATCAATTACTGACTGAAACCTTCTTACTAAGTATACTTACTCAAGTTGCTCATGTTATGAGAACTCGTCACTATGCTATGTATGTATTTTTGATGATAATGATGATGGATGAAATTTTAATGAGAAATTACAAGGCACAAAAATAATTATAATATACCTTCCCAACATCGACGTTGGTATTAGGATCGACGAGTGTGACTGCGGGCGGGGCGCCGCGAGTCTCAATGTTGAGCAGTAGCTTCCTGTTGAGCGTGTCGGCGGAGAAGGCGGCGACAGCCTCGGACCGGTCGTCCGGGTCGGACGGGAACTTCACACAGCACAGCGTGAACTCGCTGGCGTACGCCGGCTCCGTCTCCGTGCCGGCCGGCAGCGAAGCCAGTCGCGTTACGTTCACGATCTACGTTATATTGTCTTAATATTAATATTTGAGCAATGCACTATTGTAAGTGAATGACACCCGAATACTGAAACGCCACTCAAAACTTAAGCGTTACTTATGACTCGTTTAACCTTTTGATTGGTTGAAACTAGTTTTAAGTACATAACGCTTAAGTTTTGAGTGGCGTTTCAGTATTCGGGGGTAAAACAGGATGATATGACAAATAATCCTATTATTCTTTTTTTTGTTTCTTCCATGTAATTTTATCAAGTTACAAGATGTTGAACACACTAGTTTTTCGAATTCGAAGATCCATCTAAATAAAAAGATGGCGAAGTTGCGAAGATTATGGATGGATGGATGGAAGAAAAAGTCGTATTATGCCTCCTCCTCCTATTCGTCGTTCTCTCAATGCCGAGGATCGCGACCAAATACGACACGTCTACAAGTTATGCGGTCTTTTCCAATCAAGTTGTATTACGCCATCGTAATTAACTTGGTATAAGGCTAGAAGTGTGATGATGATTACAGGCCTACTGTTTAACTAAGACGGTTCCTGACGTAGGAGTGTGGTAACGTGACGCGAGAGCTCAGCTCAGTCAGGCGCCCGACGAGTGACGAGCTTCAACACATTTTGTTTTACGGCCGCTTAGAGTAAACCGCACACGAAATTGGAATCACTTAAATGATTCCCCCGATTAAGAGCTAAATGAAATTAATTAGTTGCATAATGTTTTTAAAATATATTCAAAGATCAATAAACATCAGACAATCTTTGAAAGAAAATAGGAGTTCTGACGCTGACGCGTGGTTATGAATTATGCGACGGTTACTACATAACTTAGGTTTCCCATATAAAAATGTCAATCAATGAAAAAAAAAAGACAGAATGTCACAATATTGTTCAGCAAATATACATATTATGACAAAGATGACATTACGATTGATCAATACCTACTTAGAGGTAGGTATTTTGATTGGCTATCATTGGAAAAACTTGTTGAAACTATCCCGTGTACAGCCTGACATAACTGTCACCATTCCCGCACTGCGCCGCTACCGCAGGCACCGTCTCAGTTAAGCGGTAGGCCTGTAGTTTAATGATATCTTTGTAATTAATATGCGTTAGTTTCCGCCTCATTGTACTCACCTCACGGTTTCCATAATCAATGTAGAAAATATGGGCCATTTTATCTTCTGAAATTTTTTCAACCTTAGCCCGGTACCATTGATCATCCATTGTGAAACGAGCTGCACAGATTTGGCCTCTTCTGGGTATGTAAGATCCAGGAAGGGGAGCGTTGTTCTTAAATTCCTGATGGATTCTCTCCATTAAATTTTCAAGCTTACCACCCAATTCAACATTCTGAGCATAAAAGGTGCCTTCAGATGTCAATTCGGTGATCACAACTTTCTCGTACTTTACAGTACGATCTTGAATAGGAGCATTCCTTTCTTTCTCCGTTTCCTTCTCAACTTCAACAAAATCTTTCCATAATCCAATACGTTTCTTCATAGCATTTTCTTCGGCGGTTTTAATCTGCCGAGCAAACTCCGAGGTTTCGGCAGTGTGGTGCATCGTGGCAAGTCCGTGTTCAACCAGACCTACCGATAAGTTCTCGTTTTCGTTCCACAACCAACCAATGAAGTTGCCAGCCTTATCCATCTCTTCAATGGTGACGACTACGTCACGCTGCAGACACTTCTCCTTAGTGAACTGCAGGGCTTCTTCGCCGAAGGGCTCCGCATTCTGCATGCCGCCACCACCGCCAATAGCTGGGCGCGATCCCCTTGGACAGTTAATGCCAGCAAGAAGGAAGGTAACCAACACGGATTCTTTCGGAATATATATCCTCATGCGAGATCCACTGGCGACAAACTCTACAGTCGCTTCAGTCTTTTGAGCTCTCTTCAGGAATGGGAAGAATTTCTTGGCTTTGGCAGAGTCTCCACTAGTATCCTGGATGCGGTGAGTGGGGATGTCTTTTTTAGCGTGAACGCCGATGCCAGCTTTCTGAGCCTTAAGTTCTGCTTCCAAAAGCTTATCATAGTGGGAGCTCCTCTGATCGTTATCATTTCTGTACCGAACGACAGTAGCATAACCCTTTGCGACTAAAGCTTCCGCCAGATTTCTGTATGGTAAATAAAAGCATATTATGACTTAGCTAGAAGATACTAAATTTTATAACCAAAGAAAATGACTTAAATACTTACACTCCTCCTGATACGACGGTGCAGCAGTTTTTTTCGGGGAAGTTATCTTTGGCTGGCTGAATGTAATCAACAGTGACGTTAACTTTCTTGCCAACTACTTTTTTCCGTAGAAATTCGCGCGCTTCGTACATCCATGGAATATCATAAAGGGGTTTAAATCCTTTTGGTCTTGGCGAGTTTTTGCCTTCCTCATCTGGGCTGTTCCTGCGCAAGAAAATGGTGTTAATAAGGAGAAAATGTAAATGTTGTGTTTGTGTAACGAGCGAAACATACTTTTCACGCGGTGGTCTTATGCTAGCCAAGAATATTTTCTTCTGGGTGTTGTTGGGCATCTTGACAACGAGTGCGTCTCCGTTGACCACTTCCATGACTGTGGCGGTGAAGTCCTTGTCTTTGGCCGCGATGATGGGAGCATTGCTTACGTAGTTGGTCCAGATACGGAGCCTGGATTCTTTTGCGGATTTTTCAGCAGTCCTTAATGGGGCCGCGCCTTAAAATTGAAAGAATAATGTAAAATAGCAAAAATAATCTGTTCCCTATTCTTCATGGAAATAGCTATAATTCTAAAGGTAATAGTGAGTCTGTAATACAGTGTGGCAACAAGGAATCTATCATGTAAACTGCTGTTGCTTAGAAACTTGGCACTCAACATTTGGTTCAAGTGCCAAATTTTCCAAGGTCCAAGCTGGGAAAACTATTCTTGTTTTTAGGGTTCCGTACTTCAAAAGGAAAAAACGGAACCCTTATAAGATCACTTCGTTGTCCGTTCGTCAAGTCTGTCTGTCAAGACCCTTTTTCTCAGGAACGCGTGGATGTATCAAATTGAAATTAATATCAAATGTGTAGGTGTGTGGTCCCTTGGAGCTCTAAATAACCAAACATCTATGACAACGCAATTAAAAAAAAGACGGTCGATTCAAAATGAATTAAAACCTACAGGCTTGACTTTTCTGGTGAATATTGCGTAAATAATTGTTAGGTACTAAACTATACTAACCAGCTTTCATGACTGCCAGGGACCAGTCAACGCATCTGGCAAAGCCCTGCCTTAGCAGAGCTTCAGCAATGTTTCCTTGAGGGTGCAAGATAGTTCCCACATAATTGTTATTGTTGACTGACTCAAGGATGACTTCCACGTCTTTTTGCAGCAGCTTGGATTCGAGGAAGAAGCGAGCTTCTTCAGCGTATGGCTCAGATTCACCATCTTGTCTCACTGCAGGGCACTAAAAAGCAATTAATGATTATTATAAAGTTCATATTCATAACCGGAACTTATCCTGAGCTTTTTTAAATACACAAAATATAGTTCCATGGAGTCCTAAGGATTTTAATTAAAAATACTTACTCGAATACCTGACAGCATGAGCGTGATCTGGTAAAAGTCAGGCAGCAAGCAAAGTCTGACTGTGGAGCCGTCACGTACATACTCAATGATGGCTTTGACCGGCTGATATCCGAATTTGGCGACAAACGCCTTTGGGTTGTCCCCGGGAATCTTGATGTCTCGAATATGATCCTGTTTGATGCAATTCAAAAGTGAGTTTTTGAAACAAACTTTATCAATTTTTACCTACTTCAAAAGAAACCTATTGAAAAAGCAACGAATAATTATTATAAAAAAAATTATTTGATTGGTATTCCACTGTAAAACAAGCGCCATATTGATATTTGTTGGACTTTGACGCCTTGAATTAATTAACTTTTTTTTCTTTCATCCGCCAGACTTCTATATTTGGAGGTCTATCATAAATTCTTCTAGTACTACCCGAGTACCTACAGTACAGTCTTATTAAACGCTACATCGTCTTTACATAAATACCCTAATGAATGTACACAAAATATCGTCATCGATTTTTTTCTAAGAGTTTTTGCGATTTCTTTTCCACCCAGTTCTGAGTTAGTGAGCAAGCGCAGTACGCGGCCTCGACCATCTCGTGGTGTGGCAAATCGTGCCCGTGGCCGCGTGGTGCAAGAGCCTTAAATATTATTCTATACTATTTTTCTAATTCATGTTTCAAGCATGATTTCCAAGACGCTTAAGACTGTGTTTTCGTGGGTCACTGTTGTGCCATCTCACATGGGTTGCTACAACGGTGATCCACTACAATTTTTTTGTTTTTCTGAAGTGTCTGATCCAAGTAATCAAAAAAAAATTGAGTCATATGATACTTGAATAAAGATAATTCTGTTCTATTCTATATAACAATAATTGTAGCATAGTGGCTATAACAACACCAATATAATCCAAGGGGGTTTAGACTGAACGAATTTTTTTTATACCTAACTCTGGACCTGATACACCCTTTACAAGCATATAAAAAAAATCAAGAATATTTTCAGTAAAAACTTACTTGAAGATCTGGTCCCCAGATGCCTTTGTTTTGTGACTTGGCCACATCTTCGATCTCTACCAGCCTTTTTAATTGCGGTATGTTTCTGCCACCGTCTCTGACTTTTGCCAACCCTTCGGCAAGGAGAATCTCAGTCAGGTTATCATCCTTAGTGGGGTCTTTGCCAGCCCACACGCTGCCGTACTCTCTGGTTGCTGAGTTTGGTGGTTTTTCAGCAGTGAAGATCACTTCTCGACCTACTAGTTTCCTGAGAAACTCGCGAGCTTCCCACGCAAAAGGCTCATCCTTTGATTCCGTATCACTGATAAGATGAAAATAAATTCATAGTTTGTTGTCAACAGTAACTTTAGTGTAGAGATTAATAGAATAGCTTAGCAATTATTCGTTGATTGTTGTATTGTAATACAGCTGTATTGTAATACAAAATATAAGGCCACAGTGGCCTCAGACTGATTATTGATTGCTTTTTATGTTCTACAGAAATGTTTCGCATTGCTTGTTATAGATACAATTTAAAATACATCAGCATACAATATCAACAAGCAACAATAGCAAATGCAGATATACCTACTTGGATTTCTTTTTTGCCCTATCATATGCATGAAATATAAAATAATGGAAATGATTAATAAAGTGAAAAGCAGTTTAAATGTTTGACATAACAGTGAAATAACAAGTACAGGGTACTTGCATTGCATGAATAGCAGTTATCATGGGTTATCATCATCCACAAAACGACAGTAAAAAAAATAAAAACTTTTGTCGAGACTTCTACATTTTATGCTCTATCTAAGTTTATCTGTGTTTAAGTCATATTGTTATTAACGTCTATCAAGATCATTTAAATTTGTAACCAATAATAAAAGTTCAGCAGTAAATAAGAAAAATTATAACAGCTGTGAGGTTCTGTTAGTTTTTATTAAATAATACAGTCAACATGTATTATTTTTTAAGTTTCAATATAAGATCATTGTTTATTCTATAATGACTAAGTTATCTCAACGTTCTTAGTTTTAGAAAAAATAAGCTAATGGTTGTTTTCAAGTCTAAATGCGAGTTGGTAATGTTGTTTACAAAATAATAATTATATGATGAAATGCAGATATCTTATTGGATTGGATGATGTCTGAACATGCAAATCTACCTATAAGGCCCTACGCCTGGATATTGGATATTTATGTTCATAAAATATGTACCTATTTATTATATTCTTAATGTAAAACTGGAACATCAGGAAGATATTCTGTTTTTACATGCACTGATGAATATTAGATGTTATGTTGTGTGCATTCATAACTATTAAATTAAACCCTTACCATTAAAATATAAAAAATGAACCAGGATTCTCATACATGAAATTTGCTTATAATCCATACTTCTGTTCACACATCATGTCTATAATGACTAAAAATGTATGCAAAATTTAATAATATACACATTTCATGACACTATGTAACTTATAATATCACAATTGTTGAGGTTTCATCAAAAAAAATCTCAAAAGTTAAAATCTAATAAAATTGCATATGCTTATTTTCCATTTTTCTTGGTTAATTACATTATAAATCCATGCCCAAGTAAAAAAAATATTATGTGTAAATGACTTCCTGGTATAATGGGCGATTGAAAGACAGTATAATAAGTGAAGCTCGTATGACACTGTAAACCTTTTACCTTTTTTGGTTTTTTGTTTAGCCAAAATCATAAATACATAGTAATATTTTAACACTAACTCTTCTACTACATAGACCCTAGAGGCCTAGAGAGAGTACTATAGGGTACACAACTGCCTGACCCTTTAGGGAAAACAGTAGTCATGTTATTATATCTATACTAATATTATGAAAAGTTGGTATGTAAGTTTGTATGTAAGGAATAATCTCCGGAACTGCCAGTCGGATTTGAAAAAATATTTTTGCATTTAATAACCCAATTCTTGAGGAAGATTATAGGCTATGTAACATCACGCTACGACCCTTAGGACTCGAGCAAATAGAAAAAAAGTCTGAAAGGACGCTAAGCGAAATAGCGCTGGGTAGGCGATGGGATGCGACGCGGTTGGTCGGGGTCCGGAATTTGACGCGGGCGAAGTCGCGGGCAGAAGCTGTATTCTATAAAGTTATTTTTTTTTTGTAAATAATAACCCTTAATTGTATTTTTTTGTAGAACAGTGAGTGCAACAATTCAAATGATTAATGTGAGTATACACAGGCCCACAATATGAAATCAATAAAATGCTAATTAGTGGTACCATTTATGAAAGATGGTCATGCTTGCATTTAAGTACTTCTTATTTCTAGTAAATAGGAGAGATATGTTCCATTGAACATCAGTAGCTGATCTGTAATATCTGCTCGTTGACGAGAAATATCTGGCACCAAGGTTAACACCTGAATGAAATAGATGTTGCCATACTCACTCACTTAAAGGTAACCTCAATAAACATAGGTTGAATTTTTTGACTTAGGTTAATAAAATATAGTTGTACTTCAATATGTAAAGATGGAGAATATTGTTAGTCTAGAAATATTTAAGATCCACTGGAAATTGTGCTTAACCACTACAAATGTAAATTGATACTCAACTGCAAGTTGACGTTCAAATTAGAAAGGAAATAATTCCCTTTTAATTTGAGGCTGTTTTTACTATTATGTTCTCAGTCAGAAGATCATAAACTGTTTCTAAATAATAGAATAATTTTATGAACAGTATTCATTCATACTTAACCTCAATACAATCATTTGAATGAAATTATCACTACAATCTCTAAGTACCTATCACCATATGCTACCAATCTGTTACCTTACCATATGGAAAAGGCAGAACAAAGCAAGCAACTAGTTTAGTGTGAGCACAACTTTAGCTTATGTACAGCAGCAAAATGTATGAGCAGAATGCTAGCTTACGTGTTTTGATAAATTTAGTACCACCACAGTAGACTAACAGTAGTTAGCTAATATACAGATAAATGTTTTAACAAGCTACATAAAGATAAATGTTGTATCAGGCTAATATTTTTACTTTCTTGTGATGATCGGAATGATCTTTTAAACATCACTCAAGTTCCACTCGTCATGGCATCTAGTCATGTAATGTATGACAAGTGTATAATATTTTGCCACGCCAGAGACATATATCAGATTACATATTAAATTCGCCATTGCTTTGCAGAATACTTAACAAAATGATAATTAAGCTATATTATATTTATTTACTTATTAATGCATTAAAAGAGCCTTGAGTGATATGATCGCATATCGCTTAGCTTTTGTGAACAGAAGGGTGATTTCTTATGTTCCTTTTCTACAATGCAGTATGCATTGTATATTGATCACAAAAATGTACCAAATTAAGACTAATGTTTGTTTAAATGGCAAATATTATGATTAACTCATATAAATTAGGGAGTTATGTTACCTTCAATAGCTTGTTTATGAAGATTGTTTTCAGGATCCAAAATATTGAACAATATTACAATGCATAAGTCAGATTACAGTAAATAAATACCCAGTATGATATAACAATGTTGTGATTGATGTTCTACGCATTTAAAATTGATTTAATGACATAAAGCAGTAGTTATTTGTGCACTGAATCAACAATTGTGTTTACTTGATGTGTAAATACTGACTTGTTGGCGGTTTTCTGGCGCGCTAGCTTGGGCGCGGTGATGCCAGACAGCGCGATCACTTTTTCTGGAGGTGGCCCTCCTTGAGGCTGTCGCCTTATCACAATCGTGTCACCGGATAGTACCTGTTTAGTACAAATAGATAATTCTTGTAATATGCACGATTTTACATAATTATATCTAGCTATCGTTTATATCTCACGACTCTTTTCATCTTGACCTGCCAGCTGGCACAAAATGGGCAAGCAGCAACTATCACTACAATAATACAAATTAATATGATGTGCAGTTGAAATCAAGCATATAGGGGATTATGGAATTGGTATACTCTTCAAATCATGTGCGCGATGTGGTGCCAACGGGGCAGATTTAACGAGATCGGCACGAGGCATCTTGGCTTACTGTTTATGAGAATTAAAAAAAACATGTTATTGTTGAATTACCTGCTTCACGATTCCTATTTTGTAAGCAGGCGTTGGTGCTGGAGCACTCATTTTTAATGTATTTCCCTTATGAAAATCCGGCAAATGAATATGATGTTATAAAATGACTGAAGAGCGAACAACTAACAAGATTGGCGAAACGTGGCCGCGCTAGTGTTTCCACATTTGAGAACTGTAAAATAAATTGATGTTAATGTTGATACTTTCTCCGCAATACGAATGACTGATATTCTCGGCAAAGCTGAATAGTTTTTAGTGAGCTCAATAGTAGGAAAAATAACGAAAATGTTACACTAGCAAAAAATCGACTAAAGTAAAGTTCTTTTGAAATATGGTGTTTTATTGTTGTTAATTTTCTGTAAACCGTAATAAATAATTATTTAAGTTTTTTTTAAATCTTTAAATCTGTATTACTGGTGAAATAAAATGGTTCAGTTTATTTTTGTCGATTTTGAAGTCCGATGTTCTGTGTCTTCTTACGATTTTTAAAGAAATTTTCAATGCTTTATCCTACTCGCACACGATAACCTTACGAGAATATCGATTGCATCTCTGAGTGATCTTTTACATATTGAATACAAAATCGAATTATCCTAAATTCGACTAAACTGTATTTGGTACAAATGACGCCACATTATAAAAAAAACGCACACGTGATACAACGTGGAACGCGTAATCTCATTTGAGTAAATACCATAAACTACACTGAATTACACAGTTATATAGTTTTAAGCAATTAATCACTTTTATTCGTATTAGATACATAACTAATCATTATGAAGGCGAATATAAATAAAATGATTTTAGTTCAAAACGCTTTGTTATAAAGATTTTTATTTTCGCTATATAAGGGGAAACAGGGCCTGCGATTCTCCATACAAATGTATTTCTCTTTTTTCTTCCTGTATAATGCCTCTGGAGCAATCAATTATTTTCATAATACAAGGGTGATGTAGACACGTCCCTGTTATTTCATTTTTTTCAGCAACTTCGCACCTTTGGTAGAACAAGGGCACAATTGCAGTTTTTGCAATTTTACAGGAGAGTAATTTTATAAGATATATTTTGTACTTAATGTGGTCTAGCTATGTTAATAATGTTCTAAGGTTGTTCTGCTTTGTATGACATAAACTATATACTATATTCTTTTAGGTGTATCGTTCTGCATATTTAAGTCATTTTGGCAATTTATGACAATTATGCCCTTGTTCTACCAAAGGTGCGACTTATTGGTGAAGAAAATTTGACCCTCCAAAAATTACAAAAATGCCCTGCTTTTACCGCCGTGATTAGAGGACGTCTACCAGAGAAATTCAAAAAGTTTTTAACATAAAACAAAATTATAAGAACATAAACATGCTCTTTCCTAAAAAAAATGAATAAAAAATAATGGAATTAGCTTAGTTTTCGAGGAGAAAAAATAATATACGCGTCGACTTGAGAACCTCTTTTTTTTTCTTCGGTTAAAAAAAGGGAATACGAAACGTCGATCTCGTCAATTTTTTTGTGATATAATCGGTCTGAGCTGCAGCTGCTGCTATCTCACTCTACGGGACCAGACTGGCGGTACGAAGACGGCAATAGTTTCTTAAAATACCTATTTTTAAATTCCTCCCAGGCCCTCTTCCCTCCTAAGAACCGCGTCCCATGAGATCGATTGTTTCACGAATTGTGTTTTTGTAATTTTGTTTCTCATTGGAGTATGCTACATTCCATCGAAGCACTGGTACCTACCTATGCCATCCTGCTAGCGGATAGGAGGCTTTTGGATTTGGAGGTCTAAGGTAAGGGGGATGCGCTTAGGTGGCCCGCGAAATTCAATTTTTCTTACGTTTTTTTTGCAATTTGCAGGTCACTGTTAGGTTGTTTGTTTTTAAAATATTTTTCGCAACTGAAACAAATACGGCTTTATGGAATTTTAATCATAAGAATCAGCAATACTCACAAGAAAATTTAAATTTCGCGGGCTTCCCTGACGCTTTCGTCTCGTACCGCACAACTATGTTTCTGCGCGAGAGATAATTGGTATTGCATTTGTACCAGTGTGATTTGTAGGTACTCCAAGATATTTGGACAGTGGACACTGGCCTCTGTGTGCAATGTTGTCTTCTTGCCAGTTCGTAGGTATTGCGAGCTCGAAAGTAGTCTAGATAGGTTTTATATAGGGCTTATACCCATTTGCGTAGACTCGCCGCTAGATTGATATTCATCGCCTGTAGATGGCGCCGTGATCGACCTCGATGGCGATTTCATTCTGGCATAAACTGGCATTAGGTAATAAACGAAGAACTTTGCTGTCCAGGTCCATTTGAGTGCTGTGGTCAGCCCACTGCCACGTCAGCTTGACTCTATTTGTTCGTTGGTAAACCATGAGTATGAAATAGCAGTCACTGGTGCGGCTGAATTCTGGTCAAGGCATCCCGCATGTAACTTATTGGGGCCATCGTGGCTGGTGTGATTAAGCGCTCTAACTTTTCTGACTTTTTTTTCCAAAAACCTTTTTGTGTAATGTGGCCAGTAACTCTTTTAAATATTGTGTCATCGCCATAGAGAAGTAAATAAAATTTTGAACTAGGAAAAAAATAAATGACAAATGACTTCTTCCATTACTTTCCTACCGTGTAGTATGATTTATAATACTTATGTAGCATTTTCCAGTGTCGATAGTCACTGTTGTTCATGTATTTTTTTTAAATAGTGTATAAACCTTAACAGTTATAAGTTGAAGAAGTATAAAAATGGCAAATACAGATTTTAGAAAGGATGTGACTATGCCTGTCCGACCTAGAAGTGTCTATACAGCGCACTCCTACAATCAGGTAATGTGACCCCAATAATCATCTCCCTAGACTAATTCAAAAGTAAATTTACCTTAGTTGCGTAACACTAAATTACAATCTGAATGATTTTGAAGGAATTGCTAATCCATTACTTCCTATGTTCGAAAAATTTGTCTGCTCAAAAACGTAAATAACGCAATGAATGTTGTTGAACTGTCATTGTACATACAAACTGTCACTGTTCATTTTAAATGAAAGCTATTGCTACTGTAAAGCCCACTTCCGCATTCTTAGGTTGTTCTAAATATCTCGGAGTTAAAGCTAATTCAGGGTTAATCGAATACCTAATTTATCTTGCGCCACTAACAGTTACGAGGTAAACCTAGAGTTAAACTTCTAAATATAATATATTTTGTTATATTATAACACACCAAATATATAACACACCGATGTGGGAGAGCTAAATCGCTAAGCTCTGGATTAGTGTCAAAATAAATTGACGTTATGAGCTACCAATAACTTATTTTGTATTTTATACTGTTTGACGATATAGTAAGTGAAAATTCGGTGCTATGAGCAGGCAATATATTCATGAACCCATTAAAAAATTAATACAAATTACCTACAAAAATAGTTTTCCTATCTGACGTTTTCGTCAATCAATAAACTAAATCTCCATGGAAACCACATATTAGTATAGTGAAATGTCATAATATAAAATTCAAAGACAAGAAAGTATTACGTATCGTAACGTAGTGTAAAAGAGATGGGTATACAATTTCCATTCATTATAATACTCTTCACTGTTTGTTCATTTAAGACCACAGAGTACATTTAATTGTTTTAAGAACACGATCAGTCAGAATGCTAATCCATAGTTTCTTATGATCGAAAAACAAAATCTGCTCAACACCGTAAATAACGCAATGAATGTTGTTGAACTGTCAAATGAAACTGCTAAGTCGTAATTGTTTACGAAAATGTGTTGCCTATACATATAAATATCTCGTCTTTCATTCAGCTTGTTTCGTTAATCACATCACGGGCACATAGTTCGTGGTGCAACCCAACCCACCTAGTGCTAGGCAAACTAGCGAACTAGAATATTAATAATGAATTGCAATTATAACACTGAATTTGATGTTGTAAACATTTTAGGTGTAAAACGGCATTTGGAATGTTTCCAAATACTTTTTTTACATCTAAACCTTAATACTCGTATTTGGTGTTTAGTATTATACACACATTTCATATTTCCATACTTACAGTATTATTGCCAAATGAATGAAAACAGGTAAATATTTGAAAGCTATTTGTGACATTGCCAACTTTTACGCTATGCCCTCATAAGTACCTACCGCCGTGCTATTCTGTAAACATCTCACCGTGAAAACTTGGGTGAAGTGAGCTGTCAATAGTGTCCATCCCTGTGGAATGACAGCTCACTCCACGCTCACTTCACCTAAGTTTTCACGGTGAGATGGTTACAGAATAGCACTGCTGTTGCACCATTATCAGTCTGACTAGCCTTTTCCCAGATAGGGGTCGGCTTCCAGTCTAACCGGTTGCAGATGAATACCAATATTTTACATGGAACGACTGCCTATCTGACGTCCACAACCCAATAACTGGGTAATACGATACCGTTGCACCATCATGTAATAGGGTGTGTGAAAAGTGACAAGACTTTTTGGATATTTTTTTTGACAAGGGCAACACTTGTTGTCATCACTCTCATGGAACGACTGCCTATCTGACGTCCACAACCCAATAACTGGGTAATACGATACCGTTGCACCATCATGTAATAGGGTGTGTGAAAAGTGACAAGACTTTTTGGATATTTTTTTTGACAAGGGCAACACTTGTTGTCATCACTCTAAATTAGTATAAAAACCATTATACCATTATCACTGAGATGTATCACTCAACCCGAAAGGGCGGCAAGTTGATAATTTATGTAATCTTTAACTATTGTACTATTATAGAAATGTTAACCTATTTTAAGTTTACGACTGAAAGACTTGTATCTATGGTCATGAATAAAAATGATTAAAAAAAAAAAATCACTCTAGCTACCTATTTAATCTGTGCATCACTCTGTGAAATTAACCGAGTTCAAACTTGTTTTCGGCGGGACTATTCAATATACGCGTGTTATGTAAATTACAAATTATTCTGCTGCAATATATTTATATAAACAAATTTAAGTTAAAATATATTAGCAATTTGCTCCACAACTTCATTAAAGTGTTTAGGTACCTATTGCTTTCATAGTTTTTAAAATATTATTTCTTCGGTTCCTCGTTCCTTAAACGTAACACCTAACGTTGAATTTTTAAGTGAGTTATCAGTTTATCACTGAAGTTTTTACTTATTACTTAAATATCTATGTTTTATAATAGCCACTACATCTATCCATAATCTGATGATTTTTATGATTCGTTTATTAATAAGATAACTGACAGTAACTTAATTGACTCGGGCGTAACTTTGCGGAAATCCATTATAAAAACAATAGACGACGTATATTTAGTAACCTAATCCCCTTAACTGTTCGTAGAGAGTCATATAGAACCCTGTAAGAAATACCAAAAAATGTGACAGAGCGCCGTTGAGCGGTTATTGTTATCGTCATGGGAATACCCAGGGGGGGCAAGGGACGGCAGCTGCCCCCCCCCCCCCCCCCCCGAATATAAAACGAATATTCGGCGCATCTCTAGTATTTACAGAATTGTAATCATTAGAATCATTAAAATTAAAAGGTACATCTCTCTAAGTAAGATTTGTTCCATTGAATTAATTTTTCATGAAATCATGACACTTCAGAACAAATTTTACTTTGAGAGATGTATTATTGATTCTAACAATTATAATAATCTGTAAATACATATTATTTTTGCTATGGTAGCGAATCATATTTTAATCAAGATGCAATCTGACACTGACTTGCAAATAGCAAAAAACGTTATGGTCTAAGATCCGATTATGGACGATCTTCACGCATTTAAGTAGGTATCTTTAGTATGTTAGAAAATATATCACGAGCGGGTTGGCAAAAAAAAATCCCGGCCAGACTATAATTATAATTTATTAAAAAGCACTAGCCATTGATACTATATATATCACTTATGGCTATTGGGCGCCAAGAACATTCCGAAACTTAGATGGCCAAGTAGTCACCTATTTAGGTCATTAACTCCGAATTGACTAACAGTTGGCAAAAGTAGAGTTAGTAGCAAAGGTTCTCCATGAAAAGCTCTTTCCATTAGTGTATAGCTTGCAATGTAAAAAAACTCATTTTAGAATTTTTTTATTAATCACAATGTAGCCGGGATTTTTTTAGCCAAC
The DNA here is from genome assembly GCA_914767755.1 of Agrochola circellaris. Taxonomy (NCBI): domain Eukaryota; kingdom Metazoa; phylum Arthropoda; class Insecta; order Lepidoptera; family Noctuidae; genus Agrochola; species Agrochola circellaris. Next base: position 9,631,310 of record OU611840.1, read on the forward strand.
CCTCTCAATATATATTTTCTAACATACTAAAGGGTTATCGTTATTTCTGACTTAATTTTATTCGCCAGTGCAAACGCACAGTGAGGCGTACCCTTTTTTTGGTTTTTATTGCGGTATATAGGTCGTTGCGAATGGCAAAAGTATTGCAATAGCATGCTTAGAAAGCAGAGGATATTCATTTTTCACACATAGCCAAAAAGTTTTCTAAATCTGTTTCTGAAAACTTTAATGTTAATGTGCGATCCGTTTTCTTTTCCATCAGTTCTTCCTGCTCATTTATTGGTAAGTGTCCAAAAGGAATTCTCTCGGAGAATGGATTTCGAACCCAGTCCATAGGTTGTGCAGATCACGCTTAGGGAAATAGAAATTCATTTTCTCTGCAAGAACCTTCAAGTGTTTGACAATCAAAGCCTGCACTCTTTTTTCTGGATCAGCTGCCATGACATTTGGGAACATTTAATTATTACCATTGGTAGCGAAGCTGATCCATAGTTCCAATTTAGCGCGAAAGCTTTCAATTTTATCCGACGATGTTAAAATATTGGAATTACGCCTTGCTCGTGCGCCTCCGTGATTTACATATTTATATGTAAGTATTTTTCTCACCCTTACTTACTAAAAATAAGTTTATAAAATAATCTTATTTTTCCGAGGCACACCAACTAATGACCACGGTACAACCAGTGTGCCGCGGTACACACTTTGCGGAACACTGTAACTGACCGCTAGACATCTGTTCATTTTTATTATAGTAGAGTTTTGTCAGTCGGACTCATAGTTCTTGCCTTTTTTTTTTTTTTGAGTGTGTGAAATTATCAAATAACTTCTCCCGCTCTGGGTGGAGCGGGAGGGCGTGTCAGACTTTTACTGACTAAAACCCACCCGTGTTCCTTCCGTTGCCTGTGTGCCGAGGTCGCGATATCCCTTTCAGACAAACCCGCAACCCCGGCAGGCATTAGACCTTCCGGACCCCCAGTTGGTGCTGATAGTTCTTGCCTGGAGTGCCTACTAAGTAATTTTTTTCCCGAAGCTTGGTGTGAATCAATCATCGTCACAGCGCTCTATCATTTTCGAGCAAAGCGTATACATATTTAACCGATTCGTTGCGGACGTGTATATTTACTTATTTAAACGATTTTTTTTCTTTGTGTTGTGTAGGTAGCTCGTTTCATATAAGATACGGAAAAAAAATCGTGTCATTTTTTTTATTCTGCAAATTGCATTTTGGGAAAATTTATTCAGAGCAAAATATTCATTATTTTGCAAGTAGTTCATACCTACAGTTCATGCTTTTTGTGAATGTGAAATTTTTACGGGTTGACCACATTTTTTAATTTGTGAATGGTTAGGGCTGCCAACTCTCCGGGTTTGACCTGGAGACTCCGGGTTTGAATAATGCATCTACGGGCTCTACGGGTTGACATCGCATAGCTCCGGGTCAGACGGGGTGGGCGCGAAGTCCTAAGTCCTATCGCTCGCTTCAATATTACCAGTGTATTTAATGTGGGTTCGGTGTTTGAAGACAACAAATCTTACTGAAATACCTAAAAATCCTTGGAATTGTAATCCGTGTCATCAACTTCTATGACGCTTGGCACGACAGGCGTGCCCCGAAATATTTGTTCGCCGCCACAGCTATAATAGAAGTTTTCGAAAACGGGAGGCGCAACGACTCGGTTAAACAAAATGTAGGTAGGTGTAACACCGCGCAAGCAATAGACACTTCGCCTGGCATGTTGAAGCTTGGATATACCGTAAACATTGAACCTGGCGACTTAAGGAATATGTAGCTGTCACAATGGCGACTTGCTGGTGACCGCTGGTGCTGCTATCCGCGGCTTCATAAATGTACATTCTGTGTAATAACTACCGGGAATTATTCAATAAAACCAAAAAGTAATTTATTCGTTAAAATTAATTTTGTCGCTCTTAAAGTATAGGCCCCTTCAGTTCAGCTACGCCAGCGCTTGACCCAGTCCTCCATTCATTTTTGGTAAGTTGATTCAGGGATGGTCTTCAACTCCGTCAGCGATATAGCTTCAATCGACTGGAAACGTGTTTTTAGCCTCGGGAACAGCAAAAAGTCAGACGGAGCCATATTAGGTGAGTGCGGCGCTTGATCGATGACATTCCTTGAGTTTTTGGCCAAAAACTTTTGTACAATGATGGTTTTGTGCAATAGTGCATTATCATGCTGCAAAATCCATGAATGCTCGTTCCACAAATCTGGCCGTTTTCGGCGGAAGTTCTCTCGCAAACGCCTAAATAATTCATTCACTGTTCATCCCTCTGGAAGAAATTCGTAGTGGACTTTACCGCGGTAATCGAAGAAAACTATCAGCATAACTTTCCCCGTACTTTTTACACATAGTAGTATTCTTCAATTGGTCATCGGAAAATCATTTGGTCTTTGCTCCTTCCAGTCAACAAACATTGTGGCGGAGCTGCGAAGCATCTTGCTAATCGGAAATTGATTTGTAGGCTTGTTGCCTGAAAACGTGCGCGCAGCGCGGAGGCGCGAGATGAGATAATTTTGTAAACGACACGACATTCATTGTACACTTATCAGAAAGTTCAATCAAACGCCTGAAACGCATAATTAGATTTATTTGTTTCGACTTGCAATAGGTCGATATTTCAATTAATTACAGTTCAGACTGCTTCCTAATCTTCTGTACGCTTTGCTAGGTCTATCTGTAGCATCTGCATGTTTATCCGCTGTCGCTGGAGAATGTGAGTCAGTACAGTACTGGCCACATACGAAAAGGTGCCCTATCTGCTTTCGAAAACGTTATGGTAGCCCGCGAAATTCAATGTTTGTTTCGTTTTGTTGCAAGCTATGATTTGTGACAACTACAAATAAGTAGGTATGTATTTACAGAATTATAATCATTAAAATCATTAATACAACTCTGTTAGAAGTGACTTCAAATGTCATTCAATAGGTTAATTGAACTTGGAGAGTTGTATTGATGACGTCGTGATGGCCCCGTGGTTGGTCGTGGTGGCCTTGCCTCTCATGCACGAGGTTGGTTGGGTTTAAATCAAGCAAACGGACAAGTACCAATGTGTCTTTTTCAATTCATATGTAACTTTCTGAGTTTTCTTGGACCTCACTGACATCGGTGAAGGAAAACATCGTGAGGAAACCTGGACTAACCTGGACTTATAGTTAGTATTAAGTCTGAAATCGCCAACCCGTCTTGAGCAAGCGTGGTGATAAATGCATGAGCGTATAAGGCCTCTTCTCATACAGAGAAGGCATGAGCCTTCTCTTTGCGATTTGCAGGCCAATTGCAAAATAACGTAAGAAAATATAAATTTCGCGGGATGCCCTGGTACCTTAAATCAACAGCAAATCTTCTCCGCCTGAATTGTATTGAATCCAGAGTACCTACTTATTTATTTAATATATGACGCTTTCAATTGAAACTGGTACCTACCGGCAGACTGGTATAACGTAATTTGCGACAAATTTGTCAAAAAATGATATTACTGTCACATTTCACGATAGGTGCAGTTTAATAGAGCAGAAAACTAGAACCGAAGAACATTGTCTTAGTCAAGCACACTTTATGGATTTTATTTTTATTCTTCATTTAGGAGGAGTCGAACTTGTCTGCCTTCCAAGACTACAGCAAGTTTCTCGAGGGTGGTCTAGGGCAAGCTGAGCTGGTGGGCGCGGCAGGATGGCAGCCGCCGTGGCGCGCGCCCCTGCAGCGCAAGGCACCCTTCTACCCGGGAGATGACATTTACCACGCTGATACCTGGCGCGAGCTTGAGGCAAGTCCGCAATAAAGGTTACTCACGCGTCTATACGTCCAATTTAATATCACACGAAAGTGTTTTCGACCTTCCTCTGTAACTTCTTGGAGCATCACAGTTTAAAAGTCTTCAAGTAGCAGATGATAAGAATGTTACTTTCAAGTCAAGTATGCTGTAACGTCGTCCGCATCATTACTAGCCGCGTTCATTACTTCACACTTTGCAGTTTACGGAAACCTTTTTTGCATAGCGGTCTCTAGTGTCTAGGAAACAAAACAAATGCTATAATGGTTTCCTTTGTTTTCGACGTTCGTTATCACTTAAAAATGTAAGTAAAATTCGATTCAAACCAAAACTAAAACTTACTTGAATTTGTCATAGATGACGGATGTAGTGGGAGGAGCTGGATACAACGCCTCAGTGACTCCTCACGGGACCGTCTGCCTCCGCCTGAGAGACCGAGTTAAGTAAGTAACAATTACCTAGGTCTCTTAGATTAGGAAAGCAGTAGTGTTTGATAACTGCTGGCAATGGGTTATGGGAGACGTTGTGATTGCGAGGCGGAATCGCTTTCCTAGTTATAAAACTTAATGGAAAAAAAGGATAATTATACGACTTTGAACTGTCCAGGCCACTCCAGTCTAGGACAAGCTAAAGTTTCATTAATTGATTTATTTTTTTAAGTATTTTAGACTTATGAGGAACAGGGTGTAAAGTTCACTCATGCTCATTAGAAAAGGGAGGATCCTCCGACCAGATGGGTGTTGTCTGGCGGGCAACTGCCCAATGGTTGATGTCGGCGGGTAAACTCTAATTGCGCGATGCAGGATTTGTATGACGTCAGGATTGTGTGTGACGTCAGGTCTTTGATGCGTAGTTCGCATGTGGCGATGTAGGTGCCGCCACAGTATTAAGGGGGATGCGCTAAGGTAACCCGCGAAATTCAAATTTTCTTACGTTTTTTGCAATTTGCAGGTTAGTGTCTCGGGTATGTTGATTAAAATATGATTCGCGACCATAACAAATACAGCTTCACAGAATTATAATCGTTACGAGTCAGCTATACAACGCCTTAAGTTAATGATGCTCAAATGTCATGATTTCGTGAAATAGTCATTCTATAGGGTTATATGAACTTAGATAGTTGTATTAATGATTGTTATGATTATAATTCTATAAATAAATATTTGATACGGCCTGGAATCATACATTTAGATCAAAATGCAACCTGATACTGACATGCAAATTGCAAAAAACGTAAGAAAATTTGAATTTTGCGGGCTACCCGGAAGCTTTCGCGTTATGAGTAAGAGATAACACATAATAATATAACAGCAGCCTAATTACGTAATGCACGATCAATAATGAATTGAAACAGATTGCTAGTCCATTGCTTCAATTTATTATTGATAGTGCATTACGTAATTAGGCTGCTGGTGACTATATACAGATTTTTTGCGACTTCCCCGCTGACTGGTTCGTTCCAAAGTAAGAATGGTTTATCATAACTAGATATATAAACAATTTAATTTGAAATATAACGGATCGGTTTTTAAATAAAGCTTCTTATTTAGAGTGGACATGACGATCGACGGTGCAGTGCGCGTAACCAACGCTAAGAACAATATTATCCTGGCGCTGTCTCGTTCGGGCGCTGCTGCTGCGCTCATCCACCCCAACGGGCGCGTCTACCACTACGGATCACGAGTCGAGATCCAGGCCCGACACCAGCAGGGCAATAACAAGTTAGTCACGATTTGTATCCAGACGGTTAATAAGTACCTACCGATGACACATGGAGCTTTAGGCCGCGCTGAGCTAGGCGGACGTCCGCGAAGACTGAAGGCCTGCGATGTGGGTCGAAGAAGACACTAGAAGCTGCGTACTTTACATGCCTACCGCACGGCTTCTTTACAGTGCCGCGCCGTAGAAAAAACGTGTTTGTCAACAAGCTTCCATAGTGATCCATACAACACTGACGACCGCGCCTACAGACGGTGAATAAACAGTAGTTTTTCACGGGAAAAATTACGTGTGTAAGATGTGATGTGAGAGTTAGTCCCGATATGTGACAAGACAAAGCCGAAGCTTTTGTAAAACTCAATGTGATACACTAACGATCGCTTATTTAGATACAATGACACATAGATACTTAGATACTTACATAGATACGCGTGAAAAACATAACACTGTCTTTGCTGTCGCGCAGGCGGGAAATAAATGTAACCATGAGATAAGCAGTTATGTGGAAATAAAGTAACTTTATGAATATAATGCTCAGCCAGGATGTCCTGCCAGGGGAGGCAGTCTCGACATAGATAGCGATCGCTATACGACCGAATTCGGTCGCAAAGTACTAATGGCGGCAGTAGACGCACGCGCCGTGCTTCACAAGCACGTGATTTTATGGTGCTTATCAAGCAATTTTGACCGTTGAGGGACGCCATTAGGAATTAGCGACCGAATTCGGTCATATAGCGATCGCTATCTATGTCGAGACTGCCGCTCCTGGTAAAGTAGAAAAGTCGTTATTTCCGTCCTATCTTACGAAATAAGTAACGATAATTTAAAAAAAATGTGAGCCGTCACGGGACGCCTGGCAGATGTGAAACATCGACATTATTTTGTAAAAGTAATATGCAGAAAAGAACAGATTGTGATAGGAACTAAATATGTCATAATGATACGTCGCCACACCGTACACACTACTGCATATAGACTGTATATATATACCATCATATAGCGTGGCGACGCGTCGCCACGGCATGCGTCGCCACGCCAGAAATCGGTTTTACGTGCGGCTATAGATGTTTCACATCAAAAAATGTCTTCCCATTTTACTTATGTGAGTGTTACCTTTTATACTTACCTAATCGTGTCACTTGACTGTATGGTGAAGATCTACACCTGTATGGCAAAAGTACACCAACAGTATGTGGAGCAGTTCAGATTGAGGATAAGTGTGACACAAGAAAAATCTACTTTCTGATTCGTGAGTTGAGATAACGAGCCCCCAAACTTCTTTTCTAGTTATTGATGCTAGTGAGAGTTGGTGGCAAGTTACTTTTGATAATAAATTCGGAACGTAGCTGCATATAGAATTCGGTGGTCCCTACAAAGTGCATATTCTAGTATTTATGTGCCTGACCTGACCTAGTTTTCACGCGGAGTCTGGACGGCCGGGGATACTAGCTCAAACCTCGATAATCAATAACACATAATAACTATGCGTTGCGCTCGCTTATTTCATAACAAGTTTAATCATAGCAAGGATCAAAACTTTATATTCTTAAAAAAAAAATCACTTGAATTTGATACCGGCAGGTAGACATTTATTTCTAAGAAAACGCAAATAGATTTACATCGGAACCGGTTCGAATTTTTTGTAAAAAAGTCTCTTGATTTGATACTGTTGTTTATAGCGGTACCGTCACTTCCATTAAAGAACAATACTGAACTGTTTCTCTATTCTCTACTTATTATCAACTAGCTGACTCGACAGACGTTATCCTGTCCAAATTTTTAATATTAATACAAAATTCCCATAGAAACTGCGCTTTCAGTTTTCCCGAATTTTACAATTTTCCCGGCAACTTTTTTTTTTTCTATTTCCTAAGAACCTGATTCGGAGTACCTACTACAAAAATTTTAAAACAAAAATTTGCAAGCACTTAGCAGCAATTTGTAATAGGTCCAGCCGTGCTGAAAGAAAGAAAACGTTTATTTGGACACAGTTCGTGAAACACAAAATACAAAAAAAAACTAAAAGTGAAAGTAATCTTTTGACAATGTGTGCCTCACGGCTGCGACAAAAGGTTCATTTCAGGTTCTGAAGTAATGCGCGCCTACCAACAAACAGTATTTAATTTTTCTTATATAAGAAGATATAGACAAGTATAGAAATTTAATTCTTGTGACGCGATATTAATACCAACAAACAGTATTTAATTTTTCTTATATAAGAAGATATAGACAAGTATAGAAATTTAATTCTTGTGCCGCGATAGTAATACCTACGTATTTGTCTGACTCGTTGGCATAGTAGTCGCAAGCGCGCCCTGGAGATCATACGCAGGAAGACAGAAACCGGGGTTTCTGAATATTGGGTATTTCCATTTGGAAACTCTAAGTAGCGCCCGGAGTCTGGACTTGTGCCGCCAACTATTATGTGGCGAATGTGGGTGTATTATGTACCTTTGCCGTTTTATCGGATTATATGTGATGTTTTGCTTTTAGATACGCGAAGATGTGGTACAAGGGCGTGTCATTCACGGCGGAGCAGTGCGCACTAGTGTACCTGGTCGACGCAGCCGGCACGCGCACCACCACCGACACCTTCCTCGACATGAGCCAGGACTTCACTCTCAATGTCTTCTACAAGTAAGGAAATTTCTTCACAGACTGTTTTCTTTATACGTACAGTAACCGGGCGATAATAACACACCGACTTTTAGAATAACACTGTCCCATAGGTTAGCTAGGAGACGGCCTTACAAAGTCACACAGGTTAGATAAGCGACGGCTCTACAAAGTCACACACAGGTTAGATAAGCGACGGCTCTACAAAGTCACACACAGGTTAGATAAGCGACGGCTCTACAAAGCCAAACAGGTTAGATAAGAGACGGCTCTACAAAACCACACAGATAAGATAAAAGGCAACTCTACAGAGTCAAACTCTTTCTCAAACTAGATGTGTGCTTGTTAACGGCCCCGTCCTGTATTAGCTTTTTATTCGTTCAAGGTTTTATTGTGCAACGAATTCAAATCGTTTCTGATAGAACTAAAAAGGAGTTGGGGATGTCTCGTAAACACCCAATACTTAGGTTATAACCCAAGCGGAGAAATGTAGCAAACCTATTGGAAGCTCGAGTGGTTTGTCTTCTCCCGGTGACAGTCAAAGCAGAGTGCTTTATCTGTGACCGGGCCTAAGTGAGGGATTGTTGTGCAGCGAGTCCCGCCACGGGCCGTCGTACGTGAACGAGGCGCTGTCGCTGCTGCAGGCGGCGCAGTACTGGCTGACCGACGACGGCATCGACAACTGGATCATCAACAACGTGCGCGTCAGCCAGACCGCGGATGGACTTGTCAGGTAACATAAACTACACCAATATTATATTTTTTTAAGTACTTAGTAATTTTTGTCAAGATGCTCGTCGGGAGGAGTACCGTTACCATATCATCGCCGTCAAGCGGGGTTGACGTGTGCAGCTTTGATTGTATGACTTGCGTGCAATCTGCGATGCCTCTGCACGCGTAGCATGACGCTTTCTATTTCTAAGGAGAATAGACACGGCTCTTTCTATAAAAAAATACATTACGTTTCTCCATTTTTGACATCGCACCGTAGAAATCCTACAATCTGTCGTTTCTAATGGCTCCTACACACTATGCTGGCGGCATGCTTTTGCCGCGCGGCACGTTGCGTCGGTTTTTGCGCCTTCATTTCCTTTGCGATCCTTTGTGCGGCAGTGCCGCCGGCATAGTGTGTAGGAACTATAACAATCTTTTTCTAGATCCTTTAGACTATTTCAGAAGAACGTTTTCTATTCCGAACTGTCAAAATCGCACCGACAACTAACAGTTGTCCCCACGGCCACAAAGTATGGTTCAAAATCATGATTTTACAGGAGAGCATTTTAACACAAAACTGTGATAATTAATAGAAGAACAAAGCTATCTACTCCTGTTTTACATCATTTAGTTAATAGGAAATATGTATTACCAAGGAAATGGTTAAGGCCAATATTACAGAAATATTTTGTTGCTCTAAAATACGGTTCTTTGACACTGAGAAAAATTGTTGTAGTCTTTATAAACGTGACTTATTATCAGTAAAAATTGAGAAACAAACAGAAAAAAAATGCTATGACAAAAAAAAAGAATTTCGGGCGAATTATGTAAAAGAGTGAATTTCGTAAAAAGTGCAGTTGACTCTTTCTACTTTGGTGCCGTAGTACTGTCAACACGGAACGTCATTTTTTTTTCTCTACTCTTTCGTCGACAAACCGGTGCTCGTGCTAAGCCTGCTGGTATGGCAGAATGTGCATAGGCGACAGAGTCAGCAGCCCATCGCCTTTGAGCTTGCATGCCAGTTCTACGGCATCTACTATATGCTTTCGAATAAATATCGCCATTACGAAGCCAAATGGAGTGAGGATCGTAGCAGGTGGCGTTTTGTAGTTTCTGCTTACCCTCATGGGTAAGGGAGTGAGTTTATGTATGTATATCGCACTTGTCTTACGATCAGAACACCAAGCATTCAATTAGAGAAGCCTCACAAGCGGCAAATGTTACTTAAGAAACGCGTTTGTCAGCTCACTTCTATTTAATTAATCCGACTTAATACGGGCTTACATCACTCCTTTACTTGTCAGGTTTAACCAAGCAAGTACGATCACATGGGGAATTTTTGAAGAACTGAGCGAATCGAGTTAATAATAAAACTATTATACAATAAAATAGTAGTAAATAGTGAGGGGCTTTCGTTCAGGTTAAGCTACGTTTGCCACGGTTCGTCCGTGGATCGCTGACCATCTTTACATACCAAGACCCCTCCGTGCCTCGGAAAGCACGTTAAGCCATTGGTCCCAGCTGTCATATAATTATCTAAAACAAATATGATCAATCAATTTTGCAGCGAACTAACCTCAACAATCAAACAAAATAACAAGTGACAGTGACAATGGCATTGCAATGCTTACGGCACTTTAGCCGATATAAAGTGCTGCTAGCGGCACTCAATACACTTCCAATCAGAAATTATTGCCGAGCTGTCCGTATATTTATAAAAAGGCCTAGTGTAGCCTTTACTTCCGTCGTGCCTTTTGCAAAATGTATGGTTGTGACTGTAACCTAGATTATCAAGTGAACGAGGTGGTGTTGTCATACGAAGGGAGGCGCACACTACTTTTTTTTTTTCTTGTACACTATCATCTAGCGTGTAGTTTATTTATTGTCCAATAGAGGCTTTGTTGGACAATAAATAAATTTTATATAGATTTCTTAAACAAATTCCTCATTTTTTTAAAAAAATCGTCAATATTTAGCACATATCCAACGTTAATTGTTAGTTTTTAATTTAGTTACAATTCAGTTCCTTTACATACATTACTGTACCAAATAAACATTTGTTTTTCTATTACAATCAAGGTTTTGTATCGCCGTTGTTGTAGGATTCACCGTTGCAGCCACAAGTATCAGCTTCGCACCAGCCCTAGCAACGGGTCGGCATCCATCACGAGCCCGTTTCTGCACTGCACCGCCTCGTTGGGCCAGACTCAGCATCTGTTTGTAAGGTAAGACCCTTCAATGATTACATTTACTATTGGTTTAATTGGTAGGCCTCTCCCAAGTTGTACCTACCATAAAAGCATGGTCCCCGCTTTCATACATGACCAAAGTTATCTAGTCTTTCCGTTCTTTCCTTGTGCAGATGTTAGGTAGGGCCTTCACGGACTACGGGGCACTGGCGGACTAACGGGGTGCTGGGGGAAGGTGAATCTCGAGAAGTAATTTTGAATCAAATTTCAAACAAGGTCATAATATGTTCTGTAAGTAAGAGGCAGTTTGGAGTTTGGAGGCCTCGTGCGTATGCAAAATATAAAAGTAGGGAGTTCAATGCGCTCTTGCATTTTTCATTCTCAGAGTTTTTCATAAATAAGTCGACAAAGTCCTAACTCCTATTTATATTTGTATGGCCGTCCGTACACGGGAAACCCGTATGGGCAGCGCCCGCAGTGCTCTGAAACGAGGGAGTCGTACGATACGTTGTACTGGCTATACCAGCAGCGGGTCGCTTACGGACCAATCCGCGTCGCTGTCAAACAATGTTCTTGCGCCTCACGTGTGTCTCCGTCTGCCGGGGTCGCGGGAAAGTCCGAAAGGGATGCCGTGACCCCTGGCAATGTACAGGCAACTGAAGGAACACGGGTGGGTTTTAGTCAGTAAGAGTCTGACACGCCCTCCCGCTCCGCCCAGAGCGGGAGAAGTTATTTGATAATTTACCACCCTCAAAAAACGTGTGTCCGTTCCGGGAAGCCCGTACGGGCGGCTCGTACGGGTCTCCCGGACGCGAGGTGTTAAAATTTTCGGGCTCGCTACGTTTGCTCTTGTATACTAGACTCTTCTAATTCTCAGTATTATGCGTAAGTCGAAAAAAATATGATGATGATGGTGATAAAAGAAAATTCGCAGACAATTCGAGAACCAAAGTCGTTGAAAAAAAATAATGAAAGAAGGGTACCCCTTATCAAAAGCACTGGAAAATTCAGTGTAAATCGCATCAACCTAATAAGTATACCTACTACGTAAATTTCTTTAATAAAGAGATAAAACGTGTTAAATTATAATTATAGGTACTTAATTAGTTTGAATGAAACGACCACATCCAAAAACCTTGTTTGATGAAAAATTAACATGTCGGTATAGTAATATTGTCCTGGTTTTAAACGGTTCTCGATTTATAGTTTTTATTCCTAGTAGAAAACTAAACGTAGATTAGATAGGTAGGTAGATTTTGGTCAAAGTTTTGACTTTGACCAAAATCTACCAAATCTACTAAATATCTTTCGAATAGGAACATATTACGGCACTTGTAAACGTCAAAACGTAACGTAGTTTACGTATGGGCAAGAAACTCATCCGTTACTCTTCAATATCTTATAAACATTAATTATATAATTATATGTGTGTAATAAAATTACTATACCACAATAGGTAAAAAGAATTAAAAGTGAAGCAATGAGGGGTCGTTCGAGGGGGGGAAGGGGTTCGAGCCGAATCTCACCCAATCTCACGTGAGGGAAAGGGGGTCTCGGCAAATATCACGTTTTTTTTCCGCAAGAAACAGTGTTATATTGCGGGGAAGCTGGGTTAAATTAAGTAAAACATATTTCCACTAAAATAAGAATCCACTAAAAAACGAGAGGTGGCCTGATCGAGACCCTCACGGATTGTCACACCGCGTCGACCTACTGAGCTTCTGTAATCTTGTGCAATCGACAACGGCTTGGTGGCTAAATCAGAGAGAGATTGAAGGAGCAGATTTGACTGAAAACCGCATGGTCATGTTGGTTCCAGTAGTCATTCTTGAGACAACACATGAGTCCCCGTGGACTGAATTATAACGAATCTTTTACGAATTTTAGTATTCCTATTTAAATATTTTATAGTTCGTTTTTCTCACTATTATTTTAGACTACGTTCTTAGTACTAAGTAGTCTTAACTAGTCTTAAATAATAATGATTAAACTGTTTTTTTTAAATAAATGCAACGCAATCAAGCACAGATTAACGTATTTAAACTAAACATGCGCTTTTTGAAAAATCGGTCGAGCTAATCTCATGACATCTCACCAAGGGTCAAAATCCCCTCACGTAATTAATGAACGACCCCTGACAGATAAATTAATTATGTGATAGATACATGGTGCTTAGTTGCTCACATATTTACAAACATTGTAAAAGCATACGATATTCCTAAAATTTTAACAAGTTATACTAATAATCAATATGTTAGTTAAAAAGTATCACAGAATGTAAAATCTATTTCATAAAAATTATAAATTATAGCATTCTTATCTTGGATATAATCCTATAATTTGTAATATGCTTCTTTACAAAGTGTGCTTTTTTAATGAGTTTTAAATATTCTTTAATATAGGTAATTGCAATTTATCTCAATTGGTTTTGTTGTAAAATTTAACAAAACATTGAATAAAAGATGTGTGTACTTTAGATAATTTGAAAAATGGTTGATCTATTTTATCTCTATAGTATTTTCATAAATGAATTGGCAAGGTACCGTCATAATATTAGGTCCTTACCTATGAAATTGCCGATTTTTGATACTAGTTAGTGTGATCTTTCATTCTAGTACAAGTTTAGAATTCCAAATACAAGTTAATTTTATAATTTAGCATGGCTTTTTTTCCAAAATCAGTTGTTCTTTTGTTTTCCCGCCGTTAAATTTTTCTTTGATATCGCTGTTTCTGTAACCATATAAAAATCGAAATAGCGCACTATTTTCGAATTCGAATTCCGTCGTGGCATCAACGCACCACAGAAAGCACCTACGAATAATAAGTCTTAATAAAAGACTTATTATTCATAGGACAGCACGCAATAATAAAGACGTGTATGGATAACGTACCGCAAGTGAACACACGGTGCGTTTTTTGTTTGATCGCTTCTGTTCTGGAAATTTTGATCTCAACAATGAGCCCCGTGGCCGTGAGACGAAAGACGATAACGATGAATTGTAAGCCATCATAGTGGGAGCAGATTCATCTCAAACCACGTCTTGCAGCAGCCTTCAACTTAAATTATAAATCGATAATAAATCATTTACGTCAAATTGAAAAGATAAAAAGCTCGGAAAGTGGGTAACTGTATGAACTCAAACTGAAAAATCGACTCGACGATTGTCTTTATTTTTTGGAAGGCACATAAATGAGGGGATTCTGAAAAGTGGATCCTGTGTGACAATCGAAAACGTCCGTCTTTTGGTCTTTTGATAACTTTTACGGAGGAATACTTTTAAATTCCAACGAGGCGGTGAAAAGAGTTTTAATATTCCCTTCCTCAGGATTTCTATAGCAGAGCCATCAAAGCACTTCCATTAACAAAAAATGTTTGATTTTTTCTACATATTATTATGTAAAACGGCAATTTCATAGGTAAGGACCTAATATTAATCTTTTCTTAAATAGTTCCTTAACAGATTCGTGGCAACGTAGATTATAAATGGCTCTGACAGCACTCTTTTGCATAATAAAGATGGATTCAATGGATGGATGTCAGCAGCCCGACTCCACGGTAAAATGCCATACGACATAATACTGTGGAAGTAGCTAAAATAGACCAAACGCGCGGTTTCTACATCTGGTAACTGTCTTATCTTTCTAACAGCATAAGCGGCCGAGATTAGTCGCACCGCAAGAGATGTTATTTAAGGGGGATTGTAATTTCTCGTCTAGCGAGATTCCTAGGATAATCTGTTGATTAATAAATTCCAGTTTTTCTCCATTAAATATGATTTCACATTCGCTACTTCTAATATTAGGTCATTTAAATCCAATGCATTTGATTTTTATTTTTATTTAGTACCAAATTATTTATCGTAAACCCAAATTGGACCTGAAGAATAGAGCTAATCGCGTCGTCGAGATTTTGTGACCGTCGGTTTATTTTAAAGATAATGATGTGTCATCTGCAAATAACACCATCTGCGTTTGATTTTGAAGTAATTGGGTTAAATTATTAATGTAGGTAAAGTAAAAAGAGGAATGGACCCAATATCGAACCTTGAGGAACGCCCATTTCCCATTGGTCAAAGGTGCAGCCAGCATATTGGCACAGCGTTTTCTAAAATATCGATAGCAAAGGTGCAAGTCCTCATTCAATAAATCAATAATTTATTGAATGAGGACTTTATACTTTAATCTTTACTTTCTTTCTTTTGCTTTTATAATCGTAAATGGACAAAAGAAAACTTAATCTATCCGAGGCGGGGTGCTAACTTTCGATGACCTCTCCCCCTCTTTTATAAAAGTTATTATTTATAAACTACCTCACAATGTTTTATAAACAAGGTTTTAACCATGAATAAAATAAACTATACATTTCGTGAGTATTAAGATTGCTTAAAAGTGTTTGAACATCCTGATAAATCTATGGAGGTTTTTGTTTATTTATTTTTTGTTCCTTATAAATTAATAAACTAGTTTATCTTGGACATTACTGACATCGGTGAAGGAAAACATCATGAGTAAACCTGGACTTATAGTGTTAACATAAGTCTGAAATCGCCAACCCGTCTTGAGCAAGCGTGGTGATCAATGCTCGTGCCTTCTCTGTATGAGAAGAGGCCTTTGCCCTGCAGTGGGACAGTAACAGGCTGGTATTATTATTTTATAGGGGTAGGGGGTCTACCCAAAACCGAAAAACATGCCAAGTAGGCGACCACATAAAAAAGTTTGGGGACCTTTGGTTTAGGAATTTGGTTTTCAGTTCATAACTAACTCGCTTTGCTTTTTTAGGCTTATTTTTCAATTTTTACGATCCACCCTCTTCGTGTTTTTATCTAATCTCGCGACAATCTAAGAAGCCCGATTTGACACCTATCAAAATACTTTGTGTAGTGGTGGGGAAAAAAAATCGGTTGCTTTAAAAACCGATTCTCGAGACATATCGTTTTATCATACTTACTTAGAGTTTGTAATCGACAGTTTATCTACATTGCTTAAAATTGATTCTCGAGGGATATCGTTTTATTACACGTCATCATCATCCTCAGCCTACAGCAGCCCACTTCTGGTCTATGCCTCTCCAATTGCACGCTATTCAGCTCGATTCTCGGAAATTCTCATCCAGTTGCTACCAACAAAGATCGTCGCTCCACCTAGCCGGAGGGCGTCCTACCTTACGTTTGCCGATTCGCAATCTCCACTCAAGAATACGAGAATAAAATAAAATAAAAAATAATAAGGCCGAAGTTCACCGACTCTGGCCTTTTAAACCAAACCATTTCCTATATTGACCTAATAAATATCAAAATAAAGCTAAAAATATATGTGATCAGATTTGTTTTTATATGTTTCAACATTTAATAATACAATAATTGTACGTTTCTCTCTTTACTCAATTTAACGTTTGTAAAAGTATCGTTTTTTCTAAACATCGATTTTATTTGATAAAAGAACGACTTACGGTCACACACTACGTCAACGAACCCAATGACATGACATTGTAATAACGTCCCTTCGGAATACTAATCAACGATTAATTCGTGTTTTTCAGTGCATTTTGCCAATATAAAGTAAAACTTTGTACTTACGAATGATACTCATTGATAAAGTATATGGATAACATAGTAATTAATTAGGATTATGAATATAATTTTTCGATTTCTTAAATAGTCGTTCATACAAAGTTATCGCGGCATGTATAATGAGAAACCTCAAATCGGGCTTCTTAGATTGTCGCACGTTCGTCGCCATCCCATGTCTTGAGTAAGTAGGTATACGATTGTTAGCGAATTAACAGAAAGGGGCCATCTCTTTCTATTAATTCGCTAACAATCGTATAATAACACAGTCCGGTACGTTTGCACATGTTATACTTAGTCTTTAGTTAATAACTTTAACTTCCGACAGACGCGGCGAGAGGCGGATGCACTTCGACGGCAACTCATTCATAGTTCGCAACGCTGGCCACTCGGCCGGCTTCGATGACAAGAATCAACTGAAAGTGTACTGAAGCTTTCCCCCCCGCACCTACTGTTACAATATTAGTTTACAGCTGCGACTCATAAAACTATTGTCTCTTCGAAGTGGTACTGATCACCGTCGAATGTTGTATAGAACACTATAGACCATTCTGTTTTGTCTTTGTATGTAGTGCCATTTTATAAACACTGTTCCTAATGTTTCCTCTTTAATCTCTTTTCTCTCTAGATTTGTACGAAACACGCGGACAAGTCGTGTATAAAGTTCGGTGTACCTGCTTTTCTTTTTTTATTGATGCCAGTGTGTAAAGCTTGTCAAAGTTTTTGAGATTTTTAATTTCTATCGCCCCTTGTTTTGTAACTGCCAAGCTGCTGTTTTATAATTGTTGAACTTCGACTAGCGCCCGCGGTGTCATAGTGATTAAGATTACAGTTTCATGATGTAAGTGTTAGATCATCAAAGTGCCATAATGTTATCCCGTAACACATTGAGCATTTTGTAATTCATTTTATAGTTGTTACAGCTTTACAATAGTTAAAACGAGCAAAAGCAGTGTTAATCTTCAACTGTTTATATTTTCATATACCGACATCTATTAAGATGCAATATTTTTTTGTAAAACATTTTATCGTATTTAAGAACTTATGCGTTGTTTGAGAAACAATAACAATCAGATTTATGATAAACATGAAATAAGAAATAAATCAGATTGTTGAACTAGATCACATATTTTCAACGCAATGGTTACTACCTATATATTATGTATCTACAGTTGCGACAGCGGTGGATATCAACATAATGAACAGAGTTTCCGCGACTTCAGTAGGTTTTATTATTTATTATCGCTTTTGAAGATATTAATAGTGCAAGAAAATGACGTCTAGTCGTATCTTGAGCTTGGCAGTTTTCATAAAAAACATTGTTTTGAATATTGCGACTTGTCCCCATTTGTTTCTTTGTGTATAAAAGTTCAAGTAATACTTTATTATGAAGTAATAAAGCAATGAATGCTTCAAACTTGTCTTTGATTTTTTATTTAATATCTTATCAACACGTTAACTGTGCAGCTATAATGAGAGAGACTACCCCATAAGTGCAAACGCAAATTGTTGTTACTTCATTAATCATACGTGTGAACCGATAAAAGGAGCTAAACTCACACGTGTTTGCGGTTATGAGCCTTTAAATTTACTAGCAACTCATGCCCCATCCGTGGGTCATGCACGTACTATGAACGAATCGCTATGCCCCATCGGTGGGGCATGCACAGGCAACGTGTTAATATATCCAAAAATATATTGCATAAGGGCGAACAATATGACGTCATTGTTGGCCCAGGACAAGGGCTGCATAGACGAGACGACGCTGCGTAGGCTCAGCGTAGACGCGCTGCGTAGGCTCAGCGTAGACGCGCTGCGTAATCTTTGCGCGTAGCTTTGCGTAGTTCGCTACGACATAGCGCTACGTAAGGTCTGCGTAGGCCTTGCGTAGTACGCTACGCCATAGCGCTATGCATGTTATACGTAGACCATGCACAGGACGCTACGCCGTAGCGCTACGCAAGGTCTGTGAAGGCTTTGCGTAGCATGCTATGCAAATTCTGGGTATGCTTTGCGTAGTACGCTGCGAAGGTTTGGTGGTTACGTTGCGTAGGCTCAACACCTACAGTATTAAACTTTTATGTAGGCCGATTGGGAATCCATGCTGTAATGTTTTACAGCGAACTAGATACCACATACCACATTCCCAAAACATTACATTCTCTTGTACCTAAACGGACCGGGTGTATGCCACTAATTCCATGGAAATATAAAATAGAAAAAGTGGGACCAGCTTTTTTTACAAATTATATCCCATTATTTCTATTGCGACAAAAAAACGCAGTTATGTCATTTGAAAAGATTACCACTTTTAATGAATAGATTAAAATTAAAACACGACTTGTCGGTATTCATAAAAAATAAATGGAGAACAATCTGCCATTTTTTTAAATAATTCTCCACCACATACTCTACAGTACAAATCACACAAAGCCACCTCGTCACTACGCAGATGTATGGATGATTGTTTGTGACTGTACTCCTCACGTTTCCATTGGCATAACTATGATCAAGAGGTTTTATCTAAAGAGGATATAAATAAATAGTTTCTATGTGCACGCCGTCATAAGAGGTGATGCAGCGTTTTTTTTGTCGCAGCCGACTGCAATAGAAATAGTGGGACAATCAGTCTGAATCGGGCCCAGTATTTCTATCAATAGAAATACCTAATAGAAATAGTGGGATACACCCAACGGACCCTGGCGTTGTGTGGTCACAGTTCTAACCTAACCTAACTAACCTTTCAGCCATTTACATTTGCTTAATTTTTCGTAAATTCAGTCATTGGTTTGACTTATAATAAAATTATCTAAATCGAGTACGATCAATCAATCGGCGAACTAACCTCCGCTAGCAAACAAAATAACAAATGACAGTGACTCAGTGACAGTGACTCGGTGACAGTGACTCGGTGATAGTGACTCGGTGACAGTGACTCGGTGACAGTGACTCGGTGACAGTAACTCGGTGACAGTGACTCGGTGACAGTGACTCGGTGACAGTGACTCGGTGACAGTGACTCGGTGACAGTGACTCGGTGACAGTGACTCGGTGACAGTGACTCGGTGACAGTGACTCGGTGACAGTGACTCGGTGACAGTGACTCGGTGACAGTGACTCAGTGACAGTGACACAGTGATAGTGACTCAGTGATAGTGACTCAATGACAGTGACTCAGTGACAGTGACTCAGTGATAGTGACTCAATGACAGTGACTCAGTGACAGTGACTCAGTGACAGTGACTCAGTGACAGTGACTCAGTGATAGTGACTCAGTGATAGTGACTCAGTGACAGTGACTCAGTGACAATGCAATGCTTACGGCACGATTCTCACACCACACAAGACTTCGTCTTTTCGTAACATAGACAAGGCACACTAAACTTACGTAGCCCTCCTAACAAATAATTAAAATCGCCTTTTTTTTTCAATCTGCGATGATAACAATTTTTTTGCATCATTAGTAAAATATTACAACTTCAACCCACTTTTTAGTGGATTATGTATTATTTTCGTTGGATTGAAAATGTATAAAAACTCCGGAGATTTTTTTCTTCGTCTTTATTAAACACTAGCTTCTGCCCGCGACTTCGTCCGCTTGAAATTTCGCCCCCAGACCTATCGCATCGCATCGCATCCAGTGATATTAAAAGTTAGCCTATAACCTTCCTCAAGAATTGGCCTATCAAAGATAAAAATAATCAAATTGTTTATTATTTCCTGATGACCTCAAGTTGATGCTTGAGATTAGGTCCGAGTCTGATTGCAGGCGCCTACAGGAAGACATTGATCGAATAGTACAATGGAGCCATGAAAACAAACTGTACTTCAACGTATACAAGTGCTCTTTGATGAGTGCACGAGCACGGGTGTACCCGTGCTCGTGCACCACTGCTCTATGAGTACGTGGTTGACGCGGCGCCACTGCAACGAGTCACAGAGGTGCGAAACTTGGGTGTTTTCATGACTCCCGATCTGACATTCCGTGAGCATGTAACAAGGATATGTAGACGGCGTACAGAAACTTAGGATTTGTTCTGAGACAGACACAAAGCTTCACAAACATCACAGCAGTTAGGGTCCTGTATGTTAAA
Source organism: Agrochola circellaris (assembly GCA_914767755.1). NCBI lineage: Eukaryota > Metazoa > Arthropoda > Insecta > Lepidoptera > Noctuidae > Agrochola > Agrochola circellaris. Next base: position 9,651,998 of record OU611840.1, read on the forward strand.
CTAGTCAGGAGTCATCTGGAACATAGTGCGGTCATATGGGCTCCACATGAAGCTAAGTACTCTGTAATGTTGGAGCGTGTTTAGAACAAGTTCACGCGCCATTTGGAAAAATGAGGAAATTATATGGGGTATATGCGTTTTACCCACTGATGTATCCCACTCTATTTGTCCTGGGCATGGTTGGCTACAATCAACTTTATGTCCGACGGGAGTTTACGCTGGTCGCCTACTCTGCCCCCGATAGAAAAAAAGACGCATCTAACATTTTTTCCAGATTTGAGTTATATATATTGCCGGAATCAGAAAAAAAAAGGCGCATCTGCCTGTATTTTTACATCAATCTGGAAAAAAAATTACATGCGTCTTTTTTTCTATCGGGGGCAGTAACTTGGTGAAGGTGCTTCGTGGAGTGGAGAGCCACCCGGGAGTATTGCAGCGCTTGAGTCTGTGTGTGCCGGACCGTTACGTGTGGAGGCGGCGCAGCCCGCCACTGCTACTGGTACCTACAGCCAGAATTAACCTGCTTGCCAAGGCACCCCTTACCAGAGCTATCCGTACCATCAACAACCTTCAAACTCAGATTGATGTATGTATTTATAATATGCTACAAGCAAAATAATACTTAATTTTATTTTATTATTTTTGTACTGTTTTCTTAATAATTAGGTATGTAATGTTATGTATTTTAATAATGTTGTTAGTTTTATTTTTTTCTAATTTGGTTGTAAGTACTTATACATATAGTTTAGCTGTCGCATTAGGGTAAACCCTGTAATGGTAGTTTAAGCTGTTATAAATAATAAAAAAAAAGAACTGACTGGTGGTTCCAGAGATTAGTGCGTTCAAACAAACAAACAAACTCTTCAGCTTTATTATTATTTTGAGTAGATTTATTTGTCATTATTGTCGTCATTTATTACCTAGCTTGGCAAGCTATTGCTCATGCAATATGAGTATGCCTTGTTTTCTGACGCGAGTCACTATGAGACCAAATATTGAACCCTGGGGTATCCATTATGAGACTTAACTTTTTAAGAGCCTCTTTCACGATAGTAACTAATTTGGAAAAAAGCGTAGAAGAGCTCTTAAATAACTAGCTAGCTAAGGCATCACACATTTATATAAAGGTTATTACTAGAATACCTAATCCTGGTTTTCTCTCTATCCTAGGTCTATTCCTCTCGTGGTTGGTTATTATATGTGTCGAATATTGTTGAAGTCGTAACACCTGTATTTTTTAATTCCGACGCTCTTATTAGTGTTCGAAATGGAATTATTTAATTCTACGTCTGCGAATTTGAGTAAACAAGCTGCTTTAAATAAAAAAAATTATGGTTCAGAACGATGATTTGTCGTTTAACACCAATTTCCGCGACAGCCCCAAGATCGTAAATGATAACTTCAGGTTAATTTTACGATGTAAGTTTTGCATATTGCTTTTCTTTAAGCTTTCTTTAATCTGCGTCTACAAAAGGTGTCTTATATAGCTTATGGAAATGCCAATGCTAGTTTTTTTTAAATAATTAAATTTAAAAAAATACCGATCCAATTTAGAATGATGGATGAACTACGTAATGACTGTTGGAACTTATAACCGTCCCTATTTGTTGATCATGGTGGGGTTTGACTTTGTGTCGACTCATATTGAGCAGACGAGAACATTATACGAGGCAAGGTTATCCAAGAAATGTAGGTGCCTCATTTCAACATACGTAGCTAGGCAAGCGTGTATGCGTAGTTCTACCTTGTTTCGTTGCATTGCAATTTGCAGCGCATCGAGCGAAGCGTTTTGTGAGCGGGCGGCGGGCGGGCGGCGGCATCGGCGGGCGTCTTCGTGCGGTCTCGTGTGGTTGCGCGGTAGCGCTCTGCGCAGCGTGGAACGCGGCGCACACTTTGGTATTGATCCGCGGCCGCCGGTGGCGCCGCAGCGCGGCCCCCGCTGGCGACGCGCGCGTACCTCGTGCGCTAGCTGTCAAAACCGAGTGACGTAACCGCTAGGGCGGCGCGCACACGGCCGCCGTCAGCCGCCCGTTCAGTACGTCCGAGTGATTGCTACCGCCGTGTTGCACTCGACGCCTTGCGTCTGCGGTCCAGTGCACTGTGTTATCTACGCCGCTGATTCCACGAGGCAGGTGAGGTTGGGGCCGGCGTGGCCCCGGCCGTTTGAGTGTACCCGTCTCGGTATTGATCGCATCTCGTCTGACTATTTCAATGTTTATAAACAGCCGGCCGCATCCATTCGCTCCCTCTTGTTTTTGATACGTCCGCCTGACAGCGCGCGATCCGGACGGCTGATCCTGAATGCACCGGCCGCACGGCGGCAACCACGCACCGCTCGGATTCAGTGCACGTATGTACGCTTGCACTTGTTTATCCCGAATTCATTTCCAATCCTTTACTGACGACAACGCGTTTACGTAGGCATATCAGACTATAAATAAGATCTAAGTGTTCTCAATACATATGCATGTAAACAGAAAGACCGTGTCGGTTATAGAGATACCTACTTTTTTTTAAAGGCCTGTCTGGACCTCGAATTGCTTTGTTCAAGTAATACCTGAATGTAATAACTACTGTTGAATACCTACATAATCTAGAAATTCAAATTATGAGAATCCGGCCAATCTAGTGTCTAACGGAGGTGGATGATGCAGGTATCTCAATTGCATTGCTTCAATGGACGCTGTGTCTCATAGGTAGGTAATTGATGATTGCACAACTAAGGAATATAGACAGCTAAGGTAGAGATTATAAATAAATTGAGTAAATTATGAGGCAGTATTTGGTAAAGGGTTCTTAAAATATTTTGTTTTGTACATCAAATGGGAAGTTACCTTGCCCATTTCATGTTACGCAAAAGTGCAGAGTAAAACGAACGTTAATGAGGAATTGAGGATGTAAGAAATGGTTACAGGCAAATCGACGTGTATTTACTTACACCAGTAATCGTTATAATCGTGGTTCCTTAACGCGTTAACCTACTTGGCATTGCTTTTTCATAGACGTTGACCTCAAATCAAAACTACGTCGATTTAGGAGTTGGTTCGCTGACTATTAAACGGTTAGTCATTATAATAATAGTTAAAACAAAGAAACGTGGGGTTTTCAGGGTGCAAATAAACTGAACTTGTAGTGTCTTACTCCCTCGTTCATATCTTTGTTTACTAAACTATCGGTTACAGGTCAGCCGCTTATTGACGAATAGACTAGATTATTTAAGTCAAAACCTTCTCATTTGTTGAACCATTAATGTATCCTTGCGTTGCGTCCCAATTTTTCACATTACATAATAAATTAGTACGACCTACTGTTGGTAGATGATTAAGTGAGGTCACGTCTCAAATTCTAGGTCTGCTGTATGATAGCAGGAAATGTACATTTTCTTATGTTCGCGACTTCGGTCTCCTAAACGTAGGACATCCGGTAGTTGTTGAGTTTGCGAGTCATCATGACGGAAACGATGAAAGTGGACCAGGAACGCCGTTTATAACTTAAATCTAGACGGCTTCACTTACTTATGCATTAGACCGTACTAAACTATAGCAGCGGTGCAGGCTGCTTTTCTTTTTGGGTAATCTAATTTTACCAGCCGTTTCTTATGTCAATGGGTGTAGTGAGACTGATTTGAAAAAAAAACGTGCAGTCTCAGTATTACCATTGCAATGGGTAGTGGGAATAGTGAGACCCACCCGCCTGATTTGAAATAACCTGCACAAATATTTTGAATAGATGTATAGATCCCCGTTCCCAATCATACGTGGAAATTATCTAATTTGTAGTGTACCCAAGGGCCAAGTATTACTTTTATGATGGTTTTACATGGAGCAAGACGCGGACTATTTGCAAATGTTGTGATGGCGTCCCCTAATATCGTAATACCTACATATTATAAAATGAACCCTCGTTTAGACAGGCGCGATGCGACACCGGTAATTGTTCTACCGTGAAGTTTTCTTAGAAATTGTTTTGTTAGAACCGTGTCGCGCTGTCGCGTCGCGCCAGTCTGCACGAGGCTTAATGGTCAAAGGTCAGGTTGCATAGTAAGGTAGTACCCTATAAAACTCGCAACCGGCGCGCTTGTCTGCATGTATGAAAGTTCAAATAAAAAGTGTTTACAAGGATCAAGTATAGGAATATGTCGTCTACTGTCCCATGGGCCCATGGCATGCTATGGGAATCAGACGCGGATTTATGTGCATGAAGATAAGTGTGTATTAAGATTGTTAAAAACTAAACATAAACCCATGGAAAAAAACGCAAGTTTGTGTGTAAGGTATACCTTACACACAAACTCGCGTTTTTGATGACATTCACATCACATTTTGATTTTGGTCATCAAGTTTTTACATAAAATTGGTCAAATGATATCTGAAAAAAAAAAAAAACATATTTTTGATAATCTAGAACGAAGGTTTTGCCCACCAGGATATTAATGGCTAGAGAATCAGAAAGATGGTTAAATGTTATTTTTAAGAATTATCGAAAGGAGACCAACGACCATCGACCAACGTTGATGTTGAGAGAGATTCCTGAGAAGAAATTAGTCACAGTTTTGAGTAATATGTAATAGCAGTTCTCTCACATAAAAGATACACGTTGTTTGTGGTCTTTTGAAGGGAAATGAAATGTCGCGAGTTGAAGCTTCGCAGGAATTCATTCAATAAACGTTATCATTATAGGTACGTATATACCTACAAAAGGAACATTTTGCCAAGGATAGGGGTACAATTGGTGGATCAATTCAAAATTATCGGCTGTGACATGGATAGTACTATAACTGTAGTTAGGCGGAAGGGGTCATGTATCATGCTATGTTACTGTTTCACAGTCACTACTCGCAACATCTAGCCTACGGAATTGGTTTCAGGTTATTCTATCTGCTGCTGTACCGTTAATAAATCAAACTATTTCAGTGTTTAGTCGTCTAAGACAAACCATCCGTTATTTTGTAACCACCTAGTATCCTTCATGTCCTCATTCCCTACCTTGCTTTTTCCAACCTTGACATTGGCTGAAGTATCGTCAACACGAACGTCATAAAAACTGGAACCGAAGTCATGCTTGTTACATTTTGGCCAGAGTTGATAAACAGCTTTATTTACAAACTTCGCTTGGTTATCGTGGGTTATTATTAGATGCTACTTAGGTAAATGCATCGCTCCATGTCGCTGTGGTGATGTCATACGAGCAAACAAACATCGAATGTCGTACAATAGCGTCCGTCTCCCTGCCCACGTCATTTGGGTGCGCCGAATCTATGTCCACTGTCCAGTGTCCACCTACATTAGGTACAGCTAAACTGTTAACGCGATGACCTGAGCCGCTTTTGCCGCGATTATAAATACATATTATGCTTATCAATTTATCAGGTGTTATAGATCATTCAGCTGGATTAAAACACTTGATAGAATTTAATGATTCTTCTTTATACTCAAGGTTTTGAAGACAAATTGGCGCGTGGCTAAAGTATCAAAGTATAGGTAATATTTACGTAATTTCTATAATTCAAGGTTTGAATTTAGGGATACTTAGCCAGATTTGCTTATTGTTCCTAGAAATCCAAGTTCCAAGGAAGCCTGCATATTTTGTTCTACACCGAATGTAATTCTCTGTATTTTCTTGGGGTGCCTATTACTGGCAAAAAAGCAGACTGTAAAAGTAAAACTGAAAACAAACTAAAGTTTAAAAGGCTTCTGTGAAGTCTGGTGTAATTAAAAATAGCGAAATGTTCGCTTTGTTAAACATTGTGTAGACTTGCTGACAACTTGAGTAGGTGGCTCGCGCAGCTCCCCTCGGAAAATCACGTTGTTGGTCGTGTTCTGCTTTCATTCGTAATTAATTGTTTATTTTTAATTTCAGTTCGATAACATACACCCTTTTCTCATGATAAATCGTGGCATTTCACGTTACGCAATCAAAAACGTAAATTCAATTAATTATGTTTGTGTACGACTTGTTGATTTCTTGTAATAAGATTTTTAACTAGCGTTTCGCTAGCAATAGAAATAAATACTATTCTACTAGATGCAGTCTGGTGCCTTTTAAGTGTTTCAACATTGTAAGCGATACATTATTTGTAAGATCATGTTGTGAATGCCAGGATATCAAATTGCGAAAAAATATATTTCACCGTGTTTAGCGACTTGACTTTATTGAGTTACGAAATCTCTTGGTCTGCACATTGCGTTACAAACCAGCTTTTGCTTATGTCATTAAAATAGCGAGACAGTCGCAAAATGTGTACCTACACGTACTTCACGTGTGTTAAAAGTTAAGAACGTTAGCATAATGATTTAGTTAAGAACGTTAGCATAATGATTTCATTGAATCAAAGTTAAATTCTTCCATGTCGTCTCTAGATGTTATGCACACATGCAACATGGTTTTAGTAATCACGGAAGCTGAACAACAACAAACAAATTCGATCCTACCGGAAATAAATTGTAATGAATCAGCCGTCCACTTTATATTTATAAGATTTCATTAGCAGCTCCTCTAGGAAAGCATACTTACATTGTTCATAAATTTTTAAGATTAAACATGTAGAATTTTAAGCGATAAATCTAGGTAGACTTGGACGTGCATAACGGTATCAATTCAGCTATAATTTTATTGCTGTGGAATATCCGCTGCAACGACTATCTTTATTGCTCGAGTTGTACCATAGAATAATTAAATATTTATTTATAATAGTAGGTACTTAAGTCGTTACCTATTGTTATTAGATATTTTTCTAAAATATTGCAAGAACCAATCCGCCAATAAAACGAAGCCTACCTGCAATCATCCAGTTTACTAAGTAAGAGATCTATAGCATGACAGCATTACGCATGAATACTTGTAGGTACTTAGGTACCTCAGTACCTCAGCTTGACATGGTCTATTTAACAAGCGTCTTTCTCCCGGGGTGTAGCTAACACTTCCCTGTACAGTCGCTCTCATAATAAACAAGGCAAATGTAAACTTTTGTTGATTAAGACATTTAATTAAAGGATTGCACGTAGATGGCATTGAAGTTTACACATGTGTAAAACCTGATTCGGTTGTTGCAAATACTTAATATAATTTTGCTTATGTAAGTTGCACGCAATCGCCGCGTCACCGCAATTTCGGTAGATATATGAACACCACAGACAAAACTAGATCACACGCAAATTGAATTCAATTTTAATCTGAGCGAAGTTATAAGTTTTAGAAATGTGTTCTACTAGCGTGAAACAATATTAAAAGTTTATTCGTTTCGTCAGGGGAAATGAATTCAGGGGAACTTGATAGATTTGCTAGCGAAGCGGTTTGCAATTAATTTAATTATAAACATCTTGAAGTAGCAGTACCTACACTAGGAAACAAAAATGAGGCATAGATTCCCTGGTTATAATGAAACTCAATATTTAACAATAATCTATTTATTTAAAGAGAAATGTAAAAAAAAATCATGCTGCGTGTGATGAGTAACACAATATATAACAAAAACATGAGAAGTCATGAGAACAACAATCATGTTACTGGCCGAATTGCACGATTGGTTGGTTTTCCGAATGTTCGACTAAGGAATTTATTGTAAAAAGCGAACAGTCGCATGCATGCCTTCTCCTAATAATATTATAAACAAATCATCTGCACAGGTCGGACTGACCATGTCATTGAATTAAATAGATTGTGTCTGAGTCTCGTGCGCTTATTCTTACGTTTTCGTCTCTTTCATGGATATTGATGTTCTGAATTGTGACGACGAAGGCAGGATGTCCACATCCAAAAATGTTCGACCAACCCGATGCATTTCCACTCTAAATAGAGAACAAATGCCGATGCAAAGCCATTCGAAATTGCTAAGTGACAAAGGCGACTCGCCAGTTTTGCGGTTCTTGGAATCTGTTCCATCTGTACGGTATGGACACAAAATGTATCTGGCAGACTAATCTTGCGCAACCTAACATGTTTATAAGCATGCGTGGATAGAAGGAGGTTATCCGAGATTGCTTTTAAAACTACCCATTCTGGTTTGAAATTGTTATCATAGAATGCGAGCAGTAACACTTATCATGCCATAAATATTGCACTGCCCGTTATATGCGTTTTCTACTACTTACAGCTTTATGTCACATACAGAATAATGATTGTTTAAGACATTTTAAGCAAACGAGCAGGTACATTTTTGATGACAGTTATTAGGATCAATAACCACATCTAACTTCTAATAATAAATTGTACAGTTGATTTTGCTTACTCGGGAGTAGAAACCGCTTGGATTGTCAGATTTAAGAGGTTAACAAAATCTTTTTAAGGTAAGTCCATCGAAAAAAAAAAGACTGTTGTTAAGTAAACAGGAACCGTCCCAGGTGAGATCCCTGTGGTACCCCAAGTATGAAAAGGTAAAGCGGTGGGGTAGATTTGCAGCAATTTTCATGACAAGCAAAAAGGTTGATGTTTTATTCGGCGGTGGTTTCTTCTTAGCTTATGGATGAACCTACAACTATACAGTACCTACGTCAGTTGTAACACTTTGACCTTGAGCCATACTACGGTAGGCCAGCTACCGTAGTACGGAATTTCAGTAGAATAAGAGGCCAGCCTATACTGGTTTTGTTACCGCTGACGGGCGTATGTGTAATCCACATATTTTAAATTAGGTTTGCCAGGATAAACATGATATTTAAATTGCATTAGTGGACAACATAGGTACTAGAAAAGGGATGTTGAATATAATCAGCTGCTTCCTTTATAGCACGTGTGAGAAACGTTATGGTTCTAATTAGCTCAGTAACGATTGCAATCATGTGTACCGAGTGCCACTGCCGAAGCAGCAGTGACGTTAGTCGTGCCGGGTTCAGTAGAGGGGACTGACCTTTCCCTCACCGTGGAATATTATTTCACTTACATTCCCACACATTTAATCTTGATATCATCAAAAACAGTAAGTGCGCGATGAATGATGCGCTCGAAGCGGCGACGGCAGGATTTCAAAATGCCTTATTTACAAAAAAAATATTTTTATTGGTGTTGTCGCAAGTGCTAGGACATATTCCAAATGCGCTGAAGGATGCAAGTAAACTTATTAGAAAATCGAGATCTCATTTATTTATGAACTAGCTGCGCCCCGCGGTTTCACCCGCATAAGTCTCGATCCCGTTAGAATATCGGGATAAAAAGTATACTATGTCCTAATCCTGCCGTGCTATTCTGCAAAAATCTCACCGTGATAACTTAGGTGAAGTGAGCGTGGAGTGAGCTGTCAATAGTGTCAATCTCTAGCATTAGGTGGAATGACAGCTCACTCCACGCTCACTTCACCTAAGTTTTCACGGTGAGATGGTTACAGAATAGCACTGCAGGTCATGGTCTACCCATGTGCCAAATTTCATCCAAATATGTTCAGGCGTTTAAGCGTAAAAGTGTAACATACAAATAAACAACCAAACTCACTTTCGCATTTGCAATATTACAGTTAGCAGGGTCATGGTCACAATACAGATGAACATTTTTTAAAGATTTTGAACAGTATCTAACTAACTAACTAGCATAAGAAGTAAAACTTACTTGCTTTAGTCGGAGCACATAACCTATACCTATCTACCTATTACCACTATAATAAATAAATTCTTTATTGCCATAAACAGGTTACAAAAAATTTAATACCCTGGCTCCAGAGCTAGGTACCTGTATTTCAGGAGCCAGTGACTGCTTCCAATTAGGTTACAATATAGCAGCAAAAGATGATATTTTTTTTTTTGTTTTTAATAATAATTAATTAAATTAAAATAATAATAATTAATAATTAATTAAATTAAAATAATAATAATTAATTAAATTAAAATAATAATAATAATAAATACAAATTAATTAATTAATAATTAATTAATCAAATTAAAAGTTAATTATTAGTTAATTTTGTATTTCTTATATACAATAAGAAAAATGAAAGCATATAAAATAAAATACTCCCATCAAATCAAAACAAAATTAACTTAAAAATTGAGTAGACTATAACATTAACACTAACACTAACTGTAACATTGGACTCCTCGCCCCTACCATCAAATAAACAAATTACATAGGTAACATTCACGATGTCTGGCGTCATTACGACTACGGTAGCGCGCCCTACAGACTTATTTTCGTTTAGCGAAAAGGAAATAAACTTCCTTCGCAAGGTTTTCCCGTTGCCTTGGTTACGTCTGTATGTTTACCTACATAAAGGAGGTTTTCAGAAGCTATTCAGTGTCCATAATTGCTTCTGAAAATCTTATTTTGGAATCAATTTTGGGAACCAAACATTCCCGTTGCGTAACTGCGTACTACCTTGACAAACCTATTCAAACTTAGATGTCTGGTATGAGCACGGAGGCACGGAGAGCTTTCCTTCAAACTCTGTTACGTCATGTCTAGCCTCTTGTCTCAAGTCCTTGACTAGCGCGTTCTTTAAGGAGTACCTTATTCTCAAACGTGACTTGATGAGAAGACAACCAAACAAGGCATTGTGAAGTTTGATTGAAACTTAGACCATTTAAACTAAATGGTCTAGGGATTGAAATTGATACTCATACAGTATCAATTTCAAGGTCTTTAAAGCGAAATTATTGATATGTTGCTGTAAAACGGGAATGCTGAATTCGCCGAATTGTCGATAACACCAATACATATTATACTTGGTAGGAAATATATCTGACTCTCACAAAGTTATGTATTTGACACATTGTATGGTTTCATGTTCATGCTAATTCGTGAATTGAGTACTGTAGGTAATTTTTAGAGTTCCGTTACCTCAAAAGGAAAAAACGGAACCCTTATAGGATCACTCGTGTGACTGTCTGTCCATCTGTCACAGCCAATTTGCTCCGAATCTAATTGACCGATTAAGTTGAAATTTGGTACACATATGTATTTCTGTGACCCAAACACGGACGTTTAACATAAATAATTGAATTTTGAATATGGGGGTCACTTTTGGGGCCAACAAAGAAAATAAAAAAATAAAGTTTTGCGGACTGTACCGTGTGATATATCACATGAAAAGGCTTATTCCGAGGATTTCAAACACATTTTTTTATTATTTTATTATAAATGCTTTTAAAGATATTTAAGAAAATAGATGAAGATTGACCATTCCCCCTTATCTCCGAAACTGCTGGTCCTTAATTTTAAACAATACCAGCAACAAAAATGAACTCTTTTAAACTGTCCTATTTTGACTGACCGAGTCGTAATTTATATCTGTTGATTAACGTGGATAATCAATTAACAAGTCCCAAGTAACGCCTCTGAGTACCGGCACAGAGGACAATATCACCCTCTAGAATTCCGCCAATGAGCATGTAAAGATATCCACTTGCAGAGAGACGCACCGTTGAGTATCTTTATTGCCCGCCCCACTGGTGCAAACTTTAACAAGTTTGTACGGGCCACCGGGACTTTAAGCAGCCTCTCTCTCGGCCCTTGTCGCAGCCTACTGTTTGGAACGAGCAATCCCAAAGATTCTAGTATTTGAGGATTATTCAGCATACCACGAAAAACCATAAAAACATATTTAACCAGTGCCAAATGGCGCCTTACCTCCAACTTATAGTAACCAACCATCCCTATTACAAAGAGGGATGGATACATAACAGGATAGAATGGGTAGACGCCAAATTGTTTCATTTATAGGAACCGGGTAAATTTATTTTGCATTTTTTCTACCATCAGACAATACTTTGTTTCAAATGGATTCCAGATGATAGCACTCGTTTCCAAGTTACTTCTTACTAAAGCATTATAAAGTGACTTCACACTGCTGTGTTAGTAAACTCACAGGTTTCACGCATTACAAATTCAAGATTTTTGAAGGCTTTCTTACATACCTGCACGATATGTGTGCGAAACGACAGATCTTCGGAGTAAGTGATCCCAAGATCTCGCACCGACAATACGCGCGTTATCGTTTCGGCCCGTCCATGCTATATTCGTGATGTCGGGGAACCACGGCCCGCGTAATAGACATCACGTTACACTTTGCCACTTTAAAGAGTAGTTTGTTCTCAATACTCCACCCTACTACACGATCAATGTCCCGCTGCAGCAGTTCGCAGTGCGACTGATTGGTAATTCGCACGAACAACTTCAGATCGTCGACAAATAGTAAGCAATCAGCATCTTCCACAATTTCAGGAAGGTCATTTACCATTATAATAAATTCCAACGGTCCAAAATTAGTACCCTGGCTTACCCCTGTAAGATTGCAATACGAGTCCGAGGTGAAGCCAGCGTATTCTACAATTTGTTTTCGATTGCCTAAGTAGCTGGAAAATAACGTTAGAAGGGCTGGAGTGAAACCAGCCTTTGCAAATTGACTTAACAGAATGTCATTATCTCCGCTTTCAAATGCTTTCTTGAAGTCGAAGTAAGTGACGTCCAGTTGGGTCCCTGCCGCTGAGTCCAGAACTGGGGCAGCCTGTACCCTAATTACGTAATACACGATCAATCAGAATCTGAATAGTTTTGAAACAGATTGCTAATCCATTGCTTAGTACGTTCGAAAAAAAATCTACTCAACAACGTAAATAACACAATGAATGTTGTTGACCTGTTAAATTGAAACAGATTAGTCGGAATTGTTAACGAAAATGTGTTGCGTAATTAGATAGCTGGTTCATAAAACACATTCATTCAATTTGGAATTTGTGCTGCGGCCCGTTCGGAAATCATGCTGCACATCGTTAAGTTGAGTTACTACTTGCGAATAGATACAAGAGCACAAAGCAGACCGAAGACCTTTGCAAATGCTGACAGTACTGCAACAGGTTTATATACGCTGGCTTCAGAGGTCGGAGCACCCTTTGGTACCGGAGTAACCCTAGTCAGCTTCCAGCCGTCCGGATACGAACATTCTCGTACGCAGCTATCAAATACATGCAAGAGAGGTCTGGCCAGTACAGTCCTACAATCTTTAACTATGTAGGGTGGCACCCCGTCCTGCCTAACACAACGCTTGGGGTTGAGGGGCGCGAGCGCCGCGCTCACCTCACTAAGAGACAGCTGACCCACGTGAGTGCGCGCGCTACGCTCGGGCGCCGCCTGCCCAGCTGGCAGCTGCATTCAACCGCGGTGCCACCTCTCCATAAACCGAATGAAAGTAGTCTGCGAACGCCTGGGCCCACTCATGCTCAGGTAATGGCTCACAATTTTTAACTATTCTAGTTTTACTAGGCTTCGAATGTTTGATGCCCCCAAAAGGACCTCGGTTCCTTGACAAACTGTTGCTCAAAACGACGTTGATAGTTACTACAAGCTGTATTGATTTTATCTTTGACCACAGCACGACAGTAGCCTTTTGTTTAATATCAGCTGTGCTTCGTACTTTTTCTTGGAGTGCTACCGTCTAAAATCTCATAGAATATAATATCATAAAATAAACTGTACAGTATACAGGGTGGCAGGGACATCGACGCGAAAACTGATACCATGGATTCAGTACGGTTGCATGAGTTATGTTAAGTTTTAAAAGTCTGAAAGCCTTTTATTGAATATAGAAATGTCATGATTCTGAACCCCGCTGCGTTGGAAATTTTCGTCGGTTATTTAAAAAAAATCTGTTGCATAGAAAAGTGCGCGGTCAAAATGTATGGAACAGCAGTTTATTTTTTATATGTACATCCCTAATTATTATTAATAATTAGGTACGTATAGCGACCTTTGGGATCTACCTACGATACCGCAGACAGCCATGTCGTAGTTAGATCTTAGAATAGATCATTTCATGAAGTGTTAGACCATTTCATGAAATGAGTTTCGTGAGATGTCATCCCAAACCCGTTCAGCCGTTTAGCGTGAAAGCGTACCAAACAAACAAACAAATTCACTTTCGCATTTATAATATTAGTTAGGATTAGGATTAGTTGCATATCTAAAGGTTAATTAACGATGCAGCAAGGGATCAAACGTAACTAATTATTTCGCAATTTCCTCGGTGCGCTCTTAATGTAGGGTATTCATGGTTCAAGGTATAGTAAAAATTGCCAAGTAACTGCGACCAACTTGGATGTAGCGCCCGCCGCTCCCTACGCTCGCTCGGCTCGCGCGCGTTAGTCTCAGTTCTAACCTAACCTAACCCATTTGGACCCACAAGCAGCGCGAATTTTTAATATTTTAAGTTTTATGTCGCATTTAATTTATTCAATCAATAAATATGTCTAATTTTGATATAAAATGAACAACGTTGTTATAAGGTAACAATATATGACAAAGTTGTTGGAAAGATGCTCCTATAGATAGGTACTGAATAATTTAAACGACTTGGTTTTACATTAGACTGTCTCACAATGTTTTGCGGTACAAGAACTGTGTTGCGAGACCTGCATTTTTTTACATACTATGTTTTTGATGGGATTTTGATTAATTTATTTACACAGTTTATAATATCTAATAATGGTACACTCGCTCTTGCAATCAAAGCTCTCTTATAAGAATTACAAGTAAATCACTGCTAGCACCAGCTATCCTAAAAATGAACCATAAACCATAAAGGTTTCAAAAAAAGTACCTACTACAGTTAGTATTGTTTGAGGTACCTACTTGACTGTTTAGGAATAGGAACAGAACGTATTTGTCTAGAAACATTGATTTGACTAGTTTATCTCCTAAACTTTAGAACCCCCCTAGGTAGAATCCGCTACAGGCCCCGCGCTGGCGTAATCAGGCCCTGTTGAGCACCACGCTTGATCAAGACGGGTTGGCTATTTCAGATTTATGTTAAGTAAATAAGTCCTGGTTCCCTGTCGATGTTTTTCCGTCACCGATGTCAGTAATGTCCTAGATAAACTCAGAAAGTAAAAAATAATATGAATTGTAAAAGTCACATAGTAAAATTTTGTAAATACATAGTTGGCCCAGTGGTTATGAAGTACCTACTACTTCATAACCACTGGGCCAATTGGACAAAATTTTAAGGTATAAAAAAGCATGAAGGCCGTGCGCTGAAATTAAATAAAATACTCACATCTTTGACTAGTACTTAGGTAGGATAGTCATCTGTGGGGTCTGTGGCGGACTTTTCAGCTCTAGAGCGGTAATGCAAAGTAAACGGCACGCGTGTTCATACACTGCATTGAGAATCTAAAAGCGGTGCAATACCAGTCAGTTTTCGAGCAAGTAGGTAGGTACTTGCTGTGTTGAAAAATAAATTAGTCACCTCTATATTTATGCCAAGAAGATTAACTTGTTTATAAATGTATTGACATAAAAATTGTGAGTATTCCGATAAAGATTCATCAACTAAATACTTAATGTTATTTTGTTGAGGAAAACAATAACTACAAATCTTACCTAAACTTATAGATATTAGAACGGAACGACTAAAGAAGACAAAATATCTTCAAGAGGTGACGTAGGTACCTACAACGCTACAAGCTTATTTTGGCGCGTGGCCAAAATGGGAACTAACGTCGCCGTTCTCATTTGTCAGTAAAACTGTACCAATTTCACATAATATGTTTACTAACAACGCCCTCTTGTCATTGTCATTTATCCTATGTATTGTATCATTTGTGTTTTGTTTCTCAATAGTAGGTACTCGTACACTCAGTTACAGAATATATACTTACCGGGACCTATTATGGGACATGGGAGTTAGAGAAAGAGATTGTCACACAGGCATGATGGAGTCGAAGCTCCACAAAAGCGTTCCACTAATTCTAGATGCGCTTTTCTAAAAAGCAGCGTACTATATCGTCTCTTCTTCTTCTTCGTAGCACTCTTGTCAGAGCGGTCGTGATCATCATGTAGTTTCTTGTCCAAGGGCTGACGTGATTCGCCTCACGATTTCTCGCCATCTACTCCGGGTTATGCTATACTACGGTACTACGACCGTAGGTATCTGCAAATAGAGTGATACACAAAAAAAAATACGAGTACAAGCTACTCATTCATGCCTTTGCATATTTATTTACTATACATAAATTCACTCCTTTCTCCCACCGTTTTAAAACGTCACTCTTGAGTGACAATGCAAACTACAAAATCCTTTATTAGCATAGCCAAGTATTGATTTAATGGTTTTGTTTCAGCTGCCGAAATCACTGAAAGGAAATTAGCGAGATCCGTTCATGGAATGAAATTCTAGAAGAGAAAAGATATTAGGTAAGCATTTCTCCTTCACAAATCACAAATTATGCCCGCTGACAAATACGACCGAACTAACATTTCATCTCACTCAGTAGATATTTAAGTGGGCATCCAGCCAAAGAGTAGAAAGAAATTATTGGATCCAAATAGACATCAATTGACACATGCCTTAAACCACCAACCGTTTGATTAGATGAATATAGTTCAAAAGACTTCACCGTTCAAGAAATAGAGAGAAGCAAGTGTAAAATAGGAAAGTTCTTGCACGCAAAGGTCGAAAGTCCTCCCTTCCTAACTGAAAATCTAAGTAACTTTACCTACACAGAAGTTTTTGTAGTGAAATTGAAAAAAAAAACTTAACCATAACTTTACAATTAAGCATAAGCATAATCAGCGTAACGCAACTCAACGTTCCCACTGCTGGGGCACAGGCCTCCTCTCTGTGACGGAGTGGGCCATAAACCAAGACGCAGGCCCAGAGCGGGTGCATGGCACAATGTCTTCGAATTTTGGTTGTACCTAGGACATGCCGATTTTCTCTCGATGTTTTCCATCACCGTGATGAAATACCAAAATTACAGTACCAAGTAAAGTGACTGCCTGGGTTCGAACCCACGAACTACGACACGATCACATGTAAGTCGGGGCCGTTACTGCTGGACCAAACGTTACAGTTACTGAGATTAAAATACCTAACTAATTTGATTCCAAAGTAGTACCTAGTATCATTCTTGATTCTCGTGATAATAAAAGGTATTTTAATCTTATCACACATTAAATTTACACTACTATACGAATACAGAGTTATCGATAAATCCCAAGATAGTAGTAGGTACCTATCTCAGAACCTACTGGTGTTCGATTTTGTATAAGAAATCGAAGTTAGAAGAAAATCCCCATGTGTACTACATCCAAATCATAGAACAGGCGCCAACGAGATGATGTACACACTATATTTAGATAATTATATAAAATCATGCGTGCGTAATTATTGTTTGACCTTGGCAAAGGCAAGATGTGGAACAATAGTGTTGCGAGCTCATTGGTGCATGTACAGTGCATGTCGCAATGTCTAAATTGAAACATCAACTTCTTATTTTGTGTGTGGACAACTGGCGAATGTATAGCCAAAGTTCATTTCACGTTATAAGTTTAAAAGCCAGTCACAAAAAACAAAAATAAAATTGTGACTCATTCTCAAGTTTTAATCAACGAATTAGTGAGATAGGTACCTAATCTGAGATCAAGTTTTTCCACAAGCAACGGCTCATCAGATTCCTATAAACAGTTTGACTATAAGATTCGATGTAAGTATTTATCTGCAGTTATAAAAATAGATTGGAACTAGGCAGAGCTTACGTAGGCACCTACCGACGTAGCACGCGAATCTCCGCTCATTCAAGATCAAGGTTGGAATCTGTGAAACGCACGGAATAGTTTTACGATCAATTAAAGTCATAAAGCTGCGACGCAACTGACAGCCACTGAGCATTACATTAAAAATCAATAATAACATGTTTTATTAACGTCTCTGACAAATATAATTGAACATTTACTTATAAGTGCGCATTTCACCAATGAAACTGAACGCGATCACCACATCTAAACCGACTTCAAAAACGATCCGTGTCAATATTCCAAAGAAAATAATGACACTGACAGCTCTTAAACGTGGTTAATGTGCTGATCGCGTTCAATTTATATTGGTGAAATTCGCCCTAAGTAATTTAGTGTTAATAAACATGTCTTAGGATAAATATGTTATCTATATGTTTATCCTAAGGTACTACAACAAATAATAGGTTCAATCAACTTGCTGTTGAATAAGTTTTTAATTAAATAATCCTCCACAATAACTAGATGTCTATAAGCCCAGTGAGATCAATGAACATGGAATCAATAATGGAAAATACGCATCGTATCCGGCCGGAGATAATTTAAGAAGAAGATATTTTAGGCTAGCTGTTCGTTCAAGACAAACGAATCAATATACCTATCACACGAAGCCTAAATATCGGCTTCTGGGAGATTTAAGTGCAAAAAAAATGCGATCAAGGCCAAAATAATTTAATGTGTAGCAAATGTAGCTATGCACGTCATCATTTTCAACCTGGCCAATGCATAAACATAAGCATGAATGGCGTTGTCTCATTGTGTTTAGTAAAAATTCCACTTCATCGGTTCCCTATTTTTAATTGACTTCCAAAAAGGAGGAGGTCCTATGTTCGTCTGTATGTTTTTTTTTATGTTGGTATGTTCGTCGATATAGTAGTAAATTGTGGATCGATTTTGAAAATTATTTTTACATAAAAGCTTCCTCAAAGACGGAGTTCACCTACGATAAAATGGTGATTCTGATAATGAATGATTCTGTGTCTTTTGTTTGGGTAAATACGTTCATTCAACATAGTTTAATCCAATTTATTCTTCGGAGTTCCGCAAGGTAAAGTTGTAGGCCCGCATACTAGAATAATATAGACTGAACGGCTGCGACTGCCAGTCTAAGGATAAGTATCAGAGACGATAATTTGAGCATATCTGGCTGATAATCTCTGGGGAAAACCTGAATCTTGAGACTTCAAAATGAAGATGACCTGTATTAGTCATGAATTTTATTCCTTACTAGTTGAAATGGCGGCAGGTCACGGGAAAAATTTGCGACTCCCACATTCCCCGTAAACATAAGAGGAGGATATATAAAACAATGGTTAGACCTGCAGTGCTATTCTATAACCATCTCACCGTGAAAACTTAGGTGAAGTGAGCGTGGAGTGAGCTGTCATTCCACAGAGATTGACACTATTGACAGCTCACTTCACCCAAGTTTTCACGGTGAGATGTTTACAGAATCGCATGGCAGTACCCTAATTACGTAATACACGATCAATCAGAATCTGAATCGTTTTGAAACAGATTGCTAATCCATTGCTTCGTACGTTCGAAAAAAAAATCTGCTCAACAACGTAAATAACACAATGAATGTTGTTGACCTGTCAAATTGAAACAGATTAGTCGGAATTGTCAACGAGAATGTGTTGCGTAATTAGATAGCTGCTGTCTTTTAAGATCTGAATGTTGGTCCACAAAAGGGTTGAATAAAAGGCATGCAGCTGGGCTGAGAATGCGAAGAGGGATGTATGGTGTTACACGATAGACAGAGAGATTACATACGAGGAAGTCTGTGTGGAAATTGGTTGTCATGGTACGGGCATGTGATGCGGAGGAATGAGGAAAATGTCGTGAGGCAAGTTTTGAGTATGAATCTCGATGGCTATAAGAGTAGGGAAAGAACAACGAAACGATGAATGGACTGCGTGAAAGGTGATATGGTTAGTAAAGGGGTGAGTACCGAGATGACGGCTAATAGACAAGTATGGAAGTTAAAGACATATTGCGCCGACCGACCGCAAATAAATTGGGATTAGGCCAGGAGAATGACGAGTGTTTTTTTTTTGGTAGTGAGTTAAATTTTTTGTAAAAACGTTTTTTTGTTACCACCTTTTATTTGTTGTGCCTATTATACGGTAAATTCATATACCACTGCTTGCTATATAAACAACAGTGACAGTGACAGTGAAGTTCTATAACATCATCAACATACACCAAGTTGATTAAATACGTATTTTTGAAGCAAAGTCAAAAACTACCCAAGCAAAGTTAATACAATTTAAGCTTCGTGCAGACTAGCGCGACGCGACACCGGTTGTTGTTATACCGTGAAGTTTTCTAAGAAATTGTATTGTTCGAGTCGCGTCGCGTCGCACTAGTTTGCAGGAGGCTTTATATGGGACTACCGCGTGAGCGACCTCTACCAAACGAAAAAAAATCACGTAAATTGGCGCAGTACTCACGGAGAAATTGACGAACATACTTAAAAAATACATACAGACATAACGTAGAACCCCCTCCTTATTGAAAGTCGGCTAAAAAACAATGGCTAATATTCAAGTAGATACCAGCCTTCATTATACTAACAAGTGCCTTGATAAAAAGTCAGATGTTCTCCAAATTAATTGTCACAATGCCTCAGACCAAATAAAAAACCAAGACAGAGCGCTGCTAACAATACAGTGAAGCATGTTAAAACTACACCGCCGCTCTGTGCATACACGCTCACACGCACACATTTACAACCTTTTAAAATTACACTACAATCAAACTACGCCACACAAAGTGCGCAGATGTTTACGAAGCCGGCTTCAATTCACTGTTGATAACGCTGTGTCCTGGTTTTTTAATTTGGTCTCAGGTGCATGCATGTATTCACATAAAACAATAATGATAACCTGATTATTATAATAACAATCATCTTTCAGATCTCTCCAGAGTGTCGAGGCAGACATACATAACGTCGTGTGTGACAAAGGAATAAGACTTTGAAATTAATTTTGTGAATATGGGCAGTGTCACTGTACAAGTTTGAAACTGAGGCGTGAATAAAAAGCTGTGGGATTTCATGTGGTTAGAGAATAGAGAGTAGGCAGCGATGCTGTCGTACATGGTTCCGGTGGAGGAGAAGCCGCCGCCGGTGCCCGGCAAGGGGCGGCTGGCGCTCGAGCTGGTGGGCAGCCCCGGCAGCCCTGAGTCAGCCGCGCGCCGCGCTCGCTCCGCCATCACCAACATCTCCAAAGAATCCTCCACCAGCTCCTTCGCCAGCGATCTCACCATATCCTCATCGACGCCCACTGGCGCACATGATAAACCAAAGCATAAACTTCTCGGAAATGGAACCAAACACACCACATTGAAGAGGTGAGTTGTTTTATTAAATAATTATTTTTAAGTACCTACCTACTTAATAAATTTATTTCACTTATATTTTGTCACCGGAATTAAGTAGGTAGGCAATTAAAAGCAAAGGTCATCAGTTCATCAGAATGGCCCACAGTAGAATATGGACCTCTTTAAAGTAATGATTGTCTGTCAATTACTCTAAACAGGCAATCGATGGTTGAACCAACCTGTAGAATAGAATCAAGTCATTACATCACGCCTCCATTCCCCCAAGTGTTGGGCAGAGGTCCCTATAGTACTACCACATTCCGGGTTGAAAACCAGACTCCGGACTGCTGCTGGGAAATTCCAGATGTAAAAACCCTAGTAACACTTTTCCCGACCCGGGAATCGAACCCAGAACCTTACGCTCAGCAGTAGCGCTCGCAACCAATAGACCAACGAGGTAGTTAATAATATAATCAAGTCATCTCTACCAAATTAATCCGATGAACTTGAAAGCAAACATAGATACTCCATATTTACATATAAGTTTCAAGTTGATGGGATTACCGCTAGTGAGTTAGAATCATAATACCCAAGACAGAAAAAATCAAACTAGTTCTCTAAAGCCGAATTTGATTTCATCTTGTGTCAGAAATTTATGTAGCGTGATTAGTTACGGAATGAACAGCAAAAATAATGGATTACGATACCTATAAAAAGAACGGTAATCTCAAATCGTTGCGTAAAATTAGAGCGTGGAGTGAAATTACTGGATTGTCATGGGAAGATGAATTTCTGGTGTATAATAAAAATTAAATAGCCCTTGATAATTATCTGGTATTATTTCATATAATTGTACACTGACTTTGAAGGTTGCTAATGTGTACGTGTAGGTAAACTAGTCTCTAGTGGTAGGTATTGCTCCTTTAATACATTATTATGTGTAGGTACGCACTAACGAACATCAAACACTGTGTTCGTAAAACATGTTCGTAAAACATGTTGGTAAAACATGTTCGTAAAACATGTTGGTAAAACATGTTCGTAAAACATGTTCGTGACGAATCCATGGCTACTAAAGAGAGCGGGGTGGTTGAACGCGAACACAAATTGAACTGTGTTCGTATGGTGTTCGTGTTGGCTTTGCTAATGTCCACACAGACGAACCAAAAGGCGTGTACTCACGAACGAACGAGAACATGCTGAACACGAACATCGGATACTTTGTTCTCATGTGCGTAACACTAACGAACATCAAACACTGTGTTCGTCAAAAATGTTCTTGACGAATCCATGGCTACTAAAGAGAGCGGCCGGTTAAACGCGAATACAAGTCGAACTGTGTTCGTATGGGGTTCGTGTTCGGTTTCCTAATTTTTGTTCACACGTACGAACCAAATGTCCCATGTTCGTGTTCATCATTGTTTTGTTCGTTCGTGCGTACACGCCTTAATGGAATAACGTTCGTACGGTACGAGTATCATCACAAAATTGGAAAACATGTTCTTTGCACCGCTAAACAACGGTGTAGTTAAAAAAACGAAACGAATAATTTACGGGTCGCACTCCCCATACGTACATAAGTAACATAGGGATTAAATCGTTTTTGAGATTATGCCATGTTTTCGGTTACAGCCGCAGAAATAACTTTGTTTCTCATAGTTTTCGAGAATACTAGGAAATACAAATATCATACTGTGCATACGTAAATATTCATCCCGACTACGGAACCCTTTACTGTGCCTGGTCCGACGCGCACTTGGCTGGGTATTTTTTTTTTGTCTATCTCCTAGACTTTGCTTATCTCATTCGTATATAAAGTATACTTATTATTGAATTTGATCAAGAGCAATGCATCTTTCAAAGGAATTTAATCTGGGCCTTTATTGCAAATGATATAGCTACTTGCGAATATCCCATAACTATAAGTAATTCAAATCTGAAGATAAATATACAATCGTTTCATCTCGAAGTATCAACATTTAAAGTTTTACTGCGGGAACTCGTTTATAAAACAGTAGTTAACGCAAACCACTAGGGTATACGCTAATCATATAAATGTTGTGATTTTTAATTGCTTTGCCAATTATCCACCGCAGCCAATTACGTAGTGTGAATTGCTACTAAATGGTTTATACATTCATCAGAGAGGCAACAGGCACAAAGGCATTCTTTTAACAATTGAATTAAGGCAACTTTACAACTTTATTTTGAACTAACTTTTGCTTGCGGCGTCGCCCGCGTTTTGATGTCGGGAATTATATCCCATGGGAACTTACTGCCGCCACCGGGATGAAAATTTAAACTAATCCAGTACCCTAATTACGCAATACACGATCAATCAGAATCTGAATCGTTTTGAAACAGATTGCTAATCCATTGCTTCGTACGTTCGAAAAAAAATCTGCTCAACAACGTAAATATCACAATGAATGTTGTTGACCTGTCAAATTGAAACAGATTAGTCGGAATTGTCAACGAAAATGTGTTGCGTAATTAGATAGCGGTACCCTAATTGCGTAATACACGTTCAGTCAGAATCTGAATCGTTTTGAAACAGATTGCTAATCCATTGCTTCGTACGTTCGAAAAAAAAATCTGCCCAACAACGTAAATATCACAATGAATGTTGTTGACCTGTCAAATTGAAACAGATTAGTCGGAATTGTCAACGAAAATGTGTTGCGTAATTAGATAGCGGTACCCTAATTGCGTAATACACGTTCAGTCAGAATCTGAATCGTTTTGAAACAGATTGCTAATCCATCGCTTCATACATTCGAAAAAAAAATCTGTTCAACAACGTAAATAACGCAATGAATGATGTAGGACTGTCAAAATGAAACAGATTAGTCGTAATCGTTTACAAAAATGTGTTGCATGATTAGTTATCAGGTTATAAACTATTTATGTGCAAAATTTCATCCAAAATGTATTGAGCCGTTTCTGCGCCAATCCGAAACTTACCTACTTACGTCCAGACAAATAGACAAACGGACAAAAATTAAAAAATCTGTATTTTTAGGTGACAGAGTCGATCCTACACCTCGTAGCAAACAAGTAATTTTTATTTTATTTTAATGTACAGTTTTGACTTCGCTACTATTTTATTATATTTATTTGTAGGTATAGATAAAAATTTTGATATATAAATTTAAAATCTAGAGTGAATCTATTTCTTAAGAACCGTGTACTCCGGGTTGTCCCAGGCATCAGGCAGTCGTACCGGGGGCTTATGTAACCACGATTGGTAGATTTCTAGGCGGCAATCAGGCCTGTGAAAAAAAGGATTGTCCACTGAAAAGGAATCATTAATCGTAGGTATTAAGGCGAAAGCCTCAAGGTAGCCCGCGAAATTCAATTTTTCTTACGTTTGTTGCAATTTGCAGGTCAGTATCATGTTCTATGTTGATCTAAATATGATTCGCGGCCGTATCAATTATTTAATTATAGAACTATAATCATTAAAAATATTCAATACAACTCTCTAAGTTCAATGTAATCCCATTCAAAATTCAAAAAAAAATTCAAAATTCAAAAGTCATTTATTCAAACTAGGCTGAGAATCAGCACTTTTCGAACGTCAAAATTACATAAGACAGTCCCCCAAAAACGTTTGAATGACTATTTCATGAAATCATGACATTTGACAATTATGCTAACTTAAGGAGTTGTATTGCTGATTGTAATGATTATAATTCTGTAAAGCCATATTTGTTACGGTCGCGAATCATATTTTAATTAACATACAACCTGACACTGACCTGCAAAATGGAAAAAAAACTCAAGAAAATTTTAATCTCGCGGGCTACCTTAGCGCATCCCCATTAAGTATTTTCCATAAACTGCTCCACATATACTTTTATATGAAGAATATTTTGCAGAGCCCGGCAGCCGCTTATTTTACAGCAGCCTTTCACGTAGATTGTGAGCGTGATTTTTCGCAAGTCTCATACAATATGACACTCTGAAAGGAATTTATTCCTTTAAACGTTGGGTTTAGAAAAATATCTACTAAACCATAATCTGGAATGCACTAAAATAGGTCAACTATCAAAATGTCTTATTCAAATTGAACGATTTAAAATTGTAGAGATTAAATAAATTGAATCCGTATGTACCCAAAAAATTAAAAAGGGTGTTTAGAGGTTCTTTAAAAATTAGATCATACATAGTTTTTTTTTTAAATATTATTGAGCGTATGGCAGTGGCGGATTCGCAGTCTTGCCCGCCCTAGGCCCCAGGCCATGAAGTATCAGCCGCCCCTTTCTCAGCACCCACCATATAGATACACTACATACTTAATGAATTTACTTTATTCCCAACTTTTATCGAAATAGGTTCAGAAATTTTGTTAACTATGAGTCTGATTGGCGCCGCAAAATTCTATGACGCGTTTCAATTACTTATTTGGACATATTTTTAAATGGTTTTAAGTTATTATTGATAGACGATGCGGTGCAGTGCAGCCCACCATACTGTGCGCGAACGTTTAGAATATATAGGTGCTTTGAGTTATTTCTTGTTGCGATTGGCCGTCCCTAATATCTGGCCGCCCTAGGCCCGGGCCTACTGGGCCTTAGGGCAAAGCCGCCACTGCCGTATGGAAAGTAATTTTCGAAATTTGAGAACCTATACTGTAAGACTATTTGCCAGACTTTCGGGGTTCTGACTAATGCTGATCTTCTGGCTGGTAACGATTGTCAATCAAGAATGAGTGTCTTGCACGGGACCCATGAACTATTCACGAAATAAATGTGAGCGAACCGAACCTGCTAGCAAGCCATCCTATAAATCCAGTCGACGTGGGAGGGACAGGTTTCAGAGATTTTAGTACATCCGCTTTGCCGGTGGCTTGAGACCGAGTAATAGCTGAGGCTTCTTGACGAATCGCCTCTGCTTGAGCCAGTGTCTCCCTGAGAATAGAAACATCACTTTTATGGTGAAGGCCTGACCCTCATTAATATATATGAAAACTGAACTAATCGATTTAAGCTCTAGTGTGACACTAATGGAGTAGACGCTAATAATAGTGTTTTTATCAATTGTGGAGACTGTTGAAGCGCTGTTGTCATAGCTACGCATAGTAGTTTCACTGCCTAAAAGCGTTTCCAAGAACTATGAACTATATATAGAGATAGCATCTGTTAGACTTTTCGACAAGCAACCGACTAAAAGCTAAAAAAATAAAAAATTAGGCACCGAACCTCTGTTTTCTTTCCAAGGTTAGGTAACAAAGGCGGTCGATAACTATAGCTGCTAGTAGGAAGTTCATAATGATTATCTACCTAAGTGTGTACCTACACGCCCGACACGACCCATAAATAAGTTGGTACGTATGATATTGATTACGTAATCTATTATATCACATACACCAGTTAGAACCTTTGTAATTTTGTTCAAATGATCCTTACTGCTATCATTTTATGGTGGTCTTAATGGCATTCATTGGAACGTTTTCTATGATTTCGTACCCTTTCGGAAATAAATAAACAATCAGAAAGCTTCCAAGTAGGTAGAGCAGGATGTAGCAGACATCTTAGTAATATTCGAGCTTTATTAACAGTTCAACAAAAATACTGAAAGGTTAACATTTTCTAAAGTATTCAAATGGTTTTTTATAGCAATTTCGTCTGTTGTAGCTCCGTTCGTGAACTGGGAACGGTCGTGTTCAACATTGGTTTCGCATGAAACTCCTGCGCTCACGATAAATTTGATCTCCGTGGCCAATTGTGTCGCTTTGATGCAGTATTGACGTCAGGAGCTGTGTTGCTGAACAACAGTTAACAGAGTTTATGGTATACCTAAATGAGTAAACGCGAATATCGAACACGGGTAACATACGAGTACCTTGACATTATGTTGGTAGATAATTGCCAATCGATTTTCCGTTCTGGAAATTCCGTAAATAATTCAGATACATCCCTAAGAATTATAACAGCAGACCATTAGTGTCATGTACAAGGACTTCAAATGTAGTCAATTATGTCCGTGAATTAAACACGTCAAACCCGTAACGTACAGCCAGCAAAAAAGTCGATAAGCATGTGCATATCCTCTAAAATTCTAAACTGGTACAAAATGATTCGATACATTGCTTCTCAGTATTTTATGTAATAGAAGAAAGAAAGAAAGAAAATACGTTTATTTGTGGTACACATGACGCAAAGAAAGACAAAAATAAACAAAACACAAAAATAAACAATTTGGGGGAAAATAGCTTAGAGTTAATACTCCTTACTAACTATATCAGTTGAGTACCCTAATTGCGTAATACACGATCAAGCAGAATCTGAATCGTTTTGAAACATATTGTTAGTCCATTGGTCCATAAGTTCGAAAAACAAAATTTTCTCAACAACGTAAATAACGCAGTGAATATTGTTGAACTGTCAAAATGAAACAGATTAGTCGTAATCGTTTACGAAAATGTGTTGCGTAATTAGATAGCAGGTTTTTATGAATATTTTGCTCAATAATTAAGATTTTAAAAACTGAAGTGTTCGACGATTTTTTTTGTCGACTGTAGATAAATTAATTACGTCACTAAAGTTAGGCCAGAGGATGAAATCCACTCTTTACAGTGGTCACACAGTAGTTGAGGTTGATGCGGATTTTTGAGATGGGGCAGTAAGGGCAGTAAGCTACCTGAATCGTTGTAGCTACAGGAAAACGGTCTTAGGAGACTGTCCTTAACTTTTTGAAGCATTTAGATCTGCATTCACCGATTTAAAAAAAAAAACGTACTTACATTCAGCAAGAAAATGGGCAGTTTTCACAAAAACTTTTTTTGATGCCAATCGATCCGCGACGCATTTAGTTGATAGGTTTGATAGATTTACCTATACACGGTATCTTACACTTTTTTTAAATTTTAATCGTGAAGGTAAGGAACCAGATCGGATTCTTTAATAATATCTTCGCCAGCATCAAATTGAATTAAACTTGGTATATTTATCTCTGTAAAGTATGTATTAAAGCTGCACTTGCTTTTATATACATACGTTCTTTGATCACCTCGGAACGCGAGCAAAAGTTATTTGTTCGGGAGCAAGGAAACTGTTTCACTTTAACTGCAGAATAGGGCACTTACTAAGAGTGGCGACGCTATGACTACGTAATTGACTGACCTACCTCTAGATGCATCTAGAGCTTTCTGCTAGCTCTACGTAAATTACACATATTTGATGATGTTTTTATTAATTCTATCAATTCTATCTAGGTGCTCGTACATCTGTTGTTTATAGATGCAGGTTTTAGATACATAGATAAATAAGTATAGGTAGGTACCAGATGGAGAAATATTAGAAAATTCTTCAAAAAATTATATACCTACCTGCCATCAAAACCACAGACCTCGGCTTCTTTAAGAACTGTCGATCCATTCTGTAAACATCTCACCGTGAAGAGTGAGGTGAAGTGAGCTGAAGTGAGCTGTCCATAGTGTCAATTCCTAGCTTTAGGTGCAATGACAGCTCACATCAAGCTGACTTCACCCAAGTTATCACGGTGAGATCGTTATAGAATAGCACGGCTGATGTACCTAAAGTAAACCCTTACTTTCTTTCATCAAGCAGCCAGCTCCATCGTTCGTACCACTGCTGTCTGCAGTTATCCTGTTTTTTCCATTGCGCTCGCATTTGAAACGCTTCCCTGTTTGGGTCGTTCTTGCCCGGCTTGCCTTCCATTGTTCACCTATAAAGATAATTGTCGAAACTATTAACACTTTCAGTGCCGGGAAACTTCCTGGAGGGTTTACTCAAGTAGCATATGGGAAGCCGGGAGCCCTCGCGGGGTCAGGGTCAGGATGACTGGACTGACTGGGGGTAATTTTAAATGTAGGTTTTTCTTAGCGAATTAGACGTTATAAACTGTGAAACTAAAATGCCTGTCGATTCTGTAAAAATATCACCATGAAACTTAGGTGAAGTGAGCGTGAAGTGAGCTGTCAATAGTGTTAATCCCTAGCATCCTGCCGGTCGATTTGTGACAGTGCCAGCTCACTTCACCTTGACTTTCACGTTGATATTTTTACAGAATCGACCGACTGTTGTATATTTTAACAAGATTTCAATCCTAATGCCGGTGACACTCCTCGAAGGTTAACTTTAGCGTAATGCCGGTGCCTCCTGGAGCAACTTGCAATACCAATATGTATGGCGGTATGGCGTATGAACTCTATGAAAATGGGTGGAGTCGAAAGTGTATAACGAGGTTCTATCTATAAAAGGAAAAGAACATGTGATCTCACTATAAGAGCAAAACGGTAGTAATCAGACTGAACCGGGCACGATGCCAACACCACGTCTTTGTTCAAGTGATGACGTTTGATTTTATTGGGAAACGTAAAATAAGGTATGAGAGCAGAGAGAGCCAAGCAGCACTTAGGGGATCCTTTTTATACATTCGATAGGCTCGTATCTTAGTATCCTTCATGAATTCTAGATGTGTAACTGCAACACAAACGAAACGGTGAAGTGAACTGAATCCTTTATCTGCGTACTGGAATAAATATTCAATTCAGAGTGTGTAGATAAGTTAATGAAAGAAACCGTTTGAAATATGATAAGATTAATTGTCTAACAAATACATATTAACTGTATCTGATGCAGCTATATATAGGTAATGGATTGAACAATTAGTTAAGTTGAGGTTAGAACAACTTAATAAAATTCATTACGAAAGAAAAGAATTTGAAAACAATCATTACGTTCTGCTTAGTTTACTCCCAGCTAAAACAGTGGGTAGTGGTCAAGAGCGGGCGTTTTGGGTAATTTTGACGTTAAAAAAATATTGATTCTGAGCCCAATTTCAACATAGGTTTTTTCTTATTCGAATTAAAACGTAAGGATAAAAGGCGATTTTTCATCTAAAACTGACATAAGCCTGAACGAGAACCTCGAAACGTGAAAGAATAACGCAGAGATAGATACCTACATACAGCATTTTAGGAGCAAATTGACTAATTAAATTCGGTGAAGAACTTTCACCATCTTTTTACCCGACTACGGCGAGGCAAAAAGGAGGGTTATGATTTTGACCGTTATTTATGTATGTTCATCTGTTCCCTCATAACTTTTAAACTATTCATCATAATTTGACGAATGAGGTATCGTTGGAAGCGTGAATATGGCGCCCTCTAGAGGAAATAAAGTCACTAACAAAAAACTTCTTTTTAATATTATGCCATGTTGGATATCAACTGAAAGGGCTTAATTAGCACATTTAAAAAACAATTATATTATATCCCCAAAATACTTTAAATAAAAATAAAAAATAAAACCCAACTACTTACCACAAAAACGTCATTTCTTTAGTTGACTTTTTTGTCGTAGTTAGGTTTTAGTTTTAGGGTTCCGTAGTAAACAAGGAACCCTTATAGTTTCGCCATGTCCGTCTGTCTGTCTGTGGCTTAGCTCAGAGACGGTTAGTACTAGAAAGCTGTAATTTGGAATATGTATACATATGCCAAATTACAGCTTTCTAGTACAAACCGTCTCTACACGTAAAGTGGGAATGTTTTTTTTTCTTTAATTTTGTAAAAACCATTTTTAAATTTAGGGATACTTACGTGCTTTTCTAAGATACTTTAATGCATAGATAATAAGTTTATCTTCCCTGTAACCAGAGTTAAACATTTGATACATATTCATTAATATGCGCAGAACTGACTGGAGAAATTCAAATTAGAACTCTACTATAGGTACATAATTGAATGCAACCTACCAAAGTAAAGGAATGCTAGAGGCTAAAGGCTGGTGTCAGTTATAGTTAAAGTGGGGCAGACTTCACTGAGAATGTTAAGTAGCGCTAAGCTGCGGATCCGGAACTGTATTGAACGTAAAAATTACGTGACTATTGTGTCGCTTCCTTGTCTATACGATAGAAAGTTTTCATTTTTGGTTAAGACATTGATAGTTACAATTAGATAATAGACTATAATTTTTCCGTCTGATATCAGTGTAGGAATCTGTATGGAAAGTTACCTACCTTTTAAGTATTAGGTGCAGAAAAAATTAAAGAACTACTTAGTACTAAGCAAAGATTTGTGAATTAAGAATTTACTTTAGTTGGTAGATACCTACTGCAATTGCTTAATAAGTTCGAAAGTGGTAAGTAGGTAAATTAGACACACAAAAATCAAAGTGTTACACAAAATTATGTTCAGAAAAATTGGCAAGTCAGTATAATTTTTTGACATAAATACAAGTAGGTCTATCAATTTATTGTTGCCTACCAGAAACCATGTTCAATCTAATAATCCTACGTACCCAAAGAGGTTTTATTGCGCTTACTCGTTTTACATATTGCGTATCAGCGACTGCCATATAGCGCTTACCAGTTTACATGCACTGCACATTCCAAGTACATAACTGTAGATTAAATTTTAGAGCTCAGTTACAGACCGTCAGCTCGCAATTTCGCACGATGTCGTCTATGAGGAACGACCTCCATTAACAATGTTTTCCCTAGCCAAAATATACAAAACAATGTCACTGTCAAAGTGTCAAGGAAATATCAGTGGTAGTGTTAAATGGCTTTGTGGTTGATGAAATATCATAAAATAACGGATTTTTTCTCGATATCTAGTGATATCGGAGGCCATGAGTGAACCAAGACTAATTCCTGTGAGTTCGATACATCACACTGATAGTAATTTTGATATAACTTTCAATGGAGGTACCGCAGCACTGTATAAAGCGTTTGTAAAGATAGAAAAGTTCATCACTTGTAAATTATTATTACAAACAAGGTTTGTAAGGTGATTGTAACGATTTACTCGGAACGACTCGCAATAAATATGAAATAGAACCATTAGCAACCTGTAAAAGTCGACGCGATTCAAATGAGAAGTATAAATGACGAATTAGTCACGCGTGAAGGAAAGGTGATTGGTAAAGTAACAGAACTACTGCAGAAAAATAAAGTAACAAAGTAAAATCATATTAGAAGCGTGGCATCATAGCCGAAAACAACCGATACCTACCTACACCCGAATACAATAAGAAAAAATAGGAATTAAAAGTCACAGCGGTAGAGTTATATATACAAGTTGCAATTTTTTCCTGTATTTGAATCTAACTGTGTTGTACTGAGCTACCACAGAACAGATACATTTATCTGTTCTGTGTTAAATTAAAAAAATATATATTAATGTTGTTTCGTTTTTGTAGGGTGTCGTTCGGCAGTTCAAAGGGGTCGATGGTGGAGACCCTAATCTACGAGAGTCCCCTACAAGAGGAGCCGGAGAGCAGCCCGCCGCCCAAGGTGCAAGAGACGGCGTTCCCCTACACGCCCATAGAAGACGAGTACGTTTTGTTCATTTGAGTATGTTAATTATTCATTTTTGTTCCGAATTCACGCGAACGCTTTTTGCGATTATGTTTTTTTTAGAGTAACTTTATTTTTATTAGTCGTTTTTATAAGGTGAAATGGTCATTAGAGAGATTTTTTCTAATGGCTTCTATTTTACTTCCACAACGCAACTTATTTATGTATTTATAGGTACCTAATAGGATTTACCGTAAGCATGTAGGTAATAGGTACGTATCTATGCAACAGAATTGCGATTGTTTGATAAAATACCCATGTTGTAGGTACCTACAGCGCTTGATTCTCGAGCGCACTGGCTTGACAAATTCAAATAGGAATGCACTAATTAAGGACATCAATTGACCGAAATGCATGAACTTTGTAGGAATCAGCACCTTTTACCTCTAAGTACCTACTTAATTAAAATTCCATTGCACTTACTACCTATTTGGTACCCACTCATATTTTGACAAATTATGAATTAGATATACTTATGTTATGACTTATACCTACCTACCCACTGAGAAGGAACTGGCTAACTAGTGAACTAGAATATTGATTATGACATGCTATAATTAATATCGTAACACCGAACATTTAGTTTTAGATGTAAAAAAAAGTATTTGGAAACTTTAAAAATGCCTTTTTTACGCCTAAAACTGGTACAACATCATATTCAATGTTACCTACCTATATGTAATTACAATTCATTATTAAATATGCTAGTTCGCTAGTTAGCCACATTTCTTATTTCCGTACAGTAATAATGCCAAATTAATCAAAACAGGTAGGTAGATATTTGACAGCTATTTGCGACGTTGCCAACTTTTAGCATGCACGCTCTTAATTTTCTTATATCAGAATAAAAACTTGTATACCTACCTAATAAATAAATAAAATAGGACGATCTAAACGATTAAGTAAATGAAAAATACCATCGACGCTTTACCTAATTTTGTTTCTCGCAATGCAGTAAGCTTCCCCTCCATGGTGCATAGAATAGCATAGATGAGCTCCCCCTATCTTCCGCAATCAATAAAGAGCATCAGAACATCGCCCCATTTTATTTTTTCTTTACGTAACTAACAGCTAACAGGCTATCTATGTGTGAACGATCTCTTCACCAGACATTATCGATGTAGGGGATCTATTTTTTAGTTAACTTGGACAGTTTCAATGAATGGCATTGTTATTTTTTTTAAATTTATATAAATTTGTACGTTTGTCTCCTAGTTGCAATTCTCAGACTATTCGAAATAATGCTAACACATTATTCGGGTTTGTATACTCAATATCGTTTAGGACCTCAAAACTTAAAGGGCTTTTATACTCACAGCGTTTTTTTTTGGGGGTGTACGCTCTGCAAACGCAACGAGCGTTGCTTTTTTCCCGACTACGGCAAAGCCACAGTACGGCTATGATTTTAACAGGCTCTTTAAGTATGTTTATTAATGTGTTACCTCATAACTCCTAAACTGCTGGTCGTATTATGACAAACAAGGTATCGTTGGAAACGTCATGCTGTTACACGGGTTATAAGCTATATGACGTCACATAGAATCGAACATGGTGGTTTATAACGGATGCAAAGAGTTACCGGTATTGTTTTTTCCTGTTTGACCTTTCACTTGAAGCTGTTCCGCGGTACTAATAAACGATGCTAACCCTTTTTGCTTAACATTACATTCACCTTGGTACGTACCTATACTGTAATAAGTCTCTAAACGGTGAACGAATAACATCTTTTAAAAATATTATGACGTGTTGAGTTGGGTTTATCTTGAACGTCTCTTGAAAATAAGGACAACGTAGGAACTGATAGAACTAGTTTGTGTGCCTGTAATAATCGCCTTCGGCACCCAGCATAACGTCAACTAGATCTCCATGCGACAGTAGGCCGTGAAAGCCTGCTGATATGTTTGCATGGAAATTGTTACAACATAGTCAAAAATTGTTCGCCCGACACCCTAATGGCGGAGCTTTGTACTATATAATTCCGATATTAGAAACTTTTGAAAAAAAAAAACAATGTTTCTAATGATGAATTGCACACACTTTCATCATAAGTCCTCTCCGTTTGAGCGTTGTTCACGATCTGATCAAATTTTATAATTCACATTGCAAAGGGTCCATCGCTATAAAATAGCAATCAATTGAAACGGTGGATGTAATTCATTGATGTTGACTGTCCTATGTATACCTCAGGGTTAGAAGAGGGGAAAATAAAAAAATTGATGTGCAATCCGTATCTGTGTATATGTGGCGCCATCTATTGAGCAACTACGTGAAACAATTCGTATCGTTTTGTTGTGTGTAGGCTACAGCTAGTCATAATACGAACATTATATTAATTAATTAATTAATGATTCCATAAATTTTATGTTAAAAATATTGATTAAGAGTAAGAAAAGTGACAGCCATAATGTTGTCTCGTTAAATGTTATCGCGAACGCTAACATTACGTCACTGGGCAAGCTCGCTGGCTGCGTGCTCCGCTCGCTTCGTTCCGTTCCATTCCATTCGCCACGGAGCCGCGCGCGACTTCCGAGATCGATGTAGTGGGAAACATTTTTGTGAAGCGTCGAATGGACCAAACCCTACAGCGTCAACTACGCCGATGTTTTTATTCATTTGTTTAGAGGCAGCTACATAAATAAAATCAGTGATTAAATAATTATTAAAACGTGAACAGTGTTAACTTTGTGAGTGGATACTTTCAAGGTATGTTATTTACATTAATCACGTCATATTTGTTGTGCTGCAAACTGGGTGTTCACTTGCCGATGGTTTCCTGAATTTGGATTGCGCACAAATCAAAAGTATGAATTTTAATGCAATTGCCCTTTTGGTGAATGTTATCGTCGCGAAATAGCGTGAACTTGAGTTGATTTGTCTTTTCATATCTCGAGTTTTGTGCGGATAATTCGGTCACAATGACGTCACGAGTACTGATTTATAAACATAAAACGACTTTCGGTTCCATCCAGCAGTCGGGAACACAAGGTCATTACTCAGCACGTACCTACAAGTAGTAAACATGCATTGGCAATCGTTTTAAAAGCTCTATTTTTAATGACACCATCAGCGGTCGACTCCATTCATTGAGGGCCCGCCCTATGCCGCTTCGAGGCCATAGCAGGCTGTTCGTCTCGTGCACCAATTATACACATTAGTTTTTCAACACCTTGACTAAAAGTCATTTCCCTTGCATTCTGTACTTACTTTTGTAAAATCTGTACAATTTCTTATTTTTGAGACTAGTCTAGTAATTGTAAACAATGACTTAAGTTAGGCCTAACAAAAATATATTGGTATCAATTTGCAGCCTAAGTAATGTAACTCAATATCAGGAAACCATTAAAATCAGAAATGGGTTAATAGCCTGGATAAGCCCCACCTAGATAATCCAGAAAGTTGGGTTGCATGTCTACATGTACATGTAGGGCTGCATTGCTTGTGACCTACATCATGCATCATATATACTAGTGTCCAATTAAGTCACACTATAGATGTTTGCCAATGTGAATAGAAACCTGTTAGTGCAGGCTTCAATGTAATTTAGAATTCAATGTGTGTCTACTGCTTTTATATTAATTTCTTCTTAACAATCAAATAATTAAAGTTGTCAGTGATAGCTTGGTCAGAAAAAATACAGCTTCCAGATTATATAATATGAAAGGGTGGAGTCATTCTTCATATTGGCCTTTTTTGCTTAATTATAAACTCTTGCTTTGTGACCGAATTGTGTGATTGTATTTATGTAAACAATAAAGTAATAAACATGTGATTTATGTGCATAGACAAAATAAATTGGACTAGTTTCATTTGTCAAACTTATTTTACTATGTTTAATGTGACTAACATGACACTTGTGTTAGCCGAGTTAACACTGTGTGTGACCTTGGGACTATGTCAATTAAGCAAAGCGATGATATTTCTCTATTTTTACCATCTGTTGATTCATGTGTTGTTAAGGAATTGGATGATGTCAGATTTTTGTATCATTCTCATGATGATTTGCTACAAAAATGTGGGTGGGTGTTCCAGCTAATGTGCATCTGTCTACTGGATGATCTTAATGTCCTTACAAATAATGTATAGCAACAACACTGTATGACAACTGTTTAACAACAGGTTTGAGGCCTTTATTTAAACCTTATCAAAAATTGAAAGTAAATGATGTCATATCATTGTGGTGGGAGATAGTTTATTTGGGTGTGACTGTGGTTTTTATTATGATGTAACCAACCTTGTGATATATTTTTTTGAATGTTATTCAAAAAGGTTGGAGACCCAGTAAATAGTGAATATATAGAATGCCACAATCCCAATAATTATGCAAATGAGAGTTTATTGCATAAAGCTGAACAAATACTTCTATTAAACAAGTCAAAATGTTAAGTATGAGCTCAAGATTGAAGCTAAATACTGTGTGGGCGATGAATATAGTCATCTACTAATAAAAGAGGTTCCATAATTGAGTCACCTTCAATGTTAATAAGCGCGGCGCTAGCGTCCCGGCTCTGCGAATATGTTCATGACTACTTGCAAGGCGAGTATTGCTTAGCATTATGTAAAAATCTGCAAAAAAAGTACTTAGTTTGAACTGCAATTTTGGCCATAGTAGATGATGAGGGAGAGTAAAGGCTTGTTGCACTACCTCTGGATATTAACTTTCGTTAACTTATCTACCAGATAGTTTCATACAAATTGTTCTATTTTTAATTTATCTGGTTGATAGGTCTATTTAGACACTGAAACAAGAAATGTCTTAGATGCTAGGTAAGATGAGACAGACTGGCTTTGCGGAACATGATGATTATTCATATTGTGATATTTTGAAATCTTTTCTGTACTTAGATAATTAATTTTAATTCCTTCAATAATACTTATATGATAAATTAAATGATGTACCTATAAATAGATTAAAAAAAAACAAAAAATGTAGATTTTCAACTTCTTTCCACGAGCCTAGACTAAAATCTCTAAGCAGCTCTTATTTTGATTGAAATTACTATAATACAGTGTAAAAAAGTCCAATTCATACATAGTGTTTTTTATCCTTAAAATTCACCCAGTGTTTGTCAGTACTGCCTGCTGACTATTCTTTTCAAATCATTTGATTAAAAAATTCATTACCATTCGGAGAAAACAGCGAGTTGTTATATTGTGTGAAAATAAAATACTGTTCATTGATAAGCGCATCACTTGAGAAAGGCTGGACCAATTTGGTAACTTTTCTAAATGTTCATGTTAGTCCATTTATGGTTTAAAGGGAAAAACAATTGGAGAAATTGCCCCGAAAATTTAAAAATTCTAAAAGTGGAAGTGATTTGTATGAATTATTAAAATTTTAATAAGACTATGTCTGTCGGGTCACCTAGTGGAAGATAAAATTTTAATATGAAAATATAATACTGGATGTAGGTAGGGTAGAGAAAAATAATAATTACATAACTATTTGCAACACAATTTTTGCGTGTGAGGGAATTAAGATTTAGCCCAGTAGACATTTTAATTAGGCCGATTATTATTATCACTCGCCTTGTGATTTGATAAATTATAATAATATATTTTTTAATCTATCTTACTGTACCATAGAGTTGACATCTTACAATCAGATGCTAATATATTTAATGTCAAACTGCCATTAAATATATTGATTAAACTCTATATTACATGCAACATTTTAATTCAAGTGTTTCATAGTATGTTTCCATCTTCAGATGTCAAGTAAAAAATATATTATTATTATTATAGCCTGTTTACAAAAATGCAATGTTTTTATTAGGTATTTAAAAGTACAAGTAGTTTATTAAAAATATTAATGTTTTCAATAGGTTTATCATAATGATTTATATGTTTAATGAGCTTGCGTCTTATTTTATTAACACCGATTAATTTAAAGGCAGACAGGGGCGACGCGATTCTTGTAGAACAATATCCACGAAGTTTTCATAGAAATTGTTCTACTAGAGTCAAGTTGCGCCGTCGCGTCGCGCCTGTCTGCGGGAGTCTTACTGTATTTTATAAAATGTATAAACAATTAGATTTAATGTTATGAAGACTCGCTCATGCGCGACACACACAATTATATTACTTTATCAGTAAGTTTTCCTCAAATACCTAGCATCTACCAAGTCATAATGATTATAAGGATAAGGTTGCATACCTGACAATGTTGTTTGACATTTATCGTGTTATGTGAAGAGCACTTGTTTCTTTTCAATATAAAATAATAATATTCTCTTAAATTCTGTGAATTGTTGCAGTATTTTTTATGAATCCTTTGAGAAATATGAAAAAGTAACAAGAGCATCCATAATCATAAAACTCAAACTTATTTTATAATACAGTACATAACAGTATTTAGTCATGAAAATTTGTGAAAAGTATCTAGGTAGGGTAACATTTCCGAGCTGAATGCCATAAGAAATCGATTTCAATTTATTTTTCATGATCTCAGTTACATTGTCTGATGCTTGCGTTTCCGACCACCATTGCAATTTTCATAATATAAATATAAAGTAATATTTAATGTTTTCAGTTCGGAGCGCTCAAAGGTTCGCGTGTCGTTCTACCAAGGGGCGCGGCCGCAGTGCTTGTCCCCCCCTCCCCCGGTGCCGTCGACAGATTCCCACGTTCTTTACGCGGCGTTGCTCTCGGCTGCCGCTAACGCCGACATGGTGGACCACACTATGTATAACAGACAGATCAGGTAAATACCTATTTCGCTAATTCTAACTAGCAGCAAGTTTTGCCTTGATGTTCTTTAGATATTTCAAGCATGTATTTGCAAAGTTGGAACATTTTATTATATCATTTTAAAACATTCCTTAAGTAATAATACAGTAGTCCGGTTCAAAAACCATGTGCAGCAGGAGCGACAAGCGTAGCTGAACACTAGAAGCTCATATTCTGAAATTGTTACTGACATACGAAATAGAAATAATTAAATCACGTACACAGACTCTTGTATTAATGACGCACCCCTCATTCATTATTTAAAATACCTAAAAGGGGATAACTCATATGGTCGTCTCTACTTCATATGCATCGCTCATGTGCATACCTGATCATTGAACACTGATATTCACATCTATTTTAAGAATATCTTTAAGAATCCTTATCAGCTATTATCAGATATTAGATGATATTGCGCCATTAAATGACAAATAAGCACTTGATACATGGCTTAGATATACGCGGTCCACCCAAGGAGTAATTTATTCGCAGTGTTATTGTTGTACATACATAATGGAGTCAATACACACAGCGATGATGTCATCCTGCATCACACATGTTCATGTGAATCCAACATAATTGTGCTGATGTTTAGAACCACAATAATAGCGCTCTAATGTAGGTATTTTCCAACTATTATTCTTTAGGAATGTACATGCTACCTGCCTCCTTTTTTGACATGTAATTTATTGAGACTAAAATTCCGAACAACGCAAAAATAATCCAATTAATTAGCCATCCAGTGTCGAGAAGCAATAATCATATATATTAATCGCAATAAATTATTATCATAATTTCATCCGAACGACGTCCACTGTTCAACTGTGCGTCGCCACATCGAACCACTTTTTAATAAACCAGAACCAATTTTTCGTTTTCACGGTTCAGCGATAGCCGTAATACGGATGAGTCGATTGAAGTATTCATGTGCAATTTGTCTAGTTGATCTGAATTAGAATGCATCGATTGCATCTGCATGTTGTATTGTTCGAACGTAATCATGCGGCCACTGTTGAATGTTCATTGTATGGAATACTGTTGGTGAATAGTATATTTTTGTGTTTGCAGTACGGAGAGCGGGTGGGACAACCCGTTCCGTCCGGACGGTGATCTGAGTCGCGAGGCCGACGAGATAGTGTCCCTGATCAAGGGCGGCAAACCGATCACCCCGACGCCGCCGCCAGCCGCGGTGCCGCAACTAGCCGCCTGCGACGAAAAAGAGGAGAAAGTGCAAGCGAATAATGTTAACGTAATAACTTTTTCTATAAATATCATGGAATGTAAAACACGCAAACTTCGCGTTTAAAAGCGGATGGGAGAACTGCACCTAGTACACGTTATGTGCGGTGATAAATTGGTTTTAGGATCAGGCAGCACAAACGATTGCAGATCTCGGTGTTGTACGAGTCCTTCTTTGTCCCCGTTCTTACTATAATTACACAACGACGCTATACATAGCTATAATTTAGTCAATCCATACTTATATACTACTAGCTGACCCGACAGACTTTGTCCTGTCTAAATTTTAATAATTCGTACAAAAGTCAAATAGAAAAAAAGACGTTCAGTTTATCCCGATTTAAAGCTCGTGCAGACCAGAGCGACGCGACGGCGCGACGCGACTCGAACAATACAATTTCTAAAAAAACTTCACGGTATAACAATCACCGGTGTCGCGTCGCACTGGTCTGCACGAAGCTTTAGAAAATATTCTCGGAAACTTTTAATTTTTTTCCTAATTCACACTATTATGGTTCATTTTCATTCTCTCGGTCGGTATACAGCAGGCTAATGAAAGTCATAACTCGATAACAAAGTTAGTATGGGAAACCCAGCATTTCTTAAGTTAGGGATATGAAATTTCAAATTTAAATTCAAAATTTTTTTTTTTTGTTTCTTTCGTAATCCTAGACTTATAGTTAATATGAGTCTGAAATCTCCAACCCTTTTGTGCAAGCGTGGTGAACAATGCTCGTGCGGCTGTAACGGCTGAACGGATTTGGATGAAAGGTATACGGCTAGGCCATGATCTGGGTTTAGGACATAGGATACTTTTTATTTATTTATTATTCATTTATTCTCTCAAGTTACATGACTCATATTATACACATTATACACACAACAGACAACACATAACATTACAATACAATACAAAACAACCATAACACTATTAACACTTACATAACCGACGACTGTAGGTGACGTGCAAGTCACTGCAGTGTCTCATGTATGGACAGTCGAGCCTGTCCGCTATCATCATCAGCACGCTGTTGGGGCTGCCGCGCACCCTGCGCACCAGAGACGTGCTCCGCTTACGCATCGTTGCATAGAAGCAGTCGACGCTAGCTTCGGCAAACATGCCCGAGGCACTACAGTGTCGCGGCAGCCCCATCAGCGCTCTGAAAGCGTTGTTATATTGGACACGGAGGGCTTCGTATGCTTTTTGGGTGTGATTCACCCACAGGCTGCACGTGTACATTGAGGTACAATAAGCTCCAAAAAGGGTATGCTTGACCGACTTGGAACAGCGTGCAAACCTGCGGGCTATCATATTAGCTCTAATTGACAAAGCCCTCCGCTCCCTCTCAATGTCAGTATCGTCCCTGAGACCGGCAGTAACTAAATGCCCTAGGTATTTAAAGTGATCCACTTTTACCAAGGGAA
Organism: Agrochola circellaris; assembly: GCA_914767755.1. NCBI lineage: Eukaryota > Metazoa > Arthropoda > Insecta > Lepidoptera > Noctuidae > Agrochola > Agrochola circellaris. The sequence continues at coordinate 9,693,533 of OU611840.1, forward strand.
CCCCGTACAGTTTGATGGGTGGAACTGATATAGGACATTTAGAGCCGGCCTCAAAAACCATAAACTGACTTTTTGACACATTATATTTTAGACCGTGTTCTTCAGCATATGCCTCACAAATCTGCAACAATGTTCTAATGCCACAAACCGATGCGCTCAGCAGCACCATGTCGTCCGCATAGCTGATATTATTCAGGCAAACTCCATCAATATGACACCCGACATGATGACTGCTGAGAGCAACAATCAGCGCATTAACATATAGGTTAAAAAGTGCCGGGGAGCTCAACCCTCCCTGCCTCACCCCGCACTCCAACCCATATGGTTCCGACAGAGAACCCGCCCATTTAACGCAATTGATCTGGCCCCCATACCAACATTTAAACAAGTTGATAAGTTCTATGGGGAAATCTATATCCTCCAACTTCTTCCACAGAACCTCATAGGAAACCAGATCAAAAGCCCTGGATAAATCGAGGAAGCACGCGTACACTGGAGTATGTCTGTCTGTATAGTACCTGACGGCCTGCTTAACACACAGTATGGCACTTTCAGTGGACAGTCCCGGCCGAAAACCAAACTGATTATCGTGCAGATGTAGATATTCATTTAGCTGTGTGTTGAGCAAGCCGTCAAGCACCTTCGCAATAACAGTCGCTAATGAAATAGGCCTGTAATTTCCTTTATCTGACAGGTCCCCCGTTTTATTTTTCGCTACTGGCACTACTATTGTCTTAGCGAGGTCAGCGGGTAGGTATGCATGACTAATACATAAGTTAAAAAGCATTGTCAACACTCTAGGTAAGTGATGTCCAGCCTGCTGAAGATGTTCAACGCTGAGACCGTCATGGCCAGGGGACTTGCCTCTGGACATTGATTTAACAACATACGCCACATTTTTGAAGCTAATTCTTGTACCCACTGGACCATAACATGTCTCAACATTAAACATCCCCAGCGAAGGCGGCCCCAGGGGTGATTTCACATGAAAATGGTCTCTAAAGAGATCAGCAATGTCCTTGGAGTCACTCACACCATTGACACTCACAGGGCGGCCAGGCCGATGTGCCATTTTATTTGTGCCTTTCCAAAAGTTGCGGAAATCCTTTTTTGAATGATGTGAAGCAAGGATATCCATTTTAATCTGGTGCTGATGGTTTTGACACCATTTAAGCCTAGACTTAAATATCCTTCTACTCTGACACATCTCGTCATAAGCAGAGCCAGCAGAAGGGCCCCCGCTTCGTTGCCAGACATAAAACTTCAGCCTGGCCACCCCGTACGCCCCGCTTACGTGCCTATTCCACCCAACAATGCATCGCGATTTACCCCTGCGTCGCGCACTTCCCCGACTCACCGCCGCAGATTCACTGAGTGCGGACACAACATCCCCATACAATCTATTAATAACAGATCTGTGACTTAGGTTGTTACAATATTTGTCCGCACAATTAATAAATTCTGATGGAAAATCAATTAATTTTAATTTTCTGTTGCATTCATCACGATACAATTTAATCTGTTCATCAGTTCTGTCCCCCCATATTACACTTGTACCAACTGTATTCATGACATTAATTTTTGGTGTTAATAAATTAAGTCTACATTCCAGTATGAGGGGGAAATGGTCAGACCACGTAATATCATAATTCACATAAACATTGGAAACGGAACACAGAGCGGATCGCGTCACAACACAGTGGTCTAGCCACCTTTTAGAGCCATGAGCCTCACTAACAAAAGTATAAGTGCCCGATTGAACACCTAACATATTGACATCAACACACAACCAGTCTTGTTCATGACAGAAATGTGTAAGTTCATTATAAAATAATTCACTAGGATGTGCATTGAAGTCGCCTAATACATAAACTGAATCTATCCCATACTCATCTACAATAGCACTCACCCTGCCAAGGCAATCCGTAAACTCGGGCAAATTACTAAGGGCGTCTGTGGGCATGTATACACTTAACACGATAATCGGTCTATCGGCCGTCACTATTTCAACTGCACACACACGCGGATTATCGCACGGAATAACACTCACATTCTGGCATACGCTGTGTCTCCACATCAGAGCTACGCCGCCGTACGGTCGGCCGCGCAGCATCCCCACTGACGTGTCCACTGCAGATGTACCGGTAGTGCTAAAGTCGGGGTCTATGGTGCCCAGATAGGGTAATTCATCCGGCGTCAACCACGTCTCCTGTAGTGCTATTACATCCGACGTCCGACATAATTCCTTGATACTGTCTACAGTACGTTTAACACTCTTACAATTAAAACTTGCCAAAGTATAAGTATAAGTTAAATTTTTGGCGATTGAAATGGACAAATCGTCTGAATATGATGCCCCGTGGCCAAAGATTTTCATCCAAATATAATGGTAATTTGGATTCGGAAACTAAAAACTTGTAGGCAATATGACCCCTTTCTTTCTTCATCCGTATTTGCTCCAGAACAACCGTTTCTTGTGTCTTAGAGCGGATGTAATTCAGTATCTCGCTTTCGGGCGTTTCACTATGTATATTAGTGATAAATATGGGAACTTTCCTATCTGCTGCTCTAAATTGGCACTCCGCATCTCTCGCTACGCCCATCTTGCCCACATAACGGTACTTAGACTGCTTCTTCTTATATGACACTTTTTGCCATCCGTCACTGTTATTGTTTACACCGCACGGCGCATCGCGCTGGCCCACAACACCAGTGTCGGCGGCGCCCGCGTCGGTCGTAGGCACTATCAGCTGACATGCTCCAAGCACAGGCTGTTTCGAGCGCCTACTCGTCGGCGCCGACGACGTCACCGCTACACTCGCCACAACATCGGCGGCCGAACTTGCTCCTACCACCTGCGCGTGATTCATCGCGACACTCGCACAGTCTGCCGATAACCGTTGCTGCGAACATGACTCGCGATTATTTTGTTTTTCTTCTACCTGCATAATTTCTCTGTATTGCGGTGATAACTTATTTGAATCGGTATCACTTTCGTTTTTGCTGTTTGACTCGATCAGAGAGGAATTATGCAGATGCGAAAGTCCCACAGGGCCACTATCAAGTAACCATGCGCCTCGTTTCGCATTTACTTTAAACGCAGACGTAGGTGGCAACGAATCATTTTTGATTTGTAGCAATTCCGTTCTTAATTCCTTCACACTATCCAATGTAGCGTACGTAGCCTTCACTTCGTCAATTGTTGCTTGCATTAGTACAAGATCCTTCAATAGTTTTGTACAATCTAAATGGTCAAACGTAATAGGTGGTAATTTTTCTAGTTGGCGTGCCACAAACACTGGCATATCGTCTGGCTCACCCGATTTGAACAAATTTATGATATCTGCTAAATCTCTTTGTTCTTTCCCTTTGTTTTTTCGCATGATTTTTCGCATATTCGATGCAATGGAATCGAAAAGAAGCGACTTCGACTTTTTGATTTCATCACTGGTAAAAGATGACACACAAATCCGCACTAGTGTTTCTTCATCGATAACCGACACTTTATTTTGGATGTAAGATAACATCTCGTCAATAACGATGTTACATTTAACACACTTTAGAATGTTCGTCATTTTTTTATTTACTTCGATAAATCAGCGCTGTCGAAAATACGCAACCGTCACGGAAACGTGCGCGCGCGCGACTCTATACCGGTAGGAAGTTGCCGTTGTGTGGGATAATTTCCGTCATTCACGCGGGCGGAGCCGCGACCAAAACCTAGCCTTTAATGATTCGAAATGCTGATGTAAAGTTTACACAAAACATTGCTTTTTATTCTTTAATTAATTCAGAGATTAATAACAGTTTATTGTTCGTTTTTGCACACCTCAATAGACATCTCAAATTGGCCTGCATATAATATTGTTTAATTTAAATTTCAGGCTAATGCTCCGCCATCGCCGCAGACAAAGGTGGCGAGCCCAGAGCAACAGAGCACTCCGAAGGTAATGAACGGCACTAAGAACGGTGCGGCCGTAGCCGAGGTGCGCGCCGGCCAGGTGGAGGTGCAGCGCTCGCCGCCGCAGCAGCCGCAGCAGCCAGAACACGTCACCATCCGCAAGAAGCCCAAGTGCAAGTGCTGCGCTATCCAGTAACCGGCCATCCACGGTCCCTACTTCGCTTCACACCAGTAACACGCTATGCTTTACGATGGCGGCAGCCAACCTTGGTGTTTACTCGGTGCTAAGTATTTCATTTTAAACATATTATGTTCATCACTGAAATATTTCTACAACTAAAGGTACTATTTACAAAAATAAAGGTTCATCGTACCTACTATTTACAAAATTCATTGTGAGTATGGCAGCTATTTTTGTGTATCCTATACATTATTGTCGTGTTAGATTCAGTATACCTATGTAGGTAGCAGTTTTATTTTATCTGGTATCTTAATTAATGTTTTTGATATAATTTTATGTAGTAAGTTTTTATCAAACTTTTTTAGGGTACAAACATGAAAGTATTTATTTCGTTTAGCTAGTTTGAAGAAAATTTTAGTTCGACATGTTAATTAGTTTTCAGGCTATTTAAATTATTGTTTCTCATTCAAAAACAATGTGTGCGCTCTATGCATAAAACATAAAATGAATAAAAAAATATTTTATTTTATATCGTTTTAGAGAATCTCACAAAATTTTAAAGGAGCTTATGATAAGAGATGTAATTGTGAAGCTCTATTATATCAAACTAAAACTGGTGAAATACTATTTCCACTTTTGCTCATTTTAATCAATTGACATATAAAGAGAAGTATAATCATAACTTTGAAAATAATCATTTATTTAAAAACTGTTATTTTAAGAGTTAACTCTGTGTTGAATAATATTAAAATACATAATTTAAATGTATATTTTTATATCTTTATTTATAAAAAAGTATTATAAAGCATACAAAGTGGGTAACCAAGTATCGACGATATCATTGAAGATTATAGATATTTCGACGGATGTATTTTGCCATGTTTCCATGCTAGCCACGAATACTATTGGTAATTACAAGCAGATCAGTTTGGAGATCAATAGGCTCACCCCCCTAATACATGGCCTTTTATCATAACGGCCAAAACATTGCGGCAGTTATGATAATCGGCAACTGACTAGCCTACCCCTTCGGGGCATAAAGCGTGATGATGTGTAGTTCAGCATAGAACTAGTCTTACAGTAATTTATCAATGGCATTCGTGTGTAGCCGTACATAAATACCTATAGATTATGTGTAGGTAAATGTTGTAACTGTTATATTATTAAAGTAGCCTCCTTCATAATGCCACGCTTGCATCCAGTAGTGTCGACACTAAAACCTTTTTGAATTTTGACGATATTGTGGTTACTAAGCAGTTGATGAGATAATTTTAATGAGCCTACTTATATTACATAATATTTCTTCGACAGAAACAACAAGACTGTATTTATTTGCTAATTTATACTTGGCAGCATATTGGATAACTGGTTAGTGAAAATGATAACTAGCCAATACTATACAAAATTATATAGGCTAAAAATAGCTTGATGCAATAATTTTATAGTATTTGCTGGCGGAAAAGTGCGATGGAGTCATTTTTAGTATACATGACGAATTTGATTATATAAGGTAGTTTCTGCTGAGAAATAGATTTATTAAAATTATGTAAAATACGGATGGGCTATTTTCCTTAAACCAAAAAAATAAATAACGAAATGCAATCGACTTGTAATATAAAATACGAATAAACAAAACGGCTGGACAACTGTTGCAAAATGGTTATAGTTAGTAATGTGTATAAAATCGATAGGTTCCAAAAGGATAGAGTTTTTAAGGTAGCTAGAAGTAATTAGGAAGGAAATAGCGTTACGAACTTCGTTATTAAACAGATAAATTATTTTTGATTTTGTTTAGTTTTCGTATTTTGTAGGTGAAGCTTAAGGGTGCGGTTGTAGAACATCAGCGAGTGGATTTAGTTCTGTCGTCGACATGGCATCGCAGATGAGCTCGTCGAGCTGGCAGCTGTTCAGTGTGGCGAGGCGCGACTGGTGTCGCACGCTCGTGCATTACTGTAGGTGTCACCTCCACACGTATCAGCCGCGTGGCACTGAACACGTGGCACGTGTGCGACCTAGCTTGCATACTGAACACGTTCCTATGCGAAGCGATGTTGGCTTACAATGAAAAAACAAGATTGTCGATATAACGTAATACCATCTAATGTCCACCTATAGCATGGCTTGGCATACATCACTTTTAACTTATTATCGCAAAATAGCTTTGTGGTGTCATTGCAAGTACGTATCGGTGTTAATTGTTAACCTCTAGGTAAATGTTTCCATAGTAAATTAACAGACTGTATGTAAATCTATGTGCACTAGAATTTTAGGTGTCTTACTATTTCCTATATCGCCAAGCTGCAGGTGGTTCATCTCATTCTAGAATTTACTGACGAGATTTCCATAACAGTTGTTATTTAAAATGAGGAGGCTTTCCTATTCAGCCCTAAATTTTTAAATCTCATATTATATTTCTGTAAGTGCTTGTTAACATCTTGTTATTTTTTTTATTACGTCATACTTTTAAGTGCGTTTAATCGGGCACAAAATTATGTTCATAATAATTCCTGTATTTTAACAAGTAAGGGAGTGATAACATTGTAGAAATTGTGGAATGCTGATTTTGCTTTTGTTGTTAGTTTTTCAAGTAAAATTATTACCTTCTCGACGTGTAATGAGCAGCTAGCTACAAGGTTGTCAACAATGTGACGCGCATTCTTTTTTATTGGATGTTTTAAAACTAAACTTAAAATTAATTTCACTACTCCGTATTGACAAAAAATGTTTTGGCTTGCATACCATATGCGTGTCGTCGTGTCATGGCTGCATTTTCTAAGTTATCGGAGAAAAACACTGCCAGGTAAATTTTAATAGGACTATTAAAATTAATGTGACCAAATAAATTACGACTAAAATAATATTTTATTGTAATTCATGTAGAATGTCGCGTCAGTTTGTGACTTACCATCGGAAATGCATCGGTAGTCGGTCAAAAAGCAGTATTATATAATTTGTAATATCTATTAATGTTATGACTCTCATACAACTTCGTGTAATTGTGTAATTATATGTATGTATTAGTAATTAAATTTAAAAAAATGTACCTATTTCATCACCCTTTAAGATTCCAATTGATGAAAGTATGTTCCTTAATAAAGTTTTTTATTTCTAAGTAAAATACTGGCATTAAGGTTCCATATATCAAACTGTTCTGAGCGGCGACCAACAAAATTCATATTAAATACAATTAATAGGTATCTCCTTTATGCGATTATTATTACACGATTCAATAATAAATGTGGAGTATGTTCTTATTTTCCAATGTTTTACTATGTAACCTAGCCGTTATTTATAATACAGACCTAAAATGACATTATATTTGTATAAAATCTTTACTTTCTATTATTATTGTCAATGGATATGTACAAATTGATTACATTGTAATTATTTATATTAAATCTTTAAAGGCGAACTTTTGTTTTTGTAATTTCATTATAGAGTGATCAGAAGGAGGCAAAAAAATAAAATTCCGTTTTAATCGCTCTTTTTAATGTTCCAAAAAGGTTTACATATACAGACAATAGAGTACAGTGAAGCAGTCATAATGATGCACTTCATATTACAACACACCTGATGATTATCGTTATTTGTTAATTAAGTGGACAAATGACATCAAATTCGTGGAAATTATTGTACGACTATTACTATTTGACATCAATGATTTTTAATGGTTATATCAATTAATATTACATTAACTGGAATATAGGTGAATTCTTATAACACCAGAGATTACAATTGCCTTTACAGGAATAGATTGCTAACCATTTCCCGTTTGAGAAAATTCACTATAGTCAAAACATTACACACACAAACGCAGTCTTGAAACATTTTAATTCGGCTTTTTATATGTACGGACGACTGTTGCAAATTAGTGAATAAATTACAGTTTTACCTGCGTGTGCACAAGATTCGAACGCATTGTGCTTGCTTATTCACATAACGATTTACGACACAACTTTGTGCTTGTTATGTGCGGACTCTGTGACAGGTACCCCCCCCCCCCCCCCAATAGACACTTATGCCCCCCATGCTAGCCTGAACAAAGACCACAAAAAGCATATAGCGAAGATCGTTTTCTCCAACATTTTGTCGCTAATTAGTCGCAATTTTTAAGGTATAGTCCAAGAGCTAGATCGAAGAGTTTGCGAAAAACCTTCGATATAGCTCTTGCACTATACCTTATATGTTCTATAGTAAGACCTGACTAAATCTGTGACTTGGTGAAAAATTGCGACTAATTAGCGTCAAAATTTGGGAGAAAACAGATCTTCGCTAGGTGCACTAGCTTTTGAGATTCAATGGGGCCAAGCTGGGGAGATGCTCCCCAGATCGGCCACCTATAAACCGGCCCTTATAACTCTTGAAGCGACCGACAAATTCTGATATTTGGCGACAAATTTCGACTAATTATCCACAAATTCTTTGTTATCATAATTAAAATCCCTGATGGTGGCTATGCCAGTGTCAGTCACACCTAGTAAAAGCAACCGTGTTGCATTTGAAAGACTTGATAGTTTCAAATAAATGAATGTCCATCTGAATTGATCCGGCCTTTGCAGAGTGGTTTTTTGGGAAGTACAGTCGATTTAGCTGTGAATAGGTATAATGTAAATTTTTGGATGGGTTCAGAACAAGTAGGTACCTACATACCTATTACAACTAGAGTTCCTCCGTATTATCCAATTAGATAGTTTTAGTGGACTTGTGCAAATGCCTTTATTTCTAAAATAGTTTGACAGATATGTAGTAAGTTATTGTCAAACCAACAATATAGCCAAGTCAAATAAGAAAGGTGGTCATGATTTTAGGGAAGATACCTTTCTACGACTTATTTGACTTGGTAAGTGATTGAATACGATTAAGATATACCTAAACGTTACCGTGAAGAGTTATAATCTACCTATAGTTTAACAGATATTTTAATGGTATTCGCAATATGCAAGCGTACCATTCAGACGAGCCATTCTATATTAAATACCTACGATTAAGTTGACATACATCAAAATACTATAAGTAGGTAGGTTATGAAACTTACAGGTAGAATGGAGACTTATGGGTGGGCTGAAAAGATATTTGCTTGTGGTTAAGAAACGTGTACATCGGTGTATTCATATCAGAAAAGATTTATGTAGTGAGACAGCACATAAATGCAATGATTATGAAAAGAAACATCTTTAAATAAATAACTACATTTTGTTAAGCCGAAGAGATCGTATGGAAACCATCGATTTATTACGCTTAATTAAATACCTACCTAATATTTTGTATATTTAAATACTTAATAATATCTTCAAATTAATATGGATTGGCTTTATCTGCTTAAAATCAAGTTCATGCTTTCACTATAGGTACTAATATCGAATAATTTGGTAGGTTAGGTACCTACGTGCTTTATGGCGTATGTTACCGTCAATGAGTAAAGATAAGAATTTTTGAATGCATTCTATATAAAATGCATTAGATCACAAAATAAACCGTACCTACACTACATATTTAATTCCCCTTTAGGTATTAAAAAGGAGGAGTGTAACGATAAACTGCCCTATTTACCTTTGATCTAAATTCTGTGGTAGGGAGGGACCACAGTTTTTTTTTTATATAAAGGGTCTGGACAGCCGCTAGGCCTGTTCGATCATCTATAAATAAGGAGGCAACGTCGAGAATATTAAGAGCACACATTGGATTTCATTCCAGCCAACCTAAAACTTAAGAAAAATGGGTGTGATCAGAAGCCAGAAATTTACAGTAATTGAACATAAGAACATTGAAGAAAAAGGAAATTAAAATCTTGCCTAAAATTATCCCACGACCAGGGAAAGCAAGGAAAATAAATCGTTTTCGTCGTGATTTTTTATACATCAAAGAATTGCAAAAATTGCTGGAATGAATCAAATACTTAAATTTAATTAAAATTATTACACATCGTCGGTAACACGTAGTCTTTACAGATTCCTTACTTGCGAGACAGCCGAGATAGACAGCTCATTAGTAAGCCTTTGTCAGTATTTTGTGATGACCCGTAAAATACATATCAGGAAATTGGTTGTCAGAGAAAATAATAACAGTAGTTACTACTGCAAACATATGGGGTAACTATATAATTATGGCATACAATTAAAATTCCTACTGGCGTAGTCTTTGCAACGAGATATGGGAAGCGTTGAATGTGTATGTAAATGAACTTTCGAGACTTATCAAATTGTAGCATTGTGCTCCGCGTTCTCCGTATAGGTATAGTACCTTTCGGCGCCCACTGAAGATAAGCTGCCCATGTCTCGCTTCAACGATTGTAGATACAATTAAACTATAGCTAAATAAATTATATTACTTATCCTAATAATTGATTTTTAGTAATTTGGGAGTAAATTGGTTTACAACGAACATTAGGCCTTAGAATACAACATATCGTCGCTCGGCATCCAATACCGCGAAGGTGACATTTTTTTTTCGTGTATTTGAACGTGTAGAATAAAATAAAATAAAAATCAGATTTTCGTCAAAAATGTCACATTCGCGGTATTGGACTCCGAGCGACGATATCTACATAATTAATAAAAAATATTCGATCCAAAAGGTACATCCAAATGTCTTTTTATAATAACAACGCCATATGTATAAATGCATAATAAAAGTATATTCTAGTTTATAAAAGGTTTGGATATCAAAAGTTAATAAAATGTAACCAAACTGAGATTTAACGATTATTTGATATTTCAACTGCTTTGTTTAAAATTAGAGATACATCCATCGGTGGAAAGTTTTGAAGCAATTTCACATTTGACGCAAAATCTCCGTGAAGAATCTCGTGCCTTACCAACCTGTTGTTAAAAATAATGTAAATTAGCCGAAGCGAGGTGAGCAATCATAGCTATGAATATTTAGATGACAAACAATATTATTAATTATGCTAATCACTTACAAAATCATGGCACAGCAGATGTAGATTAGAAAGTCAAATCGTTGCGCATCAGCGAACATAGAGTCCCAAATTCTTTCGACATCTGGCAGTGAGAATTCTTGAGAAAGCAGTAACGTCAACCATCTGCAAAATATTATTGATTTATTTTAATCAGTTACTCTTTACTTACCACGATCTTGGTTTTATGATTATTTGATGATAATGGCTGCAAACCTTACCTAAAACTATAATATTGGGGTCTTAGTTCTTGTAACTCCAGTAAATTCCAGACCAAAGGATCATTTTTTTTCAGGCAGTCGCTGAGCTTGCCCATCACATAGTTGATACCGCTGGTCGACTCGTCCAGGGTGCGAATGAAGAAGTCGCGTATCTCTGCCATAAGGTTGGTGAAGCAGAAGAAACAGTCGGCTTCCGCATGTTCTGTAAAGACACAAATATCTTAATCATATTACTAGTGGTATAAATCATAAAGGAACACATTTCCATGACGATAAATATTGAAATATTACGTTAATATTCGGAATAAAATGGCAAACGAATCTTTCAACGTTGCACAGCCAGCTAAGATAAGAAAATAATCAATTGGCGGGGCAAGAAAATTACAGTAAAAATGTACTAAACAGAATAAGTATTTTCCACACTCACTACGAAACTCCATATCGGAGTCAATGGCAAATGTATGGTAGATAGGTCCGATGATTTCGTTCATGCCCTGAACGTAGCCCTGGCCCGGGTTTAGCTTGGCGTAGAGGAACAGCATGCGTTCCACCACCTCCCAGTGCGCCTCACAGCCCTCGTTTAGCGGCGCGTAGTCCCCGCTGTGGACGCTGTCCGAACGACGGATCTCATTGCTTAACTAATAAACAATAAACTCGAAGTTTAAAAAAAGAAACTTAAAAACAAGCTTAAAATAAAATGTTGCAGGTTGAAGGTCATCATGATAACGTTTTGCTGTCTATTCTCATTTTCAAAATGTTTACTAAACAAGATAATACCAATAACAATTCATGAGCTTGTACAGTCATCTCTATCTACCAAATGTATTGTCATCGGAATGGAGGACTATACAAAAACTTGATAGGCCACCTGCGTTTCAACCTAATCCATTCAAACTACAAACATAGAGAAAACCAAATAATGTTCATAATTTAAAGCTGGTAGGATAGTTATTGTTCAAATGTTAAATGTCACACACAGCTACCTTAGCAACTCCAAGTCCCCGTCGTTCTAAAGTTGAATATTTCAGAACTGACTGCTCAACTCTTTTGTGCAGCCTTTTTACACCATTGCTGTTCACGATCTAAAAATAATAAAAATCGATGTGAGTCTGTGAGTCACTAATAAATCAGGGAAATGGTTCTCAAGCTAAACCACAGATATTTAATGAGCAATACTTACTTCTTCACACGGAAACTCTGTGGCAGATTGAAAAAATGATATATCAGGACATAGTCTTCGGACATCTTTGTCAATCTGCAGCAGCACTTCATTGTCCTTGAAGTAAGTGCTCCATGAACTGTCAGGACTAATATTCAATGGATGGTCAGAAGGCCCACCTGGGGATACTATTATCTCATCTGGAAATATACATAGGTACCATTAAACTTTCTAATATGTGGAAGTATATGTACATACAGCTACACATCAAGCTATATATTTACAGTTTAAGCTGAGCTTGCATTGTACGGAAATTCTATACATTGCTAGATCAGCTTATACTGGAAATGTATAGCTTGATATGTAGACGTGTGTACTGTAAAGTACATATTTCTAAAATAGTTCTATTTTAGGTGTTGAATTAAAATTTCTTCGATTATCCAGTAGGTACATGAGACCATAATAATTGTAATAGTTCAATTCGGATTATTTGTTGAGTGCCCTCTTATGGATATGTTAGCAAATAGGGTAAACAATTACACAATAATAATAATATACAATTAAACATCCCGTTAGCAGGAAATGTGTAATACCTATGTAATGTTTGTAGAGTTGCCTTTTCTCGCCAAGGGTTGCTTTCCATGAATTCTTTTGATGAGGAAGATAAAGAAGTAATATTTTCCATACTAGGGACCTCAAGCCCTTGTCATCAGGTATACCTTCATATAATAAAAGAAAACAGTTAATCAACAATGTAATCATTTTTGGTATGTATCTATCTTAATAAAAGGTACTGCAAGAAACAAGACATTTTCAGAAAATGGTCTCAGTAATCCGGTAAAAAAAAAACAGGAGTCTATCTATAATGACACAAAATATGTTTTACCGTTAAATGCCAGTTTTCTTAATTTTTCAATATCCACTACATCTGCTTCCAGAACTTCTTCAAAGGCTTTTATTCTGTAAGAAAAACAGAGTCCAATTTTTATAGTTAACTCTGTTACGTAATTGTGGAAAAATACAACAGTAATTAATGTCATTATTCATTAAAAATATACCAAAATCAAACACAATAATTTATTGGCTAATGTAGCAAAGAAGTTGTTAGTAAGTTGCCAAGAAAACGAAATGAGTAAAGTTCGCCCTATCAAATGTTAGAAATCTGGGACCCAACATAGTCTTAGATAAAGAGGTGATTAAATCTGTAAACTCGGCAGTTTTTCTGGGCATATCAGTAGATGCCAAACTTCAGTGGGGCCCACATATATCGAGCCTCGCGTGAAGGCTGAGTTCGGCCGCCTATGCCGCCGTCACGAAAGTAAGACAATACACTGACGTTGATACAGCTCGGTTAGTCTATTTTAGTTATTTTCATAGTGTCATGTCCTATGGTATTCTACTGTGGGGCAAAGCTGCTGATATTCAAAATATATTTGTCCTGCAAAAACGAACTGTTCGAGCAATTTACCAGCTAGGTGCCAGTTTCCCTGAGAGATTTTTTCAAAGATCCAACATCTTATAAATTAAGCAAAATATACACTAAAAAGTGATTTTCACAATGTTAACACTAGAAATAAGGACAAACTACGAGCTCCCTTTCACCGGCTTCATAAGGTGCATAACTCATTGTGTTGGGCTTGGTATAACCTTTTATAACAAGCTACCCTCTTCTTTGCTAGATTTGCCTTGCGTTTAAAACGAAAGTAAAATCCAACCTTTGTTCATACAAACTTCGGGCATACTATTCTATCAACTACTTAAATGATAAGAATAGTTGGTTGCTGTGATTAACTCAAGACAATGTTTATGTTCTTTCTCCAGAATTAGCTTACCTAGTGACAAGTTATATTAGTTTATACTGTTTATTTTATTTGACTTTATAAGTTGAGTTATTTTAATTTATTGTTGACATAATCTACTCATTACAATGTTTTTTTTAAGAGTTGTATTGCAATATGTGGTTAGCTAGTGACCTTGACAAATTGATCATATTATTTTTTGCCTGAGCAACCGGCAGCAAGTTCGTCATGCTCCCTTAGATGTCACTGCTTGCGGTTGCGTCGGGGGTCGGGTTGCCTCCTTCCCTCAAATATGGCGAGGGGGGTAATGGCTGATCTTTGCGTTATGCTTATGGTGAATGGTCGTCTTACTGATCATTTTCGAGCTCGCTTCGGTCGCTCCTGCATTCTGCATTCTCTTAATTCTCAAAGTTTTCTGCTTATGTCGATAAAGTTACTTCTGCCTTTGTATGCATGGTCAAAGAAAAACTTATTCGAAGTGGGGTGCACAAAATTTCGAACTCTCTTCGGTCGCTCTTGCATCTTATATTCTCCATAGCGGCCCCATTATCCTAGTGGCCCTAAAGGTTGAAGTCGTCACTGTTTTTGGTTATGATTGCAAAGTGGCGGGCATAGACAAACTAGACTTTATTGAAAAAGATAAAAACTAAGCTCTTCATCAGTTTGAACTCTGAATTAGAATTTCGAAAGATCCTAAGATCGTCGAATGTCCTAAGAAAGTAAAATTATATTTTAAAAAAAATGCTGTCTTAGAAATAACAATAAATGTTAAGTACCTATTCTTATTTATAAATCTGTACTCTTTATTTACCCTATTTGATATCAGAAACAAATAATAAAAAATAAAAAAGTTACCTCCCCCGAAGTGAATTTCTGGCTAGGGCCCTGTTTCACCGGCAGATAGCTGATGTTATAAGTAACTTAGGCTACCTTTTTTTAAGAAAAATAAGTAGGGCTCACGCGGGCGAAGCCGCGGGCAGCAGAATTTGCTGATCTTTGGATGAGTATCACAAAGAATCACACTAGTGAGTTTTGCAAAAATACAATGCTTACAAACAAGCCTTGTAATATTTAAAAATGTCTATCTTGGTGCTCTTGTCTTTTACTAGCTTTCATTCTCCGCTGTCAATCATCACTGATAGCCACACTATCATTCACTCCTGTTTAACCAACTTCAAAAAAGGAGGAGGTTATATGTTTGTCAGTATGTATATATATTTTTTAATGTATCTTCATCAATATTTTTGTCAATTACGAACCCATTATGCAAATTCTTTTTTTGATTTGGTAGAGCTTGAGCGGTGGTCCCATAAAAATTTTAATAAGTTTGCTTGGGTAGGGCAGTTTTAGCTGCTTCGATAAGACATATTTAATCCACTTTGTGCATCTTGATGATGTTATAAGACTTCCTATCACTGTTGCTTACATAGCAAGTAAAATGTGTGCATTAGTGGGAAACTAATTGTTGAGGGGTAGTACCATAACAATAAAGTGAAAAATTAAAAACTCTTTTACAATAAAAACAAACGACTTCGAAGAAAATCACTACAAAGTGAAATATAATTTTAATTTAGGAAGTCATTTACAAAAAACGAAAATATAGATCCAAAAACACCAACTTCCGAAATTATAGTTATATTTCACTTTGTACTGTTTTTTTTTGGAAAATGTTTATTTTTCATTCCTATCATTCATCTCAATATAAAAAAATACCTACAACTTGTCATAAAATATAGGTTTAAGAACTTTATTATTCCTCATTAAGAATTAACAATAATTCACTTCAGTACTGAGAAACATAAATTTACATAAAATGTTTATGATACAACAAGATGTGTTACTAGATGTGGCATACAAATGGCAATGTTCTGATTAATAAAGACTTTTATTTTTAGTTTACTTCTTTGCATGAACTCTTGCTAAAACAAGTAGGTATTTTACTATTGTTATTGGCAAATTATAGGATTTTTTGTTGTTTTTTTAAAACAAGACACTTCTTCAAAATATAATTAAAAATGCATTTTATCTTTATGATTATCGGAATCATGCTAAGGGAAAACGCTGCTTACCTCCATGAAAAATTAACGACGTGATTTTGTGATTAATTTATAATTTTCAGTGAACGCAAAATAATTTTACATTCTATCAATATTTTTTAGATATTTGATATTTAAAGAATAGCAACCAACTAAATGAGTACACAAATTAATTTCAGTAAATAAATATTTTGAAAGTAATTTCGCTGATGAATACGCCTTTTTTATGTGTCAGCACGAGCACTGTCTATCAGCAATTTATTCCGAAGGATATTCTATAAATGTCTGAATTATAACTACACATGAATAAATATTGATTTTCATTACCTTGCTTTATGTAGACTCATTTTTAAACAAACATTTAGTGAGAATATAAAAAGAAATCACAAAGAATCCAAAGCTAAACCTCTTGTTTGATATCAAAATGTCAAATTGTCAATAATTTATTGTGTGCACTTGTCCAGTGTTGCAAAGCTGAGGTTTGGAAAATCAACAATATCGTTAGTCTTGCCAGCTGAAAATTGTGAGAATTTAATTTTTTTTTTTGTAGGTACACCAAATGGTATCGGTATATTTGGTTTTATGATTGATGTAATATTAGGTATTAATTATTTATGAAACTAAAACAATCATAAAAAACATCGCCCAAGTGCGTGTCGAACCACGCACAATGAAGGGTTCCGTAGATGGGATGAATTTATCCCAAGATCAAACTAACAGCGTAGTTGAAAAACATGTTTTCCCATACGGAGTGTACAAGGGCGTCGCACAGTGGGCTGAAAATCGACTCTCATAGACATATAATACTTTTTTCCCAAATGTCCACTTTTATGACTTGAAAATGTTTTGGGAGACTAAATACATGCCTAAAAATATCAAAATTATGGAATACCATTGCAAACAACGCAAACAGATTTTTTTCATTAAAAAATATGAGATGGTATGAAAAAGTCGTTCCTATATCTCCACCATCGTTCAATTGGCCTTAGTATTATCAATAAATGGAGCTGGCATATATATTATGTAGCAAACCACACACAATTACCAGTGCGAGCGTTTGTCTTTCTCTTTCTCGCGCCTGGACGTTGCAAGAAAAGAACACTGCGAGGCGCCTGAGTTCGCTGCCCAGTGCCCACACGCGTTGTGCGGAGACGCGTATTTGATAGTACTGCGCAACGTCGCCACGTGCCTGCCTCGTGCCGCCATTGTTACGCGAACATAATTAGGGTTTTCGTTCCCAACATTTTGTACCTATTTGTTTTAACTGTGAACTAGTGTTTTTTTACTTCCAAATATACTCTTTTACTGAAAAGGTGGTTTCCCTGAGATAACCTCCCTCATAATTATCAATCATTTTAATACCTGGATAGGTTCTGTTTTCTTTTGACCATTATACAGAAAGAGAATTTACTTTGTCGAGAAGAAAACAAAATTAAAAAAAAGTATTGAAAATACGTTATTTTGACATAAGCGTCGAATGGAATGGAACGGATCATTCTTGATACTGAGATTTCAGAAATAATGTCGCACGAATGGATTTGGAACGTAGGTAACGCAAGTGCAAGTGTGTGTGTACTTCTGCGTTTCGTGTGCGTTTCTGAATGTCAAATTGTCAACTTAACAACTTACTGTCAAACAAAAGTCACTCGATGTTCTTTGTTTTGGCGGGGGTATTATGATATTAGTGAAAATCAAAATATTCAGCATAATATGCTGAATATTTTTAATAAAACAATTACATTTTTGGAAGGGAACAGTGTAACTATTTGAGATATATTATGGACAATCTCAAGAAAGATTCTGTAGAAAGAAAAAATTAAGGATAAGGAGCATTGAACAGTCATTACCTTTGCAATAAAATTGCCAGAGATTATTCACTATTTAGTGACGTGCGTAAAAGTTTATTAGTAAGGTTGTTTATAAATTACTTATAAAAATGGTTTGATTTTAACCAGTACAGTAACTGGCTGTCAATGCTAAGTAGCTTATCTATGAAATAAATAATTGTATTTGAACATTTTGAAAATATTAATGAACGGCTCAATTTGTTGACAAAATTAAATGTAACATGGACGATTTTTATACTGAAACCAGAATTTTTTAAGCATTTGCAAAGATGTTGCATGTTTTAAAGAAAAAAAAAGTTGCTGATAAATGGCTAATGGCTATATTTGAAAAGTTCATCTGATGATCTGGGTAATATTAGAAAAATTGTAGCCTTTCTCCTCTCTGTTCCTGCCAGATCAGGTTTCACCAAGAGGTTTTTCTCGGTGATGAATGCAAAGTGGCGGGAAGAGAGAAACCGAGCGACCTAAAATTTAATAAAAAATGAGTTTCTCATTTATTCTAATATCAATATTTTAAATGTGGGGGAAACATACGAAAAAAATTAAGAATGACACAAAATTATTACAATCTGCTAAGAGTTCCAAAAAACATGTTTGCAAATATTTAAATAAATCAATTCGGAAAATACTTTATTTTGTTTGCAAATACTTTGTTTGTTTTATATTCGTCAGAGAGGAATATACGTTATTTTCCTTTAAAAAAGTTGGCAACCCTAGCTGTAGTGCTTATAGAACTTAATATCGACGGGTTCCGGGCTAATTATATTAAGCGACACTCTGAGCGATATAGACTTTTATACATATTTGGAATCAGCGAATTTTTCTGCGTCATTTGAGCTGGGTTTGGTGACGATCGGAGCACTTTTTTGTCGCTTAATACAACCGCATTTTTGGGCCCATTTTGGACTGCAATGAATGAAGCGACATAAAATATTGACAAATTTAGGAACTGTGTAGACTACCAAATACCAGGCAGTCGTTTAAACATTTTTTTCTGGAGCAACAATTTACAGGCAACGTACGTTAAAGCATTTAGCCTGACTTTATACATATATAGAAATGTAGCTTCAAACAATTAGCCTCTTTGTTAAATTCTTATCCAGTGTCGCTTAATACAATTAGCTTTACCTTGTAAATATACAAGAATGTCGTTTAATACATTTAGCCTCTTTGTCAAATTCATACCCAGTGTCAATCCATACATTTGTTAAAGTTTAGGAATGAAGAAGAATGAGAATAATTATTTTAGGTAATAAAACTATAGGCTACGTAATAAAAATACTGTTTAACTTCTGATTCCTATACAATTGTGATAAAAACTTTAGTTGTTACCTTGGTAAGCTAAGAAGTTACTGCTGTTCCTAGGTGATTGTCATTTTAAATAAAAAACTTATATTTAAACAATTTATAATGTGTTTTGTTTCTCATTTCATAATTATTAACAAGATAGGTAGGTACACCCTATGTATGTACCTTTTAATTTATCAATGTTTTAACCGCCAATCTCTGCAAACTTCATTATTCAAGTATGATTACAAACAATTTATTTAAAAAAAAATCTGTCGCATAAACTAATTAGCCATACATTAATAAGTTTAAGATAAATTATGGTATTTAAATCAGTTGGGTTTGGAATATGACCAACTCTTTGATTAAAGCACTTAGCTTAGAGCCATTATTTGCATGCCTAGGCGGTTAAGTCATTTTGCTTGGAACAAGAAATAATTAACCTAGGAGATTAAGGCTCGAGTTCACCAACTACATCTTAAACATTGATTACGTAACCGTCCGGTTAGCATTAAACAGTTGTTTAAACAAACCGCGTTTTTTTCGAGTTCACCATTCATTTCTGACCAACGGTTATATAACCAAGCGTTTTTGAATGAGTGAGTCGAAAATAACCGAATGATCGAATGGTTTAACAATATTTTGTGAATGTAAAATGCCAACGTCAATCAATTTTTATTGTCAAACTCACTGAGTATATTTTTATATAGGATATAGACATCACTTGAGTCGTTTTGCGGGATGTATGGCGTATGGCGCCATCTGTTGCTTTGTGCAAGGTACTTTCGTACTACGCTTTTGTTACATTTTTTTTTAATATTGCGATTGATATTCAATAAAACGAAGTAAGTAGTTACCTATTACAAAAACCTGTTTAATTTTTTTAAATCTTTTCGTACTGTATATAATACACGTGCCAATTTAATTTTAGAATTTCATAACTGCACCGTGTCTTGAATATACGGGGAGTGCGCAAAATTCTTTCTATACCTTCAAAATAATCTAATACATTATCCTCTTCAAAGATTCAATTCAAAATATGGTCTTGCATTTTTATTTTGTAACTAAAAGTGATGCACAACGCAAAACTTTCACATCAGGAATTATAAACCAATGGTTAAACCGAGTTGGCTACTCCGTTTAAGATAACCGTTCGATTACCGTACTTAATCAATTGTTAGTGGTTGGTGAACAGTAAAATATTGTTAAACAGCCGTTTATGGTTAGAACAGATGTTTAAAATTTAACCATCTGTTGGTGAACTCGGGTCTTAGTCATTTAGCCTGGAATAAGAATCATAGGCGGTCAAGTAATTTAGCCTGGAACAAAAAAAAGTAAAATATGGGTCATTTTGTATTAAGCGACATTTATCTTCGTTAAAAATAGGAATATTAGAAAAAATAATAATATGATTATGGGGAGTATGTTATAAAAACAGTAATATCCTTCTTTTTAAAGAAATAATGCGATTTGCTAAAGTTATTTTTTTTTTCTAAAAATCGAGACTTTAAACTGCTCTGGTGTATAGTTTCAAAAATGTCGGTTAATACAAATAGCGGGGAACCCGTCGAATAGATAATTTTCTCATGGGAATGTGAATAATTGTCTCATGATTTGCTCAGTTATTTATATTTTACAAAAACAATTAACGTGATTGTACGGAAAATACGAAAGCTAAACAGTTTTTTGGTGAGTTTATAAAAAAATGTGGACCCAGTAATTACTTTTTAATCTCTAGGGGAGGGGGGGGCACCTGCCCCCCCTGACCTACCCCCTGGCAACGTCCTTGGCAATGTATGGGAGAATATGTTTTTTCAAATGCAAATATAAGTTGATTGATTATTACTCGTTAACTTGTAGAGCCTACTTAGCTGTGATAGTTTTCCTTACTGCTGTGAATTTTTCCACATATCCAGAAACGAGCAACCATTTATCTCGGACACATACCTACACTTGACTCTAACAAAAATTTGCACTTTAAAGCTTTAATATTTCGCAAACGGATCCCTGAATCCAAAAACGCCTTTCACAAACTCCCAATATTTTTTAACGAATTTTCCAACGATACCTCACACCGTAGGCTAGACGAGGAAAAACAAAAATCTTCACTTTACGTGTAGGGGAGGTACCCCGAAAAAATATATTTTGTTTTATCAATTTGTCAGGGTGATTCATATGTATACCCATGCCAAATTACGTACGTATAATTATAAAAGGTATTAGAAAATTCTAGACACACTTACCGAGGGTCCTTATTAGCCGTTATTCATAATTCTTTCTCAGTCACGAGATAATATTTTTTTAAAGGAGTGGCGCTAGTGGACCGTCCCGTCTTATATGTAGATGATTTTCAAAATGGTTAGTAGGTAAGGGACAAGTGAACCGTGACCAACGAGTAGACAGTGAGTCATGATAGAAACTCAAAAGCTGATCTGCGACTTGGGTCATGGTAACCTGAGTGTCTCTCGGGGCATGGTTGCTTCGGGAAGTACCTGTGTCGCATAAACAGGGAGCCGGACGCCCGGTGTCACCACTGCGTCGACTGCCGGGAGGACACGGCGCGGCACACGCTGGCAGAGTGTGCCGCTTGGGAGGAGCCGCGCCGTGCCCTCATCTCAGAAGTAGGCAGTGACTTGTCGCTGCCGGCCGTAGTGAACGCTATGGTCGGCGGCGCCGAGTCCTGGAACGCGGTGGTCGCCTTCTGCGAGACGGTCGTCTCGCAGAAGGAGGCTGCGGAACGGGAGAGGGAGATCTCGTCCACTCACCCGGCCCGCAGCAGGCGCACCGGGCGTCGGCGGAGGGCGGACAACGCCCTCTTCCGGCCCCCCTAAATGGGTCCAGGGGCGACGGACTCGGGGACGTCCGTCGCCCCCCACACATCAGGACCCGAGGTGGCGGCGCGTAGTGTTCCACGCGCGCCCCTCTGAGACGTCGCGGGGGGAGTCAAACACCTCACTCCCCCCCCTGACCCGAGAGGAGGCCCGCGGTGGCGGGCCGGCACCGGCCGGGGGTTGCGGAAGATTTTTTCGTTCCCGCGACCCCCGGCGTAGGTGTGAGTCGGAACACCGGGGTGGTTTTTAGTCAGTAAGAGTCTGACAGACCCCTCCGCCCGCCCCAGGGCGGAGGACATCCATGAGGATTTTCCACCCCGGAACAAAAAAAAAAAAAAAAAAAAATGGTAACCTGAGTGTCTGCCGTGTGTTGAATTGCTGGGAGGTCAGGAAGTAGTGGGATGGCTTAAAACCAGTTAGGTAATTAATTAGATTATCTTACAATTTTTGAATATTTCAACTATTTGTAAATTCGAACTTTGCAATAGCTGGGTTATCTAGCGATGGTTCTTAGACATATTTTATCAAAATCGGTTCAGCCGTTTCAAGGTCATCAGCTTTTTTGTGTTAGCTGCGGTAGGGATCTTAGACGCATAATGGGTAGGTAATTACTTTACTTTCAAACAATTGTGTGACCTAAAATTTGAAACACCCATGTATGCTATATAACTATGCTAGATTATGGAGTTCTTGGTCTGATACTGCAGCTAGGATATCCAGCCCACTAGTACGATTTTGAAAAAAATAGTTTTCTAAAATTAGTAGTAAAGTAAGTCTTAACGTGATTGTAACATAACTTTTATCAACAACAGTAGGTACTTAGGCTTACAAAATCCAAGGGCAGCTTCTGCCCCCCCTCCTTGGGTGTGCCCCTAGTGTTATAGGCCATAAAGTGTCATTCAATTTTAGAGTTTAGAGACAAGTGTTAAGTGTCGAATGATGGGATATTAAAAAAAAGGGGTTTTTTAGTATGCCATGAATTATGCCTATCCTTTATGGGTCACACTATCACGTCCTGGAAGGAATACCTACGTTAAATTACAGGCAAGTCGAAGTCAAAGGCAAGTCACCTTGTACGAGTACAGCACGAAATTAAAGGAAACCTATCACAGCTAAGTAGGCTAACAAGTTAACGAGTTATAATCGACCAACTTATATTTGCAGTTGCAAAAACATTTTCTCCCATATATTCGGTATGAGAGAACATGTTTTTCAACAACAATGTTAAGTTTGTTCTGTAACTGGGATTAATTTATCCCAGTTACGGAACCCTTCATTGTGCATAGTACGACACGTACTTGGCCGGTATTTATTAGCAAGCTATTATTTAACTTACAATGTTTGTATGTTAATTAGTTAGTATGATTGTTTTGGGCGAATCTTGCAAGCTGAATTAAACCCACTGTCTCTTATCCCACGAAGTTGACATTTTACACGTTGGTTTAGTTTCAAAGACAGTGCTAAGCATGACCTGATTGGCCTCCCAGGATTGGCTCCAGGCAAGGAAACTCCTCAACGGTCAACAGTAGACGCGTTATATACGCTTTAATTATGATAGTCCGTTCTAAATTCCACCATGATCTGGCTGCTGCACTCAGGATTGGCTTAAGACTACGGAACTCCTCATCGTTCAACAGTGCAGACACGAAATTTTATATACTCGCTAATTATGATAGTCCGTTCTAAATTCCAGCATGATCTGGCTGCTGCACCCAGGACTGGCTTCAGATGAGGGAACTCCTCAACGGTCAACAGTACAGACACGAAATTTAATATACGGTTTAATTATGATAGTCCGTTCTAAAGTTCACCATAATCTGGCTGCTGCACCCAAGATTAACTTCAGACGAAGGAACTTCTGAATGGTCAACTGTACGGACACGAAATTTAATATACGCTATAATTATGATGGTCCATTCTAAATTCCGTCATAATCTGACTGCTGCAACCAGGATTGGCTTCAGACGAGGGAACTCCTCAACGGTACACAGTACTGACACGAAATGTATACAGATTTAATTATGATATTCCGTTCTAAATTCCACCAAGATCTGGCTGCTGCACCCAGGATTGGTTCCAGATGAGCGAACTCCTCAACAGTTAACAGTACAAACACGAAATTTTATACAGGGTGTTAGGAACATCGAAGCGAAAACTGATACCATGGATTCAGTACATGAATCTGAACCCCCCTGCGTTGAAATTTTTCGTCGTATGAAATCGTAATGTACGAGTATGAAACAGAAGATTAAAAAAACAAAAACTGTCGATTTTCGACGCAGGGGGTTTCAGAATCATGTACTGAATCCATGGTATCAGATTTCGTGTCGATGTCCCTGTCACACTGCATATGGATATGTATTGATTAGTGCTATTATACCTACTAGATGGGATTCGGGGTCTGATGATGGAGCCAGATGGTGGCTATAGGGACTTCTCAACTAAACAACATAGCCCGTCTTTTGGCTATTTAGATATGTCTTGCCAAATAGGTACGTTAGCCCAAGGTGCAGTCCAGGACCTGATGAATGAGCCGGGAGCACACCATAGGAAACAGGAACAAGATAGCCCCGTTGTCTTTCGGATATTGATTTATCTTGACAAGTACCATAGCCCTGGTTGAAGTCTAGAGTGATGGTGGAGCCAGAAGGCGTTCACAGGAACTCCTCAACTAAATAAGATAGCCCTGATGTGTTTGGTTTGTTAGTTTTGTCTTGACAAAAACTATAACCCAAGGTGATAGTGCCGGAAAGTAGCCACAGGAACACCTCAAGTTTACAGGTATCTTACAAGTGAAGGTGATAGAATAGATATTTTATCAAATTCTAATGCTAAAAAGTACAAAATAAATTATAAGTAAAAATATTTTTAAAACAAGCTTTTATTGAACGAAAAAGTAGGTACTAAATAAAACTTACGTAAACAGAAAACTTTAATGTTTTCTTACAAGCTTTACACTTAAAGATAAGCCTCAAGATTTTAAAGAACATTAAAGTTTTCTGTTTACGTACATAAGTTTTATTGAGTACTTTTTAGTTCAATGATTGTCTACGACTAATCCAAGGTAGGTATGGTGCGTTACTTGATCAAGTGCCTCACATCGACATGTAACTGACAGAGTGGAGTGGAGACAACTGTGACAGTGTGCGATTATCATAAAAGAAGTATTATGCTTTAGATGGCTAGATTTTGGTCTTACTTGCGTTTAGAACCAGTCCAGTATCGTGTGCCGATTTGGAAACTTGAGTAATATCTTCCTGTAACCATTGAGCTGCTACTTTTACGTCTCTGTGGGTAGTTACAAGGCATGTGTCGTCTGCATGTTGATAGATGGAACAGTGGTTAACCACATGTTCCATGTCGTTGACATACGTTAGATAGTGTAAAGGTCCAAGTACTGAGCCTTGGACTGTTCCTTCAGTGACTTCAATGGCGTTATTGGTTTCATAACAGATCTTTACATTGTATTTACGGTTATTAAGGTAGTCCTTATACCATTTGAGTATTGTTCCTCGAACTCCAGAGTTAGCTAATTTTGTCAGCAACGTATCGTGTTTAAGGGTATCGAACGCCTTGCTGAAGTCAATAAATAGTAAGATTACATAATTTTTATCATTAAGAAATTCGTTGACCTCATTCGCGAATTTAGATAACAGTTGCGAGGTGGACTTATTGGGTTGGAAACCATATTGTGTGGACAACGCGTCATTTTTTAGATAATTGTCTTGTATCTGATTACAAACATATTTTTCAACTATTTTGTCGATTACAGGTAGAATAGTGATCGGTCTATAATTTCCATAAATCCGCAAAACGGCCTTTTTTTAATTGGGCGCACTATACCAGTTTTTAGTACATCCGGGTATTTTCCTTGTTTGACACTAGAATTGATCAATTTGACAATGACGCCAGTCATCTTGTCCTTGTCACAAATGGATTTTATGTCAATACACATATTGTTATCTACTCCAGGAGCTTTATTTGTATTAAGGTTTCTAATAAGTTTACTAGCTACAAATAACAGTGTTACTGTTATTTGTAGCTTTCGTGAAGTACATTGATGTGTTATGGAGAAACATATATTCTGATTCGTTCAATAGACGATAATAGAGTATAATAGACTGTTACATTTGGGCAAGATCTTCTTAACATTATTTCTGAATTCTGTGGCAAAATTATCAGCTATAGTTTTTATTTCTACATTATTATTTTTGAAGGCTCAAGATGGCTTCTGCAACCGACTTTTTGTTGCGAGCAGACAATTTATTTAGTATTTGCATAGCTTTCTCGGATTCATTTTATTATTATTTATTTCTTCCAATTAATGTTTATTTCCAAATGATGTTAAATAAGATAATGGATCAGATGGGGTCGCTCTTCTGTGAAAAATCTTAACTTAGAAGATATAGATGTATAATTTATTAAGGTTTTGAGTAAATCGGCTGAAACTTATTGATTAAAATTGAAGAAGTAGGAAAAAGTCATGCCGACTGGGAACTTTACTGGCGTGCTCCGCGTAAACCGTAAGAGATACATAAATTGAAATTTCTACAGGATTGCACATCTTAAAAAGTTCAACGAAAAAAATGTTATTTCCAAAGCTATTTTCACCGGTGTTATAATTATGAATCCATATCCTATAAAATTCGTTATTTAAATTGGGCAGTTAATTAGATGGCGGCAGGCACAACACTAGGATTCAATGACCTTTTCCTCGGCTATTAGATAGGTATGTAATCCCGGGAGTACGTCCCCGTGGGATCCTCATATTTCCCAAATCCGACCGCAATCCTGTCAGGACGCACTGTTAGTTTTTCAAAGTTTAGTGATAACCGGCATAGGGGTTTCTTCAAGCTACGGCTCATGAATTTCTTATTGTGGATTGAAGGACAAGCTTTTCTTTGTAGAAAATTTTACTCCATACATCTTTAAATAAGTGTGTAATCTATGTAGATCGTTTTACATCACGATCGTTAGTCAAGATTGTGTGGTTTTTGTCAGAAGCAGTTTGACAAACGATAACAAATGCAAGAGTGAGCGAAGAGAGCTTAAAAATATAAACAGCCCGCCTCGGATAGGTTAAACAGGCTTTTTTTTTTTACACGAAACTGATAGTTTAGTACCTACTTACTTTTTATTTAAAACCAAGGGGGTTCAAGTGCTCTCTGGCATGCCCTCTCGGTGCCGTGCGCGGAGGACATCCATCCCGTTATATCATAGTACTCATTCCATAACGATATCCACACTTTAAAAAAAAACGTGTGAAGAATGAAACTTTCAAATTGTTTGTAGATTTTAAGTGATATTGTGCTACCCCTTCCTTAGATACAGTTTTGAGTTTCTAGTTAGGTATGTTATGTAGGTACAAGAAAACACAAGTCTTAGTATGTGTACTAAGTTTATCCGAAGACATGTAAAAAAAACAAATCTATTAAGCAAAGAAAAATGCTTGTAGCAGACACAAAACCCTTATTCATTGTTTCTTTATCTGGCAATATGCCTGAATAATATTCGTAGAACGCTAAAATTGAAACCACAACATTGAATAAACCGGCCAACATAATGAAATTGGTCTCTATAAATAGATCAGTGTACATGTCCATTGCTGTGTCTACGAGGAGACCTAATGTAACTATTGCAAAGCTGCCGTATACGCCGGTCATTATGAAATGGTTGAATGAAGTTAAGTCCAGACATTCTGAGCTGTAAAAGAAACCCAGGGACATCAGAAAAAAAAAAACACCTCGTAAAACCATATGTATCAGTTTTTTATGCATGGTGTATTGCTGGTCAATAAACTGATTTTTAGTAGCCGCTACAGTAGCTTATATTACAGAACAAACAAGAATTTCACGAAAGTGTAAGTTTGTTGTGAGAGTTGCTGAACTAACAGGTTGAAATGGATGACAGATGACACATGACATCAGCACATTAGCAGCCACAGAGTGCAACTTATGGCAACATTCAGTTGTTCGTGTACTTGTGTGGTGCTCGTAAGTAAAGGCTGATTTACACAGGGTCAGTAACTGACTACAAATTCGAGGCAAGTCAGTGCTGACCCGAAAAAAACCCTGTGTAAACTGATTTGAAGTCAGTACAGTGGCTTGAAGTCAGCGCTGACTTGAATATTCGGACACGAATATTTTAAAGTCAGTTGGCGCCCCCCGCCACCCGCGCACCCCCGCGCCAGCCAAATAAACCCCGTGTAAACAGACAAGTCAGTGCGTGGTTAGTCACTGCCGCTGCGTTGTAGAGTGACCACGTTTTTTTCGCTGGCGATAAAAATGACGCGTAAGCTTAGCGAAGACGAAACCTTAAAATTGGTGCAATTATATGGCGAAAACGAGTGCCTTTGGGATATTAAATCCCTAAATTACCGCAATAAAGAAATGCGGTCAACAGCGTTGCAAAATATGGCTCAACAAATGCAAATCGAAGGGCTCACTTCTACTGAAGTAAAAAATAAAATTAAAGCCATAAGGGCTACATATTATTTAGAGCTCGACAAGATACAAAAATCCACCAGATCTGGCGCTGGTGGGAACGTATATGTCCCAAAAGTCAAGTGGTTTCAAGAACTGGACGGCTTTATAAAAAATGCTATTGTAAAAAGGAAAACAGTGGTAAGTATTTATTGTAACTTATTTATTTTATTTCCATCCTAGGTACCTATACAAAATTAATGAATTCTATCCAATTGCCATGGCACACTTCCAGCAGTCATAAAGAAGTTCCTATATAGGTCTCTTTTTTCTTTAGCAGTCATGCAATGGTTGCCTCTTTGTTGTTCTGAAATGCTTGGTAGTGGATTTATTTCCGATCTCCATGTTCCTTCTATTATTTGTCCATCATTGTCCTCTCTGTCTACACAAGTAGATGATTTTGGCTGGTAAAGCATCTCTCATGAATGTATCATGTCGTTGAATAGAGCTCGATATCATTGACAGCAATTCGTCAAAATTCTGTGGTGACATCCTCATAGCCAGTTTGTACTCCGCAGGATCTTCAAATCGCAACTGCTTCAGCAACAAAGCAGAGCCACCAGTTTCGTTTCTATCGTCAATCCATTTTCTTACCCATTGTCGTTTATTTTTAGTTATCTCATTTTCTACCATTTCTATTAACTCATTAAACAGCAAAATTGATAAATTTTTCAACAAATAATTAAATCGTCGTTTCAGTTGTTTTCGCGAATTCATTTTCCCACTGACTTCACACACGTGTGCTCACCGTGAGAAACGCACCACTACTACTTACTTCATGTAAACAGTTAAAGTCAGTCGCGGCGCCGACATTGGCGCAGCGACTGACTTGTCTACTGACCCTGTGTAAATCAGCCATAACATTGTTTAATTTAACAGAATGAAGTAGGTATTTAATCAGACATCGTAATAGGTCTATACTGCATTCAGCATAGACCTTTAACCTATGTTTTCAGCAGAATGCAGCTGAAAGCTTAAATTCCAGAAGGGTTTGGAATCAGAGACTGAAAAACAACAAATATTCATTATCCCCGATTATATAAAAGCGTAGATAGAGAATAGCTACGTAAAAGGCTTAAACCTTAGACTATTTTACCTTGATAGGTAATCAATCAGATTTTGTGTTTATTACAACTCATGTTATGAAAGCACCGGTTCTCGAGGATGCAGCTTCAAGACATAAAAATAATTAAGTACTGAAAAGACGAATTATTTTAGGTACAAATCAGCCCGTATTGATCCACTGCTGGGTATGGCTATGGCCTATGAGGTACATATGTCTCTATCCTCTAATATATGGAAGGTATAGACTATAGAGGTGTGTACTTGCGCCTGTCAGCTCAAAAATATTACAGTCTACGTATGTACGAGTACGTGTAAATAATCAATAACAACATATCGAATAATATGGCAGAACTGTGGAGACGGCACTAGTTGTGTGAGGCGTCGGGGCACTGAGGAGGTAACCGGGCGGGTGAATTCGGTACTAACAACCTACGACTTTGACAGCTCCAAGCGCACAGAAAAATCGAGATAAACTGCCCGTCTTCATTTTGAACCAGACAATGTATTTTGAGCAAATTAATCACTGACGACCACAGAGTACTTTTTGACGACGTTTTCCACAACAGGATAAAGTAAAGTGGAGAGAGAGGACGAGGAGAAGCCGGCAAGTACGAAGTAGAGTCTCGCTACTTCTCACTTGCCGGCTTGTTTGATATTGATTAAAGAGGTAAGATTATGTAGCCTAAAGTTTAACAGTGGTCCAAAGCGGTTTTTTTGTAGCAAGTCAACAATATGACAGTCAATTTATAGTGTATTATCTACGATTCTGATGTTATTAATCTGTGACGTCTTCTTTCATCTTTTCTGTTCTTTTTGCGGCTCACAAATTTAAGTATATTTAGATATGAATATTATTTACTTATTTTGTAGTAGTTTTACTGTAGGATATGTGTTTTGTATGAACGACACCAATAAGGGATTTAATTTTTGTGCTCATCCTGATTGTTCGTTGGAGAACCAGCACACAATGTGTGTAGCCGCTAATAAGCAGAGCTCGAGACTGTATGCATCAGGTATGACAAGTTGGATGCGGTACCAAATTCTGTTACTGCATAATAGGCACAGGGACAATATCGCCTTGGGCTTAGAGCCAGGCCAGCCACCCGCCACTAACATGCGCAAGATGTACTGGGATAATGAACTAGAGCATATGGCAGAAGTTTGGGCTCGCCAGTGCCAGAAACGACATGACGAGTGCAGAAATACTATCAGATTTAACGTTCTGCAGAACATGGACGTGCGGGCCGTCGTAAGCAGAGTGACAGAAGCTCAGTTGCTAGCAGACGCTGTGGGCGCGTGGTTCTCTGGCTCCAGAGTTCTCCCACCTGAGCATGTGTGGTCTTTTAGACTTACTAACTGTAGCGCGCCCGGTGGTTGTAACGCTCACTGGTATTCAGCAGCAGCTTGGGCGTCCACATGGCGCATTGGTTGCTCACAAGCTCTTTGTACCGCTAAAAAGCCTTCTTGTGTTCTATATCGCAAACGCAGAACAATAGGTAGTGTGGAAACATCTTCAAGACCAAGTCCAACAAGATCATTCATGCCCACTCAAAACATTCTGCGACGCACTAAATACATGACTGAAGCGAAATCTGTGTGGTTTGAGAATTTTACTACCACTGATAGCGCCAACAGAAGAAAAGAGTCGCCTTTGCACCGCGGAATTGCGGTAGATAATAAAGAAAAAGGCCGATCGGAAACAAAAATTTTGGCATACACGTTTTGTAATTATGGACCCGCAGGAAATATCGATGGCTTCCCCATATACGAAGCAGGTCATACTTGCTCAAACTGTCCTCAGGGCTCGCAGTGTGGTGACCGCACTCACCGGGCTCTGTGCGCCGTGCTCGGGGATCCTGATTTTAAAACCGAGACTTAGTTTTAATCTTTATCGATTTTATTCCTAGTAATGTATTCTTGTTTATTAAAATGTTTGATAAAAGCACGACTTTTACTTTTCTTGCTCGAGAAAACACTTATGTACACCTCGAAACTCCATATACAATAGCAAACTTACAACATATAATTACATACAGCAACGTGAGAAGGCGTAAAAAAAAAAAGAAAAATACAGCCGAGTTGAGAACCTCCTCCTTTTTGGGAAGTCGGTTAAAAAAAAGACTCAACGTGTGTGTCTCAATTTAGTAACTATAATTTGATTTAACCCCAATATCTGTAATATTTTCCATACAAGCTATCTAATTGCGTAACATATTTTCGTGAGCGATTAAGACTAATTTGATTCATTTTGACAGTTCAACAATATTCATTGCGTTATTTATGTTGTTGAGCAGATTTTTTTTGAATTGCTTAAGCAATGGATTAGCAATCTGTTTCAAAACGATTCAGATTCTGATTGCCAGCCCAGTACCCTAATCACGTAATACACGATATTACGGTTGACTGGTAGAAAATGCCTATGGCATTAAGTCCGCCTCTGTACATTTCTGTGCTTGAAGTATTAAATAAATAAATAGATATTACGTAATTAGGGTACTGGGCTGCAGTGGTTCACACGGCTCAATTTATAGTTCAGTTTTATATGAGAATATAGAAGGATTCGCGTTTATGTTCATTAATGCCTTAATGCAGGCCATACTAGGTGTAAGCCCTGATTTAGTAAATTACCCGTAGGTCCTTATATTGATATTTGGGGCCGATATTATAAGGGCCGATTTCTTAATCGTCAGATAACTTTTATTTGAAGAATAGATAATAATATGGCGGTTTGACAATTGTTTTCTATACAAAATTACCTACCTAATCAAAAAAAGTTATTTAACGATTGAAAAATTGGCCCTAAGTAAACATAGTAAAAACTCTGTTAGCCGTCTAAACATATAGGTAACCGAGTTAAGAAAGAAGAAGCGTTGAGCGCAAATTTTCAACTAAGTTTATAGTGGCATGCTGCAGTACTTCTGGAAGTCCGTTTGTAAAAGAGACAACACGGAGGTCAAACTGTTTTTAGGGTTCCTTACGTTCGAATGAAAAACCGGAAACCTTATAGGATCAGTCATGAGTCTTTCTGTCTATCTGTATGTCTGGCTGGCTGGCTGGCTCTCTGTCTGTCTACCTGTCCGTCTGTCACAGCCAATTTGCTTCGAATCTATTGGACCAATTTAGTTGAAATTTGGTACACATATAAATTTCTGTAACTCAAACACGGACGTGTAACGTAAATAAATGAATTTTGAATATTAGGGTCATTTTTGAATAATAGTAAATTTAAAAAAATTGATTTGCAAACTGTACCGTGTGCAATATTAAATGAAAGGGCTTCTTGTGAGGATCTATAATATATATTTTTTATAATGGCAGTGTATAGAGCGCCGCTAGCGGCACTCTATCACTATCGGATAAAGTGCCGCAAGTCGCATTTCCGCATTTTCCGTGGGGCACCTATTACTGAATGGTTAAAAAAATAACCACGAAGGGGATGGCGTGGACTTTGTACATTCGCTTCACTCGCTCACTAGACCCCGCCATCCCCTTCAAACCTAACCGAGTCAGGGTGCCCCAAGTCCCGAGCTCGCTTCGCTCGCTCTTGCATCCTAAGTTCTCCTAGTAACGGTAGTAGTAACATTGCCTTTTTTACCTACATGTATATGTAGCGTCCTGTCTGTATGTCCTCATTTTGTATAAAATGTGCATATTATGTAATCTTTTAACGACATACATTCAGTCATTGTAATGACTTTTAATATATCTCTAGTAAAACAAATACAAATAAAAAAGCGGCGAGTTAACCTCAACACTCCATCAAAATAACAACTGACATTGACAATGCAAATCCTTACGGTACTTTAACCGGTTCTAGCTAGGTGCCACTCATATGCCGAAAATTGCGGCTCTTTATCCGATAGTGATAGAATGCCGCTAGCGACATTCTATACACTTCATTTTATAATATAAAATATTATGAAGGGAAAAGATTTGATGTTTTGTATGTTTGCTTGTTACGCTATAAAACGTCTGAACGCCGTGAAAAAACGTCTGAGCCAAATTTCATGCAAATAGCATGAAATTTGCCACATGAGTAAGGACATAGGTTACTTTATACCGATATTCCCTTAATTCCCACGGGGTTAGACTTATGTGGGTGAAACCGCGGGGCGCAGCTAGTTTTTTTATAATTTTAAAATAAATACTTTTTAAAAATATTAAAGAAATTAGATGAAAATTTACCATTCCCCCCTCTTATCTCCGAAACTGCTGAACCCAAAATATTGAAAAAAGACAGAATAGTTCTATACTTACGTATAGATTACAGAAAAACCTATAAGAAGTCTATGGTCTTAAAATAACGTGATTAATCATTCAATATTAAGCGTACAACCTTACATTTGTTTGGGGGAACATGTTTTTCAACTATAATGTTAAGTTTGTTCTTGGGATAAATTCATCCTAACTACGGAACCCTTTATTTCGCTTGGTCCGCGTCGCACTGGCCGGTGTTTTTGTACTTCTCTGCCCTATCCCACTCTTGGGAAACCTCCTCCTAAGTTTGGTGAACCCGCGCGATATATCTTATTACCACATAAGCAGCGATCCCAAAGATTACAAATTTAGGTTGCAGAGGGCGCAGGGGGCTCCAGGTCCCGACGTAGCCGCTGTTATAGCAAATGTTCGCAAATGTTGACATTGGCAACTGAAGCCCTTGGCAAGGCCTCGTAATCGGGTCAATTGCCAGCATCTGCATGAACCTACACCGAATTAAAATCGAAAAATTATAGTAGGTATATTTAAAGCAATATTGCAGCACTTTCAGGCACAGGTTCACCCTAGTCCAGGCACATAGAGCTCTATTTTAATTTTAATATATCTACGTGTCAAAATGTGACGCTTTTCCCTTAATACCTTTACCACGTTTACCTTTATCATTTGTACCTAAGCATTCGTTTATTTTAATTGGGACCGTAGGATTACGTTGTTATAGCCGATAGTCGTTATAACCAAACACAATGCTAACTAAACAGAAATGCTGGGTCCTCAAAATTTCGTCGTTATAGCGGCACGTCGTTATAGCCGGCACGTCGTTATAGCCGGCACGTTGTTCAGAGCGTTTAAGTCGTTTGACTGATTTCAAAACACCATACAAGAGAAAAAGACTGTCACAAATGCAATGACCTTTTCATCATGTCATGATAATATATGACCCTTCCCTGGGGCACAAGAGGTGTAGGCATGAAATACGAGTATTATAAACAACGGAATGTCAGTCGGGGCATGACCCAACTTTGAATTCAGTACTTACAAGGACATTGTAGGTAGGCACCTATATTTTGCGTGTTTGGGTTATTGTTTGTTTATTACGGAACTATAATAGCAGCGCCCCGCGGTTTCACCCGCACAAGTCTCGATCCCGTGGGAATATCGGGATAAAAAGTATGTTATGTCCTAATACAGCCGTGCTATTCTGTAAAAATCTCACCGTGATAACTTGGGTGAAGTGAGCTTGATGTGAGCTGTCATGGCACCTATGGGCACGCCACAATTGTGGCGATAAGTCCCCTCTTTGAGGAGTGGCTAGAGAAGCGCCACGGCGTCCTCACCTTCCGCCTGACACAGATCCTCACCGGACATGGTTGTTTTGGGAGGTTCCTGTTCAGGATAAAGCGGGAGGAAACGCCCGGGTGTCACCACTGTGTGGATCGCCCGGAGGACACGGTGGAGCATACGGTGGAGGTCTGCCCAGCTTGGGCGGAGCACCGCCGTGTCCTCACGGAGGCGATCGGTGGCGGCGATCTCTCGCGTCCGGCCCTGGTTCAGGCCATGGTCCGGAGCGAGAGTGCATGGGAGGCCGTCACCTCCTTCTGCGAAGCAGTAATGCTCGCGAAGGAGGAGGCGGAGCGCGCGAGGGAGAGGCAAAATGCGCGCCCTCGCGCCCCTAGTCGCCGCAGAAGACGCCCCGGGCGTCGGGAGTCGCGAGCCGACTTCCGGCCACCGTAGGCGCGGGCTTGCGGACGGTGAGCAATGGGTAGCTCGCCGTCCGATAGGGACCAGGCCCGGGTCGACGGCGCGTTGTGTTCCACGCGCGCCTCAAAGAGATGTCAGCACCAACTGACGGGGTCCGGAAGGGCCAATGCCTGCCGGGGTTGCGGGTTTGTCTGAAAGGGATATCGCGACCTCGGCACACAGGCAACGGAAGGAACACGGGTGGGTTTTAGTCAGTAAAAGTCTGACACGCCCTCCCGCTCCACCCAGAGCTGGAGAAGTTATTTGATAATTTCCCACCCTCAAAAAAAAAAACAAAATGGCACCTAACAATTAAAAAATTAAAATTCATTTATTTCAGGTCCACATAACCCATATTAAATCACACACAAACACAAACACACAAATAGATTAAAAAAAGCTATTTTTTCTAAAGCTAGGGATTGACACTATGGACAGCTCACTTCATGCTCACTTCACCTCACTCTTCACGGTGAGATGTTTACAGAATGTATCGACAGGTCATGGTCTACCCATGTGCCAAATTTGATAAATTCGTAACAAACAAACAAACTCACTTTCGCATTTATAATATTAGGATATAATATTAGTTAGGATTGACACTATTTTACGACACAAACAGTTTTCCCAGTCTGCATACAGCCATGCTATTCTGTAAACATCTCACCGTGAAAACTTGGGTGAAGTGAGCTGTCAATAGTGTCAATCCCTGTGGAATGACAGCTCACTCCACGCTCACTTCACCTAAGTTTTCACGGTGAGATGGTTACAGAATAGCACTGCTGGTATTAATTACAACAACATCACACTTGTATTCCGCGAAGGTTTAGGCAGAGTTGTACCTTACCTATGGTACCACATTTCGCTAGTTATGTTTAAGTCCCATGTAATAGGGGGCGAGCCTGTTGCCATCGACTGGGCTAATATCTCTAACAAGCAGTTCGTCCTTATCGCAATAATAGCAACGCACTTGAAATTGGATCAATTTACATTATTACGAATCTCATAGAAACATACATAGTAAGTCCACTTAACCACATGCTTGTGCCTCAATTTGTATTTGACACCCTTTTATACCATGTTTTACGCAAATAAATATTCTATTCTATTAAAATGTAATGTTTCAGCTTTGATATTGTCAGAAAATTATATATACAAAAAATTTTGAAGCTAAATACCTTCCAAATTGTTTGTTTTTTATTTGTCGAAATCACTGTATCGCCTTTGGCCGCAGATGGTCTTTACTGGTTCAATTGGCAAAGGGCGACTACGAATCGTACTCTCTGCAAAATAAGTTTAGAGACAACTAGCCGATGAGCACGGATCTCGGCTTAGAGTGAGATATATTTTTAGCATTCATTGTTGCTGAGACGGGATTGCATCTAGATTTTGACGACGTTTGGAAGTGGCCTTCATATTTATTTATTTATGCTCGTTGACAATTTCTGTGACAACTTCACAAATGTGCTGTTGGTAACAACAACGCCCCCCTTTTTTTTTTTTTTTTGAGGATGGGAAATTATCAAATAACTTCTCCCGCTCTGGGTGGAGCGGGAGGGCGTGTCAGACTTTTACTGACTAAAACCCACCCGTGTTCCTTCCGTTGCCTGTGTGCCGAGGTCGCGATATCCAACAACGCCCCCCTGCCAATGTCATTCAGGCGTCAAAACGTCTTTGAGTATCTTGTGAAGCATTTGTAAAATGGTAACAGAAATTATGTTGAAAAAAGCAAATTCAATAAAAAAAATAAAACCTGTCTGCAAAAACACAGCGAGGCCAAAATCGGAACGAATGCCACCATCTTGTTTTTTGAATACATTTCACAAATTACCAACAGCGCCCCCCATCAGCGTCATTCACAGACTAAGTAGTACTGCAAGGTTGCCTGGAAGAGATCGCAGTAAGCGATAAGGCCGCCCATTGTATATTTTATAGTGTATTACTTTTTCTTTATGTAATGTATAATCTGGTGTACAATAAAGTATATATAAATAAATAAATAAATACTGCGTCATTCGAGCGGCAAAAGATTCTTGTACCTATAGCTAGAGCATCTGTCTACGCTTGTAGCAGTCTGTAAAGAGCGTTTCATCAAATAGTTCCTATGCCGTAATGTTGGCTCCTCTGTTAAACTTTAACAACAGACCAATTAGGTAGCGCCCTAGCGTATTCCTGTTCGTCCTACAACAGCGGCGGTTTTTTTGAACCCCCTGACGTCTTCATGATATTTGTGTAATAAATACTATAACTTCATTAGTACAACCTCATTTTTCAAATTGGTTAATAAAACGCCACACACATGTCCAGCATGAAAAAAAAAACATTATTTTCGAATGTCTTGAATATTTCTTCAGCAATTTAATTATAGTTGATAGTAATATATATATATTATTTGTGTAGCAAGTTTATTGTGAATCAGGATGTTGTCGGCGGCGAAAGTGCGCCAGCATGGCATGCAAGACGGGAACTGGGTTATCAAAGACAAAATCAATCAGTATCGGGGACTGATAAAGTTGTATGGTAAGTCCAGTTGGTTAAGTACTTATTTGATTTTTATTAATCCTATCAGAGATATAAATCGACTCATCAATTGGTCTTCTGTGAGTAGTGCAAGCCTGCCGTAACGTTTTGACCATGATCCCAGACGACGACCCAGAGGTCGAGCAAATAGTTATTGGGGTTTCCACACAGGGTTTCATAATCATGTAAACTGTACTAACAACTGTACTTGTGGTGAAAGGAAAATCTGCACCACTTTTTTTTTTCTTCATCGGATCTTTAAATTTACGAGTTCCATAATAGTTTTCTAATCTGGAACACGTCCTGAATCATGAATTACATAATTCACGCAGAATAATAAAATATTGCAGATATATGTCTAAACTATACGTGTCACATGATATAAAATTATTTTCCAATCAAAACTGCTCTTTCCGAATCTAAAATCAGCCCGCGCAATGGAACGCCGAGTGATTAACTATTAGCCGGTAAAGACCATGGATAAGACAAATAAATTGAAAGTGGCCCCTCGGCCGCTTAGCCCCTCGGCCACTTAACCCATCGGCAGCTTAGCCACTCGGCCGCTTAGCCCCTCGGCCGCTTAGCCCCTTAGCTCCAGCGACGTCTTGATCCGTTCAAATCCGTAGCCACAGTTACAACTCAGCTGCCAGGAGTGCTATGGCGCCGGGCGGCGTAGCAGCAGAACTTTTATCCTTTGCAATGAAGCTTATTTTCTCGAATTATTTTCGTGGAAAAAGAGTATCGGCGTTATTTCCAAACTTACCATATTATATTTTATTGGAAGTGTATAGAGTGCCGCTAGCGGCACTTTATCCCTGTCGGATAAACTGCCGCTATGTGCGGAATAATAGTGGCGCTGCCTTGGTCCGGCTAAAGTGCCGTAAGAATTGCATTGTCACTGTCACTTAGGTAGGTTAGGTTAGAACTGTGACCACACAACGGGTCAGGGTCCGTTTAGGCACGAGAGAATGTAATGTTTTCGGAATGTGTTGTTTTAGAGCGAACTAACTTCAACAATTAATAAACAAAATAACAAGTGGCAGTGACTTAGTGACAGTGACAATGCAATGCAGCACTTTAACCGGACCAGGCAGCGCCAATATTATGCCGCTAGCGGCACTCTATACACAGCCTATATTCTTTTCTTTCTTGTTTCTTATTTTATCTCTTTTGTTTTGACGATTATTTGGCAAACAAGTAGCATAATAGCATAATCAGCCTATAAGGTTTCCACTGCTCTAATCCACCACGCGGGCCCAGTGCGGGTTGGTAGATGTCACATGTCTTCGAATTTTTGGTTCTAGGACATCCTCACGGTCTCGGTCGAACCCACGACCTACGACACGTAAAGGCTCCCGCAGACAGGCGCGACGCAACACCAGTAAAACAACTTCCGTGACATTTTCATAGAAATTCTTCCACCAGAGTCAAGTCGCGGTGGCAGCCTTCGGGGTCGTTACCACTGGGCCACCACAGTCGTTACCACCCACCACGGCAAACTAGTATAAATTATTATTTCATTATTGGTTTATTTGTGACCTTAGAACGTGACCGAAAGATCCATGAAGGTGACTTGGCGAAGCAGAAAAAGCGGTACTCGCGTGACATTCGCCAGCTTCGCAAAGAGATCTCAGCGAAGCGTGAGGAGCTTGGAGTCGCTGTGTATGGCGACAAGCAGTTCCTTCGAAATGCCTTCCAGGACCACAGGAGACTGCAGCTCACTTACATGAACAGTAAAGCTGATGTTAGTAAAACACATTATTTCTCATCTACATGGATGTTGGTATATATGTGATTAATAATCTCTAAATATGGGAAAAGTTTTTGGATTTATGACTTTTCTGGTACTCAAACCTCAGTTGGTCCCATAAAGTTTTTTGATTCATAAGAAAGAGGATGGAATGGCATCAAATTTTTTTTAGTAAAAACGGCCCAGTTTCTTTCTGAATGTACATTTTTCAAAGGGACCAAGAACAAACTTTTTCAAAAAAATATGGACAGTCTCTTTTTCTGTAACTACAACGGTTAAGGTACGACCTACGTGTACTGCCCCGTTTCAAAAATCCACCGTGATACGTTTTTTTTCCTGAAGAAAGTTTTTGTATAGCTTTTTTATTTCGATCTTCCTCCAAGCGGGCGAAGTCGCAAGCATGTAATGTAAGTAGAAGGATATTTTTTATCAGTTTGGTTCGTCGTCGTCGTCGCTGTGTTGTTACGTGCAAACTCACCTTCGAGCACTCTCATGAAATACTTTTCTTCCTACCTGAAACAGCACTGATCTTATTTTAAAGTATAATTAAACGCTTTTAATATTTTTGCTATCCCGTCCAGTTGATCCGTACCGTTTAGTTTATCTAGCTCTAGTTCTGAAAGCTGATCCAGTCTTTTATAGATAAGTGAAGGCTTTCGCAAACAGGCGCGACGCGACAATAAAAGATTTTCTAAAAAAAAAATCTACACGGTAGAACAACACGTCGCGCCCGTCTGCACGAGCCTTAAATCTGAAATAGGTAATCTTTTAGAACTCGGGGGTAAATATGCTATAGTGCTAAGTGGATCTACGAGTTTTACCGCAGCTTAATCGTTTACGTACAAAATGGTTAAGGTTTTAGACAGCTTTGAAAGATGTAGGTTAGAAACTGAAAAAGTGTATGAATGAGAAGTACACAAGTAGTAATGAACAATTAAAGCATCACAAATCCTCATTATTTTCTTACACAATAATATTTAGCATAAATACTTATTAATTCAATAACATTCAACTTGTTAATTATTTTTGTAAATTCAATTATAATAAATTCGGATCTCTATTGTGGACACAGTTGGTATGGCATGTAGGTATTGCTGAACTGTACCTACTGCAAGACCACGAATATGTCCCTACTAATGTGAAAATTTATTGATTTAATGATGAAAGTGTGAAAATGTATACAGAAATACACCCGTGCTATTCTGCAAACATCTCACCGTGATAACTTGGGTGAAGTGAGCTTGATGTGAGCGGTACCTAGCTTTAGGTGCAACCTAAAGCTAGGGATTGACACTATGGACAGCTCACTTCATGCTCACTTCACCTCACTCTTCACGGTGAGATGTTTACAGAATGGATTGACAGATACTTATGGGCACGTTCTAAATTAATGATTTAAATGTACTGAATGATCGTCTTAACGTGTCGCTGGCAATCTATATTGAATACTATGATATGTTAATACATATCATACGAATCACGAATTAAATTTCACTTTGTATACCTACCTAATGGTAGGTATACAAAGTGAAATTTAATTCGTTTGCATCCTCTTAAGGGGTCATTGTACTCATCATTACGAACAACTTTCACTATAGGGCCAACCATGAAATCGTGAAAAAAAAATCAGCAGTTCCCTACATTATAACGAGCTATGCGAACATAAATGTATGGAACAGCAGATTTTTTTTTTGATGCAAACGAATTAAATTTCACATTGTATCTTGTAACTGCGAATCAATTTGCACGCCTCCCGCCTAGGACCTAGGCCAATTATTTTTTGATATTCACCTCCCATTGTAGTACTATATTTGCATCACTATCAAACTGTTTATCATGTTAGAAATAACTAGTCGGACTAACAGATAATAAGCACGCACTTAAAGCTCGGAGTCTGTAGCCCCTATAAGGGTATTTGCCAACTCATTAGGGGAGAAACCCAGGAGTGTACTGAACAATTACCTCATAACAAGGTGGCCTCTGTATTAGACTTTGTTCTTTGTTTAATGGGACATTTTAAAACTGTTTGGATTGTTGTCTCATCAAATATTCAGACACTGCAGAGTACCTACTTACCTACCTTTTAGCATTATAATAATTGCTAGGTATGCCGATAATGTTTTATTCAGTACCCTAATTGCATAATACACGATCAATCAGAAT
Source organism: Agrochola circellaris (assembly GCA_914767755.1). NCBI lineage: Eukaryota > Metazoa > Arthropoda > Insecta > Lepidoptera > Noctuidae > Agrochola > Agrochola circellaris. The sequence continues at coordinate 9,735,646 of OU611840.1, forward strand.
CTGAATCGTTAGGAAACAGATTGCTAATCCATAGATACATAAGTTCGTAAAAATATCTGCTCAACAACGGAAATAACGCAATAAATGTTGTTGAACTTTCAAAACGAAACAGATTAGTCGTAACCGTTTATGAAAATGAGTTACCTAATTAGATAGCAGGGGCGGCAGTCTCGACACAGATAGCGATCGATAAACGACCGAATTCGGTCGCAAAGTCCTAATGGCGTCCTTCGACAGTCGAAATTGCTTGACAAGCAAGGGAGGGCTGCCATTAGGACTTTGCAACCGAATTCGGTCTTCTAGCGATCGCTATCAATGTCGAGACTGCCGCCCCTGGTATGGTATAAGAAAATTGTCGACTCAAGTCGCAAACATTTTGTGTTGTGACTTGTGCTCAAGTGAGGAGAAACGTTATAGAAAAGGGACCTTGACAAACATGGCCTATAAATTAAATGCGACCGTCACTAGACTATACGGCTGACCGATTAGATGAACCCATGCCATCAGATGAACCTCCGGGCACTGTGTGAGTTTTTCACTTACTAGACTCCCCTGGCTTACTTAATGAAAATAAGAATACACCGGATCTTCGTAATGAACACATTGAACCTTGTTATTACAAATAATGGATGAAGTAAATCAGCATCCATACTCATTTATTTTAAGAAAATGAATACAGATGGCGTTGCTTTACTCACTCATAAGCTAAAACGGGGCTCTACCTAATATTTTTATATTTTGCGTCGGTTTTATTGAATAAATCTCGCGTATGTTTTTCTTCTAGATATTGAGAAGCATTCGTTTGTTGAATTTTAAAAGAGTGAATCCCAATATTTATTTTGTTGTCTATTTAAATAATTGTATCGTATGTAATTTTGTCCTAAAAGCTACGTTTACATCAGCTACAAATTTTCTTTATTTATATGCGTAGATAATTCTACCTGGTACTTAATGGTTTCACTACCAACATTCGGTATCCAATGTCAGTATCAGAAGGTTCGTTAAGCTCCATTTACTTTAACGCTTTATTTGTTCCCAACATCTATTTGGACATTTTCTATATTAAAGCGTTTTTGTTTAGGGTCTAAAACAAAAAGAGTCCATGGAATTACTGGTTTATAAATTTATTTTATTAAACTTGCTCCTGTCATTATCCAGAACAACTAGGTATTTGTACGGCATTTAAAAGTATTTTACTCCGCGCGGGAATCGAGAACACAATTTGTAGCTCAGAGAGGCTTGTTCAGCTTCTGCGACATAGTAGGTACTATGGTTATAAAAAAAAACCGGCGAAGTGCGTGTCGGACCACGCACAATTAAGGGTTCCGTAGTTAGGATGAAGAAAGAAGAGAAAGAATTATCCCAAGAACAAACTTAACATAGTTAAAATACATGTTCTCCTATACATTCCAACTGCAAATTTAAGTTTGTACGCAAAATTTACCATGTTATTTTAAGACTATAGACTTCTTATAGGCTTTCCTGTTATCTATAAGTATATAACTATATTCAGTACATTTAAAAAAAATATTGGGCTCGGAAGTTTCGGAGATAATGGTAAATTTTCGTCAATTTTCTTAAACAACTTTAAAATAATTTATTTTAAAATCTTTTTGCGACCCTCGCAGTAAAACCCTTTCAATTTTTTTTTTCTTATTTGCCTCGCAAAAGCGACCCCGATATTCAAAATTCATTTATTTACGTTACACTCCCGTATTTGGGTCACAGAAATTTATATGTGTACCAAATTTCAACTGAATCGGTCCATTAGATTCGGAGCAAACTGCCTGTGACAGACGGACATATAGACAGACAGCCACATGAGTAATCCGTTAAGGGTTCAGTTTTTCCTTTTGAGGTACGGAACCCTAAAAAGTATTATTGTTAAGCTTTAAAATGTTGTTGCAGAAAGTATTGGAGAGTATCCATCAAGAGAACTTCAATAAGAGGAAACAGCTCGATAGAATCAGATATACCAAGAAGAAGAAAATGGAAAGATTTCGCTTGGCACAGGTATTCAATGATTCGTCTAACTAAAATAAGTGTTCTATGTGTATTGATTTAAAACATCACGCTAACGAAGCGGGATACTGGCACAGATTAATACAGATGGGATACTCTGCCAAATCATTTAAATAAAAAGCGTCTTTTGCTACGACACAATAAAGTGCAATTCAGGTCGCACAGCGCTAATCACCAGTTACAGTTACGAGTATATTCGAAGTCGCCTCTCTTGATATGGCGTGATTCTTATATCTTCTGACTACATTACACTCACTGAATTGGCCCAGCAAGACGGGCCCGCCGCGTACTTGTAGCTTCATTCCTAAACTGGAGAGTGTCCCATCTTTATTCATATGTGGTACTGGCTGAAAATTTTCCATCAAGTGCAAATAATGTATTGGTAAAATACCTGTTTTGGACCTAGAAAACTCGAAGGAAAAGCAATAAAAAATAACCAAGACTAAATGGTTTATTATTATATTATTGATAGTATGAATGCGGGGCGGGTAGTGCATCGTGTTTATTTCGGGAACTGTTGAATACATCATTTATTAGTTTGGGTCGTTTCAGCCGAGCGTAGACCGTCCGAGATTAGAACTAAAACGCTTCATAAATTTACCTCAACTACACGTAATTTTTCTACCAGCTGTACTCTCGGCTTCGCTCATAATGTGTATTTTGGCCGTATACCCAGCCCAGTCCTAATCTGTTATTTAAGCCGCATTGTTCATAAGTAGGTAACAATCAAAACATAAAGACATGTTCTTAAAAAAAAAACTATTCAATTATTTTCATTCGTTTTAAGAGAGTCGTGTAGGTACCTATATTATGACAATCAGGTGCTATTGTGATTGGTTCCTTGGAACTTTCAAATTCAAGCAAACTGTACCTACCGGTCAATATAGAAGACTATCTACTAACGTGAATAATTACAACTACCGTCAACTGCCCTAAATTCGCCTGGCGTCCTATGTTTGCTTATAATGAAAAAGCTGTAATATCTTTTTAATTTATTTGTATGGCAATCGAAACTTTGAGTTTTCATAGAGAACTTTAAGAACTTTTTTGAACTTTATTCATCTAGGCAAACATAGGACGCCAGGCGAAGTTAGGGCAGTTGATGGTAGTTGTAATTATTTACGTTAGTAGATAGTCTTCTATATCTACTGAAGACAGTATCAGAAACACAAATTAATACATTTGATTAGCCGAAGTCAGTGTCTTGAATTTGTAAAATGAATTAAACTAAAATTCTGTGAAGTTCTGACAGAAATAGTTTGCCAAGATTGGGCTATAAATAGCTCTGGACCTTTGAGCGGCGCCATTTAATTAAGTTTCTGCAGATCGGCTTTAAGGAAGTCTTATTAAAGGATTTTTAAGATAATTAGGTATTGTTAGGTAATAAAAGGTGTTGTTCTTTTTTCAAATTTTATTGTGGGTGGATTAGAAACCCAGGTAGATAAAAGACCCCGGCTTACTACTGATGTAGGTACTTGCATACTTTTGTGTACCTGCTTTTAGAGTTCAGCTTTGGTGAAATAGTACCTAAAGGTAAGGGGTAAATTTAAACAGTAGCTGCAATACCAGTCCTTGCCGATGATTATCATTTGTTGTGTGGCGGCATCTACATCGCCACATGCGAACTACGCATCAAAGACCTGACGTCACACAACATCCTGACGTCACTCAAATCCTGCATCGCGCAATTAGAGTTTACCGCGCGGTGGACATATATACAAGCTCCCGACTTCAACCTCTGGGCAGTTGCCCGCCAGACAAGACACCCGACTGGTCGGAGAATCCTCCCTTTGCTATGGTGGATGAGTGAACTTTACACCCTGTTCCTCATACCCCTAAAGCTGTACTCATTGCTTTTTTTGTCTAAAACTGCCTTGTACCTTAATTGCGTAATACGCGATCAATCAGAGTTTGAATCGTTTTGAAACAAATTGCTAATCCATTGCTTCATAAGTTCGAAAAAAAAATCTTCTCAACAACGTAAATAACGCAATGAATGTCGTTGAACTGTCAAAATGAAACAGATTTGTCGAAATCGTTGCGTTAAATCGTAAAATGTGTTGCGTAATTAGATAGCTGGTTAACCCCAGATGGGAAACTAGGTGCAAGCAGAAATCGACAGACATATTGTTGCGGGCTTTGGTTCTTGAAATGATGATGAGTAGGATATAAAAAATATTTTTTTGTAATTTTTTTTTTTTGTATTTTTTTTTCTTAATCCATGTAACGATTCTATGATAAACAATCATTGGCTACCTTTCCGCCAGAGATGTTAAATACTATTTTGTTTTGACGTTCGGTAGTTGGACGCGGCGGAGATGCGCGATCGAGTCATATTCGAAGTTGGGGGGAAACTACCCCCAGAGAAGAAGGAACAAGCTGTAGCGAACTGGGTGCAGCGTGCCAACATTAAAAAGAACGCTGCGCTTGCCATTAAAGTCATGTATAAGAAAATACTAGACATACTAAAGAAGGTAATGTATATTATGACAAACCTGCCGTTGGTTTTTCGCCAGATTAATATAGTATACTCTTACAGTAACGAGACGTGTATTTCGAAAAATTAAAAATAGTCATGAAAGTCATGTCATTTAATGAACTAAGGCAAACGAATACTTTAAGTTATGCAATTTTTTTCAACATATATGCGGGCCTGCCACCTTCTCTAAAGCTGTATTATTTTAATCTTACTTCAGTGCCGGAAAGAGATGGAGCTATACTTCCCGTAGAGCTTCATATCTTTCCCACACTAAAGTTATATTAGAATAATACTGCTTCAATGGTGGTGGGCCCTTGGTCTGATAACGAAGTGAAGGAACAGGCGTGGCTTAGTGCCTGATCATGTTGAAAGAGAAGAAATAATACAAATTCCAATGTTTTCATCTTATATACTTTGACAGACGGTTTGTTATACCTACGAATTTTGTGAGGAAACTGGAAACTGAGATGGGAAGTGACAATACTGAAAAAAAAAGAAGTTACCAAAAAAAAAATTGGTTAAATTCATATTTGCACGTATTATTTCATTGCATGAAAATAACAAGCTAATTACACGAACGGAAATTAAATTTCAGGTTTCCTGATAGGTACTTGTAGTTCCATCCATCATAAATTAATTCACGTACGAGTTATAAAACTGTTGGCTCCTACGCGAATTATTCATCGTTTCCATTTTATTTTAATAATAACTGCATATCAATTACATACAAATTGAGAATACCAGCTGTTGATATGAAACGGAATCCGGCGTTTATTTTTTGAAAGGTTTCATGAAGCCGAGCCATAAAATATACGAAATATTTACTTGTCCACAAATATGAAAAGGATAAGAAAGAAAAAGTCTGTAATGAAACGGACCCACCTGCGCCCTGTGCTCTTATTTATTTCTTTAATTAGAAACCTTTCTAATTCATTCATACTTCTCACTAATCAACTATTTGTAACAATACGGTTATCCAAAAGCACGCGGTAGGTCCGTGTGCTTTTGGATGGATATTTTTTCATTCTGTAGAAATATTGACTTTCGAAATCGTTATGACTTATAACATCGCTTTTTCCTCGTGAAAATAGGCTGGGATTTGTATTTCCTTGCTTTCTCCGATTAATGTGTTTTCATCCTATTACTGTTATGATGTTACAAAATCTGATTCCAAAGTCTTTTATAAAGTCAAAGTCAAAGTCAAATCATTTATTTCAAATAGGCCCCTGTAAGGCACTTTTGAACGTCAAAGTTTACAAAAAAATTGAATTGATTCTAGTCGCCCCTTCCAAAAGGTAGTTTTCGTATGGAGAAGAATGGGCAAGAAACTCCACCGTTACTCTTTTAAAATGTGTTACAATATTTTGCATATGCACGTACATTAGTTACATAATTATATGTGAAGACGATGCAACTAAAAAAAAAAAAAAAATACGTTACCACAATAGGTAAAAAGAAGAATTAATAAAAATGAAGCAACGAAAGATAAATTAATTACTTATGTGATAGATGCATGGTTCTCACATATTTACAAACATTGTAAAAGTAGACGGTTTTCTTATAGGATTCGTCATACTTCACCGTCGTGTTGGAGGCATTAAAACTTGACTGTCGAGCGCAAGGCAGATGCCTCATGGGGGCCACCGAGATGGGTCAGCTCGCCATGGAATACCTCGACGATAGGAAATTCGAATACAATAAACTAGAGAGTGAAATCAAAGCAAATATGAAAGAGAGGGAAAGAACGCTCAAGTTGGCTCGACGTGAAGTCGCTTACTTGACAGATTCATTCCCCAATCTTATACGGAAAGAGGTAAATAGAATAAACGTTGTTTACGTAAGTTAAACGGTTCACATACTGCATTAAACGATGTTCACTGAGTTACGTCTCCTTCCAGAATATATTGTTTAGCAATTAGATTTCACACCTTATTTTTTATATTCAATTTTCTTATCTTCAAAACATGTCATATCGGTTAACCTAATACCTTGAATCGGGGTCAGTAGAGTGCATTTAGACCAAAAATGCCAAAAACCTCGAATAAAGTTTACAGTGGACGCATTTTCACGTCACTTTTTTATTGAATTATGTTTTTAAGGTTCCGCTTTCCGTCCGTCCGACCGTCCGTCTATCACAGGGCTGAATCTTTGAACCGTAATAGGTAAAGTCTCCGTCACGAGAAGCTATAAATTTTGTAAACAAAGAACTTCTACTAAGTTACGTAGCCAAACAAAAAATCCGGAATTCAATCAACTCAAAGCAACATACGTGTAATACGAAACTAACGAGCAATTTCACTTCGGTCGGGTTATATTTTAGCGATATAAAGTGCTGCCGTCTAATGTTTTGTGGTACTGGAACTCAGACGCGTTCAGTACCACAAAACATTAGACTTGAACGTTGTTGATTGAATTGTCGCTACATAACTTAGTAGAAGTTCTTTATTTACAAAATTTATAGCTTCTCGTGACGGGGAATTAGACACTTAAAATTTTCATAGAGTGTGTAAAATACGAGTACTATAGCCGCTATAAAAAATAATAAAATATGTAAGTGTTAAATACGTACCCCTTTGTCTGCAAGTCCGACTCGCATTTGACCGTTTTTTCAGCTCACTTTTAGGAATTCATCAAAGTGCTATGAAAATTTATCCACACATATCAAGTACGTTCAAGATCAATAAATTGATTAATTGAGGATAAATTGCACTCATTTACGATATCATTTTACCACTGCTTGCCAAGCAAATTAATATATATGACGCAGTAAGATAGTTATAGCCATGATATAGTTATATCCCTTGGGATATAGCTATTTACCGTAATATAAATACCGTTGTAAGCTATATACTGTTGTAAGAAAGCGGTTCATAACTGACTTACTAAGAATATAACTATGATACAAGCACGGTCTAATAATATCACTATTAAGGCACTCCGACCAAATAGGTTAGGTTAGGTTAGAACTGTGACTAACTACGCGCGAGCCGAGCGAGCGAAGCTAGCGGTGCCGCGTCAGCGGCTGGCGAGCGCTAAGTCGAAATTGGTCGCAGTAACAAATTTAGGGCACTCCGAAAGTTATTAACCGCTTTCATTTAACTATATTACGGTATATAGCTATATCCCTAGGGATATAACTATATCGCGGCTATATCCATCTTACTGCGGTATATATACAAATTTTTGACTTATCAGAGATTTGACATAATATACATATTTGGAATCCAGTGCATATTGGCGTTAGTGTCATTGGCATTGTATTGATCATCCTCTGAAGTACGGATATTGAGATTAGTCCATAGATTTCCTCTTCCGGATCGTTGTTACATGCTGATTTTACTCACGTGTGGTAGCTTATTATACGTATATTGATATTTACTCTCGTGTCTCTCACCACTGCGCCACGATCTCTTTATTCTCATAAAATCTTTATTGGTATTTTTATGTGAACGTTACAAATTCAATTAGCTTGATTCAATTTAAAAATCTTTAAGGGATACTAGTCCAGCAAAAATATCGGGGCCTCCCAAAGTACCATTATAAGTAGGTAATATGAATGTTTTATTAGGAAGCCACAAATCTCGACGACTTATACGAAAATGATGATGTCCTAAGTCAACAGTCCCTGCACGGGGAACTCGACGAAGTAATGAATATTTGCAAACGTTTGCAAAAAGCTACTCTTGTGTCTTCATTCGATCAAATTCTTTTGAGGTAAGTGTATATCTATCGCCGAATGGGTACATAAGTTTTGTTGCTGACCGCGTCATAATACACCAATATGGTGACGGTAGACTGTCCCATCGTTTTCCATTTAAGCTCAGCAAAAAAAAATGGTTAAAACTATTTTAATTAATTATCGCAAGTACATATGATGCTACGATATGTTGTGGAGGTCAGAATATCTAGATTACGTTTACACTAGTATTCTTGTGCCATTACAAAGCATTTGAATTTGTTGCTGTTGCTACGGAACTTTTATTGCTGTTATCTGTGAAGGTTGAAAGAACAACGCTACCAGTCGGAACGGCTGATGATGGAGCTGGCTGTCAACAGTGAGAAGCGCGACACGCTGATTGAGGACAAGAAACACGCTGCCTTGATGCTGGACACTCTGAAGAACGTGGGCCAGGAGCAGACAGGCCTGTGAGTACATACGTTTCTTCATCTGTACAATACATAGTGAATTATAATATTACTAGCAACCCGCCCCTGCTGCGCACTTGTGCAACGGCAACATGTCAAAACAAGAATTTACGCATACGGTCAAATCATAATCGACTTTAAAGTTATAAAATTAATTCACAAATATTTGGGAAGCGTATGAAAAGGAAAAACCTATTTATTTCCTGTAGAGAGAGACGCATCGGATGTTGGAGATACAATAAAATCGGTAATGAAAGTACTGTTGTCGGACAAAATACATAGATATTGAACCTTTTTTTAGAATAGGCCGCCAATAAAAAGGATTGTCATACGTTTTCATTTCTGGTTTGATGCCCATGAATGACCAGAAATGTTACTGATTCGAAATGAGAAAATAATATGCCGTTATTACTGATTTTATTCGCTGCGAATTATTTTGTAAAAAAATCAAATAACCCGACGGCAACTAAAAAGTTCAAAACAAGCTCACTATAAAACGTCAATGGGGGATTTGTGGAAGAAAAGTTCAAAAATCCCTTTTTATTTTTGATTGATGGGGATTGAAAATGGAGATTAATGGAATAACCCTACTTTTCAAGCAGTCTGGTGCAGTTTTTGGCAGTTATTCTAGTTCAATCTCAGTTGTTATGCATCTCCTCTGAGAAGTTAAAAAGTGAGTTGTTTTGAAATTTTTAGTTATAATAATAATAATCAAGTTTATTTGTGCCTCAGTTTATAAAAAAAGGTTTAGTGTTTGGAGCCTCCTTTTAACCGTATAAGTAGTTCGGAAGCGTCCCCGATTGGAACCGAACACACGAATCTCCGCCGCGCGCCGGCTCGGTAGTGGATCTGATTGGATTTGGATCTCAGAATGACGACATACGACACCCTAAATTGATTATGTAAATATTTATTAAGCTACCCATCGAATCTTATGAATGTGCATTAATTAAGAGAGTTGGATAAAACACTCTTAATAATATGTTAACGCCATTAAAACTTTCATATTTATGATCGCCATTTTGATGACAGTGGTGGTCGAGGCTAAAAAAACATAAAAATTGGGGATTTCGAACATCCAAACTCCGCCTCATGGGCAGTGAATAATTACATCACTGAATTATTTGACAAATTCATCCATTGTTCGTGTATATACTATATCCATATCTAAAGTCGAAGTTTTGCGCCGATCGTCCTTGTTTACATTTCTTACTTTTCACAAATATCTATAATGAGACAAAAGTCCAATAACACGTAATATTCATTACTACCCACTACTCAATTTGTTTTTAGGGTTCTGTATCTCAAAAGAAAAAACGGAACCTTATAGGATCACTTCGTTGTCAGTCTGTCCGTCTGTCTGTCTGTCAATCTGTCAAGATCCTTTTCCTCAGGAAAACGTTGAGCTATCAAGTTAAAATTCATATCAAATACGTAGGTCAAACTTCTAACGCAATAAAAAAAAACTTTTTACAAGAAAAAAACATCCGACTTCCAAGAAAAAACACTACAAAGTGAAAAATAACTTTAATTTCGGAAGTCGGTGTCTTTTGTTTTAGAATTTTCGTTTTAATTAATTTAATATTTCGTTCGTAATTAATATGACGAATGTCAGAAATTGATACATACTTGGAAATTAAAACAAAATTGTTAAGCATTAAATACAGTAAGCATTGTTTATAATAATTATTTATACTTTTCCAATGTCATTTTAACAGTTTTTCGGACATTATATGTACTGGAACCGAGTCAATAGACATGACCTACGACCATAGGTAGGTACCTCATTTATTGAATTTCGCGCCGAATTATTTCTATTTAACTTATGTAACTTTCTTTCAAAATATATAATTAATAAAACATGCGGGGCTTTCTTTGGGGACTGCCGATAGAAGTGAAAACTAAGTAACTTGTGAATTGTATATCTATGTACATGTACGAGTATACACAGTATACATATAGCTTATGGGAAGCGTGCGGTGACGGTGACGCGAGTTTTACGCTTTTTGTTTACCCAAAAAGTACACATGTATACACAGTATATGTACCATCGAAGAAGTTCATATCTAACCACTGTAAGGGCTATTCTTGCTTGGAGCTCTCGGGGGCTATAGCACCGGGCCGGTAACAGATGTGGTCATCGTGTTCACGGGATTTTGTTTTGAAACTGGTTAGATATGAACTTTTTTGATGGTACATATAGCTCATGAAAAGCGTTCGGTGACGATGACGCGAGTTCCATGATTTTTGTTTACCCAAAAAGTACCCAACGCGCCTAAAGAAGTTTTCACTTCAAAAAATATTGTTGACCCTCACAACAAGCCCTTTAATTTATTTTGATATGTCACACGGTACAGTTTGCAAAACTTTTTTAAAGCAGTGGTGATAAAATAATTTACACAAAGTAAAGCGCCTGATTGGGTTCGAACCTACGAGCTACAACTGATAAGTCGCGGCCGTTATCACTCGGCCACCACTGCTTGCCTACAGTAATGTGTCTTTATTGTATATAATTAAGGTGTAAAGTACTTTGCTGTGAGCAGTAGCGAAAGTTTCATAATGAACATGGCGACGCCATGTTTGCAGGTAGCGGTTTGCACTTTATCAAGATTAGATATAAAACTTGTAACTGCGCTCTACTAACCATTCCGTGACCCATTTTTTAAGTTAAATTATTAGTCTTTGATGTAAAGCAAAGTTTGTAGGATTGCGTGAAAAAGTGAATAACCTTTTTCTTTGATCTCTCAGTGACGACCCTACTAATATTATAAACGCGAAAGTTGGTGAAGATGGATGGATGGATAAATGGCTATATGTTAACCTTCACGCAAAAACTGCGGAATGGAATTGGATAAAATTTGGCGCACAGATAGTTTATAACTTGGATTAACACATAAAATACTTTTTATCTTATTAAAAGATGAATATTTTTTGAATTGTAATTAGGTATTTAAAGTCATGATTTATCTGTTTACAAGCTATGGGTAGCTTGTAAACAGATAAATCATGACTTTAATCATGACTTACTTTTATTGACTCCGGCTTCGCACGGGTAGCACTAAGTACTTATCTACGGCGTACATACCTATCTATCCTGCCTATCCTACCTACATACCTACCTACCTTACCGTAATTTAATTTAGAATAAAAAAACAATTTCAGCATACACTGTAAGATTAAAAAACCGATGACGTACAAGAACAATTTGATAATATTGTCAACAGTATTAAAATATCTAGTGGTCGGATCAAATATCCAAGTCAGTAGATATACCAACCAGCACCGCAATCCACCAGGCTACTGATATTAACAGATGCAGAAAGCTACAAATTAAAACGGGGCACGATTCTAAGCAGTGAGAGAGCGATTAGGAAGAAAACAACATTAATTACGCTAAATATGCGGGATAATTGCGTATGAGGAGAGACGAAACACATGTGACTAAAAGTCTGATGAATATAAATGTTGATGGATGGAGCGGGAGTGGAAGGCCTAAGAAAAAATGAATGGATTGTGTGAGGAATGATATGAACGAGAAAGGAGTGAATGACAGCGTGAGCGACACGTTTTCTGTTCCCACTCTCCCCTGTCTCCATGACAGGGGAGAGTGGGAACAGAAAACGTGTTTCGCCGACCACGAGTAATATGGGACAAGGGCAGGAAAATGATGATGACTTACAGTAGCAATGGCTTTCATTTTGACAGTTCAACAACATTCATGTCATTATGTTATTAACGTTGTTGAGCAGACAAATTTTTCGAACATATGATGCATTGGATTAGCAATATCCTTCAAAATCATTCAGATTGTGGTTGAAAATGTGTTACGCAATTAGAATGCATGCAATGCATACAGGGTACTAAAGTATTGGACGCGGGGAAGCTGAGTAAGCTGTGTTATCGATCCAGTACAACGGGCTAGTTGTAATTTAATTTCCCGTTGCAGCACCCAGCAAGCGGGGCGGCGCGCGGTGGCGACGGCAGGGCCCCCCGAACACGCCGCTTTATGTAAACAGCTTTACCGCTAAACTAATGCTAAATAAACCATATATAATATCAAATGTTTGAGGGCCGCCGTTTGTCGCTGTACTAATAACGAGCCCCGAAGAAATTAACTCTCACAGGACGGCAACATAACATTGATTATATAAATATATACTTTAGAAAGCTTTATAAAATGCTGCAGATAATTATTATGATTGTTTTCAACTATCCAATCTCAACATGTAAGTTTATACTTAACACTAATTAAGTACTTATGTACTTGATTCCTGAGCTGGACGATCTTGGCTGCATCAATCACTAGGTCATGTATATCCAATTTATTGTAATCGGAATGGAATCGTTATACAACGTTTCAATTCGATAGGCCAAGAGGAAGTTCAAGTCCAAAATTATTTTTCAAGCAATTCCGTTTCTAGTCGAAAGTCTTCATGGATAATTCTTTTTTTAAACGACTGCCCCTGATGGAGTGAAAGAACTAAGGCCTATGATACACATATCAAAAGTGGGATCAAACACGTTTTTGCTGGTTTCTAAAAATCTGGATTTTAATTACATATGTTTTGTAACTGTAACTGTGCGTTTGCACTGGCGAAACATCACAACAAAACATGTTGATATCTTTGGTTGCTGTCAAAAATTGTATGGAACATTGACAGAAAATAGAGATTTCAACATGTTTTGTTGTGAATGTTTCGCCAGTGCAAACGCACAGTTAAGTATACTTTTTTTTGTAAATTTCGTCATTTGAAAAGGTTTGAATTTTTGAATTTTGGTCAAAAGAGGAAAATCTTCTGTTAAGTCGTTTTCTTCTATGTATAATCCTGCACCGGGTTTGAGGCCAAATCAGTAAGTTTCTATTATACTTCTGAGTAGAATCAATACAAAAGAACGTTATTATGGAGAGAAGACGTCATTTGAGCCGAGAAGAAATGATTAGAGCCGTGGGAATGTTGGAAGCTGGTTCTCGGCAATGTGCTATGGTAATCACTCTGGGCACTACACAGAGTGTTATAAGTGGACTTGGACACGTTACCGCATCACTGGCAGTTTGGCAGAGCAACATGGAGGACGAGCTCGCATCACCAGACGCAGACAAGATCTTTACATACAAATTACTGCTCGACGAAATCGTACAATGACCGCGATGATGTTGGTAACGAGGCTTCATAGCTCTTCGGGGATGTTAATAAGCGATCAAACCATAATAAATCGCTTTCAAAGAGTCAATCTCCCTTCCAGAAGGCCGTTACGTGTACCACCTATTGAGCCCCGTAATTGCAGAGCCCGTTTACAATGGGCTTGTGAACACAGAAATTGGACAGAAGAAGAGTGGCGTTTTGTGTGTTTTTCTGACGAAGCTCGCTTTGGTTTGAGGCCAAATACTAGATTTACACGGTATTTGAGGACGTCTGGACGCCAAGAACGTTTAAAATCATGCCAGGAAGTCCATGCAGTGGTGAAACAATCAGCGGGTATTTGGCGGCGCAAGAACCGAACTGATTTGGATCAGAGGCAATCTCAAAGCATAGATTTACGCTGAAACGATTGTATGATGATGAGATGTTGTCATTCTTTTGCAGACCCAATTTGGTGCTTCATTTCTGCTTATGCATAATAATGCTCGTTCACACACTGGTAGAGTCGTTACAAACACACTGGCCGCAGCAAGGTCCTACCATGTCCTGCTCAATCGCCAGACTTGAATGCCATTGAGCACGCATAGTATATGCTTCAAAGGAGAGCTCGTAATATGGATGCCGTACACGCACCAGCACCCTAATTGCGATAAACACAATCAATCAAAATTTAAATCATTTTGAAAGAGATAGCTAATCCATTGTTCATAGTTTGAAAAAAAAATCTGTTCAACAACGTAAATAACGCAATGAACTGAACAAAATGACTGTTGAACTAAGTTCAAAATGAAACAGATTAGTCTTAATCATTGCCGCAATTAAAAGCTTAAATTTTTATCTCATTTTAATGTCAGGATTTAACTAAGGTGAAAAAACCAGCATACGCAAAAATCGCGAAAAGTCTTTTCAGAGAGTACTTCATCGATCCACACATACAAAAACATTTTATTTAGAGACATTTTTATTTAATTTCAATAGAGCAAAGTCAAAGTCAAAGTCAAAGTCAAATCATTTATTTCAAATAGGCCCTTGTAAGGCACTTTTGAACGTCAAAGTTTACAAAAAATTGAATTGATTCTAGTCGCCCCTTCCAAAAGGTAGTTTTCGTATGGAGAAGAATGGGCAAGAAACTCCACCGTTACTCTTTTAAAAATTGTTACAATATTTGTATGTGTTACATTCGTTACATAATTATATGTGAAGACGATGCATCTAAAAAAATAAAATAAAAATAGGTTACCACAATAGGTAAAAAGAAGAATTAATAAAAATGAAGCCACGAAAGATAAATTAATTAATGATGTGATAGATGTACGGTTTTCACATATTTACAAACATTGTAAAAGTAGATGATTTTCTTAAAAAATTTACAATTAATAAGTCAGTGTGTGAGGAAGTAATCACAGAATGCAAAATCAATGTCATGTAATACTCGTAAAAATAATAATTTATACAACTTAAATTAGCAACCAGTTTGATTTTGTCTAGATTCTAGATTGTCCTATGGAGCAGGACCAGCATGTTTCCAAGCATTCTTATCTTGGATATATTCCTCTAATTTGTAATAGGCTTGTTTACAAAGTGTACTTTTAATATGAGTTTTAAATTTTCTTTCATTTAATTGTAATATATCACAAGGTATTTTGTTGTAGCATTTAACACAGTACCCCATAAAAGATGAAGATACTTTAGATAATCTGAAAAATGGTTGATCTATTTTATCTTTATTTCTAGTATTAAAATTATGTCTATCACTTATTTTGTTAAAAATATGTAGATTTTTTCTAACATACATAATATTTTCATAAATGAATTGGCAAGGTACTGTCATAATATTAATCCCTTTAAATAGTTCCCTGAGAGATTCGCGACGATGTAGATTATAAATGGCTCTGACAGCTCTCTTTTGTAAAATAAATATGGATTCAATGTCAGCAGCCCGACCCCACAGTAAAATGCCATACGACATAATACTGTGGAAGTAGCTAAAATAGACCAAACGCGCGGTTTCTACATCTGTTAACTGTCTTATCTTTCTAACAGCAAAAGCGGCAGAGCTCAGCCGCCCCGCAAGAGATGTTATATGAGGTCCCCATTGTAATTTCTCGTCTAGCGTGATTCCTAGGAAAACTGTTTGATTAATATATTCCAGCTTTTCTCCATTCAATAAGATGTCACATTCGCTACTTCTAACATTAGGTAATTTAAATCTAATGCATTTGGTTTTTTTTTTATTTAGTACCAAATTATTTACCGTAAACCAATCTTGGACCTGAAGAATAGAGTTATTCACGTCGTCAAGATTTTGTGACCGTCGGTTGATTTTAAAGATCAATGATGTGTCATCTGCAAATAAAACCATCTTCGGTTGATTTTGGAGTAATTGTAAATCATTAATGTAAACTAAAAAGAGGAATGGACCCAATATCGAACCTTGAGGAACGCCCATTGCCATTTCAGACCCTAATGAGTTTACGCCGTTTACTTGAACTTTAACCTTTCTATCTTTCAGGTATGATCTTAGTAAATCAAGAGCTGTATTTCTAATCCCATAGTGCTCCAGTTTCAGCAGAAGTGTCTCATGGTCTACGCAATCGAACGCCTTCGAGAGGTCGCAAAAGATTCCAATGGCATCTTGTGCTCCTTCCCAGGCATTAAAAATGTTCTTTATTAGGGTGACACCAGCGTCAGTGGTACAACGCCCTTTGGTGAAACCGTACTGTTGTTCATGAAAGATGGAATTTTTATTAAAGTGACGTAACATTTGATTGAGCATCAACTTTTCAAACACCTTACTGAGAACTGGTAGAATTGACACAGGCCTATAATTGTTGGGTTCTTTACTATCACCGGATTTGAACAATGGAACTAGCTTACTGTGTTTCATGAGATCCGGAAATACTCCTTGGTCTACACTGGTGTTAAATATGAAAGCTAAATAGGGCGCAATGGTTTCGATAATACATCTACAGACTTTTACAGACATTCCCCAGAGATCTTCTGTTGATTTAATTTTAAGATCTTTAAAAGCTTTTATAACAGCCTGGGGGTTTGTATGCTGAAACCTAAACTCCAAAGGGCATGCCTTCACATTCTGTCTAAGTAAGGCAGCAGAAAGCGCGGGTGAGGAATTTAAAGCTTCAGTAGTTTTAATGGGAGCAATGATAGTTACTGAATTATTTGTTAACTTACATTTGTTATTTATGGACCGGAAACGAGAATCTAGTCGATGTAGCGCGCGTGGAGACGGAGGTATTAATTGGCGTATCCAGGAAGTTCGTGTCGCGTTGTCGACACTTGGAAAGTTCACGCTGCTGTACGGATCAGTGCTGTCTCGGAATATCTAGGTGGGAAAATTTTACTTTTTTACTTTTTACTTAACTCTAGGGGCTGATAGAAATATAAATCGTTTATTTGCTATACAGATAATTATTTCATTTGTAGTGTTATGTAATAGGCCAGTCAAATTAGCGTAAAAAGAGGGTAAAATTACGAAATAAATTGCAACAGTGCTGAAAACTTGCATTGATCGCTGCTCCTCGCACTACCAGCAATAATTCCCTAAATACTGCCGTAGCAAGATCGAGAGAAGTGTGTGTTTACATTCAGCCCTGCCACTTACATCGCTTTCGACTTTCGGCAATGGCAGACGTCGAAATAATTACGGCGTCCGCGCTGTCTTCTTGCAATACATTAATACGTTCAATATTTAAAAAATATCAAATTCGAAAAAGGAAATCCGTCGTCGTATTTTCTCTTCCAGGCGTCGTGAACTTTGTTTTAATTTGTGGTTTTAAGCTTTGCGCGACGCGACACCGGTTATTGTTATACCGTCAAGTTTTCTTAGAAATTGTATTGTTCGAGTCGCGTCGCGCCGACGCGTCGCCCTGGTCTGTACGAGCCTTTAGTCGTTTATATCCCATATTGTTTTTCTGATTCCAGCAGTTCTAAAAACTTTATAGTGTTTTCATTACTCCAGTCGAAGCGCATTTTGGCAGATCGTAAAAAACAAGGCGGCACGCACGTCCGATTCGTCCAAGCACTCGGCGAGAAGTGAGTGACGGAGCTGAATGTAAACAGACACTCCCACTCGCGCTGCCTGTCCTTTGACTTCCGCACAAAAAACCGCTCACTTGGGGAGCGCTGGAAAGCGCGAGTGGCAGTGAGAGCAGCATGAGAAGTTTCGTGTTTACATTTTCGTCCTGCCCACTTCTCTGCTCACTGCCGAGGAAGTGAGCTGAGTGTCAATGGGGTATACGAGTATAAGCACAGTCTTCTGAGAAAAATTTCCTGTAGCTACAACGGTTAAGGTCCTGCACTTACTGCCACATCTCAAAAATCTACCCTGTAGAGCGAATACGAATGTCAATCGAAAGAAAGAGGCCACCCACATATATAGCAAAACTGTTTAAAGTAAGTTTGTAAGGAATTTTAAAATAATGTTAGGGTTATCGTATAATTCCGTAAGTTGAAAATGAGTGTTTCCTTCTTTCTATAAGTAAAATGTTCAGTATATTTTCTACTTCATTTTTTAAGTTTATGCCAATTTTGGAATTCATTTGACTGACATCCCTTTTGTCTCGTCGAAATTTATTTTTGTCATTGATAGTTCAATGACAAAAATAAATTGATGTGACATAATAGTTATCGACATTATGTACACAGAGTATATAATACACATTTATTGAAAAAATATTATGTTTGGAGATGCATACCAAAAGTCGTTTAGCGTCTGAAAAAAAATCGAAGAACGGAGAAGTAGCCCTTGGCGGGGAAATTATGTAATTTATATTTTTCCTTAAAATACATTTTCCTTAAAAGTGTCTATCAATAAAACTACTAATTAAAAGTAATTTTTTCATAATAAAATAATAAAAAATAAAAACAAACAAAAAGCTATAAAAAATCAAATTCAAAATAAATACTTTATAGTATTTGTCGCGCTTATGCGCGGAAATTTTGTAATTATAATTATAGCATCGATAACACCTGAACATTTTAATAGATCACTAAACCATAGACAATTTCGAGCGGCCATTGTTGCTGACATATTTGAAATTTTTGAACAAAAAAAGAAATACATTTCATGTCTTTACTTCATTCCGGACATGGTGCTTTGGCAAGTTTTTACAAGTACTTAGTGTATATGTCACCGTATGAGCGAGATAAAATTGCTCGTGATTTCGTATTTACTTAGATCTATTTTGTTTACTGATTACTCTTGGCTATTTGTATGCCCGTGTTTCTGTGACAAATACACCTATTTTTCTTTCTAGTCTTTTTTATGAATAATAATAATTATTCGTAGCTTTACACTTTTTTTTCGTAAAACGATTAACCAAAACAGTAGTCATTACATGTAGAATTCAATGTTTTATACCTTGGTGTAAACGCAGGGTAACGAAACTGTCTACACACAGTTAACACTAGAAATAAGGAAAAACTAAGAGTTCCTTTTCACCGGCTTCATAAGGTTCATAACTCATTTGTTGGGCTTGGTATAACCTTTTATAACAAGTTACCCTCTTCTTTGCTAGATTTGCCTTTTAATGCGTTTAAAACGAAAGTAAAATCCAACCTTTGTTCAAAGGCATACTATTCTATCAACGACTACTTAAATGATAAGAATAGTTGGTCGCTGTGATTAACTCAAGACAATTTTTATGTTCTTTCACCAGAATTAGCTTACCTACTGACAGGTTATATGAGTTCATATAATTGTTTATTTTAATTTAATTTTAATTTATTGTTGACATAATCTACTCATTACAATGTTTTTTTTTAATGAGTTGTATTGCAATATGTAACTAGTGACCTCGACAATAGATCATATTATTTATTGTTATTAGTAATTAACTGTTTATTTATTTTACCTCGATGGTCCTAGTTTATCATTTATAACTTCCAGTTACAGCTTTATGTAAGCGGGCACGCCCTTTATGCCTGGAGGCTTTTATTAAGACGTTAAGTTTTGTTTACGTTTAGTTTTTATTTCTGCCCGAGTATAGTTCTCGATGATTTTGTTTGGTATATTGGCGTGTGCTAGCTAACATATGGATAATAATTTAAATTAGGTTCATTAAGTATGTTGAATACTATTATATAGAGTCATTTTTTTTTCTTTCTAACTGAACAGACAGCTGTGCTGCTGGGGAGTTTGTTGCGCCACTTCTTCTTCCCAGCTAACGCACTAGGAAGTGGTGAAGGGTGGGCGTTTTGGGGGACTGTCTTATGTAATTTTGACGTTCGAAAAGTGCTGATTATCAGCCTAGTTTGAATAAATGACTTTTGAATTTCGATTTTTTTTTGAATTTTGAATTTTGTCTCATCTGGACAAAAGTTACGTACTTGACATTTACTCAACTTATTTAGAAAGCTTTAGTCCCACGTCTATTCAGTGTGCTATTTCAATCAAGGGAACTCTTGGCTGGAAATCCGTATTTCGGTCCTGATATCTCGAACAGTATATTTTAACCCTCTTCAGTACAAAGTTCCATTACAAAGCAAAAAGACTAAAATACATGCACACAAAAAAATAAATTGTAAAAGCGTCACACGTTAGTAACAACTAGACATCAGCTGTCTGAACACAAATTTAAAATAACTTTGCTTATTGACTGACAAAGTGTTGAGCCTGCAGTCCTGCACGATAACACATGGACTGATACGTCTGAATTCTTGATGAAACCACAATATGTTGTAGCAAACACTTGCTAAACCATCTAAAATGCAAAATTAAGAAATTTTATTACCATCTTCTAAACGGTTGGAAAATTATAAAACATTGCTACAGAATGTAGTACATGTATGCTTCACGTTAAAAACAATACTGAACATTGTTTGTTTCATAAAAGAACATTTCTTTTGTTTACTTTCAAAGTTGTGCGCGATGCCATTCAAGATAGTATGTACTCGTATTATAGCATTTCGTAGATGTTCTGGTACGGCCAAATTTATACTCTATTTTCCATGAGACAACGTCGGTTATACCATATGGAACCAGATTTTTGTTATTAATTTTACACGCATGCTCTGCGTTGCGTGTGTATACTAACTTTCCTGATCCTCAAACATATGCCTGTTTTCTTTTGAGAATGTACAGAGTTAACGTCGTTGTAATGAGAATTGGGTTCTTGTAGCGAATTCTATGTCACTAATTTTTTTAATTCCTAATACTTTGTCGTTTTAAAATTATCTTTTTGAGAGATGAAACTGATTTAGGTATTGATATGCGCAGCAAAATTAATCACAGGCAGTGACACCAAGGTAAGTGGAGATGCGTGGATGGGTTTCAAACGTACCCGCCGCATTCTATGCCGTTCATGAAGACCTACTTGCTGCAAGTCCCAAAAATATTCACGTAGGGCCTGAGGACTTCGTTCGAACGTTAAGTCTTATTTGGCATCCTCAGAGCGGCATCTTTAATTTTCGGAACGGGTCCCATATGGATAGTACAGTCAAGAGCGTTAATATATTACTATGGATAGCTCCCAACAAGGTATCACATTCTTCTGATTTTAACTGAGTAGGCAGATATTTATCACGTAAGACCTCCGATATTATTGCATTGTAAGAGGGGACACATCTTTTTAAGCCGATGCAGCATCCTGTATTTTGGTTCGTCAGATAGTTTTGTGTGTTCTTTCGATGTCATATATTTGTGCTGCCACAAATGTATGCGTTCCACAAATGATCACATATCTAAAGTAGGCAGGCAGCACTTAAAAAAAATGGTGCAATCTATACTCTTGCATTCTCCCAAATAATTTAAAACAAAAAAATGCTCTGAATTCTGATAAATAACAAACAGTTGCCCTAAGGCATCAGTTATAATTACTGCTAAACATGTTTTAATATCGAAATATTAAAACTTGTTTAGCAGTAAATATGACTTGTCATTTATTGTCCATCCAGCTACTAGATTATGTACAATCCTACGATGAACATAACATATATAGCACACTTCTTTAGCTCGTTCTAGTCAATTACTGATGTTGCGCAGTAGGACCGTGTCGCTTCGGATATAAAAGCAAAAAGGATACTAATGAATTGAACCCAAATAACTATACGTGATATTTGTCTATCATCATCATTTCAGCCGAAAGACGTACATTGCTGGACATAGGCCTCCTCCAAGCACCGTCACTTCGACCGGTTCTGTGCTTCCCGCATCCAGAGAATTCCTGCGGCCTTCACAAGGTCATCGGCCCACCTCGTGGGAGGCCTTCCAACGCTACGTCTTCCGGCACGCGGTCGCCATTCCAGAATCTTTAGGCCCATCGAAAGATAGTCAATTAATATTTAGATTTACTAACTTGTAAAGCTTCGGCTTGTACCAAAACCAATCAATCAATCAGCCTAGCCTATTCCCAACTATGTTGGGGTCGACTTCCAGTCTAACCGGATGCAGCTGAATACCAGTATTTTACATAGAGTGACTGCCTACTGACCTCTGTTACTGGGTAGCACGAACCTCTTGCTAAGACTGGTTGTCAAACTTTAGCGCTTCTGACTACCCGTAACCAATGTCAAAGATCTACGAATGACAGCCGTGACTGCTGTGGGCGTTCCGAGAGGGTTTCGTTAAGTAATGGATGGTCACCCATCCACGAACCGATCGAGGCAAGCGTAGCTTAACCGTCGAACGACCCGTGTGGCTGGTATCATTTAGTCACGAGCCCCTCGGCTTACACATAAGTATGTCATTAAAAATAATACAATCAAAGTTATGTAGGTAATTTTTGCATGAGGATTCTGAGTTTGAACTCCACTAGCCAGTACTCACTTTATAAGTACTAATGGAAGTTAATCCTGCTATCTAATTACGTAACACATTTTCGTAAACAATTACGACAAATCTGTTTCATTTTTACGGTTCAACAACATTCATTGCGTAATTTACGTTGTAGAGCAGATTTTTTTTTCGAACTTATGAAGCTGTTTCAAAACGATTCAGATTCTGATTGAGCGTGTATTACGCAATTAGGGTACTGGTCTATTTGTAGGTCTTTCATTTCACGACATATTTAATTATTTAAAAACGAAATATCTCTATAAAAATAAAAAATATACATCATTATGTTTCTACATATTGTCGACGTCACAGTTCCACAAGGGCTACGACCCACTTCAAATGCGAAAGCTAAATAGATTAATAGCAAAACACATCCAAAATCTTTTGTTTAAAGTTCAAACATAATTTATTCAGCGACCCACGACCCGAAAGGGGAGCTGTAGTTAAATACCCATGCACTGAAACTTGTCAGTTTGGAACGAAAGCCTTTGAATACTTAAGGCAGTAATGACCAGTCAACAGCATGAAAGCAATCAATAATTCGCCGTTAAATGCATTTGTCGGTGGACTGTGCAATGTGGCCATTTCAATTACTGTTGAAGTGCCTTGAACCTATATACTGTACAGTTACTCGTGCTCCCTGTCACGAAAGCCTTGGTGTCCTTTCACACGTTCCCGCTGCCGATTAGTCGCAATCCCTGGGCAAACCGGGCAAAACATACTAGCCCTTTCGTTTCGCTGCCGGATACGGGCGTCGCTTATTCTGCAGCCGGAGGGTGGCTTTGCTAAGAAAACTTGTATTTCGACGGGTACCCGGCAGCCCGAACGTGTGCAAATGGACTCAGTGATGAATATTTAGGGCATTTTCAAGTTACTGTACTAATACGGCGGTAAGGCCTGTACTGCCCACATGCGGCAAACTACTCAATACAAATTAGCAGTTAGCATGTGAAACTTAGTGCCTTTTCTTATGTCCCGGTTGCCGCGTAGCCGGTGCCGACTGTCCGGTAACACATTCAGCCTTCACATGACCCGATTTTGTATCCAGTAGTATTTGGACCGCCGAAAATTCAAATTCAATTTTGAATTGAATTTGAATTTTGACGCGGCGACGACGCGGGTACAGTCGCGTAGTGACTGAATGAATGAAACGAATGATGAACGTCGTCATATATTTTATATTCATTGTCGAAATGGAAGACCTCTTGTCAAAGTGACGCCCACTGGTGGCGTAAATTTGGATGTGAGATATAACGACGTGCGCGTGCTGTCTCCGTAGTTGTACTAGGTCGACTAACCGCTGGTGCGTGTGAAAGCTTGTTGCGTGTCCCATAGACCACGGTGAGTCTGGCCGCCGGCTAACCTGTAGGCGGTGACTGGACGCACAGTGGTGGATCCGGTGTGCACGTAGCCGCCGGGTACCCGGCACCGGCTACCCGGCAACCGGGACGTATGAAAAGGCACTTCCATATATTATTATTATTTCTGTTTTTAGTTTGAAGTGGTCAGGGATGGGGGAGTCTTACAATCTATTTGTGGCTCAAATTGTGTAGCAGTTCTAGTTTGCCTCAACAGCAGTGATAGCCTAGTGGTGCGACCTTCAGACTGCCAAGTCATAGGTTTCGAGTTCGAACCCAAGACACGCACCTCTGAATTTTCGGATTCATGAACGTATTGTACAATTATCACTTGCTTAAAAAACGGTGAAGGAAAACATCGTGAGGAAACCGGCATGCCTGAGAGATATTTCTCGACGGCATGTGAAGCCAAGTCAGAGACCCATGGGCGGCTTTAAAACTCTGACACCAGGTTAGTCACTAACCACACGAAAAGAAGAAGATGCATTGCTTATTTTTATTCAGTGAGTAGTCAGTTTATAAGCACATGATTTAAACTAGGTTTCGGGTAAAATTAAATGATTATTTCGAAGCATTATTAATATCAATGAATGGGTGTATCGGCTACTCAAGATACACCTCACCTTGGCTGCAATAGTAGAACAATGTACTAAGTAATGAAGGGAAAATCATAATAATCTAGTATACACGCCAGATGCACTTCACCTTGGCTTAAATAGTTTCACGAACCGAAGGCGGAACGCGCACAACAACTTCCATCTTGAAAACTTAAGAGCTCTCAGTAAGAATTTAATTTTTAAATGAAAAGGAAAATTATTTGCCTCCATTATTTACAGGCCTTGGCATTGCCTTTTACAATAATGAAACTTGCCTCCGTTGTGGAAAAACAAAACCTGAGTACCTAAAGGCCCGCTCACGCGTACCACAACCACATCGCAACGACAAAATGTGGGCAAGCAGTGGTAACGTGTGAATAGTGTCGCTGCAGCTTCTTGCAATTGCGTTGTGGAAACCACACAATTTCATGCAAAAAAAAATCTGCTGTTTCATACAAAAGTCAATCTGCCTAGCCTTTTCCCAACTATATCGGGGTCGGCTTCCAGTCTAACCGGATGCAGCTGAA
This sequence comes from Agrochola circellaris, assembly GCA_914767755.1. NCBI lineage: Eukaryota > Metazoa > Arthropoda > Insecta > Lepidoptera > Noctuidae > Agrochola > Agrochola circellaris. Next base: position 9,760,709 of record OU611840.1, read on the forward strand.
TACCAGTATTTTACATGGAGCGGCTGCCTGTCTGACCTCCACAACCCAGTAACTGGGTAGTACGATACCCCTTGGTAAGATTGGTCGTCAGACTTTCGGGCTTTTGACGAACCGTAATGACTTTCAAAGATCCACGAATGTCAGCCGGGACCAACGGCTTAACGTGCTTTCCGAGGTACCTACGGAGGAGTCTCGGTATGTAAAGATGGTCACCCATCTAAAGACCAACCCCGGCAAGCGTAGCTTAACCTGATGGATCGACCTGTGCGGCAGTTATTACTTAGCCACGAGCTCCTCCAATCCTGTTTCAAATAAAAGTGCAATACTATTTGACCTATACGGTCAAAATAAAAGGGAAAGCAGTTTTTTTTTAAGATAAGTCACTTCTTGTTTCTGCGCTGGTGGGTCTAGAATCATGCACTGAACATGCATCATCGTAACACGGTCTTACACCGTGTATATGTCGTCGCCAGATCTTAGAATTGATCATTTCATGAAGTGTTCGACCATTTCATGTAATAGGAATCGACCGCTGGTCACATCATGATGTGGTCTGGTCAGATCATTGAATACAAATCAATGATAAAACAGTTAACATCGATAAGTATAAGATAAGGAAACAAAACTACAAAGTACTTACAAATAAAAGCTGGGGGACAGGCTATGGCAATATGTACTTATACTATTTCCCGTATCCTCACGGTATTCAATTTTATGGTCGAGCCCTAGTCCAAATTACATCGTTTAAGGTATCGCAGCTGCTGTCCAGCTACATCACTACAGCAGTATCTAATTCAACAAGGTCTCGGGTACCTAAACAAGGACCATGATACGTGTGTGTCCGAGGCCTTGTGCAAATTACATCGTTTGAGGTATCGCAGCTGCTATCCAGCTACATCACTACAGCAGTATCTAATGCAACAAGGTCTCGGGTACCTAAACAAGGACCATGATACGTGTGTGTCCGAGGCCTTGTGCAAATTACATCGTTTGAGGTATCGCAGCTGCTATCCAGCTACATCACTACAGCAGTATCTAATGCAACAAGGTCTCGGGTACCTACACAAGGACCATGATACGTGTGTGTTCGAGGCCTTGTGCAAATTACATCGTTTCTGATATCGAAGTTCGCGATTTTCTTGTCTAGTCACAGTGAATATTTTGATGTGATTATAACGGAAAATAAAACGATGAAGAATATTTAAAAAAAACTGGCCAAGTGCGTCTCGGACCACGCACAATGAAGGGTTCCTCAATGTATGGGAAAACATGTTTTTCAAACTGTATTAATTTAAGTTGTTCGATTGTTACTCGTTAACCTGTAAAACCTATTTAGCTGTGATAGTTTTCATAAATCTAAGTACAACTATTTAACTTGACTCCAACGACTCCCCACACTATAGGATAGACGAAAAAAGCAAAACATCCCCACTTTACGTGTAGGGAAGGTACAATAAAAAAATGTGTGGCCATAACGCAATGTACAAATTACAGCTTTCTAGTACTAACAGCCTCTGAGCTAAGCCGCGGCAGACAGACAGACGGACATGGCGAAACTATAAGGGTTCCTTGTTTATTACGGAACCGTAAATAGCTCTGTTTAATAAAATACTAGCTGAGCACCCAGCAAACGATGTTTGAAACTGTGCTGCTAATCCAATTTTAGTTACACCTCTTATTTTGCATACGCTTTCAATGCTCTATACCTTTCAAACAACTATAAAACTTAATGAGTCGTATGAAAATGTAAATGAAATGTCGGTTGTACTCAATACGCGTAGTTTATGAGAAGCGTTGCATATGCATGGCGTGTCCAATGGCCATGGCCAACAATAATTCGTGACAAGCAATAAATTAAGAATACTATTTCTGTTTCCATTTTCCATACTCACAACAAAAATCCTCAGAAACAAGCCTGAAAGGCTCGAGGGAATGATTTCAGCTCGCATCAAATGTATGAAAACTTTAGTGATATTTCACAATTATTATTTTTTCGCAGCGCCTGTGAATGCATTTCGGAAAACGCGATCCATTGTCAATTGTGACACCCACATCCATATTAAAACAACTCATCTGGAATTGTATACAGTATTGGGAAGCAAAATAATTGTTTTATAGCAACTGAATAATAATTTCGTTAAATATAATTAATTGTTTCCGTACTTGTATTGAATAATTTACACAACGTGCGTGTGCACGACTTCATGTTGTTTCTCCAATTGTATTTAAGGGTTTCGGTGGCTTTCTGTCGCTAGCGAATCCCTCTGAAACTTTATAACGATTTTTGCTAAAATATGCTGTTTTTCGAATGCTTAGTTTAATGTAATACACACACACTTGCTGAATGAACCGCGGTGTATTCCTGCGTCTAGACTCGTTCACGTATAAACTTGAACTCTGTATACTTTAAACGATGTGACAGGAGCACAACATGTTTATATGTGCGTCACTAATACCCTTTTATAACGAACACTTCATGACTACAGGTAGTGCTTGTGAGCAATGTGTTGAATTTCAACTTATTTAGGTATGACATCACTGCGTCACAGGTCGTATATCCTAAGATTATTAGCACCATACACCGCAAATATTCCGTGAATCCTTAAGTTATTGATCTCATACATTAGACTATTAGAGAGTCACTATACCAACGTTGTGGTTAGCATCGTTGAGTACATACAACGCATATTCCACGGTAATTCATATCCTATAGTTAGTTTTACCTAAAAAAATTGCATTGAAATGAAATAATAACCTGTAAAATAACTGGGAGTAAGTACAACTCTACCTACCCTACCTACAGCTATTTATAAAACTTTCCTAGAATAAACAACAACATATATAATTTAGTTTAACTAACGATTTATTTTCAGTCCCTAGGGACTGAAACCAATGCCTAGGCATTGGTTGCATATCTGAACACATCGCACCATCGGTGGAACAAGGGTACAACTAACAAAACATCTGAAAATGAGTTAAGTGTGTTACTAGGGTCATAATTACAAAATTATTTAAATTTTGGTGCAAAAAGGGCCAAACTGCACATCAAAAATATTATTTCTTTAAATTATAGTACAAATAATAAGTATTTTACTCCCGTAAAGTAAATACGTAAATTCGCAAAAGTGTAAGGCTTATTTCACCCAAAAAAAATATAGTACTTAAAATCGGTATAAGCAGAAAAACTCTATTTTATTCTACAAAAATCATAAAAAATGTCTCTAGTGGAAAATAACAAAACGTCCAGTTGTGCCCTTGTTCCACCGATGGTGCGACATGTTGTTTTTTTAAATATTTTCGGTGAACGTTTTGCTATCTCATGAGTCATGTTATTTGCCCTAACTTGGAATGTGCAGAGGGAGGAAAACAAAACAACCGGTTGCAACGGGTCGTGCACAACACTTTAATATTTAGAAGTAGGTACATGACAATAATAAATTAATTAAAGTAGCAAAATTATACACTAACTTAAGTAAAACCATTCAAAAACTAAAATATAGCATCGATAAATTCATCCGCACCGCTGTCGACTGGTAATGTACCAAAGAGACTGGATGCATTGCCAAGCGCGGATCCAGCCCGCAAAAAAGGTTGTGGTCACAGCCACCTGAAAATCTGCCAAGTGCGAGTCGGAGTATGAACTCGCTCGTGATCGATATAGTGCATACCTACAAAGGAGATGTTTACAAAATATATGACGCCCTGACCAAGATTTTGTACAGTGTATTTTGTATAGTTCCACGTGGGCAAAGCCTTGGGGCGAACACTATTAGATTAATAAACCTGCAAAATGTTAGTTCGCTCACGAAAATTACGAAACTTAATGTGTGTTTGTTTGCACATCACAGTGTAACGTTTAGACTCTAAACGACTGAACCGATTTTGATGGAATTATTCGATTTCATCAAAACGATGAAGTTAGGTTACCAATGTATACAAACAGTACAAACTACTAACGTGAGCTCCACGCCACACCACCAAAAAGGAAGACCGTTTTGGCGGCAATGTAGATAAATTTAAATTAGAAGATGGCTGCGCACCCAGCGAATAGTCATCTCTTTTTTCCAATACATGTATTCATGTGCCAAAAGAAACAGATAAATGTTGTCAAAAATGAGATATATCGCGTCAGCATATCGTTAGTTATCGACATATCGTTACTTCGCTGCGTTCCGAATCACGCACGTTTCATTGTTTTATTTTATTTTAGGATATATTATCGTCAGCCTATCGACATCAATAGACTGTGAAAGGGTGACGTCACAGGTCTATTAGGGTTGTAGGCATGCCCATCGTGCCCAAAACGGAATTAAAATAGCTTAAAAAAATAGTAAAATTTTTGCCAGACCGAAGCCTTTGCAGTAAACATATTTTCTTATTGAACATATTATGTTGTCTAGCTGCAAAAACGTAAAAGTATTACCATAGGAAAGGCCCACTCTTCTACAACGCCCTAAAAAAAATGTTATTGTTGGCCCTGATAGATGTTTTTATGATTTTTTTCTTTGAGCTCTTTGCTAAAAGATTGATAAAAACTAAAATTGGTTATAACTTTGGAACCGTAAAAAATGGCACCGATATTCTCAGGGTTAAAAGTTTGAAAATGACCTTGCCCATGCGCCTATTCGATTTAATCCATACTTCCAGGGACACCCTGTATAATACCTTTATATATAAAAGCTTAGTTTAAAATAAGAAACCAAGACAATAAAAGATGCTTAAAATGTTTATGGCGAGGTTATCGGGCCTTTCAAATGCTTCTTCGCGGGAAATGCATGCAACAGTATAAAATATTTGCAACTGAATTAGTTTTTTCTTACTCACGTACGATTTTTTTTCTTTTTTTTCATCTTATTTTATTAAGTTTGCATAGGTTGATTTTGAGTTAGCTTCAATAATACTTAATTTTTCCACATATTCTACGTGGATGATGTTATAATAACTTCCTGTCAGTGATGATATTGTCGATGATAAACCTATGAATACTAATATACGAATATTACCCATGGAATTGCATAAAATCTCCGCTCCTCTTCAGTGGACAGGGATTTGCGAACAAATTTAAAAATTCATTCAAAACCGGGAAGCGGAGCGGGGAAGCGGGGCGGATAAGCGGAGTGGAGAAGCGGAGCGGGATGCGGAAAAATCCGACCGCGAAATATTGCAGCCGCAGGCCAGGGGGAGTAGTGTGCCACCGATGTTCGGCCAGTGCGTGCGTCTGCACAGTCCGTAACTCCGCTTCACTGACTCGCTCCGCATCAATGGACAGACACTGTCCGCGACTCCGCTCCGCTCCGCTGCCTCGCTCCGCTTCAATGGACAGGCAGCCTTAGGGCCAACCGAAATCAGCCGAATCACAATTTATGTGTTAATTTAAAAAAATCTATAATATTAAGAAATCTAACCGTTCAATATTTATATATGTAATTCTTCTGTTCCTACATGTGTTTGTAACTCCTCCTAAGAAAGAAAGAAAACACGTTTATTTGCGGTAAACATGTACCGGCTGTTGTATTCTGGGTAGTCAGCTTCGCTATAGGTAGGATTTTCCTGTGTCTTGAATTTTACGCTGTAATTTGATTAAATTATTTGTGATTTTTATACTCTACAACAGATATTTGGCGGAAAAGCGACAACTGCAATCACGAATGGACGCCGAGAGCCGAGCGGAAAAAGAACTATCAAGATCTCTCGATGATAAGGGTAGGCTCATTATAGAAATGAGGACCTCTATGCAACAAATTAACGAGCTTTTATCCTGTGTTGGTAAGTAAACATGTTTGACCAAATTCTAATCTCTCCAGCTGAGCTTAAGCTTAGTCTAAATCTCCGTACACAGACCCAGACATGTATGTATTATTCAGGGATATTAATTTGTAGACGAGTAATTTAATAAACATTGCAGTGATGAAATTAATCCACACAGCAACATAGTATACATACATATGTATATCATTGCATATGAAGCTCGATATATTAAAAACTTTACAAAAAGAGGCAAAAGCTTAGATATAATATAAAGCATTTACTAATACTTTTAGCCTTGTTTTTATATACCTACCTAACGGGTAAAAGCAAGACCGACAAAAACAAGTTCTTTGAAATAATCAATATTGGAGTAACCAATTACCGAAAGTCAATTTCACATGGCTATAGGTCTAACATTAGCGTTTAGTGTGACATTTTGTGTCATATCAATCATCATAAATTGAACGTAGTATAGTCGGTGCTACTAGTTGAAACTGTCGGGACGTCTATCTGTGCGACATTGAACTCGAAGGGAACGCCTCGTCGAGTTCAATGCCGGTCTCGGATCGGGGTCGTTGCCAGTGGGTCACGCCCGACGGTCTCTCTGATCAAACACAGCTCTCGATCCTATTTTGTTTGATTTCAAGATCGATTTTAAGAACCGCTAATTTATTCTAACTTTTACCGCGCTTTTACTTTTTGACGCTAGCTTGGACTAAATGTTATCTCCCATTCGTGTAGTGGAGGCGTTAAAATGTTAGACATGTTTCTCAGATCAAGAAATGCTATTAGGATTTTCTGCTAGAAAAAAACAATAGGCTGTGTCCAGTGAGCATGGAGCGGCAGATCACCGCGTCAAATACAGGCTATAACAAGTTGCGCGTATTTTCGTATCTAAGGTAAACTTGATTTCGAGCACAATTTCTGCGCTCGTGTTTTACCGTGCAAGAATGAGGTTGTATGCGCCGAAAATGCTGGGTGCATCTCTGATCTCCTAAACTAAATTCCCGTACGATTAATAAGTTAGCTTGTGCGCTTAACCATGAACGTGGCAGGCACAAACGTGATATTATGAGAATAACAGATTACCAAATAGAATAAGAAAATCTGTTTTTAATTATCGCATAAAGCTCCTTGTCCTCACAAAGTTGGTTAAAGTCGTAGAATGATTATGGTTGTTTTTTTTTTTATCGTATTACGCTTTGAAGTAGATATCCAGGAATCTAAGACGGGTAATTAAAATTCAGTATTAAGAAAGATATTTAATACTAGATGTTCGTGCCCGGCGTCGCCCGGGTGAAGTTCCGGACATTAACGGAGGATTAAAAAAAAAATCTTTTAAGCTAACCTGTTAAACTGACAATTACAAACAACAAGAAACAAAACAGCCAAACATGAGGCAATTGATTTTTATTTATATAGGTTGTAATTTGTATTATTTTGGTAGAAAGATAGGTGGGCTGCTAACCTACTTCTCAAAAAGTACGAAATCAATGGACGTATGCAATTTTCAAACACTTTCATAAGGTGAAGAGACCGAGTCTGCATGATCGAATATCCGAAACACGACATACGATACGGGACACGTACTTTCACATTCACGCACCAAATGTAATCACAGACATTTTACAACGTCGAATTATTTTAATTTAAACATTATCTTAGATCCGATCTGCAAATTGACTTTACATGGAAGTTATTCCAAACGAACAATTTGAAGTTATTACCACAGGAGGTGCTTAGTTTAAAAGCAATTTTCTTAGAAGAATAGAAAAGTTTTATGTAATTTGTTAGGTATTAGACAGATTTCATATGATATTGTTAAGATTTGTTAGCTAAGTGGTATTAAGAACCAAGCTTAATAGTCTGTTAAAGTGATTTTTTATGTTGAATTAAATAGGAATATTTTTTATTTTTATATTTCGCTTTGAGGGACAATCTACGGCGTAGTTTCTTCGGTGCAAAAATACAAAATGTTGAGTATTTTATTTAACGAAAAAATAATGCAAGCCGAGTGTTTGTAATTTCTGTTCCTCATCAAGATTGAATTTGTAGGAGAGGAAGTAGAAAGTAGAATAGTAGATTATTCACTAAGGGGGTAAAGCATTGTCTTAGGTCACGGGTGCTTTATTGAATACTGAGCGCAAAGAATTATAGGGCTCCCGAGCACAGCGAGCGAGGGAGTTAAACTAGAGTCCTGAGTGTAGAAAAGAATTCAAGCTCGCCCAAGACGAATACACCTTTATCCTTGTGGAGAATTCTCTACTTTTTGCATCTACTGCGAGGAAATAAAAACCAATTTGATCTTCTAATTAGAAACTACTAATTAGTAGTTTATGAAACTTTTAAATAACCTGGGAATACCTAGTTATATATGAAGTTGCATACACTGTTTTATCAAACTCATGCAATTTCAACAAAATCTAATAAATTGTATCGTAAAAAAGACCAATATCAAAGTCCAACATTCTAATGCAGGGGTACGCGCCACAGCATCTGATCAGCTGTTTCGATGACATGCGGCCATTACCGCCACAGATAATGTGGAAAAAGCAGTAGGGCGAGTCTATTAATGCACATTATTAAATAATTTTAATAAGACTTGATCGTACACAGAAAACAATTTTTCGTAAATTGTTTGTAGTTTATTGTTGTAATTATTTATGTTTTGTCTATATAATTAATATAAATGAATTGTACTTATTATTCCACTATAATATATCTATTAAATTGCGTAATTTTATTATTTTGTTCGTCGATGGCAACTAAAACCTGTAAATTGAGAACTCTGGTTAAGGTGTACCTACCATAAACAGGAAAAAAAAAATTGGATAAAGTTTTCATACGAATTTTTTTGTTGCGGTTCCAAATTCGAATCTTATGATGCACCAGCGGGTCATAATGAAATTCAGTACCGTGGCATTCCAATAAAATTTGAAGAGGTTTATTGAGTTAAAATTAATGTCGAGTACAAATTTTATCAATTAGCCTTATAAAAAACAATAAATTAAAATATCGAAGCACATTCTTAGATTAGTATTACTGAACGATTAAACGGATTTGCCTACTAATTACTTTTTGTTTGACACATTCATCTTCAAAACCTACTTATTACTAAACATATGAGTTGTTTTTTTTTCAATACTGTGTTATTATTACATGGTGTAAATAAAAAGCCCTTAATTTGGAAGTTTACATCACTTTTATTATTATTCATTAGTCCGTGGAGAGTACAAAATTAAACACATTCGTTACTAGAACATTTCTGAGTAAATTAATTAAAGAGAGGAAATATGAATGCGTTGATCACAGGAATCAATGTTCAGGGTCGAGTTTTACTAACTTTGAGCTTCAGTCGACCGACGTGTTTGTCTAGCTAGAGAAACACAAAAATTCAACCAACGTAGGTACCAAATGCAAAATAACGAGAAATATTTTCAGAGTTGAAAAAATTGAACTTCCAAGCAGTATTCATTATAGTAGATTATTGTCTCGGCCTGTAACAAGGGCCTTGATGGACGATCGTGAAAATATGGGCCGAGGCACACATACTTGTGTCCATCAATGCCTGGGTGCAGCCAAGGCATGTATACTACTTTTCTCAAATAATGTATGGAAATTCAAACTAAGGAAATTAATTATAAATTCTGGAAGAATGGAAGGTTCGTTTCTATAAAAAAAAACAAATTGAATAATAATAACGTGTAGTATTTTTACATTATGCGTTAGCATTAGCGTTTCATTGACATGCTTTAATAAAAAACGGAAAGTATTTAATTGATCATCTAAAAACTTAACCTTCTGATGATGTACGCTTTTTTAAAATAAATGAGTCTATAAACATTTTGGCCTTCTAATAATGTACGCTTTTTTAAAATAAATGAGTGTATAAACATTTTGGCCTTCTAATAATGTACGCTTTTTTAAAATAAATGAGTCTATAAACTTTTTGGCCTTCTAATAATGTACGCTTTTTAAAATAAATGTGTGTTTTTGTAAAAAGACAAAGTTGAAAAGAGGTTTTTAACTTTCTCGCCTTTTCTCAAAGTTAGTCGCTGTATCTAAGCTGGGCACCCTGACCAAATGGGTTAGGTTAGAAGTGTGACCAAGCGCACGCGTTACAAAACAGCAACATTCTGACCTTAAATATCGCACGTCGAGTTTTAGAACAAAGTACCTACTATTTGATTGTTGTCCTTGTCACTTCTATGTGTATGAATGTCTTTTTCTAGATATGTCATATTACGGGCGGGTATTGTACTTACTGTTATTCAGCGCGAATGATCTCATTGATACTGTAAAACTTTTGAGTCATTGACAACTTGCAGGTGCTGCTAATGTACCGAGGCGGGCAGGGGTGTCGTCTGCGGTTCAGTACGCCTTGGAAGATATACTGCAGGAAGTGCCCGACCTAGAAGCAGATTGTGAGTCTTTGCTTCAACTGATAACGTACATTTAATTAAACTGTCTACTGCATAAATTATGAATGCAATTTTAAGCTGTTTTAATTCAATCATAATCGAAAGAATTTGGATCTAGCGCGTTCTGTTGTTATAAACAATTTAACTGTTTTTAGAAATTTGCCGGGCGCCCTTTTATTTATAGTTAATAAGAAACCATAACAGGATTAATAATAACGAAAACATATATTTAGGCGGATCATAATGGGCGCATATTATGCGGTAGAAGTTTAATTCAATAAGAAGATAAGCTACTCCTTAACTAGGCTAAAATTGAAGCGCTCCTTTTTATTTTAAGCTGGCTCTTATCGGCTGCGCCTGCCGTTCGTAGTTAAGGCACGTCGCGAACGATGCATAAAATTTCCTGCTCGCAATTTGTCAGAATGAGACTAATATCCGACATCTTGCTCCGAGTCTACAAATGCACTCATGACTGCACTTTACTGTCTATTTTTAAATCTCATAAACATTACGCCTGTATTTCTCCAGAGTTTAGGCAGAGGAGTTTTATACACGTACATTTTAATCTATATTCAATTACCATGTAGGTAATAGGGGGCTGACTAATTTTAAAACACTATTTGAATGAAGCAGTCAATTTTTTTTTATTATATGGTACAACATATTCTAAGCATTTGACATTTCCACAGTCGACAAGCTAATAGCGAACGCTAGGCAGAAGCTGAATGTGCTAATCGGGGCTACAGCTAGGATGGAGGTAACACCAGAGGTCAGGACTTATGCGAATCAGTTCTACCATCAAATCCTGGCGAGAGCAATGAGGGAAAGCTACCAAGAAGACGTCGTTCTTGAAGGAGGTATGTTTTAGTAGCTTGAAGAGAAGTCTATCAAAAATTATAAGCCTACGTTTCATCATTGCACGCAATGCAATTCAAGTTTTTTTTTTTAATAATTGAAACTACGGAAGTAATTCCCTCTGAGTTGTAGTAACTAGTTGATATATCTCACATATTTATCAATTTCTATGATACTGTAACAATATCTATACATTGATCTTCGTCTCTCATATCGACATAAACTTTATGAGAATATTCGCTCATCATCGTCGCCATCATCTTCCTACCTTTGTCCTAAGTTACTTAGGGGGGAAATTTATATTTTCTTGCTCGCTAAGGAAGGATTTCTCGGAATGTCTTGAACTCTGTTAGGTGTTTCTTTTACCTGAGTTGTTATATACATAAATATAAACATAAAAAAAAAATAAGAGATACAAGTGCCCATTGGTCGAAATTCGACCAAAATTCATTTAAATTTTAAGTTGGATAAGTTAGTTTAGGATAGTTTATACTAATTCTATGTATAGTACATTCTAATTGCATGCTGCCATGATAGTACATATTAATTCTACATATACTGCCATGTCATTATTCTCTAAGGTAGCCATCTTTAACCATAAACAAAGTAGTGTGTGTGTGTCAAACGCATAGTAGTATGTGTAATGTTTTTTTTATTAATTTAATTTATTTCTAATGTATATTATATCAAAACTAGCTTTCGCCCGCGGCTTTGCCCGCGTGGACGTCGAGAACGTCGTTATCCTACGGGAACGTACTATGGGGATAAAAAGTCCCTAAATCCTATGTATTATTAATCCAGGTTATAATCTATCTGTGTGCCAATTTTTATCCAAATCCGTTCAGCCGTTTTTGCGTGATTGAGTAACAAACATCCAAACATACAAACGTTCACATTTATAATATTAGTAGAATATAAGCTTTCTGCACTCCTCCATATACATTTTTAACTGTGCCAAATTGCGTACTACTCCGTCCGCGTAATTTTTGTGAAAAGGGGTACAAAGTATTTTGCTTCACGTATTAATTAATAGAATACTAGTCAAAACAAAATAAGGGCTTGTGATTTTTACATTGCAGTGTAATTTAAAGAACTTTACTACTTATTAAGTAGCAAAACATTGATGTTATGAACTCTTTCTAACCTCTTTGATGTTATGCATAAGATCAAATTATGACCATAATTTAAAAAAAAACATTTTAAATTTTCTTAATCTTGTTTCGATTTTTCTTTAAGTTTTGTTTCGATTAGCGGCTTGGTATTCTGCAAATTATCATAATTTTGTTTAGATAACTGGTAAAAACTACATCTTGCGTGAATATGCCACAAATACGAAGACATTACGGACACAATTACTGCAACCAGAACCGTTACAGTGATCCAAGAAGGAGATTCGCAGCGGTTTGTGAGTTTTTCTCGAAGATCTATCCAAAATGCTTCGAAATCGCTACCAAGAGACCGGCAAGACCAGGTTCGGGTAGAGTTCGCATTACAACTGCTAATGAGGATCGGTACAGCTAAGTGCCCGCCGAGAACGCACTGCAGTGACGGCTCGTAAATTACAAAATCGCCTACGGTTGACAAAACTACAAACCAACCGGAATCGACTGGGCATAAATCATGGGGCATGGAGCTTTTCACCAACGAGTGCAAAATATATTTTTTTAATGACGGTCGCAGCATTAGGGTGTGGAGATTATGGTGCGAGCGATTTTCGGAAGCCTGCATATTATATGAAGTTAAACATTTCGGTGGACAAAACTGAGCTCGCTATTTTAAATGAGGGTTCCGTAACTGCTCAGCGTTACATTAAGGAAGTCATCAGGCCTCATGTGATCCCATTTGCACAGCAAATAGGTCCTGGATTCGTCTTGATGCAGGGCAATGTCAAAGCACATAGCAACGCGACCCAGTCTGTGCTGGAAGACTTACATTCAAGTTTTACCGTGGCCAGTAAACAGTCCGGACTTGAATCCAATCGAGAACATGTGGGACCAATTGAAACGAAGGGTTAGAGAGAGTGAGCAATAGGTCTGTAACCAGCAGCAACTGATTGACGCTTTGGAACAGAGTCCAGATGAAAACTTGAGGCATTTGATCGAGAGCATGCTTTCCAGGCTTCAGAAGAGCATAGCTAAAAGAGGAAGGCGTACGCGTTATTAAAAAAGAAATAAAAAGTGAGGATTTTTTTAGGTTTTGGTGACTTTTCGCTGTTTGTGTTTTTATCTTAAATTGTATTTTTTTATAGTTAAATAAACATGCTTATTCATAATTTATTTAAACAGTTACTAGCCTAAACGATAAATGATAACATTGTTTTATGTTTACTAAAAATAAACAAATAATTAATTTAATCATTTTCATGGTACACCTTAAATAACTAGTGACCCTTATTTTGTTTTGACTACTGTACAGGGTGGCAGGAACATCAACGGAAAACTGATACCATAGATGCAGTATATGATTCTGAACCACCCTGCGTAGAAATTTCTCGCCGGTTATTTAAAAAAAAATCAGCTAACAGTTTTCGTTTCGTTGTCCCTGCTACCCTGTATATGTATAGATGAAAAAAGATCGCAGTATTCTTCCCTTGGAGATTACAATAGTTATCATAGATTCAAATGTAATATGCAACAGGCTACAAACAGATTTACAAAGGATAATCTGTATCATTTTAATAGGTTCTACCTTCATTTTAATGACAAAACTTTAATGAACACGGGGTTAGCCATATTCTAACTCTTTGATAAATTTTAATTTCATTCATCGGCAGGTTGATTTCATCGAGGTCCGATTTATTAAAAGAGATTCCTAGGGGCGATATTACTTTTAGCAGTCGATAATTTTAATAGAAAATATAAAGGCATGGAGAATTGCAGCTGTCGTCGTGAGTTTTAAATAATTAATGTCCTCTTTAACTGGCGCCGGCAGTATGTTTGCTGCTTGTTGTTATAACGGTCAGTCATGCTTGTGACGTCATCGCATTCAGGCTTCTGGGAATTAATGCATATGAGGATCAGTATGTCCAATAATACACTCCATAGTATCGTATAAAGCTTTGTGCAGACTAGCGCGACGCGACAGCGCGACGCGACACCGGTTATTGTTAAGCTTCGTGCAGACCAGCACGACGCGACAGCGCGACGCGACACCGGTTATTGTTATACCGTCAAGTTTTCTTAGAAATTCTATTGTTCGTGTCGCGGCGCGGGCTCGCGTCGCGCTGGTCTGTACGAGCTTTTATACCGTCAAGTTTTCTTAGAAATTGTATTGTTCTAGTCACGTCGCGCCGTCGCGTCGCGCTGGTCTGTACGAGCCTTAAAACTAATTGTTCAAGAACTTAAACTTTCCCTTCCCAAACAAAGTGTAACAAAGTTACTAAAGCTTAACTTTTACTATGCATGCAACAAATTATGCATCCATTATTCCCTTTGTTTGCAGACGATGGTTGAAGCATTCTGCATTTCATTAGGTTACACTCAATAGATTGGAGCTTTATGAATACCATCGCGGTTGATGTTATTCGAACGATTTTGATTGTATACCTACTCCGAGTGCTCGTGATTTGTTCAACGACATCTCCAAACTACTGGTTGACACTTCTCGGCCGAGTTGTTCAATCTCACCTATTGCAGGGGCGGCAGTCTCGACATAGCTAGCGATCGCTATACGACCGAATTCGGTCGTAGTGGCGTCCCTCGACGATCCAAATTGCTTGACGAGCGCGAAAAAATCACGTGCTTGTCAAGCACGTCGCGCGCATCTAGGGACGCCACTAAGACTTTGCGACCGAATTCGGTCATAAAGCGATCGCTATCTACATATGTCGAGACTGCCGCCCCAGGCCACACACTTTACGATATACTTGCACCAAATGTGGGATAAATTAGCACAAGTAAGTATCCGAGCTATTCGGCGTCACACATACTTGTGCAAGTCTAAACTGGCGCAAGTATATCGTTACGTGTATGAGTGTATGTCCCGGATTACCTACATAATATGTGACTCAGTGAGGTTTACTAACCGACTTTATATTTTTAACCTATGAATAAACCGATTAGTCCGACGGCGCTTTGGACGGATTAGTTTAGCGTAGGATCAAACTGAAAATCTGGTTTGGCCGGTAATATAATTTTATATAGTTACATAAGTTTTGCCTGCAGGCGCGCGGTTACCATAATGAACGATTCCCTTAAAGTACCCTGTTAAGTACTTCAGTAGGTACAGACACGAACATAAATATATTAGAGTCGATAGCTCGGCAATAATATCTGATTTCATGATTCATCCATTAATTTATGACGGCAAATATATCCGATGATTTGTGGAAGACATATATACAAGTGGCAGCACAAATATGCGACATCGAAGGAACACCAAAACTATCCGGCGACGCCAAAATATAAGATGCTGCATCGGCTTAAAAAATATTTTTGTCAATGCAAGACAAAAATATTTTCAAGACATATGTCTTGCATCATGAATATCTGCCTACTCAGTAAAATTTTGAAGAATATGATATCTTGTGATCGAAAATATCTGACATCACCTTGACATCATAAAAACCTGACATGTAGGTATGGAGGTACATTATTACCTAAAACAATATAATATTAATATGCTGTAAAAAATACTGGGCCATTATTTTGGATGTTCTGATTCAGTAATGGGTACTATAATGAACCCTCTCATGGCTGACATAGCTGTCTATTTGTAAGAACGTTACCAGCTATCGTGGAAGTGGGCCGGTTGAATTGACGCCTGCCTAATGAGCTTTCTATTGACGTCAATTTTGATTCACGATCCTCTTTAATTGCGAACTTCCAGGGCATTTTTCAAACGAATTTAATTTCGGCTTGTATGATGTATTTTAATAAAATTTGCTTCACAAGTCCCAATTCTTAAAAAAAAAAAACCCGTTTCTGAACAGAAAAGCCAATTTAATGCATCTGTGCTTTTCCACTGAGCTCAGCAATTCAGCTGACTTGTTTTATACATTTACATTTTAAAGCCCTTATTGGTTTCCCGACTGGTTTTCAGTAGTTGTACTTCGGTTCGCTTTAATTTACTTTCATTCAGTACGCGCTTGGCACGCGATGATGGGAAGAGATCAAACGGTATGACCATTATGTCTTTAAACGGCGAGAGTATTCGAATTTGATTAGGAATTGTATGTCGACCCGTTTGGGGTTGAAACACTGAGACCATGGGGTCCGAGTGCCCACTTGGTTTTTCTAGACATCGCCAAGAGGTTTGTCAACTCTTCTCGTGACCAGAGGGCTGGCCAATTTTTTTGAAGAATCATCATCGCCATACAACGTGGCAATTCTGCCAGCCTTTTTGGCAATTTTCCTGTTGACAGCGGTAGGGACGATTTTTTGATGCCATATGATTCTTTCCCCTTACTTTTATATACATATACATACATATACAATTATACATATTATAATTTCGTGTATTAAATTTTTTAACATATAAAATTCATTTTAAAATATTTCTTAAAAAACGATATTAAAGAGAAAGAAAGAACACATTTAAAACATTTAAAAATATGAAAAATAGTGTACCGCCGGTGTCGGGAGCAGGATCCAAGCTATCGGTTAGGGCTGCAGAGACAGGAACCGCCTCACAATGTGAGCCGTATCGAGGAGTACTGTCCTTATCTAACCGCCTAACGAAAGCCTCGAGAGATGTTGGTCAAGGCCATCGGCCATCAGGCCATTGGCCGTTACGACAATCGGCACAATGATAGCCGAGCTCACATTCTACATGTCAACAACCTCGTGTGCGTCGAGTAAGTCGAGATATTTTATTTGTTTCTCTTTCTCAGCTTTCACAAGGTTCTCGTCATGTGGAATGGTAATATCGCCACTATATCTTTCTCTCATAAATACAGATTACTCAGTGATCTAGCTAGGAGAGCAGCGATTCACCCAACAATGCCTACACCATGTTTATTAATAATGCATACTTTGTAAGTCCCTCGTGTACTACAAAACCTTCATGTTCTTAAATAAATTATTATTATTATATCAGGCTTATTGGCAACAATAGTCCTGTCAGTAATGATAGACCGATCCCAGTGCAACGTGACATGGTCATTTTTGAGAACTGGGTCAGGCACATGTTGTTGATCCTGGCCACTCTTGGTTATGTCTGTGCAAGTACTCGCCGTTAGCCAGACGAGAGTAACCAGAGATAATATGTCTGATGAACTCACCCGGGCGGTGGCATGCCCGACATACGTCAACCGTCTCGTCCCTCATAATATGTGTCCGGTAGTTATTCGTCAAGATAACTTCATCCATAATTGCACAGACAAAACCTTCAGTTTCCTCGAAAAAGTCACCAAAACGTAGCCAGGATACGGACGCTAGGAAACCTACACCGGGCTCATGAAGAGCCTGATAGAAGCGACCGTGAAGCTCCTTGCTTGGCCATACCTCCTTGCGGTCATCTTTAGTAAGTACCACAGGTTTGTGCCAGTTCTCTTTAGCCATGAAGAGCGGGGTAAGCCCCTTGTCCACTGCCACCACATCACGGTGCATACCAACTTCAGCTTTAAAAAAATATTCTCTGAGATTGCTCACCTCGCGGTTATGGAGGGTCTTTGCATTTTCAAGCCTCGACCCCCGCACTTCCGCGAGATGTACAATCTCATCACCGATAACATGATCGTGGGCAATGCATCCGGTTTGCGGTCAGCAGTGTTATTATTATTATTTTAAGTCTTTTAGCTTATATATTGTGTAAATATTATCTTGTTTGAAAATAAAAGCAACTACTGCCTTTCAATCATAATTATTATATCATTCTTTAAAAAATGAAATGGTCAGAATTTACTTCGCATGCAGCTTGTTCGAACACGTGGGTTATAATCCTCAAAACATCCAAATTGCGACATGGTATATTTTTATTCATTAAATCTTCAAACAAAACTGCATACGCTGTGAGAGCAATTCGAGCACTCCAATTAATTAAATACATTTTAATTAATTGGAGTGCTCGAATTGCTCTCACAGCGTATGTAGTTTGTCTCTATACACCAAAAGGACAATTAATTTGTCAACAAGCTTACTTATGAGAGTGAAACGCAGTTTACAAAATGAAACTGTATTTAATAAAAATACCTAATTCTGACAGCTTTGGACTAGATTTTGTGTAGGTAATAATTATTTCCGCATAAAATACTTGCGCGAATCCACTTGCGCGAAAAAGTTGCGGAGATGAGAATTCGTCATAAGATCACGTTTGTACTCTTTCAACTTTCTTTCACGGGCAGGGTTGTATACTGTGAAAAGTACATCCACAATTCACCAGTTATGGTCAAGTTACAGTCAGACTGGAAGTAAATAGACTAATTAGGCGTCAATAGTTACCGTCGTAGTTCTTTTTGGACCTTTTTTTTGTTCGTTTTATTTATTAATAATCCAAATTCAAGCTGGCGCCACGTGCCGTACCCGTGATGAAAAATTTGCAAATTTTTCATCACGGGTATAATTTTTATTGAAATGCGTGATTTCAATAAAAATTATACCCGTGATGAAAAATTTGCAAATTTTCGTTGGCGCCGTCTTAAATTTTGATTTTGACCCCATTATTGTTTTCAGCGCCCTCGAACACCCTAAAATGGACGCCCATGACAAAAATAAAGAAAAAGGTCAAATGTCAAATGTTCTGCATAAGCTTTAATGTTTGTCAGTCTATATATATATTATCATAAACTTTAATTCTTCAAGCTCTTGAAGCCCGCGTACAAAAACCGTAACACAAACATTCAGGTCCCGACGGAAGAGTTTTTGTGTCTGTAAACAGT
This sequence comes from Agrochola circellaris, assembly GCA_914767755.1. NCBI lineage: Eukaryota > Metazoa > Arthropoda > Insecta > Lepidoptera > Noctuidae > Agrochola > Agrochola circellaris. The sequence goes on from OU611840.1 coordinate 9,779,549, forward strand.
GTTTCCAGTTCCCATTTCATGCCATTACACAAATTTAACATTTATCATTTCTAACGTGACGATATTATCGTGGACGTCCATAAAATGTTTGGAAATATGTGCACGTTATAACGTTATCGTGGATGGAAATTTAAAAGCGTCTACATTTCCATACATTTTACTACCCTGTGTTATCGTGATGCCGTGACGTGGACGTCCACGATGATATCGTCACGTTAGAAATTATAAAAGCGCACAATGGGCACAAATATAATACAAAATTAAAACTATACTACCACTTAAAAAGACATTTAGGCACGGCCAAAGACTGGCAGCGCAGAGCACGGAATCGCCCCGCCAGCGTCTAGAGACGGCAGTACGAGTACTAATAGAAATCGTAAAGCCGTCAGTTTCTATAAGTCATTAGTGTCGTAATGCGAGTAAACGGTGACACGCTTGGTTTGTATGGAAACTGGAAAGTGTAGATAATGCCGCCTCTAGCAGCGGCCGTCGAGACATCTCCGTGCTCTGTGACTGGCAGTATGTATTTCCACTTGGATTTTAAATATACATAATGTAAAAAAATAATGCTGCAGGTGCAGTTTAGTATTATTCAAAATCGTTATTTTTTCCGAGTTTCTAAACAATTTATTACATACTTTGTTGCAGTGTGATTGGTAATTGCGTGCATTCCTTGAAGTGGGTGATAAGCGAACGATTACATAAAAAATCTTAAATCCTTGGGTTTATAAACTTAAAACTTGGCACGAATACGAACCTAAGTAAATAAAAATGTTTGACATTATTCGTTCTGGTTTAGGGGTAATTAAAGTTTGTATGGAGGAATTTTAACGCGCAGTCAGATTAATTTGAAACTCAGCATTAATAATGTTGACAAAAAACAAAAATAAGTATTTTTGAATTTTTCGAAAATCGCCCCTCGGTGAAAATGGGTAATTAAGTTGTTAGGGGAGCATTGTACTTATTGATTCGATTTACTCGAAAATTGGTATAATTAATCTTAAATTAAAAAAATGGTAATGCAACAAGATATTTTTTTAAATCAATCCCTGTCTGGGCAAACAGGTTAAACAATTTGTATGAATAATGTCATTACATCAGATATAAAACTTCAAACTCGGTACAAATACATCATAATTAATTAGGTATATAATAAAGTTTGAAGGGTTCACCCCTTCAAACTTTATTAATTATTACTATTAGTTATTATTACTTTATAAATTTATTTGTTTGGAAAACTTAAAACCAAATGACGCTCTTGATTCAACCCACCCGCAAAAACTGTGTGAGATCACCTCATCATGAAATCAAACCGAAGTACTCACTTAGCAGCTATGTAAAAATACTTATTTTGTTAGTTGGATAAGATAATAATAACGTGAATGGTACCTATGAGTGGAAAAGTAAAATTATTTATATTGGTGTCGGACAAATCAGTGAAGAATTCCCTACTCGGGACGCATGAACAATATAAATTTTTTCAGTAGGTATTTCTCAAAGAAGCCAAATCTACAATTTAAAGGGGGTGGAGGGGGTGTTAAAGTTCGTAGGAGAAAGTGCTTAGTAACCATATTAATCGATTGAAAACAGCCCACTAACCTACTTTTATGTGTGCCAAAAATAAGTTATTATTAGCACTATGATATTATACCCAGTTTGATAACTGATCTTGACGCATGCCCTTTTACCTCAAACAAAGGCATTATTTTTTACGGCTGATGACCAACCCTCCTTTTGTTATATCCTCGGCGATGCACAGGTCGCGCCGCCCGGCTCCAAATTAAATGTACTATTGTTTTACCCACCTAAAGTAAATCAGCAGTGCTATTCTGTAACCATCTCACCGTGAAAACTTAGGTGAAGTGAGCTGTCATTCCACAGGGATTGACACTATTGACAGCTCACTTCACTCAAGTTTTCACGGTGAGATGTTTACAGAATAGCATGGCTGTTCTTAAGGTGAAACTAGTTGATATTTTTTCCATACTTTTGGGGGCGCTTTACTCCACTGTTTGAGATTGTACATCCAAAGTTAAACATGATAGCGTTCAAGTATCATTGTTAATTTTGTCTGTGCGGAAACAGAATAGTAAAATAATAAGCCATTAAAAAGTTGGGAGTCTACAAAGATTCCTTTTTCTTGTAAATTTTAACTTTCATAATTTCATACACACTTCATAATTTTTTACGCGTTCGTTTTACTAATAAAGTTCGAGAGATAAGTAAAATAAGAGTAAATAGTTAGACGCTGTGCATGTAGACCACCGAATAATTGCTCATCACTGATACTATCTCTGTCGGCCATGATGCCAGGTAAGACAGCGTGATTTTTAGCCATGCCCACCAGTGAGTTCGAGCCCGCGACTAGTTCAACCTTAAGAGCATAACCTTCAGGCGACCATTGAATGTATGATAGCTATTTACGTGTATAAGTTTCCCTTTTTGAAGCCTAAAAGCATTTTTTTTTGTGAGTTTTGCTGACTCACGTATTGTTACTCTATGACGTGTTATTAACAAAGCATCATCTACGGGCTAATTACTTTGTAACATAAAGGGTCGTGCAGACTAGCGCGACTTGTCACGCGACGCAACACCGGTAATTGTTCTGCCGTGAAGTTTTCTAAGAAAACGTTTTGTTAGAGTCGACTCGCGCTATCGCGTCGCACCGGACTGCACGACGCTTAATGCTTTTATTTGTTAATTGCCTTTACGTCACTGTGATTTTAAAACCTCGCCTTCAACATTATTTTTCTTATAATAGTAGGACACGACATAGGCTATCAAAGAAGTTGTGGGTGGAAATGCTACAATGAAAACTCCAATCACAAATTATTTTTTCCAATTTATACTACAGTCTGCTAAACATGGGGTTACCTGGAACTTTTTTTCGGGAATTTTGAAAAACAAATAAACGATCTTATCTTATTTTATCTCAATATCCTTCCTATATCAAGGATAGCGAAGCGAAGGAATTCTCCTTCGCTTCGCTAAATGTGCGCTTCGCTAAATCTCCTGCGCTTAATGTTGTTATATTGCATTAAATGTGGATTACGCCAACACCCCATACCACATTAAAAAAAAGCGCCACTTATTCTACCTTATGGTGGTGTGAAAATTAGCTATTTGGACAAAACGCGTGTTCCAGCAGACTTTACGGCGGTCATACGCTAAAACCATTAATTTTCCAAAAAAAGTTTAGTCTTAAATCATTGGAAATTGTTTAATTGATTTCATATTATTTTTATCGTTCAAATATTAAGCTTGTAATGAGTTAGAAAAGAGTTATTGTCAAAAACGTGTTGTTGGGCGTCATCTTTCCAAAATGGCGGTGCGAGTGGCAAGGTGGCAAAGTGAAAATTCGAAAAGAGCACGTCGAAATCAATAAAATCACCAATTTTCAAAACCCCCAGTAAACTTTCCAGTTAAAACGACTAAATGACGGCACTATTAGTCTATCTATACTTTCATAAAAATCAATACGTATTCATCGACACTGTATGTTTTAAATACTACCAACTTATTACAAGCTTTTTAATAAAACGTTGCAATTTAATTCATGGCCTTACATTAGAACACGTGAAAGCGAATATGGAATTGAAATCGTTTCATCGTAGAGAAGACCTACCGTGTATAATTATTAACGAATGCAGTAGAATTTACATTGACATCAAAGAGTGCCATCATGCGAATATGATAAACTTTACGAACTATACCAACGATTTCTTAGACTGCTTTGACTTAAAACAAACATAATTAATCAGTAAAAATTAAGTAAATCTTGGTAGTTCCATGCCTCAAGCTTTCTCTGATTTATGCGTGAGCCAAGTTGTTGCATATTATTTATATTTTTTCGCTGGTCATGGTACATTAATCTTGTTAATTTAACGAATATGCCGCATCACGAACCTGTCATGTGCCAATATAAGGCCAGGGGCCGAACCGCCGTAGTTCCTCGGCCACTTATCGCTAATGTTCTCAATCTATCTCCCCGGCATTTTCACACCGCTTTATTACAATCCATCTCAAACATGACTCTTAAATGTTTGACAAATTGAATCGTTCTCTGGGGTTCTACTTGTAGAAGTGCTTTGTTTTAACAATTTTATATTTTTATTTCTTAAAGAACAAGAGTTAATTTTTTAATTTAATAACTTAATTAATATTTCACAGAAATCGATGGCCAACTTGCAATTAAACATCAAAGTTATCGACAATGTTCGTGATTTTCGCTTAGCTTGTGAAAACAACGACGCTGTGTGTGGTGTATAGTATGCAAACGCAATAGTTACATGAGCGTAGCTAAACGAGCTTACCTTCGTTCGCAGTGTGGCCTGCGCTCTACGTTCGGCGCGGTTTGCGAAAATTTGTTTGATTTGAATGTGAATTTCATTGTTGTAAATCAAAATATCGTCCTTTACTTTTGTTGGTGTATGAAATCCCACCCACAGCTTAGGCAAGGGCCCTCTCTATTTTCCCACATTCCACATTTAATGACGACTAATATAATATCGATCTGAAATAAAACCCAACGCCGCAAATCTTCCACTGTTCAGAAATAGATGGCGCCCTGCAGACGTAGCCGAGTTAATACGCATATTATGGCGTATCATTATCGACAACATTCTCATGTCGAATGTATTTATGTGCAGGGTTGATCGAGTTCGAGATGGAGGATCCGAATGTACCAAGTCGTGCCATTATAAAACTTCGTAGTAAGCAGCTTGTGGATGCACAAGTCAGCGAGTTCGACGTAGTAGATACGGGCAAACGGTGAACGCCATTGTCTCCCAACTCCACTTGTGGATAATACCAACTCCAACAGATAATGTTTGCATTGCAGAGGTCTAAAATTATTAGTGAATATATTTGTATTTGGAAAACTGTGTTTTTATTTTAAAAGAAATAGATTATCATCATCAGCCCAAAACACCGCACTACTAGACATAGGCCAGCCACAAGCATTGGCTCGCTATCGACATCGCCTAAAGCCTTAGACGGATGGCTGATAGGGCCGAAAAATCTGGAGTCTCTCCCCCAAATGGTGACCGAGCCTGGTCGATGTTGCAAGAATCCGCTAGATATCATGAAAATGTAGGTATTTAGTTACGAGTACCCCACTTCATTTCTTAGTTCCTGCTCGCACCCTGTGGATTCCGTTGTATTCATTTTTAAATTATTGCAATAGGTACTTATAATTATTTTATAATTTTGAAATTGTATTAAGATTCAGAGCTTCCCAATAATTTAAAAACGAAATCAATTTGCACAAGTAAGACTTCAGTATTGCCCGAAGCTCAGACTAGTAATGTTTGACCGGCCGAAAGTACCATTTACACGATGCAAGTTTCTAGAACGTTCAAGAGCTATAATCGCATGAAATAAAGCACGTTCAATTACTGCAATTCAAGAATCGCATGCAAGTGTTTACATGCATGCGCTTTCCATAAAATGGCATACAATAATTGAACGCAAGTTATGCATTAATAATTGAATGTGGCTTCTATAAATTACACTAAGACAATTACTGCAATGCGATAATTGTATTCAAGTTTTGCCTCGTCTAAACATAGAGTTGTACGTGCTTAAACCATTTTATGACGCGATCATTCAGTAAGTATTGCCCGTAGGTATTTGCGCTGCCAAATATATTAATCAATTTCATTCCAGAATTGCATGTGATTTTTTTGTACATGCCGTTTACACCAATACCAGTTAAGAACGGTATCCGAATCCAACCTAATTCAACATCGTCTACAGTATAATCTGCAGGATCGCCTTTGCACCTTAAAAACCAGGCAACGTAATTATCGATCATTACGCTAAGAGGTTCTGTAAAGTTAACTCTACACAGTCGGTATTAAAAACTTGCCGTATACACAAACACGAAATAAAACATAATAACTTAAACAATAATTGTAAAAAAGAACTAAACGCTGAAAAAAAAGTAAACCTACGTTACTAAGACGACACACGTGCAATACGGACTATACAGGATGGCAGGGACATCGACGCGAAAACTGATACCATGGATTCAGTACATGATTCTGAACCCCCGCGTTGAAATTTGTATAAGGTTATTTAAAAAGAAAATGTTGTTCTATACATTTTCACTGCGTATAGGTGTTGCACTTTTCTATAAAACAGCATTTTTTTTAATAAGCGGCTTAAAATTTCAACTTCGGAATCATGTAGGTACTGAATCCATGGTAACAGTTTTCGCGTTGACGTCCCTGCCACCCTGTATATAAACATGGACTCTCGACTATATTGCTTGCTTGTTTATATTTGCTTAATGTTGTTGTTAGATTATTTATTTATTTTGTTTTAAAACAGGACACGTGGGGCTTCCTCGTGCGGACGTGCAAAATATTACGAAGCGTACATTTACCTATCAGGCTAACAGGCTTAGTCGTAACCAAAAGTTCGATTTAGGTATATTTCCCACTATTAAAAAAAAAAAAAGGTATATTTGCCCGCCCACCTACTCAGTGTTGGAGTTTTTTAGGGTTCCGGTTTTGCTGTACAAAAGGCAAAACGGAACCCTTATAGGATCACTTAGTTATTCGCCTCAATCGCCTATGTCCGTCTGTGTGACTGTGAAAGCCATTTTTCTCAGGAACGCATGGAGTTATCAAGTTGAAATTAATATTAATTTCAACTTGATAACATCATAAATCAAATACTTCAGTCTACGGTCGCTTGGCCATGTAACGCAATAAAAATATATTGCCATTCATGTAGCGTATTTTGCTCACTTGCAAGTAAATTAAAACAAGGTACTTCCCGTTAACCTAGAATCATGAAATTTGGCAAGAAGCAAGGTCTTACAGCATAAGTAACGGAAAAAAATCATTTTTCACTTAATTTGTGGTTATTAATATATTTATACAATTACGTATTTACATTTGCAGTTGAAGAATTGACCGTGACGTAAATAAGTATGTATGGGAGAATATTTTCTCAACTACAAGTTTAAGTTCGTCTTTCAATTCGGAATAGAGCCACTATTCCGAATTGAAAGACGAACTTAAACTCGGAATAGTGGCTGTGTTACATGAGCGAAGCCGGACAGAGCTTTGAGTCGGAACCCTTACTGCGCGACTCCTACTCGCAACTACCCAGTTTAAAAAAAAAATAATATGTGAGGATCAAGCAGCAGTGCTATACTGTAACCATCTCACCGTGAAAACTTAGGTGAAGTGAGCGTGGAGTGAGCTGTCATTCCACAGGGATTGACACTATTGACAGCTCACTTCACCCAAGTTTTCACGGTGAGATGTTTACAGAATAGCATGGCTGTTTCTATTCAGCTTTAGCTAGAGTGAGCGTGTTTGATGCTGAACTTTTTTATGATTATGTTGGATTCCGTCATCTCTCTCTCCCTCATCGCTAAATTTTTTGCCGCTTGATCAAATGTTCAATAAAATCAGCTTGATTTAAAACTACGCGACTTTATCTTTTTCTGCGATTATTGGTAGGTGTGGTGGCAATCCTCAGGGGAGACGTTTGTGCAGCAATGGTTGTCTTTAGACTGAAAGGATTTTAATAGAGAAAAGAAGCAGGTTGCTACGGCACGATTTAACTGAAAGTGAAAAGGTGGAGTTCCTTGCCGGCTGTTCTCCATAGGAAACGACCAATTGGAACCATGCACCTAACTTCGGACTTTTTATATAAGTAAGTAGGTACATAATATTTAGGTATTTCACTTTGGCTTAAGTGAAATAAAATATTTTTAATTTGATTCCTATATGAATTGAGACCAGGCACTCTAAACATAATTTCCACGCAAGCTCCACCCCCATGCACACCGCCACTCCGATAAGTGCTAAACGCTAACACATCAGTAATAAAGTTGAATATCGCGTGCGCTCTTTGATCGTGTTCGAGCACGAAACTAAATGTCGTAAGTCTCAATTCTTATTTCATTTATAACTAAAGTAATAATTGATCTAGAGAAAAAATATCTTGTGGCTGGATAATAAACTATATTTTCTTACTGTGAATACTTATTTTAGCATAAAAGCCGAGTAATCTTGATTTTATATAAATAATTAAAAAAAGACATGATTTTCGAATAAAAAATGTATTGAGCGAAAATGTTACAATGACATAACTGTCTTAAGGCTTGTGCAGACCAGCGCGACGCGACGGCGCGACGCGACACGAACAATACAATTTCTAAGAAAACTTCACGATATAACAATAGCCGGTGTAGCGTCGCACTGTCGCGTCGCGCTTGTCTGCACGAAGCTTAATTCATGGACGCGACGCGACGCCGCGCCGCGACACGAACAATACAATTTCTTAGAAAATATGATGGTATAACAATAACCGGTGTCGCGTCGCGCTGTCGCGTCGCGCTAGTCTGCACGAAGCTTTATTCAGCGATCTCATTTTATCAAAGTAACTCTACCAAGGATCGTATCATTGGAATTAGCATATAGGGCTCCAGAACCAATGAAAACATTTGAAATAAAATACGTAAAAGAGTAACCTAATGGCCGAGAGCGAACACTGTTCATAGTTATTTTATAGTCGAGCTAGAAGCTAGAATCTAAAAATCACGTAAATCAATGAAAAAAAGTTGAATTTCCTTTAATGACATCCTTAAACGATTGACAATGAAAAGACATATAGGACCTATTTCACTGTCTCCAGATAAGCAACATAACAATTAATTAAAATATATATATAAGGAAATAAATCAACAGCTACATTAGTAAACAGGAACTTATCCGAAGGCCATGATACAAACAGGCAGCGAATATATTCTTGTATTGGAAGGTACTTATGGTAACAATTTACAAAATGTGAATTCATTACGTTAATGTCTTGATGCTGGCCACGTGCCCCGGGATCATTCGGTCTGAATTGCAAGGCAAATTGACAATCATGTGTGGTTTACAGTTAATGTAATGATGGCTTCGATAGCGATGTTCCCGTAAAACATACTTTCAGAAAACAATTCAGCTTTATTAAGTACTTTTTTCTATAACAATTTGCATATACAGCATGAGACATGTCGAGATCACACTAGAAAAAAATATACTAAGATCTCTAATTTGGAAAGCAGAAATAGTTCATTTTGCTTTCCAAACTATGTTTTAACTTGAATTTTGGGATTCTTTATTTGGTTTGTAGGTTGCAATTGTTAGAATTTAAGTATGCGTACGCCCGGCGTGGCGGCGTTTACTGTAAGTAAACGCTTACTGTAAGTAAACGCCTTTGGCTATTTAGTAGTTTTTAAATATACTAAATAGCCAAATTACTTGGCTATTTAGTATTTTTAGGTCCCCAAAATATGAATAATTAGAGGTTCAAAAAAGAGGCGGAATCATTATACTAGTGTTCAATTATATTTTTAGGAAATTAAATTGGGAATTATTTGAGGTTCGATTAAATACATGCCTTCACCAGTAGGTACTACTGAAACGTACTTGTGTGCGCTCGTCAATCATGATAGGTAGGCTTGAAGATACTTTTTGGTAAAAGCTATAAAAAATCCTTCGTCGATGGACGATCTAATTAATAATAAAAAACGTTTAGTTTCTCCACCACATAATGAACACTCAATACAATACATAAATGTATACAAAAACACATTGATGTTGTGGAGACTGGAGCCTGTACTAGGAATACCTGTGTTACAGGTTCCCAGGCCTCCAAAGTACCCGGACATGTCACAGTATACAAACATAATAACAGACGTTAATGTTGGGAAGAAAGATAAAAATAAATTTAAGACTAAAAAAACTAATAAATCGATTAGACAGCAAAGTAGGGTGTGTGGGTGTGTAGTGAGTGTGATACTCCAAACTGGTCTTTTAATGTCGTGTAGGAAGGACATGTCGAGCTGCTTTTTAAGGAATGACTGCTCAGAGTCTCTCGGTGGCTCACTGCTACGTAGATTACGTGGGAGCAGTAATAGCATCCTGGAGGTAATAGCCAATAAGTTGGACAGCCCACTGGTGTGGAGCCACACCCAGAGGACTAAGTCTCTTTTAGTTATTAGGTACTAACATAGTTTTTAAGTTCATACTAACAATATAAATGTAATTGTAATGGATCATTGGTTGTCTGAATAAATAAATAAATATATTATTATTTCGTTTATTTCAATTTTGGACATATAAAATACATTTTTAAATATTTCTTAAAAAAAATATAAAAAACATTTAAAAATATAAAAAATAGTGTTCCGCCGGTATCGGGAGCAGGGTCCAAGCTACCGGTGGTTAGGGCTGCAGAGACAGGAACCTCCTCACTATGCGAGCCGGATCGAGGAGTACTGCCTTCTGGATCAGGCCCTTGATCCAACCGCCTAACGAGAGCCTCGAGAGATATTTGTCGAGGCTTTCGGTCATCAGGCCATTGGCTGTTACGACAATCGGCACAATGATAGCCGAGCTCACATTCCACATGTCGACAACCTCGTGTGCTAAGTCGAGATATTTTATTTGTTTCTCTTTCTCAGCTTTCACGAGGTTCCCGTCATGCGGGATAGTAACATCGACTATCATTGCGCGGCGCGCTAATCGGTCTATCACCACTATATCAGGCTTATTGGCAACAATAGTCCTGTCAGTAATGATAGACCGATCCCAGTACATCGTGACATGGTCATTTTCGAGAACTGGGTCGGGCACATACTTGTAGTACGGTACCTCAGAAACCACAAGTTTGTATTTCAAAGCAAGTTGCTGGTGAATAATCCTGGCCACTTGGTTATGTCTGTGCAAGTACTCGCCGTTAGCCAGACGAGAACAGCCAGAGATAATATGTCTGATGGACTCACCCGGGCGGTGGCATGCCCGACACACATCAACCGTCCCGTCCTTCATAATATATCTCCGGTAGTTATTCGTTAAGATAACTTCGTCCATAATTGCAGACGAAACCTTGAGTTTCCCCGAAAAGGTCACCAAAACGTAGCCAGGATACGGACGCTAGAAAATCTACACCGGGCTCATGAAGAGCCCGATAGAAGCGTCCGTGAAGCTCCTTGCTTTGCCATACCTCTTTGCGGTCATCTGTAGTAAGTACCACAGGCTTGTGCCAGTTCTCTTTAGCCATGGAGAGTGGGGTGAGCCCCTTGTCCACTGCCACCACATCACGGTGCATACCCACATCAGCTTTCAGAAAATATTCTCTGAGATTGCACACCTCGCGGTTGTGGAGGGTCTTCGCATTTAAAAAGCCTCGACCCCCGCACTTCCGCGGGATGTACAATCTCATCACCGATGATCGTGGGTGATGCATCCGGTTTGCGGTCAGCAGCGTACGGACCCTCCTATCCGGGGCGTCGAGTTCGGTCTGAGTCCATATTATTATTATTATTATAACCGTGACATGAAGCCAATTTTTTACTATAATTAATAAATCAACCCTCCTTCTGACAAAGTCAGGGAACGAAAATTCTAATCATAACTAATATTATAAATGCGAAACTGAATTTGTTTCTTTGTTACGCTTTCACGCTAAAACGGCCGAACGGATTTGGATGAAATTTAGCACATGGGTAGACCATGACCTGGATAAGGACATAGGATACTTTTTATCCTGATATTCTCACGCGATCGAGACTTATGCGGGTAAAACCGCGGGGCGCAGCTAGTAATAATATAATCGAACAGTCTTTAATTACGACGAAAACGGTGTTTTTTTCTATCTGCAATAACAGCTGTAAAATAGGCATGTAATAAAATACTAAGATAAAACTATTTAGTAAAATAAAAATGCTGTTTTCCTTATTATTGCTAGCCGGTTTTCGAAGATAGGAACATATCGCATTAAAATTCATCCGCGATGCGAGGGCGCAATATAGATAAGGCCCGAGCAACAGTGATAAACGAACACTGGTGCGATCTCTTTAGTACAGCAAAAAAAGAGATATTTTAGTATACAGGGTGGATTTTCGAAACGGGTCAGTAAGGGCCTGCGACCTAAACCATCAATCGAATAATTTTATTGTTCACCGCTGTCACCATGTAATTTAATCAAAGACAAGTCTGGATGACAACTGCTTTAATGTCATAAGCAATAGACAATCCACAACAGTAAGGGCCTGAACCATTTAAGTTACAGGAAATCGTTCTTAGGAGACATGGGTCACCCTCACGCATCAAGACGTGTCCGAAGTATTTGAGGTTGCGCGTTTGGACCAGAACAGAAAGACTCTTTTGATGCCGAGTTCTTGTTGGTGTTGATGCGAAACTCCATCCAAGATACCCCAAGCATTCTTCTCCAGCACCACATTTCCAGAACGTCTATCTTCTTCTTCTCGATGTCACGCAGCGTCCACGTCTCAGCAGCGTAAAGGAACATAGGAAAAACCAGTGTCTGAACAAGCCAGATCTTAGTGGATATTGTAATATCTATGTTCCTCCGGAGTTTTTTCAATTTGTCTATTGATGATTTCGTTATGGCCATACGTGTCTTAATTTCATCCATGCATCATGCACATTTATCTTGCAGCGTTAATCTCAAACGGGGGAGCCGTTTGAGATTATTGCTGCAAGATACCTAACTTTAGGACAGCCCCTCGTCGCAGTTCGTAATTCTAGACTTGGGCGAGTATTTGTTACACGCTAACAAAAACTCGCCCAAGTCTCTAAAACCACGATCATCACCTTAGTTTCATTGCGGTTAGTCTTTAGTCCGAATTCAAGGCTCGCACTAAAGTAACTCTGTCTGTCTATCTGTCTGTCTGTATGTTACCCTTTCACGCCTAAACCATTGAACGGATTTCGATAAAATTTGGCGAGGAGATAGATAGATCCCGAGAAAGGATATAGGCTACTTTTTGCCTCAAAAATAACCCTAAAGGGCATGAAAGTTTGTAGGGGAAACTTACCATTTCTTTAGTTAAAGCTATGAAAATTTAAATTTATGCTTTTGGTAACAAATAAAGAATTGAATATTTCAGCGGTTTTCAAAAATCATCTTTCAAGAGGGTAAAGTAGGAATGAGTTTAAAATTAAAATTAAATATGGATTTTTTTTGTGAATTCTTTTCAAGAGAAGGGATTGGAAATACAGTCATTGTAAAAGTGGATGAGCAGTTGACATCAGACTATTGTAACTTAGATAGATTACAAACAGACCCACTAAAAAATGAAAAATAAAAAGTTTTCACAATAAAACAACTGTCTTCCAAAAAAAACACTACGCTGTGAAAAATAACTTTAATTTCGGAAAAAATAAAACACAGTTCCAAAGACACCGATTAAAAAGGATTTTAATTTTTCATCTTTCTTTACTTTATTATATTAGGGAGAACAACAGCATAAACATTTTACATTTTTTACATTTGCTATGCGAATTACAAATTACCCAATAACAGTTATCCACTACTAACAATATAAAATAAAGCAAAAGCACTTAGTTACTAACCACCACAATGCCACTTATGAATACAGAAGGTTCACTCCGCATTTTAGGTATGAAGTACGGGGCGGGCTCATCTTGTTGGGCCAATTTAGTGAGTACGAGTCAGAAGTAGTCAGAACATATAAGAGTTACGCGATAGAAAGAGAGGCAACTTCTAGGTGAATATAACTGTACGTAATTAGCGCTACGGTGAGCAATGGGTAACTCGCCGTCCGATAGGGACCAGGCCCGGGTCGACGGCGCGTTGTGTTCCACGCGCGCCTCAAAGAGATGTCAGCACCAACTGACGGGGTCCGGAAGGGCCAATGCCTGCCGGGGTTGCGGGTTTGTCCGAAAGGGATATCGCGACCCCGGCACACAGGCAACGGAAGGAACACGGGTGGGTTTTAGTCAGTAAAAGTCTGACACGCCCTCCCGCTCCGCCCAGAGCTGGAGAAGAAGGTAATTAGCGCTGTGTGACCTGAATACCCTTTATTGTGTCGCACCTGGAGTCGTTTCTTATTCAAACGATTTTGCGGAATGAACCCTCTGTATTCATCCGTGCTCATGCGTCAATAAAAAAACGTTAGGTATACATTTTTTCATTAACACTAATTGAACTAGATATATTACTTACGCATATTTTAATGCTTATTGTACTCAGTTTAACGAACAGCACTGCAATATGTTTGATATTGCAGTATTGTTTGTTAAACTGTATTTATGATAGGTATTATTTACGATTTGAATCGAAAAACCAATAGAAATGTTTCTTCACATGACATAATATCACGCCTGTATACCCCGAAGGGTAGGGCAGAGGTGTATCTATTAATACACCTACATTTCACAAGTTATGTTTGAGTCCCAAGTAGTAGGACTAAATGGAAATGTTTATTAGTTTTGATAAATATCGTGTGAAATAAAACTAAAGCATGTAGGTAAGTGTAATGTTTACCTACCTAATTCGATAGATACGTTAACAATCTAAGACAGATAAGTTTATATTTCAGTTAGTTTATTTAAGTACCTACATGTATCAAAGCATGTTCTCGGATATATTCTGCGAATTGAGGTTGACACACAGGAATACTGTCTTCCAAAACATGTCGCCTTCGTCGGTAAATAGATCGTGGACACGTAACGCATCGTCGATCTTCCATGGTATTTAACAAAAGCAGCACGAACGAATTAGAAAGTCCATAAACAGGCTAGGTCGCGGGTTTATAAAATGTATACAACAACAAAGTCCATTCACAAGGCAATCAAAACTCAAGAAACAAGCCGTGGTCAAGAAGTCGAACAACTCACTAAGTAGGTACTATAGGAAAAAGTATTGGCTATTTGTGGAAGTGTGGAAACACTGTCAATTATCTAACAATTTTACTTCGAGCCTGTAACCACAGTATAAATAAGTAACAGTATTATTATCTTCATAGAAAACGGCCGAAACGACGCGCTTTGATATCTCAGTGTATATTAGTACGCAACAGTACCGAGTACGCGGCAGTTACGCACGGACGCGGAAGGTTTATCTACCAAGCGGCCGTAGGTATCTAATTATCAAATCAAATTTATTTATTTACAGATCATACAATCCAATTTGTTAGTTAGTTACATACACATCTTAAACACTAGTGTTAGTACATAATAATAATATTGGGCAAATTTTGGTCATAATTACTAGTAATGTCAAAACCATCAATAATAATGTCAAAATCACAATCATAATGTCAAAATCATTATTTTAAGGTCACTCCCGAGAGATAATTATTATTAATATTTGTTACTTCTTTGACATTTCTCGAGACCCTAGGGCCTTTGGAAGGCGTACGAGGGGCCGAAGGCAATTCGCAGCGGCCCCTTAGACGTGTTTAATGAAACGAGGCACCAACCGACGATTATACCAGTACGTACTATGCTAGTGCACCCAAGGACAACCCCCGCTTGGTGTAGGAATATTTAAAGATATGGAAACAAAGATATTGGATTATGGGTTTGGGTGGCTAGGTGAACTGGTTATTTAGAACTATGGAAAGACTATGGCCCCTGCCTGACCATTATTTTATATAAAATACACAGGTAAAATGGCAAGGGGGGATTTGCACAGTCAATAATGGACCCCCGAGAACTGTCGCTAACACAAAGTGCATATCAATTTTTCGGACAATATTTTAAAACTAGATGGCGCCGGCATTTCCTTGCTGACTGATTCTCGAGAAGAAGTGCTGAAACAAACTCCAGAGTTGATGCTCACATTGGACGTATGACTAACTCGCATCCAGTGTGAGTAGATTATTTTGACCTGTATACCTTGCCCTTTTGCTAACTGTACCACCAGTTCCTATGATCCAAATTGCACAATATTGGATAAATCAAACTACGTTGAATCAATATAAAATAATTATGTACTGACCTACAATATTCAGGACTTGTAGGCGTTTATTTGCTTCTGTAAGATATACGATGACTGTATCGTATAACTTATTTAGTGCTTACATCCGGAACATATTTATATATTTTGATAGATTTGACTTCATGTAAGCTTTTTAATAATAGAGTTTTATAATAATAATCCAGAAAATCTGTAGTCATTATAACAATCACCCGATTCGTCAACACACATTCAAATTCTTGCAACATCTCCAACATGCAACGTAAACTACTTATGATTAGATACGGTAATCATAGGAAATGATCTTACCGATTTGTTATCGTACTTTAACAAATTCATAATAGGTATTTCTTCAAGTTGTTTAAGGACCGAATACCTCGCATTATTATCGTTAAACATAAAATAAATATTTGCTAGTTCTATACTGATAAGATGGTGTGCCATAGTGGAAAATAAGTGTAATATTTTTTGTTAACTGCACGATCGTTACGCTCTTGGTGCAGGAGACTCACCGCCCTACTCGATGTACGACGTTCAACGGTGACTAAAGATAAAAGAAAAATGGTATAGATTAAGTGATACATTATCAAAGATTATCACAAGCCACGAGATATCTTTAGAGTTGAAGACATACATGTAACTAATCAGACTAGAGGCCGGACGAAACGTGTTTACTTTTATTAAATTTTAATGACGTAGCTTTTTTCGTAGTTACAACGAACACGATCACGGATTACGCCTAGAAAAACATGTAATAATAACAGGATAATGTAATCAGTATATTAATTATCGTATTGTGCGTACGGCAAGTGTGCGAGTGGCGGCCCTGGGACCACATTTATTGGTTTGCGACTCGATGCCGTTCGGTTCCGTCGACATATTGTTATCGTTGCCGCCATCACGATGATTAAACGGTTTGTACAGGTGTAACGTTGTGCGCTAGTTACGTGTTGGTAAATGTTTGTCTCAATAAAATGCTGTGACACTGATTTTGTTGTCCGTGAAGTGTTTCTATGATTCTTGTGAGTGCTGTGCAGTGTTTCAAAATGGATAGATTTAGGCAAAAGTCTAAAAAGGAAAAACCGATGAAGCATGTTGACAAAGACCCATCTCCCTTGTTTATAACTGACGTAAAGGCGATAAAAGAAAATCTTAAAATAAAAGAGATTTTAAGAACTGTAAAAATGAATAGTAGCATGCGAATAAAAGCCCCAAAGGGCAGCAAAGTGATGCAAAATAAAGATTTTAACGATAATGAAGACATGTTTGGGGTCGATCAAAATAGTGAAGATCAAAATGTTGAAAACCAAAATAGTGAGGAACAAAACATAGTGGAACCACCTAGTGCAACAAATCCCGACGTAGTTGTCATTTCCAATAGTAGTGAAGACACAAACGAAAGTAAATTAGAAGAAACTGTAGTTATAGTAGATGAAACTAATGAGTTGGAAGCAGAACTAATTGCCGCTTGTGATGAAAACAAAAGTTCAATTGACACGAAGATACATGAATCCATCAGTGTACCAGAAGGGTTATCAGATTTCGTGCTAATTAGTGAAGAAAACAAACAAAACACTCCAGTTGTTCCTGACGTCAAGATCGATTTACCTCCCCCGAGCGAATGTTCACAAGTGAAGGTTCGCGACAGAAAGCTGTCTCTGGACCAGACTATGTTGTCTAGACGCGGGGGCTTGTCACAGTCTGAATTGGATCTGAATTCAATTGGGAAATCTCCACTAGAGAGGAAATCATCATTTTTTAGGAAAAAAATGGATAGTTTTTTGAAAAATACGACAGAAATATTCAAACGTCAGTCAATTAGTAGAAGTCAATCTATTCAGAGACGGGGTTCCATGTCGGTGTCCCTACAGTCATTGAACGAGAGCAGCGCATTCAACGGTGACTACGGGGAGCCCCTGCACAATCACCCTGTGAGTATAGTTTTTTCTAAAGCGCCACCAAGGCTTATGAGTTCTTCTGTATGTTCTACCTTTTGTACCTACACCTGTCCCAATTGAAGGTGTTTTGTATATTACACAAACATGCACAAAATTTGAAAAAAAAAACATGCTCAAAGCTCAATATATGTGTGCCCTAGTGCCCGAATGTAAATATATAGGTTCCAGGAACATCATGTTTCAGTATCCAGGAATATCATCATCATTTAGTATTGGTTGAAAAACCGTCATTATCGCGTAAATGCTAGTTTTCTTAAATACCAACTTATTAAATACTATCTTTATGAATATTAGAAAGTAAAGAAGCATTCTCAAAAAAATAAAAAGTTTTCTTGTTTGTGATTTCTTAGGAATAAACGTATCTCACCATCGTACTTACTTATGTAGTATGTCGGCTATTGTATTCGACTTCAAAGAAGGAGCTCTCAGCACGTGACTACTTATTATATTTCGTATTTCTATAACATAATAATATGATAATATATATTTACAGAAAAATACGACACGTGCTGAGGCACCCTTCTATTATTGAGTTGCTTTCTTGACTTTTTACAGTACACAAATAAATAACAATTACTGAGTATATTTATCTACTTATGATTATTTTCTGTGATTTATAAAATTCATAAACACCTAAATATCGCTCTCAGGCTAATTTTGAAATGGCAGACATAAAAGAATAGGTTGAGGTTGAATAATTATGTATTAGAATATTAATTGAAAATTAATTTACGCAAAATAAAGCCTATGCAGACTGGCGCGAAACTACTCTAACAAAAAAAAAAGAAACCTTCATGGTAGAACAATTACCGGTATGGCGTCGCGCCAGTCTGCACGAGGCTTGTATATATTATTTTAATTCAGATAAAATAAATGGGAAAATAAAAGCATGTTATTATTTTCCTAGTGAACACGTTTAGGGAACTGTCTCGCAGGAAGAAACAATAAAAATAACGGTAATTTTTCCTTTCTAGACTAATGTTATTGTGTGCTCGTTTTGATGTCGTGACCCACAGAAGTGAGAATCTCTTGACAATGTCCTCGGTACACTGTAGGTACTTATCTTTCTTTGCGTTACTCCTATTAAGTTTGTATAATATTTAGGTGATGTCATTGTACATTTATGACATAAGAGAATAAACAAAACTGCATTCTTCAGTAGATAAAGGAAAATAAATATCGTATTTGTAATATAAATAAAATCGTGTCTACTGATGAAATAGTTTCATAGCTTTATTTATAACATAATATGTTGGTGTCTTAACACCAACATTTCTTATTTTTTTTTATGTAAAAATTTCTTTAAAGTTATTTAGATTTTTAGACAATTTGACAATAGTATTTTACTGCAGCGGGCTGCAAAAGAGGCATTGATGGACAAACATGAAAATGTTTGCCGGCCTTTCGTCGCATGTATTTGAGTAGTACAGCATTTTCGAATTTCCAAGCATTTTTGAGAAAACATATTATTGTAATTAATTATCATTTTTGATGTCCAGTAAAGCGTAAAATAAATAATTAGCAGCATCATTCATGACGGTATACATACATATTTTTAAATATATTAAGAAACAACTAAAATCCGATGTCTATTATGGTGCAGTTTGCAAGAATCAGAATCAGAATCAGAAATCATTTATTTGCAAAGAATGTAGGTAACAAAACATAGTTTTGATGGTGTAAAAAAAGAAAAACAAAAGATCCAGTACATTCTACCGTATGGCATGCAACATTAAGCACTATCATAATTATAATTATTGCAAATTTATATTAATCAATAAGTGTCAGGTAATCAGTTTTTAATTTCATCATCTTGAAAGTTAAATTCACCGGCAAAATAATAGTCATAGTATTTAAAATTAGAATCGAAGTTAATAAATTGAAATATTATTGAGCAATGTCATAGGGTGTTGTCATTTAAAAATTGACATGAAATTTTTCAACTATGTAGTAGGTAGTTTCGTTAATTTCTTTTTGAAAGAATTAGATGTATCATTTTTAATGTCAAGAGAGAGAGATAGATACATAATCAGCCTACACTAGGCCCGCGTGGTGGATACCACGCGGGCCTAGTGCGACTTTTTGAAAATAGTTACTCAGCGAAAATTGCTTATTGTTGTATCATAATTTCATAAACATAGGGCTCTGTAAGGGTCGTTTGATTCGTCAGCGGAGGGCTTTGTCCATTCACATCAGCGTTTTGCTACGCTTCAATTCATTCTCATGAAAGGAATACGATGAGCAAAACATCTGCAGAGGATAGTATTCATGAAAACTGTTTACGAAACAGTACAATTTTAGTTTGGAAAGTTGATTCTTGATTACGTTATTTCAGGAGGAACTACAAAGAAGCATGTCAAGCCTACAGTCGTCACCAACGCCCGCTCGGAGTGCTTCCAGCCTGTCGATGTGCCAGAGTGAGCAGACCCTGCCTGACCAGCAGAGCGAAGGGGACAGCCTGGCCGGCAGTCGTCCCGCACTCACCGGTAGTCAAACCCTCGGAGACACGTCACCCAGCATAGATAGTGAGTAATACAAATATAAATATACTGTCTGTGTCTGTGCGCTAGCTATAATGCCTGGCCAGTTTTAGTAGCTGTATGGTCGCCCACCGTACGTCATAAATCAGATATTAAATACAGTCCTGTGATTAGCTCCCTGTATTCTGTATTCCATTTTTCTTACGTCTCTGAGATTTCACTTCCAGCGGCCAATTAATATTCATATGCGAAAACGTTATATGCCTACTAAAGCCCTTCATTAGATAGTGCTACAGTATCCCTTATCTACTCTAATACTATGTATTGAGTGTACGAATAGGTATGTTACCAAAGATTATGCAGATGAAGCGCCACGTTAAAATCTACTCCCGTGTTAGTTAGGAATGTGCGAAAACTACGGGAGCGTGCGCGAAGTTCAGGTGTATTCCGACAAGTTGTGGATTAATTAATTACGTTGCACCCACATGGTGTGTTCGCCGCGTTGCGTCCGATGCCAACGTAACTTCGCATTCACCCATTTTCGTTTCAGATCCCAATTAGTCCGCTGTCTCATCGGGAAATGTAAGTGCATTTCCATTGCAGCTACTCAAAGAGATTTACCTCTCAGAATAATTGACGATGAAAGCTTTTCAAGGTTCAGTGCCAAGTTCGCTACTCAAGTTTATCTTGTTTAGGGGTATGAGGAACAGGGTGTAAAGTCCACTCATCCACCATAGAAAAGGGAGGATCCTCCGACCAGACGGGTGTCATGTCTGGCGGGCAACTGCCCAGAGGTTGTAGTCATGAGCTTGTATATATGTCCACCGCGTGGTAAACTCTAATTGCGCGATGTAGGATTTGAGTGACGTCAGGATGTTGTGTGACGTCAGGTCTTTGATGCGTAGTTCGCATGTGGCGATGTAGATGCCGGCCACACTTGTAATCGTGAATTAATATTTAAAGTCGAGAAATGTTGAAAGTTAGTTACTATAAATAAATCCATTGATTGCAGTTTTAGACTTTTCTAGAGTTACAAATTGGTTGTAATCTCGTCACCGGTACGCAAGCACTGACGCGGCTTGGGGCGGCACAAAGACAGCAATCAGTGTGTTTATCTATTTCCAAAGAAACCGTTCATCTTACTTCGTTCGCAGCAGCGAACGCAAAGATTAAGTTTGTTGAAATCTACTCAAGCTCAAAAGTTTGTGATTGCACAGCTTCATTTTATGCCGAGATTACGCAAACTTTCATTTAATTTTTATTGGTAAACAAAATAACTATATTATATACAAGAGAAAGGCGAGAAGTGGGTTCAACCATAGGGTTCAACAGTAGACTGGGAAAGGACCAGTAGACAGATTTCCAATACAATATTCGAACATCTATTATGGCTCCGTGCACGAAAAATACCCTTTTTCGTTAATAACTTATCTAATTGAAAGAAAGCTTGAAATAATTGAAACATTAAGCCCGTGTTACTATAAAAGTACAGTTTTCGTGGTGCTACACCATTCATGGCAATCACAGCACCTGTTAACAGTTGCATCACTTTTGCGGTCTCGAAAATATTGTTTATATCGCCTTTGATTTACTTTATGAAGATATGAAATAATCATAAAATAACATTTTGATTTTATTTTAAGGATAGCGGAAGACTAATGTCTGATTTTAAAATTTCTTGATATGGTTTGCTAAATAATAGGAAAAAATACATAACTGACAGGGTTTAAAAAAAATTAATATATATTTAACATTATTTTCCTGCTATATATTGTATCGAAAAAAGGCAAGTAGACCATATAAAGATGATGATGATATTTTTAAATGTTCAAAATCAAAAGTAGTTTCATGTAAAAAAGTTATCTAACCTCAGACTCGCGTTATTTTTCGGAAAACTTGTTGTGAATATTTGTGATCTTCCATGAATACTTATTTGAAAAATCCCTTTCAGTCACATGCAAAACAAGGAACTGGACTTTTCGAATCATAAATAGTTTTGTTTAAAATATTTTTCTCTTTCTCACAACTAA
This sequence comes from Agrochola circellaris, assembly GCA_914767755.1. Classification (NCBI taxonomy): domain Eukaryota; kingdom Metazoa; phylum Arthropoda; class Insecta; order Lepidoptera; family Noctuidae; genus Agrochola; species Agrochola circellaris. The sequence goes on from OU611840.1 coordinate 9,801,779, forward strand.
TGAACAAAATTGATCAATATGAGTCGATTTCGTACACGGCCTCTTAACATTCCAATTAACAGTATTACGACCCTAATTTGGGATTAGTTTTTTAGTTGCTTGCATTTTATTTGCAATAGTAATAACAAAAAATGACTTATAGTCTTGAGGTACATGAATTCTTAAAACTCACCCCTTTATCCCATAGGGGTAGGCGGATACTAGACACAACTGAAAGCCCGATATGTATAACTGAGTACCTATGTTCTTCTTGGGCGTCTCTCAGTATGTCCACTAACATGTGCCTTGTTAATTTCTTGTTGCAAATCGCCTATCATTCAATCTCCGAACATACCCGAAAAATCAATATTGTCACTACCTTGTATCCCATTTTTAGACCACAACGTTGTCTGATCATGTCATTACTCAATCTATCATTCATGGTTACACCACACAGCCTTTGTAAGGAACGTGTTTAGTCTTCTTTCATGTATTTCCTGCCAGACCCAGCATTGACTTCCATACATACGCACCACCGCCAAACTATACCAGCACAGCAATGTGGACTGCCACCCGCGCCATTTTTGACATCAACTGCATACCACATAAGCATAAATCTCACCATCTCAAACAAATTTGTTCAATTCTTTTATCTTTTACCTCAACATTACACACAGGTACCAACTACATCACCTAAATTAAACAAGTGAAATTATATTAAAATTTAAAAAACCGCGACACAAACATTTCCTCATTCATCTTTCCTACTCCATCACCAGACCCTGTTCATCTATCTATAACATATTCATTGAGACCATTCCAATGAGCCAAAAGACGATACCTGTGCTGTAAGTTGGTAAGGTAGTTGGGTATCCTGCAAATTCCATGTGATACTGCAGCATCAGTTCAAGGTTACTATGATCTTCAAATATCATTGAAGTAACAGAATACCAAATTTCAAATCGATCAGACCTATGGAAGACCCTCACATCCATTCATCATCTAGTAAAAAGCTGATAATCTTCAAACGGCTGAACGGATTTTGATAAACCATGTCTAAAAAACCTGCTTTCAAATAAAAAAAACCGTATTCAAATCGGTTCACCCGTTTAAGAGCTACGGTGCCACAGACAGACACACAGCAGTCAAACTTATAACACCCCTCTTTTTGCGTCGGGGGTTGAAAATGAGGTTAATAAGGGATCCAAATTTGTATGAAAGTTCGTCAATTTTACTGATGGAAAACCCCAATGGGCACAAGGCCGGTTTTAAATAAATGTGTAACAGATGAGTGTAATAATAAGGTTTGCAAATTCTGAAGGCTTCTCAAAATAACTATTTACTAAAGCGTGCAAAGCTTCGCGTGACAGAAGAGGGATACGGGGAGAACTTTTTTCATGAACAGACTTGGACGACTTTATTCGAATGAGCTGTGTAAGTGAAGCGCGACAACATGATGAACGAGGGCGCCCTTGACGCGCATCATTCATTCAGGGACACTCACTGACATTGACACTGAAAAATATGAAAACGAAATACTTAACACTTTACTCATTTTAGGTTATCTCTTAGTGAGATTTATTAGCTGTGCCCGCGGTTTCGCTCACGTGACTGTTTATACCATAATGCTGCGGCCGCATCTGCGTCTATCGTGACGAAACTTCGCACAGTGGTACGATACGATACACGCAGATGTGACCAACCATTATGGGTTATCGTCGCGATAATTCGGGTTGCGGAGCACTTATCGCCCGTGTGGCGGTACATAATAATAAACGTGGCGATGCCAATGTCACCATTGCAATAATGCGATAACTTTTTAGCGAGCAAAACATACGAAGCTTTTGCACGCATAGCTTTGTCCCGATAGACGGCGATGTGGCCGCAGCATTAGCGTTATAGGTAATGAGAACGTTCAGTCATAGTACATTCGTATTATATAATATCCTACAACATCGGCTGACTTACTTAATTTAAACTGAAACTATTGGTAGTACATCTTTGTAATATCGATACCTTTGGGTAGAAAGGTCGTATAAACCATTTTGGCCAAATTGAGTTATATATACAATTTTTCTCAGATTTTTTTTCTCTATCGATCTGTATATACGAAATGCAGAAATTCGCACAAAAATGGTTGATACGACCCAGAAATTTTCGGTCATAGCCTCTTAAAAAAGGTAAATTTTCAATGTAAAAGCCGAATGTTTTTTTTTTGTAGTTTTGTTATGATGTAATGACCATAATTTATATTAACTCAGGGAGTAAAAATAGTCGTTAATTGTAAATGGTTTATACGCCCTAACGTGTTAAATGTATTACATAAACATAGTTTAAATTCGACGTCGTAAATCCAAAGGTAGTTCGCGACGTTGGTTTAGATAAGAGAAGGTATTATAATACTTAATAAATGTTGATTTCGTATTTCAGGTAGTTTCATTTTATTTCAATCGACCATTATTGGGTATTAGAATAATAATAATTGAGTTCCTACTAATTCTGAGAGTAACAGGATTGTTTATTAGTCAGAATTCAATTGATCTATGATTATAAATGGTTTTTAATACAAAAAAAAAACTTATATGGGTTTTATGGACAGTAAATGTGACCATAAGCTTACCAAAAATGGATATACGATATAAACAGTTTTTTTAAAGTACATTTTCATGGGGTGTATTAACCAAGAATTGATTTTTTCTTAGACGTAAATCCAAGTTAACTTTTAAGCTACGTGCAGACCAGCGCAACGCGACAGCGCGACGCGACACGGGTTATTGTTATACCGTCAAGTTTTCTTAAAAATTGTATTGTTCGTGTCGCGGCGCGGCGTCGCGTCGCGCTGGTCTGTACGAGCTTTAAAACTAAATAAGATAGATAGGTTTTGATGATTTAACCTTTTTCATTTGCAAATTGTAAGAACCTTTCCCATAAATCATCAAAAAAAAAAGTTATGAATTTTTATGTAAAAAAAAATAGTTTTTCTGCTCTCCTGAAAAGTCGGGTTTTGGTTTATACGACCTTTCTACCCAAAGGTATCGATATATTTATGATTTCTCCTGGGTCCCGACAGTTAAAATTCAAAAAACCCTAATTGTAATTTCTTTCACTTCTTTGAGTAAGTACTTGATCAGCTGATTGAAGAACAAAAGTGAGAATATGGAAAATACGCGTAAAGCTCCGTGCAGACTAGCGCGATGCGACACCGGTTATTGTTATACCGTGAAGATTTCTTAGAAATTGTATTGTTCGAGTCGCGTAGCGCTGGTCTGCACGAGCGTTTTGTGAAAAATACTGTAATGGCTGGAATTTAATGTAGTTAAGTAATAGGTACAGTTAAATAAGAAATTTACTAATAAATAGCAGTAACGAGCTTCGATATCGACTATCATCCAACCTCCTTGTAAATGACGGACTACATACTGTGATTTCCAAAAGTGTTGAAATATGAGTGACGAGGCTGCAACGGTTATCAGACAAATATAGTTCGGCTTTTGTAAGAGAATAAGAACACAGATTCCCTTTTGCGAAAAAGGAGATCTAGACTGTAAACTCGCAATAGATTCAGAGAAAATTCATCACAACAACAACAACTAAAAGCGCAATAACTGTGAAAATGCAGAAAAAAGAAGATTTTTCTTGTACGTAACATCAGATTGTTTGATTATTATTAATAATTGTCTTAGTGAAAAGTGCTTGCCACGGTCAGTCCGTGGATGGGTGACCATCTTAACATACCGCGACCTCTCCTTGCCTTGGAAAGCACGTTAAGCCGTTGGTCCCAACTGCCATTCTTGGATCTTTGACAGTCGTTACGGGTCGTCAGAAGCGCGAAAGTCTGACAACCAGTGTTACCAAAGGGTTTCTATTACCCAGTTACTGGGTTGTGGAGGTCGGACAGGCAGTCGCTCCATGTAAAATACCGGTATTCAGCTGCATCCGGTTAGACTGGAAGCCGACCCCAACATAGTTGGGAAAAGGCTAGATAGATTGATTGTCTTTGTGAGAAGTATAAAGTTTCGTGTGATTTCTGTTTAAACAGTTAAATAACATAATATCACGCCTGTATTCCCCAAAGGGTTGGGCAGAGGTGTCCGGATAGTAAACCCACATTTCGCCGGTTATGTTAAGTCCCATGAAATAGGGAGCGAGCTGATTGCTATAAACCGGGTACAAATCCAGACTCGTATTTTAATTTTTAAAAGATGAACAATGAACACTGCATTTTTTTAAATTCTGGCGTAGAAAAACCTACAGACAAACAAAACATTTTCATTTTCGGCCGAAAATTCAAATTAGACCGCTTTCGTTTTCGGCTGAAATTAAAAATCCTTTTCCGGGCGGTTTTCTACGATGCTTTAAGCTCGGTCACCATGGACGAATGTTGCCACACTCGACCACGGCGACCGAGTGACAAGTGCAGCGTTGCACCTGTTCAGATATACCTTATAGTTCATAGTGTACAGGCCATCGCGACTGCGCGAAACGCAATTGTTTCACAGATGTTGAAACTTCCACGCGCTATCATTTCTCTATAATTTATTAATACCATAAGTGTGTTGGACTGTTAAAGAAATAGTCTAGCTACAGCTTTATAAAGGCTCTAAGCCTACGTTCACAGGGACGTAAAAATATCGCGGTGGGATTTTATCGCGCACTGGATTATCAACTCTCGGTGTTGAGCCTTAGCGTTGAAAATACGGTGCAAAATACTAAAGTGATGATAATACAATATTTTTCCAAAAAGCAAGGTTCCTTTTGTTTTTCTTTATTTCTTATCCGGCTACGTTAAAACAAACCAATAGATGACTATTTAGGGGAGCTCAGAGGGTTTTTGAGCAAGAATATGCGGAGGGAACGTTGATAGCTGAGTAGGTGCGGCATAACAAGAGAACACCGACAATATATTTGAAAAGTTTCAGATGGAGCTCCATAGTCAGGAGTCTACTTTAAGATTTCGAAAATGGTAAAAAAATAACGTGGTGGCCAGAGTCGTTGTTCGTGATAAGGCGGGATTTCGACACAAAACAAAACACAAAGTTACCGGTATTGAGTACGTATAATTATTACTTTTCGCACAGGTTTACATAAACTCGCACATAGGACAGTTCACATAAACTATAAACAACTAACGTATAATGACTAAACCGATTTTGGCGGGAACGCCCGAGCAATTAGGCATACGACCGCGCGCACTGGACATTCGACGGCGCTTCCTCGACTGCATTGCGGAGCGCGGCGTCCCCCCCGGTCGGCTGGCGAGCGCGCGAACAAAAAGGCGGCCCCGCGCATGCGTACAAGGCAAGCATAATCGACGATGCTTCTTTGGCGCGGGGATGGCATTTCTAACATTTTTATTTAAATTAGGCGAGTGCGTTGCCTACAGTCGTTGATTTTATTATGATCGTTAGCCGCCTAACCCATAATGACAAAATAGGCAAATCTGACGAAGAAATTGAAGGCTTTTTTAAAAAAATTATAGGGTTTTTGAATGAAATTTGTTATATTTGGGGCGTTATACACGGGATTCTATCTGAAACTCTACAAATCTTTTTTTTTGTGTTCTTTCATCGTGCCACACCTGCTTAGCTATCAACTTCTTGCCCTGCATATGGTTGCTCAAAAACCTTATGGGCTTTTACTTAGCCTATATAGCCCCCCCCCCTTTTGTTTGCCCACTGGTGGGCAAAACTCGGGTTTATGGTATATTTATCTATATTTCAAATAACCGCTTCATACAACTGAAAAATGAATTTGCTTGGGTCTTAGCGATTTGCCTTTAGTTTAGGACACTTAATGGGTCAATTGATTATGAGAAAGAAAAAACAAAATAGATAATCCACGGCTGACTGAGTTCTTGGATATATTCAATTGTTACTCAAACTTTTTGTCTTTCAATACTCAATACTCAATACGTTTTCTTTGATAAGTTCTACTTGATCCATTTCCCAGATTGAGGCTGTCCGGTCGGTATTCCCGCCTGATAAAGACAGACTCCTTATTTTTGTGCATAAATTACAAATCTTCCTTTAGAGATGTATATAATTATCTATGTCTTCGTTCTATCTTGAGATATTATATTGCTATCTAATCAATTACTTATTTAGATGTCTGATGTGCACTCGAATTATGCCTGGCTTGTTGCTATTCTGAGTCTAAAAGCAAATTGGAAAGTGATGTCCATGTCATACACTTATGGGCATGGGCTATGGAAAATTCTTGGAGAAATCTGACAGTCTTTCCCCGACTGGTTAGGCAATCCTCTTCAATGGCCCTAAGATCATTGTCCCAGTATTACTACTGCAGTGCTATTCTGTAACCATCTCACCGTGAAATCTTAGGTGAAGTGAGCGTGGAGTGAGCTGCCATTCCACCTAATGCTAGAGATTGACACTATTGACAGCTCACTTCACCTAAATTTTCACGGTGGGATTTTTACAGAATAGCACTACTGGACTATTAACACTACACAAATAAAGGTACATTACGACTGGATGTCCTTAAGATGCCTGTTTTCTACGTATTGCCGATTACAGGACATTATTTCTTGATTTTCTTTCGATGTTGTCTTTTACCGGCAGTCATTGGTGATTCACATTTATCAAGTTCTCGTACTAAAAAGTTCACGTTAATTCATGTCGGGGTTTTATCTGTCCTACTATTGCTCTTTAATTTGTTATTAAATCACTCTGTATTGTAAAAAGTTCGGTGTTTTGTTATTTGTTCGGTAAGGTTATGAATCGCTTTCGCGCCACTTCTGCAGCTAGACTGCGCCTAAGTTCAATCCACCTCAGCAGGTACATTTTGCGGCTCCGGCTGTCAGGTGCATCTCTCACTACCGAAATAATGATATGGATATATTCAGATCATTGGCTTGCTCAGATTAGAGCTGTCAGTTAACATTGGATAAAGGCATTCAGCCGCATACAGTAAACTCGAAAACGTCTAGTTATAATGCCAGCCTATAATTATCTCACTGCAATTCAGAAATTACTGTGTGAATGGTGATTTCCACCGATAACGTCCTGCAGATTTCCTCACAACGATTTTCTTCAATGTAAGTCACTGGTCTTCAAGGTGATTAAAAATAAATTATTTCGCACCTTTAAAACGTGACGACAATGACGTAAGTGCAAAAATTTCAAAAACGGACCTTTTAATAGGAAACGATTAAAATACTATTAAAGTTTTGTATGCGACGTCAACTTTTAAGTAATAGCAATATTTGCCGCTAGAGGGAAGTTGCGTCGTTGTGTAACTGGAGAAGGAATTTAAATCGAAAACGACCCATTGGTCAGTTACCCGCCGGGAGGATATTGAAGAGTTGATGTAAGTAATGATTTAGCACCAAACTAAAAGTTATTTTTTATATTAAGGCTAATGTTCTGCATTTACGTCATTGTTCTTTGTGGATTCTTAAAGTTAATAAACATTTTATTTGGACCAACTACGCAATTGTAGGCACCCCCCGAAAATAATATAAATAGCAACTAAAATATCAGAGTTAAAATAATCAAAAATATTTTACAAATAAACCTATATCCTATATTATGTCTTTTTGTAAAAAATACAATAATAAATATCATTAAAAAAATATATTTCTGATTAAATAAAAAAATAATTCAAAAGCGTTTTTCTCTAAAATTATGTTTTCGCACTTACGTCATTGTCGTTTTAAAGGTGCGATTTAAAGTCACGAGTTTCGTATTTGCCCGACAAGTTTCAATCTCGAATCGAGTTCTTAGGTTAGTAGTAGGGTCCGTATTACAGAACGTTCCTCAAGTCCAGTTTAATCTTCAATCAGTCGATCACTGTTTAAGTATAGAATCAGTTCTTGAGTATCGGTCTTATTCCAGAACGGTAATCAATCTATATTCATTACTCAGATAAATAGAGAGTCAGATCGAGCCTCAAGCAGACCTATTGTCTATGTATATGCATCGGATATAGTTGTATGTTTGTTTATTTCGTTTAATAATTAGTTTTGCTAATTGATTTAATCATTTTATCACTATAAAATGACAGGACGACAAAATAATTTTAGACCATTGCAAAAAACCTATTAAGTACTTAATAAAAATTCTAACGGATTTCAAGAATAATGTTGAAAATAAAAATATACCGCGTGAGAGACGCTAAATCTCAACCTTATATTTGAATCATCGTTGATTATATTGTTGTAATGATCTACTTCTCCAAATATATCCATTTTGATAGTAAGCATTCAAAAAAACATAAATATTTACAAACTCGACCGCGCAGATAGATTTGAATAGAACAAAAATTGAAATGACAACCTATGCTCAAACGCGGTCTCGACCACACTTGGTTGATTACAGATCCAAGCACTGCTTGGGTTCGATTCGCGCACTGAGTAGGTAACGATCTAAAATAAAGCCAAACTTAGCTGAACTATGTTCAATAAATCTATGCTTGAGGAACGATTTAAAATTAAAACTAAACTCAAAACTAGTTGATGTGAAACATCTATAGCCGCACGTAAAACCGATTTCTGGCGTGGTGACGCGTCGCCACGCTATATGATGGTATATATATAGTCTATATGCAGTAGTGTGTACGATGTGGCGACGCGTCGCCATGCGCAATCGACTGTGCGATTCTTTTATCATTATGACATATTTAGTTCCTATCACAATCTGTTCTTTTCTGCATAAATTACTTTTACAAAATGATGTCGATGTTTCACATCTGCCAGGCGTCCCGTGACGGCTCACATTTTTTTAAACAGAGATCATAGCTTGAGTTTCGTTCTGTAATACGGACCTTAGTCTAGCTCTATTCGAGATTGAAACTTGTTCTTGTACTTTATAAATGAGCAGTGTGTTACACTACGAGTAATAGAAATTGTTTGATATTTATGGCCTCCCGCAAACCTATTAATAGAAAGTGAATCCTGGTCCGCAGGTAATCGGATTGAAAACTGTTGGCTTCGAAATACTATAGGTACGTCCATATTGGATAGGAATTCAATAATGTTATATTTTTCTTGCTTTTATTTTATTGGAAAGGATTTTAACTGTATTGGAAAATGGTTTAAAACGGAAACCACGTAGTTTACGAATGTATTTTCAGTTATTAACAATGAAAATATAAAAATATGACTCTGAAGGCATGTGCGTCGTGGTCAGCCCAAATGAATGTCACCTAGCTTGGTTCAAAATGATGTATCTGAAACAAATACTTACTTACCTATACGCAGATAAGTACGTATAGGTAAGTATACCTAGGTATAAAACGGCATACGTATATTGTGAAACGCATAAAGATGCCAGCCTCAATGGAAACCGACTGCTGCCGCAATTACTATTGGCAGCTTCAAGCTGTTGACTATGTCTTCACGAGCGTTTCGTGTATTTTGATCAATTGCTAACTGCTCGAGCAGCACGTGTATAAGCTTATATTAAAAATCTATCAAACTTAGTAACGTATTCATTATAAAGTCAAGGACAATCTCGGTTCCGCAAACAGATTTATCGTTAAGGATCGCCCACTCTATCTTCACACACACTTAAACTTCTTTATTTATTGTGTTGTTCCGGGATGCACTACTTATATTTTAATGATGTGTCTATCTTGTGAAGATTTCTCAGGCGGTAGTTTGTGATATCCCTGAACTTCCATAAATTATACCTTGACAAATTAGGCGCGAATATCTTCTGAGCAGTCAATACGTATCAAAAATATCAAAAACAGATTTACGGCAATATATTCACGTTAATAGCCTTATTAGCTTAACCTAAATAATATGGTACACAAGTGGCCCAAAAATACAATTTGATATATTTTCATTTCTATTTAATTTGTAGTACGCTGTACAATTCCAAAAGCCTGATAATGTCTATGCCTCTTTAGGTTCGCGCAGAGATAGCAGCAACATGCTCGAGCAGTTTTCATTGGAATTCACATATAAATAATCTAGAATGCAACTGAAAATGAAGTGAAAATAGCGTGCAAGATATAATAACGGCACGCGCGTGCACATGTTTCTCGCAGCTACGCAGACCGTCGCGAGCACGCTCGATCGTGCGCGCGACGGGGCTTCCGAACAGTCACCGCCGCAGCACCTGAGTAAATACCCCACCGAGATAAAACTTCTAAGTATTTCTTTCAAATTGTTCATAATGGGATATTCTGTATATTCTTATTCTGGTGATGATAGGTAGGGCACCCGAGCATCCGCGAAACTGCTCGAGTGATGTTGGAGGATACGATCGCACGCAGTATGCAGTCTCGCAATTGTTCGCGAGCGTTATCGTCACTTTAGAATAATAACATACAGAAAACTCATTTATGAACAGCTTGAAAAGGAAAACCCTTCTTAGAAGTTTTGTCTCTGTGGGGTATTTACTCATGTACCTCGGCGCTCGAGCATGCTCGCAGCGCCCCGCGTGGCTGCGAGAACAGGAAAGCATGACTTAAGAATTTATATCTTGCACGTTGTTTCCAACTCTATTTCACTTGCATTCAAGTTCAATTACTCAATGAAAACTATTCTATTCTTATTGGTTTTCTTTCATTTAATAAACAAATATATTCTCACCTAATAATGTTAGGTATACCATGCATTATAGTTATGGTGTTTTAATTATTATTTAACATACCATGTATTTTGTTACGTAGGTCTGAATGAAGCCTATATCCAAGAAGCTATGCTGAACCGCGCTATATCTATGAGTTCCGGCTTGGACTCGGCAACAGGGCAGAACCGCCGGAAATCCAGATCTAACAGGTACCTACTAGTGTTACGATTTTAGGTTTAAGCCAAAGTAGAGGTATAAATAAATTTCATCTAGCCAATGCTAGGTTGTTCTGAAACAACAACAAACAACAAATGGTACAGTGACACATACTAACAAATAGTTTCAAAATAACATTGAGATTAAATCAAATATTGAAGAAGACCTGAAGTGCCGATAGGCATCGATCCCTACAACCCTTTAGTTTAAAACTGTGTCCGTAAAACATTTCTTTTTGCGAAGTTCATGACTGAAAAGGCTACCCTTCTACCCGAACCCTATCGGTGTCACTGCGCCGTCCGTCCATCAGAATGATCTGTCCGAAAGGGTTGGGGAAAGGGTTATCGCTCATTCGACTTCGTGGCACCTGATTGACATCCCTTAGGCAAAGTAGGAAAGAAATGTACAAAAAACAAAGCCTGCCTTTAATAGATATCTTTCGAAGCTAAAATCATAATTTGCAGGTCTATTGCTGCTGCGAATTTTTCATTTAATTTTAAAATGACGGTCTTACACCAATTGTATATCGAAATAAAAGAAAAAGCTAGTGGGATAGCGGGTTGACAACGTAATGGATCGGTTGTTAACCATGTCTAAACGAGGTAGCGTGTGCAGAAATTAAAAAATGCATTTTCTGTGCTCTGCTTATAAGTTCGTTTTACCAACGAATGCCAATATTAATTCCCGTATCTATACCTAACAAGTTACAGTTTTACTAACTATTATTAAAAAATCATATTTCTCTTTCGTAGTCACTGATTTTTTACCTCTATTACGAACATCCTACGCGTGGCGTGAGTAATATGGCGCCATTAGTAAAACATATTACGTTTTTTTTTAAATCATCAAAGTATTTTCCTTGGAAAAGGGAAACGTAACGTAATTATTCTTAATTAATGAGTTTTTCTTGCCTTTTATGGATAGTATTGCGCATTTCACTAATAATAACCAAAACTATTTTTTTATTCATTCATGATAGTACATGAATTCAATATCAGAACATTAATGCTGGATGCACTGTGTGTAATGGGGGTCTCACAGAGTATTACTGTAAGTATATTAACCTATTGAACTCTATTTTGTTCGTGAATGTGGCGTCAAAAGAAACCAACTTTCAGAGTAGGGGTGCCGCGATTCAAATATGAGAGTTAGTTAAGTATACGTTAAAAATATTCGCAGGTCATTAATAGACGACTAAGAAAAGACTGAATGCAGGTTTAGTTTTAGTTACGCGGTGCCGATCTTCGAGTGATAACCGATTTATCACTCGAAGATCGGCCGGTTTTTTTTTTAATGAAATCCTTCTTGAAAGTTAATTTGGGCGGTGCAGGGTAATCTGTTTACTCCAGATAGGAAGTGACTGAAAAGCACAATCGGAGCAAATAATTACCTTAATACTGTACTGGCGTTCATCACGTTTGGTGGACTTCTGTGAACACGTATGTACGTAGTTACCCATAGAAGTACGGAACTAGTAATGACGTCGATTGTTTTCGTGTTATTATGGCGATATGACGACTGATAGAGATAGCTATATCGATGTTACGCCCCCGTGAACCTATATTGCAACTTTCATCGAAATCGTTAGAGCCGTTTTCGAGAACGTGATTACAAATATATATAAAAATATTGCTCATTTTATAGGATAGGATAGGAATTACATGGAAGCTAAGGGGTCGTAGTACCAATGTAACATTTTCAATTTCATAATATCCGTTGTATTTTTTAGTTTTTCTTAGAGTCTAATATCGGTAAGGCAAGCAGGGCTATTGGTTTGAAATTGTTACATGTCCATATAGAACATAAGTGTACGTGTCCACTTGAGAATCTTCTGTAATTTGTAGTCGGATAAAATGTACCTATGGCGAAATGAGTTCTACGTGTTGTCTGGGAAAACAAAAACTACAGAATAACGAAAATTTTATGGCCGGGCCGCATAATGTATTCGTTTAGTGCATTATCGAATCTTTATACATTGAAAAGTGAATAGGTATACATGCCGCGTGACCTCACAAAGGGTATTAAGGGGGATGCACTAAAGTAGCCCGGGAAATGTAATTTTTCTTTCGTTTTTTGCAATTTGCAGGTCCGTGTCAGGTTGTATTTTGATTAAAATATGATTCTCGAATGTAACAAATATGGCTTCATAGAATTATAATAATAACAATCAGCAATATACCGCCTTAAGTTAGGATAATCCTCAAATGTCATGATTTCATGAAATAGTCATTCAATAGGATTACATGAACGTAGAAAATTGTATTGATGATTTTTATGATAATAATTCTATAAATAAACATTTGATATGATCGCGAATCATATTTAGATCAAGATACAACCTGATACTGATCTGAAAATTGCAAATAAGCGAATCTGGTGAGATCTTTCCATCTTTCAGGGATCGCTGAAGAGGTCCACCTAAAGTCATGAATGGATCTCATTATAAATCCATACATCTTATATTCTGTATTTATAATTTGTTCGACTAACATTAAAACTATAATACGTGTGTGATTATTTGTGTTGTGCAGTGTTTCAAAATGTTTTGTTTTCTGCGAGTGCGCATCCTTTTTTTAGACAGTTGGAGTGAGTCAAGGGTCGCAGGTAGTTAGTTGGTGACCAACAAAGCATTCCTTTTAGATATTATTGCTCTTGACTCTGACATTGGATTTTAAACCGTATAACTTCGAAGACAAGTGTAGTTTTGTGTTTATTTGGCTGGTAAAGTTAATTGTGTGAAGAAATGTTTGAGTTTATTTAAGTAAATATTTGTGAAGTTGAAGACGGCTGAAGACCGCGACAAGATTAAGAAGGCTGCTAGCGACAATTATAAGAAACCTGAAACGGATAGTAGCTAGACGAAGACAATGGAAATAGAAACAGCAACGCGTAACACAGCATAGCAGTGTCATAGAAAAGAATCTAGAAAGCAGCGTAACCCCGTCTCAAAATTCACCGGTGAAGATCGACTCGAACCAACATAACGACGACGTCGCAAAAGATCCATAGATAATTAACAGCCGTCTCTCCACTATTCCAATGCTTACTCTAGGATGCATATTCGGTATGGCTCTCAAATCCTTCCTTATCCTAAAGGCACGTATTCCTTACCATTACCCGCGCCACCCGGTCTACTGCTCGATTTGCAATGGACTTTGTAGTCCCGTGAAACATGAGGCTTCATGGACTAGTGCAAATCTTGGGGTTCATTTTTTTTATCGAGTCTTGCTAAACCACGCTGGGATCGGTGCATTTCATTCATTCATTCATTCATTATTAATTTCGCGGGCTACCCTGATGCTATCGCCAGGGTAGCAGGGTAGGGGTTTATTATTTAGCCTTAAGCTAAATAATAACAATGTAGCATAAATTTTCCAATAATAGGTCTGATGAATCGAGCTAAACCTAATTAAAAGCATGTCCGCCTAGCAAGTACCCGCTGTTACTTCGTTAAGGAATAACTTTGTAAGAATGTTGCATTGTTGTGACTGACATTCTCTGAAAATAACTGTTGCCTGGTCCGTTTTTAATTACCCTGTCAGGCTTTAAAATTCTTAACCCAGACGGCCATCAACAAAGAAATCTGCAAATGGTTTCTACATGCCATGCGATATAAAAAAACCGGCCAACTGCGTGTCGGACCACGCACAATGAAGAGTTCCGTAGTTGGGATGAACTTAACATTGTAGTTGAAAAAGATGTTCTCCTATACATTTCAACTGCAAGTATAAGTTTGTACGCACAATGTTGAGAGGTTTACCATGTTATTTTAAGACCATAGACTTCTTATAGGGTTTCCTGTAATCTATGAGTAAAGAAGCATTCTCTGTATTTTTACCAAATTTTTAGGCTCAGTCGTTTTGGAGATAAGGTTGGGGGAATGGTCAATTTTCATATATTTTAGAATTATAAAAAATATAAATTTGAAATCCTCGCAACAAGCCCTTTTATTTGATATGTCACACGTTACAGTTTTCAGAACTTTTTGTTCTCAAAAGTGACCCCCATATTCAAAATCCACATTTGGGTCACCATGGTTTCATCCATGTTTGGGTCACAGAATATGTGTACCAAATTTCAACTTAATCGGTTCATTAGATTCGGAGCAAATTGGCTGTGACAGACGGACACACAGACAGACAGAGAGCCACACGAGTGATCCTATAAAAGTTCAGTTTTTCTTTTTGAGGTACGGAAGCCTAACAAGGGTAGGTACCTACCTACCAACGTGTATTGTACATTACATAAGTCTTTAGTTTATAACAAGGGCTGCACCACTATGAAAACAACTCCATGTATTTCGTAACAAGCTACTCAAGAAAGAGTTAAGCAGAAGTATAAAGACCTCGAAGAATATGAAGGCACACAGGGTGGATTCAAAAGATTTTTGTTCGTTAATTTACTTTGAAAGTGCTAAAGAGCGGATTCTGTAAGGATTTTTACAATGTCTCGTGTATACCTAAAGGCTCAATAAGTGGCATATCGTAGCCTTAACAGTTGTATGGCCCGGTATGCCGAAGCCTTCCGCGGCATACCGCAGCATTCTGCGGTATGCTCAAGCCCCTTTTGACGATATCAACGAAATGTGTGTGCTAACTGTATGAAAATAAGCATCAAAATAATTTCTGCTTACGAGAATCCTTTGTCATCCAATGCCGCGCCGTGCCGACTGGTAAGTTTATAAACACGAACACAAAGATTGGTTGCCATCAACTGTTGATCATTGGGCCACCAGATGGCTTATAAGCTTGACGAAACGAAATGGATATAGCGGCGCATAGAGGACAGTTCAAGTTAATATTTCAGAAGGTAGAATTACTAGGATACGTCCACTCACTAAATAAAATTTCTTTTTCACTACTTTCTACATCATGCATCGACAGAGAAGGGGATAAGCAGTAGCCCGTCAGCAAGAATTATTATGACTTTCATGAAGTTCAGACTACAAAATAAATATTTTTACTTTGTAACTTCTTTTAAAGTAAGTCGCGCTACCGTTAGAATAGGTATCAAAAAATTTAAAAAGCAAGTATTTTTCTTTGCAATCTTCTCAAGCATCTTAGTAAAATACAATAGAATCTGTGCGCGCAAAAGCGCGGATTACACAAAGGAAATATTTTCCTTCTTGAATTGTTCAAATGTTATAACAAAACATGGCGTACATAAGTTTTTATTCTTCATAATATTATTTAAGCCTATAATTTTGCGCTGCAGAGCAAAGACTTGCTTGTCATCAACAGACGAACCTAGATCAGCGCGCTTTCTCCTATTTGATGACGTTTTCAGATCAAAGATACTAGGCTTCCTCACGATGTTCTTTGTACGTAGGTACAACTCCGTTCAATAATGATTGTCTAGAGAGCAACTTTATTAACTTTATATTTTTATCATATAATACAATATTTAACACAGTGTCAAGTGCTCTCATGAAAAAATCTAAATAGGAAGATAATTGCTTGCATTATGAAAAGGGACCTCCTTTATCTTTTCGGTTAAGTAGTGTTGAGCGCTACCCTTACCGAATAAGTGGAGCACTTTACTTTAATTTTTACTCTTTTCTTTACGAGTCGTATTTTAAAACTGAAGGTCCGAAGTGTTCCAGGTCTGAGGCCCGGATTCCAGCAAAGCGGATATGTGCGGAGATGTCCGAAATGGAGACGAGAAGAGATGTTTTTCAGCTAGGGTGTATCCACCAAAGCTGTGCGGAGATGCGTACTGGCTAGACTGGAGCGGAGATGTGTGCTGATGTTGAGATGCACTCACATCTCTTCTCGTCTCCACTGCGCGCCGTTGCCAGCGTGCAAGGCACAGCTCACATCGCAGCTTCGATCGCGCCATACAAATATGATACATCTCCGCTCATTGGTATCCACTGATATACGAGATGTGTGAATCACGAAATTCAATTGGTTGTTTAAAACACATCTCCTCTCGTCTCGTCTCCGCTTTGGTGGAGTCCGGGCTTGAGGGCAGAAGGTGGGGAATCCTTCAAAGAATATAAACCTAATGTTCGTCCATACTGAAGCAGTAAAGTAGTTTCATTAGTGCTATAAAAGACGATCTAATACATGTCTAGTAAAATGGCGTCGTCAAAGCAACCGCAGATAACGAGAAAATAAGGTAGTGAGGTTTGTGTTGTGATCGGGATTAAATGCATTCACGTGTCTCTTACGTACTGAAGTCTCGGAACCTTTGAACTTTTGAACTTGAACTAAACAATTTTCTAGAGTCCATTATATTTGTGTGCGTTTATACAGCAGTCACGGATGGAAGAGAAACTTATATTAATTTATGTAAGTCCTACGTTTTCTTCGCCTAAAAACTTTTATAACAAAAGTAAGTGTTACTGTTCTATATTTGCGTCATGTTTTCTTTATTAAACGTAATGATTATCCTGTATGTAGATGATTGTTATTTAATTAAAATTCTCTTTTAGTTTCTAAGAATATAAATCTTCTTTCAATTCACTACGACGCCATTCAACTAGTAACTAACATAGTTATACATACATAGTTACACCTCCCTGATGCGCCGGGGCAGCTCCAGCAGCCTTCTGGATACCATATTGGGAAGGGTTGATTGCCCGGTTGTGAGGCACTGGAACACCGTTCACGGATCTAGAGGTGCCCTTTATAATACAAAATAGAGGAATTGTAAATAATAAACATATAAATAATTAATAATTACTAACTTAGTTATAAGTACTTTTTACTAACAATGTATGGAATGTTTTTATTCTGAAATAAATGATTAATAATTAATAATATAACGCGAATTTATTTCGAACCGCTCCCGCCCAAATCCGCTCGTCCAATAAGGGTGCAGCTTCTAGCTAGAATATGTTAGAAGCCTTTTGCGCCTTTTTGACAAGCTTGGTCTGTCATCCAAGCAGCTGAGCAGCACACCAAGGTATAATTTACGAAACCCTTTCATCGCCCCGAAACCCTATTGTTTTCATCTATATTGTGATGAGTGTATCTTTAATATATTATATCGTGAGATCTGTATGTTAAATAATTAATTAAATCTCATAGCTACATACCTGATATATTTGTTCAAATCAACGCTCACAGAATTAAGGGGCAGTTTGTTTGCTTTCGACAAAGCTTAGCTTCGATATTAGTTCACCGTTAAACTGTCCGGCGATCGAACCGGTAAATTCGGTAGTTCCGCCGGTAGAATGCCCTATGAACTCTGGTTCTGCCGGGTAGGTTACTAAGCCGGTTTCCGTCAATATTGCGTGAAAGCTAACTGACCCGTAGATACGAAGTGTGTGAGACAGATCCATTTGCATAAGCTCTAGGTTAAAGCCACTTTTGGCTAAGGCTTTTAAATATACATAGGTAAATATACTAGGTTATGCTCCCATATAAATATCATTAGGTATCATTTCACATCATTTATATGGCATTTCTTAAGGCGGTTGATCGACGAGCAAGCGTTATAACCGTGGGAAAGGTTACTGCGATATTTTATTCGTGGCTCGTCTTTCTTGATACCTACCGAGTCCGTGAAACATTTTTGTTTTTTTTTGTATACTTTGTTTGGCGTGCCGCGCTTAATTTCGAAAATTGCTACTGATAATAACGCGGGTTGACGATAGTACATCGGCGAGCTTTACCAGCGAGTCAACACGACCGCGACGGATAATGTAGGTACTCGTAATGCGTCCCTGTAGTTAATGCCTTATTTATAAATTAATTAATTACCCTGTTGCACCTCAAATTCAATTAGTCAGTCAATCAGTCAAAGAACTAAAGTCATAGCTTACTTGCTCCAAAAGGACAGCGCTGCAACGACCTCCTATAAATGGCCGCTGCAATTCAAGGTGAAAAGGAAATATCCACAGTAAGCACAATTTTCACGGATTATTCTTCACTTGGTTTGTCATGAATTATACTTACCTGCATGAAACTATCTCAGGACTGGATAAAAATAGAAGCAAGTCATAAAGGAGGTAGTAATATTTTAGTATCGTACCTCGTGAAGCCTATTTGAATACGACGTTCAGACCGAAACTAAATAGGGAGCCAAGGTCACCCATCTTGGTTTATTTCAGTTGTAGGGCAGGAATAACTATACTGCAGGCAATCCTTGTGGCATCTCGATCAGAATCAAAGCTTCTCATTGATACCTCTTCGAGATGATAATATTGTTACAGTACGCAATTGTTTTACCTAGTTTGTAGGAGTGTCGCTTTGTGCAAATATTTATTTTTTAAACGGTTATTTAATTCAGTCAAAACTGTAAGTAAATTTTCCGGTTTAAAGCCGATAATAATGTAAACAACAAAATGACAAAACTTTACTTCCACCTACGAACAAGCAAGTAACATTATTTAAACGGAAACCATTTTTATGAAAAAAGTTTCGAGAAATGAAGACATGTAGGCAGAGGAATGTCTTCTATTTTGTTAGAGTAGATATTAATAAATAATTAAAGGTTTATTCACAAGTGGTAGGAAGAACTAAGTAAAGTAGGTACTAGGTATACACCCGTTTATGGCAAAACGAATTTTAGGAAAAGATCGACTTTATTTTTATTTATTTATTTATTTAATTAAGATTCACCACCAGTTGTTACAGATAATAAACAGATAGGAACATATAGGTAATAGTGTCTTAAATCTAACTGCACAACCAATTACAGGCAAACACCGCATGCAAAATGCTCTTTGTGACTATAACTTTAATTTTAAAGACTTAATGTACTTAAATTCTAGATAGTTTTATTAAAAACTAATACTAATTACATCTGGCAAACGTCGATACTGAGACTTAGTGCCGTGTCGCATCTGTCGCTCTGGTCGCTCATACTTGTGTGACAGCCTCCAATATCCTTAGGCATCGTATATATCAATAGGCAATATCCACGCCCGAGATCAGCCATGCTATTCTGTAAACATCTCACCGTGAAAACTTGGGTGAAGTGAGCTGTCAATAGTGTCAATCCCTGTGGAATGACAGCTCACTCCGCGCTCACTTCACCTAAGTTTTCACTGTGAGATGGTTACAGAATAGCACTGCAGTAAATAGGTTTATTTTGCCATTTTTGTTGCAAATGCATTCGTCAATAAGTTGTATGTTCATCATATAAAGTCCCGCATTGTACTCCTCGCAGGGGAACCCGTGCCTACTAGGTATACAGAGTGGATTTTTGAGATGGGACAGTAAGGACCTTAACCATTGTGGCTACAGAAAAGTAGGTTAGAGTCTCAGTTCCCACAGGTTGTTTTTTGCGATTTCTGACTTTTCTAGTACCTACTCAAACCTCAGCCTGTATACTTAGAACATCCTAGAAATTTAAATGTTTTGCTCGACTTGGCAATTCTATGTAAGTGTAGGTATACCTTATACGTACCGTTCCGAAATACCGTATAGCGTAGCTGCTGCATATAAAATGTACGAATTTACAATAGGTACTATCGCGGTCACTGGCGCCTGACCACTTTTCGACCTTAGCAATACGGTACCTAACTTTTTCCAACTATTCCACCTGAATATATTCTGCCGAAGCACAAATTAAAAGATTATCACAGCTATCGGTGCTAAGCCTTTATTTTACACATTAAGATAACCAAGCTCCACTGATTTACACAATACAAATAAATAAGCAAATCTTCCGAGATTTAATTGATGAGATGTCATTGTTATATTGTTAAAACTAGCATTATTTTGCATAAAGAATAATATTTCAACAATAATTTCAACCAAATGTAGGTTGTTAATGATGCGAAGAGTCTGTTCTGGTTCATGGCCCAAATGTAATCCATTCAATGTATTTATTAAAAGTCCTTAATAAAAAAAGAATAAAAAGCCATTAATGCAATAATAATGCTTGTCCATAAAACCCTTGTTAATGCGATGAAATTATTTCTTGAAAACACTGTAAAGATCCAGGAAAACATCTTGCAAAATAAGTTATTAACATGCCATAGTTACTTTGAAAAATCTCTCTATAATGCCACAGCCATCAATAATTTTTCTATGCACCATTTCAGGGTCACGTGGTTGGCTAGTGAGGGCCTGACGAACTACTTGCGTCGAGTCATCCAGGACGAGAAGACTCGCGAGCTGAACAAGGGTCACTCGTACCAGGACTTCTCCTCAATCCCCGAGAACATGTCAGCTGCACCGAGGACGGATTCGAAAGGCAGGCGGCTGTCGTACCAACGTGCCGTGTCGGGAGAAGACCCTCGCTACCACGAACACAGCATCAGGAGAAAACAACTCATACCTGAGAATTCTGAGGTAACAAAGCTTATTATTTATTTACTCCAACTTACTTTAATACCTGTTACGGGTGGTGTGGCGTGATAAGTTCCGTGTTCCGGCTTACGCTTTGAACTAACGGGCGAGAACTAAATAATGATGCAAAACCAACACAAAGCTACGGTTACTTAGAAGAGCGGTGGCCGCCAAATAACGGCCGTCATGAAAATGATAGTACCGGGGTTTGACTTTACGCTGTCAAAAAACGCTCAATTACTTTCATAAATAACTTTTCAGTGACGTCATTCGAAGGTAAACTGCGGACGGCTCTCTTAAATCTCTTCTGAAATTGTTTGTTGAAAATGTTCATTTAAATAATATATTTACATAAATATTTTAGAATATTAGGGCTTTAAACTATATAGATTTCTTATATCCCTTATAACAGATTTTTAGCTGAACACAGGCACGTACAGTCGACGGCACGTCGGCCGGCGGTAAAACTTTGCCTTTGAGCTGGACTAGCATATTACGGAGTTTCAATAGAATAAGGGGCCAACTCATACTGGTTTTGTTACCTCTGACGGCCTGCCTATACACAGCGCATCCTGGACAGATAACCTCTTGCACCTTGTGGATTGACTATTATTATTACTCGTACCATCACTTGGCTATTCCGATCAAATTCGTGCGCATACGACCGAACAAGAATGATAAATTAATGTGCAATCCTAAAAGTAAAAGAGTATCAACTCTGCTCGTAATATTTTTTTTTTAAGCAAATAGGTTGATTATGACTGAAAAAATCTTGATGACGCCTGTGTACCATACCCCTTGCCTCTCTGCCTACACCTTGGGCACAAGGTGTAGGCAGAGAGGCAAGGGGTATGGTAAACAGAGCCGTGTGAATATAAAACTGCGCGTCTATTGACTTGTAAAGTTTTCTGGTGTAGAAAGTTTGTGCCAATTTCTTTATAAGTACCTATTGGTGAAATAGCCCAGTTTTATGTTTTGACGTCAAATCGAAGTTTGTTTATGTTGTAATCGCGTGAAACACGAACTTTTCCCGACTGGATTCAGTGTTTCATTTCAACTGCTATCTTTGCTACAAAAAGCACGAACAGGACCAAATTAGATCGATGGAAAACACTGCACTAATTATTCACGTTTTTTCCATATGTAAACAACAATATAAAGATAACTTTGTACACCCTAAGTTGAGTTAGAATAACTTAGTAGAGAATATGTTTTTTTATAATCACTCAAAACTGCAAGTTCTGAACAGCAAACACGGCCAAACAATTCATTCATGCGACCAAAGCGATGTGTCTTACTTCAAATTCATAGGAAAAACGTTATTCGTAATATTGTGGCTCGTAGCGCTTCGTAGCAGCTCGTAGCGACTCGTAGTGGGTCTACGTGTAGCCGCGGTTCTCGACTCGTAGAGGGTCTACGCATAGCCGCGGTCTTCGGCCGTAGCCGTAATATAGCACACTCCTCCATTATAATAATAATAATAATATAATAATAAAATCATTTATTTCTCACCACAATATTTAAACATAACATGAAGATATTGTTTAGTTATTTATTTATTTATTTATTTATTAAAACTTCATGCACAAGTAAAAATACTGTACAAAGGCGGACTTAATGCCTGAGGCATTTTCTACCAGTCAACCTTAGGGTGATGCAGAGACAAAACATGGCAGGTGCAACATAAGGGATAGTTAACTTGAAAATTAATACATACTAATACATAGATACATACATACATATAAACCGAATAAATTTTGTCAGGAGAAATAACGATAGGTAGAGGAGAAAACAAATCCAGCCAATCAGCGCTGCAATGATTCTGCCAACTTTTTACGAATATGTTCACGTGCCTTCACTTTGAAAGATAATCGACTGGTTGCCATCCTGATGTTCAGAGGGAGCGCATTCCAAAGAAAAACCGCCTGGACAAAGAAAGAAGAGTGAATAAAACCAGAACGGTGAGAAGGACATCGTAGAAGACGATTGTTAGTAGAACGAAGATTTTTGCTATGGGCAGAGCATAGGTATTGAACACGGGAAGTCAGGTAAGAAGGAGAAGTGGCATTGTCCAGTATAGAATACAACATAGACATAGCCCTCAACTCTCTGCGCTGACGTATGGGTAACCATTTTAAAAGCAATCGGTGTGCAGACACATGATCATACTTACGAAGATTGAAAACGAATCGAATGCAGTTATTTAGAAGGCGGTCAAGTTTATTGAGGAGATCTGCATTCAGGTCATAGTAACACACATCACCATAGTCTATCATGGGAAAGATTAGGGACTGTACAAGCATTGCCTTTATGTGTGATGGGAGAAGGTTTTTCAACCGATAGAGCGACCGTAGCGTTCCGGTGACTTTTTTACTTACAGTCGTGACCTGTTTTCGCCAGTCAAGACATGTGTCAACATGCAGACCAAGATCCTTAACATCGGAGCTAAACGGGATGACAGAGTTGTCGAACACTACAGGTGGCACAGTTAAGCCATTCAGCTTCTTCATACTATGGGTGCTCCCTACAATGATAGCCTGGCACTTGGTAGGATTAACCGCCAACCCAAAACGATCTGACCAGTTTTTCACCACACCCAAATCCCGGTTTAGCTCCTCAATTGCATCGGATATGTTGTCAACACTTGCCTGACAATAAAGCTGCAAATCGTCAGCATAGAGATGATACGCAGTCAGAAGCTCAGTGGTAATGAGATTGATAAAAACGGAGAACAAAAGAGGAGATAATATACCGCCTTGAGGAACGCCAGCAGCAAGATCACACCAACCCGACGAAGAGTCTCCAGCACGAACAGACTGCTGACGTCCCTGAAGATAAGAGGAAAACCATTCCAATACCTCCCGAGAGACCATAAGATAGGAAAGGATGGATAAAAGGACTTCGTGACTGACGGTATTAAAAGCATTGGAGAAGTCAATTAACACTAAGACTGTAACTTTAGTGTCTTCCATTCCACGCCTTATATCGTCAGTCACTTTAAGGAGAGCTGAAACGGTACTGTGCCCAGGCCTGAAACCGGATTGAAATGGACTGATGAGAGAGTTCCGGTGAATAAAGTGGGAGAATTGTTTATGAACACTGGCCTCGAGCACTTTAGATAGAAAGGGAAGGATGGAAATTGGGCGAAAGTGACTAGGAAGAGAGGGATTGGGTATCTTAGGCAGGGGCCGAACAAGGGCTTTACGCCACAGGGACGGGAAAACACCGGTGTAAAGGGAAAAGTTTATGATGTGGGAGATTGCAGGAAGCAGTTGATCCAGAGCCGTTACGATCATATGGCGGCTGATATTATCGCAGCCCACAGCTTTGGACTTAATGGAAAGGATAATCTTTTTGATCTCTCCTGGGTCGACTGGGGTGAAGACAAAGGGGTTAATATTGGGACGCGTCAGACCAGCAAGGTAGTCGAGGGTTTGACATTTGGTTAGACTATCTAGATTGGGTACAGTGGAGAAATGGCGATTTAGATCGTCCAAACCAATTGTGTTAGGAAGGTCCGAATGTCGCGACTTGCCGATGCCCAAAGTTCCAAGGAACTTCCAAATATCGGCAGGAGAAGAAGAAGTAATATTATTTAGGATGTGGCGGCGTTTAGCGTTGCGTATCATCTGATTACACCGATTCCTAGCAGCCTTAAACAAAACCCAATTGTCATCCGAGCGATCCTTTTTAAACTTCCGAAACGCACGGTCCCTCCGTCGCATTGCCATCCGAACTCCCCTGTTCATCCAAGGCGCAGGCGGTCGCTTTAACTTAATTTTCTTGATAGGTGCATGGGCGTCAAATAGCTTGACCACAACATCGTTGAACAATCTGACTTTATCTTCAACTGAAGCAGCTGCTTCCAGAGGTGACCAGTCAATATTGGACGCATCTTGTTGAAGCCTCTCGCCATTCATACGCGCAAAGGCACGCCTGTACTGGAATGTTGGTTTAGGTTTAGGGGGTTTAAGGATATAGGATAAGAAAATAATGTCGTGATGAGAAAAGCCAGGAGCATCGTGTTGACCATGTGAGGAAACTAGGGAAGGATTAGAGGTGAGGATCAGGTCAAGCCAAGTATCATCACCGACTATATTGTGATGAGTGGGTTGGAGAGGCAAAACATGGAGACTTGCTGACTCGATTAAATGCAGGAGTTTACGGGACCGAGGGGAGTTGAGGGCAAGGAGATTGGTATTAAAATCCCCCATAACAATGTGATGTGCATACTCTGATCCCAAAGATTCAAGTACCGATTCGAATTCAGTGAAGTAATCAATGGAAGGGGGGCAATAGACAACGCCAAGGACGGCTTTAACTCCTTTGACACAAACCTCGAGGAAAAGAAACTCTGCGGATTCATTGGAAGAAGAGGAAGCTAGAATTTTAAATGGGAAATCATCACGAAGGTAGATAGCTACACCACCCCCCCTCCTACCGATCCGGTCATTCCGAAGAAGAACAAAACCGGGGAGCGGGTAAGTGGTTGAAAGCAGGTCAGGTTTGAGCCAAGTTTCGGAAATCAGGACGGCGTGAACGTTGTTGTCGTAAAACGTGTCGTATAGTTCGTTGTAGTGACTGGGAATGCTCTGAGCATTGAGGTGGCATACGTTAAATTCATTCTTCGTAGAATTTTGGCTGAAATTTTGACGTAAAAGAACACCTAAGGTGTCTGTAAGAGAAGTGAAAGTTTCATCGCTGAAAGAGGCACTAGATTCATTGGCAGAATAAAATGATTCGTTATCAGATGTCATAAATATGTAAAACAAAATGAATATCTATAAATATACAATAATATACAATGCTAACACTACACGAACGACTGGTACGATGTTTGCATCTCTGCACCACCCGCCAGCTCACAACATCATATACTTAAGTCTAAACACTATAAAACTTACACGTTAAGAGATAAAAGCACACAGCAGAAACAAAATAATAAAAGAGAGTAAACTGTCATGCGGAATAACATCAAGACAAAACAAAAACAAAAAAAAGGAAGTTTACACAAATAAAATATTATGGTAACAATTAAAATATGAATTAGTCGTGAAACGTATCCGAATATGTCAATCTACCTTTCATAAATAATCTGTGGACTTTTTAACTTTTACATTTGACACTTTGACTAATTTGACGTTTACGAACAAGAAAAATAAAAATTGAAAATAAAAAAAGGATCCACTGTCTACACATAACAATAAAAATAAAACTTGTTGAGGGTAAATTATTCTCTGCAGTGTGCCAACTTAAGTTCAGAAGAGTTTATGAGGAAATTGCGTAGGTAACTAATATTAGAGGGACTACTAAGAACATAAACAAAGAAATAACAGCGGTAAGTAATTCCGTAATATCAGTTGCATGCAAATCGTTGAACTAGATACAATATAAAATACATGATACCATTATTGTTACGTTCTGTCTTGCAGGCTATCTCCTGTGCCTTGGACCTTTGCAAACTTCGCAAGCAGAGGATTGAGCTCATCCAGTGAAGAAACTTTATGTCTACTTCCGTCAAAGGCCTTAAGAACGATAACACCGTCCTGAGTCCAACACGACCGCATTCCGAAGTGAAGACGCGCCTTCCCAAAGATGGATTGCCGGACCTTTGTTAAGAACTCCTTGACTGAAATGGATGTTCCCTTCAATCGTGTCTTAGCTTTCCAGACAAGTGATTTGTCATCATAGCTGGAAAACCTAATCAGTATTGGCCTGTGATGATCTTTACTGGCAGCGCCGAGTCTGTGACAAACCTTTATGGAAGATGCAGAGAAGTTCTTCAGGGCCAACTTATTTGTGACGATATCCAAGATGACTGAGGTGCTGTCTTCACTGTCAACTTCAGCAACACCTTGAAAGATCAGTGCTTTCCGCCTATGTCTGGTCTCCATTCCGTCAACCTGCTTAGCACACTCACTGATCTGAGTCCGGAGCAAGCCAAGCATGCTGAAAACAAGCTCCCTGAAGGTCCGGAACTCCTCAGCCACCCTTGCCACGGTATCCTTGGCAGGTCCTGCGCACTGAATCTGGGCTTCAAGTGCTTCCATCTTCCGTGTGAAGTTCTCCTCAAGGCTTTTTTGTGCTGACAATATCTCCGCAAGTTGGGACATAGTGATCCACTAGTGTCAAGGTGAAAAGTGTAGTGACTATATAGATGATGAGCTGGCAGGTGGTGTAATTTTACTACTTGATTCACATAAATGTGCCACAAACGTGAGTACCCGTGCAATAGAGGTTATTTATTTATAATTGATAGAAATTATGATAAAAAACTGAGTATTTCTATTTTAAATATAAATTAAAAACAGAGATACGTCTATCGTTTATTTACACCTCAACCTCTTAGTTATGATAATAAAATATACAATATTGTGGGAGACTGGTGCCTAAGCTAGGCTAATAACCTGTGTTATAGGACACCAGGTCCCCACTCCGAGTAACAATGTCAGGACGTACTAAAGCAATACAATTAGTTGCGGCAAGTACAGTGTCGTAGGAGGTAAGTAAAAAGAGGGTGTGTATGGTATGTGTGTGTGATAGTGTATGTATGCTTGTGTGTATGTGGTGTTAGATAAGTGGACGCGTAAATGGTATTTAATAGGGAACAGATTATGTATATAGAAGGTATACTAAGACATTGAGGGACTACGAGTTAACTATAAGGACACATTCGGTGCTATCGTAAGACAACTCCTGCAGCCAATTCGTAAGCTTGGTTTTCAATTTACTTCTGTTGAGAGGATATATATCGAGAAGGCAGTGGATTTTATTATATATTCTAGCACTGAGGACGCCGAACTGCCGGCTCCGGAATGAAGTACGACATTGAGTTGATGAACAAACTGGATGACCTTTGCGTTTCCTTAAAATTTTGTTGTCCAGAGGAAGCAAAGAATGACGGCGTAGAACGGCACGCAGAATGTACAGTTGGCGCACCGTTAGGACCTTTGACTCGGAGTAGAGCAGGGCAGTTGGGTAATCTCTGCGTTTGAACTGCATAACTTTTAAGACTGCTCTTTGAGCTCGCTCAACCTGAATCAGGTGGGTTTTACTGGTTCCCCCCCATACAGAAATGCAGTAGGTAAGAACAGAGACACACAGGCTCTGGTATACAAGGAATAGAGTTTCTCGATCAGCTGAGTGTCTGAGCTCTTTGAAAATATATATTAATTTCCTAATACGCGAGCAGAGTGTTTCTATATGGGGGCGCCAGCTAAGGTGCTCATCAATGTGGACTCCGAGGTATTTGGTACTTGGAACCAGTGATAGGGTTAAGCAGGTGCAATTATATCAGACAGATACGAATATTCATCATAAATAAACGCTTTTACATATCTGTGAAAAGATTAAGAACTTAATTTCAATTTGTAAAGTTACAATAAACTTTTAATTACTTTGAAAACCAAAGATAAAGTAGGGCAAAGTTAAAAATTACTACGACTCTGATTCACATTAAAACGAGTCTTAAGCTTTGGTAAGTTTAATACATATTGTTAGGTATAAGTAGATAATATGCAGGACCGTTTTGTGAAAAGAATTGATGCTTAAATGCAAATGGCTCGTAGGAAGGTAGGCAAAGGTGAGGGGGTTAGTGCGCAGGTGTAGATCACACTGAAGCCGCCGAACAAGCTTCTACCGGCAAAGCCTCAGAGCTTTCAGTGCCCGTCGAAGAGCGCTCGAAGGCATTCGTGCCCCCCGAGCAGCCTTAACTGAACCGCGATCGCTATTTCCCAACTTCATGAAATTTTCACAAGTGAATATTAAAAAAAAACTGTGTGAAGTGTATTCATGGCCGCCTTGTTGTCCAAAAATGAGATTACCTAATTAATTTTGAGAACTTTTTGCATCATTCTGTCGTTCTGTGATCCCCGTAATTTTGTGTGAGTTCTATATACATATTTTTTTGGTTTTTGTGCTGTTCTTCGCCAGGAATTGGTAAGCATCTTCTTAAAAATAGGTAAATTTATTCAAGATAAATTACATGCTTTTTTTCTAAAGCAATGTCATAGTGTCAAAAGTTTTGCAAAGTTTACTTAAAGTTGAATAAGTTTACTTAATACCTAAACATGTATTTAATTTCAGGCTCTTATCGTAATACCCATTTTGTAGCGGCGGGTTCGGCCAAGGGTCATGAAATGAAGTTTTGTGGTGAGCGATAAAATCTGGGTTTATATTGATTCGGGCCAAGGTGGTTCATTAACAAGACCTCCAATTTTACGCACGAATCCAGACACGCGATTTCTTCAGATATACCTCATTTACATGTCTGCATCTGTCGAGTTTTATTTTAATGCAGTTTGTTATTGTAACTGTTAGCTAGGGTTTGTTCATTGATGTTTTATGACGAAAATATATTGCTTATCCGATGTTTAATAAAACGACTAATTCAAGTATAATAATGCGTATAATCTATCCGGTACATGAATATTATTACGTTAAATGCATTTTAATTATGTTATGGAGCTACTCCAGGATGAGTATCTCATCGTGTCTTTACGATATTTAGGTACAAGTGCCGCAAACAGGTTCATATAATGTTGAAAACCAATTTAACATAAAACAAATTCAAATATTTGAATAAGCCCACGTTGGCGCTGTTCTTTAGTTATTACAGAAACAGGTTCTGTACGACTTACTAAACGAAAGCCTTTAAACCTACATAATAAAAATAAAAACCTTTGTAATCTTATTAATAAATTAGATATTCCAGAAAGAGACGATCTTACACTTCTTGGTTTTACATTGGACAATAATTTAACATGAAAAATCATATCGAAAATCTAAAGACTAAATTATCAAAATATAAATATGCATTAAGTAAATTAAAAGCAACACAAATTATGAGACCGCGCTCTCAACATACTAAGCCTATGCTCATGCTTGCTTTGACTAAGTATGGCATAATTTTGTGGGGTGAAAGTACAGACTACAATAATATTTTTACCATGCAAAAGAAATGTTTACACATCTTTTTGAATATTAAGTCATGGGAAAGCTGTAAACCGCATTTTACCTTTATAATAAAAATTAAATGCTCTTCGTTGGTAAGCGCATCACTTGAGAACGGCTGGACCAATTTGGCATTTTTTTTAAATGTTCGTAATAGTCTGAATCAGGTTGTTACGGAAATATATTTTTTTTTAGTTGCCGGGAAATTTGGAAAACTCGCATTTTCTATGGATTTTTTGTTGGACAGGACAACGTCTGTCGAGTCAGCTAGTCCTACTTTCTACTTAATATTATAAATGTGGAAGTTTGTATGTTTGGATGTTTCTTGCTCAATCACGCACATAGGGCTGAATGGTATTGGATTAAATTGGGCACACAGATAGTTTATAACCTGGATATAGGGTTCTTTTTATCCCGTTAGTACGTTTCCGTGAGATAATTTTCGGCCTCCACACGGGTAAAACTGCGGACAAAAGCTACTACAATACAAACTGCACATTTAATGTTTTTGTAATAAAAAGTAATTGCTATGAGATCTGGGAACGATAAAAAATATAGTTTTCAGAAGTCGCGCCCAGAAGCTACAGCTTAAATCGAGATCGGCTAATATTATAACTGTGAAAGTTTGTATGTTTGAATATTTGTTACTCAATCATGCAAAATCGGCTGAACGGATTTGGATGAAATTTGGCATACAGATAAACCATGACTTGGCTTAGGAAATACTTTTCATCCCGATAGTACATTCCCGTGGGATAATATCTGGCCTCTACGCGGATGAAGCCGTAGACAAAAGCTAGTAAAAAATAAAAGTCTAACGCGCTAGTATCTTTATAAAATGCGAGAATGACGTATTTACATATTACAAATAGCTAAATTTGTGCAAAAACACAGATAGATTATTAAATAAATAATAAAAGCAAAACTATAACAGAAGAAACAAAAACAAGTTAATTACAGCGACACCTAAATTAAAAGTAATGAAAATTAGCACCAACTGTCTATAAGAAAACGTACAAGATGACGAAAACACCAATTCATTCTATATCAAACTAACAGCACTTTTAATAGAAAAATGTTATTACACAGTAGACCAATTTATGACGGATAAAACTTTATAGATGTGGGTAATTCATTACTTTTTCTTTTCTGTAACATCCCGTCTGATCAATGAAATAATATTGTTTATTCCAGTGACATTTATTTTATTTTGTATAATGATATTCCATAATTCAATTTAATTACTAACAATCATGTCATGTTAAATGGCATGGCATGATTTGTTTGTATTTTTTGACTACCTTCTAATACCATTTGATTTATTTACTGTATCTCTTTTACCTATTTATCATATTTTTATTTCTGTTAAGGGGACATTTTAATGACATCTAATTATTACACTTTTTTTTCTGGTTTTGTATTATAAGACTACTTTATACCTGATCCACGCTGTGTTTAGATAAGTTTCGACTCAATTTATGTTAATTTTCACTACACAACAAACCAACATTGTGTTTTGCAGTGCCCCGACAGAGTTCATGTACAAAAACCGACTAAATTATGTAAAATGTGTGATGTGCATGAGAGCAAATAAATAAATAAACATTCCCTCACGTTTAGTGCCTATCAGGCCGAATAGAATTAAACAAACAGACAAAAAAGTGACGTTATAAAGGGTCCGTAAAAAATTTCGGTACCTTAAAA
Source organism: Agrochola circellaris (assembly GCA_914767755.1). Lineage (NCBI taxonomy): Eukaryota > Metazoa > Arthropoda > Insecta > Lepidoptera > Noctuidae > Agrochola > Agrochola circellaris. The sequence goes on from OU611840.1 coordinate 9,833,415, forward strand.
ACGATACTTTCTCGTAAAGGAATTCTTGAATTAGGCAACCAGAACTTCAAATATGTTTTGTGGGCGTTGTAACGTAAAAATCCTGCTTTTATAAAAGTCACTGAGCCTCGGGATGAAAACAATATTACGGCAGGGCCAAATTTGGCGCAAACGAGCGCCCCTCAAACCATAAATTCGTAATTTCGATGTAATAACACCTTTTATTGGCATTAAATAATTTCTGTATACAGATACATTTTTCTAAATCGAATTTGTGCTGAATGTTCTTGAAATTAAACATACAATCAGATTTTCTAGAAGTAAGAGAACCCTTTAAAAAAAACTCGCTCGTAAAAGTACCTAGTAAGTATTGTTATGTTATCTATTTCTGCCAATAAACAGTGCCGTATTCCGGTTTAAAAAGTGATTACAAGCTCAAGACACACTTTAACTTTCTCTGTAGGCTGGTATGTAGGTAATGTAAATGTACCATTGGCGGAAGTGGAAACTAGGGTTATTTTCCATCTTTTCTGATGTGGGTTCCAAGACAGTTGAATAATTTTTCCGGGATTGGCTGAGTTATAATGTCTCAGCACATTATCAGAAGGCCAATTTTCGAAATTAAAAAACGTTCACATTCTCGTCGCATTCTGTCAAACTTGTCAAACATGTTGGTAAATTGATTGTATTTCTGACAGTTTGCGAATGAGATGCGAATGCGAACGATCTTATAAATTACTGAAATTGCCCCTCAGGTCGCCACTTTTATTTCTGGCTTGAAGTAGTTACATTGAATAATTAATTTGAATGATTTTAATGAATAAGAATAAGAATAATTAATCCGTTCAAAAATATACAGACATAAATAATATGGTGATACACTATAAAACACTTAATTCTATGATCAGATATTGAAATATCTGTGTCTGAACTAGATATTCAGACATCAGCGCCCTTCACCTGTTGTAGGTGACACTTAAAAATTAAATTTGTTGTGAATACAAAGATTGAGATTTTAATTATGAGAGTTTTGTACTTCTGTTATTTATTTTTGTTATTGTGTGAATCTTTGATTACTATCATAATTCATAAGTATACTAGCACAAATATGGATCACTGTATCTGAAGTAAATAAATGACATTTGAATATTTGTTTACCATAAGTTGTGGTAGAATGTATAGAACTTTGAAAAAATATTAACACCATACTATGTAAGACTACATTCTAACCATTAAAGCTCGTTCAGACCAGCGCGACGCGATGCCGCGCCGCGACACGAACAATACAATTACTAAGAAAACTTGACGGTATAACAATAACCGGTGTCGCGTCGCGCTGGTCTGCACGAAGCTTTAAATAAATTCTGATTCTAATAATAATAATAATTGGTTGGTAATAGTGTCACAAGATATCCTAGTGCCGACGGTAACCATTTACGATCAGGTGGACCGCCTGCTTGATAGCCACTCGATGTACTAATCAATAAAAAATGGTTAAAATTTAAACCACACGACATTTAGGCTTCAATTATATGCATTAACTATGCCGTGTTTCCATGTGATCCTTCAATGAACAAAATAATATTCGAACTTTTAATACATTTCCTTGTTCAAGGCAAAGTGATTACGACATATGAAATCACTGTTCGGATTTGCAAACAATTTTTTAAATAATATTCGAAACTGTCCATTACTTAACGAAAAACCTACAAAACAAAATTACTTTTAGTAAATTTTAATACAAGTTTATTTAAAAACACCAGATTTGCATCACAAATGTAAGTATGTCAAGTTTGTATATCATTAAAGGGTATCGGGTCGAAATCTCATTGAGACGCGGTTGATAATATAATTTATCAGTTCCCGTCAATCTCTTAGAAGCTGCCAAGGTTTTATTTTTTTCTTTGTCTTTAAAACCCTGCAGTGTCTATATTAAAATTTCATCGAATCATCTTTTCTGATGAACACCCACCGATAGGCGACACTTTTTATCGCGTGTTCTTAACGAGTTTTGTAGGTATATTACATTAGTAGGTAAGTGCCAATCTTATTATAATTGTGCCTATAACTGTACTTATATTGTTCTTAACTTTTATATTAAACAAAATAGAGATGGAGATAACTTAGATTGACCTAAAACGTTCAAACAATAAAATAAGCTTGAAGCAGCAGTTGAACATGTTGTTGACGCATTCGTTTTGTCTACAGGCGCACGATTGCACTCCTGCATGTTTCATACCTCTACTGTGTAAGCAATGAGGACACTTCGTTTATTTTATTATCTTCCTTGTTTTGCCTGTGAGAAAATATGCTTAGTTGAATTTTGTCTGCGCCCATTCGAGGCTTTAGTTTTAAACAACTTTATCAATGGACCGTATCCGACTTGTTACTGTCTTAGCCACAGTTTAAGCTCTACTGACTGAGTCGATGGTTCAAATAAAATAAAACGTAAGTGAATTTGGATTGGTTCCTTAGTTGTTTACACAATACATTTTTTTGCTAAGATCTTATATGCGTATTTTCAGTCTTTGGGGAAACCTTGTTTTTAACACTAGCTTACCCAATGCATTACTAAAGTGCATACCAACCTACACGTATAGGTCTGTCTCAATCAAGGTAGAAAATGCTTTAAAATGTGTGCGATGTAACTTTTATTACTATAGCCGATATTGAATTTTCACTCGGACTCCTACTAAATATTTAACCGTGTAAGGTAGGTGCCCGAACACTCCGTGGGTAGTGTTTATTTGTTGTCGTTTTATCGGACCAAAAGTAAAGGCCTACAAGCAATTTTTCGTGGGCCATACTCGACTTACCTTTTTTTTTTTTTTTTTTTTTTTCGCTGAGAAATGCGTTACGCATCCCCGGCTCGTGGGGGACGAGTCGGGGTATGTGGGACTCCTGTCTAAATGCAGTATACCCACTAAAACTCAGCGGTGCTCCCGCATCGCCGTGATGGGAGGGCCATGGGAAACCGGCTCAGCCTTTACATCCACAGCCCTCCCGGCGCATGCCCGCCTAGCTGGCGGGCCCCACATGCCCCCCACCTGGGCATGAATGGCCGGGAGCACCTGGCCATTCCCGTCCGGCACTGGTGGAGGCCTGTGCGATGCAGGCGAGGGTGCCCCCGCACCCGTTGCCTGCTGGCCTCCACCTGGGAGGAGGAGTCGGAGATGACTATCGAACTGACGTCTCCTTCGACCCCTCCTCCGCCTTCGGAGCGATGCCGCGTCGGGATCGTCCTCCCGCACGCGCTCCGCCGCCTCCTTCTGGGACATGACGTGCTCGCAGAAGGAGGCGACTGCCGCCCAGGACCCCTCGTCCCTCAGCATGGCGCCCACCACGCCGGGGAGCGAGAGGTCCACCCCGATCGCCGCGACGAGACTGCGGCGCGGCTCGGACCACGACGGGCACACCTCGAGAGTGTGCTGCGCCGTGTCCTCCGCCGCGCCACAGTGGTGGCACGACGGCGTCTCCTCCCGTCCGATCCGATGCAGGTACGATCCGAAACAACCGTGTCCGGACAGCACCTGCACCAGACGGAACGAGAGGAACCCGTGCGGCCGCTCGAGCCAGTCCCGCAGGACCGGCCCGATCGCGTCGAGGGTTCGGCGGCCGAAGACTGCGGCGGCGAGGTCCGTCGTCCAGTGGACGACGATGGCGTCCCTCGCCTCCCGCCGGACGGCCTCCCGCTCTTCCGGGGCGAAGGGCTGACCTGAAGCCCTCCGCCCCGCCTTCCACTCGTACACTCTGGCGAGCACCCACGCCTCGAGTTCCCAAGGAGGGGTGCTGGCCAGAGCGCATGCCCCGGCGAAGCTCACCGTGCGGTGAGCCCGCGCCACCCGCTGGGCTATCGCCCTTTGAGGTGCCCGCAAGGCCGCGGCGTTCTCCCGTCTGTGGAGGGACTCCTCCCAGATGGGGGCCCCGTAGAGGGCCATGCTCCTCAGGATGCCGGCGTAGAGTTTCCGGCATCGCGAGCTGGGCCCCCCCAAGTTGGGAAGGAGCCACGAGAGAGCGCCCGCGGTCTTCAGCAGGCGCGACGACAGCCCGCTGAAATGCGGGCCGAAGCGCCACCTGCTGTCGAGTACAAGGCCCAGATATTTCATCTGGGCCTTCACCTCAATCCTGACGCCCTCCACGAAGATGTGGGCGCCAGGTGGCGGGGGGCGCTGCCGGGGACCGTAGAAGAAGACGGCCTCGGTCTTCTGCAGCGCCACCGTCAACCCTAGGCGGCGGATCCTCCCTGCGACCAAGGATCCGCCCGCCGAGGCCAAGTTGGCCGCCTCCCTGAAACTCTCCCCCCGGGCGGTGAGGAGAGTGTCATCCGCGTAGCAGACGACACTCGTGCCTCGGAGGAGAGTTCCCCGCAAGAGCCAATCGTAGCCGACGTTCCAGAGGAGAGGTCCTAAGACTGACCCCTGTGGAACGCCGGCTTCAACGGCGTACCGCCGGACCTGGCCAGCCCTATTGACCAGGAGGATCACCCGATCCTCCAGGTAGCTGGCCAGCAGCACGCGCATGTAGCGAGGCACTCCGTGGAATCGGAGCGCCTCTAGGATGGTGGAGTGGGGAACGGAGTTGAAGGCGTTGGCAATGTCGAACGACACGGCCAACAACCCGTCCCTCACCTCCATCGCATCCTTCACCTGCCCCTTGAGGCAGGCCAGCGCGTCCACCGTCGAACGCTCAGCCCGAAAGCCGTACTGAGCGTCCGACAAGTATATAATCGACTTACCTACGCGAATCTACTCAACCCGATTAATTTTATTTATTTGGTGGGTCGGGAATATCCGTAGAGTTTTAAATATAGTTTTAAACTTGGCGTCGAATATTTGATCGCGTGGTGACAAAACATTCGCTCATCTCTCAATGATGCCTATATGACGGTTCCTGCAGAATTATAATATAGACATTGAAGAAATGAAAGTGCATTTAGTACTTTAAAAATACGTAATGGTTTTGTCGATGATTCAAATCTTGACTGTAGTTTTAGAAATAATCGCACTTTAATAAGATTTACAAATTGAATCTATATATATAAAATTGCAATTGTCGTGCATTACTCTCGCAAAAACTCAAAAATGGGCCGTTAGATTTGGTTTTGTTTTGGAAAAAAAAAGGAAAAACCCAAAGGAATAGCCGAAAAATCAAAATTGAAATTTTGACAAGACAACATCTGATGGGACAGCTAGTAAAGGATAAATATACAAAAGAAAACTCTAACAACATTATTATACCTAACTTTTATTTTGTTGACCTACGTTACCACCAACTTAAACCGTTAAATAATATAACAAATTCTATTACTATATAGTAAAAAATTATTACCACTATAAAACTAATTATAATGAAATTGATTAAACCTGTTTTTTACGTTGCGGCTTGTGCTCATGTTGTCTCGAGCCGATGGAAATTTATTCATGAATCACCTGAACCATCTTAGGCCGCCGAACTACAAAGATATCGGCTTTACTAGGTCACTGATACATAGGCGTATTTTAAACTCGGTATATCCGGCCGTAATCACGTGATACCAGGTCACGTGATTACGGCCGGATATACCGAGTTCGGAGTTAGTTTTCACGCCGCTCTGCCAACATGTGCATGAAACTAATTAAACGTATAAACGCAGATATACCCTTATTGTTCGTTTTGTCGTTGGAAGCTTAAATACACAATTAATCAACGAACTTAGCGTCGAAGATACGGTTAGGGTGCAAACATACCGTGAGCATTCGATAGTGCATAGCGATAGTGAAGCTACAGTTACAAGCTAGTGAAGCTACATAAGCGAGTGTTCGTCTATGAGCGTTCGTTTGCGCACACGACTTTTCTTTTGTGGTGTCTACTGCTGTCGTAGAACCTTCAGCTACGCGACAATGAAGCTACGGCTACTTTATATTGTAGCTACAGCTACGCGATAGTGAAGCTACAGCTACGCGATAGTGAAGCTACAATTACGCGATAGTGAAGCTACAATTACGCGATAGTGAAGCTACAATTACGCGATAGTGAAGCTACAGCTACACGATAGTGAAGCTACAATTACGCGATAGTGAAGCTACAGGTACACGATAGTGAAGCTACAGCTACGCGATTATTAGTAACGCGCAAAGTTAGGACCGGCCATGATTCGTCATCCGTATTGTAATTCTATTCAAAATTAAACAATAGCCTCGAAACACGTGTTTCAAAGCGATGGCAGTGCACTGGAGCATAAACACGTCGCTAAGCTATGTTGCACTCATGTGTACAAAGCAAAATATATGTCAACTATTGTCAAAATACAGGCCGACAATTTGTTTGCAATTTTTGAAAGGGTTAAGTTTTCAAGTAGTGTTAGTATGGAATAAACTCTGTCAAAACGTATAATTTATTTCATATATTTTCATTACATACTATTGAGTTTTTGTATGCAACGGCACATATTTTTTTGTAATTTCAGAATTAGTCTCAATAGTAATACATAGTTGTTTTACTTTCATGAGTAGTTTCACCCCTGAAATAATGCCAATGAATACAAAGTCAGACTGTATAATGATAATGTCAATATAAAGTTATGCTCGTGTAATGCTCTATGATCAGTAGATACTAGAGCATTACGCGAGCATAACTTTATGCTTGAATTATACTGCAGTAAAACAGCAGATACCTACTGCATTCAGGCTTCAGCGATACAACAAAGGAAATAAATTAATTAAGTGGTCATATTCTATTTTCTAAATCTTTAAAACACCGTTAACTATTGGCTTAATTTTTTGTTGCTTAAGGGCGGATTTTTCAATAGACTGTTATATTTTATTTGAGGAATATTTATTTATTCTTCAGCAAAAAATTATCTGTTGCTTTAAAGCTCGTACAGACCAGCGCGACGCGACGCCGCGCCGCGACACGAACAATACAATTTCTAAGAAAACTTGACGGTATAACAATAACCGGTGTCGCGTCGCGCTGGTCTGCACGGAGCTTAAAATACCGATTCTCGAGACATATCGATTTATCATACTTAAGAGTTTATAATCGACAATTTATCTACATTGCTTCGAACTGATTCTCGAGGCATATCGTTTTATTACACGTGCTAGTTTACGTGTGCGCTTACATAAATCCCAACTAAGTTTAAATTTGGGCTAGTTTCAAAGCCAAACCAAGACATAAACTAAAACCCGACATACTGATTCTGACATTGTAAATTATGCACCAGTGGCTTACCTAGAACCTAGCCCTAGGCACGCCACTGATATGCATCAGTGCGAAGCCGGGGTACGTACTTACCACCAATCCGTTTGCCAATTGATGTAATTAGAGAGTCGCATTCACCAGCAGAAATGTATTGACAATTGATAATAGGATACTGTTTGATGATAGAATGACAAATCAAACACTACTTCATTTGTTCCAGTTGACTAATGAGCCGAATCAAAGATGGACATTGCGAGCTACAAACAAGCTTAGTTTTATAAAGTTTCCGCCACTGAGTACGTATATTTATTGAATTTAGGGTTTAGCCGGAAACTAGGTTTTGCCCGCGGGTTCACCCGCGTGGTCGTCGGAAAATATCACACGGGAATGTACTACAGGGATTAATAAAAGTACCTTATGTGTTAATCCAGGTAATAAACTGTCTATATGTCAAATTTCATCCGTTCAGCCTTTACGCCAATCCGGAACATACATCCAGACAACAGGCAAACGGGCAAAAATTCTTCGTTACTATTTTATTATATGTTTATAGATAGCTGTCAAAATGTCAGTGAATTTCCGATCACATCCACAAAATTCCGAAATTTACTATTTATTACACCACCGAATATCATGCCAAATATGTGAAATATTTTACGGATTTTTCATTTACTATTTTACTTCTGTTTACTCGAATACTTATCTTTTGTTGGGGTGGCTCGTGGCTACCGATAAAGTTACCGTAAATGTTTAAACTTACGTAGGGCTACGTACAAGACGTACGTTCTCGACACTTGAGGCCAAAGTTAAGTTTTGTTACTTGAATATTTACTGAGAAACACGTGACACGTACATAGTATTTTGACAACTAGGTTAAAAAGGTAGAACATAACTATACCATTTGAAGTGAATTATAAATACAAGATTGATACGGAGTGTAACCATTCTGATAACAAATCACTTAACTATGTGGCACTTTGAAGGTAATCAACTTATTTAAAAGAGTTTAGATAGTAGGTAAGTACTCTCATGCACGAGGTTGTGGGTTCAAACCTGGGGAAGGACCAATGTGACTTTTTCAATTCTTATGTTCGTTCTGAGTTTATCTTGGACATAACTGACATCGGTGAAGGAAAACATCGTGAGGAAAACTGGAATTTATAGTTAAGGCGACGATAATCGACTTTAAATGATTTTATACTGAAGATCAGGTCTAAACAAGTAGTGTTAATGATTTAAAAAAAAAATGTGTAATTAGAGCATTTACTTAATAACTTAATATATATTTTAGATTTTTTATATCATCATAGTGAAATTAATTTGTTATGTCTAACGCGCATAAAAAACGGAGAATCACGCAAAATCTATCAAGCGTATTTTTTTGAAACCTTCACCATTTTAAAGATAATTTAACTATTGATATTTTTAGTATACGTGTTTTATTAAAACACCTTTTGTTTTATGTATAATAAATTAATAATCCGTCGAATTTGGGACAGCGTGCCTTGATGGGCGAGTCCTATTACTGGCTGGACGTACGACGCGTTGCGTGAGCTCAGTACAGAACACCGCAACTAGCCACTCAAGGTCACTGGCATATATCTGCGTCTTAATACAAGTCTGAAATCGCCAACCCGTCTTTTGCAAGCGTGGCCATCAATGCTCATGCCATCTCAGTATGAGAGTGATCTTTGCCCTGTAGTGGAAAATAATAGGCTGGTATAAATAACAGTAACTTAACATCAGTAACCAACACAGTCATATAAATCTGGTCGGCTGTAGGTGACTGCGATAGCGAGATGAATTCCAGTGACGTTGACAAATGACGCGTCGGGTGCTCCACGCTATTGTTTGCAAATAGGAAACAAATACAAATACCAATGATTTAATTTTAGTGTGTATTCACGAATTAATCGTGATTAAAATGTCAAATACCAACAACATTATTTCAATATTTGAAACAACGAAGACGTGATGGGCCAGTGGTTCAGGCCTTGCCTCTCATGTCCGAGGTTGTGTGTTCAAATCCGGGGAAGTACCAATATGACCTTTTCAATTCATATGTACTTTTTGAGTTTAACTTGGACTTTAATTACTTCAGGGAAGGAAAACATCGTGAGGAAACCTGGACTTATTGTTAATATAAGTCTGAAATCACCAATCCGTCTTGAGCAAGCGTGGTGATCAATGCTTGTGCCTTCTCTGTATGAGAAGAGGCTTTTGCCCTGCAGTGAGACAGTGACAGGCTGGTATTATTATTATTATTTTTATTTGAAACAATCCCTAAAACTGAAAGAAATCTAATAGCTATTTGCAGTCTCTGTTTGGTTAGAACGTGTAAGAATGTAAACAAAAAATGTATACATAATGTAAATATCGATCTATTTGTTACACGTTTCGCTGTTACCCTTGTTGTATATCGCTGAAAACCAAGTTATTATGAATTCGAAACTTTTTCTTCTTTTACAACGTGTAAATAAACCTTTCTATAAAATAAATAAGTATTTGAAGGTCGGCTTCATTGAAGAGATAGCTCTCTTCAATGAAGCCGACCTTTAAATACTAGTAATAAGTCCACGTTTCCTTACGAAGTTTATCCTTCACCGATGCCAGTAATGTCCAAGACAAACTCAGAGGTACATATAAGTCGAAAAGTCACATTGGTACTTCCTCGGATTTGAAGCCACAACCTCGAGTATGACAGGCGAACCCTTAACCACTGCTGGGCCATCACGACATTCTTGCCTTGTGTATAAATAAGACATCTAATTAAATAAAGTCGCGTGCCTTCCGTCCGGTGCATCAAGGGTGAGTCGTCTTAGGAAAATGTACCTAATAAGATAAGGTTGTAAAACTCCTTTTTTAAATACTTTAACAAGTACTCGACGGTGAAAATTACAAAAGAAACTTAATACAAGAGCTCAAGATGCTCATAAGTTGTGATATAACTCCGGAAAAATTAATATCGATGGAACATCTTTAGTTAAGAAAATCACTCATAATTAAAACTTACCGTTAGCACGACAACGTCATAGGTACTATCTAGGGTTTGGGTCTCGGGACGTCACGTGCCTCGAAGTCCCGGGACGTTTTGTAAATTTAGTAGTCTCGGATCCCGAGATTTTTGGGTTGAGACTCGAGTCACTTGCCACCACAGGTTACAGTCCTATTTTTTTTACTTCGAATTTGAGTAAATCGGCACTTATTGCTTTTGCGGAAGTGAAGAACTGTAGTGCAGACTTTTTGAAAATATCCCGCGTATTCAAACGCCAGATTTGAAAATAATGGAGGAATACCTAGTACAGTAGCTCTACAGTACACAACGAACTTGACGAGTCGTTTCAAACTCAAATGGGGCAGTCGATAAAAAAATTTAAGAAAATGTACCCGAGTTCTTGCAAAAGAATCTAGAGCAACATTTAAAAAGGAGTTCCAGTTATTTAAAGTAACTGGAAAACGTACTGCAAGTTTGGAACTACTTTATAAAGCTTTAGACACAATAAAACCGTTATCTGTTAAAAACGAGGGAAGCGTTTTCCTTGTCCGGTGGCATTATTACAAAAATCACAATAAAATAACTTTTGTTATTGATACATCTGGCCCAAAATTACCTTGATTCCAACTTTATTCTGAGAAGTCTCGAAGTCCCAGAATATCCCGGGACTTTGATCGTGGGTTGTCTCGCGTCCCGAGACTTGAGACTGTCGTGACTTCCCAAAACCTAGTACTATCTTAATTAGGAAATGTTGGTTATAGCCAAGTCACAACCATCAACATCATTTGCATGAAAATAGACACTTCTTAAACAAAATGTTGGGAAACGAGTAACTTTCATATTATCAGGATCATAAGTTAACTGGCAAATTAAAAGAGATTAATAAAGGAGACCATTTTAACAGCCGCAAGTAAGCTGGTTTAATGCAAGAACTACTATGTAAGCTCTTGATAAATAAGAGTGCGGATCGCATGTCGTATTCGTCAATCAAAATAAAAGGTCGCTTCCATATCTGATGTTTAACACGGGCATCAATCCATTAGGTAAATTACCGGAATCCAGTCGTTCAATTGAAGCTCAAAGGTTCCAAATTCATTACCACTGAAGTGACAAAGCCTTGATGAAATTGACGTCGGCCACGTAACCCCAATTATTAAGGTATAGGTGGAACATGAATAAATTATACGGAACATTTTTCCACGAATAGGACATTTATTTCGTAAATCTTCCTTTTATATGAGAGAAGAGGAAAGGAAAATAGGTAATATGTAAAATAGGTGACAAATATCACCTATTTTCCTTTCTCTGGCTAGATTTGAACTCGTTACTTGGTATACTTTGGTACCCAATAAACTTGCATTCACGCAGAAATATAAAGCACATAGGTCCGGTCAAGTGCGAGTCGGACTCGTGAAATAGTTATAGCCCTCTGTCATACAGACAGACAGCGTAGGCTTAATACCTAATGGAACCCCGTTTTCCCCATTTAGGTTCGGAACCCTAAAATCTATCAGAAGTTTACATTTAAATATACAGCAAAACGCGTCTCCCGATTAAAAATCGATAAATTACATAAGGCTTTGTGAAATCATTCGCGACTGATATCTTTTACGCGAGGTTTTAAGAATCGAGCGCAAGTTCTTATCGTCGTCAATACAAACGGTAAGCCCCCTACCGTGTTTGGGTAGAATATCAAGGTTGCCGTCTCATTTACTTACTCCCTACCAAAAGACAACAAGTAAACATAACCCACACATTAGGTACTATCTTTATAATATATGTAATTCTTCTGTACTTGTGTAGGTATGTCACTGAACTCTTCCTAAACGGCTGAACTGATTTTGATGTTTTTTTTTGTGTGTGTTTGAGTGGGTCCCTGGATAGTTTATTTCGCAATTGGACCCAGTAGATGGCGCTTTTCGGTCAGAACAACGTCTGTCATCTTTAATATTTACAACTTTAAAACTGAAACACAACCTCAAGAGTACGGATTTTAAAATACATATAGGAAGCCTGGTATTTTGTAAATAAATACCATCGTTTTATTACAATGCCCATTAACTTTTTGTTCCAAATTACAGAGCAAAACATTTACGATCAAATAAAACAAACAGTGCTCGTAATAATGAGTTTTGCCAATACGATGAGCAATTAACCTCGCGGGCTCGTAAATTTCACAGAGAGACTAAGATATAGGTACTTACTATGGGGATGGTACCTATAACACTAACGAATGCCATTATTGCGTTCTGTGTTTATTGTGTCTTTCCTAGACTATTCTGTCTAGGTATCTTACAAAATAATGTTACTTGTTATTTTCGAAAAGCAATATATTTTCAATAAAACTTAGTTGTTCAAAATGTGTCCAAAAGATCAATGTTGGAAGGATTCATGATGATTAGGTTACGTGGGTGCTTTGAAACTGTTAATTGAAATCGATTACTTTATGCGTTTTAAGAGATCCAAAATAGGTCGCCTGCATTATTATTGTATCAAAAATGAGTAGTTATCAACGTCCTCTAAAACACCTTTCAATTGTACTCAGGTACAACCGAAGAGAAAGAACCGTAAAAAAGGCGTTCTGTTAGTATTTATTTAGGAAGGGACGGACAAACCACATCGCCGTCTCTGAGGGCGCAACCCCGGTAGCATGTCGGGCGCCCACTCCCCTGTGGGGGGGGCGCGCCCGGGCCCATCGGGCACAGGGGGAGGCCAGGGCGGACCTGCTGGCGCCCCCCCCGGTGCTGCGGGGCCCGGAGGCCTGGGCGCAATCGTAAGTCTTACTAGACCACGCACGTACTGTCGCTTTTAGTTTCTTTTTCAGTCGAGGCGCCTGTAATGAATCAGCTTGTTTGATTGTAGTTGCGTTGTCTCGGCGAATGAAGGCAGCAGCACAGTACGCCGCTTGACTGCATGCGTAATCGTATCAGCTCTACACTGCTGTCTGTTGCTCACAGTATCGCATTAGCGATCTACATTGTATATTGTTTTACCATTGCAGATCACCTTGAAAATCTTAGTTCGCATTTGTTTGCATAATGTTTTCGCACAAAATAATGTCAATAACCACATTCTGTGTTTAGTTTAAGTTGTTTCAGAATGCATGTCTATGCAGATTTAATATAACAATAACAATAAATAATTCGTTGTTCTGTTCACACTGGAAGGTAAAGTTGTATTCAACAAACGGGCGAGGCAATGGATTCGCGAAAATAGAAAATATCGTAGAACTAATACTTACCGTGACACGTGGCCCGTCTTTAAAAGCGTGTATTAAAGCCACGGGCGTTCCCCAGGGCTCGGATACGTTATTTAAAATAACGTTTTTAAAACGTTTCTAACAGTTCTTTGTACAACATTCACATATCATAAACCGGTTTATTCCGCAGGACTTGTTATGCATGAACTTGTTTGGTTAAATTGTACCTTATCTTCATTTCATTTAAAAACATTTTAAAACGTTTAATTAACCGAGAACGATTTAAAGTTTGTTCTTCTTCAAAAACGTTATTATAACGTTCCGTTCGAACGCAAACAAGAAACGATCTGTTAAGTTTTTAAGACGAACCGTTTAGAAAAATATACCTTTATCCGAGCCCTGACGTTGCCAACTTACATATGCCCGGCTGTTACGCGCCCAATAGCTGGCAACGCGCCACCTCGCAGCCTACTACAGCGACAGGGAATACTTGCACCGTTCTAGCACCACCGTTCCAGTTTGCTTGATTTTGTAAAACCTGCCCAAGGCGAATATTATGTTTTGTTGAGACTTCAAATGTTGCGCCCATTTAATACTTCCCTCATAACCAAGTTGTTTATAAAATACATTGAAATAAGTTTACGTAATGATTTCGCAATAAGGTACTAACTACTACTTTTATAGACAACGGTCCGGAAATCTCAGTGAGTCTAAAGAGCGTGCTTCAATCTGCTTATCGCAATCTTTGTTAGCAGCGCGCAACACTTAGTTCTTATTAATAACCTAGTTTTTGGCCATCCCACAGTTATTAATTAAGGAAGTGATATCTGTTAATGTATTTGTTGAAAATACAACAATATGGTTACAATACAGCATTTCAAAATATTATTGAACTCGATATTTTATAAAAGCAACGCCCTCGAATTTCAATGTTTCGTAACTGAGTAAATAATATGCTGGTATTTACTTCGTCAATTAAAAAAAAAAAACAATCTGTCGGTGAAACAGTACACTGTTGCAAAACATTCGTTCCGTAGACTACTAAATCTAGCCTTTTCCCATCTATCTTAGGGTCGACTTCCAGTCTAACCGGATGCAGCTAAATTCCAGTATTTTACATGAAGCAACTGCCTATCTGACCTCCACAATCCAGTTACTGGGTAACACGATACCCCTTGGTAAGATTGTTTGTCAGACTTTTGGGCTTCTGCCTACCCGTAACGACTCTCAAATATCTACGAATGACAGCCGGGACCAACGGCTGTGTGGGTCTCGATATCTAGTGGATGGTCACCCCTCCACGAACCGACCGCGTAACTTAACCTTCGATCGACTCTTGCGGCTGTTATATTTTGCCACGAGCCCCTACTGAACCGCAGACCGCGTTCTGCGAACTTCCGGTCATGCATTGCAAGCTATTATTTCGTATCATTTGTTTTATTCATTTGATGTTTGCTGTGGTTTAGAATTCGCTGTTTTTTATGAACCGAAGTCATGCATACTGCCCGAAAGGCTATCCCTAAAAACCACTCCAAATTATTTTAACTAGTACATTACAACAAAAATAGTCGTAGGTTCTCTGAAAATTAAAGTTCGCTCTGTAATGGTAGGCAAAACAATCACTTACAGGCTGAGATTTTTAAGGAAATCCGGAAGCACATATTTGCTCAATTTGCAATACCTATTTAAGTATCACAAAAGTATAAAACAATTTACTTATTATAGTGAGTCAATCTTACAATAGAGGCATCACTTTAGATATTTGTTCACACTGTATTAGGACTGCGCATCACTTCTCGTGTTGGCTGTAGCCGCGACCGGCGCCTGCTAGTTATTTGGTAAATAGGCAAATAACAAAGAATGGCGGGCGAGCGGGGTCGCTGTTTGATGTTTGTTATGGGGGCACAGACGGAAAAGGTTGGCTTGGGACACTTTTACTTCATAAAAGACAGGAGAATAGGTGCAATCGGTATTTACGAAATCTGAACAATGCGAGAAAAACAAAGCTTTGAGAGAATAGCCCTATAAATAGGCCTTTGGGCCCTGCAAACAAAGGGTTCGAAACCTGATCGCGTAGAATTTCAATTTAGGCAATAATGGATTAAAAGCTAATGAGTATGAGAAAGTTTATGAGTAGCTTACGTTGGATAGCTTGCTGCGAATAACGATCAGACACACAATAGCCTTATTAGCCGCCTCAAGGCCTTTCAGCATCGCGTTCTAATGCTGCCCACTCTAATAGTTACTTATTTATTTATCTTATAAGTGCACTACGATGATACTTAAAAGCAAGGCGGACTTAATGCCGAAGGCATTACCCACCAAACCATCATCATTAACTACAATTTACTATTAATATTCAACAGGCATTATTAACAAATTCGATTGCGCTACAGAAATAAAAAATAAATATGTTCGAAGATAGTTGCGCCCACATTAGCAGGAATACTAGCAGTTCCTTCATCCATTACACGGAGTCTGACGTCCGTAATTCCTGAGGGAAAACAGACTCCTGCCGATTGGGTAGATACACTGATACCTACAGTATTTAATAGAATATTTACTTATTTGGTGCTAGGACGAGACTGCTACCGGTGAAATCTCCAAATCTAAAGGCAATAAAGAACAATGAATATATTGCGTCTGAAGCTATAATTAAATTAAATATCATTTACTCCAGGGAACACAAACACCCATAGTAACTGCATTACTATTAATATCCTAAAGCATTACATTCAATGTTCATGAGCAGACATTATTATAAATGTCAATAGTCGCACGAATGCTGGAAACACGTATTATTTGAGGAATGGCGCGCTTATCGCGCCTTCCGAATAACAGTACGCAAAGGGAAAAAAGGTTTGCTTAAAAATGAATCTTACATTTGTAAACGTTGAAAGTATCTCTGAGCTTCGGTAAATATTTGTATTGCTTTGGGACTTCGCTTTGCAAAAATAAATGTATAATCATAACGCATTTAGATCTGCATGCATAAAATCATTGTAGTACTGTTTCGCTTTTCAGTAAACGAAACAACACGCTAATGACGAATAATGAGTCTTACGTTATGTACCTACTTATAAAGTCATAAATTACAATTAATTACATACCAACATTCTCTTCTCACGTAAACGCGTGTATGCAATATTTTGGATAACTTGTTTCAAGCAATAAATTGATCCTCTACATTTTTTTTATCTTATTATGATGTTCGCCGTTTTAGCCGACTGCACGACAGCAAATACAGGGTTATCACACCAGAGTGGCACCCCGACCAAATGGGTTAATTTAGGTTAGAGCTGTGGCCAACCAACAAATTGGTCGCAGGCTAGGAAAAATCACAAAATCACGATCAGTGAGTAAATTAGCGCATCGATGAGTATTTTTAGGAAATTTTAACTGGAATTATTTGGGGATCGATTAAATATGTATATGCCTTATCTATTAAGCATACAATATAACTTACAGACTAATACATATCATGACTGACACTACAATTTCCTGCGTGGTTCGGTGACGTGTTGCGCCGTCACATGGAGTCTAGTAGCCATTCGCGTTTCTTTCTCGTCACAGTGAAACATGACACTGCTGGCGCCAGTAATCTTCCTTGATGATCTTTGACAGACAGCTGTAAGCTAGTAAGGCTAGCCGCTCGTACAACACGTGTATACCCGTTCGTTCCACTGCCGTCGTCCCACCAGTGGGACGAACGGGAATTTAATAAATAATATTAAATTTATTCCCGTTCGTCCCACTGATTTTGTTAGTGGGACGAACGGGAATAATTTAGTAATTTTATTTTTGATTCCTATTCGTCCCACTAAATAATTTGATTCTGGTAAACTTTGCACAAAAAGGTACTAGGCTTGCATGAATTCACAATACGATATTCTATTCACGACACGTTGCGCACAAGTTCTAAGTCGTAACCTAACAAAAAGTACTAGGCTTTGATGAACTCACGATAGTATTATCCTACCAATAGGATTTTAAGCGAACTAAAAAACGCCGCCTCGTCGCGCTTACGAACCGTCAGCAACGAATCAACCGTTTACGTAATAACTGAACATCATGATGTTAAAAATAGGAAAGTCTTACCATTATAACAACATAAATGATTGAATAGGTACATGAAATACTGAAAACCAGCGTATTTAGATATAAAGTAAAAGTAAGTCTCCACCGACACTCGTTGCTGTCCGTACTACAATAATTACTTACCGTATCCTCCGCCACAATGATCCAGCCAATCATGTCAACATGCACCTAATCAGTATAAGCTTCCTAATTCATTTATAATTACTGATGACGGGTATTTGGAACTGAGGAAACAATAAGTAAAGTTTGGATTAATAGGTACAGAATAACGAACAACAACCATATAAGTGCTATGTTTTTTTTAACCCCATGAAAATCTCCCTCTTTAGTTTAGTAATATCTTAGTCTAGCTGGACGAAACCAATACTTGTTAATAATATAAGTGTAAACTTAAGGTGTGTACCTGAATTTTGTTCACTGCAATCTTCGCCATTCAAGCTAGGCTTGTTTCAGTGCGCTTACAAGCCAAATGCCACCCTTAAAGGCCATCATTAGAAGGTCAAACTTCGTGCCGTGGGTTCATTATAGTCACAAAATGCTCACGGAATACTAAATAGACGAACTTCATCAATCAAATGAAAACGTCTTGGCTTTACTTTCTATGTTTTGGATTTGGGATCTCGTATAGGTAGTGCCATCCACGAAGATGCGCCCCACTCTTGTTCTTAATCTCTTACATTAAGGGGGATGCGCTAAGGTAGCCCGCGAGATTCAAATTTTCTTTAGTTTTTTGCATTTTGCAGTACAGTGTCAGGTTTTATGTTTATTAAAATATGATTCGCGACCGTAACAAATATGACTTTACATAATTATAATCATTAAAATCAGCAATACAACTCCACAAGTTAGCATAATTGTCAAATGTCATGATTTCATGAAATAGTCATTCAATGGATGACATGAGCTTAGATAGTTGTATTGATAATGTTTATGATTATAATTCTATAATTAAACATGTGATACGGCCGCGAATCATATTGAGGTCAACATTGAACATGATACTGACCTGCAAATTGCAATAAACGTAAGAAAATTTGAATTTCGCGGGCTACCTTGACGCTTTCGCCTTATGGAATCGCGTTTAGGAAGAAGAGTTGGGCGCGTCTTCGTGGATAGTACTATCTATAGACAACTATCTGTTCAGGCTATAAAAAAGATTTAACTAAAATAAGTAAGCTTAAGCTTTATGTATTTATTTAAGTATAAATGTTGATTTATTACGTTATACGTGTAGGTTTATTTCAATATTTTAGTTTAAGACTTCGCATATTTATATTTTACTCTTCTTGTTCTCACACACTATTGTCTACATTTCTTTCTCATTTCTCCTTTCGCAGGTCTGCTGGAAGAAATTTCTTAAGAAATAATTAATACCTTTGCACTCATAATTATGATTATGTCATATCTGTATATATTTTACATTAAATTATAAAACATTTTAAAAACAAGCTTTTTTACAATGCTTTTAGGATTATATTTAGCTATTTCTACCAATCTATACCTACATATATAAATATAAAGTCGCTTTTCGTGTCTGTTTGTGTGACCGCGTTGTTCTTCTTAACTGCTCAACAGATTTTGATGAGGTTTTTACCATCATTAAGAGAATTCATTCCGGAAGGTTTATGTATAATAATATATGTATAGTACATCAACATTAAACTTGCATATTATAATCGAGAATTTTTTACTTAAAACCGTGCGCGGGTTGCTAGTTAAATATAATTTGTTATCAAAGCGAACGACTATACAAAGTTTCAACCTCATTGGACAAAAGGAAAGTGCACTTAAGCTCGTAAAAATAATGTTCCAATTTGTAAACATGCATTATTATTTATTCTTACTACGTCGATATTAACGATATTTTGTTAGAATAATATTTCACGATTTATGTTTCAACTTTATTTATTTTATTATTTATGTACACGCAGTAAAATACATACAGATAGTTACGACATAATTATAATTTTGAGTGAAAAGGTACTACTTTATTTTTCTTATTCGTAGTATTTTTTTAATTTACATATTCACGATATTAAAGAACTTCATGGCATAAACAAGTACATTACTGAAAACATGTCAATTTCCCCTTTGATTAGGAATAAGAATAAATTATTGGCAGAAAATACAGGTTTTGCCAGATGTAAAAATTTGTGGTTTATGCACAGTCCATATTTTGCCTATTCAGGGCATGCAAATTTGTTTTACATTAATAGTACCTACTTAGGTAATTATTTAAAAAAAGGTTACAACTATGTTCTCATATAAATTACAATACACATTCTATAAAACTATAAAAAAAAAACAAAATAATAATATATGTCATGTAATATAAATTACAATTTTTAATACCCATAAAATTTAAAAAAATCTCTATCCTTCATTTTTTTATTCACGGTGTTTTGCTAAATATAAACGCTAGCATCGATAAACTACTTAAAATATATTATAATATTACATGTTTTTTATTTTATACCAAACTATTTGCAATCTCGGGACACTTCTTAGAACAGAATCTGAAAAATGTAGTCGATTTCTTTCGACTTTGAAATACAAATATTTGCCCCAGATAATTGGCTTCCCTTTTCTTTGATAGCCTCAACAAGGCTTCACAATAAGTTAATAACATAAAAAATTAACAAGATCTTACTCTAAAACTTCTATGTAATGTTAAATTGATTTTATTACTTCAAACTTTTCGATTCAGTTCAGTACTGCAAGTTAATCCACAAACATAAAATCCTGAAACAAAACGAGGAAACAAACATGAGGCATTAAATTATCGTCAGCTACGCCGTAGCCGCGTAGCCGATGCTACGTCACCCGCTACGAATTATTTAAGTGGCCAAGAGATACTTTCCACTTGATTTATAATGTGCGACTGAATGTACCGCTAAATGTGCTTTACACTTGACTTACACTTTATAGAAATACTGTTGCTCGTATGAATTCATCCTTTTTGTTGTTTTGTGATAAAATAGTTTTTATTATGATCCAAGTTTTAACTTATTGTTTGTCAAACAATTTCTCAGAAGACTTACGATTTAATCCGACAAAAGCGTAGCGTAATTTTATTAAGTCCACAAAGGTCCCGAATAAAGCAATCACTCTCTGATATTAATCCATAAATTTTTCTACAAGCCACCGAAGAATTTGGTTATAAGCAATCTTTTCTGCTGCGCTGACGGTGCAGAGACGGATATTAGACCCTAAAACGCGGCCAAAAGTCAGTTCTAAAAAGGTCCCGCTTCCTAGGAATTAGCTTACCTGCCTATACCCAAGGGATTAAGGAACAATAGGCGGCCATATTTTTCAGGACACTCGTAGACTGACGAGTATCGACTGCGCTGTTGGTTGCACGTTTATTTTTGTAGTGAGTGTTTACAAAGTTTCTAGTTTTCAATAATTGATAAAATTTATTATTTCTTCAATAATTTGTTTTTATCTTGAGATATAGTGTTTTTGTATAACTGCACTATTTTCCACTAATCATTCTGACAATCAAATTTAGAAAAGGCTAAAAGTAAGATAATCGGACGTTATTGGATTATATCTAGTTTATTGTTTGGTAGTACATATATTTGTGATATATTATATTGAAAGAAAAATTGCCAGTTTATGCCCCTTATATGGACTTTTCTTATTTTTATGTTTTAAGATCTCCATAAAACAAACTTTGTTTTGCGGTTGTGATTATATTTTTGGATTTTAATTGTTCAAGGAACGTCAGGGGCTCGAGGGTTGACGCGATTGGATATTTACAACATGATCCATAAATCTTCTGATGGATTTACGACTAAAAAACTTGATGAAGTTGAAGGAGAGTTAAATGACTCTTCTTTTGATATAAAACAAAAACAAGCATTTCATCGTAAATTTGCGACATTCAAGCATGATTTTAAGTCAACATCGCAAGCAGCAAACAGGACTAAATAGTTTTTTTTCAAACTACGAACCTTTCAAACATGGTATAAATACCTCGAAAAAGACTTTCTAGCGGTAATACAGGCGCCCAGAAAAAAACTTTGACGATTTGTCTGAAAGAACCATACGCAGAAAAACAGAATTTTCGTGAAACCCACGATGCTCGAAAGCTATTATGGCACTTCGAGAGCACGGAGATACTGATGGAGCAAATGTTGTGAAGGAAATTATAGAATCATGTGGCCGTGGATATGAGTACCGCATCGCCTTGCGCAAAAGTGACACGTCATCATTACCAGCAACACAAATAACACTAATTGCAGCGTTATCCATGTTTATCGAAGCTAATTTAACAAGGAGACAGAACGACATAGTGCGTGAGACAAATAAAAAGTTCTATCCTTGCTACACTATCCTACAAAAGAAAAAAAGCAATGCTTTCCAGATCCTGAAAGCATTACCATATCTGAGACCTGTGCTGAAATAAAACTGCAAGCATTGTTGAACCACACAGCTGAGCGATAGTTACTGTATTTAGAGGAAGTTATTTCTACTTTATCAGTAGAGGAGTTGTCATCACTTGAACTTGGGGATGTGATGGATCACAACAAGCTGAATATAAGCAAAAGTTTGATAACTCAAGCAATACAGATGCTAATAAATTTCAGTCAAGTTTGGTCCCAGTTCAATTATTTTGCAATCGCAACAATGACCCTAGTTCTGATAAGACAAATGTCATTTGGCGCAACAACTTCTTCAATCTTTACACAGATTTTGCAGACCTATGAGGATAATATTTATCAAAGAAACTCCCGCTATAACGAAAGAAGAAATTAAGCATTTTGAAGACAAAATTAAAGATTTGAATACTACCAAATTAACAGGTGCTGGAGTCGAAGTTTCTGTCAAACACACCTTATTATTCACAATGATTGATGGTAAGGTATGTAATGCTGCCACAGATACTAAATCTACAATGAGGTGTTATCTCTGCAAATTAACTTTGACAGATTTTAACAATCTCGATAAAGTGTGGATCTTAGAGATAACCAAGGAAAATTTTAAATTTGGGCTTTCAATTCTTCATTCTAGGATCGGATTCTTCGAAAGCCTTCTTCATGTCGCATATATGATTCCTGTAGGGAAATGGGAAATTAGGTCGCAAGCAGAAAATAACATCGTAAAATCTAAAAAGCAACAAATCCAAGTAAGGTTTCTATATAGAAGAAATTGGTCTTTTGGTTGATGTTCCTAAAGCTGGTTTTGGCAATACCAATGACGGAACTAAGAGAAGGAGATTTTTTTAATGTTCTGCGGAAGCTTCCGCTATAACTGGCGTCAATGAGGAATTGATAAAAAGGTTCGCAACAATTTTGGAAGTTATTTTGTGTGGTTATAACATAAATATTGAAAAGTTTTCTTCATATTGTGACAATAAAGCAGAAATTATGTTAGCTTAAACAGCTGGCATCCGATGACACTCACTGTAAACAAAGTGCTGATGCACGAGCCACTCATTGTGAAAAACGCTCTGATCCCAATCGAAACTTTGGCAGAAGAATCAGCAGAAGTTAGGAACAAGCATTTTCGAGATTATAGGGAATATTATTCGCAAAAGTTTTCCCGTGATGATTGTAATAGGGATATTCTGTATAGGCGGCTGCTCACATCAGGCCCGTATCTTAGTTCAATTAGGCCTAGACATATGAAAAGTTCCAAGCCTTTTACCTCTTCGGCAAAAGAAAAGGTACTGCCATTTCACGACAATGGTGACATGGACAAAGAAAATAAAGAAGATTAGGAGTACTTAACATCCCGTTTTTTAATGTTCAATAAAATATTAATGAAAGAATTTGACATATTTTTTCTTTAACTTTTCCCAAACACCTAGATTTTAAATCACGATTTTTCAATGAATAGGCTATACATATAAGCACCGAAATATTCAAAAAATATTGTTAAACATTGTTGGCCACGGTTTAGGGTCTAATAGTCGTCTGTGCGATTATCGCTTATATATATATATGTATATAAATATTTATACCTGACCGATTTAAAACATTTCTGTTAAGTATATAATCTTCTTCAATAATGAATCCGTTTATTTGCATAAGAAAATATAATATAGGAGCCACTCATTCCAGCGTGTCAAAAATCGATACAATATCTCTGAGAAATGGACGGCCAGACATACACACAGATGGTAAACAAACGCGGTCTCACCACAGTTCATTTGTCACATCTCACAATGCACGTCGAAGCCCTTCGGCAGTTCCATGTCCTCTATCTTCATTCATCATTCCAATTCGACACTACATATATATGTTTTACATCAGCATGGCTTCCGTAACGCACACCGGCGCATTCCTATTATTTTTCAAGTATCTCGTCGGTAACCGATTTCCGGCCGGATATTAGCGCATATTTATTGCTTCTAACGACATCAGTCCTCATAAATATCCTGACTCAATTTGTTAGCAGGTGTCAATGAAATTACTCATGCCCCACAATCCTTCACATCAATTCAAGCTTCATAATTTAAGCCGCCATGATAAGAATTATAAAATACCTAAAGAAACGGAAACTCAGCATTTTGCGTGCTTAAACATAGTTGTACGATTACCGCGGCAAAGCGATATCGATTTAGGGCTAATAGTCTAATAAAACAAAACCTGTCGTTTGACTGTACCTACGAGTATTAGTAGTGATTTAATAACGAAAGTGGTTCACGGATGTAGTCATACAAATGAAACTCTGTCTTTAGCAGTTTGACGGCAGCCGAGCTTATTTGGCGGAGGCTCTCGATATTAAATAAGTTGGAAGGATCGCCCGCCGCGCCCTTGAAGGCAGCCGCTGAGTGGTCGTACAAAGCTAAGTGTCAGGCGGAAAGGATTTTTAACATATTTTATAGAAAAGCCGCCGTTTTACCCCAACCCTTGAAAAGGCACCATCCCTTAAAAAAATAAACCGCATTGTTAGGGGTACCCAAAACCGTGTATAAAACTGCTATTAATATGCTTAAGGCTCCGTGCACGAAAAAAACCCTGTTTCGTCAAAAACTTATCTAAGTCTGTGTAAGTATAAAAGTACAGTTTTCGTGGTGCTAAACCATTCGTGTCTGTCACAGCACCTGTTAATAATTGTATCACTTTTGCGCAAGTAGACCATAAAAATATCATCGACATCGTTAATGTTGATGATATTTTTAAGAGTTCAAAATCAAAATTAGTTGCTTGTAAAAACGTGATCAAACGTCAGATTCGCGTCATTTTTCGGAAAACCTGTTGTGTTTATTTCTGATTTTCCATGAATATTTAACTTATTTGAAAAATCCCTTTCAGCCATATGCAAAACAATGAACCTCGACTTTTCAAATCACAAATAGTTTTGTTTATATTCGTTTGCCCTTTCTCACAACTAATTAACAAAATTTATCAAAATCAGTCGATTTCTTGCACGGCCTCTTAAAGAAAAAATAATAATTGCGACTTGCGCAATTATTATTTTTAAAACAGATAATACTTATTTTGATTATTGGATGTCGTAGATGTGTTTATATATCAATGTTATGTGTGTAGATAGATTCTAGAATTGTTGTTTACCTATATTATGTATCGTATATAACTGTATAATTAATTAGCAATAGTCTGTTAAGTTAGTTTGTGTGTTTGGATGTTTGTTACTCAGTCACACAAAAACGGCTGAACGGGTTTAGTTTAAATTTGGCACACAGTTTATAACCAGTTTTAACATATAGGATACTTTATCCAGATAATACGATCGTGTGGGATAATCTCCGACCTCCACGTGGGAGCCGCTGCGGGCGAAAGCTAGTAATTACATAAATACTCTATGTAGGTACACGGCAAACATTTTATCTAAACATTTCAAAATCATGCACCTTATCTTAACCTAACCGAAATGTAAGTGTGCGATTATTGAGGCCTTCACACCCCAATGTTACTTATGATGCTTACATTAAGCCGTTAAGTTATGCAATCATCTTAGCTAAGCAAATGGGAATCTGAGATGATAGTTCTATAAAGTTGCCATAAAACCTGAGTAACTTCGCCAATAAATAACAACACGATTGATCAGCAGTGCTATTCTGTAACCGATCAAAAACACAATCCAAAACACGTTCCAGAGTGCTCTGTCATTTTGTAAAATATTTTAGACTTTAAACTAATACATAATTTATTTTAAAATAACTAAACGATCGGTGAAGGAAAACATGAAGAGGAGACCAGCTAACCTTGCGAAGCAAATGACATTATTTTATAAGGACAGAAATAGCAAGAGAGTAAGGCAGCTGGAGCTAATGATATAATCACTTTAGTATAACGCTCCTTGATCCAACTTCCTAGCTTCCTCTTTATTGCTGCTGTAATAGATTCCTAATAGAATTACATGGGTATTGCATTACTTTCATGCATGCCATGAAAAATTACTGATGTTTTCCGTAATTTGACGTTAGCATTAGCGAGGCACTCCAACACTCCACCAGTAGCCCACTGCTCAGCACGTGACCCCAATACTGTTCAACTACGGGAAATAATGACGCTACAAATATGTATTCGTTTGTACTTACAATCGAATTGCCTATTCTAAATTGAATGTAATAAAACAGCTTCGACATAACACATACATACCTTAGGCATTTCCTTAAGCTATATTGACATAAAATATAGTATTTGTCATATTCTTAACCTGTTCTTGTATTCTAGGGTAATCTGGAGCTGTCAGATCTACTAGCAGAGTACACTATCACCGGCGTACCGGACTTGCGAGGGTTCTGCATCGCAAACATCCCCGAAGAAGCTTTCGAGTTCCTACACTGGGCAGAAACACCCAACAACTTGGAAGAGTTCATTGATTGGAAAAGTAAGTACCTAGTGCACTTACATATTATAGAATTCGAGAAAGTATTAGGAAGTAGCGAAGCGTGTAAGCTCGATTAAGAGTGGGTACTTTTCATCCCGGGGAAATACATACGATCGACGTGTGAAGGATTCAAAGTGCTACTAGATTGCTATAAAAGTGAGCTGTAGTAGGTCGGTCGTCAGTTCGTCGAGTGCGAGAGTGATTCTGTATCTCTAAAACAGTGACAAGACTACCCGGAGTCAGGGGCAGGGGTCCTTGATACTGAGCACCCAACACTTTTGTAGAGCATTATTTTATACTTAAATAGCTCATTCCTGAAGTCCCATACTCATGATATGACGCAATCACTCCAAATGATAGAGATTCGTATTTAAAAGACAATCCAAAAAATAATGTCATTTTTTATCCATTAATGCTTTAATTTCGTCGTTATAAAAAACTTCGGCATAATTCTGAAGATCGAAGTCAGATTTGAAATAATCTGATTGAACACGAGTTGGTTTATCAAACTTGCTGCGGATATTGTGTGGGTTGGTATCGTAGGTATGGCCATACTGTGCTGTCATTTTATGAATGAAAATCATTTCAGTTCATTGCGTAACTGATTATTAACTCTACCAGTATATAGTAAATAAAGATAGCCTAGCATATTTTAATAATAAAAAGATAAAAAGAATTATAGCTTATTGGACACAACATTTTACACTCAATAAGTAATCATTTAAGTATGTACATTCTAGTCTCTCGAGATCTTTTTTTTAGATAAATATAACGATTTCTGACACGACACCTGAACTTGTAAAATCTAAAGAGGCTAAAATAAATAATATTAATAGTTTAAAAAACACTAAAAAACACGCTTTTACGTGCACCTATAGGCGTATTCAGACCTTGAAACCTAATCGTGGTCAAAGTTCATTACAAGACCTTTCTAACAACTCCAAACACGGCTATGATACGATCATCCATCATGAAGTTCCAGTTCATATCTTCCGGCTCCATCATCAGATCAGCTCGACAGTACCATGTTATTGTATTGTCATCAAAATCACATACAACTGCCAATTTTCATAACGCTAGGATCTTTAGAAGATGGTTAAATTAGTTTTCTTAGATTTGATTACATAGTTACATACATACAGGTCGACCTAATAAAAGCATGTTAAAAACGAAAATAAAACTTCTCACATTACTTGTAAGCTTCCAGAAACGGAAGATCCATGAACTATCTGAAATTATTAACTACAGACGAAGAATTACTTATATCAGCTAATCAAATAAATATATCCGTGAAAGTTGACTAACAAACGAGCAACAATACTGTGTAATTGACTATAACTCTGAACAAGTATCGATAGATCTAGGGGCGCGCATACGGCTGCCCGACGGCGCGATTAATGGAAACACTCCGTGACCCACTAGCATATGCAATCGGGCACAGTTTACTCCTAATATTTCTGCAACCGTACGGACTACTTTATAACTCCGGCTTCTAAAGATTTACATTTAATTTTTTTGAGACTTGACTATGTTCTCACAGCACAGTAATCTTAACGAATAGCGTTCTAATGAAACTGAAGACTCACTAGAGAATTTTATCGTTGAAGAATAACGTGATATAAAAAGGATCATATAATATTGTGCTCTGTCTGGCTTCACATTCCTAGCGTCTCTAGGTAAAATGATGAATCGTTGTATTGAGATCTTTTGATCCATCGTTTTTTATATGAATACCACCACATTTGCGTTTAACAACACGGTAGCAGATATGGACACCGCGAAGTGGTAGAAATAGGAAGCTTTCTTTAAAGAATGTTACTATTTACCTGTAGATGTTTTATGTTATTTTAGATTAACTTTAGTTTATAACCCTTAATTCAGTAAAATCGTATCGTACACAGTGTACCTTTCCCTAAAAAGCGCTTCCTGAAACCTTCCGAGTTCCGAAAAGTGTTATTTTTTATTCACCGCAAAATCTCCACCGGAGGGTTGCGTACCTAAGTAATCTTAAAACTAATAAAATGTTTTCTGAATGAGAATTTCGAGGCACATTTACCATTTGGTACGAGTGTACCTACAACTTATTAGAGCGGTATGTAATATTCATGAATGTCAGGCCGTTTCCTATGTGCGTCTTCGAATCTGATGTGGGTTTAAGCTGATTTGACACTATGGGAAATTTAACTGCGAATAACTTCGTAATTGAGATAGCCGTACTTATTATTGAGTTGTAGTTTGCAGGGGTCAGCAGTAGTATTGTTATTCTATCTTCGTCGTGTGGTGTTTATGCTTTCTTCCAGTAGGTGTGTCCATCTAAGAACTATCAATGTTGACCCGGCAAGCTGTTTATTGGCCTTTAATTACCTAAAGGCCGTATACGACTATTATTGTACGATATAGCATAGTGAGTCACAAACGACTCACTGTGCTATCGCATATTCAGCAGAACATTAGGCCTGTATTTGTTGATGGTATAGTACGAATTTACATTCTCCCGGAATCGTGACATCTAAGTACGGAAAAATCTTGATGAGAAAACCCAATTTTATTAACACTTTTTCCGACCTGGGGATCGTAGTCAAGACCCTATGTTCGGCGGCAATGTGCTATCGATTTCGCCCCATATTAATTGAAGCACAATTCATAAAAGATGAAAATAAGAACACTATAACACAAGACAGAGTAATTTCCAGGGAATACATAGATACTGTATAGCACTCCCAGGCCGCGCCTTGGATCTTCGACGGATAGTTTATTGTTCAAGATGACTGATAGGCATAATAACCGCACATTAAGAGCCCCTCATTAGAATAGGGTGGTTTCGAGTCGAGTAACGACTTCAAATAAAAAGCGCGGAAGAGAAATTATATGAATCAAGACTACTTTTGACACACAAAAAGAAATATAACTCCCATTTACCACCGCAGAGGTTTTTGACACGACTTATTTAAATTGTATTTGTAGAAAGCCAGTTCGCTTTGTTGCGGTAATGTGCAAAGGGTCGGCTAAGCCCCGCTGGGCTTGGCATGGGAGGAGTGGCTCGCTACGCTCGCTTGGCTCGCTCGGCTCGTCCATAAGGCAACGACGGGCATCACAGTAGTGGCGACAAATTATGACATTACTGTTACTGTAATAAAGGTTGAGCGCGAATAACAGATGTTGAGAGCATTCATTTCACTCGGTATTTTAGGACGCCTTTCTCCTTACTGTTCGTTCCTAAGAAATAATTAAGATAACGCGATTTTTGTAAATATGTATCTCATGCGTGTATAGGTATCTCTCCTTAAGGAACTAAGTATACGAGTACCTTTAGCATAAACATGCTGTAACTGTTGTTATGGATAGATTGATTTGAAATTATGTTCTACGGTTAGCTTAACCAAAATAACAAAGTATTACCTAATAGGTATTCCTACCGATATTGTTGATAAATTGAAGAAGACATTGATGTTAACAAAATCTTTTTTAAACTACCCTGAAGCTAAAAATCCTATGGGCACACCAACCGGGCAACCCAATGTAGCAGTAGACATAGAAGCCAGCATGCTATATTTCAGTGCCGACCGGTGCAGCGGTGGCGTGACTAGACCACATACCGATGTGATTTTTGTAATGAATCGTACACTGTACTTGCTTTCTAATCCGTATTGTCTTTTTATTTGTTTTAGCGACGCTTTTATTCTTTAATTGTCAAAACAGCTATCTGATCATCATCTTCATGCTCGAATCCCAATTTATTTGGGATCAGCGCAGCACGTCTTCTTTTTAGGGTTCCGTACATCCGAATGAAAAACGGAGCCCATTTAGGATCACTGTGTGTCTGTCTGTATGTCCGTCTGTCACAGCCATTTGCTCCGAATCTAATGGACCGATTCAGTTGAAATTTAATAGACATCACATGTGAATTTCTGAGACTCAAACACATGTAACGTAAATATTATATATGAATTTTGAATATGGAGGTCATACGTAATTGGGAGGCCAATAAAAAATAATTACAAAATTGCAAACTGTACCGTGTGACAAATCAAATGAAAGGGCTTAACCATGAGGGTCACCACCATATTTTTTTAAATTACCATTATCTCCGAAACCACACCGGATTTTTTTTTTATACAGAAAATCTTTCTATAGGTACTTATATATATATAAGAAGTCTATGGTTTTAAAATAACATGGCAAATCTCTCAATATTTTCCGTACAAACTTACATTTGCAATTCGAATGTATGGGAGAACATGTTTTTCAACTAAAATGTTAAGTTTGTTCTTGGGATAAATTCACCCCAACTACGGAACCCTTCACTGTGCGTGATCCATCACGCTGTAGGCCGGTTATTTCATACTCGTACATCTCAATAACTTGGTTTATCAGTATTCATTCATCCATCCCATGTTCTAGTCATATGTATAATGTCTATGGGTAATTTTACACGGTGGAAATTAACTCTGGGTGGTAGTAAGTCAGTAGGCCTGTCAACTACAGCGAGTTCCACGCCACACGGGTTCCCGGTTCTGTAGCTATCTACATATAGGTATGTAGATAGCTACCGAACCGGGAACCGTGCGCGAATGTCTGAAGATACTTTCTTACTAAAGTACCTCATTTCGTGCATTAGGTATCTGTACGAATTATTGCGCAAACTAAATATATACTATCGTAAATCGTATTACATTGCAAATATTTATTTTATTAATTAACCCGACGTAACGCAAGTAGGTTGTTAAATAGTAGTACGAAAGCCCATAACCAACAATTTTTGTCTCATCGTTTTACGACCAAAACCGTAAAAAATCGATAGATTTGGTAATTCTGAATCAAAACCTTCAATCAAAAAATAATATAAGAAGAAAATCTTCGTTTTTAATCAATTTCGGACTCATCATCGTTATCGTGAGGGATAGGAGCGTAACAAGCACCGCGCGTTTACTGGGCGACTCCGTTCGTTTCGTTTTTTGGAATTATAGATGACATTTTAAATGTCTGAAAACAGGTTTTTGGTAGCCAAACAATACATTTTATAAATAATTGGACCAGGTTACTATGACGGCATTTTGGTTAACTTCTTTGAACTTTTTGAAAATACGCTCAGGCCACATTTTTTTTGACATAGCATAAATGGGCCCCCATAAAACTGCGTGGTTTCTGACCGGTACTGCATACTGAATCGGGTTCAGAATCATCTAAACTAACAATGTTATACGGTTTTGGCCGTAAAACGATGCGACATGGTTTTGGGTTATGAGCTCTCGTACTGTAGGGAAAAACTGCGTTGAATATTTATTTGAATCCACTAATATTTTATGAATAAATATTGATACGTGGGTAATTGCACTGGTATTTCAGTACTGTGTAAAAAAATGTTTGGTCTCACAATACCTAATACTTTTTCCCTAGTGTCAACTAGGCAAAAAGTATTCAGTATGAATAGCTGATTAAAAGCACAAAAAATATACATACTTGATTATAGTTTACAGTTTAGGTTTGTGATTTCATTGCAGCAGTATTTTATTTCATTACATACTTGATTATAGTTTACAGTTTAGGTTTGTGATTTCATTGCAGCATTATTTTATTTCGTTTAGGAATGACAAACAGTTTCACATTATTCTCTTCTTTGAACAAAAACATTTATAAGATTCTAATTAATTATAAAAATAATGACGCCATTGTCTTCCTCCTGCACCATTTGATGCCCGCGCTATGCGGGCTTCCTTTCAACATTAGTATTTTACTTCAATCAAATGACATTTTTGGTATGCTCCTTTTCGTTAACACTTTCTTTTAACTGACTTTACTCTGCGAGTACCTCGGTCAAAATTCACCGGTAAATAAAACAAAGATTATGAAAGCAATATTTACGTAGGTACTATCTAAATAAGTTTTATTATTTCCTCCCTGATTTAAGAACATTGCAACACTGCGCTGTCAATGAAATGGTGCCGCTTGTGAAAGATTCCATAATCGCTCTCTTGACGATTTCGGGAAAATTAAGTAATAAATAATGGCATTTCTAAATTGATAGGTTGATGGTTTGTAAATCATTATAGGTCTTGCATAAATTACTTACTTACCTATATGTTAAGTAGGTACCGGTCAACTGTCCTAACTTCTCCTGGCGTCCTATGTTTGCCTAGATGAATAAAGTTCAAAAAAGTTCTTAAAGTTCTCTATGAAAACTCAAAGTTTCGATTTCCATACAAGTAAAATGAAAAAGATATTACAGCTTATCATTATAAGCAAACATAGGACGCCAGGTGAAGTTCGGGCAGTTGACGGTACTTAATTTGATTAAGTATTTAAAAGGGATTAAAACGTTTTCTAAACTTCAGTGTTTTGGGAACACAACTACACCGATCGTGCGCTTTAAAAGAAAAACCTTTCCCACCTTCGCTACTGTAAACTTACATTAATTTACGGAGATAAGCTGGTGCTTTCCCATTAAGTATAACTTTATAGTCAGTTTTTGCCATAGATATAATATTATACGGCCCACCGCCCCTATTACAGGGGACTTAAAAAAAAACATATCTGGCGAAATTTCGGTGTACTACAGGTAAAACTCTGCATAGACCTCTGGGAATTACAGGTATGATGTTATATTATATAATATTATATGTACATATATTATTTATTATTATGTGGGTGTACACTGTACTATACTTACAGCTCTGAATAACCCCTCGGGAATTAGAGGCGTGATTTTGTGTGTTATATTGTATATTATTTTGTCACTCCTACGAGAAAAGGAAAGTTATTCGAAAGAATCTCGTCTATGGACTTTACACTCGTGAAAACTAATTTAGTACAGGTAAGACACTACGTTACTGACCTAGCCACTCATTCATTATTGTAACGTATTACTCAAAAGAACAACAATAGAACGACCTCGACATGTAAAATGAAAGGACTCCCTTATTCTCTTTTACCTTGTAAGACGAGAACAGATTAAGATTGCGACAAAACAAGAAATAAAAGAACGAAACCTTAAAATGTAGGTAATGGGCGATTTCATGTTTATTGAAATGAGCAATATTTGTGCGTTCGCATCGATCACGTTGATTAGTGACACGCGAGGCGTCGAGCACGCGACGCCGCGCTGACTCCACGCCGACACCGCGCCGCTGCCGACACCTCGCGCCGTACTCTACATCGCTAGCTATCCCCGTGGTGCCGCTCTACCCGCTCTCTATCGTCCATGATATATTTGAAACAGTAGAAAGTCATAATAAAACGGGGAGGGTCGAGGGCCGCAGCTGCTCAGCAAACTGTCCGCCGTCGCCAATGGCCGATTCTCATCAATCATCACATTTGGTACACTGCGGAAATAGATATTGTACATTTATTTTACCAACCTCGCTCAGCTCAGGTAAGTTATTATTTCAAGTCCCGTCTGGCGTACCGCTATACCGTAGGTCTGTTTTCTGAACAACTGATACTCGTAGGTTATTAGAATACGAAGTAAATTATGCCTTCTTTTACCTAGTTGTTTATATAAAGCTTTCAGTTTGATTATTTCGTGTATGAAATTGGTTCTAGTAAACTAATAGTTTTATTGCTGTTTGCAATAACTGAACATATTAATTTTGAATCGTTTTTAATTTCGGTACCATTTATTTTATTGCGGTAGCATCCCAATAAAATAAATAGTACCGAAATTAGAAAATTTATCTATCCTTTTTAGTAAGTAAAAAGGATAGATAAAATTACTTCAAGGTTGCCAACCGTACGAGGTTCCTCGTACAAATATGAAATTTATGGAACGCGCCGGGTACCTGAATTTGGTACCGGTACCTGTCAGGTGAAGTACCGGTATTTGTCTGAATCCGGTACCCGTCTGGTACCGGTACCCAAGTACCGAAATAGCAAGAACCGCTGAGTACCGATACAGAAACTGTACTTTTGGTACAGGTTCCAAGCCCTGCTAGATACCATTTGTTAACTACATATACCATCGTTATATACCCACTTGAAATATGACATAGCTTCTCACCACCTCTCACTCACGTTAACCAGCAAAAGTTCTTAGATTCGATTCGAAGGTCAGACAAAGTTTTCTGCTGTTAGAACCAAAATTAGAAATCGTGACTGATATTAGGTCCCCACCTATGAAATCAGCGTTTTGTATGGAGAATTTTTAACTTTGCCACTTAAATTAAGCGACAAACATAAGTTTTGGCTAAGTAAAAGTAGCCAAACAAATAGTGGTCATTCCTGCTTACAAAATGAGGAGTCATTTTTAAGGTGTTTTTTATGTTTTAAAACTACAAGTAATAAGGTTTTTTTACTATTGGTAGTTGTCTATGATGGTCATTATTCGATATAATACCAAGTAATTGATGAATATTTTAAATCATAGAAGTGACGAGGTTCTCTACTTGTGAGAAAAAAAACGCCAATTTCATAGGTGGGAACCCAATATGATGGCCTCTATGACATAGAAATAGAAACCGTGTAATGATGACGTCTGTCTGCCGGTGATACATCATCATCATCATTTCAGCCGAAAGACGTCCACTGCTGGACATACGCGACCCCCAAGCATCGCCACTGCGACCGGTTCCGTGCTTCCCGCCTCCAACGGATTCCTGTGGCATTCACCAGGTCATCGGCCCACCTTGTGGGAGGCCTTCCAACGCTACGTCCTCCGTTACGCGATCGGCACTCCAGAATATTTCGGCCCCATCCGCCATCTGTTCTGCGAGCAATGTGTCCTGCCCATTACCACTTAAGGTTGGCAACTCTTCGAGTCGAGTTCCCGCCTACACCGGAACGGTCGTTCTATTTTCAGCTGGAATTCAGGCGGCGTACCTGTCCCAGGTGCGAAGTTTGCCAACTTAGTGTAGTTCCGGGCTTTAAAGTAAACACGGATATAAATGTAGTACTCCGTCTAATCCCTGCCCTCCAGCGCAATGCAAACATTTGCATATTGTAAAATAACATAAGAAATGATAATTTAAAATATGATGAAGCAACTTGAGACTGGTCAAGTATCGGAAAGGACTCAAAGGTTGAGTTCCAACATTGATGTTATTATTTCATCCAAATTCGGATATAACCTTTTCATAGAGATTGAAGTAGCTACTGTATCAATGCAGAAAAAGGTCCAAACATAAGTCTCGCGAGAGTTTCTGTGAGCAATATTCAAACATTCACATTTCTTGCCAACAACGAAGGAAAACGAGGAATATAACACATTACACGCATTTAATTGGAAATGTTGCGTTGCGTTGAAATACTCATTAATTAGCCGTTTCCTTTGAAGAATATGCATTCAAACTTTTTGGTCCGCTTTGCCAATATATTGCTTTTCGAATAATGGGTCTTATAGTACCGTGTTTAGGTTCACAATGCAGTGTATAATAAACCTAGGTTTACCATGAGAATTAAGTGATATACCAAATTTCACGACAACATTTTTCAAAGCTATACGGTATAAACTGCGAAGATTCAACAGTTTTAAAACAAACTTTGTGACGATGCAATTAGTTTGCTATTCCCTTGCAAAAATCTGGTTCAACTGACCGAGACAGAAACAATCTACACTATTACTAATTATGTCACTAGACTCTCAAGTTTTGGTTATCGCACGGCGCGCGGCGTTCAGTTTTGATGCTTCTTATTTATCCAAATATTTATAGAAAAAGTTAATAGATTATGAAAAAACTAACACATAACAGTGAATAAGTCCATTACTTTGTGGTGTAGTTTAAGATATTAGCCAATAACCGAAAGTTTTCCAATAGTTCCTTATTTTGTTCACTCGTAAAGTTAACGAATTTACAAGTTTTAATGAAAGCTGGATCACGGAGTTAACCAAAGTTAATGTAATGGAGGTGTGTTAAGCTTTGTGCAGACTAGCGCGACGCGACAGCGCGACGCGACACCGGTTATTGTTATACCGTCAAGTTTTCTTAGAAATTTTATTGTTCGAGTCGCGTCCCGCCGTCGTGTCGCGCTGGTCTTCACGAGCCTTTATACTATGACATCACCTTGTGTTATTCATTACTAATGGTAAAAGATAACGATTACAATTCTTTGAAAAATAATGAGCGGTTTTACGTTTAAAATATTGTATCACGGAGTTAAGTGAGCTCCATTTTACCTAGGTAGATGTTTTGTTTTTTCTTCAGAATATGGCAATAAACTAAATAATTAAAAAATACAGAAAACACATTAAATCTGTTTTCCTATATTAAAACTTATTTCTCAACTGATAAATTGAATTGTCTTCAAAACTTGATGAAATCCGCGATAAAGAAAATATAAGCTTGCGTAATTCCGTAACAACGTAATTACTTAAGTATGTATCCCGGACTTATGATGCCTGTCACAATACTCTCGTCTGTATTACCAAAAAAAACAATGTTGAACAAGCGGCCAAGTGCGAGTCCGACTCGCCCATGAAGGGTTCCGTAGCAGCAAGTAACATAATATAAAAGTTCTTGTAGTTCGTTGTAACTTTGATCGATGTTTACGATTTATGACGTATTAAATAAAAACTAATTACTAGATCTCGTTCAAAACAATTTTCGGTGGAAGTTTACATGGTAATGTACATCATATATTTTTTTTAGTTTAATATTCTCTTATTTTAGAAGTTACAGGGGGGGGGGGACATCTTACCACTTTGGAAGTGTCTCTCGCGCAAACTATTTAGTTTAGAAAAAATTATAGTAGAAACCTCAATATTATTTTTGAAGACCTATCCATAGATACCACACGTATGGGATTGATGAAAAAAAATCTTTGAATTTCAGTTCTAAGTAAGGGGAATCCCCATTTTTTTTTGTTTTCTTTCTGTTCTTGTGTGAAAATCTTAATGCGGTTCACAGAATACATCTACTTACCAAGTTTCAACAGCATAGTTCTTATAGTTTCGGAAAAAAGTGGCTGTGACATACGGACGGACAGACAGACAGACAGACATGTCGAATACATAAGGGTTCCGTTTTTTGCCATTTGGCTACGGAACTCTAAAAACACCTGTAATATTAAATATAGGTACACTAGCGACCCGCGCCTGTTTCGCACGGTTTTTACATGTTGGAAAAACTTCGAGATTTCTTTTTCATATGGAAGTTTAATATTCAAGTATTATACATATGAACCTTCTGGAATAAATTCTCCAAATTATGGTGAAAACCGTAACAAGAACCGACGCGTAGTTTAGAAGAACTACGCGGTCACACTGGCAGACACGAACAGCGACTCAAACTCAAACTCAAATCATTTATTTCAATTAAACCATTACAGGCACTTTTGAATTGTCAAGGAATCGGTCAGTCAAAAATATGAAGCTAGTTGCCCATTCCAAAGCGTAGTAGGTACCTATGGAGAAGAACGGGCAAGAAACTCCACGGACACTCTTTTAAACTTAGACTTTAGTTTATAATAGGTGTAGATGTATTTAAGATTTTTATAGATAAAACTATAAACGCATAACCGATATTTTTTCCTGTTTCATGTTAACGGGATGTTTTATTTCATAATGTGTTTTTACCACGAAATTAGATGAAGTCAGCCTCTACTGCACGAAAACGGACCTTCTGATGAACGTCATCAGGTTACTGCTCAACTTCGTCAGAAGGTTGAACTACAAAAACCGCCCTTACTGCTACGACATTAAGTAGCTGACAATGTCAAATTATTACCATGGACGTGCGCGCCTTTTAGTATGTACGAAATAAATTTATTTTCTTTACTCGTTCTTTCACATGGAATTATTAAGTAGGTACTACTGTCGCTCTCCGGCGTAAGTTTTTATTTAACGAACAAGAAATTCTAAAAATAAACGTGTTTTTAATGCAGTACAATCAAACCTCGGTAAGTGAGAGCAAGTAAGCGAGAAAACTTTATAAACGAGAGTAATTGTCAGGTCCCGTCATTTAAACTCTGTACGACCTCTATAAAGAGTAGTAGTAGTGAGAAACAGAAACCTCTAAGAGAAAGTCATCTCCCGTGGAACTTTATAACTGAGACTGTTACCTACCTGTACCTCTACAAGCGACAGTCGAACGCATTTAATATCTCTAGTGTCCACTGCAGAGATATTAAATGCGTTCGACTGTCGCTAGCAAGTGAAGCGAAGTAGCAATCTCAGTTATAAAGGTCCCTTTATAACTGAAATTGTTACTTGCCTGTACCTCTATAAGCGACAGTCGAGCATAATTTAACATCTGCTATTTATAGCTCCATGGAACTAACGTTATTTTTGTTTTCATAAATTTCGAGGAACTAACTAACGTTACTTTTGTATCGTATTCTATTCGAATAGCCAAATGTTCGTGTGTAGTAGAATCACAGATTTTGGATACAGAAGTAGAGAATATTGCAAAGAAGAAAGAAGCTATAAATGCACTGGAGACGCTCCACAAGTTTTTTGAATACTCGACGGTTGTTGATAACTTGTTTTATCAACAACCGTCGAGTATTCAAAAAACTATGGAACTTATTTGATACTCGTATTTATGAACAAAACACAACACATTAAAACATACACAAAATGTAAAACAGAAACGCAGAGGAAATTAACGGATTTCAGTAAATATTTCTTCATCCACCCATTTTCATAGAGCTCATACGTCATACCGCCATACTTATTGGAAGTTGAGTCCAGGAGGGGCACCGGCCATTACATTTGCGCTAAAATTAACCCTCAAGTAGTGTCACCGGCATTAGGATTGAAATCTTGTTAAAATATATGTACAACTGATTTCGTTTCACAGTTTATAATGGCCAATTCGCAAAGAAAAACCTAAGTACATTTAAAATGAACCCTCCGCGAGGGCTCTCGGCATCCCATATGCGACTTGAGTGAACCCTCCAGGAGGGTTCCCGGCACTGAACGTGTTAAACTAAAAGTGAGTCTTTGAAGAATTGCAACTTGCAATAATCATAGAGTTTATTTTACCTTTGATAATAAACTGTTTACTTTTCACTATAATTTTATATTATCTTTGTGGTAATTCCAACGTGAGCGCAAATACTACTGCTACCAACAAATGACGTCGCTTTTACCTAACGACGCTGATATTTTTACTGAGCGACGACGTCTCACTGTTGTCTTATTATGTTACAACGTTTATCGATTACATAAAATTATAAATTATTTTTCTACAGTTATTAATATTTTATTTAAGCCCAGTAATAATGATCGTTTATTTGGTCGAGAACAGTTCGTTTAGAACTTTGATATGAATTTTATGCAAAAAAGAAACAAAGGCATAGGAATCGTGATATCATAATGCGTGGAAACGTTCGTCAGCCTACTGATAGCCGGCCGGCGGCGGCGGTTATCGATATATTACAGTTTTAATTTGCTTTTTAACGGGGAGTTATTCGAATTTCGAGTTAGTTATAAATTATATTATAAATTATTTTTCTACAGTTATTCGAGTTATTTCAATTTCGAATTCGAAAAATCAATTTTTAAATAGTGAAATTAATGTATTTAGGCCCTAAAAAGTTATGTTATGATACATCCTTGTTTTAGGGAAATTAACGGTTCAAAGCACGATAAATAATAATTAGCGCAATGGAAAAGTAATCCGAAACAGGGTCGATTTCAAACCATTTTTCGTTTCACTTCCTAATTACAGCACAAAATAATATGAAAATTGCGTGTATCATGAGGTAATCGTATTTTATAGGGAATTAAACGGTCGGAATTTGGAGCATAATAGATTTTTTTTACATAACACAAAAATAGTAAATCGGGCTAAATCGGACCACGAATATGGACATCATCGAATAAAAAAAAAATTGAAACTGATCCGCCCTGGAACTGTGTCAATTTTTTTTTTTAATACGCTCATCTTCCGCTGTTCAACAAATTCTAATAAAAGAAGAACACATTAGATATGAAATAACGACAGCTAAGAAAAAATATTTCGTAATAATATGTATATGTATGTTTTAATTCTGATGGTGGTTTGATGACGTTTAATTATCATCTTACAATAGTATTAAATGGAATTATAGTCAAGTGCCAGTCGTATATTATATTTATCGTCGTTTATGAACACATTATTCTAAGGTTTTTTATATTCAGTCGCCATCGAACTGCCTTCGCTACTATCATAATTATCCTACATTAATTACACATAATACAATGTGTCCGGTTGTCGGTTGTATACCGATGTATAAACATAAACATCTTTCACTCTGGCAAGATCAATGAAAATTTAAAAAATAGTTGTTTCAAACAAAAGTGCTATAATAACACGACCAAATGTATAGAACACGATATCGTAATGATATTTCTCGAATAGCGGGGCTAGTAACACAATTTTTTTTCTCGAATCCGTGATTTTATCGTATTGGCTCTGTGTGAACTTTCAGTTTTGAATACTGTATACGATAAACTATCGCATCCTATATTCTTGATAAATCTAATTTAGTGGTAAACGTATAAAGAGGAACAGATTTTGTTTTTTAACTGACATAATATAATATAAATTGCTAAGATTTGTCAAGTCATTATGAGTTATTTGCAAAGGGTCAAGCTTATGTTGCTTTGAGTACGGTTAAATCGCTTGATGGCTTTGCTATAGATGAGTTAGATCCCTACAAACTTTTGAAACAAACAACCATGAGACATCGTAATGATATTTCTCGAATAGCGGAGCTAGCAACACAATTTTGGTAGGTAATGTAAGAACATTATTATATTTGTGATATTTTATAATTAAGTAGATTACAATTAGTATTACAGTAATAAACAAACATGTGTTAATGATCAATAAGTTTGTATCGAAATTAGTTCATCGGTTTAAGTTTGTTATTTCGAAGATTATCTAAAAATTGTTTAGATTAGAGCCTCAAAGACGGCCCGAAAATTAAGGGAAGGTGGCCTTAATTTGTGCGTAAAAAAATAGAATAAGCCCCAATTACCAAAAATATTTTTTTCAACTCAGTTGCTTAGATTAATTATTTTAAAGTTTTGAATGTACATATTTTTGTAGTTACTTCAAAACGACTTGTATGTCTTTATGAAAAGACTTTATTTAAGTAAGCTTCCCTTATATCGCAAACGTAATTCAACTGTGTGTTTGAGTATTAAGGTTGATAATAATCTAAAGTTAGTGATATTTAAAATACCTTTATATACATTTTTGAAAATGATATTTAAAATGTTGGTACAAGTAGGTACAACCAACGTAGCCAATTGAACTATGAGTTTTTGTTCCTGATCCTTCATCTACAGTATTTTTGATCGAAGCCTAGAAGCTTCCTACGATTCTTTTCAATATTGTTTGTTTTATTGTTCAGTAGCGACTCATATAGTACGAGTAATGTACCTAATACATACACCTTATTAAATAAGTTTTATACATACTGAATAAATTTATTTTTGCATTCTGTCCTCGAACTTCAAAGTCAAGTATCTAACGTCTTTCCAAAACAAAGCGGCCTTTTTTAACTATATCCAATTTATATGTAAATGTGTACTATTCACATAAAACTTGTTAAATAAGTTTGATACTTACATAATAAACAAGTTTTATTGCATTCTATCCTTGAACTTAAAACTCGAGTAGGTTCTAACATCTTTCCAAAAACAAACCAGGTTTTAATAAATTTAAACGTGTAATCGTGACAGCCAATGGCATATTAGTCATTTTTTAAAGATAAAAAACTACGAAGTCATATATGAGTTTTAAGTTAAAATGGTTGTAACGGAACTTTCCCTACACTTCTGCAAATGCGGAACTTCCGATAATAATTCAATCTTAAGTAAAATGTGAAACAGGTAAATGATTAGTAAAGGGATACTTAAATACTACACACAAACACGAACATAAATCAGGTTAACTAAATTTGACGTAGGTAATTAAACAAATATAATAAGAATAGGATAGCAATTAATTTTACGCCTTCATAATATTTATTAGCATATTATTATCATCGCGATGACGTGACGATGAGATCTCATTCTTCTTCAATATCTCCATCAAGGTGTAGGTCAGGATCAGGTGGCAATAATTGTCACAAAATTTTGAATGCCAAGAAGCTTGAGGTCGAGCTTCACTCACCGTAGACTTCCGAAATCTATATTTCAGACATAAAGTGCATCTTTCTTTCCAAGAGTCCATGTATTGGTTTATCAGTACACAAATAGTACTCTTTAGTGTCACTTAGTCTCTAGTGTTTGTTAGTAGTAGCT
The DNA here is from genome assembly GCA_914767755.1 of Agrochola circellaris. Classification (NCBI taxonomy): domain Eukaryota; kingdom Metazoa; phylum Arthropoda; class Insecta; order Lepidoptera; family Noctuidae; genus Agrochola; species Agrochola circellaris. The sequence goes on from OU611840.1 coordinate 9,875,844, forward strand.
GTAATTTAACACGTTCAGTGCCGGGAGCCCACCTGGAGGGTTCACCTAGTCGCATATGGGATGCCAAGAGCCCTCGCCGAGGGCTCATTTTACATGTAGGTTTTTTTAAGTATATGCGTTGGTTTTGAAATCCAAGCATTTTAATTATTTGTTCACGATTACAAATATTCACTAAAAATTTAAAAGGTTGGGTTAACTACGTATAGCGACAAGATCCTCTGAAAACACAATTTTACTTTGTTTTACAGTGTTTTATAACACGGTTTTAAACCTAATGCTGTTGACCGTCCGCGATGGTTAACTTTAACGCATACGTAATGCCGGCAACCCTCCCGGAGGGTTTACTTCCAATATGTATGGCGGCATGGCGCATTAGTTCTAAGTGGGTGGAGTCGAATGTGTTAAATGTATTTTATTCATGCATTTATCTTTTCTGTACGACTTCTACTTTATGAATATTGTGTTTGTCTTTTTGTGTATCTTTTTGCACATTTGTATAACTCCTTATTTTCAATTTATTTGTAATATACAGGGTAAAATTGAATTCATGGGCATCCTCTTGAAGGGTCACTGTACTCATCATTATAAACAACTTTCACTATGTGACCAACACTAAATACTCGAAAATCTCCTTTTCCCTACATTTTGACGAGCTATGCGAAAATAAATGTAGGGGCCAGCTGATTTAACGATACTTGAAATCACTAGACAACAAATATCATATAATTATATGGTCGTCGACTTTTCATTCATGCAGAAATAAATGATTGGGATTTAGGAACCAGAAATAACCTGAGCTCATTTTCTAAAACCAGGCAAATATTATTGTAAAGACTTAAATTAGGCGCTATCGGTTTCCCTCAACCTAGAAATGATCGTAAACCAAAGCCTGCATGTTACCATAATTATAGCCGTATGGCGACTTTCGATAATTACAGTTTTAACACTGATTGCTTGCCATCACGCCACCTAACGCCATTTTGCGTAGCTCGAGTAATTCGATGGCTTAAAGTCTCTCTTTACATCAGCGTGTGCGTGAGGTCAATAGGAATGTTGACTCGAAAAAAAAAACTATTTAGAGCGTCAGTTAGGTATTAAAAAAATATTAGACACGTATTTTTTGCTTTATCATATTAATAAAAAATGGTTTAGATAAAACGCATTAATGTTGGGGAGTGGGGGCTCGCTACGTCACTAGTCAGTATAAAATCTACCGGCCAGTGATGTCATGCCACATTTTAACGCATTGTACTACTCAATGTATTGCCGTAATCTTTTGATTACATAAAAAAAGAAAAAATACATTTCCAATATTTTGTAATAAACTACCTGACAGACAATTTTTTTTTTTTTTTTTGTAACTTCCCTATTCATTTCCCATTCCGAAAAATCTTGACTACCTTTTTCTTGCGTAAGTCTGCCACAGTAATAAAATATATAACGATGTACGAGTATCTTTTCATTCAATTTCACAAATAGGTACTTAAGATTCGGTTCGCTATCCCGACTGCCACGAGTATCTAACAATTTATTGCGCATGATTAAAAACGTCCATTCAATAACTCCGCTGTTAATATATTATATTATGTAGATTTCTAACAAAAACGTATGAACACACGAGATTAGTTTTGGTAGAGCAATCCCAACATTTGGCCCGAAAATTCAGTCCTCGACAAATACAAACGTCTATAAATACCAACTTAGGTAGCGGAAATCCGCTCTTCGGCCGGAACAGCTGCCATATTCATTTTTATACGTATATGTATACCGCCCCGAAATTGGAATAACGGAACACTTGGTGAGGACTGAAGAGTCAACTCAACTCTGCAAACATTATTGTACTTATCTATGCTTTGGAATTTGGCATATTTTCATTATTTGTATTGGTAGTTTAGTTTTGTTATTTTTCATACTAACTGAAAATTTATTTCCTAAACTGATTTAAAGGCAATAATTGCGAAAGTCAATATATATAGCTCTCGTTAGTAGATCAGTCAAAGAACTGATATTCCTTTATAGATAGGTACCATTTCATTGTCTTTATAGGTCCAGGATTAACAATACCAAAATGAACAAAAAAAAACACCAATATCGGAGATGTCGAACTCAAAGAATTATTTGCTTTTTAATTTGTTAAAAACTGAATTTAGACTTTATTTCAGTCGCTTGCGTAATACAGGTGTTTTTCGTGATTGTTATAATCACGAAAAACACCTGAATTTGCGTGCACCGATCGATTAAGTATCTGATATTAAATCCATACATACATAAACTCACACAATAACAAACAACTTATCTCATACATAAAGCGTGTGTATGTATGAAATCTATGTATTGGACATAAATTGTTTAGTAGATTAGTCGTAACCGATTCCAAGTCGTGTTCGCCGAACGGCCTCAGTCTTAAGTCCATAAGAATCCCTTTCCATTTCGTACAACTGGACTTAGTCGCGGATCGCTGCGGATCTTTATGGAGATGAAACGTTCGTAATGAGATCCACACTGAAGGAACTCTCCGGACCGCTTTGCATAATATAGATACTTCAGAAAATACGAATCTCGAGAGCTGGTTGTTTACCGACTCTGGCTCTCGAATGTCTTTCAAAACAAAATGTTATTAATAGGTTTAAATTATAATACATTTATTATTCAGGACTCCGTTCGCAATTTTAAATCACACTTGAACAGCTTCCTTATTAATATTAACGCTAACGTTATCCATAATTAAAAACCTCCCTCCGAAAACATTGTGTAGGTATGTACTTCTACGTAAGTATTTAAAAGGTACAAAGCGGATGAAAATAATTAGAGGAGTCATAATCTAAAGTAGATGATCACTGTGCAGGTTTCAGAATTGTCTTGCTTTGCTATAGTGTCATTATTTAGCTTAGTTGGAGCATAGTTTTACAAGCTTTATATTAGCTGGCGTCGCTCGTATGTGTTTCTAGTTACTCGCATTGTCGTCCATTTTGTTTTTGCTTTGGTGAACACTGGGATACTTGTTTTAAGTAATAATTAATCAAAGTATCTTAACCCACAGAGTTTTAAAACGTAAACCTAAGACAGGATATATTTTATTATCAAACTTTAATCTCGTTATCAAGAAAATTAAATCCTGAATGATTTCGAGAAAAGATGGTACCTATTCCAGTTTTATCAAATACCTAGCTAAATGCAGTTTCTCATCAACGGTAAAGGTCGAAACGAATTCGTAAAAGCCATCCAATGCCTATTTCAGGACTATTGTTTTGGATATCTCGCCAACCCGTTTGTGTTCACGGTCACTGCTATTAATAGCACATTCTTTACATTCTCATAACGCATTCGAATTCGCAATAAATAATTCGACATAAAGCTCCTGACAACAAAACTCCAGAGTAATGCAATATGGCCAGTTTGGGATATTTTAATACTACTTTAAAAAATATGTTTTTATTTATATATAATACCTACAACATTTGTCAAATGCACACCACTTCCTGTCGACAGGAGATGAAGGCCATGTTTTCAAGCGATTTTCCCCTCACAGCTTTCTGTTTTAAAGCGTTTAAGATAGAAGGTCTTTTCAATAACTTATAGAAGAAGAAAATATAATATACTGGAGAATCCAGATATAATTAAAATAGACGCATAGCATTAAATAATAAAACGACAAGAGTTGTAGGAAATTATGTAAGTTTTTCCTCGTCGTCCTTGAAAATACTCCATGAAGAGGTCCAAATACTTGGTTTGTCTGTCACACGATGCTCAAGTTTACCCACTATACGACCTACGGCATTCAAGGAGCTGTAAACTATGCTTCAACTCAATGTTGCACCTAATTTTAGCATTCCCAGAACTGAGTACTGATTTATGTTAGGTATATAGGTACCTAATTTATATGTCGTAGGATGATTTGATTATTCGAATTCTCGCGAAAACCCTACGAATACCTTAGGGATATTGCGAACGGGAGTCGAGAGCCGACTTCCGGCCACCGTAGGCGCGGACGGTGAGCAATGGGTAGCTCGCCGTCCGATAGGGACCAGGCCCGGGTCGACGGCGCGTTGTGTTCCACGCGCGCCTCAAAGAGATGTCAGCACCAACTGACGGGGTCCGGAAGGGCCAGTGCCTGCCGGGGTTGCGGGTTTGTCTGAAAGGGATATCGCGACCTCGGCACACAGGCAACGGAAGGAACACGGGTGGGTTTTAGTCAGTAAAAGTCTGACACGCCCTCCCGCTCCACCCAGAGCGGGAGAAGTTATTTGATAATTTCCCAGCCCCAAAAAAAAAAAAAAAAAATGGATATTGCGAAAACACGGATAAAATAATTACACAATAGTGAAAACATTTCCGCGGGCAACTTGGAAGTAGCTGTTGGTCACAATTCTAACCTAACTAAACCTATTTCACCCAGTTCAAAATGATGAATCATACAATCTGCCCCAGAAATGTTTTCACCATTTTCTAATTATCTAGTCGCAGACAGATTATAATTATGATTCGTCATTTTGAACTGGGTGTTCCGCTATCGGTTATAAAATTAATAAATAGGTTATCAAGCACTACAAGGCGTTTATTTTTGACCGACATACTCGTTAACCACTTAGGATTTTACGACGTAATCGATATTAATAAAGAGCCAATAAAATTAACAGAATCTTCAGAGACCATCTGAGGCATTAAAAGTCAAAGGAATCAATTGACAAAAACCATAAATACACGGGCTTTGTTATTTTGTATATATACCTCAAAGTTTCTTGCCCGTTCTTCTCCATAGAAACCCACTACGCTTTGGAATGAGCAACTAGCATCATTTTTCTGATTGACCGACCCCTTAACAAATTCAAATATGGCTGTAATCGATGTAATTGAAACTTGCTGCTGCACAACGCTTCGCCCGCGTGGACACTTATTATTATTACGCTTAAGTTACTTCTTATAACATCTGCTATCTGCCAGTGAAGTCCTATCAAAATCAGTACAGCCGTTTCGGAGATTAGCCGCAACAAACAGACAGGCAAACAATTTTTTTTATTTTTATTTTTTTGTTATTAGTACCTTTTAAACTTTAATATGCATTTAGTAAAAAGCTGTTATTCTGAAATTACAAACAGACACTGCAAATTTATTTATTTGTATATGTACCTACCTAGTGTGTATTGTATGTATAAGTACATGTTTTGAGTTGAGTTTGAAGTGAATATAAGTTTTCTCAGGGAAAACTAACCCGCGGGTACCAGCTGAAAGCCTTCCTTAGCCGCTAATCAGTACATCCACAAAGACAATTGGTTATTTCTCGCAAACATTACTTATTCGTGAGATTGTTATGCACCTACCTTACATAATTATAAAACTTACCCGTTATAACTAACATCGCTATTTGGGAAACATATTTATTTTCATAACATTGTATTTCCTTCGTATCCTAGTTGATTTTGGAAAGTCGTCTAAGTAGATAATTGAATGTTTTTAACCTTATAAAAATCGCAGGTAGTAAGGTGTACTTAATTAATAGAAGTAAAAGACTTGTATTCTAGATCTATTGAACCATGGACCTCTTTACATCCTATCTGAGAAGCCTTCACAAAATTACATTCATTCGATTTCAGGTATTCTGTCTTGTCGTATTTCTGTAGGTATTTTAATTCATTAGTTATCTTTCATGAATGTTAAATAAAAAACTTATAAGTAATGGTGTATCTTTGAATCGTTTATAAATCCACCGTGAGCTAGAGAACGTTTTAGAAAATCAAAAACCCTAAGTGTCCGACCGACGATTTCTGGCCGAAACTGAAGCCAAATTTTCGCCACAACCTTCGGCCGAAGCCGAAGGAAAGGTGTATTAATCCAAAAAAATCAGTGCAATATTGGCTTAAAGTGATTAATATAATATTTTTTTTAGTTTATGTTGGCTGTTTTTTTGTTGAACTTGTCATAAATAATACCATCATTGCCATTTCAGCCGCCTTGCACCGTTTTAAATGATAGGTACGAGCAAAATAAAAGTTACATCTAAACCTCATGCTTTTGCTGACAGATGGCTACTCTGGTTACTCTGTCGGTTTACCAACCCACTTTAAGAAAATAATTAGCAAGACTTTATTTCCACAGAACTGCCGCCATGCGAGGAGGCGAGGCAAGCAGTGATACGGGAGCTCATCTGTACGGAGGCCGATTACATCCGCCACTTACTATCCATAGTGCAGGTGAGTTACTGTTAGGTACTTGCAAGTATTATACAGGGCGGCAGGGACATGGACGCGAAAACTGATACCATGGATTCAAAACACGCATGTACATTATTAAAAAAAAATCTGCTGTGTCATAGAAAAGTGCAATACCTACGCGGTCAAAATATATGGAACAGCTGATTTAAAAAAAACCGACGTAAAATTTTAACGCAGGGGTTTCAGAATCATGTACCGAACAGTTTCCTTGGTAACAGTTTTCTCGTCGATGTCCCTGCCATCCTGTATAATACTTGCAAGTACCTAGGCCTACGAAATATCAATATTATACTAAGAATTTACTTCATCATAAATATACAGGGTGATTGGAAGATGGGTGCAAAGCTTTAAGGCGAAGATAGTACAGACAATTTAGAACCATTTAAGCCATGGTTGTCTGAGACGAAGTCTTACCAAATATTTTTAACCAAATTTTTAAGTTTTTTTTCGGAAATTCTCAAAATTTAATGTAAACTGCATAATTATGGCCAAATTGAATGATAAATGAATTCATTTTTTATTTATTTAATTAAAGTAATGTGTAAGCAATCAAGCAAAACATGTTTTAGGCTTCTGTGTCATTAGACATTTTTTTTATAGACTTCTAAAGCTCGGAAAAAATAAAAAAATTGTACAATACGTCTTTTAAACATTATTAAAAAAAAAAAAATTGGTAAGACTTCGTCTAAGACAACCATGGCTTAAATGGTTCTAAATTGTCTATACTATCTTCACCTTAAAGCTTTGCACCCATCTTCCAATCACTCTGTATAATGTGAAACTCCTATGTTTAACAAGTAGCTGCTTGCTAGCACCCCTATAAACTGTTCCAAAACTATCTGATGAAATTGAAAACAAATCCTGTTCAAGGTTGAATTCTTACGCTATCACTCACTAAAGGTCAACTTTATATCTCACCGATTCTTCCAATAAATATTTTTTAAATAACGTTATTTAATTTTCATTTAAAAACATCGACGAAAATTCAGGTAAAAAAATAACCTGAATTATCAAATGAAACACATCTATAAGATGATTTCAAATTATAATCTTGGGTGTTCAAATAATCAAAATGAAAGCATAAAAAAATATAATTTGTAAGTGGCATTACATATTGACATCCAAAGATACGATTTCTTATACAGTTTCAATTGATACTTTTGGAGCTTTTAAAATATGTCGCGGCTGTTAAGGCCAAAGCGTCAAGGTAGCCCGCGAAATTCAAATTTACTTACATTTTTTACAATTTACAGTTATCAGGTCAATAGGTCAGTATCAGGTTGTATGTTGATCTAAATAGGATTCGCAGCTATATCAAATGTTTATTTATAGAATTATAATCATAAAAATCATCACTCTCTAAGTTCATGTAATCCTATTGAATGACTATTTCACGAAATCATGACATTTGAGGAGTATGTTAGCATAAGGAGTTGTACTGCCGATTCTAATGAATATAGGTATTTCAGTAAAGCTTTATTTTCTACGGTCGCGAATCATATTTTAATCAAAATACAAACTGACACTGACCTAAAACTACAAAACAAAAGAAATTCGCGGGCTACCTTAGCGCATCCTCCTTAACGTATGCTAGCCGCGACATATTTTAAAACAAAGTTCCTGACCGCATCTCTATTTAATGTTCGGGTTAACCTCAAATACTCCTGGATGAACTTTACTACTGTCACTACATTTAGAACGTATTACAACGAAAGTTATAACATATTGATTTTACCAGTCGTGGAAGTAGCAAATAATTGCAATTATTTCGACACAAGTCGGATTAAAGACAGCGACCCGCGAGGGCTCTCGTCAAATCATTCGTTGGTTTTTCCAACTCCAATTTTTGTTATCATATTTTTTCAGTCGATTGGACAAATCTCGGATACAGACCAACTTTCAGGATTTAAAAAAATATGTGATGTTGAATTTGGAGCTATTGTTTCGAGTGCGTTACGTGAGCTTCAAATATGGAACAATGATAAATACTTCCCTAGAATTATCTAATTACGGGTTGTTCCACGAAAGTATTTGAAAAATAGTTTTTACGGATCAATGATGAATTTCCTTGTATGTGTGTCCACTGTACTACCTCTTTAAAGACATTATCGCACTTTACCACCTTATATCAACACAACAGACGGGATAGTAGGAAAACATAATTCGTTCCGACCCACTAAATAAGGTTTACTTAAGGGGGATGCGCTAAGGTAGCCCGCGAGATTCAAATTTTCTTCAGTTTTTTGCATTTTGCTGGTCAGTGTCAGGTTTTATGTTTATTAAAATATAATTCGCAACCGTAACAAATATGGCTTTACATAATTATAATCATAACAATCAGCAATACAACTCCATTGTCAAATGTCATGATTTCATGAAATAGTCATTCAATGAACATGAACTGAGAGAGTTGTATTGATTATAATTCTATAAATAAACATTTGATACGGCCGCGAATCATATTTAGATCAACATAGAACATGATACTGACCTGCAAATTGCAAAACTCGTAAGAAAATTTGAATTTCGCGGGCTACCTTGACGCTTTCGCCTTAAGTCATAATGCTACATTGGTGCCAATTCTCTTGTCACAAATGCCTCTAAACTAAACTAAAAATCACTAAAATTTAGTTTAATCCTGTCAAACGACGATTTCCCATTCTGAAATAGACTAAAGTGACACAACTTAACTATATTTTAGTTTGACAGCACTAAGATAGTACTGAGTTTTTAGTTTAGTGAAAATGGCAACTTTGCTATTCTGAATTTGACGTTTTTCACCTAAAATTTTGGTTGAAAAAGACCAAATCAGACTAAACCTAACAAATTTTAATCGCGATTAAAAAGGTGTGTGGTAAAATAAGTTGTCATGAACTAAAATTCACACCAACATCTCGACTTCATGTGCAAAAACAGTACTGTATTTATTTTTTCTTTTGCTTACGAGTATATCTGGAAAATGGTGCGTCCTATCGCAAAAATAATGAAAATTTCGACCCCCTTTATAAAACCCTTAAACCCCTAAAACTCAACATGTTGGTAATATTTTTTCATATTTTCCATACAAAAAGTGAAATATTCCTTAAAAAACACGTCGAGGATGCACCCCCTGCGCGCCTCCGGCTCTAAAAAAAATCACGGGCTATGGCAAACCACGGGTACCACGTGGATTCGCGATTGTCAAATTCGTTTTAGTCGTGTCAAAATTATTTTTTAATTTAGAGAATTTTATTTGCAGAATAGCGTTACGATTTTCTTAGCCAAAAGTAAGAAATTTTAGTGATTGTTTAGTTCGGTGTACAAGAGAATCGGCACCATTGTAAGTCATTTTTGACTCAAATTAAAGTCCAAATTTTTACAAATTTCGTTTTTTCCATCAACGTTGGTTTTAAAACTCCAGGAAAGTAAAAAAATAGTGTTAATTTTAAATGTTTACGCACTAAAACATTGACATGTGGCTGATGCTACCCATACTTACCCTTACGTAACGCGGTTTACGATATTGGTTTACACAAGTGATGCGACCTCACATGTGTGTTAAAATTACTCAGTTTGTGTTCCGTACGAGAACGTAATTAAAATCCCCGAAGGATTACCAACGAATGTTCCCAAACCTAATATAAAAAATAAACATTTATGCGGTATTACGAAGATTGAATTGCCAGCGATTTTCTCAATTACGTATGTACCCAGTGATACCAATCGGAAAATGTCGTTCTTAATAGGAACACTGTACTTTTTCCGTAATAAAATATTGGAGGTATATGTCAGAGTAGGTATATTAAGATCGTCGTCTGATAACTTAAAGCTTACCATATTTTTTTCTAATTAATAAAGTTCGGCGCTTATCCTCTACGTCCGTCATAGGTTCTCAAACTTTTATGGACTTGCTCCCCTGTTTCAATTTGGCCCCCTTCAATTTCTTTTATCTGAATTTGAAAATGTAAATAAAAGGTAATAAAACAGTAGGTAATAAAAGTTGTTGGTGGATATAATGTGATAATTTGTATTTAATTTTGTTTCTTTTGTTGCAAAGATGATTAAAACTTACATTGCAATGTTTTTAAATAATTCCTATTAACTCTTGGTAAGAGACAGAAACGTCTGAGTGACTACACTCATGAGGTTGATGAAAAATAATTACGGAATGTGGACTTAGCATACTTAAACTATGGCTAAGTCTACTTGTACTTCCATAATGTTTATTTTCTAGTTGAGAGCACTTATCCACATACCTAACATGCGTTATCCATGTTTGTAAAAAACATATAATTAATTAATTAATTACTACTTGGTCAGTTGGATACCCCAAACACTTCAAATGCCATTTGGGGGCGAACTACCACAGTACTACCTTTGAGAACCTATGCTCTACGACCACGAAGGCTATAAAAATATCATTATTGGAGGAATTTACTCAACAGGAATAAATAATTATAAAACAGTGAGATTAACATAAAACTAAATCATTTTACTTAAATAAACAGTTTTAAATTTTGTAAATAATTTTATCACCACTGCTCTCAAAACGGTGAAGGAAAACATCGTGAGGAAACCAGCATGTCCTAGAACCAAAACTTTGAAGACATGCATGTGTCATCTACCAACCACCCGCACTGGGCCCGCGTGGTAGATTACAACTCACTCTCTCTCGAAGAGAGGAGGCCTCTATCCCAGCAGTGGGAACATTATAGGCTAGTTATGCTAAACAGTTTTATGACTCAGTTGAGTACTGCGCCGTTGTCCTAGTGGTTGCAAGCGCTACGGCTGAGTATGAGGTCCTGGGTTCGATCCCCGGGTCGGGCAAAATGTTATTGGGTCTTTCCATCTGGAATTTCGCAGTAGCAGCCCGGAATCTGGATTTGTGCCCGGTTGTGCAAGGCTCACCCTATTACATGGGACTTAAACATAACTGGCGAAATGTGGGTCTACTATAGGTACACCTCTGCTTAACCCTACGGGAAATACAAGCGTGATATTATGTTACATATGTGTGGAAATGAGTGACGTTCAAATGTGCCTTTTATGTGCCTAATTGAAATAAATGATTTGACTTTGAGAAAAATTGACTTTGAAATCAGCTTTTGCCATAAACGTTGATTTCAATTACACGTTGCTGGACATCTAATCAACGACGTATTCAAGAAATGTTTACATTTCCAACCAGCGGACCTTCCATGCGTGTGTAACCAGGGAGATGAGAGGGATAAAAAGAAATTCTCTCTTAGAACGCCCTGACCCATTCCTTCCATGACTGCACACATGATTATTTCATGGAGAAGCTTAGCATCTACCATGAGATGAGACTTATGACATTTTACAAAAGGCAATGTAAGGCATGATCATTGGTAAATTAAAACCCAGCCAAGTGTGTGTCGCACGTCCGACACACACTTGGCTGGGTTCCGTAGCAAGGACTAAGTTACAAATGTATTTTAAATCCACATTATCACAGAAAAATATCAATTGTTTGTTGTGTATGTGGTCGGGAACTTTGCAGTTTTGGTATTTATCGTGAAGCAGGGCTCTAAGAAATCGATCACCGTCGGTCACTTCCCTAGCTTTTCCGAGCCCTTCACGAGCCGCGATAAAGGACACGGCGCCAGCCCCCACGATGACATAATGACGTATTTCTCTTTACATTTTCGGGGGTTACTTATATCTACTCTTATTTACTTTACCGTTCTGCTAAAATACACAATAACATTTAAGTGCTTCACGACTTTTGTTAAAGCTACATCATAATAATTACTCTTGTTACCTTCTCGAGCTTAGAGCTATAATAAAGACATTTAAACGTGGACGAGAAACCATTTGTTTATAAAATTGAAATCACTTAAACGCTAGGATAATGCTTAGATACTCGGTAACCCAAACACATTACGCGAGTCATATTTTATCCTGTAATATGAGGATCGTTTGAACAAAAAATACTTAATAGAATTTCCAATCCAAAATTGAAGTTTCACGGATGGAAACGACGATCCCTATCGTTGGGATTAGTCCGCTCCGGTAATAGACTGCGTGCTTGCCGAAGGCATTATGAGATATTGGACGATCCTGAAACGTAATGTATTACGCAGGTAAGATTACGAATTCAGCATTGTTGCTCTCCCTCAATAACATTCGGCTTTTAACGAAGAAATCCGATCCGTCGTTGTGTAACATCCGTGTAATAGAGACGCGTACCCTCAGTGCCTACAATTTATAGGTAGGTAGACGAAATCTTTCCTGGTACAGTGGTACCTACCTGTTTTTGACACGTTCAGTGCCGGGAGCCCTCCTGGAGGGTTCACCTTCGTATGTGGGATGCCGGGAGCCCTCGCCGAGGGCTCATTTCAAATGTAGGTTTTTCTTAGCAAATATAGCATTATAAACCGTGAAAATAAAATCTGATGTATATTTTAACAACATTTATTCGTATAAGCGTTGGTTTTAAAATCCAACGATTTTTTTTTTTTTCGAAATAAAATAAAAAATTAAGGTTGGTAATTACGTATAGCGACAAGACCCCTTGAAAACACAATTTTATAGTGTTTTCGTTTTATAGTGTTTTATAATACGGTTATAAACCTAATGCCGTTGACGGTCTGCGATGGTTTACTTTAGCGCAAATGTAATGCCGGCAAACCTCCCGGAGGGTTCACTTTCAATATAGCGGCATGTCGTATCAGTTCTATGAAAAGTGGGTGGAGTCAAAAGTGTTAAAGACTACATTATGCATATGTTAAGAATTAGATAACGTTAAGAACATAAATTAATTAGAAATAAATCCTAAATAATGTTTCGCGCAGTGTTATTTGGATTTTCTATTAGGAATTTCCCAATATAGCAGCCCGGAGTCTAGATTTGTGCCCGGTGGACGGCACTAGGGTCGTCCCCTACTACCTGGGACTTAAACATAACTAGCAAAATGTGCGTGTTACTATGCACTTCTGCCGATCCCTTCGAAAAATACAGGCGTGATGTTCTGTTACGAATGGCTAATAAAGTATTTATTGAAGTTATTCGTACAGTCCAATTAAAATGCATCTACATTTAGCATACATTGGTAGCGGTACCTAAAGCATAATCTAATTAGACAACGTTAACTTTATACTAAGTACTTTAAATCGCAGTTCACTGGAAACTAATTAAGGTCAGTAAAATGTAAGCTAAGTACCAACTTGGTATTGTGAGAATGTCGCTTAATCCGAACAAACGCGGAGCCGGAGCCTACTTCGCAGAACTCATTTGGGCTATCAATTGATTATAATGGGTCTTTTGTTTAAAATTTTAATTATTGCAGCCGCTTTATTAGAACCTTTTAATGTGTGCCTGGAAGATATATTATAATATATTTTTACATCGAAAACATAATTTTAATTACTTGTTACATAATGTGACTTACTAACATTGTCCACTAATGGAGTAATTTCTATAACTAACTTGGTCTTTCAAAAATGAGACTTGTTTAAAAGAAATTAGATGGCTATTATAGTGATCATTTTATTTACAGATTACAGCATCTTTTTATTTCAGAAACAGGATTCCTGAATGACCAATCGTTGTCGTCAACATTTTTCTCAAATGAAAGACGTTACATGGTTTTTGTTTTGATTCCTACGAAAAGAAATTAGGGAAAGGCTAACCGCCGCTATCGCCACCTCATTTGGTTGGCTACGGACAGTACATTCAAGGTCGGTTGGGTTGTTCCCCAGGTGTTCATTGCCGCCGCACACGCACTGCAGGACTCCGGGAAGCTGCTAGACATAGACACGGAGAAACTCTTCACAAACATACCCGATGTCCTCAACGCCAGCCTATACTTTTGGGAAACTACAATCTACCCAATGATTGCTGATGCTCATGAAAAACAAGCACCGTAAGTACAATACAATTAACTTGTATTTATTTACTCACCAATATCATGGTGAGGATCAAGTAACAAGAAGGAAGATGATTTAAAAAAAAACATGTTTGTTTCACAGGTTCAACACAGAAATAATGGCGCCAGGGTTCATGCACTTCCGGGATATGTTCCAACCCTACGAAAAATACGTAAATGAGCAAACCAAAGCATTGGACTATTTACGATCCTTGTCAAATAACACAGATTTCATGTGTTATCTGACTTGGTGCTACCGGCAGAAAGCTTGTAACAGGTCAGTCCTACTGGTTAAGACGGCATTCTTTTGTCAGAATTTCTTGTCAAAGGAACCTGAAAGTAACCAGTGGTTCTGTTTCAGGCTGCAGCTTGCAGACATTATGGTTAAACCAATGCAGCGTTTGACCAAGTACAGTCTGCTCCTGCGGCGCTTGATCAACCAAACAGACATTGAGCCGGAACGCACCTCTTTACAGGCAATGGTAATCTTTACGCCTTTATTATTAAAAGGCCGGATGGTCCACTAGCGCCACTCCTTTCCTCCTAGACACGAAGCAACAAAATACGATCTAGAATCTAGACTCTAGATCTAAAGAAAAGCGGCCACATTCCTCTAGATTCTAGAGAAATGTGGCCGCTTTTCTTTAGATCGAATTTTGTTGCTTCGTGTCTCAATATGAAACTTTATAAAAGGTATTAGAAAATTCTAGACACACTTACCGAGGGTTCTTACTAGCCGTTATTCATCATCCCTTCTCAGTCACAAGATAATATTTTTTTAAAGGAGTGGCGCTTGTGTACCACTGGGCGCCCTCTTAAGTAAATAACTGTTAGCCTTCACAGTGATTAGATTAATAAAAAAATCCACATAAACATGAATTCTCACAAAAGTTTTTAATTGCTACACTGAGTGTATTACGCAACTACGAATAGTTAGACTGCCAGGTCGGAAGCGTACAGTAAGTACGTAGGTACGGACACTGAACGAGACACATTAAAAGTTTTATTGTTATATCGCATATGGGCGTTTAGTGTCCCACAAAGTGTTAAAATTCTGGGTTGCAATCCGACGAAACATTCGTTTGGTAAATTGGAATAAAACTCAGCCCCAATTACACATATTATGTGATCTACTATTTAAATGTGGAGCTGAAATGTAACATGTGGGATAAGCCGACTGCCTACCGTGCTTACCTACACTCAATTTAATTTCCACTTAACCAGTGGAATTAATTATCTCAATTAACTATAATCCTAACCAATATATGCGAAAGTGAGGTTTTTTTTTGCTACGCTTTCACGCTAAAACGGCTGTACGGATTTGGATGAAATTTAGCACATGAGTATACCATGACCTGAGTTAGGACATAGGATACTTTTATCCCGCTATTCCTACGGGATCAAGACTTACGCGGGTGAAACCGCGGGGACTTAAGTTAAATTACAGACATTAAGTTATAATGAGGTTTTAGAATTGACGCTTGTTTGTGCATTTATTATTCAGGAGACATGTGCCAAAAATTACGTGCAGGACTTAAACCGATCGATACGGCAACGAGAGGAATTGGAGAAAATGGAAAGACTGGCCAACTCGATAGAAGCCTACGAGATTGTAAGTGTCCGACTCATTTATCATTTCTTGCTGGTACGAGTACTCAATAGATATTGTCTTTTTTAACTTAACTATACAATCTGCCTAGCCTTTTCCCAACTATGTTGGGGTCGGCTTTCAGTCTAACCGTTTGCAGCTGAATACTAGTATTTTACATGGAGCAATTGCCCGATACCCCTTGGTAAGACTGGTTGTCAGACTTTCGGGTTTCTGACGACTCGTGACGACTGTCAAAGATCCACGAATGACAGCCGGGACCAACGGCTTAACGTGCTTCGCGAGGCACGGAGAAGTCTCGGTATGTAAAGATGGTCACCCATCCACGGAACAGCCCCGGCAAGCGTAGCTTAACCTGATGTATCGACCGTGCAGCTGTTATTACTTAGCCACGAGCTCCTATCATCCTAACTAAACTATACATTGAGCAAAAAAGATGTATCTCCTTAGAAAATGTGACTGGAGAAGATAAACAAGAGAACAGACGGTCGTTTCTTTAAAAAGATCAACGTGAAACTTAGGTGAAGTGAGCGTGAAGTGAGCTGTCACTGTCGCAAATCGACCGGCAGGATGCTAGGGATTAAAAGAAAAGAAAGAAAGAAAGAAAGAAAAAGTATTTATTGAGACTCGCACAGGAAATCACACATTAAACTTAAAACACACTAAACATAAATAAAAAAGTAACATTAAAATTTAAAGAATGAAGTCCCGTACGAGGCCAAAAGGCTCCACAAACACCATGGCTCCATTAACACTATTGACAGCTCACTTCACGCTCACTTCACCTAAGTTTCACGGTGATATTTTTACAGAATCGATCGGCAGGGCCCTGATTCCACTTCAATGGCGGCACTGTATGATGGCTTGTGAATGTAACGTTTGCCTGTTTTTATGATATTGACTGCTAATGCAAAATGTGAGGTTGTCTTATAGAAACAAATGCCATAGTTGTATGGGCTCAAATATTGTGGTACCGCTGGAACTGTTATTTATCGAATCGATAAGCTGTATTTATATAATTTTCTAAATTGACACAGTAAGAGTTTTTGTTCCAAGTGAAAGTGTCCACTATTCATACAAAAACGGCTCTGACTTCTCACTTTCATTGCATGTTGACTAACCGAAGCCTTAACAAAAATTATACTTAAATATCCAAATCAAATATGAATGCAAGAAAATTATCGTCTACAATATTTTGGAAAACTTTTGGAACTTAAATATTAGACGCCTGGTCGTAAACCTAATTCTTTATGCAAATTTTGTCTGTACAATACAATTTCACTTCGTATAAAACGTCTTCTCGACCAAGGGGACCCCTTACCAAGGGGTATCGTATTACCCTGTTACTGGGTTGTGAAGGTCAGATAGGCAGTCGCTCCATGTAAAATACTGGTATCCAGCTGCATCCGGTGAGACTGGAAGCCGACCCCAATATAGTTGGGAAAAAGATAGACAGATTGATAAAAGGTCCTCTCTAAATACCTGCTCACATATGAGCTGCCTATCAATCTCAGCTGAATCCTAACTCACTTTTGAAAACGTGCTTAATTGCTAGCTTAATCACTTCACAGTAAAAATAAACTAGTAACGCGGTAAAAAAGAGGCTTATTGGTCGATTCGCACGAATTTACTCGCCCGAAACGAACGTAACTTTTTTTTTTTTTTTTTGTTTTTTTGCCATTCTCTCTAAGTAATTATTTGTGGGCGAATCAACAACCCCAGAAATACGTATTTGCGCACAAATAAATTAAGTTCGTGCGAATCGAACAGAATATAATATATCTAGGTACCTAGATATCCGCACTAGTGCGGAAATTCAAAGTGGGCACTTTGTGCAATTTACGCGCAAGCAGCGTATTGCATTGTGAAAAGGCACTTTTCCAGCACGTGTGTTGAAAATACATTTTATTGTAATGAACTGTTCAATGTTCTTTAATTCTATTCGTGATTTTACTCTAGATTCCATAGTAGTCGTGACCTTTTCTGGCAGTTTTTTTTAACCATCCCATTGTGGAATCTTCATCTCCAACTCACTCCTGTTTCATACCAATTTCTAGCTGTTAATGAAGTAGATACGATTTATAATTTTATTATAAATGCAGTTTAAAACTATTCGTATTTCTTTCATTTTCAGTACACAACTACAAAAATAAAATTAATATTAGCAAATATATAAGTCAAAGTCCTCTACCCCTGAACCTGAATAAAACCTATTATATAATATATAATAGGTTTTATTCAGGTATTTTTTTTTAAATTGATTATTAAATATTATTTAATAATCAATTATAATTAATAGGTTTTCGAAAAAAAACATGCTTTCTTCTCTCTTCTCGCCATTAACTTAAAATAATCTTAGGTATAATATTAGATACCAAATTATTCGTGTGTATCTTAAGTTATCAAGCTTTCACTAATAACACACAATTATTATTTAATTTCGAAAAATTAATTTAATTACGAACTCATGATTGTTAATTTAATATAATATTTTGTTTAATTAAGCATAATTGCAATTTTTGTTATTTCTTTGTACAGTTTATTACCACTTATATTATGTCCATTATTTTAAGCTTAAGTTATCACTATTATGTTTGAATGTTGGTTCACCTGTTATTGGCAACTGTATAAGCCTAATACTTATTACTATTTTATTCGATATTTTATATACAGAAGCTGTTGGTGTACCTTTATTAATAAATGAAAATAAAAATTATTTACGCGACCCCCGGGGGGCATGAAAAGTTGAAAAAAAGATAACAATCTTCTGTTTAAATAAATAGGTAAATAAACAATGTTTAACACAGTTATCACTGCGTCTATGGTTATCGAAACGCCTTTTTTTTCAGGATTTTAAAGACGATGAACTGGACAAATGCTTTCGTCTGTACGCGCAGTTAAATCTCAAAGCGCCCATGGTAAACTGCTCCCCCCATCATAGCAGGACGCTAATATACCAAGGGGACTTGCGCTATAAGGACAACATAAAGGAGGCAAGACTAGAAATTAATGATAATTTTAACAGTGGTCTCTACTATTTATAAAATACTTTAAAAAGTACAGCATTCATATACAATCTTTTTTTGTAAAAATCAAGGGATCACTAGTAAAATTAATCTTTCTTTTCGTGCTTTGCGTATTTTTTTCGGATGCATCCGTTATAATTACTTAAATAGGTATTAATACAGTCATAATCATTAAAGTTCATTTGAAAAGTGTGATGTTTGTCAGCAATAAAAAATAATTGTAGCTTTGTGTCGCAAAGTCACACTTTTAAGAGTGAGTAGACTTATGCTAAAAAAATAAAATTATTATTATTCAATAAATTTATGCATTACGCTCTTCATGTTGCACGGGTGCGAATTATTTGTTAATTATAATTATTTAACCACGCGAATACTATTTGCTCACCTCTTTTGTGAAACTAAAATGACGTATTTACCCTTTTTTCTCTTTGTAATGAGGATACAACTACGCATTTTAGCTTTATCTTAGTTAGGTGATTGCTGTGCTAACGTCACGCAGATGCGGTCAACGCCACTTTCAAGTCAGCATTAACTATTGCATACTACCAGTGAGCGACGCCAAGGTAGCGCTGATGCAGGCGTCTGCGTTACGTATACATTCTCGAGCCCGAACGAATGGTTATATGATCCTGAAGAGGAAAAATGCTTTCTAAAAATACAGACTTTCCACAGATGGAAGTACGCGTATACCTACTCACTGACATGCTACTTATTTGCAAGAAGCTCTCCAAGGGCAGTCCTCATCAGTACAAACTAATAAGGTAAATACCTAACTTTTAAGCGAACTAAACCCATAGCGTTTACTGTTGTTTGCTCTGCGAATTACCCATAAATTGTTTGCTTTACAGGCCAAAGTTCTTCATTGAAAAGCTTGTAACATACCCGAAAATTAGCCAACGCAATCCAAAGGAATACGGATCCCTAGTGTTCGTGGTCATTGATGATGTTGGCTCATCGCTCGTCGCGTTCAGTCTATCGGAATCATCAAAGGATCCCAACGCACAAGGCACACTAAAGGTGGAGATTTATAATTCAAGTTTTAGGTACTTTGTCGTTTTCATAATACGAATAATAATGAATTATTTTCCAGAGTTGGGAACATAAACTACGTGAAGCCCGATTAACATATGAACTGGCGATGTGGTTCACTAGGAACCCATCTCGTGACCTGACGGAGATGGACGTTGATTCGTCCTCCGATTACGGTCTCAGCATACCGAGCGCGTCCAGGCCGGTAAGTAAATTCGATACGTCAGAGCTAATCCCATGGTAACAGTAGGGTCATGAATGCTTTCACCCCTTGAAAGAACGCCAAAGAATTCAAAGTGAGCCTGAAGATGCATCTCATTCTTCTTTTCTATCGTATCGATGGCACGTACCATATTTGTCCACTCAGACGGCTTTCACGTAAGCTTTTTGAAAAAAAGGTTGCAAGTTTGTCCGAAAGGGATATCGCGACCCCGGCACACAGGCAACGGAAGGAACATGGGTGGATTTTAGTCAGTAAAATTCTGACCCGCCCTCCCGCTCCGCCCAGAACGGGAGAAGTTATTTGATAATTTGCCAAACTCAAAAAAAAAAAAAGGGCATGGAGAACAAGATTTGAGATGGGCCATGGTTTGTAGCACGTGCTCAATACCACATTGACTTTTTAAGTCGGGAGTGTCTGTGAAACCTCACCTGAGCAAGTTTTTGTTGATTCAGTCGGCTTTAGTTCGGAGTCGGTTTAAGGACTCTCAGGTCCGTGTGTGCCCAGGGGTATACATTCATTTCTGTTCAAGTTCAAGAATGCTGAGAAGCGTTAGTAAAGGTGTTATGTTTCTTTCAGGGTGCAAAGCAAAGTTCGGATGAACTAAACATTGACCGTGAAGCGCGCGAGCGCGTGGCTGCAATGCTCCACCGAAGCCTGGGAGTATCGACTGAGTGCGATAATTTTTCTCAAGCATCGATGAACACTGATTCATTCGAGGGTAAGTTACACAAAAACGAATTGATTTTAGATGTCCTTTTGCAAAAACTACCTACGCAGAACTCCCATAAGAATTCTGAATAAATTGATAATAATATCTATCAAGCAAAAACAATGTCAAGGAACTGACATACTTAGAAGTTTTTTGAGATATAATCTGTTTAAATGACTATGCCCAAAGCGATAGCGTATCTGATTTAGAAACTGAATCATTATTATTGTATCAAAATGACTGTTCGATGATCAATCAACGCGTAATAAACGGCCGCGTACTGTAACGCGGCCGTTTATTACGCGTACCTATGGGGTTATGATTATTTTGACGTAACTGAAACAAAGACTTATCCTTAA
The DNA here is from genome assembly GCA_914767755.1 of Agrochola circellaris. Classification (NCBI taxonomy): domain Eukaryota; kingdom Metazoa; phylum Arthropoda; class Insecta; order Lepidoptera; family Noctuidae; genus Agrochola; species Agrochola circellaris. The sequence goes on from OU611840.1 coordinate 9,896,875, forward strand.
ACCCGTTTTTTTTTAAAACTATTTGTGTCATGTCAACAACCGAGTACTGCAGTTTAGAGGTTTTAATGACGTCACTGATTATCGTTATGGTTCTGAAGGAGAGTTATCAACAAGTCATGGAGGTCGGCCGTTCCCACACGGACTTCGGTACCCAATGAAGCGAAACTCGACCGGTGGCAGCTCCAGAAATTCAAGACTGTCCAGCTTCCACCAATCAACGAGGTTAGTGTAGCGTATTTATTTTAATTAATAACAATTATATCGTTTATTATATTTTAAATAATAAACGAAAAAAATTAAAATGTATTTATAACAAACAAATGTGTTTATATAATTATTATTATATAAATACATTTGTTTGTTCATAATAGGTTATGTGACAAATCATAGTTTTTTTTAATTAACATATTAGCGATTTTCGTTCAATCGTTTCTTACATTAATTACTTTGACAAAAAGTAAAGATCCCGGGAACTTTGCAGATTTGATATTGGATCTTGCACCAAAATGGAAAGAGTAAACGGGCAAAATTAGTAATTACTTAATGTTTATTGGCAATTGCAGCGCTGCTTCCCATGACGAGCCGCAGCCGGGGCCGAGCAGATATAATTATAAAGCAGGCACTTCCGTAGAGCACGTCATACCGCCACTTAACCCCGACGACGGTAAGCATTTTGAATAACAGAATATAAACTGCCGCACTCAGACATGTCATTTAATAATAATCAATCATTTACTTTAACTGACCAGCATATCTTAACACATGTCAACAAAATTGGGATGGCCTCTTCTGTTTTGACTGCCAGACTTTGACTTTTCCGACTTCGACTGAGCGCGGCATTCACAGAGCACGGAATCGCTGCGCCGGAGACGGCAGTATCTCCCACGAAGTAGGTGCCCACCAATAAAATTCGTGGCGCCGACAGTCACTGACAGTCCATTCAAAGCTGTCAGTATCTATACCTACATCATTTATATCCAAGTTCGAGAAAACGGTGACACTTGTATGGAAAGTGACAATAATGCCGCCTCTAGCAGCGGCCACAGATTCGTCTGCGTGCTCTATGGTGGCAGTTAACTTATTTAGCTGTAACCACTGATAGTTTTTAGCCTTCCCTTATCTCCCGAGTTCCGACGGTAACGTGGAAGCGTTTGACCTAGATCTTCTTGTATAGCAACAGTGTAGCTATGAGGTCTATTAACCGAATTAAAAAAGCAGGTGGTTTTATTTGCATTTGAAGCCAAGTCTGAGGCTTATATGGGTGGCTTTAAAGCTCGACACCAAGTTGGTCACTAACCACACGAAAAGAAGAAGGAAAGAATAGATAACTATCTCGTTAGAAGATCCAACGTAAATATTAAATACATATAAAGGTAGGAAAATGAGCATTAAGAAAGGTGGCTATATCCCCATTATTAAAGTTACGGTATTTTTGGCAAGTAGATTTTTGTTTCACTGTAGATACATTGTCGACTACATACAAAAGCCGACTTTATATGGGGTAAAGGTCAGTCGGGCAATGTCGATTGATACGACTTTCCCCGCCCTTTCGACGGTCCCTTTTGCTCGGGAATTTAGCTACTATAGAAGAAAGTTGATAGATGGACATTATGGAAATAAAACATGCTACCAACTACAGTCAGCGATAGTAATATCGATCTTGAAATGACATTTATTCTGCAGGGAATGCATCCGAATGCTGGAATTCAAATTAGTGATAGGTAGGTGGAGTTCCTACTTTCGTTACAATAAAGTTGCTGCTGGCAGAGGTAAAATAACAGTTCTAGCAGAAAAGTTTGTTGTGTTACCAACCACCTAGTGGTGCCACAAAATTTTCTGTTCAGTAAAATAGACGTCACCTGCATTGTTTAGATAGTGTGAGCAATGACCATTAATAAACATTTACCATACTTTGAGATATCTTAATATATACAATCTAAGTCGCAATAAGAAAACAGGCGATTTCGATGAACCATCGTTTGAAAACATCATGTAAGGAGCAGTGGGTAATAGGAGGTAATGCAATGCAAGTTGTTTTTGCAGGAGTGACGTCAATAACAGTCAACGTGGTCAGCGAGAGTGAGTCGGAAACCGTAGTACACACGCAGCAACCCCCACCGGTGAGTATGAGTTCTAATAAAATAAAATAAACAATATGCTTAGCTTTTTTCCAACCATGTTGGAGTCGGCTTCCAGCCTCAGCTGAATACTAGTATATTACATGGAGCGACAGCCTATCTGACCTCCACAATCCAGTTATTGGATAATACGATATCCCTTAGCAAGACTGGTTGTCAGACTTCTGGGGTTCAGACTACCCGTAATAACTATCAAAGATAACAGCCAGCACCGAGCGCCGCTTTCCGAGGCACAGTATGTAATGGATGGTCACCCATCCACGAACCGACCGCGGCAAGCGTAGCTTAACCATCGATCGAGCCATAGTGCTGTTATTATTTAGCCAAAAGCTGTTTGAGTTCTGATAAATACACCTTAGGTATTACGGGCTGGTATCCGCAACTCCATCAAAGCGCGTATTTTGCGTACGGGTGGGAAAATCGGTTATTCGATCCACCCCAGCTCCTCAAAGAGCTCCAGCAATGCCTTGGTGTCACTGACAATCTCACGTAGGGTACCTAGGCTACCGAAGTACTTTGCGCTATATGTGGCGACCACCGGGCAGTATAACAGCACATGAGCTGCCGTCTCGTCGTCACAGCAGACTGTCTGTGACTCCTATGACAAAGAGGTGTTTATTAAATTACCCATGGCCAGTTACAGCTGCTGTTACTGTACGCAGCTGTTTCGTTAGCTGGAGGACCTGTTTCGTGAGGCGGCCGTCAATTCAGTGCCTCTTTGGCCTGCCTGCACTCACCGTGGTCCAACCATAATTTGTGATGTTGGTCCCTGGTTCGTTTCCTTACCAGAGTGCGTAGGTACCCGAAGGGGAGCGGCGCGATGGGTTCAGACCCCACTGGTGCCATGCTCGACCCTTCTGGCAAGTTCGTCGGCTGCGTCGTTGCCCCGCGAACCGCTGTGTCCTTTGATACATTGAATATTATTGAGGCTACCCACCTGGCTAAGGCGCTGGTGGCACTCGTATATCAGCCCAGAGCAACAGTGTGACTGTTAAGCGCTTGCAGAACAGCCATGCTGTCTGAAAGTATACGTATAGAGTGGACCTTAACTTCCCTGGCCATTATGGCTGAAGCGGCAAGAGATATACCCATGCATTAGGCCTGGAACACTGTATTATGGATTCCCAATTGTGTGACTATGTAGAAGTCCTCCAAAAAGAATCCAGCATCTGTGCCACTACCTGTTTTGGATCCGTCAGTGAAGATTCGTAGCTCGGCGGGGCGCAAACCCTCAAATCGGCGATCCTCGTGAATCCTGAATTTTTTATTTTGGGTACCCAGTCATTTATGGCTTTCGTAATAAGGAGTCACTCAAGCAGCGCGGTGTGTTGTGTCTCTCTTACCCCAGAGATTAATAGGGATGTTGACTGGGAAAAAAAAAACTATTTGGTCCGTCAGATAATAAAAAAAAATTGATACGTATTTTTATGTTTATCATATTAATAAAAAATGGTTTAGATAAAACGCATTAAAATTGGGGAGTGGGGGCTCGCTACGTCACAAGTCAGTATAAAATCTACCGGCCAGTGACGTCATGCCGCATTGCCTACTCAATGTATTGCCGTAATATTTTAATTACGTAAAAAAAGAAAAAATACATGTCCAATATTTTTTAATAATCTACCTAACGGACAAAAAAAAATATATAAATGATTTTGGGGGATAGGCTCCACTTCTTACCCATCAATTTCCTGCACTGCCAGAAAGTGAGGCAGGACCTCTGTAGCAAAAACAAAATACACCTTAATTAGAGCGGTCAACAACTACACGTTACACAATTGAATGAACTTTTTTTTATCCTTAAATGATGCGTGCTCAAACAAACAGACAAAAAGATGAAAAACAATTGTAAGGACGTAAAGCCCTACTGTATACATACCTATCCTATAATTCGTCAAAGTTATTATTAATACACATGAATCGATATTAATTAATAATACGTAATTACATTCAATAGGTACATTAGTAGAGACTGTAATTATACAGTCATGTGCATAGATGTAGGTATTATATCTATGGTCATGTGTGACATTATTATGTTGACAAATGTATGTTCAACTAGCTTCTGCCAGCGACTTCGCCCGCGTGATATCTTTATAAATTAACTTTTAACTTTTTTTTTATGGGCTTTTACGCATAGCGTATATCAGTCCCATCGTATCCTAAGCAGTTTTACTTTCACAAGACGTGGGCCATGAATTTGAACAAACCCTTTACATCGTCGCCATTTGGTTGGGATAGAATTGTATGGAACATGCCTAAATCAGTTCTGTTCAAATTTAGGGACCTTACTAAACTATTTTACACATATAAGACACATTCCATCAATAAAAGCCTATGTTTCTCAGTGATAATATTGCTATATTATCACTGAGAAACATAGGCTTTTTTTTTACTCTACTGGTGTACTATTAATATTATTTTCAATGAAGGTTCAGAATATAAACGCAGTCTTCAGTTTTATTGTTATTTGTATATACTTTTGGGCTTAAAGAATTTTATTTCTCACAAGAACTTAAAACTAGCAGTTCGCTTATAATGAGATACTTAAGTGATTTTAACTAGTACTATTAATGTTGATATTGCAATCCGCATAATTGGCTTCGGATTATCTGCTAAGGCAATAAAGAGTTGAAGAATATAATCTTATTTTCTTCGAGGAATCTCCATGATGTCTCTCATTGACATCGAGTGCATGCCAATCATTTATTGTGTAACTAGCACCCCGCGGTTTCACCCGTATAACTCTCGATCCTATGGGTATATCGGGATAAAAAATATCCTATGTCCTTGCCTAGGTCTTGGTCTACCTATGTGCCAAATTTCATCCAAATCCGTTTAGCTGTTTTAGCGTGAAAGCGTCAGAAACAAACAAACTCAATTTCGCATTTATAATAGGACTAGCTGCCCGCCCCGGCTTCGCTCGAGTAGCACTAAGTACGTATCTACGGCGCACCTACCTGCCTACCCTACCTACCCTACCTACCCTACCTACCCTACCGACCCTACCGACCCTACCGACCCTACCTACCCTACCTACCCTACCTACCCTACCTACCCTACCTGTAGACCTACCCTACCTACCCTACCTACCCTACCTACCCTACCTACCCTACCTACCCTACCTACCCTACCTACCCTACCTACCCTACCTACCCTACCTACCCTACCTACCCTACCTACCCTACCTACCCTACCTACCCTACCTACCCTACCTACCCTACCTACCCTACCTACCCTACCTACCCTACCTACCCTACCTACCCTACCTACCCTACCTACCCTACCTACCCTACCTACCCTACCTACCCTACCTACCCTACCTACCCTACCTACCCTACCTACCCTACCTACCCTACCTACCCTACCTACCCTACCTACCCTACCTACCCTACCTACCCTACCTACCCTACCTACCCTACCTACCCTACCTACCCTACCTACCCTACCTACCCTACCTACCCTACCTACCCTACCTACCCTACCTACCCTACCTACCCTACCTACCCTACCTACCCTACCTACCCTACCTACCCTACCTACCCTACCTACCCTACCTACCCTACCTACCCTACCTACCCTATGTCCGTCTCCTGGTTCTAAGCTACCTCCCCACCAATTTTCAGCCAAATCGGTTCAGCCGTTCTTGAGTTATAAGTGGTGTAACTAACACGACTTTCTTTTATATATATAGATAGATTATAGGATTAGGATTGACTGAATCAATGGCTTTGGGATTGTGAGGGTGTTACACGATTACACCGCAGTTTTGAGTGGTCGACTTCGACCGACCACAATCCAGTACTTCTATGCATCTATCATCACCGAAATAGTTCATTAATGATCCCTGTGGCCACTCTATTACCACTAATGAAACTTCACTCCCGTGCCGAACAATTCCAATATCAAATTACATTAAAATGTCCGAAGCATTGCTGCAATATAATAATAAATTTAAATCTAAACATCTACAACCTTAGTTTTTGATTACACTAAACGTCTTAAGGGGTCATAATACTCGTATATCTATATATATCTATGTTCGTATATCTCGTCGAAATGTAGGGAACAGCGGTTTTTTTTTCCCCATAGTGAAAGTTATTCATAATGATGAGTACAATGACCCCTTAAGAGGTTTAGGGTAAAGAAAAACTAAGGTTGTATACATTTAAAGAGGAGTGCCACTTACTAACTGATTGGAATGCATAGCCTAAACTACTGAAGCTGGAAACATGGGAGGATAGGTTCTTTTTCTTACGTTGACATCCGCTAAGAAACCTAGGAAAGTAGGTACCTACATATTTTTTAAATGCTACCCCTAAGTAGGCAATATAGGGGAAGAAAGATCGTCAGAAAATCCGTTAGTAAATCCGTAGGTAAGTATTTTTAAACAAGAAAGATTGTAATTGGGCTTTCGTTTATAAATACGAAATGCGTGTTTCAAGATATCCATAAATTCTATCCCAGAAGGAGTAAAATAGGGGATGAAAGTTTGAATGGAATCTACGAAATAAGACGAATGATGACCATTTATCACACCTTACCATCAATTTAATACATAAAACATAAATGAGATTATGCCATCTTTCAGGTCTCAATAACACTGTTGTTGCGTCTCTAATAAACCCTAAATGTTCCTCCATAGATGAACAGTGGTAAATCGGTCATCCTTCTAAAGGCTTGTGCAGACTGGCGCGACACCGGTAATTGTTCTACTGTGAAGTTTTCTTAGAAATTGTTTTTGTTATAGTCGCGTCGCGCCTGTTCGCGGGAGCCTTAAAGCGCTCACGCTATGGACCCTTCAAACCAGTTTAGCAAAAAAAAAAACATATTATAAAACTTATGTAAATAACAATATAATGATAGGAAGTACCCTTAAGCAACAAATGGTTAAGCTTTAGTTAAACATCCATCGAGTTGGGAGTTCATGTGTTTACGATAAAAAATAGAATCTAAATCAAAGAAATTTAGCAATATTTAGTCATTTTTGACATTTTGTCTCGCCATTGAACCTTTCGTTTTACGTAAGGTAAACGCACAAAATTTTTAGATAAAATAGCCATAACGTACAGTGCTTCCTCAAAACAAACCCCAAAACTTAAACACAAAATAAAATCTTAAAAAATTTATTAAAAAAGACTTTACATTTCCTAAAAATTACAGGGGATCTCTTACCCTCGTCCACAAATGTACACATATATATATACGAGTATGTATTCTTATATAAAAGTCCTTCCAAAAATTCGAGTGTTAGAATATTCAAAAATCATGTCTCAAAAAGGGGGTTTCTGCATCTTCTCCTTCACAGGGGGTGTTATACACAACGCCCCCTCCTCCCCCACTCCCACCCCTTAAATTAATTGAATTTATTCATTTATTACAGACATAATTCTAGTCCAGTTTTACACTCATACATTTAAATTATAAACTAATTTAAATTCTAAACAGATAAAACCCTAAATGAAATTGTGATTAATTAAATTTAAATACTTAACAACTCATTAAAAATTATAATAAAAAAGTATCAAAAAATTATAAAAATGTCGGAGTCGTATAACAAATAAAATGTCAATATATATACGTATATACGGGTGCATGTAAGGCCTGCCAGTGCTGCATGAAAGGCCCGTCCAACCTGTTGGCAACAACGGTAAAAATACTGTTGCCGCTGCCCCGCACTCTACTCGCTATCGAGGTCGCCCTCTTGCGCATGCTGGCATAAAAACAGTCAATGCGGACGCTCGCAAACGTTCCCGATGCGCTGCAGAAGCGAGGCAGCCACAGCAACGCCCTCAGTGTGTTATTATATTGAACACGGAAAGCGTTGTAGGATTTCTGCAAATATGATACCCACAGACTACTCATATAAAAAGATGTGCAGTAGGCTCGAAACAAGGTGATCTTCACATCCTTGCTGCTACGAGAAAACCTGCGGGTAATCATATTCGCCCTCACCGACAGCGCCCTCCGGTCAGACGTCACAATATAGCCCATATACTTAAAAGTATTTACCCGCTCCAAGGGCACCCCACATAGCCTTACTGGTGGAACCTCTGCCGGACACTTAGATCCCTTAGCTCGCTCTTTTTGACGTTATATTTTAAGCCATGTGTATGAGCGTACGTTTCGCAAATGCTTATTAGCTCAGCAGCTGCCACATTGGATGCCATGTTGATGATGTTTGCTTTAACAACATCAGCAACACCATAACATCAGCGTAGCTGATGTTGTTAAAGCAAACATCATCAACATGGCATCCAATGTGGCAGCTGCTGAGCTCGGCAACAAGTCCATCGACATACAGATTGAAGAGCGTTGGTGAGCTCAATCTTCTCTGCCTCACCCCGCACTCCAACCTGTACGAGTCCGACAGAGCTCCCGACCATTTAACATAATCGACCTGGTTCCCGTACCAGTGCTGGAAGATTTTTACAACTTCAGGCGCAACTTGCCTATCGAGCAACTTTTCCACAGCACTTTGTACGAAACCAGGTCAAACGCTCTGGACAGATCTAGGAAGCAGGCGTAAACCGGCGTGCTCTGATCCGTGTAATATCTGAGAGCATGCTTTAAACTCAGTATAGCACTATTCGTGGACAGTTTGGGCCTGAACCCAAACTGGTTATCGTGCAAAGTTATTGTATTGTTTAACTGAGCAATAAGCATGCTGTCAAATATCTTCGCGATAAATGTCACTAATGAGATCGGTCTGTAATTGTTTTTGTCTGATGTATCACCTGTTTTATTTTTAACAATTGGTACTACGACCGTCCTCATCAGTTCGTCCGGCATTTACGAATGGCGAAGCCAGAACGTGCACAGCCTGGCCAAAACACATGGCACGTGGAGACCTGCATTCTGTAGTTGCTCGATGCTGAGTCCGTCATGTCCTGGAGAGTTACCCCTGGTCATGCACCGTATGGTCTTAGCTACGTCCGCAGCTGAGAACTTAACTCTTGGTTCCAGGACAGTACACTGTGACTCAGCATCGATCACCTCAGAGGGTGGAATGCTGCTTGGCCCGACACAAAACTGGGATTTAATAACATTGGCAATATGCCTTTCAGCAGACACGCCATCGACGCTCACCAGCAAACCAGGCCTAAGGTTATGTTTTTTTGTAGACTTCCAGAAGCCCCGAAAGTCTTAGTGTGCAACTCGGCTAGGATGTCCATTTGGATTTGGTCTTCGTGATTCTGGCACCATCTTAATTTGGATTTAAAGATCTTACGAGTGTCTCACATTTCCTCATAAATCACGCCAGATTCACGTTTGCCACAATTAAGCCACAAACCCAAGCATAGCGTACGAGTGAGCCTCGCTGACGTGCTTATTCCAACCCACCACGCGCTTCGGCCTCCTACCAACGACTCGTCTCCCTGCTAACAATGGCGGCCTCCCCTAGAGCGGATACCACATCCCGATACAGGCAATCAATTATTAGATTGTGGTCCGAATCACTACACATGCGATCACAACAATTGGACAATACGCGAGGGAAGTCAATATTTCGCAGTCGCCGATGACATTCTTGCCTGTAGGTGTAGATAGCATCTAATGATGTTAAACTAAAGTCGTACCCAAAAAAATGCTTGTATTAAGTACTTCCGCTCTTCCAGTTTATATTAACAGTAGGTACATAAGTGAGAAGAAGTGAGAACAATTCTGAGTCACACGTAATCTGTTCGGTTTATAGGGTTATCACGACGTGTGACTCCGGATTTTTTATTTCTCTGTCTAATATGTCTTAATTAAATACCTTTTTTTAGTTGACTTTTTGTCGTACTTGGGTTGAATTTTTTATAACTTTTATTTTTAAACATCGGTAGTAACCGAGCATTTTACGTTCATACTTACATCTACAATGTATAATGTAAGAAAAACTAGTAGAGATCGCTTAACATACCTTCCAATTTATGTACATTGTTTCGTCCTAATAATACCTACGTGACTACGTGGAATGTTGAATGTTTCGGATCCAGCTGAAACTTTCAGGACCAAATTCATTTCGATTGTAACAGCTATAATTCTATGAGCAGAGAAACAACCCGAAAACCACGGGAACGATGTTAGAGCACAAAAGTAAGTTATTAATTGTTATTACACTAGTGAAACATGAGGGACTTTACAACTTAGCAGAGTTTAACTTGTGTAATTTATTTACAATAATGTAACACAGGTGGTAACTGGTAACCCTACCTTACATTATGCAATTTATTGCATAACTATAACATGTAAGGTAGGGTTACCTGTTACCTACTACTTATGAACAGTTTAAGAGGCAGATATATGCCAGTGACCTTGAATGGTTAGCTTGCGTGTTCTGTACTGAGCTCACGCAAAGGGTCGTACGTTCAGCCAGTAATAGGACTGGCCTATCAAGGAGCGCTGTCCCAAATTAGACGCATTATTAATTTATTATACATAAAACAAACGGCATTTTAATAAAAGACGTAAACTAAAAGTTCAATAATTAAATTATCTTTAAAATGGTGTAGGTTCCAGAAAAATACGCTTGATAGATTTTGTGTGATTCTCAGTTTTTTATCCACGTTAGACATAACTTTACAAATTCATTTCACTATGTAATATAAACATAATCTAAAATATTCATATATTAAGAAAATGCTCTAATTTCACAAATATTTTTTCCATTTCATTAACACTACTCATACAGACGTGATCTTAAAAAAAATACTGGTATTCAGCTGCATCCGGTTAGACTGGACTTGGCCAACATAGTTGGAAAAAGACTAGGCAGATTGATTGTTAAGACGTGATCTTCAGTATAAAATCATTAAAAGTCAGTTATCGTCGCCTTAAGACTTCAGTATCCGTACAGTTATAATTGTGCAGTACCTTGTTGGGCTTAATAACCGTATCTAAATACTGGAACGTAAAATGTTGGCAATCGATTATAAAATGACATACCTTTTACGATTTGAATGAACTTTCTAAACACATACAGAGATCATCCGGAGCAGCCTTGCAAACTAGGGCTGTCGTAGAACTAATAAGCTGACAAAACAGACATTTCAAAAATATTTATTTTGTTAACTAATGTGAGATTTATGCCAGACTAAGGGCCAATAATTTCACCAGTGAAACTGAACGCGATCAGCATTTGTAAAACGCGTTCAAGAGCTGTCAGTGTCAAAATTATTATGAAATATTGTACAGACGCCAGCAGGTCAAGCTACCCGAAACTGTCAAATTTTCCCAATCAACCTTGAACCTTATACAATAGGAATAAAGTTCAAAATCTATTGAAGAAATCTGACAGATTGTAGTAGCTTGATGTGCTGGCGTCTGTACATTGACAGCTCTTGAACGCGTTAAGATGTTCTGAACGCGTTCAATTTCATTGGTGAAATCCGCACTTAGGCCAGCAGTTATACAGTACTCGCAGTAAAATGGAATATTAAAATGTTAGTGATTGAAATGTGGGTATAACTGGCGAAATATGGGTGTACTATAAGGACACCTCTGCCCATCCCTTCGGGGAAATACCGGGGTGATGTTATGTTATGTAAAATGTATTTATATATATATTTGTGTGCAAGATTACAGAGAGAGGTTTTGAAATTTATAAGTAATCATTAAAATGATGATGATTAAATATTTGCAGGAACGAATTCTCGACAATCACATTATTAGTTGCGTCAGTTGCGTGCGGCACCAAATACGTTATATTTATTATTATTTAACTGGTTCTCACTGCAGTTTAATCTTAATGCATAATCCAAAGGCTTTAGATTATTTGAGAGTGATTTGAGTTAGGGAAGTTGTCTGTCCGTTTGTTTGTGCATGTATCACGTTAAAAGTAGTCATCATTTATTTCTTGAATATTTTTAGGAGTATTATGTAGTAAAGAATATTTATGTACAAATTTGACAATGGAACAAACTCTACAATATCGAAAAAGCTGCTGTTTTATACATTTTAAATTGGGTTGGTCAGTTGGTATTGGTATCCATTCAATTTTTGTATGGAACAGTTGTTTATTTTAACATATCAAATTTGGTTTTCAAGTGAGAGCTGATCAATTAATTTTCTTCTTTCTTTTTTTCGTTTCTACCAGCCGCTGGTGGTGCTACAACACTCGTCGCCGCACAAGACGCCGCCGCCGCTGCCATCTCGTAGTTCAAGCACCAGTCGAAACACGTTGCGAGTTCAGCCGCAGAACGTGGTGATGGCCCTGGTTCACAGCTTGCCTGACCTGACCTTCGACTCCTCGCCGCCGCGCCCGCAACAAAGGTAACAGAACCATAACAGATTCTGATCAGAAGTGGTGGTTTTACACCTCTTTGAGAACAAACACGTCTGAAAAAATACTACCATGTCATACCTATTTCCGCCACAAAGCAGCGTTGCTATCCGGGTTGCAAGGTATGGATGTGAGGGTTTTCATGAAAACCCACGACACCAGTTGGCGCCACTTTGACTATGAATGAATATAAAATATATGCTGACGTTCATCATTCGTTTAATTCATTCGTTCATCATTCAGACACGACTGAAGAAAATAAAAAGTGGCGCTTTGACACTTTTGACAGGTGCTCGGACCTGACGTCTCAGTGCTGCCAAACCCTCATTACTGGCACATGAGACATTTCAGCTTTGTCTGTGACTAGATAAAAACTAGGATAAGCCGTATTTCAAATAACCGTTGCAAAACCGTCTTTATGGTATTTTTCTGTCATTGGGCCATAATAAGCCCCAGTCCTCAGTCAGCCTCCGAGAAGTTGTACCAATCGCACCAGGAGTTGCTGCAGAGGAACCGTCTTTCGGCCCAGCAGCACCATCAGCACTACCTGAGCCCTGACCACCGCGGTATCAGCTACCCGCCGCCCAGTCCAACCAGGTATCCACTCATTAACATTATTTGGTACTAAATAATAAGTAGCTTTACAAGTCAATATAGGCAACAAAACCTTTTTAAGCCTACAATAATTAAAATATCAACACTCACTTATATCTACCTATTGTTTCTCATTACTTCAGGTAAATATATTTAATTTCTTATTTATATACCGGGCATGATGCGTGCCGCGTCGCGCTTATGACCTGTAAACCGGGCATGATACGTGGCACGTCGCGCTTACAGGTTTAAGCGCGCCAGGTTAACATTATATCAGTCCCTAGATCCAGTAATTTCAAACCAGAACTGGACTGGACTTACAGCTAACTTATACAGACTACATATACAGTGTTCTTAAATAATATGATTTTGAAAGCCTTTTACAAGTTTCCCCAGCAGTCCAGCCATGAATTGGATCTGTGGACTGGAATAATTTAAGCCAGCCATCACGTGGTGATCTCGGGTATCTTAACAACTGCAAGCTAGTGGGACAAGCCTATGGCGTAATTAACACTCGAGCCTACGCCGTAGCCTTCCGGACTACGAAAGCGCGTAGCTCTACAGTACCCACATCCACCTGTACCCTAATTACGTACCTAACACATTTTCATAAACGATTACAACTAATTTGTTTCATTTTGACAGTTCAACAACATTCATTGCGTTATTGACGTTATTCAGCAGATTTTTTTATCGAACATACATTAGCAATCTGTTTCAAAACGATTCAGATTCTGGTTGATCGTGTATTACGCAATTGGGGTACTGGTTGATGAACAATGTATAATTAATTCAAGAACAAGTATTAAAAAGAAACAGTGGTGGCCAATAATAAAAAAGACAATGGGCAAGTCGGTATTCATCTTCAATGGCAGCGATTGATATAGTAAATTACCTGTGTACCTTCTTAGTTGAATTGATTTCTATGACGCCTTTTCACTTTGGGTCCGTTTGGAGTTATGTACCAGTTAAGTAGAAAACTGACTTCTCTTCATTTGAATAATAGTTTTTCATGATGACGAAGTTCTTTACTTTTTGAATTGTAACTTGTAATACATTAGGTACTGCTGGAATTGAGCAATAGAAAACAGTCTTAGCCCACTCCCCACCAGAGACTGCTTTGTGCAGTCTTGAGGGTAGTGGGTAGGTAAGACTGGCAACAGCCACCATGGGTGGTGAATGCGTGAGGAAAACTGCTGAGCGTAACAAAGAACATCGTGGAGTTTTTATTATTACAAGTCCAAAAAAACCTTTGTCTTTCTTCATCAAGAAAAGCTGTAAATCTAAATCAGGATACTAATGCTCTTATTCCCATATAATTTCTGACAAACTGACAGACTTCTGAAAAATTCAAAAGTATATACCTATAAGATTACTAAACATTGAGAGATAAAACTAAACAGACGAATTGGCTTTGCTCCGACCACGGTTCCGACCGGTTGTAGGCGATCGACCTTTTGGCTGTAACAGCTACTGGCTACACACGGTACAGATTTTTAGCTCAGACGGACAATCAGACGGATCTGAAACTAGAACTGGCCATGTATGGCAACATTTACTAAAGAACCTAAATGCTATGATCTCCTCACATCACTGTCAGCTCAACTCAATCACCATAGTCGAAGATATTAACATTAATATCTCTCCAAACAGCACCGATCCGAATTCTGAAGACTATCTAAACACTCTAGCATCCCTTGGTCTACTAATAGCGCGTCTCCTCCCAACTCGCTTAGTAAACTGCCTACATAGATCATGTAATGCTAAAAAGTACAAAAAATCCAAGGCATTAGTCTTCGACTCACCTTTTACTGATCACATTCCACAATTTTTCAATATTTAACTTACCCATAGAAATTCTAAATCTAAACTATTATAGCTACACACTATGCCGGCACTGCCGCTTGCCCTGCCGCCGGGCAAGCCGCGATACGCCCGACCCTGCCGCACAGAGCCGCACCAAGAATCGCAAAGGAAATGAAGTCACAAAAGCGGGGGTACGTGCCGAGGCGGCCATGCCACCGGCATAGTGTGTAGGAGCCATAAGGAACGTACAAACATTCCAGACGCAGTTTAGAACTTTGGAGTCATCCAATTTTCCGAAATCTTTCGCATTTTGTGATCCGAATGAAGCCTCAAAAGTTCATTTTGACGGTTGTTATAAATAAACACACCAAAATAGTAAAGGTACCCCGAAAACTTTAGACCATGGATCACACGCAGTCTCTTAAAATGCATTAAACATAGTGATAACCTACATAAAATATCTAAGAGATTACCAGATTATAACACCTCAAAAACTATCTACATCCGCTATAGTAATTTTTGCAACAACCTTTGAAGAAAGTTAAAACGTAATTACAACCAGTCTGAACTAGAAAAACACCGCAAAAAAATCTTAAAGCAACTTGGAATATAAATTAAAAGAATTAGCAAAGATGAAGAAAACGTCCCTACCAGCACTAGATCTCCTAAATACATCTACCAACAAAGTCAACAGTTATTTTGCAAATATTGGCAACGAGTTAGCAGCGATAATTACTCCACCGCTAAACCCATTTAACCTACCCTGTGAGACATTTAATTGCAATTACCCTCTCAACTCGCTGGCCCTATTACCAGTTGAAGAAGCTGAATCAAACTTTATCATTATGAGCCTATGAAAAGGCAGTGTTACCGGTACTGACTAAATACCCACCACGTTTATTAAAGCTACCAAAATGTTAATGTCATAATCAATATTCGTACACTCCATTTTTAAGGGAGGTGACAGAAGCAGTGTCACTAACTACAGACCCATATCGGTTCTGCACCAACATTCCTCTGTCACCTATATCCCAATACACATAAGTGAGAGACGACGCAAAGGCAATGTATGCTATAGGACCAATCTTGCAAGTAAGTTTTAACAGTCAAAAACGCAGCAGCAATTTGCACTTTGAGAATGAATGCTCGTAAATGTTTAGCTGTTTGTTCGGTTTGTTATAGAAACGAGGACCGAGGACATATAAATGTCGACTAGCAAGAGTGGGCCTATGACTTACGGTGGGACATACATGGCTTTTGCGTCGTTTCTCACTCATGAACCTTGGGACATAGTGAGAGAGGAATGTTGGTGCAGAAATCGATTGAAGGACAAAGAGCTGTCAGATAGAAGTTTATAGTCGCTATATAACAGAAATGTAGAGTACATGCCTGGTTATGCATAACCTTTAGAACAGGTCTCTGTGCTCTTTCAACTTTTAGAAACGCCGTGGGATAAGCACCACCCCACGCTGAGGTACAGTATGAGAGAAGGGACTGTACCAAAGCATAATATACTGCTGTAAGCGAACCACTCTGCTGAGTAGATCTAAGCCTTTTGAAGGTAAATGTTAGTATACGGACACGTCCTGTGCGTGCGTCACTTTTAGATGTGCGAGCCAATTCAGGGTTGAGTCAAGGAAGACAGCAAAGTGCTTGACGTTATTTACCCTCCCTATGCATTGACTATTGCAGGTCTGTGTATTTGTGCCAAACCAACTATGAGCCTTAAGAGAGAGCAAATTACTTGAAGTTTGGGATTGGGTGGATGGTGAGAAAGCGACAGCGACATACTTACTTTTAGCAACATTTAAAGTGAGCAAATCATTATTCAACCACGATATATGATAATTCTGAGAGCATTCTCTGCGTCAGTTTGAGCATCCTCCCAGGTTTTCCTATATACGATTACAGCGGTGTCGACTGTATAGGCGAATATTTTACATTTTTTTATGTTTAATTGACACAGTTTGCGTAGATTAGAAAGACTGTAAGTAAGTAATTCCAAGTACACAACCCTGGAGCACCCCACTACCCTGGGGCACCTCACCCCAAAGCCATTGACATCAATGCTATCACTTTGTGAGGTTTTTCTTTACACACATTGGATTCGTTCTGTAAGATAGTCTTTGAAAATGTTCAGAACCAAGCCTTTCATTCCCTCTCCAGAAGACTAACAATGTTAACAGAGGTGGGGGAGGGGGGCGGCTGACCACAATAGTTACTGGCAATATCAGTCATATTGAAGCCTGTGATCACTACAACACCTAGCAGAAGTCAGAATTTGATCTGCATATTATGCATAGGTACGGGTCTCCACTGAGAGCCTAGTTTCGTTGTAGGTAATCTGCGTTCGCAATTAATTTGCCCATCATTTATCAAAAATGTAAACAAACATGAGTTTTAGAAAAAACAACTGTAATTCCCACACATAAGGTTCAGTTTGCGCTACAACTTCATATTTTTTTATGACTTTTTCAACTAAAGCAACTCGTTCAACATTCTCTTTCTTTTTTTATTTCCACTTACATAAAGTTTGTCTAATTGGAAAACTCCTGTTTGTTTACATTTTTGATAAATAAATTGCGCACTCAGATTAGGTACCGACTTCTTGGTTTTTGATCATTACTTTTGAGATCTTTTAGGCATTTTACCAGAATATCGTCAGCCGTTGGCCAACACTGTTAAAATTGCGTTTTTACTCTGTACTGTTTATAATTTATTTTTAACATTTACTTGTCACAATTTTTTTCATGTATAGCTGCGAAGGTTCAAAACAGCTTATAAAATTGTGACATTCAAATATTTTTTAGAGCTTCATTGAAGCGGGGACTGGCGTTCTCCTATTCGTTCAAAAATCCACCACTTTCAAAAATGGGCCACGTGCACAGCCAGTCTCAACAAGCTGAAGCTGGCCCATCGACAAGTCAAGCAACAAAGGTGATTAGCAACTCTAATATTTAGTAGGTATAGCTTATTCACGCTTCTATATAAAAACAATTTTTTTTTATACCTAGCAATGCCAAAATAATAAATTGTATATATTTTTTTAGAACATAAATGAAATAAATTAAAACTTAAAGACGTTTTAAATTAGATATAGAATTAAGTATTTTGTTTTATATGCGCTTTGTGCTCTTTCTAGTTAAACATAGTTATTTTTTGTAACATTATCAGATGCGGACAACAAGTAAACAAAGAAAATATTTGATATTATTTTGAGAAATCAAATCTTGTATAATTACTACACCAGCGACCCGGCCATACTTCGCACGGCAATGGCGACATGTCAAAATATCAACATTTCTTTTCTGTACCTATCTCAATTAAATATTGATACAATAAAAACCTTCGGGAATAAATGGTCCAAATGATAGTGAAAACTGCATCAAAATCTATTGTGTGGTTTAGAAGTTCTAGGCGACCACACAGACAGACACGAATAGCGATTTGGTTTTATACTTTGTATAGAAGGTCTACGTAACACTCATCATTAAAAAATTAGAATGAGTTCAGATAAGAAAAGAAATTATTTTGTTTGGTAAATGCACTTTTCTTTAATATATTTTACCATACGTACGGTAGGTTTGTGCCTGTTGAGTAGTAGTTTATACGCTGGAGTCCATACCACAGGGAATCCACCTTGTTGTACCGTGCCGTGTTTCTCCCACCACTCCTCCAGCAGTGAACAGCCTAATTCCTTCAGAGCTTGGCTGGCGGGTACCTATCCTTAACTAACGCAGTCAGTAACTCCTAGAGTACTGAAATCCATAACACGATCATAATCATAACAAACCCTGAGTGTGGACTTTTAAATCAAATCAAATATGTTTATTTGTGCACACAGGGATAAGGATGTTTTTTTTTTAAATTACTTAATTACTATGTCTACGCTCCCTAAATGAGCTTCGTGATGTAAATATTTCCCCCCAAATAACTTCTCCCGCTCTGGGCGGAGCGGGAAGGCGTGTCAGACGTTTATTGACTAAAACCCACCCGTGTTCCTTCCGTTGCCTGTGTGCCGGGGTCGCGATATCCCTTTCGGACAAACTCGCAACCCCGGCAGGAAATATTTCCCCCTAAATATCCGCACCTAATAATGTTACGTTCATGATATTCTGAAAATTAACCCCACTTACCTATTTGCACAGGGAGACAAGAGCTCCTCCCCTGTCCCTGGAGCGACTACGGAGAAAGCGGACAAAAAGTCAAAAAACGTAAACAGCAGGTAAAAATCAATTTACTTCGAATATTTTATTTTAATGATTCCAGTACCTTATATCGCGAAGAATTTACAAATTATTAAAATTGAATGGTGATTAGAATTAATTGATTCATAAGACCGGTACCTGAATTTAGTGAGTGCCCAGTGGATCCGTGCGGGTATCACCGCTATCATCAATTTATCTAGTGTTGCAGACGTGTTCCACCGTTGTACTCAAACATAGCGTAGCTTATCTTCTGTCAGTTCATTCTTCAGTTCGAGCGGCTGGCTCTCCAAAAGCGAAGGATGACATATAAGGTGCTGGCGGATGATGACGTTTACAAGGCAAGAAAGACTATTTATAAGTAGTAGGTGTAGCTGTGCAGATTTGCCTGACCCATCACTAGGAACGCTTGCGCCCGCACAGAGCTTTGTAAATGGCATTATTCCGTGCCTGCCTCTATAGATATGGAACTTCTGAAGTACTGATTTATAAGTAGGTACTATTTCATAAGCATCATTGCGACAATCTGAAATAGTGTTCGCAGGTTATTACAAAACTGCAAATTATTAGAAAGCAAATCACTAACGAAGAGTTCCGTTGTTTACTTACACACATTTAAGCTTTTTAGGCATTTTTCATACGCAACACACTAGCATTCAATTCGTAATATTTTAGTTTATATTATGAGGCTATCAGTGCCTTGCGTACTTACGTATATTTTATCAGTCTCCTCGATAACTTGACTCCGCGGCGATATTCTTGACCTACATTGATTACACCACGTAATTTATTGGTTCATTGTGCGTGCTCTCTGCGTGACCGAAATACTGACTGTTGTACCTACATTAAATGGTACACACATTGAATCATGGGTCACCCCTTCCAAAAGCATGCAAATAACTTTAAATCATATAGGTAACTAGTTCTCAAAAAAAAAATCATAATGATTATGCCTAGGCCCACCTAGATATTTTTGGATTAGATTAGCCTATCCCTAAGTCCTCACAGCCTATTTTTGCTGTTTATATGTAACTTGGTATAATTTTTCTTAGTAGAATTCAGCGTATGGCAGTATAGACTACAATACAAAACAAATATTGTTTATTGTTACATTAGAACAGGACATGAACCTGGAATATATAAATACTTATTTAATAATATAACTTAGTGGTACAATTGGTGGTCTTATCAATAATAGCGATTACTAACAGAAAAACTAAGGATGGGCAGGAATGCTACGAAACACAAACAAAAAGTAATCCGTGGTTAAGGTACCAAGTTACGGTCACGCAATGCAATGATGTCCTACCATTGTAAGATAAACTGAAATAGGGTGTCAGGTTCTCCACGCTCAGTTCTACACTGATGCGTGTAAAATACTTGTATCGCATTCCTAGTGGGTACACGTTCGTAAAAACGATAGGGGAAGTTTGTTAGGAACATTTGAGTAAGCTGGTTATGTGCGCAGGAACAAGGGATCGCTGAGCCCAGGATCCCGCAAGGATGACAAGGCCGATTGACCCCGACGGTGGCGCCGCATGCGTGAATGAGTGCAGCCCAGAAAACTACACTTCCGATGGCTGTATTGTTGGTGCGCGTAGTTTTCTTCAGGAGTACTTAACATTATCAATTCATAGTGTCGATCATTAATGAAACATTCCGCCTCACTAGGCGTTGCGATGAACGTAAATAACAGTGATTTTAATTAAATAGTTATTTTTTTAATAGTCTACCGGTTACATACTGGCTCTTTAAATGGACATTATCATGAGGCCATTTCATAAATAAATCTCATTTGAGTGAAACAAAATAAGTAAGTAGATCGTCTAATCATCTATACTCGCGACATTCTAAGAAGTCCGATTTGACAGCTATTAAACTATTTTGTGTAGTGATGGAGAAAAAATGTCGGTTACTTTAAAAACCGATTCTCGAGACATATCGATTTATCATATTTAGAGAGTTTGTAATCAACGATTTATCTACATTGCTTAAAACTGATTCTCGAGGCATATCGTTCTTTACACGTACGACTACGAAACGTCAAATCGGACTTCTTAGATTGTCGCGAGTGCAATGTATAATTGCACGCGGCTCCACTAAAATGTCTTGAAATGTTTGCAACAAGAAGTGGTGGGGCGTGCAATTTTAATTAGACGATCTCTACCTACTTTATACAAATCTGAAAATTATGAATAATTGTGATTTATTTATGAAATGGTCTAAGGTCACTTCCCGACGTAATTTTATAATGTAAGCAGTAGGCGAAATATATCGGTTTTACAAATCGATTTGTTATATCTATCTTACCGGTTATACATTCTTGTGTGTAGCCGTATTAGTATGTAAATAAATGAATGATGACAAATAACACACACAGATGTTAACACTATTGTTCTATATATTTACAACTTTCTAGAGAGATTCGCTCACAACTGTCTATCTACTCTAACTTGATGTTAAAATTCTTATTTAATAGATAAAATATATGTATCATGTACATTTACTTATTTACCTACGTATAAAAAGGACTGTACATTTGTCATGGAATTTAATGGAAATAACGCAAAACATAACGGATTTTATAATAACAATTATATTTTCAAAAAAGTCATGTGTTCACAAATTGTGAAAAACATCAAACTGCAAATGTAAGTTTGTACGCACAATATTGAGAGATTTGCCATGTTCTTTTAAGACCATAGATTTCTGATAGGTTTTCTGTAATATTATATTATGAGTAAAGGTCTATTCATTGTATTTTTTCAAAATTTTAGGCGCGGTTGTTACAGAGTTATTGGTCAATTTTCATCTATTTTCTTAAATATCTCCAAAAGTGTTTACTTTGAAATATTTTTTTTAATTTGGTATGACACACGGTACAGTTTGAAAAACGTAATTTTTTATTTGCCCACCAAAAGTTTGCCCGCCCACCCTTATTCGTTTTCGAACGTTATGTCCGTGTTTGGGTCACAGAAATACATATGTGTACCAAATCTTAACTTAATCGGTCCATTAGATTCGGAGCAAATTGGCTGTGTCAGACGGACAGACAGACAGACACACGAGTGATCCCATAAGGGTTCCGTTTTTTCCTTTTGAGGTACGGAACCCTGAAAAAGGTACCTAAGTACATACCTACATAAAAAATCTACCAAAAAGTAGTGCAAACGATATCAATTCTACTCAGACTATGAACAAACTAGTTTTAGGTTTTGCGTTATTTCATTATTTATTTGTTTTAAATAAAATACGTAGTCAAAAAAAAACGTAATTACTATAAAATGTTGCACTGATTTGATCATAAGACTGTGACAGAGTACAGTTTCTATGTACCTACCTTTTTATCTAGAACTAAATTCAAGTTAGGACATTTTTTAAACGAAAAGTGTTCATGACTTTTCTATTTCTTTTCAACACACTTGCTTGAAAAGTAGCTCTTATTGCACTGGTTTTAGGTTCACAATGCAGTGTATTTAACACGCAAGCAATACTGCAACTAGTTTTACTTCGCATTCGTGCACTAGTGAATGTGCCATAGATAATTATATCGGTACTAGTCATAGATGTACGTTTTTTTCAAATATCAGCAAAGCGCCTTCATTACTTTTTATGACTAAAATTGGGAATGTATAAACTGTGTAAATAAATAAAATAATGATAAATAAACTTTCAGAGGGATCAAAAAAAAATTGTCTGCAACGTATTCATTTTTATGTAATTTTATTTATTGTTTCTTTGCAAGTGTGTTGAAAAACTTCGTGTGATACGCGTGAGTCTAGTGTATTATTGCACACTTGCATCAAAATGTACAATTATTTATTTACTACTTAGTTTAAAAATTATATTGTAAATAACTTAAATAATAGTGATTGTATATAAACACTACACACCTAGTGTCTTCTTAAAGTATTTATACCTAGCTAAATTGAAATTGAAGATAAATGTTATTCATTATAAAAAATTATTTCATCGAAGTGTAAGAAATACAGAAATACCTACTTTCTTACTATTTATATCAACTAAACACGATAATATATGTACCTATAAAGGATCTATAAACTATTTTTGGCTACAGAAAATTTAAACCAATATAGAAGTATAGTATCTGTCTATAATATATAGATACCTACCTAGTAGATTGTAAAAAAAAAAACTATTAAGTACCTACACAAGTAAAATGGTCAAAAGGCCTAGCCACTTTTTCACAAGTTGAATGGCTATTAAAAGTGTAGGTAGTTCAAACCAAAGATGTTACGGAGCTTCGATCCCGACTCCGGCTCCGATAATTTTGAATCGGAGTAAAAAGCTTTGTGCAGACTAACGCGACGCGACAGCGCGACGCGACAGCGCGACGCGACACCGGTTATTGTTATACCATCAAGTTTTCTTAGAAATTGTATTGTTCGAGTCGCGTCGCGCTGGTCTGTACGAGCCTTTATACCGAAGTTCGAAACGCAGTGATGCATGTGACTAGATCGCGTGCAAACACCTACAAGAGCGTTCGCAGACGGCATACAATCAGTCGTCGAATTTTTGTAGGACCTAAATGAAACAGTAGAGATCCAATGTAGAGAGCACACGCAAATCTCCTACAAAACGTAGGTCATACAAAAAAAAAACTGAACTACAAAAATAATGCCGTGTGCGAGCGTGCTTATACTAACTGCGCACTAAGAGACGTCAAACGCCCCAGGATTAAAGCGTCGTGCAGACCGGCGCGACGCGACAGCGCGACGCGACTCTAACAAAACAATTTCTAAGAAAACTTCACGGTAGAACAATTACCGGTGTGGCGTCGCGCGACAAGTCGCGCTAGTCTGCAAGAGCCTTTAAAAAAGCGGTTCCGTCAAAATATAACAGCCGTCATGAAAATTTGTCATTTTCACTAGTATTTGACATGTGTCAAATACGCTCTGTATTTAGACAGCCGCTATTGTGTGACCGTTGTCCGCATTCATACGAAACCAAAGCTTAGAAAATAATAATTCAATAACTTTCATTGACCAATAATTGACCCGTATCGGGACGCTGTGAACGCTGTCTGTCGAAAATTACGACAGACTGGAGAAGTTTCAATTTTGTTGATACTAATTTTATGGTGGTCAAAGTCTTCAAAGTTATTGATTGTTTAACTAACAGGGTTCATGGCCGACGGTCTTATACCTACTAAGCCTAAGTAGGTAGAGATCGTCTAATCTAAAAAACTATACAAACATTTGAAATGTGTATGCAACTAGCAGTGGTGGGGCGTGCAATTTTGAATTAGACTATCTGAACGGTAATTTTGTCGAAAGTAGGTGGGAATATCTTCAGGGCGGTAAATTTATACGTTTTAATAAAATTGAATACCGTTTCATTTTCCCGAACTAAAATACTCTATAAAAGCTGAAAACCTTGCATCCCTTCCAAACAAAAAAAACTAATTCAGTAGTGCATATACTAGTATACTTTTTTCGACGCAAGAGTTAAACCTACTTATCACGTTATTCAATGTAAAGGGAATCTATCAAATTATAAAAATACTTATTATTATAAAAATTATCATTTAAAAAATTAAAATTAAAATTGTGTGTGCTTTATTAACATACCTAAGATCTATTTATAAAATACCTATAACTATATATTTATTATGAAAACAATATACTTACAACTAACTGTGTGTCCTGAAAATATTCTCACCTACATCATGAATATAATTGTAATTGTTTTTGTTTTATTAATTTCATCTCATCAATTTCATTATATTAGGCTATTCTTATACTTATTCTATATTAATAGGTACCTAGGGAATAGATTTATATGAAAATACGAATACGAATTTAATAAACGAAGAAGGTATTCCTTCTTTCTGGATAGGTACCTATTATTAAAATTTATTAATTTATTTAATTTTTAATGATTACTTATTTCCCTAAATAAAACATTAAACAGAGAGCACGGAGTGGCCTCGCCAGACGCTGCTACAAGCGGCATTGTCATTTATACTTTCCATACAAACCAAGTGTGACACGGCGTCACCGTTTACTCGTACTACGAAAAAATGGCGTATATAGAAAAGAAACTGACGGCTTTGTAGGCGGTCTGTGACAGAAGCTGTGCGCTCAACGCACTTAGGCGCAGGACATACACAAGTGGCGAGAGGCGCGGGCGTGGCGACGGTGTGGCGCAGGCGTGGCGACGGTGTGGCGCAGGCGTTGCACCGCCCGTTTCATATTTCATACAAAATGTAAGTATGTAACGGGAATCACGTCGCGCGGAACAAACACAACGCCCGCGCCGCACCGTCGTCGCCTCGTACGCGCCACACCTCTTGTGTATGTTCCGCGCCACGTCATTGCTATACATTTTGTATGAAATATGAAACGGGTGGCGCAACGCCCGCGCCACACCCGCGCTACTCGCCACTAGTGTATGTCCCACGCTTTATGTGCCCCACGATTTTTTGTCGGTACTGCCGTCTGTAGACGCTGCCGGCGCGGCCATTCCGTGCTCTGTGGAATTAAACTTTTGTATAGCCGCTATTTACATGAATTATTACTAAAAGCCTACAAAGTAATGAGAGGATAATTATTTAAAAAGAAAGATTTTTCGAAAGGTGCTATGAATTAGTGATAGATTGCATGTAGGTAGATAATTATTCATATAAATACTATGACGATTGAGTCACAGCTCTGTAACTGAAGTGTTAAAGCAAGGCCGCACTGAGCGGAACTGCCCTGCAGCGGAGCGACGACGACGCAGCCAAATACTGGGGATAAGCCGTAACTCGATAGCAGAAGTGCGCAGCACGACTTACTTTGCTGCGCAGGAAACTGTCGCTCCGTTACAGCGCAGTTCCGCTCAGTGCGGTCTTATCTTTATGAGTAGTCTGAAAATAAAAAAAACTTACCAAAACTGATTGTTTTAATAGCTACTTACCTACTTATACCATTTATTTACTCGACACTAGGTATCCTGTGAAACTTGTACTAGTAGATACTTTTATCTCTTCTGTCCAACGTCCACTTCTTTCTTCTATCGTATCGGCGCGGACTCTGTACCAGGCAGCAGGCTTGTAGCGCGGCTACGTGCAGACCAGCGCGACGCGACACCGGCTATTGTTATACCGTCAAGTTTTCTTAGAAATTGTATTGTTCGAGTGGCGTCGCGGCGTCGCGTCGCGCTGGTCTGCACAAAGCTTTACCCTTACCTACACTCAAGTATTTACACGAAGGGATGGTATTTTATTGCAGGTACATTTACAACTTATTAAGTTATCCGACATCCATTGTTGAACTCATCAGTTGGGCTTTACAACTGTAACTACAATGACCGCCTTAAGGTTATTACATTCCTGTACCCCTTGTACCTGCCTACACATATTTCACAAAAAGTGAAGTGCCGAAAGATTTATTTCTGTAAATAGGTTATAAAAAGCCTTTTACACACCAAAAATAAGTTATGTTTAAAAACTAGATACGGTTGGTATTTCCGATCTGTACTATATACGTATTCTACTGTTTGGTACCTACTCTGAGAATAACCCCCCAAGCAAACTAAGAGGTCATATTCCAGACATAATCTTCGTTGGGGATCGAATCGGTACCTAAGCAGAAAACCATAGGAATACATTTTTATCTAAGTAGAACTAAATTTAAGTTAGGACATTTTATAAACGAAAAGTTTTCGAGACTTATTTCTTTTCAACATACTTGCTTGAAAAGTAGCTCTTATTGCCCTGCAGAGGTCACAGTCCAGACATAATCTTTGTAGAGAATCGAACCCAGCACAGCACCCTGCGCGCAGTTTGCACGCGCTGGCGCGTGATCAACAACGCTTCATTACCATCAGGAAGGTGAGGCACGGGGGCGGGCGCGGCGATCCATTGTTGGGATGATGAAATATGTATCTATTTATTACATAAGGTAATTGTTAGCATGACGATTCAATAAATAAAACTAAACAGAACGTGTCCAAAATTATTTACTTAAATACAACAAAATCAGTAACAAATAAAATAAAAGTGAAATTATTTGTTTTTATTACACTCACTCTCGCAACATTTTCCAGTCGGTGTGATTTGAAACACTCGATTCTTTCGGTCCCTTGCATACACGGGCCCAGGAAGGGTCCATAATCCCTGCCTAATGCACGGCAGCCATAAGATTATCACGAGCGTCGCCAGTATCGCGCCGCATACCATCATTTACCCATACATTTGTTGTTAAATCTGTAGGTACACAAAAAAGGGAAATCACAGAGCAGCCATGCTATTCTGTAAACATCTCACCGTGACAACTTGGGTGAAGTGAGCTGTCAATAGTGTCAATCCCTGTGGAATGACAGCTCACTCCACGCTCACTTCACCTAAGTTTTCACGGTGAGATGGTTACAGAATAGCACTGCAGGTACCTAAGCAGAAAACCATAGCAATACCAGCTATAAATTGCATTTCATATTTCACTTAAGCATAGGCGTAACTACGGGTGCAAAGTTGTGTGGGACACCAGGGCCCCCATTGGACATAATTATCATACTTGTCACCGGACCCGCAGATAACCCTACGTCAACGAGGCACCGACCTAGGGCCATCGTCGGCGAAAGTGTTTTAGAGTAACATATTAACCTAAGAAGAAAGTGCACGGTATACCAAAAGTTTTCTAGCCTTCTTGGAAATTAAACAAAACAGTTTTGACCACTATTAGTTACGCCATTGCATTTGAATAAGATCATTATTAGGGTTTAGGATCAGGACCAAAAGGTAAAAAAAAACGCAATTTTTTATGAACTCGTGAATGATACAGTTTGCCATGTTCAATTCTAAGAACAATCTCGAGTTCTGGATTGTTCTAGTCCTCCCTTGGGTTGGGTATCTACTGCCCAACTTGTGTAATATAGGTCTGCTCAGTTGCGGACTAAGCCAGATGGGGGCCCGGGGCGGCAAAACTAATGACTAAACTTCCCGCCCAGGAATGCAAAAAAGTTAAACAAATAGTAGGTATATAAGATCAAGTGAAGCGATCTCAAAATTTTAAACCTCACACATTTTAGCACTCTTCTTTTATATTTAGCATACGTTTCGCCTACGTATACTAAACTGTCTATGCCTCCCCAACTACAACTGTCTTTTACTTACTGAACATATTTTGGCCTCGTTTGGGCCTGTACTCGAGATTTAGCCCCCCCCCCCCTAGTCTGCCAGTGGGTCTGCTGCTGCTGGATGCTTAGAAATCAATTTCTTGAGGAGTGTGAATATTGTGTCTCGCAAAAACCAATGGTAATTTCGTAGACCTAGAAAATAGAAGCCATTGTCCATTTATAGGTTCTTGGGCCATGGACATAAATATGTAAAAAATTGTAACTAATGACTGTACCTGGATTTTGCATTCAAAACGCGCGACTCATACAGTCATGTCTATTCTATTTAGGTGCCCCTTATGAAACCCATAAAACAGTTATTTAACTGAATCACTGACAACGTAGACCATAGATTATACACCAAAGACGTAGAGTGACAATTATATACGTAAGCAAAACGTCAAAACGTACGCAAACGTAGACACAAAAAAAGAAGAAACAAACCTTTCAAAACGTTTGACAGTAGGTAGTTGCCAAATAAAACCATAGAGCAGATGAAAAAATAGAGATATGTTCAGCCTCTCACTCACCTTCAGCGTTCTTTGTTTATATCTGTCTCTGTCGCTCTCGATACCGCTCTTTATGGGGTATCCCACAAAAATCAGTTTCAACTCGGTAGTCCCGATAGGAACTGACAAAAAGAATAATTTCCATTTTTAATGTATGGATTGGAAACGGACCTTTCGGGTCGTTTTTCCCAAAAGTATTTCGAACTGTAGAGCTGTTACCTAATAAGTATTATGACTGGGTATACCACCAATAAATAGATACGAATTGCGTCCCCGGACTCCGTATTAGACTCCGTTAGGAGATATAATGGTACTTTAAAAAACCAAATAAGGACCCTTATTTGGTTTTTTAAAGTTCCATATCTCCGTGTCGGACCACGCACAATGAAGGGTTGCGTAGTTAGGATGAATTATTTATCCCAAGAACAAACGTAACATTGTAGTTGAAAAACATGTACCCCCATACGGAATGTATGGGAGATCATGTTTTTCAAACTACAAATTGAAGAGTTGGTTGATTATTACTCGTTAGCCTGTACAGCCTACTTAGCTCTGATAGTTTTTCTTTTAATTTCGTTATAATATATACAATGTGACATTTAATTCGTTTGGATCCTCTTAAGGGGTCTTTTGTACTCATCATTATGAACAACTTTCACTATGGGGCCAATACTGAAATCGAGAAAAAAAAATCAGCTGTTCCATACATTTGTGTTCGCACAGCTCATTATAATATAGGGAACAGCAGATTTTTCTTTCGCCCCCTGCCAGCTAAATGGTTGGATTTGGATATGTGAAAAAATTCACGGCAGTAGTTTAGATAACGAAATTAAATGGAAAACTAGGTATCACTGCTAAGTAGGCTTTACAAGTTAACGAGTAATAATCGACCCACTTACATTAATTGTAGTTGCAAAAAGCAATAAGTAATAAAAATATCAAATTAAATAAATATATAATGAATACGCAAATACTGTTAAAAACCTGGGTATGACCATGGACTCTTACCTATCGTGGACTGCTCGTGTTGGTCAAGTCATTCGTAAAGTGCACTAACGCTGATGCCTGTTATTTGGATGCAACCGAGGAGCTGTTAAATAAACTTGAACGTTTGCAAAACATCTGTATTCGTTTTGTTTTTAACCTTAAAAGTTTGACCACGTTTCTAACTTTAGCAAGATACTCAAGTGGCTCCCTATTCGACTTCGCAGGAACTCTCGGATATTGTGTCTGCTATTTAACATCCTTCACAACCCTAAAACGCCATCCTATCAGCGGGAACACTTTTCCTACGCCCGTCCTTCTGATGCACCTTGCAGGTCGCATCTTAGAAATCTCCTTAAATATGATCCCCACTCAACCGACTTCTACTCCTTCAGCGTACACGCGGTTCGATTGTAGAATCACTTCCGCCTGACATTAGGGACTGACAAACTGTTGCAGTTTTTCAAAGAAGAGTGAAGGAACATTATCTTTCCACTTCATCATAGTTGCATTTTTTTTGTATTTATTATTTTATACTAAGTACATTATAATTAAGTATATATATTTAAGCGATATTTATTTTCGAAGTATGTATGTAAGTTTATTCTCATAATATATGTTTATAGTTAATATTATAGTTAAAATAGTGAATAATTAGGTGTTTTTATTTAAATGTATTTTATTTTCTGTTCTATTCTTACACACGTTGTCTACATCTCTTTAACTACTTTCCTATCGCAGGTATGCTGGAAGAGATTTCTTTAGAAATAAGCATCACCTTTGTACGTATTTTTCTGTTCCTTTTTTCTTGTCTGTTTATATGTGTGTAAAAATAAACCGTTAAATAAATAAATAAATCATTTGATATTTTTGATATCAAATTATATAAACATATAATTTGATATTTTTGTAATAACCTTTTAAAACCCTTCATTTTAACCTACCCACTAGATAGGTATGGGAGATTTTTTTTTTTGAAATATTCATTTTCGCGCCTATAACCCGCCATTTTTATTTCAATCGCGTAATAAAGCAGAATCTAACGGCATATCCTTCATCAAAATCGGTTCTGCCGTTTAGTAGTTACGAGGGTACATAACCAGATAATGACCATTCCCTACATTAACACCACACATTACATTAACTCTAGTATCTGTAACTTTACTCTTTCACCACAATCACAAACTCGATCATGCTTCTACTGCCTTGCCTTTCCCCCCTATACCTCTAAACCTTTATATTTATTAATAGTTATTTTATACAGTGTTTATAACAGATCAATTCTTCTCGACACATATCTCTAGTAAATTTATCTCATTCTCAGTCACTCTATCATCCTCGAAGCCTAATACTTTCCGTCCAAACACATAATAGTTTTTCGTACCCATTCCTGTTCACACCAACCCAACCAATTAAAATCTCCAAGCAATCTTCTCGTTGGACCTAAATTATAAAACACTAAAAGGCAAAGTGGGAAAGTTACTATAGAACTGACTGCCCAGGCTGTGCTGGGCGAAATTTATAGGTTTCTTTTCGTATTAAAACTCCACGTACAGAAAAATAGTGTATATTTAAAATTTTCCAAAAATAGTTTGCACCCATAAAAGCGATTTACACAGTTTCAAATAGAAATACAATACAGTCAATATCATAGTAACATCACTAACAATACATCCATTTTGCCTACATTTAATTATAAAAACCTTCACAAAATATAAGAGGGGTCCGCACGGAATGTTAACCTTAGTTATTTCATTGCAACTACCCCAAAACAACGAAAATAGGAATGTCTTAGCAATACAGGTCTAAAATCAATGCCGCGACAAGGCTCTGCCGGTCCCAGCCACCAAAGCAACATAGCAATAAATAAGCGCTCGCAATATAAAACATTATAACAAACTTAACATGATTAAAATGCACCTTTATTATATAAAAAATGTGTATGTACTGGGTTGGTCCCTTTCGGTCACGATAAAATTGTTTAGTTATTGTAAGTAGAAGCGGACACATTGCCGCCATGGCCGGTCCAGTTGGTGTGCACGAACTGTCCGGGGTTTGTGATCAGCTCGTATGTGTGCGCACCGAAGTAGTCTCTTTGAGCCTGGAACAAAACACGATTCACATGAGGCCTTTGTTAAAACTGTACAACATTACAATTCGCGTGAATTAACTTTGTCGCTCTGAAGTAGGCTACAAATGACTCCGCAGTAGTCAATCTTACCTAAAAACAGTAGCGCTGCATGCAGCGCGCATGCGCAACCAACTGCAGAGCGGAAAATTATTTAACGCGAACTTATATCACACCTCTATTCCCCGAAAGGTCGAGCAGAGGTGTACCTTTAATACACCCACAATTCGCCAGTTATGTTTAATATCATTTAATAGGAGACGAGTCTATTGCCATCAACTGGGTAAAAATCCAGACCCCAGAATGCTACTGAGAAATTCCAGATGGATAAACCAATAAAACTTTGCCCGACCTAGGAACCGAATTCAGGAAGGACCTCATGCTCAGAAGCGATCACAATACCAGCCATGCTATTCTGTAAACATCTCACCGTGAAAACGTTGGTGAAGTGAGCTGTCAATAGTGTCAATCCCTGTGGAATGATAGCTCACTCCGCGCTCACTTCACCTAAGTTTTCACGGTGAGATGGTTACAGAATAGCACTGCAGAGATGATAACTTGTGTGAAGTGAGCTGTAAATAGTGTCAATCCCTAGCTTTAGGTGCAATGACAGCTCACATCAAGCTCACTTCACCCAAGTTGCGGTGAGATGTTTACAGAATAGTACGGCTGATAACTTCGAGCGTACTTTCCAAGTACGAGAAATGAAAATAATATATAAGTACCTGAAGCATGTTAGCGGGTAGTGTGGCAGATCTGTATCCGTCGTAGAAGGCGAGCGCGGCGGAGAAGGCGGGCGCGGGCACTCCGACCAGCGCCGTCTGCGCGACCACCTGTCGGAGAGACTGTTGCGAACCGCTGATGCGCTCGCAGAAGAACGGGTCCAGCAGCAAGTTCGTCAGCTGAGGGTTCTTCGTGAAAGCGTCCTGCCAAATAAATAATTATGTATAAATCAGACCATCTACTCCTTAACAAAAATCATGAATTCATTCATTAGCTGACAGAAAACACAGCCATTCACCATTCCGTAGCCGACCGCAGGTCGCAACTGCAGGCGACCGAGTCGCCGCGACACGACTGATTTCTATGAAATACCTGCCGAAGCTAACGTCGCGTCGCCTTTATAAAAATACATATGAATGCATAGAAACGGTCGGCTACGGAATTTTACCTTAAAGGGGGTGAAAGTTCAATATTTTGACAGTGGGAAATCCTATTGGGCGCACGGCAGAAATTAATAAAAAATGTTTTGACTTAATACATCCAGTATTAAGTCAAAACATTTTTTATTAATTTACTAGCGACCGGACCCTGCTTCGTACGGATGCAATTTTCTAAGGTTCGGCGCCGGACCGCATATTCGTGTATACGAATGAATATCATCCATGCACCGCACCGCTTAGATTTTACTCTCATTATTAGATACTCGTCATTTGCACAGTTTACGCGGCGCACGCCAATAAAACTCCCAGTCGGTCCCAGTATTTTTCCGACATCTCCAACAATAATCGCCATATTTCAGCCAATTTACACAAAACCTTAATCAATTATACACCTAAACTTTCCTCATGAATCGCTCCGTCCACTGGAGAAAACCGTTTGAAAATCCGTTCGGGAATTTTTGAGTTTTTCGCGTTCAAACAGACAGACGCGGCGGGGGACTTGGTTTTATAATATGTAAGGATAGAAGTGCGACTCTGTCGCTAAGTGGTCACCACCGACTACAGACATCTACGAAAGCAAAGGCTTTACATCCCAAGCGCCTGTATTTACATCGGCACCTATTATACCCTTCAAGCCGGAATACAGTACCGTTGTTAGGCGCTAGGTATGGTGGTAGTACCACCCGGAAGGAAATATAACCTCGCAAAGAATACTACCCCATTTATATTTGAAAGTGTATAGAGTGCCGCTATTTGCGGCCTAATATTGGCGCTGCCTCGGCCCGGCTAAAGTGCCGTAAGCATTTCATTGTCACTGTCATTTGTTATTTTGTTTGATTGTTGAGGTTAGTTCGCCGCCTTTTGTGTTGATTGATCGTATTTGTCTTAATCAAAAGTCACTACGATGACTGAATTTACGAAACATTAAGTAGCAAATGAAAATTGCTGATAGGTAGGTTAGGTTAGACCACACAACGCACGAGCCGAACGAGCGATGCGAGCGTTGCTGCGGCAGCGGCCGGCGAGTGCTAGGGTCCGTTTAGGCACAAAAGAATGTAATATTTTGGAAATGTGGTGATTTACAGCGAACTAACCTCAACAGTCAAACAAAATAAGGGACAGTCAGTCAGTGTCATGTCCTGTCAGCTGCACGTTACAGGAACTGATGGACGCTAGTGATGGCGCCAAAAACGTAGCCGAATTTTGGGCCGAGTCGATTTAGATTGTCACTTCTTCTTAGCGTGACGATAGGATACGCTAAGAAGAAGTGACAGTGACTCAGTGACAATGACAACGACAATGCATTACTTACGGCACTTTAGCCGGGTCGAGGCAACGCCACTATTATGCCGCTAGCGGCACTTTATCCGATATACTACACTGCCTTTCTATTTGTCACACCATCTAATTTAGAGTTGATACCGAGCCAGTCATTGTCAACAAATTATTTCTTGTTCAAGAAAGCAAAGACTAATTGTCTTTATGGTGTACTGCCTTTTAAATCAAATACAAGTTTGTAGTGTATTTAACGTCAATTATTTTCATAGTGATTAATTATTTCCATACAAAATTAACGATGACTTAATCAAGTTAAAAGCAAGAATAGGCAAAACACTTTCGTTATGTAAAAATATATTTTGGCTGTAATTTATTGCAG
This sequence comes from Agrochola circellaris, assembly GCA_914767755.1. Classification (NCBI taxonomy): domain Eukaryota; kingdom Metazoa; phylum Arthropoda; class Insecta; order Lepidoptera; family Noctuidae; genus Agrochola; species Agrochola circellaris. Next base: position 9,931,446 of record OU611840.1, read on the forward strand.
TGGCCTGACGGTATTTGCAATAATGAAAAAAAAAAAAAAAACACCTTAAAAAGTCACTCACATTTCTTGATATAACCAGTTTTTATTTATAGACTCTTGAATCATACTTGGAAACAATTATGTAACGATTTGCATGACATTGAGATTGAATGTCGAGTGGTCACGTTATCGGCAAGTCACTGATTACATTGTTCACCTCCATTACTTCGACGCTGAGTGCAAAGCCATGCAAACATTTTTATCATACTTGGCAATGATGATATGATAATAAATTATATTATACCAATCATCATAACTTAATCATTATTACAATTGCTTACTCATTTAATTAACAACATTTATTTGATTTTATGATTATTCATTGATTGTTTTATTTATATTATCAGTCAGGGGACTTCGTTTGCATGTTGTAGGCCTTTTTAATAATATCGTATCCAATTATGTTGATTCAACGTTTATTTTGTTCATCATTACAATTTGTCCTACACAGCAGCCCTAGGCTTAGCTACGGTTTGTAAGAAAATGTAGGCGAAATAGTCCACTGCGACCCACGGCCATGCTATGGACGAATGCGTGGAACTGGGTGGCAAGCAAATAAACCGCGCAGAAACGTGGCAAACTTATCCGTGCACATCCTACATACAACGCCACAAGGATCTTGGGGCGATGCCAAAATCGGAACTAATGCCGCCATTTTCTTTTTTTTTTATACATTTTCTGTGACAATTTCACAAATGTCTACCATCAACCCTCGCAATGTCATTCAGGAGCGAATTAAAGATCTTTCTAGCACTCTAGCAGTGGAAGGGCTTTCGCCGGTGGGAGTGGCTAAATTGCGTGTAATTATTTTTTAACTCTTTTCATCGACAATCCTAGATAACGACGAAACAAATCGATACAATGCTTAGTATGTGGGGCTGAACATCATTAGTGAAGTTATCAACTCCATTTGCATGGAAAAATAATATCGGCTTACACAGCAGTGCCATAATAATTTGCAGAGCAGTTTAAATGCAGGGCAAGTCAATGTGACAGTTAATAGTTGCACAGCACATGGTACAAAACGTCTGGACAAATATTGTCCTTTTGGTATATTGTCCTGCTTTAAAAGTGTATAGTGAACATTAAAAACTGCAAGCCAATTTACGACTACGGGTTGCTCGTATGTATTTGATAGAAAGAATAAATTCGAGGGGCCATACTAGTGACGTGTTAGAGCCATCACTGTTCCGTTGTGAAAAAAGGATAGTGCTATTCGTCCTGTATGGCTCCATCTTTCTCTCACACTGGAACAAAGGTCGCAAATTCTTACCTTGATATTACCCAGGAACGCGCTCCTGATGATGCATCCGCCGCGCCACATCAAAGCGATGCTGCCGTAGTTCAGGTTCCACTGGTTCACCTGACGTAACAAAATTAATCTACTTACTAAAAATATTAATTTAATTCATTTACTGACAGACAAAGCACATCCTAAACCGCTGGATCAAGAAGCATGAAATTTAGCACAAGAATTATTTATATAAAAAGTGAGCAAAAAGAACCAATTTAAAAAAAATCATCGCCTGAAGGAGTTAAATAAGGGATGAAAGTTCGTCATGTTTGTATGGCTTTAACATCAATCATAAACTATGTACATTGCACAATATCTGTAAGGGCAACTTAAGGAAGATAATCGAGTACCACTTGTTTGCAATTAAACTGTGGAATTATAAAATGGCGTTTATGTAACATGTTAAAGAATTCTCCATGTCAGTCAGCATTTTGTTGGCTAACTAATGAACCAAAATATTATTAATGAATTGCAATTGTAACATTGACTTTGATGTTGTAACCGTTTTAGGTGTAAAAAGGCATTTGGAAAGTTTCCAAATACCATTTTTAGATCTAAAACTAAATATTCGGTGTTACGATATTAATTAGTGTAACCAATATTTTAGTTCACTAGTTAACCACATTTCATATTTCCATACAGTAATATTGCCAAATTAATCAAAACAGGTAAATAATGGATAGCTATTTGCGACGTTGCCAACTTTTAAGATAAACGCTCTTAATAATGTGCTAATCTAATGTGTCTTTTTCTAACTAATCTATACTTAACTTTTATTTTACAGAGAAAGACTTAATACAAGTACAGAAACTTGCTATAATATCAAAAAGATAAATTATACACATATTATTGTCTCATTGCTCAAAACATCTTATTCTTGCTATCAAAATCTTTATTCCCCCTGAAAACGAATGAAACATCTATCATCAAGCTGATATCATACAATGTATATCGCAACAACTTATCTATAAAAATGTTGTTTTTTATTCTCTGGCTTCTTTAATGCCTAGAGCTAATTTAAGGAACCTGCTGCAATAGTAATATTGACCTATATACAAGTCATTCAAATAACAACTCGCTGGTTTGCGAGAATATCGACGTAATTCAAAATTCTGTCAAATTGAATACTGTCAAACGATCATAAATCTTTGATATTTTATCGGGAGCAGAGAAACTTTAAAATTAGTCATTTTTAGTTCCGTCGCTATTCTCGCAAACCAGCGAACTATCCGTCGACAGGAGAAGAACATAAATACTACATTTTCAATCCCAATCAAGGTTCAACATACCTTGGCTGCCTCACGGAGGAGCATGAATCCTTGCGCATATGAAATCAGCTTGCTAGCATACAGGGCTTTGCGTAAATGCTCAAGGAACTGCTTCTTATCGCCGGTATACTTAGTAGAGGAACCTGGCAACACCTTGCTCGCCTTGACGCGCTCATCTGCAGATAAACAATATGTTTAAGTTTACAATCAAATGTCGCGTTATTCTCATTCACAATTTATTGTATTAATCGTTTTATGAAAGTGGGAAGACCAAACGAACATTAAGAAGAAATCTGAGCAATTTTCAATGAAATCTCCGCCGAACTCGTAATCTCTCCTGTATTTAAATCCGCAATTATCAAATTCAAATTTAAAAGTAATTTATTCAAACTAGGCTGAGAATCAGCACTTTTCGAACGTCAAAATTACATAAGACAGTCCCACCGTTCACCACTTCCTAGTGCTTAACCTGGAAAAAAGAAGTGGAGCAACAAACTCCCCAGCTGGAAAAACTTGATTCTATATAATAGTACTTCTGTCTTTAGCGCAACTGACAGCGCACTTTGGCATACATTCGAAATACTTATTTGTCACCCAAGCGCTTACGCACAGGTGAAAACACACCTGTCAGCATTGATTCGCAGCTTATTGAAAGACAACGAGTAAAAAGGGACAATTATTTGTAATCATAATAATAGCATCATAAAATTACACAATTTATAGTCAATCTAGCGTGGGTAAAATATGTGCTATTATAAAATATAAGCTGTACTGAAATGTGAGAGCGAGAAAATGTATTAAGTCAAAGTCAAAGTCAAAAGTCAAAGTCAAAAGTCAAAGTCAAAAGTCAAAGTCAAAAGTCAACATCAAAAGTCAAAGTCAATCATTTATTTCAAATAGGCCCTTGTAAGGCACTTTTGAACGTCAATTAATCGCATAATCTCACATCAAACGAGACGTGACTCGTAATATCGGTAATATATTCGCTAAATCATGACGTGATTTAGCATTTCTATTCATAGAAGGTTTACGCTTCATCATGCGATGATTAGCCTAAAGTTCGTATGACTGTGTGAATGTTGACGAAGCAAAACGAGTAAGTACCTGTGTAAAAATCATAAGTCATAACAGCACGCATAGTAAGACCACAATAGAAACGGGTTTTTTCTACGGAAGAATAGACAAAATGACAGATAAACAATCACAATCTGTCATTTTATCTATTCTTCCATCGACAAAACCCGTTTCAATGGTTGTCATGCTACGCGTGTAGGTGGCGTTCTGTACTTTCTGTTTACCCCTGTTGGCAATAAGCGTGAGTTTATTTATTTATAATACTACCCCTGATGACGCAAACGTTATTATGAAGTATGTAATACTAACACGATGTAGGCTGTCGAAGCCTAAAAATAAAAAAGTTTTATTTGTTATAGTTTTTCCTACCTTTGAGAGCGGAGAGGCAACGCGCAAACACCGCCTCGCCGATGAGCGTGACCGGCACACCGTACTCCAAGGCCGCAATGCCCGTCCACTTGCCTGTGCCCTTTTGTCCCGCGGTGTCGCGGATCTTCGGCAGTAGGTATTTACCTGCAATATACACATCAAACGTTTAGCCCCGTAAGTGAAAACGCTTTAAAAGGCTAAAGCAGATTGGGGCGGTCCGTGACGCAATGCACCGCGTAGCAAAAATCCTACTTCATCAATCACCGCACTTTTTTGTATGAAAATGCGCTGCTGCCCTTTGCAGTTGTAATTATGCGCTTGGCTTAAAACGCCATACCACGTGAAATCAATATAGCCTGCTTATTGACTACATAATTTAATCTTGTGAAGCCATCTTTCGTTAATTTGACATTTGAGTTATATGATGATCAGGGCCCTGTTTAATAATCGTTACAATTTTGTAAAAGAGTCACATATTTGTTAAGTTTTACTACATGTGCTGTTTAATAAAAGTTACAAATTGTAAATTGTAGACAGGCTACAATTTTACAAGTTGCTGTTTAATAAAAATTACAAGTTACAAATTTGTCATGCTGGAAAATTTACAAAATTGTAAAATTTTACCTAAAATTTTACATTCTGTTTATAATAAACATTTTCACTTTACAAGTGTAAGTTTACATATTATTAAGGAAAACTACTTTATTGAACACATAATTGTAACTACAAGTTTACATGGGATACAACACAACAAGAGAACAACTACTACAACCGGAATGCCTGAAATTATTTTCAACATTCAGAGCTCTCATAGCTTTGTGTGGATTCTGATTTCTGATTTTTCTTGTACTCAAACCTAAGTTGGTCCAATAGTTTTTTGATCCTTATATGGAACAGGATCGATTGGCATTAAAAAATGTTTTTGTGCAAACTGCCTATTTTCTTCCTGACTAATTTTTTTTCAAAATCTGTGAATGCAGATCAAAATGGAGACATTTTGATCTGCATTCACAGATTTTGAAAAAAGTTAAGGACAAAGTAAAGTCTCCTAAGACCGTTTTCCTGTAGCTACAACGGTTCAGGTAGCTGCCCTTACTGCCCCATCTCAAAAATCCCTGTATATATTGGAATTTGGTAGCCTAATTCTTGAGGAAGGTTATTTAACATCACAAAACGACCCTTAGGGGCCGACCAAAAATAGAAAAAGGTCATAAAGAACGCTAAGCGAAAACGAAGTAAGGTCGCTGGCGGGCGATGCGATGCGACGCGTTGTGTCGGGGGAACAGGAAATTTCACGCGGAACAAGTCGTGGGCAGAAGCTAGTTATATATATACATATATCGCAGAGGAAAGAAGGAACATTCGCTCCCCATAAAAAACGTGCAGGTCCTCTTATTTCATCACTATGATTTTTATTATGACAATTAGTTATATTTTCACAATGACGTATTATATATAGACACGTCATAAACCAACATCTCGGCGCTTAAAAACGGCGAAAATACTAGATAGCTACTTATACGCGTGAAGAAAGGGAAAGAAAATATGACACCGTACGGGGTGCCTGTTGCTAGAGGGAGATAAAACAAACGTAGCGTCGCGCGACAGGTTGGTGCGTAACTAAGCGCGATGTGGCCAATTGGCTTCATTTCATGTTGTCATTTTAGAGTGCGGACAACGTATCTATAGTTTTATATATCATTGTATTTTCATACATTATTTACAATATGGCCGAATTCAGGTACATTTTGAACATTAGTAGTCTAACACCCTATTTCATATTACTATTTGTTTTTATCTGTAGTATTTTCAATTCGCTATCCATTCATTCGTATCGGTCATACTGCCGGTAACTGACATCATGTTAATACTTCCCAAAATGCCTTTGACTGTCAAGGGAAACTGATACTAATGTAGTCGGGGAATTCGCGGACTGTTCGGCCACGGTAGCCGTTGCGAGTCAAACAAAAAGTTAATGTAGTCGGGGAATTCGCGGACTGTTTGGCCACGGTGGTCGTTGCGAGTCACACAAGAAGTTTGCATATGCGAGGAGACTGAAAATTATAATATATTATATTTCTGTCTATACTCCATATGTTAAGGTAGTTAAATAAAGGTAAACAGATCGTAAAAAGGGGTTTTATAGATGACACTTTCTTGTTTAAAAATACAATAAACCAAACTAAATTTATTTTAGATTTTTACTAATACTTTCCTCTTTTATTAATGTATGTTTAAACTTTATCATTAATTCATAAAATACTCTTCGTAGATGTAACTGCTTGAGCACAATATTTTAGTTACACATATAACAATAATATAATATTTTGTAATTTGTCTATTGTTAAGAGCCCAAACTCTAAACGTCAACGAATAATAACGTTGCTAAATTGAAGAGTACAGCTGTGACATATCATGACAATTGAAGTGACAGGTATAACGTTTAGTCGGTTACTGGACAGCTATCTCGTCACATGTATTTTTTTGTTTACCTTTATTTATCTACCTAAACCTATGGAGTATAGTTTACTTTTACTACTGGATCTAATAAGTGTTTCCTTAACACATTACTATTATTGACTTGTTTAATGCTATACTCTGTCTATGGAAAAATGTATAATTCATAATTATTATGTTCACAACTAGACAGGAAACCAACCGTCAGAGTCCTTGAACTTCAGAATATCTCTCGAAATTTCAATGAGGAATGAGTCCAGGTCGCCTTTATTCCATTGTTCAAACACCTCGGCCATTTCACCTTGCTCCATATCTTCAAATATAATAATACATAAAGCATTAATTACATCAATAATGATCACGAAAAAAAATGAACTTATTTAAGTAAGTAAGTAAGTTATAAGTTCATTAATTTATTTTTGGTAAGGTTATCTCAAAATGGTTTTTATTTACTTGACTACTCAAGTTTTGACTATGTACATACTCAGGACGTCTTTCATCAGGTTGTAGGCTTCACAGATGAGCTGCATGTCACCGTATTCGATGCCATTGTGCACCATTTTAACGAAGTGTCCCGCGCCATCTTCTCCTACCCAGTCGCAACAAGGCTCGTTGTTCGCTTTCGCAGATATCGCCTGAAATAATGTAACAATGCAACTATTCTTTTTTTACATTCTAGTTCCAAAATAGTGTAACTTCAAGAAGTAGAGATGGAGTTTAGAATGTTCTTGAATGAAAAGGAAATTTTCGTTGATTTAATAGATTACATTCTCAATTTCCGAATCCGTCGAATTAGTAAAAAGTACGACAAAAAGAAAATTATATCTTGTCGTTAATACCACAAAAAAGGTCAAAAAAAGGTACGATTCCCCGTATAATGGCGGCAAAATTCCACCAGTATTCTTTTTTTTTCTCTGGGTGTAAAATCAAATAAGTATTAATTTTATCACTTGACATCTATTAAAATCCATCAAGATTAAGATCATGAATGACAAAGGAATAGATAATTATGATAAGTACCTATTTATACTTTAAAAACATTGCTCCCCAGGTGCAGCCGGGTAAACAGCAAATGTGGTACCTACATACCTGGAAGATAGGTTTGACATGTGGCCACGCAGCAGGGTTCCCACCGGGCATCAGTGAAGGTCCATAACGAGCACCATCTTCACCACCGCTCACCTGGAAAGATACATCATGTATACCTTTTCTAACCGTCTTAGTATAAAACAGCTAAGGTAAAACGACCCTGATACAAGGTTGCTTTAGGTTTGACCTTTCATCATTAATGGTACTTATGTGTTTTTCTAATAAAAACTAAAGCAATAATACAGGATAGCAGCTTACTCCCAGAATAACAAAAACCTGTCATTTAAAAATACCATCTCGATAGCCTTAACACTAGTGTTCAATGTACTTACACCCATTCCTATATAAAGTATTCCAGTGGATGCAAGTTCTTTGCACCAACGCTGTGTGTCTATGTACTGCGAGTTGCCACCGTCAATGATTATGTCACCTTTGTCAAGAAGGGGCACTAGCTTCGTCACAAACTCATCAACGGCTGATCCAGCTGCGAATAAACATCTTTAGGTTATTTCTAAACTTTACATAATTATGTAATTTAGGCTACATTTTACCTTAGGACTAAATTAATAACTATTTAAATTTTACTGTCTCACCTTTAACAAGTAACATAACTTTCCTCGGCTTCTTTAGTTTTGCTACCATGTCTTCCAAAGACGTTGCCCCGATGATATTTGTTCCTTTTGCCTCATTTTTGAGGAATTGGTCAACCTAAAATTTTACAACACAAAAGATAGTATCAAAGGCCATAAAAAACATTCCATAAAATATTTGTATGCATTGTATACATGTGCTGGAAAATGAAAGCTAGGAATAAATTGAATAATGATTGTGACAACTACTTTTATGTACTATACCTTTGCAACAGTTCTATTAAAAGCGCAAACAATAAATCCTTTGCTATCCATGTTCAGAATTATATTCTGTCCCATTACTGCTAACCCAATGAGTGCGATGTCTGCTTTAGGCCTGTAAATAATTTATATATTTATGTGTTGTGGAATCTATACTATTATAGCTGAACGTGCTAATCTCTGGAACTACCAGTCGAATATAAAACTCTTTTTGCGTTTGATAGCCCATTCTTGAGGAAGGTTATAGGCTATTTAACATCACGCTACGACCCTCAGGTGCCGAGCAAAAAGAAAGAAAACGAATACCGAGGGAGTTCTATAAAAATGTGGCTGTTATTTTAATATATTGTGTATCTTACGACTTCCACATGAACAAAGTCACGGGCAGAAGCTAGTGTATAGAATAAATTAACAAAATGTACCTACATATTTATTTTAGTTTGTAGTTCAGTTCCCTACTGATTTTGAATAGGATAACAAATAGCTTTTTTTAATTTTGTAATTCGATTTTTTTAAATATAATTTAAATGATAATAGTTATTTCTTAAAATTAAAGTACCTATTTCCCATTTTATGAAAATAAGTCATTATAGGAAATGATTGCTCCATTTTTAATTAAATACCTACATTTATAAAGTATTATCATTATTGATGTACTTGACTCAGTACTTTATGAAAGGTAAGTGGTAAGTCTGTTCACCTTCAAATAACCTTGTGGCCACACTTTGCATCAAGTAGTTACCTATACTTTTCAGTAGTCATACTATGGATTTGCAAAGCTTATTGAGTTACATTTGCCTACACTATTTGCTATTTATTGATAGATTATGGAGTAACAAATCATGATTTTAGATAAATCACTAAAAGCAAATTACTTTCATGATGACAAACCTATAGAAATATGACCATATGTACTAAAACTGTGGAGTTATCGGTAACACAAGGCATTAAAAATATTGTCACTGAATTAGAAACATGAAGCCATGAAAATAAAAAAGTTAACCTCAACCTTCTAAATTTGAATTCGTACAAGTTTATATTTTACGAGATCAACTAACAAAGCCTTAAAATGTAACTAAATCCTCTTTAATGTTTCAAATAATACATTTTTCTACATAATATTATACTCTTGAATATTTGAGTACGGATAAAATTCCAAGTCATGCTCTTACAACTAAATTAACGGTAAGTGAAAAATAAACTTACGCTGCCATTTTAATAGTAGTATTTCTTCAGTAGGTGTAAAAGGGGAAAGTTCGACTTGTTATTTTGTATTCTCGATATTTTTTTGTAAAATATCACGTCACACAACTGTGCGCAGGAATAAATAACTTGACCCACAGAGTAAAGTAAGTAGTACTCACTACCTCACTACTTGACCACAACTCAATAAGTAAGCTTATGTCACAGTGCCTGTGCCACTACACTAATCACAATAACCTGTGCACACTGTGACAACTGCCAAGAAGTTGCCAAATGCCGCAACTGCCACAATATTATTTGGCCTTAATTTGGCCAAGTTGAAAGTTCTGTGCACAGAACACTAATAACCTAGCGGGTTCTGTTCCTCTGTGGTTGCCGTGAGTGTTGCCAACTTTTTTTCCCGAGCCCACTAGACACGTTTTGCATTCTGAAAGTGGGCACAATATTAATACCAAATCAAAACAGGTAAATATTTGACAGCTATTTGAGACATTGCTAACTTTTAGAGCGAGGTAATTGAAGCTTATGAAGTAGTTGACTGTTATATTTGCATGGAATTTACACAACTCCGAAACCGGCCGGATTTGCGCGCGTGCCGCGGCCGCTGGTCGGCTCCTCGCGTACGCGGACTGCTCGGCTCCATTCAGTTACGTTCGCGTGCGTATAAGTGTCGTCACTGGCTGCCAAATTGATTCATTCAAGAGACGTATAAGTATTACTCCTGAAACGGCAGTGTGCCGGCGGATGTGCCTGCTCGCGCCTATATTCCTTTGTCTTTGTTCTTCTGATGATAGTTATCATATCCGTGAACTCGTAGGTTCTGTGACCGTGAATGTCTAGTTTTAGTGCCGGCCGAGTGACAAGGAACACATATTAAATACTGCAGGGAGTTGAAGACTATGCCCTTGCCGAGAAAGTTTTTTTGGATATGGCAGCACTGACCAGCGTTGTTATTGATACGGCAATTGTCATATTATACGGCATTCCGCGATATTTATTCAGAAAATACGGCATAATATATGGCAGGCTTCTCAATGCCGTATCACAAATAATATAATTTAATAAAATTTATTTATTTGTAAAAAGTGTGGTACAGTCTGTTACAATAAATATAATTTTCCAATTTTCGGATAATAAGAAAAGAGTAACGTAAGTAGGTGAAACGAAACGTTTTTTCACTAGTTAATGAATGAAATTCAATTAATGCTGTGCGCCACTGATAAGAAGCAAACTGACAGACATGATTTTATAATTTCATATATTTTCAGTCAATTTTGCCATTTAACCCAGAAACTACCACGAATGGTAAATTTTTTAAATGACCTTCAAAAATCGATGATCATTGATTCAAACCAAGGTAAAAAACAAGGATACTGTACCAAGTTTAAAATAGAGTCTCGGACAACAGCAGCAGTGCCGGATTAACCACGTAGCAAGAGTAGCAATTGCTACGGGCCCCGCGTTAGCGCGGGGCCCGCGTATTCAAACCCGGGCCCCACCTCCGCCTGAGCATTATTTTTTGAGTGAAATTTACTTGATGTCTCAAAAACGTGATACGTACTACCTTTGCCGACTAAGACGTCAGAATATGGGTAATACAATTTCTAAAAGTTGATTGCAAATAGACATATTGAGTATTGTTTTTTTTTACCACTTTATACATAAGAACCCATAGCAGATCAACGGCCCGTCTATAAAATTTGCTACGGGCCCCGCGCTTGCTTAATCCGGCACTGAACAGCAGGCGTTTCGAACCGATATAATATCGAACTAAGAAATTACCGAACTAATGAGCAATCGCTGTAGGGTTTTTCGCAACAGAATTTTTCGCACAAACGTGACATCGCACCAATATAGCAACGATGGACTAAAACATCGTACCACTGAATTATCGACACACGTGTTCGATACTCGTAAGTATAATAAAAATCGAATCATCAACTTTCGAAATCAAGTAGGGATCCCGATAAATACGGGTGTTTTCTCGTGGACCTACTTTTTTGTCCTACCAGTAGGTCCACGAGGGTTATTTCTGTTATAGTCCTACTGAAGTGTTGAAACCAACATACCCCAAACAATGTAATTTGTGTACTAAACTGTTAAAATGAAACGACCCAATAAATCGCTTGTTTCTTTGTATAGGGACCTACATTATAGTAGGTAAGGTATGTTTATATTCACTTTAAGATAATGATTAATCATAATAATAATAGTTTTCTTTTATACTAATATTATTGTTCATTTTGTGTACCTACCTTGAGCTTGGAGGAGCTTGTGGCTAAGTAATAACAGCTGCATGGATCGATCCATCAGGTTAAGCTACGTTTGCCGGGGTTGGTCCGTGGATGGGTGACCATCTTTACATACCGAGACTCCTCCGTGCCTCGGAAAGCACGTTAAACTGTTGCTCCCGGCTGTCATTCGTGGATCTTTCACGGTCGTTAAGACTCATCAGAACCCCGAAACTCTGACACCAGTCTTACCAAGGGGTACCGTATTACTCAGTTACTGGGTTGTGGAGGTCAGATTTGCAGTCGCTCCATGTAAAATACTGGTATTCAGCTGCATCCGGTTAAACTGGAACCCGACCCCAACATAGTTGGGAAAAGGCTAGGCAGATTGATTGATTTTGTGTACCTACCTAATACAAAATGTACATCTACTTATTGCCTAGGTACTACTTCCTAGGTAGGTACTAATTATTAGGAGAAACCCTTTTTGTTGATGAAACCTTTTTGAAGATTTTTGTTTAACCATTCATCAAAACAGCGCTATCTTTCCACACGACCTAACAAGTTTAGTGCCGTCATCTATCAGTATACCTACGTACTAAATTTAAAATAGTGCCATCTATCCACGAGGAGTCAAACTAATAAGTGCTGCCATCTAGTAAGAGAGGGTAGTAGTAAAGCAAGTACTATTACACTTCCATCTACAACAAAGGGCCGAACTAGCAAGTGCTGCCATCTATTAATAACAAGAATTGAAACTTAAAACAGCGCCATCTATCCACGAAGAGCCGAATAAACAAGTGCTGTCATCTATTATCAAGTACAATTTAACCGGTGAACCCCCGCGAGTGTCATCTGTCAATAAAGAGATGAACTAATAAGTGCTGTCATCTATTATACGAGTATATACTAAAATTTAAAACAACGCCGTCTATCAACAAGGAGGTAAACTAACAAATTTGTTTTTGCATTTTATAGCCCAGTTCTATTCTTGAGAAAGGCTATTTAACATCATGCTACGACCCTAAGCCCCCCGACCCGAAGCTGAGCAAAAAGATACAAATTCAGAAAGAACGCTAAGTGAAAACGAAGTCACAGCGCGGGCGGGCGGGATGCGTTGATACCCAATGGGTCGGGGGTCGGGGCCTGGGAGACGAGGGAGTAGGTATTATAAAAAAATGGGTGATAATGGATGTTATTTTACAATAATGTGTATTTTGCGAATTCCACTTGAACGAAGTCGCGGGCAGCATTTATAAGAGTAGATCCTTCACAGGTGTACTTAACCTGATTAGACAAAAACCAAGGAAATGTACTTTAGTAATCCTAGGCGACTTTAACGCCCACATTGGTAGACAAGATACAATAAGTTTCCAACGCAAAGGGCTGATTCACCAAAATCTACATCACGACTTCTCCAATTACAACGGAGAAATGTTAATGGATATAGCCAACAGGGAAAAACTCCAAATAGAAATAACAAAAGCGAGATCATCATGCAGGATAACATGGTCAAACGGCAAGCAGAAATCACAATTGGATCACATTATTACACCACAGACAACAGAAAAACTCTTTAAGTATATTAAAGGCGAATGGGCAGGTAGGGCCATATCCGACCATAAAATAATTTGGGGGCAGTTAAGAACAAGTCGTATCATAAACAAAGATGAAAATACTAAACGCAAGTCTCAAAAAAAAAAAATAAGACAACAATAGAGCCCATTAATTTCAATTACAAACAATGTTACTATGCTGCTCTTAATATCAAATCAACCAAAACAAAATACCAAGCTTGCATAATCCAATGCGGACCACTATAGTGACGACGACGACGACGATACTCCGGAGGTGACCGAGGTAGATTTGAGAGTGGCGGTACGTAGGCTGAATGCCAAGAATACCGCCCCAGGACCCGACGGCTTACCTGGAAAAGCCTGGGTTCTGGCCTTGGAGGCTCTCGGGCCTCGACTAAGGGGGCTCCTAAGCGCATGCTTGGAAAGGGGCCAGTTCCCGCTTCGTTGGAAGACGGGGAAACTGGTCCTCATCAAAAAGCCGGGGCGCCCGGCGGACTCTCCGTCCGCTTACCGGCCCATTGTGCTGCTCGACGAGGTGGGCAAGCTCTTTGAAAGAGTGATTACAGACCGCCTTGTCGGGCGGCTGGTGCGAGTGGGACCGGACTTGGCGGAGAGCCAGTTTGGTTTCCGCAAGGGGCGCTCTACGGTGGATGCCATCATGCGCGTTCGAGCCCTCACGACGGGGGATGCTGTTGCCCGGGGTGGGGTCGTCTTGGCGGTGTCTCTTGACATCGCCAATGCCTTCAATACCCTGCCCTGGAGTTGCATTAGGGAGGCACTCCGGTATCACCGGATGCCGACCTACCTCTGTCGAGTGGTCGAGGCCTATTTGACGGACAGTGCCGTCATCTACCCCGGTCACCACGGAGAGTGGAACCGGCGAGAGATGTCGTGCGGTGTCCTACAGGGATCGGTCCTGGGGCCGCATCTGTGGGACATCGGCTACGACTGGGTGCTGCGCGCCGACCTCCCTAGCGGCGTCAGTGTAGTCTGCTACGCTGACGACACGCTGGTCCTGGCGCAGGGGAGGTCGCATGAGGCGGCGGCCGAACTGGCGACACGCGGGGTTGCGACAATCGTCGATAGGATCCGGCAATTGGGACTCGAGGTGGCCTTGCACAAGTCCGAGGCCATGTGTTTTTATGGTCCTCGGAACGCGCCACTATCGGGTTCCCGGATAACGGCAGGAGGGGTTCACATCGGTGTCAAGTCGACGATGAAGTACCTGGGACTCGTCCTCGACAGCCGGTGGAACTTCGTGGAGCACTTCCGACGTTTGGCTCCCAAACTGCAGAGGGCTGGGGCTGCTTTGAAGCGGCTCCTGCCCAATCTAGGGGGTCCAAACGCCTCCTGCCGGAGGCTCTACGCGGGGATCGTGCGGTCCATGGCCCTTTACGGGGCACCGGTGTGGGCGCGTTCGTTGAGGCTGGGACCGGCCCAGCGGTTGAACGCGTCCCAAAGGGTCATGGCCATCAGGCTGGTCCGAGGTTACCGCACGGTCTCCCGTGAGGCGGCGAGCCTCCTTGCCGGACTACCGCCATGGGATCTGGAGGCAAAAGTCCTCGCGCACATGTGGGAGTTGCGCGAGGAGGCGAAACGCCGGGGCGTAACTCCGCTGCCGCGAGAAATCGCGGCACAGCGGACAGAGCTCCGGCGGGATCTCATGGCGGCATGGAGAGTGCGATTGTCGCAACCCAGCGCTGGGCACGCCACAATTGTGGCGATAAGTCCCCTCTTTGAGGAGTGGCTAGAGAGGCGCCACGGCGTCCTCACCTTCCGCCTGACACAGGTCCTCACCGGACATGGTTGTTTCGGGAGGTTCCTGTTCAGGATAAAGCGGGAGGAAACGCCCGGGTGTCACCACTGTGTGGATCGCCCGGAGGACACGGTGGAGCATACGGTGGAGGTCTGCCCAGCTTGGACGGTGCACCGCCGTGTCCTCACGGAGGCGATCGGCGGCGGCGATCTCTCGCGTCCGGCCCTGGTTCAGGCCATGGTCCGGAGCGAGAGTGCATGGGAGGCCGTCACCTCCTTCTGCGAAGCAGTAATGCTCGCGAAGGAGGAGGCGGAGCGCGCGAGGGAGAGGCAAAATGCGCCCCCTCGCGCCCCTAGTCGCCGCAGGAGACGCCCCGGGCGTCGGGAGTCGCGAGCCGACTTCCGGCCACCGTAGGCGCGGGCTTGCGGACGGTGAGCAATGGGTAGCTCGCCGTCCGATAGGGACCAGGCCCGGGTCGACGGCGCGTTGTGTTCCACGCGCGCCTCAAAGAGATGTCAGCAAGTGACGGGGTCCGGAAGGGCCAATGCCTGCCGGGGTTGCGGGTTTGTCTGAAAGGGATATCGCGACCTCGGCACACAGGCAACGGAAGGAACACGGGTGGGTTTTAGTCAGTAAAAGTCTGACACGCCCTCCCGCTCCACCCAGAGCGGGAGAAGTTATTTGATAATTTCCCATCCTCAATCAAAAAACTGGAAAACGTAGGAATAGACTCAACAGATAAAAGCGTCGAAATACCATGGTGCACCATAACTGAAGTATTAAAAGCGGCGGCCCAGGAAACCCTGATTTTTCAGCAGAGTCACTCTAGGGATCATCGTATAGCTCTTGCTAACCTCCAAAAGGCTAAATTCTTACAAAGAAGACAATTAGATAACCCAAATAGACATAATCGTGTAAAGGAATGTCAGGCAATACTTCACAAGATCAAAACTCAAGACGAAAACAAAGAATCCAGGGCCTTCTTCACTGGACTGGGAAAAAAACATCCTTCAAAACGCATGCAGGTACTTTATCTATTTTACAGGAAAAACAAGCGAGCAACAAAACGCCGGAAAAGAAACGCTTATATACCAATGTCCAAATGGGAGCAAATCCTAAAAAACTCCGAGGGCCTACCTATACCAACGGTTACCATAACAAAGCCGGTATCTATCGCGCCAAATGCAGGACCCACGCTTGATGACGTAATGGAAATAATTAACAGCATGCGGAACGGGACAGCGCCCGGAACAGACCAAGTGGTAATTGAGCTCTTCAAAGCGATGCCGCAAATATTACAGGAAGCCGTCACAAAGCACATGAACAAAGCGTGGACACAAAATGAAGCACCCGACACCTGGCTAGAAACAATGCAGGTACCAATTCCGAAGAAAAACAACCCAAAAGATTCAAATGACTATCAACGAATATCGGTTTGCAATACGGGCTACAGAATCTACGCCTCCTACGTTTTAAAAAAATTAGACGAAACAATAAAAGAATTGGGCAACTACCAAGCGGCTTTTTTAAACAACAGATCAACAGATGATCACATATTTACACTAAAAAGGGTTCTGGACGAAGAATGGCGTGCAGGTAAAAGAGTCTATGTACTCGCTCTGGATATAGAAAAAGCTTTTGACAACGTCAGCCTCCAAGCACTGCGAGACATTTTAATACAAAGATCTAACAAATCACTAACCAACAGGATAATCAAAGTTTGCTTGAATGAACGAACACACATCAAATGGTGTGGCCAGCAAAGTAGCTGGATTATCAAAGGAAAGGGAGTCAAACAGGGTTGCCCGCTATCCCCCCGCCTCTTTACACTGGTCATGGATGAGGTCCTTAGAACCCTCGAAGAAGAAACTCATTTAATCAAATTAGACCAAGACTGTGAAATCTCTCTCCCCCTGGTGCTATCATTCGCGGACGACCTCATCTTCATTACAGACGATCTAAAAGGGTTAGAAGAAATAGTATATCATATTAAACCCCTACTGGGTAGCGTCGGCCTACAAATAAACGAAACTAAAACCAAAATTCTAATTAGAGACCCAATAGCTAAACAGAAAGTGACCTACGTATCCATGAACGGATTAAAACTACATACTGTCGCCGAAATTAAATACCTAGGCACATACATAACATCTGCATTAAGTAGGAGAAGCACAGTTAGAAAACGATGTGAACAGGCCACTAGAAACGCAAAGTCACTATTACCATTCATAATAAATTCAAAGATGGACTGGAAACTGGCCAGACTCATGTATCGAATGGTGATCGTACCTTGTATGATATACGGATTGAAAGTATCGGCACTCACCAAAGCTAACAGGTCTAGACAGAAGATATGAGCGAGTCATAATGAGAGACTTGATTAACCACGCCAGAAATAAACCTAGACAAAAGAAGATTCACGAAATCTTAGAGGGGAAAACAGTAACCAAACGCATCAAAAACCACAGGATGTGCTTTCTCGCACACGTCCACAGGCGCAGCAAACCACACCTTTTACACGCAGCAATGCAGTATAAGGCCAAATCCAAGAAAGTAGGCCGTCCTATTTACACTTGGAACGACAATCTCAAACAGGACTCGACTTATTTCGACAAGGAACTCAATTTTTGGATGGACAAGGCTACAGACCGATACAAGATCATGAAGGCCGCCAGCGTGATCTACAAGAAACCTGAAACGGATAGCAGCGAGCCTTCTGACGAAGACACAGATACAGCAAAATGTAACACAGCTCAGCAGCAATATAGGAACAAGCCCAGAAAGCAGAGTAACCCCGTCTCAAAATTCACCAGTGAAGATAACGACGACGTCGCAAAAGATGCCCATCCATAGATAACTAGCACCCGTCTCTCCACTATTCCAAGGCTTACTCTAGGATGCATATCCGGTATGGCTCTCAAATCCTTCCTTATCCTAAGGGCACGTTCTTCCCTACCATTACCCGCGCTCCCCGGTCTACTCCTCGATTTGCAATAGCCTTTGAAATCCCATGAAACATGAGGCTTCATGGGCTAGTGCAAATCTTGGGGTTCATTCGATTTATCGAGTCTGGTTAAACCACGCTGGGATCGGTGCATTTCATTCATTCGAAAATTTATCAACATTGCTTAAAACTGATTCTCGACAGCACATTTTTTTTTCGATCTTATGAAGCAATGGATTAGCAATCTGTTTCAAGACTATTCAGATTCCTATTGATCATGTATTACGCAATTAGGGTACAGGTAAATAAATAAATTCACTAGATTTGTAACATTTTTATTCACTTTCGTCACTAGATGATCCAGAAAAATTGTCATCATTTGAACTGCCTTCGTCGGATACTCTTATAATAAATTCTTTTTCAATCATAAGGTAGTCAATATTTTCGTCTCTTCTAGTCTTCCGTTATAATTTTGTTTTTATATGTTTAAACATTAAATACAGAAATTATACGTTTCTTTCTTTTCTAAATGTCATGTTTGTAAAAATCTATTTTATTCCGTCTAAATAGGACGGTTTAAAACGGTCACAACACTACGGCAACGAACCCAAAAACATGACATTGTAAAACAATACGATTAATTCGTGTTTTTGAGTGCATTTTTCCATTACAAAGTGATACTTGGTGCTTTCGAATGATACTCATTGTTATATTGTATAGATAACTTAAGAAGTAATTAGGATTATGAATTATATTTTTGGATTTCTAACGTAGACGTTCAAAGTTGTCGCGGCATGTATAATGAGAAACGTAAAATCGGAATTTTATATGGCCCTTCGTACACAAGGCTACGCAAATCTTCGATATCCGACGATTTTGTGCGACATGTTGAAACTCTATTTTCTGTCAATGTTCCATACAATGTTTGACAGGAACTAGAGATTTCAACTTGTTTTGTTGTAAATGTTTCACCGGTGCAAACGCACAGTAAGCGACTACCACAATACAAATTCATAGAGTTTCGTACAACAGGCACGCGTCGCCGACACTTGAGGTTGTATTGCCGTACGTAGTCGCTTAGAGACCAAAATCGTCGGGTATAAAAGATTTGCGTAGCCTTGTGTACGAAGGGCCTTAGATTGTCGCAAGATTAAATATTGTAAATGCTACCAATGGCAAATAGATTGTGTTTTGTTTAATATTGTTACGAAACGGCGCTATTTCCATTTGAAAAAGTCGCATTAGTCACTCTGTTCAAAATAAAAAAATATACCTAGGAATAAATAAATTTATTAAAAATGTTACATTTTATTTACTATTTATTCAGCATAATACATAAAAACAAATGTCGGATCTTTGGTTTTAGGCACAGACACAGTGTCGGCAATGGCGATGCTTTTGAAGTTGTTCGAAAATATAATTATGGACAATCAGATTAACCTATATAATATAGATACTTAGGTCGTAACACACAACATTCAGTTGGTATGAAAAAAAACTTTCTAACTACCTACAATATTTTTTTAAATTCACCGTTGTATTTAGGACGTCAGTTATAACTGCCATCAAAACTGTAAGTTAAATCTGCCATTGAGTATCACCATATATAATCTGCTGTTAAGTCTGCTGTGCAGTTTTAATTACACAGGCAACACGGAGCTGAACAACTTATGGTCTGTTCCAAAAGTACTTATTTGATGAAAATGTAAACAGATGGATCAGAAAACGTAACCAATTTGTAGAGCAACTTGAGTGTGTTGATTTGATTATTTGAATAGGTACTCGATAAATTTTGATTTTATTTAGCTTAAAGATGTTTTTCATTTCACAATTGAAGTTAATATATCAAACAAAAATTGGTAGTAGGTATACATAAAAAGTTTCATCTTTATATCACACCACTTTTTCCAACAATTACCTACCTTCTAAAGGTGTTACTTAAAAAAATTGAATGTGTTACTTTAGTAAGTGATTGCGTAAGAATTTAAACCTGAACAACGTTTAACACATTCAGTGCCGGGAGCCCTCCTGGAGGGTTCACCTATTCGACTAATTTTAAATGTAGGTTTTTCTTAGCGAATACAGCATTATAAACCGTGAAAATAAAATCTGATATCGTTGGTTTTAAAATCCAAGCATTTTGACTTTTTTAAACTTTTTGTTCACGGTTATTGTACCTACTAATATTCACAAAAAAATTAATAGGTTGGAAACTACGTATAGCGACAGGACCCCCTGAAAACACCAGTTTACTTTGTTTTACAGTGTTTTATGCAAAAAACACGGATTCAAACCTAATGCCGTTGACCGTCCGCGATGGTTAACTTTAACGCAAAAGTAATGCCGGCAAGCCTCCCGGAGGGTTCACTTCCAATATGTATGGCGGCATGGTGTATGAGTTCTATGAAAAGTGGTTGGAGTCGAAAGTGTGAAAGAAACTTATGAATCTGCAGCGGATTTACTTGAGAAAGTAACTTGATAGAATTTGTACAATTAAAGTGCCACAAAACCATATCGGCGTCTTATTTAAAAGCGATCGTCGCGCGAATACACGATCGTTCGAACTTTTTGTTCGGTGAACCAGGGGGCCTGCCACCACCTCTAAAGCAATATTATTTTAATCTTACTTCAGTGCGGGGAAAGAGACGGCGTTATACTTCCTGTAGAGCTTCATCTCTTTCCCACACTAAAGTTATATTAAAATAATACTGCTTTAGAGGTGGTGGTAGGCCCCCTGAACGCGTGGTCGTGCCGACAGACGGTGTTTTCCGGATTTCTGAACAAAAAGTGACAAATGCACGCGACCGATTTCGTATTCACGTGACGATCGCTTTTAAGTAGGACGCGGCCTAAAGTTAGTTCCGACAAACTAAAAACCTACATAATTTACAAACAGACATTAATAGAATATTCCTATGCATAATAATAATTATGTACTTAATTAATAGGCATTGGCTTATGCTTTAGCCTACTATTTTTGTTTACGTAAATAAAGTGTTATACTTATTATATCTACAGTGGCCTGTAGATATAATAAGTATAACACTTTATTGGCCAGTCTGTTCAGGGAAGGACGAGTTTCACGACACCATGCTAAATTCTTAATTTGGAACTGTGACGCAAGCCGCTCATAAAGGTGTCAAAAAACTAATTTAGAAAAAAAAAAAACCTTCAAACGTGTTGTAGATAAAATTAAGGATTGACTTCATTTATTAGTTTTACATCATTATTGTAGGTATTTTTGTTACCTATATCGACGGACCCCGGCTCCTATTTCTGTCTGCAAGGTTAAGATAAAAATCTAACACGAAATTAATGTCAGTCTTTGTTAGCTCGCTTTGCTCGCTCACTAGCCCCATCATCCCCTTCGAACCTAACTGGATTCACTTCATTATAATCTATATAATATAATTTTATTTATTGCATAAGTGGAAGGAAGCCAATTTTGATGGGTTCTTATTCGTGTATGAACAGTCAAAAGTATTTCGGAGCTCGATTCGCTTGGTGCCAAGCAAGGTGTAGGAGATACAATGAAATCTCAAAGCGTTATAACCTGGACATAACCCTCCCCATTTCAAAATACAAAAATACTTTATCCACCGCAAAATCTACCTAGTCAATGAATGACAAATATTAGTTATTATTTATTCTAAACAATTGTAATAAGAATACTCAATCTTGACATGTTAATTCTTCTTTTTTATTAAATTTTTTGGAATTTCATAATATATTTTCTCTATTTTATAATGTTTAAACCTAGTTATATGTGCATGCTGTGGTCTCCTGTAATTGAAGGAGCACACGTAAAAGAACCGTTTTAGTTATTATGATTTATATTGTGTATGTGTATCCTTTGTTGGAGGTCCAAATAAATAAATAAATAAGGTGTGTAGTATTTCTAGTAGAGTTCATCTGGACGCCGTCGCGGAAGGACGTCTCAAGCGCTCCGTGCCTTTGTTTCATTGTATTAACGTGCAGCTTGCGCCCGCACAAGTTACAACGCGTTAACTGCCGGTCAAAAAATAAATTGACGAACAGCGTTTTGTTTGTTCAATGCGGCTGTGACTCACGTGTCGACAAATAAACTTCAAAGTGCAAAAGTGAGGTGTGAACCAGGAAAGCTGTAACAAGGATAACCCGGTGAGATCATTCCATGTATTTCAGGGTGTTCTACTAATCACTCCGTTAATTAATCAAATCTCCATATTTCAAACGCATGGTTAACTTTAACTCCAACAATAGATCCAGATACCAAAACGTCTTATTTTTATTTTTTATTGTTTCTAGTATGTGTAGCGATCACGAGGACTAAATTAAATTCCCGGCTTTATTTCAATTACGTGGCCAAGAGTCGGTGGCAAAGTCCTGAATAGTATTTGATAGATTGAGGTTCAACACAGCTAGTGGCAATCTAAGCACAGAAACACCGTTTATGCTTAAGCTACATATTTAATATATAGTAAAAGGAGAATGGCAAGATAAAGTAACATAGTATATGTACTCTGACATAATTAATAGTGTCGATTCTGATTTCGGAACAATCTGGAAACTTCTTTAGCCACTATAAAACAGCCGCGTCTGAGGCAACTTCTTTTTTGTGGTGTGTTTCTGTCGAACAATTTACCCGAGTTTTTGTGAAGAAAGGCACATGTGTGATCAAGCTTAAGCCCATTCAACAAAAACAAAAACTGCACAACAAGATAAATTTCTATAGAAAAAGAAAGGGTATCTAATAAATCTCAGTCAACGCATGACCCTGTCAAACTTTTGTATCTCTGTCTCGAAACTAAATCTGCCCTTCCGGCCATCAGCACCGTGGGGTTCTGACTCCCAAACAATAGTTTTACAATGGTAAGAATAGTGGCCATGCAAAAGGACGGCAATTGTCTGTTTAGTGCGATCGCCCATCAATTAAATCTCTTAATGGGGATAACTTTTAGCCATATGTCAATACGCCGAGATCTAGCTACGTATGTTTCGGAAAACCGCGGTGACGCCAGAATTTGCCTAGCACTTAGGAATAACATTCAAGACATTATTCCTAACAGCAAGCTCTCTCAGGAACAAATGGTAACCAACTACATAACCGCGCAGTTTAACGAGACGTTCTGGGGAGGAGAAGATATCCTAATCGCCGCGGCTGAATTCTATCTCGTAAATGTGCATGTTCATATTAAGTAATCGTGAGAACTCACTGGTGTACTCACCTGCCGGCGAACCAGTACCCGGAAACATACATATCCTTTACAAAGATCAACATTATGATAGCTGGGTCGTGAGCGCCGAAGAACAATACAACAATAATCTGCAAAGTCTAACGCATGAAGGAACCAACATAATTACACCACAACATGCTGAAACGGTAGGAAAAAAATGCAACAAAAGAGACGAACAAGGGCTGTCTACAAAACCCCGATTTCTGAATAGCCCACAACTAGCTAGCTCATTAACACCGTGTGAACAATTAACACCAACATTAGGTACACCGTTATCGGTTGAAGTCGCGGACGATACCGGTTACACAATACTTAGAAACCAGCCTTGTGCCGCGACTAAGTACACTTGCTCAGACCTGCGTATCGCAACTTGGAACGTCCGCGGGGCCTCGAAACCGGCCAAAAAAGATAAAATAGACGCGGAACTTTCAAAAAGGGGCATTCACATAGCCTGCCTACAAGAAACAGGGATGAACTTAGGAACGTACAACTCCATCCACTACGAATGGCACCTATCTGGAACCGCAGGTAAAACTCATCGAGGACTTGCAATTGCAGTAAGAAAGGATGCCCAAATTGAAATAATAAGCAGAAACTTCGATACCGACGTGATGTCAATTACTCTTAATTTTGGTAGGGAAAGTGACAAACCTGCTCCGCTTTATATAATTAACTCTCACATCAACAGCTGTACCTCTAAAGCAACCAGATCCTTCACAGGTGTACTTAACCTGATTAGACAAAAACCAAGGAAATGTACTTTAATAATCCTAGGCGACTTTAACGCCCACATTGGTAGACAAGATACAATAAGTTTTCAACGCAAAGGGCTGATTCATCAAAATCTACATCACGACTTCTCCAATTACAACGGAGAAATGTTAATGGATATAGCCAACAGGGAAAAACTCCAAATAGAAACAACAAAAGCGAGATCATCATGCAGGATAACATGGTCAAACGGCAAGCAGAAATCACAATTGGATCACATTATTACACCACAGACAACAGAAAAATTCTTTAAGTTTATTAAAGGCGAATGGGCAGGTAGGGCCATATCCGACCATAAAATAATTTGGGGGCAGTTAAGAACAAGTCGAACAAACAATAAGTTGAACAAGTGTATAAACAAAGATGAAAATACTAAACGCAAGACTCAAAAAAATGAGACAACAATAGAGCCCATTAATTTCAATTACAAACAATGTTACTATGCTGCTCTTAACATCAAATCAACCAAAACAAAATACCAAGCTTGCATAATCAAAAAACTGGAAAACGTAGGAATAGACTCAACAGATAAAAGCGTCGAAATGCCTTGGTGTACCATAACTGAAGTATTAAAAGCGGCGGCCCAGGAAACCTTGATTTTTCAGCAGAGTCACTCTAGGGATCATCGTATAGCTCTTGCTAACCTCCAAAGGGCTAAATTCTTACAAAGAAGACAATTAGATAACCCAAATAGACATAATCGTGTAAAGGAATGTCGGGCAATACTTCACAAGATTAAAACTCAAGACGAAAACAAAGAATCCAGGGCCTTCTTCACTGGACTGGGGAAAAAACATCCCTCAAAACGCATGCAGGTACTTTATCTATTTTACAGGAAAAACAAGCGAGCAACAAAATGCCGGAAAAGAAACGCTTATATACCAATGTCCAAATGGGAGCAAATCCTAAAAAACTCCGAGGGCCTACCTATACCAACGGTTACCATAACAAAGCCGGTATCTATCGCGCAAAATGAAGGACCCACGCTTGATGACATAATGGAAATAATTAACAGCATGCGGAACGGGACAGCGCCTGGAACAGACCAAGTGGTAATTGAGCTCTTCAAAGCGATGCCGGAAATATTACAGGAAGCCGTCACCAAACACATGAACAAAGCGTGGACACAAAATGAAGCACCCGACACCTGGCTAGAAACAATGCAGGTACCAATTCCGGAAAAAACAGCCCTAAAGATGCAAATGACTATCGACGAATATCGGTTTGCAATACGGGCTACAGAATCTACGCCTCCTACGTTTTAAAAAAATTAGACGAAACAATAAAAGAATTGGGCAACTACCAAGCGGCTTTTTTAAACAATAGATCAACAGATGATCATATATTTACACTAAAAAGGGTTCTGGACGAAGAATGGCGCGCAGGTAAAAGAGTCTATGTACTCGCTCTGGATATAGAAAAAGCTTTTGACAACGTCAGCCTCGAAGCATTGCGAGACATTTTAATACAAAGATCTAACAAGTCACTAACCAACAGGATAATCAAAGTTTGCTTGAATGAACGAACACACATCAAATGGTGTGGCCAGCAAAGCAGCTGGATTATCAAAGGAAAGGGAGTCAAACAGGGTTGCCCGCTATCCCCCCGCCTCTTTACACTGGTCATGGATGAGGTCCTTAGAACCCTCGAAGATGAAACTCATTTAATCAAATTAGACCAAGACTTTGAAATCTCACTCCCCCTGGTGCTATCATTCGCGGACGACCTCATCTTCATTACAGATGATTTAAAAGGGTTAGAAAAAATTGTATTCCATATTAAACCCCTACTAGGTAGCGTCGGCCTACAAATAAACGAAACTAAAACCAAAATTCTAATTAGAGACCCATTAGCTAAACAGAAAGTGACCTACGTGTCCATGAACGGATTAAAACTACATACTGTCGACGAAATAAAATACCTAGGCACATACATAACATCTGCATTAAGTAGGAGAAGCACAGTTAGAAAACGGTGTGAACAGGCCACTAGAAACGCAAAGTCACTATTACCATTCATAATAAATTCAAAGATGGACTGGAAACTGGCCAGACTCATGTATCGAATGGTGATCGTACCTTGTATGATATACGGATTGAAAGTATCGGCACTCACCAAAGCTAACAGGTCTAGACTGAGAAGATATGAGCGAGTCATAATGAGAGACCTGATTAACCACGCCAGAAATAAACCTAGACAAAAGAAGATGCACGAAATCTTAGATGGGAAAACAGTAACCAAACGCATCAAGAACCACAGGATGTGCTTTCTCGCACACGTCCACAGGCGCGGCAAACCACACCTTTTACACGCAGCAATGCAATATAAGGCCAAATCCAAGAAAGTAGGGCGTCCTATTTACACTTGGAACGACAATCTCAAACAGGACTCGACTTATTTCGACAAGGAATACAATTTTTGGATGGACAAAGCTACAGACCGATACAAGATCATGAAGGCCGCCAGCGAGATCTACAAGAAACCTGAAACGGATAGCAGCGAGCCTTCTGACGAAGACACAGACACAGCAAAATGTAACACAGCTCAGCAGCAATATAGGAAAAAGCCGAGAAACCAGCGTAACCCCGTCTCAAAATTCACCGGTGAAGATAATGACGACGTCGCAAAAGATGCCCATCCATAGATAATTAACACCCGTCTCTCCACTATTCCAAGGCTTACTCTAGGATGCATATCCGGTATGGCTCTCAAATCCTTCCTTATCCTAAGGGCACGGTCTTCCTTACCATTACCCGCGCCCCCCGGTCTACTCCTCGATTTGCAATAGCCTTTGAAGTCCCATGAAACATGAGGCTTCATGGGCTAGTGCAAATCTTGGGGTTCATTCGATTTATCGAGTCTGGTTAAACCATGCTGGGATCGGTGCATTTCATTCATTCATTCATTCAAATAAGGTGTGTAGTATTTCTAGTAATTTTGTTGGCGCCGATGCGCGTGTCTGTGCACTAAATCACTACCTAATAGTTAAGCAGCGTAGCAACTAGCCTGTGTGGTTATTAAAATAAGCGACTACTGATGTACTAAGCACGAAGCGAAGTAAGTACCTAGCTGTGTCGCTTCGACGTCAGTAGAATCACTGCGGGCACCCGCGGTAGATATTTTGGCAACCAGCACTGGCAGCTCAATCGGCGGCAAGCGCCACACCGTTGGCGGAGCGAGGCAATCCCTAATTAATTTTGCCGAATTTTAAAGGACCAGCCATGCGATTCTGTAAACATCTCACCGTGAAAACTTGGGTGAAGTGAGCTGTCAATAGTGTCAATCCCTGTGGAATGACAGCTCACTCCACGCTCACTTCACCCAAGTTTTCACGGTGAGATGGTTACAGAATAGCACGGCTGATCTCGAAACATACGTTACATCGAGGAAGGAATGTGTATTCTCAGTGAAGCTGCTTAGGTACCGCTACATTGGAGGAGGGTCCTGGACTGGAAAGATCTAAGCATCAACATAAAACGACTTCGGTTTACGAGAAAATGGCTCAGGCCATGGAGGAGCTCTGTTGGTATATTGCGCGATAATTAAGGTAGAGCTTCCAAGATAATTGGTATTAAAATGAACATTAGACAAGGCATCGGTTATGTTCCTGTTAAAACCGGCTTCTATGAAAATCAGAGACCCTTGGGTCGAAGTAGGCATTTCCTAGGCCTAGGAAATGCCTATGACACTCATTAAGAGGATGCCTATGGATTCAATTTCACCCTGTAGGTATAAATAAATAGAAAAGATTCGCAAAAGAACCAGGGCCAGTAGCGCCGGGCGGCGCTAGAACTTGTATGTCCCAGGAGTTTGAGCTTTGAAAGGCTAAGCTCTACCAGATCGTAGTGGCTGGATGGAACGACTATCGCAACCCAGAGTGGGACACGTAAACGAAAAATTAAAGAAAATAAGTTTGTAAGTGACGGCAAGTACCCCAAGTAGGTATTCAATTAAAATAATACGTCATTCGTTTACCTAGCTAAATCCCAACTGTTTTGAAGTCTGCTTCTAATCTAACCTGGATGCAACTGAATACAAACGAGAATTTACCTAGTAAAATACATGCCTATAATTTGCACAAAAGTATGGAAGTAACTTGCATGCCATAGCGGTATTCACCAATCAGAAGTAGTTATGAAAAATTTGTTACGGTACCTATACATACGCTCTATGGATGTGTCGTGCGACCGTTTCCTTTCGTGAATAGACTGTAGGTGCGAATACTATTAGGGCAACTAATTTACATCAGGGGTGGTCCGCCCAAGGGCGGCAGTCTCGAGGAGATAGTGATTGCTATACTACCGAATTCGGTCGCAAAGTCCTAATATTGTCCTTAAACGGGTAAAGTTGCTTGACAAGCAAATCGCACGGGTCTAGGGACGCTATTAAGACTTCGAGACCGACTTCGGTCGTAAAACGATCGTCATTATGTCGAGACTGCCCAGACCAAATCGAGGCCTAAAATGTTCAGGCATTTTGGGAGGCCTACTACGTATGCAAAATATAAACTTAGGGTGCTAAAACTTTACAGCTCGCTCTTGCATCCTACAATCTCAGTCTTTTCGATAAAGTACCTATCTCCTATTTTTGTTGAATGGTCAAAAGAAAACCTAACTTTTCCGCGGCGGGGCGCTAACATTTCCGAGCTCGTTACTGTCGCTCTTACATTTTCCTACTTCTCAAACGGTTTTGAATACAGGGGCGAAGGAGGGCCTCATTTAGTTTAGCCGCCGGGCCTCCAACAGGCTTAAGGCTGCCTGTCCACTAGAGCGGAGAAGCAAGAAGAGGAGCGCAGCTGTGCCAATATTAACCAATAGAATATTCTGGAGCGAAGTTTAGATTCTATTGGTTAATACAGGCACAGCTCCGCTCCTCTCCAGTGGACAGGCAGCCTTATCCGCTACTGAAAAAAAATTATGTGACGGCACCGGTTTCATAAGAAATCAAAGCATAAGTGCGAGTCAAACTGGCACATGGCCTTTTAAATTTATTTTTAGCAAAAGGACGTGGGACATAATGACGTAAATTGACCGCCCTGAAGTAGGTTTTCACACCGCCAATGTTACAACTTATACAAGAACTGACGTTCCATCTCCTAAACTCATCTTTTAATCAGAGATCACTACAACAATTAGCCCAGGTACGCACGGGCGATTTTTTTACGCGATAAGTTTTTTTTCACGCCCTTGTTTTTCAAGTCTCGGTCAATACACTTTTGGATTCTTAATGCTCGGTTCAATAACCGAGCATTAAGAATCCAAAAGTGTGCATCTCAGCGCAATCCAACAGTTTGTTTTCTTGACGAAAACAAACTGTTGGATTTTCAACTCTCGCAGCTAAAGAGAACGTTGAAAATCCAATACGCGAAAAAACACGCGATAATCGATAAAAATCGCCCGTGTCAACCTGGGCTCATGCTAACCGTTAGAGATAGGTTTTGTATTTTGGATGGTTGATTTACAAGAGAAATAAAACTGCATTTAAGGTTTTTCGAACAACGATTTGTTATTTTTTCGCGGATATGGTCCCCCTTCCATAGTACATTAGGATACAACTAGACAGAGTATGTAATTGCGCAAAAGGCGAGTGAGTGCAAGGCAAATGCTCACGCGTTTCATACGTTTATCAGAACACTTGAGAGAAAAAATATAAAATTTCATGAACATAATTTTTTTGTACAATTTGTGAAACATTCACTCGCGGGTTTTTAAAATGGCGTGTTTTTTTTTTCATTTTGTAGGAGAGGCACTGACTTGAAGCAGCCAAACAGCCTAATAATAAAAAAGATTAAAAAACCGAATATTTAATGATATTTTAGAGCAATAATTTGATGAAATGTTTATTTATCACATTTCATTTATTTACACAGTTTATATAATATTATTATCAAAATTAAAAGGAATAAAGGCTCTTTGCAGAGATTTAAAAAAAGAGCACATTCTGACTAGTAGATTAGATTTTCTGTGGCAAACTTTGCGGCACTAGTGCGCGAATGCAAAGTAAAAAGTGCGCGTGTACACTGCATTGTCAACCTAAATAAGAGCAATAAGGTTCGGCGATTTGATGACTGCACCAATACTGCATCGCATTCTGGTTAAGATCAATGCACATGTATAAGCACTGTACGTGATCGGCATCACCTCACCTCATCGCGATCTAGCGCGGGAACACTTGGATGAACGACGCACGGAACTGGTAAGTAGGGCAGAAGAAAGGGAAGGGCTATACCCGGTAGTGGGTGATCCCGGGCTGAAATGATGATGATTATAGATCTAGCACTAGTTACAAAAAAATCTTATATGCAGTTTAATGAGCTTGACGACGTTATGGATGAATTTCTAATCATCTAATCTTCCTATCTCTACTCAAGTACCGTTCCGACCTAAAGGAGCGTGTTGGAGCGCATTTTACAATACAATTGAATTGAATAAGTCATAAAATTTCAGTTAAGGATTAAAATGAAATTGAATTGCCCGTTATGTTTATCCTATTAAAGTTGACACTTGCATGTAATAAACATTTAATAGCCTGCACCGCATTGGACGTCCGGAACCACACTTTCATTCCAGCGCAGTTTGTCGCATCATTAGCGCGCTCGTTTCGCTGCAATTTAATTCCTGCTGACGCGCTCCGTCAGGTCTGAATAATACTAAACGGTTGGTATAGCTCTTATGTTCAAAAATCCACCCTGTATATACAAGTCAGTTGCACACTAATTCCTCTTCTCTAGGATTATTTAGATTCTTAGAATAACCTATTAGGTACCTATAGATAACAGTGTCCGTATCATAGATAACAGTGTCCATATCACTTCACTAATCACCAGTGTTTATAATCCATATGCGGCAAAGCGGCAAACATCTGCGAAAATACAAAAATTATAAAAATGGTGTTGTATATGAACATTAACACACTAGCTGTGCCGGTGACCGGCGCGGGCGCATCGTAATCAGGTATATTTCAATGTTTTTGAGCGCAGCCTAGCAAGCCTTTCTGAGAGGGGAGATCAAGCATCAAAGTTCTTAGGTTCAATTTACAATAATATTGCCGCGGATCGTAATGGAAACTAATTTTTTTAACGAAATTGTACCTACACACAATTTCGTTGCAAAAATTCGCTTCTATTTCGCATTTAAGGGGTCAGGGTAGCCCGCGACATTCAAATTTTCTTACGTTTTCTGCAATTTGCACGTCAGTATCAGGTTGTATGTTGAGCTAAATATGATTCGCGGCCGTATTCAAATGTTTATTTATAGAATTATAATCATTAAAATCATCAATACAATTTCATAAATTCATGTAATCGTATTGAATTACTTTTTCGTGAAATCATGACATTTGGGGCTTATGCTAACATAAGGAGTTGTATTGCTGATTCTAATAATTATAATTTTGTAAAGCTATATTTGTTACGGTCGCGAATCATATTTTAATCAATATTCAACCTGACACTGACCTGCAAATCGAAAAAAAAACAAAAGAAAATTTGAATTTCGCGGGCTACCTTAGAGCATCCCCCTTAATGAACGATACTTTATTAGCCTTGTTGAACGTTTTTGAGAAACTGATTAATAATGTTTCCTGTGGTCTATTTCCCTCAAAATATGAATATTTCAGCATTTAATTTTTGTATCGCAGTTTAATTTTTATTGTCAAAACGGGCCATTCTGTCATGGCGGCTCAAGTGACTTCATTCTACTGCCATTCTGTCAAATCTCTGAATATTTTTAGTGTTGACCGCATACTAACTTCAATATTTTTTGTGTCGGAATATTATACTAGGTATTGCAACGTTTAAAATTTTTGAAATAATAATATTCAAAGCAGATAAATAATAATTGATGATATTGTTTACTTTGACAGTTGACATAATTTTACTCTTGACCAGGTAAAGTTAAAAATTAAAGCGTTATTTTAGAGCACAAACGCATTTTTTTAGATACATTCAAATTCAACTCTATGATGCTTTTCGAAAATTGGTTCACTACCCCAACCATTCTGATGATACATAACCCCAACACTATTACATAGGTGGGTATTACACTATCAATTATCTAGGATCATAGATCTCTGAGTCACATTTATATGATAATGTAATACAAACATATGAATCAAATCGTCTTTGATCAAAGATTTTTGACATTTGTTGTTAGATAGGATCAAAGAAACGGGTCTTGCCATATTGAATATTATATACTGAATTTTACATTTATTTTCATAATTTCCTGATACAAAATCCGTCCATAAAATTATGTGTTTTTGCCTTTTCAGTTTTGCTACTGCCATATTCTAAATTGACGGGTTTATTGACGGATAAAACGTAAGCACAACGAAATTTTGGCGTAAGTTCACAATACGCTTTGGAATTCTAAAATTATTTGTTGGCAACACTGCTGTACTAAAAAAAAATCAAACTGCTGCCGGGCAGCCGGGAATTCATTGTTTTGTGGCTTCATTAGTGTTCTAAGTTCTATTTGTTATATTGTTTGCCGAAAGGTTTCAGTATTTTGTTTTAATCGACGATTGCAACCACATCTGTCAAAAAAATAGGATCCTAGATAATTGATAATGTAATACACAGATATGATCCTAGACGTCAAATATGTAGGATCAAAGATAGGATCCTATATAGGATCCTAGATAATTGATAGTGTATTATTAGTTATATTTTGCTTTGAACGGTCAAGTTACACTGATACAAGGATCTTTTGGCGCTAGAATGACGTTGACAGGCTTGTTTTAGTTGTTTTGTGAAATGACACTGTATTTTAAGAACAAGATGGCGGTGTTAAATCCGATAACGATAAACTGAGTACCTATGTGAATACGATTAAGCCTAATAAAATTTGTACGTCACACAATGTGCATAAAGTTCATTAAGATTTGATTAATTTTGTTCTAATTGTCGATTCCATTCTGTTCCGAGGCAATGTACGTAAATCAAGCCTAGAGTTACATGCTCTGTGAAGCCTAGGTACACACGCGCATTGACTAGATATTTTGCGCCAGAATATATCTGAGCAGGTCGCAGAGACAAAGGGGCCCAGTTACCTTTTTTTTTATTAAATGAAAGTTCCTCCTACTAACTAATGAGTTGTGATTCGAGTCATAAAATATTTTTCAAGCTGATCAAATTTTTATACGTAGGTTACTCATTCCAGGTAACTGGATACTCGCCTCCCTTCGCACCTCTGTACCTTCCGCTACTTTTCGCAGACTATCAGATTTCCCTCTGTCTCGTGGACTACTGGACCTCCCCTCTTTCTTAAAACTAAGACTTGATGCCAATTAAGGTTAATATGAAGGAGAACGAAAGAACATCATCGATTTTTTGGCTTTATTTTGTCTTTGAAAATATGTATGTAATGAATTAACAAAAACAAATGAAGTTTCGTGGCATGACTTCACATTTTGAAAATCTGGCAAGAAACGGTTGTTTCAAGTCCATTTTTGGCATGGAAATCGTTCATTGAGCGATTGGGGTTCTTCTTAATGAGATTTATTTAGATACGTGAAGATTAAACAAACAACTGTATCGTCATCGTCTGGCACAACATCAATCAATTAACTCAGCCGATCGCAGTCCACTAATGGACATAGGCATCTTTCAAGTTGCGCCACAGCAACTGGGCCTACGCTTGCCGATACATGGTCTCTACTCCAGGACTCTTTACTCCATCTACCATAGCGGTCATTCGACAGACATGGCCAACCCACTGCCATTCTCTGCAAGTTATTCGAATCTCTTGTTTCTTATTCTTTAAAGAAACTCCGTGTATAGCTGGCTCCATAGCGCGCTTGAATATGTCGATCAACCCGACAGTCAATGTCCACGTTTCGGCACCGTATGTCATAACGAGCAGAACAACGGTTGAACTCAACTGGTTGAAGACCGTAGTCCTCAAACATTGCGGCATAGGTGACAAGAAGACTAGACAAAGTTTTCCACGCTGCCCAACCCAACTTTCCGTCGGCTTCTTTCTCGAAGTTGTGTCTAACGAGCTGAATGATTTGCCCCAAATAAACATAAGTACTCCTTCACAACTTCCAGTAATCGACCCTCCGATGTGGATTGCCATAACAATGATATTATCTGATGAAAGCCGGTTGGCAAATGTTTATCATAGACCAAAAACCTCATAACAAGAGAGCAGCGCCCAAATACTGTTTGGTTCTCACTCTCATATTATGTCGTATCGTCTCGCACAATGATATTCTTTAATCCAAAAGCCGGAGCTGTTATTCAGGCAAATGTTTAGCATAGCTCAAAACCCGTATAGAAATACGAGAGCAGCGCCCAAACACTGTTTGGTTCTCTCTCTCTCACTCATATTATGAGTATATAATTTCTGAACTATGCTAGACATTTACCAGAATAACAACTCTAGCTTTTGGATTAAAGAATATAATTGTTAGAGACGGTGACGATACACTTGTTTAAACTATAAAAACTCACTTATATTTAGAAAAACCTCAAAAATCAGTCAGTAGACGTAAGTCCATGTCAAAAATGTAGGTACTTACTAGGAATAATTTTTATTTTACAAAATCATTTCCATTATATGTCATGCCATGGCAGGATATTTCATTAGTTTTTGTCACTTGATTACATCAATACAATACTCAATTCTTTATACATCGAAAATGTATAAACGGAAAGATTTTTCAAAGTCAAATATAACCCTGGCCAATATTCCTACAGCTTTGGTGCCATAATAACAAATGCTAAGACAGATAAGTTCAATCCGAATTCAAAAGTTTTCCTTGGCACCGGCACGTTTACCAATGAAATGGACCAAAACAGATGATGTTCTTGGGAAATAACAGCAAGGTTTACCTTCGCTTGTCTTGAGTTGCGCGCGCAGGAAGTTGCCTGATCAATTAGCTCGCAGAGCAACGCAAAGCTTAGTGGACCGTGTGACTGACACTGGCATGCCCACTATCAGGAATTTTAAATTTTGATAACACAAAAGCATGGTCGCTAGTTAGTCGAAATTTGTCGCCTAATATCAGAATTTTTCGTTCACTGGTTCAAAAGTCATAAGGGTTTATGGCCGATCTTGGAGCGTATCCCCAGCCAATTGAATCTCAATAGCTAGGGCACCTAGCGAAAATCAGTTTTCTCCCAAATTTTGTCGCTAATTAGTCGCAATTTTTCACCAAGTCACAGATTTAGTCGGGTCTTAGTTTCGAAGATATGAGTTACATATTTAAAATGTAGTCCAAGAGCTAGATCGAAGACTTTACGAAAAATCTTCGAAGAGTTTTTGTCGCTAATTATCGACCAATTTCGATTAATTAGTGACAAATTTTTCGTGTTATCAAATTTAAATCTGTGATAGTGGCCACACCAGTGTCAGTAACACTAGTGGACAATGGTTTAACGATCATTAACCCACGAAATAAGAAAACTTCCGTCTAGAAATAAAACACATTAATTATAATTTGATTAGAAACTGTATTCTCTTAACTCATGTAAAATGTCAGGTAGGTACATACGTCAAAATATTGATAAAAATATGGCAAAACGTGCTAAACATTGATATTGAATTAATTTATGACAATGTATTATAAGTACAGTAAGCATATGCAGGGCCAAAAGTTGATAGCGGAGTGTGTGCGGCATACGAGAGAACATCGAAAATATATTTGAAAAGTTTCAGATAGGAGCCCCGTGGTCAGTCGGTCGTTTCTGTAAAAAGATCAACGTGAAATTTTGGTGAAGTGAGCTGTCACTGTCACAAATCGACCGGCATGAATGGATGCTAGGGATTAACACTACTGACAGCTCACTTCACTTCTAAGTTTCACGGTGATATTTTTACAGAAGTCGATCGGCAGGAGTGCACTTTCCGATTTCGAAATTGGGCCAAAAATAAAGTGATCTTCAGAGCTTTTGATTTTGATATGATCGTGTGCGGCCTAACCCGTAGTGACTTATAGGCAAATCTGATGAAGAAATTGTGGGCTTTCCCTAAATCTGACGAGTTTGAAAACTCGAGATTTGGGCAATTGTTAAAAAGATATTCAGGGCGAAAAAAGGTGAACATCAGAATGTCTGGCCAAATTATTAAAATATTACTAAAATCCGTTAAACCTATTTGATATCCTTGTTTAAATAATTGTTTGAGCCTCGTCGTAAGGGCTCCAAAATTTCAATTCGCTTTTACAGAAATTTAGTACCTATTTGATACCTAAACATATATTTTTTTCTACATTTCTACATTCTAACTAATACCGAAGATCAGCTTTAAAATATTACTAAAATATAAAAAGCGATTTGCTATTAAAAAAAAAAATGTTAATGAAAAAACAAAAAATGAGAATTAATTGCAATGTATTATGTTTGTTTTTTGCGAACCCATGAAGACGGAGTGCCATTCGTTTAATATCTATAGACGAACAAACAATGAATTTTTTTATAAAAAATAAAACATTTTTACAGTATTTTATTTTATATATATGCATAGGTGGGCAAAAAATCGTGGATCAAACTAAACGATACTAAACAAAATTGTTTTTTGTTTGTTTAGGTCCTACTACAAATAACCCCAACTATCGCCCTGTTTCGTTTGATCCACGATTCTTTGCCCACCCGGTATAAGGTGGAATCAAATAAACTGCAAATATTTTAAAGAGGGGTTCAGTCTTTGATACTGAACAACTTTCCCAAAAGAATGTATAGATACCAAAATATGAATAAAAAATAATAATAAGCACTTGACTTTCTGTATTAGTTAAGTAAGTAAACAAAAAATCTCTAATAAAATCTTTATTCTTTGACCTAAGAGTCTAGAAAAAAAATATATGTTTAGGTATCAAGTAGGTACTAAATTTCCCTTAAGTGTAGATTTCACCAAAATCGGCCCCAAGACTCCTAAAGTATTGTTTGCTAATACCTATAGTTTCGAATTTGGCCATCCATACTGATTGGAAAGATTCACCCTGTATGTATAACCTCCTCTATTACAAGTCGGTTAAAAATAAATTTGTATTTCATGATCTTTTACTTAGAGCGTTTATCCTAAAAGTTGGCAACGTCGCAAACAGCAGTCAAAAATTTACCTGTTTTGATTAATTTGGCAATATTACTGTATGGAAATAAGAAATGTGGTTAACTAGCGAACTAGAATATTAATAATGAATTGCAATTAGAATATTGAATTTGATGTTGTACCCGTTTTAGATGTTTTTTACACCTAAAACGGCAAAGGTATTTGGAAAGTTTCCAAATACTTTTTTTACATCAAAAACTAAATATTCGTTATATTTGCCAAAAAGCTCCATTAATCCGTCAGATATTTATATATTCACTATCAGGATAGGTTACACTATTGCACAGAATAACTTTTATTCGCCCTGAATATCATTTTAAACATTGGCCACATCTGAGTTTTCAAACTTTTCAGATTTAGGGAAGGCCCACAATGTCTTTATCAGATTTGTCTATTTAAATCATTATGGGTTAGGCCGCACACGATTATAGCAAAATCAAAGGCTCTGAAGATCACTATATTTTTGGCCCAATTTCGAAATCGAAAAGTAGACTCGCTGACCACGAAGCGCCTATCTGAAACTTTTCAAATATATAATCGGGGATGTCTTGTTATGCCGCACCTACTCAGCTATCAACTTTTCGCCCTGCATATGCTTGCTCAAAAACCCTCTGAGATCTCCTACCATTACTAATAATGGTAGGAGATCTCAGAGGGTTTATGAGCAAGCATCAGCACTTGAGCAGCACTGTTTGACATCATAGTGCTAACACTATGATGTCAAACTGGAGTAATCACCCCACAATGTTTTTATAGAAAAAATAATAACTAGCGCAGCCTAACAAATTGGTATTTCATAAAATATTACAGTGACAATTTATACTGCTTGCCCACAACAGTTTTTTTTTTCCTTTACTTGAACTTACTTTAAACTTGAACCTCCGGGGGTGTGTGTGTTCACGAGAAGTTACTATCAGGAATTTTAGAAATATTTATGCAAGTCGTCTTCAAAAATATATGTACAGTCTCGAGCATAAATCTATTATTATGGACTGCTCGGCAATAATATCTGATTTCATGATTCATCCATTAATATCTGTTGTCAAGATAATGTAATATTTTGTGGAAGGCATAAACGGGTGACAGCACAAATAAGTGACATCGACCAGTATCAATTACCCATATTAAAATATGTGAGTATTTATTTCATAGTTCAGTGCAGTAGGTCAAGGTAGGCCAAAATTAAAACAAATTACTTACTAACCGTTTTTGTGTAGTGGTCAACAAAAAATTAAAACGAAAGTAAAAACAAAGAGAAATATTACATACTTGCTTTGCTTAAGATAAATGCCGGATATTTAAAGGCCGGACGCCTTCCAAACGTTCTGGACCTCGAGGTCCCAAGAAATGCCAAAAACTTAATAAATAATAATGTTGTTTTTGTATATCCAGAAAATTCAAGACTTCCTATTAATTACTTCTAGACAGGATCTTTAAAATAACATGTAATATTACTCTCAGATATTTCTATTCGATGTCACATATTTTTGCAATATGAGCGGTACTCATTGCTATAAAACTCGAAATATTATACTGTTAGGTTTTTATACCACCAAATTGATTATAGTATTTATGATCACAAAAACGTATCACATTCTACTGAATTTAACTGAGGAGGCAGATATTTAAAACGCAAGACATGTCCGATATTATTGCTTTCTAAGAGGTGACACATACTTTTGAAGCTGATGCAGCATCCTATATTTTGACGTAGCTTGTCTCGTCTGACAGTTTTGGAGTTCCTTCGATGTAACATATTTGTGCTACCACCTGCCTTCCACAAATGATAGCATATATTTGACAGATATTAACGGATGAATCATGAAGTCAGAAATTATTGCCG
Organism: Agrochola circellaris; assembly: GCA_914767755.1. Taxonomy (NCBI): domain Eukaryota; kingdom Metazoa; phylum Arthropoda; class Insecta; order Lepidoptera; family Noctuidae; genus Agrochola; species Agrochola circellaris. The sequence goes on from OU611840.1 coordinate 9,970,483, forward strand.
AGCTGTCCATAGTTATATAGTATTTATGCTCGTACTGACTGTACCTATGATGAATAATCTACATTAATTTATTACGACATTTGATTTATGTGATGAAAAAGAAAGATTGCACTTTCTTTCTACTTCGCCTTAGTTTAACTTTCTTTAAAATTAATGGAAGAAGATATGAACAGTAACGACGAAAAATTCTAGTTAATAATTTTGTAGCAAACATGAAAAGGTCAGTGAATATTGTAATTTTCACCTCTATTCGGAAAAGGAAACAATACGGATTCCTATTAAAAAACTTTTAAAACATATTACAATCGCAGAGGCATTTTGATAAAGTTTTGAGTTTTAACAACGTGAATGAATTTTAGTGAAATTCATTCAACAACATAATTAAATCACGAACAAAAACCAGTATAATCGCATCGGCACGCAGTGCGTCTTCATAAAGTACATACAATGTGTTACAAAAACCTTGTCCGATCTGAAAAGGGAACAAAGTTACTACAATAACATTACCAAAAAGTAACAAAAACTTATTATTATAAAAAAAAGGTATTGCTAATCACGTTTTTAGTACCAAAAATATCCCAATTCCATAAAAAATTGGTAAATTTTCAACAGGGTTTATAAGTTATGACTTGTGGACTAAACGACGCGAAAATTCCCGATTGGAAAAAGGTTTTTTTTTCAAATAAATATATAACAAAAATAGACTCAGTACGATTCTTAACTTAACCCTCACGGATCGGACAGGGTTTTAGTTCCACTTTGTATTATTATAATTAAAACACTTATTTAGATAATCAATACACTGATCAAAAACATTTAGCACCACTCTTTATCTGTGCTAGGACGCATTTGTTTCGATACAGTTGTATAGCTAATCTTATTTAAAATTACGCACCCTGCTTGTTATGTACAAATGTATAAAAAATTTGAAAGAGGTGCGTATAATTTTAATTTAGACGAATATTTTTTAATATAAATGTTTTTTTAATCAAGTATATAAATGTGAGGTTTTGTTCGTGACACTGTATCTAGTGTATTCTTGATCGAAGATTTAGGTAGCAATCATTTTTTGATCAGTGTTCTCTGTTAGTAAGTACTTAGCTTGTAGTCGTTTTTGTTACTTTAGATTACAATAAAGCTTATTTTTTCTAGTCAGTCAATCTAAGATTAATTTAAAATCAGTCTCAAAAGAGTTACATATCACAGTTTTATCTTTAATACAAAAAGTCATATAGAAAATGTACAAATAGTAGTCAAGTGGGAGTTGGACCGTTAGCTGATTACCGAGATTGGTAAGTAAAAGTGCTCATTTTAAATTATTTATAGAAACACGGAATCTTCAGGCAACAAATACAGCTCTCATTTGACTGTATTTTTTGCAAATTATTTTCCTTCAATAGAAATAGCACCATTCAATAAAAAAACTTATGACTAATTAAGCCGATTTGTACATACGTCGACCCTATGATTATTGGAACTAAATAACTTTCTAATGACTATTTTTTAGGAACATTCGGTAGTTTTAAAAATAATATCATTGATCTTAAATGAAATTTTAAGATTTTGTACTCCTTAATGTAAACTTACAACTAGATACTACACAGGCTGCATTTTTGAGATGGGGTAGTAAGGGCAGCTACTTTAACCGTTGTAGCTCTCTCTGTCTCATTTCCTACGAAATGTATGTTTGTTTTTGGCGATTTACGGCTTTTCTAGTACTTAAACCTCAGTTGTTTTGATAAAGTTTTTTGATCCTTATACGAAACCGGATCGATTGGGATCACAAAAACGTGTCTCAAAAAGTTAAGGACAGTCTCCTAAGACCGTTTTCCTGTAGCTACAACGGTTCAGGTAGCTGCCCTTACTGCCCCATCTACAAAATCCACCCTGTATACATTATTGTGTACACGTAAATATAATACTGACTTATGTCCGTCTGTGAATGTTCCCTTCTTTAGAAGGATGAGGGCGCAAGCATCCTCCTGACATGTCTGCTGACATCACTAATCTTTTATACCCCAATTAATTTATGCTAATAAAACGGGCACATATTTATTTATTTATTTACTAGCTACCCGCACCTGCTTCTCACGGTTTTTAAGACTTGTCAAAATATCGAGAGTTCTGTATAATTATGCAAGTTTAATGTTCGTGTATTATACATGTAAACCTTCCGGAATCAATTCTCTAAATAATGGTGTAAACCTCATTAAAATTGCTAAGTTAATAATAACACACAGGACTCTATATGACGACCTTCTTGTGTCTGTCTGCGACTATAGACAGACACTTGTGTTCTCCTTTATCGCGGTATTCGGTATAAAGAAAAAGGCGAGCAATCACAAAACGAGTGTTAAAAACTACTGCTCTCTATTACTACCTTCTTACTATTTTTACCAACACAGCCCATCATGGTAACATAGACAACCATAAGTCGGCAAGATATTCAATGTTCTATTATATATTCAGTCTTTATAAATTGAAATAATCACATTGGTATTCGGTAAAAACTCTATTCACAATATGAATAGGACACACGTCGTGGTAATTTTGCACGACATCATCGATTTTTATTTTAAATATAAAATGGTAGGCGCTTGCTATCGTGAACATAGTGTAAGCATAATCTCGCAAAGGCTTTTTTGTTCTTAAAAACTATGGACCTGTATGAATAAACTAGATAATTTGAGTATTCACTTTAAAATAACTGCATAAATTTATAAAATGATGAAATACTTACTCAAATGTGATAGTTTTATTAATGCAGGTTTAAATGTAACAAAAATTCGCATATATAGCGTCGTCATCACAGCACTTGAGGTGTACATACCTCGTCATGTTTATGGGAAAGGAGGATAGTTATGTGGCTGAGGGGGATATCTGCCCATAGCATAGGCATTGTAGTTCTGAGCGTTTTGCACTGGCGGTGCCGGCGCCGAGGTTGAGGGCCGCGTCGGTACTTGAGGCGTCACTGCCATCCGTGCAGGAGAGTTAGGGTACGATTGATGAATGTTAGGTACATCTGAAAGAAAAGAGAAAAGCCTTTAATCTTTTTAAGGGTTTTACTACATGTTCCACGATTGGGCCTATAAAATCGGCTAATTTTCTACTAAATATTGGAATTATGCCCGTTTAAATATCAGACATGGCCACCTCAATCCATACGGACACAATTTGGGTATAAGATGTTCGACGTCGAATGACCTGCTCTAGGATTTATACTAAATTGCGAAACCGTAGTTCAGCGCCATCTTGTAGAGAAATGGACCCCAGCAGGCAGTATACCTCAAGAGTTCAAGACATTAAAGCTTATAATTGTTTTACTGTGCCTTTTCTACAACTTACGATTGGAGGTTGACGGATATGGCTGTGAATAGTAGCCTCGGGCAGCTGGCGGCGGGACGGCCGGTTGGTACGACATGTACGCAGCAGGAGCGGCCACTGCCCTCACAGAGAGAGGATGTGTGGCGTTGGCGGGATGCAGACCACTAGGAGGATGGGCGCTCGGCGGGCGGGGGACGCCAGGAGGATGGGATGCGTTGGGCAGATGCAACGCCGTCGGTGTGTGCGCTGCACTTTGCGTGAGCGAGGCTGTGCTGGCCGTTCCGCTGGAGTACGTTCGGGCCGCTACGTTCGTGGTGGTCGGATATCTGCTAGAGCTTGCCACCGCTGCCGGAGGTGCACTCTCGACTTTGTGGCCGTTGACGAAGTGTCCGAATCCGTTGACTGCATTGCTGCTTATATTTGAAGTGCTTGGTCTACTTCGGTCTAAATGTGTTGGGTCTTTTGTGCGAGATTCATTTCCTTGATTTCTGTCAGAAGTTAATGACGAGGCTGAAAAGAAAATACAATATTATTGGTGGGTCACAAAAGCCTAAAAAAATTATAAAATTGGTACAGTTTTTTTCGGGGCCATTATAAAAAAGAATAATAATGGACCCTGTTCCCGATACCGTTGGTCTACTATTTCTTATATTTTTTTAATGTTTTTATATTGTTATTTATATGTATTGAAATAAAGGAATAATACTAAAATAATATATGTATATTGAAAAATAAAAATTGTATAATACAGTATAAATCGTAATAATCGTAAACGTAGGTATTACAAAGTTCGATGCCCGTTCTGCGATACACCTGTATCACAGGCGGCATGAGTACTTACTTACTTAGTTACTGTTAGGACAACAAATTTCTTAACAATATTTAACATAAGTTTTCAAAACAGTGACATAGTTGATTTATTATGTTATGAAACTCCATAAAATCCGGGAATGCACAACTTATAGGAACATTATATGGAAACGACTTGTTAACCCTGTTATGAACTTTAGTTTTGCGGTCATCATTCATCACCATTTCAGCCAAAAGACGTCCACTGCTAAACATAGGCCTCCCCAAGCACCGCCACTTCGACCGATTCTGTGCTTCCCGTATGAGTATTTCGACAAGTAACGATATATTGTATTCGTCTAGATAGCTCGGAAGCTCGGAGGATTTAAGATCACTTGAAGCAGATAGGATTGGGGTTTCAATTCCCAGAATCATTCAATCTTCCTTTTGACATTCGGTATTGAATGACGACGTTGGGCAATACGTGGGTTCGAATTCACGCCAAACCGTGCTCTTTTTGAAGGTATTCGTTATGAGTCGTAAGTATAGCAGTATAATATTCTAAAACTTGAGGACATTACCTATAAACCAACGACATGATTTAATAAGGAAATAAAACCGGCCAAGTGCGAGTCGAACTTGCACACGAAGGGTTCCGTACCACCGTAAATTATTTAGCAAATACATAATTGAAAATACTAAACGATGAATATTTTTTTTTTTCATCTTAATGAAAATCCCAAAGATAAATTTGTATTTCATAATGATATACTTACATAAATAATTACAAACATATTTTTGCAGTTGCAGAAAATCACCCATATGAATCGGTGTTTTTAGTATTTGTTGATTATAATAGGAATTTGAAACTTCTGTATATCATGTATATAGTATACATGATATACAGAAGTTTCAAATTCCTATCTTATTGTTGAGATAGAGCTCGTACAAAAATGGTCTAAAGCTGACAACTTTTACGGCCCCCTATTTCAACATTTTTGAAGATAAAAAATTAATTCGATGTGCTCTAGACATTGACACCCCACAGCCAGGGTTAGAAGTTTTCTTTTTATTAATCAAAGTTTATTGTATGGAGGATAATTTAATTTTTTTCCCTTAAATTTTTTAGTTTATTTCATTTTTATTATTTGTTGTTATAGCGGCAAAATTTCAACTGTCTACCTATTACGGTTCATGAGATTTATTTATTTATTTATATCATCACTTACAACTATTATTACAGGTACAATACAACCCAATGCAATAGTGAAGCAAACTTAATAATAACAACTTAGTTTCAAAATGTTATTGTTGTGAATTCACTCAGTGTACAAACAAAAATGTCAATTTCCTCCGCTACAAGGTTTTTTTTTTTTTTGAGGGTGTGAAATTATCAAATAACTTCTCCCGCTCTGGGCGGAGCGGGAGGGCGTGTCAGACTTTTACTGACTAAAACCCACCCGTGTTCCTTCCGTTGCCTGTGTGCCGAGGTCGCGATATCCCTTTCAGACAAACCCGCAACCCCGGCAGGCATTGGCCTTAAGGTTAAGGGTGCGAAGCGCCCGCGTCAGGGGCTAACACATGATACAGCTTGCTAACATACAGACGGCCAGCGGAGGCTTAGTAATAGAGGGCTTCATAATTTTTTACGAAATTACGCGTCAGGGATTTGATTTTTGAATAGGGAATTAAAATATAATTTTAAGTTTAAAGTATGAATATTGTTTTACTCCCTATAAATGAAGTTCCGTTTCACATAATATGATTAACCTAACCTTGATTTTGGAAAGTGTCATGACCACTGTAAAGAAGAATACTTTGCCGATTCTACATTAATTAAAAATTACTAGAAAAGAATAGAATTTTTATATAAAAGATTTTTTTTTTTAATCTATGGCTAAGTGGTCGTTCACAATTAGTCATAGAGATGTAGAATGCAATATAATCGATTTTTAATTAATCAACTAACCTCAGCACCATATAGCTCAACCATTTTGAGAGGAAACAATCCAATCCAATCATTGTAAAGCTTTGTGGTATTCAAATTTTGAGTAAGTTTTCTCATTTTATGTGAAAATGTCAGCATACATTATCTTATCACCGACCCTTTAATTTATATCACATGGGTTTAAAATAAAGAATGTGTGACTTACAATTACGAATGACTTCCAACACTGCCTGTATCACATCAGAAGATGTGTGACTGATTGGGTTTGCTCTCCTGGTAAGTGCAGTCAGCGAGTGCAACAGTGACGATTCATCGATTCCGACACTAGGCACCGTCTGAAAAATACATCAAAATTCAATAAATACGACGACATGTGTCGCATCGTACGACGTGTCGTTTCTGAAGCGTTTTGTCAAATAAAAAAAAAACGGCACCTTTATAAAACCATTTTTTTATCAGTCTGCCACAGCGGTTTATAATTTTATCTGTTATACTTACAGGTTCCACGAGAGGTCTTTGCTTTAAAACGCATCCCATTAGCTGGAGTAGGAACTGTCTGGGCACTGTAGATGTTTCCTGGGAATTATGTGTAATAATTAATATCAGTCTCTAATTTATGACCAGAGTAATGGTGCACTTACACGGGCAATGTGCAATTCATGGCAAATGTGGTTAATCAAAACGTCTTGGCAACACAGACGCTGTCCAACTGAATTAAATACTTTTTTCAATAATTATGAGAAATAATCCATCTGATTAGCCTTTTTCCAACTATGTTGGGGTCAACTTCCAGTCTAACCGGATGCAGCTGAACACCAGTATTTTACATGGGGTGACTGCCTATCTGACCTCCACAACCTAGTTACATAATTGTGAAAAACAACATAGGACATATTAAGGTTACTGTCGAAATGATGTTGTTATGACTTATGTAGAGAAAAAGTAGTAAAAAAGCTTAGAGATCAAAGCGGTGTTTTTTTTTCTATATACAGGAATTCCATGATTGTATAGAAATTGCCAAGAATCTAGCGCAATTTTCATTTAATTTTGCGCGTATAAACGTAGTTAAATTGTGCATGACACAGTTTTAATAATTAGAATATTTCAATTCGTTTGAGCAGACCTAGGACATGCTTCAGCGAAGGGTTTAACGTAATTTTCCAGAAAATCTAGTGCAAGACATTTAACTTTTCATGCATCTTCGAAAAACTTGAGACCTAACACCACGAGGAGGCACCTGTCCTACCGCTGACGAGGAAACGACGAGCTTTCGACTATTTTCTCGCTCGAGAAACGTAAAATAGATGTAGATCGCGTGTCAGTAAAAGAGATGTATTAATATATGATCGCTGACTATTCACAATGCCGGTGAGAACTCTCTGTCCACTAGTTTGTCGCAGCAACAAGAACTATGGAAGAAAATTCTCGCTCAGCGACCCTCGCTTGGCGGGCAGAACACTCGTTGAGACTATCGCTTGGTACATACGCATACCACCAAGTGACTGGGCAGTCATTCTACTCGTCGAACTCGCGCACTCGCTCATAGCTCAGCGACAGAACTATCCTAACTACACACTCGCAGCTCGTTGCTCGCCACCTCGTTTCTAGTTGCTAGCTCTACTTGCTTTTCGCTAATCGTCGGCGGTGGGATAGGTGCCTAATGGCAGCCAAGAATAAAAATATAAGTGCCCTTGAAAACCATGAAATGATACACGTTGCATGTGCATATACAAAAGGGAATATTTAGTGGCTCGATAAATACTACTCACAGAATCGAACGACGGAGTTTGATTGAACTGACTCAGCAAATCTTGGACTTGCATCTGTTGAGACGACTCCTATATGAACACAACACATTAATTAATGTCAAAATTGTGTGAAACTATTTCAGTCAAATATTTAATACGTTCATGACTACATTACCTCCGTATATTCATCCAGTATGCGGAACAACTCTGGACTTACTGTTGACTTCAACAACAACCGACCATTTGCATTTTCTGCAGACTTTTTCTCATAGATATACGATTGGTATTCACTCTCGCACTCCAATTTTTGTAATTCTTGATGGTACAGCTCACTCCTAAAGATATATTGAAAAGTTTAATCATGCAATGCTTTTTTACAAAACTAAACAGGTGTGTTAGCGTGTAGCAGCTATTCTCTAATATCAAATAAGCGATCTCCAATAAACCGTACAGTCGTGATGATTACCGGATAGTATGGCGAACAGATCACCAAGGGCGCGATAACGCTCAACAACACTAGACCATAAAACCAAGAGCCACTGTATCATTATTTAGAATTTTAGATATTATCATCGCTGTGCAGGCTCATCCCATGTGTATTGCTTGCAATGTGAATAATTTTTAATTACATTGATCCAAGTGACGTAACCGAGACTTACATACATTACATAGCACAGTGCTTTACAAATTAAAATACTAGTTCGAAAAAGTATTTTGGCTCGTTATGTTATTTCGATTAATATTTTTTGCTTTACTTGTTATATCGCACAGCATTTTATTTATATTTCAAACCCGCGGGTAATTTACCATTAAATTCTTTACCGTTATGATGGTTAGTTTTCATTAAAGTAAACCGGACAATTTAACTTGACGAGGTAGATGTCTGCGTATTTATAAAATTTTGCATTATGCAAGCAAATATATAAACATTATTACATACTGAATACTAAAAATTCGCTTCTCAAAATATTATAATTTGAATCAGAACGCGCTTCGCTTATAAACACTCGCCGATTCATGACCACTCTCATACTTCATCATATCAAACGATTCCCGGTAAAATAACACAGCGTCAATTATTATTACTTAAATATATCTCAAATTATATCATGCGGACAAATTAATATGGAGAAGAATCTTATCATTTCAAACCTGAGTTCCCGCTGGATACAATTTTCGCAGACAGTTTCAATTTCAACTACTTTGGAGCACTCCGCTTTCCTCGCTTTGCTTGGCCCGGCTGGGAACAAAATAAATACGCGCCAAGCAAATAACATTAGCTATCCTAAGTTTAATTTATTACTAAAAATATGAGCAAAATGCATTGAACTTATTAATTGTGAAGCGATCAGGAACTTAACAAACAGTATTATTTTATACACCAAGGATCACAAAAAAAAAATGTGATGAGTATTTCCACTGCAGGACACTTAGCATTTTTTGTTCAGTGTCGCCAGTGGGAATAAATAAACAATCTATTTGTTTAGTCATCCTTGGTCTATTCTATTAAACCTGTACATGTAGAAATGAGTAAAACTGCATATCTGATTTTGGACCCGACACTAGCTTTTAGAGCTTTTGAGACATTATTTAACACCATTTTAAAGCTTAGTTCCAAATACGTGTTAGATTATCCATAATCATGGAACTTGGGACTAAACAGGAGGAATAAAAAAACCGGTCAAGTGTGTGTCGGATCACGCACAATGAAGGGTTCCGTAGTTGGGATGAATTTATCCCAAGAACAATCTTAACATTGTAGTTGAAAAACATGTTCTCCCCTTTGGAATGCATGAACATGTTTTTGCAACTGCAATTGTAAGTTGGTCGATTATTACTCGTTAACTTGTAGAGCCTTCTTAGCTGTTGTGAATTTCACATATCCAAAACCAACTATTTAGCTGGCAGAGCACACTTGACTCTAACAAAAATTTGCACTTTAAAGCTTAATATTTCGCAAACGGATCCCTGAATCGAAAAATGATTTTCATACACCCTCAATGTTTTTGAAAGACCTCTCCGACGAAACCCCAAACCATGGGATAGACGACGATAAAAAAACACCCCCTCTCTATGTGGAGGGGAGGTACCCTAATAAAAACTTGAACATTTTGTCGGTGTGATTAATACCCATGCCAAATTACAGCTTTCTAGTACTAACCGTCTCTGAGCTAAGCCGCGGAAAGACAGACAGACGGTCATGGCGAAACTATAAGGGTTCCTTGTTGACTACAGAACCCTAAAAATTTAATCTTGTATTCTACAAAATTTTGCATATGAACACTTCTATTTATTTCACCCTGAGGTCCCTTAACATAAACTCAAACCCGTATTATAATTATGTAATTGGATGTTCCAGTTAGCTTTATCCCAACTATGTTGGGGTCGGCTTCCAGACTAACTGGATGCAGGATGCAGCTGAATGCCTGCAATTTACATGGAGTGACTGCCTATCTGGCCTCCACATCCTATTTACTGGGTAACACTGCTGCGAGTCATATAGTAAAATGTAACATTCATATGAAACCAGCGAGTAATAGTTATTTTTTATTAAATTATTGTCGATCCTCCAAGTTTTAGAAGTTATGCGCGTTGTATCTCACGAGTTTTCCATAGGTTCAAAATCAGATACAAAATTCCCATTTCAGCTTGCTTCAGTTCAAATATGCACTTCCGATAAATTAAAAATAGGTACCTGTTGTGACTTAGTGTAAAAAAAATGCGAAATTACGCAAATGCAAATTAGAATGCATTAATGTGTTCAACAAAATTTATTGCTAAGGAAAAATATGTATTTGGCACATGAAAATAGCATCTGAAGAACATATTTAATATTAATACAATGGGGTAGCTGACTGTTATTCAAAATGTGCAATTGAATAAAAATCATGTTAATAAATTCAAGTAACATATAAGAATGTAATGGTAAAATGCTTAACTATTGCTTATTTTAGTCCCTCACATGTTAATTAAAACATTTTAAGAAACTATGCAGTTTGTCATTTACAAGTTGGTGAAAAAAGGGGAATAACAATTTTGTTTTAACATAATTTTAGTTACGCTTATAGGATATCTAACCAAATATGTGGCTGCAATATTATCAACTATGGCCCGAGCATACCGGCAATATATTTTTGCCAGAAAATGTTTGTCCCGGCAATTAGAAATATGAACGCAGTTGATGACATTGATACTCCACTATGGAGTTAAATACAGGTTACTCAATGATTTAGCTACGAGAGCGGCACTTCGCCTATAATGTTGTGCAAAATGTTAATAGAAATACCTACCTACATAAACTGAGAAGACTAGGGGTTTATGTTGTTTTGCCGCCCGGGGGCCCCAACAGGCTTAGTCAGTCTCTGTGGGGCCACCTCAAAAATCATCAATTATTCGCGTTATTATTGTACAGTGCGCACTGCAATACAATTGAAAAAATGATTTTTGTGAAAGTATTAAAATTTGCGGCGCCTGAGGATGACTTTACAAAAACAGGGCGTGTCAGCGACACTATCAGTTTTAAACCCAGTCTTAACAAAAAAAAACAGCATTGAAATCGGACCATCCGTTTGGGAGCTATGATGTCACAAATTGACACAGAACGACAAGGGCTTCAACTAAATATAGTATAGAGTACCCCCTTTTCACGTCTGTTATTAAGAGCGTTCGTCCTAAAAGTTGGCAAGTCCCTTACATCCTGTATAGTTTATGAGCTTTACGGCATTTTTAGGGACATTCTATCACGTCTGTGAAGTTTCGCCAGCTAATTTAAATTGACCCTGTATAATGCAGTTTTAGTTTTCTCCTAAATGGAGCCCACTGTTCTCATTTATCACTTTGCCCTACCTCTCATAAACTGAACCTGTACAAACAAATCTCTGAAAGAATCTTGTATTTTTATGTATATAGATTATTTTGGATGTGATAATTATACACTATGGCCCAAAAATTACGAAAATTGACGTCTAGTCAAATGAATGTGACAATACAAACTGTAACAACAAATAAGCAAGTTAGTAGATAAAGTTGTTACAACTTATCAGAAACAGAAATCTCTGCTGCACGCACAAAGCCTAAACTGATTAAGTCATTATAGTAAAAAGGGATATTGCATGTCACAGTAAATTATATTTAAGGAATTCCATAATATTCTGTGCCAAGTATTCGCGCATGCTAGAATTAATTATTCTGATTTTAACTTTTCTTGAACTTATTGAAAACAATTTATATTCTTTTTTGCTTTTCGCTGAGCAATTAACTCTTTTGAATTTAAATTATCTAATCTGCCCCACCCCTCAATAGCAATAAGATTTATACCAATGGATGGTTCTTTTCCAAGCCTTTAGGGGAATACATGTGTAGTTTATTAGACCATTAGGAGTTAGAGGAACAATGCGATTAATCAAATTAAATTGTCGCATTTTATTATATATTTTTTTACTAATACAGTGTCTTCTACACTTAAGGATACTTCATGTTTGCTTGAAATAGTCATGTTTCCCATCAAATATAACTTCGAAAAATATGTTGGTGATTTATATAATTATATAATTATTTTAATCAGTAAATATATTATAATTACATTGGTTTATATCTTATGGCTATAGGAGGGTGGGGTAAATTCCCATACTTCAGTACCCATTCTCCTTTAATATTGACTTGGTCAAATTTGGCAAAAAATCTGTTAATAATGTAGTAAGATAATTACCCTCAGAAGGCCCCGCAGCACGTTTCAAAGCACCATTTTTATTTGGAGTTGCATTTGTTGAAAATGGAGGAGGAGGCCTACTTGCGTCAAACCTGTAATGTTAACAAAACATATTGTAAGATATTTCCTTCATGCTGGTCGGTTTTCTGGATCCCATGTTCAAGAATGATTGACTTGAAATAGTTAAGTAACATAGGCCTAATAACTACTTACATAGGCGGTAGAGGAGGTGGTGGCTGGGTTACTGAAAACATTGTAGGAGTGTTGAAGGGAGGTGGAGCTGTAAAAGAAAACATACAATAATTATTATCATATCAATCCCTAAAAATGAAAAATGCGGCAGGCGTGCCCTTATTTATGTCACACTAACGACCCGCCACTGCTTCGCGGAGGTGCTATATACCTTTGTGGCGACATGTTAAAACATTAAAATTTCATTGCTATTTTAAGGGAGTATTCATGATACACATAAATATTTTGCAATAAATGCCCTAAATGATTGTGAAAATGGAATTAATATCCATTCTGTAGTTTAGAAGATCTAAGCCATCATACAGACACAACTCGAAATGCAACTTTTTTATACCATGTATATGCACTATGTTGTACTATTTACTGGACATGTTGTACTATTTACTGGACATGTTGTACTATTTACTGGACATGTTGTACTATTTACTGGACATGTTGTACTATTTACTGGACATGTTGTACTATTTACTGGACATGTTGTACTATTTACTGGACATCCTGTTTAAAATAGGCTCTTGATCCAGCTAGTTACCCAAGGAGGGCTTTATGATAATTATGTCTAAAATATTATTACTTAACCGGTAAAGCCCTGGGTGACCCTCAAGCACGTCAATTAGCACGTTAATTAGTTGTTTATCAGGCCTTTAACGGTTAAGAGCATTATTCCTATTAGTTGACACTGTCGCAAATAGCTGTTATGGGATATCAAAAGGAACACCTTACATTATAGTTTAACATGTTATTATTTTGTATAATTTATATTATTTTTATAACACTTAAAATGCATTAGCATTTTGATATTTATTTATTTAGACTGAACCAACCAGTATACACAGGTAACTTGTAAGTGTTTGTAAGCTTTTAGGACTTTTATTATTTGTAGGCTTTTGGCAAGTAATGATGGATTGGGTACACACAGCTACACATCAAGCTATTAATTTCCAGTATAAGCTGACCTCGAAATTGTACGAAAATCCTATACAATGCGAGATCAGCATAAACTGGAAATGTATAGCTTGATGTGTAACCGTGTGTATCTTAAAGACCAGTCACTGAAAGAGTGCGTTCCTGACCAGCATATAATGTTCTTACTGCTGGGACACAGGCATCCTGCTCTGTGATAGAGAGCCATAACTCATTGGCCATGATTAATAACACCAGCCTATTATTGTCCCACTGCAGGGCAAAGGCCTCTTCTCATACAGAGAACTATGTGGTAGTTTCTCATAGAAACTACTGAGAAACATGTTTGTAAAAAAGAAAAGCTGTTATGAAGTAGTTTAGCATGTGCATGGTATTTTTTAACCTGCACTAGTGAGTCTTGCCTTAACGACAATTGCCAAAAACCCAAACATATTGTGTTTTCTTTAGGTAACAAACTGGATCAAGATCCTTTGAAGAGAGCAGTTTCTCTCGACGTGGCACACATTGTGACGAAAACGAGGTCAAAATGAAATACCTGAAAATGTAGGCGGTGTCATTCTAACTGGCGCAGTTGTAGTTGTTGGGGGAGGTGGTGGCGGCGGCGGAGGTGGCGGAGGCGCTAGCAGAGTGGGCAGAGGCGCTGGCAGTGGTGGAGGCGGCGCGGCTGAGCTCGGCGGCGGCGGCGGCGGCGGAGGTGGCGGTGGGGCCTGCACTAGGTACTCACTCACATATAAGTTCATCTGTGCAGTAGACATTGCTGCATACCTTTCAGCTAACGCTCTAGGTATCTGACCCGTAGTCAGAAACAGGTTTTCTTCCTCTCTCGACGTATGCAAATATGTGCAATCTGGCCTGGTACAACCCGTTCTGTTCTGAAAATCGTGGCAGAACTTCAAAATGTCTTTCATAGATTCCACATCTAATTCATGACGGAACTTGCATTGAGCGCCTTTCGTACAAATACCCCACACAAAGTCGCGGCATTTTTTAGTTTGTGGTTCGGTCGGTGTCACATTGGCATTTCTAATACGTGGGTCCGTTGGAACCAATGACTTAGTATTCTTGTGGATTACCGCCGTCGCCATAGGTGCCGTAGTTGATGGCACTGTCTGTTGCGGTAAAGGCGGCTGGCGGCCATTTTGTTCATTATTATTACTCATGAACTGCAAAACAAACTTGTCCTATGATTAATGTGGAAGAATCATAAAAACGAAGTATCTATTATTACATAGTTTCATATACGTACCGTAATCGTGTTTATAATCTGCTATCGTATTATTTTTACAAATTAAAGTTATCGAAATAAATACCACACCACCACTTCCAGCACTACAGGCTCATCGTCTTTTCATTGTTGAATACTACGCGCCACCCGCAAAGTTATATTATTTTAAAAACCCAACGCAAAAAGTACTGTATTACTCATAATATTATTATATTATGTGCGTAATAATGACTGCTTGATACAAAATCCAAAAACATGAATATTTTGAGAACGTACGAAACATAGAGAAACACTCTGTGGACTACTGTGGTGTGGGCCACAGACTGCATAAAGATACTACGTATGTATGGAGTCTGCTGTCTATGGATTGATTGGATTGAGCATTATCGTTAAGCTTAGTGCAGACTAGCGCGACGCGACTCGAACAATACAATGTCTAATGGCTCCTACACCCAGTGCCTCCTGCAGTCCTTTTGCCGAGTGGCACGTGCCCCCGGCTTTTGCACCTCCATTTCCTTTACGATCCTTTGTGCGGCAAGACCGGGCGCGCCGCGGCTTGCCCGGCAGCATGGCCGGTGGCAGTGTGTAGGAACCATAAGAAAACTTCAAGGTAAAACAATAAGTCAATTTGGTGTCGCGTCGCGCTAGTCTGCACGAAGGTTTATTCGCTATTCTATTTATCATTGGTGCAAGTGTTGCCAAGTTAATTTTGAAGGGGATCGTACCATAGACTAAAACATCTTGAAATCCTCAGAGTAATTTGAAATCTCTATTTTCTCTCAGAATATTTGACGGGAAATAAGGATTTCAACAAGTTTTGTGAATGTTTCGCTAGTGCAAACAACGCACAGTTAGACGGGGCCAATGCACTAAGCCAATCCAACTACCTGTCCGATTAGAAAAATTATTTTTGCACTAAATAGCTCAATTCTTAAGGAAGGTTATAGGCTTCTTCGCGGACGAAGTCGCGCGCAGAAGCAAGTGTTAAATAAAAGTAATACTTTACCATGAGCTGGCTTCCCAAAACTCGAGTCAAGATTTTTTGACGTACTTGGTTTTTTCAGAATAGGTGCCGTTTCTTTTTTTTAAAAAAAACGGCGATTAATATTGTTATATTGACTTAAGTCAAAAAATCATAAATGAATAGTTCATGACCGTGTGCAAGGCTATAACGGTTATCTTGCCGGCCTATTCTTGCTAATTTGCCTACCTGATTGTATCCTATGATATATTTATGCATATTATTGGCTATTAGAAGCCATTAGCAAAAAACTGACATTTTAAAATTTAATCTCTTATTTTTTTGATCCACAGTGCGTCACGGCGAAGTCGTGAGCAGTGAGCGTTTATCCTTAAAGCTGGCAACGTCGCAAATAGCTGTCAAATATTTACTTACTTAATTGGATTAATTTGGCAGTAATACTGAAATGTGACTAACTAGTGAACTAAAATGTTGATTATGAAATGTAATAAATAATATCGTAACACCGAATATTTAGTTTTAGATGTAAAAAAAGTATTTGGAAACTTTCCAAATGCTATTTTTACCAAGGACTGAAAGCGGTTACGTTTAAAGGTTAAGATACCTCAAAAATATACCGGTTCCGATTTAAAATAAGGGTTGAGCTATAGGTACCGATACTTTTTTTAAATAAAGGTTGGGCTAAACCGTTATTTAACCTTTACACGATTTCGGTACCGAAAAACATGTGAGAAGGCGCGGCACGGGTGTGCGGGGGGTCGAACACGTTAGAACTTCTGTATTTATGAAGGTTTAGGTACTGCTACCGATACATTTATAAAGGTTAAGGTCTGCTACCGATACATATATAAAGGTACCGATATTTCTACCGAAACATACCGGTATGCATTTCCAACCTCAACATTCCGCTACTGAAAAAAAGAACGGTATCGAAACATTTTGGTAACCCTTATTTAACGGTAGGTATTACGCCATACCGAAATTTAAAGGTACCTTAATTTTTGGCAATTCAGTCCCTGTTCTTAACACATATAACGGTTACAACATAAAATTCAATGTTATTCATTATTAACCGGTAAAGCCCTGGGTGACCCTCAAGCACGTCAATTAGCACGTTAATTAGTTGTTTATCAGGCCTTTAACGGTTAATATTCTAGTTCGTTAATTTCATTCAATGTTATTCATTTATTTTTCCATACAGTAATATTGCCAAATTAATCAAAACAACGAAATATTTGACATCTATTTGCGACCTTGCCCACTTTCAGAATGGCTGACTGTCCACTGGAGCGGATCTGTTCCAATATTAACCAATTTAATTGCATAAAATCTCCGCTTCGCTTCAGTTGATAGGAAATTGCAAACTAGTTTAAAATATCATACAAAACCGGGAACCAGGCTTCCCCGCTTCGCTTCCTCACTCCGCGGGAGGAAGCGAAGCGGGGAAGCCGAACACAATATCTTTCGTTATGAGGGTCTATCGCTTACTACGGATAGCTATTTGTAAGTTAAAGCCAAAATAAGCGTCCCGTTATCATATTGACAGCTATTTGTTTGACAGGACAGTAACTAAAGACACATAGATATATAAGTATGCGTACCTACTCTTAATGTTTTTGTAAATTAGGTATATATTACGCGTATGCGAAATAGATTACAATTATCTGTGTTAAAGTACGGAGGTAACCTAGGGGTTGAAGTCTTTTTTTTTTTTTTTTTTGGCTGGGAAATTATCAAATAACTTCTCCCGCTCTGGGTGGAGCGGGAGGGCGTGTCAGACTTTTACTGACTAAAACCCACCCGTGTTCCTTCCGTTGCCTGTGTGCCGAGGTCGCGATATCCCTTTCAGACAAACCCGCAACCCCGGCAGGCATTGGCCCTTCCGGACCACGTCAGTTGGTGCTGACATCTCTTTGAGGCGCGCGTGGAACACAACGCGCCGTCGACCCGGGCCTGGTCCCAATCGGACGGCGAGCTACCCATTGCTCACCGTCCGCAAGCCCGCGCCTACTGTGGCCGGAAGTCGGCTCGCGACTCCCGACGCCCGGGGCGTCTCCTGCGGCGACTAGGGGCGCGAGGGGGCGCATTTTGCCTCTCCCTCGCGCGCTCCGCCTCCTCCTTCGCGAGCATTACTGCTTCGCAGAAGGAGGTGACGGCCTCCCATGCACTCTCGCTCCGGACCATGGCCTGAACCAGGGCCGGACGCGAGAGATCGCCGGCGCCGATCGCCTCCGTGAGGACACGGCGGTGCTCCGCCCAAGCTGGGCAGACCTCCACCGTATGCTCCACCGTGTCCTCCGGGCGATCCACACAGTGGTGACACCCGGGCGTTTCCTCCCGCTTTATCCTGAACAGGAACCTCCCGAAACAACCATGTCCGGTGAGGACCTGTGTCAGGCGGAAGGTGAGGACGCCGTGGCGCCTCTCTAGCCACTCCTCAAAGAGGGGACTTATCGCCACAATTGTGGCGTGCCCAAGGGGTTGAAGTCTGGATTGAGATTCTGGTTTCTCATATTTCGGGGGAAGATTGAACCCCCTCTACCCCTGCCTACGGCCCTGTGTGTACATTGCCTCCAAAACTTCCGAGCCTCAATGGCACAGGAAAGATTATCCGGGGTAGCTCTCCTAAGACACAAAGAAGTGAACCTAGAAATCGATGAAATCATCAACGGTTTCGCGAAAAAGAAACGTACGTTTTTATTAGTAAATTAAATTATCTAAACTAAAATGTATACAGTTCAGTAGTTTCAACGGTTCAGTATTTAGAGTCTAAATGGGACACAAACAAACAAACAAACACATTGCTTTTTGTAATTTTCGTGAGCGAACAAACTAACATTTTACAGATTTATTAAATAACTAGTTTTCGTCCCATGGCTTTGCAGACGTGGAACTATAACCCTGTACAAAATCTTGGTCCGGGCGTCATATAGGTATTTTGTAAACATCTCCTTTGTAGGAAATAGGAATGCACTTTAACGATCATGAATGAGTTCATACTCCGACTCGCATTTGGCCGATTTTCGGGTGGCTGTGACCACAACCTTTTTTGAGGGCTTCTTTATTTTTTTTGGAGGGTGTGAAATTTTCAAATATTTTCTCCCGCTCTGGGCGGAGCGGGAGGGCGTGTCAGACTCTTACTGACTAAAATCCACCCGTGTTCCTTCAGTTGCCTGTACATTGCCAGGGTCCACGGTATCCCTTTCGGATTTTCCCGCGACCCCGGCAGACATCGGCCCTAGCGGACCCCTTCCGTTGTGCTGACATCTCTTTGAGGCGCGCGTGGAACACAACGCGCCGTCGACCCGGGCCTGACCCTTATCGGACGGCGAGCTACCCATTACTCACCGTCCGCAAGCCCGCGCCTACGGTGGCCGGGAATCGGCCTGCGATTCCCGACGCCCAGGGCGTCTCCTGTAGCGGCTAGGGGCGGGAGGGCGCGACATTTGCCTCTCCCTCACGCCCTGCGTCTCCTCCTTCGCGAGCATTATTGCTTCGCAAGAGGTCACGGCTTCCCACGCCCTCTCGCTCCGTACCATGGCTTGGACCAGGGCCGGACGCGAGAGATCACTGCCGCCTCCACAAGGACACAGCGGTGCCCCGCCCAAGCCGGGCAGACCTCCACCGTATGCTCCACCGTGTCCTCCGGGCGATCCACACAGTGGTGACGCCCGGGCGTTTCCTCCCGCCTTATGCGGAACAGGCACCTCCCGAAACAACCGTGTCCGGTGAAGACCTGCGTCAGGCGGAAGGTGAGGACGCCGTGGCGCCTCTCAAGCCACTCCTCAAAAAGGGGACTTATCGCCGCAATTTGTGTCGTGCACAGCAATTCTCTATGATTTAGTAGTTTAGATAGTTCAAAACTCAGCAAATATTCTGTGCAGGATAAAAGATTAACTTTGTTGTCCTGTCGTCCTCCCGTTGGACGGAACTATTACCCATTCTTTAGACCCCTCCAGTAGGCCTTTGTCAATGAGGGGTTCTCTATCGGCGTGGCGTGATCAAACGGTCTCTTCTCTGACCACTCCTGGACAAAGCGCCCTCTGACGTCAGGGCATTACTCCCGCGTAGTGTAAGACGCCAACGCGGCCCTCATGGGCATACCCAGCTTTTGGCCCAAGGGGGGCAAATATGAATTTTTCCCCCGGATGTCTTTCATAGTTTAATATTGCTGCTGCGTTCGCGTATTTTTAACCAACTTCAAAAAGGAGGAGTTTCTATGTTCGTCTATATGTTATTTAAAAAAAATAAGTATATGTATCGATATTTTCGTCAATTGTGGACCGAATTTGAATTATTGTTTTTTTAAATAAACAAAGAATTTTCAAAATTGGTCCACAATTGACGAAAATATCAATGAACTTTATAAACAATAAAAAAACAGCCGAACATAAAACCTGCTCCTTTTTAAAGTCGGTTATGTAAGATAACATGAAAGGCCGAACAGCGCGATTATTTATAAAATTAATCCATAAAATAATCATATCGTTGATTGATACTGTAGGTAATTGTAAAGTTAGTCTTAACGTGACTGTAACATAACTTTTATCGACAACAGTACTTAGGCATACAAAATCCAGGGGGAGGCGGGGGCAGCTGCTCTCCCCTGCCAACCTCCCCCCTGGGTACGCCAATGGCGGCCCCCATGTTAGCGTGAAGCGTTTTGTAGCGCCTCCGCTACTACGAAACTTTCTTTTTTTAACTTTACCTTATCTGAACAGGGATGTTGCCAACGCAAAATAATACTCCTGTTCCTGTTCGGCATAAGAAGCTACAGCCCGTCCTCGTTCCTGCTCTGCTACCGAGTACCGCCTGCTGATCCTGTTTCACGTTCCTGACTCTCCAAGGGTTCTAAGCCGCATACCCACCTTAAGTTTAAGCCGACCTGAAGCTCCTACTCCTTCAACCTTTCTTATCTCGAAGCGAATCCCACTGCAATAGATGGCGGCAAGTGTTGCACTGTGTTAACTGCGTAGTAAGAAGCAGCTAGACATTGCCGCAAAACTAGCCCGTTTACTAGAGCCTTATAATATTGCTGGCAATATAGGTACAGACACGTCTACATATAAACCTATATATTTCCAGTATAAGCTGATCTCGCATTGTATAAGATTTCCGTACAATGAGAGGTCAGCTTATACTGGAATTGTATAGCTTGATATTTTGCCGTGTGACGTACCTATTGGAAACAGGATCACCCTGAATTAACAGATAAAAGGTATACAAAAAATAAGAGGGGGTTTTATTTTTAAAAGTTGTCTGTGAATTATTGTATTAAAAAACAAAATAAATTATGTAATTTCTGCATGAAATATAAAATAGTCTTTAGTAACAGTTAAACTATGTGAAAATATATAAAATAAGAAATGGACTTGGCAAAATTTTGCCAAGTCCAGCCAATAACTGCTTGTTATTGGCTATTTGGCTGCAGATATTAGTAGCCAGTGTATTCATTAAATTTTTGAATCATATAAACAAAATCATCATAACAACAAAAATGTCAATCTACATCATTTTTTTACTGACATCCATCATTTTTCGCCGGTATCACACAAACATTCTTCGTTTGTAGCCTATGCCTCAGTTTAATGTTTAATTAGGAGGTGACACGTAGCGTTTTTTGCGTTTATTCTGATACGAAAGTATTTTCGATGGACTTTCAAATATTGCCCAAAACAAAAAATAATTACATCCATCATTCTTCCCAATACCCTTCACATATTATTATTTTAATAAAAATACTTGTAAGTATTTATATCTATGGATGTACTTATGATACAAAGTGTGCAGGTCACATAACATCTCTGGTTTAAAATTCATATATACGTTGCTATACGTCCAACTATTCGTGCACAATGACGTCATACGTCATGCGAGCATGCATCCACGCGTTGCGTGTTCGTGCGATACAGTTGGACAGTATCTTTAATGATCAGTCACGAAAATTGATTGTTGAGCACGAGAAGATTAGCACACACCGACAGTCAGCCGAGTAAGGTATAGCCATTTCCTACGACTGACAAAGAACTATTCATGAACTTTAACGGATTCGTTGCCAGCTTCATTTAGTTAAATTCTACAGACAAGCTCCATAGGTAGATTGTTGTCGCGTCAGGCGCACTGGCCCTCCTATTTAGAATGCTGAATGACGCTCCTTACGTGCCTACTGCCATTGGTCTCATTGCAGGTATTTTCATATTTCACAATAAATTCGTAGAAAAAAAATATTTATGTGTAACCTTACCACCACCACCTGTGCACCTTATAATCCTCTATATGCATAGAAGGATGGCGTTCCAATTCCAAGGTTATATTATAAATAAATAAATAGCAATTTAAAAATACCCCAGAATTTCTAATCATTAAAATATTTTTCTTTTATTATTATTAGAAGTTTATAAAAAAAATATTTTCTTTTGTATAATTTACAAGTACGCTAATTTATAGTGCCGTGGTTTCCTATAATTTAGATACATGCGAGACTTATAATTATAACAAAGACTGTTGATGCTGTGTATGTGTTTAGTTAGTAAGCCGTTATATAAATAAAAAAAATCAGAGATCGTAAACATTGGTGAGTTTGTCGACTTGACGCGGATTATCCTTAGCCTTCCCCGGCTAGTTTGAAAAATCGTTACACATTTTTTTACACCTAATAGGAAATAATCATCACGGAATGCATTATGACGAAATCATAATAATCTAGCACAAATGACAGCACATTTATTAAAGTATAAAAATGGGTCACTTTGTAATATATTATATAAAAGTGACCCATTTATTCTAGTAATACTAGAATAAATAGCTAGAAGTAAGTACAGTTGAAAAGAGGCCGAATTATTCGGCAAACCGATTACCTAGTTGCCAAATATTCGTAGTACCCAATAATTAAATATTGACTACGTGTGACACAAAGTTTATATTTTTAAATTGCAGGGCCAACGTAAGGCTAGTATCCTAAATTATAACAATTTAGGATACAAAATGGTAGTATTTGTTTTTATAATTTTTTTATCTGTCTTTCCATAGTTTTGACAAGCGCGACCGACTGACGTCGTTGGAGGACTTGCTACGACGCACTTGGCGCGCATCTTCAACATCATGACTTCAGCCGAAAGACGTCCACACCTGGACAGAGGCCTCCCCCAAACTTGGCGCTCAGTGGCTTCGAATCGGTTAAGTTGATAGCCAAGGTGCTTTACAATCAAGTTCCGTTACTTTACAAATTTGTAAATATTATGATGCCAGTTTACAATTATTTTTTTGCAATACGTAGGCGACGGATCGTTATGAAACAAACCGTTTACAATTTATTTGTCATGGGAATTTCATCTGATTTATTTGAAGCTCACATTTTGGTCAGAAATAAATGTAGCAAAAATATCCTCATTTCCAAATATCACTTGAAACATTCGATAATTTTATTTCGAAATTTATTTCTTGCGTGTTTTATCAGCAATAAGACATATACATAAATACTATTTTTGTACCGTTAACTATATACATGCTATTTTAAACTTGTGAAGTAAGCACATGATAACTGTGTTACGGAGGTTAATAAGACACTGTCAAGTCTATCGTTTCTTATACCATTAAAGATGTACACTTGATTAACTTAGTCTTAAAATATTAAATTGTTTGCTTTGTTACCGGTTGTTTTAGCCGGGCAATATTTGACCGGCAATGGTTGGTATTGCTACTCGTTTTTCATATCACATAATCTGGACACAAGTGGGAAGCGAACGATGCGCAGCTGATTCGCGTAGTCGCAAACTATGGCGTCTTTCAGCGGTAATATCTGTCGCACGAAGATACATCCGTCGCTTTGGCCTGAAACACAATGTAGAAGGTTGATGCAATCTTCAGACTGACCAGACTTATAGAATTCAGTTACCTATCTAATAACGCAACGTATTTTCGTAAACGATTACGACTAATCTGACATTCATCTGACTAATCTGTCATTTTGACAGTTAAACAACAAATGTACGGTACGTACACTTGCCGAGTTGTTGTTTAGGTTGAAGCGCGTAGAGAAAAGATCACTTAGTTCCCGTTAGGTTTATTACGTATAAATAGTGTTTATAAATAATACTGTTGACGATTCCTTTCTCTAATGTTAGTCACCGCGTAGCAGTAATCGCACTCGCTGATTTATTGTAATGTATGTATATAAGGTGCTATAAAAATATCTGCCACGGCTTTAATGGGAGGTAGTATTGTGTTTAAAGATTACAATAGTGAAGAAATTTTGTACCCCAGAATAGTTAATTTAATTTGAGAAAATAAATTAGTTTAATAAACATTGACTCTATTCTGCATAACGTGGTTCACAAATTACGCGCGATGTGTCGCTTCGTCAATGAAAACAACTGCTATCTCTTTCTATCTGTTCTGTGAATGAAAACTGAAATCAGCTGACTAGTTCGTCACTATTTAACCTACTAGGTACGCAATAATACGCAGGCAAACAAGTGTTTTAAAAGTGCAATTACTTACCAGCTACCGCATTCTTCCAAAAAACTGACGTAAATAAGATGATAAACTTCCCATCACACTTAAAACAGGCTTTGGACTGACAAGTTGGTGTAAGAATCGCAATTTTTTTCTTATTATTTTTAAACAATAGGTACTTAGATTAATATCAAATAACGATAAATTACAGTAACTTGGCGTGTTTAAAAGTTAATCATCTTATTTACAATAATTGCACCGTATTTACAGTTATTTACACACTCCCTAGCTACTTATCTACAAAACTGTTGCACAAGTCCGCCTTCGCGTTGCACACAAAATGTAGGCACGCTTACGTACATGTCTGTTCACTTTTTCACTTTTTACTTGCCTAAATGCGCGTTTGATGCGCCGTTTTAGTTCTTCCACACTTCTAATGTCATGTCCGGTTTGAACGTACACAAGGTCCTTTACACGACCCCACAAAAAAAAGTCTAGAGGGGTTAAATCCGGTCAGCGAGGAGGCCACGGCACTGGCCCTCCTCGGCCTATCCACGTTTCACCGCCGTACCACACACCGTTTAAGAATTCCCGTACGCTGATGGCGAAATGAGGTGGTGCTCCATCATGTTGCCCTCTTATCTCTTCAAGAGGAATACGTTCCAACATTCTTCTCACACGGGTTCGTAGTAAGCGCAGATACGTGTCTCCGTTCAGTCTGTCCAAGAACTGTTACACTCGCGGTAGTACAATACCATTTCAAGATATTCTTGATTGGAATAGCGTCGTCTAGGAGGCATTTTTAAAGGAAGCGCGAGCGATTTTCCCGTCGCTAACCGCTAAAACTAACTTCCGAGCGGGCGCGGGGCGACTGGCGCGAGCGGGCGGTCGGTCGGCTAGCGCGCGCGACGAAAGGGGTAGTGCGGGTGAGGGTGGGGGCGCGCGGGGCTGCGCTTTGACGACCGAGTGGCCGGCGCGCAGCGGCATTGTTTGATAAGAATGGCAACAGTGTATGAACGGCGCCGGCGTTTTGCGAAACGATTGAATTGTATTCGGTGCGGTGCGGCAACAGCTCATTACGTCTACGTGATGGTGTTATGCGAATATATCAATTCAAATTTTTACGTTCAATTTTTTGTATGAAAAAAAATATGACAAATGATCAATAATTTATCTTTACTATTGTAATCTATAAACACAATACTACCTCCCATTAAAGCCGTGGCAGATATTTTTATAGCACCTTATATGTATAGTAATATAAATGACGCACGTCTGGTGCAAACCACCGCGTCAGCAAAACGTGTACAGTGTTGGACTGTACAACAACATTCATTGCGTTATTTACGTTGTTGAGCAGTTTTTTTTTTCGATCTTATGAAACCATGGACTGAATTGATTGTGTGTAACGCAATTAGGGTACTGGTCAGTCTCTAGCCTATAAAATATAACGCTATTTGATATGTATGAGCAATATTGCATTATGTTCGTAGTCTTCTATAATTTACCGCAAATTGTAAAAAGACGAGCCAAAACGTTAGATAGAATATTGCAGATAGTTACATAATTGCAGATTTTACCTTTTAAATTATAAATATCACGCTATACCTTTATGGAGCTAAGCAATCAATCATGACATATAGGTACAGCAGTGCTATTCTGTAAACATCTCACCGTGTAAACTTAGGTGAAGTGAGCGTGGAGTGAGCTGTCATTCCACATAATGCTAGAGATTGACACTATTGACAGCTCACTCCACGCTCACTTCACCTAAGTTTTCACGGTGAGATGGTTACAGAATAGCACTGCAGGTTCAAGTTAAATAAGCTACTGAAAATCTGCTGACGTGCTGGCTCCCGATATATAAGATAACAAAACAAAAAAAAGAGAGTATTTCACAATTCATACTTCTACTAATGTCTGGTAAAGTAAGCAACGTCTAATTAGGTATGCCTAACGGGAGAGGTTGCTAAGCGACCTGCCCTTAGCAAGATCCGAAGAAGGTTTCGCTATTCTTTTTCAGAAGGCAACTCGTTACCTTCGAAATAGATTTATTTACAATTTTCTGAAGTTATAAGGCAAGTTCGGTACTATGAATATTTTTGAAATCTGTTGCTAGGCAACCTGTTATAGTTGCCTCAGCATTACGCATAGGCGAATCTGTGTCGTAACTTTAGTCATCACCTAGTTCTCGCTGAAATGTTTTTTGTCTAATTACCTACTTTATGTTTACATTTAGGTGACGCCTAGTCTTAGCGAAAACGTGCATTAAAACCTTGGTCTTGGCTCCCTTGGGAGTTGGCGAGGCTCGAGTGATTGAAGTAAGTGACATGATCTTACCTAGAAGTACTCGTCGTATGACGTCGCCGCTGCTGAGGTCGTACGCGGTGAGTCCGCTGCGGTCGCCCATCACGAGCATGGTGTGTGTCAACGGCAGCATGCGGCTCATGTAGTTGAGTCCCTACACACAGTAGCACTGTTCAGTACTGCTTCATTAATTCATGGGACAGTTTCTATTTTGAATCCTTGTTTCCTATTTTGTTTTAAAGAATCGCTTTTCTTTTTCATATTAGCCGACACGGTCCCCGCTTGCGTCGTTGGTCTAGTGGTCATTTCAGGCAATTCCCAGGGCAGTGTTATTGTGTTTTTCCATCAGGAGCAGCCGCGGAGTCTGGATTTATGCCCGGTTGATGGCAATAGACTTGCCCCCTATTACGTGGGACTTGAATATCATTGGCGAAATGTGGGTATACTATAAGTACATCTCAGCCTTATCCCTTCGGGGAAAATTCTGTAAGTGTACCCCCTTTTTTTTTTTGAGGGTGGCAAATTATCAAATAACTTCTCCCGCTCTGAGGCGTGTCTGACTCTACCTAAGTGTACCCCTAAGCTCGAAATATTAATTCACGGGATAAAACTTATAGGTTGCAGCTTTCACTTTGTAAATAATTATGGTCTATATAATTTGATAATAAGGGCCTTTGGGTGGCTTCTAAGACTTTTAATGAGGCCCATAGTGGTATCCATATTAGTAGAACTAATATTTCTTTTGACGGCGTCGTAGAGTAACGAGATGTACAAAGGTGTAAAAAGCGAGAAACACGTTTTTGTAACGTTATGTAGATATTTTTTTTCGCGATACAGTTACAGGTTTTTTTTAAAGAAAGCGTGGGTTAAAATTCTAATAACAATAGCAAGTAGTTACTATGTGAATGGAGTTCAGCATATGTCCCTGGAATCGGTCCCAGATGCACAGGCGTTCGTCTGCGCCCGCGGACACCACGTAGGAGGCGGTGTACGCGAGTGACGTCACCGCGCCGTCATGCGCCTGCATGCTGTACAGGCAAGCTCCTGGAAACATAACACAATAAGGTCATCCATCGCCAGCCAGTCTTTTTTTATCTGTGTAAAAACTTACGATTAAGTACTTAAAGATACTGTTAGGAACAAACTGTATCAATTTTTAAGGACGGACAGATCCGTCACCGATAGTCACGAGTTTTAATAAGTCCGTACTTAAGTTGTTTTAGTATCTGAATTATGTAGTCGATTATAATGGTGCACGGTAAAATTACAATGAGTTTATGTTTGTATCATCTGAAATGTAAATTTATGTGTAATGCAGGATAAATAAATAAATAATAACAAAACTCCTTTTGCAAAAGATTTAAAGAACAATGGCCGCTGGAAATTGTCTATGGTGTAGTATTTATTTATTCGTTGACATTACAATATTAATATATACTATGGCCGCCAGTAAGTCATAATACCCCCCCATAGTAGTTGATACCGTATTACAGTCAGGTATTATTCCTTATTATCGTGACCCGTATGTACAAACGAGTAAGAACTTAAGATATGGGTTCGTTTGGAAAACAATAAAAACCAAAAAAAGTATTTGTTCTAAGTTCTTGTGCCATGTTGATGTTACAAATCGCGTTGTCGTCGTCGTCACCAGTTTAGAGGAACAGGGTGTAAAGTTCACTCAACCTCCATAGAAAAGGGAGGATCCTCCGACCAGACGGGTGTTGTGTCTAGTGTGCAACTGCCCAACGATTGATATCGAGAAGTTATACAGGTGGATTTTTGAGATGAGGCAGTAAAGTACCTTAACCATTGTCGCTTGAACACACTTTAAAAAAATGGTTTTCAAAGCAAATCAAATTATGACACGTATTCGTTTGAAATTCGAAGTTCAATTTGTTTTAGTTTATTTTCGCCCAGTCTATCATCGTAAAATAGTAAGTTGGAGTCTCATTTCCTACGAAATGTAACGTCAGTTCTTTTTTTCAAAATCAAAATTTATTGTATGGACTGTAATTCTTAATTTTATTTAATATTTATTATTTGTTGTTATAGCGACAATAGAAATGCATAATCTGTGAAATTTTCTGTCTACCTATTGCAGTTCATGAGATACAGCTCGCTGACAGACAGACGGACAGCAGAGGTTTAGTAATAGGGTTCCGTTTGGCACTGTTCGGGTACGGAATCTAAAAAACGTAAGAAAATTTGAATATGGCAGGCTACCTTATCACAATCACCTTGAGAGCGTTATCACACCTACCATTTGCCAGCGAGTTTCCAGCGAAGCGATTTGTGAACGTGCTCTCCGCGGGTGCGCAGCGAGCTAGCTGCGACTACGCGATGTTTCTCCGCGTTTTCACAATATTGTACACTTGCTTGTGTCGGTCTCGCTTGTACACTCACATCAATCGTTCTCGTCACGCAAATGCGGCGAACACGTTACGCACAAGCAGCGAATGCGTTAATAACACGCCTAGCTGGAAACACGCTCGCAAATAGCCAGTATGATAAGGCCAGTTTGGCCATTCGTATAAACCTACCAGTATGTAAGTCCCATACGCAGAGCAAACCGTCTTGCGAGCCACTACCAGCGATGGTAGGGGTCGCGTGGTCGATGAAACAGCTGGTGATGGGGCCACAGTGACCGTGCAGCGTGAACAGCGGGTTCAGGTCAGCGCTGGAAAACACCTAGTAAACACAAAACTTTACTGACTACTGGAAGTCTATTCAAACCATTTGCCAAAATGTTTATACTTAATTAATTATAACATTAAGGTGTGTCCAAAAATTGAGCGACAAGAGCGCGGCAGGACACATTTCTGCCGCGCTCTAGTTGAATGAATGTTTCCCAAAAATG